>CM076601.1:17655000-22655000 GCA_038502835.1 Octonoba sinensis | reverse complement strand
TAATTCTTTACAACTGCTTGATCCGCAGCAGTCAGAAGTTTTTACCATATTTTGATTTTCTTTAATTCCAGTTATTTTTTGTATTAAGAAAATCGCGGGAATATGATATTATCCTAGAATTTTTTTTATTATTACTCTTGAGAGCCTTCGGGGAATTGCCTTTAGACTTCATAAAAATATTGTGAAAGAGATGGTAAATTATCCGAAAAATCTGTTGTCTTGAACACTTTTATTGTCCGAGGATTTCATGGAAAGAAGAAATACTTAGGTTATTTGTCGAAGCAAATTAATTTCTTGGAAATGAAAGAATAAAAATTTACTCTAAATAATTACTGTACTAGCTAAATACTGTTATTAACAAAATAAGTGTCCTTAGTTCCTTACAGTTAAAGTGATGGCGACATTGTATAAAAGCATGTATTTCGAGTTGTTTGCAGAAACATGAAATAACACATAAAAATGACGCATCGAATTTTCCTATTTACTTTCTTCTATGCCTTATATAGAAGAAAGTATTGAATCCATTTTGATTACTATTGGAAAATGTCTGTGTATGTTTTTTTGTGTGTGTGGCCAATGTGACTCGAAACGTAATGCATGGTATTGAACGAATTTCGGTAAAAAATAGACCCTAATGGGAAATAGAGCTGATTAGTTTGTGGCACGAATCCAATTGAAGGGGCGGGTGGTTCGCGCTGAGCGTATATCTCCAGTAGCAATGCAAGGATTTAAGCAACAATTGGCAAACTACATGCCTCAATAAGAACAAGTTCTGGTTCGCTTTTGGCACCATTCGCTCGAAGGAGGAAGGGCGTGGGTGACATGATTACGGAAACGAACGTTTTTCTCGCCAAGTTTATATACATCAAGAATCTGAATTCAAACAAAATTGGAAGTGTATCTCAGTAGAAAGAGGCAATGATTATATTTTGGCGACAAAGGAGCAGTGCCTTTGAGAATTTTAAGCATATTAATATGAAAGATATAAAAGAATGTTTTATGATGTCCACAACTGAGGAGTTTTTGAAATGCCTTTATTATAATATCTAACCATTTTCTTATGCGTATAATTGCTTAGATAGCTTTGAAAATCAGATTCTAATGGAGGGAATTCAAGCAATGTCATTGGTCACGTGGCAGCGACGAAAGCAATATAAACAAAGGAAGCCGTAGCATCGCCTTACTTCGAGTTCGACAAATCTGATTAAAAACTAGTACTAAATATTCTTCTACGTTACATAGAATTAACACTAAATAAAACACTATAACTATTGTAATAATCATAAATTCCTTTTATAGTAAATACCGGGTTATAATCAGAAAAAGCTGTGAAAATAGTTTTAATTAATTTTAAGATGATTAATTTTGCCTAGTGAACTCCACGTAGAACTCAATTTAAATCTTAGTAAACAATGAGTGGATATCACGTGACAGCGATGATCGCTCATGAGTCCCTCTAGCGGTGAATTGCCTCCATTGGGTTTACAGGCTTCTGTTCCCAAACATCAGACTTTATTATACTTAGTTTAGACAGACATTTCTTGATGCGCCACTCTCAGAAATAAAGCTCTCACTTTTGACGATTCTGCAATCGTCAAGAAAATTTCGTCATTTGCAACGATTCTTTCCTCGCGTGATCACGTGACTAAAAAAAGTTACTTACACAAATTTCGCCCATTTGACGAAAGGTTCACTCGGAGCAATTTTCCCTAAGCCATTTCGTCAAATACGACGAAAATTTCGTGAGATTTGAGCATGCGTTTCTGAGAGTGCCTGTGGTAAGAATAGATACATATTTATAGTTAGCAGTGAAAAAGAAAATTATAAATTCCCGACAGCAAACCCCGTAACACCATTTCTTGAGTACGAAGAAATTTCTAATAACACTCGTCGGTCCAGTTCGCTCCGTAAAGGGCCTCCAACACCTGAAAAAAAGAAAAACTGGATTGTTTCTTCTTTTTTTCTTTTATTACTCTCGTAACTCTCTACGCATTCTACTATCCCCTATGACCCTCCCCTTTTGAGCGTCAAGTAAGTTGTATGTGCCCGATTCAAGTTTCTTAAATATGCCAAAGCTAAGGCTGAATCCGACCTTTGCCATCAACTTCGTTGGTCATTACGGCTGTTTACGTGGTGCGTTTGCTGTCGGACAAGTGCTGGCAATTACGGGCCCCGTTCTTCCATTTATTTCTTCTGAACTGCACGTCTTTTGTGTACTGAATGTTCCTTTTGCCTGATGTGTCTCCTGGAAGTCATTGTCTGGGGTGGTTGTGTCCGGCTTTTTTCTTCTCCTCCGGTTAGATTGAGGTCTTGGCCTTCAACTGTAGCTCACTGCTACACAATTGCGGGGCCATTCCGTCGTGAGCCTCGAGTTTCGAATCGCATTCTTTTTTCGAGTTCTGAAATCGTAATTTAGCGGTCTCGTGCAGACGCCTGACGTCTGCGGCGTACAAAGTGTTACGTGTAAAATTACGGAGTGGAATAGGAAGTGCCGATTTTTTTGTGGAACTGGCTGTCTTATACATTCACTCAATAGAAATACTACTATAAATAATTTTTCGTGGAAGGGCTCTGGCCCTCCGAAGCAAGAAAGGCGCGTCTTCGAAAGCTGACTTATTACGAAGGCTATGAGCGTCTTTCTAGATACTTGTTGCTCACAGTTTTAAAAATTACATACTTTGGCATCTGCTATTGATATTTTTTATATTTATTCTTACTTAAATTACACTTGACCGCAACTTTCAGACTAAGTTTTTGTTATGATGTCAATGGAATGCTTTATACAACTTTTAAAACTTCGTTATTTTGCTGTCTCTTCCAAGGTTGACAAGATTTTGCCATATCAAATGGCGTTTCTCTGCTTATTCGGGGTGGAATGCGGCCCTAAGTACCGTTCGTCTGAGGCCGTGGTAGGCTAGGGGATAGGCCTTCGTTCTTCGAAACGAAAGGTTGAGGTTTTGGAACCCGACTCGCCGAAGGCTCACTGTGCACTGTATACGTGCATGTAAAATCCGTGGACCGTAAAGTCCCGAGACAATTCTGAAGGTATCGGAGGCTGGAGAAAATTTCGCTCCCCTTCAGTCTCAGATCCAAAGCGGGAGGACGCGTAGTTGTGGTGGTTCCATTTGGTTTCCTCCGACTACAGCATGTTTGATTAATACTGGTCGCCTTATTAGGTGACCCTCCACAAATGGCCAGCAATTCCCGTGCCCTTGAGAAGGGCGAACACCCACAAGGCAAGTGCTTCCACGTTGTGGGGTGAATAAAATCGTTCGTCTTCACTGCTTACCTCCATGGTCGGACCTCTTATTTTGTCAAAATCATTTCTTCATCTCATGAAATTAAAAATATTGCACGATTTCTTCACTTATTGTGCAGCAATGTTGGAAATTGATAACGACCACGAACTTGAACTACTGCCCAGAATTCAATGCGCATGAAAACTAATGAAAACAAAACCCATTCTCAGTATGACAAATACAACTCACATCTAACTTATTTGAAATGTGTGTAACCTTCTAACTGTTCGGCATTTATACCCGCTTTCGACTCATCGTATTTTATCGAGAAGTTAGCATATTTTCGAAAAGTTAAAGTGATTGTTGTGTGGAAAATTTGAAAAAGTATAAAATGAGAAGTTTCGACGCGACTTAAGACTTGGATAAAAGAATGCAGACAAAGAGAAGGTACCAAAAAATGGGTTTTCCTGGATTTTAATACAATTTATTCGATTAAAAATATTTTAAGTATGCCACGAGTAGAGAGGCATTAAAGTCGTATTTCGTACGGCATTCAAATCATGTTAACACGTTGACTGCCGACACGCTGACTGCCAGCGCTGTTTTGTAGTTTATGGATCTCCAGACGATAGTTTAATTTAATTAAAACATATTGTACTTATTAAGTAAAAAATTACTAACTTTCTATAAATGCATTGGAAAATGGAAAAAAGTCGGCAACTACGAGACAACTTGAAATTGGGTCTCTCAATAAGTTCACCTACCCAGTGGGGTAGTAGAGTGTGGGGGGGGGGGGGACACAGGGGGACGGCGTCAACCTACCTTTTTATTTTAATACAAGCGTCCCCCACATTTATTAAATTTTAACATAAGGGTCCCCCCACTTTTGACTTCAATTACTGGGATGTATAAGCGTCCCCCCAACTTTGTTTTTCAGGACTACACCAGACCTACCACGAGTTATCTCGTATGTTGGCAGTCAACGTGTTAATGTAATCATTTGAAGTGACAAGTAATTTGTTCACCTTATTGGAAGCTTAATATCAGTGCGGTAGGAATTATCATGAGCCAAGTCTATCAAACTGTTCTTGATTATCGGATTTGATTGTATTGTGTTTAAATAAAAGAAATAATTGTTCCTACTATTGTCTGCTTTTCAAACTTAATTTTGGTTCCGTTTCATTAACTTAACAAACATTGCTTATCTTGGAGAATGGGTACGAACGTTGCGCTACCGCATATTTTCCATTATACTTGTTATCAATGCCGTATCGGATCGATTGTATCGATGTTTCGAGGTAGTTTAGAAAGTAAAACATCAAAACAAGAAACTTTCAAATTAGTAGTAATGTATCGAGATAAAATTACATTACTTTGTGAAGTTGACAATTGTTCCATGGTTTGAAAGATGAAGAACTAAGTACTTCATATTGAATAAACTTAATGTTCAATAAATTGTAAGTAAAGTTCTTTATCACGTATAACATGCTTCTTTAGCTCAAGAGTTATAATTGTGAGTAAACATGCTCTTGAAGGTCTCCTCTAAGTTGATATATTTTTGATCATCCTGCAAATGTATCCAGAGACAAGGACTGACTAAAGAAAATATTCGGAGACATCTACTCCCATTAAAATCAAATGCAAAAGAACTGAAAGCTAGAAATAGCTATAAGGCCGACACGTGTTACTAGGAAGCGCCCTTTATTCCCTACTTTCCCGTAAAAGTAAAAAAAAAAGTGAACGAAGGCTTAATGTAACGTAAAAATATCCGTAAAAATACAAAAAAAAAAAGGCAAAAAATAAGTCAAGTAATTAAAGAAAGATTGAAGAATAAAAAATTTGAAAGTAGGGTTTTGCGATGGGGGAAAATGTATGTCTGTCTCCCCCAATAACTTTTGAGAGAATTTTCCAATTCGAAAGATTTTTTTTTTTTTTTTTTTTTTTATGTGCGAAAGCTCTGTTCGAGGGCATCCCATTTCCTTACTGGAGGATCGATTTTTCGTTCAATTTTGAATATTTCAAAAATTACATTGAAATATTGAAATTAGGGATGCTTGCTTTATTTTATATAGGTACCACTAGTATCAAATCCAAAGTCCGACTCGTGTACAGAAACTGGTTAAAATAAATTAAAATTGATCGTGATTGTGTTATTCTTAAAATTGCTTTCCGAATAAGTTATAAATTGCGCTTACAAGACTTGTCATAATGAAAAGGGAGTTGATTTTTTTTCTTTTCTTTTAAATAGAAAAGTTCCATTGCATGCGTCTTTACAGAAGTAGAATACGACACAACAAAAGAAAACGCTCACAATTTTCAAAGTTTATGTATTTTTTCCCGAATAACTCATTAAGGTATTTTCAGTCTTAACTTCTCCTTTCTAAGAGCCCTTGGAAATCGTTACATTTTCCCCATTGTAATTCCACTTTTACTTCTTCGCAATTAAGCCTGTTATTACCTTGTATTTAATACTAATTACTTCGGATTCTCTAAGGGATTTTCTCCCTAATTTTGTTGATTGTTTACTTGCTTTTCGTTTGCGCGAGTGAAAAGAACGAGATGTTTTTAGTTCGAGTTAAGCGAACAAGACGGAGGCATTCATCTTATGCTGCTTTAATGAGTTTCTACACGCTCAGAATTTTATGCTTTTCGCCATTTTTTTTCTGCCCTAAAATGCAAAGTTCAGAGAAAAATCTATTTTTATTCTGTATTTTTCTTTCTTGTTATATCTATGTCCACTGATTTTAGGTAAATATTGCATTTATAACAGGCTTTCCTTATTTACATAAGTGACATTTTGTACTTGTTTTGATGACTAATTTTATTTAAGAATTTAATCTAGAGATCTAAATAGGCAAAGACAAAACAGTTAAGAGCCATTTTCTCCTCTGTTTTTTAACCGATTATCTAATTTTATTATTTTTATTTAGTAGCTATTAACGAGTTTTAGTGTTATCAATTTGAATAATTGGAAACATTTTATTCTTAGTTAATTATTTCCCCTTTTCTTTTGTCAGGCAAGCCTCATTTATAGTTGTAATATTATAGATAGCAGATGGCAACATGTCTTGGTTGAGTAAATTATTAGGTAATGAATAAAAAACCTCACTGTTATAAAGAGTTTGTTGCCATCAAGTAGTAATATTAAAAGCAATTATAATGAAAGTTGGAGTGAAGGCTTCTCTGAAACAATGGAATGGAAAATGAGAGTAGTGTACGGAAGCAAACATTTCTGTTTTATTCAGCTGTCACTCAACTTAGTACGACACCGGCAGAAGTACAAGCGGCTACATTGATAAGCTCCATTGGCCCTGCAGCGACAATGATTTACAATAAGTGAGGATGATCAAAATAAACTCGGACGATATAATCGCCAAATTTAATGAATAACACTTATATAATTATATAAATAGCATTGTGTTTTCAAGGCTAAATTTTATTATTACAGTCGAATTTCGATTGTAGGGCGAATTCTAGTTTTTATAATTCTGGGGAAAATAATCGAGTTAGAAATGAACATAAAATACTATAGTTAAAATTAAAATGTAGGATATACTGATTAAGGAACCAACATACTACAGTTTGTATTTTTTTCCTTCGAAAATAAGGTTTCGAAGGATTTTTCTAGCAGGATATTGGCAACAGTAGTTTCCTTCTGCGCCACTCCAAGCTATCGGACATCTGAATGACTATTAGAACCAAAATCTTATATGTTTCTTGACTGGAAAATTGTGTGTTCATTCCTTGGTCGTTTGCTACTTTTGGTGTTTCACGTTTTATTTGCACACCTAAAACCACCTGAGGCAATGCCATTTAAAACACATTAAAACTATGGGATTTAATGGAGGCAATTCAAGCAACGTCATTGGTCACGTGGCACCGATGAAAGCAATATAAACAAAAGAAGCCGCAGCATCGCTTTACATTGAGTTCTACAAATCTAATTAAAAACTAGGCCTAAATACGTTTCTTCTACATTACATAAAATTAACACTAAATAAAACACTATAACTATTGTAATAATTAATAAATTTCTTTCATAATGATTAAATTAAATGTAAATACTGGCTTATAATCAGAAAAAGCTGTGAAAATGGACTAATTAATATTAAGATAACTCATTTTGCCTAGTGAACTCCACGTAGAACTCGATTGAAAATCTTAGTAAACAAAGAGCGGATATCACGTGAAAACGGTGATCGCTCATGAGTCCCTCGAGCGATGAATTGCCTCCAATGTTCATCTCAGCAGAATTTTATTTTAAGCATGTTCACGTTGAGAATATTCTACTATTTATATTTTGTAATATTTAGTTTCTTAAATGTTTCATTTGTATAACTTTTATTGCAGTGCAATTTTTTTTATTTCTAATTATTTTATTTCTCTCTTTATAGGTAAGTTTACGTTTGAATTCAAAGCATTCTGAAGTGATTGGTAAGTGCTATAACTTGCACCCTAATTTTTGTGCTAAGCAATATCTTTGTGTAATGGCTTTGTTTTTAAGCGAACGCCGCGCTACATTTCGCCGTATCACGGCAGTTATGAAGTCACATTCCTAAATTGAATGGGTTATAAATACTGTAACTGACGCTCAACCTAACATATAAGTGTTCAACTTTCATCCATTAAGCCTAATATTAAGTGCATTTGATATAATGAAAATCAATACCACTCATCTCATTAAAATATTACTTTTTAAAACCTTATCTGAATATACGATCTGAAGATATTTAAATAATTTTCAACTATTAACTTTTGGAATTATTTTTTGAAGCTAACAATTTCCAATTGATGAAATTGTCATTTCTATTGCAAATTGTTCATTTCCAGAATGTTTTATTTCTACCATATACTATTGAAGAAAACAGGAGTTCCACGGTAGACGTTGACTTTAAAAAGGGTTCCGCGTATCAAAGAAATTAAGAAACGCTATCTTGTAGAATTGAAAAACACCAAATGTTTCACCATAAACATTTTCTCTGTCGATATTTTTGGCAATCGTATGTTCGTTTATTTATATTATATTAACTTGTAATTTAACTAATTAATGCCTACATCATAATGGCGATCTTCTTAACTAAACTTTTTTTTTCAACGTACCCACAACTGCTAAGAGTACATACAAGATAAAATGAATTGCGCATTAAGAATTTCAAGCTTTAGACTTTCGATGTCACCATTCGATTTTTATTCAAAACCATCGATATTATGTTTGTTCAACTATAAGTAGTTTGATACCCCTATTTTCTGCAACAAAGTTTCACAAGAACTTTCACTTTCACTCAGACGGAACATCGCTATTGAAATTCTAGAAATTTCACACAATAGGACTTTCCCAGAGAAAAGAGAGCATCAATTGTTCGACTACTAACGGAAAAGGATTTTCCAACCTTCCGAAAACTAAAAGAAGAAAACTAAATGTTCTTTTGGTGATATTTCCTTAAGGTGAATTTTGGGATGATGAAATTTAAGACTTCGTGGAATACAAACATGTATTTTTACTTCACGAAAGAAATTATTGTGATTAAAGTTAAAACGATATGATTACAGTTAAAATGACAAGTTAAAACGATATTATTACAATTATTATTACAGTCGAACTCGGTCATTGCTATTTCGCATTTTAATCTCAAAAATTAACTCGGTTATTGAGAACCGGATTTAACGTATTACATTAAAATATAATACTGTTTGTTAAATGTACTAAATAAAATATAGTAATTGCTTCAATTTCTTCATCCTTGTTATAATAGAGTTTAATTGTATTATTATTATACATAGCAGTTATTGTTATTTTTTTACTGTTTTCTTCTCAATTGCTTCTCTCAAAATTGCATCAATCTCTTCCTCCTTGTTATAATCGAGTTTGATTGTATTATTATTGTCATAATACGTAGTTGTTGTTATTATTATTACTATATTTTCTTAATTGGCTCATTAAAAAAGGTGCCATAAAATATTGATTAAAACACTTAAAACGAAAACTATCTTCGTGGGGAAAAAAAATGATAAAACAAAGTTATCTCAACATCTCAGAAAACATACAACGACATCATAGAAAATAATGTCGCAAAAACATATTTAATAATTCCTAATTTCTGTTTTACCTCCATAAATCACAAGATAAATAAATTTTTAAATTTTACTGCTAGAAAGCGCGAACATTCACGATTGTAACAGTGAGGGTGAAACTGCAAATTTTCCCATAACGTGTTTTTAGAAGCGAAAGTCCACATATATGTGGACCGAGGAACTGTAGAGATTATGGCGACTGTTTTCAATTTAAATATTATCAATATTTTTGTGAAAGGTTCGTTTTATTATCGAGAGTTTCTGTGGAAGATTCGTTTTACAGTTGAGATTCTGTTTGGGTCTTTTTTTTTTTTGTGACGTGTTAGTTTTTGTGATTGCGTTTTTTGCGAAGGGTTCGTTTTTCAGTTGATGATTTTGCGAAGAGACGTTGTTACGGATTATGCAAAGAGTGTTTTCGTAATCTCGAATTTTGAGAAGGATACATACTGTTCGTTTACGAAAGCCGAGACTATCCGTCGGGGAGATTCTATTCTTCAAAGGGATGGTGCGCTGAGATGAGCACTTTTCGAAATTATATTTTCCGCTGTCATTCTTTGCTTTTTCCCCCGATGATAATATACACTATTTCCAATTTGAATCGTTAACACAAAAGAGAAGGGGGGAAAACGCAGGTAGTTTATTATTCTTTATAAAAACTAAGCGTTTCCTATTCTTTATTCACGCTCTCTCCCATTTTGATGAAATAGAAGCAGACTGACGCATGCGTAAATTCGAGGAAAGTCTTGGATAAGAAAATCGGACAGTATTTATTATTTTATGAATAATTCAAAGTTAAAAATTTTATATTTTAATTTTTAAAAGGACCATTTTTGCCTAATGAGAAAAAAAGTAATATATTTTTGGCCCCATAATCAACGTATGAAATCCGTATTTTATTTCGATTTGTCATTCCAAACGCTCAACTATAATTACTTAGAACAAGTATGTTTGCGCTATTCTAGCGATTACAAAAGGAAACGTTAGATGTTAAATATTATGACAAGAACATTTGTATTTGTATGTTGTATATGGCAGTTGAAAAAAGTCAGGTTTTCCTTCCGCCTTTTTTGTTTTCCCAGTCACCACTGGGTTGCGGTTAATTGAGAACAGCTGTATTCTATTTGCATTAGGTGGAGCCGTTCAGCTTTGATCCGTTGCCGCTTTGAAGTGTTTTTTTTTTTTTTTCTTTGGCAGGCGGCTTTTACCAATAACAGGCTGTGGGATCGCATTATTATTACAACGATTTTTGGGGACTTCATTGACAACTTTCTTATTTTAAATGCAGGTTAAACTGAAAACTTATAATGACAGTAAAGCCCCGACCTTGAAGTTTCTGATAGCGTTTCTATAAATGTTCAGTTGAATTAATTTAATTTCTTTATGCTTTGAAATTCAGTCGATATAACATATGTAAATATATATATACACACACATATACACAAGACACTTTGAAGCAAAAGGGATAGGAGGGAGTGTAAAAGGCAAAAATGAAAGGGAAGTGTTAGCGTTGTCTCTGACAAATGTTGATATTCAGCTAAAGACTGGTTGAATTCTATACTATGATTCAAACATGTTACTCAAAATCTTTCGTCACCTACATCCCTTTTTTTTTTCTCTCTGCGTCACATAAGGGCTGTTATGACCATCCCCCCTCTCCCCACCCTTCTGGGAAAAAATCTGGTTACCACTGAAAATAATCGCGTGCATAGTCGCGTAATAAAAAAATACGTCAAAAAAGTGTTTTCAAATAGTTTAAAGGTTACTTATTAAAATTAATTTTTGTACATAGGCGATGCAACAAAAAACGTTTCTGATTCTCTGGGTCAGGAGTGAAATGAGAAAGCGTTTTAAAGCAAATGTTGTTTCAGTTTTAAAATAGCTTTTTCCTTTTAATCTGACCGGTTCGAATAATTCATTATATTCTGTATCCCATAAAATTAGTAATACCCAGGCCTTGGAAGTTAATAACGTAAAAAAACCCCCTGAAAATGCATTAAAAACACCGCAAAAATGACGCAAAGGTAGCCATTAATTGGAAAAAATGCACCCAACATTTTGAAAAATGCATTACGATGTGAAGTAAAAACTCCATTAAAGCATTTATTATTTTTTTAAGAATAATAATGGCAACGTCATCAAATGGCTTTCTAAAATAAATAAAATAAAATAAGAATAATACACCAATAGCTGATAAACATGTGTTTTGATAACTTGACTGTCTTAAATGACGCGATCTTAATCGCCCTGAGTAGTTAAATGTTTCTTTACGTTATCGAAGACCGCATACAAAAGTAAGGTTTCTGTAACTTGAAAATCTTTTTTCAATTCAGACATAGTTAGGGTAAATTTGAAATAAATAGAATCAAGCACGGATCCATTTTCTTCAAACTGACACACTTTATATTCTCCAATTATAACACCAGCAACTTTTTCAACCTCAAAAATACTGTTTTCTTTCATTTATCTTCATTCAGTATTGTGAATAGATTTAAAGTTCCACCCCTCGACCAACATTTTAAAGTGTTTCATAAAATTTAATGAATCAATTTCATAAAATGGATTCATAAAATTTAATTAATCGAAGCTAAGTTTTAAGTTAAACTAAGATAAAATGGATAATTTGAAAGTACTTAAATTTCTTTCGATAACGTTCTCACTTTAGTTGCGTTCTTTTTTATTCTTTAAATCAAGAAGAATTTTTTTTCTCTATTAAACAAGTGGTTCAGAACACAGCTATCATTTGCGTTCTAGGAAAAGGTGTCAGATTTAATAATACTAGTGTTGATTTAATTGAAAAAACTGTAATTTTTTTCCTTTTATAATGCAGCCCAATATCCCATAGCTACGGGCCCAGTTGCCATGGTAACGGTCTCTTCGTTTTTACGTGTTCTCTGAAAACTACAATTCAACAAATCGGAGGCGCAGCCATTTCAAATGCTTGATTAAGCGGCAGTAGAAAAGAGTGGATGAGGAGGGGGAGGATGCCAGGTGTGTTTCAAAATTGCGTCTTCTTGAATTTCTCCAAAAACATCGCTTATTTTCAGTTTTAGAGTGAAGTGGTAATGGGGTTTTTGAAAGCCATTCTTTTGTCTCTGCACGTAAGAAATTCGTAATCGTTGTGCATATCAGGGAAGAGCAATAATGCGCGTAGTAGAGAAATAATCAATTGCGGTCAGTGAACTAACAGGTGTGAGCAAAGTGGCCGTTGGAAAACGGATAAATGCGGAATTAGAAAAAGTTTGTTTGTTTGTGTTGCTCCATCTTTCAGAGTAGCATTTAAACTTTCTCATTTATGCTTACACAGTTTGGTTTGGCAGTGATATGAAAACAGATTCTGATAGGAGAGGTGGAATTCAGTTCTGCCCGGAAAAAAAAAGAACTCTGCCTGGCAGAGTGGCAAGAAGAATCTATTTACGGTCAAGGGAGAAACTGCTGGTATAAGGAATGTGCTGTATTCTGTTCTCGTTTTTGTTCGTTTAGCATATTTGATTTCTTCCGAATTGATGCCATATGCAAGTTTAAAAATGTGGTTTCTTTCAACAAACAGAGCAGCAAATCTTCCGATTCGCGCACATGCAAAAAGTACTTCCCTAAATCTCAAATGGATTTCCTTTTCTGTCATGCGCAGAAGCGTCCAAGTGTCTGAATTTCGTTGTCGAACTGTACATACATTTAGGAAATAGTTTCTCAAAAATTTTATTTCGTTTACCTTTGCCCTTTTTTTTTTTTTTTTGTGCACAAAACCAAAAGCTTCCTAGAGGTCTGCTTCTAAAATAAATCAATTAATGCAACATTTATATTTGACAGTTCCAAAAAAGAATAAAGTGGAGGGTAAAGTTTTCACCAAGAAGTTCTAAAACAGAAAGGGAGATAGCGAAAAATGTCCTGCTGTGGCACGTGAAAGTCAGGAATTGTAATTTAAAACAAAATGATAAGAAATTATTTTCTATCATGTGAAATTTTACTTTATGCATCAGCAAGGTTCCCGCGGCTATGGCCTTTTTTACTAGCATTAAAAGTGCTGGATTTAAATAGTTACAAGCGCAAAGAGAATGGGTACCTATTTGAACAATTTATGAAATATATTTTACGAATACGTAATTTATGTGCTTATTGTAACAAAGTGAGTGACATTGGCGAAATTTCTCTTCGGTGCATCATGTTGTCTGAAATTTGGCAATAATGTACTCAAATGCGATCCTGTATTGCAGACCCCCTAATTTCATCTCATGCACCCCCAAATTGTTACTTTCGTTGACTTGGGGCCCCTTGTAGGTCGCAGTGGATCCTTGGGGGTCCATATGACCACTTTGGGAACCACTGATTTAGATTAAAACGTCGTTCAGAATGCTTTTTTACAAACGCGTAAATTAAATTTTAAAAAACGAAAAGATAAAAAGGAAATTCTGCTATACAAGTTTAAAGGCTACCTTAATATTTCCAACCTTCAATCAACTCAAAAAAGAAAGCCATGCTATACAAATTTTAAGACTCCTTTAATATTTCCAACCGTCAATTAACTCAAAAACGGTGTCAGTATTTTTTTCCCCCGAATCAAGATTGTTATGAAAAATTAGGATTCGAATTTTAGGGAGAATCTTCCTTCTTTTGAACTGATCCATTTTTTATTTCCCAAAGCTGTACAGCATGCAGTAATGGACTGCAATTTTTTCTGCTTTAAGTGTATTGATTGCAGCAGAACATTCCGAACAAAATCGGCTAATTTTATTTAATTACTTCCTGTTTAATTACATTTAATTGATGAAGTTTAGCAGGAACTAGAGAACGCTTGGATGTTCTTGCGTTTTGGCAAAATTGCTGATTTGAATTCCGATTTCGTCATTATAATCTTTGAGTGTAGTTTTTCATCTCTCCGTTTACTTTTAAATGCACCTGAATGGTATTTGTTGTTTTACGTGTAGTTATGTATTATGGCGTAACGGTTCTATTTGAAATAGTAATGAAACCGGAAGAAATTAAGCGTAGGCAATTTGGCAACACCCGTCATGTCTCATCTAGTGCTGTCATCATCCATTCAAGACAGCCGCGAATAAGAAACGCAGTTCTTACGTAAGATATAATTGGAGGTCTGAACACTAAGCAGCCATAAGTTTTAAATTTTTTGATGTTTTATATTTATAGGTATTATGTGTTGTAAAGTTGTAATATTTAAGTATTTGATGTAATCGGAATTTCATGTGGTAATGTATAACGTTCTTATGAATAAGTAGTATTTGATGTAAACAACCTTACAACATCGTTTCTCTAATTTTTTTTTAAACATTTCAGTCCTCTTAAAAAGTGAAGACAATAGTTGAAGAGCTTCGCGATCCCCTTGTCTCTTAGTGTAGAAAATCTTATAAAGTGAAAAATAAAGCAAATCGTTCTTTTCATTAATAATAGCAAAGTTTCTATCTATGAAATATTTATTTTTTGATTGCTAAATATGCTGATGACACAAAAAAAAATTCAACAACGCCTGACTTAGAAAACCAATCATTGATTTTTAATTAATTTTTAAAAATTCCACGCGCAAAAATTTCTTGCTTTGCAAGGTTTTCTCGTCAGACATCCGCGCAACTCAAACCCCAGAACTGTCGCTCCCACTGTAGCCAAGTGTTGTACCACCACCAAAGTGATGACGTTTTTTCCTAAAGTGTGACGCACGTGCGCAGGAAATTGATTTCGCTTCGCTTACTGCGCAGAGGCGTAGCTAGGGTTTTCAGTGCCCGGGGACAACTGAAGATTTTGTGCCCCCCTCCCCCGTGCCCCTAGGCCCCCCCCCTAAAGGAAATTTAAAAAAAACGTTTATGCTTCCTTAATGATAAATAGCTCTAAAAAGCAGCTCTTTAAACTCATTTTTATTCGCGGCCATTCACTTTTAAGGGGAAAATGGGACACTTTTTTTCTTTACAAAATTATTTGTCTGATTTCCCAGGCACTCCCGTGCTACATTGGTCATTCCCGATATGATTTGTGGTGCTCCCACTTTTTTTTTGTCGAACATATTCACACTTCTTCAGATCAAATAATTTTCTTTTCGCATTTAAAAATGAATTAAATTAGCATTGGTTTGGCGGCCCTTGACGCTGCGCCCAGGGACAGCTGTCCCTCCTTGTATTAGCTGCGCCTCTGTTACTGCAATTGAACTTTATAAGAATTATTTGAAAAAATAAATATGTACTTATCGCAGAGCTATAAATATCTTTCTTAGTTTTTTATCGCACACATACCCAACTATTACTAACACTGACCAAGTAAATGGGATAAATAATATGATTTCTATAATTAAAACTATTCGGAGCACAGAGGGATGCGGAGCAAGTACTCAAAAGTCGGAGCAGAGCAACTCAAAAAAGTAGCTGCTCCAGATCCCTGGTTTTTAACCCCTTAACTGCCACGGGCGAATATATACGCCTTTCCGAAGTGTGATTCTTGGCCTTGTGTTGCTAACAGTAAAATTACAGCCGAGGTCTTGGAATGGCATAAAGTAAAGGTCGTGAGTAGCGATCGCCACTCGCCACTGGCGACTATACATTTTTATTTGGCGACCAAAACTGGCGACTAGAAAAGTTTTGTAATTTATTATTTTTTCTTTAAATATAGGACTTTGTGTAATTTTGTGATAACGTCTAGTTTGAGGTGAATGTTTTTACGCAAAATGAAGCCGCGGTTGGGGAGGGTGGGATCAGTTTGAAACACGGTTCAAAGTGGCGACCAACAATTTCAAAGTGGTGACTAACTTTTTTCGGTTTACCGGCCACTGGCCGCATTCAAATTTTTTTAAGTCTCAAGCATTAGCATAAAGGGATCCTGAGTCTTTGCGAAGGATATAGTATTTTCTGGGGGGGGGGGGGGGGAGCAGTGCAAAACGCGCTTCTTATTCCTAATACGCCGCTTAACTACGCGCACCTATTACAAAAACGGTGGCACGGGGAAGCGAATAGCGTAAATTTTCCTCTGCAGGTAAGGAGTTAATGCATTTAAAATGCACAAAAGCCGGATAATCAGCAGAGGCGTAGCTAGGGTTTTCAGCGTCCGGGGACAACTGAAGATTTTGCGCCCCCCCCCCTGTGCCCTGGGGGCCTAGGGGCGCCCCTAAAGGGAATTTAAAAACTTTTATGCTTCCTAAATGATAAATAGCTCTAAAAAGCAGCCCTTTTAACTTTCATTTTTATTAGCTACCATTCACTTCTAAATTAAATATGGGACACTTTGGCTTCGCAAAATTATTTGTCTGATTTCCCACGCACTCCTGTGCTATATTGGTCATTCCCGATATGATTTGCGATGCTCCCATTTTTTTTTTTCGAACATCTCTTCAGTTCAAATATTTTTTTTTTTTTCGCATTTAAAAAAATTTTATTAATCTTAATTTGGCGCCCCTTGACGCTGCGCCCGGGACAGCTGTCCCTCCTTGCCCCCACCTAGCTACGCCTCTGATAATCAGGTGAATTTCAAACTGCACGGATGGTCCACACACGGATGATCGGAAGTTCAGCGTTCTGCATATTAATCTAACAAATACGCATAAAGCCTTTTTCGTGTTGCAGAGATTAATGAGCTATCTGTTAACCATTATTGGAAAAGCGAACTCAGTGTAAACAGAGAAGCCGCCCAATCTCATTGAAGCGTGCAGTTGCTTATGTTGGAGGAGCAAGCCTCAAATTAAGGAAGCTTAGCCTGACGAATCCTGCACAAAGAGAATGTCAAGGACCTGATGCGGAGAAAGCATCTGGACAATGGATTACCATTCGGAGTTTGGCCTGGAACAATGGGTTCCATTTCAAACCGGCCATTTTCCAACGTCTTCTCGTTTGATCGGGCCTATGTGTTGTTGGAGCATCGTTCATTTTTGAAAGGCACCTTTGACCTGGTGAATAGTTATAGTCCAGTGGAAGGGAAAAAGAAAACCACGGTACAGTAAAGTATCGTTTATATGACGATCGTTTATATGACGTTTGCATTTATATGGCGTTTACATTTATACGACGTTTACATTTATACGACGTTTACATTTATACGACGTTTACATTAATACAACGTTTTAGGGTAGTCCCAATTCTTGGATTTAACCAGAAGGGTAAATCAATTATTCAACGTTATCGCTTATACGACGTTTTTCAGTACTCCCTTCGGCGTCATATAAAAGATACTTCACTGTATAAAAATTTTTCAGAGAGGATCTGGAGCAGTCAATTTTTGGAAGTGCTCCACCCCGATTGCTAAATAGTTGCTCCAGCTTCGTGCTCCGAGTAATTTTAATAAATAATGTTTATCTCTTTTTTTTATATAAATTTTATTTTTTGATTTGAGTCGCACGGTAAGCGAAACGCACGTCCCAGGTGTATAGGATCGACCCTGGCGGTGTCGTTGGATTCCCAAGATGACGAAAATCGTCTGCGCCCATGTCGTATGATGATGCGGCAAGTAAAAGATCCATTGAGTAGAAATTTAAGCTAAATTAAATTCTTTAGTACAATTTCACGAGTCCGGGTGCTCACCCTTTTAGTTGAAGAAACTGGATGTCGAAATTTTCCAGCGGCAATGGTGCCACACTCATTGTGGTGCTGCTGAAATAGATGGTACCATTTTTTGAGGAACGCACTAGGTCAGCAATTGACAGAAATAAACAGCAGCCCATTAGAAATAAATGATTTTTTTTTTGATATGATAAAAAAAAATTGTAAGAACAAAAAAAAAAAAAAAAAAAAAATCGGAGCAGTGGAGCACAACAATTATTTTTACTCCTGCTCTGCTCTAGTTTCAAGCGAAGTCTCATTGGTCCATATATCCTCACTTTTGCTCCACGCTCCGCTCTAGATCCCTGCTTAATTTAATCAACATTACTTCCTATCAGGATGTGTGTGTGTAACAAATTTTGTTTAATTCTTTGCATTACGTCTTGAGTTACAGCGCCCACAGAGGCCCAATAAAATGTTTGATTGCTTCACCCCCTTTGGAGCGAATGGCGCCGAAATATAATCAGCATCTGTTCCTATTGAGGACCACTTGTACACGAAATTTTGTTCGAATTCTTCCATTACTTCTTTCGATGCAACACTCATGCTAATCGAAAAAGTTCGATTGCTCCTTTCTCTTCGAATGGATTCGCGCCAAAAACTTACCACTTTAGTGAGGAATATTCTTATGAACATTAAAATTTATTTTTCGAGGGGGTTGATATCAAGACTTGATTTCTATCGAAAAAAATTGTAGGAGTTTACGACATATTCTTCAGAACTTCATATGAAAATAAGTCTAAAAAGAAACAAATTCTGTGAGCGAAGATTAATTCGTTTTCCAAAATTTTATACTAGTTGTAAGCAAAATTTTATACTAGTATTTCTTTAATGTTGATGCAAGATTTTCTTAAATAAATAGCCAAAAATATCTTGCTTCAGAAAAATCCATTATACTGATGTTGATATTCCTCCAAATGAAATTTTACTTCGCGGTACTACAAATTTTCTTCATTCAGCATCTTTTCCTGGAGCGAAATTTTGCTTTTTGAAAACTAACCTCATAATGATATCAGCGAAATAAATAGCGCGGCAGTTGCTTTTTAAATGCTTTTAAGAAGTTCCATTTGTTTTTTACCTCTTCCGGTGAACGTTGCGGTGTTTAACAAACCGCAGAAATTGTCTGTTTGAGGATGCTTTTGCTCGGGTTCCGGTGTCATTAATGGCATGACGCCCCCCTCCAGATCTGCCTTCCAGGAATGCGAAGGCTCGTTATGACGTAAGCAGTACGAAAGTCATTCATGATGTTTCCTGAACTGCGGTTTGGGAGCGTCTCTTCTCTCGTGCCGTTACGGTTATCGTGAAAGAATCGGTCGCACGATGGCATCGAATTTGGGAGTCGTTTATCTCGCTTCAATGGCGATCGTTTGTTGTTGAATACGGAAGAATGAGACGCTTGTGGTTTTATGGGTTCATTGAATGGTTCTGAATTTCGTTTAAACTTATTTATTCCGTTCTCAGAAAATATTTACATATACAGCGGATTTATCGATTCGAAATCGCTCGGCGTGTGCGGAATTCGAACCTTAGAACGAACTGAAGAAAGAAATTGGACGTCGGCTAGTTGTAATATCAGGATATTGCAATTTCGTGGATCGGAATTTTGTGAAGGGTCCGTTTTGAGTGATTGGAATTTTGTGAAGGGTCCGTTTTAATTGATTAAAATTTCGTGAAGGGTCCGTTTTGATTGATTGAATTTTGTGAAGGGTCCGTTTTAATTGATTAGAATTTTGTGAAGGGTCCGTTTTGAGTGATTGGAATTTTGCAAACGGTCCAAAAACTGACTTGAATTTTCTCAGGCGCGACCCCTGTTTTTTAAACTAATTATTAAAAGGGTATATGGGTAAATTCTGTGAAGTACAAAATTCAAAATAACTATGCAATTGATTGATTAATGACAAATAGTAAAGAAATAATAATTCATTGTAGTCGTTTTAAGGTCATGCGTTATACAAGAATAAGGGGTGTTACTGCGTCAAAACGAAAAATTTTCTTAAAATAATGGATTATTAATTTATAATTATTTATCATTAATCAATCAATTGTATATTTTGAATTTTGTAATTTACAGAATTTACCCATATTCATTTTTAATAACTATTTTAAAAAATATAATGAGCAAAAAAATAAATATAAAAATAATGTTATTGTCTTTCATTTCTGCTGTAATGACCAGTACCATAACCGTTATATGAGGGGGATTTCTTTTCTTTTTTTTTTTTTGCGCGCGTGATTTGTAGTTTTACTTTTTACACATTAAATAGTCGATTTTTTTCATAATTTGGTGGAGAATTGTTAAACACTTTCCTATATCCTGCTCAACTGAAGGCCCAGTTCACATCTACTGAATTGTTCTAATTGTCGGATGGCAGCACAACCTGATGTCTTTTCGAAGAGGCAAAGAAATCAAACGATGCAAAACCAACATGAATGAAAACTATATAAAAAAAATGAATAAATAAAGAGTTAAATGGAATAATGGGTGGTAAGTGTCATTTTTACTTAATTTTTTTAAATTCAATCAACTTTCATTTGAAAAAAAAAAGAAAAATAAACGGGAATTTTTTTTTTTCTAGAACTAAAATTAAGTGAACCAAGAATAAGGTTACAAAAAAAAAGTGCTTTGAAAAGAAAACTAGAATACAAAATTCAAGGGGGACATTAAAACTATCCATCCTTCCAATTTCGAAAAGAAAAATAATCTCTAAGAAATTTAATTCCTTTTAATTTTTAATTTAAAAGAATAGAAAAAGCGCTTTTTAAAACCACTCTTTAATATCCACTTTTGTCAAAATGCATTAAGTGTAATTATTCTCATATCAATGTTCCAAGATATCTTCAAGCGTAAATTATATACGAAGAGAAAAAATCCAGATAGTTATTTGCCTTCACACTTTCGATCTCGTCAAAGGGGGAAAAAAATCTCAAGAAAAATCGATTTCAATCTTTTATTTTTGAACTACTTAAGAGTAAAACAAAATTGTATCGAAAAAAGGAAAATGAAAAAAAAAAAAAAAAAAATAAATAAAAACCTTTGTACTTGCTTATTAAAGAATCTAATTCATTATTTTGGTTTTCATTTTAATTTGGTTGCGAAATATTTCATTTATCCCGCTCTCCCGCACCTTTGATTCTTTGTGTTATTCATTAATTAGAAGGAAATAAATTTGAAAAATAATTTCGTTCTATTTTTTTAACGAGGAAAGGAAGATGCACACTTTCGAATAAAAGCGTACTTGATTTATTTTGAATGATTTCTACTCCAATTTATTTATCAAAGTTAATTTTAGTGAAAAGCAGGCAATAAAATATACTTTCAGTTAATAAGAATAATTTTAGCTTTTTTTTTATTAAAAAAGATTGAAATCTGTTAGAAAATTAAGTAGACTGTCTAAATTATTTATATTTTAAGATCTAATCAATTCTCATTGTTCAGCTAACTGGGTTGTTTCCCCCCCCCCCCCCGTTTTTATGTTACTTTTATGATTTAGTAGTGAATTGTTATGAAGTCCTAGAAGAAACTAGGAATCACACGGTAGTAGGTATAACAAAAGAAATTCAATAATTATAATAATAATAATGAACCATGAATCTTTCTGACAGATCAAAAATTTCGCTGTAGGAAAATAATGAACTCTTCGCTTGTTTTGTTTTTTCGTTAGTTAATTTCTCTCAAGGAATTAGGGAAATGTACATTCTCTAACCACTACAGTCATTCAGGATAACTTGAACCATGGGGGTTAGCTTTAAATCATATCCTTTTTGTTAGTACATTTGACTTAATTTAGAAATTAAGAGGAGAAAACTGCAAATATACTAAAAGATATGTCGTGAATCAGTTACCTCCCCAACTCCCCCATGGTTCAAAGTTACCCAGAATGACTGTATGGGGTAAATATCCTTCTATTTATCTTTCTAAAACCACAACTGTAATTTTGTTCTTCATCCGATAAAATATCATTTTCTGAATTCCTCTCTTCACTTCAGTTCCTAATCCAATATTAATCATTTTCGAAAATCCTCTCTTCACTTCAGTTCGCTTGGCCGCCACAACTGTATTGCAAGGCGAAAATTTAACAATAACGTTTATGGTAGGGATGGGTTAAATTGCGGTTTATTATTTTCCAGGTCTTTGGTGTGCCACTTGTTTACTTGTTACCTTTCTTTTTAAAAATCTTCTTTAAAATCCACCCAGTTTCGTAAACAGGTAGCTAATCTTGGAAGTTTTTATTTTATTTCATTCTTGCAATTCGTTTATTCTTCTTTTGAAATGTTTTTTTCAGTGAATGAAAGTAATTTAATGGTAGACCTGTGGGCGTGCCACTGAATTCCTGTTGCGTGCCACCTACTGGCACACTGGTACGCGTTTCAAAGGATCGCCATCACGTGTGGTGGCAAGTCGTCATTTCGCACGTTTTCTAGTTTAAAAAAAAGAGAAATTCGCTACTTTCACTTTATCCTTTTGAGACCCCAGAATTAAGCACAGACAATGTTGACGCAATTTTATAGTTTTTCGATTTAAAATTGGTTACAAAATAAAACAGCAAAAAAAAAAAAATTCTCCCTAAATTTTAATTAATAATTAGTTTAAATAATAATTTATATCCAATTTCCATGTTTAAAACCAAGTAAACCGTGTGTTGATTAATTTCGAACACGATTGGGCTTTCATTAGCTTTCAAATCGCACAAACACTATTAAATAAACAGTATTTGAAAAAGCATCCGATTGGGTACCGAGGATCGCAAGAGGTTATTATAATTCTATTTTTATTCCAACTCATTCAGTACATTTTGGTGTGCAAAACGAGAAAAATAGGGCTTTCCCACCAAAGGCAACGGAAACATTTTGTCTCCGTCGTAACAGACTGTTGGTATGGTTATCAAACTAACAACCGTGACGTATGCCTTCGATAACGCAATGAACCAATTACTGTTGGCTTGTCTAAATCCCCTCTTAAGAACGCAGTAAAGAGTGCCAGTCAGTCAACCTGAAGGCGTGGTTAGGAAATTATGTCGAACCAATGGTATGCTCTGAAAATTTTTGTCTTTGTCGTATGTTGCTGTTGCGCTCGGCCACCTTTATTTTAGGCTACTTAACAAAGGCAACAATTTCTACAGCAAAGGTTGGGATTCAGTACCCGCTTCTTGGTTTTCGAACAATCTTTAGCGGGAGAAAAAAAAAGAAAATCCCAATTTTAAAATAGCGAATAAAAGAAGTTAGCGGAACATCAGAGCACTCGAAAATCAGAATATCTTCCTCAATAGATTGAAAACATTAAAAGAG
Organism: Octonoba sinensis; assembly: GCA_038502835.1. Lineage (NCBI taxonomy): Eukaryota > Metazoa > Arthropoda > Arachnida > Araneae > Uloboridae > Octonoba > Octonoba sinensis. Next base: position 22,631,881 of record CM076601.1, on the reverse strand, counting down.
AACCATAGAATAGCAAATGTATAACGTGGCTATAACTCAAAGAATCTTTTACTGAAAATGATTCGATACATACTTGAAACATAATTTTTAGAAAGCAAAAAATGTTCTCCATCTCTGCCTCCTTTGCAAAAGCTTGCGAAATGTTTTCAAATGGTTGTGCCTCCAATTTATTTTATTACTCCTGGAATTTCAAGATCGAGCCTGGGAAAAGGAAATTGTAGAACAGCAATAAAAAAGGTGAAAGTGAGGAGAAAGAAAAAAAAAACTTAGCGTCCTTGGAGACTTCTACAACTCGGGAAAGAACCTTCTCAAGGTAAAGGATTCTGGTAAAATGAGGTGCAAACGTTGTTAGATTTTTTCCGCCTGTGCACTTCATGCTCCGCTAGGCTCTTCAACCTCACAGAAATGTCGCCAAGCTTATTAGAGCCTCATTGGCGTCATATTGGCGAGGAAAAAAAGAAAAAAAATGTAGTAATATCGTCACTTCAAATGGATTATTTGTTACTAGTATTCCTGTCATAGTGAAAGGCAAAATTTTAACCAAAACGCTGTGATGTTGCCCAGCTGATGAGTTGTTTACTTCAGATTGATTTTTACTGGCTGTTCTTGCTCGCTTTTATTATTAGAAGATTTGTGGGATTTAAAATGAAAGTTACAGTAATGGCCTTATAAAATCAGGTGTGGTAAAAATTATTGCACGTAAGGGGCATCGCAATTATTGCGTTTTATTTGTTCATTGCACTTTTGTTGTTATTTAATTTATACTGACTAAATGAGGTTTATTAGTAATTAACTGATTTAAAAATAATCTGTTTTATATAATATCACATATTTAAATAAGCATAATAGTTTTGTGTGAAAGCATATGCGATTATATCATCGGTACATGTCCGATATAAATCATAAATATCATGATATTTCCCAACTGATGATTGCTCAACTGATGTGTTGCTTACTTCAGACCGATTTTCACTGCTGTTTTTGTTCGCTTTTATTGTTCGAAAATTTATAAAATTTAAAATGAAATTTAGAGTAATCCATTTTAAAATCAAGTGGGGTAAAAATTATTACATTATGCGGGCCGTGGGTAGCCTAGTCGTTAGCACGTCGGACTTCCACCTGGAAGGTCGCGCGTTCGATACCCACTGAAGACCACCATGTATACTTGGGGATATGTGCATGTAAAATCCGTAGACCTCACTACCTCTGCCCGTGCGTAAGCAATCCTAAGGCCTCGGCTAACAGGTAGGGGTCTGGTGGAGAAAAGTATGCCTCATAAGGCGTTCCAATACATTGGGTTCTGTTTTTGCATAGTACTACTTTCGGCTTCGCTTAAAAGAATATCAACCTTTTTATAAACCTCGATTATTCGATAGTGTGGGGAATGTGTTAATGTACCTGGTTAAATTTAACCATCAATAGTAATCATCATCAATTATTGCGAATTATAAATAGTAAAATTTCTGAAATAAATGGAATTAGCAACAAAATAACACATTTGCTAATAATTAAATTATAATATACTGGAGTACGTGTGTAGAAAACGTCGCTCCTCTCGGTGAGGCGCTGCAGCTTTGGTTGATTGATCGGTTTTACGCATCAGATCTAATTTTATAATTTGTTGTGGTCGAAACTTTTTGAAGAAATATAAGTGTAATACTAAGCACATTTGCATTACATTTTCGGGGTTAATTATTCTATTCAGAGAGAAATTTAATCTTGTGTCTAACTGGAAATTTAGGCGTATGATTCTAGAACGTTTTTATTCTTATGAGCAAGGTATTCCTTTAGCAGTCACATGATTAATTAGGGTTAACAGTACACTGTTAAATTAACTGTTTTTGTCTTTAACGATTCGTAATAGAGCATACTGCGCAAGAAGTCTATTTCGTGACATTTTTCTGAGCTGTGATTCGGGGAAGTTGCTTTCCTGGAGAAATTCTAAAGGTGGTTTTCCCGCATTTGCGTATTGAAAAGGGAAAAATTCTCTGTCAGGTCAATCGATGAAGAAACAGCGGGCTTTTTTTCAAAGCAGCATCAGTAACGAGTAACGCCGGATTAGAACTCGAAATTTTCAGATTTCTAACTAAATGCATTGCAATTGGCTAAGAATTTTTACAATTACTAGCCGATCCAAAAAATAATTTTTGACCTATACATCGGTAAAGTTTATACTATTCTTTAAAGAAAAAGCTTTAAAAATTTTCCCATTCGATGACAATAATGTTTTATTATCTTATTTATGTACCTATTCATTTTGTTTATGCGTAAAGTATATAAAATAACTAGTTTGTATGTATATATGCTCGCTATACAAAGCCTCACCAGTTGATAAATTCGAAAGAGATTTGGTACAAAATTCAGTCATTCTCTGAGAAAGGTAGTGCTCGAAGGTCCGCTCGAAAATGCGAAATCGTGATTTAAAAAAAAAAAAAAATCCAATTTCAAAATTTGGTTCTACAATAAAAAATAGAAAATAAATAATATCATTTTCTAAAATTTTACGTCATTCTTAATTAAAAAAAAGGAGAAAATGTAAAAAAAAAAGAAAAGAAAACGTCAGATAGAACACGTTTAAAAACTCTAGAATAAACAAAACGTAAATAATAGGCCAGAAGCTTATTTCTTCAAACTAGGATTAAGCTGAGCATTACTGTTAAATGAAAATTATGGAGAGAATGAGTTTTACAAAAATTACTTGCTGTAAAAATAAACCCGTGAGTTTTAATATAAATTTAATTAATTTTCTGGGACCAGGTTTCCTGCTGGGGCTGATATATCATCTCAATATTATTATTTTTTACTGGCAACGCCGGTTAATTTTACTATTTTTGCAAGGCATGAAATACGTCTTACTTGTGATAAAACTTGGTGTTCTGTCAATTAAAAACATTTACTGCGCAGTAATATAAATAAATAAAATGATTGGACCATTTGAAATAGCATTGTTTGTTGCGAGTTTTTTTTTTTTATAATAATAGTTATTATTATTATTTATTTTCATTTTCTCTAAAGTCGCACTCAATTTTAGTTATTTATGTATTTTATTTTATTTATTTTGAAACACGAAATTTTGATTTTCTGGCAAAGATCACCTCGCCAATCTGCCTGTAAGAGTCGACTGTACTGTCCTTAGTTAAATGACATTGTAGAGGTTATTTTAAGTAACAAGGACTAGTTACATTACAAAAAGAGTTAGTTGAAAGAAAATGTTTGATTAATATAAATTTTGGCTTAACGTTTTATTGAAACTAGAGTTCTCCCGACAGTCGAAATTCGATTGTAATAATTAAAGCCGCTTGTGTTTCTGCCGATTTCGTACTGGGTGGTTGAATAAAAAATGTTTTCTTTTTTCATACACAATTCTAATTCTTCAATCCATTGTTTCAGAGAAGCTTTCACTCAAACTCTTTATTATATTTGCTTTTAATATGACTGCTTGATGGCAAAAACTCTTTTTAACAATACGTTTTATATTTATTACCTACTAATTTACTCAACGAAATGTTGCAATCTGCTATCTATAACAATATAAGATTGCAATTATAAATGAGGCTTGCCTGACAAAAAAAAAGGGGGGGGGGGAATAATTACCTAATACCAAGATTTTAAAATTGATATCGCCAAAACTCGCCAATAGCTACTAAACAAAAAAAAAAGTAGGAAAATTTGTTGAGAAACAGAGGAGAAAATGGTTTTTCACTGATTTGCCTTTGCCTATTTATATATAGATACTAGCATACTTACACGGTGTTGCCCGTGCTGAATTTTAAAAACGTCCCATAAACGTTATTTATATATAGACATGTATTTTTCAAATATACAAATCTCTATTTAGGGAATTGAGAAGTTTCATCTAATGCATGTCAAATGATTCCTATTTATTCAAATAATTTAAAGACATAGTTTTCAAATATACAAATCGCTATTTAGGGAATTGAGAAACTTCATCTAATACATGTCAAATGATTCCTACTTATTCAAATAATTTAAAGACATATAGTTTTTAAAAGTACAAATCCCTATTTAGGGAATTGAGAAACTTCATCTAATGCATGTCAAATGGTTCCAACTTATTCAAAGAATTTAAAGACATATAGTTTTCAAATGTACGAATCTCTATTTAGGGAATTGAGAAACTTCATCTAATGCCTGTCAAATGGTTCCAACTTATTCAAAGAATTTAAAAACATATAGTTTTCAAATATACAAATCGCTATTTAAGGAATTGAGAAACTTCATCTAATGCATGTCAAATCGTTCCTACGTATTCAGAGAATTTAAAGACATATAGTTTTCAAATACACAAATCTCTATTTAGGGAATTGAGAAACTTCATCTAATGCATATCAAATGGTTCCTAGTTATTCAAAGAATTTAAAGACATGTAGTTTTCAAATATACAAATCTCTATTTAGGGAATTAAGAAACTTCATCTAATGCATGTCAAATAGTTCCTATCTCTTCAAAGACTTTAAAAATCCCTATTTAAGGAAACTGATTTAAATGTCTGCCTCCTCTATCACATATATCAATGCATTTCAAAATAACTTTATTTCGAGGAAACTACAAGCCACCAAAACATTGGAAATATTTCGGAATCGAAGTCATTTGCAATTCCAAATTTCGGTATTCCTTGGAGGAAAGTGAGGAATACGAATATTTCTGGCCGCAATTCGACTCGAGAACAAGTGTCAATGCATTTAAAACCGGTGTGGTACAGCGATAAAATTCATCGCATTCTCTGCGCCGATAAGCTGTGCAATTGACCGTTAAATCTTTTCCCTTTACAGCTGAATTACTAATGTTTTGAATGTGTTTTTTTATATATATGTTGAAGAGAGAAGCAATTGTACTTTCAAATCTCTTAAGATCTGTATTTTGCTTCGTTTAATAGTTTGCTCTGACAATCGTGGAATCTCGTAAAATTCTTGTAAGCTCTTTATTCATTTCCTTGTATACTTTAAGCAGTCACAAAACTTTCCTGTTTTGTGAAATACAAATATTTGCATAGGTAATTGGCGATGTTAAGGGACAGTTATTTTGGCATATGTTTAATTCCACATAAGACAGACATAAAAAAGTAATGGAAAAGAAATTCAGTCGAAGAGCTGAAAATTTTGAATTTGTATGTGAAAAATGTCTTGAAAACCATGGGGACCATTCATAAATTATGCCACCCTTTTTTTTTTCAATATATTTGACTTCCTCTCCGCCTTTGTCACAAAATGTTACACTTTAACATGAGACTAAGGTTTATAACAAAAAGATAATTTGTGTATAATACAAAAAAAATATTAATTGTTCGAATTCTGAAAAATTAACCGCACTATTTTATCTTATAAAATAGAACTGCCGTAGGCTGTAGGGGAAGATTTCTTTTTAAACCTATAACTAGAAGTAAAGTTAAACCTTAATCAGCATCGGTAACCTTAATTGCATTAACAATATATGTGTTAATAATATTGCTAACTAATTTTATTAATGTAATGGCAACACTATTTTTTTTTACTTCCTGTCAGTCAGTCTTTCCCTGTTACGACGGCTTTCAAAATACGAAATCTTTGAGGTGAGAAATAAAAATAAATAATCCAGTCATCAAAATAAATAAATAAATAAACGAATAGGTAGGAACTCTCTCCCCCTCATAAGTAATTTATTAAATATATCATTTTTTATCAAAGAATTATTCGTCAGATTTTGCTGCAATCAATGTAAATGTGAAGGAAAGAACGCATTTGTAAATATTCTTGCTGTACTTTTTCAAATGAGTAAAATTATTTTACTATAAAATTTTAATGCGACGAATTCCTGGCACACAAAAATATTTTTGTTGCAGACTCCATAATTACCTGGAAGTTTGTTGATGTTATTTATTCACTTGATGTTAGAGTTATCATTCTTTCGAACATCTCTTTTGAGAAAGCAGTGAATTTCGAGTTGTAACCCTCTTGAACTTGAGGTGTGATAGTTCGACCACGGAGTTTTGAGACTTGGACGCTTCTGCGCATGGCAGAAAAGGACGAATCCATTCGTGATTTAGGGAAGTTCGGTTTGCAGGTGCGTTTGTTATCAAGTGTACCAGAATGTAATCTTCTCTGTTAAAAGCAACCAAATTTATAAACTGACACATATCATCAGCTCGGAAGAAATGAAGTATATTAAGCGAGCTAAAACGAGAGCAGAATACGGCACATTCCTTATACTGGCAATTTCTCCCTTGAATATGATTGGATTCTTCTTAGCATTCTGCCAGGTAGAGCTCTTCGTTTGCCAGTTGGACTATATTCATTTTTGTGATAAAAAGTTACGAATGTTTCGCCAACTGCCAGACAATTTTTGACCAACCGTCAGCGACCTTGTGAAATTATCGTACACCCACTCCCATTATTTAGTAAAATTACTAGGCTCTCTTTCTCTTGTCGAATGATACTCTTCTCATAACACGTGCCATCGCGTCTCTTTCTCTTCTCGAATGGTACTCTTCTCAGAACACGTGAAATGACGTCTCTTTCTCTTCTGCTGGAATGATACTCTTCTCATAACACGTGAAATGACGTCTCTTTCTCTTCTGCTGGAATGATACTCTTCTCATAACACGTGAAATGACGTCTCTTTCTCTTCTCGAATGGTACTCTTCTCAGAACACGTGAAATGACGTCTCTTTCTCTTCTGCTGGAATGATACTCTTCTCATAACACGTGCCATCGCGTCTCTTTCTCTTCTCGAATGGTACTCTTCTCAGAACACGTGAAATGACGTCTCTTTCTCTTCTGCTGGAATGATACTCTTCTCATTACACGTGCAATCACGTCTTTTTCTCTTCTCGAATGATACTCTTTTCAGAACACGTGGAATCACTGCTCTTTCTCTTCTCGAATGACAGACACTCTTCTCAGAACACGTGAAACGAAAAAGTATTTCTCGTATGTCTTACAAAAAATGTTTTTTTAAAAAAGAAATTTAGCATTTAGTTTAAATTTCCCGTCTGGCATTGAAACCCGTTCCAATCTGTTCGCTACCTGTTTAGTAATTTCATTACCACCACAAGGAAGAAAAAAAAAAAAAAAACAAATCGCCTTCTCCGACCAAGGCCGCGGACAAAAATGAAGTTGTTATTCACGTGACTCGAATGAGGAACTGTCTGTACGTCCAACTCCAACGAAGCTGCCACCATGAACAATGGCATATCTGCTTTGCTTTGAGTAACATCAATAAAAACGTTCCATTCATCAAAGATGATTTCACCCTGTTTCCTGAATCTTTCAAAAATCTCAACCTGGCTTGTGTCCAACAAGGGAAAAAAGTTTGAGGCGCTTTGCTTCGTTTTTGTGAAGAAAAAAAAAATCAGTTATCTTTATGAATCGGTTGGTTGTAGAAGGCCAACAGGATAGTTTTATTTCGAATGTGAAGCAGCAGTTTGTGAGATAAATTAGTTTGAAGGATGTCAGTCAACTTGGAGTTGAATGCTATTATAAAAGTTGTGTTATGTAATTGAAACAAGTAACATCGTTCCAATTAGGTTTTGAGAATTACAAACAATGTATCTAGTCTTGTATCTTTATTTTATTGAGATGGGAGGTTACCTCAATGTATTTCAATGGTGTCATGAATGAAATATTGCTCTACACGTTGCAGTAGGTTCCAGCAGACTTACCTGTACAATGTTATTGTTCTAATACTGTTTATATTACTTTTATTGAACAATGGTGTTTCAAGATCGCTTGATCATTTCTGAAAATATTGAGATTAATAAATGTTTGTTTTTAATAAACTTTAGTTATCTTTGTTGCTTCATGGCAACGGTGGCATCAACCTAATTCTGTGAAGGGTCCGTTTTGATTGATTGGAATTTTGTGAAAAGTCTGTTTTGATTGGTTGGAATTTTCTGAAGGGTCCGTTTTGATTGATTGCAATTTTCTGAAGGGTCCGTTTTGATCGATTGCAATTTTCTAAAGGGTCCGTTTTCATTACGTAAAATTTTGTAAAGGGTTCGAAAACGGACCTAAATGTCCTCTAGCGTGACCCCTGCTTTAGTATTATGTGTTTAGCATACAAATGCTTTTTTTCAAATCGTACAAGAGTAACGTACAAAGGAATGCTCAATGTTTTTGTGCCTGGATTAATAAAAATAAAGATAGCTAACTGTAAAAAATAGTTCCCGATTTTTTAAAAACCAATCCATTCTTTTTTACATATTCTTCTATTCAGTATTGTGAGCATCTGACAGAGTTCTGATTTTTTGAAACCTACTGGCCAAATCTCCTCAGATCATTTCTATGTTTGGAACGTTTCAAAATTGCGAATTCCTGTCACGTCCCATTGAAACAGCTGAGTGACTCTTAGTTTTTTATTGTTTGGAGGAAGCAGCGTTGTTCGCTTTTACACAGGTACAGTCTCTCCCTTTCACGCTCGACTTGGGTCGGCGACAATACTTTAACAGCCTGTTCTCGCGACGGAATTGAAACTTCACGTGACCACCGAAACATCATGTCAGCTGCACGAGACCGCGGGTAAATGCACCACTTCGAAAGTGAAGCGAGGTGGATGGACCATAAGAGCTTGTAATGGTCTCAAGAAGTTCAACACTCTATTAACCAAAAATTTTTTTTCCTGGTATGAATTTACAACTGGAGAAGAGAAATATGCCAATATGGCTTTGCGAGTATCTGACAATGTATCGGAATAATTCATCAGATTAAAATTTGGGAAGCAGTTGACTTATGTCGCGGGAAAAGAGGATAAGACGAAATTCAAGTCTCATGGATGTAGGCCCGATTGATGACGAAGTTCAGGATAGCGATAGTTCAATTTGCAAAGAAGGTGATGACGAAATTCCAGTTCCAATCTCGAAGGTGACTAAGTTTTTGGTTGCAAAGCCAATGATGACGAAGTTTTGTTATCAATGAGGGCAGTGACTTAGTTTACGTCTTAAAGGGCAATGGCGAAGTTTTAGTCTAAACGGGCATACCGAAGTTCAGGCTTCAAAGAGTGTTGTGGTAAAGTTTAATAAGCTGAATGGGTATGGTAGTATCCTTCCTCTCAAATATGAAATAATTTAAGTTCTTATTGTGGTAAACAGCGAAGTATAATTGTTCGAAGACAACTATGGCAAAGTTGAGTTATCAAAACAAACGATATGGAAGTTGAGGCCAGAATGGTGTAGTAACAGAATTCACGTCGTTCAAGTGGCAAAATTGATGTTGCTTTTAAAGTAGAATGCTCTTTTTAACTTGCCTTAAGATGGGATAATTATCATTAGGTTCAATTTCTCAAAAGAGGCATTCTGATGAGGAGAACAATGTTTTTGTTCCTCACATAGAGAGGGCGTTGCCCTGTTAAGATACACACAAATAAAAATTCTTTGACAAATGTGATATTTCATTCTGGGTAAGATATTGCGTAATTTTTACTCAGTATCAAATGATTCGACATCTCTGGAATGTGTACAATCTGCAATTTCTATCGACCGACCTGCCTCATTACATAGTCAGCCCTTTATGATTAAAAGTATATCATTCTTGAAACAACTATTTGCTGTTGTGTTTACATCATTCCAAAACCGGCATGTTTGGAATGTCTCCATTCTTATTAAGATTCGACATTGCGTAAATTGTTATTAAAGACTCCGCGAGCAAGGAAGCGGAGCTTCAAGGTCTGAAATCCTGAACCCTTTTTCCTTGAAAATTGTCTACACTCACCTGTTCATTGGCCATGCAGCTTTGAAACTTTTCTCCACGAGTGATCGTTTATGGACGCCCAGACGTGATCGCACAAACCATTGAGTATAGCATTATTATGAAGAACAGATTTGCCGCCGTTTCGAAATGAATACTTCCATCCAATTTGGTGTGGGTGTTAGGCGTCTCTTGTTGAAATATATTCGTTGTGCAATTCTTATCAGTTGTGCTGTTGTCTTCTAATACGTGCTCTAATGATTTTGTCTTTGTTTCATTAGGTAACGTAATGAAATTCCCTTCCTGTCTGTCTCTGAAATGTGAATTCATTAATGATGTAACCAATTGTGTATTTCGGTGGTTTTTGCTGAAATAATTGTAAGGACACGGTGTTTTCTTTCACACATGTTTAACTCTTACAAATTGAATCTTGTCTGGTAGGCTTTTTTTCGTCAACTCATTGATAGATGCGTGGTATTGAATGCTCATCTGTATTGAAGGACGATTAAAATAATGAATGTTTTGTGATTTCGTCATGAGTATTTTGAAGAGTACTGCGTCATTCCCTGGTCATGTTGATTAAGAGCAGAATCTGTCAAAACAGTAAACGGTGCTGTCATAAGTTCGGCTTTAAGCTTATTTTTTAATTTATCCATTTATTCCACAAAAAAGTTATTTCATTAAGAGTTATTATAAATGTTTAGAACATTTTGGGGAAAGTAGCCCATCCCGCCGCAAATATTTAGAGCTTGCAGTAGAAATGTAATGTTTACCGAAATATGCAGGTTTAATTGATCAATAGTAGGAAAGGCCCAATATTTCTTTGCAGAAGACTGTTACAATATCTTTACTAAGTGAAATCTGCAACTTTTACATCGCTTCTTGTAGATTGAAGGCCCGTCATTTAGGAAATTAGAGAGCAGTCTAGCACTTTTTAAGAAAAACTTTCGATGTACAACTATAAGTAAACTAACTTGGTGTGTGTGTGAATAGAAGTCTTTGGTCCTTCCCAAATAGAAGGCCTGGCTTGGCTCCTTGCCCTCTGCAATTGTTCGCTTGAGGGCAGTATGGCCCGATATAAGAACAGATCCGCTGCTGTAAAATAATCATTTATCCGATCAGTAGCTGTTGCCCGCGACTTCGTTCGCGTGGAAATTTTGATGTGCATGTGTAAGAACTGACGCCTGATCAAAATGTGATCAATGTGGATGAATATTATAAAAGGCTTCCTTTTGGGCGCTTCATTTCTGGGCGGCAGAAGTCCTGAACACAATTAAATGGCGTTGAGGCGTCGATAAGCTTAAGAACCGGAACATTATGGCATTAAACACTTTTTTGTTTTCAAAGTGAGTGATCAAATGCTTCCTTGTGGGTGCAGATTTATGCGGTGGGTACCTATGTGCTATTCCAGGCGATAATCTATCTTTGTGACAAATTTCATCCAGACCCGTTTAGCCATTCTGGCGTGATTGAGTAACAAACATACATCCAAACCTTCGAACTTATAATTAATAGTTTGTAATAAGATTGATGTTTGTGCAATAAAATTGTCCAGCCAAGCCCAATAACAAAGACAGTTTTATGCCCAAGCAGACAGCTCAACTCAGACAGCAGACACTAGTAGATCGTGATAGATAATTGTAGGTCCTGCGTGGGCATCAAATCGATCTGGTAATTTCAGAAATGGCGCAAACAAAACCGGCCCTCGTCGCGCCAGCAGAATCAGTCTGCTGAAACAGGTGCATTTTTGCATAATTGCATTTACAACTTTAATTGTTGCAGTGATCGTCGTTGAGGGAAGAACAACAAAAACTCATTGAGCATGTCATGCTCTATATTGCGCGATAATTATAATGCGACATTCTGGGAGCGAGCAGAAGGCAGCAGTTGAAGTTGTCTCAATCGTCATGTTACCTGTAGTCTCTGCCCTTTGGGAACAGTGCGGAAAACTTCCGCTTTTTCACTAATCTGACGCGACTTAAAAATGATCCATTTCCATTGTGGGTTGGCATTTTCGGTGCTCGACTACGTGTGGTAAAGTGTGTTACGAGAGCCATGAATTATCGCTGGTTCATGTGGCGGATATCTGGTCACCTTGTCATTTACTGTTGGAAAACTTTTGAAGTGTTTGACATTTTAGAATAGAATCATATAATTAGTTTTTCAAATAGGACAAAGATTTTCAAAATTTGTTTGGACTAAAAATAACTAATTTCATGCTCGAAGATTTTTGAAATTAAAAGAAAACGGGGGAATAGAGATACTTGTCTTCGCCAAATCCCAAATCAATCTTTTTCAACGCATTGTCGCTTCGGCAGATACAGCTCCTAGCGAGCGTTTTAGGTAAATTTACTTCTTTTAAACCAGTGGTGGGGAAACTTTTTTTAAGACGGGCCATTTGTAATAACTAGACAATCGTAGCGGGCCAAAGAATAATGCTTAATCGTTAAAAAATTTATGTGTTCTATAAACATATACATATATTATTACATACACTTATTATTTTAATAGTAAAAAAGCAAAAGGTAAGAAAATTATAAGCACAAAATATAAAATGAATTTAGTGTAGTTCTTGATGTGAAGTATTATCACTTTATTTTCTGGTGTCCTTACTGGTTGATGGTGCACGAGAAAAATGAAATTGAGACTGTTTCATCAAAATTTCATCATAGTCCGGTTCCATTTGCGAAGCAGCGATTCGTAAAACTGATGAAAGGTGCTCATCCGTAATTCTGTTTCTTAAAGAAGTTTTCCTAAGCTTCATTGTTGAAAAGATTTGTTCGCATATATAAGATGAGCCGAACATTGTCATTATCTTCATTGCATGAGTAATTAGATTTGGGAAATTATCTGGACTTAAATTTTTATAAAATTCTAGTAATGATACTGTATGAAAAGTGTGTTTCAGGAGAGTATTACAGTTCAGTTGTATTAACTCAAGTTGAAATTTTGCATCAACTTCTTCGTAATTAACATTGAATGGGGTCGCAAAAATACTAAACCCTGGTTCCATTTTTCTAAAGTCCTGAAATGTTTACTATTGTGTTTTGGATATCGCCGCAGGCAGTTTTTATGCGGGTCGTCACATTACGAAGTAAGAACGCGTTCAAACATTCTCGCGACGGCACTCTTAAACGGGCCGGATTAAACCTTTCCGCGGGCCGGTTTTGGCCCGCGGGCCGTAGTTTCCCCATCACTGTTTTAAACGGTACCACTGAGTTTGGTGACAAAATATTGGTGCGTTTTGCCTTTTTTCCACAACAACGCCTGTGATTTGATCTTGTTTTTTTCTCTGCGGTTAGATAATAATAATAAAAGGTTAATATATACAGTTGAACGTCGTTCCAACATTCCCGCATCTATCGGTTTCCCGCATATGTCGTCTTTTCAATGGTTTAATCCTTGAGCTACTCTCGAAACATATGTAGCAGGCCCTAAAATAGTGCGAAAATGTGGGTCGAAACACACTTCCTTATGAATTGCAGCAACTTTGGACTGTAAGAATTGAAATTGATAGAGGAGCAAGAGCCCTCAATTGGCGGTAAAAAAGGAAACTGTTTGTTTTGTACTGCATATTTCTTTTCCTCTTGGTCCATACAACCAGTGTTCGAAATTAGCGGTCCTTAGTCGTTTGACGACCACGATTTCACATTCAGTCGTCACCTTTGGCGAATAACTGTCATTTTTATTTATTTATTTTTTAAATATAGCACAACTTTATACAGATATTATATGCATATTTCATCTTATCTTCAGTATTTTGAGTTTTTACACCTATGAAGACTATCGCAACTTCTTGACCTTCAAATTTGGAATTGTGAATTTTTACTTACAAATGAAGTAAGTAACGCTAAACTGTAAGTTGAGCCAATTAAGTCATACTTCATTTTATTAAGCACTGATTAAAATAGACATTTACATTGATTCATAAACTTAGGTAAAATGGCCAGCTTTTTTAAAAGTTACTAATAGAAATTGATTTTCGAATACTTTTCTTTTATTTATACGTAATTTTCTCACTTACGTTGGCATGTTTTGCTATATTTTTTAACAATTGCACAACTGTCTTCATAGTTACTAGTTGTTATTTCTGCCCAAGAAATTTTAATCATTTTAAAATGACGCCTAGCAGAACTTTTTTGGCAACTAAGACAAAAAAGTTAGGTGTCAATGGCTCCTAACTTTTACATAATAATTTCGAACCCTGCATATAACGTACACCACGTTTCAACGACAGACAGTGTCGTCGCGAAGTAAATTCGATTGGGAGGTGTTGGGGTTGATTTGTTGATTTTGCCGACTGACCCCTAACGCCGACTAAATAAATAAATAATCTATATATATATATATATATATATTTCACTTACCGTGGGCCGGTTACGATTAAATTTTGTGGCACGATACGATACTGACATCATGCAAAAACCAAACAATGGCCAAACGATGTTTAAAATTTTGTTTAATGAAACATAGAAAAGTAACGTACTATTTGCATTTATTATTGTAACTTACGGACTTCAACATTTTTATTTATATTTCTTAAAAAGTTCCATTGATGACTCAATTTTTAATTTCTGATTCTTTGGAGCGGCAACACCTTAGTTTGTTTATATCGAGCATGTTTATATCTAGCGATCTTTTCTTAAGCCTTTCGAATTATAAAGTGTTTTTTACGATTTTAAAATGCTTAATTTCCGATGATCAGCTAGTATATATTTATTATAAATATATATGGAGAGAATGATTGAAATTTGTGAATCTGAAGATCGGTTCCAAAAGTCAAAAATGCCGTCTGAATTTTCCGAATGAACGAAATCACCGATGGTGACTGCGAAATATTGACGATCCTACATTTCACTAAAACGTAAGAAGAAATTTAAATTTATGTAAGTCTGATGATCCGTTTTATTTTTTTTAGCCACAAACTTTAAAATTTTCGAAGCACTAAACGTGTCGACTCCAGTTAATTTTGCCTACTAGACGAAGTTGCTGGAGGGATGAGACGCCCTCACCCCCGTTAGCGACGACACTGACGACAGACGTCTATTATAACGAGAACGTGGGACTAAACAGGGCAACCATAATTAAAAACCACTTTGTAAGTTTGATGGCATCTATTCCTAAATAGTGTTTTAAATACCGATTTGGTAAATAACAATTGATAAAATAAAATTAATTAACATTGAAGAAATTTTAGCATGTACTTCCTCAGAACTTGCATATAAAAATAGAAAAGGCTTTTGGTTGCATTCTTTTTATAAACAGATTCCATTATGCTTCATTAGCTTTTTCTTCAGTGGCCTTAAATACTTAATGGCTAATTACCACTTGGAACGTTTTAACCGGAATTGTTTCTGCTCATCTATGCTGTGCGAGTTACTAGCAGCATTTGGCATGCAGGGTATTCGAAAGCCCCGCCATCTTAAAAAATTGGTGGCAGTGTTAATACATGCTTCTTCTTTTCCTTTCTTTTTAAAAAATTCCTTCTACATCCAATGTGTAGAAAAAAGTATTGTATTCGTGAAGAATTTGGAATTTCGACGGATTTGCATGTTTCGAGGTCTGCTGAACCCATTTTCGCCATCTTTAGAAAATGTCTGTCTGTATGTTTTTTTATTTTGTGGCCATCGTAACTGAAAAAGAAATGCATGGAATCGCACAAAATTCGGTGCACACACAGACCCTGATAGGAGCTGGTGCTGGTTATTTTTTGGCGCGAATCCCCTTCGAAGGGGCGGAGCAATCGACCGTTTTTCTCGATTAGCGTAAGCGCTATATCTTAAGAAATAATGGAAGAATTCGAACAAAATCTGTTATACAAGTGTACCTCAATAGGAACAGGTGCTGATTACATTTTGGCGCCATTCACTCCAAGGGGGTTGTTTCGATCCAACTTTTCATTAGTTTTTTGTGGGCACTGTAACTCAAGACAGCGAATTCATGTGTATACCAAATTAAACGAAATTTGCTACACACATACATTCTGATAGGAAGCAATGTTGATTAAATTTTGGCACCTTTTGCTGCAAAGTGGGGGGAGCCAACTAAGATTAGATGATTTTTTTTTGACAGCAATGCACCAGAGAGGAAAAACTACGAAGGGATAGAACCGAGACCCCTACAACGAGCACTGTTTTATCCTTAAGTGATTGATTGCCTGGAATGGTTAATAACAAGATAATGACACCAATGATGCAATACGCAAGGGATTCATTATGATAGAGAATTCCTTCTTTCTGTTACTAAATAATGCTGCTTAGTTACAATGCATTGTTTTCCCATTTCTGTCGCCAAGCCGTCTCTTACAGGCGTTGTACCGCACACGCTTACCCTTCTGATATCACGGGGATATATATATATATATATCGCACTCCGCCAACAAAAATAACCCAATTCAAAAATCGTAAGAACAATCAGTCGTACAAATTGATTAATAAAAATCTCCTTTTAAGGCATTGCATATCGTAACCGATTACATATCGAGTTTCGTTACCATATACAATTTGGATTGATTATTGTAACCGATTAATGAGTACTAGAGCTCGGCCAACTGTCGAAATTCGACCTTAATAATTAAATGTGGCATTGAAAACATGCTATATAGGTATTTTTCATAAAATTTGGCAGTTTATTTTAATCATCCTCACTCAACGCAAACGTATTGTAAAGCATTGTCGTCGCAGAGCCCATTGCGCTCGTCAATGTAGCCGCTTATCCTTCTGCCGATTTCGTACTAAGTTGAGTGGTAGTTGAATGAAATTTAAATATTTGCTTCTATACACTATTCTCATTTTTCATTTCATTGTTTCAGAGAAGCCTTTGCTCAAACTCTTATTATAATTGCTTTTAATATATCTGCTTAATGGCAACAAACCCTTTTTAACCGTGGGTTTTATAATTTACTCAATGAAGACATTTTGCCCATCTGCTATCTATAACTATATAACAGCACAATCATAAGTACAGTAATGAGGTTTTCCTGAAAAAAGAAAGGGTGGTTTCCAAAATTTTTTAATTGACACTAAAACTTGTCAATAGCTGCTAAACATAACAAAAAGTAAGAAAATCTGTTGAAAAACAGAGGAGAAAATGCTTTTTAACTGTTTTGTCTTTGCCTATTTATGTATAGATTACTCCTAATATTTTTAGTTCCGTTTCAGCTTTTGTGTTTTCAGAACGATATTACATTGTTTTGTAAGAAAGAAACTCGCGAACCCAAATTTTTGAGTTGTGTCACTTAAGTTGCCGGGGTGTGATATGTACCGGTCTCAGCGAATACGGGAAGTGAAAGGGTTAAAGTTCTTATTTTTAACATCAATATCTGCAAATAAATCTTTATTTAGTAAGATTTTTTTTCTTAATTTAGTGAAGAACCTCGAAGTAGTTATATTCTATTTTGCGTTTAATTCGATTACTCAACTAACACCAAGATAAGTTAAACTAATGAAATAACATAGCTAAACATGAAAATAGGATTATACAGTGAAATCTTGTTACAGCGAAAAAAATGCTCAGTCCCATTTTAAAATCCATTAATACAGCGTGCCCCCCGTTACCAAGAAACAATTTCCCTTGGAGTTTGTTGTAACGAAATTTCACTGCATATGTATACTACATATTCAGGAGTTGCGCCAAAGGAAATTCAGGTCGCAAAATTCCATTTAATCAAAACGAACCCTTTATAAAATTCCGATCATTCAAAACGGACAATTAACAAAATTCTTAGCGACCAAATCGTACTTTTTACAGAATATTATTTATTAAATAATGGCAAAAAAAAAATCACTATGTTTAAATTTTGAATTTTCACAAAAATGCTTTAAAATTCTGAAAAAACGAACCCTATTAAAATGCTGGATCGACCCCTGATATTACAGATGCCCACGACAATCAAAAAATACTTTTGTGGGTGAGAGAAAAAAAAACTATAAAACACACGCGTTTCATCCAGTTTATCCTCTGTGGGTGTATTATACTCTTATTTCCCACCCACTATTGACTGCTTTTTTTATCTTATAATCTTTTACGCTCATTGAATATAAATAATGGGATTATATTCAATGGACGCTGTGGGATTGTATGCTTCACGTAGTCCTGATTTAACCATTTGTATACTGCAGAACTTCATAATGATTACGTTCTTATAAATCTACGGGAATAATTTCCCCAGGTGGCTAATAAAATCGATTTGCTTTATCCCCACCCCAACTTCATGTAAATATGGGGGAAAAATGCAGGCACTAAACATTTTTGGTGTCAAGTTGGTGCAAAGTTAAAATTAATCACTTTTTGATGTATTTTAAATTCTTTGAAGTATTTGTTTAAAAAAATACACACAGTGGAATATTTTTTAGCATATGATGTTCGTTAATTCATGACACATCAAAAATTCGTTACGATTGATCATTTTACTTTTAAAGAAATGAGCACAATCGCAATGAAATTTCGATACATAGCGGAGTTAACGCAGTTCACGTGTTAAGAAACGTTATACTGTCTATACTTTTTTATAGTCTGTGTAATTAGAATAGGCGCATCAAGGTCGTGTTTGCTGCTTTGTCTCCATGGCAACTGCGAGAATGATAACAGAGCCAGACTTTTTTTTTTGCACTGCAGTTAAGGCAATGGCATTACGACACCTCCGATTCAAAATATTAGCATAGTTGAGAAAAAGTAATAAGAGAGAATTTATTTTCCATTTATTTATTTTAGATATTAAGTAAATACAATTAAATTTCTCGTAAATTAAATCTGGAATGTTTAGATAAGATTTTAACATTTACAAAATATAAAATACAATAAATTAGCTATACAATAGCTTTCTGAAACACATCAAAATGTTAGAATAAGATTTAGATTGGTTCAAAATATTAGAATACTTTACCTTACCCAATCTATTTTTGCCATTGAGAAATAAATCTGATTTGAATCCGTCTATTATTATTATAACTAAAACAACAACCTGACTTATGTTCCCAAACCAAGTGGGGAAAAAGTTTCTAGCACGGAAACCATGGCGACCAGAAGGAGAAAAGGTAGAGTTGTATGACCTTGACACGCCTATTGTAATTACACAGACTATAGACAAACTGTTTGTCTATTACTTATTACTTAAAAAAAAAATTTTATGTGTTTGAAACACATAAAAAAGTTTTTTTAAGTACGTCAAAAATGAATCCTTTTTAACTTTACACCCACTGAACACCAAAAATCGTTTTCAGTAACACCAAAAAGGGTGGCAACTAAACGCTAAATTTTTACAGTGTGTCTTATATGACTCTTTTATGTCTTGCAACTATTCTAACATGAAAATAAGTAAAGATGAATCTCACCAATGCTACAACCACTTGTATTTTCATGTGCAGTTTTTACTCGGTTGTGTATAAAATTATATCAACAGTTTTTTCCTTCTCCTTCCGCAGGGTGGATTCGCTCGTGTCCACGAGTTGACTGATCTGACTACGAACCAAGTGTATGCCGGGAAAATCATTCCAAAGAGCAGGTTAACCAAACCTCATCAGAAAGAAAAAGTAAGTTCACTCAGTTAAGCCTGATTTTATTTTTAAATTTCATGCACGAGCAGTCTTGACGCCAGGAGGAAATGTTGTTAATAAATCATTATACTCTGTTAGAAGCCATAAATTTGTCATCCAAGTATGCTTTTGGCTACATTTGTAGCTGACATGGCGACATCTGTCGCTTTGTCGCCAAACTGGCGTGAATCCTATTAACAAAATTCAGCTACTGAGAAAAAGGGGATATTGGGTAAGTTACTGAGAGCGGTTCTATCGTAACAAATAGGGTTGATACCAGATATGAAAATTTAGTGGTCCAAAAAAGACTAACTAGGTTATGATTCATTAGTCCGAAAATATAAAATAGTAAACAAAATATAAATAAATGTACATAAATACGCAGTGCAAACAATTGAATCATCAACAAGGTTTATCAAATAAACTGTGCAAAAAGATGTAAATTAGAAGCTTTTACAAAATGCATGGATTGTGATTTATACAACAAAAATTCTGACATTTTCGAAAACATCAAAATATAGTTGATTTCACTTTTTAAAATGTACGAAATGAAAATATGAAAGTTTGATTAATAAAACTTTTCAGGCCATAAATTTGTCGTCCATGTATGATTTTAGAGACATTTGTAGCTGACTTGGGGACATCTTTCTCGCCAAGCAGAGGCAGCAGGGCACTTGCCTCATAGCGCAACGGCCTAAAGAAAGGGGGAAGCTATTAACAGTTAATTAATTTATTACATAGTACTACGCTTCTAACGAGTAAGAAAAATAAAAATCTAACCTATGAATATTTAATATTATTTAAATACAAAAATAGTGACATTTTTAATCGCTATACACAAAATACCTATAAAAGGAGCACAGAATATTGTGTGGCCTCATGGCGCGGCGTATGCTTACGCCGGGCCTGTTTGGAATAGCAAATATTTAGGGGGTATAATTCAAAAAGATTTAATCCTTTTCTAATAAGCAAGCAAGTCCGACGTCCCAACTACCAGCGCAAATATTTCCCATGCTTTATTAATTCACGCCATAACAAGAACAAATTGTTCCAGCTCGGGAGAATGTTACTTCGTCAAATCGCTGCAAACACTGTTGATCAACGCTCCCGAAACTTATTTACCGATGCCGATCGTGTCTCCTCGTACTTTCTCATCATAATGTCCAAAGTTTCACGAGTTGCCCCATTAAACGAAAGGGATGAGGAGGAGACGTGACTCGCATCGCCTAATGAGGATCGCTCTCGCTTCATGAAGGTTCATTTGTCTCGTTGCAGATCCTGAGAGAAATTGATCTCCATCGGCAGTTGCAGCACAAAAATGTGGTCCGCTTCCACCATTTCTTCGAGGATGAACACAACGTCTACATCATCCTGGAGAACTGTTCCAGAAAGGTGAGCATCTTTTCGGTGTCTTGTTTATAGGGTAAAATATGCAACCCGTTATAACGTAAAACCTGGAGAGATGGCGCGCTTGAATTTTTGGGGGGAAGAAGAAGAGGTGGTGAGTGAGGCACTGCGATTTCAGGTAGCTGTACAGCCACAACAGCACAGTGTCTACTTGAATTTTTTTTTAAAAGTGAGTCGTCTTTATTGTCTGCTTTTCAAATGTAAGGGCTTGAATTTTCATTACTGTTCCTCTGATTTTCATTGTGATATTAAAAGCTGCAAGATACTTCTTTGAGCAAACGCTTTTTCTGCTATGCAGTTGTCACTAATTTTCCTGGCATAGGAAAACCTACTACCAGGTCCAGCAGATCAAATAATAAACTGGCTTAGGGTGATATGCAGCTTCATATTAGAGCGAGGAACCACGAGAGCTGAAGGACTGACTTGACCTCAAATCGTTGGGGTCTCTTAATTTTGAACCAGCTCCCAGATGAGAGGCCGTCACTTAGGATTGGCACCCCCAGAGGTATCGTTTCAGCTCGGAGTCACAACCTATTTAACGTGCACCAGCTCCCTTTAGCGTACACGGTCCAAAAGAACCAGCCGCGAGAGGTTGTCACCCTCCCAAACACTGATCTAAGTCGATGTTGCTTCACTTTCGGTGTTCAGCGGGAACCGAAGCTTCTACCGACTGGTCCACTGCGGGACTTTTTCAGCTATTTTGACAATTTACCTGCAGTTATTATTAATATAATCTACTTATTACCGAAAGCCATCTTCCATGTGTGTGAACCACCCATGTGTGCAATCTCACCACCCTATTAGAAGAGAACGAAAACTAGCTGTCTTGGCTTTATGCCTGCTGTCGTTTTAAATTGCAGCATAATAAAGAAATAGTGATGGGAATTCATACAGAAGGAATGTAGTCTATAATATTCACCAACGTTTTTGCAAAGAACTAACGTTTGTATTATTTTTCATAATGTTTGCCAGTTGTGCGCAAACTCTACCTTAAGAAAAATGATCGAAAATGCTTTGTGCTAAAATATGAGTACTGTTTGTTTACGAAAGCCGAGACTATCCATCGGGAAAATTTTATCCGGCAAAGGGGGTGGGTGATACGGTGAGATATGGCACTTTTCGAAATTATATTTTACGCTGTCATTTTTTTATTTTTCCCGATGATGATATATTGTATTTCCAATTTGAATCTTTAACACAAAAGAAAACAGAAAAAACACCCTTAAGAGTTTATTATTCTTTATAAAAACTAAACATTTCCTAATCTTTATTCATCCTGTCGCCCCTATTTCAATGAAATAGAAGCAAACCTGACGCATACTCAAATTCAAGGAAAGTCTCGGCTAAGAAAATCAGACAGTGCAAGGGAGAAAACAACGTAAAAAAAGCACAAACTGCCAAAACAGTAATGCATATAGCTATTTCGAGGGTTTCCCCCCCGCCCTTCGTTGCGCCACTGCTTGCGAGTTTTCTTTAATGAGAAAACCTGTGCATTGCTAGCTGATCTATAACATGAAACAGTCGCTACTCCAGGCTATGCATTTATGTCGTTTTTTAACACAGAAGCATCATCAAAAAGTGAATTAATCGGTTTCGACGTTCAGTAATGTGTAAGCAAACTGGTTCACCCTTGAGGATATACACATGATGAATGAAATAAAACTTCCTCGTTATTAAGAAATTAGGTTATACAGCTGTCCTACAACATCTACGAAGATGATAATTTAATGATTATTAGATGACGTTTCAAAATATTCTCTGATGTATAGGTGTGGTGTTACGATAATGAGTACATTGTTTCAAGTATGCATCTGTCATTAAAGGACCTTGTTACGTTAGGGTAGTTATATGTTATTTAGGAATCTTGACGCATCTAATGTATTTGTAAGTAGCAAGCTTCGCTTATTGAATATAATTTCTAGGAAAAGATAACGGTTCTAATACGCTGTAGAGTCATTAAAGAAAAAGCACTGAAAACGATAAAAGAATAATTCTCTGACAAGATTCCCAGGGTCCTGAACTTGATTTGCAGCAGATTCATTTTTGACCTTACTTTTATTCCGAGCCGCGGGGCTGGAAAGAAAATTTAGAACGAAACGCGAGATGCTTCGTCCTATAGCAGTTCAAGGCCAGTGTAAATGGGATGAAAAAGAGGGGGGAGTAGCCATATTTTATGAATGGAGGCAAAGCAGCTGCTGGCCCGCAACTTGTTTTGACTGCCTGCAGGCTGCAGACTTCTTCGGCGATCATATTTTGAAAAGATATAGGATGGCTGGTGTGTGGGGAACACGGCAGCTGCTGCGTTTGATGAATTCTTTATATCCAAAGAAAGCGTTTTTATAGAGTACACCTTAACCCTTGCAGAGGGATTTAGAAGGGCTCTTAGAATATTTATTGTGTCTGTTTACTTTCAAAATTTTCGAGAAAACATTTTTCATAGCTTTAGACTGCGGTTAACTATAATATTTCATGAAGGTTTAGAATCTTGTGTGCTCGCAACATTTTCCTACGTGCAAAATGGAGAACTTCCGTGCGTTTTAAATAACTATACCAGTGAAGTGCAGGGATCTGGATTGCAGCTAGAGCGAGGAGCAACGGGATTTTGCTCGAAACTAGAGCAAAAAAAAAATTGTGTTCTCCAATTTTTTTTCTTCTTACATGTATCACATCCATGTTTATATTTCACTTAACATGGAACAGTTAGGATTAAATTTTGCAGTACGATACGATATTGACATCATGCAAAAAAAAAACTATGGTAAAACAATATTTAAAATTTTTTTTAATGATTAGCATAGAACATAACATAACATAATATTTATTTATTATCGTAACTTACGAGACTATAATTTATTTCTTCTTAAAAAGTATTTTCATTCATAACCCTAACCACATTTCCATTGAAAACCATTTCAATTTTTAATTTTTGATTCTTTGAAGTGGCAACACCTTAGTTTGTTTACATCAAACGATCATTCTCAAGCAGAGGCGTAGCTAGGGTTTTCAGCACCCAGGGACAACTGAAGATTTTACGCCCCCCTTTGCCCTTGGGGGCCTATGGGCGCCCCTAAAGGGAAACATTTCCCTGCCCTGAAAAAACTTTTATGCTTCCTAAATGATAAATAACTCTAAAAAGCAACCCTTTTAACTTCAATTTTTATTAGCGCCCATTCACTTCTAAGAGAAAAATCGGACACTTTGGCTTCGCAAAATTATTTGTCTGATTTCCCACGCACTCCTGTGCTACAATGGTCATTCCCTATATGGTTTGCGGTGTTCCCACTTTTTTATCGAACATATTCACACCTCTTCAGTTCAAATAATTTTCTTTTCGCATTTAAAAAGAAAAGTGAATTGACATTAATTTGGCGCCCCTCGACGCTGCGCCCGGGGACAGCTGTCCCTCCTTGCCCCCACCTAGCTACACCTCTGTTCTCAAGTTTGATTGTTGAACTTGTAGCTCGCAGATGCTGTAAAAATTTAAATCACTAAGATAAATAAATAAGATAGTCTGTCGAAATTATTTGGAGCACAGCGTGGGAGCCGGAGCAAATATTAGAAGTCGGATCGGAGCAACTGTAAAATGTGCGATGAATTTGAATATCCCAATCCTTCAAACACATTATTGATGACAACCTATTGGTAGTACTATTAATTAATCGAAAGTTTTTGAATAATGAATTTTATCGATAGTTAGAATAACTTTCGATAGTAGTTATTCTGTTTTTGTGATAGTATTCTATTTATTTTTATTTGAAACTATCAGGGAACTGGAACAACAACTTTTGCCTCAGATTCCGCTCCGTGCTCCAGTAGTTTTAAAATAAAGCATATTAATTAATTTATTAATTTTATTTATATTTTTTAAACAGTAAAAATTTGTTTCACCTTTGGCTTCGATTCTTTAAATAAAATTGCATATGGAAAATAATTTTTCACTCTTTGTCCAAACACATACTCGTTGCCCCGTTTCAGATCCCTGGAAGTGCGACTAGAAGACTTGGGAATTTAAGTTTGCACTCTCCACATTCATTGTGTTATATTCTACTTTATACTTTGTGCTCTTAAATGCTGTTTTTTAGGTGCTATCATACCAAAATCAACAGCAACGTAAGACAAAGACGAAAATTTTCAGAGCTATCATTGGTTCAACGAATTTCTCAACCACTTCCTAGCGTTGGCTAATTGGCAATTTTTATTGCGCCATTAAGAAGGAGCCGACAGTGATTAGTTGATTGCGCTATCGAATGCCTATGCCATCGTTGCTAGTTTTTTAACCATAGCAACAGTCTGTTTAAGACAGAGACAAAATGTCTTCGTCGCTTTTGATGTGTAAGCACCCTAAAGGTGCTTCTTTCATAGCAAAAGAGACAGCAACATGAGGCAAATACAAAATTTTTCAGAGCATGTCATTGGTTCTACCTAATTTCGCAACCACGCCCTCACATTGATGAATGACCTTTTTTACTGCATCATTAAGAGGGACTCCCCCAGCCGATAGTGACTGGTTCATTTGCATTATCAAAGGCATACGTCATTGCTGTTGGTTAAATAACTATAGCGACAGTCTGCACTTTTACGGTGGGTTTTGAGAGAGCGACGAAACATTAATCAGAATTTCTGAGCTGGTTCCCCCCCCCCCTCATTGCCCCATTATAAATTGCTTAATCAATGGCATTTTTTATTATTTAATTAGTCAGCGATTAATATTTTCCTTCCATTAAGACCAGGATTTGATGAATTCTCGATGTTACTTTGATAACCATCCCAACTTTATTACGACTGAATCATTCCTGTTGCAGTCCTATTAAGTGTGAATCCATCATTATGTCTAGTTTTTTTCAATACAGTAAAACCCCGTTATACCGCGCCTCAGTATACCACGGAATCGGATATACCGCGGGGACTATCATGTGCCCCGACGTTTAAACCACTCTTTATCATGGCCACTTAAATGGTGTTCCTTATTTACCATTGTAAATAAAGCCAGGCTCAACGCACATATATTCTAGCCAAAAAGATCCCATCCTCTCACCACACACACTAATATGTAAAGCCCTATTGTGATAGGCCTTTTTCCGTCTTTCAACTTAGGACACTATATAACTTGATTTCAAAATCGGGTGCAATGGCTCTGGCTTGCTTTTCTTGACATGGGCGGAGCTCAATCTGTCAAAAAGTGTCCAGTTCAATGCTTAACTATTCCATTTTCAGAACTCCAGTTATGCGTGTCTAGCTTCTTTATAGCGCTATCAACATTTGTATTCCAAATTCTCTAGCATTCCTAAAATGTAAGCATATTCTCCAGTGTATGCAGGCTTAAAACATTGTTTCTTTGAGAAATGCGTTCCTCCCCTTCCAAATCTATTTTTTTCTTAAGACCTCTCTCCCCCTCTACAATCCCATTTCGGTAACACAAAAAGATTTTTTCAGCCCCATTTTTCTCGGAATACAATTGGTTTATAACGTATCGCTCGATAGACTGATTTCGCAGTTGAGATGTGTGCTTCTTGCACAGCTATTACAGTGAATAAAAAGGCAGCAAAGAAGAAAAGAAAAACTGATACTATCGAAGAAAAGTTACCAGTAGTTGATAAAGTTAAAAATGATGCAACAAAAGCGAGTATTTCGTGAATATGGTTCCGCGGTATAGTTTCACTATGCCGCGGTTATGTTATAACGCGGGTGCCAAATATGTCCCTCGAAACCCGCGCTTTAACGGGGTTTTACTGTAGTGATAAATACTTTGTAAATACAGTGAAACCCCGATTTTACGTCCCCCGAATCTACGTTTTTTTCATCAGGTCCCAGTTTTTCCGTATACTAAAAATGTTAATTTAACACGGATTGTAAGTTTGTTATATATAAAATTTCCCGCATTTTACATTTTCCCTGGAAAGTGAAAAAAAAATGTTCTAAAATAAGCAATATTTTTCCGTCTGTACTTTGCGTCAGCCGTTGAGGATCAACAAAAAGAACCGGAAGCAGAGCCCGTCCCTTCTTTCACTATTGCAATGAGGAGCTTACAAATAGTGAAAGACTATTTTCTTTCTTATAAAGACCAGGACAAAAACTTGCAACGTATTACAATACTAGAAGATGCTGCATTCACTTTGAACTCAATGACTAAAAAACAATCCACTATTACGGATTATTTTAAGCCTAAACGCCAGGAATCGCATCTAAATGTGTTAAAATTATCTTAAAATGGTATGTATAATAATGTTCTTTTCGTAAAATACAGATATTATACCTTTTGAAAGAGTCACCTTTACTACCTTTAGTTTTTTTCTATTTGATTTTTGCATTCTATGTATTTCCCGTATTTTACGTTTTTTTTGGCCCAGTCCCTTGAGAAACGTAAAATCGGGGTTTCAATGTATATTTAACTTGGATCTTATCACTGTGTGTTATCTCGTCAATATGGAAATCCCCCTGGACGACGATAATAACCCCACACACACTCATATATATATATACAATATCAATTTATATACAATGTCAATGTCATTTTTTGAAACACCAAGGCCTGTGCAACCAGTTTTTAGTTCGTGGGAAAATGTTACATAGTCACTTAATACCATTAATTAATTAAATATATTTTTTAATTTGTCCATAGTTTCACAACAGTTTCTTCAATTAAACCTCTACCTAGTAATGCCTAGTTATTAATAAGCCCTGAGTAAGTTGAGCTTTCTCAAAGTGTAGGAGCTGTTCTAAGATGATTGCTTATAGTTGTTTTACAGGGTAAGTTCAACATTTTCGAATTACGGACATATTCATATCCTCTTGGATAACATTTCTGCCACGGTATGCACATCTTTACAACTTCAGGACTCCATCGAAAATATTTCTTGTTGTGAGATCTTATCTGGTCCATGATAAATCGCGCATGCTCAGATCCTGCAGCAGCTTCCTTTTCAATGTCCGAGTACTCTGTCAATTTTTCAGACAATTCAATAATTTTTGCCGACAGGGATTTGTTCTGTCTGTCCAGATGTTTAACCTCTCGCCTCGCTTTCCTAAACTTTTGTTTCAAATGTGCGTTTTGAATTTGTAATCCCAAAATAGTTGAAGAGGATGAGTCAAAACTGTGATTATCATTTCCAGAAGGTTCTGACCTACCAATTTGTCGAGCAGACATACTTTTTGATTGTAGATCTTCATCACTTTCAGAAGATTCCGATCTATCAGATCCTTTAACAAATATGTATCTTGGTGGCGAATCTTCATCATTTTCAGAAGATTCTGATCCATCAGGTTGTTTAGCAGACATATTTTGTGACTGCAGATCTTCATCATTTCCAAAAGCTTCCGATCCATCAGATAGTTCAAGGGATGTATTTTCTGATTGCAGATCTTTATCGTTTTCAAGAAATTCTGAGCCATCAGATGGTTCAACAGACGTATTTTCTAGTTGTAGATCTTTATCGTTTTCAAGAAATTCTGAGCCATCAGATGGTTCAACAGACGTATTTTCTAGTTGTAGATCTTTATCGTTTTCAAGAAATTCTGAGCCATCAGATGGTTCAACAGACGTATTTTCTAGTTGTAGATCTTTATCAATTTCAAGAGGTTGTGATGACCTATTCTTTGATTGTATATATTCATTAATTGATTCTAATATGTGGGGTACTTCAGGACCGGCAGAAGTATTTTCCGATTCTGTTCTTAGAACGGGTAGTCTTGCTCTTTTCAATGGAGATTTTAGATGGCTTGGAGTGTCTGGAAATATGGAGGGGACAGCATTGTACTTTAATAAGGTCCTCTTGTGTATTTGCCTGTAATCTTCAGGCATCCGCCTGAAATCATCTTTTCTAAAATGTTTTCGGCAAACTCTAGCATATTGGTTGGGAATCCACGGAGAGTCTTGAAATAGACCTGTAAAAAAAAAATCATTCATTAAAATTGAATACGCAATAAATAAATTGGTTATGGGCCATTTCACAGTATTTTGTCCAAACGTAGAGTCTGCAACATGACACTTTTTTTGTTATAACTACGTAATTTACAGTTTAATTATCACCAAATTTTATTTTCAAATAATGTGTTGAGCATATTATT
Source organism: Octonoba sinensis (assembly GCA_038502835.1). Taxonomy (NCBI): domain Eukaryota; kingdom Metazoa; phylum Arthropoda; class Arachnida; order Araneae; family Uloboridae; genus Octonoba; species Octonoba sinensis. Next base: position 22,603,200 of record CM076601.1, on the reverse strand, counting down.
TGAAAATAAAATTTAGTGATAATTAAACTGTAAATTACGTAGTTATAACAAAAAAAGTGTCATGTTGCGGACTCTACATTTTTAGAAAATACTGCGAAATGGCCCTGTACTTTTTGAATATATCCTTCGATGCTGGACAAAAAATCTTGGGGTAGCAAGGCTAAATTTTTGAGAATGCTTTTTGCGGTAAACTAGAAGTTAACATCACAATAAACGGAACCTTCTACTGTTAGTAATGTTTTTGTTTTTGTTTTTTCATTTTCATACTTAATTATTTTAAACTAGCTGCGTCGCTCGGCGTTGCACGGGCGAATCTCAAATATTGCTCATTTTGTAAATATATATTACACAATAATGCATACAAAAATTGCAGACACCCTTGGTTAAAAGACTATAGCAAATTAATCAGGAATGGTAGGCTTTGCCACTTTCGAGATTTCTTTGGTTATTTCTTTACATACGTTGCCGACAGGATGGCGTAGGGGTAAGGCGCAAGCCTTGTACGGCCTAAGTTCGCAGAATCAAGCTTGGCCTAAGTCAGTTCTGTTTCCTGTGGCAATGTGTATGTATGTATATATGGGTGATTAATGTCAAAAATATATAAATATATATAGTAGGATGTATAAATTTTTATTTTTTTCTTCTTTTTTAAAATTTATTTCTTAATTTTACTTATTTATTTTGAGGTTGTCGGAGTCGGTCATTTTTCCAACCGACTCCGCAGCCCTGCGACGACAAAGCCAGTAGCTGTCCGAACTTTTAAAGCTCCCATCGAACATCTTTATTCTAAGGTTCGCACGCTAAAGTCTATGGTAGTAAAAATGTTTATTTTTTAACTTCATCGCAAGAACTCGAGAAATTGACTTAACGTGCAATGGCTCTCGGGCATCGAATTGTTTTCGGTTACGTTATGTGTTTGTTTCTATTTTATGTAATGCTGCCTTACAAAAATAATCTCAAATATTTTTTTTTATATATAATTTCTTAAAAACATTGTTTAAAACTACTTTTAAAAAATTCGAAAATTTGACTATATTCAAGTGTGTGTGTATTTTAATAACGCTGAATATGAAATGATACATTTTAATCTCACCCCACACCCATCCGAGAAAAAATTTCAATTACTCAGAACGGACCTTCACAAAATTCCAATTAGGGACCGTTCATAAATGTTGTCACGCTTTTTTCTCACATATTTGACCTCTCCCCCCCCCCTTTGTCACAAAATGTCACACTTCAACGGCCTCCCCCTTCCTTTGTCACGTCACGCTGTGTTGCATAAGCAGGGATGTCCCATTTCTTGTTACCCCCTCCCCTTGTCACAATCTCACGAATCCCCCGCCCAGAGGCGTAGCTAGGGTTTTCAGCGCCCGGGGACAACTGAAGATTTTGCGCCCCCCCCCCCCCGTGCCCCTGGAGGCCTAGGAGCGCCCCTAAAGGGAATTTAAAAAACTTTTATGCTTCTTAAATGATAAATAGCTCTAAAAAGCAGCCCTTTTAACTTTAATTTTTACTAGCGACCATTCACTTCTAAGGTAAAAATGTGACACTGGCTTCATAAAATTATTTGCCTGATTTCCAACGCACTCCTGTTCTACATTGATCACTCCCGATATGGTTTGCGGTGCTCCCACGTTTTTGTCGAACATATTCACACCTCTTCCGTTCAAATAATTTTATTTTAGCAATAAAAAATAAAATAAATTAACATTAATTCGGTGCCCCTTGACGCTGTGCCCGGGGACAGCTGTCCCTCCTTGCCCCACCTAGCTACGCCTCTCCCCCCTCCCCCCTAGAATCGTGACATCATTTATGAATGATCCCTTAATCAAAACGGAACCTTCACAAAATTCAAATCAATCAAAAGGGACCCTTCACAAAATTCCAAGCTTCTAAATCGCGTTTTTGTACACCGTAAAAGCGGCAAATACTAAGTAAAAATTTTCATTATAATATGTTTCAATTTTCACAAAAGTATTATTTTTCATAAAAATCTCTAAAATTCACAAAAAAACGGATCCTGTTAAAAAAGGCTGGATCCACTCCTGTCAATGCATCTATTAATTAATCTCTTTTATGTCATTAAAGGGTGCTATCGTCCTGAGTGGTTTGATTATTCTCAATGAGTAATTATAGTACAGGACAAAATAAATATTTATCACGACAAAGTTTACTTACCTTGTTTAGCTATGGCTTCTAGCCATAAGATCCTCCGATTAGTGTCAGCAGGAATTTCATGAAAGGAATTTGTTTCTTCCTTCTTAGTAGAACGACAATAAGGGACACAGCAATACGCGGGCATTTTCGAAAGAAAATGTCAAGTTTTATTGAAGTTTATGTTAAAAGAATTTCAAATAATTACAACAAATGAGATATTTTATGGCTTTCCATGAGGCGAGTAACGTAGTTCAGTTCTAATCTGCGAATGTTTTTGGTTTGAATTTTGAATTTCTTGTAGCGAGTAGTACCGCCATCTAGCGAATCTTTTTTTGAATCAAATCCTTTTTATTATTGTTTAAATATTTCTGCCCACGTACGGCCGACGAGATATTAATATCATGGCAATTACACTTCGTTTGTAGTTTTTCGTCGACTTAAAAGGTTAAAAATAGCATTTTTTTTTGTTGAGAGAATTATTTGTAAAACTTTTTACTCGATCTGCAATTGTCGTCATAGTAATTTGATTTTTTTCCCCTTTAACTCCAATTAAAAGTCGTTTTTTTAAAAAAAAAAACAAAAAAAAAAAAAGTATTGTTCTTTTTTTCGTTCATACCATTTTTTTTTGTATATTTTTTATACATGTTGTCATATTTCTAATAGAAAAATATGTCTTAAGCATTTTGTTATTGTTCAGATGGATTTTGTTAAGTGAAATTTATTTTCATTTTCCAGTCTTTGGTTCATATTCTGAAAAACAGAAAGTACCTGACTGAACCGGAAGTGCGATACTTCATGTTACAACTCGCAGAAGGTGTTCGCTATACTCATTCCCAAGGAGTGATCCATAGGGATCTGAAGTTGGGGAACATGTTCTTGTCTGAAGAAATGGAAGTGAAGATTGGAGATTTTGGTCTTGCAACACATATTTCTAACACTGAAAAGTGTGGCAGAAAATTGTAAGTTATATTGGTACTTCCTTATTGTCATTGACTGAAGTGGTGTAGTTAACATAGGACTTTAAAAAAATGTATTTAATATTTTTAAAAAATATTTGAAAGGGGTTTTGAGATGATAAAAATGTGTCTGTCCCCTCTCCCCCTCAATAACTTTTGAAGGAATTGTCGGATTCGAAAGATTTTTCGTGCATTCTAAACATATCGGCGAGTACATCTTATTTTTTTATTTTTTACTTTTTGAGTTGAATAATTTTTTTTTCAACTTTGAACAGTTCAGAAAATTCTAACATTTGTGGTATTGGGGATATGAAACAAATTTTAATAACCCTGTACAATGAAATCCAACTTCCTTTGAACAAGTTTATTGGAAGAAACTCTCAACAGGAAACATTTCGGTTGGATCTTAGAAGAGCCCACCCCATTGGTGTGGTTAGCGATGAGTACGCAATCTTGGTAACCGTGTTTTGATCAAAACCCAGCTTCTATTGTTCTGCGAGATGGACCCCAAATTGGCGATTTTGAAATGGGGTGGGCTTTCCTAGGAGTTTACCAACATTTCTTGATCTGAACAATTTTTGTTCAATTTTGAACAGTTCAAAAAAAATTAGCATTAGTGCTTTCTTTGAAAGTTCAATCCTATTATAAATCTTGTTCTAATGGACAGATTTGCTTGGAACAAACTTTATCCAAAAGATTTTATGACATAGAATAGGTACAGATACGAAGTTTGTCCAGAACTAAACGAGCCTATTTTTCCCCGAAACTTTTTGATCTGGATTTTTATGGATATTTCCAAAGGAATGAATATGTATAAACTGTTGCAAAAGGTATATTTGAAGAAATTAATAACTAAAGACAGAGAGATAGCTAAATTATCAATTTGATATTGGTGTATACAGGAAAGAAGGCTTGTATAGTTCTAGATGGAACTTGTTTTATTTCAACTCAACTGAAGTATCTTGCTAACTTTTTTATTATGTTTTGAATTTTTAAGCATCCCCTCACTTTTATTTTGCTATAAGCATCGCTCCAAAAGCAAAATCCTAAGAGTCCTCAGGATGGCAATGCTTGGAATTGTTTATTGAATATTATGATGCATTTTGGTAAACGTGTCGCCTTTTAAATGAGTGGGACCGTAACAATAAGGAAGTACCATTTTTTTACCGCTCTTAATTTGAAAAATTATTTTAAAAATTTTATTTTATATTAATTAAAACTATTTAAAGTTTTTTGCTTTAAACGATTGACCTATAAATTGTCATAGGGAGTTTTCAGATGTTAAATGTTCACCCTTCTAAACAATTCTATTCATTTGCAGTTTTAAATTGATTAATTCATTTGTTTTTTAGCACTGTCTGCGGCACTCCAAATTACATAGCTCCAGAGGTGCTCAATATGCAGGGACATACTTTTGCAGCTGATGTATGGGCTATGGGTTGCATCATGTAAGTAATGAGAAATTAATATTTATTGCAATTGGAAGGTTTAATGTTTGTCTGTATTTTTTAAAGACAATTATTGTCTAACTGGGCACAATTAATCATTTTACTTTTGTTTGTTAGCATTTTAAAATCAGTGATCGTTATTACTAGCACCTTTTGCTAATGGCTAGTTTTTGCTCTGATGTCTTTTGTGTTATTGTGCCATATTTTGCTTTGGCAGATTATTTAATCAAAAAATAAAGCTTTAAAAAATTCTTAACAAAAAATGTTACTTACTCGAAAATCTACTTTAAAAATATTTGTCTACATGTCGGCCCATAGATGGTTTTAGGACTGAGCACCAACCGAGCATTTTTTTTTTTTAATCGATGGAACAGCCAATTTGCGGTGAAAAATTCTAATAATCGGGATATTCCATTACCTGGGTTCACAGAAAGTCTATGGTTTGGCACATTGAAAACATATTACAGTAAGGTGGCACAGTACCTCCTTCCAATTTTTTTTCCGTTTGACAATCAGATGAAAAATGTGTGCATTTAATTCCAATTATGATTAGAAATGAAACTTGAAAGTAGAACCTCATTGTAATCAACCATCGATTTAAAGTTCAAAAATAAATAAATTAATTAAGATTTTTTCTGAGTATTTCTTTCAAAACATTCTAGAATAAATGCTAGCATGGAATAAATTATCTGAAACTTAGTTGAAGGCAAGAAATGATTTTACTCTTATTCTTATTGATATTTGAAAACATATGTGTTAAGTCTTGTGACTGCTACTCTATGCTTTTTTTATTCATCCATTCATATTCTTTAAGCAGTTAAAGTAATTCACTGCACTTGTCTGTTAGAAAAGCGATCCAAAAAATGCTAAGAAGTTTCAAAAGTTTCCTATGCTTACATAAATGTAATTATGGAAAGGTTGCATGAATCCTGATTTCCTGTACATTGAAAAAATATTTTTGAATTATTGTTTCAAATCTTGTATAGGAACCTGCACTGCAGTTTATTTTATTATTCTTGAAAAAAAATTGAGCCTATTTTTTGGAGATATTTTTATCACTATAGGAAAAAGAAAGTGTTACAAAAAAAAAAAACAAAGCTTCTTTAGTTTGAAGAATGTCATGCCAGTGGTGTAGTTATATATAAAAAAGTGTGGTAGGGGGATACTTACAGATATGATCATCAGTTCCTGAAAACAAAAAGTGGAGTGATACTTGTTAACACAATTAATGCATGAAGGGTAAAACCATTGTCCGTTGTTTTCCTCCCAAGACTACATTATTGTGTCATGCAGGAAAATGCTGTTATTAAGTTTGCAGTTCTTTTCTGTTAAGAATATCTTCAGGCCGTCATCAAAATTTTCCAGGGGAGGGCAAAGAGTATAAACTTGATATGTATTGCATTAAAAGAAACAACAAAATACATGTACATACCTATAAATACATTATATTTCCCAAGCCAGGGGGGGGGGGGGCAATGACTCCCCTGATCACACTAAATGACTGGCTTGGACATCCTTGTGTGGTAAGGTCTGTCGAAGTTCCAAGTACACTATAGTGTGTCCAATACACATATTTATATTGTGTCTCAAAATAAATTCTTCATTAAAAAATGTAATAATAAAAATGTTTCTTCCAATATGATGTATGTCCTGCACATTTCTCAAGTCTCTTTTCTAAATAGGTATGCCATGCTTGTGGGACAACCACCATTTGAAACCACGACGCTCAACGAGACTTATTATCGTATCAGCACGAACAAATACACGATTCCAAGTTCCATGTCTGATGCGGCTCGTCATCTAGTGGCCAAAATGTTGCAGCTCAAGCCTTCAGACAGACCTTCCCTCGAAGAAATCATCCAGCACAAGTTTTTTGTTGCAGGTTTCTTACCATCATCACTGCCTACTAGTTGTTGCATAGCTGTTCCTAAATTTCCGTTGGCTTCCTTTATTAAAAGGTGAGGTTGCTTGATTAAATATAAACATAAAATTTGAATGCTGGTGAATGCCGAAGCTTGTATCACTCATCTCCACTAGACCCCTACTTGTTAGCCGAAGCCTTAGGATTGGGCAAGGTTGTATCATTGGAGAAAGAGATGAAAAGTAGAGAGCATCAGAAATGGCCAGTTAAAATCAGCGCCGGGATTGTAATTTCAAAATTTTTCAGAGGGGGGGGGGGGGGCAATCGTCGTCCAAATGATGGGCCTGATCAGAGTTGCTAACTACTCTGGAATGTGCAGAGCAACTCTGCATACACAGGATCAGTTAACACAACTTTCTTTTACAAAATACGATGAACCCCATTTTATAAATCTGAAAATGTTTACCTTTTTTTTTCTAATGTAGGTACAAATAAAAGTTATTTAGTTTTGAAAATCAAATCAGGTAAACCCCCTCACCCTGTCTATCCATCTTTATACTCTATACACTGAGATAGATTTCTGGCCGATTCATCTTACCAACATAGCGGCAATTTGTTCACAATTTCCGAAAGCATGTTAACCTTCAAGTGTTGTAGGGTCCTTGGATGTTGACATAAATGCAAGATTAAAAAAAAAAAAAAAAACAAGAGAAAATTGCTTGTTGCAAATAAGAGCCGGTTAGCCTCTCCTTTTGTTTGAGTGTTTGCAAGTAACATCTCACAAAACGTGTGCATGGTGAAAAAAAATTCGATGGAAGAGCAAAATTTGAAGCAATTACTTTTTAAAGCAGCATTTTAAGTACATTTTTCATCTTGGTAGTTATTCCTTGATGTTTTGCCACTTTACATGTAATGATTTGTGCAATTGAACATTTATAGTGGATTTTACACTAATCATGGTATTCAATTTTAAAAAGAAGAAAGATAACCGCAATACATATAAAGCACAAATTTGTGTTTCGATGATTTTGTTTTATTTTTTAATAATTTCTGTGTTAAGGTAAAACCATTTTGCTTTCGAATTAATGATGTCTAATTTGACAATTTGATTCTAAATATTTCATATCTAATGTACTTGGTTTTATTTCTGCAATCTTGGATTTTCCTACCAAAAACTTTTCTTAAATGTAATCAGTCTCTTTTATTTGAAATAGGTCTTCAAGTGAGCAAGATGTTGACAAAATTGCTGGCTGTATTGTTGATCTTCACCTTAGCCCTAAACCAGGTGTACCAAAGGTAATACTTTTATTTCTCTATTTTTTTCTTTAAAATTGTCCTTCATTTATGGATATCAGAAGTTATTTCCATTCTGTATTTATTTATTGTTATGTGCACATGAGGGGTGTAGAATTTCACTTGCAACATCTCAGTGTTTCATCATTTTAAAGGAATTCCAACTATGCTTTAAGTAAGAATTTCTGATATTTGCATTATTTAAAAAATATTTTGAAAGTTAAGATTGTGAATATAATATCAATCTGTGTAAATATGATTACCCCTAAATGAGATATAATTTACCTCCAAATTTCTACTCGATACTTAACTGTTAGCGTAATTGCTTACATCGGAAAATCTCTGTGGGTTTTAGACATTTGCAAGTTTTAATTCAGCAGATTTGAAATAGGTGACGGTATTCAGTTTTGGGGCTCTTTAGCTTCACAATGAAAGTTATGTTAACTTTCCAGAACTCGTGTCAAAATGAGTGACCTCAGAACTCTCATATCGGAATTTTTCTCCTACTATCTGTTCCCTAAAAAAATGTTATTAAGAGAAAATTATTCAACCATAAAGAATTTTTATTTGTTTTAAACCCCAAACGTTATACAAAATAATAATATTGTTCCAAATTTGTCATATCGATGTTTCTGAAAAGTTTAGAATCAACCTGTGATGCTTTATTTTTTCCAGATACGAGTGAAGTCTGAGCAATCTTCTCCAAAGAAGGGTAATTGTTTCCCAACAAATATCAGGCAAAAACTCACCAGTGTACTTTGTCCAGATAAAGGTAAATTTATTTTAAAAAATCTATTTAAAAAAAGCATTTGCATTTGATGACAAAACTGTAGAGTTGGTAGGAATGTAGAAAACATTTAAACCAGATTATTAATGTTTTATATAAAAAAAAATTTAACTAACATTTTCTCAAATGATGTGATTTAGTTCTGTTGAAAGAAACAAAAATTCCAAGCAATTATCCAAAGCATTTATTATAAAATCAAAGTAGGAAAAGTTATGGAATTGTTTTTTAAAATGTCTACCCTAAATTTATTCATCAAGTATATAGCCCATAAATAAGAAGTACAATTTATTTATGTTTAATGAATACACTTTAATTTTATTTCTAACTGTCCAACATAAGTATAGTTGGAGCTGCAATATTTTTGGACACTCGGCTTTCATGTTACCTGAAAATCTGCCTAAAACTCGATTTGGTTCCTTGGTATTGATTCCGATTCAATAGCCGTCTTTACTAGACATCAATACTGATTGAAATTCCATTAAAACATGTAAATACTAGTCACTATAATTTTGATCTATTACCTCAACTGTCTGCCAGACACCTTCCATGAAGGATTTTACTCTAAAACATTTGGTGAATTTACTATACAGTAGCGTCTCAAAAACTCATCCTAATGTGAACTGAAGTGTTGCCGAGTTTGAAAATGCTGGGTTACTGAGACTGGGGTTAAAAAAGAATATGTAAAAGCTTTTTTTTCCCAGAAAATACTGTACTTTATATGTACGTAATTTTTACTTGAGAATAGTAGAGAATAAATTGACCAAAATACCCTTAAAAATGGAAAGTACGTATTTTATGAAGACATCGTAGAACCTTTACTGCATGTAAATTAATGAATACACTGGCTGAGAAATTTGGACTGCCAGGTTATCGAGAGCAGTATTTTCGGGACTCTACTCTATTATGAAATATTTAAAAAAATTTAGCAAACAAGAATAAATACATTAGAAAAAATGAACTTAAAGAAAGAGAGTAGAAGCTTGAACCTTTTAAAATAAGAAAAAATTTGAAGTATGAAAGTATTTTAATGAAAATTAGAACATCATTAAAAGTATCCAACCATGAATTTAATGTAACTAACTTTTTTTCTTCAGTATATGCAAACCTTAATGTGTTTATCTATTCTAAGGGATACATTCAATAAATGATTTTTTCTGGGGGAAGGGGGGGCATGCAAACCTTTGATTTAAATTTTCATACTTAACCTCTCAATAAAAGTTAACTATTGCTATTCACCTGGTGGGTCCTATACTCATACAGTTTAATATCGCACATTGCACTATATTTTTTAATGTAATTGTCTCTTATTGGATTAATATATTAAAATAAAATAAGTATTAATGTAATTTATATAACTTCAAATCATTGTCAACCAATAATACAGTACTGCACCTGAACCTGGTGGGCTATTTCTGATCCTAAAAATTAGTATAATTGAAATAGTAATTATTATAGCTGTTTATTAATGGACTGCACACTAGTACAGTAACATAAACTTTGTTATTATATGATGAAAAACAAGGAAATAGCACTGATAACACTAGAGTAAACACCTTTTTGGAAACTTTTTCTCCAAGTTAAAACATTAAAGAAACCAGGAATTCAGTAATGCTTCGGAATTCTGTTACATCTTATTAATGTGACACCTCAAGGCTGTCTGCCTCATTGATGCTGATTGGCTACCACACTGGCTGGGGTCATCCCTATGATTTAATGACATCATTGTATATATATTTCTGTATATAGCTTTTTGTGTCAAAGAAAGTTAGTTCCAAAAACATAATGGCGACAAGGATGGGATTATTATTACATTTTTGGAACTAAATTTATTTGACACAAAAAGCTATATACAGAAATATATACAATGATCTCATTAAATCATAGGGATGGCCCCAGCCAGTGTGGTAGCCAATCAGCATCAATGAGGCAGACAGCCTTGAGGTGTCACATTAATAAGATGTAACAAATTCTCTTACCAGATATTTCACTGCAAATGATTTAACTCGTGACACTGAATATTTGGTGTTGAATTGATTTCTAGCAGAAACATTTTATTTTTGTTCATTTCTAAGAATGCAAGCACATTGCACATAATTATTGACTGTTTAAATAATTTTTATAAAACCTTAGTGATATTATTTTCTGATTTAAAATATTAATCAAATGTTGACTTGTGTTTTCAAATTTTTATCTAGTTGTGAGGAAACCAAAAGAAGTATGTAATTCTGCAAGCATGTACGACATGATTACAGATGCCCTTGAATCCATACCTGAAGGTAAAGAAAATTACTTTTTCTTATGCAATAAAAATGATCGTGTCTTTCTGTATGGTGTCTGCTTTCTGTACTTTCAGTACTGTGGCCTGGAGGGTCAGGGAAGTCATCACCCTCAATGAGGCACTCATATATATGTACATTTACAATGGTGATGCATGTAGTATTATTGCCACGGACCTTGCTGCTTAAAATTAATAACAATAATAATAAAAAATGTATGTATGCATGTATGCATGTGTTATAAATTAAAACCTTCCCCTTGAAAAGTGCTATCTATATCTGTGAATACTTCATATTTTACTAAACTTGTGCTTTGGTTCTATTGTGAACCTAGTTTGTTAATTATTGAACCTAGTTGAATTATGTTTGTTAACCTAGGTCCATATGTTAAATTTAAGTGCATCGAATAATATAATTGACAGAAAAAATAAACTTTTCAAGTAGGATTTTAAAAACAAAATTAATATCTTTGTGATCATGTTATATCAGTAAGTCAACCTTCTATTAGCAATTATGAACCCTGAATTGTTCATCTTCCCACATTAAAAAAATGTTTTTTACTGTTTTAAATAATATTTAAAATATTATTTTCTTCTTCTTTAGACTGTGATAGTAATCCTCCACCTCTTAGTTCCAACCTTTGTCCTTTCATCACAAAGTGGATCGATTATTCCAACAAATATGGCTTTGGATTCCAACTTTCTGATCACAACATTGGAGTTATCTTCAATGATTCCACCAAAATGAGCATGTCTTCAAATAAAGGGTAAATACAGAACTACTGCTAAATTTCTTTAACTTCATACATTTCTTAATGTATTTCATGCTGCGCTACTTATGCGTCCATACTGGGGATATTTTGTTCTATCACTACATACGCCTATGTAAATCTTAATAACCATTCTTTTCTGTCAATGTTTAAAAATGATTTATTGCATCCACTTTAAAATTTAACTTGTGTATTTTGAAATTTATGTGAACCAAAAACAAAAAAAAAAAATGTACAAACTTACGTATGCATACAAAATCGTATACAAAAGTATCAAAATTGCATTCTTTTAGCATAATAGTTTAAGGTATAGGTATAATATGGAGGCAGGAGGATTGCGAAAAGTGGTGTGGCTACACACCGTTAATTTTAAAAAAAAGACATGTATACATGTCATTTTTTCGCTAATTAGCGGAATTCTGCAAATTTAATTCTTCAACTTTGTTGAAAACCTTTTATGCGATTGTTTTTTCTTAAAATAAAATGGAGCACATGCATTGTATTAGTTCAGCTAACTTACTGCATCCTTCACAAGAATAAAACTTTTTCCACTTCAACTGTTTATTAAGTTTTACTGCAAAGTAAGTAAACAAAATTTGCTTCTATTTTCATGAAAATTTTATTTTGAAAATATAATAAAGTCAAGCATTAATCTCTCATCTAAAAGATCATTAATAAAGCAAGCAAAGCAGTTCTAAACATTTAATGTATTGTATGGTCTTAAGGAAAAGAATGCATTAGTAATATTTAAAAGTATTCAACTAGCAATAATCACTTGTTTTGGGACAAATTTATTTGTTATAACTAAAGTAACTATCTAAATATAGTGTTTTGATTATGTATTTCTCGCAGTATTTTCTATGTGTAAAATAAACCCCTAAATGCTAGCAATATTTTAAAGACAATTTCTTAGTCATGTCGTAGTTAATTTTTTGCATTTTAAGCTAAGTCTGAGCAAGAAACGGATTGAGGGATGCATTAAGAGGAAATAATTTGATATGCAAAACAACTTGATACAAAACATAAGCAGGAGTATATTAAGAAGTTTGGGGGACTCTCGCAGTAAAAATTAATACAGGGGCCCCCATAAAGTACTCTTGAAAATGTTTATGTGTGGACCCAGCATCTGAATTGCCCCCTTTTTAATTCATTCTCTAAAATTTTCATGAAACGTTATTTATCGTGAGGCCCTCCTAGAATCTACAGCACATCTACATAAAAAAAAGAAACGAAAATGAGTCTTAGATATTGAAGGGAGCCCTTTTGAACTGGGGGCCCCACGGCAGCCGCTAGATCCGTCCATTGCTTAATCAGCCCTTGAACACAAGTAAAGTTTCCTTTCAGACTATCCAGACCAATCAATGAACCAAACAAGTATGCTTTATGTAAGTTTTAAATACCAAATTTTCATGGCAAAACTTGACAGTTGGGTTCATTGATGTTAAGGATGATTAAAATTGAACATAACATTGAAATTTCTTTGGAAGACTTCTCGAATGGACTGCTTTTCTTGATTCATGCAAAGAAGAAAGAAAAAAGATTCTGTTGCTAGATATAACTTAAATACTAATACAAAAATGATGACCAGCAACAGGCTCAGGGCCCAGCTAGGCTGGTCCTAGTCAATTTAGCAGTCCCCAATGAACATCAAGAGCTTTCGTAAAAGTTTTTACCCCACTGCAATTAACAGCTGCTTCCGGTAAACTATTCCAACTGCCTACAACCCTATTGAAGTAGTAATTTTTAAGAGTATTATGTTTTCAACGTGTACTTTTTGTGACTATGACCCATGATATAACAACACAGATTCATTTCTCTAAGGATTTTTTTTTCTTTTTTGTCAGGCGAGTTGAATTTCATGATAGCAATGGAAAACTCAGCACTTACAGTCATTCCAGTGTTCCCAGTCACTTACAAGAAAGGTTTACTCTGTTGGAGTACTTTGCTCAGTACATGGATGAGAACCTAACGGAGGTACCGCCTTTAATGTTCTTTAATAGATTATTTTTGTTTTTCTGTAACAGAATTGGTCATTTGCTTTGTCAGTGCTCTTTATTTTAATAACATAATTTAGAATGGTATGTATTTTCTTTTACAACTACCTGTCAATCAATCCCTACTGTACGGTACCTTCCCCCCCCCCCTTTTAAATCATATAAAACATTGTTGATATATACAAGAAAGCTGCAATTAAGAAAACAAGCTAGAAAAATCTTTAAATTTGTTGTTGACTTTTGGTTAAAATTACCTACTCTCCTACCACCAAAAAGACTGATTTTTTTTTGGAATATATATATAGATAATATTATATAATTGTATAATCATGTAAAAATAATATATATATATACATATACATTCATATACAGTAAAACCCCGTTAAAGCGCGGGTTTCGAGGGACATATTTGGCACCCGCGTTATAACATAACCACGTATAGTGAAACTATACCGCAGAACCATATTCACAAAATAATACTTGCTTTTGTTGCATCATTTTTCACTTTATCAATTACTCATAACTTTTCTTCCCCCTGTAGTATATTTTTTCTTTTTTTCTTTGCTGCCAATTTTTTTCACTAATTATTGTGCAAGAAGCCCACATCTCAGCTGTGCAATAAATCTATCAAGCAATATGTTATTAAAAAAAAAAACTGTTCCAAGAAAAAAAAGGGCTTAGAAATCTCTTTATGTTATCAACATGGGATTGTGAAAGGGGAGAGATCTTAAGAAAAATTTAGATTTGGAAGGGGAGGAACGCAATTCTCAATGGGGAATATATTTACTTTTCAGAAATGCTAAAGAATCTGGAATACAGAGGTTGATAGCGCTATAAAAGAAGTTACCCACGCATAACTAGACTACTGAAAATGGAATAGTTAAGCATTGAACTAAACAGTTCCTGACCGCCCATTTCCAGCGAAACAAGCTGACTTTATTTACAATCTTGCTGACTTTATTTACAATGGTAAATAAGGAATCTTCTTTAAATGACAATGATAAAGGGTGGTATAAATGTCTGGGTCATGATAGTCACTGCGGTATATCCGATTCTGCTGTATACTGAGGCGCGGTATAACGGGGATTTACTGTATAATTATTTATTTATTTATTTATTTTTGAAAAGGAGTACACAGATGTTGAAAGTTTTCGAGAGAGAGACACACTCTCTATGGCATTGGTCACAGAACTTTTGAAGCAAAAAAAAAAAAAAAAGTGTAACAAACCATTGAATTTTCAGTTCTTTATTAAATGATATGCCAAAAAACATGGAAGATAATTCATGCATGCTTTATGAAAATTTTAAAAGTATGTTTAAAACCAATCATTTTGCAGCTATTTTCCTTTCTCTAAGTTACTTTATATTTCATTTAAAAAATAATGAGCTAACGCATACTTTTAAATGCCTACATTATTTATGAATTGCTTTATAACTGAATGCATTAATAAATAATATTACTTGTATAATATGTAAGATAATGGTTGTGTTACAAAACTATATTTTGGTTATAACCTTATTCAATAATGTCATTAAAAGAAATGTTTTTGTTTTACAAAAGCATATCTATAGCCTTTAACAAAACCTTTAGTTAGCTTTTTAAAATTATGAACAAAATTGTATGGTATGATTTTATAATATCTAACTTTTTGTTGTTTGTATCATTTGTACAGGGAGGAGAACTTCAGTCAAAAGATCTAGTCAGGAAAAAAATTCCGTTTATGAAGAGATGGTTGCGATCTTCAAATGCCATAATTATGCAGCTTAGTTCTGGAACTTTGCAGGTTAGTGTCCTAAATGTCCCTTAAGTGAGTTGCCGAAAGCATTTAATTATTTTGACGTGTTACTGCAATTTCGAGTAACACTATGCAAAATTGATCTTTGTAAGGATAACTTAGTTTTTTTATTGCTTTCTCAATCCCTATTTAAGTACTTTTAAGGTATATGTAATTTGCATCCCATTGAGACATACCAATAGGGCACTTGTGTCCCATTATTTCACCCCCCCCCCCCCCCCAGTTATTCTTTTTTTAAATGAGCATACTTTCAATATTTATGTTGTACTATGTCTTGAAGTAATTGCCCAACTTTTATTTTGGGAGAAAAAAATAGTAGAGAAATGGGTAAGAATTATTATTACTTTTTTAATGTCTAAGCATTGGTAATTCATTTTGTACAGTATTTACACTTTGAATAAGGATTTGATCAAAGTTAGTTGTTATCTAAATTTTATACATTTTTGTTAAGCTAGCTGTTTTTAAAAATATTATTGTGTCCCCCCCCCCCCTTACTCTTCAACAGAAAAGTTAAAAAATGATTAATAAGAGGGTTAAGAAGTTTTCCAACTGCAACCTAAGGTTTTGTCTTTAGTTTGTTTTAGGGATCATTCATAAATGATGTCCCGCTTCGAAGGGGGGGGGTAACAAGAAGTGTGACATCATGCTTATGCAACATAGCGGGACATGTGACAAAGGGGGGTTGGGGGTCCGTTGAAATGTGACATTTTGGGATAAGGGGGGTTTGGGGGTCCGTTGAAATGTAACATTTTGTAACAAAGGGGAAGGGGTCAAATATATGGGAAGAAAGCGTGACATCGGTTATGGATGGTTCCTTATAAGGCTGTCAAATTTTGTCAATCAAATTGAACCATATCACTTCTAATTTTTTCCATTGCCGAATTATTTTTAAGCAATGGCATAAATCAGAGTTCATCTAAGAGCCAAATCATTACAAGCGTTTTATGAAGACTTTTTTTTCAGATCAATTTCTTCAAGGACCACACGAAGATTGTGATAGGCCCAGACGGAACTGTTATGTACATAGATGAAGATCGCCATTCCTCTACTTATGCCTTGTCGGCACTCTGCCAGCACGGGTGCTCTTCCAGCATTCGCTCCCGCCTCCAGTATGCAGCTTCAGTGTTGCAAGATTTTGCTCAACTGGAAGGCGAAACAGCCTAGTGGAGGCCCAGCTGGTGTTCTTTCTTTCTTTCACAAGCGGAATACTTAATTTTGCATTCAATCAGCTGAGGATACAATGTTTGTTCCATTTTTTCTTTTCATGTTCTTCCTCTGCAGCTCATGTTTCCATATTGGAACAAATATTTTTTTCTTCATTTGAAATCGTAAATATTCGGATTGAAGTAAAAAGAAAAAAATACATGATGGAGTCGATGATTATTAAATTTAAGAGTTGATTTATATTTATTAGAATTATGTTTAGTTTATTTTGTTGTGTTTTTTTCTTTTTTTCTGAAAATGGCTCAAACCAGTTGGGGTTGATAGATTTTTTTAAACATCAGTAACAATTGCACCATTCAAAATTTTACATTCGGTATGATATTCTATTTTGATGACGCCCTAAGGGTGCAAAAGAATTCCTTTTCCTATTTTCATTCGTATAAATATAATTTTGCTGCTTTCTTTTGTCATGCTGTTGCAAAATCAACATGTAGAGTTGTTAGAAAATAAAAAAGAAAACATAAATATTTTTCTCAAATGTTTTCTAAATGTATGCATAGCATAGTCTGGTATTTGTAACTGAATCAGTATTATGTAGTAGATGATCAACCTGTGTAGTTATTCAGTTACTTTCTAGATGACAACAGTGAAGTACAAAATTAAAATACACACCGATTTCAGTGGCACCTTCAAAGAACCGACTAACTACACAATTAGATCGCCTACTGTATGAATACCAACTGAATCAATCTTCCAAGTAACATACAGTATTAAATCGTGTGAATTTTAATTGTAGATAATACCAAAGACATAGTCTTTGCTCTTTTAGAATTTCAAACTGTGTCAAAGATAAACTCGAACAAAAATATTGATGTGTCTTCCATATGTGCTAGTACATGTATATAATAATCAAAAAACAATATTTTTTTATAAATTCCAAAATGTCATTTAAAAAAGTAGTATTAATTTTTATAACCATAAAGGTATTTTTGGTTCTTGACTTAAAAGGGGGTAGTGAGAACACGTGAGCATGCATTATATCATTCATGTAGCAATGTTGCCAAATTCCAAAAACAATTAATATTTGATGTCCTTGCAGTTCACGATAATTACTTCTACATCTCACACAGGATTGTGAACTAGAAATAATTTTTTATTGTAAGTTCAACATATCACTAGGAGGAAATTTGCTCGTGCTTTTTGTTACACGTGTTAATATATTATAATAAGGAATGTTTATTATGATCCTAATCTTCTAGTATGTCTTCTTTTTTTTTTTTCACACATATCCAGATAAAACAGGAAGTACATTTTGAGTTCCACTGTATTTCAAAAACATGAATAATAATTGATAAAAATTGTAATTTTAGGAAGACTAATTCAAAAATTTTGAATTTTAAATTTTTAGGATGTAATTCTTTTTTTTTTTTTTTCTTTTATAACCGAACAATTTATAAAGCAATTTTTTTTGCCTTTATAAATTGTGTGTGTGTTTTTTTAATATTTAAAGTAAATGTGTGAGTATTAAAGAGAATAAAAACTTATTAGTGATAGTGTAGTTTGGATATGTCAAGGAAAAAGTTGTGAGTAATATACATTCAAAAAAACCGAATACAAGAACATTTTTTTTTATTTAGTTGATAATACTTTTGGATATCTTATCCCCTATCATTTAAATGGTTATTGCCAATATTTTTATGTGAATGAATGGGAGTGGGAGGGATCATCATGCTTCAATTTCAAACAAACTTTGCAACTTCACTATTTTCATATTTATATTTCTCCATTGAAGTGCGCAAATTTGAACTTAGTGATACAGGAATCCTTCTTTTCAATGTTTGAATGTCCTATCGAGCCATAAAATCATCTGTGTTGTGTTTGGAGTGGCATGTGCCAACCTGGGGCAGTGCCGTGTTCTTCCACGCTAGAACACTACCTTTGTGCCAAATGTGATACAGTTCTCATTCCATTCTTCGCAAACTGTGTGCTTTAACTTGGTAAAGTGTTTGTGTTTAATTTTGCAATTAAATTAAGACTGATTTTTAAGTGTTAAAGTTAGAGAAATTTTCTTCTTTGTAACCAATGAGTGTACCTCTCCTGTAATTCGTTGCAAATTGTGTACTGATTTTGCTTCAAGTTTTAGTTTTGTTAAATGCCCGATGATGTTAATAAATGGCATTTTTTAATTGTTTTGATTATTTATTCCAGGCTATACGCATTATGCATCAAATTTTATAATTAAATATCACTGAAAACTAAGAAATAACGTAAAATTTTTGAAACTTTTTTTTTGCAATTTTATTTTTGAGACATTTATGTTAACTTTTCATGCATGACATTCTTTGTGTGCTTTGAGAGAGGTGCCCCAAAGGGAGTCCTGACATACTGCACCATTGTAGTTTTTAGTTGGGGGAGGGGGCTTGGCCAATTGTTTCGCCAATTTAAGGGGCTCATTATAGGGGGTGGGGGAGTTGGAATATAAATGTCACTTTTTTCCAAAGTAAAATTAAGAATACAGTGAAACCTGTGTAAATTGACCACTTGCAGTGCAACACTTAAGTGGTCGACTTAAACAGGTGGTCTACTTATAGAGCACCCTCTATAAGTATAAAGGCTAATTCCATTCCTGACAAAAGTGGTCAACTTCACAGGTTTTGCTGTATCTTAGGCTGAGAAAACTGAGGCCATTTTTACACTAAGAGGCAGTAGCATCACTGCAGTGAGATTATTACGTTTGGTTATGTGGTAAAAGGAATTAGAAAGAGACATATTTTCGTTAATGTTTTTGTTGCTGGAATTTTTGTTCATTGTTCTAGTGTAAACCTTGGACTGCATCAAGGAGAACAAATTAATAGTTCTTGGCGAAATATCTGATCACTAGATATTTTCCTCTTCCAGAGAACATTTCAGGTAGTTGGTCTCATTCAAAAACTTTTACAGTTAGAAATTTTTAATAGTAGTAAAATATTGTGGCAAGCTATAATAATTTTTAATTGTTTTCTTATTGCCTTGAACATAATTAACCTAGCAAGTACTTTTGAGACATTTTTTAAAAGAGAAAAAGTAGTGATTGACACACGTAGCAGTACACTGTTTTAATAGCCATATCTTTAAGTGTACAAGCCATATATGTGCATAATAATAAAATAACTTTGTGCACATATATACTGTAAGAAAAAAAATTGCACGCTTATTTAAGCACAAATGAGCATTAAAATGCAGACCTATGTTTTGGGATGGCTTGGAATCAATCCCTTTTTCAATGCAATAGTGGAGCTTCTAGATGCAAAAACATCCAAATGAAGCATCTAGAAGCTCCGCTATTGCATTGAAAAAGGGATTCCATTCAATACCGAAACATATGTCTGCACTTTAATGCTGATTTGTGCTTAAATAAGCGCACAGTTATTTTTTACAGTATATATGTGCATGTTTTCAGACATTTCATTCAGCTCTATTTACATATATATATATATATATACATATAGCTTATAGAAATGAACAGTCCTATCTACAAAATGGACGTTTTTCAAGAATGGCGTTTGAACGTTTTACAATTTTTTTTATTTAATTGCCTTATTTGTTTCAATGATTATTATAATCGATTTTGTTCAGAAAATAGTTATTGTGCTAGTTTTCTCTCACATGATGGATGTTAATGATGTCAAAAAAATTAAAATTAACTAGATAAAGCTAACTATGTAACTATATATTACAGTATTGCACCAAAATATTAGGTTGGCCTGTAGCCTTAATTTTTGAACATCTTCTCACAGATTTCCTATTTAAAGAGCAAAAATCTAAACATTTTGATATGAAAAAAAAAAAACTATTTTTTGCAGATATGACACTTCATTTATATAAGCAATATGTATATATTTGATGTCCTTATAGAAGCATATATGTTGCCCGTTGCCCATGTTGATTTTTAGCTTCAAATTCAAGTGAGCTTAACAATGGGCTTTGTGGGATAAAGGCAAATCTGAAGAGAAATTCAGTAGTTTTTTTATTGAAAGTGGTTATGATGAGATAAGCTTCGTGCCATAGTTCAAACCGTTTTGAGTTCAACTCAAGGTAGCATATGGCGATTAAACATTCAGAGATATCACTTAGAGAGAATATGGGAATTTATCATGAAAGTTTTGGTTAAGTACATTATAAATTAATACACACTCTCTCCGCCTACACGTCAATCAAACTTTTAAAGCTGAAATAAGGAAGGTTTTTTTTAAAGTGGAGTTAATTGATTTGTGCATTGAGTGGCTCATTTATAACTTTGATTGAGCAACCAAATGATAAACTCAATCAAATAATGAAAGATTATTTGCTATCATTCATAAATGATGTCATGCTTCGAGGGGGGAGGGGGGTTCGTGAAATTGACAAGGGGAGGGGAGGGGGTAACAAGAAGTGTGACATCATGCATTATGCAACATAGCGTGACATGTGACAAAGGGGGAGGGGGGTCCGCTGAAGTGTGACATATTGTGACCAAGGGGGGAGGGGGTCAAATATATGGGGAAAAAGCGTGACATCATTAATGAACGGCCCCTTAGTGATTCAGGGTCTGAGTTACTCGGAGCAGAATGCCAATTGGGAACCGAATAAAACGCAGGGGAAAAAGTCTGCTCTTATGCAGGAATATTGTTGGAATTGATAGTTTGGAAAATTTTCAATTTAATCTTAGTATAATGCTAATGCACAAAAAATACGATTTATTGTGGAAAAATAGAAGTGAATTTCAATGAAAGCATTCACGTGCTCCGCTAGATGGCAGCACCACAGTTAAATATGCTTTTTCAGAATGTGTTACGTTGGTTGACGCACGTTTGGGAAAAAATATTTGCTGTTTTTTAAAATAGCGCTTCTTAAACATTTTTAGCTTGAAAAACAAGAAAAATGATATTTTGAAATGAAAAGTATCAATCTATTTAGAGTGATATTTTCATATCTTTTTCTTACATGTCGTACTAGCATCCATCTCCCATCTGCTTCAAGTAATTTCATATTACTACTAAGGATGAAAACATTTTGTCCGCTTTTTGTACTTTATGCGATTTCCTGTTTTTTCCTTTTTTTTACATGGCTTTCCGCTAAATTAAAAAAAAAAATCAATGCCACGTTGCGCAAAAATTTAAATTCTTGTTACACTTTAATACAAAGCGTCTTGAATTCATTTTTACTACCCTCCTCCGCCCTCCCCTCCACAAAAAAGAATAAAATATATATATATATATACACAGCTTCGGTCGGCAGCTTCTGGGGGAAACTCCGAATTCAAATGTTACGCCGGAGTGCGGGCCCAAGAGCGGTCAAGATCTTCTTTGGCATTTATCTTTCTTTCAAAACAACAAAATTGTCATTGAAGAATTTCGGAATATTATGTCTATCTTATGTTTAATAGAAGCACTATTTCAGGTTTTTTTAAGTAGTTATTATTATTATTATTAAAATTGCTTGAGAAACTTGAAGGAGGATGGGAAGGGCGGAATTTTCTACTCTTTGCCCCGCCTCGGAAAGAGCGAAGATCTGGCACTGTACGTACCTACAGTTGAACTTTGCTATAGCGAGCAGCGGGATATAGCGATCACCCGGTTGTAACGAACCTTCCAAATAACCCTTGAAACCCTATGTCATTAATGCATTTTCAAGCGTTTACTATGGCAATCACCAAACGTTAGAAAGTCGGCTATAGCGATCCAAAATTTTAAGTCCCCTCACGATTTGTCTCAGCAACATTCCTTCCTCTTTGTGTTCTAGTCTAGTCAAGCACCATTTTTTACAATGGCGTATATAAAATCCAAAATTTTGCAGCCAATAATAAAATCTTTTTTTCATGCTATGGATAAATAATAAGGTAAATTTTTATAGTTGTTTGTTTTTTATTAAAAACCATATTTAAAGTTAATATTTTACTCCTCTACCCTGATTATTGTGAGAAATATGTTTATTATATCGAAGTATCTTAGTCAGTCAAAACGTTTTTTGCAAAATCGGATGTAGCGAACCCCCGGCTATAGCGATCTCTGAAGTCTGTCCATTGAGGGCTCCTTATAGTGGGGTTTAACTGCATATTATATAGTATATATATATATAGAGAGAGAGATGTGAAAATTTTTTGTTGCAACCATTGAACTTTGAAAAGATAATGAAAACGTTTCACTGCAACTATAGTCATCGTGTAAAAAAGCAACATTTACAGGGGTAAAAGGTTTCCGGTGCACACACAAGTGAATATAGTTTACTACAGCTTGGCCAGACGGACTCTTTCGTTCCATTTATGATATATACACATGTGTAACATTTGTTTAAGAGTAGATTGAAAAATATTTAAAAGGTTTTATTCAATAATAAAAACAAGGTTTTTCTTGCTGGCTAAAAGGGTAGAAAATACGATCGCAGCGCCGCTAATGAATTTTGGTCGCAATTTTCGGAACTAATTGCCATATTTAATTTCATTTTATTGGAAATACTTCAGAAACTCATTAAATCATGATAAAGTTGGTAAAATATTACATTGTCATCTGTCTCTGAGCAGCCATATGTAATGTTTCAGAACAATATGATCGGGATCAAGACTATCGGGAAATGGCCGAAAATTGGATTGCAAAATTCCGCGGACAGACAAGAAAGAGAGTTAAGAAAAACGTTGTGAAAAAGACCAGATATTTGAATGTATTTTTTGATCAGACGCACTTTCTGAAGATCCGAACGTTGGCTTTTAGAGTATGAAACAAGAAGTTCTGTCTAGAACTATACGAGCCTACTTTCCCGTATACACCAAATTCAAATTTATAATCTAGCTATCTCTTTCTCATTTAGCTTTAGTTCTTAAATTTTTCAAATATACCTTTCATTCATTCTTTCCTTTATTCAGCCACTCATTCGTTTACTCATTCATGTGTTTATTCATTCATTTACTCATTCATGTATTTATTCATTCATTCTTTCTTTTCCTCATTCATTTATATATATCCTTAAAAATCCCGATAAAGAAATTTCATAGCAAAATAGGCACGTTATTTCTGGATGAACTTTCTATTTGTACATGTTCTACGTTATAAGAGCTTTCCGATAAAGTTTGTTCCAAGCAAATCGGTCCGTTAGATCAGGATTTATATAGGATTGAAATTTCCCCGCAAGAGCTGTTAATTTTTTGAACTGTTCAAAAATGAACAAAACTTGTTGAAATCAATATTTCACGCCAAGAACTTCTTCCAGTGAGCTTGTTCATTGTAACTTGGATCTTTTACCCAGAGTTTACATAATTTGCTTCATTTTCGCCCATAGGCGGTAATGTTAAATTTTTTTGAACTGTTCAAAATTGAACAAAAAAAATTTCCAATCAAAAAGTAAAATTATGGAAATGAGATGTCCTCGCCGAGATCTTTCGAATGCAAAAAGAATTTTTCAAATCGAACAGTTCGTTCAAAAGTTAGACAGACCAACAGACACAGATCCCCCCCCCCCCCCCCCATCTCAAAACCCTACTTTCAATTTTTTTATTTTTCAATCTTTATTTAATTACTTCACGTTTTTTCGACTTTTCTTTATCTTTAATGATATTTTTACGATACATTAAGCCTTCTTTCATGCTTTATTATTATTTTTTTTACTTTTACGAGAAAGTAGGCTAAAGAAGGACAACTTTTTTCAGTAAAAGAAATCATTTTATTTTTTATGTGATTTTTTAAAACATTTTACACATAAATAAATATATACATTTTCAGTGTACAATAAAACAGGTACTGAAAACCTTTCTGTTACAAGAATGCATTAGAAGTGAGTGTTCATTAAATTCTTTAAAATTGTTTATTTCATTTGGCGTGAATCAGTTTTGTAAAATAATTGATAATCTTTGCATGCTTTAAATTTTACTTTGAAGGCAAACATCATTAACTTAAAATATAAATCAGAGTTGGAATATTTGTCAGAGATCATGTTGTACAAGGTTGATATTTTTCAAATGTAGCTCGAAAAAATTATCGTGATATGATTTTTGAAAAGTTTCCAAGAAAAACAGTTAACCCTGCGATCTTATAGCGACTCCTTTTTAAATAATTGGTTATTTAAAGACTCCATTTTTCGGACATAAAAGCTAAGTGTTTCATTAAAATCCAGTTCCTTATACGTCAAAATAGCCGGCACGGAGACGTTTTGGTATGGCGCGGGACTCGTACGCCCCAGTTCTAAAGATCCAGCCTAGCGGTGTCGGTGGATTTTCAATATGGAGAAAATCGACTGCGCCCATTACGTATGATTATACGACATGTAAAAAACCTCTTGAGTAGACCTTCGGCTTGGATACGCTCGGCTAAATTAAATTCCTAGTGCAATTTCGCATCAACAGAGTCCGGGTGTTCACCCTTTCAGGTGAGGAAACTGGACGTCAAAATTCTCCTGCGGCGATGGTACCACTCATCGTGGTGCCGCAAAAATAGTTGGCACCAATCTCTGGAAACGCGCACTAGGTCTGCAATGGTTAAGAACCAATATATACGCAGTCGATTAGCTATAAAATACCTTAAAATATCATGGTTGATCACATAAAAATTTCCAAACCAATGGTCTGAACGGAAAAAAAAAAGAACAACTATGGTTTTATTCTCTAAAAAATATTCTTGGTTGTGCTTTTTTGATGCAAAATTTAGAATAGTTCTAATTAGAAAAGTTATCGAGAAAGAAAATAAGCTCTTTAAGCTTTCTGATTATTTTGTCTGTGGTTAGGGGAAAACTGCTGTGTCCGAAACTAGTTTTGAGATATTACCAATTTAAACTTCTGAATCGTTGCGGAAAATAGTAAAAATAAATTTAAAGTGACATAACTCCTTCAGTAGGTCTACTGAGTTAAATTGCACAATTGGTTTATATCATGAATTAACTAGTTGTAAACTTTGTTTAACTGCAGTAATCCGACTTTGGTTTTTCGACTTTTACCAGAAAAGATTATGATTTATTGTTCTTATATATTCAAAAGAGACATTATTAGACTCTTGTGGTACTGTTGATCAAAATAAAACGCACTTAACTTGACGTTGCACTGCAAAATTCATTTTGAAAATAATTACATGGAAACGTCATCAAAAAATGTCTTAAAATGGTATTAGCTCGTGCTATTTTTAAATGCATAAAACACAAGTTAAATAATTAAAATATTTATAAAGGTGAAACAGTAAACTCCCGAGGGAGTGGCGGTAGGGCAGGCCGGATAAATAAAATGGCAAATGGGCCGCAGTTTTATGGACGCAGTTCTTTGCAAAACCAATATCACAAGGGGAAGTTTTTATTATAAAATCCATAGTTATAATACATACAGTTCTACATCCAAAAAAAAAAAAAAAAGACATCTGACTGGCAGAGTGTCAAGAATAATCCACTCATGTGCTAGGGAGGAACTGCTGGTATGTGGAAAAGGAATGTGCCGCATTTTTTTTGTTTTTTTGTTTTTTTGTTTTAGTTTGTTTAGAATACTTGATTTCTTTCGAACTGATGCTATTTGCCCGTTTAAGAACTTGTTTTCTTTCAACAAACTGGGAAGCAAACCCAGTAGCGGATTTAGGCTTAGACCAGTGAGGCCCGGGCCTAACGCGGCAAATTTTGAGGGGCGTCAAAATTTTTCAGACGACTAAAATTAAAAATCGATTGATTTTTCTGTAAACTGTAAGACCAAATTTTAAAGTTTATTTCATTGCGCTCTTACTATCTAAACATAGTGCTTTTTGAGGGTAGAATTTCTTTGTTGCGTATATATCTGAGCATTCCTGCAACGAATTGTGTTGGAGAAAGATCATTTTCCACCCTGAAATGCGTGAAAAGTAATTTGCGTGCAAATATGAAGGAAGACAGACTCAATGCACTTGCATTACTAACCATTGAAGCACAATTAGTTCAAGAAATTAAGTATGAGGAGGTCATTGATATTTTCGCACGGACGAAAGCAAGAAAAAAATTTATTATATGATTAATCAGATAAAAATAATTTATATTTTAATTACAAGCAATTTATTATAAATTCTATATTTAATTATGTTAAAAAATAAATGTTTAATTTATACCTGAATTAGATTTCTTATTATTATTGTTATTATTTTTTCACACACATGTATGTATAATGTTTATATGCTGTTACGAAAGGAAAAGGGCGCCATATAATCTCGGGCCCAGAAGTTTCAGGGCGAACGTTGGAATGAACGTTTCAAGAGTTTCAACAGAAAAATTAAGTTAAAGAACATAAACTGTTCACCTTTTAACAAATTCTGCAATGATTAACTTAAATGCACGAAACACGAAAAAATATTGACTTAAATCGTAGGCCTAATTCTTAAGAAAATTGATTCACTGATAAATGATTACACACACGTCAAAAAGTAGCCTCAAGATCAAAAGCTTACAGGTTTTAGTTTTTGAGAAAGTCCCAAATAGATGACTGCTTCTGCATTTTAGTTTTCTTCCGCGACGCAACGTGCCGATAAAAGAACACTAGCTCGGATAATAGAGAGACCAGATGTTCGAGAACTGGATATTCGGGAGTCTACTGTATTATAAAGGCCATGGTTCTGCTGAACATGTAAATGCCATACTTAATGAAAAAAAAATGTATTGCCGTTATCCATTCACTCGCGTAATAAAACATTTCAACAAGAATTCTCGTTTTTTTTAATATATATATATAAAATCTTCTCTAACACCTAAAATCACACATAAAATATTCACATCCAAGTAATAGGTATATAAAAAGTTTTTCACTATATTCTAAAAACAATTTGTACTTTTGAAGCAAAATCTGCTTATCTCTCAAAACAAAGTTCTGTGTGGTAAAAAATGTGTTCGACAACCATGAGAAGAGTTGATTTGCCTCTGTCCATTCACCAACACGTTGTTTTAGTTCATGTTTGTTCACTTTTCTAGTAGCACCTTTCGAACAAAAATTATCATGAATGGATGATATGGTTTTGTCTCCAAACTGACGCTGCAAGAACCGTAAGTAGAAGTTTTTCGAGGTATGAGAAAAGCATTCCATTAGTGGAACTGGGAACGGAATGCCACAAGTTAGAATGTTTCTTCTGACTCTTCTGGAAAGCTCTTAAGTTGTTTTGCGACTGCTGGCTTTTTGATCTGTAAAGAACAAAAGGAAAAGAATTATTTTGAAAACAGCACATGTCTTATTGTGACAAAAGAGAAAAGAGACGAATCACTACATTAAATGGTTTTGAAACCGAAACCAAGTGCCAAATAATGAGACTTCAGTCTTGTTTGAAATATTAGTCATACAATTGCTTTGGGGACAATTTTTTTTTGGGGGGGGGGGGGAGTTAAAATTACGGATGCATAACACATTGATGTTCCCGAATATATCAATAATCCGGCGTCTGCCTGATGGATCTGTACCAGCTATCCGGTTCTGACGTTTGACACCTATTAATTCCATACATATTATTAAACATACAAAATTCCATATACGTCGCAAGTTGTCTAAAAATCGGTCGGATATCGGATATCCAATGCCTTATGGAGGGAACATAAGGCATTGGATATCCTTTCGTCCCTTTCCGTCGGTTCAGCTCTGATTGCAAGTGACATTTTCAAGCCGCTTCATCCAGCACTTGTGGGCTTGTGGGTGTGCACATTTGGGCAGTGCAGATGGAGCTGTATATGTAGAACAGAATATCTACTCTTCAGAACCAGATTTCGATGAAAAGCAGCAGTGTGGTTGGCTCTGGTCATACCATGGATATTACAGAACTAGACACCGCAATTGAGCAGAGCAAACGGTCGATGGAACACAAGTAGGTATCAGGTCGGGTTCACTTGGCTGACCAGACAAAGCAATCCTTGTTAAGAAGAGATAGTGGCACGTTAAGTACAGCTGATCACCAAACATTCCCCGCCATAAAGGGAAATTCTCAGATAGGACAAAAGGCATTGTATAAAGCCGATTGGACGAAACGGGAAGGTTGTAGGCACGTAATCTCTTGTTCCTTGGCCTGTCTCAAAGTGAATGCTCCGTTCAGATTTTTAAGGTCTATGGATTATATGGGCGCGAATGCCTTGAATCACAGACAAAAATATCAGAAGGATGATTTTTTTTCCTTTTTGAAATCAATTAATTTTTTTTTTTTTAAATTAAAATTTTAAAATTTTTCGTACAATCTTATTCGGACTGACCAAATTTTCAGATCAATGACTATCGGTTTAAAGAACTTTGGTGTAATTGAATAATTAAAATGTACAAACGCATATCAAAATTTAACTTATGAACACTGGGTATTACAGTTCTGGAGAACTTACCCTTCTTGATTGTCTAGCTTTACCCACAGATCGTTGAATTGCCGTTGTTTTCCTCTTTGAGGCATTGGTGTGGACACTGTCCTTAGAAGTTTGACGCCATGGTGGTGCTGTCCTCCTCTCTTTCTGTACCTCCGTCGGAAACCGTCCTCCCATGACCTTGAAGGGTTAAGGTCATTGGTGAAGGGGTCCTCCGGATCACGCGTCCTCGGATGGTGATGAGGCCTCCTATTGCTGGAATAAAGAATAGCATTTAGTATACAACGTCACTTGCTACCTTGTCCTATAGACTGTCTCAATAATTAACCTTTTAATAAGTGACGCCATTTTAGGCAATTTGCCGTACTGCTAAATGATATTTGCATGGCCGCAAACACAAATTCAAATTTTTCCCGAAACAGGGTTAGTCACGACTGGGGATGCATCGGATATTGATTTTGCTGGATATTGGACAGCCGATGTCCCTTTTCTGAAGGATTCGCACCGAACATCCGGGTTTAATGCTTGAAACCTGTAAATTTATACACATTTGTAAACACCCGAAAGCTTCTAGATGTGTAGTAAGTATTTAATTTCAAATATTTTCGAAACATTCTAAAAAATTAAATTTTAAGAATTCAATTTGACTTGCCGGTCAACCAGATCTTTCTTACAGTGGACATATCGGATTCTGGAGAGTTAAAAAATCGGTCGGATACCGCATATCTGATACTTCCTGATGACTGGTCCCGTTCATTCATCACCGCCGATGCGCCCCTGTATGCGCAATTACGCATATATATATATATATATATATTTATATATATTACATTATGATTGTTTAATTGTTTCAATTAAAAACACAACAAAAATATAAAAAAATTGGCTACATGAGCAAGTAAATAAATAAATAGACACAAGTATTTTCTCAAAAATGAACTTTTAAACGGCAACTACCAAACTTTATAAAAACATGAGCCAAGGATGAATAAGGTAAACTGCGCGGCCGGCGTTCCGCGGAATATATGGTAATGTGCAAGTCTGTTCTGCAATTGCCCCGTGAGTATCTGCAACTCAGAAAGTACGAATTAATGCTTTTTTCGTGAAAAGCCTTTTCAAAACCTTCCCTGCGTTTATAAGTTCTTAGATTAATTCCCTCTATAATATAACCTAATGAATTACGCTATTGGCTGGTGAATCGTAACTGTAACCATTGTGTAAGCATAAACACCTGTGTGTTGATGATACAAAGAGTAGAATGGAATCGAGTTTTGAATTCTGAAGCCATATTAGGTATTTTATTGTTTTATTACTATGTTTATTTCAGTTCAAATGTTTTGATGTTTTTCTACTTCAGTTTAAAGTTTACCTTCTCTTTGTGTAATGATTTTGACAGTTTTAGGTTAGGGGTGATTAGCAGTTGTAGCACGGGTCTGTACATTGGAAGCATTCCAGCGTGCAAGAGGGGAAATGCTGTTTAACTTTCTTTTCGTCTTTGGGTTGCGTTTATATAAAAATTGATGACTGCTATTCAAGGGTGCCTCAAACTAACTTTTATAGTTATACGTCAATGAGTTGTATTTTCCTTAAAATTCGTATGTGTATTATTTTTCTTACTTTTAATGTAAAAAAAATTAATGTTTATATTTGTCGATCTGCGGTTGGTAATTTAGCGAATATGTTGAATTGATATTAGAAAATTATCAGCAATTTAAAAAATATTTTGTATAAGCAGTTGCGTCACTATGGGGGGCAGAGGGGGACACCCTTTTGAGGGATGGGGGGGGGGGGGTGACACCCAAAATGAGACAGAATTTTTGAAAAATACATATACTTGAGTTATACAATTTCACTGATGCTGTTACAAGTATCATAGCTGAAAATAAATGTAGTTTGCTGAAAGATATACCAAACAACTAAAATAAAATTTCTTAATTTTTTTTTCACTATTGAAAATAATAGAAGCTACAAAACTACACTTTTATGCAACACAACGTTCAACCCCCCTTCTCCCTCTTTTTTTATGGGGGGGGGGAAGGGACTCATACTAGGAACTCCACTGGTATAAGTTGTATATGTGTGTGTGATATATATATATATATATATATATATATATATATATGAGAGAGAGAGAGAGAGAGAGAGAGAGAACATGTGAGGATTGGTAAGCATGGTCAGAGTTTTAGGGGGAAATTCTAATTTCATTCTTTTTGATTGCACCCTTGAATATTTGTTGAAGTAAAAAGCATTTTCCTTCAATTTTCCTTCAAATTATTCTGACTGAAATTGGAATTCAGCATGCAATCTGCAAGTACGAGTACCTGCCAGGTCTCGTATGATTTTTATAACAACATAATAAACGCTATAAATCAGCTAGTTTGAAGCAGTTAGTTAGCAGCAGAATCAAGTACGAGGTAGCAGCAAAAACAAGTCTAGATTATAAATGATTTTATGCTGTGATGTAGCAGCGGTGGGGCGCAGAGAAGCGACGATTGCCATAACTAGCAGGAAATACAGTAAAACCCCGTAATACCGCGGAATCGGATATAACGCGGTTACTATCATGTCCCAAGACGTTTAAACCACCATCTATCATTGCAAACCATCCTTTGTATTTCAGATTCTTTGACATTTTTGAAAAGTTTACATATTCTCTTGTCCTTGAGAGTGTATAAAGGTTTAAAACATTGTTTCTTTGAAAAGTGCGTTCCTCCCTTTCCACACAAATCTACGTTTTTCTTAGAATCTCTCCCTCTTCAAAATCTCATGTTGATAACTTAACAAGATTTTTAAGCCCATATTTTTTCAGAACAGAGTTGTTTTTGTTGCCGTTGATATGGCTTTAGCTTAATAGTCTCAAAAAGCAGAAAAATTTAATTCATCAGTGTGCTTCTCGCACAGCAATTACAGCAAATAAAATGGCCGCAAACAAGAGGACAGAAACAATTATACAATAGAAGAAAAGTTAAGAGTGATTGATAAAGCTAAAAGTGGTGCAGCAGGAGCGAGTATATTTCGCGAATATGGTTTCGCGGTACAGTTTCATTATATCGCGGTTATGTTATAACGCGGTGCCAAACCTGACCCCCGACACCCGCGTTTTAACGGGATTTTACTGTACTAACTAATTACAGTAGTGTTAAATGTGCTTAATATTTAAAATAATAATAATAAAACTCATATCTTGAACAATATTTTCCATTTTGAAATCCAATTCGGAAATTCGATAGCAAAAAGCCAAAAATGGACGGTGTTAACGATTTTCTCCCCATATCGATTACTATAAGCATCATTTTTAAGACCTTGCTTAGTTTAAAACACGATCGACAAGTTCTTTTAGCTGTACAAAAAACAGTGCAAAACTAAATATTCAAGTTAACTTGTCAAATTTTTATGTTTCTAACTGCATTTTGTTTCTTTCATTTTTGCCTTTTTTAGCCTACTTTCCCGTAAAAGTAAAAATAATAAGAATAAAATATCGTTAAAAATAAAGAAAAGTCAAGAAAAAGTGAAGTAATTAAATAAATATTGAAAAATAAAAAAAATTGAAAGTTGGGTTTTGAGATGGGGGGGGGGGGGATGTGTGTCGGTCGGTCTGTCTGTCTGTCTGTCCCCCCCCCCCCTAATAACTTTTGAACGAATTGTCCGACTCAAAAAATTCTTTTTGCATTCGAAAGATCTCGGCGAGGACATCTCATTCTCATGTTTTACTTTTTGATCTGAACAATTTTTCGTTCAATTTTGAACAGTTCAAAAAAATTTAACATTAGCGCCTACGGGCGAAAATGAAGAAAATGATTCAAACTCTAGGTACAAGATCCAAGTTAAAATGAACAAGCTTGCTGGAGGAAGCTCTTGACGTGAGATATTAATTTGAACAGTTTTTGTTCATTTTTGAACAGTTCAAAAAGTTAACACAGAGCTTACGGGGAAATTTCAACCCTATATAAATCCTGATCTAACGGACCGATTTGCTTGGAACAAACTTTATCGGAAAGCTCTTATAACGTAGAACAAGTAGAAATAGAAAGTTCACCCAGAACTTACGAGCCTATTTTGCTATGAAATTTTTTGATCGGGATTTTCAAGGATATTTCTCAATGACTCAATGAGTGAAATAATGAATGAATGAATAAATGAAAGAGTGAAAGAATAAATCAATGAATAAATGAATGAGGAAAAGAATGAATGAATGAATAAATTAGTGAATAAATGAAAATATAAATACATGAATGCGTAAATGAATGAATAAACACTTGAATGAGGTAACGAATGAATGAATAAATGAATGGCTGAATAAATGAAAGAATGAATGAGTGAGTGAATGAATATGTATTATCCGTTGAAAAAGGTATATTTGAAATAATTAAGAACTAAAGATAAATAAGAAAGAGAGAGAAAGAGATAGCTAGATTATAAATTTGAATTTGGTGTATACGGGAAAGTAGGCTCGTGTAGTTCTAGACGGAACTTCTTGTTTATTTGTTGTAATAATTTAACAAAATTGTATGATTTTCTGATATTAATTTAAAATCTAAATGCTCCTTGGATTTGATTCCTTTTGTTTGAAAAAGATGTTCCAAGTGTTCTAATTCATTAACACTTTCACTTGTGCAGTTTTTTACCGCTTTAAAAGCGGCGCAAAAATCGAAAAGCTACTTGAAACTCATTTGTATTTCGTGATTCTACAAATGAATTCGAATGGTTTGGCCATGTTTTAAAATTTGGAAATATCTTTGAGTCTGCGGGCACATTAACTTACTTCTGGGCCAAATTAGGTGAAGATATCTTAAGATTCAAGAAATGAATAGGCTACCTTTGCAGCTAAAAATCAGAACGCTGGAGCGACAAACTAAGTACAAAATTTGTAGACTTGCTATGAAATCGCGGTCGTCAAACGGGATTGTTTAGTTGCAAAATACGATTAACGACGGCTAATTTCGATCCCTGCTCAATCATTAACGATTCAGTGGGCAACGGATGTTTGCGCATTTATGGTACAAACAGGGTTCGAAATCAGCCTTTAAGAATTAGTCGTATTTTGCAACTAAGAACTCCAATTTGACGACCGCGAATTCACACCCAGTCGTCACTTTTGACGCCTAACCTTTCATAAGACTTTTCGTTTGGCAATCACAATTTGTCACGAAGTCTATTATAACTTTATACAATTATATATTTATATACATATTTCATCTAATATTCTGCATTTTTAGTTTTTACGGTACCTAGGAAGACTATCGTAACTTCTTGACTTTCAAATTTTTGAATCGTGAATTTTTACAAACAAATGAAGTTTTGTAAGTAACACTAGATTTAAATAACACTTGAAAAAATAGTTATGCCAATTAACTCATATTTTGTCTTATTAGACACTGATGAAAATAAACATTTGTATTTAGTCTAACTTAAGCTAGATTACCACCTTCTCAAAAGAATGATTTTAAAATGACGCCTAGCAGAACATTTTTGGCAACTAAAACAAAACAGCTAGGTGCCAATGACGATTAACTTTTGCATCCTAAATTCGAACCCTGGGTACAAACCTGTAGGTATGCCTGTAGGAAAAAATACTATCTGTTTTATGTAAGAGATAATGTATAGATTAATCAGAGCACAGAATTTTGGCCCATTGTATGAGAAAACAAAATATACTCCAAACACGCGGCAGTGAAGCATTCTTGGATGTGCAACTTATATACAGTGTGTCAAGATTTTTTAAAACTAGGTTTATAAAATTAAATAAAAACTAGTAATTACATTTCTTTTAAGTATTTTTATTGAAAATAAACTCCTTCGGCTTCAATACATTTGTTACAGAGGTTTCCCAACGATTCGAATGCCTGTTCCAGCTCACATCGTGGGACTGCCTCCAAAGCTTGCGTCGAAGCTGTTTGTTTGTTGTCAACGTCATCAAAGTAAAACAGTCAAATAGTAAACAAATGAACTGAGGTTTTGGCAGTGGATCAGCTGATAATGAAGGAGTTTCACGAATGCTCGAGAACACAGATAGCACCACTGCAAGCTTAGTTCCAGCTGTAGTCTTAAGGGCTCTTTGACACGCTGTGTACAACCAGCTTCGACGCGAGCTTTGGAGGCAGTCCCACAATGATGAGCTGGAACGGGCATTCGAATCGTTGATAAACCGATGCAACAAATGTATTGAAGTCGAAGGAGCTTATTTTGAATAAAAATACTTTGTAAAAAATGCAATTACAGTAAAACCCCGATTTTACATCTCCCGAATCTACGTTTTTCCCGCATTTTACGTTTTTTCATCAGGTCCCTGATTTTCCGTATACTAAAAATGTTAATTTAACCCGGATTGTAAGTTTGTTATACATGAAATTTCCCGCATTTTACGTTTTCCCTGGAATGTGACAAAAAAAATGTTCTAAAATAAGCAATATTTTTCCTTCTGTACTTTTCGTCAGCCGATGAAGATCGACAAAAACAACCGGAAGCACAGCCCGTCCCTTCTTTCACTATTGCAATGAAGAGCTTACAAATAGTGAAAGACGATTTTCTTTCTTATAAAGACCAGGAAAAAAACTTGCAACGTATTACAATACTAGAAGATGCTGCATTCACTTTGAACTCAATGACTAAAAAACAATCCACTATTACGGATTATTTTAAGCCTAACCGCCAGGAATCGCATCTAAATGTGTTAAAATTATCTTAAAATGGTATGTATAATAATGTTCTCTTCGTAAAATATAGATATTATACCTTTTGAAAGAGTCATCTTTACTACCTTTAGTTTTTTTCTATTTGATTTTTCCATTCTATGTATTTCCCGTATTTTACGTTTTTCTTGCCCAGTCCCTTGAGGAACGTAAAATCGGGGTTTCACTGTACTAGCTTTTATTTTATTTTATAAACCTAGTCTTACAAATTCTTTGTGAATCATTGTGATAAAAAAACAGAGGATTTTTTTCCTGGTACAGCAGTCGTACCAAGAAAGAAAAGAAAAGGGAGCTCTCACACTCATTAACGATTCACTCTGCAACAGGCTGAACACAACGCAACTAAATCGATTAAATAATCGCAGAGAAATTACAACTGAGAGGGGGGCAGGGGTAAAAACCCAGCCTCTTCTTCCGAAAGATACAAAAATGACAAATCAAACCAAATGAACCCCAATCGCCGTGTAACAGAAAAAGCGAAGGTGCTAACGATCAACTGCGAGTGAAACCGACTGACGCAACTTCGGCGGCACACATCAAAGGAAAATTTCGCCCTTTTTTTTTTTACTTTCTTCCCCTCCTCCTTGTCGATGCATAAATGACCCCTAAGTGTGACCTCCAAGAAAAGTATTGGGAAGTTGTCAGGTGAGTTTCACGCACATTTAGGGCGGCGCTTTTCAAAGACTATTGTAGATCTTTTTTTTTTCTCTTTCCCTTTACGCAGACCCCTGGAGATTCAAAAGGCAGATTGCATTCTATTTATTTTTTTCATTTAATATTTTTTTTTCTCTCCATTCGCAGCGGCTCCGATGAGGTTATTTAAGAGATCTGTGCAAAATTGAATGGTTGGTGGGATGTTTTATGATCTAAGGCCATTGCAGAGCGAATGATAGAGGTAACACATAGTTACGAGACGCGGCTAATGCGCGAGGGTTCCATGCTAACACGTGGTTATTTTATAATGCGTGGCTGGGAGTGTTGAATGGCTGGGGATGCATCAAACAGCGCCGCTCAATGGTGTGCTTAAGCATTGTTATCCCCATAAAAGTCATCTTGTCCTGATTACAAGGAGGGGCAGGTTTTTTTTTTTACTTTCCGCGCTATTTCATAAATAAAACAATGCATCATTTGCAGATGCAGCGGTGTTCGCTTACAACGAGTTCTTGCTTTCGTTTTATCCGAATGTCGGTATGAAGCGAATTTTTAGCAAGACGTCATTCATTAATGATGTCACGCTGCCAGGGAGAGAGGAAGGCTCGAGGATTTGTGACAGTTTGGGACAAGGTGAGGGTAGGGGTTAACAAGAAGTGTGACATTACACAATTTGGTTTCTATAAAAGCATTCAAAATTAGCAAAATAAATTCATTTTTAAAGTTTCATGGATCTTTTTCGTATTGTAAAAACCGATGCTGATTAAGGTTGTTATTTACTTGTTTAAAAGGAATCTTTCTGAGGCTTTTACACTGTTAAGATAAAATTGCGAGTTTCATTTTTTCAGATTTCGAACAACTAAAATATTTCCTGATATGTTCTAATTTCCTTTTGTATTTCAAACCTTAACTTCATTTTATGCAAATTAAGCACGCAT
The DNA here is from genome assembly GCA_038502835.1 of Octonoba sinensis. NCBI lineage: Eukaryota > Metazoa > Arthropoda > Arachnida > Araneae > Uloboridae > Octonoba > Octonoba sinensis. The sequence goes on along the minus strand of CM076601.1, from coordinate 22,566,157 downwards.
GTAATCATTGTTATTATGCTCACAAATGTCATTAAAAGTTCAAAAATAAAATGAGAAACGTGTTCCATAACGCAGTGTTTTGTTTCTGAACTGCAAGTATATGTTCTTAAGTAATATAGCGTGATATGTGACAAAGGGGGAGGGGGATCAAATGTATTGAAAAAACTGGAACCAGGGTTCGAAATTAGGATGTAAAAGTTAGGCGTCATTGGCACATAACTGTTTTGTTTTAGTTGCCAAAAATGTTCTGCTAGGCGTAATTTAAAAATAATTCAAATTGCTTGGACAGAGATAGCAACTGATAACTAGAAGACAGCTGTGCAATTATTAAAGAAAATATCTCAAAACATCACAAACTTACTGAGAAAATTATTGATAAGTAAGAGAAGAAAGTTGAAAAATCAATTTCTATTTTAGTAACTTTTGAGAAGTTGTTAATTTCACTTATGCATATGAATCAATATAAACGTTTACTTTAATCAGTGCCTAATGAAATAAAATATGAGTTAATTGGTTTAACTAATATTTTTTCAAGTGTTATTTACAATCTAGTGTCACTTACAAAGCTTCATTTGCAAGTAAAGATTCACGATTCAAAAAGTTGACGGCCAAAAAGTTACGATAGGCTTTATAAACTCAAAATACAGAATATTAGATGAAATAAGTGCATAAAAATACAATTGCACAAAGTTATACCAGATTAAAATAAATATAAAATGACGACTTGGTGAAAAATTGTGTTTGTCAAACTAAAAGTTTTATGAAAGCTTAGGCGTCAAAAATGACGACTGGATGTGGAATTGCGGTCGTCAAACGGGAATTTTTAGTTGCAAAATACGACTAACGACTGTTAATTTCGAACCCTGAAACATCATTTAAGAACGGTCCCCAATTTAATTAGACTTTTAGCGAAAAATGAAGCAATTTGTCATAAATTAAACTAGTTTTTATTGCATAAATGAAAAGTGAAGGCCATTAAACAATTTAGAGAATAATCTGCACTAGTGCGTACTTACGTTTATTTTGTTTAAAAAATTATGTTGTTCTATATTACTTTAGGAGAAAATCATCTACACCCACGTCGTTTGATTATGCGGCATGTTAAAGATCCCGAGAGTGTCTATTTGTCTAATTCGTTATAGAGAGACAACCGCTTCATTACGTAGAATATCTCGAATCTTATTGAACTTCCGCTTGAATATTTCGTTATAAGGAGAAATTCGTTATGGGGAGACAACCACTTCGTTTCACGGACACTATTTCGAATTTTATTTAACTTTTAATGATCTCAATAAATATATTTTTGAAACTTCTGATTTCGGTTCCATTTCTCTTTTGACAGTTCTGTTTGGACGTTCCAATGTACACCTTTGAATGTGTAGGTGAAATCCTTGAGACGCATTCACTCAGCGTGAATGCGTCTCAAGGTTCCACATGAATTCACAACTTTTGTGAAAAGACCTTGCACGTAAATAATGAATTAAACAATTGTTGTTCGTCAAGTACTGTATGTGAAACAGTGGTTCCCAAACCGCCGATGTCTCTGGCCCACTCGGCCAAAAAGTTAATTACCGCGGACCACCCATTGCATTATCACATATATCTTATCGGTTGTAGCCGAATTTACAGGTGATTAAATACACCATTTTTTCAAAAACTATCATTATTAATTAAGAAATTATTATAATTAACAATATTCAGGGGGGAAATGCGTGTAAAACGGCGTATTAAGAGCAATTTTCATGAATTTTTTTAACGTATGAAGTATAAATATATTTTATTGAGATTTTTTGGTTATTTTATAGATATATTGAAGAACATTTACTGAAATTTTCAAACATTTTTCTTGGAAAATCCCTGAGATATCGGCTGCTGCGCACTGTAAGTCGCCACCCGGGTCGGCAGTTTGCGTACATCTTGGAGGTCACAATTTTCATCTGAAATCAATTTTTTTTTAAATCTACTTTTTCTATAAGTGTCCCTTCTAGTTAAACTAAAATCATCACAAAAAATTAAAATTTCTATTTTTTTTTTTTTAGAATGGGAAAATTAAGTACGATTTTTAACCATTTTTTGTTCTTTTTTTACAATAAAAAAGGTAAAAATAAAGATATGTTTATGATTCTAGTTCCACTAAAGCATGTATATATAAAGAAAATGTGTGCTAAATTTGATAAGGATTTATCAAAAATTCTGCGAGCTAGAGTGTACGCAAATTCGAAAAAAGTAATTTCGAGAAAAACGCGTTTGAAAAAAGAGTGGTATTGAAGGTAAATTTAAGGCAGTAATGAATTAATTTTTTCTTAATATTTATAGGTACTAATACTTATAGAAATTTCTATTCGAGGACTCAATTGTTAAAAATAATAAATGGACATCTACTAACGTTCTCTAACACCCTTAAGGTCATTCATGAGGGGCTACCTGCTCAACTGCTCCAAAAGGGACGCTCGCTCAAATGCTTATAACTTTTAAATGACTTGGAATTTTGCTTTGAAATTTTCAGGGTATATTATTGAATAGTTGTAGAATGGATTTATATGAAGAAATTTTTAAAAAAGATTTTTTGAGACCTATACACGTATTTCCCCCTTTAAAGAAACATACAAATGTAAATTTTCTGGACGTAGGTTATACTGTATGACACAGAAAGAAAAAAAATATTTGAATTGTAAACTGCCTTTTAATGAAATAATGAGAGATTTTTTAAATTTAAAACCGGCTGGTCCTCAATGTCAGTGGTCCTTGTAGTAATCCGTACCTTCACTGTGTTGTCGGATGAAGACATATCTCGCATTTTCTTAACCACTTAACGCATTTGCCCGTGACTGAAACGGGCGCTAGTTGCCGGCAAATTTGCACATGCCCGTGTCTCACGCGGTCGAAAGTAACCGGCAAATGTGCACATGCCGAGTCTGACACGGGCGAAAGTTATCGGCATACGTGCACATGCCCGTGTCTGACACGGGCGAAAGTTAGCGGAAAATGTGCACATGCCCGTTCTGCCTCGAGCGAAAGTTACCGGTAAATGTGCACATGCCCGTGTCTGACACGGGCGAAAGTTACCGGCAAATGTGCACATGCCCGTTCTGACACGGGCGAAAGTTACCGGCAAATGTGCACATGCCCGTTCTGACTCGGGCGAAAGTTACCGGCAAATGTGCACATGCCCGTGTCTCACGCGGGCAATCTCGTATCTCGCGTTATTTTATTTCTAATGCCCCTCTGAGATCCGTTTGCACCTTGTGTTTATATAATACTTTTTAGATAACTTTTACCCCATCCCCCGCTCTCTAGTCACCCCTACGACTGAAATTGCCAAAAATAATTTATACTATATCTAAGATAAATGACCCGGTAGTGGACACAGTTAAGAAAGTGTTCGTGCTCTTTTACGTGGCAAAATTTTTTCGAGGGACTTGCATCAATATTTGCATATTTAGCTTCATCGTCAACTATTCCTCTAAAAATTAATGACCTATAAAATGTCGTTTGATGAAAAATTAGGATTTTTACGTCACATTTACGTAACGCTTCATTTGTATCTATAGTGGACATTTATAAGACACGTATTTGCATAGTGGACAGAAATTAATGACAACTATTTTACGCCGTTAACTTGTAGAAAAAATTTTAAAAATGACTAAGGGACCATTCATCAATGATATCACGCTTTTTCCCATATATTTTCCCCAAATCCCTCACCTTCTTATGGATCGGCTTTAGTGAAGAGCAGCAAATGTGACTGTTGTGGAGGCAGCTATTAAACATTATGATCCTCGTACTTGCATAGATGCTCCACGCCAACTTTAGTTCTATTAACCAGCACAAGGAATCGTTCGCTATAGGTTCTGATAATTTCAACGACTACAGGGCCGTGGCAGCCTAGTGGTTAGCGCGTCGGACTTCCACCTGGAAGGTCGCGCGTTCGATACCCACTGAAGACCACCATGTATACTTGGGGATATGTGCATGTAAAATCCGTAGACCCCACTACCTCTCCCCGTGCGTAAGCAATCCTAAGGCCTCGGCTAACAGGTAGGGGTCTGGTTTAGAAAAAAAAGTGTCCACTACTGGGTTATTTACCTTATATATTCATTTTCTTTCCAAAAAAGCAATCGATCATCGTTTGCCAGTTTTAAAACTCGTGCTTCCAAGGCTTAAAAGCTTATGATTGTATTACGGTATGTTCTAACAATTATTGTGCTAATAATTGTTAGAACATAGGATAGTTCAATAAATATATGACATTTATCTGGACGAATGTATTTACTTAACCTTGTTAGACGAAAATCTCAAATTTTGATTCAATCGCTGGAAAATGTTATTGTCTTTATAAGTAATCACCGGAATTTCCCAAGGCTCCAACTTTGGTCCGCAGACCACTGGTTGAGAAACAGTGGTTTAAAAAGTGGCTTAAAACACTTCATCTGATAAATTCACAATTAATTGATTTATTTATGGCAACATCTATTTTGATATGAGTCCTGAACGAGTCGCTTAAAAATATAAACACTTTTCTTGTTTATGGATCCTTTTCGAAATTTATTGGTATTTGCTATTCGTATTGCAAAATTTTATTTTTTTTCCGTATGTGTTTTAAATTTTGATATTTGATTCCTATGTATTTTTAGCTCTGTCCTGAAACTGATCTTTTTAATTCATCACTTTGAGATTTTTTAAAAATAGGAAATTTTAAAATTTTCAAAAGAATCGAAAAATTACGTTTTTAAAAGATTTAGCAGACCCATAATTCGCTCTTTTTTGTATCATATCATGCATCATTGTGTTTAAAATGGGAGGGGTCTGAGGATGAGGGGTTGGGGCTCATCGACTCCTTAAACTCACAAAACATAAATTTCTTTTTTTAGTACATTTCGAAAATAATTTGTTTACAGTTAAAAACAGCATATCGTAACACGGAATGTTTTTCTTATTCGATTCCAAATACTTTTACCGACGAAATCGATACTGAAAATCCTTTTATTAAAAAATAAATTTTTCGTGAAACATCATTGATTTCACATCTCACAAAATAAGCACAAAAAGCTCCAATTTAAAGTTAATGTAGGAAACTTGAAAAAGTTCCACACATTTCAAAATTATATAAAATTCGTTTGCATTTTTCTCCCCCAAAAATCATTTAAAACGTCAAATAGGTCTGAGAATGTAAAAAAATGACTCATTTTCAATCAACCATGCAAAATTTCTCTAAAAAATATAGATTTAGATTTATTTCCTGTACTTCTTTTCATTTAAAAATGATGGATTTTTTTTTTTTCTTTTTCTTTTGTGAGTAAGAAGGTGGAATTCCTACATTAATCTTTTGTGTCGTAAGTTCTTTCACCCAGATTGCAAAAATATTTCGACTGCCAGTTAATTTGTTTTGTTCAGCTGAAAACTTTACAAAGGATATTACATTCCAATCTTTTGCACTTAAAAATATTCGCCGTATTACTCGTATATTATATATTATAAAGTATTCGATATAAAAAGTCTATAGGCGTTTTTTATATTAACTGTTCAATAGAAAATGTGATTATTTTTGTTGTTGCTGGTATCTTTCATTATTCATCGACGGGAAAATAATGTAACATCATTTCTTTCCATAGAAACATAAAGTGATGGAAAAAATTATAAGTTCACTCGTTTTCTTAGATTATGACCGAAAGCAATATATATATAGTATATATATATATTAACCTAGATGTTATAGATCAGGGGGGGGGGGGCAACCTGCGGCTCGCGAGCCACATGCGGCTCTTTGAAGGATTATTCGTGGCTCTCGACTCAACGAGTATATCAAAAAGCTAGAAGGAATATTGACGGAATTCCAAAATAGATTTCAAGACTTGAAATATTTTAAATCGTTTTTTGATTTTTTTTCTGAATCCATTTGAAATCAACATAATTCAAGGTGAGTTTTCCATTTCCAATATAATTATGACCCAAAAAGCATCTGGAGAATTAGAATTAATAGAGATGCAAAAAAAATCAAGTTGTACAATTAAAATATAAGTCGACGTCCATTACTGAATTTTGGAACTTTGTACCAGAATCGAAGTATCCTGGTTTTAAAAAAGCTGCTTTTCAAATTATTTCAACGTTCGGAGCAACGTACTTATGTGAATCATTTTATTTCACTTTAAAATTCGTAAAATCCAAACACCAATCAGTATTAACTAACCAGCATCTCAAAGAATTACTGAGAAGTGCCGTCGCCAATTATTCACCAAATTTTAAAGAATTATCAAGAAAAGTTAAAAATTGTGTCTAATTTTTAATATTTTAATTCAATACACATATTTGTACTTTTATTTACATGTTTTCAATAAATATAATGCTGTAAGAAAATATTTTAATACCTTTTTTTGCATACCTTTTAAATACGTATTTAATTGAGGCTCGCGAAAAATTTCAAATTTTGAAAAATGGCTCGGACTATCAAGGAGCTTGGCCATCCCTGTTATAGATGATGCTCCCGTTAAAGTTGATGTGTGGTACCAGACATGGCGTTAAAAAGAGTTAAAATAAAATAAGAACAAAAATGTGCATTTTAGTTCTAACAAAGTGCCTGCAGGGTGGCGTAGTGGTAAGGTGCAGACCTTGTGCACCCAAGTTCGCAGGATGCAACCCCGGTGGATTTTCAAGGTTCAGAAACTCGACAGCGTCCATGTCGTATGATTACGCGGCATGTTAAAGATCCATTAAGTATTCGTTTGGCGTGCATTCTCTCGGCTAAATTAAATTCCTAGTGCAGTTTGCATCAATCAGAGCTCAGGTGCCGCCAACTAAGGGGAAACTGAGCGTCAAAAACTTCGGCTAAGATACCACACTCATTGTGGTGCCGCTGAAAGAGTTGGTACCAATCTATGGAAATGCACTAGGTCTGCAATGGTTAAGAACCAAAACTACGCACCCTATTAGAAATACAGGAAAAAAAGTTCTAAAAAAGTATCGCTAAAATCTGTATAACTTTTTAATAAATTCTATTTGATATATTTTAAAAACGTTGAAATTCGGCCGGACAAAAATACTTGAAATGCAATGACACATACTTGACCTTTGACACATTGTCTTGACCTTTGACACATTGTCTAACAGGCGGAGTGTTAAAGGTTTTTGATCCGCAGCAGGGTATGTTTTGCCTGTCTTGGTATATTTTGAAAATAATAACTTTGACTTCGCCAGGAAATGAAAGGACCATGCAGCGCAATTAGGGTATTATGATGTGAAAACCAGACGTCTCGACATTTGCCCGCCAGCATTGCAGCATACATCTCAAACCATCAAGTGACTTAAATAATATACTGAATATTCAGTAGGTTCTTACTATAATAAACCAATCATTTCTAGAAATTAAACAAAGAAATAAGTAGCGGCTCACAACTGCCTGAATTCCACGTTCGTTTAATAATGTCAATTTCAAGACAGTTCCATCTCATCAAAAAGAGACTGTTCCAAAAAGAAAAATTATCTTTTGCGATGAAATATTTGTAATACAAAAGTACACAGTGTGTCAAAGAATGTTTAAGACTAGGTTTATAAAATAAAATAAAAACTAGTAATTTCATTTTTTAAGTACTTTTATTCAAACTAAGCTCTTCCGGCTTCTATACATTTATTACAGCGGTTTAACAACGATTCGAATGCCTGTTCCAGCTCACATTGTGGGACTACCTCCAACGCTCGCGTCGAAACTGTTTGTACACAGTGTGTCAAAGAATGTTTAAGACTACAGCTGGAACTAAGCTTGCAGTGGCGCGATCTGTGTTATCGAACGTTCTTGAAACTCCTTCACTATCAGCTGATGTACTGCCAAAACCTCAGTTCATTTGTCTACTATTTGATTGTTTTACTTTGATGACATTGACACCAAACAAACAGCGTCGACTCGAGTTTTGGAGGTAGTCCCACAATGTGAGCTGGAACAGGCATTCGAATCGTTCTTATACCGCTGTAACAGATGTATTGAAGCCGCAGGGGCTTAAAATGATAATACTTTTAAAATTTTAATTACTAGTTTTTACTTTATTTTATAAACCTAGTCTTAAAAATTCTTTGACACAATGTGTATTCCTGGTTTATTAAATGCTATGTTCTTAAAGAATCGAGGACCAAGCATGCTTGGGAACTAAACACTGGGGGTTCCGCATCAGGCTGAGCACTTGTCCGAAACGTCTGCTTCTGCACCCCAGGGCCCTCGGTCTCGAAAACTGGGGTGGGCACAATAGGCCCTGGCCCCCAAAAGCGCTGGAGCGCCACCGGGTTTAGTTTAGGTTTATGTTCTTAAAGAATTTGATTGGATTATATTCCAACACTTCTAAAGAACAATCACTTCGATTGGTTTGGGTTTCAAAATCGTAGCGCATACTAAAATCAAATTTCTTTTTTCTTTTTTACTAAGAGTAAAGATTTATATTGGTGTGTATATGGGAAAGCAGGCTCTATAGTTTCTAGACTAAACTACTTGTTTTCTTTTTTAATCCAGATCAATGAACCGATATTAATTTCTATTACTTTTCAAAATCGACGAAGGTTGGTTATTGTAGGACCCGTTCCCGCTTCTTTGCTTCGCCACATTCGCTCTTTCAAATGAAAGGTGTGAGTGGAAAATCAGAAATTTTTAAGTAAATTTCCAAACTTACCTCAATATTTCCTTACTAAATACTTAACGCATACTCGTCTTGATTTTTTCTGAAAATATCTTGTAGGAATAGTAATGCTCGGTTTTGCTAGTTTTCAAATTCTGCCCATGACGCATTAGCGTTAATTATACTGAATTTGTCAAACTGGATCTTTTAAAATTTTAATTAAAAATAAATTTATCGTTCTTCTTAAAATCAGAATAAATGAATTTTTTAGTTTTAATTTCCTTTGAGTTTCCCAAAACTCAAAATGAAATAATAGACTTAATTTCGCCAGTTTTTACATGATGGAATTATGGCTGAAGAAAAGGTAATATTTAGCAAAATAATGAAGTATTGATAATTCGTTACATGTCCAGCGCTCTTGCTAAAATTAACGATTTTTCATCATCAAGGATTAAGCATTACTTAGCATCATTTTTTAATGAGAGTGTTAGTCCAGAACTAATGACATTTGCCTTCCGGCCGCAGTTAATGAATAGAGTCGGGAACGCCACCTGGTGACACACAAGCTCATTTCTTTAATTACGCTTTCAAGCGGTCTTAGAATTTAGTTCCTTATTAATGACAAAAGTTCGTTTTAATAACTGCGAAGTCAGGAAGGTTTGGAAGATTTAAGCGGAATCAAATTATATTTAATTCAAATTCCAATATAAGAGTTGAACAAGAGAAGTTCGGTCTAGAAATATACGAGTCTACTATCCCTTATACACCATCAAATTTATAACCTAGCTATCTCTCATTTTTCAACACTCATTAACTTTTCTCATCTGGCTTTAGTTCTTAATTATTTCAAGCATATCTTTTTCAACAGTTAATACACATTCATTCAGCCAGTTATTTATGCAAAATTCTTTTTTTTTTTAAATTCCAGATAAAAAAATTTTATGGGAAAACAGAGCCTATTAAGGTGAACTTCGTACTTGTGCATGTTCTACGTCAAAAGATCCTTCCGATATAGCCTGTTCCAAGTAAATCCGTCGGTTAGATCAGGATTTATATACGATTCAAATTTCCCCGTAGGCGCTAATGTTAAATTTTTTGAACTGTTCAAAATGGAACAAAAAATGTTCAAATCGAAAAGTATTTCACGAAGAGAGCTTATTCAAATAATCTTGTTCAAAGAGAACTGGATTTTATGTCCAGGGTTTATATAAGTAGTTTCATATTTCTAAATAGGTCCTAGTGTCGCATTTGTTTTGAACTGTTCAAAATTGAGCAAAAAATTGTTCAAATCAAGAAATAAAATAGTCCTCGCCGAGATCTTTCAAACACAAGAAAAAAAATCAAATTGGTCAAACCTCTCACAAGTTATCTGGGGGTGGGGGGGTGGGGGTATACGGACAGACACACACATTTTTCCCATCTCAGAACCCTACTTTCATTTTTTTTTAAACTATTTTATTCATTTCCCTTTTTTTGTGTTAATGATATTTTTAAGACTACAGGGGTCCTCCTTTCATACTTTTCCTTTACTTTTACGGCAAAGTAGTCTAAAAAGAGTTTCCGGTTTTGTTTTTAGAGTTGCTTATTTCTTTTAAAATTTTATTTTTTCCATTAACTGAAATGTAACGAAGCAATTTTAAGGCATCTGAGGCATGGAATTACTGAATCTAAAACGCAAAAATATTTCTAGTTCGAATTTTTTTTTTTTTTTTGAAGCTACCACGGTGATACTATGATGTCTCTGATCAAAGATCTGGAGCGGAGCAGGAGGACAGAAATTTGTTATGCTCTACTGCTTCGAATTCTTTCCTTCTTGTTTTTTTTTTTTTTTTTTCGAATTACATTCAAAAACTTAGAAATAAATGAATGAGTTTTTCTTTCTTATAAAAATTTCTTTTTTGGGTACACATTTTTTTTCACAACGTAGCACCTATAAAACGTTGCATATTTGTGATTAAAAAATAGTTTAACTTTTTAAAAAATCACATGCATACATGTTATTGAATTAACAAATTAAAGCAATAAATAATATGCTTCCTATTAAAAGTATTCGGAGCAGTGCGCGGAGCCGAAGCATTAGGTTAAATTTAGAACACTATATTTATTTATTTAGAATAATTATATGTTTAGAATAATTATATGTTTTGAGTAATTATATATTTAGAATAATATATTTAGAATAATTATATATTTAGAATAATATATTTAAAGTAATTATATATTTAGAATAATTATGTTTTTAGAAGAATAATAATATATTTAAAATAATTATATATTTAGAATAGTTATATATTTCGAAAAATTATATATTTAGAATAATTTTATATTTAGAATAATAGATATTCAGAATAACTATTTATTTAGAATAATATAGTTAGAATAATTACATATTTAGAAGAAATTACTTAGAATAATATAGTTAGAATAATTATATATTTAGAATAAACTACTTAGAATAATATAGTTAGAACAATTGTATACTTAAAATAATTTATTTAGAAAAATTTCATATTTAGAATAATATATTTGGAATAATTATATTATATTTAGAAGTAGGAGCGGAACAACTCAAATAAGTGGCGGCTCCAGATCCTTGCCCCTGGACCCCTAAGTGCACACGCCTATGGATGTCAGCAGATACTAAGCAAAAGTCGAATTGCCAAGACATTTTCGCATTTAACTTTTATTTACTCTAAGTAAATGTCAACGCAAGATCTCTTTAGCCTACAAACGGTTGTAAATGTTTTCCTCCCTTCTATTCCCGTCATTTGGAGCCCTATAAAAAGAGTGGAATCTAGGGAAAAATAACTCCTATCAGCTCGGGTGGATTGCCGCTCGGCGCTAACTCTTGGAACGATAAAGAGCTTCAAAAGACGATCTTTCCCGCATTCAGACAGCTTCTCTGCTCTTGGCAAGAAGCCTGTACAACCATCTATCACTGGTTCTTCTGATGGGATGTCACTGCGGTTGCTACTCTCTTGGCTCATTTAGCTGTTCGGGAGGCCGCTTTTTTTTAACATTAAGGCTCTCAATTTTTTTTATTCTTCCTTTTCCCACAATTTAGTTTATTTTGTTAGCTGTTGGAACAATAGCAACACATTCTTCAGCTGAGCAACTACCACTTTGGTTACGCTTTGTTAATCGGAAGAAGTAATAGATCTTCAATCGCGGAACAAAAGAAAAAAAAGGCCGAGTGCGCCTTCAACAGATGTTAAATTTACCTCGATTGAAGGACAATTCCGTATTCAGAACTTATTTTTCATTATGAGAGATGTGAGTAAAACTTCGCTGCAGAATGATTTGAAAAATTACCTGTAGCATGAAAAGTTTTTTGGATGCTCAAGTGGCATTTGAATTAGCAACATTTAACTAAGATATTCATTTCTTTTTATTTTGCTTACTTGCAAAAATATGCTGCAGAATTACCAGATATATATTCCTTCTCCTGTAGTCTGGTTAATTACTAAGATTTTATCTGATAACACTACAGGAGAAGTGTACCAATTAACAACCAAACATTGGTGACCAGCGGTTGTCCTGTACGTAGTAACATAAAACAAATCTGCAGTAAATACCTACGACCTTGAAAAATACAACATCTTACATAAAATATAGGGGAGAATGGGGTAAAATGGGTCACTTCATAAAAAAACTCAAAATAATAGAACTTGAAATTGAAATTTTTAAACAAATATTTTTAATGTTATATTTCAATGTGTTGGCAACATTTTTTATTCTCAAAAAAAATGATAGGTTCTTAAATATGGAACCAGAAGGAAATTTTTTTTGTAAACTTTGGATGATAGTGAACTAAACACATGGTTTATCAACTTTTGAAAAGCTCTATATTTTGTCAAATAACAGCCCAAATTTGAAGGATTTCTACATTACGAAACTTTGGAGAACAATTCCAGCAAATCATGTAAAAAATAAATAAATATTGCCTTTTTTTACATTAGTTGTTCTCGGATGGGGTAAAATGGGTCAGGGTTAGGCTTAAGTAGTTCTATTCTGAAACTTTTTAAATTTACTCTGTTGTACCTCACTGCAGCAAGTTTCTAAATTTAAACAATGTAGGTTGTTTATTTTATTGGAATTAAATTTTAAAAAAATTACGTTTTCCCTAGAAAAGATAATGTTGATGTGGTAGAGAGAAGTGATGTAATTAAAGTGTTATGTGAACCAATATATAACAATCTAGAACAATATTATTTTAACATTTCAATGTAATTATAATTCAAAATGTTGCTAAATATGTTACTTACATTTTTCTTTCAATTTCAAAGTAATAAATAACTGCTTTCTGCATTATTTTTCATTATGACCCATTTTACCCCACGACTCAGTAAATCAGGTACCACCTTTATAAGCTCAGTTAAACTATTTCATATTTAAAAAATAAATATTAAAATTACATAAAACTGACCTAAAGGAGCTCAATGTTAAGATGCAATTGAAAAAAAATGGGAAATGCTTCTGGTTTTATTGCTATGAAACTTTAAATATGAAAATAGCTAGAAAGTGACCCATTTTCCCCCACCTGACCCTACACCATGCTGAAAGAAATTTACGGATGCAGAATTTCTAGAGGAGAAAACCATCTGCTATGCACACCAGGTGAACTTTTCTTATAATTATAACAATTAATCTCTAAAGGCGATAAAATAACAAACAACCCTCATTAAATATCTACGTAATCCATGAAAACTAAGCTTACACTTCCTTGTATTATCTTTCAAAACAAAAACGCTTAAGAGACAAAATCGTGTGCCAAAATGAAAGCCCAATCAATCTCCCTCTTTGAAAATACTTTATTCTCGAAAACAATAAAAAAGAAAACTAGGAAATGCCTTCCAAATGCGGAACTGAGCAAAAATAAAACTCTTCTTACAGAACGACTGTTAAGCAAGCGTGGATTTCCCACGTTTTTTTGTACCAGGTGTCGAAACACCTGATGCAGACCACCCACGCAAAGTAACCCCATTCACTCTGCGGGTAGACCATAGGAGAACGATTCTGTGATACGAAGCTAACTTTGCAACGCATAGTGGGATTCTATGATAGACCTTAAGACCTGTTGCATTCTCCCAAAATGCATCATAGCTTTGTAGTCGAAATGGACTCTACAAAGAAGATAACGTGGTGTGAAATTTCTACAATGATTGAGGTTTATTTCATCAAAAGCAACTAATTGACTAAGGGTGCCAAGTAGTGTGTTATTTAGGGGGTTGGGAGGCAATAGGCAATTTCCCCCCTTAATTTTTTGATTTGTGCATTTTCAGTTAAATTTTTGAACAGTTCAAAAAAATTTCACATTAGCGCCTATGAGGAAATTTCAATCCTACGTAAAAACCTGATCTAACACACGGATTGCTTAGAACAAAATGTATCAGAAAGTTCTTATGACGTAGGACATGTACACAGATGAAGTTCATAAAGAACTAAACGAGCCCATTTTCTCATGAAATTTTTTCATCCGGATTTTTAAGGATATTTCTGATTTAATGAATGAATGAATAAATTAATGAGTGAAAGAATGAATACATGAATAAGTGGATGAATGAATTAATGATATATGATTGGATGAGTGAATATGTATATGAACCGCTCAAAAATGTGTATTTGAAGCAATTGGGAACTAAAGCTGAATGAGAGAGAGAGAGAGTAAGATAGGGGAGGGGGCTTCATTATAAATTTGATGTTGGGTGCATAGGGAATGTAGGCTCGTATAGTTCTAGACGAAACATCTTGTTGCTTTGTGTTTTTTGTTTTTAAAATGCAATGTACATTGAGTTAGTACCGTTTACACGTTAAGGATATAGAAAGAAGAAGTGTTAAGCAGCGTCTAGAAAAGTTACAATAATGTGAGAACGGAAAAAAAAAAAGGGCGAAATAATTTCGTTTTCTCATGAAATTTTTTCATTCAGATTTTTAAGGATATTTCTGATTTAATGAATGAATGAATGAAAGAATGAATACATGAATAAGTGAATAGATGAATTAATGATACAAAAAACTCAGAAATCGAGAATTTTCAATACTTTCTGCAACAGGTTAAGGATATAGAAAGAGGAAGTGTTAACCAGTGTCTAGGAATATTACAATAATATGAGAACGGAAAAAAAAACGAAATTAAAACTCGGAAATCGCGAATTTTCAATATCTTCTGCAACACGTTAAGGATATAGAAAGAAGACGTGTTAACCAGTGTCTGGGAAAGATACAATACTATGAGAACGAAAGGAAAAAAAAAACGAAATTAAAACTCGGAAGTCGAGAATTTTCAATATCTTCTGCAACACGTTAAGGATATAGAAAGAAGACGTGTTAACCAGTGTCTGGGAAAGATACAATAATATGAGAACGAAAGGAAAAAAAAAACGAAATTAAAACTCGGAAATCGCGAATTTTCAATATCTTCTGCAACACGTTAAGGATATAGAAAGAAGACGTGTTAACCAGTGTCTGGGAAAGATACAATAATATGAGAACGAAAGGAAAAAAAAAAAACGAAATTAAAACTCGGAAGTCGAGAATTTTCAATATCTTCTGCAACACGTAAAGGATATAGAAAGAAGACGTGTTAACCAGTGTCTGGGAAAGATACAATAATATGAGAACGAAAGGAAAAAAAAAAACGAAATTAAAACTCGGAAATCGCGAATTTTCAATATCTTCTGCAACACGTAAAGGATATAGAAAGAAGACGTGTTAACCAGTGTCTGGGAAAGATACAATAATATGAGAACGAAAGGAAAAAAAAAACGAAATTAAAATTCGGAAATCGCGAATTTTCAATATCTTCTGCAACACGTTAAGGATATAGAAAGAAGACGTGTTAACCAGTGTCTGGGAAAGATACAATAATATGAGAACGAAAGAAACAAAAAAAACGAAATTAAAATTCGGAAATCGCGAATTTTCAATATCTTCTGCAACACGTTAAGGATATAGAAAGAAGACGTGTTAACCAGTGTCTGGGAAAGATACAATAATATGAGAACGAAAGAAAAAAAAAACGAAATTAAAACTCGGAAGTCGAGAATTTTCAGTACTTTTTTGCTACACGTTAAAGATATAGAAAGAAGAAGTGTTAACTAGTGCCCAGGAAAATTACAATAATATGAGAACGAAAGAGAAAAGAGAAATTAAAACTCGAAAATCGTTGAATTTTCAATACTTTTTGAAACACGTTAAGGATATTGAAGGACAAAGTGTTAACCAATGCCTAGGAAAGTTACAATAATATGAGAAAGAAAGAAAAAGCGAAATGAAAACTCGAAAGTCGTTGATTTTCATTACTTTCTGCAATAAGTTAGAGGCATAGAAAGAAGTGTTAAGTAGTGTCAAGGAAAGTCACAATAATAAGAGAAAGAGATTAAAAAAATAAAAAAAAAAGAAATTAAAACCCGGAAATCGAGAATTTTCAATACTTTCTGAAATACGCTACGGGTTTGGAAAGAAGTGTTAACCAGTGCCTAGAAAAGTTACAATAATATGAGAACGCGAAAAAAAGAAATTAAAACTCAGAAATCGAGACTTTTCAATGCTTTCTGCAACACGTTAAGGATATAGAAATAGGTGTTAACCAGTGTCTAGGAAAGTTACAATAATATGAGAACGAAAAACAAAAATTAAATTGAAACTCGGACATCAAGAATTTTCAATAGCTTCTGAAACACATTAAGGATATAGAAAGATGAAGTCTTAAGCAGCGTCTACAAAAATTACAATGATATGATAACGAAATTAAAACTCGGAAATCGAGAATTTTTATACTTTTCTGCAAGCACGTTAAGGATATAGAAAGAAAAAAGCGTTAAACTGTGTCTAGGAAAGTTACAATAATATGAGAACGAAATCAAAACCCAGAAATCGAGAATTTTCAATACTTTCCTGCAGCATGTTAAGGATATAGCAAAAAAAGCGTTAACCTGTGTCTAGGAAAGTTACAATAATAATTTGAGAACTCAGAAGAACGAAATTAAGTTGTTTCCTATGCAAAGAGGAAGCCTACTTGTTCTCGTCGTGATGACGACGACTGCACGCAACACGATTTCTTCATTAAGACTTGATTAATTATGAGATTATGAAAAACAAGAAAGCGTGTTAGTGGGATGATTCAACGCCCGGATTAAGGCAGGCACGAGGTCAAACTCGAGACAATTACTATGCAGGTAATGTTCTTTCGGTAGAAGTCCTAGCAGTTAAATAAGTACAATTCGACCGCGAAGTTCTGACCCTCCGACGCTTCTGCGCATGGCAGAAAAGGCCGAATCCATTCGAGTTTGAGGGGAGTTCGTTTTGAAGGTGTGTTTATTAGCACGCGAATCAAAATGTTTGTTTCCCTGTTTGTTGAAAGTAACCAAATTTTTAAAACTGGCAGATAGCATCCGTTCGGAAGAAAACAAGTATGCTAAACGTACTAAAACGAGAACAGATTAAAGCACATTCCTTATACTAGCAGTTTCTCCCTTGAACATGAACGGATTCCTTTTGGCACTCTGCCAGGCAGAGGTCTTTTCTTTCTTCTGTGAAACTGTAATCAAATTACGCGGAGGAATAGTGAAAAGATTTAAAAGAGGGGGGGGGGGGATGTTCCGCGACGTTCTATGAATTTGAAAACGTAGTTATGGTTTTTTGTTGCATGAACAAATCACTACAATATTTTGTTTTACTTCCTTAAGCTTTTGTTTAATTGTTAAGAAATTTGGTTTATGTTTACTTGATTAAGTTCAATGATATTTAGATCGACGCACCTTTTAGAAAATTGATGTACTGCGACCCACTACACCCCTTTTACCCTTGACGAATTATCATTATTCTTTATTTATTTATTTATTTTAAACAAACCATCCATAAATAATGTCACGCTTTTCCCCATATATTTGACTTCCCTTCCCCCTTTGTCACAAAATGTCATGCTTCCCCTCCCCCCCTTTTTCACATGCCACGCTATGTTGCATAAGCATGATGTCACACTTCTTGTTACCCCCTTCCCTTGTCACAACTTCACTACCCTCTCCCCCTCGAAGCGTGATATCATTTATGACTGATCCCTTATTTTTTTATTTGCGACATACGTGACAAAATGGCTGAAAAATGAAAAAAAAGAAGAAAAAAAACATATACATATTTATTTATTATGCAACAATTTTTCAAATTTGAGCTTTGAACGTTGTATCTATTTTTCGCACTAATGATAAGCTTTGTACTTCTCACTGAACTGTATTTTGGACTAAAACGTGACAACGTTTTACCGCAATCATACTCCGCGTGTCAAAAAGCAACATTTACAGGCTTACGTTTTGCATTTAACACGTGAACATCGTATCAAATATTTACTTGATTATGTTCAATGTTATTTAGATCAGAGGTTCCCAAGCTTCGAAGCATTGACACTCACCTTTCGGAAATCTAACGTTCTGCGACTCAACACCTCTTCCCCTCTACGAATTATTATTTATTTACAGTGAAATATCGTTTATACGACGGCGAAGGGACTATCGAAAAACGTCGAATGATCGATTTACACTTCTGGCTAAACCAAGAATTGGGACCACACGAAAACGTCGTATAAATGATAGCGTCGTATAAATGATCATCGTAAAAACGATACTCTACTATTATTTATTACAGACATACTTGGCCAAAAAATGCAAAAAAAAAAAACCTTCTATTCCTTATTAAGCGATGATTGTTCAAATTTAAGCTTTGAAGGTATTTTATACATATATATATATATATATATTTTTTTTTTACATTTTCCTATATTGGTAAGCTTTTTACTGCTCACTGAAACATATTTTTGACAATATCGTGACAACGTTGTACTGCAACCACAGTCATCGTGTTAAAAAGCAACATTTACAGGCGTACGTTTCACAGTTGCACATATTAACATCGCATCAATGTGACCGTACTGACTCTCCCTGTGTGATGATAAATAGGGTGTATTTTTATTTTGCTTTTTTTTTTATATTTCTTTATTATTTTTTAAATATTTGTTTCAAAGTTAATTGATAAAATGCCCGACGATTCGAATAAATTTCTATCAATTTTGACAGCAATTCTACTAACGTTGTAAATGATTTTGTACTTCCTGTTGTTGATTTTATTTTTTTCCCCACACGAAACAAACATTTTATTTCCCGCAAGAAAATCTTGTCCAAATAATTTTATTTAAATTAAATTTTCGCCTTGTTATTTTAATGAAAACTGATAATAATGGGTTTCCATCAAGATATCACTTATATAAACCCATTATTATCAGATGTATCCAAATAGACACGTGGCCTACAAGGTGCTGTGCATCACGGATATTTTAAATAAGTGCTAACAAGCTATTATGCTTTTAAGGATATAGGAAATTTGTGATGCCAGTAAAGTGTCACATATTAACCCTGATGACCAATGTATAACTTACTGGGGTGTTATCTAAGCAGGCCTGTCATTTGAGCGATCAGGGGGTCTGTTGACCCTCCTGCTTTTAGAAATGCATTGAATTTATACATATTTTTATGCATGTTGTTGTTTTTTACCTATAGCATGCACTGAAAAATACCCTTACCTACCCCTCCACCCCTGGGAAAGTTTGAAATGGGCCCTGTATCTGAGCGATTTTTAATGGTCTAAATGTACCAAATCATTTCATTTTTCATCTGCTCTTAAGTCGAAAAACCAATCAGTAATGCAACAATGCCCGCCCCCTCCCACATCGAAATAAACAATCAAATGTTAATATAAATATAGTTGAACCTTGATTTAAAGAATTGATTGGGACCGACAAATCTGTTTGTTAAATCGAAGCGATTCGTTAAATCCAATATCAGTTTTTGTACAGAATATGGTATAAAAATATCAATGCAAAATACCCTTAAATAAACAGGTGTGAAAAAAATAATTATTGTTGTTTAAAAATGTGAGTTATACAATAAGAAATCAACTATAAAATTATCTAAATTGTTTAATGCTACTTGCTTTTAAAACTCAACGCAAGCAGACATTCTAGGACACACTATCTGTGTTCTTTGTCATGTTTCTACATTGGAAAGGGGGAAAGACTGTCTTTTGTATCCAGCAGAAATTAGTACAAAATTTGTATTACACTCTTAGATTAAGGTGTGAAATAGTCAAAATTTTATGTGCTAAAAATTCAAAGTTTTAACTTTATGTGTGAATTTTTTTAAAGCGATTGTTGCTCGTTAAATCAAAGCTAAAAATTCGGTAAATGAGAGCACTTTGGCACCCTTTTTGTCAGGACAGAAAAAGCATTCGTTAAATTGGAGAATTCGTTAAATCAAAGTACTTTAAATCGAGGCTCAACTATAAATGGAAATGCAAATTCAAATATCGTTCCGACGTTACGCTCCGTTTCAAATCTCACCACCATTAGCGATAGTTAAACGAATGGCAATTTTCCAGATGGGGTGTGTAAGTGGATTCCATTAGAACCCTTCACCCAATTTCAGAGAGAGAAAAAAAAAATATGTCACACCCCAAACAGGAAAGCCTCCCGTCGCTTTCCTCCCGTTCGAAGTAATGCAGGCATCTCGAGGAATCTTGAAAATGTTCTCAAGCGGAAGATGATCATTCTCCATGGCAGTGTTTGAATATATTTTTTTATAACACTAGTTGAAGAAATGGAATACAGTCATTCAGGATAACTTTGAACCATGGGAATCAACTTTGAACCGAGTCATAGCTTTTAGTATATTTGACTTTGAAAAAAAGTCTGGTAAAAGGTCCAGAAAGGTTTAGCAAGTATAAATGATTGCATTTTATGCAGTTTAAATTTTAGAAAGACAGATGTTCTGTATGATATAGAATATTTTTAGGAAAATAAGAATATTGTTACGGGTTCGTCTTCTTACTTTAAACTTCAATGACTGTAACTCCTTTTAGAAAACACACAGATCAATTTATTTTACAAACTATTTACACTATATACACATTTCTCCTAAACATATCTCTCGGAGTTCACACATTACCGTAAGCCCAACGGTAATACCGTATTTACTAGCCAAATACGAAAAGAACCAAGCACGAAGCTTGCAGCACAACGGCTCAGACTTTTATCAGGCACTCGGCCAAAGTCTACAACGTAACTGAACTCGTCGAACTCAACTACTGCTGAACTTCCCGCCGGAGCTATTTTCTACCATCGCGGAGCACGTGACAGGAATATTCCAGAAATTTCCATCAAAGACCAGAATTACCTATCACGATCTGAGATGGCGCTAAGCTTGGCGAGAAACAACATCGGTAGCCCGAAAATCGTAACCTTAATTAAGAATATTTCAATTGTTAAATGAGTAATAGAACGGTACTTCCGCGGAAAGAACTATTAGTGTCAATACTGCACTAAAAAATTTTAGTTCAACCTTTCGCCAAAACAATAGTGAAATTTTGCTGCAACTAACATTTGGCACTAAAGTTGAACCTTTAGGAATGGTTCCTAGTTTCACATTCATGTTGAAACTAGATGAAACTACACCATTATAATGGTTCCTAGTTTTAGATTCATGGTGGAACTAGGTGAAACTGCACCATTAAAGTGGTTCCTAGTTTCACATTCATGGTGAAACTAGGTGAAACTACACCATTATAGTGGTTCCTAGATTCATATTCATGGTGAAACTACACCATTATAATGGTCCGAGTTTTACATTCATGGTGAAACTAGGTGAAACTACACCATTATAGTGGTTCCTAGTTTCACATACATGGTGAAACTACACCATTATAATGTTTCCTAGTTTCACATTCATGGTGAAACTAGATGAACCTACCCCATTAAAGTGGTTCCTAGTTTCACATTCATGGTAAAACTAGGTGAAACTACACCATTCTAATGGTTTAACTTAGTACCGAAAGGTTGCAGCTAAATTTTACCATTTTTTTGGTGAAAGGTTGCACTAGAATTTTTCACTCTGTGCAGTTAAAACAAAATGTTACGCATCGTCAATAATGCCTCCCGTTAAGACAATTTTCTCATTTATGTGTCGATTGTCAATGATCTCCTTGATGACACATAAAATTGACTCCACATTCTACAATAAAATCTGTTGCAGATAATTACCACGAACAGTCTCAGAAATAGAATGCACATTTTCGACAATTCTTCAATCGTCAAGAAAATTTCGTCATTTACAACAATGCTCTCCTCGCGCGAATTTCTGTAATAACTTAAAAAAGTTACTACAGAAATTTCGCCAAGTTGGCGAAAGGTTTACTCGGATATTTTTCCCGAAGCCATTTCGTCAAACACGACGAAAGTTTCGTGAGATTTGAGCATGCGTTTCTGAGAGTGAAGAAGTACGAAATTGATCGAATACAGAATGTACTGGTAAAACCCGCCTAAGAAGCTTTCCAGTAAACCAAGAGAAAAAAACTTCTTATGCGGGAAAACTTCTTAAATGGGGAGGCTCTGTTTGAAAATGAATTTACTTTATGGTATTTAAGGATGACACTATTTGGCAATACTTAAATTAGACATAAAATAGACACCCCTCCCCCCCCCCCCACACAGGAGGCTCTGCAAACATTCCTTTCTCCCCTCATCAATCATCATTGTTCTCGTAACAACTAACTAATCCTCTCTGCCACCTGTTTCCTGGAACTTTTGGTGTTGAAAAGGAGGGTACCCTTGAGAAAAGCTCACCAAAAGAACTTTTCTAAATTCTTCTGATCATTTTTCCATCAGAACGCAAAATAAATATGTAGATTGAAAAATATCGGGGGGGGGGGGGGGGAAACAAACTTTGGAAATCTAAAGTGTCATTTGAAAGAAAAAAAATTGACCGATATGAAAACTTATTAGGCGGGAAAAAATAAAATCAAAACTTTTTAAAAGGGTTATCTTAACATTGGAAAGATGGAAATGAAACTGGTATTGAAATTAAATACTTCTTAAACGTGGGGAAACTTCTTAAACGGGTTTTACTGTATTTCCAGTGCAACTCCTGAAAAACTCGGTTTCTGTAACAGCACCCAATTGTATGTGGAGGGTCTTTATTCCTTCCATATAGCAATTAATTTGCAACTATGGCTCCATAGAAATAAAATCTGTGGAATTCCTATCCTTCTAACATAAAGAGATAGATTTACAGGTAAAAATGCCGCTCACGGAAAGATAATGAAACTTCACCTACAGCAACAGTCGTAAAATGAGACAATTGGAATTCCATTGTTCATCCGACCTACCCTTTCAGGGGCGGCAGGGCTCTGCTGCCCAAAGGCTATTGGTTCATTGCCCCGGAAGACCCTTGTCTACCTTCTGACCCACCTGATGTGCTTTGTCCAGATGGCATCCTCTCAAAAATTGAGTTTTTGTCTCGCTCTGCAAGGGGGAGTCGAAAGTCAGGATGCAGGACGAGCCACGGGGGGTGGATCTTTTGACTGTCCCACACACAAGGATCGTTTGCTCAGAGTATAAGGAGGAAGGAGGGGTTTCTCCACCTCCTTTATGCTCAGCAGACACACGCACAGGTGAAAGGTGTGGGAACCATGACACGCTCAAATCGATTGGAACAAGCTTTTCGGGGATTCTTTTTTTTTTAGCCCGCCAGAGGAGATTCCGAAAGTGAAGCGGAAATTTCATCCGCGTGATGCTATTTCAAGTCAATGCATTGAAGCTTCAATCCCATCTCAAAACAGAAAACTGTTAGTACTTGACTTAAAGAAAAAAAAAACTGTTGTTTAGTGGAAGAAAATAATATTATCCTCAAGACAAAATAATAAATGAGTAAATATTACTGAAATAAAACTAATAAGGAGTTAATTGATTAATTATTAACAACAAGTTCCGTCTAGAACTATAAAAGCCTACATTTACGTATACACCAATATCAAATTGATAATCTCTCTCTCTCATTTAGCTTTACTTCTTAATTACTTCAAATATACCTTTTCCAAAGGTTGATACATATTCATTCACTCATTCATTTATTCATTCATTCACTCACTCATTTATTCATTCGGAAATATCCTTTAAAACCCAGGTCAAAAAGTTTTGTGGAAAAATAGGCTCGTTCAGTTCTGGATGAACTTCGTATTTGTACATGCTCTATGGTCATAACCCATTTTTCGATAAAAACTGTTCCAAGCTAATCCGTCAGTTATATCAAGATTTATGTAGGACTGAAATTTCCCCGTAGGTGCGAATGTTAAATTTTCTCTAAACTCTTCAAAGTTGAACAACAATTGTTGAAATCAAAAAATGATTCCCTTTGAGTAGCTTCTTCCAGTAAGCTTGTTTAGAGGAAGTTAGATCTTATGTCCAGAGTTTACATAATTTACTTTTTTGCCCAGAGTAGCTAATGTTATGATTTTTTGGACTGTTCAAAATTGAACGAAAAATTGTTCAAGTCAAAAAGTAAAATATGAAAATCAGATATTCTCCGAGATCTTTAGAATGAGAAAAAAAAAAAAAAATCTTTCGAATCGGAGAGCTTTTTCAAAATTATTAGGATTGGGCAGACAGACCGACTGACACACATTTTATCCATTTCAAAACCTTATTTTAAACTTCTTTATTTTTCAATATTTATTTAATTACGTAACTTATTTTTGACCTTTTCTTATTTTTAACGATTTTTATGCGTTTGAATTCCTACTTTAGCTTGCGGGAAATGATTAAAAGCTACTGCTTTTAACAATAATGTACTTTGATTTTGGAAACGTAACATTTTCAAAATTTTTAATTTACATCTAAAATGTATAATAATATTCTCGAATATTCTTTTTCATAAGAATATTATTAACGAATTTTAGAAAACTTTCTTCACAAGATAATTATTGCGAATTTTACATATCTAACCCGTACTAATCTGGTTCTATTTTCATGCAATCGAGTCACAAGTGCCTCAAATTCAAAATTCTAGGACAATATTTTTTACAAGGTCATAATCTGCTTCTACTGTGTATAAATTTTTAATTTGCATAAGAATATGTACTATCCCCACTCTCCTCCCCCTTTTTCCCATGCTCCTTAGAGTAGATTTGATAAAGCAAGCAGGATATATTGGGTTCGCAGGCCAAAGTACAACACAGCGCACATGCTTATCGGGGGTGTCACAAATTTAACCGATCGTTTGCTAAAGGGGCGCAGATAAAAATGCTTGGGTTCACACAGTAGCGAAGTGTAAATAGTTTCTTCAAATATACAACGCCTAAATTAAACAATGAATAATAAATGCGTGGAAAATCCTCCTATTGTCCATGGAAGTGTTTTGTAATGTTATATTGCAAAATACTTTCATGTGTATTATTATTTGCATGTGATTTAGTGTACGTAATCGTCAGTCAAAAAGTATTTACTTTTGTGTCATTACTTTTTTTTCTTTTTTTTTCTCTCTTTTTTATCTTGTTTGCGCTTTTAAATCAAATTTTATACCGCTTGATTTTTTATCGGTGTGTGAGACAAAGTTTTAAAACGGCACTCACGAAATATACTACTACTACTACTAACAATAATAATGTTGTTTTTTTCTTTACCGTAATCAGCGAGGGTCCCACACACCACCAACAACTGCTCTCTTACAACGGCATCTTACGTCACGGCGCAATCAATAAATAATGGTCTTCTGGGATCTAGTTCTGTGAAGGTCATTAAAAATGACTTCAATGAAAATCTATAACGGCCAATGAGTAAACGACTATCAATATGAGGAAGTGATAATTAAATTAAGTAGAATCAAAGGTGGTCGTGGAAAGTTGCGTCCGAGGTGAAACCAGCATTAGATTGATAAAACTGAATGGATAAAAACATGGTACTTTTATAAAAACTGAACTTCAAAAAGTAATTCTTTCTTTCCTTTTTTTTTTTCGAAAAATCTTTTGAATTGAAATTGAGTTCTTAGAAGGGTCAAGTTTATAGTGAAGTTCTGAAGTAGGGGTTACCACAGTTATTAAGTGCAACCCTACTTCCAAGATCTATTATTGGTCCCTCACCTTCACCTATGCTCTCACAGAAATGTATTATTACTTTCCCACTTTAATTAGAAACGTCTAGCTAATTTTTTATGTGACAAAAAATTTACAAATTGGAAAAAAGAAAGAATCGGAGCTGTGGAACACAGCAAATTTCTGAGCTCCGACTCCGCTTTAGTTTCGAGGAAAATCTCGCTGCTGCACATTCTGCCCCAGATCCCCGATAAAAAGCACTCATGTCTCAATTTTGAGTTTGCTTCTGAAGTGTTTCGATTTCCATACAGCATTTGTAACAATAAAAGTGCAAACAAAAATTTTTCAAAGGCATTGCAAATAAAGACATTTCATAAAAAGTAACTACAACTTTAACTTTAATTAGAAATATTTAGTTACTTTTTTATGCGACAAAAAATTTAAAATTTGAAAAAAAAAATAAATAAATAAAGGAAAAGAATCGGAGCAGTGGAGCACAGCAAATTGCATCTCCGACTCCGCTTTAGTTTCGAGCAAAATCTCGCTGCTGCGTACTCCGCCCCAAATTCCTGATAGAAAGCACTCATGTTTCAATTTTTAGTTTGTATCGGAAGAGTTTCGACTTCTATGCCAAATTTGTAGCAATAAAATACAAACAAAGCAAAAAAAACTCTTTGAAAGACGCTGCAAATATAAGCATCTCATAAAAAATAACTTTAACTTTAATTGGAAACGTCTAATTAAAAAAAAAAAGAATCGGAACAGTGGAACAAGGCAAATTTCTTTTAGATCCAACTCCGCTTTAGTTTCGAGAAAAACATCGCTGCTCCACACTCCGTTTCAGATCCCTGGTGAAAAACACTCATGTTTCAATTTTGAGATTGCTTCTGAAGTGTTTCGATTTCTATGCAGCATTTGTAACAATAAGATACAAACAAAAAAGTCTCTTTGAGAGACACTGCAAATACAGACATTTCATAAAAAACAACTACAACTTTAACTTTAATTAGAAACGTCTAATTAAAAAAAAAAAAAGAATCAAAGCAAATTTCTTAGCTCCGACTCTGCTTTAGTTTCGAGCAAAATCTCGCTGCTCCACACTCCGTTCCAGATCCCCAGTAACAAACACTCAAGTTTCAATTTTGAGTTTGCTTCTGAAGTGTTTCCATTTCTATGTAGCATTTGTAGCAATAAAATACAAAAAAAAAAAAAACTCTTTGAAAGACGTTGCAAATATAGGCATCTCATAAAAAATAACTACAACTTTAATTAGAAACATCTAATTTAAATGAACGGTTGGGTGAGAAGACTTATTCAAATGAAGATACCGTATTCTAAATCGCTACCTGTCCCAAATTCTATTCAGAACCCCATGCAATTATTTCTTCCCTCCTTCTGACATGCTCGTTCTGAGAAGCTTGTTACCGCGTGACAGATGGTCTTGATAGAAATTTTCACTTAAAGCAGGCCCCCCAATTAGCGACCCACGACGCCCCGATTTTCTTTCTTTTCCCTTCGCGGGCAAACCTTTATCGCTCCAGGGAGCAAGGTTGACCGCGTCGAACAAGTTCGGAGGATCCAATTTTTATTCCATCCATTCTCTATTCAGTTTAAGCTTTTTTTTTCTGAAAGAGCGCTTTAGGTTTCCAACTCTACAGTAACAGATTTTTTTCTGTTTCAGTTTCGCTTTCTTACATGCAAACATATATGAAAGCGAAACTGGCTTCAAAGTGGATTAAAACGCTCTCATTTAAAATAAGTACTGATTTTTAAGAACTATTTATTAATATAAAATGAATTATAAACTGTTATGTTACTTAAATAAAATCACCTTGGAGCATGAAATAAGTAAAATTATTTCCTTGGACTCTTGAAATTCCGATGGGAGTTTATAATAGATAAAAGTTCATACGCTATATTAAGAAGGGCGTATCTTTAAAAATGATATTTCAATAATTACTGAAATAGTTATTGACGTTCATGAAAAAAAAGAAAAAAAAATATTAAATTACACATTAATTGTAAGTATCTACGAAATAATATTGCTTTACTTTCAATTGTCCTGATTATTGAAATAATTATTGACGCTTATGCAAAAAAGAGAGAGAGAGAGAGAGCTAACTTACACATTAATTGTGAGCATCTACAAAAAGATATTGTTGTACTTTCAACTGTCATAATTACTAAATGAATTAACTCATAATGAACTTTCAGAAGAGCCTGCTCAAAGTTCACGAAACGTTCGTCGTATTTGCCGAAATTGCTTTGTGAAAAATGCTCCGAGTGATGAAATTGGTTTCGTCAAATTGGCGAAATTTGCGTAGTAACTGTTCTAAGTCATGTGGTCGCGCAAGGAAAGAATCGTTGTACATGACGAAGTTTTCCTGACGATTGAAGAATCGTCAAAAGTAGGAGCTCCATTTCTGAGAGTGCGGATTACAGCTAATATTCCATTTCTGGAAATGCTTTTTTCAAAATGATTTTAAAATTAGTTTCAAATTTGGTAATGCTGGTCGTGCTGCAGTAAGAAAGACATTCTAAAATGAATAAAGTACAATTCATTACCTGGAAATTTTAACTTTTATTTTGCGTCTTAACGGTTTAAGATATCGGGTGCAGAACAGGGGGGAGGGAGGTGAACAAGTTTCAGGGTGTTTTCCGGTTTTATCATGTTTACCTTAAGACAAAACATATTTTGAACTTTGCTTTCTTCCTTCCATCGCTGGCTATAGAGAATTAGCATTTGTTCCCCACTCTACATTTAGTTTCGGCTTGAGAGGAGAGAGGGTATTACATCATTTTGATCGACCGCGTCCCCTCTATGCAGTGACGGAGCTCAGGCATAAGGGGCACGTGCCCCCTCAAAAAATTTTTTCTTAAATTTAATAATTCGTTTTATTGAATATATTTTTACTACATTTTCTTCCCTTTAATGCAGAATAATTAGTTTTAAGGGAATCTACAGAGCATAAAAACTGTGATTGAAAGTTTGTTTTGAAAATACAGTGGAGTAACGTTTAATCGACGCCGAAGGGATTATCGTAAAACGATGTATAAACGATAACGTAGTATAATTGATTTACACTTCTG
The DNA here is from genome assembly GCA_038502835.1 of Octonoba sinensis. Taxonomy (NCBI): domain Eukaryota; kingdom Metazoa; phylum Arthropoda; class Arachnida; order Araneae; family Uloboridae; genus Octonoba; species Octonoba sinensis. Next base: position 22,537,568 of record CM076601.1, on the reverse strand, counting down.
TCTAAATCCAAGAATTGGGACAATCCGAATATGTCGTATAAGTGTGGACGTCGTATAAACGATATCTTCATATAAACCACATTCTACTGTATTTACCAAATAATTCACGAAAACGTCGTATAAGTGGGGACGTCATATAAACGATATCGTCATATAAACGATACTCTACTATATTTACCAACTAATTTACAAAAATGTCGTATAAGTGGGGACGTCGTATAACCGAAATCGTCATATAAACGTTTATCTACTGTATTTACCAAAGAGAGCAGCTTTTTATTTTCTGGTGGCCCCTCCAGTAAGTATTCCTGGATCCGCCCCGATCCTTTATGGCAGATGTCTCTAGAGATTATATAGAATTCAATGCTCTCAAACCTTCAAAGCAAAGCAGTTAATTATTTCCGAAGTCCAACAACAGTCGTAATCTGCGCCTTTTTTCCGCCGGGCGGGGCAGGGAGGGGCAGTGTGGGAATCGCCTCTCTAATCGGCAGCGACAGGAAGCGGCATTCCGGCGCTCCTTTCCATCCATTGCTCGGTATCGGAGAAGTGGATCGGATCTATCTCTCGAGAGAGCGGATTGTGACGTGGGTGGGTGCGAGCCCACCAACGCAGCCGACTCTATGAAAGTGGCGTCGGAAGATAGCGATCGGGCCCCCACCCTTTGTGTCTCTGTCCCCCCAACTGACAGGCGCGTCATTGAGGAAGGGGCCCCGTGCTGGGGCCTTTTCACCTTTTCCCCTGGCCGAGATACACAACCTCTTTGAATCGCACCTAGCTCATCCCGCGAGATGCTTCCACGGATTTTATAGCCGAAAGTATGTTCGGAATGGAATCTTCAAAAGCTAACCAAAGATTAGACTTTGCATTCGTGTTTTAAACATAGATCTTTTAGTTGGGGTATAAGAACAGGAGGTTTAAGATTTATCGCGCTTAAATTTCTTTCAAGGAACGAAACTAGAATTATGCGCACAATCTTGGTGCTTCCTTAGGAATTTCCTCTTATTCATTAAATTATGTCCTCAGTCATTATTGTTTTTCTTCACAATTCTCCTCTTGTTCATTAGAATTACGCCCTCAGTCGTTATTGTTTTTATCACGACTTTCTACTAATTTATTTGTTTTCTTCAAAAAAGTAACCAGAGATTAGACTTTTCATTCGTGTTTTAAGTATTTTATTTGAGTCATTAGAACAGGAAGTTTAAGATTTATCAACTTGAATTTCTTTGAAGGGAAGAAGCTAGAATGATCCCCACAATCTTGGTGTTGTCTTAGGAATTTCCTCTTATTCATTAGAATTATGCCCTCAGTCATTATTGTTTTCTTCATAACTTTCATCTTATTTTTATTCTCCTGGTTTTTTTTCAAAAAAGTAACCAAAGATTAGACTTTTCATTAGTGTTTTAAGCATATATATTTTAGTTGAGTCATAAGAACACCAGGCCTAGGATTTATCAGACATAAATTGCTTACAAGGAAAGAAACTAGAATCATCCCCACAATCTTGGAGTTTTCTCTGGAATTTTCTCTTATTCATTAGAATGGTGCCCTCAGTTCATTGTGTCATTGTTTTCTTTACGACTTTCTTCGTATTTATTAGAATTGGAGTTTTTATTAATATCCTCTCATTTGCCAGTGCGACACACTTCAAGAATCTCGCTGCACACTTAATGTTCAACATTTCAAGAATCTTGGGACACACTTAAGTGCCGATGGACAGTGAGAGAAAATCACTGCAAGACTCTGATACCCACATTTTTTTTTCTTTTTTTTTGCATAACTTAAAACTGATAAATGAATTTTAACTGCAGACATACACAACATATGCGAGGACCGCTTCGGTGCGCCCTCAAAGAACACGAGCTTTGCAAAAGTTGCAACGCTCCAGTGCCGTTATTTCAGCAATTTTTTTTTATAGTGAAACTTAACTTTTTGAGACATCCATTAAATCATTTGAAAAAAGAATCCTTACCTCCTAATTTTGGCATCAGGAGCTACTTGTTCCACTCTGTACCCGCCATCTTGAACATATTCCAGTACGCTTCCGTTACCAAGGAAATGGCCTGTGAAGAAGGGGTAAAAAAGAAGTAAATTAGTCTCTGTTCTTGAGCAAATGAGAAAATGGCTCATATAAAACAATAAATATATATTATATATTTATAACTTGCACAAATTACGTACTAACGTATGCAGTTTTAGAAATTTCAATTTGTAAAGACCAATCCAGGCAATGCTGTTAATTTCAAGCGTTAGCAATAAATTTTTCTTCTGTTCAGCTTTTTTCCTAATTATTATTTTTTTATTCTTAGAATTTTTTATTCTTAGAGGTTTTACCTCTTCACGCTTTCTTTTTATAAAAGTTTAAACTTCAGACCTCCTTTCTATATATTTTATAAAATAACGCCAGTGAAATTATAGCTTAAAGTTAAAATAAGTAAAATTATTGATAATTCGAAATTTATATGTACATATATGTGTGTGTGTATAATTTTCATGTATTCCTTCGTACTAATACGCACACACAATGCCCTTCATGGGTTTTCTCAAGTTGTAGAGTTACTTAATTCGGCAACATTCCAAGTTTCAAATTGAATAACATTGTAAAATTTCTTCCAGACAATGTTGAACTTATGAGAAAACCTCCTAGCGTAAATTGGTACCTAGCATAAATTGGAAAATAGGTAGCACATACGGGTTTTGAGGATACAAGCAATTCCTTTTTTGATGTAAAAAGGTATTGAACTTCCTCCTGCTTCAAACGCGAAAAAGTAATGAACTTTAAAGAAGGAAGTTTCGGCGGTTGAAACTGCTGGTTTAGTTCAAGCGCAAAATTATTTTCGTATTGAAGAAATGGTTTCCTGTAACCCCGAAACACGTGTCTGCATCCACAAAGTAAACATTAAAAGTAGGTTCACATATTAAAGGTAGATTTGTTAATACATGTAACCAGTTAACGCACCGAGGATTCTGCTTTGGAGGAGGACCAAGTCCGGATCAGGGATATATTGGATATAGATTTAGCCGGATATCGAATGACCGGTGTCCCTTCTCTGATGGATTCGTACGGGAAATCCGGTTTTTAAACATCCCACAGCTTCCAAATACGTAGGAAGTTTTCCATTTCAAAGCATGTTGATTCATTTTTTTCCCGGAAATCCGGATTTTTCGCTCACTGTCCGGATTTGATTCCGGATATTTACAAATCGGAAATATACTCGATATCCGATCATTTCTGGGGTGGGACCGATACCTTTTGTCCATCCCCATCGGTGCGCTCTGTATGTAGCTGATGGTATAAAAAACATATCTGCTAATTAACATTCTTAATTACATGTAAGCTTACGAAAACAACTATTACAAGTGTTATTAAATTTGTATCAACACAATTTCTCTTCTTAATCGTTTTGCCTATGCAACATCAAAAGCAAATTAGTAACCACATGATCGCGACGTCTTATCCAAGGCCGAAGCGACCGAATAGCTATCAATCTTGTTATTACGTCTTACATCAAAGCGGCGTTCTCCCAAAGTCGATGGATTAGGGCGAAAATGATTTCTTGTGGCTGATACTCAGTGGCCCCGAAAATTGTAAGTTGATCGTTGTGGATGTATTTTAAAGTTTTCCGATCAATTTCTGCATTTATTATTTGCTTTTTCATTTAAAAATATTTTCAGTATCAATGGAAAAATAATTGTTTCCAATATATGAGTCATCCAATTTCAAAACCAGATACATCCACTTTTTTCCTCCAAATATCTTCCAAGTAAAAATTATTTTTTGGGCTAAAATTTCAGCAAGTTAAAAGTCGATCCCAATGCTCTTAGGTTGAAAAACCTTGATTCTCTAACATTTCGAACTTCTTAAATATATTTGATATTAAAACTTTTTTGCCCGCTGTGAAAAATTTCATTTTTTGGATGTCGCTGGTTTTGAAACTAGACGACTCATATATATTTTTTTGCATAAAAACATTAGGGGTCTTTCATAAATGATGTCACACTTCGAGAGGGAGGGGGGTCGATAAATTGTGACAAGGGGAGGGGCGAGGGTAACAAGTGTGACATTTGACATTTTGGTTTCTTAAAAACATTTAAAATGAGCAAATTAAGTTTATTTAAAAAGGTTTTTTAATTTTAATTAATTCATTTGATTTTAAAGTTTCATTAATCAGTTAAAAGTTTAAAAATAAATCCTTCTAGGCATTTACAATTTTAAGATAAAGTTAGCGTGGTATTTTTTTCACAATTCGAACAGCTAATATTTTTTAATATTACACTGTTAAAAATTTCCGTAAGGAAATAGTAAAATAACCATTTATTTGATTGTTATTTTACCATATTTGATTACAACAGTTGAATAACCATTAAAAAGATGGTACTCAAACCGCTGATTGCGAAAAAAATCGTTTATTCTCTGTTTATCCTAAAGAACGTTTAACTAACCGTCATTTTCAAGCGCTCAATAAGAATCGGGCGTCCATCTTGGTTGCGAAACCTTACCGGTCGTACGTTGTTTTAAAATAGGAAGACGGATTTATCAGTTAAAATCTGTATGTGTATATGAAAAAAGAAGAAAAAAAAAGTGGCTTAAGCAGTGGATACTAAATAGAAACACATACACACGTAAATCATAAATTGGAGACATCGGATTCCCAAACTGTTTGCGAATGAGCGAACCCATCATTTGAGCTGCTGAAGCTTGTTTGTATTTTAATTTTTGCAGCAAATAAAATGATTTTCGTCAATATACAGTAAATTTAGACCAAAAATAAATTTAGATCCAATCAAAAACTGAAATTTCAATTTTAAGGCTGTTTGCCTGTTGGAAAAGAAGATTTATTGATAAATAAACGTCTGCTTAACGTAATGACGGTGGCCGAGTGGAAAGAGAGCAAGACTTGTACACCACGCATTCGGGGTTCGAGTCCTGCAAGCTTCGTTTAAGGTTTATACGCCTCGAAATAGACCGGGGGTTGGGGATCACTGCACTACGGGACGTTTGAATCGGTGCAGTCGTATTAAGCCCTTGTGATGATTTCTTTCTGCACTTTCGAAGAACTTCTTTGAAGTACTCTGCTCAAGATCACTGATATTTTTTATCAGGTGTCCGGAGTGGAACGGGGAGCAGGTGTTCGGAACAAAGGTTTTTCTCGAAACTGCAGCGAAAATGGAGCAAGGAAATTTATTTCGTTCTGATAAATTTATTATTATTTTGCAATTCATTTAAAAACTTAACATGACGTTTTGGATGGTTATGATTGAGCTCATACTGTTTTCTCATTTCGTTACTTAATACTTCTAATCTCTTAAAAGTTTCGTATGCATATCAATAAATAAAAAATAAATAAATATTATAAAAGATATGAGTTCAACTTAAAATATCATTTCATAATGCCTAAGAGTAATGTCATTGCATTTCCCAGAAGCTAACAGGTTGTTTTATTTAAATCCCCCCCCCTCCCCAACAATGGGGCAGTGTTGGGTGTATATGGAAAACCTCAGTACGGAGCTCGTTGATCCAACCCATACTCAAGCGGCATCCCATAAAAAGATGGAAGATAAAAAAAATGTAAAAGAGCTTTGTTTCTTTTTTTTATTTTTATAGAACAACCACTGTGACGCAAACAAGCTGCTCAAGTCGCGTGCCCATTCCAAAAAAGATAAAATTTCCTGTGATAAAAGCGTCGGCATTTTGTTCTCTGTTATTAAAGCGAACAACAAAAGTACCGCTAAGCGCAACCCTTCATTAGCAGAAAAAAGAAAACGCGCACGAGAAAAAATACCAAGAGAAATAAACGATTTGATCGATAGCCTTGTACTCGGCGGCCCTGCGATCATCTCGTTTTCATTGGATTCGCTCGATGGCAACAGTGATAGAAGCAGACGATTCTCGGCGAAACAAGCGGCCTCTGTTCTCGTGTTTGCTTTTAGTGTCTTCGCAAGAAGTTGCTTACAAAGCTACCGTTTTTAGTCATACAAGCTCTTAATTCATAGAATAAAGGGTCAGAGTAACATCAAACTGTCTTTTTTATATTTTTATTTTTCCTGTGAGACGACTGACCAACTGTTCTCTCATTCATCTAGAGGCGCCTATTCTAAGAATGAGAAACTCTTTATAAATTTCGTGACTTGCAAAAATGTTTCGAAGACATAAAATATCCGGGGAAAAAAGGGAATAAAATAAGACAGTAAACAGGTAAAATGGTTCATGGAGTATTTTTTAACAACGAAACTTATTTAGTTCTATATAATATTTGGAGTGACATTTGAGCGGTCTGTATTGAAGTGTCGTCTGCTAGAGCCAGATCACTTCAATAGTGATTAGAAAAACAAACAAACTCCACTAACAGTAACGAGTACACCATTATTTAACTTCTTTTACTCTTTATTTGGAGTACTAAAACTCTTCTCGTAAACTTACATAAAAACTACTCATAAAATGGATTTAAAAAAAAAAGTCGAATTTGTTCTAATTTATTTCCCTGTAATACTACTCTTCAACGAGTATTGTTACAGGGAAATAAATTCTTTCATTCACACCTTCTGATACGGTAAGAAAAACAACAAAATGCTGGGAAATTTAGTTGTTTTTATGCTGCGGTAAGAAAAACAGCAAAATGCTGTGAAATTTAGTTGTTTTTATGATACGGTAAGAAAAACAACAAAATGCTGTGAAATTTAGTTGTTTTAATGCTGCCGTAAGAAAAACAACTAAACGCTATAAAATGTCTTACTGGTGAAATTTTAACTTTGATTTTGCGTCCCAACAGCTTAAGCAAACGGGAGCAGGACAGTATTTCACCATTTTTGGGCTTATGCAAAAGATAATTTGAAATTTACTTTATCACTGCCATTGTTGTCTATAGAGGATTTGCTGTTCTCGGCATCAGAAGCGTTTCCCGGTGTTACAGTGGCGGCTTTGAGAAAGGAAAAGATAGGTGGTTCTTGCGATTCGTTGTCTAAACTTTATCGCGGTGACTGATAGAAGTTTTTTTTGGTTTTCTCTCAATCAATTACCGAAATAAATTTTGCCTGGCTCAGTGTAGACAGTTAATCCAATACAAACCAAACATTAAAATCGCAAAGAAAAAAGTGGTTAGGGCGTTGGAGTACACTAGTAGAAGAGGTGGTTGTTGTGACACATTGCGTAGCCCGAATCGATTTTTCTGATTGGCTGTAGCCTGGTTCTGTTCTGTTGAATACACAATCACCTATAGCAATTCACTACGTTTCAGCACAAAACTTTAGGATTACAATACATTTGCTGCATTGCGCGAGCTTCAGAGCTATTATATTTATTACCGACTCTCATGCTGATTTCTCACCAACAGCGGCGGTGAAAAACACACCCGTTGTAAATATCATAGAATGCTACAATGGAAATCACGACACCAATAGCGATTATTTATTCAATCTATTTTAGCCCTACCGCAAATTTTCTTCTGGGTGGAAGTAGTTCTTTATGATGTCATAAAATGACATCCAATAAGTAAATAAGAGGGCGTGTCAAACCAATTACGTGTGCTCAAAATTTGAAGCAAAGATTTGGTGATCGCCGTCGTCTTCATGAAATCAGCATCAGAGTGGAATGCGACCTTTAAATTTATTGATAAAGGTCGTTCGTTCGGAGAGGGACTATCGGTGGTGAACCGTTTTGGTATAATGGTGAACCGTTTTGGCGAAATAAGAGGGGCTCTTATTTCGCCAAAACGGTTCACCATTATAAAGTAAATATTAAATTTGTTTCAATCAGGTCTCACCTGCTCCAAAGGCGAAGAAAAAACTTTCATCAGGATATTGCCGAATCAGCTGTAAGACTCTGTCAGCCATTCGGGCATTTCTTTTTTCGATGAGCTCCCGGCGGAAATACCTGTCCATGTTCCTTGTCAGAAGGAGTTCTTCGGCCGTACCGTTGCCAGACGACTGAAAGAAAGTAAGAAAATTTTATAAATATTTGCGTTCTGTGTCCCCATATAAGTAGAAATCTCATTTTTGCTTACAGAGTTTGCCATTCTAATGCCGGCTTTTTATTTAATGACTGAAAAGCAAATTTAACTAATAGGGTAAGGAAGCTTCTATTCTTAAGATAAAATATTAGTATATTCCGATTTTACTTTCTACTATAATAGAGTGCAATGTTAATAATACTACGACATAGAATTATAGTTTGCTATAATCTCAGTAGCACAAAGTCAGCAATGTAAAAGTGCAAAGTACTCAGTAGTATAAAGTCAGCAATGTAAAAGTGCAAAGTACTCAGTAGTACAAAGTCAGCAATGTAAAAGTGCAAAGTACTCAGTAGGACAAAGTCAGCAATGTAAAAGTGCAAAGTACTCAGTAGTACAAAGTCAGCAATGTAAAACTGCAAAGTACTCAGTAGTACAAAGTCAGCAATGTTAAAGTGCAAAGTACTCAGTAGTACAAATTCAGAAATATAGAAGTGCAAAGTACTCAGCAGTACAAAGGGCATATGTAAAATACATCATGTATCACGTATAGCCAACTTTATGATATAATATTTTACTTAATGGAGATTTATTTTTAATTTCTTGTGACCTTCGTGTTCCTCCCCATGTTTAGTCACAGCCAAGCAAAGTCGTTTGAGATGATTATCTGATTTAATCAAGATCAATAAGAGCGTTTTCCCTACTTTATGCAAAAATTTTAGATAACACACAGTTGTATCTTCTCTATCTCTACTAATAATAAAGCAGCAAGTATGTCTGTATGTGGTCTGTCTGTCTGCGTCCGGCGTAGGACTAAGACCGTACTGCGGATTTCCCTGAAATTTGGTACGAAATTAGTTTGGGACATGGGGGTGTGCACCTCGAAGAGTTTTTTTCTGAAATTCGAGTTTATTTTTTTATTCCAACTTATAGCCGAAAGTTGCATGAAAGGGTCCTTTTCTATAGGAAGAAATTATCGCATCGTTTTGAGCTTGACGCCTTTGAAAAGCTCTAAAAAAACTATTCCAGAAAGAGTTTTTCTCTGTGTGCTAAGATTTAAAGCCTCTAAATTCACTAGAAAAGAAGTAATAAGCGTTTTTCTCTGTACTTCGAAATTATTTTTTCACGTTAGTTAAATTTAAAGATTGATAAAGCGCTTGCTTTTTATTTTATTTGAACGGTTGCTATTCTGTTCACATATATATTTGATAAATAAAATTCTATTCACAATGTTCTTTATCATTTTGAGGTGCAGCTGATTTTTGAGTGTGTGTTTTGAAGAAGAAAAAAGTTGCTTAAATGTGTAGAATCACCGGTTGATTGCCGTGGGAGGCTAATTTTTAATTCCATGAGATGCCATACATTTTAATAAAATAACATAATTATTCAATAAAAAATTTACCACTGTATATATCATGGCGAACCGACTGGTCCTTTCACTTTTTAACACGGGCATTGCCGTGCGGGTACCGCTAGTACTAGTTTAGTAGCATTTTACAGAGACAAACGAAATACATTTAGAATTATTTCAAAGTGAAATTTATTAAGACTCGTAAATATGTCTGCTAATTGATTATAATACGTTTGAAAGCAATTTTTTAATAATTAGTAATAAGTCATTTCCCACATGAATAGAAAATAAAAATCTGTTAATATTATTTTTAAAATGATGCAGGAAAATCGCAATGCTAATTATTTTTCTCTCTCAGCATTGTATAGCAATTCCTTTGTTGGGATTCATACAAAGTGTAACTCTTATTGGTATAATTACGGAAATATTTGCTTACGACCGGAGGGAGAGGAGGAATATTACTTCTTTACTCATCGGTTCGCTTCAAATACAAGGATTTGAAGGCCCTAATGGGGATGTTATGCAAATTCGTATCCTACTGAACGAATTTGTTTTTGGGACTTCAAAATCCCGCCGGGAGATAAAAGTTTGAAACGTGTAGTCAGAATCTCTAATTTTTTTGATCTTTTGGTGAAAAATTTTATTTTCAGTGATAGATAAAAAGGTATGAATTTCTGGGATAGATAGGCAAACGCACGACGGTCTCCCGACACCAAGATCCAACTTGCATTCTTTTTAAAAATTTAATTTCGAATGACTAATTAATTATTAGGTGCGATTTCAGAAGTCTGAAAGCTACATGTAATATTTAACCCTTATTCTCATAAAGTAGTATATATGCTACCTGGGGTTTTCCCCTACTTTCTATATGTTAAATGATGTCAGCGCGTATGTTGCATTGTTATTTGCTAGAGGAACAGTATAGAAGCTTCGTTCAGAGTGAAAAGTCTGTACAAAGTTAAAATTATTTAAGTTTTAGTGGAAGGTAATTTCTTTTTCAATTTTAACTAATTTTTATTTTACAAAAAGATTTTTTATTTCTTAAGAGGATTTTGACTTGATTTAGGATTTCACGTCTATAGGACAATTATTATATTTATTGTCTCTCGTTCCTCAATCTGGGACAATTTCTGAAGAAGAAGATGTTGATGAAGAAATTGCCGACCAAGAACTGAATTTAAAGGTGGATAAATTTTTGACAGATATGCTTCTTACATCAATGTAGAAGATAAAAATGAACCGGAATTGCTTTGAGCAAGCACATCATTAAATATAAGAATATTGTATTGTATATAGGTGTATATAGTTGTTTTGTTTTTGTTTTGTTTCATTGACTTTTATATTTTATAAAAAATTTTCATTAAAATTATATTCGTACGTAGCATAATTTTTTCTGACTTATACTGCCTTTATTATGTAACACAAATACAACAAGCCTCTTGAACCAGTGACCCCAATCTCATGCAGTAGCATATATGCTACTTTTAATAAAACTCTAATTAATTTCTGAACTAATTTGGTTAGAAAGGTTATTATACTAAATAATCTTTATTTTAGCTGTAAAAATACAGAAAAAAAATTAAAAAGAAAAAAAAATTAAAAAATCGAGGATCATGAGAACAAGGGTTAATGGTAAAATATTTCGCCAACTAAATAAAAGAAACCAGTAAACAAATATAAAGTTTCCATTAACGAGCGTTTTCATCGACCAAGAAGCTCACCTAACTTGGGCTAGTCAGCCTAACCAGGAGATATTTTTTGATCTTTTAACACTTACGATTGTTCTTTACACAATAATTCGAAGTTCACCTTCGAAGCGAATGACCGAACCCCTTAGGTTTCTCTTTACGCACCGGCACGGTGGCGCCGTGTGAAGGCGCGGAACTCGTACACTCCAGTTCATAAGATCGAGCCAGGCAGTGCCGGTGGATTGCCAAGATGCAGAAAATTGTCTGAGCCCATGTCGCATGATGATGCGGCGTGTAAACGACACCTGGAGTAGACATTTGGCTTGGATGCTCTCGGCTAAATTAAATTCCTAGTGCAATTAACTTCAGCGGAGTCCGGGTACTCAACCTTTCCGGTGGAGAAACTGGAAGTCAAAATTTTCATCCGAAAAAATGGTTCCACACGCATGTAGTACCCAGTGCCTGATTATCGCACAGGCCAACTAGGCCGCGGCCTTGGGCAGTGGCGTAGCTAGACCCGGATTTCAGGGGGGCAGTGGCGGATCCAGAAAAAAATTCTGGGGTGGGGGGCACAATGTGGCTGATGTGCGTGGTTTCAGCTTAAAAACAAAATAGAGGGGGGGGGGGGGACACAACTCCAGATACTGTGATCCGTTTTACTTTCCAAATATAATTTAATCAATTATTTAATTAAACTTAATTGATTTATTAAATTTAAATTATCAATAAAATTTTAATTAATTATTCCCTAATTAAATACAAAAAAACACATTTTTTTTTTAAAACTGGACATATATAATAAAGGAATATATACTGTAAAAGCACTTATTTTCTTGAGCACTTTTTTTTAACTTTTGGTTTTGTTCATATATAATTCGCGAAATTTTCAGCTCGCAAAATCACCAATAACTTTTTCGCGAAAATTTAGGGGGGGGGGGGTCAAATGGAGTCTTCTTCAAGTCTATTGAAGATTTAACGTGAGCATAAATCAACTGTCTAAGTGATTTTGCAGGTGTCTGCTTCTTTCTGTCTTAGCAATTACCCGGTTATCTCAGTTTGTCACATAGAATTGAAAGAATAGAAGTCACATAGAATAGAAGTTTTATCGCTCCATCTGCAAAATAGTTTCTTTTTCCTCGTTTTTAGCGTAAAGGAAGAAAAGAAAGTCGATTCTTTCTAGTCCTTACCTAAAGCGTCTGGAGGGGGCACGGGCCCCCGTGCCCCCCCCCTCTGGATCCGCCACTGCAGGGGGGTTTCTTTGGGACAAATCGGCCAATTTCATTGTTTCCCAAGAAAACTTGGTCAAATTCTAGACAATCTCTACCATTTCAGGCGGGGTGTTTATCCCCAAAACCACCCCCCTATCTACGCCAGTGGCCTTGGGCCCCAAATTGTAAGAAAGATTTCTGAAAGTATTTCTTAAAAGTCAATTTTTTACAAAATGAAAAGATCTTAACTCATTTACATGGCGAGCTAAAAGTATTTGCATAAATAAGGGACCCCAAGTACCATAGGGGCCCTATAATTTGTACCAAAGGGGGCCCCAAAGTAATGTTGAGCCTTGGGCCCCCGACTGTCTAAATTGGGCCCTGGTAGTACCGCTGAAACAGAAGGTACCAATCTCTGGGAACGCACTAGGTCTGTAATGGTTTAGAAGCAATATAATTAAATGAAAACCTAAAAAGTGCTATAAAGTTTCGAAAAGGTGTAGGATTATTCTGGTAGATCACAGGGATGTTCCTTGAAGCTCACACAATTACCACCAGGTGTGGTAGTGACCTTGCTACACACACACTAGCAGTAACATCAGTTGCAATATGGCTGCCCCACTATCAACATGCACCTCGTTAGAACAGCGAGCAGTGATTCATTTCTTGACTAGTGAAGGTTGACAGCTTCACTAGTCGAGAAACGAATAGAAATCCATCGCAGGATGGCAGTAAAGTATGGTGATTCGTGTTTGTCCCTGCACCAAGTGTATGAGTGGTTTGCTTAATTTCTGTATGGGAGGCCAGCCTTTCCAAAGTGATAAAGAAGGGAAAACTGCAGCGCACGAATACAGGCGCGACCCAAAGAATTCTTCAAACGGGGTCTTCATGCGTTTCCAAAGCGGTGGAACACTTGCATTAACACGTCAAAGAGACTATGTCGAAAAATGATATCTGTAAGTTTTACTTAGTTGTAAAAATAAATTATTTATAACTTTTAAGGTTTTCATTTGATATACCCTGGTATATATGCAGCCCATTAGAAAAAAATTCTCTTTACGAAAGGATTTTATCTCTAAGTGGTTGATAATCGATCGAATCCAACAGAAGGCCATCGGATCTTACCTTGCACTTAAATCTGTTCGACTGATACACGGTGATTTTTTATTCCGAAGTTCGAGTTCAATGGCATTTATGAACGCAAATCAACGTGTCCCCTTTTTTTCTCCGAGAAATCCTCCTTTAATACCCTATTATACTCGAACATAATAGAGTATTAAAGGAGGCGGATCATTATGTTGGCCAAGGAGCTCATTACGTGTGAAGATTGGGAGACCAATAACGACTCCTAATGACATGTAGCTTAATAAGAAAGCGCATCAACGGAATCGTTTCTCTATTCTGTGCAGTAAAGCTGTTTTTTTTATTAACTTTCTTTTGCAATGGATATGACTGTTATATGTTATAAAATGAAAAAAAACACCCTTTTGAGTTTGGGATTGTTTTTTTTTTTTTTTGTCAAGGAAATATCCTATGATTATGTGACAGAATTATGGATAAATTCAATTTGAATTTCGATTTTTTAAAAAGTCGAAATTTTCTGTTTTGTAATTTTGATTATTTTAATAACGAAGTAGATGGATACAGGGCAGAGAACAAGTGTTGGAATCCTACCGTGGCATGGATGCAGGCCCCCGCCGCTCATATGGGCAAGATCTCAAAAAGGCGCCGGGCTCTTCCCTTTAGAAAATAAAAAAGAATCCCTCTAAAACCCTTAAAAGAACCGAACAAAACCCGAAAAAAAAAGCGCCATTAAGTTGGGTTTTTCGGTAAAAATCCAGGGTTCTCTCAACTGTAAAAATAGCGTAGAAGAGGCAATAAACCTCTTATTAAGCCCGAACATTTCGCCAGGTTTGGTTTTTCGGAAAAAAGAAAAAAACTTGTACTTTTTTAACTCCAGAAAGGCGCTCAATAGGCATTCACATGACGGTGCAGGTGAGGCTTGGCTCGGGACTGTATGGATGTTATTAATCTCTATGGAACTTCTTTCGATCATGTGCCAGAGATTCAGATCTCACTGTAAGCTAGCTGTTGGATCCCCAACGAACCATGGGGACACTTCATGCTTGGCCTATTGAGTCAAAATTTACATGTAGAAGATGGTCAATCGTTTGACTTACAACCAATTCCCAAAGATTATGTCGAAGCTCATATGGATTGCTCTTTGTCTTACGGTCACAATTTCGTTGTGGTTACCAGTTAATTATTAATCCTTGATCATTGATGTCGTTTAAAAAAGTAAAACTCGTTTTGCGGCATTGGGTAAAGAAGTAAACATTTCAAAATTCCCTTCCCAAAAAACCAGTACATTTCCGGTTTTAAGGGGGCACAGTACGTCAAAATTGCTCAAAATATCGATTTTTTTTAAAATTACGTATTTCGATAGATAGTTTTTTTAAAGCCTCATACAAAATTTCAAACTTATGTGAGCAATGTTTTTAAAGATATTCTGGTTTTTGCAAATGACTGTAGCTGCTTTTATTCTGCATTTAAAATCTTTAGTATTGAAAAGAAAAAAATCTTCCGAAAAAAGATATAATTGAGAAATTAAAAAAATTGAAAAAAAAAAAGCTGTTTTTTCTTAAATTTTAAGCTAATAGTAGATCACAATGATATTCTACTTTCAAATTTCATTTCTGATCATAATTGGAATTAACTGCATGCATTATTATTTATCTGATTGCTAAACGAAAAAAAAAATGGAAAAAGGTACCTACTGTGTCCCTTATGCCGAGTTTTTTTTTCTACCCTTTACAACTCTACGGGAAATACCATAAAATCTTATAAAGTTAAGCATACCGTTGGCGAATCTTGACCAAAAACAATGGAGCCCAGATCTCCGCAGTTATAGTGCCGGACGAGGTCTTCCGTGCCGTAGGAAGGAGAAGTTAGTCCGTGTCTTAAGCTCTCTTGCAGCAAAAGGGTCTGATTCAAAGCGAAAAGCACCTAAAGATGAAATAAAATATTGATCATCTATGAAAACAGATAACATTATCTAGAGCATTATATTTTTTCCTAGCCCTAATTTAATACTTTAAACCTCCATCAGAAATTGTAGATAATCACTTAAGTTCACTGCAATAGCAATTGTAAGTAGGCGAAGAGGAGAAAACAAATAGTGGAGGACAGAGTGCCAAGAAGAATCCACTCACGTTCAAGGGAGGAACTGGTGGTATAAGGAATGTGCCGTTTCTGTTCTCCTTTTAATTCGTTTAGCATACTTGATTTCTTCCGAACTGACGCTATATGCCAGTTCATAAATTTAGTCGCTTTCAACAAAGAGAGAAGCAAACAGCCTGATTCGCATGTCAATAAACGCGCCTGCAAAACGAACTTCCCTGACACTGGAATGGATTCGTCCTTTTCTGCCATGCGCAGAAGCATCCAAGTGTCAAGACTCTGTGGTCGGACTATATTCACTGAACTCCCGATTAGTAGCGCATTCAGGATTTTTCTTTGGGGATCAAGTCCTCTTCTCCCCGCATCAAACGTCATTAAAACATGACGCTTACAATTGTTAAGACATCAAGTCACGTATCACTTGTATGACGGTTACAATTATTAAGACATCCAGTCAGGTATCACTTGTATGATGATTGCAATTACAAAAACATCCATTCGTGTATCCCTTGTACACTCTCAGAAATGGAGCTCTCACTTTTGACGATTCTTCAACCGTCAAGAAAATTTCGTCATTTACAACGTTTCTTTCCTCGAGCGATCACGTGACTTAAAAAAGCTACTACACAAATTTTGACCATTTGACGAAAGGTTTACTCGGAGTATGACTCCTTATCACTTCCTCCTATCACTTCTATGATGGTTTCAATTATGAAGACATCCAGTTATGTATCACTTGTATGACGGTTACAATTATAAAGACATCCAGTTATGTATCACTTGTATGACGGTTACAATTATAAAGACATCCAGTTATGTATCACTTGTATGACGGTTACAATTATAAAGACATCCAGTTATGTATCACTTGTATGACGGTTACAATTATAAAGGCATCCAGTCATGTATCACTTGTATGACGGCTACAATTATAAAGGCATCCAGTCACGTCTCACTTGTATGACGGTTAATTATAAAGGCATCCGGTCATGTATCACTTGTGTGACGGTTGCAATTATAAAGACATCCAGTTATGTATCACTTGTATGACGGTTACAATTATAAAGGCATCCAGTTATGTATCACTTGTATGACGGTTACAATTATAAAGGCATCCAGTCATGTCTCACTTGTATGACGGTTGCAATTATTAAGACATCCAGTCAGGTATCACTTATATGACGGTTACAGTTATTGAGACATCAAGTCACAGGTATCGCTTGTATTAGTTTCTGAAAAGGCCATGACCTTAATATTTATGTTAAACGTTTAAAAAACTTCATAAATTGGCTGTTTAAGTTACTAGAATTTTACAAAAGATTTTAAAGCTCCATATTTTTCTGGATACGTCTTTTGATTCACTATGAAATTCATGTGCAAAACATCACTGTTCTGCCTGAGACAGAACCATATAACTTGTCTAGCCTTGTCTTTTCAAGCGATATGCAAATTTTTTCGAGGATTTAAAGTTCCTTTTCCTCTTAAATCTTCAGCAATCTTGATATTTCGTCAAGCCCATAAAATCTGGAAATCGTCAGAAACATGTGACGATTTCAACTCATGTCTTGTATTATCTGAATCGTTTTTTAAAATGCGACATAAAGATTGGAAATGGGGCAATTCCCATTCGGAGCATGCGTGTGCCCACCATTCCTGGCTTGTTATGCACACGATCCGTTTGGCTTGAGACATGGCTCGGACCATGTTGCCGAGTCAAGCCACGAAAGATCTCCTTTTTGACATGAACCTTGAATTGGATAGATTGCGTGGTGGGATAAGCGCAAGTAGATAGTTCTCTTTTCAAGGTTAGTGACTTAATTAACTGATAACTGCGAGATTCTTAGCACTGAAACATGCAATATTGCATGAATTTCCTGAAAACATACTTGAGCACAAAGTGGTATCGGAATCTGATATCAAAATGAAAAATTGATAATTAAAGATTTACATGTCCTTATGTTTGATTCATAAGCTAGGTTTTCGCAATTGCTTATTTGTCTCCCCCCGCCCAGTATTTAACATTTACATATATGACCATAAAATATTTTAAAGTAAAATAAATTAAACAACCATTTAATGATAGTAATTTTGATACAGGTACGATTTTTGTTCTTAGCACGGCGGAATAAGGATTTTTTTTTTCAAAAATCTTCAAAACCTCAATTATTCCTAATCACTCAAAAATCATGTCACGCTTGGAGGGGAGGAGGGGGGGGCGTGAATTTGTGACAAAGTGTGACAAAGGGAGGGGAGGGGGTAACAAGAAGTATGACATCATGCTTTTGCAACATAGTGTGGTAAGGGGGGTCCGCAGAAGTGTGAAATTTTGTGACAAAGGGTGGGGGGATAAAATCTATGGGAAAAAAGCATGACATCATTTATGAACGGTCCCTAAGGTAACAGTTAAAAAAATTTCGCTTAACGTTTTCTTTCAAATAATTTTCAAAACTTAAGTTAGTCCTAAAGTAACAGTCAAAACTGTAAATTTGGTAGGCCAACATTTACAAAATGATTTGCAGGCGCTAAAATTTCGTAATAGATTCTTTGCATAAATAGTAAGCGCGACTGTAAGCTGAAAGTTACTTTTTTTGAATTTTTGGAATAAAAATCTACGATATTGAATAATTTTTTAAAAATCATATCTGTTGGTTTGTCAGAAATTATTCAACACTCAAATAACGCCTTCATTAGTTGTACAGTGTTAAAATTTTGGATTTAGATTCAATGGAATGTTAGGGAAAACTTTTGTGTACTGAGATTTTCAAAGATCTCGTAAACATTGAACTTTGAAACAAAGTTCTGATGCTGTTCTTATACTTAGGAACCAGATGAATCCAAGTTGCGTAAATGGTACGCACGAATGTAAGCTGGAAAGTTTTTGGAAAAAAATCGACGATATTGAAGAATTTTCTGAAAATCCTATCGGATGGTTTGTTAAAATTTTTCAACATTCAAATAACACCTTCATTAGTTGTACAGTATTAAAATTTTCGAATTGGATTAACTACAATGTTATGGAAGACTTTCGTATACTGAGATTTTTGGAGATGACTTAAACCATAGATTTGGAGCAGCCATTTTTTTGAGTTGCTCAGCCCCAGCTCCGCTCGGACTTCTAAATACGGTATTGACGTCATGCAAAAAGCAAACTATGGTAAAAAAATATTTAAAAATTTGTTTAATGATCAGCATAGAAAAGTAACATAATATTTGCATTTATTACCGTAACTGACGGACTTTAGCAAGCTTATTTCTGTTTCATAAAATGTATTTCCATTCATAACTCAATTTTTAATTTCTGATTCTTTGGAGTGGCAACACCTTAATTTGTTTATATTGAGTGATCGCTCCTTAAGCCTTTCGAATTTTAAAGCGTGTTTTTTTTTAAGTATTTCCATGCATAACTCAATTTTTAGTTTACGATTCTTTGGCGTGGCTTCACCTAAGTTTGTTTATATCGAGCGATCTTTTCTTAAGCCTTTCGAATTTTAAAGCGTTTTTTTTAAAGTATTTCCATTTATTACTCAAATTTTAATTTCAGGTTCTTTGGAGTGGCAGCACCTTAATTTGTTAATATCGAGTGATCGCTCCTTAAGCCTTTCGAATTTTAAAGCGTTTTTTTTTTTTTTTTTTAAATATTTCTATTCATAACTCAATTTTTAATTTCCGATTCTTTGGAGTGGCAACACCTTAATTTGTTCATATCGAGTGATCTTTTCTTAAGCCTTTCAAATTTTGAAGCGTTTTCTTAAAAAGTATTTCCATTCATAACTCAATTTTTAATTTCGGATTCTTTGGAGTGGCAACACTTAAATTTGTTTATATCGAGCGATTTTTTCTTAAGCCTTTCGAGTTTTAAAGCGTTCTTTTAAAGTAAAGTTTTACGAGCGATCATTTTCAAGTTAAATCGTTGAACTTGAAGCCCGCAGATGTTCTGCGGGGCTCAGCTAGTTTTAAAAGTTTACATTATTTCTTTTTTTAGTTAATTTATTAGTTTAGATATTAAACAACTAAAAACAAACAAAAATAGCAGGAGTGGATCACAAGAAATCTCTTTGCTCCGGATCCGCTCCAGTTTCAAGCTTTGTTCCACCGTTCCGTGCTCCTGCTCCTAACTCCGCTCCATATTCCTTTCCGTAAACATTGAACTTTGAAGCATAGGAGTGATGCTGTTTACTCCAAGCGTTTCCCCATCAATATGTTTTCAAAGAACAGCGTCCTGAACTTAAAATAGGAAGACTTGGAAAACGAGCTTTTCTCCGAAATAAGCGTTTTCGCAGGAAGATACCATCCGCTGGCTCGGAGCGGAAACCTCCCCGTTCCCCGGTCCGCGCGACGAGGAAAGGAAATGAGAAGGTTCCGGTGAGCGAACGGAACGCTTTTTTTTCCCCGGCCATCCCTCGATGTCATCGCCCTTCCCGAAAACAGGAAACCGGAGATCGAGTTCGTTCGGGAATTCGACAGGCTCCCCGTGGGACAGTCGCCTCTCACTGATGACTGCAGTTGATTATGGAAATGACCCAAAACGGTGAAGCCTATTTTTGGCCGGAGGAAGTGCTATTTTCTATTTGTGGAGATATTTCCGGAAAAACAAAGATGAAGGCTGAAGAATAATTATGAAAGTATTTCCGTTAGAATCGGAGTTAAGCGAAAGATTGCATTCGCCGAAGGCTGAGACCACACTTTTGGAAGTTTTATTTTAGCCAAGCATTTGTTAATTTTTCTCGACCTTGAATTATTCCATTTCTGATTTGTATATTTAGTACAAAAAGAACACCGCTTTTTACTCAAATATTTTACCCCCCCCCCCCTTTGTCACAAAATGTCACAGCTCAACGGACCCGTCCCTTACCCCCTTTGTCACATGTCACGCTATGCTGCACAAACATGATATCACACTTCTTGATACCTCTCCCCTCCCTGCCCCTTGTCACACTTTGTCACAATTTCACGAACCCCCCTCCCCCCTCGAAGCGTGACATCATTTATGAATGATTCCTTAATAAAAAAGAAAAATTCTCATCTATATTTTTTCTATCACCTCTGTTTCGATGAAATGGAAGCAGACATGACGCATGCGTAAAATGAAAGAAGATTCCAGCTAAGAAAAGCAGACAGTAATTGTAAGCCCACATTTCAAATAAAACGTAAGTTACGTTACAAGTTTTTTAATGAACCCAAGCGAAAATAAATGCAAAACTGAACCATTAGAACATTTCATGAAATGTGTTCCGAACACTAACTGGATTTTTAAATCAGAATAATAATAATAATAGTAATGATAAATGTATGGAAATTTATAAACTATTAATAATGCAAAACTGAACTATTAACCTCTTCAGACCCTAGAACTAAGCACAAACAATTCTGACGCAATTTTTTTGTTCTCTGATTTAAAAAATGATTAAAAAACAAAATAACTAAAAAAAATATTTTCAATTTTAATTCATATTTAGTTTAAATAATAATTAATGCCCAATTTCCATGCTTTCCATGGTTTAAACGAAGTAAACTATCTGTTGATTAATTCAAAAAACAATTGGGTGTTTTAGCTTTCAAATTGCACAAACTGTAGTTAATAAAGGGTATTTTAAAATATACAAATTGGGTACACTTGTAATGAAGAGATTAAACTGCGTTCCAAACTCTAACTGGGTTTTGAAGCCAAAATAATAATAGTAACAATAATAATTATAATAACAACAATAATAACGAATGTATGGGATTTTAGAGCACTGCTTGATAAACTTATGGGTCTTGGTCCAGATAAGTTGCGAGTTGATGTTTGGTGGATCGTGACATTCCAAAGATAAACCAAGGACTAACTCTATTCCAAAGGCAAATTTTCAAAATATTTTTGCAAAAGTGAAAATATCACAAAACAGGACGAAGCTTCATACTTTGAGTTTCGGATTTCTTATTATTTATGAAATGAAGAAAAATCCCGAGACTTTTTAGTATGCGGCCTTGTTATGCTAAAATAAACGTGAAATGAATAAAATAATAATGTTAACCTTTTTTAATAATTCCTTTTTACAGTTTGTCATCAGTTTCTGGAAATATTCGATGCGTCGAAGTTGCTACTATGAACTGGGCTTTTAATAAGCAAGTTGGCAATGCGTAAAGGTTTGGGAGCCCCAGAACATTAAAATTTATAAGAACCTATGGTGTTCTGTGTTGTGGAAATTTAAGCGTTTAATCTTTTCCAACGCGTTAATACATATTTTTGTACGCGTTTATACATTACGCCAAGAACAGCGTTTTTCATGGAGATTAAGCGACCGTTATTTCAACTTGCTTCTACTTACGCAATATTTCTCAACATATGCCTCCTTAAGGAATGTATTAGAAAGCGTAGAGGACTACAGAAGCAAAAAATGAATGTAGAGCGTCATGGGAAGGGGGCAGCAGATCTGTCATCCAAGCTATATTCTATTCCTTACCAATTATTCCAAAGATATTAGTTTGTATTGGTAATTATATACTATCATGTGTCTTAGAAATCAGTTTCGGAACAGCTGCTTTAGAAAATTCTTCTAGAAGTAGCAACTGAAACAATTAGAGCAAGCATTTATACTTCAGTAATCAGGATGTTGATGATAGCGATTATAAAAGTATAAATAAATAAATAAATATATATATATATATATATATATATTCGAAAGAAATTGGAAAGGAAACTTAAAAAAAGACGAGAAATAGAACATACTGTAAAGACAGGGGTGCTCAACCTTCTCACGGCAGTAGTGACCCCTAAAAAGCTACGGAGCCCCTATAAATCGAGGACCCCCTAAAACAGCCAAAACCCTCTGAAAACACCTGCCCCCACGACGCAGTCTGTGCCCCCTGGTGGGCATCTCAGGTAAATAAAATTGCAGAAAACTTTATAAAATTAGAACTTTATGGGGTATTTTGAAATAATGTTACCTTTGAAAAGTATTTCATGCGCATGTATTTTTATTAGTATTTTTTAACAACAGGTTTCAGTGCCCTACTCCTTTTTAAAGTCTAGAATGCACTTTGTATACGTACAATGCACTTTGTATGCATGTAGTATTAGTCTACATGCCCTATATGTGTGTTTACCATTTTTCTTTCTAATAGGCTGCAGTATTGGTCCTCAATCATTGCAGACCTATAGTGCGTTCTCAGAGATTGGTACCAACTCTTTCAACGGCACCACAATGAGTGTGGTGCAATGGCCACATTTTTTTTACGCTCAGTATCCCCTAGATAGCGGCACCTGAGCTCTCGTTGATGCAAACGGCACTAGGAATTTAATTTAGCCGAGAGCATCCATGCCAAACGGATACTCAAGGGATCTTTAACATGCCGCATAATCATACGACATGGTCGCAGACGATTTTCTGCATCTCGAAAATCTACCGACTTGGGCCAGGTTTTTGAACCTGTGATCTTGGGCGTACGAGGCCTGCGCCTTACCACTACGCCACTTTTCGACATATGTGTGTTCATACAAATAATAAAAATGTTATCTTCAAAGAGAAATTTGTTTTTTACATTTGAGAAGTATCCTCAGTTATTATAAGGAAGTATAAATTTTGCGTTTGAAATAAAAGACGGATCAATATCAACCATTACAAAGCAAAAGTATAAATAGCATTCAAATTTATAATCTGTTCTATCAGAAATCAGAGAATATTAGAAGTTCAGAAGTCGTGAATACATTTTCCCCAGGCATTTACTACAGAGAGCCTCCGTTGCTGAAAGGCTGAAACAGTGTTAAAGCACATTTCATTCTCACGGAGTAGCTTTCAACGTTCGGGAAGTGTATTTCAAATATTTTTCTTCCGACCGACATGCCATTGGATTATTATGTCTTTCGTTTCAAACAATTCCGCACTCTCTCGAGGCAGGAAATCCCAAACGAACCCATCGCACATATCTCTCTCGGCAGGAGCCCCCCTTCTCCCCCAATTAGGGGGAAGTTCCGGAGAGGCGTCGATGACAAATTCACGGTCGACAGAGATCGCGCAGACTTATTTATGAAGAGCGCGAAGAGCGATGATTGTCTGGTGGGAAGAGATCTTTCGGAAGTGAGACAGTGTATCCGTCGTTTGGGAGAATGGATACGGATCCCGTTCGATGGCAATTAGTTTTTGGAGGCAGAAATAGAAAATGCTTCGCATACTTCACCCACACACACCAATGGGGCGATAGAGGCTGGAGCAAGAGCCCTGCCATCCAATTTTACTGATAACATTTGTTTCCGTTTTTGATGGGTGATTCTAGAATTCGCCCTAAGTATTATTCATCAGAGCTTGAAAATTATATTGCCCGACATGCCCGGGGCATGCAAAAATTCTGATCGGGCATGAATCTTCTACCCTTAGGGATCATTCATAAATGATGTCACGCTTCAAGGGGGGAGGGGGGTTCGTGAAATCGTGACAAAGTGTGACAAGGGGAGGGGCGGGGTTAGCAAGAAGTGTGACATCATGCCTTATGCAACATAGCGTGACAAAGGGGGGGGGGGGGTCCGCTGAAGTGTGACAAAAGAGGGGAGGGGGTCAAATATATGGGGAAAAAGCGTGACGTCATTTAAGAACGGCCCCTTACATGCCCGGCAGGGCATGCAATTTTTTCATCAAATATTTCTTTCCGATACTTTATTATTTTGTATTTTATTGAAAGATCATTGCATACCTACTTTGGAGCTCAAAATTGACACGTGGTCGGACAGGCATGTCGACAATAAAATTGGTTACACAATTCAAATTTTGCAAATTTTAACTTATAACGGAATTGCTGTGTAATATTTTATTTGTAATCTAATAATTTAATTTGTGTCTGGTAATGCCTTACGACAAACTCAAATGTTTTTATTGATGCGCAATGAAACAACTTCTGGGCATGTAAAAATTTTGTTCGGGCATGTATTTTTTAGACAAACAGGCCCGGCGGGAAATGTGGAATTCGAAAGATTTTTGTTTCGAGCCCTGTTATTCATCAAATTTGGCGATTATAACGTCGAGTTTATTTTGATCATCCTCACTTAAAGCGGACGTATCGTAAACAGGGCTAGAAATTAGGATGTAAAAGTTAGGCGTCATTGGCACCTAGCTGTTTTGTTTTAGTCGCCAGAAATGTTCTGCTAGGCGTCATTTTAAAGTAATTAAAATTGTTTGGGCAGAAATAACAACTGATAACTATGAAGACAGTTGTGCAATTCTTAAAAATATCGCAACAAATCACAACTTTACTGAGAAAATTATTGATAAGTAATAGAAAAAGTTCAAAAATCAATTTATATTAGTAGTTTCTCGAGAAGTTGGTAATTTCACTTAAGTTTACGAATCAACATAAGCATTTATTTTAATCAGTGCCTAATTAAATAAAATATGAGTTATAATTGGTTTAACTATTTTCTCAAGTGTTAGTGTTACTTACAAAGCTTTAATTGTAAGTTAAAGTTCACAAATAAAAAGTTCGAAATTTAAGAAGTTATTATATAGTCTTCATTGGGTATCGTAAAAACTCAAAATACAGAAGATTAGATTAAATATGTGCATAAAAATATAATTGTTCAAAGTTATACCAGATTAAAACAAATAAAGAAATATAAAATGACGGCTTGGTGAAAACTTGTGGTTGTCAGACCAAAAGTTTATGAAAGGTTAAGCGTCAAAAGTGACGACTGGATGTAAAATCACGGTCGTCAAACGGGAATATTTAGTTGCAAAATACGACTAACAGCCGCTAATTTCGAACCCTGATCGTAAACCATTGTCGCCGTAGGGCCCATTGGGCTCATTAACACTAGATTAACCAGGCCGTTTTCAACCCTTTCTAAACTTTCATTTCACGCCAAGTTGCTGCTCATTATAATAAAACTTTCAGTCGCATTCACTTGTCTTACTTACCGTGTATTAGGCAATGCCAATGCCATCTAAAGTTGCGCTATAATTTGTAACAAATGACGCAAAATGGAAGCTTCGAAACAGTCAAAATGACTAATCTGGTAAATCTAGTGTTAATGTAGCCGAATGTACTTCTGCCGATTTCCTACTAAGTTGAGTGGCAGTTGGATAAAACTTAAATGTTTATTTCCATACATTATTCTCATTTTTCATTCCATTGCTTCGGAGAAGCTTTCACTCAAGTTATTAATTATAATTGCTTTTAATATGGCTGCTTAATAGTAACAAACTCTTTGTAACAGTGAGTTTTATACTTAGTACGTTATAATTTACTCAATCAGGGCATGATGCCATCTGCTATCTGTAACAATATAACATTGCAATTATGAATGAGTCTTGACTGATGATAGAAAAGGGGATATAAATAACTGATAATAAACTGTTTTCAAAATCTTTTAATTGATAACACTAAAATTCAGAAAAAAATATAATTTCACGTTAATTTAAAGCACAAATGAGCATTAAAATGCAGACATGTGTTTCGGGATTGCTTGGAATCCCTTTTTCAATGCGACAGGGAGCTTCTAGATGCAAAACATCCAAATTAAGCAGACAAAACAACAAAAACAAAGCTCATATAGCCTAAAGCAGCCTTTACACACACGTTCTTAACCGCGGTCCGGACGGAGAGCCATTCAGATCCGCGGTCAAGAGCGTGCGTGTAAATGCAATTTTAGGACGCTCAAGAACGCGGTTAAGAATGACACTCAGACGCGCGCTCATGATCGCGCTCCAAGAAATGATGCATTTTACATACACGTTCTTAACCGCGCATCAAAGTGAGAGGATTGGACAATTCTGCAGGCTGTGGCTTCTGTAGGGGACTTCAATGGAACGATCCGCATCTGAACGCGTTCTTGCGCGCGGATAAGAATGTGGTGCATTTTGCAACACATTCTTGAACGCCACGGTTTTACTCGCGTTCTTGACCGTGGCTGGATGCGCCACGTTCAGTCGCGCGGTTAAGAACATATGTGTAAAGGGCGCTTAAGAATTAGCTGTAAACCAATGAGAATGAAGGCAGTGTGAAGTGGAAGTAGAAGTAGCAGGGAAAGCACCAATAAGAGAGCAACAAACGAATCCAGTTGAAAGTTCAGGAAGTAAAAAGGAATATCAATAAAAACAAAGCAAAAAAGACGACAACATGCATAAAAATGTGAAAATACATGAAAATTGCAAAAATAATAAAATAAAATACAAAAAATAAAATGGAATTATTTTTACTTCCTGAACTTTCAACTGGATTCGTTTGTTGCTCTCTTATTGGTGCTTTCCCTGCTACTTCTACTTCCACTTCACACTGCCTTCATTCTCATTGGTTTACAGTTAATTCTTAGGCTATATAAGCTTTGTTTTTGTTGTTTTGTCTGCTTCATTTGGATGTTTTGCATCTAGAAGCTCCCTGTTGCATTGAAAAAGGGATTCCAAGCAAGCCCGAAACATATGTCTACGTTTTAATGCTCATTTGTGCTTTAAATTAACGTGAAATTATATTTCTATTACTGTTTACTTGCACAAAGTTAAATTATTATTAACACTAAAATTCGTCAATAATTACTAAAATTTTAAAAAAAGTAAGAAAATCGATTGTAAAACGGAGAAAATGCTTCTTGGCGGTTTTGTCTTTGCCTATTTATGTATAGATAAATTAACCACATATTGTAATAAAAAAAAAGCATATAGTACTTCGCAATTCAGGGGGGAAATGTGTTTGACTCTTCTGAAATACCTCTTTTCGACAGGTATTTCAGATAATAAAATAGACCCATATTGAACAGACACGGGTCTATTATCTGAAATACTCTTTACATTGCGTTTAAATGAAGCAAAATTGGTACATTTTTATTAATAAAGGAATCGCATAATGTAAAAATATAAAAAAGTAATTTAATTGAAGTTGTTGTTATGGGGTGGGACTCGAACAATCACGTGAGAATGATAAAAAAAGATACAAGATGTTCTCTGAAAGCAATCAAATCTCTCATCCCCGAGAAATTATCATCTTTCTTAATGCATTGGAGTATTTACGGAACTTCGGAAGCAGCCATAGGAGGATCAAAAATCCAACTCCATTCCAATTGCACTTGACTTAATGATCTTGTTTCAACAATTTCCTCAGCCCTAATCATTTCAGAGACTTAACTGGGGAGGAGGAAAAAAAATTCGCCCACACTCTCATAAATAACAGCCATTTCTTTCCAGAAGAGTGTTTTTTTCCCTCTTCTCCAGCGTAGAGACAATACGAAGTTCTGCTCGGAGCAAGGCAAAGAGGACCCCTTCCCTTCTCCCTCTCTTTATTTTTACCCGGGAGGCGCGAGAGACATATTTGTAGAATGTTGCGAAGGGACATAGACGTCTGGGATCGCCCACGAAGGAGACGTTTCAGAGATATCTCTCTTAGCTGTGATGATGATGATTTCTGTATTTATCGTTTTCCGCTCGAGGGAGAAGACATAATGAATCTAGCTCCTGGTCCAACGCTTGAGCAAACTGAGGGCCTCGAGTCCTTTTTTCTCTTCTGTGGGTCACGACGCAACGGAGGCTATTTGAGCAACGTGATTAGTCACGTGGCAGCGATGAAAGCAATGTAAACAAAGGAAGCCGTAGCATCGCTTTACTTCGAGTTCGACAAATCTAATTAAAAACTAGGCCTAAATAAAGTTCTTCTACATTACATAAAATTAACACTAAATAAAACACTATAACTATTGTAATAATTAATAAATTTCTTTGATAATGATTAAATTAAATGTAAATACTGGGTTATAATCAGAAAAAGCTGTGAAAATAGTCTGATTAATTTAAGATAACTCATTTTGCCTAGAAAACTCCACGTAGAACTCAATTGAAAATCTTAGAAAACAAAGAGCGGATATCACGTGACATCAATGATCGCTCATGGGTCGCTCTAGCGGTGAATTGCCTCCATTTACAGTCAAACCGCGTTACAATAAACTCCAAGGATGCGAACCAAAAGTTAATTCATATCCGGGAGTTTACAACAATAACTATTTTATCCAAAATAAAAGAAGGGCCGTGGTAGACTAGTGGTTAGGATGTAGGACGTCCAACCGGAAGATTGGGTGTTCTATACCCGACCCGCTGAAGGCCCACTATGTACACTTGAGGATACGTGCATGTAGAATCCGTGGACATTGAAGTTCCACGGGTTCTGGAGGGTGGAGAATTTCCCTTCACTCTTGAGTCAAAAAAGGAAGGTGGCGTATTTGTGGTGCACCATATGGTGTCATCCACATACACATTGAGCTAAGTCGTACTTCCACCGCTGCGGTGCTCATATATAAAGCGCTCCTTTATGCCTTAATTCCTGGTCACTTTGAGAAGGGGAGATTGAAAACCCAAATGGCATTAGAAACAACAACAACAAAGAACAATCGAGATACTGCCACGCTGAGCATAAACGTCGGTTCTTAAATCCAAATGGTTCTTAACTGTTTCGTCTTTGCCTATTTATATATAGATAACTAGCATATAGCATTGAAAATAAGACTTAACCCCACTAAAAGTAACTATTGGATTTTCTTTTGCACCGAGGAGAACTTTCTGCAAGCAATCTTGATTTCTTGCGAAATCCCAATCAATGCTTCGTGGAACCCTGGTTCAGAGACATTGGTTGAAAACATAAAAGGGCTAACCAGCTGGCCTCCGAATGTGGATAATAACAAAAAAGTCTTCAAACAGAAGAGTAAAGCTTGACGAAAAAGCATCTTGGAATTCTCTCGACAGTCTATAAGATTACAATATGTTATAAGTAACATTTTGTATTGAAAATAAGACGTCACACTGTTGATCCCAATTAAAGTTACTACAGAATTTTCTTTTGTACTAAAGGAGATCTTCGTACAGTAATTCCTGATTTCTCGTGGAACTCTTGTCAGTGTTTCACGGAGCCCTAGTCAGGAAACGGTGATTGAAGACATAAAAGGGCGAACCAGCTGGCCTCCGAATGTGGATAATAACAAAAAAGTCTTCAAACAGAAGAGTAAAGCTTGACGAAAAAGCATCTTGGAATTCTCTCAACAGTCTATAAGATACTACAATATGTTATAAGTAACATTTTGTATTGAAAATAAGACGTCACACTGTTGATCCCAATTAAAGTTACTACAGAATTTTCTTTTGTACTAAAGGAGATCTTCGTACAGTAATTCCTGATTTCTCGTGGAACTCTTGTCAGTGTTTCACGGAGCCCTAGTCAGGAAACGGTGATTGAAGACATAAAAGGGCGAACCAGCTGGCCTCCGAATGTGGATAATAACAAAAAAGTCTTCAAACAGAAGAGTAAAGCTTGACGAAAAAGCATCTTGGAATTCTCTCAACAGTCTATAAGATACTACAATATGTTATAAGTAACATTTTGTATTGAAAATAAGACGTCACACTGTTGATCCCAATTAAAGTTACTACAGAATTTTCTTTTGTACTAAAGGAGATCTTCGTACAGTAATTCCTGATTTCTCGTGGAACTCTTGTCAGTGTTTCACGGAGCCCTAGTCAGGAAACGGTGATTGAAGACATAAAAGGGCGAACCAGCTGGCCTCCGAATGTGGATAATAACAAAAAAGTCTTCAAACAGAAGAGTAAAGCTTGACGAAAAAGCATCTTGGAATTCTCTCAACAGTCTATAAGATACTACAATATGTTATAAGTAACATTTTGTATTGAAAATAAGACGTCACACTGTTGATCCCAATTAAAGTTACTACAGAATTTTCTTTTGTACTAAAGGAGATCTTCGTACAGTAATTCCTGATTTCTCGTGGAACTCTTGTCAGTGTTTCACGGAACCCTAGTCAGGAAACGGTGATTGAAGACATAAAAGGGCGAACCAGCTAGTTTCCAAATGTGGCTAATGCCAAAAGAGTCTCAAGACAAAACAGTAAAGCTTGACAAAAATTCATTATAGAATTATCTCAGCAGTCAATATAGAAGTAACATATTGTATTGAAAATAAGACGCCTCACTATTAATCTCAATGGAGGCAATTCAAGCAACGTCATTGGTCACGTGGCAACGATTAAAGCAATGTACACAAGGGAAGCCGTAGCATCGCTTTGCTTCGAGTTCGACAAATCTAATTAAAAACTAGGCCTAAATAAAGTTCTACATTACATAAAATTAATGCTAAATGAAACTCTATAACTATTGTAGTAATTAATAAATTTCTTATATAATGATTAAATTACATGTAAATACTGGGTTATAATCAGAAAAACCTGTGAAAATAGTCTAATTAATTTTAAGATCACTAATTTTTCCTAGTGAACTCCACGTAGAACTTAGTAAACGTAGATCTTAGTAAACTAAAAGCGGATATCACGTGACAACGATGATCGCTCATGAGTCCCTCTAGCGGTGAATTGCCTCCACTGAAGTTACTATAGAATTATTGTACTAAAGGAGATCTTCATACAATCATTCTTGATTTCTTGTGGAACTCTTGTCGGTGTTTCGCGGAACCCTAGTGTGGAAACGGTGATTGAAGACATAAAAAGGCTAACCAGCTGGTTTCTGATTGTGGCTAATGCCAAAAAACGTCTAATGACAAGAGTAATGGCTGACAGAAAAGCATATTGATACCTATAGCTGGTGTCTGATACCTAAAGAAGCTCACAAGAAGACGGATTGCACCGAGGAAGCGCTTTTAAGCTGAGCAGGTGAGGTTCAAAGAGGAATGCCTAAGAATTTTCCGCGAAGTGATGGATGAGGAAATGAAAGCATAAGAACTAAAAAATCCACCATTTTTGTTACCAAAGTATTTTTATGTAATGCCGCACCTGACGGTTTACTATCATGTTTTTGGAGGAGAAAAAAAAAGAAAACAAGTTCAGGGCGGAGGTTGATCCCTAGAACAACTTTCCGTAAATAGATATGACACTTTTTTTTCCTGTAAATCCATAGAAAAGGATGGGATTGGGGGTGATGCTTTTGACAGAACTTGTTGGGGGAGTTGATTACACAGAAGGATATGTCAGCGGAAGAAAACTCCCCCTGCGAAGTACTTCTTAAAAAAAAAATAGTAGTACCTTTTTCTTTTTAACTTGATGATACCCAGACGCTATTTTCCGGCAAAAAAACAATCTTTTGTGCTTTTCGAAGAAAAAATTCGACATAGTAAGGCAACATGTGGCTACTTAAGGCTAAAATTGTCCCTTAAAAGACCGCTTTTCACGACATTTATTTTTATTCTTTCTAACATTAAGTTGGTAATTTGTCACATGATCGATTCCATGCCTACATCAAAATAAGTACGTCCACTACAATAACTCTGAACTACAGGATGAAAATTGTTGTTTTAGATGGTTCACCATTAAAAAGTTTGGGACCTATCTCAATAATATCTTTCCAGTGGTGTAGTCGAAGGGCGTCCCTCTACCTTTTTATTTTAATACAAGCGTCCCCTCAAATTTTTTACATTTTAACATAAGCGAACCCCTTATGATTTCAATTGCTTCTCTTTCTATGTACAATCGTCCCCCGAACTTTTCTTTCAGGATTACACCACTGTGGTCTTTCACCATTTTTTTTTCCCCAAAATAGTTATGAAATTATAAGAAAAAAAATGTTTAGACAATTTTAGCTTTCTTAACTTTTTGGTTAATTTTTTGTTACTTTTTTAAAAATGTTTATATCCTGTCTTACGACATGTATTGCGATAGATGTGCTTGATTTAATAAGAACTTTAATTTTAGATTTAGATTTAACGAATATTTGTGAATCTCAATGGAAGTTCATATTTGACTGATTCTTCGAATTATGCCTCCATTAAAATTTAAAAATTTTAAATTCCGATTAATTTTTTCCAATTTTTTTAATATTGAAAAAAAAATTCAAAATTTAAAAAAAATCCGATTTTTCGGGACAATGAACTATAGTGAGATCGTAAACATTATTCAACTTAAATGTTTTATGCTAAAAAGTTGTTTTATGTCATTTGTCATTTTAGATTATATATAAATGCTTCTATTATAGAGACCCTGCATAATTTAACGTAGATAATTGCTGCTATAATTCATTATTTATCATTATCTATCACAATATAACAGAACCAGGGATCTGAGGTCTATAGCAATTTAGATGAATCTGTAGGAGAAATCAACTATTAAGAAGTTTTCCAATGATTTATGAAGATGTATTGGTAAAAAAGTTTTTAAATAAAAAGAAAGATAGAGAAGCAAAATATGGTTATTTAACGAAAAGTAAGGATTTTTTATGTGGGAAATTAATATGATGGATCTCTAGATAGAGAAAATTTGAACCTTCTTGCGAAACTTATACCTGATAAACTTATTTTTCAGATACTTTCAATTATCACTCAATCGGGCGATGGGAAGAGATCTTTTTCGATGATGAATACGTTATTAAATGATATGAGAAGCATGTCTTTAGTATGCACTCCTTTTTTTTTTTTTTCTCATACACAGTGCGTCAAAGAATTTTTAAGACTAGGTTTATGAAATGAAATTAAAACTAGAAATTATATTTTTAAAAGTATTTTTATTCGAAATAAGCTTTGTCGACTTCAATACATTTGTTAGAACGGTTTAACAACGATTCGAATGCATGTTCCAGCTCACATTGTGGAACTGCCCCCAAAGCTCGCGTCGGAAGTCTGTGTCAAAGAATTTCTAAGACTACAGCTGGAACTGAGCTTACAGTGGCGCTATCTGTGTTATCGAGCATTCGTGAAACTACTTCACTATCAGCCGATCCACTGCCAAAACCTCAGTTAATTTGTTTACTGTTTTTTTTTACTATGATGACATTGACACTATACAAACAGCTTCGACGCGAGCTTTGGATGTGAGCTGGAACAGGCATTCGAATCGCTGTTAAATCGCTGTAACTAATGTATTGAGCCGAAGGAGCTTATTTTGAATAAAAGTACTTATATAGAATTACTAGTTTCTATTTTATTTTATAAACCTATTCTTAAAAATTCTTTGACACACTCTGTATACGTAACAAAAATAACATTACTTCGATTCTTTCGTGCTAGTGAACGTATAGTCGAACTTTGAAAACATATTCTTATAACTTTGCATATCTTTATAACTTTATTTGTAAATAAGCTAAGCACGAATTACTACTTAAAGAATTTTTTTTTATTATACATAATTTTAACTGCTTTTAGCTCTCGATCCATAATCCTGTAATACAGTGGAATCCCGCCATTCGTCCGCCTCGCTATTCGTACAACTCGCTATTCGTCCAATTTGTTCAAGTAAAATTCAACTTGGAATTCGTACTTGTCCCGCGATTCGTACGGCGCCAGGGGCCAGCTGGGTTGCCAGTTTGGCTTTTTTTAAGAAAAAAAAATCGAGAAATTATGCTCATTTTAAACTCGTCTGGAAATAATTTGTTTGGCGTTTTGGATTTTTTTAAATTTTAATACTTTTTGAAATTTCACTGACAATTTTAACTTTCTGAATGGAGGTGGAAGAGGAAGTGGTTGAAGAACTTTCCTCTTCAGAGGAGTATAGTAGTAGGGAAAGTATTTCCTTTGCAGAAATTAAAGAGCTTTGTTACCCCTGCGAGAAAAGACAAGTGGTGGATAAATGGCATCCCAACACTGCTGTGGTCAACAGCATTCACTTGTTCAACGACAACGTTATTGACCATTTTAGAAAAATTCTGAACAATCGTCAAAGGCAGACAACATTGGACAGGTTTTTAGGGAAAGAAACCCGAGATTCTTCTGGTGCAGATAGACAGAAAAAAGAAAGAACAGCAGAAAGGGAGAAAACACCTGAAGGGGATGTTACCTGATGTTTTCATAGAAGGGGACTCCTCTTCCTCCTCTCAAACTTCTACTTATGCCATCAGCTCCCCTCAGTACAAGCCAAGTGCAGTTAAATTTTTATTTTTCTAAAATTTCATGTACAGTACTGTACATTTGTTTTTCATAGGTTTAAATAAGCAATCATCTGTGGGTCTGGAACAGATTAATCCAATTTGCATTGTATCTAATGTGAAAAAATAGTACGCCATTCGTACAACTTGCCATTCAAACTGCCTCCTGGAGCCAATTGTGTACGAATAGCGGGATTCCACTGTAGTTGGAATTTTAAGTTTTTCAGTAAAAGTTCAAGCATTGATAACAGCGTTAATAGCTTGAAGTATAATATGATATTCATAGCTTGGTATTTTATATTGCATATACAGTATTCATCACATCGCGAACGCTCGTTTAAGATGAATGTTTTTCGATATTCGCTCCCCTTATAAAGGCTCTGTGGAATTTGAATTTTTCAGCAAGATTTCAAGTATGGATGACAACGTTAATTACCTAAAGTATAATGTGATATTAATTCTTGGTATTTTACTTAGTATATATCACATCGACAACACCCGTTTAAAAGGAATGTTTTTTGATATCCGCTCACCTCATAAAGACTCAGTTGAATTTTTAAATTTTTCAACAAGAGTTCAAAGTGTTGATAACAACGGTAATAGCTTCGACCTTCTTAAAAAGGGTAGTTGGAGATACAAAGCCCCTAACACTCCTCCCCTCTTTTAGTAAATGAATATCCCATCCGACCTCCTCCAATCAATTACGGGAGTACTTCTTGATTAATCTTCTTCTTTCGCTTATTTCGCTGGCGTTATCTCCAGAAAAAAAAAATAGGAGGGAAAAAAAGGCCACGCGTCGACAATTGGAACAAGCTCTGATTTTCCGAATCGGAAAGCTTTATCGCGACGGTTTGCTGACAGCGCTTCGTGACGGATGAACTTAATCATTCCCCTCCCCACCTCTCCGTTTTTAACCCCCGAACTCTCGCTGCTGATTGCGTGGCACATTAACGCCGAGGCATCCCCCGATGTTAATCTACCCTTTTCTCCCCTACCGCTATTTGTATCGAAATCTTAGCGTCCTTATCTACTATCGGGCACGGGTAATGTAAGAAAGAGGGCACAACAGGAAAGAAAAAAAGTAAGGTTAAAAAGAGAGAAAAATGATCTTTTTTCTGGTATATTTTGAGTTGTTATATAAATAAAAATTTCGAGGGATTTTAAACGATAAATGAAGGATGCAGATTGCCAAAATTATCCCTTTATCTCTTTTCATCACCTTTTGCCAAAAAAAAAAAAAAAAGAAGAATAAAAAGACAGGCTTAGAGGCATTCATTGCAGCAATCTGCCTTGAGACTATCTATCTAAGAAATGTTATGCTACGAATATTTAAAAAAAAAATTCAAGTACTAAACGATTAAGTACCATTATAATGTATCTACCGAGCATAAAGCTGCTTGAATTTTTCTCTATTTATATCATACACACTGTTGTAAAGCAGTCAAATAAGGCAATAAATTTCGCATATTAATCATAAAAGTCACATTAAAAAATAAATAAATAATAATAATTTTTAACAGAGTTATTTTGAAGCAATATGATATCTAACCTTTTTCCTGAAGCAATGGGTAACATACAGTATGCCTTCACGTAGAACCGAACACAACATTGTCCCTCATTCTTTGGCAACATGTCTACATTATTTTTGCTCAAACAATGTGCTCAAACGTTGTTTGAGCAAAAATAATGTAGACAGAGCACTTACTTGAACTAGAGCACAACTTGAACTAAAACACATTCAATATACAAAACACAACTTTTCCAAAATAAATAAATGAAAGATAAATAAATTAATCGATAAATTAAATAAAAATGTGGAACTTAACACCTTGAAGCAAAGTAAACCCTGAAGCAATAAAGACCAAAGCAGTTTCCCGGAAGCAATTGCAAACATAACATTTGTCTTTAATCAATATGAAACAAACCACTCTTCTTCAAGAAATATGGCACATACCACTTTGTTTATAGTAGTGGTAAATATAACACTATCCTTGAAGCAACATGCAGCACAAAATTTTGCTTCAAGCAACTTGGAGCACAACATCTTGCTTCAAGCAATATCAAGCACATCACTTTCCTTGAAGCAACATGGAGCATAACATCTTGCTTCAAGCAATATGGAGCACTTCACTTTCCTTGAAGCAACATGGAGCATAACATCTTGCTTCAAGCAATATGGAGCACTTCACTTTCCTTGAAGCAACATGGAGCATAACATCTTGCTTCAAGTTATGTGTAACATAATGCTTTTGTGAAAAAAAGAAACTCACCTGTGAACCGTCAAGACCATTGAGAGGATGACACTGTTCCTCCACCCTCTCGACAGCCCCAGCCCTCTTCCCCAAACGGGCGGCTTCCCTGGCCAAGTAGAGGTCAAGCACGGGAATACCCCTCGAACGGACGTCGCTTTCGGTCAGAGAATTGACCATCAGCATCACCCACACCGGACGCTTCTTTTCCCAGTTACCTGTTGAAGAAGGAATTGACTACTATAGTCCTACACTCTCAGGAACGCATGCGCAAATCTCACGAAACTTTCGTCGCAGTTAACAAAATGGCTTCGTAAAAATGCTCCGAGTAAATTGTCGAAATTTGGCACGCCAAAAAAAAAAAAAAAAGGCCCGTGATAAAGGCGCTTTTTCCAAGCACTTATATACCTCGGTTAAACCGGAACTCGGTTAGTCGGGGCTCGGATAATCGCGGCTCTACTGTATTATGTTGGAACCAAAGTTCTTAGCAATCATGAAATAAACGTACATAGAAAAAAAAAAATGGTTCTCCAACAAAAATATACGGAAGAGATGACATTATCAGTTGCTATGAAGAGAATAACTAAAACAAAAACAAGAAAAGGGGGGAGGCTGAATTATGAAGAAAAGAAAAAACATTCAAATAAAAGAAAACTTTGAATAGAAACAAGGATTTCTTCTTAAATACGCGCAAACGGTTTTACCCACAATGGAGGCAATTCACCGCTGAGGGACTCATAAACGATCATTGTTGTCACGTGATATCCGCTCTTTGTTTACTAAGATTTTCAATTGAGTTCTACGTGGAGTTCGCTAGGCAAAATTAGTTATCTTAAAATTAATTAGTATATTTTCACAGCTTTTTCTGATTGTAACCCAGTATTTACATTTAATTTATTCATTATAAAAGAAATTTATTGAATATTACAATAGTTATAGTGTTTTATTAAGTGTTAATTTTATGTAATGTAGAAGAACTGTATTTAGGCCTAGTTTTTAATTAGATTTGTAGAACTCATAGTAAAGCGATGCTACAGCTTCTTTTGTTCACATTGCTTTCATCACTGCCACGTGACCAATGACATTGCTTGCATTGTCTCCATTAAAAGTGAGATCACAAATATAAAAACTAACCTGCTATAGCTTTGAATAAATACTCTGCATAAAGACCTCTATGTTCATCTTTCATCCAACTGGGCATCATTAATTTGACGTAATCGAGATGGCGCTTCAACCTCCTGTAGATATCTCCTGGTAGAACGTCGGACAGGGTTTCGCCTGTAGAATAAACAGTTTAATCTAATAATATGAGTTCATGCATCATATTTTTGCATGCGTAAAAATTTACCCATTTATTGATTCGTTCAACAGAACACAATTTCGTAAACACCTGAATTTCCAAATAATGGATTAATAAATTCGAATGATTGATTCACTATTTGTTGAGATTGAGTAGCAGTAGTTTAAAGGAAAAGAGCAAAAAGTAGTCATAACTCGATAAAGCCGTAGCCAGAAATTTTTTTCGGGGGAGGCCCTGACTTTGAAACACATATGTTGAGGACAGTTTCAGAGAGGAATACATTGCGAAAACTCTCGGGATTCGGAGCTGCCGGTTATTTTGCTGCTCACTATGCCACAGTGATTTTGTTTTTGCTCATGTGACTTAGTTGGGTGCCAATGACTGTGCCTAGTTGTGGAGCTTAGTGGTTTAAGGTCTATTCCATCTTAACCATATCCCAATCAAGGAATATAGAAATAGTATATTTAAGTTACATATGACAAAACTGTTTTTTACACCGCAATGCATAATTTAGTACCAAGAATGTATCAGGAGAAAAAGAAAAGGCTACGTTTCTGATTTTAACAGTTATACCTACAAATGAATGACCAAAATTTACTTCGGGAAATACTCATCGTAATTAAGTGGTCCTTTGATTCTTTGCACTAAATACAAAGGAAGCAATCAAAAAAGAAAAAAAAGACGGTTTAATTGTTAAGCAAAAAAGGTTAAAATTACGCAGTAGCACATACGTAATTACAGTTCTACCACAAAGTTCTGACACTTGGACGCTTCTGCGCATGGCAGAAAAGGACGAATCCATTCGAGTTTTAGGGAAGTTCGTTTTACTGGTGCGTTTATTAGCATGCGAATCAGAGAGTTTGCTTCTCTGTTTATTGAAAGCAACTCAATTTATAAATTGGCATATAGCATCAGTTCGGAAGAAATCAAGTATGCTAGACGAACTGAATACAGTACAGAAACGGCCCATTCCTTATACCAGCAGTTCCTCCTTCGAACATAAATGGATTCTTCTTGGCACTCTGCCAGTCAGATCTTTCTTTCCTTTTTTTTTTTTTTTTGTTTTTTGTTTTTAGACCTGTAGCTGTTTTTTGGCTCATTTCATAGATCGGAATTTAAAAAAAAGTAAAATAACTTGCAAAAAATGAGGTGTCTTAATGTTATTTTATTTTATTTTGTACTAATTTTCTGAGCTTTATCAAAATAATTTCCTCATAATGCATCTTTTACCTGAGGGCAGCATCTGGCAATTCGCTAGCTGTGCGACTGTTTCTGGATCGGTGAGGTCCAGTTCGAAGAACACACTGTCCGCACTTTCGAACGCCTTCTTGGTGGACCACGGCACGTACTCCCACACCCTGGTATAAGGAACGTGGATAGTACCGAAGAAATACACAGGTGGCTCCCTGTCCGGAAGTGTCCATAAGAACGTGGATCCCTGTACAGAAGACATTAAAGGCAAGTGGTTAACTTCATTTATTTACTGAGCTATATACTAATCCTTGATAAATATAATGCTGTTGTTTGTTGTTGTTTTCAAATGGGCTGCATATATTTGTTCCCCTAGTGCGTTCCCAGAGATTGGTACCAATTATTTCAGCGGAACCACAATGAGTGTGGAACCATTGCCACAATTTTTTTGTCGCTCTGTTTTAAACTGGATGGCGGCACCTGAGCTCTAATTGATGCAACATGCACTAGGAGTTTAATTTAGCCGAGAGAGTATCAACGCAAACGTATACTCAAAGGATCTTTAACAAGCCACATAATCATACGAGTTGCGCGCTATCAATTTTTTGCATCTTGAAAATCTACCGACTTGGACCAGGTTGATAGATATAATAGAAACAGGGCATACTGCTCGGACCAACTTCGTTAAACGAAAGTGTTCGTTGTGTACCACGTGAATGGGAGGCCCTTTGGCGTGCGCTGGTTCGCTGTGTTGTACTATTTGGCTGATTATTGCTTTCTTGAGGTGACAATTCTTTTTTTCCCAAACTAATAATGTTGCAAAATATTTTTGAAGAACAGACAGAAACTAATCCTGCACTCACGCGGGAAACGTTTGAAAAATAAGGTCACCCAGAAGGACACATGAGTTGGACGACCAAAACACGTCACAGCCCAGTCAACAAGTCTTGGTTCTCTGGACGAAAGTAGTTTTTACGCATGGAATACAGGACAGCCAATCAGTGAGTGTTCGGCAGCACAACAAAGTCGTTATTAATTATGTAGAATCAATAATGTGTAGGCTCAATTCATTTGTTTTTACTCCCTAGAAGGAGCGGAAAACGCATCGGCTACCCACATAACTAACGATTGACACACCTAGGGTTACTGCTGCGTAATCCACTGATTCACTGCTATTATATATCAATAATGCTATCTAACGGTCTGTCATCGTCTACTAAAACCGTAGACCTATGAGTTATAAACTGAGTTGGCGTGATTTCCCTGGAAGTTTAACAAATACCCCAGAAATGCTAGATCATGAAGAATCTGATTTTTGACTAACGGGCAGTGGAAGAAAAGGGGCCTGCCCGTTATTTTGCTGCTCACTCTGATAGACTCTCAGTACAGAGATTTTTTTTTTTTTTTTGCTCATGTGACTTAGTTGAGAGCCAATGACTCCGCCTACTTGTGGTGCTTAGTTCTTTAAAATCTGTAGCCCGAACCGAGTAACAATCTGAGAAGAAAGTCCGGTTTAGGTATCGAATCCTAAGTTTTTATTTTTATTTAAGGAACTAAGGCATTCTTGGCGTGCTTAAAATTAAACATTACAGCGAACGAAAATAATTAGCGACAAATTTTGTATAAAGACAAATTCATCACACTGAACTAGTAATTTTTTTATGAATGAAATTTCGATTTCATTTGTTGTATCAAACGAGCGCGTTGCATATACGGCATGTCAATTTATAATGCCCTTATTAATGGACTGTACATTATGTCAATTGTCCATAAATACGTTAAACTTTACAAGAATAGACAATTTTGTGTCGTAGTGTGGCGTAGAATTGCTAAAATGTGTAGCTTCATTTTTAATACATGAAACAAAATAGTTTTACCATTTGTTCTTCGTCACAAAAATGGGGTCGCTTCCGATGTCCGATGGCAGTTGGCATGATGATCGTCTGCACCTATCAAAAAATTGCTTCATGATTAATAGGTTAGGGTAATTGTAAACATAGGGTAAATGTAAACAAGCCTCATAACTACACTTGTGGTGGTTTTGAAAAATTAACTGCTGGTGAGTGATGAATTGGCAACATAGGGCAGACATTGAAAGAGTTTTGTATGTTTCGAAACAACTGTGGAGGCGTCCCCTATTGCTTGAAAATGACACGGTGGAAAAAGTTGTTTAACAAAATTTAGTGATCTAACATTTTTCACTCCTGTTCATCTTCAAACGCGAAGTATGCGGTTTCAACCATTTTTATTTGTCATATGGAATGTCGCTAAAAATATTTATTAGTTATGAATTACATCCTCCCTGTTATTCTTCATGTGCAAGTAAGGTGTTTACAAATACCCCATGTATTTCGTATTTTGGGGTACTTGCCAGTTTATAAATTTCGCTAACAAAAATTGAAAAAACTTTCTTATTCGAGAGCTAATAAATGCACCTGCAAACGAACTTCCCTAAAACTCAAATGGATTCGTCCTTTTCTGTCACGCGCAGAAGCGCCCAAGTGTCAAAACTCTACGGGCGGACTGTAAATAAGTACCTGCGCTTTTTTTCTCGCTCTATGCACAAATTACTGACTGTTACGGAGAATTGCTTGTTTTAGTGAGCCAAGCATCTCAAGTAATGGTTTAATTGTGCTATAAATACTCTCCTTC
Organism: Octonoba sinensis; assembly: GCA_038502835.1. Taxonomy (NCBI): domain Eukaryota; kingdom Metazoa; phylum Arthropoda; class Arachnida; order Araneae; family Uloboridae; genus Octonoba; species Octonoba sinensis. The sequence goes on along the minus strand of CM076601.1, from coordinate 22,495,991 downwards.
TTTTTTGTAAAAATTCTTAAAAGAAATTCAAAAGTGAAAAGTTTGCCGCCCCCTATATTTTGCCACCTTGTGGTCGAGCACAGAATGGCACATTCCTAAATACGGCTCTGCACAGGGACCGTTCATAAATGATGTCACACCTTTTTCAATACATTTGACCCCCTCCCTCCCTCCGTCCCTTTGTTACAGGATGCAACACTTCATCATACCCCTTAACCCCCTTTGTCACACGTCACGCTGCATTACATAAGCATATATACTTGCAGTTCCGAAACAAAGTACTGCGTTATAGATCACGTTTCTTATTTTATTTCAGAACTTTTAATGACACTTATGACCATAATGATGATAATTTCATGTGTGCTTAATTTGTATAAAATGAGGTTAAGGTTCACAAGACAAAAGATAATTAATAGAGAACAGTAAAATATATTAATCATTCGAATTCTGAAAAAATGACCCGCGCCAATTTTATTTTAAAAGTGTAAGTGAGTAAGAAAATTTCCTTTTAAACTTTTAAATAGAAGTAAATTATAAGCGTAATCAGCATCGGGGTTTACGATACAAAATGATCATTAAACCTTTAAAATCAATTTATTAAAATCGAAAAACTTTAAAAATAAATTTAATTTTCTGATTTTAAATTTTTTTGCAGAAAACAAAATCGCACTTCTTGTTACCCCCTACCCTCTCTTTGTCACAATCTCTCGAAATACCCTCCCTCCTCGAAGCGTGATACCATTTATAAATGACCCCATATATAGGCTTGCCATATTTTTGGTTAGTGAAACCGGGACACATTAATATAGAATGGGGTATGTATTACCTTCTGTTGCGGGGGTCTGAGGAAATTTTTAAAAAATTAAAAGGTAAAATGGTGAGTTTTACGCCTTTTTTAAAGCTTCGCAAGTGTTGCGAGTGGGCAATCTGGAACTCTTAATTCTTAGTCTACCCACCTTTTAAAAATAAGGAATTTTTGTTACTTAATTTACTTAAAATTTTTTTTTTCCTTTTTAATGAGAATTTTTTCTGGTCTACCGTCTAGAAAGAAATGTTAATAAAATAAAGTTTAAATATTTCATCAAATTGCTTAACGAAAACCATTCAAAAAAACATTTTTGTCTAACTAAAAAAGCAATTAATAAGTTAACAACGTTATTCTTTGTTTTCAACCCACTCATATTTCTGACTTGAATGTACTTTTTTCAAGATCTTTGTTAAGCTTGACTTTTTCATAAAAGCCAGAGCAAAGAAAACGCCAAAGTTTATTTTACATACAATCAATGCTTTTGCAGTGAACTCCCCCATTAATGCTCTGTCTTCTTAAAGATTCTTAATCTCTTTTTAAAAGATTCTTGAAAACATAAATTCATTACTTTTTACATCTTACGGTCGTTTCCGGGACATTGTTAAAACTGGGCGGGACACCGGGACAAGAGCAAAATACCGGGACTGTCCCGGTCAAACTGGGACGCATGGCAAGCCTACCCATATAGGCATGATTTTTTTTTTCCACGCCGTACTTCTGTTTGAAATTAAAAATAAATACATCTCAGAAGCACTCAAGTGCAGACAATTCTAAAAACCATCAATTAAAGCGTGGAAATGACCTGTTGATATCGCAAGAAGCTTGTCATTCGATAGGCCCTTCGGTCCTGATCCGATGGCGTTGAATGAGGCTACCCAATATGTGGATTAGGTAAACTGAGCGTGTAATTTACTACGCAAGTAATCGACCATTCTCCCCTCCGCGAAGGAATTGAGACAATGATGAATCGGGGAAACAAAAAAAGTCATTCATGACCAATGATGGAGGACGCGCAAATGATTGGTGTAATCCATCACGTGATGATGGGGCCGTACGCTTTCCGGGTTATATTCCTATGTTATTTAATACTTCGAAAGTATATATGATTGGCCTCTCCAGGAATAGGTGAATATTTTAATAGAAATAAAAGGACAATTTATATAAGAGATGGATGGTTTTGATTTAGTGAAAAGTTTCTCCCCCCCCCCCCTCGTTGTTCTGAATCATGAATCATTTTTAAAATCTTAAAGTGTTTTCTGTTGAACTAAATAACAAACATCAGCGGGTTATAATTTCAACAATCAATCTAAACATGAGAATAATCGCTCGATATAAACAAACTAAGGTGTTGCCATTCTAAAGAATAGGAAATTAACCATTTTTAAATCGCAGAAAACGTTTTAAAATTCGAAAGGCTTAAGAAAAGATCGCTAGGTATGAACATGAGAATGATCGCCCGAATAAACACATTAAGGTGTTGCCACTCCAAAGAATCGGTAATCAAAAATTGAGTTATGAACGGAAATACTTTTTTAAAAATAGAAATAAATTTGCTAAAGTCGTAAATTACGATAACGAATACGAATATTATGTTACGTTTCTTGGCTAATCATTGGACAAATTTTTAAAAGTCGTTTTACCATAGATTTTTTTTTCCCCATGATGGCAGTATCGTATCGCAAAATTTAATCATAACTGGTCCATGTTAAGTGAAATATATTTATAGATTGTGTAGTTCTTCCATTAAAAATGAAAGAAAATTTTCAACAATATACGAGAAGGTCAATAAGAATAAGTTTGTCTCTGTCTATATTGAACTTAATTTATGAATCTTTTATTACTAGTATTTACTTTAGTTAAAATACTTCGGCCTTGCGAATTTTCAAATGATCTATCTATACTATTAAAACCTGCCCGCATCTTTCTGTCTCCTCGAAAACGGCAGACGGTGCGACGCCGAGCCGGGCATCGTCGGATTCGGAATTTTCCGGGGAAGCCATATCGCCCGGTCGCATCCGCGTCTGGCTTTAATTAGCGGAGATATTAATTAAAAACGCAATCTTTTTATTTTATTTCTGCATTGCATCTTTCCAACAATAATACAGTTGCCGTGTGAATTAAAATCAATGCATTTGTTGCCATTGTTGTAACAAATCAACGGTACTAATAACCAACATTTCTAGCATTTTGAGTGAGGCTTCGCTGTATTTGCAATCTGTGTTAAATTCAATCCTTTTTAACCGACTTCACAAAGGCAGGAGGTTATACATTCATATTGTATGTATGTCGTTTTTTTTTGTTTGTCCACTCATAACTTCTCACCGGATGAACCGATTTTCATGATTCCTTTTTTATTCGATCGAGGGTGGTTTCCCATAGGTCCCATACCATTGTTTGACAATATTCGATAATTAGAAAAAAAGTTATGGGCTGAAATGTGGCCATTTTTTTGCTTTTTCATCCATAACTTTTGACTAAATGAACCGATTTTGATCATTTTTTCTTTAATCGATAGAGGGTCGTCTAACTCCAATATCGCACATCAATTTAACTACATTTGTTTTTTTAGAAAAAACGTTACGGGTGAAAAATAAGTATTTTTTATTTTAATTTGAAAGGCTTGACTTGATTTTTCTTTGTTGGGAAAATTATTAATAAATATGAAACTCACTGTTAAAAAAAGTTTTTGTTGCCATTGTGATATAATAATAAATGCAATTTCAGCAAGATTTTGACTGAAGGCTTCTCTGAGGTAAAAATTAAATCCAATCAGTTTCTTTGCCAAAATCGACTTCAAAACGGAATTTTTCATACAAATGATTAGTTTTTAGTGTCATTCATTCAAAGGAGGTTTGTCCTTTGATATGGATTTTTTAAAAATAGAGTATTTATATAAAAAATGTATTTACACTAAAAAGAGTAAAATAAAATAATTTTTGGAAAAAAATAGAACCGACTTCAAAGTATAAATTGCGCAAAAAAGTGAAAAATAAATTAATACTTTAAACAACATCGCTGTGACTTTTAAACATAGTTTTAGAAGTCGGTGCAGAAGTATGAACCTAATTACCATTAAACCATATGCTACTACATATTGGAACTGTTGCTAATTCTGGGCAATTTATATTTGTAATTGATTTATGATTACAAAAGATTTTATCCACCCTAATCTTGCATTCGGCGTCATATAAACGATACGAACATAAAAACGATGTATTTTTTGTGCTTGCAAGTCATCTAGTTTCAGTGCGCAACCGTCTTGTGCTAACGTTTCGCAAAAGATTTCGCCCATCCAAAGAATAACTGAGATTCCACGGTTGACGGTTGCAACAGCTGTTTCGTGAGCTTGTTGCTAACATAACAGTGACACAGTGAATGCTAATAAATTATTCGATGTTGTGTAATAAAAATCCGCTCGCAGATCAGCATAATGCGCTATTTACAGAGCGAGTCTGAATAAGCATCAAATGAAATGATGTCTGTTTGGAAAACGTTTCCTCCGAAGTTTTTTTTCTTTCCAAAGATTCGAAACTCCTCAAATAGTACGTGGGCGGTCACGTGTTGATGGACAACAGTTCGAAAACTCCCGAAATTAGAGGGCTGGGCCAAGTATCCGGTGACCCACAGACACATTTCTCAACCAGCCAGACGTTCTGTAAATATCGTCACTTCTCTTTTTTTTTTTTTTTTGTTAAGAAATGGCTTCTTTGCGGCTAGACCTATATTTCAGGAAGCTACAAGGTTTTATACATAATTTTACATTTAATTGAATCAACAGTTAGGGATCATTCATAAATGATGTCAGGCTTCGAGGGGGGAGGGGAGTTCATGAAATTGTGACAAAGTGTGACAAGGGGAGGGGAGGTATAACAAGAAGTGTGACATCATGCAATATGCAACATAGTGTGACATGTGACACAGGGGGGAGGGAGGTCCGCTGAAGTGTGACATTGTGACAAAGGGGGGGGAGGGGTGTCAAATATATGGGGAAAAAGCGTGACATCATTTATGAACGGCCCCTTATTTTCGTTATAGTGGATGACAACGGAACCAATTCAAGTGTTTCCGTTACAAAGAGAACAAAACTGTAGCTCATATCCTTCAATTTTCTAGACCATAAAATTATTTTAGATGGAACAGCTTTTAGTGGACTGTTTTCTTTTGCTTATTATTTTTTGCTATAAATTTCACAGTATGCCATCCTAGACATACACAGTGTGTCAAAGAATCTTTAAGACTAGGTTTAAAAGAAAATAAAAACTAGTAATTATATATTTTTAAGTATTTTTATTCAAAAGAAGCTCCTTCGGCTTCAATGCATTTGTTACGGCGGTTTAACAATGATTCGAATGCCTGTTCTAGCTCACATTGTGGGATGCCTCCAAAGCTCGCGTCGGAGCTGTTTGTATAGTGTCAATGTCATCAAAGTAAAAAAAAAAAAATTGCAAACAAATGAACTGAGGTTTTGGCAGTGGATCAGCCGATAGTGAAAGAGTTTCACGAAGTCTCGATAACACAGATAGCACCACTGTAAGCTTAGTTCCAGCTGTGGTCTTGAAAATTCTCTGACACACTGTGTACGAACAGCTTCGACGCGAGCTTTGGAGGCAGCCCACAATGTGAGCTGGAGCAGGCATTCGAATCGTTGTTAAACCGCTGCAACAAACTATACTATATCTTAACATTGAAGATTTCAACCAAAAACTGGAATTTTGAAGCTATTCCCCAAAAGGGGTGGAGCAATCGGACGTTTACTCTCGTTAACAATGGAATAAAGAACAGCCAATCAGTAAGTTTATTAGCAACACGTGATCGAGGTAGGTTTTTTTTCTCCTAATGGGCTGCGTATATTGGTTCTTAACCTTTTCAGACCTAGTGCGTTCCCAGAGATTGGTAAAAACTCTTTCAGTGGCCCCACAATGGGTGTGGCCCCATAGCTGCAATTTTTGACACTCAGTCTCCCCCCTAGATGCTGGCACCTGAGCCCTAATTGATGCAAACTGCACTAGGAATTTAATTTAGCCAACAGTATCCAATCCAAACGGGTACTCAAGGGATCTTTAGTAAGCCGCATAATCATACGACATGGGCGCAGTCGATTTTCTGCATCTTGAAAATCCACCGACTTGTTGGGTGATCCTGCGAACTTGGAGGTACGAGGCCTGCGCCTTATCACTACGCCCCACTACCGGCGTCAGCGAGGTAGTTAATTTATGTACGTACGCAGAAAATCTGAAGCAAAGATTTCTCCGCTATCATTGCCGCTGTATAGTTATTTCAGTCATAAACAGAAATACAATGACAACTTATTTCACGAAATATATAAAGCATTAGTAGCTATTTCTGAAGTATTGATAACACATAAACTGCTCTAAATACAGCCATTTTAGTTTCTCCTTTTCGAACACCCATTCAATATTGTTTTTTCTCAATTATTAATAACTTTCCTTCGTTTATTTCTCAGCAAAAGCATGAGCGAGAATAGAAGTTCTCAATCCAACCCTGAAACGTAACCTGGAATCTCAGTGCTAACAAACGTTATTCCATTCTAAAGGATTAGAAGTAAATTAGAACAGATCTTATCTCAATTCTGTCGCGTGAACATAATACTCAAAAGTCTGTATAAAAGAAAGAAAATAATAACCTACATATAAAATAATGCCCTTGTGATTTAAAATAGAATTTGGCATAAAAATAGCATTTCTATTTTCGAATAATTATTTATGCAGTAACTTGGATCTTTGTTTACGTTCGTTAGCAGACGTAGCTAATGAAATTGCATTCTTCGAATGCAAACGATAGTTCTGCTTGTATAATTCTTCGTCTATGTCTGCTGGTACATTTTCTTGTGGTACGACTGGCGCTTCAATTTTGCATCTATAGTTCGATTTTTTTTTTAATGTGGTGAAATTGATGTAAAAATATTTACCTTTGCAAAAACATATTAAAGCAAAAAAAAAAAAAAAAGAAACAGAAAAGAAAAAAAGAATGATTCAAACTGCATTTCCAAACTTTTAGTAAATTTAGGTTTAATGTTTTATTTTATCATTTGTTCATTTTATTTATTATTAGTATTACATTGTGGGTGGGGTTTTTTTTTGGGGGGGGGGGGCGAGTGTGTCCCGCTAGTTATGTTGAAAAGTCGTATCTATGTTGTTTAAAGAATAAATTTATAAATTTATTATTTACTTTTTAGCGCAATTCACATTTAAAGTCACTGCGAAAAATGTCAGATTTTAAGCTGAAGTATATAAAAATCTTCATAAAGCTCCGCAAGACTTATCTTTTTTCTCAAAATTAGGAGGATTTTTGACATATTTTAAAAATTAGGTATAGTGCCTAGGAAAAAAAATAATAAAATAAAAAAAGAAAATAGGAAAAAAAAAAAGGACGAAAATATCTTATAAAATTGAAAAATTATTATTATGATTATATTATATGTTATATAATAAAATAAAGCGTAGTACTATATTTTTTAAGTATTTTTTATTTAAAATAGTCTTTTTCGGCTTCAATGCATTTGTTACAGGGGTTTAGCAGAAATGAATTCGAATGCCTGTCCTAGCTTACATTTTGGGACTGCCTCCAAAGCTCGCGTCTAAGCTGTCTGTATGCATCAATGTAATCATAGTAAAAAAAAGGTAAATAAATGAACTAAGGTTTTGGAAGTGGATCAGCTGATTGTTAAGGAGTTTCACGAAGGCTCGATAACACATAAAGCCCCTCTGTAAGCTTAGTTTCAGCTGTAGTCTTAAAAATTCTTTGACGCAGACTTCCGACGTGAGCTTTGGAGACAGTCCCACAATGTGAGCTGGAACAGGCATTCGAATAGTTGTTAAACCGCTGTAACAATTGTATGAAAGCCGAAGGAGCTTATTTTGAATAAAAATACTTTAAAAATTATAATTACTAGTACTTATTTTATGTTATGAACCTAGTCTAAATAATTCTTTGACAAACTGAGTTTACTACATATCATTCCTCTCAGAAATGTTAGGACTTTTGAAAAGCTTCATCATAGCTAAGTTTAAGAAAGTCCAATATTATTTCTCTCTTAAATGCAAATAAAACAAGTAAACAAGCAGCAACCATTTTTCCCGAAATTCACAGCCCCACTAATGTTGTTGCACAAAATCTCAGCTGTGACTGAGAGTATTTATTTTTCCTCGCCAAAATAGCACCTGGGGCTGAGAGTGCTCAGTTTCAGTTTTCTATGTAACAAAAAAAAAAGTATCCCCCAATCCCCAAAGAATGACCGAAACCCAGCAGCGACAGTTGCAGTGAGGAGTTTCCAGTGATTCTTAAACAGATGCGAAGCCGAATTGAGAATTTCCATTCCAAGTTAAGAGGATTACGCAACGTTGCTTCAGGAAGAGGCTGAATAATTAAGGTGAGGCCCGCGATAGCTTTTTTTTAATGAATGTAAATCTCAGCACCCCCACTCTGTCGAAGGTTCCACTTTGGCATTCATTATTCATGCCTTCTTAGCCCCATTATCCGTCGTGCTGCAAAGGAGGAAGCCTCTCAAGGCGGCTAGGAATCAAGACTGTTTTCGGTGGAAGACTCACAAGCTTCCTGGATTTTAGTTTTTCCGGAAATTTTGCGGAGCTTGGAAAATATAGGCAGATGAGAATAATTATCAGGGTAGCATAGTAGCCTTAGCATTCTCGTTGGAGCTAGGCTTCTGGAAGATTTCAGTTATATTTGGTGTTATTATCTAATAAAAATCAGTGTTTAGTAAATAAACCAGAAAAATTGCACAGCGTTGACAAGGACAACAAGAATGTTGGGGGAGAAGAAAGGAGCCTTCCACTTGTCGTTTCAAATTTAAATGTCAGAAAATTATAAGCCACAAATTCTTCCCAACTCTTAAGTGCACAATGTTACTAATATGCTTCCCACTTATCGTTCCAAATTTAAATGTCATAAAATTAATGCAACACATTCTTCCGAGCGCTCAAGTGCACAATGTTACTCTAATGTGCTTCCACTTGTCGTTTCAAATGTATCTTATATATAAGCTGCTTAAGTGTATGTTTGTCGCCGATAGCTTATTGGTTGCTTGCATAACTGTAATGCAGTTGCCATTGTTGTAACGCACGTCAAGTATACTAATGTAATCAAAACATTTCTCTACCATTTTGAGTGAGGCATCGCTAGATTTGCAATCTCCGTTAAAAAGTAAAGTAAACGCGAATTTAATGTAATCCTTCTTTTTTTTTTTTTTTAATTTATTTATAGTCTGCGCTTTTTATATATATTAAAGTGGCAGCGCTCTTTTTTCTAGGGGTTTCGTTAAAACTATTGTTTTGACGATGATTATGTTGGATATAAATAGATATTTTTCACAAACAATTTGATTATATAGCAAATAATATTTTTATTTTACAGATTATTATAACTTAGATGATTTTTCTTCGGTAAGAGTATTTGTTTCCGATATGATTATATGTTTATTATTTATTCATTGAATTTTACTGTTCTACCTGATAAATATCTTTTTGATTTGATGTGCATTTCCGGTTACTGAGGGAATTGTATATTTAAAATGGCTAGAACAGCGGTCATTTCGTATGACGACCTAGCTTACTAGTGTATGTCAGAAAGTTAAAGCAACACATTCTTCCCAGCTCTTAACTGCACAATATTACTAATGTGCTTCCACTTGTCGTTTCTATTTTAAAGGAGAGCACATTAGGAATAGTTTACAACCCCCAAAAATTATTTCAGCTCTACTTAATCTCCCTCCCCCTCCCCCGACCTGCTGAAGACCCAACATGAACAGTTGGGAATACGTGCATGTAAAATCCGTGCACCCTGAAGTTCCGAAGGTGCCGGAGGGTGGAGAATTTTCCTTCCCTTCACTATTAGGTCAAAAGTCGACAGGGTGGCGTAGTGGTAAGACGCAGGTCTCGTATGCCCAAGATCGCAGGTTCAAACCTGGCCCAAGTCGGTTGATTTTCAAGATGCAGAAAATCGTCTGCGTCCATGTCGTGTGATTATGTGGCATGTTAAAGATCCCTTGAGTATCCGTTTGGCATGGATACTCTCGGCTAAATTAAATTCCTAGTGCAGATTGCATCAACGAGAGCGCAGGTGCCCCATCTAGGGGAAACTAAGCATCAAAAAAAATGGGGCAATGGTACCACACTCATTGTGGTGCCGCTGAAAGAGTTGGTACCAATCTCTGGGGACGCACTAGGTCTGCACTGGTTGATGACCGATACTGTAGCGCCATTAGAAAGAAAAAAAACTATTAGGTCAAAAAGGGAGGTGGCGTACTGGTGGGGGCGCCATCTGGTGTCATTCACATACATAATGAGCCAAGTCGTACTTCCACCATTGCTGTGCTCATTTATGAACGGAAGGCGCTCCTTATTGCCTGAATTCCTGGTCGCTCTGCGAAGGGGAGCTTGGATGCCCAATGGGCATTAGAAACAACAAGAACCATCCCATTTTTGGGACGCTAGCCGCAAATGGATTTTTAAAAAATATATCCAAAATCTTTTAAATCTAGGTTTATAAATGCAATAAGTATAAGTACAGTGAAACCTGTGCAAGTTGACCACTTGCGGTGCAGCACTTTAGTGGTCGACTTAGACAGGTGGTCAACTTATGGAGGGTTTTTTTTTTTGTCATTTCTTACACTATGCTTTTATACATTTGTAACTATTTAAAATATAGCTTCCTGTACTAACGTTACTTTAAAATAGTAACTAGCTATGTTTTCACAATTATCTAAAATATCATTAGAGAAATTTAACCTCAATGACTTACAATGACTATACAACTTCAAAATTAAAGTATTCAGTTAAATACCTTATTAATTATGTAAGATACTTATCTGATGGTAAAGATTTCCTAAATATACATAATATTTCAAAATGGCTAGATCAGATAGAAGAAAAAGAAGGAACTTTTTTAAAAACAAAACAGTGCTCATAAGTAATTTTCCCGTATGGGTAACTTACTAAGAGGCAGGGCCGGCCCGACGGTATTCGACGCCCTTCGACTTTATACAATAGTCGCCCCTAGCCCTCTTTCATCGTACAAACTAAAATACTATAAATTCAATCGTGTATAATTTTATTGCGACTTTTTTTTTTTCAAATGGGCTGCTGTTGGCTTTTGGTAATTGCAAACCTAGTGCGTTTTACAGGGATTGGAATCACCTAACCTTCTCTGTCAAGCACCACAGTGGGTGCAGTAATAACGTCACAAGTGAATTTTGACGCTAAGCTCTTTCACTTGAAAGATGGAGTATCTGGGAAGAGTCACTATGATTGGGTCTGCCTATGTTAAAACAACTAGAACTGTTGAATTAATTGTGTAAAACAGCTCTGACGCTGAGGAGCCCCCAACATGCTGGCGTCCTTGTATTTTGCAGACTTTGCACATTGATAGGGCCTGCCCTGCTAAGGGATCATTCATAAATGATGTCACGCTTCGAGGGGGGAGGGGGTTCGTGAAATTGTGACAAAGTGTGACAAGGGGAGGGGAAGGGGTAACAAGAAGTGTGACATCATGCCTTATGCAACATAGCGGGATGCGTGACAAAGGGGGAGAGGGGGTCCGCTGAAGTGTGACATATTGTGACAAAGGGGGGGAGGGGGTCAAATATATGGGAAAAAAGCGTGACGTCATTTATGAACGGCCCCTAAGAGGTTTAACCAAACTTTATATTGATGTTTACTCCATCCATATAAATACTGGTCTAACATTATAGCGTAAAAAATACCCTGGAGAAGTTATTTCAGGGTTTTTTTATATTTGCAAAAAATAGAAAAACAAATAAATATAATGATAATTAGGCGGTCAACTTACAAAGGGTTTTTTACAATACTCCCACCCAAATTTGGCGTATATAAGTGGTCAATATAGACAGGTGGTCAAGTTACAAAAGTGTCTCTTCATTATACAATATACGGCTAATTCCGTTCCTGACAAAAGTGGTCAACTTGTACAGGTGGTCAACTTATAGAGGGTGAGGTAGTGGGTGAAGGGCTAATTCCGTTCCTTACAAAAGTGGTCAACTTAGACAGGTGGTCAACTTATAGGGGGTGAGGTAGTGGGTGAAGGGTTAATTCCGTTCCTGACAAAAGTGGTCAACTTGTACAGGTGGTCAACTTATAGAGGGTGAGGTAGTGGGTGAAGGGCTAATTCCGTTCCTGACAAAAGTGGTCAACTTGTACAGGTGGTCAACTTATAGAGGGTGAGGTAGTGGGTGAAGGGCTAATTCCGTTCCTGACAAAAGTGGTCAACTTAGACAGGTGGTCAACTTATAGAGGGTGAGGTAGTGGGTGAAGGGTTAATTCCGTTCCTGACAAAAGTGGTCAACTTGTACAGGTGGTCAACTTATAGAGGGTGAGGTAGTGGGTGAAGGGCTAATTCCGTTCCTGACAAAAGTGGTCAACTTGTACAGGTGGTCAACTTATAAAGGGTGCGGTAGTGGGTGAAGGGCTAATTCCGTTCCTGACAAAAGTGGTCAACTTGTACAGGTGGTCAACTTATAGAGGGTGAGGTAGTGGGTAAAGGGCTAATTCCGTTCCTGACAAAAGTGGTCAACTTAGACAGGTGGTCAACTTATAGAGGGTGAGGTAGTGGGTGAAGGGCTAATTCCGTTCCTGACAAAAGTGGTCAACTTGTACAGGTGGTCAACTTATAGAGGGTGAGGTAGTGGGTGAAGGGTTAATTCCGTTCCTGACAAAAGTGGTCAACTTAGACAGGTGGTCAGCTTACAAAGGGGGTCATCTTTACAGGTTTTACTGTATTTGAAGGTTTTTTTTGTTCAAAAATTCATCACAGAACGCTATTGAACTCGAAAGAAGGAACGGCACATTGTTTAAATATAGCTACATATTAGCTATATTTAAACATATTTATTTAATAGGGGAAATAAGTGTTGACGTCTATAGAAGGCTGACATTGTCCTTGAGTTCATTGATAGTTTTTAATTCAAATGCATTTTATGCTCTCTGATTGTAAAAGGAGCTCGTTATTCATTAGATTACATATTAGGTCAACAGATCAACACATTCAATTAAATCGATCACTTTTCCAATCTGAAGGCAAATAGCAATCAAACATGGAATAACGGCTTCGTGATCCCAAACGGAAATCTTCAATCTCCATTTCTTTTGTTCATCATTACAATAAAAACTTTATGGACTATTTTCTAACCTGTTTCAGCAAATCGTAAAAAGTTAGCGTTCTCTTTCTCTTGTTTGAAGCCCGCTGTTATCTGGAATTTGCAAGTTCAGTTGAATCAGCTTTGTATAAATGAGCAAATGAACTGTTGGTAAGCATTTGTTTTTACTTCATCTAATTCTGCATTCAGCAAAAATTCATTAATTTTAGAGGGATAAAAAACGAGGCAATTAAAAGTACTTCTGTCTTATTGAGAGTTTTGTTAGTAGGATGGATTCACATTAAGGTTACAAATTATGAAGCGAAGAGTATTATTACAGTCAAGGCCGTATCCAGACGGGGGGGGGGGGGGGCGACGCCCCCCCCCCCCCCCGAAATCCCAAAAATTTTCGCAATGTGGCATATATTCCTCCCTGAAACTTTCCTCTACACTAAGAGTCCTTCAAAAAAGCGCCCTTTTTTTTTTTCTTTTCTTTTTTTTTTTTTTGGCGGGTCTATGGCGCTGTCACTGACTGACGTCAATTGCTTGTTAATTTTGCTAGTGTTCGTTTTCGGTTTGTTTATTTTCGTTTGTACTTCACTGTATGAGTGCTAAACGCATACGAATTCTTATGTCTTTGGAGACTAAATTACAAGCCGTCAACAGACTCGATAAAGGAGAGACAATTTAAAAAGTGGCTTTCGATTTAGTTATGAGAGAATCATCATTTCATAATATGTACAGTAAATGACTGTTTTCACATCTTTGACAACGTTTTCATTCATTCGCAAAACCGAGGCTCTACTATATTATTTTTTTAATTAAATCAAGGCCTTCTCATTTTACTGATCATACGCTGATTTTCTTCTATTCATTGTGTTATTTATAACTTAGTAAGCCCGGCGGTCATACGAAATGACCGCTGTTCTAGATGCTATAAATTGTAATTAAAATGATTTGTGCAAAGTTGTCTGCTCATTCAAACTGAATTACCTAGGTAAGGCGATGAGGACGCTCCTTTGCTTACTGCTCCCACTACTATAGATTTATGGTTGGATCTTATTAGGAGAGCCCACCCCGTTGGCGCGGTTGGCGATGAGTACACTATCTTGGTAATCCTGATTAGATCGTAACCTTGTTTTATCGTTCTGCGAGGTGGACGCCAAATTGGCGGTTTTGAAACGGGGTGGGCTCTCCTAGGATTTTACCAAAGCGCGGACGATAAATAAATAAATTTAAAAAAAAGAAAGAATTAAATTAAATTCGCGTATACATTAATTTTTAACGGAGATGGCAAATATAAAATACAGCAAAGCCTCACTCAATATGCTAGATAAACCTTTTGATTATTAGTAGTATATTTGTCACACGTTTGTTACAATATCAATGGCATCTGCATTGATTTGTTTGTTCACACGGCAACTGTAATTATACTGTTGGAAACGACGGCAACAATGCAAAAATAAAATGAAACGGGTCAAAAAAATCATTGAAAAATTAAAAAAAAAATTAATTAAAAAAAAAACTAATTGAGTCATAACTTTCATTTTTGCAGCGATGAGTTTCTCGGGTCGTAAACATTAACCGTGCCTAATGGGGTCCCGATCGGTAAAACGGCCTAATATCCTATAGAGAACAGACAGACAGAATAAGCCGCTTATTTTTAGTAAACCCGGCGGTCATACGAAATGACCGCTGTTCTAGATATGATAAATTGTAATTAAAATGATTTGTGCAAAGGTGTCTGCTAATTCAAACTGAATTACCCAGGTCATGCGGCGAGGACGCCCCTTCGCTTACTGCCCCACATTACTATATATTTATTTACTATATAATTAAATTGTTTGTGAAAAATATATATTTCTCATCGAAAGAACTTATTGAAAATTGTGTTATGCTTTTCAAAACAAAAGTTTTAACGAAACTGGGAAAAAGAGCGCTGCCATTCTAACAAGAAAAATATAAAAGGAGCAGACGATAAATGAATAAATTAAAAAGAAAGAAAGGAATTAATTAAATTCGCGTATACATTAATTTTTAACGGAGATTGCAGGGAAGCCTCACTCAATATGCTAGATAAATGTTTCGATTATTATTAGTATATTTGTTACATTTGTTACAATAACGATGGCAACTGCATTGATTTGTTTCTTCGCACGGCAACTGTAATTATACTGTTGGAAACGACGGCAACAATGCAAAAATAAAATAAAACGGGCCAAGAAAATCATTGAACAATCTTAAAAAAATAATTTAAAAAAAACTAATTTTTGCAGCGTTGATTTTCTCGGGTCGTAAACATTAACCGTGCCGAATGTGGTCCCGATCAGTCAAACGGCCTGGGATCCTATAGCGGAAAGTCAGACAGACAGAATAAGCCGCTTATATATAAGAAGATTTGACTTTATCAATTATCATATTGTTGTATAATTCCACCTTTTCTCTCATAAAAATGTATTGTTGATTTTTGCTAAATATACCTATAACTTTATAACCACTTATAACATCCTTTCCCATAGATTTTGTTTCGTTAAAGACAATTATTGAAGAGGAATTTTTAGAAGAAAATATCATTTCTGGAATATTCTAGAAGGGGGGGGGGGGGGGAATTTCAGTTAGAAACAATTATTTTAGAAGATTTTATAGTAATTAAATATTTCACTTTCATTCATGTCTCACGTTGATTTCCTTCTCCTCTTTACGGAATTCTTTACTCATCTGTTGAAAATTTTTAATTTAGGTGAGCCTTGGATTTTATTTTGTTAGAATGAATTACTCTAGAATTTCCCTAACCGTAACTTTTTTTTCCCATGGGCTAATGTTGTTTCGTTAAAAGCAGTTGTTCTAGTTTTTCTCCACCTCTAACTTTTTTTCCCTATGGACTAAATAGTTTCATGAGAAACAATTATTCTAGTTGTTCTCCGCCTATAACTTTCTTTCCCATGGATTTTGGTTCGTTAAAGACAATTATTCAAGCGGAATTTTTAGAAGAAATTTCTAGAATCTAATTAAAAATCCTTCTGAAAATTCTAGAAAGTAATAACTCTAAATATTAATTTAGTCAATAATAATTCTAAAAATTCTTTCTAGAATTTTTAGTAGATATTTTAAAAAATCTTCTAAAATAATTGTTTGTAACAAACGGCTTGAAGAAGGTCCTGTACTTGTAAAAAATATACAAGACCTTCTTCACGCTGTTCTCTATCGAAAAAAAAGTCAGCCAAACTGGATTATCTAGTAAGAGCGCATAGATCGGCATAAAAAATAAATAAAAGTAAAAAAAAAACTAAATGAAGAAAGATAAAGAGAGAGAATGCGGTACGAATTGATAGTCTCCTCTTTTAAGCCTGCTAAAAAGTAAATGAAACCAGGATGATTGCATTTTATCACAAAATGTATTCCACAAAACCAGAGAAATAATTACAGGTTTCAGTAGAACAGCTAGTGAAGCAAAAAGAACAAAAACAATAACAATCAGACCGGAAAAGTAGAAGGTGTGTCTCTGGGAAGGAGACTACTATAATGCGCTTAAACTCCTTATCATTTTCTCTCAGTGATTTCAGGAAACTTATAATTAGTGCCTCTTGTTTTTGAAAATCTGATGCTTGCCTATCAACCATTAAACTGAAATTCAACAATTTTTTCAATTGAATATCTGTCATACTGAAGAGATTTATGGATTAATTATTAGTTTTATTTATCCATTTAAGTATTTCTTTTTAACTTACTTGCAAATATAAAGAACCATAACTATTCCACTGTGGATTGGATCTAGGATTCAGGTTACAACACATGTAGGCTATTATTTTTACGAGTGTGTAAATATTTACCTTCTTGAGCGTTACGTATATCGTCATTTTCAACAAATTGAGCACTATAAGTGCTCAATGTTAGACTGATAAGCGTCAGGAGTATACGCGAAAAATAAAGGTGCATGCTCTAGCAAAATATGGATAATAATAATAATAATCAAGTTTTATATGATAGCAATTTTGTGTATCAGAGGTGAAATGCACAATGTATCTATATTTTATAACCGTCAATAAAAGTTTAAAATTTAAGGAAACAGGTAAAAGAATTATTCACTGCGCCGATGGGGAAAAAAAAGCACTATGACACAAAAGTTGAATCTTTCAGGATAATTAGCTAAGCGAAAATTTTGCCAGTTTTTAAAATTTTATATTTAGACTGATAGTCAAAAAATGACCATTGTACCTCTTACCTCCGATACACAGAAATAATATCACAAATTCATAAAATCGTTGAAATTTAATTAAAATTTTAGGTCGCGCCATTTCCAGAAAGTGACGGGAGGATTTAGCCTACTTTCTCGTAAATGTAAAAATATATATATATATATATGAAAGAAGGCTTATCGTATTGTAAAAATATAGTTAAAAATGAAAAAAAAGGCAATAGTTAGGAAGGTTATTAAAATATATTGAAAAATAAAAAAATTGAAAGCAGGGTTTTGAGATGGTGAAAATATGTGTCTGTCTCCCAATAACTTTTGAGAGAATTCTCAAATTCGGAATGTTTTGAATTCGAAAGTTCTCAATGAGGATATCTCATTTTCATATTTTACTTTTTGAACAAATTTTAGTTCTATATTGAACAGTTCAATAAATCTTAACATTAGCGCGTATGAGTAAATTATGTAAACACTAGGCGTAAGATCCAAGTTCCTATGAGCAAGCTTGGCAAGAGCTCTCAACAAGAATTTTTTTTGTTCGAGCAATTTCCGTTCAATTTTAAACAGTTTATAAAATTTTTAACACTACGCCAACGGAGAAATTTCAATCCTATATAAATCTTGATCTATGAGACGGATTTGTTTGCAACAAACTTTATCGGAAGGATCTTATGACGGTAGAACATGTACAGATACCAAGTTTATTTAGAGATAAACGAGCCTATTTTCCCTTGAAATATTTTGATATGTATTTTTAAGCGTATTTCTGAATGAATGAATGAACGAATAAATGATTGAATGAATGAATAAATACATGAATGAGTGACTGAATAAATAGAAGAACGAGTGAAGGAATAACGAGCCTATTTTCCCTTGAAATATTTTGATATGTATTTTTAAGCATATTTCTGAATGAATGAATGAATGAATAAAGAGATGAATGAGTGACTGAATAAATAGAAGAACGAGTGAAGGAATATATATTTATTTACCGTCCAAAAAGATATATTTGAAGTACAGCAGAGCTGCGGTTTTCCGAGCCCCGACTAACAGAGTTCCGGGTTTGGATTAGAACTTTTTTTTTCTTTTTTTTTTTTTATTGGTGAGTCTGGTACCCTTGTCGATAGCGCCGTCACTGACGAACGTCAGTTACTTTTCATTTTGCTTGTGAAAAGTTCGTTTACGGTTTGTTTATCCAATTTGTACAGCACTGTATTGGTTACGTGATGAGTGCTAAACGCAAACGAAGTGTTGTGACTTTAGAGGTTAAATTACAAGCCATCAACATACGCGATATGGAAGAGATAATTAAAAATTTGTTTCAGATTTAGGTGTCACCATTTCATAATATGTACAGCAGTTGCCTTTTTATATCTCTGATTATCTTTTCATTCATTTCACCCATTTAAGCACACACTGTTAGAAATTTCATCATGAAATTACGGTTAAAAGACCGGCAGCAGTCTGTCCATCTAATTCACCGTTAAATTTACGGTTTGGAACATTTTGCTATCTTTACGAGACTTAACCATTTCCAATCAGCTTGGTTAAAAAGCCGAAAACAAAAAAGTTTACAGTTTTATAACCATTTAAAAATGGTTTCAAAACACAATTTTTATCGTTTTTGAACCATTTCGAGGCGTAGAATCTTCCAGGCGTAGAAATCGTAAACGAAGCTTGCGGGAATCGAACCCGCTTGGATGGCATGCCAACCTTGCTCTCTAACCATTCGGCCATCTGCACCACACGAAGCGGTCGTTTATTTTTCAATAAATCTTTCTTTTCAACAGGAGAAGAAAGATTTATTAATACATAAACGGCATTAAAATTGAGATTTCAGTTTTTGATTGGATCTAAAGCCATCTTTGGTCTAAATTTACTGTATATTGACGAAAATCATTTTATTTGCTGCAAAAATTAAAATACAAACAAGCTTCAGCAGCTCAAGTTATGGGTTCGCTCATTCGCAAACCGTTCGGGAATCCGACGTCTCCAATTTTTGATTACGTGTGTATGTGTTTTCTACCACTGCTTAAGCCACTTTTTTTCTTCTTCTTTTTTTTATATACACATGCAGATTTGAAGTGATAAATCTTTATTCACATTTTAATGACAACGTACGACCGGTAAGGTTTCGCAACCAAGATGGACGCCCGATTCTTACTGAGCGCTTGTAAATGACGGTTAGTTAAACGTTCTTTGGTAGAAACAGAGAATAAACGATTTTTTTCGCAATCAGAGGTTTGAGTACCATCTTTTTAATGGCTATTCAACTGTTGTAATTAAATATGGTAAAATAACAATAAAATAAATGGTTATTTTACTATTTTCTTACGGAAATTTTTAACAGTGTATTTCCTTCTCGATTTGGATAGAGTCCGCGTTATCCGAGTTTTTGATTATCCGAGGTAGCCTCAGTCCACATTACCTCGGATACTCGAGGCTCTACTGTAAAAAAAACTAAGGCTAAATGGGAAAAAGAGCAAAAGATAGAATAATAAATTTGGATGTTGGTAGGTTCGTATAGTTCTAGACCAGGGATGGGCAAACTACGGCCCGCCGGAAGGTTCTATCCAGCCCGCGGATTGAATTTTAAGTTGACTCGGATCGCAAATTAAAAGAAATGTATATATATTATATATCCATCTCCCTTTTCTACCTTATTTAAATATTATTTTTTTTCTTCCTGTTTTTCAGAGGACTGATGAAAATTTCAATGTCTCATTTTGTTCTACAAAACATAAATCAACGGAAATGCAATCACAGACAGCTTCCAATTGGTAAAGTGTTAAAAGCGGATGTTCTTTGTTAGTTATAGCTCTAGATTGGCACCAACCACTGAGGCGCAGTTGTTTCTAAATATGCCAAAGTTAGAATTTTACAAATCATTACCAAAAGCAAGTTTCCCAAATTTAATATCTTATGCCCAGAAAATCAGTGCTACGTTTGCTTCATCTTACATATGTGAACAAGGGTTTTCAACTGTGAACCATAGAAAAAATAATTTCAGAAGTAGACTGACAGATAAGCATTTAGCCTCGTTCCTTAGAATCAGGACATCTCACTTCGAACCTCAATATAAGGAACTTTTAAAAATGAAATCAATTTCATTCATCTCATTAGGATATTTAAATTGTAATACTTGTGAATCATGTGCATTATCCAGCACCAGCATAAAAAAGGTGAATAACAATAAACACACAGAAAGAATTGGAAAAGAAATATTATGATCATTCTAGTTATTTAAGCGTCTTTAAAGAAATAAAAAGTGCTTTAGATAAATTTAATTTTGCTTTAACATTCTAATTATATGCTTTATGATCGTCTTGTGGACATTTTGAATATAAATATTTAATAACTTTAATCACATTCAAAATTCTGAGTAATAGCATTGGTTAATAATAGATATTCTATAGCTCATTTCAAAGCTAAATGCACCTATAAATTTTTAATAAAATTTTTTGTGTGTATTTTACGGCACGCAGGTGCCGTATAATACATCCATACTTGTGCATAGTTTTTAAATTTTAGAAAAATTTCTCTTGGCCCGTCAAACGTTTTTTTTTTTTTTTTTTCGATTTTGGGCCTGCGACCGAAAATGTATGCCCATCCGTGTTCTAGACGGAACTTCTTGTTTAAACATTATTTTACTTTTGCCAGCGTAATCAACAAAAGCTATGCGTAACCAGAACATAAATTGCTTTCACTTCGTTATCCACTTTCGCTCTCTCTCAAGAGAGAAAGAACCCCTTTAGGGCAATCAATGAATGCAAATAAATGTGTACTTTTCTCTGAAGTGGTTTCATTCAAATCTTTCGATAGCACTTGCATAGACTGTGCGGCCGAATCCCCTTTCCCTCCTTTGGTTGGTCCTCTACACATTATGAACAGTAAGTCACAGATCTATAAAGGCACTAGCACAGTTACCAGTAATTTCCCGCCACAATAATAATATTGCGAAAATATATCAGACCTGCACATATTAAACAACATGAATCCTGGTTCTAAAAAAAATTGGAAGTTAAAACTCCCGGTTTATTTTTACATTTATGAATAATTGCAATTCAATTGCTGAATCTAAAGGCTTAACTCAATCCTCTTTAGAAGAAATAAAATTATAGGCTATAACTGATGTTATTTATTTTAGAATTTTACGAATAAATGCTGTCGGATGTAGTTTTTTTATCAGCTTCAGAATGATGCAAAAATTTAGAAAATAAGGTTTTTTTTGTTGTTGAAATAAATCCTAAAATTGGAATGAAAAAACACTCATTCGCCTTTTCGAATGGAACTTCGTGCGGTAACTTTCTCTAGAGGCGAATGAATTTTGTGCCAAATGTCTTTCTAATACATCAATTGTTGCAGATTTGTATCGTGAATAAAATAACAAACATACATGCAAACGAGCTCTTATACATATATAGATATTCATTATTCCTATATATATAGCAAACGGAAAACAAAACACTAATTCGAATTATTTAATAATACTTCCTGTGTGTTTCCTACGTCAGCAGATGGAATGAAGCTTCATGCGTTAACTTTCTCAGAGGGTGAGTAAATTTTGTGCCAAATACCATTCCAATCCACCAGTTGTTGCAGTTTTGTGTAGAGAACAAAGTAACAAACATACATACAAACGAGCTCTTTTGTATACATAGATATACACTATACTTATATGCATAGAAAAACGAGAAGAAAAAAAAAAGAAAACACAAATTCGAATTCTTTAAAAGGACTTGTGTGTTACCTATGTCGGGGAATGATGGAATTTTATGCCGAATATTATTTCTGTCCGTCAATTGGAGTGGCTTTCTATAGACAGGGCCGGACCAGCAAGTTTTCATGCCCAGAGCACTTTTAATTTTTCCTGCCCTTTTGAATGTTTCACTTACTTTATTTACTATAGAATATACACACATGCATACATTATATACTTATATAATATGTATGTATGTATGCATATCTGTGTGTGTGAGCTATAGTCAACGTGAAATTGGTTATTTTTAAGAATAACCTTCTATTACCAAAAATTATCAGTAGTTATTACTAATAAAACTGGTTATTTTGTATTACATTTTCTTAAAGAGAAATTTAAAGGATAACATGGAAAATATTCTGCCCGTTTGAAAGTTCCTGTCCAGGGCACGAGCCCTGTTTGCCCGTGTAATAGTCAGTGGCTGTCTATAGAGGCCATACAATCGTACACACATACGAACTCTTTTTTTTTTTATAGATAAGACAAATGACCACTTACCAGGAAAAATGTCAATAGGATGTTCTTTCTTAATTCGCAATCCATGATCAGACGAGCAAGGGGGCGGATCGTCCCCCCATCACCACATGCATCCACATATTTGTCCCCGAACGTTCCTTTTGCACCGAAAATAAAATATCACTCCAGAAAACACACGGAATTGTCATCACCTCGTGCAGATTGACATCACACGGGAGAATGTTTTCGCAGAACAAACAGGCGAGCACGTGAACGTGGAGAAAAAGAACACGCCAGAGAGAGAAAAGAATGTAAACAAGGAGCGGCGGAGGGGTTCCGCGTACGACCGTTCCGCGGGATATTCGCGAGCTGGAATGGAGGGATGGGGCAGAGGAAGGATCGGTGCGTATCGTGCAGCCGACAGCGATTGGCTGTTTTGGGGGGTCGTGTGCCTCGTGCCGCCCGTCACTCAACGAGGAGCGGATCTTCCGAAAGAGATTTCTTGTTTTGTTTTGCGTTTTTCTTCTTTGTGTTTGCGTTGCGCGTTTTTTATGCGATTTGGGGAGAAAACTGACATTCTGTGCGTGGCTTCTTTCCCGGTAGCCTTCATCTATTATTTGTTATACAAGTGCGACGCAGAAATATATCATAGTTTATGTGATTAATTCGTTATTATTAAGAAAACAGGCGATAGTAGTCGTCGGTAACAAGAATTCGCCCAACAGTGGAAATTAGGCAGTAATAACGGCCAACAGTCGATCGTAATAATTAAATTTAGCATTGAAGACATTGCTATCTATATTTTGCGATACGATACCATACTGACATCATGCAAAAAAAAAAAACTGGTGATATGATATTTAAAAATTTATCTATTGATTAGTCTGAAAAGTAACATATTTTTTTGCATTTATTATCGTCACTTACGGACTTTATTTCTAAATTTATTTTTAAATTAATTTCTATTTCTTAAAAAGTATTTCTATTCATAACTCAATTTTTAATTTCCGATTTTTTGGAGTGGCAACACCTTAGTTTGTTTATATCTAACGATTTTTTCTTAAGCCTTTCGAATTTTAAAGCGTTTTCTACTATTTTAAAATGGTTAATTTCCGATTCCTTGGAGTGGCAACACCTGAGTTTGTTTATATCGAACAATTATTCTTGTGTACAGATGCTCTGTGGGGGATCAGCTAGTTTATGTAATTATGTAAGCATTATTCATCAAATTTGGGGATTATAATGTCGAGTTTATTTTGATCATTCTCACTTAAAGCAAACGTATTGTAAATCATTGTTGTACCTGCTGCTGATTTAATACTAAGTTGAGTGGCAGTTGAGGTTACTCGAACAAAACATGTTGTCATCTGCTTTCTATAACAATATAATGTTACAATTATAAATAAGGCTTGCCTGACAAAAGAAAAGGAGAAATAATTAACTAATGATAAATTGTTTCCAAAATGTTTCAATTGATATCCCTAAAACTCGTCGATAACTACTAAACAAAAAAAAGTAAGCAAATCGGTTGAAACAGATGAGAAAATGGTTCCTGAGTGTTTTGTCTGTGCCTATTTATGTATAGATCAGGGACCGTTCATAAATGATGTCACGCTTTTTCCCGATATATTTGACCTCCTTCCCTCCTTTGTCTCCTGTCACGCTATGTTGTTTAAGCCTAATGTGACACTTCTTGGTACCATCTCTCCTTATCACACTTGGTCACAATTTTACGAACACCCCTCCCCCCTTGAAGCGTGACATTATTTAGGAATGATCCCTAATATAAATACAACCGGTAATTATTAAAAATCGCCGGTCAGTATTAATAATTACCGAATTTATTACAATCAATCGGAGTAACTTTGATCCGCCATTTCTTTAATGTTGATTCCCCCACTCATACTTTAGTAATATTACTGTGGTACGCCTACCACTAGTGGTACGCACAGCCTCTCCACGTGGTAGGCGTAAAGGCGGATCGATTTTGCCCAATTAGAGTTGGGATAATTTTGTTTCAAAGTTAAAAATCAATTATTTTTATTGTCAAAAAAGAATTGCTGTTTTTAATTCTGCTCTCAACCACTTATCTTTGTGAAACTGCTTTTCCCAATATATTTATTAAAAATAAATATGGAAGTAAATTAAAAGTCGACCCAAATTTGAGGTTAAAACTAAATTCTACTGAATCAGATATTACCTCGCTGGTATCTGCCATGCAGCAGCAACCATCTCATTAACCTTTTTTTTCATTTTATTTGTACTTAAAGACGTATTTCTAAGGTGCTTTGAAAGTACATAATTAAAATATGTTTTACATATTTAATATATTTTATTTTATGCATATAATTTAATTTTAATAAAAACTTTTCACTGCATTAATAACTATCAATAAAATAATTTTTGGAAAAAATAGAACCGACTTCAAATTATAAATTGCGCTAAAAAGTGAAAAATAAATTAATTCTTTAAACAGCATCGATGTGACTTTTAAACATTGTTTTAGAAGTCGGTGCAAAATTAGGATAGATAAAATTTTTTGTTATCATGAGTCAATTACAAACATAAATGGCTCAGAATTAGCAACAGTTCCAATATGAAGTAGCACATGGTGTAGTGGTAATTAGGTTCATACTTCTGCACCGACTTCTGAAACTAGGTTTAAAAGTCACATTGATGTTGTTTAAAGAATTAATTTATTTTTCACTTTTTAGCGCAATTTATAATTTGAAGTCGGTTCTATTTTTTTTTCCAAAAATTATTTTATTTTATGCTTTTTAGTGTAAATATATTTTTTATATAAATACTGTATTTTTAAAAAAATCCATATCAAAGAGCAAACCTTCTTTGAATGAATGACACTAAAAACTAATCATTTGTATGAAAAATTCCGTTTTGAAGTCGATTTTAGCAAACAAACTGATTGGATTTAATTTTTGCCTCAGAAAAGCCTTCAGTCAAAGTTTTGCTGTAATTGCTTTTAATATTACAGCACAATGGCAACAAACATTTTTTAAACAATGCCTTTTATATTTATTAATAGTTTTCCCAACAAAGAAAAATTAAGCAAAGCCTTTCCAATTAAAATAAAAAATACTTATTTTCCCCCGCAACGTTTATTCTAAAAAACAAAAGTAGCCAGATTGATGTACGATATTGGAGTTAGACGACCCTCTATCGATTAAAGGGAAAATCGTCAAAATCGGTATATTTAGTCAAAAGTTATGGATGAAAAAGCAAAAAACATACTACATTTCTGCCCATTACTTTTGTTCTATTTATCGAATATGGTCAAACGAAGGTACCGGACCTATGGGAAACCACCCTTGATCGATTGAAAAAAAAATCATGAAAATCGGTTCATCCAGTGAGAAGTTATGAGTGGACAAAAAAAAAACGACATACATACAATATGAATGTATAACCTCCTTCCTTTGTGAAGTCGGTTAAAAATGGTATAACTCACAGTGGTACGCAAACAGTTGTCAATAAAAATGGTGGTACTCGAAAGAAAAACAAAAAATTGGGAACCGCTGTTCTAAAGTATTGCATAGTCACCAAGAATTAAGAAATAATAATTATAAAAACCATTTAAAGTGAATAATTAACCCGTTTCAAAGTGATCCTTCCATTTAGGGTAACTTTGAACCACCTCAGAAAAGTGAATTTAAAAATAATTATTTTAACAAAAGTGTTATGGTTGGGCCACTCTGAACCAGAAAAATAAAATTACGAATGTTTAAAAAAATTTATTTCACACCATCACACGATTTCTATAATTTATGACAGTGCATAGAACAGTTCCAAGAATTTCAACAACCTTCAAGGGTTTTATCAACTTCAAACCAGCATTGAAAAATAGCTTCTAGGGAGTGATTCCAGAATGACTGTATTATAAGCTACAGTGAGCGCCGGCCAATTGAATCAGCCGCTTTAATGAATCAAATCGTCAAAAACAGAACGAAATTCAGAATTATTAATAAAAAACCGCCGGATTTTCGAATCAAACACCGCGTAAATGAATCAAGCGTATGTAACTCTCGCCAGTGTAATTAAAATCGGCGGGTCAAGGTCGCACAACTCTACCTTTTTCCCTTCTGGTCTAAAATAAATGATTTCTTATTACTTTTTATAAATTATTCGAATATTTTGAATCGGAGGTGTAGTAATGCAACTGCCTTAACTGCAGTGCAAAAGAAAAAAAGTATGGCGCTATTTTTCTCGCAGTTGCCATTGTAACGAAGCAGGAAACGCGACCTTGATGCGCCTATTGTAATTACACAAACTATAACCATTTCCCACAACGACGTACAAACCGCATCTCTTTCTTTTCTTAGCGTTCTTTCCGTAAAATGATGATTTTTTTTTTTTTTTTTAAAGATGGAGAGTGGGTGTTGCACACTTATGGTGACAGATTTCTTAGAAAAAGCCAAACAACAGGTGACGGAAGGAGACACTGTATCTAGAAGGGAATCTTCCGTTTTCACCCAAAGTTTAAGAGATTAGCATGGAAGTGTCTAGGGATGGATGGGTCAGAAATGCCGAGCTATTTTTAATAGGAAACCCAAGTCCTTATCAGTTTAGAAGAGCACCTTGGCGGTATTTTTAGCTCCCTGATGAGCACCTAGGTTTTATCCAGTGTGTTAGTAACAGGAGCGGGGGAGGGGAGCTTTAGGTTCTAGTTCTTTGTCGCTGGAAATTAAAGGAATTTTTGTGGTGCCGGCTTGCACCTGCTCAACATGGCAAAGGGCAAGAGCGCCAACTGGGACAAACAATAAGAGACGCTCCTTGGCCTCGCTGGAGGGGGGGAAGTAGTGACCGGTCAGGAGGAAAGGGGACAACATCCTTTGACTGCTAAATTAATGCTTTGTTTAAAATTATAGGAATGACATTGGAGCAAAGATGTTTGGATTATGAGGACTACAGATTGTTTTATGACATCGAAAAAATGGTGTCTAAATTAATTACTGCCTCTTTTAAGCAATCAAAAATAGATGCATTTTTCAAACCTCAAGAAAGCTAAAATTTAAATTTTTAATTGTTTTATGTTTTTGAAAATTTTGAAGATTAAACGAAGATATTTCAAATGAACAGCATACTTCTTATCTTTTTCAACTGATAGCTAAACAAAGTTTTCTTAAATTGCATGTAGAATTTTCCATTAAAAATAAAAATAAATTTTGCTTTGTTGAATCAAAATTGTTTAGAACAAACGTGATTCATCTAAGTGGCGGCCACTGTACTATGAATTTATTAATTAAATGTATAATATTTTATATGCACTGCGTTCCGTTTCGGATAAAATTAAGCACACAAAATCAAATTTGAAAAGTAAAAAAAGAAAGAAAGAAAAGAAAAAATATCAGTGATGATGATAGAAGCCCATCACTTTAAAATTTCCCGGGGAGGGCGAAGGGTATATATTCAATATATATTGCAGGTAAAAGACAATAAAATGCATACACAAATGTATAAATACAATGTATTTCGAAAAGTCAGAGGGGCATTTGACCCCCTCCCCCCCTCATCAGCCAAATGACGGGCCTACCTAATGATATCACTGTAGATTTTAACTATAATAGCAGTTCAATTTGTAGTCTGCAAAGCAGCTCCTGCACTTTCACGAAAGTATTTTATCATGGCATTTAGAGATGAAGTACGTTATGATAGTCTATTAATTATTTTGAGCCAAATAATTCGTACATTATCTCATATAAAACATCAACATGTCATAATAAAAAAATCTAAAAATCGTTTTTCCCCCCTTCCTTTTTTTAGAACAAAAATAACAAGCGTAAGGACATGCAGTGCAAAATGGCGATCATTATCTTATCGAAGGTGAATTTGTCAGGAATGCCAAAGAGCTTTTATTTCCGAATATTTAAGTTTCTAGCGACCCAAGTGGTCAAAGTTCAAACAGTTGGCCTTGACCGGCCAGTGTGGTATGTTTCTTTATTCAGCTGTCGCCCATAAACATGTGTCTTTGGAGAATGAAAGGTTACCGCACGCCGAATGGTTTCGAATCAGGAATTGCAAGTGAAACATACCTTACTAATCTGAGTTTATTGCCTAAAACACATTGCGTAAAAAAAGACAAAATGCTAAACAATTTCCTTATGATGCACGTAACTGCCTTTGATTAAGGAAGGAGATTTATATTTAAAAGAAAGAAAGGAAGAATGAATGAATGAAAAGGAAAAAGGTACTGAGAGAAAATAAAATCGCCGACTCAAAACAAAGAGATGGAAAAATTCGAACTCCAAATCGATGAATATGAAAATGCAGTATGGACCCCGACTGACAGAGGCGTAGCTAGGGTTTTCAGCGGCCGAGGACAACTGAAGATTTTGCACCCCCCTTTGACCCTGGAGGCCTAGGGGCGCCATTAAAGTTAAACAGCTCCCTATCCTAAAAAAAACTTTTTTGCTTCTCAAATGATAAATAGCTCTAAAAAGCAACCCTTTTTAACTTTCATTTTTATTAGAGACCATTGGGGACACGTATTGGGACACGTTGATGTAGCAAAATTATTTGTCTGATTTCCCACGCACTCCTGTGCTACATTGGTAATTCCCTATACGGTTTGCGGTGTTCCCACTTTTTTGTCGAACATATACACACCTCTTCAGTTCAAATGATTTTCTTTTCGCATTTAAAAAAAAGTAAATTAACATTAATTTGGCGCCCCTTGATGCTGCGCCCGGGGAGAGCTGTCCCTCCTCGCTCCCACCTAGCTACGCCTCTGCCGATTGAACAATTGTCCTTGGACTACTAAAGGCGATCGAGTTGAAATAAAAATTGGGGGACTTCACTTGTGTGCCCCTCGACTCCACCACTGAATAATACACAAATATCAGAATGAGTTACTTTTTTTTTTTTAATTCCTAATGGGCTGCTGTTGGTTTCTGCCAATTGCAGACCTAGTGCGTTCCCGAGAGATTGGTAGCATCTCTTTCGGCGGCACCGCCGCATGAGAATTTTGATGTCCGGTTTCTCCACCTGAAAGGGGGCGAGCACCCGGACTCTGTAGATGCGAAATTGCACTAGGAATTTAATTAAGCCGAGAGCATCCAAGCCTAATCTCTTTCAAGGGGTCTTTTACATGCCACATAATCATACGACACGGGCGCAGACGATTTTCTGCATCTTGAAAATCCACCGACACTGCCAGGCTCGACCCTCAGACCTGGGGCGAACGAGCTCAGCGCCTTACCACAACGCCGATATACACACGATAAATAAAACCTTCATTTATTAAGATCTCCCTCATGCGAGTGAAATTATAAATCATCGGTGTAGATCAATATAGGTGTTCCCCCCCCCCCTCCGCCCCGAGAAAAACAAACAAATGTTGTAAGCGTTGCTGTGTTTGTACAAACTAGTAGTTTTGTGGGCCGTTGTAGCCTATCGGTTAGGATGTCGAGCTTCGGATCGGAGGATCTCGGGTTCGATAAGACCCACCATGTACACTTGGGGATGCGTGCATGTAATATCCCTGAAGTCCCGAGGCAGTTCCAAGGGTACCGGTGGGTGGAGATTTTCCTTTCCCTTCACTCATAGGTCTAAAAAAGGAAGGTAGCGTATTTGTGGTGGCGCCATCTGGTGTCATCCGAGTACATTATGAGCCAAGTCGTGCATCCACCATTGGTGCTCAGCTTGAAACGGAAGACGCTCCTTACTGCCTTCATTCCTTGTCGCTCTGCGAAGGGGAGCTTGGATACCCAAGTGGCATAAGAAACAACAACAGTAGTTTTGTAGTTCATATTATTTTCAGCAATGCTGAAAGAAAAATAATAGTAATGATAAATAAGAAATTCTATTCTATTTATTAAGTTATGAAAGTTACAAGGGGGTTTGTTGTAACTTTCAGTAAACCACATTTCAGTTATGATACGTTAGCGCAAGCAATCCTAAGGCTTCGTTTAACAGGTAGGGGTCTGGTGGAGAAAAGTTATGATACGTTGATATAGCATCAGTAAAATTGTATAACTCAAGTACAGCGAAACTTGTGTTAATTGACCACTTGCAGTGCAACATTTCAGTGATGAACTTAAACTTATAAAGGGTGCAGATTTTTTTTTTTTTTTTGCCTTTTCTTACACTATGCATTGATTTATTTGTAACTAATGAAAATATAGCTTCACATATTAACGTTACTTTAAAATAGTGGTTACCTTTTTTTTCTTTTTAACAATTATCTAAAATATCATTAAAAAAACGTAACCCGAGGTTCTTACAATGTATCCTATACAACTTTAAAAGTAAAGGACTTAGTAAAATAAAAATAAATATCTTATTAATTATGTTAGTTACTTATATGGTAGTACAGATTTCCTAAAAATACATAATGTTTCAAAATTTCTATATAAAATAGAAGAAACATTTAAAGAACGAAAGAGTGCTCATAATCGTTTCCCCATTTGGTTAACTTACGAAGAGGTTTAGGCAAACTTTATACTGATGTTTCATCTATCCTGACAAATACTACAATCGAACCTCGTTAAAACGAACCCGAAGGGTCTTTTAAAATAAATTCGTCTTAACCGTAGTTTGTCTTATCCGAAAAACGATGAAATCCTTTTTTTTTTTTTAGATGGCAGAAGAGGAATTTCACGCTATTTTCCAGTACACAATGCTCGATTTAAGTCCCTTAATGCATATATAAATCAATGCAATAGATTTTGAATTTGTCATTAAAAAAAAAAAAAACAATTTCTGGTTCTCAAATAAAAAGTTTTAAAAGTAAAAATTCAATAATTTTAAACATTTATTAACTGAAATTACATATCAAGAGAAAATCTTTCAAAATTATCGTATCAAAAGTACCATATTGTTTTTTAAAATTCTCTGTTATAGCACATTGCTCCAGAAGTCTTCATTGGCATCTAAATTGTTTAGACATTCTGATGAATTATTCTTCGTTTTTCGCTGTTTGGTAAAGTGAAAAATGACTTTTACGTTTGTTTCGTATTAAATTGAAGTTTGAACGGTAGAGACCACAAATAAGAGTTTTATTTATCCGATAGTTCGAATTAGGCGTGTTCGTCTTAAACAAAGAAATTAGCGTTATTTGTTAATGCATTAGGACGGGGATCTCAAATGTAGTTCGTCTTAGCAGTAATTCGTTTTAAGCGTGTTTGAATTAACGAGGTTCGACTGTAGTCTAACATTATAGTATAAAAAATATCCTGGAGAAGTTATTTAAGTTCTTTTTTACCTTAGCAAAAGTAGATCAACAAATAAATATAGAAATAATTAACCGGTCAATTTACAAGGTTTTTTTTTTATAATACTCCCACCCAAATTAGGCGCACATAAGTGGTCAACATAGACAGGTGGTCAACTTAGGTGGTCAAGTTACAAAGGTTTCCCTACATTATATAATATAGGGATAATTCCGTTCCTGACAAAGGTGGTCAACTTAGACAGGTGGTCAGCTTACAAAGGTGCTCAACTTTACAGGTTTTACTGTATGTGTATTTTTCATTTCAGTCAATTGTATAATTCAAGTAGATTTTTTTTTTTCAAATAAGGGTTGAACAAACCCGTTAGTTACATACTTCAACAATGATAAGCGGTCATTGTTTGATAAGTTTAATGATGTTTATAAAAATTTTATGTATTTTTATAAAAACGAATAATTTCCATTGTTCTCCAAATTTCAACTTCGGAACAATAGTCTCGTAATAAATTCTCGATTCTCATCGTTGATAATGCTATTTATAAGCTGATATATATATATCTAGTTCATATGAATTTGAACCGCTTTAAATTAATTTTAAATTTCGCTATTGACTTCCATTTTATAAACATAAAATAAAATGTAATTAAAATGTATAATTTTAGTTACATTTTGTTTCAATTAGTTAAAAATATTAGTTAAAATAAAATTGAAATGATTTTCTTTTGCGTCTTCTGCGCAAAAACTTCTGATTTTCTATCTTGAAACTCAAACTACCGGATATCAATAAAGAATTACTATTGAAGTAATTATTAATTCGTTCATATATTTTTTTCAAACAAAAGACCAGCTTTTTTTTAAAAAAGCAGACCTTAACTTCGCAACTGTCCCCGTAGAAAATTCTTCGATTTATCTAGAAGTTTGGATAAGGATTAACAATTTTTCTAGAAGTTTGAAGAATTAAACTGCTTCCTACTAATATAGAAAAATTCGTAAAATTGATGTAATTTAGTTAATAAATTTTATTTTTTATTTTAAAACAAAAGACCTGTTATTTTCTTGAAAGCATGCCGTAATTTCGCTGCAGTCTCCGTTGTTTAATCCCAGTATTAAGATTCAGAAAATTGCATTGTTACGAAGAAATTTGATCTTCACTGCTATATAAGTCCTCAAGCACAAAAAGTAGTTTTACAGGGTGAGTAATTATGGTGCTGTGTCACTGACACATTTGCTGATACTTTTTTGGCAGGTTGGTGAACAACATTGGCGCAAAATATGAATGTTTCAAGGTGAGACACGAAAATTCTTCACTGTTAGAAATTTCATCATGAAATTACGGTTAAATAGCCGGCAGCAGTCTCTCCATCTAATTAACCGTTAAATTTACGGTTTGGAACATTTCTGTATCTTTACGGGTTCTAAACCATTTCCAATGAGCTTAGTTAAATAGATTTCATAACCATTTATCCAAATCCGATGATCCAAATTGCATTTAGTAGCATTTATGAAAAAAACATTCATAGCTATTATATTGTGGCGGACGACGAGGTGCGAGGACACGGTGGAGCAGGAGGTGTGCCGGAGACGGGGATAGAACCCCGGACCTCCACGGTGGAATGCCAGTACTTCCATGCTCTGCCAAGAAGTACCTACTGGATGTCCAGGATTTTGATTTTTTTTTTTTTTCTGAGAAAAATAAAAATGCAATATCAAAAAATAATTAAATGGCATATGTTTCCACTGGCATTCCACCTCCACAGTGGAATGCCAGTACTTCCATGCTCTGCCAAGAGGTACCTACTGGATATCCAGGATTTTGAGATTTTTTTTCTCTGAGAAAAATAAAAATGCAATATCAAAAAATAATTAAATGGCATATGTTTCCACAACCAGTTTTTATGGCTATTACTAACTTCAACTTCTCTTCATTTCCCCCCATTAGATAAAAAAGGAACTATACAATATTATGCGATGGACTTTACACTTCTTCGATCCGCAACCCGGATGGAAGCCCGATTCTTATATTAACTGAACCATTCCATTTCAGATCAGGCAGAGGGTATCACATGACCTTCACAGATTTTTTTTTTTTTTAATTACAGTAGTTTCAACTAAGATACGCATGAGATATCCCAAAAGGATTTTGCAAAAAGGAAAAATATATATATTTTTATAGTTACAGACTTTTAAAATTTGGAACGAAATTGGCCGTTTTCAGAAAATCAGCAAAACACTCGCTTTTAAAATGACCTCTGTTTCAAAAGTTTTAAACCGATCCAAATAATTTTTTTTTTCTATAAATAGTTAAGGGAGGGTATTTTATTCAGACATAAATTTTAAAACTCTATTTGGCTTCATTGATAAAGAAAAAAAAAAGTGTTTTTGAATTAAAAAATTGCATTTTTATCGATTTTATGATTTTTTTTTTTCTTATGAAAGAAATTTATTCTTGACGAAACAGAGGTGGCAATCTAAAGTGCTGTCATGGAAGTTTTGTATAAAATTTTATTGTAAGCCTGAGATGCATATGCCCTCACAATTTAAAGTTTGAGATTTGAAAATGTTCAACATTACGATTTTTGAAGTGTAATTACTCAAAAAAGCCATTTTTAAAAATCTGAAAATCTGCTAATTTGTTGCCCTTGAAGCGCTTAATGAGATGCGATCAATTATATTGTGTATTTTTGCCCCCATATATTTTATATGAATTTTCAAAAATGGCCTTTTGTGCGTTTCTCAAAAAAGCCAGAAATTCAAACTTGTTCTTATTTAATCACTTTAATATAAGATTTAATCAATATTTATTAAGAAATATACTATATTCTTACACAATTACTACAGCTAAATTGTACTTAACCTTCTTAGAATTTAAATAGCGCTGGCACCGTGATTTAATGCATGTTTTTCTGTTCATTCGAATTACTACTTTCAAACTCACACGCTTTACATCAAATACCATGTAACAGCAAACGTAAAATTTATTGCATAAGTACAATCAAAACATTATTGGCTATCCTAAAATGCTGCTAAATAGTAAAAATCCATAAAATAGTAATGCTTACATGGGACGCACGCAGGGCCCGGTCCGGAATTATTTGCGGGGCCTATATATATACGCACGAACATATATATATATATATTCGTGCGTTAAACTAAGTTGAAACGTTCCAATGGAATAGTAGTTAGCAGCCACAAATTTATTTATTTTTTGTACAAATTTCGATTTTTATCTTGTATATATATATTAATTTCTGTTGAGTATTTTACACCTTAACATATTTGATTACAAGCATTCACGTTCTATAAGGAAAACTTATTATTACAGATTAATGACGAATTATTAAAAAAAAACTGCATAAAGATGTCTTTACTAAAATTACTTTCTTGAATGCCTTAAAGCAAATTCATATACAACCTTATCACAATTTAACTTCTTTACAAATTCTGGTTCAATCGCTAAGATTGCAAAAGATGTCAACTTTCCTTGGCCCACCAGTACCGGATCTTGGAGTTTCCCGAGGCGGGGCAAAACTTAAAAATGCCAACCCTCCTCCATCCAATTACACTGTGCAACAAAGTTGAGCTTTTTTTTTTTTTTTTTTTTTTGTCCTTTAGATGAAACTATGTGATTCTATATAAACAAAAGATGCTTGATTCAAACATCCAAACCAAAATGGTCCATCACGTACTGTTATTGCTGTAGACCCACTTCTCATATTTATACAATTTGGTTATAGAAGAATGCAACTGAGGCTCACTTATTGAAAACACAAACACTAAAATATTTTTTTTGTCCATTTCATCTTGTGGGCATCTGTTGGTGTGCCCTGGTAACATATTAGCAAAATTCAATTCGTATACTTCCATTCTATTGACCTTTGAAACGCTTTTCAAACACAGAGACGTCCTGATGAAACCTTTCCCCGTGCTCGACATTAATTGCGCCAAGGTTTTGAGGAAAGAATTCCATATGGGAGTCCAAAAAGGGTAGTTTTAATGAAATATAGCAACCTATAATATAAAAGCATTTTATCATATCACCAATAAGATTTTCATAGTTTTCTGCTTTCTCATTTCCAAGGAAACGTGAGCACACTGATTTAAAGGCCAGCCAGGTGGATTTTTCGGTTTCTGGCTTTTGTTTTCATTCTCTTCGTCATGAAAGGACTTCCTTAAGTTGTGGACCAATAAATATCCTTTCTTTTACTTTTGCCTCACTTAAATTTTTGAATTTGTTCCTGAGATGCCTCCTTCTCTGTCCAGAGCTTTTACAAATATTTCGATAAACCAAGTTTTATGTGCAATTGTGGAAAGAAGGCACATTGTATATTTACAAGTGGATTATTTGACATGTTTTTGCCACTCAAAATTTTGAAATGTCCTTTGTGTTTTGCAGAATATGCTACAGGAATGAATAGGAAAAAAATACTTAGGTGCAGGACCACTGATAAACAAGCGCCACTCCTGCTGAATTGTACTCATGTCCTAATGCTTGAAAGTACATTCAAATCCCAGCAGCACACTATTTTTTCTTTCTCCACAAAATATTCTACAAAAATGCCTTTGTCGTCTTGTAAAAGACTCGAAACTTTAAGAAGCAGATACAGCTTTTGTTTCCAAAAATTTCCCTAAAGTAACCCAAGTTCATTAAAAAGGTCTCTAGAATGGCAACGATCTTACTGTCAATGAGAAAGATATAATTTATTATAAATTGTCAATAAATTATGAAAATACGTAAAAAGCTTAAATCTGGAATTTTGGAAAATCGTACGTGATAGGCAAAAAATAATTGCAGATTCGTAATTTTCAGCCAAAACTTCATAAGAAACAGACATTTTCATCCAAAGGACATTTTTCGTGTTGCACAGTGTTAAGGGAAATTAGGGTAAGAGTACGCACCTAGTGGATTGTTCGTTTTAAAAATGAGAATTGAAAAGTGAGAACCTTGAAAATTGACTGAATCATAGTTTATTAACTTAGAAACTTAGGTACACAAAATGAAAGTTTTATCTTTAAAAGATATATGAAAGAAAGCAAGCGGAAATTTTTTTTTCAAATGCATACTCTTACCCGACATGGCGGATAAGAGTACGCACCCAGGAAGGGTAAGAGCACGCATTCAGAAAATTTAGCAGTAGCCACATACAAATGCTACAGTGCCTTCGTAACTGGAACATTCATCATGCCACCACTCCTTACATAATCCACACTGGATCCAATCTTCATCACGTGATTGTTCGCAGCCTGGGCATATTGTCGCCTCATTGTTTACTGAACTTGTTGAGGGAACTGGGTGGTCGATACAATGCAGAACAAGTTTTTTTCTTTCCTTTCACGGTTTTTCTTTTTTCAGTTTTGGCCCCATTTTTACTTTTCATAGCAGCTCGATTAGCATTTGCTTCTTCTAATTCTCTCTTTCTCTCTACCTTTTCCTTATGTGCGTACTCTTACCCGCCGATGTATTGCTCCTCAAAATCGTCTATAGATGGCTGTAGCATTCACAACAGTAAAGTTCTGACATGCCCACGTTGTTCGGAAGGGAACAAAGTTCATAATGATATCTACTTAAAAAGCAAACATCAATCCTTTATTGACAAAAAAATTAATATTTCTTCACAGAAAAAATTACATGCCGACATGCAGAAATCATATTTTACCTGATGAATAACCGACAGCAAGGATGAAAATAACAATGGTGGTCTCTTGAGCCAGCTGAAAACAAACTTGTTGAGTTTATCACACTCGCTTCTGCTTGAAGTGATGTCAACAGGGGAAAAAGTCCCTGCGTACTCTTACCCTCCTTTCCCTTATTGTTAATATTTCATATAGCTTTTAGGCGCTGGCCTGTTTTATTTATTTTTTAGGATTTTTTCACTTTCGGCTACTGATAAACAGATAGAACTTTCGTTAATGTTCCCACAGCATGGCTCTTTTAGCTCAACATTTGGGGAAGGGGGTTCGAACCATATGAAGAGCTCCCCTTAACAAGAGTTATGTAAATCTGACAGTTAAAGGGGGTCCGGGGTATTCTCCACCGGGAAAATTTTGAAAACTATGCAATCTGGTGTATTTTGAGGCCTTAGGAGACGCTTTTGGGGCTT
Source organism: Octonoba sinensis (assembly GCA_038502835.1). Lineage (NCBI taxonomy): Eukaryota > Metazoa > Arthropoda > Arachnida > Araneae > Uloboridae > Octonoba > Octonoba sinensis. Next base: position 22,458,367 of record CM076601.1, on the reverse strand, counting down.
CAAAAACTGTAGGGGGAAAAAAACGAAAACTTTTTAAATTTAAACGTTTTTACTCATAAAAATGCAGAAAAAGATTGGCTTTTTTATTTTTTAATCCAGAGCCGGAAACCTCCCCCCCCCCCCCCCTTCTCCTTCCTACTAACGCCCATATCGAAAAGCCACGTGCTTGCCTTCTCAAACAACACTTTACAAGCTCCCACCTCTTCCCAATTGATTGCGTTGAGAGTTTGTAAAAAGAAAACTATCGGGTATTATTTGATCACAGCATAATTTATACGTATTTCACTATTATAAGGGGAGGAAACCTTGACTTTTTAAAATTTAAAGTTTTAAGTTTTGAGATTACAAAATTTTCCGCCCCCATAACCTCCGCCCCTCCAATACAGTTTATACAAATAAATAAGTCTATTAATCGGTTTTAATCGTTAACAAAATAGCTGGTCAATGATAAAATCGGAGAGCCGAACTAGGATTTTAATGCTCTTCCAAAAGTTAAATTTTCTTTATCAAATTTTTTTTCTGTTCCATTCTTTCTTCTTCTTCTTCTTCTTTTTCTTTTTTTTTTTGTGCATCACAGTTGAATTTGTCGCCCGGGGCATTGGCCCCGGCTTGCCCCACCCTAGAACCGGCACTGTGGCTCACAGTATATCGTAATTAAATTTTTATTAATTTTAACTTTGAAAAAGATCTCACAGCCGTTGCTACGGGCATTGGCTGTGTTAAAATTACTCTAACCGCAGAGAAAAAAAATCGGTAAAGTTGTGACAAATTATTTTTATATAAGAACTGGACTGTTTCCAATATTGAATAATTGGCTGGCAAAACTCGGCGGGAAATTATGAGTTCGACAAGAAAGTTCACTCTCAATATCATCTTTTAAAGCCTGACCTGCAATATGACAACAATTTTTAAGCTCTATCTTTGATAAATTCTTAATATTATTTGAACTACATAGAAAGCCAAATGTTTCTTTATTGGCATGGAAATTTTTCAATCTCTTCTCGAAAGATGTCATAGCATTATCGATTAATACTATGAAAAACTTAATCCGAATATTATCTTCAGAAGACAAAGATTCGTCATCAATTCATTCATACTGAAATTGTCTTGGTTTTCGAGCAACACGCCGATTTTCGAATTCATCAAAGCATACATTTTGTAGTGGAATATGAGGAAATCAGAATGTGCACTTTAAACGGCTTGTATTTTTTGAATGAAAAGACATATTTTGAGGTACTCGTACAGACGCTGTGTAACCTTCTTAAACGTACATAGGTTTTTTTTTTTTTGCTGTTTAATTTTTACGTTTTATGTTTACATAATTTTATTTTTTCGCCCCGAAATATTTAAGCAGCGGGGCCGCTGGCGCTGCCGAAGGCGCAGGGGCCTTGTATTGGGAGCAATCGGTCCAATCGGCTTAAGATTGGCCTTCTAACACACCGACTGGAAATGAAATTTCTATTCCTGTTTTAAAAATTCATTTACTACCAATAGAATCTAGATACATTCCAAAAATTTATTGATCTATGAGATCTGATCTATTATCTAACCATGTAGAAGAACTTGAAAAGCTGAAATTTTAATAATAAAACACCCCCCCCCCCCCTCTTTTTTATTAAGATTTTGAGGTTTTGCGCGGGGCTAAGAAGAAGCGAGGGGCCCGGGGCTGCTGCCCCGCCCTCTGGAAGGCCCTGGACGCACGAGCAAACAAGAAGTGGGACATGTTCTACGTCATACATTCCTTCCTATGAAGTTTGTTCTTATCTTTTTTTTAGTTCACTTACTTATTCATGCATTTGTATATCTTCATTCATTCACTCATTAATTAATGACTTAATTAATTCATTCGATTATTAATTCGTTCTTTCACTTATTCATTCTTTCCCTTATTTCATTCATTTATTTGTTCAAACTTATTCTCAAAAATCCAGATCAAAAAGTTTCATGGGATGATAGGTTCGTTTAGTTCTAGATGAACTTATTATCTATACATGTTCTACGTCGTACGCTAATACCGATAAAGTTTATTACAAGCATACCCGTTTAGTAGATTTGGATTTATACAGGATTCAAATTAGTTTCCCGTAGGCGCTGGGGAAGTTGGCTAAAAAAGGGAAAGACCAAGGCCATCTCTCATTGACTACGCCGTTTCAGTTGAATTCTCTTTTTTGATTTCCCATAAAAATAAAAGTCTTGAAAATAAAAATCAATAAGGCAAAATTCTTTTGCTTTTACCACCATCTGCAACATTCCTGTCGCGCTCGCGCCAGACTGCAAAGTAATGAAGAGAGCTCCGTTTAACCATGCGTTTAACTGACATTTATTTCACGACGTAAAGTTTATTTTTAGGATTGGCAACACTTACTGAAATAGCAGAAGGCAGTATTGTTTTGAAAATGGAAATTTGGATTTGAAAAATAATTTAATTTTGTATCTAATTTAAACAGTTAACTATAGTTTTATTTTAAACTTTAACTTTTTAAGCTTTAAGTGCTTTCGCTTTAAAAATTTCTTTTGTTACATATGCTTTAGATCTATATATTGTTTTCGTACATTTGGCATTCCTTACATTTTTGTTTTCTGAACTGTATCAAAATGTTGGAAAATCTTCGGGATAAAATTCTGAATGTCCAGCATGATTTATCCACGAGGTATTTCTCATTTTAGAAAACGTATAACGCATTTTGTATAATTCTGTGTATTTCATGTAAAGAAAATATACATGAATAATACATTCGTAGTGCATGTAACATTTTTGGGTAAAATCCTAGGAGAGCCCTCCCGGTTGCAAAATCGCCAAATTGCATTACTTTTCGGAACACAGTTGTAATTCGAATTTGTAGTATAAATGTATGCACTGATATAAATATGTATAATTTTACTTAATATTTTGAATTTTTCTATAGATAATTGACATTCTAGTGATGAGTTCCATTATCATTAGTAAGGATGATGAAGAGAAAAAGATTAAGATGATGAATAAGAGAAAAAGGAAACTGCACTAAAATGGGGAGGGGGAGGTTGATGTGGTTTTGCAATGAAAAGTTCCCCAGTAAAAATCTCTAAAATGTGATGGAAAGTTTTCCATTCTGACCCTGAAATGCAAAATACATTGAACTGCATTTATGTATCATTTTTACAAAAGTAGTTTAGATAAAAGAACATTGTCTCATTTGAAGCATCTTTTATTTAAGATTTTTTCAATGGTGTAGTCCTGGAAGAAAAAGTGCGAGTAAGCTTACATATATAAACATTAAAAAATAGGGGGGATGCTTATGTTAAAATTCAAAACAAGTGGGGGGATGCTTGTGTTAAAAGGAAAAGGTATAAGGACCCTCGACTCACCACTGTTTTTTTTACTGTTCAAAAAGTATTTTGTGTAAGGTATAAACTTAAAAACTTGTTTCTAAAATGAAAAAAATTCTTAACTACTGTTGTTTTTATTTCAGCATTCGAAATTTAACCACTGGGGAGAACCAAGCATCAAGGTTAGTAAAACATTATCTGATCAGTTTTGTAATAACAGAATAAATTTTGTGTGAAATGTTTATTTAAACCTGCAAATTTTTTCATTGTATTTTCTTGTGAAAAACAATTCTTGTGTTGAAATTTAGAACATAAAACGTGCTTATGTACTATTATTTAGAAGTTTACAAGGAATTCATCAGACAATTTATATATTTTGCTTTTCCTTTGGGAGAACATGCCAAGTTGTTGATAATCAGGGTTTTTAAAATGCTTCGCCTACTCATTTGTTGTAGGTTTGAAAACAAGAGGCACTTGGAAGGAAATGAAAATTTGGAGATAACTAATATAAGCGTAAAAATGCCTCTCCCCCTTACATGAACAATTTCACACCCCTTTTCAAAACTATGAAATACCTCCTCCTCAAAAAAGTCTAAAAATAAGGCTAAGACAGAAGGGTTCTCATCAGTGCCTGATTACCGCAAAGGCCAAGTAGGCTGCGGCCTTGGGCCCCCAAATTGTAAGAAAGATTTCTGAAAATATCTCTTAAGAGAGAGTTTTTTACCAAATACAATTATACAAAATAGTTTTTGTTGTTAATTGAAAGTAAAATCACTAGTTCCGATTAGGATTTTAACAATCCATTATTGTAATATTTAAAGTGCTTGCAACGGAATTAGAATATAGAGACCAGATGCCATGAAAGATAATGAGCTCTTTACGTATTTTATTAATCTGTTGTCATTTTTTTATTATAGTATTAATTCCAAAGTATTTGATAATAACGAGCAATATATTTTCTATCACATCTCTTTCTTTCAATCATAGCATGTGTTTTCATTCGATTCTTATTACTGTTTTTTATTTATTTAATGTTATAAACCGTAAAATTTAAAAATGCAATAAGTATTCAAAACGTTTGCCTATGCAATGAATAACACAAAAATCATATTGAATAAAAACATTATAGAATGCAGAATAGTAGGATTTTGTGTCGGTAGGTGCTTCCTCCCCCCCCCCCCCTTGCCAATTGGGTATGAACCCAGTATTACTAGAATAATCGCCTAGCTTATTTAACTTTATACATTATACCCAGTATTTTTATTTTTCGTACCATAGGGGCCCCAAAATAATGTGTTGTGCCTTGGGCTCCTGACTGTCTTAATCGGCCCCTGGTTCTCATCCCCCCCAGAGCAGTGGTGCACTTGGAGCACATTTCTGAAGCTTGACAACTTCACCACAAAAGGTTGCTAATTACAATGAGTGAAATGTTTATTCCTTACATTTGTTTATCAGGTTATTTTGTCGGAGATGTTGCAAACTAGCAAAAAGTATGAACATTTTCCCTGGATGTGGCAAAGTCACCCTGGTTGACGGTATTCTAAAAAGCAAGTTTTAAAATTCATCCCTTTTGTTTCCTTATACAATGTTTATGCAGTTCTTGTTTATTTGAGGTTTCTGTGTATGGATGTATCAAAGGAGTGAGTATCAGAACACACCTCCTCCCCCCTTGAAATTCTAATACTGAATAGAAGCCTTGAAAAAACAAGCATTAATAAACTTCCCCCTCCCCCCAAAAAATCAAAGATCCACTACAATTTTTGTGAATCATTTTTTTTTTTTTTTTAATTTTTGGTATAACTATATATTTCCAGGCAAATGATATGAGCAACTAAAATCTAAATTTTTAAGTACAAGTAAGTGTTTAAAATCATTGATTAATAAAAATTATGCAAAAAAAAAAAAAAATTAAAACATGCTGTGTGCCTGCAAGGTGCATGTGTGTTATTTTTTTAAATTGTTTAATTTGTACTTCTTATTTTATTTTAACATCATTTAATATTTCTATTTTATAGAGGAAAGAAGCAAAATTATAAAGAAGTTTCCCAAAATGCAGGAGGATCCATGTTGCATCAGTATGTTAAGAAATATTTATAAATTTATTGAAACTATTTTTTGTTCATGTTTTAATGATTTTATTTTGGTAAACTAAAACTCATCTTTGCCTTGATTGAGTATCAAATCTACTCTAATGATACATATATATGAATGTTATGCACTGGTTATAAATCTTGCACTTTCCTCATTGTAAAGAAAATAACATGTTGCATAGTTATTAAGTTCATTGCTTATAAGAATTTTTTTAAAAAATGAATTCTTACGATTTGTCGTAGAAGCCTTCTTCAAATGTTGTCTTTTGTTTAAGAGGGTTTGTAAAATTGACAATTTGTAATAAGGGGAGAGGAGTAACAAGAAGTTTGACATCACAAATTTTAGTTAAAATAAAATCATTTGAAATCGATACATTAAATATATTTTATTGTTTGATTTTACATATTTTTTTAATCTTACCTTTATGTTAGAAAGATAAAAATGCTCTTTTTTCTGATGCTGCTTTTAATTCTCATTGAATTTATTTCATATTCAAAAGCATTGATACCGATTTAAACATTTATACTTAAAGCTTAAAAATAAGATCTTGAATACTATTTGTAATTATTGTACCCTGTGTCTGAACTGTAAGGAAATGTTTATGTAATATAGCATGACATGTTTCACATGGAGGGGTAGAAGTAATGCTTGAGACTAAAAAATGTTATGGTGGCCAGCAGCCAGTGAACCCAGAAAAGTTACTCGCCACTTTGAACCACTTTTCAAACTGATCCCCTCCTTTCCAACCCGGGCTTCATTTTGCATACAAACATGTGCATACATATATCCCAAGCTACACTTTGTCACAAAACTAAACAAAACCCTAATTTAAAATAGTAATAAATTACAAAACTTTTCTAGTCGCCAGTTTTGGCAAACCGACATAACATTTTGTGGTCGCCAAATAAAAAATTATAATCGCCAATGTGGTGAGTGGCGAACGCTAGTCTCGACCTTTAGTAGAAGGTATGGTAAAAGTGAGAGGACAAAGGTCAAAAATATTAAACATCATTTAGGAACAATCCTTTATTTGAAACATGGTAAAATACTATCTTTATTAAAAATCATATACATTTTATTTTCGTTTTATAAGGACAAGATAATGCAAATTATCGACTGAAGTTAATTCTGAACCATATGGACTTTTTGAAACATTAAAAGAGAAAATGAAGGGGAAAAAAAAACTATCACACATTTAAATATCAGAATAAAATCACATCCCATATCTGTACCTCAGGAGCAGAAAACTGAAAAGAATGATTCCGGAAATTAAAGTATGTGACTGTATGTTACAACTTGTACCTCATATTTTTCTAAAATATCCTTTAGACTATTGATCTTATATAAATCAGTGAAAAAAATTTTTGTACAATCTGAAAGGTTCGTCTAACAAGCAAAAGGGAATAAAATCTTAATGATTCTGATCTGTTTGCCCATTTTTATTGTCATTGACAGCTTTCAATGATTTTCTTTTAAAAGTGATTGCTCACTTGATGATTTTGTTGTGTCATTCTTTAATTTTTGTAGTTAGGAAAAAATTGTCGTTTTCATCTTTCATAACCGAGCAAATACTTTATTTAAATGAATATTGCTTCATGGATCACTTGAAATCTGCTATATTTACTATGTATGTGTGTGTATAATTTCTTCACGATTGTCATTCATATTTATAATTTATTTAGTTATCAAGAACTTTGGAAAGAACTACATGGAAATGATGCTTACAATGCTAAACAGGCTGAGGTAAATTACTTGTTGATTCTAAAATTTAAATCCATGATAAAAACACCACTTTAGTATATTTCTTTAGTTTTTCAGTGCACTCCTACAACTGTTTATTTTGCATTAAATGTAATATTATTGCAAAAAAGAAAAACTCATTATTAGAATTGCTAATTTATGAACTTTATTTAGTAGGAATATCCATTGACAATATTCTAGTGCACACGACTGATATGCTGGTTAACCAAATTCCAGAAGCAGATGGCTCTCATATATTATATCAAATCATTGTTTTGATAATTAATACATTTCCACTTGCGGTGCAGCACTTTAGTGGTCAACTTAGACAGGTGGTCAGCTCATAGAGGATAGAGATTTTTTTTTTGTCATTTCTTACACTATGCATGTATACATTTGTAACTATTTAAAATATAGCTTCATGTATTAACCTTACTATAAAATAGTGATTAGCTATTTTTTTTCACAATTATCTAAAATATCATTCAAGAAATTTAATCTGAATGACATAGTGTATCCTATACAATGTTAAAAGTAAAGTACTTATTTATAATAAAGATAAATATCTTCTCAATCATGTAAGTTACTTATGTGATAGTAAAGATTTCCTAATAAGACATAATTTTCATAATGGCTACATCAGATAGAAGAAAAATGAAGCACCTTATTTAAAGAATAAAAGAATGCTCATAGTAGTTTTCGGATATAGTTAACTTACAATGAAGTTTAGGCTAACTTTACATTGATGTTTCATCCATCCAGACAAATACTATTTTAACCTTATAGCATAAAAAATTGCCTGGAGAAGTTATTTCAGTTTTTTTCATCCTTGCAAAAATAGATAAACAAATTTTTTTCTTTCTAATGGGGCTGCAATATTGGTCATCAACCATTGCAGACCTAGTACATCCCCAGAGCTTGGTACCAACTCTTTCAGCGGCACCACAATGAGTGTGGTACCATTGCCGCAATTTTTTTTTGACACTTAGTTTCCCCTAGATGGGGCACCTGAGCTCTCGTTGATGCAATCTGCGCTAGGAATTTAATTTAGCCGATAGTACCGAAGCCAAATGGATACTCAAGGGATCTTTAACATGCCACATAATCATACGACATAGACGCAGACGATTTTCTGCATCTTGAAAATCCACCGACTTGGGCCAGGTTCGAACCTGCGATCTTGGGCGTACGAGCTCTGCGTCTTACCACTACGCCGCCCTGTCGACTAGATAAACAAATAAATGTAGAAATAATTCGGTGGTCAACTTAAAAAGGGATTTTTAAAATACTCCCACCCAAGTTTGGCTTACATAATTGGTCAATATAGACAGGTGGACAAGCTACAAAGGTTTTCCTACATTATAAAACGTAGCGCTGATTCTGTTCCTGACAAAACTGGTCAACTTAGACAGCTGATCAAGTTTACAGGTTTTACTGTATTCATTTTAAGTATTCTAAAGTTTCAAAATGCTTGGAATGAATAATAATAATGCAAAATGAATATCAATACCTCAAATAATCCGTACCTCAATTCTCTGAAGCAATTAGGACCGACTTCCTTTATAAAAAGGAATCTTAGGACAATTAAGAATGCTTAGGGTGACTATATATCCTTGAATTTTGGGGACAGTCCCCAAATTTGTGTGTTTTTAATGCTTTGTCCCCAAAGACACTTTAACTATTTGAGGGCACAGAAAGTCCTTAAATTAAAAAAATTTGGTTCTTTCTCTTCAAATTGCTTCTAGATTTGCAGTTTAGAACTTTTAGATAGTATTTTGTAAAATTTTAGCTAATATTATGGAAATTATCGAAATATTGTTTTAGTATTACAATTTCCAAAAGGTAATGGACAAAGAAAATATGCATACATTGTGTAGAAAATATGATCAGATACCCTTTGAAATACATTAATGAGAATAATTTTTCATAATCTAAGTGCATATGTATTGGTTTTTTATGTCCCCAAACCTTTTCTCTAGCATCCCCAAATTGCGTCTGAGAAATATGGTCCCCTTAAGGATGCTTAAAATTTGAGATTAGTTACAATAACATTCGCTATTTTTTATTATGCACAATGAAAAGTTATAGCAAAATAAAAGCAAGTATATTTCAGTACACTACTAGTATATGTTATGATTTTTATGCTTTGTAAATATAGTAGTTTCACAAAGGTTTAAAGTGAAGTTCGGTTTAGTGCAATTTCAATCTTTGTTATACTTAAAAACGAAGATTACATTAAATTCCTTCAACGGTTCAATTTAAATGTGTAATTTTGTTTCACTTATTGTAACTTTATATGTAACAGTCACTGCACATGTAGTGATATTGTCATTTAAATATTTGCAAAAGGTCTTAAAGCAACATTTGAAACTCTTTTAGGAAGTTGACTCTCTGATTGGTAATCTACATTCCTTCTGTTTTGACCATTTGTCCGTAATTCGGCAGCTAAACATTCAGCTTGCTGCACTACCCCAACTACAGACTAGCATTATGGACTTAATGAGCAAAATAGGTATGCTTAATTTTTTTCTGCATTCAGCATTTAAATGAAATTAGATGCTTTTGTACTTTAAATTTATCTATTTAAATATCTTTTGTTTATTTACTCATAATTGTAAATTGATCGATTAATCAGATGATTAGCCAATTACTTATAGTGATTAATTCATTTTTAATGCTCTATTTTTTCATTACCATTCTTTTGTTTACCTTATAATTCCGAAAATCCTTCCCCCCCCCCACCCTTTTTCCTCCTGAAAGTCTTGCCTTTTACCTCATGGGGGGAAAATCGGAATTTCGGCAAAACTGGAAATTTAGCATTATAGCATGGGGGGATAATCAGAAGTTTTATACCCGATTTTGTAGTAGGATTAACACTCTTTTATTTTATTTTTTCTAAAAAATATATAGTAAATGAGGATACATTTAATGCACGTAATAGTTAAATTCACTATGACATTCTCTTTTTTGACACAGTATAGCTCAACAAGCGCAGCATTTTGACAGAAGAAAAGTTGATCTTAGAATTCAAAGCTGAATGCTGACCTAAAATGGCTCACTCAAACTCAAACACACGTGCATCGATGCAGGGAAACGGCGCTCCGATGCAACTGTTCCCTGATTGGTCGAGTCTTTGGAGCGCAGCCGCTTTCCTCCTCCTACCTTGGCTCCATGATTGTCATATTGGGCAAAAGTTTGCCGAACGGGCTACTTTTTCCCGCGGCTATTGATTAAAAGCTCACGTATTTGGCTATTTTTCCAGATGTTTTTGACTGCTCGCTGGCAGAAAAATTTGGCAACTCTGATTGACTTCTACGTAGTTTCTAAAGAGAGAGGGCAACTGCAATCTGATTTCTTTGTTATTATGGGATGGGGGGAAAAACGGAATTTAGGTTCTCACTGAAAATTTCCTTTTTTGCCCCATGGGGGGATAATCGGAGATGGGGGGGGGGGGGCTTTTTCGGAATTATACGGTACAATTTTTGTTTTTACAAGAATTAGTTTATAAGAATTTTTACCATAGTTTTTTTAAGTGAAGAACGTCGATTATTTCTATATGCAGGATTGGTCAAGGAATACCGGAAAGCAAAAGTATGGGGCAGACTGGTGGTCAATCCTAGTACCTTTCTAAGATAAACACCTTTTGCAGATGTTCAAAGCAGGTGTCAATGCTAAACTACAGAGGACAGCAGGGAAAGTCCAATTTTAACTTAGCTTAGCAGATATGCAATTCGGCAAAGAGAAGTGTTAAAACCAAAATCTGGTGATCCATTAGAGGTCAGGGGAAAGAAATTTCTATGTCTGAAACAAATTATACTTAGAATACTTTACCACACCAGCATGAGCTGTACAAAGCGATAAATTATTTAACATAGGGAACAGGGACCGTTCATAAATGATGTCACACTTTTTTTCAATATTTTTAGCCCCCCCCCCTGCTTTGTCACAGAATGTCACATTTCATCATAACCCCTTTGTCACATGTCACACTATATTGCATAAGCATTTGTACTTGCAGTGCAGAAACAAAGCACTGCGTTACAGTTCACGTTTGTAATGCTACTTTTTGAAGTTTTAATGACATATGTGAGCATAACAATAACAAGAATTACATGTGTATTTTATTTTTATATGAGGTTAAGGTTTACAACACAAAAGATAATGAGTATAGAACAGTAAAATATATTAATGGTTTAAATTCTGAAAAAATGAACCGTGCAATTTTATCTCAAAAGTGTAAATGCCTGAGACAATTTCCTTTTAAACTTTTCACAAGAAGGAAATTTAAACCTTTATCAAGATTGGTGTTTACAATGCAAAATGATCAATGAAACTTTAAATTTAATTTGCTGATTTTAAATGTTTTTATAGAACCCAAAATATGTAATGTCACATTTCTTGTTACCCCCGCCCCTTATCAAAATTTCTCGAACCCCCTCCCCCTCGAAGCGTGACATGATTTATGAACGACCCCATAGGAGAAACTATATGAACTGGCAAGAAATAGATGTCCTGATAATACCAAAATACTTATGTTTTTGCATTACAGTTAATAGCTAGTGCAATTTCCTGATTCATAACAGTGTTGTGTCAGTATCAGCTGTAAATGTTATTTTTAAAAATTTGATTCATTTTTACAGTTATATGTATGCTTTCCCATTCAGTGCCTGATTACCGCACAGGCCAACTAGGCCGCGGCCTTGGGCCCCCAAATTGTAAGAAAGGTTTCTGAAAATATCTGTTAAAAGATCATTTTTTACAAAATGGAAAGATCTTAACTCATTTAAATGGCGAGCTAAAAGTATTTGCTTAAACAAGGTAAACCCTGCACAATCAGATCAATAGCTTCATTGCCTATCATGCTAAATAGTATCCATTACTTGCTGAGGGATCTCGACGTTTTTTAGATATTTAATATTATAAACAGTAAAATTTGAAAATATAATATGTGTATTCAAAAAGTTTGCTTATTTAATGAATAACACAAAAATCATATTGAATATAAACAATATAGAATGCAGAATAGTAGGTGTTTTTCCTCCCTTGTCAATTGGATATGAACCCAGTATTTATACAATAATCTCCAAGCTAATTTAATTTTATACATTATACCCAGTATTTTTACTTTTCGTACCATAGGGGTCCCCAAAATAATGTTGTGCCTTGATCCCCCGACTGTCTTACCCGGGCCCTGCTCACATTAGGCAGGGGTCGCAGTGCTCCTATACTAGCCTGCTTTCCTGTAAAAGTAAAAAAAATATATATGAAAGAAGGGTATGTATTGTAAAAATAATGTTAAAAATAAAGAAAAGTCAAAAATAAGTACAGTAATTTTAAAAGATTGAAAAATAAAAAAAATTGAAAGTAGCGTTTTGAGATGCAGTAGCATAGTTAGACCCAGATTTCAGGGGGGGGGGGGGGTTCGTCTGCAGAAAAAAGCTAATTTCATGGTTTTACAAGAAAAATTGGTTAAATTCCAGACAATCTTCACTATTTCAGGGGGGGGGGGGTTTATTCCCCAAACTACCCCCTTATCTACGCCGTTTTTGAGATGGGAAAAATGTGTATCTGTCGATATGTGAAACCCTAATAACGTTTGAGGGAACTTTTCTGATTCAAAAGATTTTTTGTGCATTCAAAAGATCTCGGCGAGGACATCTTATTTCCATTTTTTTTTATTTGAATAGTTTTTCTTCAATTTTGAACAGTTGCAAAATTTTACCATCAGTGTATATGGGGAAATATGAAGCAAAGTATAAACCCTGTGTATAAGATCCAACTTCCTTTGAACAAGTTTATAAAGAGCTCTCAACGTGATTTTTGTTTTTGGATTTGAACAAATTTTGTTCAATTTTGAGCAGGTCAAAAAAATCATAACTTTAACGCTTGAGGAGAAATTTCAATCCAATATAAATCCTGATCTAAGAGACAGGTTTGCTTGGAAGAAATTTTATCAGAAGGATCTTATGAACAGGACAGATACCAAGAACATCCAGAACTAAATGAGCCTATTTTCCCATGAATTTTTCAGATGTGGATTTTAAGTATATTTCTGAATGAATAAATGAATAAGTGAAAGAAGGAATGAAGAAAAATAAAAGAATGAAGAAATAAATTAATGACTGAATGAATAAATGCATGAATTGAGTGATTGAATAAATATATCGATACCTTCATTCTAACACCACGTATTTGAAAATATCAAGATTTACAGGAGAGGGGAAAAACCACCTGTTTTGCCAAGATGTATATTGATACTTGTTTTTACTTAAATTAAATTAACTCTGTGAATAGTACTTTCTGTAACAAGGTATTGGAATGAATAAGTAGAGCGCTGTAAGCTTAATAATAATCCCTCAACACCTAAATTTACCTAAAAATTCTCATACGTGGTATTAGAATGAAGGTATCGATATGAATGCGTGACTGTATAAATACATGAATTAAGTGACTGAATAAATACATGAATTGAGTGACTGAATAAGTATATGAATTGAGTGACTGAATAAGTATATGAATTGAGTGACTGAATAAATACATTAATGAGTAAAGGAATATGAACTAAACATCGAAAAAGGTATATTTGAAGTAATTAAGAAGTAAAGTTAAATGGGAAAGAGAGAGAAATAGATAGATTATAAATTTGATGGTGTATTCGTGAAAGTAGGCCCATGTAGCTGGAACTTCTTGTTTCCTATAGATTTGAAAAGAACTCCTATTTTTCTTGTGTTTTCTGCCCAAACTTCGTATATTTTCCCAAAATCAGCAGTTATTTTTCTTTCCAATTGCTTCCAATTTGTAATCTTAAAGGAAGATTAGTTTAAAATGTACCTCAAGCGCTTAAAAGTAAACTTTGGGTACTATGCGTTGATGCTTATGTAAAGCAGCCATTTTTGGTCTGGTAAATCCGCTATTCTTGGTCAATGTTCCGCTATTTAGCGAATTCCGAAGTACGACCTAGCGTTGGTCTCAAGCATGTCAAATTTGAGGTTCGACACTGTATTTAATTTAAATTATAGCGGTTTCTGCTACCTTAAGTGTTAAATCCATTCTTGAATAAAACAAAATTTCAGTCAACCAAAACGCACCCTACACAAAATTCCCAGCTACCAAATTGTACGTTTTACAGAATTATTTATTAAATAAGCATCAAAAAGTAATATTTTTTTTAATCACTGTATGCTTAAATTTTGATTTTTCTCAAAAAGTTTTTAAAACTCACAAAAAACAGATCCTGTTAAAAATGCTGGATTGGCGTCTGATATGTGTATGTGTTTCTCATCTATAATATGCATTGAATGCTCCTAATATAGCCTTTCCCCAGGAAAATTTTTAAGTGACGGGCCTGACTAGCACCCCCCTCGGGGGGGGGGGATACTGCTGTGTATGCTGAAGTGATGTGATGGGCAAAATTGAGTGATTCACATAATCCAATGATCGGTTATTAGGTGATTCTGATCAAACGATTAGAAATTGATCAGGAGAATATTTTGCATGATTTCAGAATCAAATAAAGCTATAAAAAGTTTTATAGTATTGAATGAGCTTCTTGAGTGGTTTTATTTGAATCTCTTAACTATGCCCATTACTAATATGTTTCAAGGAATGACTAAGTTTCCAAACTCTACACAGATATAAAAACTTTGAAATAGATGCCAAATTGAAGCTTTTTTTGTATGGTTAGAATATTCATATACGATAGAACTTCGGTCCATCATTCGTGTATGTATTATTGGTTTCTATATGATTGTATTGCTTTAACGGTTTAATGAACTTGTCTTGCTTTTTATGCTGACCCACATTCAACGTTATTCCATTTGTATTGTTCAAAATGCACGGTCTCGTAAAAAATGGCCAATCTACGTTTTCAAAACATGCTAGTTAATTAAATTTTAAAAATCAAATTTGATATGTTGGATAACCGGATCTGGCTCCAAATATTTTTCAAAAAACTTGGTCTGATACAAGATATATGATGGCATCGCTCTCCTGCCCCCCCCCCCTCTATATATGCATGATGTATATATATTATATACATAAGCATATATACAGAGGGACCAGCTGAAAATCTAATAAAAATCAACTTATAAGCACCCTCAACTTGAAATAATATAACAAACCAACTTTTATGTTTATCTTAGGTGAATTAGAAGGAGTTTTCGAAGAAGTGGAAGATGCTTTGGTGAACTTAGAAGATGTAATTGAAACACAAGAGCTTCAAGAAAGACAGTTAGATCACAGATTTCAACTGGCTATGTACAAAGAAAAAAAACTGGCAGATTTTGAAGATATGAAAGGTGATTTGCATTATTTCAAATTTATCAGCATAAGAATCTTTAGAAGAAGAAAGAGAAATATTTCTTAATGAATCATATTTTATTTTCAGACAAACTACATTTATCAGTGACATAAAAAAAATGTATCCAGGCAAATGTAATATTTAACAGAATATTTTTGGTAGTGATATATTATCCCTTAGCCCTCTGGCCTGTTTAACATTTTTTAACAAAGTCACTTCAAAATTTGCAGTTTTATATTATGTATTTGAAATCTACACATATTTTAGAGTTTAAATCAGCATACATTCAGAGTTTAGTCATTTATTTAGCGTTTAAAACATTTTTTTGCGAAAAATATTTTTTTCATTATTGTTTTGAATCATAAGGATAGATAGATGTTTTGAAAATTAAACTTTAAGCATAATTGTAAAAAACAAAGAAAGTTATATGGTTAAATTACCATTATTTATGCATTTTTAAAAATAAAAAACGAATGTAATGTCACCAAAATAGTTTCATTATGAAATTTTGTTGCTATGATTATTTTTTAAAAATTATTTGGTTATTTATTTATTTTTTGAAGCAACAAACAACAGTCCTCAAGGGTCTGTAATCGCTTCCAGAACCATTCAGCAACATTCCATCAGGTACACAAGTTTTACCATTTGTGGAAGGTTTTCAGCAAGGAATGTTGCAGCATAATTAAAAGAATACCAGTAGGAGCACTAATTCTCAAACTTTGAAATTTCATGGATAACTGGACTAAACCAGATTTAAAATCTAAAAACTTGAGAAAGTGCATTACTGGCATTTAGACAATGAAACTCTTTATCTTAGTTTTAAATATATGCAACAAACTCATGCCTGTAAATATCGCTGGA
This sequence comes from Octonoba sinensis, assembly GCA_038502835.1. NCBI lineage: Eukaryota > Metazoa > Arthropoda > Arachnida > Araneae > Uloboridae > Octonoba > Octonoba sinensis. The sequence goes on along the minus strand of CM076601.1, from coordinate 22,442,070 downwards.
TGAGCAAATTTCGCTACATCTATACCGCATACGGAAATTTCAAAATTAGTAGTCAGAAGGTTAAAAACTTCTACCAAGTGTTTTTAACTGAATAGATTAAGCTTAGCAAATTTTAGAGTCACTACAAAGAGAAAAGAAAATAATTCAACATTTTCCAAAATGCCGCCGACGGGGTGGTGTAGTGGTAAGACGCAGGTCTCGTATGCCCAAGATCGCAGGTTCAAACCTGGCCCAAGTCGGTGGATTTTCAAGATACAGAAAATCGTCTGCATCCATGTCGTATGATTATGCGGCATGTTAAAGATCCCTTGAGTATCCGTTTGGCATGGATACTCTCGGCTAAATTAAATTCCTAGTGCATATTGATTGCATCAATGAGAGCTCGGGTACCGCTATCTAGTGGTAACTGAACGTCAAAATTCTCATGCGGCGATGGTACCACACTCATTGTGGTGCCGCTGAAACCAATTACTGGGGAACGCACTAGGTCTGCAATGGTTGAGAACCAATACCGCAGCCCCATTGGAAAGAAAAAAAAAATTTCCAAAGTGCCTTTTGCAAGTTCAATTGAAGTATTGCCTTTGGCATTACTTTTTTTTTCATTATTTTGCAACTAAAATATTAAATCAGTAAATATTATTCATCTATTTTTTTGCTGATTGTTCAAGTATTAATCTAATCAAGAACAATTTTGGTTATACATATACATCTTGTCCTAACTGAAATTATAGTTTTCTTCTATTATCTGTCAACAGTGCTGATTCTAAACACATCGCTGATTATCAATTGTTTCTTCTTTAAAATTATCAACATGTTTTAAAGCATATTTTGGAATAATCTGATAATCATTGATTGAGCTCAATACTTGATGATGTTAAATTAAAATTGGAATTAATTCCTTTTTTGTAATTAAATCAGGAAACACATTCAAAATGTACATGTAACTGAGTAATGTGCTTTAATTATGTTTATTTATTGAAGTTTATTTGCTCTTGAAATGTAAATAACATGCATTTATTCTTTTAAGCACATTTTAAATTTTGACATGCATACTAAATATTGTATGTGGAAACTTGATATAATATTAATAATTTGTAAAGTTAAAGTTTTGCCAGAACATTTTGTTGCGAGGGAGAAAAAAAAATCCGTTAAAGTTCTTTATAAAATTTTAGTGTACTAATTTAGTGTATATTCATATTTTAATGTAGTTAAATTAGGAGAAGTTCATGCACATAAAGTCTTTGAATATGAGAAAAAACAAGAAGCTATACTTAAGGAAAGACAGAACACATTCCAAGAAGTATTCGAAGAGGAAGTTCAGCAATACAAAACACATGGAGAATTGAGAAAAAGTAAGTCAATTTATTCATTTTATTTCATTAAAATATATGATTATTCAGCCTCTGTAATTTTTCTTTTATAACTTATAAACTTAATTAAACTTTTTTTTTTTTGGTCAATTGTTGTACTTCATTATGACTTACCAATTTATTTTTCATAACTTAAATTTTTTGACTACAGTAAGTTTTTAACTTATCACCTTTATTTAAAAAAAAAATCTTATTCATTTTGTCTAAGCATTTTCAGGAGCTGATTTAAAATTTCATTAATAGTTTTTTTTAATTTTATATTGTTTTCTGATGAGAGAATGTACCAAGATGGGAGGTGTTCTCCCCCCAGGGAAAACATAACTTTTTTCATTTAAGTAAAATCAAGTTTTTTATTACTTCAATGAAGAAAAAAAAAAATTATTTAGAATTTAGTTACCATATCATTTTTGATTAAAATTTATTCACAGAAAGTTTTAAAAAGTTCATTTTCAAACAAAATGTTAATTTTTAATTAAAAAAGGGAGTGGAAAATCTAGAACATCATCTTCTCCTCTTATGCCTCAGAGTTCGTCACTATTTTATTTGTAGTCCCCTTCCTTTTGGCATTTAAAAATCAATATACGTGTGTCATACATTCCATGCCAAACTTATGCAATATCTGAATTTCATTAGAGATATCTAAAATCTATGTTGTCATATATCACATCACTTAACAGCATTCCAACTTTGAGAAATTTAGTGAGAAAAAGTACTGATTTGTATAAATGTTTTATAAGCTTTTATCAACTATCATGTTCTTTACATATCAACCCCTCCCCCCCCCGCCCCCCCCCCCCAAAAAAAACATAACATCAATTTTTATTTTATAAAATTTGCTGCAGTTAAAAAATCAAGATCATATAGCAAGTAAAAGTTTAGCACCTGAAGCTGAAATTACCAAAAAACTAAAATATTAATTTAAAAAGAAAAAACATCAGAACACCCTGCATTTTTTTATAAAAAACTAAGGTTCTTTCTTAATCATTGATTTTTGACTGATTGTGGTTATTCAAAATACGTAATTTTGAATTTATTTTGGGAGGCGCCCAGGACTTAACTATGTCCTTAAATAACACTGTACTACCACTATTCTGCTTTATCTAGTTTTAGATCTCACAATGCTGCATACAATTAATAGCTATTCTTTAAAAATTAATGCTTTTTCTTACAAAAATATACAAAACAATTACCTTTATCACCATAATTTTTTTATCAGGAGTTTCTAGTACAAGTAGCGCTGAAGCTTCTGTTTCATTGGAAGAAATAGATTTGGAAGAGGATGCTTCTGCATTGAATGACTTTCTTGGTGACGTTGATGCAAGTGAAATAACTGAGAAAGGTATGGAAAATCATTTCAACTTCTCTGTGAACATTTTAACCTCGCTTTGTATCATAAATTACAGAAGGTTATTTCAATGTTTTTAAAAATAATTATCATGGTATTTAAAAAATATATTCTACATAAAAATTTTGTATTTTGTATATTTAATTTGGTATTTCTGTTATTTATTTTCGTTTTACATCTTAATTTCTATTACAATAAAACCTTTTGTAGTATTAGAAGAAATATTTTATTGCAATCTTGCTTACTGCTTTTAAAAGCAATGAAGGGTTATAGGTGGTGCATTGACAATGCTATTCCTAAATTTAAAAAATTCATTAGGAGCATAGCTGGGTGGTTATTGGTGAAAGACATAAATTTCAAGAGTATGTAAAATGTTGACTTGCGTATTTGTTACTTGTACCTTTTTAAAAGAAATTTGCGACAAATTTTGCTTTATATCTGTGTGCTTTGTCTAATGCAGTTTTACTAATCAGTAATCTAATGGTTTTCATATTTGCGTATTGTGCATAAATCTATTCTGATAGTATGTATAGCCAAGCTAAGCAATTTTCTCCATTCTCTTTTTTTTTGCCATAAGATTTGTTGTATAGTATAGTATATGTTGCTGTAAAAGTCTGAAGCCTGGTAAATTCTAGAGTTTACTAAAGAGGCTTGGTAAAAGTCTGAAGTATGCTCTAATATAATTTCGTTTCTGGCTGATACTAAACCTAGGACTCAACAATGCCTTTCGGTAAAAATCCGCAGTGAGGGATTTAAATGAACCTTGACTATGTCAGTGCACACACATCCCATATTGCAAGACTTTTCTGTTCCCACCCAAAAGCCAAAATCAGCAATAGCCATTTTTACATTTGTTTAAAATGACGAGATTTATGTTCTTGGTACATTTGGCAAATTAAAATTGTTGTACAAGGGAAACCAGTTTAAAGCATTTGCAAAGAAAATTTTTTAAACATCAAAGAAGTTGGTTCAAAGAAGTTGGTACAGAAAAAATAAGTATGTGAAGAAGCAAAAAATACTTTTTTTGTAGGGAGACACACTCAGAAAAATGCAACTGCAAAGAAGGGTACCACGAAGATGAGTTTGTGTAAATTAGTTGATTTACTTTTCAATTAAAAATGCCATAGCAGTCAATGTTGTTGTAGCAAGTAATAAGAAGCAATTAAACCAGTAGTATTACAGAACAAATTACTATTTTTCTTATCTTTTATCGTTTTTTTCTGAGGTACCAATTTAGGTATTGCTAAAATTATTTTTAAAAGTGTTGAAATCTCCTTAGTCACTCTAGAGTAAAGCTGCATTTAAATTTTTTTTTAAATTCTAATAACTAAATTACTGCAAGACAGTTCTATTAACATAATCTGAGGTCAATTATTATTATCCTGGTCACTTTTACAGTTTATATCATCAGTAAAAAAATTAAAGTATCTTGTAACCTTTTTTTGAGACACACCTGTATACAATATATCTGAAAATAAAAAATCCTATCATAAGTAATCCCTTGTTTTGGGCTTTTACTGGAATGCTTTGGTAACTCCTAGGTTTTACCACAAAGGCTTGGTAAAAGCCCAAAGTGGTGTCAAAGCATACTTTGAACATTCACCAGGCCGCTTTGGCTACAGCCCACAGCTAGGATTTTCCAAAATTCGGGTTTTTACAGTAACATATGTAAAACTGGCTACATCTATTAAAGAATTCTGCAGCATGGCTTGCTTTATGTTATTGTGGAAGTTGTAGTATATTGTTATCAAAATGCATTATTTTTAAAAGCTTGACATGAATTTGTTTTTAATGGTAATTTCATTATAAAACTATGCTCATCATTCTGCATACTTCAGCAATTCAAGTCAGTGTTTATCATTTTATTTATAGTTAACAAAGAGCATTCCAATGAGTTTGGAAATCTTTAAGATATTCTCTTTTAACATTTAAGATCAAACCTTTACAATGTTTAAAACATCTTCTTCCCCTTCCCCCTGGGAGGATCAGAAGTTTCCTTAAAGTCCCCCCCCCCCCCAAATGTTAGCAGTGTTCCCAAGTTCCCCTGGGGAGGGGGGGGGGAGGTAGTGTGAAATTTTAACCCATGAACTCGGGTAAATGTAGAGGCATATTTCTATTTTAAAACAAACAATTTAGCAGGAATTTTTGTGAGGGTTTTACATTTCAAACTATTTACTCTCTCCTGCTACACTGTGTGCATCTTTAATCCTCCAGAACTCATGCCTTAAAATAAATATGCACAACAAGAAAAAAATAATTGTATCTGGTATTCTAAACAGTATACCTGTACAATACATTTTGAATAACATTATTATTTTGCACAACGTTTGGTGTTTAAAATAAAGAAAAATGCTTTTTAGTTGAAAATATTCCGTTAACTAACAATTTTTTGAGAGAAATTATCAAGCACATGTTCTGGAAGCTTAAAAAAACTTACATTGCATAGTAGAATTTGAAGAATTTACTTGTTCTAGTAAGTGATTCAGATTTTATGCCTTTTTTTCTCTCAAGATGGTCTTTTGATTTTTTTCAGGTATGTATACCTGACAGTAATTTTTTGCATGTCTGTATAATTTTTATTTATTAGTTTTTTCAATGAATGCACATACTGAAGATCAGCTTTTTATTGCCTAATATTTCTTTACTTGGAAGAAGAGGTTCCTGTAAAAAACAGTCATGTAATTTTCTTTAGTTTTGTTTTATGTATGTTAGTGCAGACTACAGTTGGCACAAAGATAATCATTGTTAATTAAAATAGTCAGGCCAATAATTTGAAGGGTCAGGAGGGGCAATGTTACCTGATACACCCTTGATGGTGGTGCAAGAAATGGGGCCTCATTGAACCCCTTCCCCAGAAAAATGCAAAATAGGTCTGAAAATAGTGAAAGCTTTTTGTCAAAATCATGACTTAAGTATATGCCTTCAAATTCAAAACTTAAATAAAATCTAAAAAGAAATACTCCTCCCCCTTCTTGAGCAGAAACTTTTACTTTTCTTAAGTAGCGAAGCTGTAAGTGGCTTCATAAGTCACACACTCCTACACGGAACCTGGTTTAGAAAGATTAAAAAGATTTCCCTCCATAGCTTCTTTAAAAATAGTTTATTGTGAAAACATAACTTTCAAGTTACAGCAAGTTCTTTCAATGGTTAAACTGTTGAGAATTTTTCAATTGGATTTCCCCTGCCCCATGCTATAGGGGGCAATACAAATGATTTTAAATAACGCTGAAATGGCTTTTATTACTGCAATAAATAATAGTCATGTATAAAATTAAAAACACATTTGGGGACCGGATACAAAAATCTGCACATTTAAATGCCTAGTGCTAGGTAACAGAGATTTCTTGTTTTACATGAAACATGAGTGGCCTTGTCATTTCTTTTTTAGTTTAAAACCAGAAATCTTTGTGACCCATCACTTGATACGGGACATTTAAATACTGAGATTTCGGTAGCCTGTCCCCAAACGGGGTAATTATAGCCACTTTGTATGGTGTTTGACAGCATCCTTTTCTATAAGTGTTTCAAATATCTAATCATCTGAGGCATTTTTATTTTTGATATGATTAGATAAAAACATTTGTTTCCTTTTTTTATGAATTTTGTTTAATTGAAACTAATATCGACATTTAAAAATAAATCGATCGTATTAATATTTTTTGTAATAGTTTTTTTATATTTCTTTCAGCAGATGAAACTGTCGACTCAAATGAAAAGGATGATGGAAAAGATGCTACAGAAACAAAACCACCAATTTCCTTTGATTAATAATAATATTATTAAAAAAATACTTAAGTTTATATTTTAAAATGTATATACTTGATTGTGAACAAAATTTTAACTAAGAAATAATATTTAATGTATAGTTAGTTGGGATTTGGAAGTTGACAAAAATTTTTGACTAAGTTTCAGTTAGGAGATTTTTTTACAAATTTTTTTGAATACAGGTTGTGAACAATTTATTCTTGCAATATATATATATTGTTGAATTATATAAGGAACTTTTGAAATTCTATGATGCAAAAGCTTTGAGCCTTTAAATATCAAATGTAGAGATTTTTATAAAAAATTCTCTTATTTTGTATTGAAATTTTACGCAGTTCATGCGGCAATAGCAACATTTAATTTCTGTCACATTGGACTTTGGTTGTTAAAACTAACAGGGATCATTTGTTTCAAGTGGCATCATAGTGCAGTTACAAAGAAACTTATAATGACACAATAAATATATTAAGATACAGTTTTATTTCTTTAAAAAAAAAAAAAAAACCAAATGCAGTTATAGTGGTCGAAAACTGCGTAACAAACTTCCGTGACAAATAATAATTTTGATAATTTCCACAGAGCCAAAATTATTTTTTTCTCCTAATTAATGTTAAAATAAATTATAAAATGAATGGAATATTGTACTGTCATCGAAGATAAGCTTGTGTGCAAAGTTTGAAGATAATTTATGCAGTAATAGTGGTTGAAAACCACGTAACAAACTTCCGTGAAGAATCAAGTTAAATAAAACCGTGTAGAACCAACGATTCTCACTAAAATCATGCATATCTTTGTGGTTGTTGCCATTGCTGTAACTGCACTCTATAATTTAAGATCATCATGAGCTAATAATAGTCATTAATCATAAATACATGAAAAGTATTAAAGTGACTATAGATTTGAAACTTAAAGCAATCAATTATGAATATTTGAAAAATCTACAGTATATATTATGTGTTGCATATAAAGTTAAAAATATAACTTTATAAATCCTTACAAAACTCTGTTTTCAAAGAAATATATTTACACTATTTCATGACAATTCTTTTCACATTTCAAAAATAAACTTTTTTTTATGTCTAACATGTCTAACATCAGTACTAAAAAATGATAATTAAATTGTTCGTTCACTTTACTCTCGCACAAATTATAAGAGTACGTAATTTTTTTTTTTTTTTTTTTGTATTCATAAAGAAAAATATTTCATGTTCATAAAAATCAAAATATTGAGCTGTTTTTAAACATTCCATTGATTGTTTCATATTCAATGTACATATTGTCTAATTTTTTAAAAGTACACTTGTACAGCCAGAGTTTGAATTATGTTATATATATATAATGTTATTGTAAATTTTTACGGCATTGGTTTTGTTAATTAAAAAGCAATATTTATCAAATGTATGTTAATGTGTGACTACCTTAAAAATTACTTTTCATTCTAAGAATTAATTTGATCCAGAACAGGTTTTTCATTTATGCAAATCAAAATATTCATTTGTATTTGCAACAAAATGGCAAAATGGGGTCAAATCAGGAGCGTAGCAATTTAAAAATCATGAGGGGGGGGGGGGCGGGAGAAAATAAAAAAATTTCATTACCAAATGCTCAAAATTAAAAAAAAAAAAAAGCAATTAACAGTTAAAATATTAATAATGAGTGAATACTAATTACAAAACATCACTAATAAATGAATATTTTTATAGCTCATTAAAATAATTTCAGTTTTCACAAAAATATTGCAAATCCTTATTATGCAGTATTGTTGATTTAAATTAAAAATTTTGGTTTTTATTTTTAAATTTTCGCTTAAAAGCAGCTTTATCTCATTTGGCATTAAAATAAAAATTTCCTGATTTCTAATGGGGGGGGGGGGGCTTAAGCCCCCTGAGCCCCCCCTTTTCCTACACGCTTGGGTCAAATATCAAAATTCATGATTCTGTTTAAAAATGTGCATTAGGATAAGATACAGGGGCATCTTGTGATTGTATTACTCATTTTTAGACTGACACATGAATTTTAATCTTTGACCCCAAAGGAATTTACTCCCCCACCCCCTTAGGGACATACAAAGACTAAATTCTCACTCTTTGTTGTGTAAAACTTATTAAAAAAACTCTATAGCTAAAAATACTGAGCAAGTATTAACGAACATGAAATTATTATATAAAAATGTTTAAAAATTTTTTGGCATTTATTTGCAATAAAACTTTTAGTATATTTTCCACCAAATATATCATTTTTTTAATATCCATTGATTGTTAAATCATATTCTTCGCCTCTACTCGGAAGGGGGGGGGGAGGTATGCTACTGATGTTTGAACATAAAGGGGAGAAGGGAGTAACAACTTTATTTTATTCAATGACATATATGAATTACTCTTTTTTAAAAAGCAATCTAAGTTTTGAAAAAAATATTTTAACATACCACTAACTGGGGGAGGGGGGGGGGGCAGACTCAATTAAGGGTTAAATAAGTCATTTTTGTAAAGCGTATAATCAAGTTTTGAAACAATAAAATTTATGACACACTTGCTTATGTTAAAAGCCAAAGAAAGTTAAACAGTAAAAGTTTAAAGTGATTTAATTTGTGTCAATATTTTGGTTTGTTTATACAATTTAAGACATCTTGAAGGATCTTGATTTTTGAGCGTGGAGCCAAAATAGCCTTTAACAGTATCGAGTATCCTAATCTTAATGCATTAACTGAAATTGGATCCCACAATATTTAAGCACTCAACAAATGAGAAATGTACTAAAATAATCAACATTTTATGAGCAAAAAAATTTCAGTATTGAAAATTATGCATCTTTTAAATGCACTATTGATGCATTGTGATCCAAAAAGTTTTTTTTTTTAATCCACTAATTTTTCTGATCCTTCTTTAAAAATCATAATCGATACTAATTCATTTCATCCTTCTTATGATGTATTCACAATTTATTTGTATATTCCATTCACCGAAACACTAAATAAAATTGCAGTAAATCAATAAATCTGCAATTCAGTATTTAATTTTACAAGTCAAAAGTATGTACCAGTAGGGAAATGAAGAAAAGATGCAATTTCTTGTAACGAATTTTCATATTAATATCAAAAATTTAAATAATTTACTTTAATGGGGGGTGGGTGTGCATACTCTTTTTAACAACAAGACAAAAAGAAAGCCAAAACAAAAAAATGGCAACTGGAAGAAGTTCAAGAAGAAAATAAAACAGCACTACATTTTTATAACGAAATTACAACATTTGTCTATGATTACAATCATTGAAATTATTCAAGAAATTCTTCGATTTTTGGTAATTACTGGGGGGAAAATGCAATTTTACCAAAATATTTGAACATGTCATTAGTTTGTTTCATCGCTTAAAGTTCACAATGGACTATGCTGCCCCAAAGTTCAATTTGGTACAGAACGCCAGTTAATGCTGCTCGAGTATATCAATTGATGGCTGCTCTTGATTTATGTGTTGGATAAAACTTCTATTAGGCAACTCGCTGAGGGTTAGAACAATGTGTTGGAACAATAAACTCACCTTGTTTCTTAAAGCATTGACTGCAAAGCTGGGATCAAGTCTTTCTGGTTCGGATATATGCATTTTTGCTTGGCCTTATGTTGGTCTTTAATTCCTTGATTCTGCAAGTCTGCGCATTTATTAAAGCCTAAATTCACTGAAAATTATCTATGTAAGAACTAGAAAAATAAAATGGGTTTGTAGTCTTTGTGTTAATATTAACAGAATAAAACATCAGAATTACTGCTGTAAAAGAGGAAACTGGGCACAGATTTTTAACAAATTTCTGTTATTTTAGGAAATATTGCTTGATACAGATGGCTGCAGGAAGATTTATCTACATTGCTTTCACTTATTTTAAATATCCTTCTACTAATTTTTGATTTTATTTCTGATTATATGAAATATCTTACAAGAAACACTGAATTCTAAATAATTACATGAAGTTTTTAAATAAATTTCTATGCCCATGTGTTTTGGAGGTGGGTGGGTAAGGGGGGGGGGGGGGAGATTTATTAGGAATAAAATATTTTGCTAATTTAAGGTTTTAACTAAGTAATTTATTGTAGTTAAAACATGAATGACAAATTTGAATATCTCATATTTTAAATCTTAACTTATCTTCTTTAAAAAAAGGATTTCTTCCAATGATAGAATGCATCTTTTATTTCCATTGCTAAATTTTACTATCCATCAAAAACGACTAATTTATTAAACAAAAATCAACATAAGATATTCTAAAATTACAACTGAGCAGCTTCCGGTAGTTCTATTATTATATATATCCTTTCATTCTCTCTAGTTCATCTTGTTGTTGTCTTGCTCGCCTATAATGACGTCCTTGATCAGTTGGAATAAAGAACCAGGCTTTGTAATCATCTCTTTCTGACATCAATTTATTCACTTTTTCAATTTTTTCCCTGCAGAGAAAGACGATTTAATGTTACTCACATTGTGTACAATGCACACACAAAAGAAAAGTAAAAGGAAATATTTCAACATCAACAAGAGAAGTGAAAAGAAAAGTCTTTCGAAAGTACAATTTAGGGATTATTTTAATTTTTGGAAATATCAGGGTGGCTACATACAGAATCTCTGAAGCAAAATTCACCGACTTTTCCCTGATTTCCAGACACTTTTCATAAAATTTCCACAATTGAATATTTTGTATATTATATATATATATATATATATATATATATATTAGGGTGGCCCTAAACCATATGTAATTTTTTGAAGGTTAAAATTTTGCTGCTCCCAACCCCTGATCCTGTTCAAATGATGAAAAAAAAGGGCTATGCAAAATTTCTGCTTAATCATTTAACATTGAGGCGACCCTCAAAGAGCTTGAAGTAATGCGTATTGATTAATTCCATTCCAAACATGTATATTCTTCCCTAGCTCCTAGCTTGTCCGTTACTTCTTTGAGAAATGTAAGTGGAATTGTCTGGTCTTCCCAGCAATTGTTTAAAAACATTTCAAATCAAATTTCCCCAAAGTAAATTATAAAAAAAATTTCAAAACAGCATGAAAAATTTAGACACATTTGATTTTTAAAAATAAATCACATAACTTCGATAAGAGCAAAGCTTTTTTATTTACTGTAATACTTTTGATAGAATTACAACATAATGTAAGCGAAATAACAATAAATATTATTTTTTCATAAGTGAGGATTTAGTAGCAGTTGGAATTGTTTTTACGCTCTCCGACAACAATTTGTAAGATAAATTGTTTCTCAGCTTCATACTTTGTAAGAATGTTATTATAATCTTGAATGAGTTTGATACCTCTTTCTGCAACGTCATAATAATGATGGTCTGAAGTTTTTCAATTCCACTCTTATAACCAACATCATCTTTCCATGTTGACGGGTCTTTGTACAGAAAATCGGAGCTGATAGAAAATCTTGCGAAAAAATTTTTTGTACTAGAAATTACAAAAGTCGGAAACTTGATTTTTGAAAATGATGAAAAATCGTTTGGGTGAAGAATGTATCGCTTAAATTGATTTGTATATTCTTCCTGTTCTTCACTTCCTTCAACCTCCAGCATAACTTGAGCCATACTTGTCTTAACATCTATTGGAACATTGTCATCAAAAAAGGAAAGAGCCAGTTTTGGGAACTAAGTACCAGAGATGTTTTGAAAAATTTTTTGCAGTAGCCTTATGATTTCTGGATCAATAGCCTGATAATTTAGCAATTGATACATGAAAAGAAAATCATGATTGGGTGCGTTAATTGCATCTGGTGACAAGAACCATGCTTGAACAGACACTCGAGCAAGAAAAATACATATTCTTCTTAAGGAATTTTTCTCCCTATGAGATAATTTAAATTGATCTTGAAATAAGAATATTTTATGCATAGATTGCTTTTGACATCCATCTATCATGACTTACAGCTCCTGGTATATGAAAAGATATGCCATTCTTTAGAATGCCTCCAAGAAAGATCATTGTTAACTCCAACAATTCTCGATAATCCTTCCGCAGTTGTTTATGAGTAGCAAGCTGATCTTCAATAAAATTAATAACGGTAGAGCGGACATCATAAGGCACTTCATTTTTATCAGTTATGTAAACATTTTTTTCAATTTTAACCCAAGTTTCTCTAAATCTGTTGAAAAGTGGCATGTCTGGACCAGTAGTCGCATCCATAGGCCGTGGTAGCCTAGTGGTTAGCACGTCAGACTTCCATCTGGAAGGTCGCGCGTTCGATACCCACTGAAGACCACCATGTATACTTGGGGATATGTGCATGTAAAATCCGTAGACCCCACTACCTCTCCCCGTGCGTAAGCAATCCTAAGGCCTCGGCTAACAGGTAGGGGTTTGGTGGAGAAAAGTAGTCGCATCCATCAGCAAGTCGAAACACCTTCTCAAAACTAATTCAAAAATGTGATGACGACAAGGGGTCACAACAGGTCACGATTGAACAACTTTTCTAGATTTATGCAGGCACCATTTATTCGGCCTGTGTTGCTTGCTGTAGTATTACAGCAAAGTGCCTGAATTTTGTTAGGCACTCCATTTCTCGACTGCACAGTAAACAGCCAACGCTTGCTCTTCTCCTAAAGATGCTTGGATTTCAGGCACTCCCAGCATTTGCTCTTTGCCTTGAAAGGTGACTGTTATTGCCAGTCTATCAACCTTTTCTACACCTGTTAGTGCTGTGAGCAGCTTTCCATCACAGTGTAACACTAATTCTTGGCAGTTGTCTAATTTAAATTTGTTCTGGATTTCTGTGTATCTTGCTTCCCTAAATTTTTTTCTGCGATTTATGAAAAGAAGTACGATTTATTACTAGCTGTTCAGTATCATGTCCGAAAGCTTCTGCAGCAGCCATTAATATAAAAACTGCATTTCTATCGGTAATTTTGCACCTATCATAAACTTCACACAAATTTCTACAGTAAATATTAAATAACAGTAATATCTTGGAAAATAACTTTACAGATGACAATTTCAAAAACTCATGGTCGATGAGGGAATGAAGTCCGATTAAGCTAAAATTTTGCACATATCATTTTTTTTGTAGATTGGAACAAGATAGGGGTTTGGGAGCTAAGCTTTTCGAAAGTTGAAAAATAAGGGAAACCCTAATATATATAAATCTACACAAAAAAATCTACATTAAAATGCTTGATAGACAATATTTACAACAGGTAAAGTTTTCCAAAATTTAATTTTGCTATTTAGAAGAAAAAAAGGCATTGTTACAGCAGTGAAAAAATTGTGCAGCACAAAAAAAGGCATTAAATTAGTTTTTTAGTACAGTCATTCAGGGTAACTTTGAGCAATGGGGGTAACTTTGCACCACTTCCATATTTTTCAGAATATTTGACTTCAAATGAAACTGTAGAATACGTCCAGTGCAACTCTCCTGGCAAGGTTATAAAATCACTTTTTTTATGTTTATTTTAGTAAAAATATTAGCAGCACTGTACACAGCTAATTGCATAATTCAATAGTTCTAAAGTTGCAGCTTGAAAGCTATTTTGGAATGCTGATTACAAGTTGTTGAAAACTTATTATTCTTGTAAAGTAAGTAACATTATACTAATTTAACAAGCATTTTATCTTCTAAATATAGTGAATTTTTTAGTATCTGTAATCATTTATTCAGTAGTATACAGTAAAATGTCAAGCAATTAAGGCATTGCAGCTTTATTCAATTTTCGGGGTAAGCCTTAAATTTGTTATTTACTGATTATAGGTAGATATATTCTACATACAAACTATTTTATTTGTATTTAATGCATATCACTAAAGTTTGCATATAACACATTAGAATATATATAATATATATTTCATTTAGTTTGATTATACAAACATAATTAAATTGTAAAGAAGCCTATACATAACCAGACATTCTATTATATTTAAATAATAGGATTTATGATACTCGGGTGTATCTGAGAACATGTGAAAAGTTGCTGTTAGTATGTAGTGTGCATATGAAAGAAGACTTGAGTGATATTCAAATCAAATGTATAGAATAGCATATAATATAGCTCTTTCCACAGTACGTACTGTTACTTTTGTTTTCTGATAATTTTTGCTTACAAATTACCTACTACCATTAAACTGCTTAGTATGTATATGAATAAAAATTTTCAAGTGATATTTTTTAAAAATGTGAGAATTTATTAATTTTTTCAAGGTATCATTTGTTAGTTTTGATGACTACCAATGATGATTTGTGGTAGGTACGAACAAAAAAAAATGCGTTAAAAAATGTTCCCAGAAGATATTAACCCCTGCTAGTAATAGAAGGGTTTTTATGATCCCAACTCTCTGTTAAATGCAAAAGTCTTTAAAAAAAAGGTCTTAAAAAGTGCAAAAGTCTTGGCTAAAAGTGTTAGGTTTTAATGTGATTCTTTAGATAGTTGTTTTAATTAATATACTTGGGGATCATTCCTAAATGATGTCAAGCTTTGAGGGGGGAGGGGGTTTGTGAAATTGTGAAAGTATCACAAGGGGAGGGGGTAACAAGTGTGACATCATACAGTATACAACATAGTGTGATATGTGACAGGGGGGAGGGGTCCGCTGAAGTGTGACATATTGTGACAAAGGGGGGAGGGGGTCAAATATATGGGAAAAAAGCACGACATCATTTATGAATGGCCCTTTATGTGAAAGTGAGTTCATTTACTTAAATAATGAAAAATTATTTTCTGCAACTTATTTTTTCTAAATAAATAAATGAGGCTTTTTGTCCTATAAATTGATGTTTTCCTTCTTCTACTCCAGTGGTGTAGTTGAGGGGGTGCAGGGAGGGGGGGCGTCCCCCTACCAATTTATTTCAACACAAGCGTCCCCCCACTTGTTTTGAATGTTAGCATATGCACCCCCCCCACTTTTTGATGTTCCTATATGTAAGCGTCCCCCCCCCCACTTTTCCCAGGACTACACCACTGTCCTACTCCCCTTTTTTCATGTAACATTCCCTGCAATATCATAAATTATAGAAAATTGTGATGTTGTGAAATAAAAATGGTGTGTTTTTAAGCATTTATAAATTTTATTTTTCTAGTTCCATGTATAACTATAATACTTTTACTAAAATAGTATATTTTATAACATTTTTTCCCGATGCGATTCAAAGTTACCCCGAGCATCCGGGTGATGTTACGCATATGGTTTCTATAAAAAGTTAAAATCAGCAAATTAAGTTTATTTTTAAAGTAACCTGGTCTATAACCTGTGGTTTGTTTCCGAACTGCGAGTACATATGCTTATGTAATATAGCGTGACATGAGACAAAGGGGGTAGGGTAGGGTGTCCCAAAAAACACCAACTTTCAAATCTTTGCCCTCTCACCCCCTAAAAAGTTTCCTTTAGGGAACATAAGATCCCTGGTAAAATTTTAAAACTGTACAAAAATATTTGGAGGTCCCCCAAGAAAGTAGAATTTTTCAAAAATGATTGAAATTCAACAATATTTTGCATTAAACAAATATCAAGTAACACCATTTAGGAGTATTCAAAACTGTGCAAAATGTATTTAATTTTCAACATGTTAAAGAGATATGTACATTTCAACAATATATAATAAACAATATTTAATTTAATTGAAAACACATAACGGCAATAAGAACACAAAATTTAACATATTTACATCTAGTTTGAACCATACAGAAGAAGTAACTATTAAAAAGATTTTTACAATTGCACTGTGGGAAGCAGTTTGTAACTGATCTGAAATAAATGTTTTCAAACTATTGGGTGCTGCACTATGGGTGTTTTTTTTTTTTTTTTGATATTTTGGTTCATGGTGGTTAAGTTTGGCCATTTTTCTTTAAATCTCTTAATCGGACAGTAATACTTCAAACATATGCTGTTTACAGGACAACCATAAAAGATTTTGACCTATATTTCTTTCAAGAACAATACATGCTCCAATTAATTTCCTAGTATTTAGGGTTGTTGTATCAAAGCACATACCAACGACTAAAGAATCGCATTTCCATGACTGTAAATGCTGCAAAACAGTATTAGCTATTTCTACACCTGTTCCAGATGGTAATGTAGGAGCTCCAAAGAGCTTTGTAGTTCCACCAAACAAAGACGAAACTATTACTGATAAACAATCAATATGATCAGTTTCATTAAGGGACAAGTCAAGTAACAACTTTTCACCCTAATGTACTACAGCTGTAGATGTTTTAAATTGCTTTTATTTGCTCAGAAGCCAAATGGCGAATTGCTGACATTCTCAATGAACCATACTTTTTGATAACGCTACAGATTTTAGCACCTTATCAGATGAATATATCTTGGATGCTGCTACACATCCCTCTTCATTTGTTATTGATGCCATTACCACTGTAGACATCTGAATACTTATGTTACTTCTGTATAATACAGCAGCAACTGTTGAGGTAATTGCTGATCTATGCCTGGGTTTATTTCCAGTTTTTGAGAAATATTCACCATTTTTTATTTCTTGTAACTTCTGTTTTCATTTTATACCACTTCCACATTCAACTCAGCATTGTTTTTAATGGAACATTATGCTGTTGTGAAAGAAACAGTTGAGCATGACAACTTCCTTTTGCTTATAGCTTATTTTTTTACCTTTCCGCTGATCTTTTTTTTCATGTAAAATTGTCTGTCTAAAGGACCAATACAGCCCTCTCTTCATTTTGTTGCAATATCAAAAACTGTCAGTCCTCTTTATTCTTGATTCTATTGCCATGGCCTATATCAAATAATTTATCAGGGCATTCACAATATACCTTTTGATTTACTTGGTCTGTTGTGTTGCTTATATTTTTATGTTTCATAAGGTATGTCTGCTTTTCATACGAATGTTTGATTTTTTGTATAACATGTTTCTGCCTTTTTTTATAAAGACTTTTCCCAAAATGGTAAAATTTGATTCTACACGAGAGCTGTACTCTCTTTGATTGTGTGCTTTTGAGAACAATGAAAGTAAATAAAGTTTCTCATCACATGTCTTCCTGTTGGAAGTTGTGCACCTTTGATGGTTTCAGTTGGATATTTAATAAACATACATAATCATTTTTGCTAGTACTAATTGAGATAATTCACAAAATAAGTAATGAGAGCTGCGTATTTCCTTTGTCGTAAAAAGCAACCAATATTCAATCTGCTTGTGGAAAACAATGAATCTATCTGGTTAGAGTAATATGGTTACAGCAAAAGTATTTGCTTCTATATTGAGTAAATAAATACAGTTAAGGTATTTTTTGTATATATAAATGGTTATTAAAGATAGTTGTAAGTGACGCTAGGGGCCACTGGATTTTTTGTGAAATATTGTTAAATTTCGATCAATTTTGACCATCTTGGGGGACCTCTAAATATTTTTTTAGGGTTTTAAAATTTTACCAGGGATGTTATGTTCCCAAAAGGAAACTTTTTAGGGGGTGAGTTCAAAGATTTGAAAGTTGTTTTTTTGGGGGGGACACCCTAGGTAGGGGTATTATGAAGTGTGACATTTTGAGAAAGGGGGCGAGGGGTCAAATATATTTTAAAAAGTGCTACATCATTTATGAACGTCTCAAGGAGCAATATCTTATTTTTACCCTTGGAGACAAAAGGGACCACGGCAATGAAACAATCATTACCTTTGTACAAAATAAAAATAATTTTACATTACCTGTAAATTTATTTTGCATTCAATTTTAGTTAAAACAGCTTCAATATCCAATTTAATACATGTTTAATAAAAGAATACTCACTGCCAGTCAAGTCTTTCTTTATCATATTTTAAGAAATGCAACGTTCTCTCATATATAATTTGAGGATCCTCCATAAAATGTTTTGCAATAAATCGCTTAATTGGATGCTAGAAAGACAAAATGTTCAAAATTAATGCTGAAACCAGAGGATGAAAAAAAAAATTCAACATAAGATATCATTGAAGATATTGTAAATGGAATTTACATTCTTATTTCTAAAGGGGTTGGGTATTGTTTCCTCATCATTTGCCAGCCTAGTGCATTCCTCAGAGGCTGGCAACCATTCCTTCATATGGCACCAGTATTGGCCGATGCCATTTCCTTTGATAGAATTTTGATGCCCAGTTTCCTCATTAAAGAAGGCAGACCCATTAATATAAAATTAGAAATGCAGAGGAAATAATAGAACAGTACAAAGTTAATTGTATTGTTATAGTTTTGGTTAGAATAAAATGGGGGCAGGGGATGATAAATATGGGTTTGGTTGTGATTGTATAATTAATATTTAGAAAACAGGCTCAATTCAATAATACCTCGAAGATTATTTAGTAGGCCAGAAATAGTAGCTATTATTTTAACAAATTAACAAAATTTAATTATGGGAAATCAAATACCAAACAAATGAATCTTAAAACCCAAAATATACTTAGATTTAATACAGTAATTAATTTTTATTGACAGTTTAACATCTATTATTATTGAAATCTTATATAACCTTTGAACACCTTAGACATTTCCTTCATGCAGACAGAAATATACACATCACAAGGTGAACAATATTTTATACTAAAGGTAGTTCATGTCACAGAAACAAAAAATATACCCTAAAATAAGGTTAAAAAAAGGTTCAGAAGAAAATAATTGGGCATTTTGCCCTTAATCTAGAACTATGGAGTTTTATACCTATGTATAATTGTGGGGGGTTCTATTAACAGGTACCTGAAAGAAACAAGAGGGCCCAGGGAGGGAGAGCCCTGGACAGAAGGAAGCCAAAAAATAAAAGAAAAGGAGAGAGCTTCAGAGTGGCCCCCAAAGGGCTTTTATAGACCCCAGCGACTTAAGAGCCTGAACAGCTTTCTACAGCGTCCGCTGCGAATCGGGTATGAAGGTGACTGAAGGTCAAGCTCACCCCTTTTGTCACCAAGGAAAAAAAGAAGCACGGTTCTGCTACACAGAGACAAAAAGAAAGTGTACCATGAACCTGTGCAATGAATTAGAAAAGGATGTTTATAAATAAAAATTCATTATCAAACAATCAGCTAACCCAATACCCAACAGTATGAAAAGGTGCAATAAAGTAATTTAGACACTTACGCCCGACGGTATTCAGCGCCCTTGGACTTGATAAAAATAGTCGCCCCTAGCCCTCTTTCATCATACAAACTAAAATAATATAAATTCAAATTGTGTATAGTTTTATTGCGTTTTCAATTACTTTAAAAACTTTAATAATTACATACATGAAACAAACAACTTTTTTTTTTATTTCTAATGGGCTACTGTTGGCTTCTCGTAATTGCAGACGTAGTGCGTTTCACAGGGATTGGTACCATCTAACCATCTCTATCAAGCACCACAGTGGGTATATTACCATCGCTACAAGTGAATTTTGGCGCCAAGTTCTTTCACTTGAAAGAAGGAGTATCTGGGATTAGTCACTATCATAGAATTTTTGAACTAATTTTATGAAACACGGATTATTGTTTTTTATTTTTTTGCTCTTACGCTGAGGCGCCCCCAAGATGCTGGTGCCTTTGTACTTTGCACATTGATAGGGTCGGCCCTGCACTTAAGAAGATTGTTTGAATGAGGACCAGCTTAATGAAAAATCTGTTTTGATATAATCAAGATTTCTCCAAAGAATCCATTTTGAGCGGAAAACAGGTTTTTAATTATCTGCTATACAAAATGTTTTGGAGCAAACATTTAAAATATGTCACTCTGTAGATTTCCCAAAGTTTTTTTTAGGGCAGGCAGGAAAAAACTCAGGAGAAGAAACTCAAGTTTAGGAGAAAGCTTACAGTTTGCTGGTATAACTAGCTTCGGTAGCCGGATAGGACACTGGAGCAGTGCCGTAACTATACTGTTGGAGGCCCCGAAATTAGGATGCAAAAGTTAGGCGTGATTGGCACCTAGCTGTTTCGTTTTAGTCGCAAGAATGTTCTGCTAGGTGTCATTTTAAAATCATTCTTTTGAGAAGGTGGTAATATTGCTTAAGTTAGACTAAATACAAACGTTTATTTTAATCAGTGGCTAATAAGACAAAATATGAGTTAATTGGCATAACTATTTTTTCAAGTGTTATTTAAATCTAGTGTTACTTACAAAACTTCATTTGTTTGTAAAAATTCACGATTCAAAAATTTGAAAGTCAAGAAGTTACGATAGTCTTCCTAGGTACCGCAAAAACTCAAAATGCAGAAGATTAGATGAAATATCTATATAAAAATACAATTGTATAAAGTTATGAAAGACTTCGTGAAAAATTGTGATTGTCAAACTAAAAGTCTTATGAAAGGTTAGGCGTCAAAGGTGACGACTGGGCGTGAAATTGGAGTTTTTAGTTGCAAAATACGACTAACGACAGCTAATTTCGAACCCTGGGTTTCACTGTACCTTTTATGGATGGGAATCTTCCGCCTGGACTACTCTCAAAGATGGAAACTGAGAAATTTCGGAAGGAATAGCATAGTGAATTTTAAGCCTTGCTATGCTAAATATTAGAAAGAGGAGTGCAATTTGTGAGTGTTTTTTGTTCTGTAAGAAAATTTTGCTAAAATATATTTTGTATAGAAAAGTCACCCAACCAGCTATGAATCATTTTCCCTTAATTTATAATTCATTTTTACCTTGCCCACTCAGTTTTCAGTGTGAAAATGAGTCAAAGTTTACATCCCCCGTTTCTATTTCACCACTTCATGAGGAGAGCAATGATTGATGTAGTTGAAGACCTTTAAATGGCACATCTATAAAACGCAATTCTCAATAAACTGTATTGTTTCAGAACAGAACAGTAAGTTTTGAAGTCAAAAACTCCTACATTCTACAATGAAAAAATGATAAACTCTACCAAAGTAAATTTTAAAAAAAAGGTTTTTCATATTTTCACCTTAAATCTAAGTTTTCAAACAAAAAATAGTATTTATAGTACAAAAGTAGATTACTGCCTTAGAAAATGCAACTATTGAAAGTACAAAACAAGGGGGGATAAGATATTGAACTTATTTTGATTATGAAGCATATTTACTTGTGAATGATAATTAGGTTGCATAATTTATTCTTTAATTCTCATTTAATTTTGAGCTTATTCTTATGCGCAAATACAAATTTTATTTGAATGTATAAGCATGAAGAGCCACGGGGAGAAATGATCAAAGCCCACTTTTTGCCAAGTTGAGTTTCCAGTGCAAACTGGTAGCTTATTATATACAGAATACATATGGGATATCATTTAGGTAAGAAATATGCAGGCACCCTACCATCGATGATGTTTCCAGCAGGGTTTGTTGATTTAAATCATGATTTAAATTGCAATTTAAATCAAGTGATTTTCTTTTTTCCTTTTAAAAAAAATTGTTTTTACAACGTTAGAAAGTGTTGCAAAAATGAAATATGTTGCAATTACAACCACTGGTACAAACAAAACTTCCTAGGTCTATCTGTCTGTGTGTATAACATATTTCATAAGTTTAGAACTAATTACTATTCTTTTTTAATTTTACAATATTACTTTATTCTTCAAGCATTTTAACAGCAAAGCATAAATCATTCATTCATTCAAATTTGAATTCATAAAAATCATTAATCATTCTACGTTTTTATATTAAAATTAGTATTTTAGATCAATTTAATAAATGCCACACAATAAATAATTCAGAATGATAGTGTTTAAAACAGAGATGCACAAACTTTTTTGGGTGAAGGGCCCAAAAATTAGAAAGTATCAGGTTGGGGGCCAAAGTGACATAATGTTTTGTTCATAAAAATACAGGGTATATTTCAGTTTTTATTTAGAGGTAATATGTACAAATCACATGTATTAATATTTACTGTCCTCGGGAACAGATTATTAAATACAAGTTTTAAAAAAATAATGTAAATGAATTCAAACAAAATGAGGTATAAGATTTCTAAACAATTAATTGCACAACATTTATATATATCAAAGAAGTTATTGGTCAAATGGCAAAATGGAGGAATACTAAATTTTTTTACAAAAATGTGTACAAATTATGAAAATGAAACAAATAGAAAATAAAAAGGAAATTTAAACTTAGAAAAGCACAGCATTATTCTCTAAATTATAACTTTCTTAATAATTTAGATAATTTTTCCTTGACATTTCATAATGTAAAATTTAAAATATATACCTGTATTAAGAGTTAAAATGAGAAATTAATTAAAAGTGCAAATATAAATACAGAAGAAATAAACACACATATATTAAATGGCAAAATCCAAATGCTGCGAGTCTGTACATCACGTTAAACGCTTGCGACTCAGAATTACTACTAGTCAATTTGGCTAGTAGAACTGTTTTTTTAACTAACCAATTACAAAACCTTATTAGTTAAATTGGCATGGTAATATTAAATTTATACATTGCTACATGGACAATAAAAAAAGTTAAACTGATTCCTTTATCAAAAATCAACATATCATTATTTTGTTCCATGGCATATAATTAAATTTAAATCCTTTAATCACTAGTTTTCCTGCAGATTAGAAATTGATCTCTGTGAATTAATGTAAAAAATCGTTATTTATTTATTCATTTCCTAAATACATATCAACAATAAAATTTTCCTGAATATATATCAATAAAATTTTTAATTTTTGATGATAAATTACACATTATAAAGTAAAATAATTATTCATATTGATATTATTAATTCTGAAAATAAATGTTCAATTAATAAATTTTTATTCATTCATTACTACTAGTCAATTTGGCTAGTAGAATTGTTTTTTTAACTAACCATTTACAAAATCTTATTAGTTAAATTGGCATAGTAATACAGTACAGAACCTCTTATCCAGGAACCAGAAAACTGGGAATTTTTTCTCGAATTTCCCGCCATTTTTGAAATGTTCGCGGGTTTTTTTTTTTTTTTGCCCATTTTGCAAAAATACGAATTTTTAAAAATGCCTTTAAAAATAAGCATTTTTCCGCTACAAGCAACATATTCAGTGTTTATAAGTCGAACAATTTAGTCTAAAAACGATGTTTATTTAGGGGAGGGGAGCGTCAACTTGCGGATAAAAATTAGAAAAAAAAATCTCCAACGATACTTGAGAAAAATCCGACTTTTCTCTATTTTATTTCAATAATTAACCATGAAAGAAATAAGTAATTAGATTCTTATACATTTATTTAGTTGTCTCGTCAGTATCCGAAGACGAATTGCAACAAAAGTCAGACTATATGAAAGTTCGTAAAATTTCACGGCACATTCGCGAATTTTCCGCAATAGCCGATTGTGTGAAAATTAAACCACGTTTATTTTTGTTTTATATATTTTTTTATTTATTTAAGAGCTGCAATAAGGTAATAAGAATTCAAAATTGATATCAAGGCAACAAAAATTGCAACTGTGAAAATGAATTTCTCATTAAAATCGAGTTCGCAAAAGCGAAGTCGTTTTACACAAGTATGAAATTTGCGCGTTTCTGCATGTAAACATGCGTCTTACATTTCGTTTTCCTCCTTTTTGAAATCCTTTATTGCTGTAAAAATGATTGATGATCAGATTTTACGAAATTAATAATTTAATAAACAAGATGTCAGATTCGGAAAGCATCCAAATGGTGCTGCACCCGAACGATGACAAAGAGCGAGATAGCGATGAAGACGAAAATAATGATATTTTGCCTGCTATGTCTAACAAATTAACTAAATTATAGCAGGAATGGGACAAAAATTTTTTATAGACGAAATAACGCACATAATGGCTGTTCGAAAAATCCAGCAATCGAATTTTAGACCATTTCCCGATAAGCTATTGTTCTGAAACTTTACAAAAAGCTCATAACCAGATGACAGAATATTCTATCACTTTTACCATGATTTGATTAGTTTCTGAAGTATTTCCAATAAAATAAAATTAAATATGGCGATTAGTTCCGAAAATTGTGACCAAAAGTCAGTAGCGGCGCTGCGATCGTATTTTTTTACAATTATTTTTCCTTTTGTATTTTTTTTATTTTATTATAATTATTCTTTTTTATTTAACTATATTAGCGGGCCAATTCAAAAGGCTCGGCGGGCCAATTTTGGCCCGTGAGCCGTAGTTTGTGCATCCCTGGTTTAAAACAACAATTGTTAGAATTTAGAATATGTATCCTTAAGTTTCATCCACATCCCCTAATAGCTTAAGGTTTTTCTTTCTAAAATATTTTTTTCTCATAGAAGCTTTAAATAAAGATATTGGATTAAAGCAAAAAGTTTAGTTTTTAGTGACGGTGTCAGCATATGATTTAACTAAATAGGTATAAATATTTCAGGCCTTTTCATTTATAAAATAGAAGAATGATTAAAGTACACTCAATGTAAAAATTAAGAACACACAATTGTTACTTTTTTTCAGCTTTCAACAGCAAAATAATTCTGATTAAATTTGTTCATTTTCTCTGTAGTTATGCATGTACTATAATTCTTGGTAGGGTTAAGTTTCATTTGAGTCATGCATTTATTTGTATTAAAATTTGTTTATTATTATTATTATTAAAAAATATTTATTGCTGTGAAAATAGGTTAAAGTGTGTTTTGCATATTGATTAACATGCTATATTGTTTCCATGAATGTGACAAAATAAATATCCAAAACATTTAAGGTCTTAAAAAAATAAAAATCCGTTTTAAATAAAAAAAATCCGATTTAAATTTTAAAAAATCCAAATTTTTTGATTAAAAAATTTTTTTTTAAAAATCACGAATACTAGCTTCCAGGGGTTGATCCAGCATTTTTCACAGGGTCCTATATTTGTGATTTTTAAAAGGATTTTTGTAAAAAGTTGAATAATTTTGTAAAAACTATTTGATTTTTCAAAAGGAATGGAAATTTTGGTAGGACGGTATTTGCATTTTGGATATGCTTTTGCCACTTATTTAATAAATTATTATAAGATAGGCTGATTTGGCAAATCGGAACATAGAGAAGGGTTTGTTTGGTTGATTGGAATTTTGTGAAGGTTCCATTAACCAGCAAGAACAATCATAGCGCAGAAGTTGAAACTTTAAAAACATAACCTAAGAATTTAGAGTTTAGTGACATTGAGTTTTTAGTGCATACAGGTAGCTTATAGACAAAATGCATATCCAATATCGCTTAGGCAAAAAATATCCAGACCACCCACCCATTAATGACACTTCTGGCAAGAAAAATGATCAAAATCCAGAACTTTAAAAAGTACTTCTCAGTTACATGCCTCTCCTTTTCTTGATCGCCAAACATTGCCAAATGAAAGCCAAGGGAAAATGATTCATAGCTGATTGAGTGATGTTTCTATACAAAATATATTTTGGCAAAATTTTCTTACAGAACAAGAAGCAATCACAAATTGCTTTCCTCTTTCTAATATTTAGCTTAGCAGGGGCTAAAATTCAGGATGTTATTAATTCCGAAAAGCTGTAAATAGCATAAGATTTTATTAGGTTTAAATAGCATGTTGGCGACATTTCTGAAACCGTCGACAAGGTAAATGTATAATCGGTAAGTAACCTTTAATGTAATTCTGAGTATTTAGAGATTTGTGATCATGATAGTTTTTCCCTGTAGCCCTTCATAAATATTTTGCATATTATGTTATAAATTTCGAAATAAATCTACATAACACCAAAATTTTTACAACGGAAAACCTCTGGTCCCCAGGTGCGTGTTATAACGGTCTTTTACTTTAAATATGAAAAAAAATGTCTACTTGTTGTTGGCTACTAAATAAAAGTTTTAATTCTCAGATATAACAGGCAGATACAGACTATTATCATGTAATTCCAAAATACAAATACAAAAGTGACGACCAACAACAAGCACAGGGTCTAGCTAGGCTGGTCCTAGTCAATTTAACAGTCACCCAAAATGAAAATATCAAGTTAAATGAAGATTACATATTCAAATACGTACCTTAAAATATTCGTGATATTCAGGTTGATAATCTTCTGGAATTTCTGTTAGAGTTGCAGGTCCAATGAAGATATTACAATATAAAATAAGCAGCCCCAGTGGTATTACACCCAAGGATATGTAAAAGTGCAAATCATCCTTGAAACGAGTATATTGATGCCTAGATGGAGTTATGTGCATCACACGTTCAGAGGCATCATCGGACATAATGCGAAAAGCTAGAGTGAGAAGGGAAGGAAACCGTCAATACAGAAATAATTATAAGCATATAGTTTTAATCATATTTTTATTTATGTCATAATTTTTTTAAACATTTAAAAAAATCCTTAACCATTTTCTAAAACTTTCAAAATTTTATAGGAGTATTAGACAACTTTAAATGTTACAATAAATGTTAACAGTTTTCATGGAAATAATGAGCTAACCTATGGTGGCACAGTGGGGCCAAAAATCCATGCAGCTTGGGACTAAAAGTATTGTGGATTTAAGAATCTCGTGGTTTCAGGGTTAATTTACTGGCATTGAATACTACTTTGAGAATATGAATACACATATTTATATTTATTTTTAATTAAAAAAATTGTTTTATAAAAGAGGATAATGAAATATGTTAGAATGAATATTTCAAGTAAAATTTTTTTCAGTTCGCAAACATAGAATGCTTGGTCATCCTAAAATTTAAAAATTTGTTAAAGTTCATATTTACAGTCATTATTTCTTTTGGAGTTACCCAGCTTGGATTCTTAAAAAATTAAAGGTATTTTTTTCAAATTTGAAAACTTGATTTATATGTTATCTTTTAATTTTCACATTCAAATTTGGTATCTGGATCACTAGTGAAAGGTGAAAATAAATACAGTGCAATTAATTATCAGTGGTGTAGTCCCAGAAGAAAAAGGTAGCGGAACGCTTACGTTTAAGAACATGAAAAGGTGGGGCGTACACTTATGTTAAAATTCAAAAACAAGTGGGGGGGATTCTCTGGTGTTAAAACAAAAAGGTAGGGTAATGCTATCCCCTTGTGCCCCCCTCGATTACACCACTGCATGATCAGTATCAATAACTATGAGGCCGTGGTAGTCTAGTGGTTAGAGCGTCGGACTTCACCTGCAAGGTTGCATGTTCGATACCCGCTGAAGACCCACCATGTGCACTTGGGGATACGGCACGTAAAATCAGTGGACCCCACTACCTCGCCCTGTCCTGCGCAAGCAATCCTAAGGCCTCGGCTAACACGTAGGGGTCTGGTAGAGAAAAGTATCAATAACTAGTATATATCTTGTTTTTAATTACAAAATCAATAATGTTGGCCTTTCTTCAGAAAAAATTAAATAAGTTAACTATATATTCTCAAAAAGTGTTCACTGATTTTCAGGGTTTACGCTTGGGACATTATGTGGTGCTTAGACAGGATTTGCCAAAGTGGGCCCAGCCCGGAAAAAAAACATCAATGTTTTTTCGGGCGAGTTTACCTTTTTAAATCTGTAAACATATGTAAAGCTTCCTATAGCTGGCTGCCACTGCGACTGGTACTTAGCTTAAGGGATCATTCATAAAGGGTGTCACGCTTCGAGGGGGGGGAGGGGAGTTCGCGAAATTGTGACAGAGTGTGACAAGGCTAGGGGAAGGGGAACAAGAAGTGTGACAGCATACATTATGTAACGTAGCACAAGATGTGACAAAGGGTGGGAGGGATCAAATATATGGAAAAAAGCGTGACATCATTTATGAACGGCCCCTAAGGACAATTCTCCAAGTGATGGAATAACATTTGGTCAAGCCCTAGGGGCGGGGGGGGGGGGGGGAGAGCACAGGGTAGGTAAAAGGAGCATATTTTTTTACTTGTTCACATTAGTGGTGAGCAGTTACATAGTTTCATTACTTCAAACTTCATCGTATATAAAGCTTACATTCTGCACGTTTAACATGCAGTTATGTTCAATCAACATTACACATAACAGCATAAACATCTACAAATTATTGAAAATGTCCGTCTTTTCACTATTTTCAGGGGTGGGGGGTGGGGGCTTAAGGCGTAAACGTAATTTATTTTGTATCAACCAATAAAAAAAATTACATACATGCACACATAAATACCTTTTATACTTTTCAAGTCAGGGGAAGAGAATAGCAAATAGCCCCTTCCTGAATTTCCAAAATGACAGCGTGAATGAACACCTCGCTCTGAGGCAAAACATGTAATGCGTTTTATGTTATACGCAAAAGCTCAATAATAATTAAATGATACAATGCTGAAATGATGAATAAAGAATAAAAAACCACTTTTTTCAAGATATAAAATTTTAAAAATAAATAAAAGATTAATATAACTCAACATAAGAACACATAAAGGTCATCAAAATCAAACAGAGGAACATAAACATAAATATTGCTACTGTACCTTGCCGAAAAGCATTCTGCTGCTTTGGAGTTAGAAATTTTGAAAATTTCGTTATCCTAAAAGCATTGGCAGGTAAGCAAGCTCTGCACAATGTACTTAAAATTGCCATGCTTTATTACAACAGCATGCTATTTCCCATAACAAAAATAAACTTTATGGCTAATCTGCGGCTAGTGCTGAGCTGATAATGTTGTGAAAGGACGTAGTTTCGCAGCATCGAGCACCCATCCGTAAGAGTAGTGCCTTTAAAAAATGTGAAGTTCTTTTAATGCACTTAGGTGGTTTTGCGTACAATAATTTTTGAACTAAAAACTTCTTATTTTTTAGCCAACCCTTAAAAATTAGTTTGCACAAAATGAAAACAAAATTTATTGTGAAAAAAGTTTTGGAATAAAACTTCGTCTGGTTTAGAAATATCAATATTCAGTTGGCAACAATATCGTTAAATCTCCAATATTTTGCAGAAATTTTTTAGAGTTCTTTAGCAACTCGTTAAAAAATTCCCTTCTGTCAACAAAAAATATCCTCAATATCTCAATGTTATTTCAAAACGAAGTGTTTGTTGTTCATTGACCAAGTTTAGTTTAGTAAAATTATTTCAGCATAATGCCTTCTAAAGCAGAAGATATTCTTCAAGGATTCAAATTGTATCCTAATAATTTATTAAAATTATAAACTATAAATGAATTTTCTCTATATAAATTTGTAGAATTTTGTAATTTTTTTGCATCATTGAATCCGAAGCATAGGTTGTAAAGGTGTAAACTAGTTTCTTTCAAATTTCAAATAGTACTTTCTATATTTTGTTTCGCTTGTTTTAATGTAGAATTTCGAATATTCAGCTTTTGTATGCAGTCTGCTTCCTATTTTCATTTATTTATTTTTCTTTTCACTAGAATAAAAATTAAATAAAAGGGAAAGCTTAAAATAATCTGCATTTCATATTTTTAATAATTAAAAATATGAATATATATTAATGGGAAGAGACTTGAGTTCAGTCTAATAGAAATCCTAGCAAAAGTTCTTTCCCATGAAAAAACATGAAAATTTAAATCCAAGCCATCGTAATAAACACCTGTTAGCTTTCTTCAACAGTTGAATTAAGCATGAAGCAAGCCAATGTGCAGCATGAGGATTTTGTGTGTTTAGAGAGAAGTTTTATTGCAGTTGGAAAAAAAGTTTAACTACTACAATTTAAAAAAAAGGAAAAATGTGGATGGGCTACGTTTTTGCACAAAATTAGGGATAAATGACTACTTCAATAGGGTTGTAGGCACTTGGAATAGTTTACTAGAAGCAAGTGCTACTTGCAGTGGGTTAAAAAGTATTAAGAGTGCTATTAGAAACTGGTAATTTGACTAGGATTAGCCTAGATGGGTATCACATTTGTATTTGTGTTTCAATGTTTTGATATGTTTGATTTTCATTAACTTTGTTCTGTGTTTTAATTTGGAATGATAGATTTAGTTTGACTCGGCTCAGCTTCTGTAAATGCTGGTGATTTTTAATTACTTTTTCATCTCAAAATAACCACAATAATTCAAGCTGGATGATTCAAATTAATGCTTTATGTTATAATAAAGTTGAAATTTTGTTGTATTACTGCATGATCACTAATTCCTTATGTGAACACTCCTTTTATTTTCAAAGTATATCTTTGCTTCAATACACAAACATATATTTTCTCATTGAATGACAATTTGAAACTTGTTAATTCTTCTGGTGAAAAAAGTTCTTTGGACATCTCTCGTTATACCAAAAAAATTAAATTTTAAATTAATAGGTACCCAAAATTTGCCATGGTATTTGAAATGTGATAAGCTTAGAAGCTGGTTTTATCTATTTATTATGTTCCATAAGGCAGTTTTGATTGATAGCATTTTTCTTTAGTGCTGATTTTACAATGATTTTCATTTTTCACAAAATAAACAAATAAAAGAAAAGCAGTGCTCTATCTCAAGTAAACTTTAATTTGTCCCTGTAAATTTCAGAATTTTCCTTTTAATTTATGAAAGTTTTAGAATTTAGAGGGACAAATTAGATTTAAGTTTTGTGGTTGCCTTTTTATTCTATAAGTATTGTTTTGAATTTTTATATCCAATGCTTTCTATAATTCTACCATTTTATCCCTTTTTTCGTCAAGTGATTGAAGATTTTGTTTTCCTCTTTTCTCAAAAAAGGATGGAACATGTAAGTTAAGACAAGATAGAAAAAAAAAAAGTAAAAGAGAAAGGAAACAAAGAAGGGCACTATACGGCATTAGTATAAGACTTTTTTTGAAAATAGCCTAAGACGAATGTAATCTTCTAATACAGGAAATTATGCCTAACATGAACATGGTGTGAATTTTATATTTTGTCATCATATTTTTGCCCTACAGATATTTGAATCATATCATGTTTTTTCTTATAAAATAGTACATCTGATTGCTTCCACTCACAAAAAATGCTCTCATACTAAATTTATTTTTGAAATTCTCCTTTTAATATAAAGAGAAGGGAAGAATCTGAAGGGAAAATGATGTTTTTGTTAATGTTTTTTTCCCCCAAGGTTTTTACCTAATTTCCCATTTATTGAGTTTTGTTTGTTCTTAACATATCATAGAAATTGGATGAACCTGCGAGATGCTGATTCAGGCAAAGTTCTATGGCAAGGCTCAGAAGATTTGTAAGTCTGTCATCTTTTTAATTATACTTTTAATAAAATCTTTATATTGATATTTTTCTTATAGTTGCTTGAAAAAAAGTATGCTTTTTCTTTTCTGCATTGCTGACGAATTTTGCTTATTTGGAAATATTTTTTTTTTGCAGGTCAAAGCCTGATGTAGAACATGAGGGTAATGCACTTTTCCCAATTTGAATCTTAAACCCATTTTTTAATATGGCTATCTAGAAGTTATCATTTGAGAAAATTAATGCTAACAGGGGTCAATCCATCCAGCATTTTTGACAGGACCTTGGTTCTGTGAATTCTAAGAAGATTGTGAGACATCAAATAATTTTGTGAAAATTAAAAATTTAAGCATATAGTGATAAAAAATTATATTCAGGGCTGGTAGTTTTCCGGCCGTAGGCCGAAACTCCGGATATTTTAAATCCGGATTTTCAAAAATTATTTCCAATTATTTTTAGCGTTAATTTAACGCCATAGCCAATCACACTAAAATACGTAACTTTGCCGCCCATCGTGCAATTGGATGGCTACGGCTATACGCAATGTTAATTTGCAAAATGTGATGCAGAATTTTTCATAGGTTTTATCCGTATTTTGTTTGGAGCTGTAAGATGGAAGTTATGCAGTTAACAGCACATTCAGAGTGTTCTTCAAAGATTAATAGATCTGTAAATACATAAAAATTTATTCAATTCTTACAAAAGATGTACCTGCATTTTTATGTGACAAATGACGATTCAGAACATAACTTTTCTTTACAAATAGTAATAATACCGTATATATACATATATAGCTTAAAACTTTGTTTCAACCTTAAAGATTCTGCAAATTAGTTTCAGGATTTTTCCGGGAGGGCCAGTACCACCCCTGTATATTATTATTTGCCGCAAAAAAAAAGTGAAAAGTACGATTTGGTAGCTTGGAATTTTGTGAATGTTGCGTTTTTAGCAATTGGAATTTTGTGAAGGGTGAAAAAATGGACCCGTATTTCCTCTGGCGCAACCCCTGGCTAATTGCAGTGGCTGGTAACGAGATAAATGATTACATTAATGGTGTAGTCCTGAGAAAAAAGTTGGGGGGGGGACGCTTATACATAAGAAGATAAGCAATTGAAATGAAAAGTGGGGGGACACTTATGTTAAAATGTAAAAAGTTTGGGGGCACTTGTGTTAAAGTAAAAAAGTAGGGGGACACCGTGCCCCCTCGACTACACTACAGGATTACATGTACAATAATCAAGATTCAACTACAAATTCCAGTGGCTTTTTTAAGGCTATGATTGCCCACATCACAATTAACAACTTTTAGAAAGTTACTCAGTTTTGTAATACTTTTATCTTACTTCATAATGATTCTGTGTGTGCATCTTAAATTTTGGATAGTTTAAGCTACATATGAAGTAACTGCAGCCAGTCTCCAGAAGTTAGCCAGAATCAATGACATACATGGCTGAAATTTTTGGTCTGCCATCATTTAGGTTTTTATATTTTTCTTATTTTTTAAGTATATTTCTATAGACTTTATATGTTTAAGGGGGAGGGAGGAGAATTATACGTGTAAAATTTTAGTCTTTTCATCATTAAATTCTTCACATTTTATCTTGTTTCAAGCTTATTTTTTATAGAATTTATATGTTTCTTAATAATCCAGATGTTGCAGCATTTGTTTATTCTAAATCTCGTGTAGAGGAGGGAAGAGTAATGTTGGAAAATGCTGGCACAATCAATTCTAGTTTCTTGCAGTTTTGAATAGAATAATAAATGTTTGTTGAAATTTTAATTTGACCATAATGTGCCAGAGTCTCGGAGCTTTATATTATGTCAGAAATTTTGATAGTTATAATTACAAGTATGTAATGGACGGAAATATTGTTGTTGTTTTTTTTTAATTAGTTTTTCCATTTTTCTTTCAATAGTTAAAACTTTTTTCAAACTTTTTTTAGCACGTGTACCCAAAAAGATACTTCGTTGTCGAGCAGTTTCCAGGGAAATTAACTTTTCCTCTGTTGAACCAATGGAAAAATTTCGTCTTGAACAAAGAGTTCTTTTCAAAGGCAGATGTCTAGAAGGTAAAAGTTTAGTACATATTTACAGATTCCCCCCTTTTATTTTACATATTTGTTCTTTGATGAATTTTTATTTTTTTTTTGTTCTAATGTTATTTGAGTTTGTACAGTTTACAATATTTTTAAATGCCATTTTGTATGTTTCAGAATGGTTTTTTGACTTTGGTTTTGTGATACCAAATTCAACTAATACTTGGCAATCCCTCATTGAAGCAGCTCCCGAGTCGCAAATGATGCCTGCAAATGTTTTAAAGTAAGTTAAGTTTCTGGATTCCAATGGCAGAAATTACAACAGCAGTTTCGTATTTTGTTTCATGTAGTCTAGTAGTGCACTTTAAGAGCAAGAAAGAAAAACAAGTTTTAATCTTTATTTATTCTTTTTTTCTTCCTTTCTTTTTCTTATTACTGAATTATTTTTGTCTTAAGTTCATTTATTATTATATTATTATTATTTGATGATATCTTCTTACTAAATTTCTGTTTAGTATTTTTCCTTAATTAAAAGTTTCTTGTGACTGATTAAAATCTTGCTAATGAAAAGCCAAATGAAACTAGTTGTCAAAAAATGGCTAGTATGATGTGGTTTTAACAGAATGTTTCCCAATTATACTTTCTATTTTTAGTACTAAGAACAAGTAAAAAAATGATTTTTTTTTTAAATTCATTCATTGATAGGTTATAGATTCATTGCGTATTCAAAGAAATTTTATAATTGTGTATGTAAAAATTAGTTTGTAACCAACATCAAAGGTTATTCTTTTAAAATTTTAGACTGCAATTGTACTAATTACCACTATTCTACTTTTGTAATACTTGTTGCTTCTTGAAAGGAAATTTTTTTTCCAATGTGTATTTCGATTGTCAACCTTTTTTCTTTTTCTTAAAGAATCTTCTGTGTTATGACACACATTCTGTATTTGTATATGTATCACATGCATTTCTTTGCAGCCAAGTCTCTTTTTTTTTTTTTATTTAAAGGTTTAATGTTTTACACTTCAAATATTAATTTCCCATCTTTCTGCAGAAAATCTGTTTCTTGAAAAAAAAGTCATCCTCATAGATTTGAAACAAGTGCTTTTTCAA
The DNA here is from genome assembly GCA_038502835.1 of Octonoba sinensis. NCBI lineage: Eukaryota > Metazoa > Arthropoda > Arachnida > Araneae > Uloboridae > Octonoba > Octonoba sinensis. The sequence continues at coordinate 22,407,516 of CM076601.1, read as the reverse complement.
TTCTTTTACGAACTGTAATTTCAGTATTTAACTGAACAAGTTGAAAGTGTTTTTAAATTTTGAGCACATTGAGAACAATTTTGAATACTCAAACTTGAGCCCTGAAAAAAAGAAAAAAAAATCAGAATGGTTTTAAGAGCAATAGAGGTAAAAAATAGAAATTTATTATTTTATATGGCACCTGAATAGAACTACTTTTGCATCAAAAAGCTTTAAAAGCAAAATTTTAATTAACATAATAGTATTCGCAGTAATGTTTATGCTCTAAAATATAATATGAGTTAAGTATTTTTTTATATTTTCAAATTGTTCATTCACACTCTAAATGTGTAATGTGATGCAATTAGTGTAACTAATTTTTTAGAAAATATTCTTGATGAATAATTACTTTCATGAGAATATTCTTCAAAAGATGATTAGATGATTATGGAAAATTTTGTTTCTTTTGTATGTATATGAAGGGTCCACTGGAAAAATGACCTCACATACTACTTTTTGAAATTTGCTTTTTGTTTTATTGAATTATTTTATAACATAAATGTTAATTTTAACTATACGAGCCTGCTTTTTCGTAACAACCAAATTCAAATTTATAATACATATATTTATAATAAAACATAAAGCAAAGTTCAAAAAGTAGTATGTGACATAGGTTGTTTTTTCCAGTGGACCTTTCATATATTATTTATATTATGTAATTATGTATATATATCATAACTATGCATGATTTATTTTTATACAATTCTTACGCAATGCTCTTAGGGAAGGATACAATCATTTTTTGCTGTGAACATTTTTTTATTTTTTAAAATCAACCATCACACCCATGCAAATATGCTTAGTAAATTAATTTCACAGCACTTAGAAATTGTTACACTGTATTTAGAAAATTTATAACTGTAAATAATTTAAAGCAATTTCAGTTATATCTTAAAATTTTTATTACAGTGGAAATGTGATTATTGAAACCAAGTTCTACGATGGTGATCTTCTAGTCAGCACATCCAAAGTTCGTTTGTTTTATGTTTGAAATGCTTCAGAAGGAAGCATTTTTTGTTCCAAGCACTATTTTAAACAATTTATGAATTTTCATCAATGAATTCATCACTAAATTAACTAATCTCAAGCAATGATGAGTTTTGCAAATGTGTTAAAGTTTATACCGTTGCATTGTTTATCCTGTGATGTTGTAGTATACATGGTGCTAATGGCATAATTTCTGGTCCTTTTTTATTTATTTTTTTGCATCGTAATTAATTTTTGTATATTTATCAAATGAATTATCTAAGCTATTGATATGTACATACCAACTTGCACAGTTGAGCCAAATAATGTCAAAACTTCCTTTTTGTAAGGGCATGGGGAAAGGCTCGCTGTGGATTTTATGTGGGTTTCTCCTTTTTTTGGCGAGAAATGTATTTTCTGTTGATAAATGAAGTGGTTATTATATTCACAATGCTCAGATGAAATGTTTAAACTATGTTTTCTTTCAATCTGGAAGCTTGCTTGCTTTGATATTTATCTTTGAATGATTGACTATTCATGATTTAATAATGCTTTTTTTCAGGTCCGTCACTTCGGCGGGTCAGGAGGTGGTAGTTGCCCACCCTTGACTTTTAGAATATAATTTATTTATTGAATGTATTTTGCTGTTTTTTCATACAATATATATTAAGTGTGCTTGTTTTTCTTTCGATTGCTCTCTTTTGTTGATTGATGACAGTGCAAGTTAAGAACCATTCAAAATAAAATTCTTATGCATTTTCCCTGAAATCAAGATTAAATTACTCATGTAAAGTTAAAATCTGCATGTAAAGTTACATTTCATTCAAAATTGTTATGAAATTTATATATATATATATATAGATAAATATATATATATATATATATATATATATATATACATGTATTTAGTGCAATAAATTATTTAATAATGAACTTTCTTTTATTATTTTCATGATTAGAAATTATGTCATTAGCAATTTCTTCTTTATTGTCACATAAATTTCCTTTTTTTGTTCTTAGGAACTTCTTAGTTATTTAAATGCTTTGGTATGTATTTATTTCATTTTATGTTTTCTCCCATACTACTGATTCGAATTGCGCTCATCTTCAGTTGTTAGCTAATTTTGTGTAATATAAATTTTTAAAATTTTAAATTTTTCAGATGCTTTAACAAAATGTGTTGTGGTGCAGTTATGATTTCTTTTTTGCCTTATTTATTGTAAACTATTGTATAAAAAGTTAAAATTCTGTTTTTTTTTTATTCTAATATATTTAAAGTTGTACAGATGCCTTAGTTTATTTAGAATCAATAATTTTGGTTTTAACTTGAATCGAATATAACGCTTCAGTGATAATTGTGAAAAATGTACAGTTATATTTATATCATAAAATTTAAAAATAATACATTAAAGTATGTTTTCTTAATGGTGTGTAATGCTTCAAATGTAAAAAACAGATACTTTTATTAAAGTGTGTGCTTTCTCCAAGGAACTGAAATTCGAATATTTTCTCTTTACAACGACAGAATTAGTTTTATTTATATAGAGTGGTGACTGGCTGTATGAATATATGTAATATTTCTAGCATATATATATGCATTTAAATGACCAGTCCCTTGAGGGGGAGGGGGTTTAAAAGGACATGGTTGTCAACAACTGCTGGGATTCGAAAGTTCCTTGTAAAGGTTTTTGGACATAGTTTCTTGGGGTTGCAACACTGAAGTACCTATAAGTTGATATTTAAATATCTAAATGAAATATTTATGTTTTTAATAGATGTCTTTATTTGATTTTTAAATATTGTTGCTCAATATTTGTTTAAGCTCTGCAAGAGTTTTGCATCACTTACATTATTCCTTAAGGCATCAGAATTGCCTAAAAGATATTAAAAAGCAAACATCACCCTTTTCTGAGTGAAATGTGAACAGATAGCTTTGCTCACTAAATTTTTGTCAGCTAAACATAGCACATAATGATGAAAAATCCTAAATAAATATTTCCTCATCATTTGTTCACAAGTTTTTCATTTTTGTGAATTTTAATTATTATTATTTCATAAATTTCTTGTCGATACATCAAACTTGCTCATACACTTTTTAAAAGATTATTTGCTTATTAAAATTGAAAGCAAAGCATACTAAATGATGAAAATTAGTTTTCCTATTAAGAAAATTTTGTGTGACATCTCTACTTATTTTTTTCGTTCTTTCTTTTATTTTCTTTCTTTTTGATGGAGAGTAGTAGCATAAATTTTAACTATATCTGATCTTCGGCACCCTTTCTTTCCATACTTAAGTGCAAAAAGGAACATGTTTTTCCTTTAGTTCTTTTTTGGAACAGAACTGAGTTGTTTATCCCTTTGTGACATTTGCAAATATAGATGCAATACTTCTTTGATGCTTTCAATGTTTGAAGTTTAATTGTAGAATATTCATTTAAATCATACTGTATGAAAGAATACATTCAGAGGCACATGAATTCTAAATGTACTATACCTTGTAATGGTTCTTTATATCTACTCGGACCCCTTCATTTTGTATTTTTTGAGAGCAGTACTAAAGGTATATACTCATGCATTACATTAAAATGACAACCCATTACATGTACCATACTAAAAATGTATTACATTCACAAAGGTGCCGGGAGGAGGGATTTCTCTACCACCCCCAAATGGACAGGCCTTTTCCTAAGTTAAACACTGATCAAAAAGGTTTAAACTTTTTTTCATGAAGCTGCATTAAAAGGTAATATACACCAGTATAATTCAGCTTCTTTAATTCATCATGTGCAGAATATAGCTTTGCACATATACAGTACTTAAAATTGAAAAGATATACATTTTTGGTATATCAATTTTGTAATCACTTTCATGTCTTCAACCAAAACATTAATTTCTTTCCTAAACATTAGTTCTGAAATAAGAACTAATAGATTTTTATACTGCGTTTTGTTGGAGTAACTATTTTTTCCAAATAATGAGGGCTTTATTTTTTAGTAGGTAAGCTTTAAATTATGAATTATTTTTAAATTATGAAAAATTTAATGTATTTAAAATTTATGGATTCATACATCATATGTACGTGTGAATGTTTTTTTAACATAATTGTTTTGTTTCTAGTCTCTTGCATTGTGTTTAGTATGTATTTTTTATTCATCAAAATTGTTTTATGGCATTTTGTTTTGTGATATATCATCTCGTGCTTTGTGCATTTTCAAAAAATTAAAGAATATGTATGTTGAGAAATAAAAAAAAATAGTTACTATAATTAATGATTTTTAATGCTTTTATATACATTTTCTGTGTTGAATGCTCTTTAGTGCAGTATAACTTCCCATATTCAAATTAAATGGAACTGTTTGAATTTTAGTTAATGAAGAATTAATTAAATTACTAACAAGGTAGTATTTTTGTACTGTACTTTGGTGTGAAATAAAATGACATATGCTTAAAAAGATTTATATTTTAGTCAATCAATAATAATTAATAATAATAACTTAGTGCCGAAACAAAATTGGCTTTTTATTTTGTATATGAAATTGAAGTGTCCATTTTGTTGAAGTAATACTTAGGGGTGGTTTTATTCTGGTTGTATGCCAGAGCTCCAGTTTTGTTTTTCTTGTGCTTCAAAACAATATTCCAATTTTGATATGATTAAAGTTTGTCTAATAATCAGTATTGTGTATATGCTTCAGATATATGCTATTTGAATATTTTTCCTGTTGTTGAAACATTAATATCTTGGATTTGATGAAAAAATTGGAGAGGAGCTTTATTTATTTATATATTTTTTGATCTTGTAGCATGTTCAATTTTCCAATAATCTAAACTTCTACTTTACATTCTTAGCTTGAAGTCAAAAACGTTGCTGGTATACTTGCAGATTTATGCAGATAAATATGTATGTATATTATTTGCAATTTTGTAAACATTTCAATTTTCAATTTTCAACTTTTTTTTTTTTTTACGAACCTGCAATTACCTTTATGTTACTGCATCACCGTAGTGATTCCCAGATTTATGTCGATTTTGTTACTTAAAATTATGAAGCATGGCTGGAGGGGGGGGGGGGGGTATTACAGCATCCTGGTTGTTGAAATGATTTCATTTTAATGTATTTTTAATATTGACAGTTTATATGGGAAGTGTACTGTTTTTAAGTTTTTTGTACAATGTGGTTAGCAACACTTTCACGTTTAAGCTCTAAATGCGTGTGGCCCTGGTTTTAGATTCATGCTTTACCAATATGCTGCAATTGAAAATAACTAATTTTAATGTGTATTTTTATTATTATTGATTTGTTTATTTGAAAATAAACCATTGCATTCCACAGAAAAGTCTAATCTCTTTTTTTAATTGTTGAATAACATTCATTCTCATCTTGTATTATGATAAAATACATTATTTAATAAAAAAACCCAGAGATTTTGAGACCTGGGAATAAACCCAAAGTTTTTGTGTGGAATAAACAAGGAATTTTTTGGAAGATTTGATGGGAAGAGACAACATTTATTTCTTTGGAAATAATTTCAGTTATATTTAATTTATTATCGAGAAATTTATAGCAAACATTTTCTTATTAACATGCTGCCAGCGTTGGAAAATAAGATTTTTATATAAACATCTAAATATCAGATATTTATGCTATATATTGCTAATGTATATCATAGATGCTTTCACGTGAAACTATTTAAAAACTTTACTTAGGGACTGTTCATGAATGATGTCATGCTTTTTCCCCATATATTTGACACACTCCTTCCTTTTGTCACAAAATGTAACACTTCAACATACCCCCTCCCGCTGTCACATGCCATGCTATGTTGCATAAGCATGATGTCACACTTGTTACCTCCTCCCCTCCCCTTGTCACAATTTCAGGAACTCAGCTTCCCCCCTTGAAGCGTGACATCATTTATGAATGATCCCTTATGTGATATTATATAAACCAGAATTTTATTAAACGAGTTAATTACCAATTAAATCTCACTTAGTCGGTACAAATTTGCTTGGATTCATAAAAAATATTAATATATCGAGGGTTTTAATAATTATCACTTTGCCTTAAATGAAAATTAGACTCATATGAATGGGTGTAACATGTTGCCTGTGGTACATTTTATTTAATATTTTAATTATGTAGTCGATGCAAATTTTTTCATCATTATGAGAAAATATCAGTGATGCAACAACTGATGCATATTTATGATCTACGGTGTGTCCCATCGAAATAAAGCCACGTGACTATGAGTTTTAAGAACAAAACAACTATGGAATGAATATTCCTATATAAATGCATATCTACAAGGCAGGGGTGATTCTGATCCCAACTTCTCCGACATTTCCGAAAATTTTCGAGAGCTTGTTCCGAATTTAAAAAAGAAAAAAAATTGGTTTTCCGAAAATTTTTGGATTTATTAATCTGAAGATTTCTTTGAAGAAGAATATCTGTACTTTCCTTTCTTCTTTCAGACAAGCAATATATTTTGTGCTACTTTAAAAAACTTTTTCAAGACAATATTATGATAACGTTTCCAGAAAAAAAAAAGAATTTTGGTATTAATATTAGACCTTTGAATTAATTATTTCTTAAAGCATTTTTTTGAGCTTATATATAAATCTATACACGTATGTATGTATTGGGTAGGGGGGGGGGGGGCCTGTTCCCTCAAGTACTTTGAAGTTCCAAAAATTTCTTTTCGCTGAGAATCGCCCATGTCAGTGGTAGAAGTGGGTGAACTGGTGAACAGAAAGTGGGGGGGCTGGCCAAACCATTGACGGAAAGAACTTCTCCCCTTCCCCCAAATAAAAACTTATAAACTTTAACAAAACAAAGGTAATTTAACATTTATCTTCATTTCAATTTAACAGTGAAATTAGATACCTCTTAAGGATGCAATCACTATTTCACTAACATTTGAGTTGACAAGGGTCTAACATAGAAATAAAATTTCACGTTAAATTAGTATTATTTTAACGAATAATCTGCATCTTAGTTTCTTACTTGGAAGTAGTAAATTTACTGGAAATAAAGTAATAAGTCAACATTACTTACTGGTTTTTAAAATGTTGCTAGCAATATTGTATTTTAATGAAAACTCAAAAATTGGATTTAAATTGTAGTTTTACGTTTGCATACTTCCATGTAATTTAAAGAAAACTTTAAATTATTTGAAAAAATAAATGTTGAAGCATATTTATGAGCTAAGAATAAAAATTTCAATTTAAAGTGCCTTCAAAGTTTAAAGCTTACTAATTATATAAAAGTAAGTTAATAAACGTATTTTTACCATCATAGAAACTACATGTGTATAACAAAGTTTGACAATAGTACTTAACATTTTTAAATTCTAGTACTAATATTATTAGTACTTGAGGAGCTGAGGAGCACCTCAACCCACAAGTTTCCCTACCAAAACACCAAGAATCTAAATGTGTTTAAGAAACTGAAGACTGAAAACAAACTTTTTCCAGGAATTCTTGCAGCTAATTGGAACTAGGAATTATTTCACTGCTTAAACCAGCACCGGTGTAGTGTTAGAAAAATTTGCGGGGGGACGCTTCTGTTAAAATTAAAACCTATGGGGGTAGCCATCCCCCGAGAGGTGTGTGTCGACTACACCACCGTAAACCAGTCATTTAAGCTTCAAGTCCACAAAACTATCTAGTTAAAATCCTTAAAATAATTTGTACTATATTCTATAAGGACTAGAAACTTGTAATTGGTAATATCTCAAAAGGACATTTTTGGACTTGGATATTTTTGCTTGAGTGTTTAAAAAATTATCATATCCACTGTACACATTTTTGCAAATTATCTTTTTAATTATTATAATTATTTCTGATTCTTTTCTGAATTTATATTTTCAGCTTAAATTGTTTTCACATAAAACTTTTGCCCAAAAACATGTAAATACAAAACCGTTTTCTCGAATTTTGCGTACATTATAAACTTTGTAATAAGTTATATGTTATAATAAATTAAAAGATTTATTCTTTTTTTCTCATTTCAAAAAATATTAAATTTTGTAAAAATAATTTGGAAATGCTGCATAATGAGAGCAAATACATTTCACTTTTGAAGTACAGAGCAATTTTATTTAACCTTCATTAAAAATATAGTATATAGAATAGAATTGAAAATGTAGAAGTAAAATTTAAAATTTATTCATTTATTTTTTCTGATTTGTTCCCCTTCAGATGGATGATCTTGATTTAATTGAAAAAATTATTTCCCGTCACACTTATATGTATAATCAGTGGAGCGTAGTTTATATGATGTTTACATTTATGCGACACTTTACTGTGGTCCCAATTCCTAGCGAGAAAGGTATGTCGATAACCCAATGTTTTTTTTGGTAGTCATATAAATGATGCTTCACATTATTATGTACTGTAAAATCCTGTTGCAATAATTAAGTCCAAAGGACCGAGAAAATATTTCGTCACATTCATTACTTTAACGATGTTTAAAAAAGGACTGAGCATTTATTTTGCTATAACAGATATAGGATATATTTCGTTGTATGGGAATTTGCTATAACAAGGTTTCACTGTATATATTAAACATAAATTATGCTTCCTTCTTTACAGTTCAATCATTTCTGTTGTTTTTATTTTTTCATCATATCTGCAATAAATTTATATGATATGGTATATTTTTTTAAATATAACATTTTCCTTGCTGAAAAAAATGTCAATGTTGAAGCAAAAAAAAATTAATTTTTCCTGCTAAAAGATTTGAGATTCATACAAAATTATTATTTCTCTTGAAATTGAGCTTTATGCAAAGCTGTCATTTTCTTGCTGATTTAAGTGCTGTTTAATTTAACAAGAAATTCTTTAATTGCTATCCTAATATTAGATAGATATCATTCTACGTAAAAAAATTCTAAGTCTAAAAATTATGTAAAACTTGTAAATATCAGTAATATGCACTGTATATATTAAACATAAATTATGTATGTCAGACATAAACTTTCCTTTTTCACAGTTCAATCAGATTCCATTGTTTTTATTTTTTCATCATATCATCTGCAATAAATGTATATAATAAATATATATATATATTTTCTTGAAATAAATGGAACTTTTTTTTTTAATTTCTCCTGTAAAAAAGGTCGAAGTTAAAAAAAGAAATGTAATTTTTCCTGCTAAGAGATTTGAGATTCATACAAAATTATTATGCTATCCTGATATTGGATGGAATTCATTTTACATAAACAAAATTACCAAGTCTAAAGGTTATGTCGAACTTGTAAAGATCAGAAATTATTCTTTTATCACTTACTGTCGCTAAAGTGCAAAAAAAAAAAAAAAACTGCAATAATATTTCTTTCCAATAAGCTAATGTATGCAATTTTTTCATTTTTTTATGCTGAATTAATTCTGCCGGAAATTCAATATTACAACTTTTAATAATGAACAACTATGTACACTTCCCCCCTCTTTGTATTAAAAAACATAAATCATATTGTTAAAAAATTTAATTTAAATTTTTGATAAATATTCTAGTAAAGAATCAGTTCATCTGTTTAACTGTAAAGAAATTTTTTAAAAATATCTGGATAAGTGAGATTATAAATCAATTTGCTTTTTCAAAGACTAGAATTTCATTCAGTTTTCCAAGCAAAAATTAAACATGATGTTTTAGTAAGCATTTTTTAGAAACTACCGCATAATTCAAAAGACGAAAAAAAAATCAAATTTTGATTTTGTTTCTATTTACAAAATGGAAAAAAGAAAACGGACACAAAATTATATTAACATTAAAAACATTTATTTCAAAGCCAGACATTTATTCAAAGAATGCATTTTTGTCAAAAAAAATGTAAGGATCACAACATTTCATATGAAAAACATAATGTGTCTGTTTACAAAGCTTTTTCTTTTTTAACATATTTTTTGAAAATAAACGGGCTGTAAACTAGAATTGCAATTGAACTGTTGTCATACAGTAGCGAATACTCGTTTTTTTTTCTTTAAATATTGCACAAAAAATTAGTTACTTGATTTTCAATGTTTTGAATAATATGAAGTAACAAACTGATTATAGGAGGAAATAAGCAAATAACAAAGAACATGAAACAGTAACTTTTTAAACCAGTATTGGCTTTCGGTTTAAATTAAATATTGCGAATTTTAAATCTCAAATATACCATATATTAAGCAAAAACAGAAACTAATTATAAAAGAAAATAAGCGTTGAAGAACACAAAACAAACTTACTATCACAGGTTACAAATGTCGATAAATCCATATGTTGTTCTAAAGTATCCAAACGTAGCAGTTCACAAAAAATTGAACATAAGTCTACTCATCTTCTTTCTAATCGTACAGAAAAACGAGCTGTACTATTATCCAACTGCTCAATTCGAAAAACACCAGTAAATTCGAATAACAAATCCGGTGAAATCGGGGGGCGAGATCGGTGACGATATAGACATTCCTCGCCTTCTGGACAGAATCCACTTCTTTTAAAAACATCACAGTCGACGAAGCTCATTCTGACTTTATATTCTTCTATTAATTGCTCCTTGTCTTGCTGGTTGGTGAGGGGAATGAGGCAGGGGGCTGCTACATCGGAAACTGTGCGACACATGGGGCAGGATTTGTTGAGGCGACGAGGCTCCGGGGGCCCGTCATTCTCTGGGCTTGTATTTCTCCAAACGGTAATGCAGCTCCAACAGAATATGTGGTTACAGTTCTCTAATATGCCAAATCGTCGATCACCATCGTTTTCCTTCTGGACGACGCTTTCCAGGCAAATCCCGCATTCTTTCGATAATAAATCTTCTTCTTCAGCACTCCTATGATGCATAGCGGGAAAACGTTCCATTTTTTTTTTTTTTTCAGAAATATAGCAGAATCAAACTTATTGAACTTCGAAAATAAAAGCTCCAGAAAGGAAATCCAGGTATCAAAACGGCGTTAAAGCACTCGATAAACAGGCACAAGCTGCAACTAACAGACTTCTCACCTAAATGAACAGGTTTCAACGAAAAGGGGCTGTTGCCAGTTTTTTGAGGGGTGCAAACTTTTAAAAATAACCCTTTCTCTTATCTCTATCGTCCTTTGTCGATGCAATTCAAGGTCAAGTTCCAATATCCCTCTGCAGGGGGTATTGCAAGTTCCCCGGTCAAGCGAAATCGTCCCCATCCAAAGGAAATATTCCAAGAATTCCAGTCTTTCTCTCATTCTGATGCCGACTATAGACTCTCGCGGAGGAGGGCCTCTTATAGCGGGGGAATGGTACGGGGGCGAGGAAAAAGACGAGGTCGGAGGCATCCACATTTTCGCCGAACGAGGAACTTAAGTATCCGATTTTGGTTCTTTTTCTAAAAAAACCAAAAAATTTCGTTTTAAATAAAAAATTTATTCATTCTATACTTATGGTTCAAATTTTTTTTTTAATAAGCAATGTATGAAATTATTTTGTTTCTGATTTTCTCCTTAATTTACAACTTTTAATAATGAACAATTGCATTTTTTTTTAAAAAACATAAACTTTGTTTTTAAATTAAAATTTTTGATAAATATTTGTTTAGATCATTCTTTTAACCCTGAAAGTTTTTTAAGAATCGGTAAGGGGTTAAAAATCATTTCTTTTCAACTGGCTAGATTTATTCATTTTTGAAAAAAAAAAAAACAAAATACGAAAAAAGAAAAAAAGAAAATCAAATTTTTTTCTTTCTTTCCAAAAAGAACAATGAAAACAACAAAAATTTAAATTTTAAACAAAAAAAAAAAAAGACATTTATTCAAAGTTTTTTTGAAAAAAAAAATTTAAAAAATTTAATGAATTGTTCTTCTTTCATATGTTTTTTTTTTTAAAATTTTTTCTAAAATAAATTAAACTTTTTAACTGTTTTCCTTTTTTTTTTTTTTTTTTTTACTTGATTTTTGTTTTAAAATAAAGTGACAAACTTTTAAAAAACAAAAAAAAAACAAAAAAAATTTTTTTAAACAATTCTTTGGGTTTAAATTTATTGGAACTATTAAAACCAAGTTATTTTAAACAAAAACAAAAAAGCTAATTTAAAGAAAATCTTTTGAAGAACACAAAACAAATTAATCACTTTGGGAAAAATATGTTTTCAAAATACCCCTCATTAAAAAATTAACTTTTCAAATCGTCGCATTATTTTCCCAACTTTTAAAAACCCTTTGTGAAAATCCGGTAAAATAAGGTAATTTAGACTTTTTCGGGAAGGGAAATATTTTTAAAAATACATCACAGTCGACAAATTTTGCTTTATATTTTTTATTAATTTTTGTCTTGCGTTTTAAATGAGGCTTAATATTGTAAAGGGAAAAATTTTTAAACCCCGCCCAATTCTCTTGGTTTTTTTCCCCAAACTAAAAACAAAAAGTGTTTGCTTAATATAAAATCAAGTTTTTTTTGGGTTTCCAGGCGAATGTTTCTTTCAAACTAAACCCCCACCCTTTGTAAAGCGGGTTGCATTTTTCTTTTTTTTTTTAAAATATGCAGTAAAATTTTGAAAAAATAAAAGTTCTAAAAGGGAAAATAGGTAAAAATTAAACCTTCGGACAAGTAAAAATTTTAGCAATAAAAAAAAACGGGCCTTTTTAAAAAAGTTTTTTTTTTTTTGGATTTAACAATTTAAATCCCTTTTTCCCCCAAAATCCCCCAAAAAAAATTTGTAAGCTTTTTTAAGAATGAAAACATATCCGGCAGAAGGGCTTTCAAATTTTTAATCACATCTTTATTTTTTTACTTTTCTTGCTCTAATATTTGAATGATGAAAAATGTCACTAAGTGCGACGAAAGTTACGCCAATTTTTGTCCAATAACTCATTCCTTTTACTCTGAAAAAATGTTTCATGCAACCCCGAAACGCATGTATGCAATTTTTTAAATTGTCATTTGTGCTTCAAACGTAGAATTATTTTAGTTATTAGTTAACCAAAATGGTAACTTTTTAATACTTTGAAATAGATAAGAGATACTAAAGGTATTTTCAAAAATAAATTGAAATCATCTGCAACCTTCGATTCATCGCATCCCTAAATAACTCAAAAAGGGAATTTTACATCAAAGGAACTTCTTTTGCATACCTTGTTCTAAATAGTTATTAAAAAATTTTTTTTTAGGTTTCTTAAGCATTTTTCTTTGATAAAATTATTAGAGAATCAAAAAAATTCCTGATGCGTAGCGAGAAATACTAGAAAATACTTATGCTTCATTAACTAAAATAAGTTGCTTCCACTATTTTCAGAATAAATAATTCATAATTGATATCCCTTTAGAACACTTTTCAATTGACTAACATTTATAGAAAGAAAAATTCAAAGCTCAGAGTTTCAGTTGGTGATCATACGATAGAGCAGAAAACTTGATTTTGTTTTAAGTATACTTAATTTTTAGTTGAAATAAACTAAAAGAATGTGATTTATTGTTTCCCTTTACAGTATTAAACTCAGTTAATGCGCTTCTATAAAATAGTCAAAGAGTATAAAAAAGCAAAATCTTGATTCTGATTCTGAATATCCAAATATTTCCCTCTAAAAAGATAAATTACCTTGGGAACGATCAAAAAGTTTCAAAAAGTCAAAATGTTGGAAATATGCGAAATCTTGAAAAATAAAGTACACTTGAAAATTTCCGTAAGAAAATAGCATTATAACCATTTATTTAATTGTTATTTTACCATATTTAATTACAACAGTTGAATAACCATTAAAAAGATGGTACTCAAACCACTGATTGCGAAAACAATCGTTTATTCTCTGTTTCTACTAAAGAACGTTTAACTAATAGTAATTTTCAAGCGCTCAATAAGAATCGGGCGTCCATCTTGGTTGCGAAACCTTACCGGTCCTACGTTGTTGTTAAAATATGAATAAAGATTTATCAGTTCAAATCTGCATGTGTAAATGAAAAAGAAGAAAAAAAAAGTGCCTTAAGCAGTGATTACTAAATAGAAACACATACGTAAATCAAGAATTGGAGACATCGGATTCCCAAACTGTTTGCGAATTTACGAACCCATCATTTGAGCTGCTGAAGCTTGTTTGTATTTTAATTTTTGCAGCAAATAAAATGATTTTCGTCCATATTCAGTAAATTTTGACCAAAAATGGCTTTGGCTCCAATCAAAAACTGAAATCTCAATTTTAATGCAGTTTGCCTGTTGGAAAAAAAAGAAGATTTATATTGATAAATAAACGGCCGCTTTGAGTGGTGTAGATGGCCGAATGATTAGAGCGCAAGGTTGGCATACCATACACCCGGGGTTAGATTCCGCACGCTTCGTTTACTCCTCGGTTTCTACGCCTCGAAATGGTTCAAAAAGCGTAAAAATTTAGTTTTGAAACCATTTTTAAATGGTTATAAAACCGTAAACTTTTGTATTTAAGGCTTTTTAACCAAGCTGATTGGAAATGGTTTAGGTCCCGTAAAGATAGGAAAATGTTCCAAACCGTAAATTTAACGGTGAATTAGATGGATAGACTGCTGCCGGTTATTTAACCGTAATTTCATGATGAAATTTCTAACAGTGTAAGGAAATATATAAACAGTTATTTTTGAAAGTGCATTCCTTTGTGCTCTTACAGAACTCCTCTTAAGGAATCACTACTGGTTTATAGCCTACTTTCCCGTAAAAGTAAAAAAAATAATGATAAAGCATGAAAGAAAGCTTAATGTATCGTGAAAATATCGTTAGAAATCAAGAAAAGTCAAAAATAAGTTAAGTAATTAAATAAAGATTGAAAAATAAAAAATTTGAAAGTAGCGTTTTGAGATGGGGAAAAAGCGTGTCGGTCTGTCTGTCTGTTGGTCTGTCTGTTTGTCGGTCTGTCCCCCCCCCCCCTAATAACTTTTGAACGAATTGCCCGATTGGAAAAATTCTTTTTGCATTCGAAAGATCTCGGCGAAGACATCGTATTTCCATATTTTACTTTTTGATTTGAACAATTTTTGTTCAATTTTGAACAGTTCAAAAAATTTTAACATTAGCGCCTATGGGTGAAAATGAAGCAAATGATGTAAACTCTGGGTACAAGATCCAAGTTCCCATGAACAAGATCACTGGAAAAAGTTCTTGGCGTGAAATATTGATTTGAACAATTTTTGTTCATTTTTGAACAGTTCAAAAAAAAAAAAAAATAACATACCGCCTACGGGGAAATTTAAGTCCTATATAATTCCTGATCCAACGGGCCGATTTGCTTGGAACAAACTTTATCGAAAAGCTCTTATGACGTAGAACATGTACAAATAGAAAGTTCATACAAACTAACGAGCCTATTTTCCTATGAAACTTTTTGTTCGGGATTTTCAAGAATATTTTTGAATTAATGAATGATTAAATGAATAAGAAAAATAATGAATGAATAAATGAGTGAATAAATATATGAATGACTTAATAAATGAATGATTGAATGAATATTAACCGTTGAAAAAGGTATATTTGAAGCAATTAAGAACTAAAGCTAAACGAGAAAGACAGAGAGAGAGATAACTAGATTATAAATTTGAATTCGGTGTATACGGGAAAGTAGCTCGTATAGTTCTAGACGGAACTTCTTGTTATAATAAATGTTTTTTATCCTTCTGTGTTCGCAAGAAATCATAAAGCTTGAGCTTCTTGTGTTTAGTGCTCGAATTTTTCGTAACTAGTCTCTAATCATGTTTTAAGGTCAGAATTATCAAAAGTGCTGTGTTAAACGTTTCTAGATTGTTTTAAAAGAGAGAGAAAAAAAAGGAAAAAATTAAAAGGAATGTTTAGGGAAAAATAAAAATAGCATATGCAAGAAATGCACATAGACATATTTTATGTTTAACTTTAATAAGGAGTTCAGTTTAAATATTCTTCAAATACTTCAAACTGACGTTTTGGTTTGCTGTAATTTCCTTCTTAGTTGTTTTCATTTTTCTACTCAAAGCAGTAAAAAAATTCTCTCGCTCTCTCATTTTTTTTCCGAGCTGACATTAAGTAGCCAGTTGAATTGAAACATGAACATGACGCACACAAAAAACAAAGATTGAGAATGAGAAAACAAATAGTGCTATTCAAAATAATAAAAATCAAAGCTCGCATTTTAAAAATAAAATGCGAACATTTATCAAATAAATTCTATAAATTATAAGAGAACCGACCAATAATAATGACATCCTTGCTTCTAAAATAAAATCCGAACCAAATATATAAATGTATTTGTTACCGGCAAAGTATGAAACGCTGGCATTCTATAGAATGCATAGGCATTGTATAGAATGCCGGACGTCTTTAGGCAATGTATGAAATATGAGAAGTATTACATACTTTCCCTAGGCATTACATACAATACCTAGGCATATTCTATAGAATGACAAAGGCTATTTAGGCAAAGTATGAAAAAAACGTCCCGATCAGGTTATGATGTAAATGATGTGCATTTCTCAAAAATTAAAATGTTATTCTGAAAGAATAATGGGAGTGCCATTAAAAAAAAATCATTTTTGTTTTCTACAATCATTACGTCGTAGCGATTCAGCAACCAATAGTCCCTGAGCTCCTTCTTAGTAGTCATTTTGGCTTTTTGTACATCATTTATTAACTTTTGGTAAGTAATTTCAGTTAAGAAAACACCATTTTTACACGGTTTTATTCAACTTGATATGTCACGGAAGTTTGTTGCTCGGTTTTCGAACACTATTACTGCATAAATAATCTTCAAACTTTGCACACAAGCTTATCTTCCGATGACAATACACTATTCCATCCAGTTTATAATTAATGATAACGTTAATTAGGAACAAAAATTAATAATTTTGGCTCTGATGAAATAATCAGAATTATTATTTGTCGAGTGGAAACGATAGCTTTGTTTGGAATGTTTGGATAATCGCTACCTCCGTAATTCTTTCCAAGTAATACCGTAGTGTGACTGAGGTAGCGGGATAATGCAACGATGTTTTGAATTTTAAAATACTCAAATCATGGGGAAAAAAGGAACTGCGAAGTAGCGGTTTTTACAACGAGATTTTTTAAAAATAAAACCGTGTAACTTGAAACTTTTTTTATACATTATATATGGGTATGATTTTGGTACTTAAAGTTCATGTCTAAATGTTGATCGGCTGCAGTGGAGAAAGACACTGGCTTTTCAACGTTTCGTTATATGGTATGCCTACTTAAGGGGGGTTTGTTCATTGGTAAAAAGGGGGGATTAATTTTGTCCAAAAAAATTGATCCGCATAGGACACAAAAGTACTTTAAATCATAATCAAGTGTTAAAAAAAAAATACTGTCCAAATAAAATCTTGCAGCAAGGGGGTCGTAAGGATTTTTGCATATTTCTTTTAATTTTTAAGAGTTGTTAGAAGCACTAAAAGAAGTTCAGAAACGTTGTTTTAAATTATTGAGCATCAGCTTAAAGAGAAACTCGACGATAGATCCGCAAAATTCTCGTTAAACTTTATACCGGGCCTCGGCCTCCTATGACCCGTTTCATAATTTCTAGTGACCCATTTGATTTCCGAAAATAGAGTAAATAAAATATACAAAAAGGAATTATAAAACGAAAAGTAAAACGAACAATTAAAGAATGCGTTAAAAGAAAAGAAAAAAAAAAAAAAAACTGAAAGAAAAGAAATTATTTTTTCATTACGAAGATATAGTAACATACATGCATTTTTATTCAATAAAATAACATTTAATTATAATCAACTTAAATAGTAATAAATAAATAAATATGAATAATAAATATAAACAATAGAGCAAGGGCGCCGTTCTAACCTTGTCTACTGCAGTGTTTGCTTGTGAAAATAAATATAAATAAATATTTTATGGATAAAACACAATCGCAGACAATTCATTAAATATTTTTTGTTTTTAATAATTGCCTATAATTTAAAATGTTCGTAGAATAAGTTTTAGAAAAAGAGAAGAAGAAAAACCTTATTTATAGCTATTTTCCATTCCTTATTTGCAGCATTAACTCTTCTTTTGCACTTAGGGACGGAGTTCTTAACGAATCGTAGATGTATTTTATACTTTGCCGGTTTCTCATTTGGCATTCTGTAGAATGCCTAGGAAATGTGTGAATTATAAATCGTTTCATATATTGCCGGCTAGTTTCAGGCATTATGTACAATGCCTAGGCATTCTAGAGAATGCCGGATTTCAAACTTTACCGGTTACATATTCATTTTTATCTGGTGCAGAATGAACCAAAATGGCGGATGCGCCGTTTCTTCTACTAGTGCCTCGTGGCCATACGTTCGGCAAGAATGGATGCCTCCGGTAATCGTCTTTTTTCTCGTCTCATTACCATTCCCCAGCTAGGAGGCCCTCCAGGAGAGTAGAGCTAACAGGAAGAGTTTGGGGGTTAAAGCCACTCCCACAAAAACTTTGGTCCAATCTTAGAATTGTTAAAGACATTAGTTTGTTACAAAGGGTGAGAAACCCCACCCAGGAGGAAATTCTGGTCAATCTTCAAATCACCTTCTCTCCTAGGAAGAATTCTTTGTCAGATTGCTCTTGATTGACAGTCCTCCCCCCCCCCCCCCGTAGATTCTAATGACAAAAGAGGTTTTGGTCTTCAAACGCTGAAACAGCTCTTTTGATACTGATAAGGAAAATTTTGTCACCAGAAGTGGTTTAATAAGACATAGCTAGTTAGCGTTTTTTTTTTTTTTTTTGGGCTTAGAATTTCTGTAGGGAATATTCTAAAGGCTCCTTTCAAATCAAGATAAACAGAAAAAAAAAATTCTGAAAGTAAACTAAAGCTTCAAAAGATTTTTTTTTAAAAATGGAACATTTTTAAAATATATTTTTTCCTTATCTCTTATCAAAAAATTAAAAAATGCATTGAAATCATTTGAACTTATAGACTTTGAATAATAATATTTTTGCCCATTAAAATTTCGTGTGAAATAATTATACGACGATCGTTTATACGACGTTATAGTTTAAAAGGCTGAATCGATTATATGGCGTTATTGTTTATACGACGTTTTTCGATAGTCCCTTCGGCGTCGTATAAGCGATACTTCACTTTTAATTTTCGGAGTTGGGGTTTTCTCATAGTTTGTGCAAAATATTTTCTTCGTCCTTTTCAAATCTATGAAAGGAATGATTCTGAAATGTGACGAAACATTTTCTTCTAAAGGCTTTATTTATTACCCTTTTGTGCAGTAATTAAAAATTTTTATATTTCATGTTGAATGTCGAATTGTAAAATAACTCTTGTGTCCCACAATTTCTTCTTCATTACATTCAAATAATTTGACAACTTCTAAATCATCACCAAAACACATTTTTAGCCACTTTTTAAGATGTGAAATTTCGATTAGCGTATTTATGTATGCTTGTAGCAAAATTAACAATCAAATCAAACCGAACATTGCGAATGAATATGTATTCACGTGTTTCAAAGTTGCAAGGAATCACTTCTTCAGTGCAAAAAAAAAAAAAAAAATCAGACAAATGTCTGTTGGACAAGACTTTTTTTTATGACCCCTGACTTTTAGAAATACATTGAATTTATGCATGTTTTTATGTATTTTGTTGTTTTTTACCTATAACATGCATTGAAAAAGTATCCTTTGCCGCCCCCACCCACCTGGAAAATTTTGAAATGACGGGCCTGGTTGATGTAATGACTGATTTTAAAATGCTAACTTAAAAAGCTAATTTCTGTCAAGTTAGTTTTGTACTAAAAAAAAAAACATACCTTCTTGTAATTTTAGTGATTCATAAAATTTCCTGAGCATTTCCATTGAAAGCACTCCTTTGAAAATTTACGATGAGCTATTAATTTTACATGAGGTACTACTAGATTTTTCGATTACCCTGCATTTCTAGCTACGTTAATCCACCGAAAAACACGTTTAACAATGTATTCTACTGCTCAGTCGGGAATTTATTGATTTCTGTTGAACATTTGGAAACTTTTCCACAATTCTGCTATCTCTCAATTCTCTCCCAATACAATAAATAAGTCGTACTGTTTCCATTAAAGTTAAAAAACCTTATTAAAATGTTGACATTAAACGCAACTTTTTTTCCAAGCTCAAAGGAACAAAGTCAATGGCCACATAAGAAATAAATTACTATCACCATGAATGGGATCGTTGTTAAATCTTCAGAAAACTTCCGGATGATTAAAAACTTTGTTTTTTTTATTGTTGCTCTTCGAAACAAGACATTAGTTCACTGATATTTCGTTCTTCATAAGGATTACTGCTTTGCCAATTCGCTTTATTTTTACGTTGTACTTTTATGGTAAATTAGAAAGTTTTCTTTTAACAAGAGCGATATATTGTCAGATATTTTATTTAACTACAGTATTTATTCCTTTTTTTATTTACCTGAGAAATTCGTTTTTACAGAAATTAAGAAGCGGAAATTACTGTGTTTAAGTACTATTAGTTTAAAGATGAGTACAATGATCATCGAATGGTGTATCTCGCAAAAGATTAAATTCAAGAAGAAAACAACACTTTTGAACATATTGTATCAGAAAATGATCGAAATGTCCTGTAACTTTCGCAAAACATTTTTAATTATATACGCAATGCTTACTACCGCTTTCGTCAGAATAGCAGTAATATTCATGAAGATATGGGCATTTGTTTTAAATACATTCAAAATTTTTCGCAAGTGTTTTGTTTATAACTCGTTAAGTTCTATCTCAAATTACATGAAACTTGCAGACAACTTGACAAAATAGAAAGTAAGTATGGTACCAAAACGTGGAGAAAATGTAATGCATAGTCGGTGAGATTTGAGCAGTTTTATTAAAACAAATGTGATTGCGCATGCGCGAAAGATATTAATTATTTTTTTAATAATTTGGTAGTGAGATCTATGGAGCAACTTATGTAAAAGTTTCAGTTGAATATTGATATTTTTCAAAGAGGTATACACCATACAGTGAGCCGTATTTAGCATGCTCTCAAATTGGAGAAAAATGATAAGGGGTTTTCCACAAATTTTTATATTGCATGATAAATTGAAAAATTGACAGATGTTAAACTGAATTATATTGCATTATATGTGTTTATGGAGTCTGGATTTGAACGCTATTGTTTACATTGCCAAAATTATCATGCGATATAAAAATTTGAGAAAAGGGTACCTTTGAGAAAAGGCTGACCAAAACAGCTTTTCTAATTCTATATTTTTTCCATTAAAAAGAAAAATAACTAGTAGATCGAAAGAAACTTGAAAAAAATAGAAACTTTAGAAGTCTAAAGTGTCATTTGAAAGAAAAAATTGACCGATACGAAAACTTATTAAGCGGGAGAAAAATAAAATCAAAACTATTTAAAAGGGTTATTTTGACATTGGGGAGATGGAAATGAAATTGGTGTTGAAATTGAAAACTTCTTAAGTGGAAGCTTCTTAAACGGGTTTTACTGCATATAGTAAATTAAATTTGCAACGCTCGTGCTTTGTTGCTGAACTTCAAATTGATGTGCGGTTTTGAGAGTTTGATTATTTCAGCGCTGCGGAAGTTTCGTACAATCCCCAAAAGTATAAGTGACACTTCCAACTTTATTACAGGCAAACGCCGTTCCGTGCGGCTTCACTCAATGAGGACCCAGCTGTAGTAGGGAAAGCAATTTGAGCAATAAATTTCAATTAATACTGATTGATACACTATTATGCGGTTAGGAAAGATTTTGCATGCCGAAATTTTCCCGAGAAAATGTTCTACGAAAAGAACTAAAGTGTCGTTTCGTAATCTTTTGATCATGCCGATCCCTTTGAAAGCCAAAAGCATGCATACAAAGCCTTGCGACCCCCTTGCCTCAGTATCTTCTTTGTAGAACATTGAATTTTGTAATATTTAACTGTAATTTAAGGAATTTTTCTAAATTAAATGATTTCTTTTTACTTGTTTGGTCCGATTATAAGCCCCGCTTATGCCTAAGTGCGACCCCCAGGTTGAGAAGCAATGCACTTAAATAATATTTTTAAAGTGAACGGTGAGGGTTGGACAAGGTCCTGTCGTTGTTTTGGAGTGTGTTCGAATTCCCAACTTCTTGATGATGAATCACTCATCTGCATTGAAGAAGAACGAGTTTATGATCAAGAAAGCGAAATCGAAGAAAAATGTGCAGAACAGAAATTTTTCTTCCTGTTTCTTAAATATACATACAGTGAAACCTCCAAAGTTGACCACCTCCCTACGTTGACCACCTCTCTATGTTGAACAAAATTTTATAGTTTGAATGTTCACAACGCATTTTCAATGGAGATTTGCCTCTCTATGTTGATCACCTCCATAAGTTGCATGTTGACCACTTTTTTGTAGGATATTTGAAATAAATACCTATAATTTACTCTCTGTAACTTGACCACTGGTGTTTCCTTGAATTTACTTTTTCTCCCTTTATTTCTCCATCTGGTTTCCAGGAATTTCTTTATCAGTCCTTTGGGTTATCTGAGTATTCACTCCGCCCTTGTGGGGCTCCATTCATTGCACCCTTCCAGTGTCATACAATGAGAGGGAAATGCCGGAGATTGTGCCCCGCGCCTTTTGTTGAGGAGAAATGATATTCTAGCCCTTTGAATGTTTTCATTTCTTGGACTGCATATTGTTTGTAATTGCTAGAATCTAGAAAAGGTCAGGGGAGTGGGAGATGTGCGCAGAAGTGAGCTACACAAGAATTGGAAAACAACGTGTACTGCTCGCACATTCCGTCCTTTTTACTAGCTTCTTTTTTCTTTCTTCTGAGCAAGTTAAAGATTTTGCTGAATGGACTTGTAAACTGTGAAAGTGCTTTTTACAGCACTTTCAACAATGAACAAAAAAAGGACTCAAACAGAACTTGAATCATTCCTTAAAAAATTGCACAAATGCGCTGTCCTTCCATAAAAATAAAAATGAGCAATTGCTAAATTTCTCCTCAAAAAATACTAAAATAATTTAACAAATTTTCTCTAATATGGTACTAATTTTTTTCTAAAAATCCCCTTAGTTGACCACTTAATTATAGTCCCTTAGGTGGTCAACTCCGGCCCCCATTGGCTGCACTTGTCTGACCGCCATTGCGGACCTAATGCCAGAGATTGGTACCATCTCTTTCAGCGGCACCACAATGTGCGTGGTACCATGGCCGCGTGACAATTTTGACACCCAGTTTCTTCACTTGAACGGAAAGCACCTGGACTCTGTTAATACAAAATTGCCTTTAGGAATTTAATTTTGCCGAGAGTAACCAAGTCAAGGGCTCCTTTACATGCCGCATAATAATACGACATGGACACAGACAGTTTTCTGCATCTTAAAAACCCACCCACTGCGAAAATCGAACTAGAGCGTACGAGGCGCGCTCCCAGGGGCGGACTGGCTACCTAAAATCCTAAAAACTTCTTTTAAAAATAATACATTTCAGTTATTGCCTTTTCTGTAAATTTAGTATGTATATTTTAGTTTGAAGTTACTCCTTTGCTTGTAGTGTAATGTGATAATGTAATTATAACTGAAACTTAGTTATAATTACATTATAATGTAATGTATCATGTTAGTTACATTTTTATCTAAGGTATATACAACTAAAATGTGTAATCTGATAATATAACTAAAGTTGCTGTGTACTTTCTAGTTTGAAGTTACTCATTTGCTTTTAAAATGTGTACTGGGTTAATTACCCTAAATATTTTCGTAATTTAAATACCTTCTGGGTAAGAGATTATGCTGTGTGACAGCTCAAATATATTTTGAAACAGAGTACAATTAAAAATAAGCAGGATTGTTAGGAAATTGATGGTTGGCGTTGGCATTTTCTTCGTAATTTCACTCATCTTCCCTACAAATGTGTTCCAAAGAGGAAAATTTATAAAGTTTTGTTTTGTTTTTGATATAAGCTTTAATGATACTAGGCCCACGGGGCGGGGACAATCGACTCCATTGCCCCGACCCCTGTATTGGGTCCTAGTAACCGAAACTAACCATTAGAAATAAGTTATCGTTAAGTTAACAGCCGGATACACTGTTAGAAATTTCATCATGAAATTACGGTTAAATGACCGGCAGCAGTCTGTCCATCTAATTCACGTTAAATTTACGGTTTGGAACATTTTTCTATCTTTACGGGACCTAACCATTTCCGATCAGCTTGGTTAAAAAGCCGTAAATACAAAAGTGTACGGTTTTATAGCCATTTAAAAATGGAAATAAAATTTCACGTTAAATTAAAGCACAAATGAGCATTAAAACGCAGACATATGTTTCGGGATTGCTTGGAATATGTCTGCGTTTTAATGCTCATTTGTGCTTTAATTTAACGTGAAATTTTATTTCTATTACTTTGCACAAAGTTTAATCATTACCATTTAAAAATGGTTTAAAAACAAAATTTTTACCGTTTTTGAACCAGTTGAAGGCGTATAATCTTCCAGGCGTAGAAATCGTAAACGAAGCTTGCGGGAATCGAACCCGGTTGTATGGGCTCTCTAACCATTCGGCCATCTGCACCACACAATGCGGTCGTTTATTTATTAATAAATCTTTCTTTCCAACAGGAGAAGAAAGATTTATTGATAAATAAACGGCATTGAAATTGAGATTTCTGTTTTTTATTTGATCCAAAGCCATCTTTGGTCTAAATTTACTGTATATTGACGAAAATCATTTTATTTGCTGCAAAAATTAAAATACAAACAAGCTTCAGCAGCTCAAGTTATAGGTTCGCTCATTCGCAAACAGTTCGGGAATCCGATGTCTCCAATTTTTGATTTACGTGTGTATGTGTTTCTATTTAGTAACCACTGCTTAAGCCACTTTTTTTTTTCTTCTTTTTTTATATACACATGCAGATGTGAAGTGATAAATCTTTATTCACATTTTAACAGCAACGTACGTCCGGTAAGGACCGACCGATTCTTACTGAGCGCTTGTAAATAACGGTTAGTTAAACGTTCTTTAGTAGAAACAGAGAATAAACGATTGTTTTCGCAATCAGCGGTTTGAGTACCATCTTTTTAATGGTTATTCAACTGTTGTAATTAAATATGGTAAAATAACAATCAAATAAATGGTTATAATACTATTTTTTTACGGAAATTTTTAACAGTGTATAATGAAATATTTTTAGGAACGGAGCTGAGGAAATGCTTTTAGGTCCCACGCAGTAATTTCAAAAATAAGTTTAAAAAATTGTATATATAATGCATATTTTTTAAAAAAATGTTAAAAATGTCAGTTTTTGGCAAAATTTTAACCAAACTCTGAAGTTGTATTTGAGTATTTAATTCATCTGAACTATTTATATTTATTTTCTAATTCTTTAATCAAAATTTTTACTTAAACTGACGTAATAGCAGTTTCGTTAGAAGAGGAACATATATATCCGTTGAGATGTTTGCTTGAAACAACTTGGAACACTTCTTGAACAAATAGTTCAAGGAAGCAAAACGGCGTTGATATTTTGGAGGAAGTTATTGCATTTGCAGTATTTAATTTTCAGGAAATGACTGTTGACTTTAAACCTCCATCAACAGCTCATTAAAGTCAAAATTTCCCGTTGGGGGAAATTCATCTAATTCGAAGTGAAGTGAAGACAGCATTTTCCTTAAGTGTTAGAACGAAATTTCGCAATTGCTTTGAGTGTCGAAAGTTATGTAATATTACTCTGACCATTAATATTTGATAATGACAACTTTGCAAACTATTGACAGCTTTGAAAACAATTTTTCTCATTTAATAAATATTTTTGACCTTCTAAAAGTTAAGTTCTGTTCCGACATTTACCATTTTTTCTAAAAAAATTAGCATTGAATTTTTTAAATTACAGTGAAACCCCGATTTTACGTTTCTGAAGGGACTGGGCAAAAAAACGTAAAATACGGGAAAAACGTAAAATACGGTAAATACATAGAATGCAAAAATCAAATAGAAAAAACTAAAGGTAGTAAAGATGACTCTTTCAACAGGTATAATATCTATATTTTACGAAAAGAACATTATTGTACATACTATTTTAAGATAATTTTAACACATTTAGATGCGATTCCTGGCGTTTAGGCTGAAAATAATCCGTAATAGTGGATTGTTTTTTAGTCATTGAGTTCAAAGTGAATGCAGCATCTTCTAGATTGAAATACGTTGCAAGTTTTTTTTCCTGGTCGTTATAAGAAAGAAAAGAGTCTTTCACTATTTGTGAGCTCTTCACGAAAAGTACAGACGGAAAAATATTGCTTATTTTAGAACATTTTTTTTTTTTACTTTCCATGGAAAACGTAAAATGCGGGAAATTTCATATATAACAAACTTACAATCCGGGTTAAATTAAAATTATTAGTATACGGAAAAACTGGGACCTGATGAATAAAACGTAAAATGCGGGAAAAACATAGATTCGGGGGACGTAAAATCGGGGTTTCACTGTAATTATTTTGAGTTTTGAAAATATTATTTTAAAACTGTATTGCGAGCAAGAACAAACATTTGATTAGCTAGAAATTTTCTTTTCTTGCTTTCTTTTTTTTCCCTTGAAGTTGTAATTTTTATTTTACATTGATACTTTTACAACATCTAAATATAGAATTCTGATACAGAAACAATTTCCGAAAGTACAGTAACCCCTCGTTATATCGCGCTTGTCGGGGGACAGCAAAAAAGCGCGATATATTCGAATGCGCGATCAAACCGATGCCGTTAGAAATAACTTAAAAAGTTCAAGTAAATTGAGTATCACCGTAAAAAAATGCATTTTAATCTTACATAATGACAACTTTCTTACTAAAAATAGCTTAATAAAAAGAAATCTTTTCATAAAAATCCTTGGGCAATAGACATTTGTCTCTCATTCTATGGGCGTTAGGATCAATATAAAATGAAATGTCAAGTAAAACGTCCACTGGTTTGAGTAGAATCATTCTGCAGGCATGTAAGCTGGGGAGTGGGAGAAGAATTGCTGCAGCTTTTAATTGCAGCAAATTCCTGTTCGATGGCTTTGTTTAATGGGGGGAAAAAGGCTTTCCTGAGAAATGCAAATTTTTACTTTCAAGAACTCAAACTTAAAGTTTTGGGAGGCATAGAAAAAGCGCGATATAGCGAGGTGTTACTGTATTATAAAACATAAAAATTTATTTTAAATAATTGAACCCAAGCAAAACATCTGCGCTCTAGTGTCTATTTGGTTGGAATTAAAAATAAATAAATATTAAATCTCCAAAAAATGTTTTAACTTACAGATTTTTATTAAAAAAAAACTAAAATGCAGTAATAGTGGTCGAAAAATCAAGTTAAATGACATCGTTCTGGGAATGGGGGCAATAATGCTGTCAATCAAAAGCAACTGAACATCTATATATATACAGTCGAACCTCGTTATCACGACACCCTGCGGACTTTCTTAAAGTGTCGTCATAAGCGGATCGACGGCTTAAACGGAATTACTTCAAAACACAATTTAAGGAACATATAATGTAATATTGCATTTAAGTGTTTATATTAATTATTTTACATTTTAAATTAGATTCAATTACCGTCATTTAGTGTTATTTCATAAAATCAATGAAAAAACATTAAGAAAAGATAACTGGCTTTTTATTTCGCAAGAAAACGTTCTCCAATAAGGGTTTGCTTACTCTTTGATTTACAATTTAAAATTTTTCTGTGTAGTTTGTACAAAAAGTCAAAATCTTCCTGTTTAGTTTCTTCCATCGAAGAAAGGTATTTTTCTGTGACATCAATGCAATGCAACGCCTTGGTTTGATTTGGAAGTTTTCGAACAAAGAAATACTTTCTAAGAAATTGCCAGTCTAAAAGAGGGATTATGGCACGCATTTTTAAAAGCTCATTTACAATGACCATTCAACTTCAACTGCAGTTGAATAGCCATAGTGATTCTCCGCTGCCCTGTCTTCCTATAAAAGTGGTCAGTCTTTCTGACTGGGAATTAAATCTGTGTACGTTCCTGGAATTTCAGAAACATAAGGCGAGTTTCAAAATGGAGGCTTTCTTTCTATTTGTTTCTTTATCCTTTTCTGCTGATAGTACAGACTTAATACTACGAGCAATGCAAATGAAACATCACTCTTTTCTTGTGACTGTCAATGTTGACAATTGTAAAAATGTTTCTATACTTCAAATCCCTAATTCGAGGAAGTTCAAGTAAACAAGCAGCACAACTTTATCTTTCCACCTGTCGCTTTTCTGTGCACGCCTTGTTGGCTCGCGATCGAGGGGGCTGGGGATTTTCTCGGCTATAGGTAGGCAACAGTTGTCGTTGTCACTAATCCATTTTCTGGTATTTTAGGAAAAACGTTTCATGAAATCTTCATTATTTTACTGAGAGGTTTCAGTTAAAAAAAAATAAAATCGATCTCGTTTTAACAATTTGAAGTGTCGTCATAAACGGAGTGGCACAATAAAGTAGTGTCGTGAATTGCGGAGTTATTTAGCATTAAAATTATAGGTTGCAAGTTCGGGACTTTGAAAAAGTGACGTGACATCCGGAGTGACGTTTCATCCGGGTGCCGTGAAAACAAGGTTCGACTGTATTCCAGTTAACGTGGACCAGTTACGATTAAATTTTGCGGTACGATACGATACGGACATCATGCAAAAACCAAGCTATGGTAAAACGATTCTTAAAAAATTGCTTAATGATTACAAAGAGACAGAACATAATATTTGTATTTTTTATCGCAACTTACGGGGCTTTAACAAATTTATTTCTATTTCTTACAAAGTATTTCCATTCATAACTCAATTTTTAATTTCCAATTCTTAGGAGTGGCAGCACCTTAGTTTGTTTATATTGTCGAGCATGTTTATATCTAAGCGATCTTTTCTTATGCCTTTCGAATTTTAAAGCTCTTTTTACGATCGCAGATGTTCTGCGGGGATCCTGCTAGTGTTTTATAAATAGTCAACAAGACTCATAGCTTCAACATAATAGTGCTGATAAGAATAAAAGAAAGAAGGGATTAATGTCGTACTTTCTTCAGATGCAAAACCACTGCATTGATCATCCTTTGCTAGGTTTCTCCCCCGCAGCTAGACAGTGATCCTTGCTCTCGGCTAGCCCACGTGGTGATAAAGGGGGTAGGTGCATCCTTTTCGGCACGAATAATCTCCTGCGGGAATTCATCCAAGCGCCATGATTAGGGTTGCAAGTTTGTCGCGGAAAAAAGAGCGCCAAATTCGCGGGGCATTCGGGTCAAATTTCGCGAGATGTTCGCAAGAACACAAATATAATAAAATATAAGCATATTTGTAATGCAAATTATTCTTCATCCTCAAAGATTGTTAAAAAGAAAGACTTGTTGAAAGACTTATTAACTTCGTTAAAAAATTTGAAAATATCTAAGGTAATTTGTAATTTTTACTAGGATCAAAGGATCTGCATGCTTTAAAAAAAATGGAGGCTGGTTGGCGAATTCTGTGTTTATTGTCACTGCTTCCAAAAAAATAATTTTGAACTTTTTCTTGGCACAAGATTACAGCCTTTTTAGAATTTGGATATTCGCAGATTTTAGCTCTGCTTTCTGAAATTCTGAAAAATTGGTCATTTCGTGAGTCAATAATTAAAAAATAAAATAAAATATGAAAAATTCGTGGGTTTTGGGAAAAAGCTTTAAAATTCGCGAAAAGCATCGCGGGAATTCGCGGCGCGACAAACTTGCAACCCTAGTCCATGATCAATCCAACAGTAGCCATCTGTTAGTAATCTTCTAAGTTAACAATTCAAAACGCAGGACCAGTTTTCCGCCATTAATGACCACGATGGAGGTAAAGAACTACTGCCATGTGCCAAATAAGCGATAAAATTCGTTTTATGACAAATTCAAATCTTCGAAAAACGTTTCTCCTCAAGTTTCTCAAACCATGACCATGATGAATGGGTGGGTTGGTTAGGTGTCAATCATTAATAGTTCAGGGGTTTTCAGGAATTTTTCTGCTAACACCATGTGCTGTTTGAAGATATAAAAAGAGCTATACTTTGTACACGTATCTAACATAAAAGTCTGGTGAATTCTGACAGCAATTTATTTTTTTAAAGGTTTTCTTTTATTTCTAAACGAGCAATTTGTTAAGATTTTGGTACATCGAATTATTTCTTTTTATTTTAAATTTTAGAATATTAATGAGTTCAAGCTAATGTTTTTACCCTTAAAAACAACATCATAATACATTGCTAAAAATAAATGCAAATGCACGGAAACTTATTTCCTCCTTTCATTCAAATAGAAAGTTTGCAGTGAAAAATTAAAAAATATAGCATCTATTATGCATCTGCAAAGTTCAAAGGAGCTTTAAAACTTTGTAACTTCGCAAATTGTTAATTAGGGCGAGGGTCAGTTGCACTCACCACTCACTTGTCAATCAAAGCAAAAGGGTCAGTTGCCCTCAAAGTATTTCTTATCAGTAAACTGGTGAGGGTCAGTTGCACTCCCCACTCCACCTGTCACCTGGGTGGGGGGGGGGGGGGAGTAGAGGGAAGATAATCTTTATCATACCTATAAGAGGGTCTTTTTCTCTGACCAATAAAAAGGGTTGTTAAGCCTGTATATTGTAGAATAATTCATTAGTGAATTTACTTGGTAGCCTCGTAGGTCATTCTTTTGAAAGTTGTCTTTTTGCTAAGTTGCTAAAATGGAGTGTATGCTATGTGAAAAACACATGAAGATCAAAGCAGTGTTTTATCTATCCATCTGCAAATGTATAAACATTGATTACATTTCTTGTTAAATCTTTCATAGCAACATTTTGGCTCTACTTCATATAAAACGTATCAAAAGAATAATAACATAATAATTTTTGGTTGCCGTTAGTAAAGCCTTCATATCAGGAATAACCAATATATAATTTAAATATGATCAAACTGTGCTAAGATTACCCTCCACAGGGGTGGATCCAGAAATAATTCCTGGAGGGGGCACTGGAAGTAAAAAGTGGTTCTTCCTCGTAAATAATTTCATAGTTAAGTTCCCATCCTAGTTTTTTTTTTTTTTTTGTTCTTAAGTATCCATTAAAACTAGGGATGTAACAAGTATTCGGCCACTATTCGGTATTCGGCATATTCGGCCCTTTGGCCGAATAGTCATTTCATCACCTAGCCGAATATCGATGGACTATTCAGCCGAATAGTTCTTCTGCAGTAGAAATGTAAAAAAATTAAAAAATAGGTAAATTTTAAACATTTAAAATTGTATTAGAACTATTGCGAAAGAATACATCAGTATATACTTTTAATAAATAAAAATAATTTAGAAAAAACTACTTTTTTTAAACCTGTCTTAGGCTTGAGTGAGCAAAAACAGATTTTAAAGTTATAATGTTGTATTTTATATTTAGCATTTGCTCCCCAAAGCTGCCAAAAGTTAATTATGATGGAGAATATGAGAAATTAAATTTTGTTATTATTAACAAAGTGGAAGTCAGACTTTGTTTGGGTAGACTGATTTATTGTGAATAGCTGATAAGAGAGAAATATGAAAAGCTTAGAATATATCATGAATTATTAGCATAAGTTATTGGGGTTTTTGAAAATAAAAATATATTCCAGTTAAATGTATTAAATTTAAATCAATCTTTTAAAAATAGGTATGTAAAAATCCCCATAAAATAAAAATATTAACTTTCATAGCTTTTAAAATATCTTCATGAAACAGTTTTGAGCAAGGTAAAAGTTCACTAAGAAATAGTAGTTCCTTCATTTGAATTAAATAATTAGTAAAATAATGCTAATGCTTACTACTATAAAACCTGTCATTTCTATTGTGACGGAAATGCATAGTTTTATTACATTGAAAACAATACAGATAATAGATAAATTTTAAATAGTTTTAAATTTTTAACAAACATAATGAAATCATACATCATAGATTGTGTGTAATTGGTGTTTGACTTTGTGAATAATTTTAAATTTGACAAATACTTTCTATGACAAGGATTTTCTAGAAATTTTGAAATTCGGCTAAAGACATTGGCCGATTCGGCCTAGAAGAATTGGCCGAATATTCGGCTTCGGCCTGGAGGAAATGGTCGAATATTCGGTATGCGGCCAAATCACTATTCGTTACATCCCTAATTAAAACCAATTAATCTGCATTAAAGCGCAGAAAAATAAGCAAAACTTAGTTAATGGTATAATTGAATTTCTTTCAATCCTCTTGGCTCGTGCCCCTAAAATCCGCCACTGTTACCTCAACTAACTAAATATTCTAATTATATTTAAGAAATAAACTTTTGTGAATCATCCAATGCATATATAGTGAGGCGGGCAGGTCTGCAATCCCAGGGGAGAAGTATAATCCTTTATGAAAGGGGTGAGGGATTGAGGGCAACTGGGTCGCTCAAAATTCGGGCGGTGAGGGCAACTCGGCCCTTTTGCGTTATCTTGAGGGCAACTGACCTTTCCCCGTTAATTAAGCTCATGTACAAACATTAAAAATAAATACATGAAAAGAACCAAAAAAAAAGATCTTTTTATATGGAAATTGGAAGTATTTAGTATGGAAATTTAATTATCTGTATAGCTTTATGCTGTGATTTTGGGCGCTATTGAGTTAATTAGGATACATTGGTCCGATTTATCTGGTTTTACATCTCCTTATATCACAAAAATACTAACTATTAGTCTGGTTTATTATGTCATGTTTAAATAAGTATTGAAATTAAACTGATCCCCAAATTAAGGCAACACAGGCCAACTTTCCAAAGTTTGTTTTGGTCGAGCGAAGCGTAGCAAGGTCCGGCGCAAAATATAAAAAAATATTCTCTGCTCTATTATATGTATTCTGTAGACTGTAGGGGCTGAAAGCATTCTCACTAAATACGTACGCGTGTATTAAAAAAATGTATATCTATCGGAGCAGGCCCGTAGCCAGAGGGGGGGGGGGGGGCAGGTCAGGCGATGCCCGACCTGGAAAATGATTTGCTCGTCCTAACGCGATTAATTGAACCCTAATAATCTATGGTATTTCTGTTTTTAGCTTTTTGATTTGCTTAAACCTAAAGTCATATCTAAAAACTCCTGTTCCCATGCACCTTTATCTCTTAATTCAAATTTAAAAAAAATAAAAAACATGAACTTTTTCCTTTATTCAGCTCATTTCTGTTATTGTTTTAAATCTAAACCATGCACTAATGAAAGGATCATGGGCATTCCAGTTTTTTACTGTAACATACCGATACATGTTTTATGCTTTAATATCTTACTTTGA
This sequence comes from Octonoba sinensis, assembly GCA_038502835.1. NCBI lineage: Eukaryota > Metazoa > Arthropoda > Arachnida > Araneae > Uloboridae > Octonoba > Octonoba sinensis. The sequence goes on along the minus strand of CM076601.1, from coordinate 22,374,373 downwards.
ATGATCGTTCACATTAAAATTATCTTTAAAAAAATGTTCACTTTTTTATGTTATTTCATATATTTTATTAATTTACAAAAGACATTCTTAGAATAAGCTTTAAAAGTTCAATTCTGCCTCTTGTAAGTTTTAATCAAGTATTTCTTTTAAGATCAAATAATTTCAGTATTGAATTAAATTAATATTAGTTTCATTAATCAATTGTTTAATTAATCAATTAATAAATTGAATAATTGCATTAATTATTAAATAAATTATTAATTTAAATTTTACGAAAACGCCCAAAATGGAGCATAAATTCTAACATGTTAGAAAAAAATTGAAAAACTAGTCTGCCCCTCCTATCCAAAAGTTTGCCCCCCCTGGAGTCAGAGTCTGGCTACAGGCCTGTATCGGAGAGATTTATTCTTCATTAGAAGCGTAATGTTAGTTAATAATTAATTAGGTGTTAATAACTGCCGTCCTTAAGGACGTTGTGCCATGAGGCAAGCGCCTCGTTGCCTCTGTCTCCCGCCGGCCCTTGTAGACCATGTTGGAGGCTGTAGGGGCATTAGTGCGGACAAGTTAGAATGATGTTTTAGACAATCCAATACAACTCTTAAAAGTGAATGAAACCCCTTATAACATACATTTGAGTCTAAGCAACGTATTCCTTTGTAATGTTAATCTTAATAAAGTTACTTTTTAATGAATGTTATACTTGATATATTTTTGTTGTAATGGACTGCGTTTAGATGTAATAAGAAGCTCTTTCAGAAACAAAATTACAAAGAAAAAAAACACCGTCAAATGAAGTAAACAAATAAAAATATATTAATTCATGTACTAATTCCACAGATTTTTATTTGCGTAAATTGACTAACAGTTTAAGCTTAGAAATGAGCTTAAAATCTTAAGCCTGTTTGTAAAGCTGAATTATTTGTCTAAATAAACCAACTTAATGCTTTCATTAGTTTTTACGCACTCAGAAAACTACATAAGCATTCTGCCTTCTTGAATTATTTCGAATATATGCCGCGGCTGGACTTTTTGCCACGTATTAGGAAAATTGAACATATCTGGAACTATCCCAAAACGTCGTGCATTGTGCAAAAATTACGTTAATATATTGCATGTATTAATTATTTAACTTCTTTTATTTTTCAACGAGATTACCATTAGTAATAACTATATTTAATAATTAAGGTATGAATTCAACTTGAATGTTTTTTTAAATAACTCTTAACAAAAAATAACTAAATATAATTAGCATTCATTACATGATAAGGTTTTAACTAAATCAATATAAAAAAACATTTTCAACACATTTAAATCTACGTTACGTCTTTTTCGCTAACGTTATATTACGAAAGACGGAAATCTGTCTGTAGACCGAAAACTGTCACGCACGGTACGGCCTTTAGCTCTCATTTAAGTATGTTGTTTAATTGAGATATATTTTATCATTACTATTATTATTCCTTTTTTTTGGATTTATCACTTATAAATATGCGAAAAAGTTATTTTTTTGTGCGACAAATAAAATAAGGTAAAAAGCAACGTAGTTAAGCACAAAATTACTGTACAAAAAGCCGACACGTGGAAGCACGAGGAATTATTTTTACAATGCAAGAAAGGGGGGAAGTGAAAAAGAAAGCAAAGACGCAGGAAAAGTCCCGCCAAAGAGACCAATAATCCCGCCATAAGTGAAGAATCCCGCTTTTGTTGTTTTTGCTTCCCTTGCTCATTTCTTCTTGTCATTGAAAAAAGAATTCCTTGCAATCCCGAAACACGTGTCTGCTTTTTCTATTGTCTACTGCAATTTCATGCTTAATTACGTTGCTTGTCATCTATTTCCCTTGGTAATATGTTTAACCATCAATAAATAAGTTAGCTTTTAGCTTAGGCTCCTTTTACATACTGCATAAAAGTGCATTTAAATTTGTTTACAAATAAACCAACGTAATGGTTGGAATTAAAAATGAAAACCCTGCAGTTTTTAAGCAATTTTTTTTTTTTTTGCTTTGTTGGATGAGAGTAATGCATTTAAGTGATAACTTAACAAGATAGTTTTGGAATATCGGATTATGCGATTGGGTATTGTACATTTCTTGCGCAATTGAAATATGCAGCATGGCTTTATAAATCTTCGTTGATTATTAAGGCATAGAAAATGAAAATAACACTAGTACAATAAATTATTTGATTTCAATATAATAACGGAATTGCTATAACTTACAAAGTTTAAATTCAGCTATTAAAATGAACAAAATAATTTTTGGGAAAAAATAGAACCGACTTCAAACTATAAATTGCCCTAAAAAGTAAAAAATAAAATTATTCTTTAAACAACTTCGATACGACTTTTAAACATAATTTTTGAAGTCGGTGCAAAATTATGAGTCTAATTATCACTACGCCATGCGTTATTTTACATTGAAACTGTTGCAAACTTTGCGCCATTTATATTTGTAATTGATTCATGGTAACAAAAAGAATCATGCATTAAAATCCATCATAATTTTGCACCGACTTCAAAAATTATGTTTAGAAGTTGTATCGAAGTTGTTTAAAGAATTATTTTCTTTTTTACTTTTTAGCGCAATTTATAGTTTGAAGTCGGTTTTATTTTTTCCCAAAAATTATTTTATTTTATTCTTTTTAGTGTAAATACAGTTTTACATAAATACTCAAATTTTAAAAAATACATATCAAAGGGGAATCCTTCTTTGAGGCAATGACACTAGAAACCTTTGTATGGTAAATTTCGTTTTGAAATCGATTTTAAAGTGTCACTGGAGTAAACAAACTAATTGGATTTAATTTTTTCTTCAGAGAAGCCTTCAGTCTATTTCTTGTTATAATTGCTTTTAATAGTACCATCTTAATGGCAACAAACTCTCTTTTAACAATGAGTTTCATGTTTATTAACAATTTTCCAAACAAAGAAAAATCAAGCACAGCCTTTTCAATTAAAATGAAAAAATACTTATTTTTCACCCATAACGTTTTTTCTAAAAAACAAATGTAGTCAAGTTGATGTGCGATTTTTGAGTTAGACGACTCTCTATCGATTATAGAAAAAATCATAAAAATAGGTTCATTTAGTCAAAAGTTATGGATGAAAAATAAAAAAAATGACCACATTTCTGCCCATAACTTTTTTTCTAATTATCGAATATGGTCAAACTAAGGTATGGGGCCTAGGGGGAAAACCAACCTTGATCGTTTAAAAAAAAAATCATGAAAATCGGTTCATCCGGTAAGAAGTTATGAGTGGACAAAAAAAAAAAAAAAAAAAAAACGACATACATACAATATGAATGTATAACCTCCTTCCTTTGTGAAGTCGGTTAAAAACGGTTTAAATTTTTTTTAATTAACAACACTATTATTGCGATTTTAAAATGATTTTACACTGGTATTAACAACATTTAAAAAATGAAGTTACTTTCAAAACGCTATTTTCCTGGTATCTCAGAATGTGCCAAACAAAGTTTGTTAAAAGTTGCTAGTTCAAAACGTAGTAATATTTCTTTATCTGTCTCATTTTTTGTATCTTAATCAATGAAAATATTTCTAGACTATGACCCCCTTGGAATGAGTTACGAAATGTTTTCAAAAGCAAGTTTGACTTTCAACAATTTGTGTGTCACGCGAAAATATGTTAACTACCTCTGGCTACTTTTTTTTTAGTTTAATCATTTTAGTCCCAATTAGTGTTTGCAATCCGTATACTAGCATGCCGATTACCGGAATTTGCAAATCTAAAATACCGGTATTTTCGGTATTAGTCATACATAATATATATATATTTTATTTAAAATATTTTAATTTAACTTATTAGATATATACTGGTATTTTTTAATTAATCATTTAAAACCCAAAAAGCTTGGCTTTAAAAACAGGAATTAAGAGTATAAATCAATAAAAGCATCTGAAGAATGCAAAAACATATTTTTATCACTAAATGGTGTGATGAATAGTCACATTTTCGTGCATTTATGTGCACCCAAATGTTATTTGTTTTATTAGGCTATCCCATTTTCCGTTTTGTAAAAATTCTTCTCAAATATCTGTCACAAATGTATTTTTTCTGTGAATAGCTTTTCTTCTCCCATCCCCGCAACTGATGCATTTGTTTTATATTATTATTATCATTATTTAATCCTTGTCTCCACTGCACTGGGTTTCGACGAAAAAAATTTTCCGTTAATATGACAATTTGTGGCTGGAGATGGCTTGTCGTCCTGTCTCGCTATTGAGCCATGTTCTTGGTGAATTAATATCTCGTTTCTTTCTTTTTTCATTACTCTTTCGGTTATTTCAATTCTAATTTGCCTTCAAGCCTCCCGCCAAGTGGGTTTTTTCCCCCTATGGTAGTTCCTAAACAGTGTTTCCTCCCCCCCATTTTTTGAAAAATTTCTAATACCGGCATTGCGGTGCTAATATCAATATTGCGGTAGTAATACCGGTATTCCTGTGTCACGTTTTGAAAAATACGAAATACCGGTATTATATTTATGGTCCAGTATTGCAAACACTATTCCTACGGATAATTTATTATCCATCCTACAATCCTGAAAATCGTGAAATTAACTTATATTTTGACCTCAGATGAGAGTTGATGAAAAAAAAGGAGGGGGGGGGGGGATCATTTTTTTTAAAATCAGAATTCAAATTGATTCCAATTAGAATCATTGGAATTTCATTACCGCGGAAATTCAGCATTTCATGATGCCACTTGGAATCATGGGGAGCTGTTGTTGTCGAGTCTTCGCGCGTGGCGAGGAAGAATGGGTCCGCTGCTCCCGAGTCTAACGGGGGCCCTTCTAGGCAGGAGTCCGATTTCCGCCCCTGTGAAAGGTCTCTTAATTTTTGAACCAGCTCCCAGATGAGAGACCGTCACCCCCAGAGTTATCGTTTCACTTGGAGGACATTGGAGCCACGACCTATTTAACGTGCACCAGCTCCCTTTAGCGTACACGGACACCACAGAAACCAGGCGCGAGAGGTTGTCACCCTCCCAAACACTGACCTCAGTCGATGTTGCTTCACTTTCGGTGTTCTGCGGGAACCGAGCTTCTTCCACTGCGGGACGTGGGGAGCTGTTGTAACGCGATAAAAGATTGACATAAGAAAAGAAAGATGATAAGAAATAGTAGCTAAATATACATTAGTAAGCATTTTCCTTTTATCAATTATCCAAAACTTGTGTCAATTCATCAAAATCTACTGTTCTATTTAATTTCATCAGTGTGTTTCCTACATATAAATATTGTTCAATTGATTTATCATTATACTAATATTTTGATTGTCATTTTTTGATACATTGTGTAATTTTTCAGCTTTGAGTTCGGTGAATTTTATTTCACTGTTATTATTCAACAAATAAACTAAGTTAAGGTTGTAAAACAAATTCAGATTTTTTTATGACCCATTCATAAGAGCACTCTTATTTTAAAATTGCGAAATATAATGAAAAATAATCAATACGATATTCAAGCGAATGTAAGCAGTCATCAAGTCTAGTTAAATGTCTTCGTCGAAACCCAATGATGCCAGTTGGAATCATAATTTGTCAGTTTCAATAAGTAATCTAAATTTAACAACATATTTTGCAAACTCCTATTTGTTACCTTTCAGGGTTTTTCATTCTTCAGGAAACGTTTTCCCAAATTTTGAAGCTACATTCTAGTAGGAAAATTTTCCACTTTTTCATTACAATAGATTCTTTTCATTACATTACAATATCATAGATTTGCGTAATGATTTTAATATTTTAACGGGAAAAAAAAGGGATTCATTCTCTCATACTAAACATTTTAATGATCGAAGTACCTATTCGACTTTACGATAAAGAAATAAAGTATAACCGGTATGTAATGAAGTTATATAGAGCAAAGCAAGGGGAACTATATTTAGCTTCAAAGTAGCCAGTATATACTATTTTTTATGTTACATTTGACAGGATCATCAAGTGCTTAAATTCCTAAGCTAAAATAGTTTACTTCAATTTGGGATGCACCGTAAGCAAACTAGCCGATTGCAGATTAATTCTCAGCTGAAAATCGGCCGATACCGATTAATCGACAACCGATTAATTATTATTACACTTATTTTTAATGCGACCATTTCTCCATCACTATTCTTTTTGTTTGCAATTTTCAACTTTATAGAATTAACTAACAATTAGTTTTTGTGAGTAATGGTCTATTTTCCCTCAGTTTTATATTTTAAAAAGTAATATTTTCAGATTTTATTCAAATTTTTTGAACCAATTTTCTTATTGATGACATACTGTTTTGTTATTGGAAACCACTTTAGACAGGATTTTTCATCTTCATAATATTTGTAAAATAATTTTGATCACTCTGCTAAATGTTGACAGACTATGGAGGAAAGTATTGATACACGAGAACTGTTGCAATATAGTATGCATTTTCACATAAAATAGAAAAGAAGGAAATAAAAAAAAAGCATTAAACATTAATTGTTGTTAAAAAAGTTAAAGGCGTGTACGTATAAACCCTCTCTCTCTCTCTAACGGGGCTGCGCAGGATTACCAACCTTTAGCAGACCTAGTGCATTCCCCGGAAATCGGCATCCATTATTTCAGGTAGCACCACTGTCAGCGGATGCCAATACCACTCTGAGAATTTTGACACTCAGTTTCCTCTAGATGGCGGCACCTGAGCTCTAATTGATGTAATTTGCACTAGGCATTTAATTTAGTCGAGAGTATCCAACGAGTCCCGGCGTACGTATAAACTTTAAACAATCGAAAGATACTTAAGATTTTTTTTTTTTCAATGTAGAATTAGTAATTTTAAAAGTAAATTGCAAAATGTATGCTGAAATTTATGTATAAACACTTCAAAACAGAAAATTGCTTGAATTGGAGCGTTCTCATAAAAGTTTAGGGGATAGGGGCGGGGGACTGACAGGACATGCATATCCTCATTTCATAACCTGCTAACTTTTTTTTCCTTTTATAAATACGATGAAAAGTAAACTTAAGTTAAAAAAATGGAATACATGAACTTTTTAAAGGAATTTTGTTTTATTATTATTATTACTGTTATATATTTCATTTATATTTATACTTATCTTAATTCATATTTTCATATTAATTACTTTTTGCAGTTAAAACAATTGCTTCAACTTACAATGTTTTCTATGCGACTACTACTTCTACTTATCGTTGATATATACGTTTCATCTTCCATTCTACGAGGCAGTGCCGCTGTATGTTATGAGTTTTTGTTAGTGTATTGTAAATGTAGTTATGTATTTGTCTAAAAATATATTGAAGTTTATTTAAGCATGTCTATAGTATTTCAATAGTACAATCCTACACAGCAAATACAGAAGAGTGGCGACGAGAACTTTGATTCGAACCTACGACGATGGCAAGAAACAATTAGTTTCATTACTTACACAGCTCTACAAAAGTCACAACCTGCAGAAGTTGGATTACAATTCGAAAATTTCAAAGAAAATGAAGAATCTTGGGACATTTTCGTAAAAGGTTAGAAAATTATTTCTCGTTACGTAAAATCGAAGGAGAAAATGCTGATACAAAAATGTGTGAAATATTGCTTCATACCGTCGGTCCTAAAATTCTACAATTACTTACTACACTTATAAGTCCTGGCAAACCAAATGAAAAATCTTACGAAGAATTAGGGAATCTAATTCAAGAACATTTGTGTCCCAAGCCAAGTGAAATAGCGGAACAGCATAAAATCGCTAAAAAACGTCAGCGTGAAGAAGAATCACTTACTGAATTCGTTACGGATTTAAAATAGCTTAGTAAAAATTGTAACTTTTATTGCCCGCATTGTAATACTTCTACTGTTGATATTCATTTAAGACAACAATTCATATCTGGTCTGAAAGATTCAGCTTTATTGGAACGTTTAATTCAGTTGAAAGAACCTGAAAATAAATTTAAAAATTGTGTAGAATTAGCACTAGAAATGGAATCTGCAAGAAAAGAATCGCAAGAAATACAAAATTCTAAATCGTCTGTTTTTCATTTTCAAGTACAAGAAAATAAAAATAAAAAGAAATCTTATTTTGCTTCTTCGCAAAGAAATAAATTGTCTGCTACGGATAATTTAAGTTTGAATGGTAAACAATGTTTTCGTTGCGGTAATATTTCTTATCTTGCCAATAAATGCCTTTCAAGAACTTAGTATGCAGGAAGTGTACGAAGACCGGTCATCTGGCTCGTATTTGAGTGGAGGTAAAGATTTTAATACTGTACATAAATCTGTAAATACTAAAAATTTTCATTCAAAATGAATAACTTTAAGAATTTTAATTCTGGTAAAAAGCACGAAATTAAATTTTTGAAATGTTCAGACTCCGAAAACGATTTTTCTAATGAACAGGAAAATGAAAGTATTTATTTAAATACGCTTCAAATTTCTTTGCCTGAATGTTCCCATCGTCCTGACAGAATGATGATAAATTGTAAAATTGATGGTGTACATGCGAAGTTTGACGTTACGGCTGCCCCTGTATCGAACTCAAATTCAGAAAATTATTTCCGGGAAAAGAAATTTTTAATACCACCTTGCAATTAAAGACCTATACTGGGGAACTTATTCGTCCAATTGGATATTCTACCGTTGAAATTGAGTGCGAGAAACGAACTGTTTTGGGAAACATATATCAGGCACTTAAAAGGAAAGGGGTGTAAGTGACCAAAATTAAAATTTTGAGATAGCTAGTGCAAATGATAAATTAAACACCCTTCTGTTTTGTGGGAAAGAGATTTTAGTGGTAGCTTTGACAGATACTGTAAAAAAGTGCGGCTTAAAAAAATTACTAAATAAAAGCTGCATTCCGTTTGGTGGCAAAGGGATGCAAGTGCACTTACATCCGTTTGCCTATAAATAAAATTATTTGATTTTTCAGTTAGTTTAAATACGCGATGCATACAATCTATTTACGAAACTTAAAGAGAAAAAGAAAAAAAACAAGAAGTTCCGTCTAGAACTATACGAGCCTACTTTCCCGTATACACCAAATTCAAATTTATAATCTAGCTATCTCTTTCTCTCTCTTTCTTATTTATCTTTAGTTCTAATTATTGAAAATATACCTTTTTCAACGGATAATACATATTCATTCACTCACTCATTCATTCTTTCATTTATTCAGCCATGCATTTATTCATTCATTCGTTACCTCATTCAAGTGTTTATTCATTCATTTACGCATTCATGTATTTATTCACTCATTTATTTATATTTTCATTTATTCAATAATTTATTCATTCATTCTTTTCCTCATTCATTTATTCATTGATTTATTCTTTCACTCTTTCATTTATTCATTCATTCATTATTTCACTCATTGAGTCACTGAGAAATATCCTTGAAAATCCCGATCAAAAAATTTCATAGCAAAATAGGCTCGTACGTTCTGGATAAACTTTCTATTTCTACATGTTCTACGTTATAAGAGCTTTCCGATAAAGTTTGTTCCAAGCAAATCGGTCCGTTAGATCAGGATTTATATAGGGTTGAAATTTCCCCGTAAGCTCTGTGTTAATTTTTTGAACTGTTCAAAAATGAACAAAAACTGTTCAAATCAATATTTCACGCCGAGAACTCCTTTCAATAAGCTTTCAATAGGAACTTGGCTCTTGTGCCCAGAGTTTACAGAATTTGCTTCAATTTTGTCCATAGGCGCTAATGTTAAAATTTTTTGAACTGTTCAAAATTGAACAAAAAATTGTTCAAATCAAAAAGTGAAATATAGAAATGAGATGTCCTCGCCGAGATCTTTCGAATGCAAAAAGAATTTTTCCAATCGGACAATTCGTTCAAAAGTTATTAGGGGGGGGACAGACCGACAGACAGACAGACCGACAGACAGACCGACAGACAGACAGACCGACAGACACACTTTTTCCCCATCTCAATACCCTACTTTCAAATTTTTTATTTTTCAATCTTTATTTAATTACTTCACTTATTTTTGACTTTTCTTGATTTTTAACGATATTTTCACGATACATTAAGCCTTCTTTCATGCTTTATTATTATTTTTTTTTACTTTTACGGGAAAGTAGGCTAAAAATGGAAAAGAATTCCGAATTGTTGAATAATAATTATAAAAACAAGGGTTAAATCGTCTGCAGATTTTATTTTTGTCGTGTTTTGCTTTCGGCAATTGGCAATTTGTCTAATAGCAATGATTTTTAGTTTGTTGATAAATATAATTATTCGAAATTTATATTATGTAGCTTTTAATAAAGTTTATATCACTAATGAACAAGACACGCTTTTCATTTAGTGGCAAAGGGGTGTAAGTAAAAATAAGTTATTTATTTTTTTAATCCTACGCCAAATCTAATCATCAGAAACACTTCACACTTCATACTTAAACTAGCACACACACGTAGGACTCGAAAATAAAAAAAAATATTTACATGAAGAACCTCTAGAATTTAGTATAGGAATTAAACTTTAAACGAGTTTTACTCAAAATGATATCTTAGTCACTTACATCCCTTTGCTTCTCACCGCCTCATATGTATTATACCTGGTGCTGTAGATGCAGTTTTTGGACGTGAATGGATACAGCTTTTCAAAATTAAAATGGAACATTCCGTACAGATTATTAAGAATATTTCTGCTGAAGATGAAATTAAAAATTTATGTTAAGAATTTTCATTATTGTTTCTACCTGGAAACAGTAAAATTCCAGAATACAGAGGAAAATTAGTGCTGAAAGACATTCCTTTTGCAATTATAGACCGTGTACTAGAAGAAATAGATCGTCTGGAGACAGAAGGACTACTTACGAAAGTGACTTACTATGACTGGGGTACGCCCTTAGTTCCTGTGGTAAAAAAAAGATGGATCTATTCGCATATGTGCCGATTACAAGGGCACAGTAAATCCTAATTTAAAAGATGATCATTTCCCTCTACCTAACATGAAATTTTTGCTACAATGGCTGGTGTGACATATTGCACATCCGCTGAAGTGTGACATATTGTGACAAAGGGGGAGGGGGGTCCGCTGAAGCGTAACATATTAAAAAAGGGGGGACGGTGTCAAATATATGGGAAAAAAGCGTGACGTCATTTATGAACGGCCTCTTACAAAGCGTATTACTTATTATTTATAGGGACTACTTATTATTTATATTAGGAGTTTTTATCTTCATGTGTGACATCCGGGCCCGTTATTTTGGGAGCAAATGCCTTCCCCCAACTTGAGAAATATAGTATACATTTACATAACATCTTATGTTATACCCACGACGGGTATATCTCCCTGCGGTGGCGGGAGTAGAAGAGCGCCGACGTAGTTATGCGTGTCGTAAGAGGCGACTAAAATAGCATTATCCGATCTGGGTGACGTAAGGCTTACTTTGTAGTATGACTATGGCCCCGGGTCGGTAAAGCAGGTAGGCAACGCTCTGCCAGCCCAGCCCTTTATGGCCGGTGCTGGTTGTCAAGTGTCTTGAGAGTTTGTGGGGAGAGCCGGAGGATGGCGCTGCGGCCGCACCCCCTCGTATTGGGGGTAGTCTGTGAAACCGAAAAGGTATAGACAGTATGGCCGTAGTTAGTTTTAATTACCCACGACTGGAAGGGGTCATGGTGTTATTTTTTGGACGGGGGAGTGCACTAATCGCTCTAGGATGTAGGGCACCGCTGGCTACTTTTAATGATTTCATTCAGCATAGTTTCTTGTTAATGGCATACTAAAATAAGTAATTTAAATTAAAAAAAAATTCTTCGCCGATTAAAATTTAGCCGATCACTGCCGAATAATCGGTGCATCCCCAACTCCAATGCTTTTCCTTTTTTTTTTTTGCATTTAAAAGAAATTTCATTAGCTTTATCAATGTTGCAAAAATATACAAACATGGTTTGTATTGTTATCTAAATTTCGCGTAAAAGTAAATAATTTTCCCAAATTTTATTGATTGTGTGTGGTTTTTTTTCTTTGAAAAGTCTGTTAATAATTGTACATCTCAATGAGTTATAACTTAATTTGCCAGTAACTGACTATATAAAATCGGTTCCAAAAATAGTTGAATACTTTCAGTTTTGATAAAACATCATTTAGTTATGATACAGAAATGAAACTTGCGTAAATATGTGGGAATAAAGAATTTTAATCCGATCCTGCTTTATCTGAAGCTAATTGTTAAGAGGATGTATCTTTTTTCGTGTATGTATTTTTAAGCAAGAATCCGTCCAACAATGCGGAATTTCCGCCATGACTTGATTTTATAGAAGTTCCAGTGTAGTACATATATCTAATTCTGATATTTTAAGTCCAATACAAAGCATATAAAAAATAACCATGTGTACGGCCACTAGCGTAGATAAGGGGGGTTGGGGGATAACCCTCCTGAAATGGTGAAGTTTCTCTAGAATTTGACCAATTTGCCCTGTAAAACAATGAAATTTGCTCACTTTTCCCGAAGAACTCCCCTTCAGGCGCGTAGGAAAAGGGGGGGGGGGCTCAGGGTGCTTAAGCCCCCCATTAGAAATCAGGAAATTTTCATTTTGATGCCATATGTCATTGAATTTTAATGAAAAATAAAAATATTCATTTATTAGTGATTTTTTGTAATTAATAATAATGAGTGAATACTAATTACTTTTTAATTATTAATTGGTTTTTCTTGGAAATAGTTTTGAGCATTTGGAAGTGGAATTGTTTGAGCCCCTTCCATGATTTTTAAACTTCTACGCTCCTGCCCCCCTTAAATGGTGAATATTGTCTAGAATTTGACCAATTTTTTCTGTAAAACAGTGGAATTAGCTCACTTCTCCCGAAGAACCCCCCCCCCCCTCTCCAAAATCCGGGTCTAACAACGCCACTGTGTACGGAGTACGACACCACGTGCTGAGGCGGAGGGTGACCCGTTGATAAGGGGGAAGGAAGTGTTCTCCTGTCAGTCATTATTGGGAATAACAAAACATTGCTGGTGACTCTGTAAAGTAAGAAAAGTGTGAAAAATAGTCCTACTAAGATTAAACCCCAAACCAGTCCCGCCAAGTTTTCTGCTTTACAGTCCGATGCAGAAGAGAAGGATTGGGTTTCTATAAGTTGCATTATCTCCCCTACGTTAATCCTCCCCAGGGAGATTTGACCCCTCGGGTTCATGCCAAAACGGAAAATAGAGAAAAGTTTGCATTTTCCTCATTCTGTGAAGATGAAGCTTTGGAACACCTCCTGCCAATCACCTGTCAATCATGGGGGTGGTGAATGGAAGTGTTGGCAAAACATTGGGGACACCCAATACAAGCATGTTTCATACAAGGGTTTTGGTCGCCCCCAGGAGACAACTGCTATATTCAGTTTGGTTTGGGTGGATTTCATTTGTTCCAGACAACTCCATGACCTTGTATTGTATTAATAAAGAAGGAGAGAGAAAGGCATGTTCAAGTTCGCACTCCTCCCCCTTTAAACTATTGTGTGCAGCTCCTTTCAAGCTAAAACCTGTTCATTCAGAACCACTTCTTGATTACAGTTTAAACTTAGCAGTTACTTTCCTCTTTGGATTACTAACTAATTGGAGTCTGCCCCAAGTATATCCAGCGTATTTAGTTAAGGTATCAGCAACTGTTAAGTGTCATTTCTACAGTTAGGATAAATGCAAGCTTTAAGTGTTATTTCTGCGGCTGTGTGTTGAGATAATTGCAAGTTTTATGTGCTATTTCTGCAGTTGCTCAGAGAATTGCATTCAACCTTTGCATTAACTGATATTTGAAATTTGTAAAAATGGCTCGTTCTTTTAATAAAAGTAAAAGAAGTGACATAATAAATGAAAATGACAAAGTATGTGGTATTTGTCTGGAAAACGTCATAGAGAAGGAGTCCGAATCTGATCGGTATTTCGGCATAATGCAAAATTGTGATCATATCTTCTGCTGGCACTGCATCAAACTTTGGAGAAACACAAACCAGGAAAATTTACCTGCTGCTGAGTTTCATCCACTGAACAAGAGCTGCCCTTTGTGCCGGACTATTTCTCAAATCGTAGCTCCCTGCTGTTCGCACATTACCGACCATAAAAAGAAGGGAGAACTCATCGAGAAGTATAAAATGGTGATGAAAACTTTTGAATGTGTGATTTATAAGCGGTGGGGTGTTTGCCCTGAAGGCGCGGATTGCCTATATCTTCACGTTGAAACGAATATCGAGCAATCTCGTGAAGGATCTCTATCAACAGTTTCGTGGAACTTGCTTGATGCATTCATCTGTTTGCTGCTGTTGATTTTTCCTGCAGCACTTTTGGCACTCGCTTTACCAGACAGGATGAATTAAATCTGAAAGCTTAAATATCTGCTTAAATAGACTCCCTGCTTCTTTTTGGAAAGCTTATTTTCAAAATATGATGAATGTTTGCAACCGGGTAGTGAGTTAGTTTTATGTTCTCCAATATTTATTTATGTTCTTGTACCATTAATTTTTCTTATGTTCATGTGACCAGGCAAGTTATTTCACGTGCAGTATTTAATTAAGAACGAACAAATTCTCTACTCCAAATTGATTAGTTTTATGCTTTTCAATGTTCTTTTACTTTCTTTTATAATCAGTTTTTCTTACTAATTAAAATTTGGTGGATCTAAGATCAACTAAATTACTTTTTAAGCTTTCTTGACCAATGTTTAATTAAAAACGAATGATATATTTTATGATTAAAGTAGCTTCTGTTGTGCAAAACAGTTTATTTTCAACTATAATTTAAAGTATTAATGCTGTATTTCGTTCGATATTTGTTTTCTTTCACGGAAAAAAGATTAACGGAACAAACCGTTCTTACGCATATGTCACATTGCTCATTGATTCATATGGAATTATTTTGTTTTGGCGCTATTTTTAGCCAAAGATGTATCGCATTTGACATGAAATAAATATTTTTATTTTAATAAGTAGTGTTCGTTTTTGCATTTTTTATATTAAGTTTATAGGGGAAGAGATTCAAAGCTTGTTTAGGGGTTCTTTTGCGAGTTATCAGGGGTCGATCCATCATTTCTTCAACAGGGTCAGTTTTGTTGTGTATTTTTAAGAGATTTTTGTGAAAAATTAAATAATTTTGTGAAAAATTGAAAATGTTGTCAAGAAAAATTGTATTATTATTTGCCGCTTTTATAATATATAATGGTGTGAAAAGTACGATTTGGAAGCTTGGAATTTTGTGAAGTGTTCATTTTGATTGATTTAAATTTTGTGAAAGGTCCATTTCGATTAATTGGAATTTTGTGAAGGGCCCAATTCGATTAATTGGAATTTTGTGAAGGGCCCATTTCGATTAATTGGAATTTTGTGAAGGGCCCATCTCGATTAATTGGAATTTTGTGAAGGGCCCGAAAACGGACTCGAATTTTCTCTGGAGTGACCCCTGGTTATGTTAACTCTTAAAAAAATCAAAGTTAAGGCTTTCTTAATTCATGCTTACAAAATCTTTATTATTAGCTCTTTCAGTTAAAACTAAACATGGTTTGTTGGTTTTTGAAATGACAAATTTATTTATAGGATCTCCTTAGAGGTACATTTTAAAATATTTTTTTATCTTTAAAATAGGTAAACTGATTTTTTGATAACATATACAAAAAATGCCAAATACATATGAAAGAATTAAGTCTATTTCTCGGCTATATAATATATATACACTATCTAACAAAAAGTATTTGGATTTTAGACATTTTTTTTTAAAGTTTGAAGAAATATTAAACTTGCTGTTCTGTATTTTGTACCATACTTAAACTCACATTTAAGAAACAAAATTCAGGCTTAGGGGCAATTAGGGGGCGGTCAAAAAATTAAAGAAGAAAAACAACACTTTTGAACATTTTGTATCAGAAAATAATTGAAATGTCCTGTAACTTTCGCAAAACATTTTTAATTATATACGCAATGCTTACAACCGCTTTCGTCAGAATAGCAGTAATAGCAGTAATTCATGAAGATATAGGCATTTGTTTAAAATATTCGAAATTTTTCGCAAGTGTCCTGCTTATAACTCGCTAAGTTCTATCTCAAATTACATGAAACTTGCTGACAACTTGACAAAATAAAAAGTGTGTATGGTACCAAAACGTGGAGAAAATGTAATACATAGTCGATGAGATTTGAGCAGTTTTATTAAAACAAATGTGATTGCTCATGCGCGAAAGATATTAATTATTTTTTTAACAATTTGGTAGTGAGATCAATGGAGCAACTTATGTAAAAGTTTCAGTTGAATATTGACATTTTTCGAAGAGATATAGACCATACTCTTCGTAATTAATATATAACATATAAAAATTTGTGGAAAACCCCTTATCATTTTTCTCTAATTTGAGAGCATGCTAAATACGGCTCACTGTATGGTGTATATCTCTTTGAAAAATATCAATATTCAACTGAAACTTTTACATAAGTTGCTCCATAGATCTCACTACCAAGTTGTTTAAAAAAAAAAAAAAAAAGAAATATCTTTCGCGCATGCGCAATCACATTGGTTTTAATAAAACTGCTCAAATCTCATCGACTATGAATTACATTTTCTCCATGTTTTGGTACCATACTTACTTTCTATTTTGTCAAGTTGTCTGCAAGTTTGATGTAATTTGCGATAGAACTTAGCGAGTTATAAGCAAAACACTTGCGAAAAATTTCGAGTATTTAAAACAAATGCCCGTATCTTCATGAATATTACTGCTATTCTGATGAAAGCGGTTGTAAGCATTGCGTATATAATTAAAAATGTTTTGCGAAAGTTACAGGACATTTCCATCATTTTCTGATACAAGATGTTCAAAAGTGTTGTTTTTCTTCTTTAATTTTTTGACCGCCCCAAATTGCCCCTAAGCCTGAATTTTGTTTCTTAAATGTGAGTTTAAATGTTCTTTCCATGGTACAAAATACAGAACAGTAAGTATAATATTTCTTCAAACTTTAAAAAAAAAATGTCTAAAATCGAAAGTGTCCAAATACTTTTTGGTAGATAGTGTATATATATTTCATAAAACGGGCTTTACCACTAAGCTTTTCAATCATGTGCAAATTCGAAATGAGATCAAATATTTCCTCTTCAACTTTTGAGTCAATTTTTAAGTACATTCTAAATGGAAATTGAAGATTTTAAATGCTCATAGGTGAAATTTATGTAAACAATCAAAGCACCCTAATGCTGAAAATTATGAACTTATTTCCCTTCAGCGTGATGGAGTGATATTAGTCAAATTTATGGAAGCATTAAGAGCTATTATGATTTGCAGCAGTAGAATTTTGATATAGCATTTCTCTTGTGGCAACAGTAATGATCGGATCACGTTCCCATAACGATGACTTCCGCGTTCCTTTAATAATATACTTTATGGTTATAAGACTTGGGAAAGGTCATGAGCTATTTCTGTCAACTTTATCATTGTGGTTATTATTCTTATTTGAGTTAAAATAATAAAATGGTAATTATTTTTAATAAAGAAATATACTAAATTAATTAACAATAAAATATTTTTTTTTTTTTTTTTTTGTGGACAGAACAAATGTTTTGAAGCCCAAAGTTATGCTTATGTTTTAAATGATAATATGCTTTCTAATAGGCTACAGTATTGGTCCTCAACCATTGCAGACCTAGTGCGTTCCCAGAGCTTGGTACTAATTCTTTCAGCGGCACCACAATGATTGTGGTACCATTGCCGCATTTTTTGACGCTCAGTTTCCCCCTAGATTGCAGCTCTCATCTGAGTTCGAACTAGGAATTTAATTTAGCCGAGAGTATCCATGCCAAACGGATACTCAAGGGATCTTTTACACGGCGCATAAACATACGAAATGGGCTCAGACGATTTTCTGCATCTTGAAAATCCACCGACTTGGGCCAGGTTCGAGCCTGCGCACTTAGGCGTACGAGGCCTGTGCCTTACCACTATGCCACTTTGTCGGCCTAAGTGATATTTCGATGTACATATTAGTTATGTACAGAATTATTGGTACTAATCGGAATTGGAGGACGTGGTAGTCTAGTGGTCAGAGCGTCGGGAAGGTCGCGCGTTCGATACCCGCTGGAGACCCATCATGTACACTTGGGGATACGTGCATGTAAAATCCGTGTACCCCACTACCTCTCACCGTGCGCAAGCAATCCTGAGGTCTCGGCCAACAGGTAGGAGTCTTGTAGAGAAAAGTAATCGGAATTGAATAAAATCGGTAATTAGGATAAAATCTGAAAATATCACTTTTTAAAATATGAAAATGGGGAAAATATGAAATGGCGAAATATATAAACCGTACTCATTGAAATTAACTCTTAGCTAATTCTTCAAAGTTGTAACTAGCAAACAAAAAGAATAGTGATAGAAAAATGATAGTATTAAAAATAACTCTCATTATAATCAATTGGCCACCGATTAATTGGTATCGGCCGATTCTCTTCAGCCGATTAAGTAGCCGGCCAGTTTGATTATCGATGCATATCTAGTACATATTATAATTTAAAACTGAAACGCAATACTATAAACTTTTAAGTTTATATTGTGTTAATTGTATAGAAAAGAGTAGAGAAACTAAAATTTAGAAGCATCATATTTTTTTTCTTCCAAATTACCTCCTTTAAGCTGAAATTTCTTGCAGTTATTTGGATCTTTGATTTGTGTTTCTATGGATCTGTCCAAGATTTTCATCGATTTAGAAACGTTGGTTTAATATTCTAGACTTCTAACATTAAAACTAAATAGATGATCAGAATTTTGCGACACACCAGTAATATATGACTGCAAGTAGTTCACATTATACTGCTCTAGCAAACTTTCTTCGTTTGCTAGGTGTTTGCTTCGTCTGCTTCGGTTGCCTCTGTAAAACATATTTTACTGCGAGCGAAGTTCCAATGCAAGAAAAACTGCCCTGGGCATGAGTTTTCGTTACGGTTGCAAGTTTGTCGCGCCGCGAATTCCCGCGATTTATAAAGTTTTTTTTTCTAAATTCCGCGAATTTTTCTAATTTAATATTTTTTTTGTAATTATTGAATCGCAAAATGTCCGATTTTATTAAAATTTCAGAAACCAAGGATAAAATCTGAGCATCCAAAGCCTAAAAAGGCTCTAAACTTGTGCCAAGAAAAATTCAAAATGTTTTTTTTTTTTTAAAGCAATAACAATAAACATAGATTTTGCCAGCTAGCCTAAAATTTTTTTAATGTATGCTGAGTTTTTGATCCTAGTCGATACAAATATTTAAATGCTTTAACGATGTTAGTAATCCTTCCATTTTAAATAATCTCCCTATATTTTAGAATGAAAAATCACTTTCATTGTTGATATGCTATATTTTGTTATATTTGTGTTCTTGCGAACATTTCGCGAAATTTGTGCAAATGTCCCGCGAATTTCGCGCTCTTTTTTCTGGTACAAACTTGCAACCCTAGTTATCGTACACCAATGAGTTACCTTTTGCGGCAACTTAAACTTGATGTTTTGAAACTTTGAAATCGAAGAAGTTATATTTTGAAAAAATTTTTAGTTCCCAAATATATAAAATATTCTAAATATGCAAAATATT
This sequence comes from Octonoba sinensis, assembly GCA_038502835.1. Classification (NCBI taxonomy): domain Eukaryota; kingdom Metazoa; phylum Arthropoda; class Arachnida; order Araneae; family Uloboridae; genus Octonoba; species Octonoba sinensis. The sequence continues at coordinate 22,354,856 of CM076601.1, read as the reverse complement.
GTTTTCCAAATATAGTTGGGGAAATAAAAATACAGCTAAACTAGATTAATTCCTTAATAATTTCTCAATTAACTCTCAGTATGTGTAAACGCATTCTCAAAATATTGCCTGTGACATTGCTGAAAAAATTCGATGGGAGCCACTACGCAGCCTCATTAGAAGGGGGCGGGCGAAGTATGCTAGAATTCATACAACAAACAAATTATTAACAAAAACACATGCGTAGACACACTGCTTTATGCGAGCAAAGATTCGAATTCGGATGGGATAGATACACTGCTGAAAAAATATTTTTCCCCTTCATTGTCTATTTAGCTGTCAAAATGGAAATATTTAATAGGTCGGTACTTTCTTGTTGGGTGCAAATCATGATTTCACAATATTTGGCGTAGACGAAAAATTATTTGAAATTCACTTTCTGACTGCCGTTGTTTTCGATGGAGGGTTTCCAAAGCTATCTGAATTTAGTCTCGGATTTAGAGGGTATTGTATGCTTCTGGTCGGTCTGTTCAACCTAGATCACGGCAGATGTCACTCCAGATTATATAGAACTCAATGGTTTTCACACGGTTTTGTTTAACTTGATTTGTCACGGAAATTTGTTACGCTGTTTTCGACCACTATTACTGCATAAATTATCTTCAAACTTTGCACTCAAGCTTGTCTTCCGATGTTGTTGTTGACGTGTCCTCGCGCGAAGCGAGGAAGAATGGGTGAGCTGCTCCTGAGTCTAACGGGGCCCTTATAGGCAGGAGTCCGACTTCCGCCCCTTTATCTGTGGTCTCTTAATTTTTTGAACCAGCTCCCAAATGAGAGACCGTCACCTGGGGTTGGCACCCCCAGAGGTATCGTTTCACTTGGAGGACATGGGAGACACGACCTATTTATCGTGCACCAGCTCCCTTTAGCGTATACGGCCTCACAGGAACCAGCCGCGAAAGGTTGTCACCCTCCCGAACACTGACCTGAATCGATGTTGCTTCACTTACGGTGTTCTACGGGACTCGAGCTTCTGCCGATTGGTCCACAGCGGGACAGTCTTCCGATGACAATACAATATTCCATCCATTTTATAATTTATATAACGTTAATTAGGAAAAAAATTAATAATTTAGGCTCGGAGGAAATGATAGGAATTCCTTTTTGTCGAATGACAACGATAGCTTTTTTTTGGAATGTTTGAATAATGCAACGATGTTTGGAATTTTAAAATACTCAAATCATGGCGAAATTTTGCAGTTTTTTAAAAATAAAACCGTGTAATTTAAAACATTTTTACTGTTTTATACTTATTTGTTTCTCAACACAGCTTTATTCAACGTTACGAAACATTAATATTGTAGAAAGTAACTTCAATATTGCGAATCTATGTCCTGGCTGTAATATTAATCAGATTTGTTTTCCTTTTTAAGGGAAATATTTATTTTCGATTTGTTTCTCTGTCAAGAGCTTAAATATTTTTTGTAACACATAAAAACAGAAAAGAAAAATAGGGATAAGGGTAAGAAAACAAGAAATTGTGCTTTTGTATGACATTTTGTTATTGAAGTAAAAGGGAGGCCGATGTAATGCCACGGTTCAAGTGCTAAACAAACATTTTTCTCGAATTTTTTTCCCGTGGGGATAAAAAAACTTTTGAAATGAAATATTTTTGAAATACTTGCTGGGTATATTATAAGCATACTTTTTTTCTGTTTAAACTTCGCAAAAGACAGATTAGATTTTTTCATTTCTCTATTTTTCAGACAAAAATATGTCAAGTTCAAGACATATTATCCGTAGATTACTATTGTCCATTTATTATTATTAATCGTATAATTAAAGTATTCGTATATAATCATTATTCGTATATTAAATTATCCGTACATTAAATATATTCCAATAAGAATTTCACTTTTCACCAGTATGTTAATTTCTGAAGCAAATAGATATAAAATTTAGTTTAACTAAGAAAAAATGTAGATTGATAAGGAAAAAGAAAGTTTAAAATTAGGTTTTTCAAATTTGAACATTGTTTAAGAGAAGAATTAAAATTGCCGTTTTTCTTTTTTTACCTTGCATTTTCTGAAGTTTCTAAAGAGCTAGATAATAAATGTAAATCATCTTACATATAAGCCACTTAAGTGTCTGTTTGTCGCCGATAGCTTATTCCGATTTTCTTACTCCAGGAAAACTGCATCGTGTTGCCATCTACATAATTCTTTCTACAATGAAAACGTTTTTAATGGAAAAGAAGTTACGGCAAACTTCTACGAAATAGAAGTTCGCCAAAAGCTTTTAGTGAATTTACAGCAGTGTAATCGAATTTAATTTAATCCTTCTTTCTTTGTTTTAATTTATTTATTGTCTGCGCTTTTTATATATATTAAAGAGGCAGCACTCATTTTTCCAGTTTCGTTAAAACAAATGTTTTGACGATGATTATGTTGGATATAAATAAATATTTTTCACAAACAATTTGATTACATAGTAAATAATATTTTTATTTTACGATTTTCATAACTTAGATGTTTTTTTTTCGGTAAGAATATTTTTTTCCTAAATTATTATATGTTTCTTATTTATTCATTACACTTTACTGTTCTACCGGATAAATATCTCTTTGATTTGATGTGCATTTCCGGTTACTGGTAGAATTCTATTTTTATTAAATATTAATATCTAGAACAGCGGTCATTTCGTATGACCGCCGGGCTTACTAGTTTATTAAGAATCACGTAACTCTTGTGTCAACAGTTTTTGATCAGCCCAGAAAATTTTTCATGTGAAGGAATTCCGTAATGAATTGGATTAAATCAGAAAAGTTATTAAAATCGAAGGCTGGTTGATGTAAAGACAATATATATTGCTTAATATTCATATATTTTTTTGAAATTTCCTCTGTAAAATATTATTGTACTTTTTAATTGCTGCATAAAAAAATATTCCATGTTTTAGGAGGGAAAACCCTTTATAAAATTGTAATAATCGGATAACATATAATACAAAAGCGTATACAATAGTTTAAAAATATGGACTGATAGGGATAATTGCTGATAAAACATTAATAATTAACAAAAAACAAAAGGCTCTGAATTGCTTGCTGTATTTGAAAGCAAAACTCAAAGTTTGAATAATACATCATGAATTAATTTGCTTGGCTTGAATCGCAAACAGACTTCCGTTTCATCAAATATTTGCTGAGCCGGCTGGATCTGAGTGTATTGAAATGAGCCGCGAGTATCAAGAGCAAAAGATCGCATTTCGCTGTCAATTTCCGGTGAAGAGTTGACTCAATCTGTTTATCAACCGGCCAGCCATTATTGACTTGTAGCACCCACGAAACTTTTCTAAAACACGTGTGAAACTGTTGGTTTCTTACGGCCGGGGGGGGGGGGGGGGGGGGGGCGGTTAGTATTGTTTGTCTGTTCGTTTCAACACGTGTGGCAGTTGTGTTTTCACAGAACAAAATCAGATTTTTCGAAACTACCAATTCATTGTACAAAATAATACGTTTATTTAAAGCACGTCCTCAAACGATTTTTTTAACCTTTAAATTTACTTATAAACGCTTCTTAACCCTATCACTTTGTCCTACAGAAACATACCCTATTATGACTAGGAGTCTACATGGACCCCATGCAAATATTTGCAACATTAATGTACTTTGATTATTTTAAAAGTTAATTCTGTATTCAAAATTAAATGATTCGAAACTAGCAATGCATTGTACAAAATAATCCTTTTACTATTTCAAACATGTTTTCAAACTATTTTTTTAAGCTTAAAATTTATTTATAAACACTTCTCAACTCTATAACTGTGTCCTATCGAAACATACCCTGTTATGACCTGTGGTCTACATAGACCCCCTGCAATAATTTGCAATATTAATGCGGTTTATTTATTTTAAAAGTTAATTCTGCATTCTTTTAATTGCATTGAAAGTTATCAATGCTTATTCTGAAGTTTCCTTGATCAATTTTATTTATTTTGCCAGTGCCCTGTTCTGAAGTTTCCTTGATCAATTTTATTTATTTTGCCAGTGCCCTGTTCTGAAGTTTCCTTGATCAATTTTATTTATTTTGCCAGTGCCCTGTAGTTTTTCGACATACACTTCTGCTTTTGTCCACCCCTTTAAAGTGATGAGGTCTGCATGGACCCCGAATATAGTACTTTAATATAGAACTTTAAGTATGAAGAGCGTCTTTCTTGAAACATCTTTTTTATGTAAGGATCATTTCCTAGATTTGGAATTTAATTTGAATATTCTAGGTTCCATTTAAGAGAAATCTATGAGCATAAAAGAGATTTTTTGTGTGGTGTATGTTTTCTCGCTTGCATTGTTTGTTTTCTTGTTTGTATGTTTGGTTGTTTGTGCGTATGCTTCCTTGTTTGTGTATCTGTGTGTTTGTCTGTACGCTTATTTGCAGCCTTGTTTGCATGTTGGTATGTTTGCTATGTAAAGCCACACTAATTAAAAGATTATTATATAAAATACATTTTGGAAAAAAATAGAACAGACTTCAAACTATAAATTGCGCTAAAAAGTAAAAAATAATATTATTTTTTAAACAACTTCGATACGACTTTAAAACATAATTTTTGAAGTCGGTGCAAAATTATGAGTCTAATTATAATTACACCATGCGTTATTTGACACTGAAACTGTTGCAAAATCTACGCTATTTATATTTGTAATTGGTTCATAGTTACAAAAGGAATCATGCATCAAAATCCATCATAATTTTGCACCGACATCAAAAATTATGTTTAAAAGTCGTACCGAAGTTGTTTAAAGAATAATATTATTTTTTACTTTTTAGCGCAATTTATAGTTTGAAGTCGGTTCTATTTTTTTCCAAAATGTATTTTATTTTATTCTTTTTAGTGTAAATACATTTTTATATAAATACTCTATTTTTAAAACATACATATCAAAGGGGAAACCTTTGAGGGAATGACACTAAAAACTAACCGTTTGTAAGATAAATTTCGTTTTAAAATAGATTTTAAAGGGTCACTAGAGCAAGTAAACTGATTGGATTTAATTTCTTCTTCAGAGAAGCCTTCAGTCTATTTCTTGTTATAATTGCTTTTATATTACATCTTAATGGCAGCAAACTCTTTTTTAACAATGAGTTTCATTTTTATTAACAAGTTTCCCAACAAAGAAAAATCGAGCCTAGCCTTTCTAATTAAAATGAAAAAATACTTATTTTTCAGACATAACGTGTTTTCTAAAAAACAGATGTAGTCAAACTGATGTGCAATATTTGAGTTAGACGACCCTCTATCGCTCAAAGAAAAAATAATCAAAATCGGTTCATTTAGTCAAAAGTTGTGGATGAAAAAGCAAAAAAATGACCACATTTCAGCCCATAACTTTTTTTCTAATTGTCGAATATGGTCAACCAAGGTATGGGACCTATGGGAACCACCCTCGATCGATTAAAAGAAATCATGAAAATAGGTTCATCCGGTAAGAAGTTATGAGTGGACAAACAAACAAAAAAAAAAAAAAAACGACATACATACAATATGAATGTATAACCTCCTTCCTTTGGGGAAGTCGGTAAAAAATTTGGCAAAAAAAAATCATACCCTGAGAGAGCACGAGATTCCATTTAAAAATCGGATGAGTGTTTTTCTTTTATATTTCGACTTCAAAAATTTTTTCAACAATAAAAAGTAGAAAATAAAAAGCATTTCATTTTCTAATTTTTTATATCATTTAAGCTGTTAAGCTGATAAAAAAACAGCTTCCGAAACAGTTTATTTATTTATTTTTTTTGAAAACTCTAGCTTTCAGAAAGCTATTTCTTCTAACGAGAATTAAGCTAAGCCTTTATTTTTAAATGAAGAGTTTGAAAACAACGAATTCCATACTAACGGAAAGAATGAATTTCTTTCTGGCTTGTATCGCGTTTTTGCGATGTTTCGTTTTTTCTGGCAGTTAAACTTTTCCCATTTTGGCCGGATTTGGTAGTGGAAAATAATGCCGAAAACTTCGCTCTGGTAATTCTAGCTATTCAACATCGAAAAATGTGATCAAAACAAGCGTCGGGTCGTATGAATAATGGCGGATGTAACGAGTACGGTTAGAGCTATAACATGACGTCCAAAATGCACGGATAATTAACAACTTCAGTCACATGTTCTTCTGTTTTATAGTTTAATTTTAAAAAGTGCCTTTTAGATAATAAAACGCGTACTTAACTGAAGTACGAGCCGAGGGAAAAAACCCCCAACAAAGTGGTTTTTCTTTTTTTTTTTTTAGGTTAACAAAATACAGTACGATACAACTTCAATGACAATAATGTTTTTCTTGTTTCTGGAGAACACAGAAATTCGCCCGTAATTTGTCTTGAAATCTTACAAGGTTTCGTATCCGATTGAAAAAGGATAGTGTTTCTGTGTTTTCTGAGGCTGTTGACATTTATTGTCGAAGAAGCTTTCGACAAACAAACATCCGTTCTTGGGCTCACCTAAGCAGGAAGAAAAAAGGAAACCAAAGAAAAATAGCCCTTTTCTGATGTCACAGGAGGAAGTGCCGCCCTTCCACGCTATTGTGAATGCTTTCCTTTTGTGGGAAAGTAAAGAGCAATTTGTGTTAAAATTTAAACTCATTCAGATCAGAATTTTTAAGTAGTGGGCGTTAAAATGTGATTATATTTTACATGGTACATCTTAACCCTCTATCTACTGTATTATGATAATTATTTATTATTAATTAAATATTCTATTTGAAGATAAATTCTTTTCGTTGTGAAGTTTTTAAAAACTACTGTCAATATTTTTAAAGGTGTGAAATGTTTTTGTTTTAGTTTCGTTGATAGCGAGTGCTTTTTTTCCTACCAATATCATTCACGCAGACGCATTTAACCAAACCTTAATTGTTGCAATTAATAGATAAAGAAAAAAAAAATTAATGCAGTAAATTTATGAAGAATAAGAACATTTAACTTAAACGCTGGAACTTCAAGTGTTTTATATAATAAATTCCTCAAAAATGACACATTAGATATAATTAATTTCAAAGACTATATGCCAAAAACGCGAAAGCGGCCCAAAATATGGCAGCCATGCTCCCTAGCGTGTCGCGTGGCTTGCGTTAATTTTTACGCACTTTCCCTAATGTAATCACTACACTCGCTCCGTCAAGTCAGTAATATATGCTTTAAGCTTAAAACTTTAGATAAATGTATTAATCAACAATTATAACAAACAAGTCTGCTCACTTATTGTTCTGAATAGTTCGACATTTTTGATTGCATAACCGTTACATGATTGATAGAAATTCCTCTAAACAAACCGGACCAATCAGTAACTACTTGAAGCATTACGTCAAAATCATATCGAATTCGATTAATTTTAATAGGCTGTTCTCGATGCGGAAGGCGACAAACATGCAGGTTTTAGAAACTGGAAAATATTTGCTTATCCGTTCCGCAGACGGGAAGCGGAAAATACTTCCGGGGCCAAAGCTGCCATCGTTTGTTTACCTTTAGCTTCAAAATGGTTTGATAATTATTACAACTTTGAGTGTTATTATGCCAGTACTTTTAAAAGTGGAGCATTAAAATGAATTGGGTAGGTTGGATATGGATAATGGTTCCATACTGGAAGATAGATATTCATTGCGCCATTTTAAATGAGGGTCACTTTACTTGGTAGTGTTAAGTAGTATACCTCAGTTGTATCTTGAGTAAACTATCAAAACATAAATATTTTTATTTTAAATGTGTTTAATGGTATTTAATATTTATGCTTGTATATTTTATGCATTTTCCACGACCGTAATTTTGTTCCACGATTTAATAATGGAAAATTTACCTAAGCATTTTTAAAAAAATGATAAGTCCACTTTCTATGACCCTCTTCCCCCTCTGTGGCACAGCGATAAAGTTTTTGAGTCTAAGGTTCCCTCATTAGAGCGATTAGTTGGGTATTAACCCCCCCAAACCCTTGGTTGTAAGCGGTAATGCCTGTACTAGTATGTTAATGTATGTAATGAAATAACTGTTACGAACCTCGGTACGACAGCTTAATAGGGGCCAAAGAATGCTGTGCTCATCTTAGCTCACGAGACCGAAGGCCCTGAGAGGATGATGTTCCGGTCAAGTGGTTGACCTGACGCGGAACCCCCAATGTTTAGCTCACAAGTTTGCTTGGCCCTCATTTTATAGCCCCACTGAAGTTATGAAGTGCTTAGTACACCTTTCCCAGCCCAAGGATCAAACCCAGAGCCTTTCCCATACCCTAAAAAGAAAATTCAAGTTGCTCCACTGGATCCCGGGCTTTAAGCTCAGCTTTGCAGTTACTGCTTTAGTCACGTGGAAAGTAAGATAGTTTTTGCACCACGCGGTGTAAATATCGCCGAGTGGCCTGATATAAGTTGTTCTGGTTTTCTCTTATTCAATAGGCAGATCCGGATCAGCCTTCTTCCTCCAGGATACTTCTACTGACCTATAGCCTGTTGATACTTTTGATCCCTTAGGCCCTTTTTTAAAAATATAAGTTTTCCAATTAAAGCATCAGAGTTATTATATTTACTGACAATCACATTTGCTTGTGAAGTATCACATTTGCTTTTGAATCCCTTTTTTTCAATTGTCATAAGAAAAAACTGCACCGTTAACGATAAATTTGTAGTTGGTTTAAAACATAAGCAAAATTTCCCCTTTACTTCTATTGAAACCAACATACGCTTCTCCCATAAATTGCATAAGTATATTCACATAAGTAAAAGTGTTGTCGTCTTCCTGAGAAACAGCTACATTTAATTCATTGTTACACTCTTCTATAGTGTACTCAAAATTAGACTTATTTTATTTATTTATTTATTAATTATTATAATTACTGTTCTTTATTTACTTATTGTATTTATTTATTTATTTATTATTATTATTACTATTATTCTCCGTATTCAAGCGTTTGACGTCAATATTTCAATCAACATTTTAACGGAATTTAAAAACTAGAGTTCGCCTAACAATCGAAATTCGACCATAATAATTAAATTTAACATTGAAAACACTATGGTATTTACATAATTATACAAGCATTATCAACCATATGTTGGCGATTATAATGTCGAGTTTATTTTGATCATCGTCACCAAAAGCAAACTTATTGTAAATCATTGTCCCCGCAGGGCCAACTGCGCTCATCGTGTAATATGTAAATGCTAATGCTAAATTTGGAGATTATAACGTCGAGTTAGTTTTGATCATCCCCACTTAACGGAAACGCATTGTGAAACATTGTCGCCGCAGGGCCCATTGTGCTCATAAACGTAGCCGCTTGTTCTTCTACCGATTTCATACTAAGTGGATTGGCAGTTGAATAAAACTGAAGGGTTTGCTTCCAAACACTATTCTCATATTCCATTCCATTGTTTCAGAGAAGTGATAACTCGAACGCTTATTATAATTGCTTTTAATATGACTTCTTAATGGCAAAAAATTCTTTTTAACAATGACTTATATATATATATATATATTGCCTAATAATTTACTCAACGAAGACTTGTTGCCATCTGCTATCTATAAGAATGTAACATTATAATTATAAATATGGCTTGCCTGACAAGAGAAAAGGGGAAATAATTAACTAATAATAAACTGTTTCTAAATTTTTTAAATTGATATCGCTGAAACCTGTTAATAGCTACTAAACAAAACAAAAAAAAGTTAGAAAATCGGTTGAAAAACAGAGGAGAAAATGGTTCTCAACTGTTTTGTCATATAATATTTATCTGACAAAACAGTTAAGAAATATATATTTAACCATAGATTACTCTGATATAGATTCGGCGCAGAGGGGGAAATATAGCAAAAATTTGCGATGAGAATTTAGGTAAAAAATACTTGTCTACCAACAATTACAAATTTTTTTGTAAACGTGTGCTTAATATTTAGTTATACTCATTGAATCAACGCTATTTCTTCTATCAACTTCTTATCACTAGATCTTTGTTTCTTTGCAAAGACTGTATCACCGCAGTAGAGCGATATTTACGTGATTTTTAACGGCGCAAACTGGGATATATTTAAAAAGGGCAGAACCCAGAATGGGACCGTTTATAAATGATGTCATGCTTTATTTCAATATATTTGAAATTTACCTTCTTCGTCACAAAATTTCACCCTTCAACGGACTCCCCTACCCCACTCTGTCACATGTCACGCTATATTACATAAGCATATGAACTTGCATTTCAGAAAAAAAAAAAAAAAAAAAAAAAAACTACGTTGTAGCTTACATTTTTAATTTTATTTTTGAACTTTTAATGACATTTGAGAGAATAAAAATAATAGTGCTGTGTATAATAATATGCTGAGTACTTAATTTGGATAAAATGAGATTAAGGTTTGCAAGAAAAAGTATAATTAGTATATAATAGTACAAATTAATTGTTCGAATTCTGAAAAAATAGCCGCCCTATTTTAGGTTAAAAATAAAAATGCTTAAGAAGATTTCCTCTTAAACTTTTAACTAGAAGTAAATTTAGACTTTAATCAGCATCGGTGTTTTCGATGAAAAAGGAATCAAAACTTTAAAATCAAATTGTGGAAAAAAAAAAAAAAAACTTAAAAAATGAATTTAATTCGCTAATTTTAAATATTTTTCACCGACTTCACAAAGGAAGGAGGTTATACATTCATATTGTATGTAATGTCGTTTTTTTTTGTTTGTTTGTTTGTTTGTCCACTCATAACTTCTCACTGGATGAACCGATTTTCATGATTTTTTTTTTAATCGATCGAGGGTGGTTTCTCATAGGTCCCGTACCTTTGTTTGACCATATTCGATAATTAGAAAAAAAGTTATCGCCAGAAATGTGGTCATATTTCAGTTTTTTCATCCATAACTTTCGATTAAATGAACCGATTTCGATATTTCTTTCTTTAATTGATAGAGGATCGTCTAGCTTAAATATCGTACATCAACTTGACTACATTTGTTTAAAAAAAAACGTTACGGGTGAAAAATAAATATTTTTTATTTTAATTGGAAAGGCTTGGCTTGATTTTTCTTTGTTGGGAAAACTATTAATAAGTATAAAAGTCATTGTTAAAAAAGTGTTTTTGCCATTGGGCTATAATATTAAAAGCAATTTCAGCAAGAGTATGACTGAAGGCTTCTCCGAGGCAAAAATTAATCCAATCAGTTTGTTTTGCTAAAATCTACTTCAAAACGGAATTTATCATACAAGGGATTAGTGCCATTCATTCAAAGAAAGTTTCCCTTTGACATGGATTTTTTGAAAATAGAGTATTTATATAAAAAATGTATTTACACAAGGAAAAAATAAAATAATTTTTATAAAAAAATAGAAACGACTTCAAATTATAAATTGCGCTAAAAAGTGAAAAATAAATTCATTCTTTAAACAACAACGATGTGACTTTTAAACATAGTTTTAGAAGTCGGTGCAAAATTACGAGTCTAATTACCATTACACCATTTGTTACTTCATATTGGAATTGTTGCTAATTCTGCAAAAATAGATTCATGATTGCAGAAGATTGTATCTATCCTAATTTTGCACCGACTTCTAAAACTATGTTTAAAAGTCACATCGATGTTGTTTAAAGAATTAATTTATTTTTCACTTTTTAGCGCAATTTATAATTTGAAGTCGGTTCTATTTTTTTATAAAAATTATTTTATTAATAGAAACTACGATGTATGGTGTCACACTTCTTGTCACCCCCTTTCCTCCCCTTGTCACAAACTGTCAATTTCTCGAACCCCCTCCCTCCCTTAAAGCGTGACATCATTTATGAATGATCCTTTAGGTGCTTCCAAAGATAAAATGGCTCTTAAAAAAGGTAATAGGGCACCTTAAAATGGTAAAAGAATGTTTCAGAGGAAGGCATTAGGGCGCTGATAGCTGCTCAAAAAACCTTGAGTCGTCCCTAGTGGAATACCTGTCATTTGTAAAATAAAAGCTGACATCCATAAATATTGGTGTTTGAGGATTCCAGCAACAATAATATTTTCCCAACGAGAAAGATTTTTTCATTACGTCGAATCCATATGCGATCCAAATGTTCAATCATAGCGTTCGCTTTGGGAAAGGAATACAGAACCTGAAGGAAAAACTCTTCCCTTTTACTAGAACATTTGACTGATCGTTCTCTATAATTTATGCGAATGTTTTGATAAAATGTTCAGCAATAAATTGTTATTAATTTTTAAAGCATTTTCAAAATTAAGTTTTATTTTCTTTTTTGATAAAATACTGTTATGGAATAAGGGGTACCGACGTTGTTTCTCGCCAAGCTTGGCGACTTTCCGATCACGTTAGGTAATCCTAGTTGTTGCTGAAACTTTCTGGAATGTTCATGTCACGTGATCCGCGATGTTATATAAAAAACCTTTGGCGAGAAGTTTGGAAGAGTCCAGTTCAGTTTTAAACTTTGGCGAGTGCGTGTCAGTCTGAGCCATTGTGCTGTAAGCTTCTTACTTGGTTCTATTCGTATTTGGAAATTAAATACGAATTACCGTTGATTTTACTGTGATGTATGAACTTCGTGAGATATTTTTGTGTGCTTAAGGGGGGAAATACGTGTAAAGGTCTCAAAAATTTAAAACAAAAAATTCTTCATAAATCGATTTTACAACTATTCGATAATATACCCTGAAAATTTCAAAGACGAATTCCAAGTCGTTAAAAGTTATAAGCATTTGAGCGAGCGCCCCTTTTGGAGTAGCTGAGCAGGTTCCTCATGAATGATCTGAAGGGTATTAGAGAACGTTAGCAGATGTTCTTTTATTGTTTTTTAACAACTGAGACATCGGATTGAAATTTCTATAAGTATTAGTAACTATAAGTATAAAAAAAAAGTGATTCGTTACTGCCTTAAATTTACCTTCAATACCACTCTTTTTCTTTCACACGCGTTTTTCTCGAAACTACTTTTTTCGAATTTGCGTACACTCTATCTCGCAGAGTTTTTGATCAATCCTTATCAAATTTAGCACACATATCCTTTAGTTATACACTCTTTAGTTGAACTGGAATCATAAACATATCTTTATTTTTACTTTTTTTATTGTAAAAAAGTACCCCCCCCCCCAAAAAAAAAAAAACGGTTAAAAATCGTATTTAATTTCCCCATTCTAAAAAAAAAAAAAAAAAATGAAATTTCCTTTTTTTGTGATGATTTTTCTTCAACTAGAAGAGAAACTTACAAAAAAAGTAGATTTAAAAAAAATTGATTTCAGATAAAAATTCTGACCTCCAAGATGTACGCAAACTGCCAACCCGGGTGGCGACTTACAGTGTGCAGCAGCCGATATCTCCGGGATTTTTCAAGAAAAATATTTGAAAATTTCAGTAAATGTTTTTCAATATATCTATAAAATAACCTCAAAATATCAATAAAATATATTTATTCTTTATACGTTTTAAAAAATTCATAAAAATTGCTCTTAACACGCCGTTTTACATGTATTTCCCTCCTTAATTATGTACATAGTGTAAACGTCTTGTAAATAAATTGCTCTGTTTGTACAAGGAGTTAGTCATTGGTTCAAAGAACTAAGAACCCGTAACAATAAGTTTGCTTCTGGAAAAAAAAGGCACTCGCGAGCACGCATACACATTATTTGAAATTATGATTTTTCTTGTCATAAAAAAACAGTCAAAAATATGCGTATCCATTTTACGATCAGTTTTATTCATAAAATAAGCTTGATTTTTTTAAATCGTAATGATGGTTAGGAATGTTGGAAGCTCAAAAAAGTGCGTAACTTTGCAATTAGTTGAACAGTATTTAACATTCTTCATTTTGCGTGAAGCGTTGGGTAAACATTTATGGAAATTAACGATCTGATGTACTTTCTCATTAGCTTAATTTTCATCATGCCACCTGAATATTTAATAATGAATGAAAAATTAATTATATTGAATTAAAGAGTGAAATTTTAATTAAACTAGAAAAATAATGAAAGTAGGTTATTGTGATGTTTACAACGCTTATCAACGTTCCATTGCTCAGGTGCAACATTTTGTACATAATTTTTAAATGGTCAAGGATTAAAGTATAATATAATGATAATAATAAAATTACGAAAATAAAAATAAAGTTACAAAACTGAATGTAATTTATAACTCTAAAAACATTTTGGGGAGGCAGAATCATTAGAGGATTCATGGAAGTATTTTTGGTTGGAAAGATAATTTTTAGAATTAGAAAAAAAGTATATTATTTGTGGCTACAAGAAAATTATGCAAAGTACGCAATGAAATTATTCTGTAAAACTCAGAAAATTGTGCAAGACCTAGTTACACTTTCTTTCTTTTATTTTCTATTATGCAAGGGGGGATAAAATAATAAACAAATAAATTAATTTAAAAAAAGAGGAAATAAATAAATAAAGAATTAGAAGAAAACAAATTGATTGGGCCTTTCTTTAATGTTCTCTCTTTTTTTCTTTTTCTCTTAATGAAAATCATAACGGAAAGCCTTGATGGCAGAAATCTTTCAGCTTGTACACTTTTCAATGCGAGAAGAGATATTATTGAAAAACTTTAAGTTTTTTGTTACATGAAACTACTGTTTGGAAATTATTCATTCAGAAGATATTTGTATAGATGCATGTTGCAGAAAAAAAAATTTGCTAAAACTACATTTTTATTGAACGTTTTTTAAAGCATAGCCTAGTCGTAATTTAAGATAAAAAATGTTAATAATGTCTCTACTTAGTCAGTTTTGACTTTAGAAGCAAATATATAGCACCTCATCGTTTGATTATTATGCAATTAATAAATTGTTTGTAGCAATTATTTTGTCAGATTAAATATTTGTGTGCTAAAAATTAAAGGAAGATACATTTACGTAACTTCGTTTTTCGGTTGCAACATGAAAATTATTTATAGTCTGTATTGTAAATAGTAGTACAGTAAAACTTGTGAAGTTGACCACCTTTGTAAGTTGACCACTTTTGTCAGGAACGGAATTAGACCTTTACCCTCTATAGGTTGACCACCTGTATAAGTTGACCACTAAAGTGCTGCACCGCAAGTGGTCGACTTGCACAGGTTTCAGTCATTCAGTGTCACTTTGAGACACGTCAAATTTTTTAGTATATTTGTCTTTAAAAAAAAAAAAAGACTAGAAGTCCAACGTTGTACGTTTGTTGACAATTTTGAAACAACGCTACTTTTCCGTTTTGGGAGAGGGGAATGGTGATGGTTAAATTTTGTTCGCCAACTTAATTACACCAAATTAACTTGTGTGCTGCACTCGGCTGGCTAGGTTATAAAATCAGTTAACACATGCATTTAATTTTGCGAAATAAATTTTCAACACTGTACACAAGTAATACAGTCATTCTGAAGTCGCTGCTTGAAAGGTTTGAAGTTGTTGAAATTCTTGAAGTAGTTGAAATTCTCGAAGTCGCTGAAATTCTCGAAGTCGCTGAAATTCTCGAAGTCGTTGAAAAAGTTGTTCCATGCGCTGCCATAAATTATAGAAATACTGAGATGTTGTGGAATGTATTTTTTCTAACACAGTAAAATCCCGTTAAAGCGCGGGTGTCGGGGGACATGTTTGGAACCCGCGTTGTAACATAACCGCGGTATAGTGAAACTAGACCATGGAGCCATATTACGAAATAATACTCGCTTTTGTTGCATCATTTTTAACTTTATCAATCACTCGTAACTTTTCTTCTATAGTATAATTGTTCTTTTCTTCTTTGCTGCTATTTTATTTGCTGTAATTGCTGTGCACGAAGCACACATTTCAACTGTGCAATCAGTCCAGCGAGTAATAGGTTTTAAACCAGCTGGGTTCCGAGAAAAAGGGGGCGTACAAATATCTACATGTTATCAAAATGGGATTGTGAAGAGATCCTAAGAAAAAAACTAGATTTGGAAGGGGAGGAACGCACTTCTCAAAGAAACAATGTTTTAACAATGTCTGAAACAACCTGCATACACACACAAGCAGATTGGAAAATATATTTACTTTTCAGGAACGCTAAAGAAACTGGAATACAAATGTATACTTCTGAAAATGGAAGATAATTAAGCATTGAACTGAACAGTTCCTGACATATTGAGCTCCGCCCATGTCAAGAGAAACGAGTCAAGGCGATTGCACCCGATTTTGAAATCAAGCTATGTAGTGGCCTAGGTTAAGGGATGAGAGCTCTTTGGCTAGAATATTTGCGGGCTCGGACTGGCTTTATTTACAATGGTAAATAAGGAATCCCCTTTAAATGGCAATGATAAAGGGTCATCTAAACGTCGGGGGACATGATAGTTACCACGGCATATCCGATTCCGCGGTATACTGAGGCGCAGTATAGCGGGGTTTTACTGTATTGAGAAATTTTATTCTTCTGGTTCAAAGTTGCACAGCTATAATACTTTTAGGAAAACAATTCTATTTAAAATTACTTTTCTGACGTCATTCAAGGAAGACGTCATTCAAACCTTAATGAAAAAATCCATGCAATACTTTAGTTCTTCAGTTTTATAAAAGTAAATGCGCAAAATGAATGCTAAAATATGAGTGGAGAAGTTTAAAATAGAGAAATTGTGATCAAAGTTACCCTGATTGACTGAGCGGCTCGGTTTTGAGAAATTATCATAAATGAATACAAGAAGTTCCGTCCAGAACTATACGAGCCTAATTTCTCAAATATACACTTTCATTAAATTTATGATCCAGCTTCTCTCTCTCTCCTTCTCAATTAGTAGTTTTAGTTTTTGATTACTTCAGATGTACTTTTTTCAAAGAATAATCACATATTCATTCATTTCTTCACTTATATATTGATTCATTCTTTAACTCATTCATTCATTCATTCGTTCATTCAGAAATATCCTTAAAAATCCAGATCAAAAAATTTTATGGGCTTGTTTAGTTCTGGATGGACTTCGCATCCGTATATGTTCTACGTCATAAGATCCTTCCAATAAAGTTTGTTCCAAGCAAATCCGTCTGTTAGATCAGGATTTATATAGGATTGAAATTTCCGTAAGCGCCCATGTTATTTTCTTCTAACTGTTCAAAATTGAACACAAATTATTCAAATAAAAAACTATTTCACGTCGAGAACTCCATCGAATAGGCTTTTTCAAAGGGACTCGAATCTTATGCTCAGGGTTTGTATAAATATTTAATATTTCATAACAGCGATAGTGTTAAAATATTTTGGACTGTTCAAAATTAAGCGAAAAATTGTTCAAATCCGAAAGGTAAAATGTGGAAATGGGATGTCCTCGCGAAGATCTTTCGAATTCAAAAGAAAAAAAAAAACAATCTTTCGAATAGGACAATTCCCTCAAAAGTTATAGGGGGCGAGGGAGAGGGACGGACCGACAGACACACATTTTCCCCATCTCGAAACAGTACTTTCAAATTTTTTATTTTTCCTTTTTCATTTAATTAGTTACCTTATTTTTGATTTTTTTTTTGTTTTTAACGATACTTTCATGATACATTAAGCCTACTTTGAAACTTTTTTTCTTTTATTTTAATTCTTGCTGGAAAATAGTCTAAAAAACGAATTAATTCTAAAGCCTACTTTGCAAATTATATATCAACATGTTAACCATTTGCAAAAAATGTACATTAAATGCAAAAACTTTTGCATTTGTCGTCCAATGATACAATTATGCAGAACTCCTACTCCTAATCGTACGCAATACTGAAACGTTGGCATTTCAATTTATTATCGAGAACTTATACGGTTGGGAAAATATTTGACTGTCTGCGAATCTTGAAGTGATATAATATGAAGTGCATAAATGAAGTGCATAATGAAGTGCATAAATATGACGCGCGCGCGCGGGTTCGTTTTTAGTTAAACTTAAAACTCAGACTTCTAAGTTCCCGCAGGAAAATTTTTTTTCGTCTCTGGTAAGGGAAGAGAGGGATAACGCAATGCAGCAAATTTTTTAAGTTTGCTCATTTACAAAATTGTCAACAAATGTTCAATGTACGGTACTTTTTCGTTTATGGAGAGGGGAATGGCAATGGTTGAATTTTTTTCCGCCAAATTAATTACGCCAAATTAACTTGTTTTGTCTAGGGAGTTTGTTTTTTGGGGAAAATATTTAGACATCACCAACGGGCAACCCAAAATGATATAGCAGTTTGATTTAGCGAAAGAAAATTTAACCATCGCCATCCCCCTCGAAATAGAAAAGTATTGAATGTACTTACAACTAATTTAGCTTACTATTACAATGACTAAAATTGTATCTTCGGATTAAACTGTATTTTTCAATTTTTATCACTCTTTTTTTTCATGTACAGTAAATACTGAAAGCAGTTAGATTCCATTTCCTCGAGCCATTTAGAAAGCGAATTCCATGTAAAATACAGCAAGTTAAAAAATGAAGAGCAGTATAACAAATTTTAACCTATAGTTATTTTACATTGAACTTTAGAAGTTAAATTGTTTTAAACTAATTGTAATTTTAACTTGATTCATAATACCCTTGAATGTAGACTGAACCTAAGTGTGACTCACACTTACGTTGCACATTGAAAGGAAAGTTAATTTTGCACTATATTTGGAAATGTGAATTTCTTCCTTTCCATTTTATTTCCAAAAATATTTAAATATATTTAAATTGTAATTACGGTGCTTGAACAACCAAGTTTTGGATCAAGCTAAAAATGTATTTATTTATTTACTCATTTATATTTTTTAACAATTGGGAAAGCAATTTTTAATGTGACTTTCTCAACTGTTCGCATTTTATATATCTTTTTTAAAAAGACATTTCTTTTCCTGTATTATCACTTCAAATTTTGAAATTTGTGTTTTTGAAAAGTAAGACAATATTTTTGAGTTGACCTTTTCATTACGAAGATTGGAAAAATCACTTCTGTTTGAATTTATAAGCCCATAACAAAAGGAAAATTTTTGCTGTAACCGCAGTCCCTGTACAATTAAATAGGATAAAAATGCTAATCTAGATTATTATGGATTGGGAAAAGAGTTGCGATGAGATGTCCTTATACAAAGCAACACAAGTAAGATTATTACAGTAGAACTAATATATATAGTTGTCACCAGTGGGACGAAAATATTTGCCCGTAATTAAGAGGTATCAGCGAAAGTGCTTTTTTAAAAAGGCTAACCTCCTATGAAGGAGGGCTGTCCGTTAGGAGGTATTTCAACTTTAAAAAATCAAAATTCAAAGATCTTCTTTAAAAGTAATTGCTGGCTACAGTATTGATTTCATCTTTTTACTTCAGGTAAGATCCCGCAGTGAACCAGTCGGCAGAAGCTCGGTTCCCGCAGAACACCGAAAGTGAAGCAACATTGACTGAGGCCAGTATTTGGGAGGGTGACAACATCTCGGCGGCTGATTGCTGCAGTCCGTGTACGCTAAAGGGAGCTGGTGCACGTTAAATAGGTCGTAGCTCCAATGTCCTCGAAGTGAAACGATACCTCTTTCGGTGCCAATCCCAGGTGACGGTCTCTCATCTGGGAGCTGGTTCAAAAAATTAAGAGACCTTTCAAAGGGGCGGACATCGGACTCTTGCCTGCCCTACAAGGGCCCCGTTAGACTCAGGAGACGCGTATCCATTCTTCCTCGATACGAGCGAGGACACGATAACAACAACAACCTCAGGTAAGAGGCTTACAGTCAATGCCATAAGTGCACGTGTGTGTGTACAATATATAGTTAGGGCACTGCTGGATAGGCAGATGCTGGGTACTTTCTAAAAGTTGAAAATCAAAATTTGAAGAAATGCTCTCAAAAATCTAATCTTTCACAATTTATGTTTGGACTAAACGAAATAGGAGTGGCTATCATTATTGTGTAGCTGTAATTAAAAACACAGGGATGTGAGCCAGAGTTTTGTATCCTAACTTACAGAGCTTTGTGGTAATGCCATCACCATCATGTGAATGCATATTGGTGAATTAAAATAGTGGGATAAAATATATACTGGCTACATATTTGTATCAATAGCATTGGAAGCCTCTTAGCCACTGTTAGACAGTGTTGCCCAGGGAATACCACGAGGAGGTGGGCTTCCAACATTCCCCGAGGGACCGCCCCTCCCGATCTTAGACCCTCTGGCGGCCCCCCCACCCCCCGAGCCTTAGGTGTTTCGATGAGGCTCTTGGGGGATTTGGAAATACATGGTTTCGCTTGATGGAGCTGTGAATATTTCGTATGATATTGTTTGTAGAAGATGGTCAGACAACTTTATAAATTTATGTATGGAAAGCTGGAGTAAATGAAATGTTCTGGTGAGTTGGAATGAGAATAAAATGGCGACTATGACAACGAAGAAGTACCGAGTGTTCCAAGGCTTCTGTGATTTTTTTTGTATGCTGTAGTCTGTAGATGATGATCAGACAACTTGAAGAATTTATAGATGCAGAGCTGAAGTTTATGAAACAGTCTGATGGTTTGTTTAAGACAAAATGGTGACTATGGCGACAGAGATATATAGGTTGTTCATTGAATACTGTGACTTTGTCGTTTATTTTAGGATGTAGTTTCTTTAACAACAGCTACAAAATATGCAACACAAAGCATTTAACAGATTTCTTCGTTTTAACTGTTTCTTTTCTTTTTTAAGGTGATTTTTTCTTTGTTTCAAGAAATAATTCCACATTGCTTGGGCTTCTGCATATTTTTTTTCTGATTGTACTTCCGGTTCTTTTTTAAGGAGAGCCATTGCTGGTTTAACATCAATAGGAATACTGTAAGTGTCCGGATTTGAATAAATTTTTACTTCTGGCCAGAAACATACTTTTCTTTCTAACTTGAATTTTGATGTTGATGGTTGAGAAAGGTCAGTTGTTTTTTTTTGAATTTGCTTTAGACTTCGTACTGAGTGTTTTGCATTTTCAGACCAGCTACGGGTGTGTTTTTGCTTTTTGGGCTTGTCTGGTGGCTTGTTATCATTTTCAAATTGATCATGCGTTTTATTGCCATTGCCAGAGTTATTGGGTTCTTTCTTGTCGTTAACAGTTTCATCACGTGCCTGATCCCCACTTGCAGACTTATCGTAAATAAATTTCTCATTTTCAGACTTCTCCTGAATGGGGTCATCATTTTTACTTTTATCAATTTCACAGTTATCAGTTTTGACTTCAGGTTGAGTCTGATTTTTATTCTGTGAGCTATCATATTCCATTTTCTCAGTCAAAGCTCTATCATATGTCTGTATTCCAATTTCAGATGTCTTAAGCTTCTGCTTATCCTCTTCAATCTTATCATATCCCATTTTCTCAGTCAAAGCTCTATCATATGTCTGTGTTCCAATTTCAGTTGTCTTAAGCTTCTGCTTTTCCTCTTCAATCTTATCATATTCCATTTTCTCAGTCAAAGCTCTGTCATATGTCTGTATTCTAATTTCAGATGTCTTAAGCTTCTGCTTATCCTCTTCAATCTTATCACGTCTCTGACTTTCGTTTCCACACATTTCTTTCACCACGAACCATATCATCGTTCTTAGAGCCATGGTTATCATTCTGAAGAGCACATCCTCTCCAATCGCCTTCAACATATAATACAACATTCCTGAAAGAGAACGATTTTTTTGCATTAGTCTGGTTTAAAATTTCTCCTCAAATTCATAAAACACCATAAGGTCGCTAGTTGTGGATCAATCTGTCTATGATGGTTAATTATGAAGGCATGAATAAATGTTAACTAAGTTTTAACAGCAATTTATCAGTCAACCTCGACTTATTTTAAGGTATGGTATTTAAGCAATAACTTCAATTTAGTTAGCATTTCAAAAAATATAAAATGGCGTTTTGATTCTCAATTAGTAGCCCAATACTAAGTAAGGATCAGTTAGGAAAAAAATGCTTTTCATGCAATTCGCATGAAATGAGAGCGCAGGTGCCGCCATCTAGGGCAAACTGAGCGTCCAAATTCTCAGTGGCAATGGCATTCACCGATAGTGGTGCTACTTGAAAAAATGGATGCTGATTACGGGGGTACGCACTAGGTCTGCAAGGGTTAACGACAATACGCAACCCCATTAGAAAGAAGAAGAAAAATGAACGAAGAATATTTTGACAATAACTTCAATTTAGTGAGCGTTTTCCCTCCAAAATTATAAATTGGCGTTTCGATTCGCAATTAGTTCCTTGATACTAAGTGAGGATCAGTTAAAGGGGCTTTTATTTATTTTAGTAAATAACAACAGGCTCAGGGATCTCATAGATACTGGGCGCATGAGATTATCTACAGATAATGTACAAGATGTGACCGAAACTAGGTACCAGTACTAGTTTTGTATCAAAACACAAAAAACTACTTGCGTGCCACTTCTCAAAATTACATGATTATCGTCAAAGCTGTCAGAAGCATTCTGATTTTTTTGTTTTTGTTTTTTGGTATCGTCTTGACGAATTTTTTTCACAAGCATTAACGCATGTGAAGTTGCGGAAGTGCAGCGTTTTATTTTTCATCCTGACTTTCCCTTCGAATATTTATGACCATTAAATGCTTTTCTGATTGACCATTCTTCTTAATCTAATGTTGAGTCCTTATTGTCCAATTAGCAAAGAAAACGGGAATATTTCGTGTTGGTCACTCTTTGACCAAGAACACCATAGAAATCGCGTTCAGCTTAGGTTTGTATTAGATTTGAAAAGTTAACGCAAAATCTGGCCGCAGTACAGAAATGCATCAGGAGGGGGGGGGGGGAGCGGGGGGAATGAATCTCAATGATACCAATAAAATATCGTACCCAGTGCCCGAATTACATTTTGAATCACCATAGGCACAACTCATGTTTGGGGGCCCCTTATGCAAGAAATTTTTTTTAAACATAACATTCAGTATGTGTTTGTAAAACTTGCCAGTCACACCAAAATTTGGGGCCCCCAACGCAAAAACTAATTTGTTTTTCAAATGTTAATGAGTCAGACTAACGTTTGGGAGCCCCCAACGTGCGAAATGATTTTGTTTATAACTTACAAAATGTTTGAATTTAATCTGGGGGCTTCCAACGTGCAAAATCGATTTTGTTTTTCAAATTTCAAATTGTAAGACCAAAATTTGGGGGCCCCCAAAGTGAAAATTCCTTGTGGTTTTAAAATAATTTAATAATACAAATTTTCTGTGAAGCAACAGAGCACTAACAGTTTGTTTTTGAAAGATGCTATTTTTAAATATTTTTCCAAAAAGTTTAAAATTACAAAATAATAATAATAATAATAATAATAATAACCAAAATTAGGGGGCCCCCCTCGAAGCGGGAGCCCTAGGCCCGAGCTTCACGGGTCTAATGGTAAATAAGGCCCTGATCGTACCATTAGTTAACATCTTTTGCCCTTCAATTTTAAACATAAGAGTTGTGCCGAATCTTTAAGCACATTTAATTCGCAACTCAAGCATTTAACTCGTACTGCGCGAAAAGAATGGGTTCGTCATTACCAGGATCGTATGCTCCTTCTCCGTTGCTGTAAATTTCGTATTAAGACACTGCATTTGAAGCTTCGAATACATTTCTATGCTATTTGGGCAGAGGGAACTTTTCTACCCGTTCACATGAGTCACAGGGTGTATGACATACAGAGTTGAATATTCTATTTCTTTTATCGGCTTTTAATTATTATAATTCATATAAATTTCATTTTTAACTTTTTTTTTAATCCATTTAATTGCAATTACGATATTTTACTCTATGAATAAATGTAAATATATATATTTCTATACAAATGAAATTGTAAATACACATAAGGATTAAAGTAATCTATTTATATACTACATGTAGAGTGCAATTTATGTGCAATACAACTGTGCGTGAAAAAACATTGTATTATTTTCCGCGAATTAACATAAAATAATAATTGTAATAACGATATTAATAATAATAATAGATTCTTTGTCCAACGGGAAGGCTCTTGCCTCGTCGGCATTCACCCTTATAATAATAAATAAATAATGATAAGAAACAACTTTTGCGTCATGAACAATTTTTTTCATCGGCGAACTGTGTATTGCGTAATGTTTTTAACGTTATCTGTAGGTACTATACAAATATCATGGTCTCCTAAAATTTGGCAAAATTTATGTTTATAAGTATTTTAATCTGAATTCTCCATCAGATTTATTTATTTTGCACGTAATCCAGTTCACTACATTCGTTCGGCCACCGTCATCTTGGATTTCGTTCTCAGAAATGTGGCCAAATTCTGCCGGACCATGACTGTTGCACAGAAATGCTATTTATGCTAAAATATTTCGAAATGGGAGTTCTCTATGAGTAAAGGAAAACTTAAAACAGATAATGACTCACCGTTCATACAAATCAATCGCAAAAATTCGCAAAAAAATTGCATTTTCATCGGAGCATGAGTCGAATTCAACATATAAATGAATCACATCCACTCAAAAGTGAAAAAATCTCATTCGCGATCGCTCTTGTTGGACAGGTGGTATTGTTGCAACAATGAATTTTGTTTGTTGCGCTTATATTTCTTTTCGTTGATGGCAACAATACCGTGTACTTTTGTTGTATAATAAGTAAAGTTTACATTGTTGGATTATTGTCTTCTCTGAAGTAATATTACTTTTGGGATACCTTTACAAACAGATTTTAAAAAACAGGAAAAAAGAAAGAAAGAAAATAAGAGAAAAACTATTTTTCACGTAGACACACGGATACCACACATTAAGAAATTACAGGATCATTTATACAATTACGTCATGATATAAATCAGCAGGAAGATTTTCACTGCAGCTATTTAGGCTGGACATAAACTTATTCTAAAATTGGGTACTATACGATAATTCCAAGCAAAAAGAAAATAAAAAGAATTAAAAAAAAAAAAAAAGAAATCGATACAACTATAAGAAATATGAAATAAAGTGTAAGCCTTTGTACTACAAAATAAAAATAAAAAATCAAATTAAAGTTAGACCCAAAATTTGCAGAAACTGCAGGCATATGTTTCGAGGTTTTAAATTAAATGAATACGGTCAAACGAAAGTAAAGGGACCTATGGGAAACCACCCTCGATCGATTAAAAAAAAAAATTAAAATCGGTTCATCCAGTGAGAAGTTATGAGTGGACAAACAAACAAAAAAAAAAAAAAAAGACATACATACAATATGAATGTATAACTTCCTCCCTTTGTGAAGTCGGTTAAAAATAAGAGAAAAACTACTTTTACACGTAGACACACGTACCACACATCACTTCAATTTCTTTTCAATGCATTTCATAACATTTCTTTTCAATGAAAAAGAGAGACAGCTTCTAGATGAAAAACTACCAACTGAAGCCAAAATTGGACGTTTTTAATCCAGACGCTCACTCTTTTGAATTGAAAAAGGGGTTCTTTGGGAACTCGAAACACGTGTCTGCAATTTTTGCCAATTTTGTGCTTAATTTTACGTGATTTTTAAATTTTATAAGAACAACATTCGTTGAAGAAAGAAAAAAAATGCGTTGAAAGTTATAAAAATAAATAATTATAAAATGTTTTTCTGTTATTTTTGTAGCCTTTAAATTCTTTTTTTCAAACCACTTTATGAGGTAGCTGTCTAGTGCTAATTGGAATCAAATATTTATTATTCTAACGACGTCTGCTGTGCTGTCAAAATATAATCAACTTGTAAATATATATAAGATTAATCAACTTAATTGACACTAATGAACTTTTACTGCGAAACGTATTTTAACTCTCCGCGTTTAATACATTTAGCTCTCAGAATTGCCTTATAATAATAAAGTGATCGTGTTAAGTTAGTAATACACTTATTGTTAACTGGAAATGCGGGACGAGAACAATTTCTTTCATTGTAAAACAAGGCTGGTTAATGCCTTTTGTCTAGATGCTGGAATTAATATGATATCCATGCACAAGTGGTACTTTTTTTCAGTTCGGTAATTGAGAATGTAATGTCGGAAGTATAATTTTGTGTTCCAACTAGATTTCTTTTTGTGCTTATGGTTGCAGTTAGGATTACAATAGGGAGAGTGGGGTCAGGAATATAATTTTAGAAAGAATATTCTTATTTGTGCCGTACTCTGTAAAAAATTCTATTTCAACCTTTAAAAAAAATGAAAAAATGGGGAAATTTAGCTGCAACTAAAAATTGGTATACAGTAAAAATTTTGAGTTTAGTTGCACCATTTTCGGATGTTCCTGAACACGATTTTTGGTGTTCAGTTGGTGTAAAGTTGAAAGTTATTCATTTTTGATGCATTTTAAATTTTTTTATGTCTCTGTTTAAAAAAACCGTTCATCAATGATGTCACGCATTATGCCCACATATTTGACCCCCCCCCCCTTTGTCACAAAATGTCACATTCCAACACACCCCCTCCCCTCTTTGTCACATGTCACGCTATGTTGCACATGCAGGCATGTCACACTTCGTGAACGTGACATCATTTATGTATGATCCCGAATATTTCTTAGCACATGAAATTTGGCAACTCCATTACGTATCGAGATTTCATTGCGATAGGTCATGAGAATAGAATAAATGAGCAATTGTAATGAAGTTTTGATACGTTGTAATGAAGTTGAGTTAACGAACATCATATGCTAACGAAAAATTCTGCTGTATGTATATTTTTAAACAGGCATTTAAAAGAATTTAAAATACATCAAAAAATAAATAATGTTCAACTTCACACCAACTGAACCCCAAAAGTGGTGTTCAGTAACACCAAAAATGGTGTTCAGTAACACCAAAAATGGTGCTCAATAACACCGAAAATGGTGCTCAGTAACACCGAAAATGGTGCTCAGTAACACCGAAAATGGTGCTCTATAACACCAAAAATGGTGCTCAGCAACACCAAAAATGGTGCTCAGTAACACCAAAAATGGTGCTCAATAACACCAAAAATGGTGCTCAGTAACACCAAAAATCGTGTTCAGTAACACTAAAAATGGTGTTCAGTAACACCCAAAATGGGGTTCAGTAACACCCAAAATGGGGTTCAGTAGCACCAAAAATGGAGTTCAGTAGCACCCAAAATGGGGTTCAGTAGCACCAAAAATGGGGTTCAGTAGCACCAAAAATGGGGTTCAGTAGCACCAAAAATGGGGTTCAGTTACAGGGTTCGAAATTAGCGGTCGTTAGTCGTATTTTGCAACTAAAAATTTCCGTTTGACGACCACGATTTCACATCCAGTCGTCGCTTTTAACGCCTAACCTTTTAAATAAACTTTTCGTTTGACAACAACAATTTTTTAAAAAATCCTCATTTTTTATTTATTAATTTATTTTTTTAGTCTAGCATAACTTGATACAGTTAATATTTTTATATACATAATACACCTAATATTCTGTATTTTGAGTTTTTAAGATACCTATGGAAGACTATCGTAACTTCTTGACCCTCAAATTTGGAATTGGGAATTTTTACTTACAAATGAATTAAATAACACTTGAACAAAATAGTTAAGTCAATTAGGGCGTATTTTCTTTTATTAGGCACTGATTAAAATAGATGTTTAGGTCAGTTCATAAACTTAAGTGAAATTGCCAACTTTCTTAAAAGTTACTAATAGAAATTGATTTTTGAACATTTTCCTCTTTATCAATAATTCTTTCAGTAAGGTTGTGCTGTTTTGAGCTATTTTTAACACTTGTCCAACTGTCTTCATAGTTACCAGTTGTTATCTCTGCCCAAGCAGTTTGAATTATTTTAAAATTACGTGTAGCGAAGCCTTTTTGGCAACTTAAACAAAAAAGCTAAGGTGCCAATGACGCCTAACTTCTATATCCTAATTTCGAACCCTGGTTCAGTAACTCCAAAAATGGTGTTCAGTAACACCAAAAATGGTGTTTAGTAGCACCAAAAATGGTGGCAACTGCACACAAAATTTTTATGGTGTATGGAATTAAACCTTATGATGGTGTAGGTTCATGTAGTTTCTCCATGAATGGGAAACTAGGAACCCTTCTAATGGTTCAACTTTAGTACAAAATGTTGGTTGCAGCTAATTTTCACCATTTTTTTCATTTTTCTTTTTTGGTGAAAGGTTGAACTAGAATTTTTTGTAGTGTATTATTCGCATCACAAATATTTATTTATTCGAATTTCATGCAATTATGATCTTTGTTCAAACGCCAAGAGAAATTTTGCGCAAAATTTTCAACTAATAGAAACTTCTATCACTCTCAAATACCCCTTTTCTTAAACTAGTATTGTAGTTGCGAGTTATTATTAGTTTCATTCATTATTTCTTACACAAATGAAATAAACAATTATTATTGGAAAAATACAGCATGTACCGTTGAGAAGTTGATTGATGAACTAAGCAAAAAACGTTAATAAAAATAAAAAATAAATAAATAAATAAATAAATAAAAAGAACATATTTTAGACGTAAGATTGAAAAACGGGAGAAATTTTGTTAAATGTAGGTATAACCCCATGCTCGAATAAGACCTTCGGCGGCCCAAGGCATAATATTATTTTGTGGCCCCTTATGGTACGAAAAATAAAAATACTGGGTATAATGTATAAAGTTAAATTAGCTTGGAGATTATTTTATTAATATTTGGGGCCCCTTAAAATTTGGGGGCCCAAGGCCGTGGCCTAGTTGGCCTTTGCGGTAATCAATCACTGATAACTCCACGTGTGCTATTATTTTTCTTTTCTTTCTAATGGGGCTGCAGTATTGGTCATCAACCATTGCAGACCTAGTGCGTCCCCAGAGACTGGTATCAACTCTTACAGCGGCACCAAAATGAGTGTGGTATCATTGCCGCATTTTGTTTGACGCTTAGTTTCCCCTAGATGGGGCACCTGAGCTCTCGTTGTTGCAATCAACGGAATTAAACAGGAATTTAATTTATCTGAGAGTATCCATGCCGAAAAGATACTCAAGGGATCTTTAACATGCCGCATAATCATACAACATGGACGCAGACGATTTTCGGCACCTTGAAAATCCACCGACTTGGGTCCGGTTTGAACCTGCGATCTTGGGCTTACGAGACTTGCGTCTTGCCACTACGCCACCCTTTCGACACGTGTTCTATTATTAAGGTATCCCAAAATAGAAGATTTGTAGTGAAATTTAAAAAATATTTTCTTGAATTTATGTTTTAATTCATATTCTTAGACACACACTTACACGCACAATACAAGTAAAACGCGGTTAGAATGCTGTTTTGAAAGACATTTTTTCCCAGTAAGGATAAAAAACGTTGAAGAAAAATATAGCAGAAAGTGTTATCTAGGACTTTTGAAGAAAAACACAAGCTTCGAATCTCTAAAATTAAAAAATATATAGTAAGAAAACGTAACGATAAGGCAAAGAAAGAAACAATTCTGACTATTTCTTCATAATACTAGCGAAAATGCCCGTAACAAACTTATTTAGTTTTATTTATGCAGTAGCGTCACTTTGAAAGGCGGAGAGAGGGGTCCGCCCGGGGGGGGGGGGGGGGGGGAGGACTCTTTTGGGAATGACACCAAAGATGTATTTAAGAGTTTATGAAAATATATATACCGCATTTTCGCATTTACCCCCGTTGTATCTTAAATATATTTGATCTGTTGGTAAGTATATATGATTTCTAACTAAAAATCACTACCTCCATTTTTTTTTTGGATTATTTGTTTAGAATATAACTTTTTTTTTGGGGGGGGGGGGAGGGGGTGACCACAAGTTAACGCAACGGGTAACACCCGTGCTAAAAATGCCACTGGTTTTTGTAAGCTTTTTTCTTTTTCCTTTTAGTTTTAGAAACTTATAGAGAAAGAATTGGAAAAAAAGAATTCCTGTTCTTCAAAAGTTTAAAAAATCTAAATCTGAAAAAAAAAAAGAATAAGGGGGGGGGAGGGGGTAGGGGCAAAGGAAATTAAAAAATCCATAAGAAAACTTAACAAAACTAAAGAGAACAACAACAACAAAAGAAAAATTGTTTCACTGTAAATTCTTGACGTTCTACACTTACAAAATGTATAAATATGTGTCAAGGAGCAAAGTCTTACAATTTTTCGTCACATAATATTGCTTTTGTGTGAATCATAAACTTTGGCAGTAAAAATTCAACTAAGTATTAATATGGTAAAACAAAAATTAAAAAATACAATTTGAAATTTCGGAGAGAACTCATTTCAGTAGCTATGAAATTTAAAAGCATGAATTAATGAACAAAATAAGAAGCAGAGATTCTTGATAGCATTCGAAAAAAATATTTCAATTTTTTTTTTTTATCGTTGTGAGTAAACATCATTTACTTCATCAAATTTTTGTTTCCCTCTTTGTTCGCTTTTCACAACTTCGAGAAAAACCTGGAAAATAAAGCTGTCCTCAAGCTTCTTTAGTGCTTTCATCATCGTAGTTTGTTGTTGCTTGCGGCGCGTGCGCGTTGCTGAGCCAATCAGGACAGAGAGATCTCATCACCTCGCCGGATGAGTTTTTCTTCGGAACACAATCCGTTCAGAGATTAATAATGCGTCCGTACCTTTCTTCACCGATCCTGAAACACAGCTGGAACACTCAGCGTTGAGGCACTAGAATGTTTGAAAATCGGGAAAACTTGCGCACATCTTTTTTATGCTGCTTGTGAGGTAAGAGTTTGTCTGATTTTTATTTTCTCTTTGAGGAAACATATTTGAGTGTAACATAAATATAGTTCTAAAAGGAATTACTAAATTCTTCCTGTAGTGAACTTCTCAAATATGAATTGTTCTGTATCATAAAATTTTTAATCGAAATGAAAACATTTATTTTAGATTCGTTGAAAATTATTAATATAGAACGAAGTATTGATTTCGGGATTTAGTTTTCCTTTCTTTTTTATTTATTTATTTTCTTTTCGGTTTTCGTTAATATTTTCTCACGAGCGGATTTTTTTTTTTTTTTTTTTTTACTATTGACAATGATAACTTTAACTTTGATTTTAACGTACATGCATCTCGTGATGTTATATATTGTTTTAAAGTGAAAAAGATAAAAAAGGAGTTTTCGATAGTTGTGTGCTCTTACGTATATGTTTTATATGTTTATTGTTTGTTAAATGTTTTTGTGTGTTTGATAACATCATTGCCTCTTTTCGATTAACGCATAACATTTTATGGTGCTTTTATTTTATGTTTGACATTTTTACAAAACAGGGTGATTTTAGTTACAGTTACCATGTTTACACCTAGTTCGAATTGAAGTATGCCATTGGAAATTGGTATGCACTTTATATGGCTCATAGGCAAGTCTGTCAGGCATGGCTGATTCATGGGGCCCGGCTTTTGAATGGGGCTTGATTCGGAGAAGTGTAGAGGGTAAAATGGGAAATGCTAACATCCAGGAGGATTTCTAAGAGTGACTACTTCTGCATTGGGGCCTCTTGGAAAACCAGAAAAACTGTCGTGTGAGGGAGCGTCACAGCAATCATCACACCTCGCTCATTAATGTGACTGTAATTTCTGGAATAGATCTTGCTATCTTCTGGTTTGAAACGAAATATACTATCGCTGGGTATGGGCACACAAGCAATATCAAAAACTACTCAAAAGTCTTGCAAACCATATTTGAAAACAAATGTACTGTTTGGAAATAATTACTTTTCCAATACAATGATTCTCCCTCGGTGTATATCGAACTAAAACTAGAAGATTACTTTTTTGGTAAAGGCTCATTTTGATAAAATTTACTTTTCATATTTGAGTTACATTCTTTTTATTTTTTAGAAATAAATATTGAATCTTATGGTATCACAACACAAATACAAATTTCGAGTAATTATGCGTAATATTATGAGAGAGAGAGAGAGAGAGATTTGGAGCTATTTCAATGATAGTGAAAATTTGAACTATGATGTAAAGAATTAAACTGCCGCTTAATTTGAATACTGAGGAGTAGGAAAAAGTCAACATATTATGTGTTGCCAAAATGCGAAAGGAAAATTGTTTAGTTCTAACGTGCTTGATGGCTATTTTATCTGAATATTATTTTTTTAGCATTAATTTGATGAATATATCATTTTTGGTAACTGATAGTTTTCTATTAGTTAAACTTCGAATTGAATTTTTTGCAAGAAAATAGGTAATTCTAAAAGAAAGAAAAAAGTTGCTCTGCGTCTGTTTTGTTTTAATTTCAAGCAATATCGGTTTTTCTTTACGTTGAAATTAACTTTAGCATTAAAAATTAATAAATAAACACACAAACAAAAAATATTCTAGTAAGAAAATCGTCTTTAAATTTAATTAAACTTTCTTCTTTTAAGTTGCTTTCCCTTCTACGTTTTAGTATCCTTAATAAAAACAAGCAGGTTTAAAAACATTTTCCTGTTCATTAAATAACGCTATTTAATTAAGTTCCTTCATTAGACTATTAAATACAAAAATGAATCTTGTTTAAAAAAAATCTAATAAAAAAACATCGTATCAATTACTTTCCTCTCTCCCTTCTTCCTACTGTAGTACTTCCCAAAGGGTGTGCCGTGGTTCCCCGGGGTGCTGCTGTGGTACTTTGACCTGGACATATAAATGCACTTTACTGCCACAAAACAATTTATGTACGGTATGCACAATTGTCACATACTACCATCTGGTTAGTTGAAAGACAATTTTCTTAAATAGGTAATTTAAATCTTATATATAAGTGGCTTAAGTGTCTGTTTGTCGCCGATAGCTTATTCGTTGCTTGTGTAACTGTAACTAGCCAATGGGATGAAGTTGTCATGGCATTCAAATAGTCCATATACACTGATATTGCCCGATTTTATTCCGACATTGCATTTTAAACTGAATTAACTTGAGCGTGTCAGGGGGAAGGTGAACATTTGTTTGCATTAGTATTTATGTAGAGTAGTCCCGTCCATTAGCCAAGAATAAATCCGTGTTTTGAGACGAACACAGGCTTATTGAAGGCAGGACAGTTGAAACATTCACATGAACACATAGATACAAATAAGCATTCTGGCCGCGTCAAGGCCGTTGAAAATACTTCTAAAAGTTGGGGCTACGTCTAAGTGGATATTCCTCACAATCTGCACGTCTGTCCGGCTTTCTCGTTTCTACTCCTGCGATCTCCGTGCGAGGACGCGCGTGATCAGGTTGTAGAGAGGGGTTGAGTAGTTACCCTCCTCCACATTTATAATATCTAGAACAGCGGCCATTTCGCATGACAGCCGGGCTTTCTAGTTTTGTGAAATAGCCAGTTTAGAACAGGGGTGCAACCAAAATGTACTTTTACTTCAAGGGTGCTATAGGTTCAAAAGATCTGGGAACCTGCGTTTGACTGAACTGCAATCTTGCATCAGGTAATAATGCTCTAGAATTCGGAAGCGCTGCATTAATTCGATGTCTTTAAACGCATTATTCAATCTTTTAAAAGTTGTTTTCCAAACTTATATTAAGTTCTTGGGGAAAAAAAGTCAATGACGCTATTATGCCATGGGTGAAACTATGAAAAAAATATATAAATGACCACCTTTGCACAAACGTTCTTAATTACTTTCAAATATACCAATCATTTATGCGTTCATTCATTCACTCACTCATTTATTCATTCATTCACTCACTCACTCATCTATTCATTCATTCACTCACTCACTTATTTATTCATTCATTCACTCACTCACTCATCTATTCATTCATTCACTCACTCACTTATTTATTCATTCATTCACTCACTCACTCATCTATTCATTCATTCACTCACTCACTTATTTATTCATTCATTCACTCACTCACTCATTTATTCATTCATTCACTCACTCAGTGAATTTCATTCATTCATCATTTATTCATTCATTCACTCACTCACTCATTCATTCATTCATTCACTCACTCACTCATTTATTCATTCATTCACTCACTCACTCATCTATTCATTCATTCACTCACTCACTTATTTATTCATTCATTCACTCACTCACTCATCTATTCATTCATTCACTCACTCACTTATTTATTCATTCATTCACTCACTCACTCATCTATTCATTCATTCACTCACTCACTCACTCATTCATTCATTCATTCACTCACTCACTCATTTATTCATTCATTCACTCACTCACTCATTCATTCATTCACTCACTCACTCATTTATTCATTCATTCATTCGCAAATATCCTTAAAAGTCCAGATCAAAAAGTTTCATGGGAAAATAGGCTCGTTTAGTTCTGGATGAACTTCGTCTCTGTACATGTTCTACGTCGTAACATCTTTGTAGATAAAGTTCCAACAAATCCAACTGTTAGTAAAGGATTTATGTAGGATTGAAAATTTCCCGTAGGCGCTAATGTTAATTTCTTTTTTTTAACTGTTCAAAATTGAACAAAAATTGCTCAAATCAAAAAACTGTTTCCTGTTGAAAGCCTCTTCCAGTAACCTTGTTCAAAGGAACTTGGATCTTCTGACCGGAGTTTACATGATTTGCTTCGTTTTTGCCCCTAGGCGCTAATGTTAAGATTTTTTGATCTATTCAAAATTAAACGAAAAATTATTCAAATCAAAAAATAAAATTTGGAAAGGAGATGTCCTCGCCGAGATCTTTCGAATGCAAAAAAGAAAAAAAAAGATAAAAATCCCCTTTCGAATCGAACATTTCCATCAAAAGATATTAGGGAAGAAGGCGGGCAGACAGACCAACAGACCGACAGACACACATTTTCCCCCTCTCAAACCCTACTTTCAAATTTTTATTTTTTCATATTAATTTAATTACATACTTCACTTATTTTTGACTTTTTCTTATTTTTTACGATACATTAAGACTTCTTTCCTTCATGTTCTCTTCTTTAAAACTTTTACAGGAAAGTAGGCTAATACAAATGGAGTCGGATTAAGGCGTAAGATTTCTTTCGTCATTTCAAAACAATAAATACTTAAGTTTATATGTTACGATGAATGTCCGAAATCGGAAAATGTCGACAGTCACCAGTGAATGTTGACCATTTTCCGATTTCGAACATTCACCGTAACATATACAAATTAAAACCAACCGAATGATACGATATTCGGATAGAGTCTCAACAAGAGGTCTCTCAAGTTGACGAGCAAATTGATCATTTAAAAAAAAATCAACTATTGTATTGAAGTACTTCATTAAACGCTACATACAACCTACCTGTTCCTTTTATAACTTTTTTTTTTCCTTTTCTTTACTCTTTTCTTTCTTTTTTTTTTTTTTTTGCCATTTTTTTAGCGTTTCAACTGGTATTTTTATCGAAATGTTAAGAGGCAAAGATTTTAACCCTTTGGTCATATTGCTTTCTTTCTATTAGATCGAAGAAAAATTATACAGATTTTTTAAACATTTTTTCGTGTAACAACCTTTTTATTGCTTTCTCAATAAAGCACTTTATCAAACCTTAGTCTCTTCACCCATCCCAATAACGTCAAAAACTTTTCATCTATACGAAAACAACCTTATTAATAAAAAGCGAAAGCTCTTTCCCCCGCATAGTTTACGTTAAAAGTGCTTCCTAGTCAAGTTTGTCATCAACCCTGCTCTCATGAAGTTTATAGAATGGTTAAAAGTTGCTGACACAGCTGATTTTTTTTAAAGCCCCACACATGCACACATGGGAGGGGGGTGGATCATTAAAATGAAGGAATTGAAACACAGTAACGAGGAACCCGGATGAAAATAAACAAACAAAAAAAACCCCCTAATTCGCATAATTCCCTTAATAATTTTTTTGAGTTGAAATATTTGCTGATTTATTTTTGCACTTGATTATTTATGGTAAACTTGACCTACTTTTAAGCGTTTATTGTAGCTCCTTTATTCATTTGTTTATTTTTAGAAACTTTTCTTCACGAAAAGCAAATTAAAAAAGAGAGTGAAAAGTCAATGGGTTAATTAGTTGACACAGAAAGGGGAATTCGTTGGATTTGGAAAAATATTTTTCTCAGTTCTAAATAAAGAAAAGAAAGGTAAATTTACTTTGTGTCATTTAATTATCTCAAAGAGATCACTTGTAAAGGTTTTGAGGTAATTAAAATGTGCATCAAAATTAACTAATGGATTTGGCGTTGTTCTAGAAATTTTTCTACCCTGCTGTCTTAACTGAACGATATAAGAAGTAATCAACTTAGTGCAAAGATATCGTTGCTTTAAATCAATCTTTGAACATTATTGGATAAGAATACAAACTCTTTTTGGTTGCATTCTTAAGAATAGTTTCGATGTGCATCTTTAAAAGATGTAGTAAAAAGCTCGAAGCATGCTGATAAGAAAAATCAAAGAATTTATTTTCAAAATTAAATGATTATATTTTCTTGAGCGTGTTTTGTTTTTATTAAATGGAAACGACTAATTTTAATGACATAACCTGTGTATTTTTAAAATTGTTTTAAACTAGTTTCACCTCCTTTTCAAAGATGAAAAAGGTTAACAGGAAGATGAAAGATAGAGTGAAGAAAATTACTTGACATGTTTTATTTGAAGTTGGTTCTAAATAGTGTTTGTTAATTTGAAGTTAGTTCGTACTTGAAGTTGCATTAAAGTGTGACTAGTTAACTTAAAGTTAGCTTCAAATGGCGTTTCTTTACTTGAAGTTGATTTCAAATGGTGTTGGCTTACTTGAAGTTAGCCTTAAAGGTTTACTTGAAATTTTTCAATTGCATCAAATTCAGTACTAATGACCCAATACCCCGTTGTTGATATTGATTTTATTCCGGCACTGAAACTGAAGTTGAAAATTTATTACGCATAAACAAAAAATCTAGAACTATGGGGGTCATTCATAAATGATGTCATGCTTCGAGGGGGAGGGGGTTCGTGAAATTGTGACAAAGTGTGACAAGGGGAGGGGAAGGGGTAACAAGAAGTATGACATCATGCGCTACGCAACATAGCGTGACGCGTGACAAAGGGGGGGAGGGGGGGTCCGCTGAAGTGTGACACATTGTGACAAAAGGGCTAGGGGGGTCAAATATATGGGTAAAAAGCGTCATTTATGAACGGCCCTATGGTTGGAAGAGAAGCACAGTTCCAAATACCGGATCGTAGACTGAATGAGTCGGGATTTTTGCTTTTAGTTCTATTCTATTCTATTCTATTCTTCTCTACTTTAGATGCTTCTAGCATCATATTAATAAGAGGTGTGCGTACGTTGCGTCTTGCCTCTGTTGGCTCTCCTAATTGTGAACCAGCATCCAGATGAGAGACCGTTATCTAGGTTGGCATCCCCAGATGTATTGTTTCACTTGAAGGACATTGCAGCCACGACGGATTTTACGTGAACCAGCTCCCATTAAAGTACATGATTCTGGAACGAATCAGTAGCGAGAGGTGGTCACCATCCCAAACACTGACCTCAGTCATTGTTGCTACACTTTCGCTGTTCCTTGAAACCGAGCGTCTACCATCTGGTACACTGCGGGGCTTGTTTGTAGCTGGTAAAGTCAAAAATGCATGCTGCTTTTCTGATCTTGCGTATGCATCGTCGATAATCTTACGCAATACTATCAGAGTAGATTTTTTCATATTGGCAGTAGGTTATCACACACAATGGTAGGTATGTAATGGCGAGGAGACTTGACACTTGTCTTGGAGATTACACTACGTCTTTTTGAATCCTGAAATTATCACAACAGCAGTCAAGTAGTACACATGAGTTTTGAAGCGGAATTACCTGGATATTGTTCAACAACCTGTTGAAAGCTGATAACTGATTTTCAGTTATTAACCCATTAATGCCTACCGTGCTGAAGTACCCAAAAATAAACATTTCAACAAAAAATTGCTTTAATGTATTCCTAACCAGTTATTTTAAGGTTTAAGAATACATTAAAAAACAATTTTTTGTTGAAAGGTTTATTTTTGGATGCTTCAAAAAGGGACGGTAGGCATTAATGGGTTAAACAGAGAACTTGTAGGGAACATTAATCTGTAATGTGACGAATTCGTAAATTTCAAACTCAAAAATTTCCCAAAAGCTCCTTTTAGAATGTCAATTAGTTTTTAAAGAAAGATATAAAAGGAGAAATAAATCCCTTTTACTTGAAGAAAAGTAATCTACGATTATATGAATAACTAGCTGTACCCGCACGGCTATGCACGTGTTAAAAAATGAAAAGACCAGTCGATTCGCCATTGTGTAAATAGCTATAACTTTTTAAAGTGTAAATTATGTTATTTTATTAAAATGAATTCCACATCAATAAAAATTAGCCGCCCATGACAGTCAACCAGCGATCCTACACATTTAAGCATTGGTTTTTACAAAACAAACAATAAAAAATAGAAAAACGAAAGAAAGAAACGAAAAAGAAAACATTTAAAAGAAAACGCATTCTGTTTGTTTAGTTCAAGTGCCCACACAAAAAGGACGATTATAATCCATTGCAATAGTTTTAATTAATACATCTTTACTATAATTAGTTTTTATCTATTATTCATTGACAGCAAAACAGAAAGACGAAATTTTGTTGCTTGCAGAAACTAACAGCAGCAAGAAAAGCTTTGAAAGCGTGAAAACCTTTCATCTGAGCCCAAATAGACAAATAACATGTTTGCTAATTCACTGGAGAAAAAAATTGAATAAATAAATATATAAATAGTAATAATAAGTTGGAGTAACAAAAATCGCTATAAAGGATAACGTTTCTTTAAAAAAAACCTTGTGCAGTATTTTAATTCGTTTTAAGAAAAGAATAATCAAAATTCAAAAAATAAATTAATTGATTAATTAATTAAAAACCGGCTGCTCCGCAAAGTGATAAAAACGTCAAGAAATAAATATTAATTCGTTAAAAAAGAAAAGGATCATAAACCAGTCGCCATGGTAACCATTCAACTAAAATTAAAGTTAATTACCGTGAAAAAATAATTTCGAACTGCAGAGAAAAACGCTTATAACTTCTTTTCAGGTTAATTTAGTGGCTTCGAATTTTAGCACGAAGAACAAAACTTTTTCTGGGACTGTTTTTTACGCGCTTTTCAACGGTATTAAGCTCGAAAGGATGCGATATTTCCTTCCCATAGAAAACGACTATTTTATGAAACTTTCGGCTATAAATTGGAATAAAAAAAGAACAAATTCCAATTTCAGAAAAAACTCTCCGAGGTGCACACCCCCATGTTCCAAACTAATTTCGTGCCAAATTTCATGAAAATCCGCCGGACCGTCTGGGCCCTACGCCGGACACAGACAGACACACATACTTGCTGCTTTATTATTAGTAGAGAGCCAAATTTCATGAAAATCCGCCGGACGGTCTGGGCCCTACGCCGGACACAGACAGACAGACAGACAGACAGACACACATACTTGCTGCTTTATTATTAGTATTGTATCAATTTGTTAAATCGTTTGTGTATATCTGTTAGCATATTTAAACATTCTAATCATATATTTTTGTATTTTTTGTGGTTTCACTCAAACGTTACGAAACGCAGTATTGTTTTTCATCACCTTAATACCCATAAAAGATGTGTTGCCACGTGTATCTGCGTTCTTTCCTGAATTTCCGGGTTTGTCTTTTCTGCCAACTTTCAATGGAATAACAACGTTATCTCTAAGTTTATAAAATGGTAGTTTGGCGAACACAGAGGTGAAACACGATGCCGCAGGGGAATGAACTTCCATCCAATTTGGCTGTCAAAATCCTTTATCCCGAAATCTTCCTTGTTTGGGTAGAGTAGAGTTGCTCTTTTGCTGTAGGTGTGAAAATATTTTTCCTGCTTTAAATTAAAAGCAATACTACAATAATGAGGTTAGAATTGCAATAAAATTTATATTCTAAGTTTTGTTAATTTATCTTACTCGACACAAGAAAAGAAAAAAAATAAACACACACGTATACTGTCAAACCCGTTTATAACGACAATGGTTTTAACAACACATCGGTTATACCGTCAATAACTAGTTAGTCCGAGCCCATTGAAATTTGCGATATACAACCTCGCTTTTAACTTCATAGTTTGGATTTAAGGTGTTATTTCTGCGATCCAATTTTTGATTTGATAGTTTTTCAAGTAAAATTAAAAATCAAATAGAATAAAATTATTGCAGTACGACCACGAAGTTGAGACCTCTGCTGGGCGAATGCCAATAAGAGTCCATTCAATGTTAAAGAGAGAAACTTGCAGAAGGAATTCGCCGCATTCTGTTTTTGTTTTGTTTCGTTTATAATTAAGTACACATGCAATCATTACTCTTGTTAAGCTCAAATGTCATTAAAAATCTGAAAATACAATGGAGGCAATTCAAGCAACGTCATTGGTCACGTGGCAGCGATGAAAGCAATGTAAACAAAGGAAGGCGTAGCATCGTTTTACTTCGAGTTCGACAAATCTAATTAAAAACTAGGCCTAAATAAAGTTCTACATTACATAAAATTAACACTAAATACAACACTATAACTATTGTAATAATTAAGAAATTTCATTTATAATGGTTAAATTAAATGCAAAAACTGGGTTATAATCAGAAACAGCTGTGAAAATAGTCTAATTAATTTCAAGATAACTAATTTTGCCTAGTGAACTCCACGTAGAACTCAATTGAAAATCTTAGTAAACAAAAAGCGGATATCACGTGACAACGATGATCGCTCATAAGTCCGTCTAGCAGTGAATTGCCTCCATTGAAAATGTGATCTATAACATGTTGTGCTTTGTTTCTGAACTGCACGTTCATATGCTTAAGCAGTAGCGTGACATGAGACAAAGGAGGGGTAGAGGGGTATGTGGAGGTGTGACAAAGGGGAGAGGGGCGCGAATATATTGAAGAAAAGTGTGACATCATTTATGAATCGTCCCAAATTATCTTAGCGGTTATTCCAATGAATCATCCCAATTTCTGGAAGAGACATGTGACCTTTGATCAGCGAATGCTATCTGTTATTTTAAGAAAGTTCACTAAAAGTAAACACAAAAATAAATTTATATGCATTAATATACATAACCAAAAAAAATATCAGAAGAATGAAAATTGTTTGTAATGGTGGAAAGTCTTTCGTTTAAATTAACGTTGAGTTCTCTTTAAATACGATAAATATGACTAACTTCATTATTTGCCTTTTAGTATTTGCCCTTTCCCTTTCATTCGTCATACGAGCTTTTAAACTCAATTAGATGTATGTAGAGTGCTAATAGCTGTTGCACTTGAAAAATGTTTTATCCAAATGCTTTTATTGGGAGTACAATTTTAGAAATGTTATATAATTTAATATTTTTAAGCTTGAAGTTTCTCTTAAAAACATATTTTAAAGCACTTGATGCTAAAAAATGTTTTGTTTATGAAAGTGCAATAAATTAGGAATGAAAATCATTTTTGTAATGCATTTAGCATTTTGTTGTTATTGAATGGTACTTGAAATGTGGTTGAAAAAGCAATATTTGTTAAAATGTACCTGAATTTGAAAATTTGCATTGGATTTTTTTGAAAAATATTTTTTTCTT
Organism: Octonoba sinensis; assembly: GCA_038502835.1. NCBI lineage: Eukaryota > Metazoa > Arthropoda > Arachnida > Araneae > Uloboridae > Octonoba > Octonoba sinensis. Next base: position 22,313,560 of record CM076601.1, on the reverse strand, counting down.
TTCCAGCTTCGAGCTACAAAACGTATTTCTTATATATGCTGTAATGGGACCCTTTTAAGGACATGTTATAAATTTTATGTTGTCTCAAAAGCGAACATGCGTGCATTACCGTTAACTATTACTAAAATCTATTTAATCGGCTTTCTCAGACAATATTTTGTTCTTAACCTACGTATTGCAATGATTGAAAATGATCGCTTGCATATTTAATAGTTTGTTGGTATCGTAGCCTCGTGGTAAGGCGTGGGACTCGTATGCCCTAGGTAGGTCAGAGGAGGAGCCTAGTGTCAGAGGCGGTGGATTTTTAAGATGCAGAAAATCGTATGTCATATCAGGTGACATGTAAAAGACCCCTTGAGTATTGGCTTGGGTTCTCTAGGATAAGTTAAATTCCTAGTGTAATTTCGGATCAACAGAGTCCGGGTGCTCGCCATTAAAGGTGGCCAAACTGGACGTCAAAATTCTCATGCGGCGATGGTACCACACTCATTGTGGAGCCCCTGAAAGAAATGGTACCAATTTCTGGGGAACGCACGGTGTCGTGCCCGAAGCTCACATGTCTGAAGCTCACAGTAGGGGAAACGTGTCTCTAGCTCACATAGACCAGTATCTCGTGCCCCAAGCTCACAAATGTATTTGGGTCCAACTATTTTGTCCCAAGCCCCTCCCCTCCCCCCACCCGAAGGGGGCGGAAACGAGGAAGATGGATTATTTTTTTATTTTGAACAAAATTATAGATAATGGGGATTTTTTGAAATATAGTAATAATAATTTTGTTGAGATGTATGATCAACTTTCCCTCACGCTTTTATGTCAGGCTTGGGACTGGGCAGTGTCTAAAAACTTGCCATTGTCGTGGTTACCAAATTATTCCATTTTTGTCACGTAACTTAGCGAGGCCAAACACTTGTGTAGGTTATTAGACCGCCTATACTCCTGCAAAGTGTTTTCTATTTTTTCATCCAATCATACATAAACTTTTCTTCTCTTTACTCCTGCGTTTTTCTCTTGCTCTTAACTGGTGGGACACTTTAACCGATTGTTCTTTGAAAGATTTAACTAGAAATTGTACATTGGGGTTTTTATACCAATAATTCTAATTAATTGTGAGTTCCACGAGTCCACTGGATTAGAGGTCCTGTGTCGTTGACCACTTACATTCCCTAATTGAAGGGGAACATTGGGATTGTCCATCCGTTGTTCTACAAAGTGATCGACAAAACGTTTGAGTTTGTCGTTCAGCGCCGGTCTAATCTCCCCCCACCCAGCTCTTATCTATAGCCCTGCTTCCACCTGTCAAGGTGATACGTCGGGGAAAGGAGTGATACATTTGTGAGCTTGGGACATGAGATTCTGGTCTATGTGAGCTAGAGACACGTTTCCTCTACTGTGAGCTTCAGACATGTGAGCTTCGGGCACGGACCCGTAACGCACTAGGTCTGTAATTGGTAGAAGTCGACAGCAGCCCATTAGAAATAAAAAATATTTGTTCGTTTTCTATTTTTAAGAAATTACTGGACATTTTTCAGTTTAATGATTCTTTTTTTTCTAAAATCCGAAAATGAAAATAACAGTTACAAATTGTCTCCAAATAAGTAATTATTTTGAAAAAAAAAACGCTCTTGTTTTTCTTTAAATATAGATTTTATTTTTCGTGTAAAAATTTCTATTTCAGAATGGAATATTGCAGACGATTCTTCCTTTCATAACTGCGCTCAGTTATCAATAAGGAATCAAAATAAGTCACTTTTTAATAAACGTTACGTAAAAATAAAGCTGGAATCAGAAGAAAACATTTTTCAACCTGTTGTTGACAGTTGAAAGAAATTGAAAACTCAAACAACTCTCGTTTTGTTTCTACTTAGTTTTTTTCTAATCAGGTTTCTAAATGTTAGAATATCCTTTTGCTTAGATTTCAAAAACTAGCTGAATATATTAGACGATGTTTGCTCTTCTAAGTCGATATAAAACGATACAATCTTTCTTAATTTTATGCAAGTAAACAGCAACATAGGGATGAACATTGAGAAATATGCGGGATTTACACTACACGGATAGTGACGAAATGCGTTGTCGTCACTGCCATTTTTGTTGCCAAAAAAATACCCCATTACTTCCCTTTCTTATTTCACATCATTGCGTAATCAACAAGTCATGATCCTCAGGGATATATACCGAAGGATAAATAAAAGCGAATGAGCAAAAGACCCAGTACATCATAGCGTGGTAAATGCACTAAGTAGAACCAATGATGACATGCAAGGATTTTCAGTGGGCTTTTTGAAATCCTAAAATGTTGTATTTTACTTTAGCAAAGTTTTATTAAAAGTGTTTTTTTTTTTTTTTTGACGGAAAATGAAGTTTTAAACGTACAGTAAAAAATTATAGTTCAACCTTTCACAAAAAAAAAAAAAAAGAAAAAAAAAAGGGAAAAAATGGTGAAATTTAGCTGCACCTAACGTTTTGTACTACATTGAACCACAGTGTTAAAATTTTCCGTAAGAAAACAGTAAAATAACCATTTAATTTGATTTTATTTTACCATATTTAATTACAACAGTTGAATAGCACACGTGGAATTATACCTACAGTTAAACTTACTCCTGTTTTTCAATCTTACGTCTAAAATATATTCTCTTTATTTATTTTTTAACTATTTTTATTAACTTTTTTTCTTAATTCAAAAATCAACTTCTCAACGGTACACGCAGTATTTCGTCAATAATAATTGCTTATTACATTTTAATATTCATTATAAAAAATAATGAATGAAACTAACAATTACTCGCAACTACAGTATCAGTTTAAGAAAAGGGATATTTGAGAGTGATAGAAGTTTCTATTAGTCGAAAATTTTCCGCAACATTTCTCTTGGCGTTTAAACAAAGCTCATAATTGCATGAAATGCGAATAAATAAATATTTGAGATGGGAATAATACACTGCAAGAAATTCTGGTTCAACCTTTCAGCAAAAAAATGGTGAAATTTAGCTGCAACCAACATTTGGTACAAAAGTTAAACCTTATAATGGTTCCTAGTTTCCCATTCATGGTGAAATTAGCTCAAACTAAACCATTATAATGGTTTAACTTAGTACCAATTGTTGGTTGCAGCTAAATTTCACCATATTTTCCATTGTTTTTTGGTGAAAGGTTAAAAGTGAAAAAAAGATTGAAAATCTTTTTCAATATAAAATTTCAGAACTAAACATGTAAAATATGGAGTAGGGTCAGGTGGGGTAAAATGAGTCATTTCTAGCTATTTTCATATTTAAAGTTTCATAGCAACAAAACCAGAAACATTTCACATTTCGTTTCAATTGCATCTTAACATTGAACTCCTTTAGGTCAATTTTATGTCATTTTAATATTTATTTTTTTAATTATGAAATAGTTTAACTGAGCTTATAAAGGTGTGACCTGATTTACTCCATCGTGGGGTAAAATGGGTCGGAGTGGAAAATAAAGCTGAAAGCAGTTATTTATTACTTTGAAATTTAAAAAAAAAAAATAATAAAGTAACATATTTAGCAAGATTTTGAATTATGATTACATTGAAATGTTGAAATATTATTGTTCTAAATTGTTACATATTGGTTCACATAATACTTCAGCAACATCACTTCTCTCTACCATATCAACATGATCTTTTTTTAAGGAGAACATGAAAAAAAAAATTTAGTTTCATTTCCAATAAAATAAACAACATACACTTTAAATTTAGGAACTTTCTGCAGTGAGGTGCAACAGAGTAAATTTTAAAATAATAATCGAATAGAACTCGCTAAGCCTAACCCTGACCCATTTTACCCCATCCGAGAAAAACTGGTGCAAAAAATTCAATATTTAATATTTTTTTATATGCTCGGCTGGAATTGTTCTCTAAAGTTACTTAGTGAGGAAATCCTTTACATTTGGGCTGTTATTTCAAAAATATATAGAGATTTTTAGAAGTTGGTGAACCATATGTTTAGCACACTATCATCCAAAAATTACAAAAATATTTTTGTGTTGCCATATTTAAGAACCTAACTTTTTTTCGAATGAAAAATGTTGCCAACACACTGAAATATAACATAAAAAAATATTGGTTTAAAAATTTCAATTTCAAGTTCTATTATTTTGGGTTTTTTATCAAGTGACCCATTTTACCTTATCCTCCGCTATAACTTAAATTGAAAATAAAAATTAAAGATTTATGTTTCTATAATCATTCGAATATGATCCCATGAACCTAATTAAAACTCGAAACATAATATTTTCCGGGAAAATTAAAACTTTTTTTGATATTTCTCCCCCATGAAAACCAAGTCACATAAGAAGTTTCATGCTTTGCGATATTTCATGTGTTGAGATTTTTTTAAAAATTAAGATACGCAACTTTGTGCAGTTTATACACCTCTGAAAGATTTAATAAAAATTAATGTGCAATATTTTACCCTTATGGTGACAGATTATGGAAACTTGAAATAAATCAGCTATGATTTTTTTGGGAGCCACAACCCTCCAATGACACTCTTAAAGCATGGGAGTATGAAGGAGGGGCGGGTCCACACAGCAATGTAGCAAGACTGGGCTGGCGCCCAGCTAATCTACCTGCGAGTGGGAGCGAGCCGACGGTAAACTTCGCTTACCCGTGCCCGGGGGAGGGCAGCCCTAAGGCTTCGTGATAACAGGGTAGGGGGGGGGCGAAGTAGAAAAGTCAGCTATGATTTCTGACTCTCCTATTTTCATATTTTCTTCTGTGGCCCTCTAGGTTTTGTCTGTGACTCGTAAGGGACAATATGGCTCCCTTTGAGAAACCCTGGTCAAAAACTAGAAGGACGAAAGGTTTGTCGATTCTGAAGAACAAAAATTTCAAAATTTAATACGCAAAAAACTGAAAAAAAAGTATGAAATTATAAAAAGGAGCCCCTTTATCAATGCATAAAGTTTTGTTTCTTGGGATGTATATAATCTGAGTAGTAAAATATAAGGAAAACAAAGATATTTCATTCTATGACAACCATGACTAAAAAAAATAAAGAATGAACTATTCAAATGGAGCAGAAAAGCCAAAAAATATATATATAAAAAACCCTGTACTGTACGGGGAAAAAACCAAAGAGATTTATTGGATTGATTTTTAATAGTTAATACAAAAACATAATTTCCACCAACTACCACCTCAAATAATTATGAATCGTCTTTTTTTCTTTCCTGTCAAAAATTTTCAACTCGTATATGCAATTTATTTCCAAATTTTGCACCCTTAAATGTTGCTTCTTCTGCTTTAATTTTTCCCACCCAGGTAAGCGTTTAATTCTTAATAGTAAAATTGATGTGTTTAATTAAAAATATGACAAAATAAGTTAAAGTAATTATTCTTCGAGTCATAAAATGTTGTTACAACATCAATCAAAACCATTAACTACATTGATTGATGGAATGCGAAGAAATTTTATTAAAAAAATAAGTTTCTGTATTTTTTCTCTTTTCTTTCACATAATAACCGGAAAACTTTCCCCGGAATAAATACTAAGATCAATATTTTTCCTGTGAGAAGAGAAAAATTTGGATTCATCCGCCAGCAGCGCAAAGCGACTGGGCAAATTATGACCTTGCCCTTGGAAGCTGATGGAAATAAAGCATTTTCTTGTCAAGCCTCTAATGAAAATGTGTCAAAAGGAGTTTTCTTTCCCGTCTGAGCTGCTGATTGAAAAATGAAGGATAGCACAGTTTAGCTTGCATTGTTCGTTATTATCGTGGTGTGATTAACAAACGCGTCATTTATTTGCTGTAAACTCCGTCTCTGTTAAATTTAACTTATTGGTCTTATCGATTGCAAGCTTGCCATTCCATTTTTATTTTCTTCTATATCCAAAGTATGTAGAAAAATATTGAATTATGGATATTTTTCCAATTTTGAATTTTACGCGTTTTGTTGATCTCTGGAAAATGTCTGTAATAGTGTGTGTGCGTACTTTTAGTGCACACTCTAACTCAAACGTTCATTATGCGGGTGTGACTAATAAACGCGTCATTTATTTGTTGTAAATTACTGTTAAATTTAACAGTAAGTATATTTACTGTTAATATTAACAGTAAATATACTTACAATACAGCAGTGGTTCCCAATCTTATTTTTCCGCGTACCACCATTTTTCTTGAAAACTATTTTCATACCACTGCTAATGCAACTTTATTATATAGAATAGAGTACTAATAGATTATAGAAAAATACTAGGACGACTAGGTTATTTCAGTCACACCATTTTTTATAGTTAATGCAGAGAAAAGCGTTTACTAAAATAAAGCTGTATGTATAAAATAAAACATATGAAATTGTATATAAAATATATTTTTAATACGTACTTCCAAAACAGCATTAGAAATAAGTCTTTAAAAACAAAATACCTGTCATGTAAAAAATGAAGAAACAAAATTCGATCTTCAGTAATGGGTTTTTATGTTTTAATCTTTTCTTTTGTCTTTTTTCCTGCACGAGTTCCACCTGGAGCGGCTTCGTGTACCACTAGCGGTACGTGTACCACAGTTTGGGAAGCTCTGCTATACAGTATATATTTTCAATAAACTTTACTTATTGGTCTTACTTAACCCTTGTCATTCCCTTTTTATTTTCTTCTACATCCAAAGCATGTAGAAAAAGTTCAATTATTGACATTTTTCCACTTTCGAATTTCGAATGATTTTCACATTTTAAGAGGTACTGAGCTCGTTTTGTTCATCTTTGGAAATGTCTGTAAGTGTGTTTGAGTACTGTTTGGTGTATAACTCTAACTCAAAAAGTTCATTATGCGGGTGTTATTAACAAATGCGTCATTTATTCGCTGCATAAATTACGTTAATGTTAAACTTAACTTAGTTAACGACCACGCCTTTGTTCATTCGATTTTTATCTTCTACTATTTCCAAAGTATGTAGAAAAAAATATTGAATTATTGACAGTTTTCCAATTTCGAATTTTGATGGATTTACACGTTTTAAGAGGTACTGAGCTCGTTTAGCTCATCTTTGGAAATGTCTGTAAGTGTGTGTTTGAGTACTGTTTAGTGCACACTAACTCGAAAGTTCATTATGCACGTGTGATTAACAAGCGCGTCATTTATTTGCTGTAAATTGCGTCACTGTTAAATTGGTCTTACTTAACATTACTTAACGATTGCACCCTTATTCCCTTTTTATTTTTTTTTCCTGTATCTAAACTAAGTAGAAAAAAATATCGAATGATTGACATTTTTTCAATTTCGAATTTTGATGGATTTATACTTTTATGAGGTACTAAACGAATTTTTTTCATCTTTTGGAAATGTTCGTAAGGGGCCGTACAGAAATGATGTCACGCTTTTTTCCCATATATTTGACCCCCTCTCCCCTTTGTCCCAATATGTCACATTTCAGCGGACCCCCCGTCCCCCCCTTTGTTACATGTCACGCTATGTTGCCTAATGCATGACGTCACATTTCTTTTACCCAATCCCCTTGTCACACTTTCACAATTTCACAAACCCCTCTTCCCCCCTCGAAGCGTGACATCATTTATGAATGATCCCTAAGTGTGTGGGAGTACTATTAAGTGAATATGCTAACTCGAAAAGTAACGCAAGAAATCAAAAGGATTTTAGAAGACAAAAGCAAAAATGCAACTAAATGTCCCATTAACAGAAATAAAATATGATAAGGAGTCATTCATAAAATATGTAACGCTTCGAGGGGGAGGGGGTTCGAGAAATTGTGACAGTTTGTGACAAGGGGAGGGGACGGGGTAACAAGAAGTGTGACATTTCATATTTTGGTTTCTATAAAAACATTTAAAATCAGCATATTAAATTTATGTTTGAAGTGTTTTTGACTTTCGTAATTTGATTTCAGACTTTCATTGATCATTTTGTACCGTAAACACCGAGGCTGGTTAAGGTTTAAATTTACTTCTAGTTAAAAGTATACAGGGAAATTTTGTCAGGCATTTACACTTTTAAGGTAAAATTGCGTGGTTCATTTTTTCAGAATTCAAACAATTACTATACTTTACTGTTATATACTAATTATCTTTTGTGTTTTAAACGTTACTCCCTTTTCTAAAAATTAAGCACACATCTAATCATTATTATTATTACGCTCACAAGTGTCATTAAAAGTTCAAAAATAAAATGAGAAACGTTGATCTATTGTACAGTGTTTTGTTTCTGAATGGCAAGTACATATTCTTATGCAAAATAGCGTGACGTGTCACAAAGGGGGGTATGATGGTAGGGGTATGATGAAGTGGGACATTTGGTGACAAAGGGGAGGTTCAATATGTTGAAAAAAATGTGACATCGTTTATCAACGGTTCAAACGCATCTACGGTTTGAAATTTGCATTTCGATCCTTTTTTTTTTTTTCAGTTTCCGGAAAACAAATAAAACTTGATTCGTTTTATTATAATAGTTTCAAAGAAAATGAGAAAATGTATCTTGCGGATTCAATAAAACCGTTTTAAAGAATCTCATTAATTTTTTTTCCTTTTTCTGTGAGAACTTCGGTTCCAGATGTCAACAACAGGCTTAAAATGCACAATACCATTTTTTGTGAATGCAAGGGGTAGTAAACGTTTCAAAATTTAATTCTGAGAGAGAGAATAGATTGGAATTGATAAGGGAAATATTCTTTTTCCCCCGAGTAGGGATAAAAAAGCATTGTATCGAAATCGAAAAATGGCAACTGGTCCTTGAGGTTTTTTTCCATTTTTCTTTTTTTTCTTTCTTTCTTCTTCTTCTTTTTCTTTTCTGTTGAAATTGATCTGTGAAATATTTCAAAAATATTGCTCCGTATATAATGTATGTGTCAAAGATTATTTTGGTTTTGAACTCTTAGAAGTGTCATTTGAACACCCAATATAAAAAATATCGTTTGTTTCGTAAAAACTATTCAACAAATTTAACGGCATCCGAAATTACTGATAAAAACCATGTTTTTTTATGACGTTTTCTGTTATATCAGAAGGACCAAAAAAGGTAACTGCAGTTTAGTTTTCAATAAAATGTGCTTCGTAGTAAAATAATGAGAAAAAAAAAAGTAACAAAAAATCAAATTTCAACTATTTGCAATGTATGCTTGTTTGGGTGTTTTGAGTTTTTAGAAACATCAATTGAAAATTCAATAAAAGATATTGCTGCATCGTAAAAGCTATTTGAAATATATAAATGCGTCCAAAAATTCTGATTAAACCTATGTTTTTTTATGACGTTTGCTGCTATATAAGAATGAAAAAAGAAAAAAGAAAACTGTATTTTAGTTTCAATTAAAACGTACTTCGTACTAAAATAACGAAATACAAAGAAAAAAAAGACAACTTAAACGAAACTGCAATGTATTTATTTTTATTTCAAGTACATTAGCCTTTAAAATAAGATGAAATGTAAGTTTTTTCTCTCCCCCCATTTTTATTCCATGCTTCTTTAGAAACATTCCATTTAGAATAAAATTAAGAATCGAACCGAAATTAAGAAGTTTTAGAGCTAGAATTAAAAAGTTTAAAAATACCATTTTGATGCTAAATAAAACTTAAAAGTTCAAATATTGTTCCTTTTAATGACAAAACATTTTTATTAGAGGACACTTTGAAAATATTTTAATAAACAAGTCAATTTCAAACCTTACCTACTTTGGAACAAATTTCATTTTTATTGAAACAACTATTAATTAAGTCATTGTTTCTATTTTAATTCTTAAGTAACTTCACGTGTTTGCCTTTTCAAAGTTATTAAAAGTCTTGGAAATAAATTTTACTATTGGTAATTAAAAATAAAAAGAAAAAATTTTTTCAATAACCTTGAAAGGAAAAACGCCGGATAATAAGTTTTATTTTTATGGAAATAACGACTAATTAATTCATTGTTTCCATTTTAATTCGTAAGTACTTTCGCGTGTTAGCCCTTTTCAAAGTTATTAAAAGTTTTGGAAATGTATTTTATTGATGGTAATTAAAAATAAATAATTTTTCAATATCCTTGAAACGAAAAACACCGGATAACAAATTTTAAGGTTCACCTTTATAACAGTATTTTAGTACTTGGAATATTTCCGAATACTTAGGAAGCAATAAAAAAAACATAGTTGTTGGAAATTGAAGAAATTATTTTGCTTCAAACAGGTGCATTTTCAGTAAAAATACTTATACTGTCAGCCCCGTTTAATCGGGTAACGGATAAAGGAATACTCCGCTTATAAGAATAAACCCTTCCGGAACCGAATCTTTCCCCATAGACGCAATGTTAAAGATCCCCGTTTAATCGAATATTTCCCCCGGATACTTCAATAATACTGGTCTGCTTTTTAAATATTTTTGATAAAAGAATTGATTAAATTTCAAAAATAAATAAACAAATAAGAAAAAATTTTGAATTTTCAAGTTGATCTTTCAGCAACTCCTTACTTTTCATCATTTTAGTTTGTACTTAAAAATATATAATAATGTATTTAATTATTTAATTACTTTGTTCTTATTTATTTTATTTAAAAGAACTTTTAAACACTAACATTAATAACTTCTTTTAATTAGATATACTCATTTTTACGCTTCGAGGCAATATTATTAGTTCCGTAAGGTAAGGAAAATTTCCCCGCATAATCGAATACCCCGCTTAATCAAATAAAATATGCTGGAACCAACGGTATTCCTTTAAGCGGTGCCGACAGTAAAAGAGAGTAAAAAAAAGGAGAAGAAAAAAGGAAAAAGAAAAAGTACTTTCTATAATTCTACCCCCTTCACAAATAGTGGTTTTCTAACACGCGGTTAATAACATATCGCGTCTTGGGAAATTTCTATACAAATGCTTCAGAACGTTTTGGTAGCCACTTTCAATAAGTGAAGTATTGGAAATAAACTTGACCCACGATACAAAAAAAAAAAAAAAAAAAAAACACAAATATATTTTTCCTTTCTTTTGTCCCCCCGTTCTCCTCTTAAAATGTTAACATTTTACTATTTCTTTTTTAACTTTCGTTTCGCGTGGGTATGGCCGGGAATATGCACATTCTTATGCCCTAGAAAATACAGATTCTTTATTTATTTATTCCACTTTCACCTTCAAAATGAAGCTCCTGTTATATGCTTTGTTGTTTTAAGAAATCTTCAAAAATTTCGAAACATTGATGTGTTTTAGAGAAAACATGTTTTACGCCATTACCCATTTTACAAAAATCTCTAGCTACTTTTTCCCAAATCTAAAAAAATAATAATTATTTGATATTTAGGTAATTTCCTTTAAATGTATTGTTTTTCGCAAGATTTGCAACAAAAGAGAGTCATTCAAAATGATTTTTTTAAAAAAATCATCTCCGAAGGGTCGATTAAGTCATTGTTTAAATTCCTAATTGTATTAAATATACTGTATTAAAAGAGAGGCATTCATTTTGCGCAAATATTCAAAATGAGTAAAAGCAACTTTAATGGGAGCGAATAAAAGGTTAAAAGTGGCAGACCGGTTTCAAGGGCAATCAGCCCCATTCGTCGGTGCCCAGAGTAGAAGGAAAGCAATATACCTCTAAACCTGTTTATCAACTTATACAGGCGGTCAACCTATAGAGGTTGGATATTTTTTTTTTTTTTTTTGTCATTTCTTACACTATGCATTTATTCATTTGTAAATAATTATAGTCTGTATAATTAGAATAGGCGCGTCAAGGTCACACAACTCAACCTTTTCCTCTTCTGGTCGTCTTGGTTGCCGTGCTAGAAACTTTTTCCCCACGTAGGTTTGGGGACCATGATAAGCAAGTTTGTTGTTTTAGTTCGAATAATAATAGGCGGATTCAAATCAGATTTATTTCTCAATGGCAAAAATAGATTGCGCCAGATAAAGTGCTCTAATATTTTGAACCAATATAAATCTTATTCCATTATTTTGATGTGTTTCAGAAAGCTATTGCATAGCTAATTTTGAAATCGTTAAAATCTTACCTAAACATTCTAGATTTAATTTATGAGACATTTAATATTGCATTTACTTAAGCTCCCTACACACCAAAACGCAAGCAACGCAATGAACGCGCGGGAATCCGCCCGAGCATACACATCTGCCCGCCAAATGCGTAAGAATAGACCAATCACGTTGACGTATTTTTACGCACAGTTGCTATGATGATTGGGGAACTTTAGACATTCATTTTCGACGCTTGATTCTCTCATTTTACGTTTTGCTTTTAATTTCCGGCAGTTTATCTAAGAATGTCAACAAAGTCGAAAGAGCTTTATTTGCGTAGAAAACGCCTTCTTTTACTTGCCGTCAGCTATAACCATCTAATAAGTTATTACTATTTTACTGACCTGTGGAATTCATTTCTTCAGCAATCTTCGCCCATGTGTCAGCTTTTACATGTTTGTTGCGATAATTTTTGTCTGATTTATCGTATAGATGAAGATGCTGTTGAACCAGTTGGACTAATTTAAAATCATCCATTTTTGTTTGTTGTGAACGGCGAGGAGAGCAAAACGTAAATAATCACTGATGCTGCTTTTCGTCCGAATGCTCAACCAAACGTAGCTACGTGATTGGTCAGATTTCTTGCGTTTGGCCGAAAAGTTGAAATCAAACCGACTCTTTTGCAGAAGTGTTACGGATTCGGCTATGGTGCGCAGAAAACAACTGCGCATTGTACCTAAGCTTTCTTGCGTGTCTTACGTTTGGTTGTGTAGGGAGCTTTAGTATCAAAAATGAATGAATGGAAAATAAATTCTTTCTGATTACTTTTTCTCAATTGTTCAAAAAATTGAATCGGAGGTGTAGTCTTGCAATTTGCCTTATCTGCAGTGCAAAAAAAAAAAAAAAAAAAACTCTGGCGCTGTTATCTTTTTTAGAGTTTCCATGGCAACGAAGCAAGAAACGCGACCTTGACGCGCCTATTCTAATTACACAGACTGTAAAATATAGCTTTATGTATTAACGTTACTCAAAAATAGTAATTGGTTAATTTTTCTCACAATTATCTAAAATATCATTTGAGAAATTTAACCTGAATGATTTACGAGGTTCCTATACAACTTTAAATGTAAAGTACTTAGTTAAAATAAAGTTACATATCTCATTAATTATGTAAGTTACTTGAACGATAGTATAAAGATTTCCTAAAAACACATAAATTTGCAACATGGCTACTTCAGATAGAAGAAAAAAAGTAGAAATTGATTTAAAGAATAAAAGAAGTGTTCATAATAGTTTTCCCATATGGTTAACTTACAAAGAAATTTAGGGAAAACTTATATGGATGTTTCACAGATCCAGACAAATAGTGGTCTAACATTATAGCATAAAAAACATCCTGGAGAAGTTATTTTATTTTTTTACATGGTTTTATTTAACTTGACTTGTGGCGGAATTTTTTAAGGCGGTTTTCGACCCCCAACTATTACTGCATAAATTATCTTCAAATTTTGCACACAAGCTTATCTTCGATGACAATACAATAATCCATCCATTTTATAATTTATTATAACGTTAATTAGGAAAAACAATTAATAATTTTGGCTCTGAGGAAATGATCAGCGTTATCATTTGCCGTTTTGCAACAATAGTTTTGTTTGGATAATGCAACGATGTTTTGAATTTAAATAAAACCATGTAAATTAAAACATTTTTGGCGATTTAATATTATTCAATCTTTTCAAAAATAGACAAACAAATAAATACAGTAATAATTAGGTGGTCAACTTACAAAGGCTTTTTTTTATAAAAATCTCACCCAAATTTGGCGTACATAAGTGGTCAATATAAACGGGTGGTCAAGTTACAAAGGTCTCCTACATTATATAATATAGGACTAATTTCTTTCCTGACAAAAGTGGTCAACTTAGACAGGTGGTCAGCTTACAAGGGTGGTCAACTTTGCAGGTTTTACTGTACTTTATTGTACTCGTATGCTTTTTTTAATTTCACAGAAAAAATCAATATTAATAACATGATTTAGTAATACATGTTCCCTATTTAAGAATGTATTAATCAAAAACGAAGGTCGAGTCACTTGGGAATTGACCACTTCTCCCGTGGCATGTTATAGGGGCCCCGATCCTAAGGGACGTGGAGGAGAAAATCATCAAGCTAAAATAAGAGTAAACAAATTTGTTTCATAAAACAACGCTTGTAGTTTTTCTCTTGCATCTCAAATAACATATTTTCATTGACTTCTTTTCAATGTTTTATTACATTCCAGGAGCGTCTAAACCTACGAATAAGAGATTATTTATTCATTTATTTATTTTACTTTCAATATTTGAATACGTTAACAAAATTTCATGCCACACAAAATACGCCATAAAATTTTCTCTTTCGAAATTCGTCAAAAGAGGAATGTGCAACAGATCGATTTATTTTATCCCTTTCCATTTCCATTCCATCCTAGAAAAATACAAAAAGAAAAAATATAAAAAGAAGTGTTCGAATTCTTACTCGTTATGAAGAATAAAGCTTAAAAACTGAAAGTGAACATTTCAATGTTTTCAATTCAATATCACGTTTGCTGAGATGTCTTCGTTTTTAATCTTATTTGTTCTTTAGTCTTGTTTTTGAGCTTTCTTTATCCGATTCCCAGCTTAATATTTTGACTTGCATTCTAATTTCAAATTGATATTTACAGTCATTTTCTTCCATGTACGTCCTTCTTTATTATGTTGTTTGTATGGTATTTTGTTTTTGTTGTATAGAAGTATGGCAGTTTCAATGCACTATAAATCGCGAAGAATCTAAAATATGATATCGCCGTTCCGGAAGAACAATGACGTAACTTCAGAAATGTGTCAAATGCAAATAATTCCATAGACAATATCAGAAATATATTCCTTACATTGGGGAGCATGGACGTAACTGTAGAACGAGTTTGTGTCTTCTAGAACAACGAAGAATTTTTAGAGAAACAATGACTTAGGGGTTGAAATTAGGGTGATTGAATCCTAATCCCTGGTAAATGAAAGTGAAGTATACTATACCCTATACATATACTCTCAATATACCATTATTTTCTCTCACTTACGCCCTTTTCAATTACCCGTTTTACACAACTGCAAATCGTTTTTTCACTCTCCTGTAAAATTGGTTTTTGCATTTACGTACCACTGTTCTTTCGGAACGGCGATATGTTACCTACTACAGAATTGTATGGGATCATTTTAAGTTTTGTTTGAGCCGGCAGGATGGGGTACCGGTAAGGCACTGGCCTCGTTCGCCCAAGTTCACAGGATCAAACCTGGCCCAAGTCGGTTGATTTTTTTATATGCAGAAAATCGCCAGATCCGATGTCGCATCATTACGAGGCATGTTAAAGACCCCTTGAGTATCCGTATGGCGTGGACACTCTCGTCTGAATTAAATTCCTAGTGCAGCTTCGCATCAGTTAGAGCTCAGGTGCCGCCATCTAGGGGTAACTGAGCGTCAAAACTCGTAAGTGGTACAAGGCATCCGCCGGTAGTGGCGTTGCTTGAAAGAATGGATGCCATTTTCCGGGGAATGCACCAGGTCTGCAAAGGTTGGTGACCATACGCAGTCGCATTAGAGAGAAAAAGAAAGGGAAGGGATCATTCATAAATGATGTCACGCTTCGGGGGGGGGGGGGAGAGGGGGCTCGTGAATTTGTGACAAAGTGTGACAAGGGGAGGGGAGGGGGTAACAAGAAGTGAGACATCAGGCTTATACAACATAGCGTGACATGTGACAAAGGGTGGAGAAGGGTTCGTTGAAGTGTGACATTTTGTGACACAGGAGGGAGGGGGGTCAAATATATCGGAAAAAAGCGTGACATCATTTATGAACGGTCCCGAAGAGAAAAAGTTTTGTTTGAAACAGTCACAGATGTTCTATGAGTGACCCCTTCGTCATACGACTCACATAAATCCGGTAATCCCTTTTCGCCCAAACGCGTGTAAGGTATCTGAATTAAGTCAAGGGATCGTTCATAAATGATGTTACGCTTCGAGGGGGGAGGGAGAGCTCGTGAAATTGTGACAAAGTGTGACAAGGGGAGGGGAGGGCGTCACGAGAAGCGTGACATCATTCTTCATGCAACATAGCGTGGCGCGTAACAAAGGGGAGGGGGTCCGCTGAAGTGTGACGTATTGTGACAAAGGGGGGAGGGGGGGTCAATTATATGGGAAAAAAGCGTGACGTCATTTATGAACGCCCCCAATTGATATTGGCAGTGATACGCTGTTCCAGTGTGGTGCTATACCATCTACTTGGGGAATGAAGTTGCCAAGGTGGTGAAACAGCGTATCACAACCTACATTGATGGAATTGATTTAGAGGCCTTAAAAAACGCATTTGGGCGGAAATGGAGAAACGGTTCGAAGTGCGTCGTGTGACTAGGCTCACTCATAGAGCATCTGCGACTGTCGTTAACAAATTTTTTATAAAATCCTATGCCATTGTGTGTCAGGTAACATTTAATATATTACATTGTTCTTGATTTATTGTGCATTGAAACTGCACACTTCTTTGAGAATCCCCCTGTATTTTGTGCGTTAGTAACTCTTTTTTTTTTTTTGCAGTGTGTGTTTTAGGTTGTTAACACGTTGACTGTCTACCTACGAGATAACTCGTGGTAGGTGAACTTGTTGAGAGACCAAATTACAAGTTGTCTCGTTGTTGCCGACTTTTTTTCATTTTTCAATACATTTATAGAAAGTTAGTCATTTTTTACTTAATAAAAGGTTTTGTACAATATGTTGTAATTAAATTAAACTATCGTCTAGAGATCCGTACAACGTGTTTACCGTTCATGCAACCACGTGATATTGCAGTGCGAATCACCAGTGCCTAAGCATATTATAGATGTCTAGATTTATATAAATTTTCATTGGATTTGTAATAATTAAAGATAAACTTCTTTTTATTCACGTTATTTTCCCGTAAATTACCTAGGCGTAACAGTTTGTATCTAATCTACATAAAATTATACCATTTATTCTTTCGAAACACATTAAAATTATTTTCTTAATTACCCAATGAACGTTTTTTTGTTAAAATTTGAAAGTTTGACCGGAAATGGAGAAGCGGGTATCGAACCCCCTTTCGTTAGTGTGGTATACCTGTTGTCTTTACCCACGTAATCAAATTACTTGACTTTCCAAAGGAAATTTTAAAAACGATTCGTTGGACTTTTACAAATTTCAAACACGATTCCACGACATGTATATTTAAAGTTTTAAAACGCATCCTTTCCAAACGTTAACCAGGTTTTACAATGGAAATTCCCTGACTTTCTAGCCATTTTCAGGAAATTTCTTCAATTTTTCCAGATTTTACGACAGAATCCCGACTTTCAAGTTATTCCTTTTTTTTAAATAAATTTATTAGAACTCCTACAATAAGAATTGGTGACCGGAGTACTTTCTTCTATTCAGCAACAGATCATAAGTACACTTTTTGTTTTTTACAAAACTATGCATTTTTATTTAAAATGCATCTGCTTCATGTGAAATAGTATGTTTACTATTCAACAATTGTGATTCAAAACTACTGAAAAATTGTGTTTTATATATATTTAATCACATTTTCAAAATTTTATCATTGTTATTTCTAAAAGTAATTAGAAACCCTTAACCTTGTAATACTTTGTACCTTGTTAACTTTGCAAAAGATATGCAAATGCACCCTTCTTGAAACTCACAAATTTAAATAAAATTCCTCCCAGAAAAATCAAGAGATTTAAATCTAAAGACAATGAAAATTGAAACCATTCAAAGTATTTAATAAAATTATTTCAAATACATCATATGAGGCAGTGAGAAGCAAAGGGTGACAAAATTGAAGAGTTGGAGGTAACTGATGCAAATGATATTTAAAGCACTATTCTATATTGTGACAAGAAATGTTCGCTATAGCTCTACCAGGTGCTCCGCTTCAACGTGATTTAGAAAAAAATTAACATTTAAGGTCCCACAAGATCCAAACTTTGAACGCGTTTTTCCCAGAATCGTTCTTTGGTCACTTACATCCCTTTGCTCCTCACTGCCTCATATTTCGCTCAAAACATGAATTTTAATCTTTGAAGACGCAGAAATATTGTATGTTATTCCTCTTCGCGATTTAAAAAGATTAAGTTTTCGAAGGAAATCAGAGACATTTTGTTAAAACTAAATGTTCAATATATCAGATTTAAATCTTGAGAAACCCAGTATTCAAACTCTAGCGCTCTTGGATCAAAGCATTATCTTTCTTCAATTTAGTTTCAAAGGGCTGTTAATTGCTATTTCAATTTTGAGAAATTCAATCTTTAATTAGTTTGCGTTTCTCGTTAAATGACAGGGATTCAAATTACATTTTAATTTACCATTTTCTCCGAATCTTATAATGAGTGTTAATTGATGCAGTAAAAAGTTTAAGTATTTTCATTCCTACATTTCCTTATTCTTAGTTAATTTAATTGGTGTTTAGACAACAGTGAATTGGTTTCTTTGTTTTTAACCCTTTAGAATTTGCGCCGTGAGCAAAATACTCACACCAAGAAGAAAAAAAAGTGGTATTCTACTTCATAGGAGAAGGTGCTGCTCTGTCAAGCTTCTCCTTGTAACCTTTTCTTGCTGTCCCGATGTGTTTCGTAATCATTAAGTCTTTGACTGTCGCCAAGGGCGTTTGCTTGTCGGAGTAGTCATGTGTGAGTGTTTTTCTCATCGTCCGTGTTCTGATGAAACTTTTTTTTTTTTGAATATGAGTGGTTTTTCTCATCAAGCGAGTGCTCGTGTGATTTACCGAAAGCTATTTTTTTTAAATTTCGATACATCAAACATTAAACCAGGTATGTACCTAAATGTACTAAAATAAATAAATAAATCAATTGTATAAGGGACCGTTCATAAATGATGTCGCGCTTTTTTCTCACATATTTGACCCCCTCCCCCCTTTGTCACAAAATGTCACACTTCAAAGGACCCCCCCCTCTTTGTCACATATCACGCAATGTTTGCATAAGCAGGATGTCACACTTCTTGTTACCCCCTCCCCTCCCCATGTCACACTTTGTCATAACTCCACGAACCCCCCTCCCCCTCGAAGCGTGACATCATTTATGAATGATCCCAAATATAGTTATTGAATTATTTAAATTTCTTTGTTCTGAAAAATTGTTTTTATTTGCGAGGAAGACTTCACGAGAAAGGTTGTTGGTTCAAATGGCTCTGGCTGAAAAATGGTAAAAACTTATAAAATAAAAAAGTAGTAAATAGTTTGCAAAAACAGTTTTTTGTAATGTTATATCTTTGTAATTGATAGGTGTAAAAATGTTTAAGTTGAGTAAATTATTAGGTAACAAATACAAAACTGATTGTTACAAAGAGTTTGTTGCCACTAGGCGGTAGTATTACTCGTTATGAAGAATAAAGCTTAAAAATTGAAAGTGAATATTTCAGTGTTTTCTATTCAATATCACGTTTGCTGAGATGTCTTTGTTTTTAATCTTATTGGTTCTTTAGTTAATAACAAGAGTTTGAGTGAAGGCTTCTCTGAAACAATGGAATAAAAATGAGAATATTGGTGTAGAAGCAAATATTTAAGTTTTATTCAACTGCTACTCAACTTGGTAAGAAAGCGGCAGACGTACAAGCGGCTGCATTTATGAGAGCGATTGGCCCTGTGGGGACAATAATTTACAATACGTTTGCTTTAAGGGAAGATGATCAAAATAATCGGAATGGTTCGCTGCTCTGTTTGTTGAAAGCAACTACATTTATAAACTTGCACATAGCATCAGTTCGGAAGGAATCAAGTATACTAAACGAGAACAGAAAGAGCACATTCCTCATGCCAGTACTTTCTCCTTTGGATATGAATAGATTCTTCTTGGTACTCTGCCAGTCAGAGATCTTTTTTGTTGATAAAACTGTAACTGTAATTGTAACCACTGTGTATATTAGGCAACATTCTTTTCAGTACTTTTCTTCTTTTTTTAATGTGAAAATAATCTTTTCTAAATTTATTCTTTTTTTTTTCTATTTCGTCTAATGGAAAACTTGGAAATCAATTTATCTTAATTATATTATCTGAACTTAAAAAGAGCTTACACAAATTAATTATCTGAACTCATAGATTAATGCTGCTATGAGCAACTGTTTCAACGTGGAAATATGTAAATTTGGTTTAAAACATTAACTTCAACTTTTGCAAGAAATCATTAACTTCGTCATAAACTGAAACTACCAAAAATTACAAAAAAGCATCATAACAAATTTTTCATTTAAGTTTTTGTAAAATGTTTCTGTTAATTTTCTTATAGCGAAAGTGCAAAAAACATAATAGTATGTATTTTTAATTTTGCTTATTTTTCTAGTTTTACTCTTTATGTAGTCAGCGCTCAACTATTTAAATAAAAATTAGTCAATTTGTTTGTGAAGTCTTGCTCTGAGAAATAAAATTATTTCAATTTCTAAGAAATTGCGCTTGCTATTAGTTTTTCTTCAATTAAATGAAAAGTCCTTTCTTTAAAGTGTAAGAGAAAAAAAAAAACTTTTAGAATAATAGTCTGTTGCCAAACCAAAAAACACAATACCAAAAAAAAAAAAAAAAAGTTTCGAAGGGATTATTTTTTTTTCCTTTTTGCTGTTATATTTCGATTGTTGTCAAGCAATTTTATGTGACTTCGTAATTGGTCCTAAAAGTTCAATAACTTATTTCTGCGAACGAAAAATGAAAAAGTGCATTCAACGAAAGGAAACCTGAGCGAGACGCAACCGAATACTAATTTATTCCATTTCTTTTTTCATACGTTAGAAATGAAAATGCATTTTTTTACCCGCAACGTGGTTTCTTCTGAAAAATTCAATTAAAAAATAAAATTTCTGTTTGTTTAATTTTTTGCTTTTAAATATAAATCCAATGTTATGAAAAGCTTGTATTAAGTACCGTCTGGTGAAAACTCGTGATTAAAGTGAATTAATTTTAAATAGATTACTTTTTTCACATTTATGTGCGGATGCATGTTCCGTATGTATCTCGCATAAGTCAAAAAAGTAGTAGAAAGTTGAAATTTTATATGTGGGGCCAGTAAAACGTCTAGTTGTGCGCCTCCCCTTTCGGTTGTAATCGGATGTTCTAAAAAGGTTCTTTTATGCAATTTTGGGTCAATTTCATAGAAATTTCCAGTCGATTTTCGTATGAAGTCATTTTTCTAAAAGGCTCAGTATTTCCACAGTTAAGTATATTGACACTCATTTGGCGACAGCTTGAAAATAGCCTCCCAAACTTGGCGAGATATCACCAAATTTGACGCAAAATAGGGAAGCCAAATCCAGTGTCAGTTTGGCGACTTATACAAAATTTGGTAACTTTCCCTTTTCTTACCAAAACTTTTTGTTACAGATTTTCTCGTACGGTAAAAACCGTTGCGACTAAGGACTTCCTTCGTAACTTTTACGGTTTTGCACAACCAACTCAGCTGCCGGTTTAAAACTAAAATTTAAGGGATTTTTTTCAATAATGTATATTAGTACTAAAATGATTTATTTCTTTTCAGATTTGTCACACATTGCTCAGTTGAGAAATAATGGCCATTCCTTTATGGGGGAAAATCCATTTTTTTTGAAGATGGCAGTTGGATTCTGAATTGATATTTCCTATTCTTCCATGATTTTTTAATACTTCCATTCATCTGCAATGGTCTTTGACATCACATGGCCTTTGCGGTGTTTGTGACAACTCTGATAGTGGCTCTGACTGGGGCAAGGATAGAGCCCCATCGCACCGTTGTGAATCTGAGTCGACTCAACATCACCGTCGGAAAGACCTCGTTCGATCCATCCAAGCCTAATCTCACTATTGGATTCCTCAGCTGTTTCAAGGTAAATTAATTAATAGTTAGGATTTTCACACTTGATGTTAGATTATGGTGACAAATAAATGCTCAGTCGATTAACTAGTTTATCTGCTCTCCTTAGCTCAAAAATAAGTTTAAAACAATATGTCTTAAATAAAAGGTTAAAAATGGCAGACCTGTATCACAGGCAATCAAACAATTTCCATATTTTACTATTGTCTGCATTGCCAGCATGATGGCGTCGTGGTAAGGCTGTAGGCCCCAGGTATGAGGATCGAGCCTGCCAGTGTCGGTGGATTTTCAAGATGGAGAAAATCGTCTGCCGCCCATTTCGTATTATTATACGGCATGTAAAAGATCCCTTGAGTAGACATTTGGCTTGGATGCTCTCGGTTAAATTAAATTCCTAGCTCAAATTTCGCATCAACAGAGTCAGGAGGAGAAACTGGACGTCAAAACTCATGTGTGGCGTGGTACCACACTCATTGTGGTGCCGATGAAAGAGATGATACCAATCTGTGGGGAACGCACTACGTCAGTAATTGGCGAGAGCCAACAGCAGCTCATTAGAAATTTTAAAAAATATATTGTCTGCATTTATTTTTATGTCACCAAAATAGGCTCTTCTGTATCTAGTAATTGTCTTAGCGATCTCTCTTTTGGCATCTATCTCGCATATCTGTTGATCCTCCTTGATGGTTTTCCCTTTACGACGATAACGGGCAATGGCATTTGGGTCACCTAATGTGACCATACTTTTAGTATTATTTTTAATACATTATAAAACCGAATATAGACCTTTTAAAAAATCCCACAAAATTGTCATTTGAAATTTTCTTCTTCTCCTTGACTTTCCAATATCTTGGTGGAAAGATGGTAACAAAAGCTGACAGGGTGACGGTACTTGTTAGGCATTGGTCTCAGATGCCCAAGTTCGCAAGATCAAACCTGGCCCAAGTCGGTAGAATTTAAATGTGTGGATAATCGACAGTGTCCATATTGTATGATTATGCGGCAAGTTAAAGATCCCTTGAGTGTTTGATTTAGATACTCTCAGCTAAATTAAATTCCTAGCACAGTCTTGCATCGTTTGAGTCCAGGTACCACCATCTAGGGGGCAACTGAGAGTCAAAATTCTCATGTGGTAATGGCATCCGCCGATAGTGGTGCTACTTCAAAGAATGGATGCCGGTTTCTGGTTAATGCACAAGGTCTCTCTGCGAAGGTTAATAACCATACGCAGCTATATTAGGGTGGGGGGGAATAAGGTAATAAAGAATTTAAATTTATTTATATTAAAATACTCAATCAAACCCGGAAAAATTATTACCAGTGTTCAGTGGCGAACTGACAATAAAAGCGCCACCAGATGGCTTTACGAATTCTACGCCAAAAAAAAAAAAAAAAAAAAACGAATGGAAATTTTCCGCCCTTGCTCAAGTCAGGCATCTTGCTATGAACGCATCATAAAATTCTGTGTGTAAAAGTTTCATTCAAATCATCTAACTCTTACAATTATGTCTAAGGAAAATAAGCCTATGCTCCATGCAAATCGTCTCTTTGGTAAGTTTCAGTTCAACCTGATGTCTTAATTCCTTTTAAAGTTTTAGTTGCTATTTAAAATCAATTTCTATACAGTCCATTAGTTATAAACCTAGTTATATTAGTATATAAACTAGTTATAAACCATCCAACAACCACCATCTGAGCATTTGAAACAACTTCGGGAAGGATAAAAAGGGTTTTTAATCTGTGAAATACCAGAAATTAAATTAAACCAGAAAAACATGTGAGTAGAACGAATTTTTCCAGGATCTCGGGAAGTTAATTGCTGGAGCCGTTCCTTTGGCAGTCGACCTGGTGAACAAGGATCCCATGCTTCTCCCGGATCACAACCTACAGTTCATAGCCTACGATTCCGGATCACCGGACTCGGCTCAGGCTATTCGTCGGATGACCGCCATGAGGGAAGACGGAGTGGTTGCCTTCATCGGATTCGATGAAAGTTGTGAACACGAGGCCCTGGTAGCGGCAGCATGGGATATGCCCATCATATCGTATGTGAGTATTTTAATTTTTACTACTTATCAGCCTACTTTCCCGTAAAAGTTTTTAAAAAGAAGAATAAAAATTATGAAATAATTCTTAATGTATCGTGAAAATATCGTTAAAAATAAAGAAAAGTCAAAAATAAAGAATGAAAAATAAGAAATTTGAAAGTACGGTTTTGAGATGGGAAAAATGTGTGTCTGTCTGTTTGCTCCCCCCCTCCCCCAATAACTTTTGAAAGAATTGTCCGATTTGAAAAATTTTTCTTTTTCTTTTTTTGTATTTGAAAGATTTTGGCGAGGACACCTCATGTATTTTTTTATTCGAACAATTTTTCGTTGAATTTTGAACAGTTCAAAAAAATTAAACATTAGTGCCTACGAGGAAATTTCAATCCCACATAAATTCTGATTTAACAGACGGATTTGCTTGGAACAAACTTTATCGGAAAGATGTTGAAGACACAAGAAAGACGTTGAAATTTTTGCAATGAACTGCTTTTACTTCATTGCAAAAGTTTACTGATTAATCAAATGCTTTAATGTAAGAAGCATGTATAATATATTCTTTTAATCAGAAATTAAAAAAATTATATTGTTGAAATATTAACACAATACGAAAATTAGAAATCTCATATTAAAACTGTAATAAATTAACAATTTTTATGGAGATGCAACATATTTATCTTTTTTTTATGATGCCTGAGTTGTCAGAAAAAAATTCTACAGTTCATTTATTATTTAAATAAAATAGTCATCGTCTGAAATTGTTAAATTTAAAAATAAAGGTAATATAAGAAAAATATTTTTTTCTTAGTAAACTTCATTTTTTGGAAATGCTGAGAAATACATCAGTAGAACATATTAAAAAAAAGTTACGATGCAGATGCCGCACCATTCTTCAACAAAAGGGTTGAAACACGTGTTAAACATAATCTCATTCAAACATAGGGCTCAAATTTATGTTTATCCTGGTAAAAAAAGACATAACGCGTGCCTAAACGCACAAAAGTGAAAGCTTTAATTAACACGCCAGATACTTTATACCTTGAAATAACTAATAGTAAATTCCAAGTCATTTCAGTAAGCATTTTATTATTTATTTTTTTCGATACTTTATTTACTTATTAATATATTTTGTTTAATTAGTGATAAGTCTGATTTCTGGCGATAAATAAAGGGGACTGTTAAAACAGCAACGAATTAATACACAATTTTGCAAAGTAGTTTGAAATAAAAAACGGCTTTAACATTTTAGTAAACTTTCATGAATATTCTCATTTTAACACCAGTATTATATATGCGATAAGCTTGCGTCACACATCAATCTAAATCTTCTCTCACATATCCAGAGAATTAGATATCCAGAGAAACAGCAATATTGACACAAAACAGTAGTGCAGAGTCTAGAGCTCTAAGCATCTCTTCCAATACGTCAAAAGTAGAGCTCAACCCCTTGACAGCATCCAATCACTCACGATCTTGTTGACCCTTTTAAGAGACATCAACCTTGCGAAAGGGAATCTCCGGTATTCTTTCTTGGAAATGGATATTTCTCCCGAAGTCACGAGCTTTCGAAATCAGTCGGTTAAATGAAATAAAGCGGACACTGGCACTTTTTGAGCTGTCTGGACTGATTTTTCATCATTCTATAGCTTTTCCCCCCTTCTGATTACGAAATTCCTAAATAAAATAAATAAAACAAGAATTTCCTTCTAAATCTATAGGAGCCTAGTTTAGCGTATACACCCATCATCAAATTTATAATATAAAGAAGTAAACTGATAGTTATATGAAATAAATATTTTGTAGGGGATGACCGAAGTTAGGTTTCTTCTATTAAGGTTTTTTTTCTTCTCTATTTTACGGGCTGTGGTAGCCTAGTGGTTAGGATGTCGAGTCGGAGGGTCTCGGGTTCGATACCCGAGCCGCTGAAGATCCCCCATATACACTTGTAGATACGTGCATGTAAAATCTGGGGACATTTAAGTCGCGAGGCAGTTCCGAGGGTTCCGGGGAGTGGAGATTTTCCCTTTTATTCACTATTAGATCAAAAAAAGGAAGGTGGCGTATATGTGGTGGTGCCATCTGGTGTCATTCAAGTACATAATGAGCCAAGTCGTACTTCCACCGTTGTGGGGCTCATTTATAAACGGAAGCTCCTTACTGCCTTAATTCATAGTCACCCCGCGAAGGGGAGCTTGGATATCCAAGTGGCATTGGAAACAACAACAAGAAGAAGTTTTTTTTACTTTGAGTTAGAAATTAAAAAATGGAAAAAATAAAATAAACATTTCAACGTTTAGATCGTTTGCGTTTAGAAAACGTTTTCATTTAAATTTACAACAGCAATAAAGTAATACGATTCCATTATTCTACATTAAAGCTAGCTCAAAAGTAAATAATTGGGAGCTGAGTTTAAATTTTTCAGAAAAATTAATTTCAGTATTCTCAAAGAAAGGCTTAATTAATTAAAAATTGTGATTAAAAAAATAACATTTTAAAAAAATACACACTCTCTTTAATTAAAAAAATCTGCATGGCAACAGGTGTTGCCTGACTAAAAGTGACAGTTTTTGTGGATTTACTTCAACATAAAGCGGGAAAAGGTAAATATTTATCGTTTTGGATAATGCCTCCGTTTTTTATTTTTACTTTTTAAATTAAAATACAAGCACTTTATTCTGCGTTACAAAAGTTAGTAAATTTAGTAAAAGCGTTTATAAAACTATTTTATATTTCATTAAAACTTTTGAAAAGATTATGCTTGAAGAAACTTTAGAAAAGATATTTTGCTTGGAACACACTAACACCTATAAATGTGCAAGATACTTTTTTAGTTTAAAATAAGATTAGAGTTGCAGTGGTAAGCATGTCATCTTTCTTTTCAAATGCTGTGCAATTTATTTCTAGTCACCCTATACTTTTGTGATTTGTACTATATACAGTTTGTCTGTGAATATGATGTGTAGCATCAAAATATTCGTTTCGGTGGCATAATTGTTTACACAGAATTAACCATTTAATTTCACTTTATATGTACAATATTATGCTGTTTTTGTTCGAACTTCAGGTTTATTTTGTGTTGAATAACTTAACACAGGGGTCCCCAACCCTATGGCCGCGGGCACCATGGCGCCCGTCTATCGGGCTAGGTGCGCCCGCTGCTTGTGTCCATCGATAAAATATTTCAGTTTTCCATTTTCAACTAGAGAACATTTACAATTGGAGTATATGAATAAAGGGCCGTATAACTATTAATAGAGGAAGAACAATAAATTCTGGAACATAATTGACAGAAATAAATTTCTATTCTTAAAAAGAGCAGCATGTAAAAGAAAGTCGTTTTTTGGTTCCACATATATGAATGAATCATTGTTTTCGACAATGAATATCGACTGCGTGCAGGAATTTCATCATATTCTCCCAATTATGAAGCGCTGGCCAGTGAAATACAATGATAACGATCACATTGACTGTATTTTATATATTTTATAAATAACTTTTATACTTCGTATGTTTTGCAAGAAATTTATGAATCATTTTTTTACACAAGAATACTAATATTAATTATATTCATATGTTAAATTAATTTTTTTGTGCATTATATGTAGTGTGTATTATTAACTATGCCCACACACACCAGCTATAAATTTATCTTGAAAAAATAAATGGTGCCCATCGTTCGACCGATATTCTGGTATGTGTTCTTAGGTATAAGAAGGTTTGGGACCCCTGACTTAACACGTTCGCGTCCGGTTACTTTAAGAATGAACCTTTACGTTACGTAGTATCAGGAGACACAACTAACATACAATGCAGATTGAAACGAAGCCTTCCCTCCCGCGAACGGCTGGCTGATCACTGAGACATCACTCACACCACGTTCAAGCTTCTACCGCTCGCTGACGGTCACTTAGGGATGAATCTTTACGCAGTAAACACACCTGAAATGCCCATTGCAGCGAAAAGCAATGGAGGCAATATATGCAGCGTCATAGGTCACGTGATAAAGATGTAAGCGATGTAAACAAAGGAAGCTGTAGTATCGTTTTACTTCGAGTTCGCTTGTTTAACATTACGTTTTTGTTTGAATATTTTATTAAGTTTTAAAAGATGTCAGACTCTGTTGCATATGGGTCATCTATTTCAAACGAATGTTACGAATGTTAAGAACTTGAGTTTCATAAGCATTGAAATCAATGAAACAAAAAAATATCAAAATAAATTACGATAAATAAACAATAACAGAAACTTACCTTGCATTCTGTTGAAATCCTAACTTTTGTTGTGTAAGCTTCTTTCTTTTTCATTTCAGCTTTAACAGTAGCCGATATGTCAAAAAAATGCATTGTTTTTTGACGGTTTGAGGAATCAGATTTTAGAAACGAATTTTTCATTAAATAATACTGATCCTTTCTTTACTTAAGTAATCACGCTATTATTTCCAGTTAGTGCCGGAAACTGCTCGGCATATTCCATTATTAAAATATTGGTAAAATCCGTTAAATACGACGGTTTATCAACAATAGAATTAGCCATGGAGCCTAAGCCTAAATTATTACTAATTAAAACTTCTTTTATGAATTTAAACTGATCTAATTAAAAACTAGAACTAAATAAAGTTCTCCGTTATATAAAATTAACACTAAATAAAACACTATAACTATTGTAATAATTAATAAATCTATTTTATAATGATTAAATTAAAAATAAATTACTTGGTTTATAATCAGAAAAAGCTATGAAGCTAGTCCACTTTTAGGATTGCTAATTTTGCTTCGTGAACTTCACGTAGAACTCAAATAAAAATTTGGTAAACAAATCAGCGATCATCGTGATCACGTGACGCGATGAATTGCCTCCATTGAAACAGCTTTTTTGGCGCGAACTTGTGTAAACTCTCGCACGTGGTTGGCACTGTGGCAAGAGATTGACATCGCGCGCTGGCGCGTGGTCGGCAGCGAACGTGTTAAGAGCTTCAACTGGATACTCCGCGCAAGTCGAAGTTTATTTCCATGATTTTTTTTTCGGTGTAGAATTCAAACCTTGAGGAAAGCTGTACTGTACAATATTCTTGTTCTTCACTCGCAGAAACGCTTGCTCAAATCTCGCGAAACTTTCCGTTGTATTTGACAAAATGGCTTCGTGAAAAATGCTCCGAGTAAACCTTTCGTCAAATTGCCGAAATTTGTGTAGTAACTTTTTTAATCTCTTTGATCGAGCGAGGAAAGTATCGTTGTAAATGACGAGATTTTCTTGACGATTGAAGAATCGTCGAAAGTGACGATTCTATTTCTGAGAGTGTTCGTTTCACCAAATAAAAAATGGTGAAATTTAACTGCAATCAACATTTGGTGCTAAAGTTGACATTGTAATGGTTCCTAGTTTCATATTCATGGCGAAGCTAGGTCGAACTACTCCCTTATAATAGTTCAACTTAGTACTAAATGTTGGTTGCAGCTAAAGTTCACCATTTCTTTTGGTGAAACGTTGAATAAGAATTTTTTAGTGTGCCTGCTTGAAGATGTGTCTGAAAGTTACTTATTATCCAAAGCTTAATAATACAGGATGTGGTCAAACAATTCCCTTTTTTTTTCAAAACGCAATGAAACACATTTTAAGAATCAGAAGTTAAATTCTTTTTTTATAACGAAGAAATAGAATTCTTTTATTTTCTGTAATTTTGTTTAATACAGTTTAGAAAATACAATCAGCTAAATGACGTCCCAACTGTACACACACTGACAGACCATTTCTGGGGATTGTCATGATCCTTACTGGCATTGCAGCGAGTATGTTGGCAACTTCAGCCCGGATGTTGGCCTTCAGGTGTTGTGGTGCCCTTGGATGGTTGACATAAGACACGGACCGCGAAATATCCCACAATCAAAAATCACAAATGGTACAAAGCAGGTCACAAGTGGTACAAATCAGGAAGCGCGATGGCGGCTCCAAATCTCTGAACATCCGTTCTCACGGCCTTATTCACCAGCCGATATGAACCTTCGAACTGCAGGTCACAGGCTTCCTCAGCGAATCAGAACGCTCCAATCGGTGGTTCGAGTGTTTGACAAAGTTCGTATCGGTTGATGAATAAGGCTGTAAAAGTATGCTTTGACGGCACGCTTCTGACTTCCAACGAAATATGTTTACTGACCAAATTTGGGAACAAAATTTTAGAACCATGTACCTCGAATGAGGTCAATCCTGCCCTGCAACGACCTCTACAGCCTGAAAGGCGCGCATTTCAAGAATTGGAAGTTATTGTTGCCGCACGCAGTAATAATAATAATAAAAGTTATTTCGTAGTCTCGTAATCCTAAAAGTGGATTCAGTTAATTTTGCAGTTTGTGAGCGTTTCAACATTGTTCCTTCACATTCTGAAATTGGTGATTTCTTCATATTTCCAGAAATGCTCGGACAGCAAGGTTTCCAACAAATCCATCTTCACCACATTTGCGCGCACTCTTCCTCCGAGCTCCAAGATGTCTACATCCATCATCTCTCTCCTGAAGTACCACACGTGGACGAGAATCATCCTGCTGGTTGCTGATGACCCGTCCCATAAACAGGTGGCGGATGCGCTGGTCAAGCTGGCACTGAACCATCGGATAGACATAGCTAAGACATTTTACCTTCCCGGTGATTATCTCACTAAAGACAACAGGACTCTTAAGAACATCATCAGGGACACCTACATGCAGACGAGAGGTAAGGTCCTTTAGATCCTTTCACAACCATGTCGACAAACCGAAAAGTAAAATAGGTTTGAATTTGGTTTTTGGCAGAAAAGCCGGTTCGCTGTCAAGGATTGCTAGTTCGGAAGAATTTTCATTCTTCATGAACAGCATTGACGCGTGTAAAACACTGTATGCTTGGAGAATTGAAATTTGCTAAAACTTCTTTTTCCAAAAGAAGTATTGAAACACAATTCGACAAACCGAAATTTTCGGTTATGGAAATTCACATCCCTGATGTTTTAAAAATGTCCAACATAATACTTGCTTACATTTGAACTTAATGTTATTTTTTTTTTTTTGTTTTGTTTTTCCCCAATAAGAATAGGCTGGAATAGATTTTGTTATAAGTGTAAGGCGGTCGTTCTTCGAACCGAAAGGTTTGGGGTTCGGAAGTAAACCCATGGACCCTGAAGTCCTAAGGCCATACTGAGGGCTGGAAAGTTTTTCCATCCCCTTCAATCTCAGGTCCAGAAAGGAGGGTGGCGTAGTTGAGGGGGCTCCATCTGGTGTCATCCGAATACAACATGTTACGGTTAATGTTAACCACGTATCAGGTAACCCTTCACAAATGGCCAGCTGTTATCACGACCTTGAAAAGGGTGAATCCCGGCAAGGCAAGTGCGTCCACGTTGTGAAAAAGAAAAAGAAAAACTTGTTCGATATACCGTAATTATCTGTGTATAGCCCGCGGGTTAATTACGAAAAAACTTCTTTTTTTACTACCTGCGGGCAATACATGAAATTTAAAAAAAAAGTATTATTAAAAAGACAACTACCGTTTAAAAATATCGAAATATCTTTTCCTGCAAACCAAAATGCACAGAAATAAATCGTAGCTTTTGAAACAACGGTGCAAAGCAGATTGGGGCTCGGGCGCTACAGGCGAATGTATTGTTTTCTAGGGGGGCATCCCACGTTTTTTTCTGGTTGCGGGTTATACACCGAACTTAATTTTTTTGGAAGGAATTTTTCTTCCTGCGGACTGTACAACGATGCGGGCTATATACCGATAATTACTACTTCGCTCCGAATTCTAAATATTTGCTCAGGCTCCGCTCCTTTCGCCGAATAATTTTAATGCCTTATATTATTTAACTCTCTTTTTTAGTCATTTACTCTTTTTATATGGTAAAAAATTGAAAAATACCTTTAAAAAAATTGGAGTTATGGAGTTTGACAAATTTTTTGGTTTCGGCTCCGCTCCAATTTCGGGCAAAATCTTATGGCTCCGTGCTCTGCCTCAGATTCCTGTTATTTATTGAGCAAACCAAATCAAGAGGCAGCAGAAATACAGACATAAACAGTAAACTTTTATTCTAATACCTCTCACAGGTACGTTTTCAAGTACCACTATAATGATTACATTTGAGGAGACCACATACAAAATGTTGTTTTCAATTAAGCGTAAGTAAGAACCATCCCAAAACTTTGAGAGCGCAATTTATATTGAAGGAAGAATTTAAGTAGATATCTCAGAGTTTCTTACGAGTAATAACATCTGATGCGCTGGCGAAAATATTTTCAATTTATTTGGATTGAAAAAGTTATTTGTCGGAACTCAAATGTTTGTTTTGATACTAGACATATTTTGTAAAATCATTCTGTTTGCTGAGGCACTGAAGACCGCGTGGATCAGTGGGCGTTTAATAACTGTTTGCTGACTGACGAAATGCGTTTTCAATCTAGTTTGTGAAATTACGAAGTTCAGTTTTTAAGAAAATATGTATCATGTTCTTGAAAGTAGGACAGCTATTATATCTTCGAAAGTTTATATTGCGATACGGATGTATATCTATACTAGAACAATTTCCCGTTAAAAAACAATTTGATCTTTCTTTCTAACGAGTGTGCACTTTGTATCAAAGAAAAGATCAAATATTCACTGCATTGCTAGTTTCACGCCGGAAGCGAAAGCCACAAAATGCCATGTTGTCGCTCTTGTGGCGATAGAAGGTTTACACAAACTTTACTATTTTGCTTCACGTCATAGTGCAATCCACAAATTAATCACACAAAAATAAATTTAACAAAATTAATCATATTTTTTGTGTTAATAGTAGGGATGTAACGTGTATTCGACCACTATTCTGTATTCGGAATATTCGGCCTGGACGAATACTGGGTAAGGTCTGGGTAAGGCCGAATATTAATTGACTATTCGGCCGAACAGTTCTGCCGCAGTAGAAATGTAAAAAATTAAAGAAATTAGTAAATTTTAAACACTTAAAATTGTATTATAATTATTGCAGAACACTACATTAGTATATAGTTTTAATAAATTAAAATAATTTGGAAAAAAACTACTTTTTTTAAACCTTGTTTTAGGCTTGACCGAGCAAAAACAGATTTTAAAGTTGTAATATTGTATTTTATACTTAGCATTTGCTCCCAAAAGCTGGCAATAGTTAATTATGATATATGAGGAATTTATTTTATTATTATTAACAAAGTAGAAGTCAGACTTTGTTTGGGTAGACTGATTTATTGTGAATATTGGGCAAGAGAGAAATGTGAAAAGCCCTAGAATATACCATGAATATTTAGATAGCGTAAGTTATTGGGGTTTTTGAAAATAAGAATATATTCCAGTTAAGTGTATTAAATTTTAATAGATCTTTAAAAATTGGTATGTAAAAAACCCCATAAAATAGAAATGTTAACTTTTATAACTTTTAAAATATCTTCATAAAACAGTTTTTGAGCAAGGTAAAAGTTCACTAAGCAATAGTAGTTCTTTATTTGAATGAAATGATTAGTAAAATAATGCTAATGTTTACTACCATAAAACCTCATTTTTATTCCACTTTTAAGTGAAATTCTGAGTTTTATTACATACAAAACAATAGAGAAAATTGATTAATTTTAAATAGTTTCAAATTATTAACTAACATAATTAAATCGTTCGTCATAGATTGTGTGTAAATGGTGTTTGACTTTGTGAATTATTTTTAAATTTGACAAATTCTTTTTATTACAACGATTTTCCAGAAATTTTAATATACGGCCGCCGAATATTCGGTATTCGGCCTAAGACTTTGGCCAAATATTCGGCTTCGGCCTATTCGGCCTGGAAGCAGTGGCAGAATATTCGGTATTCGGCTATTCGGCCAAATCACTATTCGTTACATCCCTAGTTAATAGGTTTTTTAAAAAAAAGCAGTTCGTGTGAAAAGAGTTTCTTTTGACAATGTTTGAAAAAGCAGAAAACTTAAAATTTCATCAAGATATCTTCTAATTCGTATCTTTTGCCCTTTGTCAAATTATTGCATGAAATTTTAATATTTTCTGAGAAGGAGCAAAGATTGTATGCTAAATGACACGCAGGCGTACACTGTGAAATATTCTAGTTCAACGAAAAATGTAGGGAAATTTAGCTCTCACCAACATTGGTACTAAAATTGAACCCTAATAATGGTTCCTCGTTTCACATTCATGACGAAGCTAGGTAGAACTACACCCCTAGGGATTATTCATAAATGATGTCACGCTTCGAGGGGGGAGGGGGTGCTTGAAATTGTGAAAAAGTGTGACAAAGAGAGGTGCTAACAATGAGCTGCTTTTTTTTTTTAATTACTAAATCCATAGACAACATGCACCACGGCAAAAGCCATACATCAAGTATACACAAACGAAAACAAATAAATTCAACAAAACCAGATAATTCTAAGTGCACAAAAGCAAAGAACAGCTTATTATATAACACACGAAATTACAGGAAAAAATAAATCAACCGAGATTAGGGGGAACATCAGTTATTAATGCATAATACAAATTAACAGATAATCAGAAAATAATTATGTTAAAAAAAATAATCAAATAAATCTAAAAGTTTCATAAGCGATTCAAAAGGGGGTTTTCTCAAGAAAGCTTATAAAAATGGGTAAACAGTCAGGTTGGAGCAAAAAGTCAAAACTTAGGGGCCATGGCAGTCCACTTCTAAGAAAAAATTTAAAAAGTTCAAGCCTCTTGAAGTCATGCAGAGGACAGTGGAAAAGCAAATGTTCAATATTTTGTATTTGAGTTTGGTCACAATTACAAACAGGAGAGTTGACGTGGTGGAACCTCCACCACGAGGAGTGTGACGTAATGCATTATGCTACATAGCGTGACATTTGAAAAAGGAGGAGAGGAGGTCAAATATATGGGAAAAAGCGTAACATCGTTTATGAACGGCCCCTTATTTTTATAATGGTGCAACTTTGTACCAAATGCTGGTTGCAGCTAAATTTCACCATTTTTTTGGTGAAAGGTTGAGTTAGAATTTTTTACAGTGTATAAATATTTGTGATGTGTGGGTGTGAGAATATATATATGTATATATCAGTTTTTTTTTCTACTCTCGGTACTGAGGAAGGGGGCTGGTTGCCCTTGAAACTGGTCTGCCATTTTTAACCTTTTATTTGCGCCCTTTAACGTTGCGTTTACTCATTTTGAATATATACGCGCAAAGTGAATGTCTCTCTTTTAAAGTTGTTTTTGTTTATCTTTTCATGTATTATTGATTATTTATGTTCTATAATCAACGATTTGAAAACCTTTGTCATTCGAATGCGTTGGTCAACAAAAAACATTTATACATTAAAAAAAAGCTTTGTTTTTTTTTTAAATCACAGTGCAATGGATGGAAAACAAAGAAATACAAGTTACATAAACAAAATAATAAT
Organism: Octonoba sinensis; assembly: GCA_038502835.1. NCBI lineage: Eukaryota > Metazoa > Arthropoda > Arachnida > Araneae > Uloboridae > Octonoba > Octonoba sinensis. The sequence goes on along the minus strand of CM076601.1, from coordinate 22,278,331 downwards.
AGAGGAAAAAGTTCTTAACGTGGTCAAATTTTATCGTGAAACATAAAGGCGCGAAATTCACCATGAAAATTATTCTCCGCAAATTTGGCAGAAAACGAGCAAAATGAAGCCCATATCTTTTTATTATTACACGGTTTTTAGCCTACTTTCCCGTAAAAGTAAAAAAATAATAATAATAAAGCATGAAAGAAGGCTTAATGTATCGCGAAAATATCGTTAGAAATCAAGAAAAGTCAAAAATAAGTTAAGTAATTAAATAAAGATTGAAAAATAAAAAAATTTGAAAGTAGGGTTTTGAGATGGGAAAAAAGTGTGTCGGTCGGTCTGTCGGTCTGTCGGTCTGTCTGTCTGTCGGTCTGTCTGTCGTTCTGTCCCCCCCTAATAACTTTTGAACGAATTGTCCGATTGGAAAAATTCTTTTTGCATTCGAAAGATCTCGGCGAGGACATCTCATTTCCATATTTTACTTTTTGATTTGAACAATTTTTGTTCAATTTTGAACAGTTCAAAAAATTTTAACATTAGCGCCTATGGGTGAAAATGAAGCAAATGATGTAAACTTTGGGTACAAGATCCAAGTTCCCATGAACAAGATCACTGGAAGAAGTTCTTGGCGTGAAATATTGATTTGAACAATTTTGTTCATTTTTGAACAGTTCAAAAAAAATTAACATACCTTCTACGGGGAAATTTCAATCCTATATAATTTCTTATCTAATGGACCGATTTGCTTGGACCAAACTTTATCGGAAAGCTCTTATGACGTAGAACATGTACAAATAGAAAGTTCATCCAGAACCAATGAGCCTATTTTCCTATGAAATTTTTTGATCGGGATTTTCAAAAATATTTTTCAATTAATGATTGATTAAATGAATAAGCAAAAGAATGAATGCATAAATGAGTGAATAAATACATGAATGACTTAATAAATAATGATTGAATAAATATGTATTAACCGTTGAAAAAGGTATGTTTGAAGAAATTAAGAACTAAAGCTAAACGAGAAAGACAGAGAGAGAGATATAGCTAGATTATAAATTTGAATTCGGTGTATACGGGAAAGTAGGCTCGTATAGTTCTAGATGGAACTTCTTGTTTAACTTGATTTGGCACGGAAGTTTGTTACGCGGTTTTCGACCACTATCTTCAAACTTATTATCTTCAAAATTTGCACACAAGCTTCTCTTCCCCCGATGACAATACAATATTCCATCCATTTTATAATTCATTATAACGGTAATTAGGAAAAAAAAATAATAATTTTGGCTCTGAGGAAATGATCAGAATTATTATTTGTCGAATGGCAACGATAGCTTGCTTGGAACGTTTGGATAATGCAACGATGTTTTCAATTTTAAACAAATCATGGCGAAAAAATAAACTGCTACGCAGAGGTTTCTACAACGCGATTAAATAAAACCTTGTAACTTAGAACATTTTTAAAGTTTTATACTTATTCTTCAATGTTAGCTTTATTTTGCAGCAAGTGTAGCATTTCTTACCAAATACGAATTGCTGCACATTAACGCAAGTGCAGCATGAAACGTTGTGCGGAAAAAATAAATCCGTAACATTTCTCGTTCAGAGGCATAAACACTGAAATATTGACGAAGGGGTTCTTTCATTTTCGCCTTCTACACTTCAACCAGATGGAAATTTACGAGCAGTTGGTGATGTAACGCAGCTGTCGATGGTTTGAATAAAGGTCAAGAAATGTCACACGGCTAAATTTAAACCTTATGAATAAGATGTGGTCTAAAAGGAGTTCCTCGATCTGTATTTCGGGATTGTTGATTCTGGTGAATATTTTTTTTTATTAGCTCTCGAAATTTTCTTTTCAGCTATATTCGAATGTATGGAATCTTTACATTACCAAAGGAAAGCTTTTCCTACTAAAATGCCAAACTGCTTTTTCACTTAAAGCTGTTATGAAAAATTCTGTGAAACTGATAAATAAAGGGCAGTAAAGGTCTTGTTTTTCCGCACTCTGTAAAACTACAGAGAGGGAGTTGTTCTGTTTCGTAAAACTAAACACCTGAGATCTGTGACTACCAGTTTAAAGATGGTAAACAATTGGATAAATGCGCGATTGAGATCTGTTATTACCAGTTTAAAAATTGTCAAAAATGCATGCTATATATTGTTCGCATCCTAATTTAACTTAAGCTGTAACGAGCACCTTGCTATGCGTCGCTGATCAGCTATCCCTACTGCGAAGGCGTCATTGACCGAGTGCCGGGGCCCGACGTCACAGGTGGCGACACTACTGCGGCACGTTATATGTTGTTATCAATATACAGAATGTTCTCTGTTTCTTATTCTTTGCAATTTCATTTTTCGAAGAATTTGTAGTTTCTTGTTTAAAAGTCCGTAACTTCACGTTAGATTTCCAAAAGATTCTCATGTATTTTCGGAGGAAAATTTTTTATTGTGTTTTAAATAACCTGGTGAAATCTTGTGTGGTTTCGAAGAATTGTTTGGAGTAACCGAACGAGGACTACATGCACAAATGCGAATTTGGATAACGTTTTGAAACCCGAATTCATGTATCTTCATATGAGGCCAAATGTATGATAGAGTTAAGTGTAGGGATGTAACGAATATTCCGCCATTATTCGGTATTCGGCCTGACCGAATACTGGGTAAGATCAAATCCGGCCTGGTCGAATATTGATGGACTATAGATTCTTAACAAACAAAATTAAATCATACATCATAGATTGTGTGGAATTGGTGTTTGAATAATTGTAAATTTGACAAATACTTTCCATTACAACGATTTTCTAGAAATTTTAATATTCGGTATTTGGCCTAAGACCTTAGCCGAATATTCGGCTTCGGCCTACAAGAATTGGCCGTATATTCAGCTTCGGCCTGGAAGAAATGGCCAAATATTCGGTATTCGGCTGTTCGACCAAATCACTATTCGTTACCTTCCTAGTTAAGTGAGGTACAATGTATAATATTATTTTTAAGTTTATTACAAGTCAATAATGTTCTTTTTTTTCTCTTTGAAGTGTACGTCCTGGTTGCGGACACATACGCCCTCGTCGATTTCGTGCGTTTTATGCACCAAAGAGGACTTTTAGACAAGGGGGAATATGTCATCATATCGCTGGAGGAAGATGATTTCTACGACCCCAGTAAAGAATTCCAGTACATAAGAAGAGGTAAATTATGCGTTTTGATATATTTTTTGATTGTTCCCCTAAAAAAACTGATTATTATTAGTTAGGGGAACGGCTAGTACAATGTAAAAAATTTCAGTTCAAGCCTTTCACCCAAAAAAAGGTGAAATTTAGCTGCAACCAACATTCGGTGCTAAAGTTGAACCAATATAATAGTTCATAGTTTCACATTCACGGTGAAACTTCACCAGCATTATGGTTCAACCTAGTACCAAATGTTGGTTTCAGCTAAATTTCACCATTTTTTTTTTTTTTTTTTGGAAAATATGAACTCGAATTTTTTAGTGTAGTATGGGGCTAGCTCGTAGTATGGGCCCTGATGTGTTTCTAAGATATGTGCTTATTTAGAATAACTGAACATCATCTGGTAAGTACGAATTTTGTCAATGTTTTGTATTTTGCCGATAAAATTTTCTTTGTTTGAAACCGCACAAATCGTTGTGTTAATTTTATTGCGTCCCATTACATTTTGGCTCAGTGATATAACTGTAAAACTAGCATTGCTATACAGCTTATTTAAGATAGTTTTTAATGTAGTTCGTGTCAATAAATAAACCTAATCATCAAAGCAAAGAAAAGCTTTCTCTCTTGAGTTAGCTTCTTTCTGCGGAGAACCGAGTGGAATAACTTTTGAAAAGTAAAGTTTCGGTTTCTTTTTCAAAAATTTATAAACAGTTATACACTAGCTTATTATAATTATCTTCAGCATTATCTATAATGTATGTGCTTATTTAATCATTTTAAACGGTGCTTTAAGAGATTTTAAAACTTTCGCTAATTAATTTAAAAAAAAAAAAAGGAAGGACGAAGGAAAAGAAAAAAAAAACTGTTGGTCTTTGAAAGCGTTGTAAACATTGATTTGAATAGGAAACAGATATAGTAATGAACGAAACACATTTTTTCTTTGCTATTTTTGCTTGCATACATATTTAATTAAGTTTTTGTTTGTTCATTGTTATTTTATTTAATTGTTATTAATAGATAACCGAAATTGAAAAATTCTCTGAACTCTTTAGTGAGTTTCTCAAAGCATTGCAAACACGAGTTGCTGTTAGCATAGTATTCTTTTGTTTGAAATGATATTTTGTGATTACTTTCATTTTTGTGTTTAATTACTTATTTACTTCTTTTTGAGCATAGGTGTGTATATTTTTTAGATCTTAAATATTTACTTTTTTCAGAATTCGAAGCCTCCTGGATGGTAGCAGACCCCCTCCCATTCCGATCAGTTCTTTTGATTGGACCTGGGTCTCCCATCAGCCCTGATTATGAGTATTTCCAAGACCTCGTGCTCAAGTACTCCGAGTCCGAGCCCTTCAACGTTCCTTCTCACCCTGTCATCAAAGTAGAGGTAATCCTTTGTTTTATATCAAGTGTCTAGCCGGCACGATAGCGTCGTGATAAGGCGCAGTACTCGTTCAAAGGATGGAGACTGGCAGCGTCGGTGGATTTTATAGATGCAGGAAATCGTCTGCGCCCATCTTGCATGATTATGCGACATGCAAAAGATCCCTCGAGTAGACATTTGCTGGGATACTCTCGGCTAAATTAAATTCCTAGGGCAATTTCGCATCAACAAAATCCGGGTGCTCACTGTTTCAGGTGAAGAAAATGGACGTCGGAATTCTCATGCGGCGATGGTACCACACTCATCGTGGTGCTTTTCTTTTCTCCACCAGACCCCTACCTGTTAGCCAAGGCCTTAGGATTGCTTACGCACGGGGAGGGGTAGTGGGGATTTTACATGCACATATCCCCAAGTGTACATGGTGGTCTTTAGTGGGTATCGAACGCGCGACCTCCCAGGTGGAAGTCCGACGTGCTAACCACTAGGCCCCTCATTGTGGTGCTGCTGACAGAGTTGGTACCAATTTCTGGGAACGATCTCGGTCTGCAATGATTAAGAACCAATATACAGTAAAACCCCGTTAAGACGCGGGTATCGGGGGACACGTTTGGCACCCGCGTTATAACATAACCGCGGTATAGTGAAACTACACCGCGGAACCGAAATAATACTCGCTTTTGTTGCATCAATTTTAACTTTATCAATTACTTGTAACTTCTCTTCCCTCCATAGTATAATTTTTTCTTTTATCCTTGCTGCCATTTTATTCACTGTAATCGCTGTGCAAGAAGCACTCATCTCAGCTGCGCAATCAGTCTATCCAGCGATATTTTATAAACCAACTGTGTTCCGAGAGAAAGGGGCTTAAAAATCTCTTTATGTTATCAACATGGGATTGTAAAGGGGGAGAGGTCTTTAAAAAAATAGATTTGGAAGGGGAGAAACGCACTTCTCACTGGGGAATATGTTTACTTTTCGGGAATGCTAAAGAATTTGGAACAAAAAGCTTGATAGCGCTATGAAGGAAGTTGCACACGCATAACTAGACTTCTGAAAATGGAATAGTTAAGCATTGAACTGAGCAGTAGCTCACAGAATGAGCTCCGCTTATGTCAAGAGAAACAAGTCAGGGCGATTGCACCCGATTTTGAAATCAAGCAATATGTTCTGGGTTTAAAGACAGAAAAAGCATGAAAAAGGTGTACATCACGCCTATCGCAACAGGGCTTTATCTGTTTTAGTGTGTCTGGTGGGGGGATGGGTGCTCTTTGGCTAGAATATTTGCGTGCTCGGGCTGCCTTTATTTACAATGGTAAATAAGGAATCACCTTTAAATGGCAATGATAAAGGGTGGTTTAAACGTCGGGGGAGATGATAGTCACCGCGGTATATCCGATTCCGCGGTATAACGGGGTTTTACTGTATATACGCAGTCCGTAAGAAATTTAAAAAATATATCAAATGACTATTTTGATTAAGATGTAAATCAATGTTTCCCAAACGTTTCGCTCTTTAGGAACTTTTTTGTCGACATCTCAGTTCCAAGGAATCTTAACGTCTATGTACTAGTATTAACTCAAAATATTCTTTTTTATGTTAAAATTAGTACTTACTTACGAGCACATTAATGATACTGAATGTAAAAAAAAAAAAAAAAACACTTATTTTCACCAAGAAGTTTAAAGGCATTATTATCATGACAAAGTTCAGAAAGGTATCGTTGTTTTACTCTTTTTTGAAAAATTTAATCGTTAATTGTAAGTTGCTTAAAAATGCGTAAATAACCACAGAAGTTGCCAGTATGTTGTATTAAAAAATAATACACTTCATTATTAATCCCAAATATTTGATCGCGCTAAATGCCTTGTGGCGCTAAAATATATCTTAATAACCCATGTTCATTTTTTCACTGCCGACATTTAAAAAAATTAATATTTAATTGCCTGAGTTTGTTATGCGCACATTTTTAGGTTTATTATAACCATAAAAAAATTGAATTTTGTAACGGTCGGAACTTTCCTATTTAAAGTTGATTGCGTTATTTTTTTGTTCTTTCACAGGTCCCAATTTATGCCGGACTGGCATATGATGCGGTGATGATCTACGCCAGCGCCCTCACCGGCGCTCTTGCGGACAACAAATCTGAAAGTGACGGACTCGCTATTTTCAAGTACATACGTTCTAGACAGTATGAAAGTAAGTGCATTATATAAACATTAGTTCATATGTATCTTTCTACCGTCAGCAGAAGCAATGTTTTCTGTTTAATCTCCTGCCTCCAGCCAATACAGAAATTTCTCCTGCTAAGAAGAAAAAGAAAAGTATCTGAACTTCTCTTCAATTTCATTAAAAAATTTGAAAAACTTAAAGACTGTTCATACTTATGTCAGTTTTGCTTTCCAAAGGTTTTACTGGCTGCAGTTTCATAACATAATTTTTTTTGTTTAGGGTTTGTGCATTTCAAGGCCTCATGAAAGTTCTACTTATAATGGTGTAAATATTTTTATTTTTAGTTTTAAGGTATCTTAAATAACAAAAAACATTTTAAATAATGTAGAAAACGATCTTAAAAAGTATAACAGCATAAGTCAGTACATTATTTTTAGTTCTAAATTATCTTTCAAAAATGGATAACTTATAAAATATATATTTTATATCTTATGGATTAATTTTTATGTTAATTTATATCTAAGAATGAAAAATTTATCAGTTTTATGCTAACATTCAACTGGTTCGGAGGTACAGACATTTCTCCTGCTTTTTTGGTTTTGATTCTCCTGTTTTTCCATTCTGTAACGTCGTCAGGTCTGTGTGGAAAAGATCACAAAATATGAAATAGAAATTTCCCATACTAAATTTTAAAATTCGGGTTTCGAGGTGCAATTTTCTGCCTTTCAGTTCACCCCTTTGCGAAATATTGTGACGATAAATGTGTCTGGAGGTTGTACGCACAAACATTAGCATAAATTGACCCTTTAACCCTCTAATGTCCAAGTTTTGTTATTGGTGTCCGCCTTGAGGCGGAGTTGGGAATTAGAGGGTTAACGGAAGCCGTTCAGAAAGTAACTGGCTTAAATTCTTTCTGCTACAGCTTCCCTGCATTGAACAACCTTCTATACTAGACTGCAACGTTTCTTGACAATGACGTCATAACACGCAGCAGAACAAATGAGTAAACGGCGAGGCTTTTGGGGTTAGAAGGACGAAGATCGAAATGACGGCACACCAACTTGGCGAAATAATCTGTTTAAGCATTCTATTTGGTACATACGCGTTTGGAAACTCATTTTTCAGTTTATCAGAAAAAGATAAACAGATGTAACAAAATTAAAAAACTTATTTCTTTTTACATAATCATAATTTTTTTTATTGTATCAAATATATTTCTTGTTAATGTAATCATTAAAAGTATATTTTCTCCCTTCAATAATTCATAAAAACGGTTGGACTTTTGAACACTTTCGTTTATCAAATAAATAATTTTTTTCCTTCCTTTTATCCCCTGAGCCTAATTTTTTTCCTGTGTAAGCTTGTTTTTAATGGAAAATTACGATATTGACGAATGGAATGATAACAACTATTTAGCTTTAAGCAAAGTCAAAAGCCAGCGAGTCAGTCATAAACATAAACCATTCTAAATCTCGCCAAACCGCTTATGAGAAGATCGCCAATTGCTCGTGAGCTCTTATTGGCTGAGCATTCAGTTCTAAATCAAAGTATTACTACGCGTTGAACTTCTCGTAAAATTGAAAATATATAACATTTTATGAAAATCATGACAAATAAACGCTATATATGCGTAGGTTAAAATACCTTAACACATTTCTATAGCGAAGTGCTTAGTTTAACTCGAAAATCGGACACCGCGCGGAGAACTACTTTCTTCGTTTGCTCTCAGCATATTTCTCCACAGTCAAGAAACTTTGCAGTTGAGTATAGTAATCAGTTTTGTTTATTCATTTATTTACAGGTATCTTAGGATTTAGTGTTATGATTGATGACCAAGGTGATGCAGAGGGCAACTACACGGTTCTAGCTCTTGTACGAGATGACAACGATACTAGTTCCCGGATGAAACCAGTCGCTAGATTCACTCACATGGGATCCAAGGATTTACCGGTAAAACCAACAGTTTTGCCATATTTTTTCCCTTACTAAATATTTAAAAACCTCAACGATATAAAAGAACAAGAAGTTCCAACCAGAACTATACGAGCCTACTTTCCCGTATACACTAACTTCAAATTTTCTACCTCTATTTCTCTCTCTCTCTCTTTCTCATTTAGCTTTAGTTCTTAATTGCTTCAAATATACCTTTTTCAATGGTTAATACATATTCATTCACTCATTAATTCATTCATTCACTCATTCATTTATTTATTCACTAATTTACTTATTTTTTCATTCATTCGCACAATAAATTTTTTTATTCATTTATTCAGTCATTCGTTCACTTATTCATTTAATCATTCATTAATTCAAAAATATTCTTGAAAATCCCGATCAAAAACTTTCATAGGAAAATAGGCTTGTTAGTTCTGAATGAACTTTCTATCTGTACATGTTCTACGTTGTAAGAGCTTTCCGATAAAGTTTCTTCCAAGCAAATCGGTCCGTTAGATTAGGATTTATATAGTATTGAAATGAAGGAGCTATGTTAATTTGTTTGAACTGTTCAAAAATGAACAAAAATTGTTCAAATCAAAAAATATTTCACGCCGAGAGCTTCTTTCAATAAGCTTGCTCGTAAGAACTTTGATCTTGTACCCAGAGTTTACATCATTTGCTTCATTTTCGCCCATAGGCGCTAATGTTAAAATATTTTGAACTGTTCAAAATTGATAAAATATACACTCACGGACATTGAAAATAGCGCACCAAGAAAGAATCATCGGATTCAAATGAAATTTATTTCAGTGAACGATAAAGATGGAAGGTACACTTGATCAAAAAAACTGAACAATTAGACAATTACATAGCCGTCCAGCCAGCTATGTTCAATAGCGCGTCGGACCGCCTCGGGCTGCGATACATGCCGCAATACCCTTTTGAATAGAAAAGACGTCTGATGTTACCCTGAGGCAGCCGTGCCCACAAATCTTGAACAAATCTGTCCAAATCATGCAAGAAGTGGCCCGACGGCAACTGGCGTTTCAGCTGGTCCCATACATGCTCAATAGGGGAGATGTCCGGGAAGCGAGCAGGTCATGGAATAGTCCGAACACATCGTAAGAAGTCAATCCGAGCCGAGTGCGGACGAGCGTTACCCTACTGGTAAATTGCACCTGGAATACCGGTTAAGTATGGAAGCACATGAGGCCGTAGGATTTCATCCACATACCGCAGAGCTGTTAATGTACCACGTACCACCACCAGAGTGGAACGGCTATCGTAGGCTACGGCCCCAAAGACCATGACACATGCAGTGCGGGAACAGTGTCGCTGAATAGTGAGGGTGGGATTGCATCGTTCCCCAGGGCGTCTCCACACACGTACGCGGTGATCATCTGTCCCCAAAACGAAGTGGCATTCATCACTAACATCACACGTCTCCAATATGTGGTTTTCCACGTCGCTCTCGCTTGGCACCACTGTAGTCGGAGCCGCCGATGTGACGGTGTTAATGGCAGTACACGTAATGAGCACCGGGATTGCAGATTCGCTTCCCTGAGGCATCTAGAAATTGTTCGTGGACGAACATGAACGCCTACATCTATTTGTACAGTGGAATTGGTCACTGTGGGATCCGTGAGTGCGTGGCGCACGATCCTTCGATCGTCTCGCGCCGCCGTTGCCCTAGTCGCTACAGACCCGGTATGCCGTGCGTGTGTGCCTTCACGTGTCCACTGCTCCCAACACCTTCTGATAGCACACTCAGAATGATCGACCTGGCCTCCTGGCGAGAAACACGGCGCGTCGACCACGCTGCAGTCTTCAGGCCAATAAGCAGACCCCTCTCAAACTCACTTAATTGTGAAAAATGTCTTTTTCGATGTCTACCTGGCATTCTATACAATTTGGTACACCTTATAGCGTCGATTCGTGGTCGTCACGTTTATGAATCTTCCACAATACACCGGTTCATATAGGCCGCGTTTCTTGTTTGCAACGCCAGTGCAGAGTGCGTGGACGCGCGCATGCGCACTAAACTTACATCATTTGCATACCGGACGGCACTCTACTAATTTGCATAGTTTCGAGGTTGTAGCTCGCTTCCTTCTTGGTGCGCTATTTTCAATGTCCGCGAGTGTAGAATTGAGATTGGGGGGGGGGGGGGGGGACAGGCAGACAGACAGACCGATAGACCGACCGACACACTTTTTCCCCATCTCAGAACCCTACTTTTAAACTTTTTATTTTTCAATCTTTATTTAATTACTTCACTTATTTTTGACTTTTCTTGATTTCTAACGATATTTTCATGATACATTAAGCCTTCTTTCAGGCTTTATTATTATTATTTTCATTTACGTGAAAGCGGGCTAAAACGAAGAAGAAAAAGCTGAAGCAAGGACCTTTAAATGAAAATGTAAGCTTTTGAGTCGTCAACTCAGAATATGTTTCCCATATTATTTAATGTGGTTTATTTCAACTGTATTAGCATTCTAGGATGTAAACTTTTTCTTGTCACATTTTTCAACAGTTGCTGAAGATGGAAAGAGATATTGATTGGATATCGGGAGCTCCGCCGCTCAGTGAGCCCAAATGTGGATTTGATGGTGAAAAATGCGACACGAGGCCAGGTAAGTAAGGACAGCTGAATATTTTTTGTATTCATTTAGCTCTGGTTACACTCTGGTTAACCGACTTCACAAAAGAAGGAGGTTATACATTCAAACTGTACGTATGTCGTTTTTTTTTTTTTTGTCCACTCATAACTTCTGCTCGGCTGAACCGACTTTCATTATTTTTTATTTAATCGATCGAGGGTGGTTTCCCATAGGTGCCGTACCTTTGTTTGACCATATTCGAGAATTAGAAAATAAGTTATGGGCAGAAATGTGGTCATTTTCTAATTTTTCATCCATAACTTTTGACTAAATGAACCGGTTTTGATGATTTTTTTTAATCGATAGAGAGTCGTATAGCTGAAATATTTCACATGAATTTGACTGCATTTGTTTTTATACAACAAAACTTCGGGTGAAAAATAAGTATTTTTTAGTTTTACTGGAAAGGCTTGACTTGATTTTTATTTGTTGGTAAAACTATTAATAAAAATAAAAGTCATTGTTAAAAAAGAATCTTTTTCCATTAAAAGCTGATATATATTAAGCTCTTATAACAAGAATTTGACTGAAGGCTTCTTTGAGGCAAAAATTAAGTAAAATCAGTTTGTTTGGTAAAATGTATTTACATTAAAAAGAATAAAATAAAATAATTTTTGGAAAAAAATAGAAACGACTTCAAATTATAAATTGCGCTAAAAAGTGAAAAATAAATTAATTCTTTAAACAACATCGATGTGACTTTTAAACATAATTTTAGAAGTTGGTGCAAAATTAGGATAGATAAAATCCCTTGAATAAATGGTCCAGAATTAACAACACAGTTCTACTATGAAGTAGCAGATGGTGTAATGGTAATTTGACTTTGATTTTGCACGACTTCTAAAATTATGTTTAAAAGTCACATCGATGTTGTTTTAAGAATTAATTTATTTTTAACTTTTTAGCGCAATTTATAATTTGAAGTCGGTTCCATTTTTTCCAAAAATTATTTTATTTATTGTACCAAAGGATTAATTATGAAATGCCGTTTTGTGATGTTTCTTTTTCTCTCTCCTTCTGGTACACCTCTATTTGCACTATTAACAAGAACTAGAGTTCGTCAACAGTCAAATTCGATCGTAATAATTTAATTTAGCATTGAAAACATGATATTCATGTAATTATAAGGCTCGACCGATGCATCGGCCTCGCCGATGAATCGGTGCCGATTGTTCAACAAAGTTGCCATCGGTCATCGGCATCGGCGGCCGATGTTAACTTTAGTAAAACATCGGGACATCGGCCTTGAAAAACATCTAAAAGCCGATGCAAGGCTGATGTTTTTCGCAGAGACAACTTTCCAGAAAACATTCTGTCTTTAACTTTCTTTTTTTTCTCCATAGCTAGATTTTTATTTTCATACGACAGGCAGCACATCAGATAAAAACAGCACAAAAATAATGTCATTCTATAAAGTATTTGATAAAAAATTCGGAAAAATAGGCTAAGCGATCGGTGCCCGAAAACCTTCATTATTAAAATAATTTTTCTTTGAGCAACAGAATGCTCGCGAAATAGAATATGTAAAAGTAAAAGTAATAGAGGCGTCTTATGAGTGCTATTTGTTTTTCGCACTAGGTTAGTTACCTCATTTTTGTCCGTTTTTCGTTTAAAAATGACTTAGTGCATTAGATGTCATTGTCAAATAATATTATACCATCTGCTTTTAGTTTGCCATGTTTCTTATTATTCCGAAATTGTAAACTATTATCGTATTTAAAACTATTATCGTACTCAATCAAAGTACGATAATAGTTTTAATTTTTACCAGAGTAAACTTTTTTCTCTTAGAGTTTTTTTTTTTTTTTTTGCTTCTTCGATCCCACGTGTTACAGTTTTTCTGCAATTGTGCAGCAATCTCGTTGCATCTACTTTTAGTGTGGTGTTATTCTCATTATTTCAATTTTAGTTTACAACATAGAAAAGATTGGTCAAAAATAAGAACATTTCCAGTATAAATGTTTATTGATTGAAATTTTAGGTTTCCAAGTTCGACTTGCAATTTTTAAAAATTGAATTCTCAAAATGCGAGTTAGCGCGACAGGATTTAATTACATCTTAATAAAAATGCTAAAATTTCTTTATTTTCAAAGATTGATGAAAGCATTTTTTTTTTCAAAATACATCTTAGTTTTTTTATACGATCATTATTTTAATTTTTCCCCGTTTATACTTCGTTTTTTTAGCGCATTTTTCTTCTTTGATGCCACGTGTTATGACAGTTGACAGTTTTTCTGCTATTGTACAACAATCTCGTTGCATCTGCTTTCAGTTTAGAATATTTCTTGTTATTTTATTGTTAGTTTACAACATAGAACATACTGATAAAAAATATGAATCAATTTTTCAGTATAAGTGTTCATTGATCGAAATTTTATGTGTCCAAGTTCGACTTGCTTTTTTGAAAAATTTAATTCTTAAAAAACGAATTCGCGCGACAGGGTGGAATAATACCTTAATAAAAATGCTGCAATTTCATTAATTTCAAAAATTGACAACGTATAAATATATATATATTTTTCAAACTACATCTTAATTTAATAAACGATCACGTCTTTTTCAGAAGATTATTTGTCAACAGAAAACTGCTGGTGCTCAAAATATTGGTTTATTTCGGTGACCTTACATTGTACTCATGAAAATATAAAGAACATGTCAAGTATTTCAGTGTAATTTCCAACTCAAAAGAAAAAAACTAATAAGATTAGTTCTTAAGACCCAGCATTCATTTGTAAAAAAGCTCACGTCTATGTTTTTAAAGCAATATTAAGTAATTCGTTGTTATGAAAAGGGGGGGGGGGGTTGCGTTACTGCTAGCGAAATTTTTTAATATTTTTTTTTTATTTCTGAAAAAGAGCTACTTTTAGTTAAAAAAAACTTTTATGATGAAAAATAAACATATAATCGTTCCCGCTTTTCTTTTAAAAACGGGGGGGGGGAATTATTAAAAAAAAATCTGACTGGAAGGAGTTGACAATTTTGTTAAAGATACCAACCCACATTATCCGTTAGTCTGTATTATAACATCTGCATTCCGCGCCATGAAAATAAAATAAAATAAAGGCAGCTGCACTTGGCATTTGCAGTGCAGGTGTTATAAAGAGAAAATGTTGAAGGAAAGGGAATTAGACCTTATCCGATCCAATAGTTGTTGAGTTTTTTTGCAAAGATAAGACAAAAGAATTAAAAATCCTCTGATATAGCATTTTTTGTTTGTTCAAACCTACAAATAGTTTTATTACTTTGCTAGAATCGCGAGTGATTCTTTTAGTTTTAATTGTTATGTACACTTCCCCCAAACAGTTGTACGGTGCTTGAATAATGCATTTATGTTTTTATAAACATAAAAATAAATAAATTATTTAAATGACATTTTTGACAAGCATTCTACACGTTTTAATGGTTTAAAGCGACTTTTTTTTCCATCGGCCATCGGCTGATGGAAGAGGAGAATAATCGGCAATCGGCCGATCTGGGAACAATCGGCCCATCGGCCAAAAAATGCCATCCGTCGAGCCCTACGTAATTATATAAGTATTATTCTTCACATTTGGCGATAATAACGTTGAGTTAGTTTTGATCATCCCCACGTAAAGCAAACACATTGTAAAACATTGTCGCCGCAGGGCCCATTGCGCTCATCAATGTAGCCGCTTTCGTACTAAGTGGAGTGCCAGTTGAATAAAACTTTAATGTTTGCTTCCATACACTATTCTCTTTTTTCAATCCATTGTTTCAGAGAAGCTTTCACTCAAACTCTTATTATAATAGTTTTTAATATGACTGCTTGGAGGCAATAAAGTCTCTTTAACAGTGAGTTTTATATTAATTACTTAATAATTTACCCAGCGAAGACATGTTGCCATCTGCTATCTATAACAATGTAACATTACAATTATAAATGAGGCTTGCCTGGCAAAAGAAAATCGTATAGCGGCCGTTCATAAATGACGTCACCCTTTTTCCCATATATTTGACCCCCCTCCTCCCCTTTGTCACAATATGTCACACTTCAGCGGACCCCCCTTCCCCCCTTTGTCACGCGTCACGCTATGTTGCATAATGCATGATGTCACACTTCTTGTTACCCCCTCCCCTCCCCCTGTCACACTTTGTCACATTTTCACGAACCCCAATTCCCCCTCGAAGCGTGACATCATTTATGAATGATACCAAATAGTTAACTAATACTAAATTGTTTCCAAAAATGTATAATCGATATCACTAAAACTCGTCAATAACTACTAAGCGGTGAAAAAAATGTATAATCGATATCACTGAAACTCGTCAATAGCTACTAAGCAGGGGAAAAAATGTATATAAAAAAAAAATCGGTGAAAAACAGAAGTAGATTTTCCCCTTCTGTTTTATATTTGCCTATTTATACATAGATATTGAAAGTATTCCGTGTGAAATGTCTTCGCTCTTCGGTAAGGTTTTGGGTAAACAAACGTAATCAAATTACGGCAGTCAATATAAATTCATATATAAAGTTACTCTCGGTTAAACATTCTTTCAGATTTTTGCAGCCTAAACCCGGATCCATCGTTTGCTTACACTAAATTTTAACTGTGTAAATCCTCAGATAAAATCAAGTTTGTTAAATAATGAATGAAGATGCATTAAAAATACTTATAAGCTTTCAATCAATCTTAAATTCAGAAAATGTAATGCAATAAAAAAACAGGTTAAAATGTTTGACTTTAGGATTTGTTTGCGCAAACTGTTTGCTTTGAAGTGCAGATAAGCGAGTCAATATCACACACGTGTGTAAACTCTATTCGCTAGCAATTCAAATTTTTCATTAACGACTCAATGACGTCGTTCAGAGAATGAATTCTCATTTTCAATTAAGCGATTTTAAAGGCATTTTCACGAATGAAAACGATATTGCTTTTGCATTTGAATGCAAGTGGTGAAACAATTTCTAAAAATCACTTAGTAACATTATAATTGCATTTTATTTCCTCTGTGAAAAGGAAAGTTTCATGAAAAAGGCATTTAAATTTTTTTCTTTAATAATTCCCAAAAGTAATTTCTTCTGTTTTTTTTTTTTTTTTTTACTTTTATGCATTAGCCGAGTGGCTTATTAGTGATAATTGTTCAGTAGACCACTAACATAGTACGAACCTAGGGAATGTAGCTGTAACTGAAACACCATTTTGGTTAGCGTTCTTCTTTCTTATTTTATTTTATTTCATCGCATTTATTCCTTTGTTTATTTTTGAAGATTTTCAAATTTTTCTAAAATGAGTATTCTTCTATTTCTTTTATCTTAATATTTTATTTTATTTTTTACCAGCGGTACCCGCACGGCTATGCCCGTGCTAAAAATGAAAAGAACAGTCGGTTCGCCATTGTGTCTATAATGGTAACTTTTTTTATGTGTAAATTATGTTATTTTATTTAAAAAATATAGCATTCCATATAATTAAAAACTATCCGCAAACGGCAATGAATGAGCAAACAAAACACATACAATAAAGAAGGAAAAAAGAAAAGAAAGAAATAAAACAAAACGAAAAGAAAAATATTCAAGAGAAAACGCATTTTGTTTGTTTAGTTCAAGTAACTACACAGAAAGGACGATTATAATCCATTATAATACTTTTAATTAATAAATATTTAGTATAATTAGTTTTTAGCTATTATTCATTGACAGTAAAATAGAACGATGAAATTTTGTAGCTTTCAGAAACTAACAGCAGCAAACAAAGCTTTGAAAGCGGAAAAACCTTTCAGCCGAGCTCAAATAGGTAAATAACATGTGTGCTAATTCACTCGAGAAAAAATAATAAAATAAATAAAAATATAAATAGTAATAAGTAGTTGAAATAATAAAAATCGCTATAAATTATAACATTTATTTAAAAACCCCTGCACACTATGGAGAATGGTCTCGTAAAATGCATGTCAAAATAGTAAAAAAAAAAAAAAAAAAAAAACAGCTATCGAACGCTTGTGAGCTGCAAGAAATAAATTTTAATTCGTTTTTTAAAAAAGAATAATCAAAATCCAAAATGAATAAATAAATTAAATATCGGCTGTTACTCAAAATGCTAAAAACCTCAAGAAATAAATTTTAATTCGTTAAAAAAAAAAAGATTATAAGCCAGTCGGCATAGCAACAATTCAAATAAAATTAAAGTAAATTACCGTGAAAAAATAATTTCGGACTACAGAGAAAAACGCTTATAATTTCTTTTCCAGTTAATTCAGAGGCTTCGAATTTCAGCACGAAGAACAAAACTCTTTCTGAAACAGTTTTTTACGCCCTTTTCAACGGTATCAACCTCGAAAGAATGCGATAATTCCTTCCCATAGAAAACGACTATTTTGCAAAATTTTCGGCTATATATTGTGATAAAAAAAGAACAAATTCGAATTTCAGAAAAAAACTCTCCGAGGGGCACACCCCCATGTTCCAAACTAAAATTTCGTGCCAAATTTCATGAAAATCCGCCGGACTGTCTGGTCCCTACGCCAGACACATATAGACAGACAAACACACATACTTGCTGCTTTATTATTAGTAGAGAAAAAAAATATAGCTGTATCGTCTGTGTTCTGTTAAAAGTCACTAACTCCACTGAAAAAAAATTGATGAATTGCTGCAGCGAATTAGAATTTACAATTATTCTTATTTTATGATCAAACCAATTATTAAATTTTAAAATTACAACAGTAAACCCTATTGTAGCAGTTAGAGGTCTTTAAAATGATTTTTACTATTTTTCGCAGCGATTAGAAAATTTAAATTAGGCTATTTGTCTGAATTGAAGCTTTTGATTTCGTAATTTTTGCTAAACGCCGATATGATCTTTGTTTGAAACGTTTATATTACTGTCGAGTCGCGATCATTCGAGCTTCGATGAGTCAATTTTTGGATGTCTCAATTGAAAGAAAATCGAATTATCATTTCTTCTCTTTGATTTCGAGATAACGTGAGTTGACTTTATTATAATGGATTATTTTATTAAACTGCTATGTTAAGAGCAAAATGTTCTTCTATCGAAGCAAGAATGAAACTCTAACGAATAATAAGAGCAAACAACTGAAGAACTTAATGGAACGTGCCACGTAAAAATTAAATGAGCTTGAAAAAATCGACTTGGAAGTTTTTCGTTTATTATTTCTTCATTGCTTCACGCGTTCTGATAGTTTGTTTAGTACGATGTTGTAGTGAAGATATATGAAACTTGTTACTGTAAATTTTAATTCTTTGCAGCTGTTAATTTCGTTTAAGTGCTTTCCAGTTTGATTTCTTCGATTCGAGCCGATCTCATTTCATCGCTGATTTGTCTTTCTTTTTCGATATGTTCGAAATGTTTCTTTTGTGAAAAATATCGGCTAAAGTGTAGAATAGAAATGCATTGGGCGAGATATTGAATTTGGTGCTTTGGTAACCTATGACTTTTTTGCTTTTGGCGACATTCTATACATAGATGACAACCCGAGAGTTCTCAGCAATGTTTGGTCAATTCTTAGTGGAATATGATGTATTGTTTTAATGTATAACATGGGCCTTTAAATATTATGGCTAGGTTATAGTTAAGTTAAATTTTAGTTTTTTTGTGATTATTTGGAGCATTAATTAGTGCGCAGCTTAAACTAATTACTTTTATTTGTCTATTCAGCACATTTTAACATATTGTTTATCGCTGAAATTTTTTTATTGACTTTTATTATAAGAGTTCTTTGCTTTTTAGCCTACTTTCCCGTAAAAGTAAAAATAATAAGAATAAAGCATGAAAGAAGGCTTAATGTATCGTGAAAATATCGTTAAAAATAAAGAAAAGTCAAAAAAAAGTGAAGTAATTAAATAAAGATTGAAAAATAATAAAATTTGAGAGTAGGGTTTTGAGATGGGGAAAATGTGTGTCGGTCGGTCTGTCGGTCTGTCCCCCCCCCCCCCCCCAATAACTTTTGAACTAATTGTCCGATTAGAAAAATTCTTTTTGCATTCGAAAGATCTCGGCGAAGACATCTCATTTTCATATTTTAGTTTTTGATTCGAACAATTTTTCGTTCAATTTTGAACAGTTCAAAAAAATTTAACATTAGCGCCTTTGGGCGGAAATGAAGCAAAGATGTAAACTCTGGGTGCAAGATCCACGTTCCAATGAACAAGCTTACTGGAGGAAGCTCATGGCGTGGAATATTAATTTGAACAGTTTTTGTTCATTTTTGAACAGTTCAAAAAATTAACATAGCGCTTACGGGGAAATTTCAATACTATATAAACCCTGATCTAACGGACTGATTTGCTTGGAACAAACTTTATCGGAAAGCTCTTATAACGTAGAGCATGAACAAATAGAAAGCTCATCCAGAACTAACTAGCCTATTTTCCTACGAAATGTTTTTATCGGGATTTTTAAGGATATTTCTCAATGAATAAATGAAGGTGTGAAAGAATGAATAAATGACAGCGTAAAAGAATGAATCAATGAATAAATGATTGAGGAAAAGAATGAATAAATGAGTGAATAAATACATGAATGAGTAAATGAAAGAATAAACACATGAATGAGTAAACGAATGAATGAATAAATGAATAGCTGAATAAATGAAAGAATGAATGACTGAGTGAATGAATATGTATTATCCGTTGAAAAAGGTATATTTGAAAAAATTAAGAACTAAAGCTAAAGGAGAAAGAGATAGAAAGAGATAGCTAGATTATAAATTTGAATTTGGTGTATACGGGAAAGTAGGCTTGTATAGTTCTAGACGGAACTTCTTGTTAAATTGAAAATGATGAAAAAAAAATTATGTGGTGTAAATTTATATTTTTTATGTCGCGAGGTATTATAGTTTGCCGCAAAATAAAATATAAGCTTAATTTACTTTAAAATGTTTGTACATTTTATATTTTGTATGAAAATATTTGGCTACATACCTAATGGTTAATTTAATTTTTATTATTTATGCGTAAATTTTACATTTTCAATTGACCTAGTAAAGTTCTTTATAACAATTATTATACATTATTTTTCATTATGACCGATCATAGCGGCCACCTAGAACGATTGTTCTCTACTACCGCCAAGTAGAAGTTTTAAAAATCACCAATAGCCAATGCACCCATAATCTACACTTTTACCTAACATCCGTTTTTAAAAAAATGTTGCTTAACATGTGCTTCTTCCTGAAAAAATTATCTATTTTATGGAAAATGTCGCCTAACCACTTAAACACTTTCATTATTATCAAAAAATCAAGGTTTAGATTTAAAGTTTGAATCCGTTTGCAAAATATGTGTTCAGAAATTTGTTACTGTATGAGGTTGTTTCCTTATGTTTCCATATTTATAGTACACTTATTTAAACTCTGGTCCGCATACTTCGATCTTTTCGTAGTCTCAATCTGAAAGTCAGATATTATGTATGCTTAAGTATTGTAAATTATCTCAAATACAAACGTAATGTACAAAAGTTCTGTCCGATGATAAGTCTGATGGTCTCCACCAGAAGACAATGTCTGCAAAATAATAAACTCGTGAACATGATGTTGTGCGAAACAGTACTACATTACTCTTGTTAAGCAACCTACACTGTAAAAAAAAAAAAAAAAAAATAGTTCAACCTTTCATTAAAAGAATGAAAAAAAAAAAAAAAAATGGTGAAATTTAGCCGCAACCAACATTTGATACTTAAGTTGAACAACTATAATGGCTTGCAGTTTCACATTCGTGGTGAAACTAGGGGAAATTACACCATTACACTGGTTTGAATTAGTACTAAATGTTGGCTACGGCTAAATTTCGCCATTTTTTTTTTTAACGTTGATCTATTTTTTTTATAGTGTATAATTATTAGCAGAAATTTTAATGCGTGAAGATGTCTTACTCTTTTCCCCAGTGTTTCCCTGTTGATTTCACAAAACCCAGAAGCGTAGAATTCTAAGATCTTTATCGAGTTACGTTTGTTACTTGTTTTTAATATTTATTCATATTTTTAGAATGGAAAATGATTGTGATTTACTCCGTGTGCTGCTTTGTCACGGTTGTTGCTGGACTTTTCGTTTTCAGGTAAGCCAATCAATTATTTCATGTTGATGCAAAAGCCCCTGTTTCGCCATTTTGTGTAAATAAATTATTTGAATAAGTTCAGTATATATTATGTGTTATTTAAGAATAGCCATTCGCATCTTATCATGGTATATGATGCCCTTGTCTCGCTATTTTGTATAAATAAACCCTGTGAAAAAGTTCAGTATTAATTATGTGTTATTTAAGAAAAGGCATTCTTATCTTATCAAGGTATATGATGCAAAAAAATCCGTTAATGTTTTTGATTGTTATTTCAATTTCAGAAATGTTTAGCTATGCTGTGAATGTCTTCTGCGAAAACGTTCGAATTATATAAGTAAGCGAGATTAGGGCACATTTTTGGCGATAGAAATTGAACTTTCGATGCTGCTTAATATATTCTGAAAATTCCACAAAATATCGAGTTTTACAGAATAGTCTAGAACAGGGTTTCTTAATTTTTTTGATGCGTGGAAAAATTGTGAATACTTTCTGTTGTCGTGGAACGCCTGCCTTCTTCAATAGTGTGGGATTAATACATCAAACTGAAAGTAGATAATTTGCTGTAGAAATGGCAGTTTGGTTCAAATGGTGTTTATGAGATTGAAAAAGTAATTTCATAAACTAACAGTCAAATAAAAAAAATCGTAAAACAACTTTGAATAACACAGATTTTAGAAGGATAAATTTTAATGAAGAACACAATTCACGAAACGCTGGTCCAGGCGTTTGTTTCTATTATTGTTGTTGTTGTTGTGTCCTCGCGCGAAGCGAGGAAGAATGGATGCGCTGCTCCTGAGTCCAACGGGGCCCTTATAGGCAGGAGTCCGACTTCCAGCGCCTTTTATGAGGTCACTTAATTTTTTGAGTCAGCTCCCAGATGAGAAACCGTCACCTGGGTTTGACACCCGCAGATGAATCGTTTCACTTGGAGGACATTGGAGCCACGACCTATTTAACGTGCACCAGCTCCCTTTAGCGTACGCGGTCTACAGCAACCAGCCGCGAGTGATTGTCACCCTCCCAAACACTGACCTCGGTCGAAGTTGCTTCATTTTAGGCACCCCCAGTGGTATATCATTTCACTTGGAGGACATTGGAGCCTCGGCGGATTTTACGTGAACCGCTTCCATTAATCTACACGGTCCCAGATCTAACCAATCAGGAGAGGTGGTCACCATCCCAAACACTGACCTCGATCACTGTTGCTTCATTTTCCATGTTCTTTGGGAACCGAGCTTTTACAAACTGGTCCACTGCGGGACTTGTTTGTAGCTAGTAAAGTCAAAAATACATGCTGCTTTGCATATCTTGCGTATTCATCTTCGTAACCTTACGTAATATCATCAACGTAGATATTTTTCATATTGGCAGTAGGTTATCACACACAATGGTAGGTATATAATGGCGAGGAGACTTGAAACTTGTCTTGAAGATTGCACTACGTCTTTGTTTGACACCTTGCCTATGTTGCTTCACTTTCGGTGTTCTGCGGGAACCGAAGGAATTCTATTGCGAAAGATATAAACGAAATTACACCAATAGAAGAATGTGAGCGTTCTGAATTGTTATTCCTTAAACAGATTCAGGATTCATTTCTTTATGATTATCCTTTCAGTTTCCATGCGGTAAAATGTTAGCAGTTTTCTTCATTATATTGCAGCTTGCTTAAAAATATTGTGAAATATTCAGGGTTTCAATAACAATTGCGATGATATTAATAATGTTTTCTTAGGCATTACAGATACGAGCACAAGTTGGCATGCCTCCTCTGGAAGGTGGATATGAAGGACATCATACTACTGCACTCCGACGAGAATGGAGAGTTACAAAAGTTGAAGAGCAACTTGAATGTAAGACCATCTTTACTGTTTCTTAGCCTACTGTCGCCGAAAAAATTTTTTTTTTTTTTTAAGTAAGAACAAGAAGTTCCGTCTAGAACTATACGAGCCTACTTTCCCGTATACACCCAACTTCAAATTTATAATATAGCTATCACTTTCTCTCTCTTTCTTATTTATCTTTAGTTCTAATTATTGAAAATATACCTTTTTCAACGGATAATACATATTCATTCACTCACTCATTCATTCTTTCATTCATTCAGCCATGCATTTATTCATTCATTCGTTACCTCATTCAAGTGTTTATTCATTCATTTACGCATTCATGTATTTATTCACTCATTTATTTATATTTTCATTTATTCAATAATTTATTCATTCATTCTTTTCCTCATTCATTTATTCATTGATTTAGTCTTTCACTCTTTCATTTATTCATTCATTCATTATTTCACTCATTGAGTCACTGAGAAATATCCTTGAAAATCCCGATCAAAAAATTTCATAGCAAAATAGGCTCGTAAGTTCTGGATAAACTTTCTATTTCTACATGTTCTACGTTATAAGAGCTTTCCGATAAAGTTTGTTCCAAGCAAATGGGTCCGTTAGATCAGGATTTATATAGGGTTGAAATTTCCCCGTAAGCTCTGTGTTAATTTTTTGAACTGTTCAAAAATGAACAAAAACTGTTCAAATCAATATTTCACGCCGAGAACTCCTTTCAATAAGCTTTCAATAGGAACTTGGCTCTTGTGCCCAGAGTTTACAGAATTTGCTTCAATTTTGTCCATAGGCGCTAATGTTAAAATTTTTTGAACTGTTCAAAATTGAACAAAAAATTGTTCAAATCAAAAAGTAAAATATAGAAATGAGATGTCCTCGCCGAGATCTTTCGAATGCAAAAAGAATTTTTCGAATCGGACAATTCGTTCAAAAGTTATTAAGGGGGGACAGACCGACAGACCGACAGACACACTTTTTCCTCATCTCAAAACCGCACTTTCAAATTTTTATTTTTCAATCTTTATTTAATTATACTTCACTTTTTCTTGACTTTTCTTGATTTCTAACGATATTTTCACGATACATTAAGCCTTCTTTCATGCTTTATTATTATTTTTTTTTACTTTTACGGGAAAGTAGGCTAAAAAAGGCTTAATGTATTGTGCATTTGGCACTAAGTTGAACCATTATAATGGTGTAGTTTTACCTAGTTTCACCATGAATCTGAAACTAGAAACCATTATAAAGTTCACATTTTTTACCAAAAGTTGGTTACAGCGTTACAGCTAAATGTCACCATTATTTTCCTTTTTATGTGTGTGAAAAAAAAGGAAATTTTTTATCGTTCATCTTTTATTCCCTTGTTTCACCACGAATGCGAAACTAGGAACCACTATAAGGTTCAACTTTTGTACCAAAGGTTGGTTGCATCTAAATTTCACCATAATTTTTCTTTTTTTGTGTGTGAAACAAAAACTTTTCACGCACAAAGAATTTTTTTTTAAATTTTTTTGCGAGTAGTTGGACTAGAATTTTTTGCAGTGTAGTTCTTAAGTCACGAGCTCCCCAATCTTTTTGAAAAGGTTAGAGTAAAAATAATGTCGATACTAAACATAAATCTTTTCTACTTCCTTTAAAACTAATGTGTAACAATGTCTGTAAACCTTTATTTTTATTTAAGT
The DNA here is from genome assembly GCA_038502835.1 of Octonoba sinensis. Taxonomy (NCBI): domain Eukaryota; kingdom Metazoa; phylum Arthropoda; class Arachnida; order Araneae; family Uloboridae; genus Octonoba; species Octonoba sinensis. Next base: position 22,253,460 of record CM076601.1, on the reverse strand, counting down.
GTTCTTGTATTTCTGATTTGCATTTAAAAAAAAATACTTGGGAAAAAAAATCCCACTTTAAAATTCGGTGTAGATTGCGAAATAAATATAAATCATAATAACTTTTGACATGTTATGGAAGTTTTGATGAGTTTACAACACTCCGTGTGTGATCGTGACATATGAAAAAAACCTCGAGTGATAGAGGATTAAACACATGAGATTGTACTTGGCCACTTGGTTTGAAAATTTTTAGTTTCATTTAAACTAACAAATTTTCTTTTAAAAGCTGATAGAGCTTAACAGGATCTTGTTTGATAAATATGTGCTTTGACAATTTTATTTAGTTCAGTAAAAACTCTTTGTAGGGAATACCGATACAGCGAAAGTTCTATTCTATTCTATTATATTCTATATGCTTCTAGTATCACATTATGTACGTTGCGCTTTGCCCCTGTTGGATCTCCTAATTTTTAGTCAGCTCCCACAGGAGAGACCGTCACCTAGGTTGGTTCCCCTAGAGGTATCGTTTCACTCGGATGGATTTCACGTGCACCCAGCTCTCATTAACGTACACTGTCCCGAATCGAATCGGTAGCGAAGAGTGGTTACCCTCCCAAACACTGACCATGGTCAATGTTGCTTCACTTTCGGTGTTCTTTAGGAACCGACCTTCTATCAACTTTTCACCACCAGACCTCTACCTGTTAGCCGAGGTCTTAGGATTGCTTGCGCACGGGGCTAGGTAGTGGGGTCCACTGCTTTTACATGCACTTATCCCCAAGCGTACATGGTAGTCTTTAGCGGGAATCGAACGCGCGACCTTCCGGGTGGAAGTCCGACGCTCTAACCACTAGGCTACCACGGCCTTCCTTCTTTCAACTGGTCCACTACGGGACGCAATGGAAGTTCCGCTACAATCAAACAAATATTACTCCCGTTTTCAACCCCAATAATATTATGTATATTCCGTTATAACGAAGTATTTTCCCGGTCCCTTGGAATTCGCTATAACGGGACTTCAATATATCAAAATTTTTGATGAACCAGGAGCCATTCTCAGCGGCGAGTTTCCGTGTTTGATCTTTTAGTAAAATTCAACAGTCATGTCCCCAATTGGTACATGATGCCTATAAGTTTAATAGCATAGTATTTAGTGGTATGAAACACTTCTTCTCACATCTCAGGGTGTTTTCACACCAAAGACAAAAAACTTGTCTTTTCTCATCTGCGCAATCGCAGAAGGAAAAAATATGCCTTGCCCTTGTGCGGATGAGGAAAGACAAGTTTTTGGTACAAAAGCGCCATCAGTAAAGGCGTTTTTTTTTTACTATACGGTTTTATTTACCTTGATTAGTCGCGGAAGTATGTTATGCGGTTTTCGAACACTATTGCTACATAAATTATCCTCAAGCTTTGCACACAAGCTTATGTTCCATGATAATACACTATTCCATCCATTTTTTAGTTTTTTATAACGGTAATTAGGAAAAAAATAATAATTTTGGTTCTGAGAAAAGTATTAGAATTATTATTTGTCGAATGGCAACGATAGCTTTGTTTGGATAATGCAACGATGTTATTTAACTTGATTTGGAGGGGCCTCAGTGGCTGAGCGGTCAAATCTACTAGCTCCGGTGCCTCCCTGCGCGGAGAGAAAGAGGCGTGGGTTCGATTCCCACCTTTGCAGTGGGTGTATTTCCCTCTTTGTATATTAAAATCTGTTGTGCTGTCTTGTTCTATATGTCATATTAGACGAGAGTTTGAAGCATATCCTTGAGAATAGCAAACAAACTCGAATATTTATGTGACCTGAAATGGTCGTAAAACAAACAAACAAACTTGATTTGGAACGGAAGTTTGTTGCGCGGTTTGCGATCACCATGACTGCATTTTAGTTTTTTTTAAAATAAAACCGTGTAACTTAAAACATTTTTTGGAGAATTCATATTTATTTTTCGTTGCGACAGGACATAGAATCGGAAAAGTTGAATGTGGAGTCGAAAGGTGAAGATTTGTTTCTGACGCGAACGCAATCGACAATTGGCTTCTACAAGGGCAACGCTGTCCATATCCATCACGTCTACAAAAAGGGAATTGATCTGACAAGAAATTTAAGGAAGGAAATGATACAGGTAAATGGTTCAAAAGCTACAGACATTTTTACACATCGTTATTTCTTACTACGAGTATCTTTAATACTCTGAGAAACACCTGAATTGCCAACTGGAAGGAAATTTATTTCACTTATGTTTCAGAAAATATGCCGGAAGGGTGGCGTAGTGCTAAGGCGTAGGCCTCGTACTCCCAAGTTCGCAGGATCACACTTGGCCCAAGTCGGTGGCTTTTCAAGATGCATATTAAAGATCCCTTGAGTATCCATTTGGCGTGGGTACTCTCGGCTAAATTAAATTCCTAGTGCAGTCTGCATCAGGCAGAGCTTTGGTGCCACCACTACAGAGAAACAGAGCGTCAAAACTTGGGACAATTGTACCACACTCATTGTGGTGCGGCTGAAAGAGTTGGTACTGGGAGCGCCCTAGCTGTGCAGTGGTTAAGAACCAATGTACGCAGCCTGTTAGGGGAAAAAATATTTCAGAGAATATTATTATAGAATTAGAAACAGCACCTCAAAGGTTTTCTGAAGGAAACAAAAAACTCTTCTGAAGCACAGGACTAAAACATTTTTGTAACGAAAAACATTTCATATACGACATGCCTGGGATATGTTAGTTAACTTCTTCATTCCAAGTGTACCCAATTGGGTACATTTTAAAATACTGTTTATTAACTACTGTTTGTGCAATTTGAAAGCTAAAACATCCAATTGTTTTTGAAATGAATCAACACAGTTTACTTCGTTTTAAACATGGAAATCGGGCATTAATTGTTATTTAAACTAATTATAAATTAAAATTAAAAAAATATTTTTTTAGTTATTTTGTTTTGTAATCATTTTTTAAATCAGAGAACCAAAAAATTGCGTCAAAATTGTTTGTGCTTAGTTCTGGGGTCTGAAGAGGTTATGATATGACCAGATTTGTTGCAGCATAATTTTTTTCAATATCTATTGCCGCATGTTGCCGTTTGCACACAACCACACACACACATACAGAGAGCGAGCGAAATGTGAGAGGGGGAAAAAAAATTCTGGAATTTTTGTTTTAACTTCAATGTTAACGTCATTACGATGGTATTTTTTCTCCGATTTTTATTTTATTTATGTAGTTTATTTATTTGCTCTTTTTTATTTATTTATTCGAAATGGAAGAAAGGTAAACTCTTAAAAATTGACAAATGCATCAAATGCCTAACTGATGCTGTAATGAATAAGTCTGTCGTTTATTTTCGTTTCCAGTTATTCACCTGAAAAAATTGTTGCTGTAACAAATGCCACTTGGATATCCAAGCTCCCCTCGCAGAGGGGAGCATAAATTAAGGCAGCGCCTTCCATTTTTAATGAGCACAGCAAGGGCGCTCATTAAAAACTCGACTCAAGCACAGATTATGTATTCGGATGCCACCAGATGGCGGCACCAGAAATACGCCACCTTCCTTTGTTGACCTAAGAGTGAAGGGAAAGGAAATTCTCCGTCCTCCGTCACCCTCGAAACTGCCTCAGGATTTCAGGGTCCACGGGTCTTACATTCACGTATCCGCAAGTATATATGTGAGTGTTCAGCGGGTCGGGTATCGAACATCCAACCCTCCGGTTGGAAATCCGACATCCTAACCACTAGGCTACCATGGCCTCTACCTGAAAGAGTATTTTTACACGGTATTATTTAACTTGATTTGTCACGGAAGTTTATTACGCGGTTTTCGACCACTATTACTGCATAAATTATCTTCAAACTTTGCACACAAGCTTATCTTCCAAAGGCAATACAATATTCCATCCATTTTATAATTTATTACAACGTTCATTAGGAAAAAAATTAATAATTTTGGCTCTGAGGAAATGATCAGAATTATTATTTTTCGAATGGCAACGATAGCTTTGTTTGGAATGTTTGGATAGTGCAACGATGTTTTGAATTTTAAAACACTCGAATCATGGCGAAAAAATAGTTTTTTTTTGTTAAATAAAACCGTGTAACTTAAAGCATTTTTTATTGAATTATTCATAAATAAAACAGATTAAATGTGTGGAAATTTTAATGTCCTCCCTTTTTCAGATACGAGAAATGAGACATGAGAATATTAATCCTTTCATTGGAGCCTGCGTCGATCCACCCAACGTATGCATCCTCACTTTATTCTGTGCGCGGGGAAGTCTTGAGGTAAGTACAACTAACTCCGGATTTTTAAAAAATAAATAAAACATTAAGAGAAGTAATTTAAAAATAGTTAAACAGATTTCATCAATTAAATAAAAGTATATATATATATATATATATGCCCTTAAAAACAAATAACTCTTTGCAGCCCCTTTTTCAGTTCAGTTTTGATTTTAAAACACAGCGACTAAAGTGACCTACAGAAAATTGTAGGCACTTTATATATTTCCCATTTTCTCTTCCCCTTTTTTCATGGCGCGAACAAAAACGTACATAAATCTGTAGAGTTTGGCGGTCCAGGGCAGCCAATCAGAAAAATTGTGCGGTATCACGTGACGGAGAGCTCAAAAAATTATATAAGACAGGAGAAGCTAAATTTAATGGGAATTCGTAGGATGTACTTGGTGTACGAATGTAAATAGAATTTGTAGCCTTTTCGTGTTCTTCGTTAGTTTATGTTTTCGCCGTCCTGTGATGTGTATTTTAAGTTCCAACAATGTACTGCCTTCAAATGAAAAAAAAAAAAATAAGTTTTGATAAATCGGCTACGACTGACTTTACAGAGTTGACAACCATCGCCCAAATGACCTTGTCACAAAGGGATGTTACATACATATACAGTTCAGCTCTGGTAACTCAAGCCGTGACCTTGAGAGTGTTTATTTATTATTTAGAAGTTCACTGACGGGGGAAACACTGAGTTGAGATAGGTTATCTTCGTGACATTAAGGAGGAATAAAATACTTCGGAAGGAATAAACATTGTGAAAATCAAACCTCAAGCTACTAGGGCCAAACAACACACTGAAAAAATAAAGCTACAGTGAGTAAAAATTATTGTGGCACAGATAAATAGTTTTAATGCACAGACGAAGGAACAAATATGTACACAATGCTACTCTAAATAATAATTAATCCATGAAGGATAATAATAATAATTGAAGAATCGTCCAATTAAACAGGATGGTGTTAACAAATCAAAGTTTCATAACGTCAAAAATAGGGATCACCTAGCCCAGCGGTCGGCAACCTAAACTGACTGAAGATTTACTTTTCTTTTCTCCATCGGACACCCTTGCACCTTTTACTGAAGATTTACTTTCCAAGTTCGGTGAACACCAAGATCGACTCGGGGGACCGGTGGGGGGGCGGGGGGAGTATGCATTATTAATAGGGCAAGTTGGGATTGCGCCTATCTTCAAATTGTTGGTTAATTCTTGTCAGAACAAGTTCTGATGCTTATAAAACACCTACTTCAAAATTTCTAAAATAATGGTTTGCTAAAATGTTAACTCGCATCAAAACAATACAAATATATTATTTCTTTCTCATTTGATCAAAGAAACTGTTAGTTTTTGTTTTGTTTTTTAACTAAAACACACAAGTGAACGGCAGTTACATTCTTGAATTAACTCTCACCAAGAGCATAGTTAAAGTGACGACTGACAATCCATATTATTGGAAGTTCTTCTAGGTCCGGTGAATGGTCTGACAAACTATTAAACATTTTCTGAAGAAAAAAATAATAATAAACTCGCCCTCCAATTCAAAAGTTATTTTATTTATTTTTTTAAAACTATAAAGTATCCAAAACGCTGGCGCAATCGATCAAAAATGGGTTCGCGATCGACGGGTTGCCGATCACAAACCTAGCCTAATTGAATGAAAAGACAAAGTTGATCTGCTCTAAGTGTTAATAATATTTAAAAAAAAAATTTTTTTTTAATATTTCTAATGGGCTGCCGTTGGCTTCTACCTATTGCAGACCTAGTGCGTTCCCGAGAGATGGGTGCCATCTCTTTCAGCGGCACCACAGTGAGTGTAGTACCATCGCCGCAGGAGAATTGTGACATCTGGTTTCTCCACTTGAAAGGGCGTGTATCCGGATTCTGTTAGTGCGAAATTGCACAAGGAATTTAATTTAACCGCCACCATCCAAGCCAAATGTCTACTCAAGGGATCTTTTACATGGCGCATAATTCTGCGACATGGGAGCAGACAATTTTCTGCATTCTGAAAATTCACCGGCACTACCAGGCTCGATCCTGGGACCTGGATCGTACGAGCTCTGCGCCTTACCGCGACGCCATCATGCCGGCTATATAACCAAAACTAAAGGGGCACAAAACGTGATTATGTACGCTTAAATGAATGGGCTGTTATATTTGTAAATGAGCTGAATTCTACAAAGAGAAAAATTCTTTCCGCAAATTTTTGCCACTGCCTTCAATTTGTCTTCCTAATTCAAGTTCTTAGCCTCCCTGTGCGTAAATACACCCATAAATGTAAATACCAGGAAAAATTCTAGAGTGAAAAAAACGAATGCGTGTATTTATATAGTATGTACTTGTATTAGAACTTATACTTCTTATATTCATATTTTTTCCAATAATTTTTTATACTTGGTTTTGTTTTTTTTTTCAAACGCTTTGCTCTTTCAGGATGTTTTGAAAAATGGTGATTTGCATCTTGACACAATGTTCATTGCATCTCTTGTAGCAGATCTCGTAAAAGTAAGATGCCGTTTGAAATTTTAATATTGAAATTTTATTGTTGAATTTATTCTTTCTAATGTTATTAATTAAGCTTGTGGCTTTTTCTTTTCCTTTTTTTTTTTTTTTTCAGGGCATGATTTACATTCATGATAGTGACATTCAGTCCCACGGTAACCTCAAGTCTTCCAACTGTGTCATTGACAGCCGGTGGATGTTGAAAGTTACTGATTTCGGGTTGCATGAGTTCCGGGCGAATCAAGATCCACCCAAAGATGTGCAGGAACACCGTGATAAATGTGAGGTTAATTTTAGCTTTTTTATGGCCTGGATGAGGTTATTTTTAGCTTTTTATTGGTATGAATGAGGTTATTTTTGGCTTTCGTATGGTCACTGGTTTCGGGTTGCATGAGTTCTGGGAAAATCAAGATCTACCCTATGCAGGACCATCCTGATAGGCGTGAGGTTATTTTCAGCTTTTTTAGGGTATTGATGAGGTTAGTTTTAGCTCTTTTTTTGTGGTATGGATAAGGTTATTTTTAGTTTTCGTATGGTCACTGATTTCTGGTTGCATGCGTTCCGGGCAAATCAAGATCTACCCTAAGATATGCAGGACCACCCTGATAAGCGTGAGGTTATTTTCAACTTTTTGTATGGTATGGATAAGGCTAGTTTTAGCTTCTTTTTTTTTTTTTTTTTGTGGTATGGATGAGGTTATTTTTGGTTTTCTTGTGGTATGGATGAGGTTATTTTTAGTTTTCTTGTGGTATGGATGAGGTTATTTTTAGTTTTCTTGTGATATGGGTGAGGTTATTTTTAGTTTTCTTGTGGTATGGATGAGGTTATTTTTGGTTTTTTGTTTTTTTTTTTGTGGTCACTGATTTCGGGTTGCATGAGTTCCGTGCAAATCAATATCCAGCCAAAGATGTGCAGGAACACCATGATAAATATGAGGTTATTTTTAGCTTTTTAAGGGTATGTATGAGGTTATTTATGGCTTTCGCATGGTCACTGATTTCAGGTTGCATGAGTTCCGGGAAAATCAAGATCTACCCTAAGATATGCACCCTGAGGTTATATTCAGCTTTTTTTATGGTATGGATGGGATTAGTTTTAGGTTTTTTTTTTTTTTTTTTTTTTTTTTTTGTGGTATGGATGAGGTTATTTTTACCTTTTTTGTGGTATGGATGAGGTTATTTTTGGCTTTTTTTTTTATTTATTTTATTTTATTTTATTTTATTCTTTTGTGGTCACTGATTTCGGGTTGTATGAGTTGCGGGCAAATCAATATCCACCCAAAGATATGCAGGACCATCCTGATAAGTATGAGGATATTTCTAGCTGTTTAATGGCATGGATGAGGTTATTTTTATCTTTTCTTGTAGAATGGTTGAGGTTATTTTTAGCTCTTTAATGGTACGGATGAGGCTATTTTTAGCTTTTTAATGGTATGTATGAGGTTATTTTTGGCTTCTGTATGGTCCCTGATTTCGGGTTGCATGAGTTCCGGGCAAATCAAGATCTACCCTAAGATATGCACCCTGATAAGCGTGAGGTTATTTTCAGCTTTTTTATGGTATGGATGAGGTTAGTTTTAGATTTATTTTTTGTGATGGATGAGGCTATTTTTAGCTTTTTTGTGGTATGGATGAGGTTATTTTTATCTTTTTTTGTGGTATGGATGAGGTTATTTTCAGCTTTTTTGTGGCATAGATGAGAATATTTTTAGCTTTCTTGTGGTCACTGATTTCGGGTTGCATGAGTTCCGAGCAAATCAAGATCCACCCAACGATGTGCAGGACTACCGTGATAAGTGTGAGGTTATTTTTAGCTTTCGCTTGGTACTTCTTACAGATGATATTATTTTACAATTTCAAACGTTAAGGTTGCTCTCGTAAATACTTTTCGCTGTTAAAAACTCATTTAGCTGTTAAGAAGTCTTTATAATAATGATCATCATTATTATTATCATCATCATCGTCGTCGTCTTCGTCGTTGTCATCTTCATTATTATGAAAGTAGTTTAATTACTTGATTACTTTAAAAGTTTAGAAAAATAATACTCTGGTCACGCGGAGAAAAGAGGAAAAAGTGAAATTCTGCTTTGGGGAATATACGTTAATATATACGCTTCTACATGATTATAAGATTAAATCAATCCTACAGTCCATATGTCAATTTTCTAATCTGCTTTCTATTTAGCTGTTCTGTGGCGTGCCCCGGAATTGCTGAGGATGTTGAATCCACCACCAAGAGGCTCTCAAAAAGGAGATGTTTATTCGTTCGGAATCATTTTATTTGAAATTATGGGCAGAAGGGGCCCCTGGGGAAAACCAGAGCCGAACCTGGAATGTAAGACTCTTTCGTATATTTTAGTATATTTTTTGACGTAAATAGCCTACAGAAAAAAAAAAAGAATTATCTTCCCAAAGTACAGTTCCGCCGTCAAACAGGAAGTTCCGTCTAGAACATAGGTTTTCAATCTTTATTTGCCCGCCGCTCACTTTGAGAATATTTTTTTCTAAAGCCCCCTTCCCCCTTTTTATACTTGCAAATCTGAAATAGCTATTCCCATGAATATTTTTAAATGTGTAATATTACACATTTTATTCGCAGATAAGTTTTGACCCTATCCCATTTCTGTTTCTAAGGAAAGGTAATGAGAGAAATTAAAATGCATAGTTAATTATATTGAAAAGTACTTTTGTTAACATTTTCAGACGTTGAATTCGTAACTTTACTAATGAGAAGGTCGAATTTGATTCATTTTTAACGAGTTTGCTAATATCAGGCTCGATTTTACTTAAAAACAATCGTAAGTCGCCGCGTTCAGTAATATTTTTTGGTTATCAATGTTGCTACAGCACTATAGCCATGTTTAACTAAATATGAAGATGGGAATGCGAGCAGAAATCGGTGAACAATCGACCATAAACCTAATACTTTTGTTAGTACATAATCAGCGTATTAAATCTATTTTAAACTATATTTAATAAATCTGCTCATGTCCCTCCATGTTATCTCAATGCCCCCTAGTTTTCTCTGCGTCTTTTACTGCCCCCTTAAAAGTCTCAAACGCCCACAAGGAGGCGTTATCTCCCACGTTGGGAACCTATGGTCTAGAACTATACGAGCCTACTTTCCCGTATACACCAACTTCAAATTTATAATCTGCCTATCTCTTTCTCGTTTAGCTTTAGTTCTTAATTACCTCAAATATACCTTTTTCAACGACTAATATATATTCATTCATTCATTCCTCGTTCATCAATTCATTTATTCATTCATTCATTAATGCATTTATGTACTCATTTACTTATTTTTAGATTCATTCCCTCTTTAATTCACTCATTTGTTCATTCATTTTTTCACTTATTTATTTAATCATTCATTCAAAAATATCCTTAAAAATCCTGATCAAAAAATTTCATAGAAAAATTGGCTCGATAGTTCTGGATGAACTTCCTATCTGTACATGTTCTACGTCATAAGAGCGTTCCGATAAAGTTTGTTCCAAGCAAATCGGTCCGTTAGATCAGGATTTATGTAGGATTGAAACTTCCTCGTAAGCGGTATGTTTATTTTTTTGAACTGTTCAAAAATGAACATAAATTGTTAAGATCAAAAAATATTGCACGCCGAGAGTTTCTTCCAATAAGCTTGTTCATAGAAACTTAGATCTTACACCCAGAGTTTACATAACTTGCCTGTAAGCAGTAATGTTAAGATTTTTTGAACAGCTCAAAATTGAACGAAAAATCAAAAAGTAAAATATGGAACTGAGATGTCCTCGCCGAGATCTCTCGAACGCAGAAAAAAAATCTTTCGAATCGGACAATTCCTTCAAAAATTATTGGGGGGACATACAGACCGACAGACCGACCAACACACTTTTTCCCTATCTCAAAACCGTACTTTCAAAAAAAAAACTTTTTTTTTTTCAACTTTTATTTTATCATTTAACTTATTTTTGACTTTTCTTGATTTTTAACGATATTTTCACGATACATTAAGCCTTCTTTCATGCTTTATTATTTTTTTAAAAACTTTTACGGGAAAGTAGGCTAAAAATGAGCACTGCCTGACATAGTGCCAAGTAGAATCCATTCATGTTTAAGGGAGGAACTTCTGGTGTAAGGAAGGTGTTGTATTTTGTTCTCATTTTAGTTCGTTTAGCATACTTGATTTCTTCCGAACTGATGCTATATACCAGTTTATAAATTTATTTGCTAGCAACAAACAGAGAAACAAACATTCGGATTAGCGTGCTAATAGCCGCACCTTAAAAACGAACTTCCCTAAAACTCGAATGGATTCGTCCTTTTATGACATGCGCAGAAGCGTCCAAGTGCCAGAACTTCGGGATCGAACTGTAACATCTTTTAATTACTGGAATGATCATCTTTTAGTAATTTTTAATAATTTCTACTGACTTAATATTATTAATATTTATTTATTTTTTTTTTTCAGATGTGGAAGAACGAGTAGCGAACCCCCACTTGTACGATGGCGAATTATTTCGACCGCCATCTTGCGAACTGGACTGTCCGGACTACATCAAGCAATGCATGGAAGAGTGTTGGAAGGAAGACCCGGACGACCGACCGGATTTCAAGTTCATAAAGGTTAAATTGAGGGTACTTCACTCAGGATTGTAAGTAACCTGAAAAATATTTTTAACCTTAAAAGGGGCAGTCGAAGGAACGTTTTAGCTTCTATTTATTTTCTTGGCGTTTGATTCAGTGACTTAAAAATTGATTTATTATAACATATCTTTATTTAATTATATTTAATACCCTTAATTCAGTGTTTTGAATTTAATAACTTTGAATTTGATTTTTGTTTTGTTCTCATTTTATTTGTTTAAGTTTCATTCATTTCTTTAAAATTTAGCTGATTAGTTTAATTTAGTGACAATAATTTAGTCACTTTTTAGTCAACTTATCTAGCTTCTTCATAACTTCAATACAGTTTCGAAGTTTAAATGTTTCAATTACATTTTTTTAAATATTTGATTTTTTTTTCATTCATTCCTTATTGCACTTCATTCCTTAATTTTTAGTTGCTTTGAAATTAAGTTACTCTAAAAATGACTCTTAGGGATAGACAACGATATGCCTGTAATAAAGAATAATTTCACGTTATTTTAAAGCACAAATGTGCATTAAAATGCAGACATATGTTTCGGGATTGCTTGGAATCCCTTTTTTCAATTCGACAGGGAGCTTATAGATGCATGGCTTCATTTGGATGTTTTGCATCTAGAAGCTCCCTGTCGCATTGAAAAAAGGGACTCCACATTGTTAGAAATTTCAACATGAAATTACGGTTAAATGACCGCAGCAGTCTGCCCATCTAATTCACCCTTTAAATTTACGGTTTGGAACATTTTTCCATCTCTACGGGACCTAACCATTTCCAATCAGCTTGGTTAAAAAGCCGTAAATACAAAATTTTACGGTTTTATAACCATTTAAAAATGGTTTCAAGACAAAATTTTGGCCGTTTTTGAACCATTTCGAGGCGCAGAATCTTCGAGGCATAGAAACCGTAAATGAAGTGCTTGGGACTCGAACAACTGCTGTGTGTTGTGTAAGAATTGCTCGCTATCCACTCGGCCATCTGCACCACGTACAGCTGTCGTTTATGTATCAATAAATCTTCTTTTCCAACAGGCAAACTGCCTTAAAATTGAGATTTAAGTTTTTGATTGGATCCAAAGTCATTTTTAATCTAACTTTACTGTATATTGACAAAAATTATTTTATTTGCTGCAAAAATTAAAATACAAACAAGCTTCAGCAGCTCAAATGAGGAGTTCGCTCATTCTCAAAAACGTTCGGGAATCTGATGTCTCCAGTTTTTGATTTACGTGTGTATGTGTTTCTATTACCACTAGTAACCACTGCTTAAGCCACTTTTTTTTCTTCTTTTTAGCCTACTTTCCCGTAAAAGTAAAAAAAAATAATAATAAAGCATGAAAGAAGGCTTAATGAATCGTGAAAATATCGTTAAAAATCAAGAAAAGTCAAAAATAAGTGAAGTAATTAAATAAAGATTGAAAAATAAAAAATTTGAAAGTAGGGTATTGAGATGGGGAAAAAGTGTGTCTGTCGGTCTGTCGGTCTGTCGGTCTGTCTGTCTGTCGGTCTGTCTGTCTGTCGGTCTGTCTGACTGTCTGTCGGTCTGTCCCCCCCTAATAACTTTTGAACGAATTGTCCGATTGGAAAAATTCTTTTTGCATTCGAAAGCTCTCGTCGAGGACATCTCATTTCTATATTTTACTTTTTGATTTGAACATTTTTTTGTTCAATTTTGAACAGTTCAAAAAAATTTAACATTAGCGCCTATGGGCGAAAATGAGGCAAATTATGTAAACTCTGGGTACAAGATCCATGTTCCAATGAACAAGCTTACTGAGAGGAATCTCTTGGCGTGAAATATCAATTTGAACAATTTTTGTTCATTTTTGAACAGTTCAAAAAATTAACATAGCGCTTACGGGGAAATTTCAACCCTATATAAATCCTGATCTAACGGACCGATTTGCTTGGAACAAACTTTATCGGAAAGCTCTTATAACGTAGAACATGTAGAAATAGAAAATTTATCCAGAACTTACGAGCCTATTTTGCTATGAAATTTTTTGATTGGGATTTTCAAGGATATTTCTCAGTGACTCAATGAGTGAAATAATGAATGAATGAATAAATGAAAGAGTGAAAGAATAAATCAATGAATAAATGAATGAGGAAAAGAATGAATGAATAAATTATTGAATAAATGAAAATATAAATAAATGAGTGAATAAATACATGAATGCGTAAATGAATGAATAAACACTTGAATGAGGTAACGAATGAATGAATAAATGCATGGCTGAATAAATGAAAGAATGAATGAGTGAGTGAATGAATATGTATTATCCGTTGAAAAAGGTATATTTTCAATAATTAGAACTAAAGATAAATAAGAAAGAGAGAGAAAGAGATAGCTAGATTATAAATTTGAATTTGGTGTATACGGGAAAGTAGGCTCGTATAGTTCTAGACGAAACTTCTTGTTTTATATACACATGCAGATTTTAACTGATAAATCCGTATTCCTATTTTAAAACAACGTACGACCGGTAAGGTTTCGCGACCAAGATGGACGCCCGATTCTTATTGAGCGCTTGAAAATGACGGTTAGTTAAACGTTCTTTAGGATAAACAGAGAATAAACGATTTTTTTCGCAATCAGCGGTTTGAGTACCATCTTTTTAATGGTTATTTAACTGTTGTAGTTAAATATGGTAAAATAACAATCAAATAACTGGTTATTTTACTATTTTCTTACGGAAATTTTTAACAGTGCAAGTTATCCCGAAACATATGTCTGCATTTTAATGCTCATTTGTGCTTTAAAATAACGTGAAATTATTCTTTATTACAGTTTACTTGCACAAAGTTAAAATATTATTAAACGATACACCTGTACCGTAAAGTGGGATTACGGTAAAGGACTGTTTTTGTTGACATTTTGACTGTTTATTATTATTATTATTTTGATTTTAACAAGTATAAAATTTAGCTGATTTTCAGAAAATGCTTCGCCGGATTGAAGTCCAAGCAATAAGTTCTTTTTTAATTAATTTTCCGGAAATCCCATAATCACATGTAACTGGATTTGTAGCCATTTCCTCAGATTTCTAACAATTCAAGTATAGAATAACTATAATATACAACTATAGTGTTACGAAATTCGGGGCATAGATGTTGTTTCTCGCCACCCTTGGCGACTTTCCAATCATGATAGATAATCTCAGTTTTTGCTGGAATTTTCTGAAATATTCATGTCACGTGATCCGAACTGTTATATATAAGGAGCTCTGGTCAGAAGTTAGAAGCAGTTCAGTTTAGCTTTTAGTCTTTTGAGAGTGCCTGTCAGTCTGAGCCGTTGTGCTGTAAGCTTCGTGCTTGATTCCTTTCATATCCGGGAAGCAAATACAAGATGACCGTTGGTTTTGCGGCGATGTGTGAACTTTGTGAAATATTTTTGTATGCTTAAAATTTGTACATACTGTACATAACTTGTAAATAAATTTCTCTGTATGTTCAAGGCGTGAGTCATCTGTTTAAAGTTTGACGAACCGGTAGCCAAATTCATTTCGAATATCGAAATTTCCTCATTTGACTGATATTCGGTAGAACCTCCATAAGTTGACCACCTAAGTGGCTGTAAAAAGTGGTCAACATACAGGGGCGGTCGACTTAAGGAATTGAAAAAAAAATAGTACAATAATAGAGAAAAAATATTAATATTTTACTATTTTTTAAAGAAAATATTAGCACTTACCGAAATTATCGGTAAATAGCCAGCATCGTTGTATAGTCCGCAGGAAAAAAAATTCATTCTAAAAAAATTAAGTTCGGTGTATAACCCGCACCCAGAAAAAAACATGGGGTACACCCCTAGAAAACAATACATTCGCCTGTAGCGCCGAGCCCCAATCTGCTATGGACCATTGTTTCGAAAGCTACGATTTATTTCTCTGCATTTTGTTTTGCAGGAAAAGATGTTTCGATATTTTTGAACGGTTGTTGTCTTTTTAATAATACTTTTTTTTTAATTTCATGTATTGCCCGCATCATTATATTGCCCGCAGATAGTAAAAAAAGGACGACAGACTGGTAACAATATTCGTTTAGAATATTTAAATTTCCTCATTTGACTCGACATATGACGAACAGTTTCACACATGTACTAGAATAAGTAGTTGTATCTCCGAATGATGTATCGACGATAGATATTTACTCTGAGAATCTTTCATCCACAGGCACACAAATATATTCGACAATATGATAAGCATCATGGAGAAATATGCTTACAATCTAGAAACAGTTGTAAAGGATCGAACTAATCAGCTGTTAGAGGAGAAAAAGAAGACGGAAAATCTGTTGTTGAGAATGTTACCCAAGTAAGTTCCAAATTAACGGTCAATATTTTTCAATGTAGGTCGTCAGTGTCACAGAATCTTAAATATAAAATGCAAAGTGATGAATGGATCTAAAGGATAGGGTCGAACGCTAAAAATTTTCTGCAAGATTATTGGTTTTGCAATTATAATTTGGATTGATTGCGTTTCTAGTTTTGAGCGATCAATCCAAATTACGGTTTAGGATGGAAAGATTTAAGTAAGATTTTCACAGGGACAATTGACGAACTTAATTAGACTAAAAACGATATGATGAACTTAATTAGACTAAAAACGATATGATGAACTTAATTAGATAAAAAAAAGAAGTAAAATTGGTTTAGGCCTTTCGGTCTAAGATTTGCACACAACTTGAAAAATTCATTTTTCCTAATCCAGTGTTTGCATCGAGCTACGACTTGGAAAAAAAAAAAGGTTAGAATTTTTCCGGCACACCCCACTGTGTATGTTTTTTCCTTAGAAAGCATACTTGTGTAACAAAAAACAAATCTACTGGATTGAAGTATGATTGAAATGGTGTAAATTGTTGAATAGGGTAGCGTGGAAAAGCACGCAAACTTTTTAGGTATTATTTTTTTTTTATTGCAAAAAAGTTGCGAACTTATTAGACTGAAAAAGATTAGGAAAAAAGGGAAATACAAAAGAAAAGGAAAACAATCAGTATATATATATATCTTGCCATGCATATGCTCTAACATTTTCTGACATTTCGAACCGATTTATAGTAATGTAGCGTGATTGAAACGAGTGTAAAATAGAGTTTTCCCTTTTTTTTTTTTTTTTCAAATTGTTCCGCAGAAAAGTTGCGAATTGGGGAGACTGAAAAGGGTTAAAAATAAATAAATAAAATTGGTTTATACCTTCCGTTTGCGCATGTGCCGACATTTGAAAAAAATTCCGTGCCCTTAATTCGTAATTTTTCCGCCGAGTCATGACTTGAAAAAACATGTTTTTATTCGAGCCAGTCAACTGCGTAGCATCTGTATGTTGTTTTTTTCCTTCGAAAGTATGCTCACGCAATAAAAACCGATTTACAGTAAAGTGGTGTGATTGGAAAGCGTGTAGAACAGAAACGAAAAAAAAAATTCATTTTTTTTCCTAAGTGTAATACAGCAGAAAAAAAGCAAATTGGTTAGCCTGAAAAGGCTTTAAAAATTAATAAAACTGGTTTAGATCTTCCGGCCACGTAAATTCTTTAAAGTTTGCCAACGTTTGGAAAAATTCTTTTTTTTTTTTTAATCATTTAAAAGAAAATGAAATTTACCTGTTCCCGAATGTAATAACTAAATATCTTACATATTAAAAGCACAGAAATTCATGTTAAAAGATTATTAAAAACCCATAATTATTTTTGGGTCTCCAAATGTACTAAAATTGTTTTAAAAAAATTACAAATAAAGGCAGATCATAGTTCAGAGAAAAAGCTTACTAACAACTACCCAGTTATTATTTTTTTTATCTAATACAAGTTTATATGTTAAAAAAAATATTATTATATGTCATTAGTACTTCTGCAGAAACATTTTGTTTTCAAATTTTTCCAGATTTGGGCTTTTCGTTGGGAAATTTTGGCACATGCGCGACCGGAAGACCTTAACCAATAAATTACTCATGCTCTTATTAATGAAAATTAGCGCTTTCAATTAGTTGTTAAAATATTTCCAAAAGTGTTGCCATTCTAGAGACTTAACTATAAAAGTAATTTAAAGAAGCAAAGAGGAAAGAAGTTAACCACCACGTTGCCACACCTCCCAAGTTAACTGAAAAATTAATTTTAAAACCACATTCAGAAGAAAAGTCGATCCAAGGTGTTGCCAAATCTTATATCTGTTAAGGCTGATCTTGGAAGTTATGTAAGATAAATTAATGTAAGATGAAGGTATTCACATTCTATGAATACTGACGATGTGACGATTTGGAGATATTTACATCCGTTCCAAGGAGCTGAAATGAATCACTAAAAACAGAATAGATAAGATATAAGTTGGTTTTTAAATTCTTACCGAGGAGTAATTAAGTAGTAAACTGTTGATTTTATTAATTTTTTCTATCTTTTCAGGCCTGTTGCAGAGCAGCTACTGAGAGGTGAAAAGGTTGACGCAGAGTATTTTGATTCAGTCACCATATATTTCAGTGATATCGTCGGCTTTACTTCCTTATCAGCTGTCAGTACACCTTTACAGGTGATGCTTTCGTTTTTTTTTTTCTTCTCCTTCTTCTTTTCGTGCAAATGGGATAACGGAGAAGATATGTAGGGATGCATAAAACGATAATTAGAAGTTATAGTCTGTTTTAAGCCTTGAAAAGAGAGGAAAAAGTGCATGTCTATATGAATTCTAATAGTCCCTAAGAAGTATAAGGGCAGATGAATTGTTCATTTAAAATTATACTAGCTTTAACCTCCAAAAAATATTTTCGAAAGAGTATTTTTGTGTTATTATCGGAATAAAATTAGGGTATCTCCAAATTGACAACATTTGTCGAAAAACATTTGCACAGAAATTATTGTTAACATATTTACAATACGGTTACATTAAAAATAATGCAAAATAAATATACAAAAAAAAAAAACGAGCATTTTAAAATAAGTGAAAATTTTTCTTTTTGGTGAATTTGTCAACATATTTGGTGACGAGTCCGGCACTGACAACAAAGAAGTGTATACAAATTTTTTTTAAAAAGCCTCATTATAGTACTTTAGATGTGGGTTTTATAAACCTCCAAGGTCTCAGTAGGGTTCGCCGCCACCAAATCATATTCATGGAGCCTTTGTCTAATCATTCTCAAATATTACGGCTCATACGTCTTGGAAATAAATACTCTTGAAAATAAATACATCTTGTACATGATGTATTTATTTCCGAGGCTTATTACAATACGGCTCATACATCTTGGAAATAAAAAAAACAAATATAAAGCATTTGTTGTACAAACAATTAACTGATTATTTGTTTAAAGTGATAAACAACAAAGTTGTTTCCATCTTCATCAAAGATAAATCATACATTTTTCAACAATTATGAAGTTTAAAATATATTCCGAGTAATTTTATTTACGCACAATTTCATATTCTACACTGTAATCAGTTCAGTATATCGCAAACAAAAATGGAAAAACTGGTGAAGTTCAGCTGCAACCAATATTTGGTACTTTGAACCATTATAATGGTGCAGTTCCACCTAGTTTCCCCATGAATGTGAAACTATGAACCATTCATTATAAATGGTTCAACTTGAGTACCAAATGTTGGTTGCAGCTGATTTCACCATTTTTTTCATTTTTTTTGTGAAAGTTTGAACTAGAGTTTTTTACTGAACTCCATCTTTGTAGAATTTCCGAATTTAAGTGAGTTTGTTTGGTGCAGGTAGTGGATTTGTTGAACGATTTGTACACATGCTTCGACTCCATCATCGGCGGCTATGACGTCTACAAGGTGGAGACCATAGGCGATGCGTACATGGTAGGGAGCGGTCTTCCCATTCGCAATGGAGACCGTCACGCTGGAGAAATAGCTTCTCTGGCCTTGAGATTGCTGGCTGCCATCGAGACCTTCGAGATCAGACACAGACCCACTGAGAGACTCAGTCTTAGAATTGGAATTAACTCAGGTAATGAGGCTGGTTTACTATTCTTGAAAGAGCTAAACTGGCGTCCACCAGACTGCTAAAGCAGATTCTTAAATTAATGTTAGTTTTGGGGATACCCTATGGGATCATTCATAAATGGTATCACACTTCGAGGGATAGGGGGGTCATGAAATTGTGACAAAGTGTGACAAGGGGATCGGAGGGAGTAAAAAGAAGTGTGACATCATGCTTGTGCAACTTAACGTGACATGTGGCAAAGGGGGTAGGGGGGTCCGTAGAAGTGTGACAGTTTGTGACAAAGGGGGGAGGGGTTAAATGTATGGGAAGAAAGAGGGACATCATTAATGGACGGTCCCTTTATTGAAAACTATTTACATTATTAAAAGCAAGTAATCAAATTAAGCAGTAGCATCACTTTACTTCGAGTTCCACAAATCTAATTAAAAACTAGGCCTAAATAAAATTATTTTACATTACATAAAATTAACACTGAATAAAACACTATAACTATTGTAATAATTAATAAATTTCTTTTGTAATGATTAAATTAAATGTAAATGCTGGGTTATAATCAGAAAAAACTGTGAGAATAATCTAATTAATATTAAGATAACTAATTTTGCCTGTGAACTCCACGTAGAACGCAATTGAAAATCTTAGTAAACAAGGAGCGGATATCACGTGACAACGATGATCGCTCATGAGTCCCTCTAGTGGTGAATTGCTTCCATTGAATAATAAATCACATTACTAAAAGTATTAAGAATTGCCAATTGCAATTTTCCGTTGCCAGATTTTCTAGCTCATGCTTTTTACTAATTTAACTCTCTGACTGCTTATCCCGCGATTTCCACGTGCATGAGCTTTTTACGTGCATTTAAAGTATAATCGTGCTGGTTCATTGTTTAAGCGTTAGTAATAGAATTTCTCAAATATTTAGATATTAATTTAGGTTTTATTCCAAAGACGGCTTTAGTTGCGCAAAGCATGCGAATTTTATGCCTAAAATTGATCTTTCAGAACATCTGTTCCTATGATCCAAAACAATAATGAAAAAAATCCTTGTTGCAAAAATATATTACTGATTTTAACTCCAAAACATATGTAAATTTCAAATATGTAATTTTAAAAATTTGCACATTTTGAATCGAATTCGCTAAAAAAATTGAGCAATCAGAGGGTCAGTTTTCTGGTTTAAAGGTTTTTATTTTAACCAAAATGTTGGTGATGTCACACTTTTCGCTACCCCATCCCCCCCTTGTCATAAACTGGCACAATTTCTTGAACCACCCTCCCTCTTGATGCGTGACATCAATTTTGAATAACCCCATAAGTGGTATTTTTCTTGCATATGTTTAATTTCTTGCACTTCGACATGGAAGTTCTTTGGGCTACACAGGTGTTTGCAATTTACAATGTGCATTTGTTTTTCTTCTTCACATTTGTAAAAAAACGATAATTTGCTAATGTGAATGTTCAACCCCCCCCCCCCCTTCCGAGAAAAAACAGGAAGAAAAAAAAAACCACGTCGGCCACTTTTTTTTTTTTTTGCACACGATATATTTTTCTGTAAATCGTGTTTCACTGCATCGTCACTTCGTATGCAGTAGAAACGAAACGCAGTTAAACAACGTCGTAAAGATCGTGTAAGGGACAGAAACAAAAACAAAAATGCTAAACTTTCTCTTGTATACAAAAGAAAAGGTCTACTTTCTTTGTAAAAAGTAGTAGCGATGAACGTTGTTTCATAAAAATGAAAATACTGGCGTATGTTGGCAATGTGTACAAGCAATGATTGGTGCAGCCGTAAAGTTTGATTTTTTTTACTTACTGTATGTTTCATTAAATATTTTCCTATTAGGGCTCATTCATATATAATGTCACACTGAGAAGTAAGTAAGATCCCAAAAAAGTGTGATAGTTTGTGACTAGGGGAGGGAAGGGGGTTCAAGAAAGTGTGACATCGTACATTTTGATTTCTATAAAAAAGAATTAAATCGGCAACAAACTTTATTTTTGAAAGTTTTTTTTTTTTTATTTTTTTTTTATTTCCATAATTTGATTTCATTTTGTATCGAAAACACCGATTCTGATTAAATTTACTTCTAGTTAAAAGTTTAAAAGGAAATCTTGGGCACTTACACTTTTAATGTAAAATAGAGCGAGTCATTTTTTCAGAATTCGAATAATTAAGTACACATATAATCATTATTATTATTATGCTCACAAAAGTCACTAAAAGTTCAAAAATAAAATTAGAAATGTGATCTATAACGTAATGCTTTGTTTCTGAACTACAACACTGCACGAACATATGTTAATGTAATATAGCGTGACATATGACAAAGGGGAGTAGGGACCCCTACCCACTTAGGGGGTTAAATATAATGTGCTGAAGAGTGTCACTTCGTGACAAAGGGAGTAGGGGTCAAATATATCGAAAAAAAGTGTGACATCATTTATGAGCGGTCCCTTATTAACCGACTTCACGAAGGAGGAGGTTATACATTCTTACCGTATATATGTCCTTTTTTGTTTGTTTTGTTTCCTTGTTTGTTTGTTCACCTATAACTTCTTACCAGATGAACTGATTTTCATTATTCTTTTTTTGATCGATCGAGGGTGGTTTCAGATAAGTACCGTAATTTTGCTTGACCATATTCGATAATTTAAAAGAAAGTTATGGGTGGAAATGTAGTGATTTTTTCGTCTGTAACTTTTGATCAAATGAACCGATTTTTATTACCTTTTTTTTAATTGATAGAGTGTTCTCTAATTCAAATATCGTAGATCGATTTGCCTACAATTGTTCTTTAGAAAGAACGTTATGAATAAAAAATGCGTATTTTCCTTTTAATTGCGAAAGCTTTCTTTGACATTTCTTTTAAAATTATCTCTACTAATAATAAAGCAGGAAGTATGTGTGTGTGTCTGTCTGTGTACGGCGTAGGGCCCAGACCGTCCAGCGGATTTTCATGAAATTTGGCACGAAATTAGTTTGGAACATGGGGGTGTGCACCTCGGAGAGTTTTTTCTGAAATTCAAATTTGTTCTTCTATTATTCCAATTTATAGCCGAAAGTTACATACAACAGTCATTTTATATGGGAAGAAATTATCGCATCGTTTCGAGCTTGATACCGTTGAAAAGCGCGTGAAAAACTACCCCGGAAGGAGTTTCGCTCTGTGTGCGAAAATTCGAAGCCTCTAAATTAACTAGAAACGAAGTTATAAGCAATTTTCTCTGCAGTTCGAAATTATTTTTTCACGGTAATTAACTTTAATTTTAATTGTTACCATGCCGACTGACTATTGATCCTTTTTTCTTTTAACAAATTAAAATTTATTGCTTGCGGTTTTTAGCATTTTGAGGAGCAGCCGATTTTTAATTAATTTATTTTTTTGGATATTGATTATAATTTTTTTAAAACGAATTAAATGTTATTTCCTGCGTCTCACAGGCGATTGATAACTTTATTTTGATTTCCTTATTTTGACATGCATTTTACGGGACCATTTTCCTTACTGCACAGGGGTTTTAAAAGAAATGTTGCTCTTTATAGCGACTTTTGTTATTCCAGCTTATTATTACTATTTATACTTTCACTTATTTAATTTTTTTTTTCGCCTGTGAATTAGCACATATGTTATTTTCCTATTTCAGCTGGAATGAAAGGTTTATTCCTAAAGTTTTGCTTGCTGCTGTTTGTTTCTGCTAGAAAAGCTACAAAATTTCGTCTTTCTGTTTTAAGCCGGGTCCAGACGATACGTTTTGCATAATTTTTTGTCTGCGTTCAACACGTTGCAGATAAAACGTTGCATGTAGATTTGAAAAGTCGGCACATGTAAACGGTAGCACCTTTTCCCGATTCATTTTGTTTCTCAGTTTCAATTCGTCAGGCGACAATGGCCGACTTTCGGCAATGTTCTCGGGAGTTTCTCACAGAATTTATTGCATTATGCGAAAGTTTCCCATGCATTTGGCGTGTCAAATCCAAGGAGTATAGGGACAGGGATAAAAAAGGGGACGCTTATGAGAGTTTAGTGGAAAAATTCAAAGAAATTGATGCAACCGCAAACAGAGAAACAGTTGTAAATAATTAATTATTTGAGAAGTGTTTACCGTAAAGAATTGGCAAAAGATAATAAATCGATTCGATCTGGGGCTGGAGACGAAATCTACAAGCCATCTCTCTGGTATTTTGATTTGCTACATTTCCTAAATGATCAGGAGACACCAAAGCAGTCTAGGAATACCATGGATGAAAATTAAGAGACTTCAGTTGCCGAACCACTAGAGCAGGCAACAAAAAACTATTTATTTTATGTAATCATTTGACCACTTTGAACGCCGGGTACTTCTGAGACGTTCCAGTCTTTTTTTTTTTTTTTTTAACATGACACCCTGCCAAAATTGACCAGAGTAGTACCTCCTTCGTGACGATATCGCACAAAACTGAGTGAAATATACAGATATCTCTGCACCATGTAGACGCATAAAAAACTGCAACGTTTTCATTCAGTCTTAAGACTGCGCAGACAAAAGGTTGTACAAAACGTAGCGTCTGGACCCGACTTTAATGTCAATAAATAATAGATACAAATTAATTATACTAAAAATTTATTAGTAATTAAAACTATTCTAACTTATTATAATCGTCCTTTTTATGTGGGTACTTGAACTAAACAAACAAAATGCGTTTTCTTTCAAATATTTTCTTTTTTATTTTGGTTTCGTTTCTTTCTTTCCTTTTCCCTTTTTTATTGTGTGTGTTTTGTAAAAAAAAAAGTGCTTAAATGTGTAGGATCTCTGGCTGATTGCCGTGGGCTGCTAATTTTTAATTATGTGGAATGCTATACATTTTAATAAAATAACATGATTTACACCTAAAAAAGTTATCACTATATACACAATGGCAAACCGACTGGTCTTTTCATTTTTTAACACGGGCATAGCCGTGCGGGTACCGCTAGTTAGGAAATAAATATTAAACTCATTGTTACAAAGAGTGTGTTGCCATTAATCTGTAATAAAATTTAAAAAAATAAAAAATAGAACCGACTTAAAATTATAAAATGCTCTAAAAAGTGAAAAATAAATTAATTAGTTAAACAGCACGAATACGACTTTGAAACATAATTATTGAAGTCGGTGCAAAATTATGATCGATAAAATTGTAATGATGAATCAATGACAAATATAAATAGCCAAGAATTTACAAGTTTTAATGTAAAGTAGCTCATGGTGTAATGATAATTAGACTGTCATAATTTTGCCCCAACTTCAAAAATTATGTTTAAAAGTCGTATTAATGCTGTTCAAAGAATGAATTTATTTTTCAATTGTTAGCGCAATTTTAAGTTTAAAGTCGGTTTTATATTTTTTTCCAAAAAATTTTTATGTATGAATACAATTGAAAGTATTGTTATTTGTATTAGGTCCCTGTGTTGCTGGAGTAGTTGGTCTAAAAATGCCTCGCTATTGCCTCTTCGGTGATACAGTAAACACTGCTTCAAGAATGGAATCTAGCGGCGAAGGTAAATGGCGTACTTCAAAAACATATCCTTTTTCACTGTCAAAATTTTTGGTGTTACTGAACTCCATTTTTGGTGTAAAAATGCTATTGTAAAAATGAAAATTATTCCATTTTTGATGCATTTTGAACTCTTTTAAGTGTCTGTCAGAAAAATATAGACAGCAGAATATTTTTTTTTAGCATCTGATGTTCAGTAACGCATCTACGCTTCAAAAATTCATTGCGATTGCTCCTTTTTTCTTTTTTGCTATAAATGAGCAATCGTAATAAAATTTCAATATATAACGGAGTTACCAAATTTCATGTGTTAAGAAACATTATACTGTTTGTATTTTTTTAGACAGACACATAAAAAAAATCTGTGCATATAGCCCGCGGGTTATCTACAAAAAAGCTCATTTTTTCACTATCTGCAGGCAATATAACGACAATGCATGAAATTTTTTAAAAAATAATATTAAAAAGACAACTACCGTTCAAAAATATCAAAATCTCTTTTCCTGCGAAAGAAAATAAAGAGAAATAAGTCGTAGCTTTCGAAACGATGGTCCAAAGTAGATTGGGACTCGGGCGCTACACCGTTAAAATTTCCGTAAAAAAATCGTAAAATAACCATTTATTTGACTGTTATTTAACAGATTTAATTACAACAGTTGAATAACCATTAAAAAGATGGTACTCAAACGGATGATTGTGAAAGAAATCGTTTACTCTCTATTTAGCCTAAAGAACGTTTAACTAACCGTCATTTTCAAGCCCTCAATAACAATCGGGCGTCCAACTTGCTTGCGAAACCTTACCGGTCGTACGTTGTTTTAAAATAGGAATACGGATTTATCAGTTCAAATCTGCATCTGTACATAAAAAAGAAGAAAAAAAAAGTGGCTTAAGCAGTGGATACTAAATAGAAACACATGCACACGTAAATAAAAAAATTGGAGACATCGGATTCCCGAACTGTTTGCGAATGAGCGAACCCCTCATTTGAGCTGCTGAAGCTTGTTTGTATTTTAATTTTTACAACAAATAAAATTATTTTCGTCAATATACAGTAAATTTAGACTAAAAATGACTTAGGATCCAATCAAAAGCTGAAATCTCAATTTCAAGGCAGTTTTCCTGTTGGAAAAGAAGATTTATTAATAAATAAACGGCCGCTTCACGTGGTGTAGATGGCCGAATGGCTAGAGAGCAAGGCTTGTAAACCCCACAACCAGGGTTCGAGTCCCAAGGATTTCGTTTACGGTTTCGAAGCCTCGATGATTCTACCCCTTGAAATGATTCAAATACGGTAAAAATTTTGTTTTGGAATCATTTTTAAATGGTTATAAAACCGTAAGCATTTATATTTACGGCTTTTTAACCAAGTTGATTGGAAATTTTAGGTCCCGTAAAGGTAGAAAAATGTTCCAAACCGTAAATTTAACGGTGAATTAGATGGACAGACTGCTGCCGGTCATTTAACCGTAATTTCATGATGAACTTTCTGACAGTGTAGGAATGAAGGAACTTTATAGAAAAAGCGGAGTCAGGTGACTCCGTTACAGGCGAATGTACTGTTTACTAGGGGTGTATCAAATGAAAAAGGGTACTTTCGCGCGAAAACTTCGTGATAGGCCTTTCCTTACCAGCGAAGTTGTATGGCGCTTCAGAATTAGAATGCTATTCTATTAGTATTATCAGACTTTTGCACGGGGCTCCTAAAAAAAGCACCTCATTAAATGTAATGCACAAACAACAGAAGACCAGGGAGAAGGAGAGAGATAAGCAATCTAGCTGTCACAGGAGCCTTTTCCTGCCCACCAATTTAATCCCAGTAGGAGGGTAGGGGGAACCGTAACCTACCAAATGATATCCCTCAAGTATAGGGTATCAAGGGGGCAAGGTTCACACATTAAGAGGTAGGGAAACTGGACTGGCGGGGTAGTAGAACACATATCAGGAACTACCTCGGCGCACAAACGGGCCCACCGTAGACGATCGACGGCCACCAGGCTCCCGTTTCAACAAACCCAAAGGCTCCGGCTAAGTGTTTAAGGCGTCTGGTGGGGAAAAGTAGGAGGGTAGGACCAGAGCAAAGGTCGCTGTCCAAGAATAGATATGCATTCGCGCTTCGGGGGTAGCCATGTATAGACAAAATATGGTAAAATGTAAACTTTTTAAAAATTTTATTTTAAATGTGAAAAGAGTTTAACATTTAAACTTGTTTCCTTACAAACAGTGTACCTTGCGGTATATACAGTACCAACTATTATGTAATTGTTTTTGTTCCGGGTGCGGGTTATACAACGATGCGGGTTATACACGAAACTTAATTTTTTTTAGAATGAATTTTTCTTCCTGCGGACTATACAGCGATGCGGGCTATTTACCGATAATTACGGTATATCAAAAATAAATAACTTTCAACTTTAGACCAACTGAACGCCAAGAAGGGTGGCAACCAAAATGCAAAATTTTTACATTGCAATATTTATTTATGCAATACTATTTTTAGATAGCTCGACGAACTAATTAGAAATATTTTTCCTTCATTTAGCCATGAAAATACACGTGAGTGAAGCTTGCAAAATAATTCTTGAAAAGATTGGGGGTTATATTTTGCAAGAAAGAGGAGTGATTCATATAAAGGTGAGATGCATTTATATTTTCGTTCTGCGCTGTAAAACGATGTTCTGGCGTTTTACATTATTTGATGCAAGTACTTTTCAAATAATAATTCGCTAATGTATCTTTAAAATATCGTTGAAAACAAGAAAAAAAATAAGAAAGCAATTTTAACGTAAACTATGCGGCTGAAAGAGTTCTCGCTTTTTATTAATAAGGTTGTTTTCCTATAGCTGAAAAGTTCTTGACGGTATAGGGTTAGGTGAAGAGACTAAGGTTTGATAAATTAGATGAACGTGCTTTATGGAAAAGCAATAAAAAGTTTGTTACACGAAAAATTAAAAAAAGAACTCTGTATATTTTTACTTATCTAATAGAAAGAAATCACTATGAGAAAAGTGTTAAAATCTTTGCCTTTTAACATTTCAACAAAAATACCAGTTGAAACGAAAAAAAAAATGAATGAAAGAAAGAAAGAAAAGGAAAAATTAACTTGTAAAAGAAACACATAACTTTTAAGAATCTAATCAGCAAGATAGGTTGTATGTAGTATTTAATGAATTACTTCAACATAATAGTTGATTTTTTTTTAATGATAAATTTGCTCACCAACTTTAGAAACCTCCCAAGATCGCAGGTTCAAACCTGGCCCAATTCGGTGGATTTCTAAGGTGCAGAAAATCGTCTGCGCCCATGTCATATGATTATGCGGCATGTAAAAGATCCCTTGAGTAGACATTTGGCTTGGATGCTCTCGGCTAAATTAAATTCCTAGTGCACATTGCATCAATGAGAGCTCAGGTACCGCCATCTAGTGGTAACTGAACGTCAAAATTCTCATGCGGCGAAGGTACCACACTCATTGTGGTGCCGCTGAAAGAGATGGTACCAATTACTGGGGAACGCACTAGGTCTGCAATGGTTGAGGACCAATACGTCAGCCCCATTAGAAAGAAAGAAAAAAAACTTTAGAAACCTTTTGGTGAGATTCTACTGTAATCAAGAAAAAAAGCTAAATGAGAAAGATAGATATCTAGATTATCAGTTTGATATTAATGTATATGGGAAAGTAGGCTCGTATAGTTCTAGACGAAACTTCCTGTTAACAAATGCAAACTAAGTTGTACCAAAACTTTGTGAAAGGGTTAAATAAAAAGCACAAGCCAAGAAATCGTCCAGTTACTTTACTTTTTAGCTGTAAGAATTGGTCAGAAGTTATTTAAAATTAGATGACTAATTTATATAACCACTAAAACCTTACGTTTCTGTAAGTTTGATGTAGGTGAATAGCCGTTCTTTATACCTTTACATTACATTGTATTTTTTAATTGAATACAGTACCTTACAGTAGGCATTGAAATTGTTCTTTTGAACATTCTGAGGTGGGAGTTTGATAAATTTTAGTTGCTTTAATAAGGCATTTGCCACTGGTGTAGATAAGGGGGTGGCTTTGGGGATGGAACCTCCCTGTAACAGTAAAGATTGTCTAGAATTTGACCAATCTTTCTTCAAACAGAATAAAATTAGCTGACTTCTCCCGAAGACCTCTCACCCCCCCCCCCTCCCCACACACACAATCCGGATCGAGCTGCGCCACTGGCATTCACTTTCAAGTACTTAAAGTCAATATGTTTGTCGCCTATCAAAAATTTATGATTAATGCATGAACATAAAATCGAAGAAACAAAACCCCAACTGAAACACTTGATTGCGGAAATATCAATTTGTCGGAAACAAATTCATTCATTTATTTATTTATTTAATTTTCCTTTTTCTTTCTTTTCAAGGGTAAAGGCGAAATGCGAACATTCTGGCTGCTTGGCAAAGCTTCACAGCTCCCCTTCTCGCCAGCAAGGATTCTTTCTAGTGTGCAAAGATCTAGCCAAAAACTAGACTGTCGTCTTCCGCTGCCAGATTTATTGAGCAGTGGCAGAAATTCTCCTTGGAGTGAGAACTCTCCGAATGTCGGAGACAGCTGCCTCAGCCTCTTCGAAGAATGCAAAAAGAATGCCGAAAGTGAAATTTGTCGCGCGAACGGATACAGATCCGCGCCAACCATCAGTTTCAGGAGCTTCTTCTCACCATCCGACTGCATCTTGTGATCATTTCGAATGTTGAAATGCGGTTTAGATCCACGTTTGGCGATTTATTTATTTATTTATTTTTTTGTCGATCGTTTAGAATTAGATATCATGTTGTTTAGTTCAACTGTTCCTTCATAATGTAACAGTTGGCGACTTTATCACTCATTATTGGCGACTTTAACAAAAATCGCCAAGCAGGGGCCTAAACAGCATTTTCACCACTATTTCGGAAATTCGTCATACTTAAATAGGATAATAACCACCTTTTTTTGTCAAAAGTGTTGCTGGTTCTGAATACAAATATGAGCCGATTTGTCAGATATTAAAATATATAACGTGTGCCATCTTTAAAAAACATCAAAGGGGATTGTTTCGGTTATTAGGTTGTCGGCATTTAGAATTTTGTCCAACTCTAAAACGATTAACGTCTACAGATGGTAACCCTGGCTGGGTTACCCTGCCATTCTAGTCTGGATCATACTTAAACCACAGCAATCTTCAAGAATTACGTACGATTTCAGTTGATTTTATTTCTTATTTCATTTAGTATTTATTTGTTTAATTATTTATTTTTTCATCTATTTATTTTATTTATTTTTTTTCTTGGGAAAATGCTACAGTACAACATACTTTTCAACTGCCATGAGAACTTTTCTGCGAAATTTGAATAACGTCGGTGACACAAGTTTTTGCAATTGATACTAAATATTCTTGCTGGAACTTACAGGCAGCAGTTTGGAGAAAAAATACAATAGGCTTGTCTTTTGTATCATGACAAATAAGTTTAGAAGCTGTTTCACATTCCTTACACTCTTCAGAGAATAAAAACAAAATAAGTAGTTGCGTAGTTTGTGCATTATAACGGCATAAAATTAAATTTGTGTCAAGATACGAATGTAACAACTAATTTTAGTGATTAACGCAACAGCGTTCTCTCTAAACACTGTTGCAATAGAAAGATATTGCTATATGCATTTCTTTAAATAATCGCAACAGTGAAATAGCTCGCTGCCTCTTCGTGCGATTAAACTGTTTTGAATAATTAGTTGATTTTTTAAATTTTTATATATGCTAATTTCACATCGGACGTGACAACAACAAAAGTCCCTGTTGCTGTATGCTGAGCTTTACGCCAACAATAACATCTTTCTTGCTCCAGTTTACGTCAAAGCCCAAGCAACCAATCAAGACCTTTACGTGACAAAAAATTTTAATGATGGAATAAGTGTCAGTTAATAAGTAAGCAGGAAGGCGTGTTAATTAAATTATGTCTAACCAATGGCGAGTGAAGAAAGCCTCGCCGTTGTTACAATCGGTGTGAAACCAGCGTTAAAAATTAAACCAGCGGTGCGACAGCCATATGGGGCCAATGCTTGCTGTGCCCATCTCAGCTTGCAAGAGGGAGGACTTAGGGTGCTGCAAGAGGGAGGACTTAGGGTGCAGAGGCGGATATTCTGGTTAGGTGGTCGGTCTGACGCGGAATCTTCAGCTCCCAAGCCCATGCTTAGTCCTCATTTTTTAGTCCCACTGAAGGGATGAGGTGACTCTCCTGCGGAGCCCGGGGATCGAACCCCGGACCTGTAGCAGGGTAACATAGGACGCTTCCACTCAGCCACTGGGCCTCGATACCAGCGCTATATTCTTTAAGATTGTGTGAATATGAAACAAATGACTTTTAGAATATTTTTAGAGAAGTCAAGCGTTGAAGTTAAAATGTATATCCCTGTAATCTCTATTAAAAAAATTGCTACTGTGTGATAAAATTTAGAGTTTGCTGTAAAATTTATGAGAAGCAATATTTTAAACTAAAGTATGTTTTTGTATTTCATGACTGCCTCGTAAAAATATGAGTTTTTATGAACAAACATGAAACAAGTCAATTTTGTCTTTGAAAATAGATATTAGTGAATAAAGAATGTTAAATATTCTTCTTGTCATAAACTGTGATACGTATCGATATAGGGTTGTTCATATATTTGCATGCGTTGAAATTATTATTATTTATTTATTTATTTATTTATATTATGTATAAGTATGTATACAATATTAATAATTTTTTGTGAATTTTTACGTTGAAGTGAAGTGAAAAAATACTTTCGTGTAATACTGCTATTTTTGAGGCACTAAGGGAATAATCGCAACTTTGAAATTTTTTCAAAATCGTCATTGCATAGCAGAAGCCATATCGTAAATTTTAGAAAGATTCTTCAAACTTCCATTATTTTTGTTGCATTTCATTTTCGGGGAATTTTTCTTTTCTGATAATTTATTTGTATTATCTCTCCGTTTCTATTTTTATGTAATTATTGAATTTTAAGAAACATTTCTGTAATTGGGACGAGATCACATAAAAAAATCTTTCCTGTTTAGTTTAAAGTTTTTTCCTGATGATTTGTTCATTGGATGGTCATTTATGGGGTTTTTAACCCTTTATCTACTGCATTAAGATCTGCAGTAATTTTTTTTTTTTTTTTTACAGAAATAGTTTGTCTAGGTATTAGCACTGAAAATTAAATGATTTACATAAATAAAATGATCAATATATAAGTATTTATTTCTTTACAGCTAATAAGTGCCACAGAGTATTTACCCTGTAAAATTAATTACATGCACTTTTTAATCAAAATATTTCATCAAATAGTTTTCTAAGTTCGTAACCGACACATTAAAAAAATCAGTGACTTGATTCTTGAATTTTACTACTTTTCTGGAGCAAAACTCTAAGGGAGCAATCTGAACAAAATGGAAGTTCAAAACACAGCATCGGTTTCAAAATTATCTATGTTCCTTTCCTCGCTAAAATACTCTTTACAGAACCCTTGCTGATATGTATCCTGAAACAGGGGAATGTAAAGACTGTCCCGGCAAAGTACCGTCAGAATATTGTTAAAAATGGTTGCTGGGATGGAATTTATAGAGAATGGTACTTATAAGTACCGTCAGTAGATAAAGGGTTAAATAGAAAAAGAGTTTATTAAAATCACTGATTTTTGACGTGTAACATATTAGGGTAGCAGTTTTTGAAATTACTTATAAAAGGCTTTATGTCCTTTTTTTTTTCAAAATGGGTATAATAATGATCCTTACCTCCCGTGTATAGTTTAATGCTTTGCTTTAAATTTTATGTGCTAAGCAACGCGCACAAGACAACTGAAACGGACATGCTCATCATTAACTTTACTTCTGTGCATTATCACAACATTGTTCTGTTAGTTAAACATGTTCTACAAGTTCTATTTTAAATTATTTTTCTCAAAATGTAAAGCTTTCAATTGTACTCAACTCATATCTCCTTAAATTACTGTTGTATTAATATGAAATTTTCCGTATCTATTTTTTGTGTCATCGATACAGTAGTTTAAATTAAAATTCAACAAAATCTTTAATGACTGTTTTCAAATCAAAACTTTTTTGGTTTTTAAACTAAATATCTGTTAGTTTGATTTGTTAAAAAAATATTTATCCTTTTATGTTGTTTCATAAAAAGAAAAAATGTTGAATAGCATTTTGATAAAATAAAAAACAAAAAATCTTCGTTGTAGTCTAATTCTTTTTAAAGAATTTTAGCTTTTTTGTACAGAATCATGCGCGAAGCGAAGTCTCCATTCTTTTTATTATTAGTACTAAAAAAACGTCGTTAAAAAGGTTTACTTAATTGTCATATGTATTTTGAATGGGAATCCAACTAAAAGGCGCTAAATTGTTTGCTTACCATATGTATATATCTTACTAGACATAAAAATATAATGATGATGTCGCAGAAATCAATGAAATTGTAACGATAGTAATAGCAGTCAATCAGAAGCAAGATTGTTTCAGTGGTGTTCGCATTTAAAGTTGAACCAATAACCAAATTTCATTAAAATATTTCCAGTGTTTCGGGAGATAATCCATCAAATATGGAAATTATCTTGTATACAGCACTAGCGGTACCCGCACAGCGTTGCCCGCGCTGAATTTTTAAAATGTCGCCTACCGCGCTGCTCTTTCTAATGTTGCCTTCACACCTATAGACAAGGAGACGAAATTTCCATCTCCACGCTTCTGCGCATGCGCAGAACATTTTGTTGCCGTCGCTCGTCTCCTTGCGAGTTGGACACAATCCAACTTTTGTGTCCGTCGCCAAGCATCGTAGCCAATCAGAATCGACGATTCGTTTGCACTACGTTTCCGCGCAAAAATTTGGCTTGCAACTCTTTTTTTTTCGTTTTTGGTTGTTGTTTTTTCGCTGTTTCTTAATTTATATTTACTTTAAAAATGGAAGAAGAAATTATAAATTTAGTCAGAGAATGTACATGACTGTATGATGCCTGTCGAACAGATTTCCGAGATGCAGAAGAAAAGGATAATTCGTGGATGACACTTGCCGAAAAGTTGCACGTGGATGTTAAGTTTTTATTTACAAAAATTCTATATTTGTTAATCGAATCTATTAATTTGTTTTATTTTGATACTAATTGTCTGAACATTCAATTTCTCGATTTTGCTATGATTTCACTAGGACAATAGCCCATGTAAGTAGTAAAAATGAATAAAATATCTATTATTTCTGAAAAACAAATTGTATAACTTAAGGTCATTAGGGGGCTGAAAGCCCCCCCCCCCCCTCCCGAAATTATCTGAAGTTTATATGCTATAAATAACAATTTGAAAATTAAGAATTTTCTGATAAGAAAATACTCTCCCATTTGTATAAAATTTAGTTAGTTCTTTTGCTTGATTCCATAGTCGTAGCTACCGGGAAAGGGTAATTTAAGTTAAAGGGATTTAAGTTATACAAGGCAATAAATGTAAATCTGAAAATTATGAATGTTCTGATTAAAAAAATATTTCCTTTCCTCTCCCCCCCCCCCCCCAAAAAAAACCCTTCTTTCACTGTAATTAAATTTTTAAAAAATGTCTCACAAAAGTTTCATAATGTGAAATCAATGGAACATTTCCATGAATGCTCTTCGTCTGCACCTAAAGTTAATATAAATAACCATTCAAATCTTTTCGCCTCCATGTAAAAATTGAAATGCAATAACCTATTCTAAAATTCAGTTAGCAAACCATAAGTACCAAATTTTAAATGTTTTCAATTCAGATATACTGGATTTCCTAAATGAAAGATAAACTTTATACAAATATTTTGTTCCAAAGCACTCATCAGATAAAAATTAAGAAAATGTTTTGTTTTTCTACCATAGTTATGGTTCTTTTGTAAAATAACTTTCAACAATTTCAATTTTCCATTAGGTAATTGCTTCACTTTATGTTTTTTAGTTTCCTGTATTAAGAAAAAATGGAAAAATTTAAGGAGTTCCTTTGTTCGGACTTGTATAAAAAGATTAAAATATAAAATAATTTAATCTTTTTATACAAATTGAATTTTTGTATTGACAAATAATTATTTCTTACTGGTATAAGTTTATCTTACTTAGGGAGTATCTCTTGAAATTATGGACAAATGAATAATTTTGAAAAAGTACAAATTTTGAAAATTATACTTTCAATAATTACAGCATACATTTACTTATTATTTGCATTATTAATAATCCGTAATATCACGCAAAAGAACCACGTAACGAACGGTAACACGTGACTAAATTTGAGCAATTTTCCAAAAGCTGACAGTAATTAAAAGTATGCATTCACAATAAAGTGATTCATTAAATAAGTGTTTGACAATTTCTATTTAAAAAATTGTCATTCACTGTCAATTGTCATCATCAGTTTACGCTCACACACTGGCGTAGATAAGGGGGTAGTTTTGTGGATAAAACCCCCCTGAAATGGAAAGGATTGTCTACAATTTGACCAATTTTTCTTGTAAAACAATGAAATTAGCTCACTGTTCCCGAAGAGATATCCGCCCCCCCCCCCCCGAAATCCGGTTTTAGCTACGCCACTGCGTTCACCAAAGTATTCTATAAATAGAATGTATCTCAAGAATGCACTGGCAGGGCACAGCAAATGGTATGTTTTAGGACTTAAAACCACAGCAGCAGAAAACAGAAACCCGGGTTTGTACACTTAAAAAATAATTAATTGATTTTTTAAAAACAATTCTTATGAATAAAATCACTCTCAGGCATAGATTCTGGCTGTGCTACAGCAAGAATATATTTATAATCAGCTGTTTTAACGCATTGTGCTGTTTTATTAAGATCTATTGATTAAAGTCAACCAAATTAGGTTTTTGACGTTTTTGACAGGGAAGTTTTTTACAAGCCGGTTTTAACTAGAGATGTAACGAATACTCGGCGACTATTCGGTATTCGGCCTGGCCGAATAGTCATTTCATCACCTAGCCGAATATTTGGCTGAATAATTCTGATGCAGAAGAAATGTAAAAAAATAAAGAAATTAGTACGTTTAAAATATTTAAAATTGTATTATAAGTATTGCAAAAGAATACATTAGTATATAGTTTTAATTAATAAGAAATATTTTTGAAAAAAAAAAAACAACTTCTTTAAAACTTTGTTTTAGGCTTGACTGCGCAAAAACAGACTTTAAAGTTGTAATATTGTATTTGATATTTAGCATTTGCTACCAAAAGCTGGCAATGGTTAATTATGATGGAGAATATGCGAAATTTATTTTGTTATTATTAACAAAGTGGAAGTCAGACTTTGTTTGGGTGGACTGATTTATTGTGAATATTGGGTAAGAGAGAAATGTGAAAAACCTAGAATATATCATGAATATTTAGATAGCATAAGTTATTGGGGCTTTTGAAAATAAAAATATATTCCAGTTAAGTGTATTAAATTTTAATAGATCTTCAAAAAATAGGCATGTAAAAAAATCCCATAAATTAAATATATTGACTTTTAAAATACCTTCATAAAACAGTTTAGATCAAGGTAAAAGTTCACTAAGCAATATTAGTTCTTTCATTTGAACTAAATAATTAGTAAAATAATGCTAATGCTTACATTAAAACCTGTCATTTCCATTCCACTTCTGGGTGAAATTCTTAGTTTTATTACCTTCAAAACAATAGAGAAAATAGATTAATTTTAGATATAGTTTTAAATTCTTAACAAACAATTAAATCACACATCATACAGTGTGTGTAATTGGTGTTTGTGAATAATTTTTAATTTGACAAATACTTTCTATTACAACGATTTTACAGAAATTTTAATATTCAGATTCGGCCTAAGACATTGGCCGAATATTCGGCTTCGGCCTAGAAGAAAAGGCCGAATTTTAGGTATTTGACCAAATCACTATTCGTTACATCCCTAGTTTTAACCATGGTTAAAACCGTCGCATGTCAAAAACCTGCCAACCCTGGTTAACAGTGAGGTAGAAAATTTAATGAATTGTCTTACTGTTCTGCAGAAGAGAAAACGACAATTCTTGAAATGTGTATGGCAACACATTTCAAGAAAACTCAAGTGTCATACAAAATGAGGGGCCAATTTCTCGAAGTCAAATGAAAGTATTATGAGCAATACTTTATTACCTAATTTGGATAATATTAGGATGGTCCTACGGTCATGCGAGTAATTTCAAATAATGAATGTTATAAAGTAAAACTTGAATTATCAGGTATTCTTATGTTTTCTAAGTTACATTCCAGATGCAAACTTTTCTCTTTTCTGGTACTCCAAGTACCTCAAAGCATAAGGAAAAAGAATACCTTTTTGATATCTAAAAGCAAATGAAAGATGCAGAATGAAGCTTTGATGGATGCACTTGCATCCACAGATATGATGCTGCAAAAATCTTTTCAAGAGGACATTGATGGGTCGTTTTGCAAGACTGTTAAGACATCATTTGAGGTCTTTTGACGAAAATAAAAAATAGATATTCATGTATATTGCAGTTAGTGCACGCAGAAAAAGCAAGTAATTGTAATTAAAATGAATAATACTTGATTCATACCAAGAATTTTATATTGTATTGATTTTTATCATTGTTAAGTAGAACGAACTGCGCGCGAAATTCAGTTTACAAAATAAAAACGCTACTGAGCATGCGCGAGCTAGAATACGGTCTTTCCGCCGCTGCCAGGTGGGAAGGGTCTCGGACACAATTTCTCGGCGACGGCGCGTGTATAAGCGTATAAAAACTTCACCTGCCGCGATGTCCTTGATAAGAGCGCAAAAAACGTCGCATGCGGCGCTGTCCTTGCGAAGAGTATAAAAAATATAGCCTGCGGCATAAAACCTGCAGTGTGTGAAAAACGTCGTGTGTCTAATTAAACTATGACTAATTAAAAAAGTCAAATTTTAGCGTGTCTTTATTCGCCACGTGATTTGAAATCTAGAACAAACTATACGTCCGTAAACTTTTCCAGGCGATATTTATTTAAATGCTGTTGCTAAATCAAGGAAATCGTTAAATCGGGGAGACAGAACTTTTATCAAGTTCAATCTCGAATTCGAAACCTATTGCAAATTTAAGAAAAACGTTAAATCGAAAATATACTTTATTAGTTTGATATGCTTTATTATTGTTTTATCTTCATTAAACTGAATGATTTTGAAAAAAAAATTTTATATTGAAATTAAGCTAACATTATTCACCCGGAGTTGAGGAAACTGCTAGTTATTATTTTTGTGTCAACCTAAGCCTTAAGAAATCAAACTAAAAAGCTTATAACTGGCGTTCTTATTGACTTAGAAACTTCGAACACATTTCATCCTGTGCAGAAAAATCAGCGCTTTCGATCGATATATTACATTAATATAATGCAAGGTTTTTTTTCATCCCCATTTGGGGAATTTATGTGGAAATTTCCGCAAAATTGGAATAAAAAAAGAACTACCCGTCGGATTTTTCTCTAACGGGCTATGATTCGTCCTCTTGAATCACTCTGATGATGAAAACCGCATTCAAATCCGTTGCGTAGTTTAAAAGATCTCAGCGTACAGACACGGGAAGCGACTTTGTTTTATACTCTTTTAAGAAGTATGTAGACTTTTGATATACAATACAATACAATACAAAAAGTACACCAACAACAGGCGCTAGGCCTAACAAGGTTGGTGAATAGATGAGCATACCCTGCTTGACTTCTTCATGCTCCTCTTCTTCTTGTCCCTATTTTTATCTTGAACGCCCATTTGCATGAAAGAAAAAGAAAAAGCAGTATCAATTTACATATAAAACTATTTGAACAAAAGCTAACATTATCAGATTTCAACTGGCTGCTTTCTTCACAATCCCCCAGTGACGATCCAAACCTTCCTTAAACGATTTAACATCCTTAGAATTAACAATGTACGATGGCAAAGTGTTCCAATCGTCGACAACTCTACTGAAAAAACAATGTTTCCTACACTCCCTTTTAAATTGTGATTTAAATAATTTCAATCCATTTCCCCGAGTCCTATTACTGTGAGAAAATTGTAAACCTTCTGTTTCATTTCACTTTATAAATTTGAACAACTGAATCAAATCTCCCCGTTTCCTTCTTTCTTGTAGCGTATTGATGTTAAATTTCTTTAATCTGTTCTCATAAGCCATACCTGAGGTTCCTTTAATAATTTTTGTAGCCCTGTCTTGAACTTTTTCTAACATGTCAATATCTTTTTTCAAATATGGTGACCATATACACTGATAACCAGGACTTGGTGATTACTTACTTTTTTAAAATGGTAGTTAGAACGAAAGAAAAGAAGAAGTTCCGTCTAGAACTATACGAGCCTACTTTCCCGTATACACCAACTTCAAATGTATAATCTAGCTATCTCGCTCTCTTTCTCAGTTAGCCTTAGTTCTTAATTACTTCAAATTTTCTTTTTCAGCAGTTAATACATATTCGTTTACTCACTCATTCTTTGATTTATTTATTCAGTTATTCATTTATTTACTCATTCATTCATTCATGTATTCATTCACTCATTTATATATATATATTTTTTCATTTATTCACATATTTACTCACTCATTTATTCATTCATTCATCCATTAACTCAAAAAGATCCTTTACAATTTCATTAAAAATAGGCTCGTTTAGTTCTACGACCTAACATCTTTCCGATGATGTTTGTTCCAAGAAAATCCGTCAATTGGATCAGGATTTATATGGGATTGAAATTTCCCCGTAGGCGCTACGTTAATTTTCTTTCTTTCTTTTTTTTTAGCCTATTTTCCCGTAAAAGTAAAAATAATAAGAATAAAGCATGAAAGAAGGCTTAATGTATCGTGAAAATATCGTTAAAAATAAAGAAAATTCAAGAAAAAGTGAAGTATGATTAAATAAAGATTGAAAAATAAAAAATTTGAAAGTAGGGTATTGCGATGGGGAAAAAGTGTGTCTGTCGGTCGCCCCCCCCCCCCCCTAATAACTTTTGAATGAATTTTCCGATTCAAAAAATTTTTTTTTGCATTCGAAAGATCTCGGCGAGGACATCTCATTTTCATATTTTACTTTTTGATTCGAACAATTTTTCGTTCAATTTTGAACAGTTCAAAAAAATTTAGCATTAGCCCCTGTGGGCGAAAATAAAGCAAATGATGTAAACTCTGTGTGCAAGATCCACTTTCCAATGAACAAGCTTACTGGAGGACGCTCTTGGCGTGAAATATTAATTTGAACAGTTTTTGTTCATTTTTGAACAGTTCAAAAAATTAACATAGCGCTTACGGGGAAATTTCAATGCTATATAAATCCTGATCTAACGGACCGATTTGCTTTTAACAAACTTTATCGGAAAGCTCTTCTAACGTAGAACATGAACAAATAGACAGTTCATCCAGAACTAACGAGCCTATTTTCCTATGAAATGTTTTTATCGGGATTTTTAAGGATATTTCTCAATGAATAAATGAAGGAGTGAAAGAATGAATAAATGACAGAGTGAAAGAATGAATAAATGACAGAGTGGAAGAATGAATCAATGAATAAATGAATGAAGAAAAGAATGAAGAAATGAGTGAATAAATGAAAAAATAAATAAATGGGTGAATAAATACATGAATGGAGTAAATGAATGAATAAACACATGAATGAGTAAACGAATGAATGAATAAATGAATGGCTGAATAAATCAAAGAATGAATGATTGAGTGAATGAATATGTATTATCCGTTGAAAAAGGTATATTTGAAAAAAAATAAGAACTAAAGCTAAAGGAGAAAGAGAGAGAAAGAGATGCTAGGTTATAAATTTGAATTTGGTGTATACGGGAAAGTAGGCTCGTATAGTTCTAGACGGAACTTCTTGTTTTTTTTTTTT
This sequence comes from Octonoba sinensis, assembly GCA_038502835.1. NCBI lineage: Eukaryota > Metazoa > Arthropoda > Arachnida > Araneae > Uloboridae > Octonoba > Octonoba sinensis. The sequence continues at coordinate 22,212,737 of CM076601.1, read as the reverse complement.
TTTTGAACTATAGAATATTTCACGCCGAGGGCTTCTTCCAATAAGCTTGCTCATATTAACTTGGTTGCTGTGCCCAGAGTTTAATTAATTTGCTTCAATTTTGGCCGTAGGCGCTAATGTTAAAAATTTTTGAACTGTTCAACACTAAGCAAAAAGTTGTTCAAATCAAAAAGTAAAACATGGAAATGAGATGTCCTCGGCAAGATCTTTCGAATGCAAAAAAAAAACGTTCGAATAGGACAATTCGCTCACACCAAAAGACACGCATTTTCCCCCATCTCGGAACCCTACTTTCAAATTTTTTATTTTTCAATCTTTATTTATTCACTTATTTTCGACTTTTCTTGATTTTTAACGATATTTTCACGATAACTAAGCCTGCTTTCATGCTTTTTTAATTTTTTTTTATTTTTACGGGAAAGTAGGCTAATAAATGGTTGTTAAGCTTTTTAAGGCTCATGTAATAATGTGAGGAAATTATTTGTTTTTTTTTTTTTAAATTTTGCATATCATCAGATGCAAAAATTATATGGAGAATAGTTTGATGTTTTTCGATTTGCTTTTGCACTAAGATAAAAAAAAAGATGTCATTGTGATAGAATGGAGCTCTAATGAAATTTTTATTAATCATTCTATTTGTTTGTTAATGAGATATCTTTTTTTAATAGTGACAAATTCAAAGTTGTAATACTGTTTATTATTATTATTAGTAGTAGTAGTAGTAGTAGTATCATTGTTACTATTATATTTTCTCTTTTTTGTATATCAAATTTGATATTTGATTCAAAATGGAAGTCATTGACGATTTGAAACTAATCTGCAACAACTCAAAAACTGATGGAAGGAATTTTACATCATTTTTAGTAATCGGTAATTTTGTTCCTAATGTATCTTTTTTTAAAAAATCTATATTTTAGTTATTTACATAACAGGTGGCACCACCGAAATATTTCCTTCTTCATAATGAGTTTTGTAGTATTGTCGGGATGAACTAACTAACTGGGTTGTTACATAACCTGCAACACACTAATAGCACCACTGATAATTTGATTTCAATAATCTTCTGTTTTAGAATTATTTTTTTTCAACTTGAAAAAAAAAAGAAAACTTAGAAAAGGAAAAAAAAAAAACATTAAACAAGTCAGTTTTAGTGTCTTAATGCTATTTCCTTTATCTACCAGCTAGTTTTATTTCGTTATTGATACATATATCGTGCATGACTTTAAACTTTCAATGTTTTAATGATATGTCATGCTTTGTTCGCGTTAGTCTCTCTTGTGTTCTACTAGAGAGCCTAGAGCGGAAGTTTAAAACAAATTTCATAGGATAAGCGCTCCCGCGTCTCGTGAATGACTTTCTTTCACAAGAATATCTAGACACACTGCAGTGTGTGAGCCAAGTACCGGGCCAATGTGTATTTTACCCGAACCATTTCGAGCTACTTTCGACCCCGTCATTACTCAAAAACTATCCGATACACTTGAAATTTTGTGTGTCCTATAGACATTCCTTGATCCCCTAGAATGTTAAATTTCATTGATATACCTCTTACAGTTAATATTAAAGTCTGAATACGTGTCGGTCGGTTTTTCCCGCGCTTTTTCGGTCGTCTGTGCATTCAGTAACTGCAACACCTGTCTGCGACTACTTAGATCATTAAGCACGTATGAAGTAGGGATGTAACGAATAGTGATTTGGCCGAATACCGAATATTCGACCATTTCTTCCAGGCCAAAGCCGAATATTCGGCCAATGTCTTAGGACGAATATTGCAATTTCTTCTAAAAATTCTTAACAAAAAAATACTCTCTCGTGCAGGAAGGAAAATAATAATTAACCATTGAAAATCCTTAATTATTATTTTTCGCCTGAAAGCTAAACTCAAGCTGAACACGAAAAGAATCCAGTCTAGTTGTAATATTTATATCAACTTTTTGAAGGAAAAAATTAAAGATGGATGGAAAAAGGGGTAAAGCTCTATAGAACAAACTAGAACAAACGACCCTCGGAGTAGTCGTTGTCAGTGTCATCGGTAAAAGAACTGATATCTAACAGGTGCCAGGCCCCATATCAGGGCCTTTAATCATAGCTGTCAGAGTGTACAATGTTCTCTAATTCACTTAAAAACAGTTTATTACTTTCTTTGATATTGGTCTTCTTAACTTGGCAAGTTTTGATTAAGATAAATAACATTCAAGAAGACAATTAGAAAGGAACTATTATAGCTTGCCACATGATTTTACTAACTAGAACTTGGATAATTCGAAGCTGAAGGGACCACAGCTAAACTACGAATTATCCAAGACTTCGAATTACAGAAGTCTAATTTTTGTAGCTTAATTTAAGGCCCACGAATGCCGATAATGTTTATTCTATCAAAAACGTCAATAACCTTTTCTGAAAAATGTCAAGGCATGTATATAACATGATTAAACTTTGTATTTGTCCTTATTTCTCAAAAATGTGGACAATGTGGTTGGTGCTATCCCATACTCGTTGGCGATTTCGTATTTCTACCTCGCAAATTACGGCGGTATTTTCAGACAACGTTAAAGTTTTCTAAGGAATGCTTTGGTGTACTGAAAGGCATTATGAATTTTAGCTATCGAAATTGTACATCACATAAAAAAATTTAGCAGACAAAAAAGTATTTCCACTTACTTTTGTTGATCTTGAATGAGGAAAACCTTCGAATTAAAGAAGTTGAACTTCGAATTATCCAAAAATTTAAACATTGATTTGAATGCAAAGTTCAAGGGACCAAGCGAAATCTTCGAATTAAAGAAAAATTCGAATTAAAGACGTTCGAATTATCCAAGTTCCACTGTATTAAGAATTTCTAATTGGAAGAGCTAAATATTTTGAAAGAAATTTATCTTAATTATAGCTTTCTGTGTTAGAAATTCGATATCAAAGAAAGCAACAAATTGTTTAAAAATTAATTAGAGAAGATTGTACACGCTTACAGCTGTGAATAAAGGATCTGCTTTGGAACTTGCTACCCGTTAGGTATCAATTCTTTTATCAGTGACACTGACTGCTCCGAAGGTCGATTGTTTTATTGGGTTTGTCCCTCTTTCACTTTATGGTGGGATCTCATTTTTTTTCCGGAGCTCTGTTTGAATCATTTTAAATTAAACAAAAATAAAACTTGCTCTCGAGTCACACAAATGCGTAAATACTTGAAAAACTCGTCAAATAGGAAGCAATCTGCCGATTTGATTGCGATTTGCTGCAAAATTCCTTCCTACAAGGAAATTTTGTTCTTAAAGAAAAGTTAATTTTTTGGCTGATAGAGGGCGCTGCTCTCGGGAAAATCGCAAAATACTCATGAAAACTACTAAATTAGAAAAATATTTAATTAACACTAGCGTATCTGTTGGATGCGTCCACTAGTATTACCTCAAAGAAAGTGGCCTATTCGCTTTCACTCTGCGCTGTAACAACCCCTTGAACCAAACTCAACGGATGTTAAATCTGGGTATTCTACAGGGCTTCGTTTAATTAAGCAAATACAGTAACCCCTCGTTATATCGCGCTTTTTCTATGTCTCCCAGAGCTCATTGATTTCATTTTATATTAAAAATACCGCTGCTTATTAAGGTTTGAACTAGTTAAAATTTTAAAATAAAATCTTAAGTATTTACTTTTAAGATAAATAAGCGCAGGTCTTTTTTTAGAATTCAATTAATTATTTTTTTTTGCGATTGTGCACTAATTATTTTTTTTCTATTGTAACCTTAGTCTCATTTTATACCAATTAAGTCCACGTGTAATCATTATTATCGTTGTGCTCACAAATGTCATTAAAAGTTATAAAATAAAATTAAAAATGTGATTCTTTAACGTAAGTACTTTATTTCTGAACTGCAAGTACATGTGCTCATGTGATATAGCGTGATATGTGACAAAGGGGGTAGGGGCATGTTGGAGAGTGACATTTTGTGACAAAGGGGGGAGGGGGATCAAATATTTGAAAGAAAGTGAGACACTGTTTATGAACGGTCCCATAGAGCGTTTACAATAACATTGCGAAGGTGAAAAATACCGCGACAAAATTATACTTTTACTTAGCAGCAATACTAGCATAACTCATAATTCAATATTAGGCCTTAAGATTTAATAATAACTAAAGCATTTCTTTTATGTTTTTTCCTTAGCAATGAAAAGTTTAAACCCACTTATCTCAAAACATGATTTTTTGAGCTGTGCCGTAATTGCAGCCCATGAGCGATATGTCTAATTTTGGAAGTGCTTTATAACTGTCCACGACTGGAAATCAAAGTTATACAGCTTTTTTTTTTTTTTTTGACCTCAAACTTAAAAAAAAAGAGTTTGCAGCATTTAGGTTAAGGAAAAAGAAAACATCCAGTTTTTAATTATTTATATTTAGTTATGGCAAAATATGGAAGGCTTGAAATTTGAGAATAAGTATAAATTGCTTAAATTGTCTAAAATAAAACGGAATAGGTAGTAATCCTCAAAACAACGTATGTTTTCTGTTACCTCTCTCTTTTTTATTTTGAAGTAATACTTCTGTGGGCGAAATTGGAAACATAATTTCATCATGCAACATGCAACCAGTTTTTTTTAGGCATCTCTCCGAGGGGGGGGAATGCACTACCCCCTCAGAACTAACCAACTGCCCCCCCCCCCCCAGAGAAAAAAATTCAGATCACAGATGTTAAAAAAAAATGAAAGAAAAGAGAGATTACACTTTTAAGACTTTAGTTTCAGAAACACTTTTTGGGAAAAGACATCGAACACTGTCACTAGCGACACCAAAAGTAGCCCAAAAGATAAAAATTTATTTTGAAGAATTTGCGGGGGAAGACAAATCAAACTCCCTTCTGTGTCCTCTAAAATTACTAAAGAATCTCGAAATTGCATTGTTAGGAAGTTTTCAAAAAGTTTCCTGGGAGAGCCCTCGATCCCCTCTATCCCTCCAGTAACATTGACAAAGATAGACTGAAACTTCATTTTTAAGACTGCAGTTTCGAAAATTTTCTTAGGGGAAAACTTCTGAAACTCCGTCCTCTAACGTCCCGAAAGGGCCTAAAATTGCATTCTCAGGAGCTAAATTGCGAAAAAATTCCGGGGGAGAACCCCCGGACCTCCTTTCAGAAATAGTCTAAACATTATGGTTGTAAGATCAGTTTCAAAAATTTAAGATGTAGAAGCCGAAGCCCCCAAAAAACACTGCCACAACTTCACCAAAGATAGTCTAAAATGCACCTACTGTACATGGTATCAAAAATCTATCATATACTGTGACGTTATAAATTTTTAAAATCAAACGAAATATGGTTTAAGGGCTGTATCCAGAGGGGGAGGCCCACGGACCCGGACCCCCCCCCCCCCCTGAAATCCCAAAATTTTTCGCAATGTAGCATATATTCCTCCCCGAAACTTTCCTCAACATAAGTGTTTCAAAGTTAGCCCCCCCCCCCCCCCGAAAAAAATTTCTGGATACGGCCTTGTGGTGGACAATCTGGTGCTGAGTATGGGTAGACGATGCGAAGCAATCATTGCAGCACAGGGAGGATATATCTCATACTAAGGAACATTTGCGTACTATTCTTCCTCTTGGATAGACAATCATGTGTAAAGATATACTATGATTACAATCAAGCCCATTTTTATTTGATTCCACATTGTACGAATTGTATTCAATTTTACGCAGTTATGCTTTCATCATCCTTTAAGTACAAAACGGCTCTCTCGTTTTTCTGAATTTCATGTCTCTCAGATGATTTTTCGAGGATTTATGGGGAAAAAAACCCTTGTTGCTTAAGTTTTGCACACCAGTGTAGAATAGTTGGGGGTCTCAGTGGCTGAGCGGTCTAATCGACTGGTTCCGATCACTGAGCTAAATAAGAGACTCTAAATAAGTCTCTTATTTAACTCAGTGGTTCCGATACCTGTCTGTGCGCAGTGACGCAGTGAAGAGGCGTCGGTTGGATTCCGACTTTCCCCTGGGTGTATTTCCTTCTTTGTGTAGTATATCTGTTGTACTGTCTTGTTTTCTATCTGTCATATTAGACGAGTGCTTGAGGCGCATCCTTGAGAATAGCAAATAAACTCGAATATTTATGTGACCTGAAATGGTGGTTAACAAACAGAATAGAATAAAAATAATTTAACTTTGTGCAAGTAAACAATAATAATAAAATTACACGTTAATTTAAAGCACAAATGAGCAAAAAAATGCAGACATATGTTTCGGGATTGCTTGGAATCCCTTTTTCAATGCGACAGGGAGCTTCTAGATGCAAAACATCCAAATGAAGCAGACAGAACAAGAAAAACAAAGCTTATATAGCCTAAGAATTATCTGTAAACCAATGAGAATAAAGGCAGCGTGAAGTGGAAGTAGAAGTAGCAGGAAGACACCAATAAGAGAGCAACAAACGAATCCAGTTGAAAGTACAGGAAGTAAAAAGGAATAACAATAAAAATAAAGCAAAAAAGACGACAGCATGCATAAAAATTGCAAAAATAATAAAATAAAATACAAAGAATAAAATTGAAATAAAAATAAGTACAGAAACTACCAAAACAAAATGCAAAACAAAGTACACATGTAAAGGAGTTGGTCAATGAATAGAATAGTTGGTCAAAAGCGGACAGTAAGGTCACGTGATCTAGCAGACGACGCTGAAACAAGTGCTGATCGAGCTAGGCCTTAATACAAAGCAGGAGAGAAACATTTGTGATGAAACGTTGGTTTCGTATTCGTCGTGTATTTTTCAAAAATGGCCAGCGAAAATAAAGGCGACAATAATGCTGCTACTATAGATGTTATCGATTTACTCCCAGCACTACTGACACAATCCAGAATATATTTCCAAAACGTGAGACGATTTAGTTTTGAAAATTTCATAGTATAATTGCTTGTATTCAGTTTTGTTTTGTTTACTAAAGTACCAAAATGCCGTGTGACAATCCTGTCTACTCATGGTCACTAATTTTTTTCACAGTTATTAATTGACATATATTTAATCCTCTGTTTCCTATTGTTTTCGTAAGGGTAGTTACTAAAATCTTGAATTCTATGACTATATTTGTAATTTGATGTTTTTCGGTTAAAAATGTAAACATTGTATTGCAAGTAGTGAAGGCTTTAAATAAGAAATTTCTGAATAGTGCTTTCGTTTATGCGGTAAACAATTTTCTAGTTTCAAGTGCTACGTCGTATGTTAATTTGAGCTTGTTTTTATGCATTACTTGTTGCTGTGTTGAAGATTATACTTGTTGTGCTACTATTTTCTGCCAAAATCCAGAATGGAAGTTTGTGTTGTTGCATGTAATACCAAACAATTTTCGGTCTCTCAAATTATTAAAAACTTCAATTTTTTTTTGCTGAGAGTTGTTATTTTCAAAAATAAAATGAAACAGATAAACCACTTCAACTTATTGATGACATTTTCTGCGATCTACTTTCATGTCCCAAGACCAAGACGTGGAATTTTATATTGTTAGGATTTTGGGGGTTTGACGTTTTTTATTCCTCTTTTTTTTTTGTGCGAAACATAATCTTTTTACTCCTCATATTTTGTGTGTTTTCTGATGACTCGTTTATATCAGTTCACCTACCCGAAAAAAGTGTTCTAAAAAAATCCACTCCTGTTTTGATTATTGACACAGATGCCCTAACCATAATATTCTAGAGCTGTAAGGTTTAAGTTTTCTAAAATGGGGAAGTGGGGGAGGGAATCATTGTACAATAGCCATGTGTTTGTCTTTTAGTGATGGGCTATTCCACAAGTAACGGAATGACATTTGGTCAAGCATTTATTACATATATCATAGAATCTACAAACTTATTATTAAAATGTGAAAATTAAATTGAACTAACTAGGAGCCCTTTAGAAAACATTTCAGTCATTGTCAGGGTTCGTTGATTTAAATCAAGAGATTTTTTAAAAAAAATCATAGATTTAAATCAAATGATTTTTTAAAAAAAATCATTGATTTAAATCGAGTAATTTTTTTTCAAAATCATTGATTAAAATCATTTTTTAATTATATATAATTTATTGAATTAATTAATTTTTTTTTCAATAGATAGACTGACAAATACATTACCTCTTCCTGTGACTCCTTGCTTTGAAATCATTTCAAAAGTTAATTAATAATTATCTTATTTTATTTAAAGCATTTCTTTTTGACTTTTTTCCAAAACACTCTTCAAGTGTTTCTGTTTATTTAAATAAAACTCTTTAAAAGACAAAATAGAAACCCAACATAACTTTTTTTAACAGGGGGGGGGGGGGTACTGTTTGTAACAGCTGTTAACAAAAAAAAATAATATGCACAAAATCCTACTATTTGCTTTATGCTCTAATATCTAACACTTCAAAAGAGAAATAAAATAAGTGAAAGCTCTTGTATGGCAGGTGTTCAGTCCTGGCCCCTCGACAGAGGGCACCACCTCCCCCCTGAACCTGAACCACCGAACTTTTCCCTCCTTGAGAAAAACTTGTTTTTCGGAGAGACTGGAATGGGCTGTCCAACCCTTCGGACATTAAATGTAACTTACTATTCTGTATTCAATTAAATAATGATAAATTTATCCTTTTCATTTTCGTTTTCTTTCCCTCCAGCTTTCCACTTGCTCTGCAGGTAAGCCCAAATGTTTATGATTATAATTTCCTTATTACAAGGCAGTGCCAGCTATCCTATGAATATCAGTTCTTTAAATAATCCTCTACAGCAGGTGTTGCAAATCAGATAGCTATGGATTCCATAAAGGAAAAAAAAAAAAAAGAGTTCTTTCTATATGGGGTAATAGATAAATACCAGGTGTGAACTTCAGATTGTTTAGAAACAACTTGGTTTGAAAAAAAATAAAAATAATCAGTGTCTGGTTAGTATTTTATTTAATCTGCAAAATAAGCAGTTTAATCCCCAGCTGCAGAGCACTGCATCACTTTTACTTTTCTTTTTTGGGCTACTTTTGCTTTCACAGACAAGAGACAGTTTGATTCAGTTTTTGGAAAGTTATGGTGAGGTAAGTTAGCAAGAAAATGGCAGGAAGAAGGAAAGATAATATTTGGGTACATTTTACTGAAGAGCATACTTTTTCTGGAAAAGGTGTTGGGCTACTTATGATGGGAATAGTAGCTAGGCTGAAAAAGCATGTAGAGAAATGTTTGCCCAGTGATGATATTGTTGATAGCGTCATAATCAACCTCAAGAAGAAAATACAAACAGTTCAACTAGTACAAATTCTAACATATTCAAGACAGCCAGACCTATGAAGAGAAAACTTAATGAGATGAAAAATGGTACTGGTGCTCTTAAAAGTAGCATGAGCGCTTATGTGATAAAAACATCTAAGACTCAAAAAACAAATATTAGATGAGGAAGTAGCAAGGTACATTTATGCAACAAATTCTGCTTTTCATCCTGTGCAGCATCCTCAGTTCAAAAAGCTGATTTCTGCTTTGAGACCAGGGTATATTGCTACAAATGAAAATGAGATAGGTAGAGTATTACTTGATAACATATACACTCAAGAGAAAGAAAAATGTTCAGACTATCTGAATGGACAGATTGTTAATTTCAGCATAGATGGCTGGTCAAACGTCCATAATGAACCAATTTTATGTGCTGTCGTTACAGCAAAAAAAGGTGAGACTTTTTTAGTTGATACATTGGATAAATCTGGTTATTCCCACACAATTGAGTACCTTGCAGAAGTTGTCAAAAGCTTTATATTTAACTGTGAAAGAGAATTTAAATACATTGTGCGAAGCCTAGTGACGGATAATGCTTTCAGTGTGAAGGGTATGTGTCTGAAGCTTGAAAACGACCCCGACTTAAATTTAATCACGTATGGATGTTCTGCACATCTGTTGCATTTGCTTGCAGAAGACATAAACGTACCCAATATTAAGGAACACATAGTATACGTTGTTAAGTACTTTAGAAATAATCAATTCGCGAATGCGAAACTGAGAGCAACCGGAGGATCCAAGTTAATATTACCACAGGAAGTTCGCTGCAATACGATGTCAGACTGTGTATCTGCATATTTAAAGAATTTGTCAACACTTGTTTCAATTTGTGAAGAAAACCGCGATCAGATTGATGGTAGTGTCTATAACAAAGTAACAAATTTTGGAATTAAACGGAATGCTGAGGACCTTTTAAAATGCTTAAAACCAATTTCAGAAGCTGTGGATAAAATACAGCCGAAGGATTGCCCTTTGTCCACGGCAGTCAAAATTTGGAAAGAGCATATAGCATATCTTCTAGATCCATGATATGCTGGAAGTAATTTGAGTATTGCTGAAAAAACGGAATGTTTATTGTTTGCAAAAGAAAAATACTCGCAATCTGTTATGCCTACTATAGTGAAATTTATAGCTAAATCAGAACCTTTTCATCAGTTTCTGTTTGACTCTAATATCATTAACAATGTAGATCCTATAGATTGGTGGAAATCACAAATTACTGGGAGTGATTGTTTTGATGAAAATATTGTAAAAATGATTGAGCAGTTATTTACTGCCCAAGAGCTTCTTCAGCATCTGTTGAAAGAATTTTTTCAACGTTCGGTTTGGTTCACTCTAAACCGTAATCGTTTAGGAATTGATAAAGCTGGAAAACTTTATCTTCTGGTAGACCAAGTCTTTTGAAGGATTCCTTGACTGCGGCACAAAGTGGTGAAAAAACCAGTCTTTAAAGAGGGCAGCAGTCATCCACGCATTTGATTGAGCATTGTATTAGACAGGCAAGTGTGTAACATTCTTAAAAGCCCTGGGTTTTGCAGATTTACCTATTACAAAAGGGGTCACTCGGTGGTTTCCAGATGCATTAGCACATAGCAAAACGGTTAATCTGTCTTTCTTTTTTTTAAAACCCTTGGCTGCTTTTTCTCCTCCCCTAGCTAGTGTAGATGTTGGTAAACATCGCCACAATAGCCCTGTTTCATCAGCATTGTAAATCTGTTCAAGTGTTAAATCATTATCAGCCACGATTTTCTCAAACTCGTCTTTGTATTTTTCTGCAGAGTTTTGGTTCGCTAAAAGTGTTTCTCCAGTTACACCAAGTCTTCGAATTCCATGCCGAAACTTAAAGTTTCTGAGCCAACCATCAGAATAATTACATTCACTTTCAGCAACTCCTAAATCTTGGCCGAATTTCTTTGCCTTTTCAACAATCATTGGCCCTGTTACCCGCTTTCCTTCAGAACGTACTGCACTAAACCATTTGAACTATCTAGCTCTTCCAGTTTTGGTTTTTTTTAATGTTTGTCTAGTAGCCAATTTTTCAGTTGTTACCGATTGAGAAGCAAACTTCATTAGTTCATCTTTTTGTTTTTTAATGTCATAAATAGTTGCTGAGCCAATATTAAACTCATTCATTAAAACATTTCTATTCTCACCTTTTTCTAGCTGTTTGATGATTTCTAGTTTCTAATTGAGAGTCAGTGTTACGTGTTTTCGTTTCTCTCCTTTTAAACTCGAAGGCTTAGGTTTTAAAAACATGTTCACTGTACAGTTAGAACGAAAATCACTTTTTTTATAAACAGTTTCAAAAGTTACCTTTACTGTGATGTGAAAGGACACAAAACAATGGAGAAGACGCTTCGTGATTGATTCCGAACAATACCGAGCGCTTCCAGATGATCCCGAACTACACCAAAAACTCCCGAATAGCTCTCGAGCGTTTTTATTTGCTTTAAGGACACTTTTGGAGAAAACCAAAATTTTTACAATTTTCCGGAGCGATGCCGGACTATCGGGCATTCCGGACTGCTGGATGCCGGACTAATGAACTTCTACTGTAAGTATCTGTTCTTCGGTAACGGAATGACACTTGCATGTCATCTACTTCATTAACCTTTTTAGACAGTAAAAATAATAAATAGCAAAGATTTCTACCACTGAATTTTTAAGAATACAGATGAGAGATCATGGTCTAGTAATTGGTAGAATTCTTAAACATCAAATAAACACTGCAATGATAGCGCAAAAAAAAGCGTTTTTTTTTTTTTTTTTTTTGTCATTCAAAGGTTGATGCAACCTTAATTGGCAATCGATTGCATCATTTGTTACCTTAAACCACTTGGTTTAAGGTAATTTTTTTGAGAAATTGGATAATTCTTATTAAATTACAAAATTTCAGATATTTCTGAACATAATGATATGCAAGATTTGAAGAAAAAAATGCTTTTAATTTTTTTCATCTGATGTCCTGCTATTCGTAGAATGTCCCTGATCTTATTCAAACTGCATTAAAACTTTTAAAAATCTCAAAAAGAAAGTTTCACTTTTTGAATTTTTTCAGTTTTAGAAATGAAGTTTCTGTTATTCATTTTTCTAAAACATTTCACCGTAAAACCTTTATTGTGCTGAAAGCTATTCAACTGATGGGTTTTTGCTTTTCTGTCCTAGTGCTTGGAGTGTTTCTGTTGATGTAATTAACACAATATGTAGTGGCGTTCCCAGCATGGGTGTCACCTGGGTAATAAATACAGTAGAACGCCACTTATCCTGACGCCTCTTAACCGGATGTCCAATCAACCGGATTGGTCTTTGACCATGCGGTTTTTTCTCCTTCGCTTTGCAAAAGGAAAAAAACCTGAAACAGATTCTCTAAAGGAGGTCAAAAACCTGCTTTCTTTCCCTTTTGGCATTCCAAGAAAGAGAGATTACCCTTCTGAACCTGGAAAAATTGAAGGGAGCTGCCTAAAAACACAGCCCTATTTGTGATTTTAAGTTGCCAATTTAATTATCCGTATTTTTCTTTAACCGGATCTACCTCTGTCCGGACCAGTCCGGCTAATTGGCGCTCTACTATAATTTGTAGCATCCCCCCCAACAACAACAAAAAAAAAAAAAAAGAAAATGAAAACATTGTTGGTGTTGTACATAGACTTGTAGTTTACATCAGGGATTTGGGGCAGCCACATTTTTGAGTGGTTCCGCTGTAACTTCAAAATACTTGCTCTGGATCCGCTGCGGTTCTGCTATGTCCTTTGAATAGTTTTAGTAGATTATATTATTTATCTCAAATTTCTTTGCTTTGTCTCCTCTCCAATTTCAAGCAAAATTTTGTTTCTCTCCTACTCCCTAATTTTACCCCCTGATGAACCACCAATGAATTTCACAAAACATATTCTTGTTGTCTTAACCGTCACAATTGATAAAAATTATAACTGTTTTCAAAGTTTAGCTTGAAAACTTAGTACAACAGTCACTTGGAAGCACAAATGCAGATGGTCAGGAATAATGATTTTTTATTATATAATTTAATCTGTTTTTTTTTTTTTTAAATGTTTTTAATGTGAGTTTGCCTGCTTAAAAAGTAACGGGTTTGATTTATTTATTGCAGGCTCTTGAAAGTGTTGGCAAAGAAGTGCAACAGTTAAAACTATCAATGCAAATGCAGGACATGAAAGAAGGAATGCCTCTGTTGGTTCCTTTAACAGATTCTGTATCCTTATTATGTTTAATTAGATTTTCTATTTCTTTTCCAACATTTCATAAAAGTTTATATTGTAATCACTTACATCCTCTTATTTTTTTTCTTTTATTTTTGTATTTTAGTAGTTGTTCTAAATATTTTCAGAACAAAAATATTATTCAAAGTTTTGCTGTAGAGAATTTTTTGTTATGAATATGCAGAAAAAACTTAAATGAATTTTTCAGTTTGTCCTGATCATGGGTGAAAGTATTCCATCTATAGACGGATTTCAGTCTTTTTTTTTTTGTAAATCGTTAGATAGGAAAGGAGAGAATACCTTAGAACTAAAGTATTTTAATACAGATTTAAATGTGTTATAAATGTTTTTCTGATACAGCTTCAGTTCAAAGCTTAATATGTGATGATATTGCTAAATATAATGCATTTAGAAATTTTGTTAAAGTACTTAAGAATGATTTTTAAAATGTTCGACTTGAGTTCCCATCTTAATTATTAAATATTCTTATTGCTGAGATTAATTAGTTATTATCAGGGGAGGGGAAAGATAAATAATTAATACATGCAATGTGTTAACAAAATTTCTAGACAATGCATGTTTTTCGAGTTAGAGATTTATTTTAACTTCCGTCCTTTGAAATCTTTTTACTTTCACCCATGGTCCTGATTTAACTTTCTATTTAACCAGTTTGGTCCTTTTGTTTGGAACCAGGGTTCGTGATTTTTTTTATTTTTTTTTAAATCAGATTTTTTTAGTTGAATAAAAATTTTTTTTATTTAAATCGGATTCTTTTTATTTTTTTAAAAAATACCTTGAATTTTTTGGATATTTTTTATGTTACATTCATAGAAACAATATGGCATGTTCTAATCAATATGAAAAAACACACTTTAAGCTATTTTCACAGCAATAAATATTTTTAAATAATAATAATGATAAACAAATGCATGACTCAAATGAAACTTAACCCTACCAGGAATAATAGTACACTCATAAATACAGAAAAAATGAACAAATTTAATCTGAATTATTTTGTTATTGGAAACTGAAAAAAAGTAACAATGATGTGTACTTAATTTTTACATTGAGTGTACTTTAATAATTTTTCTATTTTATAAATTAAAGAGCCTGAAATATTTTTACTTTATACGCATTTAGAATAGAAAAATCATATGCTCACACCATGATTAAAAACAGAAACGTTTTGTTTAATGAAATATCTTTATTGAAAACTTCTATGATAAAAAAATATTTTAGAAGGAAAAAAACCTTAAGCTATTAGGGGACATGGATGGAACTTTTAGGATGCATGTTCTAAATTCTAACAATTGTTGTTATAAACACTATCATCCTGAATTATTTATTGTGTGGTATTTATGAAATTGATCAAAAATGCTATTTTTAAGATAAAAAACACAGAATGGTTCATGATTATAAATTCTAATTTGAATGATTGAATGAATTATGTTTTGCTGTTAAGATGCTTGAAGAATAAGAGTAATATTGTAAAATTAAAAAAATAGTAATTAGTTCTAAACTTATGAAATATGTTATGCACACAGACAGATGAACCTAGGAAGTTTTGTTTGAAACAGCAACATATTTCATTTTTACAACACTTTCTAACAATGTAAAATCCATGATTTTTTTGAAAAAAAAATCACTTGATTTAAATCGTGATTTAAATCAAGCTGATTTAAAGCAACAAACCCTGTTTGGAACAAACTGCACCTCGAAAACTTTGTCAAGTTAATCAATAATTATAGTTTTTTGTATTTTTTTAAATGTATTTTTCTCTTGTGCATTTAACATTCCCTTAATTTTAATTGTCTATTTGTTTCCCTTTTATCTAAAATAATTCGTTGCAAATTTCTTCTTTACCCTACCCTATTAGTTGCTGTGGTTCTATAAATAGAATATTTTGCAATTTTATGGTTTTTAGACTAGTTACTACTATTTCAATAACTTTAATGATCCATACCTGCCAACTCTTCCGTTTTTGCCAGAAGACTTCTGTTTTCTGCTGGACGATGAAGCATTCCGTTAAAAAAAAATGTATATTTTATTTTCATTCGAGAAATAATTAAAAAATTCAGAAATTATACTACAAAAAATCATGAAGGAAGCTCAAAGCAAGCACTTCATCTCTAACACAACATTGCAATATATTACAGTAGAAAAGAAGGCTTTAAATCATGCCGCATATTGCATATTCTCGATGTTCTTCCGAATAGGGAAACCCCTGTGGATCCAGCGATTTGTAAGCAAAAGGTAGATTTTTCTCCTAGACTGTTGTTAGTGCGTGCATTAATGAAACGGACAGTGGCATAACTATACCATCTGAGGTCCGTGAAAATTCATTGGATGGGGGCCCATCACATCATCACATTGTAATTTAATTTTAATAAATCACTGAAGTAGTAACCCAGCAGTATTACTAAGATTGTGTGCATTTTAGTTAAATGTCTAAAGGTCATAAGTATTACATATTTATAATGAAAAAACAAAAGTCATCTTAACAAGATATTTATTAATAAAACTTCTCTCCGGGCTTTATGTTCTGCAAAAGTATCAGTAACATCATCCAAGTTTAAAGATAGGGCCATAGAATTTTCCATAGACAGAATAGCCAAGTTACTTTGACTTGTCTTGCCCTATAGAGTTATTAAATAGATTTTTAGTAATTTTAGTTTTGAAAATGAGCTTCCAGCACCATCTGTAGTCACATGAATTGTAACAAATAATATTAATGCAGTATTCCCCAAGCGTCGGTAGCTCGTCAGACTCGCCAAAGTACTGTGGCAAAAAAAAAACAAAGCAGCCAATGAATGTGTTTTGAAATTGATACTAGTCTTATGAATGTGCTTAAATTTCAATAATTTATTTGAATTTGTATATTGTCTTTGGTTGTGTTTAACTTTGATTAACTTAAATACTTGTGTAAAATTTAGCATTTTTGCTAAATTTCGTTAAAAATGTAAGGTTACTTCTGAGCTCGCTGCCTCTCGGGCTGGGGCCTGTAGCATTTTGCCAGCTCTGCCACCCTATAGTTACGCCACTTGAAACTGAAAGCCGTATCATTTGCATGTACAGTAAGGTTGGCTAAACTTTCCGCTCGATGATTGATATATTCAGTTTGTGTTTGGTGCGGTTCAGGTTCAGAGGCACTTTTGTTGTATGAAGTTATTTTTTTCTCTTTAGGTAAAGTGTTTTAACAATAAGCATGAGTGATTGCGAAACAAGCAGTATTTACAGGCACCTTTTGAATCCTATCCAGCTGTGTTTCCATGCATTATAAAATCAATTTTGGGACCCTGTTATGCATTTTGTTTTCTTTGCAATGCAGACTTCAAAGTAAGCCATGGAATAATGTCAAAACACATGTAAAAAAAGAACAAAACTCATTCAAAATTTAAAAGTGCAGGGTAATGCTTCAAACAGCTCTTCGTTCATTTTGCTGGCGTGACAAGTTCATAAAACTCTCTAACCAAAGCAGAGTGGATGTTCAGGAACTTTGTATTCGAGCACCTGGTAGCAGAAATTGCGCAGCACAGCAGCGGGCTCTGCAGATTTATCTTGAAGCTTGCAGATTAATTAGCCACCTTAAAAAATTTTTTTAATGCGACCAGGAAAAAAAATTTATTGTTTGCATGTATTATTGTTATATGTCAACTTAAAATTTTAAAATGTATAGTTTGCTATTTTTCATGATTGTAAATTTGGTTCCATATCATTTGGTGCCGCAGATAAATTCTGACTTCTGAAACTTGTGCTGCAGATTGATACAGAAAATTCTGCTACTGGGGTCGAGTATAACTTGCCTGTAAAAGTTGCAGGTCATGCTATGCTGTTGTTTAAAAAGATGCTTCCGAACTCCAGTGCTGCAAAAATCTTTTCTTGTAGACGAACTACTCCACAGTTATTAACTAACTCACTATTAGTAAGCTTCAAAAAGTTCAATTGTACTTACAGAGTGTGCCATTTTTGGTTGCGATTGATAGGAGTAATGATTTTTTTGGCAAAGTCTTCTGGTTTATTAAGAAAAACATAATTTTTTTTGACATGCATTTTCCTTTTTTTTTTTCACTTGAAGAAGTTGGCAGATATGATAATCTGTTTTTTGTCTCTGGAATTTTCAAAATATTTATTGATATAAAAGGAGATTAAAATTATATCAATAATCATATTTCACATTTTTTTTTCTAATATTGAAAACATTTATTTGTCTTGATAATGAAAGCTTTCCTATAAACAGGGTTGCTACACTACCTGGAAAAGTGGAAAAACCTGGAAAAGTCGGGGAAATGTCAGAGAATTTTGCTATTTTATGAAAAGTCTGCAAAAGTTATTGAATTTTACATGGCGCTCCCCCAGAAAGTGATTTTTGTTCCAAGATTCAAAGCACTGGTGTGCAATGCTACCTGCTTTTTTTGGATGGGGGAAAAACCGGTATGGAATGTGACGTCGCCTCTTTTGCTCCACTCAAAATGCAACTCCAAAGAGAGCTGCCGAGATCGATGCCCTGTGATTCAACCACTGACTTGGTCAATAATTTATAACTATAAAAAGTATATTTTTCAAGGGTCCTAGTTTTTCTTTGTTGAAATATTTGTTCCCTTTTATCACGCGGCTGAATAATACAGTTGAACCTGTCTATCTCAAATTTCAAGGGAAGGAAAAAATATTCGAGATGAAGAGGTTTTGAGATACAGAGGTTTTGATAAAACTATTAAAATTTGCAATTGAAACAAAGACTATATGTTGTAGGTTAAAAATCTTCTGTAATATTATACTAATTTTTTTTAACGAATTTTATACTCGTATAAATAGCATCGACAATAAACAAATAGTATTCAGCATACCCTTTTGCAAGTCTCAAAAACAAGACAAGTTCTACTACTACTTTTTTTAGCAAGTACCAGCAAAAATAGACTTTTAGGGTTTTTTGTTGTCTGGTTGTTTTTGACTCGATTATACTTTTGAGGGTAGCGATCGCTGTAAATCCACCTTGACCAAAATTTTCCTGAAATTCGAGGAAAGTTAATGTTTCAATAGCTTTCTCTGCTTCTTTTTACAGCGACTTTCGCGACATCTTTGTTTTTCTCAACCTCCTCTTCTACTTCCGAATAACCTTTTACGTTCTCTACGATTTCCGCATCAATTTTGTTAGCTGCCGAAAGGTCCCTCGGCTTCGAATTCCAAAATGGCCGCAAAAGCAGAATTCGAAACATGGAGGTTTTGGGGAAAAACATTTCGAGATAAACATGAAAAAATACATTGAATTTAGGGTATAAATGCAGGGAAGATATAAATTTTCGAGATAGGGTGGTTTTCGAGAAAGACAGGTTCGACTGTACTTCAAAGTTTGTTGGAAATTCTTTTAAGGTTGGCAATCTCTGCTATCATTTTAAAAAGAATATTTGGCGGTAAATGTATGTTTTTTGATTGGTATGATACCGTGGAGTTAAGGGGGGACCTGGATTTTAAAAAAAAAATGTTTGGAAAACATGGAAAAGTCGGGGAATTTCAATCTGCTGTTTGAGTAGCAACCCTGTCTAAAGGAGCGATATTCCTGTAAAATTATTGAAAATGAATAATTTTATAGGAAAATAAACAAGGCGGCAGGACAACAAGCTTGGTAAAAAGTTTTAACATAAAAGTGAATTGTTTGTTGGAGTGGTAAAAAGGGAAAGCCACCAAAAAAAATTCCCCTTTTCTACAATATTATCATAAGTTTTGTATCTAAATAAGCTGTATTACTATAGATTTGTTTTATAATAAGAACACTGCGAAAATACATCTATAAACTAATACTCATGGTTCAACACAACCAATACTCATACAAATCCTTTAAGTGCTTTTTGCAGTCAGGAGGTTAAAGTTGAAATTTGTGAAGAACCCTAACTTAATTAAGAAACATGATTATGCAGACTGAATATTTAAAATTAAAAAAAGAGCAGAAAATACATCTTAAGTGACTGAATGATATCTCCTTCAATGTTAATTTTTTAATTCATACCAAACTTGTTACATCAAGTAAATGAACTGATTTGTTGTTGTAAAACTTTTTAAAGATAGGGAAATCCAAAGTAATGAGAAGCACAATATTGTAGTTCTTAAAGCATTACAGAATCTGTAGATTTTTAATTTTCCTTTTGGAGGATAGATCCTTTAGTGCATACTGGTGCAGATACAGGATTTTGCTGAAAACCGACAGATTTTTTGTGATTTTACCCTTGTTCCTGAAAATCTGTTCCAAAAGATATAAGATGAAAATTAGCGGTCGCCACGTGGCGATTAAAGTAGTAAAAGTGGGGATTAAAAAATGCATCATCATTCGTCACTCCTGCATGGTCACTTTTTAACAAATTTTACTGTAATCTGTTTTTTCCTTCTTCCGCCTTTCGGAATGAACTTTTCTCAATTTTTTTTTGCCATGATATTTTTGCATGGAAACATGCCAATATTGAACACGTGCTTTGACAAAAATTTCATTTTGAATTTCAACTTTCTATCTTTCAGCATCCTGTATGTATTTAAATCATTTCAGTGTGAATTTATTTTAGCATGTGCTAATTCAAATCTGCATATTTCTTGTTTTATTTCGACGAATAATTTATTTTCTAAACAGTTTTTAAAGTCCCTTTTTAATTCTTATTGGCAATTTTAAAAAGTGGCCACTAACGAAACTGAGTCTACTGGCCACTGGCTAGTAACAAAATTTCCCAGTTTTCACCTATACCAAAAGGGATGTAGCAATACGAGGCAAATAGGGGCCATTCATAGATGATGTCACGCTTTTTTCCCATATATTTGCCCCCCCCCCCCCCGCTACCCCCCCTTGGCGCATGTCACGCTATGTTGCATAATGCAGGATGTCATACTTCTTGTTACCCCCTCCCCTCGTCACAATTTCACGAACCCCCCCCCCCCTCCCCCTCAAGGCGTGACATAATTTATGAATGAGCCCATAGCTATCTTTGCCCCTAACCAAAGGACATGCTCTTTGGCAAAATGCTGAAGAACAAAGCTACCACCAGGAAGATCTGGGTTCGATCTTTACACTCGCACCTCTACATGAAAAATAAAAATTTTATTTTGTTATTCAGATAATTTTTAATAGTTGAATTGCAGGATCTCAATTGCCTCCGTCTTTGTATCCAAGCCCGAGTGCATACCATGTTAATGGATTGAAAATGTTTTTTAACTGTTTAAATACGCTAATGATCAACTATCGAATGCAATTAAGTAGCAAACTATGATTAAATTTAAAAAATAAATCACGTTTTTTGTGATTTCATAGTTCCTTACATTGAAAATATCATCACTGCTTATTTAATTCTAAAATTTCTCATTTTTGTTCTTTTCCTTATTTTGCAACATATAACACTGCATATAACACATATGGATGTGGAACACTTCAGTTTGTCACTCGTCTTGCTTTCATTTCACTTGCATTTCCTTTTCCTGTTGAGAAAATGATCGAAGTTGATTGAAATTTTTGGAACTATTTAAGTTGTGTTATAAGGCAAAGAATTAGATATGTTTTAATCTAGAGATGCAAATTCTCTAAAATTGAAACACAGGATGCTATTTTACATTAATTTAGTGCAATGTTTAGTGCAAGTCAGTGTTACTAAGTTGGAAATGTTTAACGCAGGAATATTTTTTCAATTTTTATAATCTTCATAAAGACATATTAATAATATGCAACCTCCACACTTTTGTACCTGAGAGCCATAGTATCTCAAGTTCAATTTTCGAATTCTTGCGATGAAGTTAAAAAAAGGAACATCTCTAGTACTATAAGATTACTAGACTTTTATGTGCAAACCGTAGAATAAAGATGTCTGATGGTAGCTTTGAAAGTTCAGGACCCTCCTGTAGCTAGTGACTTTTCCATCGGTACTGTGTAAGTGTAAACTCGTAAACACTTGAAAAGTGAACTTGAGATACAGTAAAAGCCCGTTAAAACGAGGGTGTCGAGGGACATGCTTGGCACCCGTGTTATAACATAACCATATTCATAAAATAATACTTGTTTTTGTTGCCTAATTTTTAACTGAATCAATTACTCGTAACTTTTTTATAGTCTATTTATTTAATTATCTTCTTTGCTGCCATTTTACTCACTGTAATTGCTGTGCAAGAAGCAAACACCTCAACTGCGCAATCAGTCTACCGAGGCGATAGGTTATAATATAAACCAACTGTGTTCTGAGAAAAAGGGAGCCTAAAAGTATTTTTATGTTATTAACATGACAGAAAATGCGTAAAACAGGTGTACATCAGACACATTACAATGGCGATAGGTTATAATATAAACCAACTGTGTTCTGAGAAAAAGGGAGCCTAAAAGTATTTTTATGTTATTAACATGACAGAAAATGCGTAAAACAGGTGTACATCAGGCACATTACAATGGCGATAGGTTATAATATAAACCAACTGTGTTCTGAGAAAAAGGGAGCCTAAAAGTATTTTTATGTTATTAACATGACAGAAAATGTGTAAAACAGGTGTACATCAGGCACATTACAATGGCGATAGGTTATAATATAAACCAACTGTGTTCTGAGAAAAAGGGAGCCTAAAAGTATTTTTATGTTATTAACATGACAGAAAATGCGTAAAACAGGTGTACATCAGACACATTACAATGGCGATAGGTTATAATATAAACCAACTGTGTTCTGAGAAAAAGGGAGCCTAAAAGTATTTTTATGTTATTAACATGACAGAAAATGCGTGAAACAGGTGTACATCAGACATATTACAATAGGGTTTTATCTGTTATGTGTGTGTGGTGGGGGGGAGCTCTTTGGCAAGAATATTTATTTGCTCAGAAAAGACTGCTGGCTGGCTTTACTTACAAAGGTAAATATGGAATCACCTTTAAATGGCAAGAGTAAAGGGTGGTTCAAACGCCGACAGACACAATAGGCACAGTGGTATTATCCGATCCCGCAGTATACTGAGACGCGGTATAAAGGGGTTTTACGGTACTATGGCTCTCAGGTGCAGATTTATATGTTAAACTGTAGGTAGGTGGCATATTTATTGTGTTTTGTATGCTTGATTTTAAAATGTATTTTCTCTGTTGGAACTTAACTTTTCCAAGATGAATGTGCCTGGCCAACTTGATGATACAAAAGAGGTTTTAACTGACGTTGGAACTGGATATTGTGCTGAAAAGGTAGTTATTGATTTTATGTTAAACTCGAATTTTTCCTCTTATTCTCTTTTAAAAATCTTTTATATGCATTTGTTTATGTGATTTTGCTTTGGATTTTAACGACAAATAATAGAAACATATAGCTTTTTTGTGAGCTGTTTGGGACGTGACGGATAATTGTTGATATTAGAAACAAATACAGCGCTGAAAAGTAACCTATAAACACATTATCGAAAAAAGGCAAATTGTGAAATTTGCTTATGAAACTGTTCTAAATTAAATAATATTTTTAAAAAATTGCCAATTTTGTAGTATGCTCAGGCTGATGTTGAGAGAGGATTTTCAGTAAATAAATTTATTGAGATAGAAAACGTGAAAAAGGAAGCATATGTAGCCCAGAGAGCGATAGTAGATCACTTAAAAATGATTGGAGGAATGAATAAACTGTATATCATGCATTTGTATTAAAATTTTTTTATCATTATTATTATTAAAATAATAATAATGATAAACAAATTTTAATACAAATGCATGATTCAAATGAAACATATCCCTACCAGGAATAATAGTACACTCATAAGTACGAAGAAAATGAACAAATTTAATATGAATAATTTTGCTGTTGAAAGCTGAAAAAAAGTAACAATTATGTGTACTTGATTTTTACATTGAGTGTACTTTAATCATTGTTCTATTTTATAAATGAAAAAGCCTGAAATATTTTTACCCATTTAGTAAAATCATATGCTCACACTATGACTAAAAACTGAAACTTTTTGTTTTAATTAAATAACTTTATTGAAAATTTCTAAGAAAAAAAAATATCTTTTATCATAGACTTCGCCTTGCTGCAATGAGTTCCCGACAAAAACATACAAATCATCTGGAGGCGCAAAAAAAAAAAAAAAAAAAAAACCAAATGAAATTCAAGGAGAAAAAGAAAACCTATTCTTGATGAACTGGAGGCTTTAAAAAACAAAAAAGAAGACTCGAAGATTCTGTTAATGAATTAGAAAATAGTGCTGACAATTTATCAGTAAAAGCCGAGAACACCTGGAGAAGTTAAATATATATATACCAAACAGTTTCAGAAGGACAGCTAAGGAAAAAAAAGAATTTTAAAAAATCAATCAGAATATACGATCAATATTTAAGAATTGAAAAGAAGCTTGATCATATTGTCTTAATTATTATAAGCCGAAATAGCTTTTATATTAAGTCTTAAAGATATATTCTTTTTGTAAAGTTGTCATTAAATAAATTTTATTGATTTTATGGCTTTTTATTTTAAAAGTACTACATACACATCTAAGACTCAAGGTGAGCAGTTAAATGATTTTCTTATTAAGTAGGTACATTTTATAGTGACCTTACTATAAAATTTTGTAAGTTCTGAATATTCTAATGTGTGTCTCGCTAATGTAAGTTTGAATTATAAAGAGAGTTATAGCTGTAACATATTGCAGCAAAATCCAACTTGTATACAATATTCATAGGTATGAACGGTGAAGTTATTGGTGAGGTTATTTTTCAATCGGTAAAAATCTCATCTGGCACACAAAAACGTTTTTGACAGTAACATTATCAAAATGTTTCTTTTCTTAACTCGTATGAGATGTTGTGTAAAAATTTGGGCACAGGCAATTTTTTGGTAGTTTTAAAAAAATGGAGGAAATTGCCTTAAAAAGGCCTTATTTTAATAAGCAAAAAGGCCTTATTTCGAGTGGCCAATATTGAGTGGGAACCCTGGGGGGAGGGTCTTTTCTTTGCCATCATACATGGTTCACAATCAGGCTTTTGCCGGTTCTTAATTTCAAGTCCATGAACACAATTAAATTTACTAATTTCTAAAATGGAATCGAAATTTAAATGGCAAAATCGCTCATGCCACAATCCCAGATTTAAGATGCTACTTTCTGGGCTTTACAATTCTACACAGAATTGACTTGTGTAGAAACATGATTATTTTTAACATTCAAATACTTTAAAGTTTCACAAAATACAATTTATCTGATGGTTGAGCTGTGAACAATTCAATTTTTTCCTTATTAAAAACACATATCCTAACTGGATACCACTTTAAAACAAAACCAAAATTGTCAATACAAGAATCGTACAATAAATTGTGTCTCAGTGTTGGACAGGGTGAATTTAAATCAAGTGTTTTTTTTTTAAATCACTGATTTAAATCAAGCGATTTTTTTCAAAAAAAATCATTGATTTTACAATGTTAGAAAGTATTGTAAAAATGAAATATGTTGCAATTATAGCCACTGCTTCAAAGAAAACTTCCTAGGTCCATCTGTCTGTGTGCATAACATATTTCATAAATTTAGAACTAATTATTATTGTTTTGATTTTACAATATTATTGTTATTCTTAAAGCATCTTAACAGCAAAACAAATTATGTTTTGCTGTTAAGATGCTTTAAGAATAAGAATAATATCATAATAATCATGAACCATTCTGTGTTTTTTTTATCTTAAAATAGTATTTTAGATCAGTTAAATAAATGCCAAGCAGTAAATAACTCAGAATGATTTTTAACAACAATTGCTAGAATTTAGAATATGTATCCTTAAAGTTTCATCCATGTCCCCTAATAGTTTAAGGTTTTTTTCCTTCTAAAACATTTTTTATCGTAGATGTTTTCAATGAAAATATTTGATTAAAACAAAAAGTTTCAGTTTTTAGTAATAGTGTGGGCATATGATTTTACTAAATCGGTAAAAATGTTTCAGGCTTTTTCATTTATAAAATTGAAAAATGATTAAAGTACACTTGATCTAAAAATTAAGTACATGCAATTGTTACTTATTTTAGCTTTTAACATCAAAATAATTCAGATTAAATTTGTTCATTTTCTCTTTACTTCCGAGTGTACTGTTATTCCTGGTAGGCTTAAGTTTCATTTGAGTCATGCATTTGTATTAAAATTTGCTTATTATTATTATTGAAAAATATTTATTGCTGTGAAAATAGATTAAAGTGTTTTTGCATATTAACATGCCATATTGTTTCTATGATGTAACGTAATAAATATCCAAAATATTTAAGGTCTTTTAAAAAAAATCCGATTTAAATAAAAAAAAATCATGAACCCTTGTGTTGGAGCATAATATGCATTATTTAAAGTTATGGTCACCATTTGCCCATCAGACAAAATTTGAAAAACAATTTTTCCTATTCCTTCTACTTTACTAAGTGCATTTCCAACATCTACTTCCATCTACGTATTCACGTCTGGTTTAAATTCCCAAATAGACTACGGTCTTTTGAGAAATGGTCATTTGCCCTCGTGCCTAAAATCCAATCGGAATGCTCCTGGTTCAAGTTTGCTGTTGTCTTGTACGTCGGAAACTGTACAAAACATCCCCACTTGAGGGGTTCTATTGGATTTTTCAAAATTTTGGTTCCCCATTTTATTTTTAGTTTTATTTTTTCTCAAAAAAATCCGATTTAAATTTTAAAAATCTGATTTAAATCAAAGAAATCCGATTTAAAATTTTTTTTTTTTTAAATCAAAAAAATAACGAACCCTGATGCAAATACAGGAGTTGCGCCAGACGAAATTTGGGTCTTTTTTACGGACCCTTTGCAACATTCCAAATAATCAAAACATGTCCTTCACAAAATTACAGTCGATAAAAACAGAACCTACACAAAATTCTGAGCTACAAAATCGTACTCTTCACCAAATTATTTCTTAAAAAAGCGACAAAAAGTGATAAAATCGCTATATGCAGGGATGCACAAACTATGGCCCGCGGGCCAAAATTGGCCCGCCGAGCCTTTTGAATTGGCCCGCTAATATAGTTGATAAAAAAGGATAATTATAATAAAATTTTTAAAAAATACGAAATAAAAAATAATTGTAAAAAAAAGCTTACGAAAAATCGTAGTAAAAAAATACGATCGCAACGCCGCTATTGAATTTTGGTCCCAATTTTCGGAACTAATCGCCATATTTAATTTTATTTTATTGGAAATACTTCAGAAACTAATCAAATCATGATAAAAGTGGTAGAATATTGCATTGTCATCTGGTTCTGAGCTATATGTAAAGTTTCAGAACAATAGTTTATCGGGAAATGGTCGAAAATTCGATTGCTGGATTTTTCGAATAGCCATTGTGTGCGTTAGTTCGTCTATAAAAGAATTTTGTCCCATTCCTGCTATGATTTCTTTAGTTAATTCAAAGCAACGATCGTTAGGCATAGCAGGCAGGCAAAATGTCATTATTTTCGTCTTCATCGCTATCTTGCTCTTTGTCATCGTTCGGGTGTAGCACCATTTGGATGCTCTCCGAATCGGACATCTTGTTTATCAAACTATTAATTTCGTAAAATCTGATCATCAATCATTTTTACAGTAATAAATGATTTCAAAAAGGAGGAAAACGAAATGTAAGAAGCATGTTTACATGCAGAAACGCGCAAATTTCATACTTGTGAAAAATGACTTCGCTTTTGCGAACTCGATTTTAATAAAGAATTCATTTTCACAGTTGCAATTTTTGTTGCCTTAATATGAATTTTAAATTCTTATTACCTTATTTCAGCTCTTAAATAAATAAATATATATATATATAACAAAAATAAACGAGGTTTAATTTTCACACGATCGGCTATTGCGGAAAATTCGCGAATCTGCAATATTAGAAATTTTCGGAACGTTCGTTTATTAGTCCGACTTTTGTTGCAATTCATCTTCGAATACTGACGAGACAATTAAATAAATGTATAAGAATCTAATTACTTATTTCTTTCATGTTTAATTATTGAAATAAAATAGAGAAAAGGTCTGATTTTTCTCAAGTATCGTTGGAGATTTTTTATTCTAATTTTCATCTGCAAGTAAGTTGACGCCCCCCTCCCCTAAAAAAAAGATCGTTTTTAGACTAAATTGTTCCACTTATAAACACTAAATATGTTACTTGTAACAAAAAATTCGTATTTTTAATAAATGGGCAAAAAAAAAAAAATAAACGCGAACTTTTCAAAAATGGAGGAAAATTCACGAAAAAAATTCCCGGTTTTCTGGTTCTCGGATAAGAGGTTCTGTACTGTATTACTATGCCAATTTAACTAATAAGATTTTGTAAATGGTTAGTTAAAAAAACAATTCTACTAGCCAAATTGATTAATAGTAATGAATGAATAAAAATTTATTAATTAAACATTAATTTTCAGAATTAATAATATCAATATGAATAATTATTTCACTTTATAAAGTGTAATTTATAATCAAAATTTTAAAATTTATTGTTGATATATATTGAGAAAATTTTATTGTTGATATGTATTAAAAAATGAATAAATAAAGAACGATTTTTTACATTAATTCACAAAGATCAATTTCTAATCTGCAGGAAAACTAGTGATTAAAGGATTAAAATTTAATTATATGCCATGGAACAAAATAATGATATGTTGATTTTTGATAAAGGAATCAGTTTACCTTTATTTTTCATTGTCCATGTAGCAATGTATAAATTTAATATTACTATGCCAATTTAACTAATAAAATTTTGTAAATGGTTAGTTAAAAAAACAATTCTACCAGCCAAATTGACTAGTAGTAGTAATTCTGAATCGCAAGGTTTTAACGTGATGTACAGACTCATAGCATTTGGATTTTGCTATTTAATATATGTGGGTTTATTTCTTCTGTACTTATATTCGCACTTTTAATTAATTTATCATTTTAACTCCATATATGTATTTTAAATTTTACATTATAAAATGTCAAAGAAAAATTATCTAAATTATAAAGAAAGTTATAAATTAGAAATTAATGCTGTGTTTTTCTTAATTTAAATTACCTTTTTATTTTCCATTTGTTTCATTTTCATAATTTGCACAAATGTTTGTAAAAATTTTTAGTATTCCTCTTTTTTGCCATTTGACCAATCACTTCATTGATACACATAAATGTAGTGCAATTAATTGTTTAAAAATCTTATACCTCATTTTGTTTGAATTCATCTACATTAATTTTTTAAAACTTTCACTTAATAATCTGTTCCTGAGTACAGTAATTATTAATACATGTAATTTGTACATATTACCTCTAAATAAAACTGAAATACACCCTGTATTTTTATGAATAAAACATCACATTACTTTGGCCCCCAACCTGATACTTTCTAATTTTTTTGGCCCTTCACCCAAAAAAGTTTGTGCATCCCTGCTATATGTTTTAAATTTTGAATTTTCACAAAATTATTTAATTTTTTAGAAACAACTTTTCTTTCTAAAATTCACAAAAACAGTTCAAAAAGCTGCATCGACCCCTGAAATAGCTCCCGATTGTAACCTCTGCTTGTTAGCTTTTGGTGCCAATCGCTACAAAATGGTTGTACAGTCGAACGTGAGAGAAAAAATGAGTAAATGTAGTGATTGGAATAAAAGAACCTCGACAGGTGCGTCCTAGATATCACTGCTTTAAGAAACACGGTGAGGGACGGTGTCTAAAACTCATAATAGAGTTGCCTGATATGAGTTTTTTTCTACTTAATACAGCAATTGCAGTGCAGCTACCTTATGTCATGTAAGGAAATCAACATTTTCCAAGATGCTCTGCACCATAAAAAGTGACGAAATAACTTCGTCTTGCTCTGTGCAGCCCATTTGAGGCGCTTGAGCCATTAAGCACGGAGAAAACAACAAATAAGCAGTGATGAAGATTGAATAGAGAGAGTTAGATGTACAGTAGAGCTCTGATTATCCGGACTGGTCAGGACCGAAGTAGATTCGGTTAAGGAAAAATCCGCATAAATGGATTGATAGCTTTAAAGCACGAATAGGGCTAAGTTTTTAAGCAGCTTCCTTTCACACGTTTTCCAGGCTTAGAACTGTCATTTGTAGTGGTACATATTTTATCACATAACAAATGACACGATTAAAGTTTTTTTTATTAATATTTACAAAAAATGATATAGAAGTCGCACTATACATAAAAATTATTCATGCACTGTACTGACTGTATAAAAAAATCATTGTGATGTAAAGTAATTATTGATAGTCTTCTGCTACATGGAGGATCTCTTGGAATCATTTTCTTTCAGCTCTGCCTTGTTTGTAAAAAACTGATATGAAGCATAAAATAGCACCACTGTTTTTTTAATATCTGACACAGTGGATGTGCCGAGGCCATATTCAAGAGCTATGTTCTTTCCATTTTCTCCTTTTTTCAATCTTTTAACAATTTCTATTTTTCGGTCTAAAGATAATGTGGTCACTACTCTTTTGCAATATGTTTATAAAACACCTTTTACACTCACAGTTCGTATTCAATTTAGAAAATGGGGATTCCTTTAGCTTTGTGTAACACGTCTTCGGACAATATAAAACCATGCAATCATTTCGCGAGGTGCACATTCTACCATTCAGTGAAGTGGTTTTTTTAAAAACAGTCTTCTTGGAAATTTAGTTAAGCAGAGATAATTTAATTTGACCCCTTGACTGTAAATGCATTACTTCAACTATTTTTCTTCTGTTATTTTCAATACTTTTTTCCAATACCTCTAAAAAGAATCTTAATCCTTTTATTCAGTTTTTTCTGCTCCCCATGCTAATTGTAACGGAATCGATCATAACTAAGCAAAGTAGGGGGGGGGGGGGGAATCTCTCTTTCTTGGAATGCCAAAAGGCAAGGGAAGCAGGATTTAGACCTCCTTTAGAGAATCTGAAGGTCAGGATTTTCGTGTTTTTTTTTTTTTGGCAGAATGCAGGGAAAAAAATCGTATGATCCCTGACCAAACCAGTTGATTGGATGTCCGGATAAACGGTGCTCTACTGCAGTGTTTCCCAACCTTTTTTACTTTGCGAACCCCTTCTACAGTAACGTGCAACAAAAATACCAAATTTGTCAGTACGTTTATTTTCCATATCGCACAATTGTTCATACCAAGAAATAAATATACAATTGCAAAATATCTTAAATTTAAAATAATAGTAAAATTACTTTTATTTTTTGTTATTTTTGACTAATTAATAGGGCAGTAAACATATGTATTCGCAAAAAATATCGTTAAAAACTATTTTTCCGATAGTAAGAAAGTTATGAAATAGACGTAGAAATTTTTCAATCAAGCAATGAATTCTCAAAAGTTGGAAATAAAGTGAGATAAATGTGAGCACAAATTTCAAAATTGATGAATAAATATCTTCCGTTTTCACTTTGAGGTATGTGTATAAAAAAATAACTGTAATAATGAAAAATTACATATTTCCGACTTTTTCTTCGCTCTAACGAGGAAAAAGAGAAACCAATGCTTAAATTTTAAAATAAATCAATGAATAACGTTTGACACTCCTTTGCTGTTCAAATTTCGATATTATCTAGCACAAAAGTAAGTACATTTCAAATTCTGTTCGTATACTTCCTATGTCAGCCAACAACTTTTACGCATTATCGGATAAACACTTTATTTTAAAAAATTATTTTTACACTCCATCCTAATACGCTACGTATGTAAATTAAAATCTTCATTTTTTCTTTTACGTCGGCAATTAAAAATTCCGCCATTGTGATATTATTTTCGCGAACCCCCTATCTTCATTCAGTGAACCCCTGGGGGTTCGCGAACCACCAGTTGAGAGACGCTGCTCTACTGTAATTTCAAAGCCTTTGGCATAGTCAAAATACTGCACTGGGCAAGACAAGACTACTTTTAGTGATACTCCTCCTCTGTAAAAAAATAATGATAATAATTAAGAAAGATTATCGGCACACTTAAGAAACCTGTTTGCTTACAATAAAATTGATAGATATGAAGCAGGTGTAAGAATTTTCTTAGAGAGTGGGAGAAGAAATTTTGAAAGGGATCATTCATAAATGATGTCGAGCTTCGAGGGGGGGAGGGGTTCGTGAGATTGTGGCAAAGTGTGACAAGGGGAGGGGAGGGGGTAACAAGGAAGTGTGACATCCTGCATTATGCAACATAGCGTGACATGTGACAAAGGGGGGGGACGGGGGTCTGCTAAAGTGACATATTGTGACGAAGGGGGGGAGGGTGGTCAAATATACAGGAAAAAAGCGTGACATCATTTATGAACGATCCCAAACTTGTCTAAATTGCTACATCCTTTTTTTAAAATTAATCTAGAAATTAAGTATTTCACAAATAGTAGTTAAGAATAACTTATCTGTTTATTCCATAATTATTTTTTAATTCTCTTCTACATACTTTTTTTAAAATTTAATTTGATACCTTTGTGTAAAAGAACTTTTTTTTCCCCTCTTTTTAATGTTTCATTCGGAGTTCTTATATAGGGAAAGCTCAAATTTCTTTTTTTCTAGGAATGGCTTCAGGCATAGAAGCTCCACTGAAAAGTGTTTATCATGTCCCTCATCAGCCAACTCCAGTTACAAATGGCATCAGCCCTGCTGTCACTCTTACAATTCGGCTTATTATGCAAGAAAAGGTACGTTGTTGCTATGCTGTCTGCTTTATGTGTGGCATTTTAAAGCGCCTACATAGATATTGTGACAATTTAGGTGGAAATATTTTCACTTAGTATTTATTTCGGGGCTTAAATGGCAAGTAGTAATGTTAGTTGTTTTTATTTTTTAGTTGGGGGGGGGGGGATAATAGGGATACAGTGAAGCCTCTCTAACCAACCACCTCTATTAAACAACCACCTCTCTAAACGACCAAAAATTGCTCTAACAGAATTTCCTCACATTAATTTAATGCTAACTTGACCTCCATTAAGCGACCACACTTAAACAGTTGCCCTCTCGAAACGACCACATTTTCTTCCAGAAAATAAATTCCGCCACTTTTATCTCTGAATCATTCAATTGCTACAGTACAAGTTGGTACTGCAATGCTTGTGTAGTTGTCTACACCCCTGGCTTACATGTACCCTTCCAATTCAGATGTCAGTTGTCGCACTTAGAAGCAAAGGGATGTAAGTGACAAAATTGAAAATTTGGACATCGTTTAATTTTGCGGCAAGAGATGTGAGTGATAGCTCCAGCAGGTGCTCGACCCCAAGTGATTGAGAAAAAAATTAGCGTGAAAGGTCCCCTCAGATTTAAACTTTGAACGCGTTTTTCTCAGAATCGTTTTTTGGTCAGTTACATCCCTTTGCTTCTCACTGCCTCAATTGGTCATTTTTCCAGAAATTCCTCGAGGAGGTTAACTTTCAGTGTCCTTGAATAACTTCTTCTGGGCAAAAACACATTAGCCCAAACAAGCAGTAATGCCACATTGTCCCCTTGATGAGATAAGGATAGAGTGATACTATAACCATTTTTTACCGACATCCCATAGGGTGTGTCGTTCTTACCCCATTTCTGAGAACATCTCCCTCCCTCTCAAAGCTTTTAGGTATTTAACTTTTGTAAACAATTAAGAATCTGAAGCAACTGATGTTGATAGAGCAGTAAGTAAAGAGTAATTTTCGTCTTTTTTTTAAAACTTTTTGTTCAGCAATAATGTATTTGTCAAGGAAACCTCTCTCCTTTCTTCCTCTAAGGTGCTTTGTAAAATTTACATTTTTTTCAATAAAAATTTAACTGTAAATTTTTTTTAAAGTTGGGAAAAACCCGGGGTTTTTGAAAAAAATGCAACCCAGTTGATTTTATTGGATTTTTTCAAAATTTAGTTTATTTTTAAGGGAAATTTTAATGCTTTTAAATATGTGCATAAAAAGGAATATGGTTCACAAGTATAGTGTAATCAGTAATAAAAGTATAA
Organism: Octonoba sinensis; assembly: GCA_038502835.1. Classification (NCBI taxonomy): domain Eukaryota; kingdom Metazoa; phylum Arthropoda; class Arachnida; order Araneae; family Uloboridae; genus Octonoba; species Octonoba sinensis. The sequence continues at coordinate 22,179,412 of CM076601.1, read as the reverse complement.
TTTCATGCTGAAAATCAATTTAGCTTTGCGTATTTTATTAAATCTAGGATTCACTTGAGATAATTCTACAAAATTAGATTTTTTTTCCCTGGGGGAAGGGGTATTTGTAATTTTTTAGGGAGCCTCAGAATTTGAAGAGCAATGAAAATTTTAAATGAATTTGGGCTTAGTTTTATATCTGACTGCATAAATACTAAAAATTTAATTAGTTTGAATTTAGTTGAATTATACTAGAGTGTTTAGAATAATAGTTGAAATTCTAAAAAAAGTTTCTTTTCCTTTTTTTTTTTTTTTTTTTGTAAATTAGTTTTTATAGACAAGAAAACAGTCTGTTATTTTTCATTTTTAATTTCTGAATTTAAGTTAAGGGGGGAAATATGTGTAGAGGTCTCCAAAAAAAAAAAAATCTGCATAAATTGATTTTACAACTATTCAATAATATACCCTGCAAATTTCAAAGCAAAATTTTAAAACATTTAAAAGTTATAAGCATTTGAGCAAGCACCTGTTTTGGAGCGGTTGAGTAGGTAGTCAGTCCCTCATTCATGAATGACCTGAAGCAGGGGTCAGCAACCTGGGGGTCGCGAGCCAGATGGGGCGCTCTGGATGTGAAGCTTCTTTAGTTCCATATGCTATTATTATTTATTTTATCAACAAAAGACATTTAAAAATCGTTCTGAATTTGTTTCTACTTGAATAACCATGCAAAGCCATTGCTCCCATTGAATTTGTTTGCTCAATTGTTTGTTATTGAAGTACAAGTTAGTGTTGTAAGAAAATGTTTAATTGTTTTAATTTTTTACTTAAATAATAAGTAATTATCTTATAATGCCATATGTATATTATCTAATTTGTTGTGAAAAACAGTACTTTTATATGAATAAACAGATTAGTTTTTTTTATCAAAAAACTTTATTTATGCAAGTACTATTTATTGTTGGCAAGAAAAAATTTTGTGGCTCTTTAAAAACTTTTCAATTTTTTGTAAATTGTAATTTTTGACTCTTCCAACTCAAAAGATTGTCGACCCCTGACCTGAAGGATATAGAGAGACAAAAGAACGTTAGCAGATGTCCTTTTATTTTCTTTTAAAAATTGAGAACTCCGATAGAAATTTTTATAAGTATTAGTATCTATAAGTATTAAAAAAAATGATTTATTACTGCCTTAAATTTACTACCACTCTTTTTATCGAACGCATTTTTCTCAGAAACTACTTTTTTCGAATTTGCGTACACTCTAGCTTGCAGAGTTTTTGATCAATCCTCATCAAATTTGGCATACATTTTCTTTATATATCTATGCTCTAGTTGAACTAGAATTATAAACATATCTTTATTTTTTCTTTTTTTATTGTAAAAAAAGAACAAAAAAAAGGTTAAAAATCGTACTTAATTTTTCCATTCTAAAAAAAAATAGAAATTTTCAATTTTTCGTGATGATTTTGGCTCAACTGGAAGTGGCACTTTAAAAAAAGCAAATTTAAAAATAAAATGATTTAAGATAAAAATTGTGACCTCCAGGATGTACACAAACTGCCGATCCGGGTGGCGACTTAGTGTGCAGCAGCTGATATCTCCGGGATTTTTCAAGAAAAGTGTTCGAAAATGTCAGTAAATGTTCTTCAATATATCTATAAAATAACCTCAAAATCTGAATAAAATTTATTTATTCTTTACCTGTTAAAAAAATTCATGAAAATTGCTCTTAATATGCCGTCTTACACCTATTTCCCCCCTTAATATCTTTTGATACAATTGTTTTAAAAAATTTAGCTTATATTATGTCATTAAACAGCAAGAAAGTTTACTTTAGACGGCTTCTGAACATGTTTTCTTTCATCATTTTAATTTCATGCAAGCAAGTAATATAGAATAAAAATTGGTATGAAGCAGTATTTTTATTAGTTTATACGAGTAGAGAAGATTTTAAGAAAGAAGTTTGAAAAACCCACATGTGGGTTTTTTAAGTGAGCTTTTATTTTTGAGCCAACCCTGAAAATTTTATACCAATGACAATGGACTTATAATGTGTGTTATCGATGCATATATATCATGATTTTTAAAATTAGTATTTTTCATTAATATAATTAGGTATAAGTGGGCTTTTTTGGGTTGAGCAAAATCAAGCCAACCCGGAAGTTATATATATATAAGGATCATTCAGATATTAAATTTTTAAAAAAAGTGAGAGAAAAGAAAATATTTAGCCAGTTTGGAACTATGTTTTTATTATTATTTCAACATAATGAAAGATTGTAGGTGTTTGTGGCAATAATTTTTTTGGTGCTGATATATTTGGTTTTAATAAAATTGCAAATGATTCATCACTTGCAACTTGGTGAACCATTTTCTTCTTTTCTACCAAGTAACAGTATCAATTGGCCTAGATTTGAAAAGAGAGAAAATCATCTATTGCAGGGATAGGGCCCCGAGTTACTGCCAGACTGGGGCCCTAATTTGGGTTAATTAGGCTCTGGTTATCTATCCATAATGCTTGAAAGTCTTCAAAGCATATATGTAAAGTAAATTTATTGATTTTATAGCTAGTTCTCCCCCCCCCCCCCCCCCTTTAATGTTTTAAATTAACTAGATTTTGAGTACTACAGTCAACGCTCTTTATAACGACCACGCTTTATAAAGACCATTCCATTATAACGACCAGTGGTAAAAATCCAAACTTTACCCCTATGAACTCTGTTAATTTGCTTTCGGTATAGCGACCTTTCTGAATCGTCAAATCCAATACAGCGACCGTACTAGATGTCATGTCAGCTCAGAAGCTCTGTTTCCAGATGTATGAATGTAATTTTTTCCCTATATTTTCTACTTTAAAATCTGTTAATATTTGTTATAATATTTTGCACTGATAATTTTTTTAAAATTACCAATTTCAATGGAACTACTTTTCTTCACCAGACACCCGTACACCTCTTAGCCGATGCCTTAGGTGCGCCGAAGCTGGGAGCTGGTGGCCGTATTAATGGAACTACTGAATACATGATGCATGTATATGTTTTAAAGAAAATTCTACCTCTTATAGCGACCACCCGTTAATAAAGACCTTTTTTTGTGGGACGCAGATGGTTGTTATATCGAGCTTCGACTGTATTTGTGTTATACAAAATGATATGTTCCTGTTTGTACATTGCTTGACTTTAAAAAAAAGTGCTACTTTCTCGATTATATTCAAGCAATTTGAGTTTTATTACAGTAAATAACTATAGTAGTATATTTTTCCTGCTTCTACTATAGTTTTTGATAATTTTTCAGAATTTACAAGCTAGTGTCACTGGAACTAACATTCCAAAACCTCCAGTTACACTTCGTCTTATTGTTCCTGCTAATCAATGGATCGCTTATTGGAAAAGGAGGTTCAAAAATCAAAGATATTAGAGAGGTTTGTTTTCTTTTCATTGATATTGATACATATAAAAAAGTACTTTTTGGAAAAAAGTTGTTGTAATTCTTTTTTTTTCCATGACTACTTACACGTACTTATTATTATTTTTTAAATGTTCTCTCTCTCTCTCTCTCTTTGTCTTTTTTCTGCATTTATCTTTTTGGGAAGCAATTTAATTGTAACACTTACAAGTTTTTCTCTTTAGGGACAGGTATTTCATTTAGTTTTTAACTGCTGCATTAATAATAAAGTGCAATCCCAAGAAATGTTGTTGCTGTGTTGAATCTTCTCCCAGATGGTGTAGCTCAGCTATAGTCTGTCTGCCGCAAGCTTGTACCAAAATGTCTATGTCTGTCTTTCACTGGCAATGAAGTGCGTCTCATTTTTCCTAGGGAAATTTAATGACTGGAACATCGTCTTCTGTACTTCCCTTCAGAAAATGAGACACACCTCATTGTCGTGTTGACGGACAGGCACAGACATTTTGGCGCAAGCTTTTCTTGTGGCAAACGGACTATTAAAAGAAATCCAAAAATAAAATAGGGTTCGCTGAAACTTTGTCAATAGTAAATTTTAAGCATTTAAGAATATAACGGGGGGGGGGGGGGGGGGGTCTGATCGGCCTTGCAGTAGTGGCACACCGTAAAGGCTTCCTGTAGCTGTTCAGTCTTGGACAAATAATTCTCAGCTTCTGAAAAATACTAGTATTCACAGTATTTTATCAAATTTACGAAATATTAAATTAGACTCTTTACTATGAATAATTGTCTTTTATTATTTTATTTATTTATTTATTTTTTATTACCAGGAGGCACTTAAAGAATTTCTTCTGCAATATTTACAGCAACCCTGTTCTACTCGGCGAGAGAGAGTTCGGGCTTTTTCGCTTACACTTGCGCAGGGACACATGCTTTTATGAGCAGTTGCTTATTGCATTCTTTGTTGCGTATGTCCTGTGCTCGTTTTGTTATTAACTATTTGATTCTAAATTAATTAACGAATTCAGTTAGAAATTAAATTTGTATTTTATATTAAAAAATAATCTTATTGGGTGGAAACACAACTGGGAAATCAGGGAATTCTCCGGAGTTTCGTCTGCAAACTTTCCTTTTGTTGCGTGTGGTCAGCTCTATTGCCAATTTCCCATTGGTTGAAAGCGTTCTTTCTCCGATTGAGCAACAAAAAAAGGTCATTTTTTTGTGTTTCAGTAAGAAGACAATGAAATCTTACGTAAAGAACGCGCGTCGGCGTTTGTTTCCGAGAATCCGTCATTTTTGGCCGTGTTCCAAATTTTGTCCTGAGACCGTACTCCAGCTTGCCAAATTTGGAGTTTGGTACTGTGCATTATACTGTAGGAGCGCAACAAGGTGGAGGAGCACAGAGAGCCCATGGCATCCCTCACCCCAGCCCAGCGTTTGTTTTTGATTTAAATCGGATTTTTTAAAAAAATTTTTGAAAAAAGACCCTTAATATTTTGGATAATTATGTTACATTCATAGAAAAAATATGGCATCCTAATCAATATGCAAAAACACACTTTAAGCTATTTTCACAGCAATAAATATTTTTTAATAGTAATAATTTAAACAAATTTTAATACAAATGCATGACTCAAATGAAAATTAACCCTACCAGGAATAATAGTACACTCATAAGTACAGAGAAAATGAACACATTTAATCTGAATTATTTTGTTGTTGAAAGCTGAAAAAAGTACCAATTATGTGTTCTTAAGTTTTACATTAAATGTACTTTAATCATTTTCCAGTTTTATAAATAAAAAGCCTGAAATACTTTTACCCATTTTGAAAAATCATATGCTCACACCATTACTAAAAACTGAACCTTCTTGTTTTTATCAAGTATCTTTATTGAAAACTTCGATGATAAAAAAATATTTTAGAAGGAAAAAAACCTTAAGCTATTAGGGGATGTGGATGAAATTTTAAGGATATATATTCTAAATTCTAACAATTGTTGTTTTAAATACTATTTTTAAGATAAAAAACACAGAATGGGTTCATGATTTTGTAATTTGAATGATTGAATGAATTATGCTTTGCTGTTAAGATGCTTGAAGAATATTGTAAAATTAAAATAATGTCAAATTAAAAGAATAGTAATTAATTCTAACCTTATGAAATATGTTATGCACATAGACATGGACCTAGGAAGTTTTGTTTGAAACAGTAGTTGAATTGCAACATATTTCATTTTTACAACACTTCCTAACATAGTTAAATCAATGATTTTTTTTTTTTAATCACTTGGTTTAAATCAACAAAGCCTGCCCCCCCCCCCCCCCCCCAAGGGCGGATCTAGAAAATTTTCAAGGGGGAGGGGGGCGATTTTGGAAATCTCGGGGTTCAATGTAAGTTGGATGGAGGAGATTCTTCATTCCTTTTCAACAGTCCCTCCGCCCCCCACCCCTTTTTTCAAACAGCAGGAACAACAAAAAAAAAAAAAATGCTACTGTAGTGATATTTAAAATTTTACTAGCAGATTTTTTCAATGCATATACGTTTATTCAAAGCCCTTATAAAAGGAACACAAGCTGACGTTTTTTTGCTTTCGCAAATCTGTCTATAATTTTTTCAACGTCCAATGTAATATCTTTATGGATATGCATTAACGCTAATTCAATGAGTCTATCATCACTCATTCTGCTTCTTAGCCAAGTTTTAACCGAGTTAGGATTTCCTTCAAGCTTTCTCAAGAAAAATGTAGGCTTGTAAATACATTTTCTAAATTTGAGTTGATATGTCTAAATTACAAAATAATAGCAATTATTAGTAATATATTTTCTAAAATTTTCAAAATGTAATACTAAATATGTACTAAAAAAACCATCAACGAGTATGTGCAATTTATATAAACATCTGTAAGTATGAATGTTCAATGAAATGTTTCAGACTCCAGGTTTTAGCTTAAATGCTGCAGGAATTTACACCGTGTGCTAAGGGTTGGCTAGCTGTCACCAGTTTGATGGGTAGAAGAAAAGAGCAGGGAATCTCTTTCCCATTACTCCGAGGATTAGCAACTCAGCAATACTAAAGGACAAAGGGACAGGGGGGAAGCATAGAACTTGAAGGGCTATTAGGCTGGGATTCCAAAAACATAAAAAAAATGGCTGGTCCCGGGGCACAAAGAGTAAAAACTCACTTAGGAGTGTCGTTGTAGTATCCACTTGAATCAGCCCAGGGGGGGGGGGCGATCGCCCCATCGCCCCCCCCCCCCCGCTTAGGTCCGCCGTTGCCCCCCCCCCCCTAGAGTGATGATTTGGAATTTTTTCAAAACTGTTTTCTTTACTCGATACAAAAACAATCAATATGCATCTTGAGAAAATAAAGTAATATAAGCATAAAGTAATGATGAGGGGATGATCTTTATTCTTAAAATAAAAACTTTAGATTTAAAACTCTCAGCAGTTGCGGATTATATTACTTAGAAAATTATGTTATTTTCTCCTTCACTGAAAAAAAAAAAGGAATTGCACAAAGTTCAGTTGGAAAAGTAGTGGGAAAGTCATCCCACCCCCTAAATATTTTTTCTGGTTTCACCACTGTGATACTGTCATTTCACATGGCAATGATGCTGTGTGACTCACAATTTAATTATAACATCGGGGAAATTTTTGGAGCCCAATCAGGGAGTTATCAGGGTTTTTTTCCTATGATTATGTTTCCACCATGGTTCAGCTGAGGCAAATTTGGCTTTAGGTTGAATATTGAGTAGTTTTTGCATCTGCATTTCTCCGGTACTATAAACTGCTGATAAGTGCTGAAAACTACTGAAAATTGCTCAGGTTACTACTGAAATCTTTTAGATTAGAGTAGCATCTCTGTATTCATAACTGTGTTGTTCTTTATTTTATAGAAAAAAGGTCTTGATTTTTTTCCTTTTTCTAAGAAGGTTTAAAAATACTATTTATTACTCCTCTCAATCCATTTTGGCATCACCCGGGATATTGTTTTTTAACACAGTTGTACATTTCATGTTTGATTGAAATTATATTCTATGTTTTCTGTAGTTCTTAAAAATGCAAAGCATTACATTATACTTTTTTGAACTTGTTTATTGTATCATATAGTTTCCATTTTCACTTAACACAAAGCATAAATGTTAGCCACTACAAATGATTACTCGGCTTTTCCCAAATGATTTTCAACATGCTTACTTATTAGAAATATGATTTCACGTTAATTTAAAGCACAAATGAGCATTAAAACGCATACATGTTTCGGGATTGCTTGGAATCCCTTTTCAAATGCGACAGGGAGCTTCTAGATGCAAAACATCCAAATGAAGCAGACAAAACAACAAAAACAAAGCTTATATAGCCAAGGAATTAACTGTAAACCAATGAGAATACAGGCAGTGTGAAGTGGAAGTAGAAGTAGCAGGGAAGGTACCAATAAGAGAGCAACAAACGAATCCAGTTGAAAGTACAGGAAGTAAAAAGGAATATCAATAAAAACAAAGCAAAAAAGACGACAGCATGCATAAAAATGCGAAAATACATGAAAATTGCAAAAATAATAAAATGAAATACAAAGAATAAAATGGAAATAAAATAAGTGCAGAAAATACCAAAACAAAAAGCAAAACAAATTACACATGTAAAGGAGGGGGAGGGGTGGGAAGGAAAACTAACAAGAAAACCAAGAAAGAACAACAAATTAAAGGAACTTATGCTAGACCTGTGAAAAATAAGGAGTTGAGGAAGAATCATTAACCAAATTAGAACTATTCCTGTTAATATGATAAGCTTCCCAAAAGTCAAGCTCTAAAGGGGAAGAACATTTTTGAATAATTTTCCCAGAATTGAAATCAAAAGAGTGGTTGGAATTCCAACAATGTTGTTGAGCAATGCTAGACTTATTTAACTCTTGCTTTCGTACATAACCTTTATGCTTATTTAACCGAATTTTCTTTTTTCTCCATTATACATTTTTTAATCATTGATAAATATGTATGCAGTCCTTTTAAATTTTGTCATGTGCTTTTCCTTATCCTTGAAGTCTCCCGGGTGATGCCCACAAAGTCTTAAACTAGTGGTTCTCGACTACAGTGGAATCCGCTTATTCAGACCAAACTCTAAAGAACCAAAACATTTCCTATTACATAAGCCTAATATTATTTCCATATTGGGACCAAAAATTGATTTAATCGGGCCAGAGAAATGGAAGTAAATCTGAAACAGGAGCCATCATTTGCCCGCATAGAACGGATTTAAAGCTAGTCAACAAACACAAAAATTAATTTATGTTACATTAATTACAATTCCTGTAACTTTCAATAAAATCTAACGATATTTTCGTGGGAGATGTTTAACAAACTTCCCACTAGATGGTGGTACTATTAAAGCAGAGGTCAAAGTGTTGAAGAGTAAACAATCATCATTTCTATTTGTAACCAAGAGTGGCAACACTTAAATCAGGTACTTCAACTTCAACTCCTGTTTAAGTAGTTCGTGTTGCTGTATGTAGGATGGCTGGTTAGCGTGCTCGTGCGCTCTTAATAAACCTTGTTTTATTTCCTTGATTGGCCTCTGAGAACTTTGTTTTTCTGAACACAAAGTTCAAGTGAATCACTCTGCTGAGCAGTCCGCACGTACAATAAAATAAAATGTTAATTTTAATACAATTCTTTGATTGTGAAATAAGTAATTTATATTTTGATGGAAGTTTTGACAGCTGTTGTGTGCTTTTGAAAACTTCCTATATAACATATAGTACGTCCGGTCTTGTTCAATATTAGTGTAATCGGACCGGTCGGTTAGTAAAGCCAAAATGAGGTCCGATACTAGGCATCGACTGTATATAAATTTATTCACGTGAAAATCATTTTCTGTGGAAGGCATTATTTCAGCTTGTTTCATCTCTTTTCATTTAAAACTTATTAATACTGCAGATTCTTTACATTTAACCAAAATCTACTGGTAGCTTTGAAACATTCCAAGTGGATAAAAGCCATCACAATTAAGTACTGAATCATTTAACCCTAAGCATTGAGTTTAGTTTTTGATGTAAACATCTGTTTAAACCACCAATGCAATTAGCTTTTGGCTTCTCCAGTGCCTGATTACTGCAAAGGCCAACTAGACCGCGGCCTTGGGACCCAAATTTTAGGGGCCCCTAAATTGTAAGAAAGATTTCTGAAAATATCTCTTAAAAGATAATCTTTTACAAAATACAATTATAAAAAATATTTTTTGTTGTTAATTGAAAGTAAAATCACTTGTTCCAATTAGGATTTTAACAATCCATTATTGTAATATTTAAAGTGCTTGCAACAGAATTAGAACATATAGACAATGTGGATGCCATGAAAGATAATGAGCTATTTATGAAATCAGTTGTCATTTTTTTAATGAAAGTATTAATACCAAAGCATTTGATTATAACGAGCAATTTATTTTCTTTCATATCTGTTTGTTTCAATCATGGCATGTGTTTACATTTGGTTGTTATTACTGTTTTTATTTATTTAATATTATAAACAGTAAAGTTTGAAAATGCAATATGTGTATTCAAAAAGTTTGCGTATACAATGAATAACACAAAAATCATGTGAAATAAAAACAATTATTTAGAATGCAGAGTAGTAGGATGTCGTGTCAGTAGGTGTTTTCCCCCCTTGCCAATTGGGTATGAACCCAGTATTTTTATTTTTCATACCATAGGGGGCCCCAAAATAATGTGTTATGCCTTGGGCCACCGACTGTCTTAATCGGGCCCTGGCCTTCTTTGAACCTGACTTTTAGAATTCTTTTAATGTAATAGGTAATAAATAAATGTATAAATGTTATTCTCTTTTAAATTTGTACCCAATTTTCTGACTGAATCTGCATCAATAAATTTGCTGTTATAGATTCAAAATTAATTTCGTCTGCATTCAAAAAAATTTGAACATTGACTTTCTTGTAGATTACAAAAAGTAATAATGTAAAAGTTAATCATTCCTCCAACTTCTTTGTCTAGTCTTATTTGCACTCGAATAATGCTAATTTTTCTTTCTTAAAAAAATTAACTTACATTCAGAGTTTATGCAAGTCCAATGAAAAAAATAAATAAAAATTGAGAACCACTGTCATATAGAATGTTGTTATGTGCATGTTGGTTGACCCCTCTCTTTTCCTCTCAGCTGAGCAAGCTGCAACATCTGGCAACCCTTCAGCATGCCTCCACTGCACCCCTCTTGCCTGGGCACACAACGTCTCCTCAAGGTAGTCAACCCCTACTCTTACTCTGTCCTCTTCATCTATCCTATGCTTTACCATCATGTGGCTTGTATTATCTTCTGAAATTTTGTTTCAGAAAGAATGAGGGTTCTGCTTCTTTCATGCATTTTACACATTACAGTGGCCTCCTGTGATTGACTCTATTTATTTCGGATTTTGTATTGGGGTTATTTTAATCCAAGCTTTATGCACTTTTTTTTTAGTATAAGTTTTATTTTTGATTGTTTCTGATATTTAATTAAGTTTTAAGTATGACTTAAAGGTTCATGGGTGAATTTTCACTCATTAGAAATTGCAATGATCCGACTGATTTAAAAGAGTTACATTGTTACAAAATTTTTTAATTTATTTCTTACGAATAGGAGGTCTGAAAGAGTTATTTTTATTTCCATTATCCCTTACTCTCTTTTTTATTTAAATTACTTGGAATAAATTTTGCTTTTAAATAAATATTTTAAAATAAATAAATTAAAACAGCCTCTCTCTAAGCCTAAATTTTGACAAATAGTTTACTTTTTGGCTGTGAAATACCCTCTAAATATCCAGTGATTGTTGCAAAGGTTTGTAAGCTGTTGTCTCATTGTTCAACTATCCTCTTCAGTAAACTTACCTTTCATGCATATTTTTACCATAGCTGTAATTATTTATAGTTTTTGGAATATTTTGTGGTTTAATAAAATTTATTATTATTTTACTTAATTTTCTGTTATAAATTCAATTATGCATTTCAAATATGACAAATTTAATTTTACTGCTTTCTTAAACAGTTAAATTAAGAACACAAAACGTTCTTTAATGCAGGAAAAATTTCGGGATTTTTGAAATAGAGTTGCAATATCATCCCTGCTACGTATTTATATAAGAAAAAGAAACTGCATATTTGTTTTGTAAATTAAAAATTTGTGCTTCAATAATTTAGGAATACTTTAATAACATAGAATGTTCCAAATTTTTTCAAATCACACTGAACTTACGGCTATATACATTGCATTTTACTAATCATTGAAATTGATCCATTCATTAAAAAGTATGTGGTGTAAAATCTGGTTTCATATTTTCTATCTGCATTCAGAATAGAAAGTGATATAAGATGTATTTTAAATTTTTCCTCTATTTACTCTTTTGTTTTTCCAACTTAGACCTTTTTAATTTTGTTTCACAAGTATGGGCACTGTGAGGAAACTTTTATTTTATTCTTATTTTACTACTCAAATCATTTAATTTTGAAACCATCTAATCGCTAAATAAATACAGTCAAACCCCGTTAACGCGAAATCGCTTAACGCGAAATTTCGCTTAAAGTGAAATGAATGCCATTCCCCGTCAGATAATCTAAGAACTAGTGCTAAATTAATCGTTTAAGACGAAATTGATTTGAACAAAATTCCGCTTAAGACGAAAAACAAAATTTTTCAGTTGACAAAAAAATTAAAGAAAAGAAAGGTGAAAAAACATTCTTTGACATGAAATTTCCTTGGAGCTTAGGAAGCTTGAAAATTCGGTTGCACTTATTAACTTCTAGGAATTCTAAGAAAATAGCGAAACAGGTCAAATGCCTGCATCTCACACGCTAATCCTTTTTCTGACAGACACTACAAGCGTGTTAGTGCGGGTCAGTGACGGGAATGAATTGACAAGGGACACCTCTATTAATGGGCATAGATAAGCAATGGACACTTCCATTAGGGGACAATGGGGTAGAGTTTAAAAAGTGTGTGGGTCAGGAAGACTTCCCAGCCACCTGGTTTTCAAGAGGGGGAGCGTCAATCAAGCATTCTATTCTTCGCTTCCGTTCATTTTACTCGTTTAACATGGTGCTAAACTCTCAATCTATTTCTTGGAAATGAGTTATAAAGAGAACAACTTTGATTACATGCAGAGTAACACGCTGAAGGCAATTTTAGTTTTGAGTTAATCCTGTGCGGGGTGCAGTTGATTTTTTCGCATTCGTAATATTGAATCGTAAACAGCAATCTTTGACGTTAGAAACGAAGCAAAAGATCTTAAATGAAGTTGAAGATAAATTATTGAAGAAGACAGAGATTGCTGCAAAATATGGAATTGCCAACAGCACTTTATCCACGATCATTAAAAATTTAAATAAGATTGAAGCAGCTTATGCTGTGAATCAGTTTGAGCCAGCAAGGAAGAGAATGAGAACCGGGAAAAATGAAGACGTGGAAGTGGCCCTTTTACGCTGGATCAAAGAGGCCAGGAATCAAAACATCATTTTAACAGGGGTGATTTTGCAAGAAAAAGCCAAGTTCTTTGGAGAAGCTGTTGGCGTCAGCGATTCCGTTTTCTCAAATGGTTGACTCTCTAGATTTAAAGAGCGTCATGGGATTGTTTGCAAAAAAATCTGCGGTGAAGAAGCAGCTGTTGATCCGAAAACAGTAAATTCGTTTTTCGCTGAAAAATGGCCAGTTCTATAAGAAGAGTTTTACCCGCGAGTCATTTTTAATGCAGATGAAACGGGACTTTTTTTTCACGGCACATCCTTCCCGTACGTTGACCATGAAAGGGGAAAAGTGCTCCGGTGGAAAATGCAGTAAAGAAAGAATAACTGTTATGGTAGCCTGCAACATGGACTGCAGTGAAAAAATTAGACTCCTTGTCATAGGAAAATCGGCCTAGCCCCGATTTTAAATCCTGCAGCCATCGGTTAACGCAAAAAAATTTGGCAGCCCCCTCGACTTCGCGTTAACGAGGTTTGACTGTATTTCATTCTTTTGTTAACAGTATTGTGTGATCTACATTTGCTAACATATTTTTTATTGTGAATCACTGTCTGGGATTTACTTTTTTCTAGTTTTAACTTATGTTAAAAAATTGAATGCATTTAAAATAATGTAATATAATAATTACTTTGAGTTTTTTAATATGTATTAATTGTAATTTTAATCAGAAAAAATGCATCAGAAAATTATCAAAGAATTTCTGGAAACTTTCTAACTGGACGCTCTACTGACTTTCCAGCCTTTAATGTTGTATTTATTAATTGAAATTATGAGATTTAGAAATTAAGTTGAAGAAATAATTTCATTGATTGAATTGCCTACCATCAAATTGTTCTTCATGGTTTGATTGCTTGTTAATCACTAATTGGATAAATTATATTCAAGAACCTTTTATTCTTTTGTTTTAATCTTTAATTTTGTCTTTTCTATGTCAGGCAAGTATCTGGAGCAATTGTGAAAGTTTCTATTACTGAAGAAGGCTCAAAAGATACAATTACAGAACGCTTACAATTACAGGAAGCCCGGCAGTTATCATCAATATCTTATTAATGTAAGGTTAGTAAGGTTAGCAATTTGTTGTATTATTTGTAATAATGTGTTGTTATTTTTAAAAAAATTCAAAAGTATGACTCATTGCCCAGCGTTAATGTAATTGACTTGATCCCAGTAAGTCTGGAATTTTATTCCCAGATTAGCAATGGGTATTTTAAGAGTATTTCAGGTTTTTATTGTGACTTTCTCTAACATCTTGTCATTAATCCTGATGGAAAATTTTACTGGTTTTCTCCTAAATGCAACACAAATGACGTGCAGCCACCTTCAGCAGTCCTCGAGAAAATGAGAAATTTCCCCTAAGTTGCTCCATTCTGGGGGAGGGGTCAGGGACGTTGGTCGTTTTGCAACAATGGCAAGACAAGGCTTTCTCCCCCCCCCCCCCCAGTATACACAGTAAAAAAATATATATTTTTTTGTATGGTACACTTAGTCAATTTAGCGCCCCCAAAATCTGGCAACGACTGCATCCCCCACCCCCTACTTAAGTCTGGTATGAGGATATACAATAAACTGACTTGATGTGATACACCCACTGAATCTTCTATCCACCGCACTCAAATGCAAAGACAAAAATGCGAAAGATGAAATTAATGGAAAAAAGTGGTAAACATTTTCAACAAGTGAACAACCAATGTGTTCTTACTTGTAAGTGAATAAAGTGAAGTAATTTGTCCTGATCTGGGGTAATATTGCATTTGCGCCAGAAACTATGTTACGAGAAATCAGGATTCGAAACAGTATTATAGGCGCTTGGAACAAAGCCTTTCTTTAGAATCTGTTGTAACAAGATATAAATTCTTATACGAATGTCGGTTCCCAGGGCTGAAAATCTACAAGGGTAGACTTTTCAATATGTTCTAAGGAGGAAATAGTAAGATGCCAATTTGGGGGGGGGGGGGGGCAATAGCATCCAGAGCCTTCAAATATTAAAAGATCTTTTCTTCATAAATTGACATTAGATTGATTGCTTTCCTATTTGATTCTTTTACAGTATTGAGAGACACAAAACTCTAGATCCCAAACAACAAGTTCCCGGAAACACGGCTGCAGTCAGTTTTGCGCCAACTTTGGCGGGTACTCATTCGAGTCCCCTGGCAGCCGCTTCTCTCGGCCAGCTAGAGAAAACAACCCCATCTCCCTTGTCTCTGGGCCTCGCTCCGGCTATTCTGTGAGGCACAGCTGCGGCCCTTTTCGCTGCGAATTTCAAACAATTTCAAGCGAAAAACCTTTCTTGCAAATTAAGAGCTTCTCCCGTGACCACTGGAGGCCTCAAGAAAGATGACAGGAACAACTGTTTTTAAAGTGATCAAAAAATGTAACTGAAAGCTTATGTAGAAGTCAGTTTTTCATGATTTTGTTTTTTAAAAAGCCGTTTTATTTCTGTGTATCAAATGATTATTTTAAAAGTCTTAAAAATTTTTTTTAACGTGAAGATTAATTGAGTGTTTTATTCAACTACATGACGTATCTAGTAACTTCTGCAGAAAAAAAGTTCAACTAAACAGTTTCTTTGATAAATCAGTTTAGTATTCAATTTCAATTTACTAAATAATGTTTATAGAAATTTCTACCCTTTCCCATTATTTGAATTCACCCTAAGAAAAATATTTTAATTAATACACACTATCAGTACTACACAACTTTTATATGCTTTATTTTTTATTATTTAGAAGTTAACAAAAGTGGAAAGCATCAAAAATATGAAAGTAAATTTTTTGAATTTACAAAAGCATGAATAATTTGTTATTATTTAAACAAAGCTCTCATTTTATTGAAAGCTTTTCCTTGTGTAGTAACTTATTGTGAATTTTACCATACATAAATACTATACAATAATATTAACAAAATTTGCTGTAAAATGTTTACAAAAGACTAATTAAATTTAAAAATAAGTTTGCTTTCATGTGTTTTTCAAACATAACTTTAACATCAACATGAAATTTAATTACAAACCCAATATTTTAACATATGCTGTTGTGATTCTTATTGCACAAGTATAAACAATAAAATTTCTAGACTGCATGCGTTGTAATATCTTGTTGAAAATACATAACTAAGCAAAAATCATGAGATAAATTTTTATAGAAAAATACAAGATTATTTAAAGCAGCTGATTTATTTTATTTCTCTTTGTGCTTTTCTCTGTTTGTTTACTCCATAACTACCTATCTTAATAAAGTCGCTCTGCACTTTCAATGATATTTATTAAATGTTACCATATCCATGTTTTTATAGTAGTGTATAAAATACATTCTCAAGAAATAAGCACAATTTTAATTTCTTTGATCAATAAGTCCTAATGTGCACTGATCCAATTAACGCTTAACTTTGGAGAGAAAAATATCTATGAATGGTAGAACAGAAACAAAGTTCATGTTTTAAATTACATGCATTATCCCAATTTACAGCAATAATATGCAGATAAAATTTCACTGCTGTAATTTTACATCAAATTTTAATGTATGTAAAGGAATTTCTAAAATTCTATTCTCTTAGAGTGTAAAGTATTTGTTGTTATCTTGTTGTGAAATGTGTAACGTGCAATGTGGTTGTTAAATGTCTATTTTTGTCACATATATATATAGTACCAATGCCAACTCATTGTATGGCATGAACATGACTGTTGACTTTTTAGTCAATTTTTTTACATTTCTCTCTTTATTTTTTATTAAGATTTGTGAATGTGTGAAGTGTTAAAGCTAAATGTAATAAATAGTAGTTAAATGTAGTTCAACGTCTAATCAGTTATTGAATCAAAACTGGAATTTATTCCAAGTAAAATACCATGAAGGAAAATTGGGGGTAGGGCAAGGGATAACTGATGGGGTAGCAATTTAAAACTAGCTTTAAAATAAAATTTTGTACGAAAATAATGATTGAGAAAATAAATGTAATAAAAGCAGAATGCCAAAATATTATGCAATGATGGTTCAGAGTTAGAAAAGAGCTCCTTTTATCAGTGCTTTGAGTTTTGAGCACCAGGATGTAAGTATTACAAGTAAAGCTCTTTTTAGGGATTGATAGTGGGTACCTTTTTAATTCCAAAAATCACATGCCTAATTAATTTTTGCATTGTATGCTTTTATTACCGTAATTATCGGTAAATAGCCCCCATCATTGTATAATCCGCAGGAAGAAAAATTCATTTTAAAAAATTAAGTTTGGTGTATAACCCGCACCCAGAAAAAAACATGGGATACACCCCTAGAAAACAATACATTTGCCTGTAGCACCCGAGCCCCAATCTGCTTTGGACCATTGTTTCGAAAGCTGCGATTTATTTCTCTGTATTTTGTTTTGCAGGAAAAGAGATTTCGATATTTTTTAACGATAGTTGTCTTTTTAATAATACTATTTTTTTAATTTAATCTATTGCCCGCATCGTTATATTGCCCACAGGTAGTAAAAAAAGGAGTTTTTTTTTAGATAACCGGCGGGACAGAAGAAACACACAGACAGAATTTATATTAAATTAACATAATGATAATTTTTTAAATTCAACTTTGCCTTTCTGACTAAGTAATATAATAATGATATACAAATATTATTTCTTAATTGTAGTTGCAGTTTATTAACTACCATATCCATATATCAAAAATTCTATCATTGAGTTTTAAGAATTGTTAATTTGATATTTTATACCCTTTTTTATTAAAAATGTGTTTAGACAAATTGATAATCTTTTAAAATTATAACACCTTATAAGACATAAAAAATTTTCCATGTATACAAAATTAATGTCTATATATATATTTCTTTTATTTTGTCACAACTGTTCACTTTTAATGTAATTGTGATCAGCTAACGTGTTTGTAAGCGTGATAGTTTTGTAACCAAGAATTCATGTTTGCAATAGTCATCTTTGTTTTAAATTTTCTTGAATGTTCAAGTAAAGGGTAAAGCTGCATTATTGTTCAGGTATTGTTATATTTGTCACACTTCATTTAAATTAAAGATTTATTTTTGTTACTTATGAACTTTTAGTTTTAACTAATTTGATTTTGAATTATGTGTAAAGCTATAAATTTTCGAACTTGTTTTTTCTCCCCTTTCATTGTTATTGCATTAACTCTATGTATTTTTTAATTTTTTGTTTTTAAGTATCTGTTGTGTCACTTGACACAGTGATTCAGTTTTAAACTAAATTAGAGCAATGGCTGTTATAATATATAAGTTAAATTCAAGAATGCATGCAAAATAATTCTGCTATTTTCGATTAGAGTGAAATCCAATGAAAAACAATCTAGTCAAATTGCTATTAATAGATGACTGTTTTAACTTAAGAGGGAGAATTTCATATGATTTCTGCAATTTTTTTCCTCCCTTCAAGACATGTTGATTTTTTATTGATTATATTTGAACTGTAATTCTTGTAGCAGATTTTCAGCGATGTTTTAGTAAGATTTCTGGAAGTTAACAGTTATATCTTAGTGTTATAACTTTGATAATTATTTACTTCATCTCCCAATTTTCCTGTAAGTGTTGAAATTTTCGTGATTTTTATTTTCATCTCTGTTTCTCCCTTTAATTTTCAGATAGATTTTATAGCCATAAATGTACATCTGACTGCGAAATTAAATTTATATTGTCAGCCCTTCTGTTTTATCTTTGTGTGTGCCAAAAAAAATATATATCAGTCGCAGTGTCGGCTTCAAGGTACGTT
The DNA here is from genome assembly GCA_038502835.1 of Octonoba sinensis. Taxonomy (NCBI): domain Eukaryota; kingdom Metazoa; phylum Arthropoda; class Arachnida; order Araneae; family Uloboridae; genus Octonoba; species Octonoba sinensis. The sequence continues at coordinate 22,160,811 of CM076601.1, read as the reverse complement.
GTTATTGTTTTGTCTTCATTTGTGTAGTAATCACCAAAGCAATAAATTTTGTCATTTTGTTTACAAATACACTAGAAGTCATATTTTAATCCGGGTAATTCTATATATTTCTATGTTGTATATTTCTTTTTTGTTTGAACTGGAATAGGTTATTTCATCACACCCTTTGGCTTCATTTGGATGTTTTGCATCTAGAAGCTCCCTGTCGCATTGAAAAAGGGATTCCAAGCAATCCCGAAACATATGTCTGCATTTTATTGCTCATTTGTGCTTTAAATTAACGTGTAATTTTATTATTATTGTTTTATTTTTACACCCTTTATTGTTGATTTTTGGATGTTTCAGGACTTGTTTTTTCACCCCTAAAAAAATTGAGCATTTTCGAATGTGCCCCATTCATTGCATAGTTCTTTCTTTGTTCAGTATTTTGTAAGTCAGACCTGTAGTCAGACAGGGGTGTACTGGGGCCAGGGCGCACCGGGGCGACGCCCCGGTTAATCAAAATATCCCTCCCACTTTTTTTTTTTTTTTACCGTTGTGTGTATGTAAAAAAAAGTTTTAGACAAGTTTAGAGATTCAGATCACTTCCAACTTTTTATTATAACTAAATTGTAATTCTCATTTCATCCCATTTGTCCCGCTTTGCTTCAATAAAAATGAAAAAATGTGGCCATTTTAAAGGAGTTGGAACAATGCAAGAAATAAATAACAGCAGACGATGAAAAGATGTTAGGCGCGAAATTAAGTCGCCCGCGCTTTGGCGCACATTAATGGTTGTTTCGTTTACAGACACGTGTATTTTCATCAATCACCCCCACGTGGAAATGAATTCGGCTGTTCCGACGGCGGAGAAAAGTGCCAGCTCGTGAGAAACACACAATACAAAGGTAGCATTCTGGGAAAGATAAGGATTGAAAAAAGAGCTATTTTTTTTTTTTTTTTTTTTTTTGTATTCGGCAATTCGGAAGGCCAAATCGTTGGTCGTGCTCACGCTATGCTAGTCCGTGGTCGTGCTCATACTGTGATCTAGAGAGAAACAGTTTTTCATCGGAAACAAGAAAGCTGATTAGGTAAGTCTTTTTTTCTTACGTTTAATGATGAAGAGAACTGCAGAAAAAAAAATCACAAGTTTTTTTTCATCGATTCCATCAAAAATTCCGAGAGTAGACGATGAGGCTTCGACATCATCTACCAAAATATGTGAAGAAACAGAAAAGACGAATATACCTATTCCGCCGATGTCAGAACCCAACGAAAATGACCCTACTAATGAACTGTTAACTGTCGAAAAAGCAGACAATAAGGAATCAACTGGTATTTGGAAAGTTTGGTCTGAAAGCCAATGGTTGGAACGGAAGCAGAAACACGCATGGCTAATAACAAAAAATGGTTTTTTAGGATACAACTATTGTTCTGAAGTACAGACATTAGGCTCGTATAAAAGCCAAGGTATCTCATTAAGTCCAGAATGGATTAATTGCTTAGTCATTTTTAATGGTTCTGACAGAAATCAAAAACTTAAATCATTGCGGACTAAAATTTCAGCTCATCAGTTATCAACAGCTCATAAAACTGCTTTCAAAATTCTAGAGGAGGCCAAAAAAACAAGATTGGAAAAAATCAATAGTAAACAGAAGGAATCTTTTATTGAAAAAACTGAGAAGCTTTTATACACGGCTTATTACACTGTAAAAAGTAACAGGCCCTTTTCAGATTACGAGAGGTTGATAGAGCTGCAAATGAAAAATGGAGTAGATTTAGGGATTACGTTACATTCTCGTAAAAGTGGTTCTGAAATAATAATGCACATAGCCAAAGAATTTAGAAAAAAATTAACAGCTAATTTAATTGAGGAAGACAAAAAATTTTCAGTTTTAATTGATGAGTCAACTACATTAGGTAAAGAATCAGCTCTAATTATTTATATTCAAACGTGCCTCAAAGAAAAAGAAGAGCTTATATTTCTTGACTTAATATCTTTAAATACGCAATCTGCACCAGTTATTTTAGAAGCACTCTTTGATTGTTTTTCGTCATATGGCCTCAATGAGGAATTTTTACAAAAAAACTTGATTTGTTTTACTTCTGATGGTGCTAGTACAATGTTGGGCAAAAATTCAGGCGTTTCCAAATTGTTAAAAGACAGATTACAAAATCCGGACATTATTATCTGGCACTGCTTAAATCACCGTTTAGAACTGGCCATTGATGACAGTATCAGTGATATAAATGCTGTTAATCATTTCAAATCTTTCATGGACACTTTATATGCTTTATATAGTCAATCTCCAAAAAATTCAAATGAATTAAAGAGTATAGCCGCAGATTTGGGGATACAGTTAACCAAAATTGGTAGATTATTAGATGTTCGTTGGGTTTCTAGTAGTTTTCGGACAGTAAAATCAGTTTGGAATACATATACTACGTTAGTGAAACATTTTAAAGAAGCCGCTAATGACAGCTCTAGGAAAAGTACAGATCGCAATAAGTACAGAGGCATGTTTGAAAGAATGGAATCTATTGAATTTATAAAAGACTTGGCCCTGATTTATGACGTTTTAGAAGAATTATCCGCTCTGTCTTTGCAACTCCAGGAAAGATTTTGTACTATCGTCAGAGCCGATACATTAATCAAAAGAACAATTAGAGTTATAGGAAGTATGAGAGATAAACCTGGATCTAAGGAGCAAGAATGTATTAGATCTGCAGAAAAGATGAATTTTAAAGGGATAGATCTGAGTAGAAATAGAAAGATTGTTTCTATAAATAGAGAGCAGTTTATTGCTAGCATCAGAAACAATTTGGAAAGTCGTTGTTTTGGGTTGACTGCTTCTAAAAGGTCGAGAAATAATGATGAATTTGAGAAGGAGAAGTCCAGATACAATGTGATGCTGAAAGAATTTGCAATTCTAAATCCTGACACCTGGGCCGAAGATGATGATCAAGCAATGTCAAGATACGGAGAAGAAGAAATAAGAAATATGTGCACTCGTTATAAAATTGGTGATGAGCGTTTAGTGATCAGCGGCTTCAGAGATTTTTTCGAATCAGGCGGAAAAACTATTCCAAAATATCTTGCACCTCTCATGGATATATTAAAAATAATTCCTTGCAGTAATAGTGAATGTGAGCGAGGTTTTAGTGCCATGAATTTAATCATCACTTCATTGCGCGCAAAACTTTTAATAAAACGTCTCCTCAACCATGTTTATTAAACTTAATGGCCCTCCACTGAAACAATGGGACGCAATTCCATATGTAAAAACGTGGTTGCTTCGACATAGAAATGCTGAGGATAATCAGTCTCGACACGTAAATCACGAGTGTCCTACAATTAGTCAAGAAAAAGCGGAACTGTGGTCGTTGTTCTAAATAAATTGTTTTTTTTTCCTCCTGTATCGTTGTTGTAAATAGATAAATTCCACAGACAGACAGACACACACAGAAAGAAAGACAGACACTTGCTTTTAATATAGATTACAATACGTTTTCTAAGGGAAGAAAAATTGGCAACGCCCGCTTATTTAAATTTTTTTTTTCGCCTGGCTTTTTTTTTTTATAGCGCCCTGTCACTTTTTTTTTTAGGAGTACACCCCTGGTGTCAGATACTGTTACATTGTTAGAATTTTTTTATTATCTTCGAGGCTAACGGCATATAGCTGTAAACAATTGTAAATGTTTATAACTTTATGCACACATTTGAAAAGCAATTTATTTGTGATTTTATTTTAATTTTAAAATTAAGAAATTGTTCTTCAAACTGAAATATATTTTTGTAAAAAAACTTCAATTTAATTTAAAATAAGTTTACACATAAAATAAAACTATTATTAGAAGTAACTACAAATAGCAGATATCGCAAAACATCTTCTGTTCAGTCTTACTTCACTTCTGGTTTTGTTGATCATCTCAAAATTCTAATTATATGATTTTCAGTTATATATTTATACTTTCAATGTTTATTGCAAATAGGTGATTTAGTATGTTATGAATATGTTTTTATGATTCTATTTTTGTTTTAAGGGAAGAAATTTAATTGTGCATAAAGTTTTAAATATTTTGTCTATAGAAGCATATCAGAAAGAAGGGAGCATATTGAGATGATATGAGAAAGAGACAAACAAAGTGTAGTGTCCTCTAGAGATTTTTCACAACTTTATCCTTGTATTTTAATATACGAATATGTTTCAATAAAAGATTATACACAAATTTTTTTTTAGAATTATTTTCATAGAATACACTTGCAAAATCTCGAAATCAGGTTGATGCCCCTCCCAGCTTGACTTGGAGATTGCATTTCATCAAATTCTATCCATACCAGGGTTATCAGATTTGCTGCCCAGGTAGCTAATTTTACCCTCTGGGCTGGGTTTTTTGTGGAAAATGGGATGTTTAAGAATTTAGAAATGAATAATCCTTTGTAAAATATTTCTTTTTGATGAAAATTCTACATATATGAATACTATTCAATATTTAATTTATTGTTTTTAATTTCCATAATTAAAAATTAGGTGTACAAAGAAAAAATTCAAAGTTATGTCACAATAAAAAAGAAAAAAAATACAAGATAATTGCTTGCGGAGGAAAATAACTTGCACAGCTAGAAAGCAAAAATTTATCTTTATTATTAATGTAAAAGTTTGGAAAAGCTTTAGTTACATTAAAAAAGGATTTATTTTTAATGAAAATTTAGGGACCTCATATATCTTATATGAAAATGTATAAATTTATTTTCTGTACTTTTCAGACCAAAGCAGTTTTGGTCTGTAATTTTCTTTTTTTATGATAAAAACAGTTTTGGTTTAGATTTGAAGAAGTTACAGATTTAGTTACATTTAAAAAAATGAAAACAAGCACTTCAGGATACCATATATATTATATGAAAATATCTAAATTTACATTCATTCTGTACTTTTCAAAAGTAAAAATAATTCAAAAAATTTTAAGAAAGCTATTGATGTTCATTGGGGACTGCTAAATTGACTAGGACCTGCCTAGCTGGGCCCTGAGCCTGTTGCTGGTCGTCACATTTGTATTTGTATATAATGCATTTTCAAACGTTTATAATGATCACCAAAAGTTAGAAAATGTGCTATAGCAATCCAAAATTTTAAGTCTTTTATACAATTTATCTCAGCAACATTACTTGTCATTTGTGTTTGAGTCTAGTCAAGCACTATCTTTTGCAAAGATGTGTATAAAATCCAACAGTTTACAGCCAATAATAGAATCTTTTTTCATGCTATGGATAAATAATAAGGTAAATTTTTATAGTTGTTTGTTTATTATTAAAAATCATATTTAAAGTTAATATTTTACTCCTCTACCCTGATTATTGTTAGAAATATGTTTATTATATAGAAGTATCTTAGTCAGTTAACACTTTTTTTTTTACAAGCAAACCCACGGTTATAACGATCTCCCAAGTCGGACTGTTGAGATTTCATTATAGCAGTGTTTGGCTGTATCTCAAATGATATCTTTGAACATTGATGTTTTTACCTTGAGTGTTGAAAAAATCATCATACCCAGTGGTGTAGTCCTAAAATAAAGGTGGAGGGACAATTATCTATACCAACATCAAAAAGTGGGGGTACGCATGTGTTAAAATTGACTGCGTCTGTCCTCGACTACATCACTGATCCCACCTTTTTTAAAAGTTATCCTTTGCATTTTTTTTTTTTTTTTTGAAAAGAGTCTTTTTGGAATTAATATTTTCAGTATAAAATGTATTCACATAAAATTTTCAACAGGGGATCCAGTTACCTTAACTTAAAAAAACTGAAAACTTAAAAAAACAAAACTGTTTTCTCGAAAATTCTTCGAATTTTGACATTATAAACATAGCAATATACGTTACAGTAGAGTATCCTTTATACGACGTTTAAGTGTGGTCCAGTGGTGGTAGTCGAGAGAGACGGCGTCCAACTACCTTTTCATTTTAATACAAGCGTCCCCCCACATTTTTCAAATTTTGGCATAAGCGTCCCCTCACTTTTGATTTCAATTGCTTATCTTCGTATGTATAAGCGTCCCCCCAACTTTTTTTTCAGGACTACACCACTGATGTGGTCCCAATTCCTTGCCAGATGGATATTTGATTACGCGACATTTTTCCGTAGTCCTTTCAGTCATATAAATGTTGCTTTACAGTATTTATATACAGTGAAATCCCGTTGCAACAATAAAGTCCAAAGGACCAGGGAAATATTTTGTTCTATTCATTACTCTAATTACATTTAAAGCAGGACTGAGGATTTATTTTGCTATAACAGATATTCCTAATATCAGTCTTTGCTATAACAAGATTTCACTGTATACATGTAACATAAATTACGCTTACCCTACTTAAAGTTTTTTCTTCATAGTTAAAACAGATTCTGTTGTTTTTATTTCTTCATCATATCTTCTGCAATAAATGTATATAATATATAATTTTTTTAAAATCTTATATTGCAAGGTATTGAGACAGGTGTTGTTGTTTCTTGAAAAAAATTAAACCTTTTTTTTTCTTTGAAGCAAAACACATTTTCCTGTGTTGTTGAAAAAAAATGTTGAAGTTGAAACAAAAAATGTAATTTTTCCTGCTAAAAGATTTGAGATTCAAACAAAATTATTATTTCTACTGCAATTAAGCTTTTTGTAAAGCTTGTATTTTTTGCTGATTTAAGTGCTCTTTAATTTAACAAGTAATTCTTTAATTGTTAAATTTTTAAAGATCAGAAATATTCACTGTAGATATTAAACAAAAATTATGTATACCAGACATAAAGTCTCCTTTCGCAGTTCAATCACCGATTCCTTTGTTTTTATTTTTTCATCACATCGTCTGCATTAAATATATATAAATATATTTTTTTAAATCTTATGTTGTGAAGTATTAAGACTGGTTCGTTGTTTCTTGAAAAAATTTGAACTTTTCTTTTATTTCTCCTATGAAACAAAGCACATTTTCCTTGCAGAAAAAAAATATTGAACTGGAAAAAAAAAAGTAGTTTTTCCTACTAAAAGATTTGAGATTCATATAAAATTATCATTTCTCCTGAAATTAAGCTTTATGCAAAGCTTCTATTTTCTTGCTGATTTAAGTGCTCTTTAATTTTACAAGTAATTTTTTAATTGCTATTCTGTTATAGGATGGAATTCATTTTACATAAAAATAAAATCTAAGTCTAAAAATTATGTAAAACTTGTAAAGATCAGAAATATTCACTGTATATATTAAACATAAATTATGTATACCAGACGTAAAGTTTACTTCTTCACAGTTCAATCACCAACTCTGTTGTTTCTATTTTTTCATCATATCATGTGCAATAAATGCATATAATTCCTTTTATTTATTTATTTTTTTTGTTTTAATCTTGTGTGAAGCATTAAGACTCGTTTTATTGTTTCTTGAAAAAAATTGAACTTTTGTTTTATTTCTCCTGTGAAACAAACCATTTACCCTGCTAAAAATATGTCGAAGCTAAAAGAAGAAATGTAATTTTTCGTGCTGAAAGATTTGAGATTCATACAAAATATTATTATGCTATCATGATATTGGAAGGAATTCATTTTACGAAAAAAAAAATTCCAAATCTAAAAATTATGTAAAACTTGTCAAGATCAGACATTATTCTTTTATCACTTAAGCTCGCTAAAATGCAAAAAAAAAAAGAAAATCATTAGGTCAGAATGAGGCAACTTACAGGCAACAATAAATCGAAAACATGAATAAGGCAAGAATTATCGATAAAAACTGCAGTATGTAAGATTAAATAAAGAAAACAATATTAGTAAAATAGTCTTCACTGCAATAATATTTCTTTGCAACAAGCTCATGGATGCAATTATTTTCATTTTTTTTATGCTGAATTCATTTGACTGCTAATTCAAAATTACAACTTTTAATCATGGACATCTATGTACACCCCCGCAATTTTTTTTTTTTTTTTTGTATTAAAAAACATCAATCATGTTGTTGTTTTTGATAAATATTCTAGCAAAAAATCAGTTTATCTATTTAACTCTAAAGAAAAGATTTTAAAATATCTGGCTTTGTAAGATTATAAATCAATTGCTATTTCAAAGACTAGAATTTCATTTAGTTTTCCAAGCAAAAACTAATCATGAAGTTTTAGTAAGCTAAGCATTTTATAAAAAACTAACGCATAATTCAAAAAAACAAAAAATCAAATTTTGATTTGGTTTCTATTTATAAAAAGGAAACAGACAAATTATACAAACAATAAAAACATTTATTTCAAAGCCAATGGAATGCATTTTTGTCAAAAAATAATGTAAGTATCACAAATTTCATATGAAAAACATAATATGTCAGTTTACAAAGCTTTTTGTTTTTTTACATATTTTTTAAAAGTAAACAAATAAACCGGCTGTAAATTAGGATTTCAACTGAACAGTTTTGCTACTTTAAATCATTTAGTAGCGAATACTCTTTTTTTTTTTTTCAATTATTGCACAAAAGGAAAAAAATATTTACTTAATCTGCAACGTTTTAAATAATAAGAAGTAAAAATCTGACTATAGGAAGAAGTAAGTAAATAACAAAAAACATATGAAACTAACTCTTTTAACCAGTAGCGGCGTTCAGTTTAAATAAAATATTGCAAATTTTAAATCTCAAATATACCACATATTAAACAACAACAGAGAAACTAATTGCAAAAGAAAATAAGCGATGAAGAACATAAGGCAAACTTACTATCGCAAGTTACAAATGTCGACATCCATATTGTTCTAAAGTCAGATAAAGCTGTTAATCACAAAAAATCGAGCTTCTACTCATCTCTCATTGTTTGAACCGAAACACGAGCAGTACTGCCGATATAGTGCGGCAGATGGGACACGATTTGTTGAGCCGACGATGATCCGGGTGCCCATCAGAATTTTGCCTCGTATTTCTCCAAACGTTGATGCACGTCCAACAGAATACGTGGTTGCAGTTATGCAATACTGCGAACCGTCGATCGACATCTTCTTTCTCCATTATTGTTTGGAAGCATATACCGCATTCTTTGTTAAACATATCTTCAGCACTTCTTTTCTGAATGTCGGAGACTCGTTCCATTTGACAAAAATATATTGTACTAACAAGCTGCAAGGCAATTAACAGGTAGACTAAGTGAACAGGTTTCAATGACTGTGTCTTGCCAGATTTTTGTGGGGTGCGAACTTTTAAGAATAATCCTTTCTCTCGCTATCGTCCGTTATCAGTGCAATTCAAGGTCAAGTCGCTGGGGCAAGCGAAATCGTTCCCATTTGAAGGAGATATTCCAAGAATATTTTCTTCCTCTCATGCTCACGAGGGAGCTACCGGAAGAGTTTGGGGGTTAAAGCCCCTCCCACAGAAACTTTGGTCCAATCCTAGTCCGTTACTAGCGGTCCCCACCCTGGAGGAAATTCTGGTCAATCTTCCTATCACCTGCCCTCCCACGAAATCTCTGTCAGATTTGCTCTTGATTGACAGTTGTTTACTGTCCAGTTCTCACACCCCTGTAGACCCTCCTCACAAAAGCTGTTTTGGTCTGCAAACGTGAAGACCGATACCGATAAGGAACATTGTGTTTCCAGAAGTGCTTTAATAAGGCACAGCTAATTTTCGTTTCGTACAAAAATTGACTTTTTTTTGGTTAGAATTTCAGTAGGAAATATTCTAAAGGCTCCTTTCATATCACGATAAACAGATTTTTTTTTTTATTATTCTGAAAGTAAACTAAAGCATCAACAGATTTTTTTAATGGAACACTTTTTAAATAATTTTTTCCCTATCTCTTACCCAAAAAAAAAATTAAATAAAATAAAAGTCATTGAAATCACTTGAACTTATGTATTTTGAATAATTTATTGTCTTGCTCAGTAATATTTTTGCACATTAAAATTTCATGTGAAATAATTATACGACGATCGTTTATGCGACGTTTTAGTTTTTTCTCAATTGGATTTAGCAAAAAGGCTAAATCGATTATACGGCGTTATTGTTTTCTACGATGTTTTTCGACAGTCCCTTCGCCGTCGAATAAACGATACTTTACTTTTAGTTTTCGCAGTTGGGTTCTCTCATAGTTTGTGCACACAAGACATTTTCTTGGGCCTTTTTCAAACCGTACATCTATAAAAGGAATGATTCTGAAATGTGACGAAATATTTTCTTCTAAAAGCTTTATTTATTACCCTTTTGTGCAGTAATTAAAAATTCTTATATTTCATGTTGAATGTCGCATTGTGAAGGAACTCTTGTGTTGTTCCATAATTTCTTCTTCATTGCATTCAAATAATTTGACAACTCCTAAATCATCACTGAAACACACTTTCAGGTACTTTTTAAGATGTGGAATTTCGATTTGCTTATTTATGTATGTTTGTAGCAAAAATAACAATCGTGTCACATCTGGCGAATGAATATGCATTCACTCGTTTCAGATTTTGCAAGGAATCGCTCCTTCAGTGCAAGAAGAAGGGCTAAATTAATTGTATGTTGGCCAAGAGTTTTTTCTTTTTTTTCAGATAAAAGAAAAAAAAATAGCCTACGTTTTTCTCAAACGATGTTTTTCTAATGCTTTAATTATTCGTCATAAATATAGGTTTTATCGAATTCAGATATTCATTATTGTGTTTAATAACAAGTTAAATAGATGCAAATGAATGCAGATGTTTATAAAAAGTCTTTTTTTACATGAATTTTTTAAATTATTTTTCCCCTTACGATTATTATTGCTATTATTACAGCGTTGTAATTTAAGATTTCGTGATTCTAGAAAGTTACGTAATAAAATTTCTAAGTCTAAAATTTTTGTAAAACTTGTAAAGATCAGAAATAGCCACTGTATATATTAAACATAAATTACGTTTACCCGACATAAAGTTTCCTTCTTCATACTTAAAACAGATTCGGGTTGTTTTTATTTTTTCATCATATCTTCTGCAATAAATGTGTACTATAACATATTTTTAAAAAATATTGTGATAGGTGTAATTGTTTCTTGAAAAAAAAATTGAACCTTTTTTTTCTTTTTAACAAAGCACGTTTTCCTTGCTAAAAAAATGTTGAAGTTGAAACAAAAAATGTAATTTTTCCTGCTAAAAGATTTGAGATTCAAACAAAATTATTATTTCTCCTGCAATTAAGCTTTATGCAAAGCTTGTATTTTCTTGCTGATTTAAGTGCTCTTTAATTTTACAAGTAATTCTTTAATTGCTGAATTTTTGAAGATCAGAAATATTCACTGTAGATATTAAACATAAATTATGTATACCAGACATAAAGTCTCCTTTTCACAGTTCAATCACTGATTCCCATGTTTTATTTTTTCATCATATCATCTGCAATAAATATATAAGTTTTTTAAATCTCATATTGTGAAGTATTAAGTCTGGTTTTATTGATTCTTGAGAAAAAAAAAATTTGAACTTTTCTTTTATTTTTCCTGTGAAACAAAGCACATTTTTCTTGCTAAAGAAATGTCGAAGTTGAAGCAAAAAATTTAATTTTTCTTGCTAAAAAAATTGTGATTTATACAAAATTATTGTTTCTCCTACAATTAAGCTTTATGCAAAGCTTGTATTTTCTTGCTGATTTAAGTGTTCTTTAATTTTTACAAGAAATTATTTAATTGCTATGTTGTTATTGGATGGAATTCGTTTTACTTAAAAATAAAATCCAAGTCTTAAAAATTATGTAAAACTTGTAAAGATCAGAAATATTCACTGTATATATTAAACATAAATTATGTATACCAGACGTCAATTTCAAATTTTGGCATAAGCGTCCCCTCACTTTTGATTTCAATTGCTTATCTTCGTATGTATAAGCGTCCCCCCAACTTTTTTTTCAGGACTACACCACTGATGTGGTCCCAATTCCTTGCCAGATGGATATTTGATTACGCGACATTTTTCCGTAGTCCTTTCAGTCATATAAATGTTGCTTTACAGTATTTATATACAGTGAAATCCCGTTGCAACAATAAAGTCCAAAGGACCAGGGAAATATTTTGTTCTATTCATTACTCTAATTACATTTAAAGCAGGACTGAGGATTTATTTTGCTATAACAGATATTCCTAATATCAGTCTTTGCTATAACAAGATTTCACTGTATACATGTAACATAAATTACGCTTACCCTACTTAAAGTTTTTTCTTCATAGTTAAAACAGATTCTGTTGTTTTTATTTCTTCATCATATCTTCTGCAATAAATGTATATAATATATAATTTTTTTAAAATCTTATATTGCAAGGTATTGAGACAGGTGTTGTTGTTTCTTGAAAAAATTAAACCTTTTTTTTTTTCTTTGAAGCAAAACACATTCTCCTTGTTAAAAAAATGTTGAAGTTGAAACAAAAAATGTAATTTTTCCTGCTAAAAGATTTGAGAGTCGAACAAAATTATTATTTCTACTGCAATTAAGCTTTTTGTAAAGCTTGTATTTTTTGCTGATTTAAGTGCTCTTTAATTTAACAAGTAATTCTTTAATTGTTAAATTTTTAAAGATCAGAAATATTCACTGTAGATATTAAACAAAAATTATGTATACCAGACATAAAGTCTCCTTTCGCAGTTCAATCACCGATTCCTTTGTTTTTATTTTTTCATCACATCGTCTGCATTAAATATATATAAATATATTTTTTTAAATCTTATGTTGTGAAGTATTAAGACTGGTTCGTTGTTTCTTGAAAAAATTTGAACTTTTCTTTTATTTCTCCTATGAAACAAAGCACATTTTCCTTGCAGAAAAAAAATATTGAACTGGAAAAAAAAATGTAGTTTTTCCTACTAAAAGATTTGAGATTCATATAAAATTATCATTTCTCCTGAAATTAAGCTTTATGCAAAGCTTCTATTTTCTTGCTGATTTAAGTGCTCTTTAATTTTACAAGTAATTCTTTAATTGCTATGCTGTTATAGGATGGAAGTCATTTTACATAAAAATAAAATCTAAGTCTAAAAATTATGTAAAACTTGTAAAGATCAGAAATATTCACTGTATATATTAAACATAAATTATGTATACCAGACGTAAAGTTTACTTCTTCACAGTTCAATCACCGACTCTGTTGTTTCTATTTTTTCATCATATCATGTGCAATAAATGCATATAATTCCTTTTATTTATTTATTTTTTTTGTTTTAATCTTGTGTGAAGCATTAAGACTCGTTTTATTGTTTCTTGAAAAAAATTGTTTTGTTTTATTTCTCCTGTGAAACAAACCATTTACCCTGCTAAAAATATGTCGAAGCTAAAAGAAGAAATGTAATTTTTTCTGCTGAAAGATTAGAGATTCATACAAAATTATTATGCTATCATGATATTGGATGGAATTCATTTTATGAAAAAAAATTCTAACTCTAAAAATTATGTAAAACTTGTCAAGATCAGACATTATTCTTTTATCACTTAAATTTGCTAAAGTGCAAAAAAAAAATCGGTTAATCACAAAGAGTAAACTTAACAGGCAACAATAAATCGAAAACATGAATTAAGTCACAAAGTTTCCATAAGAACTACAGTTTGTAAGAGGAAATAAAGAAAACAATATTAATAAAACAGTCTTCACTGCAATAATGTTTCTTTGCAACAAGCTCATGGGTGCAATTATTTTTCATTTTTTTATGCTGAATTAATTTGACTGCTAATTCAAAATTACAACTTTTAATCATGGACATCTATGTACACCCCTGCCCCTTTCTCTATTAAAAAACATCAATCATATTGTTGTTGTTTTTGATAAATATTCTAGCAAAAAATCAGTTTATCCATTTAACTGAAAAGAAACGATTTTAAAATATCTGGCTTTGTAAGATTATAAATCAATTTGCTATTTCAAAGATTAGAATGAAAACAGACAAAAATTATACAAAGAATATAAACATTTATTTCAAAGCCAATGGAATGCATTTTTGTCAAAAAATAATGTAAGTATCACAAAATTTCATATGAAAAACATAATGTCTGTTAACAAAGTTTTTTCTTTTTTAACATATTTTTTGAAAGTATACAAATAAACCGGCTGTAAACTAGAATTGCAACTGAACTGTTTTGCTATTTTAAATCATAGAGTAGCGAACACTCGTTTTTTTTTTCAATTATTGCACAAAAATATTTACATAATCTTCAACGTTTTAAATAATAAGAAGTAAAAAATTGATTATAGGAGGAAATAACGAAATAACAAAAAACATGAAACAGTAACTTCTTAAACCAGTATCAGCTTTCGGTTTAAATTAAATATTGCATAAATTAACTATTGCGAGCTTTAAATCTCAAACATACCATATATTAAACAACAGAGAAACTAATTGTAAAAGAAAATAAGCGTTGATGAACATAAAACAAACTTACTATCACAAGTTACAAATGTCGACATCCATATTGTTCTAAAGTATCCAGATATATCTGTTAATCACAAGAAATCGAACTTCTACTCATCTCTCGTTAATTGTACCGAAAAACGAGTGTTGCTGTCTACTTGTTCGAACCACAGAACATCGGTCATTCCGAATGCCAGTTCTGGCACGATTCTTGGGATAACTCGGTGACGGTAGAGGCACCCTTCGCCTTCGGGACAAAACCCACTTCTTTTAAAAGCATCACAGTCCATGAACTTGAGCCGCATTTTAAATTCTTCAAATAATTGCTCTTTATTGTGCTGATTGATGAGATGGATAAGACAGGGTGCCGCTATATCCGATATAGTGCGGCATATGGGGCAAGATTTGTTGAGACGACGATGCTCCGGGGGCCCGTCATCCTCTTGATTAGTATTTCTCCAAACGTTAATACAACTCCAACAGAATACGTGATTACATTTTTCTAATATTCCAAATCGTGGATCAACTTCTTTCTGCATTATTATCTCAAAACATATGCCGCATTCTTTGGAAAACATATCTTGTTTATCACTCATGTTCTGCTTTTCGGAGATTGGTTCCGTTTCACAAAAATGTATCGTACGAAACTACGTTTGAAACAAACTGCAACTAACAGGTGGACTAAGTGAACAGGTTTCAATGACTGTCTGTTGCCAGTTTTTTGTGGGGTGCGAACTTTTAAGAATAATCCTTTCTCGCTGTATCGTCCGTTAACTGAAATTTAAGGTCAAGTCCCTGGGGCAAGCGAAATCGTCCCCATCCGAAGGTGATTTTCCAAGAATCCTTTCTTCCTCTCATCTACACGAGGGAGCAACTGGAAGAGTGTGGGGGTTAAAGCCCCTACCACAGAAACTTTGGTCCAATCCTAGTCCGTTACTAAGGGTCAGATACCCCGCCCTGGAGGAAATCTGGTCAATCTTCCTATCACCTTCTCTCCCACAAAGGATTCTCTGTCAAATTATCCTTGATTGACAGTTAGTTGTTTAGTGTCCAGTTCCCACACCCCTGTAGACCCCCATCACAAAAGAGGTTTCGGTCTGCAAACGTGAAGACCAAAACCGATACCGATAAGAGAACATTGTGTTTCCAGAAGTGCTTTAATAAGGCACAGCTACAGATTTTTTTAGGGTTAGAATTTCAGTAGGTAATATTCTAAAGGCTCCTTTCAAATCACAAGAAACAAAAAAATAATTTGTTTTCTGAAAGTAAACTAAAGCATCAAAAAATATTTTTAATGGAACACTTTTTAAATAATTTTTACCCTATCTCTTACCAAAAAAAGAAATGAAATAAAAAATAATAATAACAAATCATTGAAATCACTTAAACTTATGTATTTTGAATAATTAATAGTAATATTTTTGCACATTAAAATTTCATGTGAAATAATTATACGACGATCGTTTATACGTCGTTTTAGTTAGGTCCCCATTAGATTTAGCCAAAAAGATAAATAGATTATACGGCGTTATTGTGTATACGACAGTTTTCGATCGTCCCTTCGGCGTCGTATGAACGATACTTCACTTTCAGTGTTCGCAGTTGGGTTTTCTCATACTTTGCGCACAAAATATTTTCTTGGTCCTTTTTCAAACCGTACATCATTGAAAGGAATGATTCTGAAATATGACGAAATATTTCTTTTTAAAAGCTTTATTGATTATTCCTTTATGCACTAATTGAAAATTCTTATATTTCATGTTGAATGTCGCATTGTGAAGGAACTCTTGTGTTGTTCCATAATTTCTTCTTCATTGCATTCAAATAATTTGACAACTCCTAAATCATCACTGAAACACACTTCCCTGTACTTATTGAGGTGTGGAATTTCGATTAGCCTATTTATGTATGTTTGTAGCAAAATTAACAATCGTATCAAATCTTGCGAATGAATATGTATTCACGAGTTTCAGAGTTGCAAGGAATCGCTTCTTCAGTGCAAGGAGACGGACCAAATTAAATGTATGTTGGCCAAGAGTTTTTTTCTTTTTTATTTAGATAAGAGGCGGGGAGAAGCAAAGGGATGTAAGTGACTAAAGTATCATTTTGAGTAAAACTCGTTCGAAGTTTAATTTCTATACTAAATTCTAGAGGTTCTTCATGTAAATATTCTTTTTATTTTTGAGTCCTATAGGTATGTGTTAGTTTAAGTATGAAGTGTGAAGTGTTTCTGATGATTAGATTTGGCGTAGGAGTTTTTTTTTTTTAAATAGCTTATTTTAACTTAAACCCCTTTGCTTCCAACTAGTTAACTTACACCCCTTTGCCACAAAATGAAAAACGGGTCTTGTTCATTTTACTAATTTGCACAGTAATAAAGATAATTTGTTAGTGATATAAACTTTATTAAAAACTGCATAACATAAATTTCGAATAATTATATTTATCAACAAACTAAAAATCATTGCCATTAGACAAATTGCCGAAAACAAAAGATGACAAAAATAAAATCTACAGACGATTTAACCCTTGTTTTTATTATTATTATTCAAACAATTCAGAATTCTTTTCCTTTTTTTTTTTTCTTCTCCGCTTTAAGTTTTGTAAATAGATAGATCGTCAGCATTGCGTATTTAAACTAATTGAAAAATAAAATAATTTTATTTAGAGGCAACGGCATCCCTTTGCCACCAAACGGAATGCAGCTTTTATTTAGTAATTTTTTTAAACCACGCTTTTTTGCAGTATCTGTCAAAGCTACCACTAAAATATCTTTCCTACTAAACAGAAGGGTGTTTAATTTATCATTTGCACTAGCTATCTCAAAACGGCCGGCATAACCGGTCTGAATCAGATGAGTAAATACTAATCTGAAAAATCGGAATGTTGCAGTTGTAGGGCAGAGAAAAGAAAACTGATATTAGCCTTGATTTTAAAAACTACTAAACAAAAAACTTCTAGAACTCTACGAGCCTACCTTCCCGTTATACATCAACATCAAAATTATAATCTATATATCTCTCTTTCTCATTTAGCTTAGTTCATAATTGCTTCAAATATACCTTTTTCAACGGTTTATTCAGGGTTCGAAATTAACGGTCGTTAGTCGTATTTTGCAACTAAAAACTCCCATTTGACGACCGCGTCCGATCCAGTCGTCACTTTTGTCGCCTAACCTTTTATAAAACTTTTAGTTTGACAACCACAATTTTTCAACAAGTCGTCATTTTATATTTATTTATTCATACTTTCAAATCTAGTATAACTGTGTACAATTATATTTTTTTGTACGTATTTCATCCAATCTTATGTGTTTTGAGTTTTTACGATACCTTGGAAGACTCGTAACTTCTTGAATTTAAAATTTTCGAATCGTGATTTTTTACTTACAAATGAAGTTTTGTAAATACACTAAATTGTAAATAACACTTGAAAAAACAGTTAAGCCAATTAACTCATATTTTATTTTATTAGGTACTGATTAAAATAAACGTTTGTATTGAGTCATAAACTTAAGCAACATTACCACCTTCTCAAAAGAATAATTTTAAAATGACGCCTAGCAGAACATTTTGGCAACTAAAACATAACAGCTAGGTGCCAATGACGCCTAATTTCGAACCCTGTTTATGCTTATTCATTCGCTCACTCTTCAATTCATTCCTTCACTCCAACTCATCTATTCAATCATTCATTCATTCAGAAATCTCCTTATAAAAATCCACATCAAAACGTTTCGTACGAAAATAGGCTCGTTTAGTTCTGGATGAACTTCGTGGCTGTACGTGTTATACGTCAAAAGATTCTTCCTGCAATTATATCTAACCATCTCTCGTTTCCTCATTTATTCAAATTGCTTTAATTATGCCTATTTCAACGGTTAATGCATATTCCTTTACTTATTCGTTCATTCTTTCATTCATATATTCATTCATTCGTTTAATTATTTATTTCTTCATTCACTCATTCATTAATTCATTCAGAAATATTTTTAAAGTCCAGATCAGAAAGTTTCATGCGAAAATAGGCTTGTTTAGTTCTCTGTGAACTTCGCATCTGTGCGCATTATACGTCATAAGATCCTTCCGACTGAGTTTGTTCCAAACAAATCCGTCCGGTAGATCAGGATTTATATACGATTGAAATTTCCCCGTAGGCGGCAACGGTTAATTTTTTTTTTTGAACTGTTCAAAAAATGAACTAAAAGTGTTCAAATAAAAAAAGTATTTTATTTGAAGAGCTCATTCCAATAAGCTGGGTGAAAGGAACTTCGATCTTATGGCCAGGGTGTATGATTTGCTTCACATTTCTCCATAGACGCTAATGTTAAAAATGTTTAAAGTGTTCAAAGTTGAACGAAAAATTGTTCAAATCAAAAAATAAAATATGGAAATGAGGAGTCCTCGCCGAGATCTTTCGAATGCAAAAAAAAAACTTTTGAATCGGACAGTTTCTTTAAAAAAATATTGGGGGGGGGGGGGGGGGGATGACTTATAGACACATATTTTCTCCCATCTCAAAACCCTGCTGTCATTTTTTGTATTTTTAAAGCTTTATTGAATTCTTTCACTTAAATTTTTGGCTCTCCTTTATTTTTAAAAATACATTAAGCCTTCTTTCACACTTTCTTTAAATACATTTTTATGGGGAAGTAGGCTAAAAGGAGTGAGAGAGATAGAATCCCTCTCTCTCTTTTCCATATGGAAAATTCCCTCCCCCCCTCCCTGTCCACTTGACGAACCTACGTTATTCAGGAAGAGCATTTTCGATTTTTATAAGATTTCGTAAATTGTTCATTTCTTTTTTTTCTTCACTTCAATTTAATTGAAAAACTATATTTTATTTATATTCTCTTATTTAATACTTTATTTTTTACAATATACAACTATTTCAAATTGCCACTAAAATCGGTACTTTCATCAAATTTAATAAAAAGTAAATTCTACAATTAATTAATCTTATTACCATTAATTCATCTTTTTAATACGTATCAATTCAAAACTTGTTTCATATAAAAAAAACTTCATATAGTATTTTATATTTACTGCAACATTCGAAAGTTATGTTCTAACCATGTTTAAGGAAAAGAGAATTATTTTAAATATTATTGTCGATTGATTTGATTCAGCGACCATTTGATAAAACGACCTAAACACTGAAATCCGGATGGGGTCGTTATAATGCAAATCGACTGCATTTTTACATGCAGCAGTAACAAGGATCATGATGCGAATGAGACAAACACAATTTTGTATCTATAAATAAAAATAAAATTTAATGTGAATCAGCTTATTTCATAAAAGAATTTAATTTGTTACATTATTGAGAATCTGGAATATGATCATATTTTACATTCGTTTTTTCTGTGACACTAACTTAACACTGGTCGTGACAGCTACAAATTCCGTTGTTGTAGTCCCTGTTGTAACACCAACATGGACAGCTTTATTGTTCCATTTTACGTCATTAAACAAATCACGCACCACCGGGAAAGAAGTCGTTTTTAGCTGTGGAACAAAAAATTCTTCTGAGTAAACGATTAATTAACGAGGATGCATTAAATTACGTAGAAACAATGCCAATTCAACGACAAAGCTTTTGTTGCTGTCACCGTCAGTGTGAAATCAGCCTCAATCCTTGATTGATGACTTTTCATTAAAGAATCAGAGGAAGTCATGTCTCTTTAAAATGGTGTCAAATCCTGCAAAGTCGCAAATTATCTTCTTTTCTTGTTCATGCTTTCCAATTCTTGCAAAAGGGCGGAGTCAAAAGCGCCACAGATATACTTTCCTGGACTGTCGTCATTTTGGGATACCCAGAAATCGTAAACTAGCTCTCGGAAGCGGTCAGATGTCATGGCATTGCCGTTGGTTCGGTCTTCATCCTGTGTATAAAGGAAAAAGGCGGTAAATATATATATATATGATACACAGTGTGTCAAAGAATTTTTAAGACTAGGTTTATAGCACAAAATAAAACTAGTAATTATATTTTTTTTCAAGTATTTTCATTCAAAATAAACTCCTTCGGCTTCAATACATATGTTACAACGACTCGAAGGTCTGTTAAAGCTCACATTGTGGGACTGCCTCCAAATCTCGTGTCGAAGCTGTTTGTATATTATGTCAATTTCATCAAAGTAAAAAAATAGTAAACAAAAGAACTGAGGTTGGGGCAGTGAATCAGCTGATGGTTAAGGAGTTTCACGAATGCTAGATAACGCAGATAGCGCCACTGTAAGCTTAGTTCCAGATGTATGTACTCTTGAAAATTCTTTGATACACTTTGTACTTCTCACGGGGGGGAGGGAGGTTCACTTATAACACAAACATACATCGTGCATGTAGGCTTATCAGGGTTCGAAATTAGCGGTCGTTAGTCGTGTTTTGCTACTAAAAAATCCCGTTTGACGACCGCGATTTCACATCCAGTCGTCACTTTTGACGCCTAACCTTTCAAAAAGCTTTTAGTTTCACAACCACAATTTTTCATCAAGTCGTCATTTTTCATCGATCTATTTTTTAAATTTAGTATAACTTTATACGGTTGTATTTTTATATACATATTTCATTTAATTTTCTGTATTTTGAGTTTTTACGATGCCTATTATGAAGACCATCGTAACTTTTTGACCTTCAGATTTGGAATTGTAAGTTTTTACTTACAGATGAAGTAAGTAACACTAAGCTGTAACTAACACTTGAAAAAAAATACCTAATCCAAATAACTGATATTTTATTTTATTAGGCACTGATAGACGTTTACATTGATTCATAAACTCAAGTGAAATGACCAACTTTCTTAAACGTTACTACAGTAAAGCACCGTTTATACGTTTTTCAAGGGACCGAGCAAAAAAAACGTATAAATGAAAAAACGTATAAACGAAAATCACAAAATAAACCGAACATTTTCTAACAAAAAACAAAACAGAAACTTAAAATAGTATTATGAAAAATAAATAATGAATAATTTTAATAATACATACTAAACATATAATACATTATAAATTAGTTTATAAAGTAAGACATAGTAAAATGAAATGATGTATAGTATACTAACTTTTGTATTCCTGAATTACATTACAATCACTACGTTTCATATTCATGCAGTATGCCCAAAATATTTTGTTATTTTGGGTTGTAGCGCCTTTTTGGAATGCACAGAAAAGAGTTCCTTGTTCACAGTTATAAGTGCCATCTTGACATTGTCATTTAAATCACTACCAAGGAGATATTCTTGCATGATATTAAAACCCTCCAAAGCTTGCTGAAAACTTGGCTGTGGCTTTTCAGTGCAGTTATCCTCTTCTTCACTGCTAGTTTCTTCATTTGCGACCATTTCATCGACTGTTAGAAGCGAACATGTTGCAAGTTCCGAATCACATTTCACAAATTCTTCAAATGTAGTAACATCACTCAAATTTGACCAGTTTTCAGGTGGAACAAAATGCTCAGGTTCGACGTTTTCATTAGGAGTGACATCTACTGAAGTGAAAAACCCACCAAGATTGAAGCAGTTTCTTATTGTTTTCGGTAAAACACTTTCCCAAGCCATCATTATTTAATTCATAGCTTGCAAGATATCAATGCTCATTTTTTCGAATTCTCCGCTGTCTAAAGTAGCGATAGCTGTTTGCACTAAAAGTTTCCGATAATGTTGTTTAAGGGATTTTATGACTCCTAAATCCAGCGGCTGCAGTTTGCTGGTACAATTGGCAGGGAAAAACTTGACAGCTATATTTTTTAGAAAATCCGTATTAGGTGGATGAGCTGGGCATTGATCAATGAATAAAATGATCCGCCGTTTCTCTTTTCGCATTTTATCATCCAACGCTTTTAACCAGTCGGTAAAGAAAGACATGGTCATCCATGATTTTGTGTTGGCCATGTATTTTGCTGGTAATGTTTTTACATTTTTAAAGCAGCGGGGCTTTTTTGATTTTCCAATGATCAAAGGAGGTAATTTTTCTGACCCATCTGCATTGGCACACAATAGCACGGTCAACCGTACTTTGCTCTTTTTTTCCGCCATGACATGTATCCGATTTGAGTGCAAGAGTTTTAGTCGGCAGAAGATTATAAAATAGGCCGGTTTCATCCGCATTAAAAATGTTCTTTGGTTCATATTCTTTTATCAGTTCAGGCAATTTATTTTGAATCCAATCATCCACTGTTTCACACTCAACATCTCCAGACTCTCCACTTACAGTTTTGCCTGTTATGCCGTGTCTTAACTTAAATTTATGAAGCCATCCCGAGGAAAATGATGCATCGCATTCTACATTTAACTTCTTCGAAATTTCTTTCGCTTTCTCCATAAGCAAAGGACCACTGATGGGAACTTTTGCACTACGACACTGGTTAAACCACTGTAAAAGCACTTTCTCCACATCCGGAAATTTTCCGTTTTAAACTCGAAGTTTTTTTGGAGCATTAGCACCACTTTGATTATGGCTTTCCTCGATGATCTTACGCTTATAAATTATCGTGCTTAAAGTTGAAACAGGTAAACCTAATTTTTTGCCTAGGTCAATTCTTTTTAAATGAAGGTTTTCATCCACTTGTTTCAAAATGCAGATTTTTTCTTTTAGAGACAGAGATTTTCTACTACACGAGCTCGAAGCCATCGTGAATGCTAGTGAACGATAGATCCCAGAATTTTGTAAAGCTGGTAGGAGCAGGGTTGCCATAAAGTCCTCAGGCTACTTACTGAAATTTTAGGGCGCCTGCCATGGCAAAATTTCCATGGCAGCTACCTACGCTCAATCTCGGATCCCAGGAGAGGAAAAGCGCTTGTCACCTGCTATTTCTAGGTATTGCACCACAATCAGAACGCTCTTATCTGTGGATATTCGCATTCTTCCGGGGTATGTCTTTTGTTCATTTAGTCAGGTGCGTGACCACCGCAAGTGGTCACAGCAGGTGTGGGTCAAGGTCAAATGCGATTTCTAAACTGGACAATCGCCAGCGCAAAATCAGGTTAAAATACGTTTTCTCTTAAGACATGGGTAGAGAAAAAACGTGTAAATGAAACTCGCAATTTCAGGAAAACGTATAAACGAAATTATTTAACATTAGTTTGTATGGGATCTCGCCAGGGCCGTTCAAAAAAACGTATAAATGATAAAAACGTATAAACGAGAAACGTATAAACGGTGCTCCACTGTATTAGAAATTGATTTTTGAACGTTTTTCTCTTGCTCGTCAATAATTTTCTCAGTAAGGTTGTGATGTTTTGGATATTTTTTAACACATGCACAACTGTCTTCATAGTTACCAGTTGTTGTCTCTGCCCAAGCTATTTTAATTACCATAATTACCGGTAAATAGCCCACATCGTTGTATAGTCCGCAGGAAGAAAAATTCATTCTAAAAAAATTAAGTTCGGTGTATAACCGCATCGTTGTATAGCCCGCACCCAGAAAAAAACATGGGATACGGCCCTAGAAAACAATACATTCGCCCTTCCGACCGAGTCCCAATCTGCTTTGGACCATTGTTTCGAAAGCTACGATTTATTTCTCCGCATTCTGTTTTGCAGGAAAAGAAATTTTAATATTTTTGAACGGTAGTTGTCTTTTTAATAATACTTTTTTTAAAAATTTCATGTATTGCCCGCAGGTAGTAAAAACAGGAGTTTTTTTTTTTTTTTGTAGATAACCCGCGGGGGTTATACACAGATAATTACGGTAATAAAATTATGCCTAGCATAACATTTTTGGCAACTAAAACAAAAAAGCAAGGTGCCAATTTCGCGTAACTTTTACACCCTAATGTCGAACCCTGAGACATATACAGTTGAGCTCATATTAGCTGCTATTCGTAGCAACCGTGAATACGTAAAATCGTGTAAAAAAATGTATTAGAAAGCCGAAAGCTACAGCCTAGCTAGCCGCTGTAAAAATCCGCTGTACTCCATCAGAAAACCTGCATTATTTAAAATCGAATCTATCTGTCAACCTGTGGCACGTCGCAATTCCGTGGTAGGACATTTTCACCGAAAATTTTATCCCCCTCTTCCACAGATGGGAAAATTCCCACGCAATTTTTCCCCCCCCCCCCGTTTTCTCAGGACCGCACATTTCCCTGCGGCGGGAGTTTGTGGAATTTTAATTACGGCGAATAAAAGTTAAACAAAGATTTAAATTAATTCGATTCCAAACCAATTTCAATTTCGCCAACTTTTTGGCGTTTTACCAACGGGTTGTGAAATATTTTAATTAATTTCAATTCAGGGTTGTTTAAGTCCCCATTTTCTCATGGTTATATTGTTCTGCATTTCTTTAGTTTAATTTTTTTTAAAAATTATGTTTAATAAATATTATACTATTGACATGTTTTAAGTATGAGTAATGGTTGAGTTAAATAAAATTATTTTACTAAGAAAGTATACTGTGGATTTTGATGAGGTTTAAAAAGAAAGTTCTTCTAAAATGAAAACAAGGATATATTGCAACGATTTTTTGATTTACTTTAATTTTTTATTTGCTTTAATTTTTAAAGGGTTAAAACTTGTGATTTAAAAATATCTGTAAGTTTAACTTCTTCAAGAGCAATTGAAGATGGATTTTTATTATTAAAAAGTAACCTGCACCCTTTATGAAATTGCATAGGATTGGTTGCAATCATAGTATTTTGTATGTCTTGTTTTCAACATTAAAAAAAAAACCTTTTTTGACATGTTGTTTAATTTAATAACTCATAAAACTTATTAAAATATCTGATGATCATTATTCTCTATATAGTTAATTTTAAACTTAACACTGCTAATATTTCATTAATATTTCAGAAATATTCTACAATATGAACCTGCAGCTACTCATGTAGCGTATTATTAAAATAAAAATGTTATTTCTGTGTTATAGATTAGAAAGTACCCCCCCCCCCCCTTTTAAGTTTTAATTTCATTATACACTACATTTATTATTCACTTACGGGTCATTCATAAATTATGCTACGTTTCGGGGGAGGGAGGGGGTTCGAAAAATTGTGACCAGGGGAGGGGGTAACAAGAAGTGTGACATGACACATTTTGGTTTCTATAAAAACATTGAAAATAAGCAAATTAAATTTATTATAAAATTTTTTTTGGTTTTTCATAATTTGATTTTAAAGTTTCATTGATCACTTTGTACCGTAATCACCGATGCTGATTAAGGTTTAAATTTACTTCTTGTACAAAGCTCAAAAGGAACTTTTCTTAGTCCTTTACACTTTTAAGATAAAATTGCGTGGGTCATTTTTTCAGAGTTCGATCAATCAATATATTTCACTGTTCTATACTCATTATGTTTTGTTGTTGTAAATCTTAACCTCATTTTATACAAATTTAGCCACACATGTAATCATTATTATTACTATTATCCTCACAAATGTCATTAAAAGATTGAGAAAGAGTGACATCATTTATGAACGGTCCCACGTCAATAATTATTAATGTTTATAATAGTACATTTGTTAAAATACAATTCCAAAATTAGTTTACATTGAGAAATTTTTTCATGTGCCGTTTCAATATTCTGATGCCTTTCTTTTGAAAAATTTGATAAATAGCTTCTTAAGAAAGTTCCCGTCGGAGTTTTCATGTTCTGAAGTATCCCTTAAAACTAATTAATCTGCATTAAAGCGCAAAAAATTAAGCAAAAATTAGTGAATGGTATTATTACAAATTTCTTCCAATCCTTTTGGAGCGGGCACGTGTCCCCTGAATGTCGCCACTGTTGCCGCACACAACTAACTATACGGGGGATTTTCAAATTTGTTGACGGATTGGGTTTGACACAATCTGAAAATTTTTGTTGCATCAAACATAAAAACTCGCCTATGTATGAATTCCTTATAATTTACTGCATTCTGAGCAAGTAGTTTTTTTTTCGAGTTAATTTATTTATATTTTAGATATTTCAAAAAGTCCCTTGACAAGTGATTGTTTTTCTCATGAGTGTTACCGTTATTAAACATTCTGTAAAATAATCCTTATCAATAAGTTATCTAAAAAATCTTGTTTAGGTAATCTTAAATACTTTGTAAGAAGTAAAAATAGTATTAAAATTGACATATTTAAAATCTTTAAACTATTTTAATTGCACTTTATCTCAGGAGTGTTACTTTGTTTCCTTTAAATGAAGCATATAACATTCAATAAAAATGTATTTTACTAAAAATTAACTGTTTTCACTGTAGGTATAAGATGTAACTGGATAGCCTTAATTAGCAAACCATTTTTTAATTATTAACTAACAAATATATTAATACAATTCTAATTTTTTGCTACAGTAACACTCATGAGATATGGTAACACTCATGAGACAAACAAGCAATTCTCTTGCAATATTGCACCAAAAATAATAATAGTAATAAAAATAACAATAATTATAAAAAGAAAGACCAAAATTGGAATTATTTTACCCCATTAATTGATATGTTACATTAAAAATGTAATAAAACATCACTACTCTCATGATTCCGATCCAGAAATAGATGTTTTTAGACAGAACTCATAAAAAATAATTTCAGTTGTAAAGTAAGCAGTAAAAATATCTAAATAAATAGTTCTAATTCTGCAAACCAGATCTTAAATTTAAGTAAAGGGAAAATAATAGTTTGCAACCCATCACTTTCTTATTTACATAAAGTAACAACTGGCATACCCGAACAAGTGTTTAATATTTACTCATTTTTTTGATATTTTTTTTTTGGGGGGGGGGGGTTACAAGTAAGGGAGTTTTTCTTTATTTACCCCTTAAGAATAAAACGTATCTTAAACAAAACACACAAAAATCATATCTGCCAACGTAAAGATTTTGTGTCAGGGTGTCTCTTTTAATATATATATAGAGAGAAATAAAATGTAATTTTGAATAAAAAATTAATATCAGCTTGAGTTAAAGCTCATAAAATATCTCTATCTAAAGATTTATTTACTATTTGGTTGTTTTCAATCATGATTGTAACTTCTATCTCTTAACAAGTAACACTCATGAGATTTATTAAGAAATTCTTCACTAAAAAAAATTCTGACTGTGTTTCTGAAAATTTAATTGGACCGATTGATTCCTCTACAAGAAATACACTATTGCTGAATTGCTTATTTTTATGCTGTAAAAAATATTAGGAAATAAATGGGTAACACTCCTAAGAAGTAATAAAAATACTCATCATGTTGAATTGTTTGTTCCACTATAAAACAGTAAAGGAATAAAACTAACTTATTCTAGATGGTACGAGGTTAAAGGAAACATACGTGGCTTCCCTACCACAGAAAATAATTACAATATTTAAATATTTTGAAAGTTGAATGATAGGAACTTTCTGAAGGTAACACTCATGGGCTGCATGTCCGAACAAAAACTTTCTTTAAATTTTAAAATATTAGATAAACATTTCAGTAAAATCACTTGCATTTTTGTTAAGTAAACGCATATTACTTCATGTTTTAAATTATATTGAATAAAAAAATTACTTGGAACGATAAAAAAAAGACTCTGGTTCTGTGAATTTTTTGCTCCGGACACGCAATTTTCCATTTCTTTCCAACTAAAGTAATAGAAAAAGCCTACTATTCCCCAACTTGGAAAAAATGTAATGAATGCATTTAATTAACTATGAAATGATGCTTCCCTACTGGTTTTTATAATGGCAGAATAATAGTTTTATTGACATGAAATTCAGATTTTATACTGCGGACATCAAACCGTCAATTTTTTTGAAAATCACCCATACAATATAATTATCTTCCTGAAATAAAAACTTTTGTGAATCACCTTTCTATGTAAATTTTGTAATATAATTTTCTTCATGAAATAAACGTTCGGCAAAAGTTAAAAGTGAGTTTTGTAACTAATAACTATTGTAATATTTGTTTTCACAAAACCAGGAAAAATTACACTTTGAAATTTAAAGACACGATAAATCGCTAACGCCACTAATTGTAAACTTATTTAACCTTTAACTGTTGGTGTGCGGTCTGAGAGAGCGAGCAACATTTTCAAATCGTTAGATTCTTTTTTAAAAATCGAAAATGGGTTCTTCTGTTTGACTTAATTTTGCATAAAACTAAGTTATTTCTGTTTTGAAAATTCGTTAAAATAAATTAAAGTTGTAAACATAATTGTAATTTAATCCTAGCTTTTCATTTAGTACGTGAATTTTAACTATTTTAGAGTTTTTTTTACAAGTGATCTGTAAGACCACTTACGGTCGTTATGCTAAAATATTTGTCACAGCTGTTAAGAGTTAAAAATCATGTTTAAATTATTATTGATATATTTTTGCATTTTATGGAATAGTACTAGATTTTCTGTGACAATGACTGTACATCGTATAATTTCGTGAGAACACACAACGATCTATACACACACACACAGCCTTCAATAACGTTGGGGATCCGCTGGTTCCAAACCAATTCGGAATCGTAACACTACAAAGTAGAACTCAATAGTCCGCCGGAGCAGAGTGATCGTTCACCATCAATGACAGCCTTTGACATATTATTTACAAAAAAGTCAATTTTTCTCAAGTGAAAGATCGGTTTTAAATATCCAACTAAGCTGCTTTATTCAAAATTGATCTAAATTTCTAATATTGCTGTATTGCCACCAAAAAGTGGATTTGTCCTCAAAAATGAAAATTTTAAGCAGGTAATCCTTTTTCAACTCATGAAAATGGCGCGGAATAATTGTCCCGTGCCAGCTAGATGGGTACCCTAAATAATTTATATTAGCTTATCTGTGATACGTTTTAGATTCTTTACATTTGTCTCTTACCAAATAATCACAAAAAACCTGTCTACCCTAAGAAGTTTGCCCTCCCCTTTGTTAACAATAGCAAAATGAAAGCATCATATTGTCTATCATGGTGAGCAGTTGCTCTTACAAGTAGGTCATCTTCATAAAAAAAGATTGTAATACGTATATTTTTTCTAGAAAAACTGATGTTCTTTTACATCATAAATTCCATTAATATTACAATGCATAATATAATAATTATAATAGTACATTAATCAGTATATTTTATACTAGAATAGCTCTGCATAAAAAATAAATAAACGCGATACATTGGCATTTTTGTAACATATGGAACAAGTTTTAAAATTACATACAGGTGCTGTTGTCAAAACAAAAAGTAATGTGTGAAAAGAGTAGTTTATTTTCCAAATTATTCCTCTTTATGAAAAATATGCACTGTTGTGCTCTTACGCAGTAATTGTGAAACAAATTAAACTGTTTAAAATCATCAGGTTTCTTCAGTTTTCCTATGGAACAAATGTTCCGCCTAGTAGTTGATCATTATTCGGCCTGGCCGAATAGTAAGCTAGATTATGTAATCAGTTTTCGAAATTAGCGGTCGTTAGTCGTATTTTGCAACTAAAAATTTCCGTTGGACGACCATGATTTCACATCCAGTCTTCACTTTTGACGCCTAACCTTTCAAAAAAACTTTTAGTCTGACAACCACCAATTTGATCCAACTCGTCATTTTTTATTTATTTTTAAAATCTAGCATAACTTTATATAGTTGTATTTTTATATACATATTTCATCTCATCTTCTGTATTTTGAGTTTTTACGATGTCTATGAATTGACATCGTTCTTAACCTTCAAATTTGGAGTTGGCAATTTTTACTTACAAATGAAGCAAGTAACACTGGACTGTAAATAGGAGTTGGAAAAATAGTTAAGTCAACTAACTCATATTTTTTTTTATTATGGACTGATTAAAATAGAGGTTTGGTTCATTAACTTAAGTAAAATTACCAACTTTCTTAAAAGTTACTAATAGAAATTTGATTTTTGAACATTTTTCTCTTACTTATCAATTTTCTCAGTAAGCTTGTAAAGTTTTGCGATTGTTTTAGCAATTGCACAACTGTCTTCATAGTTACCGTTATTATCTCTGTTCAAGCAATTTGAATTACTTTAAAATTACGCCTACAAGAACATTTTTGGCGACTAACTTTGACATCCTAATTTTGAACCCTGGTTATTGGTACTAAATACCAATATAAATAAATAAATGTTTGTGCGCTTACACATTTTTATGCTTAGTTCAAAAAGGGGAAAGAAGACTTTCAGTCAGGGTTCGAAATTAGGATGTAAAAGTTGGGTGTCATTGGCACCTAGCATTTTTATTTTAGGCACCAAAAAAGTTCTGCTAGGCGTAATTTTAAAATAATTCAAATTGCTTGGACAGAGATAACAACGGGTAAGGGATCTTTCATAAATGATGTCACGCTTCGAGGGGGGAGGGGTTCGTGAAATTGTGACAAGGGGAGGGGGTAGCAAGAAGTGTGACATCCTGCATTATGCAACATAGCGTGACACGCATACCTGCCCACTCTACTGGTTTCTCCAGGAGAATCCTGGATTTCCCTCTATTCTCCTGGTCTCCCAGTTTGTTTTTAAAATCTCCTGGTTTTTATAAATTTTGGTAAAAACCCCTAAACATGGGGAATTTTATGGAAAAAAATTACTGTAAATTTAATTCAAAAAGCAATTGTTTGTTGTTTAATTCCTTTGGCAAATGAATTTACACAAGAAACTTTGTTTTAGACATTATAAACTCAAATATAACTTTGGAGGAGTGATTATTTTCCATGGAAGCATATCACATAAGGAACTTGTGAGTGGTTGTAATTTAAGTGATCAAAGACTCGCCATTTTCCATACTAAAAAATAATGAAAAATGCATGCAAAATTGTGGTGCATCGCAATCTACTGGATGTTTTCCTCAGAATGTTGGCAGGTATGGACATGTGACAAAGGGGGGAGGGGTCCACTGAAGTGTAACATATTGTGACAAAGGGGGAAGGGGGTCAAATATAAAAGGGAAAGAAGCGTGACATCATTTATGAACGGCCCCTAACTGGGAAGACAGTTGTGCAATTGCTAAAAAATATCGCAAATCTTTACAACCTTACGGAGAAAATTGATAAGTAAAAAAATATATTTCTATTAGTAACTTTTAAAGAAAGTTGGTAATTTTATTTAAGTTTAAGAATCAATATAAGCGTCTATTTTAATAGGTCCATAATAAAATAAAATATGAGTTAATTGACTTGACTATTTTTTCAAGTGCTATTTACACTTAGTGCTACCTACTTCATTTGTAAGTAAAAATTTCCAACTGCAAGTTTGAAGGTCAAGAAGTTAGGATAGGTCTTCATGGGTATCGTAAAAACTCAAAATACAGAAGATTGGATGAAATATGCATATAAAAATATAACTATAAAGTTACGCTAGGTTTTAAAAATAAATAAAAATGACGAGTTGGTGCAAATTGTGGTTGTCAAACTAAAAGTTAGTTGAAAGGTCGTCCTGCAAAATACGACTAACGACCGCTAATTTCGAACACTAGTTTTAGTCTAAGAAATAAATATTTTGAACCATTGTGTAGAAACATGACGTTCTATATTTCCGATATTTTAAAAGCAGGCATGAAGGTGTGAGACCAAGATCTTTCAAGTTATTTTAATACTTTGCACCTAAAATGAAGCAAAAAAGGTTTCTCATGTCCAAGACCATATCCAGAAATTTTTTTCGGGAGGAAGGGGGGGGGGGGGGTAGGAGAGGGGTCTGATTTCGACGCACTGCATAAAAAATAGTTTCAGAGAGGACATTATGTTAAGTTAGGAAGAATTTCGGGGGGCGAGGGGTGTCCACCCCTCTCTATACGGTCTTGGTTATTTGGGCCCCATTTTATTTCTTTCAAATAAGAAAATTAGAAAAAAGTAAAGAAAATCGTTTTTTTTTTTTCTGGTCATTCATAATAAGGGGATTTGGAGAAGTTGAACGTCCCCCTCCCCCAGACAAATGCAACACTGATTTATAGCAACGGAAATACAAAATTCCCTTCTGACACTACCGGCGTTATGCATCGTACTTTTTTTTCGCTTCCCTGCGCAGCAGGGACGGACAGGTGCCGAGATAAAGATCCCGAATCTGACCGTCGGTTGTCCGGCTAAAAAAGAGAAACAGTACACCCCTCGGTTCACCCACCGGGGGTAAAGTTAACCGTAGGGGGGTCAAATTCTGCTGCACTCTAAAAAGACCGCTTCTGTTCATAAATGTGTTGCATGTTAATGTATACAGCTCATTTTGCACTTCAATGCATTCTGTATTCCATTGTCACATCTTATTTGTTCCTTCTACCCTCGTTAAGCATAAATTTTGCATATACAGCGTGGGGCAAAAGTAATGACCCGGTTTTGAAGGGTTATAAAAAAAAGAAGCTACTACAGTTTGAGACTTAAAACTTTTCTTATTTTGTTCTGTATTTAATAAAAAAATGTTTACATCAAGTTTTGAATACCACTTCAGCAAGAGGGCGGCCTTCATCACCAATACATTGATGCAGTCCATTTCTGAAGTTTTGGGAAACTTTTCTGCACATTTCAAAGGGTATGGCGGGTATTTACTCGATAATTCGATCCTTCAAGCTCTTCTAAAATATGGGGAACTGTCCCCTTCAAATAACCCCACAAAAAAAAAGGGCTTAGGCACCGTAAGATTACGCAGGATATTGAAATGCACACAAAGATGCAGTCCATTCTCTCTACTTGGAAAAATTGACTGCATCAGTGTGACGCTGAAGTGACATTCAAAACATAATGTAAAAAAAAAAAAAATGGTATTAAATACAGATCAAAATATAAAAAGTTTTAAGTTTCAAACTTTTTTTTATAACCCTTCAAAACCGGGTCATTTTTTTTTTGCCCCACCCTGTATTTATTTGTGTCCTGTGAAGTAGCAGTAGCAGTGAACTATAGTCATAGCGAATACTGATACAACGAAATATCCATTATAATGAAATAAATGTTTAGTAGTGTACTTATCAATTTTTTCCCCTAAAAAAGTGCAGGGTTGTATTTTTTAATTTTTTCGTTTTGCTTCGAGAGAATTTTCAATGGCTAATTTGAGCATTTACTTAATTTCTTTCAATAAGTGCTCATTTTAGTTGCAGTTTCTTTTCTTCGAAGCAAGTAATTCATTTTCCGAGTAAAATGGTCAACAACACAACTGTCATCAATCTTTAGAATTTGCTTTGGAAGCTCTCCAATTAATGCAAGTTTTAAATATTTCATCCCGTTAATCAGGATTCATTTTCCTTTTCTCTCTTTGAGATCCTTTCATATTTGCTTCGAAAATCCTACGATTAACGCATCTTTAATGTTCATTATTCTGTTAATGTATATTAAATAGTTTTCATCTTCTCTCTTTCTCTCTCTGTTTTTTTTTTCTTCAGTAGGATGTTCATTTTCCCCTGGTCCTTAATCCCCCTCCCCCCGTCTTTCTGTGTTTACAAAAGTTTGACTTTGAATCCTATCTTCTTTCACAAGGGACTGCTGTTGAACCTCGATTTAACGAATTGATTGGGACCGACACATTTGTTCGTTAAATCGAAGGAATTCGTTAAATCCAATATCAGTTTTTGTAAAGAGTAAGGTATAAAAATATCAATGCAAAATACCCATAGATATATGGATATGAAAATAGAATGATTATTGTTTTCTACCAGCTTCAAAAATATGAGTTATACGTTTGGAAATCAACTTTGAAATAATATATAAATTCTTTCATTCTACTTGCTTTTAAAACTCACCTTATCTGTGTTCTTTATCATATTCCTACATTGAAAAGGGGGGAAAGACTGTCTTCTGAATCCGCCAGAAATGAGAATTTTTTTTAAACACTTGGCCTAGGGTGTAAAATATTCAAACTTTTATGTGCGTAAAATTAAAAGCTCTAATTTTATGTGCGAATTTTTTTCAGCGATTGTTGTTCGTTAAATCAAAGCTAAAAATTCGTTAAATGTGAGCATTTTAGCACTTGTCGAGACAGAAAAAATGTTCGTTGATTCGAAGAATTCATTAAATCAAAGTACGTTAAATCGAAGTTCGACTGTAGTTAATTACCGTAATTATCGGTAAATAGTTCACAGGAAGAAAAATTCATCCTAAAAAAACCAAGTTCGGTGTACAACCCGTATCGTTGTATAACCCGCACACCTGAACAAATCACTCTGTAAGGTACACTGTTTATAAGGAAACAATTTTAAATTACAGAGCACGTAACATTTAAAATTATATTGTAAAAAGTTTACATTTTACTATACTTTATTTATATATTTTATTTATACAGGGACCTCTGCTCTTTGTGATTTAATTGGTGTGGAAGCAAAGGCTTGCATGGGGAAGTTAAGAAGGATGGGTGAAATTGGATCACCGTTTCGAAACCTATCATTTATTTCTTTAAATTTAATTTTCTTTTTAATAATAATAATTATTATTATTATTTAAATTCCGTTTATTGCCCGCATCGTTATATTGCTCTCAGATAGTAAAAAAAAGAACTGTTTCGTAGATAACCCGCGGGCTATACACATGTAATTACGGTATTAATCGTAAAATTTCATCTATGTCATTTTGAAAATGCAAAAAGTTTTTTTTTTTTTCATTGGTAAAAAGTAAACAAAAGGTTTCAAAATGTCTATATTTTGTAAGTTTTCAACATGCTCTTCCCACGCTGTAAAATGTTTTCCGTTTAGTTGCCATCATTTTTGGTGTTCAGGTGAACAATATTTAGTGTTCAGGTGGTGTCAAGTTGAAAATGATCCGTATAACCAGCGTTCGAAATTAGCGAACGTTAGGCGTATTTTGCAACTAAAAATTCCCGATTTACGACCGCGATTTTACATCCAGTTGTCACTTTTGAAACCTAACCTTTCATAAAACTTTTAGTTTGACAACTACAATTTTTCACCCTGTTGCCATTTAATATTTAGTTATTTATTTTTAATCTAGCACTAACTTTGTACAATTATATTTTTATATACGTATTTTATCTAATCTTTTGTATTTTTATTTTTTTACGATGAAGACTACTGTAACTTCTTGACCTTCAAATTTTTGAATCGTGAATTTTTACTTACAAATTAAATTTTGTAAGTAACACTTTGTGAATAACACCTGAAAAAATAGTTAAGCCTATTAACTCATACTGTTGTCCCCGCTTAAAGGAATACCGTCGGTTCCAGCTAATTTTATTCGATTATGCGGGGAAAAATTATTTACCACACAGAGCTTAAAAGTTTTATATTTTAGAGCTTATTATATATTTTATAATAAGCTCTAAATGATTACTTACTAAGCTTATAGTATATTTTAGAGCTTAAGAGCTTAAAAATTTACTACACAGAGCTTAAAAGTTAAGCATCTAACGAAAAGTTACAGAATCAGACTAAACGGAAATCTTGTTTCCAACTGCATTACACCTGCTGCCCCCGCAGGGACCAGGGACCATTGTGTGAAAAATCAGTTTTATTAATCTTTCCTTCTAGAAAAAAGGAAGCTGGTTGTCTTCATTGGAATATCCCCTCCAGCTTTCTCCTTATTTTTTTGTATTGCTAAGAATAGAAGATTCCAGAAACCCTTTAGAAAACGACCTCTGTTAACTTCCGGGTGGGAGGGGGGGAGGGAATGAAAAAGAACGAGTGACTCTCAAAATTAGTGGGAATGGGGAGGTGTTGTTGAAAGATCATCTTGGAAAATTCAAAAATTGTTCTTTTTTCCTTATTTATTTTTAAAATTTAATCAATTTTTTTATCAAAAATATTTCAAAAGCAGACCAGTATTATTGGATTATCCGGGGAAATTATTCGATTAAACGGGTATCTTTAACATTGCATCTATGGGGAAATATTCGGTTCCGGAAGGTTTTATTGTTATAAGCGGGGTATTCCTTTATCCGTTACCCGATTAAGCGGGGCTGACAATATTTTACTTAATTAGGCAGATCAAAATAGACGTTTATATTGATTCATAAATTTAAGAAAAATTACCAACCCCTCAAAAGTTAGAAACAGAATTTGATTTTTTAACATCTTTCTCTTACATCAATTTCTCAGTACGGTTGTGATGTTTTGAGATATTTTTTAACAAATTGCACAAATGTCTTCATAGTTATCAGCCCAAACCATTTGAATTATTTTGAAAATACGTCTAGCAGAACATTTTTAGCAACTAAAACAATAATTCTAGGTGCAATGACGCCTAACTTTTAGATCCCAATTTCGAACCCTGTATGTAATCACCATTCAACTAAACCAAATATTTTTATCGAATACCGAATATTCGTTACATGCCTAACATAAATACAGGCCCGTATTTAAGGTGTTGTGCGCCCCTGTGCTCCAGGAACTTTTAATTTGATTTGCTCTAAGCAATTTTATGAAAGTTGCTAATCTTGAAATTAAGAAAAATGACTACTTCAATAGGGTTGTGGGCAGTTGAAATAGTTTACGAGAAGCGACTGTTACTTGCAGTGGGGAAAAACTTTTAAGCAGGGTTCGAAATTAGCAATCGTTTGTCGTATTTTGCAACTAAAAATTTCCATTTGACGGCTATGATTTTACATTCAATCGTCTAAACTTTCATGAAACTGCTAGTACACGACTGCATTATTGCACTGTAATTTTTTTAAAATTTATTATTTTTTTTAATCTGATGTAACATTAAGCAATTTCATTTTTATGAACAAATTTCATCTATTCTTCTGTGTTTTGAGTTTTTACGACGCCTGTGAAAACTATCGTAACTTCTTGACTGTCGAATTTTAGAATTGTGAATTTTTACTAATTTGTAAGTAATTTACAGTGAAATGTTGCGTACAAAACTTACTTTAAGTGACACTTATAAATTGATTATAAATAATATTTGAAAAAATAATCCGATTAACTCATATTTTATAAACATTTATTATTTATTATAATAAATGTTTATATGGATGCATAAACTTAACTAAAATGACGAACTTCTCAAAAGTTGCTAACAGAAATTTATTTTAGAACATTTTTCTTTTACTTATTAATTTTATCAGTAAAGCTGTGTTTTCTTGCGGTTTTTTTAACAATTGCAGAACTGTCTCAACAGTTGTCAGTAGACATCGCTGCCTAAGAAATTTGAATTATTTTAAAATGACATCTATCGGAAGTTCAAAGTTGAACGAAAAATTGTTCAAATCAAAAAATAAAATATGGAAAAGAGGAGTCCTCGCCAAGATCTTTCGAATGCAAAAAAAAAAAAACCTTTCAAATCGTGCAGTTTCTTTAAAAAATATTGGGGGACAGACCGATATACATATTTTCTCCCATCTCAAAGCCCTGCTGTCATTTTTTGTATTTTAAAGCTTTATTGAATTATTTCACTTATTTTTGGCTTTTCGTTATTTTTAACGATACTTTTACGATATATTAAGCCAGCGTTTCTCAACCTTTCAGTTTTCGTGGGGCCCAATTTTCTATCATAATTTTCATCGCCCCCCCCCCCCCCACTTACCTTAAAATGTATACAACAATAATGTATATTGCGTAATTTCGATTCTGTGTCTGAATTATTTTTAACCAACTGCTAAACAAGAGTAAAAACGAGAAATTTTGTAATAAAATTCGTTTAGTAATAAATCACTATTTGACTTTTGGGCAGAAGTAGAGGATGATTTTTTTGCACTAAAAACAAGGGCATTTCGCATTCTATTACCATTTTCAACATCCTACTTTTGTGAAACTGGATTTTCTGCTGTGGCTTCTTTGAAGGCAAACTATAGATCTCGGCTAAATATAGAAACAACTGAGAGTGGCTATTTCTAATATTAAGCCTTCCTACGAAAAACTTTGTTTTGCAAGACAGGCCCGAGGATGTCACTAATAATTATTAAATTTGCTTTTAATGTAGTATGTTTTGACTGAGAGCGTTTTAATTTAGAAATTTGTTTTACTTTAATAAGTTAAAAAATATGTCGAAATGGATTTTGTTTTCTACGTATATGTGTGCTTTCCTTTCAGTCAGTTAATCAATTTTTTAAAGTAATATTTTCACTTGGATATTCTCGCTCCCCCCTTCTCGTGTGCTCGCGCCCCACAGGTTGAGAATCGCTGCAATAAACCTTCTTTCAAACGTTTTTTCAAATAAATTTTTATGGGAAAAAAGCCTAAAAAGAGTGAGAGAGATAGAATCCCTCTCTCTCTCTTTTCCATATGAAATATGCTCACCCCCCCCCCCCTTCCAGAGGGTTCACACTGGGTGAAAAATACAAGATGGGATTTCCCACCTTGACCAAAATTTTAAGTTGTATTTTTGGAATTTAAGTGGGAACTTTTCTTTTTGTTTTTGTCTTTAAAGTATTACTAAATTGTCCGATCATGATCTAACGTAAATTATCTGTGTACAGCCCGCGGGTTATCTACAAAAAAACCTCCTTTTTTTACTATCTGCGGGCAATACATGAAATTTAAAAAAAAATTATTATTAAAAAGAGAACAACCTTTCCAAAATATCGAAATATCTTTTCCTGCAAAACAAAATGCAGAAAAATACGTCGTGGCTTTCGAAACGACGGTCCGAAGCAGATTGGTACTCGGGCGCTACAGGCGAATGTATTGTTTTCTAGGGTTGTATATCATGTTTGTTTTCTGGGTGCGGGTTATACAACGATGCGTGTTATACACCGAACGATTTTTTTAGAATGAATTTTTCTGCCTGCGGACTATACAACGATGCGGGCAATTTACCGATAAACTATTCAATACAAGATGATTATCTAAGCTATGCTCAACAAAGAAAAAATAAACATCAACGAGGTTCACACAAAACGGATCCTTCACAGAATTTGCGATCACGAAGATGGGTACTTTATAACAGCGGTTCTTAAAGTGTGTTCCGCGGAAACCTAGGGTTCCGCAAAAGAATCGCAGGGGTTCCTTTGTTAAGTTATGATTACATAAAATTACTTTCAGTTTGTCATGTTCAGAGAAACCGAAGGGATGCTGATGAAAATTTATCCACATTAAAAGTTTATCTGAAAGTGGTAGTTAAGCACTTCCTGAAAGTAAAAATACATTTGAAAGAAATGAAAACTGTTCAGAGGATCCTATAAGTTACTTATGTAAAGTTAATATAAAAATCGTAAAATGACTCGTTGCTCCCCTTTAAGCCACTCTGAAACGCTAAAAGGCGGGTCAAAGACTACTATACGTCGTTTCGTCGTTTGATGATAAAAGGTTGACAATTATGTTCAATAATATTGACTAATGAGTAAAAAAAGGGAATGTTGTTTTTTGTAAGACTGTTGATACGATCTCCGAGTCGAAGAGTACGTTTAGTAAACAACCAACTGGTGTTTAGGTAATGGCATTGCAAAAAAAAAAATTGTTTCAACTCTTAATGCATACATTTAATAGTTCAAAAAAGCTTGAAATTTATGCACGCAATCATGTCTTGTTTCCTGTTTATGATTTTTACACTTAAAAAATTAGATTTTTCCGCTGGACATTGCTTCCACTCATACTTTCAACTGACTGCTTCAATGACATTGCTCGAACAGTGTAATTGTATGTTTCCTTTTCAATCTGATATTAATAATGTAGAGAAAATCTGGGTATTCTTAAGTAATAATTATATCGAAATGGCAAGAAGTCAATTGGGGAAATAAAACTGGCCTTGCGGAACTCTCGATTTGGACCAGAAATACAGTAAAACCCCGTTATACCGCGCCTCAGTATACCACGGAGTCGGATATACCGCGGTGACTATCATGTCCCTCGACGCGACGTTTAAACCATTCTTTATCATTGCCATTTAAAGGAGATCCCTTATTTACCATAGTAAATAAATTCAGCAAGAGCTTGTTTCTCTTGAAATGGGAATGTTCAGTTCAATGCTTAACTATTCCATTTTTCAGAAGTCTAGTTATGCGTGGGTAACTTCTTTTATAGCGCTATCAACCTTTGTATTCCAGATTCTTTAGCATTTCCCTAAATATATCCCCCCAGTGAGGAGTGCGTTCCTTCCCTTCCAAATCTAATTTTTTCTTAAAATCTTTCCGCCTTCACAATCCCATGTTGATAACATAAAGTGATTTTTAAGCACCTTTCTTCTCTGAATGCAGTTGGTTTATAACCTATCGCTCGATAGATTTATTGCGCAGCTGAGATGTGGACTTGTTGCACAGCAATTACAGTGAATAAAATGGCAGCAAAGCAAAGAAAATATATACTATAGGGGGAAGAAAAGCTACGAGTCCTTGATAAAGTTAAAACTGATGCAACAAAAGCGAGTATGATTTCGTGAATATGGTTCCGCGGTATAGTTCCACTAAACCGCGGTTATGTTATAACGCGGGTGCCAAACATGTCCCCCGACACCCGCGTTTTAACGGAGTTTTACTGTAATACACACAAAAAAAAAAAAAAAACACTATAAATAAATAGGTTCCGCTGCAATAACAAAGCATAATAAACATAAAGCCGCCATAACAAAGCAGTTAATTACAACTTTCTCCTGTGCTTCTCAACCGATTTTCTTCCTTTTTTTAATAAATTATTATTTGGCGTTATCAATAAAAAAAAAATTTAAATTTGATATTTTTTCCTACTACTTTCGATATAAATTCGAAGCCATTCTTAAGAAGTCTTTATTTATTGTATTTTAATACTGCTCCTTAAATCTACAACCTACAATACACAATAAATTTTTTACTATTTGGAATTCAAACACGGAGAAATATCAAGGGCAAGATGAAAGAGAAAATGTAATCGATTAAATAAATGTCAAAGCAAAATAATACTAATCTTAAGGTGTCAGTTAGTCCATTAACAAAGTATATACATATACAGTCGACACTCGATATAACGACCGTCTGCGTCCCACAGAAAAAGGTCTTTATAACGAGTGGTCGCTATAAGAGGTAGAATTTTCTTTAAAAAATATACATGCGTCATGCATGTAACGTAGTTCCATTAAAATTGTTAATTTTCAAAGGTTCGGACTAAATGATAATTTTTTTTTTAATCATTGGAATTTAAAAAATAAATAAATAAATAAAAAGATTTTAACGTAGAAAATATAGGAAGAAAAAAAAATAAATGCATATTTCTGGAGGCAAAACTTCTGAGCTGACATGAGACCTGGCACGGACAGCATGACTCCTATTATTTCAGAGAATCGACCCTTGGAAAATCATTTGATTCAAACTTCAAACCAACGATCTTCTACTCGGTCAAACTACTAATACATCTGTCAACCCCTTTTCTCGAAAATTCCACGTTTGCTCCCTCTCTATTCTTTCCCTACTGTGATAAGTGGTGATCCACCCCCTGACAAAGTTTAATTGCACACTGAAAACTCCATGCAGCTCTGCGCTAACTATAATCAAGCTACAAATTTGGAAACATGCTCTATTTGAAAAAATACCAGAAATACTGTCCGCTGAATTCGGTCGCTGTATTGGATTGGAGGATACAGAACGGTCGTTATACCGAAAACAAATTAACATAGAGTTCCTATGGATAAAGTTAGTAACTTTTACCACTGGTCGTTATAATGGAAGGGTCTTTATAATGTGTGGTCGTTATAACGAGCGTCGACTGTATATGACAAGTCAGCCAGATTGTTTGTCCAGTACAATATAAAAGGAATTTCAATCAAACGATGTCTAATATAATATAAAGTGAGACAATACGAAGCGGTGACGCGTTATTTTGCTTCGAATCAATGTTTCGCGAGTTTGTAATTTTCATTAGCGTTTATAGCTCTTGAAAGTGAAAGTGAGTGTTTCTAATTTATTTGATATTGTTAGGGCGGCATGTATATTTTCTTCATACATATTTTCTTTACACGAGAAGGAATGCAGAGAGATGAAATTTATGTATATTATGTTTTACAAGTTATTGAGTCTTAACTTTTGACACTCAGTGTAATAACTTGAAGTAGTTGAGTCATTAATACAAGAAAGATCTCCTTGCTGAATAGTAGAAACCACTAATAGATTTTTAGAGTTCATCTAATTTGAAACAATCGTTTCATTACATTTCAATATTTCACGCAATGAGTTTTTGTTTTTAGTTTTTAAAAAACGAAAACGCGTATTTAAGTAAGCACTCTGTATTAATACTTGTTCCCTTTGGAGAAACACATCGAAACCAAAAAACAAGATTACGCGTACTAAAACACGAATTCAGATCTGAATTGGACGCTAGCACAAGCCTGCCTATGTATTCAAATATCTGAGATAAAACCTCCTACCTTTACTGCCATTATTAACAATACAGTGAAACAATTTCATTTTTCAAGTTAATGGGAATTATTTTTAAATTGTAACAGGTGTGATAAGTTACTATTTTTTCTTATTTTCCATTGCAACAATATTTTTTCATCGGCAGCCTGATAGCTTAAAAATAAGTTGCAAAGGTGTAATTCAGAAGGACAACCAATGATCCCCAGTTTTGAAGGTTTTTCTTAACTTCTAAATCCAAGAGCATTCGTAAAAACTTATTTCGTTCGGCAGAAGGCAAAGAGGAGTAAGAGACATTTGGAAGGGAGCTTTCCACAAATTAGGTCTTTACAATATTAAAACCTTCAATTCAAAATACGTAGTTTTAAATTCATTTCCGCCCAGTGGGGAACCCCTTTAAATGAGCCCTGTCCAGATCATTAAAATTGTAATTTTCAGTAGGAAGACTAACGGGGGTTCCGCAAAGTAAAAATGCGTAGTTAAGGGCTCCGTGGTCAAAAAAGTTCGAGAACCGCTGCCTTATAAAATATGAAGCATGAAAAAGGTCATTTTGGTTATTTAACCAAAATTCTTTGATGTGTGATTTTTACAAAAAAATCCTAAAAATTAGTTTAATATTTCCTCTATTTTTTCTGATCATATGTCATTTTATCTATTGATGTTTTTCAATGAAAACAGTATATTTTAGAAACCAGTATTCTTTTGTAACCTTGTGACCAAGGAATATTCCCTTTTTCCACTCCTTTGTTTGATTTTGTCCTCTGTGAGTAGAATGAATGATGACAAGTTTGCATTCACAAAGGGACATTATTCATGTTATTGAGCAATTTAACATGAATTAAATTGCTCAATAATCCCAAGGAATGAAAAAGTTGTCAATCTTTCCCCCATGTTATTATACATGAAAAATAGGTTCCTACATTCTTCTCTTTATTAGTGAGGATAAGATGGCAGTTGAAAATTAGCATACTCTATTTATTTTGTATTGAATTATCAGTTTAGAATAGTAGTCTCGTTTCGCGATATTTTGAGCGCATGTCCGCTACTTGCGGGAACAGCGCGCGAACGAACTTTTTTTGAGTGGGATTTCAAAAAATACTGCGGAATCGCTTGGCCGAGCGCGAACCCAGCCCCCCCCCCCCCTGTCCACGTGACGAGCCTACGTTATTCATGAAAAGCGTTCTCGACTTTTATAAGATTACGTAAATTGTTCATATCTTTTTTCTTCACTTCAATTCAATTAAAAAACTATTTTTTATTTATAATCTCTTATTTAATACTTTATTTTTTACAATATACAACTACAGTAAAACTTCCAAAGTTGACCACTTTCCCACCTCCCTACATTGCCCACCTCTCTATGTTGACCGAAATTTTTCAGTTTGAACGGTCACAATGCATTTTCAATGGCGCTTCACCTCTCTGTGTTGACCACCTCCATAAGTTGTATGTTGACCACTTTTTAGTAGGTTATTTGCAATAAATATGTATAATTTGCTCTAACTTGACCACCGATGTTTTCTTAATTAGTTGTTCGACTTATCTGAGTAACACTTGACCCCCTTGTGGTGCTAAATTCATTGTTCACTTCCAGTATCATACAATGAGAGGGAAATGCCGGAGATTGAGCCCAGCCATTTGTTAAGGAGAAATGCGAGCGCGCGCGAGCGTTC
This sequence comes from Octonoba sinensis, assembly GCA_038502835.1. Taxonomy (NCBI): domain Eukaryota; kingdom Metazoa; phylum Arthropoda; class Arachnida; order Araneae; family Uloboridae; genus Octonoba; species Octonoba sinensis. The sequence goes on along the minus strand of CM076601.1, from coordinate 22,116,749 downwards.
TTACTATCTAAACATAGTACCATTTTGAGGGTAGAATTTCTTTGTTAAAATAATTAATCGGGCTAGTACTAAAATGAGAAATATCTAACAAAGAGAGTTTAAAAAACTTTCTTTAATCCTAGCGTATTATTTATTTACGAAATTAGATTCTTTTTCATATTTTTCATTCAAAATTTAATTGTAACATTTGTTTGCTCTTTATTATAAAACAAAACATTACTTCACCATGATAAATTATATAAGTGTCAATTGACTCATACAATAAATTTTTTCTTTTTCTTTTTTTTTTTTGTCAAAATTTTACGTAATGTGAAGCCCCCAACGATCAGCATGATTGATCAGTTATAAAACGTCGCAGAATGAATCTGAAAAATCATAAAAATGTATAGAAATATAATGCAAAATACGGGAAAAATTTAAACATAAAAAAAAAAAATAGCTCCGAGTCAAATATATTTTTATCGTTATATGTCAATTTATTGCTAATTTAATCAATCAGAATTTTTTTTGATGTATTGCCGGAGTAAGAATAAAATTTTAAGCGAAAATAATCTATTTTTTTTATTTTTAAGATTTACAAATTAATAATAAAATTGCAAGCAATTTATTATTAATTCTATATTTAATTGTTATGCTAACAAATGAATGTTTAATTTATACCTGAATTAGATTTCTTATTATTATTGTTATTACTTTCATTATTTTACACACACACACACATATGTTTATATACGTGTATATATATATATATATATATATATATATATACATTTACTGTTACAAAAGAAAAAGTGCGCCATATCGTCTCGGGCCTAGGATGCCCTCAAACCTAAATCTACTACTGCCCTGTATGGGAATAATCCTGTAGATTGACAGCACGAGCACACAAAAGGAACTAAAGATAAAGGCGTATGGCTGGCTGAATGACACTATTAAGAGCCTCCTTTTGGTAAAACATTCGGGAGAAGAAAGGTTGAGATCTTCCAAGGGTTTACACATAATTCACTGATAACAACCTTCTAAGAAATTTTGCAGGTGCATGCCATCCATGTCCACAGAAGAATTAGCATTGGAATTGGGAAAAGAAAAGTGTATGTTCGGTTGGGCGAGTTTTGCATTCCACCCTACACCATTAATCGAAGAAGAATACACTATACACTAGCATTTATTCTATTCACTCATCAATCAGTCCCAGTCTATCAGCATCAGTACCAAAGGTTTAACACCATCCTGGGCTGTTGAAACTAGAGCCACTACAGAGGATATAGGAGTCTTAGTTAAAAACCGTGTCGACTTTCCGTCGCCGTGCCATTCACCATTAATGGAGGGGGCCTAGAGGATTAAGAACGGACAATGGGAGGATGGAAGGGAGTGCTGGACAGCTGACGACCTCCTTGAATTCAGGGAAAACGTTCTGTCATATGGACGTGATTTTTACTTAGACGACGGGGGAAACTGGTTGATTGCTTTTTTCAACTTCAGTAATTTGTAGTTCGGCCATTATTAACTTCTACATTTTTAACAGGCTTTGTGATTCCTCCCCCCCCCCCCCCATGTCTTGCATTCTGTTTCTTTCTTTTTTTTTTGTTATTTTTTTATTTTTATGTATCATATTTATTTTTTGACATTTGTAAAAAACATAACTTTTACAATTATAAAAGATTATATCAATAAAAAAAGAAAAAAGTTTTAAACCAGCATTGTGATTTTCCTTGTTTGAATCTTTGATAGTGCCTGATTAAAGTTGTCATTTACAACTTTAACAGTGTATTTATCGTACTCGATCGCAGCCTAGATCATTTCCAGTAACATTTAATTATATATATATATATATATATATATATATATATATATATATATATATATACTGACTAAAATAGAAAACTGTAATGCATTGAATATTACATAAAAACTTCCTGAGAAAATTAAGAAACCTGAAATAAAGCAAAAAAAAAACAAACTAAGAAAGTAAAAATAATTGTAGCTTGAATATATCTCAATACTTTGTTTTTTCAGTTCTGAAGTTAAAATTTTTAAGTTAATAAAAGAAATGCATAAATTTGCTTACATACAATTTTAAGAATGGGGGGAGAGGAGGAGAATAGTAGCGGATATATACCACTTGATATATATCAGATTTGTAAGCTTATGCGTATTCTGATAAATAAAAAATTACAAATTTACGTTATTTAAAGTTAAACACTTTAGATTCATCTTAGATTAGCTCATTCATTGAATCCTGAGTTAATGAAAGAGTGAGAAAGTATAATTATAAGAGAGCTAAATTTATAGTGATGACAGTGGGCTCCTTCAACCTTCCTCGCGATGTCGCCCTCCCCAAAAATTTAGGGTGATGAGCAATTGAGACATAACTTCAGAAAATCCACAATGATAATGATTCTCTCTCTCTCTCTCTCTTTTATTACACGGTTTTATTTAACTTGATTTGCCACGGAAGTTAATTTCGCGGTTTTCGACCACTATTGCTGCATAAATTAGCTTCAAACTTTGCACACAAGCTTATCTTCCGATGACAATACAATGTCTATATATTTTAAATTTTATTACAACGTTGATTAAAAAAATTTATAATTTTGACTCTAAGGAAATTATCAGAATTATTATTTGTCGAATGGCAACGATAGCTTTATTTGGAATGTTTCGATAATGCAACGATGTTTTGAATTTTAAAAAACTGAAAACACGGCGAAATTTTTTTTAAAAATAAAACCGTGTAACCTAAAACATTTTTACACGGTTTTATATTTATAAATTACTTTGAACTCACTTCATCAGATAAGTAATGCACTAAAACTCTATAAAGTCATTTTCTCTTTGTTAATTTTCTAAAATTAAACATGACACCCAACAATAGAAACTTTTGTTATACTTCTATGTATGGCAACATACCGAAATTAGAAGTATGTATTATCAGAGCCCCCTCTCTGGTATTATATATTGCGTAATTGATATCTTCTTATCATGATAAACTGATGAACAATTACAGCATAGAGAAGATGCAAATTTTAAATAAAATGTACCGCAGATAACATAAAAGGTACACACTTATATCAGCCTAATTTATGTTTTAAATGAAGTAATAATTCTTAAAATTCTTGTTATATTAATATTTTTTATAAATAGTTCAAGGAAATTTTGTACTGACTAAGTGAAATTTAATTAGTAATTAACTTATTTAATAGTGTTCCGGTCTATATAATATCACATATTTAAATAAGCATATAGTTTTCAAATAGTTTGCGTGAAAGCTTATATTTATCATCTTAATATACCCCCCCCCCCCCCCATATATTCATGATGTGTATCATGAATATTTATATTTTAATACAGTTGAACCTCGATTTCACGTACTTTGATTTCACGAATTGTCCATTTTAACGAATATTTTTTCCTCTCCTGATAAAAGTGGTGTTAAAATGCTCTCATTTAACGAATTTTTAGCTTTGATTTAACGAACAACAATCGCTGTAGAGATAAAACCGCACATAAAACTAAAACGTATTTTTAGCACATAAAAATTTGAATATTTCACACCCTAACCCAAGTGAGTAATAAAATTTTTTTCTCATTTGGGACCGTTCATAGATGATGTCACACTTTTTTTCCAATATATTGGACCCCCTTCCCCCCCCCCTTTGTCACTAAGTGTCACACTTCAACATACCCCCTACCCCCTTTGTCACATGTCACGCTACATTAGATTAGCATAAAATAAGTTTAATTTGCTGCTTTTAAATGTTTTTATGGAAATCAATATGCACAATGTCACACATCTTGTTACCCCCCTTGTCACAAGCTGTCACACTTTCTTGAACCCCTCTCCCCCCTCTAAGCGTGGCATCATTTATGAATGACGCCTTTCTGGTAGATTCCAAACAGTCTTGTACCTTTCCAATGTCGAAACATGATGAAGAATACAGATAAGGTGCGTCGTGGAATGGCTACTTGCTTTAAATTTTAAAAGCAAGTAGCATTAAGGAATTTAGATCATTTTAACCCTCTCACGCATGAAAGCCTCATACGAGGTGACATATATTTTTGCTTCAAATTTTTATGCAGATTCGTTTTTGTGCTGCAATTTGCATGTCGTCCTCATCTAGACTCTCCAAACAATTCTTGGAAACCACGAAATGTTTCATAGGGTATTCAAGATTGTTAAAAGATTAAGATATCTTTGGGAGTCCATGGAGGATTCAAGAAAGAAGAGAAAATCTTAGTTTCGAATCAAATTCTGTTGTTTTTTTGAAGCGTGTTTTACATTACTGGGAATTTGTTATTATTTTGCAGCTTCTTATTCCTTATAAATGAAGTTTGAATATTCAATTTTGCCATGTTTATTGTTATATTGAATAAATATGGCAAAAAAACATAAAACGTCTTCATACAAGAACACGAATTTTTGACTATACAGGACAAAATTTCTAAAAATAAATTATCACACAACAATCCTGAGATGCTAAATTAGTTTGCGGCATATAAAGTTTTTGTTTATAACTCAAATAAATAAATGCATGCATGAGAGGGTTAAAGGTGATTTCCTAACGCACAACTAATAATTTTTTAGCTCGCAGTAAACAATAATAATTTTTTTTTTCATTTCCGTATATCTAAGGGTAATTTTCATTGATATTTTCATACCATGCTCTTTACAAAAATTGATATTGGATTGAACGAATTGTTCCGATTTAACGAACGGATTTGTCGGTTCCAATCAATTCGTTAAATCGATGTTCAACTGTATTTATATAAATATCATAATATTTTGAATGCTGGGAGGGGGGAGGCTTTATAGATGCACTATTGTTCGTTCGTAATTTTGTTCAATTTTATTATTGGTGTTTATTGTAATCCTGTCCGCGCAAGTGTTTGACGTGCATTTCCAATGAGATTTGTGCTTACTTTTAATATGGATTCGAAACAAATAGCCGTTATGAACAAATATTTATTTCGAACTTCCCACCGCGAATTGAGTCAGTGCAACTTGTGTGTATTTCCATTTTGAAGAAGTAGCGTAATTCAACTGCAAACTGAAGTAGTCGAGAAACTGGCTGACCACGTGTGGGTGCTAGGGGAGGGGGGAAGGAATCCCTACACCTCGCTGTCTTGAAGACATCCTGCGGTTTTGATTGAGATTGGATGTGTAACTCATCCATCACAATCGAGGGCATGACTGATGGAGGTGAATAGTCGAAACTGGCCGCCTTCTAAGCAATGAATCACACATGATTGTACTATTTTAAAATATCAATAGATGTTACAATTGTTTTAAACTAGCTGACGTGCCCGGCGTTGCACGGGTTACCCCGAATACTACAAAGTCGTTGGCGGAGAGAATAAGGGAAATCACGTGTCAGATATGCTATATATACTACAGATATGCGTGTCGCTTTATTATAACGTTAATTAGTAAAAATTAACAATGTTGGCTCTGAGAAAATAATCAGAATTATTATTTGCCCAATGGCAACAATAGCTTTGTTTGGAATGCTTGGATAGTTTGGATAATGCAACGATGTTTTGAATTTTAAAACACTGAAATCATGGCGAAACGTTTTAGTTTTTTTGAAGTAAAACCGTGCACGTTAAAACATTTTTACATGGTTTTATTTATTGCTTCGGTTTTTAATCATTTTAAAGCGCTTAAGTGACTGCATGAGATGAAATTTGCATGAAATTTATAGGACAACTAGAACACTAGTATTTGTAATGAAACAAAATCCAAGGCTTTTCTAAATTCGCTGCAGACGATCAGAAAATTATGTAGAAAAAAATAGCTTAAGAAATATTTCTAAAAAATCAACGTGGATTATATTGAAATAAAGTATAAAAATAAGGAAGTATACAATAGAAGATAGCATTTACGTACGTTTAACATTGTTTCGAAACATTCTTTTGCCCTGGTAACATCCATATCATAGCTGCAGAGATATTTTTTGTAATCTTTGATACAGAAAAGGCCATTTTCTAAAAAGAATCACAAAGAATCGATGTTATTTTTGAGATAAATACTCAAGAATTAATATTTTATATCATGCATTAATTTTTTTTATAGCATGCAGAATTTATATTTTATAGCATGTCGAGAGTGCTAAATTTATCGATTTAAAATGCCACAAGGGCATCCAACTGTTTTGTTTACCTCTATATTAAAGTTTTTTGGTATTTATGTAAAAGGCAGTATTACAGAACAACTTGCAAAAAGTTTCATACACATTTTTTGGTTTCACAGGGAAGAATTGGAAGTTAAAGATATAGTATTTGACATCCTGAAGGATTACTCGCAGATTACTTGTATTACTCTACTTGCTTAAATCACTATGCTTAGATAAAACGGTTCATTGTTCCTCGAAACATGTGTATGCAAGATGTTTTGCAATTTGTGCAGTAACTAAGCCATCTCACTTATGGTTCCAACAGTAATGGTAAGCAGTTTAATTCTTGTTTTTTGGTAGGATTACACACGCAATATTAGTCAACATATTTTTAAAAGAGTCCACTGCAACAGATTTAAAATTACTGACCCAAGTCGAAAACTTACGAGGCAAAAACAGAAACGAAAATTATCTTACAGCAGTCTTGCTAAAAGTTTGATATACGCACTATAAGCAGGGGTTTATACAGCATTTTGAAGTGTCCGTTTTTTAAGAATTTTTAAGAGTTTTTTTTTCTCTTTTGAAAAATCAAATAATTTTGTGAAAATTGATAATTTAAACATATAGTAATAAAAATTGTCATCGCTTTTTTCCTCTTTTTTAATAATAATAGTGTAAAAAGTTCGATTAGAAGCTTGGAATTTTTGTGTATATAGAGTGCGTTTTGATTTGAATTTTGTGTAGGGTCCGTTTTGATTTAAATTTTGTGTAGGGTCCTCTTTGATTTGAATTTTTTTAGAGATCTTTGTGCAAAATCAAATAATTTTGTGAAAATTGAAAATTAAAGCATCTAGTGATGAAAAATTTCATTTCTATTTTCCTTTTTTTTAATAAACATTGGTGTGAAAATACGATTTAGAAGCTTGGAATTTTTGTGTAGGGTCCGTTTTGATTTGAATTTTGTGTAGGACCCGTTTTGATTAATTGGAACTTTGTGAAGGTTCAGAAAACGGACCCGAAGTTCCTCTGGCGCGACTCCTGCTATAAGTAATTGTTAAATTCATTTTCTGTTTTCAAAAAGTGTGTATGCAGGTGAAACTTACTGTTAGTGTCCATGATGAAAAAGAATAATTGGAGATAGTTCTGCAAAAAGTCTGGTAACTCTTTGCGTGTCTTAGTTTGTTGACCCATATTGTGAAAAAAATTCAGCCATTCTTCAAATTCAACAACTGTGTCATGAAAAAAAAATGTTATTAGTTCAATCCTCCGTCAACGGAATTTTAAAAGAATGCTGACTCAAATTACACTTATGATTTACTAATATAGAAATTGAATTCCACATTTAATCAAGATCGAAACTGTGAATGTAAAGTACAGTGCTGCTATCTAGTATAGGAATAGAGCCACAGGTATAACTTTAAAACAATGGAACCAGGATAGATTAAAACCTTTTTTTTTTCGGGGAGGAGCGGGAGGCTTCAAGTAAACCCCGGGGATCTGAATCTTACGCATGAAATATATTTAATTATTCGAAAAACACAATTTAATAATTAGAGAATGAATAAAAACATAGAATATTTGTAAAAAGATCGAGAAATATAGTAAAGCCCATCCCACTCCTAACGGACAACCCCTTTATCGCGCCCGGTTTTTTATTTCTCGGAAGTAATTGTCGCCGGAGGGCCCGCTGCGCTCATCAATGTAGCCGCTTGTTCTTCGGCCGATTTCGTACTAAGATGAGTAGTAGTTGAGTAAAACCTAAATGTTTGTTTCCACGCACTATTCTCAGTTTTCATTTCATTGTTTCAGAGAAGTCTTCATTCAAACTCTTATTATATTAAATTAATATAATTGCTTAATGGCAACACCTATTTTAACAATGAGTTTTATGTATCAAAAAATAATTTCCCGTTAAGAAAGCACAAATCAGCATTAAAATGCAGACATATGTTTCGAGATTGCTTGGAAGCTCCCTGTGAATTGAAAAAGAAATTCCAAGCAATCTCGAAACATATGTCTGCATTTTAATGCTTATTTGTGCAATCTCTTAACGGGAAATTATTTTTTATCAGTTTACTTGCACAAAGTTAAATTATTGTTTTATGAGTTTTGTATCACTTACCTAATAATTTACTCAACCAACATATTTTCATCTGCTTTCTATAACAATGGAGAATTACAATTATAAAGGAGGCTTGCCTGACAAAAGAAGGGGGGAAATAATTAACTACTATTAAATTGTTGCCAACATTTTAAAATTGATATCACTAAAGCTCGTCCATAACTACTAAATAAAAAAAAGTAAGAAAATCGGTTGAAAAAGAGAGGAGAAAATAGTGCTTAGCCGTTTTGTTGTTGCCAATTTATGTATAGATACATTTTGCAATTCTACACAAGTTGAATGAACTCACCTTGCTGAAATCAGCATGTTGTGTCAGCTCGTCTCACCATTTGCCTAAAATGGATTCCCAGCTCTGATAAACGTCTTGATCTAGTCTTCCACGTCTCTGTATTTTCGTGTATTTCTGGAATTTAATTTGAACAATCATGTGAAAAATAAGAAAATGTGCAAATTAAATACATGTATTTTTTTTCCACTTATCAGCGAAAACGCAGGGATTTGAAGCAACCTCTTTTTTGAGTTGCTCCACTCCAATTCCAAATACAGTAGAGTGTCGTTTATTCGACGGTTACACTTATACGACGTTTTAGTGTCAATTCTTAAAGTTAGTCAGAAGGGTGAATCGATTATATGACGTTATCGTTTATACACCGTTTTTGGATAGTCCCTTCGGCGTCGTATAAACGGTACTCCACTACTTTCTCCGGCTCTACGCACTCTCAGAAATAGAAATCTCACATTTGACGATTCTTAAACCGTCAAGAAAATTTCGTCGTTTACAACGATTCTTTTCTCGCGAGATCACGTGACTTTAAAAAAATATTACAAAAATTTCGCCAATTTAACGAAAGGTATACTCGGAGCATTTTTCACGAAGCCCTTTCGTCAAATACGACGAAATCTTCGTGAGATTTGAGCATGCATTTCTGAGAGTGCGTGTTCCGAAAAATTTTAATACATTATATTATTTATATCTTTTTTAGATAATTTATTTTCTATATGATAAAAAAAAATCAGAGCAGTGGAGCAGAATGGTTTTTTCCCTCCAGATCCGCTCAAGTTCGGTACAAAATCCTCTCCAGAACCCTTATGCGATCTCGCTTCTGAGTGGCTGCTGTCATTAGCCGCTGTAATTTCATTGGTTCCTGCGACCCCATCTTGAGATTTTTACTTACACAGAAGCCCTCTTCAATCTTAATATTTCTTTTTAAAACAAAATAAATAAGTAGGTCCATCAATTATTTTTCCCAAAACGAGCAATTCCTGTCGCCAAGCGTCTCGCACGCAAAATGTTCAGTAAAAATAAACGAATTCTGTCAATGTTGTTTCTCTGCTCCCTGAGTGTCGGTGCAGCGAAAACAACCTGCCCAAGCCGAAACGTCGATGCATGTACACGTGCACCGCGTGTCAAAGAATTTTCAAGACTAGTTTTATGAAATGAAATAAAAACTAGCAACTATCTTTTTAAGTATTTTTATTCAAAATGAGCCTCCCAGTGGCGTAATCGAGGGGGCCGTACCCTACTTTTTTTCATTTTAAAGCAAGTGTCCCCCATTTGTTTTGATTTTTAACAAGTGTCCCTCCACTTGTTTTCTAGGACTACACCACTGGTACCTCCTCGCCTGCACCACCTTACTAAAGTACAAGAATGCATATTTTGAACAAGAATGCAATCTGGAAGCAGAAAAAGAGAACTAGTAAAAAGAATTTTATTTAAAATAGAATAGTTGAAGTCAAAAGCGGACATTATATGAAAGCAGGCTTAAAAGGCTCAATAATGTCTTCAACAAAAGAAGAGTTAGAGGGGACATGATTCAGTTGTTTAAATTCATTAAAATGGGAAATCTTGATGGGCTACCGTTCTTGGCTGAAAGTAGAACCAGGGGTCATTGTTTTAAGCTTTTCAAACCTCAATCTAATCTTGAAATTAAGAAACATCACTACTTCAAAGTTCAATTGGGTTGTAGGCAGATGGAATTGTTTACCGGCGGCAACTGTTAACTGCAGTGGGGTAAAAATGTTTAAGAAAGCTCTTGATGTTCATTGGAGACTGCTAAATTGACTAGGACCAGTCAGTGGTGCACCCAAGGGGGGATTTGGGGGTTAACCCCCCCCCCCCCAAAACAACCTGACTTATGAAAAACAATTAATACCCTTTTTCCCCTGAAAATAAATGTGTGTATATATATATATATATATATATATATACACACATTTAAATACCACAACCGCTCTGTATCTATAATATTCACCAAATTTCAGTATCCACATTACAGACTTTATTTATTCCATCAGTATAAGCAAAAGACGACGTTTGGATCGAGATAATTTCCTCCGTTTTTTCTTCTGTTTGATAGACCTATGAGCTTAACCTATAAACTAACCCCCCTATAAATAGGTTATCTTCATAGGCTTTAATGTGGTGAGATGTTGACCCTAGGGTCTAGGGATGGTTTCCGGGGTCAAATGTCATCTAATATCCCCTGTAAAAAAATAAAACATTTTTGCCTTTTCAATTCCTTTTACTCAACTGATAAAGTTAAGTGTAAGAGTTGCCACTTGCCCCCTCCCTATCATTCTTTCCATTGTCCATCTCTGGAACCCCCTCCCCTCCAGTTTTCCCATATATTTTTGTGCGCCCCTTCCACACACACATTTTCTACTCCTTGTCATACACGTCATTTTATCCATGAAAACAAATAGAATCATCTTTTTAATCATCTCCCCCTCCCTATTCCGAATAGATCCATCTACACTAGTGATGGGCATAATCGAGTGATCATAATCGAGAACTCGATTATTCAGGATAACTCGAGAACTCGATTCAGACGACCATCTCGAGAACTCGAATGAACATCTCGAGAACTCGTTAAACATCTCGAGAACTCGAATCAGACGACCATCTCGAGAACTCGATTGAACATCTCGAGAACTCGATTAAACATCTCGAGAACTCGATTAAACATCTCGAGAACTCGGTTGAACTTCTCGAGAACTCGGTTGGTTTACTTCTCGGAAGATAGAATCGAATGAATGTCTCGGATAATTTTCTTCTCGGGTAACACATTTGGCTGATTCGTAGTCACGTGATTGCGAAAATGGCTATGTGTGTGAGTAGGTAACAAAGGCGGATAGTTTCTTATTTAAGAGGAAGTAATTGCTAGAAACAAATTTAGAGGACGGGAGTGCGGGGAGAACAAACAAATGGATAAATAAATTAACGTATATAGTAAGGGTCATTTCAAAAGCAATGCATTTTTTAATCGACGTGTTTATTTGATTCGCACCTTCCGTTTTTTTTTAATCTTCGCAGAGAATTGCTCTGAATTATATTTAGGTGTGGTTAAATATCACTTTACATTGAAAAGTTTATGGAACTGAAGTGCTAGAGAAAAGGGGTTTCACGGGGGACTCTTTGAGGATAATTTTCTAAATTAAAATCCTCAAAATATATCTTTAAGCTATCGCTGGTGACATTAGGGGAACGGGTTCGTACAATTTCTCCGAAAGTTTTAGAAATTTATACGCTAAAATCGCAAGTTTTGTGTTGCATTTTGCAGATGTTAGTAAAAAAGAGACCTCCCGAGAACGTTATTTTAGGCTATTTTTCCTGGGGAAAAGAGGGGGAGCCTTAAAAATTTCTAGAATTAAATGTATAAAAAATAGAAATTGAGACTACTTTTATCATGTTAACGAAAAGAAAAGTGACGGAAATTTTTCGAAATTGAAATACTGTAAACTCAATTTTGGGTGGTGCTATATAAGGGTTAAGAGGGGATTTTTATGGGGCATTACTTTGAAATTGAAGAACCAGAATCGTAGTTTTAAACTCTTTGGTGGCGTTAAGGGGGAGGGGGCACATTTCTAGAATTTTTTTGAAATTTAAGTGATAAATTCGCAGCTTAATGCTGTATTTTATAGAACTCTTTGGGAAAGCTGATATTCGGGATTATCTCTGGAAATGTGCGTTATTTTAGTATATTTTTGGTGATGGGAAGGGGTGGAGGAGGGTAGGAGACTTCTCCCGGAAATTGCAGAAAACGGAATGGTAAGCTGTTTTTGATGACGTTAAGAAAACGGGGGGGGGGGGGATCCGATTAAATTTTTCGAAATTTAAGTTTTACAAACGCATTTCTAGGTTATCGTTAGTGTGTCATCATGGGTAAGAGCATAAGGGGAGGGGGGGTTCGGTTGCTCAAGCACTGAAAAGTTGTTTAAATTGACATTCTAAAATCGGTGTTTTAAGGGACCGTTCATAAATGATGGTACCCTTTTTTAAATATATTTGACCCCCTCCCCCCTTTTCCACTAATAAGTGTGACACTTCAACATACCTCCTACCCCCTTTGTCACATCTCACGCTATATTACATTGCATAAAACAAGTTTAATTTACTGATTTTAAATGCTTTTATAGAAATCAAAATGTGCGATGTCAAACTTCTTTTTACCCCCTCCCCTCGTCACGAACTGTCACACTTTCTTGAACCCCCCCCCCCCCCTCCCTCGAAGCGTGACATTATTTCAACAGGATGTGTGTCCTATATGGTGTTACGATAACAAGTTCCCCTCTTCAGACCTCAGTTCCAAAGCAACTACAACTCTTGAATACGTTACCACTGGGCCCCGAGTCGGACCTGAGCTTTATTAGCTTTCCTTAACAGGACTGCTATTTTGAATTTTTCCAGTAGGAGGCAAAGGGGTATTCTCCTTTTTATTGCATCAAAAAAAAAAAAACCATGCATTGACAAAAATACACTATATTTCTCAAAGCCAGGGAAAGGCAGTTGCCCATACCTGACCCCTCCTAAATGACAGTCCAGCTCCCCAAAAATTTGTACCAAAGGGGGGGAATTGCTAAATTTTTAACTTGTTATTCATATAATCTCTAATTCCAGAACTCCAATTCCCTTTTTTGATCCCTTCCTGTACTCACCCTTGAACCATTGTTCAGAAGATCGGACTTTCACAATAGTTTAATATATTTATATATATAACTATTATTTTATGAACAAAATATTATTAATATCTTATTTATTTAAGATATTAGTTTTATATTACATGTAGTTTTGTGAAAAAAATAAAAAACGTGATACATCATTACATACGTGATACATGCAGTTCATTATTACTGAAATATTTAATATTTAAAATATTATCCATGCATACATATATTATCTGCCCTAAATAGGCAACTAAACGACATGAGAAAATTACCAAGGGGGAAAAAAAGAATTAGACGTTGCGGTACCAATTGCAAGGCATCTGCTGTAACTTTTTTTAGGCTTCTAAACATTAGCAGTCATATATTATTTTTAAAAAATGTGCGAACTTGGCATTTATTTTCGATTAGCTTCAGCATATCGAGACAAAGCGCCGAGTAGACGAGCCTAATCATTTAGATGTGTGAGTGTGTGTAGGTATTCTTAATAATAAACACAGGCTTTTTTCTCATACAACACGGTTCCATTCTAATAAATTGCATTGAATGGAAAGGTGAATTCATAGAATTACGTCAGATACGTAATTATTATATAGCAGTCCGAATCAAATTTTTAAATAGACAGAATACGCAGTTGTTTAAGGATGCAAATTTTAGTTTGTACACACTTTTTAATATCTCCGTAAATTTTTGCTTTTTATAACAACATTAAATTCTGTCAAATAATAAAAGTCATAAAATGCGCACATTAGTAACAGGCCCGTCATTTAGGGGGGTCGATTCCCCCCTGGGAATTATAATGAATTTATATGTGTATATGTATTTTGCTTTTTAATGCAATATACATAGAGTTTATACACACCCTTTGCCTTCCCCCCCTGTAAAATTTTGAAATGATGGGCCTGATTAGTAATTTAACCCTTTCTAAAGCGGTGGGAAGTATGCGTCCCACCAAATTCATCTAATTATAGATGTTTATAGTAAGCTATTTTACCTTTTCTGATTCGCAGAATCTTGCACACACTCTGGGAAATATATTTACTACCACATGCATCAATATTAAAATATTATAACTATCCCCCCTTCAAAGGCGGGGTGGTGGAAAAATCATGCTAATCTTATTTACTGTCCTATATGAATTTCTTTTTTGAAACAAAACAAAATCTGAAAAATATTTTAACATACCGATACCACAAAAAAAATGGCCCGATAAAGGGTTAAAAAAACTGACAGCTATATAAAATGAACAACACTATACTGTTTTACAACAACTATACAGCCACTGAGCGCCTTCACTTTTTGACCCTAAGGTGAAAATAATAAAGTTACTTTGTGCAAGTAAACTGTAGTAAAAATTTTCACGTTAAAAAAGCATAAATGAGCATTAAAATGCAAACATGTTTCGGGATTGTTTGGAATCCCGAAACACATGTCTGCACTTTAATTTGTCCCCAAAAAATTAAATAATTTAAAAAATTTAAAAAATTGTTTGGGGTTGTTTTTTGTGTCCCCAAAGGGCCGTATGTCTCCTGTTGAGAAACACTGGACTAGAGTTCGTCAGACTGCCGCAACTTTATTGGTATCGGCTTTTTGTTTCGACTTTCACCACAGCCCATCTGTAATTGTCGACATACACTGTTGAATGTCCAAATATATAAGAATATAACCAAACATTCGGACTTTCATGGACTTAGTTCGTGAATGTTGACATTAACCAATTTCGGGCTTTCACCGCGACATATATATGCATCCAGATCGTTTTTCTCTGTCCTTTGGATGTAGAAAAATAATAAATACTAAGGGACATAGGTAAGTTTCCTGCTAAAATAATTTTTCGTCAATAAAAAAAAAATTAAAAAAATAAAAACTGCTGTTACTTCACTAACCAGTAAAATAAATAAATAAATAAACAAATGTTTGCAATATGCAATCAACACAGAACGTTTATCGGTTATTCAGAAAACAATCATAAGCGTTAAGCGGTAAACAGATCTAGCACGAAACAAAATTAGTGAAATGTAGCCAGCCCTAGGTCAGCATAGTATAATCTATGAACGTAGTATAAATAACATTCCTGTACTTACCTTTCCGCTTAAAAGTTTTCATCTACTCGCTACTTCCTCGTTTGCCGAAATCCCTTCAACGCCCATAAATCTGTATGCTTCGAGGGCGGTGAGAGGGGGTCATCTTTAATTTCATTCCCAGAAATCATTTTAAATAGTCATCAGTAACTTGTCGAGATCATGCCCGTCATTTCAAAGGGGGGGGGGGGGTGGTAATGAATGCTAACTACGACCATACTGCCTGTACCGTTAGGTTTCGCAGTCTACCTCAATACTAGGGGTGCGGCACGCAACGCTGTCCTCCTTCGAAATTCCCACAAACTCTCTGACACTTGACAACCAGCACCGGCCATAAGGGCTGGGCTGGCAGAGCGTTGCCTACCTGCTTTACCGACCCGGGGCCATAGTCAAACTACAAAGTAAGCCTTACGTCACCCGGATCGGATAGCGCTATTTTAGTCGCCTCTTACGACACGCATAACTACGTCGGCGCTATTCTACGCCGGCCACCGCACGGCGAGGGGGGGGGGGGGGTATAAACTTGGTACATGTTACATGAAAAAAAAAAAAAAAACAGCGATCTGGAGCGGAGCGTCGAGCAGCAGAGCGAAGCAGTGGAGCAACTAGTTTTTGCTTGGAGTAGGAGCGGAGAAAAAACACGGAAACTTGTTGTGCTTATCTGCTCTGATCATTTAAAATTAGAATTTCATTAAACATGGCATCTTTCTTCATTAAACTAGCTTTAAGGTGATTTTTCGAAAAGAGTTTTTTCAAAATAAATTGTCTATAAATAACTAAATTTACTATCATTTAATTATTTAATTAAAAAAATAAAAATGATTTCTATTAAAGCTATTCGCTGCACGGACCAGAGCTGGAGCAGCGTTGGAACAAATATTGGGAGCGGAGCAACTCAAAAATTTTGTTGCTCTAGTTCCCTGACACGAAAATACTTGCACCTACGGAGAAATACATTATATTAAGGCTTGGGAGGGGGTGGAAATTTTTCCCTTCTGACTCACTGAATGACGTCCCTGTTAGAGATTCATTTCATTCTGAAATCGCTCGAGAACTTGAAATAATCGTTCGAGAACTCGAAATAATCGTTCGAGAACTCGAAATAATCGTTCGAGAACTCGAAATGATAACTCGAGAATTCGAAATGATCACTCGAGAACTCGAAATGATGAATCGAGAACTCGAAATCATCAATCGAGAACTCGAGAACTCGAAACCATCAATCGAGAACTCGAGAACTCGAAATCATCAATCAAGAACTCGAGATAATCACTCGAGTACTAATCACTCGATTATTAAAACCACCCGAATACTAATCACTCGATTATTGAAATCTCTCGATTATGCCCACCACTAATATCAACCTTGCGCTCTTACCATTCGGCCATCTGCACCACACAAAGCGGTCGTTTATTTATCAATAAATCTTCCTTTTCAACAGGGAAATTGCCTTAAAATTGAGATTTCAGTTTTTGATTGGATCCGAATTTATTTTTGGTCTAAATTTACTGTATATTGACGAAAATCATTTTATTTGCTGCAAAAATTGAAACGCAGACAAGCTTCAGCAGCTCAAATCATGGGTTCGCTCATTCGCAAACAGTTCGGGAATCCGATGTCTCCAATTTTTGATTTACGTGTGTATGTCTTTCTATTTAGTAACCAATGCTTAAGCCACTTTTTTTTTCTTCTTTTTTTATATACACATGCAGATTTGAACTGACAAATCTTTATTCACATTTTAACAACAACGTGCGACCGGCAAGGTTTCGCAACCAAGATGGACACCCGATTCTTACTGAGCGCTTTTAAATTACGGTTAGTTAAACGTTCTTTAGTAGAAACAGAGAATAAACGATTTTTTTTCGCAATCAGCGGTTTGAGTACCATCTTTTTAATGGTTATTCAACTGTTGTAATTAAATATGGTAAAATAACAATCAAATAAATGGTTATTTTACTATTTTCTTGCGGAAATTTTTAACAGTGTGTAATTGCTGTGCAAGAAGCACACATCTGAACTGTGCAATCAGTCTATCGAGCGATAGGTTATAAACCAACTGTGTTCCGAGAAAAAGGGGCTTAAAAATCTCTTTATGTTATCAAATCAGCATGGGATTGTGAAGGGGAAGCAGATCTTAAGAGAAAAGGTGGGGGAGGCTGGATGGGAGCTCTTAGGCTTGAATATTTGTACGCTCGGGCTGGCTTTATTTACAATGATAAACAAGGAATCACATTCAAATGGCAATGATAAAGGTATATTTAAAGGTCGGGGTGTTATGATGGTCACCGCGGTATATCCGATTCCGCGGTGTGCTGAGACGCGGTATAACGGGGTTTTACTGTACCAGTATGAAAATACAGCAAAGAGCATAAAAATGCATGGGCCGCCGAAATACGTTACAAACTGATGGGTAAACAAAGAGAGAGATAGATTCAAAACATTGTAAGGAAAATTCACACAAAGAATAAAACTTCAAATTCAGGAGGCATGATATTATTTTTTTTTCCTTCGGAAAATTACAGTATCACTGCAAAATAATACCACAGTCTGAAATGTTAAAAGTTTTTTGAAGGGGCCAAAGACGTTGTTTGTATTTCAAATGAATAAAAATTGAGTTGGGGAATGAAAAATTAGAAGATTAAAGCAATAGCATGTTTTTTTTAAGAAAAGAAAAAAAAAAGGACACTGCATTTTTACTTGAAATAAATGAAAGAAGGCAGGGAGAAGGGTAGCCTGAATCCACTTGTCTTTTAACGTCGCCAAAGATAGCCTAATATGCAATTTTTAAGACCTCAACTTCAAAAACATTCCGGGGGGGGGGGGGGAAGCCACGAACCCCTTTCGTCTTATCACATGCTCATCGTCAAAATTGTATTTTTAGAAATTTATCTTGGAAAAATTTCAGCTGTCTTATAATGTCACCAGAAGCCTAGAATGCGTTTTAAAACTTGAATTTCACAAAAAATGTGAATCCCCCCCCTTTTCCCTTTCTCTAACATTATCAATATACTCTAAAAATTGCGAATTTCGAACTTCAATTTCAAGAAATTTCCACGGGAGACCTGTGAATCCACCTGTCTTTTGTCGTCACCAAAGGCACCCTAATATGGGTTTTTAAGGCTTCAATTTTCCGGGGGACTACCCCCGATTCCCTCACATCCTCGAAAATTATCAAACTTGTATTTTTAGAAATTCATCTTTGGGAAATGTTAGCTGTCTTTTACAGTCATCCATGATAGATCAATATGCATTTTATAGCATGAATGTTAAAATATATTCAGAAAAAGTCCCGAAACTCCCCTATTTCCAACATCATCAATGCAAACCCAAAATTGTTAATTTAGCACTGTAGAAAAGTATTGAAATTACTGCATTGCCATTGTATTATTTGAAAGATTGAATTTTGAGAAGAACAGTCGGGGTAATGTTTAAAAAGCTGCTTGACCAGCTACTCATTCTCTGGCGTTATAATAATCTTCAAAACAATTTGTTTATTAGTACGAATTAATTATAATGGGATTTTGCAAAATTATCTGAAGGGATTGGTGTTTAACTGTCTTAATATGTAAATATGTATTGCACTTTTTCATTTGATGTAAATAAATATATTTTTCGTACTTTTAAAA
Source organism: Octonoba sinensis (assembly GCA_038502835.1). Lineage (NCBI taxonomy): Eukaryota > Metazoa > Arthropoda > Arachnida > Araneae > Uloboridae > Octonoba > Octonoba sinensis. The sequence goes on along the minus strand of CM076601.1, from coordinate 22,097,863 downwards.
ATATTAACTGGTGTTAAGAGATCTTTAAAAACGTAAAACAAGCGTATGAGTTTTTTATTATGCAAAATTTTACAATGGCCAGCTACTTTTTACACTTACTTGTCATTATGAGTGCAGTAGGACAAGTAAGAACCTTTTTGTTTTGTAATACCAAATGATATGACCCGAAAAAAAAAAATCATTATCCGTTGAGGTTGTTTGAATTAAATTGTATACATATACAGTTGTGCTCGTTTATAGTGAATTTTCGGTCATAATGTAATAATTTCAATTCGCCCTTGTTTTCCCGTGTACTATCCGGTAGTTTGTATAACGAACTCACGGTAATAACGACATTTTCATTGGCTCCCTTCGATTTCGCTATAAACGTACGCAATTGTATTTTCATAAAAACTGTAAAGATAGAGTTGTAGTTCTACACACTCCCCTCCGATGTAGAATTTTTTTCTAGAGAACTTCCCTTCCCATAAAGTAATAATAATAAACATACAATAAATGGAAACAAAGAAAGAAATGCATGTAGTGCTAAATGAATTTACTTTTTTTTTCTGCAACTTTATTGTAGTTAAGAAAGTAAAATGTTTTCAAAGAAATTTGCTTTTTGTAAAAAAAAATATCTTTTCATATCATATGGCATATTTTTCTTTATGCAATAATAAGAAATAGAATTTTGCCCCTTGTTAATATAGTTGCAAATAAAGACGTATTCTTTTTGAGTTCTGTGTTACAGTAATTTGTTTTGTAAAAGTAACTTTATTTGATGCAGTCCATGGCGCAAAGTTTTTTTTTTTTTTTTTGAGTTAAATCAGTAATAGCAGAATCAAACACTTTGAAAAACTCTAAAAAATGTTCCTTTTTACAGAATAAGTTTCTTCAAGGCGCATTACTGCTAAATTGTGAATCAACTTGGTACAAAACTAATAATTCTGATCCAAAATTGTCATTGAACTGATAAAAAACAGAGTTCTGTTAGAAAAATGTAAGTTGACCTGATACAAAACCAATAATTCTAATACAAAACTGGTATTTTTACTGATAAAGTTCATACAAAACGGAGTTTTTCATTTTTCACCACTGCCATTGTAACAAACTCAACAATTATGAAAAGTTCAATTTGTCTTGATAAAATATATATATATATATAGCTCCCGGCTACAAATTTCTGCAAACTCTATGGAATAAAAAAATTATAGAATTGTAATTATCATAAGAATTTATAATTAGGAGAGCTAAAATGTTGCCATATGGATTTATTAGCAAATAAAACAGTTTAAAAAACTGATTTTAAAAAAAGAAGAAGAAAAAGAAAACTTTAGATCAGCATTTTCCTAAAAATGTTCAACCTCGATGCAGTACCGTAGTTAAACATACACTGTTAATTAACCACAAAACTTACAATAGATTGCAGACATGTTTCAAAGTAACAAAAAACCCGTTTTTTTCAATCCATAAAAATTGATCTTCTGGACGACCTATTTATTTCTCATTTTCGGTATTTTTGAAAACATTTTTACACAAGTCTCTTTTAAGTGAAAGTCATAAATTTTTCAAAAGTGCTGTTTTATATTGTGTTACGTGGGTTAGTAAAAAGCAAGATATCTATTTTGGCCTGAATGTTGTTTTTCCATATAGAAGGTGCATATATTGCCTCTTCGCCTTTTGCAGTTGAGAGTATCCAAGGGACCGTTCATGAATGTCACACTTCGTTTTAATATATTTGACCCCTCTTCCCCTCGTAGTCAAAAGTTCAAGCTTTTTTAGGCTATTTTGTAAGTCTCATTTTAACTGGTTGCTCTGACGAAGATGTTTCAGTAATTTCGAAATATCTGCATCGCATGTGATAGTTCTATCAGTGGCGTAACTGGCCGTAGTGGCGCCCGGGGCGAATAATGAAAGTGCCGCCCTTTCCCGTGCAGAGAACAAAGTCTTCCGAAGTCAGGAAACGGGGGGGGGGGGGGGGATTATGAGATTGGTGATACCATTTTTTTCCACGTGTACATACACGCACATCTGATCTGATTTGAAAATATGATCGCTCTGTTAATCAGTTAAGTATTGCTGAATGTGAAATAAAGGGGTATGGTCCCAAAAAGAAACGAGTAAGCATCGCAAACTCATACATGTTTTGAAATGAAAAGCTCCTAATGACTTTCATTCATTTCATGCCATCAATCTATTAAAGTATCTGAAATCTTTATTTTTAAAAGCGGTGTCTTAACAAAGGTTTCACATAGATGTGAATCCTTTTCTTCAAATCTGATTTTATAAGCGGCTGATTTCATTAAGCAGGGATCTTAATAGAGAAGGGCACTGCATTCGGGAAAACAGTTTAAACTTTGTTATGTGACACTGATGCAGAATAGGGGGATTCGGGGGCTCTCCCCCGAAAATATTTCGAAATTTAAGCATCACAAATGCTATATTAGGCTATTTTTCAGGACTTTGGGAAAAACAAGAATTTGGGGTACGGCACAAGAAATATTTCGAAATTGAAATCTCAAACGCGTAATTTTAGACGAGATAAGAGGAGTTCATATACTTTTCTCTGGAAATTCATCGAAATTGATGCCCAAAACCGTAATTTCAATCTATATTTGGAGACATTAGGATATTCAGACTCTACTCAGAAAATTTTAGAGGTCCTAAAAACGTAGTTTTAGGTCCGTGTGGTTTGGTCATCTCAAGAGGAAGGTATGGCACCTGTAAAGCCCCCTTGGATCCACACTTGCCTCCGTAAAATCGGAAATGCCACGAATAGTTTTCTATAATTCTTGTTAATAATAAACTATTAACCGTATCTATCATGACAATACAGAAAATTCAACAAGAGAAAAAAAAATCACTTGATAATACAAATAACGGTTCATTCTATGATGAAGATTTTGTTGTAGAGGAGACATTTACCAGTGTTTTTCCCCCTTATTAAAAAAAGAAGCATTTCATTTCTTTTTAAATTTAAATGAAGTATCTAGCTAAAGGGAAATTGTATAATGAACTATGCTATAAATATTTTTTGCTCTAACAATTTTATCAAAAATTTGAGACGAAGCGTTGCCGAGGGGGTAAGTTGCTTTTTAAAAAATTTTATATGAAAAAAAATGAATTTTGTTGCATCATTATCAACATTTCTCAGTTACTTATTTCCTTTAAATTATGCAGTAAAAAAAAAGAAGCTTTAACGAAATATAATTAAAACGAAAATTAATAACTAACGAACTCTCCTCTTATTACGCGGACGGGTTTTAATTACCCTGCAGCAAAACCATTGTGCCTCATGTATTAAAAAAAGACCTTATTAGCTATATTTCCATCCAATATCTTATTAAGATGTTTGTTTTGTGATAAAATCCAGATGCAGCAATATATATATATTTTATTAATTTGAGAAGGATAAAGCTTTGATATCCTATTTTTTTTGCTCTTTGATCAAGATGATCCCCCAAGAAAACGGTAAGCTTAAAGTGTTCCCCAAAGTGTAAAAGGTTGGATTCCCCTGCTCTTACGGATATCTTCAATTGCTGAAACGAACATTATTTTGGGATGAACTAGATAAATTTCAAACACTATTTCGGGAAGAAAAAAATAAAATTTGAGAAGTAAATCATTAAATATCGGGAAATCTAACTTTCAGGCTAATTATACGAGTTGTAAGAAAGTAAATTAATATAAACATTACTTTAAAATTTTATTTTTCGTCATTTATATAAAATGCTTTAGGTTTTACAACATAATGAACAACTACAGCATATCTTAAAATTACAATTTTTCAGTGTCACCTTATTAAAACTTCTCTTCTGAATCCCAAAATCCGATTGTTTTTCCTCACAAAAATTTATTTAATAAGTTATTAAACCTTTTAATCGCACAAAAACGGCCAGAAAGTGATGCAATCGCAAAACGAGCTCTGATTGGTGGTGACGTCACTAGTGCCTCACGGAAACACGCCCACTCCGTCTGCAAAGCATTTCAGTGTTCTTTTACGTGTCTTTCTCGTATCTTGGTATAATTGTTCTTTGCATAACATATTTTATTGTATTTTGAACAAAAATACTGTATATGAGAGTGTACGCATTATGAATGAAGGATTCCAAAATCTCTGCCCGATAATTTGCCCAAAATAACCGAAAAAGTTATCAGGCAGTTTCAGGGCGAATCAAGATTTCTTTTCGCCTGAAATCAAAGGCGTGAAAGCTCAAATGTATGATTATTTATTTATTAAAAAATAGAATCTTCCCTAAAGTCTTAAAATTTTCTTTGTATAGAATCAGAAATGGATGGAACAAGATACAATATACTAGATTGATAATAACCACACAGTTGCAGCAACGCCATTGATTTAAGCACTCAGTATCGCCGAATAAAGCAAGTGCTTTCGAAATGAAAAATATATGTTCAAACTATATACTGCAGCTTAAAATTCAGGGCGTGTAATTAAATAAATCAATAAAATTCTTGAAAGTCGTTTTTTTCCCCTAAATTTGAAAGATAAGAAAAAAATAATAAATAGAAAAAAATAGTAACAGACGCATACAAAAAGGAAGTAAATACTGACAAACATTTTTGTGTTGTACATTCTTTCAATGTTTAATAATTTTAAAAAAAAAATGTTAATGCTCATTAAATGCAGTAGTAAAACCTTTTTATATCTCTTATACCTATTTCCAACATTATATTATTATTTGTGTATAAGTAAGAATTTTGTTATTTCTGAAAACTAGCGTTAGATACAAGGCTGTGTCCAGAAAAGGGGATCTCTGCCCAAAGCCCACCGAAAATTTTCGTAATGGCGCATTACTTTCCTTGAAGTAGTGTACCGGCAGTTTTCTCCCTTCCTCTAAAAAATGTTAATTCCTTAATTTATAACATGGAAAATATAAAGTATGTTTTTCGTTAATTTATTAGCTTATTTTTTCAGAGTATATAAATATTCCATTCTCTTAGTGAAAGAAAAAAGTTATTAAAAAAAACTCTTCTGACAAATTTGAAATGATAAAAAAAATCATAAATAAATGAATGAAAATTAAGTATATAAAACTTAGGATATAAATATTGTATAAGTATATAAAATTTAGGAGTATCATGCATTGACAGCCTATAAAAAGATTATGAGCAAACTTGCATAATTTATCATGAGGTACATTTTTAAATTGTATAAACTAAATAAATTTATTAGGATAGATATCAATGCTTTTTTTTACAGCAAAATAATGCAGCAAGAGAGTTTTTGTCATGTTTCTGATACATTCAAAGTCATAGGCAGTGGCGTAACTAAGGGGGGGGGGGGCGCCCTGGGTGTCACTCGTTCTGTGGTGACACCCGGCCACGAAAGGGAAACAACAAACCTTTAAAAACTCTATTTTATGAAACAAATACATTGCCATCAACAAATACATTAAATATTATAACTCCCATGATACGAATGGTATTTTTTTCCTTCTTTTTTTTTTTTGCTGGGCTTTCTTCTTTTTTGCTTTTTTCTTCGTTTTAGAGGGGGGGGGGGTGACACCACGGATAACCGCCCCGGGTATCACCTATGCTAGCTACGCCATCGGTCATAAAGAAATATTTTTAGCTTCTGTAAAAGTTCAATGCACACTAATTTTAATACTATGTTTATTCAAAATAAAATACTGATTTCTGAGATTTTATGGGAAAATAAACGTTTCAAAAGCAAAATGTTAAGAGGTTTTATTATTAAAAATTATACTTTTACAACAATTTAAATTTCTAAACCGTTAAGAATATTCAGTTAGGTTTACAGAAAGCACGCGCGCAGCGAAGAACGATGTGTAAACAATCCGAAGTTGGGCACTTACGACGTCACTTCCTGGGGAGTCATGTGAATTCCCGTTTCAGCAGAAAACGAAACTAGCCTATTTTTATTTACAAATAACTTTTAAAATATCGCTCTGAAACAAGAAAAAAAAAATTTTTCTGGTGTTATTAGGATATTCTAAGTGCATTATGATTATAAAAAAAAATTGGTGTAATTGTCCATTAAATTTTATTACCTAGTTTCCTTTTTTTTCGCTATCTCTCTCTCGCCCCCCCCCCCCCCCCCGCTCCCCTGCCTTTGCCTTATTCTGTTCTTCGGATAAATTATGCATCTTTGAAACATCGTTTAAAAAATGTTTTTATGTGGTAAAAGCCAATATAAAGCATGATCTAACAGCAAAATCTGCAATTACTTCAAGCGTGCTGAAAATGACTTTGAATTCTAAGCCCCTGCGTTATATTCTTAAGTTGAAAAAAAAAAACCTCGCTGAGGGCGTGTACTGGAGATTATTAATAAATTTGGTGTTGGATAAACATATTTATTAAATCTTTAAAGATAGACATTTTTTGATGGCTGCTTCGGAAAAGCAGTCAGTGCTCAACTTTTTAAAGCTCAAAATTTAAAAAAACATTATCAATTGACTGCTATAAATCCGAATAAAAAGGTTTGGTTGAATACTATCATCATTTTCGATTGGCTACCCACTTTGGGTAACAAGCTGTGGTGCTATATTGAGATAAATTGTGTTATATATTTTTGAAAACCTAAACTTAGAAATAATTTAAAAGTAAGGCAGATTCTAAAGCGTGTAAGATAATTAAAGTTACCCTACAGTTAACTGTTAACTACTTATGTTGAGAGAAAATGAGAAAACGTCAAAGACAAAAAAACTCCTGTTTTGCGGATACCCATCTATTATTACAGATAAATTTTTCTCTCGCGCTGGTTTTTTTCAACAGTTGCAGTAGTTTCACGATTACAAGAAACTTTTATCAACGCCAATTGGCCCTACAAAAATATATTTATAATTGTATATTTGTGCGGTTCCGAAGAAAACGAAGTCACAGAAGTAAACCGGTAATAACATAAAAATAATGATTATAACTTGCATTTTAAGTTAGCGGAAATACTTTAATTGTAATTACTGTAGCTGTTTGTTCCCTTAAAAACAAAGATTTGACGTAACAAGCGCATTTAATATAGTAGGGTCCCCTCTTCGAACGATGGTGTGCCTCGCTAAAAAGCTATGAAGCCATCCCCGAAAAACGATGACACCCCCCCCCCCCTAAATTCCCAAATTTCAATGGCGCATTCTGCGCCATGACCCCCTTCTGGTGGGCGCCCCTGTCTTTCGGCTTCTAATCTCGCTTTGGCACCTCAGGGTGATGTGGAAGTGGCGCCCAGTTTGAAAACCTCTGTATTAATTGCTAAGCCTTAATGTGTTGTTAATTTTTAAATGAGAAAACAAAGAATGAATAAAAACAAAATAATGTATGGAAATGAATGAATCATATACGTTTTCGTTCGAAAAACGAATTGCTCCTTGAAAAAAGAAAGAACGAAAAGGAACTAAATAAATGTTATAATATAACTTGCCTGTTGTCTCCTTTTAGAGGAGAAATTGGTTGCCTCTGTTTTATTTCTGAGGAGTTTATTCAAAATTTTCTTTCCTTGTGCTGGATCACGATTTTCGTAGAAGAAAAAGACTGGATCTTGGCTAATGTCACTTTTGAACTGATAGAACGAAAATGAAGGACCTGTACTGGGAGCAGTAGAAGTCAGTAGAAGTTCTAAATAAGCCAGTCATTCATCTTTAGGTGACGGATAAGGCCTTTAAGGTTTTCTTTGCTCTGACTTTTATGAAAACTCAAGCTTAACAATGACATCTTGAAAAAAGTACATTCAAATCGGAAATATGAGTGGGTTGAAAACAAAGAATAACATTGTTAACTTATTAATTGCTTTTTTAGTTTGACAAAAATGTTTTTTTTGAAATGGATTTTGTAGTTAGACAAAAAGTTGTAATTAAAAAAAAAAGACTTTTTAGTAATTAGTTGCTCAATTTCACAATTTTATGCAGTATTTTAAACTTTATTTTATTAACACTTCTTTCTAGATGGTAGACCAGAAAACATTCTCATTAAAAAGCAAAAAAAAAATTTTTTTTAACTAAATTAAGTAGCAAAAATTCCTTTTTAATTTTTAAAAGGTGGGTAGACTAACAATTTAGAGATCCAAATTCCCCACTCCCCTGGTGACGCTTAAAAACACTCAAAACTCACCATTTTGCTTTTATTTTTTTTAAAACTTCCCTGACCTCCCCCCCTCCCCGCTAGTGGGGGGTATTCCATACCCCCAGACCATCTCCGTGCGGTGGCCGGAGTAGAATAGCGCCGATGTAGCTACATGTCGTAAGAGGCGACTAAAATAGCACTATCCGATTCGGGTGACGTAAGGCTTGCTTTGTAGCATGACTATGTCCCCGGATCGGTAAAGCAATTCGGCAAAGCTCTGCCAGCCCAACTCTTTATGGCCGGTGCTACTTGTCAGTGTGTCAGAGAGTTTGTGGGAAGTGCGAAGGAGGAGAGCGCCACGGTCGCACCCCCTCATACTGGAAGGTAGTCTGAGATAACCGAAAAGGTTCAGTCAGTATGGCCGTGGTCAGCATTGATTACCCCCAGACCATACGTTATGCCCATCCTATATTAATGTGTCCCGGTTTCACTAACCAAAAATATCGTAAGCCTATTGATAAATGATATCGCTCGTATTCCCTCTACCAGTGAGGAGCAAGAACGCGGAGCCCTGGTGCCACGAGATTTTCTGGTAACTGGAACGGAGCCGAAGCAAGGAAATTTGCTGTGCTCCACGGCCGCGATTTATTCTGTAACTTTTTGAGTCTTTTCTCAATAGTGAAGAAAATAATTATAATTTACGAAAAAGAAATGAAATAATATAATTTATTAAAATTTCTCGTAGCTGGAGTGCAGGCACATCTTACTGCGCCCCCCCCCCCTTCCTTCGCAGCACTAGAAAAAATTGTAAATAAATATTAAGTATAGATATTTATAATTTAATCGGATTTGTTTCGCTGGTAAATATAACAACCTTTCACGCAAACTACTTGAAGACTATTGAAATTGCCTATTTAAATATGTGACATTATAGGAATCGGAGCACCACGGGTAAGGTGAATTATATTTTCTCATTAGTTCAATCAACTTAGAGCTCAATGAACGGGGTAATGTAAGGCGAACTTAGACTTCGAATAACGTGAATTGGTAATTGGATATAGCATGATACACATAAGCTTATAAATCTGATATTATCAACTCTGAAGTGATATATATCCGCTACCGCTCCCCCCCCCCCCTCAAATTCCTAAAATTGCAGGTAAGCAAATTATGCTTTAGTATTAATAACTTAAAATTTTAACCTCAGAATTGAAAAAACGAAGTATTGAAATATATTCAAGAGACAGTTATTTTTATTTTCTTAGCTTTTTTGCTTTTTTTTTCAGTTTTTATCAATTTTATTAGAAAGTTTTTAACTTATATAGTATTCAATGCATTAAAGTTTTCTATTTTATTCAGTATAGTTAATTTTTTAAAATTAAATGACAGTGGAAATGATCTAACCTGCGATTGAACTCGACAAATACTCTATTAAAGACATCAAATAAGATCATATATGCCGATTCCTTTTGAAGTTGTACTTGATATCTCAGCAGGGCCTTATTTACCATTAGGCCCGTGAGGCCTGGGCCTAGGGCCCCCACTTTGAGGGGGCCCCATAATTTTGGTTATTATTATTTTTTTTAGTAATTTAAAATTTTTTAGAAAAATATTTAAAAATAGCATCTTTTAAAAACAAACTGTTAAGTGTTCTGTTGCTTCACAGAAAATGTGTCTTTTTAAATTATTTTAAAACCACAAGGAATTTTCACTTTGGGGACCCCCAAATTTTGGTCTGACAATTTGAAATTTGAAAAACAAAATCGATTTTGTACTTTGGGGGTCTCCAGATTTTATTCAAACATTTTGTAATTTAAAAACAAAATTATTTTGCACTTTGGGGGCTCCCAAATGTTAGTCTGACTCTTTGACATTTGAAAAACAAATTAGTTTTTGCACTTTGGGGCCCCCAAAATTTTGGTGCGACTCTTTGAAAATTGAAAAACAAATTAGTTTTTGCACTTTGGGCCCCCAAATTTTGGTATATTTTTCCAAACAATTTAGTGTTGACCAAATTGGAAAAGCATCTACACGGCAAGTTTTACAAACACATACTGAATGTTATATTTAAAAAAAAAATTTTGCGTGAGGGGCCCCCAAACATAAGTTGTGTCTATAGTGATTCAAAACGTAAATCGGGCTCTGTATCTCAGCACTATCAAAGATTCAAACAAGGAAAATCACAATGCTGCTTCAACACCTTTTTTCTGTTATTGATATACTGTTTTACAATTGTAAAAGCTATGTTTTAAAAAAAGTTTTAAAAATATATAAGAAATAAAAATAAAAAGAAGAAAAAAAAAGAAAATATCAGCATGCTGGTGAAAAATGTTCAAGTTAATAAGCGGCCGAACTAGGAATTACTGAACTAGTTTTCTCCGTCGTGTAAGTAAAAATAAAAATCCCTCTGAACGTCCCTGCGACAGAATGTTTTCCCTAAATTCAAAGAAGTCATAACCTGTCCTACCTCTCCCTTCCATCTCCTATTGTCCGTTCTTAATCCTCTTCACCCCTTCCATTCTTTCTACACCACTTCCATTCTTTCTGCACCCCTTCCATTCTTAGTGACAGGTGAGGGCAAGTTTGCGGAGAGGGCCAGTTTCAGGGGACACGTTGAGGGTTGAAGAACTTCTACTGTCCCTCTGGGACTTGCGACCACTGACCTCGAATATAACTGGACCGCGCATGGTCTGGCGGGAAGTGACACAAATTGGGCGCCATCCTATCACCCCCAGAAATAGTAATGTGCCATAGTAATGTGCTTTACGTGCTGTATCAGCCGTTGATATTTCGATTAAAAGTTTGTTTTATCTTATCTACCATTAAGTATGCCGACCCGACGTGCAGCGCTGTAAATTGTTCGTACAAGCATTGCAGACCCCCCCCCCCCCCCCCGAAAACACCCGGAAAATTCGGTTACAGGGATTTTGTTTTTTGTAAAACTTGACTGAATAGGCACTTATTTGCATTTACTTTAGGTTGCCACTCAACTGTCGTTGTTGTAGTCATGATTTTTAGATTACAAGCAATGGACCAGCAGAATTGCTTTTTAATGGGCAGGCAAATGAGTATAGTGTTGTACAGATGTAGCATGTTTAAAAATATTTCATTGTAGTGTATCCATTCCTCCTAACTCCCCTTTTAGATATGAACGACACATATCGTCTAATTGTTATGGTAGATATTAGAATTGAAGAGGGGGGGGAGGGATTCAAAGAAAAGTTATTTTATCCACACTGCAATGCTTTTGATCAAGAAAGGGAACATGTAATTAAACAATTTTGATTGTTTTCAAGCAGTTATTTTTTGGTAAACTGATATAAGAACTTATAAATGTAATTAATTTTGCTAAATTTGTATTGTAGTTTTAATGAAATTAATTTAAATATCTCTCATGGTCAATGAATAAAGTTTATTAAATTTTCAATGGCTTTCTTTTATTGCTTTTACGCTCTTCTATTGGAACTGTTTCCTTAACCATGAACGTATTACAAAAATTAGAACTTGCTGTTGACTGCTACATTCATTTTTATTCTTTTTTTCTCTCGTAATTTTAAAAATGTTGAGACCACAATTACACTTTTGACTGTTTTTAATGTATCAGTTATTGTTTTACTGTTAATTTGTTTATCAATCTTGATGATAAATAAAATATTTAAATAGGAATATGTTTTGGAATGTGTTTATTTTTTAAAGATGTTTCGTATGGTTTTCAAAGATTACTGAAATAATAATACTTCAGAACAATAAAGAAAAGTCAAGATTTTTTAAATTTTAAGTTAATGTCTATACTGTTGGACCTTATTATTGAAATAATGATTCTAAGTAAGATCATTTTTTCTTCCTGCCTCTGATACAATACTTAAAGTTTTAGAATACACAAAAAGGGGTAGCCTGAATGTATCTTTGTTGAACACTAACTTAAAACGTCAAGCTGAATGGCATAGCAAAAGCATCACACAATCAATTAGACTGAAATAAGAGATTGGGTGCAACAGTATAATAAAAAGATTATTGAAATAAGTTTAAACTTCAACTTGAACAAGGGCTAATGAGCAGAGGCGTAGCTAGGGTTTTCAGCGCCCGGGGACAACTGAAGATTTTGCCCCCCCCTGTGTCCCTGGGGGCCTAGGGGCGCCCCTAAAAAGAATTTTAAGAACTTTTATTCTTCCTAAATGATAAATAGCTCTAAAAAGTAGTCCTTTTAACTTTCATTTTTATTAGCGACCATTCACTTCTAAGGGAAAAATGGGACACTTTGGCTTCGCAAAATTATTTGCCTGATTTCCCACGCACTCATGTGCTACATATTGGTCATTCCCGATATGGTTTGCGGTGTTCCCACTTTTTTGTCGAACATATTCAAACCTCTTCAGTTCAAATAATTTTCTTTTCGCATTTAAAAATAAAGTAAATTGACATTAATTTGGCGCCCCTTGATGCTGCTCCCGGGGACAGCTGTCCCTCCTTGCCCCCACCTAGCTACGCCTCTGCTAATGAGTATCATTATTATAAGGCTTATTCTGAATGGGCATTCTATTTGAAAACAAAACTTATAAAAGAAGAAAACAAGAACGAATTTCTTGCAAAACCAAAAGTCAGTGTTTATTCCTTAGTGATAAGAACTTAAGAAACGAAGTACTTCCTCCGGGGTAAAAAAAAAAAAAACATATTCAATACTACTGACTCCATAAGGTTATATGTGTATTCCTTAACATATATATATATATATATATATACATACACACACACATACATATAAGAGTATATAAGAGAAAGTGTTAGCTACATAGATATTTTGCGTAATTTTCTAGGGCATTTATTTTAATGGATTATAATCTTTATTTATTTTAATCATATTTAGCCTGAAAATTAGTTCTGAAAAACTCGAAAGGTAATAAACGAATGGGTTTAATTTAGATGAATTATGAATGAAATTAATTTAGATGAATAGCTGTCATATTCGATAAAGACATATTTTATAATCTAAAGATGGTTTCAATTTCAGAATTATTAAATTATTCAAGACTTAAACTGTTTTCGTTTCGGTCCCAAATAGTCGAGTTTTAAATAATATATTCTTCATACAAAGAATTTTGTATTCAAAAAATGAATGGATAGGAATATGTATAAGTGTATACTTTTCATTTGCTGAGAATATTTAAAATCAAATCGGCGTAATAAGCTTAATATGAAAATCCAAAATCGTATTCAACCTATGATAAGAAGCGCGCATGTTCAGCCATTGGGGGTGAATGAGGCGGAATTCCTACTCTTCTAAGTGCGTCAGCTTTTTCTCCGCGAGAAGGCAGAGGCGGTGTGTCCAGTTCGTATAGAGGTCAGTGCGTTGCGACCATAAACCATTACCATATGGTCTAAGTCTAAGCCACTGAGCTAAATAAGAGAAATCTGGAGTGAGGACTCCCCATGCTTCAACAAGGCAGCTTGCGAGCCGACGCGCATGAATACAGTGCTCGAGCCATCAAGGCAAAACATCGCTGACTGCCCATTGTGGAAGCATTGGCTCGTATGGTGTATTGTTACAAATTTCGGTTTAATTTATCATAGTTTATCAAAAAATTTTATTTTCGTCATTTAGCAATATGTTTGCATCCTGTTGTGCAAAGGGATGTAAAAATAAATTCGCGAAACTTAAAAGAAAACGGTGTTAAAGCTCATTTTGATGGCGAATTGGCTATTTAAACTTTAAATGCCTTGTTCTCGTATTCTATCTTTGAATGGCCTTTTTCACAGAAATTTAATTACTATGCCCATAGTGTACACAAAATTGTTTTTTGGATGAATAAAGTTTACCTTAAATCATAATATTACAACTTAATTACATTGCTGAAAAACGTTTTCTTTTAGCATTATAGCCTAAATATTTCTCCTGTTTTCTCGATAGTCAAACCTTATTACGTAATATTTTATTATAAGTGAAAATATCAGTTATACAAATAGTTAAATCATGTACCTTTTTGCTTTTATCTTAATTTGCTAGTTAATGGAAATTTCAATAATAATTTTGATGTTTTTGAATTAACTTTTCATTTGAGTAACATTTTGATTTTTGCGTGTGTTAATTTTTATTTTGTCAAAAATTTATTTTATTATTATTTATTATTTCATTACTAAATTAACATCTACACTCAAAGATTTTTAATGAGTTCATAAAGCTTTGAATTGCAGCACTTTTCCCCTGTAAATATACTGATCAGCTGAAATTTTTATTTGTGCATGATTTAAAAAATCATGATAAATATTATTATGATCATGTTTTTTTTTTGTTACTAAATTAACATCTGCACTCAAAGAGTTTTAATGTGCTTATAAAACTTTGAATTACAGCACACACTTTTTCCCAGCAGATGCACTGATCAGCTATATTTTTAATTTGTGCATGGTTAAAAAAATAAGTAGTATTTCTTTATTATTCTTATTTACATTTAATATCCATAAATGAAATGTTCCATTAGGGAGAAATATTTAACTTGGTCATAGGCAAGCAAACTTGTAAAATATAAAATTTGTAAATGCTTATACATTTCAGATTCATCTCAAAATGACATGCTCCATTCCAGTTATTTGCAAACTTTTTTTAATAAAAATGTTATCCTATAATATCTCCAAAAAATGACTTATTTCTTCTTATTTTAAGTGCTTCTTCTTTTTTAATTGTATTATGTTTAAGTGCAATATCGAAGTGTAAGAACTCTAAAAACGCATTTATCGTTTTTGGGAATAAAAGTCGCTATATTGATGCTGTTCGAAGCTGCTCACTGAAACTTCTTATGAGATTTATAATTTAACTGTGTAAAGTATTTATTCATCAGTAGTCAAGGAGAGTAAACCAAATAATCAGGGTGTCTTCCTGTCTAAATAAACATTTTTTAAAACTACCATAGTCGTACACTCCCATATAGCATTCAAAGATAATAAAAAGTGTCGCATAATGTTTTTTATCGTTAAAAAATGTATGAATAATTGTTCTAAAATGCTATGAGAAATTTTCAATTATTATATGTCAGGCATTAGAATAAAATTTTTTAGAAAAATCGGAAAAGAATTAAGAGCTCGAGAGCTCTTTAAAGTTAGCCGTTTTATCATTGCGCGAATTGGTAGTTTGCGCGTTTTGGCTTGATGGCTGAAAAGGGTGTGGAGCGGTTCGACAGCCCAGTCTTCGCTCCAGGTTTCTCTTATTTAGCTCAGTGGTCTAACTCTAGCAGTCATCCCAAGAAACCTGGCCTTTATTCAGGGAAAAAAAGTACCTAGGGGGTACAACAAAAGCCGTAGCCTTGCGGAAACTTTGTCGCTAGGAATTCTTTGGGATGAAAAAACAAACTAGGAGGTTATGTTCGGAAGTAACTTTGAGCGCGAATTAACTGTTTTTAATGGAACTTTTTCGGAAAAAAAGTAGACTTAAAAATGCATTGTCATCTTGAAGTTTTGCCTTGCTTGCGACGAAAAGAACTGAAAAAAGAGTCTGCGAACTTGGGAAGGGCAATCCGAATTTTTTGCCGCCCTCCAAAAAAGTTACGCCACTGAGTTCTATAATTCATTTGTTACAATGTACTGCATAAAACTGAGATAAGATTTTTGCCTTTTCAAAACTTAAATACCTAGTTAACGTTTTCTTGTTAAAATAGTATTAAATAAAGTCGTACTTTCAATTTTTATAAAGTACAGTGGGAAACGAAATCCATCTCTAAATCTGTCTGTCAGTTTGCTTTATCTTGAAGTCTTTCTTGATTGTAAACTACAAAATAAGTTTAAGTAACATAATACAAAACAAAAACACGGTTTCATGAATGTATCTAGCACCAACTTAAAAAAAAAAAAAAAAGAAAAGTAATAAAGTGAGAACTTCATGCCTTCGTGTGAAACATTTTTGAAATCTCAAAGCATTAATTTTTATGATAAGAAGGGGACGCCGACCCGAAAGTACCGGTGTACCAACCAGTGGTGTAATTGAGGGGGGACGTACCCTACATTTTTTTAATTTTAAAGCTAGTGTCCCCCATTTGTTTTGAATTTTAACCATGTGTCCCTGCCACCTTTTGATGATCGTCGAGGTCAGCGTCCCCCCACTTTTTTTCTAGAACTACATTACTGGTACCACCTTGCCTGCATCACCTTACTAAAGTACAAGAATGCATACTTTGAACAAGAATACAATCTGGAAGCAGATAAAGAGAACTAGTAAAAATAATTCTATTTAAAATAGAATAAATACAAATACAAATACAAAAGTGACGACCAGCAACTGGCTCAGGGCCCAGCTAGGCTGCTCCTAGTAGATTTAGCAGTCCTCAATGAATATCAAGAGCTTTCTTAAAAGTTTTTACCCCACTGCAATTAACAGTCGCTTCCGGTAAACTATTCCAACTGCCTACAACCCTATTGAAGTAGTAAGTTTTCCTAATTTCAAGATTAGCCTGAGATTTGAAAAGCTTAAAACAATGACCTCTGGTTCTACTTTCAGCACACAGCTGTAGTCCATCAACATTTCCCATTTTAATGAATTTAAACAACTGAATCATCCCCTCTAACTCTCCTTTGCTCAAGACTATACATTATAGCCGCGTTCACATGGCACTTTTGTAACCCGCAAATCCCCTCTCCAATTCCGAAAAAACCCGTTTGGAAAAAACCCCGTTCACATGAGAAAAGAGGTTTTGTCTCGGAAAGCGGTTTTACCCATCATCCTTTGCGCACTGTTTACAATTTTTACGCATGCTATTGCCGTTTTCTTGCTTTCGCTTTTCTGAATGTTACAGTTTAAAACAAATTCTAGGGAAAGACTCGGCTGAGGAATTGTTTTAGGTGTTTATAGGAGGAGGTGTTTTAGACCTGATTTTTTGAAAAAAATAATTGCATTCACGATTTAAAAATTACATATAATTGCTTTTGTTTAACATGTTTACATTGTTTTGTTAATGCTTTTTTGTAAGAGCTGAAATCTAGTATACGAAATGATGTATCTTTTGAAAATTAAGATTTTGCATTATAAAAAATGCATCTTTCTTAAAGAAAAAGGAAAGAGGTGTTCTAAGTAAATTAAGAGCATGAAAGATCGTTGCTTTTTTTTTTACGATTCAGGAATATTTACAAACATTTTGCTCATAATATCTTAAAAGCAAACAAGGTTGCTAAGGGCAAACTGATTCACCAGAATATTGCCAATTGCATACATATGCTGCATCTAGCAATCAATATCAAGACATTTTATTTTATGTACAGGTGGTGGTTATGCATCGTTTGAGACAATTGAATATTAATTCCAAATATAGAATTAATTATGACACCCAAATGACTTATCAACAAATATAATCAGACAACAAATAAAGTTAATGATGTATTTGAAAAATAGAAATGATCAAGATTCAGTGTGTTCTTATTAAAACCAAAAATGCAACGTTATGTATTTGTTTTTTTATTGCAGGGAGTGTAACTGAATTAAATGGAGAATATTGTTATCTTAAATAAAGGGGGAAAGACCGTTCAAAGCTCTGCATTTTCATATATATATATATATATATATATATATATGTGTGTGTGTGTGTGTGTGTGTGTGTGTGTTAAAGATGCAACGAATATTCGGCCACTATTCGGTATTCGGCCTGCTCAAATAGACGTTTCTTGATTTAGCCGAATATTCGGTCTTTCCGAATACTGATCATTATTCGGCCGAATAGTTCTGCTACGGTAGAAATGTACAAAAATAAATAAATTGGTAGATTTTAAGCATTTAAAATTGCATTATAGTTATTGTAAAAGAACACATTAGTATATAATTTTAATAAATAAAAATAATTTATAAAAAACTACTTTTTTTAAACATTGCTTTTAGGTTTGATTCAGTTACAATATTGTATTTTATACTTAGCATTTGCTCACAAATGCTGGCAATAGTTAATTATGATGAAGAATGTGAGACTTTTATTTTGTTTAGTAGCACAGTGGAAGGCAGACTTTGTGTGAGTAAAATGATTTATTGTGAATATTGGGTAAGATAGCAATGGGAAAAGCCTAGAACATATCATGAATATTAAGATAGCATAAGTTATTGGGCTTTTTAAATTAAAAAAATATATTCCAGTTAAATGCATTAAATTTTAATAGATCTTGTAAAAAGCCATAAAATAAAAATATACTCTTATAGCTTTTAAAATATCTTCATGAAATTATTTGGAGCA
Source organism: Octonoba sinensis (assembly GCA_038502835.1). Taxonomy (NCBI): domain Eukaryota; kingdom Metazoa; phylum Arthropoda; class Arachnida; order Araneae; family Uloboridae; genus Octonoba; species Octonoba sinensis. The sequence continues at coordinate 22,079,657 of CM076601.1, read as the reverse complement.
AGGTAAACATTCTAAACAATAGTATTCCTTTAATTTGAATTTAGAAATTAGTAAAATAATACTAATGCTTACCAATTTTATTGCATTCAAAACAATACAGAAAATACATTAATTTTAGGTAGTTCTGGATTCTTAAACAGAATTAAATCATACATCATAGATTATTGTGTGAAATTGGTGTTTTACTTGGTGAGTACTTTTAAAATTTAGAAAATACTTTCTATTACCACGATTTTCTAGAAATTTTAATATTCGGCTTCGGCCTAGGAGAAATTGCCAAATATTCAGATAATTATTATATTCTATTTTTTTAACCGACTTCACAAAGGAGGAGGTTATGTATTCATACCGTATGGATATCGGTTTTTTGTTTGTCCACCCATAACATCTCACAGGATGAGCCGATTTTCAAGATTTTGATCTTTTTTTAATCCATCGAGGGTGGTTGCTCAAACGGAATTTATCATTCAAATGACTAGTTTTTAGTGCCATTCACTCAAAGAGCCTTTTGATATGGATTTTTTAAAAATAGAGTATTTATGTAAAAAATGGATTTACACCAAAAATAATAAAATAAAGTCCCTTTCGGAAAAAAATAGAACCGACTGCAAATTATAAATTGTGTTAAAAAGTGAAAACTAATTTAATTCTTTAAACAACATCGATACGATTTTTAAACATAACTTTTGAAGTCGGTGCAAAATCATGATAGGTTTTGATTCATGATTACTTTTGTAATCATGAATAAATTACAAATATAAATGGCCCAGAGCTTATAACAGTTTCAATGTAAAGTAACACGTGACGTAATGGTAATTAGGTAATTGTGCGCAGGCTTCAAAAGTTATATTTAAAAATCGTATCGGTGTTGTTAAAGAATTAATTTATTTTTCACTTTTTAGTGCAATTTATAATTTAAAGTCGGTTCTATTTTTTCCAAAAATTATTTTATTTTGATGTACATTATTTATGTATAAGTAATTTTGAAAATCTCAATTATTTTTTAAAAAAATTCTGAACAGTAATTTCTAACCCGGTTAGTTTTATTTATAAACACCACAGGGTTGTGTAAGAAAAACCTGATATGGCACAGCCAACAAAATTATGCCTACATATTAATCGCATGCATGTGTCGTTTCAAAATAAAAGATACGTTTTTAAAAGTTTAAACCTTTATGTATTTCTTACTCCTTAGTTTTAAAGACATTTAAGGACATGAACTAATAAAAATGAACAAACCGATGTCACTATGATGAGTACGACAAATTATTTCTGCGTTTCAAGATAAGAAATTACTTTTTCAATAATGAATGAAAAAATAAAAGTAACAATACTCTTCTACCTTAGTACTAACATGTATGGAAACGTACAAGATCATAGGATTTTTCATCTTAATTTTTCTTAAATTTATTACATCTAGAGATGACAAAAGATATACACAAAATTGAAAAATAAACATATAAAAAATTACAAGTAAGAAATAATTTTTATTGCTGTACTTTTAGCCTATTTCATTGAAAATCCTCAAGTTGCGCACACCATACGAAACGCGCGAACTGTCAATCAAAAGTTAACTCATGGGGAATCGAGAGTGCTGCGCGAATGGCATGCTGGGTAGAAACCCCGCAAAAATCCTGCTCTTGGGCAGGAGGCAACTAGACCCACCATTTACCCGGTAAAAAACCGGAATGCGGTGATAAGCAGGGTACAAGCGGGTTATAAGAGTGCCATGTGAACGCGGCTATTGAGTCTTTTAATCCTAACCTCATAATCTAAGTCTGAAAGACCACTTACCAATCTTGTAGCCCTTCTTTGAACCCTTTCTAATAAGGTAATATCCTTTTTTAGGTACGGAGACCAAAACTGAACAGCATACTCCAAATGAGGTCTTACCAAACTTCTGTATAATGGCAATACAATCCTGTTAGCTTTGTTACTTACTATGCTACACTGCTGACTGGACTTGAAGTCTTAACTAATCAATACTCCTAGAACAACAACTGCTTCTGTTTCTCTAATAACGGAACCTTGTAAATAATAGGTTGCGTGCTTATTCCCATGACCAAAATGAAGCACTTGACATTTCCCAATATTAAAAGACATACCCCACTTAATAGTTGAAGTCAAAACCGGACATTATTATATGAAAGCAGGCTTCAAAGGCTCAATAATGTCTTCAGCAAAAAAGAAGAGTTAGAGGGGACATCATTCAGTTGTTTAAATTCATTAAAATGGGAAATCTCTTTACAGTTATTTGCTGAAAGAAAAACCAGAGGTCATTGTTTTAAGCTTTTCAAACCTCAGGCTGATCTTGAAATTAGGAAACATTACTACTTTAATTGGCAGGGGCGGACTGGCCCACCGGGACATGTCCCGGTGCGCCCTTTCATCTAGACGCCTCAAAAAAAAAAAAAAGAAAAAAAAAATTTTTGCGACATTTTTTCCTCCTTAATAATTTACAATAAGAGAAATAAAATTAAATAATCTGCTTTTAATCCATGACAAAGGTAAAAACGACTTTCCTAGGCAAAATCACATTTGTGGACGCTTTAGGACGTATATGCTTCAGGGGCATGTTTTGGTAAGGCTCGGGGGGAAGGGGTGAGGGGACAGCAGAGAGCATAAGTGTTATGGTCTATATAGGTCTATGAAGATTCGCGAACATGTTCCGAGGGTCGAGTCGAGGCGCCCGTTTTAGAAGAAAGATTTCCTTCCCTAAATAAAAGTTTGACTAGACAGGAGGTGCTCAAAGTAGACAACAAAGGGATTGATGCAACAAGTAAGTGGGGGATTTTTATCAGCAATGAAAAATTGTAATCTATCTTATTGATTTGTCTAATGATCTTCCAAATTAGTAAGTCCTTTGTTTGTGAAAAATTCACTGGAATTTCATATATTTCTGGAAAAAACTGAGTTTCCTTTTTGGCCAGTTTACTGGGTTGCTGATTTTGAGGGGTTCCGTAATTTTTAGGGGGGTACCCGCACGCTCTGAAAGGGTGAGCGCCCCTGCTAATCATAAGTAACGTATGAAAAAAAAAAAAAAACTAGTGTACCTGCATTGCATAACCCTCAATTTTTTATTATAGGACACCCCCTGTTTTTATTATAGGGCACTGCGTAGTATTGCTTAAGCTTCATAATGAGCAAACTTCTAATTATTTTTGAAGTTTATTGGAAAATTTCGTGGTGCCCTGTGAAGACTTCTCAGCTTCTCGGTGCACAATTTGGGAATCATTGCATGTGTAACATTGAAAAACGTGTATGAATTTTGTTGACCCCATTTCTTGCCTTATAACATGTTTTATTTTGTGATGTTGGGCGGGGGGGGGGGGGGGGGATTACGTACACAGTGTAGACAGATGCGAACATAAGACCTATATTCAAATTTAAGACGTCATACGGGCGATGTTCAGTTAATATAAAACACAGGGACGCAGCTACTACAGTAGGAACAAATTCATTTACTTTTCAAAAAGTGATTCATGTACTAAATTTCAAAAAGCAAGGGACACGACACTTGGTAATAACTAATAAAAACAGTAATTATTCCAAAATTGAACTGTTTTTAGATTTTTTTTAGACGAAACTTATCTCATAGGGCATTTCATTTAATTTAAAAATTTTCTTATGTGCAGGGATACTGTGGGGTCGATAACGTGCTTCTACACTTTGCTATGAGGTGGAACTCTGCTCCGGTATTTTATTCTGAGTCATATTTGTTTTAGAATCTGGATTTCGCTCCGAAACAGACTAATTTGACTCAGTTCAAATCTTTTTTTTTTTTTTTTTTTATTTCAAATGGCACATTAAAAGACAATTGGAAATCAAACGATAACAATAAATCTATAAATGATAGCGAGCAGTCCAGTATCGCTCCCAGATTGATGTCCGAGGAAGGTCGGGGCAACGAAACTAGTGAGACATGTCCATCTCTTCGAGAAGGTCACACAAGGTGCAAAAAGGCTCAGTGACCACCTTGATGCGATATAGATGTTTCAGTTCAAATCTAATTTTAGTTATTTTCATTTAAGATTGTGTGCCTAATTTTCTAATAAAAATAGAAATAATAATTTAATTATTGTTTCTAGTTTTATTTATTTATATTGATTACTAAAAATAGCACATAATTTTTTATCGCAACTATCTTAAAAGTAAAGTTATTGTACATTAATTTCGCAAAATTAAAATTACAGGATTCGGTGATTTAAATCATGCGCTTTAAATCGGTGATTTAAATCAAGTGTTTTGAATCGGTGATTTAAATGAAGTGTTTAAATCATTGGTTTAAATCATTTTTTTTTTTTTAAGCATGATTTTTATCAAAAATTTAAAATTTGCCTGAAATTTGTTATTATTATTACTTTTTATACAAATATAATATTTCATAAGAATCAATCGATATGATTAGTGTACTATATTTGAACCCTCGGGGTTCGCGCGGTGTAGAAAGGGGGTTCACGGAATAAAGGGGGTTCACGGTTATAATGGCGGAATTTTTCATTGCCAACGTAGAAGAAAAAACAAAATAAAAAATTTACATACTAATTAGGAAGGAGTGCAAAAATGGTTTTGAAAAAATGAATTGTTTTCCAGATTATACAGAAAAGTAATGATCTGGCATAGAAAGCATACATACAAAATTTGAAAATGCCCTTATTTCTACTTTTACCGAAAGATATTTATTGACTTATTTTGAAGTTTAGAACATATTTTTCTCCAACCATTTTCCATTTTTTCTTTGCAAGGGCAAAGAACGAGTCGGAAATATGAAAATTTACTGCATAAAATGTACAATTTTTCATATTTTAGGATTAATTTTCATAATGCAAATCCTAAACTGGAATCAGAAGATATTGACTTATTAATTTAAAATATGAACTCACATTTATAACACTTTATTCCAACTTCCCTGCATTATCACAAAATAGCAATTAAAATTTCGAAATTACGTAAATTTTAGTTTTCCTGTAAATTTCCAACTTTTCCAAAATTTTGTATATTTCAACCACAAAGTGGAACCTGTCTGAAAAATAATTAAAAATTTTTTTAGGAGTACATATGTCTACTGCCCTAATAATAATTCGAAAAGAACAAATAATAAAAATGTAATAATCACAAAAAATTTTTGTAGCTGTATTTTAATTTTTATTTAAACTTAGATGTTTTGCAATAATCATGTTTTCATTTCTTGTTATGAAGTATTGTACAATATGACAAATAAACGTGCTAGTAAATTTTATTTTTGCCACCGTTACTTAACGACTACAGAAGGGGGTTCGCCATCGTTTGGAACTTAGAAGGGGTTCGCAAGGGGAAAAAATTTGGGAAACACTGCTCTAAATAAACTTTTTCCGCAGAAACTTTATAATGTTAGAAAAAATATATATAATATAATGGTAAGAAATAGGCTTTCAAGAGTCAAAGTAGATTAGCTTTACTCTTACAACCTACTTTTAAGATTACATCAAAATATAAACTGCACATACATTGCTTGTCTCATATTTTAAATCCGTTACAAACAATAACTAACAGTATCAAACTATAAATATTATTTTTACATTAGATTCAAATATAACATTTCAGAAACGTCTGTCATTGTTAAATGTAAACCGATTGTTAGTTTTATTCTTTTGAATGGTGTTTCTGAATAATAATAATAATAGTAATATGAGAATATCGCCAATAAATTAGTATATAAAATAAGTAGTGCAAAGTAGCAATTTGAATTATTATTATTTAGAATTAGTTTCTTTGAATCGGTGTATGTTTTGAATTTGCGCTATACTTCTAATTTACTAAGCACTCTTTTATAAATAATTTTTCTTCGAAAATCCAGCTGAAAATTATTTCTCAAATCAATTATTGTTAAATTTCTAAAAAAATAAGAAATAACTCAGATTAAGTATTTCATTAAGGTGCCTGATTCTTAACAAAATTGCATCATTTTCGTCTTCTCAATGATTGTGTCAAATTTGTAAATCTGATGCCTCTATCTCTATGTGCCTAAAAAAGTAATTTTAACGGGCGTAGAAAAATTTAAGAAACATGTTAGAAATATTACACAAAAGTGCAGTAATTAATTTTTCTTTTAGTTGTAGATTCCTTTGTTCTTGTATTAATTAACAGTAATTTTATTTCCACTTATTTAGGAAAGAAAGAATTGAACAAACATAAAAAGTAAGAACAACCTTGTATTTTAATAAAATCCTATTTTTTTTTGTATTTAACTAATTTGTTTTTACAAATTAAGCCTTGTTTTTCATTATGTAAGTTATACCTCCGTCGTGAGCAATCAATAGTCTGTATTTCTTTTCAGTCCTTTTAGAGCTTTATATGGCATAGTCACTGATTTCAAGCTTGTCCCGTTTTGCACTATATTATGGCATTATAGATTTTTTGCTCATATTATAACCACTACTTTTGGTAAGTTTTAAAAATTTTGGTCTAAGCAAAAAAAAACAAGAAATGCAAGTTAAATATTTTTTTTTTTTTGAAAAGGTGAAAAAAAGTAACGCCTAGCAATTAAAGTATTTGTGTTGCTCCTTTAAGAAAAACTATCGTATCTGAGTGAGAATGGCAGACTATAGCATTTTCACATAAAGAATCAAAGATTTCAAAGCAAAAGTCTGCTTTGTGCATTTAGTTATAGAAGTTTACTACATAATTTAAAATAGTCGCCCCGTTTTCCAGTTAAAACAAAATTTCAATTAAAACTGCAGCATAAGCGTTTCATGCAAAACAAGCTAAGTTATGCCATGAAGTTCTGTTTCTAAGCTGGAAGTAGTGATGTTCTTGTGTGATTGATATTAGGAATTCAAGTTTTCCAAAAGAGACATTGAAACCTCATATGCCACGCAGATTTAATTTCATTATTATTACTATTATCATTATTTTAATTTTTTTTTAAAGTAAAGGCTGCCGCCCTTTGGTTAGCTGGTCCACCGCCCTTTTAGGGGTCTCAGTCCGTCCCTGTTAATTGGGTTGTAGGCGGAGGGAATTGTTTACCGCAGGCAACTGTTTATTGCAGTTGTTTTGGAATAACAGAAAAAAATCAATGCAAAAGAAATATGTCTATAGACGGAAAATACATCCCACCAAACCCATAAAGCACGTATCTGCAATTTTTATTATAATTTGCGCCATATTTATATTACTTTATTATCGTTAAATATATCCAAATTTGGTAACAATAATTTTATGGAGGGCAAACTCAAATGTGTCCTTCATTTTCGATTGTGCACAAACGAAGTCTTGTCTGATTGTCTTCAACTGTAACTGAGTTTACAACCATGGACGGAAAATTTAAAAACAATTTGTGATAGGTGAAATTTTTTATAAGTATAAAATATGTCCTATGCTTATTATTTATGATTATATTTGTTTTAATTTTATTTCTTTATTTATTATGATAATATGCTGTGCTTGAAAATATGTGCAAAATCACTGGCTAGTTTATGTAACTTAATAATTAGTTTCAGTTGAAATTCATCACCGATTGTTTGACACTAGGGATGTACCGAGTAGCACTTTGGCCGAGTACCGAGTAGTTGTGAATAAAAAAGAGTATTGATGTGCACATGAAGAATTTTGTATATATTGAAATGAAAACATACATTTTAACTACATAATATATATAAACTAATGAAAGAAATTGAATGTAAGAATTCCAAAATAGAATTCTTTAAACCATTATGACTCTTTATAAAAATCAGTTTATCAAAAATGATTATTGGTTTCATTCAATAATTAAAATGCCTCATAATCTTCTCCTCCCCCCCCCCTCCCCGCACCCAAGGAAAAAAGTCTATATTGACACTGTATATTTTTATTTACTTTCTTTTCATTTTTAATTTTTTCTAGTTAATAATAAAGTGATATTTTTTATGTGTAATTCTATTTTTAAAACCAAAGATACAAAATTATTATGGTGTATTTTTACACCATAATTTACGACATATTGAATTTGATATTAATTATTAAAATATTTGTATTTGATAGAATTTTGTGTATTTCCTTTTTCTTGTTGATAATTTCTTTACTTTAAAGTCGTTTTTTTTTTTCCACATTTATAGTTGGAGTTTTTATGTAGCTAGATTTTGATTTTCATTTAGAATTGTATATATATATATATATATATATATATGCAATATATTCAGTTACCCAAAGAGAAATCATATTTAATGCAAATAAGTTACCACAAATTAATCCATTTAAAAGGTTTAGATGAAAAGATAGTCTTTTCTTCATCAGGCATCCAAAAAGATTGCCAGGGCATAACATACGAGTTTCTGACATATTTCACCGATTTGTTCAATCAAACATGTTGGACGCTACTCGTACAGCTTAAAAAGTGGCAAACTAAGTATAGAAAGTGGAAAAAATAGTCGAATTAGCATATGAACTTTTCCAATATATAAGCTGTGTAAAAATCTTTTATATACTTCATATTTTTTTTAAATTATTTCATATTACATATTTATATTTGCATATTATTGTACTAATCAGTTACAAATTTATCTACTATTAGTATACTTTTAAAAAATGAAGAAAGTTTTACAGCTACTCGGTAATGGCCGAGTACTCGGTACACCGAGTATATACCGAGTACTCGGTACATCCCCATTTGACACCATTTAAAACAATACTAATTTTTATTAGTTTTTGTTGTAACGTAATTCTTTTTTTTTCAAAAGTTAAGGAAAAACTTTTTGCCACTCAATTTTAATTTCCTAATTGCTAGAATTAACTGATTATTGTGGATTTTTGGATATCTTGAATTTACTTGTCAAATTTATACTTTTTGCATTAATACATGATTGACTTATAATTATTTCTGTTATTCAGTTACTTGTTTTTGACAACATGAGTAAACAGCAGACACCTAGTGAGCTTTTGAGACGGATAATTGGACGACCAGTAGTAGTGAAATTGAACTCTGGTGTAGATTATCGAGGTAGGTTTTCAATGTTTAAAAATTCAGTTATTTAGTATATTTTATTGCTTTGAATGTAACCTGGCTTGTTTTAATGTATTGCTGTTATCTGTTTTAATGAAGCATTTTACTTATATAAAACTATTGTTTCAAAGCATTATTAAATAAGGGTGTTTTCTAATTAACAATCCAGAATTTATTTTGGGAGATTAGAGGGGCTGAAGGCATAAAAAAAACTTTTTTGTCATAACGTTTTTAAAGTTAGCTGGAGTGAGGGTTTTTCTTAATGTATTTTAATTGATGTACCATTTGGCAACTTCCATCCAGAATGCTCAAGACCACAATTTTTCCAAAATTTGGAATTTTCTGCAAGTTTTAGATCTTTATTCAAAGATAGGAGGAGGTCCTTCCTTCCTTTCTCATTGGTACGACAGCCCAGGGTGGGCCTTGGCTTTTTCAATGGACTTTTTCCAAGCCAGCCTTTTTAATGCAAGTGTTCTCTAATTCTTGATCTGTAATACTAGGAGGCAGGGTTGGTTCGATTTTGCCCAACACGAAAAAACCGGACGGGGTTTTTCAAAAAAAAAACAGGTGAAAAAACCCAAGCGGGGTTTTTCAAACTTGTCACTTAAAATTATATTTTACCTAAGTAAACTAATAAAAATACTGTTTTAGACCAGCATTTCCCAAAGGGGTTCACGAAAATTATATTGCAATGGCGAAATTCTTTATCTCTAACGTGAAAGAAAACATGAAATAGTAAATTTACATATGTACTTTAAAAGGACTACACAAATGATTTTTAAAAAAATAAATTGTGCTTTCCAGATAATGCAGAAAAGAAGTGGACTGATATAGGACGCATACATACAAAATTTGAAATGCACTTATATCTACTTTTGCTTGAATGAAAAAAATTTTGATCAAAAATTCGTACCGAAAGTTATTAATTGACTTATTTTAAATTTTTGAACGTATGTTTCTTCTACCATTTCCCACTTTTTCCTCTCGAGCGCGGAGAAGGAGCCGGAAAAATGATGTACTGTGTAAAATGTAAACTTTTGCATTATTTTAGGCTAATTTATCATTGTAAAGACCCTAAAATGGAACCAGAAGGTTAATGGAACCAGATTCATTAATTTTGAATTTGGAATCACAATTTATTCCAACTTTTCTGCGTTATCACAATTGGAAATTTTTTCTTTAAATGTCCAAAACTTTATCGAATTTTGTATATTTCAACCGGAGGAAAGAGGAACCTACCAATAAAATACGAGTAGATTTTTTAAAAAATACATATGTTTACTGCCCTGATAATTATTCAAAAAGAACAAATAATTAAATAATAATAATAATAAAGAAAATATTTGTATCCGTGTTTTAGTTTTTTTTAGACTTAGATGTTTTACAATAACATCATTTCTTGATATGAAGTACTGTGCAATAACTGTTCTAGATAATTTTTTAGTTTTCTCACCCCTTACAGAAGGGGGTTCGCCAATTTTTTTCGGATCTTAGAAGGGGTTTGCAAGGGAAAAAATGTTGGGAAACATTGTTTTAGACCAAATATAATACATACTTTCATAATACATACATTATATGTCATGGGTATAAAATTCTGAGGGTTAGCTGAAAAACAAAAACCAACTTGAAAAAAACCCATAGTTGGGTTTTTTCAAAATAAAACTCCAGTTATGTAAACAATTAAAAATACCGATTTTGACCAAAGTTAACACATACTTTCATAATACATACATTATTTGTAATGGCTAAAAATTTTTGAGAATTGGATAAAAAATAAAAACCCACTTAAAAAAACCCACTGGTGGATTTTTTCAAAATTCTTGTTTAAAATTGGACTTTACTTAGGTAAACAACAACAAAAAAAAAAATACCGATTTTGACCAAACGTAATATATACCTTATATATCATGGGTGTAAAATTTTGAGGGTTAACTTAATAATAAGAACCCACTTAAAAAACCCTACAGGTGGGTTTTTTCAAACTTCATGCTCAAAATTGAACACCACTTATGTAAACAGAAAAAAAAAAAAAAACTGACTTAAACCAATATATTTTTATCATGGATAAAAACTCAAAAATATTGAATGGGTTTTAAATTGTTCTCATAATCAAAATAAAATTTCTTTCTCACAAAATAATTCTTTATTGAAAAAAGTATAGAAACAAATGCTTCCCCACACCCCTCTGCCCAAAAGGAAAAGAATATGAGAATTTCACTCAAAATGATCGATGTGTTTTAAAAGAAACTAATTTTAAGAAAACAATCTATGGCATCTAACAAAATGTTGGTCAAAGACGCACAAAAACATTTTTGCCTATCACTTTTTTATATATTTGACTTTATTTTTTTTCCGCAATGAAAATTCCTAAAAAATTATGCGTCCCTGGGGACGCTTAATAATTTCTTTTTTTGAGTTTCCACCTCCGATGTTTGAGTTCCGCGGCATCGCTGCATGTTAGAAATTGCTGAAATTTTGAAAGTAATTAGCTTAAACTCTTTTAAACATAAAATAATTGCGATTGAGTGGACTTAAAGATAATTTGTTTCTTAAACCCTTTGATGGGATTTTATTGAACACTAAAAACACAATAAACAAGGGGCTAAGTAATTGACTTTTAAAAAGTTAATTTATAGTTCTAAAGGACAGAATAGAATAATTCATATTTAAAATTCAATTATTTTATTTTTTCAAAATTTTTTCTAATTAAGACATAAAATGTTCATAAAATAAATACATAATATTTGTTGTTTATCACTTTAATGAATACTATTGTGTAGGAAACTTCTTACAAATAAAAATAAAGAAAACCTCAAATTTTTGAAAAACCCGAAGTAACCCACTGGGCTGTTTTTTTTCTGAGAAAACCCAGGTTTTTTCCAGCCCTGCTAGGAGGTCATTTTCAAATCCTTCAATTCATCTTGGGTCTAGCTTGCTTTTTCTCCGAAGGACACCTGGACGGGCAGTGAATTTTTTTTTTATGTACTGCGGTTTTCGTTCCTTCTGCCGGCGGGGGCCAGCTGATTTTATTCATTGTCGCTTGATAAACTTAACGATGGTAGATTCATTGTATGCACAGTACAGTTCCAAATTGGATCTTAGCCACGTGTCTTTTTTTTTTATTTCAGCAAACATAGCTCGTAAATTTTTCCTTTCAAAGATAACAATGCAGTTCTCATCAGATCAAAACATTGACCAGGTTTCACAAGTATATGTTAATATAGATCTTTAGTAATTAAAGTTTTACTGTAAAAAGGCATTTATACAGTAAAACTTTTCTCTTTCTTTTAATTGCATTAGGTTTTGTATGTTTTCATATTCCATTACTGCATGTATTGCCGTAATAATTCTTTTTTGAATTTCAGTTTTAATATTCTTTTTGTTGATTTTAGAATAAGTGAAGCTGTCAACAGCCTCAAAATTATGCTCTCCAATTCTTCTAATGTGGGAAATGTTATAAGCAGTGGTGTACTCCTGCAAAAAAAGTTAGGGGGACGCTTTTGTTAAGATTTTAAAAATGTGGGTGGTCGCCGTCCCCCTACGTGCCCCCTCGACTATAACTGAATAAAAACAATAAAAAAAGTTAAACTAACTAGCAAATGCTGGGGCAAAAAGCAATGAATGAATAGGGGAAAATGTGCTTGCTCACTCGGGACTCGCCTCAGACAGGGTTACCAGAGATCAATCTGTCGTCGTTGGCGCCAAGCTTCTCACTTTCACACCGTCTTGATTGGAAAATACTTGATCTGTGTTACCTACTTGGCGTAAATTTCGCTCCCTTTGGCGACTCTCTTTGAAGTGCAATTTTTTTTCTTCGAATTTTTATCTCGGTATATATACGAGTTTTGAATTTTTGGTACATTTTTGAAGGAATAATGCACTCTCGGCTTATATTCGGAAATATGCGGTATATTATATGTATAAGGATCATTCCGTTATTAAATTTTAAGAAAAGAGAGAAAATCGAATATTTATCCAGTTTTGAACTAAGTTTCTATTAATTCGACATAATAAAAGATTGTAGAGCAATTTTTTTGGTGCTGATACTTTTGATTTTTATGAAATTGCAAATGATTCATCACTTGCAGCTTGATGAACCATTTTTACCAAGCAACAAATGATCAATTTGGCTAAATGTGAAGAAAATAGAGAAAATTGTAGGATGGAAAGCTAGACAGTATGAAAAATGCAAATTCTTTGCAGAAACAATAAAAAAATAAATGATAAAATTTCTTTTAACACTTTTTTTTTTTAATTTTTATCATTTTAAAATTTTGTTAAAAATATTTTTTCCAATTAAATTTGGTCTTTTGTAACATAGTTTTTTTTTTGGAGACATTAAATAAATTGTATGGGAATGACTGTTGGCGTAACGAATCCATATTTAAGATAGATAAAATATGTTTTAGAAATTTCTTAAAATACTTAGAAACACTGCAAAATGTTCAAAATTGCTATGCACTTGTGCTGCATTCAATGTTCAAAATGAGAAAGAGTTGTCATTTGTAATAGCCTAAACTTTGGATCTAATCATTTATTTTGAAAGAAAAGATAAGCTTACAAAGCTCTTCAAGGTTTGAAATCTGAGTCATCTAAGTTAGTCCTTTATATGGCTAAAATGTTGTAATAATTTTCAAAGCAAATATTTTCTGAAAAGGGGTGCAGGTATTTTTCCAACTTTTCCACTTTAATGATGTATAACTTTTCATAATTTAACTTCCATCATTATTTTAGATTTTTAGTTTGTTGTATTCTAGATGTATAGTATACAATTTGTGTTGAACCATAAACGTATGTGTATGTGTTTAAATTTTATCTATTTATTTATTTCTTAGCAGGAAGTTGGAAGTATTATTGGAATGGTGAGAATATTTTTTTTATTGATTATAATTTTTTGAAAGCATTTAATTAAATGTAAATTTGTTGACTCAAATGTTTTATTCCCCCCATTTTTTTCCAGAAAGCTGACAATGTATAGAAATTTCAAGAAGAGGTAAGGTTTGCATACTTATATACATAAGTAGTAATTTTACTCAGTTATGATCAGTTTTATGTAATCATATTTCCCAAGCTAAATGATTTAGTAGCTGTAGATTTTGAGCAAAAAAATGTTTCCCCACATGTTGGTTTTAGGTTTTGCCTTATAAAATAATGATTATGATAGATAAAGCTATATTGCTATTGCTAACGAAATGCATTGACCATTATTAGTTTATACTAAATTAAAGTACCCAAGAAATAACACCCCCCCCCTCCATTATTTAAATTTAAGATTTTTAGAAAATTGTTTATCATGATGCAGTTTCGATGAATTTATTCGGGGGGGGGGGGGTAAAAAAGATCGAAAGATATTTGTATGCTCTTGTATAATGCAGTAAAAATCTGGCATATTGTTGTTTTCAAACATTTACCTCCCCCTCCCTTCCCCCACTGGTTAATGTGTCTGCAATAACATGATACAAATGCAATTTCAAGTGTGCTGTTTAATCAAGTTGCATTGTTGTGCACTTTTAACTTGCAGAGAACGTGAAAACTTATTAGATTTCGTTTTAGTGAAAGCTTTTTTATTTACTACAGTAGAATCTTGACTATACAAACCTCGTTTTTTGAAACTCTCTCTGAACCGGAGGTTTTTTTTTTTTAGTTATTTCTTTGCACAGATACTGAAACTTAACTTAATCCTTCCCCTCCATGTTCAGCAGTACCGGATCTTGGACTTTTCCGAGACGGGGCAAAACTTAAAAATGCCGCCCCCTCCAACCAATTATTGTTGATATTTCATCTAACTTTTTATGCAATGGACATTTTTTCCTACTTTTCTTTGAGGGTTTTCCCCTTTGGGGGCCACTGATGAGTCCCAACTTTCAGCAATGTTTCCACACATTAGGGGGCTCAACATTAGGGAGTCAGAGCCATATGAAGGATCCTTCTTAACTAGAGATATAAAATCCTGACAGTTGGAGGGGGTCCGGGGGTTTCTTCTCCGGGAAAAATTTTGTAAACTATATACAAACTGTTGCAATTTTAGGCCTTAGAAAACGCTTTGGGACTTCAAAAATTTTAGGAAAAAAAAAAAGTTGGCAAAAACTTTTTGAAATTTAAACGCTTTCACTCATAAAAATGATAATTAAAATTCAGAAAAAAATTGGCATATTTTTTTTTTAAATTCAGAGGGCAGTACCCTCCCCTCCCCCTTACTAACGAAGATATCGAAGAGCCAACAGCTAAGTGTTCACTCAAACAACATTTACAAGCTCCCACGCTCCCACCTTTTCCTAAAAGGAGACTTTGAAAGTTTCTAAAAGAAAAACCATTGGGTATTTGCCTTCGCAGATCACGATTTATACGTATTTCACTACCACAAGGGGGGAAAACCTAGACTTTTTAAATTTAAATTTTTTAATTTTGACATTTCGAAATTTGACGCCCCCTAACCTCAATTTCCAACAGTTTATACAAAAAAATAGTTCTATTAATCGGTTTTAATCGTTAGAAAAATAGCTGATGAATGATAAAATCGGAGCGCCAAACTAGGATTTTAATTCTCTTTCAAAAGTTAAATTTTCTTAATTAAATATTTTTTCTTTCTTTCTCCTTATTTTTTTTTCTTTTCTTTCTTTCTTTCTTTCTTTCTTTTTTTTTTTTTTTTTTGTGTATAACAGTTGAATTTGCCGCCCCCCAGAAGTGCCGCCCTGGGCATGGGCCCCGGCTTGCCCCACCCTAGATCCGGCACTAATGTTCAGAGAGGTATTCTAATTTTTTTCCCTCTTTTCTATGTAACCTTGGTAATTGTATCAGGGTTCGCGCTACGCCTCGCAATTGCGCAATTCCCGCAACATTTTTTGAAATCCCACTCAAAAAAAAATTTTTTGCGCTTAAATTTTAAAAATCCCACTTAAAATTTTGGAAATCCCACCTTGTAGTTTTCCCCTGTGTATGAAATTCCAGTTTTCATTTACATCATCCGGTATTTCACACATTTGAGAGATTGATTAGTTCTCTCAAATGAGAGATTGATTTTACTCAGTCAACTCAAGCATTAGTAAAAATTTTTATTAGAGAACAAGTTTCTTTCTTTTATCTTGGAATGTCTGAAGCAGCAAAAATGACTGCAACTCTACCGAGTTAATATTACAGGGTTCCCACGGGCCATAAAAAGGCCCTACTTTTTGAGATTAGTTTATGGTGGGCCCCCCCTAAAGCGCATACTTAGTAGATAAAAAGCCTTAAAAGTAATCAAAGGTCCTATTTGTTTGCATTTGCTTGAATCATGTGAATAAAAATACACCATATTGTACTATGTTTGCTTCTTAAATGTGAATCACAGCAATCGCTAAAATTGATGAAAAAATCGACCCATTTGATTCCCAATTTAACTAATCTTACCCAATAATTCTAATTTTTTTCAAATCTTTTCAGTTGTACTCATTTTTTGTAAGGGCATGTTACCCAAGGATTATTTTGAAGTTTTATGCTTATCAATTAATTATATACAGCAAAACCTGTAAAGTTGACCACCTGTCTAAGTGTTGCTCTG
The DNA here is from genome assembly GCA_038502835.1 of Octonoba sinensis. Classification (NCBI taxonomy): domain Eukaryota; kingdom Metazoa; phylum Arthropoda; class Arachnida; order Araneae; family Uloboridae; genus Octonoba; species Octonoba sinensis. The sequence goes on along the minus strand of CM076601.1, from coordinate 22,063,164 downwards.
CTTTTATATTGTTATGCTAACACTCATTATTAATAATAATGGAGCAAATTGAATCAAAATAAAGCCTTATTTTTTTATCTGCTGGGACAGTGTGAACGCTGTATTATTGAAGAAGCTCCATGATGAATAATACTAATTGTTCAAATCAAACTTGATTTAAGTTTTTGGTTAATTCACCATACTTCTTGTAAGGATAGAAATTTTAAAAATTATTTCAAAATTGAAATTCAAGTAACTGTGTGCAAGTCAAGTAAGTATAAAGTATTCTTGCTTTTGCTTTTCTGCAGCAGGTTCAATTACATGAAAAAAGAATAGCATACATAATTGCACATCACCTCAAAATTTAAGCCTTAATCTTAATTATCTGGAAATTTAGGTTACCTGAAGGAAATCGGTCCCAATTACTTTGAGTGTTCAATATTCTCCTGTGCTCGTGTGCGTTAATTCAGTTCTGGAACTTTACTTTTTTTTCCATTGTCAGTACAAAACCTTTTTATTCTATGCTGAGTGGCGCCGAAATACACATATCAGATGGTTCATCACCAGAAAGAATCGTCACTGCCACTGGTTGTAGAGAATCCAGTCTGAAAGCTTTCTCATTAGTTACTCAAAAGTTCGAAGATGTAAGTAATTTGAATTTTAAATTGGAAGTTACTTTCTGTTTCATAAAATGGTTCTAACTCTTGATTAGTTTTTATATTGTATTTGAATTACATTGTAAAATCGATAGTTATGCTATTTGTGCTTCTATGCACTTTACCACTGCACCACCCTGTCGACAATGCGGCTAATATCACAAAATGATAAATTACTTTGGAAATTCCGCATTGCATTTACCAAAATGTTTTCCCACAAATTTCAGTCCAAAAAAGTGTTTTGTTATATATTTGCTCTTTAATGTTAATTCTGTAAGGTTATACATTGGGCATGATTTCCACTCAAGCCAATTGCACCATGACCATCCAATGCAAAATTTTAGGAACCCCATAATGAGTAACAAGGTGGAAACATAACTAGGAAATCAGGGAATTCTCAGGAAAGGTTTGTGTTCTGGAAAATATCAGGGAATAGTCAGGTGATATTTAAAGTTTCTCCAAATATCAAGGAAAGTTATTGCTATTAATCACAGGAAGTTTTCTTTGTAGAATTTCCTTCTCTTTAATTGAGCTCTGGTTATCTATTCATAAATGCTTGAAGTTATCAAAATCTTTTACTTAAAAATAAATATTATGTATTTTCTCGAAAGTGCTCTGATTGTTTATTTGAATGTAAGATATATGAAATTAATTTATTGATTTCGTAGCTAGGTCTTCCCCCTCTCCCACGCCTACCTTTAGTGTTTTCATTTTTCTTAGATTGTGAGTACTGTTTATGTTACACAATATAATACATCAGGGCTGCCGGATTTTAACCGGGCAAAAGAAGCCGGCCGGCTTTTATTAAGAATTACATTAAAATTTTTTTTCCAAAAAGTATTAAATAAAAAATTACATTTATATATCATATATACAATTAAATTGTTACTGCAATAGCAAAATACTTGAAATAAGAATTAAAATTATTTAATACAGTGATACATTACAGAAATAGCAAAGAGAAAGTGCTGCTCATTAGAAATTTATTTAGATTCAATGCAATTTAAACGATTTATTTTCAAAGATTTTTACTGAGAATTCAAAAGTTCACTTGACACTACTATATGAACTAAAGATTACCACTCATTTGCCTTAGTCTTTAACTCATAATCTTTAGTGTATTTTAAAGCACCTTTATTTTGTTTAACTTTTTTCAGAACCTTAACTAGTTTTCTGATCCAAATAAAAATAAAAGCTATTTGTCAAATTAATTGCATAAAATAAAAGATGCCCATCTTGAAGCAGACCAGCTGGTCAACGTTAAATTGTACTAGAATGATTTTAATCTTTAAAAATTTTAATGCTATGTACATATATAAAAAAACTTGTTTTAATGTTATGTATACAAAAAAAAAAACCCCTTATATAAAAGGGAGCCAACTACTCACACAGATGATTTCTTTTAAATTTTTGAGATGAGTAGTGCTGTAGGTAAACACTAGTTTAGCTAATTAGGATTATGTAAGTAGTGTTTTGTTAAAGGAAAGAAGATACAGTCGAGCGCCATAAATCCGCCGACCTGAAATCCGCCAACGTTCGAAATCCGCGTTGATTTGTCCCAAACTGGTTTTGCAGAAAAGTCATTTTTGCAAACATAAAACTAATATATTTTTGGGTCACAATCGAACGATGACGAATTTAGGCATGTTAAATCCTCAGCAACAGAGTAATAAGATACTCCCAACGTTACTACAGTACCAAACCCCAAATTCAGAATCCCAAAATTCGGAAACTCGTAAAATTCGACACTTTTCCGGAAAATTTCCGATTTTTTTTTTTTTTGGCTAATTCAGAAAAATATTAATCTAAGAAGCTGTTAAATTAATAAATACCAGTAACTTTTATTCGAATAGGAGCAGTATTGTAGATATGTTTCTGATTTACATGAACTAAACTCAGGAAGCTAAGATGAAACCAGAAAACTCTACTATGTTGAAAGATGAAAATTGATTTCTTGAGCTCCGTTAAATATCTTTTTTCCCTATAAAAATTATTATTATTATTTTCCTTAAGTTCTTAAAAGTTCATTTTTCAAGTTTTTATTCACTTAAAAAAAAGAGAAGCTGCAAAATAACTTCTCTGTTAATATTTCCTTAGCTGTTGATGCAGCTCCTATTTTCTTTTTCATGCAATTGGAGGGGATAGTGAAATGGTGAACTACAATGTGGGTATATGGTTTATTTTTGCTGAATTGTGTACTGTAATTTGGAGCGTTTTACTAAAATCCATGAATAAGGATTCCGAGCTTTGAAAGTCTCGAAATATGGCCTAGCGCTACCTCGTGGTTAAAAAATATAGTGTTCTTAAACGTGTTTAAGGGTGGGGGAACAAAAAGACAGCACATTATCCGCCTATAATTCACACCTGGGAAACGTGCACATTTTTTAACATAGTTAACTAAAGTGGCCTGAAATTTGCAAAATCCTGAAATCCGCACAACCACTCCTCCCGAGTTGTGCGGATTTTCGACCCTCGACTGTATTTCAAATCCCTGTTTTTTCTACTCTTCTTGCTTTGGGTAAAAGGCTTTTTTGTTTGTAGTGTAAAATATGTGATAGAAGAAAATTAATGCATATAGTTCTTTATTGCAAGTTTCAATATTCTGAAATATTTTAAAGTAAGTAAATTTTTAACATTAAAATATCAATTTTAAGTGAGAAGTATGTACTTGAATCTGTAATAGGATAGCTTTTTATAGGTATTAAGATAGGGATTAGGGACAGGTGTTTCATTTATTTGTTAATTGTTGCATTCATAATAAAATGGAATGGCAAGAAATGTTGTTGTGTTGTATCTTATCCCAGATGGTGCAGCTTAGCTATACAGGGTTCGTACGGTCCTTAAAGGTCCTTAGAAAGTCCTTAATGTTCATTTTCATTTTTAAGGCCTTAAAAAGCCCTTTAAAATTTTTTTTTTTATTCCAGGTGCTTATTTAATTATTTTTTTTTTTTTGTTAAACTAAGAAGGTACCCATGCGCTGTATTTGTTTTGCTATGTTTTGTATTCTTCACAAGAATCAAACTTCTTTCATTTCAACTACTTGATCGAACTTCAAATTTGGTTTGCTCGGGTCCGGTTTTATCGCGGCTCTCGGACAGACCCAAAACGGTGGAATTACATATAAACATTATCGCATTTTCACTACAAATTTCAGTGCTTTCTCAACTGGTAAATAAATAATTAACTCTTGTTTTTTTAATTTTTTTGAAAAGTTATAAGTAAATTGATGTGTTATATATTTTGACAAAAAGAAAAGGTTCATGGATTTTGATAAAATGCTTCAAACTACCACACCCAATTCAGTTAAAATTGACTTGTTCCCACCCACATGGCAGCTCCCAATTTGCTATCTCCTGCAATTGTATGGAAAAGAAAATCGAGTTACATTTTAAAAAAAAAAAATATTAGTAAGAGTAATCGAATCAAAACACAAGCATTTGTACAAAATGCAATGGCGCCCAGTAACTGGGCACCATTTAAGACCACAGAAAAATAAATCACACAAGTTCCCTCATTTTGCTTTTAAAAGAGAAAAGAAAAAGGAATAAAATTTGAAATTGCACTCAGCTTTTGAGACTTCTATCTTTTTGCATCCTGTAAATATATCAATTATTTAATAAGTTGACAGTTGTTTTAGTATTTGAAGCCTGTAGTCTGCTTGTTTTATTTTTTATTTAAAAATATTGTTCAACTTTTTGAAACTTTATTTTAGTTAAATTTTGGTAGTTATTATTTGAGGGTAATGTACAAAGTTTTAAACGAATAAGCTCTATTTTTTATTCGTATGTTGTTAGTTTTCAATATGAAATATTTTTCTCAAGTTGAAAAAGTTTTTTCAGAATTTTTGTAAGCTCTTCTAAATAATTTTAAAAAATTATTTATGTCAAAGATAAAAATTTAAGTAAGTCTAAATTGAGATGCTGGCAACATGTTAAGTAAAATGAAAAAAAAAATCTAAATTAAACACAAATTCTCAAGACAAAGTGCAGCGTTTTCTTAAAAAATTTTTTTTATTTAAGTTGTTTTTCATTTAACTTGTATTTTATAGCATTAACCATTTTTGATACATTTTCACTTCCTTATATATGATTAATACTTGTGCTGTGTCCTTCTTACTACTAGCTCCAATAATTATTTAACTCCTTTGACTGTATTGGACATTAAAAAAAGCAACAAGACAAAGAGAGCTCCATAAAAGTGTTTGTGTTGTGTTCAAATAAAAATTGTTAAATCAATTTCCTATTTCAATAATGCTTACTTTTGAAATAAACATAACAGTTTGTATGTTGAAAAAAATTTGTGAGGTCCTTTTAAAAATTTTTTTTAGGTCCTTAAAAAGTCCTTAGAAAGTCCTTATTTTTGGTTTTGCCAAAAGCATACGAACCCTGCTATAGTCTGCCTGCCACAAGATTGCTTGGGCCTAAATGTCTGTGCCGGTCTTTCACCGGCAATGAGGTGTGTCTCATTTTTCTATTGTTCGGCAGTAGTTAACTAGAAGTAGTTAACTACTAGTGGCAACTACTAGTTGTAACTACTTTAGTTTTGAACTAGTTAACTACTAGTTAAACTACTTTTGTCCCAACTACTAGTTACAACTACCTTTCAAAATTCCAACTACTTTCGAAAAAAGAAATCAATCATTTAAATTTTTAGCTTATGAATATTACTCACACAAATGTGTTTTTTATATTATGTTACATAATGAACTCACTATATGGTATCCTTAATGCATCTGGTCCTCTAGGGAAAGATGGAATAGCTTCGGTAAGCTGTCAAAGAACGACATTTTATTAGCAAACATTTTGGACATGCTGACTACAGCAAAAGCATCAACAGCACCAAAAGATTTTTTCTACATTTGGACCCCGGAGCAAAAATTGCTTAAAAGTGCGACGTACATCGAAGAACAAACGCAATCTCTGCTGAACATTTCATCCTTAAAAAGAAGAGGGAAAGAAACGCGCGCACAAACGCAAAAGAATAAAAACAAAAACAAAAAGAAAAAAACGATATGTTCTGCAGAACAACTGACCAAAAGAATGTTTATATATTCCAATGGTGCACCACCTGGCGATGAATCCGTTAGAAAGTTGTTAAAAGCAGCCATTGTCACAATGTATAGGCCAAATTTTTATAAACATTTTGTAAGCAGTACATCTGCATTAATGTTGCAGTATGCAACTTCAAAAGTCATCGACAGAATTGCAAATTCTGAATGTATGCCTTGGTTTTAAATAAATAATTTAATATGTTTTGTCAAAAATGAGTAATAAATATTCTACTAGTTAATTAATATTCTTATATCTATTTTGTGTTGTACTGTGGTCCATCAAATTTGGACGACATTTGGAACTGTTTGAGGTCATGTTGCAGAAAAGTGAATATAATTCTGCTCCTGGGCATTTGGAATAGTGCACACCAAATTAAGAAACAGATTGGGGGTTAATAAGGCATCAAAAACTGGTACTCTTGATAAAACATCTACATAGTAAAAATGATTAAGCTGCAGTAAGCATTTTATGTGATATTTGCCATCTCTGTTTATGTATTCAAGAAATGTGTATATACTCAACAGTTATAGTAGTCCAGCCAAAATATTTGTGTATATTCAAGAAATTATAACCAATTTAGTCCAGAAATATAAGTTTTCTCTCCTGTTTCTTGTTCTCTGTTTATTAGGCATACATTTTTTATTAATATAATTAATTGATAATTAATTTTGAACTAGTAATAAATAATTATTTCAACTGAAATATCTCAAAATTCTTTGAAGACATAAATAATTAACTGAATTTGTTACTGTATATGTGTGCGCATACATATTTTACTCTAAAAATCGGATTCAAATCAACATCTCATTTAAATAAAAAAAAATCACCAACCTGGCCTTCAACACAATTTGAAAGAATATAATCTAAATTCTAAAGCATGCGTTACAAAGATATTTTGTTAATGAATGGGGGTCGGACAGAGGGATAATTTTAAACTGATATTAAGAGTAAACCCGTTCATTTTACAACAACTGCTGAAAAATTGTTATTTCTTAAAAACATAAATTATTAACTTTATTAAGCAAATACACATTAAAATAAAAGTTTAACTTTAGAGAAAAAAGGTTTTGTCTTTATTCATATTCTCTTTATATATTAATTGTTCAGTGTTATTTTTAAATATTCAATCTTTGAGCGTTTTGCTGGAATTTCTTTAAAATTGTTTTTATTATTAAAAATAATATTGAGTTATTAGGATTAAATATTTAAGAACAAGCTTAAAAATGGAAATTCAAATGAATTATACTTAAAAGTAGTTAACTACTTTTGGTCAACTGTTAACTACTAGTTACAACTAGTCTCAGAAAAAAGTAGTTAACTACTAGTTGCAACTAGTTTTGTTTAGAGTAGTTAGTAGTTGGTAGTTAACTACTTTTTGACGAGTAGTTGCCGAACACTACATTTTTCCTAAGGAAGTTCAAAAGGCTGAAACATTGTCTTCTGACTGGAACATTGCCATATTGACAGCAGGGCTGGTACTTATCCGGCCGTAGGCCGAAACTCCGGATATTTTAAGGCTTTTAAGTCCGAAATTCAGGATTTTCAAAAATTATTTCCATTTTTTTAGCGCCACCCTGAAATTTAACGCCATAGCCACTCACACTAAAATACGTAACTTTGCCGCCCATCGTGCAATTGGATGGCTGCGGCTACACGCTTTTTAATTCTGCCAGCACAATCCAGTTTCAACCCATGTGCAGTCACATCTGTAAAGAGTGCGATTCTTCCGTTCGGTTACTGACGTCACGCGTTTACGCTTGCGTAGAATTAAACCGCATCGGTTCAAACCGGCAATCGCCGAGTTGTAAAATCGTTTGTAGCGAGTCTACTTTTGGGAAATCTGACTTTTTAATTATCTTTGAAGTTTCCTTTTTAAATACGGAAACATCCTTGCATCAATTAAAACAGAAAGAGCTGATAATTGTGATAATTAAATACTTGTGATAATTTTGATTGTGTGAAAAATGTATTACAAATTTATCCAACATTTACAACTTTAGTTATAATTTGTTTTTATACAGTTGTGTCAATTAATTATACAGGTTATCAAGCATACTTGTATCAATTATTAATTTTAATTGTATATTTACGTATGGGATAACTTAATGCTATAGGTAATTTTTGTCAATACTTTTCATGGTAAATTAATATGCATTTACATGTGGAGAAAGTAGTGCATAGGTTTTGTTTTTAAATATAGTCATTACTCATGAGAATTTTGCACATTTGTGTATGAAAAAAGGGTTAAACACACATTGTTTTTGAAAATTTTGTGATATATGTTAGGTTTAATTTGCAAAATGTGATGAAGAATTTTTTATAGGTTTTATCTGTATTTTGCTTAGAACTGTAAGATGGAAGTTATGCAGTTAACAGTGCATTCAGAATGTTCTTCAAAGATTAATAGATCTGTGAATACATAAAAATTTATTCAATCGTTACAAAAGATGTAGCTGCATTTTTATGTGACAATAATGATTCAGAATATAACTTTTCTTTACAAATAGTAATAATACAGTATATATACGTATTTAGCTTAAAACTTTGTTTCAACCTTAAAGATTCTGTAAATTAGTTTCAGGATTTTTTGGGGAGAGCCAGTACCACCCCTGTGGGGCAGACATTTGAGCGTGAGCTTTTCTTGTGGTGGACAGACTATCTAAAAAACCAAAAATCACTTAAGAATCCAGAAATAAAGTAGGATTTTCAAATACTCCAGGAAAATTTAAACATTTAAGAATATGATGGGGGGAGATCTGATCAGCCTTGCACTAGTGGCACACCGTAAAGGCTTCCTGTAGCTGTTCAGTCATGGACAAATAATTCTCTGCTTCTGAAAAATGCAAATTTTCACAATACTTGATAAAATTTATAAAATATTAAATTAGAAATTTTGCTATGACTGAATTTGTTTTTTTTTTTTTCATTATTATTATTTTATTTATTTATTATTATTATTTTTACTATGAGGAAACACTTAAGTAATTTCTGCTGCTAGCATTTATTTTTGCTGATTCGTTAATGTACAGTTTCTGTTACATCCTTACTGTAAACAAATCTATACTAATCAAAAGAAAGTTAAATTCTGAACTATCAAATAGTTGTAATAAGTAATTAATTTTTCATGTGGAATTTTTTTCAGACCACTGGTGCTTCTATTCAAGTAGTCAGTGATATGCTTCCGAATTCTACCGAGAGAGCTGTGGCCATATCTGGTACAGCTGAAGCTTTGACCAAATGCATATGCCAAATTTTTTTTTTATGATAGAGGTATTTCTCTTCATTATTTTTCCCCAAATAATTTTTATTATCAGCGTGGAAGATTGAATCAGTTGCAAGATATTTGTTTTGTTTGTTTTTGAATCATGAATGGTTCATGAATTCTTATTTGCTATACATATTTAAATGACTTACCCTAGTTTTTGTGTCCTGAGGTTAAAATTTCTCTATGCTTTTAGAATCCCGACTCTTTAGCAGAATTTCAGCCTGTATACTTTCTACTATTCCTTTTTTTTTCTTTTTTAAAGATTTTATGAGCTGTAACCCCTAAGAGCAATAAAAAGGAAACCTTCTACTCCACTCTCTGGCCCAGTCTTTCCCAAAGTTCCGCTGGAGGAAGAAATTGGGAGGGTGCCAGGTTGAGATCTCGTTCTCCAAAATTTCTTTTACTTTTAGAGTTATTCCACCAAGGGTGTAGTCCTGGAAAAAAAGTGTGGGGGGGGGGGCGCTTAGCTATATACAAACATCAAAAAGTGAGCGGTCATTTATGTTAAAACTGAAAACAAATGAGGGGTGCTTGTTTTAAAGTAAAGTTGGGGGAAGCCGCCCCTCTGTGTTTTACCTCGACTATGCCCTCGCCCCTGTATACCACTTAAAGTCCTTGCTCAAAAACTTTAAAGTATCAGGTTTGGTTCTCTCTTTCAGCAAAGACCATAGGGTGTTTTTTCATTTAAGGATTTTAAAAGAATCCTGTGTTTAACTTTTTTTTGACACAGGGTACTTATCATTACAAAAGTCATGAAGGCATATGAAGATGTCGAAACTTTGGGAAGCAATCCCTAGCCCATCAAGTGGACAGCACTGTTCAGTCCTTTCCAGGAAAACCAATCACTTTCCAGACCCGGTCTAGCTCCCTCTGGGGCCCTCGGGCAGGTACTGAAAAGGGGCCCCTTAAAGCAGAGGCTTCTTCCCCGGGAAATTTTTGAAAATTATGTGTCTGGAAACCGTTTTTAGGGATGCAGTAGTTAAACTATATATTATTATAGAAATTTTTATATTAAATGAAAAAAAAATCAAAACTGTTTTAAAGTTGTGCCTGACTAACTGTTTAGTACAACGAAATTTCATACTATTTTTATTGTGTCTCAATTACGTAAAAATTGAAGAAATTATAGTATTAAACTATAAAATACAATGAGAAAGGGAATATTCATTAATTAAGCCAAGAGCGCTTACTAAATAATAAACCTTTATTTATTAAATGAACAATGTTGCCTTATGTTTCAGTACTGTATGAAGTCAATTGAAAGTAATTTTCATTATATTAATATAAAAGTAAAAAACTGCCCTCCTGAATTATTTACAAGCTAAATGAAAAGTCAAAATTATGTTTGTTAATAATTATATTTTTGAAAACACGCATTATTTTAAAAATCAAACATAGATTTGCTTTAATTTAAAATTTTAAAAATATTATTAGCTTGTACTAAGAAAATAATAATAAAATTAACATTCATTTCATTTAAATCACAAACTTGCTTATCAGTCCTTTTATTTTTAGTGGCTTCAGCAGATTTTCTACCAAGTGACCAGAAACAAATCAAGCAAACCATCAATAGTTTTCAAATTTAAACCGTTGACTGATCAAATTCTTTGCTGCAATTTTGACTTGTAGTTAAAACTTCTAACAGATATATTTTTAAAAACAGTTATAACCATTAACTTATTTTGCTGCATTTTCATTGCCTTCACTGCTCAAAAACTCATCAACAAATGCTGAAAGAGTTTTTCTTGCTTGCAATGCTTGCTCCATGGTCGTCGCTCATATTTTTCTTGTAATTTGTATAATTTGACACGGGCAGTATATTTTCTCTTGGTTTGTTTCTCTCATACTGCCCTTCTTTTATAAGACGAACTCAGAAAAACGCTGACTCTTCTATTATCCCAAAGGGTCCTAAACTTATTCAAGTTCAAGCACCACCACCAGTACTGGATCTTGGAGTCTTCCGTGGTGGGGCAAAACTTAAAAATGCAGCTCCCCCCCCCCCATCTAATTATTACTCATATTTCATAAATTTTATGCTCTGATCATTTTTAAAGGAAGTTTTCACTGGGGGGTGGGGGGGGGGGGGAACGAGAAAACCAAAAAATTTTCATCCACAGAGAAAGAGAAACTGCCAGGTCCTTTCAGCTGAACATTAACGGGATAGCGCCATATGATGAAGGGTCTCCCCTTAACTAAAGATAGGAAGTTCAGAAAGTTAAAGGGGGCTCGGGGGATTCTCCCCCGGGAAAATTTTGAAAACTATATACAAACTGGTGCATTTTGAGGCCTTAGGAGACCCATTTGGGACTGCAAAAATATTACGGAAAAAAAGAAGCAAATTAAAACTTTAAGGGAGTCCCGCCTTTTTCAAGACTGGATGCTTTTAAAATTTGTAAAAGAAAAATTATTACATTGTTTGAGCATAGCATGATTTATATTTCACTATTACAAGGGGGGGGGGGAACCTTGACATTTTAAAATTTTGGCATTGCAAAATTTGCTGCCCTCTGAAACTGCCTTCCCAGGAGCCCTTGCCTGCCACAGGAACCAGCCGACTCATCAACGACGCAATTTATTCAGTATAACTCAATTTTGGAGCTTCCAACAGTTTAGACAAATAAATAATTTTATTAATCCATTTTAATCGTTAGCAAAATAGCCGATGAATGATAAAATCGGAGCGCCAAACTAGGATTTTAATTCTCTTTTTGCGAAAGTTAAATTTTCAAAAATAAATATATATTTTTTATTGTATTGTCGTTCTTCTTCTTTTTGTGCATCACAGTTGAATAGCCCCCCCCCCCTCCCCAGACGTGCCGCCCGGGCATGTGCCCCGGCTCCCCCCCCCCCCCCTTTAGATCCGGCGCTGCCTAGCATCCTTTGAAAATTGTCATGGTACCTTAGTGTACTTGTGGAATAACCTGTCCTCTCCATGATATTTTCTATCTATTCATACATAAATACCGGGTTTTACAAAGTAAAATTAATAATAAGATTCACTTATTATTTTTGAGCAATATTAAAGAAAAATGTAATTTTTAACACTTATTCCTATTATGTACAAATACCCTATTCTATGTTTCAAAATAAATATGGGGCCCCCTTAAAATATTCTTGAAAATGTTAATGTGAGTGCCCAGTATTTGAATTGCTCATTTTTTCATCCAATTCCTATTCTGTACAATTCGCATGAAACATCTTTTATTGCGAGGTCCTATTTGTATCCATGTGGTCTACAGTATGGGGGGAAGGGGCCGTGGTAGCCTAGTGGTTAGCACGTCGGACTTCCACCTGGAAGGTCGCGCGTTCGATACCCACTGAAGACCACCATGTATACTTGGGGATATGTGCATGTAAAATCCGTAGACCCCACTACCTCTCCCCGTGCGTAAGCAATCCTAAGGCCTCGGCTAACAGGTAGGGGTCTGGTGGAGAAAAGTATGGGGGGAAGGAAATTTCAAATGAAGGGGCCCCTTTGGTTGGAGGCCATCAGGTCCACCCACTGATCTTTGTGTATATTTTGGAAAAAGGCAAAAACTAAAAAAAGAATTTTTTACTACTTTATGAGACCAAATTGACCTTTAAAATAGAAGTCATGCAAAGAGTTAATTAGTAGAAATAAAATCTTCGTCAAGAGTGCAATGAGAAGTTTGGGGACTCCTGCCGGAAAAATAAATATGGGGCCCCCTTAAAATATTCTTGAAAACGTTAATGTGAGTGCCCAGTATTTGAATTGCTCACATTTTCATCCAATTCCTATTCTGTACAATTTGCATGAAACATCATTTATTGCTAGGCACTACCTGTATCCAGGTGGTCTACAGTATGGGAGGAAGGAAATAATGAAGGGGCCCCCTTGGTTGAAGGCTTCCAGGTCCGCCCACTAATCTATGTTTCTCGTCATGAAAATGGCTTCTAGGCTGTTATCAAATCCGTTCACGTTAGCAGCTCCGCAATAGCAAGCAATAATATTTCATGTTGAAGTTCCCCATCTAGCTAGTTTTGATTTTACAAGCTCATACAAAGCAAGTCGGATTGGGCCATCGACCACTGTTATGTCCAAAAGTCTTAAAACTTTTGTAAGATTGCGATAGTGAGGCATCCCGGGAAAAGTGTAATGAAGCAGATGCAAATAGTTATGAAGAAATTAAATATCTATAAAAAAAAGTTCGATAGAAAATTATTTTGTTCCCCTCCCCATTTCGGGGCCCCCTAGTACGGGGGCCCTCGGCGATCGCCGACCTGGCCTGTCCAGGCCTGTCACTTTCAATCCTTCAAGACGTATGAGTTTGTGTTTGTTTAGGATTAGGTTTCCTTGTCTATACAAATACAAAAATCACAACCAGCAAAGAACTCTGGACCCAGCTAGGCTGATCCTAGAAAATTGTCAATCCCCAATGAAGAAGAATAGCCCTCTTAAAACTTTTTTGCTCCATTGCAAGAAACAGTTGCTTCTGGTGAACTATTCCAAATGCCTACAACCCTATTGAAGTTGTCATTTTGCCTCAGTGTAAGATTTGCTCAAGGATTTGATAAGCTTTAAACAATGACCTTTGGTTCTGTATCCTGTGCAAAAATATAACCTATCAACAGTTTCTTTTGTAATAAATTTAAAATATTAAATCATGTCCTCAATTCTCTTCTCCTGATGATGCTTTTAAGTTTGACCTCATAATCTAAATCTGAGAGACCACTTACTAACCTAACACTGACAGCCAACCTAAAGCCTTTTGCGTACAGGAGACCAATCAGGAATTTAATGCAGCTTCATTACATAATATTTTTGCTATTATATATTAGTTGACAAACAAATGTTTTTTTTTTGCTGTAAAACAAGATATATTGTAGTGTAGGTATCGTACTATAGGGAAAATCTTGTCTGAATACCATATTGATACTAATAATAGTAGAGCAAAAACTGAATTTGCTCTAAAACTGCTGTTGTCCCAGTCCCATCGTGAAAAAGTTAAATCATATTCAAACTTATCAATACCACATCTTTGTGCTATTATATATTAGTTAAGGGGACTTGGTACCTTTTGACATTTTTTTTTTATTTAAGAACTTTTACCTATTTCATTTGTATATTATGAAGTGCTATTGTGCAACAAAATGATTTTCACGTGAAAAATCAAAATTCAACTAACAGAAAAGTTTAAAATTTAATTTTATTAAAATAATTTAACAATTTTAAATTTCCTTCTTCTTCATTTCTTGATTTTTTTTTACCAAATTTTTTTTAAAGTACTCATTATAGTATGGTTTACAATTTTAGGGATGGGTTTTGCTATTAATTAATTAGTTTTTGAGAAAAAAGATTTTAAAGTTACATCGATGGTAGGACACAGAAAAAAAAGCCGACTTTTCTTACATTTTCATTTTTAAATATTTTTCTTGCAAATATATAGCAAAATCCATCCCTGATTTTCTCAAGCACATCATATTGAACACACACAAAAAATTTCAAGTTGCTACATGTATATTTGTAGAAGTTTTAGCATTTTAAGTACTACAATATTGCAAAAAAACACAAACCGAGAAAACTCGGTTTCAAGAATACAAAATCCTACTAAAACATCAGAAATATATGAATTCTCTTACTTCTTAACTACATTTATATTGGTTGTATCGCTTCAAAACTTCTCACAGATATACTAGGAGAGTCAAACCACATTTTCAGTAAGAAATTGAAAAATCTGTATTTTCATCGATTTTCTACATTTGAAAGGTGCCAAGTCCCCTTAATAAGCACATTAGTGCTATATTTTTACAATAAAACAAAATTTACACTTAGTAGAGGTTTCGTACAATGGGGAAAATATTTATCCTGTACCCTATTTATAGTACTAATAATATTACATCAAAAACTTAATTTTCTATGGGACTACTGTTGTCCCAGCCGTGTTGCGAGAAGATTAAAGATGGACTTTTACTATAATTCCAATAAGGATTTTTTTTTTTTTCACTTTACAATTTAAATATATTTTCTCACTATTTTTTCTGTCTTTAGGATTTCAAAATATCCGTCTTTGTAATTGTTATTAAATGCCATATTTTCCTCCCACTTGTAGATGTTTTTCATTTTGTGTTTTGAGTTGCACCAAATATTTTGATGATGATTTACTTAGTTTCCAAACATTGTATTGCTATTTGAATTGTTTCTTTCTACGACTAATAATAATCATACTATTTTCTTTTTGTACTCGTAAATTTGTCGAGCAATAATATAAGATGAAAAATGTTTCTGTGTTTTTGAAAGTTCATAACTGTATTGTTGTTCTTACTTTAGCAGAAAAAATTCTTGATTTTTGTTTCTTTTTTCTAAGAAGGTTTAAAAATACTATTTATTACTCCTTTCAATCCATTTTGGTGTCGCCAGGGATATTGTTTTTTTAACCTTCACACAGTTGTACATTTCATGTTATTTGATTGAAATTATGTTCCATGTTTCCTGTAGTTCTTAAAAAAGTGCTTAAGCATATTATATTTTTTGGACTTGTTTATTGTATCAAATAGTTTCCATTTTCACTTAACACAAAGCATAAATGTTAGCCACTACAAATGATTACTCAGCTTTTCCCACATAACTTTCAACATGCTTACTTATATTTTTGTCTTCATGATACCTTTGTAATCATTCATAATTATGTAAACTGTTCTTTTAAATTTTGTCATGTGCTTTTCCTTATCCTTGAAGTCTCCCTGACGACGCCCACAAAGTCTTAAACTAGTAGTTCTCAACTCAGGGATTGATTCAGCATTTTTAGCAAGCTCCGTTTTTTGTGATAAAAATTCAAAATTTAAACATACAGTGATAAAAATTATTATTTTTAGCCACTTATTGATAAATGATTCTGTAAAAAGTACGATTTGGTAGATCAGAATTTTGTGAAGGGTTTCATTTTTAATTTCTTCTAATATTTAATTAAGTTTCGACAATGGTGAATTAACAGTTTTTGAATTGGTTTTCACTCATTAGAAGTTGCTATGATCCAACTCATGTAAAATATTTACATGGTTACAAAACTCCTTAATAGATTTGTTACGAAGAGGCTGTCTAAAAGAGTTACTTTTTTTTCTCTATTATCCTTTATTCTCTTTTTTGTTTGAATTACTTGGAAAGAATTTTGTTTTTAAATAAATATTTAAAAATAATTTATAACAACCTCTCTATAAGACTAAATTTTGACCAATTGTTTAATTTTTGGCTGTGAATATCCTCTAAATATCCAGTGATTGTTGCAAAGGTTTGTAAGCTGTTGTCTCATTGTTCAACTTTCCTTTTCAGTAAACTTACCTTTCATGCATATTTTTACCATAGCTGTAATTATTTCTAGTTTTTGAAATATTTTGTGGTTTAATAAAATTTATGATTGTTTTACTTCACTTTCTGTTTGGAATTCAATTATGCATTTCAAATATGACAAATGTAATTTTACTGTTTTCTTAAACAGTTAAATTGAAAACGCAAGGCATGCTTAAATGCAAGAAAATTTTCGGGATTTATGAATTATATTTTTGCAATATCATCCCTGCTACCTATTTATATAAGAAAAAGAGACCGCATTTTTGTTTTGTGAATTAATATTCCGTACTTCAAATAAAAGGAATACTTATTTCTATGTTCTGTAACATAGAATGTTCTAGAATTTATTATATCACACTGGACTGTTATACTGCTATATACATTGCATTTTACTAATCATTGAAATTGATCCATTCATTAAGAAGTATATGGTGCAATTTTTCTTCAGTTAGTTTTTTTTCTAACGTAGACCTTTTTAATTTTGTTTCACAAGTATGGCCACTGTGATGAAGCTTTTATTTTGTTATTATTTTACTACTCAAATCATTTAATTTTGAAATCATCTGATCACTAATAAATATTTCATTCTTTAATTCGTAGGAAAATGGAATTTCCTTTTAAGTTATAGAGAAAGGTGATTCCAATGTGATTTTCCTTGAAGTATTTCTTTTTTTTTTAAATTCTTTATATTCAAAGTCATGTTTAACTTACAGCATGGGACTCCCTAGCTGCAGCGAACAGTGTTCGAAACATGAGTAGAGCAGCTTCTGTGGCTCCCACCTCCACTTCTGAAATGAGCATTTCAAATGAACTCATTGGGTGTATTATTGGAAAAGGTGGAACCAAAATAAATGAAATTAGGTATTGATAAGTTTTTATATTGTTTTAAAGAATATGTAATTTAAAAAGACAGCTTTTCCTTTTATGTATCGGTGATCTTTTCATGAATTCCATTTTTTTTTTTTTTTTTTTTTGCTGTGATTAGAGTTAAAACCGTCTTATGAAAATTATGTGTTTATATTTATTTAATTTATTCATGGCTATTGTTATTACAATTTGTTAAATTATCAATTCTGAAAATTGTAATACTGTTAATATTTTATTACCATTTTTTATTAAATGTGATTAGACAAATTGACAATCTTTTAAAATTATTAACAGCTTATACGACATAACCAATTTTCCATGTATACAAAATTAATGTGTATGTATATTTCTTTTATTTTGTCACAACTGTACAGTTTTAATGTAATTGTGATCAGCTAACGTGTTTGTAAGCATGACTGGTTTTGTAACCAAGAATTCATGTTTCCAATAGTCATATTTGTTTTAAATTTTCTAGAATGTTCAAGTAAAGGGTAAGCCTGCATCACTGTTCAGTTCAGTCCAGTTGCAGTGCGGGCTTCAAGGTACGTTGTTATTGTTTTGTCTTCATTTGTGTAGTAATCACCAAAGCAATAAATTTTGCTATTTTGTATACAAATATACTAGAAGTCATATTTTAATCCAGGTAATTTATTTTTCTATGTGTATATTTTTTTTTACTGATTGTTATTCATACTTGTTTTTTTTTAATTGAAATTTTGTTGTTTAGTTCCTGTTTTTATAGTTCAGAATTTTCGAATGCCCCATTCATGTCTTTTGTTCATTTTGGTCAGTACTGTTACAGCTAAATTTTATATTACTTGGAGGTTAACGGCATATAGCTGTAAACAATTGTAAATGTTTAAAACTTTTTGCACACATTTGAAAAGCAATTTATTTTGTTTTAGGTAATTCAATGAAAGATTTATGTCAAAAAATTCAAATATTATGTTTGAAATAAGTTTGTACATAAAATAAAACCATTATTAGAACGAACTGTACAAATGGACGATATCACAAAACATCTTCTCTTCAATCTTACTTTACTTCTGGTTTTGTTGATCACCTCAAAATTCTAATTACATGATTTTCAGTGACATTTATACTTTCAATGTTTATTGCAAATAGGTGATTTAGTATGTTATGAATATGTTTTTATGATTCTATTTTTGTTTTAAGGAACAAAATTTAATTTTGCATAAAGTTTTAAATATTTTGTCTGTAGAAACATATCAGAAGGAAGGGAGCATATGGAGATGATATGAGAAAGAGACAAACAAAGTGTAGTGTCCTCTAGAGATTTTTCACAACTTTATCATTGTATTCCAATCTACGAATATGTTTCAATAAAAGATTATACACAAATATGTTGTTTTAGAATTATTTCCATAGAATACGCTTGCGAAACCTCGTAACTGGGTTGATGCCTCTCCCAGCTTGACTTGGAGGCTGCATTTCATCAATTCCATCCATACCCTAACTTAGGAATTTTTTTTTTTTTTCTATGGGTTGTTTACCATATCTCCTACAACTCGCATTATTTCTCAAAATAAATCTGTATATGAATAGGCAGAAACAAAATGGCTGAGAATCATTTTCATTTTGTCCTCTGTTTTTCAACCGGTTTTCTCACTTTGTTTTTGTTTCGTAGCTATTGACGAGTTTTAATGATGTCGATTAAAATATTTGGAAGCAGTTTATTGTCAGTTAATTATTTCCCCTTTTCTTTTGTCAGGCAAGCCTCATTTATAATTGTGATTTTGTATTTTTATAGATAGTAGATGGCAACATGCCTTGGATAAGCAAATTATTTAGCTAGTAAAATTAAAATTTATGGTTAAAAAGAGTTTGTTGGCCATTAAGCAGCAATATTAAAAGCAAATATAAAACAAGTTTAAAGGAAGGCTTCTCTGGAAAAATGAGAATAGTGTAGGAAGCAAACATTTAAGTTTTATTCAACTGTTACTCAACTTAGTATGACATCGGCAGAAGTCCAAGCAGCTACATTTATGAGAGGAATTGGCCTTGTGGTGACAATGATTTACAATATGTTTGCTTTAAGTGAGGATGATAAAAATAACTCCAAATTTGATTCATAATACTTACATAATTATGTAAATAGCATATACTTTTTTCATTACTAAATTTAATTGTTACCATTGAATTACTTGTACTGTTGGGCGAACTCGAGTAGATATGATTGCTTATCAGAAATTATTTTTTAAAAACCTATGCATTGGTAGAAGTGGGGGAACAGAAAGTGCTTGGATGGCCAAGCCATTGGTGGATAGAACTTCTCCCCTTCCCACAAATAAAAATTTGTTGCCTTTGACAAAACAAAGGTAATTTAACCTTTCTTTTCATTTTAATTTAACAATGATATTAAATAGCTCTTAAGGATGCAATCAATATTTTACCAACATATGAGTTGACAAGGGTCTAACATTTATTATTTTTTTAATGAACAATCTGCTTCTTATTAGTTTCTTAGTTTACTGGAAATAAAGAAATAAGTCAACATTGCTTACTGTTTATTTAAATGTAGCTAACAATATTGTATTTGAATGAATACTCGAGTCCTTTAAAAGTTAAAATATACATTACATTTGCATACTTTCATGCAAAAGTTAAAGAAAACTTTAAAATATTTTTTTTAATAAATGCTGAAGGATATATATATATAAATTTTAATTTAAAGGGCTTTCAAAGTACAAAGTATATGAAGTATGTGTCAATAAAAGTGTTTTATTATTATAGAAACTACGTTTGTATAACAAAGTTTGACAATCGTATTTACATGCATTTTAAAATTCTAGTACTAATATTATTAGTACTAGAGGGATTATGTGAGGCCCAGTGGCTGAGCGGTAGCCTTCCATGCTACCATGCCACAGGTTCTGGGGGTTCGATTCCCAGGCTGGGCAGGGTCGAATCGCCCTTTCATCCCTCTAGTGGGGTCGATAAAATGATTACCAAGCATGATCTGGGGATTACCCCCCAGACCGACCAATTCACCAGAACATCTGCTTCTGCATCCTTTGTCTCGAAAACTGGTGGGCGCATTATGCCATGGCCCCTAATCGGCTGTTGTGCCACTGAGTTAGTTAGTTAAGCGGAGTGATGTTATGAAGCAGAAATTTCAAGAATTTATAATAAATGCACGTGTTTGAGGGTTACAGGAAACAGCTTTTTTACCACGAAAAGTTTTGAGTTTCAGGATGCAAGAAAAGTACTTTGCTTTGACTGACACTTGTTTTCTGACATTCAAATCTTTTCCACATTGAAAAGGGGGCTGCTTGTAACCCCGAAACAACTGGATGACTTATACTATTTTTTAAATTGCGCTTCACTCGGTTGTAACGAACCTTTCAAATGGTTCGAACAAAACCTTATGTCATTCATGCATTTTCAAGCGTTTGTAATGATCACCAAAAGTTTCAAAACGTTCTATAGCAATCCGAAATTTTAAGTATTTTATATGATTTATCTCAGCAACATTACTCGCCATTTGTGTTTTAATCAAGTCAAGCACTATCTTTTACAATGGTGTATATAAAATCCAAAAGTTTACAGCCAATAATAAAATGTTTTTTTCATGTTATAGTTTTTTTATTATTAAAAATCATTTAAAGTTAAAATTTTACTCCTCTACCCTGATTATTGTTAGAAATATGTTTATTATATAGAAGTATCTTAGTCAGTTAACACTTTTTTTTTTACAAGCGAACCCTCGGTTATAACGATCTCCGAAGTCTGTCCGTTGAGAGTTCGCTACAGCAGTGCTTGACTGTATCTCAAATGATATCTTTGAACATTCATATTTTTACTTGAGTGTTGAAAAAATTATCATATCCAGTGGTGTAGTCCTGGAAAAAGAGGTGGAGGGACACTTATCTGTACCAACATCAAAAATTTGGGGTACGCATGTGTTAAAATTGAAAAGTAGGGGGCTGTGTCACCCGCTTCCTCGACTACATCACCAATCTCACATTTTTGTAAAGTTATCCTTCGCAACATCTTTTTCTTTTGGAAAGATTCTTTTCGGAATTAATATTTTCAGTATAAATTGTTTTACATAAAATTTTTGAGCAAAACTTAAAAAAACAAAAACAGTTTTCTCGAATTTTGAGTAAATATAGCAATATATGATAAAATAGGGTATCCTTTATATGACGTTTAAGTGTGTTCCCAATTCTTAGATTTACCCAAAAAGCAAATTGTTTGTACAATGTCATCCTTTATACAACGTTTTTGAACAGTCCCTTTGCCATCGTATAAACAATACTGCACTGTATAATAAATTTTGAGTTTTTTTTCCCCTCCATTTAAAAAGAATATAATTTTAAAAACAATTTGGAAATCCTGCATATTGTAAGCAAATACATTTTACTTTTGAATTACTTGCAGTTTTATTTAATTTTCATGACAAAATTATTGTAGAAATCCATAAAGGATATTTATAGGATAGAATAGAAAATGTAAGTAAAAGTCCAAATTTAATCATTTATTTTGTCTGATTGGTTTCCCTGCGGGTGAATATAATATTAACAGAAATTATTTCCCATGGCACTTATATGTATATACAGTGGAACATAGTTTACATGATGTTTACATTTATACCATGCTTTACTGTGGTCCCAATTCCTAGCCAGAAGGATATTTGATTACATGACATTTTTCAGTAGTCCTTTCAGAGTCATATAATAAATATATCAGAGGCTTCACAGTATTTATATACAGAGAAATCCTGTTGCCACAATAAAGTCCAAAGGACCAGGAAAATATTTTGTCCTATTCATTACTCTAATTACGTTTAAAACAGGACTGAGCATTTATTTTGCTACAATGGATATTCCTTGTATCAGTCTTTGCTATAGCAAAATTTCACTGTATACATGAAACATAAATTACGTTTACCCCACATAAAGTTTTTTCTTCATAGTTTTAACAGATTCTGTTGTTTTTATTTCTTCATCATATCTTCTGCAATAAATGTGTATAATATATATTATACATGTATATATTTAATTTTATATTGTAAGGTATTGAGAGAGCTGTTGTTTCTTGAGAAACATTAAACCTTTTTTTTCTTTAAAACAAAACACATTTTCCTTGCTAAAAAACTTTGAAGTTGAAATAAAAGATGTAATTTTTCCTGCTAAAAGATTTGAAATTCAAACAAAATGATTATTTCTCCTGTAATTAAGCTTTATGCAAAGCTTGTATTTTCGTGCTGATTTAGGTACTCTAATTTCTCCTGTGAAACATCATTTACCTTGCTATAATATGTCGAAGTTAAAACAAGAAATGTAATTTTTCCTACTAAAAGATTTGAGATGCATACAAAATTATTATGCTATCATGATATTGGTTAGAGTCGTTTTACGTAAAAAAAATTCCAAGTCCAAAAATTATGTAAAACTTGTCAAGTTCAGACATTATTCTTAGATCACTTAAGCTCGCTAAGGGGCAAAAAAAATAATCATTTGATCAGAATGAGCCAACTTACAGGCAACAGTAAATTGAGAACATGAATAAGTCACAAATTTTCGATAAAAACTGCAGTATGTAAGAGGAAATAAAGAAAAGCAATATTAATAAAATAGTTTTCACTGCAATAATATTTCTTTGCAACAAGCTCATGGATGCAATGATTTTCATTTTTATACTGAATTAATTTGACTGCTAATTCAAAATTACAACTTTTAATCATGGACATCTATGTACACCCCCGCAACTTTTTTTGTATTAAAAAACATCAATCATATTGTTAAAAAACTTAATTTAAATTTTTGATAAATATTCTAGTAAAAAATCAGTTTATCTATTTAACTGTAAAGAAAATTTGTTAAAATATATGGCCTTGTGAGGTTATAAATCAATTTTAATTCATTGCTATTTCAAAGACTAGAATTTCATTTAGCAAAAATTACTCATGAAGTTTTAGTAAGCATTTAATAAGAAACTAACGCATAACTCGGAAAAAAAAAAAAAAGAAGTCAAATTTTGATTTGGTTTCTACATACAAAAAGGAAAAAGAAAACAGAGTCAAAATTATATTAACAATAAAAACATTTATTTTAAAGCAAATGTAAAGAATTTTTGTCAAAAAATAATGTAAATTTCACAAAATTTCATATGAAAAACATATGTCTATTTACAAATCTTTTTCTTTTTTAACATATTTTTTGAAAGTAAACAAATAAACCGGCTGTAAACTAAAATTGCAAACGGTTTTGCTACTTAAATTAGAGTGTAGCGCATACTCTTTTTTTTTTCAATTATTGCACAAAAACAATATTTACTTAATCTTCAACGTTTTAAATAATAAGAAGTAAAAAACTGATTATATGAGGAAGTAACTAAATTACAAAAAACATGAAACAGTAACTTTTTAAACCAGTATCAGCATTCAGTTTAAATTAAATATTACAAAAATTAAATATTGCGAATTTTAAATCTCAAATACACCATATATTAAACAACAACAGAGAAACTAATTGTAAAAGAAAATAAGCGTTGAAGAACATAAAACAAACTTACTATCAGAAGTTACAAATGTCGATATCCATATTGTTTTAAAGTATCCAAATAAGGCTGTTAATCACAAAAAAATCGAACTTCTACTCAATCCGTCTCATTAATTGTCAGAAAATCGAGCAGTGGTATTGACTTGCTCCAACCGAAGGACATAAGTAATTCCAAATATAAAGTCTGGAACCATTCTTGGGAGCACTCGGTGACGGTACAGACATTCATCTCCTTCGGGACAGAATCCACTTCTTTTAAAGACATCACAGTCCATGAATGAAGCTCGCATTTTGAATTCTTCTATTAATTGTTCTTTATCTTGCGGATTGGTGAGATGAATAAGACAGGGTGCCGCTATATCCGATATAGTGCGGCAAATGGGACACGATTTATTGAGACGACGATGCTCCGGGGGCCCATCCTCCTCTTGTCTTGTATTTCTCCAAATGGAAATGCAGCTCCAACAGAATACGTGATTGCAGTTTTCTAATATGGCAAATCGTCGATCGCCATCGTTTTCCTTCTGGACGACGTTTTCCAGGCAAATCCCGCATTCTTTCGATAATAAATCTTCTTCTTCAGCACTCCTGTGATGCATAGCGGGAAAACGTTCCATTTTTTCAGAAATATAGCAGAATCAAACTTATTAAACTTCGAAAATAAAAGTTCAAGAAGGGAAATCCAAGTATCAAAACGGCGTTAAAGCACTCGTTAAACAGGCACAAGCTGCTACTAACAGTCTTCTCACCTAAGTGAAGAGGTTTCAGCGAAAAGGGGCTGTTGCCAATTTTTTGAGGGGGGGGGGGAGAGGGGCAAACTTTTAAGAATAACCCTTTCTCTTATCTCTGTCGTCCTTTGTCGATGCAATTCAAGGTCAAGTTCCAATACCCCTCGGCAGGGGGTATTGCAAGTACTTGGGGCAAGCGAAATCGTCCCCATCCGAAGGAAATATTCCAAGAATCTTGTCTTTCTCTCATTCTGATGCCCAGGGCATAAAATATGATAGAAAGTGGGCGACAGTAATGTCGCCCAGTCACTACAATGGTGCCGGCAAAAAAAGTAAAGATAGGAAGGATATATATATATATACTTTTTAAATTTCGTTTATTCCTTAACAAAAACTAATTTTTCATTACGTTGCAATCCGCGGATATTCATGAATGCTTCTGATCTTTCCACTTTCTCTGGTTATCAATGCATAGATGCTTTATTAATGCATAAGTTTTGCTTTCAAAACGCTTTGACGGAGAGCCTGTGGCACCTCCTTAAAGTTAACGAACATGACTAAAATAGACTTTTTAAGACGCTAATTCCAAAAAAAATCCGCGGAGAAAGCCCTCCCTTTTCCGAAACAATGATAGCCTAAAATTTGTTCAGAAAAATATTTGAGAAAGGATGATTCTGATCCGAAATTCTCTGAAATTTCCGAAAATTTTTGAGAACCTGATTCGAAAATTGAAAATTAATTCGGTTTTCCGAAAGTTTTTCTGTTAATTAATCTCAAGGTTTGTTAGACGATACAGAATTGCCAACTCTCACAATTATTAAAGGAGACTACCGCTTTTCAGCCGATCTTCCGTTTTTTAGTTTATTTCTTCCCCCGGTTACTTTAAATTAATAATAATTTCCCAACCTTTTAAAATTAAGCTCAACGTTTTAATTTATGAGCAAGATTCTTCGCGATCAATATTATCTCTTTGCAACTATTAATTACATATTTTACGTGTGTGAGAAAATGAGATTTTTTTTTTCAATTGCACCGTGAAATCGACGAACAATTTACATGAACTTTTAAAGATCTCTAACATTTTAATTGAAATTTCTTAATTTCTATAAGGTATAAGTAAAAACGTATATTTTGGAAGGAAGCATGCCAACATCGAACACGTCCTTCGTTGAAAATAAGCGTGCTGTGCGTTACAATCCTTTTACATCCTACAAATATTTGAATTGTTTTAAAAGGTGAAAAGTATTTTAACATATCGCTTATAGAAATGAACACTGTCATATCTGCAAAAAAATCGCTTTTTTTATATCAAAATTTTAAGATTTTTGCGCTCTTTATATTGGGAATACTGCTGTACCTCCTCTCTTGAAAAATGTTCAAAAATTAAGGCTAGAGGCCAACTGTATTTTTTTGGTGCAATACTGTAATAACTACATTTTATAGTTATTTCTAATTTTTTTGACATCATTAACATCCACCATGTGAGAGAAAACTAGAACAATTATTTTCTGAACAAAATCGATTGTAATCATCATTGAAACAAATAAGGTAACTAAATAAAACAAATTGTAAAAAGTTCAAACTCCTCTCTTGAAAAATGTCCATTTTGCTGATATGACACAGTTCATTTTTATAAGAATATGTTACCTTAAACAGTCACCTAGTTACATAATTTTTATTTCAAGTTCGTAATGCATGCTTTTTCCGAAAATTTCATGTTAAGTTCAGAAAATGTTTTTTTTTTTTTTTTTGCTCAGAATCACTCATGGAAAAGCCAGGGACTGACATCAACAAAGATAAACTAAAATTGCGTTTTTAGAGCTTCAATATCATCAAGAAAATACCACACAAAGTTTCCAAAACTATTTTTCCGTAACTTCACCAAAGATGATCTAAAAATGCATTTTTAAGACTTCAATTTCGAAAATTTTTCGAGGTGCCGACAAATAATATATGTCGGCTAACCTTCGATACCCCCTCGCTCCATCTGTGCCCTAACATCATCAAAGATATCCTAAATTTGCTTCCCGAGAGATTCCCGAAAGTTTTTCTTTTCTTTTTCTTTCTAATGGGGCTGCTTACGTTCCTTTGCAGACCAAGGAAATCAGCATCCATTCTTTCCAGTAGCACTACTGTCAGCGGGTACCATTACCACTTTGAGAATTTTTGACACTCACTTTCCCCTAGATGGCGGCACCTGAACTCTAATTGATGCAATCTGGACTAGGAATTTAATTTAGTCGAGAGTATCCAAACCAAATGGATATTCAAGAGATCTTTAATATGCCTCATAATCATACGACATGGGCGCTGACAATTTTTTGCATCTTGAAAATCCACCGACTTGAGCCGGTTTTGATCCTGCGAACTTTGGTGTATGAAGCCACTGCCAAATCACTGTGCCACCCAACCGACAGATTCCCGAATGTAATCCACCGAATTCTTCTTTCCCTTAGTGTCACCTAAAATAGTCTAAAATTGACTTCAATTTTTAAAAAAACGGGGGGCGGAGAAAACTTCTACCCCAACCTTTTCTTTCCCGTAACTTTATCATAGCCTAAAATTTCGCTTTTAAGCAGTCGGTTATGAAAAATTTCTATGGGGGTCACACTCCTTCCTCTAACTCACCAAATGTAAAGATTGGGTTTTTAATACGGGGTGGGGCAAAAGTAATGACCCGGTTTTGAAGGGTTATATATAAAAAAAAACTACTACAATTTGAGACTTAAAACTTTTTATATTTTGCTCTGCATTTAATACCATTTTTTTACACTAAGTTTTGAATATCAATTTCAAGAAGATGGTGTCCTTCTGCAGCAATACACTGATGCAGCCTATTTTACCACGCAGAGAGAATAGACTGCATCTTTGTCTGCATTTCAATATCCCGCGTAATGTTACGATCCCTAAACTTTTTTTTTTTTTTTTTTGAGGGTTTATTTGAAGGAGAAAGTTTTCCATACTTTAGAAGAGCTGAAGGACCAAATTATCGAGGAAATATCCGCCATACCCCTTGAAATGTGCAGAAAAGTTTCCGAAAACTGCAGAAATGGACTGCATCAGTGTATTGGGGCTGAAGGCCGCTATCTTGCTGAAGTGGTATTCAAAACTTAATCTTAAAAAAAAATGGTATTAAATACAGATCAAAATTTAAAAAGTTTTAACTCTCAAACTGTATTAGTTCTCTTTTTATAACCCCCTTCAAAGCCGGGTCATTACTTTTGCCCCACCCTGTATTTCAGTTTCAAAATTTTTGCAGAGAAGGGCCCTCGAAGTTCCTTCCTATACCGCTAAATTACCATTTTAAAAAATTTTCAAGGGAAAGTCGCTCTCTTCATTTCATTAACTCTCCAAAGATAGATTACAATTCACTTTAGTTTCTAAAAAAAAATTTCGGTAGGGAATCCCTACCTTCCATTTCTAAAAAGTATAAAGCCTAAAAGTATGTTTTTAGGACGTCAATTCCATAAAATTTCTGGAAGAGAGCTGCTGGCTTGTCTCTCCCTCTTCTATCGTAGCCCAAGATTACATTTTCATTCATTACAAATCATTGCCGTGCCCCGGAAAAATTGACTGTTTAAAGCAGAAAAGTTCCTGGCTAGGAATGATATAAAAATTAAAACTCTGAAGGAATTTTTTTGTCTCCTATTAGCGAATGGCATTAAATAAAAATTAAAAGAAAAAAAGAAATTCTCAATTTAAAAACATCGCTTTGAGCCACTCATTTATAATCTCCTAACTAATTTTGTGCTGAACTCCATGATTGTAGATTGTAGAATGGATGCTATAGGTAGATTCGTCTTGGATGCAACGGCGGATCTAGGGGGGGGGGGGCGATCGCCCCCCCCCCCTTGGGCTGATTCAAGTGGATACTACAACGACACTCCTAAGTGAGTTTTTACTCTTTGTGCCCCGGGACCACCCATTTTTTTATGTTCTTGGAATCCCAGCCTAAACGCCCTTCAAGTTCTATGCTTTCCCCTTGTTCCTTTGTCCTTCAGTATTGCTGAGTTGCTAATCCTCGGAGTAATGGGAAAGAGATTCCTTGCTCTTTTCTTTTACCTAGCAAACTGGTGACAGCTAGCCAACCCTTAGCACGTGGTGTAAATTCCTGCAGCATTTACGCTAAAACCTGGAGTCTGAAACATTTCATCGAACATTCATAATTACAGATGTTTATATAAATTGCACATACTCGTTGATGGTTTTTTTAGTACATATTTAGTATTACATTTTGAAAATTTTAGAAAATATATTACTAATAATTGCTATTATTTTGTAATTTAGACATATCAACTCAAATTTAGAAAATGTATTTACAAGCCTACATTTTTCTTGAGAAAGCTTGAAGGAAATCCTAACTCGGTTAAAACTTGGCTAAGAAGCAGAATGAGTGATGATAGACTCACTGAATTAGCGTTATTGCATAACCATAAAGATATTACATTGGACGTTGAAAAAATTATAGACAGATTTGCGAAAGCAAAAAAACGTCAGCTTGTGTTCCTTTTATAAGGCTTTGAATAAACGTATATGCATTGAAAAAATGTGCTAGTAAAACTTTAAATAGCACAACACTAGCATTTTTTTTTTTTTTTTTGTTGTTCCTGCTGTTTGAAAAAAGGGGGGGGGGGCGGAGGGACTGTTGAAAAGGAATGAAGAATCTCCTCCATCCATCCTTACATTGAACCCCGAGATTTCCAAAATCGAACCCCCCCCCCCCCCCCCCCCTTGAAGATTTTCTAGATCCGCCCTTGCTTGGATGGCAAATTAACACACAAACATGAGAACGGACACTGCTTTTTAGGTAAGTAAAAGTAGGAAAGTCGAGAATAAACAGGGTTCGCCAAAGTGGGCCCAACCGTAAAAACTCACCCAGGTGTTTTCGGGAGGGTCCACTTGTAAAACCCCACTGTCTCGATAAAGAAAGTATTTTCAAAATTACTGCATACTGAAGAAATTTACTTCAGAAGCAATAAGAAATAATATTTTCCATTACCAAGATCGGAAATGTCCATCTTTCCTTTTGGACTATTTTTGCTCCTTTATATAAGTATTTGAATCTCTTTTAAAATTTTATTTATTTTTCATAAGTATGAATGTTAAAAACTAAAACTTATCATGCATTTCATTATTAAATAACAAAAAAAAGGTATTGATGAACTTTTAAGAATAATCTTCTTTCTCTATCGTCCGTTATCAGTGCAATATAAGGTCAAGTCCCTGGGGCAAGCGAAATCGTCCCCATCCGAAGGAGATATTCCAAGAATCCTTTCTTCCTCTCATGCTCACGAGGGAGCTACCCGAAGAGTCTGGTGGGTATAGCCCCTCCCACAGAAACTTGGATCCAATCCTAGTCCGTTACTGTGTCAGATACCCCACCCTGGAGGAAATTCTGGAAAATCTTCCTATCACCTTCTCTCCCAGGAAGGATTCTATGTCAGATTGTTCATGATTGACAGATGTTTAGTGTCCAGTTCTCACACCCCTCTAGACTCTCATCACAAAAGAGGTTTCAGTCTGCAAACGAGAAGACCAAAAACCCATACCGATAAGGGAACATTGTGTTTCCAGAAATGCTCTAATAAGGCACAGCTACGACTTTTTTTTGGGGTTAGAATTTCAGTAGGAAATATTCTAAGGGCTCCTTTCAAATCACGATAAACAGAAAAAAAAAATAATTTGTTTTCTGAAAGTAAACTAAAGCATCAAAAAATATTTTTAATGGAACATTTTTTTAAATAATTATTTCCCTATCTCGTACCAAATAAAAGAAAATAGTAATAATAATAAGTCATTGAAATCACTTGAACTTATGTATTTTGAATAATTAATAGTAATATTTTTGCACATTAAAATTCCATGTGAAATAATTATACGACGATCGTTTATACGACGTTTTAAGTTTGGTCTCAATTGGATCTAGCACAAAGGCTAAATCGATTATACGGCGTTATTGTTGATACGACGTTTTTCGATACTCCCTTCGGCGTACTACGACTCCCTACGGCGTATAAACGATACTTTCAGTTTTCGCAGTTGGGGTTTTCTCATAGTTTGCGCAAAATATTTTCTTGGTCCTTTTTCAAACCGTACATCATTGATATGAATGATTCTGAAATGTGACGAAATATTTCCTTTTAAAAGCTTTATTTATTATTCCTTTTATGCAGTAATTAAAAATTCTTTATATTTCATGTTGAATGTCGCATCGTGAGGGAACTCTTGTGTTGTTCCATAATTTCTTCTTCATTGCATTCAAATAATTTGACGACTCCTAAATCATCACTGAAACACACTTTCAGCTACGTTTTGAGGTGTGGAATTTCGATTAGCCTATTTATTATGTTTGTAGCAAAAATAACAATCGTGTCAAATCTGGCGAATGAATATGCATTCACTTGTTTCAGAGTGGCAAGGAATCGCTTCTTCAGTGCAAGAAGAGGGACCAAATTAAATGTATGTTGGCCAAGAGTTTTTTTTCCCTTTTTTTTAAGATTAGAGGTGGGGAGAAGCAAAAGGATGTAAGTGACTAAAGTATCATTTTGAGTAAAACTCGTTCGAAGTTTAATATGTATGTGTTAGTTTAAGTATGAAGTGTGAAGTGTTTCTGATGATTAGATTTGGCATAGGATTTTTTAAAAAAATTGCCTATATTTACTTACACCCCTTAGCTTCCAACTAGTTAACTTTGCCAATAAATGAAAAACGTGTCTTGTTCATTTTGCTAATTTACACAGTAATAAAGATAATTCGTTAGTGATATAAACTTTATTAAAAACTGAATAATATAAATTTCGAATAATTACCAATATTTATCAACAAAAAATCATTGCCTTTTGACTAATTGCCGAAAAGTGAACATGACTAAAAGAAAATCTGCAGACGATTTAGCCTTTGTTTTTATTATTATTATTCCAACAACTCGGAATTCTTTTTCTATTTTTTTCTTCTTCTCCGCTTTAAGTTTCGAAACTAGATTGTCTGCATTGCGTATTTAAACTATAACTGAGCGGATGTAAGTGCACTTGCATCCCTTTGCCACCAAACGGAATGCAGCTTTTATTTAGTAATTTTTTTAAACCACGCTTTTTTGCATTATCTGTCAAAACTACAACTAAATTCTACGAAACAGAATAGGGTTTAATTTATCATTTGCACTAGCTATATCAAAATGTTCATTTTGGTCACTTACACCCCTTTGCTTCTAAGTGCCTAAATAAGAGGGGGAAAAAAAGCCTACGATCTTCTAAAGCGATGTTTTTCTAATGCTTTAATTATTTGAACTAATATATTATTTCGTCATAAAATATAGGTTTTATCGAATTCAGATATTCATTATTGTAATAATAATTTAACTTTGCTTTAAATTAACGTGAAATTTTATTTGTATTCATTATTGTGTTTAATAAAAATTTAAATAGATACAAATGAATGCAGATTTTTATTGAAAAAGTCTTTTTTTACATGTATTTTTTAAATTATTTTTTCCCTTACGAAAAAAAAATGCTTTTGTTACAACGTTGTTATTTAAAATTTCATGATCATGATTCTAGAAAGTTCATGATTTTATGAAAATTTTTAAACATCTGTCACTAATGTCGTAGTTGGTTTCAAATTCATTAAGATTTAACTTTTTCAGAAAATTTTCATTTCAATTTTGCAGTAATTGCTTAAAAACATGTTATTCATTTTGTTTGGCTGACATATTCTTGATCAATAAGAAAAAAAAATTCGTGATTTTAAATACTTTTTTATAACAAGTAAAACGTTTTGTCTTTGTCCTGAAATTTCGATCAGAGCTCGAAATTAGCGGTCGTTAGTCGTATTTTGCAACTTTAATTTTCAGTTTGACAACTGCAATTTTGCATACAGTCGTCATTTTTAACGCCTATCTTTTAATGAAAAATTTAGCGATTTTAATTTTCCAGTAACTCGTCATTTTGTGTTAGTTGTATGATTGAAACTCGTTCTCATGTCGAGTTTTCAACAATAGTATAACTTATAGTTACCTTTCAGTTTTTTTTAGCCTCAGAGACGAAAAGAAAAGAGAAAGAATGAAGAGAGAGAGGGAAGCCGTTTTTATGTCCTCTCTTTTCTCGGTGTTTTCTTTTTTCTGTTTTTTTCTCCCTTCTATTTAATTTCACTTATGAGTTAAAATTCGCCTCAGCAGAACCTTTTGACAACTAAAACAAAAATCCTAGGTGCCAGCAACTTTTACATCCCAATTTCGAACCTATTTTTAGATATCCGGAAACCCATCCGACCACGGCCCTGAAGATCCAGTCATCCGGTATGCCAAATTTGATTTGTATAATTTAATTCATTAACATGTTTTGAAAATAAAATAAATTAAAGAACTGCAACGTATTTAGAAGCTTTGGGATGTTTAAAAATACGCTTGGAATTTAAATTTCAAATATCAGAGCTGGATATCGGGTTTGGATCCGTCAGACTCCGGATATCAGCAAAATTCAATTTATTTATTACTTTAGACAGAACGAATAGAATGAAGACCCTAGATTTTTTTGTGGAACCCTTAGCAATTTTTTGCGGAACCCTAGGGTTCTGAAGAACCTCCAAAAAGCTGACGTAAATGCAGTTGAACCTCGATTTAACGAATTGATTGGGACCGACAGATCCGTTCGTTAAATCGAATCAATTCGGGAAATTCAATATTAATTTTTGTAAGAGTGTGGTACAAAAAATCAATGCAAAATACCCTTAGATATACAGATATGAAAAATATAATTATTATTGTTTACTACGAGCTTAAAAATTATGTTATAAGTTAGGAAATGAACTATAAAATGATCTAAATTCTTTAATGCTAGTTGCTTTTAAAATTTAAAGCAAATAGCCATTCTAGGACCCACCTTATCTGTGTCCTTTGTCATGTTCATGAAGAGGGGGAAAGACTGTCTTTCGAATTTACCAGAAATGTGGGAAAGGATTGTATTACACACTTGGATTAGAGTATGAAATATTCAAAATTTTTATGTGCGAAAAATTCAAAGGTTTAGGCTTATGCACGAATTTTTTTCCAGCGATTGTTGTTCGATAATCAAAGCTAAAAATTCGTTGAATGAGAGCCTGTTAGCTCCCTTTTTGTCGGGTCAGAAGAAATATTCGTTAAAACGGAGAATTCATTAAATCAAAGTACGTTAAATAGAGGTTTGCCTGTATAGCCGACTTGCATTGACAAATACCCAATGCGTTATAACGACCTTCGACAGAGAACCGATCGACTTGCCGTTCAAGATGATCCTATTTCACATCCGATGTAACGGAAGTCATAACCGGTCTGAATCAGACGGGTAAATACTCTGAAAAATTGGAATGTTGCACTTATAGCGCAGAGAAAAGAAAGATTGATGTTAGCCTTAATTTTAAAAAATACTAAAAAAAACCTTCTAGAACTATACGACCCTACTTTCCCGTATACATCAACATCAAATTTATAATCTATATATCTATATCTATATATATATATAGTTAGGTTCTTAGCTATATTTCTTTATTTACACTTCGCTGCCTATTTACATATTATTTACAGTGGTTCAATTTCCACATCATTGAGCTCTTAGATGTTTCAAAGCTACGGGCACAAGCTCTCCCGTTACGACCACAGTTCTTTGGTATTTCTTACGGGCACCAACTCTCCCGTTACGTTATGTCTGGATGGGCGCAACTCCTCCCTGTCCAGCATTCGAAGATCTCCTGCTCCTCCGACCGCAACCTCGTAGGCAAGCGAAAGTCGATCTCCTCGCCCCCGCTTCTGAGGGCAGCTTATATAGGGGGTGCCTGACCTTAGGCCGACATTGAGGGCAAGAGGACACACGTGCACCATTTCCTGTCGTGTGGGCCCCTTCGTCCTGTCACGTAGGCCCCGTAGGTTTGCCGGCCTAGGCCTAACCTGACATATATATATATATATATCTTTCTCATTTCGCTTAGTTCATAATTGCTTCAAATATACTTTTCAACGGTTTATTAATGCTTATTCATTCACTCATTAATTAATTCATTCATTCACTCACTGGTCCATTCATTCATTCATTCATTCAGAAATATCCTTAAAAATCCACATCAAAAGGTTTCGTACGAAAATAGGCTCGTTTAGTTCTGGATGAACTTTGTTGCTGTACGTCATAAGATTCTTCCTACAAATTATATCTAGCTATGTCTCGTTTCCTCATTTATTCAAGTTACTTTAATCATGCGTATTTCAACCAATAATGCATATTCCTTTACTTCTTCATTCATTCTTTCATTCATTTACTCATTCATTCGCTTAATTATTTATTTCTTCATTCACTCATTTGTTCATCAATTCATGCACTCATTCATTAGCTCATTCAGGAATATTTTTAAAAGGTCCAGATCAGAAAGTTTCTGTGGAGAATAGGCTTGTTGGGTTCTGGGTGAACCTCGCATTTGCACGTATTATACGTCATAAGATCCTTTCGACTAAGTTTGTTCCAAACAATTCCGTCCGTTAGATCAGGATTTATATAGGATTGAAATTTCCCCGTAGGCGGTAACGGTAAATTTTTTTGAACTGTTCAAAAAATAAAGGCATTTTATTTGGAGAGCTCATTCCAATAAGCTGGGTGAAAGGAACTTCGATCTTATGGCCAGGGTGTATGATTTGCTTCACATTTCTCCATAGACGCTAATGTTAAAAATGTTTAAAGTGTTCAAAGTTGAACGAAAAATTGTTCAAATCAAAAAATAAAATATGGAAATGAGGAGTCCTCGCCGAGATCTTTCGAATACAAAAAAAAAAAAAAAAAAAAAAAAAAAAAAAAAAAAAAAAACATCTTTCCAATCGGACATTTAAAAAAAAAAATATTAGGGGGGGGGGACAGACCGATAGACACCTATTTTCTCCCAACTCAAAGCCCCACTGTCATTTTTTGTATATTTAAAGCTTTATTGAATTATTTCACTTATTTTTGGCTCTTAAGCCTTCTTTCAAACCTTTTTTTAAATAAATTTTTATGGGAAAGTGGCCTAAAAACAGTGAGAGAGATAGAATCCCTCTCTCTCTTTTCCATATGAAATATGCTGTCCCGCCCCCTGTCCACATGACGAGCCTACGTTATTCATGAAAAGCATTCTCGATTTTTATAAAATTACGTAAATTGTTCATATCTTTTTTTTTTCTTCACTTCAATTCAATTTAAAAACTATTTTCTATTTCTATTCTCTTATTTAATACTTTATTTTTTACAATATACAACTATTTTACAACATACAAATTCCACTAAAACCATTACTTTCATGAAATTTAATAAAAAGAAAATTCTACAATTAATTAATCTTATTTCCATTAATTCATCTTTTTAATGCGTATAAATTCAAAACTTGTTTCATATTTAAAAACTTTATGTAGTATTTTATATATACTGGAACATTGGAAAGTAATGTTCTAACCATATTCAAGGAAAAGGGAATTGTTTGAATATTAATTGTCGATTAATTTGATTCAGCGCTGTCGTTATAATGCAAATCGACTGCATTTTTACATGCAGCAGCAAGAAGGATCTTGATGCGAATGAGACAAACACAATGGACAATTACAGCATCTCTTAAAATGACAAATTTTCAGTGTCAACTTATTAAAACTTCTCTCCTGAATGCAAAAATCCGATTGTTTTTCCTCACAAAAATTTATTTAATAAGTTATTAAACTACAAAAACGGCCAGAAAGTGATGCAATCGCAAAACGAGCTCTGATTGGTGGTGACATCACTAGTGCCTCACGGAAACACGCCCACTCCGTCTGCAGAGCGTATTTCACTGTTACTTTACACGTCTTTCTGGTATCTTAGTATAATCGTTCTTTGCATAATATATTTTATTAATTTTTTGAACAAAAATACTGTATATGAGAGTGTACGCATTATGGATGAAGGATTCCAAAAAGCTCTGCCTGATAATTTGCCCAAATTAACCGAAAAAGTTATCAGGCAGTTTCAGAGCGAATCAAGATTGCTTTTCGCCTGAAATCAAAGGTGTG
This sequence comes from Octonoba sinensis, assembly GCA_038502835.1. Classification (NCBI taxonomy): domain Eukaryota; kingdom Metazoa; phylum Arthropoda; class Arachnida; order Araneae; family Uloboridae; genus Octonoba; species Octonoba sinensis. Next base: position 22,026,760 of record CM076601.1, on the reverse strand, counting down.
AAAGCTCAAATGTATGATTATTTATTTTTAAAGTAGAATCTTCAATACAGTCTTAAAATTTTCTTTGTATAGAATCAGAAATGGATGGAATAATATACTAGATAGATAATCGCTACACAGTTGCAGCAACGCCATTGATTTAAGCATTCAGTACCGCCGAACAAAGCAAGTGCTTTCGAAATGAAAAATATCTGTTCAAACTATATACTGCAGCTTGAAAATCAGGGTATGTAATTAAATATATCTATAAAATTCTTGAAAGTCGTTTTTTTTTTTTTTGTAAATTTGAAGGATAAGAAAAAAATAATAAATAGAAAAAAAATAGTAACAGACGCATACAAAAAGGAAGTAAATACTGACAAACTTTTTTTGTGTTGTATATTCTTTAAATGTTTAATAATTTAAAAAGAAATAAAATGTTAATTCTCATTAAATGCAGTATTAAAACCTTTTTATATCTCTCATGTCTATTTCCAACATTATATTATTGTTTGTGTATAAGTAAGAATTTTGCTATTTCTGAAAACTAGCGTTAGATGCAAGGCCGTGTCCAGCAGAGGAGGGAATCTCTGCCCCCACTCACCAAAAATTTTCGTAATGGCGCATAAATTCGTCTATGAAATTTTCCTTGAAGTGGTGTATCGGCAGTTTTCTCACTTCCCCCTAAAAAATCTTAATTCCTTAATTTATAACATAGAAAATATAAAGTGAAAGTATGTTTCTTGTTAATTTATTAGCCTATTTTTTCAGAGTATATAAATATTCCATTCTCTTAGTGAAAGAAAAAAGTTAATTAAAAAAAAAAACTCTTTTAATATATTTGAAATGATAAAAAAAATCATAAATAAATGAATGAAAAGTATATAAAACTTAGGATATAAATGTTATATAAGTATATAAAACTTAGGAGTGTCATGCATTGACAGCCTATAAAAAAGATTATGAGCAAACTTGCATAAATTTTATCGTGAGGTACATTTTAAAATTATATTAACTAAATAAATTTATTAGGATAGATATCAATACCTTTTTACAGCAGAATAATGCAGCAAGAGAGTTATTAACCATGTTTCTAACACATTCAAAGTAAAAGGCACTCGTTCTGGGGCGACACCTGGCCACGAAGGGGAAACAATAAGCCTTTAAAGGATCTATATAATGAAACAAATACCTTGAACTGGATATTTTTTCTATCATTTTCTTTTCTACTTTTAACTGAGCAAAATGTTTCCTTACAAAAATATTCAAAAAAGCTTTTTACTACTGAACACACCATTGCCGTCAACAAATACATTAAATATTATAACTCCCATGATACGAATAATATTTTTTCCTTCTTTTTTTTGCTGAGCTTTCTTCTTTTTAGGGGGGGGGGGGTGACACCACGGATAACCGCCCCGGGTATCACCTATGCTAGCTATGTCATTGGTCATAGGAAATATTTTTAGCTTCTGTAAAAGTTCAATGTACACTAATTTTAATACTATTTTTATTCAAAATAAAATACTGATTTCCAAGATTTTATGAGAAAATAAACATTTTAAAAGCAAAATATTATAGTCGGGCACTAACGACGTCACTTCCTTGGGAGTCATGTGACTTCCCGTTTCAGCAGAAAACGAAACTAGTCTATTTTTAATTACAAATAACTTTTAAAATATCGCTCTGAAACAAGAAAAAAAATGTTTTCTGGTGTTTTTAGGATATTCTGAGTGTATTAAGATTTAAAAAAATATATGCTGTAATTGTCCATTGTATATCTATAAATAAAACTAAAACTTAATGTAAATCAGCAATATTTCAGAAAAGAATTCAATTCGTTACATTAATGAGAATCTGGAATGTGATCATATTTTTCTGTGACACTAACTTGATTCCGTTGTTGTAGTCCCTGTTGTAACACCAACATGAACAGCTTTAGTGTTCCATTTTACGTTATTAAACAAATCATACATCACCGGGAAGGAAGTCATTTTTAGCGGTGGACCAAAGAGTTCTTATGAGTAAACGATTAATTCACGAGGATGCATTCAATTACCTAAAAACACGTATTATAGATATTCAACTGAATAAAAATCATCTTTCCTTTTGCTAGCTTTCGACTTTTCGTCTGAATTTATTCTAAACGAAATTTTTAATCATGTTGTCAAACGAAACCGAATTTGATCACAGTGGCGAAGCGAAATTTGTCAAGGGGGGAGAGAGGTTCACTTATAAGACATGCATACATCATGCATGTAGGCATTCAGGGTTCGAAATCAGCGGTCGTTAGTCGTATTTTGCTACTAAACTTTCTCGTTTGACGACCGCGATTTCACATCCAGTCGTCACTTTTGACGCCTAACCTTTCAAAAAGCTTTTAGTTTCACAACCACAATTTTTCATCAAGTCGTCATTTTTCATCGATCTATTTTTTTAAATCTAGTATAACTTTATACGGTTGTATTTTTATATACATATTTCATATAATTTACTGTATTTTGAGTTTTTGCGATGCCTATTATGAAGACCATCGTAACTTTTTGACCTTCAAATTTGGAATTGTAAGTTTTTACTTACAAATGGAAGTAAGTAACACTAAACTGTAAATGACACTTGAAGAAATTTTAATCCAAATAACTCATATTTTATTTTATTAGGCACTGATAGATGTTTACATTGATTCATAAAGTCAAGTTAAATGACCAACTTTCCTAAAAGTTACTAATATAAATTGATTTCTGAACATTTTTCTCTTGCTCATCAATAATTTTCTCCGGAAGGTTGTGATGTTTTGGATATTTTTTAACACATGCACAACTGTCTTCATAGTTACCAGTTGTTGTCTCTGCCCAAGCTATTTCAATTATTTTTAAATTACGCCTAGCACAACATTTTTGGCAACTAAAACAAAGAAGCTAGGTGCCAATTTCGCGTAACTTTTTCACCCTAATGTCGAACCCTGAAGCATATACCGTAAACCCGCTTAAGAAGTTTTTCAGGGGACTGAGAGGAAGAACTTCTTATGCGTGAAAACGTCTAAAACGGGTAGACTCTATGTTTGAAAATGAATTTACTTTATGATATTTAGGGCTGATATTATTTGGCAATATTTAAATTAGACATGAATTAGACACCCCCCCCCTCCATAGGAGACTCTACAAACATTCTTTTCTCCCCTTATCAGTCATCATTGTTCTCCTGCTAACTGACTACTCTCTGCCACCTCTGCTGTTTTCCTTTTCAACTTTTGGCTTTGAGAAAATTGCACCCTTGAGAAAAAGTTAACCAAAGCAATTTTCTAAACCTTCTTCTGATCTTTTTTCCATTAGAAATAAAAATAACTACGTAGATTGAAAAAAAAAAACTGTGAAAAACTTGAAACTTTAGAAGTCTAAAGTGTCATTTGACAGAAAAATTGACAGATAGGAAAACTTATTAAGCGGGAAAATAATAAAATCAAAACTTCTTGTTTTAATATTAGGGAAATGGGAAGGAAATTGGTATTGAAATTAGAAACTTCTTAAACTGGTTTTACTGGAAATGTATACATATGAGTTTCAAAACCACCAATCCCTAACCCTCGCACATTTCACTGCGTGAACCAAGAAATTCGGTGAAGTTAATATGTTCCTTTTTTGGTCGCCATTTTTGAAAGAAAGTAGTCACTTTTCCAATTCGCCATCTTTGAAATTTGCCGCTTATGAAAGAAAGCCGAAAGCTCGGCGTTTCACCAACGTGTTGCGAATTATTAAAATTAATTCCAATTCAGGAGTGCTTAAGTGCACATTTTATCTCGCTTATATTGTTCTGCATTTCTTTAGTTCAAGAAACAAAATTTTAAGTTCAATAAACATTATATTGACATGTTTTCAAGTATGAGAAATGCTTATCTTAAATAAAATTAATTTTACTAAGGAAGTATACTGTGGATTTTGATGAGATTTGGAAGAAAGTTCTTCTGAAAGGGGAAAACACTGGATATATTCAACGAGTTTTTTATTTACTTTGATTTTTTATTTCTGTTAACGTTTAAAGTAAAGCTTGTGACTTAAAAATATCTGGTAGTTTAACTTCTGCAAGAGAAATTGAAGATAGATTTTATCATTAAAAAGTAACCTGCATCCTTTATGAAATCGCATAGGATTGGTAACAATCATAGTATTTTTTGTGCTTTGTTTTCAACATTAAAAAAAAAAACCCCTTTATTAACATATTGTTTATTTTTAGAACTCATAAAACGTATAAAAATATCTGAAAAACATTATCATCAAAACTGTTAATTTTAAACTAAACACTGCTAATATTTCACTAATATTTCAGAAATATTCTATAATATGAATCTGCAGCTACTCATATAACGTATTATTAAACTAAAAATGGTATTCCTGTGCTATAGTTTAGAAAGTACTCCCCCCTTTTGAAGTTTTAATTTCATTATACACTACATCTAATATTCAATTAGGGGTCATTCATAAATTATGTCACGTTTCGAGGGCGGAAGGGCGTTCGAAAAAATGTGGCAAGGGGAGGGGGTAACAAGAAGTGTGACATGACACATTTTGGTTTCTATAAGATATATTCTTCTTTAAAAGTTTTTTTGGTTTTCATAATTTGATTTTAAAGTTTCATTGAACATTTTGTATCGTAAACACCGATGCTGATGGAGGTTTAAATTTACTTCTTTTAAAAAGTTTAAAAGGAACTTTTCTTGGGCATTTACACTTTAAAGATAAAATTTCGTGGGTCACTTTTTCAGAATTCGATCAATCAATTTATTTCACTGTTCTATACTCATTATCTTTCGTTTTGTAAATCTTAACCTCATTTTATACAAATTTAGCACATATGTAATCGTTATTATTACTATCCTCACAAAGGTCATTATAAGGTCAAAAATGAAATTAGGAACGTGACCTATAGCGCAGTGCTTTGTTTCGGAGATGCAAGCACATATGCTTATGTAATATAGCGTGACATGTAACAAAGGGGGAAGGGGGAACAAATAAGTTGAAGGACGTCATTTAAGAACGGTCCCTAACGTTAAAAACTAATCACAAAGTTTTTAAGTATTTTTTTCTATACTTTTATTAGGTTTGCTTAAAATCTAAAAATCTAAAATTAATATAGTACTTTCTTTATAGCTTTGAATTAGGGATGTAACAAATATTCGGCCTGGCCGAATACTCGAAAAGGTCAAATTCTGCTTGGCCGAATATTAATGGACTATTCGGCCGAAGAGTTCTGCTACAGTGGAAATGTTTTTTTTTTTATTTCAAATGGCACATTAAAAGACAATTGGAAATCAAACGATAACAATAAATCTATAAATGATAGCGAGCAGTCCAGTATCGCTCCCAGATTGATGTCCGAGGAAGGGCGGGGCAACGAAACAGGTGAGACATGTCCATCTCTTCGAGAAGGTCACACAAGGTGCAAAAAGGCTCAGTGACCACCTTGATGCGATATAGATGTTTGTTTAGGCAGTCATGGCCAGATAAAAGACGAAACATGGCAACAGATTTCATTCTAGGCCATTGAGGGACATCTAGAATTTGGTTCAGCCACGGTTTATTGGAATTACGATGTCTAAGTTCCTCGAGGAAAGAGTCCTTAAAGATGTTCTTTACTATACATTTAACATTTTTAAAAGGAAGTCTGGGATTACAGTGGAAATGTAAAATAAATAAGAAATTAGTAGATCTTAAGCATTTAAAATTGTATTATAGTTATTGCAAAAAAACACATTATCGTATAGTTTTAATAAGTAAAAGTTATTTTAAAAAAAACTACTTTTTTAAACATTGGTTTTGACTGAACAAAAACAGATTTTAAAGTTATGATATTGAATTTTATGCTTAGTATCTGCTTCCAAAAGCTAGCAATAGTTAATTATGATGAAGAACAGTTCACTTTTATTTTGTTGTATTAACGAAGTGGAAGTTAGACTCTGTTTGGGTAGACTGATTTATTGTGAATATTGGGTAAGAGAGAAATGTTAAAGGCCTAGAATATATCATGAATATTAAGATAGCATAAATTGTTACGGTTTTTGAAAATAAAAATATATTCCAGTTAAATGCAATAAATTTTAATAGTTCTTTTAAAATTAGGTATATAAAAAAATCCATAAAATAAAAATATTAACTTTTATAACTTTTAAAATATCTTCATAAAACTATTTTGAGCAAGGTAAAAGTTCACTAAGCAACTTCTTTAATTTGAATCAAATAATTAGTAAAATAAGGCTAATGCTTACATTAAAACCTGTTATTTCTATTCCATTTGTGGGTAAAATTCTCAGCTTTATTGCATTCAAAACAATACGGAAAATACATTAATTTTAGATAGTTTTAGATTCTTAACAAACATAATGAACTGTAATAAAAATAATTTGTGAAATAATTTTTTATTACAGTATACTTAGCACAAAGTTTATTTATTATTTTAAACATATCATATGAAATCATACATCATAGATTAATGCTGGGAATTGGTGTTTGACTTTGTGAATACTTTTAACTGTGACAAATACTTTCTATTACAACAATTCTCTAGAAATTTTAATATTCTGCCGCCGAATATTCAGTACTTGCCCCAGAAGAAATAGCCGAATATTCGGCTTCGGCCTGGAAGAACTGGCCGAATACCGAATATTCGGTATTCGGCCAAAAAACTATTCGCTACATACCTACTTTGAATGCAGTAAAACTGAAGATTTCGCCAATAAGGAGGTTGGATGCAAATGACAGATATTTTAATCTTCCATAATTTAAATAAATATTTAATTCAAATTAAAGAAATAGCATTATTTAGTTCACTTTAATCTTGTTCAATAGGGTTTTATTCGGATATTTTTTATAAAAGTTAATACTTTTTCTTATGGATTTTTTTAAACATTAGTTGCTTATTTAAATGTTTAAAGTTGAATAATTTTGTATAAAAATGTAATGCATTAAACCCTAAATAATTCATATTAGCTTATTTGTGATATGTTTTAGATTATTTACATTTGTCTCTTACCTAATATTCACAATAAACCTGTCTACCCCCACGAAGTTTTCCCTCTCCTTTGTTACCAATAGAAAAATGAAAATCATCTTGTCTATTATAGTGAGCATTTGCTCTTACAAGTACGTAATCTTCATAAAAAAAGATAGTAATTTTTTTTCTAGGAAAACTGATATTTTTACATTATAAGTTCCATTCATATTAGAATGCATACTGTAATAATTATAATAGTACATTAATCAGTATACTTCATACCAGAATAACTTTGTGAAAAAAAATAATTAAACACCATACATTTGCATATTTGTAGCATATGGTACAAGTTTTGAAATCACATACAGGTGCTGTTGTCAAAACAAAAAGCAATGTGTGAAAAGAGTAGTTTATTTTCCAAATTATTCCTCTTTATGAAAAATATATACTGTTGCGCTCTTACGCAGTAACTGTAAAACAAATTAAACTGTTTAAAAATAATCAAGTTTCTTAATTTTTGCTGTGGAACAAGTGTTCCGCCTAACACTTGATCGTTATTCGGCCTGGCCGAATAGTTGGCTAGATCAGGGGTCTCCAAACTACGGCCCGAGGGCCACATCCGGCCCGCGGACAGATTTTGTCCGGCCCGCGGAGAGCTAGCGTACTTGAAAGAAAACTCCTTCTAGAGAACATATTTATTTTTTATAGCAAATTAAATTAAGTTTACTGAAGTAATCTATTTTTATGTTGAATAATTAGTAATATGACATCTACATTGATATGGTCATGGGCTAACTACTCATAACATTGTTGTAGGTTATTATTTACTAACTAACAAATTATTGAAATGAATCCAACTAACATTTTATACATTTTAAATGAAAAGATAACTTATAACAAGCATAACGACATATGAAATACTAATGAGATTTATGTAATTGAGATTTTCCACTGACAATAGTTTGTAGTTGTGGACTAATTTTACTTGTACCAATTATTAAAAGAGATTTAAGATGCTCATCAGTTAATTTAGATCTGTAAACATTTTTTTGGGATTCATTTTGGAAAAGGTCTTCTCACACAAATAAGTAGTACCAAAAACAGAAAACAGCCCACGAGCAAATTTATGCAAATTATCAAATTGTGTCAGTGGAAGACACTTATAAAATTCCAACAAAGATAAGTTTTGATATTTGTTCTTAATTATATCACTGCACTGTAGATCAATCATTTCCATTTGAAGTTCCGGGGCTAGGGTTTCAATGTCAGTATCAAAAGGATTCTGAAAAATCTTAATTTGATTCGCAATGGCATCAAAGTCCGAGAAACGAGTATCAAAATTTATTTTCAAAGCACTCAAAGTTTCGATTGCAAAATCGATAGGAAACTCGGTCTCAGTGGTGTGGCTAAATATTTCATATGTTTTAAAATGTGAAAAACATTTACTTCGTAGTTGTGATTGAAACAGTATCAATTTCTTCCGGAATGATTTGATATTATTGTATAAATCAGGAAGATGCTGGTTTTCTCCTTGCAATCTCAAATTCAGTTCGTTCACATGTTTTGTCAAATCAACATAGAATGCTAACTTCCACAGCCATGCGTTGTTTTGCAATTCAGTAAGAGGGCGATGCTTTTCATTCAAAAAAAATTCGATCACTGCTCGAAGTTCAAAAAAGCGCTGAAGGACTTTCCCACAACTAAGCCAACGTACGGCAGTATGATAAGGTAAGTCATTTTCTCCAATCTCTTTAATAAATTGTACGAATTGTCGGTGATTCAGCCCAAAAGATCTGATAAAATTAACAGTTGATATGACTGGTTTCAGAACTTCAGACATATCCAAACATTTTCCGCACAAAGACTGTTGATGAATGATACAATGTAAGACTATTGGTTTTGAACCACCGTCATTTTCTACAGCCTTTGACACAAGAGCGACCACTCCTTTATCTTTCCCACTCATGTTTTTGCCTCCATCAGTTGTAATACATTTCAAGTTTTTCCATCGAAGGTTCTTTTGCTTAATGGCCATTTCAACTCCTTTAAAAATATCTGAACCAGTAGTTGTGCCATGAATACTATACATATCAAGAAGTTCTTCATGCACTTCATAGCTTTTATCTACTCCTCGAATATAAATCAACACCTGAGCAGTATCTGACACATCCGTTGACTCATCCAAGGCCAAAGAAAACCACTCAACATGTCCATTTTTGTTGAACAGTTGAGAGGATATATTTTCAGCGATGTCTTCTACCCTTCGAGCCACAGTGTTTGCTGACATACTGACAGTTTTTAATAAATTTACCTTTTCAGGGCACATTTCTTCGGCTACTGCGATTATGCATTCTTTGACCATTTCTCCATCGGTGAATGGTTTTCCACGTTTTGCAATTTCAAGAGCCACACGAAAGCTGGCACGAGTTGCAGCCTCTTGTTCAGTTTTGAGTTTTGTAAATAAAGATTTCTGCGATTTCAATCCGCGCTTCATAGCTTCGAATTTTTCTGTCCGCAAACTTCCTGTATATTTTGAGTAATTTTGAAAATGTTTTGCTTCATAATGACGTTTAATGTTATATTCTTTGAGAACGGCTATGCTTTCATTGCAAATCAAATATAGCGCCTTGTTACTGGACTCAATTACGAAATACTGAATGTTCCACTGATCTTTGAATTTTCTGCATTCACTATCAATTTTTCGCTTCTTTTCCATTCTACTCAATCACACACAAAAGCAACAATTCAAATAAAAATATTGTTACAAAGATGTCTTAAACTTAAACACGCACAAACACGTTTTAAGGAGGTACGCACTATTTTATTTCACAGCAGTGTCATAGGAACTGACTTGTGGTTGCGCCACTAGCCTTCTTATATATTTCACTTACTGCCATCTAGAAGTGAGTGGAAGACACCAGAACTTTATCGAACCAACGAGATTATTCTGTAAGTGCTGTTAGCGCCATCTGTTAGGGATAGAAGGTACTACCTATTTCTGCTTGTGTCCACCAGATGTCCTGTCACGTTACTCCTCATGGCTCGCTCGTACTCTACGACTAATCTAGAAATTACAGATAATGACAGGAAAATTAATAATATGCAGTGTTGCCGTTTTGCGAACTTTAGTTCGATTTGCAGCCTTTTTTAAACGTGGCGTACTTTTTCGGACTTTTTTTTTTCATGTAAAAAAATACTCATTCGTTACTTGAGTACTCGTTAGGAACCGAAGTAACGATTACTGAAGAAAAAAGTAATCAATGATTACTTGTGTATTTCATTACTTTTGTAATCAATGATTACTATGGCGATACGATGCGGGTACCCCATTATAACGGATACCCATACGATACAGAAAATACATCAGCTTCCCCGTCGCTAATGGCATCTGGCAAAAAAGTAATCATATTTTACACCACTAGTGGACTGATTCAACTTTTTACCACCGGCAACAATTAATGATAATATGGTTTTGGCCCTTGGAATTTACTGGAGTAATCAATATGGCCCTAAGGCTGGAAAGTTTGGAGACCCCTGGGCTAGATTATGAAATCACTATTTGACTAAACCAAATATTTTTTCCAATACCGAATAATGGCGGAATATTCGTTACATGCCTAACATATAAACAGGCCCGTATTTAAGGTGTTTTGGGCCCCTGTGCTCTAAGAATTTTTAATTTGATATGCTCTATGCTATTTTATGAAATTTATGAATCTTGAAATTAAGAAAAATGACTACTTCAGTAGGGTTGTGGGCAGTTGGAATAGTTTACCGGAAGCGACTGTTGCTTGCAGTGGGGTAAAAATTTTAAAGAAAACTCTTGATGTTCACTAGGGACTGTTAAATTGACTAGGACCAGCTTAGCCGGGACCTGTCGTGACCTTCGAAATTGGTCTCCTAGTTTCGAAGGTCACGGCCTTGTGCCTGTTCCTGGTCGTCACTTTTGTATTTGTACAATTGAACTCGCTTAATACGAAATGCCAAAAATTCGAGAAGAATTTCTTCGTATTAGCCGTTATTCGTAACAACCGTGAACAAGTAAAATTGTAAAAAAAAAAAAAGCGATTGGAAGTGCATGTCTATATTTCAAAAATAATGACCACTATCAGGGCCGGCCCTATCAATGTGCAAAGCGTGCAAAGTACAAAGGCGCCATCATCTTGGGGGCGCCTCAGCGTAAGAGAAAAAAAAAAATAAAACGATAATCCGTGTTTCATAAAATTAGTTCAACAATTCTAGTTGTCTTAACGTAAGCAGACCCAATGATAGTGACTCCTCCCAGATACTCCATCTTTCAAGTAAAAGAACTTAGCGTCAAAATTCACTTGTAGCGATGGTACTATGCCACTGTGGTGTTTGATAGAGATGGTTAGATGGTACCAATCCCTGTGAAACGCACTAGGTCTGCAACTTCGAGAAGCCAACTGCAGCCCATTAGAAAGAAAAAAATAAGTTATTTGTTTCATGTATGTAATTATTAAAGTTTTTAAAGTAATTGAAAACGCAATAAAATTATACACAATTTGAATTTATATTATTTTAGTTTGTATGATGAAAGAGGGCTAGGGGCGACTATTTTTATAAAGTCCAAGGGCGCCAAATACCGTCGGCTCTGACCACTATTTATAAGAAAAAGTAAAACAAATAGTGAAAACAAATTAATTATTTTTGCTAATATACACTTTTAAACCTTACTAGTACATTGATAAAAAGTGAACTTACCTTTTAAAATTTAATAATTTTGGAAAAATCCTTAATGGTTAGTGGATTTTTAGGTATATTAACTTTTATCATACGCATGTCTCGGCGCAAAATGCTTCGTGCCATTCATACTTGGTGGTTTACAATAACTCAAAATAACCAACAAATTCTATTAAAAAAAAGAATTATAAGCAATCGAGAAAAATTTTCGTGAATAGGTCAGAAATTCTGTTTATCTTAGCCGAAATTTGTATTTTAGCCTTCGTAATATGCGTCAGATATTTAGTGTAATTAAATAGTAAACCAAACTTAATGAACAAAATGTTTTGGCCTTGATTTCGTTTTAACCGTATTCGTATTAAGAAAATTCAACTGTATTTGTATTTCGTTTCGTTGCTTTTGAAAGTCAAATACACACAAAAAAGTGCGTCCACGTACTGAAGGGTAAATTAATCACTCTTCTGTTAAAATTGGGGTAAAGGTTTGAGTTTCCGGCATACTATAACTCAGGGCCGGCGCTAGGCTGAGGCGGTGTGTGGCGACTGCCTCAGGGCACGTCGTTCTTAGGGGCGCATTGACCATAAGTATTTACTGCATCTTTTTGAGTAACAAACAATAGTTTTCATTTCAAAAAAATTAAATAATATTTAAACTATTTAGTTTTACAAATGATGCATCAAAACTTCATCCAATTTCATTTTTGCATTAATATATATTACACGTTTAATTTTTTATGAAATCAAACACAGAAACACATCGGGAAACATCTTGAAAAGTTTCCGTTTCTTTCTTTCTTTTGTTCCAAGGATATATCTTTTACTGGGTTATTTCTTGTTTTGCGCGTTATTTTTTTCTTCTCCAACAGCGACAGACGGCTTCAATGTATCCGGAGTTTGCGCTTTATAAGTGTTTGCAGTTCCAGTCAGTGGCGTACATAGACTTAGGTGCGCCTCCCTGCAAGATTTAAAAGTGCGCCCTATCTTTGGCTTATTGCAAAAGATTGAAACAAAAACACTACGATGAAGGTATATTCGAGTATTTTAACCATTAATTTTATTTAAGATAATTAAAATCATATTTATCATTAAAAGGCGGATTTTCGGAAACGTAACGAAGTGAAACATTGCACGCACTTACCAGTTCGGAATGAAATTTATCTTAATGATACGAGAAAATAACACACTATCTTAAAGTACTAATATTTAAAATTTCGTTAAGGGTTCTGTTATTTATTTATAAGGTGAATTAAGTAACAGTAATGATACAAGGGAAACTATTTGTTCTCAAAATTAAACACTAATTGGACAAGAAAATCTATGTTACATTAACCTGTGCTAATAGATTCCCCTCTTTATTTTTTACAATTACGAAATTTTTGAACCAGTTCGTCGATGTTTAAATTATGAATCCTAGTGCTTTTTATGCTTAAAACAGCAAGACCGCTCAATATTTCTTCTGTCATCGTACTTCTGAGGTAAAATTCGATTAGCTTCTGTTTGGATAATGATCTATCTGATGATGATGATGGTTACTGGTAAAGTAAGAAGGATATAAAAGGCAATGCGAGATTTGTCTGGGAGACTTAGATGATAAAACATTGTTCTCGATCATTATTAAATGAGCAACTTCAGCTATATTTATTTGTCAAGTTTCTCTCTCCTATTTCACTTGCCAAAATGTTTCGCAAAATGATAATTTGTGATGCAATTGAGACTGCTACATCGTTTTGGTTCTTCTCGCAAAATTTAGTCACTGATTCCACAAGTTCTTTATCTGTGCACTCGAAAGCGTTAATAGATCTGTTAATGCTTTGGGAGTTAAAAAATTGAACATATTGTTAATTGAGGACATGCTCTCAAACCTTTGATGAATTTGGTTTACCATTATGCCCAATAGCAGCATAGAAAACTTTTACTTTGAAGCAATTTCTTGGGGCCCTAAACTGAGAAAACATTAAAAACAAACTTTTTCTCTAAAAGATCAATTAATGCTTTTTCTTAGCAAATAATGCTATCGTTGCATTATAATTTTAAATCGGAGCTTATTTCATGCAGAATTATTCCCTTTAAAAACAACTAACGCTGTAAAGCAAATTTTCAACAATACAATGCTTTTTTTCGAGAGTTATTTGCATGGGGGAAACTCAACTCCTGCACCCCTCCCCCTGTGATTTTTTTTTTTCTGTTTTGATGGATTTCAGATTGTTCTAAAGACAATGAGATGCAATGAAAAAGGATTCAAAACATCATTCATTAAAAGGTAGTACATATCACAATCGCATTTACTTCCATTCCTCTTCAGTACAAAATTGTAAGTACCAAGCATTTGTGAACCATAAATTAAAAAAAAACTTACAAGTATTTTGTATCAAAGTGAATACATTCATCACAAACAACAAGGTATACGGCATGTAAAGAGTTTAAAGTTAAACTGGCGAATCTTAAAAACATATTAAAACATCAGTGACAGAAAAAATGAGTATTTTCAAAGCTATGGACTTTTAAATTAAATTCCTCTGGAAAAAAATTGAAGTTTTCATTTTGTGTCTCTATTTTCCCTTTTCTATTGCATTTCGGCTAACAGAAGCTCTCGCAAAGGAGGGGGGGGGGGGGCGCAAAATCTTCAGTTGTTCCTGGCCGCTGAAAACCCTAGCTACGCCTCTGAACAAACTTCCAGCAGGTCAATTCTGAAAACGATCGAACTTTTCCCGCCTTGATAAACTCGAATAACTCTTCTTAAAAATTCACGAAAACAAAAACAATCCTCGACTGTAATTTATTTTGTGAGGGAATAATATTAAGTACAAAATGATATCTGGGTACAATTTCATATTCTTATAGTTCAAACAAATGTACAGTACTTACGTAACTTGCATTATACGTACTTGCATTTTGACACTATGTAATCTCTTTTCCTATTTTTCACTATGACTGTATGCATAATGTAATATTAATTAGCAGTTACTTTGTACACTGAACTGATGTTTTACTTTTAGCTCCCTTTTGAGGTTTTTCCCTTTTCGCACTTTTCATTTATGCGCGTTTTTCACTTATTATGCGCGTTTTTGGGCGCTCTCTTGCGCCCGCGCATAAGTATGAGAGATCCCTATACTATAATATGCAGGTACACAGAAAGAGGAAGTGAGAGGGGATTAATTATGCATTACGTGGCCGTAATAGCGAAGAAATTTACTTAGAAAGCTTAGGAGTGACATTGCATTAGTGGAAAAGAAATGCTAAAAAAATATGTATAAAAACATTTAGTCATATATATTGTACCTCTTGGAGTTTTTTTTTTTTTTCTGGAGTGGGCGCCCTAAAACCTCGTGCGTCCCCCCCCCCCCGCGCCGCGGGGGTTGTGGGGGCGTTATGTACGCCACTGGTTCCAGTGCTTGCGCTTTATAAGTGTTTGCAGTTCTTTTGTCTTCTCTTTTTTATAACGAGCAAAACGCAATCAATTGCTTTTTCTGTTTTTCTGTTTTTTTTTCTTTATTCAATCCATTCTGATCAGCTATTGTTTTCATCAGCCTTTTGAAAGTTAAAATATGTATAATTAAAGTTTGTATCGATCATATTTAATCTCTATTCCTTCATAATATATAGTAGGGGCGGAAAAAAGTTTTTTTGCCTCAGGGCGCCATTCGTGCTAGCGCCGGCCCTGCTATAACTGGGTTGAAATACTAGTGCAACACCTTTCAATCACGTGCCAATCATCGTGCAGGAGGGAAAGAAACGAATGTGATGCGGGACGTCAGGTGGCGGCTGAGTGAGACGCTCGTCCATTTAACTCCCAAAAGGTGGTCTCTTTGAACTGAGATCACATTTTAATTGTGATCAAATGCAGGGAAAAGATGCACATTCTGAAGGCTGTCTGGGAATGCTGATGCTCGAACAATCAGCGAAAGCCACCTTTTACTTATGGGATATTAGTTAGAGAGGAGAGGGGAAAAACTACCCAGTTCTTTGTCATTTCTCACACACTGTATGTGAATAATCCTGTAGGTTGACCGCACAACCACACAAAAGGAACTAAAGATAAAAGCGTGTGGCTATCTGAATGACACTATTAAAGAGCAAACGTCCTTTTGGCAAAACATTTCGGAGAAGAAAGGCGTAGATCTTCTAAGGGTTTCCACATAATTTACTGATAACAAACTTCTAAGAAATTTAACAGATGCATGCCACCCATGTCCGCAAAAGAATTAGAATTGGGAAAAGGAAAGTGAATGTTCGGTTGGCGAGTTTTGCATTCCACCCTCGACCATTAATCGAAGAAGAATACCCTAGCATTTATTCTATTCACTCTTCAATCAGTCCTGGTCTATCAGCAGCAAGTAGGTATTTAGGTTTAAAACCAACCTGGGCTTTTGAAACCCTGTCGCCCTTCCGTCGCCGTGCCTGTCACCATTAATGGAGGGGGTATAGAAGATTAAGAACGGACAATAGGAGGGCGCAAGGGAGCGCTGGACAGCTGACGACCTCCTTGAATTCAGGGAAAATGTTCTGTCATATGGACGTGATTTTTACTTAGACGACGGGGGAAATTGGTTGATTGCTTTTTCCTACTTCAGTAGTTTGTAGTTTATTAACTTCAACATTTTTCACTGGCTTTGTGATGCCCCCCCCCCCCCTTCCCATGTCTAGCATTCTGATTCTTTCTTTTTTCTTATTTTTTCATTTTTATTTATCATATTTATTTTTTGACTTTTATAAAAACATAGCTTTTACAATTATAAAAGATTATATCAATGAAGAAAAGAAAGAAATTTTAAACCAGCATTGTGATTTTCCTTGTTTGAATCTTTGATAGTGCCTGATTAAAGTTGTCATTTGCAACTTTAATAGTGTATTTATTGCAATCGATCGCAGGCTAGATCGTTTCCAGTGACATTTAATTTAAAAAAAATAATAACTATACTGAGTAAAATGGAAAATTTTAATTCATTAAATATTATATAAAAAAACTTCATGAGAATAGTAATTAATAAGGCAGAAATCAAGAAAAAAAAAAAAAAAAAAACTAAGTAAAGATAATTGTAGCTTGAATATATCTCAATATTTTGTTTTTTCAATTCTGAAGTTCAAATTCTTATGCTAATAAAAGAAATGCATAAATTTGCTTACATGCAATTTTAAGAATGGGGGAGGGGGAGGAGAACAGTAGTGGATATACACTTGATATATATCAGATTTATAAGCTCATGTGTATCATGATAAATACCAAATTACAAATTTACGTTATTTAAAGTTAAGCACTTTAAATTCATTTTAGATTAGCCCATTCATTGACTTCTGAGTTAATGAAAGAGTGAGAAAATATAATTATAAGGGAGCTGAATTTATAGTGATGACAGTAGGGCCCCTCCCACCCTTCTCGCGATGGCCCCCCCCCCCCCCCCCCAAAATTTAGGGTGCTGAATAGTTGATACTGAGCTTTAGAAAATCCACAATGATAATGATTCTCTCTCTCTCTCTCTTTTTGCCACGGAAGTTCGTTATGCGGTTTTCGACCCTTATTACTGCATAAATGATCTTCAAAGTTTGCACACAAGCTTATCTTCCGATGACTATACAACATTCCATCCATATTAAAATTAATCATAACGTTAATTAGGTAAAAAAAATAATAATTTTGGCTCTAAGGAAATTATCAGAGTTATTACTTGTCGAATGGCAACTATAGCTTTGTTAGGAATGTTTTGATAATGCAACAATGTTTTGAATTTTAAAAAACCGAAATTTTTTAGTTTTTTTTTAAATAAAACCCTGTAACTTAAAACATTTTTACACGGTTTTATATTTATAAACTACTTTGAACTCACTTCATCAGATAAGTAGCACACTAAAACTCTGTTAAGTCATTTTCTCTTTGTTAATTTTCTAAAATTAAACATGACACCCACCAATAGAAACGTTTGTTATATTTCTATGTATGGCAGCATACCGAAAATTGAAGTATGTATCATATTTGCGTAATTGATATTTTCTCATCATGATTGACTGATGACCGATTACAGCTTACAGAAGATGTACATTTTTAAATAAAATTTACCACAGATAAGCTGAAAGGTACACACTTATATCAGCCCAATTTATGTTTTAAATGAAGTGATAATTCTTAACATTTTTGATATATTAATATTTTTTATAAATAGTACAAGGAAATTTTGTACGGACTAAGTGAAGTTTAATTAGTAATTAACTTATTTGATAATGATCTGGTATATATAATATCACATCTTCTTATATATAAGCGGCTTATTCTGTCTGTCTGTCCGCTATAGAATCCCAGACCGTTTTAACGATCGTGACCACATTCGGCACGGTTAATGTTTACGACCCCGAGAAACTCATCGCTGCAAAAATGAAAGTTGTGACTCAAGTTTTTTTTAAATTAATTATTTTAAAATTTTCAATGATTTTTTTGACCCGTTTTATCTTATTTTTGCATTGTTTCCCTCATTTCCCACCGTATAGTTACAGTTGCCGTGTGAGCAAACAAATCAATGCAGTTGCCATTGTTATTGTAACAAATGTAACAAATATACTAATAATAATAGAAACGTTTATCTAGCGTATTGAGTGAGGCTTCGCTGTATTTGCAATCTCCGTTGAAAATTAATGAATACGCGAATTTAATTTAATCCTTTCTTTCTTTTTAATTTGTTTATTTACTGTCTGCGCTTTGGTAAAATCCTAGGACAGCCCACCCCGTTTCAAAACCGCCAATTTGGCGTCCACCTTGCAGAACGATAAGACATGGTTACGATCAAATCAGGATTACCAAGATGGTGTACTCATCGCCAACAGCGCCAAGGGTGTGGGCTCTCCTAATAAGATCCAACCATAAATCTATA
The DNA here is from genome assembly GCA_038502835.1 of Octonoba sinensis. NCBI lineage: Eukaryota > Metazoa > Arthropoda > Arachnida > Araneae > Uloboridae > Octonoba > Octonoba sinensis. The sequence continues at coordinate 22,008,237 of CM076601.1, read as the reverse complement.
GGGGGAGCAATAAGCAAAGGGGCGTCCTCGCCGCCTGACCTGGGTAATGCAGTTTGAATTAGCAGACACCTTTGCACAAATCATTTTAATTGCAATTTATAATATCTAGAACAGCGGTCGTTTCGTATGACCGCCGGGCTTACTAGTATTTAAATAAGTATATAGTTTTCAAATAGTTTGCGTGAAAGCTTATATTTATCATCATAAATATCCGATATGTATCATGAGTATTTATATTTTAATACAGTCGAACCTCGATTTAACGTGATTTGATTTCGCGCATTCTCCGTTTTAATGAACATTTTTCTTCTGTCCTGACAAAAGTGGTGTTAAAATGCTCTCATTTAACGAATTTTTAGCTTTGATTTAACAAACAACAATCGCTGTAGAGAAAAAACCGCACATAAAACTAAAATGTATTTTTCGCACATAAAAATTTGAATATTTCACACCCTAACCCAAGTGAGTAATAAAATTTTTTTCTCATTTGGGACCGTTCATAGATGATGTCACACTTTTTTTCAATATATTGGACCCCCTTCCCCCTCCCCCTTTGTCACTAAGTGTCACACTTCAACATACCCCCTACCCCCTTTGTCACATGTCACGCTACATTAGATTAGCATAAAATAAGTTTAATTTGCTGCTTTTAAATGTTTTTATGGAAATCAATATGCACAATGTCACACTTCTTGTTACCCCCTTGTCACAAGCTGTCACACTTTCTTGAACCCCTCTCCCCCCTCTAAGCGTGGCATCATTTATGAATGACCCCTTTCTGGTAGATTCCAAACAGTCTTGTACCTTTTCAATGCCGAAACATGATGAAGAATACAGATAAGGTGCGTCGTGGAATGGCTACTTGCTTTAAATTTTAAAAGCAAGTAGCATTAAGGAATTTAGATCATTTTAAAGTTGATTTCCTAACGCACAACTAATAATTTTTTAACTCGTACTAAACAATAATCATCCTTTTTTTCATATCCTTATATCTAAGTGTGATTTTCATTGATATTTTCATACCATGCTCTTTACAAAAATTGATATTGGATTGAACGAATTGTTTCGATTTAACGAAAGGATTTGTCGGTACCAATCGATTCGTTAAGTCGAGGTTCAACTGTATTTATATAAATATCATGATATTTTCAAATGCTGGGAGGGGGGAGGCTTTATAGATACACTATTGTTCGTTCGTAATTTTTTCAATTTTATTATTGGTGTTTATTGTAATCCTGGCCGCGCAGGTGTTCGACGTGCATTTCCAATGAGATTTATGTTTACTTTTAATATGAATTCGAAATAAATATTCGTTATGGTAGAATATTTATATCGAACTTCCCACCGCGAATAGACTCAGTGAAACTTGTGTGTATATCCATTTTGAAGAAGTAACGTAATTCAACTGCAAACTGAAGTAGGCGAGAAACTGACTGACCACGTGTGGGTGCTAGGGGAGGGGAGGGGGGGGGGGAATCCCTACACCTCGCCGTCTTGTAGACCTCCTGCGGTTTTGATTGAGATTGGAAATGTAACTCATCCGTCAAAATCGAGGGCATGACTGATGGAGGTGAATCGTTGAAACTGGCCGCTTTCTAAGCAATGGAATCACACATAATTGTACTATTTTAAAATATCAATAGATGTTACAATTATTTTAAACTAGCTGACGTGCCCAGCGTTGCACGGGTTACCCGAATACTACAAAGTCACTGGCGGAGAAAATAAGGGAAATCACGTGTCAGATATGCTATATACTACAGATATGCGTATCGCTTTATTATAACGTTAATTAGTAAAACTTAATAATTTTGGCTCTGAGGAAATTATCAGAATTATTATTTGTCCAATGCAACGATAGCTTTGTTTGGATAGTTTGGATAATGCAACGATGTTTTGAATTTTAAAATACTGAAATCATGGCGAAGCGTTTTAGTTTTTTTTAAGTAAAACCGTGTACATGAAAACATTTTTACGCGGTTTTATTTATTGCTTCGTTTTTTGATCATTTTAAAGCGCGTAAGTGACTGCATGAGATGAAGTTTGCATGAAATTTATAGGACAACTTGAACAATAGTGTTTGTTAATGAAACAAAATTCAAAGCTTTGCTAAATTCGCTGCAGACGGTCAGAAAATTACATAGAAAAAAATAGTTTTGAAAATATTTCTAAAAAATCAACGGGAATTAAATTGAAATAAAGTATAAAAATAAGGTATAGAATAGAAGATAGCATTTACGTACGTTTAACATTGTTTCGAAACATTCTTTTGCCCTGGTAACATCCATATCATGGCTGCCGAGATATTTTTTGTAATCTTTGATACAGAAAAGGTATCTTCTAAAAAGAATCACGAAGAATCGATGTTATTTTTGTGATAAATACTCAAGAATTAATATTTTATGTCATGCATTAATTTTTTATAGCATGCAGAATTAATATTTTATAGCATGTCGAGGGTGCTAAATTTATCGATTTAAAATGCTATAATGGCATTCATTTGTTTTGCTTTACCTCTATATTAAAGTTTTTTGGTATTTATGTGAAAGACAGTATTACAGAACAACTTTCAAAAAGTTTCATACACGCGTTTTGGTTTTACAGGGAATACCTTTATCAATGGAGGTTAAAGATATAGTTGATTTTCACTCGAATTACTTACATCCTGAAGGATTACTCGCAGATTACTTGTATTACTCTAGTTGCTTAAATCACTATGCTTAGATAAAACGGTTCATTGTTCCCCGAAACATGTGTATGCAAGATGTTTTGCAATGTGTGCAGTAATTAAGCTATTTTGCTCACTTATGACTGCTGCGTAATGGTAAGCATTTTAATTCTTTTTGTTTTTTGGTAGGATTACACATGCAATATTTGTCAACATATATTTTTTTTAAAGTCCACTGCAACCGATTTAAAATTACTGACCCAAGTCGAAAACTTACGAGGCAAAAACAGAAACGAAAATTATCTTGCAGCATTCTTGCTAAGTTTGATATACGCACTATAAGTAGGGTTTGATACAGCATGTTTAAGTGTCCGTTTTTTAGGAATATTTAAGAGTTTTTTTTTTTTTCTTTTTTGAAAAATCAAATAATTTTGTGAAAATTGATAATTTAAACACATAATAATGAAAATTGTCATCGCTTTTTTCCTCTTTTTTAATAATAATAGTGTGAAAAGTTCGATTAGAAGCTTGGAATTTTGTGAAGGGTCGGGAAACAGGACCCGAAGTTCCTCTGGCGCTACTCCTGCTATAAGTAATTGTTAAATTCATTTTCTGTTTTCAAAAAGTGTGTATGCAGGTAAAACTTACTGTTAGTGTCCATGATGAAAAAGAATAATTGGAGATAGCTCTGCAAAAAGTCTGGTAACTCTTTGTGTGTCTTAGTTTGTTGACCCATATTGTGAAAAGATTTCAACCATTCGCCAAATTCAACAACTGTGTCCTGAAAAAAAAAATAGAGAAAAAAAATGTTATTAGTTCAATCATCCGTCAACGGAATTTTAAAAGAATGCTGACTCAAATTACACTTATGATTTACTAATAAAGAAGTTGAATTCCATATTTAATCAAGATCGAAACTGTGAATGTAAAGTACAGTGCTGCTATCTAGTTTAGAAATAGAGCCACAGGTATAACTTTAAAACAATGGAACCAGGATAGATTAAAACCTTTTTTTTCTCGGGGAGGAGCGGGAGGCTTCAAATAAACCCCAGGGATCTGAATCTTACGCATGAAATATATTTAATTAATTGGAAAATTCAATTTAATAATTAGAGAATGAATAAAAACATAGAATATTTGTAAAAAGATCGAGAAATATAGTAAAGCCCATCCCACTTCTAAGGGATAAGCCCTTTATCGCGGCCGATTTTTATTCCCCGTAAGTAATTGTCGTCGTAGGGCCCATTGCGCGCAACAAGGTAGCCGCTTGTTCTTCTGCCGATATCGTACTAAGTTGAGTAGCAGTTGAGTAAAACTTAAATGTTTGTTTCCACACACTATTATCAGTGTTCATTTCATTGTTTCAGAGAAGTCTTCACTCAAACTCTTATTATATTAAATTAATATAATTGCTTAATGGCAACACACTCTTTTTAACAATGAGTTTTATATTGATTACCTACTAATTTACTCAACCAGGACATTTTCCACCTGCTTTCTATAACAATGGAACATTGCAATTACAACGGAGGCTTGCCTGCCCAAAGAAAAGGGGAAATAATTAACTAATAATAAACTGATTCCAACATTTTAAAGTTGATATCACTAGAGCTCGTCCATAACTACTAAATAAAACAAAAATAAGAAAATCGGTTAAAAAAGAGAGGAGAAAATAGTGCTTAACTGTTTTGCTGTTGCCAATTTATATACAGATAGCCTTACATTTTGTAATTTTACGCAACTTGAACGAACTCACCTTGTTGAAATCAGCATGTTGTGTCAGCTCGTCCCACCATTTGCCTATAAAATAGATTCCCAGCGCTTATAAACGTCTTTATCTAGTTTGCCACGTCTCTGGATTTTCGTGTATTTCTAAAATTTAATTCAAACAAACATTTGGTAGCAATAAAAATGAATGTAAAAAATAAGAAAATGTGCAAATTAAATACATGTATTTTTTTTCCACTTATCAGTGAAAAATCAGGGATTTAAAGCAACCACTTTTTTTATTTTCTCCGCTCCGCGTTCCAAATACAGCAGAGAATCATTTATACAACGTTTACACTTATACGAAGTTTTCGTGTGTTCCCAATTCTTAAAGTTTAACAAGAAGTTCCGTCTAGAACTATACTTTCCCGGGTACACCAGCTTCAAATTTACAATCTAGCTATCTATTTCTCTCTTTCTCATTTAGCTTAAGGTCTTAATTGCTTCAGATATACCTTTTTCAACGGTTAATACATGTTCATTCAGTCATTCATTTATTCAGTCATTCATTTATTCAGTCATTCAGGTATTTATTCACTCAGTTATTAATTCATTCTTTTGCTTATTGATTTAACCATTCATTAATTCAAAAATATTCTTGAAAATCTCGATCAAAAAATTTCATAGGAAAATAGCCTCGTTAGTTCTGGATGAATTTTCTATCTGTACATGTTCTACGTCATAAGAGCTTTCGGATAAAGTTTGTTCCAAGCTAATCGGTCCGTTACATCAGAATTTATATAGGATTGAAATTTCCCCGTAGGCGGTATGTTAATTCTTTTTGAACTGTTCAAAAAATAAGAACAAAAATTGTTCAAATCAATATTTCACGCCAAGAACTTCTTCCAGTGAGCTTGTTCATTGGAACTTGGATCTTGTACCCAGAGTTTACATAATTTGCTTCATTTTCGCCCATAGGCGCTAATGTTAAAAATTTTTGAACTGTTCAAAATTGTACGAAAAATTGTTCAAATAAAAAAGTAAAATATGGAAATGAGATGTCCTTGCCGAGATCTTTCGAATGCAAAAAGAATTTTTCGAATCGGATTATTCGTTCAAAAGTTATTAGGGGGGGGACAGATCGACAGACACACTTTTTCCCCATCTCAATACCCTACTTTCAAACTTTTTATTTTTCAATCTTTATTTAATTACGTAACTTATTTTTGATTTCTAACGATATTTTCATGATACATTAAGCCTTCTTTCATGCTTTATTATTATTATTTTTATTTTTACGGGAAAGTAGGCTAAAAAGGGTAAATTGATCATACGACGCTATCGTTTATACGACGTTTTTCGAAAAATTATTTCATTAAAACAAAATAAATAAATATTTCCATCAATTATTTTTCCCATAACGAGCAATTCCTGTCGCAAAGCATCCTGCATGCAAAATTTTCAATAAAAATAAACGAATTCTGTCAATGTTGTTTCTCTGCACCCTGAGTGTCGATGCAGCGAAAACAACCTGACCACGCTGAAACGTCGATGCATTTGTACATCTGCACAGTGTGTCAAAGAATTTTCAAGACTAGGTTCATGAAACAAAATAAAAACTGGTAACTATATTTTTTTAAGTATTTTTATTCAAAATGAGCCTCCCAGTGGTGTAATCGAGGTGGGGACGTATTCTACTTTTTTTTATTTCAAAGCAAGTGTCCCCCATTTGTTTTGAATTTTAACAATTGTCCTTCCCAAGTTTTGAGGATCGTCGAGGTAAGCGTCCCTCCACTTTTTTTTCTAAGACTACACCACTGGTACCTCCTCGCCTGCACCACCTTACTAAAGTACTGGGGCTCGACAGATGGCATTTTTTGGCCGATGCCGATTGTTGGCCGATTTTTCCAAGATCAGCCGACGGCCGATTGCCGATTATTCTCCTGTTCCATCGGCGATGAAAAAAAAATCGCTTTTAATCATTAAAACTTATGCTTATAAAATGTGTCATTTAAATCATTTATTTATTTTTATGTTTATAAAAACATTAATGCAATATTCAAGCACCGTAAAACTGTTTGGGGGAAGTTTAGATAATAATAAAAACTAAAAGAATCACTCGCGATTCTAGTAAAGTAATTAAACTATTTGGAGGTTTAAAAAAAAGCCACATCAGAGGATTTTTAATTCTTTTGTCTTATCTTTGAAAAAAAAAAAAACTCAGCAACTATTGGATTGGATCGGGTCTAATTCCCTTTCCTTCAACATTTTCTCTTAAAACACCTGCACTGCAAATGCCCAGTGCAGCAGCCTTTATTTTCTTATTTTTTTCATGGAGAGGAATGCAGATGTTATTATACAGACTAACAAATAATGTGAATTTGTATCTTTAACGAAATTGTCAACCCCCTCTTCTCAGATTTTTTTTTCATAAGTCCCCCCCCCCCCCCCCCCCCGTTTTTAAAAGAAAAGCAGGAACGATTATATGTTTATTTTTCATTATAAAAGTTATTTTAACTAAAAATAGCTCTTTTTCTAAAATAAAAATAAAATATTAAAAAATTTTGCTCGCAGTAACGCCGATTTGTTTATAACCAAGAAATTCTGAATATTGCTTTAAAAACATAGACGGGTTTTTGACATTTTTTGTCATTACAAATGAATGCTGGGTCTTAAGAACTAATGTTATTAGCTTATTTTTTCTTGTGAGTTGAAAATTACATTGAAATACTTGACATGTTCTTCATATTTTCAGGAGTACAATTATTTTGAACTGAAGGTCACCGAAATAAACCAATATTTTGAGCACCAGCAGTTTTCTGTTGACAATTAATCTTTTGAAAAACACTTGATCGTTTATAAAAATTAAGATGTATTTTGATATTTATATATATTTATATATACGTTGTCAATTTTTGAAATTAATGAAATTATAGCATTTTTATTAAGGTATTATTCCACCCTGTCGTGCGAACTCGTTTTTTAAGAATTAAATTTTTAAAAATAGGGCGTCGAACTTTTACATATAAAATTTCGATCAATAAACATTTATACTGAAAAATTGATTCATATTTTTTATCAATATGTTCTATGTTGTAAACTAGCAATAAAATAACAAGAAATATGTTAACTGAAAGCAGATGCAATGAGATTGTGGTACAATAGCAGAAAATTGTCAACCGTCTAACACGTGGCATCAAAGAAGCCAAAAAAAAAAAAAAAAAATGCCCTAATAAACGAAGTTTTAAACGAGGAAAAATTAAACTAATTATCGTATAAAAAAAACTAAGATGTATTTTGAAAAAAAAAATATGCATTGATCAATCTTTGAAAATAAAGAAATTTTAGCATTTTTATTAAGATGTTATTAAATCCTGTCACGCCAACTCGCATTTTTAGCCTACTTTCCCGTAAAAGTAAAAAAAATAATAATAAAGCATGAAAGAAGGCTTAATGGTATCGGAAAAATATCGTTAAAAATAAAGAAAAGTAAAAAAAAAGTGAAGTAATTAAATAAAGATTGAAAAATAAAAAATTTGAAAGTAGGGTTTTGAGATGGGGAAAATGTGTGTCTGTCGGTCTGTCTGTCGGTCTGTCGGTCTGTCCCCCCCCCCCCTAATAATTTTTGAACGAATAGTCCGATTCGAAAAATTCTTTTTGCATTCGAAAGATCTCGGCGAGGACATCTCATTTCCATATTTTACTTTTTGATTTGAACACTTTTTCGTTCAATTTTGAACAGTTCAAAAAAATTTATCATTAGCGCCTATGGGCGAAAATGAAGCAAATGATGTAAACTCTGGGTACAAGATCCATGTTCCAATGAACAAGCTTACTGGAAGAATCTCTTGGCGTGAAATATCAATTTGAACAGTTTTTGTTCATTTTTGAACAGTTCAAAAAATTAACATAGCGCTTACGGGGAAATTTCAATCCTATATAAATCCTGACCTAACGGACCGATTTGCTTGGAACAAACTTTATCGGAAAGCTCTTATAACGTAGAACATGTGCAAGTAGAAAGTTCACCCAGAACTAACGAGCCTATTTTCCTATAAAAATTTTTTATCGGGATTTTTAAGGATATTTCTCAATGAATAAATGAATGAGTGAAAGCATGAATTAATAAATAAATGAAGGAGTGAAAGAATGAATCAATGAATAAATGAATGAGGAAAAGAATGAATAAATGAGGGAATAAATATATGAATGAGTAAATAAATGATTAAAGACATGAATGAGTAAACGAATGAATGAATGAATGAATGAATGAATGAATGGCTGAATAAAGGAAAGAATGAATGGCTGAATAAAGGAAAGAATGAATGGCTGAATAAAGGAAAGAATGAATGAGTGAATGAATATGTATTATCCGTTGAAAAAGGTATATTTGAAATAATTAAGAATTAAAGCTAAAGGAGAAAGAGATAGCTAGATTATAAATTTGAATTTGGTGTATACGGGAAAGTAGGCTCGTATAGTTCTAGACGGAACTTCTTGTGATAATTCAATTTGTAAAAATTGCAAGTCGAACTTGGACACATGAAATTTTGATCAATAAACATTTATACTGGAAAAAATTTTTCTTATTTTTGACCAATCTTTTCTATGTTGTAAACTAAAAATGAAATAATGAGAATAACCGCAGACTAAAAGCAATTGCAACGAGATTGCTGCACAATTGCAAAAAAACTAACACGTGGGGTCGAAGAAGCAAATAAATAAATAAATAAATAAATAAAATAAAACGCTAAGAGAAAAAAGTTTACGCTGGTAAAAACTAAAATTATTATCGTACTTTGATTGAGTTGACTTTGTATTGATTACAATTTCAGAATAATAAGAAACATGACAAACTAAAAGCAAGGGTATAATATTATTGCACAATGACATCTAATGCACTATCATTATTAAACGAAGGCCGGCCAAAATGAGGCAATTAACCTAGTGCGAAAAACAAATAGCACTCATAAGACGCCTCTATTACTTTTACTTTAACATATTCTATTTTGCGAGCATTCTATTCCAAGAAAAATAATTTTCATAATGAATGTTTTCGGGCAGTGATCGCTTAAACTATTTGTTCGAATTTTTTATCAAATACTTTGTACATTGACATTATTTTTGCGCGTTTTTAACTGATGTGCTGCCTGTTATTGTATTGAAATAGAAATCTAGCTATGGAGAAAAAAGAAAGTTAAGGACAGAATGTTTTCTGGAAAGTTGTCCCTGCGAAAAACATCGGCCTTGCATCGGCTTTTAGATGGTTTTTCAAGGCCGATGGCCGATGTCGAGCCTTATAAAGTACAAAAATGCATACTTTGAACAAGAATACAATCTGGAAGCAGAGAAAGAGAACTAGTAAAAAAATTCTATTTAAAATAGAATAGTTGAAGTCAAAAGCGGACATTATATGAAAGCAGGCTTAAAAGACTCAATAATGTCTTTAGCAAAAAGAAGAGTTAGAGGGGACATGATTCAGTTGTTTAAATTCATTAAAACGGGAAATCTTGATGGGCTACCGTTATTTGCTGAAAGTAGAACCAGAGGTCATTGTTTTAAGCTTTTCAAACCTCAGGTTAATCTTGAAATTAGGAAACATTACTACTTCAATTGGGTTGTAGGGAGAAGGAATTGTTTACCGGAGGCAACTGTTAATTGCAGTGGGGTAAAAATGTTTAAGAAAGCTCTTGATGTTCATTGGGGACTGCTAAATTGACTAGGACGAGCCAGTGGCGCACCCAAGGGGGGTTTGGGGTTTACCCCCCCCCCCCCAAAAAAAAAACCTGACTTATGAAAAACATTACTCTTTTTTCCCCTGAACATAAATGTGTGTATGTATGTATATATATATACACACATTTAAATACCACAATCGCCCTGTATATGTATAATATTCACCAAATTTCAGTATCAACGTCACAAACCTTATTTATTCCACCCAGTGTAAGCAAAAGACGACGTTTGGATCGAGAGAATTTTCTCCGTTTTTTATTCTGTTCGGGCTTAACCAAAATAAACTAACCCTCCTCCAAATAGGCTCTAATAAAATCCTCATAGGCTTTAGTGTGGTGAGAGGTTGACCCTAGGGTGGGTTTCCGGGGGTTCAAAGGTCAGCTAATATCCCCTGTAAAAAATAAAACTTTTTTGCCTTTTCATTTACTTTTACTTAACTGATAAAGATAAGGGTAGGAGCTGCACTTGCCCCCTCCCTATCATTCTTTGCAGGGTTCATCTCTGGAACCCCACCCCCTCCAGTTTTCCCATATATTTTTTGTGCACCACTTCCACACACATATTTTCAACTCCTTGTCGTACACGTCTTTTTACCTATTTAAACAAATAGAATTATCTTTTTAACTATTTTCCCCTCCCTATTCCGAATAGATCCATCCACACAAATGCACGATTCCCGTTTTTAGCCTACTTTCCCGTAAAAGTAAAAAAAATAATATTAAAGCATGAAAGAAGGCTTAATGTATCGTGAAAATATCGTTAGAAATCAAGAAAAGTCAAAAATAAATTAAGTAATTAAATAAAGATTGAAAAATAAAAAAATTTAAAGTAGGGTTTTGAGATGGGAAAAAAGTGTGTCTGTCGGTCTGTCCCCCCCTAATAACTTTTGAACGAATTGTCCGATTCGAAAAATTCTTTTTGCATTCGAAAGATCTTGGTGAGGACATCTAATTTCCATATTTTATTTTTTGATTTGTACAATTTTTTGTTCAATTTTGAACAGTTCAAAAAATGTTAACATTAGCGCCTATGGTGAAAATGAAGCAAAGATGTAAACTCTGGGTACAAGATATAAGTTCCCATGAACAAGCTCACTGGAAGAAGTTCTTGGCGTGAAATATTGATTTGAACAATTTTTGTTCATTTTTGAACAGTTCAAAAAAAATTAACATAGTGCCTACGGGGAAATTTCAATCCTATATAATTCCTGATCAAACAGACCGATTTGCTTGGAACAAACTTTATCGGAAAGCTCTTATGACGTAGAACATGTACAGATAAAAAGTTCATCCAGAACTAACGAGCCTATTTTCTTATGAAATTTTTTGATCGGGATTTTCAAGAATATTTTTGAATTAATGAAAGATTAAATGAATAAACAAAATAATGAATGAATAAATGAGTGAATAAAGACATGAATGACTGAATAAATGAATGATTGAACGAATATGTATTAACCGTTGAAAAAGGCATATTTGAAGCAATTAAGAACTAAAGCTAAACGAGAAAGAGAGAGAGATAGCTAGATTATACATTTGAAGCTGGTGTATACGGGAAAGTAGGCTCGTATAGCTCTAGACGGAACTTCTTGTTTAGCCTACTTTCCCGTAAAAGTAAAAAAATAAAATAATAAAGCATGGAAGAAGGCTTAATGTATCGTAAAAATATCGTTAAAAATAAAGAAAAATAAAAAAAAGGGAAGTGATTAAATAAAGATTGAAAAATACAAAATTTGAAAATAGGGTTTTGAGATGGGGGAATATGTGTGTCTGTCGGTCTGTCTCCCCCTTTTGAACGAATTGTCCGATTCGAAAAAATTCTTTTTGTATTCGAAAGATCTCGGCGAAGACATCTCATTTCCATATTTTACTTTTTGATTTGAACAATTTTTTGTTCAATTTTGAACAGTTCAAAAAATTTTAACATTAGCGCCTATGGACAAAATTGAAGCAAATTATGTAAACTCTGGGCACAAGACCCAAGTTCCTATTACAAGCTTATTGGAAGAAGTTCTCAGCGTGAAATATTGATTTGAACAGTTCAAAAAAACAAGAAGTTCCGTCTAGAACTATACGAGCCTACTTTCCCGTATACACCGAATTCAAATTTATAATCTAGCTATCTGTCTCTCTCTGTCTTTCTCGTTTAGCTTTAGTTCTTAATTGCTTCAAATATACCTTTTTCAACGGTTAATACATATTCATTCAATCATTATTTATTAAGTCATTCATGTATTTATTCACTCATTTATTCATTCATTCTTTTGCTTATTCATTTAACCATTCATTAATTAAAAAATATTCTTGAAAATCCCAATCAAAAAATTTCATAGGAAAATAGGCTCATTAGTTCTGGATGAACTTTTTATCTGTACATGTTCTACGTCATAAGAGCTTTCCGATAAAGTTTGTTCCAAGCAAATCGGTCCGTTAGATCAGAAATTATATAGGATTGAAATTTCCCCGTAGGCGGTATGTTAATTTTTTTTGAACTGTTCAAAAATGAACAAAAATTGTTCAAATCAATATTTCACGCCAAGAACTTCTTCCAGTGAGCTTGTTCATGGGGTTCATCTTGTACCCAGAGTTTACATAATTTGCTTCATTTTTACCCATAGGCGCTGTTAAAATTTTTTGAACTGTTCAAAATTGAACAAAAAAATGTTCAAATCAAAAAGTAAAATATGGAAATGAGATGTCCTCGCCGAGATCTTTCGAATGCAAAAAGAATTTTTCCAATCGGACAATTCGTTCAAAAGTTATTAAGGGGGGACAGACCGACAGACAGACAGACCGACCGACAGACACACTTTTTCCCCATCTCAAAACCCTACTTTCAAATTTTTTATTTTTCATTTAATTAGTTACTTAACTTATTTTTGACTTTTCTTTATTTCTAACGATATTTTCACGATACATTAAGCCTTCTTTCATGCTTTATCACGGGAAAGTAGGCTAAAAATGAGGCATTTTTCCATTATTCCGGCGTAGGCGATAAAGTCGCCAAAAATGTTGCAACTAACGCCAAACGGAATATCGTCGCTGCCAAATTATATAGAAAGGAGAGGTAGGTCAGAGATTCCCGGCAACCCTGCCCCTTGACGAGTTCTCGGAACCGTGACGTCGGCTGGTCCCCTTCTGCTGGTTACTTGGGACCAGAGAAGGCTGTTTATAATTAGTTTGCATCCTTTTTTCGCTGCGTAAAGCAAAAAATACATGCATTTCAATCTTGTCCCTTGTAATGAAAGGCTCTATTGCTTAGTTCATCATACGCTTTAAAATTTTTAGAGCTATTAAAAAATAGTATTTTGTGCTGTAGCTGACTGCAAAATGGAAACAAGAGCAAAAATGTGATGTTTGTTTCATCGTTTTCAAAAACACGACGGGATTCGGAAACTTATTGCCGCCATCAAGATCAATTTTTACTTGAAAACGCCAGAATTTGTTGAAAATCAAAATTTGTGCAATAAACTTTTATAACTTGAAAACCAACTGAAAGAAAAAGATGCCTGTTTTTTTACGATTGAAGTGGAAAAGAAGCAATTAGTACAAGAAAATACAAAATTACAAGAATTGTTACAAGATGCTTCAAAAAGGAAAGAAGAATTGAAATTAAATATGGAACAAAACATTAATGATTCCATTAATTCCTTATTATCAGTCATTTTAACGCCAGGGCAATTGCAGCGTCTGAAAAATGGCTATTAAAAAGGCCTTATCATTCTTACTTCATTGCAATGACGAAAGAATAAGCTAAAAATATTTTAGAACTGCAGGAATTAAGAGTTCTTTCGTCTGATGGGATGACTGTTATGAATGATATCTGATACGATCATGCAGCTGATGAAGTTTTGTTAAAACTCTCATGAAACTAGCCAAGTTGTTCTTGCTCGAGGACTAACGCACAATTGGAAAAAAAACTATTTATTACGAATACGATAAAAAATTACTTTTGATTGTTTGAATAATATAATACGTATGTAACATAAAATCGAGTACACAGTCGTTGCATTCGTAATAGATATGGGGGCCGGAAATCAAACTTTATGGAAACAATTGGGCGTTAATATACTAACGCCCAGTTGTTTCTATAGATAAGACATATTTTTAAAATCCTGCAGCAAACGAAAGAAATGTTAGGATATTTGCTTATGTACCGAATTTGATAAAATTGTTGCGTAATCATTTTATTGATCAAGGATTTAATATTATTGATAACTTTATCAGCAAAGAAATTATTGAAATTATTTTGAGAAAAGATAATAATGAAGTTTCTCTTTGCCCGAAATTTAGCGCAAAGCATTTAGAAGTTAAGTATATTTTCACACCATGGTGAATGTGCAATTAAAACAAAATGTTCGAATGGAAAAGTAGCAGCAGATTTCTTTGAATTTGTGAATGGACGCATGTGATGTTTTTAATTCAAAAACGAACATAAACAAAGTTAAATACTGATCTGCTTTCTGAGGCGGAGAGCAAATAAATGTATTAAACAAAATGGAAATCCTTATTTCTAAGTTTAAATTCAAAACAAAAAAAAAAACCTTTCTTCCATTACGATAGGGATACATTGTATCATTTCGCAGCGTGAAAGTAGTTTATCAAAGAAATGATTACAAAGTTTTAAAGTTATTTAATTAACATTCATGGAAAAGAAAACATTCTCAAATCTGGTAGCATAATTTCTAAACTTCAAACTGCGCTAGGTGGATAAAAACTTCTTCAAACTTATGCAAGAGTTAGGACATTTTTTCACATAAAGTACTTGAATAAAAAGAAGAGTTTATTCTCGGAAAATAAAAATTCATCTCAGTCCCAGGCAAGAAAAAAGTTGAAACAATTTATGAATGCTTAAATTTAATATCAAGTGCCAACATAAAAGTATTTTCCTCTTTTCTGAATAGATTAATAGTAAATGTCTATACATCTTAAATATAGTATGATGTTTGCAATTTTTTGAAACAGTAAGCAACTTTCTCCCACGCAAAAATTGTATCATTTGTTCAGAAAACTTAATAATGTATGTCCAATATTCAAATTATCATGCTACGCAATGAGCGGATTCCAATCGAAAGGGGACCAGTGTACGTCAGACCCCCTATTGCGTGGAGACCGCCCGCTGTTTGTTTACATTCTCTGACCTACCTCTCCTCTCTATATACCTTGTCGTCGCTGTTATCCTTTTGCGTGTTCCGTCGCCAAAAATTTTGCTCGGCGAGATTTGCGCCTTGATAATGAAAAGGTACCAAATTAACATTAGCGCCTACGGGAAATTTCAATCCCATATAAATCCTGGTCTAAACGACGGATTGGCTCGCAACAAACTTTATCGGAAAGATATTATGCTGTAGAACATGTACTGATACGAAGTTCAACAAGAACTGAACAAGCCTATTTTCTTATGAAATTTTTGATCGGGTTTTTTAAGGGCATTTCTTCAATAAATAAATAAATTAATGAATGAATGAGTGAAAGAGTGAATGATTGAATCGATGAAAGAGTGAAAGAATTAATAAATGAATGAGTGAAAGAACGAATGAATAAATGAGTGAATACCAGATAAAGTAATTAAATGAGTGAATGAATGAAAAAATAAATGAACGAGTGATAACTACATGAATGAGTAAATGAATGACTGAATAAATGAAAGAATGAATGACTGAGTGAATGAATATGTATTATCCGTTGAAAAAAGTATATTTGAAGTAATTAAGAACTAAAGCTAAATGTGAAAGAGAGAGAAAGTGATAGCTATATTATAAATTTGAAGTTGGGTGTAGACGGGAAAGTAGGCTCGTATAGTTCTAGACGGAACTTCTTGTTTTCCTATGAGAATCAAGCATGTTACAGTTTTCAGGAAAGTATTTTTTGTGCAATTTCTCTCTAATCGATGTATTTTCTAGAATCTATGGTATTAATGCGATTGTCTTCCGATTTTTGGAAACGTTGGTTAAAGGACTTAGTTTTGAGGGCCATAGCCCACAAGGACCTACACTGGCGGGGAGAATTGAAGATTGACTATTTGATATTTGAGACTAGTGATTTTCTTCTTTTTTATTTATTTTCTAAACGCGTCGCCATTTCTTTTGACCACATTGTCATATAGCTCGATAGATCGCGTACAGTTGCATGATTTAAAAAAGAAAAAAAATTTACCATCACCTCAAATGGGACCTCAAATTCGGAACGCTCGAGGCCGTAATCTTTCCGGATTTCAGAATTTTACGGATTTTGGGTCCTCATTCAAAAAATTTTGCAAGTAGCTTCGGAGCCCGTATAATTTTCTCTGGAACTTTTTATTAGTATTTTGCTCAATTATAGCATTTTTATTATCTTACATAATATACTCGCTATAAGTCTCGAAATTTAGCACAAAAAACAAAGTTGGAGTAGGCTTAAAATTTGAGGCAAAGCATCGAAATATCTAAACTTTTTCCGATGTTATTTTAACCCCTTTAAAGGGGAAATACGTGTAAAACGGCGTATTAAAACCAATTTTCATGAATTTTTTTAACGTATAAAGAATAAATATATTTTATTGAGATTTTGAGTTTATTTTATAGAGATATTGAAGAACATGTACTGAAATGTTCAAACAGTTTTCTTGCAAAATCCTGATTTGCGTACATCCTGGAGGTCACAATTTTTATCTGAAATCATGTTTTTTAATCTACCTTTTTTTATAAGTGTCTCTTCCAGTTAAACTAAAATCATCACAAAAATTTGAAAATTTCTATTTTTTTTTAGAATGGGAAAATTAAATACGATTTTTAACCGTCTTTTTTTTTTTTCTTTTTTTACAATAAAAAGAGTAAAAATGAAGATATGTTTATGGTTCTCAGTTCAACTAAAGCTTGTATATATAAAGAAAATGTGTGCTAAATTTGATAAGGATTGATCAAAAACTCTGCGAGCTAGAGTATACGCAAATTCGAAAAAAGAAGTTTCGCGAAAAACGTGTTTGAAAAAAAGAGTGGTATTGAAGGTAAATTTAAGGCAGTACTGAATCAATTTTTTTATACTTATAGATACTAATGCTAAAAGAAATTTCTATCCGAGGTCTCAATTGTTAAAAGAAATAAAAGGACATCTGCTAACGTTCTCTAATACCCTTCAGGTCATTCATGAGGGACTACCTGCTCAAGTGCTCCAAAAGGGGCGCTCGCTCAAATGCTTATAACTTTTAAATGACTTGAAATTTTGCTTTGAAATTTTCAAGGTATATTATTGAATAGTTGTAGAATCGATTTATGAAGACCTCTACACGTATTTCCCCCTTTAATTAAACAACAAAAGAAAAGAATTCTGTCTAATTTTTATATGATTTTATATTCTCCAGCCTCTAAATTGTAGTAAAAGATCATCGGGAAAATGCGAATATTTTAAATTTCACGAAAGTTCTGTATCTCGCGAAAATTAGAGCTCATTTTAAAAAATAAATATAAGAAAACTACAAGGAATAAAAAAAGCAAAATTTAATGATATTTACTCAGAATTAAAGCAACAAGAAAAACTAATTGTAAAACCGAACGCTTTTCAGAAAATCGCGAAATAATTTTTTTGAAAACAGCACTTTTCCGATCTTAAACATGTTCATTACATTTTATTTTCTTTCTCTTTAAAACGCCTATTTCCAAAAACACGATGCAAAACATTTCCCGTTTTTATTTTCAAAAAACAAGAGTCACATTTTTTTCAGCTGCCGTTTTTTTTGAAAATGTTTCGGGTTTTGGGTTTTTCGGATTTCGGGATTCCGAAATTGGGGGCCCATACTAGGGGAACCACCCCCCCCCCCCCCAACAAGAAAAAAAATTTTTCTAGGTCTGCCTATGGGACCAGCCTAGCTGGGCCCTGAGCCTGTTGCTGATCGTCACTTTTTCATTTTGTATTTGTTCTTTTGAATTTAAAAAAAAAAAAAAAAAACGAAAGGAAGGACTCAAAGGGAAAAGAGAAGAGAAGAGCATTCCTGTGGGAAAATTGCTGATAAACTTGTTGTTTGACAAATACAGTTTGCAAATTGCATCTTGAAACAAAAACAAATTTTTCAAGTAGAATAGCTGATAATGTGGTAGAGTTGAGGGAAGAAAAAAAAAATTCCAAAAATTGATGGACTGCTGGTTGGACATGGATAACGTTAGTGCTTTTGAAGCTCGGAAGTTAAAACCACCATTAAAACTCACAAACAACAGATATAAAAAAAATAGGGCAGAGATGAACAAATAACTGTATGAAGAATTATATACATGTGTTTTGGGGTTAAAAAGAAAAAAATATTATTGAAAAAAAATTTGTCTATAGACGGAAAATACATTCCACCAAACCCATAAAGCACGTATCTGAAATTTTATTGTAATTTGTGCCATATTTATATTATTTTATTATCGTTAAAGATCCAAATTTGGGCACAGTAACCTTATGGAGGACAAACTCAAATGTATTCCTTTTCGATTGCGCGCGAACGAAGTCTTGTTTGATTGTCTTCAACTGTAACTGAGTTTACAAACATGGACGTGAAAATTTAAAAACAATTTGTGATAGGTGAAATTTTTTATAAGTATAAAATATGTCTTATGCCTATTATTTATGATTATATTTGTTTTAATTTTATTTTTTATTTATTATGATAATATGCTGTGCTTGAAAATATATTCAAAATCACTGTGGCTAGTTTATGTAACCTAATAATTAGTTTCAGTTGAAGTGCATTACCGATTGTTTGACACCATTTAAAACAATACTAATTTTTATCATTTTTTGTTGGAACGTAATTCTACGTTTTCAAAAGTTAAGGAAATACTTTTTGCCACTCAATTTAATTTCCTAATTGTTGGAATTAACTGATAGTTGTACATTTTTGGATTTTTTGAATTTACTTGTCAAATTTATACTTTTTGCATTTTGACAGGATTAACTTATAATGATTTCTGTAGTTTAGAAACTTGTTTTTGACAACATGAGTAAACGGCAGACACCTAGTGAGTTTTTGAAACAGATAATTGGACGACCAGTAGTAGTGAAATTGAACTCTGGTGTAGATTATCGAGGTAGGTTTTCAATGTTTAAAAATTCAGTTATTTAGTGTATTTCATTGCTTTGAATGTAACCTGGCTTGTTTTACTGTGTTACTGTTATCTGTTTGGGTGAAATATTATACTTATATAACTAGTGTTTTGAAGCATTTTTAAATAAGGATGTTTTCTAATTAACAGTTAATCTAGAATATTTTGGGACATTGGAGGGGCTGAAGGAATAAAAGAAACTTTTTTGTCATAACGTTTTTAAAGTTAACTGGAGTGAAGTTGTTTTCTTTATGTATTTTAAATGATGTACAATTCGGCAACTCCAATCCAGAATGCTCAAGACCACAATTTTTCCAAAGTTTGGAATTTTCTCCAAGTTTTAGATCTTTACTCAACAGGGTTGTTTGGTTTAAACCACATTGGTTTAAACCATGGTTTAAACCAAGGTTTAAACCAAATGGTTTTTTTAAAAAAACCACTTGGTTTAAACCAAATCTTTTTTCATTTATTTTGCACATCATTAAAAATTGCAAAATCCAATTTATGAAGAAATTGCAAGCACAAGAATGGATAATTAATGAATATGCAAATTAACAAACTTTTTTTTAATCAGTGCAAATTTTTCTCATCTCCTATCTACATGTCAGACTAGTTGGGTTTTTCTAAACTTAGCTCTGAAAAAGCTAATTTGAGAAAAACTCTTCTCAGTCATTATAAAAATTAAATGATATTGCAATTGTAATTCCTGGAGTTAAAAAATATATATTAGGAATAATAAAATATCTTCATAATAACCTATTTGCAAATGTATGTTACAGATAACACTTTAAAAAAAAAAACTTTTTTCATTTATTTTACACATTACAAAAAATTTCAAAATCCAATTTATGCAGAAATTACAAGCACAGCATTAGATAAATAATGAATTACTGAATTTGTAAATTAACAACCTTTTTTTTTTTTTAATCGGTGCATTTTTCTTTCTAAATTATTCTCTTATTTTTGAAAACATATATTTAATCTTCAATCAGGAAAAATAAAGTTTGTCCATTGTATTACTTTTATAAAATTGCTTTTGTTTTTTAAATATATTTAATCAAGAAAAATAAAGTTTGTATTAAAAAAAAATAAAAATAATGCTGTTAATTTCTAAGCCAATGTTGCTGATTTATATAAGTGTTATCATTGCTAAATCCGGTAAGTGTAAAATATATCTATAGTAAAAGATTTGTAATCATTTGTTGATATTAATGATACCGTTAATCAACACACATTATTTTTAATATATCTTTCATTTTTGCTTATTTTTTATTGATTTAGTAAAATATGCTTTTGTTAAAACTCAACCCGCAAAATAATTTTTTTAATAATTTGCTGAAAGGTCTATAAATAGAGTATTGTAATATGTTAATACAGTAAAACCTGTAAAGTTGACCACCTAAATTGACCACTTTTGGTCAGTAACGAAATTAGCCCTATATTATTTAATGGAGGGAAACCTTTGTAACTTGACCACTTATGTACGCCAAATTTGGGTGGGGGTATTATAAAAAAAAACCTTTGTAAGCTGGCTGTCCTAATTATTACTCTATTTATGTGTTTATCTATTTTTGCAAAGATGAAAAAAAAACTTAAATAAATGCTCCAGGGCAATATTTTCTATGCTATAATGTTAGACCAGTATTTGTCTGGATGGATGAAACATCAATATAAAGTTTGCCTAAACCTCTGTGTAAGTTAAGCATCCGATAAAACTACTATGAGCACTCTTTTGCTTTCTAAATAAGTTTCTTATTTTTCTTCTAATTGATCTAGCCATTTCAAAACATTATGTATTTTTAGGGAATATTTTCCATTAAATAAGTAACTCATATAATTAATAAGATATTTATCATTATGTTAACTAAGTGCTTTAATTTTAAAGTTGTATAGGATACATTGTAAGTCATGCAGATTAAATTTATCTAATGATATTTTAGGTAATTTCGAAAAAAAAAAGCCAATTACTAATTTTAAAGAAAAGTTTTTACATGAAGTTATATTTTAATTAGTCTCAAATGAATAAATGCATTGTGTAAGAAATGACAAAAAAAAATCTAGACTCTATAGGTTGACCACTAAAGTGCTGCATCGTAAATACGCATTTCACTGTAGGTAACTTTCTGAAAAAATAAAACTACATTTAGAAGGTAATTAAAATTTAAGGTTTTAACTTAGTTATTAATTAATTATCAACAAATTTATTACTAATAACATTTATTCACCATTAATGATCTAAAATCTCCATGATTTTCCAAAAGTCAAATTGTTTTGCCTACAAATACTATTTAAACCAAAAAAAACCCGGTTTAAACCAAAAAAACCTGGTTTAAACCAAAAAAAAAACGTTTTTTTTTTTTTTTTTTTTTTTTTTTTAAAAAAAAAACCAGGTTTTTTTCCAACCCTGTTACTCAAAGATGGGAGGAGGTCCTTCCTTCCTCATTGGTACGACAGCACAGGGTGGGCCTTCGCCTTCTCAAGGAACCTTTTCCAAGCCAGCCTTCTTAATGCAAGTGTTCTCTAATTGTTGATCTGTAATACTAGGAGGTCATTTTCAAATCCTTCACTCCATCTTAGGTCTAGCATTCCTTTTTCCTGGACATCTGGAAAGACACCTGGACGGGCAGCGAATTTTTTTTTGTGTGTGTGTACAGCGGCTTTCGTTCATTCTGCCAGTGGGGGCCTGCTGATTTTATTCATTGTAGCTTAGTAAACTTAACAATGTCAAGTTCATTGTATGCACAGTACAGTTCCATATTCGATCTGCGCCATGTGTCGTTTTTTTTTTTTTTTCTTAATTTCAGCAAACATAGCTCTTAAAGTTTTCCTTTTAAAGATACCAATACAATTCTCATTAGATCGAGACATTGACCAGGTTTCACAAGTATATGTTAATATAGATCTTAAAAGACATTTATACAGTAAAACTTTTCTCTTTCTTTTAATTGCATTAGGTTTTGGATATTTTCATATTCCATTACTGTATGTATCGCCGTAATAATTCTTTTTTTAATTTCAGTTGTAATATTCTTTTTGTTGATTTTAGAATAAGTGAAGCTGTCAAAATTATGCTCTCCAATTCTTCTAATGTGGGAAATGTGATAAGCAGTAATGTAGTCTTGAAAAAAAAAAATAGGGGGATGCTTATGCATACGAAGATAATTAATTGAAAACAAAAGTGAGGGGACGTTTTTGTTAAAATTTAAAAAATGTGTTGGGATGCTTGTATTAAAATAAAAAAGTTGTGGGACCCTACATCCTCCCTCAACTACACCACTAGTTATAAGAAGTTTTAGTGCGAGGCATGTATTTGGTTTTATTCTCGTTAATTCGCAGGCCCATCCTGAGATTTTCTTCCCCTAAAGCTTGTTTTAGTGCAATGA
This sequence comes from Octonoba sinensis, assembly GCA_038502835.1. Lineage (NCBI taxonomy): Eukaryota > Metazoa > Arthropoda > Arachnida > Araneae > Uloboridae > Octonoba > Octonoba sinensis. The sequence goes on along the minus strand of CM076601.1, from coordinate 21,985,685 downwards.
GTGTTTGAGCAATAATATCTATATCATCAGTAAAATCTAACAATTGTACTGATTTGTTGAAAAGTTTCCTCTTGTATTGACGTTGGAAAGCCGCGGTAGCCTAGTGGTTAGGAGATCGGACTTCCACGTGGAAGGTCGCATGTTCAATCGCCCACCACGCACACTTGGGGATATGTGCGTGTAAAGTTTGTCGACCCCAATAACCCCACTCCCTCGCGCCCGGGGGAGGCATCCCTAAGGCTTAGTGCTACAGGGAAGGAGGTTGGAGGAGGAGAAAAGTATTGATTACCCCTTTTTTAAATGCCAGATAAAAGAGTAGGCATGCTGGTGCATCTTCCTGTCAAGCTCCATTTTTTATTACCATTGTGATTGCTATATTATTCTGTATTTTGACCATGGTCTTGGGTGCATTTAATGTCGGCATTTTCCACCTGAACCGCTCAATATTTGCTTTTCTCGTTAGTTTGAAAAATTGGAAATTCATTTTTTTCTTAAAAATATCTTGTTTTAACAATAAAATAACTTAAGATTTTTTAAAAGCAAATAATTGTAAAATTGCGCTAACTTATTACTTTATTTGGCTTAATTAACGAATCTAGAAGTGCCTCTAAGTACACGCGCAATGAGAGAAGTAATTAATCAGGGTTTCAAGTGCTGTCTATTTTGCACCAAAACATAATATGCGCATTATCGCTCATAGACCACATTTTTTTTCTTGATATGGCGCCGAATCATACTTTTGTTAAAACAAATTTCCATACATAATGTTTCTACTACTCCCGAAAAAGGCACGAAATTGAAAAACGATCCTGAAAGTCCCACAAATGCAAATACTGTTACGATGTTCTTTTTGGGAAAAATTATTGTATTTATTTTTGTTAGTCTGATTTGTATTGTAGTAGTTAACTGTTTAAAAAATAAGTAATTTGGAAAACCAATAATAGATGCTGAAAGATTGCTACTACTTAATTTCTGCAATGATTTACCATTACTTAAGCCTACTTTCTATGTGCATGCGAATGAACGCACTTACCTTTCTTTGTGCAATTTTTCTGCATCCTTTGCAAGGATCTGATTTTTTCTCTTCAGATATTTGTTGTGTTTTTTGATATGGTAAATAAACAAAGATTGTAGTTATTTTCATTAAAACTTTAATTTAAAAATATAAATGCAATTTCAAGATTGTTTAAGATGGTCTGTCAAACCTGTAAAAGTAAATATTGAATCAGTTTCTATATGTGTCGATTTTATTTGTTTTATAGTCATAGTTGTTATAATGAGTTTTAAAAAAAGCATTAAACATAAAAATAAAGATTGGATAAAAATTAAGGTTAAGTTTGAAAAGGTCAAAAAACAGTTGTTTTTAACATTGCAAGATTTATTTTGTTATTTGATCAGAGATAATCATCATCAAAAAAAACCCCCAAAGATTGCAACCTAATATTCTTGTTAAAGAGCTAAAAATTAATGCAATTGATTTTATATTAAAATAAATGTACTACCTGAAAATGCTTAGATTGTGATAAACGTGTGTTTTTGGAAGCATTTTGACGTGCTGTTTATTCACATTGAATTACTGCCTTTACCCTTACTTACAGGCACTAACATCCCTGAAAATGGCCCACGACATTTAGGCGCAACATATTTTTCAAATTTTAAAGTTCAAATGAAACTATTCAATCTGAAATGAATGAGTTACCAAAAAAATTAAAAAGGCTAGGTGTCAAGGTCTCTTTGCATCAGAATCAAGGAATCCATTATTCATTATTCACATGACATTCAACAACTCAACGAGGAAAGCAAAGTCCAAGATGAAACAGAAGGAATCAAATATGCAGCTAAAGAGATGCGTATATATACACTATCTACCAAAAAGTATTTGGACACTTTGGATTTTAGACAATTTTTAAAAATTCTGAAAAAATATTAAACTTGCTGTTCTGTATTTTGTACCATGGAAAGAACATACTTAAACTCACATTTAAAAAACAAAATTCAGGCTTAGGGGCAATTAGGGGGCGGTTAAAAAATTAAAGGAAAACAACACTTTTGATCATCTTGTATCAGTAAATGATCTAAATGTCCTGTAACTTTCGCAAAACATTTTTAATTATATACGCAATACTTACACCTGCTTTCGTCAGAATAGCAGTAATATTCATGAAGATATGGGCATTTGTTTTAAATATTCGAAATTTTTCGCAAGTGTTTTGCTTATAACTCGCTAAGTTCTATCTCAAATTACATGAAACTTGCAGATAATTTGACAAAATAAAAAGTAAGTATGGTACCAAAACGTGGGGAAAATGTAATAAATAGTCGATGAGATTTGAGCAGTTTTGTTAAAACAAATGTGATTGCGCATTCGCGAAAGATATTGTTTTTTTTTAATAATTTGGTAGTGAGATCTATGGAGCAACTTATGTAAAAGTTTCAGTTGACTATCTATATTTTTCAAAGAGATATACACCATACAGTGAGTCGTGTTTAGCAAGCTCTCAAATTGGAGAAAAAAGATAAGGGGTTTTCCACAAATTTTTATATTGCATGATAATTTTTGCAAAGTAAACAATAGCTTTCAAATTCACAATCCATAAACACAAATAAGGCAATTTAATTCAGTTTAACATCTGTCAATTTTCCAATTTATCTTGTCCAACTAGTGTCTAATTTGAGCACGAATAGTTTCTATTGTATCATTATTGTTATTTAATTCACTATATAAATAAATAACACAAACCCTGACGAAATTTTGAATATAATTACTTTAAGATAGTGTGTTATTTTCTCGAATTATTAAGATAAATTTCATTCCAAGCTGGTAAGTGCACGCAATGCTTCAATTCGTTACCTTTTCGAAATTCTGCCTTTTAATAATAAATACGATTTCAATTACCTTAAAATAAAATTAATCGCTATAAATACCAGAATATATCTTCGCCGTAGTGTTTTTGTTTTAATTTTTTGTAATTGGCCCAAAGATAGGGCGCACTTATAAATCTTGCGGGGGAGGCGTACCTAAGTCTATGTAGGCCACTGACCGTGATTATGATGTTAAGCATATATACAGTGAATATGTTGTTCAATCATTTTCATTGAAGGAACGGTTCTGTCAGCAAGGATTTGTTTATTTGAAAAAAAAAGCTCATCTAACATTTGTGTTCTTTTTCAAAAAAAGAAAGTTTTTTTGTTTTTCTTGCCTTTCTAAAATTAAAACACCTGTGTTTACTTTGTCAATGAGTAAATTTAAGCAAAATAAAAACTGTATATTATGCTTTGTTAAATAGATTTCAATAGTTACAAAACTGGCTCGGTTTCATTCGAATTGGGTTTGTTTTATTTGTGTAGAAGGAGACTTTTTCGATTGTTATCCTCTATTTATTCTCCAACTCGTGACGAACATTAAAACTCCATCACTAATTTTATGGTTTAAATAACTACTTAACATAAATTAAAGTTAAAAGGAATCTTGCTTTTATTTAACATAACTCAAAGTGACAAAGTATCTTACTTTTATTTATCATAAATTAAACTAGCCTTTTTTTATTTAACATAAGTAATAAAATAGTTATGTTACTTTTATTATTGAAGTTTTGTAACCTTGTGGGGATTTTTCTGCAGTGATATTCTTGTCATGTAATTTTTGTACTTATTCCTGAAAGTTTTGCTATAATTCTTAGGGTTGGTAAGGACCACCATTAAAGCCAGTGCTTGAGATGACACTTTTATGTGCTTTTTGTCCACTACAGAAGAAATTTTATCTTTTTTCTGCAACATTTTGATTTAGTCGTGTGCCTCTATGATCGTTTATATCAAAGATGAAATAACATTATCTTAAACAGAAGTCGGTTGGTTCTTTTTCAAAGGCTGTTATAAAGCATAGGGTCATTGAATCATGAGGTCGTTACAATGCAAGTCGGTGTGTATAAATATAAATCATTTTAAAATCATAACTACTTACTTAAACTGGACAAAATTAAGAAAATTTATATAGCACTTTTAATTTATGTAGATAAATATAAGATATGTGTTACAAATAAAATGTAAGTGTTTGTTTGTTCATAACCTCAAATCTCCGAAAGTACTTCACGATTGCTTTGAAATTTTGCCAGAATACCTATTGTGTTTGAATACTTGCTGTTTTTATATATCACTTAATTAATTTTAATTTTGTTTTTTAATGTTTTAATTGAAATATTTCGTTACTAATAAGCAAACATAAGTTAGCTTCTTGGATTGTTAGCTAGTCCAGCTATTGGCAAAGCTGGATTTAGAATTTTCTTCTATTTATGTTTGGCTTAGACATATTTTGGAATTTCTCAATGGGACAACAAAAAGAATTGCCCGCAAGCATTATGAAAAAAAACATAAAGCTCAAGCCCAATCAATGAAATTGAGCAGTTTAGATCTAGACACATATTGCTTCTCATGTGGACAATTATATATTGCATGTTCTATAATGGGTAAACCAGGCAATCTATATTTTCAGCTGATGAAACAACAAGCATTGTTTCATTAAATATATTAGAAATGTGTGCTTTCTCTAGCTTTTCCATTGAATCAGTCTGAGGCACAGCATCGTGTGGCCGGGTACAGTTAGTTAAAAATATTGAAATGATAATACTTGCTGACCTTTTTGAAGGTCAAATGTCCTGCTCCTATTCCAAAATTGTGTATTGTTTCAAGTTTTTCAAATACATTGTAATAATGAAAAGAATCATCATAATTTCTGGTATTTTAGATAAAATACATAAAACTATGTTTGGTATTTTTGCTGGCAAAAATAAAAAATACTTATTGTTCTTAAATAATATGCTGTAAGTAGGCCTAAGTAATTAAATTAATTTTTAGGTATTATTGAATACCTTTATTTTGTAAATTAATAAATATTAAATTTCCACTAAATTGTTTTAATTATAAGTTTCAAATTAAGAAGTAAGATTAACTAAAAATTGTACAGTGAAAAAACTTGTCTTGTAAGACAATTTGATTTATCTTTTTCTTTTGCTTTTGGAAAATGGAACAAAAAGGTTTTTCATTTATCTCATTACTTTCATTTTTCTGTCTTTACTATTCAAATCTTGAACTTCATCAATGGCATTGTAAAGTATTTACGTAACATTAGTTCTAAAATACAATGCCTCCTGCCCATCCAATCCGAAATGTTGAACCCCACTTTGAAATTGTTGAGTAGGAACTGGATAAAAAGAAAATGAACAGTTCATTTAACTTTCTATTTATTTATTTACTGTTAATTTCGTAAAAATGTGATTCTTAATTTTGTTAGAAATTTGTATTTTTTCATAAAATACATATTATACTTGTTTAACTTAGTGCTCAAATTAAGTATGAATTACATTAATTTGAAACTGAAACTCCTTTTATCTGATGTTTTAGTTTATTTTTAACATGAAAAAATATAATTAAATGGACACAGCAAATGTTATTTTGGCCACTTGGGTGGAAAAAAACTATTTTTGCCTGAACTGTTTTTACCAGATTTTTTCCAGGTTTTTTTTATGCTTGTGGCAAAAATTGCCAATGCTGCATACAACTTAATTTACTCAAATGTGTAATAATGCCTTATAAAATATTACTGAACTTGTTTGATACTTCTTCGGTATTCATTGCTGTATTGCTTGGTGTTGTCAGTCCATCATAAATAAATTTTCCAGTGCATCTTTCTTTCTATTTTTACCGAAACTCTTATGTATAAGACTTTCTACATGACAGTTGAATTCCCTTCCTCTAAACTATAATTACTTTTGCAGGTGTACTTGCATGCCTAGATGGTTATATGAATATAGCTCTAGAACAAACTGAAGAATATGTAAATGGACAGCTGAAAAATAAATATGGTGATGCTTTCATACGAGGAAATAACGGTAAGAAATTTTTTCACATATTTATGCAAACAGGAAAACCTTGATCGATTGTTTTTCACAGGATCATTCATTTGAAACAGTAAATAAAAGTTGGCGTATATATGTCAACACAAAACATAATTGGCATGTCGGGACCATTAAATGAAAATGGTACATGTGGGGAAGAGCAATAGATGTGGGAACAGTGGATCAGGGTTGTACTGCATACATAAATTGGCTGTTTCTGATGATTTATGTGTAACTTCTTTTAAAAATAAAATTAATCTACCAGCCTTTATCTGGGGTCATGCCAGAGTTAATTTGTCGGGTACTTTTTTGGGCCCATCACAAAATTAATTTTAATCAAAACAGACCTTTCACAAAACCCAGTCGATCAAAACATCCTTCTCAAAATTCCGAGTTACCAAATTGGACTTTTCGCAGAGCCAATTCAGATTAGCTTGAATCTGAATATATATTGATGAAACATTATGTATATCTAAATTTTGAATTTTCACAAAACTTTCTGAAATTCACAAAAATTCTGGATCGACCCCTTTTTATGCTGTTTCTCAGGTGAAGGAAAGCAGAAACTTTTAAGCAAGGATATTGTTAAAACTGGTACTGAAAAAAAAAAGCAAAAATGTAAAAATGTTAGTAAAAGCATAATTTCATCTGCAAAATCGTTGCACCCATGAAATTACCCTTGAAAACTCTTTCACCGAAAGATGAAACTTGGCATTATCTCTTATCTGATAATTTGACCTTTTCTCTAATACTTATTCTTTTTCATAAATAATTTTCTATTTTAATTACCTACAAATAAAAAATCATAAGTATTGCATGTTACATCTGCATGAAACATTAAGGCAAAAACGTTGAGATTTGTGTTTGTTTAGCCCATCTTTAAAGTTACTAATATTTCTACATATTGAATTCAATGCAACTTTTATGGCATGATTTCATGTAGCTATTGTTATGAATAGAGTATATAAATCTTTAAAAGAGAAGAAAAAATTGTTTTAACTCTGGATTCTCATGGTTGATTTTGAAGTTTTTTCACATATTTCTGAACATTTTGCTGTTTCTCAAAAATTGTAACAAAAAAAAAAGCCATGTTGTAATTTTGCAACTTGGCAACAATCTACATCCTATTATTATTTTTTTTAAAATACCGGAAACATTTTTTTTCTTTCGATAAGATTTTGTACAAAAAATGTATTTTGCGTTTTATCTTTGAAAGTCTTTCATAAAATCCTTGATGTGAATTTCAAGAATGTTTCAGAAAAAACTAAGCGTTACTGGTATTAATTTTTTTTGTACAAAATTTTCATCTTTTTTTTACTCATAAGAAAATACATAGGTTATCAGGATTCTTTCATTTCTCTTGAATAGAGTAAAATTCCATCATTTGCTGAGCCTTACGCCCAGGATGGAAAAGCATTTTTACCAGCAGCATTTGAGCCTTTAGAAGGTGGGGATAAATATCAACACCTGTCGATAGCATTTGTAGGGTATATTTTCAGGGTGTGATATTGCTTGGGAGCAGTTTATTTTGTGGTTGTTTTTTAAATGTTTTCATTTTAGTTATCAAAATTTCAAATAGCCATATTTCTGGATAGGCCCATGACCCCTGTTAACCCTTGGATCTTGAACCTGGTGGAATTGATACCATGCAAACAGTAGAGAAATATCTGATTCTGATGACCAACATTAAAGTTGCAGCATTGGTATAGTCGAGGAGGGGCGCAGAGGGACGGTCTCCCTCGACTTTTTTATTCTAACAAAAGTGTTCCGCCACGTTTTGATTTCAATAACTGAAGTTGTGTACATAAGCGTCCCCCCCCACCCCCCCAACTTTTTTACATTACTACACCGAGTTACAGGTGTCAAATTCCTGGGTTATGAAGACAAAATTTCTGTGGGTACAAATTCTCTACCACCGTCCTGGGCTCAAGATATTTTTATATGCTATTTAGCACTTATTCTCTGTTATAAGTTTGCAAAATATGAACAGAGCAAGTACATTAAAGATCACCATGTATCTAATGTGTAACAATTTGGTTTTCTGTTTGTTTTTACCTGTTTTTATGTAAAAATTTCATTTTTACATGTAATGTTCTTTTCTTGGAACAGTTTAATCTTAGCTGGTTGTCGTACTTTTAAAAAAAGCTTACAAAATTGGCTCTTACTATAAGCATATGAATCACCATTAGTTATGCTTGCATACTTAAAAAGATATTTTCATTTAGGTAAAAAAAAGATTACTTGAGGCTTTGAGAAGCAAGGGGATGTAAGTGACAAGAGTGTCATTTTGAGTAAAACTCGTTTGAAGTTTAATTCCTATACTAAATTCTAGAGGTTCTTCATATAAATATTTTTTCTATTTTTGAGTCCTATATGTATGTGTTAGTTTATGTACAAAGTGTGAAGTGTTTCTCCCTGTGGCAGAAATGCGGCGACAGGGCGACAATGTCGCAGAACGGCAAGGATTTCTTGCAGAAAGATTTTCATTTTTTGAAGAAAAAAAAATCATATTTTTGGGAGAATTCACATGTTTGTGCAAAATTACTCATATCGTTCTGCATAATCATTGTTTTTCTGCAGACAATGAGTCACTTTCTAACATCCTGGAGCACAAAAGTAGGCTATCATTTAGACGATTTACAAAGCTCTCCATGCCCTACTTCTTTCTTTGCAGAAGTTAAAATCATTCCCTAATTCTCGTTTTAGCACTTTCTTTTCCGTATTCGGCAGATAATTCGTAATAGCGTATAATAATCGTACCGCATGTGCTTGTCGATGCAATGAAAAATTATGTTAATACAAAAAATAGTATTAAATTTTCGCTCAGAATGCTTTTTAAAGCTAGCAAATAATAAAAGTGTGAAAAATATTGTAACCCGAAAGCAGATGCAAAAAGATTCCTGCATTATAACAGCAAAGTGTTAATATTATACATGACACGTGGCATCAAAGAAACGCAAAAATAAGCTGCAAACTTGATGTTTGTAGCTTTAAAAGCCAAGTAAAAGTTATTTTGAACCCTAAAAGTAAAACAAGTTTGAGTCTTTAGCGTTAAAAGTTTGAAAAATATCAAGTTTGTAAAATGACGCCATTTATTATTTTTTCTCCCAAACATCAAATATGGATGAGAAAATTGAACAGAATGAATCATGTATCACTCTCTTGTAGCAGATTTATTTTACAAATATTTGATTGAGTAAATTTTTCATGAAATCGATTAAAAAGTTTACCATTTTTATGAAACGTAAAAAAAAAACAAACTTTTCCCTAGTATACTTCGTACTTTTTAATATTTAGGAAATAATAATCAGTATGAAAACCAATAACAGATGTTAAAAAGATTGTTGATCCATTACAACAATTCTTTAAAATTCCTAACATACTTTCCACGTGTAAGCGAAAGAATGCGCTGCAATCTTTTTGCATCCGCCACAAAAATCGGATTTTTAAAATTTCATCCATTTATTTTGCTTCTTTCCAAAGTAAATAAATGAAATTACTTTATTCATAAATTGAATACTTAGTTTGAAAATACATATTTGTTCACGAAAGTGTTTAGTAGTGCGCTTTCAAATGGTATAAAATTAAAGATTAAATTGCATTTTTTTTTCTTTTTTCTTTACTCTTTAGGTTCTATAATATAGTCACAAGCAATTAAAAAACATTAAACATAAAGTATAAAAAACGAAATAAATAAAAAAATTGATTAAGTTAGAAAAGTCATCAAATAAGAAAAACTTCTAAATTTGCACCAATTTTTTTTTTTTTTTTGCCTTTTGACAGTGATAATCAATTTGAAAGAAAGAAAAAAACCTATCTAAATGAATTGCAGATCTTTAGTAAACATGTTAAGCAAAATTATATAACGAAATGGAAATGTTGGTGTATAGGAATAATCTCATAGTTTATTTCGCAAACCATTTCCAGTAATCCTAAAGATTATAAAATTTAACTGAACTAATTGCACAATTTTTGAAAGATGTAAAAATAGTTGAAAGAAAAATTAATTACTTCCAAATTCCAAACCAAATGAGCAATTAGGATTGAAATTTTAAGGAATATTTCTTGATCAGAAAAATAGTAAATATTACTACTGGTAGCAAATTGGATAGACTTCAATCTTTTTTATATATAAAATTATGAAATTATTGTTCAATTCTATGAAAATTTCACTATTACTACAATCACAATGGTTGAGCCTGAAATTATATTCTGGAAAATAAGTGCCATTTAATGGTAAATATTTTTAAATAAATGAACCTTTTAAGAGTTTTAGCTGTTAAAAGAAATTGAAAAACTTGTCTAGTGGGGCATGAATGATTAAAAAGAAAAAAAAAAACAGAAGATGAACAATTTTAAGTCTTCTTCCACAGGAAGCAATGTTTATTTTCGAAAAAAAAAAAAAAAAAAAAAAAAGAAAGAAAGAAAGAATTAATAAATAATTTATGAGAAAAGTTTTTGAAAAACACATTCATAATAGCTATAAGTTTAGTTAGTATTAGTTTTTGAATAGATTATATTATGAATATATTTTTAAAAAGGACAAAAATAATTATTTAATCCAGTTACTACTGCCTTTAAGGGTGTTTTCTGCAGACTCTCCGCTTAGCCTGTACCTCTGAAAACATTTGTTTTAAAACAGCCATTCAATATTTAGGAGGAAGAAAAATCCTCCAAAAATGGTACAAAGTTGATTTTTCACCTCCTAGACTAGTCAAAATTTAATTTCGTCTGCTCCAAAATCTGATACAAATTCTTTGAGGCCCGTGGAATCACTGCATTTAAAAAAGTTTTTATGCTGTAAAAGATTATTATTTGCCATAAAAAAACTAAACTAGACTGCTATAAAAACTAAAAAATCTGCTTCATTCTTTTTGGCTCAATTATAGTTACTAATAGATTATTCAAAAACTAAAATATAAAATGCTCTGGTATGAGTTGTATGTGATCTGTAAAATAGAATAACTTAAATTTAAAAGAGGATTTGGATTTTTTGTTTTGTTTTGTTTACAGCTAGTTCTGTATTGAAATGTGCGATCTTTTTACAGCCTTGATATTAAGTCTTTATAGGGTGGGTGAATATTTTTATGTAATATTTTCAGTTAAATTTAAAATTGTTGATCATTATATTATGCATGAAAATGAATGGCCAATATAGCTTACGCAACTTATTTTTCTCCCTTGTGCCACTCAACTTTAAAAATTTACATTTGGCTTGGATTTAAAACTTTTAACAAAATTATTAGATTACATCATTTATGTATACATAATAATTGCAAAAATGTTGAATAAAATTAGAAGGTATGAAATAATTTATGAAAACATTGAACAAACTCTTAAAATGTGGAACACTCTTGCAGAAAGATTTAGGCATTGAAAAAGTTTGTCGCAGAAAGCATAACAAATTTCTGCCACAGGAGTGTTTCTGATGATTCAATTTGGCATAGGATTTTTTTTAAAAAATAGCTTATTTTTACTTACACCCCTTTGCTTCCAACTAGGTAACTTACACCTCTTTCTTGTTCATTTTTCTAATTTACGCAGTAATAAAGATAATTTGTTAATTATAAAAACTTTAGTAAAAACTGCATAGTTATAATTATTGGCTTAAAAATATGGAAAATTGAGGTTACTAATACTTGTCCTATATAATATTCTACATGTCCTCTAAGCAAAACATATATTTCATAAACAGTTAATTGTAACCGGCTTCAAAATAGCTTTAGCACAAAGTTGGAATAATTATATTTATCAACAAACTAAAAATCATTGCCATTAGACAAACTGCAAAAGCAAAACATGACAAAAATAAAATCTGCAGATGATTTAACCCTTGTTTTTATCATTATTATTGTTCAACAATTCGGAATTCTTTTATGTTTTTTCTTCTCCGCTTTAAATTTCGCAAATAGATCTTCTGCATTGTGTATTTAAACGAACTGTGAAATCGAATAATTTTATTTAGAGGCAAACGGATGTAAGTGCACTTGCATCCCTTTGCCACCAAACGGAATGCAGCTTTTATTTAGTCATTTTTTTAAACCACGCTTTTTTGCAGTATTTGTCAAAGCTACCACTAAAATCTCTTTCCCCACTAAACAAAAGGGTGTCTAATTTATCATTTGCGCCAGCTATCTCAAAATTTGCCTTTTGGTCCCTTACACCCCTTTCCTTCTGAGTGCCTGAGTTTATCAATGTTATGAAGAAATATTGAAACCTGTAAATTAAATCTAAAATGTTAAAGAAACTTGCGTTTGCCCTACATTGAAGGAAATTTGCTCTGAAATTGAAGACTTTTAATTTATTAGGCAAGTAGTCACACTGAAGAATTTATGAAATCTAATCATTTACAGAAACTGTTCTTTAAGGAGATGGTATGGCTAATATTGCTACCCTTTTTTAAAATTATATGGTGACCGTTTTATTTTGTATTCTAATATTTTAATTTTGTATTCCATTAATTTTATATAAATTTTATTTCCAAATTTGTTACAAGAATGTTTATGTGGCTAACTACCTTTACTTTATTTAAATTGGTAAAACTACTTGTGAAGTAAGTGTAATTAGGAGTTGGCCTTGTTAAAAATAAAAAGAAAGAAAATATATTTGACTTGGTAAATGCAGTCCTGCAAAAAAAAAAAAAAAAAAAATCTCCTTCAAAACCTTAAATTTTTGTTTCCAAAATTAACTGAACTCCAGTTGAAAATGATCCTTCAGTTAGAAGCAAGTCTAAAGTTTGAAAAGGAAATCAATGCGTTTACTCTATCTTGCTTCAAGATTTTTAAGAAAACATAAGCTCTACAACATGGGTAATTCTCTAAAATTTCTGAAAAAAATTGACTTCTGATATAAATATTGCAGAAATTTCATTTTATCATTTAATTTTTTATTAGAGCATATATATATAATGTCCTAAATTATATACAGTCAATAAGTTGTCCACCAGATAAGTGGCGGCTCCGCTTAAATGGTCGTTTTCCTTTGGTCCCAACTAAGTCTTAATCAAAATAATATGTAAAATGACCCCCTTTACTCGTCACAAAATTTAATTCTATCCTGGTTAACTAGTCACCCAAAAATTATTTTCTAAAGTTCTTTCTTTTCGGATCTTAGAAAATACTAGCATCAGACTTGGTAGAAATGCCGTGTGAAGGTCATTTTCTTAAACCTAAATTTCAGTTGAAAAAAGCTGTTCATGTGTAGAGGATTAGAAAGCGATGGGTGATATGAGGGACAATTAGAAAAGAATGTGTAATTGCTGCAGAAGCAGAAGAGCCATTCCATTTCAGATCAGGCAGAGGGTGTCACATGACCCTCACCGATTTTTTTTTTTTGAAAAAATTACAGTAGTTACAACTAAGGGACATATAAAATATCCCAAAAGATTTTGCAAAAAAAAAATTATTTCTCCAGTTACAGACGTTAAAAATTTGGGACAAAGTTGGCCGTTTTCAGAAAATCAGCAAAACACTCACTTTTAAAATGGCCACTGTTTCAAAAGTTTTTAACCGATTCGAATGATTTTTTTTTCTGTAAATAATGAAGGGATGGTATTTTATTTAGACACTAATTTTAAAAATTTAGTTGGCTTCATTGATAAAGAAAAAAAAGTGTTTCTGAAGTGAAAAAATAGTGTTTGTTCCGACTTTATGATTTTTTTTTCTTACGAAAGAAATTTATTTTTCACAAAACAGAGGTGGCGATCTAAAGTGCTGTTATGGAAGTTTTGTATCAAATTTTATCGTAAGCCTGAGATGCATATCCTCTCAGAATTTAAATTTTAAAATTTGAAAAGTTCAAAAATTACGATTTTTGAAGTGTGATTACTAAGGCTCGACCGATGCATCGGCGCCGATTGTTCAACAAAGTTGCCATCGGCCATCGGCATCGGCAGCCGATGTTAACTTTGGAAAAACATCGGTCCATCGGCCTTAAAAAACATCTAAAAGCCGATGCAAGGCTGATGTTTTTCGCAGGGACAACTTTCCAGGAAACATCCTGTCTTTATCTTTCTTTTTTTTTTTCTACAGCTAGATTTTTATTTCCATATAATAACAGATAGAAAATCAGTTTAAAAAGCACAAAAGTAATGTCATTCTACAAAGCATTTGATAAAAAATTTGGAAAAATAGTTTAAGCGATCGCTGCCCGAAAACCTTCATTATTAAAATTATTTTTCTTTGGACAGAATGCTCGAGAAATAAAATATGTTAAAGTAAAAGTAATAGAGGCGTCTTATGAGTGCTATTTGTTTTTCACACTAGGTTCTATCATTTTTGTCCGAATAATGAATTAGTGCAGAGGTTCCCAAACTGTGGTACCCGTACTCTCTATGTAGTACGCGTGCAGGCAAAATAAATCTATCTATTATATGGAATAGAAGATCAATATATTATAAAGTTATATAGCAGGGGTACGCAAAATGGTTCGCAAGAAAAATGGTGGGACGCGAAAAAAAAAAGAAAAAGATTGGGGACCGCTGACTTAGTGCATTAGATGTCATTGTGTGCAATAGTATTATACCATCTGCTTTTAGTTTGTCATGTTTCTTATTATTCCGAAATTGTAAACAGTACGAAGTTAATTCAATTGAAGTACGATAATAATTTTGATTTTTACCAGCGTAAACTTTTTTCTCTTGGCGTTTTTTTTTTTTTTTTTTTTTTTTTTTTGCCTCTTCGATGCCACGTGTTAGTTTTTCTGTAATTGTGCAGCAATCTCGTTGCATCTGCTTTTAGTACGATTATTCTACTCTAGTGCGATTATTCTTATTATTTCATTTTTAGTTTACAACATAGAAAAGATTGATCAAAAATAAGAAACATATTTCCAATATAAATGTTTATTGATCGAAATTTTATGTATCCAAGTTCGACTTGCAATTTTCAAAAATTGAATTCTCAAAATGCGAGTTCGCGCGACAGGATTCAATAACCTTAATAAAAATGCTAAAATTTCTTTATTTTCAAATATTGATCAACGCATTTTTTTTTTTTTTTTTTTCAAAATACGTCTTAACTTTTTTTATACGATAAATATTTTAATTTTCCCCCGTGTATACTTCGTTTCTTTAGTGCATTTTTTTGTCTTCTTCGATGCCACGTGTTAGACAGTTGACAGTCTTTCTGCTATTGTGCAACAATCACATTGCCTCTGCTTTCAGTTTAGAATATTTCTCGTTATTTCATTATTAGTTTACAACATAGAATACATTGGTAAATAATATGAATCAATTTTTCTGTATATACCTTTACTGATCGAAATTTTATGTGTCCAAGTTTGACTTGCCATTTTCAAAAATTTAATTCTTATAAAACGAGTTCGCGTGACAGTGTGGAATAATACCTTAATAAAAATGCTACAATTTCATAAATTTCAAAAATTGACAACGTATATATAAATATACATATATATATTTCAAAATACATCTTAATTTTGATCACGTGTTTTTCAGAAGATTATTTATCAACAGAAAATTACTGGTGCTCAAACTATTGGTTTAGTTTGATGACCTTACATTGTGCTCATGAAGAACATGTCAAGTATTTCTGTGTAGTTTTCAACTCGCAAGAAAAAAAAAACAATAATATTAGTTCTTAAGACCCAGCATTCATTTGTAATGACAAAAAATCTCACGTCTATATTTTTAAAGCAATATTCAGTATTTCTTGGTTATGAACAGGGGGGCGTTACTGCGAGCGAAATTTTTTAATATTTTATTTTTATTTTAGAAAAAGAGCTATTTTTAGTTGAAATAACGTTTATAATGAAAAATAAACATTTCATCGTTCCCGCTTTTCTTTTAAAAACGGGAGGGGGGGGGGAGGAATTATGAAAAAAAGTCTGAGAGGAGGGGGTTGACAATTTCGTTAATGATACAAACCCACATTTGTTAGTCTGTATTATAACATCTGCATTCCTCTCTATGAAAAAAAAAAAGAAAATAAAGGCAGCTGCACTTGGCATTTGCAGTGCAGGTGTTAAAAGAGAAAAAGTTGGAGGAAAGGGAATTAGACCAGATCCGATCCAATAGTTGTTGAAATTTTTTGGCAAAGATAAGAAAAATGAATTAAAAATCCTCTGATATAGCATTTTTTTTTAACCTTCGAATAGTTTAATTACTTTACTAGAATCGCGAGTGATTCTTTTAGTTTTAATTATTATGTAAACTTCCCCCTTACAGTTTTATGGTGCTTGAATAATGCATTTATGTTTTTATAAACATAAAAATAAATGATTGTTTAAAATAACATTCTTGACAAGCATTTTACACGTTTTAATGGTTTAAAGCGACTTTATTTTTTCCATCGGCCATCGGCCGATGGAGGAGGAGAATAATCGGCAATCGGCCATCGGCCGGCTCGGAACAATCGGCCAACAATCAGCATCGGCCCATCGGCCAAAAAATGCCATCGGTCGAGCCCTAGTGATTACTCAAAAAGCCATTTTTTAACAATCTGAAAATCTGCTCATTTGTTGCCCTTAAAGTGCTTAATGAGCTGCTATCAATTATATCGTGTATTTTTGTCCCAGATATTTTATATGATTTTTCAAAAATGGCCTTTTGTGCGTTTCTCAAAAAAGCCAGAAATTCAAACTCGTTCTTATTTAATCACTTTAATATAATATTTATTAAGAAATATACTGTATTCTTACACAATTACTACAGATAAAGTGTACTTAACCTTCTTAGAACTTAAATAGCTCCTAGCACAAAGCGTAGCTACTGTGATTTAATGCATGTTATTGTGTTCATCAAATATTGCTTTACATCAAATATGTTGCTGCACTGATATACATAGTTTTAAACGCATATGAAATTATGTATTTAAAGCAAAATAAGTAGAATCAAGCTCTTGAATCATCTTCTACTCGTTATTACCAAAAAAATGCAAAGACTAGTAGGGTTCAGATGGTGTTATATTTCTTGTGGTATTATATTCTGGCTATTGAAATATTTGTTCTAGATTATCTGTGTACAAATTATTTGATAGTGTCCCTAAACCATCGGTGATACATTCTTAATTTGCCTCATTCAATAATTCTCATTCACACTTTCAATAAATTTTCGTATTTAGAAATCATGCATTGAGTTATATTTGTTTGTTTAAGAGGCTGTTAGTTTTCTAACTGTTTTCCACTTCTTGTTTGCTCGTGCCTCCCAAGTAAGCATTACTATTTTAGGGATTTTTACTATTTAGCAGTATTGTGGGATAGCCAATTATGTTTTGATTGTATTCCTACAATAAATTTGCTGTTGCTTGGTATTTGATATAAAGCGTGTGAGTTTGAAACTAGTAATTGGATTGAACAGAATAACATGCATTAAATCACAGTAGCTACTCTTTGTGCTAGGAGCTATTTAAGTTCTAAGAAGGTTAAGTACAATTTATCTGTAGTAATTGTGCAAAAATACAGTATATTTCTTAATAAATATTATATTAAAATGATTAAATAAGAACGAGTTTGAATTTCTGGCTTTTTTGAGAAACGCACAAAAGGCCATTTTTGAAAAATCATATAAAATATCTGGGGCAAAAATACACAATATAGCAGCTCATTAAGCACTTTAAAGGCAACAAATGAGCAGATTTTTAAAAAATGGCTTTTTTGAGTAATCACACTTCAAAAATCGTAATTTTTGAACATTTTCAAATATAAATTCTGAGAGGATATGTATTTCAGGCTTACGATAAAATTTGATACAAAACTTCCATAACAGCACTTTAGATCGCCACCTCTGTTTTGTCAAAAATAAATTTCTTTCGTAAGAAAAAAAAATCATAAAGTCGGAACAAACACTATTTTTTCACTTCAGAAACACTTTTTTTCTTTATCAATGAAGCCAACTAAATTTTTAAAATTAGTGTCTAAATAAAATACCATCCCTTCATTATTTATAGGAAAAAAATCATTCGAATCGGTTAAAAACTTTTGAAACAGTGGCCATTTTAAAAGTGAGTGTTTTGCTGATTTTCTGAAAACGGCCAACTTTGTCCCAAATTTTAAAGTCTCTAACTAGAGAAATAAATTTTTTTTTAGAAAAATCCCTTTTGGGATATTTTATATGTCCCTTAGTTGTAACTACTGTAATTTTTTCAAAAAAATCCGTGAGGGTCATGTGACAAGTTTCAGACCTGCCTGCCTGATTTGAAATGGAACGACTCAGAAGAAAAGAGCAGGATGTGTCTTTCGCATTATTAGGTACTCACAGGAGATAGGATTAGCAATATTTTGCTAATCCTGTCCAGTACACTGATGAGAGGGTAAAGCTGAATTTTAAACTCGGCCACGTGGCCAGGATTCCAGGTGCATTGAAAAAATTTCTTTTGGGGAACAAAGGCTTTTGTGATGCAATCATCGCCAAGTTTTCGATAAGGGGCGGTAGCTCTCTATTGCTGCATTCCACCCATTTGTGGACATACGATTTTTCTCTCCCTGACCCTGCTTGAAACCTTGCTGCAGATTATTCAAAGCATACTTCTTGCTGCGACTCTGCCTAGTGTAGTCTTTTTCCCTGAACATTTCTGATCACTTTTGAGTGTTACTTCATTTCATAGCAAGTAAGCTCTACTATATGCACCTTCATGGTTCAATTAAGTGTGTAACATGTCAGGAAAACGGCAACTTACCTCTTTATCTTTTAAAGAAAAAAAAAAAGACTTCATTGCACTTTTCGAAAAAGCAAATCTTTCCCAAGTCTTATTCCTTTTTATAGGTATTTATTTCCTAAGATATTATTTTCTCACCTATTTCTGCAGCTATTCCAGTGATTTTTAGGTGTTTTTTTTTCTTTCTTAAATTTCCCACTTCATCAAGTGGTCACTCCACACAAGTGGTCAAAAATTTTTGGTCCCTTGACTGACTACCTAATGGAATTTTACTGTATATTTTTTTTTTTGCTGAGAATCACCCATGCAATCAGAAATTATAGAAGCATTGAAGTTTTCACAATGCAATTGTTTTTCAGTTATTTATTTGTACTTTTATGTATACTTACAATTTTTTAAATGTGTTTATATCAATGCTTTTATTTATTTTAATCAAAATTATATGAAATCTGAACCATCTGGATTATGGAAGGATGTAGTCTTAACAGTTGCAAGGCTTTCACAGAATGCTGCTCTGCTGAATGCTAAGGCATTGCTGTATTTTCACTTTGTTACTATCACAGGAAACTGGTGTTCTTCCAGAGTACAAAAAGTAACCCTTTTTTTTCGGTAATAAAGTTTTATGATATTGACTATTTATTCTCTACCTAAGACTTTTTTCAGAGAGAAATTCTTTTGAATTCTTTTAAAACAAGTTCACATGCAAAAGGTACTTATTGTCACTAAAATTCAATACTGATGTAAAAAAATGCCAATTATTTATATACATTTTTTGATAAATTAATAGTGGTTTTTTTTTTTTTAATTCAGTACCTTTAAAATAAATAATGTGCTTTTTCTTATTTATTTCAGTTCTTTATATCAGTACTCAAAAACGAAGAGTATGACATTTCAATATTGTGGACGAACATTTCTTTGTAAAAAATATCATTACCATTTTGTACCCATTCATTAATAAATTAACCATATGAACATTGTTTTAATGTTAATTTTTGTGTATTGTAAGCTATGTTAATGTGACTTTCATATTTGTATGTGGGGACCAGACTACATCATTATAGTCATTCAAGGTAACTTTGAAACAAGTTATATCATTTAATATATTTGTGACTAGAAGGTTCAGTGCTCTACTCTGCTAAATAAGTTCTAAAATCCTTTTTCTACTCTTGATTCATAGACTAGTAAATATTATGTGGTTCAAAGTTACCCTGAAAAACTGTACCAATTAAGTTTAGGGACCGTTCAAAAATGATATCATGCTTTTTTCCGATATATTAGACTCCCCTCCCCCCTTTGTCACACTTAAGCTGATCCCTCTCCCCCTTTGTCACGCTATGTTGTATAAGCATGATGTCGCACTTCTTGTTACACTTTGTCACAATTTCATGAACCCCCCCTCGAAGCGTGACATCATTTTTGAATGATCCTTTAGTAGCTTTCTTTCTGGCTTAAGTGGTACCTACCAATAAGCTTGAAAAAAAAGTTTAGTTAAAGAGAAGCCAAACTGCAGAACTAATAAAATAACACTAATGAAATTACAGTGGAGTGTTGTTTATATGATGGCGAAGAATCTGTCTAATAATGTCATATAATCGATTTTCCTTTCTGTCCCAGGAATTGGGACAACACTGAAACGTCATAAATAATATTCTACCGTACTTAAATATTTTCATAAATTAAAGAATTACTTGTGTACAACTATTAAGGGAAGTTTTCAGCAAAAGAACTTTGCAATAATTTTATCGATAAAGTATGCATCATTTATAAATTGCATTTGTAACATCACGAGTTATATGTATATGCTGATGGTATATAATACATTGCTCTAAAAATAGTTTTTTTTTTTCGTGATAGTGATTAAAATGCTCCTCCCACACATGTATATAATGATGCAATTGGGGTAGGCTGAAATTTCACTTAGTGTTTAGTACCAAAAAATGGTCCGTTATCAAGTTAAATAATTTTCAACATCTCACTACATATATATATATTTTTTTTTGTGTGATTAGAAAACCACATATAATTTTGTAAAATCATGCACTCAATAGTTTTGTTACAACCACCACAAATATTTACAGTATAGATAATACAAATGTAGTTTAGTTTTAACATCTAAAATACCTGGAAATTAGGTATTGGAACTGTTCAATAAATATCTTTTCAAAAAAATTCTGAAATGCATCTCATTCTATAGTGATTCGCTTTGTCCGTATGTAATGTTCCACAGCTGCTGCTGCTGCTGATATCAGTGCAAATAAAATCATCAGGTAAAATAATCCCGATACTTCATGCAGTGTCATTGAAGTACTGTAGACCCTCTGAAAAAGTGAAGAAAAATTTTATGTTTAATATATTACTATTAGGGATGTTCTGAGTACCGAATACTGAGTAATTGTGAATAAAAAGAGAATATTGGTGTGCACATTAAGAATTTTGTATATATTGAAATGAAAACATACATTTTAACTACCATTTATATAAACTAATAAATAAACTAATGACAGAAAATAAATAATTCCAAAATAGAATTCTTTAAACATTATAACTCTTCCTAAAAATCACCTTATCAAATAATTGTTGGTTGCAGTAAAAATTCATTCAATAATGTAAAATGCCTCAATCTCCTCCCCCTCCCAAGGGAAAACAGTCTATATTGACACTATATTTATATTTATTTTTTTCATTTTTTAAGTTTTTGTAATTAATAATAAAGTGATTTTTTTATAGGTAATTCCATTTTTAAAATTTAAGATACAAAATTATCAATGTGAAATAATTTTAAGAAAATAAACAAATTTCTATGTACTATGAGATAATTTAAGATGTATTGATTTAATTTTTTTTTAATTATTGCATGTTACATATTTATATTCGCATAATTATTGTACTAGTCAGTTATAAATATCTACTATTAGTAATCTTAAAAAAAATACGAAATTTTTACAACTCCTTGGTATACCGAGTATACACTGAGTACTTGGTACATCTATAGTTACTACACAGGCCATTACAGATGATGTACGTTTTCAAGTTTATTTCCTATCTCAAGGAGAATCCTGAACTTTCATCCTATATGACAGATAGTCTATGACCAGGGGTTGAGCCAGAGAAAATTCAGTTCAGTTTTCAGACTTATCGCAAAATTCCGAGGTACCAAATTAGACCTTTCACAGAGGTATTTGTTAAATAAGTACAGTCCAACTTGGATAATTCGAAGCTGTAGGGACCACAGCTAAACTTCAAATTATCCTAAACTTCAAGTTACAGAAGTCTAATTTTTATAGCTTAGTTTAAGGCCCACAAATGCCCGGTAATGTTTATTCCGTCAAAAACATCAATCTTCTCTGCAAAATGCCAATTAATGTATATAACATAATTAAACATTGTATTTATCAACAAAATAAAATTTAGTTTGTACATAGTATAAAAGATAAAACTATAGCATATACATACGAAAATAGAAATATATAAGTAGAGTATTACTTTTACGAAATATTCTTTGGTTAATTACTAAAATTATATAAGAAATTACCTGCTACAGTTTTTAAAAAAATTGAGGAATTTTGGATTGCTTCACTGAATTGAGTCTTTTGATTTTAACAAATGCAAAAAATATTTTCTACGTATAATCTGACCATTTGAGCAAGTAAATCATATTCTCATGTTTCAACAAGTGGATGATAGTAGGGGCCCTGGGATGATAGGGTAGAATCTTTCACAATAGAAATCAAGACACAAATATCGCTAATCTACCATTTGCTGCAAACAAACAAGTAGGGTAAAATTTTAGCAGACAAAAAAGTATTTCAACGTACTTTTGTCGGTTTCGGATGAGAAAAACCTTCGAATTAAAGAAGTTGAACTTCAACTTATCCAAAAAATTTAGCATTGATTTGAATACAAAGTTCAAGGAACCAAGCAAAATCTTTGAATTAACAACGTTCGAATTATCCAAGTTCTACTGTAACAAGTAAATCTGGATATATTGATGTATGACTATGTATGTTCAAATTTTGAATTTTCACTATGTTTTTAGAGCTTACAAAAAACAGATCCTGTTAAAAATGCTGGATTGACTTCTGATGGCAGTATAAGAGGAAATTACAAAAATACACCCAGGGAACAGGGCAGGAATCGAACACATTGCTTAGACCAGAGAGGGGCAAACTTTTTCGGTCGCGGGCACAAAATCAAAAAAAAAGTTTGACGGGCCAAGAGAAATTTTTCTAAAATTTAAAAACTATGCACAAGTATGAATCATGTACATTATACGGTGTCTCAGTATAATACACACAGAAATTTTTATTAAAAATTTATAGATGTAATTAGCTTTGAAATGAGTTATAGAATATCTATTATTAGCCAATGCTATTGTTCACAATTTTGAATATGATTTAAGTTAATCCATAGTTATATTCAAAATGTCCGCAAGAGAGTCGTAAAGCATATAATTATAATGTTAAAGAGTGCTTAAATAACTAAAATGATCATAATATTTCTTTTCCAATTCTTTCTGTGTGTTTTATTGTTTTTAACCTCTGTTATGCTGGTGCTGTATAATGCACATGATTCACAAGTATTACAATTTAAATATCCTAATGAGATGAATGAAATTGCAATTTCATTTTTAAAAGTTCCTTATATTGAGGTTCGAAGTGAGATGTCCTGACTCTAAGGAACGAGGCTAAATGCTTATTTGTTGTCTACTTCTGAAATAATTCTTTCTAAGGTTCACAGTTGAAAACACTTGTTCAGATATGTAAGATGAAGCAAACGTAGCACTGATTTTCTGGGCATGAGGTATTAAATTTCGGAACCTTGCTTTTGTAAAATTTGTAAAATTCTAACTTTGACATATTTAGAAACAACTACGCCCCAGTAGTTGGTGCCAATTTAGAGCTATAACTAACAAAGAACATCCGCTTTTAACACTTTACCGATTGGAAGCTGTCTGGGATTGCATTTCCATTGATTTGTGTTTTGTAGAACAAAAATAGAGATAGTAAAAAGATCAGTCCTTTGAAAAAAAAAGGAAAAAAATAATTAAATAAGATAGAAAAGGAGATGGATATATAATATATATACATTCCTTTAAATGTGCGATCCAAGTCAACTTAAAATTCAATCCGCAGGCCGGATAGAACCTTCCGGCGGGCCGTAGTTTGCCCATCCCTGGCTTAGATCATTCAGCCATTCAAGCCCCTTAACCTTTTGACTATGGGAAACCGATCAAGAATTTAATGCACCTTTATCACATCTTTCTGCTATTATATATTAGTTAATAGACGCATTAGTGGTATTTTTGCAGCAAAACAAATTTTATACAAGTGCATGTATCATACTATGGAGAAAATCTTCTCAGAATACCATATTTATACTATTAATATTACAGCAAAAAGTGAATTTTCTCTAGTACTACTGTGGTCCCACCCCCGTAGTGAAAAGGTTAATATTAGGGGTCATTCGTAAATGACGTCAGACGCTTCAAGGGGGGTGGAGAGGGAATTCGAGAAATTGTAACAAGGGGAAGGGAGGGGTAACAAGAGGTGTGATACTACACATTTTGGTTTCTAGAAATATTTAAAATCAGCGAAGTAAATTTATTTTTAAGGGCTTTGTGATTTTTATAATTTGATTTTGAACTTTCATTGATAATTTTGTATCATAAACATCGAAGCTGATTAAGGTTTACATTTACTTCTTGTTAAAATTTTAAAACGAAATTTTCTTATTAATTCACACTTTTAAGATAAAATTGCGTGGACCATTTTTTATGAATTCAAACAATTAATACATTTTACTGTTCTATACTAATTATCTTTTGTATTGTAAACCTTAGCCTCATTTTATACAAATTAAGTACACATGTAATCATTATTATTGTTATGCTCACAACTGTCATTAAAGGTTCAAATATAAAATTAGAAACGTGATTTATTGCGCAGTGCCTTGTTTCTGAACTGCAGTTATACATGTTTATGTAACATAAACATAACATGTGACAAAGGGGGAGGGGTCAAATATCTTGAAAAAAAGTGTGACATCATTTATGAAAGGTACCTTAGTTGTTTTATGGGGGAAAAGTGACATACCAATTGCAATTTTCAAGATTTTTGACTGCAGAAATGCCTTGTCAATACGTCGCCACTTTCAACACCTCTCTCAGTTGTATAGAGATTTTCAGAAGAACTTGACAAATATATAAAAATTAATGTATGTTTCTCTCATGTGTCAAGACATGGTATTAAAGCAATAAGAAGAAAAAGGCACAAGGTCCCAAAATCAAACACTGGTTTTTAATGAGACAACCACCAAAAACTGGCTTAACCCAGCACTGATTTTAAATGAGACAACCACCAAAAATTGGCTTAACCCAGCACTGATTTTCAATGAGACAAGCACCAAAAATTGGCTTAACCCAGCACTGATTTTCAATGAGACAAGCACCAAAAATTGGCTTAACCCAGCACTGATTTTCAATGAGACAACCACCAAAAATTGGCTTAAACCAGGGTTGCATTTTTTTTTTTTTTTTTTAATTTTTAAGCAGACCTTAAAGACTTTGGATATTTAGTCACATTTTTTTAAATAAAAGTAACATTTTTATACTTTTGAGAATAATCTGACGTGTTAAACATTATGCTAAAACACTTTAACCTATTTTCACTGTAATAGATATTTTTTAAGATAATCAAATTTTTAATATAAAATAAATGATTCAAATGAAATTTCACCCTACCAAGAATAATAGGACGCTAAGTAAAGAAAAAATGAACAAATTTGATCTGAATTTTTTTGCTGCTGGAAAAAATTAAACAATTGTGTGCACTTAATTTTACATTGAGTGCACTTTAATCATTTTTCTACTTGAAATAAGCAGTTTGAAATATTTGAATAGCTCACTCCGTCACTAAAACTGAAATTTTTTTTAATGAATATCTCAATTGAAACTTTACATAAAAAATATTCAAAAGGAAA
Source organism: Octonoba sinensis (assembly GCA_038502835.1). Taxonomy (NCBI): domain Eukaryota; kingdom Metazoa; phylum Arthropoda; class Arachnida; order Araneae; family Uloboridae; genus Octonoba; species Octonoba sinensis. Next base: position 21,960,205 of record CM076601.1, on the reverse strand, counting down.
AAAACCTTAAGCTATTATGGAACAACATAACAAACATCTTCAAGGATATGTATTCTAAATTCTAAACTATTTTGTTTTCAACACTAATAATGAATTATTTATTGTGTGTTATTCTTTAAATGCATCTAAAATACTATTATTAAAATTAAAAACACATAAAGAGGCTCATAATTACCGTGAATAACAGCATGAGTGGTTTATGCTTTGATGTTAAGATGTTTGAAGAATAATAAAGAATAACATTGTACAATTTTAAAAAATAATAACTAGTTCTAGAGTTGTGAAGTATGTTGCGCACATAACAGTAACACATACACGAACAGTGGTACTTATGAAGTTTTGCTTGGAGTACAGGTTGGAAATGCAATGTTTTTTACAATTTTAAAAAATAATAACTAGTTCTAGAGTTGTGAAGTATGTTGCGCACATAACAGTAACACATACACGAACAGTGGTACTTATGAAGTTTTGCTTGGAGTACAGGTTGGAAATGCAATGTTTTGTGCTTGGAACAGCACTTTGAAACGCAAAAATCAATTTTTAAATTTTTTATGGGGGTGGGGAAGTCAGCTGAAAAGTGAAAAAAAAAAAGAGTTGCGCTCCAAACCTCTTTCCTCTAATTAGCTTTTGAGAGGAAGGAGAATTTGATGGTGCTTGGTGCGCTCCCCACGCCCCGCTTTCGAATGAAATCTGTTTCATGTATTAATATGGTAAACATAAATGAGAGATATATATATACATACATATAAATAAAAGTTCTTACAGTTAAAAGGTAACTTACCGGTAAGATATCTAGGTTTGGATCTTCACAGGCAGAGGCATTATGCCACCATTTTTCATATAGCTGTCTGAGCGTACCTTTTTCTGTCAGGGTGATGATCGCATGGTCAAATTTCTCCCTGAAATGTAATGCATTAAATACTGATTTTTAAAAATTCATATGAAAAAACATCTTTTAAACTTCATCAAGCTAAAAGAAAAAGGAAAATTCCAATGGTGTCTAAATTCCTGTAAAATGGTGCCATAGTCATTAATACTAATCCCCGTAAAATATTTTACATTATTCTATGGAGACAGTCGTATTGAGTTACTTCGCGAGAGCTTTGTCTTTTACTACCTATTTATTACAAAGGAGTAAAAAGATTGCTGAGAGTTATATAATCCAAGGTATAATTGTATAATATTTTCAGCGGATAGACTCGATATCAGTGGAGTTCCCAGTAGGCCCATCATTTAAAAATTTCTCGGGGGGGGGGGGGTAGGAGCAAAGGGTATAAACTCAATGTATATTGCACTAAAAAAAACAAGATACATGTACATATATATGAATACATTATATTTCCCAAATTGAGGGGGGTGGGCAATACATTCCCTGACCCCCCTAAATGACGGGCTTAGTTTCCGAAATGAGCTGCCAAACCAGAACGGCTAGTCCTCAGTGAAGGACCAACGATTAAACCATAAGAAGGTTCTGGTTTTGAGCAAACTTCACACTCACTTGCAACGTCACAAGTCGCTCTGATGTCACACATTCTCTAGTGCGCTTGTTCCAGACATGGTAAGGATTACCTACTCGATGGTAACGAGTTTTAGGGAAGTTCGTTTTGCAGGTGCGTTATTTAGTACACGTATCAGAATGTTTGCTTCTCCGTTTGTTAAAAGCAACTAAATTTATGAACTGGCGTATAGCATCAGTTCAGAAAGAATCAAGAATGCAAAACGAACTAGAACGCGAACAGAAACGGCACATTCCTTATTCCAGCAGTTCCTCCCTTGAGCATGAATGGATTCTTCTTGGCAATTTGCCAGTCAAAGCTTTTTTTTTTTTTTTTTTTGTGTGGTAGAACTGTACCTTCAAGGCATTTTTCTTTTTCTTACAAATCGTTACTTCATTCAAGAACTGAAATCGAATAAGCGTTTATTGAAAGGCAAACACATACTTGAGAGAGGAGTTTTTCTGGAGGGCCACAGCATAGTTCATCGTATTCAGGAACCCGGAGGTGACTAAAATATCGCATGGTTCCGTATCTGCCCATAATTCACTACTGGAAGATTCCATGACAAAGGCATAGGCTCCTCCAGAACTGCGGACCCTTTGCGCTCCTTCGTCATAATTTTTCGTCAACACATCAGGATTTTCGCTGAGGAAGCGACCGAAGTCCCGGTACAGTCCTATCTCTGATTTCTAAAAGAAGGCAGGGGGGGAAAATAGAATTCATGCTAAGTTACCACACTCATAGAAGACTATGCTCAGTAATTTATTGTAAGAATGGAGGCAATTCACCGCTAGAGGGACTCATGAGCGATCACCGTTGTCACGTGATATCGGCTCTTTGTTTACTAAGATTTTCAATTGAGTTCTACGCCAGGAAAATTAGTTATCTTAAAATAAGTAGACTATTTTCACAGCTTTTTCTGATTATAGCCCAGTATTTACCTTTAATTTAATCATTATTCAAGAAATTTATTAATTATTAGAATAGTTATAGTGCTTTATTTAGTATTAATTTATGTAATGTAGAACTTTATTTAGGCCTAGTTTTTAATTAGATTTGTCGAACACGAAGTAAAGCGATGATACGGCTTCTACATTGCTTTCATCTCTGCCACGTGACCAATGACGTTGCTTGAATTGCCTCCATTGAAACGTATATTTTAGAAACCAAAAAATTATGAATAGTTTTTCAAGATTTTATGTTTCATCTTCTGCAATCTAATTAAAATCGTAATAGATAGTTTGTCATCGTCATTGATTATTTTTCCTGATGCCTATTATCGTGCATTATCGCATTTGCTCAAAAATCGTATTTTCACAACCTTGCGTTTTGTTCTCTCTTTTCCTTCATAACGTAATTGATTACATTTCGTTGTTATCGGCTACGTCTGATCTAAACTTGACTTTCTAAATGGCTTGGTACAAACCAAAAAATAAAAACCTTTTATTGGGAGTTTTCACGTTGATTCTCAATTAAATACTATGTCATCTCTTACAAAGGTCAAAATCCAAAACTTAAAAAACGTAATTCTGAGAATATAAAAAATAGTGACTATGATATTCCCCCTCTCCCTGACCTTTCATCTGTTAAAATCCGGAATGCTTTCGTCATAACGAAACAGAATCCGCAACTTATACCTGTAAGATCGCTTCACTGCAGCAGTAGTGCTTCTGCAAAGAAAACCGTTCTAGGTATTTGATCAATTATAGTTCTAGCCGCGTAATTATAATTGTTGTAACGAAAAACTAATTGAAAATGCACATTGTTTATGTGCATAAAATTTGGGATAAGGTTTGTCATATTCTACTTAAAAACGAAGTTTTGAAAAGTAAACGGAACTTGTAAAATCGAAATGGTCATTTAAAAAAAAAGTTTTATTTATTTTTCCCGGTTTGATTTTGACTCTTTAAATGTAGATTTGAATTTTTTTTTTCGAAAAAATTTCTGTTTCATGAAAGTGCTCATTTTATATATTTATTATTTTTATTTGCTTATTTAATTTTGCATGGATTTCATCAATTAAAAGTACATGCGTATAAAAATCAATTTTCAAATTGCTTACTTATTTCAATTATTATTTATTGTAAAAAAGATAATGCCGCGTCCGGACTAGAGAACTCTCAGTATGAGCATAATGTCATGAAAACGAAAAACAAATTCTGCGCATGACCTCAGCGTGCAAGCAACCGTTGGGTGAGCCCTCCTCGATGGGTGAGTCGATTGGCAGGGCTCAGGTAGAGTAGAGTCCCTGTATCTTAGCGAGAGTAGCGTCAAAGCGGTATCATTTTCCTATTGGTGGAAGGTTTGAACCCTCCGCCCGAGGCAGTGCCTTCTTTCGTCCCATAGCTTTAACGTGGAGACGATTAAATGCCATGAAAAAACACTGGAATCCGTAAAATTAAAGGCAAATAAATTTTTAAAATTATTTTATTATTGTTCTAAAATGTTTAAAATATAGCAATGTAGCTTTATTTTGGGCCATATGCTCCTATTTATTTAATTATTTCTTTGTTAAAATAAGTGCATGCTTTCTTAATGCTAATATTCCATGTTGACCCGCTATTTTTGGCCCTAATTGTCATTTTCCCTAATAAATAAATTGCTAGTATCCTAAAGTAATTAAAAAACATCGCTTCAAGATTAAGAAAGTGTTTAAATTTAGTAAAATTAAGTTATTTTAACGAATACTTTGTATCTTCGACTTGGCGTGATTTGCTTATGCTTGGCGACTATTGGAATGTAAACATATCGGCCGCTTCCACACATTCTTGTCAGTCAGTTACGAATGGATTTTCTTATATATAAGCGGCTTATTCTGCCGAATTTTAAAATAGGCAGGGTAGTTAGCTGTGTAGGAGGCCAAGTTTTACTGCCCTTCAAAACCAATTATCAATTTCAAAAATGTTCTATAATGTCATCTTCGTTTTCCTACTAAATTACTTGAAGTTAGGGAGTTACGAGGGGGGAGGCCGCATATGCGGAGCTGAATTCGGCCTCGGAGAAAGTTTTCCGTATTTGCTCTTAATTTAATGAATACCTTCATGGGGAAATGTATTTTTTCACATAAGGGAATCATTCATAAATGATGTCACGCTTCGAGGGGGATGGGTAACAAGAAGTGTGACATCAGGCTTATACAACATAGCGGGACAAAGGGGGGAGGGGGTCAAATATATCAAAAAAAAAAAGGGGGGGGGAATTTATGAACGGTCTCTAAGTACATTCTTTCTTCTTAGAACATTTTTTAACATAACTTTTACATAACGAGTTTTGTATAAAAATATCACTGATTAAATAATAATTCCAATTTTTTTTTTTACCAATTCATTATTTTACCATTCATATATTTCTAGCATTACTGCTTTAAATTTTAATTTAGTTTCCCTAAGAAATAAAAAAAAAACGAGTAATCTTTTAATGATTTATTAATGCAATATTATCAACACACACACAAAAAAAAAAAACTTTCAGAATTAAAAATCCAAGAAATTATGTTGAAAATAATAAATTTATAAATATCATTATTTATTTTTGATTCAATTAAAGAGTAACAATTTCCATGTTCTCTATTTAACATAACGTAATTTAAAGCTGCGAATGATTAAACTATCCTGGACTTGTTGAGACCAAAGATATTTTTAAAAAACGTTTGTGGCTTACGCAAAAAGTAGCTTTTAATTCAAACAGAAATTTTGCTATCAAGTGGACAAAATTTCCCGTTAACGATTATCGTTTAGCGGAAATCCTTGAGCGAGTATGAAGCCAACCTTGCACTCGGCGGCAACCCTGTTTTTCGTCCGGAGGCAGTTTTCCCCCGATCTGTCGTTACTCTGAAGACTACGTCTTATAAAGGAACTCTAAGGTAGAGCAGTGTTCAAGTCTGTATGCACCCTTAAGAAATCAAAACGTTTCTCCATTCTGAACCTTCCTTGCCAAATGCACCTTTTGCATTTTATTTATTTTGTATGGGTTATTTAAATTTAATGATGCGTAGATTTTCCTTTTTTGGGGGAGGGGGGAATAATATCGAAGAACGATACACTATCATAGGCACACTGTCAAGAGAGCGCTTGATGTTCATTCGGTATTGATAAACCGACTAGAACAAGCCTAGTCTATATAAAAATTCTATTCGTTGCGGCCTTGTTCATTTATTTCCAACAAATTTCAAAAAGAAAGCATTTTGTATAAACATACATATTTGAAGGAACTGTGTAGAAGAACTAAATAAAGTCCTTAAACCTTAAGAGCTCGTTACACATACGTTCTCAGGGTTCACACTGGGGCAAAATACAAGGTGGGATTTCCCCACCTTGATCAAAATTTTAAGTGGGATTTTTAAAATTTAAGCGCAAACAAATTTATTTTTGAGTGGGATTTCAAAAAATATTGCCTGAATCGCGCAATTGCGCGGCCTAGCGCGAACCCTGGTTCTTAACCGCGCTCCAGTTCATTCAGATGCGTGTTCAAAAGTGTGCGTGTACGTGCAATTCTGGAGTGCGCTCAATAATGTCGTTAAAAATGAATCAGATGCGCGTTCATGATCGCGCACTAAGAAATGTTGCAATTTACATTCCCGTTCATGATCATACGCGTTCTTAACCGCGCATCAAAGTGAGATCATTGCACGATTCTTCAGGTTGTGGCTTCTGCAATTCAAAACCCTTTTGTTCGGGTTTTGTGTATGATACGTCAATGTCATGTGTGTATTATTATGTGTAGATATTTGTAATTTATTTCTTACTGATTTTTCTTTGATGTATTACATTTTGTGTTTCGAATATTAGCTTAGCACATGGAACGTCGTTGTCTCTGAAATTCCATACGCCACTCTCTATGGAACTCCAATGAACGACCCGCATCTGAACGCGTTCTTGCGCCCGGTTAAGAATGTGGACCAATATTGGGACACATTCTTGAACACCACGGTTTTACTCGCGTTCTGTCGCGCGGTTAGGAACGTATATGTAAAGGGCCCTTTAAATGCGGTAAACAAACCTACACCAAATTTAAATAAAAGGGAAGGAAGGGGGAAAAGGGGAGAGAAAACTGACAGAACTTCAAAATTTCGTCAGTAATTAAGTGATTACGCGTGATGACTATTTATACATCCTAACGGGTAGATTTAAGGTTGCAAATTAAATTTTATTGCATATACGTTACTCCGTTTTCAATGCTCTTAGAAAATACATATTCGCACACATGCGAGCTACTTACACAAATTTTATTAACTTCTTTATTTACTAAAATAATCCGAGAATATAAAACGGGTTAAGGCTTACCAAGAAAAAGTTAACCGTTGATCCGCTTCTTAACGTACCAACAGTTGGATACCCATTATCGAGGAATTCCTGAAACGAAATAATTATGGTTGTAAAATTACTTCTATAATTCTAAAAATAATGTTTGTGAGTTGCTTATACGCACATGCGTAAAATCATGCGAGAAATAAAATCCCACCTCCAAAGAGAAATTAATTTAGGATAGTGGTTATGTTGGCACACTGAGCTATGTAAGGCTTTTTTGGAACCCTTCCCAATTCCAGCTTTTCAAAATTGCACCTTAAAATAGCATTTACCCTAAATCAATATCATGTAAGACAAGGGCATATCTGGTTGTACCGCAACTAAAAATAAATAATAATTAAATGGAACGATAAAACTGATAAATAAATAAAAGTGAATAGGGAAGGATGGGGTAAAATGGGTCACTTGATAAAAAAACCCAAAATAATAGAAGTTGAAATTGAAATTTTTAAATCAATATTTTTTATGTTATATTTTAATGTGTTGGCAACATTTTTCATTCTAAAAAAAGTTAGGTTCTTAAATATGGCAACACAAAAAATATTTTTGTAATTTTTGGATGATAGTGTGCTAAACATATCGTTTACCAACTTCTGAAAATCTCTATATTTTTTCAAATAACAGCCCAAATTTAAAGGATTTCCTCACTAAGAAACTTTAGAGATGAATTCCAACCGAGCATTTAAAAAAATATTAAATATTGAATTTTTTGCACCAGTTTTTCTTGGATGGGGTAAAATAGGTCAGGGTTAGGCTTAGCTAGTTCTATTCGATTATTATTTTAAAATTTACTCTGTTGCACCTCACTGCAGAAAGTTCCTAAATTTAAAGTGTATGTTGTTTATTTTATTGGAAATTAAACTAAAAATTTTTTTTTTCATGTTTTCCTTAAAAAAAGATCACGTTGATATGGTAGAGAGAAGTGATGTTGCTGAAGTATTATGTGAACCAATATGTAACAATTTAGAACAATATTATTTCAACATTTCAATGTAATCATAATTCAAAATCTTGCTAAATATGTTACTTTCTCTTTTTTTTTTTTCAATAAAAATTGAATTTTTTGCACCAGATTTTCTTGGATGGGGTAAAATGGGTCAGGGTTAGGCTTAGCTAGTTCTATTCAATTATTATTTTTAAATTTATTCTGTTGCACCTCACTGCAGAAAGTTCCTAAATTTAAACTGTATGTTGTTTATTTTATTGGAAATTAAACTAAATTTTTTTTTTTAATGTTTTCCTTAAAAAAAGATCATGTTGATATGGAAGAAGTGATGTTGTTGAAGTGTTATGTGAACCAATATGTAACAATCTAGAACAATATTATTTCAACATTTCAATATAATCATAATTCAAAATCTTGCTAAATATGTTACTTTCATTTTCTTTTTTTTTTTCAATTTCAAATTAATAACTAACTGTTTTCAGCATTATTTTCCACTCTGACCCATTTAACCCCACGATGGAGTAAATCAGGCCACAACTTTATAAGCTCAGTTAAACTATTTCATAATTAAAAAATAAATATTAAAATGACATAAAATTGACCTAAAGGATTTCAATGTTAAGATGCAATTGAAACGAAATGGGAAGTGTTTCTGGTTTTGTTGCTATGATTTAAAGATGAAAATAGCTAAAAAGTGACCCATTTTACCCCACCTGACCCTAATTCAAAATACCCGTTCGTTTTGGGACACCGTTTTTCAGCAAATAAAGGACTACGCGCGTTCATATCACCATGGGCGTATCAAAGACTGAGGAGGGGATGAGGGGTGATATCGGGATGTATCCCACTCAAAGTTCCGACATCATTAAAAACAGGCATTACTAAAAAAGGCTCCCAGCAATATCCCCATCCCCATTCCCGAAAACAGTTCCTGAATGCGCCACTGTACATCACCCACCTTCAGTAATTCGTGCGATGATTTCCTAGAATGAGTCGTGGTGATGCTCGTCCGTACTCGAACTAATTCCGAGCTGAGTGAGGCGATGTACATGAGGAGCAGGAAGAGACAAAAGGCCCACCACACAAGCGCCCACAAACGATGGGAAATGGTGCTACAAGAAAGAGAAAGCACATTTTAGATCAAATAAAATGTAAACTTTTGTGTTACAAAGTAAAAATTAAAAATAATATTAAATCGCCAAAAATGTTTTAAGTTACATGGTTTTATTTAAATTCAAAACATCGTTGCATTATCCAAACAAAACTATTGTTGCCAAACGGCAAATGATAATGCTGATCATTTCCTCAGAGTCGAAATTATTAATTTTTTTCCCAATTAACGTTATAATAAATTATAAAATGCATGGATTATTGTATTGTCTTCGAAGATAAGCTTGTGTGCAAAATTTGAAGATAATGCAGTCATAGTTGTCGAAAACCGCGTAACAAAATTCCGCCACAAGTCAAGTTAAATAAAACCATGTAATAATAACGTAAAATCAAACACAAAAATTGCATGCACGCGTTTCGAGGTTACAAGGAACCCCTTTTCAATGCAAAAGAGTGAGCTTCTAGATAAGAAACGTCTGACTGAAGCAAACTTGGATCTTTTTCATATAAGGGCGCAATTTTTGCAAATTTTGTGCTTAATTTTATGTTGATTTATAGTTTTTATTAATTTGGATTATTATTTGTGTTTTTGCGGAAACTAAAAAAAATATAATAATCAGCACTTATATATGGGCATTTACAAGTCATATCGATGTTACCTACACTTCTAGAAAAGTTCCTTAGTCTAGCTGTAAAAAGTTCCATTGACGCGTAGTAAATGAATTTAGAATGCAGTTTTTCTTGAACGCATTTCTAACCACGTGACAGAAAAATTTAACGCGAGTGTCCGATTACCTGTTACGCCACAATCTTTTTCATCATTTTTTTCAAGTTCTGTCATTTTAGAGTTAATCGATTTGGCTACATAGTCATCTCTATGATGCAGCGTGAAGCAAAAGGGTGTAAACGACAAAATCAAGATTTTGAGTTAAGGTTCAACTCATACCATGCGCAACAGCGACGAAACCTTTCAGGAACGTTCATTGGTTCTATTTAACACCACATCTTCATATTGAATGATTGGCGTTTTTCATTGCGTCATGAAAACTGACTTTCACTCAGAAGAGTGTGGTTTGTTGATTGCGCAAACGAAGCCATATGTCATCGCTGTCAGCTGGATAACCATAACAACAGTCTATTACGACGGAGGCAAATATCTTCTTCGCTTTTGGTGTCGATGCCCCCTATAACGGGTACAAAATTCGAATTATATAGGGGCTTTCATTTAGTAGTCTTTCTAACTGACACTGGAGAACTGCACCTATCTGGGCTACCGCTAACATATTGTTGCGAGTTGGCTGAACTTTAAACAGATGACTAACTCCTTGAACGTACAGGGCAATTTATTTACAAGTTATTTACAGTATGTACAGATTTTTACAACACAATATCGCGCAAAGTTCACCCATCACCGTAAAACCAACGCTTATCTCATATTCCCTTCCCAAATACGAATCAAGCACGTAGCTTACAGCTCGATGGCTCACATTGACAGGCAGTCGCCAAAAGACTAAAAACTAAACTAACTTCTGGACAGAGCTCCTTATATAGCATCTCGGATCACGTGACATGAATAATCCAGAAAATTCAAAGATTATCTTCGCCATGGTCGGAAAGTCGCCAACCTTGGCGAGAAAAAGCAAAATGAAAATCTAAAAACATAGGTTCGTAACTTTATATTTCCACAAAACAGAGCAGTGTGTCTCGTTTCGTTTGCGCTAGTTATCACGAAATTTTCGTTTTTGCCACTTACACACCTTTACTTTTAGCTGCCTCAGAATTCATATAAAACAGTAATTAACGGTGGTGTCGTAGTAAGGGGCGGGACTCGTACGCCCCAGGTCATAGGATCGGGCTTGGTAGTGTCGGTGGATTTTCAAGATGCAGAAAATCGTCTGAGTTCATGCCGTATGATTATGCGGCATGTGAAAGATTCCTTGAGTAGACATTTGGTTCGGATATTCTCGGCTTAAATTAAATTTCTAGTGCAATTTCGCATCAACAGAGTTCGGGTGCTCAACCTCTCAGTGAAGAAAATGGACGTCAAAGGAAGCGGAGATGGTACCACTCTCATAGTGGTGCCGCTGAAAGAGTTGGTACAATGAAACCTGTGTAAGTTGACCACTTGCGGTGCAGCACTTTAGTGGTCAACTTGGGGAGATGATCAACGTGCATAGGGTGAGGGGCTAATGCCGTTCCTGACAAAAGTGATCAACTTTACAGGTTTTACTGTACTAATCTGTGGAGAGCGCACAACGCACTAGGTCTGCAATCCGCAGAAGCCAATTCAGCAGCCCCATAAGGGACCGTTCATAAATGATGTCACGCTATTTTCCCATGTATTTGACCTCCCTCCTCCCCCCCCCCTTTGTCACAAAATGTCGCACCTCAATGAACCCCTACCCACCTTTGTTGCCTGTCACGCTATGTTGCATAAGCATGATGTCACACTTCTTTCTACCCCCTCCCCTCCCCTTGTCACTAAAAGAACTAAACTCAGTGGCGCGCCAGCCCTTTTGAGGGCCATGGCCTACTGTGCCCATCCCAATTTTCGAGACCGAGGGCCCTGGGGTGCAGAAGCAGAAGTTCCGGTCAAGTAGTCGGCCTGACGCGGAACGACCAGTTCCCAAGCAAGCTTGGTACTCATTTTATCGACCCCACTCCATGGATGAAAGGCTCAGTCGACCCTGCCCAGCCCGGGAATCGAACCCCAGACCTGTGGCATGGTAGCACACTTTGTCCACTCTTTGTGCACTCCCCTTGTCACATTTTGTCACAATTTCGCGAACAATCTCCCTCCTCGAAGCGCGACATCATTTATGAATGATCCCTAAGGAAAAAACCGTACTTAACGAAAAGTTACTAACCGTGGATAAATTCCAGTCCCCCTAAACAGGAGTGAGCCAATAGTAAACCAGACACTTCCACAAGGAGACAAATTGTCCGTTCCTTTCGTCTCCAGAGCCCGGACTCTATCAGGAGCCCCCGTGAAGCGACTCATGGCGAAACATAAGGCGGAGAACACACCTGTTGCAAGCAAAATGATCAACCACACTCCCTCGGACCAGACGGACAAGAACGAGAAAGGCCCGAAGCGGGGGACCTCTGTCTGGCCCTCTGGTTTCTTGATCAAAATGTTGAGACCCGCCGTCATGAAATTTTGACTGAAGTCGACGGCTTCGCCTCGTTGAAGTGTCTTCGTGAGAGGAGCAATGGCGGCATCGGCTTGCTAAGGGGAATAACGAAGGAAATTCGTAAAGAAAAAAAGAAAAGAAAAGAAAGGGAAAAAACTTTAATAACTTCTGAAATATTCTGAGACAACCATATTTTATTAATTTATTTATTATTATTATTTTTTTCAAATAAAATTCCAAGAGGTACCAAAATGTACTTATATCTTAACCCTCTGTTAGGCGTGCGAATCTGTCAGATGCATAAATAAAATAGCGATACTGGTAGGTAGGTGCTAGTTTTTGCATTACGTCAGTAACAATCCATTATTTTCGCTGCCTATATAAAATAATGGATTGTTACTGAAGTGATACAAAAATTAGCACCTATCTACCTGTATCGCTATTTTATTTATGCATCTGACAGATTCGCGCGCCTAACGGGAGGGATAAGACCGTAATTCGAATTTACACAACATTGATTTCAATGTAAAATTTTTCTCAGAAATATTCATCAAGAAAAACAAAACATACAAGTAGTGCATGAATTCAAACTGTAAAACTTTATAAGTTTACAAACGTACCATTGCATATTTATTTTTGTTTATGAATATTTATGAGAAAACTTAACATTGTATATAACTTGACATAAAAAAATGAAGCAATTCTGGTCTTTGAGTTGGACCCACAGAACAAAGATAAACATAGACTATGTCTTCCATTTTCTATTGTACGTAAGGAGAAACAGGTTACGGATATAAAAGACGAAATTTTGTGTAATAAATGAGGCGAGTTCTGCATTTGACCCCGTTCTTGCTAACATGATGGTCTCAGTCTAACTAAGGTATATGTATATGAGCCCCTACATTAGGCATTTTGGATCGGATTTTTATTGTTGAAATGCTAGGGTGGCTCCTCACTTGGAGGTTCTGGCATTATGTCACATTACCAAATCTCGCTCAATTGGGGAAAGTTTAAACGCCAGACAGAATGGAACATCACCAATAAGCGTTTCAGGCCCGAAAGGACAAATCCGCAGAACCAGTGCTCTTATCTAAAATGACGGATGAGTCGGCCTCTATATATAGGGATTGCAAGTTTAACTAAGCTTCTGAGAAGCACTATAGCTGGAAAGAAAAAAAAAAAAAAACACTTGGCTTGGCCAAGTTCATTTCGCCAAATGGTCATGTGATTTTTACGGTCAGAAACGCTTTCACGTTGACAGCCTTAAAGTAGCTGCATTGCTCCGTCGAGTTTAAGTTAAGTTTCTGGTTTAACCGGGGTCGCCGCGTTTACTTTGATTGGGCCTGGAACAAAGGAAGAAGCAAAACTCACTAAGAGATGGTTTGGGGCTGGGCCGCCGGGATAATCTCTCTCTTTTGCTACTCCCTTGTTCCAGACCCAGTCGAAGAGAGAGAAAATCTTGGCGGCATCACCCCGAATCTGTCAAAGAGAGAGAAATAGTCGCGGTGGCCCTTCCCCGAACCATTGCTTAGTGATTTTCGGTTCTCCCTTGTTCCAGGCCCAATCAAAGAGAAAGCTAATCGCAGTGGCCCCAGTTCAACCTTGATTTTGCTAGATGACCTTTTCCCCAACATTGACATCTTCCAAACAAAAAGTTCTGAAGATGCCTGAATAAATTAACTTTAACCCTGATAAATACGATGAAGCAAAGGCATACCCGTCTGACGAGTTCTCCGATCATTCCAACCCAGACTCCATTTTCCTTATATCCATACTTTCCATCCTTGACTAGACGCAGGTCAAACGGCCTTCCCATGACGTCTCTCAACTCTTGGATCAAATCTGAAACGTACCCCGTGTAAGTCCCATCGGGATTTCTACGCAAAAAGGGCCACACCTAGAAATAAAATTAGATCATAATATTTTACACATTTCATATTACTAGAGTTTGCCCAACATTCGAAATTCAACAGTAATATTTAAACTTAGCATTGAAAACATTATTATATTTATATCATAATATCGATCCTCTTGTGAACTCGGTTTTTGTTCAATTAGGGTGAGTAAGAGGTACCTATATAGATCACCGGGGACTTTGGGCTTAAAGTGGGATCCAAACGACCAGTAAATGGTGGAAAGAAGTGTTATACCGATCAGTAACATTGCCAGAATTCGAACCCCAACACTTGGTGTGGGGGGAGCCGTGTGCTCTATTGACTATGCACTTCACAGCACTGCTGCTCTTTAGATCAAAAGCGAGAGTCACAGGATATTGGTCGTTTGGTTTGCAATCAAAGCAAGCTGCAGTCTATCGCAACAGGTAAAAATGCAGAACATGGTTAAAATAAAAAGTAGTCCAGGGGAGGCAATTCACCTCTAGAGGGACTCATGAGCGATCATCGTTGTCACGTGATATCCGCTCTTTGTTTACTAAGATTTTCAATTGAGTTCTACGTGGAGTTCACTAGGCACAATTAGTTATCTTTAAAATTAATTAGACTATTTTCACAGCTTTTCTGATTATAACCCAGTATTTATATGTAACTTAATCATTATAAAAGAAATTTATTAAATATTACCATAGTTATAGTGTTTTATTTAGTGTTAATTTTATGTAACGTAGAAGAACTCTATTTAGGCCTAGTTTTTAATTAGATTTGTCGAACTCGAAGTAAAGCGATGCTACGGCTTCCTTTGTTTACATCGCTGCCACGTGACCAATGACGTTGCTTGAATTGACTCCATTACATTTTGTAAATGAAAAGTAGTCGAACTACAGCTCCAATAATAAAAAATAATAAATAAAAAGAGAAAGAAATTTTGATGAATGCAAAGTCTGAAATATGTGTCTTACTTCAACGCTTGTGACGAGGATCGGCGGTCCATACTGCGCAAAAGAAGCAAATGTAGGAGAAACTGATTGAGAAAATTCCGGGGTCAAGATCAGTCCTTCACCCTCTGACCATGTCCCAACCTAAAAATCAGATCATATCACTACTGATAAAATGTTACTTATTATTGATAAGTTTATTAATTTGTTACAAATTTATAAACTGCATTATCTTCTGCATTTGGCGAAAAATTTGAAATATGAAATAATTAGAAAACTAATGTTTCGATTTTCGGGGTACCGATGTTATACCCTGCTCCCCGGCTTATCTTTGTAAATAGTGCACATAAGTTTTCTATTTTAATAATGTTAATGTGTTTAATAATGTTTCTTTATGTTTAATGTTTATTTGTAATTGTATTGTCTTATGAGTTGTAATTAGTTTTTAATTGATAACAGAAGTGTACTTGTAATGTTAACGTAGCTTCCTCTCCAGGGATTGTACTGCCCAGGAGGTGCAGTCCTAGAGGAGGGGGCAATGTTACGATTTTCAGGGTACCGATGTTGTTTCTCGCCAAGCTTGGCGCCATCTCGGTTCACGTTGGATAATTTAGTCTTTCTATCCTCTGAGGAGAAGCTCAGTTGTTGTTGAGTTCAGTTTAGTGTTAGACATTGGCCGAGTGCATGACAGTCTGAGCCGTTGTGCTGCAAGCTTCATGCTTGGTTCTTTTCGTATTTGGTTAGGAAATACGGGATTACCATTTTTCTTACGGTAATGTGTAAACTCCGAGAGATATGGTTATTGGAAATTTGTATATAGTGTAAATAGACTGTAAATAAATTGCTCTGTGTGTTTTTGTACAAGGACTCAGTCACTGATTTAAAGTAAGACCCAGAACCCGTAACACTATTTACAATTTACTGAGTACGAGGAAAAGACAATGTAAATAAAGCACCAATTGTCTGAGCAAAAAATAAAGACCGTTCCTGGTTGTTGTCTATTCACTCACAACTTGCTAGCTGTGTGTTGAGCACTACTTTCCTGCACTGATGAGGAGGCTCCATTGTAGCTTCGAAATTGCTAGTTGCATTATTTGTTCCGACAATTTAGGCTTTATTTACGTTGTTTTTTCCTTTACTCATTTTTAGCATAAAGCATTTTTGATCATTTGTTTCATATTTACAATACTGTTAAATTGAAAAAACAAATCCAAAAGTTCTGTTTTTTTTTCGCCTGAACTCCTATTTTAAATTTTAATCTTAACACTTTTTTTTACGTACGGATATTTAATTAATTATATTTCAGATATTTTTAATTCTAGACATAAAATATCGAGAAATAGGGAATATTTCTTTAGGTATAGGACTGGTTTTATTCAAGATAGCGTCTTCAGCTATGGGTGAATTCCATCTCATTTGAACCCAATTTTAAAAAAATCATTTAACATATTTCCCTAAGTATTTTACACCATTGGAAAGTTTGAAGCTGCACAAAGCTGGGAAGAACTGTAAATTTCCCCAAAAACAGAGATTGAGTAGTACTCTATAAGCAAAATCAGCGCCCCTGTGCCTTTATAGGCCCGAAGACTGTTTCAACAGAGAAGCAAACATGCTGATTCGCATTCTATATAAACGCACCTAAAAACAAACTTCCCTAAAACGCGAATGGATTCGCCCTTTTCTGCCATGCGCAGAAGCGTCCACGTGTCAGAACTTCATGGTCTAACTGTACAGGTCAAACTAATAAAAACGTGTGAAAACGCGTAAACGAAACAATAACATGTATAACTTTTAACTTTATGTAACATGTTTACTTTATCATTTAACATGTATAACTTGCATGTATAACTTTTATTAACGTATACTTTTATTAGCTTATGCTTTTATAGTAACATTTTTCTCGTTGAAAAGTTAGGATAAACATAAGATGAAATATAGGAACTTAGAATTGGTGCTTCAAAAAGCACCAATCAATGCCAAGAACAAAGAAAAGGAACCAATCAGAAGCAGTCCCAGCAAGCCTGAGATTGGTGGCTTATCCAATGAGGTTTAAGCACATGTGATGGTTGATATATAAGTCCGGCCCTCTGCCATGACTTGATTTTTACAATGAAGAAGTCTGAAATATGTCAGGCGAAACGTCACTGAAATATCTTGGTTGGACCACGGCCTATAACCCCGGAAAATATTACGTTTGGTATAAGATGAAATATTCAGTTTGACAACAAAATTAACTTTTATATTGTGCTGTCAGGGGAAGACATAATATCTCAGTATTGCACAAAAGTTACCTTTCTCATTGCAGCTGCTGTTGTTTCAATAATATTCAGGTGATAACCTTTTCTTTGGCCATTTGCATCAAAACTAATCAGTCCAGTTACAGAGCGCTCCACTGTCACCTAAAAAGTTAAAAATATGCGGAGAAACAATCCGCATTTGATACTGATACTGCGATATACTTAATCTGCGTTTACACCAAAGTTGACAAAGCATTGTTTGTAGAAAACTAAAAGTTGTCAACAAAAGTTGCTCTTTTCAAATTATAGAGCAACAAGGGGAAGATTTTTTGTAGAGAACTGAAAGTTGCTCTTCTCAAATTTAGAGCAACAAGTGGAGAACTTGTTTCCAAAGAATTGTCGCCCTGTCACGCCCGGGACGCGTGGAGAGGGAGCAGTTCTCCACCAGTTTCCTACAAGTTGTTAGCAACAAATCTTCCACTTTTAGTTGTCAACTTTCTTTAATGTTTACCGACACTCCGCGGAAAACCCAAATTTAGTGGCAGATTTGTCTCTCCACAAGTGGAAGACAGAAAAAGTTGCTGTATTTTGTAGAAAAGGCAACAAATTGCAACAATTTGTTTAAAACTTAGTAGAAGACATTGGTGTAAACGCAGCCTTATTAGTAACTTTGACAACTCTTTTCTTGACACAAAAAATTTCAAGTTTGTAAAAAGATGTCTATGTAAATTTTAAAGTCTTCTCAAAGTTATTTATTTCTTTATTCAATACACTAGCGGTTCCTGCCCCGATATCTCCCGTTGTGAAATATTTAAAACATTACTGGGATGACCTTTCAGTAGCATTTTTAAATCAGCCGCCTAAGATTAACAGTTGGTTTGCCTGTATATGCATAAAATGCATTACTGCCTACAGCTTAAAGGGCAAAAGTAGGAAAATAGTATTTAGTTGGCAGTGGCTGGTTGTAGGAATTTCATTAGTAGCACCTATTTTTCAGCTTTTTTTGGCCCATTTTTGCTTAAAGTACTAAAAGTTAAACTTTTATATTTTTAATCTGTTGAAAACAATAGCCTAAAATAATTTAACGTACACACAAAAAAAAAAGTATTGTAATAACACAATATTCCTCTTTTTTTTTTCATTCCAAGACCCTTTTTTAAATTTTTATTTTGTAGCGTATGGAAGTATTGTATGTTCATAAAAGTTTTAAGAATGATTTGAGGTGGCGATTGACGAATGACTTTTTTAATTACCATTTTTTACCTTTAGTCGCACTGTGGCTCTGTTGGCGATCGCTAATTTTCGCCTTTCACGTGGTGAAAATTTGGAGTTCGCCGGCGGCAAAACTCCGGTTAAACTTAAATTCATTTAAAAAAAAAAAAAACTTCACGTCAACAATTGGGATCATGTTAGTATCTTTATTGGTTTACTGAAAAAAAATTCAGACTTCTATTTCAATTGTAATGAAACATATCGAATGCACCAACGGCACTTCCCATATGGACGAAAATTAAAAATTAGCCAACAATGTAAACAGACGGGAAACGTTGTTAAAATCTTAAAATCGAAGCAAAATAGACTAAGTCAGTGGTCGACAAACTTTAGAAGTTAAAGAGTCAATTTCACTATTAAAAGCGCCAGGAAAATTTTGTAATAGCAACAATTATAGAATAATAATAATTTTAAATATAATATATTGAATAATCAACAGGCTACCATTTATACTTTGAAGTAAATAATATATTCATATATAATATGTGGAGCCCCATTCAAGTAGTCAACGAGTCGCAGTTTTCCGACCCCTGGGGAGTAATCGCTAACATGAAAATGGAAGCCTTTTCGTAGCTTTGACATGAATGAAACCTCTCTAGTGACGTTTTATGAATAGACACTGAAGGCTCGTTTTTTAAGCGACCCTACACACACAATCTCAAAGGCACAGACCGCCCTGAATTCACGAGCGCAATTCTTCGACCATCGTTTCGGTGTCTGAAGCAAGTGAAGGTGGGATTTCAGAGTGAGACCGTGGGACGGAGCATGACGTTCGCGTAAAAACCAGGTTCGGTTAAAAAATCCGTTTAAAATCAAACTTTTAGACTATATGTTTAGTGAGGGGTATCCAGCAGAAGGCGCAATGAAGACTTCGCAAGGATTTAAAAAAAAAATAACAAGTTTACAAAAAATGACTGTGCATACAATGCACTTCGACATAACTTATACATGTATGATTCAGTTTATACCGTTCAGTCTTGTTCAACTTTTTTAAAAAGGAGAAACATTAAATTTTAGATTTTAACGAACATGCATCGTATATACGTGTGAAAGTTCACCCCCTCCCGATTTCCCTAAAAAAAGCTATCAAAAATGACTGACCTGTGTATAAACCCGCCGCTTAACTTAGTAACTTAAAAAATATGGTTTATATGCATTTGACAAACATATGAAATAATATTTGTATCTTCTTTGTATACAACATTTTTTGTAAACTTATGCCTTTTAAACAAATACAAAAGCCTAATTTACTTGATCCTCATTCCGCGGATCAAACTTTGAAATTTTGTGACCCGTGTATAAGCCTCTTTAGTCCAAAAAAAAAAAAGGGTCTCTATACACGAGTATATACGGTAATGCGGTATGTTACCATTTTGATAGATCTTTATTCCGCGGATCAAACTTTGAAATTTTGTGACGCGTGTGTGAGCCCTTTTCTTCCAAAACAAAAGCCTCTATACACGAGTATATACGGTCACACGATATCTTATCATTTTGATAGATCTTCTTTCCGCGGATCAAACTTTGAAATTTTGTGACCAGTGTCTAGGTCGTTTTCGTCAAAAAATAAAAAAAAAAGTCTCCATACACGAGTATATACGGTAATACGGCATCTTACCTTTTTGATGAGATCGGCGTCGGGAATAGGTGCTCCAGGAGTGAAACAATCCTTTTTGGGAGCAAGAGGGATGTCCCTTCCTTCTCTAAGCAATTTGCTGTACATGCTGTAGAGAATGCTGCTCGAATCATGATTCAAAATCACAGCATCCTACAAATGATAAATAGTAATGGAAAACAGCCTGATCAGTAAACAGCATGTCATAAAGCTATTACAAAAAACTTAACAAATTGTATAACTTAACATATACTTCAGTCATCAAAAATTGACGAAAGATCACACGTCATCAAAAATCGACTAAATTGAAATTTAGTGCAATTAATCGATTATGCTTCGTGAAAAATCGTTAAAATTTCAGTAAAAATTGCATAAGTCTAAAATAGATTGTAAAAAAGTAAAATTCATAAGAAACGGACTGACAGCGTAAAACCGTAAAAGCTGATCAATTTTCGTAAAAATTGCCAGGTTGGCAGACATGGAATATTAATACCGTTTATCATTCATATATGATATGATACATACAAATGGCACAAGATGAGAATATAATATATTGTACATACCGATGTTACAGTATACCAGCCTATTGGCACTTTAGTCACGACACGTACCGAGTATCAGTATGCAATGTACCAGGGTACCAGCATTACATTATACCCTGTTACAGATTAACGGTGTGCAGTATCAATATACGTTTCAATGATAAACACAAGAGTAATGCAAGAACGTAACAGAGAAGTAATATTCGATGTACTAAGTATATCGCGCTATTATATAAAATAAAATAAGTTAATAAATCAAAAAGAAATTTATTTTTTTTCATAACAACAAATGTAATTGTTAATACACGCAGTCGCAACACTATATCATTTCATGCGATGTGCCCAGATGGACAGTGCCAGTTGTACTATATTACCGCGGCGTCCTAACCATAGTAACCTGGCGTAACGTCAGTTAATTTGAAAAATCAAGATGTTAAGGAGTTTCATTACCTGAAACAAATTAACTGAAAACTCCTTAACATCTTGATTTTTCAAATTTTAGAAATATTAGCGCAAGGAAGAGCAACCCTATTCATTTCTACAGATTTTTGAGTAAATTAAAAACTAAAAGTCTGTAAAACATGTAAAATCAAAATTTTCGTGAAGTTTAGAGGTTAGTGTTATTTTTATCAATTATCCAGATCTTAACAATATAAAATCATGCATAATGTAAACAAACAGATAAAATCGTCAAGTAAACCATAAAAAAAATTCTATTTAACTCTATGAAAATGTAAAACGAAAAAACGTATCTCTGTTGCTTTAAAATCAATTAAAATAATCCAAGTTTTAAAAACACTTCCAGTCATATGTGAATTCTGGTGCACCAGGCGATCAGTGAGAGAATAAAACCTTGAGCACGCGACGAACTTATGAAATCCAGAGTAACAATTCCATTCGTAAAACGTGAACTATATTTCGTAGTGATACCTGGTTTCGTCCAAATTTCTGGACACACTTTCTCCCAGCTGGAAGCATTCTTGAGAATGCAACATTTAACTCAGTATAGACAAGAAAACACCTATTTCGATAGCGGCAATCGAATTTCCCCCAAGATATCCAGTTTTTCAGAATGGCTAGATGGGGCTTTGCTGTAATTTCACGGCAGGGCTGCCACAATACTATCTTCAACTTTTTTTTTTTTTCAATGTATCATCTCGAAAGGAATTAATATCTTTTATTTTCGACTTTCATCAAACCTGAACCCGCGCAAAGACTACCACAGAACGCATAAAATCCGTCTTGTTACTCTTTCAGCCATCTTTTTTTAACATTTCATTGCCAAGTTGAAAACTGCAATTTCATGTGGCGGGCATTTTATTTTAGTTTTTTTTTTTGTACTTATCGATTTAAGGTCCTAGCTTGGTGACTTTTTCCAAAATTTACTGCTAATAAAAGATTCAATCCTAACAAAATAAGAGCCACATTATTTAAATTTAATAAAAAAAAATAATTTGTTCTAAAATTGCTTTGTTTGCATTTGGTTTGGCGATGTAAGATAGTGTTGGCGATCTTAGCATGGTAGGTCCTTAAACCGATAAGTGGCTTTTTTTTTTAATTAATTTATTTATTTACTTGTATATGCGCCGACAGGGTGGCGTAGTGGTAGGGCGCAGTACGCCCAAGTTCGCATGATCAAACCTGGCCCAAGTCGGTGGATTTTCAAGATGCAAAATATCAACATCGTATGCGGTTCATGTCGTGTGCTTATGCGGCATGTTAAAGATCCCTTGAGCATCCGTTTGGCGTGGATACTCTCGGCTAAACTAAATTCCTAGTGCATTTTGCATCAATGAGAGCTCAGGTGCCGACATCTAAAGGGAAACGGAGCGTCAAAATCTGCGGCAACGCTACCTCTCATTGTGGTGCTACTGAAAGAGTTGGTACCAATCTCTGGGAATGCACTAGGTTTGCAATTGTTGAGAACCAATATATACGCAGCCCATTAGAAAGTGAAAATAACATTTTCTTATTTATTTGTTAATACATTATGTATATTTTTATTATTATGTTAAAAGGGTGCCTGTACTTTTAATATCCATCACGCGATATCGCGTGGTCGTCCGTTTGGTGAGGGTTTGCATCACCCAATACCACGTGATTGGCAGTAAACGTGTTAACACTCGCCTTTCGGGCCATTACTACCTTTTTTTTTTCCTTTTTAGCCTACTTTCCCGTAAAAGTAAAAAAATAATAATAATAAAGCATGAAAGAAGGCTTAATGTATCGTGAAAATATCGTTAGAAATCAAGAAAAGTCAAAAAATAAGTTAAGTAATTAAATAAAGATGGAAAAATAAAAAATTTGAAAGTAGGGTTTTGAGATGGGGAAAAAGTGTGTCGGTCGGTCTGTCTGTCTGTCGGTCTGTCTGTCGGTCCCCCCCTAATAACTTTTGGACGAATTGTCCGATTGGAAAAATTCTTTTTGCATTCGAAAGATCTCGGCGAGGACATCTCATTTCTATATTCTACATTTCTATATTTATGATTTGAACGATTTTTTGTTCAATTTTGAACAGTTCAAAAAATTTTAACATTAGCGCCTATGGGTGAAAATGAAGCAAATTATGTAAACTCTGGGTACAAGATATAAGTTCCCATGAACAAGCTCACTGGAAGAAGTTCTTGGCGTGAAATATTGATTTGAACAATTTTTGTTCATTTTTTAACAATTCAAAAAAAATTAACATACCGCCTACGGGGAAATTTCAATCCTATATAATTTCTGATCTAACGGACCGATTTGCTTGGAACAAACTTTATCGGAAAGCTCTTATGGCGTAGAACATGTACAAATAGAAAGTTCATCCAGAACCAATGAGCCTATTTTCTTATGAAATTTTTTGATCGGGATTTTCAAGAATATTTTTCAATTAATGATTGATTAAATGAATAAGCAAAAGAATGAATGAATAAATGAGTGAATAAATACATGAATGTCTTAATAAATAATGATTGAATGAATATGTATTAACCGTTGAAAAAGGTATGTTTGATGCAATTAAGAACTAAAGCTAAACTAGAAAGACAGCGAGAGAGATAGCTAGATTATAAATTTGAATTCGGTGTATACGGGAAAGTACGCTCGTATAGTTCTAGACGGAACTTCTTGTTTCTTTCTTTCTTTGTACTCACAGTACACAGCCTTCATCATCACTAAACTAGACAAAAGTGGCAACGTTAATCTCTTGTCAGCAAAAATAAGATGTCCGACAAACGCTAAAAATTATCAAATGAATATTAATTTACCGGTAATTCTTTTTCTCCGGGCTCTACGTTGGGGTGCAGATCGAGGGTCTTCCACCTGCTCTCCAGTATCTTCAGCAGTGGTTCCATCGGATCGACGACAGAGAACTTAGTATATCGAAAAGCATTTTGATTGCTGTTCCGCTGTACGGTGCCAACCTAAAAAGTTTAATCATTAGATTTATGGAAAATGAACTCAAATTGCAATGGATTATTATCGCTTTGACCGGTCACTCACTTTAGGGAGGGCCTCTAAATTAGAAGTGTTTGCACAATGTTCTGTTTCACTCCCCCCCCCCCGAGCCCTTTTTATACAGGGTGGGGCAAAATAATGACCCGGTTTTGAAGGGTTATAAAAAAAAACTAATACAGTTTGAGACTTAAAACTTCTTTTATTTTGATCTGTATATAATCCCGTTTTTTACCATTAAGTTTTTAATACCACTTCAGCAAGAGGACGGCCTTCTGCTGCCATGCACTGATGCAGTCCATTTTTCCACGCAAAGAGGACTGCATCTTTTTGTGCATTACAATATCCCACGTAATGTTACTGTCCCTAAGCTTTTTTTTTTTTTTATTTTTTTTTTTGTGGGGTTATTTGAAAGAGAAAGTTACCCATACTTAAGAAGAGCGGAAAGACCGAATTATCGAGGAAATATCCGCCATACCCCTTGAAATGTGCAGAAAAGTTTTCCAAAACTTCAGAAATAGACTGCATAAGTGTATTGGTGCTGAAGGCCGCCATCTTGCTGAAGTGGTATTCAAAACTTAATGTAAAAGAATTGGATTATATACAGATCAAAATTTAAAAGCTTTTAGGTCTCAAACCGTATTAGTTTTTTTTATAACCCTTCAAAACCGAGTCATTACTTTTGCCCCACCCTGTACGATATTGTCTATTTCAAATTCAGAAACGTAAATTGTAAAATTCAAAAAATAGTTTTAAATCAAACTAATATTAATCGTTTGATTTTAACTAATTTTAATAACAATTACTTAATTTAACACTAGATTTACCAGACCAGTCACTGTGACCATAGGCGTAACTAGGGTTGGTGAAAGGGGGGGGGGGTCACCCTAAAAATGTACAGACTAAAGACCAATAAGAAGTGTAAAAGAGTTGAAAATTTACTAGTCATAAATAATTGTCTCTAAAGATATACTCCGTGTTTATTTCAGGCATCTCCCGGGGGGGGGGGGCTACCCCCTTGGAGCAAATCAATCCCCCCCCCCGGCAAAAAATTCAGATTACAAGTTTTAAAAAAAGAAAGAAAAGAGAAATTACGCTTTTAAGACACTTTTCTTTCGGAAACACTTTCAGGGAAAGGACATTGAACACTATCACGAGCGACACCAAAAGTAACTTAAAAGATATAAGACTTTATTTTGAAAAAAATTGCAGGGGGGGAGAATAACCAAACTCCTTTCTGTTTCCTCAAATATCACCAAGGTATCCCGAAATTGCATTGCTAGGAAGATTTCAAAAAGTTTCCTGGGGAGAGCCTTTGAACCCTTGTCTCCAGAGTTAGCCTAAGCATTACAGATGTAAGACACGTTACAAAAATTAAAGTTGCGGAAGCCCCAAATACCCACTCCTCTAACTTCACCAAAGATCTAAACATACATCTACTATATATACATC
Organism: Octonoba sinensis; assembly: GCA_038502835.1. Lineage (NCBI taxonomy): Eukaryota > Metazoa > Arthropoda > Arachnida > Araneae > Uloboridae > Octonoba > Octonoba sinensis. The sequence goes on along the minus strand of CM076601.1, from coordinate 21,934,830 downwards.
AAAAAGCTATCATATATTTTTAAAAAACCATATTAACATCATTTCTAGTCATATATATATATATATGTATATATAAAGGGTATGATTTTGAAGCATACACTGCCCTTCCTAATTCTTAACATGCTCCCTCTGCTCCGGAGCCAAGGCAGTATCCAGAATATTTTTTCGGGGGCCCCAGATTTCGCCACACTTATGTTAAGCAAAGTTTCAGGGAGGAATATATGATACATTGCAAAAGATTTCGGGGGGGGGGGCGGCCCGTGGGTCCCTCTTCCCCTGTGGATGCCGCCTTGATTCACAAAAACATTAAACATTCATTACTATTCTATTAGTTTATTTTTTAAATCAAACGCGATAGAAAATTCAATATTTAGCGCTAAGCAATCTTCTATGTCCAAGCATTCATAATATTAAAACTGGGAAATAGTGGAACTTTAGAGAAAGAAAATCCAAATTCCCCTACAAAAATGCTCATCCCTACAATAATTTTCCAAAAATTTTGTTAAATTTGTAGCAAAACATACCTCAGAATTGGAAGCGTCTGAATCAAATCTTCTTTCCTTTTTCAATGACGAACGTGTCCATCGCTGGAGTGCAAACATTATTATGTATCGAAAATAGTTAAAAATTTAGCTAAAATATAAATAATACTTGATTGTAAATTAAAATGCAGCATTAAACCGTAGCAGTGAGATTGGAAACGTTGAACGGATGATTACCAGAGTCGTAATGCAATCAGCAATGGACCATAATAAGAAAAAAAAACATTAAAAATATAAGAGAACATCTGTAAATGAGAATGCAATGCAAATACAGTTCATCAGTTTTCCAATCGGCTCATCTACAAAAATGATGTTACCAAAATGGGTGTTTGGACAGGAAGTCATAAATAAGTACAAACTGCTCTTTAAGTTTCTTGATGAACATCCCTTCCTGGCTTGAGGGTTTAACCTATTAGGACAATTGTTGGCTAGGGGTCCTTCATTTTTAGACCCCAGTGCCTACAACAGGTTTATCAGAAAACAACTCCATCCCAAATTGCTGCCTTTGGGTAAAAAAGACATCAAGGAAAGAAAACCCTCTGGAGTGATTGAAAGGATCTCTGTTTGTCTGTGTGTGGTACGGTGATTGAAGCCACATTCTGCTGCAAAACCCTCCCCCCAAGGTGATAAGGGGATTGATTATAACCAGATGAAAAGTCCTCTTTATTATTATGAGCTGCATACTTTGGTCATGATCACAACCCTTCAGAGAAAGAGGAAATAAAATCATATGCATATGTGCAGGGTTCGCACTAGGCCGCGGGATTGCGCGATTCCCGCAATATTTTTTGAAATCCCACTCAAAATATATTAGTTTGCCCTTAAATTTTAAAAATTCCACTTAAAATTTTGGTCAAGGTGGGAAATCCCACCTTTTATTTTTCTTCAGTGTGAACCCTGTATGTGTTTCATTTTCTTAGGAAGAAAAAAATATGTGCTTTGCAAGGACATAGGCAGAAATTTTTTTGTGTGCCTAAATAAGTCACTACCCAATGGGGGGGGGGTTGAACCCCCAAACCCCCCCCCCCCTGGTTACGCCTATGACTGTGACTGTTTCGAAGCTTTCATTTTGCCTGATTTGCTACTAATTATAGTGCAACTTTCAATTGCATCGGCTTTTCCTAATGCCCGGTAAGTGAAACAAGCTAATGTGAATGAATGTTTTACTATAATGAGTATCAACTTGGCTTAAAATGAAAGTTTGGAAATTGTTGAAAACGGCTTGGTACTCCTATTGTTAATAGCAATCACTTAATATCATCATTTTATTTATTTATTTTGCTATATTTTTTCTTAATACTTACAATCTGTTATTATTACAATAGCTAAATACACTTTGCAAATTCTGCAATGCATGCATTTATGTACAGGTAAATGAACCAAATGTAATTGGTAACTTAAAGAATTATTTATGAATGAGCAAATATTGAATGCGAAAATTACATGGTGAATTATTGCATATTAACACACATTTAAAGTGAAAAAAAAAATTTTTTTCTTCTTCTTAGCCTACTTTGCCGTTTAGAATAAGCTAAATTAACATGCTAAAAGCGATTTTCCTATTCTAGCAGATGACAATAATTAATATATTTTATCTGATTAAAGAACAATTTTCTGGGATAAACTAACTGATTAACCTTAGAATTGACTGGAAAATTACGAAATATTTGAAAAAATTTAGAAATGTTTTGGAAACTCTAACAAAAGCCTAGTGTTCCCTTTTTTAGGGAGGAGTCAAAGCGAATCTGTTAAAAAGAGTACATTATGTTAACCCTTTATCTACTGACGGTACTTAAAAGTACCACTGTCTATAAATTCCATCCCAGCTTTACCAATATTCTGACTGTACTTTTTGCCGGGACAGTCTTTAAATTCCCCCTTTTCAGGATACATATCAGCAAGGGTTCTATAAAGAGTATTTTAGCGAGGAAAGGAACACAGATAGTTTTGAAACCGATGCTGTGTTGTGAATTTCCATTTTGCTCAGATTGCTTCCTTAGAGTTTCGCTCCAGAAAAGTGGTAAAATTCAAGAATCAAGTCACTGATTTTGTTAATGGGTTAGTTAAGAACTTAGAAAACTATTTGACGAAATATTTTGATCAAAAAGTGTATGTAATTAATTCTACAGGGTAAATACTCTGTGGCACTTACTGTAATGAAATAAATACTTATATATTGATCATTTTATTTATGTAAATCCCTTAATTTTCAGGGTAAATACCTAGAAAAACTATTTCTGTAAAAAAAATTACTGTAGATCATAATGCAGTAAATAAAGGGTTAAACAAGAAACTATTAAAAATACTTAACCATATTTTATTTCTAAGTCAAATTCTAGAAAATCATTTTTTTTTTTGCTTAAAGTTTAAGACGAAAAACAAGCGAGTAAGGGATCATTCATAAATGATGTCACTCTTCGAGAGGGGAGGGGAGGTTTGTGAAATTGTGACAAAGGCAGGGGAGGGGTAGCAAGAGGCGTGCATCACGCTTATACAACATAGCGTGACATGTGACAACGGGGGGAGAGAGTCCGTTGAAGCGTGACATTTTGTGGCAAAGGGGGGAGGGGATCAAATATATCGGGAAAAAGCATGACATCATTTATGAACGGTCCCTAAAATTTGTAATTAATCTTCTTTTCTGTGCTTTCACACCAAAGGCGACAAAGACAAAAAAAACTTGTCTTTCTTGTCTGCGCAATTGCAGAGCATATTTTTAAATTGCAGAAATATGCTCAGCGGTCGCGCAGACGAGAAAAGACAACTTATTTTGTCTTTGTCGCCTTTGGTATGAAGCTACCCCTTAAGGTAACTAATGCTTTACCGGCTTCAATAGGATGAAGTGGAACATCCTCCAGGAACTGAGCTCCAGCACCAACTTGTCGGCTAGGTCCTCCGAGACGGCCAATAGGATTCGATCAGCACTTGGAGGCAACATTCTCACGAACTGGGAAGCTTGGTATACGTCCGAAATCCGCCAGAACGCTTCCACTTGAGGAAGGGAATCCATGAGACGGAATATTTTTTGAAGTTGATCAGCACCTAAATAAAATATTGTAGCGGGTTCATCGTAGTTTAAACTAATGACTAATCCTTGAACATACAGAGCAATTTATTTAAAAGTTATTTATACTATGTACAGATTTTTAAGAACACAAGAATATCTCACGAAGTACGCACATCACCGTAAAACCAACGGTCATCTCGTATTTACTTCTCAAATACGAATGGAATCAAGCACGAAGCTTACAGCACTAGGGCTCAGACTGACATGCACTCGCAAAGGACTAAAACTAAACTGAACTCTTTAACTTCTCACCAGAGGTCCTTATATAACATCGCGGATCACGTGTACCAAACATGCAACCAAACATGCAAACAAACATACACACAAACGAATTCTTTTATTAAATATAATTCACCCAAGTGCCTTTAGATTCCAACCATTTTTTTCTAAAAACAACCAAAATCAAACCCTAGATACTGTCTTGTTTTGAGCCGAAACCTCCCTTCGTTCTACGCATGCGTCACGACTGCTTCAATTTCATCGAAATAAGAGTGATAGAGGAAATAAAGATGAGGATATGCTCACTTTTCGTGAAGAATAACAAACTTAGCTGTGTTCTTTTTCTTTTTTTTTTTTTGTGCTAAATATTCAAATGAGAAATGGAATAATCCAACGTGGAGAAAAACTGAAAAATAAATGGCTAAATTAAAACTTCCAAAACTGGTCTCAGCGTATCTCCCCTTCCACAAATGGAATCGTTACCGACTGGTAGTCGTGGCTTTCGAAAAAAGACTGTACTTACCGTTGTCTTTATCATAGAGAAACACGAAAGAATCCCACTTGAAGCGAGAAAGTAATTCTGCCGCCGCTTGGCTGATGTCCGGCAGCACATTTACTTGATACTTCCCAATATGCTTCCTGGCGTCCATAGACGTTATGATAGGCAGTGACAGGTGGTCGGAATACGTTGACAGCAGAGGATTCAAGCACGGAGGTCCATGGACAACAAGGGCATTTGGGCCCTCTTTGACCAGTTCGCAAACTGTGAAGACATAAGAAAACGCCAATTAAAGTAAGCTAAGAGGAACGATATTATGAAGCACAAATTTAAAGAATTTATAATAAATGCACGCATTTGGAGGGTTTCAAGGAACCTTCCATGGTAGCCTTCCGTGCTACCATGCCACAGTTCCGGGGTTCGATTCCCGTGCTGCGCAGGGTCGAGTCTTTCATCCCTTCAGTGAGATCGATAAAATGAGGACCAAGTCTGCTCTGGGGATTCCGCGTCAGGCTGACCACTTGACCGAAACAACTGCTTCTGCACCCCAGGCCCCTTGGTTTCGAACGCTGGGATGGGCACAGTGTCGCTCCGCCGAGTTAGTTAAGAGGAGCGATATTATGAAACACAAATTAAAAGAATTTATAATAAACGCACGTGTTTGAGGGCTTCAAGGAACCCCTTTTTTATCACGAAAAGTTTGGAGTTTCAAGATTCAGGAAAAGCATAGTAGAGCCTCGGTTATCCGAGGTAATGTGGACCGAGTGTACCTCGGACAACACGAACTCTGTCCAAATCGAGCGGGTAACATGGGTAAAAACGGGTGAAATGAATGAAAACGTAGTCAAAGATGTGGGGAAAAAAGGCATTTACTGTACATATTATGAAATGATGATTCTCTCACATCTAAAACTGAAGCTACTTTTTAAATTGTCTCTCTTTTATCGAGTCTGTTGATGTCTTGTAATTTAGTCTTCAAAGACACATCAGTTCGTATGCGCTTAGCACTCATCACGCAACCAATACAGTACAGTACAAACGAAAATAAACAAACCGTAAACAAACACTAGCAAAATGAAAAGCAATTGACGTCAGTCAGTGACAGCTCCACTGGCCCGCCAAAAGAAAAAAAAAATGGCGCTTTTTTTTTAAGGACTCGCGCACCTCGGTTATCCAGGAACTCGGTTAATCGGGGATCGGATAACCGCAGCTCTACTGCGGTTTATTTGGCTGACGCTTCATTTTGTACTTCATTTTGGCTGACGCTGTGTTCTGAAGTTCAAATCTTTTCCACATTGAAAAGGAGGTTCCTTATTACACTGAAACAACTGAATTACATATATTTTTGAATTGTGCTTCACAATGTTATTCTCTCAGATTTAGTTTACACATAAAGGTAAACGTTTATTTCTTTAAACGAACTGTTTTCTCATAGAAAATATAAGAAGAGTATTCACTGTCACGTTTTATTTATCGTATCAAAAAAATATACCACCAACAAAATCTTTGTCACAAACATGCAATTCACTTCATTGGCTCTAAGTAATTAACACGCACTCGTTGTCAATCCTTTATTCACTGTCGCTTTTTACTCTGTCCCTTCCCCCCTTAAAATCCCTTCAAGGACGGAATAAAAATCCCTTCCTATATAAATAAAATAATTTTTGTAAAAAAAAATAGAACCGATTCCAAATTGAAAATTGCGCTAAAAAATGAAAAATAAATTAATTCTTTAAACAACATCGATACGACTTTAAAAAAGTAATTTTTGAAGCCGGCACAAAATTATGACATCATTACACCATGAGTTACTTTTAGGGTAAATATATTTTTCAAATGAATACTCTACTTTTAAAAAAAGAAAAGAAAAAACGTATCAAATGGCACACCCACTTTGAGTGACTGTCACTGAAAAATAATCATTTGTATGATAAATTCCGTTTTGATGTTGATTTTAAAAAGTACAAAGCAGAATGAATTTAACTTTTGTTTCAGTAAAACCTCACCCGAACTCCTATTATAATTACTTTTAATATTACTGCTTAATGGCAAGAAACTCTTTTTAACAATGAGTTTTATATTTATTACCAAATAATTTATTAACAAAAAAATATCAAGGCAAGCTTTTCCACTTAAAAGAAAAATACTTATTTTTTATTCATAACGCAGTTTCTAAAGAGCAATTATAGTCAGATCGATGTACGATATTTAAGTTAGACCACCCTCTATCGATTAGAGAGAAAAATCATCAAAATCGGTTCATTTAGTCAAAAGTTATAGATTAAAAAACAAAACAAACAAGAAGTTCCGTCTAGAACTATACGAGCCTACTTTCCCGTATACACCGAATTCAAATTTATAATCTAACTATCTATCTCTCTGTCTTTCTCGTCTAACTTTAGTTCTTAATTGCTTCAAATATACCTTTTTCAACGGTTAATACATATTCATTCAATCATTCATTTATTAAGTCATTCATGTATTTATTCACTCATTTATTCATTCTTTCTTTTGCTTATTCATTTAATCATTCATTAAATCAAAAATATTCTTGAAAATCCCGATCAAAAAAATTCATAGGAAAATAGGCTCGTTAGTTCTGGATGAACTTTCTATTAGTACATGTTCTACGCCATAAGAGCTTTCCGATAAAGTTTGTTCCAAGCAAATCGGTCCGTTAGATCAGGAATTACATAGGATTGAAATTTCCCCGTAGACGGTATGTTAATTTTTTTTTAACTGTTCAAAAATGAACAAAAATTGTTCAAATCAATATTTCACGCCAAGAACTTCTTCCGGTGAGCTTGTTCATGGGAACTTGGATCTTGTACCCAGAGTTTACATAATTTGTTTCATTTTCACCCATAGGTGCTAATGTTAAAATTTTTTGAACTGTTCAAATCAAAAAGTAAAATATGGAAATGAGATGTCCTCGTCGATATCTTTCGAATGCAAAAAGAATTTTTCCAATCGGACAATTCATTCAAAAGTTATTAGGGGGGGGACAGACCGACAGACCGACCGACACACTTTTTTCCCATCTCAAAACCCTACTTTCAAATTTTTATTTTTCAATCTTTATTTAATTACTTAACTTGTTTTTGACTTTTCTTGATTTCTAACGATATTTTCACGATACATTAAGCCTTCTTTCATGCTTTATAATTACTTTTTTTTAACTTTTACGGGAAAGTAGGCTAAAAATGACTGTATTTGCACCCATAACGGGACAAATGGGAAACTACCCTCGATTAATTGAAAGAATAATCATAAAAATCGGCTCAGCCGGTAAGAAGTTATAAGTGGACAAACAAACAATACGTAATACAGTAAAACCTGTGTAAGTTGACCACTTGCGGTGCAGCACTTGAGTGGTCAACTTATATATTAAGGGTGAGAATGATTTTTTTTTTATTTTGTCATTCTTACACTGTGCGTTCATTTCTTTTTAACTGATTAAAATACATTTGAGTATAGCTTCATGTATTAACTTACTTTAAGATAGTACTTAGCTATTTTATTTCACAAAAATATCATTAGAGAAATCAAGCCTGAATGGCTTAGAATGTATCATACAATTTTAAAACTAAAGTACTTAGCTAAAATAAAGATAAATAACTTATTTAGTTATGTAAGTTTTTTATTTGATGGTAAAAACTTCCATAAAATACATAATTTTTCAAAATGTCTATCTAGCTCAGACAGAACAAAAAAGAAGAAATTTATTTAAAGAATGAAAGAATACTCGTAGTAGAAAGGAGTTTAGACAATCTTTATAATTACTGTTTCATCCATGCAGTGCAGACTCATGCTGTATTGACATTATAGCATAAAAAAATATCCTGGAAAAGTAATTTGTTATTATATACTGTAAAGGCCCTTATTTTCGCGAGGCTTTAATTTTCGCGATTTTCGTGAGCCCGTCATAATCGCGAAAATTTAAGCCTCGTGAAATATTTTTTTCCCGCTTCAAATAATAATAAAAAATCAGAATTTTTTCACTTACCCAAAATTTAATGATTTATTGCACAGTTACGAACTTTTTCTTGACAACTTTCTGTCTTATAAATAATTTTGAATAATAATAGAACTATTTCTCGAATATAAAACAATAAAATTAATAGAAGGCAGCTAATTTACTTATTATATTTATACCAGCTTCTTTGAAGCCATTCAAAATTATCTCATGTTTGCCTTCAATACCGTTAAATGGGGGAGGGGGGGGGGACGAACTTTTCGGACAAAAGGAAGTTTCTTAAAATGTTTTATGCAAAAGATGTACTTTTGGAAAATTTTCAACTTTCTCAACTTTACTTAGATACTTTTAGAATTTTTCAACTTTCAGTTCTGTTCATATAAAATTCGCGAAATTTTCAGCTCGCGAAATCACCGTTATATTCATTTTCGCGAAAATTACGGCCCGCGAAAATAAGGGCCTTTACAGTAAATAAATACCGCAGTAATAATTAGACGGTCAACTTACAAAGGGTTTTTATAACACTCCCACCCAAATTTGGTCTATATAAGTGATCAACATAGACAGGTGGCCAAGTTATATAGGTTTCTCTACGTTATGTAATATAGAGCAAATTCCGTTCCTGACAAAAGTGGTCAACTTAAGCAGGTGGTCAGTAATGATGGGCATAATCGAGTGATCATAATCGAGAACTCGATTATTCCGGATAACTCGAGAACTCGATTATTCAGGATAAGTCGAGAACTCGATTCCGACGACCATCTCGAGATCTCGATTGAGCATCTCGAGAACTCGAAGTGATCACTCGAGAACCCTCGAGATAATCACTCGATTGCTGATCACTCGATTATCAAAACCACTCGAGTACTAATCACTCGATTATTGAAATATCTCGATTTTGCCCATCACTAGTGGTCAGCTTACAAAGGTGGTCAGTAATGACGGGCATAATCGAGTGATCATAATCGAGAACTCGATTATTCAGGATAACTCGAGAACTCGATTCCGACGACCATCTCGAGATCTCGATTGAGCATCTCGAGAACTCGAAGTGATCACTCGAGAACCCTCGAGATAATCACTCGATTGCTGATCACTCGATTATCAAAACCACTCGAGTACTAATCACTCGATTATTGAAATCTCTCGATTTTGCCCATCACTAGTGGTCAGCTTACAAAGGTGGTCAACTTTACAGGTTTTACTGTGTGAATTATAAATGAGGAATACTGTGCTTACTTGCTTTAATAATTTCTACCGAATCCCATGAATTGGCAGTACGAACAGATGGCTCTAGAACAAGGGAAGAGCCATTTTGGGCGAGAGTCCAAATTTTGTCGTTGTTTTGTCGAAGACTGCTCCTTTCAACGATGATTCCTATAACAAAAGGAATGTAGTTTAAAAAAGTACTTCGAAACCTAGTTGTGAATTAGAAATTTTAAGTATGATCACCTAGAAGAACAGACAACATAGACAAGTATGCCGCCGGTTATGTATATACATAGTTACTATTTTACAACTGTTTAATTTTGATGCCTACGCTTCTTTTCGCAGATTGAGTTTACGTTGTTTGCATTTTCAGATTATATATATATATCTCGAGTCCTCTTCATCGGACTTTGTTTTGTTTTTTTCTCTCCGAGAGGCAGTACCGGATCTTGGAGTTTTCCGAGACGGGGCAGGACTTAAAAATACCGCCCCCCTTTCCCTCTAATCATTGTTGATATTTCATATAATTTTTATGCGTTGGCCTTTTTTTTTGATGAGGTTTTTTCACTTTTTGGTCACAGATAAGCTTTAGTTAATGATCTCACGACATGTTCATTTTAGCTCAACATTAGGGGGTAGAGCCATATGAAGGTCCCCCCTTTACTGTAGATATGAAATTCTGACTGTTGTCCGGGGGATTCTCCCTCGGGAAACTTTTGAAACTTATATGCAAATTGGTGCATTTTGAGGCCTGAAAAGATGCATTTGGGACTGCAAAACTATTAGGATGAAAAAAGGAAACATTTTTTTTTTAAGTTAAAACGCTTTTACTCATAAAAATGCAGAACAAAATTGGTATTTTTTTTTTAAATCCAAAGGGCAGGACCCACTCCCCCTTCTTCTTACTAACGCCCATATCGAAGATTCACGTGTCTGCTTTCTCAAACGTCAGTTACAAGCTCCCGCCTCTTAATAAAAGGATGCTTTGAAATTTGTTAAAAGAAAAACTATTGTATTGTTTGAGCACAGCATGATTTATACGTATTTCACAAAGGGGAAAACCTTGACTTTTTAAATTTTGACGTTGCGAAGTTTACTGCCCCCTAACTTCCATTTTAGCGTTGCAAAGAGTTTATACAAATAAATAATTCTATTAATCGGTTTTAATCGGTAGCGAAATAGAATAGCTGATCAATGATCAAATCGAAGCTCCGAACTAGGATTTTAATTTTGTTCCAAAAGTTAAATTTGCTTAATTAAAAAATTTTTTCTTTTCTTTCTACTTCTTCTTCCTTTTTTTCCTTTTGTGCATGACAGTTGAATTTGCCGCCCCCCAGAAGTGCCGTCCTTGGCAGGGGCCCCGGATTGCCCCACCCTAGATCCGGCACTGCCGAGAGGTTCTCGCGTTCTACGTTTCTCTGGGAGCGATTTCAGTTTAAATAATAGGACCTAAGGGACTTTTTTTAAGAATTAAAAAAACTCAAAGAATAATGAAAATTTTTTCTAAGTTCTTGTGGTTAACAAATATATTTTTAGACTGTGAAACATTGTAATGTTTGTGAAAATTATACAGTGGCAGCAATTTACCTATTTTGGTTTAAGACACACACAAACAATCCGTGTGCCATATAATGGAACTTGATTTGCCTTTTTTAAAATTACGCATAGGACTAAATTTTGAAAACTTAATCCTATGCGGTTTCTGATTTTGAAATTTAGGTTGAAAATAATCCGTAATAGTGGATCGTTTTTTAGTCATTGAGTTCAAAGTGTGCAAAAACAATCGTCGATTGTATTAATAATTTATTTTCTGAGAAAATTATAATTAACTTTCAACAACGTGAAAGAGCTTTAAAAAAGCACAAAAGGAAAAATATTGCTAATTTTACTCTTTTACTTAATTTTAGACTTTTTTTACTTTCGAGGGAAAACTTAAAATGCGGGGAAAACGTAGATTTGACGGACGTTGAGTCGGGGTTTCACTTCTTAAATATGACTCTGGTAAACTATTCCAAATGTCTGCAACCCAATTGAAGCAATAATGAGGGGTCTTAAGAACAAAGGTTGCGTTTCTTTTTAAAATGTACGCTACTTAAGTCATAGGCATAAAAAATGCCTTTAAATTACAACACACAGTTTTAGGGTATTCTACTGTTTATTTATCTGTTTAATTAATTAATTATTTTAATCTACATTTCAGTGAATACAATATATGATTCCTTTTAACCTTCATAATCCGTGAAATACATACCAAGTCTGTATAGCTACAATATAAACTACAAATACTTCAGCAAACACAGAAATACTATTTTAGTAGACAGGATTAAGCTATCCATAATTAATATTAACAGTTATTGTTGTCAACAGAGAACGTTATAGAATCAAACATGTTAAAAATGAAAATAGTTACTTACCAATCTTCACTGTAGTTTGAGGATACCCGAATACTGTTGCTAAGAATACAAATAATAATCCAACACTCCTTGATACCATTCTTGACAAAATAAACTACAACTACTCATCAAATTGTAGTTCTTTGCGTATCTTTTAGGGTGCACATGAAAGTAACGTAAATATCATAAAAATTCTATTGCGATGATAATCTCTGCCTGTGCTTCCCCGGTGATCTGTGGTTTAGAAGGACCTACATTCTTCGATTCGATCAGATAAGTGGTTGCAAGGCTCTTTCGCAAATCAGAGATGATCTTTCATCGGCACTTATCAGATTTGGAATTAACGGAAAGTTGCGAAGAAGAACCCTTATAAGCGCTTCATTGATAAATACAGTTGAAAAAAATAAAAAATGTATCTATATAAATAAAACAAAGTTTGTGCATCAGTTTGTGTGTGTATCGGTCGACTCCTGGCGAGATGGAAGGGTCTAGAACAAGGTTCGAAATTTAGAAAGTAAAAGTTAGCCGTCATTGACACCTAGCTTTTTTTGTTTTTGTTGTTCTTCTTGGCATAATTTAAAAATAATTCAAATTGCTTAGGCAGAGATAACTGGTAACAATGTAGACAGTTGTGCAATTGTTAAAAAATACATCACAACCTTAGTGCGAAAATTATTGATAAGTAAGAGGAAAGTGTTCAAAAATTAATTTCTATTTGTAGCTTTTAAGAAAGTTGGTAATTTTACTTAAGTTTATGAATCAATAAAAATGTCTATTTTAATCAGTGCCTAATAAAATATGAGTTGATTGGCTTAACTATTTTTTCAAGTGTCTTTTACAGTTAAGTGTTACACATTTCATTTGTAAAAAAATCATCACAATTCCAAATTTAAAGGTCAAGAAGTTACGATTGTTTTCATCGGTATCGTAAAAGCTCATAATACAGAAGGTTAGATGTTGAGGGTTGTTGTTGTTGTCGTATCCTCGCGCGAAGCGAGGGAGGGAGAATGGGTGCGCTGCTCCTGAGTATAATGGGACCCTTATAGGCAGGAGTCCGACTTCCGCCTCTTTATATGCCGTCTCTTAATTTTTTGAACCAGCTCTCAGATGAGAGATTGGCACCCCCAGAGGTATCATTTCACTTGGTGGACATTAGAGCCACTACCTATTTTACGTGCACCAGCTTCCTTTAGCGTGCACGGCCTCACAGGAACCAGCCGCGAGAGGTTGTCACCCTCCCAAACACTGACCTAAGTCGATGTTGCTTCATTTTGGGTGCTCTACGGGAACCGAGCTTCTTCCTACTGGTTCACTGCGGGGACCGAAGATTAAATGAAATATGTATATAAAAATATAACTGTATAAAGTATTTTTAAAATAAATAAAGAAATAGAAACGACGACTTGGTGAGAAATTGTGGTTGTCAAACTAAAAGTATTTGAAAGGTTAGGCGTCAAAAGTAACAACTAGATGGGAAATCGCAGTCGTCAAACGGGAATTTTTAGTTGCAAGATACGAATAACCGCTAATTTCGAAACCTCGTCTAGAAGTACGAAATTTTGATTACAGGTACCTTGGGTCAAGTCCTCGTGCGCTAATGCCCGTATTCTATTAGGGGTGTTTAGGAATAGTTATCTTTATTCAAATGAGGGTCTTTAAGAAATGTTTTCTTTATTGCCGCCGAAAGATTCGGGGACCGTTGTTCTTCATCTGATGGGCATTTTTAGAGTTTTCACTTAGTTTTTACTCTAATATTCTAATTGGAATTTTTAGATGTGATGTTATCTATATTGTAAATATGACTTTTACGGACTCTTGATATCATTTTGGGACAATTATACTGATGCATATGTGTTTTAGTTAGTGCTGCCTTTACTCTAATGGCATTTTTTATGAAAAGTTGTTGGCATTTTAATGTGGAGTATGTTATGGATTGTTATTTTTGGTCTAAAAGGAATTTATAGAGGCTGCTGTTTTTAATTATAAATAAGAATTAAAACGTCAAAAGTTTCACTTTAGAGTAAAAGCATTTGATATGATTATAATTGGAAAATAGTCCTTTTATAAAACTTGTTACGTAGAATATATTTAGTATACAATTACCGCGACTCCACGTTTTTCAGAATAGGAAGCGTGTTTTGAACCGAGTGGAGTGGAAGACATGTATTCCAAATATATCTATTCCATCCTTTCTCAGCCTGATGGTCGTGGTTTCAGATTAAGGGCTCGCAATTTGTTCGACAATTAAATAACTTTTGGGGGAAAAATAGAACCGACTTCAAATTAAAATTGCTCTAAAAGTTAAAAAAAAATATTCTTTAAACATACCTTTTTAGAAGTCGGCGCAAAATTATGACTGACTAATTACCATTATATCATGTATTACTTCATATTACAACTGTTATACATTCTGGGCCACTTGTATTTGTAATTGATTCATGATTACAAGAGATTTTATCGATCATAATTTTGAACCGACTTCAAAAACTATGTTTAAAAGTTGTATCGATGTTGTTTAAAGAATGAATTAATTATTCATTATTATTATATTTTTTTTACAGCCTTTTACGTAACTCGCTTTCTTGTCTGTCCCCGGAATATTGCAATCGAATTTTCGACCATTTTCCGATAGGCTATTGTTCTGAAACTTAACATATAGCTCAGAACCAGATGACAATGCAACATTCTACCACTTTTATCATGATTTGATGAGTTTCTGAAGTATTTCCAATAAAATAAAATTAAATATGGCTTAGTTCCGAAAATCCAGTAGCGGCGCTGCGATCGTATTTTCCACCTTAGTGCGCAAAAAAAAAAAAAAAAAAAAAAAAAAAAAACGTTTTTTACTATTGAACAAAACCTTTTTATTATTTTTTAGCACAATTTAATTTGAAGTTGGTTTTATTTTGTCCCCAGAAATTATTTAATATTACTCTTTTTAGTGTTCATACATTTTTCATTATTAATACTCTTTTTCATTTAAATAAATAAGAAAAGGAACATCCACTTTCAATGACTAGCACTAAGAACTAATAATTTGTCTGGTGAACAGTGCCCGATTTACATTTTGAATCACTATAGACACAACTCATGTTTGGGAGCCCCTCATGCAAAACAAAAAATTTTAAACATAACATTCAGTATGTGTTTGTATTTTGTAAAACTTGCCAGTCACACCAAAGTTTGGGGGCCCCCAAAGCGCAAAAACTAATTTGTTTTTCAAATCTCAAAGAGTCAGACTAACATTTTGGAGCCCCCAACGTGCGAAATGATTTTGCTTTTAAATTACAAAATGTTTGAATAAAATCTGGGGGGCCCCAAAGTGCAAAATCGATTTATTTATTTATTTATTTATTTTTTTCAAATTTCAAATTGTCAGTCAAACTTTGGAGGCCCCAAAGTGAAAATTCCTTGTGGTTTTGAAATAAGTTAATAATACAAATTTTCTGTGAAGCAACAGAACACTAACAGTTTGTTTTTGAAAGATGCTATTTTTAACTATTTTTCTAAAAAAAATTAAATTACAAAAAAATAAAAAATAATAATAACCAAAATTAGGGGCCACCCTAAAAGTGGGGGCCCTAGGCCCTTGCCTAATGATAAATAAGGCCCTGATGATGAATCCCCCGCCCCCGTTTAGAAGTTGATTTTAAAAGTCTAACTTATAACCTGAAAGAACTTAAGAGAGTTTGATTGAAGGCTTATCTGAAACGAAAATTAAATTCTTTCAGTTAATAAGTTATTTAAATTGATACTTATTTATTAATAGTTAATAGTTATTAAACTCAGTTAATAAATTATAATAGTATAATTATGGAACGCTTAGCAATCAATGGAAAACATAGTTATAGACCTCACGTCATTAAAGAGGAGTATTTAGTCATAATCAAAGAACACATTGACGGTCTTATTCACCAGCCGCTTTGAACCTTCAAACTGCAGACCAAAGCCTCAAATTAGAATGTTCAAATCGGCTGTTCGAGGGTTGGACAGAGGCTCGCATTGGTTGGTGAATAAGGCTGTGAGTCCTTTATAATGAACATTTGGCACTACTAGTCAAAAGCCGTGAAACATTAATTTATATAGTGGTTTGTGGTTTAAGACTATGCATTACTTGTATGTCGAGAAAAATACCTAAAAACATACTATTAAAAAAATCCTTTGAAAAATACTATATACTATATATAAAAATATGAGTATTCCGGGAAATATTTTAATGAAAATTGAAATTTAAAATTTGGAAGGCCTCTAGTGAACGTTTGTCGGAGTGTGAGAATTTAGAAGAGAGAATTAAGGACAAAAATTTAAATGATTTTTTTTCCCTCCAATATTGATTTGCTATTTTTCAGCAGATTTTCTTAAAATCAAGAACGTAAAAAGGATTTTCATTAATGTGTGGATTGATGTATATAAAAATTTAAATGTATTGTTTCTATATTGCAATCCTGTTTTTAACACTGAAAAGTTAATTAAGGGGACTTACGAATACGTAAGGGGGAATACGTGTAAAGGTCTCAAAAAATTTTAAAAAATGTCTTCTTCATATAAATCGATTCTACAACTATTCAATAATATACCCTAAAAATTTCAAAGCAAAATTCAAAGTCGTTTAAAAGTTATAAGCATTTGAGCGAGCGCCCCTTTTGGAGCAGTTGAGCAGGTAGTCAGTCCCTCATGAATGACCTGAAGGGTATTAGAGAACGCTAGCAGATGTCCTTTTATTTCTTTTAACAATTGAGACCTCGGATAGAAATTTCTATAAGTATTAGTATCTATAAGCATAAAAAAAAAAGATTCATTACTGCCTTAAATTTACCTTCAATACCACTCTTTTTTTCAAACACGTTTTTCTCGAAACTACTTTTTTCGAATTTGCGTATACTCTAGCTCGCAGAGTTTTTGATCAATCCTTATCAAATTTAGCACACATTTTCTTTATATATACAAGCTTTAGTTGAACTGAGAATCATAAACATATCTTCTCATTTTTACTCTTTTTATTGTAAAAAAAGAAAAAAAAAAAGACGGTTAAAAATCGTACTTAAATTTTCCCATTCTAAAAAAACAAAATTAGAAATTTTCAAATTTTTGTGATGATTTTAGTTCAACTAGAAGAGACACTTATAAAAAAAGTAGATTTAAAAAAATATATATATTTCGGATAAAAATTGTGACCTCCAGGATGTACGCAAACTGCCGATCCGGGTGGCGACTTGCAGTGTGCAGCAGCCGATATCTGAGGGATTTTTCAAGAAAAATGTTTGAAAATTTCAGTAAATGTTTTTAAATATATCTATAAAATAACCTCAAAATCTTAATAAAATATATTTATTCTTTATACGTTAAAAAAATCACGAACATTTGTTCTTAATACGCCGCTTTACACGTATTTCCCCCCTTAAGTCATTGCAGTTATTTTCATGAATACAATTATTTGGGATACATTTACGGAAATCATTTATTGAGTTTTGCACTAACTCCATGTAAATGCTGACAGAAATATCCTTTTAAAAGTACACACTAAATCCACATTAAAGAAAGTATCTTGATAGAATACGAGAACACATACACTTTAGCTTCAACGACAACAAAACATTCACTGGGAGCGAGCACTGAAAATATGCAAATTCAGAAGTGAGACATCAGAAGTGGGACCTTCACCCTCTCATGCATATGTGCCTCATACGAGAACACATACATTTTAGCTTCAACGACAACAAAACATTCACTGGGAGCGAGCACTGAAAATATTCAAATTCAGAAGTAAGACATCAGAATTAGGCTCTTCACCCTCTCATGCATATGTGCCTCATACAAGAGCACATACACTTTAGCTTCAACAGCAAAACATTTACTGGGAGCGAGCACTGAAAATATGCACATTCAGAAGTAAGACATCAGAATTAGGCTCTTCACCCTCTCATGCATATGTGCCTCATACAAGAGCACATACACTTTAGCTTCAACAGCAAAACATTTACTGGGAGCGAGCACTGAAAATATGCAAATTCAGAAGTAAGACATCAGAAGTAAGACCTTCACCCTCTCATGCATATGTGCCTCATACGAGAACACATACATTTTAGCTTCAACGACAACAAAACATTCACTGGGAGCGAGCACTGAAAATATGCGAATTCAGAAGTGAGACATCAGAAGTGGGACCTTCACCCTTTCATGCATATGTGCCTCATACGAGAACACATACACTTTAGCTTCAACGACAACAAAACATTCACTGGCAGCGAGCACTGAAAATATGCAAATTCAGAAGTGAGACATCAGAAGTAAGACCTTCGCCCTCTCATGCATATGTGCCTCATACGAGAACACATACACTTTAGCTTCAACGACAACAAAACATTCACTGGGAGCGAGCACTGAAAATATGCAAATTCAGAAGTGAGACATCAGAAGTGGGACCTTCACCCTCTCATGCATATGTGCCTCATACGAGAACACATACATTTTAGCTTCAACGACAACAAAACATTCACTGGGAGCGAGCACTGAAAATATGCAAATTCAGAAGTAAGACATCAGAATTAGGCTCTTCACCCTCTCATGCATATGTGCCTCATACAAGAGCACATACACTTTAGCTTCAACAGCAAAACATTTACTGGGAGCGAGCACTGAAAATATGCAAATTCAGAAGTAAGACATCAGAAGTAAGACCTTCACCATCTCATGCATATGTGCCTCATACGAGAACACATACATTTTAGCTTCAACGACAACAAAACATTCACTGGGAGCGAGCACTGAAAATATGCAAATTCAGAAGTAAGACATCAGAAGTGGGACCTTCACCCTCTCATGCATATGTGCCTCATACGAGAACACATACACTTTAGCTTCAACGACAACAAAACATTCACTGGGAGCGAACACTGAAAATATGCAAATTCAGAAGTGAGACATCAGAAGTGGGACCTTCACCCTCTCATGCATATGTGCCTCATACAAGAGCACATACACTTTAGCTTCAACAGCAAAACATTTACTGGGAGCGAGCACTGAAAATATGCAAATTCAGAAGTAAGACATCAGAATTAGGCTCTTCACCCTCTCATGCATATGTGCCTCATACAAGAGCACATACACTTTAGCTTCAACAGCAAAACATTTACTGGGAGCGAGCACTGAAAATATGCTAATTCAGAAGTAAGACATCAGAAGTAAGACCTTCACCCTCTCATGCATATGTGCCTCATACGAGAACACATACATTTTAGCTTCAACGACAACAAAACATTCACTGGGAGCGAGCACTGAAAATATGCAAATTCAGAAGTAAGACATCAGAATTAGGCTCTTCACCCTCTCATGCATATGTGCCTCATACAAGAGCACATACACTTTAGCTTCAACAGCAAAACATTTACTGGGAGCGAGCACTGAAAATATGCAAATTCAGAAGTAAGACATCAGAAGTAAGACCTTCACCCTCTCATGCATATGTGCCTCATACGAGAACACATACACTTTAGCTTCAACGACAACAAAACATTCACTGGGAGCGAGCACTGAAAATATGCAAATTCAGAAGTAAGACATCAGAAGTGGGACCTTCACCCTCTCACGCATATGTGCCTCATACGAGAACACATACACTTTAGCTTCAACGACAACAAAACATTCACTGGGAGCGAGCACTGAAAATATGCAAATTCAGAAGTAAGACATCAGAATTAGGCTCTTCACCCTCTCATGCATATGTGCCTCATACAAGAGCACATACACTTTAGCTTCAACAGCAAAACATTTACTGGGAGCGAGCACTGAAAATATGCAAATTCAGAAGTAAGACATCAGAAGTAAGACCTTCACCCTCTCATGCATATGTGCCTCATACGAGAACACATACACTTTAGCTTCAACAGCAAATCATTCACTGGGAGCGAGCACTGAAAATATGCAAATTCAGAAGTAAGACATCAGAAGTGGGACCTTCACCCTCTCATGCATATGTGCCTCATACGAGAACACATACATTTTAGCTTCAACGACAACAAAACATTCACTGGGAGCGAGCACTGAAAATATGCAAATTCAGAAGTAAAACATCAGAATTAGGCTCTTCACCCTCTCATGCATATGTGCCTCATACAAGAGCACATACACTTTAGCTTCAACAGCAAAACATTTACTGGGAGCGAGCACTGAAAATATGCAAATTCAGAAGTAAGACATCAGAAGTAAGACCTTCACCCTCTCATGCATATGTGCCTCATACGAGAACACATACACTTTAGCTTCAACAGCAAATCATTTACTGGGAGCGAGCACTGAAAATATGCAAATTCAGAAGTAAGACATCAGAAGTAAGACCTTCACCCGCTCATGCATATGTGCCTCATACAAGAGCACATACACTTTAGCTTCAACAGCAAAACATTCACTGGGAGCGAGCACTGAAAATATGCAAATTCAGAAGTAAGACATCAGAAGTGGGACCTTCACCCTCTCATGCATATGTGCCTCATACGAGAACACATACACTTTAGCTTCAACAACAACAAAACATTCACTGGAAGCGAGCACTGAAAATATGCAAATTCAGAAGTGAGACATCAGAAGTGGGACCTTCACCCTCTCATGCATATGTGCCTCATACAAGAACACATACACTTTAGCTTCAACAGCAAATCATTTACTGGAAGCGGGCACTGAAAATAAGCAAATTCAGAAGTAGGACACTAGAGGTGGGAATTTTACCCTCTCACGCATATTTGCCTCACACATACGTTTTAGTTTCAAAATGTCAATCAGATTTGAGTTTGTGGCGTCGTTTGCATGTACTCCTCATCTAGAGACTCCGAACAGTTCTTGGAAACTACACACGGTTTTACTGGCCATCCAAAAGATGGTTTAAAGAATAGTATATCTGTGGAAGTACAAGGTGGATTCAAGTTAGAAGTTAAAATCTCACTTTCAAATCATTTTTTTTTCTTTGCCCAACTTCCCACTGTAATTATAGCCCAATTTAAATTATACACAAGGGAAATAATAAGAGACAAAGAAACATACACATTAAAAACCTTACAGCAGAACTATTTTTAAAAGAACTGATCCACAATATTTATTTATATGGAAAGTAAATAAATATGACTTCCGAGCATTTGAAACAAACGCAAAAATTCCTGAAATTCGTGATTCATTTAACTTTTGAAAAAGGCTCCTTTCCTTTAACGAAGTCGCTTCAAAACATGCATCTTTTTTTATAGCACATTCAAAATCTATGCATATTTTAGAATTAAAATTTGCAACATATCTTTAAAGCGAAGTATTTTCTCTATATGAATTTAATGACAAATATATGCACTGAGATTGTGAATTTCCCCCATTATATTTTTAAAATATATTTTATTTATTACTAAGTAGATTGTACTTCTGCCTTGATTGTACTTTGTTCTTCTTTAATAAATCGATATAACAAACTCTCAAATTAATATAGGCGCACTGTTAAAAAGTACGAGCTTAAAAATGAGAAAATACGCTGTTAAAAAACCTGAATTTTCAGAGTGTTTCTTGACTGATTTTAAGGGAAGATTTCTGTAGTGGTTCAGTACATGGTTTTTCCTTCCCAAAAACGGAAATATCACTTCCTGAAAATACGAGAACAGAACTTTTCCTTTTTACGATTGCTGTATTTTTACAACCTGATTTGGATTAACGGAGAAAAAGAAATGAAACTTCTGTCAAATCTCGGGAAAATATTATCAGAAACGGAAAATTTCCGGCAACTCTGCTGCCGTACTTTTTCCGTTATTTTCAGGAGATTTTAGTGTTTTTTTAAATTAAATTTTGACTTATATAGTGATATTTGTATCAAAATTAAGGAATTATTCACCCCGCAAAAGTTCAGAACTATTCAAGAATTTGCGTAGAAAATTCATCTTTCTACTAGTAGTAGCAGGGGTATAAGATGAATAATTCGTCGGAATCGGATCGGACGAAAGTAAAGAAAGAAACAAAACAAAAAAGAGAATGGAAGAGTATGATATTAACTCGAATTCGGAGCTCAAAGATATTTGCCACGGAAGAACTTTGAAAACCGCAGCTGAGCATAGGGGGTTTTTCAACGTTAACAACATTCCAAACCGAACTCGAATTTAAATTTTAAAACCCTGAAATTTCTTATATGTACAAAATATTTCATAGTTTCGAATTTGGTACCATTGGAAAGGGAAGTACAACTTCTTCTAACAAAATCTTCAGGGAAATCCAACTCGGAATTTGTTAGTTCAGTATCACAGTCGCAGTATCACGGTAGTGTCGAAAATTGTTTATTTGCAAACTTGCGCAGCTCATGCAAGTTCAAAATTTAACTGCTTAAACACGAGGTTGATTCTTGATAATGGTAGTCAACATTCGTTCATTATTGAAAAATCAGCTAATGACTTAATTATTGCATTTGATGTGCAACTTCTTTTTAATTTACTTTTTCTTGTTTTAGAAAACTACACTGAAAAGGAAGGGATTTACATAAATACAAGGGTTCGTCCCATGAAAATTTTATTCGCTACAGCTAATAAGTACCACAGAACAATTCAACTGTAAAATCAATGACACTCTTCACCAAAAATGTCTGGCCAAATCGCTTTCTAAATTCTTAACTAACACATAAAATAAGCCAGAGTAACTTTTGAGCTTTTCCATGTCTCCGAAGCAAAAATCAGAAAAGTTTAAACAAGCTGAACGGAATGGCAGTTCAAAACACAGCATCTGTTTCGAAGCCGTCCCAGACATTTTAACTTTTGACAGACACTTTAAAAGTCGAAAAAAAAAATGTGGGAACTTACGTCATTTTAGGAATGTTGAATTTTATATTAAAAAATAAGTATAATTTTAAATATTTTCCAATGAGCCAGACAAACTGTCACTATTTCTCACTGTCGAAATGTCTCTCCCTCCTTCCCCCTCGAAGCGTAACCCATCATTTAAGAATGACCCCTTTCTAAACATAGTTCCAAATTAACTTTCCTTTCAATGAGCTAAACATAGTACCAAATTAACTTTCCTTTCAATGTGCTACGTAAGTGTGAGTCCACTTATTTTGCAGTCAACATTCACGGAGTAATATGAATCAATTTAATTATAATTACAGTAAAACAATTTATATAACTTAATTGCAATATAAAAGCAAATAACTATCGATTCAAATCAGTTATGGTCTTAAAGAAGTTGTAGAGCAGTATAATTTTAACTTGCCGTGCTGTATGAGTTGTGCGTGGAATTAGCTTTTTAAATGGATCGATGAAATGGAGTCGAGCTATTTTCAGTATTTATTGAACGCGAAAAAATAATGAGATATAAATAGAAAAGTAGTTTAAACCGAAGATACAATTTTGCTAATTAAAAAATAAACTAAATAAATTGCAAGTACATTAGGTACCTTTCCATTTCGAGGGGTGGGAGTGGGGGGGGGGTGGAGATTGTTAAATCTTTTTTATCATCTTTTTTATCAATTCTAACTACTATACCATTTTGGATTGCCCGTTGGTTATGTTTAAATATTTTTCCCAAAAACAAACTCTACACACAAAACAAATTTATTTGGCGAAAAAACAAATTACCATCCTCTGCCCTCCCGCAACGGAAAAGTACATTGTCAATTTAAAAAGTTGTCAACAAATGCGCTAATTAAAAAATTGTTGCATTGGGTACCCCCCTCCCCCCCTCCTTCCCTTACCAAAGACGAAAATTTGTTATTTTTGGTCTTGTGGGATCTTTGTTAAAAGCAAATCTTCATATTTATGCAATCGCTTCAGGATTAGACCGTCAAATATTTCTCCAACCGTATAATTTCACGATAATAAATTGAAATGCCAATGTTTCAGTACTGCGTCAGTTTAGGAGCAGGAGTTCAGCATAAGATTTGCTTAACTGTATGATTGGACGACAAATACGAAATTTTATGGATACCATGATTCCCTTCGTAGTATTTTTATTACTAGAAAAAGGGTTAATAACGTTTTCGCAATATGTTTGGGCTGCATTTTTTGAGAATGGTTAACCTATTCAAATATAAATCGTTCAAAAGGAAGAAAAGAATCAAAAATAAGTGAAATAATTAAATAGAAATTGAAAGTAAGGTTTTGAGATAGGGAAAATGCGAGTCTGTTGACACATTATGAGCGGGGCGGCAGGTACCAGTATCCCTTTCGTGCATTGCCGTTTAAAATCACCACTTTTAACTCACACCAGAGAAAAAATATTGTTTCTGACAGTATTCGAACTGAAATTTGCATTTAGTACGTGCATACTGAACATTACGTAAATTCACCTAGTCACCTAGGTGGCGTGCCCGGGGGAGGGCAGCCCTAAGGCCACGTGCTAACAGGGTAAAGGAGTGAAGTAGAAGAGTCACCTAGGTGGCGTTATTTTCAGTATATAAGGGACTGTGAAGAGCAATGAAGTGTTATTCTGTGATTCTGTCCTGACAATTTTCGGCTCCGTATGCGGACATTTATAATTTATTATACTAACCAGCCCAGAGTGCTGTTTTCTTTTAGTTTAACCAAATAAATGGTTTTTAAAAATATTGACTCATTTATAACCACGCTCTGCTAACACCAGTTTCATTTAATGTATGAATCTGTGTATTTTTTTAGAACATTTTTTAACTTAGTCAACTTAGCCAGCTACGCAGCATAGTCGCGCGTGCTACGTCGCCTGCTCATGTGTTAAGAATAGCACTATTGGGGGAAAATGAAATAATTATACAAAACCTGGGCATAATATCAAAGTTACTTTGAAAAAATGTATCCGATGGAGTTCTCTACGTGAAATATTTTTTGATTTGAACCATTTTTGTTCATTTTTGAACAGTTAAAAAAAATTTGCATCGATGCATACCGTTAAATTTCAATCCTATGTACATCCTGATCTAACCGACGGATTTGCATGGAACAAACATTATCGGAAGGATCCTATGCCGTAGAACATATACGAATGCGAAGATCATCCAGAACTAAACGAGCCTATTTGTCGTGAAATTCTTCGATCTAGACTTTTAAGGATATTTCTGAACGAATGGGTAAATGAATGAGTGAGTGAGTGAATGAATATGTATTATCCGTTGAAAAAGGTATATTTGAAGTAATTAAGAACTAAAAATAATTAAGAGAGATAGCTAGGTTATAAATTTGATGTTGGTCTACGCGGGAAAGTAGGGTTGTACCGTTCTAGACGGAACTTCTTGTATTCATTTATAATTTCAAAAACCCCAGCAGTGCAGTCAATCAGGGTAACTTTGATCCAAAATTTCTCTATTTTAAACTCCCTCACTTATATTTTAGCAGTGTTGTTGTATTTACCGACCATAAAACTGAATAACTCAGGTATTGCACACTCACCAAAATTAAGTGATTTTATTTAAAAAAGCCATTTAAAATGAATTATTAACCAGTTTTCAAATTGATTCTTCTATTTAGAGTTACCTTGAACTACGTCAGAAAAATAATTTTAAAAAGAGTTCTTACAAAAGTATTATAGTTGTGCAACTTTGAACCAGAAAAAAAAATTCCTTAATATTTAAAAAAAATGTGGCAACATCACAGGATTTCTATATAGCAGATGGAACACCTTCGAGAATTTCAACAACTTCAAACAAGCATTGAAAAATAGCTTTCAATAGTGTTTTCAGAATGATTGTATCATATAATTTTTAATAAAAATGTATTTTATTAAAAATTAACTGTTTTCACTGCAGATATATGAAGTAACTGGATAGCCTTAATTAGCAAACCATTTTTTAATTATTAACAAACAAATATATTAATACAATTCTAATTTTTAGCTACTCATGAGATATGGTAACACTCATGAGACAAACAAGCAATTATCTTGCAATATTGCACCAAAAATAATAATAGTAATAAAAATAACAATAATTATAAAAAGAGAGGCCAAAATTGAAATTATTTTACCCCATTAATTGATATATTACATTAAAAATGTAATAAAACAGCACTACTCTCATGATTCTGATCCAGAAATAGATGTTTTTAGACAGAATTAATAAAAAAATAATTTCAGTTTTAAAGTAAGCAGTAAAAATATCGAAATAGTTCTAAAATAAATAGTTCTAATTCTGCAAACCATATCCTTAATTTAAGTAAAGGGAAGATAATAGTTTGCAACACATCACTTTCTTATTTACATAAAGTAACAAGTGGCATACCCGAACAAGTTTTTATTATTTACCCATTTATTTATTTATTTATTTTTGTGGGGGGGGGGGGGGGGTTCACAAGTAAGGGAGTTTTTCCTTATTTACCCCGTAAGAATAAAACGTATCTTAAACAAAACACACAAAAATCATATCTGCCAACAAAGATTTTTTGTCAGGGTGTCTCTTTTAAAATATATATATAGAGAGAGAAATAAAATATAATCTTGAATAAAAAACTAATATCAGCTTGAGTTGAAGCTCATAAAATATCTATATCTGTAGATTTATTTACTATTTGGTTGTTTTCAATCATGATTGTAACTTCTATCTCTTAACAAGTAACACTCATGAGATTTATTAAGAAATTCTTCACTAAAAATAATTCTGACTGTGTTCCTAAAAATTTAATTGCACCGATTGATTCCTCTACAAGAAATACACTATTGCTGAATTTCTTACTTTTATGCTGTAAAAAATATTGGGAAATAAATGGGTAACACTCCTGAGAAGTAATAAAAATACTCATCATGTTGAATTGTATGTTCCACTATAAAACAGTAAAAGAATAAAACAAACCCATTCTTAATGGTACGTGGTTAAAAGAAGCACACGAGGCTTCCCCACGACAGAAAGTAATTACAATATTTAAATATTTTGAAAGTTAATTGATAGGAGCTTTCTCGAGGTAACACTCATGAGCTGCATATCTGGACAAAAACGTTCTTTAAATTTTAAAATATTAGATAAACATTTAAGTAAAATCACTTGCATTTTTGTTGAGTAAACACATATTACTTCATGTTTTAAATTATTTGGAATGATAAAAAAAAGACCCTGATTTTGTGAGTTATTTGCTCCGGACCCGCAATTTTCCATTTCTTTCCAACTAAAGTAATAGAAAAAGCCTACTATTTCCCAACTTGGAAAAAATGTAATGAATGCATTTAATTAACTATGAAATGATGCTTCCCTACTGGTTTTTATAATGGCAGAATAATAGTTTTATCGACATGAAATTCAGATTTTATACTGCGGACATCAAATCGTCAATCTTTTTGAAAATCACCAACCTAAGCATTTATTTCCCACGTTGAAATTTAGGAAATGTATTAAAGAAAATGAATTTTGGGCATCATAACTAGATGTGCTATTCGAACTTAGTTCTAAAATATGTCACTTATGGCTTAAAGATTTCTTTAAAAAGATTTCTAAGCATTGCATTAAAGTAGCGATATTTTCAAATTCCCACATTATTTTTTTTTTTTTTTTTGAAGTTCGGCTAAATTAAACTGTAAACTACGTTTTAAAAATTACGGTGGAAATTTTCTAATGTTTCTCGTAAGAACCGAGTTTGTTTCGAGTTGTGGAACTTTTGAGTTGGCTTGCGATCGCAAAAATGTTATAAAAACGGCGAAATTTAAAATAAAAACAGGAGTTTTAAATAACTACTTCCAAGTGTTTTCTAAGCTTAAGTTAATTTGCTTCATATTTCTTCTTAAAAATTCGTTTTCAAATTAATGTTCCTCGTGGAAACTCCATGAAAATCAGTAGAGCAAAAATTTCTAGAAATTGTAGAATAAAAACAATTTTAAATAGTTAATTGTAACGCGAAAGTCTGAGCCTTGGCCATAAGTATTTAATTTTCCACCTTAAATTTACGTTACGTTAAAGACAATATTTTCAGCAGCAGGAACGCACATCCCATATGTCCAGCTTTTGCAGGTTCTTTAACTCCTTCTGTAGGGTAATTTTCAAGAAAACGGTCAAAAGTGCCTATTTTTTTTATCCTTGAAAATTATATAAAAATATGGGTACAAACAATATATATATTCATTTCTAATTTTTAATTTTGTTTCTATTTTGAAATTTTAAACACTCCAGTCCGTCATTTTCACGGGAGCGAGAAATAGAAGGCAAAACCTCTGCCCGTCATTTTAACGGGAGCGAGAGGGAAGGGGTTAACCGCTTTCTGCTCCTTCCCGTCAAATTGACGGGGTGAAGCTTCATTATTTTTCGAGGCCGTGATACTTTCGGGTTTGTTAAAAAGAAACGAGTCAAACAATATATTTCCTATGGGCCGGAGTCATGTTTATTTCTCAACCTATACACAAGATATCAGCACGAGACTATTAATAACGAGTTTAGAGAGACGTGCAACTCGAATTAACAATTTCCTCAAATTAGCAATCGATTCAAAAAGTCCCGAGATTTGATGAGTGTTATGTTCCGCCGATTCAACTTTATCTAAGCTTTAAAAATAGCATTTAACGGTCCGTTAACAGTCGTTAATTCGTGTTTAGAAAGTTGCCCAGCTAGTGGGTGGGTCTTTGCTTACCATGCTTTGAAATTTATCACACAAGAAAAATTACAAAATCTTATTCGCATTTTGCGCAAGTGCAGTATAATTTTCTTTTATTAGAATACATTACTTCCTCTTTACTGGAAAACGAACATTTGGCCATGATTAAGAAATCCGATTGTTGGCTTGTCTTAAAAATATT
Organism: Octonoba sinensis; assembly: GCA_038502835.1. Lineage (NCBI taxonomy): Eukaryota > Metazoa > Arthropoda > Arachnida > Araneae > Uloboridae > Octonoba > Octonoba sinensis. The sequence goes on along the minus strand of CM076601.1, from coordinate 21,906,242 downwards.
TTATTTCAAATTAAAATTTGACCCAAAAATTAATTGTTCATGCTCTTAGTTTAATTTTCTTAAAATAGGCACTTTTCCGAGTTTCCTTCTAAATTATAAGGTTAAAATTTGTCACCTTATCTTTTATAAGGCTTTCTTTACAAATTACGTACACATCTATTTGTGTCGTTTAATGTCACTCAGTACTAAAAGGCAACTTACCGTGAGCCTAGATTGCTCCATTACCTCCAGTAAAAGAGCTTAAAATTCTCTGAAAGTTTAAAATTTCCTTCAAGAGCTTAAAATGGCCTTTAAGAGCATGAACTGCAGTTAAGAGCTTAAAGCTGCACTAGGATCCTACTACTGAAAAAGTTAACGTGAATTTTAATACAACGAAGTCTCCTTATAATGAGTATCTGCCTACAACTATATTCTTAATCATAATGTTACATAATATTCAAAATACGAAGTGATTCCATACAACGAAGTAGTTGTCTGCCTATAACAAAGTTTTTAAGGTTTCAGTCTTCAAAAATTTCTGAAGAAAATTGCTAATTTCTGAACAACCAATTCGCTTCCAAACCAATATAAAACCGAAAAGTAAAATAAACTCCAAGTACATAATAGAACAAAATATTTTCCTTCACTTTTTAGCATTTGGTCTATGCAATATAAAAGTTAGTATATTTCAACAAACTTACGGCATATACTAATTTCATTTTCGGTTAAAAGTCTTAGTTATATTCTTCTAAACTTAAACGTGTTTTTTAAAATATTTGTTACCTTGGTTTAAATAACTGTAGAAACTAATCTCGTTATGACAAAATTCTCCCTGTAGCGAACTGTTCAACTGGAACCAAGCGATTCAGTTATAAGGAGACTAAACTATAACAAATCTGCTTATACTTAAAAAGTCTTATCAAACACAGAGAAAAAAATAGGATAAAATGTCAAAATTAAAAATAGAACAGTTTTGAAGATTTTATTCATTAGATGCAGAAGGGTTTTCATAAGGCTGGGCACTAGCTGGTTCGCGGATTTCTACAAGTGCACCGTTTATTTCGAAAAGGTCACATATCCGTTTTGAAAAAGAAAGAACTCTAGATATTAATTTATTAATTTTTACGGCATAATTAATCAAAATAATTTTAATTTACCAATATTGCATTGCTATTACCTGCTAAAATAAAATAGTAAAAGATCAAACCCGTAAAGTTTTCCAACTTTTCACAAGCCTTTTTTTTTTTCTATCTCCTGAAAAAAATTGTTTTTAAGAGTTGTTACTTTTTCAAAGTAAACGATTCAATTCTTTTAAAAGAAAGTTTGTTTCTAGTAAAAGACTTTCCCAATTTTATTTCAACGGTCTAATTACTGCTATAATTCTAATCACGGAATTAAAATTTCTATGAAAAACAAGCAATTAAAAATGCATAAAAGCTGTTTCCTCGTGGAGAATCTGTAAACGATCTCTATTAGGCTTTGTCCTAAGAACTTTAGAGCTTTAAAAAATTATTGATAAAAAAGTTCAACTTTATGGCCATTTGAATAACAAGTGTCTTATTTTTACGAAAAACAAACGAGTTTATTTTTAAAAAAAAATTTATTTTTAAAATTTTTTTAAAATAAGACATACAATGCTCACATGGACTTGGATGTATTTACATCAAGTAATCAATAATTAATTCAATTTATGCAAAGCTCCCTTGAAGAGGAAAGAAAGCTGTCCAACATGTCCACCAAGAGTCTGAAAGGAATTAAAGAAAACAAAAATAAGAGAAAAATTTACATTTAATAATACATTTCGCATTTATAATTCGAAATTGAGCTAAAATTTTCAGTTGCATCATTACCCCATTTTTTTTGTAAGCTGAATTTTTATATTTCAAAATACATATCTATATTCCAGATTTTATTTATGCCTCAAAAATATCGTAAATGTCCTCGAGATTATTATAACGTTATCTTCAACTTACCCCTTTCGTATTTGCATCCGTAAAGTTATTGAAGAAGCTCCAGCGCCAACCAGTCGAAGATTACATCAAACACTTCCATATTCTTTGGTTTCTTAATCTTGTCCAAAAATCCTTGAAGAAAGAGGGTTTAAGGTCTCTCTTGGGGGTCCAGATCCAGTCTCTTGGGGTTCCAGATCCAGTCTCTTGGGGCAATAGATCCTCCTCAGTAAACCATCGGATCGGGGAAAAGGGCGATTCGGAAAGACGGAGGCAAAAAAGAAAAGCAAAAATTAAATCCATGGAAGAAAATGTGTCCAATATTTTTTCAAAAATGTCTCAAAAACTGTCACATAAACAGAAATGCCATTTCAATAATACATTTCATTGAAATCATAACAATATTAAACACAACATTTAAAGAAGTGTAAACACCATTAGTGAATCGAGAAGGAACACATAACCTAGGTTGATTATTCTCGATTTAAATAGATAACACCAAAAAAATGCTCATTGAGTTACAGACGAGTACGTTACACACTATGCACTCTAGTTCGTTCTGGACTAAAACTTTCAGTAGTTTGAAGAAGAAAAAAAAAAAATTAACGCCATACAAATACACGTAAAGTTATAAAGAAATTAGAAAGCACTGTCACAACCAGGAGTGTAACACCACAACTATACTCTCACCAGTTCACGGCAGAAAAACTACATATACACACAGATCGATACCACCTATACACAACAGCACGTGATTTCACACCTGAACCTCAAAAAAAAAAAAAAAAATAAATAAAATACTTCCACAGAGCAAATTTACACAAATGTAGCACACCACACACAAATGCACGCCACACATTTATACGCACACAAGAGTGAAGTTACAACACAAACGCTAGAGTAGGACTTCCCACCACAGTGAGCTCACACCACATTCTTCACACCTGAGCATGACTGCAATCACATTTACGCTTACCAAGAGGGACTTTACATTACACACAAACACCAGAGTGAGATCTCACCAGACTGACATCACACCATATACGCACACCAGAACATGATTTCACAAAGCTCACACATACACACACAGGGCTTTGATTTCACAGAGCTCACACATACACACACAGGGCTACGATTTCACAGAGCTCACACATACACACACAGGGCTATGATTTCACATAGATTCACACATACACACACAGGGCTACGATTTCACAGAGCTCACACATACACACACAGGGCTATGATTTCACATAGATTCACACATACACACACAGGGCTACAATTTCACAGAGCTCACACAATTCACCATACACATAAATACACAAAACGAATGTACACAAACAAATATATAAAAATGCACACTTACACAAATAGATAACACCAGACGCACACATAAAACCCAAATGTATAAATATGCACCACACCACATGTAGATAGACAAAACAGACGTTTGATTTGAACACACGTGAAAATTAATGAGTCAAACCAGTGCAGGACAAAATACCACACATACACGCACATTAAAGGGACTGCACACCACAGGTATACACTAACGTACAACTTCACAACACATACACACAAAAGTATATGATATCACACCTCACGTACACACTCAAATATATATATATACAGAATGACTGCACACAAATATATAAAGGCAGTTCCATAAATCCATACCACACATCCACACTCAAGAGTAGATTATCACACATACATTCCCTTAAGTGAGTTTTCACCATATGCATACCAGAGTATGACTTCACAACACACCAGAAGGACATATCAAAACAGAGGATTTCACTCCATACAAACTCATTAACACTCAAGTATGATTTCATTCCACACAAATACTCTTACATACACCAAAGTATGATTTCATTTCACACATAAGCATATTTTCATACCTCTCACACAAATTCCAAATATATAAAACACAAAACGCGTGTCAACATAAACAAATGTATAAAAATTCCACACCCCACACATATACACACACAACCCAAATGTATAAATAAGGTGCACACCAAATGTTGATACATTAAATGAAGGGAAAAAAAATCGTATAAACGAACACATACAATAACACACTTCATAAAACAGCGCCACACACAAGCATACACCAAATGTACAAGTATATAAATGCATAAATACAGAAAACGCACATACATATCGTCAGTTATTAATAAATTAAGATTCCACAAAACAAATCCAAAAAAAGTGACGAATAATCAAATTATTTCTGAATCCGTTATTACTGAAGACAGCTACGTAACGTTTCTGAAGTAGAAATTAAAGTTTCAAACATTTACACTGCTCTGAAAAGTAAAAAGTAAAATTAGAGCACATATTCATTACAAAGCAAAACTTTAAAGATAAATGTATATTTGAGCTGATTTTCTGCAAATTTACAACATAGACATTTAGTAAATACTCCTATAATATGAAAAGAAAAAAAGAATGGCCATTCTAAAAAAATTGGGGCGAGAAAGGGATTTAAGTAAAAGCTTTTAAAAAAATACATAAATATATATATCGAATTTTGTAAAAATATGACTTATAAAACACACCGCACGTAAAACAAAATAACACTATAACTAAGAAATAAAAATTCACGTATAAGATGGTTTGATTTTATTAACAGCTCTAGAAAAATATTAAAACAAATACTTATTTTCGAGGCATGTTGAGCAGAAAAGACTAGCTACAGATTTTTAACTGGAAGCGGCACGGTCTGTGGAAACTGCATCCATCCACCCATCAAATAAGGAGAAATATCCTTCAAACAGTTTTCTTAATGGCTTCTTCTCATCGCCAAGGAATCTGAAGACACAAATTAAACGTTTTGCATTAACAAAAAAGGTTTTATTCGGGTAGTAAACTAAAAATCATTAAAAGTTGCGACGTTTTTTCGGAAAGCAATTCCTTCAATGAATTTCTTATCATCTTTCTTGTTTCCCAACGCCATGGTACCTGAAAAACTAAAAATACACATCTCGAAAGTAAAATCATACATTGAGCATGAAGGTATTATACGGAAAATAAAGGAAGACAATTTCGCGATATCGAACAGGTGTTTTCAAGAAGCATTACCTTCAAGGTTTTCCATCGATCAGATTTTGTTTCCGAACTGCAAAGTAATTCTTTTAAGGAATTTCTTATGCCCTTTCCTGTTTCCCAATGCCATGGTACCTGAAAAACTAGAAGTACACAGAAGTCATACATTGAGCATAATAGGTATTAAAAATTGACGTAAAATTAAGCACAAATTTTGAAAAAATTTAAGCAACTAAAAAAACGTTTTCATTTAGGTTCTCACTTTTTTGCATTTAAAACCTTGTAACGTCAAAACAAGTGTCCGCCATTTTTGCAAATTTGAGGCTGAATTTTACGTTAATTTTAAATTTTTACTTTGCAGAACTAGGGCTTACATTTTATTTCATAAAGGTATTAGGAAAATAAAGGATGACAATCTTGCGATGTCGAACAGGTGTTCAAGAAACAATACCTTAAAAGATTTTACATTTGTCTTATTTTGCTTCCCAACGCCAAGGCATCTGAAAACTAAAAATAAAAATTCAAAGTCTTACATCAACAAAAAAGGTTTTATTCGGGTAGTAAACAATAAAAATCATGAAGAGTCAAGCTTTTCAAAAAAGCCATTCCCTCAATTAATTTCTTACTCTTGTATTTGCCAACGCTAAGGCACTTGAAAAACTAATTGAAAGTCATACATTGAGCATGAAGGTATTATTCGAAAAATAAAAGACCATTTTGTGATTACGAACAAATTTCTCAAGAAGCAGTACCTTTATCTGTCATATTTCGTTTTCCAACGTCAAGGAATCTGGAAACCTAAAAATACATATTAAAAAGGCGACAAAGAGGTTTTATTGTAAACAATAAGAATCATGTAAAAAGTAGAGGCGATTTTTCGGAACGCAATTTCTTTAAGTAATTTCTTACGTCTTTGTTTCCAACGTCATGGTACCTGAAAAACTCAAAATACATATTAGAAGTCATACATTCGCAACATAAATGAAGACAATCTTGCGATGTAGAATAGATTTTTCGATAAGCAATACCCTTCAGGGAGGGGGGGGGGTGTTACATCTGTCGTATTTGCTTCCCTACGCCAAGAAATCTGGAAAACTAAAAATATAAATTAAAAGTCTTATATAAACAAAAAGGTTTTATTGGGCAGCGAACAATAAAAATCATAAAAAAATCCAGAAGATTTTCCCAAAAGCAATTCCTTCAAGGAATTTCTTACCCCTTTTCTGTTGCTCAATGCCATTGTACCTGAAAAACTTTAAAAAAAATTCACCAAATTTTTAAAAACAGTTTTTTATTCAATTGGGAAGGCAAAAAAAAAAAAAGGTTCCGGGAAACAAAAGGGGGAAAAACGATGAGCATGCGACGTCTAATAGATTTTTCAAGAATACAAATACAGCAATACCTTCAAATTTTACATCGGTCATACTTTGTTGACCAGCGCCAAGGAATCTGTAAAACTAAAAATACAAATTAGAAGTCTTGCATCGACAAAAAGGTTTTATTCGAGTAGTAAACAATAAAAATCATGAAAAATCCCAAAAGAATTTTCCAAAAGCCAATTCCTTCTAGAAATTTCTTCACCCTATTGTTTCCCAACGCCATGGTACCTGAAAAACTAAAAATGCGTATCAGAAGTCATACATTGAGCATAAAGTTATTATTCGGAAAATAAAAGAAGACAATTTTGCGACGTCGAACAGGTGTTTGAAGAAGTAATATCTTCAAGGCTTTATATAGGTCAAAGTTGGGTTTTCCAGCGCCACGGTACCTGGAAAACTGAAAGTAGATATTAAAAGTCATACATCAACAAAGCTTTTATTTGGATAGGAGGCAAAAGAAAATCTTGAAGAGTAGAGCAGATTTTTCGAAAGGGAATTTCTTACACCTTCTTCTCTCCTAACTCCTCACGGTACCTGAAAAGCTAAACATTAAAAGTCATGCATTGAGCATAAAGGTATTATTTGGAAAGAAGGGAAGAGCCTGACAATGAATTGCAGATTTTTAAAGAAGCAATTTCTACAAGCTTTTTAGTTTGGCTGTTTCCCTATTACCATTTCGAGAAGCAATCTGAAAAACTAAAAAAGTCTTACATTTAGCACAAAGGTTTATCCGATAACATTCCATGTAACTTTTTAAACATTTCAGCTACATTAGAAATCTATTTTTTGTATTATACCGCATATAAACGTTTTTGAAACGTTAATATCCGTAGTTAATAGCACTGTTTTCTACGCTGACAAAAAAACTTTCCCGAAACCAGCAATCTACGGACCTATATTGTCCGTAAGATTAACAGTACATACAAATCACACCATTAACCATACTACACACGGGTTAACATTTCACTGACATTAGTTCTTTGTACATAATACACCCCCGAGAATGTCTCTAAAAAGTTCAAATCTTCAGTTCATAACAAATTATAGAATGTTCGTTGCTCTTCAGTTCAAATTCTTGGAAGTTATCCGCTTGAAGCAGTGAAGATCTGTTATTCGGAATCGGCGGAAACAGGTGAAATTTCTTCAGGGGCTGGTACGGAATCTTCTAAAGGTTCTTTCTTGAAATCGATGAGATGATATGAAATAGAAAACCACGCGAACAATCCTGCAAAAAAAAAAAAAAGTTATGTTCCCAATTTGTAGAAATTTAAATACTTAAAATTAATTGACGTAAAATTGGAGGTTACTTACCCGTTTGTTTCGAGGAAAAAACGGAAGTCTCATTAATCTTCGGAAGAAAAACGCTAAAAAAAGCGACGTTGATCATAATTAAATTTTTCATTGCACGATTAAAATTTTTCGTAAGAAAACAGCTCAAAGAACGAAATTCTTTTCCAATTATCCTTTAAATATTATATAAAAATATATGTAATAATACACATATTATAATACATTTCACTTTTATATTTATCTTCTTAATCTTATATCTATCACACGGCAATTTTTTTACAAGAAGTTGATATCGAAAAACAGCGTCGACCTTTGCATGCCGAAGCAATTGATAAAGTCAAAATTTCAAAAAGTGAATTCAGTGCTTGGTGACACACACCAAGACTCACAAAATCGCAATAGAAAAAAAAACACACACAGAAACATAAAAAATGGGGAAATACTCTCATTATATAAAGATGTGGAACTAAGTCAGGGGTGCTTACCAGGGGAGGGGTCATGGCGAGAATGGAATTTAGGGGGTCTATAAGGGTATCGTTCTTGGGGAGGCGTGCTTCAAGCTTTAAAGGGGATGTACTATCGCTCTTTAGGGATGGCACCCCTGACTATGTTTGTGAAGTGGTGTGTGGGTCCTAGTGTGTGTAAACCTAAAACTATACACTAACGTTATCTGCTATAGATGCTTATAGAACCCAACACACTCCTAACTTTCGACGGTTTTATCTATTACGAATATACATCCCAGAATTTTTAAAACTTGGAAAACCAGCTCATAACACAACCAAATCACACAATTAAGCACTTACAAAGAGACAGCCACGGGTCCTCCACCTAATTTCTGCTCTACGTGGCCTAATGTCTCTCATATTGGGCCCTGAAAATATGCATAAAGACAAATTGACATGCAATAAAAACAAATATACTCCTAAATATTCATTTAGCCTCTTGATTTAGATCATATTCTACATATTCAGTACGCATTCAAAATATTTCCAATATATCTTATCAATATAATTTTTAGATTTGACACTCATTTTAAATCAAAAGTTAATCTACATCATTCAAAAGCTAGTTCATTACTTCTACTTTTCTTAAAATTTAAGTTAAACATATCAGTGAACAGCAGCATTATAAATATCATACTTTTCTTAAATACTTCAATTTAAATTCTTTTTAACTTTTTTCTTGTAAAAAATATTCATAATGATTCATTCTCAAAATTTAAACATATCAGTGAACATCCATTCATCATAAATATATTACTTATCTTAAATACTTCAATTTAAATTTTTTTTTTAACTTTCGTTTTAAAACATAAGTATTCATAATGATTCATTCTTAAAATTGAAATTAAACATATCACAGTGAACATTATGCATTATATATTATTCGCACTTTTCTTAAATACTTAAAATTATAAATCATTTTTAGCGCACACACAAAAAAAAAACAAAAAAAAAAACAATTTGTATTTTTATAATGCTACCAGAATTTCATTTGATTTCGGACCACAAGTTAAATACTTTCATCAGCCAATTATAAATTATTTCAACTATTTATCATAATTTTTTAGCATTCTTTTTGCATATCTATCCATCACTTAATCCCCCCCCCCCTCCGCGTTCAACAATTAAAAGCCATGATGCATGAAAGTTAACACATTCATATTCATCAATAAACATTATTATTAAAACAAGAAAACCAAACAAGATAAACAAACAGGTTGTTACAAGCCGACACTATATGCACAGCCCCTTCACTTCTCCCCCCCCCCCTCCACACTATCCAGTTACTTAATGACGTCAGACATACAAGAATATATAACTAAACGGTAATAACCTAAGGTAACAACCTTTTAATGTTGAAATGTCACACTAGGACTGAAGGACTTGGTGCAAAATAATTTGAAGGCACTAAAAACGCCTTTTTTCATTTGAAACGTCCTGAATTTCTTTTCTTTCTATTTCTTTTTAAGTAGTCTATGTTTGCAGAATTTCTTCCGTTCCAAATTTTAAGGACTGAAGTCCTAAAGTTCAGTACAAAATTTCTCTGTATGCAAAAAATGGTTAAAAAATTATAACTTTTGCAACAAATTAAAATCAGAGCCAAAATGCCTTTTTTTCCTTTTTTGCAATTTTGAGGACTTGAAGTCCTAAGTGCAATGGGAAAATAGTTACAATTTGAATGAACAGTTTTTTTTTTTCCTGGATCGGATCATATTTAATCCGTAAACGGATAAGTCAGGTTGCTTTGATTTTTCAATGAAATAAAGTAGCTACTTTTTTAGTGAACGGCAAATCCGACCAACCAGCTAATAACAAATTTTGCATGCTCAACAAATTCTGGGAGAAAAAACACGTCGACTAAGATTGCGTTTTTATAGATTCCGATCATAAACTCAAGTAAAGGAGATTTCCGATTTTTTTTTTTCGTTTGCACAAAATATTTCAAAACTTTAAAACTACTCACGACCCTGGATTTATGATGCGATGACTTAAGACGAGATGATGGGAATCAATTGTTCTTGGTAAACACACAGCATAAAAGTTCGTAAGCACACACACTATAAATGTTCGTAAGCACTTTAATTCCCTAGAAAGAAAATAAATCAATGAGTTTAACGTTGAGATACGTAATAGAATGTGTAAAAAATAAAACAATGTGTCTCAATGCGAATCATGAAGCAATCAGCTTCGATATTTAAGAAATAAAGAACTCGCAACTATTAAAAAAGAGGTTCTTCGTAAGCCCAAAACATGTACAGTGAAACACCTGAAATCCGAAATCCCGGGAAATCCGAACGAGTTTTTCTTAGCAAATTTAAATTTGAACTTATTTATTTTGTTTTTGTGGCAAATTTAAATTTGAAGTTATTTGAACTTATTTTTTTTTTTTTGAGAGAAAATTATTTATTTTGTCATAAAACAATTACTATAACCTTATTTTATATGATTAGTTGAAAAATTAACAAAGAAGTACAGTTAGCATACCTGACAAACATTAAAGGAGTCTACATACTTATGTCATCCACGACTGAAAAACGGTTAAAAGTTGGTTATTTCAATTTTTTAGACTAATCACTTTGCAAAAACAATGAACAATAGAAATTCGCAAAATTATACTTAATCTTTCACTTAAAATCAGTCATCTTCAATTTTCGAAGTGACGAGTGTTCGTTATTATGTTATGGATAGTTTTCTGATAGTCCGAACAGGCGATAGCTCCCAATTAGTTCGGATTGGAGGAGTTTCACTGTATGTGCAATAAATTTGTGATTTGCACTTCAGTTACGTTGACCTCTCATTTTCTTTTGCGCATAAAGTCTTTTTTTTTTTTTTTTTTTAAATTTCAATGTCAAATTTCAGTCTTATCAGAGGGTAGCAAGAAGTGTGACATTATGCTTATGCGACATAGCGTGATATGTGACAAAGGGGGTAGGGCCGTTGAAGTGTGACATTGTGTCGAAGGGGGGAAGGGGTCAAATATATGGGGAAAAAGCACGACATTTATGAACTGTCCCAAAGTGTATTTTTTATTACCTTTTCGTTCAAGTATCGAAGTGCTTGGTCTAGCATAACCGAATATTCTGTATCATCTGCCGAATACTAACTGATTATTCGATATTACTTAACTTTTTGACGAACGCAGACGAAAATAAACTAATAATTCCCCAACCCGAATGAAAAAGCGAATCATTCACATAAGAATCCCTATCGCAAAAACGAACCCTTCACAAAAAAAAACTCATTTTCGGAAAGCTATATTTCGCGAAAAATCTCACTTGCGAAAACGAATCTTTTCCAACTAGGAAAATTTTCGACACCAGAGCAATATTTTAAAGAGTTTATTTCGCAGTGCATGAAAAATTTTGTTTTATTCAAAGTCGTCTAAATAACAGAAAAATCCACAATTTTGAAAATTTGCAGTGATTCTATTTGAAGGTTTTTAGAAAACCGGAAAGTATTTTATTTTTTTACAGAGAAATTAGATGTAAAAACTAGGGCGTTTATATATTTTTAATGGGATGTGACTAGGAAATTAATTTGACACACTCCAGTGCAGATTTCCCAATTTTGTTTAGAATAAATGCAGTGGAAAGAACTTGCCGTGAATCTAATGACTAGTTTCCAATAAAATTACATTAAGAGCAATTTATGGTCATTTAGATTGTTTTGTGTATTAAAATTTGAGAATTATTCATATTCAAAGTTTCTATCTAACTTCCTTACTAACCATGAAGCTAGATTTAGTTTATATATCATTTTACAGTGGTTTAAGTAAGATGGGGTAAAGTGGTCATAGTATTAGGCTTAACATGCATCATGCATCGATGCTCTAAAATTACTTTAGGTTAATTTATGAAGTAGAGTAGGAGTTAACTCACATAAAACTCACGGGAACTCAGCTTCCATATTTATTTTCAATTTTATGCGAACTATTAGAGGGAATTCAAGCTTAATACGCATGAAGGTAAATTTTGAAGACTATAGGGCTCCGCACTTATTTTGTTTGAAATTAAGCCGTGTGGCAGATGTTAGTTAAATATTAATGTCACTAATACTGTATTATTTCTTAAAAAGTAACATTTAAATTTACTTTTAGTAAAAAGGATTAGACACAACCGAGCTCAAATGCAATAGCGATCATTCATAAATGATGTCACGCTTCGAGGGGGGAGGGGGGTTCGTGAGATTGTGACAAAATGTGACAAGGAGAGGGGCAACAAGTGTGACACCCTGCTTATGCAACATAGCGTGACATGTGACGAAAGGGGGAGGGGGTCCATTGAAGTGTGACATTTTGTGACGAAGGGGGTTGGGGTCAAACATGTGGGAAAAAAGAGTGACATCATTTATGAACAGTCCCGTAGAGATTGAAATTGCTATACGAGAGTCGTCTTACAATGTTGTGTCTAGTATTGACAAATTTTTAGAAGCACCTTTAATAAAACAATTTTGCAAGTTATCCTTATAAGAATAATTCATTTCTAAACAGACTTTATTATAAACATTATTAAGCTGCAAATGTTTAGAACTAGTTGAACTTCGCACAAGAATAATGCAATAAAGAAAGAGAATTAAAAATAATTAGGTTAAAATATGTATTTTTCTCCTATTTTGATATTTACTAAGCTGTAATTATCTCAAAACTCTCTTACCAGCATTGTTTCCTTAATATGTAATTTCAATAATTTAGTCATTCATTAAAAGTTATTTTAAATTTTTTCACGGAAAATTTTAATTTCAAATTTATGTTTTATCATATGTATTATGTATTAAATTAAAGGGCAGACATACAGTCTAATTTTAGGCATTTAAACCTAGTAATACCTGTTAAATTTATCCTAAAATAATTTGGTACATAACTTTGTTTTAAGACCATCTATGCAGCTGCTGAAGAGACTGAAATACCTTACCAGACTTTACGAAGACGAGGTCAACTTTTGACCATAATAGCGGGCCTTAATACATTCAGTTGGGTGAAATATAATTGTTTCCTTACTAAAAATGAACCTTTATTGATTATTTGGTAATATTATGATTATTAATACTTTTATAGGGTCTTTTTTTCAATCATGACCACTTTATCCCATGCACTACTCACTTTACCCCACCCCATGGGGTAAAGTGGTCATAAATACATCCCAGAAAGAAGGCGTTATAAAATTATTTTACTTCATTTTTTTCTGCTCAAAATTTAATGCAATCTGTTCTTCAATAATGTCATGTAAAATATCAAGCAAAAAATCTGAAGGTTTTGAACAAATTCTTATATTTATTGGCGACGAAAGTTCAAAAACGTGGATTTTGTGACCACTTTACCCCACCTGACCCTATAGCTTTATTATATAGACTTAAATGAGATAAGTTCACTATTCCGTCTTATACATGTACGTTTTATGCAAAAAGACCGACATTAGGCTATAAAAGAAAAACTATCACCCATGTTTCGCTATTTCAAAAAATACACACATACAGAATTTTAAGAAAACATTTCGTAATTCAAATCAGATTTACAAAACGTTAACTATTTCTCGAATTCATACAATATAAATAACACTTTAGTCATTACATTAATAATTAAAATTCTAGGTTAAAAAAAAAAAAGATTCAGTGTTTTCAAATTTTTGTTGTAACTTCTGTTAACTAACAAAAGAGAATTGTTCAAGTTTGGAATGAAATGGAAAATTGTCTAAGGCTTCCAAAACAATATTTGGCTATCAAAAAAAAAAACTCTGTAATTTATCAAAGTTAACTGATTTAAATAACCCTGAAGGCAATGGAATGGCTCGAATTACTAAAAGATTCTACGAGAATGCAATGAAAAAAGAATAAAGTTTAAAATGAGTTAAAACGCTACACTTACCCGCGCACACACCAGGTCAGAAAAAATTCTGAAATTCGACAAACAGCTGCTTTTATAGCCAAGAGTAGCAGACGATTCGTGGCAGAATTCGATGCGCACGATGCACCTTGTTCTCAAAAAAAATCATTTTGTTACTGTTATTGAACAATTAGTTTGCATATACACCTTCGAAAACAATTCGAGATATTTTTAATAAGTCATTCCTTTTTTTCTTAATTGTTCATCAGACGTTCTACACAAGATAAATAATAATAATTTTTCGAAAAATCGTCTGCCTGCAAAGAAAGATAGTATATTTAGAGAAAAGTATTCGTTTAAAAAAAAGAATTCATCTCATATATGTGACAATTATGTAGGGGGTTCGATTGGATATTTTTCAATGTTTCGATATTTACATCAAAGGACCTATGCTTTTATATAAAGGGCATGAATAAAATTTCGCTATAATAACCAAAAATTTCGTTTTACCTCATCTTTTCCCCTGAAAAATGTTTCTCTTAAACTTTTTTTTTCTTCAAATTCTGAATGTTTGTCCGTATTTTTTTCCCCACCTTAAATATATATTCTAATTGCAGATGTGGATCCAGTATTTTTAACAGCGTTCGTTTTTCGTGAATTATTTAGTTTTAGAAAGAAGTAACTTTAAACCGCAATCAGCATCGTTGTTTACGATACAAAATGATCAATGAAACTTAAAATCAAATAATGAAAATCAAAATGCCTTAAAAGTAAATTTAACTTGCTGATTTTAAATGTTTTTAATGAACCCAAAATGTGTAATGTCACACTTCTTGTTACCCCTTTCCCCTTGTCATAATTCCTTGAACCCCTCCTCCCCCTCTCCTCGAAGTATGACTGCATTTATGATGACCCCTTAGTTTCAATAAGTAAGTGATCAACCGTGTTAACAGCATTTCGTGCATTGTCAATACGTGAACGGTTTATATTTCTTAACTGCTTTAACTTCGAAAATGTGTAAACGTTAGAGTACTTTCATTGTTAAATTGCGAATAATTATCTATGTACCGGTTTTATTTTATAAAGCTACTTTAGCAGTATCCGAACGGCGTTGCCCGTGTTAAAAAGTCAAAAGAACAAGCCGACCACTCCTAGAAGCTTTATTTTGCACTTGAACAAGCCATGGGAAAAATAGAAACCTTTTTGAATCGTATCAAACGAAATAGGATGCAAATTGGAAATTGAAAGTAATATTGAAAAAAAAAAAAAAAGCGTGATGGCAAGTGCACGCTTAAAAGATTGAACACTTTTGAAAGTGCCCATCCTTTGAACCTATCACCCCTAATAAGTGGAACCGCGCTACAGTGCCAGGTGCGCGTTTCGAGAATAGACAGTATATATTTGGTGAATTGAAAAAAAAAACAAGAAATCAATTATGCTTACGCAGAGCTATATCATGAAAAAGTATTGGGAGATTGGAATGGAATATGGAGAAGTTCTTCAGTTCACAACGAAATTAATACAGCCGCAGATTCTTGGCCGATAGACTTTGAACCCGTTATTGTATTCACATTTTTATATCATAGGTACTTTACTTGGAATCTTAAGACTTTGCATTGAACAAATTTCTAGAGCAGTGATTCTCAACCTTTTATTTATTTATTTACTTTTTTGACGCCGCACATTTTTAGCGATTTCAAGATTTGGCAAAAAAAAAAAGGTAAGTTCAAAAGTTGTTTATTTACCTATAACACACTGAGTAAAATAGTTTATGATAATAATTTTGAACGCAGTACGTTTATTGAGGGATTAATTACAAGGTAATAATAAGAATGTCTTTAAGGAGACATTTGAGCTTGATGTTTTTTGATAATTTCATTTATATTTGGTCGATTGGTCGTAAAAATGCCAATGCTACTCATATCGTCTCCTACGTGTAACAGTCTCGATCTTTTTTTCGTTTTTATGTTGGTTAACACTGAAAATCCGAATTCACACAAATAAGATCAATAAAATTGTAATAATATTTCAAAGCGTTTTTCGCTTTCATGGGGTAATCGCATCTAATGCTAATCCAAAATGAATTAATTGATTCTTCCGAATATTTTAAAATGAAATATCGATTATTAGAAAGAGAAATTAGTTCTTCCTGTTCATTCAAAGTTATTTCAAATGTGCAGAAGCATTCGTTATCGCAATTGGATTGGAAATCCAATCAATTTTTTATATCTAAATTTGGGAAATTCCTAATTTAAACAAATTTTACTCGTTATAAAAAAAAGCATTCTAATTTTTACTATATACATTTCTAGAATTTGGCTGCACACTTTAAGAATTTCGCGGCACACAAAAGTGTTGCGGCACAGTGGTTCAGAATTGCTGTTCTAGAGTATAGCAAAATCAGGTTTCTTTCTTTCATTCTTACAATTCGCATAGTTTTGACTCCGTGCAAGCCATTAAACATTTTGTGAATTAGAAATTTGAATGGACGAATTTGATTAATACACCTACACGGATAAAAAAAATTCAAATGGAGTGAATGGATTGATTGGAAAGGGATTTAAAATGCAACTATGACACAGAACTCTTGTCGAATTTTCACTTACTTCTAGCTACATTTTATAGCGAAAGAAGGGACAGAATGGAAGAGTGAGGAAATCTCAACCGAACGAAGTTGTAAAGGATTATGCAACATTTTTCAAAGTAATAATTTTAATCATAGGATTCTTCGTTCCGGTTCCGCCTTAATGTGTACCACTGTAGAAATTTTTCTTCACCGAGACTAATAATGCGGAAGTATAAAAGATTTTTTTTTTCTTTGTTAGGAATGAGTATCGGGTTAGCCAATTGTTACAACTGAAATTCGCAAAGCAACGTTATACCAAAGTAAACTTCTAATAAATGAGACAGAATCTTCGTTTTTGTTTTATTCATCCTAACATATTCCCAAGCAACTTTGTTCTTCAGAAAAACGTAAGACCACATAAATTCCTTATTTTCAGATGTCATAACATGCATTTTTTTTCCTTCCACAAACTATAGAAAATTATACATCGATTTATTTATTTATTTATTTATTTATTTATTTATTGCAGTATATGTGTGTAGACATTATATACTTTTGTCAAAATTAGTGGACATCCCGTTTGAGAACAGAAAAATAGCACTCAAAGACAGGGCCCGATTTAAATTTTGAATCACTGTAGGCATAACTCATGTTTGAGGCCCCTCACACAACAAAAATTTTTTAAACATAACATTCAGTATGTGTTTGTAAAGCTTGTTTGCCAGTCACACCAAAATTTGGGGGACCCCAAAGCGCAAAAACTAAATTGTTTTTCAAATGCAAAGAGTCGGACTAACATTTGGGAGCCCCCAACGAGCAAAATGATTTTGTTTTTAAATTACAAAATGTTTGAATAAAATCTGAGGGCTCCCAAAGTGCAAAATCGATTTTGTTTTTCAAATTTCAAATTGTCAGACCAAATTTTGAGGGCTCCCAAAGTGAAAATTCCTTGTGGTTTTAAAATCATTTAATAATACAAATTTTCTGTGAAGCAACAGAACACTAACAGTTTGTTTTAGGAAGATGCTACTTTTAAATATTTTTCTAAAAAATTTTAAATTACAAAAAAAACTAATAATAATTAATAAAATTAGGGGGCCCGGGCCTCACGGGGGCTCAAAGAGTGCTTTTACGATTTTGAAATCTTTCCCTTAACAGTCACCAAAGATAGCAAATATTCGTTTTTACCCTACTTTGGCGTAAAAGTAAAGATAAAAGAAAAAAAGTATGGGAAAGAAGTCTTAATGTATCGTAAAAATATCGTTAAAAAGGGGAAAAAAGTAAAAATAAATTAAGATTGTAAGATTGAAATTAAATAAAGATTGAAGGTTCTTTTAGCGGTATTGTCTTAATTTTTGACAAATCAAAAACATTGTCAAATTTATTTTTCTTCGTGTGGCTTGGAGACATTTTCGCATATAAGTAGAGAAGCGGACTATAACTTTTTGGATGTCGGACGAATCAAGGCCGCTGTCTAACTGCAAGATTTCTTTAGAGATTTTGTAGTGTATTGGTTGAACATATTTTTTCGAAAAAAGACGAAAGAGGTTCAGCATTTGTCAATGTTTCCACTTTTTCAGGATATTCAACGTTCTCTTTACTTTGAAATGCTGAGGGAGTACTGAATGTTTTTCCTCCTGCAGAATACGAACTTGAACTGCTGAATTCGAAAAAAAATTCCCTGCTTTCTAACGCACAACTCATACCTGAATCATCTTGCTGAAGAACATCATTATTTAAGAAATGTCTTTGACTGTTTCAGTCGTATTCTCAAAATTTTTCATTCCATTCTTGGATCACTTGTGATTTTCTTCTTTTCTTTCCTTTTCATCTTTATAACAATGTTTTTGATAATTAGTCGAAAACGATCTTTATCGAAGCAAAGTTCAATGTCTTTGACAGCGTCTTTTTGGTTCACCCAATTTCTCGCCTACCAGCAGTTCGTCTAGAGCTGTCACGATGAATGAAACAGCGGCGTCGTTAACAATAGATAGCCGGAGAGCCGAGTTGACAATTGATGACTTCCCTTCCAACTTAGGGGAAGAATTCTGCGGTGGGGATTTTTCAAGGGATTTTACTTTGAGCGAAACGAGTTCAACCCATGCCCAAATATTTTAATTTTGTCAAAGGTTCAGGGGCGCGCCGACCTGTTACGTGCAAAACAGTGTTTGCGGCTTAAAAATAGCGATAAAGAAAAGAAAGAGTCGGTTTTTTTTTTGGAAAATGCAAGTCAGTTGTTTAAAAATTATATATTAAATGCCCTCCCCCCTATAATGTAGTATATGATTCTACTCCAAATTATTAAATTCCACCAGAAAATATTGAATATTAGTATACGAGGAATCCGTGTAACAATCTATTGAAAATTCAACATTCAACTGAAAAAGCACTTTACTAAAATTAGTTTTAATTGCAGTAGTTTACCTGTGAAAACAATTGGAACTTGATTAATTATTAATTGCGAAAAATAACAAAGTGATTGTTTATTGCCCGACTAACAACTGGTGAATTGTAAAAAATGGCAACTAATTGTTTATCATTTTAAATCTCTGTTACATTTCTGAATGTACTTTAAATGTCAGTTGTTGGGACATCTGAATGGCGTCCAAAACTGTTATAAGACGCGTGCAGTTTTTCTACTGCAAAACTAGTTCAAAAGCAACAAAAGGGAATTGCAAAATCAAATCAAATTACAACGAAGGTGTAGTTGTAATAATGGGGAGGGAGACTAGCACTTTCTGAATGAAGAAAATTTTTAATTTAAGAAGGGCATCAATTCATCATTTCAATCTTTCCAATAGGCATCGGATATCTAACAATCAGCGTCCGACCGATTTTTAGATATCCGGAATCTGATCCGAACACTGCACCGAAGATCCGCTTATCCTGCTTGTCAAATTTAATTTTTAGATTACAATTAATTACCATGTTTGCACAATTACAAATTTACAACGTATGTGGAAGCTTCAAGAAATTAAAAAGTATGTATAGAATTTATGTGTTTCAAACATCAGGTGCCCGATATCCGTCAAACAAGGGACACCGGATATTCGATGCCCGGGAAAATCAATATGCCCTAATCCTGACCTTTGTCGTCCCCCTTCTCCCAAAGCAAAATATTGGATGCACTACTATATAAGGCACTTAGAAGCAAAGGGATGTAAGTGACAAACTGAGAATTTGGACATAACTGTGTAAATGATAGACCCCTCTGTTTTGTGAAGAAGATAGATTAGTGGCAAACTTAACAAATTCTGCTATACAGCATGTTTTAGAAAAACTACTAAATGAAGGCTTCATTCTGCTTAAAGGCCAAGGGATGCAAATGCACTTACATTCAGTTTCCCCGTTCACAACAATTTGTTTCGTGTTTCATCTATTTTGAATACATAATGCTAATAATGCAGACGATCTATTTACAGGGGAAAAAAGAAAAGAATGAATTTGCCATTGAAAAAAAACATAAATAAAGCCTTTAAATCGTCGGGAGACAATTTATTTTTGCCCATCTTCTGTTTTTGCAGTTTTTAAATTTGCAATAGCTTATACATGTTTTTTTAATTAAATTATCTTAAATGTGCGATAAAGTTATTTCCTAGCCTGCTGCTATTCGCATTGGTAAAAATTCACTACTGGAATGAAGTATAGAATAGAATTGAAAGCATTTAATTAACAAAGAAGGGTATAGATTCTCCTCTAGAGAGATACAATTCAGTAAGAATAAAACTTTAGGAATATTCACTACATATGCTAGACTAATGATGTTTAAAATTTGTCAAAAAGAGAAAGAGAAAGAACAATAGTTAGATGCACCTCAGCAATATGACAAAGCAATACGAAAATGACCCGGACAAAATTAAGGATTCGGACTAAAAAACTTAAATCATAAACTTTTGTCGGATGCAAATACCCTAGTTTTTAAATAAATTTCTTAGTCAGTTATTGACATTTTACAGCTTTGAATAAATTTTCATTGCAAGCAAGTAGTTTTTAGTACTCAGTAAAGGATGAAAATTAACTAAACACGCCACTCATTTGGTTGCAAAGGGATGGAAGTTACATAGTTAGAAGCAAAAGGATGTATTGAAGTTTTAGAAAACATCCTGCTGACCAACGCCAAATTTAATCATTGGAAATACTTGAAACTTCATATATTTAAACTAATACCATATAGGATCCAAACATTAACACAATATTTATTTGAAAAGCTTCTAGAATTTTAAATATGATCCGAACTTTGCACGAGTTTTACACAAAATATGTGACTTTTGTACCTTTCATCCCTTTGCTTCTAGCTGCCTCATACGTACGTATGTTATTAAGAGGGCAGACATGTCTTATATCAGGCTTGGAGTAATCGCGATTACGTAATCGTAATCGGCTGTAATCGATTACATTTTGACAAAATCGTAATCGTAATTTTTGATGATGGCATATTCTCATAATCATAATCGAAGTTGTGTAATCCCGTAATCCTTTTTCTCCCGTAATTTTAATCGTAATCTTAAGGAAAAAATCCGTAATTTGCTGGTCCTGCAATCGTGTAATCTTGACCTGCTGAAAGCTGAAATTTTTAGCGCTACCCTTGGATAGAAGAGATAAAATTACAAGAAAAAGGATTCAAACTGTGTACTGAAGTCCTATCCTAAGCGGTCTGTAACCTATGGGTGATCATAATATAAAAGGTTCTGTGTGGCGGTCGCAGAGCCTTGATGGCAGGACCATATAATAGTCTGCTAGAGACGCTTGTTGCCTACTTGGTGCGGTCTCTCAGAATTCTTAATTGCGGCTCCACTCTCCACGGGGAATGGCTGGAGAGCCCGAGAAGAAAGAGAGTGGATATGTCACTCGCATCGCCTTGGGGCTCTCACGGGGGTGGGGGGTGTCTCCGGTCTCCTCGCGTCGTCCAGTTTCGATAAAAGAGCGGTAATCTGTCCGCAAGTCAAAGATTTCGGGGTAGATAAGAAAGGGGAAGGTGTCTATAGAAGGACCAAATGCATCGGTCATTTTGCTTCCTTAACCCTTCAAAACATATTCAAACGGTTGGGCAATAGGCGAGAGTCTGGACGGGACCGCCGCGAGTAAAAGAGAGAATAGCACATTTACACTTCAGCAATTTAGGAGCAGGCGTTACATGATGCTCTATGCTTAAGATGCATGAAATCTTAACCCTGGTACGTGTGATTGTTATTCATTTTAAAAATATCTTCGAATATTTAAAAAAGTACATACATTTAAATCTTAAATTTATTTATATTTTAATGCTAATATTCTTTTTAATTAATAGGTATGTAAAAGAAAATGATATATGTTCAGACATTTTCCCAATTGTTTTTTATATGCATGAATTAATATTTAGGAATTATTTTAAAAATTTAATTATCTTTTTCTTCTTAGAATTACCTCAACAGAATTTTGTATTTCAGTTGAATCTTGTACGTTAAACTTGTGTTGTAAAATTACTTGCACTTTATTTTTTTTATTAAAACAGTTAGTACATGGAAAAAAATATATGCTCGTGCATGTTTAAAAAAAAACCCACAAAAATCATATTAAAATATTATAGTCATTCGTATTATAACTATTCTTCATATTACTTTTTAACGATTACTAATTTTGCTAAGAGTTATTTGAATGTTCATGTTCAAATTTTTTGAAATTATTCTAAAATGCAGCATTTATTTTCAAAAGATTATTTATCTCTTACACTATCTGAATATTTTGTTATCCCGTGCAATTCATGCACATCTTATAAGTGATTTCATAAAGAATCATAGAAAATTTTTATTTTCAGTAAACTAATTGGTGTTATGTGAAATATTTGCACAATTTAAACTAGAAAATAAATACAATGGAGAAATATACATTTTCAGAAATTGCGGCCAACTAAATTTTGATTGTATGCACACAAAATAACAATGAACCAGGTAAATCCCTTATGCATTAAATATACATTTAGTGCATCGTCTTTGCTTATATACAAAATACGATCAATGTAGTTATTCCTCACATGAGTTTTAAATATTCGAAAAATACTGAATGTGCCTTTCCTGATTATACATATATATATATATAATGCAAATTTTTCATTTCTGCAACGATGTCATAATTCCAGAACTGTGATGTTGAAATTGTTTCATTATAATTGCATTCATCATCATTTCAGTTATCTCTTATAAAATCAAAAATTTAATTAAAAATGATAACTTTTTGATTTATGACACTATTGTGAAAATGAGAGTTGTATGCATAAAATCGGATAATTTTATGCTAATCTAATCGCAATCAAAATCGTAATCGGATGTCATAATCGTAATCGATTACATTTTTCAACGACTGTAATCGCTGCCGTAATCGTAATTACTTTTTGGCAAAGGATTACAATCGTAATCGTAATCATAATCTCTCAATTTCTCCCTTTGTAATCGTAATCGTAATCGATTACGTTTCTTTGTAATCGACTCCAAGCCTGTCTTATATATGAGCCGCTTAAATGTGTTTGTCGCGGACAGCTTATTCCGAATTTCTTACTCCGAGAAAACTGCATCGTGCTGCCATCTACACAAAGCTTTTGTGATGAAAACGACTAATAATCAAAACATTTCTCTAGCATTTTGAGCGAGGCATCGCTAGATTTGCAATCTCCGTTAAAAAGGAATGTAAACGCGAATTCAATTTAATCCTACTTTCTTTGTTTTAATTTATTTATCGTCTGCTCTTTATATATATATATATATATATATATATATATATATTAAAGTGGCAGCGCTCTTTTTTCCAGTTTCGTTAAAACGACTGTTTTGACGATGATTATGTTGGATATAAATAAATATTTTTCTCAAACAATTTGATTATATAGTAAATAATATTTTTATTTTACAGATTATTATAACTTAGATGTTTTTTTTTTTTTGTCAGTAAGAATACGTTTTTTCCGAAATTATTATATATTTATTATTTATTCATTGAACTTTACTGTTCTACCTGATAAATATCTCTTTGATTTGATGGGCATTCCGGTTACTGGGAGAATTGTATATTTATAATATCTAGAACGGCGGTCATTTCGTATGACCGCCGGGCTTACTAGTATGAATATAAATAATTTAGTTAAAACTTTATACTGGGATAACAGTTGGTAACTTCGCGTTGCTTAGGATATCGATTTTAAATTCAGTCGCTCAACTTCTACTTTCAGATATCGAAGAAGCCGTGACCTTTTCTTCAAAACCTTTCGTCAAAAAAAGTTTTCGGAACGCAGGTTTTTCAAAAAGTGTTCCGAAAGAGATAATGTCCCTCAGGCCTCAGTCGGCTTCCTGGAGAGAGTGCAACTTGGCTTCCTGCTTTAACCTTTAGTTAAAAGTCTTAATCCTTTTGTATGCTTGTACTCCCGTCAATGAAAATAGAGGTTTGGTGCTGGATTAGCGGATTCTTGGAAACCGGTATAGGGTCAGTTGGAGTAATTGTAAACGCTTTTTCAATGTTTTAACTTTTTATCCTTCCCTAGCTCTTGAATGAATTCAGAGATAAAATTGTGAACATTGTAGCCACTACTGTACTTTTTGTGAGTAAATGTGTATAAAAAATTTGACTTTATGACTATTTGTTAGCGAATGAGCTCGTGTTTACAATTACCCCAGTGTGTTTACAACTACCCCAGAGATCTGGGGTAATTATAAACGGTGATTTATTTTCGAATAAGGTTGATGCAAATGGAAAATTGTTTCATACACAGTCTGCTTGAAGGCTTAAGAAGCTCCGGAGCAATTGTTCCCAATCTGCGGCCACCAGGCCGCATGTGGCCCGCTGAGTTATGTTATGAGTCGGCTAAGATCATTTAACGAGAAATATCTTGCAATAAATCAAGTAATGCGATAAATTTATGTAAAATTTGTCTCGCAGTGGATCAGTCAGTTAAGCTTGAATCCCACAGAACACCGAAAGTGAAGCACAACTGACCGTGGTCAACCCTTGAGAGGGTGACCACCTCCCGCGACTGATTACTCTGAGACCGAGTGCGCTAAAGGGAGCTGTGCACGTAAAATGCATCATCGCTTCAAATGTTCACCATGTTTGAAATAATTTCTGTTGAGGGACCAACCTAGGTGACGATCTCTCATCTGGGAACTGGTTCAAAATCATTGAGCCCCTCTGAGCCAAGTATACTTCATTCTAGCGGAGCTCATTAATAAATCAGTAGGAGTTTTCTTAATTCATGGTCGCCCTGCAAGGGGAGCTCGGATTTCCAAGTGGCATTAGCAACAACAACAACAGTTATGTAAAATAGACACAAAAGTGTAATTTGCATCAAAATATAATACTTATAGTCCCCCCAAAATATTGGAAGTAGGATAAATTTAAGTGTTTACAATTACCCCAGAGTACGAAATATATGGGGTAATTGTAAACACTTAACTTGCACATGAAAAATAACAGGGAAGATTAAATTCATAACTAAATGTTTTTAGCAGCATTCCATATGACAAATAAAAATGGTTGAAACTTGCTTTTGTAGATGAGCTGGAGAGGAAAATGTAAGATCACTAAATTTTGTTAAACAATTTTTTTCACTGTGCCATTTTCAAACACTAGTGACGCCTCCACAGTCGTTTCGGAAACTTACGAAACTGTTTCGATGTCTTCCCTATGATGCCAGTTTATCCTCACAAGCAGTTAAGTTTTCAAAACCACCTCAAGTGTAGTTATGAAGCTTGTTTACAATTACCCCATGTTCACAATTGCCTCAACTGACCCTAATTGGGGAAAGAGCAAGCAGGGCTCACACTGGGGGAAAATACAAGGTGGGAGTTACCACCTTGACTAAAATTGTAAGTGGGATTTTTAAAATTTGGGAACTTTTCTTTTTGTTTTTCTCTTTAAAAATATTACTAAATTGTCCGATCATGATCCATTACAAACTATGTAATAAAAGATGCTTATCTAAGCTATTCTCAGGCAAAGAAAGAATAAATATCAACAAGGTTCACACAAAACGGATCCTTCACAAAATTAGAGATCGCAAAAATGGGTGCCTTATAAAATGTCAAGCATGAAAAAGATCCTCTGATATTTTGGATATTTAACCAAAATTCGTTGATGTGTGATTTTTACAAAAAATCCTAAAAATTAGTGATATTTCTTCTATTTTTTCTGATCATATATCAATTTATCTATTGATTTTTTTCAATGAAAACGGTATGTTTTAGAAACCAGCATTCTGTTGCAACCTTGTGACTAAGGAAGATTCTCTTTGTCCACTCCTTTTTTTTAATTTTGTTTTCTGAATAGAATGAAAGAAGATAAGTCTACATTCACAAAGGGCTTACATTGTTCAAGGAATGAAGAAGTTGTCAATCTTTCCCCCATGCTATTATATATGATAAATAGGGTTCCTAGATTCTTCTTTTCAATAATGACGATAAGATGGCAGTTGAAAACTAACGTACTCCATTTAGTTTGTTTTGAATTATCAGTTTAGAATAGCAGTTTCGTTTCGCGATGTTTTGACGCGTGTCCGCTAGTTGCGGGAACAGCGCGCAGACGAACTTTTTTTGAGTGAGATTTCGAAAGATACTGCGGGAATCGCGCGGCGTAGCGCGAACCCTGGCAAGATTCTGGAACAAAAGATGCTGATTTCTAGAAACGGCGGGGAGGGAGAAAGTAGGGGACTTGAGTAAGAGTAGGGTTTAGGGTAGGGTAAGTTAGGGTAGAGGTGGGATCACATATGATAGAAACCCGCATTTTGGGTTTTCAGGCCTTCTGAAGACCGCGCCATATTTGATGATTTTATATGTATTTTTAACTTCATTAAAATCGAATACAGTTCGGACCACGAAGTTATGACACTTGAGCGCTTTCGCACATGTCAGAAAAGGGGGGACTAATGCTTGGGACTAAAAAAAATTTGATGGCGGGCAGCGGTCAGTAAACCGAAAAAAGTTACTGGCCACTTTGAACCATGTTTCAAACTGGTACCCCCTCCCCAACCGCGGCTTCATTTTGCATAGAAACATTCGCATAGATGTACCTCAAACTACACTTTGTCACAAAATGACACTAAGCCCTATTTTTAAAGAAATAATAATAAATTACAAACTTTTTCTAGTCGCCAGTTTTGGCGAATGACATATTTCGTGGTCGCCAAATAAAAATTTATAGCCGCCAATGGCGAGTGGCGACTGCTAGTCTGGACCTTTAGGGAACCCAGTCGAGTCTTCGGGAAGTTCATTTTGCAGGTGTGTTTATTTACACACGAATCAGAATGTTTGCTTCTCTGTTTGTTGAAAGCACCCAAATTTATAAACAGGCAGATAGCTTCAGTTCAGAAGAAATCAAGTACGCTAAACGAACTGAAATGAGAAAAGAATATGGCCCACTCCTTATGCCAGCTGTTTCTCCCTTGAACATGAATGGCTTCTTTTTGGCACTCTCCCAGACTTTACTCTACTTTTTTATTTTTTATTTATTTATTTATTTATTGAGGTAGCTCTGTACAAATGTTAATTGAAGCATATAATACGGGATAACGAAAAGAAAGGATTTTACAAAGTATTGATTTGATCGATGTAAATGATTGAAATATATGATATGAACCGAATACAATAAATATACGAATGCCTCGTATGCCAATTCGATTAACTCCATAAAAGAGAAAGCAAAGAAAAGGAATAAAGATGTCGCCGTCAATGAAAATAGTAATTGGGCACTCGGCGTTAAATTTTCTACCGTCGTCTGGTAAGGAATATATTTAAAAAAGACTTAATTATAAATTCACATACTCTCTTTTTACACGTCAACAGAACTCTTTTAAAGCTGAAATGAGAATGTTTTTAAAAAGTGACGTCATCGCTTTCGCACATGAGGCCTTCATGTACAGTGAAACCTGCGGTAAGATGACCACTTGCAGTGCAGCACTTTAGTGGTCAACTTAGACAAAGACAGGTGGTCAACATAAAGGGTGGAGAATTATTTTTTTTTTGGTCATTTCTTACACTATGCGTTTATTCATTTGTGACTAATTAAAATATCACTTCATGTATTAACATTACTTTAAAATGGGTAATTAGCTATTTTTTTTCAAAACTATCTAAAATATCATTAGATAAATTTAATCTGAAGGACTTACAATGTATCCTATACCACTTTAAAATTAAAACCCTTAGTTAAAATAAAGATGAATATGTTTTTTTCCTCTTTGATGGTACAAATTCCCTAAAAATATTGTGCATAGTTTTTCAAAATGGCTAGATCAATTAGAAGAAAAAGAAAAAATTTATTTAAAGAGCGAAAGAGTGCTCCTAGTCGTTTTCCCGTATAGTTAACTAACACCAGAGTTTTAGGCAAACTTTATATTGATGTTTCATCCATCCAGACAAATACTGGTTTAACATTATAGCATAAAAAATATCCTGGAGAAGTTATTTAAGTTTTTTTTTAATGTTTGCAAAAATTGATAAACAAATAACTAGGGCTCGACCGATGGCATTTTTTGGCCGATGGGCCGATGCCGATTGTTGGCCGATTGTTCTGAGATCGGCCGATGGCCGATTGCCGATTATTCTCCTTTTCCATCGGCCGATGGCCGATGCCGATGGCCGATGGAAAAAAAAGTCGCTTTAAACCATTAAAACGTTGTCAAAAATGTCATTTAAATCATTTACTATTTATTTTCGTGTTTATAAAAGCATAAATGCATTATTCAAGCACCGTAAAATTGTTTGGGTTAAGTTTACATTATAATTAAAACTGAAAGAATCACTCGCGATTCTAGTAAAGTAATTAAACTATTTGGAGGTTAAAAAAATTAAAAAATGCTATATGAGAGAATTTTCTTATCTTTGCAAAAAAAAAAAAAAAATACTCAACAACTATTGAATCGGCTCGGGTCTAATTCCTATTCCTTCAACATTTTCTCTTTATAACACCTGCATTGCAAATGCGAAGTGCAGCTGCCTTTATTTTCTTATTTTTTTCATGGAGAGGAATGCAGATGTTACGACACAGGCTAACAAATAATGTGGGTTTGTATTTTTAACGAAACCTGTCAACCCCCTTCTCTCAGATTTTTTTTCAGGATCCCCCCCGTTTTTAAAAGAAAAGCGGGAACGATTACATGTTTATTTTTCATTAAAAAAGTTATTTTAAGCTCTTTTTCTGAAATAAAAATAAAATATTAAAAAAATTCGCTCGCAGTATTATTCCTTGTATAGTATATCCTTTGTTCATAACCAAGAAATACTGAATATTGCTTTAAAAACATAGACGTGAGATTTTTTTGTTATTACAAATGAATGCTGAGTCTTAAGAACTAATCTTATTAGATTTTCTTTTTCTTGTGAGTTGAAAATTACACTGAAATACTTGACATGTTCTTTATATTTTCATGAGCACAATGCCGACAAATAATCTTCTGAAAGCACGTGATCGTTTATAAAAATTAAGATGCATTTTGAAAAAAAAAATATATATATATATATCTATATATATATTTATATACGTTAACAATTTTTGAAATTAAGGAAATTGTAGCATTTTTATTAAGGTATTAGTGCACACTGTCGCGCGAACTCGTTTTTTAAGAATTAAATATTTGAGAATAGCAGGTCGAACTTGGACACATAAAATTTCGATCAATAAACATTCATGCTGAAAAATTGATTCATATTTTTTATCAATATGTTCTATGTTGTACAAGAAATATTCTAAGCTGAAAGCAAATGCAACGAGATTGTTGTACAATAGCAGAAAAACTGTCAACTGTCTAACACGTGGCATCAAAGAAGCCAAAAAAAGAAAAAATAATGCGCTAAAAAAACGAAGTATAAACGGGGAAAAATTAAAATAATTATCGTAAAAAAAATGTTAATATGTATTTTGAAAAAAAAAATGCATTGATGAATTTTTGAAAATAAAGAAATTTTAGCATTTTTATTAAGATGTTATTAAATCCTGTCGCGCGAACTCGCATTTTGAGAATTCAATTTTTAAAAATTGCAAGTCGAACTTGGACACATAAAATTGCGATCAATAAATATTTATACTGGAAAGTGTTTCTTATTTTTGACCAATCTTGTGTTTCTTATTTTGACTAATCAATGTTGTAAACTAAAAATGAAATAATGAGAACAACCGCACACTAAAAGCAGATGCAACGAGATTGCTGCACAATTGCAGAAAAACTGTAACACGTGGGATCGATGAAGCAAAGAAAAAAAAAAACCGCAAAGAAAAAATGTTTACGCTGGTAAAAAATAAAATTATTATCGTACTTTGATTGAGTTGACTTTTTATTGTTTACAATTTCGGAATAATAAGAAACATGACAAACTAAAAGCAGATGGTATAATATTATTGCGCAATGACATCTAATGCACTAAGTCATTATTAAAAGAAAAACGGACAAAAATGAGGCAAGTAACCTAGTGCGAAAAACAAATAGCACTCATAAGACGCCTCTATGACTTTTACTTAAACATATTCTATTTCGCGAGCATTCTGCTCAAAGAGAACTATTTTAATAATGAAGATTTTCGGGCAGCGATCGCTTAAAATAGTTTTCCGAATTTTTTATCAAATACTTTGTAGAATGACATTATTTTTGTGTTTTTTTTTTAATTTATGTGCTGCTTGTTATTGTATGGAAATAGAAATTGAGCTATGGAGAAAAAAAGAAAGTGAAAGACAGAATGTTTTCTGGAAAGTTGTCACTGCGAAAAACATCGGCTTTGCATCGGCTTTTAGATGTTTTTTACGGCCGATGGGCCGATGTTTTTCTAAAGTTAACATCTGCCGCCGATGCCGATGGCCGATGGCAACTTTGTTGAACAATCGGCGCCGATGCATCGGCGAGGCCGATGCATCGGTCGAGCCTTACAAATAACTATAGTAATAATTCGCCGGTCAACTTACAAAGGGTTTTTTACGATACTCCCACCTAAATTTGGGCGTACATAAGTGGTCAATATAGACTGGGGGTCAACTTAGGTGGTCAAATTACAAAGATTTCGCAACATTAAATAATATATTGCTAATTCCGTTCCTGACAAAGGTGGTCAACTTTACAGGTTTTACTGTATTAATAAAGTTTAAAATGTTTAACCAAGACCTTTGGTTAAATCTTTGAAATTTCGCGTAAAATTTGTGAAAGCCGTCAGGAATCAGGAAAAGTTAGGAAAGAAGATTATAGATCAACTGTGAACCTTACTTCAATTTCATACAAATTCATTATGATATCATATACACCCCAATAAGTTGCATCTAAAAGTAGAAACTGCAAGGTAAGCGGCTTTCTTGCCTGATGTTTTGGTTTTGAAGCGAGTTTCCCAAACTCGATTGTTGAAGTAAATCCGGACTGCCATTGCAAAACACATCATTCTCTTTCATTTCTAATGAGTTTGGTTTCTCAACTTCTTTTTCAAAAGGTATTATTCTAACAAGAAGTTCC
The DNA here is from genome assembly GCA_038502835.1 of Octonoba sinensis. Classification (NCBI taxonomy): domain Eukaryota; kingdom Metazoa; phylum Arthropoda; class Arachnida; order Araneae; family Uloboridae; genus Octonoba; species Octonoba sinensis. The sequence goes on along the minus strand of CM076601.1, from coordinate 21,875,255 downwards.
GCCTAAAACTACACGAGCCTACTTCCCCGTGTACACTGTACAACCAATATCAATCTAGCTATCTCTCGCTCTTTCTCATTTAGCTTTAGTTCTTAATTACTTCAAATATTCCTTTTCAACGGTTTACACTTATTCATTCACTCATTCATTTATTCTTTAATTCATTCACTCACTCATTTATTCATTCATTCGGAAATATCCTTAAAAATACGGGAAAAGTTTCGTGAAAAAATAAGCTCGTTTAGTTCTGGATGAACTTTATATTGATACATGTTCTACGTCATAACATCTTTTCTATTAAGTTTGTTCCAATCAAATCTGTCCGTTAGAACAGGATTTATATAAAATTGAAATTTCCTCGTAGGCGCTACTGTTATTTTTTTTTTAACTGTTCAAAATTGAGCAAAAATTGTTCGAAGAAAAAAGTTTCCCGCTGAGAACTTCTTAAAGGGAACTCGTTCAAATTAACTTGCATCTTATGTCCAGGTTTTACATAATTTGCTTCATTTTTTTCCTATAGGAGTTAATGTTAAGATATTTCGAACTGTTCAAAATTGAACGAAAAATTGTTCAAATAAAAAATAAAATATTTAAATCAGATGTCCTCGTCAAAATCTTCCGAATGCAAAAGAAAAAAAAATTAAATCGGCTAATTCCAGAAAAAGTTAGTAGGGGGGACAGACAGATAGATAGACAGACCGACAGACACACATTTTCCCCCCATCTCAAAACCCTACTTTCAAATTTTTAATATTTATTTAATTTTCTTAGCTTATTTTTTTATTATTTTTTTTTTAACGATATTTTTACGACACATTTAAGCCTTCTTTTTTCATTCTTTACTTTTACGGGAAAGTAGACAAAAAACTGATGAACCATTTTTAATAATATCGGAAATAATTGAATTTGAAAAGGATACAAATGCAGATTTCAAACTGTTCAAGCCTTAACACTTATAATATTTGAACTACAGAGAAGATCCGATTGAGAGTGAAATCTGTTGGGAAGAAAAGAGGGGTGGGGGAGACTCTCAACTGCACATATCCGCTTTAGTACTGCTCGTAACTATGGAAATAACGTCCTTTCATCCCATTTCGAATATTTGAATTGAGGTGGTATAATCTCAGGAGCCCATTTCTTATAAGTAATTAACAATAACTAAATTTTATTGACCTGTTTGAAACTTTTATCTAGCGTTAAACATTTGTGGACAACAGTAAGGTTAAAAAATGGAAACCAATTAAGCTAATTCCAGCTTAAAATAACGTAATGTAACATTCAAAATTTATTAGATAACAGAAGGCTCGAAACATCTTACAAATTTTACATGCCCTACTAGGCATGTTCGTCGAAAAAATACATGCCCGAACATACTTTTTACATGCCCAGAAGTTATTTTATTGCATACTAGCTGACACGCCCGGCTTTGCGCGGGATAATATTGCATCATTCGCAGGCTAAGTGACGCATGTCCAAAATTCTGTTGTAAATATGTAAGGAAAAATTGTCTTAAAAAATCCAAGTAGGAGATGGGCAACAGGCCTTAAAAACCTTAAACAGTAAAAATCATTAAAAAACACGATTGCATTAAAACGAACAGCCTAGAAAAATTCCTTTTAGACCAAAAATAACAGTCCATAAAAATCCGCATTAAAATGCCAACAACAGTTCATAAAAATCGCCATTATAGTAATTGCAACAGTAACTAAAATGCGCACGTGCAGCTAGATAATTGTGCCAAAATGATATGAAGGGTCCTTAAAAATCGTAATTACAATATCTACCACAATACATCTAAGAATTCCCATCAAAATAAGAGCTGTATTCTGGTTTAAAATGTCCATCAGATGAAGAACAACTGTCCCTGAATATGTCTGCTACAATAAAGAAAAAAATCCTTGAATCCCCACATTTCAATAAAGAGAACTATTCCTAAACATCCCTAATAGAATATTGACATTAGTCTCAAAAAATCTCCATTAGAATAAAGACGTCAGTGGCTAAAAATAAACATTAGAATACTGACCTTCAAGAGCTACCGTTCTTAAAATTACCAACAGTCCATCTTAAATTCCCCATCAAAATAAGAACAGTTCCTATAAATCCCGCTTGCAAAATCGTCAAAGGATTTCCTGAAAATTCAATTAAATAGTACTTTCATAAAATTCGGATAAAAACGAAAACAAGGAAAGCATTTTTCCAAAGGCAAATGCACATTTAAGTTAGAAAATATTGGGTACTGAACCAATCCTGACGTGTGAAAATTTCAGTTGATAGAAAGAAATAACTAAATTCTGTCCAAATAGTGCCAAATAAACAGAAAAAAAATAAGTAAATGTTTTATAAAATAAATCACTTGAGTAAAATATGGAAAGAAAAATCAACCTCAAGATAAAGAAATTGAAAATGGTCTGCAGTTTATAATCCATAAAATATGCATAAAAATGAAATGAATTTTTAGAATTTGTTTCGCTCATAAAACGGCATGAATAACGATAAAACATCGTTTTTTCAATCTTACGTTAACAAAAATCATCTAGTTGGCGACAAAAGTAGCATTTATTTTGGCGAAAACACGCAAATTGGGCAGATAAATTCAGAGGTAAGCCTCGTATTAAAGTTCGAAAGCTTCTTTAATTGAATATTGCGCGTGTTCTATTTGTTCTGCGAACTTCAGAAAGAGATCATCTTGTGCAGTTTTTTACGGGCATTCATATGCTGCAAAAATCGAAAACGTGGGATGTTTTTTTCGATGAGATAAACCCAAAATCAACAGTTTTGTTTAAAATTGGAATAAAAAAGAACAAATTCGAATTTTAGGAAAAACGCTTCGAGGTGCACGAGGATCTGACCCAGGGTACCTGTAACCAAAATTTTGTACTTCTGGCCCGTTCCATCTCGCCAGGACGCGATCGACAGACAGACAGACAAACACACAAACTTTCGGTTTTATTTATATAGATTAATAAAAACATTTAAATTTTTCGTATAGCATTAATTAGACAAAAATTAAATTAACAGCTTCATATCTGTATCAAAAATTATTTTAATGCTAATCTAAATCCATTTAAAAATTACATTACAAATAAATATTATGTAATAAGTGGTTACAAGTCAAAATTTGCAAAATTTAAATTGTATTACCAATTTTATTGTTAACTTGTCAATTTTGAGCTCCAGAAAGGATGCGGTGATTTTTCAATAAAATACGAAATAATAAAGTTTTAGAAAGAAATATTTGATTAAGAAATTAACGCCCCGCCGCGCATGTAAGGGTAGAAAATTCATGCCCGATCGGAATTTTTACATGCCCGGGCATGTCGGGCAATATCATTTTCAAGCCATGTTAGATACACTATTTAAAATCCATCATTAAAGTTTGAAGTATTTCATATTAATAAAACGCATCCAACTTCATATGCAACAAAAGAGGAGAAAATTACAAATGAGTATAAATCAAACAGAAAGAAGGATTCTTTATAACAAACATTATAATCTATATATATAAATGAAACCGAACGTTTGTGTATCAGTTTGTGTGTGTATGCGCGACATAATTTGTGAACGACATAAAATGAAACTGTATTTAGTAAAAACTAACAAACAATTTTCGTACGACGTAAAATTGTTTTTTTTTTTTAAGTGCATACTAAAAATTCGACAAATTTAATTTTCAATTAACTTTTTAAAAAGCAATTGTTATTTTATTAATAAACTTTCCATTATTTACAAAACCACAATCAAATTTGGAGAAAGAATCGCTGGGTTTATTGAGTCCACAGACTGTTTCCTATAACGAGGTTCGACTATATTTAAATTTGACTATGCAATATGCATACATTGTATTCAAAATTTAAAATTTTTTCAATGCATTTTTGGAAAAGATTGAGTTTTATTTCATTTATTTTCAAGTTTATTCCGCTTCTTCAACGTTCGCGAACATGATACGTTTTTCAGTTAATTTTCATTTCTATGTCATCTCGCTTATTTTCTTCAAAAGAGGAGAACTACCCAGATGCCCTTAGAATGCTTCTTTTTTCTGAAAGCTGAACGAAAAAAGGAAGAAAGAAAAAGCTGATTGCAGTCGTCTGATGAAACAGTATCGTTCATCACTTTGCTATCTGTTGTCAAGACAAAAGTAGCCACTGGTTGAATAGTTGGGAACAGAAAGACTTTTTCTAACGGAATTGTTGGAAATGGGGGAGCGGGATAGGTGGGGGGGACAAAGATCATTGGCATTGGGGACCAAAATGCTGTTACTCAAAAGCAAACTGTCAAAGAACGTGCTTGGAGTTAAATAGGCAAGTTAAATAGTCAAAAAGCGACGGGGTGGCTCACGCTGCGCTGATAAGTATGTAAGAAAAAAGGGATTAATGACATATTTCCTTTTAGATGGAAAGCACTGCTATTCTTCTGCTAGCAACAGGTGTATTGGAATTGGACGGGGGCCGATTTCACTTTTCGACTTCCTGGAATTGTATTAATAACGGACGAAAAAAGAGAGATTGCGGATTCTTAATCTCACACCCCTGCCCCTGTAGAATATTGTGGACAGCTCTTTGTATTTAAAGCCTGTTCACTCAGAGGAACCTGTTTGTTGATTGCAGTTCATAAAGCCAGCAACTATACTTTGAATTTCGAACGAGTTTGGTTGTCCGTTCCAATTATATCCAGTTCATTTGGCTACAGTGAACTAGTCTTACTTCTAGCTCTAATATAGCAGCAGGATTTTAATGCCCTTTTAACCGTCAATAGGAGAGTGAATCTTCTCTGCTTTATTTGGTATTTGCAATTTATGAAAATGGAAGCTATTTCAAGTGACGTAATGCAAGGAAACGATACAGTGTGCTCAATCTGCTTGGACAACGTCATGGAGAAGGAGCCCGCATCTGATCGAAAATTCGGCATATTGGAGAACTGCAGTCACATTTTTTGTTGGAATTGCATAAAACTCTGGAGGAACACTAGCCAGGAAAATCTGCCGGCCGAGCTTCATCGCCAGAACAAAAGCTGCCCGATGTGCCGGACCATTTCGTACATCGTTGCACCCAGCCGGGCCCACATTACGGACAAGCAAGAGAAGGAAGTACTCATTGCTGAGTACAAAATTACGATGAAATTTTTGGATTGTGAAACATACAAACAGTGGGGAGTTTGTCCAGAAGGCCAGGACTGCCTGCATCGGCACGCTCAAACTAATATGGAACTATCTCGCGCAACGCTTCGCCCAACAGTTGTATCGAATTCGTTTCGATTCACCAACATAGCTTGGTTGGCGACAAGGGGTCGAGTACAGAACATTTCTAATGTTCGTTTTAATACGCAATTCAACGAAAGATGGAATTGAAGTAAAAACTAGAGCCCAAAATTTGTGATAAAACTTTAAATTGTGCCTTCTTCTTTTGGATACCTATTTTCGAAATATGGATGTTTAGCCAGTGAGTTGTTTTTATGTTCTTCCGATATATTTATTTCCTTTTAAAAAAAATTTCTGTTATTATTATGTTGTGCATTTGGGGTGAGCTAAATTGTTTTTGTATGCAATATTTAACCAAAAACGAATGGATTGATTACTCCATGAATAAATAGCTTATTTTTAGAATATTCAATGTTTGTTTCATTTCTTGCATTAATCGGTTTTTGCAATAACTAAATAGTGGGTTTTTTTTATTCATAAATCTAAATTTTTTTCAGTTGCAACTGTACCTTGATAATTTGTTTACTTTGGTTTACTCTCAGGAAAAAAAGATAAATTATGCTATTCATTTATGTATAAGAAAATACTTTGGGTTTTCTACTTATACTTCAAGGAAAAAATATTCCATTTTAATACTAAATAAACACATATTTTTTTGTAAATGTAAGTTAATTTTCTTCAAACTCTTTTTTCCTTCTTGAATATAGAAATGAAACACAATTTGATGTATTTTTTTTTTTTTAAGTTACATGCAGACGTCTTGATCAAATGCTTATTAAATCTTTATTGTTAGTTCTTTCCTGAAAAACTAAATGAAAGCAATTTTTCAAATAGCAAATTGATTTATAGTCTTACTTAGTGGCACAAGTCCTTTATTTATGTATTAAAAAATCATTTTATGTATATTAAGGAAGGAGGTATGTTGAAGTGTGACAAAGGGGCGAGGGTGTCAAATATATGGGGAAAAGCGTGACATCAGTCATTTATCTGTAATTTTATTCAGAAAAAGAATTGAATTTGAACAAATGAATCAGGAGTGGAAAAACAGTACTGGTTCTAAAAATTCAGTTTGAGATACTTGCAAAAAAACTTTTTTTTTCAATTGTATAAGAAAACGGAAATTAATAATAAGCCGATGTATTAAATTATTAATGTCGGCATACGTTCCGCATTGTGTAATGGAATCTTTTTAAAATTGCTATCCTGACCGATAAGAAAGACCTTATATGCCTAAATTGTTTTCGAAATTTCGCAAAATTGGATAAAGTATTAATTATTACTGTACATATTATACTCTTTTTGCACTCAAAATCACTTAATTAACTTTACAGTGTTAAAAATAAGGCTACAGATTAGAGACAATGCATTTCAATTTTTATCTATATATACTATAAATAGGAAGAGACAAAACAGTTAAGAACTATTCTCTCCTCTTTTTCAACTGATTTAGGTTTTGTGATTTTTTTTTTTTTAATTATTTTTCTGGGGTTTAAAAGAAAATAATACATGATTGAAATTGACAAACTACCTTAAATAAGTTAATGATATCTTGAACTTTTGTAAGGCTTAAATTTGTTTTCCTAGTTATAGTAAAGGTTAAAATGTCTACAGCATTATGCAGTAACGACTATAATATAACTTATACCTGTGAAGCAAAATTGTTGGGAGCGAGAGCGGTTTACAAAATACCCATGGGATCATTCATAAAGGATGTCATGCTTTGATGGGGGGTTTCATGAAATTATGACGAGGGGAGGGGAGGGGTCACAAGTGACATTATGCAACATAGCGTGACAAAGGGGAGGAGAGGGGTCAAAATATATGGGGGAAAAGCGCGACATTATTTATGAACGGCCCGCATTATATTTTACTAACTGAGGGGGGAGAGCAAGACAGACTTTTCTCCATCAGACCCCTACCTGTTAGCCGAGGCCTCAGGATTGCTGGTGCACGGGGCGAGGTAGTGGGATCCACTGATTTTACATACACGTATCGCCAGGTGTACATGGTCAGTCTTCAGCGGGTATCGAACGCACAACCTTCCAGGTGGAAGTCCGACGCTCTAACCACTAGGCTACCATGGCCTCAGCAAGACAGACTTTTCTCCATTGGACACCCTTGCACCTTTTAGCCGAAGCCTTAGGTAGAGAGCCGATGGCCGTAGCAAGACAGACTGCTGGGTGTGGCCGCATTCCACTGTATTAACGTAAAGATGGTCTCTCAACCTAAATTTAGTCTTTTGATACCAACCTCATAGCTGCAACGAAAGTTTTTGAACAAAAACAAATGTTGTATGAACACTATTTTCTCCTCCTTACTAAGCTCTTAATAGACAATCACTGGAAAGATACTTAAACGACAAAGAACAGAACCACCTGCTGAAATTTTCGCAACAAGTTCTCCTTTGAGGTCATTACAAATTATTACTGTAAAAATTTCTTTTTTGATGAAGGGCAGTGGCATGGCTAGAGCCTAATTTCAGTAGGGTTTTCTTCGGGATGAGCAAGCCAATTTCACTGCTGAAACAGAACAATTGGTCAAATTGCAGACAATCTTCACAATTTCAAGAATGATGAAGGGGGCAAAAGGTTAATAAACTAATTGACATAAAATCAAAAAATAAACAATTATTTACAAAGTTACCTGTATGAAAATCACATAATAAAAGAATATCATTATTAATGTACCTTTTTATGCTGAATGCAAATACTTTTGTGAGGGCCAGTTTCTTCTAAATGAGAATATTACGAAAGGGGGAACCTAAACAGATGCTTGAAATGTCATATGGCCCTTTGGCGGACACCCTCTTTGAGGTTAGTTGATTTGCTTGATGACTTGTAAAAGAATCTTATGTGAATTTGCGTACCAAATCTCTTTGCAACAAGCGCTAGAAAACCTCAGTAGTACACTTTGTATGTATATGTATGGATATAAAATATATGGGCTATGGGTGATTCTCACAAAATAAAATACTATCACTTTAATACTGTTCTATAAAATTTTTAAAAAAAAAAAATTATCATGTACATTTCCAAATTTTTCAATTTTTAAAGCCTATTTAAATGCTAATTTTTCGCAATGATTAAAAATTTCTTAATATTGTTTATTTTTATTTAAAAGAGGAAAAAATGTCTGTTATGGTGATTTTATATCAACCGCGATTAGCAAAAAAAAAAAAATCATAATGACCAATTTAGTTTGTTACTCAAAGCAACCATTAAACGGTTAAACTTCATTAAAAAAAACATCATAGAAATTGAACCTGTGGCAAATGGTAAATTCCTTGTAGACATTTTATGAGTTTTGACTCTGAAGTGAAAGAAAATTTTTAACTTTATTTCATAAACTGTGGACTTATTTCGCTTTTAATTTTGAACTTATCAAACGGCACTAGTCCATGTTCTATATGCAAGAATTGTGATGCCAAATATTTTGTTTTGCATTTAATATCAGTTTGTTTCATATAGCTGCCAAAAAACACTGATACACTTGTTTCAAACAAATGATTGATTATGCAAAATAATAATAAAAATTTATTATTATTAAACATCAGCACCCCCATTCACTTTGGATAATTGATGTTCTGCAGTAAAAATAAAAAATGAAAGAAATTACACTTGAAATCATGAAAAAAGCTTTAACAAATTCATTAAGTATATAGAGATATACAAGCAAATGATTTTATACAAATGTTATTACACTTTGCAAATGCCAAACAAGAACTTAAAACAAGCATATAAATGAAGTTATTTCATTCTTCACTTCAATTCCTTTTGCAAATCGGTAAGTCTCAGGATTTGGCAGATCCTGCTGCAGCTTGCTGGGCAGCTAGCGTAGCCTGTATTTTACTTTCCATGGTTTCGATTACCACTGAAACAAATTGACACAGCATTCAAAACATAAATATATATAATACAAAAACACAACATTATAAATATTGCCAGTATTTTCCAAGTACCTCACTTAAACCATTTTAAAACTTTATGGGATTTTAAAACTCTTAGAGAAAAATTCTGTGTCACTCACAACCAGGATTTGAAATCAGGATGTAAAAGTTAAGCATCATTGGCACCTAGATGTTTTGTTTTAGTTGACAAAAATGTTTTTCTAGGCATTATTTCAAAATTGCTTGGGCAGAGACAACAACTGCTAACTATGAAGACACTTGTGCAATTGTTAAAAAATGTCACAAAACACCACAGCCTTACTCACAAAATTATTGATAAGTAAGAGAAAAATGTTCAAAAATCAATTCCTATTAGTCACTTTTGAGAAGTTGGTAATTTTACTTTTAAATTAATGAATCAATATAAACGTTTATTTCGATCAGTGCCTAATAAAATAAAATATGAGTTAATATTGGCTTAATTATTTTTTCATGTGCTATTTACAGTCTAGGGTTATTAACAAAACTTCATTTGTAAGTAAAAATTCGCGATTCGAAAATTTGAAGGTTACAAAATTGCGATAATGTTCTTACGTATCGTAAAAACTCAAAATACAGTAGATTACATGAAACATGTATGTAAAAATATAATTGTGCACATTTCTACCAAATTTTTAAAAAATAAATAAATAAGTACAAAATGACAACTTGGTGAAAAATTGTGGTTGTCAAACTAAAAGTTTTATGAAAGGTTAGGTGTCAAAAGTGATGACAGCATGTGAAATCGCGGTCGTCAAATGGGAATTTTTAGTTGCAAAATACGACTAATGACCACTAATTTCGAACCCTTTCTCACAACCCATTTCCCAATTTGTTACGTAATCAGCGTCGCCTATTAGAACATTAAAAACTGCGCAGAAGGCTGGTAGACTTTCTGGAATTAGGATGGAAAATTAATATGCTGTTATTTTTGTATGTGTGCGTTTCCTCTTGTACTTTATCATTTTAATAAACCCTTAAAGCTTAAACTGCAGCTTACTATACTCTGATATGGAAATAAACATGATTATGCTTTAAAACTACATATTAATATTTTCTATACGCATGAAATATCTCTAAAATTTACATTTTAAAATTATATCTATATAACTTAAGCAGTTAAAAGGTATTCACGAATTTGTATTCTTAAATTCAAATGTTGTAAAATGAAATAGAAAATATAAATCAAAATTCAATAACCTTCCAAATTATGAGTATATATTTAAGGTACAACACATAACTAAAAAGTTTAAACAATTTTTATAACTGTATTTTATCTAACAACTTATTAATCCTCTTCCTCTTAAGATATCCTTGGTACAGCACATAGCTAAACAATTACAAAACAACTTTTCAAAAATTTAGCCCAATAACATTTTTTCAGAAAAAGCATAGTTTGTCATGAAAAAGCAGAAAATATTACAGCAACATAAGAACATATCAATTAACCAATTTTAATTTTATCTTATTTAAAAATTCATTTCAATTTGTTTTGAACTCTTGATTGATTTGAAAGTGAGTCTTTGTGTTTCCAATTTATTCAATAATAACAGGATGGCATGAAAGTTTTCATTTTTATTTTCTTTACAAAAGAAGTGGAGAAAGATAAAATTTCTGTATAATCTGTGTTGTAAATGCATTAAATTAAATAACTAACTCAGTGCTCAATCAGTTGCACTGAGGAGAAATGATCTCTAATTGAAATTATTTATACAAAACAAACTGTTGTCAAACAGAAAAACTAAAATGTCTAAAAGTTGTTTTTAAACATTTGAGGTTGAACTTGAAAATTTTCACGAATTACGGTTGAATTTCAACTCCTGGGCAACTTCTAGTAAACATAATTTTAAAAAAATATCAGTGGGGGGAATATTCTGGCACATATTACATTTTCAATGCTTTTTTAATGTAAATAAACACATTAAAAATAATTTTCCTTTCGAAAGTCCATTTAAGTATCCTGTTCATGTTGTCATCTATAGTTCTAAATTCCGATTTTTGTCCAACATTGGTAGGTTGCAACTTCAGTTTTTTAGTTAGTTCAATCAATAAAATTTATTATATGATCAGATTTTAATGATCAACACACTTGAAATTCTCAATCAAAATAAAGATGCCAGTTGAAAGTTTCAATCTATGCGGCCTTTTTGCACGAGAATCCCCCTACAACAACTGCTTGACCATGGGAATGCTGTAACAGTCCTTTTATTACACTGAACAATTTAAAATTTCGGAATATCTTCTATCTAAATGCTTTTTAAGGAATCTGTTTGTGCTAACATTGGTATGATTCCATGGAAAAATTATTGGTGAACCCAGTAGCAGAATTTTCTGTATCAATCTGCAGCATAAGTTTCAGAAGTCAAAATTTATCTGCAGCACCAAATGATGTGGAACCGAATTTGCAATCATCAAAAATAGCAAACTACCGTAAAATCCCGAAAGTAACCCCCCTCTTTTTAAAAACCAAACTGGCAAATTTCAGATAGGGGGGTTATAATCGAGATTTTCGAAAAAAATTATGAAAAAAAAAAAATGTTTTTAGTATTAATTAAGAGCATTTACTGAAGATAAATAATAAGTATAGCCCATTTAAAATTATTTCAAAAAATTAATATAAAACAAGATTCAAGCATATAGACCTTTAATATTTATGAAAAATAAACAAATAAAATAAAACACAAAATACAAAAAGAAATTGGACATATTTAATCTTTATCATAAAAAAATAATACAAAATTTGTTTTAAAATCGTCAGCCATTTGGAGAGGGGGGTTACATTCGATGGGGGGGCTACTTTCGAGATTTTACGGTATGCATTTTAAAATAGTTGACATATAACAAAGATACATGCAGACAATAAATAATTATAATTATTCAGTTTATAAATAAATTAATATAATTTAAAATTGAACTAATCTCTTTTTTGAAAAAAATGTATGGTGGCTAATTAATCTGCAAGCTTCCAGATAAATCTGCAGTGCTTGCTGCTGTGATGCTACTGGGTTGGTGAATCTAATGTAAAGTATTATAAAAAAATCTGTTTAATACCTATTAAATGTTGTCCCTATCTCCAATAGATGATGTATATTTATTAAGTGCAACAATTTTTATTCTTAAATAGCAGTTGCAGTCACAGCAGCTAGTCATCTAGGGTCTAGGGTCCAAAAAATTAAGGGTCTTACAATGCAAAATTCAATACTGAATTTTCTATGATAAATTACTATTTACAACTTCAATAATAAACTGTATGACATTCTGAGTTTAAAGCACAATATTTTTCAGTTACCTACTTAACTTAGAAAGAAGTCATTTTACTGTGTGATTTTCCACAAAACCAAGACTGATCTTTGAAGAATGAGACAGATTTGATTTTTTACTGAACACAGTTCAATGTTTCAAATTTTTCTTTATATAGTACAGAAAGCAGTGATGAGAGCAATAAGTAAGCTGTGTAACTCGATCATAATCCTATGTAGAAAGTACGTAAACTGATATGAGAATGGTGGGCCGTCCTTAAAAAATTCCTGCATGTGTCACTATGTGTTACCACATAAAAAAAGTAACCTCTTTTATGGTTTGGGATTGTCCCAATTTGGGCCAACAGTTCATTTTGAAAATAATTTATTAAACCTAATGTAACTTTTATTTCAAAGAAAAACTTGGTTGTTTAAAAGAATACGGAATACAACTCAAGTGTTTTTTGTTCTACTAATGAAATCAACTTTACAAAACGCCTCAAATTACAAAAGTCATCCGAAGCAACAGACTGAGATGGCTCGGCCATGTCTGGAGAACCCCTGAAAACAACCCAACTAGACTGTACACTTTCAAGAAACCCGGGGGAGCCCGTGCCCGAGGCAGACCTTCAACTAGATGGCTGGATGATGCCGAAAATGACATAAAAATTTTGAAAATAAAAAAAATGGCAAAGAGTTGCTTTGTATCGACTGAGTTGGAAGAAGCGTGCTGTTGAGGCAGCTAAGACCTGCAACAGGTTGTTACGCTTTTGAAGAAGAAGAAGAATGAAATCAACAATTGCCCAACTAAGAAATATCCCTATTCATAACAGAAAATGAACTTTCTTAGCTAATATCAACTCAATGGAGGCAGTTCAAGCAACGTCATTGGTCACGTGGCACTGATGAAAGCAATGTAAACAAAGGAAGCCGTAGCATCGCTTTACTTCGAGTTAGACAAATCTAATAAAAACCAGACCTAAATAAAGTTCTTCTACATTACATAAAATTAACACTAAGTACAACACTATAACTATTGTAATAAGTAATAAATTTCTTTCATGATGATTAAATTAAATGTAAATACTGGGTTATAATTAGGGATGTAACGAATAGTAATTTGGCCGAATACCGAATATCCGGCCATTTCTACCAGGTCGAAGCCGAATATTCAGCCAGTTCTTTTAGGCCGAATACCGAGTATTCGGCGGCCGAATATTAAAATTTCTAGAAAATCGTCGTAATAAAAAGTATTTGTCAAATTTAAAAGTATTCACCAAGTCAAACACCAATTCCACATATTAATCTATGATGTATGATTTAATTAAGTTTGTTAAGAATCTCAACTATCTAAAGTTAATTCATTTTCTGTATTGTTTTAAATGCAATAAAACTGAGAATTTCACCCACAAGTGGAGTAGAAATGACAGGTTTTAGTGTAAGCATTAGCATTATTTTACTAATTATTTAATTCAAACTAAAGAAATACTGTTAAACTAGTGAACTTTTACCTTGCTCAAAATAGTTTTCCGAAGATATTTTAAATGTTATAAAATTTAATATTTTTATTTTATGTTTTTTTTACATACCTATTTTTAAAAAACCTGGTAAAATTTATTGATTTTAAACGGAATAAATTTTTATTTTCAAAAACCACAATAATTTATGCTATTTTGATATTCATGAAATATTCTAGGCTTTTCCCATTTCCCTTTTACCCAATATTTACAATAAATCAGTCTACCGAACGAAGTCCAACTTCCACTTTTTTAATAGTAATAACAAAATAAAAGTCTCATATTCTCCATCCTAATTAACTATTGTCAGTTTTTGGGAACACGTGTTATGTATAAAATACAATATTTTAACCTTAAGATATGTTTTTGCTCTGTAAATAAAATTATGGAATGTTAAGTATTTTTTTATGTTTTTGCTTAGTCAAACCTATAAATAATGTTTAAAAAAAGTAGTTTTTTCCTAAATTATTTTTATTTATTAAAACTTTATAACTATTATGTTCTTTCGAAATAACTATAATTCATTTTTAGAAGTCTAAAATCTACTATTTTTTCATTTCTACCGTGGCAAAGCTATTCGGCCGAATAATCCATCAATATTCGGCTAGGTCGTGAAATAACTATTCGGCCAAAGGGCCGAATAGGCCAAATACCGACCGAATACTCGTTACATCCCTAGTTATAATCAGAAACAGCTGTGAAAATAGTCTAATTACTTTTAAGATAACTAATTTTGCCTAGTGAACTCCACGTAGAACTCAATTGAAAATCTTAATAAACAAAGAGCGGATATCACGCGACAACGATGATCGCTCACGAGTCCCGCTAGCGGTGAATTGCTTCCATTGAAATTATAGCTACAAACAAATACTATACATATTAGTTAGTGTGAATTTTTATATCTATTATTTTGTAGTACTTGTGAAATAATAGCCTTTTTACCAAAGTGTTCCTTTTCACACTTAATGTTTATGAAAACCAATAGTTGTAGAACTTAGGGGAAGCAAAGCATTTATATACATATTAATGTTTAAAAGGTTGGGTGGAAATACAGAGTAGTTGGAACCGACTGATGTATCATTCCTGTGCAACTACACATTAATTCTTGATCCATACAGAAAATCTTCAAAGAATATAAAGTCACGTTATTTGGCCTTTTTGGAGTTGCTTGAAAAATTAAGGAATAAATAAATTAGGAACAAAAATGCTTTTGTGGTTTATGGGACTTTTTAAGTCTATAAGATCTTTGGTGTACATTGTTGTTTTATACGTGTAAAAATATATGGAAAAATAGAAATAATATTTCAAATAAATGTTAAAAAGTAGAATTTCGTCCTTCATGCACACTTGCAACAAAATCGGAAAAATTAAATTACCTTCTCTTGCAATAAGTTTTTCCTTCATTATTTGCTGAACTTTTTCTATTTGAGTAGTGACAAACTTCACTTTCCTTTTGAAATAATCAATTGCATCAGGAAGTTCCTAAAAATAATTATGAAAAGAATCATTTAATTAATCATCATTAGTAGTAGTTTTTTGTTTTCTTTTGTTGAACGTTTACTTTAACAAAGAAAGTAAAGTCATTCATGATTCCTAAACATGTTTAGGAAAGAAGTATGAGTTTTTGACAATTTTCCAAATAATTGTTCGAAGCAATTCTCCATTCAGCAATCTTAAAATTCTTAATGAAGATCTAGATGCATTAAAATGGTCAAACCTATTCATCTAAAACCTGCATACTTCACACAAATCTTTATCTCGACATTTTTTAATTCCTGTGCAGTTGTAGCATTAAGCAGGGGTCGATTCAGCATTTTTAACAGGGTCTTACTTCTGTGAATTTTTAAATAGATGTTTGTGAAAAATTAAATAATCTTGTGAAAATTCTAAATTTAAACATAGTGAAAAAAAATATTATTTATTTGTCGCTTATTTATTAAATGTTTCTTTGAAATGTACGATTTAATAGCTCGGAATTTTGTAAAGGGTTCATTTTTATTGATTGGAATTTTGTGAAGCGTCCGAAAATGGGACCGAATTTCTTCTGGCGTGACTCCTGGTCAATGTACCCTGTCCTATGCTTATCTCAAAGAAATTTTCTGAAAAACCTCTACATATTAAGCTATACTCTCACTTTCAGATTCGAAGCTCAGCTATATCCAACTACACCAAAAGTTGCAGACAAAAATTCTCAGTATTCCTTATCATATCAACGGTTGCACTGTCGTCCAAATTTTTGGATAATAAAACCCAGGGGAAAGTATGTCCAGGGAACTATATTAGGACAGAATTAAGGTAAATGACCCTGTAGTGGACACTTTTCTCCACCAGACCCCTACCTGTTAGCCGAGGCCTTAGGATTGCTTACGCACGGGGAGAGGTAGTGGGGTCTACGGATTTTACATGCACATATCCCCAAGTATACATGGTGGTCTTCAGTGGGTATCGAACGCGCGACCTTCCAGGTGGAAGTCCGACGTGCTAACCACTAGGCTACCACGGCCCACCTGTAGTGGACACTTGGATCTTTAAGCTCCTAAAATAAGTGAATGCAACATTAACCTTGAATGAAATGATCAGAACATATAGCGAATGATTCCTAGTGCTGGTTAACAGATCTAAAGTTGCGTGGAGCATCTATGCAAGTACATGGATCATAATATTTAATAGCTGCCTCCACAATGGTCATATTTGCTGCTTTTTACTAAAGCCGATCAATAAGAAGATTAGGGATTTAGGGAAAATATATGGGAAAAAAAGGGTGACATCATTTATGAATGGTCCCTTAGTCATTTTTTAAAGTATTTCTCCAAGTTCACAGCATAAAATAGATGATATTAATTTCTGTCCACTACTAATGCTAATACGTGTCTTATAAATGTCCACTGTAGATACAAATGAAGCGTTTAGTAAATTTTACGTAAAAATCCTAATTTTTCATTAAATGACACTTTATAGGTCATTAATTTTTAGAGAAATAGTTGTCGATTAAGGCTGAATATGCAAATATTGATGTAAGTCCCTTGAAAAAATGTTGCCACGTAAAAGAGTAGGAAACTTTTCTTAACTGTGTCCACTACCACGTCATTTACCTAACACTTTAAAAAAAATACAAAGAATTTTTTAGTCAAGAAAAGATAAGTCAGATGTCTTTTTTATTGAAGATAAAGTAAAAATCTTCCTTTAACCCACTGGCGGTTTGGGCTGTGATGTCACGCCATGATAAATCTTTTTCAAAATGGTTGAAGCCGTGATATTACGGTAGGCTTTTTCCACGTCAAGATGGTCTGGAGCATATATTTGCGACATTCCTTCCCCTTTTCCCAAACAGGTTCCCTGGTGCATCGGAGGCGTTGCTTTTCCGCACATTCCTCAGGCCGTGATATCACGGCCAAAGCCGCCAGTGGGTTAAACATCAATCATTGGAATACTCCCCCCCCCCTAAAGGAATGTGTAAAATCATCTGTTATAAATAAAAGAAATCTTAGATATAACTACTATTGAAGAGGAACTTTTCCTTTTATCAATTTATAAAAAATCGTAGTATCCAGAACGAATTTGTTTTTTTTCTTTCTCTAAAGATTTGAGATAAACAGATTCACAAAATGTAGTTTTGGCATTAAAAAATACAAAATATTAAATAACTACATAAATAAATAGAAATTTTTAAAAAAGAACAAGTTACATTTTGCAGTTAATTTATAAATAATTTTCACATTAAAAATTTTAAATGATAAAATTCAGAATTGCTCAGAATTTAGGAAATGGGAGTTTAAACATATTAAAATTAAAGGTAACAATTGGAGCTTGTCTAGCAAAAAATTCTAATACACAAATGTATTTAATTTTGCCTCCCAACATTTACTACAAATGCTTTGAACAAGGACATGTGACTGAACAAATTGAAAGATGCACAATAATTACATAAGAACATGATTAATATTTAGTAATAAAGCATAAAATATTTCTTTGGTAAACAAGAGCAACAGAATGAATCAATATCAAAAATTATGGAAGGATAAAAAATATCTATGGAATCGCCAATTTTCTAATTACATGAACAGAATATTTGAACACAAGGAACAGAAACTCAATATAAACCTAGATTTTAAAGTAGAAACTTAATTACAAATGCAAAGAAATTTTGTACTATCAGGGGTCGCGCCAAAGGAAATTCAGGTTCGTTTCCAGACCCTTCACAAATTTCCAATCAACCAAAGAGAACTCTTCACAAAATTCCAACAAGGGTGCGTACACTATTCTCTGAGTAAAAATCAAGCACCTTCCAGTACTCTTCATAGCAAAAATCAAGTGTTTCAAATGAAGTACATCTAACCACTTCGAATACAAGTTACATTAAAAGACAGAAAAATTTCTTTAATACTATTTAATTTAGAGCACTCTAACTGTAATAAAATAACTTCATATTCAATACTATAAAAATGTATCACATCGCACATTAATTAGATTTATGTGTTGTATCGGCTGTGTATGTAACGAGCCATAGCTTTACTGCTTGTCAGGTCAGACATGTGCCTTACTGAGAAAAAAAAATACTGAAAAATCACGACATAACGCTTTGTAAAAGCTTATTAAAAAGTACATTACAAGCATAAATTGCTATGCAATAGAGTTATTAAATACTAAGCAAGTCAACTCATTACTTTAATATAAAAAAATGATTGGGGCATTCATTATGTCTAACCAAAATAAGGCGTGGAAGTGGCATGGCATTTTTTAAAGAAATAAACATGTTTCTGAGCAATAACTTCTTAAACTGAAATAACTATTTCATACTTGATAACTATAAAAATTTTAATGAAATGAAATTAGGTGTGAAGAATTTCTTTACATGTTTTTATATATTGAGTTAAAATAGAAAGAAATATTATTTATTTATTTTGTCACAATGTAAAATGAGTACTTGAAAGGGGGGAGGGACCCTAATGCTAAAGACGATCTAAAATTTAAACACATTTTAAATTACATGCCAAAAAATAAAAGAAAAAACAATTTAAAAAACTAAACATTTTTGGCAAAAAGTTTTTTAAAAAAGATTTTTAATAAGGTTCTAATATTTAATAATTACAATCAACAGATATATCACTAAAACTTAAAAGCTAAAAATTCCTCGATTATCGGCGACATTTAGAGTGGGCGTGACAAAATGACATTTCTGCAAGTCCTTTACAGAAGCTAAAATTTAGGAAAGATTAAAAATAATGATAAGCTCAAATTTATTGATGTCTAAGGGGAAGAATCCTATATTAAACGAGAACTAGGAAGTTTTGCCGAAGCCGATGCAACCAGATTTCGAAGTGCCTAAAAAAATCGGAATTGACACTTAAAAGTGCCAAAAACGAATCGAATGTGTAAATTTTACACGTAATTTGTAAATCTTCGCAGGAAGGTACGGAGGCTACTTTCAAAAATGTTCATAGGGTAAAAAAAAATCCAAATTACGAATTTTTGCGGATGCGAAATTTTTAATTTCCAAAATTACCAAAACTACAGAACTCCGTCAAAATACAGAAAAATCACATGTCTGTAGGTAGGAATTTGAAGAAAGGTGAATTTTCCTGTTGATAAGTTGCAAAGAAATAGTAAAAATGAGAAAATCAAGGACTTTTCAGTTATTTTTGTACATTATTCCAAATTTTCAGGACTTTCAAGGCCTTGAAAAAAATTATTTAATTCAAGGACTTTCAAGGTTTTCCAGGCCGCGTACTCACCCTGTTCCAATCAATCGAAACGGACCCTACACAAAATTCAGAGCAATCAAATTGTACTTTTTACAGAATTATTTATTACAAAAGCGGCAATAAATAATAAAAAATAGATAACTATGCTTAAATTTTGAATTTTCATAAAAATGTTTTAAAAATTCACAAAAAACAGGCCTTGTGAAAAAATGCTGGAACTACCCCTGATTATTTAATTTAATATTGCTTAAAATAACATCACGACAAAAACGACTTCATACATTTCCTCTCTATAAAGTAACAGCCTTTTTTTTTTTTGCTTATGAAGAGCAGAGTTTTGAACATCACAATTTGCTTTTGCATTGCTTTCTATAATGTGTTACATAGGTTACTTTTACAGTGCTGTATTTTCTGCTAATATCGACAATTGTCTGTTATGTACAAACAACTTGTCTTTTAAAATATATATTTCTGTTGCTTGCAGTTAAAATACAAAGTAAAATGATATGAACAAATGCATGTAAGATTTTTAAAACAGAAAAGGAGAGAAATTTGTCCAGAAGCACTTCCAGTTTAATAGAAAATCAATAACTACCTTTTCAACATAATACCCAGTTCCAACATCAATTAAAACCTTTTTCGTATCATCAAGTTGGCCAGGTACATACATCTTGGGACAGTTAAGTTCCAACAGAGTAACTACATTTTAGAATAAAGCATACAAAACACAGCAAATATGTCATCTACAATTTAACACATAAATCCATACCTGAGAGCCGTAGCATCTCAAGTCTATTTTTCGAGTTTACGATTAATGGACACAAGGAGTATCGCCGAAAAAGCCAGTAGCCACATGAGGGTTCTGAACTTTTAAAGCTCCCATAAGATGAAGTGCTTGCGATGAGCTTCCTTCATGATTTTTGAAGCATAATTTCTGAATTCCTTTGTTATTTATTGAATGAAAAGAAAGAGTAACAAAAAAAAATTACGGAATGCTTCTCTTCCGCTGAAAGAAAGGCCAAAAACAGGCTAGTCTTCTGGCAAAAACAGAACAGTTGGCAGGTAGTATGGATTAATAAAATTATGGAAATAGTAGTATTAACTAGTCTAAAAACTATAAAATTGCAAATCAATCTATTTATAGAAAACATAATAACTGAAAGGGTGGGCTAAAGAAGAAATTTACAACAAATTTTGTGGGCTAAAAGGAACGGAAGTAGGCAATTTAAATCATGGGAATGTTGAATACACAAGAGAAAAATACATAACAAAGCAATATAATTACTAATTAACTTAATAAAACTTTTGAGTTGCCAGTTTGTTCCAAACAAAAGAACTACACTGCTTAAATAGAAGTTAAATCAGGACAAACTGAGAAATTCATTTTAAATTTTCACTAAAGCAAAAGTTATCTACAACAAAACTTTTAATAACATTTTTGTCAGTTCTTTCTAAGAATATTTAGAATAACTACTAATACAAAACAAAAAGAAAAACTTAAATAAGAGGATGTAAGCGATTACAATATAAATTTTTATGAAACACTGGAAAAGAAATAGAAAAACTAATTAAACATAATAAGGATACAGAATCTGTTAAAGGAACCAACAGAGGCATTCCTTCTTTCATCTCCTGCATTTTTTCAACAGCCTCTTTTGAATCTCCATATTTTTTCTGAGCTATTTTTAACTGTTGCAGAGATGAGCCAAAAATTTCCACTTGCTGCAATAAATAAATCAATCAGGTTACTTTTTTAAGCAAGCAAATCTCACATTTAAAACATTAAAAAAAAAAAAAAAAACAGATTTGGTTATATAATAAATAATCATTATTCCTGACCATTTGCACTTGTGTTCCCAAGATAATTAATTAGGATTTGATACATTTCGACTGAACTAAGTATTTAAACTAAACTTTGAAAACAGTTATCATCTTTAACACCTTCTTGTGAAGGTTAAGACAACAAGACATGTTTTGTGAAATTCATTGGTGGTTATATCAGAGGCAAAAATTAAGGAGTAGTGAAGAAACGAGATTTTGCTTGAAATTGGAGAGGAGACAGCAAGGAAACTTGAGATAAATAATATAATCTACTAAAATTATTAAAAGGACGGAATACAGCTGTAGCAGATCCAGAGCAGGTATTTAGAAGTCGGAGCGGAGCAACTCAAAAATGTGGCTGCTTCAAATCCTTGATATAAACTACAAGTCTATTCAACACAACAACGATTTCATTTGCGTTTTTTTGTTGGGGAGGGGGGCGGATACCACAAATTACCGCCCATGTGACACCCATGCTAGGAACCTCACTGCATATAGTGTTAATTATGTCAACAGAAAAACTCAAAGTTCCAGAACAGAAAAAGTTAGGGACTGTTCATAAATGATGTTATACTTTTTCTCATATATTTGAACCCCCTCCCCACTTAGTCAAACTTCCATGGACCCCCTATCCTTTGTCACATGTCACACTATGTTGCATAAGCATGATGTCACACTTCTTGTTACCCACTCCCCTTGTCACAAGTCCTTTGTCAACGAAACCCCCATCCCCCCCTCGAAGCGTGACATCATTTATGAATGATCCCTTACCCAAAAGCAGAATAGCATTTTTACTGTAAAGGTTTAACGGTGAAATGTTTTCGAAAAATGAATAACAGAAACTGATTTTTTTTAGATCTTTTTTTTAGATTTTAGCTTTTTTTTTAAAGATTTTTAAATGTTGTAATGCCGTTTGAATAAGATCACTAAGAGATAAAAACATGGCTATTGTCCTAATGGCTATTGTCCCCCTCACCTTCCCCTAGTAGTGTAGTCGAGGGGGAACACGGGGGGGACAGCGTCCCCCTACCTTTTTATTTTAACGCAAGCGTCCCCCCACTTGTTTTGAATTTTAACATAAGCGTACCCCCACTTTTTGATGTTGGTATATGTAAGCGTCCTCCCACCCTTTTTTCCAGGACTACATCACTGCCTTCCCTATCCTAGAAAATTTAAACCTTACAGTTCTAGAATGTTATGGTTAGATCAGTTATGTCAATAACAAAAAGAGTGGATTTTTTTTAGAACAATTTTTTGGGGGAGGTGAACTGATAAACGAGTCATCAGAAAACAGACAAAGTATGAGGAGTAAAAAGTTTATCTTTCGCACAAAAAAATAATGCAATAAAAAACGTTTAAAGCCCCAAAATCCTAACAATAAAAAGTCCATGTCCTGGACATAAAAGTAGACCGCAGAAAATGTGATCAATAAATTGAAGTGGTTTAACTGTTTCATTTTAGTTTTATGAACAACTCTTAGCAAAAAAATTTGAAGTTTTAAATAATTTGAGACTTATAACTATAAATTGTTAGGCATTACATGCAATAGCAAACTTCCATTCTGGATTTTGGCAGAAAATAGTAGCAAAACAAGTATAATCTTCAACACAGCAACAAGTAATGCATAAAAACAAGCTCAGATTAACATACGACGTAGCACTTGAAATCTGAATATTGTTTACCGCACAAATGAAAGCACTATTCAGAAATTTCTTAGTTTAAAGCATTCACTACTAGTAATAAAATGCTTGTATTTTTAACCGAAAATCATCAAATTACAAATATAGTCATAGAACTCAAGAGTTTAGTAACTATCCTAATGAAAACAATAGCAAACAGAGGATTTAATATATGTCAACTAATACTGTGAAAAAATTAGTGACCATGAGGAGACGGGATTGAAGCATGGTTCGTTTAGGTACTTCAGTCAACAAAACAAAATTGCATATAAGTAATTATGCTATGAAATTTTTAAAATTAAATCGTCTCACGCTATCTAGATCTTGTTTGAGTTGTGTCAATCGTGCTAGGGGTAAATCATTAACATCTATAGTAACAACATTATTATCGCCTTTATTTTCGCCGGCCATTTTTAAGAAACAACAATACGAAACCAACGTTTCATATCAAAGATGTTTCTCTCCTGCTTTATTATTAAGGCCTAGATCGATCAGCACTTGTTTCAGCGTCGTCTGCTAGATCACGTGAGCCTAATGTCCGCTTTTGCCTTCAACGATTCTATTTTAAATATAATTTGCTTACTAATTCTCTTTCTATGCCTCCAGATTGTATTCTTATTCAAAGTATGTATTCTTGTACTTTAGTAAGGTGGTGCAGATGAGGAGGTACCAGTAGTGCAGTCCTAGAAATAAAAAAGTGCGCTTACCTCAACGTACAGCAAGAGGTACCTCAACGGGGACACTAAAATTCACAACAAATGGGGGACACTTGCTTTAAAATAAAAAAGTAGGGTCCATCCCCCTCATTGACACCACTGGAAAGTACACCGGTACTTTCGGATCGGCGTCCCTTACTTATCATAAAAATTAATGCTTTGAGATTTCAAAAATGTTTCACACGAAGTCATGGAGTCCTGACTTTTTATCATATTTTTTTTTTAAGTTGGTGCTTGATACATTCCTGAAATCGTGTTTTTGTTTTGTAGTATTATGATACTTAAACTTATTTTGTAGTTTACAATCAATGACTTCATGATGAAACAAACTGAGAGAGAGATTTAGGGATGGATTTCGTTTTCCATCCCTAAGAAAAAAATAAAGTACGACTTTATTTAATGTTGTTTCAAAGAGAAAAAGTTAACTAGGTATTTAAGATTTCAAAAAAGTCAAAATTCTTATCTCAGTTTTATGCAGTATATTGCAAATAATGAGTTATAGAGCTATCATATGCGATGCAGCTGTCTCGGGATTACTGAAACATCTTCGTCAAAGCAACTAGCCCAAATGAGAGTTACAAAATAGACTAAAAAATTTGAACTTTTGACAAAGGGGGGGGGGGGGTAGGAGGGATAAAATATATTGAAAGGAAGTGTGACATTTATGAACGGTCGTTGGATACTCTCATTTGCAACAGGTGAAGAGGCGATATGCACCTTTTATATGAAAAAAAACTAGAAAAAGCAACATGCAGCTTAAAATAGAAAAAAGTTTTTTACTAACCTACGTAACACAATATAAAACCACTTTTGAAAAGTTTATGACTTTCACTCAAAAGAGACCTGTGTAAAAAATTTTTCAAAAATGCTGGAAAATGAGAAATAAACAGCATATTTGTATGATAAAAAAATTAAGAAGGAAACATTAATAAAGCCCAAAATGGACACATGACTTTCGCCCAGAGGATCAATTCTATGCACTGGGAAAAGGGTTCCTTGTAACCTCGAAAGATGCCTAGAATTGGTGCGTAAAAAATATTGTGTGTTTCCTTTAGTACTGCTTCAGGTTTGAAATGCTAATCTAAAGTTTTCTTTTCCTTCTGTTTCTTTTTTAAATAATTTTATTTGCTAATAAATCCATATGGCAACATTGCAGTTATCCAAATTCTAAATTCTTATGACAATTGCAGCTTTATAATTTCTTTATTCTGTAGTGTTTTCAGAAATTTGTAGCAGTAAATCTTTTTATTTTATCAAGAGAAATTAAACTTGTCAAAATTGTTGAGTTTATTACAATGCAGGGACGTAAAATAGAAAAAAAAATCAGTTTTATGTCAAGTTTGTTTCAGAATTATTAGTTCTGTATCAGGTCAACTGACATTTTTTCTATGAGAACTCTGTTTTGTATCAGATTAATTCACAATTTTAGCAGTAATGCTGCTTGAAGAAAATAGTTCGGTAAAAGGCACATTCTTTAGTGTTTCCAAATGCTTTACAGACTGCTGCAACTGATTTAACTCAAAAAAAGAAAACTTTGCACCATGAACTGCAAAAAATTGTTACTTCTATAAAATAAATTATTGTAATTCATAACTCAAAAAGAATATGAATTTATTTATAACTATATTAACAAGCAGCAAAATTTTGTTTCTTATTATTGCATAAGGAAAGGTATGCCATATGATGTGAAAATATTTTTTTTTCTGAAAAACAAATTTCTTTGAAAGCATTTTACTTTCTAAACTACAATAAAGTTGTTGAACAAAAAAAGTAAATTCATTTAGCACTAAATGCATTTATTTTTTATTTATTGTGCAGTATTATTATGAGTTTGTGGGAAGTAAAGTTCTCTTGGAAAAAAGTCCACATTGGAGGGGAACTAATCATAAGTGTGTGGTTCAACTATTCTCTCATGGAAACCTTTCAAAATTGAATTTCTAGATAGTTTTTGACTATCTTAGATCATACAGGGTGGGGCGAAAGTAATGGACCCGGTTTTGAAAGGTTATTTTAAAAAAAACTAATACAGTTTCAGACTTAAAACTTTTTATATTTTAATCTCTATATAATCCCATTTTTTTTACATTAAGTTTTGAACAGCACTTCAGCAAGACGGCGGCCTTCAGCACCAATACACTGATGCAGTCCATTTCTGAAGTTTTGGGAAACTTTTCTGCACATTTAAGGGGTATGGCGGATATTTCCTCGATAATTTGGTCCTTCAGCTCTTCTTACTTTCTCTTTCAAATAACCCCACCAAAAAAAAAAAAAAAGCTTAGGGACCATAACATTATGCAAGATATTGAAATGCACACAAAGATGCAGTCTATTCTTTCTTCGTGGAAAAATTTGCTGAAGTGGTATTCAAAACTTAATGTAAAAAGAATGGAATTATATACAGATCAAAAAAAAAAAAAAAAAAGTTTTAAGTTTCAAACTGTATTAGTTTTTTTTTATAGCCTTTCAAAACCAGGTCATTACTTTTGCCCCACCCTGTATTAAGGGGTAGAGGGAAAGGGGAAGGCAGTTTATGATCAGAGTTGTCAACTTACCGAGGTGGAAAAAAAAAAGGAGATTTTCACACTATAAAATACCAGGTTTCAAGCTCTTCTGCAGGTACCAGGAAAGTGTCAAATGCAATAACCAGGAACTTTATTATTTAAAAGACAAATGATAGCTATGTTTGGGGGGATGGGTGGTGTAAGTTCTAAATGTCATAAGGATACTTTTTGTTAAGGTAAAAGTCAAATCACAAAAACTTGATTGCAGAAGTTATGACGAACAAATAAAACATGGAAGAATTGTTAAAAATTTCGATGTAAGCATAAGTCTGAAAGTCTGGATTGATTCAATTATCACTCCCTATGCTCTAAAAATTGAAAAAAAAAATAATAATAATAATTCAGGTATATTCTCATAATAGTTCTGGTATTTATTTGAATCTTTTATTTCGAAAAGGTAACAACTCTTAAAAACAATTCTTTTTCAGGAGATAGAAAAAATAGCTTATGAAAAGTTAGAAAACTTTACAGGTCTGATCTTTTACTATTTTATTTTAGGAGGTAATAGCAATGCAATATTAGTAAATTAAAACGATTTATGATTAATTATGCCATAAAAACTAATACTGAGAGTTGTTACTTTTTCAAAACAGAGATGCTACCTTTTCAAAATAACGATTTATTTGTTTTCCCAACTTCTTTTGTCATACATTTCTTACTTCCTCGTGCTCACATTCAAGTGTTCTTTAATGGGCACAAAAAAAAAAAAAAAAAAAACACACACACACAATTGTGTCTGAAATGCAAGGCATGTTTTAAGAAATGACCATTTTCCATTTTTTTCTGCCTAAAATTCCTATCTCGAATGTTACATCTGTGGCCTGAATAAAAATCCAGTCCAGAATCATAAAAGTTATTTTTTAATTCCCCATTCGGCATTATTAAATTACCTGACATTAATATTCAAGGGGAACAAATGTAACTGCAATTATGTAGTACATAAAATGTGAGAGTTTTGCTCAAAATTGCCCAATTTCTAAGAGTAAGGAATCATAGCAAAAACAAAACTTTTTGAAGTTTTATTTATGTTTTTCTTCAATTCAGTTCTTTAAGAAAGAGCTTACTAACTGAACATCTTACATTCCTGAAATATACTCAGGGTTCTATTTTGATACAGTCGATTCTGGATAATCGGACCACATCCGGACAAGATATTTTTGGTCCTAATTACCGGCTGGTTACGCGAAAATGAAACAAGACTGCACATACTATATATGTTATATATGAAGTTTTAAAAAGCACACGACAGCTATTAAAACTTCCATCAAAATATACATTACTTATTTTACAATCAAAGAATTTTATTAAAAGTATAATTTTATTTTATGGTGTGTGCCAACTTCTCAGACGAGTAAACTCGAAAATTCACTTAAACGTTGACATTTGCTTTAATAGTATCGCCATAAGTGGGAATTTTGTTAAACATCTCTCCTGCAACTATCGTTGGGTTTTAATAAAAGTTACAGGGATTGTAATTAATGTTTAATAAATTAATTTTTGCATTTGTTGACCTGCTCTAAATCCGTTTTATGTGGGCAACATATGGCTCCTGTTTTGTATTTGCTTTCATTTCTCTGGTCCGATTAAATGGATTTTTGGTCTCAATTAGGGTTCGAAATTAGCGGTCGTTAGTCGTATTTTGCAACTAAGAACTCCAATTTGACGACCGCGATTTCACACCCAGTCGTCACTTTTGACGCCTAATCTTTCATAAGACTTTTAGTTTGACAATCATAATTTTTCACGCAGTCTATTATAATTTTATACAATTACATTTTTATATACATATTTCATCTAATCTCCTGCATTTTGAGTTCTTACGGTACCTAGGAAGACTATCGTAACTTCTTGACTTTCAAATTTTTGAATCGTGAATTTTTACTAACAAATGAAGTTTTGTAAGTAACACTAGATTTAAATAACACTTGAAAAAATAGTTATGCCAATTAACTCATATTTTCTCCTATTAGACACTGATTAAAATAAACGTTTGTATTTAGTCTAACTTAAGCAAGATTACCACCTTCTCTAAAGAATGATTTTAAAATTATGCCTAGCAGAACATTTTTGGCAACTAAAACAAAACAGCTAGGTACCAATGACGCCTAACTTTAGCATCCTAATTTTGAACCCTGGTCCCAATAAGCGAGTAATATTAGGCTTATGTAATATGAAATGTTTTTTTTTAAAAATAGTTTTGTCTGAATAAGAGGCTGGTCCAATAATTTGAGATTCCACTGTATGTGCATGGAATGGCCCTTCAGAGCAAGCCTCACCTGACCATCTACTTACGTGCCTAGGACTAGACATGCAGGACCTCATTGATAATCCTTTGATGGTCCTAGGTTTTTTGCGGGTGCATGGCAGCATGAGCCTTGTATAGTCCTGCTAATCCCCAGATCGAAAGAATACTGGTCTTTTCATTTTAACCATTTACTCACACAACAACATTAAAAATAAACATTTGCATGGTGTTTATTTTGAAGTCAAGATTAAACAGAAGTAGAGATAGTATTTTATTTTTAAAAAAAGAACATACATTAAAAATCAATTCATTGTAATTCAATAAATAGTTATTTACAGCTATTTAAATTAATGATCGAGTCTCATAACAAAATTAAAATAAAATCTCAAAATAACTTCCAAGTAAATGCTGAAATAAATACTATGCATGGTGTTTAAAGACATGAACCAAAATTGAGTTTTTAATGAAACTAATGCTAAATTATTGCTGGAGGATATCAGTATTGCACGGCAAGACCCATCAATACAAATGCAAGACGAAAAAGTATGAGATAGTTTGGAAATTAAAAAGTATCACAGGAAACTCAGGTGAGAACATTGCATTTCTGCCTTAACGTTACATTAATCACACTCAACGAAAAATAAAGGCTTGTCTTAAAAACATTCCCTGGATAGGTTCTTTTTATAACTTAAAACTCTAAAATCAACACAATCATTTCTTTTTTGAAGAACCTCGTTTTTCATTAATACCATCCAGAGTGAGGCCTGAAAGGGAAAATTAAAATTTTAAGATCATTCCAATATTTTAAAATTTATATACATACAGAAAATATATAAAACATAAGTAATGTCATGTATCAGAACCTTAAAAGTTGTTATAAGTTGAATTGGCGATGTGTGGAATACAGGACATGTTGAGACACTTTAGAATGCCAATGTTTTACACATTACCTATAAGTAGGCTTGCCAGATTTTTGATGAGGGAAACCGGGACACATTATGGGATGGGGATACCGGGGGTCTGGGGGGTAAATTTAAAAAAAATAGAAGCAAAATGGGGAGTTTAAGCCTTTTTTTAAGACTCGCAAATAACGGGAGTGGGGAATATGGAACCCTTCATTGTTAGTCTACCCACCTTTTAAAAATAAAAAAGAAATTTTTGCTGCTTAATTTATTGGAAAGATTTTTCTCCCCTTTTAATGATAATTTTTTCTTGTCTACCATCTAAAAAGAAGTGTTAATAAAATAAAATTTAAAATACTTCATAAAATTGATTAATTGAACAATTAATTATGTTCAATTGAGCAATTAATTACTAAGTCTTATTTTTTAAAACTACAACTTTTGTCTAAACTGCATTGTCTGCATTCACAACTGTCAACTGATTCTTTCTTTCAGTACTTACTCCCCCGACTGTGGCCGCAATAGACTCACCCAGCCAAATAGTAGCTGCCTGCTGGCAGCGCTGTGCAAGCAGCAAGCAGTTCCAGCGTTTGCTCGCGGATTACAGCTAGAATACTTCTCACTTCTTGGGCACTGCGCGGTAGTCAAAAATGTTGATTGTAGAAAAGAAGTCGATTCATAAAAGATTCTTAAAAACGTAAATTCATTACTTTTTACATCTTTTATTTTACCAATTTCTACATCATGAGGTATTGCCAAACTTACATCACGATATTGCAAGGCATCACAATGTAAAAAAGGGAATTCAAGCAGTTTAAATTCATATAGTAATACAATATAATGACTCATCAATAAAAAAAAGATGAGCCTATAATTTCAAATTTAATTCCTAATTTACTTATCAAATTTTTTTTCATTGAAAGGAGTATTTTCAATAGTAAAAAAAAACAGTCGTTTCCGAGACATTGATAAAACTCTACGAGACACTGGGACAAGAGCAAAATACCGGGACATATGGGAAGCCTATCTATAAGTGGTAACACATACACATTTACATATATTAAATATGCTGTGTATGACTTTCAATTTTCAATTATTAATGCAAATAGCAAAATGAAGACATGTTAACTGAAAAAATAAATTAAAATGTTGAAATAACAAAAAGA
Organism: Octonoba sinensis; assembly: GCA_038502835.1. Taxonomy (NCBI): domain Eukaryota; kingdom Metazoa; phylum Arthropoda; class Arachnida; order Araneae; family Uloboridae; genus Octonoba; species Octonoba sinensis. The sequence goes on along the minus strand of CM076601.1, from coordinate 21,844,585 downwards.
TCTATCTGGTTATAACATAGTTAACACACAGAAAGTTAGGAAATAATTTTAAAATCACTTAATGCATTCTGTAGGTTGAAAAACCAGTTTTTAAATACTGCCCAAAAATGAAGAATCAACAAAACAGCAGGTTTTTAAAATGGATTATAATTTGTGAAACAAAGAGCAGTGATACTATCATTCTTTTAAAAGTGGTATGGGGAAAAGAAACTGCTTAAGCAAAAGAAAAAAGTTTTATACTCTTTGTTATGCACTAATTCCCAAATGAACAGTTTACTTTTGAGATATATTTATATCTTCTTTATTTTTTTCTTGTTGCTGTTGACTTATGTCACTCAGATATACCAAGCCTGAGCAGTCAGACTACCAGTTTAAGGCAAAAAGGTTGCTTCTTCCATTTTACTGAGAAGGGTGGCAGTGTAAGTTCACTCATACAACACACAGTAGCTGGAAACACCATCTATTACAGAACGATATTTTGGATCTAGACCAAAGGTTGACAACCATTTGACCCAGCACCCCCAGAAGTACTGATTTTTTATGGAAACATGGCTGACTTTGTGACCACGACAGACTTAACATGCAATACCCTTTATTTCTTTAAAAGGGAAGTACTACTACTACTACATGTACCAAAATTCAAGTTGGTAAGATTTATCTGGACACACACATATAGAAACATTGCCTTCTATTTAAATAATGATTTATTATTATTATTGCCATTGTTATTATTATTGAAATAAATATTGTTATTATTGTAAAAAAAATTGCAATGTATTCTAATTTAATACTAAATTGAGAAACAAAAAAAAAAAAAAAAAATGAGAGGGAGTGGAAAAAAAAAAAAAAAACACACAAACCTGTAAACACAAGAGCAGTTCCCAACCATTGTCTTGGAATCAAGGTGTTGCCAAAGAGAAATACTGATCCTAACACAGTAAAGAATTTCCTTGTGGTAGTGATGATTGAACACAAAAGTGGTCCAAATTCACTTACTACTAAATATATAAACACCTAAAAAGAAATCAACTCTTTTAGAATGAGTGATTCTGAAATCAAAAAGCCCATCACATGAAATATAGAGGAGCAGAAAACAGAAAAATTATTTATGAATTGATAACCCTCTCATTATTTGACACAACCTATTGCAAATTAGGCGTAGGCGATGTAGAAATTCCTACATCGTGAGGTATCGCCAAACTTACATCACGATGTTGCGAGGCATCACAATGTAAAAAAGCTAATTCAAGCAGCTTAAATTCATATAGTAATACTACATAATCACTCATCAATAAAAAAAGATGAGCTTATAATTTCAAATTCACTTATTAATTTATTTACAAAATATCTTTCTTCATTGAAATGAGTATTTTCAATAGTAAAAAAGCCGACTTTATGAAATTTAGCTTTATTTAAAAATTGTTTGTTTAAATTTTATTCTAATGCATAAGACAAATATATATATATATATATATATGTAAGTCCAAAATAACAAATAATTAGCCTTTTTTTATGAATGGTTTTTGATAAAGTAGTAAAGAATATAAAATTTGTTATGTGCTAAAAGAAATAACTTTCATTTTTTTTATGTTTTTTTTTTTTTTGAGGAGAATCCCTTTGCTTGTACTGCTGCAACTGTTAAATTCCTTCTGAAGGTATATTTGACCTTCAAACAAAAGTAATTTTCGGCTAAAATTTTTAAAGATGGAAATGATTTATGATGGACTTTGACACAGTGAAGTTGATTATGAACAAGGGAAATATGAAAAACACCATAATAAAGTTAGCTAGTCCTTCATTCTTAACTTCTGACCTTTCTTCAAGATTTGGGGATTTTCTATTCGTTTTGTGGATCCTGTGAAAATCTGTCATTTTTGGTGCTGTCGGAAGATTAAAAAAGGTTTAGCTAGAACCTTGGATCATAAACTCACAGGTGGCTTTCAATTTATTCTTTTTGAGAGAATTTCAGGATTTATCGTTACAGTGCTGTCTTTGGGGCTCATTTTGAAGTAAGACAGGTCAATGCAGGCCTCTAGCCAGACTCTGAATCCAGGGGGGGGGGAGGCAAACTATTGGACAAGAGGGGCAGACTAGTTTTTCAATTTTTTTCTAACATCTTAGAATTTATGCTCCATTTTTGGCGTGTTCTTAAAATTTATTTAATAATAATGCAATTATTTAATGAAACTAATACTAATTAAATTCAATACTGAAATTATTTGATCTTGAAAGAAATACTTAATTAAAACTTACAAAAGACAGAATTGAATTTTTAAAGCTTATTCTAAGAATGTCTTTTGTAAATTAATAAAATATATGAAATAACATAAAAAAGTGCACGTTTATTAAAGATAACGATCATTCAAAGTAAGAAATTGAAACATAAAACATGTATCGGTATGTTACAGTAAAAAACTGGACTGCCCATGATCCTTTCATTAGTGCCTCTTTTAGATTGAAAACAGGGGAAAAAAATGAGCTGAATAAAGGAAAACGTTCATGTTTTTATATTTTTTCTAAAATTTTAATTAAGGGATAAAGATCATGGGAACAGGATTTTTTCGATATGGCTTTGCGTTTAAACAAATCAAAAAGTTAAAAACAGAAATACCATAGATTGTTAAGGTCCAATTAATCACGCTAGGACGGGTGAAACATTTTCCAGGTCGGGCATTGCCCGACCTGGCCCCCCTCTGGCTACGGGCCTGGGACAATGTAGGAATTTCTAAATCTTAATGCACAGCCAACCTGATGCATCGAGTAAGAGAAGAATTCTAAGCCGATTTTATGACGTTGATTCTACACACATTGTATCGCGATACATCGATGCATTGCCCAGCCCTACTTCAAATAGTGATATTCTGGTTTAAGAAACAGCAAAAATTAATCTTTTTTTGATCAGTTGCATTTCTTACTCGTGAATAACATAAACCAGATGTTACAATGACTACAAAATTCTTAATTTATAATTATTTGTCACTAATCATTGAATCGTATAATTAGTTTGAATTTTGTAATTTATAGAATTTACCCACATATGTTTTAAATTGTTATTAAAAAAATATAATGAGTGTACAAGAATATAACAAAAGTTTTAAATAGAAAATACTGTTGTTGTCTTTTATTTCATTGATCTAATAACCATGCATCCTTTTTCACATAACAGTAAAGTATCAATTTAAAAAAAGGAGGCAAGATAACTTTTGGGGAAAAAAACTGTGCATGATTTGAGGTGTATTACACATTAAATAGCAAAAAGATTTTTTTTCTTATTTTCTCATGATTCGGTGACAAGGAGGTATAATGGAGTACAATGTTAATTATTAGTTTTGCATCAATAAATAATAATATATGCTACCAAATCCAATATTTACAGGTTCAAATTTGCAATTAAAATTACATGTGGTTTGAAGTTGCAAATTGCTTTCCTTGTATAGCCTCACCCGTCTTTTTCCTTTTTTTGCACTGGAAAAGGTTCTGAAAAAGCTCTGAAATAAGTATAAGCAATTTTATTGCAAAACTGAGCCTCAAACAGTGAATTTGATAACATGTTAATGGGATATTTTTGTGATTATATTGTTGTTATAAATAAGTCAATAAGCTCTCAGAAAAAACAGCTAAAAAAGCTGCACTGACACGGATTTATTTCAGTTAATGTTTAGCAAACAACATGGATCAGTTCAACCTGAGAACTCCCTTACAACTGAGGGCTCTTCCCTTTTATATATGTGTGGAAAGTTCCATAACAACTATCATAAATTTGAAGATGAAAGAATGATCTAGAACAGTGGTTCCCAACCTTTTTTCCTTGCGAACCATTTTCAAGATCCAAAAGAAAATGGCGAACCCCCCTCTGTAGTCGTTAGTAACATATAACAAAAGTATAAAATCTTTTAGCACATTCAATTTCTATATTGCACAATAGTACATAACAAGAAATAAAAATATAATTGCAAAAGACATCCAAGTTTACATAAATACTAAAATTACTTTTTATTATTCGTTATTTTTGAATTATTAATAGGGCAGTTAACATATGTATGTATTCGCAGAAAATTATTGTTAGAAATTATTTTCCTGATAATTGTGAAAAAGCACCCGATACTGCGGTATGAGAAATATACGTACAAATTTTTGAATCATTCAATGAATATCGCTCGGTTCCATTTTCGGGTTGAAATATACAAAATTCTCAAAAGTTGTAAATAAAGTGTGAAAAATGAATAATGAATAAAATTAATGAAAAAATATCTTACGATTTCAATTTGAGGTCAGTATATGAAAAATTAGCCAAAACGATGCAAAAGTTTTCATTTTAGTAAATTTTCATATTTCCAACTCTTTCTTCGAGCTAGCGAGGAAAAAGAAAGAGAAACATGCGTTCAAAATTTAAATAAATCAATTCAAAATGAATCAAACTTTCGATATCACTTTGAGATTCCGGTTTTTATATTATGTAGCAGTAGAAATAAATAAATTTCAAATTTTTCACGTATGCTTCCTATGTTAGTGCACAACTTCTACACATTATCGAGAAAACAATTTATTTAAAAAAATCATTGTTACTTATTCCTAAAACGACGTAAATTTATTATTTCATTTTTTCTATTACGTTAGGAATTAAAAATTCCACCATTGCAATGTTATTTTCGCGAACCCCTGGGGGTTCGCAAACCACCGGTTGGGAAACGCTGGTCTAGAATAACTTGATTTACATATGAAACAAAAGAGAGGATAAAATGAGAATGCTTAACTTCACATTACAACAGAAAGTTAAATTACAATAGCAGATTCCTCTTCGGAATTGGTGTAGTCCTGGGGGAAAAAGTGGGGGGATGCTTACAGATGCTAACATAAAAAATTGAGGGTACACTTGTGTTAAAAGGTTTAAAAAATGGGAGGAAGCTCGATTTAAAATAAAAAGTGGGGAACACACCGCCCCCGCAGTCACACCCATAGGCGTAACCAGGGGGGGGGGTTTGGGGGTTCAAACCCCCCCCCATTGGGTATGTACTTATTTAGGCACACAGAAAAATTTCTGGCTACGGCCTTGCAAAGCACAATTTTGTTCCCCTAAGAAAATTAAACACATATGCATATGATTTTTTTTTTTTCCTTTTTCTCTGAAGGGTTGCGATCATGGCCAAAGTATGCAGCTCATAATAATGAAGACTTTTCATCTGGTTATAAGGTTATAATCAACCCCCTTATCCCCTTTGGGGGGGGGGGGGGGGTAACAGCGAAAGGTGGCTTCAATCACCGTACCACACACAGACAGAGATCCTTTCAATCACTCCAGAGGGTTTTCTTTCCTTCTTGATGTCTTTTTTACCCAAAGGCAGCAATCTGGGAATACAATCGCACAAGTAATAAGTTTCCTGGAAAATATTCTCTACTGTGATGGAGTCCTAAAGTCCAATTGTCTTAATGGGTTAAACCCTCAAGCCAGGAAGGGATGTTCATTAAGAAACTTAAAGAGCAGTTTGTATTTATTTATGACTTCCTGTCCAAACACCCATTTTGGTAAAATCTTTTTTGTAGATGAGCCGATTGGAAAACTGATGAACTGTATTTGCATTGCATTCTCATTTACAGATGTTCTCTCATCTCTTATATTTTAAATGTTTTTTTTTTTTCTTATTATGGTCCATCACTGATTGCATTACGACTCTGGAAATCATCCGTTCAACGTTTCCTATCTCACTGCTACGGTTTAATGCTGCATTTTAATCTACAATCAAGTATTATTTATATTTTAGCTAAATTTTTAATTATTTTCGATACATAATAATGTTTGCACTCCAGCGATGGACACGTTCGTCATCCAAAAAGAAAAGAAAATTTGATTTAGATGCTTCCACTTCGGAGGTATGTTTTGCTACAAATTTTTTAGAAATTTACTGTGGGGATGAGCATTTTTGTAGGGGAATTTGGATTTTTTTCTCTAAAATTCGACTATTTCCCAGTTTTAATATTATGAATGCCTGGACATAGAAGATTGCTTAGCGCTAAATATTGAATTTTCTATTGCGTTTGAATTAAAAAATAAACTAATAGATCTAGTAAGGAATGTTTAATGTTTTTGTGAATCAAGGCCGTATCCCCCCCCCCCAAAAAAAAATTTTTTTTTGCAATGTATTATATATTCCTCCCTAAAACTTTTCTTTACATAAGTGTGTCGAAGTCTGGGCCCCCCCGAAAAAAATTTCTGGATACTGCCTTGGCTCCGGAGCAGGGGGAGCATGTTAAGAATTAGGAAGGGCAGTGTATGCTTCAAAATCATACCCTTTATATATACATATATATAGATATATATGATTAGAAATGATGTTGATATGAATTTTTTTACATATATGACAGCTTTTTGATGTATATATAGTAGATGTATGTTTAGATCTTTGGTGAAGTTAGAGGAGTGGGTGTTTGGGGCTTCTGCAACTTAAATTTTTGTAACTGGTCTTACATGTATAATGCTTAGGATAACTCTGGAGGCAAGGCTTTGAGGTCTCTCCCCTGGAAACTTTTTGAAATCTTCCTAGCAATGCAATTTCGGGATACTTTGGTGATCTTAGAGGAAACAGAAAGGAGTTAGGTTACTCTCCCCAGCGCATTTTTTTTTCAAAATAAAGTCTTATATCTTTTAAGTTACTTTTGGTGTCGCTCGTGATAGTGTTGAATGTCCTTTCCCTGAAAGTGTTTCCGAAAGTAAAGTGTCTTAAAAGCGTAATTTCTCTTTTCTTTCTTTTTTTAAAACTTGTGATCTGAATTTTTTTGCCAGGGGGGGGGAAGGAGTTGACTTGCTCCGAGGGGATAGTTCCCCCCACCGAGAGATGCCTGAAATAAACACGGAGTATATCTTTAGAGACATGTATTTATGACTAGTAAATTTTCAACTCTTTTACACTTCGTATTGGTGTTCAGTCTGTACACTTTTAGGGTGACCCCCCCCCCCTTTCACCAACTCTAGTTACGCCTATGGTCACACCTCAACTACACCACTTCTCCACCCAGATTCGAACCCACAAAATACCGGCTTTGAGATGAGAGCCTTAAAGTCACAAATTCCTCGACTTGAGAGACATATGTGGTAACATAAACAATGAGTTACTTCATTAATTAAAAATTGTTATGAGTCATATTATTTTGTTATTACAAAACAAAAAGGTTCTTACTTGTCCTAATGCACTCATAATGGAAAAGCCAAACATGTCATAAATGATGTATGGATATTTTTCCACAAAACCCAAGAAACCCCATATTTCACCAGTTACTAAGACAACTAAAAAAGAAGAAAAAAAAGTTAAGTGAAAAATAACTTCATTGAAATGATTAATTTAGTACAATAGAAAAAAGTAAAGAAAATAAATATTAAACTAGTTTATATAAATTCTATAATTCATCTAATTATTGAAAACATTCATGAAGAAAAAAGGGTACAAATTAAAGCAAGATTTGTCAATAACATATGTTGAAGTGCTAATGGAAAACAGTTAATGCAAGCTCCAAAGACAAGTACAAAAAGAGACCAGAAAAAGACACCAGAAAAAAAGACCAGAAAAAAAGCACAGTTGACACTTTTATGTATTTGTTAGGACCAGGGTTCGAAATTATTGTTAGTCATCTTTTGGAACTCTAATTTTCAGGTTGACAACTGCAATTTTCATCCAGTTGTCATTTTTTATGTTTAACTTTTAATAAAAATTTTAACTTGGCAATTGCAATTTTACATTCACCTTTTTTTTGTGAGTTGTTAGTTGTATGATTAAGTATCCTTATCAAATCAGTATTTCATTTTTCTTTGTTGAGTTTTCAACAATCACATGTCCCACATTTAGCTTTTAGTTTTATTTATTTATTTATTTATTTTTTTGGTGGGGGAGGGGGGCAAAGGGTAGGGTCTCAAGGACTAATAAGAGACAAAAAAAAAAAAAAGAAGAAAAGACTAATAAGAGAAAAGAAAAACAGAGAGGGAAGAAAGCCATTTTTATTTTCCTCTCTTTTCCCACCATTGTTATCTTGCATCCCCCTTCCCCCATCCACTCTTCTGTTTAATTAATAGGACTATGAGATAAAATGTGCCTAAGCAGAACCTTTTTGCAACTAAAGCAAAAAAGCTAGAAGGAGACAGAAATCTAATTATATGTACATTGTTCACACATTAGTTTATAACACATACTTATTCACATACATAATTTTACTCATTATAAAAATAAATTAACAATATAGACAGGGTCAAATAAAAATTAGACATAAAAATTCTTATGCCATTGAAAAGAGTTTTCAGTACTAAACAGTGGCGTAGCTAGATCAGGATTTTGGGGGGAGTTTCTTCGGAAAAAGCGAGATAATTTCATTGTTTTACAAGAAAAATTGGTCAAATACTAGACAATCTTCACCATTTCAGGGGGTAGACACCAACCCTTATCTACGCCAGTGGTACCAAACTTTCAACTGTTCCGCTAAAACTGCATACAAAAATTTACCTCAACCCACACTTACTAGCATTCTCAACATTTACATCAACCAGGTCTGAATCTATAAGTTTTAAGCCCCTTGTAAAAGTTTAGTGTGCCTGTCCTTTTCTTAGCTAAGATGACAGACCAAATACATGTATGTTCATATTCACTGATAGAATTTGACAAATACAAAATAAAAATTTGCCTTTATATGAAAACTTTTACAGACAAAAAAAAAAATTGGGTACAAATTAGGTAAGAACAATTCTGCACAAATTATGTTTCTTTCAACACCACATTTTGTTTCATCTACGGAAATCTTTTTTATAAGAAAGTATACTTATCATAAAATTATTGCAAGAGTATAATACAGTTGACTCTCATTGATTCGAATTTCTTGATAATTTCAAGTAGCTGGTTTGTCCCTTGAGAAATTGAATGATTCCCATGTGTTTTGATACACTTGGTAGTTCAAAGCGAAAATTACTCAAAGCCAGCAGTGAACAGGCTCAAAGTTGGTAGCTCTCGACGCTCTATAATTTGTTGCTTTTCATTTATAAAGACGCCATTTATGCCCCAACATGCACAAAGGCACCTCTGTCGGCCATGGGGAGTACATACAAATTTCTGGAAGCAGGGTTCTGAGCTGACATGAACTCCTCTTATTTCGGAGAATCAACCCTTGGAAAACCCCATGATTCAAACGACAAACTACCCATACATCTGTCAACCTCTTTTCCTAAGACATCCGGAAATTCCGTGTTTTTATTCTTTCCGTACTGTGATGAGCGGTAATCCCCTGCCCCCCGGACAAAGTTGGACTGAACGCTGTAGGCTCCATAAACTATACCCAAAATCATTTCATTTTATAAATATTGAAACATGCTCTATTTGGAAAAATACCAGATATAATGTCCGCTGAATACAGTAGCTGTATTGATTAGACGGTTCAAAACGGTCGTTATACCGAAAGCAAATTAACATAGAGTTCATAGGGATAAAGTTGGAACTTTTACCACTGGTCTTTATAATGTGTGGTCTTTATAATGTGTGGTCGTTATAACGAGCGTCGACTATGTTTCCAAAACATAAAAAAACTATGCAGATGTAACTTTTTTTTATTTAAATACTTTATGCATAAGAAATTTAGGAAAAAGATTGGGGGAGTGGGGGACATCAAAAGTTTCAAAATTCTACAGAAAATAATACATGCATCATAAAAATGTATAAAAACAAGTATTTATTACCAATGCCTAGTATCAAAGTAGACCATGCATTAGTGTAATACATCATATGTCCAGACTTTGACTGATACTCAGCTTTCATTCTATCTTGGATCGCTCCAGTGAAGCCATCCAAAGACAAAGAGATTAGCTAAAAAATGAAGTAGAAGGCTTGTTGCAGTTTTGCTTGTTCTAATTGCATAGAAGCACAAAGCATTTTTTAAAGCGTGTGATGTCACAAGCATAACCTCACGACAATTTCACAAGAATTTATGTATGTCTTTTTACATGGTTTTATTTAACTTGATTTGTCACGGAAGTGTTTTACGCCATTTTCGACCACTCTATTACTGCATAAATTATCTTCAAACTTGTCACACTAGCTTATCTTCGATGACAATACAATATTCCACCCATTTTATAATTTATTATAATGTTAATTAGGAGAAAAATTCATAATTTTGTATCTGAGGAAATTATCAGAATTATTATTTGTCGAATGGCAAAGATAGCTTTGTTTTAGATAAAACTATGTAACTTAAAACATTTTTTTGAAGTTTACAATATTATTTCTGTTAATTTTTTTGGGTTTTCTTTGTCCATCAAATAACTTCTCACCAGATGTATTTTGAATGTTGTTTTTTTGATTGATCAAGGGTGGTCTCCATAGGTCCCGCACTTTGGTTTGCCCACATTCAATAATTAGAAAAAAAAGTTATGGGTGGAAGTATAGTGTTTTTTTTTTTTTTTTTTTCCTCATCTATAACTTTTGACTAAATGAACCGATTCTGTTTTTTTTTTTTTTTTAAACCGATTGAGGGTCCAACTTAAATATCAAACACTTGACTACAATTGTTCTTAAGAAAGAATGTTATGGATGAAAATTAAGTGTTTTTCTTTCCATTAGAAAGGCTTGGCTGATATTTCTTTATTGACTAAATTATGAATAAATATAAAACTCATTGTTAAAAAAAAGGAGTTTGTTGACATTAAGCAATAATATTAAAAGCAATTACAATAAGAGTTTGAGTGAGGGTTTTGTTTCTTGGAAACAAAAATTAAATGCATTCTGTTTTGAACTTTTTAAAAAACGGAATTTATCGTATAAATGATTATTTTTTACTGCCAGTCACACAAAGAGTTTTAAATAGACTATTCATTAAAAATACTACACTAAAAAGAATAAAATGAAGTAATTTTTGTGAAAAAATAAAACCGACCTCACATTAAAAATTTTGTGAAAAATTTTAAAATTTAATTTATTGTTTAAACAATGTCGATCGACTTTTAAACATATATTTTTTTTTAAGTTGGTGAAAAATTATAAGATATATAACATCCTTTGTAATCATGAATCACTTACAAATATAAATAAGTGGCCCAGAGTTGGCGCCAGTTCCAATATAAGTGCACAGTAACAGATGGTGTAGTGATAATTTAACTATCATAATTTTGCGCAGACTTCTAAAGTTACATTAAAATCACTATTGGCGCCATCTGTTAATCTCTGTGGCTACTTTTTAGTAACAGAACAAGTTTCCCATTTAAGAGCCATTTATTATAATCTATTTTTCAGGCATAAATATTTTTGAAATATAAAGAAGAACAAATGTAGCGCCCATTTTCTCGTGGTTCTAATTTAAATGTCAAAATTCATTTATGTCTTTAAATCAAAACAAAATAATCATATAAATATTTGTACACACAGGAAACAAAAAAGTTCCTTACTAATAAAATTTCTCCAATCCCTAAAAGGGGAGCATCATCTTTAGCTGCAACTGCAGGTTTGTCTTTATAAATGAACAAGCAAACACCAACAACAATCATAAAGACATACAGGTATTTCGAAAGAGGATATTTCTTTTTTCCTAGCAGAACACCTAAGATCATGACTGGAATAGGTTTACAGGATTTTCCAACAACCTGAAATAGGGAAATAAATGAAAAAGTAAGAAATAAAAATATTCAATATTATTAAGCAAAAGAAAACAAGTACAGTAACATTTTACCCAATAGATACCTCATAAATGTACATACCACACTATTAGAAATACATTTATTTATTTGTTTTTTAATATTTTTTTTAAAAATTCATATTACTTGTTTTTTAATCAGGGGTGAAACCCGAACGGAATTTTAAGGTCGAAGCAGCAGCAGTAGTAGTAGTAGTAATAAAAATAACAGTATAAGACAAATGATCAAAATACTTTGTGCAAAAATGTAAGTACAAAGATAAAACAACGTGAAAAAGCACAAATTCAGATTAAAATTAACGCGTTAATTTTAATCTGAATTTGTGCTTTTTCACGTTGTTTTATCTTTGTACTTACAATAATAACAGTAGTAATAGTAATAGTAAATAACTTTTTCTTTTGAAGATTTTCTTGTCATTGACACACATTCTACTGCAAACATTAAAGAACACAAGCTTGAATTCAGAAACGGTAATAAATCAAAATGTAAGAAATAAAGAATTTCAATGTTAACATTTACAGAGAAAACAGATTTAATAGAATTTTTTCTCATAGGTACTCCATAAATACCCCACTATTAAGGACACTTTTTTTCTTTTTGTAATCAGGTGTTTTGTATCCTCCCATTACCAACAATTGGCCTTGAAAAATACTGAAAGATACTTCTTTGGCAAAGTAAGAGAAAATAACACTTAATAAGTTTTATTTTTTTATTATGTAGTAATAACAATAAAACTGGTCTACAAATAATATAAACATGTAAGGAATTTCCGTGCAAGGTGCTGTAATAGTTTACATTAATAACATTTACCCTAAATTATTGCAGTACCTTACAAGCAAAACCTTTAAGTGATAAGGAAAATGGTTTTCATTTTCGAATTCCGCTTGGAAAATACTTCTAAAATCAGTCAATAAAGTCTTTAGGATCCCCCCCCCCTTTTTTTAAGGGCATTGTAATTTTTAGATTAGAAGCATTTCCACCAAAAAACCATGTAATTTTCTATTTACCGTAAAAGGATTGATTTTGACATGTTCTGGCATACTTTGCCTCAGGAATGTCCCTTTTTAACATCCAGCAGTAATCTGATAAAACAGTAGCACTCCACTTCCCTTGATATCTCTTTTCCATAACTGAAATGTCCCGATGGAACCGCTCTCCATATTCATCGCTAATACAGCTCTCATGTTTACACACAATAGGAGACTTCTACGATAAAAAATAATAGCTCATGCTCATGAAACATGTTGTATAGTATCAATCCTTTGCCTATTTGCCTTTGTATCCCGATTCTCGCGAAATTCCTTCCGAGACCGCACCCAGTGCAGTAATTTAATATGTACTTCCGTTCGGTTGTTTGCGGCACTTCACCTAGTTTTTTCCAGCAAAATAAAATGACCACCGATTTAACAGTTGACATTCAAGATGTTTTGTGTACTTTATCTACATAAAAACGATGCTGCATGACCAGAAAAATCCTGAAAAAACGTAAAAATAGAACATTTCCTTCCTCATAACTAGAAAACTATACGTGATAGTAAAATTTTGATAGCAGATATGAATTTCTCGTGCAAAAGTACTTCAGAAAAAGTAAAATTCATTCTTGGGGCAAAACACGTGTTGACCAGTGTAATCAAACATGCTTTTAATTTTAAGAATTGATTCATAAATATATGTACAAAAGTAAAATGAAGTTCAAAAAAGAGAGGTTTGTTAAATCTCAAAACAAAATGAAAGGTGCAGCATCATTAAATATATAAAAATACTAAGGTACTGAAAATTAGTATTTTCTACTGTACTTACTTGGGTAGGATAGTTTACATGTTGCAGCGCCATATTACTAGACACCATTGCACCAAGGTATGAAAATCCACATACTGCATAATACAGTTGCCTAGTAGGATCTTCACCTTGCTTCATGATTGTATGCAACACTAGAAAAAAAGTAAGAAAATATACAACTGCAACTAGTGTTCAAATATGTGTTAGATATAATAAATAAGCAGTTCAACCCTAAAAGTAAAAGCGAAAAGAATGTGGCAGAATTCATTCACTTATCATAATTCAACAGATCAGAAATGTAAGAGTGAAAGAAATACGCGAGATTCATGCAACTATCATACTTGAACAAATAAAAAAAAAATAGCAAATCAAAAGAAATATGACAATTTGTTGAATTATCAGAATTCAACAGATGAAGAATAATAAAAAGAATATAAAAGAAATTTGAGAAAGTTTTTCACAACAAACAATTATAGTATCATATCTATGAATTAATTTTTTTTTTTTTTAAATTAACATTTTTCAGTTGATACATTTGAAACATGAAGTAAATAAATATAAAAATCACAACATGATGATGTAAGATAAAATTGATGTTTTATCAACTACAGTAGAGCGCCGATTATCCTGACACGTCGCGACAGACCCTAGTTCGGATAAGCAAAAGTTCGGATAATTGGACAGACAATTTAAGAGATAGTGTGACAATAGAAAAACCTTCACACTTTATCCAGGCTTAGGACTGGCAGCACCTATTTGTGCTGAAAGAACTACAATGAAATGGTCACTGCAAATGGGAGGTGATATGAACAGGAATTTGGTGCTTTGATTTTGATTATACCCCCTTTCACTAAGCCTTTTATTCTCTTGTTACTACCCCAACGAAACAATTATATGGGATTCGATTTCACATAATAAATCTGAAGAGGGGGAAGGGGGATTGAAAAAAATAGGGTGTTTGGATAATTAGAAGTTCGGTTAGGAATATGTTTTTCTTAGGTGGGGGAGAAATAGGCTGTTCGGATAATTTCAAGTTCAGATACGGAAAAATAAATAGAGAAATAAGCTGTTCGGATAATTGAAAGTTCGGTTAATTGGAGTTCGGATAACCGGCGCTCTACTGTATGCATAATTATGTATAAATAATGACCCTTAACAAACATTAGTACAGGGGTGCTCACTAAGGGCTGGTCATGGCACAGACTGTAACTGTGATTTTTTTATTTTGGGGGGAGGGAAGCCTGGTTGACTGTTTGACCGATTTTTTAGGGGATATGCTCTGATGGGGGTGGGAGCCTAGTAGGATTGGCCCTTTCCAGTAGCGTAGCTAGACCCAGATTTCAGGGGGGGTTTCTTCGGGAAAAGTGAGCTAATTTCATGGTTTTACAAGAAAAATTGGCAAAATTCCAGACAATCTTCACCATTTCAGGGGGGGTTTTATCCCCAAAACTACCCCCTTATCTACGCCAGTGGCCCTTTCCCTTTGTGTAATAAATACCCATGATGAATCAGATAAGTATCCAATGTTTACCTTTGTGAAGAAACTGAATATGAAAGAAACAACATTGTGTAGTACAAAATCGAAAACATGTTTCAAGGTTACAAGAGCATTTTCATCAATGAAAAAATATGTGATCTTTAGGTTATAAGTCACTTAGGTTTAGGGACGTAAGTAGGGGAGGGGGGACCTGCATCCTGGGCACCATATTTTGGGAGTGCTAAATTGACTAAGTATGTATGATTTTTTTTTTTTTGTGTAGGTCGGAGGAGGGGGTACTAAAGCCTGTTCTTGCCCCTGTCAGAAATGACCCAGTTACTCCCTGCCTGGGTCATTTATATCCCAAAATCCATACCACTTTCTGCAACTATCCTATAATATTTCATTGTAATATTTTTGAATGCAATACTTACTTATCTTAGCAAAAACTGCATTGACAACACACTGGACAAAAACAAGTGTAGATGTGAATGTAAATTTGTCATTTTCTCCATAGGTACTTCTTGTGCTGAAAGAAAATGAATGATTTTTTGCCGTGATTAATCAAATTTTAAAAAGAACAACTTCATATAAAAAAAAAACTGCACAAGCTCATTATTATTGAGAATGCAGGTAACTTTCTACAAGAACTTGTGATAAATTACATAATAAATAATGAAAGTAAATACACATAAGAATATCTAAAGATTTTAAAGATCTCAAGATTTTACTTTTTCAGGTTTAAAGCGATGTTGATATTGTCATCAAATTAAGAAAGTTTAACTAAAAACATATACTCTATATAAATATATATGATGCTATTTCTTGTGTATGCCAAACACATTAAATATTTATTTAAAAAATGATTCAAATTGCATATTCAAGTCATATGACACTTTTAGAAAAACTAAATTTTCAAATCAAGGGTTAGAAGTACATTCTTGTTAGAGGGCAAATCAGTCAGGAGAACCATGAAAATTTTATCAAAAGACTCATGATTTTTCTGATAAAAACAATTTTTCAAGGTATGTCCTTCTTGGTTTTGCTGATAAAAACCACTTTTAAACAGTGGTGTAGTCCTGGAAAAAGGCGGCGGTACGCGTAAGTAGATAAACTTAAGAAGTGGGGGTACGCTGATATGTTAAAATTCAAAACAAGAGAGCAAAACAACGCTTGCGTTATAATAAAAAGGTCGGGGGACGCTATCTCCCTTATCCCCCTCAACTACACCACTGCTTTTAAAGCAATGAGACACCATTTGAATACAATTTTTAATTCTACTTTGAAAACTTTCATTTCTTATTAGACAGAAGAATTTAAAAAAAAAAAAAACACTTTTCTTAAAAATTAAAACTTTTCTATTGGCAAAAAAATTTATATTTGATACAATATGAGCTGAAGCTGAAGCATCTGGGAAATTTGATACCTGTTAATTCCAAATTTTGCCATAATTGGTAAAATTTTTTCCTGGAAAAACTCTCGGAGAGAAATGAATATGAAGTTAAAATTAAATACTCATTGCATAAAATATTGTAGATGTTTAGAAACGGAATAAAATACGAGTAAAAATATTCATATGGATATTTTAAACCTGTTGAACACCTAAAAATATTTTTATGTATATCTTAGAAAGCAATGTAAAACATTGCGTGAGAATTTTGATATGAACATGCAAAAATCACATAAAATTAAATATATGACAACCCGGTTTAATTATGAGCAAAACAAATTAATTGAGAAAAATCTGAAATTTGCATTCATAATACATTTAATCATTCGCATAACATATGGAAGGCAGTATATTTTTTTTATCATCTATTTTATAAGAAAATAAGTAGGATTTACCAACAAGCTTTACCAACAGACTAATAATTCAATTTATTTTAATTTGTCCCCCATTTTTGCTGATGGTATACATAAAAACACAAACCAGTAACAAGCCTTATTCTATTTTTTTTCTATAAATATAATAAAAAAAAAATAAATTGAACAATATAAAAAGCATAATTTATATTATCAAAGAAGAGAAATGTATAATTCTTTAAACTTTGCAACGAAGTGTATTTGAAAAAAAAAATCCATTCATAAGTTTAATGAAATCAAACATACTGAGAAAGTATCACGTATACTTTTCTTATCTCTTTTTAAAGAGCTTTTCATGAAAATTAATGTTAGTTAATAATCTTAAACTACATAAACATTAAAAATTCAATCTTAAAAGTATGTAAACAAACCGCCAACAAGTCAATCAAGACATGTCGATTGTTCATTGGCCAGAAGGTTTGAACTAGGATACAGAAGTCAACGGACAAGGTAAACGCTCCTTACATTTTTTCCTGGAGAATTCCAAAATAGAAATAACAAACGAATATCCCCACAGCACAAACGATTACTTTATTATTGGCAGTCATTTCTCCTCGACTGGTAAAAATGTTCGCGATTCCCGTCGTCACCTGCGAATTTTTCGACCCCGTGGGGAGGTCATCGAGCACGGTGACGATACAATCCTTTTTCATAATAGCATCGTCTGCTCCTGCGCCCGCTGCCACCATCGTGCGAAAAGTACGGCGTTTCGTATGAACATTTTCAACCGAAGGCAGAATCATAGCTCGCAGACAACAATGACAGTGAGAGATTTTATTTGCCGAGGAGCGAAGGAAAAGTTATGGCGATTCCGTACTGCTTGATCAAATAAAAGTTGACAACCAGAATTTCACCTTTCAGGAGAAGATTGAATCAGATCGCAGTTTTATGTGCGGGTTAAAAACTGCTCTAGAAATGCCCAACTGGCATGCGATTGAGGGAAGAATAAATAAATTAATAAATGAAGAAAAGTTTGAGTTCTTTATGATAAATTAAAGTTTTTGCAATCAAGGATTGCAATTAGATTTTTCTTTCTTTGGTTCTATGTTAATGAGTTAAAGTTATAAATCAAAGATGATTATTTTCTTTGAGTTTAAAATGGCGCCTGACCTTGAGAGAGATATTTTTTTCTTGGGGTAAACAAGCAATAAAAAGGAGGAAGCCTAGTTGTTGGCATGCCGAGCGTCGAACCGGAGGCTTTTGTGTGCGATACGAGACACTCTGCAAAGACCCATTATGCACACTTTGAGATACGTGCATGAAAAATCAGTGGACCCTGAAGCCCCAACACAGTTCCGAGAGTACCGGAGGCTTAGGAATTTCTCGCTCGTTCAGTATTAGGTCCAAAAAGGGAAGTGAAATACTTGTGGTGTCATCCAAGTACACTTTCTGTGTTTGAGGCAAAGTCGTACTTCCACCCTTGTGGTTCTCATTTAAAACGAACCGTGCACCCTTCTTGCAACCTTAGAATCCGGTCGTTTTTTCATTACTTGGACTCGGTGACTTCGAGATTCTCTGAGTCGCAACAAAACAATCATGCAAATGTAATTGACAAACCAGTTTTCCATTATTTCAACAAATGG
Organism: Octonoba sinensis; assembly: GCA_038502835.1. Taxonomy (NCBI): domain Eukaryota; kingdom Metazoa; phylum Arthropoda; class Arachnida; order Araneae; family Uloboridae; genus Octonoba; species Octonoba sinensis. Next base: position 21,826,230 of record CM076601.1, on the reverse strand, counting down.
AATCATTTAACCCTTTGTACATCGGAATTTTGGATACTGGAGCTTAACAATAGTGAGTGACATTGTTTGTACTTATTACACTTTTAAATTGTAACATAATCTCTCCAATCGCCTCAACAATATTCTGAGGTTACTTTTTAACTACTTTAACTAGGTTGAGGTCCCACAGTGGACCAGTTGGTAGAAGCTCGGTCCCAAAGAACACCGAAAGTGAAGCAACATTGGCCGAGGTCATTGTTCGGAAGGGTGACCACCTCTCGCTACTGATTCACTCCGGGAACGTGTACGTTAATGGGAGCTGGTGCACATAAAATATTGTCCAAGGCTCCAATTCCCTCCAAGTGAAACGTTACCTCTGGGGGCGCCAACCTAGGGCAGGGTCTCTCATCTGAGAGCTGGTTCAAAATTAGGAGAGGCAAAAAATGATAAGATGAGGCTAGAAGCATCTAGAATAGAATAGAACTACGTTCAGGATTTTAACTTGCAGGAGAGTTCACGAGACCTCAGCGTCTCGTACAGCTTTCCAATTCTTTGGATTTTTTTTTTCAACTGTACGAGCAATTCAGATTATTTGCTCACTAAAATAAGTTTTGATGAACATACAGCTGTGCTAAGCACGAAAGTCGTATATGCACTTTTTTGCGAAACTGAGTTATTGATATCAGGTGGTTCTTTGTCACTTATTTTATCTAAACACGCTGTTTTTCACACTATTATTTACAGGTCTTGTGTGTCAATTTTAATAGGAAATTTCTAACAAAATTTCATGTTAATCCATAAATATCAGCTCAAGGAAACAGAAACCTGACTTCATTCCTTGACGACAAAAACTAATTTGTCAGAAACAAATACAAACGCTTTATTCTACTATACTTACTCTTATTCTAAAAAAGAAGAGGATCATCAATCCGTGTGCAGAGAAAATAATGAGCAATATCATTGATTGCTTTCAGAAATATTTAAACAGTAAACAAAAAAGAAAAAGATAATGGTAGTACAAAAACTAGTTAAAAATAGTTATACTTACTTATAAGTAACTAAATTCGACTAAATTTATTTCTTGTTAAGATAAAATAATAAACATTTTTTAAATTTCATGAAAATAATGCTTATTTAATCATGCAAGAGATGACAATATCTATTGTTTCATCTCAGAACTTAAAACCAAAACGAACATCACATACTGTCTGATTTTCTTAGCCGAGACTTTCCTCGAATTTGCGCATGCATCAGGTTTGCTTCTATTGCATCGTAATAGGGGTGACAGGATGAATAAAGATTCGGAAATGTTTAGATTTTTATGAAGAACGGGGCCGTGCATAAAAGATGTCACGCTTTTTCCCCATATATATCCCCCCTCAACCCTTTGTCACAATGTGTCACACTTCAGCGGACCCCCCCTCCCCCCTTTGTCACATGTCACGCTATATTGCATAATGCATGACGTCACACTTCTCGTTACCCCCTCCCCTTCCCTTGTCACAATTTCACGAACGCCCTCCCCCCTCGAAGCGTGACATCATTTATGAATAAACCCAATCATAAACTCTTTGTGGGTTTTTTTTTCCTCTTCTCTTTTGTGTTAAAGATTCAAATTGGAAATAGCGTTTTTTTTTCTGTTATTCGTATATAGATTGATAACAAAAATACCCCAATACTTCAAAACTGTAAAGCGTGAAATCCTCCTCAATGAAGGGCATTTTTTCGGACATTTTTTTAAACTCGAGCGGTTGGGGGCGAGTTTTCAGATAGTTTCTTACAAGGCGCTTTTCAAAACTAACATTGGTCTCATAATTTTGTCAAACCACAGCTCGGTAATATGCCCATGTTTGTCAATATGCAGAAACAAAGCCACATTTTTGTAACATCGAGGTATCTAATATGCATATATATTATTCCTCCAACCTGTTTTTCTGTCGGTCCACGCGCTCTTCCTTATTACTTTGTCAAATTTTATGATTTACCCCTCATGTTAAAGCTTATAGTGACGGCTAATGACGAAAAATAAACCTAAAAGTGTACCGCTTCTCCTAAATTTGAGATTTAAAATCATCTAAGAAGAGGTCCTTTAATGGATGCCAAATTAGTGTTGTCCATGCTGGCGCCATCTGTCAGCAAGTGAACAAACAAGAAGCTCTTGAGTTTTTATTGTGCAAAAAATTAGACACATTGTTATTGTGATTATTTCATTATTTTGCATATCTGAAAAATAGTGAGGAAAAGAATAGTAAAAGCTATTTGTACTGAGGTGTTCGATGACATTTCTTCGTTCGCACCAACACCCGTTTACTTTTTTCTATTCTTCTTCATAATGTCCTTTCTCGTCCCACAGTCGGAAGAATCTCGGTTCCAGCAGAACATCGAAAGGGAAGGGATTGAGGTCAGTGGTTTAGGAGGGTGACAACTTCTCGCGGCTGGTTGCATTGGACCGTGTACGCTAAAGGGAGCTGATGCAGGTTAAATCCGTCGTAATTCCGATGTCCTCCAAGTGAAAGGATACCTCTGGAGGTGCCAACCCCAGGTGACGGTCTCTCATCTGGGAGCTGGTTCAAAAAATTAAGAGACCCCTCAAAATGGCGGAAGTCGAACTCCTGCCTATAAAAGCCCCGTTCGACTCAGGAGCAGCGCAGCCATTCTTCCTCGCTTCGCGCGAGGACACGGCAACAACCACAATGTCCTTCCTTTCTCCCAAATTTTAAAGTAGGGATCATTCATAAATGATGTCACGCTTCGAGGGGGGGGAGGGAGGTTCGCGAAATTGTGACAAAGTGTGACAAGGGGAGGGGGTAACAAGAAGTGTGACATGATGCATTGTACAACACAGCGTGACATGTGACAAAGGGGGGAGGAGGGTCTACTGAAGTGTGACATATTGTGACAAAGGGGGGGGAGGGGGTCACATATGTGGGAAAAAAGCGTGACATCATTTATGAACGGACCCAGAATGGAATGCCACACAAAACAATCTGGCGCACAATGCGGAATCGTGCACGGATCGACTGGTATCGAAGTATTAAACTTGTTGCATCGAATACTATTCTTTTTTCCTTCCTTTCTTTCTTTTTTCTTTTCTTTTTGTAGATCCAATTTACGGAAGCAAAGGAAGATAGTTATTTATGAAAGCCATTTTGCAGCGGATGATTTCACCTGCACGCTATCAGCTGTCGCAATATACATTGAAATGTTTGCAGAGAAAAGACGTTTACTTTTGAGCAAAAAGCGATGGTAGAAACTATAACATGGAAGCTCATAATAAACACTACTGGGATTAAGAATAAATGGTACATGAAAAATTATATATCTATACTATTAAAACCTGTCCGCGTCTGTCTGTGTGTCTGTCACCTCATGTCCTCGAGAACGGGCGGCGATGCGACGTCGCGGCTGGTACCGTCGGAAGTGGAATTTTCCGCGGAAGCCATATCGCCCGGTCTTTTCCGTGTCCGGCTTTAATTAGCGGAGATATTAATTAAAAACGCAAATTTTTGCAAGTTTTATTTTACTTTTTCATTGTTTTATCGTTCCAAATATATATAATATACAGTTGCCCTTTGAATTAAAATCAATGCCGTTGCCATTGTGGTAAGGAATCAACAATACTAATAATCAATGTTTCTCTAGCATTTTGCGTGAGGCTTCGCTGCATTTGCAATAATAAATTTAATCCTTCTTTCTTTTTAATTTATTTGTAGTCTGCTATCTAACAAAAACTATTTTTCGTATTTTAACGGGGACTTTTAAATTAATTGTCCTTATTCTAATGCAACTCTTTTGAATTTCTCTATTATATTTCTCTCTTATTAATATCGGTCCGGGTCTGTATGGCTGAGTATGGATAGATAATAAAGTTTTTCAATGGGGCCGTGTTGTATTTAAGCTCGCGCAGCGCCGGGCTTACAACGGTTTCTTAACAAAAATCAAAAAAAAAAAAAAAAAAAAAAAAAAAAAAAAAACGAGCATTGTAATTAATTAATCTATGATTTTTAGGGACTGTTGCTCCTATTTAGGATCGAGCAAAGGCCATTTCTCATTAATATCGGTCCGGGTCTGTATGTCTGTGTATTGATAGATAATAAAAATTTTCAATGCCGTGTTGTGTTTAAGCTCGCGCAGCGCCGGGCTTAGCCCAGCGCCCTCAATCTATTATTTTAGCCCGGGCAACGCCGGGCGGCACGGCTAATATGTACAGTAAAACCTGTGTAAGTTGACCACTTGGGGTGCAACACTTTAGTAGTCAAGGGTGAGAAAGATATTTTTTTTAATTTTGTCATTTTTAACCGATTTCAGAAAGGAAGGAGGTTATACATTCATATTGTATGTATGTCGCTTTTTTTTGTTTGTCCACTCATAACGTCTCACCGAATGAACCGAAAACTGAATTTTTCATACAAATGATTTGTTTTTAGTGTCATTCATTCAAAGAAAGTTTTTCCTTTGACATGGATTTTTTAAAAATAGAGTATTTATATAAAAAATGGATTTACACTGAAAAGAATAAAATAAAATAATTTTTGTAAAAAAAATAGAACCGACTTCAAATTATAAATTGCGCTGAAAAGTGAAAAATAAATTCATTCTTTAAACAACATCGATGTGACTTTTAAACATAGTTTTAGAAGTCGGTGCAAAATTAGGATAGATAAAATCTTTTGTAATCATGAACCAATTACAAATATAAATGCCCAGAATTAGCAACAGTGGTGCAGTAATTAGCACATGGTGTAATGGTAATTGGACTCATAATTTTGCACCGACTTCTAAAACTATGTTTAAAAGTCACGTCGATGTTTAAAGAATTCATTTATTTTTCACTTTTTAGCGCAATTGAAATTTTTCCCCCAAAACTTATTTTATCACACTATGCATTCATTTCTTTTTAACAAATTAAAATACTTTCAACGGGACTTGGCACCATGGTACGTACCATTTTTTTCTCTATGGTGCTATTATTTACAACTTTTCTCTCATGCCGTTATATCACTTCATAAAAAATTTTATATAAAAAACTGGATTTCTAAAATATAATTTGAAAATTTTAATTTTTAAAACGAAATTTAGCAATTTTTTAAAATGCATCTTCTTTTTCTAAAAATGGCGTAAAGTCTCGGAATTTTTTTTATTGATTCATTACCCATAAAGCAAAACTTTTATGTTTTGATTTTCTTATAAGTCAAATGCTTTTTGAGAAAAAAATAAAACCGAAAATAGTCGCCCCTAGCCCTCTTTCATCATACAAACTAAAATAATATAAATTTAAATTGTGTATAATTTTATTGCGTTTTCAATTACTTTAAAAACTTTAATAAAATCATACATGAAACAAATAATGTATTTTTTTATTTCTAATGGTCTGCTGTTGGCTTCTCGTAATTGAAGACCTAGTGTGGTTCACAGGGATTGGTACCATCTAATCATCTCTATCAAGCACCACAGTAGGTATAGTACCATCGCTACAATTGAATTTTGACGCTAAGTTCTTTCACTTGAAAGATGGAGTATCTGATAGGAGTCACTATCATTGGGTCTGCTTACGTGAAGACAACTAGAATTGTTGAACTAATCGTTTTTTTTTTTTTGCTCTTACGCTGAGGCGCCCCCAAGATGACGGATCCTTTGTACTTTGCACAGTGATAGGGCCGGCCCTGCCCATAAGATGGGGGTCCCAGATGCATCTCCAAGGAAACTTATGACAAATTAAGCGCAAAGAAGCATATCTATTGAATACAAACGCGAAAGAGTTTGCCAGTTTTGTAATTAGCTTTCATTTTTATTTGCTAATGGGGGTACAATGGTACCTCTAAGTCCCCGTACGCACACCTATGAGTATCTATGTATGTATTTTGATGATATAGTATTAGCTGTTGTAAAATATATATTACTCAGCAAAATTAAATCACGAACTTGAAACTGGGGATGTGCATAACATACTTTCGCTGTTGCAAAAGTATGCGGCAATTACAATTCACCAAAAAAAAGAAGAAAAAGAAAAAGAAGGCAGGGAAGAAAGGAAAAAAAGAACTTAAAAAAAAAAGAAAGAAAATAAGCAAACGGTTGGCAATGACAGTTTTGAAACAGTCGCCTTTTTTCCGAGTGCATTTATTTATACAGAAGTTTGGTAAGACCTCATTTGGAATATGCTGTTCAGTTTTGGTCTCCGTACCTAAAAAAGGATATTACCTTATTAGAAAGGGTTCAAAGGAGGGCTACTAGATTGGTAAGTGGTCTTTCAGACTTAGATTATGAGGTTAGGCTTAAAAGGCTCAATATGTATAGTCTTGAACAAAGGAGAGTTAGAGGGGACATGATTCAGTTGTTTAAATTCATTAAAATGGGAAATGTTGATGGACTGCAGCTATGTGCTGATAGTAGAACCAGAGGTCATTGTTTTAAGTTTTTCAAATCTTAGGCTAATCTTGAAATTAGGAAAAATTACTACTTCAATAGGGTTATAGGCAATTGGAATAGTTTACCAGAAGCGACTGTTAATTGCAGCGGGGTAAAAACGTTTAAGAAATCTCTTGATGTTCATTGGGGACTGCTAAATTGACTAGGACCAGCCTAGCTGGGCCCTGAGCCTGTTGCTGGTCGTCACTTTTGTATTTGTATTTGTATTACTTTTTTCCTTCATTATGTACGAAACATTAAATATTTATTGAAATATTAGGGTTTAAACGTCTTTTAAATTTTTTCCGTAATACACGGAATAAACGAAAGCGATAAATATTGTATTTGCCATTAAAAACTATTCAGAGCAGTGAATGGAGCTGGAGTGGACTTGAAACTATAACATAAGATTCGGAGGGGAGCTGTAGCATAGCAACTCAAAAAAATAAATTAACATAAATAATAATAATAATAAAGATAATAATATTAATAACTCTGCTCCAGTTCCCTGAGCAAAAGGTATTCAAAACTTTCAAAATGGCAGCCTGACTACTGGGACGGCGATATTCCTCGGAACCAGAAGTCCCAATTTCTTATCCTGGCAATGCAAGCGTTGCTTCGATAAGCGAGCTGAGGTGGTTGCTGTGATAATTTCTATTTAATACTTATCGAGAAGTCAGTTGAGAGTTTTCCTGGTTTACTCCTATGACTGAATGCACAAAAACACCATTAGAAGACCTCGCAGGGCGACAGCTTTTTACCAAGACTTGTTGAATCGAGATAAAGTTTGTATGGTTGGTTGCAGGTTGAGGTCAGGGCTGCCAATTTTAAAACTGCAAATACGGAACAGACGGGGCACATCGACAAAGGGCGGGGAGGGGGGGGGGGGGCTTGAGACGCGCATTCGCATCATTTCTTCTGTGCCGATTCTTCATGTGCGAGCTTGCCTGTATTTATTATCCAGTAAATAAAAACGGAGGAGCGCGGAAGATCGCACTTCAAACTGAAGCAGCATAGAACAGAAATGAGTATAGCCCAGGGGTCGGCAACCTGCGGCTCGCGAGCCACATGCGGCTCTTTGGATGTGAAGCTGCGGCTTTTTAGTTCCATAGGCAAATATTATTTATTTTATATAAAAGAAGACATTTAAAAATTGTTCTGAATTCGTTTCTAATTGAATAACCATGTCGCTCCCATTTAATTTGTTTGCTCAATTGTTTGTTATTGAAGTGAAAGTTATAGTGTTCCAAGTAAATGTTTAATTGTTTTAATTTTTTTCTTAAATAATAAATAATTATCTAATAATGCCATGTATATATTATCTAATTTGTTGCAAAAAACACTACTTATATATGAATAAATAGATATTTTTTCTTATGAATAAATAGATTAGTTTTTTTTTTATCAAGAAACTTAATTTATGCAAGTGATATTCATTGTTTCGCAAAAAAAATTGCGGCTCTTTAAAATCTTTGAAATTTTGTAAATTGTAATTTTTGACTCTTTCAAAAGCTTGCCGACCCCTGGTATAGCCAATAAAGATTCAATATGCGATGCGACTCAAAATGACAACGGTTTTCCCGAAGGATATAATTTACGCAAAAGGAGATAAGTACATCTGGTTAAAATAATAAGGAGTAAATAAAGGAAGTCTATCTACAGCGCATTTAAAAACAGTTTCCGGAGTATATACTTCAAAAAATGTTTCAATATACCTTTTGAAACTTGAAGACGGAAGTACATGATTAACAGTGAATAATCTGAAAATAATGTACATGCACAAAAAAATGACAAGAGGATTTAGTGACAAATTCAGTTATTCAAATGCAAAACCTGTAATGTATGGAATTATCTTCTGAAATGAATTCTACATAGTTCTTTTCCTTGTCATGTTTGTTTGTTTTGTGTTTTCTGGGATGTGTGAAATAAAAAGATTCGTTGAGCTAAATTTCATTACAAAATACAAATTTGCAGGAATGTAACATACTGTTAAAAAATGAGACAATAACTTTTAAATTCTGAAATTTTTCATGCATCATGAATGGATTTCTCTCATTTTCGTAAAAAAAATATTAACAACAACAAAAAAAATAATAATGAAAAAATAAATGTCATATGGTGACTCAAAGTCTAAAATCAATGTTAAATTTAATGCATATTGAGATCCCGTCATATTAACCTTCAGACTTCAAGAAAAAATTTACCATTTGAAAGAAAAGGCATCCATATTGTAGTGATTAGTAATCTGACAGAGAAAATGAACAATTCGGGTTCACATGCCCATCAGTGGACTAAGAAGATAATTGAAAACGTAATTATATTATTATTATTTTGGAAAGTTTTTTTCTCCGGTGAAAAGAGTAAAAAATGACAGATGAAATCGAAACAATTTTCAAAATAATTAATTCCCATGCTAACTAGGGAATTTTTAAGCTCAAACCCAGTCAATGGAAATGGTTGATTTTTTTTCAGGGGGAAAATTTCAAATCGCGAATATAATATTGCAATAGCTGGATTTTTAATTGCTAACGCAAAACAAAAAACAAAATTAAAAATGTTTATACATATTAGAACGGAGATTAAAAATGATTTTTTTTTTGTATAAAATTGTTTTTACCGATAATACGGAAAAGTTGTGGGGCAATAGCTGACGTAATAGGAACTATACGCATAAAATTTGAAATGCACTTATTTCAGCATTACGTAAATTTGAAAATTTGGATCGTGAAGTGGTTTAATGATCAAAAGGTATTAATTGATCTATATTAATTTTAGAGGTATGTTTCTACTACCATTTCTCACTTTTTCCATGCTAGTGCGAAGGAAGATATTTTAATTTCAAATTTTGTACTCACATTTTAATAATACTTTATTCCAACTTTCCTGCTCTATCGCAATGAAAATTTGAAAACATGTAAATTTCCCAATATTTCTGTAAATTTCCATAATTGTTGCGAATTTTGTATATTTCAACGTGGGAATGGAACCCTAAGATATTTATTGATTGATTCTAAATTTTTTTTACTTATATTTCTGGTGTCATTCCACTATTCCACAACTTTTTCACAGTATCGAGGAAATAATTATTAAAAACAGCTTTTGCAAATTCGTATGTTTACTGCTACTATTAATTATGCAAAAAGAACAAATAATAAAAATAAGTAATTAATTTTTTAAATGCTTGTATTACTAATATTATTATTATTATTGTAGCTATTATGTTAGTTTTTATTTCCATTTAGATGTTTCAGAATTGTGTTTCATTGCTTGTCATGAACTGTTGTGAAGCTTGAAAAATGAATGTGCAAGCATTGTTTTCTTACCCGCAGACCCCGACTGGCTCCCTCTGGGGCCCTCGGGCAGGTACTGAAAGGGGGCCCTCTAGGAACCGGTAATTTTTTGAAAATTATGTGTCACGAAGCCGTTTTTTACCCTTTTAAGAGTCTTACACATTAGTAAAATAACGCGACATTTTTATATTCAATGAGAAAAAAAAAAATCAAAACAGTGTTTTAAAGTTATGCTTGACTAGCTGTTTAGTATAACGAAATTTCATGAAATTTTCATTACGTCTCAATTACGTAGAAACTAGAGAAATTATAGTATTAAACTATAAAATACAATGAGAAAGGAAAAATGATTAAGTAAGCCAAGAGCACTTACTAAATAATGAACCTCTATTTATTAAATGCACAATGTTGCCGTATGCTTCAGTACTGTATGAAATCATTTGAGCATAATTTTCATTATATTATAAAACTAAAAATATGCCCTTCTGAATGATTTTCTAGCTAAATGAAAAGTCAAAATTATGTTTGTTAAGAATTTCTTGTTTGAAAATATATAGATTATCTTAAAAATCAAACATAGATTTGCTCCAAGTTAAAATTTTAAAAACATTATTAGCTTGTACTAAGAAAATAATAATAAAATGAACATTTATTTCATTTAAATCACAAGCTTGTTTATCACTTCTTTGATTTTTTCTGGCTGGAGCAGTTTTTCTACCAAGTTCCAAATGAACGAGTAATTACCGTAATTATCTGTGTATAGCCCGCGAGTTATCTACAAAAAAACCTCTTTTTTTACTACCTGCGGGCAATATATCAAATTTTAAAAAAAGTATTATTAAAACGACAACTATCGTTCAAAAATATCGAAATCTGTTTTCCTGCTAAGCAAAATACAGGGAAATAACTCGTAGCTTTCGAAACAACGTTCCCAAGCAGATTGGGGCTCGGGCGCTACAGGCGAAAGCATTGTTTTCTAGGGTTGTAGCCCATGTTTTTTTCTGGGGTGCGGGTTATACACCGAACTTAATTTTTTAGAATGAATTTTTCTTCCTGCGGATTATACAACGATGCGGGCTATTTACCGATAATTACGGTACTTTGTAAGCACTTAACTGGTTAGCGAATAAAAAAAATCAAGGAAAACTGCAATAGTTTTAAAATTTGAACCGTTGACTGATCAAATTCTTTGCTGCCAATTTTGACTTGCAGTCAAAACTTCTAACAGATATGTCTTTAAAAAGTTATGACATTAACTTATTTTCTACGCATTTTGATCTCCTTCACTGCTCAAAAACTCATCAACAATTGCTGAAAGATTTTTTTTGTTGTTTGCAAAATTTGCTCAACCGACGTCGCTCATGTTTTTCTTGTAATCTGTATAGCTTGTCACGGGTATATTATCTCTTGATTTGTTTCTCTCATACTGCATTCTTTTATAAGGCGCACTCAGAAAAATGCCGACTCTTCTTATTAACCCAAAGGGTCCTAAACTTATTCAAGTTCAAGCACCAGTACCGGATCTTGGAGTTTTGCGTGATGGGGCAAAACTTAAAAATGCCAACCCTCCCCCCCCCCTTCAGCTAATTATTACTCATATTTCGTAAATTTTTATACTCTGGCCATTTTTTTAGGGAGTTTTCACCTTGTGGGGGCGGGGGCACTGATAAACCCATAAAATTTTTCAGGCCCAGAGAAACTATCAAGTTTTTTTACATGAGCATTAGGAGGATAGCGCCATATGAAGGGTCTCCCCTTAAGTGGAAATATGAAATTCAGACAGTTGAAGGGGGTTCAGGGGGATTTTCCCCCGGGAAAATTTTGAAAGCTATATGCAAACTGGTACATTTTGAGGCCTTAGGAAACGCATTTGGGACAGCAAAAATATTAGGGGGAAAAAGAAGCAAATTAAAACTTTTTAAAGTTTAATCGGTTTTACTCATAAAAATGCAGAATAAAATGAGCATTTTTTTAATAATCTGCCCCCCTCTCCGCCTTCTTGCTAACGCTCATATCGAAGAGACACGTGTCTGCCTTCACAAACGGCACTTGCAAGCTCCCCCCTCCCCCGCCTTTTCCCGAACGGATGCTTTGAAAATTTGTAAAAGAAAAATTATTACATTGTTTGAGCATAGCATGATTTATATTTCACTAGTACAAGGGGAAAAAAAACCTTCCCTGGAATTTGCCTTCCCAGGAGCCGGCCAACTCATCAACGACGCAACGTATTCAGTATAACTCAATTTTGGAGCTTCCAACAGTTTATTCAAATACATAGCTCTGTATTAATCGGTTTTAATCATTAGCAAAATAGCCGATCAATGATCAAATCGGAGCGCTGAACTAGGATTTCAATTTTCTCTTTGCAAAAGTTAAATTTTCAAAAATAAATATATTTTTCTTTTTTTATTGTATTGTCTTTCTTCTCTTTTTTTTTTTTTTTTTGTGCATCACAGTTGAATATGGCCCCCTCCCTCCAGAACCGGCATTGCCTGGCAGCCTTGGAAAATTACTTTATCATTATACCTTAGTCAACTTGTAGTATAGCCTGTCCTGTCCATGATATTGTCTATCTATTCATACATAAATACCGTGTTTTACAAAGTACTATAAAAAATAGGATTCACCTTTTATTTTTAAGCAGTTTTAGAGAAAAATTTATTTTATAACACTTATTAATATAGTATATTGCAAAAGGCAATAACTAAAAAAATAATTTTTTACTACTTTATAAAACCAAATTGGCCTTTGAAATAGATGTCATGCAATGAGTTTATGAGTAGAAGTAAAATCTTCGTCAAGAGCGCAATGAGAAGCTTGGCGATAAAATCAATATGGGGCCCCCCTTAAAATATCCTTGAAAACATTAATGTGTGCCAAGTATTTGAATTGCTCATTTTTTCATCCAGTTCCTATACTGTACAATTTGCATGAAACATCATTTTTTGCGAAGCCCTACCTGTATCCATGTGGTCTAGAGTATGGGGGGAAGGAAATTTGAAATAATGAAGGGGCCCCTTTTCAATTCGGGGCCCCCTTGGTTAGTGGCCGCCAGGTCCGCCCACTGGTCTTTGTTTCTCTTCTTGAAGTTGACTTATAGGCTGTTATCAAATCCGTTCACGTTAGCAGCTCCGACAAATGAGCAAGCAGTTATATTTTATGTTGAAGTGCCCCATCCAGCTAGTTTTGATTTTACAAGCTCATACAACGCAAGTCCAATTGGGCCATCGACCACTGTTATGTGTAAAAGTCTTTAAACTTTGTCAAATTGCGATAGTGAAGAATCCTGGAAAAAGCTTAATGAAGCAGAGGCAAATAGTTATGAAGAAATTAAAGATCTGTAAAAAGAAGTTCGGATAGAAAATTATTTTGTTCCCCTCCCCGTTTGTGGGCCCCCTAGTACGGGGGCCCTCGACGATCGCCGACCAGCCGATCGACCAGTCCGGGCCTGCTTACCCGTTTACTAAGGACTACCAAAGGGATTCGCCATTTTCTTTCTGAGTTTTAGAAGGGCTTCGCCAGGAAAAAAAAAGTTGGGAACCCCTGACAAATCATATGCAGAAATTTTGCATAAGAGACATAGTTTTTTTTTTCTTTAATGACGCGAGTTCGCATGCATAAATTTAATGTAGAAAAATAATTAGTCTACATTTGAGCTGTGAAACTAAAGAATAAAACGTCAACATAATCAAAAATTGCGGACACGTGTCTCAGAGTTACAAGGAGCCCGTGTTGCAATGCAAAGAAGTAAGCTTATGGATGAGAAACGACCAAACCGTTTTTATTCTTTAGCTAATGATAAGATATTATTTCGTAGTGCCACACAGCAAACAGTGCATAACCAGGAATGGGCAGCCTTTGGAAAGCTGCGGGCTAAACTGAAAAGGCTAAAAAAGTCGCGGGCCGTAGAGATAAGCAGGTGTCAAGTTACCGAGATTCCGTAACTTCAATTGCTGATATTGGTCTGTATTGTTATTTACTTGTCATTCAAGTTATAATAGCCAATTCCAGTGTACGAAATTATTCCCGTTTATTATTTATCTATTATTATTTTGAAAAGTTATACATTACAAATAAATAAATATATAAACATTAAATCCATACTTTTTGTTTGCATTATACTTGTCAGCACTATTAGGCTTACTAATTTGCAATTAACTTTTTTCTCGTGTTCGTAGAAAGGTACAAGGGGAATAACGAAATTTTCTAGGAACACTTTCCAGAAAAGAATTCATTTGTTGATGAAAAAACACCGCTGTAAAATTCCCAGAATTGTGCACCGTGAAAAAATACCGGAGGAAAAAGTTAATAAGAATACAAAATGGAGGTCGACTTACAGGGGTTTCTGAAAATTGTGTGTCAAGTTAGAGAGTTTTTCGCCCATTGAAATTAGCATTGGGCCAACCATTAGGGGAGGGATATGTCGACTTACCAAGAGTTAGTATAGACTTATCTGCGCGTCGAGCTACCGAGGTTCCACTGTATTTAGTTTAGTCATTTGAACTGTGAAGAAAATAATTTTTGCGATTCAGGAAAAGAAACATGTGGTTTGTTTTCTAAACAATGTCCCATGCTTTTCGCCATTCCCCGAGGAAGTGTACTGTACAGTGGAACCTCGCTATTCGCACACAATTCATTCCAGGAGGCAGCTGGAATGGCAACTACTGGTACGAATAGCGAATTATTTTTTCACATAAAATACATTGTAAATGGGATTAATCCGGTCCAGACACACAGATGGTTGCTTATTTAAACCTATGAAAAACAAATGTACAGTACTGTACATGAAATTATAGATAAATTAAAATTTAACTGAACTGCACTTTGCTTGTACTGAGGTGAGCTGATGGCATATGTGGAATGTTGAGATGAGGAAATGAAAGGGCTGGAAGAGGAAGAGGAGGCCCCTTCTATAAAAACATCAGGTAATATCCCTTCAAGTGTTTTCTCCCTTTCTGTTGTCCTTTCTTTTTGCACTAGAAGAATCTTGGGCTTCTTTCCCTAAAAACCTGTCCAATGTTGTCTGGCTTTGACGATTGTTCAGAATTTTTCTAAAACGGACAATAACATTGTCGTTGAACAAAGCATCCCAACGTTGCTGTTGACCACAGCAGTGTTGGGATGCTGTTTTCCCATCACTCCCTGCGGTTTCTTGCAGGAGTAACACATCTCTTTAATTTCTGCAAAGGAAATGCTTTTCTTACTACTTTCCTCCTCTGAAGAAGAAAGTTCTTCAACCACTTCCTCTAGATGCCCCCTTAGAAAGCTAAAATTGTCAGTAAAATCTCAAAAAGTATTAAAATTTTTAAAAAATCCAAAACGCGAAACAAATTCCTTCTTGACGAGTTCAAAATGAGCATAATTTCTCGATTTTTTTCTTTAAAAAAGCCAAACTGGCGACCCAGCTAACCCCTGGCGCCGTACGAATTGAGGAACAAGGACGAATGGCGGATTTCCACTGTATATGTTCTACGTCATAACATCTTTCCGATAAAGTTTATTTTAAGTTAATCGGTTGGTTAGCTCAGGATTTGTATACGACTGAAATTTTCCCATAGGCGCTGTCGGTTTTTTTTTTTTTCTGAACTGTATGAAATTCGGCGTGGATAAAAAAATATTTCACGCCGAGAGCTCCTTCCAGTACGCTTGTTCAAAGGAACTTGGATCTTCTGCCCAGAATTTGCATACTTTGCTTCATTTTTTCCCGATGGCGCTAATGTTCAGAATTTTTGAACTGTTCAAAATTGAACGAAATATTGTTCAAATCAAAAAGTAAAATATGAAAATGAGATGTCCTCGCCAAGATCTTTCGAATGCAGGGAAAAAAAAATCTTTCGAATCGGACAATTCCTTCAAAAGTTATTGGGGGGGAGGGGGGAGACATGCGCACCCAGAACCCCCCGCACCTGCCATTGTCTGGCGCATCGGATTTTTAGATGCACCCGAGGGCTTGCCATCGGGGACAAATGGAGCCCTGCAGGGGGGGGGGGGGGAGACAGACCGACAGACACAATTACCCCATCTCAAACCCCTACTTTCAATTTTTTTTAAATTTTTCAATGTGTATTTATTTACTTCACTTGTTTATGACTTTTTCCTATTTTTAACGATATTCTTGTGATATGATACCTTAGCCTTCTTTCGTTGTTTTTTTTTTACTTTTACGGAAAAGTAGGATAAGAAGAAGTAAAAGATATCGAAAGATGGAAAAATCTTATGAAAGAAAAGGCTAGTAAATATTACGAATGGCAGAAAAAAAATCATTAAAAAAAAGGAAATAAAAGAAAGAAAGGAGGTTGTTAGTATTCCCCCCCCCCCCCCCGCCCCAGCTGTCGACCTTTATATGTAATTTTGTTTTTCAAAATTACAGCGCCACCGGAAGATGTTGGTTTATTTAATCAATATTTAATTTTATTTTTCGGTTTCTAAAACACAAATTATTGAAACATTACATTCAGAAAGAGGCCAATATAAAATTTTGAAATTACATTCATTTTCTCAAAAATCTCTTTTTAATTTACGAAAACATTAAGTTTATCATTCCTTTATTCCTTCAGTAAAAAACAAAAAAACTCTATGTCGCTCAATTTAGTTAGTTTTGTCTGTGGCATACACAGTTGTCTTTAAGAGGGCCGGGGGGGGGGGGGGTAAAGGCAATGCTTTTCTCTTCAGAAAGTTTTTAAAGAAAAGAATTATGGATTGTGTAGAAGAAAATTAAATCAATAACCTACAAATGAATAATTACTTACATTAAATAATTTCTCATTTGATTTACTAATTAAAGAGCAGTAATGTTTTCAAGCTTACATTTTTAAAAAAATGTTTTTTTCCCCCCATTATACAAACATTTAATTCGTGAAAAATATTTTTATAGTACCGTAGGAACAGGAATTTTCCCATATAAAGGATTACATATAAGTCTTAGCTTCTCCAAATAAAACATTGGAAAAGGCAGACTTGTCTCAATTTTCTTCCCTTTCGAAAAAAACATGTGGTCTGTCTTCTGTGTCTGGCCGGTTTGAGGGTCTGAAGAGGGGGACCACACTTTCCCCATTGTCCGAATCCGAAACAGCAACTCTTCCCGGAGTGAGAGTCATTAAGCTAATCGACCTCGTAAATCATGCATGGGAAGCGGTGGGAGGCGTGGCTTATAGGAATTTCGAGCTTTTTTTAAAAATATTTTCAAACTTTGAACGGATTTTTTTGTCTTTAAAAATGTTCGTATTATTTCAAACAAAAGTTCAAAAGAAAGCTGGAAATGTTTTGCTGGTCTTTTTGTTTTTAAAATTTCGGTAACATGCTTTGAAAATATTTTATAGAGCGAAACGTCTAACAGTACCACGTTTTTTCCAAAATTACTTTTTAACGATTTTTTAAAAATACGGTAAGTGATATTTTTAAAAAGTAAAAACTACAAAACCGAGATATAGGCTTGAAAAATACTCAAAAAAATTCCGGACCCGAAAACTTCAAAGGAACTTTCTAAAACTTAGTTCAACTTTTCCCGTAGGTTAACATTGGTTTCGAAGATTTGAAACTCTGACTGAGGAGCAGCCTAAGGGGACCCGAACCGTTTTTCGGTGAAAAAATTCACTTTTGTAAAATTTTTTAAAATTAAAACTAGAACTCTTCCTGGATCATTTGCTGTAAAAATTATGTAAATCTGAGCATTTTATGTACTTGAAATGATTTTTTGAAAGTTGCGAGTCTATCGAAATTGAGTTTTTTTGCTTTGCAAGGAGAAACACTTTACCCATCATTTCTTTTTATATCTTTTCTTCTTTTTTGAGCAAGAGTATCATTAGCAACCCAACTATATATATTTGAGATTCACACATCCACAGAAATGATATTTGTTATGAACTATATAGTATTTTTTTGGGTAATCAAAACACATCAAAACAAAAAAAATATATATATTTATTTTAGTCCATACATGTATCACTTATAAACAGTATTATGCAAAATAACACATTGCTACTGGCTATACTAAAATTATGAATAAATATGTTTATCAAAAAGCACCCGGAGCATACGATGTCCGTACTTTTGCCTCTTCAATTGAAACCTTCCTTGTGTTTTCGAGTTTATTTCGATATACAGACTATCGATGGTAGTGACAGTAACAATCGATGCCATTCATAGCATGGAAATATCGAACTAATAAGAGAACAAAAAGTCCGGGAATAGTGGGAAATATCTGAAAAGTTGCATTTCTTCCTCTTTCGGAACCGTTTCTCGAAAACGGCTAAATGAATCAATATACTTTTTTTTTTGCATATGATTTGGCTATATTAGGCCTATATTTGCAACCAAGGGTTTTTCAAAATTTTGAAAACAACCTACAAAAAAAAAATCAATGTTGTGTATTCACTACGAAAAGTTTTTAGCTGACCAGATTTTTATAAAGTGAAATTTTTAAATATCCCTGGTTGTGAATTCATTATAAGATGTGACAAATAAAATTAGAAAATAAGATGAATAAAATCTCGAGTGGATTATAAGAAAAAGGTTCCGGAAATTATGAAATTGTAAAAAACTTTGATATTGAATGAAAAAATAAATATTCAATATTTTTGGATACAATTTGGTCTACATATAGAAACAGACCTACTTAAAAAAGTAAAAAAAAACCGCGAAGCAAAATTCCCTATGGCTGAGGAGTAACGCTTGAAGAAAGTTGACTACAAATTGGCCGCCTCAAAACGGTTCGGGTCCCCTTAAGTTGTCATAAAATTAAAAAACTAAACTCAGGGGGGGGGGGGCAGCTACTGTGCCGATCTCAGTTTTCGAGATAGAAGCCGATAGCCCTGGGGTGAAGAAGCAGATGTTCCGGTCAAGTAGTCGGCGCTCCGGAACCCCCAGTGTTTGGTTCCCAAGCGATCTTGGTCCTCAAATTATCGACCCCACTGAAGGGATGAAAGGCTGAGTAGGCCTTGCCCTCCCCGGGAATCGAACCCCGGACCTGTGGCATGGAAGCACAGAAGGCTACCACTCAGCCACTGGCCCTCAAGTTGTCATAAATGAAAAGTATTAATCTTATCTTAATCTTAAATTGACTGTCCCTACTCTAATGCTTATTTTTTGAACTTCTCTATTATTAATATCGGTCCGGATCTGTAATATGTCTGTGTATGGGTAAATAATAAAGAATTTCAATGCCGTGTTGTATTTAAGCTCGCGCAGCGCCGGGCGCACAGCGGTAGCTTGACAAAAAAAAAACTACTTTTAAGGAGAATTGTAATTACTCATTCTATGATTTTTAGGGACTGTTGCTCTTATTTAGGCTCGCGCGAAGGCCATTGCTTAGCATAAAGGTCGATCAAAAAAAAAGCACGACTTTTGGGGAGTATTATCCTTAGGATTCAAGGGGACTTTTCACCTAACTTCTTAGAAATTTTACATGGACTATTAACGTTATTTCAGAATTGTTCTCTTAATTTGTTTAGCCCGTGCAACGCCGAGCGACGCATCTAGTCTATACTAATATGATTAAGCTGAAGCGTTTGTTTGCTTGAACGCGTTAATCAACTACCTGTCCGATTTGAAAAATTCTTTAAGTGTTAGATAGCCTATTTATCAAGGAAGTCTATAGGCTAAGGCATCATCACACTAAAGACCACTAGGAGCGGAGCGCCGAAAATTGCATAAAATAGTCCTTTCTATCAGAAGAAATATTCGCCTCCTTTCGAGCTTGATACCATTGAAAAGCGCTTAAAAAATCTACATCAGAAAGAGGTTTTTGCTAAGTGCTAAAATTCGAAGCCTCTAAATTAATCAGAAAAGAAGTTATAAGCGTTTTTCTCTGTAGTTTGAAATTATTTTTTCACGGTAATTAATTTTAATTTTATTTGACCCAGATGATGACCGTTTTATTTTATTTGCATTGTTGCATCGTTTCAACAACTGTTATAGTTGCCGTGTGAACAAACAAATCAATGCAGTTGCCATTGTTAAACAAATCAAATATAATAATAATCAACGTTTCTAGTATTTTGATAAGGCATCGCTGTATTTGCAATCTCCGTTAAATTAATGTACGGGAATTTAATCCTTCATTATTATTTTTAAACAATAGGATAGTTGTTTGCTTTTGCAATTAGATTGTCGTCAGGTTAGTTATCTTTTTGTGTGCTTTTTAAGTACAGTACATTGTTCTTAGGTTAGTTACAATTTGAGTAGTTTGTTATTGTTCCTTATTCTTAGAAAACGACTGTAGTGTATAGTTGCGTCTAACTGATGTGCTTTCCAGCCAGAGTTGCAAAATATTTACCGCCCAGAAGTTGGAGCCCAAAAGTCGGCGTTTGATCGCTCTTTTTAAAAACAAAATGCTTTATAGCGCCATAATGTTCCGGTTTTTAAGCCATCGTCACCTCAACTCCATTTAATTTTGAGTAGTACTTCTGCCGCCCAAAAGGACGCCTTTTAAAATATTCGCCCTTTTGATCAGGACATCCTCTCACACATACACACCAAAATTTCCACACGAACGAAGTCGCGGGAACAGCTAGTTTGTTATATATAGTTTCAGGAACATGTGGGAAAAAATCCACATTATAGATACAAATTTAAATAAGTCTTTGCATTTTAATTGAGATGAAATGCGCAAAAAAAAAAAAAAAAAAAAAAAAAAAACATAGGGAGAGAATACAGCATTTTGAATTTTCAGCCTTGCAATATCTTTATCAAAATTTCAAGTACAGAACTTTTTTCTCAGTTACAGTCACGATCAAATTGCTTCTTTTCGCTTATTTCATTTTAAAAAATACACATGTGGCTTTCATTCAGCACGATTTCGGTTTTGGAATGAAAAGGTGGCAAATCACACCGTAATAAAATCAATGATAAATCAATAAATATTGCTTCAATATTTCTGAAACTTTCAGGGAGCATTTTTAAAGATTTATTTTACTACTTAAGGCAATAAAAACTTTTTTGGTTTCTTCTACATTTTTGGGTGCTGACTCCCCTAAGTTTAGCTTCGTGTATTAACCTTGCTTAGTAACTAGCAATTTTATTTCCCAATTGTCTAAAATATCATTAAAATTAAAGATATTAAACCTGAATGGCCGAAAACTATTAAATTAAAGTGCTTAGCTAAAATAAAGATAAATATCTTATTACTTGTGTAAGTTGTTTATTTGATAATAGAGATTTCCTAAAAATACATAATTGCTCAAAATGTCTATCCCAGATTGTAGAAAAAGAAGAAATTTATTTGAAGAATAAAAGAATGCTAATAATAGTTTTCCGATTGGTTAAATTAGAAAGAAGTTTAGACAAGTTTTATAGCTACAGTAAAACTCCGCAAATCCCAACTAATTGGGGCTGTTGCCTGTTCGGATTATCCGAAACTTATTCATAACACAATAAACGAACCCTCGTTACGGTATAGGACTTAACCCTACACTGCGCAATGTTTTTCTTCTTTTTTTTTTTTTTTTTTGTGTTTGTGTGTGTTCTTTTGGGCTAGTTATAAGTGGACAAATACTAAAAAAGTTCTTTTTTAATTCGGAAAAATAAAATTCGAGAAAATTTGACATGTTGTTTAAAAACAACACTGCGCATTTAAGGGTAACAATATTTTTTTTATATAATCATTTTAGTAAATGAAAGAAAATCAATAATAAATAGGTATGCATTATAATCATAGCACTAAAATAGTAACACGCAGCAGCCACGCCAAACGATGGCATTGTTTATGCGATGCTGGCGCGCAATTGCCTCCGCCTGAAGGTTTTCTTCACTTCGACAATTGAAGTTAACTGACTTCAAGTGAAATTGATATTTTGTGAGTTTGTATTGTTTTATAAATTTAATAAGTGATATTTTTTAATTGTTTTGTTGTGACAAAATAAGTAAGTTTCTCTTTTTTTGAGTGTGTTTTTCAAATTTAAATTTGTTAAAAGAAACACGTTCGGATTTCCCAAGATTTCGGATTTTCGGGGTTTTACTGTATTGTTTCATTCATGCAGTGAAGATTGATACATTGTAGCATAAAGAAATCCTGGAAAAGTTATTTTTGTAATTAAATAAATAAATATCATGGTAATAATTAGACTGTCAAATTACAAAGGGTTTTTATAATAATCCCACGCAAATTTGGTGTATATAAGTGGTCAACATAGACCTATGGTCAAGTTACAAATCTTTCTTTACATTACATAATAAAGGGGTAATTCCGTTCCTGACAAAAGCGGTCAACTTAGGTCGTCAATTTACAAAGGTTGTCAACTTTACAGTCTTTACTGTATACACATATTTTAGATTCTAAATTAAATATATATATATATATATATCCATAATATAAATTGAACTTTGATTTAACGGATTCTCCGATTTAAGGAATATTTTTTCTGTCCCGCCAAAAAGGGTGCTAAAATGCTCTCATTTAACGAATTTTTATCTTTGTTTTAACGAACAACAATTGCTGGGAAAAAAAAAATCGCACATGAAACTGAAACTTTGAACTATAATCAATTAACAACTTTGAACCAAAATCAATCTATTATGTACTATCGCACATAAAAGTTTGAATAGTTCACAGCCTCAAAAAAATTTGTATTACACACTAGGATCACCTTGTGTGTGAAACAAATTTGTTTTTTCTCATTTCTGGTGGATTTAAAAGACGGCCTTT
The DNA here is from genome assembly GCA_038502835.1 of Octonoba sinensis. Lineage (NCBI taxonomy): Eukaryota > Metazoa > Arthropoda > Arachnida > Araneae > Uloboridae > Octonoba > Octonoba sinensis. The sequence continues at coordinate 21,803,916 of CM076601.1, read as the reverse complement.
CCCCCTTTTCAATGTCAAAACTTAGAAACAGATAAGGAGGTCCTAGGATGGGCTACCCCACATTTCGCCCTGGGGTCGTTAGGCTCAACCTGTTACCATGGATGGAATGGGCCTAGGGGACTGTTCATGAATGATGTCACATTTCTTTTCCATATATTTGACCCCCTCCCCCCTTTGTCACAAAATATCAGACTTCATTAAACTGGGGGGCTCTGGCGGCTTAAGATCCCTTATTAGCAATCAGGGCATTTTCATTTTAATACCAAATGAAATAAAGTTGCTTTTAAAGCAAAATTTTTAAAATAAAAACATATAAAAAATTTAAATACTTCTTTCAAGTCCTAAGTATTATTATATTCTAAATATGAAATTACTCTGAAGGGGCTTTCTGGACTGCCCTTACTAAATATACACTGAGAATTGGAAGTGAATTGAGAGTTAATTTTGAACACCATTGCGGCGAAACGCAGTTATCTAGTTCTATGATGCCAAAACTAGTAAGTAATATTCTTTTGTGGTATCATTAAGGTGTACATTCTATTAGTATACTTCGTTTAGTTACTATTATTGATTCTATAAAATATTTAATTGTGTAATTTTCCTTTTATAAACAGATAGATCGAAAACAAAAGAGTGCTACTGTTTGTTTTGCATTAATCACATTTAATAAATGTATATAGTAAAATCAACGATACTGTTTAAGAATTTTGGTTATTTTGACTATGAATTTATTTTAATGATCTATGAAAATATTGATTTATTAGTGATTTTTGTAATTAATATTAATAACAATGAGTGAATACTAATTACTTTTTAATTGATAATTGGTTTTTCTAGGAAATTTTTTTGATCATTTTTAAATGAAATTGTTTGTCATGCTTTTAAAATTTCTACGCTCCTGCCCGTACCCTTAGTCACATGTCAGGCTATATTACATTAAGCATATATATTTGCAGTTCCGAAACAGAGCACTGCATTATGAATCACGTTTCTCATTTTATTTTTGAACTTTCAATGACATTTGCGAGGATAATAATAATAATGATTACGTGCATGCTTAATTTCTATAAAATGAGATTAAGGTTTAAAAGACAAAAGATTATTAGTATAGAACAGTAAAATATATTACTTGTTCGAATTTTGAAAAAAATTTCCCACCCATTTTTATCTTGAAAGTGAAAATGCTTAAGAAAATTTTCTTTAACAAGAAGTAAATTTAAACCTTCATCAGCATCGGTGTTTACGATACAAAATAATCATGAAACTTCAAAATCATATTGCGAACATCAAAAAACTTTTTTAATTAATTCAATTTGCTGATTTTAAAAGTTTGTATATTTAACAGAATGCAAACCAACACAGGAGCAAATTTCATTGCTTTTATTCTTCTTCGTCTTCGGTGGTTCTCTAAACATGCACAGACATATACATTCCAAAAAATTACCGAGTGGTTTATTATCTATAGTATGGTGCATCGGCCGGGAACCACCGAAGACAAAGAAGAATAAAAGCAATGAAATTTGTTCCTGTGTTGGTTTGCATTCTGTTAAATGCGGTTCCAAGCATGTGCTTCTTCCTGTTAAAAAATCACTTGGAGTATAGAAAACAAACTGGTGCAATGTCACACTTCTTGTTACCCCCTCCTCTCCCCTTGTCACAATTTCTCGACCCCCATCCTCGAAGGAAGAGTGACATGCTTTCGGAATGACCCCTAGGGGGATTAAGAACGGATAATAGGGGTTGAAAGAGATAATGTGAGGTTGGGAGTATGACTGTTAGAATGGACCTCTACCAATCTTTTTACGAATCAGTTAACCTTGATGACCGGGACTTCAAGTGCAATCTACATTTTCGGAGAAATGCTTACTTTTGGGAATAATGGGAATTTCACACAGAATATTATGTGCTTTGCGATGCAGATCCAAATACCTGCGATTGTTAACAGAAACAGACGGAAGATCCTGAAAGCAGTGAAGATGACAAAGAAACGGAAATTGAATTTAAAAAAAGGTGACATTCTAAGAAGCAGTTTGCAGTACTTTCAAAACAAATTTTTGTCACACGAGATTCATGATGGTGTTCTTAAAAAGTTAGAAAATATCGACAAGGAACTTTGGAAAGTCAAAATAAACAAACAAAAATAAAGCAATATCAAGGCACTTTCCAAATAAGTGACAATATGTATATATGTATTATGTATTAAATTTTAAAAGCAAGTAGCATTAAAGAATTTACATAATTTTAAAGTTGATTTCCTAACGTATAATAACTTATAATTTTTAATCTCGTAGTAAATAATAATCATTCTTTTTTTCTTTTTTTTCCATATCTGTCTGAGGGCATTTTGCATTGATATTTTTATACCATACTCTTTAAGAAAATTGATATTTGATTTAACGAAAGGTTTTCTCGGTCCCAATCAATTCGTTAAATCGAGGTTCAATATACACATATTTTAGGTTCTAAATTAAAAAAAATATATATATATATGCACATATTTTAGATTCTAAATGGAAACAAAACATATTCAGACGACGAACTTGATTTTTATTTATATATAATGATTATAAATAATCATTATTTACAATTAAAAATGGCTCGAATTCATGCTGCGCCTCATCTGCGATGCGAACAGTCTATAGTGCAGGCCACCCGTGGTACGCGTCGCCCGATGAAACAGTCTAATGCGGGCTGCCGGTGGTACGCGCCAGCAACGTGAACGTGTTAATTCTCAGTGAAAAATCTGTAACAGTTGTTTCTCTTGCAGTGTAGTCTCAATGCACGGAAAAAAACCCTCTCCGTGTTTCAGTATGAAGCCAGCTTCTTGTTAAAATTCCAAGGGGAGATTACAGATATGTGTGTGTGTCTCATTTTTCGAAGCTTTCTATCAAAATAAAAGAATAAAGTTCGAAAATTCAGGTGGACAGTATTTTGATTCACATCGCAAAACGCTACATAGCGTCTAAAATGCATAATTCTCATGATGTGATCAAAAACAAAAGAGCAAATTCAGGTGAATTTTTAAACATCAAATTACCCTGAACAATTGTAAGTGAAGAACTATTTTCGTTTCTGTCCCATACATTTTATTCTGTTTGATTATTATTAATACATATACTTTTATTATTATTATTATTATTATTACTTTGATTACTATTACTATTATTATCTCAATTAACTAAGAATAATGCAATACAACATCATACTGTTGTACTATTTTCAAATTCTAATGTAATTTAAATTCCAATTTGAAAGAAAAAACTCAATAAACACACATTACTAAAATATTTCTAATTATATAAAAAAAAAAAAAAAAAAAAAAAAACAAGTGAATAAAAAAAATATGCCAGTTCGAAATGCGTCTTAAATAACCTAATAACTTACTTTTAATCACCGCTCCGTCCGCTGAATAGTTTCAACAGGAATCATATTTATCATCTTTATTTATTTAATAATTTCAGCTATGTTAGTGGCAGCAAGTTAAAAGTTATTTGCAGACTATTTATTTTGCAGATGAAAGATCATATTTCGTTCGTTTTTTTTTTTTTTTCATTTTTGATGAAATTGTAATTGCAAAAAAGAAAAAATAATAATAAAATAAAAAATCTGAGCGTTGGAGCACACAAAATATCCATGCTCCGTCTCTGTTCCTGCTCCAATCAAAAACGCGCTGCTCCAGTTTTGTTTCAGATATCTGATTCGAAGAATGAGAATCAGGTCGCTTATTTGAAACAAGGATCTGGAGCAACTTCTATTTTGAGTTGCTCCGCTCCGACTTCCAAATATTTGCTCCAGCTCTGCTCCGCACTCCGAATAATTTTAACAGATTATATTACTTAGGATCTCTGCTTTTTAGTTAAATTATTTTTTTATGTGACAAAAAAATTAAAAGGAGCAGCGGAGCAAAACAAATTTCTTTGCTCCATCTATGCTCCCAGTTTCGATCAAAACCTCAAAGTTCCATTGCTCGTACTCCTGTCGTTCCACCGCAGATCTCTTGTAAAAATCTCAAAAAAAAAATACCTCAGCAAAAAATGACCCTGAGTTTGCAACTATTTCAATGTGAAGTAATTCAAGGTGTCATGATAATAATTATACTGTCATAATTTTGCGCCGGCTTTAATAATTATGTTTAAAATTCATATCGATGTTGTTTAAAGAATGAATTTATTTTTTACCTTTTATCGCAATTTTAATTTGAAGTCGGTTCTATTTTTTCCCAAAATTTTTTTTATGTAATAAATTTACTGCACATATATGGTTGTTAAAGAAGGTTCTGTTTTATTATAAAAAGTTAGTTAAAATAAAAAACTTTAAAAAAAATATCAATTTCAGTTAATCCTTCGCGTTCGAAAACATCTTTTCTTTCGCAATTCTCATTACAAAGATTTCCATTCTTGGACATTTAATCATCCATTATCGGCTACAGGAGTGACATCATTCGTGACGTCACAAGAGCAATATTCCCTTACTTTGAAAATGCGAAACGGCCGACGACTAAACACAACTGGAACGGTTTATAAATAACTGAAGAGGGTAGCTGCCAAATGGAAACCCACGCATATGTTTTTTCCTATGCATTTCCTAAACATTTTTCGCACCCAACAGATAGGAATGGAACGAGCAACATTGTAGTCGACTGAATTCTAGCAAAATAGGTAAGCGCTTTTCAATTGCTGTTGTTTTGTCAAGATCATCAATGTTGAGCAGCTAAAAATTTCTCAATTAGTAAATATCCAAATTGCTAATGCTTGTTCACTGTGAGATTTATTAAATCATAAATAAATAATAGTAATAATAATATATAAAATTAGTAATATAAATAAATAATAAAACCAACTTTGAGACAGAATTGATTATTCAAATGTAATTATAAGTTGAGCTAAAAAGAAAAAAAAAATCATTTTTTACACAACATTAATACTGTTTTAAAACAGAATCTTTGACCGCGGTGGAAAATTATGAATGGTTTATAATTAACGTTTTAGTTAATTTACGTGGATGTTATTTAATTGCAGAAAGAACTGCTGCAAAGTTAAAAATCTAAAATGCATTTTATGCATGAAGAAGGTTGTCGCGTGGACAATGGAAGAGGGGGGGGGGGGGGGCAGAATATTCAATTTCTGACAGAGTGGTCGTCATTTTTTCTTTTTTCACTGATGTTTGATACTTTTTAACCTCTCTATGCAGAATACATAGGCGAACACCGGGCGAGGGGGAGAGCTCCATTTTTAAGGGGTTTGTTTTTAGGGGCTTTTGAAGGGGGGCTTGGTGGACTGTTTGGCCGATTTGGGTGCTCATTGTTTTTGGGTGGCCGTAGTTTTTTACGGGGGTATTTCTCTGAGAGGGGTGGGCATCCCCTGCAAAATATAATCCAATGCAACACTTCATGGTTTAGATACGTAATGTATTTCGCTATATCCAGAATCGTGGTCAGTCTTATTCGTTATATCGAATGTGAAATAACATTATTTTAAATGAATAAATCAGTTCTCTTTCAAAGTTCGTTATAACGCATTGGATCCTTCTGACCCAGGTTTGTTATAAAGCAAATCAAGTGTATAATGCGAACCGGACATTCAAAACTCTGGTATCACAGCATTTTTTTCATTTCACATATTATAAGATAATGTATCAGAGTCATTACTAGGGGGGGGGGGGGGGGGATATTTCGCTCCAGGTGACAACCTTTTCAGGGGTGTTGGAGGTTGACACCACATACTTGGCTCCACATACTTGTGGGAATCAACTATGTCCACACCAATTATAAATTTATCTCGAAAAATAAATGGTGCCCGCCATTTGACCGATATTCTGGTATGGGCTCTTAGGTACAAAAAGGTTGGGGATCCCTGCCCTAGGTCATAGGATTCACGACCCTGGCAGTGTCGGTGGGTTTCCAAGATGCATAAAATCGTCTGCGCCCCTGTCGAATGATTATGTTGCGTGAAAAAGAACCCTTGAGCGGACATCTGGCTTGGATGCTCTAGGCTAAGTTAAATTTCTACTGCAATTTCGCATCGACAGAGTCTGGGTGCTCGCCCTTTTAGGTGGAAAAGATGGATGTCAAAATTCTCATGCGGCGATGGTACCAACTCATTGTCATGCCGCCGAAAGATATGGTAGTACCAATCTTTAGGGAACCATAACAATCCAATGGTATTCCTTAAGTATAAGGATATCAAGGAGGGCCAGGTACACACATTAAGAGGTAGGGAAGCTGGGCTGGCGGGGTTGATGTACGCATTTCAGTCCAGAAGAACTACCTCGGCGCAACTGGGGCCATCGTAGTCGACCTACGGCCATCGGCTCTCTACCTAAGGCTTCGAGAGCCGATGGCCGTCGGTCGACTACGGTGGCCCCAGTTGCGCCGAAGGGTATCCGATGGAGAAAAGTACCAATCTTTGGTAGGGCCGTGGTAGCCTAGTGGTTAGCACGTCGGACTTCCACCTGGAAGGTCGCGCGTTCGATACCCACTAAAGACCACCATGTGTGCTTGGGGATAGGTGCATGTAAAATCCGTAGATCCCAATACCTCTCCCCATGCGTAAGCAATCCTAAGGCCTCGGCTAACAGGTCGGGGTGTGGTGGAGAGAAAAGTACCAATCTTTGCGGAACGCACTAGGTCTGCAATTATCAGAAGCCAACAGCAGCCGATTAGAAATTTATTTCAAACGACAAGTGGAAGTACATAAGCAACATTGTGCGCTTAAAGAGCGGGAAAGAATATTTTTCTTTAATGAATTTAGTGACGACTTGGAAGAAAAGGTAAGTCAAGGATGTTAGTTTTTGCTATATCATAGTAATTTTTTATTTGTTTTTGAGTTTAGAACTTATTGATACATATATTTTCCAAAAGTTATGTATTTTAGTACTATTTTCTTCATATTTCGAAAGTACCAAAATTCTAGGGACATTTAGGTTTTTTGAAATAGCTAAAAAAATTTTGAATGTAATGTTTTTTAAGTATTAATTTTTTCTCTTGTAATTAACACCTGTTTCAAACGATTTTTCATCTCAGATTAATGCAAACAAAAATTTGGGCATTAACAAATACTGCAGAAACAAATACGGCAAGTTGAATTTCTGCCCAACGTCCCTTCTTCTCACGCGTTTCCTTCTCACTTTATTAAACCCCTTAGTTTTTCATCCAACACGTAATAAGCATAATGTATAATGTTATAAAACTTGAGAAAGAAATCCAGGCTTCAAAATTTATAACATATTTTCTTTCTTTCTAGATATGGGATCAACTTTCAGGCATAAACATTTATACACCTTTCACAAATTTTGGGGTGAGTATGAACTGAAAATCAATTATTGTAGAGTCCCGAAAACTCAGCCTACACTCTCAGAAACAGAATCGTCACTTTTGAGGACTTTGGTATCGTCAAGAAAATTTCGTCATTTATAACGAAACTTTCCTCGCGAGATCACGTGACTTTAAAAAATTACTATATAAATTTCGGCAATTTGACGAAAGGTTTACTCGGAGCATTTTTCACGAAGCCATTTCGTCAACTACGACGAAAGTTTCGTGAGATTTGAGCATGCGTTTCTGAGAGTGTAATGTGAAACCCAAGCTTCTAAAACGTACTTTTTACACCATTATTAATTCTTAAAGCGGAAAATAATAATGAAATTTTTCATCATTATAAATTTAAATTTTAAATTTTTAAAAAGTTATGTGATTTTTCACAAAAATCTCAGTTTCCTTAATATTCACAAAAAACGAACACTGTTTAAAAATGCTGGATCGACACCTTGCGTAGTTAAATAGCAGCACAAACGTAGCATAAGTACGAGCATTTCCTCAAAAAATACAGCTGTTGTTATTGTATCCTTGCGCGAAGCGAGGAAGAATGGGTGCGCTGCTCCTGGGTGTAACGGGGCCCTTATAGGCAGAAGTCCGACTTCCGCCCCTTTTTTATAAAAATACAGTACTGTACTTGTGTGAACTGTTTGCTTGAGAGTTAAGCAGAGAATAAACTTCCTAGATGCAGTTCTCCCTTCTACCATCAAAAGAAAGAGCTTTGTCTGGCACCAAGAAGTCTGGTCAAGAAGCCTTCACTCATGTTCAAGAGAGGAACTGCTGGTATAAGAAATGTGCCGTTTCTGTTTTCGTTTTAATTCGTTTAGCATACCTGATTTCTTTTGAACTGACGCTATATGACAGTTTATAAAGTGGTTGCTTTTAAAAAACAAAGCACAAACATTCTGATTCGCATGCTAATACACGCACTTGCAAAACGAACTTCCCCAAACTCGAATGGATTCGTCTGCCATGCGTATAAGCGTCCAAGTGTCAGAACTTCGTGGACGAACTGTACCCTCAAACAAAGGAAAAGCACGTACTAAGACATAAAGTCTTTACTACATGGAAATTAAAATTAATGAATACCTAGGAGGGCCGGGTTATCGAATGACGAGTTTTCGGGACTCTACCGTCATAAGAGGCTGTTCTTATGTGTTTGAGTATCCTTAGAAAAGTGAAAAGGTTTCAATATTTTAAATCAATAGCACATTATCCATCACTGATTATGACTCTAAAGCTATTTTATTCTAAAAATATCTCTAAAAGCGTCGATTTTCATTTTCATTAGTCTCTTAGTGTCTTTCATTGTTTCGTCTTAACCCCTTAAAGCATTCGCCCGTGTCTCACACGGGCGAAAGTTGCCGGCAAATTTGCACATGCCCGTGTCTCGCACGGGCGATCTTGTATCTCGCGTTATTTTATTTCTAATGCCCCTCTGAGATTCATTTACACTTTGCTACTATAATAATATTTTATATAACTTTTACCCCCCCCCCCCCACTACCTAGTCACCCCTACAACTGAAATTGCCAAAAACAATTAATACTATATCTATATCAGGGTTCGCGCTAGGTCGCGAGATTGCGCGATTCCCGCAATATTTTTTGAAATCCCACTCAAAAAAAAAAAATTATTTGCGCTTAATTTTAAAAATCCCACTTAAAATTTTGGTCAAAGTGGGAAAACTCACCTTGTATTTTTCCCCAGTGTGAACCCTGCTATATATTCATTTTCTGCCAAAAAAAAACCTCGATCATTTTAGCAGTTCTTCCGAAAAAAAAACTCGTGTTTCAAAGGGTTAAAGAATTTTTTTTCTTTATCTTTAATTTTTTCAATGAGAACAAACAGAAGTGCAGTTCTGATTCTACTGTTATATCTATGAAATGTTGTTGCCGAAGTCAAAAGATGAACATGAAGAAAAAATAAATACTTTATGGTTTTGTATTTCTGTAAATAAATATATGTCTGATAAATAACATATCAGTAACTGAATATGATAAATCATGCATGCAAGGTGTAGTTAGGGAACAGTAATTCACTATTTTCTGTTTCTGTTGAAATCAGATGTGAATGGCGATGGTGTTCTTACTTGGGATGACTTCCGACTACTAGCAGAAGTGAGTCACTTTACATTTTACATTCTTTATTTCATATCTGTGAGAGTACTGAAACGAATATACAATTTATAAAATTATTACTATTATTATTATTATTATTATTATTATTATTATTATTATTATTATTATTATTATTATTATTATTATTATTATTATTTATTATTATTATTATTGCACTCTCAGAAATAGAATCGTCACTTTTGAGGACTTTTCTATCGTCAAGCAAATTTCGTCATTCATAACGAAACTTTCCTCGCGAGATCACGTGGCTTTAAAAAATTACTATAGAAATTTCGGCAATGTGACGAAAGGTTTACTCGGAGCATTTTTCACGAAGCAATTTCGTCAAATATGACGAAAGTTTCGTGAGATTTGAGCATGCTTTTCTGAGAGTGTGATATCTTGGTTTTTTGCTTTGCGCTAAGTACTGTTTGGCGCTGACAAGAAAATTTTTGATGAGCAAAGGATTAAACGATGCTAAAACCGGGTGAGAAACACAAGATTTGCCTCGCCAATAACGTGTAATGCTGCTTTTGGCCCTGAGCTTAAAAAGGATAATTTTTTAAAGGCAGATAACTTGGAATGGAAATAAGACACAAAAAAATGTCGTTAACATTCATCTAATTTGTTTCATTTGAAGGATAATTTTATGGCATGATGTTTGAATATGATGTCTCGGGCGTGCGAACATCGCGGTTAGCGCATACATGACCTAACCTGGAAAACTGTGTGTGAAAACTGGACCAGTTTCCACACACTTTTCGAAGTAGATCTGTAAACTGTCCACCTCGTTCTTGGGATTTGACATCCTTGGATTATTTCACCTGGGGATATGCAAAGTCCCTTGCCTACGCTGATAAACCAGGAACAATGCAGCACATGGAAGTCAAGATTCAGCGCGTTATTGCTGACATTCAGCCAGATCTACTGCGAAAAATATGTGAAAACTGGACTTCCAGATTACGCCATGTACGCGCCAGCCGCGGTGGCCATATGCCCGACATTATATTCAAACATTAATGCGGTAAAATTATAAAATTATCTTTCAAATACAGCAAATTACATGAATATTAAACACATTTTTTTTGTGTGTTTTATTTCCATTTCAAGTTCTCTGCCTCCAAAAAATAACCCTATATAAGAATTCCTCCCCCCCCCCCCCCAAGAAGAAATGAACTCGCTGGAGGTCAGTCATCTTCTTGTCAGAGCCGAACTCACCGCTTAATTTAAAACACTGCATCATTATACGAGATATAATATAGGGAAATATTTTCTCCATCGGTATTGTAACCAGCACTCAGTTATTGAGACATTAAGTGACAGCAGCTTATTAGGGACCGTTCATATATGATGTCACTTTTTTGCAATATGTTTGCCCCAAAATGGCACACTTCAAAATACACCCTTATACCCCTTTGTCATATGTTATATCACGTAAGCACAGAGCCCGATTAAGACAGTTGGGGGCCCAAGGCACATTATTTTGAGGCCCCCCTATGGTGCGAATAGTAAAAATATTGGGTTCAATGTATAAAGTTAAATAAGTTTGGAGGTTATTCTATTAATACTGGGTTCATACACAATTGACAAGGGGGAAAAAAGCACCTACTGGCACTTCATCCTACTATTCAGCATTCTATATTGTTCTTATTCAATATGATTTTTCTGTTATTCATTAAATAAGCAAACTTTTTGAATACACATATTGCATTTTCAAATTTTACTGTTTATAATATTAAGTAAATAAAAAACGTCGAGACGCCTCAGCAAGTCAAGTATACTATTTATAGCAGGATAGTCAATGAAGATATTGATCTGATTGTGCATAGTTTACCCTGTTTACGCAAATACTTTTAGATTGCCATTTAAATGAGTTAAGATCTTTCCATTTTGTAAAATATTATCTTTTGACAGATATTTTCAGAAATCTTTCTTACAATTTGGGGGCCCCTAAAATTTGGGGGCCCAAGGCCGTGGCCTAGTTGGCCTGTGCTGTAATCAGGCACTGCGTAAGCATGTGTGTTTGCAGTTCTTAGACAAAGCACTACGTTATAGATCACACTTTTAATTTTATTTTTGAGATTTTAATGATATTTGTGAGCATAACAACAATAATGACTATATGTATACTTAATTTGTGTAAAATGAGGTTAAGATTTACAACAAAAAAGATAATTAGTATATAATAGTGAAAAATATTAACTGTTCAAATTCTAAAAAAAAAGAATACCCGCGCTAATTTTATTTTAGAAGTGTAAATGCCTAATAAGATTTTTTTTAAAATTTTTAACTAATTAATGAAACTTTAAAACTAACTTGTAAAAATAAAAAAAACTTAAAAGAAATAAAAATTTTCTGATTTTAAATGTTTTTATAGAAACTAAAATGTGTGATGCCGATGTCACACTTCTTGTCACCCCTGCCCCTCCCCTTGTCACATGCGAGTTGGTGCCAGTTGCGCTATTCCCATTTCCGCGGAAGGTGGAGAAATTCCCGTTTCCGCGTTCGCGACCCGTCCGGTATATGTTCTTCCCCCTTTTCTTTAAAATGAGATTGCCAAACTTATTATTTCAGATTTTTCGCTGATAGGATATGACATTTGTGAAAGAATTACTTCAAAATATAAATAAATAAATAAAAACTGAATACTTTTTTTTAATAGAATAAGCATTAAATTAAACATATTATTTAAAAAGCTGTTTTTTAAGATTTGTTTGAAAAGAGAGGTATTATTTACTCACGTTTAAAATTAAATACTTGCAGCTTTTGTTCAAGCATATTCAGAATTATTTTAAAAGAAGTTTTACAAGTTTTGGAACTTGGAAATTATATGGTTTCCCAGACATAGACGCATTAAAAACTGGTATATGGCATTTGTAAAAGAAGTGGATAAATATGGGAATCTGAGATCAATTCGGTGATGCAGACGAAAGTCCCAACAGCGTATTTATCTAACAAGCTTTGAACACTTTCAAAGTAAAAAATAGAAACATTCATCTACATAACATTAAAAATCAAAACAAATGTTAAAAGCAGAAAGAATTGTCAATGAGTGTTTCGGAGTACCAAAAAGGCTGTGTCCTATTGCAATATTTGTTGTTAACGTTATTCAATTTATTTTTTTAACTTGAAAAATAGCACCGTAATTTTACAAAACCAAAGAAAGTGGTTAGTAGTTAGTAAAAAAAATGTTGATGTCGATTTTCCGATGAAAGTTTTGGGAGAATCGGGATTTTAGATTTAAAGTCTTAAAGTATGTTTCGTAAAATGTCAGACGAGTCAAATATTTTTTATTATATTTGGTTATGTAATTTAATTAGCAGTTTCTAAAATCAATGTCGTTTATAACGTTAACCTATGTCGTAAAAGTTGAGTGCACATTTTACCGGAAAAGGGTTGAGGCGGGAAATGTTATGAACTGATTTACATTTTGAATCACTATAGGCACAACTCATGTTTGGGGGCCCCTCACGCAACAAAATGTTTTTAAACATAAAATTTTGGGGGCTCCAAAGCGCAAAAACTAATTTGTTTTTCAAATTTCAAAGAGTCACACCAAAATTTTAGGGCCCCCAAAGCGCAGAAACTAATTCGTTTTTCAAATGTCAAAGAGTCAGACTAACATCTGGAAGCCCCTAACGCGCAAAATGATTTTGTTTTTAAACTTTAAAATGTTTGAATAAAATCTGGGGGCCCCAAAGTGCAAAATCGATTTTGTTTCTCAAATTTCAAATTGCCAGACCAAAATTTGGGGGCCCCCAAAGTGAAAATTCCTTGTGGTTTTAAAATAATTTAATAATACAAATTTTCTTGGAAGCAACAGAACATTAACAGTTTGTTTTTGAAAGATGCTATTCTTAAATATTTTTCTAAAAAAAATTTAAATTACAAAAAATAACAATATCCAAAATTAGGGGTTTCCCTCAAAGTGGGGGTATGGTAAATAAGGCCCTGGTTATGAAGGGTGTTCGGGAACCTCTCAGACGGGAAACCCAATTTCGCGCAAGTGGGAAACGCGGAACTGGGAAACACCCGTCACAAACTGTCACAATTTCTCGAGCCCCACCTCCGTGACATCTTCTGTTAATAGGCCCTTATAATCAGTCGGTTTATTAACTTAAGTTTAAAATTTTTGAATTTTGTATACATGCATCGATATTACAGCGTGGTATGGTTGTTTTCGCTGCATCGACACTCTGGTAGCAGAGAAAACACTTTGGAAGAATTTGTTTTTTTTTTTTTTTTTTTATAGAAAAGCCAATCAGAAGCGAGATCGCATCAAGGGTGACGCAAAATTTAGTTGAACTTTAACATTTTATTTACCAATACTTCCATCCAATCACTTATCAAAAAGAAACATTGCTTACGGGGATCTGGAGCGGAGCGTGGAACAACGATATTTTATACCTAACTTGAGCGGAACTGGAGGGGAAAAATAACTGTTGTGTTAAACTGCTCTGATTTTTTTCTGCGTTTTAGCTTACCTCACCCTAAAAGTATAAAAAAAAGTATTAGAGAAAGTTTGATGTATCGTAAAAATATCGTTCAAGTAAAGAAAAGTCAAAAAGAGTGAAGTAATTAAATAAAGAATAAAAAGTGAAACTTTGGAAGTAGGCCTGTCCTCCCCCCCTACCCCCATAACTTTTGAAGGAACTGTCCAATTTGAAATATTATTTTTTTTTTTTTTGCATTCGAAAGATTTTGGCAAGGACAACTCATTTCCATATTTTACTTTTTAATTTGAACGGTTAAAAAAAAAAAAACCACTAGCGCCTATGGGGAAATGTAGAGCAAATTACATAAGCCCTGTACATAAGGACAACGTTCTCTTGAAAACCCTTAGTCGAAGGAACTCTCGACATGGAATTTTTTTAATTTGAACATTTTTGTTCAATTTTGAGCAGTTCAAAAAAATTAACATTACCGCCTACGGGGAAATTTCAATCCTATATAAATTCTGATGTAACGGACCGACTTGCTTGAAACAAACTTTAACGGGAGAATCTTATGACGTAGAATATGTACAGATACCAAGTTCATCCAAAACTAAACGAACCTATTTTAAAACGAAATTTTTTGATCTGTTATTTTTTAAGTATAATTATGAATGAATTAGTGATTGATTGAAGGAATGAATGAATACATGAGTGAATAAATGAATAAACACACGAATGAGAAAATTTGTGAATGAACACGAAATGAGTGAATGAATGAACAAATAAACGAATGAGAGAATTAATAAATGAATGGTTGAGTAAATGTGTAATAACTACATAAAAAAGCATATTTAAAGCAATTACGAATTAAGGCAAATGAGAAAGAAAGAGAGATAGCTAGATTAAAAGTTTGCTATTGATGTATAATGGTAAGTAGACTTGTACAGTTCTAGACAAAACTTCTTATTTAATTTTCATCATACAATAAATTAATTAGCTAAAAAAAAAGATAAATAATACAATCAATTAAAGTTGTTCGGAAGAGCAAATCTGAACGGAGCAGCTCAAAAAAAAAGGGGTTGAAATCCCCGATTTTTCACTGATATCTGATATTTATATATTTGCCACTGAACATTTTTTTTTAATTAAATTCCAGAAATACACGAAAATCCAACGACGTGGCAAACTAGATCAGGACGTTTATAAGCGCTGGGAGTCCATTTTAGGAAAATGGTGGGACGAGCTCACTCAACATGCTGATTTCAACAAGGTGAGTTCAGTCAAGTCATGGAAAGGGTTCAAAGAAGGGCTACTAGGTTGGTAAGTGGTCTTCCAGACTTAGATTATGAGGGCAGGCTTAAAAGACTCAATCTGCATAGTCTTGAGCAAAGGAGAGTTAGAGGGGACATGATTCAGTTGTTTAAATTAATTAAAACGGGATATCTTTATGGGCTTCAGTTATTTACTGAAAGTAGAACCAGAGGTCATCGTTTTAAGCTTTTCAAACCTCAGGCTAATCTTGAAATTAGGAAAAATGACTACTTCAATAGGGTTGCAGGCAGCTGGAATAGTTTACCGGAAGCGACTGTTAATTGCAGTGGGGTAAAAACTTTTTATTGATGTTCATTGGGGACTGTTAAATTGACTCGGACCAGCCTAGCTGGGCCCTGACCCTGTTGCTAGTCATCACTTTTGTATTTGTATTTGTATTTGTGTTGACGTGCAAAATGTAAGCCTATATTCATAATTGCAATATGACATTCAAGATTTCAAGGTTACTGAAAGTCATTTTTGTACTGTCATCTTTAATTTATAGCTATCAGAAAGTTTAAGGGTGCTTTCCCACCGAAGGTGACAAAGACAATATTCCTGTCTTTCCTCATCTGCGCAAGCGCAGAGCATATTTTTGAAGCCAAAAACAGGAGAGAAAAGTCAGGAGCGTTGTCATTCTCGCCTTTGGGTGTGAACGCAACCTAAAATTCCCTACTTTTATTGAATTTTACGAAAATGTGCGTTAGTCATCATATTTTATTTATTTATTATTTTTTTAAAATATAAATAGGGTTAGCAGTGGGGTTGGGGTTAAGTAAATCTTCAATTGGATTTTATCACTTTTCCGAGAGCCTCATCTGCGAAATGTAAAGCTAATCTTCGAGAGTTTCGCTTTTGTTTTATTTATTGATAATTTTTTTCTTTCTTATTTTATACTTTTCTTAATTACTAGTATAATTTACCTCAAATTTCGAGTTTGCCCCATGTTTAATTTTTGGCTCCAAAAATAATGTCCATAATCAGAGTTCTATCAGTGCTACTTTCTGCCTATAAAGTGTTCGCGTTCGTGGTTGGGGGTGATCGTTAGAGAGAAGTTTGTAATGCGTTAGGCTCAAGGGCTTTGCTTGTGGGAAATTAAAAACCAACCGCGTTAAAGGGGTGTCCTTCAGGGGGGAGAGGGACTTTAGTACATTTCTCAATGTTTCTACACATATTCTTTGTTTTTATTCATTTTCTAATTATTTATTCTTTTGTTTCAACTAATTAAATTAATTTCATGGGTAAGATTCAAATCACTGGGGTTTACTAGAAGCCCAGAAAAAAAGGTTTTAATATATCCTGGTTCCATTGTCTTAAAGTTATACATGTGGTCTATTTCTGTGCTAGATAGCAGCACTGTACTTTACATTCACTGTTTCGATCTTGATTAAATGTGGAATTCAGCTTCTTTATTAGTCAATCATAAGTGTAATTTGAGTCAGCATTCTGTAAAAATTCTGTTTAAGGTGCTAATTGAACTAATAAAACTTTTTCTTTTCTCTTCTTTTTCAGGACACAGTTGTTGAATTTGACGAATGGTTAAAATTTTTTCAAAATATGGGTCAACAAACTAAGACCCATAAAGAGTTACCAGACTTTTTACAGAACTATCTTCAATTATTCTTTTTCATCATGGACACTAACAGTAAGTTTCAAATGCATACACACACTTCTTGAAAACAGAATATTAATTTAATAACACTGTGCAACAAATTTGAACTTTTTTTCGTCCTTTAGATGAAACTATGTGATTTTATATAAACAAAAGGTGCTTGATTCAAATATCCAAACCAAAATGCTCCATCACGTACCGTTTTTTCTGGAGACCCACTTCTCATATTTATACAATTTGGTTATAGAAGAATGTAGATGAGGCTTACTTATTGAAAACACAAACACTAAAATGATTTTTTCGACAATTTTCATCTAGGGGTACCTGTTGGAGTGCCCTAATAACAGATTAGTAATATTCAATTCGTATATTTCCATTCCATCGACCGCTGAAACGCTTTTCAGACATAGAGATATCCTGATGAAACCTTTCCCCATGCTCATCATTAATTGCGCCAAGGTTTTGAGGAAAGAAGTCCATGTGGGAGTCCAAAAAGTGTAATTTTAATGACATATGGCAACCTATAATACAAAATCATTTTATCATGTCCCCAACAAGATCTTCGTAGTTGTCCGTTTTCGCATTTCCAAGGAAACATAAGCACACCGATTTAAAGGCCAGCCAGACTGATTTTTCGGCTTTTAACTGTTTGTTTTTATACTCTTCATCCTGAAAGGACTTCCTAAAACTGTAGGTCAATAAAATTCCGTTCTTTTTCTTTTGCCTCACTTAGCTTTTTGAATTTGTTCCCGAGATGCAAGAAAGCCACTCCTTCTCTGTCCGGAGCGTTTACAAATATTTCAATAAACCAAGTTTAATGTGCAATTCTGGAAAAGAGGCACATTGTAGATTTACAAGTGGCTCATTTGATATGTTTTTGCCACTCATAATTCTGAAATTTCCTTTGTGTTTGCAGAATATGCTACAGGAACAAATAGGGGAAAATACTGAGATGGAGGAGCACTGGCAAACAAGCGCCACTCTGCTGAATTGTGCTCACGCACTAATGCTTGAAATAGTATATTCACATCACAGAAGCATGCTATTTCTTCTTTCTGCGCAAAATAGACTATAAAATTTCCTTGACGTCTTGTAAATGACTAAACTTCGAGAAAGTAGTTAAAGCTTTTGTTGCCAAAAATGTCGCTAAAGTAACTAAGTTCGTTAAAAAGTCTCTAGAATGGCAACGATCTCAATGTCAATGAGAAAGATATAATTTATAATAAATTAAGTGGATAAATTTCAAAAATATGCACATTTATCCCAAAAAAACCTAAAGGGCTAAAATGTGGAATTTTGGGGAAATGGTACGCGGTAGGCAAAAAAAAAAAAAAAAAAATTGCAGATTCGTAATTTGCAGCCAAAATACATAAGAAACAGACATTTTCATCTAAAGGACATTTTTCGTGTTGAACAGTGTAATTAATGATAGAAAGGGTCGCGCCAGAGGAGCTTCGGTTCCGTTTTTGGACCCTTCACAAAACTCCAATAATCAACACGGACCCTTCACAAAACTCCAATAATCAAAACGGACCCTTCACAAAACTCCAATAATCAAAACGGACATTTCACAAAACTCCAATAAGCAAAACGGACCCTTCACAAAATTCAAATCAATCGAAACGGACCCTTTACAAAATTCAAATCAGGCCAAACGGACCCTTTAAAACATTCCAAGCTTCTAAATCATACTTTTTACACCATTATTTATTAAAAAAGAGGAAAATAGTAATGAATTTTCATGACCATATGTTTAAATTTTCAAATTTCACAAAATTATTTGATTTTTCACAAAAATCTCTTAAAAATTCGCAAAAAACGGATTCTATTAAAAATAATGAATCGACTCTTGCTTATAGTGCGTACATATAGCTAAACAAGCCTAGTGTAAACTAATTTTTGTTTCGGTTTTCGCGTCGTATTTTTTTCGACTTGGGTCAGTAATTTTAAATATGTTGAAGTGGATGTACCCTTTTAAAAATATTTTGACTAATATTGCGTGTATAATCCTACCAAAAACCATTAGAATTAAAATGCTTACCTTCATTACTGAGCGGGAATTATTACTGTGTAAAACAGCTATATTACAGCCCAAATTGAGAAAATCTGGCATATACATGTTTCGGGGAACAAGGAACCGTTTTATCTAAGCATATTGATTTAATCTACTAGAGCAATACAAGCAATCTGTCAGCAATCCTTCAGGATGTAAGTAATTCGAGTGAAATCCCACTATTTCATTAACTTTCATTGATACAGGTCCCCTGTAAAACCGAAACGCGTGTATGAAACTTTTTGCAAGTTGTGATGTAATACTGTCTTTCACATAAATACCAAAAAACGTTAATATAGAGGTAAATCAAAAAAGCAGTTGGATGCCATTTTGGCATTTTAAATCGATTAATTTAGCACCACCAACATGCTATAAAATATTAATTTTGCATGCTATAAAATATTATTGCATGGTATAAAATATTAATTCTTGAGGATTTATCTCAAAAGTAACATCAATTCTTTATGATTTTTTTTTTTTTTAGAAGATGGTCTTTTCTGTATCAAAGATTACAAAAAATATCTCAGCAGCCACGATATGGATGTTACCAGGGCAAAAGAATGTTTCGAAACTATGTTAAACGTACGTAAATGCTATCTTCTATTATATACCTTATTTTTATACTTTATTTCAATTAAATTCTAGTTGATTTTTTAAAAATATTTTTATTAATTATTTTTCCCATGTAATTCTCTGATCGTCTGCAGCGAATTCAGCAAAGCCTTGTATTATGTTTCATTACAAACACAACTGTTCTAACTGTCCTATAAATCTCATACAAATTTCATCTCATTCAGTCACTTACTCGCTTTAAAATGGTGTAAAACCGATAAAAAATTCTTCCGCAAAAATATTGGTAATTTTATGATTTTAACTATAAAATTTGAACGATTTGAGTATTTTTAAAGCTTTGAAAAAAGCTCTATGACAATTTTTTTATTACCTGAGCATTTCTGTCCCAAATTCGATAGACAGTCGAAATTTTAAAACTCACGCTTCATTAAAAATGTACTTAAAACGAAATACAGTGGACGCCGCTTAATGTGATCACACTCAGAGATGAAAATGATTTGATAGCAGTAACCAAGTGGTTAGAATAAACGATAACTCTTTTGCACGTTAACAAATAAATACTGTTCACTTTCGCACGTTAATTCATGTGCTGTTGAAATGAAATGAATATATTTAGCGAAAAAGTAATAGTATCATTACGAAAAATAGAAAAATAAGAATGAGTAAATTACATTGAGTTAAAAAAAAAAGAGAGAGAAGTAGGCAAAGAGAAATCATAGATGGTTGACTGTGTGTAATTTTTACGAAGCTTATACAGCTCAGGCTTCTTTTTGCACTCGTCCAAACAAGATTCGAAGTGCCTACATCTCTTCTGAGCAGGCGTCAATACCTTTCTGATTGAAGTTCAGAAAATAATTTGCAAAGGCTTTTCTTTTTTCCTAGTTTTTGCCGATTTGCGGAAAATAAATTCCATAAATACATAATAAAAGTCTCGATTGTACAAAACGATGGTTTTTTTTCATGTATTTTTATAGAAGCGGACGGGACTTAGCGATTCTGAAATTATTAAATGACTTATAACATTAACCGTGATCACATAAGTGCGACGTCGACCGTTATTAATAATAATAGTGATAAATAGCTTCAATTTAAAATAATTGTACTATCTATTGATATTTTAAAACAGTGCAATCATGTGTGATTCGATTGCTTGGGAGGCGGCCAGTTTCAACGATTCACCTCCACACCCACTCGATCCTTTATTCGATTTTGACGGAAGAGTTGCACATCGAATCAAAACCGCAGGAGGTCTCCAAGACGGAGAGGTGTAGGGGTTCCCCTAGCCCCAGCACCCACACGTGGTCAGCAGTGTTTCTTTTAGACCTTTTGCTCCGGGAGGGGGACATGTTAAGAATTAGTACGGGCGGTGTATGCTTCCAAATTAATCCTTACTTATATATATATATATATATATATGTATGTATGATATATTATTGATACTAGACACAGTAGGTGCATTTTTAGACTATCTTTCATGAGGCTAGGGGAACGCTTTTTGGGGGCTTCTGCATCTTAAATTTTTGTAACTGGTCTTACAACTATAATGTTTAGGCTATCTCTGGAGAGGGGGTCCGGGGGTTCTCCTCCGGAATTTTTTAGCAATTTTAACTCCTGAAAATGCAATTTTAGGCTCTTTGGGGACGTTAGAGGAAGGAGTTTTAGAAGTTCTCCACTAAGGAAATTTTCGATTGAAAATGAAGTTTCAGTTTCTCTTTGTCAACGGCACTGGAGCGCCAAGGGTTCGAGGGCTCTCCCGAGGAAAATTTTTTAAATCTTCCTAACTATGATATTTTGAGATTCTTTAGTGATGTTAGAGGAAGCAGAAAGGAGTTTGGTTACTCTTCCCCAGCTAATTTTTCAAAATAAATTCTTATCTTTTAGGTTACATTCAGTATCGCTAATGACAGCGTTCGATGTCCTTTACCCGAAAGTGTTTCTGAAAGTCAAGTGTCTTAAAAGCGTAATTTCTGTTTTCTTTCTTTAAAAAAAAATTGCGATCTGAATTTTTTCCCCGCAGGGGGGGGGGGGGGGGGGGGGCTTGGCTTGCTCCGGGGGAGGGGCAGTGCCATCCCGGAGAGATGCCTGAAAGGAACACTGGGGTCAGCAAGTTTCTCGCCTACTGCAGTTTGTAATTGAATTACGTTCCTTCTTCAAAATAGAAATTTACGCATAAGTTTTACTGTCTCAATGCGGCGGAGGGAATTTCGAAATAAATAGTATTCGTCCATCACAAATATTTATTTTGAATCCATATTAAAAGTAAACACAAATCTCATTGGAAATGCACCGTAAACACCTGCGCGGCCAGGATTACAATCAACACCAATAATAAAATTGAAAAAATTACGAACGAACAATAGTGTATCTATAATGCCACCCCCCCCCCTCCCAGCCCTTGAAAATATCATGATATTTATTTAAATACAGTGGAACCTCGATTTAACGAATTGATTGGGACCGACAAATCCGTTCGTTAAACCGAAACAATTCGTTCAATCCAATATCAATTTTTGTAAAGAGCATGATATACAAATATCAATGAAAATTACCCATAGATATAACGGATATAATAAAAAGAATGATTATTGTTTACTACCGGCTAAAAAATTATACGTTTGGAAATCAACTATAAAATTATGTAAATTCTTTAATGCTACTTGCTTTTAAAATGTAAAGCAAGTAACCATTCTAAGACCCACCTTATCCGTGTTCTTCATGTTTCTACATTGGAAAGGTGAAGAGACTGTGTTTTGAATCCACCAGAAAGGGGTCATTCATAAATGACCACGCTTGGAAGGGGGAGGGGGTTCAAGAAAGTGTGACAGCTTGTGACAAGGGTAACAAGAAGTGTGATATTGTACATTTTGATTTCTATAAAAGCATTTAAAATCAGCAAATTAAACTAATTTTATGCTAATATAATCTAGCGTGACATGTGACAAGGGGTAGTATGCTGAAGTGCGGCACTTAGTGACAAACGGGGGGGGGGGGGGGTCAAATATATTCAAAAAAGTGTGACAACATTTATGAACGGTTCCAAATGAGAAAAATGTGTATTACACACTTGGGTTACGGTGTGAAATATTCAAAATTTTATGTGCGAAAAATTCAAAGTATTAGTTTTAAGTGCGATTTGTTTTCCAGCGGTTGTTGTTCGTTAAATCAAAACTAAAAATTCGTTAAATGAGAGCATTTTAGCACCATTTTTGTCAGGAGAGAAAAAATATTCGTTAGAATGGACAATTCGTGAAATCAAAGTACGTTAAATCGAGGTTCGACTGTACTAAAATATCAATATTTGTAATACATATCGGATGTATTATGATGATAAATATAAGCTTTCGTCATGTAAACTATTTGAAAACTTTGTGCTTATTTAAATATGTGATATTATATAAACCAGAACACTAGTAAATAAGTTAATTACTAATTAAACTTCACTGAGTCAGTACAAAATTTGCTTGTATTTATAAAAAGTATTAATATATCAAGAATTTTCATAATTATCACTTCGCTTAAAACATAAATTAGGCTCATATAAATGTGTTCCTTTAAAGTTATCTGTGGTACTTTTCTGTAATCTGTAAGCATTGTAAATTTGTTCATCAGCTCATCATAATGAGAAAATATCAATCACGCTACACATGGTACATACTTCTAATTTCGGAAAAAAAAAAAAAAACTAAAGCTTGAATATATTTTAATACTTTTTTTCTTCAATTCCGTAGCTAAAATTCTTAAGTTAATAAAAGTAAAGCGTAAATTTGCTTATATGCAATTTTGAGCACTACTTTTATTAACTTCAGAATTGAAAAAAAAAAAAAAAGTATTGAATATTTTCAAGCTATAGTTTTTTTTTTTGCTTTATTTCAGTTTTTATTAATTATTTCAGGAAGTTTTTAACTTATATAACATTCAATGCATTAAGTTTTCTATTTTACTCGGTATATTTATTTATTTATTTATTTATTAAATTAAATACTACTGGAAATGATCTAGCCTGCGATCGAGTACGATAAATTCACTATTAAAGTTGTAAATGACAGCTTAAATCAGGCACTATCAAAGATTCAAACAAAGATCAAAATTGCTCGTTTAAAACTCTTTTTCTTTTTTATTGATATAATCTTTTATAATTGTGAAAGTTATGTTTTTTACAAATGTCAAAAAATAAATATGATACATAAAAATAAAAAAATAAGAAAAGAAGAAAGACTCAGAATGCTAGACGGTGGGAGGGGGGGGGGGGGGAATCACAAAGCTTATGAAAAATGTTGAAATTAATAATGGCCGAACTACAAATTACTGAAGTTGAAAAAAGCAATCAACTAGTTTCCCCCGTCGTCTAAGCAAAAATCATGTCGATATGACAGAACGTTTCCCCTGAATTCAAGGAGGTCGTCAGCTGTCCAGCGCTCCCTTGCGCCCTCCTATTGTCCGTTCTTAATCTTCTATACCCCCTCCATTAATGGTGACAGGCACGGCGACGGAAGGGCGACAGGGTTTCAAAAGCCCAGGTTGGTTTTAAACCTAAATACCTACTTGCTGCTGATAGACCAGGACTGATTGATGAGTGAATAGAATAAATGCTAGGGTATTCTTCTTCGATTAATGGTCGAGGGTGGAATGCAAAACTCGCCAACCGAACATTCACTTTTCTTTCCCCAATTCTAATTCTTTTGTGGACATGGGTGGCATGCACCTGCTAAATTTCTTAGAAGGTTGTTATCAGTAAATTATGTGAAAACCCTTGGAAGAGCTAAGCCTTTCTTCTCCCAAATGATTTGGCAAAAAGACGTTTGCTCTTTAATAGTGTCATTCAGCCAGCCACACGCTTTTATCTTTAGTTCCTTTTGTGTGCTCCTGCTGTCAATCTTCAGGCTTATTCCCATATAGTGTGTGGGAAATGACAAAAAACCGGGGATTTTCCCCCTCTCCTCTCTAACTAATATCCCATAAGTAACAGGTTGCTTTCGCTGATTGTTCGAGCATCAGCATTCCCAGACAGCCTTTAGAATGCGCGTCTTTTTCCTACGCTTGATCACAACTAAAATTTAATCAGTTCAAAAAGACCACCTTTAGGGAGTCAAATAGTCAAATGGACGAGGGTAACACACAGCCGACACCTGACGTCCCTTATCACATTCGTTTCGTTCCCTCCTGCCCAGTGATTGGCACGTGATTGAAAGGTGTTGCTCTAGTATTTCAACCCAGTGTATAGTATGCCGGAAGCTGCAAACCTTTCCCCCAATTTTAAACGAAGAGTGATTCATTTACCCTTCAGTACGTGGACGCACCTTTTTGTGTGTATTTGACTTTCGAAAGCAACGAAGCGAAACACAAATACAAAAGTGACAATCAGCAGCGGGCACAGGGCCCGGCTAGGCTGGTCTTAGTCAATTAAAGTCCCCAATGAACATCAAGAGCTTTCTTAAAAGCAGGGTTCAAAATTAGGATAAAAAAGTTAGTCGTCATTTTCACCTAGCCTTTTGTTTTAGTTGCCAAAAATGTTCCGATTGGTGTCATTTTAAAATAATTCAAATTGCTTAGGCAGAGATGTCTACTGATAACTGTTGAGACAGTTCTATAATTGTTAAAAATATAATCGCAAAACATCACAGCTTTACTGATAAAATTAATAATAAATAAAAGAAAAATGTTCTAAAATAAATTTCTGTTAGTAACTTTTGAGAAGTTCGTCATTTTAGTTAAGTTTATGCATCCATATAAACATTTATTATAATAAATGCCTAATAAAATAAAATATGAATTAATCGGATTATTTTTTCAAATATTATTTATAATCAATTTATAAGTGTTACTTAAAGTAAGTTTTGTACGCAACATTTAACTGTAAATTGCTTACAAATTAGTAAAAATTCACAATTCTAAAATTCGAAAGTCAAGAAGTTACGATAGTTTTCACAGGCGCCGTACAAACTCAAAACACAGAAGATTAGATGAAATTTGTTCATAAAAATGAAATTGTTTAATGTTACATCAGATTAAAGAAAAATAATAAATTAAAAAAAAAATACAGTGCAATAATGCAGTCGTGTACTAGCAGTTTCATGAAAGTTTAGACGATTGAATGTAAAATCATAGCCGTCAAATGGAAATTTTTAGTTGCAAAATACGACAAACGACTGCTAATTTCGAACCCTGATTAAAAGTTTTTCCCCACTGCAAGTAACAGTCGCTTCTCGTAAACTATTTCAACTGCCCACAACCCTATTGAAGTAGTCATTTTTCTTAATTTCAAGATTCGCAACTTTCATAAAATTGCTTAGAGCAAATCAAATTAAAAGTTCCTGGAGCACAGGGGCGCACAACACCTTAAATACGGGCCTGTATTTATGTTAGGCATGTAACGAATATTCGGTATTCGATAAAAATATTTGGTTTAGTTGAATGGTGATTACATACAGGGTTCGAAATTGGGATCTAAAAGTTAGGCGTCATTGGCCCCTAGAATTAGTTTTAGTTGCCAAAAATGTTCTGCTAGACGTATTTTCAAAATAATTCAAATGGTTTGGGCTGATAACTATGAAGACATTTGTGCAATTTGTTAAAAAATATCTCAAAACATCACAACCTTACTGAGAAATTGATGATAAGTAAGAGAAAAATGTTAAAAAATCAAATTCTGTTTTTAACTTTTGAGGGGTTGGTAATTTTACTTAAATTTATGAATCAATATAAACGTCTATTTTGATCTGCCTAATTAAGTAAAATATTGTCAGCCCCGCTTAATCGGGTAACGGATAAAGGAATACCCCGCTTATAACAATAAAACCTTCCGGAACCGAATATTTCCCCATAGATGCAATGTTAAAGATACCCGTTTAATCGAATAGTTTCCCCGGATAATCCAATAATACTGGTCTGCTTTTGAAATATTTTTGATAAAAAAATTGATTAAATTTTAAAAATAAATAAGGAAAAAAGAACAATTTTTGAATTTTCAAGATGATCTTTCAACAACACCTCCCCATTCCCCCTAATTTTGAGAGTCACTCGTTCTCTTTCATCCCCCCCCCCCCTCGCACCCGGAAGTAAACAGAGGTCGTTTTCTAAAGGGTTTCTGGAATCTTCTATACTTAGCAATACAAAAAAATAAGGAGAAAGCTGGAGGGGATATTCCAATGAAGACAACCAGGTTCCTTCGTTCTAGAAGGAAAGATTAATAAAACTGATTTTTCACACAATGGTTCCTGGTCCCTGTGGGGGCAGCAGGCGTAATGCAGTTGGAATCAAGATTTCCGTTTAGTCTGATTCTGTAACTTTTCGTTAGATGCTTAATTTTTAAGCTCTGTGCAGTAAATAATTTTTCCCCACATAATCGAATAGCCCGCTTAAGGCTGCTCTTCAGTCAGAGTTTCCAATCTTCGAAACCAATGTTAACCTACGGGAAAAGTTGGACTAAGTTTTAGAAAGTTCCTTTGAAGTTTTCGAGTCCGGAATTTTTTTGAATATTTTTCAAGCCTATATCTCGGTCTTTTAGTTTTTACTTTTTTCAAATATCACTTACCGTATTTTTAAAAAATCGTTAAAAAATGAATTTTGGAAAAAACGTGGTACTGTTAGACGTTTCGCTCTATAAAATATTTTCAAAGCATGTTACCGAAATTTTAAAAACAACAAGACCAGCAAAACATTTCCAGCTTTCTTTTGAACTTTTGTTTGAAATAATGCAAACATTTTTAAAGACAAAAAAATCCGTCCAAAGTTTGAAAATATTTCCAAAAAAAGCTCGAAATTCCTATAAGCCACGCCTCCTACCGCTTCCCATGCAAGGGGGCATGATTTACGAGGTCGATTAGCCTAATGACTCTCACTCCGGGAAGCATTGCTGCTTCGGATTCGGACAATGGGGAAAGTGTAGTCCCCTCTTCAGACCCTCAAACCGGCCAGACACAGAAGACAGACCATATGTTTTTTCGAAAGGGTTTTTTTTTTTTTTTTTTTTTTTTTTTTTTTTTTTTTTTTTTTTTTTTTTTTTTTTTTTTTTTTTTTTTTTTTTTTTTTTTTTTTTTTTTTTTTTTTTTTTTTTTTTTTTTTTTTTTTTTTTTTTTTTTTTTTTTTTTTTTTTTTTTTTTTTTTTTTTTTTTTTTTTTTTTTTTTTTTTTTTTTTTTTTTTTTTTTTTTTTTTTTTTTTTTTTTTTTTTTTTTTTTTTTTTTTTTTTTTTTTTTTTTTTTTTTTTTTTTTTTTTTTTTTTTTTTTTTTTTTTTTTTTTTTTTTTTTTTTTTTTTTTTTTTTTTTTTTTTTTTTTTTTTTTTTTTTTTTTTTTTTTTTTTTTTTTTTTTTTTTTTTTTTTTTTTTTTTTTTTTTTTTTTTTTTTTTTTTTTTTTTTTTTTTTTTTTATTAAAGAATTACTTGTAAAATTAAAGAGCACTTAAATCAGCAAGAAAATACAAGCTTTGCATAAAGCTTAATTGCAGGAGAAATAATAATTTTGTTTGAATCTCAAATCTTTTAGCAGGAAAAATTACATTTTTGTTTCAACTTCAACATTTTTTTAGCAAGGAAAACGTGCTTTGTTAAAAAGAAAAAAAAGGTTCAATTTTTTTTTCAAGAAACAATTACATCTATCACAATATTTTTTAAAAATATGTTATAGTACACATTTATTGCAGAAGAAAAAAAATAAAAACAACCCGAATCTGTTTTAAGTATGAAGAAGGAAACTTTATGTCGGGTAAACGTAATTTATGTTTAATATATACAGTGGCTATTTCTGATCTTTACAAGTTTTACAAAAATTTTAGACTTGGAAATTTTATTACGTAACATTAATTCCATCCAATATCAGGATAGCAATTAAAGAATTTCTCGCTAAATTAAAGAGCACTTAAATCAGCAAGAAAATACAAGCTTTGCATAAAGCTTAATTTCAGAGAAATAATAATTTTGTAAGAATCTCAAATCTTTCAGCAGTAAAAACTAAATTTCTTTTGCTTCAACATCAACATTTTTTTCAACAAGGAAAATATTAGATTAAAAATATATATATTATATAGATTTATTGCAGATGATAAAATAAAAGCAACAGAATCTGATTGAACTGTAAAGAGGGAAACTTTATATCCAGTAAACATAATTTATGTTTAATATACACAGTGAAATCTTTTTATAGCAAAGACTGATACAGGGAATACCCTGTTATAGCAAAACAAATGCTCAGTCCTGTTTTAAACGTAATTAGAGTAATGAATAGAACAAAATATTTTCCTGGTCCTTTGGACTTTATTGTTGCAACAGGATTTCACCGATATAAATACTGTGAAGCAACATTTATATGACTGAAAGGACTACTGAAAAATGTTGTGTAATCAAATATCCTTCTGGCTAGGATTTGGGAAGACAATAAAGCATGGTATAAATGTAAATGTCATATAAACTATGCTCAACTGTTTATACATGTAAGTGCCATGGGAAATAATTTTTGTTAATATTATATTCACCCGAAGGGAAACAAATCAGACAAAATAAATGAGTAAATTTTTACTTTTAGGGATCATTCATAAATGATGTCACGTTTTGAGGGTTCGTGAAATTGTGACAAGGGGAGGAGAGGGGGTAAAAAGAAGTGTGGCATGATGCAACATAACGTGACACCTAACAAAGGGGGGAGGGGGTCCGCTGAAGTGTGACAGAGGGGGAGGGGGGTAAAATATATGGGGGAAAAAAGCGTGACGTCATTTATAAACGGCCCCTTACTTACACATTTTCTATTCTATCCTATATATATCCTTTATGGATTTCTACAATAATTCTGTAATGAAAATTAAATAAAACTGCAAGTAGTTCAAAAGTGAAAAGTATTTGCTCACAATATGCAGCATTTGCAAATTGTTTTTAAAATTATATTTTTTTAAATGGAGGAAAAAAATAAACCTCTTAATTTATAACACAGTGTAGTATCGTTTATATGATGCCGAAGGGACTATCCAGAAACATCGTATAAAAGATAATGTTGCACAATCAATTTACCCTTCTGGCTAAATCTAAGAATTAGGACCACACTTAAACATCATATAAAGGATACTCTATTGTAACATATATTGCTATATTTTTAATGTGCACAAAATTCGAGAAATCTGTTTTCTTTTTTAAAGTTTTTGCATAAAAATTTTATGTGAAAACAATTTATACTGAAAATATTACCGTAATTATTGGTATATAGCCCGCATTGTTGTATAGTCCGCAGGAAGAAAAATTCATTCTAAAAAAATCATGTTCGGTGTATAGCCTGCACCCAAAACTAAAACATAAACAAATCACTATGTACGGTATAGGGAATTATTTAATGTAAGTAATAATTTTTAAATTACAAAATACTTTTAACATTTGCACAATAACAAGATTAAAAAAAAGTTTTCATTTTACCATATTTTGCTTATACATGGCCATCGAAATCATATTCTTCTGTATCAGAATTAAAAAGTTCCATTAGGTCCTCTGGCAAATTGTGAATTGGAATTCGATCATCAATATCTGATTCACTGCTGGCTTCAAGACCTTCATAACTTCTGAGATCGTCAGTTATTTCAGCTTTTCGAAATTCAGTTATTTCAGCTTTCGGACCGACTTCGGAGATAGTTATAACCGAGGGTTCGCTACATCCGATTTTGCAAAAAAAAGTATTAACTAAGATACTTCTATATAATAAACATATTTCTAACAATAATCAGGGTAGAGGAGTTAAATATTAACTTTAACCCTTTATCTACCGACGGTACTTATAAGTACCATTCTCTATAAATTCCATCCCAGCAACCATTTTTACCAATATTCCGATGGTACTTTGCCGGGACAGTCTTTAAATTACTCTTTTTCAGAATACATATCAGCAAAGGTTCTGTAAAGAGTATTTTAGCGAGGAAAGGAACATAGATAGTTTTGAAACCGATTCTGTGTTTTAAACTTCCATTTTGTTTAGATTGCTCCCTTAGAGTTTCGGTCCAGAAAAGTAGTAAAGTTCAAGAATCAAGTCACTGATTTTTTTAATGTGTTAGTTAAGAACTCAGAAAACTAGTTGAAAAAATATTTTGATTAAACAATGTATGTAATTAATTTTACAGGGAAAATACACTATGGCACTTACTAGCTGTAAAGAAATAAATACTTATAGACTGAGCATTTTATTTATGTAAATCCCTTAATTTTCAGTGTAAATACCTAAACAAACTATTTCTGTAAAAAAAATTACTGCAGATCATAATGCAGTAGATAAAGGGTTGAATATGATTTTTAATAATAAACAAACAACTATAACGAGAAAAAAGATTCTATTATTGGCTGTAAACTTTTGGATTTTATATACACCATTGTAAAAGATAGTGCTCGACTTGACTAAAACACAAACGGCAAGTAATGTTACTGAGATAAGTCGTATAAAAGACTGAACATTTTGGATTGCTATAGCATATTTTCCAACTTTTGGTGATGATTATAAACGTTTGAAAATGCATTAATGACATAAGGTTAAAGGTTTCACTTTGGAAAATAGGTTCGTTACAACCGGATGATCGTTATATCCCGGGTTCACTATGGAAAGGTTCGACTATATAATCAATAACAAGTTTTGAATCATTTTAAAATATACGTAGTACACATTATTCTACGGATTTTTAACTAGATAACTTTGTGGATTTGTCGATGCTTAAATGATTGGTTTACAGTGGAGTAGCCAAGGGGGATAAAGAGGGACGGCTTCCCCCAGTGAGTTTTAATACAAGCATCCTCGCCTACTTTTAAATTTACCCGAAAGCGTCCCCCCCAACTTTTTTCAAGAACTACACCACTGCTGGTTTAAGCAGTGAAATAATTCCTAGTTCTAATTATAGCTGCATTGATTTCCAGAAAAAGTATTAGTCTTCAGTTTCTTAAATAAATCTAGATTCTTTGTGTTCTTTGATTTGGTAGGGATACTTTTAGTATAACACCTCTAAACGAAACTCCTTGAATGTTCGGCTTATACTTTCTGTGAAAAAACAGTTTGTTTTAAGAAGTATGTATTTACTTTTATGTGTAAACTAACTCGTAAGCGAACATTGTGAAGCACAATTCAAAAATAGTAAATGCCATGAAGTTGTTTCGCTGTTACAAGCGGCCCCTCATTTTTAAGGTGGAAAAGATTTGAACGTCAGAATACAAGTGTCGGTCAAAACCAAATTATTTTTCTCGAGTCTTGAAACTCAAAACTTTTTGTGAAAAAAAAAGGGGGTTCCTTGTAACCCTCAAATAATCAATTCTTTAAATTCGTGCTTCATAATATCACTCCTCTTAACTAACTCAGTGGCACGACAGCCCATTGAGGGCCATGGCCTAATGTGCCCACCAGTTTTCGAGACCGAGGGAGCTGGGGTGCAGAAGCAGATATTCCGGTCAAGTGCTCGGCCCGACGCGGAATCCCCAGAGCATGCTTGGTCCTCATTCCATCGACCCCACTGAAGGGATGAAAGGCTGAGTCGACCCTGCCTATCCCAGGAAACGAACCCCCGTACTGGTGGCATGGAAGGCTACTGCTCAGCCACTCTGGGCCTTGTACAACTCTTCTAGTACTAATAATATTAATACTAGAATTAAAAAATGCATGTAAATACTATTGTTGAACTTTGTTATACAAACGTAGTTTCTATAATGATAAAAATACTTTAACACATACTTGATATACTTTGTACTTTGAAGGCCCTTTAAATTTAAATTTTTACTCTTGGTTCATATACATGTTTTAGTATTTATTTTAAAAAATATTTTAAAGTTTTTTTTAAATTTAGATGAAAGTATGCAAATGTAAAACTAAAATTTAAATTTTGAAGGACTCCAGTTTTCATTGAAATACAATATTGCTGCAGCTACATTTAAATAAACAGTAAGCAATATTTATTTCCAGCAAACTTACTTTCAATCAAAAAACTAAGATGCAGATTATTCATTAAAATAATAATACATATTAGAACCTTGTCAACTCAAATGTTGGTGAAATATTAATTGCTTCCTTAAGAGGTATTTAATATCGTTAAATTAAAATGAAAAGAAATGTTAAATTCAGTTTGTTTTGTCAAAGTTTAAAAAATTATTTTTTGGGGTTAGGGGAGAAGTTCTTTCCATCAATGGCTTAGCCATCCAAGAACTTTCTGTTCACCCACTTCTAACACTGCATAGCATTTTTTTAAAAATTATTTCTTGTAAGCAATTATATCTACTAGAGTTTGCCCAACAGTCGAAATAATTCCACCGTAATAATTAAATTTAGCATTGAAAAAAACTATGTGCTATTTATATAATGATGTAAGTATTATGAATCAAATTTGGCAATTATAATCTGGAGATAATTTTGATCATCCTCACTTAAAGCAAATGTATTGTAAATCATTGCCACCAAGGGACCAATTGCTACCATAAATGTAGCTGCTTGGACTTCTGCTATTTCAAGTTGAGTAGGAGTTAACTTAAATGTTTGCTTCCTATATTATGCTCATTTTTCCAGAGAAGCCTTCCCTCTAACTCTTTTTATAACTGCTTTTAATATTGCTACTTAATGGCCAACAAACTCTTTTTAACTATAACTTTTAATTTTATTACCTAATAACTTGTTTATCGAAGACATGTTGCCATCGACTATCTACAACAATACAATATCACAATTATAAATGAGGCTTGCACGACAAAAGAAAAGGGGAAATAACTTACCAACAATAAACTGTTTCCAATTTTTTTTTTAAATCGACATTGTTAAACTTGCAAATAGCAACTAAACAAAAAAAAAAAAAAAAAAAAATCGGTTGAAAAACAGAGGAGGAAATATTTTTTAATTCTTTTGCCTTTGCCTATTTATAAATAAATTTATTTTGTGTAATAATGTGGGTTATAGGAGTTATGGTAAACAACTCATAGATTAAAAAAAAAAAAAAAATTCTGAGTTAGGGTATGGATGGACTTTCATGAAATGCAATCTCTAAGTCAAGCTGAGAGAGGCATCAATCCAATTTGGAGATTTCGCAAGTGTATTCTATGAAAATAAATCTAAAACAAAATATTTGTGTATAATCTTTTATTGAAACATATTCGTATATTAAAATACAATGATAAAGTTGTGAAAAATCTCTAGAGGACACTACACTTTGTTTGTCTCTTTCTCATATCATCTCGATATGCTCCCTTCCTTCTGATATGTTTCTACAGACAAAATATTTAAAAATTTATGCACAATTAAATTTCTTTCCTTAGAACAAAAATTGAATCATAAAAACATATTCATAGCATACTATATCACCTATTTGCAATAAACATTGCCAGTATAAATATCACTGAAAATTAAGTAATTAGCATTTTGAGATGAATAAAACCAGAAGTGGAGAATAATTGAACAGATGATATTTTGTGATATTTGTACAGTTCGCTCTAATAATGGTTTTATTTTATGCGCAAACTTACTTCAAATCAAATTGACAAAAATATATTTCAGTTTGGGAAGCAATTTCTTAATTTTAGAATTACCACAAAATCAAATAAATTATTTTTTATATGTGTGCATAAAGTTTTAAATATTTACAATTGTTTACAGCTATATGCCGTTTACCTTCCAAGATAATATAAAACTTCTAACAATGTAACAGTATTTGACGCCTTACAAAATACTGAAAAAAAAAAAATGCAATGAATGGGGCACATTCGAAAATTCACATTTTTTTTATAGGTGAAAAAACACGTCCTGAAACATCCAAAAATCAACAATAAAGGGTGTGATGAAATAACATATTCCAGTTCATACAGAAAAGAAATATACAACATAGAAATATATAGAATTACCTGGATTAAAATATGACTTCTAGTATATTTGTATACAAAATAACAAAATTTATTGCTTTGGTGATTACTACACAAATGAAGACAAAACAATAACAACGTACCTTGAAGCCGGCACTGCGACTGATATATATTTTGGCACACACAAAGGTAAAACAGAAGGGCTGGTAATATAAATTTAATTTCGCAGCCAAATGTACATTTATGGCTGTAAAATCTATCTGAAAATTAAAGGGAGAAACAGATATGAAAATAAAAGTAATGAAAATTTCAACATAACACTCACAGGAAAATTGGGAGATCTCTTAATGAAGTAAATAATTATCAAAGTTATAACACTAAGATATAACTGTTAACTTCCAGAAATCTTACTAAAACATCGCTGAAAATCTGCTACAAGAATTACAGTTCAAATATAATCAATAAAAAATCAACATGTCTTGAAGGGAGGAAAAAAATTGCAGAAATCATATGAAATTCTCCCTCTTAAGTTGAAACAGTTATCCATTAATAGCAACTTGACTAGACAGTTTTTTCATTGGATTTCACTCTAATCGAAAAAAGCAGAATTATTTTGCATGCATTCTTGAATTTAACTTATATATCATTATGGACATTGCTAATTTAGTCTAAAACTGAATCACGGTGTCCAGTGACACAACAGGTACTTAAAAACAAAAACTAAAAAAATACACAGATTTAACGCAATAATAATGAAGGGGGAGAAAAAAACTCAATCTCAAAAATTTATAGTTTTACACAAAATTTAAAATAAAATTGTTTAAAATTAAAAGTTTATAAGAAATAAAAATAAATCTTTAATTAAAATGAAGCGTGACAACTATAAGCTGAACATTAATGCAGCTTCACCATTTACTTGAACATTCTAGAAAACTTAAAACAAAGATGACTATTGCAAACATGAATTCTTGGTTACAAAAACTATCATGATTACAAACACGTTAGCTGATCACAATTACATTAAAACTGTACAGTTGTGACAAAATAAAAGAAATATATATACACATTAATTTTGTATACATGGAAAATTGTTTATGTTTTATAAGCCGTTATAATTTGAAAAGATTGTCAATTTTTCTAGTCATATTTTTAATGAAAAATGGTATAAAATATTAAATTAACAATTCTCAAAACTCAATGATAGAATTTTGATACATGTATATGGTAGTTGGTGAACTGCAACTACAATTAAGAAATAATATCTGCATACCATTATTATATTACTTACTTTGAAAGGCAAAGTTGAACGAAAAAAAAAAAAAACATAATAAAAGCATATAATGCAAACATTAATTAGGCATGTGTTTTTTGAGTTAAAAAGATTACGACTATCAATCCTTAAAAACAAGTGAGCTTATAGCCTTACTTGTAATACTTATATCCTGGTGCTCAAAACTCAAAGTATCGATAAAAGGAGCTCTTTCCTAACTCTGAACCACTGGTGCGCAATATTTTGGCATTCTGCTTTTATTATTTATTTTCTCAATCATTATTTTTGTATAAAATTTTATTTTAAAGCTAGTTTTAAATTGCCACAACATCAGTTATCCCTTGCCCTCTCCCAAATTTTCCTTCATGGTATTTTACTTGGAATAAATTCCAGTTTTGATTAATTCCAATTAGTTATCACTTGCCTCCCCCTCCCCTATTTTCCTTCACAGTATTTTACTTGGAATAAATTCCAGTTTTGATTCAATAACTGATTAGACATTGAACTAAAATTAACTAATATTTATTACATTTAGCTTCAAGACTTCACACGTTTACAAATCTTAATAAAAATAAAGAGAGAAACGTGAAAAAATTGATTAAAAAGTGAACAGTCATGTTCATGCCGTACAATGAGTTGGCATTGGTACTATATATATATGAGACAGAAAACGACATTTAACAACCACATTGCACGTTACACATTTCACAGCAAGATATCAACAAATACTCTACAATCTAAGAAAATAGAATTTTAGAAATTCCTTTACATACATTAAAATTTGATGTAAAATTACAGCAGTGAAATTTTATCTGCATATTATTGCTGTAAATTGGGATAATGCATGTAATTTAAAACATGAACTTTGTTTCTGTTCTACCATTCATAGATATTTTTCTCTCCAAAGTTAAGTGCTAATTGGATCAGTGCACATTAGGACTTATTGATAAAGAAATTAAAATTGTGCTTACTTATTGAGAATGTATTTTATACACTACTATAAAAATATGGAAGTGGTAAATATTTAATTAATATTAGTGGAAAATGCTATTGAAAGTGCAGAGTGACTTTTGTAAGATAGGTAATTATGAAGTAAACAAACAGAGGAAAGCACAAAGAGAAATACAAAAAAATTAGCTGCTTTAAATAATCTTGTATTTTTCTATATAAATTTATTTCACTATTTTTATTTAGTTATGCATTTTCAACAAGATACTACAATGCATGCAGTCTAGAAATTTCATTGTTTATACTTGTGCACAAAGAATCACAACAGCATATTATGTTAAAATATTGGGTTTGTAATTGAATTTCATGTTGATGTTAAAGTTATGTTTGAAAAACACATGAAAGAAAACTTAATTTCGTCTTTTGTAACATTTTGATTTACTAATGAAAAATCATTCAATACTATCACTTTAAAAAATATATTGCTATAATATCTACAGCAGATTATGGTATTATGTTTGATAAACTTCACAATAAGTTTTACACAAGGAAAAGTTCTCAATAAAATGAGAGCTTTGTTTAAATGATAAAGAAATTTTTCATGTTTTAATAAAAACAACAAATTTATTTGCATTTTATTGATGCTTTCCACTTTTGTTAACTACTAAATAATAATACAGGTAATGTGTATTGATTGAAATATTTTTCTCAGGGTGAATTAACGTAATAGAAAAGAGTAGAAATTTCTAAATATTATTTACAACATTGGAATTGAATACCAAACAACTGATTCATTAAAGAGTTGAACTTTTTTCTGCAGAAGTGACTAGATACGTAATGTAGTTCAATAAAACACTCAATTATTTTTCACATTAAAAAAAATAAAAGTTTTAAGACTTAAAATAATCATACATAGAAATAAAATAGTTTTTAAAAACAAAATAATGGAAAACTATACATAAGCTTTCAGTTACATTTTTGATCATTTTAAAAACAGTTACAGTACCTGTAATTTTTTTAATCATTATGAAATAAAAGTATTTTTAGTTAATCAGGAAAATAATTAAGAACATTTCAGTAAGAATTTTAACATTAATTTTTAATTTTATTTAAACTAAAGCATGTTAAAAGAAATAATAATATTAATGAAATATATTCAGTAATATTTTGAACTCTGCTCAAAAAAGTGATAGGGAGATTTCAGTTACAATTTGAGACGCTAAACCATCATATTATCTTTTTATATTGAAAAAATGGTAATGGTAAAAAATTGAAAAAAAAAAATGGTATTTTACAAATTAAGTTACTAAATAGTTATTTTTATTAGCAAAAATTTAAAAAATATTAACTTTTAATATTTTGCCTTTTTAAAGCCTGAACAGCAAATTTCTGTAACATTTAAAGCACCTTCAGAGGCAAAAATAACCTAAACTACAGGAAAATAATTGGATACTGTTAATGTGAGTTAGGTTTTAAAAGTCAAGAAGAAATTATTTGTAGAAAAATATGAATACCTAAATATTGGCAATTAGTTACTCAACATTATTTGGGGATAAGTATAATTACTTTCTAACACAACAAAATTGTATTATGAAAGAGAAGTGCAATAATGAAATTTTTATACATTTTAATTTTTAAATTTGTTTTTGTATAATATACTTTACTAAATAACACTGATAAAAACATCACAATGCATTTGAGCAGAAAATATCTACCCTACAATAGATTTTTTTTAATCCTTTAAATTGGATTAAATAGGAAAATACTTTAAGCATTTTCAAAATCTACACAAAATACTGTTTGATATGCTGCCATCATAAACATAGAAAACTTTACTAGAATTTCAGTTCTTTTGGTTATTATTTACATTCATGATTCACGTGATTGGCAAATGCTTATGAAGTAGCAAAAGTCTCCCGATAGCAAAAATTTGGTCTGTTTTTGAGGACTTAGTGATATGTGAAGTTCTGCTATATGTTGCCATACAGCATAAACTCAGCTACCTAAAATACATACTATCAAAGCTTGGTTAATAGTATAACAATTCAGAAAAATCACATTTTTTTCTTTCAAATCACAACTTTTAATAATAGAACTAGAACCCTTTAAATTCAGTCTTAATATTGCATATAAATACAAAATATTTATAGTACATTTGATACTAAGTTCAATGTACGTTCAGGGATTGAGACAGGGGAAATTCAGAAACGTGTTTGGACCCTCCACAAAATTCTAATGAATTAAAGCGGACCCTTCACAAAATCTCGAGCTACCAAATTGCACTTATAACAGAATTATTTTTAACTAATGGGCAAATAGTAACAATAAACATTTTTATCAATGTAAATTTAAATTTTGAAATTTCACAAAAATATTTTTAAAATTCCCAAAAAACGGCCATTAAAAATGCTGGATTGACCGGACATAGGCAAAATCTTAAATGGATACTAGGCACCTTTGTGCCAGTTGTATATTTGAATAAATCCCAGCATGAAGAAAGCAAATTTGTGATCAAAGTTCCATACTTATATTTTGGCATCACAAGGAGCTAGCAACGTGATGAATAGTCATTAGGTAGGAAGTAGAATACGGACCATTCAACAACCGTGATTGTACTCCAATTATAGCAATTAAAGAAAACCCTGTGTTTGTTTCAGTGTCTTAAAACCAGTCTGTAGAACAAGAGTGAAATTTTAATTGCAAATTTATGTCTCACTCACGACGGATTTATGCAAGTGCATCCTCAGGTATTTGCATCAGTTGAACTTTGTAGAAAAATTTTAGTAATAGGAGAAATTATAAAAGTAGTTAATATACTAATTTTACCTTGCTTTTCCCTTTTTATGAATATTTTTTGGAAACATCAAAATAAAAAATGAACACATTGGAATTCTTTATTCATTGCATTTAATTCTAAATCTTTATTTTCATGTCCTCCAATTCCTGCCATTATATTTTCGATTTATTTTATTATCATTTTTTTTTAAACAAAATTCTTCAATTTTAATCAGTTCAGACACATAGCAGACCCACCTATGACACTGCTATCTTTTTTTCTGTACAAGTTTTTCTTATTCTATTAACATTTAATTTTAAATATTTTATCTTTACTAGAATGGTAGAGATTAAAGGGTTCTTATTCATATTATTAAATACTAATACACTTTAAAAATGGGGAGGGAAAAAAATTGGACATCACACTGAATTGCACACAGAATAAAGATAAAATCTGTTTCTTAATATCAATTCACATAACAAGTGCATAAATGACACAAAAGTGCATTTTATAACTTCCTGACTAGGCTGAATACGAAATTTATATTATAGTTTATTACTGCGATTACTGACACATGGAAGAAAATAAATATGCATCCTGTATTTCAGAAACATGACCCTTTGAAACTAAATTAAAGAAAACAAAAGAACCAAATATTTAAAAATCATCAGTACCTAAATACTGTTTACACATAAAAGTATTTGGAGGAATTGCACATAAGAATACACAATAATAAATTAAAAGCTGTTGCTTTTCTTTTTGGTCAGATTTAATTCAGAGGAAAAAAAAAAGTATATATATTTACAGTGGACTTGCATCAATTCAATATCTGGTATTTGTATGAATTAAAATATTCTTCAACTCTAATAGAAAAACAATTGACGATATCTATTCCAGCAGAAAATTTATTTGATCTTACTTCATAACATATAATTTGTAAAATTAATAATGTTGGGAAGATGGAGAGATAAAAAAAAACAGACGCATAAGAAACTCCTCTAAAAAAACATTTGTCTTCCATTCCACTCGGGGTTTTCACACACAGTAGAGTATCACTTATCCAATAAGCCATAAACTGAAAAACATTCCGGTTGATCATTTAATTCATAATTTTTTCTTTGCACATTTGGTAAATTGTAGGCCTATTCAAGTGATCATTTTGGTCAAACTAGGCACATCAGTTCACATGCCTTTTTTTATAAGGCAAAATATATACAATTTGTGTTTAATATCAGTATTTATTCCGTTTCATACTGCTCCAATGACATTGGCATAATATTTTTCCATAAATGATTGACTATTTGAGAGAGGCAGGGGTACTTGTTTTGAAAAATAATTTACAGATTTCGACTGATTTAGATAACTGATGTTCTACATGTGTAAAAAGTTGTGACTTTCTGCATGATTTGTTTCAAATTTCTGGCAAAAAAAAACCATCCTTTGTTATTTTAGTAAACTTATCTTTTACATCAAAATTTTAAGTGAAATGTGATTTTGCATTTTTCCAATCCTACATTACAGCATTTTCTTTAGCTAAAATTGTACACGTACAGAAATAAGCTTTATTTAAGCAACAAAATCAACAACATGGTCCCTGGAAATATGAACCGAACAAGTCCACCGTATTTTTATATACATGAAATTACATGTTACACATGTGCATGTACTTACATACACATTAAGTACAAGTTCTGAAACTTTGAATAACCAACGAGCCACAAATTTGATGCAGTGAGCATAGTGGCAACCCTGTAGAAGAGTTCTGCAGGAACTGTTTTGGCACATTGTTCTAAACAAGTAATGTGGAAAACAGTTGCGGGCGCATCAATAGGGAGAAAACTTGTTCCTGTCATCTTTCTTGAGGCCTCCGGTGGTCACGGAAGAAGCTCTCAATTTGTAAGAAAGGTTTTTCGCTTGAAATTGTTTGAAATTCGCAGCGAAGAGGGCCGCTGCCGAGCCTCGCAGAAAAGCCGGAGCGAGGCCCAGAGACAGGGGAGAAGGGGTCGTTTTCACCAGCTGGCCGAGAGACGCCGCTGCCAGGGGGCTCAAGTGAGTACCCGCCAAAGTTGGCGCAAAACTGACTGCAGCCGTGTTTCCGGGAACTTGTTGTTTGGGATCTAGAGTTTTGTGTCTCTCAATACTGTAAAAGAATCAAATAGGAAAGCAATCAATCTAATGTCAATTTATGAAGAAAAAATCTTTTAATATTTGAAGGCTGGGATGCTACTGCCCCCCCCCCCCCAAAAAAAAAAATTGCATCCTAATATTTCTCCCTTAGAACACATTGAAAAGGCTACCTTTCTAGATTTTCAGCCCTGGGAACCGACATTCGTATAAGAATTTATATCTTGTTACAACAGGTTCTAAAGAAAGGCTTTCTTCCAAGCACCTACAATAAATGTTTCGAATCCTGATTTCTCATAACATAGTTTCTGGCGCAAATGCAATATTACCCCAGATCAGGACAAATTACTTCACTTTATTCACTTACAAGTGAGAACATATTCATTCACATGTTGAAATTTTTACCGCTTTTTTCCATTAATTTCATCTTTCGCATTTTTGTCTTTGCATTTGAGTGCGGTGGATAGAAGATTCAGT
This sequence comes from Octonoba sinensis, assembly GCA_038502835.1. NCBI lineage: Eukaryota > Metazoa > Arthropoda > Arachnida > Araneae > Uloboridae > Octonoba > Octonoba sinensis. The sequence goes on along the minus strand of CM076601.1, from coordinate 21,762,128 downwards.
GGGTGTATCACATCAAGTCAGTTTATTATATGTCACCATACCAGACTTAACTTGGGGGGTGGGGGATGCAGTTGGCGCCAGATTTTAGGGGTGCTAAATTTACTAAGTGTATGTGCATACGCAAATATATATACATTTTTATTGTGCATAGTGGGGGGGGGGGGGGCCTGGTCTTGTCCCTTTTGCAAAACGACCAATGTCCCTGACCCCTCCCCCAGAATGGAGCACCTTAGGGGAAGGCTGCCTTTCTCATTTTCTCGAGGACTGCTGAAGGTGGCTGCGCGTTATTTGTGTTGCATCTAGGAGAAACCAGAAAAAATCTCCATCAGGCTGAATGACAAGATGTTAGAGAAAGTCACAATAAAAACTTTATCTCAAAAACTCTCAAAATCCCCATGTTGCTAACCTGGGAATGAAATTTCAGACTTACTTGCCTCAAGTCAACTACATTAACGCTGGGCAATGAGTCATACTTATGAATTTTTTTAAAAATGACAACACATTATTATTATAAATAATGCAACAAATTACTAACCTTGCATTAATAAGATATTGAGCACAATTGACAGCTGCCGGGCTTCCTGTAATTGTAACTGTTCTATCTTTTGAGCCCTCTTCAGTATTAGAAACTTTCACAATTGCTCCAGATACTTGTCTGACATAGAAAAAAGATAAAATTAAAGATTAAAAAAAAAAAAAGAATAAAAGGTTCTTGAATATAATTTATCCAATTAGTGATTATCAAGCAATCAAACCATGAAGAACAATTTGATGATAGGCAATTCAATCAATGAAATTATTTCTTCAACTTAATTTCTTAATCTCATAATTTCAATTAATAAATACAACATTAAAGACTAGAAAGTCAGTAGAGCGTCCAGTTAGAAAGTTTTTAGAAATTCTTTGATAATTTTCTGATGCATTTTTTCTGATTAAAATTACAATTAATACATATTAAAAAACTCATAGTAATTATTATATTACATTATTTTAAATGCATTCAATCTTTTAACATAAGTTAAAATTGGAAAAAAGTAAATCCCAGACAGCGATTCAAAATAAAAAATATGTTAGAAAATGTAGATCGCACAATACTGTTAATAGATTGTAATAATAATAGCCATGGATAAATCAAATAAATATAAAGACATAAATTACATAAGTCGGCTTTAACTCTGGTCACAACAAAAAATTTTTTGAATTCATGACAAGATCACAGATACATAAAAGGAAAATGCTTTTTTTTTTAACTTACAAAATGTTTAAAACCATATGAAAACTTATCAATACCTAATTTCATTTATTTTGGTTCCACCTTTTCCAATAATACACCCAATGAGTTCATTTGAAATGCTCATTTCAGAAGTGGAGGTGGGAGCCACAGAAGCTGCTCTACTCATGTTTCGAACACTGTTAGCTGCAGCTAGGGAGGCCCATGCTGTAAGTTAAACATGACTTTGAATATAAAGAATTAAAAAAAAAAAGAAATACTTCAAGGAAAATCACATTGGAATCACCTTTCTTTATAACTTAAAAGGAAATTCCTATGAATTAAAGAATGAAATATTTATTTAGCAATTAGATAATTTCAAAATTAAATGAATTGAGTAGTAAAATAAGAAAAAAATAAAAGTTTCATCACAGTGGCCATACTTGTGAAACAAAATCAAAAAGGTCTAAGTTAGAAAAAGAACAGTAACTGGAGAAAAAATTTAAAATACGTCTGATATCACTTTCTATTCTGAATGCAGATAGAAAATACGAAACAAGATTTTACACCATATACTTTTTAACGAATGGATCAATTTCAATGATTAGTAAAATACAATGTATATAGCCGTTTAACAGTTCAGTGTGATTTAATAAATTCTGGAACATTCTAATGTTTATAGAAATAAATATTTCTAATTAATTGAAGTACGAACTTTCAATTTACAAAACAAAAATGCAGTTTCTTTTTCTTACATAAATAGGTAGCAGGGATGATATTGCAACTCTATTTCAAAAATCCTGAAAATTTCCCTCCTTTTGAGCATGCACTGTGCTCTCAATTTAACTGTTTTAAGAAACAGTAACATTGAATTTGTCGTATTTGAACAGTAGAATTGAATTCAGAACAGAAAATGAAGTAAAATAATCAATAATTCTATTAAACCACAAAATTTTCTGAAGACTAAGAATAATTACAACTATGGTAAAAATATGCATGAAAGGTTACTGAAAAGGATAGTTCTACAATGAGACAACAGCTTACAAACCTTTGCAACAATCACTGGATATTTTGAGGATATTCACAGCCAAAAAGTAAACTATTTGTCAAAATTTAGGCTTAGAGGTTGTTGTTATTTATTTTTAAATAATTATTTAAAAGCGAAATTCTTTCCAAGTAATTCAAATAAAGAAGAGAATAAGGGCTAATGGAGATACGAAATAACTATTTTCGACATCCTATTGGTAACAAATAAATTAAGAAGTTTTGTAACCATGTAAATATTTTTATATGAGTTGGATCATTACAACTTCAAATGAGTGGAACTCGATTCATAAAATATTAATTCATCATAGTTGAAACTTAATTAAATATCAGAAGCAATTAAAAATAAAACTTATACTAAAAAAAAAGTGCATAAAGCTTGGACTTGATTAAAATAACCCCAATACAAAATCCGAAATAAATAGAGTCAATCACAGGAGGCCACTGTAATGTGTAAAATGCATGAAAGAAGCAGAACCCTCATTCTCTCTGAAACAAAATTTCAGAAAATAATACAAGCCACATGATGGTAAAGCATAGGATTGATGAAGAGGACAGAGTAAGAGTAGGGGTTGACTACCTTGAGGAGACGTTGTGTGCCCAGGCAAGAGGGGTGCAGTGGAGGCATGCTGAAGGGTTGCCAGATGTTGCAGCTTGCTCAGCTGAGAGGGAAAGAGAGGGGTCAACCAACACACACATAACAACATTCTATATGACAATGGTTCTCAACTTTTTTTTTTCATTAGACTTACATAAACTCTGAATGTATGCAAGTTAATTTTTTTACGAAAAAATACTTAGCAGTATTCCGAGTGCAATTAAATAGACTATACAAAGAAGTTACGTTTATTAATTCTTGTATCTACAAGAAAGTCAATGTTACAAGTTTTTTTTAACGCTGACAATTAATTTTGAATCTATAACAGCACGAGAAATTTGTTGAATGCAGATGTAGTGGGAAAATTTGGTACAAATTTTAAATGGAACAATATATTCCTATTTTATTCATTACATACTACATTTAAAAAATTCTACAAGTCAGATTTAGAGAAGGCAAAACGTTCATAGCATTTGTAATTTAAAAAGATGTTTACATCAAAAACTAAACTCAATACTTAGAAGAAAATGATCCAGTTCTTAATTGTGAGGTAATAAATATAATTACAGAAAAAGTTTTACATTTAGTAATTGAAGAAATCAGATATTTTGTTCATTATCGTTGAAGAAACATAGGTTAAAGTTCATAAAAGCTTTACAGTAAAAAATTCAAAAAAGTTGAAGTGTTGAATTTTGAACACAATGGCTTTTAAGTACGTGGAATGTTTCAAAGTTTTGGTTAAATGTAAAGAATCTGCAGTATTAATAAGTTTTAAATGAAAAAAGGTGCAACAAGCTAAAATAATTCCTTCCACTGAATATAATCTCCACACCATCAATAAATTTATATAGTTGCAGGGAAATTCAGGCCTGTTTTTGGACCATTCACACAATTCTGCTTAATCAAAACTGACCCTTCACAAAGTTCCAATAAATCAAAACGGCCCATTCACAAAATTCTGATCTATCAAATCGTATGTTTTATAGACTCATTTATTAAATAAGTGGCAAAAAATAATAATTTTTATCACGGTATGTTTAAATTTTGAATTTTCATCCCAAAAAAAGGAGCCTGTTAAAAATGCTGAATCAACCCCTGAGTTGAGAACCACTAGTTTAAGACTTTGTGGGCGTCGCCAGGGAGACTTCAAGGATAAGGAAAAGCACATGACAAAATTTAAAAGGACAGCATACATAATTATGAATGATTACAAATGTATAATGAAGACAAAAATATAAGTAAGCATGTTGAAAGTTATTTGGGAAAAGCTGAGTAATCATTTGTAGTGGCTAACATTTATGCTTTGTGTTAAGTGAAAAGGGAAACTATATGATACATTAAACAAGTTTTAAAAGTATAATGTAATGCTTAGGCATTTTTAAAAACTATAACAAACATGGAACATTATTTCAATCAAATAACATAAAATTTACTACCGTGTGAAGGTTTAAAAACCAATATCCCTGGCGACGCCAAAATGGATTGAAAGGAGTAACAAATAGTATTTTTAAACCTTCTTAGAAAAAAGAAATAAAAATCAAGAATTTTTTCAGTTAAAGAAAGAACAACAATACAGTTAAGAACTTTTAAAAACACAGAAATATTTTTCATCTTGTATTATTGTTTGACAAATTTACGAGTACAAAAAGAAAATAGTTCTATTATTAGTAGTAGTAAAAAGAAATAATTCAAATAGAAATACAACGTGTTTGGAAACTAAGTAAATCATCATCAAAATATTTTGTACAGATCAAAACACAAAATGAAAAACAAAAAAAAAACAAAAAAACATTTACAAGTGAGAGGAAAATATGGCATTCAATGTTTTTGATGCTACTTTATGCCTGCAGTCTTAATTTTACATTTCTCATAACAAAAACTCAATCGTCAATCAAAAAAAAAAAACATTTTACAAGTATTATATCATAACATACAGACAGACAAGTTTTGTCCAGACAAAGCCTTAACAAAACAACAAGTTGATTAATTAGATTAATGTATGTGAAATACAATCTGAAATATACATAATTAGGACAATCTTACACTGAGTTGTAGATTACTTTATAACAGTAAATTTCTGAGCAAATGAAAGCATATTTGTTTCCAAGAGAGCATGGGGATAACGATTCTGATGTGGATTTTTTAAAAATTGTTTCAGAGGAAATGGAGAATTAAGGAAATCCAAATTATATATTTTTTTTAAGTTGCAAAGTGTTAAGTCTCGGATTATTTAAATTGATAACTTTTACCATACACATTTAACACTGAAAAATTAAATTGCTGAAGTTTCGAAAACAAAATAAGATTTTGAAAATGATCTTTTAAATGCTGGTTAATGTAAGAATGTTTAAAAATTAGAAACTAAACAATAATTTTTTAATGACTGTTACAATTAACTGCATGTAATGCATAAAATCAACATAAAAAGATCATTTGCAAAATCATGGAAGTGACATCATAAAAAACTAAATGTACTATCTATGTTGCTTCAAATGGAAATTTAATACGTAGAATTTAAATAGGTAGAAACGTTTTAAAATAATTATACAAAATGCATAAACACTCACCAAATTTTAAAAAATAATAACAAATATAAAACACTTCACTTTATCAATATAATATGCATCTCAATTTTAAAGTTTTCTTAATTCTTAAATACGGCTTACAATAAACTTAACAAATGTTGGTTTAAACATATTACATAAACATGAAAACATACAAGCTTTGCATTCAAAATATTAGAGAAAACATTTAACTTTCTTACATCAGGATGAGGAAGTGTATACTGTCCAGGCAATGCAAATGCTTGACCACCAGAGAAAAGTAATGGCATGACAGTTTGTTTTGGTCGATAAGGAATTGTTGCTCCTTTAGGAGGCGACTGGAAAAGAATAAAATATATTTGTCAGCAAATTTCTGGCCAGTGAAAAATTTACCAAAAAACAATGATATCAGGGGGGAAAAGTTCAGCTAGAAATAAAGTAAAGTAATTTCTTGTTTTTTCAAAAATATAATCAAATCACAGCAAGTCAAGCTCATTATATTCAAAACTTCTCACCCTAGCAACTGGCGCAAAAAATTACTATAAACATTTTGACTACTTGACAACTTTTCCTCAATAATAAAAGATTTTGAAGACATTTAAGAGTTTATCAACAATGCTTAAAGTGACACATCATTCCATTAGTACTAACTTTACTTCTTTATACAAATAAAATTAAATCATCAAAATGTACTTCTGCACAAACGCATTATTTTATAAAACTATAGTTGAAGCAAAAAACTTATAACAATTACAAAGACGGATATTTTGAAATTCTATAGGCCAAACTTCTTTAGCACAAAGAAAGAGGTAAAAGTGAAAAAAATATATTAGAATTGTAAAGTGAATTATTGGATTTATAGTAAAAGTCGATCCTTTAACCTTTTCGCAACATGGCAGGGACGACAGCAGTCTCATAGAAAATTAAATTTTTGCTGTAATATTATTAGTATAAATGTGGTATAGTATAATTCTTTTCCCTATAGTACGATACCTGCACTATTTTAAATTTTGTTTTATAGCAAAAATATAGCACTAATGTGCCTATTAACTAATATATAATAGCACAAAAGATGTATTGATATGTTTTCATATGGCTTAAATTTTTCGCAACAAGGCTGGGACGAAAGCAGTACCAGAGAAAATTCAGTTTTTGCTCCACTATTATTAGTACAAATATGGTATTCAGGTAAGATTTTCCCCATAGTATGATACCTACACTAGTATCTATCTTGTTTTACAGCAAAAAAATAATTCAAACATAGGTTTATCCACTAATATATAATAGCAGAAATATGTAATAAAGCTGGATTAAATTCCTTAGTGGTCTCCCGACACTTAGTCAAATTGAATGGTTTTCCAAGTGTTCAAGTGCTGGCCACTTGATGGGCTAGAGCAGTGCTTCAAACTTTCGACATCTTCATACCCCTTCTTCCATGATGTTTGCAATGATAAATACTCAACCCAGTTCCTTTTTTGTGTCTATTTTTAATTTTTTTCTCCCCTCCTCCCCCTCCTTTACATGTGTACTTTGTTTTGGTATTTTCTGTACTTATTTATTTCCATTTTATTCTTTGTATTTTATTTTATTATTTTTGCAATTTTCATGTATTTTCACATTTTTATGCATGTTGTCGTCTTTTTTGCTTTGTTTTTATTGATATTCCTTTTTACTTCCTGAACTTTCAACTGGATTCGTTTGTTGCTCTCTTATTGGTGCTTTTCCTGCTACTGTTACTTCCACTTTGCACTGTCTTCATTCTCATTGGTTTACAGTTAATTCTTAGGCTATATAAGCTTTGTTTTTGTTGTTTTGTCTGCTTCATTTGGATGTTTTATATCTAGAAGCCCTCTGTCGCATTGAAAAAGGGATTCCAAGCAATCCCAAAACATATGTCTGCGTTTTAATGCTCATTTGTGCCTTAAATTAACGTGAAATTATATTTCTATTACTTTACCCAGTGGGGACGTTCCAAGCCAAATCATCCAGGGGTCGACACCCGAGGTCGGCCGATTTTGATGAAACTTGGTGAGATTGTTCTACCCATAGATATAAGAACAACTGTAAAGTTTTATCTAAATATATTGATTAGTTTTTGAAACAGAACACTTTAAAGTTTTGCCAGAAATTTGCAATTCGACGCTGATCGCAAATCAAGCAATTGCGCATGCTTCTACATTTCCTATTGTAAAACAGTTATTTTTAAAGATAGAAGGTTAATTTTTTTTGCATTGTATTCAGTATTCTTTTGTGAATAGAAATATAGCATTAGATTTGTTTTTTAAAGGTATTAAGGCAACTTAAAAAATCTTTGAAGAACAAAATTGAGTTGTATTTAAAACAATGACTGTCGCTCAGAAACTGCTCAATTGCGTTAAGAACGTATCCTTCGATTTTAAAATTAATTATACCATTAGAAACTAGATTAAAAATGCTTCAAAGTGGTACATTGAAATTGATGGGGTTTGGACTTTTCGTTGAGTTAGAGCTGATCAAATTTATGCCTTTGAAAAGTAACAAAATCATTGTTCCTAATAACTTCAATTTTCAAAAAAATAATATTGACTACCCTTATAATGTTGTAATATAGTGTATTTAATTTACATTCCTATATATACATTGTACAAAGAGCTTTCCACCAAAACCGAGTGAAATCATAAAATATTCAGAAATATATTTACAGCAATTTTTGGAAAAAAAAATAGAACCGACCTCAAATCATAAAATGCACGAAAAAGTGAAAAATAAATATAAATTCCTTAACCAACACCAATACGACATTTAAACAGAACTTATGAAGTCGGTGTAAAACTGTTCTGGATTTTGATTCATGATAACTTTTGTAACCATGAATCAATTACAACTATTAATGGCCAAGATTTTGCAATAGTTTCAATGTAAAATAATGCATGGTGTAAAGAGAATTGGACTGTCATAATTTTGCGCCGCCAAGCATTTTAATGGCCAAGATTTTGCAATAGTTTCAATGTAAAATAATGCATGATGTAAAGAGAATTGGACTGTCATAATTTTGCACCGATTTCAAAAATTTGGTTTTAAAGTGGTATCGATGTTGTTAAGAATTAATTTATTTTTCAACAAAGGTACAGGACTTATGGCAAACTACTCTCGATCGAATTAAAAAAAATCATGAAAATCGGTTCATCCGGTAAGAAGTCATGAGTGGAGAAACCAAAAACAATCGGCATATACAGTATGAATATTATATTATTAATATATGTTTCTATCAATTTGATAATTCTTATTTAATTAATATATATTTACATCAAATTTGATTATGTTTATAACAAAGTATAACCTCCTTCCTTTGTGAAGTTGGTTAAAAATACATCGTTTTTTACAAAATGCTTATGCCATAGAAAGTTCTTCAAACAAGCATGAAACTACAAGTCTAGACTTTGAAACATGCATTAGATTGAATATTACTAAAGAAATATCAGTCAAATATGTTGCCGGATTTTGATAGGAATTTACATAAATTATGTTGCATGCGTTTATGAAGGAACCTGGTGGAGTGGTCTAGTGCCGTTAAAATGAACAAAGATGAAGGCGTGACATAATTGCTTTCATGCACCCGCATGGACCTTGAGAAACATTTTACAGGCCTGAAAGGCAAGATGAATGCCTGTTCTCCTGCAACATATCTTATGTGCTGTTGAAAGGCCAGAAGTAGCATCACATATCAGTCGTTTTTTCAAAATTGGATCAATATCCATGAAAACTATTAATGAAAGCTGGAATATGTTCAAGGGGAAGTGTTAAAACTGTTCAAACTTGAAAGGAAACCTAGTTTTAGCCTGTTGAACAAGAGACATAGCCATTTAAACAGATTGATTGAAATTTATAACATTTTCAATCTACGATCTTAATTGTGATCACTTCAATAACAGGCATCTTAAATATTATTCTAATAAAACCTATATATATATATATATATATAACGTTCTTATCTTAGTTTATCTAACAAACATGACATTTTACGAAAAAAAAGTAATTTAAAAAAAAAAACCTTTCTCATGCATTATTGTATATTATTTTGAACTATAGAAGGTTTGGCTGATTTTGTAACTTCGATCAGTTACAACCGAACATACAGTTTTATTTTCCTAGTTTCATGCTTGTTTGAAGAACTTTCTAGAGCATAAGCATTTTCTAAAAGAACGACGTATTTTTTGCTGTAAATATATCTCAGAATATTTTATGATTTCACTTGGTTTTGGTGGAAAGCCAAAACAACAATGTATATATATATATATATATGTATGGATATAAATTAAATACACTACATAACAACATTATAAGAGCAGCCAATATTATTTTTTTGGAAATTGAAGTTATTAGGAACAATAGATTTTGGTACTTTTCAAAGGCATAACTTTGAGCAGCTCTAATGCAATAAAAAGTCCAAACCCCATCAATTTCAATATACCACTTTGAAACATTTTTAATCTAGTTTCTAATGGTATAATTAATTTTAAAATCAAAGGATACGTTCTTAACGCAATTGAGCAGTTTCTGAGCGCCAGGCATTGTATTAAATACAACTCAATTTTGTTCTTCAAAGATTTTTAAAGTTGCCTTAATACCTTTAAATAAAAAATCTAATGCTATATTTCTATTCAAAAAAGAATACTGAGCACAATGCAAAAAAAATTAACCTTCTATCTTTAAAAATAACTGTTTTACGAAAGGAAATGTAAAAGTATGCGCAACTGCTTGATTTGCGATCAGCGTTGAATTGCAAATTTCTGGCAAAACTTTAAAGTGTTCTATTTCAAAAACTAATCAATATATTGAGATAAAACTTTACAGTTGTTCTTATATCTATAGGTAGAACAATCTCACCATTTCATCAAAATCGGCCGACCTCAGGTGTCAAACCTTGTCTCCGCTGGATGATTTCACTTGGAATGGCCCAGTGTCAAAAAAAAAATAAATAAATCAATAAATAAATAAATAAATAAAAAATAAACATTGGATTCTTTCAAAATTCTTAAATGAGGAAACACCCCATGGACTTTGCTTAAGGAGAGAATCAAATGCTGATACTTTAAAGCTTTTGAGCGAGGACTTTAAGTGGAATACAGGGGCGTTGTTGAGGTAAAACACAGAGGGACAGCTTCCTCCAACTTTATTTTAAAACAAGCATCCACCCATTTGTTTTGAGTTTTAACATAAACGACCCCTCACTTTTTGATGTTTGCATAGGTAAGCATCCCCCCACTTTTTTTCTCAGGATAACACCACTGGTGGAATAACTCTAAAAGTAAAAGAAATTTTTTGGAACGAGATCTCAACCTGGTGCGCCTTCCAAGTCCTTCCTCCAGGGGAACTCTGGGAAACACTGGGATAGAGAATGGAGTAGAAAGTTGCCTTGTTATTGCTCTTAGGGGTAAAAGCTCACAAAAGCTTTAAAAAAAAAAACCCAAAAGGACTAGCAGAAAGTATACAGGCTAAACCTCCTTAAGAACCAGGATTTTAAAAACAGATAAATTTTAACCTCAGAACACAAGAAACTAGAGTGAATCATTTAAATTTTTATAGCAAATAAGAATTCAGGAAACATTCATAATTCAAAAACAAACAAAACAAATATCTTGCAAATGATTCAATCTTTCACGCTGATAATAAAAATTATTTGGGGAAAAAATAATGAAGAGAAATACCTCCATCATAACACAGCAAATTTGGTATATGCATTTGGTCAAAGCTTCAGCTGTACCAGATATGGTCACAGCTCTTTCAGTCGAATTCGGAAGCATATCACTGGCTACTTGAATAGATGCACCAGTGGCCTGAAAAAAGTTCACGTAAAAAATTAGTTATTTATTATGACTCTTTGATAGTTCAGAATTTAACTTTATTTTGATTGGTATAGTTTTGTTTACAGTATGGATGTAACAAAAACGGTACACTAAATAATCAGCAGAAATAAATGCTAACAGCAGAAATTCTTTAAGTGCCTACTGATAGTAATAATAGTAATAAATAAATTAAAATAAAACAATAATAATAGTAATAATAATAAAGAAAATTATGCATAGTAAAATTTCTAATTTAATGTTTTATAAATTGGATAAAACACTAGCATTTTTCAGAAGCAGAGAATTATTTGTCCAAGACTGAAAAACTACAGAAAATCTTTATGGTGTGCCATAGGCTAATTAAATTTTATTGTTGACAAAATTTTATTTTTAGATTTGTTGGTGATTTTTGGTTTTATAGATAGTCTGTCCGCCATAAGAAAAGCTTGTGCCAAATTTATGTGCCTGTCTGTCACCACAGCAATGCGGTCTGTCTCATCTTCTCAAGGGAAGTTCAAAAGACAATGTTCCAGACTAGGAGACCCCTAGACTAAAATGAGACACACCTCATTGCCAGTGAAAGACGGGCAGAGACATTTAAGCACAAGCTTGCGGCAGACAGACTATAGCTAAGCTACACCAGCTGGGATAAGATGCAATACAACAACATGTTTTGTCATTACATTTTACTATGAATGCAAATATTAACAAGTAAATGAAACACCTGTCCCTAAAGAAAGAGAGAAACTTGTAAGTGTTACAGTTAAATTGTTTCCCCATACAGATAATTGCAGGAAAAAGAGGAAGAGAGTGAACATCAAAAGAAAAAAAAAGTGGCAGAGAGAGAACAATAAAAAAAAATAAGTACATGCGAGTAGTCGTGGGAAAAAGAACCAGAATACAACAAGTATTTTTTAAAAAGCACATGCTATATGTATCAATATTAATGAGAAGATAAAAAACACCAACCTCTCTAATATCTTTGATTTTTGAACCTCCTTTTCCAATGAGTGATCCACATTGACTAGCAGGAACAATAAGACGAAGTGTAACTGGAGGTTTTGGAACATTAGTTCCAGTGACACTAGCTTGTAAATCCTGAAAAATGTTCAAAAAAAAAAAAATACTATAGCAGAAGAAGGAAAAGTAAATAATGGGTACTGTAATAAAATTTAAATTACTTGAATATAATTAAGAAACAAATAAAAGGTAAACATTTCTGCTACAAAGTAAAAATTAAAAAACAATGCAAAATCAAGCACAAAATTCATCGAGGTTACAAGGAACCAATGCAAAAGTGAGCTTCTAGATGAAAAACATCCAACTGAAACCGAATCAAGTAGTTGGATGTTTTTCACCTAGAAGCTCACTGTTTTGCATTGAAAAAGGGGTTCCTTGTAATGTCAAAACAAGTGTCTGCAATTTTTTGCTTAATTTTAAGTTGTTTTTTACTTTTTTATAATTAAGAAAGTTGCACTTTTTTTTAACAACTGATGTATAAATAGGAATGTATTATTTTGTAAAAGACAAACAGTACTCACAATCTAAGAAAATTTTAAACACTAAAGGTAGGAGGGGGAACTTAGCTATAAAATCAATAAATTAATTCGACATATCTTGTCTTCAAACAAATAATCAGAACACTTTTGAGAAAATACTTAATAATTTATTTTAAGTGAAAGATTTTGATAACTTTCAGGCATTATAGATAGATAACCAGAGCTCAATTAACCCAACCCAGTCCAGCAGTAACCGAGGGCCCTATCCCAACAACTGCAATATATGAAAATCACAGTACATAATATATAGCAAATCTAATTCAATTTAACAAAAAAATAGCAAAGTACGGTTATTGCATTTAATAAATAATATCAATAAAAATTGACTAGCAATAATTTTAAACTATTCACTACACGTTAAACTGCTCAAAATTACTTGAATATGTGATTAAATAAAAAGATCTTATTCATTATTGGATTCCTAAAAATTTGCAGGCTGAGGGACACAGTCCCATAGGCTTGTGTGGTAATCATGCCCTGCGTATAACCTTACAGAATTATCCTTAAAAAGCAACTATATAACAAAACATTTCATTGACTGGAACTTGTGGGAAAACCTGGTGCCAACCTGTATTGCCAAATGTCCCAAGTATTTTATCACTTTGTAATATCAATGGCATTTCAAGTCAATAGGTGGCCAGCCTTAACCCAAACGTGATATAGCCACCATAACTATGCTACTTTCCTTTTTTGGAAATGAGACTGAAGGGAAGGGAAATTTAATTCAGGCTCTGGTACCCTCGGGACATCAAGGTCCACAGCTTTTACACGCACGTATCCCCAAGTGTACATGGTGGGTCTTCAGCGGGTCGGGCTACAAACCCCAAACCTTTCAGTTAGAAGAACGACGCCCTAACCATTAGGCTACCACAGCGACTTTCAAGTAGTACTCTTTGGTAGTATGTATACTGTCCTCAGAAGCATAAATAGCATCATTATTGCTTTTAAAATATTATTAAAATACAAAATAAAAACTAATGTAGTGTTAGAACATTTTTCTAAAACAGAAAGTAACTTCAGATTAAAAATCAAAATTACTTACATCTTCAAACTTTTGAGCAACTAATGAGAAAGCTTTCAGAATGGATTCTGTACAACCAGTGACAGTGACGATTCTTTCTGGTGATGAACCATCTGATATGTTTATTTTGGCGCCACTCTACATAGAATAAAAAGCTTTTTTATTGACAACACAAAAAAAAATTAAAGTTTCAGAAATAATTAAAGCACACGAGCACAGTAGAACCTTGAACACTCAAAGTAATTGGGACCGATTTCCCTCAGATAACCTAAATTTCCAGATAATTAAGATTAATGTTTAAATTTTGAGATTATGTGCAATTACAGACGCTATTCTATTTTCCTATAATTGAGCCTGTTGCTAAAAAATTAAAATACAAGCAAGAATACTTTACAGTTACTTACTTGACTTGTACACAGTTACTTGAATTTCAATTTTGAAATGCTTTTAAAAATTTCTATACTTACAAGAAGTGTAGTGAATTAACTAAGAGCTTTAATCAAGTTTGATTTGAAGCAACTATTATGCATTGTGGCGCTTCTTCAATAATATTAACTCAGCAGAGTTATAGTCATTTTTGCTGCTTCAGGCATTCCAAGATAAAAGTAAGAAACATTTTCTCTAGTAAAAATTTGTACTAGTGCTCGAGTTAAGCTAATCAACCTCTCAAACGTTTGAAATACCTGATGATGTAAATGAAAACTGTATTTTTCATGCAATTATCAAGGTTACACAGAAAAGGGGGGGAAAATTAGAATACATCTCTAGACAGGGAGAGGAAGGATTAAGTTGCACTTCCTATGCCACTTAAAATACACAGCTCAAGGGGGGGGGGGGGAGGTAGAGATTTTTTTTCAGAAGTGAATTTCAATTAGTTTCAGTATCCGTACAAAGGAGAAACTTTAAAAACAAACTCTGGTTAAGAGAGCGTTTCGAGAAAAAGAGGTTCGTACAGTCAAGGTTCTACTGTAGTTAATAAAAAAGCTTTCACTAAAAGAGAATCTAATAAATTTTCATTTTCTGCAAGTTAAAAGTGCACAACAATGCAACTTGATTAAACAGCAAATTTGATAGTGTATTAGTATCATGTTATTGCAGACACATAACCGATGCAAGATGAGAGGGGGGTGGTAAGTGTTTGAAAATAACAATATGCCAGATTTTTACTGCCTTATACAAGAGTGTACAAATATCTTTCAATTCCTTTTTATCCCCCCAAATAAATTCATCAAAACTGCATCATGATAAACAATAACAATCTTACAAAAATCTTAAATTTAAATAATGGAGGATATAAAATAAGTTATTTCTTGGGTCCTTTAACTTAGCAAACTAATAATGGTCAGAACATTTTGCTAGTAGTAGCAATATTTATCATAATCATTATTTTTTTTTATAAGGCAACAACCTAAAACCAACATGTGAAGAAAAAATTTTTTGCTCAAAATTTACAGCTGCTAAATAGTTTAGCTTAGGAAAAACAATTAAATAAAACTGATCATAACTGAGTAAAATACCACCTATGTACATAAATATGCAAACCTTACCTCTTCTCGAAATTTCTTTATATTGTCACCTTTCTGGAAAGAAAAAAAGGAATAAAACATATGAACAAATTTACAGTGAATTAATTGCTTTTAAGAAATTATAATCAATAAAAAAACTATTCTTACCTTTCCAATAATGCTTCCAACTTCCTGTTAAAAATAAATAAATAAATAAATAAATAAAATTTAAATACACACACACACATACGTTTATGGTTCAACACAAATTGTATACTATACATCTAGAATACAACAAACTAAAAATCTAGAATAATGATGGAAGTTAAACTACAAAAAGGCATACTCATTTATTTTATCAAGCAGAAGGGTTATACATCATAAAAGTAGAAATTTTGGAAAAATAACTGCACCTCCTTTTCAGAGAATTGTTATTTTTAAAACTCTAAAATTGTTACAACATTTTAGATACATAAAGGACCAACAGATTTCTAACCTTGAAGAGCTTTGTAAACTTGTCTTTTCTTTCAAACTAAAATCATTAGATTCAAGTTTACACTGTAACAAATGCAACTCTTACTCATTTTTAACATTGAATTCGGCATAAGTGCATAGCAATTTTGAAAATTTTGCAGTGTTTCTAAGTATTTTAAGGAACTTCCAAAACATAGTTTATCTACCTTAATTATGAATACTTTACGCTGACAGTCATTCCCTTACAATTTATTTAATGTCTCAAAAAAAGAAAAAACAATGACAAACTACAGTATAAAATCACAAATTTAATTTGAAAAACATTTAAAAAATAATTTTTAAATGATAAAATTTTAAGAAAAGATAAAATAAATTTTAC
The DNA here is from genome assembly GCA_038502835.1 of Octonoba sinensis. Lineage (NCBI taxonomy): Eukaryota > Metazoa > Arthropoda > Arachnida > Araneae > Uloboridae > Octonoba > Octonoba sinensis. The sequence continues at coordinate 21,745,970 of CM076601.1, read as the reverse complement.
CATTTATTTTTTATTGTTTCTGGACAAGGGTAAGAATTTATTTTTTATGCTGTCTACCTTTCTATTGTAAAATTTTTACTCTTTTTAAATATAGTCTGATCGATTGTTTGTTACTTGGTAGAAAATAAGAAAATAGTTCACCAAGTTGCAGGTGATGAATCATTTGCAATTTTATTAAAATCAAAAGTATCAGCACCAAAAGAATTGCCACAAACACGTACAATCTTTCATTATGTTGAAATAATGAAATAATAGAAACATAGCTCCTAACTTGCTAAATATTTTATTTTCTCTCACTTTTTTAAAATTTAATAACTGAATGATCCTTATATATATATATATATACATAAATTCCAGGTTAGCTTGATTCTGCCCAACCCTAAAAAAACCATTTTATACCTAATCATATTAATAAAAAATACTGATTTTCACCAAACATGATATATATGTATCCACAATACATACATTATATGTCCATTGGTATGAAATTTTCAGTCTTGGCTCAAAAATAAAAGTTGATAAAACCCACATGTGGGTTTTTGAAACGTCTTTCTTAAAATCGTGCTCTATGTATGTAAACTAATAAAAATACTGCTTTATACTAATTTTTGCTTCATTCTATATTACTTGCTTGCATGAAATTAAAATGATGAAAGAAAACATGGTCAAAAGCCATCGGAGTTTCTTGCTTTTTTAATGACATAATATAAACTAAATTTTTAATTTTTTAAAACAAATATCATCAAAACATATTGAACATGCATCAAAAGATATTAACCTAAATTCAGAAATTAAAAATAAAATATAACAGACTATTTTTTTCTAAAAAAACTATTTTACCAAAAAAAAGAAAAAAGAAAGAAAGAAACTTGTTTACAATTTCAACCATTATTCTAAATTCTTTAGTGTAATTCATTTTATGCAATCAGGTATAAAACCAAGCCCAAATTAATTTTAAATTATTATTTCTCTTCAAATTCTGAGGCTCCTAAAAAATTACGAATCCCCTCTCCTCCAGGGGAAAAAAAAAATCAGATTTTGTAGAATTGTCTCAAATGAATGCCAAAATAAAAAAATCATAAATGTTAAGACTTACATTTATTAATCATATGTAAGTTATTCTTAACTACTATTTCAGGGGTCGATCCAGCAATTTTAACAGGGTCCGGTTTGTGTGAATTTTATAAAATATTTTTGTAATAAATTAAATAATTTTGTGAAAATTCAAAATTTAAACATATAGCGATTTTATCATATTTTGCAGCTTTTTTAAGAAATAATTTTGTGAAGTAGCTCGGAATTTCATGTAGGGTCCGTTTTGATTAATTAAAATACACAAGGCTAAATTTATTTTCAGGGTGAAATTAAAACTTTTATTACTGATTACACTGTAATTTTAAACCATATTCATTTTTATGCACATATTTTAAAAGCATTAAAATTTCCCTAAAAAATAAACTAAATTTTGAAAAAAACCCAATAAAATCCACAGGGTTGCGTTTTTGTCCGAAAAACCCGGGGTTTTTTCAACCTTGAAAAAATGTACTATTAAATTTTTATTTAAAAAAAAAATGTAAATTTTTCAAAGCACTTTAGAGGAAGAAAGGAGAGAGGTTTCTTTGACAAATGCATTATTGCTGAACAAAAAATTAAAAAAAAAAAAAAAAGAAGAAGAAAAGATGAGTTTATGTGGTTTTCATTTTCATCATTTCTGTTATCTTCAACGTTGTTCCCTCTTTCAACTATCCCTATTAATTAATCCTCCCCCAGACACAAAAAAAATATTCAATAAAAACTAATATTACTTCTTGCATTAAAGCCCCAGAATAAATACTAAGTGAAAATATTTGTCACGATATCGATGTAGGCGCTTTAAAATGCCACATATAAAGCAGACAGCATAGCAACAACATACCTTTCCTTGCATAATAAGCCGAACTGTAAGAGTGACAGCAGGGCTGACGCCATTTGTAACTGGAGTTGGCTGATGAGGGATATGATAAACACTTTTCAGTGGAGCTTCTACGCCTGATGCCATGTTCCTAGAAAAAAAAAGAAATTTGAGCTTTCAATTATATAAGAACTCAGAATGATGACACATTAAAAAGAGAAAAAAAAAAATTCTTTTCTACAAAGGTGTCAAATGAAATTTAAAAAAAAAGTACGCAGAAGAGAATTAAAAAATAATTAACACATAAATATGAAATAAATAGATAAGTTATTAACTGTTACTTGTTAAATAATTACGTTTTAGATTAGTTTTAAAAGAAGAATGTTGCAATTTAGATAATTTTCAAAATGTCTTCTCCCACTCACTAAGAAAATTCTTACACCCCCCTTCGTATAAATCAATTTTATGTAATCGGATCGGTCTTTCTTAGTGTATAATAAATATTTTATTATTATTATTATTATTCTGTTATAGAGTACATTAAGGAGTAGTTTACTAAAAGAAGTCTTGTCTTGTCCAGTGCCACACCAAGTATTTTGACCACACCAAGGGGCTTTGATATTGCATCTAATTATTCAATCTTCATCACAGCTATTTTGTTGTTTTTTCCGAGCTAATGGCTCAAGAGCCTCAAATAGGCTGCACTGAGCAAGACGAAGTTATTTTGTCACTTTTTACAGAGCATCTTGGAAAATGTTGCTTTCCTTACATGACATAGGGTAGCTGCACTGCAATTGCTGTATTTAGAAAAACCCCCTATCAGGCAACTCTATTATGAGTTTTAGACACCGTGCCTTACCGAGTTTCTTGAAGAAGTGATATCTATGATGCACCTGTCAAGGTTCTTTTATTCCAATCCATTTTCTTTTGTTTTCTTTCTTTTCTTCTTTTTATTTTTAGATTTAGCAATTACAGTAAACGAGAAAAACGTTCGACTGCGCAACCATTTTGTAGCGATTGGAGCCAAAAGCTAACAAGCAGAGGTTACAATCAGGATCTATTTCAGGGGTTGATGCAGCATTTTTGAAAGGGTCCCGTTTTTGTGAATTTTATAAAATATTTTTGTAAAAGATTAAATAATTTTGTGAAAATTCAAAATTTAAACACAGAGCGATTTTATCATTTTTTTGCAGCTTTTTTAAGAAATAATTTTGTGAAAAGTAGCTCGGAATTTCGTGAAGGATCCGTTTTTGATTGACTAGAATTTTGTGTAGGTTCCGTTTTTATTGACTGAAATTTTGTGAAGGGGGGCCCGTTTTGATTATCCACAATTTTGTTATTATTTAAAATTTTGTTAATTATTTAAAATTTTGTGAAGGGTCCGCAAACAGACCCGAATTTCGCCTGGTGCGACTCCCGTATTTGCATACCGAATTTCCTCCGATTTCTCGAAAGATTCTCCAGTTGAAGAGCCCCCCCCCCCCCCCCAAACACAAATCACGCAGTTACACAAGGTATTTTCCAAACCAAATAGACGAAATGTGTTCATTTTTACAAAATTAATACTTTTTACATTATATGTTAAATATAGAAGATAGTAAAAACATTATCTTCATTTTCTCAGTATCAAAGTACAAAGAATTTTAAAATTTATGTTAAAAATATTAAGCTGTATATAAATTTCAAGCTAAAGCATTTGCAAGTATCTTTTTTTGGCGAATAATGCTGTCCTATTTTGAAGTATTTAAACCCGGTAATTAGTGAGCAAAAAGTTACAGGATTTAGAACTGCATTGTTTCGCCTTTCTAACTCTTATTTGACAAGCGTAAGATGGGGGGGGGGGGGGGGATGAACCCAAAGTTCAGCTGTATTTTGTCGGTTTTAACGCAAATGGGTTTTATTTTTTGAAATGTATTCCAAAAATAAATTTTTACCAACTTCAGTCCTTTCGACAAAACTTTCCCCAACCTTGATAGGAAGATACTAAAATACTTAACAAGCTCGTAAATAAAATTTACGCAGAATTCAGTTTCATTTATTTTCGTATTCACTGGCAACACACAGCACACATAAATCTTATTTATTAATAGCAGCTTTCTTTCTTTGTTTCCGCGTGTGCAACAAAATACCTCATTTGCCGTGACCCCGGTTTCTTCACTAAAAATAGTTGCCATAAAAAAAGTTTAAGTAGGAAAAAATACTTAAAGGAGCCATAAAGGAGGATCTAAAAAATTCCCATTTCTCGACGTTAAAGTTTAGAGCTTTCTTTTGAATGATAAATGAAGAAAACTTTACAACACAGATGAATGAATTTCCTTCCAATACTACAAGGCGATGGCCAAAAAACACAGCTCACTGTTTGAGCAGGAAAAAAAAAAACATGTCTCCGTTTTACAGCAGCTTTTTTTTTTGCGCACAGCAAATGACAAGTGATTTTAATTTTGTTTATTTTAAAAGTTGCATTTATTTAAATAGCGTTCAGACAAGGCTAATATAAAAATCAAATATCAGGGCTGACTGTGATCAAAGTTACTGTTTCCGGGTTCAAAAAAACCCGGAAACAGTAAATCCTCAACATTGTTACAACACTTGTCTTTCTTAGAGGTTAAGAAAAAAATAAATCCGTATCAGTCATTTCCCCACATCTGTCTTGAAAACCTTTGTCAAAAAACAAGAAAAAACCCTATTTGACCATTTTATGTATTTTTTTTCCCACAAAAATATGATATTCCATATATGGTGGCCTTACTCCCGAATGATCGTGGGTATCCTGAAATTCCTAATTCGTCACTGGAGGCAATTCAAGCAACGTCATTGGTCACGTGGCAGAGATGAAAGCAATGTAAACAAAGGAAGCCGTAGCATCGCTTTACTTCCGAATTCGACAATTCTAATTAAAAACTAGGCCTAAATAAAGTTCTTCTACATTACATAAATTAACACTAAATAAAACACTATAACTATTCTAATAATTAATAATTTTCTTGACTAAGGATTAAATTAAATGAAAATACTGGGTTATAATCAGAAAAAGCTGTGCAAATAGTCTAATTAATTTTAAGATAACTAATTTTGCCTAGTAAACTCCACGTAGAACTCAATTGAAAACTCAATCTTTGTAAACAAAGAGCGGGTATCACGTGACAACACTTACATCCCTTTTCTTCTCACTGCCTTATTTATGTTTCGGGATCACGTGAAAGCTTCTTATCAATGTAAAAATTCGTCCGCTTCGGAATTTCAAGCATTTTTTTTTACCCCAAATCTCTGGCGTATTGATTCTCAGGAAGATCAAACGAACTCTGTAAAAGTTGTTTCTCTGTCAGCGCAGTGTCAACACACGGAAGACAACTGATTCTTAATACATACAATACTCATTAGCAGTTACTATTTAACGATATGTAATGATTATCTGGGGTTTAAGTACGGAGCTACGCCTTCGTGTTACTGATTGGCTGTCATTTCTTTCATCATTAAAAATTTCTTAACTCTATGATTTGTCGAGAGTGACATTGTATCAGAATAACGTTTTCTGTTTGTTGATGTAGAGCCACAGGAATATGCAGCCTGTTGACGAGGCTGTTGTGAACTTCTAAACAATGCCCCCATAATGACTTTCATCAATGCTGAATTATACTTATTTACAATACAACTAAGTAAATTGGAACTGAACTGCTCAGAATTTTGATCTTTCTCCATCTTAGTTTAATTAGAAAAAAAAGTCAGCAATCTGAATTTCAGAAGAATCTTTTCTTTTCTTCCTTTCTTTTTTATAATATAACGTTTCAAAGATTCAGAAGCATGATTTAAAAAAATAATCACATATTTACCGCATTCCAATGCTGATTTATAATTTTTTACAGCAGAAAAACAATCTGTCGTTGACCTTTCAACTTCTTTTCAAGCACAACTGCAATCATCATTTAATTTTTAATTTTGGCTCAGTGCCAACAGGTTAATAGACGCAACTAAAGAGTTATTATTAACACACCTTTGTTCTACCTTTATCGCCTCAACTAAAGCGAAACGTACGACTACATCAATTCAATTACAAAATTTGCATTTCGCTAAGAAAACTAAAAGCACATTTTGTCGAGGAGGTACATGTGGAATGGTTTTAAACAAAAACGCGTACTAAGTAGAACAGCAAAAATATTCCAAGTAGAAAAAAATGGCACCATTTGTGGAACAGATGAAATAAATGCACATGTAATACCAAAGCAAACAAGGACGAGCAAACAATTAGGGGGAAAAAATTCAACAATCAGCATTTCACAACAAAAGAACATTCTGGGGACACAATAATAAAAAGAACGACACTATTATAGCAGGACAAAACAAGCATCTAGGAAACAGGGAAAAGAAAGCTGAGTTAGTGCCAGAAATCCTTGATGAGATTCCAAGCCTAACGTACGAGCAAAGCACGGGCGGTAATTAGGAAAGAATTTTTCAAGCACCCGGAAGGGGTTAAAATAAAATAAAAAAAAGTAGAAAGTTGCATAAAAGTTTTGAAAGCTCTTGCAGTTTTCCCACTAATTTTGCATCTTTTGATAAAATGAGTACTTCGTTTCCCCCGTGTTTCCTATCTGAAAGGGCTCGGGTGCATTTCTTCAATTCCAATTGCATTTAATCTTCATTTTATTAAATATTTTTTACCATTTAAAAATTTGTATTTTGTTTGATGTTTTCATTACATCACCGAATGGAAAATAGGGAATATTGCATTAATAATAGTCAAGTATTTGGAATTTTAAACATGTGTGTATTAGTTTATTCTTTTCATTCAATTTGAACTCCATTATTCAATGAGAAAATAAATTCTTAGCTTTTGTAAGTGTATAAACAGTTGAAAACTAGTAGTTTTGACAAATACAGCTATGCTCAAATTAATCAGAATCTTTCTGATTAATCAAGATCATATTTTTTACAGGTTACTATGGAAATTATATTATATTTAAAAATAAACAGAACAGTTTCAGAACCTGGACGTGTTTTGGTAAACGTATTAGTATAATCGATGCGTTAATATAGATCATCGCTGTTTTTCATTGAGGTCGCATCTCTATTATAAAGAATCTATGAACGCTACGAACAAAATAACTGAAATAATTCATTCTAAGAAAAGCTTTCTCGCATTCTGATTTATTTTATTTTTTCCTTTCGCATTGATATATTAGAACGACCAGAAGGATGCGACCAGAATAAGGAATATCAAAACTGAAAATACTGTGACAGAGATTTTAGACTAATGATAGCCGAATGGAGGCCAAGAGGATGAAAACCGGTATACCAGATCCGGGCACACCGGTTCATTTATTATTTTTTATTATCATATCTAATAATTTTAGCATCAGAAAAGCCGACAGCAATCCTTCCTGCATAATAATACGGGTGAATCTCTGACATATTACGGATTATTAACCCTTAGTTGGTCAATTCTAATGGAAAAGCTGTCTTATCATTGCACGTGTCAAATACTAAATTTACTCAAAAATGAAGAAATCCGAGAATTGATAACAGTGTTTTCTAACGAGGGGAATTTTGATTCTTTGGGCAATCGAAATGCCTAATTATGCCCTTGGGCCATTGATGAGAGGGCAATCTGGTAATGAGTTATTAACCGTTCCGAGTTAAGAGTGATTTTTTTCCTTATTATCATGATGTATGAAAGCTTATTTCTACGAGTTAATGCTCTCTTCAAATTCTTCAACGTAAAAAAAAAGCATACATGTTTTGAATTATATGAATCGTATATTGCCACAGCAGAGGGGGCGGGGGGATCAGGATTTCAGAAGTGATTTGATAAGGCGAAAAACAGGTTGGGAAGCCTTACTTTGGTAAGACGATTAATATTTGAAGGAAAAGTAACTTCTCTTCCTCTTAGGGATATTCACCTGCTTTTATTTACATTTTTATGAATAGCTAAATAAAGTGCAGTAAAATAAAATTAATAAAAATATTTAGAACAAAAATGATAATGTTTGAAAATTCATCACGAAACCAGCCATTAATTACCTCTGCTACAGAGATGGGGGAAAATGGGATGAAGTGTTAAAGCATATTTATTTATTTGCATATTTGTTAATCGTAAATAAGTTACACCTGATAGAATACAGATAATGATCTCACGTTTTAAAATACACAGAGGATAATTTTAAGGTAATAACTGATGGAGCTAATAGACGTTTTTTAGGTAATGAAAACTTTTGCGGAATGCGGAAACGAAAATTGAATGGTTTGCTTCAGAAAGGACACACAGTCACATTTTTCAAATTTTACGCCAGGCATTAAAAAATAAACTTTACATCTTTCCTAAATGAGCCTGTTTTCAAACGTCCAAATAACGAATGGTGCTGAGGAAGAAATGTGCCCTTTTTATTTATGTCGTAGTTAAATCAAGAGAATATATTTTTTAAAAACGAAAACATCGATTTGATGTTCATTGGGGACTGCTAAATTGACTAGGATCAGCCTAGCTGGGCCCTGAGCCTGGTCCTCACTTTTGTATTTGTATTTCCAAAAAAAGGGGCGAACTTTTCTAAAATAAAGAATTCAGTTTGGTATTATTAATCTTAATCTTGAAAATTTTCTTCACAATAATTAGTACAAATGACTTTCTTCTCGACTGTACGAGCAAACATTTATTATTATTATTTTTTTTAAATTTATGCTAAGTTACTGTGATTTTTTAACTTTCTAAATGGCAATGTTAAGCTGTGTATATAAAGATTGTGAAATTAAACTTTTTTTTCCTGTTGAACCAAAACTGTCAGGAAGAAAGGCAATACAGTGAAACCTGTAAAGTTGACCACCTCTGTAAGCTGATTACGTGTCTAAGCTGACCACTTTTGTCAGGAACGGAATAAGCCCTATATTATATAATGTTGAGAAACCTGTGTAACTTGACCACCTAAGTTGACCACCTGTCTATATTGACCACTTATGCACACCGAATTTGGGTGGGAGTATTATTAAAAAAAAACCTTTGTAAGTGGACCGTCTAATTATTACTATATGTATTTGGTTATCTATTTTTGCAAAGGTAAAAAAAAAAAAACTAAAATAACTTCTCCAGGATTTCTTTTAAGCTATAGTGTTAGACCAGTATTTGGATGGATGAAACATCAATATAAAGTGTGCCTAAACCTCTTTGTAAGTAAACCAAATAGGAAAACGACTATGAACACTCTTTTATTTTTTAAATAAGTTTCTTATTTTTCCTTCTATCTGATATAGCCATTTTGAAAAATTAGGCATTTTTAGAAAATCTTTACCATCATATAAGTAACTTACACAGTTAAAATGAAGGTAAATACCTTATCAATTAAGTTCTTTACTTTTAAAGCTGTATAGCATACATGGTAAGTCATTCGGGCTAAATTTCTCTGATGACGTTTTAAATTATTGTGAGAAAAAAAAAGCTAATCACTATTTTAAAGTAACGTTAATACATGAAGTTATATTTTAATTAGTTACAAATGAATAAATGCTGAGACATTCTAAATAAATAACTAACTAACCACAGCACCTCGTTTTAATGTGCCACTAAAAATGATTGTCAATTGCAAAATAAGTACAATATTTTTTTAAATACAGAATCAGTTTGCTCTAACATACTACAGAATGAGAGAATATCATGATATTAACATAAATACAAATATATAGGATATATATCAACGAAGCTTTCATGTAAACTAGTTAAAAACTATGTTTATTTAAATGTGTAATATTATATAAACCAAAATATTATTAAATGAGTTAACTACAAATTAAACCCCACTTACTCAGTACACATTTGCTTGCATTTATATAAAATATTTATAATCAAGATTTTAATAATTATTACTGTATCTAAAACAAGATTAAAGTCATATAACTATTGTCTGTGGTATATTTTATTTAACACTTACATCTAATCTAATTAATGTACATTTGTTCATCATAAGAGAAAATATCAATTATATCTGATACATACTTTTAATTTTGGTACAATAGCATAACTATCTTATATATAAGCGCCTTATTCTGTCTGTGTCTGTCCGCGATAGGATCCTAGGCGGTTTTACCGATCGGGACCACATTCGGAAAGGTTAATATTTACGACCCCAGAAACGCATCGCCGCAAAAATGAAAGTTGTGACTCCATTAGTTTTTTTAATTAATTTTTTAAAATTTTTCAATGATTTTTTTTTTGACCCGTTTTATTTTACTTTTGCATTGTTGCCCTCATTTCCAAACATATAATTACAGTTGCCGTGTGAACAAACAAATCAATGCAGTTGCCATTGTTATTGTCATAAATGTAACAAATATACTAATAACGATCGAAACGTGTATCTCCGTTAACGTCATATTGAGTGAGGCTTCGCTGTATTTCAATCTCCGTTAAAAACTAATGTATACGCGAATTTAATTTAATTCTTTCTTTCTTTTAAATTTATTTATTTATTGTCTGCCCTTTTCATATTTTTCTTATTAGAGAGGCAGCGCTCTTTTTTCCCAGTTTCGTTAAAACTGTTGTTTTGAAAAGCATAATAAAATTTTCAATAAGTTTTTTCGATGATAAATATATATTTTTCACAAACAATTTGATTATATAGTAAATAAATGTATAGTAGTGTGGGGCTGTAAGCGAAGGGGCGTCCTCGCCACCTGATCTGGGTAATTCAGTTTGAATTAGCAGACACCTTTGCACAAATCATTTTAATTACAATTTATTAATATCTAGAACAGCGGTCATTTCGAATGACTGCCGGGCGTACTAGTAGAACTATAACAATAAAAGTTTATTGATGTTGATTAGGGTCATGCTTAATGTTAGAAAATTAATCAGAAAAAATAATATTACACTATGAGTTAAGCGTGTTACTTGTTGGACGAATGAGTCAAAAGTCAGCTTAAAAGAGAATCCTTATTTTTATGGATTTTCTGATTATCAGTCATATAATTATCCAGCTCATCACTGTAAATCTAGTTCCATATTATGATTCCTCTTACATAGTTATATATTCTTATTATTTCATTGACTTAGGAGTTAATCAATGGGTTAATCTAAGATGAATTTAAAGTGGTTAATTTTAAATAATATTTTGTGGTAAGATATACATCATGATATGAATCAACTTATAAATATCGTGATATATAACTGCCAATGCTGACCATACACATTCAGTAAACTGCTTTAAAAGAAGTTATTAATAGTAAAAATTAAAAAAATGAAAACAAAAACCCAGTTGAAAGGGCATATATTTAGTGTGAGATTTTGTTCATTTTACTTTCTATTACAGGGAATCAGTTACTACACAAACTGAATTTTTTGTCTGCTTCCAAATACTTTACATATTTATTTTTACAGACACCAATTTAGAAGCGACTCCTACTTTAAAGAGTTAAGTAGCTAATTAAAAAAGAAATCTTTTCGAGTACGAAGAACGTTTGATAAAGCAGATGACGTCAGAGTAGGGTGCGAAATTAATCGATGGCTCGGCATTTTACCGAGTTGTAAAATTAGATTTTTCCCAAGCTTAATGAGCCAAGTTTTATTCCTGTTTTTAATAACTCGGCAATTTTCTTAATTGCACGTACTTGACTTTTCAACTTCAATGCACAGCACACGCTTCAAACAAAGACACTCCATGTATTAGCTGTATGCAATACAACGAACATTCTAGTATGGGTGATTCTATGTGAAAAATATTTTCGGAACTTCACACAAATTTTTTGGAAAAAGTATGAGCCATCAACTTAAAATAAAAAGCTATATACTTAAGTTAACAATCCCCTCCCCCTTCAACACAACAGTACACACGCTAATATATATATACTAGTAAGCCCGGCGGTCATACGAAATGACCACTGTTCTAGATATTATAAATATACAATTCTCCCAGTAACCGGAAATGCACATCAAATCAAAGATATTTATCAGGTACAATAGTCAAGTTTAATGAATAAATAATAAACGTATAATTTCGGAAAAAATATTCTTACCGAAAAAAACATCCAAGTTATAATAATCTGTAAAATAAAAATATTATTTACTATATAATAAAATAATTTGTGAAAAATATTTATTTATAGCCAACATAATCATCGTCAAAGCAATAGTTTTAACGAAACTGCAAAAAAAGAGCGCTGCCACTTTAATATATATAAAAAGGGCTGACGATAAATAAATTAAAACAAAGAAAGAGGGATTAAATTAAATTCGCGTTTACATTCATTTTTAACGGAGATTGCAAATCTAGCGATGGCTCACTCAAAATGCTAGAGAAATGTTTTGATTATTAGTCGTTTTCATTATAGAAACAATTGTGTAGATGACAGCACGATGCAGTTTTCTCGGAGTAAGAAATTCGGAATAGGTTATCGGCGACAGACATTTAAGCGGCTTATATATAAGATATAAGATCAAAAATAATCCCTCAAGTAATTAAATGGAAGGTATAATATATTAATATCAGAAGTCTTTTTTCTGGAAAAAGTTGTTGTATTGAAAAATAAATAATAATAAAAAGAATAAATATAAAATAAATAAATTTTTAAAATAATACAAAATATTTTACTTGTCTGAAGGTAGAAAGAAAAGCACAGATATTAATTGCCAAAGAAATCTTAAGATTAACATATTAAAAATTTTTCGGAAAACCGTTTTTTTTTTTTTTTTTCGGAGCAGGTGCTCGAAAATTTTCGGAAATGTCGGATCAAAATCATCCATGCAGTAAGCAATTGAATTTACCTTTTGCGCGAAAAAAATAAAATAAATTGAAAACAACTTTTAAAACGTAATATAGCAACAAGAAAATTGGCTCACAGAACTGGAATAAAATTCCGGAAAATTAAGGTTGTAAACAAAAAAATTGTGATAGAGAACTTGCAGTACTGAAAAATAATTATTGCTATGCATAATCGATCATCTTCTTCCAATGAGTTAATTATCGGTAATCGGCCAATTTGCTTAGTGGCCCACTTCTACTTTCAGGGTTAAAAGACTGACGTCACGCTGTCGAAATTATGGAAATTTAAATTCGAAGAATCAGCTTTAAAACGAGTTTTGGAAATGCAGTTATGACTTTTACAAGCGGCAATGGTTTCGATTTTAGTATTGATTTTTTTTAAAAGTTCACCCGCTTTTACTAGTCTTATCAAAAATAAATAAGTAAAGTATGAAGGATGGCTTAATATATCGTAAAAATATCGTTAAAAATAAAGAAAAGTCAAAAAATAATTGAAGTGATTCAATAAAGATTGGAAAACAAAAATTTTGAAAGTAGGGTTTTTAGATGGAGAAAATGTGTCTGTCGGTCTGTCTGTTCCCCCTCCCCCTATAACTTTTGAGGGAATTGTCCGATTTCAAAGATTTTTTTTTTTGCATTCCAAAATCTCGGCGAGGACATCTAATTTCCGTATTTTATTTTTTGATTTGAGCAAGTTTTCGTTCAATTTTGAACAGTTCCAAAAATAACATTAGCGCCTATGGGCAAAAATGAAGCAAATTATGTAAACACTGGGCATAAGATCCAAGTTTCTATGAACAAGTGTATTGGAATGAGCTCTCGGAGTGAGATTCCATCGGAACAAATTTTATCGGAAGGATCTTATGATGGGTGGAACATGTCCCAAGTTCATCCAGAACTAAAAAGGCCTATTTTTCTATGAAATGTTTTGATCGAGATTGTTAAGTTTATTTCTGAATGAATGAATGAATAAATGAGTGAATAAATAGATGAATGAGTAAATAAATGAATGAGTTAATGAATATGTATTAACCGTTGAGAAAGGTACAGTTGAAGTAATTAGGAACTAAAGTTAAATGAGAAAGAGAGAGATAGCTAATTATTAATTTAAAGTTGGTGTATACGGGAAAGTAGGCTCGTATAGTTCTAGATGGAACTTCTTGATTACATGTTAATTTTATTTTTCATTTGGGCAGAATTCAGCGAAATTTGTGCGAAGTTGATTTTCTTTGTACATTCCAAGTGCAATAATTAATATCTCATAGAGTTAGGGCAAGAACTTTGCTTCTAGTGCGAAAACTTTTATTCGAGTAGCGATTTATGTTACTTCACTAACATAAATCTCGTTCCATTATGCTCTCCTTATCAGGGCCCGCGCTAAGCATTCGCCACCACGCCAAATGCGACAAAATTGTAAATTCGGTGAAATAAATTCTGACTTGGCGAAAGGAAATTTCTCCGAAATTTCCATCGGTAAAAAAAATTTAAGTGATTGCACATTGTAAAAAAAAATATGCTTTTTCTTCTGATCGCCAGTTTTCTATTGAAAAAAATCATCATTAAAATGTTTTGAAGTTATTTGGCCAAAACTTTGAAATTTGGCTAACACTTTTAAAATTTGGCTACTTTACCGGCTAACGGTTTGAAATTTCTGGCGCGGGCCCTGCTTACATACATTTTTTCATGATTTCACTAACTTAAAAGTGAGGTAATGGGCTAATTTAAGATGAATTTGTTTAAATTATAAATAATATGGATTTGGTAATTGGATAGATATTAAGCGATATATATATACCAACGATAGCTGTAGCAATTATCACATTCGGCCTGTAGTATGAGACGCGTAAATAACTTTTTGCTCCACTATTAAAAACAAACAAACATTTAATGACTATTCTTGATGTTGCATGGAATTGTACTATTAAAATACTGCAGACATTTTAAAAATAATACTTCAATGTATTCCTGACAAACACATAACTTCATTTATTTACAATACACTAACATATACATTATATACATACAGCGCAACTGCTACTCATTGTACTTTGAAATATAAGTATTGGAAGTTAAAGTTATTGTTTTGAACTACAGACGATAATTAATAACAGAAAATATCAAATAAAATAAATATAAATGAAATATATAACAATTATTTTTTAACTAGATCTAAAATTTGGTTACTCAAGAGCCCAATTTACATTTGAAAACATTTTAAAACTCCTACAAAAAGGAAATAAGATCACACATCTACACGCCTTACGAAATTACCTTCCATTATAATGTAGTGTGAGTCACACTAGTGTTGCAAAATATATTTACGGAATAACATGAATCAAATCGATTCTAACTAGTGTAAAATGATTATCTTACTATCATAGTGCAATAATGTAAAAGCAATAAATTACAGATTCAAATAAATTATACAGCTACAGAAATTTCTTAATGCCATAAAAAAATTTCCATTTGGTAGTGTGAATGTGAGTCACTAGACTCTAATATTTATGAGGAAATAGAATTGAAAGATTTAATGAGCAAAACCAACGTTGTTGTATTACTACTAATTGCAAAAAAAATATTGCATACACAAGTCTCGGAATCAAAGGAGTCTTCATTGCGAAAACATTTCTACAAAGCTGAAACAAGCCAATACGTAGGAAAGAGAAAAATTTATTTGCCAGGTTCAACTGGTTTATTGTCGAATAAAATAGAAGCGGAAGAAAAACAGATATTTCACAAAAATCGCTATCGAAAATAGGACGCATCAAAAAAACCATAACTGAAAAAAACAAAAACAACAAAAAGAAAAAACAATGATACTGAATGCTAAAATGGACCTCAACAAAGTACATTGATGCATTTTTAGAATAAAAGCAATTCTCTTAAAAGCTTAATTTTAGTTACCATACCATTTTCATTTCATCCATTTTATGTTGAGCTAAAACAATTCCTCAAAATTTTCGACCTTGCAATAATATTTAGTGTTTTTTTTCGTTAAAACGACACGGAACTAAATTTCAAAAATTTTAAAATCCCCATGCATTTTGTTTCTCAGCGATTTTAAAAAAGACTGATTTTCTTTCCCGTAAAACTCATTTTTGATCCGAAAAGGTTTTTTTTTTTTTTTGATGATTTTGGAAAAGTTGTAGCAAGGAAATGAATATTTCTTATATACTTGCACGATCCCAGAAACAGAATCCAAATTTCCATTTTCCAAAAAGAAATAAGAAGAAAAAAAAGCATTGCAAAACTAAAAAAATCGTTCAAAAAACGCGGAGCAGAGAAATGGAGAAAGATGGAAGATACGAGAAGAAATCGCTGATAGGTGGAATATTTTTACCCCTTTTCTTTGAGCTTCCAGATGCAAAAAATAAAGGCAAAACACGTGTGCATATGTTAACACGTACACATATGTGAGTGTATGCAATATTATTTGCAGCTTGTACTTCAACACAACTTGTTGTTTTGTCCATTAACCATCAGCACCCAAAAATGTCGAGGAAAAAAAAAAAACCGAAATTTTTTTTATTGGCTTAAATAGTAAAATAAATCTTTAAAAATGTTACCTCAAAGTTTCAGAAAAATTGAAGCAATATTTATTGATTCATTATTGATTTTATTAATGTGCGATTTTCCACATTTTCATTCCGAAACCGAAACTGTGTTGATGATAGGCCACATATTTAATTTTGAAAATAAAATAAGCGAGAAGAAGTAATTTTACCGGGACTTGTAACTGAAAAAGAAAAAAAAAAATAGTTCCTTACTTCAAAGTTTTATAAAGATGCAAAACCGAACGTTATTTTCTCTCGCTTTGTGTTTTGTGCATTTCATCGCGATTAAAATGCAAAGGCTTTTTAAAATTTGTATCAATAATGTGGATTTTCCCCCCACATGTTCCTGAAACTATACATAACAAATCTATGCATTACTTTTATAATAACTTAAGTATATATATATTTTAAAATTCTTCTTGTGGTTTTTGAATTTTTCGTAGTTTTTCTGCGTTACTTCAGTTTTTTTTTTCTCAAAAAGTATTTGACTTATAAGAAATGCAATGCATACAAGTTTAGCCTTTTGAGTAATAAATCAACATAAAAAAAATTGAGACTTTACGTCAATTTTTTAAAAAAGATGCATTTAAAAAAATTGCAATTTTTTTAAAATTAAATTTTCTTTGCGAATTATGCATAAAAATACATTTGCTTTAAATATTAAATTTCTTATCAAGTGATATAACATGACATGAGACAAAAATTGTAAACAAACACATTATAGAGAAAAAAAATGCTCTTATGATGCCGACTCCTCTTAATTCTTGCCACACAAAGAGAGACGTTTAAAGTTCTTAATAGTAAAATGCTGAAAATCTAAGCTTAAAATTATTAGATTACTATTTAGTAGAGAGCACAACAGCTCCAGCTATCAGCTTTTATACAAATATAAAAATAAGTTTCGTTTATATAAACCACTCGTGAAAAATTTATTCCATTTAACCCTCTCGTGTCACGCTGACTCTAATGTGAGGCCCCTACTTCAAATAGAGATAATTGGGTTTTGAAAAACCCAAAATGTATCTTTTTCTTTCTCAGTGACACCTTTTATTCATGTATAGCATATACGAGAATTAAAAACGACTACAAAAGCCACTAATTTAAAATTATTTGGCACTAATCAATCCATTTTACATTTATTTTGAATTTAGTAATCCACAGAATTCTCCCATATAACCTTTTAATATTTTCAAAAACATAGTAAGTCTACAAAAGAAACAAAATGAAAAAAAAAAAAAAAATGAAAATGCTGTTATTGACTTTTAGTTCATTGATGTAATGACCGTGCATCCGTCTGCACATGACACTAAAGTACACTGCAAAAAATCCTAGTACAACCTTTCACCAAAAAAAAAATGAAACAAATGGTGAAATTTAGCTGCAACCAGCATTTGGTACTTCAGTTGAACCATTATAATGGTTCCTAGTTTCACATTCACGTTGACACTAAACCATCATTTGGCACTAAATTGAGCCAACATAACATAATGTTGGCTCAATTTAGTGCCAAATGATGGTTGGAATCACCAAGAACATGGTAAAAGTGGTGAAATTTAGCTGCAACCAACATTTGGGATAAAAGTTGAACCATTATATTGGTTCCTCGTTTCCCATTTATGGTGAAACAGGGTGAGACTTCACCATTATAATGGTTCAACTTTTATCCAAAATGTTGGTTGCAGCTAAATTTCACCATTTTCTCCATGTTCTTGGTTCAATTTAGTGCCAAATGATGGTTGCAACTAAATTTCACCCTTTTTTTTTTTTTTTAAAGTGAAAGGTAGAACTAGAATTTTTTAGTTTCATGACCCTCAAATAAGGCTCGGAAAAAAAAAGCAGGAAGGATCACTTTTGAAAAATATTTGTTTTTTCTCTTTTTGCACAGGATTTGTGGTGGCATTTTATACACATGAAATAGTAGAAATTGTTTTCTTCTTTTCCCACAATTCGGTGACGAGAGGGTAAAGAATTTTCAAAATTTAAACTAAAAAACTAAACTCTGGCGCGGCAGCCCTTTTGAGGGGCCATGGCCTACTGTGCCCATCCCGGTTTTCGAGACCGACGGCGCTGAGTGCAGAAGCAGAAGTTCCGGTCAAGTGGTCGGCCTGACGCGGAACCCCCAGTGCTTAGTTCCCAAGCATGCTTGATGCTCATTTTAACGACCCCACCGCAGGGATGACAGGCTGAGTCGACCCTGCCCAGCCCGGGAATGGAACCCCGGACCTGTGGCATGGTAGCATGGAAGGCTACCACTCAGCCACTGGGCTTCTTATTCTCAAAATTTATTCCAGAAAAAAAAAAAGAAAAAAAAATTATTAAAAATATGCAATTCATTCAAACATTTATTTTGTTAATTTCTGCAGAAAAAGAAAAACCGCGTACGCTAAGATTCGAGTTCCCGCATCGATCAAGGCAAGTTTCTATTTCTTTTTTTAATGAGCTCTCGCAAGAAATCCGCAATTCCTTTTTATCACGTTTGATATGAAAGGTACACCAGTTTTTGTCGACAAAAATGGCTTTTCTTACTTGCGTGAATCATTTCGCGCACGGAGGAACGTTTCCTATGCCACTGACAAAAACAAAAGTCGCAGTTTGAGAGAATCGCGATTATAAACAAATTCTTATTTTAGAGATAACACTTATTTTTAACATCGTTGTAGCTGGAATGAAAGAATTAAAAAATAAACGAAAGTGAAGAATTAAGGGGAAAACAAAAATATTTTCAGGGTTTTTCTTCTTTTTTTTTGTGTACTTATTTATAGAATGTGAATGTTAATAAGTAGCAGGACTTGCTACAATGTGATTCTGTCTAAAGATCTTTCACAAAAAAGGTAAACTTCATTACTTTTCACATGTATTTTTCTTTTTTTTTTTTTACCCAAAATTTATAATTACCGAACATCTTTTGTACAAACCGCTAGAAATCATTAGAAAAAAATTACGAAGAAAGACAGGGCAGCTTCAATATGTAACAAAAACAGTAAATGATGAAACCAGTTATAAATTTAGCTATTAACTGAAACATAAATATACGCATGCTGTTTAAAATAACATTCATCTTTTCCACGAAACATTTTAAAAGCAGTTATAAAAATACTTTTCAAAACATCCCCACTAAATAGTGTGACTTAAATACCTTCTCTAAAACGTTTAATAAAATTATACTAATTACAGCAAATTAATAATTAAAAAATAAATGAGATTAAACACACAAATTTTAAAGAATGTTTACGTAAAGTTTTTAAAAATATTTTGAAAAAATGTCAATAACCTCTTAAGCACGTTTTCATAACTAACATTGCACTAATAATTTCCAGTTAACACACTATTCCAAATCCAGAATATATCGGGAGGAAATGCTAGAAACTCGTTGGTTACTCGGAAGAAAAGCAAATAATTGATTGCGAAGTTTATACAGATTGTGCAATAGGAGAAATCCATCACGATAAAAGAAATTTTGCAAAGGAAACTTTTGTGAATACTTACAATGGATTTCTTTAGTTGCGAAACAGGGTGTGTTTTTTTTTTTCACCAAAAATCAGGATTGATGCTCCTTTTTAAAAGTAAAACATTAAGGAATTTTTGAGAGACTCTACAAAAATGATTAAGGACACACCCAAAAATATTTGAATAGTTAATTTAGAAAATTTGATAATTAACTGCTTTAACGTCGAAAGGTTCAAATCTTTAAGCTGAAAAGGGATTCGTCAAAACTCTAAAACACGTGTACGCATTTTATTTATTTATTTATTCTTTTTGTCTTTTGGAATTTTGCGCTTTAATAGCACTGCTCTTATTTACTTTTTCTGCAGAAAGGTAAAATGTTTTATTGTCTACATTTGTATCTTATTTTTTAAAAAAATATTAACGATTGATAAAAATAAATAACTAAATAAATTAATTGATAACAAAATCACAAGCATCGAGTTCTGACAACATCTGTCAAAAGAAATCAACTGCGAATAAGTTGATAATTCATTTCATCCATCACATATTATGCAAATATTGACTCTCCCCCATCCCACACTATAAAAAAAATCTATTCAACCTTTCACCAAAAAAAAAAAAAAAAAAAAAAAAAAAAATGGTGAAATTTGGCTGCAACCAACATTTCGTACTAAGTTGAACCATTATAACGGTGTAGTCTCACCTAGTTTCTCAATGAATGTGAAACTAGAAACCATTCGATCTAATTCCTAATGCACATGATTAGTAATACATTTTCTAGCATAATTTTTTTTTTTAACATAATTATCGTTAATTATATATTTAGCTCAATGCAAAACAAAAATATTCTACAAAATTAGTTTATATATAGTAGTTCCCTATCTTTCATGACTCCCTTCTTGACAGTTTAAACCAGTTTTTGACATTTGTCGGGTGAAAAACTAGTTTTGGACGTCGAAAAACCGACCCTGCTCAAAAGTAATATTTACTTAAATAACTGGAAAAAGTCTCTAATCTCCGTATAACGAACTTTACGGAGATTAGATTAGATAACGTTACATAATTAACGTTAATTGTATATTTAGCTCAATGCAAAACAAAAATATTCTACAAAATTAGTTTTACATATAGTAATTCGGTATCTTTTATGACTTCCTACTAGACAGTTCAAACCAGTTTTTGACACTTGTCGGGTCAAAAACTAGTTTTTGACGTCAAAAAACGAACCCAGCTAAACAGTAACATTTACTTAAATAACTGCACGAAGTCTCTAATCTCCGTATAACGAACTTGTTTCTATAGTAAGCGTTCTCTTCAACTGGAACCAAGCGAGACATCGTTATAGCGAGCTCCCCTGTAAGAGCGAGTTTTGGTAACTGTCCCTCAGGTTCTCCGAAGAGAATATCGCGGAAAAACCTCGCATAATAAAATCCAAAAAAGTGAAGACCTACCTATGCAAAATCCGTCCATCCAGAGAGCGACGCGGGAAGCAGGCCAAGCGACAGAATGTACTGCTTGCTTCTGTAATCCAATTATAGGGATGAATTTGCTGAGCCCGACACTTTACTCCTCTCACTTACTCGGAAGAAGAGAGAGAGAGAGAAAAAAAGAGCAAATAAAACGGCACGGGGCAGGGTATGAGACGGAAACCAGGTTGGCAGGGGAACGAAAGAAATAAAAAAAGAAAACACAGAGAGAGAATTTCACCCCAATGAAGCGAGTGGTAATAAGATCTCCGGAACAGCAAACGCGAGAATAAGGAAAAATTAAAAAGAGAGACGCAGCGAAGTGGAGGTACACACCTGTGCGATGTTCGCTGGCAAGTGAAAACGCACACAATGGTGGAAAAAACACGCGTAACCTTGGAGAGAGAGTGACATTTCGCAACGGTTCCACGCCACAGATAAGGAAAATTGAATCGTTATTCGCTCTTCCGAACGATACCTTTGATTCGAAGAGGGTTGTTTGGAGCTACGCCCCGTATTCCAACTTGGTAGTAAGAGACGGACGCTATTCCTTTTTTTGCAAACGCCTGGCTCTTTAAAGTCGACTAGATATCAGCAGTCGTACTTTGATTTCTCGCTCCCCCCCCCCCCCGGACCTGGAGAACGACGACACATTCATAAGGCTTCCGTCACTTTCATCCCCAGTCCCATACGGCAAGGGCCGTGGTAGACTAGTGCTTGGGATGTCGCACTTCCAACCGGAAGGTCGCGTGTTCGATACCCGACCCGCTGAAGAACCACCATGTACACTTGGGGACACGTGCATGTGAAATCCGTGGACCCCACAACATCCAGTAGCTCACGCCCGGGGGAGGGCATTCCTAAGGCCCAGTGCAAACAGGGAAGCAGGTTGGTGGAGAAAAGAAAAGTCCCTTACGGCGCGGGAAGAGTTTCGCAATTGTATACATGTTTCTTTTGCGTTCTCAGAAGTCATTGTCATACCCATAGTGCATACAGTAGAGCGCCGATTATCCGAACTCCAATTAAGCGAACTTCTAATTATCCGAACAGCCTATTGCCTCCCCCACCTAAGAAAAAAATATTCCTAACCGAACTTCTAATTATACAAACACCCTATTTTTTCAATCCCCCTTCCCCCTCTTCAGATTTATTATGTGAAATCGAATCCCATATAAGTATTTCGTAGGGAACACTAACAAGAGAATAAAAGGCTTGGTGAAAGGGGGTATAATCAAAATCGAAGCACAAAATTCCTGTTCATATCACCTCCCATTCGCAGTGAACATTTCATTGTAGTTCTTTCTACACCGTAATAGCCCTGTATAGCCGTATGCCTTGAAGTGTGAAGGTTTTTCTATTGTCACAATATTCCTTAAATTGTCTGTCCAATTATCCGAACTTTTGCTTATCCGAACTAGGGTCTGTCGCGACGTGTTCGGATAATCGGCGCTCTACTGTATTCGGTACAGTTTCCTTTAAAAATAATTTCAAGTTACCAGTATGTTTAACTTCGGCAACAAGAGGTTTACTGATAAAGTAACAAAAACGTCAACCCTTACGAAATGGCTACCATACTTGTTGCTCACTCGAGAATGCCTCCCCGAAAGATAAGAGAGATTTTGAACAGGGGAGACAAAAAACAAAATGATGAACGGGATTTGAGCAGAAGTTCAAACTGGAGGCCGCAACAGTAAAATATGAGGTCGCATATCGAACCACCGACCTTCCGTTTGGAAGCACACATCGTAACCACCCCAGTAGCAGAAATCGAGCAGCACCGCAGCGAGCGCTGCAGATTTATCTTGAAGCTTGCAGATTAATTAGCCACCTTCCAAATTTTTTTTTTCACTTCAAAAGTAGTTAGTAGGGTTATTATTAATGACTCAGATAAATGTTTACCCTAAATTCACTAAGTTATAGAGTAAATAATTTTCAAATATTAAACTTATATATCTGTATTTATTTTTCTCTTAGCTTGCATTAATTGCATGTTCAATTTTAGATGTATTTAAAAATTGAATAATTAAAACATTTATTGTCTGCATGCATTATTGTTATAAGTCAACTAAAAATACGTAGTTTGCTATTTTTTAAGATTGTAAGTTTGGTTCCACATCATTTGGTGCCGCAGATAAATTTTGACTTCTGAAGCTTTTGCTGCAGATTGATACAGAAAATTCTGCTACTGGGACTGGGCTACCACCACGTACACTTGGGGATACGTGCATGTAAAATCCGTGGACCCCACTACATCGCGTCCTTGGGAGGACAGCCCTAAGGCCTAGTGCTAACAGGGAAGGAGATTAGAGGTGAAAAGTAAAAAATGAGAAATGCCGCACTCTGCTCCTAAGAAAGATAGTAAACGACTAGGTTGCAGCGAGAAAATTCTAATTCTTCCAAGAACGGTTTGGAGAAGTTTCGGAGCCGCAGGGTTAGAGGATGAAAGTAGATTAATTTTACCAAAGAATGAAAATCGCCAGGATGAAAGTGAACTTCACGTTAACCTATTCACGATGAACCCAGAGAATTTTAGGGGTGCCCCTCCCTCTCTCTACAAACAAATGCTTTCTTACCACAAACTTATCACTTTTAAAAAGCAACTAACTATGATTTTCTTTTTGGTAAGGAGAAAAAGCATGTTGAAAAGCATCACCGAAGATCTGGTTTTGGACCTGTGAGTATACCCCTGGACCAGCGATATCGTCCCATTTGGCTCGGAATAAAAAGATTCCATGTTCTACGATGGACTTGTCAGTCGCTGCTTAGGGAAATGACGTGGGGCAGCAAAAACCTTCCTTAATTCTGAGTACACGTCAGATCACCTTCGATTTCATCGAAATAAGAGCGAGAGGGAAAATAATGATGAGGAAATGTTTACTATTCATGAAGAACAATAAGCCAGCTTCGTTGTTTTCTTTTTCTTTTTATGTAATAAATTTAAAATTGGAAATGGAACAGTGCGCCTACAAAAATGTATTTGCTATTTTTACAGCAAATACAAAATCGAATGTTTTTCGCAGGCCACAAAACAATTATTTCGGTTAGTTATTTCCATACCTTAAACCAGTGGTTCCAAACCTTTTTTCCCGAGCGAACCCCTTCTAAGATCCTAAAGAAAACTGTGAACTCCGTTATGCAGCCCTTAGTAACGGGTAACAAAACTATAAAATTCACTAGCACTATATATTTTCCTTGTTGCACAATAGTTCATAACGAGAAATGAAAATAGATTTCAAAAAAGTCTAAGTTTAAACCAAAACCAAAATACAGAAAATGAATATGTTTTTAAAATTATTACTTTTTGTTAGTTGTTCTTTCTGAATTCCTAATAGGCAGTAAACATAAAAAAGTATTCGCAAAAAAAAAAAAAAAGAAAAAAAAATAAAATAAATAAATAAATAAATAAATTGAAAATTATTTTCCCGGCAGCGCGAAAAATTTCACACGTACAAAATTTTGAATCAATCAATAAATATCTTCGGTTCAAAATTCGTAAAGGTTGTGGAAATTTACAATATTAAAACTCATATATTTTCAGAAATTGAGAAAATGCAGAACAGTTGGAATAAAGTGTGATAAATGTGAATACAAAATTTAAAATTAATGATTAAATATCTTCGGTTAAGCTTTGGGGTCTGTATGTGAGAAAAAAAAGCCGAAAATAATGCAAAATTTTAGTTTTAAATAAATTTATATTTTCCGACTCTTTCTTTGCGCTTGCGAGGAAAAAGTGGGAAATTTTAGGAGAAACATACGGTCAAATTTTAAATTAATCAATGAATTTCTTCCAATACCACTTCGTGATTGAATGTTTCGAAATCAAACAGTAGTGGGAAAAGGTGCGTTTCAAATTTTGTACGTATGCTTCCTATGCCAGTCCCCAACTTTTGTGCATTATGGGGAAAACAATTAATTTAGAAACATAATTTTTAAACTCCGTACTAATACGTAACTTTATTATTTCCTGTTTTTCTTTTACGTTAGCAAACTATAATTTAAGCCATTGCAATATTAATTTCGCGAATCCCCTTTCGACACCACGCATACCCCTGGGGGTTCGCGAACTACCGGTTGGGGGAAACACTGTTTTAAACGAAACGATATATATGTTCAGGAACGTCTAATTTTTTTCAAGAATACTTCGCATGTCGCAAGAAATGGCATTTTTACAACCGATTTCTAAACGAAGTCGGTAGAAAATAAGCTTCATAAATTACTCAAACGTTTTTTCAGAAACAAAAACTTACCTCACCATGGAAAATCCGCAGAATTGACTTACTTGGTTTGGATTTTTGAAGGCGTTATTTATGACCGACTTCAACACAACGCTGCGAGTTAATGAATATTTCGAAATAAATTAGTCACAGAGCTCACATATGAGCTTGGTACATAAAAAAAATAAATAAATAAAAAAATTAAAAAAAAAACATTTAGAAACAAAAAAAATCAGGAAAAAAAAGTTTGGAAATAGTTATGTGAATGACAAATCAGTCTATCCCTTAAATTGTTTTTAAAGGGAACATTATGTTTGAAGCTTCTAAAAAAATAAAGTTTTATGAATAAGAAACATAAAAGTGATGGGGTCGTATGAATGAAACTTTTAGTCCGTGGGCCGGCCTCAAAAATTGCTTAAAATTAATTTTCGTTCCGACTCTTGAGGGGCAATTTTATTCTGCCAAAATAAAGCATAATATTGGCTGGTAAATGTAAATTCATAAAGTTCTCCAAAATATGATTGTCCATTAATTCACAGTAACCAAAGTTATGAGGAACTATTTCATTTTTACGTTAGCGCATGGATATCCGAAAAAGATAGCACTGTGACGTCACTAAAAAAGAAATTGACCAATCAGAGCAACAGGAGCGGCCCGCTGTTTACGTTTTAGTAGCGCGTTCACTGTCTGATTCATTGGAGTTATACAATTCTTTTTGCTTTCACACTGTTTTTTTTTTTTTTTTTTTTTTTTTTTTTTATGTTAACGCTTTTAAAAAATTGTCACTTGCAGTTTTAATGTAAGGGGGTACGTTAGTTCAATGACAGTAATTTTTGAGTTGTTCATGCATCTTCAATGATTTATTTAAATAATTTTTATTTAAACTTTCAATTCTGTAGGGGAAAAATAATAAAATCCCCTTCATAAAAAATGTCAATCCGATTTTTTTAACAATTACTACGTCACTGAAAATATTCTTCCTTTTAAAAAAAATCTGGGGATATTCTATATCATTCCAGACAAATATATGCATCAAGGACGTAGCCAGAATTTTTTTTTTTTTTTTGGGGGGGGGGGGGCTGAGTTTGAAACACTTATGTTGAGGAAAGTTTTAGGGAGGAATATATGCTACATTGCGAAAAATTTCCGGATTTCGGTTGGAGGCCCGAAATCCGGACAACACAATCCAGGCCCGTGGGCCCCCCCCCCTCCCTCCCCTCTGGATGCGGCCTTGATATGCATTAAAGGGGGACACAATATCAGGGCACAAATCGGCTTTTTCACTTTTTATCTCTTCAGAAACCGCTATGACCCGTTTATAAAAATTTTGGGTTTTAAGAGTTAATATAAGCAGTAGTCATACGGAGTAATTCCTGGTCACGCCTTTTTTAGTTTTATAAACTGGTATAACAAAGTAACTGCTACCTGAAATATGACAAACGCTCCTTAACCCTACACCGTGCAATTTTTCGTTTCTTTGTAAAGAAAAAAGAAAGAAAAATTGTGTTTGTATGTACTAGTTATAAGTAGAAAAAATAGTAAAAATTTTTTTATTAAATTCGGAAGAATAGAATCCGAGGAAATTTGGCATGTTTTTTAAAAACAACACCGAGCATTTAGGGGTAACATTAATAATTTTTTATATAATCATTTTAATAAATGAAACAAAATTAATAATAAATAGGTATGCACTATAATCATAAAATAGCAATAAAATAGTAAAATTTATTAAAATAATTTATTTTATTATTATTTAAAATTGAAAAAAGATATCAAAGTAAAAATTTGCACATTTAACTATTAATTATTAGTTACATGTGCAAATTTTTTACTTTAATTACCAATAAAGTTTAATAATTTCACTAAAAGGTTTTAAACAAGAAACCTAAAATCTGTAGGGGGTTTGATGCAATAATGTTTGTTTCTTCTTTGGTTGAGAGTCAATTGATTTTAAAACAAAATCCTAAAAAATAATTTAGTCAACCACTTTACACTAATTTGTTATATAATTACAAGAATAATCTTCCAAAAGATACCAAATAAAGTGAAATAGAACAACCAGAGACACCTGTTCTTGTTTACACTGCAAATAATGCAGGAGCATAAAAAGTACCCCCGAATGCGCGGTGTTGTTTTAAAATGACAAGTAAAAAAGGCGCCTTAAGATGTATTTTTCACGAAAATTTTCGGACAACTTATATTTATTTTATTTTAACACTATGTAAGCAATTAAAGACTATTTTTCAAAAACATGTTGCTTAAAATTTGTAAAAAAATTAAGAATTAGTTGTTTTTTGTACAAAATCAACATGTGTTACGATTTGTGAAAAAAGATGAAGCTTGAGCCCAGTTTACAAGATTTAGGGGAAACTGTATTAACTAATACGATCTTACATACAAAACGAAAGAATACACCACTTGTTAGAAATAATGATAACAAGAGCTTAATCAAAACAAGAGCTTAATGAACGAAAATTAGAGATGTTGTTTAAAAAAAAACACAGTGCTGTGTAGGGGTAACTATTCTATTTCATGTTGGAAGAAAAGATTTCTTCCTCGCCTCGATAAGTGAATTAGTGGTATCAGAAATAAAGTTCAAGGACATGAACAATAATAAACTTTGCTTTGATACCACATGTGTCAAACGTAAAGCTGTAAATAGTGCCTTAAATAAGATGGGAAAACCCCTACCCATTTCAATGCCAAATGCGTATATATTTATGTGTCTAAAAAAAAAAACTCTCTCTTGCTAACATATTTCCGTTCAACAATGTAGTGTAAAATTTAGCTCGCAATGTAAAAGATGCAATATTTTATTCAATAACGGAATGGATACTTAAATGGAAGACAACAAGGACTGAGGCAACTGTGAGGTAAGTCCTCTGATGCGTACCCACTATTTAAATTACTGCTGAATTAGAAATGTACAATACAAATATAACACAGAAAGCAAGCGCTCCATACGCACGTAGAATACCAATATAACACATGTGCTAATAATACATAATATATCTTTCTATTGTTTTATTGTGCACAATGTAAAAAAAATATAGATTTTCAGAAATTTTGAAGGAAAAAATATGTTACTTACTACTACAAAAACATTTTGAAAACAGATCGTCTCCAAAAATTATACCTTTTTTAAAGATCCATACCAGTGCTATATTTAAAACAAAATAATTCTCGTTGATGCTGTTTTATATTACAAATAGCCTATGCTTTTGAATCCAGTGCATATATTTTGTCTATATTTAAATACATTGGTCGCAAGAATTGATTACAAGAGCCTTTTTTAAAATGAAGTTTAAAATAGAATGATAGCAAGGGTCGAAACTTTGTTTACAAACAATGATGTCAGCGACTGATGTTACAGCCGGCGTGATTGGTTAACTTCGCGGAGCAAAAAATAATTCGATGATTTCATTGGAGCAGAGTACGAATACATCGAAAAAAGAGTGCAAAAGGAAATCTCTTGTTATTAAGTTATGGCCAAGTATTTTTTGGATAACTTAATAAAATTAGAATTACTAGAACATTTTAAATAGTTTCCTTCAAAGAAAAAATTGCCTCCAGAGCATCGGAACGAACTTGAACGATAAATGCATTGGGCCCACGGACTATTTAGCAAGATTATTTTTAAAAATACATAATATTTTTTGAATAAGTAGCATTTGATACGTAACAGTAAAAATATTTTTATTGGGTGAAAATATTGTTGAAAAACTGGGGGGGGGGGGGGGCTGGCACTACTTCGGGTGTTTTGGGATGTGCTAAGTAAAAAGTGGTACAACAAAAGTGGTAAATGACCAATGAATGAGCTAAAAAATCTTCCAGTCAATAAACATGTAAGATTTGGAATCTAATAATTAGGTCAGATAGCTTAGAACTGCATGGAAGAAATTACTGTTGCCACTTCATCTAGAAATTTTGTGAAAAAATTAAACTGTTCAACCACCGGTCGATTTACTCTATTTAACCCATTCACTCGTCTTCGTACCATTTTAAAAACAATTCTTTTGGAGGCCATAAATTATGAAAGAGATTGCCTCTCGGTGATGCTTTTGTTATTCAAACACGGAAAATTTGAGACTTTAAAGTTAGGTTAAATCACGAAGTAAGCTAAAGAGTGCTAAGAAAAATGTTTATGAAATTCGATTACCAAATTCTGCTCTTTAATAACACAACGGCATCTTTCGTCAAGATATTCGCTTCATTTTTCCTTGTTTATTTTTAAATTTAAAAAGAAGAAACCAATAACAACCTTCAAAATAATGAATTTTGAGCCATTAACTTTCTTTTCTTTGCATTTACATGTCATTTAAGACACCTGTGATGTAGAAAATCAGTACCTCGTTAAAATTTGCATTGTAAGTATATGCAGCAAGGCTAAAATATTTCAATCACGTCACACTAGCTCAGAGGGGGGGGGGGTATGTTTATGCAAGTAATGGCTGGAAGAAGCTGAATTTCACAAATGTCATACGTAATGCACAATTAATATTGCCATAAATTTGCCTTTTAATAGGAATTACATCCAACATTAACTACCGTGCACAGTATGGCAACAGATTTTGTTTTCTTTACAACTGCAAATGTATAAAATCGAACGTGACCAAGCACAATTTTATTTTCAATGAAAATTCCATGCACGTGATTCGGAATTACGAAAATCGTTTTACGGCTCAATTTCATCGAACAAAATACGGGTTTTCCTTCTATTTGTGCCTTTACCTTACCATGGCTGAATGAGAGAAATACGGAATTTTTAAAATTCCGCACAACAGGGGCTGTCAGCGTTGGCGGATACAGTAAAACCTGTACAGTTGACCACCTTTGCAAGCTGATCACCTGTCTAAGTTGACAGCTTTTGTCAGGAACGGAATGACCCCTTTTTACATGGTTTTATTTAACTTGACTTGTGGCGGAATTTTGTAAGGCGGTTTTCGACAACTATTACTGCATAAATTATCTTCAAATTTTGCACACAAGCTTACCTTTGATGACAATACAATAATCCATCCATTTTATAATTTATTATAACGTTAATTAGGAAAAAAAATTAATAATTTTGGCTCTGAGGAAATGATCAGCATTATCATTTGCCGTTTGGCAACAATAGTTTTGTTTGGATAATGCAACGATGTTTTGAATTTAAATAAAACCATAGAACATTTTTGGCGATTTAATATTATTTATATAATGAAGGGAAACCTTTACAACTTGACCACCAAAGTTGACCACCTGTCTATATTGACCTATATTTAAAGTTAAACACTTTAAATTCATCTGAAATTACCTCATTATATTCCCTTCTAAGTTAATGAAATAATGAGAAAACAGTTATGTAAGAGGAAGCCTTATGGAATTAGATTTATAGAGTGATGAATAGGATAACGATGAGGCTGAGGATGAGGAAATCCACAATGATAGTTATTCCTTTTTAACTTGACTTTGAGTCACTCATGTGACAAGTAACACACTAAACTCATCGTTAATTTTCTAATATTAAACATGACATTGATCAACATCATTAAACTTTTATTGCTATATAGTTATCTCAGAAAAAAGATAACCAATCAGAAAAGAGAATTCAAAACATGGATATTTTTCATTAAGATGATAGAACACTAACGTTTGCTTAGACCCATTTTTGGATATTAAAAAAAAGTGAGAGAGAGAGATCGAAAGCAAGACCAGACCTTCATAAAATGAATAAAATTCATAGGCTTTAAAAGATTCTCCTAAAACACTTTAATTTATTTTCCTCTTTATGCATGTAAATTTGTAGAGGGTAATAATTTCTCTGTATTTTACTGTTTTGTGATAATTAATCAGTAATAACCTTCATGAAATGAAAGTTATTTCTGGAAAATTTTCTTTTTGCAAAAATTATAATGAATTTACACTCCTCAACACGGAGTTGTACAATCCGGGGGAAGAATAAATAAGTAAAATAAATTTAAAATTCTGAGCATTATTGGTCAGAACTTATTAGAACAAAATGACTATCTTTATTTTCACAACGAAAATTACTTTAGTTTCGTTTTCATTCAGTCAAAACGGAACACTTCCTTTTTAGCTAAAAAATAAAAAATGCTCATTAAAAATTCAAGATGATTATCCAGTGTTTCTTAAAACTTAAGTTTAAATTATATGCGATTTGACTTAGTTACATTTAATGCATAATAAAGTGTAATGAAATAATGTCCCTTCCCTCTGGATTTTGTTTTCATTTAATGAATAAATTTTTAACATACATTGTAATCGTTGCACAGTACTTGTACGATGTACATTTTTGATTGTAGTTATTGCGCAGTATAATTAAGACAAATAAATAAATAATAAAAAAAAAAACAATCTTTTATTAGTAAACGAAATGCTTTGGGTTTGCTATTCGAGCATTAAACAATTTCCCATCACTTCACAGATTAGAATAAGATTTGACACAAGTCCAACTATCCTATTGAAGAAATATTTTCATGAATGGTTACATTAAAATTTTGACCTTTTTTCCCCTCTAACTAAAGCTTAGTTTCGCAAATTTAAAACGGCAGAAATAAATACAATCCTTTCCCCTTAAATTTTGAATCACTGTAAAGAAAGTAAGAAACTTCTTGAGATAAAATTTGTTCGAAAACTCGACAATGCACAGACCAAAAAACAGATGTTAATCAACATGTTCTAAACTAACTTAAACCTCTTATGTTATAAAACCTGAGTTAGCTCAGCAAAACGTATGTTCCCTGACAGGTGACACTTTGCTTGTTAGTCTTATAACGTAATAGAGAACGCTGTCACACCACACAGCAAAGGTCAAAAAGGTTTTGCTTTCCGTTTACGGCTTGATCCAATACTATGAATGAAGAAAATGGCAGGCCTTATTGCGTAGCCTTGAATGGGTAAATAGCAGCATAAAAAAGAGAAGGAAAGCTGTTTTTTGCGTCACGACACCTGAACCATGAAAAGATACGCAAGAAACAATAAGAAAGCAACCACTTTTCGCAATTACAAATGAAAAGTACGTAGAGAATATATTTTATGACATCTTTCTAAAGAAAAGAGAATCTAAGAGCCATCAAATGTCATGGAGAAACTTACGGCTCTATTCATACCCATTATACGAGAGTCAGAATGTTGCTTTAACTTACTGGCTCAAAGCGATTCAGCAATCCATATATTGTATTTCACTTAACGTGGACCAGTTACGATTAAATTTTGCGGTACGATATGATACCGAAATCATGCAAAAAAAAAAAAAAACTATGGTAAAACTATATTTTAAAATTTGTGTAATGATTAGCATAGAAAAGTAACAAAAAATTAGTATTTATTATCGTAACCTACGGACTTCAACAAATTTATTTCAATTTCTTAAAAAGTATTTCCATTCATAACTCAAGTTTTAATTTCCGATTTTTTGGAGTGGCAACATCTTAGTTTGTTTATATGAAGCGATCATCCTCATGTCTATATCTAGAGATTTCTTAAGCCTTTTGAATTTTAAGGCGCTTTTTACGATTTTAAAATGGCTAAAAATCTAGCGATCTTTTCTTAAGCCTTTCGAAATCAGTTTTCAATCGCGGAGAGTTATATAATGCACTCAATGTAGTAGCAGAAGAGACAGAACTTGAAAACTGTTTCTACAGAAATTTTGATTTTTGAACTGAAAGCCCTCAGGGATGTTCTGAGGGGGATCATATAGTTTCTATTAATTAAAAGTAAAATCTTATCCGAATGCATTGGCGCACTATCGGAATGCCAGCACGAAATAGTAGTTGAATCCTTAAGTCTACCTTAACCAGCATAGTTCCTGTTCGGGGTTCAGATGGGTGCCCCCCCCCCCCCCCAACAGCGTTGTTTTGTTTTAAAATCTTGTAACTTTGTAGCTTATATTATCTTCAGAAGCTTTATTAGTGCAAAAAAAAATCTTAAATTTTATTTATTTTGTGCAACTTTCAGTAAATTACATTTATTTTCAGTTATATGATATAAATAGCATCAGTAAAATTGTATAATAGAAGTATGCATATTTAAAAAAAATGGTGGTAAGTATAATTACCGGCAAATTCGGCAGCTTATACACGTTTACAGTAAGCTATTTTAACCTTTTCAAGACTGTATGAAGTATTTACCATCAAATGCATGTTTTAAAATGTAAGCGGCGCATCCCATTCCCCCCAAAAGGAGGTGGATGGAGGGGGGGGGGGGTAAAATCATTTCAGTTTTATGCAATATGACCTATATGTAATGCTCTTTTGAAACCAATCTACATCCAAAGAATATTTCGATATATCACAACTAGAAAAGAATAGGGAGTTAAAAAGTTAACAAATGAATGAATTTTTAAAAAATGACACATTTCAGCAATAAATCCGATCAAAGAGAGGATAATAGATACCTCTCAATAGAGAGGTATTTTATCTTTATTTGGATGGCATTTCCATATTGAAATATTTTCGAACGAAATTTTTTGATCGCGGGATTTTTAAGGATATTTCTCAATGGATAAATGAATGAATAAATGAAAGAGTGAATGAGTGAATAAATGAGTGAATAAATCATAAAATAAATAAATAAGTGAGTGAATTAATGAAAAAATGAATAAATGAGTGAATAAATACATGAATGAGTAAACTAATGAATAAATGAAGGACTGAATAAATGAAAGAATGAATGAGTGAGTGAATGAATATGTGTTATCCGTTGAAAATGAGATATTTGAAGTAATTAAGAACTACAGCTTTATGAGATAGAGAAAGAGATAGCTGGATTATAAATTTGAAATTGGTGTATACGAGAAAGTAGGCTCGTGTAGTTCTAGACGGAACTTCCTTGTTTACACATTAATTTTGATAATTTAAGCCTTTTTCTTCTTCTTCTTTTTTTTTTTTTTTTGTTGGTCCGGGCTAAATAGTCGCTTAATTTCATTCTACGTACCAATAAAGTAACCAGCGAACTTAGCAAAATAGAATACATTCTACTTCTCATTCAGCCCTTTTAATATTTTCTTTTTGGTATTCACCGTTCCTTTGCAGAATCTTCAAACCGCACTAAAATGCAACCGAGATATTTTATTGTTCGAGGATACTTCAGGGTTGAAGATTTTACTTGTAAAATTATTATACAAACATTTAACATCATTTTTCTTTTCAGGTAATAAAAACTTGGTGGGAAAGTTGAGAGACTCGGGAACAATTTGATAACAGACATAATATCAGCAAGTTGACAATCTGAAAGGGCCAAATCTATTGTTCTCCAAATCACGAGATCTAACAGTAAAGAACACGAACCAGTGATTACTGCATGCTTCGGCAAAGCATGAATTCAACTAAAAAAAACAAAACAATCAGTTTCTTATCCGTGAAAATACATTTTAAAATACCAAGTTAACTGCAAGATAATGGGTGATTTTTTCTTTACTAAAGTTCGCCCAACAGTCGAAATTCTACCGTAATAATCAAACTTATCATGGAAAAAATTATGCCACTTATAAAACTTTTAAGTATTATTCATCAAATTTGGGGATTATAACGTCGAGTTTATTTTGAGCCTCCTCACTTAAAGCTAATGTATTGTCGCAGCAGGGCCAATAGCGCTCATCAATGTAGCCGCTTGTACTTCTGCCGATGTCGTACTAAGTTGAGTGGCAGTTGAATAAAGCTTAATTGTTTGCTTCCATACATTGTTCTCATTTTTCATTTCATTGTTTCAGAAAAGCCTTCATTCAAACTCAAATTATAACGGCTTATATGACTGCTTAATAACAACAAACTCTTTTTAACAATGAGTTTTATATTTGTTACCTAATCATTCACTCATGTTGTCCAATCTGCAATCTACAATATTACAATTATAAATGAGGTTCGCCTGACAAAAGAAAAGATGAAATAATTAACTAATAATAAACTGTTTCTAACTTTTTTAAATCGCTATCAATAATACTCGCCAGTT
This sequence comes from Octonoba sinensis, assembly GCA_038502835.1. Taxonomy (NCBI): domain Eukaryota; kingdom Metazoa; phylum Arthropoda; class Arachnida; order Araneae; family Uloboridae; genus Octonoba; species Octonoba sinensis. The sequence continues at coordinate 21,710,711 of CM076601.1, read as the reverse complement.
ATTCTAAACAAAAACAAAATAAAAAAAAAAAGGGCAAGAAAATCGGTTGAAAAACAGTTGAGAATATGAGTTCCTAACTCTTTTGTCTTTGCCTATTTACATAAAGATAATAAGGCAAGCACGATTAAAGTAAAAATGTTGCAGAAAAAAAAACAGCGGGGATAAAATCTAACCACAGAAAGGATTATTTGCTGTAAGAATCAGGGATTTGGAGCGGAGAGTGGAGCAGGAGCAACGAGATTTTGCTCGAAACTGGAGCGGAAACGGAGCAAAGAAATTTGTTTTGCTCCACTGCTCCGATTTTCCCATTTACTTTCAACAAAAAAAAAGAGAGAGAGATAAATGATAAAATCTATTGTAATTATTCGGATGAAGTAGCGCAACAACTCAAAACAGTGGTGGCCCCATACCTTTGGTAAATATAGTAATATTTTCAAAGTATACTGACTTACAGTGATACTTTCTCCCAAATAATTGCGCAAGGAGAAAGAGTTCAGAAGGAGGTATGGGGGCGTTCATAAATGATGTCACGCTACTTTCCCATATATTTGAGCCCCTCCCCCCTTTGTCACAATATGTCACACTTCAGCGCACCCCCTTCCCCCCTTTGTCACATGTCAGGCTATATTACAAAATGCATGATGTCACACTTCCTGCTACCCCCTCTCCTCCCCTTGTCACACTTTGTCACCATTTCACGAATCCCCCTCCCCCTCCCTCCTTGAAGCGTAACATCATTTATGAATGATCCCTAATGAATTAATTTCAAAGATCAACTGTTAGTCTCGCTAAAGAAGTATTCAGGGGAGGATATCTGGGAATATGCTCCACGTCCCCCCCCCCCTTTAAGAGAAAAAAAAAAACCTGATGAACATCGAGAATATATATACAAAGAAAAACGAGAAGGGAAATGGAGACAGAAAATGGCCAATTAAAGATTAATTTGCTCAAAATTAACTTTTGAAATGATACAATAGATGAAATACCATTAAGTACAGAAAAAATGTAAACCATGAAACTGCGCAAGAAAGGAAGTCGCACAATTCAGGAGACACTTCTTAAGGCGAAATAAATTTTCTGAAGTATTTTGTGGAGCGCAAAATCGCCTCAAACAGATCGCCGATTTTACCGACATACTTCCAGAAATCCAAATAGTAAGGCTCGGCCGATGCATCGGTGCCGATGGTTCAACTAGTTGCCATCGGCCATCGGCATCGGCAGCCGATGTTAACTTTAGAAAAACATCGGCCTATCGGCCTTGAAAAACATCTAAAAGCCGATGCAAGGCCGATGTTTTTCGCAGGGACAACTTTCCAGAAAACATTCTGTCTTTAACTTTCTTTTTTCTCCATAGCTAGATTTCTATTTCCATACAATAACAGGCAGCGTCAGCACATCAGTTAAAAAAAGCACAAAAATAATGTCATTCTACAAAGTATTTGATAAAAAATTCGAAAAAATAGTTTAAGTGATCGCTGCCCGAAAACCGTCATTATTTCTCTTTGAGCAGGATGCTCGCGAAATAGGATATGTTAAAGTATAAGTAATAGAGGCGTCTTATGAGTGCTATTTGTTTTTCGCACTAGGTTAGCTGCCTCATTTTTGTCCATTTTTCGTTTAATAACGACTGACTTAGTGCATTAGATGTCATTGTGCAATAATATTATATTATCTGCTTTTAGTTTGTCATGTTTCTTATCATTCGAAAACTGAAAACAAAACAAAGTCAACTCAATCAAAGTACGATAATAATTTTAATTTTTAATAGTGCAAACTTTTTATTCTTAGCGGTCTTCTTCTTCTTTTTTTTTTTTTTTTCTTTTTTTTGTTTTGCTTCTTCGATCCCACGAGTTAGTTTTAGAAATCTCGTTGCATCTGCTTTTAGTGTGCGGTTATTCTCATTATTTCATTTTTAGTTTACAACATAGAAAAGATTGGTCAAAAATACAAAAACATTTTCCAGTATAAATGTTTATTGATCGAAATTTTATGTGTCCAAGTTTCGACTTGCAATTTTTAAAGATTGAGTTCACGCGACAGAGGATTTAATATCTTAATAAAAATGCTAAAATTTCTTTATTTTCAAAGAATGATCAATTTATATTTTTTTTTTTTTTTTTCAAAATACATCTTAACTTTTTTTTATACGATAATTATTTTAATTTTTCCCCGTTTATACTTCGTTTTTTTAGCACATTTTTTTTTTGGCTTCTTTGATGCCACTTGTTAGACAGTTGACAGTTTTTCTGCTACTGTACAACAATCCGTTGCATCTGCTTTCAGTTTAGAATATTTCTTGTTGTCTTATTGTTAGTTTACAACATAGAATGGGCGTTACTGCGAGCGAAATATTTTAACATTTTATTTTTATTTTAGAAAAAGAGCTATTTTTAGTTAAAAAACTTTCATAATGAAAAATAAACACATAGTCGTTCCCGCTTTTCTTTTAAAAACGAACGGAGAGGGATGAAAAAAATCTGAGAGGAGGGGGTTGACAATTTCGTTAAAGATACAAACCCACATTATTTGTTAGTCTTTATTATAACATCTGCATTCCTCTCCATGAAAAAAATAGGAAAAGAAAGGCAGATGCACTTGGCATTTGCAGTGCAGGTGTTAGACCTAGAAAGGGAATTAGACTCGATCCGATCTAATAGTTATTGAGTTTTTTTTTTTTTTTTTTGCAAAGATAAGAAAAAAGAAGTCCTCTCATATAGCATTTTAAATTTTTTTTAATCTCCAAATAGTTTAATTACTTTACTAGAATCGCGAGTGATTCTTATTGTTTTAATTATTATGTAAACTTCCCCCAAACAATTTTACGGTGCTTGAATAATGCATTTTCGTTTTTATAAACATAAAAATAAATAAATGATTTAAATGACATTTTTGACAAGCGTTCTACACGTTTTAATGGTTTAAAGCGACTTTTTCTTCCATCGGCCATCGGCCGATGGAAAGGAGAATAATCGGCAATCGGCCATCGGCCGATCTCGGAACAATCGGCTAACAATCGGCATTGGCCCATCGGCCTAAAAATGCCATCGGTCGAGCCCTACCAAATAGTATTCGCTTTTCTTAGAATATTTGAGCATTGTCTGACAACTATTTAAAAATTTTAAATTCTTCTTAAATCCAAAAAAAAAATGAAGTGCCAACAAAATATGATCACTCCAAAAAGGCTAAACACTTACAACTCATATTGTCTGCAGATTACCACCACTTCCAAACACGCCAGTAAACGGAACTAAATCTCAGAAAAATGCGAATTACGATATTAATAATAATCAGCAAATGCAAGAAAAACTTACGAGGGATGAGAGTCTCCGTCTCTTTCTTCATGATCTGTTGCGAAGTTTTTTGGAGGATACAACACGCCACTCGAAGATTTCCAAACAAGAAGTGGGGGGAGCGGGCGAGCGTCGCGATGCTTCGGAAAGGCAAAAGCAAGTGTAAAAGTTATGAATTATAGGCGGGAGAGGGAGAGATATAAGAAAGAAAGAAAAAAAAAAGCCAGATTCCAACCCGCTCACACCGTACAAGTCTTCACGCCATTTAACAAGTCGGAAAACATGGACGCATGCATGGAGGCACTGCATCACTGATGGCTGCAAACCGTAATGACGCGTAAACAGCCGCGTTCCTTTTTGGTGGATGGCCACCATTTCTCAACCTGGGAGGGAAGCAACAGAGGCTCGGCTGAAAAATTATAAGGTATTAATATTTTTCAGCCCACGGAAGAAAATAAAACTCCCAGTATGGAACCTCTTTAACGACCAAATCGTTTAAAAAACGGTTTTAGCTTTATGACTTTCGGAAGAGTAAAATGTAGGGAGCAGACTGGGAGGAGAAGGGGGCGGGGGGGGGGGGGGGTGAGACAATAAGAGTCTCGAAATGAGTTTCATTTCAAGATGATGAAAAACATTTCTTGCTCACACACAAAGTATCCGGCAATGCACCGCATTGTGGTTCATAAAGAAAATATTCGATTATTATTACCATTATTATTACAACGCGTAAAATATTCATTTTTGACACTAGATTTAGCAGGCCGTTTTCAACCATTTCTAAACTCTCATTTTACACCAAGTTGCTACTAATTAAAGCCAAAGTTGCACTATAATTAGTAACACATTATGCAAAATGGAAGCTTCCAAACAGTCAAAGTTTGATTTAACGCAGTTTTTTTGGTCCAAGACTTCGAGAAAGTGGGCACTACAACCGCCTTGTGGTTCAAGATGGAGCCACAACGCATACCGCTAACAACTCGCGAGCAGCGCTGCAGGAGTTGTTTCCCGAAAAAGTGATTTCTCGAAGAGGTGACATTGAGTGGCCACCACGGAGCCCCGATTTAACCCCACTTGATTTTTTCTTGTGGGGTTATCTTAGGAGTGTTGTATACGAAAATAATCCACGAACTTTGGTAGATTTGAAAAGAAATATCGAAGAGAAGATGAGATTGATTCCTCGACAACTTCTTACAAAAGTTTTCAGTAACGTCCGCACAAGGTTTGAAGAATGTCGTCAAACAAAGGGTCATTATTTAACTAAGGTAATATTTAAAAAGTGAAATTGCCTTCTTTGTTTACATTTTGGTATGAATAAATAAATGATTTCAAAGGTAATTTTTTTTTTAACTCGTGATCGAAATCGTTGGATCGTTCTGAGACACCCTGTATTTTTTTTTCTTCTAAGCATTTCCAATTAAAGGAATTTTCGATTTTTGAAATTAAACGGTTTCAATTAATTTTTATAAACACTTTCAAAAAATCAGGAACTCCAAGCAATTTTTTTCTTTTTTCGCCCCTGACGATTCCTAGACACTCCCCCCCCCCCCCCCTGCGTACTCCCCGTAAATTCTCTCCCGTAGGAACAAGAAGTTACTTCGAACATCAGCAACTCAATTTCTTCCCAGTAACACGAGCTTTTGCCTAGCATAAACAGTTTAACTCCAACACAATGTATCAGTAGTAGAGTGTTGTACATAAAAAAAAAAAAAATTTAAAGTCGAAAAACTTTTGGTCAGGATAACACCGGATCTCTTTTGTAAAGGGTCAGAAAACTTCTCTCACTTACCCCCTTCGCAAGAGATCGGCTAAAAAAGGCGCATAAATGAAATTTAATTTCAATTTTAGATTAAATTCAATGTAAAGGTAAACAGATAGCAGAAGAAGAACAGTAGCTTCATTTTAATGGGTTCATTTTCCAGTGGAAAACAAAGTTAAAATAAAATTTACATAACTTACATGGTTTTCAATTTTTTTGTGAAGTACTTAAAAAGTGAAGTTCGTATTTATTTACTTGCTCATCACATTATTTAAAATCACCTTAGTACCTAAATTAAGTGTGAATAACATTAATTTGAAACTAAAATTTCTTTTATCTGATGTTTTAGTTTACCTGGTTAAAATAAATAAATAAGTAGAATAAAATAAATAATAAATAAAATGCTCTTTTCGCCACTTTGCCAAAACCTATTTTTTCCCGACGGTTTTTACCACGTATTTTCCGTTTATGGCAAAAACTTGCCTTCAATGAAGTTGCATTTCGCGATAAAGAAAAACAACGGACTGTTCTTGAAAAATTCGCAAGAACACCTGGTTTAACACATTTTAAATTTACTTATTTAAATTTCTTTCTAGTTAAAATTTCATGAATAAACAACATAAAATCGGAAATTTAGTCTAAAGCTTGGTAAAGCAAAAGTATAAATTATATATATTAAAACAGCAATAACTGACAATTTTTTTTCATTTCGTAATAAACTTGATTGTGCATATTCTACGCATTTAAGCGACAAATGTATTGCAAGCTACTATTTTTAAAAAACGTGCAGTTTTTGGTTACTAACATGTGTTTAAACCCTCCAAAAGCATTGCATTACTTAATAAACAGCTTTTAATCAGTGCTGCCGCCTGAACAGGTTGTTTTCCCAGCATTGATAGGGCCCTGGTAGAAAAACAACTTTTACAGAATTCGTAATTTTTCGCAAGTCGACGTACCAGAACAACAGGATAGCCAACACAACTTATAGCAATAGACCAAAGGAAAAGTCTCTAGAATATTCTGCAACCCAGACATAAGCACTTCTCTCCAGAACTATCCAAGCTACTAAAAAAGAGATGCCCTAAATGGATCAGATTAAATTAAGGTGCGATTAGCTTGTGTCTGTTTGTGGAATCGGTGATTATAACAGTCAGTGCACAACAGTTTGTAATTTCATTCTGAATGATTTTATTAGGCCTTACTGTTAGTACAAGAATCTAACTTTGCTTTGGTGTAAGTTTTTAAAGTTATTTTGTGTAAATTATAGCAAACAATTTTGTGTTAAATTTTTACGTTATTAAGTGCTTTTATTATTTATTCATTCAAAAAAGAATTTGCCCGTCTTTGCAGTCAGTCTAAGAAAATAACCCATTACGCTGGAATTATATCCTAAGTGCCAAATGAATTCTTCACATACAATAAATCAATATAGTTTCCATAATATTTGTTACAAAGTTACAGAGCTCAACTTTCAAGATCACTTCTCGCGAGAAAATTATTTTCATGGCGAACGATTGAACTTTTTTATATTTTTATTTAAGCCCTTCACTGTTTGAGTTGATAATTCCGTAAAAAACGCACATCGAAATGTCAAACCCTCAAAATGCCAGGTACTCGCAAATTTATTTTGGAACACATTTACAGGGATCGATCCAGCATTTATTTTTAACAGGATCAGTTTTTTAAGGAATTTTGAAAAAACTTTGTTAAAAAGCAAACATTTTTGTGAAAATTCAAAATGTAAACATACAGTGATAATTTTAATTTTTGCCCAGGTTTACTTAGTACATATTTCTAATAAAAGTACGATTTAGTAGTTTGAAATTTTGTGAAGGGCGCGTTTTGATTAAATGGAGTTTTGTCACGGATCCAAAAACGGACCTCAATTTAATCTGGAGCGACACCTGGTTTACCGAACCAGCTAGAAGACTATGTTTAAAAAAATCCCAAAAAAATAAAATTTGCTTTAAAAAAAGCGAAAGGTTTTCTAATAATTCTTATGCTTGGATTTCATAAAAACATAAAATGTCATGAAGATTCCAACTTCGCACTTTGCGTACCCTCCGAAAAACAACGTTTTATAACACAGCCGCGAACAAAATCCACCGGAAACAGACCACAAAGACATAGACGGCAAATAGTCCCATGATCATCCTTGAAACAATTCTTCGGCGCATGTAAAAAGAGAAGCGCAACGGACAGTGTTAACAAATGAGATTCATTACGAGTCAACCAACCATGACATCCGTTCAAGTTTTGATACACAATGGGGGAGGGCCTTAGAGCCTCCAAATTGCAGAACTGCGATTTTTTTATCGCAAGAAAAGTAGGCAACACACATCACCATGTCAACATTTCGAACCTAACAGCAGTTGGCAAGCTTTTGCCATAGGCGGAAAAAACCTAGTAAAAACCGCCCCGGCAAACGTAGGCTTTCGCCACCCAAGTGGCAAAAATGGCAAAATAGGATTAAATGTGTCGATTTATTTCTTTTTAAGGGGACTTGGCACCTTTCAAATGTAGAAAATAGCTGAAAATAACGATTTTTCAATTTTTTGCTTAAAATGTGGTTTGACTCTCCTAGTATATCTGAGCGAAGTTTTGAAGCGATATAACCAATATAAATGTAGTTAAGAAGTAAAAGAACTCAAATATTTCTGATGTTTTAGTAGGATTTTGTATTCTTTAAACTGCGTTTTCTCGGTTTGTGTGTTCTCGCCATATTGTAGTACTTAAAATGCAAAACTTTTACATATATTCATGTAGCAACTTGAAATTTTTTGTGTGTGTTCGATATGATGTGCTTGATAAAATTAGGGATGGAATTTGCTATATATTTTCAAAAAAAAAAAAAAAATTTTTTTTATGAAAACGTAACAAAAGTCGCTTTTTTTTGTGTTCTACCATCGATGTAGCTTTAAAAACTTTTTTCTCAAAAACTAATTAATTAAAGCAAAACCCATCCCTAAAATTGTAAACCATACTATAATAAGTACTTAAAAAAAATTTGGTAAAAAAAGTCAAGAAATGAAAAAGAAGAAGGAAATTTGTTAGTTGAATTTTGATTTTTTTATGTGAAAATCATTTTGTTGAACAATAGCACATCATAACATACAAATGAAATAGGTAAAAGTTTTTAAATTAAAAAAAATTGTCAAAAGGTGTCAAGTCCCCTCAAGACGGCACTACAAAACTGGTCAAAACGGACTCGGGGATGGTCAAAATCGATATTTCAGTGGTGCATAAGCACGTGCGTATGTACATGCATACGGACATTGTGGAAAATAACTCAAAACTGATTAATTTGAAATTTAAATGCAAATTTATGCTGAAATTTGAGTGCGAAATATTTCTTGATTACAATATTTCCTATACTTTGAAAAGAAAGTAAAAAATGAAAGAGTAAAATTTTCCATGGATAAAAAATATCGCCATACCAGATCACTTTAAAACCCACACAATAAGCAACCCGGAATATGCACTGTCAGATCACAAAAATAAGATCGCAACCAACACACTATAGCACCGACACATTATTTATGCCACAATCTTTTTCTTAATTATAAATCTAGTGGCCCTTTCAAATAAAAATGACAGTGCAGAATTTTTCAAATCGCACATTTCGCGAAAGCTTTCATCTTTATTTTGAAGGAATTTGGCACAGCAGGAAAAAGAGTAGCTTTCTTCATTTTTTGCTCATTTATTTATCAAGGTAAAAAAGACAGGCAAACTTGCCGACTCTCCCTATCAAGAAACCCTTTGCGCTGCAAAAATTATTTTGATGACTGTTTTCTGTTTCTGCAATTGAAAGGGCGTTTTATTTACATAAGTAAAAGGCTCCAAACAAGCTGATCACAAGAATCATTAAAAAAATATATTAAGGAATAGAACAAGCGATTTATTATTCCCTTACTTCAGATGTTTATTTGCGTGGAAATTTTAGAACACGACGCATGTTATCCAGGTGCATCATCAGAAAGCGGCCAAATTTGTACTTCATTTGACTTAAAGAAAAAAAAAAAAAAAAAGAAGAAAAGTTACAATATACTAGCGATAAGTAGCAAGTGCGAAAGATTAATGGGGATAATTATACATACGCTCTACCCTCTGCTCAAATATGCTTCTTACACACATTCTATTTGGCACCAGAGAAACTTACCTAACAGAAAAAGGAAAAAAGTTTGAGTGCGTAAGTTATTATTATTATTATTTTTTTAGTACTCTGGCATCATTGGCATTATGTGAAGAAGGATCGGTTGCGTCGTATACGTGGGTGATTGATTATTAGTTTATAAAAAATTTCTGAACTGATTGAATAATTTTGGCTCGAAGGAAATTCTCAGAATTATTATTTGTCGAATGGCAACGATAGCTTTGTTTGGATTCGGTCATATTATTTAACTTGATTTCTCACAGAAGTTGGTTACGCGGTTTTCGACCACTGTTACTTAAATAAAACCGTGTAATTTAAAACATTTTTAATCTTGATTTACAATCGTTTTATCCCTGAAAATTATATAAATATATGTGTATGAACAATATATATATTCAGTTTTAATTTTTTATTGTCTTTTGCTTTAAATTTTAAACACTCCAGCCCGGGAATATCACGGGAGCGAGAAATAGAAGGCGAAACCTCGGCCCGCCATTTACACGGGAGCGAGAGGGAAGGGGGTTAAGAGAGGATGAACAAAATAACCTCGACGTTATAACCGCCAAATTTGATAAAAAATACTTATATAATTATATAGCATAATGTTTTCAATGCTAAATTTAATTATTACGGTCGAATTTCGACTGTAAGGCGAAGTCAAGTAATAATAATTTTGCTTCGCTAATTCATCCCCACATAATAGTTCAGTAGAAAAATATAAACATACTCAAATGCACATGAATTTACAAGGGCTCGAAAATTATATTGCCCGACATGCCCGGGGCAAGTAAAAATTCCGATCGGGCATGAATCTCTTACATGCCCGGCCTGGCCCGGCAGGGCAAGTAATTTTTTAATAAAATATTTTTTTCAAAAAACTTTATTATTTCGACGACTTATTATGTAATACTTATTTATAATGTAAGTTTTAATGATTCAGATTAACAATAAAACAATTCTTGATTCAGATATAAAACTGTTAATTTAATTTTTTGTCTGCTCAATGTTATACAACAAACTCAAATGTTTTTATTAATATGCAATAAAACAACTTCTGGTCATGTAAAAATTTGGATCGGGCATGTAAAACTTTTAAAATTTTTCGAGCCCTGGAATTTACATCAACTTATGAAAATCCTTTACGGATATAAACAAAGAAAGCGATTTTTTATCAAGGAAAAAATTTCAGGGTCTCCTCAAGGCGAATCTATTCGTTTCGCTTTCTGACGTCGTTTAAATGAATATACATTTATGCTGCGGGAAATAAAGCATTTAAAAAAAAAGCAAAGAAAACAGGAAAACCGACAGTTATTAAATGAATACGCACGGGTAAAAGCGACGCAAAAATAACTATTCCAGCTGACACTATCATAACACTAATAATAGAATTAGAGATGGCTTTTTCCTCATCATGAGATATGACAGAAAACGCCGAGTCGGCCGGTGTTTCGTTAAACGCTAAGCGAGAATCCTTCTCGCTAGATAACAGGAGAAACAAAATGTTTTCTCAGCAAAATATTTATCAGCACCAAGAATTAAAGTAAATATATAAACAAAGTACGGTGGTAAATCCAGGCAATCCGTAAAGATAACAACGTGTTAACAGTTGACGGATTCGCTTCAAAAAAATCCTCTTCTAAATTATTCCCAAAAATGTTCTTCGCAATGGCGGAGCACTAACTATAAACTCTGTGTGATATCAACTGGAATCGCCAGAGATTCCAACAGCACTGTAAAAAATTTTGCCGATACTGCTGTACACCATTTTTGGTGTTCAATCGGTGTAAAGTTGAAAATGATTCATTTTTTGATGTTATTTTAAATTCTTTAAGTGTCTGTCTAAAAAATACAGACAACAGAATGTTTTTTTTAGCGTATGATGTTCGTTAACTCATCTGCGCATCACAAATTCATCACTACTGCTTATTTATTCGATTTTCATAGAAATGAGCAATCGCAATGAAATTTCGATACGTAACGGAGCCAACAAATTTCCTGTGCTAATACTGCTGAAATATTTTTAGACAACCACGTAAAAAAAAAATTACTAAAATTCAACTAAGTTTTAGATAGTTCATTCCATACCAACTTTTATTCTAGAATGTTTGGGAAGTATTATTCAGAAAAAATCTTTTGAGAAAAGATATAAATTGAGGATGTATTGATGTAAATATGAATAGATTGAGAAAGTTACAAAAAATTCTAAAAATTAAAAAAAAAAACTTTTTTTTTAATTTAAAATTAAGTGTTGATCATAATGAGGTTCGAATTTCAAATTTCATTTCTAATCGTAATTGGAATTAAATGCACGCATTATTTTTACCTGATTGTTAAACGAAAAAGAAATTGAAAGGAGGTGCTGTACCTCCTTAAACAAAAAATTTTCATTTGAAATTTCACTGAAAATAAATCCAGGAAACTGGAGCGACATTGTCGAGTTGGTCCGCTCCGACTTTTAATACTTGCTCCAACTACGTTCCGTGCTCCGAATAATTTTGATAGGAATCACATCACAGTAAAACTTCTTACAGAAACCCCTCAAGTGCGGACACCCCCCCCCCCCTTACGGCCTTATTCACTAACGAATTTGAATCTCCGTCAGACATTCGAACCACTGTTTGATTGGTCGAAGAAGCCTTTGATCTGCAGTTCGAAGGTATAAATAATCGGTTGGTGAATAGGATAGGTATCCGTTAGACGGGTAGCTTTTAATACTCCGCCAGCAATGCTGCAATGAGCTTAAAATAACCCTCTTTTGTGGACACCCCTCTACTACGAAATATTCTTGTTTCGTTGGTGTCCACTATAGAGGGGTTGTACTGTACTTATAATCTTTATCAACTGTCTTTATTTAATTTTATTTACGTTTCGGTCAGCAAATTAAAAACAATTTATAGACAACTCATTTTGCAGATGAAATATCATTTCTCGTTCTTTTATCGTTGCTCCCTCAAAACTAATTTTAATGCAAAAAGGGGTAGTTTTAAAAATTTAAATGAAATTTTAAGAAAACAAAAATTGAGCAGTGGAGCACGATACATTTTCCTGCTCTTCGTCTGTTTGTGTTCAATACAAAAAGCCGTTGCTACGCTCTGCATCTCTTAAATAAATCCTCTTTCTTTCTCTTAGTGTGTGTCTGTGTACTCTTCGATGACTACATTGTTAAATTAGAATTCTTGTTATCGACTTAAATCCTATTATCTTAAAACAGCTTTTTTTTCAAGAACATCACGTTTTCGGAATAGCTTCTGAGTCAAAATGACTTAGATTTGAAACACTGATTTCTTATTTTTAAAGTATACTCTTTTCACGATTTCTTATTTCTTTTCTCAAAAATAATCCGGTACGATCTAATTTTTGAGACCCCATTAAAAAAAAAAGACTATCCTTCATATTTTAAGTACCACACGTTCAGATATAACACAACAAGCGCGAAACTCTTTTCACTATACAGAAGACATCGAGCGGTCTGCGAGACAGTTGGTTTATATAGCTCCCAAACGTACCAGCTGCAGTGGCCAAATTTCTTTACAACCCTATCCAGAAGAGCGTAAATCCACTAGGCCACTTTGTTTTCTTGTTTCACTGCGCCCGATCCGAAGCCGAAGAACTATTTATCTTGTATTTCTGCTCTAAAGAGACGAGCAGACTTCTCGTTTTTGAGTCGTCCTGATGTCTCGCGCGGTTAACTAGTTCCTCAAATTTGATATAAAAAAAAAACTATTGTTCTGAAGAAGTATCGTTAAAAAATGAAGCTCTTCATTAATTCACAGAAAGTTGCTCGATTATTTTTTTCATTTATTTCAGTTCATACTTGCCTTTTATGAAATTATAATTTCTAAGTAAGCATCCGTACTTAACGCTGAAAACGGTGCTTGCTCATTTTTAAGTCAAAATTACTTTTAAAAAATCCAGAGGGCATATTTTCTCATCTTAAACATATCATTGTAGCGATTGTTCCGCCAGAACTTTAATTCCTATCTCTAACCCTCTCTTTTTGAGAGAGAGAGAGAGAGGAAATCTTTAAAAAATCTACTCTAAAAACAGTATTGGTCACCGGTTGAGATTCATCCGCGATCAACTGAAAATGAGAACAAACAAAGCATCTGCAGAGAAATTGAGATTGGTTTTATTGCGGCATCGTGACACAGGGAAAAGAACGTTTGATGGAGTTGCCATGCAATACAAATAAATGCCACCGATTTGAATCTGCTTCTACCTTCGCCAATAAAACGAAGCAGTTAGGTATATTTCTGAACTGAAATAAAGGAGCTACATTAGTACTGTCACAGAATCGCATTGGAAAAGGTTTTCATTTTATTCTTATTTTTCCACTTGCTTAAGATATAAACTTTAACAAATTTTGTAAATAGACTATCAGGAGACTGATTTACTACGGAATAAAGCTGAAAAAGAACTGCATGTAACTGTTTCGGGAATAAGAAGAGTTACTTATGATTGCTGAAAGATGCAATATTCTAGGTGGACATAAATAAAATCAAATAAATTATGCTGAAATATTTTTTAAATTATGCATCAATTTATTAAAACTATGCAAACTAACCAAGTAAACAAAAAAAAATCCTTTTGAAGGGAAAATCCATATAAAATTTTAATTTTCATTCCCTTTTTGTTTTGTTGCAATTAATACTTGGTGAAAACATTGTGATCTAAACTAAATTTCTGTCTTTCCAAGTTCATCTTCACGGTGATAATTCGTTCTTAGCCGTAGATCGAATCCTTAGGTGGTTAACCCTTTCAAAAAAGAGCAGTGTGTCTATTAGGATCCCAGAATGTTAAGCAATAAATTGAAAGTCTTATGAGGGTGCTTTCGCACCAAAGGCGACTAAGGCAAAAAACTTGTCTTTTCTTATCTGCGCAACCGCAGAGCATATTTGCTTTACGCTTACGTAGATAAAAAAAGACAGAAATATTGTCTTTCACACCAAACGCAACAAAGACAAGCAACAACGACAAAATCTTTCAAAGCACTTCGTTGGCTCTACATAAGTTAACAACCACGCCCTAACACTGCCTGATTGGCATTTTTTATTCCATCATTAAACGTAAATTCTACTCAAACGATTATGATTTATTGATTTCAGTATCCAAGAAGAACGTCATCGCTGCTAGTTTGATCACCTTAGCAAGTCTCTTACGACGCAAAATGTCTTCGCCGCCTTTGGTATGAAAGTTCCTTTGGAAAATAATTTTAAAGTAAATATTTATAATAAATTTATTGATTATTAAAGATTCGCATTCATTTAAACTGCCAGTGAAAGTGATAGGTCTATTTCATTATTGATGAGTTCAACGTAAATATCAATGGTACAGAAAATTCCTCCATTAGAAGCGTGAAAACAGCACTGCTATTTCTGAACAAAGGGATAGGATGGCAGGATGCTAAAACTATTTAATTATTAAGCACTAAGCTGAAGTTACAAGGGGAAATACGGCAGAAGCGAATAGGTTCGAAAATTAAACGATTTAGCTAAAAATACGAGATTATGCGGGTTTCCGCATCTTTGCACAGTTTATACGGCTCTAGACATAAATAATCTGAATTAAATCAGCACAGAGGTTAATTTTATAAAACAATAATAAAATAAAAAACATACTCTCTGAATCGTGTAAATCAAAACAACTGTGTCAAAAAAAAAAAAAAAATAAAGGTACGAATTTCCTCCCCTTCTTTATTGTACAGAGAAAATTTCTAATTAACTTCCTGAAGATGTTTTGAGACTTCTGAAAAAATCTTAAGGGTATTGCCTCCTTCCCCTTCCCTAAAGAGACAAGACATGCACACAGATGATTGGAAGCAAAATCAAATAAATTATTAGAATAGCAGCAGTGTGAATCAAAACATGCTTTTCAAAAATCACGGCTGTAACATTTTACAACATTAAGAATAGCAGTTTTAGTTTGTATTTTCGTACTTGAAAGAAATTTTATACAGTAATAGGGATTACGTAGCGTACATGTAAATACGCCCGTCGCCATTTTCACATGAACATAGTTTCACAACAATTCCTTATAAAATACAATAGCATCAATGAAACGAAGCAAAAATTTTTGATAATGTTAGTGACTTTTATCTTTTATTTCAGTCGAAAACAATGAGGCACTTAAATTTCGAAAAAACACTTTTTTCGAACATTGATGATAATAGTTTTATCTTCCAGAATTTAGATTTCTGTATTTCTCTACTCATTTGTTATTATCAAGCTGATAATAACAAATACAAAAAAACTTTAGTTTAGTGTGGCATTTCACAACTCTGTATTTACCATTGCCAACGCAATTGGCCAATTTTGTCAACGAAACACGTCACCATAAAGTGATGTTACAGCTCCCCCCCCCCCTTCCACTGGAGCCCTGGCATGCTAAAAGCAATTATGGTTCTCAAAAGCAGATATCAATTATTAATACCAGGGTTGTTAGCGTCGAATCATGATTTAACAAGAACACAAATGCATATTTTTCCAAATGTTATTTTCGCGTCATTGAAAAAAGCAAAATCCAGTTTATGCAGAAGTTACAAGCAAAGCTGTAGATAAAACATGAATTGATAAAATTGTGAGGTAAGGTTTTTCCTTCTAATCAGCGCTTTCTGATTGAGAGTCCAGTGCAGTACTCCTGGGTCACGTGTTCGGCTCAAAAATTAATGTCTGTAAAAATTGTTGGAGTACAAATTTTTTCGATACATTCAGGGTGTCTGCAGATTTTTAAAAGCGAAATTTCGTGACTGTTCGGTGGTATATCAGATATTGATTCTTCCGGATGTAGGATATCCGGTGTAAGTACCGGATATCCGGATCTGAATTTCAAAATTCGTATATTCTATAAATATTTTTAACTGTTTTCCTCCAAATACGTAATAAGTTTGTAATTCATATATTCTCAAAACATTTTAATTACATTTTAAAAATCAATTTTGACTTGCCGGATAACCGGATATTTCGTGCAGTGGCCGGATAGGATTCCGGATATTAAAAAACCTGTCGGATACTGGATACCTGATGCCTTCTGGAGGGACCGGTCCCGTTGGATGGAAAATTTTCGTGACCTATTCCTAATTTTCATGTCCGATTTCCAAATTCATGACCTAACCGGGACTTTCCCGACCTGTAGACACCCAACCCTGAACATCATAACCAAACGTTAGAAACTACATCAAAACAGGGATACAGAGAAGCTTCACCTTGTTTTTAGCCTACTTTCCCGTAAAAGTAAAAAAAATAATAATAAAGCATGAAAGAAGGCTTAATGTATCGTGAAAATATCGTTAGAAATAAAGAAAAGTCAAAAATAAATTAAGTAATTAAATAAAGATTGAAAAATAAAAAATTTGAAAGTAGGGTTTTGAGATGAGGAAAAAGTGTGTCTGTCGGTCTGTCCCCCCCTAATAACTTTTGAACGAATTGTCCGATTCGAAAAATTCTTTTTGCATTGGAAAGATCTCGGTGAGGACATCTAATTTCCATATTTTATTTTTTGATTTGAACAATTTTTTGTTCAATTTTGAACAGTTCAAAAAATTTTAACATTAGCGCCTATGGGCGAAAATGAAGCAAATTATGTAAACTCTGGGTGCAAGATCCAAGTTCCAATGAACAAGCTCACTGGAAGAAGTTCTTGGCGTGAAATATTGATTTGAACAATTTTTGTTCATTTTTGAACAGTTCAAAAAAAAAAAAAAAATGAACATAGTGCCTACGGGGAAATTTCAATCCAATATAAATCCTGATCTAACGGGCCGATTTGCTTGGAACAAACTTTATCAGAAAGCTCTTATGACGTAGAACATGTACAGATAAAAAGTTCATCCAGAACTAACAGCCTATTTTCTTATGAAATTTTTTGATCGGGATTTTCAAGAATATTTTTGAATTAATGAAAGATTAAATGAATAAACAAAATAATGAATGAATAAATGAGTGAATAAATACATGAATGACTGAATAAATGAATGATTGAACGAATCTGCATTAACCGTTGAAAAAGGCATATTTGAAGCAATTAAGAACTAAAGCTTAACGAGAAAGAGAGAGAGATAGCTAGATTATAAATTTGAAGCTGGTGTATACGGGAAAGTAGGCTCGTATAGTTCTAGACGGAACTTTTTGTTTATCTTTCCAAATTAGCTCAAAAACCGGCTCAAAGTAATGAATCGAAAAACAAACTCTAAAATAAATATAATAGAAACATCAGGCGGTCGGTATCATGCAAAAAGGTGTGAATTAAATCAACAGATGACACGGCTTTCACAATAATTATGTTGCAAATCGTTTCATTTGCATAGCAAGCGAGACGATGCACGAAAAGATAAATGTTAATTCCCAATAAAGAAGATGCATTATTATATTGTCTCACGTATATAAAGCGCAAAACAATAAAACTTACACAATCAAACAAACAACTTAATGCCTCATTGTGCGCTAGCAAGCTACAGAATTAACACAGCACTATGATTACGAAACGTGTTTGGCAGCAAGAAGAAAAACAGATAGAAATTATTTTATACAGCGGAGACATAAAAAATAAATCTCCCTTAAAAAAGTTACCTTTGCTATGGATGTTAGCTCCTTTACTCGGCAATTTGCATACTCCACCCTCCAAAGCTACATTATTTCACTCCTAATTAATTTTGAACCGTTAAAACTAAAATACTACAGCTTCAGTCAGCCACATTCCACATTTTATTTGTGTGTTTTGGCAACAACTGTTTTTATCGATTCAATTCCAACAATTTCAAGTACTTCAGGTTTTTACCAGTTCACATTCCGGGGTACACTTAAATTAAAAATAGATCCTTCTACTCTTTGAAGCTTTTTTTTTTTCTTTTGGTAATTAACCAGAAAAAATATTTCAAAATCATTTTGGCAATACTTATTTGGAAAAGTAGAAGAAAAGGAAATGCTATGGATAATAAGAATAACGGATTAAACTTTGTATTTTTTTTCTTTCTTTCAAACAAATTTTCTGGAAAGAAGGAAAAATATTGTCTCCTCGTCAACAAAACTGAATCTTGGCCGGAAAATTTCGCTCGGTGCGACCTTTTTGTCCAACTACTAAATATGTGTAATATCAGTGGAAACCCCTCCCCCCCCCCCCAAAAAAAAAGGATTGTTGCGGTGGATATTACACCAACATTAAAATTTATCTATTGAAAATAGCCTCAGTAGGCAACCAACAAATCACCGTCCTCTGGGCAAAAATAATTAAAATGATGGTATAAAAAATGCAAATGAGTAACTGGCAACTTGAGGGCGTATTAATGTAGAACTAATGATGTGCGCAGAAAATCTGCGTCACTTTTATAATACATTAAAATCTCATTTTAGAACGAATCTTGGGCAGAATATATTTAGGAAAGTTCCAAATACCAAAATGGCGATTTGAATAAGTCATCCAAAGAAGACACCTCAACTTAACGTGAGAGATTTCTTAATATTTCTAACAGTTTTTTAGCTGATAATAATCGTATGAAAATATTTACAAACATTTCGTTTACATCATTTCAAAGATTAATTTTGCCATCTACACATGCTCGAGATGCATCGGGGAAGAGGACAGCAGTGAGATTAATTGGCATGAGATAAATTTAACTGCCTTGACGACGGAAATTTTAAAAAATGGAAACACGCGCCGCGAAACTTGTTCATTTTTTTTTTCTATCCTTTTATGTAAATAAACGTCCCACACTCGTTGATACTTTTTTAATCGCAAGGTGAGAGTCATTTGAGGACATTAAGAAGAACGCAACAACTGCCGTCTGTGTGGCTTGGTTTCCACCAAGTTCTAAATAAGGCATAAATGCAATTTTACGCACGTGGCAACTATGTAAGTTCTGACAGAATTGAAATACAGCGGTAGCCTTTTATTCAAATTAACTAGCCGTTAGGCCGTTTCGCGGAGAAGCGGCAATTCGGATGATTGAATCAAGGAAAAATAAATAAATATACAGAAAAATATTTTTACTGTTTACTATAAAGAACATAAGATGCAGTACTACTGTATTGCATATCACAGTATATAGAAAGAAACTGAAATTTAAAGTTATGCGCAAATTCCTCGAAACTTGAAAGAATTCTCCACCCCCCCCCCCCTCGCTCGTTTCCTATTGTTTCTTTTTAATAGAAAACAGCATTACAAAGCCAGGAGTGTCCCGCTAAGACTAATGGCGTGCACCCCTACACCTCCAAAAAGCTGCTAATCGCCTCCCCCCCCTCTTCGTGGGCATTCAACTGAAGCTAGATTGTTCCAAATTCTGTTCTGAATGGATGTTTCTAATCCAGAAGCTCACTTCTTCTGCATTGAAGACAATTCCTTGCAAACTCGAAACACGTGTTTGCAATTATTGCAAAATTTAAGTTGATTTTTAATTTTTATTTTGTTGCACAAAGGTTTGCATTTTATTTCATGAAGTACCACTCATTATGTAAACTGTTATAGAGAGAGACGTCGAATATGTAATTTTTAAAACCTGAAAGATAAGAATAACGCACTTTATACAAGTACACGTGAAAAGCAAATTCTTTTGCAGCAGACGCTTAATATTTTTCGCTACTGCTGATACAATTTGATTACCGTACGTTACGGAAGAGATAAGCATTACAAAAGCTCGACCCCGGTGAAGATAGAAGTGAGAAAAATAATACGAATGAATGTGCACGATAAAAAATCGATAAATATGCGTAACAGAAGAAATTCAAAATCGAACTCTTAGAAAGAACTAAGTAAATCTAAAAGAGCATACCTGATACGGATTTTGTTCTGTATTGGTTGCCCAGATGCACATTAGATAGCATAATGTACTACAAATATACAAATCCCACTAACACATTAAGTTTTATATGTCAGGTTTGACAGACGTCTAACGTCAAGTTCAGATAGCGCAACTACTGTGTCCCATGAGGCGCAGCAACCTAAAATTACTCCCTCCCCTTATGAGGTGGTCATGAAGGAAGGGTAATTTTAGTTCTAAGTCCTTTGAGGAGTACCTTTTTTTGAGGGAAGGGGGGCTCCGTAGCTTTTGAGAGGGTGCACCATCGCTCATGGGCGGGCAACCCTGCTGTAAGTCTTTTCTTATCTTCGAACAAAGAACAACACACACAACTTTTAAATTAAAGCTCCATTCCTTAAAAAAATCGCCCATGCAAAATTACTTTTTAACTCAACGAATATTGAAACGGAAGCTCTGCAGTGGAAACGCAGAGAAGAGATCCGTAAACATTTAATCAACGTAAATAAAAAAGGACTGTGCTGAATAAGGAAAGCGTGGTATAGGATATGACAGATTTTTGATTGATAAACTTACATGCAACAAGATGTCTTAAATGGTGCTGCCGACCGCTGAAGACACGTTTATCACGGCAGAATAAATAAAAATCCTAAACACGACGTAGGTGGGAAGACCACTTTTAAAATCTGAGTACATAAATTGTTACGAAATCACTTATATTAAATAAACGTGGGAAGTGTTAGGGGAAAATATCTAAGCTTGGTACAATGCGGATTAGATACTTTACTCTGGATTGATTGTTAGTTTGATGACTCAGAAGCTTCGTTTATACCTTACCAGAAATCTTATTTAGAACTACTAATTTGTTTTCGCTATGCAGGGTTCGGTTGGAAACTGCCTTCCTAGAGGACGTCTAAGAATGGCTACCCCGCATTTGTGTGCAAAACCAGAGAACACTTTTAGGCAAAAATAAATTCACGTGGCGGATGAATATTCGATGGCAAGGACAAATAATTATTCGTTGCATTACTAAATGAATCAAACCTAGAAATTCAGCAGCTAAAATATCCAACAAAAGTTACAAAAATGAACTAACTTCATCCCATTATGAATTCGCCGAACTTCGCTTGTTCTGGAAAGAATGACGTAATCCTTATAAAAACATGCAGCAATGTCAAATCCTTCAACAATAGTAGTACAAATGTTATAAAACATGCTAAAAACAAAGCTAGTAACGCATTTGCTTTTAAAAACGAATGCAAAAGCAAAATCAAGCAAAGTTAATAGTTGAAAGGTTTCGTAGCACAATTAAACAATGAACTGAACTTTGATCTGGACTTTAACTCAAACTGACTCAGATACTAAACTGACCAACTTATTGATGAGAGCTGTCTTTTATACCCTCAGATCAGAATGAATAACGAATAAAAGAGAATTCTAGTAAAATTAACTTATAAGGTTCGAAGAGTCGGCAAGCTTGGCAAAAACTCACCAAATTTGGAGAAAAAAATGGTCGCAACTTGGCGATATTGCGCCAAGGCAATTTAGAAGAACATGTAAGTAAAGTTCGAAAACTATGTAACTCTTATAAATAATGCAATTAGCGCCAAATTTAGCTAAATTAAAACAAAACAAACACATTATTATACAAAAACATCTATAAACAGAATTTTAACCTAAAATTTGGAGAATAAGAGAAAATATATATGTTTATTCTAGGGATGTTGTAACGAATATACCGCCTCTATTCGATATTCGGCCCTGGAGTAATGATTTCATAAAAGTCGAATAGGGGGGGGGGGGGAGATTATATTCGGCCGAATTCTTGTTTTTTTTTTTTTTTTTTTTTTTTTTTTAAATGAATGTTTTATACTTGTAAGAGCAAATCCTCAATATGAAGGACAAAATGATACTTATTTTATTATTGATAAAAAAGTGGAGAGAAGACTTTGGAGACAGACTGGTTTGTTGTGAATACCATATGATAGAGGAATGTAAAAAGCCTAGAATGTATCATGAATAAGCTAACATAAGTTATTGTAGTTAAAAATGCATTTAATTTTAATAATAGATCAGTTAACACTTCTGATGTTTAAATCTATACATATTATTTCTCTAGCCTGTTTTTCTGTCGCTCTGTGATATCTTCCTTATTCCTTTATCAAATTTCATGATTTACCCCTCATTTTAAAGCTTAATGTGCCGGCTAATGACGAAAAATAGACCCACGGTCTAAAAATGCACCGCTTCTCTTAAATTTGAGATTTAAAATCATTTAAGAAGAGGTCCTTTAATGGGTGCCAAATTGGTGTTGTGTATGGCGCTATCTGTTATCAAGTAAACAAACAAGAAACTCTTTTGTTTTTATCATGTAGAAAATTGGAGTTTTAGCTGCGTCTGTGTGTTAAACTTATTGAATTGTTAGGTTCTAAAGGAAGTTAAAAAGTTAGCAAATAGCCATTGTAATGCTAATAAAGCCAGTTCCTTTGTCAGTGCAAAAAAGAGATGTCCTTAGAAACCCAAAAGCAGACAAGTACTAAAGAAAAGAGTTAAGTTGGACAAGAGAGAATACCTGGAGTAAAACTCAATGTGGTGAGGGGACATTTCCCAGCAGAATTTCTTCCAGAGTTCCTTAGGTTGCTAATCCACTACCTAGACCATACAGCTAAAAGGGGAGCTGTGCGGAAGAAGTCATCTGACCTACTCATATGTGCTACGAAAGGCCTATCAGCCGAGTGAGCAATGCAAGAGATCAGCAACCTGGTAGATTCTGGACTGAAGCCCACTGGTCACTTTCACTTCACCAGAAATTGGTGAATCAGACGAGCAACAGATGGAGCCACAACTTCAGCATGAAATCCTATCTCACATCATAAGTAAGGATGCAAAGAATATTCAGCCACTATTTGGTGTTTCTGGCCCTTTTGCCGAATATTTGTTTTGTCTCTAACTACTACAAGTCATCTGCATTCTACTAATGGGCGAAATTAGCAGTTTCATTGCATGTGAATGCAATACAAAATATATACATTAATTGTAGGAGATTTTAAACAAACTTAAAGTATAGGGGAAAAAAAATAAAATACTTTGGGATTACTTTTAACAAATACTTTCAAGTTTGAGAAGTTTTAATATTCGGCTGTAATTTTAATATATTGGGGGGAGGGGATTATTCGGCTTCGACACGAAGAAACAGCCAAATATTCAGCTTCGTCCTGGGAGAAACCATCATTCGTTACATCCCTAATCATGAGGCCATCGTTCCTTGCTGCATATACGAGATCTATTTTCGGCATGACATCCAGTTGACTCTTGGATTGTTAAATTCTCATGCTCACTCATTTGAGGGGGAAGCTGTGTGGCACATTGTGAAAGACATACAATCTTCACCTACCTGCTGCGAAATGTCTTTTGGACCTAAGATCAAGATTCTTAGCATGGACCAGGGTTGGCTGGGTTGGACCCAATTGGGTGGGACCCATTGGGTGTTTTCTGAAAAAACCCGTTCGAAAACACCCACATTTTGGACCCACTTTTGGTTTTTTTCAACTTGATAAGACTTTTTTTGATAAAATTATTAAAATAAAAAATACTTATGCAATTCAAACTTTATTATTATTATCTTTACAAAACAGACAGGTTAGAATGAAAATGATTTATTTTTCATTTTAATAATTTTTACAAGTATAAGATTGTTATGCATCATACTCTCTCGCTTACTTCTAAAGAGCTACAACTAAAAAATAAATAAGTTTTTCTACAATTTCACGCATGAACACCAGAAAATTGCTCTCTAAAAATTGCTTGAAAAGCACAGAAGAACTTGATGATGGAAAAAATAAAAACTACCACTCTCCAGTTTCACTTTCTTCCATGTTTTTCTTCAAAAAGCGTTGAATTTTCACAAGTTTCCTGCTTTTTCTGCTCCTAACCGATTTCTCAGCTTGGTCCATATATTTCCAAATGTGGAGAAGATACGTTCTATTATGCAGAACTTGGTGGACAAGTAAGCAGTTGGGCAAAAAAGGTGCAAAATCCATCTGGCAATTTTTTAACCTTCTGTGTGTTTCTCTCCCAACGGCGGATCTAGGGGGGGGGGGGGGCGATGGGACGATCGCCCCCCCCCCCCGGGCCGATTCAAGTGGATACTACATCGACACTCCTAATAAGTGAGTTTTTACCCTTTGTGCCCCTGGACCAGATATGTTTTTACGTTCTTGGAATCCCAGCCTAATAGCCCAGTTTCAAGTTCTATGCATTCCCCCTGTCCCTTTGTCCTCTCTTAGTATTGCTGAGTTGCTAATCCTCGGAATAATGGGAAAGGGATTCCCTGCTCTTTTCTTCTATCTATCAACTGGTGACAGCTAGCCAAGCCTTAGCACGTGGTGTAAACTCCTGCAGCATTTACGCTAAAACCTGGAGTCTGAAACATTTCATTGAACATTCATAATTACAGATGTTTACATAAATTGCACATACACGTTGATAGTTTTTTAGTACATATTTAGTATTACATTTTAAAAATTTTAGAAAATATATTACTAATAATTGCTATTATTTTGTAATTTAGACATATCAACTCAAAATTAGAAAATGTATTTACAAGCCTACATTTTTCTTGAGAAAGCTTGAAGGAAATCCTAACTTGGTTAAAACTTGGCTAAGAAGCAGAATAAGTGATGATAGATTCACTGGATCAACGTTATTGCATATCCATAAAGATAAAACATTGGACGTTGAAAAATTATAGACAGATTTCTGAAAGCAAAAAAATGGCAGCTTGTGTTCCGTTTATACGGGCTTTGAATAAACGTATATGCATTGAAAAAATGTGTTAGTAAAATTTTAAATATCACTACACTAGCATTTTTTTGTTGTTGTTGTCCCTGCTGTTTGAAAAAAAAAGGGGGGGGGGGACTGTTGAAAAGGAATGAAGAATCTCCTCCATCCATCTGTTCCTTACATTGAACCCAGAGATTTCCAAAATCGCCCCCTCCCCCCCTTGAAGATTTTCTACATCCGCCCTTGTTCTCTCCATTAAAACCCACCACTTTGAAGGAGTATCTTTGTAAAGTTGAATAAGATCTTTGTGAAACATATTTTCTGGAAACGACTGGTTGTCTTCTATCTTTAAAGCTAAAAAACCAGGTACATATTCTGGTTTCATTGTTTGCAGCCACATTTCACTCTTATTTTCTTGCTCTGCTGACAATCTATTGCCAAAACATGAAGGATCTACTAAATTTCCTACACAAAAAAAAAGGTTCAACTGCTCTGTCCATCATTTGTTTAATATAATCCTTATAAGGCAGCAATTCCACATTCATTGTGAGATCAAGCCGAACTTCAACAGCTGTTGAAAAGTTTGCAGAATCTGATTGCAATCTATCCAGTGCTACAGAAACCTCCTTTAACTGTTTTTGTAAGGTTAAACTTTCTCGGTATAATGCAATATTGCTTAGAATTTTACTAATATTTGAATCAAAACTATCCCAAAAAAACCCAATTCTACTGGGTTTTTTTGGGTTTTACTTGAACCCCCCCCCCAAAAAACCATTTGGGTTGGGTTTTTTCTAAAAAACCCGGGTTTTTGCCAACCCTGGCATGGACACATACACATGAAAACAAAATGATCAGGGATGAAGTATGCTACGAGACACTGAGAATGTGAGAATATGGAGAATATGTCTTCCCAACTTCAACTGTGCTTATAATAATTGAAATTAGAAGCTATATCAATTTTGGAATTCAATGCTTTCCTATTTTTTAAAAGTGGTTGTGTTACATTAGTCACCTAAGCAGCGGAGTCAATATGACTCATTAATTTTCAGAATGAGCTGATGAAGCAAAACTGAGATTATCTTTTTGCATTATTAGACAGTTAAGCGATAAATGCATGTACAAAAACATCTCTAGCTGCGATATTATGAAATATTTCAAATATTATCTCAACAAGTATCTAAAATGCTCATCATCAAGGGCGAAAATTAAAATTTTCAAATGGAGGGGATATTGCAATTTTTTGGAAGGGATGGAAAAAAAAATTCTGCTTATATTATTGTTAGTTATGCAGGTAAGTGAAAACATTCAGATTTTTTCGTGTTTTCACCAAATTGTTTTGAATCTTTCGCAGGCGGGGTACTCTCACTCTCGCCTGCTCTATTTTCAAGGAGGGGATCTGAGAAGTTTGGGCAGGAATCCTGATATCTCGCCCCTGATGATAAAGCAAAAATAACAAAAAAAAAAAAAAAAAAGAACAGATCTATTATTACCACAGTAATTACCTTTTTAGTAGCTATTGGTTGCAATACTTACAAAAAAATATACATATATATAGTAAAATTATGCATTGAAAAAATAAAACAAATTGAAAAATAATTTCCAATTATATTAAAGGTGAGCAATTCTAATATTTGTTGAAAATCTAATGTTCCACAGCACTTTGAAATGTTCTTTTAAACAAGTTACACACGAATTAAATGAAATCATTGCTATTGGGCTCTAAATCTATTTGGAAGGAAGAATTGTAGAAAGTACCTCCTCCTGCCATTTTATTATTATACATTTCATTTTTCACCGATAATTTTTATTTAAAAAATATTTTTTACTTATCATAAATAAAAAAATAAAATTTCATTTGAATGATACCAGGGTTGGAAAAAAAACAAACCCAGAGTGTGTTTTCAGGTTTAATTGTATTTTATCATGCTTTATTAGGTTTTATCAAAATTGGCAGTATATTTTTAAAGTAAATTTCAGGATTCGCAGCATCCCATGGTTTCTACTACAGGGAATGCTACAAAAATGGCACTTGGTACTCTTCTATTATAATCAGTGGTTTAGTCGAGGGGTTAACGGGGCGTCAGCTTCCCCTTACTTTTTTAATTTTAACACAAGCGTGTCCCCCCCCCCCCCCACTTTTGATTTCAATTGCTTATCTTCGTATGAAAAGCGTCCCCCTACTTTTTTCCCAGGACTACACCACTGATTATAATGGCAACCAAAAAGTGGCAAAAAAAAAATTCTTGTCGCTTTTTGGTCACTGTTGTAATAGACAAGTACCAAAAAAAAAAAAAGGTTAGACTCAATTGCACTTTGTTTTTTAAAAAAAATTAGTTTTTTGCTGTTCCTTTAAAAAAAGGAAGAGGAAATTGAATTATACAGCAATTTTCACAATAATTTATTTTTAAATAAATCAAATTATATGGAAAATAAAAAATTATAAAAAACTTCCTCTACAGAGTGGAAGTCACCTCTTCGGATTCCCCTTCCAGCCTCCAAGTTTATTCCAACTATTTCCAATATATCACTGCGGGCTATGTTTTTTATTTATAAGAAAGAACTCCAAGAGATTTGTCCTTATGTAAAAAATGCTTTCTGTCAACACTGTTTGTAGTTTATGGATCTCCAGACGATAGTTTAATTTATCACAACATATTGTACAAAACATTTTATTAAGTTACTAACTTTCTGTAAATGTATTGAAAAAGGAAAAAAGTCGGCAACAACGAGACAACTTGTAATTTGGTCCCTCAACAAGTTCACCTACTGCGAGTTATGTCATAGGTTGGCAGTCAACGTGTTAATTGATAAGTACAGATGTTTTTTTCCGTGTTTGCATAAGACGGCTGATGTAAGATAACTTTTCTAAAAAATATTAAAAAATGTAAAAAAAGAGGAAAGCATTTTATGAAAAGATCCATTTGCTTAATATTTTTCATATATGACCTCTGTAATTGAAAAGGCAAGGTATTTTATTTACCAGTTCTAAAAAAAGTATCAAAATTGGAAAACTGGTCACGAAAAAATTACAACTGACCACAAGAACACACAGGATTTGCTTCACAGAACCTTGTTCCATTGTACCTTTTCAGACTTATGGCCAACACAGGGCGACAGCATTTCTCTACCTTTTTATTTTAATACAAGCGTCCCCCTACATTTTTTAAATTTTGAGGTAAGCACTCCTCACTTTTTGGTTTCAATTACTTATTTTTATGTATAAGCATCCCCCAGCTTTTTTTTCCAGGACTACACCACTGAGTCCAAGGTGAAATGCTGAAAACAGAACTATCCCATTTTTTTTATTTTTAAATTTTAACACAAAGCATCATTTTTTATTTTCAATAACTTCTGTTCACAGCTTTAAGTGGACCTCCACCCCATTTTCCAGGGCTACACCACTGCTGGCAGCTATGTTTCTTTGCTCACAAACAGGGCTTGCAAAATTTTTTAAATTTTAAATGCCCTGCCGGGTATGTTTGTCTAAAAAATACATGCCAAACAAAATTTTGACAAGGCCAGAAGTTGTTTTATTGCACATCAATAAAAACATTTCAAAGCTCCACTGAAAAAACTGACATAAGTCACATTGGAATTTGATTTACGTTTCACTGAATTATTTTATAACATAAATGTTGATTTTAACTATACGAGCCTACTTTTCCATAACACCCAAATTCAAATTTATAATACATACATTTATAATACATATAATTTATAATAAAACATAAAGCGAAGTTCATCAAGTAGTATGTGACTTACGTCGTTTTCCCAGTAGACCCCTCATTTGAGTTTGTCGTATAGCATTAATCAGACAAAAAATTATATCAACAGCTTTATATCGAAATCAAGAATTGTTTTAGCGTTAATATAAATCATTAAAAGATTATATTACAAACAAAATACAGTCAAACCTGTCTGTCTCGAAAACCTCCCCAACTCGAAATTTTATATTTTTCCTGCACTTATACCCTAAATTCAATGTATTTTCCATGTTTATCTGGAATTTTCGAATTCTGGTTTTTCTGCCATTTCTGAATTTGAAGTCGAGTGACCTATCAGCAGCAAACAAAAATGAGGAGGAAATCGTAGGGAACGTAAAAAACGATTCAGAAGAAGAAGAGGAGGTTGAGGAAAAAAAGATGTCACGAAAGTCATTGTAAAAAGAAGCAGAGAATGATATTGAAACATTAACAACTTTCCTCGAATCTCAGGAAAATTTCGGTCAAAGTGGATTATCAGTACCCTCAAAAGTATAATCGAGTACAAAACAACCAGATAACAAAAAACACTGAAAGACTATTTTTCTTGTACTTGCTAAAGAAAGCAGTAGTACTCGTCTTGCTTTTTGAAAGATTTGCAAAAAGGTATGCTGAATACTATTTCTTTATTGTCAATATTATTTATAAGAGTATAAAATTTGTTAAAAAAAAAGTTAGTACTATAATGTTAAAGTAAAATGCTTAATAAAACTAATACAGACAATTTTTAACTAGAACATAATTCTTTGTTTTGATTGCAAATTTTAATAGTTTTATCGAAACCTCTGTATCTCAAAACTTCTTTATCTCGATTTTTTTCCCTTTCTGTGAAATTCAAGATAGACAGGTTCAACTGTATTACATAACAAGTCAGTTGCAAATTAAAATTTGCAAAATTTAATTTGTATCGTTATTGCTGACGTGGACATCCGCTGACGTGTCAATTTTGAGCTCTAGTAAGGATGCTGTGATTTTTAATAAAATACGGAATAATAAAGTATTCGAAAGGAATATTTGATTAAAAAATGACATGCCCAGCCGGGCCTATAAGGATAGAAGATTCATACCCAATCAGAATTCTTACATGCCTCAGGCATGTCGGGCAATAGAATTTTCGAGCCCTGCTCACAAGAAAAACTTACATGACATTTATCCATACTTAAAAAATACACTTACAACTACTTTTGAGCATGCTTGCTATTAATTGATAAGAAGAGATGCCTACTTTCAGTATCATATAGAATAAACTATTTTTCATATGTCATTACATGATTAATTTTGCTTGCCTGTTTTTCAAGAGAAAATAGTCCTATGTGGGGTATTATTTCAATACAACAGACTTATTCGCCTCACCCAAGAAAAAAGATTAATATTGCTTCACATGCACTTATTAGCTACAGTAATAAAATAAATGAAGTTCAAATTAAATGCATGTACTATATTGATAATTTTCTTGAATTATAAGTATAATAATGAATAGTTTGATAGTTTAGAGGGCTGCAGGATGTGACAGTCTAGGGGATTCAAACCAAAATACATACTATATGCCCCTGATTTTAACAGAATAGTGTGCAAATAAATGAATAAAAACAACAGATCTGAATTTTGATGGCACTTTAGGCGACATTTCAAGTATAATGCAAGTTCATGTCTCAGATGTAGAAATACATGGAAATGTAATTATTGAAATACATGTGCTATAATTACTTTATATAGAAGTATGATTGTATAAGTACAAAAAACAGCTCCTTAGTTTTAGGGAAGGTATATAAATTGTAGAAGTGAAAGGAGGTTATATTCAATAGGCTGGAGAAGTTATAAACCAGCATGTAGAAATATAATTCATATTAGTATGCTGCATCTTGTTCCAATATTCATTTTTTACAAGAACATATGGAAAACGAAAAGAGAAAAAAATTAATTCAAAAAGTAATTATCATTTGATTGAAAAGGGTAAAATTATTGACACTAAATTGAAATGTGTACAAATGTTTTTGGCACATTTTACTGTATTAAGAGCTATACAGAGAAATATTTCGTAAAGTTAAATGTTACCGGTAAAAAACAACACAGCAATCAATAACAAATAGAAAATTTTGAATGAATACTATAATTTGCCCACTATTTCTGTAAAATGAAAAGAATAGAAAAAGAAAAACTTATCATGAAGAAAGTTAAAATACATATTTCTGACACAAAACAAAACTAATGTTAATTGCAATAAATTTGAAAACATATTGATGCAATGCTCTAGAGGAAAATAATAAATTTTTAACTTAACTCACCTATAAAAATATCAAACAAGGCTTTATGTAGCTGCTCATGTCATTTAATTCAAATGTTTATATAAGCCGATCTTTCTCTTCAACTTTTTATACCAATATTTTCGCTCTCCGCCTCGCAATCTTCGCTTCTCATTCATACACTAGCCTCGCAACAGCCAGATTGCGACTTCGGAAACTAGTTGCATAATCTGAGCCATTCCCACCTTCCTTTACTATCGAGCAACCGGAAGCGTGTTGAAAATTTTGAAACAACTAAAAAAAGTCTATTTCATTTATTTTTTAAACAGTTTGTGAGAAAAAAATCTTGACACATAAGATTAAAAAAAAAATGATTTTTTTTAGAAAGAAAGAAATTATCAATGATCCTTTATTTCATCGTCATCGGGAAAAAAAAGGAACATAATTTTTTTTACAAAAATCTTTCTTTATTGAGTTTAATTGTTGTTTTAATCATTTTTTGTGTAACAATTGCCAAAATAATAATCTTAACAGTGTTTTCTGTTAGATTACTCGTTTTTGTACACATTTTTTTGCGAAATGCTAAAAGCTGTATCCTAAAACTTGAACTTTTTGTGAAAGTTTTGTTTTAATGCGTCGAGTTTTGACAAACATTTTCTTTCTTTTCTTTTAAACTTCCTTTTCTTTTGAAAAAAGAAATGAATTCCCACAACCCCCCTCCCCTTTTTAGAACTGTAGTGAAAAATATAAAATAAAAGTTCTAAGTTTTGAAGAAAATAAGGAAAAGTCTAATTTAAAACTTTCATATAATATCATTAATATAAGTTGAAAATTTTAAGATGAATGACTTATAGCCGAATTCGTTTGAAACTGTAAGAATAAAATCAATGCATAAATATTTTTGCTTAAACTATTTTTAAAAAACAAACCACAGTTTTGATTTTCAACTCTAAAAACGCTAAAATGAAATCAAAAAAGCTTTTTTTTCTGCCTCTGTTTTTCTTTTTTGTGCATATATATATATATATTTTTTGTTTTTCATGATTTTTGTCATTTGTCGAAAAAAGTTTTCTTCCAGGTTCTTTAATACAGAAAAAATCCTAAATAAAGATATATTTCACACAAAAGTGTCGACAAAAAAAATGAAATATATTTTGAAAACACAAATGCATCATTATTTTGCAATTTGACAATTAAATTTGAGATTTCCATGGCCCACAACGAGTTCCTAAAACTTTGATGAGACTTTTGTTTTGTCTGTCAATGTGCAATTCTTATTTTTTACACATAAAGAAAATGAACCTAAAAATAATCCCAAACTACATTTTGATACGACCCCGACGTGAGTTCTTTGCCCTCACTTATGCGAATCCGTGGCGCTGGGGCACTAATTTTGTAGATTTGATCTCGCTAAATCTCGAATTTTATTCGCCATATTGATGATTTGGAAGGGCAAGCTGACGTAGGCCTCTCATTAACAAGCATGAATATATCATATAAATTAGTTAAATTAGTTTTTCATAGTTAAGTTCGGACTGAATTTGTATATAATACGTGTGGAATAAGCTGTAAGCTGTTTCTTTCGGTGAGTACATTTTTTATTTTAAAATGTTTAAAAAAATGTAAAATTTTTATGTCACTGTGGTATGCATAATAGGCGTAATCGGAATATAAAATTTAAAGTTTGTTATTTGTGTTGACATTTTTGTATGATAAAAATAATTTGAAAGTTTGTTTTGTAAATTGTTTTCATACTTTCGAACTGTTGTTTGTGTTGAGTGCCAAATAGGGTATTGACATAGTAAAATATGACAATGAAATACTTGATCGCGCGGATTAAAATTTCTCAGCGTCGCATTTTTTCGATGTGTTTTTTTCCCCCACATCCTGTTTGCTTGGAAATGCTTGTTATATCATAATTAATAGAATGCATTGTGTCATATAAGTTGTCATAATTGATTTAGTTGTCATAGGTTTTTTGAAATGTTGTGAAAACTTAAAATATGAAAATTTAAACTACTTTATTATTGTGCCAGCTCACCCATAAATATGGACTCTTCTATTTCAATCGATCGATAAAAAAGTATTGGAATGAAATGTGCGCATGCTAATTTTTCATTTCATTTAAATGTATTGAATGTAGATGTAATGAATATTACAGGTAATATATGTACATTTTTTTTTGCGTTTTCAAATTTGTGCTTTCGTGTGTTGATCTACTTTAAAGCAGTGCTTGTGGTAGTCATAACAAATTTTGCAAAATAATTTAAATTGTTTGTTATAATTTTAAGAATAGGTACATAAATAGCCATATTTTAAGACAGTAAGGTTAAAATTCATGACCTCATTGATTACTTCATAAATCGCGTTCTCAACCTAGTTAATAGACCAAAACAGGTTAAATTGTATTTAAATATATTTAGAAAATTGAACATTAAAAAGTTTTTGAAATTTTTTATTTATTTTTTAATTTCATGTATTTTAAATATTTATTTTCAAGTACATTTTTTTCAAACTATAGTGAAATATCATTTAGTGTACTTTTTCTCCTAATTTTTTTCAAATTGCATTTTTACAAGTTACAGTTTAACAAGTTTTATTATTTTTTATTAATTGGAGTAATATATTTAAACAGTTCAAACATCTGAAAAATAATGAATTGAATTTTTTTTTTTATGTGTCCAATTTTTGAAATATTTAGCAATGTTGTAATTTTGCCTGCTAATAGATTTCAACACTAAAAAAAAATTCTAGCAATCATTTTTTTAATGAAAAAATTAATGGAATTTATTTGAAGTATTGTGAAACTAATATTGCTTATAATTCATCCATTTAAATTCCATAGTACTAATATTCAAAAAGTTTCATTAAATGTTTAATTTTGCTAAGTGATAGTACCTCCTTAAGTATTTATCTAAATCACAGGAAAACCCTTCAAGCAGACTTATTAGTTGCTGATTGTAAAAATGTAGAATTCAGCAGTAATCTCCATTTATTCTTATCTCCCTTTCTTATTAGTGAACTTTACTTTCCCATATTTACAATAGTGTTTGTGTGTCAAAGAATGTTTAAGACTAGGTTTATAAAATAAAATAAAACTAGTAATTATATTATTTTAAGTATTTTTATTCAAAATAGGCTTCAATACATTCGTTACCGCCTACCGCGGTTTAACAACAATTTGAATGACTTCCAGCTCACCATTGTGGGACTGTCTCCCATGCTCTCGTCGAAGTTGTTTGTACACAGGGTGTAAAGATTGTTTAAGACTACAGCTGGAACTAAGCTTACAGTGGGGCTTTCTGTGTTATCGAGCATTCGTGAAACTCCTTCACTATATGCTGATCTACTGCCGAAACCTCAGTTCATTTTTTTTTCTTACTTTGACATTGACACTGCACAACCAGCTTCGACACGAGCTTTGGAGGAAGTCCCTCAATGTGAGCTGGAACAGGCATTGGAATCATTGTTAAATCGCTGTAACAAATGTATTGAAGCAGAAAAAGCTTGTTTTGAATAAAAATACATAAAAATATAGTTACAAGTTTTCATTTTATTTTATAAACCTAGTTTAACAAATTCTTTGACAGATTGTGTACTAGATAGTAGTACCCTATATTTATGTACAGTACACACAATTATGTGTGCTCAATTGAATGACACATTTTTCAAATCGTATTTTTGTTGTTATTTTAGGTTTAAAGTATTTTTCAGTGCATTTTTATTTACTTGTTGTTTTTAATTACTATTAATTTAAATTATGGAAGAAAACTAGAGTATAATGTGTCTGTGTATTATATTTATCTATCTTGTTTATATTTAGTCGAAGATTGATTGTGTGCAATTTTTAAAAAAATGTAGCTTCTACAGAGTTACAGCGGTCTACAATATATGCCCTAAAATCTTGAGAAAAATTATATTCAAGTATTTTTAGTATATTTTCAAGAATGAAATTATGAGAAAAATTATATTCTCTTTCTGTGAGCCAGTTAAAAAATTATGTTTTATAAAAGTGTCACTGTCACAAAATTCCATTGTTAAAAAGGGCCCAGGCTCCAAATTTTGTTTTGTAATGAATCCCCTTAACGACATTTAGTATTGTAAAAAGGGTCCAGCATTTTTTGTTGTAAAATCCATTCTTTCATAAAATATCCTTTTTATAAAACAAACCTTTCATAACTTTTAAGCTCAATAAATTTTCATAAAAGCAAGAACTTTGCAAACAAAAAAAATTGTTTTTAAAATATTTTGGGTGAAAGCGTCATTTCGGGATAAAGTCTTCTGACTAGAAGTCGCAAATATAAATAGAGGACTGCCCCTTCTCCATATAATCACTTGAATAAAATCACGCTATTATATTAGCAACATTGCCATATCATCTTTAAAATATTAAATAAAATTTCTTTATCAACTTCATTGTTAATTAATTGCATCACTTTTCATGGGAAGTAATAAGCTTAATTTTATTTCATATACAGTTCACTCACTTTATCACTGAACTCGGTGGCTTTTGTAGCACTGGTATCACCCGCTGTGATAATTTTTGTCCCCCCCCCCCCCAAAAAAAAAAAAAGTTTTATACTGAACAAATCGTAAACATTAAAAAAAGGTATTTTTAGGCAGAAGTACGATGTACATACTAATAGATCAAATTTGTTTTGAATATAATGGAAGAAAATACACAATTGCAGTGAATATATATTTTTCATGAACACCTAAATCCATCTTGGTTTCACCCCCAAAAGGGTTCTTGGCATCCAGGTTAGTGACACTATTGTCTGAACTAATAGTTTAGCTTTCCTTAAAGTCAAAGTTCTAGCCAGAAGAAATTTGGTCTTCTTACTTACACTTTACAAAATTCCAATTCATTTAGCCAAATGGTCGCAAAGTTCTGGTTGTCCGAAACAGACTTTTCCCATACAGTATGGAACCTCAAATCGGGAACACTCGGGGCCGCGATCTTTCCGGATTTCGGAATTTTCTGGATTTTGGGTCCTCATTCAAAAAAATTTGTAAAGTAGCATCAGAGTCCATATAATTTGCTCTGGAACTTTTTATTAGCCTTTTGCTCCTTTATAGCATTTTTATTATCGTATATATACTCGCCTATAAGTCGCAAAATTTAGCACAAAAAACTAAGTTGGAGTCTTGGAGTAGGCTTACATTTGAGGCAAAGCATCGAAGCATCTAGACTTCTCCCGATGTTATTTTAACCTCTTTAATAAACAGTAAAAGAAAAGAATTCTGTCAAATTTTGCTATGATTTTATATTCTCTAGTCACTAAGTTGTAGTAAAAGATAAGACTAATTGGGAAAATGCAAGAAACGCAGATTTTCAATTTCGCGAATCTTCTGTATCGCGCGAAAATGAGAGCTCAATAAAAATAAAAATAAAAGAAAACTACAAGAAGTTTAGAACAGCAAACTTTAATTATATTAACTCAGAATTAAAGCAACAATTTATAAAAACTCATCTCAAAAACAAACCCTTTGCAGAAAATCGCGAAATAATTTTTTTTGAAAACAGCACATTTCTGATCTTAAACATGTTCATTACACTTTTTTTTCCTTTCTCTTTAAAACTCCCATTTCCAAAAAATGGTGCAAAACTTATCCCGATTTTTTTTCTTAAAAAAACAAAAGCTGTTTTTTTTTCAGCTGCCGAATTTTTTTGAAAAGATTCCGGATTTTGGGATTCCGAAATTGGGGTCCCATACTGTAATTATTTATTAACAAAGTGGTAAGCTAAGCTGAAAATCAAATTGTTTATTAACTAATGACTTTTAAGGTTGAATCCTATGTTATATTTAAGTGTTGTTATGTGTTAAATTTTTAGAATATTTTAGTTTTTCAAAATTATTTAGTTGATTATTTAATTTTTATTATTATTAAAATCACAAAAACAGGACCCTTTGAAAAATTATGGACAGTCCCCTGAAAATATTATTGCTAAAAAGCAACATCAACAATGGCCATCATTTTAAAGGTTGTAGTCAAGGTCAAAACTGGTGGCAGGAAATTGTTTCTATAACTGGCTGAACGAATGGTGTAGTTTTTGTAAGGAAACAAAAATAGATTGTATGTTAATACTAAAATTATCTGCTCATTTTATGCGACTCATGTTGTTATGAATTTTTGCAGTTTAATCATGGGGAAAAGAAAATCGGCTAAACCACAGAAATATGTTCAGCAATCGGACGAAGATGATGAGGATCATCTTGATTATTACGACGAGATGGACGAATCCGAAAATATCGAAACCCCTTCCATATCAAAGAAAGTAACTACTTCCGAAAAGAACCTGAAAGCTCTGTGGCCTAAAGAAAAACCGCCTGAATTGACTAACGATGTAAAAACTGAAAACAATCATACTCCAATTAAAGGAACTGTTGAAAGTGACTTTTGGGCTAGCCATTTCCCACTAAATGCAGATGGCGTTTCAAATAGTAATAATAAGAAATTTGATTTTAATAATTTTAAGGTAGACTCTTCACATTCAGTAGACAATTTTAGAGAAAGTTCTCGCAGCATAAATCAAGGAAGTCCTTTAGAAACCCTTCTTTCCGAACGTATTTATAATTCAAATCCTTTTCTAGAGGAAAGGCTGAGAGAAAGTATGAGTATGAACCATAACAGGAACTTGAGTGGAACTGAAAGTGATCGTATAAGTGCGCATGACATGGAGTACGATAGGAGGGGGTCGCGGCCAAAGCGGCGTAGAAAATACGTGACATATCCGGCTACTTTCCGACTGGAAGTTGTCACACACGCAGAGAGATATGGTAAGAGCGCTGCTGCAAAAAAGTACAATATTTGCGTGGAAAAGGTTAGTATGTGGTGTAAAACAAAAGACAATATTGTTCATAAGGTGAAAAAAGGTACTCATCCAGCCGATGGAAGTTTCGATACCAGTTACGACGAGAGAACCGAAGACCTTTCGATGGCTGGGACTCCCGAGCGGACGATGGATGATGAGGTTGAAAGTACGAAAGAAATAGAAGAAGAAAAGAGGCAACAAATTTCCCAAGAATTGGAAATGCTTTATAATGACGAGTCGGATGCTTCCGACAAATATGAAGGAGACGCCCTCAGAAGGCCGGAAATTGTCTTTCCACCATTTTTTAAGTATAGAGTGACTCTTTTTGCCGAGAAAAAGAGCGAAAAAGAAGCATCGAGGGAGTTCCATGTATGTGAGAAAAGGGTTGCTATTTGGTGCCAAGCAAAAGAGTACCTTGCCGAATATGTGAATGCCCATAAAGTGGAAGAATGGGAAATAGATTTATATGTGAATTTGAAAAAGTTATTAGAAGAAAATTATCAAGTTACTGTAAGAGACTTAATAGTTCGTGCTGAACAAGCACAGTTAGCAAGTTCTTCTACAAAATCCACAATCAGTACTGTCTGGCTAACAGATTGGTGTCAAAAATTCAAAGTTTGTTTTAGAAGTGTTTTAGAAAGCACTCCTCAGGTAATACTTTATTTGCTATTTATAAATATTAATAAATTTATTTTGTAACATGAGTTTTTTGTTTACTAGTCGTATAGATGCTTAATGTAATGTAGCTCAATATATTTTGTGCAATTTTTCCTCATTGTTTTAAACCATTTATATTCCTTTTATTGTAAGAAGCAATGTTTATGCAAGCTAGAGTCATTCAAAAATAAAATTTTGATGAGGTGATGGTACTTAATTCACTCCTACCTTCACCAATTTTTCAATCCCTCATAATTCCTCATTCAGTATGAAAAATATAAAAATAATACTTTGGGTCTGTGTGAAATATATAAAAATCTGCTTTGTGTCATGCATTAATTAAAACTTGTGTCACATTTCAGAAAGTACTTAAATGGAGACATGCATGACACATGTTATCATTTTCAAATAGCTCATTATTGGTATTTTTTAGTCATTGGTTTAACTCTGTTATTTAATTATTTATTTTCTTAAAAATTAGAAAACGATTTGCTAGACAAAACAGATTTTAAGTCAAAATGTATTAGTGTATGCATATTAATGAATTATGTATGAAGAGGTATTTATGTGTACATTAATAAATGTATTTAAGAGTATTGATTTAAAAGAAAATTAATCTGATGGCGGCTTGCCCCAAACTGTAAAACCAACTAATAATCTTGCTATACCTAACAAAAAAAAAAAAACTCGAGTGGCCAAGCCATTGCATGTATTACTTTTAAAACATGCAGAGAATATTATATTGTTAGAACTTTACTTGGGGGGGGGGGGGCACTGTTTGTCAACCTTTTAAAATATATAAAAGTATAGGTGAAAATTAGCTATCGCCACCTACCATGTGTCGATTAAAGTAGTATAAGTGGAGATTAAAAAATGCATCATTAATTGCCACTCTTTCCCCCTTCTACCAATTGCTTCATTTTTATTCTGTAACTGATTTATGTATTTTTATCTACTTATTTGAAGATTGAAATAATTTAATGAACATCTTAAAGATAAATTGAATTTTCATTTTCTCACTATGAGCAAGGACCTTTTTTTCCCCTTGGAAATTTGTCAATTTTGAACATGTGCTTTGCCGAAAATTTTTTGCCGCATTTCAACTTTCAATCTTTCAGCATCCAGTATATTTTTATCATTTTAAAAGTTTGAAATAATTTTACCATGTTCTAATTCAAATCTGCATATTTCTTGTTTTATTTCAATAATTTATTTATTTATTTTCTAAACAATTTTAGAGTTAGTTTTCAATTCTTATTAGCAGTTTTAAAAAGTGGCCACTAACGAAACCAAGTCTACCGACCACCGGTGACTAACCAAATTTCCCAGTTTTCACCTTTAGATAAAAGTAGTTCCTCATGTAAAAAAATGTTTTAAGCAAAAAATAAAGAAGTGTTGCAATTTTTATAATGATGAATTTTGTAGAATTTTATTCATTGAAATATTTTATTTAGCAAAAAAATGTTTGAAGTATAGTCTTGATTTTTTGACTTAATGGTGATCCACCCCCTTAGGGATCGTAACCCATAGGTTGAGAAACAATGCTTTAACATAAGGGTTCTCCTTTTAAAAAAAAAACTAAAAATTATTTATTCTTTTCATTTTTAATTCTTTCAGTGAACATGTTAACTGGATTTCAATTTTTGAACGTGTTTATCTATTGATTATTATCAGGACTCGAAAAACCTTTTCATAATTAAGAGATTATGTAGGAATGATTTTTGAACAGCAAATAATCTAGAAGGGGAGCAGGGGGTAATAGAAAACACATTAATCAAACAGAAAATGTGTCAAATTATTACTTTTAATTACATCTATCTGAAGCAAAAAAAAAAAAAACACTTCAATATTGAAGGAAAAGAAAAGAGCTATAAAGCCATTTTAGTTTATCCAAAATGTTGTGTGAAATTTTATGTTTGGCATTCTATCTTTATAATAATTGCACAATGCTAATGTCTGTGTAATTAGAATAGGCGCATCAAGGTCGCGTTTCCTGCTTTGTCCCCATGGCAACACGGCAAGAAAGATAACAGAGCCAGACTTTTTTGCGCACTGCAGTTAAGGCAATTGCATTACTACACCTCCGATTCAAAATATTAGATTAATTGAGAAGATGTAATAAGAAAGAATTTATTCTCCATTTATTTGTTTTATAACAAATTTCTCATAAATTAAATCTGGAATGTTTAGATAAGATTTTAACATTTACAAAATAAAAAATACAATAAATTAGGTATACAATAGCTTTCTGAAACACATCAAAGTATTAGAATAAGATTTAGATTGCGTCAGATAAAGTATTCTAATATTTTGAACCAATCTATTTTTGCCATTGAGAAATAAATCTGATTTGAGTCAGTCTATTATTATTATAACTAAAACAACAAATTTAGTTATCATGTTCGCCGAACTAACGTGGGGAAAAAGCTTCTAGCCCGGAAACCATAGCGACCAGAATGGAAAAAGGTTGAGTTGTGTGACCTTGACACGCCGATTCTAATTACATGGGCTATAACACTGTTTTATTTATCTGTTATGGCTCAATGTTTTTAATATTTTTGTCAAATAATCGTTGCTCACAGGATGAACTTTGTTGCATATTGTATATTAATTCAATAGAATTGTAACAGTTGCTTTATTTGATTTAGCCTTTAACCGAAAATACATGCTTAATATTGGAAACAAGCCATTTCCAGCTTGATCGAGAAGAACTGCAAATAATCTCCTTGAGATCAAAGAAATCTACTAAAGTACAAGACATCATCGACAGCACTCGTACTTTGGATGCATCTCCCAGCACTTCTGATCGAGAAGACTCTTTCTCTTCATTCTCGTTTAACAGCAAGCGTAGACGACGCTCGTATACGTTAGCTTTTAAGCTTGAGGCAAGTAACCCTCTAGTGTTGATGTGTTTTCATATTTATTTGTCTATCTTACATGTATTATAATTTTTTGATGCATCATTGGTTATCAACCAAACTTTTATGTTTATCAAAACTTTTTTTCTTCCCCTAGCAAAGTTACACAGTCGGGGGGGGGGGGGGGGTCTTGTCTTGCTAAAGGTTTTCGGACCCTTCATAAAATTCCAATTAATCAAAACAGACCCTTCACAAAATTCAATTCAAACCAATCAAAACAGACCCTTCACAAAATTCAATTCAAACCAATCAAAACACCCTTCACAAAATTCAATTCAAACCAATCAAAACAGACCCTTCCCAAAATTCAATTCAAACCAATCAAAACAGACCCTTCACAAAATTCAATTCAAACCAATAAAAACAGACCCTTCACAAAATTCAATTCAAACCAATCAAAACAGACCCTTCACAAAATTCAATTCAAACCAATCAAAACAGACCCTTCACAAAATTCAATTCAAACCAATCAAAACAGACCCTTCACAAAATTCAAACCAATCAAAACGGACTCTTCGCAAGATTACAAGCTTCTAAATTCTACTTTTTGCATCATTTTTTATTAAAAAAAAGGAAAATAATAATGAAAATTTTTCATCACTATGTGTTTAAACTTTCAATTTTCACAACATTATTTGATTTTTCACAAAAATCTGCTTAGAATTCACAGAAAAAGACCCTGTTAAAAATGAAGGATCTACCTGACAGTAGAATCTTGTTAGCTCAACAACTCTATAATTCAATTATGTAGGAACTCCTTGCATATTGTTTCCATAGTTGGTACAAGTATAGTTAAAAAAACTTGGCGACTTCATGCATGCAAACAGTAATCCACTTAAGTTGAAATCTCCTGTAACGGTCAGCTGACACTAGTTACCCTATTTGTATTGTCAACTGAGATTATTTTTCCCACATGTATTCTGTGGGATATTGTGATAATAACCTTACACTGCATGAGATTGTGGATATATACAGAACTTGTGCACTCTGTCACATGTGCAATCTCTGGGTCATATGTGTTCATTAGAACTGAAAGGTTTAATATAAGTATAGAATTTAAAAATTTTGTAGAAATGTTAGTACGTGGCAGTAGTGTAGTCGAGGGGGGGATTGGCGTCGCCCTACCTTTTTATGTTAATACAAGTATCCCCTAAATTTTTTAACATTTTTACAGAAGCATCCCCCCTTTTTGATTTCAATTGCTTATCTTCATATGTGTAACCGCCCCCCCCCCCCCCCCAACTAGGACCCTCAGGACTAAACCACTGGTACATAGGAAATGTTGGTTTAAAGAGTGGATGTTCATTTATGCATAGTGTATGTCATTTCCCAACTTTTTTTAATTTTGGGACCTTCTTGAAAGCTGAAAATATACTAAAAAGTCTTGTTACCTGTTTGCTACAAAATGCTATTTGTGCAATGTTGAACATGTTATTATAATTTAAAATGCAGTTTTTAATAAAATGTTTCTTAATTTTTTCATCAGAGCCCCCTTCTCTTCTTGATCCTCAGGTTGTGAAGCAATCATATATATATCACTGGCTGAAAATCAAATCTTTAAATGAAGGAGAAACTTCTATTTAAATTTAATAAATCAAGGGGATCATAGTTTTTTGAGAGAGGAAGAAAGTAGCTATTTTAATCAACTATTTCAACCTTTTGTTTATTTTCCAGTCTGTGAGTCTTGTTTTTTTTTACAGCTTTATCGAAAATTAAGTTGTTTTTTTATCCCATAAAAATATAATTGAATGATTAAAACTGTGATACATTATAGTAAATAATTCCAAATGTTAACAAAGAGTCTTAATGTAACTGCCTTATATGAGGGCTTTAATAAATTTGCATGAAAGTAACCAAGATAGTAGTTTTCCATCTGAACTATTTTTTAGAGGAGATCTGAAAAATTTCAGTGTGGTTCACGCCTTCCTGCCCTAAGTTTTACCTCCTATATCCAAGGGTTGCACCAGAGGAAATTCAGGTCCTTTTCTGGACCCCCCACAAAATTCACCCGTCACGAAATTTCGAGCTATCAAATTGTACATTTCACTGAATTATTTATTAAATTAGCTGCTTTTTTATCAGTTAAAATTTTGAATCTCCACAAAATTATCTGATTTTTCGCAGAAATATTTAAAAATTCACAAAAACTGGAACCTGTTAAATAGGTGACCTCTTTTATCAGAAGGGTCCGAACCTAGGCATGCTGCCAGTAGGTGACATGCAAGTTTCATTTTAGTAGCACATAAGTGGCATTTTAATAGCATGCCTACAAGTCCATATTAAATCCCTTATTCACTCCCATGCACAAAAAAAAAAAATAAGTGAACTGAATAATACAATAAATAAGATATAAAAAACAAAACAAAAAAACCTAGAGTAGCAGTTACTTTGCGGAAAAGATAATCTGTAAAGGATTGATGATTTTTAAAAGAAAGATAGAAAGTGGCCTACTAGACATTTAAAAATAATGAACCACAAATTAACTGGCACACTTATTGATAAAGGTTCGCCATTCCTGTCCTATTTGTTTTCATGCTTACCTATTTATTTATAGTATACTCCTAAAAACCAGTGAACATATATTTGTTCTATAATTTCTTGTACAGCTTTTTGTGTATTGAGCAATATATCTATAAAATGTAAAATGTTTGCAATAAGTTTAGTTGTAAGTTTCATAGTAGTAAGTGT
Organism: Octonoba sinensis; assembly: GCA_038502835.1. NCBI lineage: Eukaryota > Metazoa > Arthropoda > Arachnida > Araneae > Uloboridae > Octonoba > Octonoba sinensis. Next base: position 21,666,902 of record CM076601.1, on the reverse strand, counting down.
TTTTATATTTTTTTATTCAGGTTGTGAAGTTTGCACAGAGTAACACGAAACACGCGACATCGCGAAAATATGGTATTGCGCGCCGCGTTATCAGTCGCTGGATTGCAGACAAAGAGGTGTTGCAAACTGATTTGCTAAACGCTACTCAACATGTTCTTGGCAGCAATAATATGGACGATGATGTCGATGTGCAGCTTTTAAAGTGGTACCGAGAAGTGAAGAAAAAAGGTCAGTTTTTTTTTTTTGAGAAACTTTATGTATGTCTTGTTTAAATATTTGTTTTCACTTTTAGTTTACATTGTTTAAATGTTTTAATAGTGTCAAGTTTTGACTGGTGGTCTAAAGTTTAAAAATCTTTTATTACTTAAAATATAATTTTCTCTTGACTTGGAATTTAATCTGTTCATTATTGTGAGTGCTGTTTTTAGCCTACTTTCCCACAAAAGTAAAAAAATAATAATAATAAAGCATGAAAGAAGGCTTAATGTATCGTGAAAATATCGTTAGAAATCAAGAAAAGTCGAAAATAAGTGAAGTAATTAAATAAAGATTGAAAAATAAAAAATTTGAAAGTAGGGTTTTGAGATGGGAAAGAAGTGTGTTGGTCGGTCTGTCCCCCACTAATAACTTTTGATCGAATTGTCCAATTGGAAAAATTCTTTTTGCGTTCGAAAGATCTCGGCGAGGACATCTCATTTCCATATTTTACTTTGATTTGAACAGTTATTGTTCAATTTTGAACAGTTCAAAAAATTTTAACATTAGCGCCTATGGGTGAAAATGAAGCAAATTATGTAAACTCTGGGTATAAGATCCAAGCTCTCATGAACAAGCTTACTGGAAGAAGTTCTTGGCGTGAAATATTGATTTGAACAATTTTTGTTCATTTTTGACCAGTTGAAAAAAAATTAACATACCGCCTACGGGTAAATTTCATTCCTATATAATTCCATACCTGCCAACTCTTCCGGAAAATCCGGAAGTTTTCAGGAAAAACGCATTTTCTTCCGGCCTTCCGTACGGGAAAGAAATCTTCCGGATTTCTGTTTTCCTTTTGAGAATTTTTTCCATCACGCCAATTTCAGCCATAATGCGCCAATTAAGCTGTGCTCACTAACTTTACTTACGTGCTTTCGCAAGGGCAGTAAGGGCGGCCGGCCGATAGCATTCAGTAAACAAGTAGTAGGTTGCCATAAAAAGTAACACCTTGAGCGAATCCACTAATTGGATGGTGGATATGGGAATCTGCATTTCGATATGAATGTGGTGCGCAGTAGGATAAGTTCTTTTATGTCCTTGGCCAATCTGAGCGCAGTTGGCGACATTGGCTACGGCTGGTGGGAGAAACACGTGTTTTCGGGTCGGAGTGGCGATTCGAGAGTGCATGGTTAGTTTTGTTTTCATCTGTTGTTGAACAATGCTACTATCGATGTACTGTATATTTTAATTATGAGTATATACATTTTTAGTATTTAAGTTGGTTTTTTTAATTTAATATATTCTATAAATTTGGTTTTCTATCCTCTATATTTTCAATTTGGGGAATAAATACTTTCCAAAAGTAGATGTTTCCATTTCATTTTTTTTTCCAATTTTTATTTGAATTAAAAAAAGTTTGGGCAGAATAATGAAATAACAATGACAGCATAAAACAGCATTCTATTACTAAAATTGTTTTAACAAACAATCCTAAAGTAATGAGGGGGAGTTTAAGTATTTATACTGTAATATGATGTATGGCTTTATACTTATTGGGGGAGGGTGTTTTTACGTTATTGAAAATCTTCAGTATTTGACTGAAAAATCTTCAGGATTTTTTCTCTTCGAGGTTGGCAGGTATGTAATTCCTGATCTAACGGACCAATTTGCTTGGAACAAACTTTATCGGAAAGCTCTTAGGACGTAGAATATGTACAAATAGAAAGTTCATCCAGAACTAACGAGCCTATTTTTCTATGAAATTTTTTGATCGGGATTTTCAAGAATATTTTTGCATTAATGAATGATTAAATGAATAAACAAAAGAATGAAGGAATAAATGAGTGAATAAATACATGAATGACTTAATAAATGAATGATTGAATGAATATGTATTACCCTTGAAAAAGGTATATTTGAAGCAATTAAGAACTAAAGCTAAACGAGAAAGACAGAGACAGAGATAGCTGAATTATAAATTTAAATTCGGTGTATACGGGAAAGTAGGCTCGTATAATTCTAGACGGAACTTCTTGTTATTCTTTAAAATGCTGTACTTTTAAAAACATGGAAATCTACATTAAAAATTGTTACAAGAAGTTCATTTTTAAAATATTTAATTAATAAATTATACAGTTTTTGTGTAATTTGACAATTTTAATCTACTAATCATCTATGCCAAATTCTCAAAAAAAAAAAATTTTTTTACTTGTTTTTTAATAGCAAATTTATTGTTCAAAGCATATTTAATATGATGTAAGTACACCATGTGAAGAAAGTTTCCCGAGTTTCAATCATTATTGTACGAAAAAATATGTTTTCTAATGTGTTAGGTTAATGTTGAAATCGCCAGCTCTCCCCAAAAAAAAAAAAAAAAAAAAGAAGACGAAAAAGCTAGTGTTAAGGGCCTCTCTTTGAAGGAAAATAGTATACTAAGCTTGAATTCTAGCGGGAAATAAATTGTAAAAACATTTGGGGGGGGGGGGGGGAGAATATTTTTCTCTTTTATGCATATTCAAGAGAAGTTTACTTTTTAAAATAAGTTGTAGTCACATTTTATTCTTAAAGTGAAATTTTCTCTGTATTAACAGATAGAAACTTCTTTGAACTTTTTGATAAAGATAAACCTTATAAGATTTGATACTTTTTAAAACTAAAATGCTGTACCTGTCAAAACAATGATATTCTCTATTTAATAATAGAGAAAAATTTGTATTTTTTTTACAACTCTCTTCCCACTAGAAAAATATTTTCTTTCAAAATGTACCTGTAAAACATCTTTTATCTTTGACCTTCACATTTTAGAGTTTCAAAGATTGGCAGGAATATTAGTGCTACGTTTTCATATCCATACATACATTACATTACTAACACTAAGAATGTTGCTACAGATCATTCATTATTTCTTCTCCTAATGTGTCTCTATAAACTAAGCTACATTTTACTTTCAACTGCTCTGGAAACATCAATATATATATATGCATATATATAGATATATATATATTTGTATTTGAATTTTCTGTATCACGTAAAAATTAAAGCTCGTTTAAAAAAAAATAAGTATAATAAAACTACAAGAAATAAAAATGCAGAATTTAACTATGTCAGCTCAGGATTTAAGCAACAATTAATATAAACTCTTTTTTTTTTTTTTTTTTTAAATCTCAAAAACGAATATTTTTCAGAAATCACGATCTTAAATAACGGAAACCTTTTTTTACATGATTTTGAGAACTGCATATTTCCACTCATAAACATGCTCATCGTATTTTATTTTCTTTCTTAAAATGTTTATTTCCAAAACACAGTGCAAAATATTTCCCGATTTCAATTCGAAAATTAAGTTTTTTTTTTTTTTTTTTTGAGAAAGTTCTAGATTTCAGGATTTCGAATTTAAGGTCCCATACTGTAACGCATATGAATGTATGTAGAAAGGAGTTAAATAGTGATAATAATTATAACTTCTTTTCACAATGTTTCTTCAATCTAATTTTGATTACATAGCCATTTTCAAAATACTATAACATTTCAAAACTTGAAAAAACTGCCTTATCATGAAACTAGTTTTGCTGAATTGTTTTCAGATTACTTAAGAAATCTAGTGTTAGCATTGGGAAGAAAGTTTAATTAGTCATTAGTCATTTAGTAAATTAATTTTTTAATCAAAGACATAAAGGCATTTTGATCGTTTATAGGGTTGTAATGGACCTTAAAACACTATTAATGGGTGAAATCATTTTAGGACCCCTGAAAAATCCACAACTACATGTATATTACATATCATTTTAAGAAGACATATGCTCTAAAAAGTCTAATAATAAACTTAATAACAAATTTGGTAAATAAAAAAATTAGTTTTGTAAAAATAAAATTAAACGGCGATCTGACCTTTATTGCAAAATTTTGTTCTTTCTTTTAACAGCAATAGATTGCAAGTAGGGGAAAAGTGAAAAAATTGTTTGAGAAATTGATTTTATAATGTTTTTGTAGACAGTTGTTTCTATTTTGTAATATTCTACCATAAAGGAATTTCTTAATAGGATTTAACAACATTTTTTAAGTAGAGTGAACTCTCTTTAAACAACAAGAATTTGATGCTTTTCCTCCACAAACTACCAGCTTCAAACAGTCTGTTTCGAAACATCGAAATTCTGTTACTTTTAAATCAATTTTTTTTTAAATCAAACAATCAGTGCCTTGTTGTTTTTGTTGTTAAGCAGACTATTTCCTTTATAGATTATGTACTACTACTATTCTAATGTGAATCAGCCACTTTCATAAAAAATTCCTCAAAGGGTGTTTATTGTATTTGAGATGTTTCATTCGGGTCAAACACCCCCTTCTGGGAAAAGTACATTACTCTTTCTCCCCTTGATAAAATAGTGATAGATATTTTGTTTTTGAGGGAGTGCTTAAACATAAGAACACTTCTCCCTGCTTCATGAACTTTTCTTTCTTTCTTTTTGTGGTTTTTTTTTTTTTTTTGGAGGGGGGGGGGGGGGTACTTTAAAAGAGAAAATTATTAAAGAAAAACATGCAAATTTGAAGCAAATAACCTAATTTTTTGACAATGTGTAGAAATGTTTGAAACTTAGAAAGTTTATTTGTTGAAGTTCTAATAAACTAGTAAAAATTGTCTTGAATCTGAAAATCCCGAATTTTCAGAAAATATATTTCTTCCCTCTCTTAAAGTTTCATAGGGAACATAGGTTTATGGAATGTGTTTGCATGCAGGAATTTTGAGTTTTAACTCACATTTTCACTTGCAGCTTTAATTATTATTGTAACAATACAATATTCTAATGGGCAGTTTTAATTTTCTTGCAGGTCAACGAGTGACGAAGTCGTTATTGTTCGCTCGAGCAAATACCTTATTCGAACAGCAATCTACGCCCAACAGCGGTCCAACAAAGATCGCCACAAGTAGTTGGTATCGTCATTGGCTAGTGAAGTGTAAAGATCTTGGGGAAGACATCCAAATTGAAGAAGATTCTCAGCCATCAGCCAGCTCTACAGTAAGCAAAGTTTTACTTTTTCAGAAGCAGTGTTTTTGTTTGTTTGTTATGAGTTTTGCAAAGTTTATTTTTTAAAAGTGCTTGCTGATTCTTCCTTAAAGCGTGCTTGCACATGACTTAATATAATTATTATAAATAATGGCTTGTAAATGATTATGAGTAGGGGCTTGATATTATTAAAACAAAAATACTTTTGAAGGTTCCCCTCTACTCCCCCACCCTTCAGTTTGTGTTACAATTAAGTCTGAAAAATAAAATAAAATACTACTAGTCTGAATAATAATGAGAAATTAGTTATCAATGACAGTATAATATCTCAAATGAGTGCCATTGGCATTACCAAAAAGTGGAAATTTTTTAGAGTTGTTCCATTGACTAGGGTGGAATTGAAATATGAATCAATGTCTACTTCAGAGTTCCCGCAATCCTTAAATTTGAAATAGGTTTAGGGTCTTCTAAAAAGGCCTCAATCTTTGTTCTTGGTGACTTTATTTTCTCCTTAATTTTCGTAACTGGATATGATGAAGCACAGTTAATGATTCATTCACAGTGTGTAGGTTTTCTAAATCTTATAAGCAGAATGGAAATTTACATACTGGTAAACATTTTTTAAATGTAGCACAGATGCTTACTTGTATGAAATTTCTGTTCTATGTGAATTTTCATTTGATTTGGGATCGTTCTAGGAATTGTACAAATTGTCATACAAGCAAAGTGGTCATAGAACTGAAATACCAAGAAAGTTATGAAATTGTCAGGGAATTCTTATTTCACATTCTTTAAAAAAACTGAAACGATTGCAAAATATGCATATACTTGGCATTTTCTTCCTTATTTTAAACTTGACCCACAGTTCCAATGATTATGTCAATAATTATTAATATGTTAAACCCTTGCTTTTTTGTGTTTCTTTGCTGTCATGTTTCATGCTTAATTTTAGTACTTTCCTTGAAATTTTGAACCAATCTTTTAATATGTACTTTCGGTTTGTGATTTTTTTTATTATTTTCTCAGCAGCACACAATCCAAAGTGTACTGTGCAAAAAGATTTATTTTTTTGTTTTTAAATTAGTATAAATATGATTTTATATTTTGCACCGATTGGTTTGTTTAATATATGGATCATAAGGCAACATATTTATCTGTGGTTAACATGCCGCAGCAAATTATTTGCTGAAAAATGCAGATTATTTGATGAAAAAATAAAATTCTTGAAAGAATAAAACTTTAAGGTCTGAAGACCAAATTTAGTGACTGTTTGTGTTTATGCTTCATCATTGTTCTGGAGAAATTATTCATTCATCACAAGAATTGAATGCCATTTAAAAGATAAAAGTTTAAATGCCCAAATGCAGCAGAATTTTTTTTTTCTGCCGTTGTTATGGTTGTAAACTTTGATGTAGCTTCAAAATTTTTTTTTCTTTGAGTTAATTTTATAATATTCTTTTGTATGTTCTGTTTATAGAGCATTTTGCTGCATTTGGTTTTTCTCTGATTGTTTTTTAAATTTCATAAAATTTTTAATTGCATATTTCATTTAATTTTTATTTAATGAATGCTTGATGAAAGATTATTGTCACTTTTTTTCTTTTAAAGAAAAAATCATTCTGAATGTTAAGTGTGACATACAACTCTCTCCTCTTAGTATATTTTAAAGAAACTTTCCAGGCTGCCCACTGAGGGGGGGGGGGGGAGCATGGGGCAACATTGAGATTATATTGGGGGTTGGTCAACTACTTGGTTGAGGAGAGGGGGGGGAGCCCTGAGTTTTCCCATATCTGGCTACTCAGTGCAGAGTCGCTTTCCGTTTATTGTTTTCAAAATCGAAAATTTAAAAAAATTAATTTTTTTACATATGTTAATCTATTGTAGTTTTTATAATTGTAATTAAAATCAAAATAAATATTCAAGATTTTGTTTTCTGTTTTTAAGCTCCCTGCAACCCAAACCACAGCTTTGGATTTACAGAACAGGAATTCCGAAGGTAGCTCTCTAAATGCTTTGAAGCAAGCTTACATGACAAATGCAATTTTGAGCACGATGAAACCAACAGAAATGGACCTGAAACTTATGACCCAATTTCCAGAATTACTGAATGCTATTCAACAAAATCCATCCATCATAAATGCTGCAGCTCACATGCAAGCTCAAGATTCTGATTTTTACAAAGCTTGCTCCTCTTTGCAAGCCGTCATGAATTTGTGCAAAGATAGAAACTCTGAAAACAACAGTTTGAATCAAAATTTCCCCTATCTCAATCATGTATCAGAAATTCCTTTGGCGGATGAAAGAAAAAATATTTCAAATATGAGTGTCAAAAAAAGAAGAGAAAGATATTCTCCAGATTTTAAATTGATGGTTATTGACTATGCGGCCAGCCATTCGTATCAGGAAACTTCCAGGAAGTTTGGTGTACATCACATAACGGTATCCGAGTGGTGTAAAGATAAAGATAGAATACGGAAGAAAGTTTACTGTGAGAACCTTCAAAATTTGCATACGAAGATTTTGAAATCTGAAACTGCAGAACAAAAGTTCTTATCTTGGATACAAGATTGCAATAAAAATAAAATTATCATTAAACCAACAGATGTACAGAATAAAGCTAATGAGATTTTAAACATCATAGGTGAAGCTGAAGTGAAGAAAAAATGCTGGTGGTTCTACCTCTGGAACAAACGAGGTATGGAGCCCGGAAAGTTGTACGAGGAAGACTCGGATGTTCTGGAAAAAGAAAGCCGCGTAAATTATCCTCCTGCCGTAAAAGTGGAAATAGCTAAAGTCGCTGAAAGACAGAGCGCTAATTGTGCTGCTCGATGTTTTCGGGTTGCCCGCAAGCGAATTCGCGAGTGGGTGAAATCGAAGGACAAATTGAAGTGGTTGGCTGAGACCGGCCAAGTGAGAGAGAGGGGAGGCTCCTTGTGCGGGCAAAAGATCAATTGTTTAGATGTTGATAAGGAAGTTTTCGATTGGTATAGCAGCTCAAGAACATCAGACAGCGCTCCTCAACTGCAAGAAATTCGTTCTAAGGCGCTCGAAATCTTTCAGAAGCATGGCTTCTCCAATATGAAGTGTAGCAAAGAGTGGTACAGAAACTGGTGTAAGAGATATGGAATATGCAGGAGCTTACAAAAAGATAATCAGCTAATTAAATGGATATTGTCGAGATACGATAAAAATTTGCCGATCACCAATCAAGAACTTGTTGAGTACGTTATTTCTGAAAAAATGAAAACGGGTGTGGAGTTGAATGACCAACCAGCAGAAGAATACGTACTTTCATTCTGTAAGAGGTATCCTCGGCTTCTAGAAGCACTGCCCAGCGTAGGTGAGACATTTCCAGAAGAAATGGAAGCCGAAGTAAATAAATTTCGTTGCACGATTAAAGAACTTCAGGAAGAGAACAATTTTTCGATGCTCGCTATCGGTAGCATGGATGAAATTCCTCTGCTGTTTACTTCTTCCGGAAATGAAAGAAGAGTTATTGTTAACAGTGGCGTAAACTCTTGTAATGCGGTAGTCATTCTCTCTTGCTTAGCCGACGGAGCTTTTTTACCGCCCATGATCGTCCTGAAAAGTCCAGAGGACTCGCCCATTTCCAGCACGCTGCCGCACGTCGTCTTCAGAGAAAAAGTGTTGGTAGATCACCATCTCGTGAAGCAGTGGGCGGATGAGGTGTGGCTGAGCAACGTGCCATCTCCCAGCATGCTCTTGATGGACTGTTCCGAGCCCCACATGTCTAGCTCGGTGCAAGAAGCTATGCTGGAATCTGGCATCACACCTGTGATCATGCCTGACGGCTGTGCCTCCAAGCTGCAGCCCCTCGGCGCATGCATAACGAGAAATTTCCAGGAATTGGTTCGGGAGATCTGGAATTCCTCGAGGAGCGCGAATCCCGCGGGACCTCCCTCGAAGGCGGCGTCGAATACTTACGTTCCATCTCCCGGCGAGGTCTCCCGGTGCGTCGTGGACGCCTTCGACAGACTCCGAGACCAACGAGACTTGGTGCGTCGCAGCTTCGTCGTCACCGGAATTGCCGTCGCGGCGGACGGGAGCGAGGACGCACTCGTGGAGAACATGGACTGGTTTGGATGCTCCAGTGATGAGCACGTCTTATCTCCTGCCAGTGACAGTGAGCCTGATTCTTTGGATGATTAATATTTTTAGACGTAGAATTTTTGTACCAATTTATTTTCTCTGGTGATCATCTTGTTCGTTCGTTCTGTGCAATGATGATTCTCTCTGATGGAGAGCCGTTATTGAAAGTTTCATTATATTAGTCAACGCATCATTTCATCACACGTATTTATTTAATTTTTTTACGAGATATTTTTAACATTTTAGAAAGGATACGATACAATTAATTCAAGTATTTTAATTTACACGTCTTTATTGGGGCTCTTACGGGTATTATTTTGAGCAGCTTTAATTATAGAAGGGTCAATATAAGTATGGGACCATATATTTTGCATTTTACATGTTTTGTTTTTCAGTTACACTGTCGGTTGAAGTTTTCCGGACCTCGAGTATTACGTCACGATGCTATACATGCCGCCATTGAAACCATGTCATATATTTTAATCTGCCTTCGCATGCTGAATGGCATAACATGCTTATGCTGTGAAAGCATCAACTACAACTATGCAATTTATGATGTGGATGCTATGTTACTTGCACCAACAGCAATTTCGTGCAAATCAGTGAGAAGTGCGTCTTCTTTGTAACCGTAATCATGTCTATTCAAACGGGTGGGGCAAGCATTCTAATATTGGCCACTTTTTTGAATTTAAGAAACTTTTTTTACATGTATTATTAGTTAACTGTATGCTGTGAGTAAAGCTAATTATGTAACCACTTCTACATTCTATTTATTTTTTTCACTTGGTGGAAAAGAAACTTTAGATGTTTATATACATATATACATACATATATAAATAATATATATATATATAGCTCTATTTTTAGGCTTGCTGCAGTAAGTGTACCGCTAGCCATGGGTCAGAAAATCGTGCATATAACATTGCCCCAGTGAGGTGCAAATAAAATATAATATTTTTAGTTAATTTGGCCAATAATGTCTTCCTACAAATTTAGGAGATTTGATATGTGTTAGATATTTTTTACCTTCCATATAAAAGGTGTAAAGTACTCCTACAGTGGAAACCTTTAAGGAGCGACACTTTATTCACTAGTAATCGTGTATTCTGAAAACATTTTTAATGTAATTTTTTTACAAATGTTTACTGATGTTGGAAAACTGAAAAATTGTTCTATAGTGTTTATATTTTCTGAAAATCTCACACCTTCAGTTCTTTGTTCTGTATAACAGGTCATTGTTATAAACTGGTAACACTCGCTAAGAACAACATTGAAGTGAAGAAATCAACATCAACGCCTTACATGTTATCGTAACAAAAGTTAAAAAAAATTGTTTTAAGAATGAAAGTTGTTTCTTGCGATTTAGCTCGTCTTAAAATATGCAAAATGTTAGTGTAATGTGTTGTAAAGTGCAAAATTGTTTCATGTATTTTTTTACATTGTATATAAGGTATTCTTATTTATGGAATAGTACAAGAAAACAAGTACATGGTATAAAAATTAAGACATAATAAACATTGTGTTGGCAGTTTTACTGAACTCCTAACCTCAGGAAATTATCCCAAAGAAATAATTTTCCAATGTGTGAATAACAAAGTACAAAATCTTGTAATATATTGGATGTCTCAATAATGTATAGAAAGCAATAATATTTTTAGCTTAAATTCTCTTCTTACTATAGGGGCTGTTCAAAAACAATGTCGTGCATTTTTATTATATTAGTCACTGTAAAAAGACCGCTTATTTTATTATCAGGGCTATCATTTAGGGGGTCTATTGCCACCCCTTGCTTGAGAAAAATAATGTATTAATATGTACATAGATGTATACATGTATTTTTTTTAAAGACAATATACATAAAGTTTATATTCCTTGCCCCTGGAAATTTTCAAAATTACAAGCCTGTTTATTATTATTTTTTTTAATGAATATTTTATATAGAAGTAATTATAATTATATCCTTATTACATTCAACACAGAAGATTGTTTGCCATAGACCAATTCATGTTTACAAAAACGTATTGTTGATGCGAGTACAAACAACAGCTTTCATAAAGCAAACAAACATATAGGAAAGATCGAGTTTTGAAAACTTGATGTGAAAGTTGAATTTATTTCTCATAGATCTGTCAAATACACTTTAGAACCACTTTGCCTGGAGCTGCGTTCTGCGTCCCATTGTTTATGAGCAGTCCATTACTGTTATCTTCCACAAAATGTTTAGCTTCTAATTTACTTATATGTAATGAATTGAAATAACTACCTCAGGACAAAACGTGAGTTTTTTTAGCTAGCTTTTGGTGTTTGAAATAACTGCTTTTATATTTCATATACTAAGTAAATTCGTACTTGATACTGATGCAAATTGGTTATCTAGTAATTTTTTTTCTTTTAATATTGCAAATCATGCCAAAATATTTATCTTTTCTTTAAAAATTATTTTTAGTTATATTAGTTAAATTTTCAAATCTGATGTCAACTGGCTTATTTCCCAATTCTTTCTATGTAGCAGTTGAGTTGATATTTCCATGCAACCTATTGGTTACCAGTACATCTAGTTCTTTCTCAGGATTCAATGCAAAGTATATATAAACTGCTGTTTGTAATAGAAATAAGATTAAGTAATATCGTAAACTTAAATGGTAGAACATTTTTCTTCCACCCCTTCCCAGTATATTTTTCTCGCAACTATTCCTTTTACTGAAACTCCAATTGTGTTTATGTAGCTATAGCACAATATTGAATAGCAGTCTTCAGACATAACATTTGAGTGTTATTTTTGATTAAGTAAAATGTTTTACAATGATAATAAGGTATATGTCACCTCCACATGCCTATCTCTAAGTAATCTTTTGAAATGGTGTCTCATATGTAAGTATTAGGGTATAGTTAATCAACATTGTTTAATTGCCTATTTTTAATTAAAACTCTAGTTAAGCTCCAGTTAAGTATAGTTTAATTAAAGATATAGCTAAACATCTTAGCACTTAAATACTTTTTAAATGTCATTACTTAGAGAGAGTTTTTATTTTAGCATTGTAGAATGTGTAGATTTTAGATGTTTTGATTTTAAAAAAAATTTTCCTTTTGATAGGCATGTGTATAAGTGAAGCGATGATATAGATATTTGCTTTTGATTTCATATTGTATAGATGAATATCATTGCTTCAAAACTATTTTTTGTAATGTAAAAATTAAATTGCTTTCATAAAATTTTCACAAAGCTCTTGAAGATTTTTTTAGGTGATAGTGTTTCCTGTGTGTGCGTGTACAATCCAGACTTGTTTACTGGAATACATTTATTGTAAATTTTTAGCAAAGATATATGTCTCGTTGCCTCATGCCTTTTTTTTTTCTTCATTTCTTTCTTTGGCTAACTAATGACCTGAACTTCAAGTATTTTTCATAAATCTTTTGTTTTCCAATTTTTCATGCTTAAAGATTCTACTATAGCCTTATATAACTTCTTGAGACCCGAGCAAAATAAAATAGACATTCTCTCAACTCTTAGTTTTTCTGAACAATTGGGCATTAAAAGTGATGTTTTTCGAAAATAAATAAACTTTAATATTTAAATTTTTCCCGGGGGGCATATCCATTTGAATGTATGTTGAGGTCATAACTACAGTAGAACTATGCGATACTTACACAAAAATAGATAAACAAAATATTTTATTCATTACTTATAACATGAGAAAAAGCGATCAAACTTGTATAAAAATCCTAGAACAATATTAAAAAAGGAAAAAAATTATGTGAAAATCAAAACTACCACGAGAATGCCGAATTCCAACTTGACTCGTGTTCTTTGCCATATTGTAAACAAATAAAATAGTTTCCGAATTCTCAAAGTTAAAAAGGGATTTCCTATTCCTCCTTTATAATTCCAGCCCAGGTCTTGCTTGCTAAAATAAAATCTGTCACAACAGGGAGAGAAAGCAAAACATCCATTTTATTGGATGCCGGGTCTCAGGAGGATAAGTACACAAAACATGCATCTGTTCTGTTTCAGTAAAAGCACAGAAGATTGAAAATTAGTACAGACTAATATTTATTTTGTTTATATCTGCTATACACTCATCATTAATGCTTCCCCCATCTTTTTTCTGGCAAAAGTATGAGCAAATATATGTTAAGTAATCGTTAACCTTTGAGTGGTAAGTAAGTGAAAAGACAACCTTGTGACTTTGAAATTGCAGTATGAATTTCTTGTATTTTTGCTTCGGGATTATGAAAACCCCTCTTTCAATTTGAACATGTTTTGAGCTTTGAGATGCTCAAATGGATTCAGTCAAACACAAGAGAAAAAGGCTTTATTAAACCTGAAGACTGCATCTCAAATTCCAAAATATTTTTTGCATAGAAGAAAGGGTTCCTTAGTCTCAAAACACATGATGGGACATATTTTGTCGTAATTGGTCGTCACAAGGTTGCTCTATAATGCAAGCATATTTTAGTTCTTAACTATAATAGTTTGTGTACTTGTTTTCTTTCTTAAAAAAAATGTAATGAATTCAGTTCTTCTGCAGTTTCGCCTATGTTCATGTTCTGAAACCAAAAATAATTTTAAAATGTGTTTAATTTGAGATTTTTTTCCCACAAACAAGTTCTAATTTATATATGTTTTTGGAAAATGCGATTACCTGTGAAAAAAGAATCCTTTTTAGATATTTGTGGAGAATGTGCTCTTGGCAGTTTGGAATGGCTAGCGCTTAAAGTCATATGAAAACCTCAGTGACAAAAAATGTTCGCCTTAACAACTATAATGAAAAAGCCTTTTTATGCCTTGATGGTGGTCAAACTCAAGGCTCCTCCGTGCAAAGTGTGTTTCTTTTTGTTATTGTAAAGCTTCAAAGTTTAGGTCATGCAATGGCCGAACTTTAGTGTGTACAGCATTTATGTAATAATGCAATCTCGAAGCGCTGCGACTGTTGCGAGATTGATGTGAAATTCGCGTTCTGACGTGAGTTTGTTTTATACATGAATGCTTCAGTAGATATTTTTATTAACCAGATGTTTTTATATGTGCATGATTTCTCATTTGCAGTCTACTTTGGAGAGGGGGGGGGGGGAGGAATTTCTAGTGAACTGGACAATAGCCTGTTAGCAGGAAACGTTATTAAAATATATCTCACATAATTTTAAAAAATTGTACCCTAATTTTGTTCGCAACTGCTACTACTTACTAAGTTTTCTTTTGTTTGTTAGTTTAATTCAAACTTGTGGTTTTTAAACTGCGGCTGTGTTTTGATGTGCAGATTGCACTAAGTCTAATTAGCAAATTCCTCTTTCATTTTAGACTATGAAATCAATGTTTTTAAAACTGCTTTAGCTCTTTTTGAAAATTTAGGACTATGCAATTGCATTGATTCAGAAAAATTAATTGATTAAGATTCAGAAAGTTCTTAAATTTATTTTTTATATTTCATAACAAATTTTTAAAACAGTTTAATATTGAAAATGCAAAGTAAAGTATTTATGTATCTTGTATCAATGTGTACTATTGTTCATTAAAAGGGTAAATGTGGTTTAACCCACTGATCGGCAATTTTTGTTAAAGTCTCCAACTCTCATTTTTGAAGAACTATTGAGCTGAACAACATCTAATATTAAACAATCACCAAATACTGCAGTGGGCAAAACCGTATTTTATCCAGTAAAAGTTTCCCCTGTAAGAAAAAAAAGAAACATTATATACAATATATACACTTTATATAATACAAGATGTTATGTTTGATAGAATGGCAGGACAGCTCAAGATATGGGATTTTGTCAGCTCCTTGTCTGAAAATAAACAATGGTCTTCCTGTAATGTAACATGTATCATATGCGACACTAAAATAAGTATATTACATATCTTACTTGTGTTTTCCAAAACCATTTGATTATATTATTAAAATTCTTAATTTTAATGCATAAAGGGTGACTTTGAAAAGGAAGATAGATATTTAAAATATAAGTTCTTGAGGGAAAAAGACTTAATTACATTAATGTTTCTGTTACCATTGATATAAAAATTAGAAAATATGTAAAAGCTTAACTTGTAATAGTTATGTATTCATTCACTGTTTTCATTTTAGAATGATTTGCCTACCCATGAAAGATGATATAATTGAATTAAAACATTAAAAGTGTTAATTAGTTAGAGCAACAGTTTCTTCAACTGTCCTTAAGAAGTAAGATATTTAAAATATTATAAGTTCTTGAAGGAAAAGACCTATAATAATTGCAACAATGTTTCTGTTATCATTGGTATAAAAAGTTAGAAGATATGTAAAAGCTTAACTCCTAATAGTTACATATTCAATCACTATTTTCATTTTAGAATGGTTTGATTAATCACAAAAGATGATGTAATTGAATTGAAAACATTGAAAGCATTAATTAATATCAATTTTTTGTATTGTCCTTGAGAGGTAAGATGTTTAAAATGGAAAAGCAACATTGTCTTAATTGCAATTAAGTTTCTGTTACCATTGCTACAAAAAGTCAAAGGATAAGCTTAACTTTGCATTCCTAATAGTTATGTATTCATTCACTACTTTTGTTTTAGAATGGTTTCACTAACCACTAAAGATGATGTAATTAAATAAAAAACATTTAAAGTGTTAACGCATCAGTTTCTTGAACTGTCCCAAGGGGTGTGTAACTTGTAGACTGCAGATGAGGATGCTGTGTTTTAATGAATTGGAATTTTTTTTACCTCTAATTCATTCTTTTCTTAAATTTTTGAGTTATTTTTTAAATTATTTTTTTTTAATACTTAATGAAATTTATGAAGAAATAAAAAACATCATCTGTTCAAGCTTCATGTGTAAAAATGCTTTTGTATATATCATAAATTATTTTTAATTTCAAAGTTTTTATTAATGTTTTTAAATGACCAATGTATGTATTATTATTTATTTAATTGTCTTTAGAGTTTATATGTGAGTTTTTGTATAGTTATGTGTGTTTGTTGTTGGAAATTATGTGATGTGTGATTGTTTTAACTCAATTTATTGTAATGCCGTAGTCATTCATGTATATTAAGTTTTTTTTTTCTTTTTAAATTGAATCATGTTCTTAAACATGTAACATTACCTGCAATAATTCAGTGTTATTATTTTTTTTTATTATTAAGCCAGGGACCTATAGTGCAAACATTATTCACTATTTTAAACTACTCATTGTTTTATTTCATTCATAAATGTGCTGAAATTCTCAGACGTTTTCAATACTAAAATGTATGTACTATTTGTCCTCCCACACCTTAAAGTTTCATTAAATTGGAAAAAAAAAAGATATTAATTTCAAAGAAAAAAAATATGAATCATAATAAAACTTTTTGAAATAATTTGAAAGATGTCGAATAAAATATTTTCTTAAAAAAACTAAAATTTAATTTTCTACTGTTTATAGATTTCAAATTTTTTACAGTTGCATTTTCATAGTGTTTTATATAGCAGTTATGCAAAATTTATGCTTAAACAAAAAGTTAAGAGCAAAGTGTGTTCTTTTTTTTAAAAATATTTTGAGATAGAATTGACATCATAAAGTTAGATTTTAAAATAGTTGCATGTTTTTGTTTCTCATTTACCTTCGCTCAAGACATACTGAAACTGAAATTTTGGTTTCCTTTTCATATTTTAAACAAAAATGATTCATGCATAAGGGATACTTTTCATTTCATTAAATAAATGAGGAATGTTTGTATAAAGGATGTATCATTACATTAAGAGACGGTATATTTTTGATTTAGAACACAATTTATGACTAGCTTGATATGTTTATGATAAATACCAATAGTTCTTTTTGAGGGGGAGGGGGTGCTCAAATTGTGAATGGATACTAGACACTAACTTAATACCCATTCTTCGAGAATGGAGCATAGAATATAACAATCTAAATAGATATTCACCCGTCTCTAAAAAAAAAGTTTTGCAACCAAATTATAGTTGCACAAGGATAGATTCCTCCTGTTTGTTACAAGAGAGATAATAACAATCGCTCTTGACAAAAAATATAGTTTTAGGAGTTAAAAGTTGTACAAAATATTGATCAATTTAATTATATTGTATCATTCATAGGGTCCACAAAATATTATCTTTATCAGATATTGCTACAAAAAGGTTTTAAGTATTCCTTTTAAGGTTTTAAGTATTCCTTTCCCTGTAATTTAAGTATTCCTTTTTCAATATCTCCTTTGCTTACCTGCACTAAGATCTTAGTCTTGATTTTTTAAAAATGTTATTATTATTTTTATGCAAATCATATGCTTGTCATGTATTTAAATTTAACATATAACAGTGATGCGTAGGAATTTTCCCACAATACTAATGAATTTAAAAATCATAAAAATCAAGATCGATTTCTGAGTTTTTAAGTTAGAGAGTAACTTGCCAAATTTTCACATTTCTGAATATGGAGTTTTTTTTTTTTTCCTTTTTATTTTTTCCCTTTTAAAATTTTTCATTGCAATGTTAGATGCTTAATTTCAACAGTTAGCAAATCTCTTTTTCTGAAATCATAGATATTTATATTGCTGTTAATATGAAAAGCAAAAATGACCAAATGTGAAATTTTGTTTTACCTTGTATCTTACAGTCCTTCCTGCATGTACTTACATGCTCAAATATTTAAGTAGTAATATTCTGTGCTGTTGTTTCTTTAGATGGATTGCAATCCAAGTAATTTAGGATATTTGAGTGATATGAAATTTTAAATTTCGTAAAACGATGGTCAGAAAATTCTGTTCAAGCCTTTTTCTAAAAGAAAAAGCATTATAGTTTTAACGGCTCTGCAAACTTTGAGTAAAAATGTGCAAGCTTTGGGCAGCTGAAAATGAATTATGATTAATAATTCTTTACCTGGTTTTGTAAATAATTATTATTACATTCATTATTGTGAATATTGATATTTAACTTGCGATATAACGTGATATTGTGCTTCGAATATCGCCCATCTTGTTGTCAATATTAATGCAATCAAATATAACTTCCATCACACCTGTAATATGTGCATTTAAGAAAACTCGATTACTTGTATGCACAAAATAATTATTTTGTGTTATCCTGCTAAATTTGGTATGTTGTAGGCTCTTTAAATTTTAATGATTAGATTTTCGAAACCAGTTGCAATTGTATAGTTTTCACTGGATTAATTACATTTCTGAAATGATGTTACTATCATGCATATTGCACCATATTGTTTCAAAATTATTACTTTTTAACGTGCAAGAATTTGGGTTTTAATGTTTTCTTTTCAGCCCATTAAATTTCCAATGCATCATTTAATGAGATTATTACCTTCTGTTCTAGTATTAGTTCTTTAACAACTTTTTATTTATACTTTCTCATTAAGAAAGCACAAAATTTTAGTTTCAAAGTCAACAAAAAAGATTTCCCTACAGACCAAAACAATTTTTAAAGGTTTGTAAAAGCTTTGAAGTGCTGTATCTCATCGAAAGTCGATGTCTATGCAAATTCCACAGCATCAAATTTTACAAATCTCTAGATTCTGTTAAAAATAATATAATGAGAAGATTATAACATATATGCAGGCAAGTCATTTAAACATCATGGGGACAATGTTGATATCGTAAAGAAAAGCCTTTTCTTTCATCTCCCTTTTATCCTTTTACTGTTCTTTTTTTTTTTTTGCTTATTATTAATGTGGTATTTCTAAAGAAAACATTGAAACCTGCACAATTCAGTGCAACATGGTTATCCTAAGGTTTAATGCTAAAGGGGGGGGGGGGGTGATATGGCAACCAAAACCGGACAATACTTGTTTTGTTACCGGACAATACTTGTAGTTTCGCACTTTATTTTAATTCCCCATAATGTAACTGCCCCTCCCCCCCCTTATTTCTTATTTTAAGCCAAGTGTCCCTACACTTTTTTTTTTCCAGAACTGCACTATGCGGAAATTCTTTTATTACTTAGGTGGTGCACAGTACATCTGATAAAATCATTGAAAATTATACATTAATCTTGAGACAAAACGATGAGATGAAATTAGTATATTGAAAAGAGAAAATTCTGGTGTATAAATAAAAAAAATTTTGTGATAAAAATGCCAAATGTAATTTGAATAGTACTGATGAATTCTTTAGGGGTTTTGTACCCATTTTTGTAAAATTCGCCAAATGTGATTCTGTAAATTATTCTGTTCTCTTCAATTGAATGGTGTAGATGCTCTTGCTTAATAATTACTAGGAAATGATGTTTACCTTTAATAAATTTTTAAATTTGTTCTTTGGTTTAGATTCAGTTATGTTATTTTGTATGCTTAAGCCCTTTTTTTGTTTTTAAAATATGGTATTTTGTTGTATTAGTTGGATTTGATCATTCATTCTTGTAACATTTGTATTTTAGATTTTTTATAAATAGGTATACCATAATTGTAGTATTTTACAAATAGTTTTACAAGTTGTTTTGAAAACGTACATGTGCTCTTAATCACAGTTAATGTAACTGAAACATTGATCCTTTTTACTTTAAAAAAAATTATCATTTGCTATAAATTTCATAGTAATTAAAAAATAATAACCAATTGTCCGGTAAAGTTTTTTTTTTATTTTAAAGAAATGTGCAATTGTATGTTTTTGATATCACTGTGGTTATCTCTGCTTTATGTAATAGTTCAAATTGTGTATAAGCAATTCTATGTTTTTCAGTATTTCCTTGCTTTTAATTTCGGAAAATCTTCCTTTTTATTTTTTTGTTGAAATATAGCATTTGAGTTACATTGAAATATGATGTATTTTTTTTTTGTTATATTGTTCTAAACTTTTTACATTGTCATAAATGTGATTAATCAATTAGAATCCTTATGGCATATATATATTATTTAATCCTGTGCTTGAGGTACTGCCAAATCGTTGGTAATTGGAAATGTGGTAATTGGAAATGTGTCTGTATGTGACTTGTTAACAAGTCGGAATGATATTGGAGTTTAGCATAGGGGAAGATTTCATATTTTTAAAATATATTCTCTCTTTATTTAAAGTTTAAATGCTTCCTGATCCTTTTCATTTAGGTAGGTAGTCTAATTCTATAAACGTAATGAAATGGAATTTGCTTATCTGGTTCCTATAAGTTTTTTTTAAAAAACAAATTTAATATCTTCAGAATTGCAATGTTTCGTTAAATGTAAAGGAAAAAATTCTAATTATTTTTCCATTTTTTTAGTACTTGGCTGTGGTTTTCTTTAGGAAATTTTGAATGTGATTTGACAAGTTTACACAGTTTCATGACATTTCCTTTGAGACTTGATTTGTCTGTTAACGTTGTGCATTTAGTTCACATTAAATCGGCATTTCTATATTAAAGCCAGAAATTTCTGGTCATCAGCAAAATATTATATGAAGATATTTGCATATATTTATGCATTCGTTGCATAAAGTAAATAGTTTCGCTTACGAATTTTGATTTTCATTTCAATCTTGCTCAAAATTGTTGATGTTTGTTATTGTTGATAAATTATTTATTATTTAGTATTATGTTAGTTTCTAAAAGGCCTAATGTTTTTAAAATGCTTAAGTCTTACATCGATTAAGTTATTGGAATTTTGTTAAATACTGGATAGCAAAAATGCTATCAAATGATACATCTATCCGAACAATACTAAACATAATATTTTCCAGGCTTATAGGCCGTGGTCCAACCAAGATGTTTCTGGCTTCTTTAGAGAGAAAACGAAGGTCTTCAATTTGAATTATTTGCATTCTATCCGAACAAGTTTTAGTGCTCGGAAGAATATTTTTGTTTCTAATGTCATCAAAATGCTTATGAGAGTTTTATTTGAATTATATTATGCAGCGCATACATTCAGTAACTTTTTTATTGAAAAATCATTTTAAAATCGAGCTTGAAATAAGTAATCGGCTATTTGTTTTTATAGATACATTAAAGAAAGTAAATTATGAAGCAAATGCGTAAAAATAGAGCAACCAAGGCATGAAAAGTTGAGAATCACTAGTTTTGAGCGTTATCCTTTTTACTATATTATATTTATTTTTATTCTTGTAAATTAACAAAAAAAGAGCTTTACTTTTAAAATTATTCCTTTTTCTAACTCATTTCTTGTTTTAGGGTTCAATTTGTGGGTAATTCTTTCACCCTTCTTTTTCGTGTTACGTAAAGTTTTAGCTAATCTGGCCTCTTACAACAGCGGAGATGTATTTGTACGGCATCATCTTCTGAAATCGAGTACAATGTATGTCGGATCATTGCGAAAACCAAGAAAAGGTTGTTTTTTGAAGGATACACAAAAGAAGAGAAAGCATAGGCGAAATAATTCCCAATGAGCGATCTTGGGCCAAATGTGTTTTCTGTGTCCCACTGCCAATAATTATGAATAGTATTTTTATCTTTAGTATAATTTGGCCTCTGAGCAGCAACATATGAGTTTTATTTCGCGTCGGTGTGAGCAGCTACTTTTTTTTAAATTTTCAAATAAAACATTGGCTTGACCAATGAAGCCATTTTTGCATAGAACTTTGGTATGGGAACTTTTCTTTGATCTGATGGGTCTTGGTGTTATATTCTAGAGGATCATGCTGACTTTTAAGTGCAGCTAATTTCATCTTAATTACATAACCCGTCCATAGGAGAAAAAAAAGAACTTATCCAATATTTGTTGTTAATATAAAGTTTGCAATTTCTTATGTCCTCCTTCCTCGCCATTGAGTATAAATTACAGTAGAGTCTCAATAATGCGAATCTCGATAGTTAGAGTTTCCCACAAATCCGAGCTAGCAAAAAAATATTGGCTTAGCTCCCAAATAAGGACCAACAGCAAAACTCGTGAAAGAAACACCACATCTAGTTCTTATTGTTATTCAACGGTTCATGAGTGAAAGTATCGAATTGGGGTCCATGGCTGGTGACCAAAAATTTCATTAATAGGTTGGCTGGCTACATTTAGAGCGATTTGAAATGGTGGCAAATTCAAAAATATAATTAACTTTCAATCATGTAACTCTATGTAAGTACATTTTTCCTGTAAATATACGATACTGAGAAATTTAAAAATTGCTTTACTCCCTGTTACTTTTTTATAAAATGTTACGATTTCCATAATTCAAATATTCGATAGTTCGAGGTAGCTCCGGTCCCGTCCACCTCCAATTATCGAGACTACTATATTATTTTCAGTTGTACAAAAAGTTGATACTTACTCAAGTAAAATGCTAGATTCACACTGATTGCAACAACCTTCTGTGCTCATCTTATTGGTTCTACATCATTTAATGAACACACCAACATAGTTACTCTTTGGCTGTCTTATTCTATCATTAAAATTTTCACCTTGAGGGCCATGATTTGTTTGGCGGCACTATGACATACACTGAAACAGGCACACTGTCTTTGTTTTTTGAGAACTTCTGTTTTAAAACGTCTTACACCAACCAATATTTAAAAGATACTGAACTTGAATTTTGTATTTAAATAGTGAAGCTAATGTTTTGTTTTAGCATATTTGTAAATGACCATTTCAGGGCACATTTATTTTTGAGTTTATTTGCTATTCTCAAGGATATGCTTCAAACTCTCGTCCAATATGACAGATAGAACAAGACAGCACAATAGAATATTACAATACAAAGAAGGAAATACACCCAGGGAAAAATGTGAATCGAACCCACGCCTCTTTCACTGCGTGCAGGCAGGCAGCGGAAACGTGTTCTAAGACCGCTAGCCCACTGAGACCCCTTTAGCATATTTCATATGCAGCATTGCATTTGTTTACCAAGGGTTAGTCAGTACCTCAAAAATTTATTCTTTTTGTGTTACAAATTTTTTTCATAAATTGGTGTACAGCGATTTTTTTATTATTATAATTATTTTGAGTAACACGCAATAGAAATTAGTATAGTGCTTGTGAATTTTATCTCATGCACTTCTTTGTTTAATTTATCGTTTTACCGATGAGATTTAAGTGTTAAAAACTGTGTTGAGAACACATGTAAAATTCCAGTGTAGATGTGTGTATAAAAATGTGCATCTAATGCAAGATGATGTATTATTTTTGCTTGCGTAGCAGTCGCAGCGATTCGTTCGAAGAAGTCTCTGATCTGTTGTGTGTCTGTGTAATTTATGTCAAAGAGGAATTTGTAAGATAAATTCGTAACTTATTTTTGTATTGAAGTGAATAAAAACTAACAAATATTGGAATTTTTCTTGTTTGTGTTTTTTTTAAAACTGCTTTTCTATTTATTTATTTATTTTTTTTTAGTAAGACACAAAGCATAAACCTAGACTTTTTCCTATCTTCATAAATAGAGAGAGGTGTTTTATTATTTTTATTTTAAATATTTTATTTTTTAAGTGGGTGATGGGATTAGTTTTTTGGGCTTTACTCAAATAAAAGTTTTGAATTTAAACATTAATGTTATTTAACAGTAAGGGGAAATGGAGTACGTTCGTCCACTTTTCATTTTTTTAAAAAAATTTTGTCAACAAAACAATCAAATATACAGTTTGATATTTTACCATAAAGTTAACATTTTTCATTTCCAAGAGTTTTTTTGAACTATTTTGCTTATAATATTTTACACACACACACCCATATATATATACGTGTGTGTGTGTGTGTATGTACAAGCGCATATATACATATAGATATATATATATATGCGCTTGTTTTGTGTGTTGAGGGGGGGGGAGGCTGTTAACCTAAGTATAATTTTTTATTTTTCATTGATGACGCATACTTTTTCCGAAATTACCCATAAAAATGTTATTGGGGGTCTTTTCTCCATTACGTCTTATATAAATCTCATAATATGATTCATTAGTACAAAATTTACAAAAGGAATTTATTTATGAGAATATTTTCCTTTTACTTGATGTATTCTTCTTTAAATTTGGTGAAAGTAATGATTTCATGGGACAATTTTTAATAGTTGTAGAACTATTAAGTACATTGCAAAACAAAAATCGTACAATAAGAATTTAAATGAAACAATTTCAAGCGCACCGAATTTGAAAAAGGTAAAAAGATATGAATCGGTTATTAAGTATCGTTCAAAAAATCAATGCATATTATGGAAGTACGCTCGTCACGTGACACTGGCAGGGGAGAATTTCATTTTTGATGGAATGGTTATTTTATTTGTTGATTTATTTATTTCGATGAAGATTAATTTCCCTTCTCCTTTTCTTTGACACAAATACAAATGCCAGATAAATACAAATACAAAAGTGACGACCAGCAACAGTCTCAGGGCCCGCTAGGCTGGTCCTTGTTAATTTAGCAGTCCCCAATGAACATCAAGAGCTTTCTTAAAAGATTTTACCCCAGTGCAATCAACAGTCGCTTCCGGTAAACTATTCCAACTGCCTATAACCCTATTGAAGAAGTAATTTTTCCCAATTTCAAGATTACTTAAATTAGGAAATATATATATATAACAATATATATATAAATATAAATATAGGATTATAAAACTCAAAATCCCGACATTCTCCCTCTTCCCCTTCCTCAAAGTTACTATTTGGACATTGTAAGGGATACTTTTAAGAGAGATTTCTATTGATTAATTTTGTGTAAATCTTTTTTGTAACTGACATTTCTCTAAGTTTATGGCGTTAAAATAAATTTATTCTCTTCTTTAAAAAGAAAAAAAAAGCTTAAAATGTCTCGGGAACAGTACATGATCTGAAACAAGTCAGGTAAGTTAAGCTTTTGCAATGTACTGGTTATTATTATTTTTTTCCCCTCAAGGAGGTGTCCTGAATTAGATTGCTCACAGCATTTTTTTTTTTTTTTTTGTGTGTCTGTTTGTTTTAGAAGGGAAGGAAAGAAAATGAAGTTATTGAATTTGAGGTGTGATTTTATATATATTTAACGAATACAAAACAAATTTCTTTTAAGGAAAAAAAAAAGTAATATATTTCTAAGCCAATTTCATTGTTCCTGATTGGTGGGCATGATGATAGCTAAAAGACTTATTTCACTGAACCAGTTTTCTTTCTTTAGTTCTAAATTTTCTTCTAAATGAACTAAAAAAGTTCGTCAAAAAGTTAATTTAAATGTTATAGGACGTAAAATTTTATTTGTTGTTTTAAAAAAAACGGTACAAGTTTTTAATTTCACAATTTTTCTGCCTTTTTTTAGTTCAAAACTGATCGCAAATTCGTTTATATGTATAAAGAAAAAAGAATAATTAATAGATAAAACGCAGGACTGTTCAGTCGAATATCTTTTGAACAAAGAAACGGTATGTTTTGCATACCAGCACCATAAAAATGTTGGATTTGGATTCACTATTTCCATATCTCAGATGTTTTAAGCATATTTCGACACTCGGAATTTGTCAAAACTTTCCGTGGAAAACAATTGGAGCACCCATTTTTTTGCATTTGGTCCGTAAGCCCCCAAACCTATAGCTTTGGGTACGTTTATGAGTATTGAGTTTTTAAAAATATTTACTACTATTTTAAAAATATTGATTTAATGATTTAATTTATTTTTTACTTCTTGTTTTTGCTGATATTTTAAAATTAAATTAATTAATTAATATTATTATTATTTTGTAGATCGGTTACCGCAGAACACCGAAAGTGAAGCAACATTGACTGAGGTCAGTGTTTGGGAGGGGGACAACCTCTCGCGGCTGGTTGCTGCGGTCCGTGTACGCTAAAGGAAGCTGGTGCACGTTAAATAGGTCGTGGCTCCAATGTCCTCCAAGTGAAGCGATACCTCTGGGGGTACCAATCCCAGGTGACGGTCTCTCATCTGGGAGCTGGTTCAAAAATTAAGAGACCTTTCAAGAAAGGGGCGGAAATCGGACTCCTGCCTACAAGAGCCCCCTTAAACTCAGGAGCAGCGTACTCATTCTTCCTCCCCACGTGCGAGGACACGACAACAACAATAACATTATTTTGTAGAAGATTAAATCTATCGTTCTTGTTCTATTTATTTTACGGAGCCAAAACAACACTGAAATTGTTTGAGAGCTTGCAAAGTTAAAATTGTTAACTGAAAACAATTTTATTATTGTGGGTGAGCGTGTGTAAGAAACAAGCACGAGTTGAACATATTGGAAGTCATCCATCATCTATTGTAAAATATGTGAACTTGACCTTCAAAGCGTAGTTTTAGGTGATTAATTACTTTTTACAATTATTTCCAAAGCACGTGTCACGGCGGGGAAGCTGAAGGATGCGACGATATTATTTCACCTGTGCTCACAAAAAAAAAAAAAAAAAAAAAAAACATAATTACTTCTAGAAGAGGAAATAAGTCACAGTCTTTTTGTCACTTCCTATTGTGTATTTACGTAGTGTTAAAGCTAAATATAAAATATGTATAAATGAAGTTATTACCTCATATTTATGGGACAAATTTAACAAAGGGAAATGGAGAAAATATTTAAGACTTTAATATCTTTGGACAACTGCACCAGATCTATATTTTTCTCTTTTCTGAGATATTTTGAGCCAAATAAGCATAAAAGTAACACAGATTTAAATAAACAAAGAAAAAAAAATCTTCGTTTATTGTCAAAAAATATAACTTTGCGACAAATTATAAAAATAACCGAGTTCAGTTTAATGACCTAAGTGTTTTTATTTTACATATTTTATTTATTTATTTATTAAATTATGTATAAAATTCGTTTATCTGAGCGCGACATTTTATTCAAAATTTTATTCTATAAAATAATGCTTAACAAACTAAACTAATTAATTAAAAATGAAACATATATTATATATGTCTAGACAAATTACTATATGACTTTATTGTTCCAATATTCTACTGATATGTGAAGCGACACACTATTAAAAATTTCCGTAAGAATACAGTAAAATAACCATTTAGTTGATTGTTATTTTACCATATTTAATTACAACAGTTTGATAGCCATTAAAAAGATGGTACTCAAACCGCTGATTGTGAAAAAAATCGTTTATTCACTGTTTCTCCTAAAAAACGTTAGCTAACCGTAATTTAGATGCGCTCAATTAGAATCGGGCGTCCATCTTGGTTGCGAAACCTTACCGGTCGTACGTTGTTTTTAAAATATGAATGAAGATTTATCAGTTCAAATCTGCATGTGTATATAAAAAAAGAAGAAAAAAAAGTGGCGGAGGCAGTGGTTACTAAATGAAACACATACACACGTAAATAAAAAATTCGAGACTTTGGATTCCCGAACTGTTCGTGAATGAGCGAACCCATCATTTGAGATGCTGAAGCTTGTTTATTTTAATTTTGCAGTAAATAAAATGATTTTTGTCAATATACAATAAATTTAGACCAAAAATGACTTTGGATCCAAGCAAAAACTGAAATCTCAATTTTAAGGCAGTTTGCCTGTTGGAAAAGAAGAGTTATTGATAAATAAACTGCCACTTTACGTGGTGTAGATGGCCGAATGACTACAGCGCAAGGTTGGTATACCGTACACCCGGGTTCGATTCCCGCACGCACGCTTCGTTTACGGTTTCTACGCCTCGAAATGGTTCAAAAACGGTAAAAATTTTGTTTTGAAACCATTTTTAAATGGTTATAAAACTGTAAACTTTTGTATTTACAGACTTTTAACCAAGCTGACTGGAAATGGTTTAGGTCGCGTAAAGATAGAAAGATGTTCCAAACCGTAAATTTAACGGTGAATTAGATGGACAGACTGCTGCCCGTTACTTAACCGTAATTTCATGATGAAATTTCTCACAGTGCATTCAAACACGACCTCCTTGAGAGAAATGTGTACTAATATTGTGAGCCCTTTAATTCAGACGTAAAGAGTGTTGTAATTTTAATATGCTTAACCCATTAATTATTTTTCAAAGTATGAAGGAAAAAAAACATTTTTGACGAGTGATATACCTCTGAGGTGCGATTCCTGCCAAGCTGTGGTGCGAGGTGGAAAAGACAGATTTACAGAGATCGTCTCTTTTAAATAAAGCTGCCACTGCATTCGGCTCCTTTTTTGGCGTCAATTTTGGCGTGATATCGCCAAACCTAGCAATTTCTAAACTAAGCTTTGATAATCGTATGACCGGGGGTCATCGAGTGACCCATTTCATAATTTCAAGTGATCCAGTTGAGCTCCGAAAATCAAGTATAACCATATTTTAAAAAAAAAAAAAAAAAAAAAAATTATAAAAATACATACAATGAACACTTCAAATAAAAATAATAATAATAATTTTTGTTTGATTGGCGAAGTTGAAGTAACGAACACGCCCTAGTGTATGTAACATATATATATATATAGGAAGACAGGTTTGAATAAAATAAACACTTATCACCTAAATATGCGCAAAGCAGTAATAATTTAAGTAAAGCAATATATAACAGAAATGTAGTAAAATATTTTTGAAAAGTTTACAAATCAAAAAAAAATTTAAAGTTTGAGAACGAGACAAGGACTTGTCAGTGTCGGTTTGTCTCAAAGAATGAGCGATGCTTTTTATTTGAAACAAACCAACATTGAAGAGTCCTTGTCCTTGTCTCATTCTCAAACTTTAAAATTTTTTTTATTTATAAACCTTTCAAAAATAAATTACTACATATATATATATATATATATATAATATATATATATATATATACATATATATATAATATATATATATATATATATATATACACCCTAATATATATATTATATATATATATATTATATATACTGTGGCGTTCCTAGCATGGGTGTCACCCGATGCGATAAGTTTTGGTGAAATCCCTCCCCCCACCAAAAAAATTAAAACAAACTTGTATTGTATAAATTTGTAGCTTTGTTCTTGTCCTTATTTTCAGTGGTGCCAAAAAAAAAAAAAAAAAGTTAAAGAAATCCATTTTATCTAGTATTATGTATTTCACAATAACGTTTTAATTTATTTTGTGTGTCACTCGTGGCAGACGCCAACCCTCCCCCCGTAGTGACGCTGCTGATATATATTTATATATGTATATACACATATTTACCCGCAGTCTAGTGATTTCCTATGTTTTCTCTCCATTTGATTGATGTCAGTTGCAACATCACTGGAAATAATATTTGCACCATCTTGCTAGACGGAACTAATTCTAGCCATTCCTACTCATTTCTCCATTCTGCGAAAAGGAATCTTTTTCCTCAAACCTATGCAGCAATGAATCGGAAAATACATTTCGGGCCATGCATGGGAAACGATGCCTTCAAAAAATGAAAATGAAACTTCAGCTCAAACAGAACGAGCCCGCGATTACCTTGTTTCCAAAGGTCAGGAGGCAATAAAAAGCTTACCTGCTGTGTACATTCTAAACAAAGATGTTTTTCTCCTTAGCGTATCATAACCAACTTCCTCTGATGACAGGTTATATTAGAATTTATGCATCTTCATACTGGGGGAGTCTATTTCATTTTTAATGTTCTAGGAAACATAATGCAAGCCTTTCAAATTGGAATAAAAGGGAACGATAAATAAAATAAAATTGGCGTAATTGGCAATTCACCAGTTTAGAAACAGACTACAATGGCCTACCCAGAGGGGGGGTGCAAAGAGACATGCGCTACCCCCCTCCAAATTTTCTGTCGAAATTTAAACATCAAAACAACTGCAAAAGAAATACTGTTTTCTTTGTTCAATTACGGATGTAAAATGATGTATCTACAACTGAAAAAGTCTTAAATATTGTGACGAAACAAAAACAAAGAATAAATAATAATAATAATAATGTAAAAATTAATTCTTTATACACGAACCTTTGTAACCATTTCTTTTTAGCCTACTTTCCCGTAAAAGTAAAAAAAAATAATAATAAAGCATGAAAGAAAGCTTAATGTATCGTGAAAATATCGTTAAAAATCAAGAAAAGTCAAAAATAAGTGAAGTAATTAAATAAAGATTGAAAAATAAAAAATTTGAAAGTAGGGTATTGAGATGGGGAAAAAGTGTGTTTGTCGGTCTGTCGGTCTGTCGGTCTGTCTGTCGGTCTGTCGGTCTGTCTGTCTGTCCCCCCCTAATAACTTTTGAACGAATTGTCCGATTGGAAAAATTCTTTTTGCATTCGAAAGATCTCGGCGAGGACATCTCATTTCTATTATTTACTTTTTGATTTGAACAATTTTTTGTTCAATTTTGAACAGTTCAAAAAAATTTAACATTAGCGCCTATGGGCGAAAATGAAGCAAATTATGTAAACTCTGGGTACAAGATCCAAGTTCCAATGAACAAGCTCACTGGAAGAAGTTCTTGGCGTGAAATATTGATTTGAACAATTTTTGTTCATTTTTGAACAGTTCAAAAAAAAAATTAACATAGTGCCTACGGGGAAATTTCAATCCTATATAAATCCTGATCTAACGGGCCGATTTGCTTGGAACAAACTTTATCAGAAAGCTCTTATGACGTAGAACATGTACACATAAAAAGTTCATCCAGAACTAACGAGCCTATTTTCTTATGAAATTTTTTGATCGGGATTTTCAAGAATATTTTTGAATTAATGAAAGATTAAATGAATAAACAAAATAATGAATGAATAAATGAGTGAATAAATACATGAATGACTGAATAAATGAATGATTGAACGAATCTGTATTAACCGTTGAAAAAGGCATATTTGTAGCAATTAAGAACTAAAGCTAAACGAGAAAGAGAGAGAAATAGCTAGATTATAAATTTGAAGCTGGTGTATACGGGAAAGTAGGCTCGTATAGTTCTAGACGGAACTTCTTGTTTTAATATGCTTACCGTTTTTTCAAGCATTAAATATTTTTTTAATGATGCTGGATTCCACCGATGCTTGTAAGTAGGAATTATTACTCTCCCATTAATTCCTACATTATTATTATTGTTGGTTTCTTTGTTATTTTTTAATCTTAGACAGTTTAAATACGGAGAAAATAGATTGACAAAATGTAATCTTGAAATCTAACCAGTTCTGAACAAAAAAAGAAAGAAAGAAATCGCTTCTTTCATTGCATGCACCCTCTAAGATTAATTTCTGGTTCCGCGCCACTGGCAGACTACAAGAAATTAATACTTGTTTTGCTGTGTAGACAATTATTTCTTCTTTTTGACTTTTTTAATTTTATTTTTATTTTCATTTTATTTATTTATATGTTTAATTTCAGGCAATGTTAACAAACTCCTAACTCGTCCGATGTAATATGGTGCAGTGTGAGGCAGAGGGGTTTCAGTTACAAAAGGAGGA
Organism: Octonoba sinensis; assembly: GCA_038502835.1. Lineage (NCBI taxonomy): Eukaryota > Metazoa > Arthropoda > Arachnida > Araneae > Uloboridae > Octonoba > Octonoba sinensis. The sequence continues at coordinate 21,635,451 of CM076601.1, read as the reverse complement.
ATTTGAGTAAAACGGGAGCCAAGTCCGGAATCATATGACAGCTTTAATGATGTACAATGTAAAAAAAAATTCCTGAAAATAACGGAAAAAGTACGGCAGCAGAGTTGAGGGAAATATTCCGTTTCTGATAATATTTTTTCGAGATTTGACAGAAGTTTCATTTTTTTTCCTCCGTTAATCCAAATCAGGTTGTGAAAATACAGCATCCGTAAAACGGAATAATTCCGTTTTCGTATTTTCAGGACGTGATATTTCCGTTTTTGGATGGAAAAACCATGTATTGAAGCACTACGGAAATCTTTCGTTAAAATCAGTCAAAAAACACGCCAAAAATTCAGGTTTTTTTTAACAGTAGTTTTTCTAAATGATGCTGTATCTAGCAACATCTCTTGCCATAATGCAGAATTGATGTTTTTTCTATCATTTGGCACTATTTATAAGGGTAGAGCGAATAATCGAAATGCGGATAAACGAATCAGCATGGGGAGCAGAAGTTGTCTTTTACACTTACTAGCATGCACGCTAATTTTTTTTTCAATAAATTTCTTCTGATGGGTCTCCAATCCAGTTTAGCGCGTCACGATATACCAATAAATGATCCATTTAGTTTTATAGCTGGAGGATTGTTTAGCAACTAGCTTCGAATCTTATATATAAGCCGCTTAAGTGTCTGTTTGTCGCCGATAGTTTATTAGTTGCTTGCGTAACTGTAATGCAGTTGCCATTGTTGTGACACAAATCAAATATACTAATAATCCAAACATTTCTCTAGCATTTTAATTAAGGCATCGCTAGATTAGCAATCTTCGTTAAAAATGAATGTAAACACGAATTTAATTTAATCCTTTATTCTTTGTTTTAATTTATTTATCGTCTGCGCTTTTTATCTATATTAAAGCGGTAGCGCTCTTTTTTCCAGGTTTCGTTAAAACTATTGTTTTTTTCGGTAAGAATATTTTTTTCCGAAATTGTTATATGTGTATTATTTATTCATTAAACTTTACTGTTCTTCCTGATAAATCTCTTCGATTTGATGATGATCTCTTTGATTTGATGTGCATTTCCGGTTACTGGGAGAATTGTATATTTATAATATCTAGAACAGCGGTCATTTCGTAGGACCGCCGGGCTTACTAGTTATTTTATAACATAAAAATATTATGAAACCAAACAGTTTTTTTTTTGTTTCAGAAAACTTCGTTTTGGGTATTAAATGAATCATTCAAGCAATTCGTAAAGAGTCATTAGGCTTTCAAGGTCTAGAAGTAAATATTCGACGATAAATATACTTTATGCTTTCTTTTCGACCGTAAAAAACCTTTTGGCAACATGTGCTGTTTACTGGAATGTAGTTTAATGTGTGACGTCACGTCAGAATAAATATAAAGCAAATAAGTCAAAAAAAAAAGTTTCTTTATTTCGATGTCTATAACTAATTACCTAATTAATCAAATATTCCTTTCAAAAAAGAAAGAAAACAGAGATGAGCTGAAGTGGGTTACTATAGACTAATCTTCTAAATGTGGGTCGGCAATGTTTTTTTTAGGAAACCCTGAACTATTCTGTGATTGACCTACTTTCTGCTATAAAAGTAAGCAAATGTTTAGACTTGGTACGAACATATTTTGTCCTATAAAATCTCTCGAAACAGCTATTATTCACTTTATTATTACTATTATTATTATTATTATCATTTTAACTAAGGGATCATAAATGATGTCATGCTTCGAGGGGGGGGGGGGGGGTCAAGAAACTGTGACAGTTTGTGACAAGGGGAGGGGAGAGGGTAACAAGAAGCGTGACATTACACATTTTGGTTTCTATAAAAACATTTAAAATCAGCAAATTGAATTTTTTTAACGTTCCTTTGATTTTCATAGCTCGATTTTAAAGTTTCTTTGAGCATTTTGTATCGAAAACACCGGTGCTGATTAAGGTTTACATTTACTTCTTGTTAAAATTTTAAAAGGAGTTTTCTTAGGTGTTTACACTTATAAGATAAAATAGCGTGGGTCATTTCTTCAGAATTTCGAGCAACAAATATATTTTACGATTCTATACTAATTATCTTTCGTGTTGTAAATCTTAACCTCATTTTATACAAATTAAGTACGCGTGTAATCATTATTACTATTATCCTCACAAATGTCATTAAAAGTTCAAAAATAAAATTAGAAACGTGATCTATAACGCAGTGCTTTGTTTCTGAACTGCAAGTACATATACCTATGTAATATAACGTGACATGTGACAAAAAGGGGTAGGGTGGTCCATTGAAGTGTGACATTTTGTGAAAAAGGAGGGAGGGGGTCAAATACATTGGAAAAAAAAGCGTGACATGATTTATGAGCGGTCCCTAACAGTCTAACAACATAATATAGAACTATAGTTTAGCTATGATTTGGGAGAGACAAAGAGTTTTGTAGATAATAAAACACTAAAAAAGAAAAGAAACGACTTGCGGAGGAATTTTAATAAAAAGAACAAGAAGTTCCGTCTAGAACTATACGAGCCTACTTTCCCGTATACACCAAATTCAAATTTATAATCTAGCTATCTCTTTCTCTCTCTTTCTTATTTATCTTTTGTTCTAACTATTGAAAATATACCTTTTTCAACGGTTAATACATATTCATTCAATCGCTCATTCATTCTTTCATTTATTCAGCCATGCATTTACTCATTCATTCGTTACCTCATTCAAGTGTTTATTCATTCATTTACGCATTCATGTATTTATTCACTCATTTATTTATATTTTCATTTATTCAATAATTTATTCATTCATTCTTTTCCTCATTCATTTATTCATTGATTTATTCTTTCACTCTTTCATTTATTCATTCATTCATTATTTCACTCATTGAGTCACTGAGAAATATCCTTGAAAATCCCGATCAAAAAATTTCATAGCAAAATAGGCTCATTAGTTCTGGATATCTACGTCATAAGAGCTTGCCGATAAAGTTTGTTCCAAGCAAATCGGTCCGTTAGATCAGGATTTATATAGGGCTGAAATTTCCCCGTAAGCTCTGTGTTAATTTTTGAACTGTTCAAAAATGAACAAAACTGTTCAAATCAGTATTTCACGCCGAGAACTCCTTTCAATAAGCTTGCAATAGGAACTTGGCTCTTGTGCCCAGAGTTTACAGAATTTGCTTCAATTTTGTCCATAGGCGCTAATGTTAAAATTTTTTGAACTGTTCAAAATTGAACAAAAAACTGTTCAAATCAAAAAGTAAAATATAGAAATGAGATGTCCTCGCCGAGATCTTTCGAATGCAAAAAGAATTTTTCCAATCGGACAATTCGTTCAAAAGTTATTAGGGGGGGACAGACCGACAGACCGACAGACAGACCGACAGACAGACAGACCGACAGACCGACAGACACACTTTTTCCCCATCTCAATACCCTACTTTCAAATTTTTTATTTTTCAATCTTTATTTAATTACTTCACTTATTTTTGATTTTTCTTGATTTTTAACGATATTTTCACGATACATTAAGCCTTCTTTCATGCTTTATTATTATTTTTTTTTTACTTTTACGGGAAAGTAGGCTAAAAACTGTAGAAATTGTTTATTACAGTTGGCAACAGTTGGAAAAGCAAAAGACCTCATATCAGCTCTTGCATTCGTGGTGTGCGGTATACCGGACATTAACTTTAAACACTCACAGCTATCTATATATATATATATATATTTCACTTAACGCGGACCAGTTACGATTAAATTTTGCGATACGATACGATACTGCCATCATGCAAAAAATATATATATCTGGTAAAACGATATTTAAAACTTTGTCCAATGGTTAGCCAAGAAACGTAACATAATAGTCGTATTTATTATCGTAATTTACAGACTTTTAACAAATGTATTTCTATTTTTTAAAAAGTATTTCCATTCATAACTCAATTTTTAATTACCGATTCTTTGGAGTGGCAACACCTTAGTTTGTTTATATCGAACGATCATTCTCATGTTTATATCTAGCGATTTTTCTTAAGCCTTTAGAACTTTAAAGCGTTTTCTACGATTTTAAAATGGTTAATTTCCGATTCCTTAGAGTGGCAGCACTTGATTTTGATTGTATCATCGATCGATCATTGTCATGTTTATATCTAGCGATTTTTCTTAAGCCTTTAAAACTTTAAACGTTTTCTACGATTTTAAAATGATTAATTTCCGATACTTTGAAGTGACAACACCTGATTTTGATTGTATCATCGATCGATCATTGTCATGTTTATATCTAGCGATTTTTCTTAAGCCTTTAGAACTTTGAAGCGTTTTCTACGATTTAAAAATGGTTAATTTCCGATTCTTTGGAGTGGCAGCACTTGTTTGATTGTATCATCGATCGATCATTGTCATGTTTAGTTTGATTGTTGCACTTTGCCGCAGGTGTTTTGCGGGGAATCAGCTAGTCTATTAATTCAAGCTATGGTCATCAAATTTATTTTAATTCATTCTTTGGAGCTTTGTTTGAGAGGTGCTCGATTTTTTTCAAAAAGATGTTGGCAACAGTAATTCCTTTACTTTCATTTTACAATCGCATCGGCCGAACGAAAAATTGAGGGGTAAAAATAATAATATGTTAAAAAAATATTGTAACTCAAATGCAGTAGCGTGACTATTGGGGGCGGAAGAGGCAATCCTCCCCGGGTGGCACATTTTGGGGGATTACACCCAAAATGAGTTAGAGTTTTGGGAAAAACTTATTATTATTTATTCATTTTTCTTTTTTGCACAGCCGAAAAAAATATAAGCTACAACACAAGAAAAGTTAGAAAAGTTTTTTTTCTTCTAGGGGGGGGGGGGGGGGGGAGTATGACACCACAAATTACCGCTTCGAGTGATATCCATGCTAGGAACACTCCTGCCTAAATGTAGTTTTTATCATATATTTTCATAAATAAAGGTATAAAGATTCAATACGAACAAAATCTTGAATTTCAACCAATTTTTTGTCATAAAATTTAAATGTTTTGCATCGTGTCCGCTATACCGGACAAATCATAAGTTCTTTTATTTATTGTTGGAAAAGCTAGAAATTTTGATTGATTGATTTATATTGAATATGTTACGGTGCTACCTCAAATGGTAAATACCGCGCTTATTTCAAAATTCAGTCTGAAGGGGTTACGGATGAATCCTGATGCAGAAAAAAGCATAATGTTCCTCCAGACTAGTAGGCTGGTAGATTTTGTCTTCGTCAGTCCTACAGAAAAAAAGTTGAATAGTAAAAGTTTTTTACTATTCAACTGAAATTTAAAATGTTTTACCAAAAAAAAAAAACTTAAGCTATCTCCTTCTATATCTATATTCTATAAAAATTGAAAAATAATATCAGTAGTGTGTTCCTATAATGGGTGTCACCAGGGGCGGTACTTTGTGATGTCACCCCTCCCTCCTTCAAAATAAAAAAAAAAAAACTTTGTTGTGTTGTATAAACTTGTAGTTTAAATTATTTTTAGTAGTAACAGAAAAAAAAATCTTAAGAAATTCTATTTCGTTTTTTTGGTATAACTTTCAGTAAACTTCATTTAGTTATGATCCGTTGAAATTGCTTTATAAACACTTTTTAGGATTTATCATAGTTGAAAACACTAACTATTCAGTTTGATTATTGTAGCTTCGAATAAATTACGTGGTATTATTCAAGGGTCCACTAATCAAGCAATTCATATGCTAGAAACAAAGGATATTTTTACATTCGAATTTTCTACAAAACATTTGGCTGTTAACTGTGCAATGATTTTTTTTTTACTTCTTATAGTAAGTAGCGTTTATTTATCTTTATTTATACCATAATTTCATTGACTAAATAATATTTAAAATACCATTGGAAAAAGAAATAGAAAACAATGAAGCATTAAAAAATTCCAAAGATTGCTACTGTATAAATTACCCAGGCAATAAAACGGTGGATTGTATTTTATGTTTCGTGATTTATGCAGAACCTTATCATTAAACCTGCATTATGAAACCGGCCATTAATCGCTGCCCGGGAATAACAAAGAAGAGAGGAATTTATTACCAAGATGCTAAATGAACAAAAGAATTTTCGGCAGATGTACAAACGGATCCTACTCGAAAGAAACATTCACATTGACTGAAAGACAATATGCACTCAAACGAGTCGGAATATATGTAACATTTAAACAAATTAATAACCACATTATTCATTACGTCTGGAAAAATATATTCTCCAGACGTAATGCATCTCTCATATTCGTTCCGTACATTGGGACAGTTCATAAATGTCACGCTTTTTCCCTTATATTTGATCTCCTCCCCCCTTTGTCACAATATGTGACACTTCAGCGGACCCCCCTCCCCCTTTGTCACATGTCACGCTATGTTCCATAATTCAGGATGTCCCACTTCTTGTTGCCCCCTCCCCTCCCCTTGTCACACTTTGTCACAATTTCCGATCCCCCTCCCCCCTCGAACCGTGACATCATTTATGAATGATCCAATTTTGGATTTCATAAATGATGTCAAGTTTTCAATATATTTGACACCCCCCCCCCCTTTGTCACAAAGTGTCATACATCATCATACCCCCTACCTCCCTCTGTCACATGTCATGCTACATTACATAAGCATATGTACTTGGTACTTTCAGTCCAGAAACAAATCACTGCATTATTGATCAGGTTTCTAATTTTATTTTTGAACTGTTAATGACATTTGTGAGAAAGAATAATAATAATAATAATAATAATAATAATAATAATAGTGGTAGTAATGATTACATGTGTACACTTAATTTGCATAAAATGAGGTTAAGGTTTATAACAAGAAAGATAATTAGTATAGAACAGTAAAATGTATTATTAATTGCTCGATTTCTGAAAAAATGATCCACGTAAAAAACTTTTAAAAAGAAGCACATTTAAACCTTAATCAGCATCGGTGTTTGCGATACAAAATGATCAATGAAACTTTAAAGACAAATTATGAAAATCTAAGAAAATTAAAAATAAATTTTATTTACTGATTTTAAATGTTTTTATAGAAACCAAAATGTGCAATGTCACACTTCTTGTAATCTCCTCCCCTCCCCTGACCTTTCACTAACAGTCGCAATTTCTCGAACCCCCCTTGCCCTGTCGAAGCGCGACATCATTTATAAATGCCCCCATAAGGAAATTGTATTACTAAACATATACAAGTAGCTGAGTTGTTGGTCTTGTTCTAAAAGAACTGATTATACACAGTGTGTCAAAGAATTTTTAAGGTTTGGTTTATAAAATAAAATAAAACTAGTCCTTATATTTTTGTAAGTATTTTTATTCAAAATGAGCTCTTTCGGTTTCAATATATTTGTTGCAGCGGTTTAACAACGATTCGAATGCCTGTTCCAGCTGACATTGTGGGACTACCTCTAAACGCGCTGAAGCAGTACATTTGTGTGTCCAAGAATTTTTAAGACTACAGCTGGAACTAAGCTTACAGTGGCGCTATCGGTGTTATCGAGCATTCAGGAAACTCCTTAACTATCAGCCGATCCACTGCCAAAACCTCAGTTCATTTGTTTGCTTTTTTTTTTTTTTTCTTTTTACTTTGATGACATTGACACTATACAAACAGCTTCGCCTCGAGCTTTGGAGGCTGTCCCTCAATGGTGAGCTGGAACAGGCATTTGAATCGTTGTTCCACCGCTGTAACAAATGTATTGAAGCCAAAAGAGCTCATTTTGAATAAAAATACCTTAAAAAAAAATAGTATTACTAGTTTTTATTTAATTTTATAAACCTAATCTTAATTATTCTTTTACACACTGTGTATGTACTGTCCGATTTTCTAATCCGATACTTTCTTCGAATTTGCGCATGCGTCAGGTTTGCTTTTATTTCATCGAAATAGGGGTGAGAGGATGAATAGAGCCTATTGTATAAAAAGCGAAAAAAAAAGTGTGTGTTTGTGTTTGTGTGCGATATTCATTGTGAACTCGCACTTACAAGAGTAAAATTTGACATAGAAGTACTCTTAAAGCTTATTTCATGCACCTCGAAGCTGAAAAATTCATTACATTTCTACTTTAATTTTAATTAATTTTATTTATTTATTTTTTGAGCGGAACTTTTCTTGTCTATTTGTTCGTCTCCTGAGTGTAGAAAATCACTACACCAATAAAAAGGGAACAGGTAATTGTCCATAAAATCATTTTGTTTTGAACTTCTAGCGTAATTTGCGTGTTTTGAGAAATTAAAAAAAAAATCTCCTTTTTCGAAACATTTTTAAAAATTCAATCAATTAATTAACTAAATACGTAAAACTCAAATTATAATTTAGAAAGAACTTTTTGTGTTCAAGATTCTATTTTTGTCATGCTTATGAAAGTTTCGAACTCGGTTATAACGAGCGTAAAGGGACTGACATTTTGCTCGTTAAATCCGGGTACTCGTAATAACCGGTTTGCTATAAACTCAAATATCTTTTCATTAAAAAAAATTTAATAAGAATGATAGTTAATGAAAGACAAACTTTATATTTGGCATCATTTGCTGTACCTGAACAGGGGTCGATCCAGCAGTTTCTAACAGGGTCCGTTTTTCGTGAATTTTAAAAAAATTTTTGTGAAAAACCAAAATTTTTGTGAAAATTCAAATAATTTTCAGAAAATTCAAAATTTAAACATGCAGGGATAACAATTATAATTATTATTTGACACTTATTCAATAAATAATTTTGTGAAAAATACGATTTGATAGTTCGGAATTTGCGGAAGGGTCCGTTTTGATTAATTGGAATTTTGTGAACTCTAATTTTGGGAATTTTGTGGTCGGAACATGGATTTGGATTTTCTCTAGCGCGACTCCTAAAGAAGGAAATAAAAATAGTTTGTATTGCTTGAAAAACAAAAAAAAAATTCTTCCCTTTTTTTCAAATTGTGTGCATTGATTGTAGATAAAAGAAGCCGTGTTTACTGCGAATCAAGACTGCCGCCCCCCCCCCTTAAGATCAGTAGCACAAACCTTCCCCCCAGTTCAAAGAGTTTTCCGGATACCGGATATCCGTTATCTAATGCATGACGAATATTTACCGAATATCCGGTTCTAATGTTTGAAACTTGGAAATTCTATACGTATTTTCAAACAGCACACAAACTCTCAGCTGGCAAATGGGTAATAAGTTTGTAATTTAGTACATATATCTTCAAAACATGCTAGTTATTTCCATTTTCATAATCAGATTTTACATGCCGATAACCGGATATTTCGTGCAATGACTGAATCAAATTACGGAAATTTAAAAATTAGTCGGGTGCGGAATATCCGGTATCCGATGCATTAAAAAAAAATCTTCTGACACAAATACCCCCCCCCCCCCCCAACCCAAAAAAAATAATAATCTGATGGCGCAAAACTTTGCCCATGTTCCTTCTCTGTGAGCACCTCCGCTGAGAATTGCAACATTTTTTGTGCCGTTATCCAATTCTCGTAAAATTTCAATTTTTTCTCCCTTAAAATTTCGATGGAGTTTCGCGAAACCTATTTCTTAACAAAAAAAGAAAGAAAGTTTTTGTGAGGAAAAAAGAAAAAAAAATCTCGCTAAATCTGAGTGATGTTTGTAATAACTGGGTTTCATCTCCGGCTTTTAACATTAAATCAACAATTTATTTATTTATTTTTATTTTCCTCCTACCAAACGGGATTCTCGTTAAATCCAGGAGCGCAATCCCCGACTTCGACTGCAATTAAGTATTTTGCCCTTATTAAAAAAAGAATGGTTTTTCATCGGTTTATAATTTCTTCCCCTTTGTTTATTGCAACTTTAGTTATTATCAGTTTATCATTTTCTGATTACAATTTTAAAATATAATTTTAATTTATATACACGTATTATATATACATGAGTGTGTGGGCATTTTCCCAACGGCTTTTGACTATAGACTCCCTAAACTATTTATACGCGCGGACTAATATTTAGATATACAGTGCGACGCGGTTGTGCGGAATCCGATTCATTCATTCAGATAGTGTGAGACAACGACGAACGATGTATGACGATGATGTGTTTTGATGCCAATGTTTAATTCCGTGTTTAATGTAAAACGTTCCTCCTTAATAAATATGTCTTGTACTAAAGTTTTTCAGTGATGATTGATGAAAAAATCCCCTAGATTTACATCTGAGACTACATTTTTTATCTTTTATAAATTTATTTTTTAACTCATATACGTAGAAAGTTCTAAGTTCCTTATATTTAAAAAGGGTATTTGCAATGAAGGATATAGAAAAAATTCTCCTGATGAGCAACACATGCTAGTTTATTTTTCTAATGCAGAACAAACAAAAACCAAGGCCAAATATATTTCGCATTTTAATCTTTAGATTGGCATTTGCTAATAATAATAAACCTCTTAGGAAAACACATCAACCCCCGGTTTGTACCATTGCGTTTAAATTACATGTATTAATTCTCTGGATTTATTTGTTGGAGAGAAAGTATTAGGAGAATTACTAAAATTATTTTGTGAAGGAAATTATAAAAACATTGTTATTGCGTCTAATAAGAGATTTTAAGTAAACGATCCGATTTTGGTATTTAATTGCAATCGTTATGGACAATTTATTTTCGAACAAAGGAATTGTACGTACTGCGTGGAATTATGGCAGGGAAATGATGAAATATTTCATATATAGAAATATATATATAGTGAAGGTAAAACGAAGAGGAATCGAAAGGCGCGGAAAAGAGTCGAAAATAGAAAGGAAAACCCCTTTTCTCTTCAACCTTCTGAGCGAAAGAGCAGGCGCTTCGATTTCACTAGAGTGCGACAGCGCATGCGCTGGGAAACACCGGCTGACGTCAGCCTCAGCCATGTTTGCCGGTCGTCGCTTCTTGGAGTAAACGCACCGTGGAACATGAAGAGCGAGGAGGATTTTCCGTCTGTTCCCGCCATCGTGGATCAGAACGGTGACACCAAAGTGGTACCGGTACCAGACGACGACGATCCCTGGGCCCTCCCGGATATATGTGAGCAGGGACCGAGATGGTCAGGTGAGAAATGTGTTCGAAATTGTTCTTCGAATTCAAATGGCAGTGATTCTCTCTCTCTCTCTCTCGGTGTGAAAAGTCGTAGGATTGCTAAACTGTAGAACAAAAAAAAAAAGTTATATTTGCGTCTAAATTTTCATCTATATTTCAGTGAAATTTGTCTAGAGTTTCATGCGTTTCTTTCACAAATGGAATTGTGGAATGAAGGGCGAATAACCCGGTAAAGAGAAAGAGTGAGAAGAGCATCGATTTTAGTAGCCGGTTTCTGATTATCATATCGGCAATCGAAGTCCCGTTGTGCGATAGTGTTGCGTTTTACTAAAAACGCAACACTGTCCAGAAAAGTTTCAATGAAAAGTGCGGGATGAAGTTGAAAAAAACAAAACAAAAAACTTACTAGTACGAGATGTGACGTATTTATGTTATTCTTTTGGCATAGCTCCAGAAATATTTCTCACCTAATGTGATATAACAAATGATTTTAATTATTATTTCTTGTGCTTAGAGCTATACACCCGTTGTTCGATAGTTTTCTTGATAGTTTGCGGTTTTACTAAAAACGCAACACTATCAAGAAAAGTTTCAATGAGAAGTGCGGGATGTTGAAAAATAAAAAGAAAAACTTTACGAGTACGGAATGTGACATATATATGTGTTTTTTTTTTTGGCATACTTCCAAAGATATTTCTCATCTAATATAACAAACGATTTTAATCATTATTTCTTATGCTTAGAGCTGTAGATTTTTGATAATTGCTATGATAGACCTAGGTACCGTTGTGTGATAGTGTTGCGTTTTACTAAAAACGCAACACTATCAAGAAAAGTTTCAATGAAAAGTGCGGAATGAAGTTGGAAAAAAAAAAAACCCTCACTAGTACGGGATATGACTTATTTATGTTATTCTTTTGGCATAGTTTCAGATATATTTCTCATCTAATGTGACATAACAAACAAATTTAATTATTATTTCTTATGCTTGGAGCTTTGATAATTGGGATAGACCAATCACAGCAATTTATTTATTTATTTTGTAGAAAAGATATTTTAATGCTTAATGTACTACAATAAATTATAAAAGAATTTGGAGGAGAGAACATTGGCGAAATAATAGTGATAAATCATTTTGAGCTAAATGCTATTTCTACAGTATATTTGCATTTCATGTAAATTAATAGATTAATACTGGGTTTAATTTGCACGGAAGCTTAACTACTATACTTCTTTCATTTTCCAGTGAAATTTTTTAGATTAATCAGAAATTCAGACTACTTGCGCATAAATATACGCTCCGAAAACTAAAAGGCTCTAGCTCTTTTTGTGAGAAATTTAACCGTTATTATGAAGCTTAGCATTAAATAATTCAAATACAAACAAGTAAGTAAATAATTTAAGTACTAATTATAAGATAACAGGATTAATAATTCAGTAATTAATTAAGTAAATTATTTAACTACGTAAAGTACATGTTTCCGAGAGAATTTTTAGTTATTTCCCTGTTTTGCCTGTAAAAGAAAATTAATTTTAAAAGCATTAGGTTGGATAAAATGCTACTTCGGTAAAACTTCTTTTACTTGAAGAAAGGAAAAACAGACATTGTGGGAGAGCGTTTTCTATTTTTATCTGTTGTTTTCAGAAACAAAAGGTCAAATAAACTAATATTTACGCACAGGTAATGCTCAAAAATGATTACTTTGGTATACGTCTGGAATTATTTCTTGTTACAGTAAACTCCCGATTATCTGCAGAATTGGGTGTCAGGAGTACCGTGGATAGTGAAGATCGCGGATAACTCGCAAAAAAGTTAAAAATTAAGGGTTGAATAAGATAAAAATCGTTCTTGCTTTAAAACGATTGTGACGTAGATAAAACGTGATACAAACAGAGAAAGATATGTACAATACAGTAAAAAGTATTTATATCTTCTTTACTAAAGAATATAAAAGCAAAATAAATAATAAGAAAAAAGTTCTTACGATGAAGACAAGATAAGATTAATTATGTCTAAATTAAACAGTATCGTAAAAAAATAGAACATTAAGCAACAAACTTTTGAATTTACGATTTTTTGGAAAAAGTCAGTCGTTTGTTTTTGCTTCTTGCTGCGAAAACATGTTTTCTTGCAATTTTGATCTCTAGAATTTTTTCATGGTTGCGATAACTCCCTTATCCATCGGTTGCATCAATGCAGAAGCATTTGGAAACATTCCATTCGCAAAAATTTACCGGAACGAAAGTTTCAGCACACTGGGAGAGCAGTGTGTCGGTGCGTTGTCAATAAAGAAAAGTCTTTACCCTCAATTTTTTGAGTCAGGTTGTTTACCCACTTGGTGAGGGATTAAAATTTCTTCAAACTTCTCTTTAATTCTTTGTTGGTTCATCTATAAATTTTTCGTTTCTTCTTTTTTCCCTCAGACGCTTTCGGAAAATCCGCGACTCGGGCATATCGTGTTTACTGTATTTTGTTTCCATTAACACGAATTAACAATGTTCTTTTTTCGTCATTTGGTTAGAGCGTATTATTCTATTTTTGTTGCGCTACACAGCAAAAATATTTTTCATATTCTACAGTGAAGACAAAGGTAAAAGTCATACTTTACGCATCATCATTACTGAATGTTTTATTAATTTTCTGTTAAAAATAATCCTCAGCTCATTCTTATTGAAAGGAATATAGAATAACTTTTTAAATTATTTATTTACTTTCTTTTTTTATTTATTTATTTTTCATGAAGGATTACGATGTCTTTTTAACTTGACCGGTGTTTCTTTTACTAAATTCACACAACTTATGATTAAGACGTTAACTATATATTTGTTGCTCCACGTTTAATAAGTGTGAAACATTTAAAATAAACCTTAAAAATACATTCGAAACAAAATTGATTAAAGTACTTTATTAAATTTTTTCTCGCATTTTAATACTTCTTCATGTAATTATTACGCAATTATATGCATTTTGAATGCGTATCTAAGTATTCAAATTCTGTCAGTTGCTTTAGAATGCTTCTACAAAAAATTTATTTGTATTTATAAGATGATGGAGCAATTCTTTTTTAACTTCATAATTTTAGACACCATTATAACCGTCATTGATCAATGCACTTTTAAAAGTAACTAGAGTTAGCTCAACAGTCGAAATTCGTCCATAATTATTAAATTTAGCATTGAAAACTTTTGCTAGTTATATATCTAGCGATTATGACGTCGAGTTTTTTTTTTTCTTGATCATCCTCACTTAAAGCAAACGCATTGTAAATCATTGGCGCCGGAGGGCCGGTTGCGCTCATCAATGTAGCCGCTTGTACTTCTGCCGATTTCGCATTAAATTAAGTGGACGTCGAATAAAACGCAAAAATTTGTTTCCATACAAAAACCGCTATACCCTTGATCAGTGGACTTAAAGTTATTAAGGAGCCCACGGACGGTAGGGGACGAACGAGACCGCTCGTCCCTCAGAGAGCTTTTTTACTTATACAAATTACGATAAAATTCAATGATAAAATTCAAACAAAGCTTCATGATAAAAATATGACACTGTGAGCAAAAAGACTCATTCGGTGATTAGAAGTCATGATTAGGACGGTTTAAGTCACGGTCTGGCGCTGGTTAGTAAATTAACAGAAAAATATATTTAAACGAAGTCCAAACTCGGTTACAGTTGATGAGTTTTCAAAAATTACAGGGGCAGATACAGTTTGACCACGGAATTCTGACATTTGGACGCTTCTGCGCATGGCAGAAATGGATGAATCCATTCGAGTTTGAGGGAAGTTCCTTTTGCAGGTGCGTTTATTTAGTACGCGAATCAGAATGTTTGCTTCTCTGTTTGTTGAAAGCAACTCAATTTACAAACTAGTACATAGCATCAGTGCGGAAGAAATCAAGTATGTTAAACGAACTAGAACGAGATCCAAATATGGCACATTCCTTATACCACCAGTTCTTCCCTGGAACATGAATGGACTCTTCTTAGCGCTCTGCCAGGTAGATTGCTTTGGTTGATGCGGATTTTACCAGTTTCAACTTTTTACCAATGCGCCTGCACATCGCCGCTTTTACAGCGTCTCTTGGCGATGCGCAGGCGCTGTGGTAAAAATAGGGCAGCGGGGAGCATGCGCAGTAGACGTTGTCATCACTCTTACTACTTGAGGCGCGATAGGTTGAACTATAGCTTTTTTCTTTTTCCTCTTGAACTCAGGGCGATTGAGATTTTTGTGATAACTCCGATTTTTGGTCACAATTTTTGTGAAATTTCCGTTTTACTTCGTTCTTCCCAGTTTTAATCGCCCACTTTTGATAGTTGAGCCTGACTTGTGACTTGTTCGAAAGCCATTTTTTGCTTTTTGGCTGTTTTCAGCCCCGTGAATAATAGGAATTCGTTAAAAATAAATAGAGAAGATTTTTTAAAAAAATCTTCTAGTAATAAATGGTTCTACTCATTAAATATTCAATAATAAACTGTGAACCGAGTCCAGACCAGATTAAAGAAGATGTAAGACATAAATTCGAAATTAAAATTGATTGGCAACTATAATTTTCATTGGAAAATTTTACTTTACCATGCTTGTCTTCATCCATCACTTTCCTAATACAACCACTGATAATTAGTTCGCAAAATAACCAACCCCGTTTATGAGTTAAGAACAAGGAAGAGGCAATTTTCTGTGGAATAAAACGAAACAACCGCAAAGAATTACTAAAGCAACTCTCTTATTATTCCGATGCCATTAGCAAGGACTGGAACCTGATTGATGAGCAAGAAAAAAAGGAGAAGAAGAAGAATGAACGCAAATTGGTTAGACAATCAAATGGTTGATCAGCCCATTATTGATTCTAAAAGAGTTTTCGCAATGAGGATCGTTTTCCAAATAGACTTTTCTTTCTTGTCTAGGTAAGGTGATGCCGCTCTGCAAGTTATTGTAGCATCCTTTTGATATCGATCGAGCGATTTGCGTTAATCGTGTTAGTTAAATATTTTTCGGCCTATCGACAGAAAGCAGATTTTGCTACGGCGTTGTGGTACAGTCCTATTAATTGCTCGCAAATGAGAAGCATTCTCTCTCTCTCTCTTTTTTGCTTTTTTGGCAGGACCCAGCACTTCTCTCCCCCCATAGCATTTTCGAGTATGCTCTTCTCTTGCCAGAGCTCAATTTCTAGATCGGGAACTACCAGCAAATTTCACTTTTTATGCATTATTAATATTATTATTTTTATTTTAGTACCGATGAAAACAAAAATATCGGTGTATTTGAATTTCTTTTACGACTTCTCTTACTTATTATTAAATAATATTCAATTTCGTACATTTCATGCAAATGATATATATATATATTATATATATATATATATATATATATATAAATTTATTTATTTAATGGTACAAGGTCAAAATTTAATAAGGGATCAGTCATAATTAATGTCACGCTTCGAGGAGGGGAGGGGGGTTCGTGAAATTGTGACAAAGTGTCACAAGGGGAGTGGAGGGGGTAACAAGAAGTGTGACATCGTGCATTATGCAACATAGCGAGACATGTGACAAAGGGGGGAGGGGGTTAAATATATGGGGGAAAAGCTTGACATCATTTATAAAAGGCCCCTAACCTGCCACTTGATTAGTATCAGCCATGTCAACGTAATAAATAATTATAAATAAATAAAATAATATAGAAAAATCCGTATTTTTGTCGAAGCTTGATCCTTTTTTTTTTTTTTTTGAACGGCTAAATGCATTACAGTTGCTTTCCCAAGCATTATTTTACCTCTTCTAGTCATCACGATGTCGATGACACACATTTTAGAAAATCATTTTCAAGCACTTTTTTCTTCAATACGTATTCCTTAGACCAGCGGTTCCCAATCTTTCTTTTTCACGTACCACCATTTTTCTTGCAAGCCATTTTGCGCGTACCACTGCTAATATAACATTATTATATAGAATAGAACACTAATAGATTATAGATAGATTTTTTTTTTTGCCTGCACGCGTACCACCTGGAGAGGCCTCGCGTACCACTAGTGGTACGCGTAGCACAGTTTGGGAACCGCCGCCTTAGACGTTTATTGCCTTCCTCTGAACGAACTACCACTAAAAATCCACCGTGCAAACTGCAAAGAACATCATGCTAAGTCCTGAATATCCAAGTTTTATTACTAATGCCTATTTAAACTTTAAGCACTATCTTATATTTAAAAAAACTGAAATCCGACATCAAGAAACAAGATATTTTCGTCTTAATTTGTGTTATAAATTCACCGACACTCCCTAGAGGCTCATCAAATTGCTACTTCCCCTTTTAAATAGCTGCTTATAAAACTAAAACACACCGTTTGATCTAGCATTACGATCAAAAATTTGATCTTAATGCATCGCAATTCAAAACTTTTCAAATAGAATTTTGCTCTTGTTATTGCTTGCTCTTAAGAAAAGTATACTTAAAAATTAATTTTCTAATCCTTTCATTAGTTAATCTTTATTGATCTATATTAGAAATTAAAATATTATCCTAGACAATTTTCATCAATGGAAATACGTCGTCATCTTACTGTGTTAGAATCTCGTTTCGAAATAGCTTTTTATTGCTCCGCTTGAGAGGAAGTAAATGTTGCCAACGGCACATTTTATTAATGAAACTTCGTCATTGCAGTGTTACAAGATTTAATTCCTCAACGACGATACTTTTGCGAGTAGAGTTTCATTTTCCGTTTGGCGGAACCACCTACAATAGAACACAGGAAATTTTCCTCCATTTAAGAATGTTTCAGTTCGATGGTATTCAAACAAGAATGTGCTAATATTTTTCACGTTAATTTTTTAAACAATTAATATTTTAATTGAGTGCTGAGAAAAATTAATAAATTAACTCGTAGATAAGAATTTGCTTTTAATAGAGAAACAAAGACCTACATCAAAAAATTACTTACGTGAATTGTTATTTCGTTATAAATATGGATATAAATGAATAATTCATTTGTTAAATAAATTAGTTGCCGAAAACGCTACTTGATGATCTAAAAATGGAATATCTTATATATAAGCCGCTTACGTTTCTATTTGTCGCCGATATCTTATTGAGAATTTCTTACCCCGAAAAAACTGCATCGTGCTGCTATCTACACAATTGTTTCTATAATGCAAACGACTAATAATCAAAACATTTCTCTCGCAGTTTGAGTGAGGCATCGCTAGATTTGCAACCTCCGTTAAAAATGAATGTAAACGCGAATTTAATTTAATCCTTCTTTCTTTGTTTTAATTTATTTATCGCCTGCGCTTTTTATGTACATTAAAGTGGCAGCGCTCTTTCCTCCCGTTTCGTCAAAACTATTGTTTTGACAATGAATATGTTGGACACAAATAAATTTTTTTCACAAACAATTTGATTATATATAAATAATATTTTTATTTTACAGATTATTATACCTCAAATGTTTTTTTTTTTTTTTCGGTAATAATATTTTTTTCCGAAATTAGTATCATATGTTTATTATTTATTCATTGAACTTTACTGTTCTACATACACATTCAAATCAAAGAGATAGCTACATATCTCTTTGATTTGAAGTGCCTTTCCGGTTACTGCGAGAATTGTATATTTATAATATCTGGAACAGCGGTCATTTCGTATGACCGTAGTTTGCATTGTATACATGTTTTTGATTTTGATGCGTACTATCAACCCTTTTAATTTCTTTTGAACAGCTTATACGAAGACTTAGTATTCCTATTAGTGTTAGTTATGTTAATGTATTTTTATTTAATTACTCTTCTAAAAGACTTTGGGTTAAAAGCAGTACCTTTTTTATTAAAAAATTTTTTTTCAAGGGTACTGAGATAAATTTTTGAGCCGTAGTTAGACAAATGGAAAATATTATATTAATGCATATTGTATATATATATATATATCATTGCTATAATTCAAAGATAAACACACCCAGTATCTACAAGTAAGCCTCCGGGCTCCGTTGTAGTTAATGACGGTCGTCACGGAAACACGATTTTGTCATTTCAAGGAGGAACGAATTTAAAAACACTTGTTGTGCGTTCGATGATCCTAAAACAATCAAGTGCTGAATTCATCCCTTTTCGAAATGGAAAACTCGCGTTTTCGTAATGACCACCCTCAGAAAGCGAAAATGACGAGAACTATTATTTCAATGACTGACCCAAGTGTGCTTAGGAAAACTTAACTTAAAATTGTCGCCTAACGCAAGGCGACACTTAAAATCGACCTATTAAACTTTTCCCATTTTGACAGCTAAATATGGTTAAGACAATAAAAAAAACTCTATAATTTAACATCGCCAGATACTCCGAAAACCAATTAGTGATTTTTAATTAATTAATAAAAAGAGGATAACATCACTTGGTTTCTAAAACGAAGCAATGGAAGGAAAAGAAAAAAAAAAGGGGGGGGGGGAAAGAAAGAAAAAGAAAACAATAACAAAAAAAAAGAAAAGAGGATAATATCACCTGAGTTCTAAAACATATACTATCTCAAGTCATTTCAAGCAGGGTTCGTTGATTTAAATCAGCTTGATTTAAATCATGAATCATGACTTAAATTAAGTGATTTTTTTTTTCAAAAAAATCTTTGATTTTACAATGTTAGAAAGTGTTGTAGAAATGAAACATGTTGCAATTACAACACTGTTTAAAAAAAAACTTCCTAGGTCCATCTTTCTGTCTGTATAACATATTTCGTAAGTTTACAACTAATTACTATTTTTTAAATTTTACAATATTACTCTTATTCTTCAAGCACCTTAACAGCAAAGCATAATTCATTCAATCATTCAAATTAGAAGTCATAATAATCATGAACCACTCAGTGTTTTTTATTTTAAAAATAGTATTTTAGATCAATTGAATAAATGCCACACAAAAAATAACTCAGAATGATAGTGTTTAAAACAACAATTGTTAAAATTTAGAATATGTATCCTTAAAGTTTCATCCATGGCCCCTAATAGCTTATGGTTTTTTTTCCATCTAAAATATTTTTTAACATAGAAGATTTCAATAAAGATACTTGATTAAAGCAAAATGTTTCAGTTTTTAATAATGCTGTGAGGTACACTCAAGTGATTAAGGTACACTCAATGTAAAAATAAAGTCCACACAATTGTTACTTTTTTTCAGCTTTCAACAGCAAAATAATTCAGATTAAATTTGTTCATTTCCTCTGTACTTATGAGTGTACTATTATTCCTGGTAGGGTTAAGTTTCATTTGAGTCATGCATTTGTATTAAAATTTGTTTATCATTATTATTATTAAAAATATTTGTTGCTGTAAAAGTAGCTTAAAGTGTGTTTTTGCATGTTGATTAACATGCCATATTGTTTCTATGAATGTAGCATAATCAATATTCAAAATATTTAAGGTCTTTTTTTAAAAAATCAAAAAAATCGCGAGACTTGATTTCAAGATATATCAATGACGTGTTAAGTCATTAAAATTTTTATCTCATTAAAAAAACAACTATGGTGCACATTCTTGTTTCTAAAATGAAGCAATAGGGAAAAAAGAAAAAGGAAGAAATAGAAAAAAATAAGGGAAAAAAAGTACAGAGGATAACATTACTTGAGTTCTAAAATTGATATGTCAAGTCATTTCAAGATGTGTTAAGTCATTAAAATCTTTATTTCATTAAAACAACAGCGATTGTGTAAATTCTGGATACTAAAATGAAGCAATGGAGGGAAAAAAGAAGGAAAGAAATAAAAATAATAAAAAGAGGAGCGACGAAATTGCAAGTGATTGTGACTGTATACATTAGAAAGCCGAACACTGTTAGGCACAAATACGCATTGACGACAGGGTTGCCAGATGTAGCTAAAATTAGCCATTATAGCTAGTTTAAGATGCTGCTGGCTAAAAGTATTTTCAATTACTAGCCACAAACAATTCTGGCTAATATTAGCTAATTTTAAATTTAGTTTACCGCATTAAAATTTATTATTTGTTTTTTTGTTTTTTTAAATTTCAACCAAGATTAAAAATATCCATAGAATTTATAGGTTTCAAACATCAGAGCAGGATATCTGGTACAAATCCGTCAAACACCGGATATCCGATATCCGACAAAATGAATATCCGAGATGGAGCTTGGGTTGTAACAACAATTGAGAGCAATAACAACAACATCAACAACAACCGAATTAATTTAAATGGCTAAGTTTGGCTAAATTATTTCTCACAACTGGCTAAAAGTCGTCTGGGAAATCTGGCATTACTAACTGAAAAAAAAAGGAATTTCGGAGTTAAAGAAGTCCCATTTCAGTACAAAGACAAACGCAGTTATGTGAACAGTTATTTTGCTCAAATTACCACGTTACTTCTTTGAAAAACCTTGCATCTCCAGAGCAGTTGTAGCAATTATGCTGGCATATTTGTGCCAAATAACATTGCTAATGTGAAAGTGACGAAGTTTCGTTCCACTGACAACGGAATGTCGCCCTTAAAAAGTGGAACAGTAAAATTTAACTCCCCGAAAGGGACGATGACTGAAAAGTACGTCAAAGATCACTTGTCTAAAAATCTTTTGCAAAGATTTTATTATTTTCTCAGAAGTTTTGTTTATAAAAAAACCTATATAAGTCAGTAGAAGCTCGGTTCTCGCAGAACACCGAAAGTGAAGCAACATTGACTGAGGTCAGTGTTTGGGAGGGTGACAACCACTCGCGGCTGGTTGCTGCGGTCCGTGTACGCTAAAGGGAGCTGGTGCAAGTTAAATAGGTCGTGGCTCCAATGTCCTCCAAGTGAAACGATACTTCTGGGGGTTCCAATACCAGGCGACGGTCTCTCATCTGGGAGCTGGTTCAAAAAATTAGGGATGACTTTTCAAAAGGGCGGAAATCGGACTCTTGCCTACAAAGGCCCCGTTAGACTCAGGAGCAGTGTAGCCATTCTTCCTCGCCACGCGCAAAGGATACGACACCAACCAACCAACCATACAAGAACCTTTTGGGGATTTTGTGATTTTTTTCCGAAAACACATCTCATCAAGCTTCTAACCTTAGATCCTTTCATCGGACCCCTATCATCAGTCCATGCGTTGTTCATCAAAGAAAATCCTTTTTAAACTGGCGAGACAAGAAGATACGATGACAATATTACTTATTAGCAGATCATCGCTTTTCCATAGTTTTCACTTTTCATACAGTACAGTGAAATAAATGACAAGGTAATCCATACTTAAAATAGACAAAGACAAAACAGTTAAGAGCCATTTTGTCCTCTGTTTTACAACCGATTTTTTTTTTTTTTTTTTTTTTGTCTAATAGCTCTTGACAAGTTTTAGTGATATCAATTAAAAAATTTTGGAAACAGTTTATTAGTAATTCCTTATTTCCCCTTTTCCTTCGTCAGGCAAGCCTCAATTTTAGTTGTAACGTTATATTATTATGGATAGCAGATGGCATCATGTACTGGTTGAATAAATTATTGTTTACGACCATTTCAGGTCACATTAATATTTTAGTTTATTTGCCATCCTCAAGGATATGCCTCAAACTCTCGTCTAATATGACAGATAGAACTAGACAGCACAACAGATTTTAATATACAAAGAAGGAAGTACGCCCAGGGCAAGGTGGGAATCCTCTTTCACTCCGCGCAGGAAGGTACCGGAACCAGTCGATTAGACGGCTCAGCCACTGAGGCCCCTGATTGAATAAATTATTAGGTAAAAAAATACATAAAACTCATTATTAAAACAGTTTGTTGCCATTAAGCAGTAATATTAAAAGGTATAAGGCTAAGAGTTCGAGTGAAGGATTCTTTGAAACCATGAAATGAAAAATGAGAATAGTTTATGGAAGCAAACATTTACGTTTTATTCAGCTACCACTCAACTTAGTACGACATCGGCAGAAGTATAAGCGGATACATTTATGAGGGCAATGGTTCTCTGCGGCGACAATGATTTATAATACGTTTGCTTTCGGTGAGGATGATCAAAATAAAGTCGACGTTATAATAGCTTATTAAATAATGCTTAGATTATAACATAAATGTGATCATTCATAAATGGTGGCACGCTTCGAGGGGGATTCGTGAAACTGACAACGAGAAGGGAAGGATACGATATGTTGAAGTGTGACATTTTGTGACAGAGGGGGCAGGGGGTCAAATATGTGGGAAAAAACCGTGACGTCATTTATGGACGGTCCCAATAGCATAATGTTTT
The DNA here is from genome assembly GCA_038502835.1 of Octonoba sinensis. Lineage (NCBI taxonomy): Eukaryota > Metazoa > Arthropoda > Arachnida > Araneae > Uloboridae > Octonoba > Octonoba sinensis. The sequence continues at coordinate 21,612,239 of CM076601.1, read as the reverse complement.
GAACGCGAAATTTAATTATTACGGTGGAATTTCGACCTCTTGGGCGAGCTCGTTATCCTAAATAATAATTCACAGTTAATTATTTTTAGACTTTTTTGGTCATCAATAATCAAATTTAATTTTTGCCGGGACGTGAAGTAAACCAGCCGGGACACCGGGATTTTGTCTGAAAAACGGGACAGTCCCTGTCAAATCGGGACGTCTGGCGAGCGTATACCTATAGAGCCGCGATGAGTTTACGATTCTCTCAAAACTGTTCAGCTGAAAGCTTCCCGCTTGCAACACTTTATTCCTAGAACAACTGAACTCATCTATTCCTCCCTCTCGTGTTCGCGCCTTTGTTCCGCTCGACTGAGCGGGGCGGGGTTGGGTTGTGGTCGTTTAACCCTTCCGATGCTTCTTGCCTGTGTAATGAGCGCCCGGGGCAAAACTATGTGGCTCGACCGGGTAGTTTCTTGACCCTATTCGCTTTTTTTTACACAACTCATAGGATATGCTGATGCGATTTTTTTATGACATTGACACGCGAGTTTGCAAGGGGAAATGGAGAAAATCGCGCTCACTCAAACAAAGGAAACATTGGCGGGCATTTCGTTTTGCAGAATCATTTGAACGTGATACGGCCAATTTCTAGATTAAATATACACAAAGTGTGTCAAAGAGTGTTTAAGACTAGGTTTATAAAATAAAATAAAAACTAGTAATAATATATTTTAGTATTTTTATTCAAAATAAGCTCCTTCGGCTGCAATACATTTGTTACAGCGGTTTAACAACGATTCGAGTGCCTGTTCCAGCTCACATTGTGGGACTGCCTCCAAAGCTCGCGTCGACGCTGTTTGTTTGGTGTCAATGTTATCAAAGTAAAACAATCAAATAGTAGAAAAATGAACTGAGGTTTTGGCAGTGGATCAGCTGATAGTGAAGGAGTTACACGAATGCTCGATAACGCAGATAGCGCCACTGTAAGCTTAGTTCCAGCTGTAGTCTTAAAAATTCTTTGACGCACTGTATACAAACAGCTTCGACGCGAGCTTTGGAGGCAGTCCCTCAATGTGAGCCGGAACAGGCATTCGAATCGTTGTTAAACCGCTGCAACATGTGTATTGAATTCGAAGGAGCTTATTTTCAATAAAAATACTTAAAAAAAAAATATAATTAATCGTTTTTATTTTATTTTAAAAACCTAATCTTAAACATTCTTTGACACACTTTGTGTATATTTGATCTAGAAATTAAAATCTAGAATTAACAGAAATTATCTTTAAAATTTTTTGACACATTGTGTATAATCCGTAAAAGAACGATGCATTTATTTGGTGAATTTTGAAATCACTGCACCCTGGTTTCGATTACTTCAGGGTCCACGGATTTTACCTGCACGTATCCCCAAATGTGGGATACGTGGGGTCTTCAGGAAGTTGGTGGGTCTTCAGCGGGTCGGGTTCCGAACCCCAATCCTTTCGGGTCGAAGAACTATGTCCTAACCACTATTATACCACGGCCACTTCAAAAATTAAGTCAGAACTAATATTATATCTGTCACAAAATTCAACTCGAGGAAAATTTTGTATTTTTGAAGTACAGTAGAACACCGGTTATCCGAAAAGCACGGAACCGTAATGTTTTCGGTTAATCGAGGTACCATAGAAATTTTCGGATAAACGAGAATTATAGGCAAAGGCCATTCCTATAACCGACATATGTTCCCCCCTGCGCATAGAACGTCTTCCAACTGCCGAATACGATGGATTGCCTAGCAGATTAACCGGAGCTGAACGTGAATGTAATACAGTTGTTGCAATAAATTCAATACAAAATATTCATATTCTATGTTTATGTCGTCTAGTATTATACATTTCATCATCTACTGACAATATTTTTGATAGTTATGGAAAAAACGGGCCATTTGCCCTTTATGAAAAAAGAACTTTTAAAAAATACGGAGCATTTGAACGTTATGGAAAAAAAACGACGCATTTGCCTTTACGCTTAAGCCGATTTTCGGATAAACGGGACTCGGATAACCGGGGTTCTACTGTATGTTGAAATCTCAATATTTTCAAAAATTTCTTTGAGGAGGGGGACATAACGCAGGATAAAAGATTTGTGAAGAGGGGGGACTGATTTTCCAGGAGGCAATTTAACGTTATAGGATATCTCTATTCCTTCAGCATGACTAAACATACAACGAACTAGATGGCGAATTCTTTCATGAAGAATTTGGGATAGAATTGATAGGGGAGAAGTATGTATAGATGTGTTTCAGATGCGTTTAGAATGACGACCTAACTTCGAAAGTATTCTTATTACCATTCTCAAAATACCCTTCGATTGTTGTAAATATTTTCCTAAGAATTCTGCACGCACCAAAACGCGCTAATGTGTTCGAAGAAAGTAATTTTCGAGTAAGTTAGCTTAACGATCTGTAGCATAACAACAAACACTATAAACGTTAATGGTAAGTGTTTCATAGCATTAAGATGTTAGTAAAATTATTCCGCATTGTCAGCGTCGTAAAGAATGAAGTTCGTTTTTATCAGACCTATTTTCACTTCCGTTCTTTTACAAAAGCATATTGAGAAAAATCACAGCAGAACAAAAAAAAACTGAAATGATGAAGTCTTTATCTGATCTCGGCCGTTGATGTTGCTTGCGTCAAATGACGACGGATGGTATATAACAACGAACGCGTTTACAGTATTACGAGAATCATGATGTTTTATGTTTCTGCAGAATCTTTAAGAATTTGAAGAGTCGTTAAAATCAAAGTGTTAGATAATCTGAAAAGTAACATTGACCTAACATCTAACCCAAACTCGTTTGGCAGTGGTTCCAAGTTTTGATTCCAGAATTGCCGTCGCTGTATTTAGAAATGAGGAGGTGCGGTGGTTGGATGTAACGTATTGACTTAACCTCACTAACTTGCATAATAGGTTTTTGGAGTTTTACTTCTTTTAGCGCTATTGAATATGTATATTGTTCCGGGTTCGCCGGACTTGGAACAGATGACTAACTCCTTGAACATACAGAGCATTTTATTTACAAGTTATTTACAGTATGAACAGATTTTTAAGCACACAAAAAATCTCACAAAGTTCACACATCACCGCAAAACCAACGGTCATCTCGTATTTATTTCCCAAATACGAATAAAATTAAGCACGAAACTTACAGCACAATAGCTCAGACTGGCAGGCACTCGCAAAAGACTACAACTGAACTGAAGTATAACTTCTAGCCTTATATAAGGCCGAGGTCCTTATATAACGTCTCGTATCTTGTGACATGAATAGTTCAGAAAATTCTAGCAAAATCTTGGATTATTTATCGTGATCTGAAAGTCGCCAAGCTTGGCGAGAAACAGCGCGTTGCTTTCTTATTTTCAAATTAACCTCTAATAAACGTTGCAACGTTTGTACAGTTCGTAACAATATTCAATCTGTAACGGAAGAGTCGGATGCAGTGTCTTTATAAATTTTTGCAGTCAAAGGATGCAATGATGTAAATATGGATAACATTTGAGTATGGAAACTTATTTTTGGGTTTTAAGCCTCGGTTATCCACCCACTGTACAAGATTGGCTATCTTTATACTTGATACAATACCTCCCGGAAGGGCTGTTATTTAACTTAACAATACGTGTTCTATATTACTCGAAGCTTCAATTAGTGTTTACAATACCGGTATGCGTTTCGTCCTGCTTTGCACTTTCTTAAAACCGGTATATGCTAAGGAAAAATACCAGCATTTTTGGTATTAGCTATAGCTAATAAAGGTATAGTTAAAGGGTAAATTTTTTTAAAGATGAAACCCATAGTAAACTCGAAACGCAAAAAGGCAGAAAGTGGATAGTCGAGTTTAGTAGTCTGAAATTTCGCCCAAAACAATGATGGAAAGCAAACACAAACCTATCCAAATCCTGAAGAATTTGTTGAAGTTAATGTTGGTGTCAAGTACCAAAAAAAAAAACTGTCTGTTGAGAAAAAATTGTAACTGATTATCAAAAATAATAGTACGAAATTTATACAAGAAATAGCTTAATAGAAAACCGTCAGAAGAGAAACAGAGTTTAGGAAAGGAAAAAAAAACTTCATAGTAAATATTTGGATTAAGTATAACGCTCCTATTAACAGTATTACCATCCAGCCTGGATGTAAAAAGAGCAAATTACGTTTGAGGCCTAACGACAGTTCAACGGATGCATTATGCTTTTGTGATCCGTTTCGTTTTCGAACTGCTACTTTGCACAACATCCTCTTTTTTCCTGTTAGTAAACATAATACCGAAACCGCTTCTACCTACGTGCTCTTGGAATAACTTCCTGTTAGTCAATCCATCTTTCAGCAGCACTTCCAATTTGCTCTTCAGGTATCATCAAAACAAACCCTTTGCCTTGGCATCCATTCCGGTCCTGATTTTTGGCAAGAAAGCGGAAAAACAGACGGCGTCGAAACTTGAGAGTTTGGTTCTCTAAAATTGATCCAAAAAGCAGTTGATATTTTGTGTAAATTGATTATTGATTTTTGGAGCGTTCATAAATGATGTCCCAATTTTTGGTAAAAAACAGCTTTAGGGTGCTGTGCCGCGAAATTGGCGATTTTTGTTTGGCGCCATTCCTGCTTGCAGCTTTGCAACACCGACCAGCTTGGCGATCAACCGCGATCACAACTTGGCGAAAATCAAGGGGTACCCTTAATATAGTCTAACCCTCTTTTTTTTTCTGTATATTTGACCTCCTCTCCTTTGTCACAAAATGTCACACTTCCGCATACCCTCTTTGTGACATATCACCCTATATTACTTAAGCATATGTACTTGAATTTCAGAAACAAAGCACTGCGTTAAAGATCACGTTCCTCATTTTATTTTGAACTTTTAATGACACTTGTGAGCATAATAATAATAATGATTACATGTGTGCTAAATTTGTATAAAATGAGGTTAAAGTTTGCAACACAAAATATAATTAGTATAGAACAGTAAAATATATTAATTGTTCGAATTCTGAAAAAAATGACCCACGCAATTCTATCTTAAAAGTGTAAATGCCAGAGCAAATTTCCTTTTCAACTTTTAACAAGAAGTACATTTAAATCTTAATCACAGCATCGGTGTTTACGATACAAAATTATCAATGAAACTTTAAAATCTAATTATGAAAATCAAAAACTCTATTAAAATTAATTGAATCTGCTGATTTGAATGTTTTTATAGAAACCAAAATGTGTAATTTCGTGCTTCGTGTTACCCCCTTCCTTCCCCTCGTCACAAGCAATCACAATTTCTCGAACCCCCCTCCCCTCTCGAAGCGTGACATCTTTTATGAATGACCCCTTTGAAAAATATCGCTCAACATTCTCCATCAAAAAAAAAAAATTGATTTCATGATTGCTTAAATAAATAAATAAGTATTTAGAAAAATGGTTAGTATTCATTTATTTTAAAAAATGTATAATCTTTGTTAAAATAGCTCAATGAACTGTATTGTGTTACTTCCTGTAGAAGGGGGGAGATCATTATACATTTACCCCATTCCAATCCAATCGGAAGTATTTTAACCTGTATAAGTAAACGATAAAATAACATAAGAAACTTCTCACCCGGAAAACAAATAAATATTTTTTAAAAAATTATTATTCATTCATTTAAAAGAAAATGTGTGCCGTTTTTAAAAATAGCTTAATGAACTGTTTTGATCTACTTCCTGTTTTTCATGCGCATGAGGGGGGGAGAAGAGGATATCATACATTTATACCATTCCAATCCAATCAGAAATATTTTAATCTGTATACGTAAACGGAAAAATAATCTAAAGAACTTTTCACACGGAAAACAAATAATGACAACAAAATGACAAGGATGAATAATCACTGTGCTAAAGCTAATTTACTGTCTCAGATTGTGAAAATTACATAAATAATTTCAGGTCAAACGCCTTTCTGCTCCCAGGTTTTCAAGTTACAAGCATTCAATCATTTTTCCCCCCAACATCATTCATTTTTTTCCCAACAGCATTTTAGACTGATTAACTGGTCATATTTTTGCTTTGAGTTTCTTCTAGATTTAACAAAATTTTCATATGCTCCTAAGGCACTGGAGATTACCAACATGTGACCTTTAAAGAGAAAATTCAGGTCTATTTTCATAACCCTTCACAAAATTCCAATAAATCAAAACGGACTCTTCATAAAATTCAAGTCAATCAAAACGGACCCTACATAAAATTCGAATCAACCAAAACGAACCCTTCATAAAATTCAAATCAATCAAAACGGACCCTTCACAGCATTCCAAGCTTCCAAATCGTGTTTTTTCATCCCGTTGTTTGTTATAAAAGCGGCAAATAATAATAACTATTTTTCATTACTATATGTTTAAATTTTTAATTTTCGCCAAATTATTTGATTTTTCCCAAAAATCTCTTTAAAATTCACAAAAAAGGGACACTGTTAAAAAATGCTGGATCGACCCCTGCTTAAATGTTTTAGGTTAATATCTATATAGAGCGTTCAAGATAAGTTTTTAATGGGAAAAACATTGGTCCATTATCTTAAATTTGTGTGAAAAGGTTAAAACTGCGACCATTTTTCCCAAAATGGTTGCAGGAAATTGCTGAAAAGGAAAGCTTCTTACCATTTTTTCATCAATATGTATTATACCGAACTGCTGAAGAGGTTTTCTGTTACTCTAAAACCTTCGTTTGCAGTTAAGATTTTAATTTTGTACATTGTTCTGTATGAAGTTTACTGAGATACAGTTCTACCATCAAAGAAAGAACTCTGAGTGGCAGAGTGCCAAGAAGAATCCAACCATGTTCAAGGGAGGAACTGCAGATATAAGGAATGTGCCGTTTCTATTCTCGGTTTAGTTCGTTTAGCATTCTTGACTTCCGAACTGATGCTATATGACAGTTTATAAATGTAGTTGCTTTCAACGAACAAAGAAATAAACATTCTGATTTGCGTGTTAATAAACGCACCTGCATAACGAACTTCCCTAAAACTGAAATGGATTCGTCCCTTTCTGCCATGCGCAGAAGCGTCCTACTGTCAGAACTTCGTCGAACTGTAACCTTTTACGAGTCATTCTTCCGAGCCCAAACTCGTGTTTTTCATTGATTTAAAAATTCTATTTCAGAGAAATCGAATTAGCAAAGTAGAAATTTGTCAACTCAATTGAATAACTTTTTATGCAACTTGTTTAATGGAATTTTACTGAACTCTGAAGAATTCAACTTTTCTAATTGAATTTTCCCTCTCCAATGTAAAGTATTACGTCATTCAGCGATGCCTCTTGTTAAAATCACTCCTTTTTCCCTGTGGAATTGCCGTGTTGTAATCAGCTTTAACTTTCGTTTTGCTCTAACCAGTGTTATGGTTCGTTAGTCCTTTTTGTGATAACGGCCTTTCCTCCAGTGTGAATCTGAAACGAAATTCGAAGAGCTAATTTATGTCTGAAATGCTATTCAAAAACAACTTTAACATGAAAATAAATAAGTAATTAATTTAGGAAAACTTAGTCTTTCACGGCCGGTGTCCATACCAAGCTGGGCTAATAGGCCATGGTTCAACCAAGATATATCTGGCTGACGTTTCGTCTGACATGTTTCAGGCTTCACTATGAAGCCTGAAACACTGAAGAAGCCTGAAGCAAGTCAGACGAAACGTCAGCCAGAAATATCTTGGTTGGACCACAACCTATTGGCCCAGAAAAAAAATTAAGTTTGCTATAAATAATAAATTAACTAAAAACTAAGATGCGGGCTGTGACGTAGCCAGAAAATATTTTCAGGAGGGAGAGGGAGGGGGCTTCCAAGTGTGGATACAATGGGGGAGGTCATGCCTCCCCTACCTGACCAAGAATAACGTAGAATTTCGATTTAGGACTTGAATTTCGGAGAATTTCCGCGGAGTACCCTCTAGCTCATTTTGAATTAGACTTCTTAAGGCTAGCTTTATAAAATAAAATAAAATCTAGGAATTATATATTTTTTAAAAGTTTTTATGCAGAATAAGTTCCTTCTTCTTCAATACGTTTTTCACAGTGGTTTAACAACGATTCGAATGCCTGTTCCAGCTGACATTGTGGGACTGCCTCCAAAGCTCGCGTCGAGGCTGTTTGTATGGTGTCCACTTCATCAAAGGAAAAAGAAATAGTAAACCGATGAACTGAGGTTTTGGCAGTGGATTAGCTGATAGTTCAGGAGTTTCACGAGCGCTGGATAACACAGATAGCGCCACTGTAAGCTTAGTTCCAGCTACAATCTAAAAATTCTTTGGCACACTGTGTACAAACAGTTTCAGTAGGAGTCTTGAAGGCAGTCCCACAATGTGAATTGGAATAAGCATTCGAATCGTTGTTCAACCGCTGTAACAAATGTATTGAAGCCTAAGGGACCGTTCATAAATGATGTCGCGCTTTTTCCCCACATATTTCACCCCCTCCCCCTCTCACAAAATGTCCCACTTCAATGGACCCCCTCCATCCCTTTGTCACATGTCACGCTATGTTATATAAGCAGGGATGTCACACTTTTTGTTACCCCCTCCCCTCTTCTTGTCACACTTTGTCACAGTTTCACGAACCCCCCTCTCCCCTCGAAGCGTGACATCATTTGTGAATGATCGCTAAGGAGCTTATTTTGAATAAAAATACTTACAAAAATATGACTAGTTTTATTTTGTTTTATAAACCTAGTCTTAAAAGTTCTTTCACACACTACGCACGCTCAAAGTGAATATCTCTCTTTTAATAAAAAAAAATAAATAAATAAATCGGAAGAATGTGGGATTATGTGTCTAACAGCACGGTTCGCAGTGGAGAAAGTAGGCTTGATTAGGTTTGGATGAATTTCTTCAAGTAAATTTAAATCAGTCTTATGATTCATTAGGAGACCACAAACTATATTAATAATCCACTCTTATCTCGGTTGTTTTACACTTTGTATGTTTTAGATACGGATATGATGATTAGATCTCCCTATTTCTATTCTAATCTTACTTTGCTAACATCCGGTTAGCTAAATAAATCGCTTTCGTTGGCATAGAATAATGACCTGGAAAGTGACTAACAAATTAGTTTTATTCTCTTTATCAGGATTTTCCCCATTCAAAAATATATTAACTGTAAGAATGGAATGTGTATTTTTCTTCTGAATTAATCTCCAAATATGATTCCTTTGGTAGATAAACAAGATAAACAACTAAAACTATACGAGCCTACTTTCTCGTATACACCACGTTTCAAATTTATAATCTAGCTATCTTTCACTCTCTTTCTAGTTTAGCTTTAGTTCTTAATTGCTTCAAATATACCTTTTTAAACGGTTAATACATATTCATTCACTCATTCATGTCTTTATTCACTAATTTACTTATTTTTTCATGCATTAGCTCGTTTATTCACTCCTTTATTTATTTTTTATCATTTATTTACTCAGTTGTTCATTTATTACTTCACTTGTTCTTTTAATCATTCATTAATTCAAAAATATTCTTGAAAATCCCGATCCAAAAATTTCATAGGAAGATAGGCTCGTTAGTTCTGGATGAACTTTATATTTATACACGTTCTACGTTATAAGAGCTTTCCGATAAAGTTTGTTCCAAGCAAATCGGTCCGTTAGATCAAGATTTATATAGGATTGAAATTTCCCCGTAGGTGCTAACGTTACTTTTTTTGACTCGTTCAAAAATTAACAAAAATTGTTCATATCAATATTTCACGCCAAGATCTTCTTACAGTAAGCTTGTTCATTGGGACTTGGATCTTGTACCCAGAGTTTACATCATTTGCTTCATTTTCGTCTATAGGCGCTAATATTAAAACTTTTTGAACTGTTCAAAATTAAACGAAAAATTGTTCAAATCAAAAACTAAATTATGGAAATGAGATGTCCTCGCCGAGATCTTTCGAATGCAAAAAGAATTTTTCGAATCGGATAATTCGTTCAAAAGTCTTTAGGGGGGGGGGGGGAGACCGACAGACACACTTTTTCCCCCATCTCAAAACCCTACTTTCAAATTTTTTATTTTTCAATCTTTATTTAATTACTTAACTTATTTTTGACTTTTCTTGATTTTTAACGATATTTTCACGATACATAAAGCCTTCTTTCATGCTTTATTTTTTTTAAAAACTTTTACGGGAAAGTAGGCTAAAAATGGATATAAAATGTTGAAAATCGCATACATAAATTGAGTAATAATGATTACGTGATCGTAAAAAACTTTTCAAAATTCTGATAAAAACATGAAACCCGTCAAGGTAAACAGTCTCTGAATGCGAGTATAATTGCTGAAATGAGGGTACTTCTCAACTGAAGTGAAATAGCATTATTTTCGTGCCAGAAAACGTTGATAACTAAAAATAGCCGTCAAAGGATTTATAAATTATATCATACTTTTCCTCCCGTCGGGATATGACGAAATCTGTCTGCAATCGGGCACTTTGCCAGCATCTCGTCAGCTGTTTAGCTCCCCGAGAAAGTCAAACAAACGTAGGCATATGTCACAAAACTTAGATTGTCTTTGTGTTGACAGTGTTTTGCATAAAAGAGTTTCGTTTGAGCAATTTACATTTCATTGTTTGCATTTAGTGCAAACTTAAAATATTGTTGCATATAACATTCCCGTTCTGTAAACAAATAAGAATATCTGTATATTCGAAAAATTGCAAAACCAAAATTTTCCTTTAAAAGTGCAAAGTGTTATGCTTGTTGTAGCCAATGGAGGCAATTCAAGCAATGTCATTGGTCACGGGGCAGCGATGAAAGCAATGTAAACAAAGGAAGCCGCATTGCTTCGAGTTCGACAAATCTAATAAAAACTAGACCTAAATAAAGTTCTACATTACATACAATTAACACTAAATAAAACACTATCACTATTAATAAATTTCTTGAATAATAATTAAATTAAATGTAAATACTGGGTTTTAATCAGAAACAGCTGTGCGAATAGTCTAATTAATGTTAAGATAACTAATTTTGCCTAGGGAACTCCACGTAGAACTCAATTGAAAATTTTAGTAAACAAAGAGCGGATATCACGTGACAACGATGATCGCTCATGAGTCCCTCTAGCGGTGAATTGCCTCCATTAAGTCATGCTAAAGCTGCAATGCAGTCGAACTTCGATCGTAATAACTAAATTTATCATTGAAAACATTATGTTATATATATATATATATATAATTATATAAGCATATTCATCAAAGTTGGCGATTATAACATCGAGTTTATGTTGATCATCTGAACTGAAAGCAAACGTATTGTAAATCATTGTCGCAGCAGGGGCAATGGCGCTCATCAATGGAGCCGCTCGTACTTCTACCGATTTCATACTAAGTTGAGTGGCAGTTGAATAAAACTTAAATGTTTGCTTTCGTACACTATTCTAAATTTTGATTCCTTTGTTTCAGAGAAGCTTTCCCCCAAACTCTTATTATAATTGCTTTTAATATTGCTGCTTAAGGCAACAAACTCTTTTTAACCATGAGTTTTATATAGATTACCTAATGATTTACTCAACCAAGACATGTTGCCAAAAACTTGTTGGAAAATATCTTGGGAAATTTTTTTGTTAAAAAATCTTGTCCTCGTCTTTTATGGTAAAATATAAATGCATGCTTTTTCTTTATATTACCCAGCTGTTCTGTATGAAATATTCCATTTTCTGTGAGAATTTGAAAAGTTTTTCCGTTAGAAGGTTACACTGTGGATAGAGTACAGAAATTGTCGACAAAGAATGTCTTAGCGGCCGTTCAGAAATGATGTCACACTTTTTCCCCATATATTTACCTCCTCCTCCCTTTGTCACAATATGTCACACTTCAGCGGATCCCCCTCCCCCCTTTGTCACATGTCACGCTATGTTGCATAATGCATGATGTCACACTCCTTGTTACCCCCTCCCCTTGTCACACTTTGTCACAATTTCGCTAACCCCCTTCCCCCCCTCGAAGCGTGACATCATTTATGAATGATCCCTTAAAGAATTTTCAGCCTGTGAGCTGTCAATTAAGAACGATGTTTATTGTTTGGGTTTTTGAAATAAGAAAAAGCAAATTCACTGAAATATATTAATTAAAAACAAGACTGTTTAGTTTTTTGAGCGAGGCTCCGAAATTTTCAATTGTGTGAAGAAGTCACTGCGGTGTACAATAGTTTATGCTGATCGTAGTAACTAAGTACGATAGTTACTAGTCGAAAGTGTAATCGCAATCGTTGTCTTCGTAGCCCCTGTAATATAGCAAATGAATTGTTGAAATATCTTTCCTAAAGAATAAAATTCTATGGATTGTATCAGAATACATCATTAAAAATTTACAAGCCAAATTATATAGCACTTAAAGGTACTGTGTGCTACCTCTAAAATTCGGGAAAAGATTGAATTAGATTTTTGAAAAATTAAATACTCTAATCAAATCGCATAACTTCAAGTGAAAATTTTGACCAGTCCTCAGGAATTTTTACTTGCTCTCGTTGAAAAATTTCTCTCATTAATAAAAAATAATAATGAAATTTTATACGATATTTTAAAATTTATTGTCATGATTTTGCGGCCTAGAATCGATAATATTGTCTTTTAAGGTTGTCAACACGGGAGTGTACTTGCATTTAGCACGCCTTAATTAATTTTTTTAACAATAAACGATTTTGTAATTATATATATATAAATAGGCAAAGACAAAACAGTTAAGAAAAATTTTCTCCTTCGTTTTTCAACCGATTTTCTAATTTTGTTTAGTACCTATTGACGAGCTTTTGTGATATCAATAAAAGCATTTTGGAAACAGTTTATTGCTAGTTAATAACTTCCCCTTTCTTTTTCAGGCAAGTCACATTTATAATTGCAATGTTATATTATTATTGATAGTAGATGGCAACATGTCTTGATTGAGTAAATTATTAGGTAATAAGTATAAAACTCGTTGTTAAAAGGATTTTGTTGCCATTATGCAGTCATATTAAAAGCAATTATAATAAGAGTGTGAGTGAAGGTTTTTCTGAAACAATGGAATGAAAAATGAGACTAGTGTATAGAAGCAGACATTTAAGTGTTATTCAATTGCCACTCAACTAAGTACGAAATCGGCAGAATATTAATCAGTATAATTATATAAATAGCATATTGTTTTCAATACTAAATTTAATTATTACGGTTGAATTTCGATTATCAGTCGAATAGTTTTTTTAATTTTCTCTGATTTTTCTCAAAGGTTTATTTACTTTTCTATAAAAATTACGATAATTATTTAGCTTTGCGTTTAAATATTATTGTAAGTAATAAAAATGTTACAATTAATCCATGCAGCAGCTCTTTGATATTTTTATTAGTCCGCAGTACAAAACAGGTTGGAAAAGGGTATGCGAAATTATTTACAGAGTAGTTGCGTTAAATATTTGTAAAAGTAGAAAGCTTTTCAAGTTAAACTGATTGATGTTCTTCAAAGTTTTTACCATGGTATATAGCATTTTTAAAACGAAAAATGTTAACAATAGTACTGGAACAAAAAAAAGTTGAATCAAAACGTCCCTTTTTATGCAATTCAGCATCCTGCGTACAATGGCTAAAAATATTTATCCTGTCGTTTTATTGCGATAGAATGAACTGAAACAGGTGTTCAAATTGTAGCTAAAACGCGTAGAACACTCATTATATATATTTTTTCTACTGCGTTCCAAACATGATGAAGAAATGTGTTTACCGGGCTGTAGCATTACCTTTATTTAAGTTTCCTTATCTTAACAGTTGACGAAACGTGATAATTGTTCTTTCTATTTCTGCTGACATCTCTGAATTATGTGTCAACTGAAGGAATTGTCACGTTTAGAAAGCATTTTTTTTTTTTCAGTGTGGGACAACCTTATTTCTCTAGGTCACTTTCATATCGCTCAAGGTAACAAAAGAATACAAAGCATGAAGATAGTGCAAGTAAAATATTCTCCATAAAAATGCCCAAAATTATAGGTTGGGAGAAATGATACAAATTAGAGAATTGGCCACATTTGGGCAATAATTGCGAGATGAGCATTTTTGTAACATTTACGTTATTTACTCAAACGCTATCTATTTTTATTGTAAATTTTCATATACACGGATTGAATAAAAGACTCCTTGTAACTCTGAAACATGGGAATGAAAATTTTGTTCTAAATTTGCATCCTGTTAAATTCTTTTTCCTCCATGTACAACCTGTGAAAAGAAATAAGTCCTTTCCCTTATGAACGGGAAAGAGCGGTTTTCATAGTTAAATAGACTGAAAAAATCCATCCCCGCCAAAACGCAAATTTTGGTTTTTCAAATTTTGCTACATCTGCGCTGCCGGTTGGAAATCACGGGATACGTCGCCAGATGGTTAAACAATTTGGTTAACCAAGTTGGCCCTGTATTCAGGTACAGAATGACTATTATTGAACTATTATGAAATAAAGATTAAGATTTCCAAAAACTACCGAATTCAAAAGCTTTACGCAAATTTCAAAAGGAGTCATACAAATATTCGGATGAATACTACGGCCAGTAGCACAACCTTAGAAACGTAGCTCAGTACTTGATGAATGTCAAGTGTAAAATGACTTGAACCTATTTTCTCTCTAGAAAAATGTCAAATTGCAGAATCTTAAAGCAAAAAAGATATCTATGCTTTAATTGGGCAACCTTGGTTATGACGTAAATCTTGCATTTTCGCTCATTTAAACCTAATAAATTTTCATTCTGCAACCTCTGATCTTTTCTGCAGGCAGTGGAAGGCTTTAAATATATTTGATTGTGCAGTTTTGTGGAGGATTGTCCTTGTGGTATTATAAATGCCGCATAAACTAGTTTCAATTGTGTCTTCTAGTAAGTTAATGAGCTTTGACGCAAATATACGTGATCGTAATTAATGATGGAACAGGTAATTATTCTAACTAGTTTAAATGAATATCTTTTATAGTTGTGTAGAGTATCGATTTTAACTGGTATTATTGATGTAAGTTTATTACGCCAATTTGATTTCAAAGAAGTATGAAGTTTTGTCCACATGTTGAGTCGTGAATGGAAAAAAAAAAATGTTATTGAATTTAAATACTAAAGAATTTAACCAGCGGTACTACAGCTCTATGAGGGTCAAGGCCTGCTCTGCCCATCTCAGCTAGCGAGACCGAGGGCCCTGTGGTGTAGGGTAGATGTTTCGTTCAGGTGGTGGGCCTGACGCGGAGCCCCCAGTGTTTAGTTCCCAAATATGCTTGGTCCTCATTTTATCGACCCACTGAAGGAATGACGGGCTGAGTCGAACCTCCCCCGCCCGGGGATCAAACCCCGGGTCTGTGGCATGGTAGCTCAGCCACTGGTCCTCAAATAAAATGCTCCATCAGGAAAATTACATTTGTAATATAATAATTACATTTGTAATAATAATCACAACAGAAAAATTAAGAGCTGCAACTTTTGACAAAACCTTGACTTGACTTAACATATATTTTTCAGCTATGTTATAGCATTGAATACAAATTAATTGAGATGCACACACATTTACAGTAGCGTACACAGAGGGATTGCCATGCGGCTAAGGGACATATCCCCCAAGATCTTTTTCTTGAAATTGAAATATTTCAGGATAATTCTTTTATTAAAAATACTATTACACGCCTGCCTACTTCTTGAGATAAAAATTTAGAAGATTTTCTCAAAACCTTAGAAAATTTCAGGAAATATAAAGCAAATTGTCTGACGTAAAAAAATCCGCATTTATTAATAAAAGAAAAGAAAAAAAACTTGTTTTATAATTAATACCAATCATTAAAGTCAAAATAACAAAATACTCCATTAAAGTCTAAGCAATGCAGTTATAAAAATATATTTTAAAAAATGTCAAAGCAAAATTTATTTGGTTCCTAAAAAGCTATTAAAAATTTATATTTTTTTGTCTCTTCTTTTTGCTTTAAGCGAAAAAGGATCTGTGGCTGCTGCCAAACTTCATATTAAAGTTCCTCAACTAAAAGTCAGTCTTTGAAACCAAGCAATAAGAACGAAAGAGTGAACCGAAAATGTCACACAAAATTGGCATCCACGTGACCTTTAATTCACACTATTCTACTAATATTCCCCCTTTTCTCGTTCTACGTCACATCTTAGCGATACTATTCGAAAAAGAGAAGCATTTTGAGTTTTAAAGAAAAAAGGGGAAAAGGGGGGGGGACCTTTCAAAATACTCTTTAAATTTAATTTTGAAAACGTGTGGGAGGCCTGTATAGTTCTGGAGTTGTTTTTAAACACATTCCAAAAGTTTTGAAGAACTTGAAAAGTAGTTCCGTTCCTTGATGTTCACATCAAATGTCCTCAACAAAAGGTCAGGTTTTAAAACCAAGCAATAATGAAGCGAAAATGTCACGCAAGATTAGCATCCACGTGACTTTCATTCACACCATTCCACTGATATTCCTTACTACCTCGTTCTACGGCACATCTTAGCGATACTATTCGAAAAAGAAGCCTTTATAGTTTTAAAGAAGAAAGAAATAAAAAGGAAACCGTTCAAAATAGTCATAAAATTTAATTTTGAAAACATGTGGGAGACCTGTATAGTTCTGGAGTTATTTTGAAACAGATTCCAAAAGTTTCGAAGAACTTGAAAAGTACTTCCGTTTCTTGACGATCCAATCTGTGCCTGAAAAAAACGTGGAGTTAAAACAAGAATAGAATGAGATTGGGTCGATAACGCTCTGACGAAGCGTAGTTCTTAGCTAGACGTGGTGAAATACGAGGGGAAGCATATTGTAGTCGTGTGTGGTCAGTTTTTCATCGAACCGAAATTATAACACGCAATGTTCTTGTACAGTGAGACCTGTGTAAGTTGACCACTTGCGGTGAAGCACTTTAGTGGTCAACTTAGACTGATGGTCAACTTATGGAGGGTGGAGATTTTTTTGTTGTTGTCGTTATTTCTTACACTACGCATTTATTCATTTGTAATTAATTAAAATATAGCTTCATGTTTCAACATTACTTTAAAATAGTAATTAGCATTTTTTTCCACAATTATCTAAAATATCATTTGAAAAATGTAACCCGAGTGATTTAAAATGTATCCTATACAACTTTAAAAGTAAAGTACTTTGTTAAAATTAGGATACATATCTGATTAATTACGTCAGTTACTTATATAATGGTAAAGATTTCCTGAAAATACATAATTTTTCGAAATGGCTAGATCAGAAAGAAGCAAAGAGAAGAAACTTATTTAAAGTATAGAAGAGTGCTCATTGTATTTTTCCCATTGGTTAAATTAGAAAGAAGTTTGGACAAGTTTCATAACTACTGTTTCATTCATGCAGTGAAGATTCATACATTGTAGCATAAACATATCCTGGAAAAGTTATTTTTGTAATTAAATAAATAAATATTATGGCAAAGGTTTTTATAGTAATCCCACCCAAATTTAACTTACAAAGAGGTTTAGGCACACTTTATATTGTTGTTTCATCCATCCAGACAGATACTGGTTTAACATTAAAGGCATAAAAAATATCCTGGAGAAGTTATTTAAGTTTTCTTTTTTTTTTTATCTTTCAAAAATAGATAAACAAATAAATACATTAATAATTAGGCGGTCAACTTACGAAGGGTTTTTATAATACTCCAACCCAAATTTGACGTACATGAGTGGTCAATATAGACAGGGGGTCTACTTAGATGGTCAAGTTGCAAAGTTGACCTACGTTAAATAATATAGGGCTAACTCCGTTCCTGACAAAAGTGGTCAACTTAGACAGGTGGTCAACTTGACAGGTTTTACTGTACATCATTTTTTTTTTCTTTACTTAAAAAATAAAATGATAATAATTTCTTCTGATTTGTTATCTTCATGGCGACAGTGTTTGTAAAGAGAGAGTTGAAAAATAAAAGGGGAAATGATTTCGAGATTTACTAATCGATGATTTAATCAACACGTAGAGGACGGCTCAGATTTTTGCTACCTGTAAAAATAACCTTTTCAATTTCTCAGTAAACAAGAAGTTCCGTCTGGAACTATACGAGCCTACTGAATTCAAATTTATAATTTAGCTATCTCTCTCTCTCTGTCTTTCTCGTTTAGTTTTAGTTCTTAATTGCTTCAAATATACCTTTTTCAACGGTTAATAGATATTCATTCAATCATTCATTTATTAAGTCATTCATGTATTTAGTCACTCATTTATTCATTCATTCTTTTGCTTATTCATTTAATCATTCATTGATTCAAAAATATTCTTGAAAATCCCGATCAAAAAATTTCATAGGAAAATAGGCTCCTTAGTTCTGGATGTACTTTCTATTTGTACATGTTCTACGTCATAAGAGCTTGCCGATAAAGTTTGTTCCAAGCAAATCGGTCCGTTAGATCAGGAATTATATAGGATTGAAATTTACGCGTAGGTGGTATGTTAATTTTTTTTGAACTGTTCAAAAATGAACAAAAATTGTTCAAATCCATATTTCGTGCCAAGAACTTCTTCCAGTGAGCTTGTTCATGTTAACTTGGATCTTGTACCCAAAGTTTACATAATTTGCTTTATTTTCACCCATAGGTGATAATGTTAAAATTTTTTGAACTGTTCAAAATTAAACGAAAAATTGTTCAAATCAAAAACTAAATTATGGAAATGAGATGTCCTCGCCGAGATCTTTCGAATGCAAAAAGAATTTTTCGAATCGGATAATTCGTTCAAAAGTCTTTAGGGGGGGGGGGGGAGACCGACAGACACACTTTTTCCCCCATCTCAAAACCCTACTTTCAAATTTTTTATTTTTCAATCTTTATTTAATTACTTAACTTATTTTTGATTTTTCTTGATTTTTAACGATATTTTCACGATACCATTAAGCCTTCTTTCATGCTTTATTATTATTTTTTTTACTTTTCCGGGAAAGTAGGCTAAAAATGTTATTTTAAACCAGATGGAGTTTTTTCGCAAGAGTTGAAAAAGTAGTATTGCTCAACATTGTTGGAATTCCAACCACTCTTTTGATTTCAATTCTGGTTAAATTATTCAATAATGTTCTTCCCCTTTAGAGCTTGACTTTTAGGAAGCTTATCATATTAACAGGAATAGAGAGAGTTGTAATTTGGTTTATGATTCTTCCTCAACTCCATATTTTTCACCCTTTAATTTGTTGTTCTTTCTTGGTTTCTTGTTGGTCGGTTGGTGGATTTGCTTTAATTTTGTCTTTTTTTCTCTTTTTGGTCCCCCTCCCCCTCCCCGCTTAGATAATACTTAGCTCCAGCTATTACCTAGAACTTATTTGAAATAAAATTGCTTTAAAAAATATATATAATTACTAGTTTTTACTTTATTTTATAAACGTAGTCTTAAAAATTCTTTGACACACTGTGTATGTCAAGAAAAGCTTAATTTCACCTTTTTCCTTTTTTTACTAATAGCAATAGTGAAAGAAAGAAAGAAGAAGAAATCGCTAATGGAAAATCTTAGACTCTTAGACTGTTTTTAACTACGGATAAAGTTGGACAGTTAAACAGTCGATAAATCGATAATGACATCGTTAGTTGGAAACCACTAGCACCTAGAAGGAAGGCCATCATATAATTTGCTCCAACAAATCAGAGCTACGATATGAAGAAGTTTAAGAATCGCAGTGTCAACCAAACCTGATTCCCCCATACGTTGCCAGATTAAATATATAAAAACGTGTCATATTTTAGAGTAGATATCAATCAATGGGAAGCATCTTCAAGGCGAAACACATTTCTTCCGGGACAGCCGGGGAATCTGGGATATATCAGGAACTCAAAAGTATTTTGCGGTGATCAATCTTTATCCGCTATCCTTATAGTTAACTTAATAAATATCATTATAAGACGATTTAGATTCGCCGTTCATGGCGGAGTGATCACATTGCTTTATTCGTCAAGTTATGGTGAACAAACATGAGAGTTTTCACCAATTTATTCGTAATTCAAAATGTGTTGTTTGAAATTTAACGGATATTTTTGACATTACTGTGATGCTTTATGTAATGATTGGTTCTGCATGTCAGTCGTGTAACTAGCAGATCCCGTAACCGGGGGAGAGGGCGCAGGAATTTGAGAGACGTTTTTGGGTACTGTTCTCATATAGCATTGGGGTCATTGCGCGACCGGAAGTTCTTAATTTATTCACACTGTAATGAAATACAATTTTTTTACGTTCAAAAATAAAAATGCTGTAACTAGTAAGTTAAAATTAAGTATATTAAAGATAGTAAAAAAAAAACTCGTAAAAATGTAAAATGTTCAATATTTTGGCGAATTTTGGGGCTTATGCGCGACCGGAAGATATCAACTGGTCTAAACCAAATTAAAACACAACGTTTTTAAGCTCTATTTAAAGACGTTACAAACTATTACATTACGAAAACATCTAATTCAAAAATTTTTAAAAATATAGTGAAAATGAGATTTTTTTCATATATTGTCAAACTTTAGGGCCTATGCGCGACCGGAAGATGTCACCCGATTTTGATAAAAATTTTTTTCTTTTTCTTTTCTATATAATTCGCAAGTTTTCCGCGCTATTACAACTTCGAAATAAAAAAAAAAGGTTTTTTCGGCTCCCCCCCCCCCAATATATATATATATATATATATTTCACTTAACGGGGACCAGTTACGATTAAATTTTGCGTTGCGATAAGATACTGACATCATACAAAAAAATAGCTGTGGTAAAACGATATTTAAAAATTTGTTCAATCATTTAGCGTAGAAAAAACATAATATTTTTACTTATTATTCTAACTTACGGGCTTAAACAAATTTATTTCTATTTCTTGAAAAGTATTTCCATTCATATCTCAATTTTTAATTTCCGATTCTTTGGATTGGCAACACCTACGTTTGTTTATATCGAGTGATCATTCTCGTGTTTAAATCTCACCCTCTTTTCTGAAGCATTTCGAATTTTACAGCGTGTTTTACGATTTTAAAATGGTTAATTTCCGATTCTTCGGATTGGCAACACCTTAGTTTGTTTATACTGAGCGATCATTTCCATGTTTAGTTTTATTGTTGAACTTATCGCCCACAGATGTTCTGCGAGGGATCAGCTATGAAATTTAAATTTTCCAAATAATTTCATACGCTGTCATGTATGCGGTATTAGAAATATTGAGTTTTATTTGAAAATAGCTGCTTACTGAAAAAGATCGTTTCTTCAAAATGAACTACTTGAATCCGTGCTGCTGCGTTAAGTTTTCGTATCGAGACTGTTTTTCACACACTTATGAATTTTGCAGCCCGAATTTTAATGCAGAAATAATCCAAAAGACATATATATATTTGCATATTATTGACAGCACATAAATATATAGTTCTGCACATGAATTTATTTCTAACTCTATGAATAAATAACACAGTAATATTGCCAAAAAATTTCATCGCGTGATTTGCTACTTTTTTATATATAGAACTTGAAGTTCTTATATTCTATAGCAGGGGTGGCCAAGCTCCTTCATAGTCCGAGCCATTTTTAAAAATTTGAAATTTTTCGCGAGCCGCAATTAAATACTTATTTAAAAGGTATGCAAAAAAGGTATTATATATATATATATATATATATATATATATATATATATATATAAAAATATACAGAAATTATATTTCTTGAAAATATATAAATAAAAGTACAAAATATGTGTCTTGAATTTAAATATTAAAAATTATAAACACATTTATTTTACTTCTCTTGATAATTCTTCAAAAGTTGGTGAATAATTAGTGACAGCACTTCTCAGTAATTCTTTGAGATGCTGTTTAGTTAATACTGATTGGTGTTTGGATTTCACGAATTTTAAAGTGGAATAAAATGATTCACATATTGTTCTGAATATTGAAATAATTCGACAAGCAGCCTTTTTTAATTCAGGATACTTCGATTCTGGTACAAATTTCCAAAACTCAGTAATCGACGCCGACTTATATTTTTATTGTACCAACTTTATTTTCTTGCATCGCTTATTAATTCTGATTCTCCAAATGCTTTTCGGGTCATAATTATATTGGAAATGGAAAACTCACTTTGAATTATGTTGATTTCAAGTGGATTCATAAAAATTCAAGAGACGATTTAAAATATTTCAAGTCTTGGAATCTATTTTGGAATTCCGTCAATATACCTTCTAGCTTTTTTATATACTCGTTGAGTCGAGAGCCACAAATAATCCTTCAAAGAGCCTCAGGTTGGCCACCCCTGTTCTATAGGAACAATTTGCAGTACAAACACAGGGATACCCACCCCGGGGGGGGGGGGGGGGGCGTCATGGCGCAGACTGCGCCATTTAAACTTTTAAGGGTATTTTCATGGGGTGGCCAATTTTGGAGAATAATTGTTTAGGGGATTCCCTAGCCTTTTAGGGGTGCACCATCGCTGTGAGATGGGGGTACCTCTGACAAACATTATAAATAAATAACTCTGCATGGAACAAATCTAGATATTTAAAAACCTTATTTGGGAGAGAAACAAGAGCAAAAAATGATTTCCACACACTTATTTTTAAAAAATGCCACACAATCTTAATTTGCCATCTTTAGATTTCTACATTGGAAGTAGTCTATTCATACCAACACCGACAGTTGAATAAGAACAAAGTATAGAAGAAAGAGCTCTTGATTATATATACATATTCGAGAAAGTTTCTTAAATTTAGAATAGAAATTATTGTTAATCATCTAAATCATCGAAGTTATGGAATCCAGACGTTCTTTCAAGAGTGGGAGACTCAGACAGTTTTTTCCCCTCCATGTCTAAGTAAAGGCTGAGAAATATTGATTTTCTTCTAAACTGAAAGTAAAAAAAATGCAATTGAATGTGAGGAACAATAGCATATGTGTTGTATGGAACAAGGATGACCAAACTTGTTCAAGAAAAGACCCACAACGATGAACATTAGATGAACAAGAACAATTTGTATGAAAATGCTCTGGAAAGCCTTTTTCAGAATTTTATGATAAAATATAAGAAAAAAAGAAAAAATAAGTGAAGTAATTAAATAAAGAAAATAAAAGGAAGAAAAGTAACCGTTTGAATATAGGTGATAGTGTTTTTTTAGCCAACTTTCCCGCTAAAGTAAAAGAAATAAATAAATAAAGTATGAAAGAAGACTTAATGCATTGTAAAAATATCCTTTGAAAAAAAGAAAAGTCAAAAATAAGTGAAGTAATTAAATAAAGAAAATAAAAATCTTGAAAGTAGAGTTTTGAGATGGGGGGAAAATTTTATGTCTGTCTGTCTGTCTCCGGGGGGACAAACAGTTTTTATGAAAGGGGGGGGGATGAGTTATCCCCATTTATATCCATTAATAAATAATCTGAAAAAAGATAAATATTATGTTTCCTATTAAAATTTTCGGAGCCCGGAACGGAGCCGGATTGTACTTAGAAATCGAAGCGGAGCAACTCAAACAAGTGGTAGCTCCAGTTCCCTGATTTTTACTATAAAATGACAGAAAAACTTAAAAGTTAAAGTTGCAGAAGCGTATGAACGAATCAAATACATTCAAAGAACGAAATCCAGTGGTGATTTAAGGAAATTTTTAATCGTCACTTGATCTTCTTGTTGGACCAATTGACGCGCCTGTTTTACGAGCGACGGATAATGCGAAATGTCGAATAAGCGACTGTCGAACAAACGAGATTCTACAGTATACTTCCCTTTATAAAAAGTTCAGTGTTTCGTTTTGCGGATGAATTCGGGGTGCCGCCAAGCATGGAATCAGGGATGGGCCCTGCTATCGTCTTCCTGCCTTACATCAAGAATGCATTTCTCTCTGAGAGTTCTATTTAAATAAGGTCGAAGAACTGGAACACACTTTTGTTCCCAAGAGAAGAAAGATAAAGAGAAAATTTACCACCTTCAAGGTTCCCCGATGAATCACAATGAAATTCTCCTTCACTAAAAGAGAACGCAGAATAAAATACAGTTCGTTTAGATCCAGATCAGATTTAAGTAAATATTTCTACAGAAAAAATATATATTATGACGAGTTATTTATGTTCATTTCCTTGTAGTATAAATTAAATAAGCTGAATTTCTGACATTTTCCCGTCTGTATTCGAAGTATGTATACTGGAGCCACTGAACTGTATTCGTAACTTGAATATCTGATTTACAGGAAAGATATATTTTTACTGAAGTCTGATTAGTTTCAAATTTTAATTTCCAAAATATCGCGTTTTATGCAAAGAGGAATGATAAAATAAAATTGTATCATATTTAAAACCAATAAAATGTTTTCATTCCATATTGTATGTATTTCATTGAATTTTTGTCGAAAATGTACTTTTTTGCTTTAATATTTTTGTTTTTTATTTGGACTGGTGGGAACTTGTCGAATTATCTTTACGGCTTTAATCCTATCTCCTAAATTAAAGAGTTTATTCCAAATGACGAAGAAAAAACATGTTAATTTAAGATTATGATAGCCGTTTAAAAACAAGCCGCCTTCAAAGTTATAAATAACATTCCCTCCCAGCCCTTTTTTTTTTGGGGGGGGGGGAGTAAATAAGTAAATCTTAAAATTTGCACTGGACACGTTTGGGTTTTTCTATTACGTTAAACACGTACGTACTTACGTAGGCGTACTACTAAGTACTAAACGTACTTACACGTTTGGAAAACTGTTATTCATTTTCGTGAAAACTCATGCTGAAAAATTTTATTTTTATGCAAAAAAACAAAAAAATTGCGTGTTCTTTTCTTTCCCCCCCCCCCCCCCCGCCGAAGTAAAGAATAAAAATATTTTTATTTCCGAAACGTTAGTAATGTAGTCTCCTAAATCAATGGTTCTCAAACTTTTCTAAGCCGTGGCCACTTTGGAAAAATCAGAATTTTCTCATGACCCATTAATCGTACAATATCTGTCAAAATCGTGTAACAAAAAATTTGCTATCACGAGTAACGGCACCCCTCATTTTTCGTGGAACCCAGTTTGGGAACCTCTCTACCTAAATCAATTTTATCGGGATGGGAAGAAAGTAGGCAAGGTTCCTCTGATTTTTTTTTTTTTTTTGAAAAAGGGACACATATATCGTTGCCATTGTGTGATTGGCGTATAAGTAGCTAAATATCGCGCATGTGTGTGTTTAGGGATGTCAGTGTGAATTCAAATGATACTTTAAGTCAGTGTTCTATAAATTTCCATCCTTCACATACTTCTTGAAGATTCATCTACAGTGGTCGTTGAAATTTGGACGCTAAAAAGATAATTCCACCATTAAAAGAGTCGAGAAATTTTTTGTACACTGTTAGAAATTTCATCATGAAATTACGGTTAAATGACCAGCAGCAGTCTGTCCATCTAATTCACCGTTTAATTTACGGTTTGGAAAATTTTTCTATCTTTACGGGACCTAACCATTTTCAATCAACTTGGTTAAAAAGCTGTAAATACAAAAGTTTACGGTTTTATAACCATTTAAAAATGGTTTCAAAACAAAACTTTTACCGTTTTCGAACCATTTCGAGGCGTAGAATCTTCGAGGTGTAGAAACCGTAAACGAAGCTTGCAGGAATCGAACCCGGATGTACAGTATACCAACCTTGCTCTCTAGCCATTCGGCCATCTACGCCACGTGAAGCGGCCGTTTATTTATCAATAAATCTTCTTTTCCAACAGGCAAACTGCCTTAAAATTGAGATTTCAGTTTTTGATTATATATGTCATTTTTAGTCTAAATTTACTGTATATTGCCGAAAATCATTTTATTTGCTGCAAAAATTAAAATACAAACAAGCTTCAACAGCTCAAATGATGGGTTCGCTCATTCGCAAACAGTTCGGGAATTCGATGTCTCCAATTTTTGATTTACGTTGTGTATGTGTTTCTATTGAGTAACCACTGCTAAAGCCACTTTCATTTTTCTTCTTTTTTTATATACACATGCAGATTTTAATTGATAAATCCGTATTCCTATTTTAAAAGAACGTATGACCGGTAAGGTTTCGTAACCAAGATGGACGCCCGATTCTTATTGAAAATGACGGTTAGTTAAACGTTCTTTAGGATAAACAGAGAATAAACGATTTTTTTCGCAATCAGCGGTTTGAGTACCATCTTTTTAATGGTTATTCAACTGTTGTAATTAAATATGGTAAAATAACAATAAAATAAATGGTGATTTTACTATTTTCTAAGGGAAAGTTTTAACAGTGTAAGGCCCATCTTTTTATATAACTTATTGAGTAATGAATGTACCACCAGCGTACTTAGCTGCAAATAACTCAGGCGTTCTTTTAATACTTTACTCATGACTCCTTATCAAAGTTTATTTTCTTTCATCTTGGGAATATACTTGTTGCACTGAGCTTTTTATGCTCAAGTTATAGAATTGTAGTTAAAAATGAAACTATAATTTTGTATAGAAATCATTTACATTTCAATAAAGAATTTTGCATTTAAATTTTAAATAATGTATTCTTATATTCTGTAGAACCCCATTGAAGTAGTCAAAAGAGCCGCAGTTTCTTGACCCTTGTCTTAAGCCAATTTTCCCCACTTCGCCACCCCTCCTAATTTTGTTTCGGCTTCGTCATGATTAGAAAAAGAGAGAAAGAAAAGTATTGTGAAACACGCAGACAGAGAGGCATAAAGAACTTTAACAAGCATTATAAAATGGCTCTGCCGATCTTTCAAAAATGTGAAATAACCTGGAACTAGATGCGCATAAGATAAGCAACATCCCTGGGAAGGAACAGACGGCGAATGAGCCATGACCGCTGTGAATCATCGCATCGCAAAAATTGTCAGTTTGGCAGTGCTGATAGATCATTTTGTATCGAAATGTCGATATAAACCGGTCATCTGGTTCTTAGAACCCCTTGGAGTGCTTACTTTTGTGTGGATCGACTCCACTTCGAGAATTTTGACCTGGATTATTTGATTGCAACTCCATATGGTGGTGGAATGATTTTTGATGGGGACATGAAATTCTAGTCATTACAAGTGTATAGTTCTACCATCAACCAAAGCAAGCTGCCTGGCAGAGAGCCAAGAAGAATCCATTCATGTTCAAGGAAGAAATTGCTGGTATGAGGAATGTGCCGCATTCTGTTCTCGTTTTAGCTCGTTAGCATACTTATTTCTTCCGAACTGATGCTATATGCCAGGTTATAAATTGAGTTTCTTTCAACAAACAGAGAAGCAAACATTCTGATTCGCGTACTAAATGAACGCACCTGAAAAATGAACTTCTCTAAAACTCGAATGGATTCGTTCTTTTCTGACATGCGCAGAAGGGTTCACATATCAAAATTCTGTGGTTGAACTGTAGCTATGTTCATGAAAGGAAGGTGGCGTATTTTTTGTTGGCACCATCTGGTGTCATACGAATACATAAGCTGAGCTTGACCAAATCGTACTTCCACCCTTGCGGTGTTCATTAAAAAAAGCGGAGGGCGCTCCTTGTCTGCCGTAATTCTTGGTTGCTCTGCGAAGGGAGCTTCGATACCCCAAGTGGCATCAGCAAGAACAACAGCAGGGACCCAACGTATACTGATCTGTTCTCAACATTAAAAAAATTCCTCCTTCTCATTGATTTCAATGAATGCGTTGTTCATAATTAAATTTTTATTTACTTTATTTAATTTTTGTTAATAGTTATGTGCTAAAAATCAATTAAAAAAAAAAAAAACATTTTTTGATCGTTGCTTAAATGTAAGCTTTTTTTTTTTCCTTTTTAGCCTACTTTCCTGTAAAAGTAAAAAATAATAATAATGAATCATGAAAGAAGGCTTAATGTATCATGAAAATATCGTTAAAAATCAAGAAAAGTCAAAAATAAGTGAAGTAATTAAATAAAGATTGTAAAATAAAAAATTTGAAAGTAGGGTATTGAGATGGGGAAAAAGTGTGTCTGTCGGTCTGTCGGTCTGTCTGTCTGTCGGTCTGTCTGTCGGTCTGTCCCCCCCTAATAACTTTTGAACGAATTGTCCGATTGGAAAAATTCTTTTTGCATTCGAAAGATCTCGGCGAGGACATCTCATTTCCATATTTTACTTTTTGATTTGAGCAATTTTTTGTTCAATTTTGAACAGTTCAAAAAATTTTAACATTAGCGCCTATGGGTGAAAATGAAGCACATGATGTAAACTCTGGGTACAAGATATAAGTTCCCATGAACAAGCTCACTGGAAGAAGTTCTTGGCGTAAAATATTGATTTGAACAATTTTTGTTCATTTTTGAACAGTTCAAAAAATTAACACAGAGCTTACGGGGAAATTTCAACCCTATATAAATCCTGATCTAACGGACCGATTTGCTTGGAACAAACTTTATCGGAAAGCTCTTATAACGTAGAACATGTAGAAATAGAAAGTTTATCCAGAACGTACGAGCCTATTTTGCTATGAAATTTTTTGATCAGGATTTTCAAGAATATTTCTCAGGGACTCAATGAGTGAAATAATGAATGAATGAATAAATGAAAGAGTGAAAGAATAAATCAATGAATAAATGAATGAGGAAAAGAATGAATGAATAAATTATTGAATAAATGAAAATATAAATAAATGAGTGAATAAATACATGAATGCGTAAATGAATGAATAAACACTTGAATGAGGTAACGAATGAATGAATACATGCATGGCTGAATAGATGGAAGAATGAATGAGTGAGTGAATGAATATGTATTATCCGTTGAAAAAGGTATATTTTCAATAATTAGAACTAAAGATAAATAAGAAAGAGAGAGAAAGAGATAGCTATATTATAAATTTGAATTTGGTGTATACGGGAAAGTAGGCTCGTATAGTTCTAGACGGAACTTCTTGTTTAAAATTATTTTTTTATTATTTATTGCATTTATTTATTTATTTTTTGACGAGGAAAACTCAATATTACGAAAATTGTAAAAAGGGGATACATAGATGTCGAAAGTTTGGGAAATACTGCTCTACCCCAAATCCGTCCCGTCTCCACAGCCCTGATTTTAATAGAAAGAAAACACGGTATTTTTACCAAAGATGAGAACCAATCAATGAAAACACAGAAAAAGAAACCAGAGACAGAATAAGGAAAGAAAGAAGGGGAGGGAGTGGACATTTTTTACTCCTTACTATGTATTTTTCGAAAAACCAGAATGATACTGAAATTATTCGCAAGAGAATTAAATAAAGTTTAAACTAATCAGGTAATAATTAATTTTCATTCTACCATTTTAGTTAAACCTAACTATATACTTAAAATTTTAATTTTAATTTAAAAATTTCTCTATGTATGCTGATAAACTATATCTTATTTAATATTTAATTCCTAACAGAAGTCTTCATCATCAACTTTTTATGACATTCTTTTTGTAAAAATGTCGATGGAATTAACGATTTCAGCTTAAGCACGAAATACTCACGTGCAAGATCTTGAAAAAAAGACCTAAGATACTTATTACCTTTACTTATTAAAGCCTATTATTTATTGAATTAGAGCTGGCAGATAATCTGAAAGTTCAAACTCTCTCTTTCTCTCAAACTAGTTTTTAAAAAATTTGTATTCTTTTTTGCGTATTTAATGGTTCAGTGACTTGCTAATCTTTTCCGAAAACTTTCAACGTCTAATCATCATTATAATCTCTTTTAAACATTGTTTTTAATGCCGCGAGTTCTCTAAAATTACTTCTTTGAAAATAAGAATTCGTTAGAAGTAAAATTTTTGCTGGTAGGAAACTATTTTCGACTTATTTATTTGTTTAATCTTTTTAAAAGCAAAGTTGATGAATTGTAAAACGAAGGACGAAAATTAACGAGTTCCAAATCTGCTTAAAGTGTGATTAAACCTTTGTGAATATAGAATAGAAAAAGTTGAAATAAGCTCAAAGGCTGTTTATTTCTGCATGAGGGGGATACGTATATATTTTTGCACACGTAGTAACAAAGAAAATATGAGAGAGTTTGAAATCTTTAATCAAAACCTTCCTTTGTAAAGCAGTAACGTATCATTAAGTTTAATTAAATTTATTATGAACGAAAAATATTTCAGGTTTTCTCACCCTCAATGTAAGAACTTTATCAAATTCTTTATATTCAAAATTAATTAAAATCACAAAGCAGTTTAACTGTCGAAATTCCCATTTGTAAATAATTTGTTATTATAAAACCCTTTTATTGTGCAAAGATTTTTCTTACTCATTACTATTAATATTTTATACAGGTAAAAAGTTTAAGCAGTATACTTAAAAATTTTAGGAATTGTACCAATGAATTATGAAATGCTATGCAGTATTAAAATAAATAAATAAATGAATAAATAAAAATTTTAAAAAAGCCCGATTCTTTTTGGTACAGTAATGCCAAGATAATTAAAATTAAGATTGTTTCAAAATTAATTCCGATGGGCAGACGTTTCTGTTCTACAAAATTTAAATCGAACATATTTTATTAATTTGACCTTGATTAGATGGTTCTTAATTTTATGATATCATACAGTTAGAAAAATTTTTAAATGTAAGTTATTATTACTAAAGCACGCTACTCTGTAAAATATGATTCAATGTTTATCACATTAAAAGAATTATAAAACAATAAACTCAACAACTAAACTGTTTTTGAGTTTCGAAAAAAAAATAAAGAAATAATGTCATCAAGTTGGCTTTACGTTCTATTTTTAGTTACTGTATAAGATTTAATATTTTATAATGTAAGCCAATATGTTTACATTGCAAAGTGATGCAGTTATGTCTTACTTTGCATAACTGAAGATGAAAATATTACAAATGTTCATGCTCCATACATAATTATTTATTTATTTTTTCTTAAACCGAGTGGAAAAATGTTAAAATAATTTTACTTTTTTTTAACTGCAAAAAAAAAAAGGAAAATGAAGGAAAAAAAAAAAAAAAACTTTTTTTTTTTTATTTTAATTTTTTCAAACTTTGGTATCAACACATTAATCAAAATCAACATAGACGGTTTACCTTTTCACAAAAATCTGTTTAAAGTCGAAAAGAAAAATACCACGAATCAGAATCGGTCACATGATATTCTATTTGAAACATTCGAAGCTTTAAATCCTTTTTCGTGTTAACTGACAGCAGTGTAAAATATCTTTTTATGTAAATAAAAGAATGAAACGAATTTAAATTAAACCTTCATGATTAATGGCTATTCTCCCCTAGTATTTTTTATTAATATTATTTATTTACTTTTTTATTTGTATTTTATTTTATTTTAAATTTGAACTGCAATTTGGGAAAATCCGTGGTATTTTCGAATTATAAACCAAAAAGATTCGTAGACCAAAGATTACAGCAGATGAAGTTACATAACTTTTGCAGTAAAATCAAGTAAATGCATGAAAAAAAAAATATTTTATTGAATTTTTTACGGAATATTCTTTTTTTGTGGATTCATAAGATTTTACACGGGCAGGCAGAATTCTATTTCATTACTTATTTTCTGTACACAAATATCATTATAAATGATAAGAATATCAATCATTTAATAAGTAATAGTAATTATTATTACTATTATTATGTATTAGAATCCCGGACACAAGGCACTCGATATTCCGGCAGTCCAGATAACTCGGCCACACCTTGGCAGGGCAATCCCCCCCCCCCCCCTCCAAGCAGGGTTTTAAAATAAAGTAGCCAGTTTTTGCAAAGTCGACAGATAATTTTTATTATGGACAGTTTTATGTCTTCATAAAGTACTTTTATGAGGTTTGACTTATCAGCTAAATATCCTGACCTTATCAGCTATTGTACCCTGAATTCATTAATTTTCGTTTTGATTTAAATTGCAAGTTATTGTTTATGAGAGGTAAATTTGATTTTTGCTCTGCATTAGATCTGAATTGCTTTTCCGTGTATTTTATGCATTCCGACAAAGAAATGTGGAAAAATAATTGCTCCTTTAAACATCTCTCATGACTTATGGCTTCGAAGCTAATAGAACTTATTCACCAAGATTTTATTTGATGAAATTGGCAGTATATAATCAAAAAACTATGGACAAATAATGGATAAGTGGTTCTAAAGAGCAAGCAATGCCAACACAAACTTAATAAATAAGTTCTGCTAAAAGAGGACATAAAATGTTTAACAGGATATCAAGTGGCACAGAATGATACATAGGACGTAAAATGGCACAGGATGTAAAGTGGCACATAATGGTACACTGGATGTAAAGTGGCACATAATGATACACAGGCTGTAAAGTGGCACAGAATGATACACAGGCTGTAAAGTGGCACATAATGATACACATGCTGTAAAGTGGCACAGAATGATACACAGGATGTAAAGTGGCACAGAATGATACACAGGATGTAAAGTGGCAAGAATGATACACAGGATGTAAAGTGGCACAGAGGAATGATACACAGGATGTAAAGTGGCACAGAGGAATGATACACAGGATGTAAAGTGGCACAGAGGAATGATACACAGGATATAAAATGGCACAGAATGACACACAAGCAGAATTAAAGAAAAAGAAGGAGAAAACAAAAGCTTTATGCTTTTCACTAATTAATTTGCATAGCATATTAGTTTATTGGAGTTACATTTAAGCCACATCGTCAACTAATTTGTCTCTTCAAAGTCATTCCGATTCTTGTGTCCACAACGAATTATAATATTACTTTTAACCTGGGCCTTAAGAATCGGATAAAAAAGTATAATGCTTCGTTCCAACAGGTCAGATATTCAATCCCAGAAGTCCATGCCTACATCTCACGGATGGATTGTTTCTAGTGGAGCGATTTACCTGCATCGCTTGC
This sequence comes from Octonoba sinensis, assembly GCA_038502835.1. Taxonomy (NCBI): domain Eukaryota; kingdom Metazoa; phylum Arthropoda; class Arachnida; order Araneae; family Uloboridae; genus Octonoba; species Octonoba sinensis. Next base: position 21,579,504 of record CM076601.1, on the reverse strand, counting down.
ATTTTATTTGCATTCGATACTTTTGTCTGCAAATGTAGGGCGGCGTGTGAATCTCGAGCGTGTAATGTGACGGTACCGGAAGCAACGCGAGAGTGGAATGGGCTGACGTTCAGAAATGCGATCGGAAATCGATTTCCACCATTTACCTAAATATGGTGACTGGTGACTTTTAACCCTCCACTTTCCAATCCGTTTATGTTGCACCAATATCGCTAATAAAATTAACTCTTTCTGGTAATAATAATAAATAAATAAAAAATAGATAAATAAAAAATAGACAAAATAAATAAATAAATAGATAAATACATTTATAAATAGAAAAATAAATAAATAAATAAATAATAATACCAGCAGGGCAAAACTGACTTTTTTAAATATCAGTGAATTATTCTGAAAATTGTAGTATTTCTTTATATTGTAAACGCATATTATTGTGCAAATTTTTGTAAAAATATGTTGAATGTAGTTGGTTACGAAACTTTAAAACTTTAAAATGCCGAAAAATTGCCAAATTTTAAAATGTTCTATGCGCACTGGTTTGCGCACCGATTCACCAAACTTTTTCCTTACACGCATTTGATGTATAAAAACAAATATTACTGAAAATAATCTTAATGGTTAGTTCATAAATATTAAAAAAAGTAATAATATATAATTTTTTATCATTTCTCCGGGGAAAAAATGCATCTTAATTTGTCTTATAAAACACAATATTAAAGAAAATTTTAGTAACATTTGTTTTTATGCGCCAAATGAGTGTAAGGGAAAAGTTTGATGACTGTGCGCAAAACAATTGCGCATGGAACATTTTAAAATTCGGCTGGCAAATTTTCGGTACTTTATAGTTTTAAAATTTAATTATCTCAAGAACCATTAAAAATATTTCTTCAAAATTTACAAAATAGTACGCGCTGACAATATAAAGAAATGACAAAATTTTTACGTCAATTCACTCATAATTAAAACAGGCAGTTCTGAAGGTCGCTGCACCCTTAATGCTGAAAACTGAACAATTTCTTGCAAGTTTTAATTTTACAACCGTAAAATTGTTTTACACGTTATTGGCACTGGTGTAGAATTGGACAGTTTTAGAAAATTTGCAATTCGGAACTCATGCAAACCTTTCAAATGTGTTAATAGTGGCACAGAAGATGTTTTATCTTTAATTTATGATTACTTAATTGTTTATAAAAATAATAAGAAGCCATTAATATTATCAATTATTTTTATACTTTCAATCTGATTCTCGTCTGTATCGAATTAGTTTCGCCGTCGTTTTTTATAGTCACGTGACAAAATAGCATTTGGTTCGCCAACCAGTCATCACGTTAATCACGTGACTACGTTAAAAACGAAATTTACGTTAATCCGAGACGTACGAGAAACATGCTGATTATCTAGACATTAACTGCCGTTTCTCATGGGTTGTAGTCGATAGTTACATAATATTTCTTTCAATATTAATTATTACTCGCCTTGACGTATAAAACTTAAATAAGCTAGACTATTTTAAAGAAAATTTTTATTATAGAACTGCATGTAGCTAAAAAACCATCACAGAAAAAAACTACTGAGCGAAAGAAAATTAAAAGTAACAACAAGGGTTCAGTTAAGTTCCTTAGAAAACAGGAAAACTGGTGTAATTTTCTTATCTTAAAGGAACAGAGATTACTAACTAGAACAAAGTCTTTAAACGTAAAAATAGGAAATGGATAAATCCACTCAATTTGTGTTTACGACTTTTTCTCTCAAAAACGTCGTGTGTTCCCGTTCAGTATTACGTCACTATGACGCATTTCCGCTTCTCCTGTCGTTTAAGATAAAGGTTCACAGCGTCATTTAAAATAAAGAACTAATAGTTAAAAGTAAGGAAACAATAATAGGATCTAAGGGGGATCTAATAATAACATTCAAGGATCGAGGGGGCAATTTCTAATAGCTAATGGAAGAAAAATGACGACAAAGGAGACAATCTTACGAATGAAAAATTATTAGAGCTGAGGGAAGAATTTTTACTAATGGGAGAAAAATGACGACGAAAAAACAAAGTTTTGTGCATAAAAAATATTTTATGGCCAAAAAAACTTAATAAACAATATTTATTTAAATTGTGCAATTACGACCTTTGGCCGAAAATGGTTAAAACCGGTTCCATGTAATTCTATGATAGTTCTAAATATGAAATTAACTTATAAAACTGTTAGTGAAAATTCAAAATTAAGCATGCTGCTTTTTACGCGAAAAGAAATATTTACCATTTAAAGTCTTTCTCTTAACCTTATCAAATTAGGAATTTCCTTCCTTCCTTGTATAAATTTGTGCATAGTACTCATAAACATGACATTGTCCGGAGAACAATACTACGAAAAGCTAAATACCAAGGTCAAAATTTAAAATATAGGCACATATTTCAAAAGCCAGGAGTAATCATCATATACTTACGTAAGAACCCAGTTAACAAGTTCTCATATTTCTGCAGTTCTGCGTATTTTCGTTACTTCTTCTTTAAACCGCGGGCTCTTTTGAAATTTCAAACTCAAAAGATACTATTTTTTTAGAAAAAAAAAAGTAAACAAAAGCGTGCCTTGACCTTGAGCTTTTAATAAAATGACCGGTTTTGTTTACAAGGCAGATTACGTTAGGCCATTACAATTATGAAAATACCCATTAGGATAGTTAAAGTAACCACTGTCCGCTAAAAGAGAAGTAAATGAAATAAACAAGTTATACTAATTCGAAAAGTAATAAAATGCTGTTTACTATAAAACTGAGTAAGTTTATGGAATCACTAATTTACCGCATTACGTCCCCAGGTGTTTCTTTTTGCAATATATTCGAAATACTTATGACCAGGAGCGCACCGATACGACATTACAGTATTTTTCTTACAGCCAAAACATCGATACAGAATTTTATTTTGAGTAATACACTTATTTTATTTGAAAATCGTAATTTCTCTTCAAAGACGTAATTTGACTCGGCTGTATCCTGTATCCAACCTAAAATGGAAATTTTTTAATAAAAACTCTTTATACCATGCAATAAATATCGTTATTTTAAATTTCAAAGGTCAGTGCTGATCAACTCGAAAACGCTAGCGTAGTAAGGCTCCAACAAAACACAAAACGTCTTGAAAGACGGTTTTTTTAAATAGTTTTTAAAATCCTTATTAGTGTTTTGAGCTCAGTTAGTATGTTATATGTATTCAAAGTGAATGCCATTTACTATTCTAAAAGATTAATAGTCTCATGGTGTAGTCGTCATCAATGGTATAATCAGTGGTATTATACCACTGATTACACGCTTATTATTGTAGTAAATAACATTTGCATTATAAATAATAATAATAAAAAAAATTGTTGCGTTTAACTATGACGTCAGAATTTTGGCGACGATTATGAATATGGCCAAAAATCTTTATAGCCAAAAATATCTCACATGTCTTAATTCGTACATTTCATGAAAATATCTCAAAAGACTACAAAAACTATTTTTGATATTTTAACCTACAATTTCAAGTTACTAGTGAAAAGAAACGATTTGTTAGTTCGTAGGTCAAGTAAAACTGTCTAACAATTATCGAATTCCGAAGACAACAACTACAACCCAGGCCAAACTCACTTTTTGGCGAAAAATCTTTGTAGCCAAAAGTATCTCATTTGTTATAATTAGTACAATTCGTGAAAATAAAAAGACTCAATTACAAAATTATTTTTGGTATTTCTAGTTTCCGGTGAGAAGAGCCGATTTGTTCGTTCGGAGGTCAAGTAAAAATGGTTCTAAGAGTTATCGAATTCCAAAGACAGCATCTACAATCCGGGCTAAACTCACATTCGGCGAAAAATCTTTACAGCCAAAAGTATCCCGTTTTTTATGATTAATTAGCTCAAAAGACTCAATTACGAAAACTATTTTTGATATTTCAACCTACAATTTCCAGTTACCGCTGAGAAGAGCCGATTTGTTCAGTCGAATGTGACGTAAAAATGTTTCTAACAATTATGGAATTCCAAGGACAACATCTACAACCCGGCCCAAACTCACTTTTGGCGAAAAATCTTTATAGCCAAAAGTATCTCGTTTCTTATAATTAGTACATTTTTTTCATGAAAATAGCTCAAAAGACTCAATTACGACAACTATTTTTGAGATTTCAACCTACAAATTCAAGCTACCAGTGGGAAGAGCGGATTTGTTCGTTGGAAGGTCAAGGTAAAATGTTTCTAACAATTATCGAATTCCTAAGGCAACATTTACACTCCTTCACATCATTGAGAAAGCACGTTTTAAAAGAAGAACACACAGATGATCATACCACTTAACAAATTATCATTTATTAACATGAGGAAAACATTTAAACAAGTCCTGGATGACGCTGGGCGATTTAGAAGATCGATTTTTATTGTTATGATAGTCATGCAATATAGTGTGCTCTTGCACGCATTTCCCTTTACTCAGTTTGAAAATGGCGTTATCTTTTCAAAACCTTTCTGGGAAAAAAAGTTCTTTTGGTATATTTCAAACCGAGAATAATATTTGATTTGTAGGTGTGTGTGTAAAAGTTAATTCTGAAATATATAAAGAACGCAAAAGAAATATTTAGATGCATATCGTTTCTACAATAGGTTTCATATTTAAATCTTATTCGAAAACACTATTGGAACATTTTTTTAATTTTATATGAAAATCCTTTGATATTACACATCAAGCTACAAGTAGAGAATTGGACAATTTTAGCAAATTTCGGCTCTACAAACATGAGACCGTTTCACTTAAATACCGATGAGTGTGAACTGGACAGATATTTTTACTAGTTATATTTACATCCATATTTTTACATCCATAAAATTTATATGTATTATTGTTATTGATGTGGAACTGGATCATTTTTTGACAAATTTCAATTCCCCAAACATGGATCTGTTTCACACATTAATGATGCAAATGGTGAACTTAGTCAATTATTTTTACAAAATTCTATTTACAATCATGAAATTTTCTTGGTTATTGCTACTGGAGAAGAATTAGACCATTTTGGCACATTTCAATTCCCTAAACATGGAACCGTGTTACATAACCTAATGCTTTTGATGGTGAACTGGATAATTATTTTTACAACATTCAATTTTACAATTATAAAATTTTACTATCCGTTGCTGCAATTGGTGAAGAAATGGACTATTGTAGCAAATTTTAGTTCACCAAAAATCAGGGGTCGATCCAGCATTTTTCACAGGGTCCGGATTTGTTAATTTAAAAATGTTTTTTGTAAAAAATCGAATAATTTTGTGAAATTTCAAAACTTAACCCCATAGATGAATATTTTTTTTATTAATTTTTCTGTTTATTTAATAAATAATGCTGTGAAAAGTGAGATTTGGTAGCTAAGAATTTTGTGAAGGGTCCATTTTGACTGACTGAAATTCTGTGAAGGATCCGTTTGGATTAATTGGAATACTGTGAACGGTCCGTTTTGATTGACTGAAATTTTGCGAAAGTGCGTTTTGATGGACTGGAATTTCGTGAAGGGTGCGATTTGATTAATTGGAATTTTGTGAAGGGTCCGTTTTGATTAATCGAAATTTGGTGAATAGTCCGTTTAGATTAATTGGAATTTTGTGAAGGTTCCGTTTTGAATGATTGGAATTCTGTGAAGGGTCCGTTTTGATGGACTGGAATTTTGTGAAGAGTCCGTTTTGATGGACTGAAATTTTGTGAAGGTTCCGTTTTGATTGACTGGAATTTTGTAAAGGTTCCGTTTTGATTGACTGGAATTTTGTGAAAGTGCGTTTTGATGGACTGGAATTTCGTGAAGGGTACGATTTGATTAATTGGAATTTTGTGAAGGGTCCGTTTTGATTAATCGAAATTTGGTGAATAGTCCGTTTAGATTAATTGGAATTTTGTGAAGGTTCTGTTTTGATTGATTGGAATTCTGTGAAGGGTCCGTTTTGATGGACTGGAATTTTGTGAAGAGTCCGTTTTGATGGACTGAAATTTTGTGAAGGTTCCGTTTTGATTGACTGGAATTTTGTGAAGGGTCCGTTTTGATTAATTGGAATTTTGTGAAAGCTCCGTTTTGATTGATTGGAATTTTGTGAAAGTTCCGTTTTGATTGACTGGAATTTTGTGAAGGGTCCGTTTTGATGGACTGGAATTTTGTGAAGGGTGCATTTTGATTTATTGGAATTTTGTGAAGGGCCGGAAAATAGACCAGAATTTCCTTTACCCCTATCCCCGAAAATACAGCCGAATTTCGTGCGTTATACTGTTAAGGGAATATTTTCTTTTTTTTTTTTCCCTAGAAAGTAATCTACGATTACAAGCCGATTCATCTGTCAAAAGGGAGATATTCAAAAATATTTTGCCTACTCGTTCCGCATATGAATTTTTCGATCGAAGAGCCTTCCAGACGCAAAGCCCTTGAAAGCCACTTGGAGCGTAGCCCGAGAACTAACAGACGATCTCTGCTCCTGCAGACTTCGTCTGATGGAAGTTGGCCGACCTTCGTCTCGGATCGATCCCTCTGTCTGCCGCGGAGGACACAATCTCTTCCCAACCTGCTCTTGTATCTTCCTGCAGCCATTCACTTTTGGCGCTGTAGCTCCATGCGATGAATTGAAGCTACTAAGTAGGATTTGTTTCGATCTTGTATCAATATTGGAAAATATCGTGCATCTATATGTAAATAGGCAAAGACAAAACAGTTAAGAATCATTTTCTCTTCTGTTTTTCAACCGATTTTACTTTCTTTTTTTAGTAGCTATTGACTAGTTTCAGTAATATCAATTAAAAATTTTTGAAAACAGTTTATTATTAGATAATTATTTTCCCTTTTCTTTTGTCACGCAAACCTCATTTATAATGGAGGCAATTCAAGCTACGTCATTGGTCACGTGCCACCGATGGAAGCAATGTAAACAAAGGAAGCCGTAGCATCGCTTTACATCGAGTTCGACAAATCTAATTAAAAACTAGGCCTAAATAAAGTTCTACATTACATAATATTAACACTAAATACAACACTATAACTATTGTAATAATTAATAAATTTCTTTTATAATGATTAAATTAAATGTGAATACTGGGTTACAATCAGAAAAAGCTGTGAAAATAGTCTAATTTATTTTAAGATAACTAATTTTTCCTTGCGAACTCCACGTAGAAGTTAATCGAAAATCTCAGTTAACAGAGAGCAGATATCACGTGACAACGGTGATCGCTCACGAGTCCCTCTAGCGGTGAATTTCCTCCATTGTAATGTTATATTGTTATAGATAACAGATGGCAACCTGTCTTGGTTGAGTAAATTTTTAGGTAATAAAAATAAAACTCATTGTTAAAAAGAGTTTGTAGCCACTAAGCAGTAATATTGAAAGCAATTATAACAAAATGCTTCTCTGAAACAATGAAATGCAAAATGAGAATAATTCATGGAAGCTAACATTGAAGTTTTATTCAACTGCCACTCCACTTAGTACGACATCAGCAGAAGTACAAGTAACTACATTTATGAGCGCAATGGGCCCTACGGTGATAATGATTTACCATACGTCTGCTTTATGTGGGGGATGATCAAACTAAACTCGACCTTGTCAAATTTGATGAATAATATTTATATAATTATATAAACAGCATGTGCATTCCAAATCCGTGGGATGTTTGAAAATATGTATAAACTTTACAGGTTCCAAACATCAAAGCCGGATATCCGGTATGGATTCGTCAGACAAAAGATACCGGATATCAGGAAAATCAATATCCGATGTGATTTTGAAACCTCCGAAATGTCGCGAAACAGTCTCGAGAAGGTCAGGAAATTTCGCTTTTGAAAATCTGTAGATAACCCGAAAATAAAAGCTTGTGAGAAATCGCCATTTTCTTTAAAAGAGTTCCTTTTTTTTAAAAGTGTTCCATTTTCTTTAAAAGTGTCCTTTTGGTAACATGTAAAACATAAATACAAGTATGATCTTTACGCAGAAATGTCTTCCAACACAAACGAAATATTTAACAATATATTTCGAAGATAAATTATGGGGGAAAATGCTTTCCTATCATATAATTTTACTTGAATCCCATTTTCGTGCTTCATTTGTTTGCTATTCCTTCTGCTAATTTATTGCTATTTGTATTTATCGTATATAGAGAACAATACATTTGATTGTTTATGAAGACAATGTGTGCTTCGTAGTTTTGAAACGTTCACTAAATTTTTATCAGCTCCTCCAAGAAGAATTTTCAAAAAGAGGAATTACGTAAATTGCTTTAAGCCGCTGGAATAAATACGCAATTCCAACGCCCGGTAATAATCTATTCTTAAAATAATATGTCATAAATGTTGTATAGTGGTGTTGTTGGATGTCCTTCGCACTTGCAATTTGTTTTAAATATCACCTTGAAATATTTTGATTTGTATTCAACGTAATAGTGTAAAATATTATCTCAGGAGTAGTTAGTAATTTAGTTCTATGCAAGAAAAATTCCAATTTATTTCAAAATTTATAAATTTACATTTAAATTTTGTAACATTATTCGCACATCCATTGCTAATCAATACCTTCTCACAGTGTTCTACTACTCCAATTATTCAATATAATTAGGTTTTTTAGTTCTCTTTTATTGAACCAGCCTATCAATATACCTATTGAGTTCCAGTCCAATCGAATAGTTTCGCTCAAAAGTGGACTGTGTCATTACTATACTTGTCTGCTGACAACAAATAGCAAGCGATTGCTAATTTTTGGCCTACTTTCCGTAAAAATAAAAAAAAAATATGAAAGAAGGTTTAACGGGCATCTTGAAGATTTCGTTAAAAAGAAAAAAAAGTCAAAAATAGGTTAAGTAATCAAATGAAGATTGTATAAAAAATATACAAAATAGGGTTTTGTGATGGAGGAAATCCGTGTATGTATGTCTGTTCCCCCTAACGATTTTTGAAGGAATTGTCCGATTAGAAAGATTTTTTTTTGCTTTCGAAAGATATCCCATTTTCTTTTATTTATTTATTTTTTTTTTTTTTGATATAACAAGCTCACGAGAAGACTAATTTTTTAATCAGAATACAAAGTGCTAATTTTTTTAGTCATATTTTAACAGCTTTTTCTTAGAAGAGCATTAATATGTTCTGTAACGCAGTAAATTGGACAACAAGTTAAAAATGCAAATGACCAAAAATAAACATGCACAATTTTTTGTTTGGCATCTTTTCTGATTTTTTTTAATTGTTACATTGTGTTGTACTTCTTTCTATTGTAATAAACGGGAAATCTGCGTGTTTGAGGATGGTTTTGGTTATTACCAGGATTATCCAGAATTTGAATTCTCCGGATTGTCTTTAATCCCAGAATAAATGAAAGAGTGAGATAAAAATAATTTAAATTATTATATAATTTAAATGTTAAATTATTTTTATCTGTTAGGCTTAACGTGCCTTGAATTTTGTTCTTCTTTCTTTTGTTTTTGTTCTTCCATCTGTTCGCTGCTTGGTGAGTGTTTGTTTTTTGTTCTTTTCTTCATTGCCTTTCTGGACAGTGTTTGTTTTTTGCTTTTTTGTTTTCGCTTTTTTGTTTTCTGACATTCATTCCGCATATTGTTACGTTGTGTATGTTTCGCACTTGTTTTTGAATTTTGTTCTTTCTGTTTATTTTTATTTATTGAATGGTTTAGCTATTGTTTTCCCCTTATGTTTTGGTTGTTTTGATTCCGGTTATGTCTCAGGTTAACAGATTTTGTAATCTACGGATTAAAAAGGTTCGGTTTTTGAACCATTTAAAATTTCTCCAGTCTTGCAGGCGCAAGAAAGTTATTCCTAAGTTTATCACCTTGAAGTGTAATTTACCGCGTTCTGTTAGGGTTGATAAGGTAATTTTTCGTTCTAAATTAGCGTTACTTAGAGCTTCTATCCAAGAAACTAGGAAAAAACTTTCGTTCATAGAACGTGAACTTTATGATTTACATCTTTCTGTATCTAATTCTAATTTTGATTTTGAGTCTATTGATGGAATGTCATGGGCAAGAGCTCTTCGTTCATCCGACAGTCACAAAATTACTTTAAATAAGAAATTTACTAAGTTGTGTATTGATTCCAATGTTCCTGTTCCGGCTGATTTGCCTCTTGTTAATAGGAACACGGTTGTAAATCTTTCGAAATTTCCTTTGAATAGTAATGAAATCAATGCTCTGAAATGTAATAACAATTTTGCTTTGGCTAAAAAGCCTTCTTTTTCTGAACTTATTGCTCCCGTTGAAAAAGCTTTCAAATTTAGTGCCTTAACTTCCACTCAAAAAGAGTCGGTTCGGCATCTTATTGCTTCCAATGTTGATTTCAATTCAAAAGTTCCTAATACTGGTTTTACCCACTCCGTGAAACGATGTGTCAATAATTTAGTTTCCGATTCTGATTTGGTCATTACCAAAGCAGACAAGGGTGGTCAGATTGTTGTTCTTAATAAATCATCTTATGTTGAAAAAACTGATGACTTAATTGCTTCTGGTCCTTATTCTGAAATATATAAAGATCCTAGTGACAAAGAGTTAAAAGCTATTTCTTCTGCTGTTAAGTCTGTTCATTCTATTCCTTTGATTGCTAAACGGTCTGTGATTCCTTCTGTTGCTAATTGTGCACGCTTTTATGCTTTACCAAAGGTACACAAGGCAGGTATTCCTTTCAGACCAATTGTTTCCAATATTGGCACTGCTTCATATAAACTTTCCAAGTATTTAGTTTCGGTGTTTTCTCCACTTAGAAGTCAGAATGTTTTCACTGTTAAAAATTCCACCGATTTTGTTAAGAAACTTCATAACTTCGTTCCGAATAATTCAGTTATGGCCTCTTTTGATGTTAATTCTTTGTTTACTAATGTTCCTGTTGATGGCGCTTTGACTTGCCTCAGGAAAAGGCTTTCTGAATTCCATTTTACTTCTGTGGAAATTGAGGAATTAGTTTTCCTTACTCGTGTGTGCTTGCAACAGAGCACTTTTGTATTTAATGGTAAATTCTATGCTATGGTAGATGGCCTGGCTATGGGAAGTCCTCTTAGTCCTATTTTAAGTGATTTCTATATGCATTATTTTGAGGAAAAACTGTTCCAGAAATTGCAATTTCAATTTTATGTTCGTTATGTGGATGATTGTTTTGTCCTAACGGACAGTAACTTGTTAGGTATTGATGATGCTCTTTCTATTATGAACTCCATTGATCCTAATATCCAGTTTTCTTGTGAGAAAGAACTTAATAGTAGCCTCGCGTTTCTTGATGTCTTTATTTCTAAGAGTGAGTCTGGTTTCACTACTTCTGTCTATCGTAAACCTTTTGCTGTTTCTTTACCTCCTCACAGACTGTCGTCTCATCCTCCCAACCAAAAATATTCGGCTTTTAATGCTCTCGTGCCATCGTGCTATTAATATTTGCTCTTCTCCTGAGCTTCTCAAGATTGAACTCAACTATCTGAAAGCTGTAGCTGTTGATAGAGGATTTTCTCACTCCTTAATTGATTCTATTCATAACAAACTTTCTAAGAAAACTTCTGGTCCCAATAATGTGGTTTCTAGAAAGAATTTGGTTGTGTTACCATTCTTTCATTCTGTCAGTTTCCGTATTGCTAAAATCCTAAAAAGGTTTCAATTTCAAGTCGTTTTTGCTCCTAGTAACAAACTTTCCTTCTCTTCTCTTAAGGATCCTGTCGATCAACTTAACACTTGGGGTATTTACCAAATTAGTTGCCGTTGCGGCCTTTCTTACATTGGGCAGACAAAACGTGCTCTGAAAATTCGCTTAAATGAGCATAAAGGTTATGTACGAAAGCAAGAGTTAAATAAGTCTAGCATTGCTCAACATTGTTGGAATTCCAACCACTCTTTTGATTTCAATTCTGGTAAAATTATTCAAAAATGTTCTTCCCCTTTAGAGCTTGACTTTTGGGAAGCTTATCATATTAACAGGAATAGTTCTAATTTGGTTAATGATTCTTCCTCAACTCCTTATTTTTCACAGGTCTGGCATAAATTTCTTTAATTTGTTGTTCCTTCTATGTTTTCTTGTTGTTTTCCTTTTTTGTGTCGATTTTTCTCCTTCCTCCCTCCCTCCCCTCCCCCTCCTTTACATGTGTACTTTGTTTTTGCATTTTGTGTTGGTAGTTGCTGTACTTATTTTTATTTCAATTTTATTCTTTGTATTTTATTTTATTATTTTTGCAATTTTTATGCATGCTGTCGTCTTTTTTGCTTTATTTTTATTGATATTCCTTTTTACTTCCTGTACTTTCAACTGGATTTGTTTGTTGCTCTCTTATTGGTGTCTTCCTGCTACTTCTACTTCCACTTCACGCTGCCTTTATTCTCATTGGTTTACAGATAATTCTTAGGCTATATAAGCTTTGTTTTTGTTGTTCTGTCTGCTTCATTTGGATGTTTTGCATCTAGAAGCTCCCTGTCGCATTGAAAAAGGGATTCCAAGCAATCCCGAAACATATGTCTGCATTTTATTGCTCATTTGTGCTTTAAATTAACGTGTAATTTTATTATTAAAGAGTGAGATAGTTATATATTTCCCACAATGAGGGCAATTGGGGTACAAATGGTTTTGCTTATTACCCAGATTATTCGGATTTTCCATTCTCCGGATTGTCTTTAATCCTAGAATAAATGAATGAGTGAGAAAATAATAAAGTGCCCACACTGTGGGGTAAGAATGGTTTGGATTATTACCCGTATTATCCGGATTTTCCATTCTTCAGATTGTCTTCAATCCCAGTTTGACCGGATTAACCAGGCTTTGTTGTAATATAACACAACATTTTCATCATACAGTTGAACTCGCTTAATGCGAAATGCCAAACATTTGCGAATTTGTTCGTATTAACAGTTATTCGTGACAACCGTGAATAAGTATAATTGTGTAAAAAAAGTATTAGAATTGTATGTTTTTGTTTTAAAAATAATTACTACTATTTAAGAATGATTCGAAGATAGGGGGTTTGATCCCTGAGCAGACCGACCTGTCTGAAAGCCAACAAGTGCACGATCTTTATTCTCTACCCAGAAAAAAAACTACGTATGATTAAAATACATACTTGGTGGTTTACAATGACACAAAATAACCAACAATTTGTAAACAAGAATAATAATAGGCAAGGTATGCAATCGAGTAAAATGTTCGTGAATAGCTCAAAACTTTTGTTCAATAAGAATTAGCCGAAATTTGTATTTTAGCCTTCGTAATATGCGTCAGATATTTAGTGTAAATAAAGAGTAAAGCAAACTAAATGAACAAAATGTTCGTTTAAGTCGTGATTTCGTAGTAACCGTGTTCGTATTTAGAAACTTTAACTGCATATAATTTGTGTCATCATTTTGATTACGTTGAGAAATAGCTAACTAATTAGTGCTAGTTCAGTGAAAAAATTCGAAAATTTTCTCCTGTATTAACGCAATGATAACATTTAAACATCGGCCTTGGAAATTTATATTTTTGTGTGATAACCTCCGTTGAGACGTAATATTTATTGCTCCCATTAAGTTATTATTACCCTTGGCAACCGGCAGTCTACACTACTTTATGTTTGGAACCAGTGGAAATATTTGTGTGACTTCTGCCAAAATTTTCAGCTGCGACATCGAAATCTCGGAGCAGGGAAATGACCGCAAACGGCTTTGTTCTATGTATTATATAACTATACTAGTAAGCCCAGCGGTCATACGAAATGACCGCTGTTCTAGATATTATAAATATACAATTCTCTCAATAACCGGAAATGCACATCCAATCAAAGAGATATTTATCAGGTAGAACAGCAAATTTTAATGAATAAATAATAAACATATAATAATTTCGGAAAAAAATATTCTTACCGAAAAAAAAAAAACATCTGAGTTATAATAATCTGTAAAATAAAAATATTATTTACTATATAATCAAATTTTTTTGTGAAAAATTTTCATTTATATCCAACATAATCATCGTCAAAACAATCGTTTTAACGAAACTAGAGAAAAGAGCGCTGCCACTATAAAAAGCACAGACGATAAATAAATTAAAACAAAGAAAGAAGGATTAAATTAAATTCGCGTTTACATTCATTTTTAACGGAGACTCCAAATCTAGCGACGCCTCACTCAAAATGCTAGAGAAAGGTTGTGATTATGAGTCGTTTTCATTATAGAAACAATTGTGTAGATGGCAGCATGATGCAGTTTTCTCGGAGTAAGAAATTCGGAATAAGCTATCGGCGACAAACAGACACTTAAGCGGCTTATATATAAGATATTTTTACGAGTTTCTCGTAACCCCAACGTCTATAATATATAGCTACTTAAGTAGCTATATCTAAATATAAATAGGCAAGACAAAACAGTTAAGAATCATTTTCCCCTACGGTTTTTAACGGATTTTATGATTATTTTATTTATTTATTTATTTATTTGGTTTTGTTTAGTAGATATTGACTACTTTTAGTGATAGCAACTTAATTTTTTTTCAAAGCAGTTTATGAGTAGTTAATTATTTCCTCTTTCGTTTTGTCGGGCAAGCCTCATTTATAATTGTAATCTTATATTGTTATAGCAGATGGCAACGTGTCTTCGTTGAGTAAATTATTAGGTAACAATTATAAAACTCACTGTCGAAAAGAGTTTGTTGCCATTGAGCAGAAGTATTAAAAGCAATTATAATAAAAGTTTGAGTGAAGGCTTCTCTGAAACAATGGAATGAAAAATGAGAATAGTGTGTGGAAGCACACATTTAAGTGTTATTCAACTTATTTAAGTTCTTCTACGTTCCTTGTCTTTGTCCCTATTGGATAATCCCTAATCCGACCCATCTGGTATAAATATCGGCTGTCTCTCTGGTTGTTGCCCGTTCACTCACAACTTTCCTGTTGTGTGTTGAGCGCTTTAATTACCTTCAACTAATGAAGGGCCTCCATTGTAAACTCGAAATAGCTATTTTCATTACTGATTTGACAATCTTATATATTATTTCTCGAGCCAGTTTTTCTGTCGGTCCGCGAGATCTTCCTTATTCCATAAATGACGCCATGCCTTTGTCACAAAATGTCACACTTCAATGGGCAACATCCCCCCTTTGTCACACGTCACGCTATGTTGCATAAGCGGGGATGTCACGCTTCTTGTTATCCCTTCCCCTCCTCTTGTCACACTTTGTCACAATTTCCCGAACCCCCCCTCCCCCCTCAAAGCGTGACATCATTTATGAATGATCCTCTGTATGATTTATTTAATTATTATATGATCTACCCCTCCTTGTAAAGCTTATCCGTGCCGGCTAACGACGAAAACTAGACACACGGTCTAAAAATATGCCTCTTCTGTTAAATTTAAGATTTACTATCATCTAAGAAGACATCCTTTAATGGATGCGTCAATTTTTCGATAGATATCGAAACGGATTCAATAAATATCGAATCGGATATCCACTTAAACCATCAGCGTTTACATATTTCGTTTTTTAAACTGCACTTCCGTCATAATAAACAAACAGAACTTATGATAAAGAAATCTTAGAGGATCTCAATAATTCACCTAACCAAAACTTCTGTCACTTCAGACTTTTCTTATAAGTACAGTGAAACCTGTGTAAGTTCACCACTTGCGGTGCAGCACTTGAGTGGTCAACATAGACAGGTGGTCAACTTACAAAGGTGGTCAATCTTACAGATTTTGCTGTAAATAATTTTTTAAATTTACAGTACGGAATTCCGCACGAGTCGACTAGTTTACGCTATTTACGCTGTTTTTTCTTTGTACACATATTATCAAGTATGTTATTAATTTTATATTGTATACTTTTCTTTACAATAACCTAAATGGCTGCTCAAACACGTCCCTTTGTCTCTCTTCCACAGATCTACCTCCATCAGCCAAAGTCCGCCGTGTGCTTCTGGGACTCTGCAAGGCATTCTGCCTGATCGGCCTGCTCTGGTGCTTCGTCTGCTCTCTGGATCTGTTGAGCACATCATTCCGCCTGCTCGGAGGGAAGCAGGCCGGCCGGGTGTTCCGCGACAGCGAGCTGTTGCGGAACCCGGTGGTCGGTCTCATGATAGGCGTGCTGGCCACGGTACTCGTCCAGAGCTCTTCTACATCGACATCTATCGTCGTTACTATGGTTGGCACCGGACGTGAGTGAATAACGCTTTTATTTGATTTAGAAATGAAATCATCTGTTGATGTAAGCTCCAAAATAAGAACATTGTTACGGGTCAGTTGTACAGTAGAACCCCGTTAAAACGCGGGTGTCAGGGGACAGGTTTGCGAAATTTGCATATTCACGAAATAATACTCGCTTTCGTTGCATCATTTTTAATTTTTATAAATTACTCGTAACTTTTCTTCCCCTGTAGTACAATTTTTCCTTTTCTTCTTTGCTGCCATTTTATTCACTGTAATGTGATTGTTAGGAGAAACAAGTCAGGGCCATTGCACCCGATTTTAAAATCAAGCTATATGTTCCAGGTTGAAAGACAGAAAAAGCATGAAAAAGCTGTACACCACGCGTATCACAATAGGGCTTTATCTGTTAGTGTGTCTGGGGGGGGGGGGGGGGGAAGGGTGCTCTTTATCTAGAATATTTGCGTGCTCTTGCTGGCTTTATTTACAATGGTAAATGAGGAATCACCTTTAAATGGCAATGATAAAGGGTGGTTTAAGCGTTGGGGGACATGTTAGTCACCGCGGTATACTGAGGCACGGTATAACGAGGTTTTTCTGTACTTTAAACTGACGACTAACTCCTTGGACATACTGAGCGAGTTATTTACAGTATGTACAGATTTTAAGCACACAAAAATGTCTCACAAAGTTCACACATTACCGTAAAACCAACGGTCATCTCGTATTTACTTCCCAAATACGATTAGAATCAAGCACGAAGCTTACAGCACAACGGCTCAGACTGTCATGCACTCGCCAAAGACTAAAATTGAGCTGAACTCTCCAACTTCTAGCCAAAGCTCCTTATATAACATCTCGGATCACGTGACATGCATATTCCAGAAAATTCTAGCAAAAACTAGGATTATCTATCATGATCTGAGCGACTTTCAGATCATGATAGATATTATAGTCGCTGATCTTGGTGAGAAATGACATTGATACCCCTAATTTCGTTGTTTAACTATTTGTTGGTTCATCCATCCAATTTTTTATTTATTTTTCTTTTTATTTTCGGGACTTTCGCTGATAAACGACAACACGCATAGTCAGTCGGAAAATTACTGTATAACTTTTTAATCCCGACTTTAAATTTAATTGTACAACAACGTTATTTTAAATATAATTATATCTACGTTTCATGTTAAACTATTCTATTTATGGAACTGCGAGACTGCGATGAATTTTCTTAGACTACTATTAAATACGTAACGTTATTTTTCTAGAACATACTTAAAACTATAAATCTGTGAAAACAAAATGGCAGACTCGCTTCGCATTAAGTTTAAAATAACCATTCGTGTCTCTTCAATTCACAAAACTGACAACAAACAAAGATCTTCATCTTCCACCAAACATCGAGGGCTCCATAACTTTCCGCGAAATTTCCCGCCGAAATCTTATTTATTTATTATTTCGAAAGAATTTCGTAATTTTCAGCAAAATTTCCCGCCGAAATCCTATTTATTTATTAGTTCGAAAATAATGTTCAATAGTCAGAAGCCTTTACTGTACCTGATTTCTGCTAAATTAAATACATAAATATTACTTTATATGTTGTCATACCCATGTAACGAGAAATTAAGTTACCTTATCTTGAAAGTTTTCCAATGAAACAAATCAAAAGTTGTTTGGATTTAATCCAGAGACAAATGGCAACACCATTAATTCCCAAGCATAACAGTTGACATCCATTTTTTCATGAATCTGCGCCGCATGAAAGTGAAAGCAATAACTTTGTAGCAGAATCGAGTTCATCTATCACACTATTTTGATCTTGGAAGTATAAACTTCTTGTATTTGTTCCAGAACGTTCCCCCTTAAAAGTTTGCAAATAAGGTAGTTTACATCAGGGTTTTTTTTTTTTAAGGAGCGGTATTCTGCTTTGTTGGCAATGGGAGAATCACAAAAGGAAGGGATCATTTCATAAATGATGTCACCCTTCAAGGGGAGAGGTTATTCGAGAAATTGTGACAATTTGGGACAAGGAAGGAAGGAGGTAAGGGACCGTTCATGAATGATGTCACACGTTTTTTTTCAATACATTTGAGCCCCCTCCCCCATTTTGTCACAAAGGGTCCCACTTCAACATACCCCCTACCTACTTTTGTCACATGTCACGCTATGTTGTATAAGCCTGATGTCACACTTCTTGC
This sequence comes from Octonoba sinensis, assembly GCA_038502835.1. Taxonomy (NCBI): domain Eukaryota; kingdom Metazoa; phylum Arthropoda; class Arachnida; order Araneae; family Uloboridae; genus Octonoba; species Octonoba sinensis. The sequence goes on along the minus strand of CM076601.1, from coordinate 21,561,184 downwards.
TACGCCTCCCCTCCCCTTGTCGCACTTTGTCACAATTTCACGAAACCCTCCCCTAGAAGCGTGACATCATTTATGAATGATCCCTAAGGGACCGTTCATAAATGATGTCACACTCTTTTTCAATACATTTGAGCCCCCTCCCCCCATTTTGTCACAAAAGGTCACACTTCAACATACCCCCCACACTCCCCTTTGTCACATGTCACGCTATATTACATTAGCATATGTATTTGCAGGTTGCTGTTCATAAAAAACGCACTACGTTATAAATCACATTTCTAATTTTATTTTTGAGCTTTTATTGACATTTGTGAGCATAATAATAATGATAATGATTATGTGTGAACTTAATTTGTATAAAATCAGGTTAAGTTTACTACAAGGAAAAATAGTAAAAAATATTAATTGTTCGAACTCTACAAAAAACGTTCCGCTCTATTTTATTTGAAGAGTGTAATTGCCCAAAATTGTCTTTTAAACTTTTGAATAGAATTAAATTTAAACCTTGATCTGGCATCGGTGTTTTCGATTCAAAATTAAATCAATGAAATTTTAAAATTAAAGTAGGGAAATAAAAAAAAATTTTAAAAATAAATTTAATTTTCTGACTTTAAATATTTTTATAGAAATCAAATTGTACTATGTCACACTTCTTATTACCCTCTCTCCTCCCTTTGTCACAAACTGACCCACTTTCTCGAACCCCTCCCCCTTGAAGCGGGACATCATTTATGAATGACCCCTAACAAGAATTGTGACATCATCCACTTTAGTTTCTATTTAAAAGATCTAAAATCAACGAAATAAACTTATTTTAAAGTTTTCTTTTATTTCCACAATTTGACTATAAATTATCTGTTCCCATTTTGTATCAAAAACACCGATGCTGATTAAATTTACTTCTAGTTAAAAGTTTAAATGGAAATCTTCTAAGGCATTTACACTTTTAAGACGACGTCATTTTTAATTCCTAGCGCAGTTTCGTATCATTCAGAGCTCAGGTGCCACCACTAGGGGGAAACTGAGCGTCAAAATTCTCAAAAGTAGTAATGGCATCCGCCGAGAGTGGTGCTACTTGAAAGAATGGATGGCGATTTTCGGGGAATGCACTAGGTCTACAAAGGTTAGTGACCATGCGCAGCACCACTGGAAAGATTTTTTTTAAAAAAAGAAGAGAGTGAAAGGTAACGCAATTATTCCCAAAAGGGGTGATTTTAGTTTCTAAGGCGACGGTTAAAAATATTTAGTAACTTAGTTGTTCATCACAAGGCCTTAAAAATCAAACATATCCTTCATTTTTACAGCTTTCTGAGTATCTACTTAGTTTGTTCAGTGTAAATTGGCGCTAAATATTCAATGCCGTTTTTTTTCTCCAGAGATTTCACCCTCAGAAAACTATTTACGGTGTAATATTTTGAAGGAAGCATTTCAACCAAACATAAAACATTAAATTCCAACAAAGATTAAAGGCCCTTTGATTACAAAACTGGAAGAAAACAAGTACGCAAGAAAGAGAAAAAAATCTCACAATTCTTGGAAATGGGGCAAGGTTTAAACGGAAAGGATTTACGTGCGCATGTCTGAAAGATGGAGAAATTCACAAACAGAGCAATGAAAAAAATCAGTAAAATGAGTATTTGGCAATGAAAAGTGTCTATAGGTGAAGCACACATGTGGGGTTATAGGTAACATGTGGTTGTGAGCGATAAATAAATTGCTCTACTTTGAAAAAACAGGGTTATTGCTTTGGAATTAGAACAAAAGCGTTTTTGTTGACGTGATACAGCAGAGGTGGAAATTTTCAGTGGTCTGGGAGCAGTTGCTTTTTTCAGTTGCTCTGCTCCATCTCAGTTACGACTTTTAAGTTCTTGGGGACCGTCCATAAATGATGTCACGCTTTTTTCCCATATATTTGAAACCCCCTCCTCCCTTTGTCAAATAATTTCCCACTTCAACATGCCCCTTCCCCCCTTTGTCACAAAATGACACACTTCATCAAGCCCCTTCCCCTCTTTGTCACAAAATATCACACTTCAACATGCCTCTTCCCTCTTTGTCACAAAGTGTCACACTTCAACGTTCAACATGCCCCTCCCTCTTAGTCACAAAATGTCACACTTCTTGTTACTCCTTCCCCTCTCCTTGTCACAGTTTTTCACAATTTCTCGAACCCCCTCCTCCCCCTCGAAGCGTGACATCATTTATGAATGATCCCTCATAATGTTTTGTGTTGTGAAAACCGTTGCATGAAGGATAACGTGTTAGAGTACCTCAATTGAAACATCTTGAATAACTAAATTAAAATAATTATGTTGTTTTGTTTCTCTAACTTCCGAGTTACAATTTGAGTTGCACATGAAACTTGATACAAAATTCATGCGAAAAGTTGTACGTTTTCCGTAATGCTTTTGTTCCAAACATTTCGTTTTCAGTAATGCTTTGTTCCAAAAATATGCAAGACTGTTTCCATGTCTCGCCTCTCCCTTCCACTAATCCTTTCATGCGGCTCTGAATTCAGAAGAGCTGCAGAGCTGTTTCAAAAAAATTAATAAATCTGTACATTTTAATTGTTTTTTCTTTTCTTTCTTCTCCTTCTCCCCCCCCCCCTTTTTTTAAACTTCCGTTGGCATGGCTACATCTTTCCATGCCAGTAGCATCTTTAAATGTAATGAAAATCAGCATAATACCCGTACAGCTTGAGAATTCAAATCCTCCTATTCAAGGCAAATTCCATAAAAGTATTAACATATTGTTTCACTAAACCCAATAAATATTTGAAATCCAATTTATGTATTTTGAGCCAGCAAAAAGATATTTCAGGGCAGACCCTTCCCAGACTTTATATATTTGTCAGATCTTTCAGTGTAACGATAATTCACCTCAATTAATTGATTCAAAACTTTCTTATTGGGTGAGTCGCTAATGACTCACTTAGTTTGCTAATGTCTCGTTATCTGAGCAATTTGGCAGGTATCAAACATTTTGTGGCAGGGTGCCAAAATCTTTTATTTCTGAAAACTATTTAAAGCTGCATTATTCTAGGCAAGATTTTTCTTTGTGGAGATTGTCTCATCATCTGCTAAGTTTTGTTGATATAAATTCAAACGATTGAATCAGTTAATGATCATATCGTGATATATACTTTTAGTTTTCATGTGCAATTAAAGATCTGGCGTCAATAGTTCAAATAGTAAACAACGATTGACGCAATTAGAGTGCATATTTCCTTTGAACAAATTTTTAAAAAATCCACAGAGGAAAAAAATTGTTCTCTTTTAAATGTTTATAGGCATGAAAATAAATATTTATTTACAAATTTATACAGCAATGAAAAGGCATGATTTTATCTTTTTTTTCCTTCAAAACTTAGAAGGAAATATAAATAAATAAATAAAAACAATTAGCTTCTAACAATGCTTTCAAAGTTAAAATGGCACCGAAAAATACAACGAAAATGCTCTAAGAGCCATTTCTTTTTCTGCTGGAATAAAACAACTTCGTACATGAAAGGCTTGCTTATACTGTCATTTACAATTGCAGTAAGCATTGCTTTCAGTTTGCCTAATGATTTTGCTCTTTCGAAATCCCCAACAAACTAGTAAAGCGTTACTTTCTTTTATCTTACAAACGTTTGAATTCCTTTTAGAAGTTCTGTTTCTAAGATTCTGTAATTTAATTAGATAAAAGGCATGCGTACGTAATTGTTTTAACAAGATTTTAGCTTGTAATTGCAAAATGAAAACAATTTGTTTTCATACCTGAAATTGACACTTTTCCCCCTTCAGAAAAAAATTCTGCAGTTTCATTTGTTTTATAATAGAGTATTTGTACTTTGTTTAGTTTGGTTCAATTAAATTTTGCTAAAGCTGAACAAAAATGGAACTGTACGAATTAAAACTAAAGCCTTATTTTCTTAAACAAATTTGTATGGTTATTTAATGAATAGATTCCCTTTCCGTACTTTCATAAAGAAAGTGCTTTTGAGGAAAAAAGCACTTTTAAAAACTACTACTTTTTTAAATGGTGCTCTTATTATCTTCAAATTCGCAAGAATTTTAAGAAAAGAACGTACTTTTATCATTATGAAACACATCAATATTTTATAAGACAAATGATCAAAAATTTTTTTGTGCTAAATTATGAGTACACGGAAAAAACAACGTAAATAAAGCACAAATTGTCAAAGCAATTATGCGAATAGATAAATATTTCGAGGCTACAATACAGCCTCTTCATCAGTGTAAGGAAAGAAACAGAACGTGCTCAACAGACCACAAGAAAGCCGGAAAAAATCAGAAAGCATGTATTTCCACGAAATTTTATCGTTAATCCTACCCATTTGGTATGCTGGTTGTTGCCTGTTCACTCATCCTAGTTGTTGCCTGTTCACTCAGCCTGGTTGTTGCCTGTTCACTCATCCTGGTTTATGCCTGTTCACTCAGCCTGGTCGTTGCCTGTTCACTCATCCTGGTTGTTGCCTGTTCGCTCAGCCTGGTTGTTGCCTGTTCACTTAGCCTGGTTGTTGCCTGTTCACTCATCCTGGTTGTTGCCTGTTCACTCAGCCTGGTTGTTGCCTGTTCACTCAGCCTGGTTGTTGCCTGTTCACTCAGCCTGGTTATTGCCTGTTCACGCAGCCTGGCTGTTGCCGTATCTTGTTGTGCGTTGTAGCACTTCTCTTTCCTTGCACTGATGAAGAGGCTCCATTGTAGCTTCTAACCCTCAAACTAGCTACTTGCATAATTGATTTGACAATTTGTGCTATATTTAAGTTATTTTTTCCTTGCACTCGCATCATTAATTTGTCAGTTTTAGTTCGCTTTGTTATATTTTTCTCATGGCATAACACTGAACTATGCACCTATATGGGGGGCTTAAATGGCACTGTTTCAGGTGTTTCTGGGTGTACAAATAAAAAGTGGCACAACAAAAGTGGTCAGTGACCCGACAATGAACACAACATTTTCTAATCAATAAATGCGTAAGATTTTGATTCTAACAACCATTCATGTGTCAGATAGCTTGGAATTGCGTGGAAGGAAACTATTGTTGCCAATCCATCCAGAAAAATTCTTTTGGAACCTTTTTTTTTTTTTTTTTTTTTTTTTTTTTCTTTTAAAGAAAAAAGACAAACTGTTCATTCATTGGTACAACTTAAAAAATTCTAGTTCAACTTTTCACCAAAAAACAAAAAGAAGAAATGGTGAAATTTGGTTGCAACCAACATTTGGCACAAAAGTTGAATCTTTATAAGGATTCCTAGTTTCACATTCATGGTGAAACTATCTGAAACCACCCCATTACAATGGTTCAGCTTAGCACCAAATGCTGGTTTCAACTAAACTTCACTACTTTCTTGGGGAAAGGTTGACTAGATTTTTTTACTGTGTAGATTAACCCTACTAATATTTTTTATCAAAAACCTGTGCACTGCTGATCTGGAACAACATTAAAATATGTAATCTTTCTGTTTTTAGTACTGAGGGTCCGTGATGCTGTACCAATTGTGATGGGTGCCAACATTGGTACTTCAGTTACCAATACGATAGTGTCTCTGGGCCAGGCTTCCGACCGCAGAGAGTTTCGGAGGGCCTTCGCTGCAGCCACCATCCACGATATGTTCAACTGGCTGGCGGTCATTGTCCTGCTTCCCCTGGAAGTCGCCACAGGTGGGTTGATTCCTCATTCATCATTAGGTGGTAATCAATGTTCATCTCTGTCACTATGACTAACTTCAGGATGAACAATATTGGGTATTGCTCAATATCCAATATTGGAGATCTGAAAGGAGGTTTATTATACTGGATATTGAAGATTTCAAAGTGTCAAAATAAATATTGGAGAATGTTCCAGTATGATCTTGAACTCTAATATAGCACTTAACAATATTGAAGAATCCTGTGCGATATAAAAGATTGAGAACCAATGGCTTTGAGAGTAAATTTTCCCGCGTTTTTGCTATGTTCTAATTCTGACATTTCCCTTGTCAGTCATTGATCCTCCTGAACTTATTTTCGAATCCCCCTGCAGGATATCTCGAGAAGCTGACAGAGGCCATCATGGCATCTGGCAACTGGCATCACGTGGAAGGCGCTCAGAAGAAGGCTTTCCTGCAGAGGCTCACCAAACCCATCACTTCACTGGTGGTGCAGGTGCGTTTAATCACCAAAACAAATCACAATAATAAATGATATTACTTACAAGTATTATTATTATTACTGTTATTATTGAGAGAGAGGATAAAGAGGGTTACGCTGTAAGTATGGTTCCCCTAAATGAAATGAAATAATGCTTCTGTATTTTTAGCAGGGCCCCCTACAAAGCTTGTGCTATGGTTGCCATGGCAATGAGGCCCATAGGTCGAGAGGGCATGAAAGAAAAATGGAAGAAAATTAATTCAATATTTTCACTTAAGCGTTAACAAAGTAGAATTATAAGAGCATGATGCATTTTCCAGAAGTACAAAAGTTGTCCTCCCATTCTTTCAAAGCAAACTTTTTACACGTTATTATTATCATCATTAGTTATTCATTTATTTATTTATTATTGCTATTATTTGTCTTTAACCGTTAATAAGGCGATGGAAAGCGAGTTTTCCACTAAATTAATCATTTTATAAATGTTTTTAGTAGGCCATTTTAAACCTTCTAACAGACAGAAACATGAAAAAAGTGTACGAAGTATACTAGTTATTATTATATTATGAAATGTAAGTATGTTCTCCTTCTCCCGCCCCTCCTTCCCCAGAGTAAAAATTGTTACATTTTTAATGGCCTGTACGAATTTAATTTTTGAAACCAAGCCGAATCCAAAAAATATTTTAATGTACTGCTAGTTACAAAAAATAGACCTTGTAAAGGGTTAAAGTATTCAAATACCCTAAAGTTTTCTGTTCAGTTTCAGGAAATGTTTACAAATTCCGTCAGAGAGCAGAAACTTGGGGTTTCTTCAAATGAATTGCTTTTTATTTCACCAATTCCATCAGTAAACAAGATTTGATTTACGGATATTTAAGTAGCACATTTTATATCTTTCCCTGCTGATTCAAACATTTAGTTACATAATAGCAGGCACAAATGAAGAAAGACATATATGTATCTAGAAGATTGTGGTCGTGCGTATCATTCTCTGAAACAGATGGTGTTTTTCGAAAAAGTAATGTTTACGAAAAATAAATTATTTTGATGCAATGATAAAAATGAATGGAATCGAACGTGTGATGTTGAACGTGTTTTCCAAAACAGCTCCATTTTACGATTTGTGTGTACAGCAGCACATTACTTAACTAAGTTGTTGGTTCAGGTTCAAATGTACTCCCGCTTTGACAACTTTTATGGCAACATTCCTTTGTCCCTACGCAATTCCAATAAAGTAGCAATAAAACTTAGAGTTATATCATAAATACCTAGCGCTTTTCCATTCTGTTTTTTTCCTTCATTAATGTTCTTACGTAATTAAAGAACTCGAGTAAAAATATTGCTTCACATTTTGCATGAACAAAAGGAATGAAATTTACTCGTGCTGCATTACATTTTTTTTAATGCTCATTGCAGGCAAATCTTCAGAAAATGAGTCGGATTTTGTAGCTCATGAACATTTCATAATTCGTACTTTTCCGTTATTTTTCACATCAACTCTGAATGGAAACCGTAAATCGGTTTCCAAATATCAAGTAATTGCAGTAACCCCTCGTTATATCGCTCATTCGGATATATCGCGCTTTTTCTCTGCCTCCGAAAATTTTAAGTTTGATCTCTCAAAAGTAAAAATATTGCATTTCTGAGTAAAGCCCTTTTTCCACCATTAAAAAAAAGCCATCGAACAGGAATGTTTTCCTTTCATTCTGAATTTCTTGCAGTTAAAAGCTGCAACAATTCTCCTCCCACTCAGGGTTGCCAGATTTTGAAAGAGAAAAATACTACAGCTTCGTCTGAAAAAATACTACAAAATACTACATTTTCTTTAGCGCCATCTATTGGAATTAGTTATAATTGCATTGGCATGTACTTTCTAGGCAATTTATTTATTGTTAGTTTCCGCATTTACATCATCTGCAACTGTATATTTTCCGAAAAAAATTTATAATGATATATCTAAATATACAAATATTTTATATAAGCGTATTTATTATTATTGATTTTGAAAGCAGCGAAGCGAAAAGTTATTATTTTGCTCTTCTTATTTAAAAAAGAAAAATGTATTCATCTCACCTTTTTTTTTTTGCATCCTCTTTTTCCTTATTTTTTTTTTTTTTAATAAATGTATAGTTCTGCGCCACTCGCCAATACTGAGCGATAAAGCCGCCAACTGTCACATAATCAAGGAACCGTTGGCAATTCTAAACAATCACATAAACCAAGAGGTGTGCCCTCTTTCTTTCTTTTTGGGTCTTTTTTTTTTATCTCAAAGGAAAGAAAACCACAAATATACCACTTTAAAACGAAATACTACAAAAAATACTACGTCTTTACCTTTTGGTGAAAAAATACTACCGTAGTCTTCAAAATACTACATCTGACAACCCTGCTCCCACTCCCCAACTTACATGCCTGCAGAATGATTCTACACCCATTTATAGATACCTTTTAGTACAGAAAGGATTCGCACTTGGCTGAACAAATCCAAATTATACAATCCTCTTAACCAAGGAAGGGAGAGTGATAGGTAAAGGAATTTTCTGGAAAGAAAATGGTTTCCTTTATCTCTGACATCGTTTTCACACCATGCTCAGGTGGCATGCGCAGGTCCACTCAATTTACGCCGATGCCATTACCACTTTGAGAATTTGCACCCTCAGTTTCCCTCTAGATGGCGGCACCTGAGCTCTAACTGACGCGAAACTGCACGAGGAATTTTATTTAGCAGAGAGTATCCTAGCCAAACTCCAGGGGTCTTTCTAATGCCCCATAACCATACGACATGGGCTCTAACGATTTTTCTGCATTTTAAAATTCCACCGACTTGGGCCAGGTTTGATCCTGCGAACTTGGGGACCATCCATAAATTATGTCACAATTTTTTCCCCATATATTTCACCTCCTCTCCCTTTGTCACAATATGTCACACTTCAACATACCCCCTCCCCCCTTTATCGTATGCCACGCTATGTTGCATAAACATAATGTCACACTTCTTGTTACCCCCTCCACTCCCCTTGTCACAATTTCACAAACCCCTCCTTTTCCCCTTGAAGCGTGACATCATTTATGAATGGTCCCTTGGGCGTACGAGGCCAGCTCCTTACCACTACTCCACCCTGCCGACGTAAATTTCAACTATACAAAGTTGGATTTTTTATTGTACAAAGGTGATCATTCAGTATATTGAATGTAAGCTCTTTTTTTTTAATTTCAGTTGGACAAGAAAACTCTTGAAAATCTAGCGTCGGGTCAAGCTAATGAAACGGGTATGTCTCTTCTCAAAAGCTGTTCGAAGAACGGAACCGATTACCCTTGTAAGTATTCGCCAATTTTGCGAAGCTCACATTTTCTAACAAGGACGTCGTCTCTTCCTTCCCCCATTAAAAACTGCAAGTCAATTGTGGTTTAAAAAAGGAATTTTTCTTCAACTTCGCATCATTCATTATGATTTGTCCCTTAATCATTAGCTTTTACTCTTAGTCCTTTGATTTTTCGCAGTTTAACTCTCTCATGCATGAAAGCCTCATATGAGGTGACATATATTTTTGCTTCAAATGTTTATGCAGATTCGTTTTTGTGCTGCAATTTGCATGTCGTCCTCATCTAGACTCTCCAAACAATTCTTGGAAAATGTTTCATAGGGTATTCAAGATTGTTAAAAGATTAAGATATATTTGGGAGTCCATGGAGGATTCAAGAAAGAAAAGAAAATCTTAGTTTCGAATCAAATTCTGTTTAGTTTTTTTGAAGCGTGTTTTACATTACTGGGAAGTTTTATTATTTTGCAGCTTCTTATTCCTTATAAATGAAGTTTGAATATTCAATTTTGCCATGTTTATTGTTATATTGAATAAATATGGCAAAAAAACATAAAACGTCTTCATACAAGAACACGAATTTTTGACTATACAGGACAAAATTTCTAAAAATAAATTATTACACAACAATCCTGAGATGCTAAATTAGTTTGCGGCATATGAAGTTTTTGTTTATAACACAAATAAATAAATGCATGCGTGAGAGGGTTAAACATTTTTGCCTTTGTGATAATTATTTTTGCTTCAGTGATAATTTTTTTTGTCAGTTTTCAGCATTTAACATTCATGATTAGAATTTTTTCCCCCCTTCATTCTTAAGATTTATCAATCTTACTTCTTATTGGCTATAGCGTTTTTATATCCTTAATTTAACAATGTTATTGTTTTCCTATTATACTTATGTTTCTTTTTTAGGTTTGTTATCACATTTTAATAGGTATACACAGATGAAAGTGCCTTTTTAAAAAGTTCATTTAATAATTTTGCATTTTTTTATATGAAAGTTCATTTATAAATATCATCTTTACAAAAATATTGCTTTTTGGCCGAATTTGCATATATTTTTGGTACAATTTTAGATAATGGAGGCAATTCAAGCAACGTCATTGGTCACGTGGCACCGATGAAGCCAAATCTAATTAAAAACTAGGACTAAATAAAGTTCTTCTAAATTACATAAAATTAACACTAAATACAACACCATAACTATTGTAATAATTAATAAATTTCTTTTATAATGATTAAATTAAATGTAAACACTGGGTTATAATCGGAAAGAGCTGTGAAAATAGTCCAATTAATTTTAAAATAACTAATTTTGCCTAGTGAACTCCACGTACAACTCAGTTGAAAATCTTAGTAAACAAAGAGCAGATACATAGTGACGACGATGATCGCTCATGAGTCCCTCTAGAGGGGAATTGTCTCCATTAACACGAAAGGCGAACTTAACTCAAGGTTACCAATCGTCCCGGATTTTTTGGGACAGTCCCGCCCTTTGAGAAATTGCTCCGCTGCCCGGCAAACTTCAAGCTGAAATCTTGTATTCTTGCTAGAATATTGCTTTGCCGGATATCGGGTATACAGGGACTGTTATTTGACGGATTCGTAGCGGATATCCGGTGCCGATGTTTGAAATACGTAAATTATATACATTTTTCAAACATCCCGCTAATAAATTATGATTTTATATATTTTTTTCAAAATATGCTAATTAATCAGAGTTTAAAAATCAAAATTGAAATGACGGATAACCGAGCAGTCTCCAGATTGGATTCCGGATATTTAAAAATTGGTCTTATGGGGTCATTCATAAATGATGTCACACTTCGAGGGGGCGGGGGTTTGAGAAATTGTTACAGTTTGTGACAAGGAGGGAGACGAGGTTAAAAGAAGTGTGACATCATGCATTTTAGTTTCTGTAAAATGTTAAAATCGGCAAATTAAATGTATTTTCAAGTTTTCTTGATTTTCATAGTTTGATTTTAAGGATTTCATTTTGTATCGAAACCACTGATGCTGATTAAGGTCTAAATTTACTTCTAGTTAAAAGTTTAAAAGAAAATTTTCTTAAGCGTTAACACTTTTCAAATAAAGTAACGCGGTTATTATTATTATTTTTTTTTTTTTTTTTTTTCAGAATTCAAACAATTTAGATTTTTACTATTATATACTAATTATCTTTTTTGTTGTAAACCTTAATCACCTCTTACACAAATTAAATGCACATGTAATCATTGTAATAATTATGCTCACAAATGTCAGTAAAAATTCAATAAGATAATTACAAAGGTGATCCATAACGCTATGGTTTGTTTTTGACCTGCAACTATAGATGTTTATGTAATATAGCGTGGCACGTGACAAAGGGGGATAGGGAGTCCGTTAAAGTGTGAGATTTTGGGAGAGAGGGGGGAGGGCGGTTGAATCAAATATATACAAAATATATTGAAAAAAAAAAAAAAAAAAAAACTGGACATCATTTAGGAACGGTCCCTCGGCGGATATTCGGTATCGAGGGGAAACGGATCCGGGTCTCCTTTCCCCTTCTCTCGGTGCGCCCTGCTGTCCCGTTTTTGCAGTTTTAAACTTGGCAACCCTGGTCTAACCTTAAAAAAAACGGGGGAAAAAACAATTAGATGTCTTTGAATCAAAATCGCCAGTAGGTCTGGCACGAATCCAGTGCACAGTTTCTTGCCATCTATTTTCCTGGATTAATGTTGTTTTCCAAAAGGGTCAAGGTTGTAATTTTTTTTTCACAGTTACGGAAATAGTTTGAAGAAAACATACGGGCTTAAATCGATGTCTCCATTAGAAAACTTTATTTCGTTGTTTATTGATCTTGCTGCATAAAACATTCTTTATGCTTATGATCTTGGCATTGGAAAAAGAAAATGGCGAGGGACTGTTATATAGTAGTTATTATCCTTAGCAGGGCCTTATTTACCATCAGGCCCGTGAGGCTCGGGCCTAGGGCCCCCACTTTGAGGCGCCCCTAAATTTGGTTACTATAACTTTTTTTTTTTTTTGTAATTTAAAATTTTTTAGAAAAATATTTAAAAATAGCATCTTTCAAAAACAAACTATTAGTGTTCTGTTGATACACAGAAAATTTGTATTATTAAATTATTTTAAAACCACAAAGAATTTTCACTTTGGGGGCCCCCAGATTTTATTCAAACATTTTGTAATTTAAAAAAAAATCATTTTGCACGTTGCGGGCTCCCAAATGTTAGTCTGACTCTTTGACATTTGAAAAACAAATTAGTTTTTGCGCTTTGGGGGCCCCCAAATTTTGGTGTGACTGGTAAGTTTTACAAACACATACTGAATGTTATGATTAAAAAATTCTTGTTGCGTGAGGGGCCCCCAAACATGAGTTGTACCTTTAGTGATTCAAAATGTAAGTCGGGCCCTGATCCTTAGTAAACTGTAGATCGATTTATAAGGGATTCGCTCTTGCAGAAAAATCGAACTTTAGTATACATTCTTATTGATTGTTGAATTTTCCCTTCAGCTACCCTTCAATTTAATTTCCAGTTTACCTCATCCAGGCGTACAAGCAGGAGGGAGGAGGGGGCGGGGCAGGAGTCATACTTCTAAGATCCCTTGGCTTTTAGCCATGCCATACTGACATGCATAGTCGGTTGTCAAATTAATGTGCAAGTAACCACGAATTTTTTATAATTTCACTTGACAACTTTTGTTGTAATTATAAGTAGTTTAAATTATACAAAGCGGCATTTTTTAAGGTTAATCTTCAATGTAAGTTAACTATACATTAGAAAATATAATGTAAGATAATATCTTTTAATGGCGACAAGCCAATATGAAAATGCCGAAAAAATAAAATATATTTTTAATGTAAATATTTGCTAATTTTGGACGCGAAAAAGGCGAGGTGGCCTTTCTTATTTTCTGAAAAATTTTTAACGAATTTATTCTAATCGTATGGGTTTTTTAAAGCATATTTTTAACTTCAAAAGTATGCTCTGCGGTTGCGCAGATGAGAAAAGACACGTTTTTTGTCTTTGTAGCCTTTGGTGTGAAAATAGGAAAGCACCCTTACGCCCGCGTAGTAATGTTTCTTCTTCTTCTTCTTTTCGGTAATACTTATGCTAATACAATGAATGCAAAAAAAATGATCTTTTTTCATGAAAGCAGTACTATAGCGACAAAATTCATCAAAATATTCGAATTTTATTCTTTCCTGCAAAAATTGAATAACTAAATCAAAAGTTGCTCAAATGTGCATAAAAAATTGTCGCAATAAATGTCTTAACAGCTGATATATATGGCCGTGTGGTATTAAATATGACGTTAAGATTTTATCATATTTTTTTTTCTAGTATAATGAGGTTCCAATATAGAGTTAATTGCTTTTTGCGAAAAACTCTTATTTAGCACAGAGCCAATAACATTTGTCTTACGTTACTGAGAAGGCAAACCTATTTTGCTCACCCCAATTTTAATAAATGAAGAGCACAGGGAAAAAAGGCGAAATGTCAATCTTTCCAGTTTTCGAGAAAAGCACGTTTGAAAGTTTGATCTTTCCCCCTTTTTTTCATTGTACAGTAACCACTAAGTGCAGCTACAAGTCAACTCGAACAAAAATTGTCATTTTGCTTATGTCCTATTCACTCTTCAAATGGAATGTTTTAATTCCTCTGCCATTTTACTTCTTGCCGGAGCTAAATGGTACAATCGAGACTTTTAATTTCTTACGGAACTCTTAACAGTGTTTCGTAGAGCCCTTGTGGAGGAACGCTGTGTTAGAAGAATATGTATTAATGAAACCTCTCTTACAGGTGGTTATTTGCTGGAAATGATCCCGTGGTCGGATTCCGCCTTGGGAGCACTGCTGCTGTTCTTCTCTCTGGTGCTGCTCTGTTCTTGCCTCGTTTCAATGGTAAAGCTCCTACATTCCATGCTTGGCGGGCCCATCGCGTCTCTTCTGAGACGTCTCATCAACGCTGAGCCGCCCTTTCCATACAGTCTCGTCGTGGGATATGCCGCCATGGCTCTCGGTTGTGCCATGACAATCCTGGTGCAGAGCAGTTCCGTCTTCACATCAGCCCTCACGCCATTGGCCGGAGTGGGGATAGTGTCCCTGGAGAGGATATATCCCCTGACCCTGGGTTCCAACATAGGGACCACCACGACGGGTTTGCTGGCAGCCTTCGCGGCACCTCCAGCAGCACTCAAAGACACCTTGCAGATCGCGTTCTGCCACCTGTTCTTCAATCTGTCCGGCATTCTTCTGTTCTATCCAATCCCGGCCACGAGACTTCCGATACCTCTGGCGAAGCTTCTGGGCTCGGTGACGGCCGAGTACAGGTGGTTTTCGATACTGTACCTCTTTGTGATGTTTCTGGCTCTGCCAGCCACGGTATTCGCCCTCAGCACGGCTGGACCCGTAGCTTTCGCGTCGGTGGGTGGACCGATTATCTTGATATTAGCGGTTGTAGTTGCAATCAACCTTCTGCAGCGCAAGAGACCTTCCTTCTTGCCGCTGAAACTCAGAGACTGGTCATTCTTGCCCATGTGGATGCATTCCCTGGACCCCCTAGACAGGGTCATCGCAAAGGCTTGCTGCTGCTGCAAGAGCTTGCAAGACAAGCGACGAGACGCACCCGCGCTAGGAATGATTCCCAACCAATCGCAGATGAATATTCTCCAGCCATGTTCCACCTCATCGTCTGTGTTGACCCTGAACTCAACCTGCGGACCCGAGTACCACACCATGAATGGATTCGAAAACTGCGCCTTCGGCAATTTGCCACCTAAGAGAAAATCGTCTGGCAACAATAACAACAACACCCTGGACAAGGACTGGGACTTTAGTGGTACAACTACCGCCTTGTGATGAATTGAATGTAAGACTTAGTTTTAGCAGCTGATCTAAAATTGGTTTTATATCGACAGCGACAGCCACAAAATTCGTCATTGTCGCGTGTGGCTTTAAACTGACAACGACACTTTTCCAATTCCATTACGCTTCACAGCGGAGTCATAAAATTACAATCCTCCGGGTGAAAGTAATTTTTAATGACTGCCAATGAGAAAGCAATTCCCAACACAAGGGTGTGATAATCAAACTATGCAAAACTAATGACGTCTGCGGCAAAGATTTCGTCGCTGTCGTAATCGGTGTGAAACCAAATTGAATGAAAGAGAGAGAGAGATTATTTATTCCTTCCCACGATACTAAGACAATGAAACCGACATGAGCGTGAAGTTGTGACGGCCAATTCTCTTGTTCAACACACGAACTCATCAAAAAAAAAAAATCTTTTCATGAAAGAAAGTGCCTGGTTGGGAAGTTTCATTGTCCTCCAATATTATGAACATTTGATTTCTTGAAAAAAACTCTCAGAAAATCAATCCGAAAATTTCTTGAAATAATAATCCACGTGCTTCACACAAAATACCGAAACTAAAGCATTATGATGTCATCGCCATTTTCATTCTGAAGCTGATCTTTTGAGTTTATGCTGGTTCTAAATGCACTCAACAGCCATTAACAAGTCATCGCCACTTATTAGCAATATTTTGTTCGACATACTTCATAAAATGCATTCCAAAAATCACTTGAAGAATTAATAAGCAAGATATTTTCAATTTTTAGGAGAATAGAAACTACTGAAAAAAGTCATTACGGACATTTCCTTCTTTCTCATAACCATGAAAACGTATATGTAAAAATTGTAGATATTAATTTTTTCAGAACTCACATAATTGTTGATTGCAGTGCAAAATGTAGTGCAGTAAATTAATTCAGGATGGACTAAATTACAATGTTCAAAAGAAAAATATTTTTTATAGATTAAACTAAAATTTCTGTCAAACGGGATGTTTATATTACGATCCTGAATTCGCAAACAAGGTTATCAGGTGCTGAAATACTTCAGATGTGTGTTTTCTTTCATTTGTACATATGATTTTGTGAATAGTCATTTATATTTCTTCATTTTATGTACAGAAATATTTGTTCATGAGTGTAAAGCGGATGGGTTTTTATTCAAAAGTTTTTTTATGTGTTATTTTATGTGGTGTTGCATAAAATAGTTTATATTTTAAAAATCTTTTCATTGTCATCTTTTTAGTCATCTTAAAATGAAAGAATCGTTAAAGTAGTTAAATATTCACAACTGTTGATTTTATCCTTAAGACGTAGTTGAAGGATGAACTTTTCTGCTTTCTTTAAAAAGCCCAAACTCGACACAAAATTTCGATGTTACGCAAATTTTTAATTTGAAAAATTAGGTACGTTACTTGATATTTGAAGCATCCTGTTCTATGTCACTGTAGAAGTAATATTTTTTCACTCTTAAAAATTTACCAATGTTCAGGAACGTTTCACTAAAGCAGAAAAATTAGTGCTTCTTGAATGTTCATGAAACGTTTTAAAAAAGAGTGAAATGATGAAAAATTCAGCATTATTCATGAACGTTCCGTAAAAGTTTTTAAAAAGCATTACATTCTTTAAAATTCAAAACAGTATTCGTGAACGTCATCTTTGACTGTAAAGAAAACTTGCATGCATTATAAACAACGAAATTCAATGCTAACAAGTTCATGTACTGATTCAATTTGACATTGAATTTACAATTAAGTTATATCATAGAATGAATTAAATGAGCAGAAAATATTTTCAGATCATAAAACTGGTCTTGTCAAATAACTAGTATAACAACAAATTAAACATTATTAGGCGAAAATTGCAATGAAAATGCCAGGACGGGTTTTTTCAAATTTTAAAAAACGAAAAAGGAAGGGGGTGGGGGCGGGAACCTGTGTGTGTGTATTGCCTTTTCATAGAGGGCTAACCTCACAGTTTTTTTCAATGGAGGCAATTGAAGCAACGTCATTGGTCACGTGGCACCGATGAAAGCAACAAAGGAAACTGTAGCATTGCTTTACATCGAGTTCGAAAAATCTAATTAAAAACTAGGCCTAAATAAAGTTATTCTACGTTACATAAAATTAACACTAAATACAACACTATAACTATTCTAATAATTAATAAATTTCTTGAATAATGATTAAATTAACTGTAAATACCGGGTTATAATCAGAAAAAACTGTGAAAATAGTCTAATTAATTTTAAGATAACTAGTGTTTTGCCTAGTGAACTCCACGTAGAACTCAATTGAAAATCTTAGCAAACAAAGAGCGGATACCACGTGACAACGGTGATCGCTCATGAGTACTTCTAGCGGTGAATTGCCTCCATTGTACATAGAAGCCTGGTTCACCAGTATAGTGTAATCATCCAAATAAAGCTTCATTTGAATCTTTTTGCATCTAGAAGCTCCTGCATTGAAAAAGGGATTCCAAGCAATCCCGAAAAATATGTCTACATTTTAATGCTTATTTGTGCTTTCTTAACGTGAAAATTTTTATCACAGTTAACTTAGCAAAAAGTTAATTTATTTCACCAGTATAGTCTATAACGAAAAACGTCAGGGGCAAGAATTATAAAAACTAGTAAATGTAAAATAACCCAGAACGCGAACTACAATCAAACAGGAACAAAACAAAAGTATGTGTTACTGAGTTTTGTTCCGACCAGGTGGTTTTGTTTGGCACAGAGCCGCCTTCATAATCAACACTTAATTCTAATCACAGGAGTGACCGCCCCCCATAGAGCAATGCCCGCCCCAACCTATGGAGCCCACTCAAGAACGATGACTTCCGTAAAAATTTCAATGACACAGTCTACGCCATGACACCCCTCCCTTCATGGGCATTCCTGTCAATCCACTCCTTTATCCTGTATCTTTTGGATACAGAAGAAAATAAAACTATAAAATTAAAAGTGACATTTACATCAACACCAATCAGATGAAAACAGAAAGCAGAAGTTGAACGTAGAAGAAAACAAAAATATCTTTTTTTTGTTAAATTGTTCAATATTCTTGACTGAAGAAAGAGTTTCTTGTAGCTCCAAAACAAGTGCATGCAATTTTCATTGCAATAAGTATCTCATAATATTAATACTTTGTGCAATCGCTTCAAACGATGTCTTACAATTTCAATCATACAATTCAAAAATTTCTTTAAACGCATTAAAAAATCATGTACTGAATGTGGAACTTCTTAAATTATTTAAAGTACTAAAACTGCTATATTTAGCTAGTACTGTGGATGTTGGTATAGCGCTACACACAAACGCTTTATAGATGTTATGTACCCCAAAGTTAATTAGAATTCAATTTAGCATATAAAAATTAGCCTCAAATAAAATAGAAGTCGTGTCTTGTTATATTTATAAAAATGTATTTCGTTTGTAATTGCATTTCCTTTAGAATATTTTAATGTAAAGGTTATTTTATACATTTTTTTAAATATGAAAACTACATTAGCATATCTATTTTAGTTTTATAGGAGTCTAGTGTTTTAATTTAAGAGTTAATGACAAATTTAGCCTTTTAAATTTTATGTTTTTTGTGGTGTAGTGCAAATTTTGATGTTTTCAAATGGCGGGTGTTGTTACAATGAAAACCATAAAATAGAACATATGTCTGCCATGCTAAGAAGAAAACCATGCAAATACATGGCACTCTGAAATTGAATGAAATAGTTTCTGAATTGAAAAGAGTTAGTTCTTATAAAACTGTAAATTAAAATCGATACCATTTCCTGGAAAATAAATTTCACCACTCCATTAATTAGAAGTAATTACTCGCGCGCTAACGTTTTCTGAAAGTAGGAAAACAAATTCTCAGTAAGTATCAATTACTTCCAATTATTTTAGCTTATTTATTTTACAATTTAAAACAATATTCGCACTGTTAGTGTGGAATAGCTAAGGCTATTTGATTGTCCTCAAATTTTTATCGGAATCAGCTAAGAACAAAGAATTCTGTTATGTTCTATTTGCATGCAGAAATTTATTCCTTTATCGTTCAAATATCTACCCCTGCAGCACATAAAATAATTCTAGTATCAAACACAAGTGTACTTCTAACGAGAAAAAAAAAGAGAGAGAGAGAGAGAGAGAGAGAGAGAGAGGCAATGATTTCAAATTTCTGAGCTATGACTGTGGTGTCTTAAGTATATTTTAATAGAATTTTTAAATTTTGTGTATGATGTTGAAATATGGTCGGGGAAAAAATGAAAAAGCTGAGTAATAATTTTTTCTTGTAAGTTAAGTACTTTGAATGCAAGTACACGAATATGATTGTGTGTGATGTATAATATTTGCACAGCAACGAATGAATGTTTATGTAGTAGAAAGAGGCATGAATTAGGAAAATAGCTTTGTGGTGTTTTAGAATAAGAATTCTCAATTGTTTTGTACAGTTGCCAGCAGTAATACATAAATAAAAGAAGGAATGAAAGTTCTGAAGCAGAATTTCAATTACCATTATATACACGTGTATATAAGCCTACTACCTTACTTTAAAAATATATTTTACGGGCATTTGCCGAATAATGCTGGAATAATGTTAGTAGATTTTTTGTACATAATATTCTTTGCAAAAATTTGGCTTTTAAAAACAAAAACCTAACATGTTTAATCTTACTTTTGCGGATCAATCTTAGAAAAATTTTGATCCGTGCATAAGCCCATCTTTCGAGACGAATTTTCGATCTAGGCTTACCGAAAATTATATATGGTTAATAAAAAACACTTTGAATCCCCCTATCCTCCTCCATCAATCAATAAATAAATACTGCTATAAAATTAAAAACTTCTTCCTTAATACAGTGAAACTCTTTTATAGCAAACACAAGCGGGACAAAAATGTTTGTCCGGAACAGAGGGGTATACTGTATTTTACTGTATATACATTAATCGACTGTGAAAGCTTTGCAATCTTTACGAAGTAAAATTCATATAAGTGTTGAATATTTAATTAATAATTGTGTGTGTAGAGGCATTGATGTCTCAGAGGAGGCGATTTTGTCCTAAAACAACATAATCATTGCACTGGCAGCTATCAGTGGAAAGAGAAATAAGATTTGCAAATTTGTTTTCGAATTATGGCAAGCAGTTTGACGATAGAAAGAAAAATTTTGAACTTTCTGAGCACTTTCTTAAAATAAAACCTCACTTAGTTTTTCTTCATCATTCTTAAACAGTTAGTGTTTTTTTTTTTAAATTTAAAGAAAAACTTTTTTTTTAATTTAAAGAAAAACTTTTTGTTTATTTAAATAAAGACAGTTTCTGAAGTTTCAGTTAATAGTATTACTTTTAAATGTTTCCTTGAATCTTATTTATTTATTTATTTATTCACATAACTTTGAGAAGAGGCAGCTCTATACTGTTCACTGTTGACTGCCATGTTTAATGAAAATTTTAAGAATAACCAATGAGCGATTATATTCTTAGATTGCAACCCAACTTAATTACCGACTCCTTTTCAAAACAGTAACCCTGTCCAAACCTCTTCCATCAGAAGTTATTAAATGTATAACCAGACAAATTTTCCCACGTTCTATGTTACTCATTATTTTTTTATTGATGGCATTTCTTTTTAAATTGGGCTTTGCAAAACCTTGATGCTAATCCAAGCTACCACACTCGGCCGTCAAAATAACAGTAATAATAATAATAATAATAATAATGTAATGAATAAATAAATAAATTTAAGAAATGATCGGACTACTAAAAAAAAACTCAATATTTTTTTGTAACTGTTAGTGTGAAGTTAGCTTGTAATGCCGATGATTTGTTGTAGCGAAAAAAAAGCAGAAAGAAAGAAAGAGAGAGAGAGAGAGAGAGACAGGGACAGGAAACAAATAGAAAGTAATGAATGAACCGTAAGGTCGCATAGTAATATGTCCTTTTTTATCAACAACGAGACACAAAGCCAATTGTAATTAAGTCTTTTTATTATAATTTAATTAATTAATTATTATTTTATTTTTAAAAAATTATTATCGCACATCATGCGCTATGGACGAAGTGCATAGTGATGTGCACTATTATATAGCAGCAAAGAGGATCAAAACGAATTATACAACAAAACGGGCTAAATCATTTTTATTTTTATTTTTTCACAACTCATATTATCGCACAACATTCGCTGTGGACGACAACTAGTTATTTCTTGAATACATCATTCGCTGGATTGCCTCTTTTGACAATCACCCGTTACAGAGCCTGAACATTGCTGGCAATTTCAAGTAAATGGTTATCTGACAGGCCACCAGCATTAACCCTAACGCAATATAAACGTCTGTCGCCAGATGGCGCCACCATAAATACGCCATATCCACTTTTAGACCTAAGATTGAAGGGGAGGGACATTTTCTCCTGATAACTAATTATACATAAATTAAATAGTTAACCGTACCCGCTTCGTTTATACAAACTCGTCATTTTATGTTTTAAATTGTTGCGATGGGCTGTAACTTATTATTAATCAATTCGAAGTTCACTTGAAATAGTACTTAACTCAAGTATAACGATCTTCTGGAAACAATTTTATACGTTCAATCGAGGTTTCATGGGATAGCCGAGCCATAGAATCTTGGAAGACTAAAACTGGTGAAAACTAAGTTCTTCAAACTGAAATTTGTTAAACACACATCTAATTGAAATTAAAAATATTACATAAATAAGTAGTTACTGGTGGCAACTATAAACTGATATTTTTCCATTACAGAATATGATTATTTAAAGCATATTTTATATTCATTTCTGCAATAAAATTCAATGTATTAAAGTGATGGATCCATGATAAAATGTAAGTAGCTGCTTTTTGAATGCTTACTGAACTTACCTACAGTAGTTACTATATTTTCACCAAAAAGTTGCTATGAAATTTTTAGAAAAATTATTGGGTCTCTAGTTTTTTTATTCTTATAAATGTAACTATAAAGATCTTTCAGAACAAATACCAAACGATCAGAATACGATTGTGTAGACTAGTTTCCATGTTTAGTAAAACGTTGATTATTAAAAAAGAAAAGCAATTAGTTGAAGATTTTTAATTTATCGAAATAAGAAAATTTTTAAGTTTATTTTAATACAAATGATAGAGTGTAAACGTAATATTTCAAACAGAATTTTTTTTAAATAACAAAAGTCTGTTATGAAAATAATAAGTGTATCGCACAAAGAACACAACTTCGTGTTTATTTTCTATTTCCAAATTTCATGCACTTAACTACAAAAATTCTGCACATCTGTTCCATACTAAATATGGAACATTTACTAAATATGGCAATATTGGTATTTTTTATTAAATATAAAACTTTAGTTTTGAAATTTTCTTCATGGATTTATCACAATAACTTTTGAAATAACGTGCTAAACAACTCTAAAAATATCGAGAACATTGAAAAGTTTGGATCTGCTTGCAAACCTCATAAATAAATATTTAAAAGGTTATTTTTACACTTATACTTTCCACCCAAATTACATAATTTTCTTCAATTAATCATTGACATGAATTATTTACATATTTCCAAGCATCGTAATACAATATTATTACAGCCTTTTGCATAGAATGTCCTTCCAAATTAGAAGAAAACTTCTAAAAATTTCTTAATTAAATACGTCACTTTTTACAGCAAGATATCAGAAAGCATGGAGTAATTAGGATAGGTTTTCACTAATCACAATAGTTCTCAAATGAAATCATCTGATCTAGTGCCATGATGGGATATTGTATTCCAGATTTCTCTTTGTTGACATTGTTAGCTTTCCGAAATCGCGGTGGAAGTATAGTTAACCACTTTAAAACACTTGCTATTCAGTCAGGCACTTAAAACTTGAAACAAGACAATTTTAAAAGCTAATTTATACTCATTTTTATGTATGGAATTTTTTTATACGTCACTGATCGATGGTTTCCATTTTGTATCCCATGATGCTGAGCGGCTGGTATGCCATGCGAAGCATCATGGTGAAAACACAATCCCAATAATTTACTGAGCTTGCGAAATCGTTTTATAATCTGCCAGTGGCAAGTCCTTTATTTTTCACTTCAGATACAAGTTTAAAAAATAATTTCAAAGCGTTGACAATATTATAAAATAAATAAATAAGTAAATAGGAATCATTGTCTTCAAACTAAAATACAGTTTACGTATTTTAGTTTAAATATGCAATAAAAATGGAGCAATATACGGGGGGGGAATACCCCCCTCCCCGACTTTATGCATGTGTTTATGTATGTTGTTGCTTTTTACCTATAATATGCATTGTATATATACCCACCCCCACCGGAAAATTTTGAAATGACCAGCCGGCTTTATACGGTACAAATGTAATGTAAAAACAAAAAGGAACCATAATCATTGAACATATATATGCAGCTGAACCATTTGAACAATCTGTGCATGAATGGCAAGGAGACTTAAAAAAAGACAAGAAAGCCATATTCGGCCTTAAAGCCGTAGGTTCCCCATCCCTAGTACACATCTACTAGATTGTAGAATATATAAAAAAAGAAAATGTTCTTACACAGCAAATTATACCTAAAATTGTTGTCAAGTAAAATTAAAAAGACTTAGTCAAAATAATTTCCCAAAGATTTGGTACTTTTATTTAACAGTAATTTTTTAATTATAATTTTTCGCTAAGTACGTTTCAACAACAATTCAACAAATATTTCAATAGCAATTTTGAATACAAAGCAAATCGCTTTGTATCCAAAATTTTTGATACTGGCAAAGCAAAATTCATCGTCCAAATGGGCTGAATAAAATGGCTGAAGTTATCGAAGTTAATCTGAAACTGATTCTGAACAAAAAATTATCGGCTAAATAGCTTCCATGTAATTGAAGGTATTAGAAAATAGAAACCATAATTAGGAAAAATATCGATTATCTAAATTCATTTTGTCAGTATTACGCCTCCTTCTCCTCAGGATATCCTTTAAATGCTGTAATGATTTCCTTTTCTAAAGCTAGAATTCGGTTTCAAAACGTTTCGGACAAATCTGATTGGTTTTCAATTCTAGAAGACTGATTTAGGTGCAACAACTAAAAATTGTTCGCTAACCTTAACTAACTAAATTTCGTTTACTTCACAATCAGATTATTTTTCCTGTAGTTAGTGAGTAGCATTTTCAATTCTGAAAAAATCAAAAAGGGCATTTTTCTTCAAAAACAAGATTCTTATTATATCGTATTTCATTTGTCAAACATTTCTACATCCTAAGTTTCACTAATGATATATTTTTTGACTTTCTGAATCCCTTATTTTCCTTTTCCTATTTATTCGTTTAGTAAATTCCTGAGAAGTTCACTTGAAGAATTTTTTTTTTTTTTTTTGCTATAAAAGCTATTGAACTGGCAACTTGTTCAATAACTTCATCCTCAGTATTCCCCACTTAGGGTAGTATCCCATGATTCATCAGTAATATGTCATAAATGCTGGAATGGAATTACAGTATACATTCCTTGAATTGTGTGGTCTTTCATTGTTTGAGAGTATTTATTTTAAAAGTGTTGGCGAAAGGGAGCGCAATTTTAATTTGTGAATCAATTTATGGATGAAATGTGTGGATTTGATTATTGTTATGAATATTTATGTTGTTTTATAGAAAATAAAGGTAAATATATTTCCCGGTCTGTGCTGTCGATTTTTTCCGACTGAACTCATAAAAAATAAATGTTATTTTTGAAGGCGAAATTGCTCCATACTTTTTCGTCAAAATCACACCACTCCATTTTGACTCATTACTGTAGCAGGGTAACTCCACCTACATATCTTTGGATGGCCTTTCCTCCGGAAAATGGTAGATACTAAACACTTTTTAAATAAAAATTTTGATTCTTTTTCAAGTATATTTGTTATTTGTTTTTTTTTTTACTAAATTCATTCAAAAACAAGTTTTAAAAAAAACATTATTTTTGAAGGCGAAATCGCTTGATATTTTTTCGTCAAAATCGCACCACTCAATTTTGACTCATTACTGAACGCCTACATACCTTTTGGATCTTAGATGGTTTTTTCCTCCAAAAAATGGTAGACACTGAAAATGGTAGATACTGCACTCTTTCGACATAAAATGTGTTGCTTTATTTTAGATTCTTTAAAGGTAAACTCCTGCTGATATTTTCTTTTTTTTAATAAAAGCTTGCTCAACAAGCGATGGTCACAAAGTCAATCGTCACCATCAAAGATGCCAAAAAAAAAAAAAAACATGAATGTCAGTTTCAAATGGAAACGCACTGTTAAATCCTTCTTATTTTTCTACGATACAGAGACGAGTTTATCGAAATTTTCATTTTTTTTCTCAGAAGGTAATGGGATAGGTACATATGAGGCAGTGAAAAGCAAAGGGATGTAAGTGACAAAATTGAAAATTTGGAGATAACTGGTGAAAATGATACGGATAGAACCATTCTACATTGTGACAAGAAATGTTAGTAATGGCTCTAACAGGGGCTCCGCTTTCAACGTGATTTAGAGAAAAAATAAACATTAAAGGTCCCAGAAGATAAAAACTTTGAACGCGTTTTTCTCATAATCGTTTTTTAGCCTACTTTCCCGTAAAAGTAAAAAAAAATAATAATAAAGCATGAAAGAAGGCTTAATGTATCGTGAAAATATCGTTAAAAATCAAGAAAAGTCAAAAATAAGTGAAGTAATTAAATAAAGATTGAAAAATAAAAAATTTGAAAGTAGGGTATTGAGATGGGGAAAAAGTGTGTCTGTCGGTCTGTCTGTCTGTCGGTCTGTCCCCCCCCCCCCCAAATAACTTTTGAACGAATTGTCCGATTGGAAAAATTCTTTTTGCATTCGAAAGATCTCGGCGGGGACATCTCATTTCTATATTTTACTTTTTGATTTGAACAATTTTTTGTTTAATTTTGAACAGTTCAAAAAATTTTAACATTAGCGCCTATGGGCAAAATTGAAGCAAATTATGTAAACTCCGGGCACAAGAGCCAAGTTCCTATTGCAAGCTTATTGAAAGGAGTTCTCGGCGTGAAATATTGATTTGAACAGTTTTTGTTCATTTTTGAACAGTTCAAAAAATTAACACAGAGCTTACGGGGAAATTTCAACCCTATATAAATCCTGATCTAACGGACCGATTTGCTTGGAACAAACTTTATCGGAAAGCTCTTATAACGTAGAACATGTAGAAATAGAAAGTTTATCCAGAACTTACGAGCCTATTTTGCTATGAAATTTTTTGATCGGGATTTTCAAGGATATTTCTCAGTGACTCAATGAGTGAAATAATGAATGAATGAATAAATGAAAGAGTGAAAGAATAAATCAATGAATAAATGAATGAGGAAAAGAATGAATGAATAAATTATTGAATAAATGAAAATATAAATAAATGAGTGAATAAATACATGAATGCGTAAATGAATGAATAAACACTTGAATGAGGTAACGAATGGATAAATGCATGGCTGAATAAATGAAAGAATGAATGAGTGAGTGAATGAATATGTATTATCCGTTGAAAAAGGTATATTTTCAATAATTAGAACTAAAGATAAATAAGAAAGAGAGAGAAAGAGATAGCTAGATTATAAATTTGAATTTGATGTATACGGGAAAGTAGGCTCGTATAGTTCTAGACGGAACTTCTTGTTGGTTACTTACACCCCTTTGCTTCTCACTGCCTCAATAATACTTTGAGAACATTTTTTAATTAAATAGTAATAGACACATTTAATGAACTCCTTTATAAGGACATTTTTATCAATTACTGCCATATGAAAGCAATTTACAGTTCAGGATGGAGTGAATATAAAAAAAAAAAAATGTTAAAACGATTTAAAAGAATGTTTCAGTTCTTAGCCTCAAACCTATCCACCTTTTTTTCTCTCTCGGCTATATGGAAGCCTTATGCACCAAGTGATGAGAGTACCGTCAATGTTTTAATTCGTTTCTTAAAATTATTTGAATAAACTAATTCGAGATGGACAAACTGTTAATTAATAAATGTGGTCGGAATTTATTTCTCGCTGCCTTATAAAAGAATAAAAGTAACTAGCATTATTATAATTTCATTCTTCTTCAATTTTCACAAACACATTTGAAATTTTTGTTTGATGGACATTTTATAAAAAGTAAAAAAAAAAACTACCATACCTTTCCTCTTTATAAGAGCCCCCTCCCCCCCCCCCCCCCCCCCCGCACAGCCGTTGTACACCAACAAAAATCGAAGCCAATACAGGGGTCGGCGCAAATCACTTTTTTCAATAAAAGTCACTTTTTTTTGCATTGGTCACTTTTAGTCACTTTTTTAAAGATTGGTCACTATTTTCCCTTTTTTAAAAAAAATTGGTCACTATTTTCACTTTCTCTGACAGAGCAATCAAAAAAAGTTACTTTGTCTGTCTATGAGTTAAGATAACATTGCAATTTTGCATAAAAGACGAGTGTCAGAGTTGAAGCTTCCGCGTATCCGCCATTTTTGGCCATCTTTTGAAATTCGGCATAGCGTCGGCCCCGAGTGTGCTGAAGTTAAGGTTTGATATTGCAGGTGGTGCAACCAGAAGGGGAGGCCTAGAGGGCCCGTGACCTCTCCTCCCATTTGGAATGGTGATTTGAATTTTTTTTAGATTTTTTTTTTTTAGCCGAGAAGAGCAAATCCTGAGAAAATAAAGCTATATTTAAATTAGAAAAGAAAAAAAAATCAGACTAAAAATTTTAGCAGTTGCAGATCATATCACTTAGAAAATTACCTTAATTTCTTCTTTCTTTCATCCCCCCTCCCCACTCCCGAACTAACTGTCACAATCACAAAAGAAAAATTTTATAGCTCAATCAGGGATTTCTCACCGAAAAGACAATACGCAACGAAAGACAATGCGCATCATGAGAAAATAAAGTTATATATTTATCAAGAAATCATTAAATAATGATGAAGGGGAGGAGGAAATCTAAGTTCTTTAAAAAAAAGTTTAGATCTGAAAAATTCTTAGCAGTGGCAAATTATATATATTGCTCAGAAAATTACATTATGACCTCTTTTTATTTCCAAACCCCCCGTAAAGAATTTTTCTGATTGTGCCACTCATACTGTCATTATGTGTGACTGATACCGTGTAACTCTCACAACTAAAATTATAAAATCAGGGAATTTTTTGAAGCTCAATCATTGAATTGTCAGGGATTTTTTTTTCTTGGATTTTGTTACTACCATGAAATTACGAAAACAGTATCGAATAATCAAACGGTATGTTTCCTGCAATCAGGGGCTGATTAAGGCAGGGGCATACGGGGCAGCTGCTCAGGGCCCCCACATTTGAGGGGGCCCCAAATCGAATAGAAAGTTTACATTGCGTTTCCTTCTTTAATGGACTTTTTAAAAGTGAAGCAGAGGGGGCCCCAAATAAGTTTTTGCCCCGGGCCCCAATTAGGCTTAGTCGGGCCCGGCCCGACTAAGCCTAATATTAACACAGTATTTTCAGTCTGAATAATTTTGAAATTTTGATAAAATATCAAATTTAGATTTATTTCAAGTGAAATTTTCTAATTCCTGAACAAGTATAAAAAATATTTAAAAAGTAGCATTTGCAAAATAAATTTTATTCAATGATGAACATAAATTAAAATTTGAAATTTCTGCCAATTTGAATAAATATTTATTCATTTATATTTTTAAATAAGTAACAGTTTGAGAAAGAAATTAATTTAATAAAATATCTTTTGTCTCTCTCACTCTTAGCCATTTATGGGTTTTGAAAAACGTATTTATGAACATAGTTAAAGGTATAAAAATTCTTATTTTTGAATAGGCTATGATTTTTTTTTTAAGTTGAGTAAAAGCTCTATTTATCCCGGTTTAGTTTTCAAAAGATGTCGAAACTGCTCTTTTTCAAGTTACATGTAGTTTAAACTAAAAAAAACACACACACACACAAGTTTACATTTTAATGGTCACTATTTGGGTCACTGTTTTTAAAGCTGTGGTCACTTTTTTCGCTATTTTGAAGACTCCAAAGTGCACCTAGCAATGCCAATGTCGCCAAGTACATCACAACACAAAATTATTTTCAGTGTCAATTTTCCCATTCTCGAAACTGGCAATTCATTTTTGCCAATTGCTTGTTTGATTTACGCTAAACACCTGAAAAGTTTGTGTAGTAGTGTTGTTGTTGCCTTGGATTTACGTCAGGTTACAATTATGAACTACATTTTGAAAACCTCTAATCCGCCTATTCCTATTTTTGAGTATGTTCGGATTCGGATTACAGTAAAACCCCGTTATACCGCGCCTCAGTATACCGCGGTATCGGATATACCGCGGTGCCTATCATGTCCCCCGACTTTTAAACCACCCTTTATCATTGCCATTTAAAGGTTATTCCTTTTTTACCATTGTAAATAAATCCAGCCCGAGCACAGAAATATTCTAGCCAACGAACATCCCTCCCCCACTAGACACACTAACAGATAAAGCTCTATTGTGATAGGCGTGATGTACACCTTTTTCATGCTTTTTCTGTCTTTCAATCTAGAACATATAGCTTGATTTCAAAATCGGGTGCAATCGCCCTGACTTGTTTCTCTTGACATGGGAGAAGCTCAGTCTGTCAGGGACTGGTCAGTTCAATGCTTAACTATTCCATTTTCAGAAGTCTAGTTATGCGTGTGTAACTTCTTTTATAGTGCTATCAACCTTTGTATTCCAGATCCTTTAACATTCCTGAAACGTAAACATATTCCCCAGTAAGAAGTGCGTTCCTTCCCTTTCAAATCAATTTTTTTCTTAAAACCTCTTTCCCTTTACAATCCCATGTTGATAACATAAAGAGATTTTTAAGCTCCCTTTTTCTCGGAACAGTTAGTTTATAACTTATCGCTTGATAGACTGATTGCACAGCTGAGATGTGTGCTTCTTGCACAGCAATTACAGTGAATAAAATGGCAGCGAAGAAGAAAAGAAAAAACTATACTATAGGGGGAAGAAAAGTTACGAGTCATTGATAAATTTAAATATGACGCAACAAAAGCGAGTATTATTTCATTATTGTGGTTCCGCGGTATAGTTTCATTATACCGCGGTTATATGTTATAACGCGGGTGCCGAACATGTCCCCGACACCCGCGTTTGAACGGGGTTTTACTGTACTGATAACGTCGGTGTACAAGAAAAAATAGGCGAATAATATTATGGTTGGAGTGCCACAAATTGTGTCCCCTACACACATTGGGTACCGCCAATTTTTATTTTGTTTATATTTTTTAATGTATTTTAGTTATTTATTTTTGAGTAATAAAAATGTATTAGTAAAATTACGTTAAATATGTGTTACATATTTATTAAAATAGCAAAGTTGCATATTTTTAAATTAAAAAAAATAATAAAAAAATAAAAGATGATCAATAATATTTTTAGGTTTGAACAAGCTAAATTACTTCGGATTACGAGACAATCGGGTTGAAGGACTTTTGGTATTCTTTTGTTCTGATAGAAAGCATTTAACAATAAATCTTCCAAACGTGCTCGAACCTCAGCTTAACAAATCTCTCCGAGGAGTATCTTAAAGTTGTTTTTCTTGCTGCTTGCGTATGGATGCAGTGAAACCTGTTTTACAGAGAAAAACGATCTCTTCGATGGGTTTAAAAAGCAAAGAGCTTGTTGGAATTGCAAAACGTTATACAAAATGTTTAAAACGCTCTATGATATTTTTGAAATGTTCAAAAAAATGCTAATTAAAACTGGCATAGGTTATTATATATGGCGGAATATTTTCAACATAATTCCATGGTTTTTCAACATAGTTCCATAGGTTTTTCTAAGCCTTCGGCTACATCTTATAGTAATATTAAACTAGGTATCGATAAATGTGGAAACCAATGGGATTCAAAATTTTGAATCAAATATATCGATTAATTAAAATTACTATCAAAATTCTGAAATTTTAATATGCGCTTCATTTGTTTTGTATATTTTATACGTTAATTACGTTTTCATTGAAAAAAATTTAATTCAAAAACTCACTAATATAGAGTTACTGTTACTTTATCTACAATCCAGACATATAAACAAAAGTATAAAATGTTTGTGCAATCATATGCTTGTGGTAATACTCAAATAAATAAATCAGGTGTTTCACCGACTTTTTAAGCAAAATCATTTCTAATGACCGATTTACATAAATTGCAACTGCGACAAAATGTTTAAATATAGAAGGATCAAGTGATATAGAACCGGGATACAATAAAAACTTTCCCCAACACAAAATAAAAAAGCTCAGAAGATAAGATAAGGAAAGAAAGGACGAACAATTTTTATACAATACATTTTGAACGTACTTAATTAAAGCATATTAAAATGAAATTACTTTATTCCACTAAAAAAATTGTTTCATTTTTTATTCGTTGCCAAAATCAACAATACTCTTTAAAATTTAAATAAAAATTTAAAAATTAGAATTATCAATAATTATTTTTGTCGAAAATAAAATTGCTTGCAAGTACTTTTTTCTGTGGAAAAAAAACGCTTTAAATTTACTAAATCAATCAATCCCTTACCTTCATCAATGTTAAGTTTGCAGTGAAATGTTTTTCGATTTTTATTAATAATTTCTTTCTTTAACATGTAACAATAACAAAAACAAAAACTACAACTATACTCAGAATCTTTGTGATGTTCTCGGTTTTTAGTGCAAAAGATGTTTTCAGTGTTAGTAGAAATTTAAATAAAGAGATTTGAACTTCTCTTGGTCGATGCTAATGTTACTAAATATTAATACTATTATTACTCTTGAAATAATGGTCCAAGGTTAAAGTTTTTTGTGGTAAAGTTTATTAGAAACAATTTTCCCCCTAGAACAAGATTTACATTAAATTAACCAAATAATCTTCGGTACATGTGCTCAAACCAATAAAAGTGTCTTGGAAAAAATTTAGCTACAATTTTGATATCACTACAAGTATTACTTTAAAGCAGTTGTTCCAAACCCTTTTCACTTGCGAAACCCATCAAATATCCAAAAGAAAATGACGAATCCCCTTCTGTATTCGTTTTAAGTATCGGGTAACAAAACTATACAATTTATCAGCACGATTATTTCCATGTTGCACAATAGTTCACAACTAAATATGAGAATATAATTTCAAAACATCCAAGTTTAAATAACTAAAATTACTTTTTTATTATTTGTTCTTTTTGAATTATTACTAGCGTAGTAAAATTCACAAAACATATCTTACAAATTATTTTCCAGACAGTGCAAAAAGTTTTCGAATGCCATGAAAAATATACGTATAAAATTTTGAATCAAGCAATAAATATCGTTTGGTTTCCCCGTTCGGAATGAAAAAAAATATTCGCCAAGTTGGAATAAAGTGCGATAAATGTGAGTAAAAAATTTTAAATTAATGGATAAAGATCTTTAGGTTCCACTTTGGGGTCGTATATGAGTAATTCGTCGAAAATAATGAGTTAGGATGTTGGGCTACCAACCGGAAGTTTAGGTGTTCGATACCCGACCCACTGAAGACCCCTCCCCCTATGTACACTTGGATACGGACATGTAAAATCCGTGGACCCCTGAAGTCCCGAGGGTACCAGAGGGCGGGAAGGGAAGAGATTCCCTTCCCTTTCAGGTCAAAAAAGAAAAGTGGGTATTTGTGGTGGTGCCATATGGTGCCATCCAAATACACAATGAGCAAAGTCGTACTTCCACCTTTCTTGCTCATCTGTAAACGGAAGGCGCTCCTTACTACATTAATTCCTGGTCGCTAAGCGAAGGAGAGCTTGGATACCCCAAGTAGTATTAGAAACAACAACAACATTTTAGTAAATTTTCATATTTCCGACTCTCCGAGGAAAGAGTCGGTGGTGGTAGGAGAAAAATACGTTCAAAATTTTTAAAAAATCAATGAATATCTTCCGATACCACTTTGAAAATCAAATTTTTAAAATGAGGTAACAGTAAAAATAAGTGCATTTTAAATTTTGTACTCATGGGTATACTTCCTATGCCAGCCCACAACTTTTATGCACTCTCGGCAAAACAATTTATTTAAAAAAAATCCTTTTTGCGCTCCTTCCTAATACATATGTGAATTTGTTGTTCGGTTTTTTTTTTTCGTTAGCAATTAAAAATTCCGCCATTGCAATATTAGTTTTACGAACCTCCTTTCTGCACCACGGGAACTCCTGGGGGTTCGCGAACCACCGGTTGGGAAACGCTACTTTAAAGAAACAAATATCCTTTCGGAGTCTCCTTTTAAGTAAGAAAATATGGCGGAAAAAAAGTTCCGTTACTTCCACACACCGAAATGGAAATATTCCAACTTATTCCTCCAATATTGATGGAACATACATCACATTTATTGCTTCTTCCCTCCCCAGAATTGATTTTCATGGAGACGTTTTGCCGCCAATGCGGAAATAAACGATAGCAATCAACAGGTCTTCTCCTGCCCTTCGCCGTTATCTGCATGTCGGCCTCGATAATGACTTTATCGATAATCAGGCCTTAAAAATAGGCAAGGTTACAAGAAAATATCAAAATGAATATTTCTCTGGCAGGGCAAGCTTTGATCTATATGGCAGACTGCCCGGCTGGCTTGAATTCCATCGCGAAATGGTCGTTATATTCTTTCTTTTCCTGTCCCTTAGCAACATCATTAAATCGGCTGCGTTCCAAAACAGAACTATTTTTTCAAGGTCGAATGGACTTAACCGTCTTCCTGGATTAGTACTGCCGCATAGTCTTTTCATTTTTGTACATCATTTTATTTGTTTATATGAAATACACATACACAGTACATCCTCGACAATGAAATGCCTCTATTTGTCTGTAGCCTGTAGTGAACTGTAAAACTTCATTAAATGAAACA
Organism: Octonoba sinensis; assembly: GCA_038502835.1. Lineage (NCBI taxonomy): Eukaryota > Metazoa > Arthropoda > Arachnida > Araneae > Uloboridae > Octonoba > Octonoba sinensis. The sequence goes on along the minus strand of CM076601.1, from coordinate 21,526,987 downwards.
AATTCCATATTCAAAAGCGAACAGTTTGTTTTCTAAGTAAAAACAATACGAGGCATCATTTGATGACTGCTCACGTTCTTACAACAATATCTTCGATACATATAATAAAATAAAGCGTTTGTGTGTGTTTGGGGCACGAGGTTAAAAAAAAAACGGTAAGACTGAACATTATATATATACTATAAAGCAGAAATTTGATATACAGGTGTAGTTTTTGTCGTAGTTGTGCACAGTGGGGTACGCAGAATTTTTTCAAGGGGGTTCATAATTTTCTGAAACTACTAAAAGAAATTCGAGTATATAATAAAGCACTATTATTTAGGGCTCAAGGTGGCGTAGTCCTGAAAAAAAAAGTTGGGGGGACGTTGATACATAAGAAAATAAGCAAGTGAAATCAAAAGTGGGGGACATGTTAAAATGTAAAAAGCTTGAGGGGACGCTTGTATTAAAATAAAAAGGTAGTGGAACGCCGTTCTCCTGCGTCCCCCCTCGACTACACCACTGGCTCAAGGGGGGTTTAAATCCCTAAACCCCCCCCCCTTTCGTACGCCATTGGTCGTGCACCTCGGAGCCCATTTTTTTATACATTAATTTATAAAAAAAATTATTATTTATGCATTTTTTACAAAAATGTGTACGCAACCGCCGCATTCGTGCTGGGTGTGCCGTAGTCGCCAAGCCGAAATTGTTCGCGCTGAAGGCAAATATAAACAATAGTAGCAATATAAACGAGAATTCAACTTACAACTTTCTACATCAACTAACTGAACTGAAAGAAATCCAGAAGCACAGTTCGTATTTGCGCACACTGACTCGTGAGTTCTGGCGAACTAATGCAAGGGACCTTAGCTGTTCAACTCTCAGCCCTCTTCAAACGACCAGAATTTGCCTGAGGGAAATTCCCCTAAACACTATCGATTTGTGCACAGTTTTCGGGCATTGAATTTCATCGATAGTTATTTTCGCTTATGTTCACCGAAATTAAAAACGCTAGTTTTGCACATTCCAAATTCATTTTTAGCTCTGGAGTCTTGTATATTTGAGCTCTGTGCATCTAATTTTTTCTAAGATGACAGAAACAGGTTATGTACCAGGCATAAACTACATTTCCCGCAGAACACCGAAAATGAAGCAACATTGACTGAGGTCAGTGGTTTGGAAGGGTGACAACCTCTCGCACGGCTGGTTTCTTTGGGACCGTGTACGCTAAAGGGAGCTGGTGCACGTTAAATCCGTCGTAGCCCCAATGTCCTCCAAGTGAAATGATACCTCTGGGGGTGCCAACCCCAGGTGGCGGTCTCTCTCATCTTGGAGCTGGTTCAAAAATGAAGAGACCTCTCAAAGGGGCGGAAGTCGGACTCCTGCCTATAGGGGCCCTGTTAGACTCAGGAGCAGAGAACCCATTCCTCCTCGCCACAAGACAACAACATAAACTACATTTTTTTTGCGAATAAGTCGGGTAGACATTTTATTCATTCATTTTTTATCTTATCACAAGTACATGATCATGGGATCACAAACGGAAACAACAAATATTATGAAGCTAAATGTGATTAAATAGGGGTGCCACTCCCAAGAACGATGACCCCCAAAACCAGCCTACCCCCTTTAAGAGAAATCCCCCCTAAAAGTTTCAATGGCGCAGTCTACGCCATCCCGCTTCCCCCCTTTGTATACACCCCTGTATTTAAAAAAAACGAAGAAAAGAAAGAAATAAATAAATACAAAAACGCAGATAAGTTTTTTCGATTACTTTTTCTCGGTTCACGTTTCTCAAATTAGTGATCTCTCCATCCCCCCCCCCCTTCCCCCAATGCAAGGTTTGATCTCCTTGAGAAGCCACACGTGTTATACCTCCTCTCCGAATCCCGTACAAAAATAAATAAATAGTCAAGTCAGTGTAACTTTGAACCATGGGGGTTAACTTTAAACCACGTAATATTTTTTAGAATATTTGACTTGAAAGAAGAAACTTAAAGGTCTATGGTGCTACACTCAGCTGGATAGATTATAAAATCAGTTTTCTACTCTTAATTTTTTAATTAAGCCAAATATGCTAAAAAATGTGACGTGGTTCAAAATTATCCCCATGGTTCAAAGTTACCCTAAAAGACTAAATTAATTAGTAAACAACAACATAAAAGCATGACCACTAACTTTGATACGACGTACCATTCTTCTTAATAAAACTTTCAGCTTAAACTGCCGACTATGTGACCTTTTAAAATGTACTATAATCCTAAAACTGTAAAAGTAATTAATTTCTCTCACAACCGTCTTTTTATTTTAAAAAAATGAAAGCAGCTTTTGAGAACTTCAAGCGCTCCCCTTGTATTTTTTTAATCAATATTTGTAAGTTCATGTTGATTTTTTACTTTTTGGGGTATTGAACTCACTTGTGGTATTTTAATGTAGAGCAGGTGATGGAATGTTCGGACGACATTTCTCAGCGGGCGAAGAACGTTGCCGGAACTGCTTGTGCGCACGCGCGATCGATGCTTCTCTCTCTCTCTTTCTCCACACCCACCTCTCCGGTAGAAAGGTCGGAGTACCATTGATAGCTTTGCTACATTATCCTAACACGCCGAAGTGAAGTGACGTGATTACGTTGTTAATGTCAAGAAGGATTTAAGGACAGCTGTTCTACGCATTGTAGAGATTAGTGGTTCTACGTGAGAAAACAGAGATGGAAATAAGCTGGATTTATCTGCTAAGTCTCAATTATTAAATACTAGTAAAGAAACACGAATTACACACACAGCCCAATAATTTTAAAATTAAAATTAACAACCGGCATAGTTTTTATTTACACACACACACACATATATACATATACAGTAAAACTTGTAAAGTTGACCACCTGTCTAAATTGACCACTCATGTACGCCAAATTTGGGTGGGAGCATTATAAAAAAAAAACCTTTGTAAGTTAACCACCTAATTGTTACTAGTTTGTATATTTTTGCAAAGGTAAAAAAACTAAAATAACTTCTCCAGGATACCTTTTATGCCATAATGTTAGACCAGTATTTGTCTGGATTGGATGAAACATCAATATAAAGTTTGCCCAAAACCTCTTTCTAAGTTAACCATATGGGAAAACTACTATGAGCACTCTTTTATTCTTGAAATAAGTTTCTTCTTTTTGCTTCTATCTGAGGTACCCGTTTTGAAAAATTATGTCTTTTTAGGGAAATCTTTACTATCATATAACCTACTTAATTAATAAGAGGTTTATCTCTATCTTTATTTTTACTAAGTACTTTACTTTTAAAGTTGTACAGTACATACATTGTAAGTCATTCAAGTTAAATTTCTCTAATGATCTTTTAGACAGTTGTGGAAAAATAGCTAATTACTATTTTAAAGTAATGTTTACACATGGAACTATATTTTAATCAGTTACAAATGAATAAACGCATACTTCAAGAAATGATAAAAAAAAAAAAAACATCCTCCTTCCATACGTTGACCACTAAAGTCCTGTACTGCAGGTGGTAAACTTACACAAGTTTCGCTGGTATATGTAATATGTCTCTACGCAGGGCTGCGCACCAACGAGGCGGGAAGAACCGGACGCACCCCCTCCTCAGAAGGCATTGGATATCCAGTATCCGACCGAATTTTAAAAATACAGAATTAGATCCGACCACTCCAATAAATATCCGGTTATCCGGCACTTCATTGATTTTAAAAGTTGAATTAATTAGTCGTTTTTAAAAACATATGTAAATTAAATACTTACAACATATTTGGAAGCTTAGGGATATTTAAAAAAATACATAGAAATTATCGGTTTCAAACGTTAGAGCTAAATATTTTGTACGCATCCGTCAGACAAGGAACACCGGATACCAGATCGGATGCATCCCAAATATTGCCTCCCCCCCCCCCCCCCCGGAAGCAATATCCTGAATGTGGAACTGATATGGGAAAAAGAGCTTCGCAGGATAGGAGAAGAGTGGGACTGAATAATGTTTGAATAGAAAACAAAAAGTAAAACAAATGAGTAAAAAGAAGAGTATTTATTCTCCCCCCCCCCCCCCAAATCTTCAGGGTATACACTTGAGTATAAAGAATATTAAAAGGTCTAGTTTCTGAGCTTCTGCTACTCAAGAAAACGAAATAAACCCTCTGTTCGAAATTCATAAAAACCAGCCCAGTGATCTGTTGGAATCAATCTTGACACTTGGTATTGGCAGGCTTACTTATCCCTCCAAAGAAGGATGTCCCCCCCCCCCCCCCCAGAAAAAAGATAACTCTTAGACTAATGTCTCCTACAAAACACTTCCCGTTTCCCAAAAATCTCAATGATGCAGTGTACGTGATTACTACCCCTACCTCGTGGGCAGACGTGGTTTTCGTTGTATTCAGACTTTCCGTTAATTTTTAAAGAGGTGGTGAAAAGTAAGGAACCTTCTCGAGTTAAAGTAATCGACTTTCCCCTTGCCACTTGGAATTTACATCATAAATATATTCAATTACATAAATTTGTTCAATTAGAATTATTGGGTTACTTGGTAATATTTACAGTAGTTTTTTCGAATGTCTAATCAAAACCAGTGAGATAAATGCAGAACAATGTCTTTCAAGGGCTGATTTCTGAACAGGCCAACAAAGCCCAAGCTTGGGAAGCCCCAAAATTTTCTAATTTATCGATCTATTTAAGAATCATTCTAACAAGTATCTTTTCATTGACAAAAAATGTATCAAAAACTCAAATCTGATTTGTTCTACACGTTAAAATTTCTGAAACTCCTTTTTTTACACGTTTTCTAAGGCCATGTATGCTTAACAAAAAATCAGCTATTCAGCAATTGTCAAGAAATACGGGGGCACTTTCTACACTTCTCACCCCTAGGTTAGACCACTTCCCAAGTGATTCAGTAGGTATCTGTCAAATATAAAAAGTTTTGGTTAAAGAAACGCTTTTCGATTGAAAATCGTTTGATCGAAAAATAATATTTTTCGAAACTACCCAGAGTCCGTTAATTTCTTTGGTCTCTTCGGCACAATTTAACAACACTAGCTTCACTAGTTAAAAAGAGTTATTCAACTACATACTAAAAGATTCTCCATGACCTGTGAAGCACCCGTATTTTTACAAAATACATGTGTATGCATGTACAGTTAAACTTGGTTGTGCGAAATCGCTTGTAGTGCCAACTCTGTTAGCACCTCAAGGAATTCTAATACTATATCTTCATTCGCGTACATGAGCAGTAATGGTGATCGCCCATAACGGGTGACTTGGCTATAACGTCATAAATATTCCGGGCCCTTGAGTAACGTGACCATTTATTTTTTGACTCAAAACGGGACATTCGTTTATTTTGGTCAATTAAACAGGTAGTCATTGGAAAAAAAAAACACTTTTTAAAGTTATTTATTTAGAAAAAGTTAACTGTAAGGCTCGACCGATGCATCGGCCTCGCCGGTGCATCGGCGCCGATTGTTCAACAAAGTTGCCATCGACCATCGGCATCGGCGGCCGATGTTAACTTTAGAAAAACATCGGCCCATCGGCCTTGAAAAACATCTAAAGGCCGATGCAAGGCCGATGTTTTTCGCAGGGACAACTTTCCAGAAAACATTCTGTCTTTCACTTTCTTTTTTTCTCCACAGCTCAATTTCTATTTCCATACAATAACAGGCAGCACATCAGTTAAAAAAATAGCACAAAAATAATGTCATTCTACAAAAGTATTTGATAAAAAAATCAGAAAAACAGTTTAAGCGATCGCTGCCCGAAAACCTTCATTATTAAAATTATTTCTCTTTGAACAGAATGCTCGCTAAATAGAATATGTTAAAGTAAAAGTAATAGAGACGTCTTATGAGTGCTATTTGTTTTTCGCACTAGGTTAGTTGCCTCATTTTTATCCGTTTTTCGTATAATAATTAGTGTATTAGATGTCATTGTGCATTAATATTATACCATCTGCTTTTAGTTTGTTGCTTAGTCCGAACTTGTAAACAATACAAAGTCAACTCATCGAAATTTTATGTGTCCTAGTTCGACTTGCAATTTTTAAAAATTGAATTCTCCAAATGCGAGTTCGCGTAACAGGATTTAATAACATCTTTTTAAAAATGCTAAAATTTCTTTATTTTCAAAGATTAATCGATGCATTTTTTTTTTTTCAAAATACATCTTAACTTTTTTTATACGATATTTATTTTAATTTTTCCCCGTTTATACTTCTTTTTTTTTAGATCTTTTTGGCTTCTTTGATGCCACGTGTTAGATAGTTGACAGTTTTTCTGATATTGTACAACAATCTCGTTGCATCTGCTTTTAGTTTAGAAGATTTCTTATTATTTTATTGTTAATTTACAACATAGAACATATTAATAAAAAACTTTGAATCAATTTTTCAGTATAAATGCTTATTGATCGAAATTCTGTGTGTCCAAGTTCGACTTGCAATTTTCAAAAAACATAATAATTAAAAAACGAGTTCGCGCGACAGGGTGGATTAATATCTTAATAAAAATGCTGCAATTTCATTAATTTCAAAAATTGACACCTTATATATAAATATATATATGTATTTTTCTCAAAATACATCTTAATTTTTATAAACGGTCACGTGTTTTTCAGAAGATTATTTGACAACAGAAAACTGCTGGCGCTCAAAATACTGGTTTATTTTGGTGACCTTACATTGTGCTCATGAAAATATAAAGAACATGTCAAATATTTCAGTGTAATTTTCAACTCACAAGAAAAAAAAAAAAACTAATAAGATTAGTTCTTAAGACCCAGCATTCATTTGTAATGACAAAAAAATCTCACGTCTTTGTTTTTAAGCAATATTCAGTATTTCTTGGATATGAACAGGGGGGCGTTACTGCGAGCGAAATTTTTTAACATTTTATTTTTATTTTAGAAAAAGAGCTCTATTTTTAGTTAAAATAACTTTTTTAATGAAAAATAAACATATAATCGTTCCCGCTTTTTTTTAAAAAACGGGGGGGGGGGGGGATTATGAAAAAGTTTAGTCTGTATTATAACATCTGCATTTCTCTCCATGAAAAAAAATAAGAAAATAAAGGCAGCAGCTGCTGCACTTGGCATTTGCAGTGCAGGTGTTATAAAGAGAAAATGTTGAAGGAAAGGGAATTAGACCCGATCCGATCCAATAGTCGTCGAGTTTTTTTTTTTTTTTTTTTTTGCGAAGATAAGAAAAAAGAATTAAAAATCCTCTGATATAGCATTTTTTAATTTTTTTAACCTCCAAATAGTTTAATTACTTTACTGGAATCGCGATAATTATTATGTAAACTTCCCCCAAACAGTTTTAAGGTGCTTGAATAATGCATTTAGGTTTTTATAAACATAAAAATAAATAAATGATTTACATGACATTTTTGACAAGCATTCTACACGTTTTAATGGTTTAAAGCGACTTTTTTTTCCATCGGCCATCGGAAGAGGAGAATAATCGGCCATCGGAAGAGGAGAATAATCGGCAATCGGCCGATCTCGGAACAATCGGCATCGGCCAAAAAATGCCATCGGTCGAGCCCTAGTTAACTGTTATTTTATTACAAATTAAAAAATACATTCAAAATGTTTAGTCATATTTATATTTATCAGAGGAACAAATTTGCTTTAATACAGATGGTGATGATTTTAAGTAAGAATAAAAACTCTTATCACCATTTTCGCGCAGTTTCCGAAAAAGGGACAATTTTGCCTCCCAGTGTTCCTTTTGGATACACCGGGACTCGTAATCAAAAAAAGGGACTGTCCCGTTCAAAACGGGACGTCTGGTCACATTACCCTTGAGCGAGTTATAACAGTTTCACTGTCACACCTATCCTAATTATCTTTCAAGAGATTGCAGGTTAGAGAAAATGTTTTTTTACGAACTGGTTATAATATTCTTTTAAAAATATGAGTAAAAAAGCAGCGTTTCTTAAATTGTGTTCCGCAGAAGATAGCTCAAGGGCTGCATGAAGATTCCAGATTTTTCTTTCAACATCCAAGAAAGCCATTGGAAAAGCTTCGAATGAAGAGCTAAATGAATATCAAAATGTATGGATATTAACACGCTGACTGCCAGCGTTGTTTGTAGTTTACGGATCTCCATACGATAGTTTGTTTTAATTAAAACATATTGTACAAAACATTTTATTAAGTAAAAAATTACAAACTTCCTATAAATGTATTGAAGGATGAAAAAAAGGTGGCAACAACGGGACAACTTGTAATTTGGTCTCTCAACAAGTTCACTTGCTACGAGTTATCTCGTAGGTTGGCAGCCAACGGGTTAAAAACATATTTATTATCACTTTGATCACATTTTTAGAAGAAGAATATGAACGTTTGACTGAAATAACGTGCAATTTATCCTTGCAATCTTAGGGGTAATAGGGGTACTTGCTTCTTTGGAAGTTTTAAAGGGGAAAACTTGTTTTTCAATATATTCAGGAACCCTAATACCTTATGAGATTTTGAAATTCGGCGCTTCTGTTCGCAACAAAAATTATAATTGAAGTCTGCAGCGAAATTTTGGTGCAGTTTAAATGAAAATTTTGCCGAATTTGTCGCAAAAGTCAGCACTTCTAACGATCTGAAAACTACATATGAATGCGAAACTGTGTTCTTAACTTATGTGATGTGCCGACAGAGAACACTTCCGCATCAGATTTAATCCTGAACCTGATACGAGAGTTCCACTTTCATCCATAAAGGCTGCAATTATCTGCAATCATAAAATCGGTGCCATCACCTCATTAAACTTTTACCTTTTAAAAGCTTGTTTTGTTTCAATTGCTAATTTTTAATGTACTTTTCAAAACCAACGAATATATTTTGAAGCAATTTTCTTTTTTATTGCAAATTATTAATTTTCAAATTATTGATATAATACCACACAATTGAAGAAAACGGGTGTTCCGGGGCAAAAATTGACCTTGAAAAAGGATTCCACGTTTCAAGGAAATTAAGAAAAGCTGAAGAAATGTAAAGAATTAGTCTACTGCTTTGTAATTATTGTCCCTGCATTGCTTCAAAATTCAGAATTTTATCTATTTTGCTATAAGTTACAAAAACTAAAAAACTCAGTGGTGTGTCAGCCCTTTTGGGGGCAATGGCCTACTTTTCTTTTCTCCACCAGACACCTCTTAGCCGAGGCTTTAGGTGTGCCGAAGCTGGGAGCTGGTGGCCGTCGGTCTGTGCCCATCCCAGTTTTCAAAACCGAGGGCCCTGGGGGTGCAGAAGCATATGTTCCGGTCAAGTGGTCGGCCTGACACGGGACTGCAGAGTTTGGTTCCGAAGCATGCATGCTCCTCCTTTTATCGACTTCACTGAAGGGATGAAGGGCTGAGTCGACCCTGCCCAGCATGGAAATCGAACCCCGGACTGTGGCATGGTAGCACGGAAGGCTACTTTTCAGCCGCTGGGCCTTATAATAAGTTACACAGTCTTTATATTGAACCTGAAAATTTTTAAATATTAAATAATGCAAATATGTAACTAGGTGTAAAAAAATTGGAAGGATAACTTCAGTCACGAATATCTCGTTTGCTTTTACTTTTATTTACACATAAATTAGGTATTACATTTTTCTAAAGATAAAAATAATAATCGTGTAAATAAATCCTTTTTAAAAAAGTATTAACAAGCAATAAATTGTACAGTGTATAAATTTTTGTGTTACATTTTGGTAGACAGACTTCTTACAAATTTTCAACTACTTAAGAAGTACCAGTAAAATGGAAAAAAGTGCACTTTCTATTAAGTAATATTACTAATAATAACAGTAATAAATTAAGGACCACTTTATTTAAAAATACCACTTCACTTAAAATCACAGATCTTCAAACTCTTTAGTTGCAACGATATGTTTGGAAATCAATAACAAAAAACAACATCTTCATCCAGGAGCGTAGCAGTTTAAAAATCATGGGAGGGGCTCAAACAATTTTCTTTCCAATTGCTCACATTTCCAAGGAAAATCACTAATAAATGAATATTTTTATAGATCATTAAAATAAATTCATAGTTTTCACAAAATAACCAAAAGTCTATGTAGTATGATTTCTAATGGGAGGGGCTCAAGCCCCCTGAGCCCCCCCCCCTTTCCTACACGCCTGTCTTTATCAGTTACATTAAAATATTGAAGAAAACAAAAGGACAGAAAATCGTTTTTCTCAGGCCCTAATACAGTTTAACAGGCAGACTTGAAATTTACCTTTTCCCCTTCCTCTCAAAAGTATAAGGAAAGCTACAGTTCCAAGCGCTGGAATGGATTCATACTTTTCTGCCATGCGTAGAAGCGTCCAGGTGTCAAAACATCAAGGTCTAACTACTAACTGTACTTGATGTTTAAAAACCCCAATTAAAGCTTCCAAACGGGCACTTTCAAAATTAAAGACTAGAGCTAATATAGAAAGCTTGACTTTTCACATTAAATAATTTAACTGTTTCACATTACTCAACTAACTTTAACTTTATTGTAAGTTGTAACTTACTTTAACTTTATTGTAAGTTGTAACTTACTTTAACTTTATTGTAACTATTAACCTAATTTTGATGAGGGGCCAAATCAAGACCGAGTTTAGTTCGGTGTTGCCCCACAAGCAGCCCAGAAATCTCTGCCGCCTCTTTCCCCTTTCAATTCCAATTGATTTAGTGCCAGGGGCGGATCCAGGAACTAAGAAGTGGTTCCTTAATATCTTCGGAATACAGATTTTAGGTTCTTTACTATCCCTTAAAACCAACTGATCTGCATTAAAGTGCAGAAAAAACTAAAAATTATTTAAGGAAGAAAACAAATATTTAATTTAATGGACAAAACAAATTAACAAATTACTTTCATTTTTTTAAAATTTAGTTTTAGTTCTTTAACAAATTCCTTCAACATTCTTCAACAAATTCTTCCTTCTTAGGGGAGGCACAAGGGACACATGCCCCCTAAAATCTGCCAATTTATTGCTATGCTTGGAAAACATTTCATCTTTATGAGAAGGATTATAATAAATAACATTGAATAAATTAAATTTTTTGGTAAGAGCAACTAATTTTTCTTATTTAGCAAAATTTTAAAAATTTCATAATAAGAACAGTTTAATGAAGCGAAACTTAAGATTAAAAGAAGATGTCTTAGGAAAAACTTGAAATGCATGCTTCTTGCTTACGAGGGGAATATTATCACTTTTTTCTTTAAATGAAAGTGTTTCCTTTGTATTTTTGTTTTCTGTAACTTTTTTTACAACAAGATACATTATTAAGTGCTAATTGAGAAGAAAAACTTTCATTGCAACAGGTAGATTACACCATGAAATGAAATGAAATGAGGGAAGGGGGGCACAAATGGCCAAGTACTGCGACCAGAGGTCTATTGTACTAAACCCCAAAAAGATGCCTCTAGAAGAGACCAGTAGCTGACGCAAAGTTCAGCAGGCACCTAATAGGGATGTCATGAATTTCCCATGGTTCAATGATATGATGACCTAGGTGTTCAAACCTATAAGCAGAAAACACTTCACAACTGCATAAGATGTGTCCAACGGTTTCCTCATGAAAATGGCAGCCCCTACAGGTTGGGTCCTTACTGACCCTCATAATAGTGAGATGCCGCTTTAAGGTACAGTGACCAGTAAGAAGACCAATTGCCTTCCTGATTAGAATACACCATATCATGAAGGTAATGTATCACAAAGAACACAATGAGTGTTTTCATTTTAAATTTGGAACACTCAAGTGTACTAGTACTCCTCAATGCTACTTCAACGAAGATTTTTTTTATTTTTAATCATTCAAAGATAACTTATTTATTATTAAATACAAATCAAACGCTATATTAACTATGACATACATGAAAAGGTCTTTTACTAGATCATCAAGTCCTAGAATCAGGGGGTGCCAGGCTTAGCTGATTCATGGGGACCTTTCAGCCTTTGGAAGGGGACCTGTTTAGCATCAGAGAACACTAAAAAATTTTAGTTCAACCTTTCACCAAAAAAATGGTGAAATTTGGCTGACACCAACATTTGGTACCGAGTTGAACCATCATAATGATGTTGTTTTACCTACTTTCACCATGAATGTGAAACTAGGAAATAGTATAATAGTTCAACTTAGTACCAAAATGTTGGTTGCAGCTAAACTTCACCATTTTTTGGTGAAAGCTTGAACTACAACTTTTTAGTGTAGTTCAGACAGTAAAATGTTTCTATGGCCAAGAGGGAGGGGGCAGCACAAAACTGACATGGGGACCGCCTTGGCTCTCGACAACCCTATCTGGAAAACCGAGAATATAATAGCATGGAACAATATAAAGAGTTTGAAGAACAAGGGAAATTAAGAAGCACAGAAGCTCATTGTGCCAAACAAATATTTTAATGACAATTTGTCCCTTAAGGAATTTGATTAAAATCAATAAAACAAATAAATATTTGAAACTTCATTTTGTCTGAGGGCTTATAAAATATACAAACTTCTATGTAAATAACATAAAAATAAAACATCATCACAGAACTAAAACAATAGTTGACAATTCTCACTTATATCCACAGAGAAAAATGTTCTCATTGGAATGCACCACATATTTTTAATATTTTTTTACTCAAATGTATGAATATTTTTCACAAATCAAAGCAGGATTTGGACCAATATTCTGAAATGTTAATTTTTCACGTCAAATGAAGTAGACACATTTTTCATTTGCACAGGAAAAAATAAATGAAATGAAAGCAAATAAATAAAGTGTATTGTTCTTGGAGGGGGGGGGGGGTCTCAAATTCAAAAAGTAAAACTCAATCAACATAACCAATATTAGTTTAGACCAATCTAGATTGAATTTATCATTTCATGATAATACAATCATGTATGCTGATGATGGTTTTAAAAAATTCAAAATTTGGGAAATAGTAATTTAATTTTTTTATCATTCCAAGAAACTATAATTGCTTGGTTTCCTCTGATAAGTCGTTGCAAATTTTAAAAAAATTTAGTAAATTTTGCTCAGAGAATAAGAAAACAAAATTCCAATAATATGACACTATTTGTGGATAAGAGAATTTCTCATCAAGCAATCATACCACTCTAATTAAATAAAAATTGAAAACATAGATTAAATTACTTCATTCTTACTTATAAACATTTAAAGTACCGTTTTGAATAGTTTATACATTAAAGACAGTTCCAAAGAAAGAGAGATGTATACTTTGAAATAACATATGAAAGAAAATCAAGGTTGGATCAAGAACAGCACATCAATTACATTCATATTTAAATACACTAAAATTAACAAATGAAGTTCTGCTTCAGAACACATTTTCTTCACATGGGGAGATTTTCTGTTATGGAGGGTTATGGCTAGTTTGCAATCTCGCCCAGTCAGGAGAAGTTTGCTCAACAAACCTTCTCATTGGCGACAGAAAATTTGGCAACTTTTGAAATCATCCCAAAAAAAAAACTGTTCTGTGACAACAATATGACACGGTCAGAGCTTGATTTCGAATTCTACAATTGAGGGATAATATTTAGGGAGTAAATTCTTTATTTTAGGGATAATATTTACATTTAATGTCAGAGAAGACTAATGGGATACATTGTCGAAAGCATCACATTTGGCGATAAATTGTAAAAATTACCCGGTCTGAGTAATGTTTATTGACATTATGATATTGAGAGAAAAATCTTATTTCTATATTATTATAAATAATATTTGTTCGTTTTACGGTTTATGACCAAAGAATCTCAATAGGCTATACCAAGCCAGACATAGTAATGCAACAAAGCATTCTATATATATAAAAATTAAATGCGCTAGATAGAAAAGATTTGTGAAATGGAATAAAAATCCATCTTATGATTGACACTTTTTCAAAATCAAACATAAAATAATGGCAAATAATAATAACAATAATAATGAACAAACAAAAAATTTAATCAATAAACAATTTAGAAGAAAAAAATAGCAAAAATAAAATCAGCTGATGCAATTTCTGCTAGCTAGTCAAACCTCCAACATTCACACTGGCACTATGTACTTAAGTATTTGTATACGCACTTAATTATTTGTATATAATTATGTATAGATTTGAGTGAAATTTATGCTTAATTATATGTATTTCATTTTTTATTTTTGTTTTGCTTTCGCTAAGTGTTTGTATACACACTTAATTATTCATATATATACTTAATTATTTATATATAATTATGTATAGATTTGAGTGAAGTTTATGCTTAATTGTTTCCATTTTATTTACTTATATTTCTTTTTGCTTTCCCATGAAGCAAAGAATGAAAAAATGTTCAAAAGCCTTGTAATTTTTCAATTTCTGTGGAAAATTTATTTTTAGCATGGTATACAATAAAAAAAGTCCCATACCAGTTCATGATAACATTAAAAATAGTTAAACTGCTCAAAAACTTTAGTATAATAAATCAAGTTATCCTTTTATGTATATTCTAAGTCAAAGTTTGTTGAAAATCTGCCAGTTTGATTAAAAGCTTATAAGAAAATTAAACTTTTCACCCCAAATCTCCACATAAAAGCTTGAGTAAAATTCAGCAGTGGTGTTTTAATTCATGCATGCCCCCGACCCTTTTTATTTTCACTAAAGCTTTTTCCTAACCCCTCACCCTACCCTTTTTATTTTCACTAAAGCTTTTTTCTAACTCCTCACCCTACCTTTTTATTTTCACTGAAGCCTTTTCTTAAATCTCCCCCTCCCCTCCCATCTTTTTTTACAGGACTACACCATTGAAAGTAAGGAAACAAAGAAGTGGTGCATTCTGGCAAAGCTTTAAAAACCTTCGAACAGAAATAATTCCCAAACAAGTTAATAGCAGAGAGGGAAAAGTCATTTTTCATTGTAATAGCCACAATGAAAAATTGCCAATTGTCCAAGTCTTTCTTTTTTTTTTTTTTAGTTTACTTAGCATATTGTTTTCCTTCAATTTACATCAATGATACACTTAGCTTCATTTTGTTTTCCCTCCCGTTTCTTTTTTAAAAAGAAACAATTTAAAATTTATACAGTATAATGCCCCAGGGAGAATGTTACTGGAACAAGAAACTTTTACTTTTGGAATATTACTGGAAACAAACTTGCTAGTGAAAATTCTTTCAAAACATATTCTGCTAATAAGGCAATGTAGTACCTAGAAAAAAATTCAAGGCTAAATAATAAAACAAAAACATAAAAATAAATTTACGTCAAGGTCATTGAAATTGTCAACTCACCAAATAGATTCTTATGGAAATGTACCCATTTTAATTTATTTATAATAAAATATTTTCAAGATTTCTTTACATATTCTGAATTTTGAAAATTTTACATTAAAGTAACTTTAGATTTTCTTATCAAATTTGGATGGAATAGTAAATTGAACTCATACTATGTTTCTACTTTCTACCAGAAGTACAATTTGGAATGCATATTTTTTAATGCATCTTTTTGAGCGATTCATTAGTCACTACTTTATTTCCATAAAACAATTTAAAATATGTAAGGCACCTGCGACTCATTCTGCTCAACTAAAACAGAAACATAATAAAGATAATGTATTGTAAATAATTATTATTATTCATTATTTCACAGCGGACATAATGAATACAATACTACATCACAATAAACATAACATTAAATTCATTATTCCATAATGAATATAATGAACAAAATGGGTATTTCTTGGTTTTAGAAGATACACAAATGAACGGTAAGTACAACACGATTGATTCACTTACACAAAATAATTCATTGATGGTCAACTGGAACATTTACGAGATTCAGAGATTTACATGCAAATGTAAACTTATAAAAGGCAGCATGCTGCAATACACACATCTTGCAAATAACACTGACATAAAAAGGAAGAAAATACAACATTGAATGTTAAGCTGTCTCGCATCAATTACAAATATTACAATCTCTATTGGTCAAATTTCAACATTAAAATGCAATATTTTAGAAGTAGTTTAGAACACTTCCCATTTTAAAACATTTTTAAAAATTATCAATAAATACATAACTCCAGAATTTCATTTCTTAAGATCATTTTCAGACACATACATTTATCCTCCGTTTATTAGTTTAGCCACAAGGCATAGACTAATAATATGTGTATTTTCATTTTCTTTCTTTTTCTAAAAAATATTTAAGTATCAACAAAAACATCCTGAGTTGTACACATTAAACTATTAAACTAACTAAGTTAAAGACTTAAACAATATAACAATGTTCGTTTTGGTTGAATTGGTTTTGATTGATTTAAGCAAGTTGGTTCCAAACAAGTTTTTATTGCACCACCCTTATTAGTATATATTATTGCAAACATTAACCATGTTCTTGCTATAAAAGAAGTCATATTATTTTTGAATCATTACTTTTTAACAAAACAAAAAAAATTTCCTTCTCACGCTCAAAAATGAAAAACAATGACCAAATAAGAAACAAAAATTTTGAATTGCACTGACAAGTCTTAAACCAATCATATCGTGATGAGGGGGGAGGCATGTCCAAATGCTGCTCAACATAATTAATTACCATTTTGCTCCATGAGTAACTCATAAATCAGAAACTTACATGATAGAATTTTGCATTGAAGAGATAATTAATAACAAAAGCATAATGTTTCTAATTCAATAAATGTTTTGATCCGTTATTATCAAAACTATTGGAATGTCGACATTCCTGGACTCAAATAATAAATATGATTTAAATCATTGTTCATAAATATTTTAAATTGCTATATGCACAACAAAGAGTGACATCCCTAATCAGTTGAAAATTATTGAAAAATTTCAAACCTATAGACATCAATTATCAAAGGAAAACAAATTCATTAAATGGAATGTTATAAAATTCAACTGAATATAATTTCAGTCCAACAAATAATAAATAAAATTAAGTATTTGAACAGCTAAATAAGTTTGTGTATGATTTCAAATGTAATGTATATATATAGATTGATATATTACCAATAAGTAAATAAATATATAAAAATGTTTCAACAAAATATTATGTACATTAACAATTGGAATGTCAAAATATATAGGAAAAAAAGTAATATGCTTCAAAGCACATACACAAAAAACCCTCTAATTCACCTATCTCATGTTCTGCCTAATTAAACGCAAGCGGATTTGGTCAGAAAAAGAAAATGATGTACTTGTTCAAACCTAAAGATCAACAGACTTAATTTGTCAATTCTGACTATTGATCATCATTTGTTATTTTTTTTTGCTATAAAAACATGACTCAACCATGATAATAATAATTTTAATGCTAAGTTTTAACCACTTAACAATAAATAACTAAAATGGAAATAAAAATAAAATTGAAAGTACACAAACCATGTTGTGCCCACTCTTTGTGGCATGCCAATCACATTCGCCTTTTAATTTTTCAATCCGACTTTTTTCGTAATCTGACGGTACTTTAAAGAAAAAGGAATAAGTGGATTAGGGGGTTTCAAGTGTATTTGAGTTTAATATAATCTCAAACTTAACTCCCATTTAACATGTAAATAAATTCTGGTTGCGGAATTACCACTTAATTTGATTATAAACACACACTGATTCAAATACTACTAATATACAATACAGCATAATCTTACTTAAAACAATGACCATTTAAAATAATATTTTGAATATTGTTGTTTTAACAATGATCGAAAGTGTTTTTGTCATTATTAATTAACTTAAAATCACTTTTAATTTATGCACTTAAGTGTTGGTTTCAGCATTGAATCAAGCTTAAAAATTTCTCAAGTCTACAACAATGGCACTAAAACTGCAGAATTAAACTTCACTGGAGATTAACAGCCCTAAAATAAATTTTTTCCTTAACATTTTTTCTTTAAAAAAAAGCAAGTTTGAAATTTCCTCATTTAATGCATCACAACATATTTTGATTCCCAACAACAATGATCAAACGTACTAAAGCTGCAAATGGTCCGTTGCTAACTTATAAAATAATTTTTTGAGAAATAATATCAGGGTGCAAATAAAACATTCGCCATGGATGAATGATATGCAACTTGAGCAAAGCTATAAGACATTCAGCCTGAATAAATTACAAGTAGCTTAAGCAGAGCTATTATAATGAATCATTATAAAATAATGCAGAAATAAAATTTCATACAAAACTTCCACATAAACATTTAGTTTTTCACCAATTTCAAATTTTTAGTTAGTAGCTTGTGGTCAGTAGACACAAGTTCAACAGAACCTTTCTACAAACTGGTTTTTTATCAGTAAATGAAATGTAAATGAATCATGTTTATTTTCTCTCACCAGTTGGTGAAAAAAAAAATGTCTGAACCTCAAATAAATTTTGTTCTAAAAAACAGAGTATGCAAAAATAGAAATGACATTGTCTAAAATATAAATAAGAATTAAAAGTAAATGATAAATGGCTGGTTGGGTATTTTTATCACTAAAATGTGCCTTGAAATCGACAGCTTGCCAGCAGCAAGCAAATATTTTCAGGCTTTATTTTGAACACTTCCAATAAGTGTCGAAGGATTTTTGAAAATTTCCAAAATAGAATTTTTGAAGATTAAAAACCACTATGGAATCTGATTTCAGAGGCACCAATGTTGCTTCCAAAACCAGATGACGATGAAGGATAAGGCATGTGAGGGGGAATAAAAACAATTTACCTACGAAACTAACTTCAACAAAAGAGAAAAAGAGTCGACTAAAATCGGTCTACAAAATTACTGAAAAAATATTTCTTGTGTGCTGCAGGTAAATTTTGCTCTTTACAAGTTTAAGCTCAAATATGTTTTGAAAACAAGTAAAGTGTAAAACTTTTACAGCTGAAACTACCTTGGTCAGTGTTTGTACAATCACTATTCTATACATAACAATTGCATATCTGAAATTATTTATAGATGTAACTATATTTTCTTTAGAATTATATTATAATAAAAAGGATTTTTTGGAATAACAAAACTTAATTATTATGTATAAAATATAAAACACTAGTAAAAAAAACATACATAAAAAACAAACTTTTATAGTCAAAAACAAAATGGCACATGAACCAAATAAGAATGCAATTAAATTGCTTTTCTGTGAAGATTCAAATTACGTTTTTTATGTTTTATTACAAAATACGAAACTGTATTGGTAAGTAGCTAAAAAACAGAGTTTTTTTGTACCTAAATTCTTTCTTTACCTATGTCCACGGTTGTGTGGTACGAACAGAAATATACAAATATCACACATAGCTTAACTATCAATCTCTTAAATACATGTGTATTTGTTTTATATTTATATTAATATAATATCTCTTTATATATATATAATTTTAACAAAGAAATAAATAAAATTCTACAGCATTACATTACAAGAGAAACTAGTTGCAGTTGAACAGCTCATTCCGTTGACACTTAAATCCACAGGGGCAAAAATATACTTTACAAAGGAACCTTAAAATGCTTGTAAAGTATTAGGCAGAGCTTTCATATAGGCACAAATCATTCATACATGAAACCATATAAATTAATTAATAAGCATTCATTTATTTATGGGCAAAAAAATCAAAGTTTTAAGATTTGTTTTAAATTGTTAATGCTACTAAATTGTTGCCAAAACAATGGACAAAACATTTCAGAATGCATCAACTTACATCAAATTAGTAAAAAGACATTTCTAAAACAATATGCATAATTTTGGGGTATTGTAGAGCCTTTTGATTAGAAAAATGTGAAATTATGGTAAATACAATAGCGAAATCTTCACCAATATTAAGACATCAGAATTTTAATCTAAAGAGTCAATATTTTTTAAACTTTTGTTTCAGTTACCCACTTTTATAATTTTATCAAAATTTGCCTTATATGGGATATTCTTTCGTTTCTGTGAAATCTGAGATATAGACAAGTATGACGGTATATAACAAAAATTACATAACATATTTTTAAATAAATTGATTATCGATTTCCCTTTCATTAAAATTAATTTTCTAAAAGACTCAATTAACACCTCTTCTAAATTAAAAATCCAACGAAAATTGCATCATAGTAAAAAATGCTAAAAGAGATTAGATTCTAATAAGCAAGTTACTTTTGTAAAAATAACTCATCTACAAATACTAAAATATTTTCTGCCATAAATATCTGAATGCTCATCCACCTAATTGTGTTTACATGCAAACAAAAGCATTAAAAATGCATATTTTTGTGCATAAACATCAAAGAGATCGTTTAACTCATTTTAGAAGAATATATACATAAGTTTAAGTACACTTTCAATATTCTAATGAATTTCTCATCCATTATTTGCAGTAAGATGGGAGATTTTTTTTTTCTTTCAAATCTTGCAATAACAAAAAATAAGTAGAAAGAACATTAAGCAAAGATAAGCCAAAAAAAAAAAAAAAACATGTAAAAGTAGCACACTCTTGAATTAGGATATTAGTTATTCAACAGAACAAATTTATTTCCTGAAAAAATATATAAATACCTATAAAAATAAATAGAATTGAATTAGAGAAACAAAGTTGACACTATATATCTACCTGTATTTTTTATTTCTAATTAGCACAGTTCTTTAGCAATTTTAAAAAGTTATTCCAAAATGAATCAGAATCACCAAAGCAACTCTACCCATGCGTCTCAAAATATTTTTTAACACATAAAAAGTTAAGAAAATATCACATTTCCTAAATACAATTAAAAACTACAAAACACTAACTACTTCCTGATGTTACAGAATAATTCTGAGAAAAATGTATGATTCTCGTCTTAGCTTATGGAAGTCACAAGTACTTTAAATTAAAATTATCACAGCAGATAACTTATTTATGCAGTTGAAATTAATGTTCGATAATAATGGAGGATAGGTAGAATATACAAATATTTCTACAAACTGGATTATATTAATAATGAGGCATTAGAGCCTTTGGTGTGCTTAAATATCCATTAATTGGATTTGATTTTATAAAAAGGCAGAAAGGAAAATTAAAAATGGATTATAGTTAAATTACATTTAACTGAATGTGACAAATTACTTCTTATATTCTATTAATAAAAATAACCTTTTCTTTTACATGAAGAAATAATATTTCCTTCTTCCCTGGTCGTTTATTACTATTTAAATTAAAATTTGAAAATTTCTCCTACAACAATTTTGTTAAAATACATTTTGGTACAATATCCATGAACAAACTTAAAATATTCTTTTCTTTTCTAGTTACATATTATCAAATAAAAAATTTAAAATTTGACAATTGTTCTTGGTGTTATTTCTTAAAAAATTCATTCTTATAGATCACGCACAACATAACAAACAGAATCCTCTTAGGTTCCAACAAAACTAACACAACAAAAGCAAGATTCGTACACTACTGAAAATCAAGACAATCAGCTAGCAGCACTCCCACCGCCAATAATGGATGAAAAACTTAAAAGAAGCAAATAAAAATGCCAAACTTGAAAATGAAAAACTGGAATGACCCCTCAGATCTTCCTGAGCACGTGCTGAAGATCGAGAACTTCCGGAATGACGATGTCCTCCAGCCGTATGTTGGAGGGGTTGAAGGGGAAGCGAATCGGGAAGGCATACTTAGTGTCCATTAGTAGGGTGCTGGGCCCCGCATTCAAGCTCTGGCCGGCAGCCGCTTTCTCTTCATCCCGCTTCAGCAGGCACTGCTGCATCTTCCGGATGAAAGAAATGGGAACGCGCTCTTCGTAGTCGTCTGCCGGGGTGTACAGGTTCAAGATCTTGATTATCTGTAAAACAGTTCGAGAGGTATTTCAGGTGCCTTAACAGAAAAATCATTTGGTGGGCTAAATTTCAATGAGGCAAATTTGTCGATAAGTGGCAAAAGTGGAACTGATGGCCAGAGGCTAGGGTTTTCAGCACCCGGGGACAACTGAAGATTTTGCGCCCCCTGTGCCCCTGGGGGCGCCCCTGAAAGGAGTTAAAAAACTTTTATTCTTCCTAAATGATAAATAGTTCTTAAAAACGGCCCTTTTAACTTTCGTTTTTATTAGCGACTATTCACTTCTAAGGGGAAAATGGGGACACTTTGGCTTCGCAAAATTATTTTTCCGATTTCCCACGCAATCCTGAGCTACGTTGGTCATTCCCGATAAGATTTGCAGATCTTCAGCTCAAATAGTTTTCTTTTCGCATTTAAAAATAAAATAAATTAACATTAATTTGGTGTTGCGCCTGGGGACAGCTGTCCCTCCTTGCCCCCACCTTGCTACGCCTCTGCTGATGGCACAAAAGAAAAAAAATTGATGCGTACAAGTACACCATACTACGTCCTCGTACACTTGCCAATCCTTTAACATGAAATCGTAAGAGAAACTCCCCGAACAAGGCCAAACTGAAACACGAATCCTACCCTCATTTTTGACGTCAAATTTGGCAAAATACAGTCTTGCCCATTTATAATGAAATCAATGGGACCCAATGAAAATTTCATTCCTACCATAATTTTGTAATAAAAACTACTGAATAGCATGCGGTGAAACGAGGAAGAATTGAAATTATTATGTTATAACTGCAATTTCTTAATATAAGGCTTTGCTATACATGAGCGCTACTGTATTGCAAAGTTGTTCCTGAATGGACAAAAATTTAACTACAGAGAGATACTTTCGATAAAACATTTTTATGCTAAAATCAACTGGATAATCAACATGGATTTGACATACATAAAAAAAAAGAGTAAAAAAAAGCCATTTTGGAGTACCCAAATTAAACTAAAAGGCGAACTACACACAACTTACATACGAAATTTCAACTCACCATGACCAATTGTTTTTGAAAGAACATATCAGCAAAGGCATAAATCAGATAACATGTAAACATATGCGACAGTATTTATGCTTACGACTTAAGTCTATTCTATAACAATATTTATTAGCACTGAAAACAATGGTTATGAAAGTACAGTAAAACCTGTAAAGTTGGCCATTTTTGTAAGCTGACCACCTGTCTAAGTTGACAACTTTTGTCAAGAACAAAATGAGCCCTATATTATATAATGCAGAGAAACCTTTGTAACTTCACCACCTAAGTTGACCACCTGTCTATGTTGACCACTTATGTACGCCAAATTTGGATGGAAGTGTCAGAAAAACACTTTGTAAGTTGACCGCCTAATTATTACTATATTTATTTATCTATTTTGGAATGGTAAAATAGCTTCTCCAAGATATTTTTTATTAGTTAGATCAGTAGTTGTCTGGATGGATGGATGAAACATCAGTATAAAGTTTGCCAAAACCTCTTTGTAAGTTAACCAAATCGGAAAACTACTATGAGCACTTTTTATTCTTTAAATAAATTTCTTCTTTTTTCTTTGATCTGCTGTAGCCATTTGGAAAAAAATATATATTTTAGGAAATCTTTAGTAACTGACATGATTAATATGTGTGATATTTATCTTAATTTTAACCGCGTACTTTACTTTTGAAGTTGTATAGGATACATTGCAAGTCATTCGGGTTAAATTTCTTTGACATTTTAGATAATAATGAAAAGAAAAGCTAATGACTATTTTAAAGTAGCTTCATTACATGAACCTACATTTTAAATAGTTATAAATGAATACATGCATAGTGTAAGAAAGAACAAAAAAACCCTTCACCCTCTATAACTTGCCACCTGTTTATGTTGACCAATAAAGTGCTGCACCACAAGTGGTCAACTTACACAGGTTTCACTGTGTTTAGATTTCAATATATTCACCATTCAGCAAGACAAAATTACAGGTCATTTTTAAACACATATTTTTTAAAACTTTGATCTCGATGATGGTGTAAATATTTTGCCTCTAAATATCTAGGATGCACACACTTATCTGGTGAGGTGCTGCACTTTTGTGAATGCTCGAGAATAATATGGACTCGTAAAGCAAACAGCAATAACTGAATCCACTCACTTGTGATGTGGTAAGTTTGTTGCACATATCAGACACGCTCTGCACGTCCTCGTCTGTTTTGCGAGCTTGGAGCAACTGGGATGCCTGGACAATAGGTTGTAGAGTTTCAATGACTTCTTGGTCTTGCATTCTCAAATCACGGCACCACTGTTCAAGATGACTTAAATTGTATCTAAAGAATGGGAAGAAAGTTCAAAGTCCACCAAATTATGCAACAAATTCAACAGCTGAAGAGTGCTGAACAGACTACAATTTATGATACTATTCATACATTTTTGGGCCTAGAGTTAGTAGTAAAGTACAGACATTCAGGGTATCTTTGACCCATAAGGGGGAACTTTGAACCATGTTATATCTTCTAGCATATTTGACTAATAAAAAAAACTGGAAGGTCCATTGCTGCCCTCAGCTAAATAGGTTATAAAATCAGTTTTCTACTGTTATTTTTTAAATTAAGTCAAATATACTAAAAATTATGACGTGGTTCAAAGCTGCCCTGAATAACTGTATTGAAAGCTGCTTAACCCTTTATCTGCTGACAGTACTTATAAGTACCATTCTCTATAAATTACATCCAGCAACCATTTTTATCAATATTCTAATGGTACTTTGCCAGAACTCTTAGAATTTCATCTTTTCAGGATACATATCAGCAAGAGTTCTATAAAGAGTATTATAGCGAGGAAAGGAACATAGATAGTTTTGAAACCGATGCTGTGTGTTGAACTGCAATTTTGTTCAGATTGCTCCCCTTTAGTTTCTCTCCAGAAAAGTAGTAACGTTTAAGAATCAAGTCACTGATTGTGTCAGTTAAGAACTTTTTTTAATGTGCCAGTTAAAAACTTCGAAAACTATTTGACGAAATATTTTGATTAAAAAGTGTATGTAATTAATTTCACAGTTAAAATACTCTGTACCACTTATTAGCTGTAAAGAAATAAATTCTTATAGACTGAACATTTTATTTATTTAAATCCCTTAATTTTCAGTGTAATACCCAGACAAACTATTTATGTAAAAAAAATTACTGTAGATCATTTATGATCTGCGGTAATTTTTCAATTAATGCAGTAGATAAAGGGTTAATGAAACAAAGTTAAAATTTTTTTATTCGCAAAAGTAGTTTTTATTATTTAGTTAAAAATATGATTTTTAATAAAAAATAAAAATACATCTTATAACTGAAATAAAGATTACATTAACGAAAATTAATAAGTTTTAAAATTTCAGCATAAAGCAACATGCATATTTTAAGAAACACAGAGCTCATACATTTTGATCTAGGGTTTTATTTGACTACTGACAGAATTTTTCCTTTCATAGGGAGTTGTCCCACAAAATTGCTATGGTATGGGGATTTTTCTTGAATTGATTTGAATTTTTCTTGAGCATTAAAATTTGAGAAATAATCAATGGCCGGCTTATACAGGAAAATTAAGGTTTTTATAAATTGGATTTGTTATCTCTTTTATTAAGCCTGCAGAACAATCATGAATGATATAGTCTAATATGCTTATTGTAAAAATGCTTATTTTAACTAAGTAGAACATTATTACCCAGTGAGGAACTTGAAATTAAGCTATCACCTAGGTTATTTCTAATTATTTAACCCCAAAAAAATCCCTTCCTTTTACATGAATGGAAAAACAAGCAAATAATGTTACCGAATCTGCATTCCTTTTGACCAGTGGCACATATCTTTTCGTAGCAACAAATTATTCAGGGCTCCAGCACAAATAAAATAGAACAGCTGTAAAGAGTAACATAAACATTAATATATTACCTATTTTATTTAGGCAAGGAGTGTAAGGAATGTCTTTAAAATGAATACATTTCCTACCTGTTTGTAGATTTGAGTTATTAACTCAGGATCAATGCCATGTATACTAAGAACTTTGAAAAAGGCCGAGAGCTGTAAAAGAAAGAGGGGAATTATAAGTTGCATAAAATGATTAAAAAAAAAAACAAATATTAATGCGATGAGAACGGCACGGCGAGAATTCTCAATTAATGTGAACCTCAGCTTACTGCATATGGCATTGAATACAGATGTACAATCTTCAAAGAGTATCAGAATTTCTGAATGAAAGATGATAAAATAACTCTCAAAAGCAGACTTTTCATCATTATCAAAGATAAGAAATTTTCAAAAGCTGTACATTCCACACACACACATATAAACATTGTATAGCACAATGATTATTATGATAAAGAATTGAGAAAAGTGAATTCGTTCAGCTTGAAGTAATTAAGTTTCCAAATAACCAACCTTTTAAGAAAAAACTGCCCAGAATGACTCTCGTGCCTGACCTTGAGAGAGCATTTTTTCGTGGCGAGAACAAACAACACAGAGGCTCAAAGCCATTAGCCATCAGAGTTCATTCATTATTGGAGGACACTTATTTCCCCTTACACATGGAATTATTTTATCACATGGAATTGTTTAGTCCTCACCCCATTGGAAATTTTCTCCTCAGAGCCAAACAATAAAGTAAAACAAAGGGAGCAGTTTATTACACATAAAGCTATGTATTTTTGTACCACATATCATAAATAACACTCAGAGTTAAAATCAAATTGTCTAACCAAGTTATACAATTCTAAAATGCACAATTATGGAAAAATTCTTTCGCTTCAGTGTCAAATAACACTAGAATATCTTCTGCATAATATGCAATTTTGGGTTTGCTACCTAGAATATTTTCAATTAATCAATGTTGATTCAATAATTGTACAATAGACTTTTTAAATATGCAGATATATATATATATATATATCTTACATATAAGCGCCTTATTCTGTCTGTCCGCTATAGGATCCCAGGACGTTTTACCGATCGGGACCACATTCGACACGGTTAATGTTTACGACCCGAGAAACGCATCGCCGCAAAAATGGAAGTTGTGACTCAATTAGTTTTTTTTTTAATTAATTTTTTTTTTAATTTTCGATGCTTTTTTTGACCTGTTTTATTTTATTTTTGCATTGTTGCTGTGGTTCCCAACAGTATAATTACAGTTGCCGTGTGAACAAATAAATTAATGCAGTTGCCGTTTAACAAATGTAACAAATATACTAATAATAATCAAAACGTTCATCCAACATATTGAGTGAGGCTTCGCTGTATTTTCAATTTCCGTTAAAAATGAATGCATAAGCGAATTTAATTTAATCCTTTCTTTCTTTTTAATTTATTTCTTTATCGTCTGCGCCTTTTCAACTTTTCTTATTAGAGTGGCAGCGCTCTTTTTGCCCAGTTTCTTTAAAACGTTTGTTTTGAAAAGCATAATAAAATTTTCAATAAGTTATTTCGATGATAAATATATATTTTTCACAAACAACTTGATTATATAGTAAATAAATGTATAGTAGTGTGGGGCAGTAAGAAAAGGAGCGTCCTCACCGTCTGACCTGGTTAATTCAGTTTGAATGAGCTTGCACAAATCACTTTGATTACAATTAATAATATCTAGAACAGCGGTCATTTCGTATGACTGCCGGGCGTACCAGTATATATATATATATATGAGATTTTCCAGAAACCTGAAATGGCAATATTTTTCAGGATATATAGTTTCCTTTCCCTCCCACTGATGAAGAGGCAGGTTTTGTCATTTGTTTTTTTCCTTTTAAATTGTTAATCTTTTAATTTTCATGTCAACTGTTGACATACCCACTTGTTAAGGTGTTTTTTTATTTCTTTATATCATTAATTATTCTACAACCTGTTTTAGTGTGCTGCCTTGGGCACCTTTTGCAAATTGCTCTTTTCCCTTCTTTTTTTGGTCTATATATATAATGTACACACACATTATTACCACATTTTGTTCAAGAAAAAATACTAACTTCTTTAATAAGACTGTCCAGTGCTCGTTGAGGATCAACTGGAGATTCAACTTCACGAGCAATGCTGGAAGATCGCCCTCTCATGCCAGAAGGTTTGTTCCCAGAAATACCTGGTATTGCTTCATGCTCTAAAACAGCAGGAACTGAAAGAAAGAGCTTCATTTTCAAAAAAGTGCATATTGCATTCTCAACAATTTGTACTTTAGAATATCAATTAAACATAATAAAATCAAATAATTCTAATTCTAGCAGCTAAATTCATGTCGAATCCAGTAAAAATCTTTCATCTTGAAGCCGTAAAGATTGCAAAATGTCAAGCTCCTTTAGCTCAGAAGTCTCAAATACTATATTTTTTATGCAAATAATAAATGCAGTTATGCGAATCTAATGCACATTGTTTTTGGCCAAATGTAGTATTCAAAATAGTGCAAAACTAGTCCGCAGTTCACCGATGACGTTAACCAAATTTATTCGCCAACAAACAATTTTTTTTATTATTTAAAGTTTTAAAATGGGGATGCGCATTAGATTCGATGGGCATTAGATTCGCATAAATACAGTACATCAATAGGACATTGATAAAAAGGCAATTCCATAAGAAATTTCCATACTTTCTTTTTATTATCAAAGTACTAAAAATCAAAAATTGAATTTTGAATTATATTAGAATGGTGTTAGATCAGAAACATCACTATGGGGTGACTGGGAGCGACACCTTTTTGTGGTTAACACCGAAAATGGATTTAACAATATTGTAAGAACTCTACTAAGAACTATTTCAAAATATTACATAGACATTTTAAAATTCATTGAGACCTTTTCTAAAAGAAATTACATTACATAACATTGTAGAAAAAAAAGCCATTAAATTAAAATTGTATACAATTTTCATTGCTTAAAATAGCAAAGCCAGCTTTTGACTTAAAACGTAACAAGTAATTGCTCTTAAAAGTGCAGATGAAGAATTTTCCTCGGACAACAGCTAAAAGGTACTGCAGTTTGTTTGTGAAGGAAATATTTGTTAAAAAAAAAAAGAAGATGCATTACAGTGAATTACTTATAACTCAAATATCAACTTAATATTACCTATATAAGGTTGCACTCTTATTTCCATCAGTTTAATCACAGCTTGATAAATCCAGACGGCTACATCGCTCAGCAATTGCCGATACTCCGATAAATCAAAATTTCTCAAGGACTGCTCATTTTGCTTAGGAGTATTTTCAGCTTGAAATGCCTGTAAAATATTTAATACACCATGCATAACTGAAAAATAATTTTTAAATTTATTTTATACATAGAGTGAATCCAGAACAGTAAATTTTTACCTTTATGCGGATAGTAAAAATCTGGAAGTACTTTATTGAGAATTACAAAAATTGCGAAATATATTGCACACACATGTTGCAATGGATTCATTTTTATTCAATGAAAATCCTCTTTCGTATTTTAAAAGGGGTTTTGATGTAACTCTTAACACAAGCATATAATACATTTTACAATTTTGTTTGTCATTACCAGGACCCGGAGGCTAATAATAATGCATTTTTTAGCACTTTTCTCATTTTTTAGATTATTTTTCTATGTTTTAGGGTTTTTTTTAATTTTCTGATTGAAACTCAGATGAATTCATTCAATTTTACAAAACACTTAAAATTGTCAATAGAATGTAGAACTGTAAATCTATCGCACAAAACTGAATGAAGACAAATCGGAGGAAATGAAATAGTTTTGACTTTGAAAAACATTGCTGGTGCTATAATTGGAGAAGATATAGAGTGCCTTGTTTGAAGAAAATTGATTAAAATGAGTGATCCTATTTGCTTAAAATTTACCCCAACAATGTCTAAATTGAAAAAAACTTTTCAAAATACAAAAACCTTACTTTCGTATGTGGTCTTTGATAAAATAAAAAAACATTTAGATACACATAGCAATTAAGAGCCTATCATTTACGACAGTCAAGTTATCAAAACACTCTTACCAGTTATTGGCATACTGTTTTCATTATTTTTTTTATTTATTTTAGACAGTCTTTTAATGACATTGCTACTATAATTTTTCAAGTAACAAAAAATATAAATAACGGAATTTTGACTTCAAATCTTAAGTGCATTCTTCAAAACATTAAATGAATTTTTTTTTGCAACTTTATTGGCCTTTTTTTGGGGGCATTTATGGTGTGTTTTTAGAGCCTTTTCATGGATTTTTTAGGTCATCAACTTCCAGGGTTTGGTCATTATATTGTTCTTTTCATCTTCAAGTGAACCTCCTAATCCTATTTTACACTATACTAGAGAAATATTATTTAAGAACTAAACTAAACTTTGTTGGGAGGGAATCATAGAGTAACTTACTATATCACAAAAATATAACAAAAATGAAAAGGAAAAAAGTAAAGCTATATATAACTTGGTGAATACCTTATCTCCACTGTACTGTTTAAGATTGTGCAATAACCTGCACGTGTTAGCCAGCCATAATATAGTATAATCCAGTTCTTCATGACGTTTCTGAAATTAAACAGAATATTTTAAGCCAGAATTTTAACCAGAAAGTTTTTAAGTAAGTAATCATTAAAATGCTACATAAAGCAACACATTTTTTTAACAAAAACATTTGATAATTTACATAGTGTTTAAACACACATAGGAAGAGAAAAACTACTTTCATTTTTTCATACTGGATATTCAAGAATATTTCTATTTAACTATTTGACCGTGCAGAATTCCACATTTAATGCCATGAGTATTTAATTTAATAAATAATTTTAACGGTATAGTTTCTACTATTTTTCAATTTAATGCTTGAAAATACAAACACCAAATAAAATATAAAAGAGCCCCTTTTAAATTTAGTTTATCAAAAATCAACAACCCAGCAAAACAATTAATTGGAGAAAACGTAAACAAAATGCGGGACTCGAACCATGGGTGTTGGGTATACCAGCCTTGTGCTCCTAACCACTCGGCCTCTAACCACCAAACACAACACCAACTTGGCATCCATTAAAGGACCTCTCCTTGAATAATTTTAAACTTCAAATTTAAGATAATCGGTACAATTTTAAACCGCGTGTCTATTTTTCCGGTGTAGCGGTTAAGGAAAGCTTCAAAGTGGTGCCTCATTCATGAAATTTGATAAAGTATTAAGGAAGTTATGGCGTGCAGATCAAAAAAAGGCTTTGAGAAATAATATATGTGATAGTTGTTATTATTGTGGAAAAAAATGACTTCTTTAACACACCCAGGTTATAAGGGGTTAAAAGCACACACACACACAATATATATATATATATATATATATACAGTAGGATACATTTTATACATCTTTCCATAGATCCTTCGACGTTGTATAAACGATACATCACTGTATACAATGGTATAGAGATGGTAGCGTAACAGATTTTGTCTTTCTGTACGAGAAGAGAAATTAATGTTCTAAACTTTAATGTAGCACTTTTTGCATTAATAAATATTTTGAAATGCAACATTTACACATTTTATAAAATAATGCTGTTAACTGATTAAAGGGCCATTTTACAGTATTTTGTCCAAACGTAGAGTCTGCAACATGACACTTTTTTTGTTATAACTACTTAATTTACACTTTAGTTATCACTTAATTTTATTTTCGAATAATGTGTTAGTAGGACTTCCACACTGGCAAAAAAAGAATGCATTTTCTTATCTTAATGTAAGAAATATTCAGGTTCAAACTTTGTGAAACGTAGAGTTCGCAACATTCGAATACTGTGAAATGGCCCTAAAACTACTTCCAAGCTGCTTTTACAATGTTTCGCTAAATTTTCATTCTGCAATAAAGTAAATTTTCTGCCAAAATATATATTTTCCTACGATGAACTTTCTTTTTCTTTTAACTTTAAAACAAGCCATATCCAATAATTTGTTACAAAATAGTGATTATAAGCATGCGTAAATTCCAATCTAAGAAATATATATATATTTTTTCTTTCCTGTGTGTACATGCTGTTCCATATCAAACAATGCCACAATATAAAATAATACATGCCTTAATAATTAGTTTAACTCCTTGAATAGTGTTATTCAGCAAAGATTTTACTTTTTCTTCATCATTAATAAAATCTGTATGACGAATGCACATGAACAGAATATAGGCTGGCAAACCAGGAAGTAAATTTACAGCTATCTTAGGCTTCAAATCTGAAATAAAGAGAAAAATGAAGATTTCACATACAAAAAGCAGACAACAACAGCAACAGTAGACTGAACAGAGTTTTGATTTGAAATTATGATTGCTTTAATTCTACAAGATGAAAACAATATCAACTCCTTAAAAAATATAAATTTGCTCATTTTTAAAATTTTGACCATTTAGTCCTTAAAGAATTACCAGAGAAAGAAATGACAATTTTAACCATCTGTATCATAGTGTAGTCTGTAGGCAACAAAATACCAGCCAAATAAATCCAAATGATAGAGGGGTGTTTAAAAAACATTAAAATCCTGAAATATGTGTTTATTATTTTAAAATGTTAAGTGGAGCAGAAATTATAAAAATATATGTGAAGCCAGTGGCATAAGAAAGGGGGTGGTCAACTGGTCTGAACCCCTCCCTTGAAATTCAAAAAAAGAAAAAAAAAATTTAAAACAATTAAAATTGAAGCTATTCTTTTGTGTCTAAAAGTTGTTTTGCCTCCTCTAAGCAATTTTATATATGCATGTAAGCCTGTCAATGTAAAACTAAAATAGTTCTGATTGCCTTTTTATTTCTTAAGCATCAACATTCACTATTCTTAACTTGAGAAAATTTCTGCTAAGCCATTGTGTTAATCCCTAATTTCATCTCATAAAACTTTAATTTGAATAAAGCTTATGTTCAAAATACAAGATTTTTAAATCATTAAAATGTGCAAACACTTTGATTTTACATGGATGGATCCAACAAACTAAGTTAAAATAAACATTTTTTTAATAATAGAAATAAAAGGAACTAAGAGACATATCTTTGTTAATTAATAAAGAAAAGATCACTACTTTTCTAACAGCAAAACTGCAAATTGGTGAAAAACAACATGCTACAACACTATTTAGCATTAATAATAATAAAAAAAATTGTTGTGGAGTTTTAAGGAATTAATTCTTTTTTAATAAAATCAGTAGTGAATCACAGTTATTCTTTAACCCTTAAAGCGTTTGAGACTTAAAATTCTGTTGCACAGTGATGTATCTAAAAGCGCGTGCAAGGTAATTTTCTGCCATCAAATTCCAAAAGCATGAAGAAAAGACCTTGCACTTTTCAAACAGATGCCTTCAGCAAAAGCTGCTCAAGAATGTAGCTATTCTGTACACAGGATTACTTTTTTAAAGAGATATTTTCTAGGCAAAGCCTGCACTTAAAGGGTTAAAGAACAGTTTGTTGACCTTCTACTCTTCTAAGCAAATAATCAGTAAAGATAAAACATATATATCTGCAAAAATAGTCTTCAAAATAGGTTCCTAGTTATGCTATTTTCAAGAATCCGCAATGAGAACAGAATCTCAGCAGTAAGGTAGGTCAAATGTAAAGTATCTTGCCCACTTTAAAAAAAAAAAACTATAAATTTTTCTGGTAGTCAAAATTTTAAGGAATAGAAATAGGGCATTTTTAGCAAAACATTAACCCATTATTTCCTAATTATAAATTTTGCTCTAAAACACAAATCTGTAAATGACTAGCATATTTATATAAACCATGGAGTATAATTTTCAGTATTAAAAATTGAAGGTTCTTTCTTCATTTGCTGATGAAAAATTTCTGAAGTTTTCCAAAAATCTATTGTTTTCCAAGAAACTTTTCATTAATTATTTCTCATTGATGCGCTACTAACGTTGCATTTAAAATTTATCAATCCCTGAAAATATTGTAATATGAAGAACAGTCAGAGAAGAGTAGTATTTATCCAAGTAAATATAAGAAGTGCACATGAAAAAGTCAGAGGCGTAGCTAGAGGGGGGCAAGGAGGGACAGCTGTCCCCGGGCGCAGCATCAAGGAGCGCCAAATTAACTCAAATTTAATCTGTTTTTAAATGCGAAAAGAAAATTATTTAATTTAAAGAGGTGTGAATATGTTTGACAAAAAAAAAGTGGGATCACCACATATCATATCGGGAATGGCCAATGTAGCACAGCACAGGAGTGCGTGGGAAATCACAAAAATAATTTTGCAAAGCCAAAGTGTCCCATTTTCCCCTTAAAAGTGAATGGTCGCTAATAAAAATGAAAGTTAAAAGGGCTGCTTTTTAGAGCTATTTATCATTTAGGAAGTATATATTTTTTAAAATTTCCTTTAGGGGCCCCTCTAGGCCCCCAGTGGCACGTGGGGGGGAGGTGCAAAATCTTCATTTGTTCCCGGGCGCTGAAAACCATAGCTACGCCTCTGGAAAAAGTATGAATAACAAGTCAAGTAATTAATCCTCACCATAAATAAGATTTTTAATAATCAACGGTTCCTCTTTTTTCTTATATTCAAACATTCCTAGATATTCAACATCTTTGTGTTTCACCAATGGCATATCATTCGATTTCTCCTTTACTTCAAGCTCTATGACGGGTTCACCTACAAATAAAATAAGTACCATCATAAATAGCTGGCATGATTATAATTAAAAATCAATCAATTTGTTTTCCTTTTATTCAAATCTTAAAGAAAGGGAAAAAAAGACATACAAGTTAATTTAACTTTCAAAAATTGCACTCTACTATTTTGGAATCATCGTTGAAAGATATATTGCAATAAATATTATGATTTTTATTACATTCCTATGCAAATAAATAAATTAACATTTTTTAAAAACACATAAGAACCTTTTTTCCTTTTAGTTCCATCGTTTTCTTCAAGTTTGTGAAAAGCAATTTTATTTTCACCAGTAAATTACATCATATCTCCATATTTTAATTTTGAAATTTGTGTGAACTTCATTTAAATGACCCACGAGCTGCGACTGTGGCAAGGTACCACAGTACCCACCTTAAATTTCCGAAACTTAAACCAAAACCCAGCTTTTTTCTACCACCCCTACTCTTTAAATGGAATTGTTCCTTACACCCACCTTTTGTGAAATGTATGTGTCCTGTATTTATTGAGAAATGAAATGGCTCATTATTTTCATTACGTTTGATGTTGAATCGTCTACAAGGAATGGATGGCTATCTTCAATTAATTGCATTGCAATTAATTGAATGGTTGTATGCTTCAGTATTGTAGAATAAGTTATTGATGATTTTATTTATTTCTATCTCTATATTAATTGTAATTGACACTTTATTAGGAAAAATGGAGGAATTATCTGAAAGTATGCAATGTAATGCATAGTTTATATTCAAATTGACTTAATTATTAATTTCAATCATTTAACTAATTAAATAATGCTTTAATAATTTTTATCTTCAATAATATTTCTGTAATTATTAATAATAATTTAGTCGATTTACACGAATAAGGCTTTTAGAAAGTCTTCCCCATTGATTAATATTTGCATTTTAACATTTTAGCTAGAATGTTTTAGATTTTTACCCCCTTTCAAAGCTTTTCCAAATTAAGAGCCCTTAAATGGAATAAATGGTATACAAGCCTGTTAACCTTTTTGCTGAAATTACATCAAACCAAGAACACTCTCATTGAAATGAAGAAACAGCACTAAAGTTAAAAACAAATGAAACGAGAATATAAATGTAACTTTTCTTAAATGTGCTTTACTTACCATGAGGACTAAGAATAACAGATGATCGCTTTGATACAGTTCCTGTTGTTAGTGAAAAAGAAAAGTAAAAGTCAACCACCACCGATAGAAGAAGCTTACAAAGAATGAAACACAAAAGCAAGGAAACAAATGCTAAGAATCACATCCACAAAAACTTTTTTTTTAATAATAATAATCAAAATTATACTAGATTAACAGGATTACAGATTTACCTTTTTTTATTTAGTTTCAATTCTTCCTATGTTAAGCAGTGCATGCATTACACATAGTAAAATGCAGTCTATTTTTTAAATATTTTCTAACATGATCTGCCAATCCTATTTTATTTGAAAAATTAAATAAAAAAGAAATTGAATCATTTTCAAAATGTGGAATTTTAAAAAGTCAACAATTAATATTGAAAACTGGCCACATAAATATATAACCTATGCAGAACCGATGACATATACTGAAATTTTTCATCTCTCTTAGCCATTGCTGTTATATAACAATTAACCACTTCATAAATAAATCAAGTTTGATTCTGAAATCTAATGTCATTTTTTTAAAACCACATCTTTCAGATTGTTAGAAGTGGGATTAAAATTCCCTCTAAAATAAATGGTTTAGATTTTATGAGCCCCAGATGGAACCATCCACGCATGTGGACTTCAAGACTGAAAAGGATAAAGATCAAAGAAAACAAAGGTCCTCAAGTACAATTGTTGCAAAAATTACAAAAATTAAAAACGTGCAAAACAAAATTAATTAATGAATTTCCAGTTTAACAAAAAATTCCTCCTGGACTATATGAGCCTACTTTTCCATATACAAACTTTGAATTTATAATCTAGTTATCTCTCTCTTTTTCTCATTTAGCATTAGTTCTAAATTACTTTAAATATACATTTTGCAATAGTTAATACATAATCATTCATTTATTCACTCATTCATGTATTTATTCACTCATTTATTTAATTTTTCATTTACTCATTCATTTACTTTTTTTTTTCATTTATTCCCTCAATTATCTATTCACTCATTCATTCAGAAATATCCTCAAAAATTGCAATAAAAAAGTTTCATAGGAAAATAGACTCGTTTAGTTCTGATTGAACTTTGTATTTGTACATATTCTACATCATAACGTTTTTCCAATCAAGATTATTCCAAGCAATTTCATCTGTTAGATCAGGATTTATATGGGATTAAAATTTCCACAAAGGAGCTACGTTTTTTTTTTTTTTTACTCTTTAAAAATTGTTCATATAAAAGAAAATACTTCACACTGAGCGCTTCTTCCAATAAGCTTGTAAATAATAGGAGCTTGGATCTTATCCCTAGAGTTTACATAATTTGTTTCATTTTTGTCCATAGGCGCTAACGTTAAGATTTTTTGACTGCTTAAAATTGAACAAAAAATTGCTTGAATCAAAAAGGAAAATATGGAAATGAGATGTCCTCCCTGAAATCTTTCGAATGCAAAAAATAATCTTTTGAATCGGAAAATTCCCTCAAAATGTATTTAGGGGGGGGGGGGCAGACAGACAGACAGACCGACAAACACACATTTCCCCCCATCTCAAAATCCTACTTCCAAATTCTTTATTTTCCATCTTTATTTAACTACTTCACTTATTTTTGACAATATTTTTACGATACTTTGAGCCTTCTTTCATGCTTTTTTTTTTTTTTTTACTTTTACGAGAAAGTAGCCTAAAAAGAGATTGTTTGCTTCTTACACAGGAACGAAGA
Source organism: Octonoba sinensis (assembly GCA_038502835.1). NCBI lineage: Eukaryota > Metazoa > Arthropoda > Arachnida > Araneae > Uloboridae > Octonoba > Octonoba sinensis. Next base: position 21,489,806 of record CM076601.1, on the reverse strand, counting down.
GAAAAAAACATTGTTATGTATTTTGTTCTTTTAGTCTTTAAAAATTAGTTAGCTGTTAAGTAAGTAAAATGTTATGATACCCGAGATGGGGTCAAAGGCAAAATAATACATTAAAAGTAAGAACCTGAAATTAAAAATAGTTACCAGTATCTTTGACTTTCATAGCATATAACTTAAGCTGTTTTTTCAACTTCTTAATTTGTTCAGAAAATACATCAATTTTCTCACGCAAATCCTACACAAGAAATGCAATATAGGTATGTATTAGTTAAGAGACACAACAAACAGGTTAATACACAATGTCAAAAATAAATGTCGTGTAAACTGAACAAATAAGTATATAGTGAAAACGTACCACGTTTTCTCCAGTAAGCCGATTGATCTCATGTTGTAGAATTGCTTCAGTTTGTGCTTGAGGCGTCTTTTTCAAGTTCTGCAAGTCAAAACAATATTTCAATACTGATTACTAATCATTGAAAAGTTTCTACCATTCCTCAAAAACTTCAATACATTAAAGTGTAACTAGAAAAAATACCACTTTACCCACTATAAAACTAACATAAATTTGCAATTTTTGATAAGAAAAAAAGATTAGTTACTTGACTTAGCAGCTTCTGCTGCCTTTCGTTGTCTTTTTGCAGTTTCTGCAATTCGTGTCTTAGTTCTTTTTCCGTAGCCTCTGCCTTGCTTTTTTCGGTTTGTACTTCAGTTTCCAATTGCCTACGAAAGTAATATTGAATATATCAAATGTAAATCATAACTAGACACTAGTTATAAAATATTATTGCTTCGGAAATTGAGAAAAACTTTTATTATTACACACACAAAATGTAAGCTTTGTAGAGTAGCTTGTTAATTGAAGAATTCAGTTCGAACATGTTAAAAGACTGTTATAAAATTCCGAGTTTAAAGCTATACATTTATTTATTATCATTCATTGCAGAGTGATTCAGACATATGTCTGTATTTGCAAAACTGCAAAAATAATTGTAACTAGTAGGGCTCGACCGATGGCATTTTTTGGCCGATGGGCCAATGCCGATTGTTGGTCGATTGTTCCAAGATCGGACGATGGCCGATTGCCGATTATTCTCCTCTTCCATTGGCCGATGGCCGATGGAAAAAAAAAGTCGCTTTAAACCATTAAAATGTGTAGAATGCTTGTCAAAAATGTCATTTTGAATCATTTACTATTTATTTTTATGTTTATAAAAGCATAAATGCATTATTCAAGCACCGTAAAACTGTTTGGGGGAAGTTTACATAATAATTAAACTGAAAGAATCACTCGCGATTCTAGTAAAGTAATTAAACTATTTGGAGGTTAAGAAAATTAAAAAATGCTATGTCAGAGGATTTTTAATTCTTTTTTCTTATCTTTGCCAAAAAAAAAATACTCAACAGCTATTGGATTGCTCGGGTCTAATTCCCTTTCGTTCAACATTTTCTTTTTTAACACCTGCACTGCAAATGCCAAGTGCCGCTGTCTTTATTTTCTTCATGGAGAGGAATGCAGATGTTATGACACAGGCTAACAAATAATGTGGGTTTGTATTTTTAACGAAACTGTCAACCCCTTCCTCTCAGCTTTTTTTCATGATTCCCCCCCTCCCCCCCCCCATTTTTAAAACAAAAGCGGGAATGATTACATGCATATTTTTCATTAAAAAAGTTATTTTACTCTTTTTTTTGAAATAAAAATAAAATATTAAAACATTTCGCTCGCAGTATTATCCCTTGTATAGTATATCCCCTGATCATAACCAAGAAGTACTGAATATTGCTTTAAAAACATCGACGTGAGATTTGTTTTTCATTACAAATGAATGCTGGGTCTTAAGAACTAATCTTATTAGATTTTTTTTTTTCTGAGTTGAAAATTACACTGAAATACTTGACATGTTCTTTATATTTTCATGAGCACAATGTAAGGTCACCAAAATAAACCAATATTTTGAGCACCAGCAGTTTTCTGTTGACAAATAACCTTCTGAAAACACGTGATCGTTTATAAAAATTAAGATGTATTTTGAAAAAATATATATATTTTTACATACGTTGACAATTTTTGAAATTAATGAAACTGAAGCATTTTTATTAAGGTATTGTTCCACCCTGTATCCCAAACTCGTTTTTAAAGAATTAAATTTTTGAAAATTGCAAGTCTAACTTGGACACATAAAATTTCGACCAATAAACATTTATACTGAAAAATTGATTCATATTTTTTATCAATATGCTCTATGTTGTACAAGAAATAATCTAAACTGAAAGCAGATGCAACGAGATTGTTGTACAATAGCAGAAAAACTGTCAACTGTCTAACACGTGACATCAAATTAGCCAAAAAATGCGCTAAAAAAACGAAGATAAACGGGGAAAAATTAAAATAATTATCGTATATAAATTGTTAAGATGTATTTTGAAAAAAAATATGCATTGATCAATCTTTGAAAATAAAGAAATTTTAGCATTTTTATTAAGATGTTATTAAATCCTGTGGCACGAACTCGCATTTTGAGAATTCAATTTTTAAAAATTGCAAATCGAACTTGGACACATAAAATTTCGATCAATAAATATTTATACTGGAAATTTTTTTCTTATTTTTGACCAATCTTTTCTATGTTGTAAACTAAAAATGAAATAACACTAAAAGCAGATGCAGCAAGATTGCTGTACAATTGGCGAAAAACTGTAATACGTGGGATCGAAAGAGCAAAAAAAAAAACTCAAAGAGAAAAAAGTTTACGCTGCTAAAAATTAAAATTACTATCGTACTTTGCTTGAGTTGACTTTTTATTGTTTACAATTTCGGAATAATAAGAAACATGACAAACTAAAAGCAGATGGTATAATATTATTGCACAATGACATCTAATGCACTAAGTCATTATTAAAAGAAAAACGGACAAAAATGAGGCAACTAACCTGGTGCGAAAAACAAATAACACTCATAAGACGCCTCTATAACTTTTACTTTAACATATTCTATTTCGCGAGCATTCTGCTCAGAGAACTACTTTAATAATGAAGGTTTTCGGGCAGCGATCGCTTAAACTAGTTTTCCGAATTTTTTATCAAATACTTTATAGAATGACATTATTTTTGTGTTTTTTTTCTCAACTTATGTGCTGCCTGTTATTGTATGGAAATAGAAATTGAGCTATGGAGAAAAAAAGAAAGTGAAAGACAGAATGTTTTCTGGAAAGTTGTCCCTGCGAAAAACATCGGCCTTGCATCGGCTTTTAGATGTTTTTTAAGGCCGATGGGCCGATGTTTCTCTAAAGTTAACATCTGCCGCCGATGCCGATGGCCGATGGCAACTTTGTTGAACAATCGGCGCCGATGCATCGGCGAGGCCAATGCATCGGTCGAGCCTTAGTAACTAGACATACTCATTCCAACCTATTTCATTATCTGGTCTTGCATGACTACTCTTTGGAAGTATTATATTTTCTAAATAAAAAACATGTAGATATATGTATTGAATGCAGCAAATTACATCCTAGAATCTCTCAACCTGTCCAAATTTTTAGGATCCTACTGTTATCTCATTTTGACGCATATTTCTTTCTTTCCTTTCCCTTTTTCTTGCGAGCTCTTAAAATAAAGTTATTTTCATTGATGTAACAAGTTTTCCAAAACAGCAATAGTTTAGTTCTAAAGGATCACCAATACTGGAGCAAAACTAAGTATTTACACAAATAAGGCTTTTAGAAAGTCTTCCCCATTGATTAATATTTGCATTTTAACATTTTAGCTAGAATATTTTAGATTTTTACCCCCTTTCAAAGCTTTTCCAAATTAAGAACCCTTAAATAGAATAAATGGTATACAAGCCTGTTAACCTTTTTGCTGAAATTACATCAAACCAAGAACACTCTCATTGAAATGAAGGAAAGATATGATATGAAGGAAAGATAAATGAACAAAGAGATAGGAATACTAAAAATTTCAAACAACTGTACTTTTATCATCACAACGATATCTTGTTTAAAAAATTGCTCATCCCATGAAGCAAATGAAAAGAAGCAAGCCAAAAATTTTAAAGCTGATTTTTCACATTCACTTATTAATCATGCATATACAAAGTTTACTTATTTCAGGGTGTCTACAGATTCTCAAAAGTGAAATTTCGTGACTTTTTGTGACCGTTCAATGACACACTGGATATTGATTCTGCTGGACATCAGATACACAGTGTTATCTATATGAGGTATAAACACCGGATATTGGGCGCCGCTGATTGAAACTTGTAAATTCTATACATATTTCTAAACATCTCAAAGCTTCCAAATATGTAGTAGGTTTGTAATTCCCATATATTTGCAAAGCTTGTTAATTTTTTAAGTTAATATTTAATTTTGAAAAATAAAATTTGACATGCCGGATAACCAGATATTTTGTATTCTGCATACTTAAAATCTTGTTGGATACCGGATATCTGGTGCCTTTTGGAAGGGAATGGCCCTGGTAGGACATAAAATATTCATGACATATTTGCATTTTTCTTGAATTGTTCGTAATTTTCTCGACTTTTTTCGTTACTTTAGTGACCGATTTTCAAATATGCGACTTTTTTCGATTTTTGTGATTCGTAAACACCATGTATTCGTCATGTGCACTTATTTATCGCTCAATATTCTTCCACTTAACTTCCCAATGGTGATACAGAGCATATGATTTAAATTGTGATTCAAGGAAAGGGACATTGTTGCTGACCGATTTTACTTCTATTTATACTCTCATTTCTAACTTTGGATTTCTAAATTACTAAAAGCATAACTTAAGTTAAAATATCTAAGAATGTGATTTCTTAATAATAATTAGAAGGTAGAAACCAGCCCTTTTTTCTGTTAAGTTCGACATTTCTTTTTTTTTTTTTTTTGGAAACTATGTCAAAATAGATAAATGCATTGTTTCCAGCTAATTATTATAATTTTGAAGCTACAGCACAAAATTAAATTATTTAAAATTCCAGAGATTTTTGAAACGCAACCCATAAAATTTAATAAAATAAAAAATTACAAAGATTTTAAAATTTCCAAAAATTGTAAAACCCAATAAGTTTACTAACATTCATGTGATGACTTGCTCTAAACTTACCTGATAAGGGTCTTTTGAGTTTCATACGCCATGAGGAGTTCACCATCTTCATTAATGAGTTCAGTATGACTCCCATAGGAAGGTGGTGCATTCACAGGAAGACTCCTGTCAGCTAGAATTGTTCTAAGTTGTATGCACTCTTCTCTGCGCCTTTCAAGTTCATCTTGCATTGCTTCAAATTGTTCTGCAAAAAATATTTCATGTTGAAAAGAAAAGCAAAATTATAATCCACACAAGAACTTATACTTTTTTCCTGATCTGTTCTGCAAACAAGCACAGATACAGGATTACGCAAGAGGGGTGAGGGGGGGGGGGGCACTTTCTTCGAAATTTTACCTACTTCCCAAAAAATATTTTCGAATGCAAAAAATTATAAGGTTTTCCATCTTTAATTATAGTCTGCTCTCAGGAGAGGTGGAATTGCCCCATTGGCCCTGTCCAACCTGTATCAGCACTTGGCTTTAGAGACTTTGATTTTTAAAAAAATCATATTTCAAATAAATGACCAAAAGAATTTGAAGGAAAAAAAAGAACTCTTAGTTTTTGTATCATGTTCAAAAAACTAACAACTGACGCACTATGCTAAAAGAATGAAATTTACAAATAATAGTAAGATGGAATTATTATTATTTTTTTTTTTGTTATATAACTACATATTAGGGAGTAGGGAAAGTAATGAAAACATCACATAATTTTAAAAACCTTTTGTTGAGAATAAAACTATTGACACAATGAAAGTGGGTTATATGTTGCATACAATAAAAATTCTTCAATCATATTCTTTTCGAAAAAGTTGCTTAAAATTAGTTAATAGAAAAAAAGTAATGTTTTAGATGAGTTACAAAGAGTGTTTAAAGAAAACATATACATGCTTTAAAAGGTAAGTATTATAGTGTATTTATTAGTCAACAACCATATTACTTTCATATTTTAAAATTACAACTAATAAAAAACTAAATTTCAATTAGTTTCAAAATCAGTTCCTAAAAAACTTATAGATCATAAAAAAAGAAACAGGTAGGACTTTAAGAGAAATGTAAATAATGAATTACAGTGGAACTTGCCCCCCCCCCCCCCCCATCCCTCCTCTAAAATGATCACTTCTGAAAGAGAAATCTGTCTCTTTAAGTATAATGATTTGAGAAAATGTCCTGTATAGTCACCACCTGTGTATTTAAATCCTTCAAAATCTTAAAACATATTTTAAAATGTCAAAATATGTTTTGAGATTTATTTATTTATTTATTACTTTTTTTTTTTTTTTTTGCAGTGCTTTCAGTAATAGTTTGCTTCAGCATTTTTTTCAATGATATTCCTTAACTTCTCAAAAAAAAAAATATATATATATATATATATAATAATAATAATAAATAAATAAAAAATCTTGCAGTCATGAACATAAAATAAGTTTATAAATTGAAATATATAATCAGAATTTGAAATATTACTCCTATATTTCATATACTCGCTTCCGAAATGCAGCTTCACTTGATATTACATTTAGTTTTTGTAAATATGACCTTTTTCACTTTCAATTACAACATCCATATGTCAACTTCAGCATACAATTTCCTTTAAAATATTTATTATCTAACATCATATTTTATTACATCAATTTACAATATATGTTGTTGTTACCCAATAAGTCTTGAGATTTATTTGAAGGATCTTCTTTGGCTAATGACTCTCTCAGTCGAGTAACATCAGTTTTTAATTTAGCATTCTCCATTTCCAAATCTTGAAGCTACAATGGAAATCATTACACAAATCACAAATTGTAGACACATTTAAATAAATGTTCAACACACAAATTATAAATAAATTCAAGCTGGTATTTCACTAAAATGCATTTATAATGCTGAGAAAGGTATAATATGTTATAAAAAGAAAACAAGGATTAAAACAAAGTAGCAAATGATTTTAAATTTTATTATATTTATTTTACATTTCACAAAAAGTCATGTTCAACAAGTTGTTTCATATGACCGCTTTCTTTAATAAAACAAATGTAAATGCATTAATGGTATAGCCTTAGCCAGCCATTCCAGAGACAAAATAAATAAATAAAAATAAAATAAAAACTTCAAAAGGTATTAAAACAAGAACAGAAACTAAATGACTGAAATTCAATGAAATAAAATCATGGGATCATATTGAGGTGGCTCAGTATTCCATATTATCAACAATTTTACATTTTTAAAGGTTAAACATATTAGAAAAACTTTATTCATAACTAAGCTGATAAATTCAAATGCTAACTCCAATATCTTATGTCCTTTGATATAAGCAAAGCATAACTTTTTTCGCTCCAAACATAAATTCATATACTTAACATAAATAATTTTTATCAGAAATTTACCTTATAGAGCTTTTTTCCACATATTGTGGCTGTGTGTTAAATAATATACTATTTTCTAATAATATACAGAACATGTTCACTCTCATTAATATTGTTAGTAGATCCATTACTTAAAACCAAAATGGTTTACAATGACAACTACTCCTTTCTAGTTGAAGCCAATGTTAGGTGCAACTGAGGCCCCACATTGAAGGAAAAATTTGGACTAATTGTACCACTAAGTCTCATTCCAAAACTAATGTAAATAGCTATAAAAGGACAACTCTGATCTTCTAATTTTATATCATATCCTTATTGATGAGGAAAAATTGTTCATGTTGTAATCCATAAATCTCATACAAATATTTTATGCTCAAATTAATATTATTTTGTAATGATATGTATGTGTGTGTATTGTGTTACTGTTCTCAAACTATAGTCTGTGTAATTAAAATCGGCGTGTCAAGGTCACACAACTCTACCTTTTCCCCTTCTGGTCGTCATGGCTTCCGTGCTAGAAACTTTTCCCCACGTCGGTTTGGCGAATATCAGCGGCGGACTGGCGATGCGGGCATTCGGGCAAATACCCGGTGGGCCGATCGCAAAATTTCTATCGTTTTTCATATAAAGTATACAGCTTTTACAATGTTAATTTAAAAAAAATCGGAGGACTGAAACTTTGGTGTAATCGTTGCTCTTTAGAGAGTGCAATGCAGCAATGGGGCAAAATCTCCGGGGTCTGGCCATTCGGCCCCATGTGGGGGGGGGGGGGGGCAGAATTTTTCAGGGCTGGCTGGTCCATATAGACAGTCAGACTGAGGTGCAAAATTTTAGGGACTGCAAAATTGAATAAATAAATCAGTTTTGCACTTTAGGCTGCTACCTAAGTTGTCTATATTGATGAATTCTCGGGGCCGGCTTGAGAAATTTTCAAGGCCGGCTCGTCCGTATAGAAAATCTAGCCAGCCGCCTGTGGTGCAAACTTTTAAAAGCCACAAAATTGATGTTTATTCTCCTTTTCTTTTTTTCAATTTTGAGCAGTGCCGGCGGGGAGGCTAAGGCGATTGCCTCACGGCGCAACGCCCTAACAGGTAATATTTTGTATTTCAGAAGGTTATTGTATACCTAATTTATTGTATTTTATAAATGTGTTTGAAAATATTAAAATTTATCTAAACATTAAAGATTTAATTTAAGAGAAATTTAATTGCATTTAATTAGTATCAAAAATAAATAAATTCTTTCCTATTACCTTTTACAAATTATTCTAATATTTTGAATCGGAGGTGTAGTAATGCAATTGCCTTAACTGCAGTGTAAAGAAAAAAAAGTTTGGTGCTGTTATTTTTCTCACAGCTGCCATGGAAACAAAGCAGGAAACGCGACCTTGATGCTCCTATTTTAATTACATAGACTATAAAAGATAATAAGCTATACTTTTATTTTAGCACAATAAACATTATGGTTGAAGCAAGTCAGTGTCCCTTTTTCTGATAGAAATAGAATTTTCTAAGTGAAAATTGTCATTTCTGCTATTCCCTCAGAGAGGAAAAGTTTACCTACAAAAACTGGGATGCCAGCTCCAATGTGCTGCAGCGCTCAAGCACCTGTATTTGTGGGGATTCTGAGCAACCCCAAATTTTCTTTACTTTTATAATTAAAACAGTTTTGCTTTTTATGTAGATTTATTTCCAACATTCATTCACTATAGTTAAAAAAAGTACCGAATACAACAGCATTTGCTAGTCCCATCAATATATTTCTGGTAAAAAAATACCTAAAACAGTTTTACATGAGATGAATTTTGAAATTAAACCTTCTCCCCATATTGGACTTAAGCAACCCCACAGATTTCCAATCAAAAGCGCCTGATCAACAAGTTTCTTGAGAAAAGGAGAAATGCAGTTTTACAACGGTTTTAGTTCTAAGTTTTGCAGTTAACTTGATAACACGCCGAATTTAAAGTAACAAACATTGTGTAAAGTGTAAAAAATGAAACATTTACATCAGAACACTATGTTTAAAACCCCTAAGCATCTTTAATAAAATTTTCTTTAGGAGATTCTTCTTCTTTTGTTTCAAATCCTTCTAATTTCCTAACATGATAACAAACCCAAATTTTACGTAACAAACATTTCATAAAGTGTAAACCCTGCCTCTAATAACAGTTGTAACATTTACATCAGAACAATATGTTTAAAATCACTATGTAGTTGTAAAACAATGTTCAATTTCAAAAACTCTATATAAAGAAAAGTTGTGAAAAGAGAAATATTTTCAAATAATGAGCATATAAATACCCTGATTGCATCTTTAATAAATTTTTCTTCTTTTGGAGATTCTTCTTCTTTTGCTTCAAGTCCTTCTAATTTCTTTTCTAACCGAGATTTTTCCGACTCTAAGGTTTTTAATTTCTTCTGTAATTTTAATACTAATGCTACATCAACAAGGTCTTTCGCTGAGTCTTCAGAATCTATCTATAAATAGAAAATATAATAAATATAATAAACTAAAATTAATGAGAAAATTTAATCACTTATGAAAAAATAATCTCTAATAACCTTATCTTTAGTTTTTTTTTTTTTTTTTGTTAATCATTTAGCCTCATGCAAATAGCTTCCAAAAAAGCTGAATTTTAGTCTGACAATTGAAATTTAAAAGACAATAATAAAGTGTACTACTAGAGAAATCGTTTTCCATTTAAACTACTGTAATATGAATGCAGTTTATAAAAGTTGCAGTTCAAATAGAGGGGGGGGGGGGCGGGAAATCTAAATCTACGGTATGGTGAAATGTAACTTATTTTTTAATCAAGCTTTAGTGACACAATAAAACAAGAATTATTACTTTATTTTGCAATACTGTTGTAATAGATTAGTTACAAAATTTGGATTTTTTTTTTTAACTAGGCATTGTTTTAACAAGTAGGGAGCAGTGGTTGCATATTTTTATTAACTCTCTTTATATCCAAATGTGATGAAAAGGAAGCTTACAAAAAATAAATATTAAGGAAGAGAAAAGCATTATAAAGAACCTTTTAAAAGGTCGTTGGTTGCAGGGGGTGCATCAATGGGGGGAACCGAAACGTCCCCCCCCTAGAAGCTGTCAAATATCCTATATCCAACAGATTTTTCTGAAACTATAGAAACCGATACTACAGAACCCGATACAGCCACTGCCGGAAAAACTGGTTATCCGCCATGTAAAATTTTATTTTTATGAAGAGAATTCACAGGCTTCAAACACCAGAGCAAGATATTTGGTATGTATAAGTCACATCAGAGACACTGGATATACGGTATCCCTAATTTTGACATTGGTTAGTACAAGGAAAGACCAAAAAAAAACACCTTGGAAACTAAAAACTATTGGTGCATTTAATGCATTATAGGGCATGTATCAATATATAACTTATTCCTTTAAAATTGCAATTTATGCACGAATATTCAGAAAGTTCTTGCTAAAATTTAGTTGAAGGTATGTCATTAAACATTTTATTAGAAACTTACTCTTGCTTCTTCATCACTAGGGCTGGTATCCTTACTGATAGGAGAATGGTCATCCCATGGAACGTCAGCCAGTTTCAAATGTGCCGAATCTTTATCTTTGGACCGAATTGATCCGTAACCAACATCCTGATAAATAAATAATTAACAATTCTTAAAACAACGTAAAAAAAAAAAAATCTCTGTAAAGATTAAAAAATGATTCGCAATAAAATGATGCAAAACAAAAATTGCAAATATGAAAAGTATAAAAGCACCTTAAGCGGCAAAATGCTCTATTCAATTTTAAACACAGGGAAAAAAAGAAAGAAAAAATGTTTACATATTTCACTAAGACAAATAAATATGCAAAATTCAATTAAACTCGCAGACTTAAAGCTTAGAAAAACACATTAAGCCAACCCCAAATACAAATTTGTAGGTACAATTTGGAGTTGTACAATTTAGAACCTACAATTATTTAGTTCGCAGAAGATAGGGGCAATTGTTTACCCTTTGATTTTTAGATGTTAAACACATGGGTGAAAGTAAAAATTGTTTCAGAGGACGGAAGTTTAAAAAAATTTCTACAACTACCCGAAAACATGCATTTTCTAAAAATTACATTAACATATTGCATGCATTATTTATTTAGCCCTTTTTTATTTAGCCTTTTTTTATTTTTCAGTTACAAGATTAATGTTAGAAATAACAATACTTAATAAATAAAATGAGAACTCAAGTAGAACATTTTTTAAATAATGCTTAAGTATTTTAACAAAAATTACTGAATTTATTATAGTTAGCAACCACTGTATATTAGTTTCAAGTGAAACAATATCAAAAAACATTTATAACTACATTATAAATCCATTTAGTTCAAAGTATTCTGTCCTTTTCTGTCTAACAATTTACAAAACAAAAGAAAAGATGGAGATCTGTCTACACACAGAAAAACTCTCACTCATGGTTAAAACCCAACAAGTTCTCAAGAATATGTGTTGTAAGAACCCCTGAGAAATTCTTGTCCAAGGACTGATAATAAAGTTCTAAGTTTTGACATTCATACAAGCCCAGGTCCAAAAGTTTACAGAAATCGTTTTTTTTTCTACTAAGTTTTAATGAAATAAAAAATAAAGCAAGGTACTATCTTTTTGCTGGCAAAAATAATAATAAATTATTACTGCAGAAAGTTTTTCCTTTTATTTATTATTGGAAAATCTGAATGCATAAACACTGAAAGAATTTACCTCATCATGAGTGTCAGATGCATCATCTCGAACTGGTTCAGTAGCATCACTTCTGACACTACCCAGACTGACGTTAGATGGAGTACGATTATGTCCCATACTCGAACCACGAACTCTCTCCATCTCATTCTGCAGGTTTTCATACCTCTGCTCCAGTCGAGCATTTTCCTTCAGGAGCTTCTGGTAAGCAGCACGTTCCGCTGAAAATTCTTCAAGCAGTAACCTTTTCTCATTTTCTAAAACCTCTGAAAATAGATTCAGGATAATTTCGGTTAACCTATTACGTAAAACAAATTTGTATATAAAGGAAGTAGTTAGTATCAACCATTAAAACTTACCTATTGCTCCCTTTTCCTTAGCTTTGATAGCCTCATTCATTTTGTTCAGGTCTTCTTTTAGCCTGATATTATCTTTGTTCAAATGCTCAACAATCTAAAATTCAATTGAATGAGCATTACTAAACTGAAATAAATGTCAAACACTTCCAGAAAAAAAAATTTTTTGATTAAAAGTGTAAATTTTTTATTTCAATGTTTACATAAAATGTTTACATCAATATTACCAATAAAGTAAGTGGTAAAAATATAATGAATGCAATAACAACATTTAGGGCACATTTAAATAATATGTAAGAGATAAAATAAATTTATATGCATAAAAAAACTATCATGGAAATAAGAGAACTATTATTTTCAACTTTGTAGTAACATGTTTTTAGAAATTAAGGCTATTACTATCATTCTATAAATTATACAGTTAAGCATTTAAAGGGTTTTAAAAAGTTGTTAGTAACAGAAAAAAATAATAGATTCATAAAATCTGAAATCTTTCAAAGGAAAATGAGAAAACTTTTTAATATATATAAATAAATTTATGCGTACATACATACTTTCTTCGCTTGTTTGTGACATTACCAACGTAAATTTAAGCTTTGTTTTCTGCTTTATTTATTAGTTTTAAACATTTTTTGGGGTTGTCAGAACTCTATGAGTGCCTTTTTCTAGATTCTATTTAAATTTTCATATTTTTTTGCTTGTTTACCAATTTAAGTTATGCATTCTACAAAAAAAATGGCATTTGAATGGTTTGCCATAGTGAGTTCCCCAGAAGATTCGGCTATCGTATTCCATTCATTTCTTCCTGTTAATATATTTTTTGTTTTATTTTAACCCTTTTGTTGCGACGGTTTTTTTTTTTTTTTTTTTTACAACAGACTAATTTTGATAGCATAAACTATGAGTAGGGCACACTAGAATGCTAAAACTAAGATGTTATATTTTTAGGAAGATTTTAAACACTGATTTAGGACCGGGACATATATGTCCCATCAGTCCTGACAACTGGGACATATGTATCCCAGTAGTATTCAATGAGTAATTTTGTAAAGAAAACCAAAGATTCTCTAGTCATAAAAATTTAATTATGAATGGTATGGTTTGAAACAATCAATGCACAATGGGACATTACACATCGTGCACCTTATTTTAGTGCGCGATTCCTTCTTTTGTTGTGCACATTTACGGTACCGCCGTCGTGTTATTGTTGTTACTAGCAAATGGTCACAAACATTGAGTAAGCTTCGTGATGGTTTAGATGTCCGAAAAGACTTTTTTTGAAATTTGCTTGGGACATACGTCTCCCGTTAGGTGCGAAAGAGTCAAATCTGTTTTAGATTTGTTTTTTTTTTTTTTATATTGGTGTATTATTTTGTTATACTATAAAGTTTTACCTTTTTAAATATCTATATATTGGAAAGAATGGTTAAATAGTAACCAACTGAAAATTAAGTAAAAAGATACTTCAATAAACAACTTTCACTTAATACCTTTTAAGTAACTGATACTAAGTAATGCGTACCATTTTTTACTAATTTTAATATAACTTAAACAGGAAAAGGTTAAAACCTAATACCCATAACTCAACATTTCGCAAACTCGGCACTCTCCCAGTCTTCACTACCTCCAATTTACAAGATTAAATTGGACTAAATCCCGTAAAAAAGTACACCAAGACTTATGCAAAAGATTCCAGCACTTACTTCATCTTTTTCAAGTTTCAGCAGCTCCTTTTCTGTTATGATATCTTCCTTCTCATTCCTCAACTGCTCATTTGCGGCTTTCAGTTCAGCAACCACTTGGACCAACTCGGCCACACGGCTATCATACGCCTTAATAGTGCCTTCCAGCTGCTTAACATGCTCAGCTTTTGCAGCCACTTCCTGAGTGTCCACTTGCTTGGTTTGCAGATTCTTTTTGTCTTTCAACTAAGTAATGAACAAATAAACATGCATTGAATTATTCTGCTGGAAAGCTCGGTTGAACTTAACATGAAAATACAAATTCAAGAGATACTTTTCCAATGCAAAACATAGTCCAAGAAAATCATGGAAAGTTTGGCTGAACTTGAAACAATAAAAATTAAAGAAAAACTTCTGCAACGCAAAACATAGTTCCAGAAAATTTTACAACTAGTTTTTATAGATTATTGAACACATTATAATAAAAATTATGTTCAGAATTAGAAAGCTATTAATCTATAAAATGAAATTTTCAGTAAGAGGAACTTTATTTTTATTTGGTTATTTCTTTTTGTGGATTAAACACTTTTTCCTGTCTTATCATGAATTATTTTTCCATATTTTGAGATCTATTACTGTTATGCAGGTACATTTTTCAAATGAATGAACGTTGAAAGAACTTTTTAATGAATTTTTATGAACTTTTTTTGAATAAAAGAACTTTTTGATTCATACACGAACTTTTAGGTGATCTTAATTGCTTTCTTGAGAAAAAACCCGAGAAAGCATAAGAATTAAAAATTTAATCGGTACTATAAACAAAAGTTGAAATCTAAAAACACTTTAACCTCTTCAGACCCCAGAACTAAGTACAAACAATTTTGACGCAATTTTTTGGTTCTCTGATTTAAGAAATGATTACAAAACAAAATAACTAAAAAAATTTTTTTTTAATTTTAATTAATAATTAGTTTAAATAATAATGAATGCCCAATTTCCATGTTTTCCATGTTTAAAACGAAGTAAACTATCTGTTGATTAATTTAAAAACAATTTGGTGTTTTAGCTTTCAAATTGCACAAACAGTAGTTAATAAACAGTATTTTAACACTTAACCGACCGGCCGTCGATTAATCGACGTTTTGTTCTCAGCGCGTACCGACCGGCCGTCGATTATTCGACGTTTGCTCCCCAGCGCTTACCGACCGGTCGTCGATTGCTGTAAAGGCCCTTATTTTCGCGGGCCGTAATTTTCGCGAAAATGAATATATCTGTGATTTCGCGAGCTGAAAATTTCGCGAATTTTATATGAACAGAGCCGAAAGTTGAAAAATTCCAAAAGTACCTATGTAAAGTTGAGAAAGTTGAAAAATTCCAAAAGTACATCTTTTGCATAAAACATTTTAAGAAACTTCCTTTTGTCCGAAAAGTTTGTCCCTCCCCTCCCCCATCGCTCTTAAATCAATATACGCTGCTTATCAACTTTGACCTTGGCTCAACGCACGCATTCCACCTCAAACAAGTTTCTATTATTCAAAAAAGGATAAGACCCAGCTTTTTTTTATTATTACTTGAGGCGGAAAAAAAAAAAAATTCACGAGGCTTAAATTTTCGCGATTACGACGGGCTCGCGAAAATTAAAGCCTTGCGAAATTTTAAAGCCCTTGGTTGGTGTCTCGGACGATCTGCGGCTGAACGGGTGGTGAAAGGGCATAGTATGTTCGAACCGCTACCGGTCGCTAAAGTGTTAAAATGCACCCATTTGGGTACACTTGAAATGAAGAGCTTAAATTTAAATTTCTACATTGTGGTTTTTACTTCATAAAATTCACTTTTTAAGGCAGGAACCGATCAATTGCAATCCTTTTTGATTTAAATACAAATTTTATAAAAAAAAACCTGAAGACTAGGTAATTGCTTCAGATTATGAAAAATTGTGTTGAATACAGGTTTCTTACAACTCAATTAAAAATAAGTACATTATAATAGTCAAGTACCGAATAAAAAATTATAATATATAAAAACTGAGGGAGGAAGTGAAGCTTTCTTTTTATTTTAATAATTTTTATGAGTTTTATTGATTTCAAGAAATTTCACTTGACTTCAATGAGTAATGAAGTAACATAAGAGAAATGAAATAATAATGACTCTCCTTCCCTGCCCTCATGAAAAGATTCTGCTAGAAATAATCTCTGAATCAAAATGAGGGTACAATTAAGGTACCTAGAACCAAAGTGTATAAGTGACAAATATGAAAGTTTGGAAAAAAAAGAGTGAAAATTGGTAGGCAAAACTCCAATCACTTTTGAGGAAATGAGATGTTAGTGACAACCTAATCAAACTTTGCCACACAGCAAGATTTAGAAAACTACTAAAATGGAAGCTACTAAAATGAAGTTAAAATTTTGCAGTCTTACTACTTAAAATCCTTTTTCTAGCACTTACACCTCATTGATTCCTATAGTATTAGTTTATAAAGAAAACACACTCACAAGTTCTTCAATTTTCTGTTGCAGAGAAATAATCTTATTTTCCAAGCCTTTGTTCAATTTTTTTACATGCTCAACAGATTTAGCTTCAATCTGGAAAAAAAAAAAACACGTTTAGTAATAGTGCATAGAAAACAGTATTGATAAAACAAAGTACTTTCACATGAAAAATACTGGGCCTTTAAATCATTTGATAAGCTAAAAAGTAAATCAGTAACTTTACATTGAAAAGCTTTAAAACAAAAACGTTTTAATATGAATGTATGCTTTAGAAAAAATACAATTCGTGAATTCAAAATTTGTATTTTAAATATTTAACAAAAGTTTAATTTCAACAAAAAATTATTTTATTTTCATTCATATATCATGCTCCAAGGTAATTAATATTTAAAAGAGATATTCCTTAAAACCTTTCAATAAAAAAGAAGAAAAATTACCTTAAGTTTTTTAAGTTCTCTTCTAGCAAACCATCTACGAACAGCAGACTGACAAACAACAATACGCTTTCGGTTTCGCTGATATTTGGATTTTGCCACAAAGCAGCGGACATGTTTCTGCAAAAGAAAAAATTCCATGAAAATTAACATTCCTAACATGATTGTTTCATTACAATGCATTTTTAATAGAATTCAGAATGTACTTGAATGATGACTGCAGCAGCACTTTTTCGCATCTGTTGAAATTTTTGTCTTGCCCACATTCCTCTAGCATGATTTTGAAGACCAAGAACTGTGGAGCAAATTCTAAGGTATTTTTTACGCTGCACAAACATTCGAGCAGTTTTTTGAATGACAATAGCTGCTCTTGTTCTACGTAAGAATGTGGTGTACCTGAAATATAGTTAAGCAATGAAATAGACAAATAACGTAAGAAATATACATTGCAATGAATATGGCAATAAAGACCCCTCTCCCATCACTTGGGGGGGGGGACAGAGTATTGGCACACACTAACCCCACTTTAACTTAGCGAATACAATGTATTTTTCAGGGATTAGATATATTTTGCTGTTATTTGATATGCAGTGCATAAGGTGCATATATCGAGGGTCTGAATTTAGGATGTAAAAGTTAGATGTCACTGGCACCTAGCTTTTTTTGGTTTAGTTGCCAAAAATGTTCTGCTGGGCGTAATTTTAAGATAAAATTGTTTCAAATTTTTCAGCAGAGATACCAGATGATAACTATTAAGACAGTTATGCAATTGTTAAAAAGAATTCCAAAACATCACAACCTTACTGAGAAAAATATTGATAAGTAAAAGAAAAATTTTCAAAAATCAATTTCTATTAATAGCTTTTGAGAACTCAATAACTTTAGTTAAGTGTATGCGACCATATAAATGCTTATTTTAATCAGCGCTTAGTGAAATAAAATAAGTAAATCAGCTTTTTTTTTTTTTTTTGCAAAATCCTAAAAATTAAAAAAATTCACATGTTATACTTTATTTGAAAGTAAAAATTCACAATTCAAAAATTTGAAGATCAAGAAGTTACAGTAATCTTTGTATGTATCGTAAAAACTCCAAAATACAGAGAATAGATGAAATATATGTATAAAAATACAGTTATATGAAGTTATAGATGAGAAAAAATGTCAATTGGGTGAAAAACTGGTTGTCAAACTAAAATTTCAATAAGGTTAAGCCTAAAAAATGAATACTGGATGTAAAATCGCAGTTGTCAAATGGAGATTTTTAGGAGCAAAATATGACTGACGACCGCTAATTTCCGAGGCCTTATATATACCCTTTGACCCCCACCGCTCTAAAAATTGGAAGTGATGGGCTTGTAAAAAGTTATTCGGAAAAATACCAATAGTACCCTAATAGGTATGACTAACAAAATAAAATGCATGTCTAATTTTCATGCAATATTTTTACATAAAGAGACAAAAATGTTAATTAAGTAGCAGAGCGAATGTTAAAAGGGCTTCATTACTTTTGAAAAACAAATTTGATATTTTTATACATAGATATACATCTTCAAATTTATTATTTTTTAAACTAATTGACCAACACTACTTTATTGAACAAATGCATTTTTTAAAAACATTGTATTGCTTTCTAGAAATTAATATAGGAATATAAATTACCTTCTTGCCAACAAGCCCCTAGAATATTTCTGAATTCCAACTGCTGCCCTCCTAATCTGCATGTACTTCCTTTTGTGAAGATACCCTCTAATATGCTTTTGAACCATCACAGCACACGCTCGCAGTTTATCAGCTCGTAACTTTTCTAAGTAGGCAACTTGTCCAGCACGGAAAAATATTTTTGTTTTACCGAACTGGAATTTATCCTCCTCCTAACAAAAAGGTGTATGTTTTGAATGAAAAAAGTTATAATATACAACAGAAGTCATAACAAAAGTCATAAAATATCTACAACAGTTAATGTACAGAATTTCAATTCTGAAATCAGTTTAGAATTATTTTAGGATAAAGATAGATTGTAATGAATAATTTTATTTTTTAAATTTTAAACATGTTTTAAACATAATGCATAATGTATGAGGTTCAATATGTATTCAGTAGCCCAGACTTATTGTAATTATGATTTATGTTATCAATTAAATCTTTTTTTTTTTTTTTTTTGCCAGAAAACTGGAATAATGGTTGTCCATGACAAAATTTGCTTGAGCCATTTTCGGCCAAGTATAGAAATTTTAAATGTTGTATTATGTTCACTGAAATATGATTAAATTATATACTCAGTACGACAAACAAAAAAAGTTTCACACATGAAAAATATTTTATGGCAAAATTAATGAACAAATCATTTAGTTGAACTGTACTATAGTCAAACTTATATATATATATATAGATATATATATATACTATGGAATTTTTAAAAAATTTTGGATGCAAATGGACTTGTCACTTGAGGCACAAATAAATCATGCGGTTTTTGCTCCTTTTGCATCGTTTATGGCAATGTTTTCAAGTTCTACCAAGACCTATTTTGAAAATTTCTCAACAGAAAGTTTCTACTCCAATTGAATTACTCATAATTTATAGATATCTTGAAAACTTTTAATAATAGCAAAAATATAAAATTGGTAAAAAAAAAATATATCACACTTTTAATTAAAAAAATTTATTGAAATGGTGCGTTTACACACCTTTGGCCGAAAATTGGCAAATTATATGTCATCTTATTAAAAAGCTACAGAGATTCAGTGATAGAAGTTTGTTCCATGCTACATTATATTATAAAAAGTGCAATATTATAAAAAAATAATTATGAATAAAATTTCAAGCACTAAAACATGAAAGGGAAAACTTACGCCTTTTCCAAAGAACGAGTGTTGCTTGCATGTAAAAAAAAATTACGGTCAAAACAAAAAGATATAAAAGGTAAAATTTCGAAAAAGGGAAACATATTTAAGTAATCCGAGTACAAATGTAAAACATATTATTCTAGCAAAAATGTAACACATTAATACAAGTAGAAGAATATTTTATAAGTAAGCAAAATAATAATGTAAGTAGACATTGAGATAAACTTTTTTTAAGGTTATGAGTATGGCTTGTCACAGTATAAAAAATATTCAAGGATTACACTCTAAGCTAAAAAAACAATGTTCTTAACTTAGAAGGGGGGAGGGGGGGATCACATTTGATACCTGTTAAATATTTTCACTAATATAGGTTTCACAATAACATAAATATTGTGCATAAACAATGAATTGAGTAACTATAATAAAGTAGAAGGAACTTTTTTGATTAATGAATGAGACATATGATTTTCAGCTTGCAATGCCAGATGTACAAAGTACTTCAATAATTTTATAAAGCCCTTTAGAGTTTCAGCAATTAATTAAAATTGGTAGTTAAAAGGCATCCAGACTTCCATTGCGACACAAAATATTAAAAAAAAAAATAATAATAAATGGCTTGTTGAATGGAGTTTGTACACAAAAATTCATTTTCATTGTCTGTAATAGTATAGTCATTTCAGACATTTAAAGTCTAGTACAAAAAAAAACACTCATTTCTTTTTTATTTTGAAATACCAAACATTAATTCTAAGTAAAAAGTTTGAAGTTCATAAGTAAAAAGCTGAAAAGTTTATATGGTCTTAAGTACTTTTATTAGTTTGGTTGGAAGCTAACAAATTTTATGCTAAGCACCTAATTTAATAATACTCAGGATTGAACATTCTCTCAATTATGACAATGTGAGCAATGTATTCAGTGTCAAAAACAATTCAAAAATGAATATACAAGAATACACTTTTGTACTGACCTTCATACAGAAAAATCAAAATGAAAATACAGAAAAATTCCTTCTAACAGACACCCTCCCCCCCCCCACCCCCCTCAAATGGAGATGTCCCTCTTAGGTGGACAGTTTTTAGTTCCATAGCAGCAAATCATCAAGGCTAAAAAAAAATTCCTCTTTTGCTGCCTCCTCTCTTTTACAGACAAATACTTTTGTCCCGCTTACGTCTGATATAGAGGAGTTTTACTGTATTATATTTAAAATGTGAGAGGTATTCCTTACCCGAACTAAGTTTTCCAATATCTTTTGGCAGGTGGTTCTTAAATCTGTTCGCTTTATTTCTTTTGAACACGTCAATACTCGATACCTATTCAAGAAATCTTGATATGCCCACCTAAAAAAAAAAATTAAAATTATTATGGCATTGTTTTTTTTCTATCCATTTTAATTACACCAAAAATTTTGTCATACTTTCATGCAAAACAAAATTTACGAAGTTTTTAGTCCTCAAGAAAAGACTTAAATAAGCTACTAGCATTATGTAACATTTAAAGCATTTCTTCCTACCGGCTGGTAATTTTTTAAATAACCAAGTTATCAATGAATAGAAACAATTTAAATATCACGCAAAAAAAAAAAAGAAAGAAAGAAAAAAAAATCAAATACAAATGCAAATTCAAAAGTGACGACCAGCCACAGGATCAAGGCCCAGCTAGGTTGCTCCTAGTCAATTTAGCAGTCCCCAGTGAACATCAAGAGCTTCCTTAAAAGTTTTTACCCCACTGCAATTAACAGTTGCCTCCGGTAAACTATTCCAACTGCCTACAACCCCTATTGAAGTAGTAATTTTTTCTAATTTCAAGATTAGCCTGTGATTTGAAAAGCTTAAAACAATGACCTCTGATTCTACTTTCAGCACATAGCTGGAGCCCATCAACATTTCTCATTTTAATGAATTTAAACAACTGAATCATGTCCCCTCTAACTCTTCTTTGCTCAAGATTATACATATTGAGAAAACATACAGAAATCAAGAACAGACAAAACAAAAACGGACAAAAATATTCTTAAGAACAGTAATACTGTGGTTTTCAGCTATTTGTTCAACTTTGTTTTAGCATATTTTTCCCCAAAAGAAATTTGTCACAAACTCCTCAAACAGTTAGCACTGAAAACAATAGTGGCTATTATTTATTAGGAATAATTTGAATGCATTTTTTAAAGTAGAAATGTTGCAATAGGTCAATGCTATAAATTTACCTTAAAAAGCAAAAAATGTATTTTATTTTTCCCCAAATGACAATTTTTTCCCAAATAGCACATGATCTACAACCAATAGGTAAGTAGCAAATTTTATATAACTTTTCATGCAGAAAAAAACATGTCTTTGCACATTAGTCACAGCTAGAATTTAGCTTTAAAGATCGAAAGAAAAGTGTAAACATGTGACTAACATACTTACATGTGAATAAACACAGTAATTTGATTTATTAATTAAATAAATATGCAAATGATCAATTAGGTTTTTCTCTCTCTCTATCTTTTTTTTTTTTGAAAGCAAGCAGGGGTTCAACTGTTCTCGGACAGGTCATAGATGAAAACCGAGGTATTACTATATTATTTTCAGAAAACAATATTACCTCGAAGGATAACCTGCAGCACTAATGCGAATAGTTTCAAGCACACCACATGCCCTCAGTTGCTGTACAGCACGATGAGGTTCAAAGCAAAAGGCAACTTTCTGATCGTTAGGCTTAATGCATCGAACATAATGAGGGGTCGTAGCATTCAGAGTCGACATTAAAAGGCCGAGAGATTCCCGAAACTGAAAATGAATTCATTAATTTTATACCATTTTTGACTTAAATAGACACTTGCTACAAAAAAAATCAATCAGGTTGACTTAATAGCAAATAATATCTGTACCTCAGGGTCAGATTAACGTAAGACACATTATCACTGCTTGAAATACCAAGGGTCAAAACTGAAAAGAATGATTTCGTAGTCTAGTAATAAAACTGGTATATGAATTAGGCTACAAAACATGATTGTTAACATGAAAAAAATATGTATGCTTTATTCCTTGTTGATCGATTTTCATACAATTAAACAATATCTAAAAATCACCATTTTTGGCCTTATGTTAGTCTGGTCCTGAGGTACAAACATACAATTTTATATTTTACAAGTTTTTTTAATTTTACAATAAGTTGAGTTTCAAGTTTGTTAATTGACTTATGCAAGTAACTTTGACTTTGTAACTCAGCCATTTAAATGAAGAAATGAATACTTTAAATCAAACTAAAACGCCGAGCTTACAAAAAGAAAAGAAAGAAGCAGAAACATGAAAAATGAATCATAAGCATTTTTAATTTTATATGGATTAAGAGGAACATCAAAATGTTTTTGCAATAAAATATCAAAATAGCTAAATTTAGTTACAAAGATATTTTAAAATACATGCTTATATCAGAACTAAGTGGGCAAGTATTACACGGATAGTACTAAGTATATATGTTACTTTGTTGCATGTGACAATTATGTGCATAACTAATACTTGACATTAACTATTGTGCTAGAAATACATTCAAATAGACTGCATGAAAGAAAAAATTGACCAATACTATTGTACTATGCAAGTGACCAACAAGACAAAATTATGTTGACAGGCATGAATGTATATTACACACTAAGTAAACCTTTTTAAAATGCTGAAATTAAGTTTAGAATTATATGCTCTTGCGGTGGCGTCATGGTAATGTGCAGGACTCTTATGCCCTACTTCATAGGCTCGAGCCTGGTAGTGTTGGTGGATTTTCATGATGCAGAAAATCGTCTGCACCCCTGTCATATGATTATGCGGCATGTACAAGATCCCTTGAGTGGACAGTTGACTTGGATGCTCTAGGCTAAATTAAATTCGTAGTGCAGTTTCGTATCGACAGAGTCCGGATGCTCACCTTTCAGGTGAAGAGACTGGACGTCAAAATTCTTATGCAGCAATGGTACCACACCATACCTGCCAACCTCGAAGAGAAAAAATCCTGAAGATTTTTCAGTCAAATCCTGAAGATTTTCAATAACGTAACCCCCCCCCCCCCCAATAAGTATAAAGCCATATGTCATATTACAGTATAAATACTTAAACTCCTCATCATTACTTTAGAAATGTTTGTTAAAAAAAATTTTAGTAATAGAATGCTGTTTTATGCTGTCATTGTTATTTCATTATTCTGCCCAAACTTTTTTTAATTCAAATAAAAATTGGAAAAAAAAAAATGAAATGGAAACATCTACTTTTGGAAAGTATTTATTTCCTAAATTGAAAAATATAGAGATAGAAAATCAAATTTATAGAATATATAAAATGAAAAAAAATCAGCTTATATACTAAAAATGTATATACTCAAAATTCAAAAATACAGTACATTGATAGTAGTGATAACAGCATTGTTCCAACAACAGATGAAAACAAAACCAACCATGCACTCTCCAATCGCCGCTCCGACCCGAAAACACGTGTTTCTCCCACCAGCCGTAGCCAATGTCGCCAACTGCGCTCAGATTGGCCAAGAACATAAAAGAACTTATCGTACGGCGCACCGCATTCATATTAAAATGCAGATACCCATATCCCCATCCGATTAGTGGATTCGCCCAAGGTGTTACTTTTAATGGCAACCTACTACTCGTTTACTAAATGCTACCGGCCGATGTTACTGCCCTTGCGAAAGCACACAAGTAAAGTCAGTGAGCACAGCTTAATTGGCGCATTATGGCTGAAATTGGCATGATGGAAAAAATTCTCAAAAGGCAAACAGAAATCCGGAAGATTTCTTTCCCGTACGGAATGCCGGAAGAAAATACGTTTTATCTGAAAACTTCCGGATTTTCCGGAAGAGTTGGCAGGTATGCCACACCCATTGTGGTGCTGCTGAAAGAGTTGGTACCAATCTCTGGGAACCCACTCCATGGTTAAGAACCAATATATATGCAGCCCATTAGAAATTTTTTAAAAAGTTTAGAATTATCAGTCAAATTACGCAGAATAATCAATTTAATATACAATTATGGATATACATTTGAAGATAGGTTTTCTTTCATAGCAGATAATAGAAATGAAAGTATAAAATGTACCTGTGAGCCCACAGTTTTTTTGTGTTGTTTTTGACCACCTTTAATGGGTGGTGCAGCCGATCTCACTTGTGCAACTGGTTTGAGTTTTGTCTCAGTCTTTTCTTCAAATAATTCACCCACAAGCTCAAACTATAATAAATGGGAAAAAAGAAATTATTTGCAGAATTTACAAAAATTTAGGGCACAAACATCAAGATTTTTTAAACAAAATAAAAGTATATCAAGTCAAAAATATGGAGAAATTTAATACAAAATAGAAAAATAAAATGTTTAAAAAGAAAATAAATAATCTGCATGGACTCCAGGTCATCATGATAGGGTTAAATTAAAAGGGGGTTAATTAAGAAGGATATCTACATAAAAATATTTATTAAAATTCTGAAAAATATGTTTTGAAAAATGGTTTTCCAACCATACTGTTAAAACTGCATTGAACATGAGAGTATAAAAAAACACATTTGCCACAAACCAAAATCATTTGACATAGTTTTTTTTTTCTTTGCTTACTCTGTCACTGTCCTCAGACTCTCTCTGAATCCAAGCTACAGGCTAAAATAATACTAACCAAAGAAAAAATTACAGAAAGTACAAAATGGTTTGATTTGAATTCCGGGCGGGAAAGCTCCAGTGAAACTTGTGATGAAAGTAGGACTTTGGCCATTGCTTATCAGTATCAGGAAATGGAATTCAAAGAGAGTTATAAGTAATAAAAATTATATTTCAATAAAGATATTTTTCAATTTGTCACACGATATGCAGCGCCAACGGTACAGACATTAAAAGGAAGCATGTGTGAGATGTGAAACCAAGGACACTAAAAAGAAGCATGTGTGAGATGTGAAACCAAGGAAGGAGTTGAAAAAATGCGGGATAATTTTTTGTACAAACCAAATATGTCGAAACTAAAAGCAAGGTTAGGAAAAAATGAAATTTTGCATATAAAAAAAAATGTGATATTTAGCATTAACCTTTTCGGGGCTGGGAACAATAGTAGTTACGAAAGAGAAAATTCAGTTTGCTCTAATATTATCAGTATAAATATGATATTCTGAGAAGATTTTCCCTATAGTACTATACCTACACCAGCATAAATTTTTTGTTTTAGAGCAAGAATGTGTCTATTTACTAATATATAATAGCAGAAAGATGTGATAAAAGTGCATTAAATTCTTTATCGGTCTCCCGTAGTCATAAGGTTAAATTGGCTACCGATCCGTTTATAAGCCGATAGTGCGTTATTCATTCAAAAATGTACCAAAAATTCAAAACTCTTATATAAACTGAGATAAAAATTTGAAGAAAAAAAATGATAGTTCAAAAAGAATCGCCAAAGGGGCGAAACTTTCGCCAAGCAGGTAACACAGATCAAGTATTTTCCACTCCAGACGTTGTGTAAGTGAGAAGCTTGGCGCCAAGGGTGACAAATGGATCTGTGGTAATCCTGTCTGAGGCAAGCACCGAGTGAGCGAGCACGAGCACATTTTCCCCTATTCATTCATTGCTTATTGCCCCTGCGTTTGCTAGTTTGTTTTACTTTTTTTATTGTTTATATTCAGTTATTTTCTACATTTCTATTAGAAGGATGAGTGGGAATAAAAAGGCATACACAGCTAGTCGCGAGCGTATTATTGTAGTTTGGAGCAAATTTCGCTACTTTTTTTAACGATGATTTTACAAAATCCAGCTGTAAACTATATGTATATTCTTTGTAATAAAACTCTACTAATTTTAAGCTAATTATTTCCTTAATGTAGGAGACATAAATTACATAATTAGAGCTCATATGTAGGAGACATAAATTACATATATTAGTCAATATTTCACGATATATAGACAGATTTTTTTTTAGATGGTAAGCCCAAGAAGAAAATTAGTCTTGGTTAAAACAGTTGTAGATTATATTAGATTTCTACTACCTTTAGAAGATCTTAAAGGATACAGACTGAATTTTCCAAAAGCCCCTAGTCCTAACATATATTCAGCCCTGCAAAGCCTACACAGAGCAAAATCCTGAACTTATGCAATAAAAATCCTGCAAACATGTTTTTGAATATCAACAATATACCAACAGCAGTCATTTAAGCAATATTAACTATTCAAGCAAAACTGAAAAGTAATTCAAAAAACCAAAACTTCAGTAAATTCCAGCATTGCTGGTTAAATCCGGAAGGCAGGTCTGTATATTTTTCAAAAAAAGAAACAGAGCACACATTTTTAAATAGCTTCTCATGGACGAAAAATATTTTAAGAAACAAGAATTAAGATTTTGAATATCAATAAATATTTTTATGAACACAAAGTTTTAATGCCCTTAAGCATTCAGAAGTGAAATTATTTTAATACATGACCAAAATTTACTAACTTGACTAGCTTTAAGTATGTTGATATGTTCCTCCATTACGGTATCTCGATTTTTCTCAAGAAATCCCGTAACTTCATACTTTACTTTATCAGCAAAGTGGTGAATAATAAAAGCAGTGTTGGATAGTCGAGGCTTTTCAAAATGCTTCCATTTCTTGCACTGTGCAAATAATTTTTGACACCATGTCTCATCTGTACCTTTAGGCATCTGTAAAATAAATTGCAACAATCAGCATGAAAATTGTTGTGACTGCACAATATTTACAAAAAGGAGTAATTTGGATTTGAAACTGCTTTTTGGCAATTGAATTAGGCTGCCCCCTGAGCTACTAAATCACACCTTATGATTGAAGAGAAAGATCGCATACAATGTGATTAGATATCTATTGTATTTTAAATCCTTTCTAAGTATAAAATAGTTTGAAGTAACTTTCAAAGTTCTAATTTCTACATTCTGCATGCACAGAGATTAAAGCTCTATTTTATTGGGGGCTACTGAAACAAACACAATTATGCTTATAAATTATTAAAATATATCAACATTCATTACATCTCGTTTAAAAAGGTATTTAATGCTGTTATAATTATCTAAGATTTTAAAGCTTTTCTTTTGGGGTTGCTTCGAAGCAAATAAACTGTTTACATCAAAATAATCAACATATTTGCACTAATCAGTATCATTGGACAATTTCTATTGAAAGTAAAACTAACAAATTTAATAATACTTGTAACATAGTTCTATGAAGATAACTTTTTACTGAGTGTAATACAGAAAATACATTTCTGTTATTGCCATGTTTCCAAAACTTCGAAGTTTATTAGCTAGAATTATCATTTTGAAACATCACAACAAAATCTTGGATGCATTCCAACTTTTTTTTAACCTTTAACCGTGCAAGGAGGGGCGAGGGGAGAGCATACAAATTTGAGCGTCTGACTTCTTAAGAAGAACATATAGATTTATGTTTTTAGATACATATTTATATCTCTTTAACACTTTGACTTCCAGCACTGGTTGCAGTTTTATGGACCTCTTAATGATAGTTTAATTTAATCACATCATATTGTTCAAAACATCTTATCAAGCAAAAAATTACAAACTTTCTACAGATGTATTGAAAAATGGAAATCAGTCTGCAACAACAAGATAACTTGTAGTTTGGTCTTTCAGGAAGTTCACCAACTACAAGTTCTCATAGGTTGGCAGTCAACATTTTGAAATACTGAATAATAGGGAAAGAAGGGTAGATTAAGTACTAATACAAATAATTTTAATGAAATAATTGAAATTAATTAATACTAGTTAAAATTTGTCTTCAGAGGTATTTGTTATTATCATGTGCCACAGAAATATATTGTTTAGCTTTCCACTAATGGACCAATTTTAACCCTTACAGTTCTAATAGGCATATATCATTCATTCACCCACAAGAAAAGTTACACACAACTTAAAAGTGACAAACTCTTACAAAATAGAATTTATTGTTTCTCCAGATTCCATATTTTTTAATCGAAAAGTGACAAACAGTTCTGCATATTTTTAGGGTTCTATGCAGCATTTTTAACAGGGTCCGTTTTTTATGAATTTTAAAAGGATTTTAGCAAAAAATCGAACGATTTCGAGAAAATTCAAAATTTAAACACATAGTAATAAAAAATGTTATTTTTTGCAGCTTATTTAATAAATAATTCTGTAAAAACTACTGGTTTGGTAGCTCAGAATTTTGTGAAGGGTCTGTTTTTGTGAAATTTTGTGAAGAGTCTATTTTCATTGAGTGGAATTTTGTGAAGGGTCCGCTTTGATTGACTAGAATTTTGTGGAGTGTCCGTTTTGATTAATTGGAATTTTTGCCTGTGGTCTGTTCTGCTAAAGGCACTTTCTTTATTCCTTCATTCAATATTTGCATGTGTGTTGCATTCGTCATCAACCAACATCAGAATTTTTTTTATATGTCAATCTACACTTTTTTTTATTTACAGTTAATTAAGTGAAAATCTAAAAATATATATATTTATTTATCCAGTAGCATAAAATGCTTAGATAAAAATTCACAGATATGACAGGTTTAAATTAATACCATTTCAGGGCTTAATTTATAACGGCAGAAGTGTGGAAGCCCTACAGTCTGCAGGACTTATTTTAATGCGTAAATAGCCTGATTTCCATCTAATATGCAAAAATTCTAATAAAATTAGAAAGAAATGAATGATTTGGGCTACAATAAAAATTAACTCTTACTACAACTTGTAAAAAATTACAAATAAATAAAAATTTGTTTTCACATTTTCCCCCCTTTTCTCCTTTTTAATGATTTTAATGAAGAAAGTACCATTTGCAAAAGAAAGAAATTTGAATGCTCATATATTTTGACATTACCTTGCACTCTTCATCCAAAAGATCCAATATTCCCAACTTGCTCTCGATAAGGTCTATGCAAGGTTGATTGTCGTAGAAATCGATGAATTTCCATTCTATCTGTTCCCGTACATATTCCTCTTGTTCAAGTTTAAAAACGTGCTAGACAGGAAAATATTTCTCAAGATGTAGCAAAGCCAGAAGAACAGAAAAAGACAAAATATTTGCACAGTAATTTACATTACTTTCATCACTACTATTTATTTTTAATTAAATTAATATTTACCATATTAAATTGTTGCTGTAGTTTTTCATTCGCATAATTTATACAAAATTGCTCAAAGCTGTTGATTTCAAAAGTTTCAAACCTAGAAAGATGTTTTCATAAATAAGGTTTCATAAGTATACATACAGTAGAACCTCTGTTAACCGGCTTAAATGGGACCAATGGTAAGCCGGTTAAGTAAAAATAAGGTTAAAGAGGGGGATGGAAAAAAATGGGAGGTATATTATGCAGTTTAAAAGAGAGGGAGGTATGATTATTTATTGTGTTTTAGTAGTTACTTTGAGAGTTACATATCAGTTATCAAGTGCTAGGCAAGGCTGAACTGATAGACTTACTCAATCTGAACTACTCAATAGCCACACTTGATTTCATGGGACCCATACGCGGATTCCCAGAACTCTCCGACATCGGAATGCCGCTTTTGTTCGGGGAGATAAGGATTCCACGGAAAAAGTCCACGAGTACCGCAGCACCTGCTTCTTCCATACATGACTAGTGCTCTCAAAACTATTCTTGCATTTTGAAAATATGGGCCGGTTAAGAGAGTTTTTACTGTACTCTATTTCAAATCAAGAATTATGTATAAAATTTGACAATTTTTTCGTTTTAGGCATCAAAGATAAAGAAGCATTAAAGAAAAAAAATTAAATCAGAATGTGCAGGTTTATTTATTTTCAAGTTCATCTACAGAATTTAATATGTCAGAAAACATATAAAACTTTGCTTTGAATAGTGAAAATGAAATGAAAAAAAAAAAGCACCAGAAATATGGTATAATTGGCCAGGTTGATGTAAACATATCACACCAGAATTTTTAGACAAATGCCAAAGCAACTTGATTTATCATTTCAATTTTTGATCTCAAAAGCTGCTTTTTAGTAACAACTCACTTTTAAACCCCCTTCCCCCTGTGCTCCTTTTTGGAATGTGGGGGTTGCTCTAATTGTACTGAATGCAAAATGACAGAGTTTATGATATTTTAAAACCTAGGTAATGAACATTTTAAGCATGCAAGATTTTCCCAGTGACAAAAAAAAAAAAAAAAAAACTAAGAGAAAAAAAAAACAATAATAAATCTTGCAGTTGAAATCTATCAAATTCTCTAAACAATTCGATGATTCTTTAATTAGACAACATTTCTAACATCATGTGGTGGTTACTTATTTATGTGCCAAGGCCTTGAGAACAGAAAAAATATTGCCAGTTAAAGTAAAACATTACCTGCTAGAAAACAAAAAATACAAACCATAATGCAAAAAAAAAAAAAAAAAAATGCAAAATTCTCATTTTGGAAAATAAACAAAAATAATGCATACACTCCATTTATATACCTATTAAAATATATTTTAACAGGTATGACTAATAAAGTAAACAATTTATTCAATTAAGGAGACAATAAAAAAAATAAATAAAAATATTTTTTTATTTATGCTTTTTATTACTTATGTACTTTGATTTATTTTTTTATTTTTACTTTAAATTCATTGAAAATTGTTCTCTGAAACAAAATACGGAATTCCTTAAACTGCAAGAAATGACCAATTTAACAACATTACTAAAAATAAAATGCTCTTAAATTTTCCATGAACACATCCTAATGATACAATCAATTGTATTCAATTTGCTGTGCTAAATAAGGCTGACAAATGATTTTTTTTTAAGAATGTTTTCATAAAAAATTTCTTTACTGAAAATTTGTTTACATAAGTTTCCTTTAAAATAAAAACAATTTTTCCAAACATTACTCTTAATGGTTGGTCTAAGTATTTGTAGTTTTATAAATTCTTAATTTATGTATTACTGATTTGTTTTCATGCTGCTAGATGTTTGTTTGTTCCTGTGGTTTGTGTTTTTGTAAAATTTTAATTGTGTACCTTAATAAGAATGTACTTATTTAATAGCATTGTTTTAAAACTCGAAAAATGGACTCGAGATGCTACGACTCTCAGGTAGATATATTAACGGATATTCCTGTAATATATTCATGACTTGAATCAATTTAACTGTATTTTTATGATTATAAGATAGTCTTTAGTTATTCAAAAATGCACAACTTTTCTTTATAATAATAAATTTAATACATGGCTTACATATGGCTCTCTTAAGATTGTACGTAATTACCAAAACAAAAATTATGAATATAACACTTTATAAAATATGCAAGACAGAATAAAGTATAACAATGGCATGGATTCATGGATGATTCAAAGTAAATTCTGATAACATAAATAATTGCCTTAAACAATAGTGTGGAGTATTTAAAAAGGACTGTATTATTGGCCCACGGTTCACACCCTTTGGGCTTCGTCCAGGAAATGACATCCATGCTTTCAAATAGCAGCACTACCAGTAGATATCATTACGATTTAAGAGTTTTGGTGCCCAGTTTCTTCCCTGAAGGGAAGCACCTAGGTGCTAACGAAACAAAGTTGTACAACGAATTCAATATAGCCAAGATATCCAAGTTAAGATAAATATTCAAGGGATCTTTCATATGTTGCAAAATAATAAGATGCTGTTGAGTTTCTGCCACTCGAAAATCTACGGATTTCGGTCAGTTTTAAGCCCACAAATTTAGGCATAAGAGGCAAGCATCAAACAACTACGCAACCTAGCCATATTAAGCACTAATGTAATTTTGATAAATATTTCATCATGAAACCTAATTTCAAAACTATACAGTATTCTAAAATTTTCTTACCCGTAAATATCAAGAACACCAATAAACTTGTGTATCTTTTTGCTGGAAGCCAAAGATTTG
The DNA here is from genome assembly GCA_038502835.1 of Octonoba sinensis. Lineage (NCBI taxonomy): Eukaryota > Metazoa > Arthropoda > Arachnida > Araneae > Uloboridae > Octonoba > Octonoba sinensis. The sequence goes on along the minus strand of CM076601.1, from coordinate 21,456,994 downwards.
TTGATTTGTCGCACTATCCATTCAAATAGTTGTGAATATATATGCTTAGCCAAAGCATCACGAGCAAACATTGCCTGAAATAGAACATTTCTAAATGTCATTTCATTGTGATATTTTCTGAAGAATCCAACTATAACTGATTAAATCCAATGTAAGGGATCATTCATAAATGATGTCGCGCTTCGAGGGGGGGAGGGAACTCCTGAAATTGTGACAAAGTGTGACAAGGGGAGGGGGTAACAAGAAGTGTGAAATCATGCATTACTCAACATAGCGTGACGCGTGACAAAGGGGGGGGAGGGGGGTCAAATATGTGGGGAAAAAAGTGACGTCATTTATGAACGGCCCCTAAAACAAATTATGAAGAAATAAATATTGTATATATAGTTTCAAATTCAGTTGTGGGTATATTTTATTATATATTATAACAAAACAATGTTTAATAATTTTTAAAACATTGAAAAGTAAAATAAAAAGTACATATTAACCATTTTTCTACGCTGAGAAGTAAAAATATTTTTTGATATGGTAACAATATTTCCTTTATTATTTAATAGTTAATGTACAAAATTTCACTATGCTCTGATAGAAAGCGGTGTACAATCAATGTAATAGTAAAATTTTTTTTTCCTTCTACAGCAGTTGTAGTAGCATTACGAAAAAAAAAAAAGCATGAAAAATTAACCCTGAATTTTGTCACAAAATAAGAATCAAGACACTAACTTTCAAAATAGAATCTTATAATTATTTTGCATCAAAAATGTTTGCAATTTAACTTAAAGTAAAGCACAAATCATTCTGTGTAATTTTTTCTTGTTGTCAAACTGTGATAAACAAAAGAGAAGAAATAGATAGAGAAAGAATTTCAAATAAAACAAATTTTAAAAATTGAGATTCCAATTTGAAAGGTGCAAGAAACCTTTGTCAAATCTTTATAATAAAGAAATTGAAACTTTAAAAATATTAGAAAAAATTTACAAATACAAAACAATATTTTTCACAGAACTAATCCGTTATGAAATGGAATTCAAAAATGACATCACAAAAATTCAAAAAAGTACTAAATAACATTACAAGCATTTATCCTTTTTGAATTGAACAACTTTTTTGCTATACAACTTTTATATTAACAGATCTGAAGTTTGCAAACATCTATACGCACAATATTTCAGATATTAACCAATGAAATTCAACTTACATGCAAAACTCAAGATCGCAAAATCATTATGGCATTATATCTATAATATGATTCTTTTAACAGAATTTGTTGTAAAATCTATACTAATATTATAAAGCTGTCGAGTTTGTTTGCTTGAACGCGCTAATCTCAGGAACTACTGGTCTGATTTGAAAAATTCTTTCAGTGTTAGATAGCTCATTTATGGAGGAAGGCTATAGGCTATATATCATCAAGCTAAGACCAATAGGAGCGGACTTCCGAAAATTGCATAAAATAGTCCTTTTCTATCGGAAGAAATTATCGCATCCTTTCGAGCTTAATACCATTGAAAAGCCCGTAAAAAACTATGCTTAAAAGAGTTTTGTCCTTTGTGCTACAATTGGAAGTCTCTAAATTAACTATAAAGGAAGTTATAAGCGTTTTTCTCTGCAGTTTGAAATTATTTTTTCACAGTAATTAACTTAAATTTTATTTGGCCTAGATGATGACCGTTTTATTTTATTTGAATTGTTGCATCCTGTCAACAATTGTTACAGTTGCCGTGTGAACAAACAAATGTATGCAGTTGCCATTGTTAAACAAATAAGAAAAATAATAATCAATGTTTCTAGCATTTTGATGAGGCATCGCTGTATTTGCAAAATATAATTTAAGCTAGACTGTGCAACGTCGGGCGTCGCAGCTAGTCTTATATATAAGCGGCTTATTCTGTCTGTCTGTGTTTGCTATAGGATCACAGGCCGTTTTACCGATCGGGGACCACATTCTTCACGGTTAATGTTTACGACCCGAGAGACGCATCGCTGCAAAAATGGAAGTTGTGACTCAAATAGTTTTTCTTTAATGAATTTTTTAAAATTTTTCAATGCTTTTTTTGACCCGTTTTATTTTATTTTTGCATTGTTGCCGTCGTTTCCAACAGTATAATTACAGTTGCTGTGTGAACAAACAAATCAATGCAGTTGCCATTTAACAAATGTAACAAATATACTAATAACGATCAAAACGCTCATCTAGCATATTGAGTGAGGCTTCGCTGTATTTTCAATTTCCGTTGAAAATTAATGCATACGCGAATTTAATTTAATCCTTTCTTTCTTTTTAATTTATTTCTTTATCGTCTGCGCTTTTTCAACTTTTCTTATTCGAGTGGCAGCGCTCTTTTTGCCCAGTCTCGTTAAAACGTTTGTTTTGAAAAGCATAAAATTTTCAATAAGTTATTTCGATGATAAATATATATTTTTCACAAACAACTTGATTATATAGTAGATAAATATATAGTTGTGTGGGGCAGTATGCAAAGGGGCGTCCTCGCTGCGTGACATGGGTCATTCAGTTTGAATTAGCATACACCTTTGCACAAATCACTTTAATTACAATTTATAATATCTAGAACAGCGGTCATTTCGTATGACTGCCGGGTGTACTAGTATTTATATATCAGAACATAAATTAATAAAATAAAAAGGTATTTAGCATATTTAATTTTCATACTGTGCCTATGCAGCTACATAATAGCTGTCACTTTTACATGCTTACTGTTTGCTGCAATTTAAACCAGTCTATGGCGATATAGTATATTCCAAATCTTAAAATTTGTTTAATTATGTTGGATGCAACATATACGGAATTCATTATTCATGAGGCCCAACAGATTTTTAGGGAATCTACTACACTCGCACTATTTACAATAAAGGAAATGCAAACAATAAAACTTCAAAACACTGGCAGTTAAGAAAATGTGGAAGTTTTAACCACACCTGAGATTGAGTGAGCTGTTTTGTAATAACTTCACGCATGCTCTGTATTTTCCTGTTGCATAACCAGATGCTCATTTGATCACATTCAATACCTAAAAGATCACACATAATGACTAGATGAGGATCACTTTCCTGAAAAAGAAATAATAAAATTCAATTCTCAAACATAAAGCATTCAGAAAATACATGTTTAAAAGACAGTGTGATTTACTTTAGAGCCAAAGGCAAATATTGTAGCTATCTATTATTTGCATTTTATCTTAGCTATTTGTTGTTTTCATTACTTCCATGATCTCATTTTATTTCTCAACCCCCTGCCCCTCGCCTCCATGATCTAATTTTATTTTTTAAAAGAAGTTCTAAAATAAGTACAAGCTGAAATCATAGACACAATTTTAAACTGCACTTATATACAATTCATAAAGTAGCGAATGTTCCTTCAGTAGAGAGGAGACTCAGTTTTATACAGAAATCATTTCAGATAACTCTTGCTTTACCTCAAAATTTATGACATAAATATGCTCTCCCAAGCAATCACAAATTATAAAATATCTTAAATTTTCCTTGAAGTGATAAAATTTTACTATTTATTTACCCATTTAGCATCCTTTTTTAAGTACAGTGAAACCTTGTAATACCGCACCTCAGTATACCGCGGAATCGGATATAACACGGTTACTATCATGTCCCCCGACGTTTAATCCACCCTTTATCATTGCAAACCACCCTTTCTATTCTAGATTCTTTGAAATTTTTGAAGAGTAAACGTATTCTCTAGTCTGTGAGAATGTATAAAGGCTTAATACATTGTGTTTTTGAAAAGTGCGTTCCTCCCCTTCCACACAAATCCACTTTTTTCTTAAAATCTCTCCCCCTTCATAATCTCCTGTTGATAACTTCACAAGAATTTTAAGCCCACATTTTCTCAGAATACAATTGCTTTTATTGGGGTTGATGTGGTTTTAGCTTAGGAGTGTCGAAGAGCAGAAAAATTTAATCTGAATAACCTATCACTCGATAGACTACCAGCTCAGTTGAGAAGTGTGCTTCTTGCACAGAAATTACAGCAAATAAAAAGGCAGGAAACAAGAAAAGAAACAATTATACAATAGTAGAAAAGTTAAGAGTAGTTGATAAAGTTAAAAGTGGTGCAACAGGCGCGAGTATATTTCGTGAATATGAATCCGCTGTAGCATCATTATATCACGGTTATGTTATAACGCGGGTGCCAAACATGTCCCCCGACAACCGTGTTTTAACGCGGTTTTACTGTATACATGCAAATAATAAAAATAATTATCTTACTTAATAAAAGTTAATGGAGTTATTATGCCCAGATCCAAATGTTGCAAAGGGATTGAGAGATTAAGGCTGATAGCAAGCCTGCACTTAAAGCAAGCAAAAAAGTTGTGATTGTTACACTAGAAGTACTTCAGTGTATTTTGAATAGCTGTGTGTCATATTTTATGTTTTTACCACTTGCATATCTAATTTCTTTCTAAAATACAAATATACATTACATAAATATATCCCAGAATATATATATTATACAACAAGAATGCTATGAGAAAATTCTTTTTTACAAGGGTATCACGGCCTTGGAAAAGTTCCCAACTTTATATAATTAACTTACAGGAACCATAGAGCTCTCAGCATCATCTTGATTCTTTCCTCCTTTAACAATAGTAATATTACCAAGATGCAAAATGGCAGATAGGATTCGAAATATCATCATTTGCTGAGAATCAGTGAATCCTATGAATATAAATAAAATGAAATATAAAATATTGCACTGTATAAGTTACACATAACATTTGAATTTAAATGACAAAAGTTTAGAGAGTAACACAGTACTATAAGTTCGCTTTGAATTAAAATATTTTAAATGATAAAAATCTCTATAAAAATATCAAGATAGTTTGTAAACATTTTTATCATATTCAAATTTATGTTACATTTGCATAAATTTTTATTTACACTTACATTTTCTGTGAAACATGAGAATCGACCATACAATAAAAGTGTGGAAAAGGAAAAAAAATTATTCACGATCCTAACAGTCATTTTAGCTGAAATTTCAAGTTGAAATTTCTTTTGCAATAAAATAAATTTACAAGTTTAAACAATACTATACATATATTTATTTATATATGGACCCAACCATGAGGAAATGTTTCGTTGCATAGGTGACATTTCATTGTATTTTTCGATTAAATGCCTCAAATTATTAATGTTTCTCCATGTTCAACATATTAATGAGTCTATAAATATGATTAAATTTCCACATAAAAATTGAATCAAGGATTATATGGAAAAAATGCAAAAGAAATATTCAAAATACGTTGTGGAGGGGACAGGAAAGTATTCCAATTTTGAAATTTTCAAATTGCATCAATATTTCTCCTCTTTAAGATGAAACCAGTTTTTTTTTTTTTTTTTTTTTAATAAAAAGTCATTAGTCTACTTCATTGTAGCAAAAACCTGCTTCCATATAAATTTTTAAAAAATTCATTTTGAAAAGAAAAAAAAAGATTGTGTTGCAGGAGCTGACACTGGTATTTTTCATTAAATGTAGGAATTTATTCATTACAACTATTTTTTAGCAGTGGGATGTACTTTTTAGCAAACAATTAGCATATTTCACATTGTTATTAAGTATAAAGGTAATTTATTTTCATCAACTCATTCCTGTAACCACTAAAACAAGTTTCTAATTCTTATAAATGATACAATATACATTGTGGTTCTGACCTTAATTCTCTTTATGGTGAATGTTTTGCCTAATTAATATATAATTAAATCGTCTTTGTTGATGATTCAGTTGACAAAAATTTGATCTGCAAAAAGCTCGCCCAATTGTTGTCTTCTTTTCAGAAATACAGAAGTCAGAAATTTTTCAGAATATACACATGTTTAAACAAATAAAACTTCAGCATTTTCCTTGCCAATGAAGTAAATTTGCACAACTTAAAGACTGCTAAATGCCCTAAGATTTGTTGTATTATTTTCTAAAATTTAACTGTTGCTCTGTTTCATCCGGCTTTGAGTTCTTTATTCGGGCTGAAGGCGTTTTTTATTTACATCTTCTCTTTGGACAACAACTCGAATAGGGGAAACTAGCATTTCATCAGTGTCACCTAGGGACAACATCATCATTTAATACTTGTCAAAGAACTTGTTTTATGTTTCGGCATAAACAATGAATACTAAATGTGACAAAAACGGAAACAGTTGTCGTCTTCGCATCTAAAATTTTCCCTCCATAACGATTTTTGTTTCGCAGTATCACAGCTTCAAATTATTGAACGTTCCAGAAATTTAGAATTTATTTATTTGACTACACTTATATTTAATGAATGTAAGGTTAAATATTTTTCAAACTGTACTCACTCTGAAATAATATTTAAGCTTTAAAAATGTTTTGGAAGGGACTTTCAAGTTGGTCCAAAGCATCAATTTCACTTTTTCTTTCCATTTAAGTCTAAAATGTTTTATTCTGTCATTAATATGTGGGACTCTAACATTATTTGAAAAAATACATGCATGATTTTTATTTTATTATTTTTTTTTAATGTTATTTTTCTGCTTGTCCCCTCCACAATGCATTTCTCTGCAAACAGTAGCTTTAATTCTAAATTACTGTTTTTAAAACTAAAAAATAATTTCCGTGTGCTTTTTTCAATAAGTTCAGAAGGTATAGATTTTAAATATGTATTTATTTATTAATTTATTTTCACGTTTGAAGCTTGTTTATTTTTCACTGCCTTCAAGACCAGTTACCCTGGTTTGTACCATATATGTAAAACAAGAAAAAGAAAGAAAAGAACAAGGAAAAGAAAAAAAATAATAATCACCTAAAAGTGTGAAGGCATTTCGTGTTTCTTGGAAGTTTTTGGCATCATCAACTCCAGAAATTGTGGGAGAATCACCAAGATTTGTATAATGAAAATAACTTTGGTCCCCTAAAAAGCAAAAATTTTGTTGTATAACCCAAAAAAATTTAGAATTATCAGAACATAAACAATTACCTAAAAATTAAATACATTATTATATCTAAAGTGAAAAAAAAATAGGATTTTGAAATCCGTGGGGATAATATTTTTAAAAATTAACTAAGCTGTAATATTTTTAAAAATTAATTAATTAATAACATGTTGCTTAAACAGGTTTTTGTAAGTACCCGACACATGTATCTACCTTTGTTTTTCAAGGTTACATTTTTTTTTTATGATTTACATCATAACATTAAAGATTACTACATAAAAATAAAAAGATTCAACTCGGGAAAGCTCTATTAAAATTCAATATCGAATGATATTTCTGCTAGATATTGTTATTTGGTCTCTCATAGCACAGGAAACAAAATAACATACATACAAATCCTGAATAGTAAGAAAATTATTACGAAATTTTGGTTATAATATTAAAATAATGCAACATGAAAATTAGAACAAGTCGATGCTAAACCATTCAATTTTTATGAATACATTCAATGTCAATTACTTTCTTTTTAGGGGGGGGGGGTGAAATAAATACAAAAAAAAAAAAACATTACAAGTTTATTTTTTATAAACAATCATAAGTATGCATGAATTAATGATTTTAAAAAATAAAATACCAAGTCAATGATATGACAGTGTACAGTGACTTCTAATTATGCTTTATATATACATATAACATATATATATATTTATTTATTTATTTATTACAACATACCTAGTTGCAGATCTTGAAGCTCTTCTGAATCAGAAGCAGCACACAGCTGATAAAAAATATGATAATTTCTCTCATCAGCAGCTTGGAAGACAACCCTGGATTTTTCTAACAAATATGTCCTCATATTGGCACCTATTATATGGTATCGTGGATTGAAATCAATTTCTATGTATTTTCCAAATCTGGAACTATTATCATTCCTCGTAGTCTTTGCGTTTCCAATAGCCTATGACAAAATAGAAATTTTAAAACAATAGTTAAAAAAATGATAACTACATCACACAAATAAATGATACAAAAAAAATGTAGATTTTAAAACTTCAATCTTGAAAAAACATCACTAATATTTAAAGTTCATTGCATAAGATATTAAAATGGTACACATAATAATACTAATAAGCAAAAAAATATACATATACAGTAATAGAACTTGGCTTTTAGACCAAATGCACAAAAAAGCAGACTACCATGTCATAAAAACTTTCTTAACAATTAAAGACATATACAGTTGAACTTTCTAAATACAAACACAATTAATACGAAATCATGGCTAAAACGAACATTTTGTTCATCAAGTTTGGTTTACTATTTAATTATAGACTAAATATCTCACGCATATTACGTTGGCTAAAATACAAATGTCGCCTAAGAAAAACAAAATTTCTCACCTATTCACGAAAAATTTCCTAGATTGCTATATAATTATTATTTTTTTTTTAGAAATTGTTGGTTATTTTGAGTCGTTGTAAACCACCAAGTTCGCATATGATAAAATTTAATGTACCTAAATGTAAACTAACCATTCAGGATTTTTTCTAACATTGTTAAATTTTAAAAGGTAAGCTCCCTTTTTCTCAATGTATATACTAGTAAGATTTAAAAGTGTATATCAGTAAAAATACATCGGTTGTTTTTACTATTTATTATACTTTGTATAATAAATAGAAAATAAGGGCAGACTGAAGCACCTTGTGTACTATTTGAGAGAAAAAAGATTGCAGTTTTAATTTAAAACATTTCAAGAATTGAAAAAAAAAAGTTTTTTCGTGTGTCTCTCTCTCTAGAATAAATCTGCACATTACAGGGGTGGTACTGGCCCTCCCCCAAAAATCCTGAAACTAATTTGCGAAATCTTTAATGTTGAAACAAGGTTTTAAGCTATTATATGTATATATACGGTATTATTACTATTTGTAAAGAAAAGTTATATTCTGAATAGTCATTTGTCACATAAAAATGCAGGTACATCTTTTGTAAGAATTGAATAAATTTTTATGTATTCACAGATCTATTAATCTTTGACGAACATTCTGAATGCACTGTTAACTGCATAACTTCCATCTTACAGTTCCAAACAAACTACAGATAAAACCTATGAAAAATTTTTCATCGCATTTTGCAAATTAACTTAACATATTTCACAACATTTTCAAAAAACATAAGGATAGCACTAAAAAAAGTTAGAAATCCGGAATTCCGGACTTAAAAGCCTTAAAATATCCGGAGTTTCGGCCTACGGCCAGAAAAGTACCAGCCCTGACATTAGAACCTTTTAATCATTTGAAACCGTCAGGCTTTCTATGCAAGAAGAAGATTTAGAAGTCAGAAAAAAGGCAATTTTAAAATCATTGCTTTTACAATCCTTCTTCAGTAGCTAGGAGACATACTTTGAAATGTAAAAGAAAATAATAATAATATTGCTCTGAAAAATCATTTCAGGAAAAAAAAAAAGAGTACTACAACATTGGATGTTTACATGCAACTTATTACTTCACTTAAAAAAACAGAAGTTTACTGTTTTAAAAGGGAAAATAGTAGTAAATGCATTGATTCTTGATTTTGCTCAATATATTTGATATTGTTTATTTTTTAGGAACTTTGACCTTTTCTTTATGGCTGGAATGTCATAGCTCTTAAAACAAAAAGCTTTAAAAACACAGGGTTGAGATGAATTTATGCCAGGAATCCTCCCCCCCCCCTTTTCTAAAGACCTGAACTAATAGGTGTACAACTTTGCTTCCGCCGTTTTCCCCCAAAATTTGAGGCTTTAATGAAAAAAATTGGTTACACATGTATCATTCAAAGTATTTTCCATTGCTGGCTACTACTTTCTCCCATCTTTCGGGCAGTGTACGAATCCTGCGTCGAAAAAATTGTTCATCTTTTGAAGGAATCCACGAATCTATCCAATTTTTGACTTCTTCATGAGATTGGAAGTGTTGGTCAGCCATTACGTGTGCCATTGATCGAAACAAGTGATAGTCAGAGGGAGCAATGTCTGGAGAATACAGCGGGTGGGTAGGACTTCCCATTGTAACGTTTCCAAGTACGTTTTGACCACGTTTGCAAAGTGGAGTCTAGCGTTGTCTTGCTTCTGAATCATGCCCATGGCCTTGAGACGTTTTGAAATGGCTTGCTGTGTCACTCCCAATGTTCGTGCCAATTCTTGTTGATTTTGACGCTAGTCTTCGCTCAGCAATGTCTCCAATTCTGCATCCTCGAAAACTTTCTCTCCTTCACCACTATGCCGGTCTTTGACGTTAAAATCACCGTTTTTGAAGCGTGGAAATCACTCACGACACTTTCTTTCACTAATATAGTCCTCACCATACGTACTTGAGAGCATTCAATGAAACTCAGCAGCCGTTCTCTTTATATTGAAACAAAACAGTAACATCTCCCGCAAATGACGGAATTTCAATCGTAAACTGACATTTTCAATCGAGAACAACTTTATGATGCAGACACAAATCGGCTAATCTTTGAATGGCGTATTGTTGACTGGGATCCAAGCTAACTGCATGATGTCGGCGATCTGTTTATTCGACAGCTACTTACCGTTGTCGCCACGTATCAGAAAACGGCGGAAGCAAAGTTGTACACCTAGTAATATCATGAAAGGGTGCTTGGCGTGTGTTTCGAGGTAAATGAGGCGTTGTCTATGTCTCAAGATTTCTGCAGCAGTTAACAGGTGCTTCTTTTATTAAGCCGGCAATAACAAGAAACCCTCAGGCCATACAGGGAGACCATCACAAACATTAGAGCCATTCTTTTGAAAGGGAAAGCACTCTAGGATTCTTTCCTGTACGGAAGGATATTTTAGTATCTTCTGCTTTGTTTGGTAAAAGTTAAAATATTTCAAAACCACAGCAGATGTAAAAAAAAAGATCAAGATGCAATCATCATAACAATAAATGCAAATAAAAATAAAAAAAAACTGAAGAAATGTTTTGCATGGTTAACACACTTCATCAACGTAAAAAGCTGTGAACTTTGAAGTTGGATTTCTTACTCAGTTCTTACTTCCTGAACCATACAACTTTTTATACTGATAAAGGAATTCCTTGTTAACCCTGTAAAAACACATCTGCAGTTTTATTGCTATTTTTGTGCATAATATATCAATTTCTCATTTAAAATTCTAATGTCTCTAAATTATCCAAGAAACTTACCTCCATGATAGGATTTGATGCCAATACTTTCTTTTCAATTTGTGTTTCTGTTGTTGATCCACCAACCGTGGCAAAGTATCTCATTGCATATTTTGCAGATACCGTCTTACCGGCTCCTGACTCGCCACTTACAATGATAGACTGATTTTGACTTTCTCTATGAAATGAAATTCATAACATAAAAATTCATTCATATTATAGTTTTACATATGTTAGATAATTTGAAAACAAAGTTCGAGGTACTTATATGCATGTATAAGCCTAACCCTAACTTTCCCACAAAAAAGGCTTTCTGCCCCCTTACTTTGACAATATAGTTTATATGCACTTTATGATTAATGTTGGAATAGTGTTTATTTTCTTTGTATATAATATTCTTTGCCATTTTTTGCCTTTTAAATACAAAAATTAACATGCTAGATTTTTATTTTGCAGAATAAATTTCGAAATTTTTTGACTTATGTATAAGCACCCCACCCCTTTCAACTTGAATTTACATCTATAAATGAGAGCTTATATGAGGGTATACAGTACATAAAATAACACTGCCCATTAAATGAGCTTAAAAAGATTTTATGTGCATAATATATGGATATCCTTTGAAATTTAAAAATAAATACCAACTCAATAGAACTGAATATGAAAAATAAATAAATATATTTTTGCAGCTTAAAAATTAAATAATTCAGATTATAACACTAATGATAATAACAAATACAGAAAAAAGGCTCACCTCTCCATTTGTGTATATGCTTCTTCCGACACTGCAAATATATGAGGATCCAAGTCTCCCATCGACTGACCTCTATATGCCATAATAGTATCATTTCCATAAATAGGGAGTTCTTCATAAGGATTGATAGCCACAAGAACAATGCCTAAAATATCAAGTAAAGTATACAATAAAATGACAAAAACATTATTGAAGCACAAATGACATCATTATTGCAAACAGGTGTTTTGGGGTTTCCAGGAGCCACGAGTGGAATACGTCATAAGCTTTAGAGGTAACAAACTCGATCAGCTTCAACTGGATTTTGAAGCTCACAATTTCAGGATTTGATAAAGGGGTTACCTGCAAGTCTGAAACAGGTGTATGAAACATTTTTATAATTTCTACTTCAATAGCCTTGATTTTTATTTACTATTTACTCACAAAGATAAATGCCTTATTACTTAACGAGACATAAATATAGTTATATAAGGGAATACCATTTTTCACAAAACACACAGGGACATATCCATATATTAACCTGTTCTTGTTCACATAATATGCAATAAATGTTTCAAAAAGTGTTTACAACACCATTTTTTGAAATCCTTATTCATCACCCAAGAAATAGTGTTTCTCAAAGAACCTTACCTATTGACTGTTTCGAGACAAACTTCATCATTTAAAGCATAATTTTTCAAAACATAAAGATATCAAGTCAAAAAATGCACTAATTTTTTTAAAAAGCACTTGTTTTATAATAGTATTCATTATCATTGTTTTTTATTTAAATAAATACAGAAGATTTTTTTTTTCATGGTTTCACACAAGAACATTAATTTAAAGCAACGCATCTATAAGTGAAAAACAATGAATGTGGATCAGTACAAACCAAGAAGATACAATTTACAATTTTTCTGCTTTCGTAGACCCCTTCCTCAGGGGTTGTTCTAAAAGCAAGTTATATGCATTTGGACATTCTAAAACAGAGTGAAATTGGGATTAAAATTCTCGCCCAAGTCGATCTAAAATAGTTTTGAGGGAATAAAACATCTGAAGAGGTTGCATGATAATTACAAAATTTGACTTCAAACATTTTTTTATAAAGAATTATTTTGTACGAGTTCTTTTCTATACCAGGGGCTGATTCAACATTTTTAACAGGGTCTGTTATTTTTTATTTATTTATTTATTTATTGTGAATTTCAAGAAGAATTTTGCGAAAAATCAAATAATTTTATAAAAGTTCAAAATTTAAACATTCAGTGATAAAAATGCATTACTATTTGGAACATTTAATAAGTAATTCTGAGAAAAATACAATTTGGTAGCCTGGAATTTTCTGAAGGGTCTGAAAACAGACCCTAATTTCCTCTGGTGCCCTTGTATATCATGTATAAAATTTCTTTTTCTGAATAAATACTTCATGGGAAGTGTGAGAGCAGTGGTGTAGTCGAGGTGGACAGTGCCCCTACCTTTCTATTTTAACACCAGCCTGCCACCACTCGTTTTGAATTTTAACATAAACGTACCCCCCCCCCACCCCCCGCCTTTTTGATGTTTGTATATGTGTCTCGCCGCCTTTTCTTTCAGGCCTACACTACTGCATGAGACTGGCCCAAGACATGGCCTTGCTATTGATACCAGAAGTGCCTAATTGCATAACTTATAAAATATATTTCAGTACATAATTAGTTAATTTACATGTTTATTATGTACACAATTAAATTATTGGAAAAACTTGTGAGTGCATTATGACTGAAAGTTGGTGAGAACTTCCACTGGCCTAGATAAGGGTTTTGGGGATAAAACCCCCCTGAAATGATGAAGATTGCATAGAATTTGACCAATTTTTCTTGTAAAACAATGAAATCAGCTTGCTTCTCCGAAAGAAACCACCCCCGAAATCCAGGTCTAGCTACACTACTGATAACTTCCTTAAATTAGAGCTAGTATTCTAGACCTCGAATTACATCTCCCCCATGGACCCTTAATTTATTCTTTCATTGACATGATGGACCCTTAAACATTGACATAGATCCCAAGGGGTCCACATGAGGCACTTTGGAAACCACTGCATTAAGCCATTAAAACAAGACAATACATGAAAAAAGATGATCAAAATTCTACTACATCAATTTTATTCAAAAAGAGAAATCAAGATAACTTACCACAATACGTATAAATGGCATTTTGATTGCAAAACCGGACTTGAAGATTATATAGCACTGTAAAGGAATAAGAGAAACATGTCAGCTTCCAAGCACATCTTGCAAAACTTTGAAAGAAAAACAGGAAAATTATATTTACCAGCAGGTTCATGAAGATAGGAGAGTGATGTGAGATCATTTTCTCCAATCAAGATATCAGGATTTCGTAAGGGGGGTAATTTGTCATCTGAAGTAATTTTTATGATACTTTTCTAGAAAATAAAAGCTCAATGTAAAACTCAGAAAGCCATGCTATGTAAAAAGTTATCGAACATAACTCTATAAACAAACCTGAAAGCCTTATTTGAGTGGGTCCAATTCCATGTTTGATCATTTTGAGATAGGGAGCCTTATGCTTGAATTTACTACTTCAGTTGGGAGCATAAATAAAAGTTGGAGGTGTAAAAATTTTGAAATATGACAAAAATGATCTGTGTGATCTTGAAATTGAGACAAACTCATTTTTTCCCCTTTGGTCTTGAAGTGAATTGGACCATTATTCCAATAAGGCCTTCATATTTCTTCTTTAGAATTTTAATAAAAATTTGGATTCAAAAAAATCAAATACAAAAAAAAAAAAACTAAATAGTAAATGAAAAAATGCATACAATGTAAAATTTGAAGAAAAAAAAAGTTACAGAAAGAGAAAAAAAGTTAAACTGTAAGATAAGCATGACTGTAACACATTAAATAAATCTTACAATGAACAATAAGTACTTGTCAATTAAGAAGGTTACAGTGTTAAGCTCACCAGAGGAGACATTTCTGTATATTAGGACATACGTGTTTATAAAACTTACAATGAACAATAAGTACTTGTCAAGTCAATTTGGCAGGCTACAGCATTAAACTTACCAGGAGAGACAAATTTCTGCATATTAGGACATACTTACTTATACCTGCAACCGATAAATTAATGTTAATGAGAACTCGGAAAAACCATTCGTAATGTAGGCCCTTTGATTGACAAGTACTAAATATTATTACTCATGCATTGATCTAGAAATTTTTATTCATGAGCCCTATTTTCCAAACGTATATACTTATTTTCTCTCAATCATGTGAAAGTAGAAGCATAATACTGAGAAGAAAACAAATACATTTTACTTACTCTTCCATCATCCAACTCCGCATGAAGTTCATTTTTATCAAACTTTTCTACTACCGCTCCAACCCACACATGTTCTGGATCTGGAATCCAGACTCGAGCTCCCTATAATGAAAAAACAATACGAGTCTTTTTACAAATGTTTCTCTCTTTTAAATATGTAGTAAGAAAAAAACTTTTGCATTCTCAGTTACATTATAAGGCACTTTTCATTACAAGCACATAGTTATATTTTTATTGTTCGAAGTGTTATTGTTGGAAGTGTTAAAGTTAACTTTTCATAATATTTAAAAACATACATTTTATTTATTATTAGTTTATATTATTTATTTTTATATTACTCTAGCATTTTGAGTGAGGCTTCGTTGTATTTGCAATAATAAATTTAATCCTTCTATCTTTTAAATTTATTTATCGTCTGCTATCTAAGGCGATTAATTTTTAAATCTGCTATCTAAAAATTATTTTTCGTATTTTAACGGGGACTTTTAAATTAATTGTCCTTATTCTAATAAGAATTTGTTAAATTTCTCTATTATTAATATCGGTCCGTCTCTGCATGGCTTTGTATGGATAGATAATAAAGAGTTTCAATGCCATGTTGTATTTAAGCTCGCCCAGCGCTGGGCGTACAGCGGTTTCTTCACAAAAATCGAACTCCAAAAGAAAACTACTTTTTGGGAGCATTGTACATAATTAATCTATGATTTTTAGGGACCGTTACTCTTATTTAGGTTCATGCGAAGGCCATTGCTTATTAATATCGGTCCGGGTCTGTATGTCTGTGTATGGATAGATAATAAAGAATTTCAATGCTGTATTGTATTTAAGCTCGCGCAGCACCCGGCGTAGCCCGTGCAACGCCGGGTGATGCATGGAAACGGCGCAATATTTGAGATGGCCCATGCAACGCAGGGCGGCACGCCTAGTTTCTTATTAAATTATTTGATACGATGAACAGAAATTATAAATGCAAAACTATTCCAATCAAGGACACACAACACAGGCAGATTAGACACTTCCAAGGCACAGTAAATTCAAGTTAAAATTATATATTTTCAAATTCAAACAAATTTATCAGTTTAAAAATTCTTCAAATAACTGTAAAAAGTCCTGAAACTTTTTTTTTAATCAATTGTTAAGCATGTATTTAATCATAGCACTTGAGCGACTGTTCTCGTAACTTATAATCTGTATGAAATAGAGCTTTACCAATATTCTGTGTGAAGCACTTACATTTTGTACGAAATGAAGCTTTGCGGGAAAAAAAATAGAAAGAAATGCAGAACTAAACATATTTTAATTAAATAATTATACTCAATTATTGGAGAGTAATCAGTGGTGTAGTCCTAAAAAAAAGTTGGGGGAACGCTTATACATACGAAAAGCAATTGAAATCAAAAGCGGGGTGGATACTTATGTTAAAATGTAAAAAGTTTAGGGGTACGCTTGTATTAAAATAAAAAGGTAGGGGTACGCCGTTCTCCTGCCTGCCCCCTCGACTACACCACTGCGAGTAATTTACTGCATGGTAACCCTTGGCGCTTTTTCAAAAAAAAAGTCACCCAAACCACGAGTTGCTAAAACACTATCTTAGGAGACCGAAACGAAAAAACACATTAGGGTTGCCTGAAAACAAATTTCCTGCAGGGGAAGGGAGGGGGAGTGGGAGCAGGCTCCCAGATTTGCCGAAAATCATGGGTTACCGTATAGTAAATTTTAGCCAAATTATTATAATGTCAAACACTTAACTAGATATAACACATGTTAAGTAACTTAAAAGTGAAAGAACAGAATTAGATGTGAAATGCTATATATGGATGTTGCAGCCAACAGGGGTCATGCCAGAGGAAATTCAGGTCCATTTTCGGACCTTTCACAAAATTCCAATAACCTGAAACAGTCTCTTCACAAAATTCTAATTAATCAAAAAGGACCCTTTACTAAATTCTATTCAATGAAAACAGCCTCTTCGGAAAATTCTGATCTATTAAATCGTACTTTTCATATAATTATTTATTAAATAGTCAGCAAATAATAATAATTTTTTTTTTATCACTATGTTTAAATTTCGAGTTTTCACAAAAATATTAGATTTTTCACAAGAATGTTTTTAAAATTCACAAAACACGAACCACTGTTAAAAATGCTAGATTGACCCTTGGAAACATGTAACTCCCCTGACAAACACTTCATTTTACGAAGTTGACAAGAAATTGACACAAGACAAGAACTTTAAGAATTTAAAGACAAAGTGTTTGTATTTCAGAGTATTATTTATTTTTTTTTTTTTTTTTCAAAATTAGACTTGCTATGGCTTACTACAACTCAAAAAGTCTACTTACTGTATAACTGCCACAGCAAATTAGTTTCTAAGTTGTAAATGGATTTTAAGTTAGCTTCACTCTACTACAGCAACACATTATGAGTGGTAACAAACTTTTTCTCTTTTAAAATATACATTAAATATAATTTTTTTTAAATTTGAATAAATAAACACAATGAAAAACTTATTTTTGTTAAAAGAAAAATAATAAAATTAATAAAATGTCAGAGCAACTGAGTTTTTAGAAATAACCTAATAAGTTTAAAGAGTAATTAACTCCATTACAAAACTTATTAGCAAAAAGATCATTAACTTTCAATCAGCAAAGGAATTAATCAAGTCAAACATAATTGGCATTGAGATTTTTAAAAAAAAGTTGACTTTTTCAGATAACAAATTAAATTATTTTACAACTCATTAGGAAAAGGAAATTACTACCGAGAAAAAGTTCTTAATGAGACTCAGACTTAAAAGCAGATGTACAAGCAAACAACTTTTGAAAAACATACATAATCAGCTGCACTTACTGTTTTATATGACATGCAAGAGCTAAATATCATGGATTCATAAATATAGCAATTGGCTCAATTGAAAATACGGTTTGCACTTAGATTCGGGAAGTAAACTTGAAGAAATGTGTTCTTTTACATAAGAGCAATAATTCATTCTGACAAACTAGTCAAACTGTCAAAAGTAAAAAAATGATAATAACAAATACTACTAATGTGGTTACAAACTAAATCTCGTCAAAGCCCATCACACAGCATGAAATCGTAAAAATATATTCATAAAAATATCTTCAGGTTCCGCTTTTTAATCAACAGCAATTAAAATCATGGATTCGCCTTACAGACATAATTCTTCATCACGTGAAAAAAGTCACATGGTTAGGAATTAAAACATATAAAAAATTCAATGTAAACATATCGGCGGTGACAGGCATATTAATTAATTCGATACTTTTAGAGGACTTACCTTGGAATATAACTCGGAAGTTGACATGCCGAAAGCTCTCCTAAGGGTTATAATTCCATTGTAAACAAACTAGCCATTTAAAGCTTCACGCTAAGGAGTAAGAGATTTGAAATTCAAATTTGTAACATAATATATTGGGAAATTTAAAGAAAACATTGTCTCCAACTACTCATCATCTTGAAAAATCAAACATACACAACTTCTTTATGTCACGTAGAATAATTTTGTGTGTGTAGGCTGATGGGCTAGTTTTATAAGCGTGCCCAAGAGTAAAAAACCGGTTGAAAGCCTATTCTTTTCTTCTACTATTAAGGACAGGCATTCATTTGCAATCCAATCGGAAAATCAGACTTCATTCGCTTCACCAAGCTGACTCGAGTGCGAGATGGGCTTGTTCACTTGTTTGCTGTGTTGCGCATGGTTATGCGATTGAACAATAACATTGCCATGTATTCAAGTCGAAAGTCCATTTAAAAACAGCTGATCATGAACTCTTCTAAGCATTCGCCGATTTATTAGTGACATGCATCAAGCATGTAATTTTCTAAGCAGAATTATTTGTATATCAGGGCTTAATGGCCAGAAGTAAAGGAATCATATGACTCAAAATTTAAAAATTATTTGGAAGCAATTTTTCAATCAACTAGTTAATGACATATTTAAGAAAAGTTCATTAAACAGTGACAAAAGATCAGGTTAAAAATATCCTGCCTATATTTTTCTGATATTTTACAAAAAGTAATCGCAACCGCAAGAAGAAGGTCAGTCTGTTCGTTTGTTTGTTTGGTTTGTTTATTGTGTTTACTTGCCGTCTGTATTGGTATAGAATTTAGATTTTCAAGTAAATTACGATGAAAATAGCACGGTAAATATTACTTCGTAAAACTAATTTCTTTTCTTATCTCTTTAATAACGTTGTTGACATGTTTATTATTACATTACTTGCAGTTTTTAGGGTAAATTTTTGAAGTTTCCTACCGACATGTATCGGGTATTTCATTTGTATTTAGTTTCTTGTAGTTTGTAAGAAGTGAATTGTGTCTGTAAGCTGATGGGGAAATTTGTTGTTAAGTAGTATGTATATTTTCTGAAAGAACGTCTCGCAATTGTAAGTATTATGAAAGCAATAGCTGCTTAAATGTTTCTCTTTAAACTCTCTTACGCCTTATGCAAAGACCCTTTGAAGTAGAATTGGTGAAATTGGATAAAATTTCGTTAAAAACATTGTTTTCCTTTTTTTTAAATAAATTTTTCTTAAACATTTTTGGCTGTTTTTAATGCATGTAATTCAATTCCAACAAATGTATTCTAAAATAAATTTAAGGAGAAACGAAGGGGCTCGCACATTTAATTTTCATGAGCTCCCATAAAGCACAAAGTTCTGCTTAAACTAAATATGCTAATTACTCATGATTTGGTATCATTTATTTGAATATTAAGATTACTAACATTCATATTATAGCCACAGATTAATTACAAGGAATTCATAGGCATGGGCAGAGCTTTAGCATTTGAGGTACCACAGTACCAAGGGGTCTAGGGGCTTGGATGACACATAGAAAATGAGGGTTCCTGACACTCTCTCACAAAAATTTTGAATAATCAAATGTAACGAAGCATTTTTAAGGAATCTGAGGTAGAGAGTTGGTAAAGTTAAATAGCAATTTTTTTACCAGCTTTAATTTGATTTAGTGATTGTTCCAATTCCAATCGTCGCATACATTTTCCTTTCCAATTCATGTGCTTAGTCACGCAGGGGCAGGACTCGCTTATGAACTGCCGTCCAATGCGATAGATAGTATGAGCCACTACATGAAAAATAATTACAATACAGAGAAAAAATAGCAGGAATACACCCAAGGTGGGAGTTGAACCCATGACTTTGTCACTGCACGCAGGCGGGTGTCGGAGCAAGCACTTACACCTCTTGGCCACTGAGACTTGTAGCAATAGTTTTTCTGAGCTAATGTGGGTACCATAGCACACCTGATGGCACCCATATGCACTTATAGGTTTTTTTCTTCTGAAAAAAGATTGGCATGGGAACATAAATCAAGCAGGAGCCCAGGCTTTTCTTCCTTACTTTATTGTTTTTCCTTTCTTTTTCTTTTTTTTTTTTTTTTTTTGTGTGTGTAAGATGAAGAACATAAATAGGAAGTGGAAAACTAGATGCAAAGCATTTTATATAAGTTCTAAAAATGAATATTTCAGCAATGAGATTATTCAATACCTTCCTTCTTATTAAAAAAAAGGTCTTTAACAGCATTTGCACAACTACTACAGTAGGAAAAAATTCCCTTTTTACTGACATGCTAACTATAAGCAAGGGTGTGTAAGGTATCCAAAGACCTTTTTTTCACTCAGCATATTGATTTTGATTTATTTATAATATTTCTCAAATTCATACAATAATTGCTATATTTAATAGCATAAAAATATGTTAACAGTGCATTTTATTCAGGAAGTGTCTGCTATAGATTGAAATAAATAAACTTAATGAATTAGCATTAAATTTCTTAAAGTTTAATCATGCACTCAATAACAAACTATTGCAACCTAACTGCTGCTAATCTGGCCCCTCATCTCCTCTGCCCAGAAAAGAGCATAGATTGTGTTTGATAAGTAGTGATTACTGTTAAGAGTCTCTTAAAAATCAGTTGCAATTTTAATTTTTGTAACCATGGAGAACTTAATTGAATGCATGAATGCTGACAAAAGAATCAATTTTACCCAGTTAGATAGTTATTGAAGCACTATTGTTCAAAATTTTAGTCAGCATTTCAGTTTAATGGTAAATTTACCTCATGGCCATCATGTTTTTGATAATTATGTATCAATTGACGAAACATTGGCTACATGTGGCTTGAATTCTGTTCAAGAAATCATGGCAGAGAACAAAGAAGTAGATGATGATGCAAGTTCAGACCTGTTGTGACCCCCAATCCCATGCCAGAAAATTATGATTACATAAGCAGGGGGTCTATCCAACCTTTTTTTTACAGGGTCCGGTTTGAGTGAATTTTAAAAAGAATTTTGTGAAAAATCAAATAATTTTGTGAGAATTTATCATTTAAACAAACAAAGACAAAGATTTTGATTATTCTTTCCCACTTATTTAATAAATAATTCTGCTAAAAGTAAGATTTGGTATCTCAGAATTTTGTGAAGAGTCCATTTAAATTGGAATTTTTTGAAGGGTCCGAAAACAGACCTAAATTTCTTCTGGTGCAATCCCTGACAAGTTGCTTTAAATGTGAAACTGATAAATTTCGATGTTTCATAAGATGTTTGAATACAATCCATATTTTCATGTTTTTATTTTCAATGCTATAAAATGATTACTAAGCATTTATTTTTATTTGTAGAACTTTATTGAAACTGGGACTCGGAGGTGGTGGTATTTATCTTGTGGTAAATCAAGGTGTGTTCAGCCATAGTCAATCAAAAAGTATTGAAGCTTCAAAAAAAATTGCAAACTCAATACCTGGATTAGAGCCTTATTTACAAAAGGTAAATAAATCAGGAGAATTTTACTTTAAAAGTTATACATATTTCTTTTTAAAAGTTAATGTTTTTATTTAGGCAACTGCATTTAGTTAAAATGTTTTGTATATGTGCTATTGAAGCCTTTAAGTAACATGGTCACAGATCCTGTTAAGAATTTTTCAAAGTAGCAAAAACTATCTTTTTTTTTTGGAAAACTACGTTTGCTTTTAAAAGAGTAGCTTTGTCACAAAATAATAATAATAATAATGTACAGTCATGCCTATTTACAATGAAAAGTGAAGGGAGCTAATGAAAATTTCAGTATTACTGTAATTTTGTTTAAAAACCATCAAAGAGTATGCAGTAAAACAAAGGGGAATTAAAATTATTGTGTTATAGCTGCAAAGTGACAATATACGACTTTGCTATAAATGAGAGCAACTGTATTACTTTTAAGATAAATCATTCTACATAAAAATGCATGCTTTCCAATTGAAAAGGTTTAAAAAATTAGACAATTATCAAACAAAATAATTATAAACATCAAAATATATAAAACTTTACATCATTAAAAGCAAAAATGAAAATACAGAAATAAATTTAATGAATGTTTCTTGAAGTTTTTTTTATAATTAAAAATAAGTTCACAGTTGCCAATTTGCATTTTAAAGTTGCACAATTGAATATAAAAAATGTACAATTTACAAGTTGATACCTTTACAGCAATAATTGTTCATGTCATCTATTTTATTATCTTTTCTACAATTTTATAAATATGTATATTACTATTTTCAATTATGTTGTATATGTTATGGATGGTTACATAAATATAGAGGGATTTTGTGAAATAAATATTTAGTGCTTTCTTTTGCTTTGGTGCATACGCCAGTATAGCTTTTCTACCACAAAAATATGGCAATTTCTAAAAAAATGCAAAACAAACAATAAAGAAAACGCTTTTAATGCTTAAATCAGTGTTCCCCAAACTGGGTGCCACAGCAAGAGATGAAGGGTGCTGCAAAGTGCTCATCATACCAGATCTTTTTTGTTCATAAGCAAATAAAAAGGTGATGGTGACAATGTACTTTTGTGAATTTTGAAAATCTGTTTTTATTTTTAATGTTTTGTTTTTATGTTCTTATATATAAGTTTGTGCTTTTTTCTTCAAAATCATGCAAATATACCATTTTTTATATAGATGATTATATCATGGAGGGATATTAAATGATTTGACTGTTGTGAGGAGAAAATTTTAATTCTACTAAGTGTGACATAATCTTTGACAGTTTGGAAATTTCTGATCTAAACTGTATAATCAGAAGGGATTGTAAAATGATAATCAATGCATTAGAGTACTTTCCTGAATTTGTATAATGTCTTAGTTGACATTTTAGAGGATTATTGCAATCTCTCAACATGATTAATGCTGCAAAAGGTGCTAGCTTTTACTTTTAACGCACAACAAACATTTTTGCTACATAAGAGAATCGTCTTCTCTTTTATAAAGAGTAGAGGAATTTCTTAATTTTTTCATAAAAGTAAAGTGTTGAATAAACAGCAAAATGTAATAAAAATATAGTGTATTATTTTGCAGTCTTTTAAGAAATGGAATAAAAAGCTGATTTGGACACAATTAATACCTTTTTTCTTTATTTGTTTAATAACTCTTTGTTATTTTATTTTTTACCTTCTCATCTAGATTTCATTACAAGTTTAGTGTTTTAAAAACTTGATGTACTTCCTAGCTAGCACATTTTGAATTAGAACTTAAAATTGAGACAGTAAGAAGCAAAGGGATGCAAGGAACCAAAGAACAAGTCTGAGTAAAATGCCTTCAAAGTTGGATCTTACGGGAGCTTTAATATTATTTTTTCTTTTCTGAATCATGTTGGGAGCAGCATATGCTAGGGCTTCCATTAAAATCTCTCTCCATAACGTGGGATGGTGCTTTCCCTCCCATTTGCACTAGTTATCTCCAAATTTTCCGTTTCTTCCTGTTACTGTTCTGCCATCGAAAAAGAACTCTGACTGGCAGAGTGCCAAGAAGAATCCATTCATGTTCAAGGGAGGAGCTGCTGGTGTAAGGAATGTCCCGCTTCTGTTCTCATTTTAGTTCGTATAGCATACTTAATTTCTTCTGAACTGATGCTATATGCCAGTTTATAAATTGAGTTGCTTTCAACAAACAGAGAGGCAAACATCCTGATTTGCATGCTAATAAACGCACCTGCAAAACAAACTTCCCTAAAACTCGAATGGATTCGTCCTTTTCTGCCATGCGCAGTAGCGTGCAAGGGTCAGAGCGTCGTGGTCGAACTGTAACTTTCTGCCCTGTTTGTAACTTAGACCACTATGGTTCTAGGTTTCTCAATTGTATTTAATTTCCACTTTTGCTTGTTAATTAAATCATACACCTACATTTTTCTGTGGTAGGACTTATATAATAACCATTAAATCTTCCTAATATCTTTTCTTTTTTAGATCCCATCTGTCATGTCAAAGCAAGAGTTCATAAATTATTGGAATTCAGGTATAGTTTATCTTCCCCTTCTTTTTAAAGTTTTTTTTTTTTAATTTGGATAAGTAATGTTCTAGTAAATGTTTTCTGTTTTCCATAATAAGAGTAAATCTTTAATCCTAAATTACTTTAGTATGGAATAATATTGTTCAAAATTCCTCATGTCTTGATTCATCCATTTGTAATGAATGGACATTACCAATTTACAAAAATGGAAGTTCAACCGCGATTTTGTTATGTATTTAATTTTCATGGCGTTCACAAAAATTGGAAATTTGAAGAATTTTTTTTGCACCTCTCCCTCTCAATACTTCATTATTCAAAAGAAGAAGCTTATGATAACTTTACTAAGCTTTTAGGGGGCACAATACCTCAAAATTGCTCGAAATATCAATTTTTTTTTTAATGGCTTATTTCAGCAGATAAAACTGTTTTAAAGCCTCATGCAAAATTTCAAACCTATGTAAGCAAAACTTTAAATGATGTTCCAGTTTTTGTGAATAACTTTAGCTTTTTCATTCTCCATTGAAAATCTTTGAACCCATTTTTCTCTGCTTTGTATTTTTGACCAATTACACGTAGTAAAATCTTTTTTCTGTTAAAAATGCAGCTTTGAAACTTTGTATGTGCGTTCCACGGAGTATGTTTAACAAAAATGAGCATGGGTTTGACTCTGAATTTTGTAGATTGTTTTTATTTAATTGGTTTAAATTGAAATTTCAAATTTTTTGTCTTTTTTTCCGACTTTTTAACAAACAAAATTTGTTAAAATGTAACTAAGTTTCAGGTAGTTAATTCCATGCATTTTTTTTTTTTTTTTGAAAAAAGACATTATTGAGAAAGTTAAAAAGAATTTTTAAAAAAGTAACTTTTTTTTAAATTTTTTTTAATTTTAAATAAATGGTTGATCAGAATGAGGTTCTATTTTCAAACTTCATTTTCCCTTAAAACTAAAAGCATTTTTCATTTGGATATCTATTTGATGATTCCTTATTAAACTGGCAAATAATACAAAATACTTCTTGAAAATTATTTAAATTCTGAATACAGATTTTTATGTTAGTTTCAGTTCTTCAGGTCCGTTTTTCGGACCCTTCACGAAAATTCTAAGCTACCAAATTCGGCTATTTATAGAATTATTTATTAAATAAGCCACGAAAAATAATAAAAATTTTCATCACTATGTTTCAATTTTTAATTTTCAGAAAATTATTTGTTTTTTTTTTTGCCAAAAATCTTTTTAAAATTCACAAAAACTGTATCCTGTTAAAACTGCTGGATCGACCCCCGGTTTCAGGTTGATCTGTTTCTCATCAATTATATCTAAATTTTCATGAAAAATATCCATGTGATAATTGAGATAATGATTTTTCAAACCTATATTACATGATAAAAAATAATATAATGTTATGTGTGTGTCCATTGTACCATTCACACCTAAAATGGATACTTCGTGTACCCACTCTGTTGATCAAGCAGCATAGCGATCACTTTCAGATCACTGTCAAATTGTGTGTTTATTTTCGAATTCAAAATTTTGTTCAGTATCAAAGTAAGTGTTGCATATCATTCTTTCATGTGAATGGAATTGAAGCTTATTTAATGTCTGTTATGCAATAGAGTTCATTTAAACTACTTTTTGATTTCATATCTCGCATATTGTTTAAATATTTTTTATCAACTTTCCATTCCACTTTTTTGTAAACTTTTAAGAATAATTAAGTAATAGTCCCATGTAAAAATAATTAATTTTAAAATGTTTAATACCTCAGTAGTTAATAAAATTACCATAAGCAAAGTGATAAAATAGAGAACACTATATCGATAAATTTGCAATACTCCAAAAAACCAAAGGAAAAACTTCCTTATTAATTTCTATTTGGGGGAAAAAAAGGTTTTAGTGTAGAATTGAGCCATACCAACAGTTTTGATTATCGTGTTCTCTTTATGTTTATGAAATAAATTTTACACATACACTATCATCAAATATCTAATTACTGTCAGCGCCAATTAATTGTGTAATGGATAAAGGAATAACTCGCTCATTAGAAGGAACCGATAATTTCCCTATTGATACAATGTTTAAGTTCCCCATGTAATGCAAAAAAGGATTCTTTATCATATTTTTTTTTCCTTGTTGAGGTGGACAAATTTTTTGTCATTAATAATAACTGGTTGCTATAGAAAAAACTTATGTTTCAGTTTGACCACGTACATTAACCTATTGATGAAGTACCTCACTTGTTCAAATAGTAGACGATTCCAATTGCTGATATTCATTTATGCAAGAATGCTTGTAAACTTTTCTTTCATTACAAGATTAATTTCCTTCAAGCTTTATGTGATGTCAATATCTATAAAATTAATCTTCCATAATGAACCTTAGAAATATTTTAAATAATGAAATTGGTGACGTGATAAGTTTCAAGAATGGAAGTTATGTACATTCGAAGTCAAAAAACAAATATGGCTCAAAAGAGGGTAGCAGCAGTAAATTTGCATCTGTACCTTGCAGTGAAATTCAAAAGCAGTTCCGCAGTAAAATACTTCGTAGGGATAATTGTGATGGCAGGGGTCGATCCAGAAATTTTTTTAACCGGGTCCGTTTTTTGTGAATTTTTGTGGAAAATCGAATAATTTTGTGAAAATTGAAAATTTAAACATGTAGAGATTAAAAAATTTATTTTTATTTGCCGCTTTTATTATAAATAATGTGAAAATTATGATTTGGAAGCTTGGAATTTTATGAAGGTTCTGTTTTGCTTGATTTGAATTTTGTGAAGGGTCTAAAAACAAACCCGAATTTCTCCTGGCGTGACCCCTGGATGCATTTAAAAAGAGATTCATTTCAATTTAAAACAATGTAGCTGCTTGCAGATATGTCCACCCTGCATCTCTAGTAAAAACCACACATCCTACTCATGTTTCCAAATGTTCTTTTCCTCCATTATTTTGCAAACCATTCGGCAGCCTGTGTTCATTTTATTACCATTTTCTGTTTGTTGTTTATTTTCTTTGAGGTTGAGTATTGTCAACGATGCATTAAACTTATAACATAGCACATGATATTAAAATATTCTTTTCAGGTGTAAAAATAACAATCTCAGCATTAGCATCTTTGCCCGAGGATACAAAAGAAGCTGCTAGCAAAGGACTACATTATTTACAGGAAGAATTAAAAAATCAAGTAAATGCTAAGAAATAGACGTGCTTATCATTAGTTTAAATAAATTTGTTCTTGTAAATGTTTACTGAAAGCTAAAGTAAGTTCTGTTTAAAAATTTATATATGAAATAAAACTTTATTGAAGTAATTTACTGTATACTTATTTTACTGTTAAATTTTTACTCATTGGTACACAAATATTCTGCAACTTCTCAAAAATGCCATCAAAGTAAAATAGTACAACAATATTTAAGAATTCACAATTGCTTGTTGTCACCGAATCTTCTTCCAAGCCTTGTAACAAAGTAGAATGATTATTTTTTATACAAAGTACTTGTACGCTATTTTTAGATATTAATGCTCATTTGTGCTTTAATTTAACGTGAAATTTTATTTTTATTTTTAACATGTTTCTTCCCATTAAAATATTATGTGTAGATAAATTTTAGTTTTGCTTCAAGTTTAGTCACAGCTGGCTATATCTTCAGATATTTTTTCATCTACAAGCATAAAACAAACCTTGATGTTTTAAACATTTTCAACAAATTTGATTAACCTAAAAAAACACGTAATTTGTTTTTAAAAAACTAATTAATGGGGAAAATTTCCTTTCTTCTTTTTTTATTATTGCTAATTGAACACAAATACAAATAGCACACATTTGCACAATTTTATTTATAAAGATTATTTTTTGCAGAAACACACTATTTATTTCTTTTTGAAGAGCATTTTTTAAACATACTAAGAGAAAATGGATGTCATTTGGAGTAAATGAGAGGGAGCCAACTGTCACTTAACACAAATAAATTTTGGTTTTATATTGCCGTCCTACTAGCAAATGTCACTAAGTCCACAAAAAAAAAAAAAAAAAAAAAACATGACATGCTGCTTGAATTAGTTTACAAATAGACAATTCGTTATTTGATGATGTAAACCAAGTGACCAATTTAAAAGTTACACGGAATAAGCTTACTGTATTAGTATGTTAAGTTCTGTTAAGTGATATCTACTATTTTCCCTAATGATTTGAATGTTGAAATTGCCAATATCTCAAGAACAATCCCTGCAATAGCAAGAAACTACTATATTTTAATATTTATATAGTCCCCAGCTGGTTTTCTTTCTGTTGATTTCTATAAAGAATGCGAAACAGCATCAAGAAGTGTACGCTGTTTACTTGCATAAAGTTACATTATTATTATATGTACAAGTCTTGTTAAATGTGATTGAATCTTTCCCATGAAAAGTTAAACTTTTCCCCTTAGACTTATGTGTTCAAATCTTAATTTGCAAACACCAACTGTGTCGGTACTGGCTCATATGCATAACTGCAAAATAAGTGACATATTTATTAGATATTTTTTCTTACATTTTATTTGAAAAATTTTGAAATTTATGCATAATTTTCAAATAATAAATAACGTAAGACATTAAAGTACTATAACCTCCTGAGACCTGGCATCCAATAAAATTTATGTTTTGCTTTTTCTCCCTGTTGTGACAGATTTTATTTTAGCAAGCAAGACCTGGACTGGAATTATAAAGGAGGAATAGGAAATCACTTTTCAACTTTGAGAATTCGAAAATGGTAGTTTATTTGTTTACAATATGGCAAAGAACACGAGTCAATTTGGAATTCGGCGCTCTCACGGCTGTTTTGATTTTCACATTTTTTTCTTTTTTAATATTGTTCTAGGATTTTTGTACAAGTTTGATCTTTTTTCGTATGTTATAAGTAATGAATAAAATTTTTGTTTACCTATTTTTGTGCAAGTATCGCATCATTCTACTGTAGTTATTACCTCAACATACATTCTAATGGATGTGCCACCCAGAAAAATTTAAAAATTCAGGTTTATTAATTTTTTGAAAAACATCACTTTTAATGCTCAATTATTCAGAAAAACTAATAGTTGAGAGAATATGTGTATTTTATTTTGCTCAGGTCTCGGGAGGATATTAAAGCTTTAATTTCCTCAATGATAACTGGATAACTAGTTTTCCGTAAATCTTATTATACAGTGGAACCCCGCTATTCATACACAATTCGTTCCAGTAGGCAGTTCTAATGGCGAGTTGTACGAATGGCGAATTATTGTTTCACATAAGATACAATGTAAATTGGATTAATCCGTTCCAGACCCACAGATGGTTGCTTATTTAAACCTATGAAAAATAAATGTACAGTACTGTACGTAAAATTATAGAGTAATAAAAATTTAACTGCACTTTGCTTGTACTGAGGTGAGCTGATGGCATGATAAGTGGAATGTTGAGAGGAGGAAGAGAAATGGTCGGAAGAGGAGAGAGAGAAAACATCAGGCTTCTATGAAAACATCAGGTAACATCCTTTGAGGTGTTTTCTCCCTTTCTGCTGTTCTTTCTTTTTTCTGTCTCTTTGCACTAGAAGAATGTTGGATTTCTATCTCTAAAAATCTGTCCAATGGGCCTTTGGCAATTGTTCAGAGTTTTTCTAAAATGGTCAATAACATTGTCGTTGAATACGTTAATGCTATTGACCACAGCAGCGTTGGGATGCCATTTTTCCAGCACTGTGTTTTCTCACAGGGGTGACACAGCTCTTTAATTGCTACAAAGGAAATGCTTTCCTTACTGCTTTTCTCCCCTGAAGAAGAAAGTTCTTCAACCACTTCCTCTTGCTGCCCCTTTAGAAAGTTAAAATTGTCAACAAATTATTTCCAGACCAGTTCAAAATGAGCATAATTTCTCGATTTTTTTTCTTAAAAAAAGCCAAACTGGCAACCCAGCTGGCCTCTGGCTCCGTACGAAGCACGGGACAAGTATGAATGACTAGTTGAATTTTACTTGAACAAGTTGGACGAATGGCGAGGTTCCACTGTATGTATAAAAATTAATGTTTGTTTCTCCATTTATAGACTTGATATTACCTAACAGATTTCACTGAAAATTTCAGTTTATTATTAGTACCAGCTGTGGTTAGAGATCTGTTCGAAAGTAATTAGATAAGTTTCGTACTTCTTTTCCAATTTAAATAAAATTTCACTAACTCCCTTACAGGAGGGCAAAAATTTTGTGTTAAAATTATATGTCAATCAAAAATGGATTTTCCTGCTCCAGATAATGCTTGTTCGAATCAGAAAATGAGTTGTTGATGTTTTTAGGGGATTTTTTTAGAGACCTTTACATAAAGTCACAATTTCTTTTCACAGCCCTCCCCCTTTTGTCACAAGGTATCGCACTTCACCACACGAACCTATTAAAGCCCCAGTTTCGGCGCAGTTGCCAAAAATGGCAAAATCCTTGTTTGTTGAAAACATTCTATTTATAGTGAATGTTTTCAACTAAAAACTTTTGCTGCAAGCAAAAATAAATAAAATGAACATAGACAGTAAGGAAAATTCTTGTCAAAAATATGGAATTCTATTTTGGTTTTTAAAGTTAGTGTTCATTTTAATATTTTTGCAAACCGTTTTGAAAATCCATGTTGATTGGCACCAAATTTATTTTTCTTGAGCGCATGATGGCTGAGCTATTAAAATTAGATTCTTTTTAAATCTCCGATACTGAATTAATTATTAAATAAAACAGATAAATGTATCACTATGATTAATAATGTGAAGCAGTGCTCATTGATTTAAATCAAGTGCTTTTTTAAAAACATTAATTTAAATCATTCAAAAAAAAAAATTCTAAAAATTGATTTCAATGATTGAAAGTATTGTTAGAAACAGCACAATTTTTAAATTTGAAATAGTTTTCTTCAAATCTTACCTTTACTTTATGAACCTAAAACAATTAAACTAACTGAATTTTTTAAAAAAAGATATCTCGGCATTGTCTTTATTTTATGGAATGTCTAAATAAACGCATACAAAATGAAAAAAATAATAATGTAAAAATATTTAATCTGCTGATTGTAAACTTTTTAATTTAACCAAAATATGGGATGTCACGCTTTTGTTACACCCCCCTGTCGCCTTAAGACTCATCAAATGTCAATGGCCGTGGTCAAAATCCAAGATGTATGGCATTGCAGGCATGAAACTTTCGTTTACGCCCACAGCTTCAGGAGTTCTGTCTGAAAGTATTTAAGCGATGTTGTCGCGACAGTTAAATCTTTATATTTAGTATGTATTTAAAAAAATCTGGTTGCAATTAAAAAATAATCTGCTGATTGTAAATTTTTTATTTTAACCAAAAGATGGGATGCCACGCTTTTGTTCGCGCCCCTCCGCCCTCAAGCTCATCATATGAGGCAGTGAGAAGCAAAGGGATGTAAGCGATCATAAGACGATTTCGAGAAGAACGCGTTAAAGTTTGGATTGTATGGGGCCGTTCATAAATGACGTCACGCTTTTTTCCCATATATTTGACCCCCCTACCCCCTTTGTCACAATATGTCACACTTCAGCGGACCCCTCCCCCCCTTTGTCACGCGTCACGCTATGTTGCATAATGCATGATGTCACAATTCTTGTTACCCCCCCTCCCCTTCTCACACTTTGTCACAATTTCACGAAACCCCCTCCCCCCCCTCGAAGCGTGACATCATTTATGAATGATCCCTATGGACAATGGACCTTTAACCTCTTCAGACCCCAGAACTAAGCACAAACAATTTTGACGGAATTTTTTGGTTCTCTGATTTAAAAAATGATTTCAAAACAAAATAACTATTTTTTTTTAATTTTAATTAATAATTAGTTTAAATAACATTTAATGCCCAGTTTCCCAATAATTTAATGCCCCAATTTTAAAACGAAGTAAACTATCTGTTGATTAATTTCAAAAACAATTGGGTGTTTTAGCTTTCAAATTGCACAAACAGTAGCTAAGGGATCGTTCATAAACGATGTCACGCTTCGAGGGGGGGAGGGGGGTTAGGGAAATTGTGACAAAGTGTGACAAGGGGAGGGGAGGGGGTAACAAGAAGTGTGACATCATGCATTATGCAACATAGCGTGATGCGTGACAAAGGGGAGGAGGGGGGTCCGCTGAAGTGTGACATATTGTGACAAAGGAGGAGGAGGGGGGGTCAAAGATGTGGGAAAAAAGCGTGACGTCATTTATGAACGGCCCCTAATAAACAATATTTTAAAATGTGCCCAATTGGGTACTCTTGGAATTAAGGGGTTAATGTTAATTTTTTTCTAAATCACGTTGAAGTTGTGCACCTGTAAGAGCTATCACTAATGTCTCTTCTAACGATATAGAATAGTGATTACCCTATCATTTGCACTAGGGATGTAACGAATATTCGGCCACTATTCGGTATTCGGCCCTTTGGCTGAATATTCGGCCTAGTTGAATAGTCATTTCATCACCTAGCCGAATACTGGGTAAAGTCAAATTCGGCCTGGTCGAATAGTTCTGTGCAGATGAAAAAAAAAAAAAAAGAAACCAGTAGATTTTAACATTTAAAATTGTGTTATAATTATAGCAAAAGAATACATTAGTATATAGTTTTAAGAAATAAAAATAATTTTGAAAAAAAATCTTTTTTTAAACCTGGTTTAGGCTTGACTGAACGAAAACAGGTTTTAAAGTTGTAATAATGTATTTTATGTTTAGCATTTGCCCCCAAAAGCTGGCAATAGTTAATTATGATGGAGAATATGAGAAATTTATTTCATTATTATGAACAAAGTGCAAGTCAGACTTTGTTTGGGTAGACTGATTTATTGTGAATATTGGGTAAGAGAGAAATGTAAAAAGCCTAGATATATCATGAATATTTAAACAGCATAAGTTATTGGGGTTTTTGAAAATAAAAATATATTCCAGTCAAGTGTATTAAGTTTTAATGTTAAAAATTTTCGTAAGAAAATAGTAAAATAACCATTTATTTGATTGTTATTTTACCATATTTAATTACAACAGTTGAATAACCATTAAAAAGATGGTACTCAAACCGCTGATTGTGAAAAAAAATCGTTTATTCTCTTTATCCTAAAGAACGTTTAACTAACCGTCATTTTCCAGCTCTCAATAAGAATCGTTCGTCCATCTTAGCTGCGAAACCTTACCGGTCGTACGTTGTTGTTAAAATATGAATAAAGATTTATCAGTTCAAATCTGCATGTGTACATAAAAAAAGAAGGAAAAAAAGTGGGTTAAGCAGTGGTTACTAAATATAAACACATACCCACCTCAATCAAAAATTGGAGACATCGGATTCTCGAATTGTTTGCGAATGAGCGAACCCGTCATTTGAGCTGCTGAAGCTTGTTTGTATTTTAATTCTTGCAGCAAATAAAATGATTTTCGTCAATATACAGTAAATTTAGACCAAAAATGACTTTGGATCCAATCAAAAACTGAAATCTCAATTTTAAGGCAGTTTGCCTGTTGGAAAAGAGGATTTATTGATAAATAAACGGCCGTTTTAAGCGGTGTTGATGGCCGAATGATTGGAGCGTAAGGTAG
The DNA here is from genome assembly GCA_038502835.1 of Octonoba sinensis. Taxonomy (NCBI): domain Eukaryota; kingdom Metazoa; phylum Arthropoda; class Arachnida; order Araneae; family Uloboridae; genus Octonoba; species Octonoba sinensis. The sequence goes on along the minus strand of CM076601.1, from coordinate 21,422,978 downwards.
GTATGCCATACACCTAGGTTCGATTCCCGCAAGCTTCGTTTACGGTTTCTACGCCTCGAAATGGTTCGAAAGCGGAAAAAATTTTGTTTTGAGACCATTTTTAAATGGTTATAAAACCGTAAACTTTTGTATTTACGGCTTTTTAACCAAGCTGATTGGAAATGGTTTAGGTCCCGTAAAGATAGAAAAAATTTTCCAAGCCGTATATTTAACAGTGAATTAGATGGACAGACTGCTGCCGGTTATTTAACCGTAATTTTATGATGTAATTTCTAACAGTGTTGGATGAAACTCCAAATATCAAGCAATTAAGCCGAGCAAAGCCCATACGAATTGACATTTTTTGAAATAGCACTTTTGAAGATATTGGACACATCAAAATTCATGCTAACTTTTATTTCTAAGGAAAAGGTAGAGTTTTTAATTACCAGTCTGAATAAATTTTCAAAATAAAAAAACATTACTAAATCTTTTTAAAATGTATAAGGTACAGTATATTTTCACAGGGAGAAACTTCTTCCATTGTAATGTGAGTTACTCTGGATTAACCTTTATCCTTCGTGAGCATACGTAGAAATTTTACGAAAACGCACAGAAAAATTGTGCATAGCAAGTAAATTAAGTGGAGAAATTTAGACCTTATTTCCAGTTTTTTATGATTCAAAACGATCAAACTTTTTCTTTTCTTTGTTTTTGGCGTCAAGTAGTTGTTGGTTTTCAAAATGCTCTAGTGATTTTTACTGGAGAGTAGAACATTGTGAAGAAAAACATTACCAAATAGGTAAAAACAGATCTTCACTTTATATTGAAAAGATTAAACATGTGTAGTTCAACCGTCAACCAAAGCAATCTGCCTGGCAGAGTGCCAAGAAGAATACATTAATGTTCAAGGGAGGAACTGCTGATGTATGGAATGTGTTGTATTCTGTTCTGTTTTTAGTTCGCTTAGCACACTTTATTTCTTCCGAACTGATGCTATATGCCGGTTTATAAATTTAGTTGCTTTCAACAAACAGAGAAGCAAACATTCTGATTCGCTTACTAAAACGCACCTGTAAAACGAACTTCCCTAAAACTCGAATGGATTCGTTCTTTCCTGCCATGCGCAAAAGCGTCCAAGGGTCAAAATTCCGTGGTCGAACTGTAATTACGAAAAGTGAGTAACTGCGTCCAATAATTTGGCCAGCGGCTGTAATTACAGGACTGAGTCTCAAATCCGGAATCCCCCGGATTTCACAATTTCTGAATTGCCGGACTTTTTCTAACTTTATCTCAGCACAGTGAACGCGTACCATGGGAACAGTTAAGCGTTTAAATGCTCCTTCATAACTAGACCCCCGAAAGTTTATGGTCTAAAAAATCCCTAAAAATGATCTAAAAACACACCAGAAAACTACCTTGAAAAATCGAACTAAAGTTGAAAAAAATGCACTTCAAAATCCGAGGTCAAAATTCCGTTAAATCAATTAAAATATTTGTTTCGCGAAAAACTATAATAGCAGCATCAACAAATGACTTTTTAAAATGAATAAATAAATAAAATAATGAAAAATAACACACTATCGTGTATCGCTTGTCGACAGGGTGGCGTAGTGGTGTGGTAAGGCGCAGGTCTCGTTACGCCCAATATCGCAGGTTCGAACCTGGCCCAATTCAGTGGATTTTCAAGATGCAGAAAATCGTCTGCGCCATGTCGTATGATTATGCGGCATGTTAAAGATCCCTTGAGTCGGATGCTCTCGGCTAAATTAAATTCCTAGTGCAATCTAAATCAATGAGAGCTGTTTCCGCCATCTAGGGGAAACTGAGCGTCCAAATTCTCTGTATCAATGGCATCCACCGACAGTGGTGCTACTTGAAAGAATGGATACCGTTTACCGGGGTACGTACGCACTAGGTCTGCAAAAGTTAGTGACCATGCGCAGCCCCATTAGAGGAAAAAAATAGTGTATCGCTTTTTTATTTTTTTATAAGGGCCTGGTAACGGGTCATTAATAAATGATGTCACGCTTCCAGTAGGGAGAGGCCGGTTCAAGAATTTGCGACAAGGGGAGGGGTAACAAGAAGTGTGACATTACACATTTTAGTTTCTGTAAAAACATTTACAATCAGCAAATTAAATTTATTTGCATTTTTTTTATTTATTTCATAATTTGACTTTAAATTCTCATTGATCCTTTTGTATCGTTAACACCAACACTTATTAAGGTTGAAATGTACTTCTTGTTAAAAGTTTAAAAGGAAAGTTTCTCAGGCATTTACGCTTTTAAAATAAAATGGCGTGGGCCATTTTTCCAGAATTCGAAACATTAATACAGTTTACTGTTCTATACTCATTATCTTTCGTGTTGTAGACCTTATTCGCATTTTATACAAATTTAGTGCACATCTAATCACTATTACTATGCTCACAAATGTCTATAAAAGTTCAAAAATAAAATTAGAAAGGTGATCTATAACGAAGTGCTTTGTTTCTGAACTGCAAGTACGTATGCCCATGTAATATAGCATGACATGTGACAAAAGAGGGTAGGGGGTATGATAAAGTGAGACATTTTGTGGCAAAAGGAGAGAGGGGGGTCAAATATATTGAAAAGTGTGACATGATTTATGAACGGTCCCTAAACCCCATGTATTTTGATAACTTTACTATTTCATATGACAGAATCTCAATGGAGGCAATTCATCGCGTCACGTGACAACGATGATCGCTGATTTGTTTACCAAATTTTTAATTGAATTCTACGTGGAGTTCACGTGACAGCGATGTAATTATATTATACCCTAATATAATTACATCGCTGTCACGTGACCTATGACGTTGCATGAATTGCCCCCATTGCCCTAATTAAATATTTTTTACATTATCAAAGACTGCATCTTGATTTTGTATCTTGAGAAACTTTTTTCAATTCAGAAATACAGTTGAACTCGCTTTAATACGAAATGCCAAATATTCGCGAATTTGTTCGTATTAGCCGTTATTCGTAATAACCGTGAATATGTAAAATTATGTAAAAAAAACTATTGGAAATGCGTGCTTATATTTTAAAAATAATTACCACTATTTATAACAAAAAGTAAAATAAGTTGTGAAAACAAATGATTTATTTTTACTAATATTCATTTTTAAATCTTTTGAGAAAAAGTGTACTTGCCTTTTAAAATTTAACGATTTTGGAAAAAAATCCTTAACGGTTAGTTGTTTCTTTAGTGCATTAAATTTTATCACATGTGTACTTGGTGGTTTGCAATGACTCAAAATAACCAACAATTTCTATTAAAAAAAATAATTATATAGCAACCGAGAAAATTTTCATGAATAAGTCAGAAATTTGTTTCGTCTTAGCCGAAATTTGTATTATAGCCTTCGTAATATGCGTGAGATATTTAGTGCAATTAAATAGTAAACCAAACTGAATGACCAAAATGTTCGTTTTAGACTTGATTGTGTATTAACCGTGTTCGTATTAAGAAAGTTCAACTGTAGTTGGGGTAAATTTGAAATAAATAGGGCTCCTCAAATATCCATTTTCTTCAAACTTCACATGCTGTATATCTTCTCCAATCAAACACCAGCAACTTTTTTCGACTCCCCAAAAAATACTTTGTTTCTTTCAATTTGTCTGTATTCAGTTCAGTGCAATAGATTTCCAATCCTACCTGGAGCACCCTTTTTAAGTGTTTCGTAAAATTTAAGGAACGAATGAAACTAAATTTTAACCAAAATGTTGAAACAAGCTAAAACATATTGAGAAAAGTACTTAAAGATGCAAAAAAAAAAAGAAACGCATTATCAACAACTTCTGGATCCTGATCGTAACGATTCACTCTTTAATTATTAACTCTTGGAAACTAGAGAGCTTTCGTGAATTTACAAATGTATATAATGCAGGGGCGGACTGGGAAGAAAATTCGGCCCGGGCAGATTTCAAACAGACTGGCCCTTGGGAGGGCAGGTATTTTGCAGATTGCAGGAACTAAAAATATTGTCAGTAAATATGTCGATATGCATTAAAATATTAAATGTTCACGCGACAGTTATTTTTCTTATTTAGCATGGAAGGGGTATAATGATACGTTATACAGTATAGGACCCCAAATTCGGAATCCCAAAAGACCCAAAATCCGGAACTTCCTCAAAAAAAGTCAAGAAATATTTTGTGCCGTGTTTTTTTTTTTTTTTGGAAATATGTCATTTTAAAAAGAAGGAAAATAATATGCAATGAACATGTTTAAGATCGGAAATGTGCAGTTCGAAGTTATTTCTCTATTTTCTGAAAAGGGTTTGTTTTTGCGATTAGAATTAGAGTGTTATTAATTGTTGCTTTAATTGTGAGCTAATATCGTTAAATTTTGCTTTTTTTATTACTTTTTTTTTTTTTTTAATAAGCTCTAATTTTCTCGCGATACAGAACATGCGCGAAATTGAAATTCGGCGCTTCTCGCATTTTCCCGATCGTCTGATCTTTTACTGCAATTAAGTAACTAGAGAATATAAAATCATATCAGAAATTACCGGAATTCTTTTCTTTTATTGCTAAGAGATTAAAATAATATCGGGAAAAGTCTAGGTTTTTCGACGTTTTGCCTTCGAATGTAAGCCAACTCCAACTTCGTTTTTTGTGATAATTTCATGACTTATAGGCGAGTGTATACGATAACCAAAATCAGTGGCGTAGCTAGACCCCAATTTCGGGGGGGGGGGGTCTTCTGGAGGAAGGTCGATTTCTCGCAGTTAATTTTACGAAAACAGTTGGTCGAATTAATGATTAAAAAAATTATTATAAATAGAGTTTCTAACTAGACTCATTTTAAAGTGAAAATTGAAAGGAAAAAAACATATTTATCAACTTAAAAACAATCTGATTTAGGTTTTTATATAATTTTCGCTTCAGACAGAATTTAACTAGAACTGAAACTGCTTTAGGAAAAAATACAAGAGAAAAATACAATATTATGTTGAAAATTAAACATTGATCAAGTTTATGTGTCTTGGGAAGGAAGGTGATTAACGAACAAGACAATTTCTGAATCTCTAGTCTGAGTGAATACAATGGAAAGAATAAAACTGTTAAGTTAATCCAAATGTTTTAAAAAATTGTTAATACAGAAAGTTAAATATGCAATAAGACAAGAATACCTTTAACAAAAAACAAATAAAAATAAGAATAAAACATACTAAACATAACGAATTTACAGGAATAAAAATTTTTGTCACATAGAACATAGAACTTTTTTTAATCTCAACTGATAACTTTTTTCCCATTATCATTTTTAGCCTACTTTCCCGTCAAAGTTTTAAACAAAATTAATAAAGCATGAAAGAAAGCTAAATGTATCGGGAAAATATCGTTAAAAATAAAGAAAAAGTTAAAATAAGTGAAGTAATTAAATAAAGAATGAAAAATTTGAAAGTATGCTTTTGAGATGGAGAAAATGTGTGTCTGTCGGTCTGTCGACGAAAGTTTCGTAAGATTTGAGCATGCGTTTCTGAGAGTGTTTTTATCATTAAAAGTATGTAACTTTAAAAAATACAGGCAACATGCAATATCATATCATAATAAAGTCATTGGAGGAACATTGAATTGAGGGTCTTTAGTGTAACGAAAATGTGTGGAAACCACGAGGGTTAAGGGAAACTTATTTTTCAAATCTTAGAAAATTGTTCAAATAGTTCAGTTGGGAATGTTATATGTTTCATGAAATGAAAAATTGAATTTTGACTACACATTAAAATTATAACAAAACTTTAAAATAACTCTTGTCGTAAAAATAACATCGTCAGCATTTGCAGCTTTGCCTGAAGAGACGCTGCTACAAAAGACTCACGTAATTCACAAGAAAAATTTTAAAACCAAATGAGCGATAAAAAAATTAATGCTTTATTGGTTTAATTAAACTTAATAAATATTACTGAAAGCAAATTTTATAGTTCTATTGAAAGATATATATATGAAATAAAACTCCATTAAAATAGCTTTTTTTATTCATATATTTTGTTTCTAATTTACACTCCTTCACACACAAATAGACTTCGTAGAAGTCCTCTTAAAATACAATAAAATAATAACAGTAGTACTTTCCTTCAATACCATTAAATTCAATCTCTACTCTTTCAATACAATGAAATGCAAGCATTACCTACAAATCCTGTTTATGGCTTTAGACATTTTAGGAGCTTTGCATTTATTCAATTCTTTAGCATAGTTTTTGAGTATAAATAAACCTTCTTAGTCTTCTTAAAATACAAGAACATATGAGCAGTAGTCGACTTTCCTTCAATGTATTAAATGCAATTTTTACTCGTTCACTACAATGAAATGCAAGCATCGCCTACAAATTCTGTTTGTAGTTTTAGAAGTTATAGAAGCTTTGCATTTATTCAATTCTTCAGTATATTTTTTGTGTTGATCACAAAAATCGAAAAATATATTTATAACTGTATGATATTTCAGCTAGACGTTGACATATTTATCTCAGATAATTATATTTTTCAGGCAGTAAATGCCCTAAAAACAAACGTTCTTTGGTACTCGAGTGTCTTCTGCTAAACTATGAGATTCAGCACAAAAGAAATAATTATTTCATTGCACTTGGCAACATCAGGATACTTCGAATTATTTTTAATATCTTACTTTTCTTTTTTCAGACAACTATTTAAAATTATAAATAATATATATTTATAATAAAATAAAATTGTGTTGTAATATAAGAGTTGTGTCTTTAAACCCAGAAATTTAATTGTTTTCTTCTAATCCGTTCTAAAGAAATAATTTTAATTCATTAAAGTTTGGTTTCTACGAAACTATGGACTATGAAATTCAACATAAAAGAAATAATTATTGCATTGAAGTTGGCAACATCGGGATACTTTGAATTATTTTTAAGGTCTTACTTTTCTTTTTTTCAGACGATTGTTTAATGTTGTGCAGTAATATAATAGTTGTTGTATCTTTAAACCCAGAAATGTAAATTATTGCATTGCACCCTTGGCAACATCAGGATACTTCAAATTATTTTTAATGTCTTACTTTTCTTTTTTTCAGACGGCTATTTAATGTTGTGCAGTAATACAAGAGTTGTTGTGCCTTTAAACCCAGAAATTTAATTGTTTTCTTCTAAGGCGTTCTGAAGAAATAATTTAAATTCATTAAAGGTTGGTTTCTACGAAACAATAGACTTTGAAATTCAGCATAAAAGAAATTCAGCATAAAAGAAATAATTATTGCATAGGAGTTGGCAACAACGGAATACTTCGAATTATTTTTAAGGTCTTACTTTTTTTTTCTTCAGACGACTGTTTAATGTTGCGTAGTAATATAATAGTTGTTATATCTCTAAACCCAGAATTGTAAATGTTTTCCTTCTAAGGCGTTCTGAAGAAATAGTTTAAATTCATTAAAGGTTGGTTTAGAGTGTTATCAACAGCTTCTTGATAGCTGGGTGGCGGGGTATTCGGAATCTGAGGCCTCAACGTGAATTGCGTATTAGTGAAATCAAGTCTTCGTTGTGATGTCACGGGACGCAGTGATTGCTCTAAACTGGTGGAATTTCCCTTCTTTTCGTCAGTTAGGCTTAACGCTTTCGGGGGTGGAGAAGCATCTATCAGGTTGAATTTAATATTACACGGGCTATAGTGCGGCAGTTTATCATCATTTTTGAGTTGTTCATACATTTGCATTGTCAGTATCCCCAATAAAAAACCTGCAGATACTAAACACACATAAAATAAAATTAGAATACCTTTTCTATACGTCAGTATGCTTAAAAGAGTGGATGCGATTAAAAACATCAGTACATGCGTATTAACAGCAGGAAATTTGGTTTCTTGGATGATTTTGATTTTCTTTTGCTGGGAGCACATATTCAGGAATTCACTGATACTCGTTTTCACGTGCCCAACAAAACTCTGCAACTCTGAGAACGCCATAGTGGCGAGCAGAAGAACGATCAGAGTGGAAATTGCCATCACTTCCCAAAAAAGAAGACTGCTTCCTTCGATGCAATACACCATTGTCGGAAATAGAACGGGCCCCACAAAGCACAAAAATGTTTTCACTATTGTGGTTACAATTTGTAGACATACAGCCTGGAAATTATATGTTGAGTTGCATTCATAGAAGTTTTCGTTTATCTGCTTTTTTACAGGACTGATGCGTTTGTTGAACTCCACCATTTGAGCTTGCAGAAGATTTATTTCTGTGAAAAAAAGTTGTAGTTAATTATTGCACTCTTCAATTGCACTAAATCTGTTAAATTTAAACAGAGGATACTATGAAGCCTTGCTACAAAACGTGACAATTATTTTTAAGAGCTACTTTTTTGATAATTATTAATTTAGATCAGTGATTCTGAAACCTTTTTTTTTTTTTTTGTTTGTCGCGACACACTTATAAATTTCAAAATTTAGAGGCACGCAAAGAGAAATATAAGTTTAAAAGTTGTTTACTTACCTGTAATACACTGCAAAATAATGTATGATAATTTTGAACATAAAATAAAAGAATTTAACATGTACTACAAAAACAACAGTACGTTTATCAAGGGATTAACTAAAAGGTAATAATAAGAATACTATAAAAAAGAAATTTGAGCTTGATGTTTCTTTGATAGATTCACTTGTATTTGGTCGTAAAAATGACAATACAGTAAAACCTGTTTTTGTGCGGTCCTTTTTATGCGATTTTGTTTTTGTGCGATTGGTTTTGTGCGATTTTATTTTTGTGCGATTTTTTTCGTGCGATTTATTTTTATGCCGTATATGAATCTTAGCGGCGTTAGCACCAGTTTATAATGTTTCCTATCAATGTACATATACATATTTAAAAATTATAGGAGAAATCTTTGATAATTTCGGCGAAAATGACCTTGACGAGATGATTGAGGACCAAACTATCGATGATAGTGATATTATCAATAGTTTGATCGATTATGAAAATGGACAAGAAAAACCGGAATCTATTACAGCAGATAAAATATATGCAGGGATCCAGATTTCTAAAAAATTGGAAACGCATTTTCTTAAAATAGATAACCAATGCGGAAAGACGCTTAAAATTCCAAAAAGAACCGAGATCATGCATGTCTCACTATCGTGACGTTTACAAGCAATTGACCAGTCGACCGTCGTCACAAAAACTGATCACTGACTTCATGGTACCAAAAAAGAAACCAATTGAAATCCAATCTTCAAGCAACGAAAGCGATTTGCAACCAATTCGTCACAAGAAGATGCGCGTTTTGCTTACGACGAGTAGGAGCAAACTATTTAATGTATAATTTGAAAACTTCTCCATGTATATGTACAATGAAGAATTAAATATTTTTACAATTTCTGTAGGTCTAATTTAATTATTGAGAGCATTCTCTCATCTATTTCATAAATCATTGATGTATTTTCTAAGTCCGACTTTTTTTTATGCGGTCCCTATATCCACAGCATAAAAAAAATTTTAAGTAGTATATCGTACAAAGTTGTTTATTATATGTAGGAATTTATAAAATTTCCGAATATTTTTGTGTGCGACTTTTTTTATGCGGTCCCTATCCACCGCATAAAAAAAATTTTAAGTAGTATATCGTACAAAGTTGTTTATTATATGTAGGAATTTATAAAATTTCCGAATATTTTTGTGTGCGATTTCTTTTATGCGGTCCCTATCCACAGCACAAAAACAGGTTTTACTGTACTACTCTCATATCGTTTTCTACATTTAGAAATTTCTACAGTCAAAAATACGGTATTTAACTGTAAAAACAACAGTTTTCGTTTACAGCGTTCTTTAATTTGAACAAGCTTTACTCCTAATTAAAATGTTTACTATATGCATTTCTAAAATTCGGCAGCACATTCTAAGAATTTGACGGCACACTAGTTGAGAATCACTAATTTAGATTGATGGGTTCTCAATCTCTTTTCGACTTGTGGCCCCTTATGAGTACCAGATCTTGTCCTGCCCCCCCCCCCCCTTGGGTTTGTGGAAATACATATACAGTAAAACCTGTGAAGTTGACCACTTTTGTCAGGAACGGAATTAGCTCTATATTATTTAATGAAGAGAAACCTTCATAACTTGACCACCTAAGTTGACCACCTGTCTATATTGACCACTTATGTACTCCAAATTTGAGTGGGAGTACTATAAAAAACCCTTTTTAAGTGGACCGCCTAATTATTACTATATTTATTTGTTTATCTATTTATGCTAAGATAAAAAACAACTTACATAACTACTCCAGGATGTTTTTTATGCTATAATGTTAGACCAGTATTTGTCTGGATGTATGAAACACCAATATAAAGTTTGCCTAAACCTCTGTAAGTTAATCATACGGGAATACTACTATGAGCACTCTTTTGTTCTTTAAATAAGTTTATTCTTTTTCTTCTAATTGATCTAGCCATTTTGAAAACTTATATATTTTTAGGGAATCTTTACCATCAGATATGTAATTTACATAATTAATAACATATTTATCTTTATTTCAGTAGGATTGCTTTAATTTTAAAGTTGTATAAGATACATTGTAAGTATTCAGATTAAATTTCTCTAATGATATTTCAGCTAATTATGAAAAAATAGCTAATTACTAATTTTTAAAGTAACGTTAATACATGAAGCTATATTTCAGTTAGTTACAAATGAATGAACGCATAGTGTAAGAAATGATAAAAAACCTCTACCCTCTTTAAGTTGACCACCTGTCTAAGTTGATCATCATTAAAATCCATCACGTGAGAGAAAACTAGAACAATGACTATCTTCTGAAGAAAATCGATTATAATAATCATTGAAACAAATAAGACAATTAAATAAAACTAACTGTAAAACGTTCAAACACCTCTCCTGAAAAATGTCCATTTCTATAAGCGATATAACATGGTCAAAAATAGCGGTCCCCAATCTTTTTTTTTTCGCGTACCACCATTTTTCTTGCAAACCATTAGCGTACCAGCGCCAATCTAACTTTACTATATAGAATAAAATACTAATAGGTTATAGAAAAATAATAACACGGATAGATAATATAAATTACACCATTTTTTATAGTTATTAATGCAGAGAAAATATTTTATTAAAATAAAGTTGTACATTCTCAGAAATAGAGCTCTCGCTTTTGACGATTCTTCAATCGTCAAAAAAATTTCGTCATTTCTTTCCTGACGCGATCACAAGACTTAAAAAAGTTACTGCACAAATTTCGCCAATTTGACGAAAGGTATACACTCTCAGAAATAGAATCCTCATTTACGACGATTCTTCAATCGTCAAGAAAATTTCGTCATTTATAACGATTCTTTCCTCGCGCGATCACGTGACTTAAAAAGTTACTACACAAATTTCGCCCATTTGACGAAAGGATTACTCGGAGCATTTTTTACGTAGGCATTTCGTCAAATACGACGAAAGTTTCGTGAGATTTGAGCATGCGTTTCTGAGTGTATATATAAAATATATAAAATATATTTTAAATACATACTTCCAAAACACATTAGAAATACGTCTTTAAATATACATGTAAAAAGAAAAATGAAAAAAAAAATTAAGGAGAATTTTGCTGCTGCATGGTAGATACAAGCGAGGTGATATCTGAATCAGTGGAAGTTAGTTTTAACCTCAAATTTGCGTTAAATTTTAATTTGCTTCTATATTTATTTTTAATAATTATTATATTGAAAAAAGCAGTTGCACGAAGAAAAGTGGTTGTGGACAGAATTAAAAACAGCAATGCTTTTCTTGACAATAACGCGAATTCATTTTTAGATTTGAGCCTAAATTCTCCCAACTCTAATTGGGCAAATTCGATCCCCCTGCGCGCGTACCACCTGGAGAGGCTGAGCGTATCACAGTTTGGGAACCGCTGGTCAAATATATTTGTTTGTGAACAAACTTCTTTATTGAAGGTTCGATTGACTAATTTATGTTAAAAATCCTCAAATATGCAAAGAGAAGCATAAAGAAGCTCATATGAACTATTTTTCTAATCAATACCAAACTATTCAACTGATACATCGTCTAATTGCGTACAGTAAAAATAATCTTGCTTCCAGGGGAAAATACAAACTGTCATTTTTAGAATTCTAACATATTTGGTCCAAATATGTGATCAGCAAATTGGTGTCACCCTGGGGGGGACACCCCCTCCGCTCCCCATCCCATAGTGACGCTACTGGCTTATTAGCTTATTATGTAAACTAAAGTTCGTCCAACATTCGGCCGTAATAATTAAATTTAGTATTGAAAACATTATGCTATTTATATACTCACTAGTTAGCCCGGCGGTCATACGAAATGACCGCTGTTCTAAATATTATAAATACACAATTCTCTCAGTAACCGGAAATGCACATCAAATCAAAGAGATATTTATCAGGTAGAACAGTAAAGTTTAATGAATAAATAATAAACCTATAATTTTTTCGGAAAAAAATATTCTTACCGAAAAAACATCTAAGTTATAATAATCTGTAAAATAAAAATATTATTTACTATATAATCAAATTGTTTGTGAAAAATATTTATTTATATCCAACATAATCATCGTCAAAACAATTTTAACGAAACTGGAAAAAAGAGCGCTGCCACTTTAATATATATGAAAAGCGCAGACGATAAATAAGAAGCAAGCAAAGAAAGAAGGATTAAATTAAATTCGCGTTTACATTCATTTTTAACGGTGATTGCAAATCTAGCGATGCCTCACTCAAAATGCTAGAGAAATTTTTTGATTATTAGTATATTTGACATGTGTTACAACAATGGCAACTGCATTACAGTTACGCAAGCAACCAATAAGCTATCGGCGACAAACAGACACTTAAGCCGCTTATATATAAGATATAAGTATTTTTCATCACATTTGGTGATTATGAGGTCTAGTATATTTTGATCATCCTCACTTCTAGCAAACGTATTGTAAGTCATTGTCACCGCACAGCCCATTGCGCTCATAAATGTAGCGGCTTGTATATACTGCTGCTGTTGATTTCCTACTAAGTTGAGTGGCAGTTTCATAAACCGTAAATGTCTGCTTCCATACAATACACTCTTCTCATTTTTCATTCCATTGTTTTCCAGAGAAGCCTTCATTCAAACTTCTGTTATAATTGCTTTTAATATTAGTGCTTAATGGCAAACAGAACTCTTTCTAACAAGGAGTTTTATATTTATTACATAACCATTTACACAACGAAGACATGTTGCCATCAGCTATCTATAACAATATAATACAGTCGAACTCTTTTATAACGAGCACAAAGGGACCGTAACATTTACTCGTTAAATCCGAGTGCTCGTTAAATCCAAGTGCTAATAAACGGGCCCTTAAGGCTGGCGTGCAACTTGAAGGGGGATCACACAAGACCAAGGTCATGTGTGGTCAAATGATTGAGTTTAGTTAAAATTTAATTGATTCTTACTTACTTTAATTATATTAATTAATTTAATTAAATACTTTTCTTAACTTAATGACAATTATCCCCTCCCCCCCCAACCAGGAAAACGTTTCTAGTTCCGCTACAGCCTTAAATAAAAATTGTCGTGTGTACTCAACGAACTCAGGTCAAAGAATGACCATCTGCCCCTCCTACCTACTTGACCCCTACACTTATCAGGTCCACCTTTTCTCCCCCTCCCACCCCCATCCCCCTGTTTACAATAAGCCCCACCTGTTGCACCGGATTTGTGAACCCTTCCTATTGACGTTGGAATGCTGGAGGAATTTTTCCTACAAAAGTATTAAACCGCAGAGAAGAAAAAAAAAAAAAAAAAAAAAGATAAGACAGAAAGGCTAGAAAGATGATGAGAAAAAGATTGCAAGACAGAAAAATATTGCTCGCTAAAACCGGGTCTTGCTCGTTAAAAGCGATTTCTGTTCCATATACTTAACACTGATCCAACCAAATATTCTGGCTTCCCTCGCTAAATCCGAGTTCTCGTTAAATCCGAGCTCGTTATAAGCGAGTTCGACTGTATTGCAATTATAAATGAGGATCGCCTGACAAAAGAAAAGGGAAAATAATTGACAATAATAAATTCTTTCCAAAATTTTTTAATTGATATCACTAAAAGTCGTCAATAGCTAATAAACAAAAAAAGGTAAGAAAACCGAAAAGAAATTGTTCTTAACTGTTTCGTTTTTGCCTATTTATATAGAGATATATGAGTTAGCATGTTTAACAATGAAATATTTTTTGGAAAAAAATAGAACAGACTTCAAATTATAAATTGTGCTAAAAAGTGAAAAATTAAATGAATTCTTTAAACTACATCGGTGCGACTTTTAAACATAACTTTTGAAGTCGGTGCAAAATAATGAGTTTAATTATCATTACCAGTGCCGGCCCTACCAGTGTGCAAATTCCACGGGCACCAGCATCTTGGGGGGCCCCATGGTCACAGAAAAAACATAAAAATAAAAATAATAAATAAATAAAAAATAAACAAATTCAAAAAATGCCAACAGCACGTGGTGTTCCCAGGTGGTCACCCTCCCAAGTACTGACCACGCCCGATGTTGCTTAACTTCGGTGATCGGACGAGAACCGGTGTTTTCAACATGGTATGGCCGTTGACGAACAACAATAGCTTAATGTTTTTTATATTGCTTTTAATAAACTTTACATTAACATTTTTTTATTTTATTTTACAATTAAGGGGGACAGTTCGCTGAGAAGTGAACGTAATTCAGCCAAAATTCTTTCAAACTGCACTGTACGATTATGAGAAAGCAACATCATAATCGTTCTGGTTACGGAGAGTAGTGCATGACTTACATATATTCTCTCCTTAAAAAAAGAATAAGATTTCTTGTTAACTCAAAACAAATAGACAGGATTTCGCAAAGTTCACTATATTCCGCAGCTAAATAACAAATCACGGCCGAGCGGCACGAACACGAAATTCTGACGATGAAAGTTTTTGCTAGAATTTGTGCTGCCATCTATTGCGTAAAGAGAAACAAAAACAGTAATTCAATGACAGGAAAATCGGACGGGGTGAAAATATTCTAGGCGCAGTGGCGGATTTTAGACGGGCAGGGAAGGGCACCTATCCCTCCCACAGGGATGTAAGTTATTTGCAATTATCTTATTAAGAAATTTTTAAGTATTATTTTCTTGATCACTCAAATGAATTTTCCGAATGTTTAAATAGAACATAATTGAATAAAATCCTTTTTATTCAACAATCATAGCTACTAAGCAAGCAATAACCTCTGGTCTTGCCATCCAGAAAAACAGGAAAAAAGTTATGGAAAATGTAAAATCAGAAAATAAATTCACTAAAAGATAAGCCTGACAAATGAAATAAGCTCATGAAACTACACCAACCACCCAAATCAGCTCCCAAACAGCGTTCAAGAAAACCTCGATATTATAACTCGTAGATCTGGCTGTCTTCTACGAAACTTATAGTCAAATAAACAAATAACTGGGAATCTAATTTTCAAAAATAAAACAAACGATGAACATTATTAAATGGATACGCACTGAAAAAAAATCATCTAACGTTGTTCGGCTAAACTTCCAAAAAGAGTTCTATTCACGTGTTTCGAAGTTCCAAGGAGCCATTTCTTTAGCGTAAGGCTAGAGCTATGCGAGAAAGAACTTATGAAATTTAGGACAATCAACGTTAGATTTTTCAAAGTCTGCGACGAACATAGCGGCAATTATTTTAACTAGAGTTCGCCAAGTGGTCGAAATTCGACCGTAATTCATTAAATTTTTCAAGTTCAGCCTCAAACTTTACAGCAACTTTGAGACATTTTATAGCTTCCCTGTTTGGCAAGTTGTTTTTTTTTTTTTTTTTAATATTTCAATTAGTTATACTCTCTCCTCAGTGCGACTGATTGACCATTATTATATTAAGTTATTTAATTTTAATTTTTTCTTGACATTTCTTCTTCTTTGAACCATAGATAGTAAAAATGTATTACGTATTGTACAAATATTGTAGATTATAGATATAAATAGTATGAAAGTATGACGAATGAAGACTTCTAAAAATAGGTTTCGAACTTACGTTGAAATCTGGTGGAGGGGGGGGGGGGGTGATCAGCTATTTCCGAAAATTTTAATGATAACACTAAAACTCATCAATTGCTACTAAATAAAAAAAAGTAAGAGAATCGGTTGACAAACACAGAAGAAAATAGTATTTAACTATTTTGTCTTTGCTTATTTATCTATAGATTTTACTAATTGTAAGAAGAGTTAATATTTATTATTATTTAAATATTATACATTGTATATTCACATATTTCATATGTTGGATATCGATTACGCGATGAGCATGACATTTTGACAGTTAAATTTTAAAAGATGCAACTTATGGGTTATTTAAAGGGTTCATACAGATCCCGAACTAAGAGAGTAAAAAGTCGTTTTAAAAAATATAAATAATATCACCTTTTATTAATCTTCCATTTAAAATCATTCAAAAAATGAAATTATTTTGTTCACAATAACTTCATTAGTACATTTTTTACTATTTTTACCGAATTACACAGTGAAGGGGCAAGGCCGTATCCAGAGGGGGGCCGACGGCCCCCCCCCCCCCCAAAATCCCGAAAATTTTCGCAATGTAGCATATATTCCTCCCTAGAACTTTCCTCAACGCTAGTGTTTCAAAGTCTGCCCCCCCCCCCCCAAAAAAAATTTCTATCTACGGCCTTGTGAAGGGATCATTCATAAATAATGTCACGCTTCGAGGGGGGAGGGGAGTTCGAGAAATTGTGACAGTACACATTTTGGCTTGTATGAAAACATTTAAAATCAGCAAATTAAATTTATTTGTAAAGTTTTCTTTTTTATTTTCATAATTTGATTTTAAAGTTTCATTGATCATTTTGTATCGTAAACACCGATGCTCATTATGATCTAAATTTACTTCGTGTTAAAGTTTAAAAGGAACATTTCTTACGCAATATCTGGAATCCCATCCGGCCATTGCACAAAATATCCAGTTATCCGGCATGTCAGATTTGATTTTTAATATTTAATTAAGGGGTCATTCATAAATGATGTCACGCTTCGAGGGGGGAGGGGGGTTCAAGAAACTGTGACAGTTTGTGACAAGGGGAAGGGAGGGATAACAAGAAGTGTGACATTACACATTTTGGTTTCTATAAAAACATTTAAAATCAGCAACTAAATTTATTTTTGAAGTTTTTTTTATTTTTAAGATTTCATTTTGAAGTTTCATTGATCATTTGGTATCGTAAACACCAGATTAAGGTTTAAATGTACTACTCGTTAAAAGTTTAAAAGGAAATTGTCTTGTGCTTTTACACTTTTAATTTAAAATTGCGTGATTCATTTTCCAGAATTCGAACAATTAATATATTTTACTGTTCCATTCTAATTATGTTTTGTGTTGTAAACCTCCTTTTATACAAATTAAGTACACATGTAATCATTATTATTATTATTACGCTCACAAATATCAGTTCAAAGTTCAAAAATAAAATTAGAAACGTGATCTACAACGCAGCGCTTTGTTTCTGAACTGCAAGTACCTATGCTTATGTGATATAACGTGACAGGTGACAAAGGGGGTAGGGGGTATGATCAAGTGACATTTTGTGACAAAGGGAAGGAGGGGGTCAAATATATTGAAAAAAAGTGTGACATCATTTATGAACGGTCCCTAAGCAAGCGAACACATGATTATAATGGGAAGACCGAGAGCAGCAATTTTTATGCACATCTAAAGTCAACCAAGTGGGTTTCAACCGCCCACATGCATAGCACATTTCATGTAATATATTTAAAAATTTCTGAAGATATAAAAAATTTATAATTTTTGTACGAATTTAAAATCTAAGTACGTTTTACCAACCACATGCATAGCAAATTCATGTAATATATTTAAAAATTTGTGAAGGTATAAAAAATTTCAATTTTTGTACAAATTTAAACTTTATCAAGTAGGTTTTATCAACAATTTGCGTAGCAGATTTCATGTACTATATTTAGGAGTTTATGAACATACCATGAATCTACTTACTCTTTTGTAAAAAAATTTCTTGATCCATTCTGTTAACTTGTTTCCTTCCAACAATATGCGAGGCCTCTTAAAGCAACATTAAAGCCTTGACTTCATACCCTGCTTCAATCGTTTACATTAGATAAAAAGCTGATACTAAATCTCACGTAACCTTTGGCGAAATTGGCCCAACTAATCGATTTTTAGGTCGCCAAACTGTCAAACTTTTAAAAAGAATTATAGAATTACAGATAAGTGTAAATATAATTCTATTTTTAACGAAGTATTCAGAATTATATATTTTGGTGTCGTTAATGTGTAGTACTAGAACCAATATCACAAACAAAGAAACTAAGTCTTATAATTTGATGACGGTTTGGAATAAATCTATATTCTTTTGCAATTTTCTTTTTTGGAATCAGTGCAAAATGTCGGCAAATGAGTGCAGAGTTGTTAGTAAATAAAATTGTCCTCTATGGTGACTATACCGTTTAGTAATATACATTACAATTTAGAAATAACGATTAGCTTTTGTGTACGCTAACTCTGAAAATTTAAACTAATTGAAGCTTGAGTTGTATCTAGTTTGTGATGCCTGAAGTACACATGACATCATGGTGTTGGTGTTGCTAACCGCTTAGCAGCTGATTTTTTTTTACTGTTCTAGCTTGGTGTCTGTGGTAGCGATATTTTCTCATCATAAGTATGCTCAGAATTTATTTATAATCTGAAATTTACTTACTTAACCAGCATTTTTAGTTATAAACCGTACAGAAACAATTTTTTTGTGGTTAAATAAGAATGAAACGACATATTGCTAGTGAAACAATGTTTTATTAATGAAACGAAGTTGCATTTCTGAAACAAATAGCAAATTTCTACCGAATAATAACATTAATTTTGTTTCCCTTTTATTTATGTTCATTAATTTGTCCATTAATTCATCATAATTGATGGTTCATTAATTTATCAAGTGAAAATATCTTCAAATTTTACGAATTCCTGCCTCAGAATTACGAATTTATAGAATGCAATGGTAATTCATGGCTATTTCCAATGCTCCTCTAATGCTGGTTAATAAATTAAAATATTCATTTTTTCGTATGTGATTTATAAATCTTCTTTTTAATTAATGAAATTTACTCAATATATATATTTTTTGAACCGCATGAAAGGTTAAGACGCATAACTACTTATTTAGTTGTTTATGGCCGAATATTAAAAATGTAATGGTAAAATAGGTCAGTGGTTCCCAAAGTTGACTGGGCTCCGACCCATCTAACAAAAATTTCCAATCTTGGGACCCACCTCTTAGTTGTCTTAGAGAAAAGAGGGCATAAATATGGGTAGCGCTCAGATCCCCTAGCGGCGAGCTGTGGAACTACTTAATGCTGTCTTAGTTGTTCTAATTGAAAAAAAAAAATAGTGTTGCCAATATGAATGAAAGACTGTTGAAATAAGAAACACAACTTAAAAAAATTTTGTTATTACTTAAATACCTAAACCAGCAGGGGTTTTTTGTACAAAGTTATTTCAATGGGAGGGATGTATTTATTCCTTATTTCTCTTTATTAAAGTTTTAGCATCAATTTCAACTTTAGTACTTTTATTCGCAGACTTCCTATTTTTTTTAAATTCATGTGTACAGTGGCGAGGGCCCACTCAATATTTGCTCGCGACCCACTAGTGGGTCGCGACCCATAGTTTGGGAAATACTGAAATAGGTCGAATGACCAAAAAGTAAAATACTACGTATGTTATGCACAAATTTTGTGAAAGATGGCAGACACGTGTTTCGAGGCCGCTAGGAACCTTTTTTTCCCAATGAATAAAAGCGAGCTTCTTGGTGAAAACCATCGAAATGTTTTACGCTCCCTAGATGCTAACTTTTTCTGCTTTGAAAAAGGGACTCTTTGCGAACTCGAATCACGGGAATGCAATCTTCTGCAAAATTTGTGCTTGATTTAAACGAACTAAAACGAGAACAAAAACGTCTCATTCCTTTCACCAGCAGTCCCTCTCTTGAACATGAATGGATTCTTATTGGCACCCTGCCAGCACGAGCTCTTTTTAGTATGCAGAAATGAAACTGCCCCCCCCCCCCCGCAATTAACACTTTGCACTGAAGGCACTGGCGTAGATAATGGGGGGTTTGGAGGATAACCCCCCCCCCCCTGAAATGGTGAAGATTGTCTAGAATTTTGCCAATTTTGCCTCTAAAACAATGAAAGTAGCTCACTTCTCTCGAAGAAACCCCCCCCCCCCCAAAAAAAAAAAAAAATCCGGGTGTAGCTACTCCACTGTGACTGAAGGGCCACTCATTGCTCGTTTTCCACAGTACTGTGACTGTGTGATGACACTCGGGGCTCGTTGTGGATAAAATATCGTTCAATTGGCTAAGAATAAGAAGTGTTGCAATTTGGTAAAAATTGCTACCTATTCACGAAAAATCTATGCATAAATAGGTAGGGGACCATTCCTAAATGATG
This sequence comes from Octonoba sinensis, assembly GCA_038502835.1. Classification (NCBI taxonomy): domain Eukaryota; kingdom Metazoa; phylum Arthropoda; class Arachnida; order Araneae; family Uloboridae; genus Octonoba; species Octonoba sinensis. The sequence continues at coordinate 21,402,499 of CM076601.1, read as the reverse complement.
TCACGCATTTTCCCGATATATTTGACCCCCCTCCCCCCTTTATAACAAAATGTCACAGTTCAACGGACCCCTACCCCCCTTTGTCACGTGTCGCGCTATGTTGTATAAGCATGATATCACTTCTTGTTGCCCCCTCCCCTCGTCACAATTTCACGATTACCCCCCCCCCCCCTCGAAGCGTGACATCATTTATGAATGATCCCTAGAGACAAAACAATTCAGTACCGTTTTTACGAACTTTTCTTTCTTTTTTTAGTTGCAATTGACGAGTTTTAGTGGTATGAATAAAAAAAAAATTTCAAACAGTTAAATTATTTTTCTCGACAAGATTCGAAGCCTTTTTTTAGAAGTCTTTATACGTCATACTTTCATACTACTCCTTACATCTACAACCAACAATATTTGTCAATGCTCAATACATTTTTTCTGTATAATTCGAAGAGGAATTCAATGTCAAAAACAAAACAAAAGAGAAAATACAATCCACATCAAATGAATATAATTGCAAAATAATACTAATCAGTTAATCTATTTCCAATTTATATGCAGTGAAACCCCGATTTAACGTCCGCCCAATTTAAGTTTTTCCCGCATTTTACGTTTTTTTTCATCAGGTCCCAGTTTTTCGGTATCCTAATTAATGTTAAGGTATGCCGGACTCTAAGTTCGTTGTTCATCGAATTCCCCGAATTTTACGTTTTTCCTCGAAAATAAAAAGAGGAAAAAAAAGTTCTAAAATTGGCAATATTTCTCCTTTTGTGTTTTTTTTAAAGCTAATCCACGTTATTGAAAGTTAATCATCACTTCCATACACAAAATAAATTACAATCGAGGATTTTCTTTGTTTTCGAGAATTTTTAAAAAGAGTCTATTGAAGTTCATCAAGGCGGGAGAAAGTTCGATCGCTTCCAAGAATTGAACTGGAAGTCGGTTCTTTTTGCGATTTTACACTCAAAAGCAACAAAAATCCATCACTTCGAGTCTAAAGATTTCGTGAGCAATCGCTATGACATACTATGTACTGTACGGAACAGCTTACAAATCGTGAAAGACTTTTCTTTCCCGTTTAGGACTTCCCGTTAAGGAAGTTGTATTGCCATTATACAGAAGTTTGGTAAGACCTCATTTGGAGTATGCTGTTTAGTTTTGGTCTCCGTACCTAAAAAAGGATATTACCTCATTAGAAAGGATTCAAAGGAGAAGGCTACTAGATTGGTAAGTGGTCTTTCAGACGTAGATTATGAGGTTAGACTTAAAAGGCTCAATATGTATAGTCTTGAGCAAAGGAGAGTCAGAGGGGACATGATTCAGTTGTTTAAATTCATTAAAACGGGAAATGTTGATGGACTACAGCTATGTGCTGAAAGTAGAACCAGAGGTCATTGTTTTGAGCTTTTCAAATCTCAGGCAAATCTTGAAATTAGGAAAAATGACTACTTCAATAGGGTTGTAGTCAGTTGGAATAGTTTACCGGAAGCGGCTGTTAATTGCAGTAGGGTAAAAACTTTTAAGAAAGCTCTTGATGTTCATTGGGGATTGTTAAATTGACTAGGACCAGCCTAGCTGGGCCCTGAGCCTGTTGCTGGTCGTCACTTTTGTATTTGTATTTGTTTTCCATAAAGACCACTAAAAACACTTGCAAAGTATTTCAATCTTGGTATGCTGGACTCACTTTAAACTCCTTGACTAGAAAACAAACCAACTATTACGGATTATTTTCAAACTAAATGCCAGAATTCCAGGGCCCAAGGCAGAACATCATTTTGGGGCCCCCTATGGTACGAAAAGTAAAAATACCGGGTATAATGTATAAAATTAAATAAGCTTGGAGATTATTCTATTAAAACTGGGCTCATACCCAATTGGCAAGGTGAAAAAAAAGCACCTACTGACATGACATTCTACACTATTCTGCATTCTACATTGTTCTTATTCAATATGATTTTTCAGAGACAGTTTTGAAGTTTACTAAAAAGTTTCCAGCTGCTGTAGATGTTATGATTTTATCACTCATTCCCATCAGTTAGAACGTAATTTGTTGCATTAGTTGGCAACTAATTGAATTTTTTAAAAATTGTTTAAAATTGATAAATTTTATTTTAGTGCTAATCATTTAAAATTAAATCAAATGTCATTAATTAATGTTTTAGCAGATACTTGAAAAGGGTTTAAAATTTTTAAATTTATTTATATAATTTTACGAAGTATAGCTCCCTGTCTTATTACAGAATTCTTTTCGTTCAGACTTTTGGTGATAGATGGCGCCATTGATATCCATTCCAGCCTTATTTCAGCCCTATGTGGGTCCAATTCTTCGTCATTTAAAATTAAAATTTAATGAAATCAATAGACAGACAAACTGAGACTTAGACAGATCATATTACTGTAACATATAATCATTTTTTTAATATTGTTTTTTAATTAAATACTCAATTACTACTTACCTAAAATACATTTTATTTATTATTAAGTTTTTACTGATTTGAAAAATTAGTTTTGTGTAAAAAACAGTAGGGGTCACAGAGATAGACCAGACCACATACGGTCCAAAGTCTGCGGTTTAGACATTCCTGATATAGCATGTAGCATAGCTAGTTTCAGTTATCGACCTTATTGCGAGAACCTACCACGGTCAAATTGAGAAAACTAGACTTCACCTAACTGTCGAAATTCGACCGTTATTCATTACATTTTTCAAGTTCAGCCTCGAACGTTAAAACAACTTTTAGGCATTTTAGTTTTTCTGTTTGAAAACAGTTTGCTTTATTTCAATATTAATTTAGCAATAATCTCTCCTTAGTGTGACCACTGAGTTAGTTATTTAATTTAATGTATTTGTAGCTCATATTATACATAAATTTTATTTTTCTGCACTCCATCCTCTGAAAAAATATTTGAAATAAAACTTTTCATGCCATCCTATTATTATTGAATAAATTAGAAAGATAAACACTCACTTTCAATATCATCAAGAGTTCAAAACGCTAGTGAAAATCAAACTTCCCGAAAAGTTGAAACAAAATAACCCGTTCACTTTTGCCGATCGTCTGCGAAAATATTAATGTGTGTAAAGAAGAAGAGAGGCAAAGTCTACCATTTTTGATAAATCTGAAGCGCAGACGATATTTTTCAAACCAATTTACATTTTCTTCTAAGCGATTGTATTTTTATATTTTATCTTTAATATAAAAATACACAATTTTATATGCATTATTGTGTAATATATATTTGCAAATTGTCTTCCTGAGTAAATCAGCAATATCTGAGGTAGCCCGTGCTATGCCGGGCCTGAGGTAGTGCTTCATAAATCGTGCAAGTAAGTACACATTCTCAATGTACTTGTAACTAGAAAAATTTTGCTTTCAGCGTTCGTAGAACGGTCGTAGGCGATGGAGGAGGTGTGGTCTTACCATTTAATGTCGATGTATAAAAGTAAAATTTTATATCATAGAAAAAATAATTAACGTTTTGCTTTAAATTCCATTTCATAAATTTCACGTGACATTTCGGGACATTTTTCTCTGTCTCCCCACGTTTTTAGAAGCTCTTGGGGAAAACTTTACTCTCAGTTTCACTCTTGTTTTAGAACTTTCAAATATAAGTGCTGCACTAATTGAATTTTTTTTAGAATCTTCCCCTAGGACAGGGGTCGGCAACCTGCGGCTCTTTAGCTCCATACGCAAATATTATTTCTTTTATCAAAAAAAAAAAAAAAAGACATTTAAAAATCTTTCTGAATTCGTTTCTACTTGAATAACCATGCAAAGCCATGGCTCCCATTGAATTTGCTTGCTCAAAATTGTTTGTTATTGAAGTACAAGTTAGTGTTCTAAGTAAATGTTTAATTGTTTTAATTTTTTACTTAAAGAATAAGTAATTATCTAATAATGCCATATATATATAATCTAATTTGTTGTGAAAAACACTGCTTATCTATGAATAAATAGATATGTTTTCCTGTGAATAAACAGATTAGTTTTTTTTTTTTTATCAAAAAACGTTATTTATGCAAGTACTATTTATTGTTGGCAAGAAAAAATTTTGTGGCTCTTTAAAAACTTTGAAATTTTGTAAATTGTAATTTTTGACTCTTCCGACTCGGAAGGTTGAAGACCCCTGCCCTAGGAAGGGGGTCGACCAAACCAGAAAAGAGTAATAAGGGGTTAACGGGATAAAAGAAAGTTTAGAAACCTATGATATAAGCTTTTCTCGGCAAAAATTTCCTTCGTGCGTTTTTGGCTTACGCAGAATTTTCCATACAACTTTGCTAAACTTTTAAAAAACTTGACATCACAGGAGAAGCATTATACTGAAATTTAAAACAAAATACTGGATATTTGATAGTTTTATTTAAATTTTTACTGCGCAGTACCGAATTTCAAACATGAATTCTGAGAGAAATTATGCAAAAAAATTTGATTTAGTATTCATAATTTTTCATGATTGAATGTTGCGTTATTTGCGAACAATCCCTGTCACCATATCTTTTGAAGAATCACTGACATTCAATTCACTGGATTTTACGTATCTTTTTGAATTTTCACGATATTCAACTACAATTTTTTTTTAGAAGTTGTTGAAATTGCAAAAGCAATAAATTGCTTCTTTTCGCGCAAGCGCATTGAAAAATCAGTTGCCTTCAAAATTCTCGTAACTTATTGAATATTCAGTGTTTTTATTTTAAATTTTAGTGTAAAGTTCCTCTTGAACGTTGTCAAGCTTTCTGATAGTTTGATACAGTTTTATTTAAAATTATGCTTAAGCCAAAAACGTCAGAGGGAAATCGGCATTTTCTAAGGAAGTTTAAATTGCCCCTACCGGACACCTCTCAAATGCGAACACCCCTCTTATAAGGGGAACAGTTTTTAGTTTCCCGCCAGCAAAGCTTTGAGCCTAAAGAAAAAAAACCTCTTTGCGTACACTCTTGGGTAGCGTTTAATGCAAAATAAAGGCCTTGTGCTACTTTTAATGAAAGCTACGATTTAGCTAATATATAAATCTTTCTATTTGTTTAGATTTATTAAAAACATCAAAAACTCACAAAGCCGACTATTGCAATAAATTATTATTATATATATATAGTATATATATAGGTATATATATATATATATATATATATATATATATATATTTATTTATTATCTTTTTGTCTCACTGGTTTCCGCTGTATATTTTCGCTAGAATGTCCAACGTCAATGATTTTTTTTTTTTTTTTTATGTCGAGGAAATCAATGAAATATACATTATTCAAACCACGAACCATGGGCTAAGCTGACATAGTGGCTTTCGAACAAAAAAAACCTCTGTCCGAATCGAGTAATTTCGTCTAAAGTTTCTGCGGGGGGAGAGATAGACTGACTTGGAGTGATACACGTCTTGCTCCAATATGAACGTTTACGTTTTTATTTAAACATTTTAATTTAGTTGAATTGCTTTGCTTAGTTTTTGCCTTTTATGACTTTTTTGCTCTGATAATAAGATAGTTTCGTACTGTTAGTATCACATTTTTGTGGCAGCATGACCAGGTTTCGAAATAAGCGGTCGTTAGTCGTATTTTGCAACTAAAAATTCCCGATACACGACTGCAAATTCACATCCAGTCGTCACTTTTGACACCTAACCTTTCAAAAGACTTTTAGTTTGACAACCACAATTTTTCAACAAGTAGTCTTTTTTATTGATTTATTTTTAAAATTAAGCTTAACTTTATACAGTTGTATTTTTATATACGTATTTCATCTCATCATCTGTATTTTGAGTTTTTACGATACCTATAAGGGACTATCGTGACTTCTTGACCTTCAAATTTGGAATTGTAAATTTTTACTTACAAATGAAATAAGTAACACTAGACTGTAAATGACACTTGATAAAATAGGTAAGCCAATTAACTTAATTTCATTTGGCTCTGATTAAAGTAGACGTTTATATTGATTCGTTGAGATTGAGTATTGATTAAGAACGTTTATATTGACATAGACTTAAGCAAAATTACCTACTTTTCAAAAGTTGCTAAAAGAAATTGATTTTTGAACACTTTTCTCTTACGTATCAATAATCCTCTCAGTAAGGTTATGATGTTTTGCGACCTTTCTTAATAATTGCACGACTGTCTTCATAGTTGCCAGTTGTAATCTCTGCCCAAGCAATTTGAATTATTTAAAAATGACGCCTTGGGTTGCCAGAACATTTTTGGCAACTAAAATAAAAAAACTGCGTTAAAATGACGCCTAACTTTTACATCCTAATTCCGAAACCTGAGCACGACAGAGCATCAGAAAATGTCGCAATATTGATGTAAAGCGGATATAGGGTTTCAAGTTTTCCTTCATCTTGTTTCCCCTCCCTTAAGTTTGTTATTTAATTTTGAACTATATTAGTTTGCTTCTTATCTTGGTTCAAAAGAACAACTTAGTACACTGTAAAAAAAAAAAATCTCCTGAAAATAACGGAAAAAGTACGGCAGCAGAGTTGCCGGAACTATTCCGTATCTGATAATATTTTCCCGAGATTTGACAGAAGTTCCATTTCTTTTTTGTCCGTTAATCCAAATCAGGTTGGGAAAATACAGCAACCGAAAAACGGAAATGTTCCGTTCTCGTATTTTCAGGACGTGATCTTTCCACTTTTGGAAGGAAAAACCGTGTATTGAAGCACTACGGAAATCTTCCGTTAAAATCAGCCAAAAAACAATCTGAAAATTTAGGGGTTTTTTAACAGTACAAAATAAAAGGCGTGCTTCTTTTAAACCTTAAGCTTTCACGTTGGGTCATATTGACCCAGGTACAATTTTAATTTCTTTTCTTTTCCATGCCTTTTATATGTTACATATTCTTACATTATATTGAAATTAAAACACAATGTTTTATTTTTTTTATATCCAATTTACTAAATGTTTAATTCGGGTCTATATGACCCTCGTGACGACTTGTGAGATGTCTGGACAGGTGACAGCTCAAGGTCTAATGAACCCTACAATTTAGGTCATTTAAGTTGTTGTTTCTAATGCCACTTGGGTATCCAAGCTCCCCTTCTCAGAGCAAGTGGGGTCTTCAGCGGGTCGGGTATCGAACACCCAATCTTCCAGTTTGAAGTCCGACATCCTAACCACTAGGCTTCCACGGCCCTAGATAATTTATAAATCTTTCTATTTGATAGCTGCAATAGAAACATAGTAAAATCACACAAAGCCGACTGTAGCAATAAATTAATATATATATAGATATTTATGAATGGAACTACACAAAACTCTGGCGCAAATAAAAAATACATACCCTAAATACAGCACCAACAATTGACATCCGTCATTTATTCAAATTTAGAAATCTCATATTTATACAAAAAAAAAATATATATATATATATATATGTATGTATACGATATATATGTAAACTTTTATCAAATATATATACTAAATAAAGCACCAACAATTGACATTCGTCATTTATTCAAATTTAGGAATATCATATTTCTTTTTTAAGAAAAACTATATATATATACGAACCGTGTGAACTTTTATCGTGAAAATACAGCATCTTTCATCTAGATATTTATGTATGGAACTGCACAAAACTCTGGCGAATAAAAAATATTTTCCCTAGATAAAGCACCAAAAATTGACATTCGTCATTTATTTCAATTTAGGGGAATCTCATAGATCTTCAAAAAAAAAAAATATATATATATATATATATATATATACTACCCGTTTAAACTTTTATCGTGTAAATACATCATCTTTCGTCTAGCCTACATGTCTAATAAATATTTCCTTGAAAGGGCATGACAATCCCCCATTTTTCAGCATCGGATGCTATCACGGTCTATCGCCGAAAGAATCGTCTGCGCAAAATTCAGTTTTCATTAAAGTTTAACAGGCGCCGAGGCGCAAGGCCCCGTGCTAAGCCTTTCTGCCAATAAGTTGCTCTTTCCTAGTGCTGCCACCATATATATCATCTCGGCTCTGAGCGTTTATTAGATCCTCTGCCGAACGTTCCATTCACCTTTTCCAATATGCGGGAAGATCGGACACCTTGCGCTTTCAAGGTTCAACCGGTGAAGTGGTATAAGTGCAGTGTAAAAGGTTAAGTCGATAGAAATGATTTTAGAGGCAGTCAAGAAGTTTACAGTTTTTTACATTTAACGCTAAAGTTTTATTTGAAAGAGTTACTTCATTGTTTAAAATTGTTATTTCAAAACGAATAGTACAACAGTATTCCATATCAACTAATTTTTTGATAAAATTGTCTGAACAGATTGTGCCTGTCTACCCCTTTCACTCAAAGTGATGCCATTTGGCATCGTTTTTCCCCCGGCCCCTAAAGCGTTTTAGCCTACTTTCTCATAAGTTTTTTTTAACCCTACACTGCGCCGTGTTGTTTTAAGACAACACCTCCATTTTTCGTTCACTAAGCTTTTATTTTGTAATATTTTTAACACGTGGCGCATTCTTTCGCTTCATTTTGTATGTGTGATCATATTAGTTAATATAGTTTCCCCTAGATCTTGTAAACTGAACTCAAGGTTCATCTTTTTTCACAAAATCGTAGGACATGTTGATTTCGAAAAAAAACAGTAACTTCTTAATTTTTTTTTCTACAAATTTTAAGCAACAATTTTATGTTAAAAAATAGTCTCTAATTGCTTACATAGTTTTAAAATAAAATAAATATCAGTTGTCCGAAAAATTTCGGGAAAAATATATATTAAGGCGCCTTTTTTACTTGTTGTTTTAAAATTACACCGCGCATTCGGGGGCAATTTTTATGCTCCTGCATTATTCGCAGTATAAACAAGAACAGGTGTCACAGGTTGTTCTATTTCACTTTAGTTAGTGTCTTTTAGAAGATTATTGTTAAATATTTCACAAATTAGCTTAAAGTGGTCGATTAAATTATTATTTAGGAATTTTATTTAAAATCAATTCACACTCAACCAAAGACGAAACGAACATTATCGCATAGACCCCCTACCGATGTTAGATTTCTTGTTTAAAATCTTTTAGTGAAATTATTATTAAATTTTTACTTTAATAAATTTTATAAATTTATAAATACAGTAAAGTCTCGATAATTCGAGTTTCCCATAAATCCGAGCTAGTGAAAAAATATCGGCTTAGCTCCCAAATAATGGCCAACAACAGCGAAACTCGTGAAAGAAATACCACATCTGGTTTTTATTGTTATTCGCCGGTTCATGCGTAAAAACATCGAATTGGGCTACTTTTATCCATGACCGGTGATCAAAAATTTCATTAATAAGTAGGCAGGCTACATTTAGAGCTTTGAAATACTGGAAAATTAAGAAATATAATTAACTTTCAATCATGTAACTGTATGCCAAGTACATTTTTTCTGTAAATACACAATACTGAAATTTTAAATTTGCTTTACTCCCTTTTACTTATTTATAAAATGTTATGATTTCTATAATTCGAGTTTTCGATAGTTCGAGGTAGCCCCGTCCACCTCGAATTATCGAGACTCTACTGTAATAATAAAATTAATTATTTTAATAAATTTTCATATTTTAGTGCTATTTTATGATTGTAATGCATGCCTATTTTTTATTGAGTTGGTTTCATTTATTAAAATGATTATATAAAAAAATTATTATTGCTGCCCCTAAATGCGCAATGTTGTTTTTAAACAACATGTTAATTTTTCTCGAATTCTAGTTTTCCGAATTAAATAAGAATTTTTTGAGTATTTTTCCCACTTATAACTAGCACAAACACCAAAAAAAATATTTTACGAAGAAAAAAAAATTGCGCAGTGTAGGGTTAAGAAAAAAAGTATATCACTAAAACTCGTCAATAGCTACTCAACAAAAAACAAGGAAGAAAATCGGTTGAGAAACAGAGGAGAAAATGGCTCTGAACTGTTTTGTCTTTGCCTATTTTTAAATAGATTATTTGAATATGTTTCGATAATATAAAAATAGTTCAAAAATTTTTAACATTAGCGCCTATGGGCGAAAATGAAGCAAATTATGTAAACTTTGGGTACAAGATCCAAGTTCCAATGAACAAGCTCACTGGAAGAAGTTCTTTGCGTGAAACATTGATTTGAACAATTTTTGTTAATTTTTGAACAGTTCAAAAAAAAAAAAATTAACGTAGTGCTTACGGGGAAATTTCAATCCTATATAATTTCTGATCTAACGGGCCGATTTGCTTGGAACAAACTTTATCGGAAAGCTCTTATGACGTAGAATATGTACAGATAAAAAGTTCATCCAGAACTAACGAGCCTATTTTCTTATGAAATTTTTTGATCGGGATTTTCAAGAATATTTTTGAATTAATGAAAGATTAAATGAATAAGCAAAATAATGAATGAATAAATGAGTGAATAAATACATGAATGACTGAATAAATGAATGATTGAACGAATCTGTATTAACCGTTGAAAAAGACATATTTGAAGCAATTAAGAACTAAAGCTAAACGAGAAAGAGAGAGAGATAGCTAAATTATAAATTTGAAGCTGGTGTATACGGGAAAGTAGGCTCGTATAGTTCTAGACGGAACTTCTTGTTTTATATACACATGCAGATTTGAACTAATAAATCTTTATTCATATTTTAACAGTAATGTACGACCGGTAAGGTTTCGCAAGCAAGATGGACGCCCGATTCTTATTGAGCGCTTGAAAATGACGGTTAGTTAAACGTTCTTTAGGATAAACAGAGAATAAACGATTTTTTTTTCGCAATCAGCGGTTTGAGTACCATCTTTTGAATGGTTATTCAACTGTTGCAATTAAATATGGTAAAATAACAATCAAAGAAATGGTTATTTTACTATTTTCTTACGGAAATTTTTAACAGTGTGCACAATCTAAGAACCATGTTAAGGCACTTTAAGGGAAAACGCGGGTTTTGAATTACCCCAGCAATGTAATTGCAACACATTTATTTGACAAAATTAAATTTATTAAAAAATTTTAGTCAAATTTAACTAAATTCGTTCAATTGCCTTTACTTGTATTTCTCTCTATTTAATGTCACAATAAAATTTTTAGCTGAAATAATTGCAGATAGAAACGAAAATGAAAATGATAAATAAGATGACTGATCAAAGCATTAGATATACTACAGTAAAACCTGTAAAGTTGACCACCGTCTAAGTTGACCACTTTTGTCAGGAACGGAATAAGCTTTATATTATATAATGAGGAGAAACCTTCGTAAGTTGATCACCTCTATAACTTGACCACCTGTCTATGTTGACCATTATTATACACCATATTTGGCTGGGAGTACTGTAAAAACCCTTTATAAGTTGACCACCTGATTAAATTTATTTTTAATTATCATTTTTTTAAAATTTCATTAATTTTATTATTTATTGAAAAAAACCAAGCAAAATAACATTTCTGAGATATTTTCTATGTTATGTCGCTAGACCAGAATTTCACTGAATGGATGAAACATCAACATAAAAGCTCGTCTAACTCTCTTTGTGAGTTAACCATGTGATTATTTTGTTGGGGGGGGGGGGGTATCTTGTTGATAAATAAATTTTCATTATTTTGTATAATATAATATTGTACAATAGAAGAATAAAACAAAAAGTCAGTTATTCTGACCACCTGTCTATATGGACCATTTATATACGCCAAATTTGGGTGAGAGTATTATAAAAAACCCTATGTAAGTTGACCGTCTAATTATTACTATATTTATTTGTTTTTCTATTTTTGCAAAAGATAAAAAAAAACTAAAATAACTTCTCCAGGATATTTTTTATGCTATAATGTTAGACGAGTACTTATATGGATGGAAGAAACACCAATGTAAAGCTTGCTTAAACGTCTTTGTTAACCAAATGGAAAAACTATTTTATTCTTAAAATAAGTTTCTTCTTTTTTTCTTCTAACTGATATAGCCATTTTGAAAAAATATGTATTTTTAGAAAATATTTACTATCAAATATGTAAGTTGCATAATTAATAAGATATTTAACTGAGTACTTTAATTTTTAAAGTTGTATAGGATACATTGTAACTGATTCAGGTAAAGTTTCTGTAATGATATTTTAGATAATTGTGAAAAAACATAACTAGTTACTATTTTAAAGTAACGTTAATACATGAAGCTGTATTTTAAATAGTTACAAATGCGTAATGGCATAATAAAAATAAATTCCCACTGTAAGTTGACTTCTAAAGTGCTGCACCTCATTGTGTCTCCAGTTCAGTACTGAGAAAACTAAGATCCTCATTTTGTTTTGTAACTAAATTCTTATTGCTTAAAACAACAGTGTGCGAATAGTATGGTGCCCATAATGCAATTCCTGTGGCACATTTCCTCAATTAGAATGTGGAAAATGAATACTTAAATACGTTTATCTAAAAACAGCCAGTTTCAACATGTCTTAGTACAGAGCTAGATACGCGATATGTGCATACACTTCGGGGGCACAATTAAGGGACATGTTCATTAATTTAATATGCACAGGAATATACTACTCATAATGGTTGTTCGAAAATTATTATCATAAGTTATACAATAGATTTTCAGAATATTTAATTAAGATTTTTATTTCTCATTTCAAAATAATATTATTCTGAATGCAAAATATACACAGCTGGCTAATTCCATGAAAAATTATCCTTTGAGTGATTAAAAAAATATTGTTTGGGGGAGTTATATTTTCAGTATGTGCTATAGAGATGTTTGAATTTAATAAATTTTACATAAACAACATTTTGAAATTAATTTTGTGGCAACAGTAGAGTTTCAAAATGGCCACTCTGCATATATGCAGTTGTTTTGATTTTTGGAAGATTTTCAAGTTCTTATTTCAAACTTAAATTAAGTTCTTACAACAATTTTTAGAGTATATATTAAAAATTTAGTGTTTAAATCACGTATAAAAATATTTGTTGATACTATTGTTTAGAATTTATCATTTCCTTTATGAAAAAGAGATTTAAAAAGTTGTTGTAGAGTAAGTCACAAGAAACAAACAAAAGTTTGTGTTAAGTTTCTGAATAAAGTCAGATTTTCATAATCTTTTCAATTTTCCTTCTTGATCATGATGACTGTAAAAGTACAATTTTGAATTTTCTAACCATAAATATATGTATTGAATATTAAACTTTTTTATACTGTAGAGTAAGTCACATTCACATGCGTCATTAATGAGATTTAGATTAAAAAAATTAAATGTTGTCTCACTTTTACTTTATATGGGAAAAACTGCATCTGAGAGAAAGAAATAACAAAGAGACATGTTAAAATCAAATGTAAATTATGAAGCTTTTAAAGAAAAAGGATCTAAAAAAAGAAAGACGAAGTAAAAACAAAAATTCATGACTATTGAAGAGAAAGAAGCTTTGGAAATAAAGAAGAGGGAAGAAATGAGAAGATATAGTGAAAAGAAAGCACAGAAAGCTGTCAAGGATGCACAGAAATCAAATTTGGATTCTCCACGTAAAGCATTTAAAAGTCCTGATTTATTTGGATGGAAAGGCCCTTGCTAAGGTGGAAAAAAAAAATGCCACCAAGTCCTGACAAATCTAAAGCTTTGCTGGAAAAGTTAGCTTATCAATTGATACCAGATATTGTTCAACCAACATCTAGAAAACCAAAAATTTGTCAGCTCTGTGAAGAAACAATATCAATAGTAAAAGAATTTTTTGAAAAGGACAGCATCTCCTACCAGACACCTGGAACTAAGGATTATGTTATTATAAAAGGACGCAAATGGGGAAAAGTTAAAATTACAAAAGAAATATCTACGTATGACTCTTGGTGAAGCCTTTCAAAAGTCATATGTCAATCAGATGGGGCAGGCCAACATTTGAAACAGATTTTCAATTTGTTTGACAGTGCTTGTAGAGTGGCACGTTTCAGCCACAGGTCATGGCAAGGGACCTATTGGTGGAATCGTGAAACGCAGAACAAGGGAATCCGCACTTTCAAGAAAATAGATCCTTGTTCTGCTAAAAATTGTTTTCCTTCAGCAAAGAATCTGTGCAAAAATATTACCATTCTTATGGTTACTGAAAGTAAAATCCTTGAAGAAAAAGCCCTTATTGACGCTAAAGGTAGCTAACGTTTCACCGAAACCACAAATTATTTTTTAAAATGAAACTTATCACAGGAAAAATAGAAAACTTGAAACCGGAAGATTTTAATGATAACATTACCAATGACACCACAGAAAATAAACTGCCTTTGTTGTTGGCAATTGGGTTTTAGTACCCTTTGAAAGGAAAAAAAATGTTAAGCATTTTGCTGGGCGAATCATAAGGTAGAGAGAAGTTTTTTGCAAAGGTCAACTTTCTGAAATGAAAAATAAACCATTTTATTTGGCCATCGAAAGAAGATGATGAAGTTACCAGAACTAAATTTTTATAGAAGAAGTAACTTAAAATTTACAAATTTCAACTTTAATAAATTTTTAATGGGATAGTTTAATGTGTTAGTCAATGTGTAGTGTAAGTCACGATTCCACTGTAGTGTAAGTCACACAGAATAAATTAAATAAAAAAATTTTTAAAGAACCTTCTTTCTTGTTAATTACATTCTCTTAAACTTGAAGCTCTGTAGCACAAAATCTGCAAAAAAAAAGTTTCAAGAATGTCTCGTTTGGAAGAAATATTAAAATGAAAATGCTGACAAATTGCAACTTCTTTTCATGTAGTGTAAGTCACATCATAACAAAACAAATTTTAAAAACTTAAATTAAACGACTATTGAAAATTTAAGAGTTGTTAAAAATAATTTACATGTTTGTAATTAATTTGCCATACATCACATTTTTTTATCATGTAAATGTTTTTCCGAAATTTATCATTTAAAGCGTAAAATGTCTTCTGATGTAGCGTAAGTCGCACATGGAACTAGCCAGCTTGGAACCAAGCAATTTATGGGTTTTGGAATTTCGCTTGTTTTAGGTTAGTGATTTCTTTTCCGCATTTTACAATGCTAAATTGCAAAATGACAGCCAATATTCCCAAAGAAACCGGTTTCAATGAGAATTTTATTTTGTTTCAAATTTATTATTATTATTATTTTATTTATTTTTTATATTTTTATTATTCTTTTTAAAATTTAAATTAAAATTTTTTTAATGTGTATACTTAGATTATTTATTTATTCATTTTATTTTATTTATTTTTAGATTGTTAAATAGTTTTGCGAAACTGAGTTTCGTAACTTCAGTAAACGAGCTTTTTAACCTAATTAGGAAAATGCTGCTAAAGTCGTTAAATAAAATCAGGGGCTCCAAAACTCGTTATGTCCATTGCCCAACGAATGTTTTAAGGAGTAAATAAATAAAAGGTTGAACATTTCTTGATAGTAGACGTAGCAAATCGAAGAGGTATAAAAACCAAAAATGATTTCCAAAAATTAAAAAAAGAAATACTCAAATCTGTAGAATTATAAGATGTTTTCTGTTAATCATTGGACAAGCTTTGGAACTGAAGAATCTATCTCGATGGGACAATGCTTACCTTTGAAACCAGCGTGATATTTTGCTTTTCCAGGGATTTGATTGAGATTGACATAAACTTCATTTACCTTCATATTCAATTCCCTTTCTCCTGACTCCCATTTCAAAACCCGTTTTCGAAACAAACGTTCCATTTCCCTTGATATTGTTCTTTGAGCTTGAAAAATATTAAGCTTCAAGCTATCTTTCTCCCTTGAGCTTGATATTTTTCGTTTCCAAGCATTTGGTTGGGCCGTTTTCAAAGGCTTCTATTTTCCTTGAAGCTTGATATTTTTCTTTGAGCTTGAAAAATATAAAGCTCCAAGCCATCTCTTTTTCGAGCTTGATATTTTTCTTTTCCTGGGATTTGGTTGGGCCGTTTTCGAAGGTTTCCATTTTTCTTGAAGCTTGATATTTCTCTTTGAGCTTGAAAAATATAAAACTTAAAGCTACCTTTTTACTTTTTTTTTTTTTTTTTTGAGCTTGATATTTTCCTTTCCTTGGATTTGGTTTCGCTTTACATACACTTAATTTACTGTAATATTCAATGCCATTTCTCCTGACACTTATCCGCAATTTTTTTAGAACTGCTGATCTGGACATCAGGAGGTAGGAGTCGGATGAACACATCATGAATAGAATGGCTCAAGTATTTCTTTTGATACGGCCTATGGAACAGACAAACATGAAACAATTATGTAATTAGATAATATTCTTGTAACTCCTTTCATTATTATCAAATTTTCTTAGGCTTTTCGAAGCTTTACCTTAATTGTTAGTAACACAAATTTCAATGCTTTTGTTCTTAATCATTAAAAGAGCGAACTTTTGATTTTAATCGATTCTTTATCGATTCATATACATTTTTTCTTATTAATATTTTTTTTTTCAGTGTAAGTATTAAAAGTTAACCAAAATCAAAGTAAAATTTCTTCCTTTGTACGAAGGTGTAAAAAAACAAAACAAACACTAGATATATAAATAGGAATAGGAAGTGAAGTGCTGCGGAGTTACAGCTCGTCTATTTTAAATTTGATGATTGTTTTACAAACAGGATCTTTCAGGTTAGTAAAATATTTTTGAGACCATTTTCATGAAGTCTTGTAGAGAAAAATGCATTTTAATAGATTGGATAAAGACATAATGTAAACCAAGGATCATTTCAGCATTTTTTAACAGGGTCCTGTTTTTTGTGAATTTTAAAAAGATTTTTGAGTAAAATTAAATAATTTCGTAAAAACTCAAAACTTAAAAGTATAGTAACAATTTTCTTTATTATTATTTGGCGCTTAAATTTTTCTGTGAAAAGTACGATTTGGTAGTTTGGAATTTTGTGAAGTGCCGTTTTCATTGACTGGAATTTCGTGAAAGGGTCCGTTTTCATTAATTGGAATTTTGTGAAAGTTCCATTTTTATTGACTGGAATTTTGTGAAGGGTCCGTTTCATTGATTGGAATTTTGTGAAGGTTTTATTTTCATTGATTGGAATTTTGTGAAGAATCCGTTTTCATTCATTGGAATTTTGAGAAGGTTCCGTTTTCGTTGTTACGAAATTTGGGAAGGGTCCGTTTTCATCGATTTGAATTTTATGAAGGGTCCGTTTTCATCGAATTGAATATTGTGAAGGGTCCGCTTTCATGTATTGGAATGTTGTAAAGGTTCCGTTCTCATCCACTGGAATTTTGTGAAGGTGCCGTTTTGATTATTTGGAAATTTGTGGAAGGTCCGTTTGGATTATTTGGAAATTTGTGAAAGGTTCGTTTGGATTATTTGGAATTTTGTGAGAGGACCGCTTTGATTATTTGGAATTTTGTGAAAGGTCCATTTTGATTACCGCAATTATCGGTAAATAGCCCGCATCGTTGTATAGTCCGCAGGAAGAAAAATTCATTCTAAAAAAGTAAGTTCGGTGTATAACCCGCACCCAGAAAAAAACGGGATACACCCCTAGAAAACAATATAGTCGCCTATAGCGACCGAGCCCCAATCTGCTTTGAACCATTGTTTCGAAAGCTACGATTTATTTCTCTGCATTTTGTTTCGCAGGAAAAGAGATTTCGATATTCGTGAACGGTAGTTGTCCTTTAATAATACTCTTCTTTTTAATTTCATGTATTGCCCGCAGGTAGTAAAAAAGGAGTTTTTTGTAGACAACCCGCGGGCTATACACAGATAATTACGGTATTTCGAACTTTGTGAAAGGTTCGTTTTCATTATTTGGAATTTTATGAAAGGTGCGTTTTGACTATTTTGATTTTTGTGAAGGGTCCAAAAACAGACCCAAATTTCCTCTGCCGCGAACCCTGTTTAACGTAAAGTAAAACTGGAATGCATCAATTATATTCAAAAAACATACGAAGGCAAACTAAAATAGCAAACGTAAGATATGTATCAGTGTGCGCTAATACAAATCTAAGTGCCCGACGTGGTGTGTTTATTTTATACCGCAGATTTTACATTTCCAAGATTTTTTATTTCCCACGAACGAGTATACTTGAATATCAAGCCTTATCTTCGCCACGCATTGACGTTATTCAAGGACATTGCAACACCCTTAATCGAAAGCACATCTTTACTTTCCTTTATATCAGCGGTTGCCAAACTGTGGTACGCGAAGCCTCTCCAGGTGGTACGAGGGCAGGCAAAAAATATCTATCTACTATAATCTATTAGTGTTCTATTCAGGGTTCGAAACTAGCAGTCGTTAGTCGTATTTTGCAACTAAAAACTACCGTTTGACGACCGAGATTTCCCATCCAGTCGTCAATTTGACGCCTCACCTTTCCAAAAACTTTTAATTTGACAACCTCAATTTTTCACCAAGTCGTCGTTTTTATTTCTTTATTTATTTTAAAAATACTTTATACAGTTATATTTTTATAAACATATTTCATCTTATCTTCTGTGTGTACTTTGAGCATTTCTGATACCTATTTTATTCTTCGAATGCACATTAGACGTGGAACGATGAAATTCCTTTTGTCCAGTTTAAACTAAAGTCAGTTCTTCAAGTATTAAATTCGTTAAAATAGTTGAAAAACCATTTTAACTTGTTTTCAAATCATAGGATTAAGTCCTATGTTTAGTAAAGAAAAATAAAAATACATCAAAAATGAAAAGACAAACATCAATAAGGTTGAATATAAAATAAGCACAGAAACATAACTGAGAGGGTCGAATTGAAGACTATCGTAACTTCAAATTTGGAGTTGTGAAGTTTTACTTACAAATGAAGAATGTAACGCCAGGCTGTAAACATCACTTGGAAAAATCGTTAAGCCAATTAACTCCTATTTTATTTTACTAGGGACTGATTAAAATACACGTTTATATTGATTTATAAACTTAAGGAAAGTTAAACTTTCTTAAAAGTTACGGTACTTACGTATTATCGCAACCAGTTATGAACATTTTTCTCTAACTTTTCGCAGTAAGGTTGTGATGTTTTGCGATATTTTTTTAACAATTGCACAACTGTCGTCATAGTTACCAGTTGTTATTTCTGCGCAAGCAAGTTGAATTATTTTAAAATGACGCCTAGCAGAACATCTTTGGCAACTAAAACAAAAAAGCTAGGTGCCAAGGACGACTAACTTTTATTTCCTAATTTCAAACCCTGGCTCTATTCTATATAATAAAGTTATATTAGCAGTGGTACGCAGATAGATTTTCAAGAAAAATGGTGGTACGCAAAAAAAAAAAAAGATTGGGAACCGCTCCACTATATCTATACATAGAAAACAGTATTGGGTTCGGCAAAAAATTCTTATTTTGACTGATTTATATGTTTTGATTATGAACCGCTGCTCTATATCACTGTTAAAAATTTCCGTAAGAAAATAGTAAAATAACCATTTATTTGATTGTTATTTTACCATATTTGATTACAACAGTTGCATAACCATTAAAATCAGGGTTCCCACGGCCTTAAAAAGTCCCTAAAAAGGCCTTAAATTTGGAGATTGATTTAAAGGCCCCTAAAAGGCCTTATTTTCTTCCAAAAACTCTCAAAAGGCCCTAATTTTTATTTTTGAGGCCTTAAATTTATTTCCCCTCTTCCTTTTCCAACTCAGAAGTCATAGTCATGGAACACTGATGATTCATTCATGACATGGATTTTTCAAAAAACTGGTAAATAGGATGAAAATCTACACGTATTGATGTATATATGTATATTTTTACATCTGCACAATGGCAAACTTGTATAGATTTTCTATTCTAAGTGAATTTTTATTTGATGTTACGATCGTTTTGGAATTTTTCAAATTATCTCAGAAGCTAAGTGGTCACAGAGAAATCAAGGATACCATGAAATTGCTTGAGAAATCTTATGTTATGGGGAAAATAAAAAAGAATGTGAAGAAACATACCTACAGTCAGCATTTTTTCCCTTTTCTTTAACTAAACCCAAACTTTCGACAATCATGTTGATAGTTATTAGTATTCATTATTGTAGCCTTATTAAAATGCAATGCTGAAATTATTTTTTAACTAATCTGCCTTCAGAAAGAACATTGGTTCCAGACATTGCTTGCTTTATAATGGTTTAAAAGCTCGTTTTTATGAGGAAAAAGGCACATTTATTTTAAGTCATACTTCTGAGCAGATAAAGTGTGATTTAAGGCAATAAACGAATACATCTTCAGTTGGATGCTTTTACCTAAAAGTGCACTTCTTCTGCATTGAAAAAAGGGTCCGTTGCAGCCTCAAAATCTTTTGCAAAATTTGCGTAATATATGTTGTTTTTACTCTTTCAAAATTTTTAGTTGCATGGATTTACATGTATAAAAGGCATAATCATATTATTTGGTTAATACACTGGGGCACTGCAGATTATGTGTTGAGAAATGTTGTTGGTGGCAAAATAAAATCTGGTTGTGATTTATAGATTGAAAAGTTAGCTAAGCATAATATTTATAACTCTGAAGGAAATATACCTATTACAGGAATAAATCTTTAAACTTAAGATAAAATTTGAAAAAGTTGACTTATGTAAAAGATTTAATTTAGTGAGATGTTCATGTTGCTGCTTCATCATCATTCTGAGGAAAGCATTTATTCATAACAATGAATTGATCGTTCATAAAGATGCATTAAATGTACATTAAAATCCATTCTAGGTAAAAAATCAGTTCCTTAGTTGTGATGGCAAAGTTTTAATGCTGTTTCCAGAATTCTTATTATTTTCTTTAAAGTTAATTTCAGTGTTGAACATTTGACTATATTCACACGACATACGATATCATTCTTATTTCTTCAAAGAAAAGTCATTCTAAATGTTATATGTAATGTGGCCCTAGAAAAGTTACGAGGTTCGAGTAGGGTTCGAGGTTACAAGGTTCGAGGTTCGAAAAGTTCCACGAGGCCTTGAAAAGGCCCTAAAAAGGCCTTAAATTTGACTTAGAGATGAGAGTGGGAACCCTGAAAATGTTGTAACTGAAACGTCTGATTGCGAAAAAAATCGTTTATTCTCTGTTTATCCTAAAGAACGTTTAACGAACCGTCATTTTCAAGCATTCAATAAGAATCGGACGTCCATCTTGGATGCGAAACCTTACCGGTCGTACGTTGTTTTAAAATAGGAATACGGATTTATTAGTTAAAATCTGCATGTGTATATAAAAAAAAGAAGGGAAAACAACGTGGCTTAAGCAGTGGATACTAAATAGAAACACATACACACGTAAATCAAAAATTGGAGACATCGGATTCCCCAAACTGTTTGCGAATGAGCGAACCCATAATTTGAGCTGCTGAAGCTTGTTTGAAACTTGTTTGTATTTTAATTTTTGCAGCAAATAAAATGACTTTCGTCAATATACAGTAAATTTAGACCAAAAATAAATTTAGATCCAATCAAAAACTGAAATCTCAATTTTGAGGCTGTTTGCCTGTTGGAAAAGAAGATTCATTGATAAATAAACGGCCGCTATACGTGATGACGGTGGTCGAGTGGATAGAGATTAAGATTTGTACACCTCGCATTCGGGGTTCGAGCCCTGCAAGCTTCGTTTACGGTTTCTACGCCTCGACGATTCTACGCCTCGAAATGGTTCAAAAACGGTGAACATTTAGTTTTGAAACCATTTTTAAATGTTATAAAACCGTAAACTTTTGTATTTACGGCTTTTTAACCAAGTTAATTGGAAATGGTTAGGTCCCGTAAAGATCAAAAAATGTTCCAAACCGTAAATTTATCGGTGAATTAGATGGACAGACTGCTGCCGGTCATTTAACCGTAATTTAACAGCGATCTATACATAGAAAACAGTATTGGTTTCGGAAAAAAATTCTCATTTTGACTGATTTATATGTTTTGAAGGGTGCTGGTTCCATTTCGACCATTTTCGAAAAATGTCTGTCTGATGTATTTGTGTTTGTCCATGTATGTGTGAAAACTTTTTTGTGATCACTAACTCAATACGTAGTGTATGGAAATGGAATTGGCCGGAATTTGGCACATGAGGAACCTTGGTAAGTGGTGCTGAATAGTGTTTATGGGCCTATCTTTTTAAGGGGATGGTGCAATCAATTGTTACCTTGATATAAGCTAATTTTGTGTAAGTGAAGTAAAAAAAAAGACTTTATCCGTTTCTCAAGTAGTTGCAGTTCAGTTTTGACCCTATAAATAATCTTTTGTTGATTGAATTAAGCGACATGATCAGTGAAATGCCGAATACTTTTAAATCATGTTTATGTTGTGTTGGAAATGCCACTTGGAAATCCAAGCTCCCCTTGCAGAGCTACCAAAAATTAAGGCATACCAGGGAGCACGTTCCGTTGTTAATGAGCACCTCAAGGGTGGAAGTACGACTTGGCTCAAACACAGACCATATATTCGGATGACACTAGATGGGAGACTAGAAGGAGGGTCGCATATTTGTGGTGGCACCAGCCACCACAAATATGCGACCCTCCTTTCTTAGACTCGAGGCTAAAGGGATGGAGAATTCTCCAACTTTCGGTACCCTCGAACTGCCTCGGTTCTCGGCTTTTGCATACATGCATCCCCAAGAGTACATGGTGGGTCTTCAGCGGGTCGGGTATTGAACCCTAAATCCGGCATCCAAACCACTAGGCTATATCACGGCCCATAACTTTTATGTTGAGAACCATGTGAAATAATTGCCCCATATATAAAATATATGTGTGGATTTTAGCATTTAAAAATTGGAAAAACAAACTGCGACTTTAACATATATGTAAACATTGTCATTAAACTTTGAAGATTTGTTTATACTTGATTGTTTGTGTCTGTGAAAATTCATTCTCGTGGTACAATTTTAAAAAGTGAATTACGGATCTCATTTTAATTTTGGGGTCTAGGATATATAAATTTTTCTGTGCTACTTTATAAATTAGCCTCGACGGAATTACTTTATGAACAATTTGTGCAATCGAGGCGAATTTCTAATAAATATCTTATAATGAGAAACTATAACTGAAGATTTAAAACGGATCCATTTAATACTTAACGCCTTGAAATCAAATCCGGAAACGCAATTCCAAACGCAGATCGAAATCGGCGGTTGTGTCCATTGCGCCGAGGATTCTATTCAAAAACGCCAGTTTATATTGAATCGGATACTTCACCGGCTCAGCCGAAATAGAAAATTGAAAAGTAATTCCTCTGGAATTAGCCGGTGGGAATATAACAAGACGAGCTTAGCCCGAAGGCTAGAATTGATTAATAATATGACTGATGGAATTTTCCCGCTTCCGAAAGAGAGAGAGAGAGACTGACGTATTCCATTTGAGGTCGGAACTCGGAAATGGCTCGGAAGCGAGTCCTTCCCAAATCCCGGGACGCAATAAAAATTTGATTATGGGTCTCTTTAACTCCGCCATCAGCCCCTTTTGTCGCTGCGCCCTGCTGCGACAAATTGCCTTCGCAGGGGGATTACCGGCGCCCTTTTGATGGATCGAGCTTAAGACCCCTTTGCGCCCCGCTGAAGGAAAAGGTGGGCCTGTAATTAAAACTGTGGGACAATCCGGTGTCGAGCGCAAGGGATTATGGGACTCACTCAACGACGCGTGGCGAGTGGCCACAGAAAGGTGTGTTATTAACTGGAGAACGGATGCATTGTGGAGGAATGATGCAAAATTTTTAGCCATCCTAGTATTTATTTGAAAAGCTAAAATGGGTGAAAATATCGCTTTGTTTTTGTTGATAGGGACATTTTCAATTATATAACGTAAGGAAACCTTTGCAACTTGACCACCTGTCTATATTGATCACTTATGCATGCCAAATTTGGGTGGGAGTATTATGAAAAACCCTTTGGAAGTTGACCGCCTGATTATTAATATATGTATTTGTTTATCTATTTTTGCAAGTTTAAAGAAAACTAAAATACTAACTTCTCAAAGGTATTGTTTATGCTATAATGTTAGACCAGTATTTGTCTGATGGATGAAACATCAATGCAAATGCTTAAACCTCTTTGTTTTTTTAAGTTAACCAAATGGGAAAACTACTATGAACACTCTTTTGTTCTTTAAATAAGTTTCGTCTTTTTTCTTCTATCCGGATCAGTGCCTGATTACCGCACAGGCCAACTAGGCCGCGGCCTTGGGCCCCCAAATTTTAGGGGCCCCCAAATTGTAAAAAAAAATATTTCTGAAAATATCTGTTAAAAGATATTTTTTTACAAAATGGAAAGATTTTAACTTATTTAAATGGCGAGCTAAAAGTATCTGCTTGAACAAGGTAAACTATGCACAATCAGATCAATATCTTCATTGACTATCATGCTAAATATTATCCTTTACTTGCTGAGGCATCTCGACGTTTTGTATATGCAATATGTGCATTCAAAAAGTTTGCTTATTTAATGAATAACACAAAAATCATATTGAATAAGAACAATATAGAATGCAGAATAGTGTAGAATGTCGTGTCAGTAGGTGCTCCCCCCCCCCCCCTCCCTTTGCCAATTGGGTATGAACCCAGTATTAATAGAATAATCTCCAAGATTATTTAATTTTATACATTATACTCAGTATTTCTACTTTTCGTACCATAGGGGCCTCAAAATAATGTTGTGCTTTGAGCCCCCGACTGTCTTAATCAGGCTCTGATCCTGATGTAGCCATTTCGAAAAATTATGTATTTTTAGGAAATCTTTTCCATCAAATAAGTAATTTACATAATTTAAAAGATATTCCTCATTATCTTAACTAAGTACTTTAATTTTAAAGTACCATAGGATGCATTGTAAGTCATTCAGGTTGAATTTCTCTAATGTTATATTAGATAATTGTGAAGAAAACAATAGCTCATTATTATTTTAAAGTTACGTCGATACATGAAGCTATATTTTAATCAGTTATTAATGAATAAATACATAGTGTAAGAAATGACAGAAAAAAATCCCCACCCTCTATAAGTTGACCACTTAAGGGCTGCACCGCAAGTGGTCAACTTACACAGATTTCACTGTATATATATATATATATATAGACGCTTTGAAAATCTAATGCGCAACGCGTCAGGAGTCAGACGTCGTTGTGGAATCAAAGTCTGAGTCGGGCTGATTTTGCTAAAAATTTCGTGTCAGGTTGTCCATTTTTAAATAAATAGAAATATATATTTAGAGAGAGAGAGAGACAAAATATATCCTTGAATAAGAGATATCTTTCCTCTTGGCAAAGCATGGAAGTACTGGCTTTTCACAGTGGAGGTCCCGGGTTCTATCCTCGTCTCCGCAGACCTCCTGCTCCGCCGTGTCATCGCACCTCGTCGCCCGCCACAATATAATAGCTATGAATGTTTTCTACGCCTCGAATATTCTACTTATATAGTTAATTATCATAGCTGGAGTATGTTATCATTAGTGCTACTAAATGGTTTATGAAACCGTACACTTTTGTATTTAGGGCTTTTTAACCAAGCTGATTGGAAATGGTTTAGAACCCGTAAAGATACAAAAATGTTCGAAACCGTAAATTTAACGGTGAATTAGATGGACAGACTGCTGCCGGCTATTTAACGGTAATTTAATGATGAAATTTCTAACCGTCTACAAGGCTTCCTACTACAGAAAATGATTACAATATTCAAATATTTTAAACATTAAGAACCTCCTCGAGAAACATTCATGAGCAGCATCTTTGGACAAAAACTTTATTTTAATCTTAGAATATTTCCATAAACTTTTCTATAAAATCACTTGCATTTTTGTTAAGTAAACACACATTACTTCATGCTTTAAATCATATTAAATAAAAGAAGTTATTCGAAATGATAAAAAAAAAAAAAAAAACTCCTGTAATGTGAATTTTTTGCTCCGGACACGCAAATTTCCAGTACTTACTATAAGTAAATAGAATAAGACTACACTCTTTCACAAATTGGAAAAAATGAAATGAATGCATTGAACTAAATGTGAAATGATTCTCCCCTACCTTACGCGCTATGTCAGAATGATAGTTTATCAACATGAAATTCAGATTTTTAAAATGCGGACATATCAATCTGTCGAATCTTCTTGAAAATCACCTAGATGCAATAAGCATTGCACGTGCTGAAGAATTTAGTTCCTATTGCTTGGAGTCCACGATATGGGTGGTAGAACCAAGAAAAATCCCCTACCAAGAAAAAGCCATTTAGCCGCTGCGGGGGTGAGCAAAACACCCGGAGGAACGACATTAACGATTTCACACCTCTTTGTTGGTGTCTTCATGGAAAATAAAAGAGATAAATTAGCAAAAGGAAAGCAGAAAAAATTCTTTTTTGTAAACTGTTTTAGAAAATACGTAATATATTTAATCATTTTTCGCCTTTTATATCCAATAATGCTTTTACCTAATTCATTCAAATTAATTTAATTATGTTTTTAACTAAGAAACACAAAGCTTTTAAATAAAACCGTAAAACTTTTTAAACTGGAAAATTTAATTTTTAGAAGAAATGAGATGATTTACACTCGTGTAAAACTAGTAGACTCCCTAAGAAAAAAATCGAAATGCTTGAGAGAAAAAAGTAAATTTTCGTGTGTAAGTCGAATCACATTTCTCCGCAAACTTTTCTTTTTTCAAATTCTGATAAATTGTCCCTGATTAGTAATGAGCATGTATATTTCGAAGGTGTTCAATTTTCAGACTTTGAACAATTATCTACATCCAATGCTCCACTGATAAATTTATAGTTTTCGAATGAAAATAATAACGTTTTTAGAATTCGTGTAATTAATTCGCTGTCATTAAAGATATTGAAAAACAAGTACATTTATTTATTTATTTAATTTGCCCTAGTATAAATCGACCATCTCCATTGCAGCTTCCAATTTTTGTCAAAATGCTTTGACTTTTTGACGAATATGCACGTCAGCATTATTTGACATTATAGCGACGGAATATAATACTGCTTGTGAAGAAATTTTAATGATGTTTTCAATTCTATTATAAAAGTATAAATAAATATTTAATTACACTAACTGGAATACTCCTGAACGTCCTCTTTTCAGCTTTCAACGTTTGTCAAAAATGTTTTGGCTTTTAAACGAGTATACAAGTTAGTATTATTTGACAATATAGCAACAGAACACTCTCAGAAATAGAGCTCTCACTTTCGACGATTCTCAAATCGTCAAGCAAATTTGGTCATATACAACGATTCTTTCCTCGCGTGATCACGTGACTAAAAAAAGTTACTACACAAACTTCGCTAATTTGAGGAAAGTTTTTCACGAAGCCATTTCGTCAAATATGACGAATGTTTCGTGACTGTATTACATTCACTCTCAGAAACGCATGATCGAATCATGCGTTTCTGAGAGTGAATGTAATACAGTTTATGAAGATATTTTAACGATGTTTTCTATTCTAAATTCTCTTTTAAAAAGCAGTTTCAAAGGTTTGAATAGTTTTCTTAATCGTGAAATATGAAGAAATATTTTACAAATAATAATAATAAAATAAATGCATATTTTGTACACTAATGTACCGCCCTCTTTTTACACTAACGTCCTCCCTTTTTTACACTAACGTCCTCCCTTTTTTACACTAACGTCCTCCCTTTTTACACAAACGTCCTCCCTTTTTACACAAACGTCCTCCCCTTTTTACGCAAACGTCCTCCCCTTTTTACGCAAACGTCCTCCTTTTTTACACTAACGTCCTCCCCTTTTTTACACTAACGTAGTACTTTTTTTTTATTTTTTATTATTATTATTATTATTACACTAACGTCCTATTTTTTTAACACTAACTCTTGTACTGCTGACCGTACTCTTTTCAGCTTCCAACTTTTGTCTCAAAGGTTTTGACTTAGACGAGTACACAAGTCAGCATTACCGTAATTATCTGTGTAAAGCCAACACCCCCTGAACTAGAAAGCCTCCGGACTAAAACTATTTAGTAGGCCGATTTTCACCCCGCTCGTCAGCCGATAGCATTCGTAATTGGGACATTACTGTATTTCGGCAGGAAATCTTTGCATAAAAACAAAAGGATGCCATCAGAAATTGCAGAATGAGTTCAACACATTTATATACTTACTCAGTATGGAAAATAAAAGTTAATATTTTCACTTCAAAAATAATTTACTGCATTTCAGATAATTAACCTGTACTTTTCACGAAATATGATTGCTACAATAGAACTTCAATTTTAAACATTTTAGAGGTGTTATTTTTGATACATAGATACTTATTAAGATATATTGAAGGATTATATATTATTTAAGCTCAATATTTTAATGTTTGTTCATTTCCATATAAGAAAAAAAAGTTGATTTTCATATAGTTTTTAATAATATTCCTGAAATTTACGAAGTTATTTAAGTCACACTTGTGTGATAAATGCAAATCTTGACTAAGGTTGTTTAGATACTAAAACTTTAATAATCAAATTGAAATGAAATAATAAATTAAAGCAAAATATTTAAAAGCAAGCAATAACGGAAAGCTTTCTCGAGATTTTAAATTGTTAATTTGAAACTTATTTCTAGGAGCCTGGTCACTTCTGAACAACGCTATACTACTACTTGAAAATAGTCTTGTACGCCACATTCGTGAAAGAAACCAACAAAAGTCAAGAAAAGTATTTGCATAATGTTCTTATCAGGTTCCCACAATTACGTCTTCTATTCCGGTGGTCTTTTATGACTGTGATTGGAAAGGGGCCATTGAAAAGAAAAGCTTTTGTCCAGCGGACATTTTATCACGCTCTCATCTCAGGATTCTAGAAATTAGGAAGATTCCCTTTTGAAAATAAAAGATGTTTTAAAGGAATTTTTATGTTACCCCATGATCTTTCTTTCTGCGAAGGCTGCAGAAAAAACTGTGTGACAAGTAAAAGAAATGTCTTAAATTATTGAAAATCGGAATTACGTTTTTCACTCTGAGGCGAAGTTCAATTTAAAAATTAATGATTTACAAAGAAGCAAAAAGCGAACTACAGAGGTAAATCATTTTCAACACTAAATTATTAAGCTATTTTTTGGAAAAGAACTAAAAAAGAAGTCAAAAATAAATTGAACAGAATTAAATCCATTTATAAAAGGTCTGTACAGAATCTTTGCCTTATTTTCTTGTAAGAAATAAACCTCAAACTTTTAAACTGGGAAGCTTTTGAAAGAAAAGTTGATGCATTGTTTCTTTGATTTTTGTACGAGCTACGTTTGCGTAACTCAAAAATTTTCCCCGAAATATAAGAAGTCTCTAACATTGAAAAAGCTATGATACTGGAATCATTTATTAATAAATGATGTCACGGTTTTTCAATGCATTTGACCCCCCCCCCCCTTTTGTCACAAAATGTCACACTTCAATGTCACATGTAACGCTATATTACATAAGCATATTTATTTGTAGTTCAGAAACAAAGCACTACGTTATAGGTCTCCTCTGCCTCTCCAATTTTATCTTGTACTTTTAATGATATTTCTGAGCATAACAATAATAATGATTATGTGTGTGCTTAATTTGTGTAACATGAGATTAAGGTTATCGAGAAAAAAAAATCTTAATTAATACATAATGTTAAAAACATTAATCTTTCGAATTTTGGAGAAATTAACGCGCTATTTTGTCTTAAAGAAAATGCCCAAGATTTTCTTTCAAATTTAAATAACTTGAAGCTAATTTAACCCTTAATCAGCATCGATGCTTTAGCCAAAAAATAAAGTCAATGAGAACACAAGAACACAAAACAGAAAAAAAATTCATAAGTAACACAAAAATATTTTCCTATTCTAATAAAAGTGCTTTTTATAGGAAAGCAAAGATTTTTTATTATCAATTTTTAGTACCGAACTTAATTTTATTTGTTCTGAAATGTGTGCTCTACAGTGGACGTTATTTGATGGCTTGATTGCAAAAACAAGCTTATTAATAATGTGAGTTGGTTCCCAGCGCAGCAGAAGCAGTAGATTGCGGCCTCCAATTTCGGCCTACGGAGCGAAGGGAATCGTTTCTCCGAGAGGTAGTCCAGAGGCTTTCTAGTTCAGGGGGTGTTGGGAAAGCCCGCTGGTTATCTATGAAAAAAAATCTTTTTTTACTACCTGCGGGCAATATAACGATGCGGGCAATACATGAAATTCAAAAAAAAAAAAAGTATTATTAAAAAGACAACTACCGTTCAAAATTATCGAAATATCTTTTCCTGCAAAACAAAATGCACAGAAATAAATCGTAGCTTTCGAAACAATGGTGCAAAGC
The DNA here is from genome assembly GCA_038502835.1 of Octonoba sinensis. Classification (NCBI taxonomy): domain Eukaryota; kingdom Metazoa; phylum Arthropoda; class Arachnida; order Araneae; family Uloboridae; genus Octonoba; species Octonoba sinensis. Next base: position 21,372,388 of record CM076601.1, on the reverse strand, counting down.
AGATTGGGGCTCGGGCGCTACAGGCGAATGTATTATTTTCTAGGGGTGCATCCCATGTTTTTTTCTGGGTGCGGGTTATACAACGATGCGGGTTATACACCGAACTTAATTTTTTTTGAAGGAATTTTTCTTCCTGCGGACTATACAACGATGCGGGCTATATACCGATAATTACGGTATTTGACATTATGGCGAAGGAATGTAATACAGTTTAGGGAGAAATTTTAACGATGTTTCCAATTCTATTATAAAAAGCAGTTTCAAGAATTTGATAAGTTTTCTTAATCGTGAAATATAAAGAAATATTTTACAAAAAAATAAAAAGAATTAATGAATTAAACAAATATTTTTTTTCTTTTACACTAACTCGTGTACCGACCGCCGTCCTCCTTTTTCATTAACGTCCTCTTTTTTTTTTTTTTTTTTATACTAACTCGTGTACTCCTGACCGTGCTCTTTTCAGCTTTCATATTTTGTCAAAAATGCCTCGACTCATACACGGGTACGACACAAGTATATACGTTAGTACTGTTTGACATCAAAACGATGAAATGTAAGTTATCAGCATTTTTTCCCATTGCAATAATATTTCAATTAGATAGTAAATTACGGAACGATATTTTTTTAAAAATCATGCCCTTGGTTCTTTCCCACCAATGTCCTTCCTACTGCGAAAAAAAGCTAGAAAACTCATGAATGTGTGCGATAATGCAAGCTCAATCCTCCCATTATCCCAAGAGTCGGCAAATGCGTTTATGGTCCTCAAAACGGCTGAAAGCTGCCTCTGGGTGAAGAGGTACAAATCATGCGGTTTGGAGGTGTCGCCCGTTGACGCGCCTAATCTCTGTCACAACAACGACATTTGAAGGCCTTTGTCACAAGCCACACTCAAGAAAAGAACCTTTTATTGGCTGTTCAGCCCTAATGGCCAACAATTAGAAAGTCTTTCCTCACTGCCTCGAGAGATTTCGGTTTGGGTGGTCTACATTCTGGATATCGGAATCCTCCTCGGCTCGAACAAGATGAAAATGGTCGGTCAACATTTCTGCACCTCAAGGACTGATAAGTCCAAGAATGGCGATTTTTAAATGTTGTTTAATTGTACGAAAATGAACCAACGAGAGATAAAGCATTCATATTTTTTGTAATATTAGCAATCATGTTTTGTAGCCTAATTTATGCAACAGCTTTGTTGCTAGCAGGGTACGAGACATGTCATAACTTTTTCCAGTTTATACGGTTTTCTCTTAAGCCGTTTTTAAAAACATACTCCCTAAAAAGACGTATAAATGGTGCCCACACTGTATAGTGATACAGTGAAACCCCGATTTTACGTTTCTCAAGGGACTGGGCAAAAAAAAACGTAAAATACGGGAAATACTACATAGAATGCAAAAATCAAATAGAAAAAAACTAAAGGTAGTAAAGGTGACTCTTTCAAAAGGTATAATATCTATATTTTACGAAAAGAACATTATTCTACATACCATTTTAAGATAATTTTAACACATTTAGATGCGATTCCTGTCGATTAGGCTGAAAATAATCCGTAATAGTGGATTGTTTTTTAGTCATTGAGTTCAAAATGAATGCAGCATCTTCTAGGATTGAAATATGTTGCAAGTTTTTTTCCTGGTCTAAGAACGAAAATAGTCTTTCACTATTTGTAAGCTCTTCATTGCAACAGTGAGAGAAGGGACGGGCTATGCTTCCAGTTCTTTTTGATGATCTTCATCGGCTGACAAAAAGGTCAGACGGAAAAATATTTCTTATTTTAGAAGATTTTTTTTTTTCACTTTCCAGGGAATACGTAAAATGCGGGAAATGTCATATATAACAAACTTACAATCCGGGTTAAATTAACATTATTAGTATACGGAAAAACTGGGACCGGATGAAAAAAACGTAAAATGCGGGAAAAACGTAGATTCGGGGGGCGTAAAATCGGGGTTTCACTGTAATCATAATAGAGGAAATATAGTTAATAATTGTAAACGCTTTATTCTATTAAAAACGTTTACCCTTATGTGGTTTGTAAACAGTCCCTTGAAAGGTGTATAAGTGGTTCCCACACCCACACTGGTAAAAAACAAACCTATCGAAGAATTATAGCAGTGAGAAGCAATGGGATGTAAGTGACCCAAAAACGATTCCGAGAAAAACGCATTCAAAGTTTGGATCATTTATTTATTTTTTCTAAATCAGATTGTTGCGGAACACCTGTTAGCGATATCATTCACATCCCTTGCCACCGTATAGAATAGTGCTTTCCCTATCATTTGCCCTATTTATCTCCAAATTTTCAATCTTGTCATTTATACACCTTTGCTTCTAAATGCCTCAATTGGAGTTATTAATTGTAAACAGTTTATATCTTATGTAAAGTATTTAGTAGGAAAGATTCTATCCTACTAAATACTACTGTTTAGATACAAAATTTATATGTTAGGTCTCAAGCCGTTTCTGAATCCAACCCCACTATAAATATATATATTTTATACTGTCCCAGGACCGTAAAAAAAAAAAAAAAAAAAAAAAAAAAATTACAAGGCAATTAGATGGAAAGATTGCATTTGTTCCTTAAGTTTTCTGCGGCCACTCTAACTGAAAATACAATGCTGGGATTGGAATTAAATTTGGTACGCACATGGACCCCGATGGGAAAAAGTACTGTTTAGTTTTGGGGGGTAATCGCACCAAGAGGAATGTCTGAATTGAACATTTTCCATGTTATTTGTATCTGTTCTCAAGAAATAACAGAAGGATTCCAACAAAAATTGGTTGTCGCCATATAATGGAAGAGACTGTTTTTAATTGAATCTTTCTGTAAATTATTTTTTGAATATTTTTCGTATATTACTTGAATATTTATCTATGATATATTTCGTACATTTCTTTCTTTTAACATTTTTTGATGGATTTTATTTTAGTAGGATATGACGAAAATTGTCACGTCACTAAACAATTTAATTTATGCCTTTAAGTTTAGCACAAAATAGTTCCAAATGACATCTAGTGCAAGAAGGTCCTTTTGTCTACGTGGTAAAGTTTTCGTTTTAGAGTAGAAATCATATGGCGACCCCATGGGAAGCGCTTCATGAGAAGACAAAGAGGTTGGAAAGTTTAGAAATTATTTAAATCTGAAAGTCCATGCACTAACACTGTCCTGTTCAGAGACGGATAGGGAATAACTTTTGGGAGGGGGCATACTCAACACTCTGGTACGGAAATTTTTTGTAACTATTAGGGGGTCAAAAAAAAAATCACCACTAAATCAACCGGAAATAAAGACATTTGAGACTAACTGTATCCTTAAATGCCTCATAAATTCAAATGCAAAATTATAAGTGATAATTTCAGATTTTCTTAATGATTTCGTAGAATTTTCACATTACAAAATGTTGTCCATAATTTGGGGGGGGGGGGGATCAGGACCCCCCCCCCCTTGTGTCCGCCTAAGGTTTTATTGCAAATTAATTGACTTAAAAATACTGTTAATAATATAACTGTTAACTAATATACACTGTTAGAAATTTCATCGTGAAATTACGCTTAAATGACCGGCAGCAGTCAGGCGCGTAGGAAAAGGGGAGGCTCAGGGGGCTTAAGCCCCTCTCATTAGAAATCGTACCTCATAAGGATTTTCGGTTATTTTGTGAAAACTATGAATTTATTTTAATGATCTATAAAAATATTCATTTATTAGTGATTTTTTGTGATTAATATTAATAATAATGAGTTAATACTAGTTACTTTTTAATTGTTAATTGACTTTCTTGGAAATAATTTTGAGCATTTGGAAATAAAATTGTTTGAGCCCCTCTATGATTTTTAAAGTGCTACGCTCCTGGCAGCAGTCTCTCCATCTAATTCACCGTTAAATTTACGGTTTGGAACGTTTTTCTATCTTTACGGAACCTAACCATTTCCAATCAAGTTGGTTAAAAAGCCGTAAATACAAAAGTTATTTCCATTTAGAAATGGTTTCAAAACAAAAATTTTTACCATTTTTGAACCATTTCGACGAGTAGAAACCGTAAACGAAGCTTGCAGGAATCGAACCCGGGTGTACGGTATACCACCCTTGCTCTCTAGCCATTCGGCCATCTACACACGTGAAGCGGCCGTTTATTTATCAATAAATTTTCTTTTCCAACAGGCAAACTGCCTTAAAATTTAGATTTCAGTTTTTGATTGGATCCAAACTCATTTTTAGTCTAAATTTACTGTATATTGACGAAAATCATTTTAATTGCTGCAAAAATCAAAATACAAACAAGCTTCAGCAGCGCAAATGATGTGTTCGCTCATTCGCAAACAGTTCGGGAATCCGATGTCTCCAATTTTTGATTTACGTGTGTATGTGTTTCTATTTAGTATCCACTGCTTAAGCCACCTTATTTTTCTTCTTTTTTTATATACACATGCAGATTTTAACTGATAAATCCGTATTCCAATTTAAAACAACGTACGACCGGTACGGCTTCGCAACCAAGATGGACGCCCGATTCTTATTGAGCTATTGAAAATTACGGTTAGTTAAACGTTCTTTAGGATAAACAGAAAATAAACGAATTTTTTTTCGCAATCAGCTATTTGAATACCATCTTTTGAATGGTTATTCAACTGTTTTAATTAAATATGGTAAAATAACAATCAAATAAATGGCTATTTTACTATTTTCTTACGGAAATTTTTAACAGTGTTGTGCTGCAGATTGATATAGAAAATTATGCTACTGGGTCCTCGGCCGAGATCTTTGGAATGCCAAAAAAAATCTTTCGAATCGGACAATTTCCTCAAAAGTCATTAGAGGCAGACAGACCAACAGATACACAATACAAAGGAGTTTTTTTTTTCTTTTCCCCTGGTGGCCTTCTCAAAAAATATTGCTGGATCCACCTTTAGCTGTTTTCAAAAGAACCAAGTCATCCTAAAGATCCGGTCTTTAGCAACACACATGAGTGGTCTTTGTAAAACCGAAATATGTGCTTCATAAAACATCGGGCACAGTTGAATATGGACCACCAAGAACGCTTCTTGGTAATGTCCCTACTAAAACTGAAATCCTGTTAGTAGCTGTGAAGAACTAATAATCCAAACAGTTATCCCCCAGTGATAATGTCTCCAGACTGACCTGATGACACCCTCCTACCTGTGCATCAGTGTCTCCCTCTGGACTACCACAAGTCCGGTTTTCTCACGGAAAGTGAAGTGGCGGTTCACTTTCATGAAAGCCGAAAGACAGGATTCTACAGGTTGCTTGACCACTGGACCAGAGGCTGGCATTTGAAAGAGTTGGGGAAAAAAGAGCCTTTTGATCTTCAGCAGCGTGTTCCTGGAAGCGAAAGTTGTTTTGGACAAGGATTGATGGCAATGTCCACTATCTTATTTTAGGGCACAAAAGGATGGGACGGCACATTCATTAACCTACCGGAATTAAGGTTGACTCTCGTGGGAACAACTTGCCTCATTTAGCAAACGTATTCAGCTACCAGTGGTTGTTGTAATCGATTCTTTGAGATTGTAAACCCCAGGAGCCAACAGTTACTGTTTCTTATAATGGGAGAGCCGACGAAAATGAAGAGGGAAAAATGCTGGATAAAAAAATTTATGATTAAGAAAATAAATATTTAAATGATAAATTCAAAATCAATAAATTGTATAACTGTTGAATTTTTCAGGCAGTGAAATGACATAGAGTCTACCTTCGTCACCTCGTGCTTCAGCTTTCGTGGGTTCACTATTAAAGATTTTTTTTTTTTTTTTTCAAATAACATCTCTTCATCTTCGTCGCTTCATCATAGAATGAGTTGCACCACTACTTTCATAGGGGAACTGCGGATTTGTGTAATTAACTCTACAACAATAATTATACGATATTTGTGACGAGTAATACGCCCTTTTTCTCTTATTTTGTTGGGGGGGGGGGGGGGTAAAATATATGGGAAAAAACCGTGACATTTATGAACGGCCCCTTATCGGGGTTAATCTGTTCAAGAGTCTTGATCATATTAACCGCGATAAATGAGGGTCGACCGTATGTAGAATTAGAGTAGCTTAACTTTATACTTACTTTTATAATTATCAAGCAAGTACTTTACTCTTATAAGTACCAACCTTTCATGGCTGGTGTTAGTAACAAATATTTTCCGTCATTTTAGACAGTATTAGCATGTTTCGTTTTATTGTTAGCCAGAAATATTCAGGCAGGACAGTGATGCACTCAAGGGTCCGCCCCCCCCCCCCCCTCGTCCTTGATTTTTTTTTTCGATTGATTATAATCCAATGTATATGGTGCGCAAAATAATACGAGATTGGTGAATTTCGATCCCCAACCCTTAAAAAGTTTCTGTGTTCACCACTGAGATCCTTCACGTGTGCGCACTCTTCGCAATGTCATAAAATTAATGTATGAACAAAATTTTAATTGCACTAGTGTAAAGTGCTCGGGGTTTATTTGGGAAATGGGAAATTCTAACATTCAATTGAGATCATTGCAATGAATCTTCAGTTGATTGCGTCCACCACCACTGGCGTCGTTGGGGGGGGGGGGGGGGGAGACCCTCCCCCTGAAATGGTGTAGATTGCATAGAATTTGACGATTTTTTCTTGCAAAGCAATGAAGTTTGCTCGCTTCTCCCGAAGAAACCACCCTCGAAATCCACGTCTAGCTAATGCAATAGGTATCCACTACCTACTTACATGTACATGCATAGACATTCAGTTCGGTATTTGATTTCATCATATCAAGTATCTATACGTTTTGCGAACAGGGATACCGTGTTAAAAGTAATTTAATACCACAGATATTGTACAACATGTAAAAAAAATCATTTCCCTCAAAATTACATACTTATAAATGCAATGCGTATTTACAAGTGATTCTTTTGAAGGTGCACAAACTTTCTTTTCTATTCTTCTTCCTCTTTTTGGCTAAACGTCGTGCCTGTTTAGCATGCATATTTTATTTTTTTACGTTTTTACCTGAAACATAAAAAAAAAAACTTTTAAGTGCTACTGATCGGGCAGGCATAACCTGTAAATTTTAGGATTTTTTTTCAATAGAGGCACACCCGTTTATAACGAAATCAAAGGGACCCAAAAAAATCTCGTTATTTGTTAAAACAAGGGGAATTGAAATTATTAAGTTATAACCGTAACTTCGCTATATACGACCTCGCTACAAAGGAGCATAACTGTATTTATTTTTTCTCGAATCTAAAATGCATTCACTTGTTTTATACCTTCCTGTTTTATATTTTTTAAAAAGAAAAGTTATTTTCAATTCTGTTGGGGGTTTCCCTTAAATCTGTGCTTCACCTCAAATATGGATTGAATTTATGTGAAGTTTCCTACTCATAATGAAAACATCAGCGAACCCACGCGGTTCAAAAAGTGATCGTCAGAAAGCGCGTGTGAACACAGCCTGCCCGCTGGAAGCGAAGCTGATGGCGACAGGCTGGAACAACCACCGCTTTCCATTTACAACTCATTGAGCAATAAAACGGCCCCCCGCTGCCCCTTTCTTCGGCGATCCTCTCCCTCCCCCTCCAAACCGCTAAGTGGCATTTTGGGAAGTCCATCCCTGTCGCGATGTCGGATGACTTTCGGTTGTTCGCGGGGAGAGGGGGAGTCAGCTGCCTCCCACAGGTCTTTTTGTGCAAGGGAACTTTCTGAACGATCCCGAAGGGGAATTTAAGTTCCATTGTTTCGATTGGAATATCTATTATATGGTGTTGTAAATTTGGCAGGTGATTAGTTTTGGAATGTGAGGGTTGTAAACTTTTATAAACTTTCGCCGCTGGCTAATTGTTTTGGGTGGAGAAATCTTCCAAGACAGCTTAGCAGTGTTTATTTTGAAAAAAGAAATCTAGCAAAACATGAATTATTTTAATGGAAAATAAAAATTATATGTGGTAAGAAAAAACGCAATGCAGTTAAAATAAATGTAGGCAAATAAAATAAAACATGTCGAATCAACTAAGTTGAAAAAATTTCTTATCTTCGGCAGAAAATAATCAGGATGGAAATTCTTTCACATAGAAGTCTAAAAAGAAAATATTGCTACTTAAGATATTTAACTATAAAATTAATTTAAACAAAACTCGGAAAAGAAAAAGAAGGCCTAACCCATGTGTTGCCACTCAAGATAAAAGATGATTAACTGAGAAAATAACTCAAGACAAAACAGGCTAATCAAGGTGTTGCCAAAGCTTATAGTATCTGAATTTGAAGTCATTTTGGTAAAATGTGTTTCAGAACGTTATTTGTTCAATACATCAAAATTCATTTAGGCGAATATCGGGAGAGTGATTTTTAAAAATGCAATATTTTGAATGAATAAAAAAAAGAAAGGGGGAAAAATAGTATACTCGTATATAACAATAAACAAATAAAACTGATTGAATTGTTTTCTATATTTTAGGTCTAATTTTAGTGTATTTTAACCGAAACCGATCAACGTAACTCGATGTAAACTATAGCTTTAGAGCAACAAGTGTCAAGTTTAATTTAAACTGGATGATTTCAAAATAACTAATGTTTTATGTGGTGTTTTGTGTGAATTTTTTTCAACAAAGAAAAACCTGAAGTACCTATATTTCTGAAGTTATTGAGTTCGCTGGGAATGAGGCTGAGCAGAACAGACTGTGTTTCTCACAAGTGGGTCGCAATGTATAGAAAGTTGGGTACATGCGTGATTCTCAGCGGGAAAAAATTCTGAACTTCACACAAAATTTCCGGAAAAAAATGCAACATGAATGTAAAAGAAAATTAATTAGATGAACACCCTTACCTAACATACAATACCTACGTATATATATAATACAAGCTCAAAAATAATACTTTAAGTTATTAAATGAAAATATTAATACTAGAACTAGAAGATATTTTTTCCCCAGAAACGTTATTGAATTGAAAGCGTTTTAGAGTAGTATAAAATATTTTGCCAGTCTGAAGGTAGATAGGGAAATGTGCAGAGCAGATATTATGCGTCTAAGGAGTCTAGATAAATAAATTGAAAAAATTTTCAAAAACCTTTTCTTTTTCTTAATTTTTGGAACAGATGCTTGAAAATTTCCGAAAATGTCGGAGAATTTCGAATTAGCATTACCCATGGTTAAGTGCTTCTATAATGGAATATTAATAATTCAGTGATACGCAACTGACATGTAGTTCACATGATTAGTGCGTAAAAAATAGCATCAAAACCGAAGGTGCAGTACAAAAAATAAAATTAAAGAAAAACGATGAGCAAAGTTTTCTTTCATCATTATTATTATTATTCCCTTCTATATAACTAAATGATGTATTGTTTGAAAGTATCGTCAAAACAGGTTTTGAGGTAAGTAGAGAGAGAGAGATAGTTAATTTTTCCTCCTCAGGGCGATGGAGCACCGCCTAAAAAGCTTCGGAGCCCCCAAAATGATGAACCCCTGGAATCGCCCAAAATCCCCTGAAAACACCCCCTAAAATTGCAATGCCACAGTCTGCGCTTGTTCCCTCACCCCACTGATTTATTAAACCAAAGCCATGATCTTCTAATGAATTTTGTTTATTACTTATGAATAGATTTTTGGCATATTTTCAATGGAAGTAACAATATATTTAGTTAAAATGTTTCACATTATTTCGAGTAAAATAAAATGTTACGATATTTCCCAGTATTACCTCAGCATAAACTTAACGGATGGATTCGATGATAGCTCTACATCCCCTACCCCTTCCACTCAGGGTCCATTTATCAAATGAAATGGCTATTTCTGCCCATCGAAATCGCGATAAAACGAAATTCCATTGTCTCGGAGTTCCCGTCCCTTTCAGACGATAGCCACTAACCCGCAAATCTCAATTAATCGGTATCAGAAAGCGGTGTAATATCGCCCGCTGTTATGTCATAACGGATCCATCAGAGGTCGGAATGGTTGCTCGTCATGCCGTCGCCAGAGAAGCGGCCCTTTAATGGCCAATCAGACGGGGAAGATGACGTAACCAATCAGAGGCCGGAATAAGGACGATGATCGAGGAGTAGGGTTGCCACTCTTGGCAGGTTATCGGCATCGTTCGCAAAAATGAAAAATATTCAAATGTTATTTCATCGATGACACTGGCATTTGTCACGAACACCCGGCGAAATAAGTAGCTCCAATACTCATCCAAATGATATTTGGATCCCGAGAATGGCACTCCTTGAAAAGCAGATTTGTATAAGAGTATTTTTCGTATAGGCGACGGTTGCGATTTTGCAAAGTGGAAATTTGTAAAAATTAAACGAATTTTACCTTTGAAAGAACTAAATAAATTGAAAGAAATGTTTTTTCTTAGAATTTACAACCTATATATCTAACACTTAAAATGTTCTCATTTTTTAGTTAAAAACCGTTAGAAATTAAGAAATGCATAGCAGGTAGACATCATGTTTCACTAAAAAAAATCCAGCAAACAAATAGAATCCCATTAGATTTTGCTTTGGGCACCGGTTGCAATTTTAAGGTAGACACATAATTTTGATTAGTACGCATAAATTTCTTAATTAACACAAAAACAGTTCTACAAAAAAAAAAAAAAAAAAAGAGCTCAGATGCCGCCATTTAGGAAGTTCTGCAAAGGTTAATGACCACACGCAGCCCCATTAAAAAGAAAGAAAAGTTCTAAAAAAACAGAGACATACACCATGCTCGCGAAAGCGCGACTCTTTTCACTTTATCTCTTATGAAGTTTCCTTCCAGAGGTCGGTCGGATACCGGCTATCCCATACCTAGGGGAGGGGGTCTTCCTGTTACGCCCCCCCCCCCCCCCCCCGTTGAGCTCCGATATGCATATGTGTGTTTTTTTTTAAAGTTAAAACTAAATCTACTTTACCGGATTCTCCATTCGATGAATTGGAGTTGGCGTAGGCCATGGGACCAAGAATCTGTATGGTGCATTTAATTTGTTTTTACGGTTAAATTTCAGTTGTGGAAACACTTGAAATGAGTAACAAAGTCTTCTAATTGTGTGAAAATTTGGCTGGCTACTCAAGATTTATTTTATTTCAAGGAGTCATGAGGCCTGTCAGACGCTCTTTTACGTCTTTACTCACGACTCCCCGGTCAAAGTTTATTTTCTTTCATCTTTGGAATGTACTTGTTGCATTGAGCTTTTGTATTACAGTTATAGAATTGTTGTTAAAAATGAAACCTAATGAATTTAGTATAGAAATTAATTTGCATTTCAATAAAGAATGCTATTAAAAAAACTCATGGGTTTGCACCACCACGAAAATGCACTTTCACACAACTATTCAAAACTTTCTCATTGAGAAAATCCACGCGTCACTGCCCTAGTACCTAGTTCAATACTGAGACATGTTAAAACTGGCTTTTTTCGGACAAACGGGGCTTTAAATATTTATTTTCTACTTTCTAAATTCAGTAAATGTACCAAGAGAAACCAAGTTTTTGCATCATACTAGTCTCACTGTTTCTTTTAAGCTACGCAATTAGAATTTAGTATCAAAACAACATGAGGTACTCTGGGACGCTTTTTTTTTTTTTTTTTTTGAAGCTATCTCAGTATTGAACTAGAGTAGCGATTTATGGTGTAGTGGGTTTAAGGCACGGTATTTATTTATTTATTTTTTACACCCGACGAAACAGCCTCTTGAAAACAGACTCTTTGTGGTCATAGTCTTGAGCTTGATGCAATAAAAGGTAGTTCTGATGACGAACTGAGAAGATATTAAACAAAAAACAGCTTTAGGACATGTTATGAGAATAAAAACAGCTGTTTTTGAAAGATATCTATTAAAGCAAGGCTGTAAAACTTTTAAGCATTGCGATCTATTTTTTTAGAGATTAAAATTGTGGCGACCAGGACTGCCAAATTTTAATTAACAAACGCCCTGGCATTACAGCCCATGTTGGATCATAGCCCCTCTCTGACAATTTTCCTCCAAAGCCTTTCGCTTTTCCTTTCCAGTTTCGGATATTTTTAAGGTCTTTCTCCACCTTGCCTACCCATCTTTTAACCGGCCTTCCTCTTTTCCTCTGGCCCTGGCATTGCCTCTTGAAAATCTTCATAGTGCCTCTGTGTTCCTCCATTCTCTCAAGGTATCCCCAGCCCCTGTATCCTTTTTGTTTTTACAAAATTAATTATATCTTTTCCTTTAAATAATCTTTCAAGTTCGAAATTATAACGCTTTCTCCAAAAAATACATTCTTTGACAGGTCCCAAAAAGCTCTTAGAATTTTCCTTTCCCAGGTGATTAGCATCTTCTCTTGTTTTTGAGTTAAAGTCCTGGTCTCTGACCTATAGGTAACTGCTGGCTCCTGGTCTGATTATAGTTTTATAAACCTGGATCTTTGTTTCCTTGTTACAGCTTTAAATATTAATGATTTCTTAAGTGAAAAAAAAAAAAAAAAAAACTGCTCTTTTCAGCATTAAAACTGTGGCGACCAGGACTGCCAAATTTGGAAACTGCAAATACGGGACAGAAGCGGCGCACCACCTGGGGCGAGAGGGGGGTGGGGTGAGGGGTCGGGAATCCGGTTTCCAACAAAATTTTAAATTTCTGAAATCCAATCCCTTTGTTTATTTTCCATTAATGTCTCTCATATAAAGGACTGAACACCATTGAAAAGAATAGTACATATTTCTTTTTGAATGAGGTTTTTACGGTCAGAACAGAGCATTAAGGGGGAAAAAAAAGAATACAGCAAAACCCCGTTAAAACGCGGGTGTCGGGGGCCATGTTTGACACCCGCGTTATAACATAACCGCGGTAGAGTGAAACTATACAGAGGAACCATATTCACGAAATAATACTCGCTTTGTTGCATCATTTTTAGCCTACTTTCCCGTAAAAGTAAAAAAAAAATAATAATAAAGCATGAAAGAAGGCTTAATGTATCGTGAAAATATCGTTAAAAATCAAGAAAAGTCAAAAATAAGTGAAGTAATTAAATAAAGATTGAAAAATAAAAAATTTGAAAGCAGGGTATTGAGATGGGGAAAAAGTGTGTCTGTCGGTCTGTCGGTCTGTCCCCCCCTAATAACTTTTGAACGAATTGTCCGATTGGAAAAATTCTTTTTGCATTCGAAAGATCTCGGCGAGGACATCTCATTTCTATATTTTACTTTTTGATTTGAACAATTTTTTGTTCAATTTTGAACAGTTCAAAAAATTTTAACATTAGCGCCTATGGACAAAATTGAAGCAAATTCTGTAAACTCTGGGCACAAGAGCCAAGTTCCTATTGCAAGCTTATTGAAAGGAGTTCTCGGCGTGAAATATCGATTTGAACAGTTTTTGTTCATTTTTGAACAGTTCAAAAAATTAACACAGAGCTTACGGGGAAATTTCAACCCTATATAAATCCTGATCTAACGGACCGATTTGCTTGGAACAAACTTTATCGGAAAGCTCTTATAACGTAGAACATGTAGAAATAGAAAGTTTATCCAGAACTTACGAGCCTATTTTGCTATGAAATTTTTTGATCGGGATTTTCAAGGATATTTCTCAGTGACTCAATGAGTGAAATAATGAATGAATGAATAAATGAAAGAGTGAAAGAATAAATGAATGAGGAAAAGAATGAATGAATAAATTATTGAATAAATGAAAATATAAATAAATGAGTGAATAAATACATGAATGCGTAAATGAATGAATAAACACTTGAATGAGGTAACGAATGAATGAATAAATGCATGGCTGAATTAATGAAAGAATGAATATGTATTATCCGTTGAAAAAGGTATATTTTCAATAATTAGAACTAAAGATAAATAAGAAAGAGAGAGAAAGAGATAGCTAGATTATAAATTTGAATTTGGTGTATACGGGAAAGTAGGCTCGTATAGTTCTAGACGGAACTTCTTGTTATTTTTATCAAATCGACTGCGCAATCAGTCTATCGAGCGACAGGTTATATATAAACCAACTGTGTTAAGAGAAAAAAGGTGCTTAAAAATCTCTTTATGTTATCAACATGGGATTGTGAAGTGGGAGAGGTCTTAAGAAAAAAATAGATTTGGAAGTGGAGGAACGCACTTTTCACTGGGAATACGTATGTTTACTTTTCAGGAATGCTAAAGAATCTGGAATGCAAAGGTTGATAGCACAATGAAAGAAGTTACGCATGCATTACTTAACTTCTTAAAATAGAATAGTTAAGCACTGAACTGAACAGTCCCTGACAGATGGAGCCCATGTCAAGAGAAACAAGTAAGGGCGATTGCACCCGATTTTGAAATCTAGCTATATGTTCCTGGTTGAAAGATAGAAAAAGCGTGAAAAGGTGTACATCACGCCTATCACAATAAGGCATTATCTGTTAATGTGTCTGGTGTGGGGAAGGGTGCTATTTGGCTAGAATATTTGCATGCTTGGACTGGCTTTATTTATAATAGTAAATAAGGAATAACCTTTAAATGACAATGTTAAAGGGTGGTTTAAATGTCGGGGGACATGATAGCCACTGAGGTATATCCGATTCCGCTGTATACTGAGGCACGGTATAACGGGGTTTTACTCTATTTAAAATTAAATATTTCCTTCTAAATATATTTAAGAATCTCATTTGTTCCCCTAATTAATTTTATTTTAACGGCATCCGAAGTTTTCCGAAATTAATTAACAAAATTTTGTATTTCATCAAGTTGCATGACGGTTTTCTTTTTTTCATATTAAATAATTTCAAAAGTCGAGTGCAAAACCTTCCTCCAGTAATTTAAGTAAATAGAAAAGAGTTCGCGACCAACTGAAAATCGACTGACGACCCATCGATTGGGAAGCATTTTCAAACTAACTGATCATGAAAACTGTCGCGACCCACCAAAAATCGGCTCACGACTCACAGTTTGGTTAACGCTGTCTATTAAAGTCACTAGATATATAAAGTCAGAAGAAGTTCAAAGAAGAAATAATAAGTAGCGAAGACTAATTAAACTGATATTTTTTTATTAGACAGTACTCCGGTACTTTTTAATCACTGTGACTAAACCCAGCAATACATTCCAACCCAACACTTAATTCTTTAACTAGATTTGAAGCACATTTTTGAAGCAAATTTTTATATCTCTCCCGCTCCTAAATCACGTGGTGAGAGGAGCCCTTCACCTGGTGCCACGTCTGGAGCCGCATTTAAGAAAAATGCCTGCAAATGATCAGGGATTCATTTTTTATGACAGTTATTTAATCCAAACAAAGATGATGAATCTATAACGGTCGTTTAGATACCAGTAAAAGGCGCCGAGAATCTTCATAAAACTATTCTACTAGGGACGCAAGGTTCCGGTGCAGAATAGAATTACCGTAATTATCTGTGTATAGCCCGCTGGTTATCTACAAAAAAACTCCTTTTTTCAATATCTGCGGGCAATATAACGGTGCGGGCAATGCATGAAATTAAAAAAAAAAAGGAATTATTAAAAAGACCCAGCAACCCTTCAAAAATATGGAAATATTTTTCCCTGCAAAACAAAAAGCAGAGAAATAAATTGTAGCTTTCGAAACAACGGTCCAAAGCAGATTGAGGCTCAGGCACTAGAGGCGAATGTATTGCTTTCTAGGATTGTTATCCCATGTTTATTTTCTGGGTGCGGGCTATACAACGATGCGGGTTATACACTGAACTTGATTTTTTTAGAATGAATTTTTCCTCCCGCGGACTATACAACGATGCGGGCTATTTACCGATAATTACGGTATGTTTTATTTTGCAATTAGTGGTTTTAAAAATCACTTTGGCTTTTAGGTGTAGTCTTTACGAATATTATTTATGTGATAACTAGGCAAAACTATAAAAGAAGAGCTATTTTCTTTGTTTTTCAACCGATTTCCTTACTTTTTGTTTTTTAGTAAGGTATTGACGAGTTTTAGTTCACTGTTAGAAACTTCATCATGAAATTACGGTTAAAGAACCGGCAGCAGTCTGTCCATCTAATTCACCGTTAAATTTCGGTTTGGAACATTTTTCTATCTTTACGGGACCTAAACCATTTATAATCAGCTTGGTTAAAAAGCCGCAAATACAAAAGTTTACGGTTTTATAACCATTTAAAAATGGTTTCAAAACAAAATTTTGATCAAAACTGATACATTTTTATTCATATTTTAACAACAACGTACGACCGGTAAGGTTTCGCAACAAAAATGGACACCCGATTCTTATTGAGCGCTTGAAAATGACGGTTAGTTAAACCTTCTTTAGGATAAAGAGAATAAACGATTTTTTTCTCAATCAGCGGTTTGAGTACCATCTTTTTAATGGTTATTCAACTGTTGTAATTAAATATGGTAAAATAACAATCAAATAAATGGTTATTTTACTATTTTCTTACGGAAATTTTTAACAGTGTGATATCAATGAAAATATTTCGGAAGCAGTTTATTACTAGTCAATTATTCCCCCTTTTCTTTTGTCAAGCAAGTATCATTCATAATTGTAAGGTTCCATTGTTATAGCTAGCAGATGACAACATGTCTTGGTTGAGCAAATTATTAGAAAATAAATATGAAACTCGTTGCTAAAAAGAAATTGTTCCCATTAAGCAGTCATATTAAAACAATTTTGATAAGAGTTTGAGTGAAGGCTTCTCTGAAACAATGGAATGAAAAATGAGAATAGTGTATGGAAGCAAACATTTAAGTTTTATTCTACTGCCACTCCACTTAGTACGACATCGGAAGAAGTACAAACGGCTACATTGATGAGCGCAATAGGCCTCAATGATTAAGCTCGACACGTCATAACCGCCAAATTTGATGAATAATACCTGCATAAATAGAATAATGTTTTCAATGCAAAATTTAATTATTACTGTCAAATTTCGAATGTTGGCCGAGCTCTAGTTGAAATAAATTGTAGTTACCTCCTTTTTGAATAAAAGTTTTGTATAGTAACTTACCAAATTGCATTGCATGGTCGAGTGCCTCATATTATTTCTTGAAAATGCATGGTCAACAGGGTTGCAAACTGCCCGGATTTTACGGGACAGTCCCTTATTTTGAGAAATTGTCCCGAGTGCCGTTGAACTTCAATGCGGGACGGCAAACGTCCCGTATTTCTGCAAGGATATGTATTTTGACGGATATCGGATATCCGCTGTCCCTTATATAACTTAACCGTACCGGATATTTGGCTCTAATTAAGGCTCGACCGATGCATCGGCCTCGCCGATGCATCGGCGCCGATTGTTCAACAAAGTTGCCATCGGCCATCGGCATCGGCGGCAGATGTTAACTTTAGAAAAACATCGGCCCATCGGCCTTAAAAAACATCTAAAAGCCGATGCAAGGCCGATGTTTTTCGCAGGGACAACTTTCCAGAAAACATTCTGTCTTTCACTTTCTTTTTTTCTCCATAGCTCAATTTCTATTTCCATACAATAACAGGCAGCACATAAGTTGAAAAAAAAAAAAAAAAAAAGCACAAAAATAATGTCATTCTACAAAGTATTTGATAAAAAATTCGGAAAACTAGTTTAAGCGATCGCTGCCCGAAAACCTTCATTATTAAAGTAGTTCTCTGAGCAGAATGCTCGCGAAATAGAATATGTTAAAGTAAAAGTTATAGAGGCGTCTTTTGAGTGTTATTTGTTTTTTTGCACCAGGTTAGTTGCCTCATTTTTGTCCGTTTTTCTTTTAATAATGACTTAGTGCATTAGATGTCATTGTGCAATAATATTATACCATCTGCTTTTAGTTTGTCATGTTTCGTATTATTTCGAAATTGTAAACAATAAAAAGTCAACTCAATCAAAGTGCGATAATAATTTTAATTTTTAGCAGCGTAAACTTTTTTCTCTTTGCGTTTTTTTTTTTGCTCTTTCGATCCCACGTGTTACAGTTTTCGCCCATTGTACAGCAATCTTGCTGCATCTGCTTTTAGTGTTATTTCATTTTTAGTTTACAACATAGAAAAGATTGGTCAAAAATAAGAAAAAAATTTCCAGTATAAATATCTATTGATCGAAATTTTATGTGTCCAAGCTCGACTTGCAATTTTTAAAAATTGAATTCTCAAAATGCGAGTTCGCGCCACAGGATTTAATAACATCTTAATAAAAATGCTAAAATTTCTTTATTTTCAAAGATTGATCAATGCATTTTCTTTCAAAATACATCTTAACATTTTATATGCGATAATTATTTTAATTTTTCCCCGTTTATCTTCGTTTTTTTAGCGCATTTTTTTGGCTTCTTTGATGTCACGTGTTAGACAGTTGACAGTTTTTCTGCTATTGTACAACAATCGCGTTGCATCTGCTTTCGGTTTAGATTATTTCTTGTACAACACAGAACATTTTGTTAAAAAATATGAATCAATTTTTCAGTATAAATCTTTATTTGTCGAAATTTTATGTGTCCAAGTTAGACTTGCAATTTTCAAAAATTTAATTCTTTAAAAACGAGTTTGGGATACAGGGTGGAACAATACCTTAATAAAAATGCTTCAGTTTCATTAATTTCAAAAATTGTCAACGTATATAAAAATATATATATTTTTTCAAAATATATCTTAATTTTTATAAACGATCACGTGTTTTCAGAAGGTTATTTGTCAACAGAAAACTGCTGGTGCTCAAAATATTGGTTTATTTTGGTGACCTTACATTGTGCTCATGAAAATATAAAGAACATGTCAAGTATTTCAGTGTAATTTTCAACTCAGAAGAAAAAAATCTAATAAGATTAGTTCTTAAGACCCAGCATTCATTTGTAATGAAAAAAAAATCTCAAGTCTATGTTTTTAAAGCAATATTCAGTACTTCTTGGTTATGATCAGGGGATATACTATACAAGGGATAATACTGCGAGCGAAATGTTTTAATATTTTATTTTTATTTCAAAAAAAGAGCTTAAAATAACTTTTTTAATGAAAAATATGCATGTAATCGTTCCCGCTTTTCTTTTAAAAATGGGCGGGGGGGGGGGGGGGATCATGAAAAAAAGCTGAGAGGAAGGGGTTGACAGTTTCGTTAAAAATACAAACCCACATTATTTGTTAGCCTGTGTCATAACATCTGCATTCCTCTCCATGAAAAAAATAAGAAAATAAAGGCAGCGGCACTTGACATTTGCAGTGCATGTGTTATAAAGAGAAAATGTTGAAGGAAAGGGAATTAGACCCGAGCAATCCAATATCTGTTGAGAATTTTTTTTTTTTTTTTTTGGCAAAGAAAAGAAAAAAGAATTTAAAATCCTCTGATATAGCATTTTTTAATTTTTTTAACCTCCAAATAGTTTAATTACTTTACTAGAATCGCGAGTGATTCTTTCAGTTTAATTATTATGTAAACTTCCCCCACACAGTTTTACGGTGCTTGAATAATGCATTTATGCTTTTATAAACATAAAAATAAATAGTAAATGATTCAAAATGACATTTTTGACAAGCATTCTACACGTTTCAATGGTTTAAAGCGACTTTTTTTTTCCATCGGCCATCGGCATCGGCCATCGGCCGATGGAAGAGGAGAATAATCGGCAATCGGCCGATCTTGGAACAATCGGCCAACAATCGGCATCTGCCCATCGGCCAAAAAATGGCATCGGTCGAGCCCTAGCTCTAATGATTGAAACATATAAATTTTATGTATGTTTTTAAGCAACCCACAGCTTACAAATAAGCAAAAAGTTTGTAAATTTACCTATTTATTTTCAAAATGTGCTAATTAATTTAATTTCAAGATTGACATGCCGGATAACCGGCATGTTATTCTGAATCCGTGAAGTGACTGGGAGGATACGGGATACTTAAAAATCGGGAGGATACCGGATATCCTATTCCTCCTGGGAGGGCCGATCCAATCCCCCCCACCCCTGCCTGCATTTGTATTTTTAAAATTTGGCGTATCCCAGAAACCTCTTTCGGTTGGGGCTTTAAATCTTAATCAACAAACAGTAGATATTTATCTTAACGCCACAAATGTACTCTTTAATCAATGCAAGATTTGCAAGAAAAAGTTGCAATGAATGACTAACTAGCAAAAAAAAATGTAGTTAGTTCTGAAAGAAGAGTTTCTTGAAACTTCCGAAACAAGTCTACGCCATTTCCTTTGCATCCCATTCATTCATTTACGTTTTTTTTTTTTTTTCAGTCCTTACTGCTTTTTATTCATTGTAATATTCCTTAATATGTTTGTAGTATTAGTGATTGTTTTTCTGAAATTACAGTAAATTAAAAAAATAGACTGCAGAATTCATTTTTTTACTTACGATTTTCGTTTACATTATTCATGTTTTACATTATTTTATGCTGCAAAACATTATCCTAAGAAGTAGCCTATTGAATAAATTGTGGAATTTATGGAAAAAAAGAATAAAAAAACAAAATTGTGTTTAAAAGGGGGGGGGGGGGAGAACTAAGAGACGGAGACGGCAAGCGGCGACTGTGAAAAGCAATAAAAGGAAAAGCAAAATACGATGCTTCAAAAAAAAAAAAAAAGGAACAGGTGCGAATTAAAGGAAAGAAAAATTCTTTCTGGAACATTTTTTTTTTACTTTTTCTTCCGTCTGTTCTATTTTTCCTTATAATTTTTTGTACCTGAGAGTCTATTTTATATATTTTTTAAAACTTTCTTTTAATAAATATTCCAGCAACATTTTATCATTACTACGTATTACTACGTTTCATTGCTGTATTTCTGACACTGTTACACAGCAAACTGCGATATTTTTGAACTCATTCAAATAGTTCATGAGTTTAAAAATTAAATAAATGATGAAAATCGAAATCAAGCTGCTACTTTTTCGTTCTTTCTGTAATCTCTCTGCATTTCGGGACTGAGGCTGGGTATACTGCTTTTGCCTGGTTTTTGCAAAAAGTAAAGGTACATACAGAAAATGAAAAATAAGATGTGTATTCGAGAAAAATTGAGCAGTAAAACCTCCAAAGTTGACCACCTCCCTACGCTGACCATCTCTCTATGTTGACCGAAATTTTCTAGTTTGAATGGTCACAGCGTATTTTCAATGGAGATGTTCCTCTCTATGTTGACCACCTCCATAAGTTGTACGTTGACCACTTTTTATTAGGTTACTTGAAATGAATTGCTATAATTTACTCTCTGTAACTTGACCGCTGCCTTTTGCTCAGGAGAAATGATACTCTAGCTCTTTGAATACTTTCATCTCTTAGACTGCATACATAGCCTGTAATTGCTGAAATCTAGAAAAAGGTTAGGGGAGTGGAGGATGTGTGTAGAATTGAACTACGCAGAAATGTGTAACAACGTGTATCGCTCGCACATTTCGTTCTTTTTTATGGCTTCGTTTTTCTTTCTACTGAGCAACTTTAAGCTTTGGCTGCTGAAAAATGCCCAAGCGTGCTTAATTGACTTGTAAACTGTGAAAGTGCTTTTTACAATTACCTATTGAACACAAAGAGGACTCAAACAAAAATTTAACCATTTCTTGAAAAATTGTAAAAAGTCACCGTACCATTAGTGAAAATAAAAATAAAAAAATTACCATTAAAAATAACCTAAATTTTTCCATAAAAATACCAAAAAAAGTTTTAATAAATAATCTCCAATATCGTACTAAATTTTTTCTAAAAATTCCCTAAGTTGACCACCTCCGTATGTTGACCACTTATTTAGTCCTTTAGGTGGTCAATTTATGGAGGTTCTACCAAAGTTCTACTGTATGTGATTTGTCTCTTGCCTACAAAAAATCTGGCGAGTTGAGAAATCGCCAACGAGTCGCAACCCCTATAAGTGGGCGTGACCTAATCCAAAAGGGCGGAGTCCGCTAACCACACCGTTCACTGAAGCGCTCATCCCCTGATCATTACCTACCTCAACCGACTTCTGGTGCTCAGCCAAGTTGGTGGCTTGCTTCCGCTCTATGATCCGATTCTGGCTCCGAATCGTCTGCTTGTTTCCTTCAGTCGGTTGCGATTTCGAACTCTAATTCCGTTATTAATCGATTGATTTAAAAATGCAGCAAGGTCTGCGAGCTGCCGACGTGTGTTTGTTAGAAGACGACTTGGAAAAACCGAAGTTCGATCTTAGGTTACATCCGGAGCAGCTGAGGCATCGGTCAAATTTGGACGGAGGAAAAAACTGTAGGGTCACTATGGATGAAGGGTCCAGAAAAATGTCCCCTATGAAGGAGTCTTCTGAGGGAAAAGATGAAAAATCCCGAAAAGGTTGGTGAAAATTCTTTTTTTATTTGATTCGTTAACTTATAAGTTTTAACAAGATTGATCTTCATTTACCGTATATATTCATGTATAATTAATTCAATACCCTATCTTCAGAGATATTTTGAAAAATAATTAAAATTTTAAATGAAACAAGCTTTTATTGTGTTTTAATGTCTGTTACATTCATCATCATGGGAAGATAATGTTTCTCCCACTATCCAGGCCGGGCACTTAAGACAGTCCACTTAAGACAGTCGGGAGCCCAAGGCACAACATTATTTCGAGGTTTACGGTTTATAATATTAAATAATTAAAATCGTCGATGAAGATATTGATCTGAGCGTGCATAGTTTACCTTGTTTAAGCAAATACTCTTAGCTCGCCATTTAAATGAGTTAAGATCTTTCCATTTTGTAAAAAATTATCTTTTAACAGATATTTTCAGAAATCTCTCTTACAATTTGGGGGTCCGAGGCCGCTGCCTAGTTGGCCTGGGCGGTAATCAGGCACTGCCACTGTCTTGAGAATGTTACCTTCCTGCAGCTCCTAAATTTTGCAAAATTTCTCTAACTCTTACATGAATATGTCCGGTAACGGTTTTTTAGAAATACTTATGCAATGAACCAAGTCTTATTTTAATAAGTAATATTGCTTTTTTTTTAAATGTACTTTTTTCCAACTCATGCAGCATGCGTAGTCGACATACGTTCACGAGTCAGTATGCATTTTTCTTGTGTTGCATTAATTGTGTGTTCCATATAAGTACTTAAATATTTAGTTCGTTGACCCATGCCCCTAATCACGGTTCCTCACTGAGACCTCTGAAGAAGTTAAAAATTTGTGTGAACATTCGGCAAATTTGGAAACCTATTGCAATTTGTTTTTTAAATTTCACTTTATTTTATTTTAATCTAATGGTTTTTCCAGTAATTTTTACAAATTTAAGTTATGAATAAATATAGTTTTGCTAGCTGTTTATTTGTTCCATATTCAGGGGTCGATCCCGAATTTTAATCAGTGTCCTATTTTTGTGAATCTTTAAAAAATTTTGAAATAATCAAATAATTTTGTGAAAATTCAAAATTTAAACATATTGTGATGTTGTTGTTGTCGTCGTGTCCTCGCGCGTGGCGAGGAAGATAGGTGCGCTGCTCCTGAATCTAACAGGGCCCTTATAGGCAGGAGTCCGATTTCCGCCCCTTTGAAAAGTCTCTTAATTTTTTGAACCAACTCCCAGATGCGAGGCCGTCACCTGGGATTGACACCCTCAGAGGTATCGTTTCACTTGGGGGATATTGTAGCCACGACCTATTTAACGTGCACCAGCTGCCTTTAGCGTACACGGCCCTACAGATTTCAGCCGCGAGAGGTTGTCACCCTCCCAAACACTAACCTAAGTCGACGTTGCTTCAATTTCGGAGTTCTGCGGGAACCGAAAACATATTCTGATAATTTATTATTATTTTCCATTTGTTTAATGAATAATTCTGTGAGAAGTACGATTTGGTAGCGCAGTATTTTGTGAAGGGTCCATTTTGATTGATTGGAATTTTGTGAAGGGTCCGTTTTGCTTGACTGGAATTTTGTGAAGGGTCCGTTTTGCTTGACTGGAATTTTGTGAAGGGTCCGAAAACGGACCCGAATTTCCTCTGGTGTGACGCCTGGTATTGCATACCAGAAAACTTACCATCTACCCGATTATGATATGTAGTTGCTCAAAATGTACATACTTTGTTATTTTTCTAGCAATATTAATCAGTGTACCATCTCAATCATCTGGGAACATACTGTTGTTTTTTTTTTCTCAACATAGCTAATTCTCATTAGATGTAGATTGTAGATGTATGTTCGTATTTTATGATTTGGTGAAATCCGGTGTTTCATTAGCTAAAGTGAGGGCCCTCCACCCCCCCCCCCCCCAAATCTTGAGTTCGGGGCATCACATTAATTAATTCACTGGACGGCATTCTTATATTCCATATTATACTTTAATATGCTTTCAAACCGCAAGCTGCTGGAACACACATATGTCTACAAGCAAATTAGTAACTGCTTCAGTTCTTCAATATGGTTAATACCTACTTACCAGGGTTCGAAATTAGGATGCAAAAGTTAGGCGTCATTGGCAGCTAGCTGTTTTGTTTTAGGTGCCAAAAATGTTCTGGTAGGCGTAATTTTAAAATCATTCTTTTGAGAAGGTGGTAATCTTACTTGTTAGACTAAATACAAACGTTTATTTTAATAAGTGTCTAATAAGACAAAATATGAGCTAATTGGCATAACTACTTTTTCAAGTGGTTTTTAAATCTAGTGTTACTTACAAAACTTCATTTGTTAGTAAAAATTCACGATTCAAAAATTTAAAAGTCAAGAAGTTACGATAGTCTTCCTAGATACCGTAAAAACTCAAAATGCAGAAGATTAGATAAAATACGTAAAATCTAGGGATTAGCGGACAATTTCCCAAATAGGGGATCGCGGGACAATTTCCCAAATACGGGACTGTCCAAGAAAATCTGGGACGTTTGGCAATCCTGACCATTACTGATTTGTGAGTTTCTCTACCTATTAATGCTAACGTTCCATTAATTGATCAATTTCAATCCAAAAATAAACCACCATTCACCAATTTAAGCTTAGAATGCAGGGGAATTGCTTAGAATTGTTTAAAAAAGCATTTTCGTTTTCCTTTGAAGAAGACCTAAAGCACCTAAATACATTTTTATTACATGTCATGAAAAGACCTAAAATACATTTTTCTTTTCTACTTTGAATCACCATATCATAGAGTAGAAAAGAAAAATGAATTTATTAGTCTTTCCAACTGGCGCCTGTCTACCGATAGCAACTCAACTCGGTTTTAAGCCTCGTATAGTAAAAAAAAAACCTCAAGAAAAGCTTTTTTTTTTTTTTTTTTCGCCTTCTTCCTTTTTGTGATCAATAAGCATGAAATGGTAACAATTCCAACAACAAAAATAAAAGGAAGCAGAGGGGAGGGTATTTCATAACTTTGGTAAATGTAAAAGATAATAATCCTTTGGAAGAAAAAAAATCTTTCTCTCTTTGGCAATGCCCCAATTAAACGAAAAATTCTAACCCCATTATTTGATTCAGGGGTGCCCAACCCAGCCCCCTCCGAGGGATGTCGCACCCCCTAGAAAGCTACGAAGCCCCCAAAAGGCCACCCCTGAAAAATTCAATGGCTTTACCTACGCCTTACCCCCCTCGGTGGGCCCTACCTGTTACATTGAATGGGGTTTTCGAATATGCAGTGGCACGTAAATGGTTTATATATGTTGCCGAACTTATAATCAATAGTGATTTGATAATAAGTAACTATTGTTATTTCCTAAAAATAAAAATTTTAAATTCATTTGGATAAACCTAAAGATAAAATCTAGTAATTAAGATATATTATAGAGGTAAAAAACCCTTTCACTACAAAGCCAGTGTTTCGCGTAAGAATTTTAATGTTATTTCTAGAAAAAAAATCCATCCCAGGGGATTGCTTATTTCAAATAAAAAAATTTTTAACATTCAACCAATTCTTACTGCATTTTCCGGGAAAATTTACTAAACGGAGGACTTAAACATAGTGTCTATGGGGAAATTTTTGGCTCCAGAAGGTTTATGCAACTTTATGCTTGCCAGTTTGCTTGCAACTTTATTGGATTGATATAGAGCTGCTTAATAACCCCAAAACACGTACCGTCTGATATCTTTTTGGAATTACGTTGGCTATTTCATTATGATTTACATAATAATTTATTTCATTTTGCAAACCTTTTGTGTTTTTACTAATTTATGCTGTCAAATCCTTGCTTCAAACAGGCTCGGAGACAGGATTTCGTCGAGGTGGGGGAAGGGAGACTTCCTTGGTATTTTACTAAACTCACGAAAAAAATTTCCAAAGGGAGAAAAATCGTAAAGTTGAGTTCTTTATTCATATAATCATTAAACAAGTACTTAGCTCGTTGGGGGGGGGGGGGGGGGATTACATTACCTCGTTTCTTCCTTGTGTTTGCACCTGACCGCCAACAACTGTCGAGCCACACTTTGAAAGTCGTTACTACCGATATAGATTAAACTCTAAGTAATCATAATCGGTTTTATTAGTCATTTGTAATTAAAGACAATAAGTAATCGTTATTGTATCGTCTTACTATTTATATTTAGTTGTAACCATAACTATTACTAAAATTACTGTTGTAATCGCAATGAAAGATACCGATTAATCAAAAATTGATTTCATAACTTGCTCTTAAAATGGGCAGGGCCTCCGATAGTGGGTGTTAGGCATAGCTTATTCATGCGGCCCGGCCTCTGGAGGGGTTGCGGACTGTGAAATGTTTCTAAGGCTAAAATGCAAGCGTCATAGGCTCTCGGCAACCCTGAAAATGGATTATGAATTCTAAGCGTGTGAAAAATTAGCAAACTTTTCACTAAACTGGTATTTATAATCCTCTGAATATGAAAGTGATGCAATCGTCATCTGTCCTGATGTTTTTTTGGAAACCTTTGTCTATTGATCAGATTCATCATCTTCCCTCCTTATTTAGATTGGTTTTTGTTAAGATATATTTTAGCTTATAAGGATGAAAATGAATTCATTCGTTTTTGTGTTGAATATTCTTGAAGCAGCACTTGAAATTAAAAATTGGAAACTTCAAGCATTCTTGCTCCCTTAGATTTCCGTCTAACTTTTACGCTTTCAGGAAGCTTAGTCTGCTTCAGGAGATAAGTCCTACAACTTTTTTCCTTGACGAATCCTATACATTGTTATTGCCTTAAGTAGCTTATGAAAACAGTTATAAGCTATCTTGTATCTTGTGTTCTTGAAGCGGTACTTGAATTAAAAAAATTTAAGGGAAAACGTTCTCCTTCTTCAAGCATTCTTGTTTGTTCCCTTAGATTTCATTCTTATTTTTGCGCTTTCAGGAAGCTCAGTCTGCTTCAGGGGATTAGTCCTACAACTTTTTTCCTCGAGAATCCTTGACATTGTTATCACTTTAAGTAGCTTATGAAAACAGTTATAAACAAACTATAAGACGGAGACGCTCGACGTCATGCATTTGATTACAACCGTCAATAGCTATTTAAAGCGAATGTAAATAAGTAGCGCGTCAGATACTTAATTCAGACGAAGAAAGTGTCGTCTTTTTTAAAAGGACGCAACTGCTGGAAGAAGTCAAAATGATGGCGTCGAGAGGTTAAGTAGTCGATTAAGCGGAGGGCTCTTCAGATAAGACGTCAAAAGGGCCTCCACTTCTGCAACTGAGACATCCGATACGGCTTGTTATCCTTCCCCTGCTTTTTGGGGGAGAGGAGCAAGTCGAGACATCCGCTTCTGGTGATGCAGAAGAGTCGCTCACCTTTTTGTCGGGAAATATATGTTGGAAATGTCGCTTCTATTCTGTAGGGCAGCCATACTCAACACTGGCCCAAATGCACATGACGATTCAGGGGCTGTAAATACAAATCAAGGGGAGCAAATAAAGGTCCGTTTTCGGACCCTTCACAAAATTCCAATCAATCAAAACGGATCTTTCACACAGTTCCAATCAATCAAAACTGACCCTTCACAAAATTCCAATCAATCAAAACGGATCCTTCGCAAAATTCCAGTCAATCTAAACGGACACTTCACAACATTCTAGTCATTTCAAACGGACTCTTCACAAAATTCCAGTCAATCTAAACGGACACTTCACAACATTCTAGTCATTTAAAACGGACTCTTCACAAAATTCAAATGAATCAAAACGGACTCTTCACACAAAATTCAAATGAATCAAAACGTACCCTTCACAAAATTCAAATGAATCAAAACGGACCATTCACAAAATACAAATGAATCAAAACGGACCCTTCACAAAATTCAAATGAATCAAAACGGACTCTTCACAAAATTCCAAGCTTCCAAATCGTACTTTTCACACTGTTATTTTTAAGTGGCAAATAATAGTAAAATTCATCATCACTATATGCTTAAATTTTCAATTTTCACAAAATTATTTGAATTTTCGCAAAAATCTTTTAAAAAATTCACAACGGACCATGTTAACATGCTGAATCGACCCCTGATATGGCTATTATAAATAGATTCAGGCTCATTTCCATAATAAGTACATCTTCAGATATTTAATATCAAGATGATTTTTGTGGTTTAATTATTTAACCATATTGAAATATATATATATACTAAGTAAGCCCGGCGGTCATACGAAATGACCACTGTTCTAGATATCATAAATGTATAATTCTCCCAGTAACCGGAAACGCACATCAAATCAAAGAGATATTTATCAGGTAGAACAGTGAAGTTTATGAATAAATAATAAACATATAATAAATTTCGGAAAAAAATATTCTTACCGAAAAAAGAAAAACATCCAAGTTATAATAATCTGTAAAATAAAAAGATTATTTACTATATAATCAAATTGTTATTGTTTACGAAAAATATTTATTTATATCCAACATAATCATCGTCACAACAATAGTTTTAACAAAACTGGAAAAAAGAGCGCTGCCACTTTAATATAATAAAAAGCGCAGACGATAAATAAATTATAACAAAGAAAGAAAGATTCAATTAAATTCGCGTTTATTTTTTAACGGAGATTGTAAATCTAGCGATGTCTCACTCAAAATGCTAGAGAAATGTTTTGATTATTAATATATTTGACATGTGTTACAATAATGGCAATTGCATTACAGTTACGCAAGCAACCAATAAGCTATTAGCAACAAACAGACACTTAAGCCGCTTATATATAAGATATATATATATATATATATATATATGTGTGTGTATATATATATATATATAAGCATTTTTCGTTCGTTCCTTTCTTTCTTGTAAAACTGAACCAAAAGCGTTTTGTTATTTACCATATGGTAAAACCTGAAGAGGTGGCGCACTTGGATACTTGGAGGGAAGGAGAGGTGTGAGGGAGTGCACCGCAATTCCAGGCAGTTGTACAGCCACAACATCACAGTGTCTACACGAATTGATTAGTTTCTCCTCTAAAAATGTATGACACGACGTCGGTTTTTTTGCTTGCGTTCTAAATGTAAGAGCCTGAATTTTCAACAGTTCCTCTGATTTTCATTGTGACGAGAGTACTATACTTGTTAAGCAAACGTTTTTTTCGTTTTTTTTTTCTTCACAATTTACCTGCAATTATTATTAATATAACGTACTTATTATCGAAAACCATCTCCCATGAGCGTAATCTCACCCGTCAAGGCGAGAAGCGAAAAATAGGTGTCTTGACTTTGTGCGTCATTTATTTTTGTTCAAAAATTTAAATAAGACTGTTAGTTTGTCCGCTTTCTAAGTTCCTAGCCTGTTGCGCAATGTAGACTGCACCATAGCAGAGCTAGAGAAAATTCTAACGGTGCTGTAGCTGGTGAAGCAGTAAACAGTTGATTAACAAAGTAAAACAACTTTGCTTTTAGAGGCTGTTCAATTTTAATACTATCCCACCAAATCAATGGTTCTACAGCCAAGACCTTATCTTCAAATCTAAACAAGTGAAAGTGGAATTTTTTTCCTATAAAAGTCGGTAGTAAAGGCAAAAGTTTGCATTTTATTTATAAACTATAGTTTAAATTTTCAATAGCAATTGAAAATTTAAAGTTCTAATTTTTATACAAAAAATGTGATGCATAATGTTTTCAGAATGTTTCATATACCGCAATTATCGGTAAATAGCCCGCACCCAAAACAATTACCGTAATTATCTGTGTATAGCCCGCGGGTTATCTACAAAAAAAACTCCTTTTTTTACTACCTGCGGGCAATATAACGATGCGGGCAATACATGTTCAAAAAAAAAAGTATTATTAAAAAGAATTTCTGTGCAAAAATATCGAAATCTCTTTTCCTGTAAAACAAAATGCAGAGAAATAAATCGTAGCTTTCGAAACAATGGTCCATAGCAGATCGGGGCTCGGGCGCTACAGGCGAATGTATTGTTTTCTAGGGTTGTATCCCATGCTTTTTCCTGGGTGCGGGTTATACAACGATGCGGGCTATACACCGAACTTAATTTTTTTAGAATGAATTTTTCTTCCTGCGGACTATACAACGATGCGGGGTATTTACCGATAATTACGGTACATGAACAAATCACTCTGTAAGGTACACTGTTTATAATGAAATACTTTTAAAATACAGAACACTTAACAATTACAATTATATTGTAAAAAGTTTACATTCTACCATATTTTGTTCATGCATTTTGTTCATACAGGAGCCTCTGTCCTACCCACCTATTGTGATTTAATTGGTGTGGAAGCAAAGGCTTGCATGGGGAAGTTAAGAGTAATGGGTGAAATTGAATCATCCTTTCGAAACCTATCGTTTATTCCTTTCAATTTAACAATCAATTTAATTTTATTTTTATTAATAATTATTATTTTTTAAATTAAGTGTATTGCCCGCATCGTTATATTACCCGCAGATAGCAAAAAAAAAGGAGTTTTTTCGTAGATAACCCGCGGGCTATACACAGATAATTACGGTAAATGAAAATATCAAAAATCCCGATATTTTAAAAATAAATATCGGATATATATCGGGCAACCATTAATTATCTCTTTTTTAGTTCGTTTTTATATATGATTAAAAATAAAAAATTTTAAAAGATAGAAAGAGAAATCGGGGCAGTGGAGTAAAACAAATCTCTTTGCTCCGGCTCCGCTCCAGTTTCGAGCAAAATTTCGTTGCTCCGCGATTCCTGATCTATGCTCCGCTACAGATTTAACGTAAGCTTTTATTTTATTTTATTTATTATTTTTTTTTAATTACGTTTCAACTCTGTAACTATGAAACCAGAAAATCCCTGATTTTGGTGGCTGAGAGTACGTGCGCTTGTCGTCGAATTTATCACTTGGGGTCATTCATAGATGTCACGCTTCGAGGGGGGTTCAAGAAATTGTGTGACAGTTTGTGACAAAGGTTAGGGAAGGTGTTAACAAGAAGTGTGACAGCATACATTTTAGTTTATATAGAAATATTTAAAATCAGCAAATTAAATTTATTTTCAAAGGTTTTTATTTTTTATTTTCACAATTTAATTTTAAAGTATCTTATTTGATCATATATCAAAAACACCGATGCGGATTAGTCTGAATTTACTTCTAGTTAAGTTATGTTTCATTTTAAACTCTTAACTAGAATTACTTCTAGTTAAGAGTTTAAAATGAAATCTTCTTAGGAATTTACACTTTTAAGATAAAATAGCACTGTTAATTTTTTCAGACTCCGAACACTTAATATTTCTTATTATTATGTACTCATCATTTTTGTTGGAAGCCTTAATCTAACTTTTTAAATTAAGTAAACCATAAAATCATTATTCTTGTTATGCTCTCAAATGTCACTAAAAGTTCAAAAATATAATTAGAAATGTGTTCTATAACGTAGTGTTTTTTTTTTCTAAACTGCAACACAGCAAGTATTTATATCTATGTAATATAGTTTGACAAATAAGAAAGGGGGGTAGGGATCCATTGAAGTGTGAATTTTGGGACCAAGGGGAAGAGGGAGATCAAATACATTGAAAGAATGCGTGACATCATTTGTCAACGGTCCCCTTTTTGAATGTGGTGATCGTATTCCACCGCAGGAAAGAGGGAGGGGGGATAATTTTTTTTTGTATTTATAGCCTAGATGAATTTCTTTTCTTAAAATTAATCCTAAAGCAAATGTTTGAATATCAAGATAAAACAGTTTAAAAATATCAGTAAAATATGAAAATGGCTTCATACAAGGTTAAGTGTTTTACGATGGAAGTCGACGTGATTTTATTGAAGTTAATTGCAAACTGTGTAATTAATTTACTTGCAGATCTAACCTTATTCTTTTTTTGTGTTTTAATAGAGGACCTGAGCTCCATCCGCAGGTATCGGACGGCGTTCACGCGCGAGCAGTTGGCGCGGCTAGAGAAGGAATTCTGCCGAGAAAACTACGTCTCTCGCCCGCGAAGGTGCGAGCTGGCTTCCGCGCTCAACTTGCCCGAGTCCACAATCAAGGTACGAAACTTTTTTTTTATGCAGCAATATTTCTGTTTTCTCAGTTTAAATTACTTTGTAGAATTACTAGGGATCTGGACCAGGTACTCTATTGATCTTCTCGGCTCCGTACTTTGCTCCAAATGGTTTTAATAAGAAACGTATTACAGTGGAGTTTTGTGTATACGACGCCGAAGGGACTATCGAAAAACGTCGGATAAACGATGACGTTGGTTAATCGATTAAATCTTCTGGCTAAATTTAAGAATTGAGGCCAAACTAAAACGTTGTATAAGTCTAAGCGTCGTATAAACGATATTTTACTCTACTGTATTGTTGTTATTATTATTATTATTATTATTATTTTTATTTATTATTTTTTTGAAGTTAATTTATTAAAAAGTACATGTCATAAAAAAATTTAAAAAGTTACTTATAAATTATTTATTTATCAATAAACGTATAATGTTTTGTGTGTACTGTGTTGCGGGGAAAAATGGGGAGGGAAGCAACCACTGATTTTATTATATTATGGGTCTTTTGACAAATTTATTAGCATAAAGGCGAATTTCTTTGTTGCATTATTTTCAAATAGCATGGGTGATTCTAACCTGAAATTTTCGAAAATTTTAACGAACCTGTTCCAAAAATTTAAGAAAATTAAAAAATCCGATTCAAGAAAACCTAACCATTTATTAATTTCTTTGATGAATAATATCTGTACTCTTCTTTCTATCTTAAGAGAATCAAAATATTAAATACATTAAAATATACTTACAATGACTTTTCCAGGAAAAATCGACTTCTTTCGTTAATATTACAGAACTTGATTTAATCACTTCATTCCCACCCCCCTTTTTAGCTTGTATGTATTATATACAGTACATATGCAATGTGTGGGTGGGAGGGGGTTCAGCTAATTACGTAATAAATACATAATAATTTTATTTGGTTTTTAGTTCACTAAACTTCGCACTAACAGTGTAACTAACTAAACTAACACTTCGTGGTGCATACTTTTTCAGAAAATTTTGTGTGAAATTCTGATTTTTTTCCTTTCTTGCCAAGCATCGCCCATGAAATATTTAATTTTAGACTGGATTAATGTGCTTTTTATGTTTCTGATTCCATGTAAAATCATTTATTAATTTGTTTTTAAGGGAAAAAACTTGTATTTTCGCAAAAAATAGATTATTTCATTAGCATAAAGCAAATTCTCATTTCATAGCATTTTCCAAATTTCGACATTAATTATCGCTTGTGAAATTGCAAAACGCGAAAGCCCCCACTGTTTCTCCCTCCCGACTCATATATCTTTAATAAGATGTACTATTATATCTTGTCGTTTATGGAAATCATCATTAAATTCCAATTAATATTATATGCGACTTAGTTAAAACGTTAGGGTTAATTACAAATTTTTCATAACACTTATTTACTATAATCTCTCCTCTATTAATATTGTCAATTTTACGAATTTCTCTCATTAACTCTTCTGCGGTCTCGTGCGTTCAAAATATCCTGTTAAATGCAGAAAAAAAACCTCTTACTCAACGAAATTTTTCTCCACTTAACCAAATATTTTGAAAAATGGAGTACTCTTTCCCACTAGACATGTCATGATCTCATCTGTCTTGAAAAATTTGTCTTCTTAGTAGTTCAGTTGTATCTATTGGGTATCACATTAATATCAATAATTCTGTCTAGTTAACTGTTTTTTAAAAAAGCGTTTTGAAAGTTTTGCAGTTCATTTAGTCTCGCCATCTGCATCTTTTCTCCCACCTGTAGGATTAATTGTGGTATTGACGGGCTGAAAGGAATGCGTTATATTTCTATGATTGAGCTGATAAACCATTTGTTGTATGATAAAAATATTTTTTGCATTGAAATGTGATTAATATTTAGGATTATAGGTAGTATTATTAGCTTAAATAAGTTTACTAAAAATTTGATTAAACATGTACAAATTATTTGTGCGCACATCTTTAACATTTTTTCGCTACTCTTTTTCCTTCGTTGAAAAATTTTTAGAACTTTCACTTTGTTGTTTTCTTGAAAGAGAATTTAAAAGTTTTACTCAAAAAATTTTAAACGTTTAATAACTTCTATATAAGCCACTAGATAGAGCGACAGCGCATCGCGAAGAAAATGTACTGATTTCAAACGGCTGCCGTACAGGGAAAAGCAATGTGCGATATTACAGTAAAACGCCGGCATGGTGGCGTCGTGGTAGGGCGCGGGACTCATATTCTCCAGCTCATAGGATCGAGCCTGGCATCGTCGGTGGATTTTCGAGATACAGAAAATCGTCTGCGCTCATGTCGTGTGATTGTGCGGCATGTAAAAGATCCCTTAAGTAGACGTTTGGCTCGGATACTCTCGGCTAAATCAAATATCTAGTGCGATTTCGCATCGACAGAGTCCGAGTGCTCACCCTTTCAGGTGTCGAAACTGGACGTCGAAATTCTCATGCGGCAATGGTACCACATTCATTGTGGTGCCGCTGAAAGAGTTGGGATCAATCTCTGGGGACGCATTAGGTCTGCGATGGTAAAAAACCTGTATATATTATTTCTCTTTTTCAACCTGTTTTGTGGATGTCCACATTCAAAACTTCAAAAATTTAAAAGTTGCTTATTTTTCTTGCGCTAAAAATGCGCAAATGTTCCAAAATCATCTTTAAAAAGTGTAGTTTATTGATGTGGCAATTTAGCATACCATATTATGAGCCGTTTATTTTGGAGGTGGAGCAAGTCCATGTTTTGTTATTGCGAGATAATTAAAAGTTTGCAATATAATATATGTATTTGCAATACTGTTAAGGGCTAAAACTTCCATCTCTCATATATTAGGACTCTTTTTTTTTTGGACTATAAATTGCTTACAAATAAAAAGATCGGAATTCGTTTTCCCTACAAGTACTACCTTTTTTTTTTCTTCAAAAATGGACTTGCCCTACTTTTGAAATAAACGGCTCATATATCCCTTCTAACCTCGAGAGGGAATTTTGTTATGCCCTGTATTTGCAATGCATTTTTAAATGATAATTTGCTTTTTCTCCTCAGGTATGGTTTCAGAATCGTCGCATGAAGGATAAGCGCCAGAGGCTGGCCCTCGCCTGGCCGTATGCGGACCCGCACTTCGCAGCCTACGTCATCAACGCCGCCGCCTACTCGGGATACCCTCTGCCGCCTCCGTTCGCCGGCTACTACGCCGCTTCCCTGGCGACGCGGTATCCCCCGGTAACCGCAGCCGCACCGTACCTAGCCACACCCCCGCCGCCTTCCCGGCCGCACATTCCGCCGCCCCCGCAGCCGATCGTCACTGCCGGAACCTACGTCCGGAGCGATGCGGCCCCCTATGCCACCTTTGGTGCCACCACGCCATGCGTGGATCCGTGCCGATGCCACCTAGTCGGGTTCCAGTCCAGACCAGTCGTGCCCAGCAGCCCTAGTAGCCCAGGACTTGTGGTCGGATCACAGGAGTCGTCGCCGCGCGTCACCACAACCACCGAACCGCCGAGCGGTCAGCAGAGAACAACGCAGTTATTCCAGCCCTATAAGACGGACATAGAACGTTCTTGAAGAACTCCTCGAACAACTAGGGACTGAATTCTAATTTCTTAGACAAACACATATTCACAGCCTTAGGGATAGATTTTACAAACCTGTTGCATCGGTCAAAATGTATGTAGCAGTCAAAGGGTCGGTTTTTTTGCTTCTTTAGCAGCAGTCAACAGCCAATCCTCTTTGTTCAATCTGCTCAAACCAAGAAAATAGGTCGTTATTCTGAATCCGAATGGTGCCACAGAATAAAGACCTTTTTTATCCACTAGTACCACTTTGGAAACAGTGTGTATTGTTGAGCTCTGATCAGTTGAGGCCTGACCTTGACAGCTTGTATTTCTTTTGGCTTTCAGTGAAAGGAGAAGGTGTTATTAGAGCTGAATTAAACTGGGTTGCTGTCGCATTACCTCTGCTAAAGTAAATTAAGTCAATGGAGGCAACGTCATTGGTCACGTGGCACCGATGAAAGCAATCTAAACAAAGAAAGCCGTAGATCGCTTTACGTCGAGTTCGACAAATCTAATTAAAAACTAGGCCTAAATAAAGTTCTTCTACATTACATAAAATTAACACTAAATAAAACACTATAACTATTGTAATAATTAATAAACTTACTTTATAATAATTAAATAAATGTAAATACTGGGTTATAATCAGAAAAGCTGTGAAAATAGTCTAATTAATTTTAAGATAACTAATTTTGCCTAGTGAACTCCGCGTAGAACTCAATTGAAAATCTTTGTAAACAAAGAGCGGATATCACGTGACAACGGTGATCGCTCATGAGTTCCTCTAGCGGTGAATTTCCTCCAATCAGCACCAGTAGCTTGTCCTTTACTGAACTGCCCAAGAAAGATTTGATGCCTTCAAAGTCAGGTCTCATTTTACCGGAGTCGAATAATACTGATTGATTCCTTACCGTTTTTCCCCTCAACGTTACTTTCACTTTTGCAAATTCAGTGGGCTGTGACGTTATGTGCATATAAAAATGACGTCATTCTCGAAGCGGTTTCTTGTTAACAATAGCTGTTAAAGTATTTCGGTAGAAAAGAAGTGTGAAACTGATATTCAGCATAAATTAATATTGCGCTACAAGTTAGCAACTGGAGATGCTTCGTGAGAAATATTTTAAATTATATGATCGTAATTTAAAATATTTCGCACTCTATAGTCATCATTCACTTGATAAAACTTGGTGTTAAAAAAAGTTGCTCACTTGAATCCCCCCGCCCCTCTCATTCTCCATATGTGAAAGTTATTGTACATTTAATAATGCTTGTTAAAGAAGCGCTCTAGGTTTCAGAAACTTTAGAAATTCATTTTTACCGATGCGATATTTGTTGTATTCTATCTCCAAAAGGCACCTGTTCTTTGTATATAAATGCTTTGGACAACTGAATAACTTGTGTGGGACAAAAGACCGAACCTAATTGTGCAATCTAGAAAAAACTTTCAGTTGACTGAGTAAATATAAATTAAATGTAATCCTGCAGTGAACAGTTCTGAAATTAAAGAAAGACTAATGTTCCTCATTAGTTCATTGTAGTCTTTACCTTTCCCAGCCCACATAGGTCATTGTATACTGGGAAAAAACGTAAGATGAAATCCGTGTCTGAATCGAAGATGTATGTACTATGAACACTGTTGTGTTTTGTGATTATTTTGTAAATAATTGTATAATATGCTATCTTTAAGCACTATGTAAAAAGTTCGTGAAGGTCTTTAAGATATCACGTTGCTGTTTTCACTCAACACTTGGCCATAACAAAGTTTATCATTTCTTTTTCATTTAAGCTTCGAACAAAATGATTTAGGAAACCAATATCTTTAATCTATGCCTTATTTATCGATATCAATTCAGTAGTTGCGTCAACCCTGAAGGGACACGGAATTAACTACTCGTATTCGTTCAATAAATTCAGTCAATTTTCACTGTAACTGCTTTCTAGAGTATCACTGAGTAGCAATCATACGTACTATTTGATATTTTACTTTTTATTTTTTAGGAGCAAAATGCATTTTTCGGAAGAAAAAAAAATGGCGATACCACGCCCGTTTTCACGGATTAAGTTTTATTTGTTC
Source organism: Octonoba sinensis (assembly GCA_038502835.1). Taxonomy (NCBI): domain Eukaryota; kingdom Metazoa; phylum Arthropoda; class Arachnida; order Araneae; family Uloboridae; genus Octonoba; species Octonoba sinensis. The sequence continues at coordinate 21,334,575 of CM076601.1, read as the reverse complement.
ATCTGGAAAGGAAAAAAAAACTTCTTTTTAGGCTATAAATAAATTTACTATTTCGAATAATTATTTTGATGCTCCGATTTTTTTTTTTTTAGTGGAATTGCCTTTCACTTCCTCAGAAAGTCGTTACTGTAACTATCACGATCTCATTTGTTCTGAGCAACCGCCTTTTATTGGTCAGCGTATAATTTCATCGTCATCGTCGATGTTTATTCAAGCCGACCGTAAAAATTCAACATGCCGACTCAATTTCAGGATTAAATATTTTGTTTTCTAAGTTTTTTCAAAAGTAAAGTGTGGTATCAAACAGTAGCTGTTTTATTTGAATTAAACAGCTGATGGAAGTTAAGCTAGTCATGTTTAATTAGTATTTCTGACCACAGTCAGGCTGCATAACTATTTCTTTGTTACATTCAATTGCTATATTACTTTTTTTTTATTATTTATATTTTATAGTGTTTTATTTTAAGCAAAGTATAAATTACGTTCAATTGTGAGGAATGCCAAAATAATTACTATTATTATTATTTTTAAAAAATGTAGTGTTATTTCATAATTAAGAAGGAAAAATATAGTTGCCTGTTTGACAACTCTAAATAATGTTTTATGTTCATTTCCAATAATTGGAAATTTTTATTTATTTGTTAGCTTTCATCGTTAGTAAAATATTTTCCAGTCTCATGCGTGTTTTATTTTAAATTGATCATTGCTTATGTTTTTTGCTATAAGGAAAGTGTCGAGTACTTTTACACTGTCTCACTTTTCTTTTGAATTTAACATGTTGATCCTATGGATACATTGAAAATTTTACTTCTTTTTCCACTTATGCTTTTCTTTCATATTACTCTTTTCTTGTTCAATAATAACGTTAATATTTGCACATAAACCAGATATTGTTGAAAATTTTGTATGCGCGGAATTGCTTACTGTGTTAATCAATTCTTGGATAATTACAAAGTAGTAGACCAATTCTTTTTCTTATACTTTTGTAGCCTGACTTTTAAAAATTTTACTGTAAATATGTATATTTCCCATGTTTCAATATTCTGCACTTTAGTTTTGATGTGAAATAAATTCAATTTCCTTGTGTATTGCTTGTCTATTAATTGGCTAATTACATAATTTAAAACTTTCTCCCACATTTCATCAACACAACAAAGATTTTTCTCTATTCAACTTGTAGAAACTGCTTCAGGCTTTGAAGAAATCGTTTATTAAATTTTTTTGTGCATCCAAAGTACATGTATTAGATCTAGGTCAATATGCATGTTTACCATATTCTATGCTCTTGGAATAGGGACCAATTATTGCAAAACTATCAGGATCGCAATACTTCTTCGAATGTACATGGAGGCTTAAATTCTCCATTTACATGTGTTAGTTACAGTTACAATATATATATATATATATATATATATATATATTACATTACATTGATAGAATAAATTTTAACATTGATATAGTAAAGGTCATTTTTAATACTTTATTAATACATGGAGATTTAAATACTTCACAAATTTTTTTAAAAAGTACATTACATTGATAGACTCAATTCTAACATTAATGTAGTAAACGTCATTTTACGTCATTTTAATACTTTATCAATACATGGAGATTTAAATACTCATTTTACATGTATCAGTTACAAAATATTTTTTAAGTACTAGATTATAGTGATATGAGTTATGTAGTAAAGGTCATTTCAATACTTTTTTTACAAGGAGGTATAAATACTTCTTTTACATGTATCGGCTATATATTGAAGAACATTATATTATTTAATGAAGTATTTTGAAGTACATTATATTGATAGAATAAATCGTTACATTAATATAGCAACGGTCATTTGAATACTTTATTAATACATGGAGGTTTAAATATACCTTTTATATGTATCAGTTGCAATATGTAAGTACATTATATTGATAGAATAAATTCTAAAATTAATATAGTAAAGGTTATTGGGTAGACCAATTCCAAAAACAGAGAGAGAGAGAGAGAGAGAGTTTATAACCACATATACGCATGGGTGATTGTAATCCGAAATGTTGGAAAATTTTAGAGAACCTCTTCCGAAAATTAAAGAAAAAAATCGGTTTATGAAAATCTTAAAATTTATTAATTTTACGCGATTAACTTGACGAATAACATCAACTTCTCTTTAGATCGTCGCAAGGCAATCCTTGCGACGATCAATTTATTTTGAGTATCAACAATTAATTTATTTTATATAAATATACGTATGCATTGTGTTTGGGTGGAGGGAAATACCTAATTATCTAATTTTTATTTTGAATTCGTTGTGTATACTTATTCCGAAAATTTTGTATGAAATTTATAATTTTTATTTTTGTACTGAGAATCAACCTTGGATATACGCGCTTCGTTTGTTGATTATTTGATTGTTATTTGTGTTACTATCGTCTTGTCTGCAAACCAGAGATCTGGATCTTAGGAGAAATAAATATAAACGATAATTTTATTTTATAACTGACGCAACTACATAAGTAGAAAATACTTCAACTTTACTTTTTAAAACAAAATAAATAAATAAAATACTATTACAAAATTTGCAATTTTGCTTTACAAAGAAATACGAGAAATCGTAGATGATGCGAACACTGGTAGTGGTAGATTACACTCGGTTTCCGAATCTTTGCGTAATTTATGCGGTCCTATTCATAGCATTAAGAACTTAACCACACGAAAAACGTAACGAAGTTTTTTTTTGCCATCCGGTAAAAATCACGTGATTTGCTGCACGTTTTGACTGCTCAAAACTTCTCGTCAACAATTTTCAAAGTATTTTAAAATTAAGTTAAGGATTTTTTTATTTTTAGGTAAGTAAAATCGTCCTCTATTTTACATGCATGAATATCAAACTCATTGAATGGAGGCAATTCATCGCGTCACGTGATAATCAAAATATCGATTCAAATTTCATGGCAGTCTCTGACTCTGTAATCAAAAATGATTGGGGGAATTTCTTATCACACATAAAAGCAACTCGGGAATATGTTGCCCGTATGTTGTAGATTACTTATTTTGTATTGGTCGGAGATGGGAGTTATAAGCGATTTTGGAGCCTAAAATTTGCTTAATCTAGTTATTTGTCTGTAGTACCTCACTTCATCTCAGTTTCATTGATCTTAAAATTATTATTAATAGAACTCTCATGATTTGGCATTGAATATGTGATCAAACGATTTTATCGTAATTTCGAGTCATTGGCTCACGTGAATTTCTCGACTAAGCACTTTGGAGTATAAACTACGATCCTTAAGAATATGTGTTTGAAATCGAAGATAAGTTATTTTTGCACAAAATAGAAAATATAAAAGTGATAAACTTTTATTAAAAATTTATTCCAAAGTATCCTCATTTAAGAAATGCTAGTAAAGAGAACTTTAAACTTTTACGCGGATGCAAGTATGTTTTAAGTGGATTGCAGCTAAACAAAATGTAAGCAAAAATAATAAGTCAACAAATTTAAGAACTTTCGAATAATTTAAAATACGGTACAATCTCGTTTATCCAGACTAAGACCAATGGCAATTCGGATAATCGGAAATACTGATAATTTAGGTAATAAGCAAGCAATTACGATTAAAAAAAAGCAGTAAGACACATAGAAACAGTAAAATAGTCAGGAAATATTTAAAAAAAAAAAAAAAACAACAGAATACGTACATTTATTTTTTAATAGATTGCATTTTTACTCAATTTATTGCATACGGCAAATTTTAGTGTTTTTGTAAGAAAGCTTAAAATATGATTTGATTCTAATTCATTAATCTTAAAGTTTAACAAAATCAACAGTTTAAAAATTATGTTGTAAAATCAGTCAAATCTCATCATCTTTCTTCACCATTAAAATTTAAAAGTCTATAAATTTGATCCGAACAATCGGGAGACGCGGATAAACGAGGTTGTACTGTATAAGACACCAGTGCATACCTTATTTATTCATTTCGTCAAAAACAAAAATATGAAATAAATTTTATGGTGTATTTAGAGTAGATAGGTTTTCTTTCCACCAGATAATTGTTTTTTATTTTGCGGAAGGTTTTCACGAAGTGCATCTGAATTTCTAGTTTTTCACTCTGCTCCTTCCGTTTTCTTATTTCACTTCATTTCATGATAATTTCATTTTGGAATGAGCTGTTGGTGTTTTGTTGTTGTCATTATTGCTATTATTGTTATTATTATTATTATTATTATTATTATTGTCATTTTGTTGGCATTGGTCCATCACTTTTTCATGATTTATTTTGTGGCATCAAAAAGTCATTTTTTATCAAGGCACAGAATTTGACATTAATTGATCACAGTATTATCATTCAAAATTCTTATAATAAATGATGCCGATTTAGAATTGTCAGTGAGTTCATGTACTAATGTGTATTTAATCGGATGTATATTATTGTGATTTTTCTTTTTTTTAGTCACTCTCTACTAATTCTTATGTAGTTATGTGGTTCACAGTACTTCTAATTGAAAAAAAAAAAAATAATAATCGTAGCAATTGCCCTTAATCAAAATGTTCCGTCCTTAAATAACTATTAAAATAGTCTTCATGCTAACATTAGAAAAGGAAACCTTGATATTTTGTAGTTGAAATATCTGTCGAAACTGCTCAGTTCATTGAAAGTGGAGTTGGGTCTTAAGCCTACACAGCATTTAGCAAAAAAATTTAGCCTCACATAATAACAATTTCAATACAAAAAATTATAAATGCTTTGTTTTCGACGCAACAATTTATTATAAAGATAAATTGTTCCCTCTTGCAACTAGAAATAGCATAATATACATCCATTAATAGCATATTATAGCATATTGGGAAAAATTACTTCTTTAATAGTGTTTTAGGCATTTGAAATAATTTACCATGGGGGTCAATAGTTTTAGGAGAGCTTCTCATCGTCACTGGCGGGGTTAATAAAAAATGACTAGGAGCAGCCTATCTGGGCCCAGAACCAATTGCTGGTCGTCACTTTTTGTATTTGTATTTTTAAAAAAATATTTTGATTGTCAGCTATCAGAAAAATTCCACGCCAGTACTGTATTCGAAAATAAGTTATAAAATACTGCCTCAGATTTATAATTACTGTCTTAGAAAATTAGTTGGCATAAAAATACCGCTGTGTGAAATACAAAATTCATCCGTTCAGGTACCATTTATTTGTTAAAGAGCCTACCTTGCTGAGCCCGCCAAGAGATTTACGTCACCAAATCAAACGTAAACAAAGCAATTTTATGTCGAAGCAATGTGGTTGAATTTAAATACAGTTCGACCACGACGCTCTGACCCATGCACGCTTCTGCGCATGGCAGAAGAGGACGAATCCATTCGAGTTTTAGGGAAGTTCGTTTTGCGGTGGCGTTAATTAAGGATGTGAATCAGAATGTTTGCTTCTCTGTTTGTTGAAAGCAACAAAATTTATAAACTGGCATAGAGCATCAGTTCGGAAAAAATCAAGCATGCTAAACGAACTAAAACGAGAATAGAAACGGCACATTCCTTACACCAGCAGTTCCTCCCTTGAGCATGAATGGCTTCTTCTTGGCACTCTGCCAGTCAGAGCTCTTTTTTTTATGGTAGAACTTTAGGTGGTGCTTATTTGGTTAAATTAAAAAATCACGTTGGCGACAATCCGTAAAACCGTCGCCAATGTCGTCCCTTTAAGCCGAGCCTCTCGCTTTAACCAATAAGTACCTTCATTTCTTTCTTGTTTGTATTTATTTGACACTGATAATTGGTCATTAAACTTAAAAATGAAAGATGAGTACTAAGAAGAAAAAGGTTTGACTTGCATTTGGCACTTTGCCGTTATCGGGGAAAGATCAAGACCTTTCCGTATGCTTCACGGGTAAGAATCTATCTCAATTTTAAATCCCCTAAATAATAAAATGCGCTGTCCCAAAAAGGATTCAGAAAAGTGGGGGTCTTTTCAGAATCCCTTCTCCCCGGACTTTATTCAATAAAAGCCTGATACAGATACTGTATTGCACGGTATCTCTCGCTCCCGAGGGGTCCATTAAGGGAGGGAGGGGGAGTTTGGAACAAATTATTTAATGGGATTAAAGGTCATTTAAAGCTCTGTTCTCTGTAGGGAGTGAGTTGTTCTTTTGACACTTTTGAATGTGAGGAGAAAGCTTGAGGGGGTGAGAGGGATCAGGAAGTTGCTCTGATGTGAAAAGAAGAGGAACTAATGTTGAAAAATTGATCTTCGGATGATCAGGATGATTTTTAAAAAATTGCCCCACAAATTTAGGAAATTTATCCATTTAATCTATCGGTCCAGAAAGGTTGGTGCATCTCATGCTTTAAAAGTAATAGTAAATAAATAAATAAATAAATAAAATTAAAAAAAAGACGTGCGTTTTTTGTTTTCTTGAACTAGAATTTAAAAGTTTTACACAAAGACATTTTAAACGTTAACTTTTACATAAGCCGGTAGATAGCGAGACAGCGCATCGCGAAGAAAATGTACTGATTGCAAACAGCTGCCGTACAGGGTAAAGCAATGTGCGATATTACAGTAAAACGCCGGCACGGTGGCGTTTTGGTAAGGCACGGGACTCATACGCCCCAGGTCAAATGATCGATCCTGGCATTGTCGGTGGATTTTCGAGATACAGAAAATCGTCTGCGCTCATGTCGTGTGATTGTGCGGCATGTAAAAGATCCCTTAAGTAGACATTTCGCTTGGATACTCTCGGCTAAATTAAATTCCTAGTGCCATTTCGCATCAACAGAGTCCTGGTACTCACTCTGTCAGATGAAGAAACTGTATGTCGACATTCTCATGCGGCAATGGCACTAACTCATTGTGGTGCCGTCGAAAGAGTTCGTACCAGTCTCTGGGAACTCACGATCTGCAAGGATTAAGAACCAATATATGTATGCGCTGCCCATTATACATAAATAAAACAGTAAAACACTTCTATAGCTAATATCAGCTGGACAAAAATATTTGTCCGAGAGAGGTGTCGACAGAAAGGGGGTTTTCCTAGGTTCAGTGCTTTGCTGGTGAGGAATTAAAAACTAAGAGGGGTGTCCGTTAGGAGGAGTTTTACTGCATATTCTTCCTCTAGGACCACGTTCCCTGTATGTTAACTCTGTGGCAGATGTCATCCGGATGTACATACATATCTCAAAGCGTGGAGCCCGTTTTTTTATGGATCGGAAAAAGAATTAAAAACTCAAGGTCAATAAAAAGTCATTGTGGAAGAATCTTTAAAAGAAACCGTTGACCCACATTTAGTTGACATTGTCGGACTAATTACGTGCCGGTTATTCTCAACGACCAATTAGTTTAACCAGGCCGGAGAAGTGATCAGTCACGTGACACATTTCGTCCGACGTTTTTCCATAACACAAAGAAGAAAACAGGAGTCAAAACAGTAAGGAAAATGGTTTGCAGCGATTTTGTTGAACGGATAGCAATATGATCATCGAGAATTTCTGGACTTTAGAATCTGATTGGCTGCTGTTCATTCATTACTCAAGAAAACTAAAATTTTAATCTAAATCCTGAATTTTTTCAAGTTACTGTGAAAAATTCAGGAACTTTTTCAAGTTACTGTGAAAATTCAGGGATATTTTCAAGTTATTGTGAAAAATTCAGGAACTTTTTCAAATTACTGTGAAAAATTCAGGAATTTTTTCAAGTTACTGTGCAAAATTCAGGGATTTTTTTCAAGTTACTGTGAAAAATTCAGGAACTTTTTCAAGTTACTGTGAAAAATTCAGGGATTTTTTTCAAGTTACTGTGAAAAATTCAGTATTTGTCGAAACTCCAATGGCGCTAACCCTTTGTCTACTGACGGTACTTTGCAGGACCACTCTTTTAATTCTATTTTTTCTGGATACATTTCGGCAAAGGTTCCATAAAGATTATTTTAGCGAGGAAAGAGGACAACTTTGAAACCGCTGCTGTGTTTTGCTCAGATTGATCCACTTTTCTGATTTTTGCTCCGCAGAAGTGGTAAAATTCAAGAACTAGTTCTCTGAGTTTTTTAAATGTGTTATATTGTTAAGAATTTAGAAAACGAATTGACCAGATATTTTAAGTGAAGAGTGCACGTAATTGATTTCACAGTTGAATTACTCTGTGATACTTGAGTTGACTTATAGGTTGAGTATTTTATTTGTGTAAATCCTTTAATTTTTAGTGTAGTCCCCCCCCCAAATACGTGGAAAAAAAAAGTGCTGCAGATCATTTTGCAGTAGATAAAGGGAAAATAGTTAAGCCGGGAATAAATGAAGCTATGTTGTAGAATAAAATAGAAATGTTCTCATACAACCAAACACATTTTATTCGGAATCTTCCTACCAGTCCAAAAGTAATTTATGTGTTACGTTCCTTGAATAACATTCTATTCTTTTGCGATTACAAACAGAAATAAGATGAAATGGCACAATGCTGCGATATTTACTTCAGTTATGTAAATGAGATGCATCAGATAAAAAGACTTCCGCATGGTTTGTCCACACGTAATTTAACTTACGCTCCGGAGATAATTGGAATGTGATTAGCTAGAGAGAAACTGCTGTGCATATTCAATAAAAGAAAAAAAGCGAAAAACAAACTAGGTTTTTATCAGCGATGCTGGAAAGCTTAATGAAGAAATCCTTCCACCTAAATCCATACTCTTTGTTGGAAGAACACCAGAACTTGTAAAAAGAACTCTCATTCTATCGAAGAAATATCTTCGCTTGTCGACACAAAGCCAGAGATTAACTTCAGACGTGTGGCAACGGCTCTGACTGAAGAAAATGACGCATATTAAAGAGGTGAAGTGTGTGCTGTAATTGCACATTAACGACATGGTTAATTAAGAACGTAATTAATTAGGCGCGTCTCCTAATTACGGATTAAAGCGGAATGAAGAGGGTGAAACGGAAGAAAAATTATTCTCTTTCAATTATCTTTTCCTGGCTCTTTCATTTAGCGAGTGTTCTGTTTCCCCTTTTTATCGAATTCCCGCTGCGAAAGCCCGGGAAATAATTTCTTGTTCCATGGATTCATTATCTTCTATTGAGATAGATGAAAAGGAATCGAAGCATTTTTCTAATTTTATTTAGGGGACATTGCTATTCAACATTTTCCTAACTTTCATTTTTGCATTAATATTTCTTGCTTTTGTAATTCCGTTCAGGCATCTACTCTATTTACATACAATAATAAAAAAGAGTGAAAGACAACATTTAGAATGTCGTGCATGCTTAATTAATTGATAATCTTTTATCTAATTTGGGACAAAGAAATTTATTATTCGCTGCGTAACGTGAACTTAGCAAAATTAATTCATATTAAAGAACAAAAAGTCTGTTTATGGAACAAATTGAAAAAGCAATTTAACGGAACAAAGCAACACTGTTTCGAATAGAAAAATTATTTTTATATTGTTAAATATACTGCAATAAATGAATTGACTAATTATATAGTTAACTTACTTACATATTCATGATGACTTGAAATAATGGGAACAATTAAAAAAGAAAATCATGTTTCTATTTTAGCTTTTTTGGCAAATGTGCATAGTAGTGATGTGAAGTGAAATGGCATATCGAATTCAAATGTGCATGCATAATTTAACTACAAAACTATATGACGAAAAATTTTTTTCTAAGATTACATACAATTTTAATTTATTATTTAGTGAAAAAAAACGCCTTGTAAAATGTATCAATGTCAATAGAAAGAAAGCACGAAATTAAGAAATTTTATTATGTCAATTAATTTATTATAAAAAAGTTAATGCTGTAATAAATACTCCATGTAGCAACTTGTCGACTTCATTAAAACCGACTTCATAATTATGTGAACAGTATGTGACGATCTATGTTCGAAAATTTTCGTTTGTCGGGGGGGGGGGGGGGGGAAAGCTGAAGGAATGAAATATTTTTTAAATATTGGCGTCGTAGTACGTTTCTTAAACAAGTAAAAAAAATATTACGAAAATCATTGTACATATGGGCTATGAGTCGAGATTCATTTTAAATTAGTTCATTTTAACTGTACATTCGTACTACATTTCGGGCATCATAAGGATGATATTAAATATATATTTTTTTCTTTAACGTAATACATCGATAGATAACTTACATCTGTAGTCGTAAACTTAAACAATGTTTTCTTTCTATATTCCCAAGGTTGCCAGATTCATTCCTCAAATATAAAAATACAAATCACTTAGAAGCAAGTTGAGTTGTAACAATGGGCGTATAAAGAAATTAATCAATAAGAGCTTATTCTATTCGAACATTATTTATGAACCCTTTTAGTGTTGTGATCCCTTTAAAAGTCGGAGCAGTATGGGATCATTCATAAATGATGTCACGCTTCGAGGGGGGGGGGGGGGGTACGTGAAATTGCAACAAATTTTGACAAGGGGAGAGGAGGGGGTAACAAAAGGTGTGACATCATGCTTATGCAACATAGCGTGACATGTGACAAAGGGAGGTAGGGGGCCGTTGAGGTGGGACATTTTGTGACAAAGTGGTGGAGGGGGTCAAATTTATGGGAAATAAGCATAACATCATTTATGAATGGTCCCTATATAGGAAGCCTATGAACCCCTTGTTACGGTGTTTCATTTGTACAATATTCAATGCAACACTTACTGTATAACTTAAATCACTTTAATTAATAAAAAGATGTTTCGCACGCGAATGTAACTTTTCTTGGACAGATTGGGACACCCTCCTCACCCCAGACTTTTACACGACCCCCACGTTGAGAAACGACTTAGGCACAAGAAGGTTTTCCGCCAATTATCCTATCAATTTTTGCCAAATCCCTGTATGAAAATCCTGAAATAAGTAGTAAGAAACTCTGTAAAACTTGCTTCTCTGTAAGCGTAGTGCGAATGCAGAGAAAAAAAGAAAACTTCCGTCTAGAACATTGATAGCAAACCTTTTTGAGAAGTGGATCAAATTTGGTTCATATATTTTTTTCTTTTTTGTACTATCTCGTGGGTCACTAATACCCCTCTGCACCAATGTTAAGTTTTAAAAAATTTTACTGAGTATTTTTAAAACTAAATATCTTTAAAATTCAACTGGCTTAACTGGTAAAAACGGGCGTGGTTTGACAATTTAAAAACTTTTAGTGGGGTTAAAAATTCTCAAGTGTTTGGTTCAAATGGCAATAAGTGTTTCAGTGTTTGAATGAACAAGAAGTAACGAAAATTAAATACATTTTATTAGAAGAAAGTGCTTTAAAAATGGTTATTTGTTTTGGCTTATCCACTTTTTTTTTTTTTCAAAAAACAAAATGTGAGTGAAATTATACACTTTATTTGATATTTTGTAAAGACTTTTGCTTTATTTCAAACACTACAAACGCATTTGTCGTCATTTGCGTAACTTTAGAACTGTAATGATCAAAGTGAAGGTTATAGACAGCATTAAAATTTTGCATTAATGCTGTGCTTGAAACAATACAAATAAAATATAAAAAATTATCCACACAAATTAAAAAATATAAATAAACCCGCGTAAACAAACAAATGGTTGATTAGCAATCCTGGGTCAGTTAAAAAACTTGCGTGGGTCAGCGTCTCACCCACGGGTGAAAGGTTCGCCATCACTGGTCTAGAACTATACGAGCCTACTTCCCCGTATACACCAACTTCAAATTTATAATCTAGCTATTTTTATCTCTCTTTTTCGTTAGTTTTAGTGCTTAATTACTTCAAATATACCTTTTTCAACGGTTAATGCATAGTAGGTTGCGAGAGCAATGTTCACTTTATCGCAATCATTACATAAATCATCATTCCGCAATTATTACATTACACATTCAATTTACATACGCAATCCCTTTACTGGAGGGCACATAAAACTATTTTGGGTGTGGGAATACACATGTGTGTTGATGTATAAATATAATAACCCATCCTCGTGTTGACAGGTTGGTACTTTTACTGACGCAGTAGAATCCGCCAATCTGTCAATACGAAGGCGGAGTTACCGAATTATTAAGATCCAATTAGGTTAATCACAGGTTTCGCCAATCCGTGGTCTCGCCCATACCTGTCACCATAAATGGAAGGGAAGGGCGTAGATGATTGACCCTCTAATTCCCAACTCGGACTCTAGGCGGGCGACGATAACAAAACTTGGGCATTAGAGGGTTAAAATTAAAACAAAATTTAGGTGAATAATTAAATTAAAACAAAGTTTACATGAAAAGAAAATGCTTCCATCGGAAAGCCAATTTCGAAATGGCTATTCGGTGCGCTCAAGTATAAATTCACTCCTCTGCTGCCAACTGCAAAATCGTGCCAAAGTAATTTCTGCATCAAAATTTAAATTTATCATGATTTTTGCTTCTATAAACTTTGAAATGAACTATTACTTTAACAAACACCCCTGAAAATATTGCTCGGCTTCTTGTTAAACATAATTTCATTTGCATAATTACTGTTGAGTGGAATTTTATAGAGTTTAACAAAATTGTTAACTATATAAACCGTAACTATTCTTTGTAGCTCTCCTTTTAATTACAAAAATGTATAATAAAACATATTACTAAAATATTCCCATGTTTCTTGATAAAAACTTGTATCTTTTTTCGCGCATTCATTTATCAAAAAATATTTATGTTCTTAAATCCAAAATAAACGAGAGAAAAAAGTGAGAACAAACGCTTTGTAATTTTTTAAGGCTTGCATTCAAATGGAAATGTATATTTAATATCAAAAAGATTAAAGCTTGTCAGTTTCTTTTGTATTGAAACATGTTTCGGAAGAAAATTACAAATAATGAAAAAGCAACAAAGATTACTCGGAAAAAGCATTATTTCGAAACATTTAGCATAACAGTTTCCCGTTGAAAGTGTTGGGGAATGTAAAACCGTATTTAAACAACCTCACAAATTAAGATCCTGAAGTCTGCCTTATTTCCCAGGGGGCGCTTGGTGGAAATCTTCGTCGCAAATAGGAAAAAATAACAGTTAACGAATTCGGGGCGAATTAAGAATTTACAAATGTTGTTTGAAGATGGGTTCGGAGAAAATAATAAGGATGTAGCATGGAGAAATGTTATGAGTTTGTACTGCCTCATTAAGATTTGAATAAATAAGTCTTGCGGGCTTATAAGTTTAAAAATCAAACTTGAGAATGATGTCTCGATGTAAACAAACTAAGGTGTTGCCACTCCAAAGAACCGGAAATTAAAAATTGAATGGAAATACTTTTTAAAAAATAGAAATAAATTTGTTGAAGTCCGTAAGTTACGATAATAAATATAAATAGTCTGTTACTTTTCTATGCTAATCATTAAACACATTTTTGCATATCGTTTTACCGTAGTTTGTTTTTTGCATGACGTCAGTATCGTATCGAGCCGCACAATTTAATCGTAACTGGTCCACGTTAAGTGAAATATATATGTAGATATTGCCGGTCCGATTGTAATCGCTAGAAGTCGCTACGTATAGAACCCCAAAACGTGCTTTCACTCTAAGTGTGCTGTTTTGTTTATGTTCATTTTCCACGATTTTGAATTTCAGTTAAAGGATAGTAATAAGAATGGCTGCTCAGTTGGTGATGATTTTAGTTTTAGAAATGTCTATAAGCAGATATAGTCATTTGTCAAGTTTAAGGAAAGCTAAATGCAGGAAAATAATTTCTCAAATAACTTTTGTAAGTATTGCTTTCAAGATAAGTTCTTAATTAAATTAAGAAAATTTGTGAGATTTATAAAACTTATTACAACAGTGGTTTTGCTTCAAAATCAGTAAATAAATTGAACGTGAGGAAAAAAAGGGATTTTCAATAAGATATGGCGCTATACATTGAACACTTTTGTTGGTGGTGACAAGAGAAAGTATATACAGGGTGATTATTTAAAGTTCAACTTCTATGAAATCTCTTGAAACCTTATTTTTGAAAAAAATTACAAGCTGTTCATGAACTGGGGTGTGTTCATTTACTCGTCGGGTTACTCTATACTGTAAAAAAAAAAATCTAGTTCAACCATTCACCAAAAAAAAAAAAGAAAAAAATTGTAATTTGGCTGCAACCAACATTCGGTTAAGTTGAACCATGATGTAGTTTCAACATAAATGTGAAACTAGGAAATATTATAATGGTTCAGCTTTTTTACCAAATGTTGCTTGCGCCTAAATTTCACTTATTTTTTTTTTTTTTTGGGGGGGGGGGGGGTTAGAAGGTTGAACTAGAATTTTTTTACAGTGCAGTAGAAAAAGGTTCCTTCTCTCAAAAGTACAGCAGTATGCATAAAACGTACAAAAGGAAGGAATTTAATATTGAGGACGGATTTCGGGTGTTTTCCCTTAGAATGAGCTGCTGGTGTTTGGTTTGGTAAAAAGTAAAAAAAAAAAAAACTAGTTTTAACTGTCAAATGACTTACAACTGCAGAGCATATGAGAATAATTTCACCAACCTGATGTATTTTTTCTCTCCCTCCTTCTTTAAGAAAAAAAAAAGGACTCTTATCAAATATTTAGTTGAGTGAACTCATTATGGTTAATAATAACTAAAGAGAAAGACATGCACTAATTATATTTGATATTTTCTGAACTCTTATACTTTGACAAAATAATCTGAGAGACGCAAAGTTGTACTGACTGTGAAGCTGTCCATGACTTGAAAGATCTTCATATTTAGAAAAAAGTTCAACCTTTCACCAAAAAAAAAAATAAATAAAAAAATAATAATATTAAATCGCCAAAAATGTTTTAAGTTACATGGTTTTATTTAAATTCAAAACATCGTTGCATTATCCAAACAAAACTATTGTTGCCAAACGGCAAATGCTAATGCTGATCATTTCCTCAGAGCCAAAATTATTATTTTTTTTTTCCTAATTAACGTTATAATAAATTATAAAATGGATGGATTATTGTATTGTCATCGAAGATAAGCTTGTGTGCAAAATTTGAAGATAATTTATGCAGTAATAGTTGTCGAAAACCGCCTTACAAAATTCCGCCACAAGTCAAGTTAAATAAAACCATGTAAAAATGGTGAAATTTATCTACAACCATATTTGGTACTAAAGTTGAACAACTATAATGGTTCTTAATTTCACATTCATGGTGAGACTACACATTATAATGGCTCAACTTTATTCCAAATGTTAGTTGCAGCTAAATTTCACCATTTTTTAATTTCTTTTTTTTTTTTTGTGAAAGGTTTGAAGTAGAATTTTTTACCTAGTGTACTCTGTTTAATATAACTTTGAACTTTTAGCAATATAAAGAGATATTGAATCTACGTCCAGCTACCCCGAAAGTTGTCTTTAGCAGCTGATCAACCAGGTGCGCTAAACCTTACCCTTTTTGCATTGTAACTCTCGAGCTGCAAGAATGTCACGAAAGTATCAGTATTTGATGACAGAATAATGAAAAGATTCTGAATTAAAAACTTCGAACTTTTTATTTTAACGAGCAACGCATGAACTTTCACCGAAAATATCAAAAGCTTCTAAATTCAATTCACACACAAAATGAATCATCGCTAATGATAAAACTGTTCCATTGTATTTATATTTGCGAACCTGCTTTTGATTTCTTTCAAAACGAACAGCTTTCGTTATTGTCCTGAAATTGATTGAAGTAAGAAATTAATATTTCTCTCTATTTCAGACACTAAATTCAAAAGATGCGTTGGAAGATGCAAATGGCGGCAATAAGCTTAATTTGCTATTGCATTTAAATGTTAATGACTATTCTGACAAAGCAATTCGTACGCGAATGCAAGCAGTTCATATTCTTTAACATCATTGTCGAGCTATTTGTTCTTATTATCTTTCGATTGTCGATTTTATGAAAAGGAATAATTAGTAGAACGCAATTATCACTGAATGTAATTAGCTAAATATGAATTTCGTCTGCGTTCGTTATGAAATGGCATGTTTCAAGCAATATTTTTTTATTTATCCTTCTATGCATTGCAGAATGATGTAGAACAAATTTCGAACAATTACCGCTCAAGATTGGATTATTAAATGTAATTTATTGATATAAACAGAATCGTAAACAACTTTCCACAATGGCGCCTACTTTGAATTGTAGATGTCTGTATATTATTATTATTTTCTTTCTTGGAAATATACGTTCTTTTCTCTTTCTACATCGTTAGTGTTTCCAGTTATTAAAATGTAATTATGTTATGCTTGCACAAGCAACTGGTTTTGGTATTGAAGAAATTCAAGACGTTTGTACATTTTCTAAATATTTTAGATTTGACCTTGTTGCATCTTACTGTTGCTTTTGTGTATCTACTACATTTCTCACAGAATTTTTTAAAATAATGTGCCGGGAAGCTTGCGTAAATATTGAAGCTTAGTGCACAAACAAAAACTTAAACATTTTTTTTATGTGTGTTACTTTTCAATTTCTTTATAAGGACGGTAACCAATTTTTCCATAAAAATATTTAAAATAACGCTATACATCCATTATTCCAATAACGTGTACCATTGTTTGATGATACCCTCTCATATTTTTCGTTATACATATTGCCGAACGGCGCAAATACTAAGAAGTAATCACAGTTACAGTGAAGGTGGTCATTGTGAGCCTGGATTTAGCGAGGAAAATTAATATAAATGCTTGGTTTAATGTTAAAAGATCTTTATATATATATATATATATATATAAAACCCGGTTACAACAAGCATGACTCGAATTTAGCGAGTATATCTTGCATGATAACGTCTTCAATTTTTTCTTTTCGAGAAGGAATTTCGCGAAATTAAATGGAAATGTTGATGAAAAATATGGAAATTTTGCAAAAGTTGGATATTGACACAAAAACAGTTGATGGGGCCCAATTTGCAGAAAAGATGGCTTATCTTAATCTACAACTTTAACGTCGGCAATTGTCGAAAATCGGGGAAGGGGGGGGGGGGGGGGGCTCGACAAACCACTGACCAGTTTTCCCCCTTGTATGATAAATAATGAAAAATTTTAAAAAAGGATGTTTTTTTAAACCATAATTTTTATTAAAATCAATTTTACGGCGATAAGATTTGAATTAATACATGTTTATATCAGCTCCTTTTTTAAGTGCTATTTTTTGTGCAATTTTTAATTGTGGTCTCTATCTACTCTCTACAGCATATTTATTTATTTATTTATTCTGAGTGTGTTGCCAAAAATGTAGTTAATCATGAAGTTTCAGAAAAAAAGGCCTCTTCATTTATGCGCTCTCAATTAGCCTCACAAATACAGGTTTGAAAGTTTAAAATTAATTGCAAGTCCATGTAAATGCCTCCAGTACAAATATAACTCTTCAGATGCGTTCTAAAAATATTATTACAGTCTATGTTTAAAAAAAATCAAGTGTAGCTATAGTCAAAATTAAAGTTATATTCCAAAGCACGTTCCTTTGGAAAGGACATTAATAATGTTTCTTCATTTACTTATTTATTTTTTAATGCTGCTACAACATACATTTATATTTATTGATTGTTGATGATAAAGCTTAATACAAAGCCAATGACATAAGCATTGAAATACCAATGCTTATGTCATTAGCTTTGAAAAAATTCTGTGCCTATATGAGCGTTAAAAGTGGAACAATGTTGTTTTCCAAGAGAAATACGAAGCACAGTGAAGTGGATATTAATTTTTGTGTTTTCATTGTTTTTGTTGAAGGCCAATGACATAAGTAAAAATTTGAAGCATCTATTTGCTATCATCTGTACATCACTTTATTCTTCGATTAAATTTTTTGTGTGCTGGAATTTTTAGTCGTACAGAGGACTCGATGCGTGTGTTGTGTGAAGTGAGAAATTCTGAAGCAATTGTTTACTGAGAGGAGAGTTGAAAATCAATACAAGAGCTGTTACAATCATTAGAAACCGATAAATACCAAGCAAATAGTATGAGGAATAAAATGAACTTATATTTCAAAATTTCATAGAGTATATATATATATATATATATATAAAAATTATAACTCCTTTTTCTGAAGAGAAAAACATTTTTTTATCTGTCTATTATCTTCATCACCACTTTAATGCATAGAACTCTTTACTTCTTTTCATATTATATTTATGGAAGTTTTTCTTTTCATTGTTAAAATAATAATAAGAATGTTTTTATATTTATTTCACATATGATATTTTACTCATGTTTGATAAGGTACCTTAAATATGAATGAATTTAAAATCTTCCTGGAGTAATAAAAGCTTTCATCTTCCCTGCGAGAGCTTACTTTCATATATAATTCTCTTACATTTACAAATCAAATTTTGATAAATTTGAAATTATATGAGCATAAGGATTATGTTTCTTTTTGAGCTGTCAAACAAATGTAAATCAACAAAATTGAAAAAATTGGAAACGAAATCTTCGCTTTGTGTTCTCGAAACTTACGCCAATATCTCCCACATCAAGAGAGCGAAGCCTATATATAAAAGAAGGATTATCATTCAAGGAAGTTCTACACCTTTCTCTGGCGATAGAACGTCTTCGGATCTGGCGATAATGGAATTCAATCTTCCCCCATGCCCCCCTCGCATTCTTAACACCGGAAAAATCCGCCTGAAAAAATACTACAAAATGATTTTTGATGATTTGAACGCAGTGTTACAATTACCATAACAATGGTCGTTTCTTTTTACATCGCCATTTTCTTTACGCGTTCCAAATCCTAGAGCCGGCGAACGCTAATCGTCTGCTTTTATCCGGTTGCCATCCCGAGGGAAATAAAAATGGTTGTCTTAATCGTGGTGCTTATATACCTGGCGCCGCAGCGTGATCGCTCAACCTTTATTGATCTATTTTCTGTGTATTATCTGTGTCCCTCGCTGTTTGCCTTGCAAATTGATCTTTACAGAAGCATGTTTCATTTTAACAGAATGAAGAGGAAAGCTGCTAAGCCTCCGCGAGATGAGTAGATTCAGTTAATTTTATTGCGTTTTCCGATCTGTTTACTCAATTTCCGAGATTCCCGCCAACAGACTTTTTTTCCTTCCTTTCCGGATTCTCCCTTCCATGTCATTCTCGTTTTAATTTCGGGAAAAATGCATCTTACAACAAAGCTGTTATTTTGCGTTTGCCGTAATAAGTATATTGTTTTGATGGACTACTTAGATTATAATGTCGATGGAAAAGAATAAAATTTGAAAGATACTGCTTTGTTAAGTAAAGCCAGATTTATAGTAAGATTTTGGATTACTGCTTTTTTTTTCTAGATATTATTCTATAAAGCTCAAATGTATTGTATTTAAAGATATATGAAAGCTTGTATTTTATTTTTACGATGGAAGTTTAATTAAACAGCCACAACAACAGCCGTTCTTTGCTTGATTTTTAAATATTTATCACAATATTTTATTATGTCAAAATTAGTTGGCATCTTATTGTGGTATTGCGTATTCCTAAATCAGTTTTGAAACAGAATTATAAATAGTTTAATGCTTCTTTTCTTTAGTCTATTAATTTGTGAAACGCTTCTATTTAAATATTTAAAAAGAATAGTGCTATAAACTCAATATGTCAGGAATATGGCTACGATTTTTGTGACGTAAACATTTTTAGTGCTCATATTCTGGGCAGTTGTAAGGCAGATAAAAGTAGTACATTCATTTTTTTTTTATTTTTTTTGCAAGGGGAATCGGAACACCAGCAACTCTCATTCTAAGTTAAAACGCCCGAAATCCGTCTCATATATTGAATTCGTTCCTTCTGTATGTTTTCTGTATACTCAGGGCCCAATTTACATTTTGAATCACTATAGGCACAACTCATGTTTGGGGGCCCCTCACGCAACAAAAAATTTTCAAACATAAAATTTTGGGGGCCCCAAAGCGCGAAAACTAATTTGTTTTTCAAATTTCAGAGTCACACCAAAGTTTGGGGGCCCCCAAAGTGCAAAAACTAATTTGTTTTTCAAATTTCAAATTGTCATTTAAAATTCGGGGGCCCCCAAAGTGCAAATTCCTTGTGGTTTTAAAATAATTTAATAATACAAATTTTCTGTGAAGCAACAGAACACTAACAGTTTGTTTTTAAAAGATGTTATTTTTAAATATTTTTCTAAAAAAATTTAAATTACAAAAAAAAAATAATAACCAAAATTAGGGACCCCTTCAAAGTAGGGCCCTAGGCCCGGGCCTCGCCTAATGGTAAATAAGGCCCTGTGTATAATGCTGTATCTTTTGAGAGAAGGGACTTCTTTCTAATACACTGTAAAAAATTCTATTTCAACCTTTAACCAAAAAAATGGCGCACTTTAGCTGCAACCAACATTTGGTACAAAAGTTGAACCATTATAATGGCTCCTAGTTTTACATTCATGGTGAAACTACACCAATGTAATAGTTCAACTTAGTACCAAATTTTACCTCTAAGCTAAGTGAATTTGTACATTTAGTTTACCGCACAGGTTTTTTTAAGTTAGATACATTTAAATATTTAAGCAATGTTTTGTCTTCTTTAGAAAAGAAGTTTATGTTCTGTCTGGGAAAAAAGGGCTTGAGGACTTCATTAAAGGACGAATGCTAAAAACTGCTCGAGCTAAAAGCTTTGGTCGTGGTAAGTTTTCTTCATCATTTCTAGTTTTAATTTTTTTACAATTAGCTTTTGTGTTACATTAATGTTTTCCATGGTGCATAAAGAAGGTAGCAAGATCTTCTGTCGGTCGAAACACCTAAAAACGAATTTTATGTATTTATTTATTTATTTATTTTATTTTTGTGGAGGCACTCGCCTTGTTGGCATTCGCCCTTTTCAAAGCCACGGAAATTGCTGGCTATTTGTGAAGGGTCGCCTGATATGAGGCCAACATTAACTCTAACACGCAGTAGTTGGATGACATCAGATGGTGCCCCCGCACCTACGCCTCCGGTTTTTGACTTGAGACTGATGGGGAGGGAAATTTTCACCAGACCCGGTAGCCTTGGAACTGCCTCGGGATTTCAGGGTCCACGGATTTTGCATCCACGTATCCCCAAGTGAACATGGCGGGTCTTCAGCGAGTCGGGTTTGGAACCCCAAACCTTTCGGTTCGAAGAGCGACGCTCTAACCACTAGATAACCACGCTGCCTACCTATTCAAACTTTTTAATTTTCCACAGCTGACGCGCTGATACGTTTGATAACGTTGGCATGGTGAGAAAATCGAACGTTTGTTGCCGCATTTGGTTAGGGATCATTCATAAATGATGTCACGCTTCGAGGGGGGGGGGGAGGAGGGTTCGTGATGTTGTGACGAAGGGGGGAGGGGAGGGGGTAACAAGAAGTGTGACATCATGCATTATGCAACATAGCGTGACATGTGACAAAGGGGGGAGGGGGATCCGCTGAACTGTGACATATTGTGACAAAGGGGATTAAATATATGAGAAAAAAGCGCGACATCATTTATGAAAGGGCCGTTCATAAATGATGTCGCGCTTTTTTCTCGTATAGGCGAGATGTCTTAGCGGCGATGTAGATCAGGGAGGGTAAGTGAAGGAGAGACCCACTCTTCTTCGTATCTAATATAAAATATTCATCATACATTTAACGCAAAAATTCATGCACCATTATTCCCGAAGTACTTTGACATTATTTTCATAAACCACGTGATGAAATATAGTAATAAAACTCTCGTCGAAGGAAGTTATAATGTATAGATTTAAAAAAATCCTAGAACACTTCCAACTTTTATGTAATTTTTATATGTTTAGTATCTCGTCAATTTAAGGAATTCCTAGATTCCTAGTTTCTTATGAGCTTGTTTGGAGTCCCAAAGGCTCTTTTGTTCCCATTTTTTACGAAGCTCCAATACTACAAGTATCTTATGAATTTATTTGGAGTTCCAAGGGCCCTTTTACGTTCAATTTTTCACGTAGTTCTAATACTACAAGTACCTTATGAATTTGTTAAGAGTTACAAGGTCCCTCTTATATCCAACTTTGTATGGAGTTCCAATTATACACGTACCGTAGAACCGCGGTTATCCGAGCCCCGATTAACCGACCTTCCGGGTTAACCGAGGCACCCTTGCCGATGGCTTCGTCACTGACTGACGTCAGTTGCTTTTTCATTTCGCTAGTGAACAGTTCGTTTACGGTTTGTTTATCTTTGTTTGTACAATACTGTATTGGTTACGTGATGAATGTTACACCCAAACGAACTGTTGTGTCTTTGGAGACTTAATTACATGCCATCAATAGACTCGATAAAGGAGAGACAATTAAAAAAGGGGCTTCAGATTTAGGTGTGATAACAATAACCGAGTCATATAGTAAACGATAAAATTTTATTGCTGGAAAAATCCGTACTTTTGCCCATTTACAAATAAATGCACTGTCGAATTCCACAAACAACGTTAACTTACATGATGTTGGAAACAAGCCATGTTTTTGAAAATGTATTTAGCGAAAAAATGATTGTAACAAGAAAAATTTAATAAGAATCTGTAGATTGTTGTCTTAAAAAGAAGATGAGTTACTCATTGTTTATTTTCTACTAATTTTACGAATTCGACGACTTAGGAGATGCAACTCATCGACGCAAAATTCGAAGCGCCCTCGTCATCTGAGCAAAGTACCTTGTCTGAACAGTAATTTCAGAATATGATTTACAAACAGGAAAAAATAGTTTATTTTCCGCTAGTTTTTGCTGATTTAAGAAAAGTAAGCTCTGTAACTTGATAACAATAAACGAAGTTTTGATTACAAAAACCGATGATTTTTCAATGTATTTTTATACAAACGGGCGGGAGTTGGCGATGTTGATAACATTAAACGACTGATCACATTAACAATGATCATATAAAGCGGTGTTATGCTTCTAAGATGGCAAAAATTAGGCATTTTAAGTGTCTTAAAATTAGATTTAAGATATTTGTACTTCCAAGATTTTGACCATCGTATTACATAACACGAGTGCACGGATGGGGCTCTGGATGTGACTTTCGGGTTTCCATATACTGTGAGGTTCAAAAGTCTCATATCACAGCTATTGTAAATATCTTGTATTAGTTTATATACATTCAAACTTGTTCTGCATAATTGAAGAACATACGTCCCGACGTTTCAATAATGTTTTTTAAATTATTAAAACAAAATGAAAAATTACCATTACATTAATCATATTGCATTCGGAACTATTTATAAATGAATCCTGCGGGGGAATTTCAGTTATGTAGGGTTGGGGAAACTTTTGGAATATCGTTTAATTTTTTCTGATAAATCAAATCTGGTAGCAAATCTGAACTGTTTTCGACATTGAGTCATTAAGATAGTCGAAGTATAATAGATTCAGAGTGTTGTTTTCACTCACAGTGATCAGTTCCAAGTGAAATGAAAATAACGACCTCACATGATAAATAGTGATGGGCATAATCGAGTGATCGCAATCGAAAACTCGATTTCAACGAACATCTCTAGTTCTCGAGATATTCACTCGATTGCTCGATTATCAGAACCACTCGATTTCCGATCATTTGATTATTGAAATCTCTCGATTAGGCCCATCGCTAATGGTAAATATTTCAGCTTCAACGGCCAAAATATTATTCTTAGCAGTGTACTCCCAATAGCGTTACAAGACAGTGTGGTGACGTTATAAGTGCAATTCAGCATTGTTTTATAGTGCTGTTACGAGCATTACAAAATGTTGAGCTGTACTTATTTGCAATTTGAAATAAAGCAAAGTAGCATCCTTTTGCCATTTTTGCTCTGTACTCATGACGAATTGGGATAAACAAAGCCTTTGTGTAATGCAAAAAAAAAAAAAAAATCTCCTGAAAATAACGGAATAAGTACGGCAGCAGAATTGCCGGAAATATTCCGTTTGTGATAATATTTTCCCGAGATTTGACAGAAGCTCCATTTCTTTTGTCTCCGTTAATCCAAATCAGTTTGTGAAAATACGGCAACCGTAAAACGGAAAAGTTCCGTTCTCGTATTTTCAGGACGTGATATTTCCGTTTTTGGAAGGAAAAACCATGCATTGAAGCACAACGGAAATCTTCCGTTAAAATCAGCCAAAAAACACTCTGAAAATCCAGGTTTTTTTTAACAGTATGCTACAAATGAAAAAAATAAAAATAAACTTAAAATTGAGCTGTCGCACTTTCTTGACTCCCCTCCCCCTCGAAGCGGGACATCATTTATGAATGACCCTCAAAATGGAAAGATTCACAATCAACTTAGAGAACTTTAATAATAAAAAATGCAACTAAACCACTTAAGCCAGTGGTTCCCAAACTGTGGTATGCGTATCACTAGTGGTACGCAAAGCCTCTCCAGGTGGTACGCGTGCATGTCCAAAAATGAAGAGAAAGACTGTACTGGGAAGCATTGCTTTGTTTTTTGTTCTGATGGTGCTCGGACGATTAGAGGAGTTTTTCCCAAAATGAAATATATTTTATATATTTTATTTTATATACAGCTTTATTTTAATAAACGCTTGTCTCTGCCTTAATAACTATCAAAAATTGTATAATTTATATTACCTAGTCGCCCTAGTATTGTTCTTTAATCTATAAGTAGTCTGTTGTATACAATAAAGCTATATTCGCAGTGGTACGCAAATGGTTTGCAAGAAAAATGGTGGTACGCGGAAAAAATAGTTTGGGAACCACTGATCTAAGCAACTATTTTGTTCTATCCCTTGTCACTAAACAAATAATCCCGCTATGCGCTTGACTTCCTAAAGACACAAAAGATTAAATTAAAATTATGTCAGCGAACTACGTCGCCAATTTTCGTTAGTGCCTTAAAATTGTGATCATTCAATAGAAGCACTCGTGAATATTAAATTATGCATTCAGTTGTTGTAGCATGTCTGAGTTTACGCCGACCCGGTATTTAATGATAACTTCAATAATGCTTAGTTTATGCATAAAATTCGGAAATTCTGAATAAATCTGTCGGTGCTCAAATCTCATTCTCGCAAATAAAGTGGGCATCAAATCCTCGTCTTCCGTTTACGACGTAAATCTATTTCCCCTTATATACATTCCATCCACAAATGCACGGTCTCCTATTTTCCCCTGCCTGCTGGTATAGATAGGCGCTGTTTACGACGCCTTCATTTTCATCTTCCCAGAAGCCCCCATTAATAATATCAGCCATGATGGATTGGGCGGAGTTGAAAGTGGGCGGGGACGGATCCCTCCGCCATTGGATGTGGACGTTGCCTTGGAAACGCCAGTTTATGTGCTCCTCTTCATCTCGCTTCCTTCTTTTCTCATGAGGAGGTGATGCTGGGGAAAATTTGGGAGAGGGAAGAAGAAACGGTTATCTTGAAAGGAAGAACTTTTTTTCACCAACCTGATGTGTATTTTTTTCTCCCTCCTTTATATATATAAAAAAATTAGTTGAGAGAACTCATCATAGTTAATAATAACTCGCAGAGGAAAAAGACATGTGCTAATTATATTTGATATTTTCTGAACTTTTATACTTTGACAAAATAATCTGAGTGATGCGATGTTATAATGACTGTGAAGATTTCCGTGATTTGAAAGACCTTCATAGTTTTAAAAATATGTCGTGTTCTACACTAACAAATTCTGGTTTAACCTTTCACCAAAAAATGGTGAAATTTAGCTGCAACCAACATTTGGTACTAAGTAGAACCATTATACTGGTGTAGTTTCACCTATTTTCATCATGAATGTGAAATTAGGAACCATTATAATGATTCAACTTTAGTACCAAATAAAGGTTGCAGCTAAATTTCACCATTTTTTTCATTCTTTTGGTGCAAAGTTGAACTAGAATTTTTTTACAGTATAGGATGCGTACCGTGGAACGGGATTTTCTTAAGTAAAAATAGCACTCCAACTTAAAAAAAAAAAAAAAAACAATTAAAAACATCTCTTTAAATTAATTTTTAAACTAGTATTTCGTTATGTTCGTGGAATCATCATTCATTATTTAGAAATTGTTCCTTTTCGTTTCATTTCTTTGAAAAAATTTTAGTTTTGTAGTTCTGTTTTGAAAGAACATGTTGAAGAATTTTTAGAGGCGGATAAAATATCATCTTTGGCGCTCAAGTGGGCAAATCAAAATAATTGACATTATTTTAGAACGAAACTGAATTTTTTATTTAGTTACTTAAACTTTGAGGAAAGATTTTGCGTTTATTCTCTCAGTATGAAGCTGGTGAAAAAAAAAAAAAAAATCTTCTACCAATAATTAAGAAATTTAAATTAAAAAAAAAGAAAGGAGAAAAAAAGCAAAAATTTAAAAAATAAAAATAAAAGTAAACTGTGTAAGATATTTTTTATTTTAAAGGAGATTTAAGCTTTATTAATGCTTACATCCATTTGCTTTTAAACCCAAATAAAACAAATTTTTACAGCATAAGAAGTTTTGAGATGAAAACAGAGCAAAAATTTACATCTGGATTACTTTTGAAATCGTCTGGGATATAAAATTTAAAATTTTCGACTTCATTTCATTAACGGCAAAAAATGTCATTCTTCACTGTAATATTAACCTTAATAATTTATTATCAAATAAATAAATAAATAAATATTTAATTAAAATAGTAAAAGTACGACAACTATAACTTGTTTCTAAACACTCTTTTACCTTTCTTTATTCACCTTTTTAAAATTTACGTTCCGTGTGTTCATTTTTGTAATGAATGTAACAACATTTATTCACACAAAATTGCTATAAAGCTATGATAAGATGATATTAAATTTGCTTAAAATATCTTCTCTCTTTTTCTTTTGTTTAATTGGGATGAATATGTTTACTCTTGATAAAGTAAACAGTCATTTAAAGTTCCGAAATCGTCTGTCTGATTCCAAATAGAAGTTTACATATTTTTTTCAAATATTTCCCATGCAACTTTGTTTGTAATGGGACAAACGTATTGATTCGTCGCCATTTGCAGGCCTAGGGACTGGCAAACATCTTTCTTGAGCCACCACTATCGGCGAATGCTATTAGCACTTGAGAATTTTTGCGCCCGGTTTCTTTACCTAGGGGGAGGCACCTGGGGTCTGAGTATGTGAAGCTGCAATCCATATGTATATTTCACTTAATGTGGACCAGTTACGATTAAATTTTGCGGTACGATACGATACTGGCTGGCAAAAAATAAGCTGTGGAATAACGATATTTAAAAATTTGTTTAATGATCATAGCAAAGTAACATAATATTTTTATTAGTATTTATTATCGTCATTTACGCAACTTTAACAAATTTATTTATGTTTCTTAAAAAGTATTTCCATTCATAACTCAATTTTTAATTTCCGATTCCTTGGAGTGGCAACACCTCCGTTTATTTATATCGAACGATCATGCTCATGCTTATATCAAGCGATCTTTTCTTAAGCCTTTCGAATTTTAAAATGGCTAATTTCCTATTCTTTGGCGTGGCAACACTTTAGTTTGTTTATATCGAGCGGATGATTCTCAAGTTTGATTGTTGAACTTATAGCCCGCTGATGTTTTGTAGGGAATCAGCTAGTAGGGATTTAATTTAGCCCAGAGTATCCAGGCCAAATGGATATTCAAGGAATCTTTAGCCGTGTAACCATGTAGAATGGACACTCGATTTCCTGCATCCCGTAAATCTAGCGACTTGGTGGTAGGTTTTGAACTCGCGAGCTTGGGTGTAAGAGTACGCAGCACTACGCCCCCCTACCCCCCAAGCAAACTATAACGGCTTATAAGCGAGCTCACTTTCACCTTTGGGGTTGAATACCACCGCGTGCCAAACACTCTTCTCGAGGTGATAAAACCGGAACAATTTCTATGTACTTCCTTGCGACAACAACCAAACCCACCACTCCACAAAGCGCAGAAGCCCTTCCCCGCAAACAGTGGTTTCAAAGATCAAATCATGACCCCCACGCGACGCTTTTTAACCTTTGTGGTGAACAGCACCGTAACCCGTGAAACGAGGTCTATTGTGCAACCGAAGACCCCTTGGGCGTGAGCTTACGGGTTGTGTTACGTGACCAGTCCATTGTCAGGCTCTACGAGGGCGGATAATTGACATACCATCCGCAGATGGTCAACTGCCTCTGGACCATCCGGGCAGCTGTTGTTACCTACCGGTCAGCAAACAGAGAAAGTTCCTGCTGAAAGGGAAAGTCGAAATTGAGACGTCTACAGCTCGGATGTGGTGGTGAAGGGTTCCAAAGAGATTATTTATGTATACTTTGGGCCAAAAGCCGGGGGACAGTTTGCTGTAAAGATTTAGGAACGATGGTAACTCCAAATGTCTTGATTCTTGAGGTGAATGGGGAAAATTCTTTGTCCCATTGCTCGCTGTTCAAATCTCTGGCGCAAAGAAAAGGATGTGTTTAAAAGATCATGACTTTCATTGCGTAGCGTTTACGCAACTTCTCAAGTTAGATATTTGGTAGGCATTTGAAATAGAATATCTTTTAAACTCTTTGACAAACAATTTGCTTTTCCTAGGGCCAGTCCCCCATTTTCGCATTTTTGAATTCGTCTTTGCTTACACGTGCCAAACTTCTTTTGTGAATATGAAGGACATATACATTACATTGCTGAAATTTCTGGATTCAGTTATACTAGAAGTTGGGGCGGATGGATACTTAAACTGAATGCATTCTAATTTTTAATACTGTTCAACAAGTTTAGCTGTTTTTTTTTTTTTTTTTTGTCTCCAATAGGCAGCGATGCTAAATCTGCTGAATAGAAATTAAAAATTTTAGTGTCTTTTGGGAGTTGAGTTAAATTTGCATAGTTCAACCGACTTTGAAGCTATTCTTTTGCGTTAAACTTTGAATCAACTGAATCTGTCTTTATATACCTGTTGTGAGCTTTTTTCTTTCTTTTTTCTTATTACATCTCGGAAGTGTTGCTTTTAGAAGCTTTTGTTGAACCATAAAATTATCTTCAATCGTGAAATTAACTTGATGAATTAATACGAAATAAACTGAAAAAACTTTTCTAAAGCGTTTTTTGTTTATTTTGTGCTTAATGTTCAAGCATCTTAACGGGTTAAACTTATCGAAAAAATGTTCGTAATAGTTGACGAATTTAAGAAAGCATTTACACATATTTTCAATTATTTACGACTTCGAAGAGCTGCACACTTTAAACTTCAAATGTCCAAAAATAGTTAACTTTCATAATCGCTTAGACAAGCGTGCATGATATAATACACCAAATTTGTGTTTTAACAAATCTGCTTTTATGATTTATTTTTTCTGAACAAAGGTAAAAAGGTAAACCTTTTACTTCTTACTTTATTTTAGTTAAACGTACAGCACCTCAAATATGCAAATATCTAATTAAAATTTTCACCGCTAGGTCACTCAGACCTTTGTAACACATATCATTTACTTTTTCTACACAAAGATGAACCTTTTACTTCTTATTTTATTTTAGTTGAACGATTTTCACAAATGTTTCACGAATGATTATGTGAATAACTACTATTTAAAATTTGCACACCCCTTGGTCACTTAGAGCCTTGTAACATATATCATTTATTTTTTCAACACAAAGGTAAACGTTTTACTTCTCATTTTATTTTTGTTAAACGCTTAGAGCAAATGGCTTCATGAATGACTATGCGAACAACTAGTATTTAAAATTTTCTCACCACTAAGTCACTCAGAGCATTGTAGAAGATATCATTTACTTTTTTTGCACAAAGGTGAACCTTTCACTTCTTATTTTGTTTTAATTGAACATTTGTCGCAAATGCTCACGAATAAGTATGTGAATAATAACTATATATAAAATTTCGGTCACTTAGAGCCTTGTAACAGATATTTATTTTTCCTGCACAAAGGTAAATCTTTTACTTCTTACATTGATTTAGGTAAACGCTTAGGGCAATTGCCTTCACGAATGACTATGCGAACAACTAGTGTTTATCCCTTTCTCACCACTAAGTCACTCAGAGCCTTCTAACAGATATCATTTACTTTTTATGCACAAAGGTAAACCTTTTACTTCTTATTTTGTTTCAGTTAAACGTTTAGCATAAATGCTTAACAAATGAGCACGTGAATAACTTTAGAATTTGCACACCACTCAGTCACTTGTTAGAGTTTTGGGACATGTATCATTTATTTCTTATGCACAAAGGCAAACCTATTATTTCTCACTTTACTTTAGTTAAACGCTTAGTGCAAATGGCTTCAAGAATGACTATGCGAACAACTAGACGTATTTAAAAGTTTCTCACCACTAAGTCACTCAGAGCCTTCTAACAGTATCATTTATTTCTTCTGCACAAAGGTAAAACTTTACTTCTCACTTCATTTTAGTTAAACGTTTAGCGCAAATGCTTCACGAATGAGTATGTGAACAACTTTTCAATTTGCACACCACTCGCTCACTTATTATAGCGTTTTGTAATATGTATCATTTCTTTTTTCAGCACAAAGGTAAACCATTTACTCCTCACTTTATCATAGTTAAACGTTTAGCGCAAATGCTTCACGAATGACTATGCGAATAACTATTTAAAATTTTCACACCACTCAGTCACTTAGAGCCTTGTAACAGTTATCAGGCCCTTTTTAGGGCTACGAGAAAGGAAGGAACTTTTAGCTGTCATTCGAAGGACCCATTTCCGCGCGGGGACACAGTAGCTCAGTCCTGTTAACCCCTCACTTAACCCTCGCAGATAAGACTTCGAAAAATTCCCAAAAAGCTCTGAAACTCTTGAAGACTATCAAGAAGCTGACATGTGGTCGATGTATTGTGGGAGTCTACGAAAATCTCATGCTAAGGCAACAACCTTGTTGAGGGTATAAAGTTGGGAAGATGCGTTGTGTTCGAAAGCCATTTTCCCTTGTTTCACGTTCAGATACTTCATGCTAGATAATGAAAGTGGCAATGTTAAAAGGATCAACAGATTTTCCACGACATGAAGCGGGTGGAGTTTAGTTGCAGGCGAAACATTAAAAATAAGCAATCAAATGCAAATCGTCATTGTCAATCAATCTGCTGCTGAAGGAGGCCTTCTCCACATTTTAACTTAACAAATAAGCAATCAAATGCAAATAATCATTATCAATCAGTCTGCTGCTGATGAAGGCCTTCTCCTCATTTTAACTTAATAAATAAGCAATCAAATACAAATCATCATTTTCAACCAATCTGCTGCTCAAGAAGCCCTTCCCCACATTTTTACTTAATAAATAAGCAATCAAATGCAAATCATCATTGTCAATCAATCTGCTGCTGAAGAAGGCCTTCTCCACATCTTTACCTAATAAATAAGCTATCAAATCTAGATCCTCTTTTTCAATCAAGCTGCTACTGAAGAAGGCCCTCCCCACATTTTTACCTAATAAATAAGAAATCAAATGCAAATCATCATTGTCAATCAATCTATTGCTGAAAAAGGCCTTCCCCACATTTTTACCTAACAAATAAGCAGTCAAACCCAAATCCTCATTGTTAATCAATTTGCTGCTGAAGGCCTTCCCCCTATTTTTACCTAATAAATAAGCAATCAAATGCAAATCATCATTGTTAATCAATATGCTACTGAAAAAGGCCTTCCCCACATTTTTACCCATAAATAAGCAGTCAAATGTAAATAATCATTATCAGTTTTACAGTATCCATATTCGGAAAAAAGTTGTATATAATATCACGCTTAAAATAAATTTTAGTGAAAACGATAATAGGTGCACCGGCAAATTAAGTTGCCATAAAAAATATATAGCTACTTTCGTAAAATACCGTAATTATCGGTAAATAACCCGCATCGTTGTATAGTCCACAGGAAGAAAAATTCATTCTAAAAAAATTAAGTTCGGTGTATAACCCGCACCCAGAAAACAACATGGGGTACACCCCTAGAAAACAATACATTCGCCTGTAGCGCCGAGCCCCAATCTGCTATGGACCATTGTTTCGAAAGCTACGATTTATTTCTCTGCATTTTATTTTGCAGGAAAAGATATTTCAATATTTTTGAACGGTAGTTGTCTTTTTAATAATACTTTTTTTTTTTTTTTTTAATTTCATGTATTGCCCGCATCGTTATATTGCCCGCAGTTAGTAAAAAAGGGAGTTTTTTCGTAGATAACCCGCGGGTTATACACAGATAATTACGGTAACTACAAGTAGCCCTCCTACAACAGGTCTTCCTATAGCACGGTTTCGGTCTAATACGATTCGTAAATTGCCAGAAACCCTCTTATAACACGGTTATCCCATTAAATGAATTTTTTTTCCTTAAATACTTTTTTTTCATTACACTTACTGATATTTAATAAAAATAAAGTTGCTTGTATGGAATGAAATATTACTAAGATTAAAACTATAAAAAATAACGTAAATAAAGCAAAACAAAAATAATAATGTAGTTATAAAATATAAAAATAGAGAGAGAGAGAGAGAGAGAAAAGGAGGGGGGAAAAAACCTAATCACTTAGTTCTTAAAATCAAAAGGAAAAAATTAAAGAAAAAAGCATAAATAAATTTAAAACAATAATAATAATAATATAAATAATAAATAATAATAAGTTTTCTTTTATTAAGCTTTTGAAGCCTAATCCCATTTTAGCATTGGCTCTTGGTCTCACACAACACGACATTTTCTAGGAGCCTATCTACCGTCTTATAGGAGGGTTACCTGCCTAGTACATTCTTTTCTGCTTTAAAAATATTTAGTTGTATAATGCAAATAATTTCGAAAGAAAAACTTGCAAAAGTATTTGTTTGAAGCCGCTTTGTAACTAAATAGTTAACGTCATGGAAAAACATACACATATTTTTGTTCAAAAATGCAGAGAACCGTTTTAAAAGCACAGTACTTGGCTTATTCTTCTTAATTTTCTTTTTTTCCGAAACAAAAAGTAATCAGTGCCCTTTGTTGCGTTTGAATCTTAATATTTTATTATCACCGCTGATTCCTTTAAAACAGCAATAAAGTTCTTTTACCTCAAACACCATAAAATCTCAAAACTCTAGAACAATAATTTAAAACTCATTTCAAATGCTAATCAGAAAAATAAACTTTTTAGCCACTAAATACTAGCTAAATAAACGTAATGACTGACACAAATATCGCTAATAACTGGTAATCGAAAATTATTTGCTTCCATTAGGCACCGAAGGAGAAATTTAAGGCGTGATCAATTTCCGGAAAGGAACAATTTAGCGACTGCGATTAAATCGCCATTTCCCATTCCCGGTTCCCGGTCGCAGTTAAAAGAACGATGAATGTAAACATCATGAATAACAATAGGAGAAATCGTCTGCGGAAAATGACAGCCTCGGTTCATATAAACCTTTTGATATCTCAGCGCATATCGACTGCTTTCTCGTCCGAAGTTTTACGACCGCCGCGGCGGAATGGAACGAAATATTTATCGCTCGCTGCGATCTGGTTGGATGAGAGTCATTCCGCTGCTGCTTATCTGAGAATGATGCTTTTATGGGAGCCTAGGGGATGAGATTCAATTCCATGTATCTCCATATCCCGCCGTCCCCATTCATTTAGAATCTCCCTCTACACTAAGCGACATGTGGATGAGGGCGCGATAATTATGCAAAATTAAAAGTTGACATTTTTTCACTTGCCGCTCAAGAGCCGAGGAAATCAAATTATGATCCTATCTGGATGTTTTAAAATTTGTTGCTCCCCCTCCCCCCTTTTTTTCTACTCTTTGAGAAGGGAGAGGAAGCTTTTAAATGGAATTTATTTTATCGAACGCGGGGAAAAGATAGATAACTGAATTTCGTTTAAGAACATTCAATTGATCCAAACGGTATCATCTTGAATATGAAAATGAACGAAGTTCATTTGGAAACGATGTAACAGTGTCAATTCAACTATTACATGATATAACTTATGCATCGCGAAGGAAAATGAAATATCAATGTGAATTATGTATTTTATATTACTGCTCATGTGTTTTGATAAGTGTGAAAAGTGTACTAGAGTAGTTAACATTACTTGTCTCAGAAATAAATAAACAAATAAATAAAATATTCTTCAAAAATAAATAAATAAATAAAAATGTTTTTTGAAAATAAATAAATAAATAGATAAATAAATAAAAATATTATTAAAAAACAGCAAATGATCAAATAAATAAAAACATTATTAAAAAACAATAAATAAATAAATTCATGTAAAAACAAAATATTAAATAAATAAATAAACTTTCCTTATTATTTAATATATTTCTTATCACAAATATAATAGCAGACTTACGGAACATTTTATTCAATAATCTGCGAAAAGCCTACCAATTTTTCCCATTTTGTTTTATGAAAATATGATGATGAGTTTTAAGCATCGTTTTTTCTTTAATTTCAGGACCAATATAGCTATACATCTAACTACAAAGTTCAAATACATTTGCATCAATGTAATATCAGTTTGGCAATTAGTAACTACTCCATCAGTTCCGAAATTATCGATTGTATTGGTTTTCAAACAGAGCAAATCTACATCACATAATTTTTCGAAATTATTTATCAAAGACGTTACATTCCACTGTTCAGAACATTCTGAAAATATTTAAATTGTGTAGAATTCAGTTTAATATTTAGCTGTGGAATAATCACAATATTTTTTCTTGGCCTTCTGGATGATGGAACGGAAACTACTTGATTTTAAGCACTTTAATGTTCTTCAAAAGTTCGAATACATAATGTTTTAATAATGTAATAAATAATTACTGTTCTACTAGAAAACTGAAACGAAAATTTCGAAGAACATCATTTGCTCCTAAGAAATCGATTTGACGCTCTCTAACGTTTTTATGCTATGTTTTACAGCGAATGCGATGCCTTAATAGTTTGATATTTATCTCGCCATTGTTCTAATTTTTAGTGTGGACTTGGAAATAAATAAAGCAAGTCTTATAAAAACAATGCTGTTTTTTAAAGTTTGGCAGTTTAATGCTCTTCGAATGAAAAAATGAAAAAGAATAAAAACCTCTTAAAAAAACTACTGAAAACTAATTATTGTAAACATTATTTACTACCGTTTACTCATTTGATTTTATGAAACATCTTTGTAATGTTATCCAGCGCCATAAGTTTAGTCACTATCTCAAAACCATATCAATTTTTAACTTTTACTTGGAAGAAAACAAAGCAACGCTTTGGCTTTTGAAGTTTGACAGTTTAATAATCTTAGGATTGAAAATGAGCATCCACAATTGTTCAAGAATACTGAAACCATTATTGCTGTTTTTACCCATTCGACATTCTCTGACATGTTTGTAAAGTTGTACTGTGAAATCACCGTTACTTTAGTCATTATTTCAGTCATATTAGTTTTTAATTTGTGCTTGGAGGAAAACAAAGCAAAAGTATTGTCTCTTGAAGTTCGACAGTTTAATATTCTTAGGATTGAAAATGAGCAACTACAATTCAAGAATACCGAAACCAGTTTTTACTCTCTTTTACACATTTGACATTTTCTGACATTTTTGAAATGTTGTGCGGTGAAGTCGCCGTTACTTTAGTCATTATTTCACAGTCATATCAGTTGTTAATTTGCGCTTGGAGGAAAACAAAGCAAGACTGTTCTCTCTTGAAAGTTTGAAAGTTTAATATTCTTAAGATTTAAAATGCGCGATTACAATTGCTTAAAAACACTGAAACCATCATTTACTTTCTTTCAGAAATTTGACATTTTCGTACGGTGTAAGTTGTACGGTGGTGAAGTGACCATTACTTTATTTCGTCATTATTTCGCAGTCATATAAGTTTTTGATTTGTGCTTGGAGGAAAACCACAAAAATGTTGTTTCTTGAAGTTTGACAGCTTAATATTTTTAAGATTGAAAATGAGCAACGGCAATTGCCAAGAACCATGAAACCATCATTTACTCTCTTTTATCTGTTTGACCATTTGCTGAGATTTTTATAATGTTGTACGGTGAAGCAGCCATTACTATAGTCATTATTTCGCGTATCAGTTTTTAATTTGAGCTTGGGGGAAAAACAAAGCAAGAGTGTTATGCCTTGTAGTTTGACAGCTTAATATTCTTTGGATTGAAAACGAGCCACCACAATTGCTCAAAAATACTGAAACTTTTATCCCCCATTTGACATTGTCTGAGATTTTCGTAATATTGTACGATGAAGTCGCCATTACTTTAGTCATTATTTACTGAAGATAACTGAAAAATGCTGAAGCCATCATTTATTCTCTTTTACCCATTTAACATGTTTGTAATGTGGTACGACTACCGTAATTATCTGTGTATAGCCCGCGGGTTATCTACGAAAAAACTTCTTTTTTTACTACCTGCGGGCAATATAACGATGCGGGCAATACATGAAATTAAAAAAAAAAAAAAGTATTATTAAAAAGACAAGTACCGTTTAAAAATATCGAAATATCTTTTCCTGCAAAGCAAAATGCAGAGAAATAAATCGTAGCTTTCGAAACAATGGTGCAAAGCAGATTGGGACTCGGGAGCTACAGGCGAATGTATTGTTTTCTAGGGGTGCATCCCATGTTTTTTTCTGGGCGCGGGTTATACAACGATGCGGGTTATACCCCGAACTTAATTTTTTTTGGAAGGAATTTTTCTTCCTGCGGACTATACAACGATGCGGGCTATATACCGATAGTTACGATATTACTTTAGGCATTATTTCGTAGTCATATAAGTTTTTAATTTGTGCTTGGAGGGGGGAAAAGCAAAAGCGTTCTCTCTTGAAGTTTGACAGTTTAATATTCTTAAGATTGAAAATGAACAACCACTATTATTGTTCAAGAATACGGAAACAGATCACTTACTCTCTCATACCATTTAACATTTTTGTAATGTTGTACAGTGAAGTCGCCATTACTCTAGTCATTATTTCTCAGTCATATCAGTTTTTAATTTGTGCTTGGAGGGGGAGGGGAAGCAAAAGCGTTCTCTCTTGAAGTTTGACAGTTTAATATTCTTAAGATTGAAAATGAGCAACCACAATTGTTCAAGAATACTGAAGCTACCATTTATTCTCTTTTATCCCTTTAACATTTTTTGTAATGTTGTACAGCGAGTCGCCATTCTTTTAGTCATTATTTCGCAGTCATATCAGTTTTTAATTTGTGCTTGGAGGGGGAGGGGAAGCAAAAGCGTTCTCTCTTGAAGTTTGACAGTTTAATATTCTTAAGATTGAAAATGAACAACCACTATTATTGTTCAAGAATACGGAAACAGATCACTTACTCTCTCATACCATTTAACATTTTTGTAATGTTGTGCAGTGAAGTCGCCATTACTTTAGTCATTATTTCGCAGTCATATCAGTTTTTAATTTGTGCTTGGTGGAAAACAAAGCAAGAGTGTTGTCTCTTGAAGTTTGACAGTTTAGGCCAGCTTCGGTTAGAGTCCACATAATCAATGACTGCTCGCGATTATTGAAAACCCATTCCTGTGGGACACCATTTATTCTCACTGATCCATCACGGACAGAGAAGCTCCGTGTTATCCACTTCGGCATTTCCGTTTATGGGCTCCTTTCGCGCCAGAATATTACAAAAGCGGAGGATTTAACTGGCAGCAATTAAGAGCGGGGGAGTGCGGACAGGCCAAAAGCGTTTTATCCGCTAGTAATTGATCATTGGCAGGCCCGGTAGCAGGTGTGGGATTAAGCCATCGGCGTCAGGCCCCCTGAATAATGGAGGCAGAGCAGAAGCCCGGGGGAATCTGGCAACAAGGCAGTGATGGAAGAGCTTTTCCCGCGGAGCGAGCTCCCAAACGAGGCAGAGGGGAAAAAAAAACGCGAAGAGAGAAAATGATCCGAGCACTGCAGGAATGCCACCTTACGAGGGCGTTCATTCGATTGTTTTTGTTGGTTGGGGGCCGTCTCTCTCTCTCTCTCTCTCCATCCTCTTATTTATTTATCTGGACTCCAGGATGCGAAATTGCGGAGGATTTTATTTTTCTCCTTCTCTTTTCCCTGGCAGAGCTTCTGTCTAGGACGATGAAAGATTCAGCTCATGGTGCATCATTTACACCCTTAGCGGCTGGGCGAAAAATGATTCGGAACTCTTTTTCTGTCGGCTTGCAGTTCACCTTTTTACGAAAGCAGGGGATCCCTTCAGACAATAAATAACAGTAATTGGAGACGAACTTGGTACGTTAAAACTGTGAAAAGGCTATCATATAAATTCCAGACTGTGCTCTCTTTAAACAGCCATTCTTTTTAGTAATGTGTTTTTATTTTTTTCACTTGCTGTTTTAAAAAGCATAAAATACAGCATATTACTGTTGAATATCATCGAATATATCGTTGCTTTAATGTCAAGGAACACTAGTCCCTACACTGTAAAAAAAATAGTTCAACCTTTCACCAAAAAAAAAAAAAACTGGAGAAAATGGTGAAATTTAGCTGCAACAGACATTTGGTACTTTGAACCATTATAATGGTGTAGCTTCACCTATTTTCACCATGAATGTGAAGCTAGGAGCCATTACAGTGAAACAACTTTAGTACCAAATGTTGGTTGCAGCTAAATGTCACCATTTTTTTGGTGAAAGGTTAGAATTTGTTACTGTGCAACTAGTGAAGGATTGCTCAAATTGGTGGATTTGATCTGACGCTAATCTATTGAAATATTGCCGATTTCATATTTAGTATCATGGATAGTCAAACTTGTAATTGAGTAAGTACCGTAATTATCGGTAAATAGCCCACATCGTTGTATAGTCCGTAGGAAGAAAAATTCATTCTAAAAAAATCAAGTTCGGTGTATAACCCGCATCGTTGTATAACCCTCACCCAGAAAAAAACATGGGATACACCCCTAGAAAACAATACATTCGCCTGTAGCGCCCGAGTCCGAATCTGCTTTGGACCATTGTTTCGAAAGCTTCGACTTATTTCTGTGCATTTTGTTTTGCAGGAAAAGATATTTCGATATTTTTGAACGGTTGTTGACTTTTTAATAATATTTTTTAAAAAAATTTTATGTATTGCCCGCAGATATTTAAAAAAAAAAAGGAGTTTTTTTGTAGATAACCCGAGGGCTATACACAAATAATTACGGTACTCTGATAGAAAGTCTCGTGTTCAAATCGCAGCTTTACGAAATACACGAAAGGGAGACTTTGTTGTTGTGATACGATGCCTAATACTACATTGTAAAAAATTCAACCATACACAGAAAAAAAAATAAAGAAACAAAAAGGTAAAACTTAGCTGCTACCAACGTTTGGTGCTAAAATTTAACCATTATAATGGTTCAACTTAGTAGAAAATGTTGGTTGCCTCTGAATTTCACCATTTTCTTTATTTTTTTTTTCTTTTTTTTTTGGTGATTTGGTGAGAGGCTGAACTAGAATTTTATACAGTGCAGTTTCATACCGATTAGAACAGGACGAAAGCTTCGTCGCTGTTTTTCTATCCGCATAATTTAGTTGATGGGTCATTCCGAGTTAACTGTATCAATTTCTGCCATCATTCTCACCGACCTACAGGGGCCAAATCCCAAAAATCTGGCCATAATTCGAGAACGGTATGAATGTAGCTGAAAGTTAGTACTCGGAGATTTTCAGGGTCGCTGATCATCAATCCGAAGTCGAAATTTGAAATAAAAGCAAAATGGCGGATTTTACAGTGGGGACAAATCCCAAGAAGCTTTTAATATCGAAAAAATGACGATCGACCTCCATCGTCAGTCCACAGGCTTCATGTTTATCAGCGACAGATTCTAAAATTGGAAATATAATATCTATCTAGATGGATAGTTCCATATTCAACCATGTTACTATTATTTATTCAAAAACATTATTTTAGAAGAAAAAGCGAATATTCATAAAAGTGAATTACGTATGATACACCGAGAGAAAAATATAGTTGAGACATCAAAAACAATTGCTATTTCTATTTTTCCACTTTGAATCCCAATCACTATACGAATCTGGCAATAACTACTATATTTTTCTCTCGGTGTAGAACTTGATTCAATGAAAACCGCAGACAAATTCAAGAAAAAGAACAAATAATTCCGCTTCGTTAATGTACAAAAATCAGAAAACTATGTTTTACATTGCAAGAACTCGCACCAATGGCACAGGGGCAGCTAGAGGCAGCCAGTTTAAATTGTTTTCATTCAATAAGAGTTCCATCTACAACACGCAATCGGTCAAGTCGCTGAAGAACTTATAAACTTTCCTCTACGCGTTTAAAATTATCTGCTGTAATCTTACGTTCAATTTCGTACAAATAATTCGTTTATTGTTATCGCATAAACTATTATTATCAATTTTGTGTTACATAATGATTTTTTACTTATTTGCAGCTGCTGATTCCATTTAAAAAAACCGAAATTGGTTGATTTTTAGAGGTTTGGCGTCCTCTTGAACATAGCGTTGAAATATTTGCTTCTGCACGACGCGTCTAGCTCGATTCAGGGTACACTTTCAACTGTCTTACAGAAGCAGGTGTAAGGGATAGAGCGCGCTGGAGTCCGGAATTCGACCTACGGACCCTCACCCAACCTAACCCACGACTCGAAATAACCGGAACGTAAACTTTATATGTTTCGAATTTTGGCCAGCTTTTTGGGATTTGGCCCCACTGTGCGACTATCTCTTGAGAAACTTTGTACATTCCTTTATGTAGGTATGAAACTAAGTTTGACAAAGTCCCAATATTGAAACTGAAGCAGTGAGGACCATCCTAATCTTGGGCGCAAAAATTTCTTCAGAAGGATCTGTAAGTCGCAACCGTTTTTTACAATAAAATGATTCCCGTACGGTAAAAACCGTTGCGACTACGGATTTATTTCGAAAACTGTAAATTTTAAGGGATTTTTTTTTCCAGCGCATATACCAAAAAGATACCCGAAAAAAATTCACTAAATGGAAAATAT
The DNA here is from genome assembly GCA_038502835.1 of Octonoba sinensis. Taxonomy (NCBI): domain Eukaryota; kingdom Metazoa; phylum Arthropoda; class Arachnida; order Araneae; family Uloboridae; genus Octonoba; species Octonoba sinensis. The sequence continues at coordinate 21,293,835 of CM076601.1, read as the reverse complement.
AAATAGTAATGTAATATTTTCAATTTTGCATTCAAAATTGAAACGTCCACGCTACTGAGTCATCCGTTACGAAGAGCGCGCGCGTAACGACAGCTAACGTAAATAAATCAAAGTGCTTGAAGGGACTGAGAAAGGGGAGCGCGGGACGATAAGAAATGGGGGGTGGATGACTCTTATCGAAACTGAATGAAAATTCGCGCCACAGTGCCGAGCAGTGCAGCGACAGATGGACGAACCATCCCCCAAACAGGCTATCGTCGGACATTATCTACGGGAGCAGCAAGATGTCGTCCTCTACAGATGACGGCGAACGCAAAACAGACGAGCAAGGGTGTCGTTAACGATGACATGTGAACCTGCGGCTTTTTGTCACACGATCCCGATGGCTGATACTCGAACACGATTTGGATCTGGGTTCTGTAAGCAAATCGGCAATCGGAAACGCAGTAATCGTGCGTGAAGTTATTGCGAAACACGTTTATTACGAGAGCTGTTACACTTCGACCACGAAGTTTTGACACTCGGTCGCTTCTGCGCATGGCAGAAAAGGCCAAATTCATTCGACCGTTCCTGACATTATTATATTAACGACTATGACTGACATTGGGTCCATTTTCGATCTGTTAATATCATGTACTTTAATTCTAACATTTTGTCCGAGAATAGGTTTCGGAAGGTTTTTTGTGGACGCAATCTTCATCTTTTCCTGCTTCTCAATTACTTCCATAGTTGTTTCATATTCAAGGTCGATTTAAATTCTTTATTTCGGGCTTTTACCGAAAGGCGTTGTTACACTTCGACGACGAAATTCTGACACTTGGACGCTTCTACGCATGGCAGAAAAGGGCGAATCCATTCAAGTTTTAGGGAAGTTCGTTTTGCAGGTGTGTTCATTAGCGCGCGAATCAGAATGGTTGTTTCTGTTTTTGTAAGCATCTCAATTTGTAAACTGGCACAGAGCATCAGTTCCGAAGAAATAAGGTATGCTGAAGGAACTAAACGAAAACCGAATGCGGCACATTCTTTATACCAGTAGTTTCTCCCTAGAACTTGAATGGATTCTTCTTGGCCCTGTGACAGGTAGAAGTCTTTTTTTTTTTTTTCTTTGCCGGTAAAATTGTACGCTGATTTTTGGTTTTTGTAGGGGAAAAAAAGGAAGGAAAGAAAAAAGAAAAGAAAATTTGGCAGTACGAAATGTGTGAGAAATCAAAATCGCGCCGACAAATTGGTAACGTTCAGTTATAACAAGGGAGAAATTTTGAGTTTGTTACTGACTTTTAATGTTACAAGCAGCTGTAAACTTTCTCAACTTGTCATTGCAAAACGAAAAACAGGGGGTGAGGGGAGTTATAAAAATAACGGCATTGCACGTGAAGCTACAAAACATACACAAGGTTTTAAGATTAACGTTGACTGGTTACGTTAAAGCAGAAAACTCCTCTCTGATTTTAAAAATTGTTCAATATTATAAAAGTTTCCTGCATTTAGCAAGTGTTTGAGCATGCAACTTGCTTTTTAGTTTAAGATGCTTACACACCCACAGACGTAGACGTATTATTAAACAAACGCAAGTTTTTTAATGAATTTATTTAATAACTAGCTAGAAGCATCGTTTCTTAGGAACAATTTTTTAAAATAATTCTTTTGTCTAGCGTAAAAGCTGTCTTATACTCGATGCAACCCTAGTTATTTTGTAAACGCATGTTTTGAATACGGGCCTTACGTTTTAGTACAGCTGACGACAGCTCTTATACCTGAGCGCAACCCACAGGTTGAGAAACGCTGGTTTAATGCAGTGGCTCCCAACCTTTTCACTATCGTGACCCCTTTTTTAATAAATAAGCAACCCACGATCCTATGTACACACACACTTGCACTCTAGTATTTTGACGCAAAAAGCGATACGTTAGATTAAAAGCAATGTTTCAATCCAATCCCACTGTAAACTTGTTTATTTTATAATCTCTAAGACTGTAAAATAAACAACTTTACGGCAGGTGTAATACTGTGTTATGTTATTGACTTCAAAATTATATTCTTATTTGACAACATAATACTTCAAATATTTATAGAACGTGATCGAGTTCTTTTATCTAAAAATTGCAACTTTTAAAAATAATTACGATGTAAATGTCTAAGTAATGTGTGCTTATTCTCTTACGAATAAAATGAACTTAGAAATATATATTAGACTGAAAGATTGCATTTTTACTTTAACACTTTTTTTGTCTCCACTCTAACTCTGAGAAAATGAGCTTTGAAAAATAAAGAAAATGATGGCTTTTTGCACACTTTTTTATGGCACCCATAATTCGGAAGCACTGATCGGAGCCACCATCATCGTTTTATCTCATCATTGGCGGCAGGATACGCACGAATCATCGAAATATGCGCGGTGATGATAGGAGTTAAGGAAAGATGGTGAGGAGCAGGAAGCGGCGGTAGAACAGATGGACGAACAGACGAAATTGTGGGAGACAGCAACATGGACCTACACTTTGAACCTTATCTTGCTCTTTTCCCGTTGAGAAAAAAAAAATCCATTTTTTGTGTGGGTCCCTTCTTACTCCCTTTTTAATCAGAGTGCAATATGTTGCTTCGGTCTTGTTGTCGCCTAAAGCCGTCTGTTACCGCCTCAATACATTTCTCTAAGTGTATGCTTAAGGCCTACGTTTAAAACTTCATTTTCCGTCAAAAAATCACTTTTTAAATAATATTAAATCGCCAAAAATGTTTTAAGTTATATGGTTTTATTTAAATTCAAAACATTGTTGCATTATCCAAACAAAACTATTGTTGCCAAATGACAAATGATAATTCTGATCAGTTCCTCAGCACCAAAATTATTATTTTTCTTGCTAATGAACGTTATAATAAACTATGAAATGGATGGATTATTGCATTGTAATCGAAGATAAGCTTATGTGCAAAGTTTGAAGATAATTTATGCAGTAATAGTTGGGGGTCGAAAACCGCCTCACAAAATTCCGCCACAAGTCTTTTTAAATAAAACCATGTAAAAACTTCGGTGTAGTAAAATATAACGTTTTCGGATTTCAAAAAGGTTTTGTTTCGTCTCTACGGCATTTCAAAGGAAAGTTATAGTAATTTAAACTATAAAAATGGACTGTTTCTTCCCACTTCTAACGTGGTTATTTCTCAGAACTGTTTTCAGTGAAAACCGATACTTCAAAGATGATTTCTTAAAAAGTTCATAACGTATTTGAATGAAATTCGGCAGAATTTTTTAATATAGTATTTACTAGGGAATGACCTATTATCTTCTGATTTGCATAAATGTTACTGGTTTTTTGTTCATATTTAGCTTTAAGTAGGCTTGCCATACGTCCCGGTTTGACCGGGACAGTCCCGGTATTTTGCTCTTGTGCCGGTGTCCCGCCCAGTTTTATCAATGTCCCGGAAACGGCTGTAAGATGTAAAACGTAATGAATTTATGTTTTTAAGAATCTTTTATGAAGACATTAAGCATCTTTAGGATGACAGAGCATTAATGAGGGAGTCCACTGCAAGAGCATTGATTGTACGTAAAATGAACTTTGGCGTTTTCTTTGCTCTGACCTTTATTAAAAAGTCAAGCTCAACAAAGACATCTTGAAAAAAGTACATTCAGGTCAGAAGTATGAGTGGGTTGAAAACAAAGAATAACATTGTTAACTTATGAATTGCTTTCTTTTAGTTTGACAAAAATGGTTTTTCGAAACGGTTTTTGTAGTTAGACAAAAAGTTGTAATTTAAAAAAATAAGTCTTAGTAATTAATTGTTCGATTAACAATTTTATGAAGTATTTTAAACTTTGTTTTATTAACACTTCTCTCTAGATAGTAGACCAGAATAAATTATCATTAAAAAGGCAAAAAAATCTTTTTAAGTAAATTAAGTAGCAAAAATTCCTTATTTTTAAAAGATGGGCAGACTAAAAATTTAGGGTTCCAGATTACTCACTCCCGTTACTTGTGAAGCTTAAAAAAAGGCTTGAAACTCATCATTTTGCTTTTCCTTTTTTAAAAATTTACCCAGACCCCCCGCTACTGGGGGTATTACATACCCCCCAGACCCCCCGGTATGCTCATCCTATATTAATGTGCCCCGGTTTCGCTAACCAAAAATATGGCAAGCCTAGCTTTAAGGGTAGTTAAAATTCCGAAAATTCAATTTCAAAGCATCATAACTTTTTACTGAAAGTAAATACGCTAAGATTGTAGGTCATTCCCCAGTCTAGTAAATAAGAAATGCAAATCATACAAAAATTATTCAAGTAGATGCATTTCTGTAAAAATTGGAGCATTTTTTAAAAAATGCTAAATTGTACTAAAATTTCTTTTTTTTTTTTTTTTTCAAATCTTGTGAAATGCATTCGTAATTGTGATGCTAATTAAATCTAAAAATATAAAGGCTTAAAATATTTTTGTCAATCAAAAAAAAGGTCCACGAACGTAGTCGGATACCTTAAGGATGTGTGTTAATTTTAGTATATTTTGTAAGAACTGTCTTCTGCAGGAATAGTATTCAAAATCAGCAAAAGCAATGTTAAAGGTTAAAGGGCGCAAATAAAAGGTTACCAAGAAGTTCCGTTTAGAACTATACGAGCCTACTTTCCCGTTATACTGCAACTTTAAATTTATAATCTCTCTCTTTCTCATTTCGCTTTAGTTCTTCAATACTTGAAATATACCCTTTTCAACGGTTAATACATATTCATTTACTCATTCATGTATTTATAGACTCATTTAGCTGTTTTTTCATTTATTCACTCATTTAGCTATTTTTTCATTTATTCATTCATTTATTTACTCATTCATTTATTCACTGATTTATTCATTCATTCTTTCACTCATTTATTCATTCATTCTTTCACTCATTTATTCATTCATGCCTTCCCTCATTTATTCATTCATGCTTTCCCTCATTCATTCATTCATGCTTTCACTCATTTATTCGTTCATTCTTTAACTCATTTATTCATTCATACTTTCACTCATACATTCATTTATTCACTCATACATTCATTTATTCACTCATTTATTCATTCATTCTTTCACTCATTTATTTATTCGTTCACTCATTTATTCATCCATTATTTCACTCATTTATTCATTTATTCATTCTTTCACTCATTTATACTTTTACCAAGCCACTTTGGTAAAAGCTACGTTTTACCGGTAAAACCAAGGGTTTACCAGACTTCGGACTTTTAAGGCAATATATACATTCATCTGGTCTAAAATCAACCTATTGAATTTCCTCTCATGGTTTAATACGAAGTCAAGTCTAAATTTCATCGCTTATATCAGCGAATGATCACAGAAAATTAAGGATAGTTGAGAAGATCCCGATGCAAACAATGAGTCTTGAATTGGGCTATTTCCCAAATGATGATGCGCAGCTGAATCTTGCGTATAAGGAAATATATACTCTGAAGCCAAATCTATATACATTTGTCGTACAAGACGGGAAGGAGCATGGGAACAATTGATTATGATTGTGGGACCGTCATGCACTCAAGTAGTTCGACGTCAAATTAGTGAGAAATGTAATAACTGTTAGCACATAATGGGGTAGAAATTGAGTTTAGTTGCATGGATGATGGATACACAGGAATCTCTGCCGTGTTGAATCTTATGAGACGTCAGATAAAGACCCACGAAAGCACACTGTACTTGAATATAAGCAGAAACCCCCTTCATTTGTAGAATATAGTAGAGGTATTTAAGGCCATATCAGTGAGCGCTTTGTGAGAAGTCGTGCTTTGAAATAAAACCACAGGAGCGCATACACGGGGAAGGTAAAGGTAGCCCCTCATTTGGGGGGTCAGGAGGGACAATCAACCCCCCTGGCTTTGAAAATATAATGGATTTTTATGAATTTGCATGTATTTTGTTGTTTTTTATAACGAAAAATACAAGGAAAATATACCCTTTGCACCCCAACCTCTTGAAAAATTCGAAACGACGGGCCTGGTTAAGGAGGCAACTGCCCCTCCTTCCTCCAAGAATTAATTATTAATCTAGATGATATGATTATAAAGCTAAAAATTTATACCCCCCCCCCCCGGAACACATTTTCCAAGTAAAATAAAAAAAGAAAGGATCTAAAAACTATTGTTTTGTAATTACTGTCCCGTATATTTCTCCACAATTTTGAATGTAATCTTGTTTTCCCCCTGTTTCTCCCGAACTTATTAAACTTTTTTGTTTAAATATTTTTCTACCGCTGCCCGTGTTCACTCTTCTGTAATTGTTCATTAGAAATTTGAAAAATACTTCCTGATTCTGAAATACCTTTGCAATTGAGGAGACCACAATTGTATTTTTACATGCCTTTTGGACTAAAGTTGACATTGAAATAATTTTCTTAGTTGCTGATTATGAATTCGAATACTTCCATGCAATGCTTTATTAGTAAAATACGTAGTTGTATTTTCCTCCACTTCTTACTAGTATAATTCAAAATGTTGAAGAAATCACTCACGTACAAATACAAAAGTGAGAACCATCAACAGGCTTTGGGCCCAGCTAGATTGGTCCGAATCAATTAACCAATCCCCGATGAACAGGAAGAGCTTTCTTAAAAGTTTTAAACCACTGCAAGTAACAGTCGCTTCCGTCAAACTATACCAAATGCCTACAACTATGTTGAAGTAGTCAACTTTTCCTAATTTCAAGATTAGCCTGAGGTTTAAAAAGCAAACAATGATCTCTGTTTCTTCCTTCTGTGCTTAAATGTAGACCATCAACATTTTCCATTTTAATGAATGAGTTAGACATCTCACACCTACAGTGCGTATCGAAATGATAGGTCCATCAGTAAAAACGAAATTCATGTTGGGGAAAATTTTTTTTATTATGCATTAAGTACTATTTTATAATATACTCTAGTTCATCCAATGAAAAAATAATGCTTAAATAATATACAAATCATAGGAATGATAAACGAAACAAAAAATTTGTGAAATTGCTGTTTCAAAAAGATAGGTCCATTGAACCAAACATTAAATTAATAATCAATTAATAAGAAATTTTTCCACCTTTTTTCAAAATGAGCTCATAAATCCTATTCGGCATAGTTTCTACAAGTTTTTGCAAACAGCTGGACTCGATTTTTGCCCATTCGGAGGAAATAGATCTTTTTAAGTCTGTAGTACAGTTGTACTGCCTTCCACCTGCATATACTGCTCTTGCGAGTATGCCCCACATGTTTTCTACCGGATTCAGGTCCGGGCTGCAAGGTGGCCAATTGATAATATTCACACTATTATCCAGGGACCACTCGAAAGTGGACTTTGCAGTATGCACAGGAGCATTGTCCTGTTGGAACATGAAGAACGGCCCTCCAATGTGCTCTGCTTGTGGAAGAAAATTTTGTTCGAGCAGCTGTTGATAGCCTGCAGCATTCAAGCGATTGTATACAAATGCTATATCAGTTTTTCCTGCGCCTCCGAAGCCGGCCCACACCATAACGGAACCACCACCAACTTGCCTCTTCGAGAATATCTCTCTATTGTTACACAGATCATGCCAGTAATATTGCCAGCCATCTGGACCATCCAAACTGAATTTTTTTTCATCACTGAATATCACTAGATGCCAGTTTTCTTTCCAGGACATCACTTCCTGTGCGAATTTCAATCGCTTTTCTTTGTGATTTTTAGTCAATTTCGGAGCCGCTTTTCTCTTCCTGTAAACTAAACTGCCGAACTTCTTTATCACTCTATGAACCGTTGATTTTGATATTGCAGGAATTTGTTTTCTGGCCAAAGTGGATAAGCTCGTATTTGAAGATTTTAACTCCTTTACAATAGTCCTTCTTTGTCGGGGTGTCACTTTTGATGGCCGACCAGGTGAGTTTTTCCTACCATAAGCACTTCTAAGGCTCAAAAAATTGTTTAGGACATTATGAGATCTGTTTAAAAGTTTAGCTATTTCTCTATTCGATTTTCCACACTTCTTAAATACGTCAGTTTTCCCCTGTTCAACCAGTGAAAGATTGCAATGACGACCCATTTCGATTGATTACAATGTGGTGTTCAACTCCGTTTAAATACTTCCACGGCAGCCAGCGTAGTCCCGCAGTAAGACTTAACTATGATGATTAAGCAAATTTTATGAAAAAAAAAAACGTTTTGGTACAGGGATTTATAAAGGCGGACCTATCTTTTTGAAACGGCTTCAAAATAAAAATTTTCATAAAATAAAAAAGAAGTATTTATTTTTAACAAATTGCTTTCTAGATAATTATAACGATTATTGTTGAATTATCTGTACCAAAAAAAAAAAGGAATTATTCTCAATTAACAGTCGAAACATTGAAAAATGCGGGTGGACCTATCATTTCGATACGCACTGTATTCGTTTTGCTTCCTCACTCAGAAAAAGTTGAAATGTCAGGCTTACCACTTGAAAGCTTCAAAAAAAAAAAATTTCTTGAAAAAAATTGTCCCAGTACAAAATATCTCTTCTGAAAATAACTTTTTACGAGAAAAATCCGTAAAAAGTTTTCGACTCCAAAATCTAGACACTGCAATAGGGTTTCTAATAAGAATGTGTTTAAATCCATACGCTCTGCCGAACGGCTAGTTTCTGTGGGCGAAAAAAACTACACGTAGCCGACCGACAACATTGCTTTGATGAGATTATGGCATTTGGCTGTCCTTACATGACCACACCAAGATGTTGAGATCCTTTTTCCACCTGTGCTAGAAGAATTTTATTTCAACCGAAACTAACGCTCTGCGGGAATCAAAGAAGATTCAGTTCCCAGAGACGAAATTGAAAATTTCGGATTTTAGTTTCAAAGCAATAACTGGGATGAATTCTTCCCGAATCAATTCTCGGACAGTTAAGTCCACGGATAAAGGAAAATCTCTTTTATTTATCAAGTTTCGTTTTATTGCGGGTCATAAGAATATGTTTACTGACTAGATAGAAGGAACACAACTGAATTTTGTTTTGATCGTTGCTGTTTAAAATGCACAAAAACCTCTTACTCATAATCGCTTTTTTTATGCGTTTCCTTCAGTTGTACGTTAAATTTCGAAAGTCCCATACAAGAGTATAGAAAAACTACTGTTCGTTAGCTTTCGTTTTGGGTCCATTTTAAAAGGTATCTTTCAGTTATGCGTCACTTCTTTTACGAACTTTTTCTCAGTTGTACGTCAATATTCAAAGGTCCTGAAGAGGAATATAAAAAAAAATTATTGTTATTTAGCTTTCGTTTCGCGTCGATTTCTAAAGGTATTTCTCAGTTATGCGTCACTTTTATGCATCTCTCTTAGTGGAACGTCAATTTTCGAAAGTCCCGAACAAGATTTTAGATACATTAATATTATTTAACTTTCGTTTTGCGTCAATTTCAAAGGGTATCTTTCAGTCATGCGTCACTTCTGTTATGCGTCTCTCTTAGTTGTATGTAAATTTTAGAAAGTCCCGAACAAGAGTATAGAAAAATTATTGTTATTTAACTTTCCTTTTGCGTCAATTTTAAAAGGTATCTTTCAGTTATGCGTCGCTTCTTTTATGCATCTCTCTCAGTTGTACGTCAATTTTCGATAGTCCTGAACAAGAGTATAAAAAAATTAAAGCTGGGGAACTTTCGCTTAGGGTCAATTTCAAAAGGTATCTCTCAGTTGTGCGTCATTTCTTTTATGCTCTCAGTTGTACGTCAATTTCCGAAATTCAATTCATGAATTTTAAGGTATAAAAAAAGTTTGTATGATCATTTTTGTAGAAGTTATTCAAAACCTGAAGCAGAAGAAAAAGCAGAGATTGATTTTAAAGCGGTCGACACATCACTCACTGAGTGGAAAACTTGACTTTTGTTGTAAGATAGATTTTATCTTTCATATACTTAATAAAATATATTTTGTTAACGGTTTACATCGTTATTGTCGCAGAAAGATTAATAAATTATTTTATTCAAACTAAATAAATACACTCAATAATAAACTTTTTTGTTGACGATCTACATTTATTGAACGCAGGTAGGATATTACCGTAATTATCGGTAAATAGCCCGCATCGTTGTATAGTCCGCAGGAAGAAAAATTCATTCTAAAAAAATTAAGTTCGGTGTATAGCCCGCATTGTTGTATAACCCGCACCCAGAAAAAAACATGGGATACACCCCTAGGAAATAATACATTCGCCTGTAGCGCCCGAGCCCCACTCTGCTTTGGACCCTTGTTTCGAAAGCTACGATTTATTTCTCTGTATTTTGTTTTGCAGGAAAAAAGATTTCGATATTTTAGAACGGAAATTGTCTTTTTAATAATACTTTTTTTTAATTTCATGTATTGCCCGCATCGTTATATTGCCTGCAGGTAGTAAAAAAAGGAGTTTTTTTATAGATAACCCGCGGGCTATACACCGATAATTACTAAATCATTTTTCTTTCACCAGTATCCATAGTCACTAAAATATCTTTTAGTTAGTTGACGATGTAGCTTATTGTACAATGGAAAAGTTTAAAGACACATTTCTTTCTTCATTTTATTTTATTTTATTTATTTATTTATTTTGTATTGATAATAGCTTATCAATGATGATGTTTCATTTAAAATTATAATAAAGGTTTCCAACTAAACACGTGATATAATATATGTATTAGGGGGAGTTCCGGAATTTATTTTGAGACTTTAAAAAGTACAGTCGTTCAGGGTAACTTTGAATCATGGGGATTAACTTTAAATCACGTCATATTTTTGGGGATCAGCGATTCCTAAGGCCTCGGCTAATAGGATAAGCGGATAAGGGGATCGAGGAATAAAGTATACTTCACTTAAAAAAAAAAAAAAAACACTGAAAGCTCTAGGGCCGTACTCAACTGGATCGGTTATAAAACCAGTTTTCTAGACTTAATTTTACAAAATAAAATTACAACACTGTACACACTACACAGATAATTATTATACGATCATTTGAAGTTACTTCTTTGAAGCTGTTTTTCAATGTTAGGTTAAAGTTGTCGAAACCTTTGAAGTTGTTGAAACTTGAAACGCACTTGAATTTTTGAGGCTTTGTTTTTAGTGTGACCTATAGCACGTAAAGTATGGTATCTATAATATTTAGATATTTTATAATTTATTTCCATCAGTTAGTTTATATAATTGCTAATGTCTGTAGTACGACGGAGAAATATGTTTACCACAGATTTCATCCTGGTCTTTCCAATCCAGAAAATGATTGGGTAATTTATTTTGTGAAGCGGTTGCTGGTGCAATAAATCACAGCCGTCCAGGTGTTCCCATAAATCTTCTATTTAACCCTTTCGCCCCAATAGATGTTCCGTGACCCACAAATCAAAGTAATCTCCCAGAATGTGAGTTGCTCCATGCTTTCTGTTGCTCAAAGTGAAGTGTTCCGTTATGCTGCATGAACACCGGCTTGACGAAGTCGAATTTATTTACTTGTAAGCACAGTAAATAATTTCTTAGGATTTCTGTCGTTCGAATAAAATGAGAAACTATAACGTGAGGCTGTTACAAAGTGAGTTTACAAAAATAATTGCACAAAATTTAGTGATTACAAGTTAAAATGCTGGAGCAACAAAACTGTGCTTTGTTTTTGAAAATAATTGAGAAACAAGCAGAAAAAAATCATAATGGCGTTTTTTGCCTACTTTTCCGTGAAAGTAAAGGAAAGGAACAAAAGAAGGAGACTTAATGGTTCGTAAAATAGCCGCTAAGAAATAAAAAGGAAAGATAAATAAATTAATTAAAAAATTCTTGCAAAATAAAAAAAAATTGAGAGTATGACTGTCTCTCTGTCTCCCCCTCACCCCATAACTTTTGTAAACATTGTTCGATCTGAATTTATTATTATTATTATTATTATTTGGAATATTTTGACGAAGAAACACTCCTCATTTACAATTTTTTTTTACTTGAACAATTTTTTGCACAGTTGAAATAAATAAATTTATAAACAACATTAGCGCCTACTGGGAGATTTGCAGCATTCTATTTCAGTGGTCGGCAACCCCGCGATTAACCGGTCGATCGTGAGCCCATTTTCGGTCGATCACGACCATCGCGACAGCATTTTGGTCAGTTTATGTAGCTTTGGAAAAAAAAAAAAAAAAAAATCGAACGAGTTTTAAATTGCAAGGGGAACCTATTTTTTTTCTTTTTTCAGAAAATGTTCATTAATTTGTCTGACCTATCCAAATAGTATTTTTTATAATTAAATTTTTTTTAAGATTAGCGCACATGGGGAAATTTAAAACTTTCCAGTTAGATAACTACTAAAGCTGAAAGATATCGTTTACGAACAAGATTTTAAGAAAATACAAACATTCTGGATATTGTTTTTGAGTTTTTGTTTCAAGAGTTTGCGAGTGGACTAACACAATCACTCAATCGAACATTTTTCTCCCTCAGCGTATACCCCAAGAATTTCAAGCATTAAACCAAAAGTAGTATACATGTGAGTCTCAACGGGAACATGTGCTGATTTATTTTTGATGCCACTCCCTCCAAAGCAAATAAGACAATTATGCAATCGAACGCTTTTCTCGCTAAGCTTGTATCTCAAAAAATGATGTAAGACTGTTTCCCAAAATCCGGCACGTGTACCCCAGGGGGTTCGGGAAGAGTTGGGGGGGGGGGGGGGTCACGCCAAATAGCAAGAAACCGTTTATGCTTCATATTGCTTCAACTCATCCAGACAAGGAAAAGAAATTTCATTGTTTAACATTGAAGATAAAGTGTGAACGTCTACTTGACAAAATTAGCAGAGGATAGTTGATAACGGGGAGATGCTGGCTTATTTTCCCTCCCTTCATTAGTTTAGAACATATGCGACTGGGGAAATTGATCCTAATATACTCTGAAATATACAGCAGAAGAACGGCATTTAGAGAGTTTACAAGTGGACCTGATGAACAATTTTCTTGATTTATTAACACGTTGACTGCCGACGCGCTGACTGCCAGCGCTGTTTGTAGTTTATGGATCTCCACACGATAGTTTAATTTAATGACAACATATTGCACAAAACATTTTATGAAGTAAAAAATTACTAACTTCTATTATTGAAAAATGAAAAAAAATCGGCAACAACGAGATAATTTGTAATTTGGTCTCTCAACAAGTTTACCTACTACGAATTATCTCGTAGGTTGGCAGTCAACGTGTTAAACAAAACTATTGAACGGTTAGTATATCCATTTTTACATTAATACAACATCCGTGCCAGAAGGTTTAAAGGGGCACGGCAGCTTTGAAATAAAAGTTTTCTTGTTAAAATTTTTCACTGTAGTTGGCTCATTTTACATTAATTCTGTATATTTTGACTAAATTTTAAATATTCAACCAATAAAAAGTATTTTTGACTGAAAAAAGTTTCAAAATTTTAAAAATATATGAAAAACACAAAAAATGAGTATTCCGTCAGAAATTTCATCCAAATTGTATAAAACTTTGCATATAGATAGATAACAATAATATTATACTCTCTGGCAAACAGTTGCAATTTAATCTTATAAGTTTTTGAGAGAAAAAAATGACTTCCAGCATGTTTTTTCCAAAGAATTTTGCTTCACTTACTTTCGCCTCATTTTGCTTTTGCAATTTTGCTTTTCAAACTGATGGCAGCACCATCTTTTGATATTAGTCCACACTCGTTGCAGCTAAACTACTACAATTTTTTTTTTTAAAGAATTGCTTCATAAAAGTAACGTCAAAAAATATTTGTAATATTACCCGTACGAAACTGTATAAAAAATTGTGAGCAAGTTACGCAAAAATTCAGACGCAAGAGTCAATTTATGTACTTTTCATATTTTACAATTTTTCTAAAATTTTGATGAATTTTTAGTCAAAAATATTTTTAATTTTCCTAAAATTTTAAAAATTTTTTAATCAAAAATATTTTGAATTTTCTTAATATTTAAAATGCAGCCCAAAAAAAAAAAAAAAAAAAAAACATAATTAACGCTGAAATAAGTCCAACTACAGTGTGAAATTAAAAAAAAAAAAAAAAGAAAAAAGAAAATTCCTATTTCAAAGGTTTCAAAGGACTGTTGAAGAATAAGCATAAGATGCGTAAGTTTATAGTTTAATATAGTTCTGGTTATAAATTGTAAATGTATTATTTAGTGTTAACAAGTTGTCTTGATCTGTCTTCTTAACATGCACAACTTCATCCTTCTCAGTTTTCATTGATTACAAAATGAATGCTTGACATAGCATTTACTTATTTGTACTTATATTTCATTATGAATAGGTTTCATTTTTCGTTCATTATTATTTTGTTTATGCACTTAAGTAGGGGAAAAAATATGTATTGATTCTTATTAAAGTCTGTACAGGCAGGAGTACTGACTATTACAAAAATTACAGAGGGTGTACGTAGATGTCGAAAGTTTGGAAAACATTGATGCAATGAATCAAATGAAAACTGGTATACAAATGTAACTCCAGGCCCGTCATGTCAAAATTTTCCAGGGGGCGAGAGGGGCAAAGGGTATATTTTCAATGAATATTATAGGACTTATTCAACAAAATAGATAAAAACATGTAGAAATTAAATTTATTTCTAAAAGGCAGGAGGGGAGGGTCAGTTACCCCTCTGATCGCCCAAATGATGGGCTGTGTACCCATATGCGTAACCAGGGGGGGGAGGAGGTTGGGGGTTCAAAGCCCCCTATTGGGTATTTACTTATTTAGGCACATTTAGGCACACAAAAAAATTTCTGGCTACTGCCTTGCAAAGCACATATTTTTTTTCCCTAAAAAAATTAAACACATACGCATATGATTTTACTTCCTCTTTCTCTAAAGGGGGGTGATCATGACCAAAGCATGTAGCTCATAATAAAGAGGACTTTTCATCTGGTTATAATCAACCCCCTTATCACCTTGGGGGGGGGGGGGGTTACAGCGAAAGGTGGCTTCAATCACCGTACCACACACAGACAAACAGAGATCCTTTCAATCACTCCAGAGGGTTTTCTTTCCTTCTTGATCTTTTTTACCCAAAGGCAGCAATTTGGGAATACAATCCCACAAGTAATAAGTTTCGTGGAAAATATTCTTTACTGTGATGGAGTTTTGTTTTCTGATAAATCGGTGTTGAAGGCCCTGGGGTCTGAAAACGAAGGACCCCTAGCCAACAATTCTCTTAATGGGTTAACCCCTCAAGCCAGGAAGGGATGCTCATCAAGAAACTTAAAGAGCAGTTTGTATTTATTTATGACTTCCTGTCCAAACACCCATTTTGGTAAAATCTTTTTTGTAGATGAGCCGATTGGAAAACTGATGAACTGTATTTGCATTGCATTCTCATTTACAGATGTTCTCTCATCTCTTATATTTTTAATGTTTTTTTTTCTTATGATGGTCTATCACTGATTGCATTACGACTCTGGAAATCATCCGTTCAACGTTTCTAGTCTCACTGCTACGGTTTAGTGCTGCATTTTAATTTACAATCAAGTATTATTTATATTTTAATTTACAATCAAGTATTATCCTGGATATTTTAACTTAATTTTTAATTATTTTCGATACATAATAATGTTTGCACTCCAGCGATGGACACGCTCGTCATCCAAAAAGAAAAGAAAATTTTATTCAAACGCTTCCACTTCTAAGGTATGTTTTGCTACAAATTTAACAAAATTTTTAGAAATTTATTGTGGGGATGAGCATTTTTGTAGGGGAATTTGGATTTTTTTCTCTAAAATTCCACTGTTTCCCAGTTTTAATATTGTGAATGCTTGGACATAGAAGATTGCTTAGCCCTAAGTATTGAATTTTCTATTGCGTTTGATCAAAAAAATAAACTAATAGATCTAGTAATGAATATTTAATGTTTTTGTGAATCAAGGCGGTATCCACAGGGGAAGAGGGATCCACGGGTCGCCCTCCCCCCCAGAAATCTTTTGCAATGTATCATATATTCCTCCCTGAAATTTTGCTTAACAAGTGTGTCGAAGTCTTCCCCCGCCGCCCCCCACCCCCCCATCGAAAAAATATTCTGGATACTGCCTTGAATGACTAGAAATGATGTTAATATGAATTTTTTTACATATATGATAGCTTTTTGATGTATATATAGTAGATGTATGTTTAGATTTTTGGTGAAGTTAGAGGAGTGGGTATTTGGGGCTTCTGCAACTTAAATTTTTGTAACTAGTCTTACATCTATAATACTTATATAGGCTAACTCTGGAGGCAAGGGTTCGAGGGCTCTCCCCAGGAAACTTCCTAGCAATGCAATTTCGGGATACTTTGGTGTTGTTGGAGGAAACAGAAAGGAGTTTGGTTACCCTCCCCCGCAATTTTTTTCAAAATAGAGTCTTATATCTTTTAAGTTACTTTTGGTGTCGCTCGTGATAGTGTTCAATGTCCTTTCCCTGAAAGTGTTTCTGAAAGTAAAGTGCCTTAAAAGCGTAATTTCTCTTTTCTTTCTTTTTTTTAAACTTGTGATCTGAATTTTTGCCGGGGGAGGGGGGAGAAGTTGACTTGCTCCAAGGGCGTAGCTCCCCCCCCCCCGGGAGATGCCTGAAATAAACACGGAGTATATCTTTAGAGACAAGTATTTATGACTTGTAAATTTTCAACTCTTTTACACTTCTTATTCTGGGTGTTTAGTCCGTACATTTTTAGGGTGACCCCCCCCCCCCCTTTCACCAACCCTAGTTACGCCTATGTAGTGTACCTCAGTGATAACAAATGCGGATAATGTTTTTGGCTCAAGAGACCTTGTGTCGGGCAAAAGTTTTAACTGTCGTCAACATGTTTACACAAATCTAGTAATTTGAAGGTGTTTTTGATAAATTGTGCTATAATCAATCCTTTTTTGCGCACGTTCAAAAATAAATAATTAAATGAATAAAAAGTAAGCGACGATCAAACTGTTGTGATTGTGATGAGTTTGCTAATTCTCAAATGCAAGTACGAAGGGAAAAATTCAAAACTTCTTTTGAAATAATTTCTTCATAATTTAAAGGAGAGAGAGAGAGAGAAAAAATAAAAAAAGATAAGTAACACTATAATTTTCGAAAGATGGCGCCACATGACTTGTTGGCAATTATTGCTCCACTCGAATTCCAAATGACGCAGATATATTATATACTATATTTTTTTCTACTACAAAGAATGCTGCTGAAACTCCCGATTGTGCGTTTACCTTTCAGAACAAAATAAATATCTAGAAACAATCAATGTGCATTTTGTGCTGCATCCTTTTCTCACGCTAATATAGTAATAAAAAGAAAAGAAAAAAAAAAAAAAGAACATCTTCCAAACATTCTCCCCATTGTGCTGCTGCCATCTTTAGGGGAGTTTTGGTTACGAATTCAGCACATATGTTATAAATAATGTTACGTCAATACTAATAATTGGTTAACTGATCTTTTCTCATCCTCTTTCAAGATCTGATATACGTTAGATTATATTAATTCAATTTTTTATTTCGAGTTTATTTCAAGAAAGCTTCTAATTACCTGTACAATATATTTGAATCGTAGAAATTGGAATTGCATCATAATACTTATTTTGATAGGAAAAATTCCAATATAATAATATAATTGTCCCCGGAAAATTGGGTAATATTTTTGTTGAAAATGGATAAATTATCTAATCTGGAATTTCTTCTTTCGAATTTGTTTCAAGAAAGCTTCTAATTACCTGTACAATATATTTGAATCGTAGAAATTGGAATTGCATCATAATACTTATTTTGATAGGAAAAATTCCAATATAATTGTCTCCGGAAAATTGGGTAATATTTTTGTTGAAAATGGATAAATTATCTAATCTGGAATTTCTTCTTTCGAATTTGTTTCAAGAAAGCTTCTAATTACCTGTACAATATATTTGAATCGTAGAAATTGGAATTGCATCATAATACTTATTTTGATAGGAAAAATTCCAATATAATTGTCTCCGGAAAATTGGGTAATATTTTTGTTGAAAATGGATAAATTATCTAATCTGGAATTTCTTCTTTCGAATTTGTTTCAAGAAAGCTTCTAATTACCTGTACAATATATTTGAATCGTAGAAATTGGAATTGCATCATAATACTTATTTTGATAGGAAAAATTCCAATATAATTGTCTCCGGAAAATTGGGTAATATTTTTGTTGAAAATGGATATATTATCTAATCTGGAATTTCTTCTTTCGAATTTGTTTCAAGAAAGCTTCTAATTACCTGTACAATATATTTGAATCGTAGAAATTGGAATTGCATCATAATACTTATTTTGATAGGAAAAATTCCAATATAATAATATAATTGTCCCCGGAAAATTGGGTAATATTTTTGTTGAAAATGGATAAATTATCTAATCTGGAATTTCTTCTTTCGAATTTGTTTCAAGAAAGCTTCTAATTACCTGTACAATATATTTGAATCGTAGAAATTGGAATTGCATCATAATACTTATTTTGATAGGAAAAATTCCAATATAATTGTCTCCGGAAAATTGGGTAATATTTTTGTTGAAAATGGATATATTATCTAATCTGGAATTTCTTCTTTCGAATTTGTTTCAAGAAAGCTTCTAATTACCTGTACAATATATTTGAATCGTAGAAATTGGAATTCCATCATAATACTTATTTTGATAGGAAAAATTCCAATATAATAATATAATTGTCTCCGGAAAATTAGGTAATATTTTTGTTGAAAATGGATATATTATCTAATCTGGAATTTCTTCTTTCGAATTTGTTTCAAGAAAGCTTCTAATTACCTGTACACTATATTTGAATCATAGAAATTGGAATTGCATCATAATACTTATTTTGATAGGAAAAATTCCAATATAATAATATAATTGTCTCCGGAAAATTAGGTAATATTTTTGTTGAAAATGGATATATTATCTAATCTGGAATTTCTTCTTTCGAATTTGTTTCAAGAAAGCTTCTAATTACCTGTACAATATATTTGAATCGTAGAAATTGGAATTGCATCATAATACTTATTTTGATAGGAAAAATTCCAATATAATAATAAAATTGTCTCCGGAAAATTGGGTAATATTTTTGTTGAAAATGGATATATTATCTAATCTGGAATTTCTTATTTCGAATTTGTTTTAAGAAAGCTTCTAATTAACTGTACAATATATTTGAATCGTAGAAATTGGAATTGCATCATAATACTTATTTTGATAGGAAAAATTCCAATATAATAATATAATTGTCTCCGGAAAATTAGGTAATATTTTTATCGAAAATGGATAAATTATCTAATCTGGAATTTTTCAATTTAATTATTTTTTAAAAAAGAACTACACGCTCTTCCACTGCTTTTTTTTGTTAAGTTTAATTATTGGATTGAAAGCGATAGTTTCTATTAAATAATTACAGGAAGTAATGCTTTCCGTACATAAGTAATTTCAGCTGAAAAATGTGTAATTAAGAATTTTTGTTTCGATCTGTTACATCCGAATAGCTGATGTAAAGAAATGTTGTTTCTTTATATCAGTTCGGTTTCTAGTTTGGGTTCTATACTTTTAGTTGTTAGTGATCCATAACTTATGTACTTCAACATTTGCACTAAGGTTTTTTTTTTTTTTTTTTTGGTAAATATGTTTTGATTTGCTGTAGTTGTAACATTATACTCCCTAATACGTTGTTCACACCCACGCACATTTTAGAGAAATTATATAATAAGTTATAACTACGTTATTAATTGCATATAAATAAGCATAAGGTACAGCAAGGGAAGATATAAATGTTATACTAGGAATACAATCCAACGGGGTCACGTATATTACCCTTTCTTTAAATGCAACAGCGCATCACGCCGATTTCAATGACGCATCACTAGGGGGAGACAATATTCCATTCCTGTAAGAGACTGGTTATCTTTATTATTATCATTATTATTACTTTAATTGTTTATTTGCTATACTGAAGGTCAACAGTTTTCTTGTCTCGGCCTAAAATAAATAGATGGATGCAGAGCATTCCGATTTTGCAGGGGGAAAAATTCCCTACTCATCCTCTGTTTCAGTCCCCAGTTACGCAGGTCTTATCAATCGTTTTTCAAAAGTTGTTTTGCTAATAATTCTAACGCAAGTGATGATGTGGCGCCATCTATTGAGAGCCAACTTGATCCATGAAATTAAATAAATTTCACTAGTGTTCCGCTTCGTAAGGCCTAAATTCTCAACTCAGATAAATATTCCGCTCGTTAACCATTTTCTGTCGTCACGTAAGATAAACTACATGTAATCGATTACTTTATCTTCCTAGATAAAATACAAATTTACATTGCTATTATCTTTTTTCATTTACTTATTATTTATATTTTATTTTATCTACTATAACGTTCAATAGATAATATATAGCCATCAATCTTACTATTACAAACAATACATTTGCATTTAATAGTTTTTGTTTATTTATTTACTTATTTTTTGAAACTTGACTGTCTGGAATAAATAAAGGATAATTTAAACAAGATTTAATTTTAATCTTTTTTGGCGATTGTACTTTTTTATGTTCTTTTTATTTAACGCTTTTTTTCATTGCATTCATTTTAAATACTTAGCTTCTTTAGTTAAAATTTCCTTACACAAGAAATACGAACAATTTTAGGTGCTTTTGCGCTAAACTCCGCCAATAAGTTTTTAATTCATCTCAAAATAAAATTGTTAGCAGAAAATCCCTTTCCGTAAGATAAAACTTATAACGATTTAATCCGGTATTAAGAGGAAAAGTTAATCTATTCCCATCACCTAAGTCCTCTTATTAGTCAGTAGCTTCTTTTAGCCACTTTTGAAACGAAACTCTAAAAATCCCTTTCAATAGAAACAAAAGTTTGTTATGGTTGCTTTTTCTAATTCTAATTTTCCCCCTCATTAATCTAAATTTTGTTGCATTTCATAAAGACCTTGAAAATTTCAGAATCAATAATATCAAAATCTCTAATTAATTATGTTTCCAGTTGTACGCAAAGTAACTAGGCAAAAAAAATAAATAAATAAATAAATAAAAAATAAAAGAATGAAAAAATTTCAAATTTATACAAAACGATTATCACGATGAAAATATGCGAGCTACTAAACGTTCAAGTTAAAAACGAAATCTCTCATATCATCAGTTGATTTTAACATGGAGAGAAAGTAAATCAAAGCTCCCCGGATTTTTCGCCGTCTATCGGAGATAAGAAGCGTAACAATGAAATTAAGTGAGCTATTAATAATGGCATGATTTAAAACGAAGCCCTCGAGTTTAAATATAATTTAAACTGAAGCTTTTATAAAAGGAATAATTTTCAATTATAAGATCTATGGATAAAAGTTGAAGTGCTGCCAATCAGCTTCTGTTAAATGCAACTAGGAACGCAAGTTTTTTGTATAAATGATTATTTTTTACCACTGTATGTTGCTTTATTTTATGAATGATTTTGATGTTTCATGAGAAAAAAAATATGATTTTGCTTTTCTTTTGTTCCGTCACACGCACACAAAGTAAATAAACAAATAAATAAAACAGAGAAATATTATTAATTGTAGCAAGAACAGCTTGTTTTCTGTTCAATGTCATCTCACAGGCAAAGAAACAATTTTTTTCATGTTTCTAGAAAAGGTGGAAAGGCCTAGAACATTCCCCTCTGTGTCTCAACTATTCTTCATGTTCTCAAATATTTTCGAAGCTCTTTGCTCGCAAGTGAAGCTTTTGTGACTAATACAAGGGTTTTTGGGGTGCTTGGTCGACTGTTTGACCGATTTGGAGGGCTTCGTCTGGGGAAAGGGGTAAATAGTGTTTAGAGGGGCTGCACCATTTCGCTCTGATATAATGTCAAATAGACAATAACAATCAAAATTCCTTGAACATTTTAAAACGCAGTAAAACTCAATCCATTGAAACCCAGAGAGTTTTCCCACCTAAAACGTAACAATGAATTTGTACCTAGTGTACACAACCAGGCTGGTAACATGCAAAAATCATGCAATTCTGTTTCAAATCTTCTTCCTTTTGCAGCAGTAGCCAAAATTATAAGAGAGTCTCACCCCCCAAAATGCTTTTTTTTCCCTTTTTAGCTCAAGAATACACATTATAGGAACATACGTATTTTTTAAGGACTCATTTCAAATTAGGAGCGTATATCATATAGACCTCAAAATTTCCATCAAGAGAGAGCGTATGAAAAAACTCTGTTTCGTTGTTAATCAAAATTCGAAACGCTGGAAAGTGGTGAAACGTAGCCCAAGAAAAAAGTTGAATCAAAAGTCAATGTTTTCCTTAGCAGCAAAACTACATTGGCCTATTTCAACAGTACATCGAGTGATCTCACAATATCTATTCGATGTTTCTTCGATGTCGTAACGATGTATGTGCAACTCTGGCTCGGCAGTGGCAGTGACAGTTAACAATTTTGTTTTTTTTTCGGGATTCATTTGTTTACATATTTTTTCTCTTGATTTAGCGAGAGCATAATACTCGATTCTTCCCTTTTCTTCTTCTTTTTTTACGATATCACTTTTAAAAGACTTTTCTCCGTCTCTTAGTGACGGGATATTTGCGTCTGCTCTTGAATGATGGCGGCTCAACACAAGCTTTCCCCTGTACTTTTGTATTTCCTTGCTCAAGAATACATCATTTATTTTTTTGTACAGTCCCTTTGCAGAATTTCCTTTGTTGGCATTTATTGTTTCTTACTAGGCATCGTTCAAAGTTGGACGAACGTTTTCAGATTTTTAGTAAGACTATGGAGACTTAAGATCATAAATCTTTAAAAAAGGGAAAAGTCCTATTTAAAATGTTTTGGAAAAATTTACGTATTTATTTGGAAAATGAAGTTTTTCAATATGGGAATTCATATTTAAATTGATGAAATACTGATCAGATTTTCTTGCTATAATGGTTTGTGACACGGTATTTTAAACATTAATTAAAAAGCTTTCCATGAATTTGATGAGACGCTTTAACCCTTCCTTTTTTTCGAAAAATATTCTTTGTTTTTTAATTTTTAAATGACCTGCGACATTTAAAAATAAAGATTACTTCCTAAAAAAATAAAAATTATTGGGCGTGGCTATACTCATCTCCAGCCAATGAAATGCTCCTATTACTTTGACGTACAGGTCATTGTAGCCTGTGAAACGCGTGCAGGCTGCTGTGACAGCTCTCATGAAAGCGTGTTGCCTGATGATCAACATGGCTGCGCTTGTAAATGGATTTGTTGATCCCGTCTCGCGTCAATTAAGTGTTGGACAAAATAACTGTGATAATCAAGCTCCTACAAAGGATCATGATGCTATAAAACTATTTATTGGCCAAATACCTCGAAATCTTGAAGAGAAAGAACTCAAACCTCTATTCGAAAATTTTGGAAAAATATACGAGCTAACGGTTCTAAAAGATAAATTCACAGGAATGCACAAAGGTAAGTTTATATTTCTCTATTATTGGTAAAATAAAGTCAATCTTAATAATTTCCTTCCTAATCTCCCGAGATATCAATTATGAGTCATGGTCATCACTGCTAATCCCGGCGTACATCTGCTATTATGAAGTCAGCGTTCTAGCCAGCTGTTTATTTTGTTCTAAGTTATATATTTTAAGTTTTTCCGTAATGAGTCCTTTTTTTCACTTTCATTTACTATCTTCCCCTATTTTATTTACCATCGCCACACTCGGAGTCTGTAACTTAGCTGTCATTTATGGCATCTTTGTTCGCGAATATTGGCAAAAGGGGTCTTTTGTTTGGGGGGCCGATAGTTGTGATGGTTGATAAGTTAAAAGGATTTGTCAGGCTTTTTTAATGACTCATGGTGATTATGGCTTTACTCTTGGCAGAAAGCCAAGAGTAAAAAGCTTCGATTTGCGTCTTTTGTTAGTTTTTGTTGACAATTTTCTATTTTGACAGCAAATATGGTGATATTTCAGTTTGTTTATTGTTTATTATTTTTTCTTTGTTAACCCGAAGTCATGTTTTTTCTACTGATTTCGCAAGAATTACATGTTATACTAAATCTCCTAAACTACAACTTTTTACTTTCGTGTATAGTTTTAATAATAAATAATAAATCTTTTGAATAAAATTTATTTAGGAATAATACATAAATTAAAAATCGGGTATTGATTGTAATTTTTATTTTCATAAAATCATCTTGTTCCCTATCAGAGTTGAATGAAATTCACACAATTATGATTCAAAGAAATTTATAAATGCATAAATTTTATTTTTATTCAAGTTTTATCTTATAAAAACATAATATTGAAATATTTTTAAAACTTAGAAACTAAACCAATTTTTTGTATTCAGAGGTCTAAAGTTTTGTTCTTTTGTATTTGAAATGCAGTCATATCCCAAATATACTATCACACATTTTCTTTTTTGATATTCATTTCATTTTTTTAAAAATATTTTTTACTGGAAATAAACTAGTTTTTGAAACATTCTCTAGTCATTTGGCAAAATGTTGTTTGTCTCACATATTTTAAAAGAATACTTTTCAGTTGAAGGGCCTACCATGTCAAACCACGTTTTAGTGTGGTCCTAATTCAGTAATCTAGCCAGAGGGGTATATTGATTACATTATGTTATCATTTATACAACGAATTTTGGTGGCCCCTTCGACGTATTAACAAAATTTCACTGTTTCATACTTTGTATTTATTGTCAATATTAAGTAGGTACTTGTAATTGATAAATTGACAGTTCGGGAAATTGTCGCCAATGTAGGCCCTTTAACCAATAAGTACCTTGTAACTGCAAATTATGTTTTGAATAATCTATCACATTTAGTTGTTTTTTTTCTGTTGTTTGTACCTATTTTATACTATCATCAAAGCTGAAGTTTTTTCTCCCCCCACTTCTTTTATTTTAATGTTTTACAAATTAATGAGGTATACTTGCTTATTTGAGTGACTATGCTAAATGATCATGATTTAAAAATTAGGTTGTAACTTTCACTTCTGATAGAATTAATTTTATTCCTCAGTTACACAACTATCTTTATCTAGCTTCTCCTCATAATGACTATATATATTTTCTTCAAACCAATGTTTTTTTAAAAATGTTTATTCACAATTTGACCTATAATTCAATTTTTACAATCAGGCTTGTGATTTAAGGGGTCAGCAGAGACAATTGATCCCATCAGGCTTCGAAAATATAATGGTTTTCTATGAATTTACATGCATAATGTTGGGTATTTTTTGATGAAAAATGCAAGGATAATATGCCTCTCCCCCTGGAGAAATTGGAAGCCTGAATACAATCTCAAACATAATGCTATTATTCTCATTGGGTTTGAGAAATCTTAAATTACTGGTCAAAACCCTTCTGATAACTTATCTTCTATTTCACTCTAATCTGTCAGGTGTCCTGAAGCCTACAACTTTTTATTGATAAATGCATTTCCCATAATCTCAAAAGATATATAAGCTAGTGTACATACACCAGTTTTGAGTAACTCTCCAGAAATCTGACACAAAATTCCTAAGAAATAGCATGTATCAAATTTAAGTATGAAACATGGGGCATGCACTTATCTTACATTGATCATCAACAAACAATGCATAACTGTGAGAGCATACTTTTTTAATTATTGCTTACCAGTGGTGTCACAAGAAATTCCTCAAGAGCAGTGTCCAAGCTAAGAATAATGGATATTGATGCTTGAGAATTTAAATAAAAACTACCATAACTATTTTATTTTTACATAGACAGTTGTAACCTGCATACATAAAGAGGAGGAGAAACGACTTTTAGACCTAAAAGAATAATTTTTTAACTTCATTCTCCCTACCCCCTTCCCAGGCATGATGCAGACTGTGCCATTGAACTTTTTTTTTTTTGGTGGTGGTGGGGGGGGGGGGGGGGTGAGAAGGGGTTTGCTTATTGTTTGATCGATTCAGGGGATCATTGCTTTTTGGTGTCTGCGTAGCTTTTTAGGGGGGGGGGGTGTGTACCAATGCTTAGGGGGCGAGTAGGCATCCCAAGATTCTCTAACTCTCATTGCGTTGCCTCATAGGAGTTTTTCTGGTTTTTCTCTTATTCAATGCAAGTGCAGAGCAGGTGAACCAAGACAGCTTTAAGAAGGCAGGTTTCTTCCAAAGCGCTATGTAGCAAAAATAAATAAATAAATAAATAATTAAAAGAAATGAGCTTCCATGCTATTAACAGAAATCTAACATTCAAAATCAAATATTTTTTACTTTCTAAATAATTGTCAAGTGAAGTTTAAGTAAAGTGTAAGTAAAGTTTAAATGTAACAAGGGGGGGGGGGGGAATCTCGAAATTAGTTTTATTTTTACCAACACAAGACAAATAAAATTCTATTTTATTGTAAACTATGCTATTGTTTTTTGATTTGAAGTACATTTATTTTCCAGTTCGTGTGCTTAGTCTCGGGATTCGCTTATGAACTGTCGTCCAAATTGAGCACAGGACAATACATGAAAGATTTTAATACATCACAAAGAGAGGAAATAACAGAAATACACCCAGGGCAAGGTGGGAATCGAACCCACGACCTCATTATTGCGCACAAGCAGCAGGCGGAAACTGGTACTAAGACCGCTTGGTCACCAAGGCCGCACTATGCTAATATAATAATTTTTTTTTTAAATATTTGTTTTCATTTTAATAGGTTGTATTTCTATAAAAAAATATTCATTTAGAACTCATTAACTTATAAAAAAATTATCAATGAAAACGTTTGTTTAACATGTAGTTTTGATGAGCAATATGTTTTGGTTGTAGTGTTTGTTGTTTAATTTTAATGATTTAAAGAAATTTTGAATGCATATTTTCATATTTATTCATTTTTCCAACTTGCTTTTTGTACTTTTTTTTGAAAGTGACAAATATTATGCAAACATAAAATTATTAACTGTATAACCAGTAGGATTTATTTTATTTTTAGGATGTGCTTTTTTAACATACTGTGCGCGAGACAGTGCCATAAAAGCACAGAATGCCCTTCATGAACAAAAAACATTACCAGGGGTAAGTCATGCACATATTTTCTAAATTAATCATTTCTTGTTATTTGTTATTTCCAGCACTTTCCTGATGTGATGAATATTTTGTGGAAAATTTGGCCAAATCTATTAATCTCTCAGCATGTTTGTAATTTGTGTTAAACTTAGCTTGCAAAATTTTGGCTAAACAAGATTCATTAACAGTGCAGAGGGACGGCGTCCCCCTACCTTTTTATTTTAATGAAAGCGTCCCCCCAAATTTTTTACATTTTAACATAAGCTTCCCCCCATTTTTTATTTCAATTGCTTATCTTTGTATCCATACGTGTCCCCCCCCCCCCCAACTTTTTTCAGGACCACACCACTGTTCATTAATGATGAAAAAAAATTACATAATAATAAAATATTAAGGAGGAAAGAACACTTGATTTAATTTCAGTTTTTTTCTTCATGGATGATGTTATTTCTAGAATCCTGAAATATCTGGATTAGGGTTTGAAATGCATTCATAAATCTAATTAATGTTCAATCAATTTCAATGCTTTCATCCATGCATACAAGAATAAAGAAATATTGATTCACAATAATTTTATTTATAATTTTTTTATAGTTTGGGTAACATTTAAAATACATTTAGATGACAAAAGGATCTTAGGGCAAAAAAATATTTTTGAACTGTTATGGAAAATGACATTTTAAATTTAATTATATTTTTCCTATAAATAGCAACCTAAAATTCATTATTTAACTAATTTATTTATCAAAGTCTATCATTCCATTCAGTTAATATTGAATAGATCGAGGAGATTATTGATCTGCAGTGGAAGCAAGTCAAAGAAGTACTGTTTTAATAATTTTGCTTTCTGAAAGGATTATTTGTTTGCTGACTAAAGTAAAGGTCGCTTTATGTGATCATTGTTAAGGTTATCAGTCCTTTAATGCTATCAAAACTGCTTGAAAAGAAAAAAAAAATCCATTGGAAAATCATTTTTTGTAGCCAGAATTTCATTTATTGTTATTAATGTACAAAAATCATTTTCTTTTGGGAGAAAGAATTCAGTTTCTAAATTGTTTTCGGAAATCCAGCCAAAAGTTATTCACACTTGCTCTCTTCAAATCTTGCATCAGGCCCGCAGAAAAAGAGCGAATGTCAAACAGATTCAATAAGTGGTATGATTGTGATTGCTTTATAAAATTAGCAATAATCAACAGTCATTATTTTTTGAATCGATAAGTAACAAAAATATAAAATAATAAATTAACTTTGTGCTAAGTAAACTAATAAAAATAATTTCACGTTAAGAAAGCACAAATTAGCATTAAAATACAGACATAGGTTTTGGGTTTGCTTGGAATCCCTTTTTCAGTGTGACAGGTAGCTTCGAGATACAAAACATTTAAATGAAGCATTGCATCTAGAAGCTCCCTCTCGTATTGTAAAAGGGATTCCAAACAAACCTGAAACACATGTCTGCATTTTAATGCTAATTTGTGCTTTCTTAAAATGAATTATTTTATTACAGCAAAAATATAGTTTACTTTTTTTTTCTTGTTGCTATTTTTTTCACAAGTATATAATCTCAATTTAACAATATGAAAATTAGCATTGTCTGTGGAACTCATCTCTGGGGAAAGCATTTGTTAATGTGTAAAAAGTGTGCATTTTTCCAGCATTAATTTTTTATCATTTATTATGATCACTTGGTTATTGTTATCAGAACATTTTGGAGTGGATGTGATCACATAGTGGCATCCAAGTGTAACAAAAGACATCAAAGCTTTAACTGTAGAAAAAACATTTTGAAAAATAGAAAAAATTGAAATTATCTTTTTTTCCTTCAGCAAAACTTCCACTTATACAAGGCCTTAAACATATTAAGAAATAATACATCTTCCCTAATTGAATAATTAATGTCTACTGAAAATATAGTTTTTCAAATTCTTATTTTCTGGTTGGATTGAATTGATTATGATGAATTATGATTTATATTTTGTATTATGTGAAAGCCAATCATATATTTAATATATATATATATTTAATTTGCAAGTTTGTACTTTCAATTAAGGGGGGGGGGGGGAGAAATCTACAAACTACAACTTTTCCGTTTCTGGCTTTCCTCCTCCTGCAGATTTAATTTTAATGATATTGCTGGCAACCTTCACTTTCTAATTATAAAGACTGAATTTGAAACTGCGCCATTTTGTTATGAAAAATGAAAATTATTGAGCGAGGGCCTCAATAATTTTCTTAAGCTCTCCCCCCCCCTTTGGGGGGTGGGGTGGGGGAGAGTTTAAGACAATTCTGGGCAGATTCCTTATTTTATGCTAAAAGTATATTGCCGCCTAATGCATACCATTTAGTGTGTAGCTTATGAATTACTGTTAAAATTTTCAAGACTTAATATGCGCTCTTTATCGTGATTTTTTCGGATGCAATCTTAATATTGTACCATATGATTTTAATTTCAAATGAAGTTTTTTCATGCAATTTTTGTAATTTTTGCTATTTACGTTTCATTGACATCCAAGTAAAAATCATGAAGTCCCAAAATCCAATTTTGACGTATTCACAATTTAAACTTTCAAATCATTGTGAGAAAAGAGTAAAAACTATTTTATAGAACTGCTAACTCTTACAGTAGGTTTACTTAAGTACTTTTCAAATTGTGTGATTGATTTATATCAAGAAATAACTAATTACAAATTCAAATTCACTGTAGTAGCCTATGATTTTTTTTTTCTTTTTTTGCATTTTTTGTAGACTTTTACCAGAATGCTGGCAATATGATGCTACTAGGTCAAATTAACTAGTAACTGTGAATAGAAAATTCTTTTAGTTTTAACACAAATGTTGTACATTAATTGTCTTTTCTTTTCTTTTTTGCTAGATGTCACGACCCATTCAAGTGAAGCCGGCCGATAGTGAAAATAAAGGTGGTAAGTAAATATGATTTGAAACTTAATGTCCGAAATATGTACTCAGTAATTCATAAAATTACTTTTAGAATCAACTGTAGCAGTTTGATTGTGTCGTACTTTTACAATTCAAATTTCAGATGTAACCAGACCTTATGATTGGATGCAATACACCCTAGACAAATATGTCGGCTAATACCTCCCTATCCAATCAAATTTCCTAATTATTCAAAGTTTCTTTATTTTATTGACCAAAAGCTAAATTATATAGGCTTTAAATATTTTTTATGAAATCTTCAGGCTTTTGTCAACAGTTCTACAAACCTTGAGAGATCGAATGATTTCTGCTTCAGACACAATTTATTGAAGAAGTAAAAAAAAACATGTAGATTAATCAAGATTATTTTTCTTCAGACATTGAGGGGCTGTAAAACGCAGACCAAGAATTACACATGTGGAAGAAAAATTTCCCATGATTACTTATCATTATGGAAATAACCAAATCTGTGAATGCTTTGAGATTTAAAAAAAAAAAATTGCTTCAACAATTGTAGTGTTATGGACATTTTTTAAGTGAAGTTACACTTCAGAGTGTGAAATAGTAAATTCATTTTGCTTTTAAATACGTGGTATCTTTTTGTGAACTTTTTTCTTTCAGAAGACCGGAAATTGTTTGTTGGTATGTTGAGCAAACAGCAAACAGATGAAGATGTTTTAAAACTATTCCAGCCTTTTGGGCCAAT
Source organism: Octonoba sinensis (assembly GCA_038502835.1). Taxonomy (NCBI): domain Eukaryota; kingdom Metazoa; phylum Arthropoda; class Arachnida; order Araneae; family Uloboridae; genus Octonoba; species Octonoba sinensis. The sequence continues at coordinate 21,263,254 of CM076601.1, read as the reverse complement.
TGAAGAGTGCACAATTTTAAGAGGACCTGATGGTCAAAGTAAAGGTATTTACTGCACATGTAATTTTACATGTTACATGATTTTACCCCCCCCCCCTTGCTCAAGCATGCCTGTTTTGAATGAAAGAAAAAAACTGTGAATTTGAATAACACCCGCCCTGAATAATCCACAAGTTATAATATTGACACATTGATAGGGTACAGATTTGAAAAAGGGAAAAAAATATTTTGGGGGCCTTAAATTTTACTCCTTGTTTGCAGTGAAATTAGTTCAAAATAACACAAAAAATAAAACACTGATAATGCATTTTTAACTTCTTACAGTCAATCATTCATCAATCAACCCCTGCTTCTGACAATGATTTGTCAGGGGTTAATTTGCATGAAAGCTCACAGAAGTTTGGCTCTCGTGCTTCTTTTTGGTTTCTTGTTAACTTTTACACATTAGACGGAATTCAGACTGTTTGCGCATTGAAAAGTTCTGAAGACAATAGGATCTCTTGCACTTAGGTTAGAAATTTAACCCTGGTCCGAGGTAACACAGTCTGAACCTTTGTCACATTTATATTCTGAAATTCATCTTCACGACCATTCATTTAACTCGCAGCCACTGGCGTTGATAAGGGGATAAAAGATTGAGGAGAACCCCCCCCCCCCTGCAATGGTGGAGATTGTCTATATTTTATTTGACATTCTCCATCATGTCATAAATTGTTTAAACCATTCAAACATTTAGCCCCTAAGGCTTCTGTATGTATCACATAAACAGTTTAGTAAGATTAAAAGATCTCTGAAATAAATCTGCTCCAAAAAATTATTTATAAATCTAATCTCACATTTACTTTTATAACACTAACATAATAAGTCAAGTAGGGATTGGCATCCTCTTTATTTCCACTTCTTTCTGTTTACCAATGTTTGAAAGTTATTATATTTGTTATAGGCTGTGCTTTTGTGAAATATGAAAACCCTAGTGATGCACATTCTGCGATTAGTGCTCTGCATGGTAGTCAAACAATGCCAGTAAGTATTTGCTGCGTTTATTCTATTTTTTTTTACTGTTAATTTTGTTGGACTAGAGCTCATCCCACAGTCGAAATTCGATTGTCACCATAATAAATAAATTTAGCATTAACAACATTATGCTATCTACATAATTAAGTAAGTATTATTCATCAAATTTAGCGATTGTAATGATAAATGTATTTTGTTCATCCTCATTTAAAGCAAACGTATTGTAAATCATTGGGGCCGTGCAATTTCGGTGGATGGAGTCCTCTGGTTTACACTAACATTATGTACTTGCTGAGTTCCTGATTGTTTCTCAAGCTTTTTATACCCCCCCCCCCCCCCGTCTGAAACAGAGTGTATATGACTGAAATCATACTAACATTTGAAAATTTTCTGCAGCCTATATATTTATTGATTAATGAAGTTCATTTTTTAAAAAGAAATTTTCGCTTTTGTTGCAGGGCGCTTCATCTAGTCTTGTAGTAAAATTTGCCGATACAGAAAAGGAACGTCAGCTAAGGAAAATGCAACAAATGTCTGGAAATGTGAACATATTGAATCCTTTTGTTTTTAGTCATCTTGGAGCCTATGGCGCCTACGCACAGGTGAATATTTAACAATAGTGTTAGATTTTTATTTATCAATGCAATAACGTTTCGGTAATATTGTAAGCAATTGTTATTCATTGCATGAAAGTATGTTATATTTCCTGTTTGCTATCATTTGAAAAATTTGGCATTCTATTTTAGTTGTCGAACGTTTAAAATTTCTTGTGTTTTCCCATTGTAAGTTTTTTTCTATGTCTTTTTGTGTGTTATTTATTCATTTTATGCAAGCATTTTGTATTATATTTTTTGATATTTAAAGGTTGACTTCATATTATGTAGAAGTTTTTTATTCCAACCAGGTTGGTGATATTTTTGATTTTTTTTTTTAAGTAAGATTTATTTGATTTAAATCAGATTTTTTAATTATTTTTTTAGCAAAAGATGTATGTGCACACAAATACAGTAACAAATTCAGTTAATTATTTCAGTCTTCAAAGAATTTTAAGATATTTTAGTTGAAATAATTTATTACTAATACAAAATTAATTATTGATTAATTATATTATGTAAAAATATATATTTAATAAACAGAGAACAACAAGCAGAAGAAAAGCTTATATTCCTTTACTAAATTTATTATAATTCCTTGAATATATACAAATAAGTTGATTGGACTATTATAATTTTTTGAGCACATACAAATTTTTGAATATATAAAGAGATGGCAAATATCACATAAAATGTTTACTACAGCTTAATCATTTTTACTATTTAGACGTTTCACCAGTTTTGATGCCTTATCAACACCCAATCTGCTTCTTAATATTGAGTGCACTATTCCAAAAGTAGAATATATCCTTTCCAAAGGTGTTGTTGATGCTTTCGCTGTAGTCAGCATGCCCAAAAAACTTAATATTCTCTGATAAAATGTCATTTTTTGACACGTTAACGAAGCTATTCCACCCTCCATAATCAGACATTATCTCAACTACTTTCGAATCAAAGAAGACATTTTCTTTGGAAAAAGGCTCCAATCTCCCCATAAATTTCAGCGTCATCGATAGAAATTCTGATCCAAATCACTGTTTGATGAAATCTAGAAGACCCTTATTGGTCTCTTCAGTTGTCATATCTATTTCTTCATTAGCAATTATCACCATATATTGAGTTAAAACTCTAATAAATTACTTAAACCCCTTATATAATAAAATGTATAATCACAAAATATATAAATTTAATACTTTGGAAGAAGCTGATATAAGTAGTTTTTTATAAATCATAAATTGGTATTTTTTCTAAAAAATCATGAAAATCGGTTTTTTTTAAAAAGAAAATCATAAAAATCAGTATTTTTTTCTAAAACAAAATCAAAAACTGATTTAAATCACCACAACCCTGATTCCAGCAGTGAGGATTTTAAAAGCATACTATGCTTCTTCGAAAGCCAATTATTGTTGTACATTTTAATATTTACAAACAGTTTTTAAACACAAACAGTTTTCTCTATTTGGGTTAGTATCTTATCTAACAGTATCTCTATTTGGATTAGGGTTATAAGAAAGAGAACATATTTGGTTTTTACCCAAATCTTTACCAATCCATTATTAGAAAAAAAGATTTCAAGATGTTAATGTTATTACTTTTTTAAATGCTTGATAACCAGGAATATAGCCTGTGTGCCCTGAGCACCAGATTTTAGAGGCATAAATTGACTTAGCGTGTGTGGCGTATACAAATATGTATACTTTTGTGTATATCGGGGAAGATGCTAAATACTGCTCTTGCTAATGTCGGAAAATGACCTAGTTATATCCCTGTTTCTAATCAGATAATCTCTTAAGAATAACTCTTTCGTGCTCAGTAAATTTGTCAAATTAGGATTCGGCATGATTTTTTTTTGGTTATTAAAAAATAAATCCTCTACATCCTTTACTGGTCACACCACTGTTGTTGGCGCATGGTAAGGTATCTATTAGGGATGCAACGAATATCCAGCTACTATTCGGTATTCGGCCTGGGCGAATATTGATGGACTATTCGGCCGAATAGTTCTGCTGCAGTAGAAATATAAAAAAATTAAGAAATTAGTAGATTTTAGACATTTAAAATTGTATTATAATTATTTCAAAATAATACATTAGTTTATAGTTTTAAGAATAAAAATAATTTAGAAAAAACTGCTTTTTTAAAACCTAGTTTTAGGCTTGACTGAGCAAAAACAGATTTTAAAGTTGTAATATTGTATTTTATATTTAGCATTTGCTCCCAAAGCTGGCAAGAGTTAATTATGATATATGAAAATTTAATTTTGTTATTATTAACAAAGGTATTAAAAAGTACTATTAGTTAAGTAGGAGTCAGACTTTGTTTGTGTGGACTTATTTATTGTGAATATTGGGTAAGAGAGAAATGTGAAAAGCCTTGAATATATCATGAATATTTAGATAACATAAGTTATTGGGGTTTTTGAAAATAAAAATATATTCCAGTTAAGTGTATTAAATTTTAATAGATCTTTTAAAGATAGGTATGTAAAAAACCCCATAAAATAAAAAGATTAACTTTTATAAAACATAAATATGAACAAAATAAGGAAAAAACTTAGGTAAGTTAGAAAATCATTAAAAAGCACGTAGATCTTAATGAATTGATGATCTTTAGCAAATATGTTAAGCAATATTATTAGAAAAAATAGAAATTTTGTTGTGGATGAACGACCTCATAAAAGTACACTTGCTTAAAGTTTCAATTTTTTAACTAGATTTGAAAGTTATGAAATTATCATGCATTTCCTGTTTCTTTTAATTCAATTTAGTTTCTTTTAGCATCCAATTGCTGTAACCCTAGGACTCTTGAAATTTAATTATAACTATTACACAATTTTTGAAAGATGTAAAGATAAATTGTTGGAAAAAAATAAATAAATCATTAGACATTTAATTATCAACATATAATAAGAAATACATTTTGCCTCTCTATTATAGAACTGAAAAATATAATTTGATTCTTGAATTTTCTTGCTGCAAAATTATGAAACTCTGCAATTTACTTTTAGTGTCATTAATTACTTCCAAAGCATCTAAGTGAGCATTTAGGATTGAAATTTAAAGGAATATTTTTTAATCAGAAAAATAATAAATATTACTGCAGGTAGAAAACAGGATAGACTTCAAAATATATTTTTTGATAAAATATGAAATTATATATAATTCATTCAAAATTTTACTGTTACTATAATCACAATGATTATACCTAAATAAGTACCATTTAAAAACTTTTACCATTTTTAATTTTTTAAATTTTAAATAATGATAAATAGTTTAAAATAGTTGAGCCTTTCATATTAGTTTTTGCTTATTTTCTTGAAAGAATAGTGTTTTAGCTATTAAACAAAAAAGAGAGAATGCAATGATTTTTGAAAAGAAGAAAATTTTAAGCTTTCTTCCAGCTTTTCTTAACTGTTAGAAGAAGAAAAAAACAACAAAACATTTAAAAAAAATAATCTGTTTCTTGAGAAATAAAGTATTAAAAAACACCCTTATAAGGGTTATAGGTTTAATTAGTCTTACTTTTTGAATAGGTTACAAATAATTTCTTAAGAAATATAGAAATAATCCAGTTTTTGAAGGATGACTGACGTTTACATTTCCTATCATTTTGAAGACTTGAAACTGCTCTTACCCTTGATGTATGAAAATGAGATTGCTTTAAAACAGCCAATATTCAAAAAATAAAGAAAAAAATTCTCCAAAAATAGTACAAAGTTGATATTTTCGGCTCCTAAACTGAGACAAAAGTCGATTTCTTCTGCTCCAAACTGATACAAAAGTTAAAATTCTTCTGCTCCAAACTGATACAAAAAGGACATTTTACCTGCTCCGAAAGCTGCTACAAATTCTGTTAAGGCAGTGGGAGCCCTGCATTTATGATAAGGGAATTGTTACGAGTATGTACATATCCCATCTCTTTAAATTGCTGATGCTTTTATTGATAGAAGCTAGCACTTTCAAACTTAGAGAAATGTAATGCTTTCCTTTGTGGAAAAAAAATTAAAAATAGAATGCAGGGGAAAAAATAAAAGTATGGTGTAAAAATATTGCCAAGGCTCTCAGTTATTGAAAGACTTTTCCAAAAGTGTTGCTAGTTAAGGTATTTAACTGAAAAAATAATTTAAAGAAAGCATAAAGAAAAAAGAAAAAACTAACCATCATGTTGCCACTGAAGAAAAGCCTAAGGTGTTTCCAAATCTTGAATTTTAGCAAATTTGGGCTAATTTTGGGAGTTACGGGAGACACATTAATATGATGCTTTCAATTTTGAATTCTTCTGAAAGATTCTCATTTTTTTAAATTATAATTTTGAGAAAGATGTAAAAGAAAATTTATCGAATTCATTTAATATTTATGATCACAATGAAAACAAATACTTAGTAAGCTAGGGATGCTACCTGTTGCCATCGTTTAACATAAATTTCATGTTTTATTGGCGCATAAATTTATTTTCGAATTTTAGTCAGTCTATGATGGATTATTGATGTGAACCTTTTTTTTAGATGGTTCACCAGCATGCACTTGCAACTGCTGTGGCGCAGCAAGGATATATAAATTCTGTGTCCCCAGTTGGACCTTTACAACTTCCGCCAATCAGTCCTGTATCAAATGGCATACCAAGTCCAACTATCACTGCTAATACAGGTAATGTTAGTTTGTTAATATTTAATTACTTGAGGCTTCCCTATGGCATTTTTTAAAAATTAGGTTTCATTTTTATATAATATTTTTAAGTAAAGTGTGACACCAAAGGCGCAGCATAAATGCAAGTTTTCAGGGAAAAGAAGGTAAAAGCAAAGAAGTCTGACCCTGAAAAGCGAAGTACAAGCAATTAATGTAATGTCGCCACTTTTTAGACAGTCATATATGTATGAAATTGTGTGATTGATGGTACATTCCTTTGTCAGGGCTGCCATCAGGCGCATAGGAAAGAGGGGGCTCAGGGGTTTTTTTTGTTCAAATAAGAAGGTACCCATGCGCTTCATTTGTTTTGCAATCTTTTGTATTCTTCACAAGAATCAAACTTCTTTCATTTCAACTACTTATTTGAACCTCAAATTTGGTGCTTTCGGACAGACCGAAAATGGCGGATTGACAGGACCAAAAATGGCTGATTTACATAAACTTCAACACATTTTTACTTCAGATTGTAGTGCTTTCTCAACTGGTAGCTAAAAAAGTAACTTTTTTTTTTTTGAAAATGTGTAACTAAATTGATGTGTTGTTTTTTCTACAAAAGAAAAAAAAAAACGTTCATGGATTTTGATAAAATGCTTCAAATTACAACACCCAGTTCAGTTAAAATAAACTTGTACCCACCCACATGGCAGCTCCCAATTTCCTATCTCCTGCAATTGTATGATAAAGAAAATCGAGCTACATCTTAAAAAAAAGAAAAATATTAATAGACAAGTCGAATCAAAGCACCAAGCATTTGTACAAAATGCAATGGTCCCCAGTAACTGGGCACCATTTAAGACCACAGAAAAACAAATCACACAAGTTCCCTCATTTTGCTTTAAAAAAAAAGAAAATATGAAAGCAATTTGAAAAACGGAATTTTAAGGACTCGAGGGGGGAAAATTAAGGAAAGGTGCGCAGTGCGCTTAAGGAACCAATTTCATTTTTTAACATGGTTGGGTTCTGTTATTCTATCTTGGTTTCCTGAGTTTAGCTCATGTAAGAAATATATCTACAAGAGTACTTCTATTTGAATCAAAACTTACTGGTATTTATTGATTATCAGTTTCTTAAATTAATATTTTTTCTGATTTTACAACAACAACAAAATCGGGTATTTTTGAAAAAGGGCCGAATTTTGGAATTCGATACTATTTATTAAGTTTAGTTACAAAGTAAACAATTTTTTTCCCATGAAAATCATTACTAAATCTAAATACATTGTAACCAATTATCAATAAAGCAAGTAGGAGCAGCTCTTAACAAGTCGTCAATAAATAAATATTGCTTTTGAAACTTGTTTTTTAATTTAAGGGGGGAGGGAAATACTTTGAAGAAGCAAATCGTTGACATCTAGCTCAATAAAAGAGATACATTTGACTAATATGTAAGCAAAAAAAAATCAGTTTTTTTTTTTTTTTTTTGCGTTTGGCCAATTGCATGTATGATTATCGCATATTTATACTGTTAAAGGTAAAAAAATGATTTATTTTTATTATCATTTTTCTTACGTCTTACACTAATAAACGCCGAGTTGCCAACTCTCCCAATCGCTTTTCAGCTGATCTTTTGCTAAACAATTTGTTCTCCCATTGTTATTTTACATTAAATAAATTCCCTTATCGAAAAAAATAATTTATTAATTTTTTTAAAGCAATGTTTTAATATTTAGTAATTCTTAGCGACCAATTTGGCTCCTCGATCGTTCGCGGTGGGATTTTGTTGTGTGGGAGATGATATTTGCTGCGTTAAACAAAATTTGCATCTCGTGAAATTTTTTAATTTGCAGTAAATTGAAGGAATCGACCCCTTTTTAAACCTATACACCGTAGTTGCCAAATGCTCCGTTTTCTCCTAGTTTTTCTGATTTCATTTGTGAACTTCGAAAATTCGATTTTTTGCAAAAAGATCCGATTTTTCAAGCTGATGTGCAAGTATTTTTATTTGAAGGAATTGTAATACAAAACAAGAAATCATTTTAAGGAACCTTTTAAAAAGATATGTATTAATTTACAGGAATTTTCATAACTTATAACGCGAAAGTGTAAAAACCTATTTTTTAGAAACTTGCTAACATCTAGCACATGCTTCGCCGAAAATTGCACGCAGATTTTGAGCTTTCTATCTTTTTGCATCCTGTAAATATATCAATTATTTAAAAAGTTGACAGTTGTTTTAGAGTTTTAGTATTTGCAGCCTGAAGTCTGCTTGTTTTATATTTTATTTAAAAAATTTATTTTAGTTGAATTTTTATAGTTGCCATTTTAGGGTAATGTATAAAGTTTTAAGCGAATTAGCTCCATTTTTTTATTTGTATGTTTCCAAAATGAAATATTTTTCTCAAGTTGAAGTTTTTTCTGAATTTTTGTAAGCTCTTCTAAATAATTTTAAAAAATTATTTATGGTAGAGATAAAAATGTAAGTAAGCCTAAATTGAGAGGCTGGCAACATAAGTTAAGTAAAACAAAAAATTAAAATCTAAATTAAACAAAAATTCTCAAGACAAAGTTTTCTTTAACATATTTTTTCCTTTAAATTGTTTTTTTTTTTTTCATTTAACTTGTATTTTATAGCACTAACCATTTTTGATAATTTTTTATATCATAATAACTCGCTTATATATGATTAATGCTTGTGTTGTGTGCTTCTTATTACTAGCTACAATAATTATTTAACTCCCGGACTGTATTGGACATTTAAAAAAGCAACAAGTCAAAGACAACTCTATAAAAGTGTTTGTGTTGTGTTCCTAATAAAAATGCGATGTGAAATCAATTTCCTCTTTCAATAATGCTTCCTTCTGAAATAAACACAACAGTTTGTACATTTCGAAAATTTTGTGAGGTACTTAAAATTTTTTGTAGGTCCTTAAAAAGTCCTCAGAAAGTCCTTATTTTTTGTTTTGCCAAAAGCGTACGCACCCTGTTTTCCTTTGCTGATAAATTGCACAACTCTCAAAGAACTGCAACATTGTGGAAAAGTTAGGATACTTTATAAAAAATTGAAAAATCAGGAAAGTCTTAAACATGCCTCAGTTTCAATGATCATGTCAGTAATTATTATTATTATTGATCATTTTGCCTTATTAAAATGCAATTCTATAATTAACTTACTGTAAAAAAATCTTTTGTTTGCTACTTTTGTATTTCTGATGACAAAAGTTGGGGAAAATGCGTATTTTTTGCATCCATTGCAGAAGTTTGATCTATCTCAACCGAAATCTAGTAGTTTCCTTTCATTTTCATAAAAACCATAATTTAAATATTCAAAACAAAATCAAACAACAAACAAAGTTATGTAATCTCTGGAATGCTTGCTTTCAAATGGAATAAAGTTAAATGCTGAACCACTTACACTGGTTCAATTATATTTTTGTCAGTGGTGTAGTCCTGGAAGAAACTTTGGGGAGACGCTTAGATATACGAACGTCAAAAAGTGTGTGTACGCTTACGTTGAAACTCAAAGCAATAGGGGGTGTTAAATTGTGTTAAAATACAAAGGTCCCCTTCTGGACTACACTGCTGGTTTCTGTTTCAGATTTAGAATGGGTTAAATATCCATCTGTAAGTTAGCTGACTTGTTTGTTATTGGCTACAAAAGTAGAGAAATGTATAAGGAGAAATGTTTCATCCAGTGACATAATAAATCTTTAGTGCCAGAATGAGTACTGAAAGACAGATTATTTGAATGCATTTGAATATTATTCTATTTTTGTAAAGTTCACATTTTATTAAGAACTTATAATAAATTCAGTACAGAATGCATGCAAATTATTAGGGTTTACCTTGAAAACTGGAGGAAAAAGGGGTTTTAAAAGCCAGCTAAGGTTAAAAAATAAAAAAAAGTCAAAACAAGAAAACTCGGTAATATTCTAAACAAATATATGAAAGGAAAAAACTAGTTTTAAAAGGATTGGTTAAAAAATAGAAAAAAAAGTTGTTAAATCAAGAATGAACCTCACAATAAAATGAATCTCACAAATTATTGCATGCATTTTTAGAGGTCAAAGGTTAAAGACAGGTATTTAAACAAAAGACGTTACATTGGCTCAAGCTACAATAAAAGGTAATTAAAAGTTTAGGGGAAAGGAAACAATCATCTATAAATAAATAATCTTAATCTGTTGAAATAAATAATCTTATTTATTGTGCACTTTTTTTTTGCATTTGTAGATTTAATTTAAATGCATCACAGCATCATGATTTTCTAGAACTCTCATTTTCAACCACTATTCATTCATTACATTGTGTAATTAACCTATATACATGTTAATTACTTTTTTCGGGCAAGTGTTTTGAAAATTTTTGACTACTTTTTTTTTGTGGAAGTTTTCCTGCTGCAGCCTTACTTTTGAGAATATTAGTAATAGCTCCTTCCACTCCAAATAAGATGATGCTCAATACAGGGGTAAAAATTCCACGCCAGAGTGAGCTGAAGCTGGGCTCCTATTTCAAGCTGTGGGAAAACAAACTTTCTTTCCTTTTTTGCATCTAAGCTGCACCAATTTGACATTTCCACATGTTACCATGTTTTATGGAGCATAATCTGCAAGTACAGAATGTAGCATTTTTCGGGATATTGTAAAGAAACGAAGAAAAACAAGAGATAATGCACAGTGGTGTATAATCTGCAGCTATTATGCTACATCTTACTATTACGCATTGTACGAGTTACCGATCAATGAAATCAGGAAAAAAAAAGGACATTTACACAAAAAAGCAACCTTGTATGTTTGCTCAGTATGTGTTTTGCTCTTGAATTACTCATAAGATAGTAGATACTAAAAGATTGCTGCGCAAAAACAGCCAAGCACTGAGGCCCCGCTCTGATGAGTGTGATTTTTTCCTGCAGGGTCTGTTGGGAGAGTCGGTCCTTTTCTGAACAAATCTTTATTTAATTGCTTCACTTATTTTTTACTTTTCTTTATTTTTAACTATTTTTACGATACATTAAGCCCCCTTTCACACTTCATATATTTTTTACTTTTATGAAAAAGTAGGCTAAAAAAGGGGAGCAATTACACTGTGCAACAAATTTGAACTTTTTTTTTGTCCTTTAGATTAAACTATGATTCTATATACACAAAAGGTGCTTGATTCAAATATCCAAACCAAAATGGTCCATCACGTAGCGTTTTTGCTGGAGACCCACTTCTCATATTTATACAATTTGGTTACAGAAGAATGTAACTCAGGCTTACTTATTGAAAACACAATCGCGAAAATGATTTTTTTTTTGTCCAATTCTTCTTGTGGGCATCTATTGGTCTGCCCTGGTAACAGTTTAGCAATATTCAATTGGTATACTTCCATTCTATCGAGCGCTGCAATGCTTTTCCAACAGAGATGTCCAGATGAAACCTTTCACCATGCTCATCCTTAATTGCACCAAGGTTTTGAGAAATAAAGTTCATATGGGAACCCAAAAAGTGTAGTTTTAATGAAATATAGCAACCTAATAATACAAAAGCATTTTATCATGTCACCAGCAAGATTTTTGTAGTTTTCAGCTTTCTCCATTTCCAAGGAAAGGTGAGCGCGCTGATTTAAAGGCCAGCCAGGCTGATTTTTCGGCTTCTGACTGTTTTCATACTCTTCATCATGAAAGGACTTCCTGAAGTTGTGGGCCAATAAAAATCCTTTCTTTTACTTTTGCCTCACTTAAATTTTTGAATTTGTTCCTGAAATGCAAGAAAGCCACTCCTTCTCTGTCCTGAGCTTTTACAAATATTTCGATAAATCAAGTTTAATGTGCAATTGTGGAAAAAAGGCACATTGTTGGTCATCATGGGCTCATTTAATATGCTTTTGCCACTTGTAATTTTGAAATTTCCTCTGTGTTTGCAGAATGTGCTACTGGAATGAATGGGGGTAAAATACTTAGATGGAGGAGCACGCATAAACAAGCGCCACTCTGCTGAATTGTGTTCATGTCCTAATGCTTGAAATTGTGCATTCACGTCACAGCAGCATACCATTTTTTCGTGCTCCGTAAAATAGTCTACAAAATGCCTTTGTGGTCTTGTAAAGGACTCAAAACTTCGAGAAGTAGATAAAGCTTTTGTTGCCAAAAATGTCGCTAATGTGACCCAACTTCATAAAAAAGGTCTCTAGAATGGCAACTATCTCACTATCAGTGAGAAAGATGTAATTTATAATAAATTAAGTTGATAAATTACAGAAAGATGCACATTTAACCAGAAAATACGTAAAAAGCTAAAATGTGAAATTTTGGGAAAATGGTACGTGATAGGCAAAAAATAATTGCAGATTCGTAATTTTCAGCCAAAAATACATAAGGAACAGACATTTTCATCCAAAGGACATTTTTCGTGTTGCACAGTGTTATCTATATAACTTAAACATTTTTTTAACAAAAATGCTGTGTTCCTCGTTGTTATGAATCATCATTGTATGAATTTGATGATGCTTGGAGACAAGATCGATTAATGTTTAGATACACTAACTTTCTTCCTTTTTTATTGAAATATTTATTTTGGATATGCTAATCATTTTTCTGCAGGTGTGACTGCTCATCATCCATTGACTGGAGCTTTGCCAGCATGCCCTCCATCTGCAGTCCATAACTTTGCCTTGGGGGAAATACCAACTCAGCCAGATATTTATGCAAATGATGTTGCAAATTTGTCAAGTACGGTCATTTAAATATATGATATTGAATAGTGTAACTGTTTTAAGTGTTGTGTGTGACTTGTGCGAAAATTGAATCTTATGTGCACTTTTCTTTTTCTTTTCTTTCTTTACATAATTTTTGCTTTAATGCTGCGAGTAGGGGTGAGTTCTGAGGGCATGTTGTCAGCAGTCTTATTAAAATGTGAGGAATATTAAAAAAAAAAAAAAAACTCACAATTGGTATTTGTATTCTAAACTTATTGTAATCAATTGGTACAAATTGAAATAAACGAGGTATTCCTGCACTTTTTGTTTTTCAATTTGATTTTTTTATTTAATATAACTATGTACTCCTTCGGCAACTAATGAAATTAAATTTCTAATGCAGTAATGATATGAAAATTTGAAATCATTGAATTTTTAATTAGTAAAATGTGTTTTATTATTTTTTTTTTAATGTGCAAAATGATTTAAAAACTATCTTGGTACCTTTTATCACATTCTATAAATTCTCTAAAGATTTTGTATTGTACTGTAGAGAAAAATATTTGTATATAAATTAATGTGCTATCTTCATAAATAGTGATACTAATAAGGATTATGTTAGTGCAATTTATATACCTATTTGCATCACATGAATCTAAAAATGTTCTAGAGTTGTTACCTTTCCTTAAAATGTTTGAACCTGAACTGCAGAAACCACATAAATTCATGTCAAAACTGGTTTGAAGGCTTCCTTAACAGAGTTGAGTCAAGAAATCTCACTGCCATGGATCAAGGGTGGATCCAGAATTTTTAACAGGGTCCATTTTTATCAATTAAAATTTTTTTTGTTTTTGAAAATTCAGAATTTAAATAGAGTGATAAAATTTTTTTTTTCGGCTCAATTAATAAACAATTCTATTAAGAAAAAGTACTGTTTGGTAGCTCAGAATTTTTTGAATGGTCTGCTCTGCATAGTTGGAATTTTGTGAAGAGTTCGACGCCTACTTAAAACTTTATTGATTTTTTATAATTAATTGTTTTCTCCCCCTTTTTTAGGAAGTTCTTTCTTTTTGCTATACCCCACAGATTACACAGAAACATTAGAAAAGGGTGAGTAATTTTTTTTAGATTTGTGTGTACTAATTGTTGTCATTTCAGTTGCATGAATGTGCCCAGTTAATGTTCTTTCCCTTTCAGGTCCCGCCCTAGCAAATGCAGAACCCTTACAATCTGCCACATTTTCTAGTCTCCCTTCCTTTCCTTGCATGTGTGAGTACATTCTTGTGAATCCAATGTTTGCATTGAGGTGTAAATTTGTTTGATATAATAATATTGTATAAGTGTTGCTAAACTATGTAAGCTACTTTCCATAGAAGTACAATGTATATTTGATTTTCAAAAAAAAAATTGTCAGATTACTGCCAGAATGTTTCTGCTTCCCCCTGTGTTGTATATTTGACTGTAAATTTTATTTTGCTTAATTAATTTTTCTTGTGCACTTATGGCACTTTTAGCTTTTCAGAGACATAATTATGTCATTTTCCAACAGGGACTGAGTTTGAAACTAATCGCCTATTAAAAAAATACATGCACAATAGTAATTTTGCCGCTCTGAAATGCTTTGAGAATGTTTTATTTGTGTAAAAAAGTAAGATAAAATAGAAAATTACCAGAATTTTTGTGGCTCAAGGAAAAAGGTAAAGTATATTAAAGCAAAATTGATAAATCATTTTCTCATCTTCAAAGCAAAAAGGAAAGAGAAAAAAATCTTTCTATTCTTCAGAATAAAGGAAAGGAAAATCAAAGTTTTAATTATTTTGAAACGAAAAGGAGTGTCTGATTGATTAGGAAAAAAATATTCCTATGATTTATTTAATTGTGTATTTTTTAAACCAATTATATTCTAAGATAATAAACAAGACTCTTTATTGTTGCATTTATTTATTGCATCATCAAGAAAAATCTATATATATATAATGAAAACTTTCATATTGCAGCATATCCTGCAACATATGGACAGTATGCTCCTACCTTGTGTCAACCTCCTCCTGTTACATCACCTGTTCAAAGAGAGGGTAAAAAATCTTTTTGCTTGCTTTTCCAGTTTTAGTTTGTGCTATTACAAATATTTATGTATTTAGCTTTTTTTAGTTGTCGTTGCATGTGTAAATATATGTTATTCCTTTTCACATTTTATAAGTTAAGAGATCTTTAGGAATTTTGGTTTCAATCAAAATAAAAATAGTGCATGTTTTAAAAATTAAATGAAGTTAGTTAAATCTTTAAATTGTCAGAAATTATTAAAATGTAAGGTATATTTAAAAAAAAAAAAAACCTCGCAATTGGTATTTCATTCATTTCAAGTAGTGTTTTTTTTACACATTTCACTTTGGTTCTAAAATAATTATCAAGCCTTTCAATGAATGATATGTAAATCCAATTGTTGTCATAGTTGCATATTGGATTCGCATCATAGTGCAATTACCTGCATGCTTTTCTTTTGTTTCGGCAATTTTTGGCAAAACATCTCAGCTCGATGTTTTATTTTTCTTGATTTGAGCAATTTTTAATTTAATTTTTAGCAGTTTAAAAAAAAGAAGGAAAAATTAACAAAAGGTGCCAAGGAGAAAAAAAATCTTTTACATGTATTTAGTCCTGTCATCTTGAAATTTCCCCGAAGGGGAGAGGGTGGAGGGCAGTGGTGAGTTCTGAGAGCATGTTGTCAGCAGTTTGGTAAAAGTAGCTAACACCACAAATAAAATTTGAGGGAGTATTGTATTAGAATTTATAATTAGTTATTGCGTGATATACATCGGTTATCAATACAATTTAAAAGTTGTATCGATAAACCTACTGTAGAAGTTTGAGAATCTAAAATAATCTTTCCTATTTTTTTTGTCAGCATTTCAAAAGTTTTAACTGACTGTATTTCAAAATGGGAGTTTTTAACGTAATCAGATCGAATATATGCTCAATGTAGATCGAATCAGATTGAATATAGACTCCATAATTATTTAAAAGCAGCAAAGAAAAAAAAAAGAAGAAAAAGAGGGGAGTACACATATGGTATATAGTATAATTTTTCATAGCCAAGTTTATAATTTACCCCCCCCCCCCCCTCCCCTAGGTTGAAACTGCACATGTTTATGGGATTTTTTTGTTTGACTATTTTAATCTTGCTTTTTTTAATATCAAAAATATTTAATATCATTTACAATAAAAATTCAAACTACCCCCTTTTCCTTCCCCCAAAACCAAACACCAAAAACAAAAAAAGAAAGGAAAAAAGTGACAATCTGAATTTCTTTTCTTTGAAGTAATAAGAAAAAGAAAAGCAAAATAAAATTCTTTATAGACTAGTAAATAGGTGAATTGCTAGATTCAGCTTGCAGTTTGCATTAAAAGTGTTTTGTATTTCGGGCCAAATTAAAGAAATTTATTTTTTACTCAAAATACATATATAATGTTAAATATTCAATGATAGGTAGATCATTGATCTAAATCTTTCGCTTTCTTCGTAATTGTTATTTAAAATTATCTTTTTATTTTGTTTAGTAACAATAAAAAGGTAAATGCATTTCCTTTTTGTGAAATAATGGATGAAGTACCTGTCAAAAAAAGTTTGTTAAAATTATCCTTACTTTTTTATTTATTCTGTTTCAAATCTTTATTTTTACAGCATTTCTATTGTAATTCAGTTTTATGTTTTATTTTTCAAAGTTAATACTTTCGTACCTTGAAACAGTATTTAAACACTGCATTTTTTAATAATAAATAATAATTAAAAAAACTTGTTTACTGAACTTTATTACTACACAATGCTTAACAAATAAAGTGAATGAATTTGATATTGTTTCCACAATAAGCAAATTTTCTTTTGCCAAAGTATTTTTTTAACAATATTTTATCTAATAAAAAAATTATCTGAAAGGTAAAATTTTACGATAATAAATGCTATAAAATCAGTGTTCATGTGCAGGAAAGTTGGCTAATTTTTATTCAGTAAACTTCTTGGTTACACTTGTTTGCTTTATAAAACTTATTCTTTCTATTGTTTCGTATTTTATTCTATTCACAAGCAGATGTACCTTTTTTTAATCATTAAGTCATGTGTTTCTTTAAATTAATGAATACATCTTCCTCAATTACTGTTTATTTATTCCCATTATTTTTCTTTAAATTAAGTTCTGAAAATAATTCTAATGTTATATTCAAAATACGATGGTTTTAGGAATCCAAATTTTCAAGATTTCAATAATAAAAAAAAAAAAAATGGAAAAATGCAAATTGTATTTATTTATTTATTTATTTATTTTTTTTTTGTTCTTTTACTCTTATAATGCATGTAATTGTTTTCCTTATTGTTGCTACAAATACGTTTTGTTACTAGTTTTTTAAAAAAATTATTATAAATTAATATTTTGTGTTAAAACATGCAATGCTTAAAAAAAGATCTATCCCCACTTGTAGATTTATAAATTTTGCTTATTGCTTTTAACTTAAATTTTTGCTTCTTATTTACTGGAAGCAGCTCTTACTTGTCTTTTTGTTAATAATTGGTGTGCCTATAATAATAGTTAAAGCAAAAAAAAAAAAAAGTTTATATTGTTTGTGCATGCTTTGGTGTAGTGTAGTCGGTGTTTTAACAAAGTATTATGAATGTGGCTACAGCCTATGAATTGTGAGTTCGAAAATCGAACACCTTGTTTTAGGATTGACGTGGAAGTTTTCGATGCGTTTAGGTCCTGAGGGCTGCAATCTCTTCATCTACCATTTGCCACAGGAATTTGGAGACATGGAATTGATGCAGATCTTTGTGCCATTTGGCAATATCGTCAGTGCTAAAGTATTCATCGATCGAGTCACCAATCAAAGCAAATGTTTTGGTTTGTTGTTTTTATTTTTAAGAATTTCTTTTGCATTAAAATTCTCAAATTTCATAATGATTATATTTTTTCCCTTACTTTTTTGAGTTCAATATGTGAGTTGTAAATATTTAAGATTGATGTGTGGTATTTAGAATAAAAATGCAAAAGGGAGAGGAATATTTTTTGGTATTTGAAATATGCTATTTAGAGTGCAGCTTAAGATCAGTTGTTGCTTTTTACCTTGGCTCAAGGATGTTGGAGGTTGTAGAAAAGTGTCAATACATTCAAAAATGAAGATTTGGTAACACTGTAGGTGGGAACAAATAAATGTCAGTTGCAGTACAAATGAAAAGTTTACTTAGGGACTAAAAGTGTTTTGGGGATAAAATAACCATTTTTTTAGCTAGTGGCCAAATGGTTCACTTGCATTCCAGAACCGTGCTATATAGAGGGATCTTAAATCTGAGCTAGAAGCATGAATGCTGTATTAATAAAATTAATTTTGTGAAAGGCCTCACTTGAGGTTCGTAGATGTGTAGAGTACAAGTAGGGTGACTGGATTGAGACGCATTTGAATACTAAGTGTGCCTGAAACACAAGTGAGAGGTTTCTGCTCATAAATCTGATTTTGACAGAAAGGAATTTTTTTTTTTTTTTGGGGGGGGGGGGGATTAAGCACAGAGTTCACACTGGGGAAAAATACAAGGTGGGATTTCTCACCTTGACCAAAATTTTAAGTGAGATTTCCAAAATTTAAGCACAAACAAATTTTTTTTGAGTGGGATTTCAAAAAATATTGCGGGAATCCTGAAACATGATCATGCAACTGAATTTCTTTTTTGATGCTTTGAGAATTTGAGCAATTATTTAGTATCTAATTAGGGGGAGATATTGCTTTGGCACAGTTTAAGGCCTGTTTTTTTAATGTGACATAGATTAGATTACATAAGGGAATTTGGGGTATCCTGATATCCAACCTCTTAGATATGCATAAGCTTTATGCATGGCCTTATAACATGATTAAAGCGTGGTATGCTGGTGCTGTTATCATAATGGGGGGGGGGGGGGGCTTCAGTTTTTCAGGTGTTGATTGAAAAAGCTTTTATTTGAATTATAGAAGAGTTCGTGACTTTTTGAGGGTGATTAAAGACTACTTTTTTTTAGATCAGATTATAGCTGATGAAACTCAAGAAGTTGCTTTATGATGACATAACTTCCATTTAGGTTGCTCATGATAGAATTTATTAAATAAATATGTAAATAAACCTAAGGAATATATTCTAAATTGCACAGAAGCTGCGTAATGCCACAGCTGGATTATGCTGCTCAGTTTTGGGCCTCTTATCTCAAGACAGATACAATGTTCCCTCGCCACTTCTCACTTCATGTTTCGCAGCTTCAGTGCTTTGCGGGTTTTTCCAAAATATTCATCAAAAGATAAAAATGAAAAAATACAACCATGTCGGCAGCCACATTGCGAAAAGAAGCGTTGTTTCATGTTGATGCGCAAGAGAGAAGGATCTCTACATGTCAAACAAAGAGATGAGTTGACTCAGGGTACATACCACGGGCTCTCAAAAGCTACCACCAACACAAGACTCTTCGCCTCTCTCAGAAATCAATGTTGATTAATGTTTATTACTGTTCTATAACGTTTTGCAATTATCCTTATTAATTAGGACCGACACATTTATGTAATTACGTATACTTTTGTAATTTTTGTCTTAAATGTGTGAAGTATAAATAGTGTTTACATATTTAAAACATTCATGTACCCGCATACACGAAAATTCTTAGGGGAAAATCCTACTTCGCGGTTTTTCAGTTTTCGCGGAAGGTTCTGGTCCCCATTAACCATGAAAAACGAGGGTTTACTGTATTACTTTATTGGAAATTGTGTGAGAAGGGCTATGAAGTTACTAATAGGTTTCTTAATAATATATCTTAATATATACTAATAGGTTAAATAATTACAGATTATAGCTGTTAAACATAATCTTGAGCAAAGGAGAATTGAAAGAGATTAAACAGTTTTTTTTTTTTTTTTTTAAATTTAAGTAGATGTTGGTAGCCTCACTTTTATTTTTTTCACAAAAGACAGAACCAGGGGTCACTTTCAAACATTTTAAAGAATTAAAACATTATTTCAAAATGGTTGTTAGTGTTTGACTGAAATGTCTGTTATTTATGATGGAGTGAACAGCTTTAAAGGGCACTTAATCATTATTGGGGATTGATAGGCAATGAAGGACCGGCCTGATTATGTCCCAAGTCCAAGTCTGTTGCTAGGTGCCTTTTTTGTATTTTGTATGACATTGCTTTATTGAAAGCATAGTATTGTGAAAATTTTTGTATAGGAAATCAGATTATGAAGAAAAAAATATTTATTTTGTTTATGAAATTATTGTTAATCAAGTAGTAAAACTAATGAAAAATGCATGGAATTTTCCATGCATATGATTGAAATTGCTCAAAATTATGACTAATTTTTTATTGAGGATTAAGAGAGCAAGAAAGTAAATATGAAAAATTCTAATTAGAATCATGTCCTTTTAAAAACTTGTTTTAAGCACACAAATGTATATTTTGAAGCATTTTATTAAATTGTTTGATTAGATGTTTTCGATTGGAACCTCAGTATGTTTTCAAATTGTCAAGGACATATGGCGAATTTTATATATATTATTACTTTGTTATTTTAAAAGTAATTTTCAAGTTGGATCAGTGGTAGTCTTTTCAAATCTTTGATGTATTGATGTTTATTTACTGTTTATATAGTTTGGTTGCCAAATGCCTAAAAATAGGGTAACCTTGTTCAGACATATGAATAAAATGTTTTGATTGTTTTTGATAGCTGGAAAATCTGCTATGAATTATTTTTTGCATTTATATTCATATTTCTAAAAATATGCCAGTTATTCCATTTATTTTTATTATCATATCCATATGCAGCAATTTCAGTAATTCATTTTTTGAACCATCAATGTTTGATCAACCCAATGAAAAATGACCTAGTTACTGCTGTGTAAGGAAAGCTACGAATATTACAAATTAAAGTAGTAGATATTATTACAATGATATTAAAATTATTTATGTTTAGTGTGTTTGATTTGTTTTTTCTCCCCCCCCCCCTTCCCTCAATGAAAATAAAATTTTGATTCTTAATTAAACCTAGCGTTAATGGCCGGGTACCTGGGCATTTGTTTAGATTTTAATTGTTATTTTTTCCCTTCTAATGGAGCCTTGTCAAAGTCTTTATAATCCTTGTTATTTACATGAATCTGAACTAAACATGTAATTGGAACATTTTTTTTTTCAAAAAGAAAATTAAGTTTGTCAAAGTTTTGGCTATACATCCGTATTATGCAATGAAATACAAGTTCTGAGATTGAAAGTGGAATGCATATAATTGGAAACAATTGTTAAAGTACTTCTGAAGTTGTTCTTAGGTCGTAAAAAGTCACTTTAATCTTTAAAAAGAAGCTCGTATAACCCTTATTTCGATGCAGTGCAATTTCGGTACGATACTCCAGGAGAATATTTTTATCGCCTAATGTACTTCCTGTGAATAACATAATATATTTCATTATGCCAAATTATAAGTTCACGAATTTGGATTCATGCTGCTGTAGGTTTTGTGAGCTTTGATAATCCTCAGAGTGCCCAAGCTGCAATCCAAGCCATGAACGGTTTTCAAGTGGGCACCAAAAGGCTCAAAGTGCAGTTGAAACGTCCAAGGGAATCTGGTAGACCCTACTGACATCCAATTTCTAAGTCTATTGGTAAGTCCTTGATTAGATATTTATGTATCAGGGCTGGTCCCCAGAATTGATGGTGCCTGTGGCAAATATTTTTTGATCTTAACCTCACAGTATGAGTACAGGCATTCAGGGTAACATTGATCCATGCAGGGTTCCTACTCCACCTGGAAATCATGGAAAACCTGGAAAAGTCGTGGAAATTGATATCCTTTGCAAAAGTCATGGAATAGTCGGGGAAAAATGTAAATTTTTGACAAAACCTGGAAAATTCATGATTTTTTTCCTCTGCCAGGGACCCCTTGGAGGGAACCTACGCTCATTACAATGTCAGATCCTCAATTAACTCACCTTCCTTTTCTTATAGAGGTTTTTTCTTTATATAATGGTGTTTATTATATTGTCATGGGGCATAAAAGTGCCTACATCAGCATTTCTTTAACCGTTTACATTCCAAATTATTAACGGATAACCAAATATGCATAAATTTTTGATATTGATCATGTTTATACTTTATAAATATGCAATCATCAAAAAAAATTCAAGAAAAATTTTTTTTACCTGGTTTTTTAGTGTGTTCCATTTTTGGAACATTGGCGTTTTGGATGCATTTTTTTCCAAAATTCCGAGTTTTTTTATACTAAATCATTTTTTGCGCATTTTTTGTTCTTAGTATATTTTATTTCAGAAAATTATTTATTTTAATTGATATTTTGTCACATACCTGCATTACAGAATCCACAACATACGTTTTCAATTATCCGATAATTCAATGTCCTTGATAAGAAATAAAGCATTCTTATTAATATCATTTTCTACACTGAAAACATTTTTGTGGTATTTTTTTCACAAACTACACGTCGTCCTTGAGTAGTTGGTACAATATATCTTTATTTAATTTGCGGTTAAGCCATCTTTATTTAATTTACTGTTGTCGCATAAATGAAAATTATTTTTTATTTTTCGAAATCTATTTCGTGGCACAACTGTTGGCACAATTGGCATTGATGTGTCTCCTGTACTGCTCCAATACATGTCTTCAGACTTAATAGAATGATAGCCACTCAAAAGGAGCAATCCGAAAAACTGTAGCATGTCATTACTCTCAATATCAAGTGTTTCTTCTTTTTGTAATGCATATAAGTTTGTCATACGCGTCAAGTGTTCTAAGAACTCGAAAGGCAAAATTTTAGAGAAGAAATCAATTGGTGAAAAATTCATAATGTTTGGAAATGTATGCCGGAGAGTTTCAATATCTTCAGCTTTGATTTGTTCATTGAAAGTAGATTATCTCCGCCACGTGACGTTTGGTTTTGTTTTCTTTTTACTTTCATTTCCTAATGCGCGTAACTTTCTTTTTTTCCCCGATTTTGTTGGCAAAATTTCACCAGTTGTTTGATGGAATGTCTATCATTCCGCACACGTCAGTTGGCATAATTGGTTCTAAATTATGTTCTATAATGTCTTCTTCTTCAGTTATATTACCTAGTTCATCAGGAGGTAACTGGCATATATCTGTATCAGATATATCCGATAAGGTTTCTAAATAGTCCCCTTGAAAACTGCTCTTTTAGATTCCTTATTCATTTAGTATGGCTTAACTTTGTAACTGTCATTCAGTACCATTTAGCTAAATAAACTAGGGGTATTTAGATAGGTATAACTTACTTTGAACTTAGTTAGTTTAGTCAATGGTTAGAGGACAGGTGCAAAGCAAAGTCCTTGTTGGGCTCCCGCCCCCTTTATTTATTGTGTTTTTTCAGCCCCTACTCAGCACCCTTTCAAAGTATAAGCTGAAACACCTGCAATAGCATCTATTTTTAAAACATCTGCATGAATACATTGTCTAGAGAAAGATAAGAAAATGAAAGAATGCGGAATTACCCTTGTAAAACCGAGTGACGCATTTCCGGGAAGTCCGACTCCTTAGAACCGCCATTGTTCCAAAATTGGAACAATCTTTTTTGAACATGTGTAGCTTTTTGAAATATCATCCAAGTTATTTGCTAATATTTTAGCATTATTTATTGAAGTATTCTGTAGATGTAAAATGAATATTATATACTTTTGTGAAAAAGCCGATTTTTGGTAAATTTGCATGTAAAAAGCAACAAAACTCTAAGAAATTCGTAAATTTCGAAAAATCATTAAAAAAAAACTTAAATAGATAAAGATTCCAATTAAAATTCAAAAAATAGTTCAAAACATGCTTTACAAGCTTAGAAAAAAAAATACGTAATCGAAACATTATTTTTAGGAAACTGTTTACTCAAATATCATTTTCCATTTTTGGAACATTGGCAGGTAAACAGTTAAATATTTGTTTTCATGCGCTATTATAGTTAAAAAGCCGATTTGTCCCCACTGGGATCATCCTAATTTTTATTTTATTTTATTTATTCTTTATATTTTATGTTTTATAGTTCTAAATTAGCTTTCTAAAATTTAAAGTAAAAAATAAGTAAAAAAGATGAATGCAAATATAAAAGCTAATATCTTTTGGCAGTACTGTGTCATAAAATTTTGCTTTTGAAATTCCATAGACTAGAAATTCTATAGTATAAGTTTGTTATCTTAATGAGCATCTGTGGAACTTTTTAATATGATGTTAATATAATTGTATGTATAAAATGTTATGGTGGACGTATTTACTGTACAAGTAGTGCGTTTGCTAATAAATATTTTTACTTGGAATGCTAACCTGGAATTCTGCTTTGGATCTACCTGGAAAAGTCGTGGAAATTCTTTTGGCTATTTGAGTATGAATCCTGCCCATGTCATATTAGTATACTGTAAAACCCCACTATACCGCGCCTCAGTATGTTGCGGAATCAGATATACCGCAGTGACTGTCATGTCTCCCAACATTTAAATAAACCACCGCTTATCATTGCCATTTAAAAGTGACTCCTTATTTACCTTTGTAAATAAAGCCATCCTGAGCACACAAATATTCTAGCCAAAGATCTCCCATCCCCCCACCACACACTAACAGATAAAGCCCTATTGTAATAGGCCTGATGTACACCTTTTGGTTTATAACCTATCGCTCGATAGATTGATTGCACAGTTGAGATGCTTCGTGCACAACAATTACAGTTAATAAAATGGCAGCAAAGTCACAGTAAAAAATGATGCAACAAAAGCAAGTATTATTTGGATAATGTGGCTCTGCGGTATAGTGAAACTATACCACGGTTATGTTATAATGCAGGTGCCAAACATGCCTCCCGATGCCTGCGTTTTAACGTGGTTTTACTGCATTTGACTTAGTTTAAAGATTAAAGAGTAGAAAACTGATTTTATAACTTATTTAGCCGAGTGCAGAATTGGACCTTCTGGTTTCCTTTTCTTAATCGAAAATAATAAAGGATATAATGGGGTTCAAAGTTACCCTAAATGACTATTAAAGTTGTTGACACTTTGTGTACGCTTTTAGAATCTTTTAAATTTTCTTGAGAGGGGTTAACCTTTTCCCTAGGGCTCTAGTACAACCCTGTACCAGTAAAAATTCCCTTTTTGCAAAAATGCTAACTATATAAGTGTAATTAAGATGTGAGCAAATGCAAATGATGGTGCTATATGATTGCCAGTTTGGAGAAAGAAATATAAATTTTTTAAATATATATATATATATATATCAAAATGGTAAAAATGGTTGTTTAACCAATTCTGTACTTCTTGTGTGTGTATGTATTTTGAATACCCTGCACTTGAAAATTTAAATTTTAGTCCGTAGTTAAGAAATTCAGGTTTATAACTAAATTTAATGCACTTGAAGAGTGTTGCTCGGGGCTTTGTTGTTTTTATTTATGATCTTAAGAATCTTATTGTTTTCAGGTGCCAAAATAGACATCGTCTGATGTGCTTGCTACACCTGAGAGAAAGAAGTGCTTTTTTGCTAAGGAAGAAAAAAGGAAAAAAAATGATTTCTTAGATAATATCAATCACTAAGGGAACTTGCCCTTAATGAATATTAGTGGAAAATTTTTTTAAAAAATGTGTTTTCTACTATGTATTTAAAATACAGTACTTTATCAGTCTGTATTGTCAGGCTTACGCGAATCACGAACAATTAGAGAACTGAAAAAATATGTTGAAGCATTAGTCATATCACTTGCTGGTAGCATTTTTCAGAAAAGATTTTGAGAAAATGCATCCTAGCATTTTAATGGAATTGTATGGACAATTAATTTCAAATTTATATTATTCAAGATTTTATTCTTAACTGTAAATAATTGCTTTTCTCTTATTCCAACCGACTTGGTAAATTATTTAGATAATAATTTTTACCAATTTTTGTGTATCCAAAAGTCGGTTTACATTTGCAATGATCCACGATCTTGTGAATGTTACAGTAGTCTTTTTCCAAATGTTTTCATCATTTTTAATATTCAGTGTAATCGGTGTTCTTAAAATTATTCATGAAATGATAATGTAAAATATTATTATTTAATGTAAAATGCCAAATTTTAGAAACGTGCTGATGCGTTCTTATTGCAAGAAAAATGTAGTATTAAGGATGTACTCTATATTTGCAGTAATTTTATTACATATAACTTAAAAATATGATTTCTAAGAATTTTCTTTGCAAAATGGCAACACTTCAGTGAAGTAATTCTTGTCCATTCAAAGTGAATTGATGTTTCAATCCATTTGTGCTTTTATACTGTTTGATATCAAATATTCTTAAAAAGTTGAAATACTTTAATGTAAGTGATAGGGTGACAAACTGTTCAAATGTATATTTAAATTGTATGTCTCAATTTGTTTCAGGATCATAATATTGCGTAATATATTCCTAAAAGATTTTGTTTTTTGTGAAGAACTTGAGACAGATTGGAGAAGTCTTTTCAGGCATTTTAATCCGATAAATTTAATGATGTTTTTATTTCGGGTTCAATATTTTGGTTCTGAATCATCTTCATTGCAGATATAGTGTAACTTCAAAACGGGAAGGGATTATTAAATACAATCGCTAAACCAAAGGTATTGTTAAATCGGGGAAAAATACAGGTCATCTAATCATATCCGAATTATTAAAATCCGAGTAGATTGGGAGAATCATCCGAACAAGTATCATTTAACAAAAGTTATAATATGTTTGATTTGATACATAAGCTCTAAATTGCATTGTCCCTAATGCAAGGTAATTGTTACATATTTTACTGAAGTTCTGATCTACTTGTTGTCGAAATTTTTTCAGGTATTTTTTCGAGATGGAACAGTGCTTGCATGCACACAAAACGAATACTTATATCTGAGGAAACGGATCAAGTTCCTTTTTTCCCCTCCCAGACCAAAGATTGGAAAAGTTTTGTTAAGTTACATTCTTTGTTTAATATGTTAATATTTTCATCAATTATGTTTTGTTATCTCTTTGTAATTTTTTTGTTATTTTCATTTATTACATTTGTATACAGCATACCCTCTCATCAAACTTCCCATTTTCCAGAGCTGCATGTTTTGTCACATAAGCCCATCTTTTGAATTTTGAAACATTTATGAAAATTTTAACTTTATGAATAAGTGTGGATATTGTATATTATCGTTAAATGTATCAATTTAAAAGCCAAGGAAACATATAGTTTTTAAAAGTTCAACCGTCTTCAGATTTTATTGTAAGTAAGTGCAACAACTTCGTTTGCAATGATTCATTTTGTTTCTTAGAATATCTAACCTTTTTATCTCAAAATTAAATAAGGAAGAAATTTAGAGAACATATTTTTTTCTTCTCTTCACTTCATATGGTTCATAAGCTTCTAAATAAATTTTAATATTTATAAGTATTACTTTCCTAGATGGCAACAACTTATTTCTTATTGAAAGATCATCCTGCCAGTGGTATAGCGTGTGTCAAAGAATGCTGGAATATTGAAATCGATAAAAAGATGAGGAAATATAGAAAAATTTAACTATTTATTTGCCATGCAAAAGCAAAGTCTCACTTCAATGCAGTATATATTTATATATATACATATAATAGGCTTTGTTATAAATTTTTCTTCATTTTCAAATTTACTTTTTTTAACGTTTGTTTCAAAAAAAAAAAAAAAAAAAATCATGATTCATTGCTGTGATCTAAAAGTAAATGATCCTAGAAGAAACCATATTAAGCCTAACTGCTCTCGGTTTTGAAAGTTCGCAAAAGTATTCTGAGGGAAGTTAAACTTTTGACTGCTTAATTTTTTTTAACAAAATAGGTTCAAAAATTGCATATTTTTTTAATTTCATGTTTCTACATATATTTAAAAGTTAAAATAAGCCAAACTCTTTTGTAAAAGATTTTTTTTTTTTAAATATGGAGTTAGATTATAAAAAAAAGAATGTTTTTCACTTTGAACGGGTCGCAATGTTAAATGAACGGGAAAAATGATTCCCAGTGGAAATCGTGGGTTGTGCAAATTTTGCTATTTCTAAGTTGCCTGAGGAAATTGCTGGATAGCGCATCAAGAGGGTTAAATGCTACTAATATGTGTATTTCTTTTTTGTTCTTTTAAAATCAAGTTTTGAAAAGATAAAATCATTCAATTAAAGTGAACGATGAAACAAAAAATAAAGAAAAGAGAGTGGGAAAATTAAACTTTTGTATTGAAAAAAAATTGAAATTTAACCATTAAATATAACTGGCATGACAGAGAAAAACCCCAATGATGTATATTGTGGGATTGGAGATCTTAGCATTCTATAGTACCTCATGCTATACCACTAAGCATTTCAATATTTAGCATCACTATTCCAAATCGTTGCAGTATGTTCCACAGTTTTTATGTTACATTAAATTGCTATTTATTCATTTTTATATAAGATAAACATTTTTTTGCTTCCTAATTTTTAAATTACTACTCAGGTCAAAGAGATTTAAACAAGAACATCATAACAGAACTTTTTTTATTTATAATAGAACTTTTTTAGTGTAGGTAGTACAATTGGATTAATGCAATTGTTAATGAATAGTTGTCACCCTAGATCTGCAGTCCACATCACTGAAGTAATACAGTTCTATTTTAATACAATTGTTATGTAATTTAACTGCGGCCATTTGATACAACTATGTAAATGTGAAAAATGCTTGCCTACTGAATATTGATGCTTATGTAGGATATAGACATTACGATACGAGCTTCGAAAAATGTATTTGTAAAGTTATTGAGAAATGGCAGAAAGGTGTAATATCTCAGTTTTAGTCATGGAAAAATATATATACATATATATGTATACATACATAAATGTCCCTTTGTGAATTTTCAAGGCATTGACTTTTATGCTGTTTTGTCGTCTTTTACGGTGTAGAAATTGAGAAATATTAATTTTCTCTTGATGTTCCATTGAAAATTGCTGATGTTTTCCATAATATCCTTTTTACAATTTCAAAATTTTCAAAATTTTCAAAATTTTTTTTCAAACATATTAAAAATTTGCCATTACAATATGATGGAAAATATAAGTCAAAAGTATTTTTATGAATTGTATTTTATAAATGAATTTCTGAAAATTGTTAATTACAGGCTTTCATAAGAAAAATTTCTTAAAAGAATGAAAATTATTTTAATTGGTAGATATTTTTACTAAAAATACGTATATTCTATCTACTTTTTCTCGTAATGCTGCCAATTTTATGGTTTTGAGATAACATCATTCCTAATTGCTGAAGCCCTTGAGAATATTCATAGATTTTTTAAACATCATTTTTATTGTTTTAAATTTTCACTCAAAAAAGGTTTGCACAACATTTAATATTAGTTACTTTACTGATTGATGTCACAACTTAAAAGATTTAGTAAGTAAAATTTTAAAAAAGAAATTTTCAAATTTTCTATTGAAAAGAAAGAGGCCAAATATTTAAAAACCTTCATCCAACTTTCACATTTTTGTGCGAAAGGTTTTTGTGATATAGAAATTAATTTTTCTTTCAGAAATTTGTCAAATAAAAAAAAAGGCTTTTAAATCCCATTTGAAGTGAAACAAATGTAGCAGAAAGACCGAACTTTGCAAATTATATCAGCATTTTTGAAATTGAAGAAAACTTTTTAAAATATTGTTACCAAGAGGTTTCGAAACCATAAAGTATATCCGCAGATATAACCAATGAATCCATTTCTTCTTTTTGGAAAACAATGGCCAACTCGAGCTATGTATAAATTTAATTCTAGTCTTGTAGGGCATAATTGTGAAAATTTCTGTTTTAGTATAGTACCTGAAGCACATTTGTATTGCTGTCTGGTGCACATGAAAGAGTATTTTTGAAGTCTGCATATCACAGAATGCTCTCTAGTTTGATACAAAGCAATTCTAATCTTGTAAATAATATACTTGATGTGAGTCTTCTATCTTGCTGCCATCACTCAAATATCAAGTCCATTTTTCCTTTAGCATTGTACCATTTTAGATAACTGGTGCTCACTCTAAAGTATCGAATCAATGCCAAAGACTGAAAGATTTCAATGAGAGGTTGATCGTAAATTGTTGAACTCTCTTGCTAAGTCCATTATAAATCAGTCCAGTTTTGTAGTTTGGATGGAAGATGCGGTGTTACTTTCCCGCAAATGCTTTCTTGGCTTCTGATAAGAATATATTGCGCAATTCTCTGTTTTCTGTATTACTAAAGATAATGATACGAATTTTAAAATGCAATTTCAGTTTTGGAACTTAAATTTTGCAGTCTGCACAAGTTAGCACAATATATAAGTGGCTTGCCATACGCCCCGGTCTGACCGGGACAATCCCGGTATTTTGCTCTTGTCCCAGTGTCCCGCCCAGTTTTATCAATGTCCCGGAAATGGCTGTAAGATGTAAAAAGTAATGAATTTATGTTTTTAAGAATCTTTTATGAAGACATTAAGAATCTTTAAGATGACAGAACATTAGTGAGGGAGTACACTGCCAGAGCATTGATTGTAGGTAAAATAAATTTTGGCGTTTTCTCTGCTCTGAATTTTATGAAAAAGTCAAGCTTAACAAAAGCATCTTGAAAAAAGTACACTCAAGTCAGAAATATGAGTGGTTTAAAAACAAAGAATGACATTGTTAACTTATCAATTGCTTTTTTAGTTTGTCAAAAATGTTTTTTTTTGAAATGGTTTTTGTAGCTAGAAAAAAGTTGTAGTTTAAAAAATAAGACTTAGTAATTAATTGTTAAATTAAACAATTTTATGAAGTATTTTAAACTTTATTTCATTACCAATTCTTTCTAGAAGGTAAACCAGGAAAAATTCTCATTGAAAAGTAAAAAAAAAAAATCTTTTTAAGAAAATTAAGTAGCAAAAATTCCTTTTTTATTTTTAAAGGAGGGTAGACTAACAATTTAGGGTTCCAGATTCCCACTCCCATTACTTGCGAGGCTTTAAAAAGACTTAAAACTCGCCATTTTGCTTTATTTTTTTAAAAAACTTGTCCAGACCCCCTTGCTTCTATACCCCCAGACCCCCGGTATGCCCCTCCCATAATAATGTGTCCCGGTTTCACTAACCAAAAATATGGCAAGCCTATATATAAGAGATTGCTATTTAACAATGTAAATAATAGTACCTATTAATCCCAAATACCCCACACACTCTTTTCCTAAAATCTACGTGTTTAAATTAAGGTGTGGGTTTTAATCAAGAACTTAATATTTAAAAATGCAATTTCAGATTTGGAACTAAAATAGTCTTGACAAGTTATCGTAGTATTCAAGAGATTGCTATTTAACAATATGTAGATAAAGATAGTAACAAATACCCTATGCACTCTTTTCCCTAAAATATAGGTGTTTAAAGTAAGGTATGAGTTTTTAATCGACAACTTAATATTAAAAAATGCAATTTCAGTGTTGGAATTAAAATGTAAACTAAAATAGTTTCCATAGTAATCAATAGATTGCTTCTTAAAAATGCATAAATCAAAATGGTATCCTGAATATCCCCGGCACTCTTTTCCCTGATATAGGTGCTTAAATTAAGTTACAGATTTTAATCGAAAACTTAATATCGTGTTTCATATCATTATTCCTATTACACATCGAGTTGGCTGCTGCACTTGTGTTTATGATGAATCGTTTTTCACAGCAGCTTGAATATTTCAATAATCAAAAATGTTATGTTATTTGTATTTGCATAAAAAGTAAATTTTAGTTCAATTCATTCTAAAATATTTAATATTAATAAGACAAAATATTGCGCTATTTAAAATAAATATTACCTGTTTCAATAAACGTTATGAAAGTTTGATTATCAAAGTGTTGCCACTCAAGTTATTTAATTGCATGATTAATTTAAACAATATATATTGCAATAAAACAATAATTGAGGATAAGTACTGGTTGGTTTCCTACATTACTTCCTTTCTATTTACTAAATAACAAAATCCAGGGAAAGTAGTGCGTTAACATCCAAGATATAAAGAAAAATGTTTGAATATTTTAAAAACTACTTGCATTAAATGCAGTGAAACTTCAATAAATAAAATTAATTAATATGAATAAAAATGTTTGTATTAGAATGTAGTTCCTGTGTTTCAAGTATTATTTGCGATGATTTATTTATCAATCAATGTAGAATTCCAGTAAACTCATTAAGGAAAAAAGATATAAAAAAATCATAACTTGATAGTATAACGTGAAGGTCATCTTCAATTGGAAGTTTTATTTGAAATAATATGATATAAAATAAAATCTCTTGAGGCTGTTTTACAGATATACTAAGCAAATTAAAATCCACCTTTAATTGACTACAGAAATGGCATATCCCACTGTATAATGATCAAACATTTGTTTCTTAGTGAAAAATTTTTATTAAATGAATCTCTTAAAACTTCTTTAAAATGCTTGTAACGCAAAATTAACGTTTAAAAAAATAAGTTTTTACTTTTGCATCACAACATCAAAAAAGGGATTTTATATTTTAAAAATAAATATTTTATCATTGTGTAAATCCGTCTCTATTTAAATTTTTAAAAGGTTTTAAAAAGTAAAATTCAAATTCATATATTTTCAATAAGGGTGCAAATCTTTATTTTACCAAACTTACACTTTTATTTCGATTATTGCTTCTCATCAGCCCAATTCACATATTTTCAAATAAGAGCTTATAATGAGTCATGTTTTAATTGGCGCGATCTTCTGAAATTGTATTTACTTATAAAATATTTATAAATTTGAA
This sequence comes from Octonoba sinensis, assembly GCA_038502835.1. Classification (NCBI taxonomy): domain Eukaryota; kingdom Metazoa; phylum Arthropoda; class Arachnida; order Araneae; family Uloboridae; genus Octonoba; species Octonoba sinensis. Next base: position 21,230,585 of record CM076601.1, on the reverse strand, counting down.
TCATTTCATTGTATGTTCCATTAACATTTAACTATTATAAGCAACCGTTAGAAGTTTCTAACTTCCCCATGAATCTATAACTCTAAGTACTTTAGATATCAGTACAATTTATTCATGTCTTAAATTGACTCCCATTTCTTAAATTTACCAAATTATTATTATTTTTTTAATTATTTCCATTTTTTCTTTAATTGATATTCTACTTTTGTAATGATGCAAATGGAATTTAATAGGTAGGCTTCAAGGCCCCTGTACTTTTTATGTTTGTGTTTGAGAAGTGCCAAAATATATGAAGCATTTGTTGGAAAGAAACATTATTTCTTCCTTAATTAAAAGTTATATAGAATGTACATTTATATATCATTTTTATTTTATTTTTTAAATTTGATTTTTAAAAAATTATCCAGTCATAATATTGTTTCCTGAATTATATGAATTATTATATATTTATATAAATTGTTGTAAATATTTTAATTTATTGATTTTTTCTATGGGTGTATACCCATATTTATTGCAAATGCCAAAGTTTATAATAAATTATAAGGTACAAACAGATTTAATATTTTCTGTATATATTTCATGAGTGTATAGTTTTTATTTTTTTCCCTGTCCCTTTTTCCTTTTTCGTACAATCATTTGTTTTGATGTGCAGATTTTTGTTGATTATTTAATCACACATTGATATTTCCGAAAATCTGGTGGATCATTTACTTTGTAACACATTCAAAGTGCAACGTTCTTTTAATGATATATTTCCATTTGATGTGTTAAATTTTAAATCTGTTATCATTGTCAACTTCTGGGAACTTGCTTGAGATAGGGGCTCTTATTAATAATTTGTGTCAACGTTGTCATGTAATGCTCTTTATGATCGGCAAAATACTATGCTTTTATAACTTTTTACTGTCCCCCCATTGATAAGTTATTAATTGTTTACTTTGTAGCTTCACTATGAGGGGTGGCCTGCCCTGGGTGCCACTCTTTTGTGGGTGTTGGAGGGGATGCCCAAAGTGAGATAGAGTTTTTGTAAAATACGTACATGAATACTTGAAGTGCACAATTTTACTGAGGCTATTTCAATGCCAAAAAAGCAAAATGAAAGTTTTTTTCTTTAGCACTACTGGGAAAAAGTACAAATTTATATAACACAACAATGTCTTTTTTTCGGGGGGGGGGGGGGGGTGACACCTCAAATTACCGCATCAGGGGGCATGCATGCTAGAACACCACTGCTTTTTTTTTTTTGTAAATACATATCATGTAACAGTGCATCATATTTATAATCTTTTAATTTTTAATACTTTTACTTTTTTTTAGAGGCGAGGGGCTGTAAAGAGATAATGAATTTGCTTTAAAAAACCAAGCAAAAAATACTTGTACAATTCCTTCCAAAAATTTCTGTAAAAGCTTTTAGGGAAGTGTTCTGCTAATTTCATTTAACCTGCTTTTAGACGTAATATAACTTTTATTTTTCTTTTGATTGCTTTAATACTTAATAATCTTCTTGAGACATGTTTTTTTAATTACTTTTTAGAGTTTATATTAAATACATCTGAAGCATTCTTACTAACTTCAATTGTATATTATTTAGATGTATGTATTTTGTAAATATTGTATTATGTTGAACTTTGAAAGACAGTTTTTATTACACAGAATTTTATTCACAAGTATGTGTCAAAGATTTATTGTTCCTTTTTTTATGTTTTATGCCACAAAATGGAATTAATTTTTTTAATGATTGTAAAATGATGTGTGCAGGCCCGCACAATTCTTGCATTTGTGTTATATTCTTCAATTAGTTTAATAAGATAATGACGGAAATACCTATTCACTTAATAATTTATTTTCTTTACAATATCTTTATGAAAAATGTTTTCCCCCTTTTATGTTCTTATATTATTTAAGTAATGCTACAATATATACAAAAATATTTTACCATTTTGGGAACATATCTCTGCACATCAGTTTTAAAGTTCATTATATTTGTATTGGGAGTAAGATTTTTAAAAGAAATCTCATTTTTCTCAAAAAGTATTTAGGAAATGTACATGGAAAAGAAAGTTGGTAGCTATTTTGTTAGTTCAGGCAGCTTTAAGGAACGATAAAAGGTAAAAAGTTGCTCTGGCAGAATATCAACTGAGTTTTGTTTTTTAGATGTAGATATTTTCCTTATTTTTTATGATATTCATGTAATAAACTAATAAAATAGCTATCAACAGATAATTTTTATGCATTCTGTTTTAACCTTCATGTAATTTTTAACAGATGCTGTATTTATAACTATTATAAGAATAATATATGTTGCATGATCATATTTGCACAGTTAATCGACATTTCTCAACGTTTCTCAATAATTTCATCAATTTTAAAAGAAGTGAAATCTTTTGTAATGAAAGTAATGTTCATACACATCATATACATTTGTAATATATATATATATATATATCTCAATGGTGTAGTTAAGGGGGAGGAAGTGGGGGGACGCTTTCAAATATAAACATACAAAAAGCAGAGGAATGCTTGTGTTGAAATTTTAAAAAAGTGGAGGGACTCTTGAGTTAAAATTAAGTAGGGGGGGGGGGGTACGCCGTCCCCCAGTGTCTGCCCGCGACTGCACCACTAATATATATATATATATATATATATATGAGTAGTACAGTACACATACTCTCAGAATTTGAAAGAAATCAATGTACAAAAAATATAATTTTTTAACTAGTCATTTAATTTACCCTAAATACTCTGATTTTCTATGTGTATTTTTTTTTTTTTTCATATGTTATGTGAAAAGTAATTTAGTTCCTTTATACATTTTGTCATTTAGTATTTTAATTTATATCAGAGATGAAAATAGATATTAAGATTTGCCAATGAATAAGAGTTATTGCATTTATATCATTTCATTTGAGGAAAAACAAAATTTGGAATTGATTTTGTAGGTAAACATGCTGCAATTCATCTTGCATGCTTTTATAACTATAAACTTGAGCTGTTTATGATGTCTGTATTGTCTACCAAAAGTCAAATACTAGTTTTTTACTGGATGCTTAAAATTGAAGTAATGTGCAGCAACTGAAATATTCTTAGATTTATGAGAAGAAGCCAATATTTTTCACAAAATGTTAGTCGTTGAATGGTGTTTTGAGGGCTAATTTGCTGTAACCCATTTTCTCTTGTTGGGGAAAAAAAATTCCATATGGCGTGAAAATTTATTTTTTGAACTGGTTAGATCTCCAAAGAAGCAAGTTTTATTACTTAACTAAAAAGGTTGTTTAAATTTTTGTTTAGTAATTGATTGTTCTATTTATGGTCTGGTGAAGTTCACATCACTTAAACATTTAAAGCAAAATTTTTGGAGCTGTTTTGTTTTTTCCTGATGTAGAAATAAATTTCGCTCTTTATTGCTTTAACAACTGTTATGTCCCCCCCCCCCCCAAAGAAATTTATTTTTTTGTACTACTATGCTTTTTCTTTCTTTGCTTACAAAAAAACATATTGGATGAATTATTAACTTAGGCTACTTGTCAAAGCCCATTTTTTATATATTTGTAGAACTTTTCTTAATAACAGAGGCAGTAAAAATGTTTGTAAGCAAAAGACCTTCATGAAATTGGTCCACACTGGTTTTTGATTATTATTAATATAAGTATATTGCTTCTTTAGGAGATGTAACCTGATGTAAACTATCAACTATCTGAAGTTTGTAAATGGAAGCCACTTTATTACCTAGAATTGCACTGATTTGTATTTATTTGTGAAATTAATTAGTTTGATTCTTAAGTGTTAGAACAGTATTATTTATGGTTTAAAAAAATAAATAAAGATATGCAGCTGTTCGAATTTATAAAGAAACTCAGTACCTCAAAATAAAAATAAAAAGAACGAATCTTCTGAGATAAGGTAAAGGTTTTATGTTAAACAAGAAAATTTACTACTTAAGAAGAGTTATATGCATTTGGAATAGTTTATTGTTGCTGGTCATCAATTTATTATATGTGTTTGTACAAATTATTTTACTTTGGAAGTCCTTTATCATGGTGGCATCAAAATTCAAATTTGCATGTTTAATTAGAGTAAGGAAAAAAAGAAATTATTTTAAAAATAACTTCTAATAAGTATTTCCCACGCTTTTGTCTTGAATCAAATGTTTTAAAAAAATCTCTGTTTTCTTAAGTAATAATGGCATATTTTAAATGTTTCGTATTAGGGACTCCTTTGAACTGCTGCATCATTTCAACTTGTTTCATTTATGTTTATCCTAAATTCCAGTATATTTCAATCATTATATTCTCTCATTTAAAAGTATAAAAATATTAATTTCCCTCAAAATTCAGGTTTAGTGTATTATTGTATTTGAGGAGCAAACAGGCAAACCATGTTCTCTCCAAAAAAAAAAAGAAAATTAAAGTTATTGGTTTTTCTTTGAACTCCTCATTAACTAGTACAAAAGTATGTTGTTATTTGTAACTAAAACAAGTTTAAAGCTTGTTGTGGTTACAAATAACAACATACTTTTGTACCAGTTAATGAGGAGTTCAAAGAAAAACCAGTAACTTTAATTTAATTTTTTTGGAGAAAGCACGGTTGACTGTTTGCTCCTTGTTTAAAGTGCATGTTCTTCCCCTCCCCCTTCCTATATTAAGAAAATCAATTGGTGCTAAAAAATAAATTTTCTCAATTTCATGCAACTGGCTTCTTGTATTTAACTTCATGGAAAACTTGAAAAGCACAATGTAATTTTATATAGAGAAGCACATAGTCGTGCTAAACTTAATATTTACTATTGTGAGCTTACTACTGAAAATGTACGAATTTTCAACTAAAACAGTAATAGTCAGGTAAAATGAATTCCTTATAGATACATGTGATGTTGTATAAATTTTTGTTGCTTTTTTTTTTCCGTCTGATTTTAGCCTAACCAAAGATATGAAACCTAATCAAGATCGTACAACTGCCAATTATGTTTAGTCATTTTTCAGATTTTATTTGTGTAGTAACTGGTTGTAAACTATATTTGTAAAATTAATTTTACTATATATTCATTTCACAAATAGATATTTATTCATATTTTTTGCCACATGTGATACATTTCTGTGTTTATTTGTGTTGTTCTATTAATGCCACAAAGAAATACAAACATACACGTGAATGTATGTTTTGGAATTTTTTATAATGGAACAAAACTAGCATTAATTGCTGAAAATGCTGCATTATGTTTTAAAATATCAGAGTAAAATATTCTTTTATCATTGTGGACAAAATAATTTTGTTCATATTGCAACGGAGAATCTCGAGTTAAAAATATGTACCATATATTTATTTTAACAAGTTAACAAGTGACTATATTTTGAAATTGAAAGTATCTTGTATTGAACTTAATCACGCTCAACCATCATTAATTTCAATCAGTATACGGAATTTAGAAAATAAAGCATTCTCAATGAATGCTAAAACATAGTGAAAGTTTGTTACAAATGTTTTAATAAGCTTTTTTTAGAAAACAAATGTTTTAAGTTAATTTTTTAAAACAATGAATGAAAAAATCAATCCAGATCTAAATACACTCGTATGAACTATCCCTATTTCAACTTAATAATGCTGAACCATCATGCATTTCAATCAGTAAAAGGAATTTAAAAAATAAAGCATTTTCAATGCATGCTAAATCATTGTGAAAATTTGTTACAAATGTTTTCGTAAGATTTTTTTAGGATGCAAATATTTTAGTTATTATTTTTTTTTAAACAATGAATGAAAAAAAATCAATCCAAACCTAAATACACTTGTGCCAATTATTCCTGTGCATGGATTTTATTGAACATTTATTTCCATATTAAACTAACTAATATTTTTAAAAATACTTCTAATTAGACTTTTGATTTTTCAGTACTTTTTTCAGTTTTATTTGTTTTTATTAAAAAGAGAAAACACTAAATATTCTGCACAAATATTTATTAACTGATGAAAAATATGCTATTGAAATAAATAATTAACATTAATCATGCAGAACCTTATCTGATAAAAAAAATAGGTCAAGCTAATCAAGGAAATACATTTTCAAAAAAGAAGAGAGAGAGGGAGGGGGGGGGGGGAGCCTTTAAGTTATACAAATGGAAATGTGATATGTTTTTCCAAAATATAACTTATGTCATCAAATTTTAACTGCTACATTTAAAATTTTTAAATCTTGTTAGTTAACTGCATGTAACTGATGTTTTCAAATAAATAAATAAATAAAATAGTATAGCAATTTTAAATTCTCTAATGCAAAACGTTTTACGAACTTGTAAAAGGGGGGCATGTATCAGAGGAACCTTGTGCTCAACACTGGTTATTTCTACAATCTGTATGTTATCAACAAAGAATCAGAATGTCGAAAAATCCTTTAATAAGTAGTAAATAACACATTTACCTTTTTTGCAGAAATAATAAATGAGAAAATCAACATCATTAAACGGCAAAACACATGTTTAGAAGTTAAAGGGAACTTGTGTATCGATGCATAAAGTTGTAGGTTTCGGGATGTGCGTAAATAAAATCTGTCATCACTTGTACTGCTTACACTGGAAGTTCACAACTTTATGCGTTAATTAAGAGGTTCTTCGTAAATCTGTAACACATATCTTTGCAGTTGTGTCGATTTCATCATTTATCACTTTTTAAAATATCCTTCTGAAAAATGGAAAAAAATTTGATTCAAAGTTAATACTTTTTCAGACATGAATTCCAAGACTTGTTAAAGAAATGTTGACCTCTTTATTGAAGTGTGAACTTTCTAAGGGACCGTTCATATATGACGTCACGCTTTTCCCCCATATATTTGACCCCCTCCCCTCTTTGTCACAAAATGCCACATTTCAATGGACCCCCTACTCCCTGTCACACTTTCACAAACCCCCCTCCCCCCTCGAAGCATGAGATCATTTATGAATACTCCCTAAGATGAGCGTACAATATGAAAATTTCCATTGTGATCAGTTAGAATTACCTCTGCCATAATTGTTCATGTCAGTAACTACAAACTTGTGTTATTGGCAAATCTTTGTTCCTTTGCATGTTTCTAATAGTGAGATTTCTGCAGCATTTTCGCAATTTAATCTAGATATTTCTACTTCTTTTTTACTTATTTTCATGTTATGTGTTTTTTTTCCCTCATAAAAATAAAATGAAAAGCTAGTTGGTACACAATCTTTTATAACAAACACATCAATTCCACTAGCATTCAACCCAACTAGTTCATGTGTGTTTATTGCTATTGAATGAAGCTTCATGTTTTAGCTTCATTTTAGTCTTTCCCCGACGTGCTTTTGATGTTAGCCAAAGCCGGTCAACAAAAAAGATAATAAAAAGGCCAGTTTTTCCCTAAGTTGATAAAAAATCAGATGTTATTTATTTGTACAGTTTTTGTAACTTTTATTCACCCTTAAATGTGCTTGTAAATATCGCAACCATATTAATGCATTCCATTATCATTGTCATCTAATGTTGTAGATAGTTTGTAATTAATACAAAATATTATAAAGCAGTGCATTGAAGCCAAGTCAATAAAAGGAAACCTGTCAAAATATTCAGCCTATTACTCAATAATTATAATTGCTGACCTGATGTTTGCTCATTTTTGAAATTTTAGAAACTGGTTGATCGTCGTACTGGAGATAGTGGTTTTTTTTGGGTGATAAAATACTTCTTACGATTTACCGAAATGTTATCTTGTAGGTCATGTCCCAAATTTCACCCATTTACCACATTGAAGGTTTGTCATATTATCAATTTCAGTGGCATAGCAGGGGAAATGGGAGATTATACCCACTCACCCAACTAAGAATTAAAATTTAAGCAGTGCAGCTCTAACAAAAATCATTCCTTTTTAAGTTTTTGAAAAAATATCAATATGAATATATGTCTACCACTTTATCTCTGATAACATGTGTATATAAATAAATATATATATATATATATATATATATATACACAGCCCCCCCCCCCCCCGATAAAAACTTTCTTGCTGTACCACTGTCACAAGTTGCAAAGTTGTAGTTCATATCATATTGCATTATTGAAGTTAACTTCAGACACTTTTGCACTATGGTATAAATTTAAACTTTTTATTTTGCATAAAGTTGCTTTAAATTATGATTTAAAATTTATGTATTATTAAAATAAAATGTTTCAATTCTAAATATACTTTAATTTAGTCAGGTTTGCAAGTTATCGAACACCAGATGGATGGAATTGTTATAATTTGGTTTTCGTAAAGATATCAATATTTAACTTTGTAATCATTTATTGCAATCAGCTATATCATATTTACATATTCTCTTGTCAGAGAATAATGTATTAATACACTTGTCGTGAACAAGGCATTGTCATATCCTAAAATTGGGAAATTAATTCTATTGGAAATTGTATAAAACTTGCTTTTGGGGTCACTATTCTATTGCTGGAGATCTGTTTAAAATTTAATTTGGAGTATTGTTTACCGAAGCTTAGCCATAAAAAATAAATTTCTCGATTTGTTATTACAGTTACAAGATTTGGGCGTGAAATTTCAATGTGTAAAGTTCTGTTTTCTAATATTTGGCTTGAAATAATTTTCATAAAATTAATGCTGTATGTAGAAAAGCCAATATTTTTAGTGTATGCTAATTTTTCCTCCCCAAACTTAATAACCACTCTTATGAATCATGATAGATCTGACGAGAATGTTAAAAACATTAAAATTTAAAAAAAAATGTTTTTAAGTTGATACAAATCAAACTTCGGTTGGCAGAAAAATCAGAGCTACAAAATCTCAAACTATTACGAATTGGTGCATTGATTGGTTTGGTAATATAACCGATTGACTTAAACATCGAGGTAGTTGGGTGTTGCCAAAGTTTCATTCATAACTTTCACTTGAAAATTGACTTGGCTGAAATGCACTGCTTGATCTAATGAATGCAGTTGTTGCATTATTGGATACGAGAAATGGTGTAGAATTTAAGCAGTTAGTGTAATTTATAATGTTATCAAAATGAAACATGCCTGTGCTACTCCATTTTTAATCGAAGCATACAAATTTTCTGTACACTTATAATAAAGTATATTAAGAATAAAAATGTCATTTTCAAATTTCTGCTTCTTTTCTTTCACAATATAATGCTCTTTTTTTAATTGCAGGGGGTTATAATTATATAATTTATATTTTTAATTCAGGGAGCATACGTTTTCCTAAAATTTTGTGTGGAGTTCAGAAAAAATTTTTGTACAGAGAATCACCCATGTACCTACAACCAAATGTCACACTTCTTGTGTGACATTTGCTTGTCTTAATAAAGGGTTTCTTGTTGGAATAAAAGGTCTGGTGGCAAGTTGGCTAGCAGTGCTGCTTTTTCCTGCTAGGTATTTAGTAGAACTTTTTTTTTGCTCAGTTGATCAGGTTCATGGGCGATCCTACATTTAGGACCCGATTAAGACAGTCGGGGGCCCAAGGCACAACATTATTTTGGGGCCCCTATGGTACGAAAAGTAAAAATGCTGAGTATAATGTATAAAGTTAAATAAGCTTGAAGATTATTCTATTAATACTGGGCTCATGGGATTGTGGATAGTTTACCTTGTTTATGCAAATAATTTTAGCTTGCCATTTAAATGAGTTAAGATCTGTCAATTAAAAAAAAAATCTTTTAACAGATATTTTCAGAAATCTTTCTTAAAATTTGGGGGCCCAAGGCCACAGCCTAGTTGGCCTGTGCGGTAATCAGGCTCTGCCTACATTAGAGAGGTCTGGGACTGATTTAATGTGCCTAAATGACTACGAAGACATTTTAGCAGCAAGAAGATTTTCCCCCTCTGAATAGGATTTTAAATTTTCATGTACAAATATACGTAACATATTAAGCAGTAAAAGTACATTCATATAGAGTGATTTTAGGTTATAGAAAAGATTCGACTAGAGGTGAAAATGTATGTAATTTAATGTGTTCTTTGAAAAAAGAGGGAAAGTTGCAGAAATATGCAACTTGATTCAAAGGAAGAAATACAGGATATCAAAAGAGATCAATAACTTTTTGAACAGTGAGGTGTCGTAACTGGGGTGGGGGTGCAGATGGGACCTGTGCCTTGGGCGCCAGATTTTAGGGGCGCTAAATTGAATTGACTGTGTGCGTGTTAGACGCACACAGTCTGTACATTTTTATGCATTTGACGCACACAGTCTATGCATTTTTTGTGTGTATATCGGGGGGGGGGGGGGGGGTTGAGCGGCTAAAGCCTAGTCTTGCCCCTGTCGGAAATGGACCTAGTTACGTCTCTGGATCCTACTACTGGCATTTCACGGAACAAAGTTAAATTACTGCAAATACCTAGTGTCCAATAACGTCAGCAGAAGTTTAATCGAAATTTTCATATTTAAAAATGTTTCTAAAAGGCGATGCCTAACTACAGAAAATCTTAAAAAGCATATTGTGATTTATTGCATTAAAAATATTTTATGTGCATGCCATTTTCCGCATGAGTAATCGTTTAATATATATTTATCGCTTCAATTTAAAAAAAAATGCAAATTGAAAGGCCAAACTTTTTTCTTTATCCAGAGATACCAACTTTTCTCTGGGTAAGAAAACCTATTAGCGCACATTTTAAAATTTTTATAACATTTTTGAATGTATATTTTAATGATTTTTTTAGTACATACAATCCGTGTTGTAGTGATAACCATAGCACCTGTTAAGGTGCCTTCAGGCCACGAGAAAGACATATTCCTGTCTTTTCTCTTCTACGCAAGCGCAAGGCATATTTTTGCCTTCAAAAATATTCTTTGCTGTTGCACAGATGACAAAAGACAAGTTTTTTGTCTTTGTCTGGTGTGAAAGCACCCTTATAACGACAGGCATGTTTTGTTGCTGTCGCCATTGGCGGAATTCATCATAAGAAGCGATGGACACTCAAGAAATATTGTAATTGCTTAGGCAATGACTGGATTGTTTACAATTCGTAAAGTAACTGCATCATCATGACAACGCATCTGATATAACGGCAAGAAGCATTACAATATACCAGTGGCGGATCCAGAAAAAAATTCTGGAGGGGGCACAATGTGGCTGACGTGCGTGGTTTTAACTTAAAAACAAAATAGAGGGGGGGGGGGGGACACAACTCTAGAAACTGTGATCCGTTTTTATTTCCAAATATAATTTAATCAATTATTTGATTAAACTTAATTGATTTATTAAATTTAACTTATCAATAAAATTTTAATTAATTATTCCCTAATTAAATAAAAAAAAACAAATTTTTTTTAAACTGGACATATATTACAAAGGAATAAACACTGTGAAAGCACTTATTTTCTCGAGCACTTTTCTTTAAACTCTTGGTTTTGTTCATATAAAATTCGCGAAATTTTTAGCTCGCAAAATCACCGATAACTTCATTTTCCAGAAAATTCCGGGGGGGGGGGGGGGGTCAAATGGGGTCTTCTTCAAGTCTATTGAAGATTTAACGTGGACGTAAATCAACTGTCTAAGTGATTTGCAGGTATCTGCTTCTTTCTGTCTCAGCAATTACCCGGTTATCTCAGTTTATCATAGAATTAAAAGAATAGAAGTCACATAGAATAGAAGTTTATCGCTCCAGTTTGACATCTGCAAAATAGTTTCTTTTTCCTCGTTTTTATAATAAAGGAAGGAAAAAAAAGTCAATTCTCTCTAGTCCTTACCTAAAGCGTCTGGAGGGGGCACGAGCTCCCGTGCCCCCCCCCCCCCTCCGCTGGATCCGCCACTGCAATATACAGTGGTACCTCGAGCTACGAGTGCCCTGATATACGAGTTATTTGGGATGTCGAATAGCGAAGTTTTGTTTTGAAATACGAGCGATCTTTTAGATATGAGGAACGGCCAGCTGTGACGCTGCACACGCCCCCCCCCCCCAGTTTACTGCGCCTTTTTGCTTTACATTCTATTTGATTATGTTTTTATACGATATTTATCATTTATAAATATATTTTTCTTATTCAAAAACACGGATTGACATAATGGCATTTCAATTAATTTCAATGGGGAAAATTGCTTTGAGATACGAGCAAATTGACACTAGCAAGGTTACGGAATTAATTAAACTTGTATCTCGGGGTATCACTGTAGTTCATTGTTCTTTTTTTATTTGCTCGATCTTACCACTTAATATGTCCAAAAAGTAAAAAAAAAACGCAAAAAGAAATTGTCTTCATAGTGTAAAACGGTGGTTTTCGAATTCAGGAAACGTTTAGAGAGCCTTAAAGTTTTCTCTGGAAAATCCTTCCACCTTCAAAACTTAAAATATTATAAAAGTGAAGCACTTTTATAGACAATTTAGCACTTTTATAGACTATAGACAATTAAAAAAAGCGCTTTTCATTAAAAGTATAAACTTATACAGAGTACTTCTAACTGAAGCTTGTTATTTTTGCGCAAACCGCAGGTCTTTCCTTGCTGATGTTGTTTGTAGCCCTTAAATTTCGAAATAAAAGGGTCTTTTTATCAAAAAGGATATTATTTGGTGTTTTTTGGATCCCCCCCTCGGCAAAATAAATAAATAAATAAAATAACAATGAATTAAAAAGGTTGAAAACTAGAACTGTATAAACTGTATGCGTAACTTATTTGTAAATTTCTGCTTATGCTCAACAGATGTAACTCTCATGTAAAAAGATTTTGTCTTAATTGATATCTGATAAGAAAAATAAACCTCATCTGAAGTTAGTGGGATTAAAACTTCATATTTTTAAATAGAAACTGAAACCTACAAAATCTCTTATCAATAAACTATTTTAACAATTAATTTCTTTTCTGTGTCTTTTTGTATTGCGGAGTGCATTATGCAGAAAAACGGAAGAACAAAAAACAATAATGCTCTTTTGATGAATGGTTTATACACATTTATACATTCGCTCTTGTTTTCAATATTAAGTAGAAAGTTATTTTGCTATTAAAAAAAGTTATCGGTAGTACTACATCTAAATGGCTGTGAAGAACGCTCAGTTAACGAATTCGAAATGATCATTTTTCAAAAAACCATCCATTGTTCTATTTGAACCCTCTGTTCTGAACATTCTTTATATGTTTCTGATCATTTGATAAACGAAGGCTATTTTTGCTGTCGCTGCTAAGCAGTGAAGACGCATATTCTATCTCGAACTCTTCATCAGGTTCAGGAAATAAAATATCACTATGAGAAAAATACGCCTTAAGTTCTCCATCCCTTATTTCTGGTGTCCTGTGCCGATCACTTGACTGTTTACGAGCTCCATTTAGAACGTTATTTTGAGTAACGCCCGCGAATAATTGCTTTTCCATTCGTTGTACTGATTCCATGGCAGAATTTGCAGCCGGAGTACACTGTTCTTTAACTTTTTTCTCTCTCTTGGACCTATGTTGTCTTACATCTGGATTTTGATTCTTTTTGGAGTTTTTGACATTTTCCTTCGGCAAGTCCTTCAACATTTGAAAAATTTGCTCGGGGGATTGTTCACAGTCTCTCGGTCTTTTTAATTGTTTCCTTTTGCTACATACAACTGCAAGACAGATGGATACAAGCACAACCAAAGTCAGACCGACGGCAACTGTAACCCAGATGGCGAATGTGTTCTCGGTATACTGCTTCAATTTGTAGTCTGCCAAATTGGAATTTTGCTCAGTAGATTCTATTTTTAATCTCGGAAGGGGCGAATGTGTCAAAAAATGTCCATTCATATCTATTTTTATACTATCATTATGTTTACCAACCCTTTTTGATGTAGTTGCTTCAGCAAAGTCTGCAATTCGAATAGTGCTATTGGGAGACCGTTCTGATAAAATTCGTCTAGGACTAGCGACCAAATTCCTTTCAGAAATATTGCTAATTGTAGACAAGTAAGTCTTCCTGTCTGAAGGGTTTTGCATAGGGGCTTTCGACAGCAAATCTAAAAACTCCTGAATACCAATAGAAAAATTAGTGCCATTGCTAAGAAATACTTTGATTTCAATCAATTTTCTGTTTTCTGACGGAAATTCTGATGGTGTACTTAAATCTTCATGTTCGAGCACGTTCTTTGTTTCTTTTTCAGGTATTTGTCTTACATCAAATTTAGTCTTCTTTGAACTTTCAGTTATTGCGTCCCTTAACCTAATCGGCTTCGCTAAAATCGTTTGCCCAGTACTTGCCTTTAAGAGTGTTTTACTTTTCTGGGTATTTTTCTCAATTAAGTTTTTCGACAATAGATCTAGCATTTCCTCTATGATTTCAGACGCATTTGTGCTATTTTTTCGAAGAACTTTAATCTCTATAGATTTTTTATGTTCCACCGGCTGATGCTGGATTTTTTTCTTAATATTCCGTCTTAATGTGTTCCGATGTACGTTCACCTTTTGTGAAAGTGAATTTCTCTTGTGTATCCCTTTTCCATAATCGTTGGGTTTCTTACGTTGGTTAAATCGAGCAATTTTCTTTGAAATCAGTTGAGATTTAGGTCTTACAAAAGTGCTTTTCTCGGTTACATTCTTCAAACGATATGGTATGTTACTTGGAATAATCTGCTCTGAATGAGTTATCTGGGCATGCAAGTTTGCCTGTGTTGTTACATCATCAAACCTCTTACTTTCCGCATAATTCAACAAAAATTGCGCCAGGCTATCAACTAGTTTATTTCGTTGCATTTCTTCATCATCATGTTGTCTTTTTCCAGTTTTCATTTCCCACGGAGAAAATACATTTTTACCGTTGAAATCAGAAGCAAAAAATTTATTTCTCTGTGGTATAGATAAAGAGTATTTTTTCTGATCGTCCGATAACCTATTTTTAATTCTTAACATTTCTTCATCATCATTCATTTGTTGTCTTTTTCCACCTTTCTTTTCCCACGTAGAAAATGCATTTTTACCGTTGCCATCGGAAATGAAAAATTTATCTCTCTGTGGCATAGATAAAGGTTTTATTTTCTGATCGTCTGATAACCTATTTTTATTTATGAATTGGTTTCTTGCAGTCCGATAATTGCGGTCCAGCTTGCTATCAAACTCGTTTGCATTTTCTTCGCGAAAACTATTAGTTTGAAACTTCGGTTCTTGCAAAGAATTGGGATTAGGGTCAATTATTTCTTCTCGAGTAATATCCCTGAGGACTATAAAATCATCTGCATCGGATGGTGATTGCTGAAAATTCATCAGATCATCGCAGACAAAAGTACCAAACTTATAACACATCATCAGCAATATAATAACATTTTTCATGTTCCTCATCCGCTACAAGATTAAAAAAAATATTCTGTCATGCATTCGAGGTTTCAAGAAGACACTTTACCGCTATTTTTAAGCCATCTGTTCATGTATAAATACCCTCACTTTTTTAGTTACAAATACTTTCGGTTTACAGCAGGTTTATCTGTTTATTGCTCATTTCTCATTACTTTCAACATTTTTTTGAGATTCATCTTAATATTTTATCCTCAATTCTAACAAAGGAAAATTTCTACAGGAAAATTTACTTTGTTGCTTTAGTCATTTGCTTTGTTGCGAAAATAAATGGTTATACACTGCCTGAATGATTTTTTTTACAACAATGATTTGGTATATATGGTGTAAACAAAGGACCAGTTCCTCGATATAACGAAAGTTGTTTAATATATTATTATTACGGATCGAAATACAATCAATACAATTAATTCGTCTTGGCATACACTGTTAGAAATTTCATCATGAAATTACGGTTAAATAACCGGCAGCAGTCTGTCCATCTAATTCACCGTTAAATTTACGGTTTGAACATTTTTCTATCTTTATTGGGACCTAAACCATTTCCAATCAGCTTGGTTAAAAAGCCGTAAATACAAAAGTTTACGGTTTTATAACCATTTAAAAATGGTTTAAAAACTAAATGTTCACCGTTTTTGAACCATTTCGAGGCGTAGAAACCGTAAACGAAGCGTGCGGGAATCGAACCCGGGTGTATGGTATACCAGCCTTGCGCTCTAGTTATTCGGCCATCTACACCACGTAAATCGGCCGTTTATTTATCAATAAATCTTCTTTTCCAACAGGCAAACTGCCTTAAAATTGAGATTTCTGCTTTTGATTGGATCCAAAGACATCTTTGGTCTTAATTTACTGTATATTGACGAAAATCATTTTATTTGCTGCAAAAATTAAAATACAAACAAGCTTCAGCAGCTTAAATTATGGGTTCGCTCATTCGCAAACAGTTCGGGAATCCGATGTCTCCAATTTTTGATTTACGTGTGTGTGTGTTTCTATTTAGTAACCACTGCTTAAGCCACTTTTTTTTCTTCTTTTTTTATATACAGTAGAGTCTCGATAATTCGAGGTGGACGGGACCGGAGCTACCTCGAACTATCGAAAACTCGAATTATAGAAATCATAACATTTTATAAATAAGTAAAAGGAAGTAAAGCAAATTTTAAATTTCAGTATCGTGTATTTACAGAAAGAATGTACTTGGCATACAGTTACATATGATTGAAAGTTAATTATATTTTTTAATTTGCCGGTATTTCAAAGCTCTGTAGCCTGCCTACTTATTAATGAAATTTTTGATCACCAGTCATTGATAAAAGTAGCCCAATTCGATATTTTTACGCAAGAACCGTCGAATAACAATAAAACCAGATGTGGTATTTCTTTCCCGTGGTTCGCTGTTGTTGGCCATTAGTTGGGAGCTAAGCCGATATATTTCACTAGCTCGGATTTATCAGAAACTCGAACTATCGAGACTCGAATTATCGAGACTTTACTGTACATATGCAGATTTGAAATGATAAATCTTTATTCATATTTTAACAACAACGTACGACCGGTAAGGTTTCGCAACCAAGATGGACGTCCGATTCTTATTGAGCGCTTCAAAATTACGGTTAAACGTTCTTTAAGGTAAACAGAAAATAAACGATTCTTTTTAATGGTTATTCAACTGTTGTAATTAAATATGGTAAAATGACAATCAAATAAATGGTTATTTTACTATTTTCTTACGGAAATTTTTAAATGTATAAAATGCGTTTGAGAAATTATTTAAAATTATGGGAATAAATTCGTTACTGTCAAAGCGGTTTATTACGCAATCCTCAAAAACAACAGCTTATTAAAAAGGCTTAAAAATGGTTTCCGTATTACAGAGCTCACTTTTATTGCTTTTAAACGACTACGTAATAAAATAATTTTTGAGGAAAAAATAGAACCCAATCCAAATTATAAATTTCGCTAAAAGGTTAAATTTAAACATCGATACCAGTTTTTGAAGCCTGTGCAAAATTATGACAGTCTGATTACCATTACACCATGTGTTATTACTTCATATTGGAGCTTTTGCAAACTCTGGGAGACTTATATTTGTAATTGATTCATGACTACAAAAGATTTTGTCTATCATAATTTTGCGCCGGCGTGAAAAATTATGTTTAAAAGTCGAATCGATGTTGTTTAAAGAATTAATTTATTTTCCCCTTTTTAGCGCAATTTATAATCTGAAGTCTGTTCCTTTTTTTTGTTTTCAAAAATTATTTTATGTTATTTGTTTTAGTGTAAATACATTATTCATACAAATACTTTATTAAAAAATAATTTCTGAAAAAAAAAAAAAAATAGAACCGACTTCAAATTATAACTTGCTCTAAAAAGTTAAAAATAAATTAATTTATTAAACAACATCAATACGACTTTTAAACATAATTTTTGAAGTCAGTGCAAAATTTTCTAATTATCATTACGCAATGTGTTACTTTACATTGAAACTGTTGCAAGCTCTGGGCCATTTATATTTGCAATTGATTCATAATTGCAAAGGTGATCATGAATCAAAACCTATCATAATTTTGTACCGACTTAAAAAAATATGTTTTAAAGTCGTATCGATGCTTTTAAAGAGTGATTTCCTGTTTTACTTTTTAGCGCTATTTACAATTTGAAATCGGTTATTTCCCCCCCCCCCCCCAAAATATTTTATTTAATTCTTTTTAGCTTAAATACATTATATATATATATATATATATATATATATATAATCTATTTTTTAAAAGTCCATATCAAAGGGCAAACCTTCCTTGAGTGAATGGCACTAAAAATTAATCACTTGTATGATAAGCTCCGTTTTAAAGTTCATTTTAAAACACTAGAACAAATAACCTGAATGGATTTAATGTTTTCTTAAGAGAAGCCTTCTAACTTCGATTAGAATTGCTTTTATTTTCACTGCTTAATGGCAACAAACTCCTTTTTAACAATGAGTTTTATATCCACTGATAATTTTCCCAACAAAGAAAATATCAAGCCAATCCTTTCCTAGAAGAAAAATACTTATTTTTCAACCATAACGTTCTAAAGAACAAATGTAATCAAATTGATGTGCGATGTTTGAGTTAGACGACCCTCTGTCAATTAAAAAAAAAAACATCAAAATCGGTTCATTTAACCAACAGTTATTGAGGGAAAAACAAAAAATCACTACACTTCTGCCCATTTTTCTAATTATCGAATATGGTCGAACGAAGGAATGGGACCTATGGGAGACCACCCTCGATGGATTAAAAAAGGAATAATTAAAGTCGGCTCATCCGATGAGAAGTTATCGACGAACAAAAAAAAGCAAAAAAAACGGTGTGAATTGATAACAGTCCTCCTTGGGTGGTTAAAAATGTAAACTAAGCAATTTGAGAGGATCCATTTTGTAGTTCATTTGGAAAGTAAATTGCATTTCAATTTCAGCGATTGTAGAATTGAAGAGTCAAAACTTCGATCTTTTGCGATATGTTCCAAATATTTCAGTATTCCGATAGATTGTTTTCCAAATAAATATGAAACTGGATAGAGATCCTCTCGCCCAATATCAGCCTGGGTTGTCCGTATTCGTTGCAAGATATCTAACCACACGTAGCCACTTGTTTAAAACTAACAATATTTGTTTTACATTCGTTGAAATGTATTATTGCTTAATTATTTGCAAAAATAAGATTGATGGAGGCAATTCACCGCTAGAGGAACTCATGAACGATCACCGTTGTCACGTGATATCCTCTCTTTGTTTAGTAAGATTTTCAATTGAGTTCTACGTGGAATGCACTAGGCTAAATTAGTTATCTTAAAATGAATTAGACTATTTTCACAGCTTTTTCTGATTATAACCCAGTATTTACATTTTATTTAAACATTATTCAAGGAATGTATTAATTATTACAATAGCTATAGTGTTTTTTTTAGTGTTAATTTTATGTAATGTAGAAGAACTTCATTTAGGTCTGGTTTTTATTAGATTTGTTGAACTCGAAGTAAAGCGATGCTACGGATTCCTTTGTTTACATCACTGCCACGTGACCAATGACGCTGCTTGAATTGCCTCCATTCGATTGCATTTTAAGCTTTCTTTTTCGTTATTTACAAATTGATGGTAAATAGAAGTTCCGTTCTAGAACTATACGAATCAACTTTCCCATATACACCCAACTTGAAATTTATAATCTAGCCACATCTCTTTCTTTCTTATTTAGCCTTAGTTTCTTAATTGCATCAAATATACCTTTTTCAAGGGTTAATACATATTTATTCATTCACTCATTCATTCATTCATTTATTCATTCATTCGTAAATATCCTTAAAAGTCCCGATCAAAACATTTCGTGGGAAAATAGGCTCATTTAGTTCTGAATGAACTTCCTGTCTGTAAATGTTGTACGTCATAAGAGCTTTCCGATAAAGTTTGTTCTAAGAAAATCCGTCCGTTAGATCAGGAATTATATAGGATTGAAATTTTCCCGCAGCTCGAATGTTCTTTTTTTTTTTGAACTGTTCAAAATTGAACAAAAATTGTTCAAACCGAAAAATACTTCAAGCCGACAACTATTTTAATAAGCTTGTCTGAAGGAACTTGGGTCGTATTCAGGGCCCGATTTACATTTTGAATCACTATAGGCACAACTCATGTTTGGGGCCCCTCACGCAAAACGAAAACATAAAATTTTGGGGGCCCCAAAGCACAAAAACTAATTTGTTTTTCAAATGTCAAAGAGTCAGTATAACATTTGGGAGCCCCCAACGTGCAAAATGATTTTGTTTTTAAATTACAAAATGTTTGAATAAAATCTGTGGACCCCCAAAGTGCAAAATCAATTTTGTTTTTCAAGTTTCAAATTGTCAAACCAAAATTTGGAGGCCGCCAAAGTGAAAATTCCTTGTGGTTTTAAAATAATTTAATAATATAAATTTTCTGTGAAGCAACAGAACACTAACAGTTCGCTTTTAAACGATGCTATTTTTAAATATTTTCCCAAAAAGTTTTAAATTACAAAAAATAATAACCAAAATTGGGGCGCCCTCAAAGTGGGGGCCCTAGGCCCGGGCCTAATGGTAAATAAGGCACTGGTCGTATGTACAGGGGTTTATATAATTTGCTTTATATTTCACCAATAGCGCTAATGTTAACATTTTTGGAACCGTTCAAAATTTAAAAAAAAAAAAAAAAAATATGGTTCAAATCAAAAAGTAAAATATGGAAATGAGGTGTCCTTGCCGAGATCTTTTGAATGAAATTTTTTTTATTGAATTGGACAATTCCCTCAAAAGTTATTAGAGTTGGCCTGACACGCATATTTTCCTCCCCCATCTCAAAACTCTACTTTCAATTTTTATTTTTCAATATTTATTTAATTTCTCCACTTATTTTTGACTTTTCTTTATTTTTAACGATATTTTTACTATACATCAAGCGTTCTTTTATACTTTATTATTATTACTTTTACTTTTACGAGAACTTAGGCTAAAAATGAATTCCACGGATTCTTGCTTTGCGTAATGAAATTTCGTTGCATAATGACATGAAGTTTTCATTTTAACTAAAAATTCATCCAAATTAAATATTTATAGACAATTATAAATTTAAGAAGTATTATAACTTCACACGAGCGAACATGAGTACATGCATCCATTTTTAGCCTACTCTTCCGTAAAACTTAAAAAACAAAGCATAAAAGAGGCTTAAATTTGAAGTGGAACGCCTACCTGCCTCCACGCAGTGCTTTGCTTTCCTTGCCGTTGTGGAAGTTTTTCCGCACGAAGAGTGCCGATGTAAGGAAACACGTTTTACAGAAAAACCTTGTAGAGAGATCGAAGTAAAACCCCTGTTTTACTTCGATTACTTAAATTTCAGGTTTCTATTTTTCTTCAATTTACTGCACCACTTTTTTAGCCTGTTTTCCCGTAAATAAAAAAAACAACAGAAAATGAATGAAAGAAGACTTAATGGGGGGGGGGGGGGTATCGCAAAAAAATCGTTAAAAATAAAGAACAGTCAAAAGTAAGTTAAGTAATTAAATAGACAGTGAAAAGTAAAAAAAAATCAAAGTAGGGGTTTTGAGACGGGAAAATGTGTGTCTGTGGGTCTGTCTCTCTGCCCCTAACAACTTGCCAATAAAAATTGCCCGATTCGAAGGATTTTTTTTTTTGCGTTCGAAAGATCTTGGCGAGTACATCTGATTTCCATATTTTATTTTTTTGATTTGAACAACTTTTCGTTCAATTTCGAACTGTTCAAAAAATCTTAACACTAGCGCCTATTGTAAAATATTAAGCAAAGTGTTTCAACCCTAGACTTAAGATACAAGTTAATCCAGACAAGCTTATTAAAGAAGCTCACGGCTTGAAATGTTTTTTGATTTGAGCAATTTTTGTTCAATTTTGAACAGTTCAAGAAGAATTAACATTAGATTTTAAGGAGAAATTTCAATCCTATATAAATCCTGATATAACGGATGGATATGCTTGAAACAAACTTTATCTTAAGGAGTTTATTACGTAGAACATGTATAAAGACGAAGTTCACCCGAAACTATTTTCCGATGAAAGTTTTTGATCTGGATTTTTAAGGATATTTCTGAATGAATAGATGAGTGAATGAATAAATAAATATTTAAGCGAATGAATGAATACCTGAATGAGGGAATGAATGATTGAATGAATGAATAAGTGAATGATAAGTGAATGAATATATGAGGTGGTGAGAAGCAAAGGGATGTAAGTGACTAAAGTATCATTTTGAGTAAAACTCGTTCGAATTTTAATTCGTATACTAAATTCTAGACATTCTTCATGTAAATATTTTTTTTTATTTTCGAGTTCTATATGTATGTGTTAGTTTGAAGTGTTTCTGATGATTAGATTTAGCGTAGGGTTTTTTTGAAAAATAGATTATTTTTACTTACACCCCTTTGCCACTAAATGAATAACGTGTCTTGTTCATTTTGATAAATTACACAGTTATAAAGAAAATTTGTTAGCGATATAAAATTTAGTAAAAACTGCATAATATAAATTTCGAATAATTATATTTATCAACAAACTAAAAATCATTGCCATTAGATAAATTGCCGAAAACAAAAGATGACAAAAATAAAATCTGCAGAAGATTTAACCCTTGTTTATTATTATTATTATTATACATTTCGAAATTTTTTCCTATTTGTTTTCTTCTTCTCCGCTTTAAGTTTCGTAAATAGATCGTCTGCATTGCGTATTTAAATTAACTGAAAAATCAAATAATTTTATTTAGAGGCAAACGGATGTAAGTGCACTTGCATCCCTTTGCCACCAAACGGAATGCAGCTTTTATTTAGTAATTTTTTTAAAACCACGCTATTTTGAAGTATCTGTCAAAGCTACCACTAAAATATCTTTCCCACAAAACAGAAGGGTGTGTAATTTATTGTTTGCCCTAGCTATTTCAAAATTTTCATTTGGTCACTTTGCTTCTGCCTGATATATAAACCGTCCAAAAAGGTATCTTTGAAGTAATTAAGACCTAATATGAGAGAGACAGATAGCTGGGAAAGTAGGCTCGAATAGTTCTAGATGGAACATCTTGTTATTTTTAATTGGGACTGGAGATCCATAATTTGATTCATCTTTAAGTTATTTAATGGTGTGGTTGTAAAGAAACTGAGAATTATGATTGCAAAGCCGCAGTGATATTAGCGTATCGTTTTAAACCGAGGTGTCGCGTTGCCAGTCCTGTAAAGCTGTTTACACCTCAAGTGTACTGTCGTCGCAGTAAAAGCATTCGCAGACTGCCTGCTCGGAAGCATTTCCTGTATTTTGACGAGCATTACTAAAACAGCGGAGAGTCTTTAAATCTACAAAAACCTCTGTGCATTTCGTTACGTTTATGGTGTTTGGGGTGGGGGGGGGAGGCAGAAGGGGAATCTAAATAATCAGGATACTTATTGCTATAAGATTTTGTTCGAAACTGGAGCGGAGCAGGAGAAAATAAATATGTTACGCTCCATTGCTTCGATTTTTTTTGAATCGCATTCAAAACCTTAAAAATAAATGAATTGATAAACATTTAGGAGTGTATACAGTTTTTGCACAACACAGTAAATGTAAAACATTATAAATTTTTTGATGATTGAATATTCTATGCAGGGCCTGATTTCACACAGGGCACTCGGGTCACGTGCCCAGGTTCCCCAAATTTTTGGGGCCCCCAAATAGTTTAAATTCACAAAGAATTTTTTTTAAATTCAATAAAACGTTTATTATTATTATTATTATTATTTTATATTTTTTTTTTGTGAAGGAGAAAGGAGAAATTTATTTTAGGGACCGTTCAGAAATCACGTGACGTACTGAAGTGCGTCACGTGGTTTCTGAACAATCCCTTACTTACCTATAACATGATTCTTAAACATGTTAAGAGTCATTACTGTAAATAATACTTTTAATAAAATTATAAAACTGGTTTCGATTTGCATTTTCCGTACTTACCTTTAAAGAACTTTATTGGTTGTATATGGTGATCATAAATTCAATAAGTAGGATAATTTTATTAGTTGGTTAACATACAATAGTATGTATATATATATATACGTATATATATTGACAAGAAACAGAGTTTGTTGAATGCTGGTTAATGGTGTGAGGCTTACTGATGCCATTCAAGGGCTTTAATGTGTCGTAACACTTGTCGCTTAGTATTTTTCGACACACATTTGCAAACATATTTGATCAAAACCCAGGAATAGTTAGAGATAGGTTAACATCATACCCATTGCACTACAAAACGCAGCATTTTAGGGACAGTACTCTTTTAAATGTTATTAGTGTAGCAAAAAAATTTAATTTTTCAGTTCGAGCAACTTAGGGGGCCCCATTTTTTTCTGTGCCCTGGGCCCCCAAATTTGTAAGTCGGGCTCTAATTCTATGAATAACTTTATAGAATTAGTCTATATATATATATTTCAAATATGTATGTATTGCCTATTCGCAAATTAACAAAAAAAAATGATAAAAATTTGAAATAATATGATCTCTATTGAAACCATTCAGAGCAGCGGAGCAATTCAAAAAAATAAAAGAAACTGCTACAAGCGCTTGCTTTTAAGCATAGTTGAGATTCAAAACTAAAAAAAGGAAGAGAAGTTCAGTTTCAGATGAGTGAGTGAGTATAAATGGTTGCATGAGTGAATGAAGAAATATATCTTTTCCCATCCAGTCAGTTCAACAAAATACGAACAAATGTGAAAAGGAAAAAATTTGCGTGTTCTAGCACTGAACGGCAATTAAATATGACTCAAAACAAGCTTATTTTTTAGTTGATTTAATATGAAAAGACTCATATTCTTTTAAAAAGTATGGAAATTCATTTAAAGAGTGAAACCTCAAGATGTCATTTTTTTGAAATGAAATTGGTAAGCAAGGGATCATTTATAAATGATGTCATGCTTCGAGGGGGGAGGGGGGTTCGTGAAATTGTGACAAAGTGTGACAAGGGGAGGGGAGGGGTAACAAGAAGTGTGACATCATGCATTATGCAACATAGCGTGACGCATGACAAAGGGCGTTGTCATGCGTCACTAATTTTCCGCCCCTACTATATATTATGAAGGAATACGTTAGAGCCCTGTCATAAGGCTAAACAGCGTCCCTAGCGGCCATCTTTAGAACTTTTTTTTTTAATGATTTCTTGAGCGCATCTCGTGTATAGTCCACATGCCAATTTTGGTCTCAATCCGTTGAACGGTTTTAGCAGTAGGATGCCCTGAATAGGGGAAGTTTAATTATAACCACCCGGTATATCAATGCAAAAATGAAATTAGATGACGTTTTGATGCATCATTTGTAAAACTAAATAGTTTAAATATTAGTTAATTTTCAGATAAAAACGATGGTAGATGGTTTATAAAAGGTGAAATCAATATTTATGGTCAATGCGCCCCTAAGAACGACGTGCCCTGAGGCGGGCACCTCACCACCTCAGCCGAGCGCCGGCTCTGCCATTTTGCTTCCGTTAAACTTTTTGTAGCGAGGAACAAATCTCAGTGAATGTCTTCTTACTTAATTATCAAACGTGGCTTTTTTACTTGTATGTCCCTGAAAAATTTTTCTTTTCGAGTGTTATAAACAACTACAACTGCAGCTTCACGCCAATGTCGACGGAACCCGTTTTTTGTCCGTCGCATTAAACTGCTACTATGGTTATTTAACTAATAGCAATGATGTATCTGTTCCCTAGCGAAATCATCAAACCACAGACTTCTGGGACAAAAGCATTTTTAATGACGCAATAAAAAATGCCGATCAGTAAATGCGATGCTCCAGATTCTTGCTGTCAAACGAGCCACATCTCGTGATTTCTTTGACTATTTTCTTTTGACTCGTTTCTTTGACTATTTTTACTCTTGACGGCTATTAAGACATCGTTGAAAAGAGAAGACTAGAAAAGGGAAAAAAATTCAACCAAAGCAAAAACTACAGATAATCTTCAAATTAAGGGGGTTTTTACACCGAAAGTGACAGACTAAAAAAAAAAAGAAAAAACTTGTCTTTTCCACATCTGCGCAAGCGGAGAGCGTGTTTTTGCCTTCAAAAATATGCTCTGCAGCTGCATAGATGAGAAAAGACTTTTTTTTTTTTGTCTTTGCCGCGTTTGGTGTGAAAATACCCTTAGTTATTGCTAGAGCCAGGGCACGATTTATACTTTGAATCACTATAGGCACAACTCATGTTTGGGGGCTCCTCACGCAATAAAATTTTTTTAAACATAACATTCAGTGTGTGTTTGTAAAACTTGCAAATCACACCAAAATTTGGGGACCCCCAAAGCGCAAAAGCTAGTTTGTTTTTCAAATGTCAAAGAGTCAGACTAACATTTGGGAGTCCCCAACGCGCAAAATGATTTTGTTTTTAAATTACAAAATGTTTGAATAAAATCTGGGGGACCCCAAAGTGCAAAATCGATTTTGTTTTTCAAATTGCCAGACCAAAAGTTGGGGGCACCCAAAGTGAAAATTCCTTGTGGTTTAAAAATAATTTAATAATTCAAATTTTCTGTGAAGCAACAGAACACTAACATAATAATAATTTAGAATAATAATTTAACTTTGTGCAAGTAAACTGTAATAAAAAATAATTTCACGTTAAGAAAGCACAAATAAGTATTAAAATGCAGACATGTTTTGCATCTAGAAGCTCCCTGTCGCCTTGAAAAAGAGATTCCAAGCAATCCCGAAACATATGTCTGCATTTTAATACTTATTTGTGCTTTCTTAACGTGAAATTATTTTTTATTACAGTTTACTTGCACAAAGTTAAATTATTATTCTAAATTATTATTATGTTAGTGTTCTGTTGCTTCACAGAAAATTTGAATTATTAAATTATTTTTAAACCACAAGGAATTTTCACTTTGGGTGCCCCCAACTTTTGGTCTGGCAATTTGAAAAACAAAATCGATTTTGCACTTTGGGGTCCCCCAGATTTTATTCAAACATTTTGTAATTTAAAAACAAAATCATTTTGCGCGTTGGGGACTCCCAAATGTTAGTCTGACTCTTTGACATTTGAAAAACAAACTAGCTTTTGCGCTTTGGGGGTCCCCAAATTTTGGTGTGATTTGCAAGTTTTACAAACACACACTGAATGTTATGTTTAAAAAAATTTTATTGCGTGAGGAGCCCCCAAACATGAGTTGTGCCTATAGTGATTCAAAGTATAAATCGTGCCCTGGCTCTAGCAATAACTAAGGGTATTTTCACACCAAACGCGGCAAAGACAAAAAAAAAAAGTCTTTTCTCATCTATGCAGCTGCAGAGCATATTTTTGAAGGCAAAAACACGCTCTCCGCTTGCGCAGATGTGGAAAAGACAAGTTTTTTCTTTTTTTTTTTAGTCTGTCACTTTCGGTGTAAAAACCCCCTTAATTTGAAGATTATCTGTAGTTTTTGTTTGGTTGAATTTTTTTCCCTTTTCTAGTCTTCTCTTTTCAACGATGTCTTAATAGCCGTCAAGAGTAAAAATAGTCAAAAAACGAGTCAAAAGAAAATAGTCAAAGAAATCACGAGATGTGGCTCGTTTTGACAGCAAGAATCTGGAGCATCGCATTTACTGATCGGCATTTTTTATTGCGTCATTAAAATGCTTTTGTCCCAGAAGTCTGTGGTTTGATGATTTCGCTAGGGAACAGATACATCATTGCTATTAGTTAAATAACCATAGTAGCAGTTTAATGCGACGGACAAAAACGGGTTCCGTCGACATTGGCGTGAAGCTGCAGTTGTAGTTGTTTATAACACTCAAAAAGAAAAATTTTCAGGGACATACAAGTAAAAAAGCCACGTTTGATAATTAAGTAAGAAGACATTCACTGAGATTTGTTCCTCGCTACAAAAAGTTTAACGGAAGCAAAATGGCAGAGCCGGCGCTCGGCTGAGGTGGTGAGGTGCCGCCTCAGGGCACGTCGTTCTTAGGGGCGCATTGACCATAATATTGATTTCACCTTTTATAAACCATCTACCATCGTTTTTATCTGAAAATAACTAATATTTAAACTATTTAGTTTTACAATGATGCATCAAAACGTCATCTAATTTCATTTTTGCATTGATATACCGGGTGGTTATAATTAAACTTCCCCTATTCAGGGCATCCTACTGCTAAACCGTTCAACGGATTGAGACCAAAATTGGCATGTGGACTATACACGAGATGCGCTCAAAAAATCATTAAAAAAAAAAGTTCTAAAGATGGCCGCTAGGGACGCTGTTTAGCCTTATGACAGGGCTCTAACGTATTCCTTCATAATATATAGTAGGGGCGGAAAATTAGTGACGCATGACAACGCCCTTTGTCATGCGTCACGCTATGTTGCATAATGCATGATGTCACACTTCTTGTTACCCCTCCCTCCCCTTGTCACACTTTGTCACAATTTCACGAACCCCCCTCCCCCTCGAAGCATGACATCATTTATAAATGATTCCTTGCTTACCAATTTCATTTCAAAAAATGACATCTTGAGGTTTCACTCTTTAAATGAATTTCCATACTTTTTAAAAGAATATGAGTCTTTCATATTAAATCAACTAAAAAATAAGCTTGTTTTGAGTCATATTAATTGCCGTTCAGTGCTAGAACACGCAAATTTTTTCCTTTTCACATTTGTTCGTATTTTGTTGAACTGACTGGATGGGAAAGATATATTTCTTCAGTCACTCATGCAACCATTTATACTCACTCACTCATCTGAAACTGAACTTCTCTTCCTTTTTTTAGTTTTGAATCTCAACTATGCTTAAAAGCAAGCGCTTGTAGCAGTTTCTTTTATTTTTTTGAATTGCTCCGCTGCTCTGAATGGTTTCAATAGAGATCATATTATTTCAAATTTTTATCATTTTTTTTTGTTAATTTGCGAATAGGCAATACATACATATTTGAAATATATATATATAGACTAATTCTATAAAGTTATTCATAGAATTAGAGCCCGACTTACAAATTTGGGGGCCCAGGGCACAGAAAAAAATGGGGCCCCCTAAGTTGCTCGAACTGAAAAATTAAATTTTTTTGCTACACTAATAACATTTAAAAGAGTACTGTCCCTAAAATGCTGCGTTTTGTAGTGCAATGGGTATGATGTTAACCTATCTCTAACTATTCCTGGGTTTTGATCAAATATGTTTGCAAATGTGTGTCGAAAAATACTAAGCGACAAGTGTTACGACACATTAAAGCCCTTGAATGGCATCAGTAAGCCTCACACCATTAACCAGCATTCAACAAACTCTGTTTCTTGTCAATATATATACGTATATATATATATACATACTATTGTATGTTAACCAACTAATAAAATTATCCTACTTATTGAATTTATGATCACCATATACAACCAATAAAGTTCTTTAAAGGTAAGTACGGAAAATGCAAATCGAAACCAGTTTTATAATTTTATTAAAAGTATTATTTACAGTAATGACTCTTAACATGTTTAAGAATCATGTTATAGGTAAGTAAGGGATTGTTCAGAAACCACGTGACGCACTTCAGTACGTCACGTGATTTCTGAACGGTCCCTAAAATCTAGAAGCTCCCTGTCGCCTTGAAAAAGAGATTCCAAGCAATCCCGAAACATATGTCTGCATTTCAATGCTTATTTGTGCTTTCTTAACGTGAAATTATTTTTTATTACAGAACACTAACAGTTTTTAAAAGTTGCTATTTTTAAATATTTTCTAAACAATTTTAAATTACAAAAAAAAAATTAGGGGCCCCCTTTAATGTGGGGGCCTTAGGCCCGGGCCTCACGTAAATAAGGCCCTGGCTACAGCCATCAATAATATATACGAGGGCTGTACATTAAATAGTGGCACCTTAATGTAGAAACACGCAGAAGAGTGGGCATGTGCAAAAAACAAAATAACACGTAAAAAAAACTTCAAACCAACCTTTTT
This sequence comes from Octonoba sinensis, assembly GCA_038502835.1. Classification (NCBI taxonomy): domain Eukaryota; kingdom Metazoa; phylum Arthropoda; class Arachnida; order Araneae; family Uloboridae; genus Octonoba; species Octonoba sinensis. The sequence goes on along the minus strand of CM076601.1, from coordinate 21,200,870 downwards.
ACAAAACATTATTGAAATGTATAATAGTGCTTTAAAGGGTGGTTGTTATCAAAAATTACCCCTCCAAATGTGTTGGTAAAGTTGCAATTAGTATTTTTTTTTTTTTTTTTAAGAAAGGCTTGGCTTGATTTTTCTTTCTTGTAAAAACTATTAATAAGTATATAATTCATTCTTAAAAAAGAGTTTGTTGCCATTGAGCTGTAATATTAAAAGCAATTATGGCAACAGTTTGACTGAAGGCTTCTCTGAGCCAAAAATTGAATCCAATCAGTTTGTTTGCTAAAATCGAACTCTAAACGGAATTTATCATACAAATGATTAGTTTTTAGTGCCATTCATTCAAAGAAGGTTTGCCTTTGATATGGATTTTTTTAAATAAAGTATTTTTATAAGAACTATTTACAGTAAGAAGAATAAAACAAAATAATTTTTGAGTAAAAATTAGAACCGACTTCAAAGCAAAACAACTATAAATTGCTCTAAAAAGTAAAAAAATAAATTCATTCTTTAAACAGCATTGATGTGACTTTTAAACATAGTTTTAGAAGTCGGTGCAAAATTAGGATAGATAAAATCTTTTGTAATCATGAATCAATTACAAATATAAATGGCCCAGAATTAGCAACAGTTCCGATATGAAGTAGCACATGGTGTAATGGTAATTGGACTCATAATTTTGCACCGACCTAAAACTATGTTTAAAAGTCAAATCAATGTTGTTTAAAGAATGAATTTATTTTTTACTTTTTAGCGCAATTTATAGTTGCTTTGCTTTGAAGTCCGTTTTTTTTTCTCAAAAATTATTTTATTAGAATCAATATACTGCAATAAAAAAGCCTATTGAATTTACAAGTTAATTTTCTCAATTATATAGATTTGATATAAAATGTGTTTGACGCTGGATCATGTATCTAAATGAATCCCTATTTCCCTTGGGGAATTATGCGTGAACGGCTGGACCGATTTCACTCATTCTTTTTTTGTTGCATTTGTTATTGCCAGGAGAAGGTTCTTATGAAAGAAAAAATTAAGAAAATAGCTAAGTTAGCGGATATATTAATTAAAAACGCAATTTTTTGCAAGTTTTATTTTATTTTTTCATTGTTGCATCATTCCAACAATATATAATACAGTTGCCATGTAAATTAAAATTAATGCCGTTGCTACTGTTGTAACAAATATCAACAATACCAATAATCAACATTTCTAGCATTTTGAGTGAGGCTTCGCTGTATTTGCTCTCTGTTAAAAATTTAATCCTTCTTTCTTTTTAATTTATTTATCGTCTGCTATCTAATAAAGACTATTTTTCGTATTTTATCGGGGACTTTTACAGATTGTTTTAATTATTCTGAATGCATGAAACGCAAATGGCGTAAAATCGAAAAAGGAAAATAATTAATTGTTCTAATGCGATTCTGATGCGATTGATAATTGATCTAATGCGATTTTTTTGAATTTCTCTATTATTAATATGGGTCCGGGTCTATATGTCAATGTATGGATAGTGAATAAAAATTTTCAATGCCGTGTTGTATTTAAGTTCGCGCAGCGCCGGGCGTACAACGGTTTCTTAACAAAAGTCGAACGCCAAAAAGAACACTTTTTGGGAGCATTGTACTCAATCAATCTATGATTTTAAGGGACTGTTGCTCTTATTTAGTCTCGCACGAAGGACGTTGCTTAGCATAAAAGTCGATTTGCAAAAAAAAAAAAAAAAAAGACGACTTTTTGGGAGTATTATCCTTAGGATTCAAGGAACTTTTGACCTTATATGTACATCTCAGAAATTTTGCATGGGGGCCGTTCATAAATGACGTCACGCTTTTTTGCCATATATTTGACCCCCCTCCCCCCCTTTGTCACAATATGTCACACTTCAGCGGATCCCCCTCCCCCCTTTGTCACGCGTCACGCTATGTTGCATAATGCATGATGTCACACTTCTTGTTACCCCCTCCCCTCCCCTTGTCACACTTTGTCACAATTTCACGAACCCTCCTCCCCCCCTCGGAGCGTGACATCATTTATGAATGATCCCATGGACTATTAGCGTTATTTCCGAACTGTTCTCTTTATTTGTTTAGCCCGTGCAACGCCGGGCGGCACGCCTAGTCTAGAATAGAAATAATATGACGTTACAATGTTATGTTCTGTAATAATATTTGAACACTGAAAACATTTTTATATTGAGTTAAATAACTTATAATTATTTGATGGAAGCGTAAGTTCGTTTTTTCCTCTCAAAATACTCAATGTTTCGCAAATTTCCCAGTTTCTTCCCGAAAATTCCCGGGTTTTTCCCCACACTTCAAAATTTTCGGGTTTTTTTTAAAACCTACTTACCAGTGGTCTCCAAAGGCTTCCCGACATTTGGAGAAAGGTGATACACTTTGCTGGTGATTACGTAAACAGCGGTTCCCAAACTGTGGTACGCGAAGCCTCTTCAGGTGGCACGCGTACAGGCCAAAAAAGAGAAGAGGCGGAGACACAAAAACTCAGGATTGAAGATCAAATTTGCCAGATTAGAGTTGGCAGAATGTTGGCTCAAAGTTAAAAATGAATTCCCGTTATTATAAAGAAAAGCATTGCTGTTTTTAATTCAGTTCACAACCACTCATTTTTATGAAACTGCTTTTTCCAATATGATATTTATTAAAAATAAATATTGAAGCAAATTAAGTGTCGACCCATATTTGAGGTTAAAACTAGCTTTTACTGAATCAGATATCACCTCGCTTGTATCTGCCATGCAGCAGCAATCTTCTCCAGGCCCGGACTGGCCAGGTCGGCCGGTCGGCGATCGCAGAGGGCCCACGTACTAGGGGGCCCCCAAACGGGGAGGGGAACAAAATAATTTTCGATCCGAACTTCTTTTTACAGATCTTTAATTTCTTTATAACTATTGCCTCTGCTTCATTACGCTTTTTCTCAGGATGCTTCACTATCGCAGTCTGACAAAGTTTTAAGACTTTCAGACATAACAGTGGTCGATGGCCCAATTGGACTTGCTTTGTATGATTGACATCGGACTTGCTTTGTATATTGATTGATACATTGAGAATTTTGAGAGGAGAAAACGAACTTACGCTTCCATCAAATAATTATAAGTTATTTAACTCAATATAAAAATGTTTTCAGTGTTCAAATATTATTACAAAACATAACATTTTAACGTCATATTATTTCTATTCTGGACTAGCTGGATGGGGCACTTCAACATAAAATATAACTGCTTGCTCATTTGTCGGAGCTGCTAACGTGAACGGATTTGATAACAGCCTATAAGTCAACTTCAAGAAGAGAAACAAACACCAGTGGGCGGACCTGGCGGCCACTAACCAAGGGGGCCCCGAATTGAAAAGGGGCCCTTCCTTATTTCAATTTTCCCTCCCCCCCCATACTGTAGACCACATGGATACAGGTAGGGCTTCGCAAAAAATGATGTTTCATGCAAATTGTACAGTATAGGAACTGGATGAAAAATATGAGCAATTCAAATACTGGGCAACATTAATGTTTTCAAGAATATTTTAAGGGGGGCCCCATATTTATTTTACTGCCAGGGGTCCCCAAACTTCTCATTGCGCTCTTGACGAAGATTTTACTTCTACTCATTAACTCATTGCATGACTTCTATTTTAAAGGCCAATTTGGTTTTATAAAGTTGTAAAAATAAATTTTTTTTTTAGTTTTTGCCTTTTGCAATACACTATATTAATAAGTGTTAAAAATTGCATTTTTCTTTAAAATTGCTTAATAAAAGGGTGAATCTTATTTTTTATAGTACTTTGTAAAACACAGTATTTATGTATGGATAGATAGACAATATCATGGACAGGACAAGTTATTATACTACAAGTTGACTAAGGTACAATGATAAAGTAATTTTCAAAGGGTGCCAGGCAGTGCGGGATCTGGGGGGGAGGGGTGCATATTCAACTGTGATGCACAAAAAAAAAAAAAAAAAGAAGAAGAAAGACAATACAATAAAAACAGAAAAATATATTTATTTTTGAAAATTTAACTTTTGCAAGGAGAGAATTGAAATCCTAGTTCAGCGCTCCGATTTGATCATTGATCGGCTATTTTGCTATTGATTAAAACCTATTAATATAGAGTTACTTATTTGAATAAACTGTTGGAAGCTCCAAAATTGAGTTATACTGAATATGTTGCGTCGTTGATGAGTCGGCCGGCTCCTGAGAAGGAAATTTTAGGGAGAGCAAATTTCGCAGTGCCAAAATTTAAGAATTTATATTTTATAAAGTCAAGGTTTTTCCCCCTTGTAATAGTGAAATATAAATCATGCTATGCTCAAACAATGCAATAATTTTTCTTTTCCAAATTTTCAAAGCATCCGTTCGGGAAAAGGCAGGAGGGGAGTGCTTGCAACTGTCGTTTGAGAAGGCAGACACGTGTCTCTTCGATATGAGCGTTAGCAAGAAGGGGGAGAGATGGGCGGATTATTAAAAAAATGCTGATTTTATTCTGCATTTTTATGAATAAAAGGTTTAAACTTTAAGAAGTTTTAATTTGCTTCTTTTTTTCCCTAATATTTTTGCAGTCCCAAATGCGTTTCTTAAGGCCTTAAAATGCAAAAGTTTGCATATAGTTTTCAAAATTTTCCCGGGGGAGAATCCCCCTGGACCCCCTTCAACTGTAAGAATTTCATATCTTCAGTTAAGGGGAGACCCTTCATATGGCGCTATCCCCTTAATGTTCATGTAAAAGAACCTGGTAGTTTCTCTGGGCCTGAAAAATTTTATGGGTTTATCAGTGCCCCTGCTCACTCAAGGTGAAAACTCCCTAAAAAAATTTCCAGAGCATAAAAATTTACGAAATATGAGCAATACTTAGCTGGAGGGGGAGGGGTGTCATTTTTAAGTTGTTCCCCATCACGCAAAACTCCAAGATCCGGTACTGGTGCTTGAACTTGAATAAGTTTAGGACCCTTTGGGTTAATAAGAAGAGTCGGCGTTTTTCTGAGTGTGTCTTATAAAAGAATGGCAGTATGAGAGAAACAAATCAAGAGATAATATACTTCCCCATGACAAACTATACAGATTACAAGAAAAACATGAGCGACGACGGTGTGCTTTGCAAATAACAAGAAAACTCTTTCAGCAATTGTTGATGAGTTTTTGACAGTGAAGGAGATGAAAATGCAGCAAAATAAGTTAAATCATAACTGTTTTTAAAGATATATCTGTTAGAAGTTTTGATTGCAAATCAAAATTGGCAGCGAAGAATTTGATCAGTCAACGGTTTAAATTTAAAAACTATTGCTGTTTTGCTTGATTTCATTCTAGTCACTAACCAATTAAGTGCTTACAAAGTAATTACTCGTTCATTGCCCGAGGGCCTCAGAGGGAGCCAGTCCGGGTCTGATCTTCTCACTAATTTTGTTTTCTCATTTTTTTACATGGTGGGATTTTGTACTTAAAGACTTATTTCTAATGCTGTTTTTTACACTGGCGTAGATAAGGGGGTAGTTTTGGGGATAACCCCCCCCCCTGAAATGGTAAAGATTGTCTAGATATGGCCAATTTTTCTCGTAAAACAATGAAAATAGCTGACTTCTCCCAAAGACCCCCCCCCCCCCCCAATCCGGGTATAGCTACGCCACTGGTTTTGGAAGTACGTATTAAAAATATATTTTATAAATTTCATATTTTATTTTATACATACAGACAGCTTTATTTTAATAAACGCTTTTTTCTGCATTAACTATCAAAATAGTGTGATTGACATAACCTAGTCGTCGTAGTATTTTTCTATAATCTATTAGTATTCCATTCTATATAATAAAGTTACATTAGCAGTGGTACGCAAATGGTTTGAAAGAAAAATGATGGTACGCGAAAAAAAAAAAAAAAGAAAAGATTTGGAACCGCTGACGTAGAAGGAATGTAATGCAAGTGTACTTGTCAAGTCATTAAAATTTGATTTATACCCATGTTGCCATTACTTAATTTGCAGCTCTCGTAGATTGTGCCTTTCATTACACGCAAAGTAGAAACTGGTTTTCAGAAGGAAAACGAAGGTTGTAGTCAAGAAAGGCAGGGGGGGGGGGGGGGATTCCGAATTTGCCTCCTTTATCGACGTCCCGGTGAAATTAAATTAACCACCGTTTAATTAAATACGCGAGAAACACCATTGTTAAAATACCCACTTGACTGCAAGATAAACCATTCAGCTCTCACCAAAGGGTCAGATGATTGTGATCAGATGCGCTTTCATGTTGACATCTTAAACGTAGTACGTAGCGCTAATGCTCAGTCCAGTTTATCAATGTCCTCTTAGGGATCATTCATAAATGATGTCACGCTTCGAGGACGGAGGGGGGGAGGGGGGTTCGTGAAATTGTGACAAAGTGGGACAAGGGGAGGGGAGGGGTAACAAGAAGTGTGACATCATGCATTATGCAACATAGCGTGACATGTGAAAAAGGGGGGGGGGGGGAGTGTCAAATATATGGGAAAAAAGTGTGACATCATTTATGAACGGCCCCTTACTGTCGTTATCAAGCACAAACGGACAATCAATACGAATGCAACTTGGTGTGACTCGGTTTCACCTCCCCTGACGCCGGATATGGATTTTAAAAATAACTCTCCTATTGCGCTAAATGTGGCTGCATTTGTAAAGTTCGATTTTTCACCCACAATTCACTTATATCGTAATTTATAAAAGCTATATTTTACCAAATAAATATATTTTAAATCATACATGCAAAGCACAATAAATTATAGCTCTGCATAGAAGAAAGAAAAGAGAGCAGTGGTAGCCTAGTGGTTAGGTTGTCGATCTTCCAACCGGAAGCTTAGGTGTTCTATACCCGACCCGCTGAAGACCCACCATGTACACTTGGGGATAAGTGCATGTAAAATCCGTGGACCCTGAAGTTCCGAGGGTACCCGGAGAGTGAAGAATTTCCCTTCCCTTCACTCTTAGGGCAAAAAAGGAAGGTGGCGTATTTGTGGTGGCGCCATTTGGTGTCATCCAAATACATAATGAGCCAAGTCGTACTTCCACCGTTGTGGTGCTCATCTATAAACGGAACGCGCTCGTTACTGAATTCCTGGTCGCTCTGCGAAGGGGAGCTTGGATACCCAAGTGGCATTAGAAACAACAACAACAACAGAAAGAAAAGAAGAAACTTTAGCCATGCCGAACACACTTACACGCACAATGTTGCGCATTTACTCACGTAGGCGTGGTAGAGCTTCACAAGTTCTTAGTTTTGATTTTGTTTTCTTTTTTCCCCCTTTTCTTTCTTTCAATTTTTTTTAGACTTTTTTCCCACATTTATAAAATGCATTAAATTAGAGGAAAGTTTTAAATGGATTGGGCAAAAGGAAACACCGGAATGCGTAAAACAAAAAGTACAAGATAAAAGTGCCTTATAGGCTGAGAAGAAGCATTTTATTTAATCACGCACACTTCCTGGATTGCTGCGAACTAATGCAGGAAAAAACAGTTTTACAGAAAGTTGAAAGAAATTTCGCCAATAATTTAGCATGGAGTTCTACCGAGTTCTATAGGGAAATTCGGCAAATATCGCTAAACTGACACTAGAATTTCACGAACCCCCCTCCCGTCTCGAAGCGTGACATCATTTATGAATGATCCCTTCATAGTGCCAAAAGAAGTATACCCCTCTCCAAAAAAAAAAAAAAAAATCATGCACATGGAACATGGAGCCCAACGATTTTGTACGAGAGAAATGAAGAAAATGGAATAACTGTGACTGTGACTCCATTCCCGTTCTCTCGATCACGCGCGCGCTTTTTGTAAACATTGATCTTTGATCATTTTGTGTTATGGTGTATGTTAATATGATATTTTTAATGTTTACCTTCTGTAGTAGCAATATTGTGTTGTTTTAAGGGCTTAGAAAACTTGTTTAGCACTTATTTCATTTTTGAAACTTTTCCTTGCTAGAACTGCGTTGAAGTTAGCTACAATGAAAGTTAAACTTCAAAGAGAATAGGACAGTATCACCAAGCAATGAAGTAGTGTCCTTGAATATTGGGCTGTTGCTTGGTTCTTGAAGGGAATACAATTGCCGTGTGATAGCATCATTTCAACTCAGCGTAAGTATATTAAAAGTATTTCTACTTTTGAAAGCTTTGCAGGCATTTTATTACTTTTTTTCCCTTTTTGAGAACTGAAATAATCTTTCATATTATAAGAAACTCATTAGAAGGTACTTCCAGTCAAGAAAAAGCTTTGAGGTAGCATCGGTTCAAATCAGCGTAAGTATATTAAAAGCATATGTTAAAGACTTTAGCATGTATTATTACTTCTTATTTCCCTTTTTGAGAATTGAAAATAGCTGTCATGTAAGAAACTCATTAGTATTTACTACAGGCTAGTGGTAGGCTAATTTAGAAATTAAAGAGCCAATTTCAGCGTTTAGGGAGTCAATTTTTTTTTTTTACAGAGCCATAACTACAATTTTGTGAACATTTTAATATAATTTAATGAATACGGTTAGAAGTAAAGAGAGCCCACCCCATTGGCGTGGTTAGTGATGAGTACACAATCTTGGTAACCCTGATTTGATCGAAACCCAACTTCTGTTGAAATATATTGCCTTATAACTTGATTTGTAATGTCACTGTAGTTTTAACTGTTAACCTTAACTGTGTTCTAAAAAATCTTAACTTTACTTTTAACCATGCTTTAACGGATTCACTTGTGTGTGTGTAACGGTCGTCGTTCCTAATAAATCTCTAAATGTATCTTTGTTTAACTATGCTACTTTCCTTTTAAGAGGTCATGGGTCAAGCATTACGTTAATTGCGCAAAGTTACGAATTCAAAGTTATATCTACTTCGTTTTCAAAAAAAAAAGATACATTGCAAAACGTGATAATTCTTGGAAACAAACAATTAAAAATGGCAAACGTACTTCCAAGTGCCGTTCCCCCAAATTTTGAAAAATTAAGAGGGCGAGATAACTACAGCGAATGGAAATTCACTCTACGCTACCATCTTGAAGACCGAGAACTCTATAATGTATGCGTAACACCAGGACAACAAGTAAATGCCGCCATTGATCGCAGGGCCAGATCGGCGATCGTAAGTAGCGTATCAAGTTCTGTAATCAAAGAAATACAGACTTGCGAAACCGCTAAAGGAATGTGGGATAGACTGGCAACGTTGTACGAAGATAACAATCCCAATCGCTTCGTATCTCTAAACCAAGAAATGTTTTCGACAAAATTCGAAAATTATAAAGATATGAACGAATACATCGAGAAAATGCGATCAATAGGAATCAAAATGAGGACGATCCTGCCCACCTATCCTGATCAAGCTGTAGCGGCGAACATCTTAACGAATTTGCCGTCATATTTTCGTCCATTGACGATGGCTCTGGAAAATAGTGTAACAGAGCTAACTACAGACTTTGTGTGTGAAAAACTGTTGGCAGAATATGCAAAGTCCAGCAATGAAGAGCAAAGAGCTTTCCCAGTGAAATTTTCAACAGAGAATAAAAGCAAGTTTGCTGGAAAGTGTAATAAATGTGGGAAATTTGGGCATAAAGCCAAATTCTGCAGAACAAAAGTCAACAAAAATAGCTGGGATTTTCCAAGCAAAAGAGAAAATAAAGATGCTAAACATAAACCGGATACCCATTCAAAGGTAAGAGAAGCATGGGTTCTTACTTTAGAATCAAATGAATGTTCTTCTGGTGAACAGTGGATTATAGATTCAGGTTGTGACAGACACATGACATCCTGTCATGAGATTTTTGAAACCTTTAATGAAACAATGCCTTGTGCTGTTAAAACAGGAGGTGCAATGCTCCACAGTGTTGGTGAAGGATCTGTGATATTCACTATTGAACGTGAAAATAAAAATGTGGAAATCATTTTGAAAGACGTGTTATATGTTCCAGGACTTGGTGCAAATTTAATTTCAGTGAAATATTTAGCCATGAAATTAAATGTTCAAGCAATTTTTGATGCCACATGCTGCACATTAATTAAAAAGGACACAAATAAAGTCCTAGCCACAGCATCATCCAAAGGAAACAACTTGTATTATCTCAATACTGTACAAAATTCTGCTTTATTGAGCACAACAAAAACAGAATCCATCAACACTTGGCATAGCAGAATGGCACACCTAAGCTACGCAGGACTTGAACAATTAAAGTGCATGTCTACTGGAATGATCTTCCATGATAAAGCTGAAGCGTGTGTGTCGTGTATCAAGGGAAAATTACACAGACAACCATTCCCAAAACAAAAATCACATCGTGCAAAAGAAGTTCTTGGGCTGATACACTCAGACTTATGTGGACCAATGGAAGTGCCATCTGTAAGTGGTGCAAGATATTTACTGACTTTTATTGATGATAAAACAAGAATGACTTTTGTTAGTTTCCTAAAAACAAAAGATGAAGTCTTCAATAAATTTGTACAATTTAAAACCTATATTGAGAAACAGACCGGAAGATACATAAAAGCCTTAAGAACTGACAGGGGAGCAGAATATGTGAATGCCAAAATGATTGAATATTTCAAAAAGCATGGTTTGCATCATCAGAAAACCATTTCATACACTCCTGAGCAAAATGGTGTGTCTGAAAGATGCAATCGCACACTAGTTGAAAGAGCTAGAACAATGCTCTTACAAGCCAATTTAGGATCTAAATTATGGGCTGAAGCTGTATATACAGCAACTTATTGCAAAAACCGAAGTCCTACTATTGCTCTAAATGGAAAAACTCCTATAGAAGCTTGGACTGGGGAGAAGCCAGATTTGAGTTATTTAAGAACTTTTGGATGTCGTGCATTTGTTCATATTCCTAAGCCTCAGCGGAAGAAATGGGATCAGAAAGCAACAGAAATGATTTTTGTCAGCTATTCTACAGAAAGTAAAGGGTACCGTCTCATGGATCCTAACACCTTAAAAATCACAGAAGCCCGTGATGTTGCATTCATTGAAAATGAATACTGTGCTCCTTCAATAGAAACAGAAAATGCTCAAACTGAGGTATTATTCTATGATGAGCAATTGTTGTTTCCACTGTTGCCAAACACGCCAGCAGTAATGAGAAATGAAACTGCTGCACCTGTGACCAATGTGCAAGATATTGATGTGCCACCACCTGATGACCAAAGCTCTGTAGATGCAAGTGCTCTCTCTTCAGATTCCCCGACTGGTATAAGAAAATCCAGCCGCACTCCTAAACTGCCATCATATCTCTCGAGCTATGAACTTTCGAACCTGCATCAGTGTAATATGTCAACTGCCCTTGACTTACCTGAATTTGACAATCGGTTTGACGTACCATCCAGTTATGAGGAAGCTATCACTTGTATGGACTCTATGAAATGGAAAGGGGCAATTGAAGATGAGCTAAATTCACATAAAAGGAATCACACATGGAATGTAGTGCCACTACCAGCTGATCGTAAGCCTATTAAGTGTAAATGGGTTTTCAAAATAAAGCAAAACAGCGATGGATCTACTCAGAGGTATAAAGCGAGACTTGTTGCAAAAGGCTGTTCTCAAAAAGAAGGAATTGATTATACCGAGACCTTCTCTCCTGTTGTTCGATATGATACCCTTCGAGTTTTAATTGCTTTGTCAACTCTATACAATTGGGAAATTGACCATGTTGATGCAGTAGTAGCCTTTTTACAGGGTGATATTGACGAAGAAATTTACATGCAATGTCCAGAAGGTTTGGAAGTTGCCAAAGAAAGGGGAGGAAGAGTGGTTTGTCAACTCCAAAAAGCAATTTATGGCCTCAAACAATCTGGTAGAGCCTGGTACACTAAACTCGATGAAGGCTTAAAAAATCTGGGTTTGACTTGTGCTGATTTTGACTGCTGTGTTTATTATATTTTGGAAAATTCTGATGTTTTGATCATAGCTGTTTATGTTGATGATTTGTTGATATTTTCTAATTCTACCAAATTGAAGATTACTATTAAAGAAAAGTTAGCTGAAAATTTTGATATCAAAGACTTGGGAGAATTAAAATACTGCCTTGGTATTGAAATTATGAGAGACAAATCAAAAGGTATAACTACATTAAATCAAAAGCGCTATATTGAATCAGTCTTGAAGAAATTCAATATGCATGATGCTAAACCAGTTAGCACCCCAGCTGATGTGAACCAGAGGCTAATGAAATCGCCTAACTAAGAAGATGATAACAATCTGACTCGCCTATACCAATCAGCAGTTGGATCTTTATTGTATGCTGCAAAAGCAACAAGACCTGACATTGCCTATATTGTCAGTGTTCTTTGTAAATATTGCTCGAATCCAACAAAATTACATTGGGCTGCTATTAAACGTGTTATGAGATATCTACAAGGTACAATGGATAAGAAATTAACGTTTTCTCATGATGGAGGAAATGAAATTATAGGTTATTGTGATTCAGATTTTGCAGGTTGCCCTGATGAAAGAAAATCTACTTCAGGTTTTGTATACAAGCTTGCTGGTGCTGCTGTAACCTGGCAAAGTAAAAAGCAATCAACCGTTGCAAGCTCAACTGTCGAAGCAGAATATACTGCTTTGGCATCTGCCACAAAAGAAGCTATTTGGCTACGAAAATTCTTAAAGGAATTAAACTATCCCTCGAAGGATTTACCAACTAAGATATTTTGTGATAACAAAGGTGCTATTGATTTAACAAAGAATAGCATGTTTCATGCTCGTACCAAACATATTGATGTTGTGCACCATGTATCCAGAAATGCTTCAAAGATGAAACAAATTCAAGTGCTAAAAATTAGTACTGATATTATGGTTGCTGACTCTTTAACTAAACCAGTACTTAGAGAAAAATTCGTATGGTGTACCACAAATATGGGACTATTGTGACTTTAAAATCGGAGGAAGTGTTGAAATATATTGCCTTATAACTTGATTTGTAATGTCACTGTAGTTTTAACTGTTAACCTTAACTGTGTTCTAAAAAATCTTAACTTTACTTTTAACCATGCTTTAACGGATTCACTTGTGTGTGTGTAACGGTCGTCGTTCCTAATAAATCTCTAAATGTATCTTTGTTTAACTATGCTACTTTCCTTTTAAGAACTTCTATCGTTCTGCTAGATGGACGCCAAATTGGCGATTTTGAAGCTACAAACTTCTTTTAACCAGCCTTCGCTTTATCCGGCCCATATTTACAAAAAACAAAAATAGCTTTTAGAGCGCTAGTTATATGGAACAAACAGGTGCTACTGGAGTGAATTTTCTGTGGGAACTACGTGGGGAATTGCCGGGCTACTTGTTTGCAGCAAAAACGGGTTACAGAGCAAAAACGGGTTACAGACTTGTTTATTAATGCTTGATAACTGGTATTGTAACTACTGAAACCAGTGGTGTACTTGGGGGGGGGGGGATGCAGGGGGACGGCTTCTCCCTACCTTTTTATTTTAATACAACCATCCCCCCAAATTTTTTACATTTTAACATATGCGTCCCCTACTTTTGATATTAATTGCTTATCTTCGTATGCATAGCCGACCCGCCTTTAATGGTTGAGACTAAAAAAAATTGATGGTGGCGAGTAAACCCAAAAAACATAGTCGTCACTTTGACGCTGTTGGTCGCCACGTAGAACCATGTTTCAAACTAAACCTTCCTCCCCAACAGGGGCCTCATTTTGCTTGCAATCATATACATACATATACCACTCATATACATACCTTAAACTACTCTTTGTCACAAAATTACACAAAAGTCATACCTAAAATATATAATAAATTACAAATCTTTTTTAAAGAATAAAATTTTTCCTCTCCGTAAGTATATAGTAAACATAACATAGCTTGAAAGTTGTCTTCTAATATAAAAAAAATAATAAATTTCAAGAAGTAGTTCAAATTCTTAACCTTTTCTTAGTTTAATTACAATTTCTCAACATTTAAGATTCCCATCTGGTAGTGGGGTCTACGGATTTTACATGCACATATCCCCAAGTATACATGGTGGTTTTCAGTGGGTATCGAACGCGCGACCTTCCAGGTGGAAGTCCGACGTGCTAACCACTAGGCTACCACGGCCCACTCTATGTATACTTATAAAAATTGCCAAAATGTCTTCCGCATTTGTACCACACTCAAAAAAAAGTAAATAAATATGAATAATGAAATTTTATTTTATAAACAGAAAATAATTAAAATTTACATCTTTAAAAACTTAGAGCAATTTGTAAAGAACTACCAAATAGTGCATTCATCTAAATCAATCTCGAGCAGGATTTCATTTCCAAACAGTTTTAATCAATACAATTTAAAAAATAGTTAATGCAGCAATCTGTCCTACCTGGTCATCCCTAATTTGTTCAAAGAAACTTTTAATATGGTACAACTCATTCATTTCAAAACAGATATTTTCATTTCATCTAGTCAAATTCTAAAGCGATAAACCTACAAAGTCGTCATGTAAAGTAAAACGAAGCGTGCCATTTCGAAAACACGTAGCTCTAAAAATGGTCTGCAAGTTAGAAAATCAAATAAACATTTTGAAAAGAATGAAAATAAAAACTAATCAAGGAGTTTAATAGCGGAAATTTTCAATTTTCTTACTCTTACTTGAGAAGGTCCATTGAGATTGCGATCGCGATTTGTATATAATTATTACGCTAAAATGAGATTAATCAAGTTTTATTCATGTCTCTAGCACCTGAGTTGAATTGTTGATGTTGTAGCACTGGATAGAGGTATGCCTTCACTGATAAATTTTGAGAAACGAGACAATGCCGGTTCAAGTACATATTACGTACACTACCACAGAGCTTAGAACACTTTTTCCCTGTTTATTTGAGAGGTCAAGGATTAAATATGTGTTCGAATTTGATTCCAGTTCGGGACAAACCTGCATTTTCAAGAAACAACTTAACTCATCATGAAGTCATTGCAGAGTTTGAATGGATCAGACGTCATTAGCGCCAGCTGTGTGTAGAATTGGCAAATGTGGACGTCCGCCTTCAGGATATCAGGTAAAGATTTGTTTATTCTTAAAGAAATCAGAAGGATTTTGTTAGGGATAAGTCCCAAAAACAAGATTCAGAGGAGTGTGTGGACCTCGTTTTGAGTGTCTGCTAAAAACATGAGAAAAGCATTTTCAATAACAAATAGATTTATTTTTAACATTTAAAATTACAAATAACAATTATAGAAAAATTTAATAAATGTTCCCCGTAACTGTACAGTACGGTAAAATGAAAATCTATACCACATTAAAGTTCACCGGGCTCGACTATTGCATCCACATAATCTTGATGATTCATATCCAGGAAGATTCATGGCACATCAAATCCTTTCCACTGTTGGAGAGCCAACAATTCAGGAAATACGGCAAGCCCATTCCAGTAGAACCATCCTAGGCAGTAGACAACATAACTATCACGGCCGCACGTCAGACGAATATCGCTGAGACCCAGATGCCTCGAGGAAAGACGCCCAGAGAGAGAGACTGGATGGAATCACGACATAGCTTTTATAGCCAAAACGTTCCATCCGTCATCAATTTATTTGCATTTTCCAGCTTGAAACATCCTAAAAAAAACTTTAGCAAACAATCCTTCCGTGTGAGTGGCAACACCATTTTTTACAAACTCTCATCGGAAATAAATAACATTAACATGAAGTTTAACTGTACAAATTCATTTTTTCACTGTTCGTTTAACGGTTAGAACCGTGAAAGTTGTTTACATTTTTAGCACTTGTATTTTAACATTACGGAGGTCGGGATGTTCGTCAATAGGTATTTAAAACGAGTTCTACCCCGAGCCCTGGAGATAATTCCCCGTACATGTGAGTATACATTTTGCATTAGGAACGCCAAGAAATTTTAATAAAAATAAAATAGGCATATTTTGCCAACAGATTTATTAGGGGCATTAGTCGTGAAAACGATAATTAAACGGCTTATAAGGTAAAAGACCCACATCGACGACAGTTTGCGAAATTGTTGCCAACAGGAATTTTTTGAATGTAGCAAAATAAGCACCATGGTATTTAATGGTTAAAGAGTAAACCTTTGCAAAATTTTTCTGAATTCTCACCAAGCTGAACTTATCGTTTAAAAGGGCAGCTGTGCTGAACTCGCCAGAAGAGATTTACGTCGCTAAACCAAGTGAGATCAAAAAGCTGTACTCACGGAAAAACCGGTCGATCATTTTTTCATCAATGAAGCCAAGAGCGCCAAACAATGCAATTTTTTGCCAAAAAACGAAAAACCTTCCTTCAAACACTTGAATTTATGTACATCATTCTGCTTTAAATTCGCCGAACTTTTGGCGAACTTTTTTGATCGACGGAATTATCCGTAAGTACCCCAAAGACAATTTTCAAACAATATCATTTTAATTAATTTAATAATACAAGATAAAACATGTTTTAAGCTACACGGTTTCATTTATCCAGGCGCCTCTTCCGCTGCATTGCAGTTTCTTTTTTTTGCCATGATTTGAGTATTTTAAAATTCAAAACATCGTTGCATTATCCAAACATTCCAAACAAAGCTATCGTTGCCATTCCACAAGTAATAATCTAATAATTCTGATAATTTCCTCAGAGCCAAAATTATTAATTTTTTTCATAATTAGCGTTATAATAAATTATAATATGGATGGAATATCGTATTGTAATTGAAGATAAGTTTGTGTGCAAAGTTTGAAGATAATTTGTACAGTAATAATGGTCAAAAACCGCATAATATACTTCCGTGACAAATCAAGTTAAATAAAACCGTCTAACAAAAAAGGTCATTTTTGCTTTTGCGGCTTTAATTGATGGCCATTGTAACCAAGTAAAAATTAAAAAAACTGAAAGTCGCCAATTTTGGCGACCAACATGACATTTTGTGGTCACCCAATAAAAATTTTTGGGCGCCCATTGGTGACCGCTAGTCTCAACCTTTAACAGCCTACTTTTTTTTTTTTTTTTTCAGGACTACACCACTGACTAAAACACTAAATCATTGGACCTCCACTATCTTTCAAATTGCATAATATGTATCAAATTTTTTGCTATCCCATGCTTTGACTATATTTTTACTTAACAGGCTTACCATCGATCCCAATTAAGCCGGTTAACAGAAGTTCTGCTGTACTTATAAAGTTTTATTCTAATTAATATTGCATGAGTAACTACTTGTTGTTAATTTAAAACATGAATGCAAGTTCTAGTCAATTAGATTTGCTAATGAAGATGTTTTCACCTTTATTTTGTAAATAGTTTGCAAAAATTTAGAATACATTTTTCTCTTTCCTAATTCTAAATTTCAGTCGTATAATTATTAAGAGTCACATTCAAGTAGCCAAAGATCTACGTACGGCTCGCGGGCCGCTGCCATAAGTAGAAAAAAGTTGGTAAAAATAGTGTTAACTGCGTGTTCAATGTTGCTGTGTTTCAATTTACTTGGTTTTAGACATATTTAGGGTTTATTCTGCTCTCTTACCCTATGCATTTTGAGCTTAGTCGTAAATTGTGTACAAATTGCCGTTTCAGCATTTATAAGAATGCCTTTTTCAATGCAAAACTTTTTTTTCACTCAGAAGCATCCTTACTTTTTGATGTTCGTATTGACCCACCGCTCCCCTACCTTTTTTCCCCAGGACTACACTACTATTTTTTTTTTTTTGTGTTTTATGCAGGCAGGGCTCGCCTATATATATGCAATATTTATTTTTTAAATATCAGGATTTTTGATATTTTCAGTTATGTGAAGCATCCTGAAAATTGCATTATGCATCTTATTTTTGTCTAAAAATTAGAATTTTAAATTTTCAATTGCTATTGAAACTAAACTAGTTTTTAAATAAAATGCACGAAAGAGTTAACAAAAATGCAACTGAAAATGTTTTTACTATATGTATACCAAGTTATATAGCCTATTCCTATATGTATATTTGAAAGCTAATAGAAACCATCCAGCTAAACAAGACACTTAATAGAAGAGTGGTTAGTTTTTACTTTTCTCGAAAGAAATTTAGCCTTTTTCATTAATCAGATGATCATTGATTTTGTAAAAAAAAAGTTGTTTGGTATACATATAGGATTAGGCCTTTTATACAGAAACATGGTGTCGATCAAAAAAATTGTCCCATTTGCCCCACTCTCCCTTACAGATAATTTTTCCTTTTATGTCAATATTTGTTCTCTTGTTCCATGTTTATAAACATATTAATTGAAAAGAAAAAAAAGATGTTTTGTTAAGTCTAATTTTCTCATTTACTTGAAAATAAAAGCTTATTTAAACATAGAAATAAAACCAAAAAGAGTTAAGCTTACAAAAACTAATATCATTTTGCATTTTAGTTCCAGGTCTTTTGCATCATCTGTGATATTGAAAGGAATGTTTCTGAATGCCTGCATTTTTTCACACATCTCAACTCCAAGCGTATTTTTATAGACCATTGCAATGAAGGTAAATTTTTTCTTCTTATTATTTCACTTGAAATAACACATTTCTCCATTAAGCAAAATAACACTTAGCATTTGCAAGAAATCATGGGTCGCGCCAGAGAAAATTCAGCTCCGTTTTCAGACCCTTCACGAAATTCCATTCAATGAAAAGGGTACCTTCACAAAATTCCAATCAATCAAAAAAATTCCCTTCACAAAATTCCAGTCAATCAAAAAAATTCCGAGCTACCAAATCGTACTTTTACCGATTATTTTAATAATCTGTAAAAGTCCTCTTATAATAAGAGCTATAATAATCTGTAAATATTTCCTCTTATAATAATCTGTAATAAATCCTCTTATAATAATTTGTAAAATCCTCTTATAATAATCTGTAATAAATCCTCTTATAATAATCTGTAAAAGTCCTCTTATAAATAAGAGGCATATTTTTTGCCTCTTATTTATAAGAGGCAAAAAATAATAAAAATTGTTATCAATGTGTGTTTAAATTTTGAATTTTTACAAAATTATTTAATTTTTCACAAAACTCTTTTTGAAATTCACAAAGCTGGATCCCAAGAAAGTGAATATCTGCCCACTTTGCTACAGTAAAGTGCTGACCTATGTAACACAATTCTCAATAAACAGCACAACTTTTCTGCAGTAAACAGCAAGTTGTGCAGTTTAAAAAAACCTATATTTTGTACAACAGAAAACTCTAGCAAATTAAATTTTAAAAGTTTGCCATCTTTTCACCTTCATTCAAAGGTAAGGGGGAAATATTCATAGGGTAAAAGTGGTAGGGATCATTCATAAATGATGTTATGCTTTGAGGGGGGAGGGTAGGCGGTAACAAGAGGTGTGACATCCCTGCTTATGCAACATAGCATGACATGTGACAAAGGGGTTGAGGGGGTCCGTTGATGTGGGACATTTTGTGACAAAGGAGGGAAGGGGGACAAATATGTATGAAAAAATCGTGACGTCATTTTTGAACGGTTCCGTACCAAAATGTCTTTGTAAATGCAATTATGCAAACCATGAAGCAAGCTCGAGTAGGGTAATGAACTTATTTTTATTGTGAAGCATATTCACTTGTGAATGATTATTTAATTGCGTAAAATACTTATTTATTATACGTTATTAAAAATGAAAATTGCTCTCAAAATATCCAGCTACTAAATTTATCAAAGAAAATAAAGCACTCCAAGACTGACTAATTATATTCTAAATTATTTATTTTTTCTCATTGGCAATCTAAGAATTTGGGTTGCAGTTTAGAACCAATGGTGACTTAGATTCTAATAAATACTTTATGGTAGATTTGAGTGTTTCTGAAGACTTAACGTGTTTGCATGTACGAAATAGGGCGTTTCGCCGATAAGTACTGAGGAATGGTACATGGGTGAATTCTGATCTGAAATTTTCGAAAATTTTAGAGTACCTGTTTTGAAAACTAAAGCATATTGGATTTCCCAAAATTTTTCAATTCATAATAATCTAAAGCAGTGGTTCCCAAAGTTGCCTGGGCTCCGACCCATCTAACAAAAATTTCCAATCTTGGGACCCACCTCTTAGCTATCTTAGAGAAAAGAAGGCGTGAATATTGGTAATGCTCAGATTCCCTAGTGGCGAGTTGTGAAACTACGTAACGCTGTCTTATTTGTTCTAATTGAAATTAATAAAAAAAAATTTTAGTGTTATTGATATGAATGAAAGACTGCTGAAATAAGAAACACAACTTAAGTACTTTTTTTTATTACCTAAATACCTACACCTACAAACTTTTTTTTACAAAGTTATTTCTATGGGTAGCTAGTATTTTTTTGTTATTTCTCTTCATTAAAAGTTTTAGCATCAACTTCAACTTTAGTTACTTTTATTTGAAGACTTCCTATTTTTTAAAATTCATGTGTACAGTGGCAAGGGCCCACTCAATATTTGCTTGCGACCCATAATTTGGGAAATACTGATCTAAAGATTTCTTTGATGAATAATATCTGCTTTTCTTTTTATCTTAAACAAATACTTTAGAAGCACTTACAAGGTTTCTGAAAAAAATTGAGTTCTGGTATAAAAATAACAGAATTTTCATTTAATGCTTTTTTATTGGATCTTTGTACACACACACACATATATAAATATATGTAACAGGTGTCGCGCTAGAGGAATTTAGGGTCCATTTTCGGACCCTTCGCAAAATTCAAATCAATCAAAACGAACCCTTCAGAAAATTCCATGATACCAAATCTTACTTTTCACACCATTATTTATTATTTTTTAAAAGCAGCAAATAATAAAAGGTTTCATCACTATGTTTCATTGTTCGTTGATTTAAATCAAGTGATTTTTAAAAAAAAAATCATCGATAAAAATCATTTTAAAAATAAAATAATTTTTGGAAAAAAATAGAACCGACTTCAGATTATAAATTGCGCTGAAGAGTGAAAAATAAATTAATTCTTTAAACAACATCGATGTGACTTTTAAACATAGTTTTAGAAGTCGGCGCAAAATTAGGATAGATAAAATCTTTTGTAATCATGAATCAATTACAAATATAAATGGCCCAGAATTAGCAACAGTTCCAATATAAAGTAGCACATGGTGTAATGGTAATTAGACTCATAATTTTGCACCGACTTCTAAAACTATGTTTAAAAGTCACATCAATGTTGTTTAAAGAATTAATTTATTTTTCACTCTTCAGCGCAATTTATAATCTGAAGTCGGTTCTATTTTTTTCCAAAAATTATTTTATTTTATTCTTTTTAGTGTAAATACATTTTTTATATAAATACTCTATTTTTGAAAAAACCATATCAAAGGGCAAACCTTATTTGAATGAATGACACTAAAAACTAATCATTTGCATGAAAAATTCCGTTTTGAAGTCGATTTTAGCAAACAAACTGATTGGATTTAATTTTTGCCTTAGAGAAGATTTCAGTCAAAATCTTACTGTATTTGCATTTATTATTATAGCACAATGGCAACAAAAACTTTTTCAACAATGAGTTTCATATTTATTAATAGTTTTCCCAACAAAGAAAAGTCAAGTCAAGCCTTTCCAATTAAAATAAAAAATATTTATTTTTCACCCGTAATGTTTTTTTAAAAAACAAATGTAGTCGAATAGATGTGCAATATTTGAGTTAGACGGCCCTTTATCTATTAAAGAAACTCATAAAAACGGTTCATTTAGTCAAAAGTTATGGATGAAAAGCTAAAAAAATGACCCTATTTCTGCCCATAACTTTTGTTCTAATTATCGAATATGTGCAAACGAAGGTACGGGACCTATGGGAAACCACCCTCGATCGATTTTTAAAAAATCATGAAAATCGGTTCATCCGATAAGAAGTTATGAGTGGACAAAAAAAAAAAAAAAAAACCGAGATACATACAATATGAATGTATAACCTCCTTCCTTTGTGAAGTAGGTTAAAATTCTAAAAATTAATTTTAGTGTGAGAAAAAGTTTGTTTTAAACATAAAATATGCTGCTTTTACAACCTCTATTTCAAGCAAAATTTCATTGATGTGTGTGTGTGCGTATTATGTATTTCATAACTTTAGAATTAATTATTATTATTATTATTTTTAATTTTACAATATTATTCTTACTCTTCAGATATCTTAACATCACAGCATAATTCAGTTAACAATTCCTATTGCAATTCAGAGTAATTATAATTCCCTTAATGTGTTTTACTGTTAATAATAGCAGACCTTCCCCCAGGATTGAAAAAGGGCAGGGTGTTACTGTAAAAAAAAGGGCACTTTTCCAAATTTAGGGCATCTTACCGAAATAAAGGGCACATGCAATTTGAAGTAGGGGCTCTTCATAAATGTCACACTTTTTTTCATATTGGACTGCCTTTGTCACATGTTCGATATGTTGCACAAGCAGAATGTCACACTTCGTCACAGTTTCACGAACAAGCCCTTTCCCCTAGAAGCGTGACATCATTTATGAATCATCCCATAGTAATACCTTATTATTACCATAATTTGACATTTTAATCTTAATTTTAGTCTAACATCAACATCATCACAGTGAATCTGAACATTGAAAAAATATATAAACTAATTTGACAATATTCATTTTCAAGATAATTTTCAATATTTGAAGTAAAGCATGAAAAAATTCTGCATGACAACATCAACCAATAATGATTTTAAATTCAATAAAATATCTAGCAAGGACTTTCTGAGTTATACATTTTTACCAATTTATGAGAGTGTTTCTGTTCATTCCAGTACTTCTGAAACTCTGATCACCTCTGAGGAATAATAAGAAAATAAGAATATATCTTTTCTTAATACAATAAAGCTTCAGTAATAATAATTAGAGCCCGGATTTTGATAACCTAAACGATCACTGAAAACGCCCTTTAAAATCTTTAACATGTCCTAAAAACCATAGGCGTAACCAGGGGGGGGGGGGGGGGGTTTGGGGGCTCAAACCCCCCCATTGGGTATTTACTTATTTAGGCACATTTAGGCACACAAAAAAATTTCTGGCTACTGCCTTGCAAAGCACATATTTTTTTCCCCCTAAAAAAATTAAACACATATGCATATAATTTTACTTCCTCTTTCTCTAAAGGGTTGTGATCATGACCAAAGCATGCAGCTCATAATAAAGAGGACTTTTCATCTGGTTATAATCAACCCCCTTATCACCTGGGGGGGGGGGGGGTACCGCGAAAGGTGGCTTCCAGGGCCTTAGGAAAGAGAGAAGGGCTGGCTCATGTCGCGAGAAGAGCTTTGGGGGAATGAAATCCGTGGGTTTCCGTGATGTCACTGTGGAAGCAAGTGAGGGATTCATCAATGTTTTTTAATGGGAAAAAGAGTTATTTCCTTCATATTTTTGGGCATGAAAGCTTAATAAATTTATTTTTCAAGTTATATGAATTATCTTACGTCATATTCCTTGCTATTAGTGTATATGACGGGATTATGTTTTATAAGAATAATTTTAAACTCGAATGAAAATTAAGAAGCAAACATTGATTGATTTATGAGTGACATAAAAATGTAAACATTATGAAATAAAACCAGGGTTGAATACAAATTAAAATTATTTTATGAATAACAGAAATAAGAATGTATTTGAGATATTGAATTCGTTAACTGCTCAAAAAATATTTCCCAGATTTGAAAATGGATTCTTCTTACTCATTTACTTTTTAAATATTTTTCTTATCAGAAATTGCTGAAGACAGAGGTTAATTATAAATATAAAAGCAATTTTATATTAATAATCTACAGATAGTAATTAAAAATAGCAACATATAGAAACTATAATAGTTATAACAAGCTGTAATAATGCTAACAGAAAGGAAATGTTTACATTTCCAGAATGTAATGGAGCACGTAATTAAAGATTATGAATTAATGTTTACATTTGAAAACTTTTTAGACAAGAGTGTAGCTGTCAGTATTTTCAACATATATTTCATAACGAGACATCAATTTTATGGTTCACTATAAGTAATATTAGTATTAAATACAAATCATAACAACTCTAATTAAGGAATAGTTAAATACAAATAATATCACTCCGGTACAGGGATACTCACGAGCGGGGTTCATGGCGCAGAATGCGTCATTGAACATTTTGGCGGGTATGGTATTTTAGTCTTTTTTTTTTTTTAAATGTGGGGCGCCATCACTCTTAGGGTTGCGCTCCACTGCTGAGGGGCGCACCCACGGGGGGTAAGTGAATGAGACCTCTCGTCACAAGTCTTTTCTACTATGCATGTTATTACTAATAATGAATATGTATATTGAATACCTTCACCGAAACTTGGTCCTCCCCTCCAAGCCAAATTCTGCATTCGGTACAGGTAACATGTTTTTTTATGCAATAGCAGCAAAAATATATCTATAGAATATTAACCGAATGACTTTTTCTCTTTGGATGTTACTATCATTTATTTAAATTAAAATTTAAAAAAAATATGAGCTCATTAAAAAAAATAATTGCGAAGGCATTGGTGGTAAACAGAAAGCTCTCATGGCATTGTTTGTCGGATTGAATCATGGCCACAGCATATATATTATTGTTTGGTATAGGACTGTAAGCTGTTGCCCCCCCCCCCCCCCCCCCAGCGATCCATGCATTGGGACACTTCATGCTATATCTGTCTAACAAAATACAAGTACACGAGATGATCAATGGTCGGTCCTCTCTTTTAAAACCTATACATATAAAAGTATTTACAAAAGGCCATAAAAAGCAAAAATGAAACATCAAAATGTATAAAATGTACTAAGAGATAAACACATTTATAATATAGATTTTTAAAATAAAAAAAACATGTTTTGACTCCATATGAAATCCACAGGCTAGGAAGCCGTGCTGTAAACATACAACTAAGCCAAAATACAATGCAATCGGCTTTAGAATGCTAATTAAAACTATTTTATTAATCTAAAAGGAAAAGATATTCAAGTCATCAAATAGATAATTACTTTTAAAAACCTTAACTTACATTTAGAAATAATAACGCAATAAAATTGAATAATGCGTTTTAAAAATGTGAGAAAAATTAAAGAGCTCTTCTAAATGTTTTCAAAGTCATTTTACAACATGAATTTTTAAACTATAATAGCTCACTTTTGATTTAAAAAAAAAAAGATTAATTTTAACGTTAAGATTCTTTATTTTTGCATTATTCTGGATTTATTAATAGTTTAATATATTTTTTGTTGGGTTCTATGAAAGTGAAAACCAGGAAAAAGCTATTACATCTTTATTCACATTCGGGAAATTACATGAGTTGGTTATTTTGTGACTTTTCAAAGATGAAATATTCAAAATTATGCTTTCTTTTATAAAATATATAATTGGAAATGGAGTTAATAAAAATATTTTTGATTAGTTGTAGAAAAATTCCTTATAATCTTTCAACAAAACAATGTAAAAATGAAAATTGAACACGCGAAACACAGGAGAAATAGGGAAACATTAGCCACTTGCTTCCGCAACGACGTCAGAGACCGGTTTTTCTCCCCCTTTCTGCTAGTTTTCGGCAAAACTGAAAGATCAAAGAGATGAGCCAGCCTTTCTTCTTTCCTATGGCCCTGGATAGCTTCAATCACCGTACCACACACAGACAAACAGAGATCCTTTCAATTACTCCAGAGGGTTTTCTTTCCTTCTTGATCTTTTTTACCCAAAGGCAGCAATTCGGGAATACAATGTCACAAGTAATAAGTTTTGTGGAAAATATTCTCTACTGTGATGGAGTTTTGTTTTCTGATAAACTGGTGTTGTAGCTGGGGTCTGAAAATGAAGGACCCCTAGCCGACAATTGTTCTAATGGGTTAAACCATCAAGCCAGGACGGGATGCTCATCAAGAAACTTAAAGAGCAGTTTGTATTTATTTATGACTTCCTGCCCCCCCCCCCCCCCATTTTGGTAAAATCTTTTTTGTAGAAGAGCCGATTGGAAAACTGATGAACTATTTGCATTGCATTCTCATTTACAGATGTTCTTTCATCTCTTATATTTTTAATGTTTTTTTTTCTTATTATGGTCCATCACTGATTGCATTACGACTCTGGAAATCATCCGTTCAACGTTTCTAGTCTCACTGCTACGGTTTAATGCTGCATTTTAATTTACAATCAAGTATTATTTATATTTTAATTTACAATCAAGTATTATCTATATTTTAATTTACAATCAAGTATTATCCTGGATATTTTAACTAAATTTTTAATTATTTTCGATACATAATAATGTTTGCACTCCAGCGATGGACACGCTCGTCATCCAAAAACAAAGGAAAATTTGATTCAAACGCTTCCACTTCTGAGGTATGTTTTGCTACAAATTTAACAAAATTTTTAGAAATTTATTGTGGGGATGAGCATTTTTGTCGGGGAATTTGGATTTTTTTCTCTAAAATTCCACTGTTTCCCAGTTTTAATATTATGAATGCTTGGACATAGAAGATTGCTTAGCCCTAAATGTTGAATTTTCTATTGCGTTTGATTAAAAAAACAAACTAATAGATCTAGTAATGAATGTTTAATGTTTTTGTGAATCAAGGCGGTATCCACAGGGGAAGAGGGATCCACGGGTCGCCCCCCCCCCCCCAGAAATCTTTTGCAATGTATCATCTATTCCTCCCTGAAATTTTGCTGAACAAGTATGTCGAAGTCTCCCCCCCCCTCCCCCCCATCGAAAAAATATTCTGAATACTGTCTTGAATGACTAGAAATGATGTTAAAAGTATTTTTTTTACATATATGATAGCTTTTTGATGTGTATATAGTAGATGTATGTTTAGATTTTTGGTGAAGTTAGAGGAGTGGCAGGGTTCACACTAGGGAAAACTACAAAGGGGGATTTCCAAAATTTTAAGTGGGATTTTTAAAATTTAAGCGCTCACAAATTTTTTTTTGAGTGGGATTTCAAAAAAAAAATAGTGGGAATCGCGCAGTCGCGCGGCCTAGCGCGAACCCTGAGTGGTATTTGGGGCTTCTGCAACTTAAATTTTTGTAACTAGTCTTACATCTATAATACTTATATAGGCTAACTCTGGAGGCAAGGGTTCGAGGGCTCTCCCCAGGAAACTTTTTGAAATCTTCCTAGCAATGCAATTTCGGGATACTTTGGTGTTGTTGGAGGAAACAGAAAGGAGTTTGGTTACCTTCCCCCTGCAATTTTTTTCAAAATAGTTTTATATCTTTTAAGTTACTTTTGGTGTCGCTCGTGATAATGTTCAATGTCCTTTCCCTGAAAGTGTTTCTGAAAGTAAAGTGTCTTAAAAGCGTAATTTCTCTTTTAAAACTTGTGATCTGAATTTTTTGCCGGGGGAGGGGGGAGAAGTTGACTTGCTCCAAGGGGGTAGCTCCCCCCCCCCCCCGGGAGATGCCTGAAATAAACAGAGTATATCTTTAGAGACAATTATTTATGACTTGTAAATTTTCAACTCTTTTACACTTCTTATTATTGGTGTTTAGTCCGTACATTTTTAGGGTGACCCCCCCTTTCACCAACCCTAGTTACGCCTATGCTAAAAACAGTATAATTTCAAAAAGGGCCATTTTAATTAATCAAGAATACCAATTGAAAGCAATGGTTTAGCTTAAAATAACAATAGTATTTTTTAAAAAATTTAAAAGAAGCAAAATTAGTACAATACATTTTCATTAATGATTGAAATGAATCTTTATTAAAATAAGGAGAGAAAAAGGAAATGTCTAATAAATGGATTCCTCACAGGTTGCCATCATTTTTCCCGCAAGATTTAATACATTTTAAAATTTTTCTTTCTTAAAGTAACTAGAAAGCAAAGTTTTAAAACATTTTAAAACTTTTCTTTCTTGAAGTAATTAGAAAGCACCATTAGATTGGGATTATTAAATGCTTTTTCATATTTTGAATAGTAAATAGTTTCTTGTTTGAAAAAGCTGTCTCTTATATTTTGGTTAGTTTTCTCAATGACTACAGATGGAATAAATACATATTTGACCCAAATGGGTCCCTTATAAAGATGAAAAAAATAATTTTTTCTTATCAATCTTTGGGAACCTACTGTTCTGAATTACATGAGATAGAGAGTTTTTAAGAGTTGCAATATAATCAAGCACAGAATCATTGGAAGTGTTTCAGGCTACACACAAAATGTTACCCAAAGCCTGAAAAGAGCCATAAATGATGTAAAAAAAGAATCCCCAAAATCTCAAAAAGTGCCCGAAAAATCTCGCCTGTCTGCTCTAAAAGAGAAAAAGTCCCAAAATTATAAAGGCTATCAAAATCTGGGTTTTATGAAATTGATAATATTAATAAAATGCATTATTTACATATATTTTACACATCAAATATTTTTAAAAATATATTCTTCTATGTTTTAAAACCTTCCATTTTTTAATTGCATAATTTGGGTTTAAGTTTCCATTCAATTTTAGAAGCATTAGCTGACTGACATGTTCCATTTTCAAACTGGATCTTTTATCAGTTAAAACCAATTTAATTTGAAAAAATCCTCTCCACCTCTGCATTTGATATTGATAATAAACATGCAATAGCTAAGGGTATTTTTAAGCAGGGAAATATTTCCCCATTCACTTTCTCAGTTTTCAGAATTGCTGAAATTTTTTTTTGTATGGATAAGTGGCTTCTGTTGGTTTAGTTCCCAAAGAGTTCACCACTAACAAAAGGGCAAGAAGGTATACCTCAAAACTCCAATTCTTGATTGGTAGCCAATGGCTACTAAAACCTCACAAAATGGTAGCCAAATTTTTAAAAAAAATTTGCACATCTGCAAAAAATAACTGTATATTGTTTTTAAGAGCACAAAACTAGTATCAATTGCGATGAGCGTTTGAATTACATTTAAGTAAACCATGTGGTTCTCCGGCACGCAATCGCAGGTGTTTTTAGGGTTAGACATTTTAAGAACATTTAGTCCCTCTGGGACTAATTTTTTAGCTAATGTTTAATTATTATACTTGAAATAAATACATGTAATAATAACATATTTGTCAATGCAATGTATTAGAATCTGAACATCAAACAGTGCAAAATCTAGTACCAAAAGTATGGATGGACTTTCAATGTAACCTATAATGCCGTCTTTTCGAACTTAATTTTCTCACAATTGAAAAAACACTCCTTTCCTCTTGCTTGTCGATGCCTAAATTCATACTAAAAGTTGATTGAACAATTATCTACCTTGGCAAAATTACTCTGGCTTTTTTTTTCTATTTATATACACACATTTTGTAAAATATTTAAACTAAAAAAAAAAACAATTCCTTATTTAATTTATGATTTGTGATACTACTACTTCTTTTCAATAATTGTTTATTTAGCAAACAGTTTTCAATAATTGTGTATTGTTTTTTAAAGAAGTTGGATCCAGGTAACAATTTTTTAAAAATTTCTTATTTATCCAAAATTTAGTATTTTCTAAAAAGTAAATAGCTGTCAATACTAAAATCAAATTTGAAGTAAATAAATAAATAAATGAAACATTAATGGTGAATAATAGTGATAAACGCAATTTTTGACAAACACGTGTTCAATATCAGCAAAGTTCCAAAAAAAAAAAAAAAAAAAGCCAGAAACTAGTAAAATAAAACGCAAAATAATCAGATTTAAGGTAGCATGTGTGAAAAATATCTTAATTTAGAAAATAATTGAAATTTGCATCCGATGCAAACGGATTAAAATCTCTAACGTAGAATCCAATTTTCGGCGAAGCACGTGCACGATTTTAGCTGTTTCATCTTCATAGTTTTCTTTTTTCTTTTTTAATTGTTAAAATGAAACCACAAATAAGCAGATTTAAGGCTGTGCATGCAAAAAATATCTTACAACTTTCAAGATAATGGAAATAATTCCAGAATGGAATAGGATTGAAATTTCAAACACGGTGCGCAATTTCCAGTAAAAATCGGAGGAAAAACTAGTTTCCGTGTGGATCGAAAATTAACTCCTATTTCTTTCTTCTTTTAATTTTTACTGAACAAGAGAATTTGGGAAAAGGTCACGTGTCAAGATTAGAGTTCGGAAAGGGCATGGACGCCGAAACGTGAAAATTGGTCACATTTGGCGACTGCCGATCACGAGTTCTGTGCTCTACAAGAAGGGCGCAGTTTCACTAACAAAAGGGCAAGATGGACGCGTTTCTAGACTTCGAGAGCAGGCAGGGCGCGGCGCCCTCCTGCCCAAGCCTGGGGGAAGCACTGATAATAGTATTTTAGTTTTACTTAATGAATACCACACAATAGATAATTCAGGATGATAATGTTTAAAGCAAAGTTGCTTAGCATTTAGAATATGTATCCTTAAAGATCATATTCTCCATCCATGTACTATATAACAGCTTAAGGTTTTTTCCTTGTGAAATATTTTTTATCTTGCAATTTTCAATAAATATATCTGATTAAAACAAAAAGTTTCAGTGTTTAGTAATGGGCGGAATGAACATATGGTTTTACTAAATGGGTAGACTAAAAAATATTTCAAGTTTATATTTCATTTATAAAGTAGAAAAACGAATTAAGTGCACACGGTTAATTGTTTGATTTTTTTCAGCTTTCAACAGCAATAGAATTCAAATTAAACTTGTTTATTTATTTTATTTTTTTAAAAAAGTCAAATTTTGCTACATGTTTCATTTTTCAAAATTATTTGTTTTTTCACAAAAATCTCTTTAAAATTGATAAAAAATGAACCCAGTTAAAAAATGCTGGATATACGAATGTGACGTAGCTAGGGCAGGGGTATTCACTTAAATATATAGTATATGTTTTTTTTAAATTTGTGCCACAGATTTTTTCTGAAGTTCCGATTTTTTTCTTTTTTACTAAAAATAATCACTGGAATGATATTTATGTAATTATACTATAAAAGGACTTCTTCTTTTTCAGAGCTTGCACCTGATTATACGCATGAACTCCCTTGTGACTGCTGTCAAAAGACATCTTCTCGGAAGGTAAACTTGCAACTGCATTTTAGGAAAACCAAATTTTTTCGATTGCTGTGACCTTACGTTTGCTGGGATGCCTCGCTTGAAAAACCCCCAGACATTGCCCTCCGAAGAGAGAGCGTATTCGTGTGATTATTGTGAAGCAACATTTTCAGTCATGGCAAGCTTGAAAAGGCATTTGAGGATACACACTAAAGAAAAGCCGTTTTCTTGTCATTATTGTGACAAGTCATTTTCTCATAAGCCAAGCTTGGAGGGTCATTTGCGGGCACATATCGAAGGAAAGCCGCGCTCTACGGTGCCATGTGACTACTGTGAAAGGATGTTTGCTACTACTTCTCAAATGAAGTACCATTTAAGGACACACACTAAAGAAAAACCATTTCCATGTGATTATTGTGAGAAGGCATTTCCTTGGATGAGAGAGTTAAAAAGGCATTTAAGAACTCATACCAATGAAAAACCGTACTCATGTGATTACTGCCAAATGCCATTTTCTTTCCAGTCAAGCTTGAAAAATCACATGAAATTACACACAGGAGATAAACCGCATTCATGCGATTATTGTAAGAAGGCATTTACTAGCGCTTCACTCTTGAGAAGCCATTTGAAAATACACACTGAGGAAAAACCACACTCTTGTGCTTATTGTGAAAAGACATTTAGTGCTGCATCAAACTTAAAAGAACATGAAAAGACGCATACTGGAGAAAAACCGTATAGTTGTGCTTATTGCGAAAAGACATTTATTAGCTCCGCACACATGAAAAGTCACATGAGGACACATACTAAAGAAAAACCCTACTCTTGTGATTACTGTGAATTGTCATTTGCTCAGTCAGGTAGCTTGAAACACCATATGAGTTTGCACACCGGAGCAATGTCATACTCGTGTGATTATTGCGAAAAGAAATTTTTATGGAAGGCCAACTTGAAAGTGCATTTGAGGGTACATACTAAAGAAAAGCCATTTTCTTGTTTTTCCTGTGAAAAGAAATTTGCCACTAAAGCAGGATTGAAGGTCCACGAGAGGGTCCACACTGGAGAGAAGCCATATTCCTGTGCTCATTGTGAGAAGTCATTCTCTCAGTATTCCGTGCTAAAAACACACCTTAGAACCCACACTAATGAAAAGCCATATTCTTGCGATTATTGCAAAAAATCATTTAGCAACAAT
Source organism: Octonoba sinensis (assembly GCA_038502835.1). Classification (NCBI taxonomy): domain Eukaryota; kingdom Metazoa; phylum Arthropoda; class Arachnida; order Araneae; family Uloboridae; genus Octonoba; species Octonoba sinensis. The sequence continues at coordinate 21,168,828 of CM076601.1, read as the reverse complement.
GCTAACTTTAAAAGGCATTTAAGAATTCATACTGATCAAAAACCATATCCTTGTGATTGCTGCAAGAAAACGTTTAGATCCAGTGAAGGCCTAAAAACGCACAAAAGATTCCACACTGGGGAGAAACCATATTCCTGCCATTGTTGTGGAAAGGCATTTCCTTATCGTACAAGCTTAAAAATGCATTTGAGGATTCATCATACTAAAGAAAAGTCACACTTCTGTGACTATTGTGGAAAGGCTTTTTATGGGAGTTCAGCCTTGAAAGCTCATTTGAGGACACACACCAAAGAAAAGCCATATTCTTGTGATCTTTGTGGAAAAGCATTCAGTGTTCTGGCGAACTTGAAAATACATTCGAGGACACATACCGAACAAAAACGGCATTCTTGTGATTGCTGTGAGAAGACTTTTGCAACCGATGCAACCTTAAAAAACCACAAGAGATTGCACACTGGAGAGAAACCATATTCTTGTGATTTCTGTGAAATAAAATTTTATCGGAAGGATCACTTAAAAAGCCACATGATGCAGCACACTGGGGAAAAACCATATTCTTGTGACTTCTGTGGGAAGAAATTTGCATCAACTACAGCCTTGAAATACCACAGGAGAGCACACACTGGAGATAAACCTTTTTCTTGTGATTACTGCAAGAAGTCATTTTCTATGAATAGCACCTTGAAAATGCATTTGAGAGTACATACAAGAAAAAACTAATCTCGTGATTGCTGCGAAAATATTTTTGCAACCAGTTCCAGTTTAAAAAGCTACCAGTACTTGCACACTGGTGAGAAATCGTGCTCTTGTGATCGCTCTGGATTTAAATTTTGTCGGAAGACTTGCTTAAAAAGCCAAAAACCACATTCTTGTGATTTCTGTGGGAAGACATTTGCGACAACTACAACCTCGAAATACCACAGAACACACTGGAAATGAACCTTTTTACTGACCCAATGTCGATGACTCCCTATATATATTATTTCAAATGAGTTGTCCCTTCAGAAACAATCTATCAAAGTTCTATAAGTTATATCCAGAGTGTACTAATTGCAGTCATGTATTTATTAATGACAATTATTTAGTAGTTCTTAGCTTCATTTTCAGTGAATTTGAAAGCTCTGTTTTAAATTGAAAACCAGTGATAATCAAGGGGCTAATGTGCAACTCCAAGAGCCAGTAAGTAACATATTAATATCATTTTTCTTGCATATTGTTCCATATTTGAACTTATCACATCGTTTCTACAATTATTTCTACAATTCAAATATAAATAATACAGTAGAACTTGGATAATTCGAACGTCTTTAATTCGAATTTTTCTTTAATTCGAAGATTTGTTTGGTCCCTTGAACTTTGTATTCAAATCAATGTTAAAATTTTTGGATAATTCGAAGTTCAACTTCTTTAATTCGAAGGTTTTTCTCATCCGAAATCGACAAAAGTACGTTGAAATACTTTTTGTCTGCAAAAATCTTACCTTACTTGTTTGTTTGTAGTAAAGCTTAGATATGCGAGATTTTTGCCTTGCTTTCTATTGTGAGATACTACCCTTTTCATCCACTTGTTTGGAATGTGACAACTGACCTCCTGCATTGACCCCCGAGACCGAACATCCTTCAGGTACTCTTTTACACTGCACTGGTTAACAGTAGAGTTCCTACATGAAGGGAACTCTAGTTAGCAGTGAATCACCGCCTAATCCCTCTCTCTTCACAATGTTTCGACACGCGACTGATTATTGGTTTCGCGAATGGTCAAATCATGCGTATAAAATTTTTTCGTCTTTGTTAAAATCAAAAGACTCAATTCAGCGAGCCAATCTGAAATTTCTCAATTTTTTTAAACAGTAGAAGATAATTTGATATATAATTTTAGTACTTAATCAAAGAATATTTCGTAAAAGTAATACTCTTATTATATATTCCTAATTTCGTATGTATATGCTATAATTTTATCTATTATATTATATTCAAAATAAATTTTATTTTGTTGACAAATACAATGTTCAATTTTATATACATTAGTGCCTTGACATTTTCCAGAAAATATTATTGACATTGTTTTTGGCAGAATAACTATTATCGGGTATTCGTGGGCCTTAAATTAAGCTACAAAAATTAGACTTCTGTAATTCGAGGTTTTGGATAATTCGAAGTTTAGCTGTGGTCCTTTCAGCTTCGAATTATCCAAGTTCTACTGTATAATATTTTTCTTTGAAAACCCTGTAAATATAATTTTGTAAAAAACCTAAAACCAGGAAATATAAAGAGCAAAATAACAATCAATTGAACAATCACCCCTGTGAATTTTTAGGTAAAGTTAATTTTTAATTAAAGTTTGGTTAATAAAAAATGAAAGAGAAAAACTACTAATTTATTAGTGTGTAAATAAATCAACATGGAAAAAGACTGCTTTTCTCCTGATACCATTTAAAAACTTCAAAAACAGCTTCAAAATAAAACTTCAAAAATAATGAATAGCTTTTTAGGTAATTTGAAGATTAGAAGCTCATAATTTTGTGTTCATTGGAATTGATTTTCTAGTGATTTATTTCATTCATTGTGCAATGATTTTTCTTGCATGTTCAAAATCTGCTTCTACTCTTTTATCGCTTTCATAACTTCTAAAAATTTGTTGTTTGATTTAAGGTTTATTGTCTTTTTTTTTTTAGTTTTTAATGTTATTTGAGAAAAATGCAGAGGGGCCATGCTAAACAAAAAACTGGTATCTGCAGTTGAGCTAAATGATGATTAAAATTTTCCACTTTATACAGGGGCCAAAAAAATTTTCAGGTTGGAGAGGATTCCCCTCCAAGTTTTATACATGAAGCGAATTGCTATTTGTTGGAAGGGAGGAAAAAGAATTTTTGTAATGATATCGGGTCGTAAAACTGGTCAGTATATTTTTCTGAAAGTCTGTATTTTTTGGTCTGGTCAGTATTAGTCACTATTTTTGGAATTTAGTCAATAGAGTCGGTATTTTTTGCAAAATTTCCAAACAATTCATCTAAAAAAGAAATAAAAAACCAACTTTATCTTTTCTTTTTCCTAAAAAAACTTTAACAGATGCCCAAAAAAAGTAAGAATAAATAAATAAATTAAAATTAATAAATTTCCAACAATGCAAGGGATTTTTCTCCATACTGTGTCTTTGGTTGTAGCAGAAACATGAAATGTACTTATACTTGGCTAAACAGGCAGAGCGTGAAGTGCCTTTCTGAATAGCTGGAGACAGCATAAAGTGAGAAGATCCAAACAACTAGAACATTATAAGAAGAAATGTTATACAGATCAATAACATTCATGCACTTGTTGGGATTCATACCCAGACTTTTGGTCGTAGTCTGGTTTACTTTATGAGGATCCTTTACGCAAAATGAATGAAATTAATCACTAGAACATCAACTCCAATGAATACAAAATTATTATAGCCTAATCTTCAAATTAGATAAAGGACTATTCATTATTTTTACAACTTGTATCACAGGGTTCGCTCTAGGCTTCGCCATTCCCGCAGTATTTTTTGAAATCCCATTCAAAAAAAGTTCGTTTGATCGCTGTTCCCGCAACTAGCGGACACGCGTTCAAAATATCGCGAAACGAAACTACTATTCTAAACTGATATTTCAATACAAACTAAATGGAGTATGTTAGTTTTCAACTGTCATCTTATCCTCATTAATGAATCAAGAATCTAGGAACCCTATGTATAATAACATGGGGGAAAGATTGAAAATGTCTTCATTCCTTGGGATTATTGAACAATTTGAGCCCTTTGTGAATGCAGACTTATCTTCATTCATTCACAGAGGACAAAATCAAAAAAAAAAAAAAAAGTAGTGGAAAAAGAGAATCTTCCTTGGTCATAAGGTTAAAAAAGAATGCTGGTTCCTAAAATTTACTGTTGTCATTGAAAACAATCAATAGATAAAATGACATATGATCAGAAAAAATAGAGGAAATATTAAATTAATTTTTAATTTTTTTTTGTAAAAATCACACAAAGAACTTTAGTTAAATAGCGAAAATACCAGAGGATATTTTTCATGCTTAACATTTTATAAAGCACTCATTTTTGCGATCACGAATTTTGTGAAGGATCCTTTTTGTGTGAACCTTGTTGATGTTTATTCTTTCTTTGCTGAGCATAGCTTAGATAATCATCTTTTATTACATAGTTTGTATTGGATCATGATCGGACAATTTAGTAATATTTTTAAAGACCAATACAAAAAGAAAAGTTCCCACTTGAAGTTTTGGTCAAGGTGGGAAATCCCACCTTGTATTTTTCCCCAGTGTGAACTTTGTATCAGAATAAAAAGCAGTCTTTTTGCATGTTGATTTATTTATGCACTAATAAATTAGCAGTTTTTCTTTCTTTCTTATTTTAGAACTAAACTTTAATTGAAAATTAACTTTATCTAAAAACGAACAGAGGTAATTGTAATGTACATATGATTAATATTTTCCACTTTGTACTTCCTGATTTTAGGATTTTTTAAAAAAATATTTTTATGGGGTTTTTAAAGGAAAATGTTATGTGATTTAGATTGAAAAATTGTCCTTAGTAATTTAACAGTAGCTTGAACGTTTGAAAACTTTTTAATGTATTTTCCTAGTGATAGTAAAAGCCTACCGCATTATATTATACCGTATACCGTAGTTGTATTATACATATGTGGGTGGGTGTGTGTGTGTATGCATACATATGTAACTTACAATTTTAAAGCAAGGTAGTTTCATAATTAGATGTGTGTTACAGAATAAAAGGCATATTCACAATAGTATTGATTATTATGTTGAAGCTGATCAGCATTTTGTAAATTTTGGTCAGTAAAGTCAGTATTTTAAACCTTTCCACTAGTTTTATCCCTGTAATATTGCTAATTTTACAAATGAAAAATGCAAATTTTCACCGAGAATTCAAAACATTCTCGGTCTGCTGTTCATTTTTTTTTCAAGGAAAATCCGAGAAATTTGGGCGGGACCTTTCCACCCTTTTACTTAGATATGACTTTTGCAGATTTTTTTCAATATTTAATATTCACTTATGACTAGAAAATATTGTATTGAGGTAAATTATGTAACAAAAATCCACCTGGTGACAAGAGCTCATTTTTTCTAAAAGATGCAGTGTAGCATAGCATATAAGATTACTTATAGGTACTATTGATTAAAAAAGGAATCATGCTTGTAAAATTATGTACTCTTTCTTTTATTGTACCTTTTGGCAATTTTTGAGTGCTAATAAACATTTTATTCATTTCTAATCATTGATTTTGTTTAATAGTAATAATAATAATAATGATAAATCTTGAGAGATTTTTTTGCTCTTTTTTTCTTATCTTTATTATTGGCTGATAATTTTATTTAACAAATACCAACATTGACATTCAACAGTTATTGCTTAATGTTTTTTTCCAAATAACCATTTAAATATAATGTTAAGTATGTATTGGCATGGGGAAAATGCATTTGTGAAATTATGTATTTGTCAAAATAGTCTTGACGCATTCTATGAAATTTAATAGTTTTCTCACTTTCCCATGCTACAAGACTACTTGGATGGAATCATTGAAGTGCAAAGAATTGCTGCTCCGAACAATACCATACAATATCATTCCTACATTTTATTTCCCAAAGTAGGCACTTTGGAAAATAGTAATAAGCATCCGCAGAGCTGTAGAATTGTGGTACCATAGAAACTGACTGATCTAGAGGTTTAAATTATGCCCAGAAGGTGCACCACCACGGAAATTTTTGAAGACGTAAACAAAAAGAAACAATTTTAATGCATCTGAGGCATGGAGTCGGTGAATCTAAAACACAAAGCATTTGCCAGATTGATATTAGTGTTCATTTTTAAAACCACAGTACCCTGATTTCCCCTACGCAAATGCCTATGAATATAATAAAATTATATAATTGCTTTAGTATCATTTTTTGTAGTTGGAATTATCTATAATGTACATAATATATAACAATTATAATTATGCTTTAAAGAACTTCATTGAAAGACTTATTTTTTAAAAAATTTCTTTCACCTTCAGATACAAGACTGCTTGGATGGAATTATTGAAGTGCAAGGAATTGCTGCTCCAAACAATACAGTACAATGTCATTCCTACGTTTCATTTCCAAAGGAAATCGCAGAAAAATTTGGTAAATAAATTTGTTTATAAATATAACATTATTAAGCCTGATTAAAATTCATACTCTTTGAATTTAGAAACCCTGCACTAGAAATTTCAAACTGCTAGCCAAACTTCAAAAAATTTTAATGATTTTTTTCTATACAAAAACGCAATTGCTTACTTATATTTTTGTACCAATGCTCCGTTTCCGCTCGCCAAGTCGGAATTAATTTAGCCGAATTTACAATTTTTTCGTGTTTGGTGTGCTAGCGAATGCTTAGCGTAGGTCCTGGAGTTGGAACCACATGATTGTACTTCCCTATTGCTTTTAGTAATTTAGCTGATCATGATGTCAGTTCAATCTCTTTGCTATGGCATTAGGTCAACGGCTGTCTTTTTATGGTACAGTGTGATTAATATCTCGGTCACTCTCACGAAAAGAGAAATTTTTGTCGGAAAACAATGAATGTCGGAATTCAATGAGGTTTCACTACCATTTCCAAATTTTAATGTTCATATGTCATTTCCTCACAAATATCTTACTGAAGTCGTGGGTCGTAGATAATCGGTTGTTATGAAAGATAAAAAAAGAAATATTACGTTTTTTTTTAAATTTTATACATTTATAGACAGGGTTGTTTGGTTTAAACCATGGTTTAAACCAAATGTTTTTTTTAAAAAAAAAAACCACTTGGTTTAAACCAAATCTTTTTTCATTAATTTTGCACATCATTAAAAATTGCAAAATCCAATTTATGCAGAAATTACAAGCACAGCACTGAATTTGAATTATTGAATTTGAAAATTAACAAACTTTTTCAAAATCAGTACAAATTTTTCTCATCTCCTATCTATAGACTTCCTATGTTAGGCTATTTGGGTTTTTCTAAAATTAGCTCTAAAAAGCTAATTTGAGAAAAATTCTTCTAAGTCATTATAAAAATTAAAATGATATTGCAATTGTAATTCCTGGAGTTAAAGAATATATTTTAAAAATAATAAAATAGCTTCATAATAACCAATTTGCAAATGTATGTCACAGATAACAATTTTTAAGAAACCAATCTTTTTCCATTTATTTTTCGCATTATAAAAAATTGCAAAATCCAATTTGTGCAGAAATTGCAAGCACAGCATTAGAAAAATCATGAATTACTGAATTTGTAAAGTAACAAACTTTTTTTTTTAATCAGTGCAAATTTTTCTTTTTTTCCTAAATTATTCTTCTCTTTTTAAAAATATATTTATTCTTTAATCAGGAAAAATTGTATTTAAAAAAATAAAATAAAAATAGTAGTGATAATTTCTAAGCCAATGTTGCTGATTTGTATAAGTGTTATGGTGTAATCATTTGTTGATATTACTGATACTGTAAATCAACACACATTATTTTTAATGTATCGTTTATTTTTGCTTATTTTTTATTGATTTAGTAAAATATGCTTTTGTTAAAACTCAACCCGCATGATAATTATTTCTTGAAAAATTTGCTGAAAGGCCTGTATAAGTAGAGTACTATAATGTGTTAATACAGTAAAACCTGTAAAGTTGACCACCGTTGTAAGTTGGCCACCTGTCTAAGTTGAGCACTTTTGGTCAGGAACGGAATTAGCCCTATATTATTTAATGTAGGAAAACCTTTGTAATTTGACCACCTGTCTACATTGACCACTTAAGTACCGAATTTGGGCGGGAGTATTATAAAAAACCCTTTGTAAGTTGGCTGCCTAATTATTACTATATTTATTTATTTATCTATTTTTGCAAAGATAAAAAAAACTTATATAAGTTCTCCAGGATAATATTTTTTATGCTATTATAATGTTAGACCAGTATTTGTCTGGATGGATTAAACCTCTGTGTAAGTTAACTATTCTAGAAAACCACTATGAGCCTCACTCTTGTTCTTTAGATAAGTTTCTTCTTTTTCTTCTAATTGATCTAGTCATTTCGAAAAAATATGTATTTTTAGGGAATCTTTACAGTCAAATAAGTAAACTAACACATTTATCTTTAACTAAGTGCTTTAATTTTAAAGTTGTATAGGATGCATTGTAAGTCATTCAGATTAAATTTATCTAATGGTATTTTAGATAATTGTTAAAAATAGCTAATTACTAATTTTAAAGTAACATTAATACATGATGTTCTATTTTAATTAGTCACAAATGAATAAACGCATAGCGTAAGAAATGACAAAAAAAAATCTCCATCCTCTATAAGTTGACTACTAAACTGCTGCACCTATATAAGGTAATTAAAATTTAAGGTTTTAACTTATAGTTACTTAATTAATTATCAATAAATTAACTATCAATAACATTTATTTACAATTAAGGATCTAAAGTCTCCATGATTTTCTAAAAGTCAAATTGTTTTTCCTACAAATGCTATTTAGACCAAAAAAAACCTGGTTTAAACCAAAAAAACCTGGTTTAAACCAAAAAAAACCCCCAGTTTTTTTCCAACCCTGTTTATAGACTGATAAAGTTACAAACACTACAATAATATCATATTGACTCGGGATTCAGTATTTGCTTACAATCAGTCAAAAAATTGAGAAGCTTGAATTTGAGAACTAAAGTAATCAATGTTGGGATCGATCCCATTAATACACAGGTGCAGAGTGTTTTCAAAGTTTTCATATGTAAGCCTGGTTCAATTGTTTTCCTTAAGACGAGCCCATTAGGAAAGATTTTAAACTGTTGCGCAGGTCAAGGTTGAAAGCCAGATCGGGCCGCATCTAGCCCCATGCCGGGGGTAGCCCACCTGTGCTTTAAACATTCAAACACTGTCTTCAGTTTGATTTTAAATGAATGTATTTTTGTTGTTTCTTTTGTTTTATTTTGATCTTATCTGCTTGGATAAGATTTTTATGCTTTTCGTCCACTTCAATTTTTCCAAACTTCATGGTCTCACGAGAGACTGTTTTCCCGAGCATGACCCATAAGCATTGCATCCAAAGTAGATTGTTTTTTTTCTAATATAACAATATTAGGCAATTATTAGTATTAGTGTTGATTATACTAGTGTATATTTTGTTTTACAGTAACAATATAGCAAAAACCTAACCGTTATATTAACTGTAGTATAATGGCAGAAAGATGTACTAAGAGCAGGGTGCGTACGCGACCTGGAAAACCTTGAAAGTCCTTGAATTAAATCATTTTTTTTCAAGGCCTTGAAAGTCCTGGAAATTTATAATAATGTACAAAAATGTCTGGAAAGTCCTTGATTTTCTCATTTTTACTATTTCTTTGCAACTTATCGACAGGAAAATTCACTTTTCTTCAAATTCTTACCTGCAGACATGTGATTTTTTCCGTATTTTGACGGAATTCCGTAGTTTGGTAATTTTGGAAATTAAAAATTTCGCTTCCGCAAAAATTCGTAATTTGGATTTCTTTTTCTCTATTTTTTTTACCCTATGAACATTTTTGAAAGTAGCCTCCGTACCTTCCTGCGAAGTTTCACAAATTACGAGTAAAATTTACACATTCAATTCGTTTTTGGCGCTTTTAAGTGGCAATCCCGATTTTTTTCAGCACTTCGAAATCTGGTTGCATCGGCTTCGGCAAAACTTCCTAGTTCTCGTTTAATATCGGATTCTTCCCCTTACACATCAATAAATTTGAGCTTATTATTATTTTTAATCTTTCCTAAGTTTTAGCTTCTGTACAGGACTTGCAGAAACGTCATTTTGCCACGCCCACTCTAAATGTCGCCTATAATCAAGGAATTTTTAGCTTTTAAGTTTTAGTGATACAGCTGTTGATTATAATTATTAAATATTAGAACCATATTTAAATTCTGTTTTAAAAATTTTTTTGCCAAAAATGTTTCGTTTTTTAAATTGTTTTTTTCTTTTTTGCATGTAATTTAAAATGCCAATCATATTTTTATATTAAAGTAATGAGTTGACTTGCTTAGTATTTAATAATTCTATTGCATAGTAATTTATGCTTGTAATATACTTTTTAATAAGCTTTTACAAAGCGTTATGTCATGATTTTTCAGTATTTTTTATCTCAGTGAATCACATCTCTGACCTGACAAGCAATAAAGCTATGGCTCGTTATATACACAGCCAATACGACGCATAAATCTAATTAATGTGCGATGTGATAAATTTTTATAGTATTGAATATGAAGTTATTTTATTATAGTTAGAGTGCTCTAAATTAAATAGTATTAAAGAAATCTTTCTGTCTTGTAATGTAACTTGTATTCGACGGGGTTAGATTTACTTCATTTGAAACACTTGATTTTTGCTATGAAGAGTCCTGGAAAGTGCTTGATTTTTACTCAGAGAATAGTGTACGCACCCTGTAAGAGATAGTGATGAAAGTTTTTATTATCATTTGCCGCTTTTATTGTAAATAATGGTGTGAAAAATACGATTTGGAAGCTTGGAATTTTATGCACAGGGTTCGTTTTGGTTTTTCGAATTTTTTGAAGGCTTCAAAAACAGACCAGAATTTCCTTTGGCTCAACCCATGGGGATATTGTTATTTAAATGTCAGTATTGCTGTCTATGATTACCAGAATTTCTTAAAGTTGACCAGAAACACACGGAACATAATTTGAAAAAAAAAAGAAGGGAAGTAAAGTGTAGGCTAAATATGTAGGGTGCAATCAATGCCTGTCATTTGGGCCTGATAATGGAGCTGGGTATTTTGTATGCATCAAGAAAGATGTCTAGCTGCAATATATTCCTTTATTTCCTTGAACATAAATAAGCTCTTTTAATTTTCTTTTTGACTTTAGTTTTAGATTCTCTACCAGCACCGGATTTAATATAATTTTCAATTTAAGTACATTAGATTGACAGTTTGGTAATTGCTACTTCTGAAGTGTTAGCACTAAGTACTTTAACTATGAAAAATCCAATTTTTTTAATGCAGCTATTATTGAACGTAAAACATTGCTAATTAATTAGTAGAAAAAGTAAGAGTACCGAATAATGTCTTCAATTTATCAACTTTAATGAAAAAAATTTCTTCACCGGCAGGAAAGCATAGCAGGCCCATGTGCCCCAAAACTTCTCAAAGTAAAAATTAAAAATCAATATAAAAAGTAAGCACAAAATTTGCAATAATTGCCGACACGTTTTTCGTGCTTTTTAATGCAAAACAGCGAGTTTCTAGATGAAAAACGTTCAACTGAAGCAATGTAGCAAAAATCTAAATGTTATATGAACTAGTATAATCGCAGAGAGATATGCTAATAGAAAATTAATTCCGTTAGTGTAGGATTAAATTCTTAAATTATATTTATATTTTTGCTAAATTGAATGGGCTTCATTTGTGTGTTTTTCATCTAGAAGCTTGCTCTTTTGCATTGAAAAAAAGGGTTCTTTGTGACCTCAAAACATGTGTCTGCAGTTTTTGCAAAATTTGTGCTTAATTTTATTTTGATTTTTAATTTTTACTTTGTAGCACACAAGTTTGTATTTTATATGTTTCATGGTTCTCAAAATTCAGATTTATTAATGAGAGACTCCATACAAAAAATGTAGAATAATTGCTGTTTTTTAAGCTATAATTTATGAATCTTTACCAAATGCAAAAATAGTTACTTTCTTTTCCAGTGTTTTTTTTAACTTTGAAAATTAAATTTAAAAGTGATACATTTCAAAATATTTCACCTATCCCTTAATTTTCAATAGTCGTAGATGTACACACTCGAACTATGGAAGACTAACCTTTTCTTTTATACATCAGTGTTATTAATTCAAATAAAACTTTTTGTGTAGAAATGCATGAGTATATTCCACGTTTTATAAAGTGTACTAATTATAAATATAGGGTTAATTGAAAATAATAATATTCTTTAATTGAAAATTAAATAATTTACTAGCTATAGGTACTATAACTTATTTGTTTGTTATGAATATGTTTATGTACTTCATTTGTCAGTTGTTAGCATATAATTTAAGGCAGGGCTGTCAGATTTTAGCCCGGCCAAAAAAAGCCGGCAGGCTTTTTTTGGTTTAAACCACTTAAAAAAGCCCGGCTTTATTTAAAAAATTAAAAAAAAAATTTTTTTTCAAAAAGTATTAAATAAAAAATTATATTTATATATTTATATATATATATCATTTATACAATCACATTATCACTGCAATAGCAAAATACTTGAAATAAGAATGAAAATTATTTAATAGAATGATACATAACAGAAATAGCAAGGAGAAAGTGTTTCTTACTAGAAATTTATTTAGATTTAATGCAATTTAAACAATTTATCTTCAAAGATTTTTACTAGGAATTCAAAAGTTCACTTAACACTACTCTGCCAAGTACTATACTTGACACTGAACTAAATATTACCAAATATTACCTTGGTCTTTAACTACTAATCTTTTGTAGATTTTAAAGCACCTTTATTTTTGTTTACTTTTTTCAGAACCTTAACTAGTTCTCTGATCCAAATAAAAATAAAAGCTATTTGTCAAATAAATTCTATAAAATAAAAGATGCCCATTTGAAGCAGACCAGATGGTGAACGTTAAATTGTACTGGAATGATATTCATCATAAAAAAAACTTTAATGTTATTTATATGAAAAAAAAAATCCTTATATAAAAGCGAGCCAACTACTCACCACAGACGACTTCTTTTAAATTTTTGCCATGAGTAGTGCTGTAGGTAAACACTAGTTTAGTTAATTAGGATTATGTAAGTATTTTGTTAAAGGAAAGGAGATACTTCAAATCACTGTCCTCCCTACGCTCCTCGCCTTGAGCAAAAGACTTTTGTTCGTTGTGTAAAATATATGATAGCAAAAAATTAATGAACATAGTTATTGATTGCAAGTTTCAGTATTCTGAATTATTTCAAAGTAATTAAATTCTCAGCATTAAAATATCAATTTTAAATATCAGGTATGTACTTGAATCTGTAATAGGATAGCTTCTCAATGTAATAAGATAAGGTATTGTGCTCTACTATAGAAGAATTTGATTCCTCTCCCAACCTGAATTTAATTTCCTTCTTCTTTTGTATTGGAAAAAATAGATTCTGTATAGCTATAATACTAGGCAAGGGCTCAATGAGAGGGTCTCACGAAATTAAGCACACAAACACGAAAATGGTAATCAGTATTGTAAAATGCATTCAGGTTGTGTAACAAAATAATTTTGAATCTAATTTTAAATAAACTCTATTAAGACCGGCCCTTTTTTAAAAAGACCGGTCTTTTTTAATAAAAGCTGGCCGGTCTGGCCTTTTTTAAAAAAAAGCCGGCTTTTTTGCTGCTCCGATTCAAGGTAGGGATGAACAATAATCAAATAGGCTGATTACTTGCAGCCAATCAAGCAGAGAAAGATAATGAGCTGACTAGTTATAAATGATACATATTTTTAATTTTTCATTTTTTCCATAACTTTTTTTTTTTGTTGACAAATTTTACTTTTTAGAAAGTTAATCATTCATTTATTTCTTTGAGTGATCATTCATTTTTCTCTGTTTTTAGAAAATTATTTCAGAAATAATTTTAAAAAATGTCATTCAAATTTATTGTAACCAAGAGATGAAGTTCCAATATCACAATGTAAATCACAGAAAGAACAGTTCCTGTATCAGAGTAGTTATATACTTAAAAGTTTAAAATGTTGGCAGTTTGTATTATCACTATTTGCTATGAGCTAATGCTGGTGCCACAGTAACCCCTGATGACAAGAAAATATGGACATAGACAGCAAAAGGATATTTTCCATGGGAGGAAATATATGAACAGGGTTCCCACGCTCCTTTAAACTTCATTTTAAATATTAAAGACCTTTAAGAGGACTTAATTTTAGTCCAAAGTCCTTCATTTTCACAGTAACCAGCCTATTCTAACATCTGTACCTTCTTGCTTTTATTACAAACCTCAGGAATGCAACTGCCGCTCCAATTTTTGCTGAAATGTAGCTTCAGTTCCTTATTATGCCAAAGGGTATGTTCTCCGAGTGGCACCCTTGTCTTTTCCGATCCTGCAGATCTTCTCCCCACATCGCGCTTCAAGACGATCCTCTTTTTGTTGTGTAATTATAGCAATTGTATTCACCTCACACTTGGAGCATTTGATTAAAAATGCTACAAGTGTGAAGTTCTAAGGCATCCTGTTGTTAGGTGTGCATTAAGATCTTCTGTACTTTTTCAGGTCCATAAAAGTCCTTACAATTTTGAAGCATGAGTGGGAACCCTGAATATGAACTTCATAGGTTACGTCCTGACAGTTCTGAAATGTTGGTTTTTACTTACAATTTAAAGGTATTGGGATTTTATTATTCTTTGTCAAGGTCAGAGTCAGTTATGAGTATCAGTTTCATACTTAGTTTTATTCAGTTTTTTTCATACACTTTCATACTATCTTTCATATATTAAATAAGATTTATTTGTTAATATCTGAGCTGTTGAGTCCGAGTCGCTTAAAAATGTGTTAAATCCTTAACATATATTTGTAAAGAAGTTGTAGTTGGAGTATAAAAATTCCAGGAGTTGGAGTCTGTCCTTTACCCAACCGATTCCACAGCCCTGGTAATACGTTCACTCAGCATAGTTTCTTGTTCTTGACATACTAAATGTAATATTAATCAAAGATTTTTTTTTCTGATTAATCTAAAAATTTACTGAAAAAAAAATCAGCAAAGTGCACCCTTGTGTTAAAATTTTTTTTGAAATTTCGTTACGTGTGTTACCCAAAGAGTAACACACGTAACGAAATTTCAGCATTTTTTTAAACAGACAGCAAATACATATATATCTTCAAAAAATTTTTTGTATACTTAGAACACATGTACTTTTACTAGCCAAAATTAAAAAACCTAAAAAATACCCAAGAAGTTAGTTAGAAAGCTCGTTGAAGTTGAAAAATGCTGTATAAATGTAACGCGTGTTGCCGTGGAATGACCCTATATATAATATATATATAGACTATTGACAATAACACCGATTGTTTCTTCTCTAATTAGAACTTTTATTATGATTTCATATACATGAATCGTGTTGGTAAACGTCTTCTCTAAATATCAATTTTCCTGCTAATTCTCAATTTAACCATACTAATCACAATCATTTTTCTTTGTTTTCAGACCTCTCTTTATACAATGAAACAATTGTGATGATGTCCTTGCATTCGGCTCATTATAAAACTGTATCTTAATTGTAAAATCTTATGATCAATGTTCATTAAATATATTTTATAAGTTGGCTAACATGGTGTGCTTGAGTTGATTTGTATTCACCTGGCTGTAACCTTTACCCTCTAACTTCAATTTACTAATTCCAAACAATCAAGATGAAGAAGGGGGACTTTTTGCAAATATTATTTAGGTTTTCTATGGTATTTGAATCTATATAGCATTAGTGCGATGCAACTTAATCACACCAATACTTTTTATTCTTTTTCTTTTTGTAAGTTTGTAGGTAGAATAAAAGTGGAAATTATTTTTACGAGTTTCATAATCAACCAATTCCTTAAAGACTAAAATTCATTTAATTATTATTGTTCTCAAATCATGTCATTTATTCTTCTTCCTTTCCAACTAAACTTTTTTTCCATTTCGTTTACTTGAAGACGAATTCTTTGCAAGTAACTTTTGTGAATATTCAATCGGTGCACGTTATAAGGATTTTTAACTTGCAAACAAGTTGTTTTTTTTTTTTTTTTTTTTTTTTTTTTTTTTTTTTTTTTTTTTTTTTTTTTTTTTTTTTTTTTTTTTTTTTTTTTTTTTTTTTTTTTTTTTTTTTTTTTTTTTTTTTTTTTTTTTTTTTTTTTTTTTTTTTTTTTTTTTTTTTTTTTTTTTTTTTTTTTTTTTTTTTTTTTTTTTTTTTTTTTTTTTTTTTTTTTTTTTTTTTTTTTTTTTTTTTTTTTTTTTTTTTTTTTTTTTTTTTTTTTTTTTTTTTTTTTTTTTTTTTTTTTTTTTTTTTTTTTTTTTTTTTTTTTTTTTTTTTTTTTTTTTTTTTTTTTTTTTTTTTTTTTTTTTTTTTTTTTTTTTTTTTTTTTTTTTTTTTTTTTTTTTTTTTTTTTTTTTTTTTTTTTTTTTTTTTTTTTTTTTTTTTTTTTTTTTTTTTTTTTTTTTTTTTTTTTTTTTTTTTTTTTTTCTTAAACGATGTTCTCAAAATGTCGTTATAATAAAAAATGCCGTTGTTCAATATTCATGAGCATTTTGGGATTTAGAGATAATTGGCGTTCTTTCTGAATCTGACAACATTTTTCACAAAGATTTAAGCAACTCGAAAATTATCTAAGCTTTAGGTACAACTTGTGTTCGGCAGTAGTTAACTAGAAGTAGTTAACTACTAGTGGCAACTAGTAGTTAACTACTTCTAGTTTTCCTAACTACTAGTTACAACTACTTTCAAAATTCCAACTACTTTTCGAAAAAATAATATTTTAATATATTTTTTGAAAAAAATAACTATTTTTTAAATATTAAACTATTTAAATTTTTAACACAAATGTATTTTTTATATTATGTTATAGAATGAAAAAGTACTCATAAGAAATTATATATTATTGCAGTATTATTAAATATTTATTGCAGTATTTACGCAAATTAGAAAAAGCTTTCTATTATAGTCAATAAATAGCGCCCGCACCAGCACATGCACAATGAAGTCCCCTCCCCCCCTTTAAAGGACAAAATCTTCATTATGGGGAAGCTTTACCTCTACTCCAGTACCATGCACGTGTTTGGGATCCCATAAAACACAAAAAGAAAGAAAAAAACTGATTTATTTAAAAAAAAAAAACTGATTTATATGATTCTTTTTTTAGACAAAATATTGATTTTCATGATTTAAAAAAAAATATTTATATCAGCTTCTTCCAAATTATTTAAAGATAAATATTTTTTTTTATTATAAATTTTTATATATTCTGGGCTCAAGTAATTCATTAGAGTTTTAACTCACTATATGATAGCCCTAATGCATCTCGTCTTCTAGGGAAAAGTGGAATAGCTTCGTTAAGGTGTCAAAAAATGACATTTTATCAGAGAACATTAAGTTTTTGGACATGCTGACTACAGCAAAAGCATCTACATCACCTTTGAAAAGGATGCTTTCTACATTTGGAAAGGTGCTTTCAAAATTAAGAAACATATTGGGGGTTGATAATGCATCAAAGCTGGTATTCTTGATGAAAAATCTAAATAGTAAAAATGATTAAGCATTTTATATGATATTTGATATCCCTGTTTATATATTCAGAAATATAAGCTTTCTCTTCTGTTTCTTGTTTTTCTCTGTTTATTAAGCATACATTTTTATATGCTATAGATAATTATTTCAACTGAAACCTCTTAAAATTCTTTAAAGACATAAATAATTAACTGAATTTGTTACCGTATTTGTGTGCGCATACATATTTTGCTTTAAAAAATAAAAAAAAGATGATTAAAATGAAAAAAATTCTATTTTTTACATTTAAAAATTTTTTTAAAAAAATCCCCATCCCTGCCTTCAACACAATTTGAAACAATATAATCTAAATTATAAAGCATGCGCGTTACGAAGATATTTTATTAATGAATAGGGGTTGGGCAGAGGGAGAATTTTAAGTTGATATTAAGGGTAAACCTCTTTATTTTACAACAACTGCCGAAAAATTGCTATTTCTTAAAAACATAAATTATTAATTTATTAAATAAATAGATATTAAAATAAAAGTTTAAATTTAGAGAAAAAGGTTTAGTCTTTATTCATATTCTCTTTATATATTAATTGTTCAGTGTTATTTGGAAATATTCAATCTTTGAATGTTTTACAGGAAATTCTTTAAAAATGTTTTAATGATTAAAAATAATATTGAGTTGAACTACTAGGATTAAATATTTAGAAACAAGCTTAAAAATGTAAATTCAAATGAAGTATTCTTGAAAGTAGTTAACTACTTTTGGAGAACAGTTAACTACTAGTTACAACTAGTCTCAGAAAAAAGTAGTTAACTACGAGTTCAAACGAGTTTTGTTTAGAGTAGTTAGTAGTTAATTACTTTTTGACGAGTAGTTGCCGAACACTAAGTACAACACATGCGAAAAGAAACGAATTTGGAAAAGGAATGCCAATGAGTTAGACAACAGTTTCGTGAATGCTGAAAGGCGATTAAATGTTTTGAGGGATAAATTAACTAAATATGATGCGATGTGTACAGAATATATATTTAAAAAAATACTAGAAGAACAATAAAATATCGAAATATTTGAGGAATGTGAAAATGGGGACCCTTTTATTCTGATCTCACAGAGCAGTGTTGAGACCCGGAAAACAAACTTCACATTTTAGAATAAATTTCGTCATCTCTTCTAAGGCGGGAAATGTTAAACTCATTAACGAAATGCGAGAATCGGGACCAAACCTCAATAATGACAACTTAGAATAAGGTCTGACATGTTTACATTGAAATTTGCTCACGATCTCGTTCAGGGGTTTCAAGCTTTCCTATTTAGAATAAGCATCGATAACTATTCTAAAATTTAGGAAACATGAACTCACCTTCTCTACCGATATAGGGAAGGCTTTTCTTCCGGTAGGTATTGCTAAAGAAGATCGTAAATATCTAAAACTTCTTTGGTTTAATGATGAAGAGGATATGGATAGGTAACTATTCAGTTTTGAATAAGGCATGTTTACCCGCAATACAAGCCCATTTGTCTTAGCTTCAACAATAAAATTTCACATAAAAACATATATCGGCAGACATCCAGAAGCTTATGAAATGTTAAATGAATTTCTGTATGTAGATGATTTATATTTAGGACAAATACGGTAGAAAATACACATCGAAAATACAAATGAAAATACATTTGATACAGTTAATATTTCGATGGACGCGAGTATGATCTTACGTAAATTCAATACTTAGTCTAAAAATAATTATAATATTAATATAAGTATTGTACGAAGTAATTCTAAACCATCTAATACAGCGTTTCCCAAACTGTGGGACACCTCTCCAGGCGGTACGCGCGCAGGCAAAAATTCTATCTATAATCTATGGATCTTCAATTCTATATAATCTAGTTATATAACAGTGGTACGCAAAATGGTTCGCAAGAAAAATGGTGAACGCGAAAAAAAAAAAAAAAAAGATTGGGAACCGCTGATCTAATATATTAGAAATGATTTTTAACGCTTATGATGATTTTATTCAGTTAAATTCAGCATGTAATATTATAGCGCAGCAGTTATACAAATGAAGGATAAACTTTTTAAATCACTGCATTCAATGGAGAAAACAAAACAAAAAAGTTAACAATTGCATTCTATTTAAATGAGAGAGTAAATTAAGGGATTATGTACTCACAGTTAGTTCACTTGATGAAAGCAACTTCTTCGAAGTGGATTAAACTTGTAAGTGGTAAAAATTACAACTTTTTTTAAGAGCTAAGTGCAATTCAGCTTCTAACGGCGTCGCATAACACTTAAATGACGAATTTTGGTTAGCGCGTCATTGTTGTCACCGAAGCATTGTTGGAGCAAACAGGCTCTTGACTGTTGCAGAGCATTGTTGGAAGCGAAATATTTGATCAAAATAGAGTTAAATTTTCTCTATTTGTTGTGCGGGAGATCATTTTCACATTGTTGTGATGCTTCAGGAACTTTTAATCTAAATCCGAATCCAAAATGATGATTTGTGATTTTGATATGTTTCTCAAATCATTAAAAGCAAAAGATATAAAAATGTAACAATCATATACACATACACAGAAGAAACAAAAACGCTATACACATACACACAGTGTACGGTCAGGCGTCTTTCCTGGATAAAACTCGCTTTTGAAGCATTATCAAAAACAAAATTTCATTCCGTGTTCGAAATTAAAAGTTATTTAACTCATTGCATTATTTTGATGAATATAGTTATTTATCTTACGTTAACATAAATAATTTGTTGCTGAATCTATGTAAATGCTGAATCAAGTATTCTCTCAAAAGTAGACACTAAACCCAGATTAACCCTTTGAAGAACGAGTTTTTTAACTGGTACAAAAATAATCGATTGTTTATTTTGGACATAAAATGAATATATAGATGAGGGTTCACTCATAAATGATGTCACGCTTTGAGGGGGGAGAGGGTTCGTGAAATTGTGACAAAGTGTGACAAGGGGAGGGGGTAACAAGAAGTGTGACATCATGCTTTATGCAACATAGCGTGACATGTGACAAAGGGGGAGGGGGTCCGCTGAAGTATGACATATTGTGAGAAATGGGTGAGAGAGGTCAAATATATGGGGAAGAAGCGTGACATCATTTATGAACGGCCCCTAAAGTATAAATTGTTTTTGAAAATTTCAGTTGTAGGGGGGGGACTAGAGAGCGGAGGGTGGGGTAAAAAGTTATATAAAAAATATTATACTAATATAGCGCAAACTGATCTCAGACGGGCGAACTAAAAGAATGCAAGGTACAAGGTCGCCCGTGTGAGACACGGGCTTGTGCAAATTTGCCGGTAACATTCGCCCGTGTCAGACACGGGCCAATGCTTTAAGGGGTTAATGCACAAGAGAATAATTTGATAATATTTCCGCCTTTCTTGTTTTTATTTGGCCGTATTATTAATAGGTTGAAAGTGACTTATTCAGGGGCACTTGTGTTTCAAAGTTGTAAAATAGAAAAATGCATAAATTCATTAATTATGAAATTTAAAAAAAAAATCTTTCATTTTCCTTTTAAACCAAGTTAGGACTCTAATTATATGCAATAAAACTGCTTTTTTAGGAACACTTGTGGTAAAAAAATTGACCAGTTAAGGGGTTAAACTTCCCCAATGATATTTTAGCAGGGTTGTTGCCATTTACTGTCATAAAACTGAAGAACTAAAGTATTGCCATAGTCACCAAAATTAAGAAATTATTTTTAGAACAGCCATTTAAAATGTATTATTAACTTGTTTCAAAGTGATTCTTCTATTTCGGGCTACCATGAAACACGTTAAAAGATCATTAAAAAATATTTCAATAGAAAGCGTTATAGTTGTGCAACTTTGAACCAGAAAAAAAACTTCTTAACACGTTGACTGCTAACCTACGAGATAAATCGTAGTAGGTGAATTTGTTGGAGACCAAATGACAAGTTGCCTCGCTGTTGCTGACTTTTTTCATTTTTCAGTACATTTATAGAAAGTTAGTAATTTTTTACTTAATAAAATGCTTTGTACAATATGTTTTAATTAAATTAAACTATCGTCTGGAGATCCACAAACTACAAACAGAGCTGGCAGTCAGGGTATCGGCAGTCAACGTGTTAATATTAAAAATATATTAACGTCACAACATTATTTTCATCATTTGTGGTAGTAGATGGAACGCCTTCGAGCTTGCAACAACTTCAAGGGTTTCAACAACTTCAAAACCAGCACTGAAAAATAGCTTCCAATAGCGTTTTCAGTATGATTGTATTATACAATTATCTGTGTGTTGCGAGTTTATTTCTCAAAATCAAGAGTAGGAAACTGATTTTTTAACTGCCGCTGAGTGTCGTACTAAACGTCCCAATTCTGAAGTCAAATATATTAAAAACATTTTGCGTGGTTCAAAGTTACGTTGATAATGTAACTTTTTAACCCTTTAACTACGGGAATATATTCACAAAATTGCATAAATGGCGATACATCTATTTCTTGCGTTTATGTCATGCGTTTCTTATATGAAAAGGGCAAAACTGGAGAGTTCTAATCAACATTAGTCGTAGACTCCCCATTTTCGACCTATTCTGATTTTTTGAGAAAAAAACGCCTTCGCCATAGAAAATTTTGTTATTGGCTTTGTTTTGTCATATTTGGTTTGGTTATATTTTATTTTGTTATATTTTGTTTTGTTATATTTTGTTTGGTAATGTTAATTGGAAATTTTTGTTCAAAATCAAAATTCCTATGGAGATGTAGCTTTTTTTGCTTGCAAATCGGCGGCACACTATCAAAAGCGAGTGGTCACTATCCCCTTCTGCACCTCTAATTTTGTCATTTTCAATTGATTAAGTTATTACTTACAATGTAAAGAACGAATTCCTTTCCATTTGTTCAACTTTTTATTCCGAAACCTACATTTTCAGCATAATTGATCAAATCGCTAATTGACGTTACGCGTACCACAGGAAAGTTTCGCCAAATCGTCTATTGACGTTACCCGTAATTAAAGGGTTCGTTAAAATTTCAGTGAAACTATAAAGAATAACTGGATAGAAATTGACAACAGGAAGCCAGTTTCAAAGTTCATAACAGATCAGGATGTCATTGATGCTAGGACGCATAAAAATTGCAGTGATCAAGATGATCTTGATGATGAAATTGAAAATGCTGTGGTTAAGAAAGACGATATTCCAGATGATAGTAAACTCATTTCACACTTAACAGAGGTAATTTTGTGGATGAAGAGACAAGACGCTTCAGATAGTGTTCATCTACTTCATCTTGCTAGTGTGAAACAACTTGCCAAAAAGAAACAAAACGCCTCAGTTCGCCAAACACCACGGGGTCATTCACAAGTGATGTCACGCTTCGAGGCGGGGAGGCGGTTGTTGAAAGAGTGACAGCTTGTGACAAGGGGAGGGGGTAACAAGAAGTGTGACATCGTACATTTTGATTTCTATAAAAACATTCGAAATCAGCAAATTAAACCTATTTTATGCTAAACGGTTCCCGCTCACGGATTTTTTAAACACATTGTCCGACAGGAGGAACAAGTGAAGTTCGAAAATTAACACTATATTTTTTGTCATTTTTAGAATTTACTCTTTCTGCTTAAATAAGCCTAATTTTGATTAATTCCGCCCCTTTAATGAGGTTGCGGCTATAACCGTCATGGTGGCAGCCTACTCTAGACACTAAGCTCGAGAAACCACGATCGCACTACTCCCTTCACAACCACGTGGATACTGCAGCTGCAAATCGTGTAACAGGTGGAAAACGAAATTTAACCTAAAAAATGGTTTCCAAAACCTGACACTAGGCTTCTACTTATACGCCGGTAAATGCACATTTGTGCCGCTGTAGCCGTAGTTTCTCAAAAAAGGACCGTTTCGTTTTGGACGGCTATTGCCGTCATGCCGCAGAGTGAACTTCGCTTTGCCGGCTGTAGACGCAAGTGTCCGTCAACGTGTTAAGATAGTGTAAGATTAAGTTTGTGTTCAATGAATGATAAAGTTAATTCCATTTCATAAAGCAGGTAAGTGTTTTCATCACTTTGTAGCACTTTCGGTCACTGCTTTAACAACATTCCGATATACCGTGGTATATCACAAAGTATACAAACAGTATACTTTGTAAACTGTATGTATAAAATTTATAAGTACATTTGTTTTCCGTGTTGTACAATGGTTCATAACAACAATTGAAAACATAGTTACTGTAAAACCTCCAAGTTAAATAAAAACTAAAATACAGGTACAATCGTTTTTTTATTATCATTACAATTTTTTTATTTGTTCTATTGTATTATTATTACATCAATAAACATATGTATGCCTAAAACATTTTAAAGAATATTTTCCCGATAGGTTCCACTTTCCGGCTGAAATATACAAAATTCGTAAAAGTTTTCGAATTTTAAAGAAAAAATAAAATGTAGTACATAATTTCTAATTTCTTAGTGCGATAATGCAGAAAAGTTGGAATAAAGTGTGACAAATGTGAGTCCAAATCTATATAAATAAAACCAAAAGTTTGTGTGTGTGTGTGTGTGTGTGTGTGTGGTGTGTGTGTCTGTCTGTCTGTCGATCGCCTCCTGGCGAGATGGAACGGTCTAAGAGTACGAAATTTTGGTTACAGGTACCTTGGGCCAGGTCCTCGTGCACCTCGAAGCGTTTTTCCGAAAATTCGAATTTGTTCTTCTTGTATTCCATTTTAAACAAAACTGTTAATTTTATTAATATCTCATCGAAGAGACGTCACATCTTTTCGATTTTTGCAGCATATGGATGCCCGTAAAAAATTGCACAAGATGATCTCTTTCTGACGTTCGTAGAACAAATAGAACACGCGCAATAGTCATTTGAAGTAGTTTTCGAACTTTAAAGCAAGGCTTACCTCTGAATTTATCTGCTCAATTTGCGTGTTTTCGCCAAAATTAATAGTACTTTTGTCGCCAACTAGATGATTTCTGTTAACGTGAGATTGAAAAAATGCTGTTTTATCCTTATTCATGCCATTTTATGAGCGAAACAAATTCTAAAAATACATTTCATTTTTTTGCAGATTTTGTGGATTATTACCAGCAGACGATTTTTAATTACTTTATCTTCAGGATGATTTTCTTTCTTTTTGGCGATTTATATTTATTTCTTGGATAAAAACTAGGGTGGAATGTTTTCTGTATCGGGATTTATTTTTGATGAAATTTAAAATTTTGCCAAGTGTTGATTCTTTTTTTTCGCCCACCATCCAGTAAATTGTTCTCAGTATACTATTTTGTTATTTATAAACCGCGCCAATAATCCTTATTAGTAATATTGTTCTCATTGAATTCAATACGTGATTTACACTATAGGATCATGGCGGATTTGCGTTAAGCTTCCATTACTGCAGTGCAATCAATTTGGCGATCTTCTGCTTCATTTTAATTTTTTACGTAGCGGTTTTTATTGATTTCATATTTTACTCAAGTTATTTATTTTGTAACATTTATTTAATTTTTTTACTGTCTATTTGGCGTCATTTGGACATAATTTAGTTATTTCTTTCTATCAACCTTACTTTAACACGTCAGCATTGGTTCAGTACAAAATATTTTCTAATTTAAATGTACATTTGCCTTTGAAAATAATACTTTTCTTTCTTCCGTTTTTATCCAAAGTTTATAAAACTGCTATATTTAATTGAATTTTCAGGAAATGTTTTGACGATTTTGCAAGTGGGATTTTTAGGAATTGTTGTCCTTATTTTGATGCGGAATTTAAAGGGGTCGGTTGGTAGTTTTAGGAACAGCAGCTCTTAAAGATTTGTAGTTTAATGGGTACTTTTAGGCACTAAACGTCTTTATTCTCATGGGGATGTTTGGAGACTAATGTCCTTATTCTGTTAGCGATGTTTTGGAATAGTTGTCTTTATTCAAATGGGAGGCTTTAAGGAATGTTTTCTTTATTGTAGCAGAAATATTCAGGGTTCGTTATCTTTCATCTGATGGACTTTTTTAAAAGATAATACTGCTCTTATTCTGATGGAAATTTTTAGATGTGATGCTGTCTATATTGCAACCGCGATTTTCACGGACTCTTGATATCATTTTTGCACAATCATCTCGCTGCATATATGCATTTTTGTTACTGTTGCCCTTACTCTAATAGCAATTTTTATGAACTGGCATTTTAATGTGGATTTTTATGAACTGTGTTTTTTGTTCTCAAAGGAACATTTCTATGATGTCCTTTTCAATGCAATAATGATTTTTAATGACTTTTACTATTCAAATAGGATTCTTAAGGACTGTTGCAAATCTGCTACTTGGATATTTTTGCGAAAATTTTACCTTATATATTTTTAACAGCATTTTGGATATGCGTCACTTGGCCTGCGAATGATGCAATATTACCCGCGCAACGCCGGGCATTTCAGCTAGTTTTAAATAAATGAATAAATATCTTTTGGTTCCACTTTAAGGTCTGTATGATGAAAAGTTGGCGTCAAATAATGCAAAATTATGCAGTAAAATTTCATATTTCCGACTTGTTCTTTGCGTTTGCGAGGAAAAAGTGGGAAATGGTAGGAGAAAAATACGTTCTAAAATTGAAAATATTGTAAATCAATAAATATCTTTCGGTACCAATTTGTTATCCAAATTGGTACCGAAATAATAAATTTGATTGCGGTCCAAATTAAAAATCAGGCATAAGTAGAAATAAGGGCATTTCAAATTTTGTATCACTCCTTTTCTGCATCACCTGGAAAGCAATTTATTAAAAAAAATAACACTACCTCTTGTTCTCCTTCATAAGACTTGTGTAAATTTATTAATTCTTTCTTTCTTTTACGTTAGCGATAAAAACTTCCGCCATTGAAATAATTTTTTCACGAACCCCCTTTCTGCACCTAGCGAACGCCTGGGAGTTCGCGAAATTTTTTCACAGCGGGCAAAAAACTAATATCTGAGAAATTCGAATTTCTAGCTAAGAGCATTGAGATAGACTTTTAACTTGCTGAAATTTTAACACAAAAATCATTTTTCCTTGCAAGATATTTGGAGGGAAAAAAAGAAAAGCTGATAAGCATGGTCGATGGGGGGGATCTGGTTTTGTAACTAACCAGCACATCTCAAACACACTTTTTAGCATGATGTAGCTGCTTTAGAGACTTAAAAAATTAACACCGTACGAAGACTACTTTAAACTATTAGAAAGTGTTAAAAAGTTGAAATCGGAAAAAAAAGGGGATGTATCTGGTTTTGAAACTAGACGACTCAAATATCGTAGCATTTCATTGTTTTGACAATTTGTTCTTTATTTACGTTGTTTTTTCCTTATGCTCATCTTTTAGCGCAAAACATTTTTGATCATTTTTAGCCTACTTTTCCCGTAAAAGTAAAAAAAAATAATAATAAAGCATGAAAGAAAGCTTAATGTATCGTAAAAAATCGTTAAAAATAAAGAGAAGTGTTAAAAAAGTGAAGTAATTAACTAAAGATTGAAAAATAAAAAATTTGAAAGTAGGGTTTTGAGATGGGGGAAAAGTGTGCGTCTATCGGTCTGTCCCCCCCCCCCCTCTAATAATTTTTGAACAAATTGTCCGATTCGAAAAATTCTTTTTGTATTCGAAAGATCTCGGCGAAGACAACTCATTTTCATATTTTACTTTTTGATTTGAAAAAATTTTTTGTTCACTTTTGAACAGTTCAAAAAAATTTAACATTAGCGTCTATAGGCGAAAATGAAGCAAATGATGTAAACTCTGGGTTCAAGATCAATGTTCCAGTGAACAAGCTTACTGGAGGCAGCTTTTAGCGTGATATATTCAGTTGAACAGTTTTTGTTCATTTTTGAACAGTTAAAAAAATTAACATAGTGCTTGCGGGGAAATTTCAATCCTATATAAATCCTGAGCTATCGGACCAATTTGCTTGGAACAAACTTTATCGGAAAGCTCATATAACGTAGAACATGTACAAATAGAAAGTTCGTTCAGAACTAATGTGCCTATTTTCCTATGAAATTTTTTTATCGCGATTGTTAAGGATATTTCTCAATGAATAAATGAATGAGTGAAAGAATGAATGAATGAATAAACACTTGAATGAGTAAAGGAATGAATGAATAAATGAACGGCTGAATAAAGGAAAGAATGAATGAGTGAATGAATATGTATTATCCGTTGAAAAAGTTATATTTGAAAAAATTAACTAAAGCTAAAGGAGAAAGAGAGAGAAAGAAATAGCTAGATTATAAATTTGAATTTGGTGTAGACGGGAAAGTAGGCTCGTGTAGTTCTAGACGGAACTGCTTGTTCTTATAATGTAAAGATGTGCTTTAATGCTAGAACGTCAGGGCCGAAGGGGTTGGACTTGGCCAGAGTTTGCAGAACACGATAATGTTTTTTGTAGATTTTCCCTTCTCTCTGTTTTCCCTTTTCAATGTGCGGAATCTTGCAGGAATTTATTACTTTTTCTCACGCGTGCGCTTCTAACAAACTTGAAGGGTTAAAAGTCCAAGATCCAACTTTGCTCAAGCTCCGCTCCAGTTTCGAACAAAATATCTCGGTACCCGCTGCTCCGCAGCAGGTACCTGATTTCAAAATTTATTCAATGCTGCCGAAATTTTGGATTGAAATATCTGTTACATTCAAACAATAGACGTTATTTGAAAATATGCTTTTAAATTGAATCGCTTATGTCGAACAGGTAACTTCTCCATTTTGAAAAAGAAAGAACTCTCAGTATTAATTAATTAATTTTTATGACATAAATAAATCAAAAATCGTTTTAATTTACCAATACAGTTTTACCTCGAGATACGAGCGTCCGCACATACGAGTGATTTGAGATACGAGCAGCGAAGTTTTGTTTTGAAATACGAGCGATATTTGAGATACGAGGAGCGCCAACTGCGACGCTACGGCCCACCACGTTTACTGCGCCTGCGCAGTAAATTCCTTTGAGATACGAGCAATGACATACGAGCAAGTTTACTGAATAAATTAAACTCGTATTTCGAGGTATCACTGTATTGCATTGTTATTACATACCCGTACAGGCTTTCCAACTTTTCATAAGTTATTTTTTCTACCTCCTGAAAAACATTTTGTTTATAAGAGTTGTAATCTTTTCGAAATAAATGATTCAATTGTGCTATTCGCAATTGAGTCCTTGTACTATAGGACCAATGAGGGAGGGGAGAAACTCGTATCATTTAAGTAGTTTAATTTGTATTAGTTACTGGGGTATTTCACGTTATTTGATGTATAACGTAGAATTCGTAACATGTATATATGAGCCGTTTGTCTTGAAAGTGAAGCAAGTTCATTTTTGAAAAAAAAAAATGACGATAATGTTAACAATAGATAAAAATTATTTTGATCTCTTTATCTGTAAAAAATAGAGTCAAAAATAATTCAGAATCCTATCATTTTTGAGAACGAAGTTTTCGCACTTCACAATATTGTAAACACATTTATTTTCAACGTAGTGCAGGTCCATCTAAGATCGTTTTTACCAAACAATCGTAATTTTGGAGTGGTAGAAACAGCAATCAGGAAAACCAATTCCTTGTATATCCCCCAGCATTCTATGGAGTAATGCGACATTGTGGTGACCCACCTTCCATAACGATCTTAACATTGAACCCATAACCAATTTCATCCTGAACTCTTTCACCAATTTCTTCATCTCTTTGGATACAGTAAAAATCCTTTTATCAGGGATCTGTTTATTTACATCATTAGAAACGCTACCCAATCTTTTCCTTCGGATTCCGTGAACATTAATTACTCCCTAGACACCCGGCGCAATACCCACGCCGTCCCACTTCCTTGGTAGTTTTAAGTTTTTATCAAAAAAAAAAAAAAAAAAAATCAAAATATAAAAACTTTTAAAATTCAAAAAATCTCAAATTTCCCCAGAAAATAGCGAATAGCGAAATATACTAAACTCTCTCCGGATGGATGGTGCAGTTTTCATGTTATCTTCTTTCTCCTATCAGTCACCCTCGGCTCCTCCCCATAGGTCTTGAAATAGAAAAGATGAGCCTTTTCTCCCTTTTCCCATAGAAGCCCTTTCCCCAAAGAATGTTTAAGACTACAGCTGGAACTCAGCTTACAGTGGCGCTATCTGTGTCATCGAGCATTCCTGAAACTCCTTAACTATCAGATGATCCACTGCCAAAATCTCAGTCCATTTGTTTACATTTTTCACTTTGATGACATTCACACTGTACAAACAGCTTCGACACGAGATTTGGAGGAAGTCCCTCAATGTGAGCTGGCACAGGCATTCGAATCGCTGTTAAACCGCTGCAACAAATGTATTGAAGCCGAAGCAGCTTATTTTGAGTAAAAGTACTAAAAAAATATAATTGCTAGTTTTTATTTTGTTTTATAAACCTAGTCTTTAAAATTCTTTGACACACTGTCTATTTTTCAGATGTAATTGATCTTCCTTTTTAGCCTACTTTCCCGTAAAAGTAAAAATAATAAGAATGCATGAAAGTAATGCTTAATGTATCGTGAAAATATCGTTAAAGAAAAGTCAAGAAAAAGTGAAGTAATTAAATAAAGATTGAAAAATAAAAAAATTGAAAGTAGGTTTTTGAGATGGGGAAAATGGGGGGGGGGGGTGTCGATCGGTCTGTCGGTCTGTCTGTCTGTCGGTTTGCCCCCCCCTTCCCCCCCCCCCAATAACTTTTGAACGAATTGTCCGATTCGAAAAATTCTTTTTGCATTCGAAAGATCTTGGCGAGGACATCTCATTTTCATATTTTACTTTTTGATTTGAAAACCTTTTATTTTTTGATTTGAAACATTAGCGCCTATGGGCGAAAATGAAGCAAATGATGTAAACTCTGGGTGCAAGATCCACGTTCTAATGAACAAGCTTACTGGAGGAAGCTTTTGGCGTGAAATATTAATTTGAACAGTTTTTGTTCATTTTTGAACAGTTCAAAAAATTAACATAGCGCTTACGGGGAAATTTCCATACTACGAGTATATAAATCCTGATCTAACTTACCGATTTGCTTGGAACAAACTTTATCGGAAAGCTCTTATAACGTAGAACGTGAACAAATAGAAAGTTCGTCCAGAACTAACGAGCCTATTTTCCTAAGAAATGTTTTTATTGGGATTTTTAAGAATATTTCTCAATGAATAAATGAAGAAGTGAAAGAATGAATCAATGAATAAATGAATGAGGAAAGAATGAATAAATGAAAAAATAAATAAATGGGTGAATGAATACATGAATGAGCAAATGAATGAATAAACACATGAATGAGTAAACGAATGAATGAATAAATGAATGGCTGAATAAATGAAAGAATGCATAACTGAGTGAATGAATATGTATTATTCGTTGAAAAAGGTATAGTATTTGAAAAAAATAAGAACTAAAGCTGAAGGAGAAAGAGAGAGAAAGAGTATAGTTCTAGACGGAACTTCTTGTTCATACTTAAAAGGAAATTTATATTTCCTCATTTTAGTGATGATTCGATAATTTTAAAATCAGCATCTTGTTCTATTTAAATTTTGTATAATATTTTGTTAGTCGATCCGGCATATACTCAACCAACTCTTATGAGCAATTTTTAATCTTTTTCTTTCTTGTTAAAACCACTTCCTGCAAAGGTTGAGCTAAAAAAACTTTTGCGCGTTTCATTTTATGTACTAAAAATTTACCATGTTTTAGAATTTAGATGAACAGACGCATAATTAGAAAGTCAGGTGAACAGCGCCGAAGGCCCTTTTGCCCGCTATGAGAGAAGAGCCGGCAGGGTGGCGTAGTGGTAGGGCAGTGGCTTCGTAAGTCCAAGTTCGCAGGATCAAACCCGAACCAAGTCGGTGGATTTTCAAGATGCAAAAAATCGTTAGCGTCGCATGATTGTCAGGCATGTTAAAGATACTTTGGGAATCTGTATGGCTTGGATACTTTAGGCCAGCGTTTCTCAACCGGTAGTTCGCGAACCCCTAGGGGTTCGCGTGGTGTCGAAAGGGGGTTCGCGAAAATAATACTGCAATGGCGGAATTTTAAATTGCTAAGATGAAAGAAAAAAACAAAATGATAAATTTACATGTATGTTAGGACGGAGTGTAAAAACGATTTTTTTAAATAAATTGTTTTCCCAATAATACACAAAAGTTGTGGAATGCCACGTACAAAATTTGAAATGCACTTATTTCCATTAATGTCTAATTTCGAAAATTTCAATCACAAAGTGGTATCAGAAGAAATTCATTGATTAATTTTAAATTTTGACTGTATATTTCTCTTACCATTTTCATTTCTACCTCGCTAACGCGAAGAAAGAGTCAGAAATAAATGTAAAATTTTGCATTATTTTCGGCTGATTTCTCACATACAGACCCCAAAGCTTAACTGAAGATATTTCATCATTAATTTTTAATTTTGTATCTACATTTATCACACTTTATTCCAACTGTTCTGCATTTACGCAATGAGAAATTTGAAAATATATGAATTTTAATATTGAATATTTCTACAATTCTTGCGAATTTTGAACCGAAGGATATTTATTGATTGTTTCAAAATTTTGTACGTATGGTTAGTTCTCATGCCATTCTACAAATTTTTCGCACGAAATAATTTTGAAGGTATTTTTGACAAATACAAATGTTTTCTGCCCTGTTAATAATTCAAAAAGAACTAATAAAAAGTTAATAATTAAAAAAAAACATACTAACTTTCTTGTAGCTGTATTTTTGTTTTGGTTTAAACTTAGAACGAAGGGGGTTCGCCGCTTTCTTTAGGATCTTAGAAGGGGTTCGCATGGGGAAAAAGGTTGGGAACCACTGCTCTAGGCCAAGTTAAATTTCTAGTGCAGTTTCGCATCACCTACAGCTCAGGTGCCGCCCCCTAGGGGGGAAACTGAGCGTCAAAATTCTCAAAGTGTTAATGGCATCCACCGAAAGTGCGCAGCCACATTAGTAAGGTATGAGAGAGGAAGACGTGACGAAAGTAAGGGGGTAGATGATAAAGGGGGCAAAATGTGAGGGGGAAGGGAAAGAGGCACCAGCAGAAGAGGAGGGGTTAACTTACCACTCGTACTTGAACACATTGATGGAATAAATAAATATTATTTTACAATAACTGATCGGGTATTTATTCAGGAAATAAATTACTGTTATAGTTCGTAAGTTAGCACACAGATGGCACTACTGAGACGAAAAGTAGTTAATGTAAATGGTTACTGCTAATGGCACTATCAACGAAATAACTAACTACATAGATAGCCATTTGCTGTAATGTAACTAAAAATCTCGTTTTCAAGAAAAACAAGAAGTTCCGTCTAGAACTATACGAGCCTACTTTCCCGCATTCCAATTTATAATCTAGCTATCTCTCTCTCTCTCTGTATTTCTCGTTTAGTTTTAGTTCTTAATTGTTCCAAATATACCTTTTTGAACGGTTAATAGATATTCATTCAATCATTCATTTATTAAGTCATTCATGTATTTATTCACTCATTTATACATTCCTTCTTTTGCTTATTCATTTAATCATTCATTGATTCAAAACTATTCTTGAAAATCCCGATCAAAAAATTTCATAGGAAAATAGGCTCCTTAGTTCTGGATGTACTTTCTATTTGTACATGTTCTACGTCATAAGAGCTTTCCGATAAAGTTTGTTCCAAGCAAATCGGTCCGTTAGATCAGGAATTATATAGGATTGAAATTTCGCCGTAGTAGGTATGTTAAATTTTTTTGAACTGTTCAAAAATGAACAAACATTGTTCAAATCAATATTTCACGCCAAGAACTTCTTCCAGTGAGCTTGTTTATGGGAACTTGGATCTTGTACCCAAAGTTTACGTAATTTGCTTCATTTTCACCCATTCAAAATTGAACAAAAAATTGTTCAAATCAAAAAGTATGCAAAAAGAATTTTTCGAATCGGACAATTCGTTCAAAAGTTATTAGGGGGGGACAGACCGACAGACAGACACACTTTTTCCCCATCTCAAAACCCTACTTTCAAATTTTTTATTTTTCAATCTTTATTTAATTACTTAACTTACTACAGATATACATAAACATATAAAACTCGACTTGTCTCCAACTAAATTGGTTCTGATTTAAACACACAAGTCTCTCTGGAATTCTACTTGAGGGACTGGAAGGTAATAAGGAAGCGCCTCGTGATGGGCATAATCGACAGATTTCAATAATCGAGTGATCATTTCGCCATAAGTTACGTCACATTGAAACTGTTGTAAACTCTGGGGCATTTATATTTGTAACTGATTCATCATTACAAAAGATTTTATGTATCCTAATTTTACACAGACTTCAAAAACAATAAAAATAAAAATAATTTAACTTTGTGCAAGTAAACAATAATAATAAAATTACACGTTAATTTAAAGCACAAATGAGCATTAAAATGCAAATTTGCATTTTAATGCTCATTGCATTAAATGCAATGCATTTTAATGCTCATTTGTGCTTTAAATTAACGTGTAATTTTATTATTATTGTTCAAAAGCAATGTTTAAAAGTCGTATCGATGTTGTTTTAAGAATAAATTTATTTTTCACTTTTAAGTGCAATTTTAAGTTTGAAGACTGTTCTATTATTTTATTTTTAAATTTTATTCTTTTTAGTGTAAATACATTTTCCAAATGAACACTCTACAAAAAAAATTTACGGCACACCCACTTTGAGTGACTGTCAAAAAACATTTGTATGAACCATTTGTATGAGGAATTACGTTTTGAAATTCATTTTAAAGAGTCCAGAACAGATTTCAGTCTTAAAACAGAATGAATTGTTTCAGAGAAGCCTTCACCCAAACTTTTATTATAATTGCTTTCAATATTACAGATTAATGGCAACACAATCTTTGCAACAATGAGTTTAATATTCATTACCTAATAATTTACTCAACAAAGATATATCAAGCCAAGATTTTTCAATATTAAAAGAAAATTACCAATTTCTCTTTCATAAGGTTATTTATAAAGAACAACTGTAGTCAAATTGATTTACGATGTTTAAATTAGAAAACCCTCTATCGATAAAAAAAAAGACAATTTAAATAATATTTCAGGCTGTCACTTTTTGTCTAATTATCTAATATGGTCAAACAAAGATACGGGACCTAAGGGAAACCACTCTCGAACGATTAAAAAAAATCATGAAAACCGGTTCATCCGGTGAGAAGATAAGGGGGAACAGCGAAACAAACAAAAACAAATATATACATACGGTATGAATGTATTACCTCCTCCTTTGTGAAGTCGGTTAAAAAGAACCGTGACGCGCAAAATAAAATGCTTTAATTAACAGAAGTTGTTCTACAGATCGAAGCACTCGAAAAATCTTTCTTCACTAAAATGCTAATCTTGTAGGTGGTATGTGCCACGTCAGCGTAAGAGCTTGGGTCTTCTAAGCTCCCGTGAGTTGTCTTGTATTTGATAGCTTCCATGAGTTGTCGTGTGATGACGTCAGGCAACGTACTGTGAAGCATCTCCATGGCATTTAACATAGCTCCTTCGTCGTTTGTGTCGTTCTTCATGACGATACCCGACGACGATTTTGATACTGAAAACAGAGCTGCAGAAGCCATTTTAGAGATGGCATCTGTTGAGAAGGAGGAATCTCTTCTGGAGGAATCTCTTACGGCGAAACATACGTCCGAACTCAGATGCTTTTCGGCTAGGCTTGATACTGTAAAATACAATTATATAGATAAGCTGTGAAACAACTGTAACTGAACTGGTAAAAAAAATGGAAGAAATAGGAGGCGTACCCACTAAATGCCTGAAAAGCGTGCAAACGTTCAGCTAAGAGGAAGTTGTGCTATTTTAATCCCAAACGTTTAAGAGGGAATATTAAGAAAAGCGACAATTTGAGTCCCAGAGAAATTTCTGAAACAATTTCTATTAAATACCAAAGAAATAGACTTTTGACAGTGGTAACTTCGTTTTACATTCAATCCATGGAAAAATTTCGAAGTTGTTATTTTAATTTATGGCAAAAGAAGCTTTTTATTTTATTGAATACGGATCGGTAACGTGTCCCATTTACGAATCGCGATTTTTAAGAAGAACCCTGTGCATTATAAAACGTCGTGATAAAAACAACTACCAGCGGAAACAATGTATTTTATGTTTTTTTATAATAATTGACTTTCATGTTTTCAAAAACCTAAATATACATAAAAACAAAAACAAAAAAAATCTATCCTTGTCCCAAGTTTTCGTACCAGATCGGTAACACCGACTTCCGAGATATTAATTCCGGTCGAAAAGAACTTTTTCAGCGCCAAATAAACTACGTATGCTAGTACCCCCTTTTTGTGAGGTGCAAATACCAGTTGAAAGTTTGAACTTCAGTTCAACAGAATTACAGGTACGATTTTTTCAATCTTTATTTTACTGTGTCTACCAAATGAAAGATCGGTTCGGTAACGCACGTTAACTCAAATTAATTATTTTTTTAATTTAAACATTTTAATTAAAAAATGAATTGAATTTTGTGAACAGAATACTACACGTTTTGGTTCCAATTCATTAATTAGCGATGTTTAGTAATATAATAAGAGAAATTCGTCAGATCTGTAACAATCAGATCGGTAAAAATGAAGCAGCTGTTTGCCGATGTGATGCGCGTGTTTCCGATTTTTTTCCATAACTAATTTCTGATTATACGTTTCAGAGCTGCTTTGTGCGGAATAAGATGAGCTTAAATGTATCACTATCGTAGCCAAAGTTTCGATTACTTTTTAATTAGGATAATTTCCCAAAATTGATTTCTCCAGACATTATTTTCGGTCCCAAAATATAAGTTTCTTAAGAAATAAGACCTTTTTTCTGTAAATTTTCGGATCTTCGATCATCAAGGCTTCTAAAAACACAACATTTCTTTGAAAAATATGTAATTTGTTCAACCATTTTGTGCTAACTCCCCTCCCACCTAAAAGAAAAATGACTACCGTATTTTCGGTAGTAGGCGCCGCACTCTCAATTTGTATTAAAAAAACATAAACAATATTACCTAAAGGTATGAGTGTTTTATCCGTTTAGTGTTTCCATTCAACCATTATGCCCTCACCCACCCACACCACTTGATCTATTATAAATAGGAATAATTTCACTTTATAAAAATCTTTTTGAATCAAAATTTTCAATGTGACATTTTTATAAAATATATAATTTTTTGCTTAAATTTTTAACAATATTAAAAATGATTACTACATGTTTATTTGTTTTATATTATATTTTTTAATGTAAATAATATTGGCAGTATACTTTTTACAAGTTAAGGGCAGAAGCTGTAACATTTGTCAGATCTGTAACAGTCCTGAAATTAAACCTTTCAAAAATAGGGGTATTTCTTTCTCTTGATCTTTCCCCTAATTTAAAAAGAAACTGTTACTAATTTGTAATTAAAATACACTATAAATGTCATTTTTTAAAAATCTTTAAAATTTGAAAATTATTCTACTCAATTTGGGGCATTTTACCTACTTTTCACCCTTTAAAAGCTCGTAATTTATGGCAAACAATAGATGGCACCCGTAGTTTTTAACAAACTTTCCAAAACTGTCTCAAAAAAGATTTTTTAAAGAATAAGGAATGGTTTCGATCGCTAATTGCTGCAACGATTTTCATAAGTTTCATGATAGGACAGGTGAACTTTAATCCATTCAGAGCCAAAAAAGGAAAAAAAATGCATTATAAGAATCCCCAGCCCCCCTTTTTTTATAATCACCAGTTTTTTCATTCAATAAGTTTTATGAATGAATCGATAAGTTTTGTTCATGCAAACCTTTAGAAACGAACTGAATCGTCCTGCAAAAGGTTATTTGAAATATTCCGCCGTATTTGCAATTGGAACACGAATGTTATGTGCCTCATGAATTTCATGTCTTCATAGGAGGATTTAATGCATTGAGAGAGAAAAAAAAATGCATTTGGGAATGTTTTTCTTTCTTTTTTTTTTTTTTTCAAATTTTACCTAACCACCAGTTTTTTGGTTTAAAAAAAAAAAAAAGAAAGAAAAAGACACACCATTGCTAATGACAAATCACTAGTCAATATTGCATTTGCATTTCTAGAACGCTCTTCCTCTGATATAGTGGGCAGACATAAAAAGAGTATACGGATTCGAACATTATTCAAGTTTACCGCAACTCGCTTCAAGGTAGTGGTGGAAAACAATCGATTACTATCGATAGTTGATTTGAAACAATCGATAGTTTTTTTTTTTTCTTCATATATTTCGATAGTTTTTGTTCATACAAACCTCGCTCGTTTGTTCTATGAAATCGGATTATTTTTTATCACTTCCACCATTATTAGGTCAGTGGCAACAGCACATGAATGTATATGGTGTAAAATCGAAAGTGTTCAACTTGGTTTATATATTTGCTGAAATTCCTATATCTGTTGTAAATAATTGAAAAAATAACTCTTAGTAGTTTTTCCCTTTTTTTTTTTTTTTTGCAATGCAAAATTTGAAGAAAAATTTCAATATTTTGAAAAACAGCTTGGATTTTTTTTATAAAAACACGCACAATCTAGTGAAAGTAAAAATAAAATATTATAAATTAGCTTTTATATGGCTGAAAATCGTTTTTCCTTATTTCTTGTTTTGGCTTTAGTGTAAATTGACAAATTGTGTTTGCCGTGTTAGTAACAACATATAACCTAACCTAAAAGGTAATTAAAAACCAATTACTCTTACACACAAAAGTTCTGACACAAATCCATTATTTATTTTTTTTTGGCATTAATTTTTATTTTTTTAACTTAAATATGAAGCAGATTTAAGCGTAGTTCAGTTGTCTTGCTCAGCAAAACTTTTTGAGAAATATTTGACAAGCATCGTTTCTACTTGTCTTTTAAGTGGATGGTGAAAAATTCGCTTCGCTTCAGAGGTACGCAAAAAAAGTTTCAAGTGTGCCTGCTTCTTCAGTTCCAGCAGAAAGAATTTTCAGCAAAACTGGACAATTGATATCCGAATGCCGTTCTAGAATTAAAGCAACAAATGTAGACTTGCTAATTTTTATTAATCAGAACAATTGGCTCTAATAAAGATTGAATTAGTAAAAAATGGTTTTTATTTCTACCTCAATTTTAACTTTCGTAGTGCTTTAGTATATAGCTGAAAAATTAATAGCTAGTGCGATGCGGGAATCACAGCACCAGCATGAACTCATCCAGCAGTAGCAAAAAGTTCCTTTAGTATCGAAAACTAACGATAGTAATCGATTGTCCAAACTTAATCTATCGCTAGTAATCGATTGACCAAACTTAAACTATCGATAGTAATCGATTGTCCAAACTTAAACTATCGATAGTAATCGATTGTCCAAACTTAAACTATCGAGAGTAATCGATTGTCCAAACTTAAACTATCGATAGTAATCGATTGTTCAAACTTAAACTATCGACAGTAATCGATTGTCCAAACTTAAGCTATTTACAGTAATTGATAGTCCAAACTTAAACTATCGATAACTATCGATGGCGCCAACTATCGATAGTTTTCCACCTGTACTTCAAGGTAGGTGATGCAATAGAACATTTTTCATTTTTAGTTCGATTATTTGTGTTTCTGTAAAAAGTAATGGAAAGGGATTCAAATATACTTTTTTTTTCTTTTTCGGATGATTACTTAAACAGGCTTCGCATTCTTTTAAACCATACCACATTTTGAAAGGACGTTACCATCAGTATACCAGAAATTTATTTTTTATTCTCAATAATTTCACGATTCATCATCTGTAAGATGTAGTTTCATGCGATTATTGGTGAAGGAGTCCTTTCAAATTGGGGCGTTAAATGCGTGCGAACCCTGATTTAGCGACATCGCTCAAAGATAGTAACGCTTTATGATGAGCACAATTAGAGCAATGGAGCAATCAAATTTTTTCTGAATGCTTTATTTCGCGAAGAACATTATATTTATTGCTACATTATTGGTAAAAGGGTTGGCAAGGGGTCCACACTGTCTTCGGACCTTCCAAATGAGAGAACCCGAGACGCAAACTATTAGGTTTAGCGTAGTGCATCTTCGTGTTTATTAGATTGAGTTTGGAATAAAATATACATCCGTTAGTACGAATTGAAAAAATGAAAAAGTAGTTTGAGAAAAGAATTCGGTTTAAAATAACATTACCTCAATTTTTAAGAGGAGATTATAGGAGGAAATTGCACCTGAAAATTTCTCCCTGTGACCATTGTTATTTTTCGTTTTAAAACAGGGAAAGATTCAAACGATAAATAAGGATTCGAAGAAGTGTATTTTAGAACTACACTATGCGACGAAGATTTCTTGAATTGAGTTCACATCAATGTAGGCAGAATTTTTTTAAAATACTGATAAATTAATATTATCATTTTAATTAAATATCAAAGTATTTTGCCACAATGATTAACCCTTCAGAGCTCGCGCCGAGCAAAACACTCACGCCAAGAAGAAAAATATATATATATGTTGTATTTAAAGTCATGTATATCTTGTATTGAAGTCATCATAATTTTTCATGAAAGTGATAAATTTTGAATAATATTATTATTTTGAATAACCGTTGTGTGTTTAAAATTTACTTTAAAAAATGGCTTTTCAGTTGAAAATATTTGATTTACCACCATTTTTTGAAGGAAATAGCTGGTGCGAAAAAAATTCTCACGAGCGAGTTCTCAGGTCACTCATTTTGACGTTTTTTCTAAAGAGTTAAACTCTGATGTTCAAGCAAAAATAAAATTTTTCATTTTAAAATTCCCTCGAAATTATATTACAAAAATAAATAAAATTGTCCAAATAATTTTCAATACAATTCTCTGCGCATTCGATTTGAAAACTTTGTCGCATGGAAAAGGGTCCTGTTTATGTTTATAACCCCGAAAACATTTTGGTAACTTGCAAAGTTTATAATGAAATATTTTTTTAAATTTCTACTTACATCTTCCTCTAATCTTAAACTCAATGGGCCAGTGGTCTGATATACTTCTAGTCTGCAAGAAAAATTTCAGAACGTTATCTTATCACCACCATATAAGAACGAATGTTGGTTGCGCACTTCCACTGATTGTGGAATCAATGAGTTTCGTCGCTCATTTTCTGCGCACTTCACTGATTTTACAATTAATGAGTTTTGTCGCTCATGTTCTTCTTACTTCACTGATTGTAGAATCAATGAGTTTCATCGCTCACGTTCTTCTTACTTCACTGATTGTAGAATCAATGAGTTTCATCGCTCACGTTCTTCTTACTTCACTGATTGTAAAATCAATGAGTTTCGTCGCTCACGTTCTTCTTACTTCACTGATACTAGAATCAATGAGTTTCGTCGCTCACGTTCTGCTTTACTGATTATAGAATCAATGAGTTTTGTCACTCAGGTTCTGCGCACTTCAGTGACTGTAGAATCATTGAGTTTTGTCGCACTATTTTGTTCTGCTTACTTCACTGATTGCATAATCAATGAATTCTCTGAACGGAGACAAATGTCTGAACGGCAAGTCAGTGAATCAATGGTCCGCCATTTCCTGATCTAAAATCACTTGAGAAACGGTGGCAGCCTAATGGTTAGTGCGTCAGGTTTCAAAACGAAGGGCTTGGTGTTCCATTTCCGACCCGCAGAAGACCCACCATACGGAGGGGGGGGGGGATGGAGGGAGACATTGGGGATACGTGCAAGTAAAAACCGTGGACCCTGAAGTCCCAAGGCAGTTCCGAGAGTACCGGAAGTTGGAGGATTTATCTTCCCTTTAGTCCTATTTCTGAAACGGATGGTGGTGTCTTCCAAATACATAACCTGTATTTGAGCCAAGACGTACTTCCACCCCTGAGGTGCTCAATAACGAAGACGCTCCCTTGTCGGCCTTAATTCCTAGTCACTCTGCGAGAGGACACGGGATTTAAAAGAGGCATTTGTAACAACAACAAGAAAAGTCCATGTTTCATTGTGGGTCCCGATATGTGCTGATTTCAATTCGATCATTTTTCCAGTTGCAGTGACCAAATTTCCTTGCTATATCAAGAAAATTTGGTAAGTTACATACCTTTTAGGAGAGGGGATTCATATCTGAGCATGGGAGCTGGAAGTATGCATCATGTAACAATATATTTTTTTAAATCTATAGTTACAATTGCACTAAAAATTTAGTTATAATTTAAAAAACAATTGTTGGAAAATATGGCATTGTAAAAAAGGCAAACTTTTCAAACGTACCTTCCATTGCAGACAAAACTTTATAGTGATTTTTACTACGAACACCAGACACAATGAACACAGATGTTCTTATGCAAATCACTAACTTCTGCGTCAAGAAGTTCTTTTTTTCAATACAAATGTTTTTGCAGTTTATAGTAAAATAATTGCAGAGCAATTGAGAAAAAAAACTGGTAAATTTACAATTTTGAAAAATCAACAAGAAAAAATGGTAATTGCAATATTTAGAAATTTTCCGAAAAGACAAACTTATAAAAAGTTGCGTATAAAATCCTGGAACGCAAGAGTAAAGAATGAGAATTGACAAAACAAATAAAAAAACGTGCGAAAAAAATGGATTAGATTAACTAAATTGGAGAGATTCGACGAATTGTGGACAGTTTTTTTTTTCCAAATGATTATATCAGAATTAAACAGTCATACATTTTGCTGCATTCTAGTTAAACGTAAAGTCGGAATTTCAACAGTGTGCTGATCAACGTTCTTTTTCAACACCACACAATTTTTATCAACTGCATAATTTTTATTAAGCAAGCTTCTATTCCATAAACAAGTTGCGATTGTGTTATTTACGGCAAACCTTCAGCAGCAATCTTACTTTATTTACATTAGTACATTAGGATTAAAATAATGTTAAAATGGAAGTTTTTTTTTTCTTTCTAATGGGGCGGCATATGTTCACCAACCTTTGCAGACCCGGAAATATTCTTTCAAGTATCTCCACTATCGGCGGATGCCATTACCGCTTTGAGAATTTTGACGCTGAGTTTCCCCTCTACATGGCGGCACCCGAGCTCTAAATTACATTAGCATAAAATAAGTATAATTTGCTGATTTTAAATGTTTTTATAGAAATCAAAATGGTACGATGCCACACTTTTCGTTACCTCCTCCCCTTCCCTTGTAACAAACTGTCCCGCTTTCTTGAACCCCTCTCCCCCCTCGAAGCGTGACATCATTTATGAATGACCCCTTAAGCGATCTTTAACTTGCCTCATGATCACACGACATGGGCCCTGACGATTTTATGACTTTTGAAAATCCACCGATTTAAGCCAGGTTTGATCCTGCGAAGGTGGGTGTACGAGGCCAGTGCCTAACCAGGACGCCACCCTGTCGGTATTAAAATGGAAGTTTACCCTAAAGTAGTGGAAATTGCAAAAGATGTTAGGCTAAGCTTTACTATACGATAACCCATGATTTTTCGCCAAATCTGGAAGTAGCGATTTGTTGTTTGTGGAAGTGTTGAAATCCGTTTTGCGGCAACCCTAACATGTTTTTCCCTTTTTATCCTACTTTCACGTAAAAGTAAAAAAAATAATAATAAAGCATGAAAGAAGGCTTAATGTATCGTAAAAATTCGTTGAAAATAAAGAAAAGTCAAAAGGAAGTGAAGTAATTAAATAAAAATTGAAAAATAAAAAATTTGAAAGTAGGGTTTTGGGGGGGGGGGGATGTGTGTCTGTCGGTCTGTCGGTCTGTCTCCCTCCCCCTAATAACTTTTAAACAAATTGTCCGATTGGAAAAATTCTTTTTGTATTTGAAAGATCTCGGCACGGACATCTCATTTTCATATTTTACTTTTTGATTTGAACAATTTTTCGTTCACTTTTGAACAGTTCAAAAAATTTAACATTAGCGCCTATGGGCGAAAATTAAGCAAATGATGTAAACCCTGGGTTCAGGA
This sequence comes from Octonoba sinensis, assembly GCA_038502835.1. Classification (NCBI taxonomy): domain Eukaryota; kingdom Metazoa; phylum Arthropoda; class Arachnida; order Araneae; family Uloboridae; genus Octonoba; species Octonoba sinensis. The sequence continues at coordinate 21,125,674 of CM076601.1, read as the reverse complement.
TCCATGTTCCAATGAACAAAATTACTGGAGGCAGCTTTTAGCGTGAAATATTAATTCGAAGTTTTTGTTCATTTTTGAACAATTCAAAAAATTAACATAGTGCTGGCGGGGAAATTTCAATCCTATATAAATCCTGATCTAAAGGACCGTTTTGTTTGGAACAAACTTTATCGGAAAGCTCTTATAACGTAGAACATGTAAAAATAGAAAATTCGTCCAGAACTAATGAGCCTATTTTCCTATGAAATTTTTTATCGCGATGTTTAAGGATATTTCGCAATGAATAAATGAATGAGTGAAAGAATGAATGAATGAATAAACACATCAATGAGTAAAGGAATGAATGAATAAATGAACGGCTGAATAAAGGAAAGAATGAATGAGTGAATGAATATGTATTATCCGTTGAAAAAGTTATATTTGAAAAAAATAACTAAAGTTAAAGGAGAAAGAGAGAGGTAAAAAGATATAGCTAGATTATAAATTTGAATTCGATGTAGACGAGAAAGTAGGCTCGTATAGTTCTAGACGAAACTTCTTGTTGTCTCTTAAGACAGCGTTTTGACTCATGGATTTGTCGACTTGTTTGGAAAAAGCGCCATGGGTGGCCGTAACGTAAATTTCTCCCAAGATGTTACTTATTTCAAAGCGTATGATTTAAAGTAAGTTATGCTTACTTCGAAAATGTTGAGGTCGTATTCCTCTTGGAAATTGAAGACTGTCGCGGATGACATAATGACTCCCTCATTTAAGTTTTCACCTGCATACACTGCCCTGAAAAAGAAACGAGAGAAGTGCAGATGGAATGTTGATTTTGCGCAGTGATCTTCGAATTTTGTGACATAAAATCTTTACAAAAAAAAAAGTTTTTTTGGAGGAGTAATTAGGAACATTTTTCTCTTTAACTGCTTCCTTTTCAATTTTTTTTGAAAAATATTGCAAAAAATCATTTTTTCATTTCATTATTAAATTCAAAGAAACGTGACAAAACAAAATATGTAGGTTTTAAGTTGATTTTTTTTTTGCTCAGCCCGAGTTTTCTCGGGATAATAGTTAACTGCACTGTATATGCGAACCCGAGATAGCTCGGGATAATCAGGCAGGCGGCTAACCCTTTCTAAGGCCATGGTAAGTAGGGTCAGTTGTGGTAATTGTAAACATGGGGTAATTGTAAACAAGCTTCATAACTACAATTGTGGTGGTTTTGAAAAGTTATCTGCTTGTGAGTGATAAACTGGCAGCATAAGGAAGACACTGAAACAGATTCATAAGTTTCGAAACAACTGTGCAGGCGTCACTATTGATTGAAAATGGCACAGTGAAAAAAGTTGTTTAAAAAAATTTAGTGATCTTACATTTCCTCTCCAGCTCATCTACAAAAGCGATGCAAGCGGTTTCAACCATTTTTATTTGTCATACGGAATGCTGCTGAAAACATTTAGTTATGAATTTAATCTTCCCTGTTATTCTTTATGTGCAAGTTAGGTGTTTACAATTACCCCATATATTTCGCACTCTGGGGTAATTGTAAACACTTAAATTTATCCTATTTCCAAAATTTTGGGGGGTACAATAAGTATTATATTTTGATGTAAATTACACTTTTGTGTCTATTTTACATAACTGTTGTTGTTGTTGTTGTTAATGCCACTTGGAAATCCAAGCCCCCTTGCAGGGCGACAATGAACTAAGGAAACTCCTACTGATTATTAATGAGCAGCTCCGCTAGAATGAAGCACAGTTGACTTAGAGGGGCTTAATGATTTTGAACCAACTCCCAGATGAGAGATCGTCACCTAGGTTGGTCCTCCAGCTGAAATTATTTCTAACTTGGTGGACATTTGAAGCGACGACGTATTTTACGTGCACAGCTCCCTTAGGCGCACTTGGTCTCAGAGGAATCAGTCGCAGGAGGTGGTCACCCTTCCAAGCATTGACCACGGCCAGTTGTGCTTCACTTTCGGTGATCTGTGGGATCCAAGCTTAACCGACTGATACACTGCGGAACAAATTTTAGATAAATTTGTCGCATTACTTGATTTTTTGCAAGGTATTTCTCGTTAAATGATCTGAGCCGACTCATAACATAACTCAGCGGACCACATGCGGCCTATTGGCCGCAGATTGAGAACCATTGCTCCGCAACTTCTTAAGCCTGCAAGCAGACTGTGTATGAAACAATTTTTAATTTGCATCAACCTTATTCGAAAATAAATCACTGTTTACAATTACCCCAGATCTCTGGGGTAATTGTAAACACACTTGGCTAATTGTAAACACGAGCTCATTTGCTAACAAATAGTCATAAAGTCAAAATTTTTGCACACATTTACTCACAAGAAGTACAGTAGTGGCTACAATGCTCACAATTTTATCTCTGAATTCATTTAAGAGGTAGGGAAGGGTCAAAAGTTAAAACATTGAAAAAGCGTTTACAATTACCCCAAGTGACCCTATACTTACCACCAAATTCATCAACTTATAAACGTTTACACTAAGCTATACCTTCCCTTCCTTTGGTTTGCAAAAATTCGTAAAGACTGTAAAAAGTATATTTGCCACCAAATGCAACAAATTTTAAACGGGTGAGGCATACCCATATCCTTGGGGGGGGGGGGGGGGGGGTAAAAATCATGGGAATTGTTTTGAATGAGCTATGTGAATTTCTGTTTTGAAACCAATCTAAATCCTAAAAGTATTTTAATATTCCACTACGAGAAAAAAAATGGCCTATTGGAGGAATTAAAGATATTTAATGTTGATCAATTATTAACGGACAGAGCCGGACTAGAGAATATGAATTAAAATGGATAATATATATTGATAACACTAAAGATAAAGCACTCGATTTTAACGGGCGTAACCGCAATGGACGGGGCGGGTCATGGAGATTTTTTTAGTAGTAAGTATACTATATTTAGTAGTTCAAGGTACAATCTCTTTTTGATCAGATAATACTTGATCATAAATCTGACTCGTAGATATCGAAAAACTAGACTTCATACTGAAATAATTTTAATGCATATTACAGTTCTTTGAGGCTTTTTTATTGGGGGGGGGGGGGCTTCATTAAAAACCAAATTTTAGAAAGGTCGACAGAATAAACCAATAAATAAAATTAAAAGTAAACAAGTAGAAAATGAAATAGAAATAGAAGAAGATTGACGCAAATTTGGACTGCACAATGAATAAATTCCGTTATAAAGAATTTTCTTTTTGCTTGAAATCTGTTTTTTGTTTTTCACGGTGCTCCTTCTTTACTTGATAAAAAAAATGTAATCAGGATTTCTTTATTCCACATTTTCTATTTTCCGTATTCCATATGACTTGTGCACCAAATTTCTCTGTCTATTAACGCCAGCTGTGCTTAGGTCTAATAGGGTAAATTCAATTGTAATCACACTGTATTCCTCATTTTTTGATGAAATATCAGCTGAAAACTATGGCTTTAATTTAAGGGCACCTATTGATTAATTTCGGATTGAGTAATTTATTTCCTACCTGATTCACGCAGAGAGGAATTGAACGGTTTTTCACGGAACACTACGTTCCTCGGACCACTAATTTAGAGCCGCTTGGTACTGGATTTCCTATTTCATGCAACGCAATACAGAAAAAAAAAAAATAATATAAAAATACACTATTTTATTGTATTGTATTTTAAATTTACGGTATTTTATAACTGAAAAAAGTCATTCTGTTTATAGAAATCAGTTTAAAATACAGGAAGTAAATTCATTTAACTTTTATTGCCAAAATGAAGGAATAGCAAAGCTGTTTAAAGCAGCTCATGTTACTGCCCGAAGGAAGTCCATTATAATGACTTGTGGTACACTCGTAAAGTATGGTCTCTTAGTAGCTTTTTAAAAAATGCATATATATTTTTTTTTGTTACAATGTTTAGGGAAGTATGTATTACTATCGCTCAGCTATTACTTAGTGCTGAAAAAAAAACTAGAAAAGTGAGTAATGAGAAAGATTAACTATTACTAGATTAGAAACTACTCAAAAGGACAACGATTGACTCTGACCCCGGGCCCTCAAGTTCTCTTGAGAGCGTACGTGAATGCCGCCCCACGCAGTCCCCGAGCGAATTGATTAAAATTCTTCAAAGGGATATTAAGTACTCATATATTACATAAATAATACTGGTGGCTTTAAAAGAAAATCGATCTTAAGGGGAAAAAATATAATTTTTTTTATTAGTTATGGTAGAACTATTTTATTTTCTCGTTTCAGATCGGCAAAACAGTTAATCCAATGCCAAATACAAGTTTACATTGAAAAACATATTATTAGGAGCATTATCATAGAGGCAATCAAATTATCTTATTAAATCAGTTATTTCATAGATAGAGGTAGTAGAGATTTTTTAAAGGAACAAATGATTTCAGACACGTCACCTGTGAAGTAATTTACCAACTAATGTGGTTTTTCCCATATAAATTTCTTAGTACATAGTTACTGGTGTGATAAGCGATGCCATATCCAATCTATCAGTTCATAAGATATCCTAATCAGATATGCTCAAATTTATCAATGCTCTTTTCGAAAAAACTTGACACATTCAAAACTAAAGCTTAACCGCTTCCCTTACATTTTTTTTAATTGCAAAAAATCATAACATTTTTAAATTTTATTATTAAATACAAGGAAACGAAATAAAACAAAATATGCAGGTTTTAAGTTGAATTTTCCTTTTTTTTACAGGTGTAAAAGCATTACCTTGCATTACATTTTAATATTAGTTTATTATCCCGGGTTATCTCGGATAAATGGAAAAAGTAAATATTGGTCTTTGTATGAGAGTTTTTGAAACAAGGGACAGCACAGCAAACCAACAAAACTTGGAAAACTTTCAATCAAAGTTGAATATTTCCTTTGACAAATTCTGCTTCGCCCGAGTTTTCGCGGGAGGATAATTATTTGCAGCATAACGAACCCGAGATAACTCAGGATAATCAGGCAAGCGGTTAAAAATACAGACGTATAAGCAATATAAATTGAAATAAAATTTAGAAAAAAGGATATTATAATACAGGGTTCGCGCGTTTTTTTCAGACACACCTCCCCAGTTGTGGGGTGTTTCTTTATTATGGAATCCTTTATCGCACCTTTAAGACCCCTTCCTCTCACACCATCCGCCGGAAACTGTAGGATCCTTTGATAATTCTTTGGACGTTGTAAATATTGTAATATATTGCAAATATGTAAATACTGTTTTTCTCTTGCCACGTCCCCATTCCACAAGGAAAAGCGCTTCGCGCTGCCTGAACGACCCATTCTACTCTCTCCTTTTGCGAACTCAGAGTTAAGCACTGACAATTTTGGCGCAATTTTATGGTCCTTCGATTTAAAACTGATTACTAAATGAAATAGATGATTTTTTTAAAAAATGGTTTTACAATTAGTTTAAATAATATCTTATACCCAATTTTCACGTTTAAAAGAGGGATGTAACGAATAGTGATTTGGTCAAACAGCCGAATACCGAATATTCGGAGATCTCTTCCAGGCCGAAGCCGAATATTCGGCCCATTTCTGCTAGGCCGAATAGCCGAAGCCGAATTTTAAAATTTCTAGAAAATCGTTGTAATAGAAAGTATTTGTCAAATTTAAAATTATTCACAAAGTCAAACACCAATTACACACAATCTATGATGTATGACTTAATTTTATTTGTTAAGAATTTAAAACTATTTAAAATTAATCTATTTTCTCTATTGTTTTGAACGTAATAAAACAAAGAACTTCTCTTACAAGTGGAATAGAAATGACAGAGTTTATGGTGGTAAGCATAATTAGCATTATATTACTAATTATTTAATTCAAAGGAAAGAGCTGCTATTGCTTAGTGAACTTTTACCTTGCTCAAAACTGTTTTATGAAAATATTTTAAAAGTTATAAAAGTTAATATTTTTATTTTATGGGGTTTTTTACATACCTATTTTAAAAGATCTATTTAAATTTAATACACTTAACTGGCATATATTTTTATTCTCAAAAACTAATGCTATCTAAATATTCATGATATATTCTAGGCTTTTTCACTTTTCTCACTTACCCAATATTCACAATAAATCAGTCTCAAACAAAGTCTGACTTCCACTTTGTTTCAGTAATAGAAATATAATTTCACGTTAATTTAAAGCACAAATGAGCATTAAAACGCAGACATATGTTTTGCATCTAGAAGCTCCCTGTCGCATTGAAAAAGGGATTCCAATCAATCCCGAAACATATGTCTGCGTTTTAATGCTCATTTGTGCTTTAAATTAACGTGAAATTATATTTCTATTACTGTTTGCTAGCACAAAGTTAAACTATTATTTCCACTTTGTTTATAATAACAAAATTAATTTCTTATATTCTCCATCATAATTAACAATTGCCAGTTTTTGGGAGCAAATGCTAAATATAAAATACAATATGACAACATTAAAATATATTTTTTCTCAGTCAAGCCTAAACAAGGTTTAAAAAAAGTAGTTTTTTCTAAATTATTTTTATCTTTTAAAACTATATACTAATGTATTCTTTTGCAATAATTATAACACAATTTTAAATGTTTAAAATCTACTAATTTCTTTATTTTTTTTTTACATTCCTACTGCAACAGAACTATTCGGCCGAATACTTCATCAATATTCGGCCAGGCCGAATTTGACCTTACCCAGTATTCGGCCAGGCCGAATATTTGGCTAAGTGATGAAATGGCTATTCGGCCAGAGGGCTTAATAGGCAAATTACCGAATAGTGGCCGAGTATTCGTTACATCCCTAGTTTAAAACCAAGTAAACCACCTGTTGAGTGACTAAAAAAGCAATAGGGGGTGTTCTTAGTTTTCGAATCCCACAAACACTAGTTAAATAAACAGTATTTTACGCCTCTAAGGGACCTTCCATAAATGATGTCACGCTTTTTTTCCCATATATTTGAATCTTTCCCTTCTTTGTCACAAAATGTCGCAATTCGACGGACCCCCCTTTGCCACATGTCATACCCTGTTGCACAAGCATGTTGTCACACTTCTTGTAACCCCTCCCCTCCCCTCGTCCCAATTTGTCACAATTTCAAGAACCCCCTCCCCCTCCGAGAGGGGGAAGGGGGTTCATTTATATGTGATTTATAACTGATCCCTTAAAGCACGAATTCTTTTCTGAAAAACATGTATAGTGTCAGTTATTTTTGCCTATTGCAGGTTGTGGGGGGTGACAAGGGGGGGGGGGGTAAAAGTCACGTAGAGAAAAAATATTATACAAACAAAGTGTGAACATATCTCAGACGGGCATTAGAAATAAAACAATCCACGGGCATAGGCAACTTTCGCCCGTGTCAGACACGGGCAAATGCGTTAAGGGGTTAAAAAAGCATCTGATTGGGTACCGAGGATCGCAAGTGGTTATGAGTGTGCGAACCCTGTAATAACGCAGCAAGAATACAGACTCGAATCACATCTGAGACTTCAATAACAAAAAATATAATAGTGATTTAATCAAATATATGGTTTTCTTTTCAATTCCCTTTGAGCTTTAAAGGTTCAAATCAGAACAAAAACTTGGGGAAAAACCACAAAACTTGTAAAAGATATAACTTTGTGGTAGCCTTTGGGGGTGGAAGAACAAATGGTAAGCTCAGGCTCCAGAACTTCCTATCACTTTTCTCAACTAAACTCCTTCCCGTTAGCACTAGGCCTTAGGGATGCCTTGCGTCCGGAACTGTAGTGGGGTGCACGGCCTTTATATGCACGTATCCCCAAGTGTACATGTGGGTCTTCGTCTTCAGCGGGTACCGAACACGTGACCTGCCAGGTGGAAGTCCGACATCCTAACCACTAGGCTACCACGGCCGTAATTTCCTCACTGGGCAAAGTCTAGAAACACCTAAGTTGTTTATTAAAATGTCTACGACCATCAGACACTGCCTGAAGTATTTAAGCGTACATTTGTTCACACATTCCATTTCCCAAATTTGAAGTTTTGGAGAGAAAAGAAAAGAACTAAAGCACGAAGTTGGTATATTATTCTTCACAAAATGTAAACATTCCCTCCTATGTATCTGTTCTCTGACACTTATTTTGATGAAATCGTAGGAGTCATAACGCATACGCAAACTCCTTTGAAGTTTTGCCAATATTAGTGAGTTATAGACACTAGCCAAAAAGAGGAGGAGGTTTAGAATAGAGTTGAGACAGCGAATAGCTATATTTGATTCTGCCACATGGATGAAAATAAGCGTATTTTAACATTAGATTCCAAATAAGTTGAATTAATCATTTAATAAAAGAATAAAAAATAGATTAATTAAATATAAACTCATGTTTGGGAAAATTACAACATCCGGAGTTATGGTCTGGGGCGCCATAGCCTATCATGGACGATCTCAATTGGTACGAATTGTGGGCAATCTGAACAGCAACCGGTACATCAGTGAAGTTCTACAGCCCCAAGCTGTTCCCTTCCTTCAAAGCTTGCCAGGCGCTGTATTTCAACGGGACAATGCCCGCCTTCATATTGCTAGCACTGTTCAAACCTTCTTAGCAACGCAGCAGGTACAGCTTCTTCCTTGGCCTGCGTATTCCCTGGATTTGTCGCCAATTGAACATGTGTGGGATTTCGTTGGTCGGCGTCTTGCTCGTGATCCTCGTCCTGTTACTTCTGTAGACGAACTTTAGGTACGCATACAAACAATATGGAATGCTCTTCCTCAGGCAGACATTCAAAATTTGTTTGACTCCATGCCACGTCGTGTAGCAGCACCTTTTGCGGCGCGTGGTGGCTACACAAAATACTGATTCCGATCTCTTGTTATTGTTTGTTTGCTTTGATAATTTAATAATTTGTTTGTAAAACTACCACTCAACTGTGTATTAAATTGCATTCCATTATGACGATTCCTTCATGGTGTTGCAATTTTCAAACATGAATTTATTTATAGTTATATATTATTTCAAATATCAAATATAATTTTTTTTTATTTCAAATGGCACATTAAAAGACAATTGGAAATCAAACAATAACAATAAATCTATAAATGATAGCGAGCAGTCCAGTATCGCTCCCAGATTGATGTCCGAGGAAGGGCGGGGCAACGAAACAGGTGAGACATGTCCATCTCTTCGAGAAGGTCACACAAGGTGCAAAAAGGCTCAGTGACCACCTTGATGCGATATAGATGTTTGTTTAGGCAGTCATGGCCAGATAAAAGACGAAACATGGCAACAGATTTCATTCTAGGCCATTGAGGGACATCTAGAATTTTGGTTTAGCCACGGTTTATTGGAATTACGATGTCTAAGTTCCTCGAGGAAAGAGTCCTTAAAGAAGTTCTTTACTAGACATTTAATATTTTTAAAAGGAAGTCTGGGATTTGATGTCTGTAAAACGGAGGCCCCTTTTTTTGCCAAGAAATCAGCCGTCTCGTTTCCCTGGATTCCACAGTGGGCCGGAATCTATTGAAGAACTACTCTTTTATTTTTACTGGCAAGGCAGTTGAGCAGATTTAGGCAATTATCGATAGTTAAAGTTCGATAGTGACTGGGTGCATTGATTGCCTGTATTGCTGCCCTAGAGTCAGTCAGCAACACAACTTTTGAAAAAGAGTCTAGCCGTGGCTGTAGCTGTAGCAGGGCCTGGTGAATGGCCGCGATCTCACCATCAAAAGCCGATCCGTAGATACCGATGGGAGCGTAAAGGCAAAAAAGTTCACAGTAAACGCCAGCGCCGGCGTTGACACAACCGCTCACTCTGGAGCCGTCAGTATATACTCTCAACCAGTCCTTCTCGGGGTAAAAGGAATCTATTGTTTCGAGGGCTAGTGCTCTCAAAACTTCTTCACTGGTATCCGCTTTTGAGACGCCCTTGATAAGACCAAGGCTGGTAAAAAACCCCTTAACGTCAATGGGGTTAATGGGAGGAGGGAATTGTTCGACTTCGAAATTCAAGTCTAATTTAAATACCATTTCAGCAACTCCCTGCAGGAATCCATTTTGTGTTTTCAAATTTCCCTCAGAAACTATATTATGAAATACCCGAAACTATATTATGAGATACCAGAATATAATTATGAAATACCCGAAATAGCGTTACTTTACTTTGTCAAATACTGGTTTCACGAAATCGCAACACAAAACAAGATACCGGTATTTCGACATTGCAATCACTAACGGTAACTTAATCAGAACATTATGGTCGTCTTGGTGAAAGTAATTGAAGATGGCGGAAAAGGACTGCTTAGAGCATTCAAAAGGGCGTTACCATAATGTTTGAACCAATGCGATGCGACGAAAATTTGAGTCAAAGTTTCATTGTTGTGGTATTCGGTGTGAAAATTTACATCACTTTTAGCAAATAAGAAGGGTTAAAATTATTCATACAAATAGAAGGGGGGGGGGGGAGGGAGAAGGGAAGGGCCAAAATTATTAAAGAAAAGAAGAAGGGCTAAAATTATTCATACAATAGGATTTTAATTCTCTTGAATTTTATTAATAATTGTGAGTCCTAGACGCTTGAAAGAAAGAGGAGTAGATTAGAATAGAACTGAGACAGCAGATAAACTATATTTGATTTTACCTCATCGTGGAAGAAAGATGGTAAAATAATGTACCAATGGTGTTACCTGTCTAGAGAACAACTCTTGTGATTGGTAGTTGTATCCAAATGGTTTCCAATGAGCCAGAAGAACTCGGGTCTCGTCCAAAGAGAGATATTTTCCCAGTCATTCTCTCCCACGTAACTGCAATCCGCATTAAAGTCTCCCATGATCAAAAAGTCCTGAGAATTTTTTTAAGAGCAATATCAGACATGCAAAATAGTTTTAAAAAATAATAATATCATGGAAGTAAAACCATTTATCTCTGCGAAGAAGCGATGCATGAAAAAAAAAATTGAAGCGAAAGTTGCAGACATGTTTCAGTGTAATACGAAACGAATTAATTAAAATTCATGATATAATGATCTGTGAAAATCCCAACTATTATATCGAGCAATGAAAATACCTTTTTTTCCCCAATGAAAAAATACATTTTTTTGCATTAGTCCTGGATCTGACCGGGGTTCTGTAGGAAAGTTCGCGTACGGAGAATTTTTTTTCAAAAATGCTTAGTAGGTGCCCTAGAAAGTATTTTGGACTCGGGTGGACATCCGCCACCTGGTACATTTTTTTGCTATGACGTCATCAAAGATGGCGGCCGCTATATCAGAAATGGCTCATATCCATGTTAATACTCGTCCGATTTGCATGTAACTTGCACTTTTTTACTAATATATCCATTGTTAAGCTAATAGAAAGGGTTTTGAGTCCGTTTTGGACTTTGGTGGACATTTTTCACGTGGTACATTTAACAGCTATGACGTCATCAAAGATGGCGGATGCTCGATTCCTTAAATGGTCATATCTGTGTTAATACTTGACCTATTTGCATGCAGCTTGCGCCTTTTTGCTATTATTAATAACATGAACCTAATATGAGGGATTTTGGCTCATTGGTGCATTTTTTATTTATGATGTCATCAAAGATGGCTCTTGATCACCGAAATTCTCATATCAATGCTAATATTTGACGCATTTGCATAAAAAATTCATCTAAAGGTTATAATTAGTATTTACAAGGTGATTACAATGTATTTTAGCAGTTACTGCGAATCAGTAAATTTTAGTATTTTTTACATTTTCTATCACTTTATAAATACATATCAAAAATGCAAGCAGTGATTGCATTGAACAATGCTCAAATTCTCTAAAAAGGATTGCTACAATTTGAATTTAAACCCTTACTACCACATTTGCTGAAGGAGCAACAGGTTACTTCGTTTGCCTTACAGGAAGATTTAGTACATTTTAGAAAATTGCATGCTCCAATAAAATCAGTTGGAAATTTCCGTAACTTCTTTTCTGGCAACAAACCATCTTCTACCGCGGCAAAACCTTATTCACATGGATTCGAGTCAACAACCAAATCGACAATCTAATGTTGCAGAGGGTATCTATAAAAATATGACCTCGATAAATGACCCTTAGCACTTGTACTTGTAGGTAGGTGGCCTATTTTCAATGTCAATATGTTTGCATGCTGACACAGTCACAATCTAAGTTCACCAAAAGCTTTACAGAATGTAAAAGCTGCAATAAGTATTTCTCTGCAGATTTAAGGCTTTGTTCTATAGTTTTCCTGTCAGATGATACGCCAAAATGTTCTAAATATTCCACAGATGAGCAAGGAAGAGCTGCTTCCCCCTCTCTCCAGATTTACTCGTATAATCGTATCCAAATAGCTTATGGATGGCTGGAAACAAAGAACATAAATTTCCGCCTGCGTTTTTGTGAATATTATGGACAGACAAAAGTCGCAAGGAATTTACCAACACCCAGTGCGTACACAAAGTTCCTGTACACCAAGTCGATAAAGAGTAAACCAGTGGAACAAAACTAACACCGCGATGTCAGTGTCAGCACACAACGAGAACGCTTTTAGTGAATCCACTCGGGGATTCATGTTTCGATTGAATCAGCATTCAGAAGTCCGCTTCCTCTACTGTCAAACAATTTAAGTCAGGGTGTTTGATTTGTCTTCCTCTCTGCACAGATGTGCAATTGAATAGTACCTCATCTTCTTCCTCACCTAAAAAGACACTAAATGGGTAGTTGGTATTACATGGTGTTTCAATGAAAGAAGATTTCACCGGTATTGGCAATGAAAATATGTAATATCAATTTGTTCCTTGATAAACCCCAGAAACTGCTGAGTTGCATAGGCAATGGATCGTCTTGAGAGATTTCAGCGATATCTATAACTATGCAGCTACCATGTTTCTGCATTCTTTCAGGCTTTTTCGGTGAAAATTTGTGATAACTATCGAAAACATAATCGACTCTTCCACAATGCCTTGTGATGCTTCCAATATGTGACGAAAAAGCAGAAACTGCTTCGCCAAAGGTTTTTTTTCCATTTGTTATAATTTTTCGCCCGGAATTCATGATATCCACTATATAACAGGTTTTTCAATCAGTCTTGAACGAGGTGTCATTGCTTGTACCACCGTACGAAGTTTCGAGAGCGTTTACCAATGCACTTTTTGTGGCTTTGCCATTAAACCCAGTTCATGAAACCAGTGTGCAATTTTCAGATAGTTCATACCAAAAGATTTTTTACGTGTCAAATGGACGAGCTTGAGCTATTTGTATCTTGCGGTGAAAAGAACTGCTTGACCTCCTTTTGGTACCTTTCCCTGTAGCAAATACACTTAGTGCTGTGTTGCTATGAAATCCTGGCAGCATGATTTTATGGACGGTACTTGAGATTCTCACTGTTTTCTCCACGTTTCGTGTTTTGCGCAGTGAAAAATGCAAATCTTCTCCGAATTTAAAGACATTTAGTGTATTTTCCTTTGTATCTTGTGAAAGTAGTTCTTTAGTTTGTAAATTGTGTAAAGGATTGTTAAGCAAATCAAAAGAATGACCTTTTTGCAATATATATATATAAACATTGAGGAAAACTTTTCGTCTCAGTTCTAAATTTACCTTTTAGAAAACTTAAGGTGAATATTCAAACCTTTGACAAAAGCAATCGAGAACGTTACCTCCCAAAATACATTTGATATCATAGTAGTTTTTCATAAAAAAAACTCGTGCTTTAAGGGATTAAAGAACTAGGTGAAAACGGTAAATAGTACCAAATCTTCCTGTATTTGTCGGGCAAATGAAGTATCCTGTTGCTCCTTCTGCAAATGTGGTAAAAAGCATTTAAATTCAACTTGTAACAAACCTTTTTATAGAATCTGAGCATGTTTCAATGCAATCTCTGCTTGCATTTTTGATATTATGTATTTTGAAGTGATAGAAAATGTAAGAAAATAATAAAATTATTTACTGATTTGCAGTAGCTGCTAAAATACATTATAATCACCTTGTAAGTACTAATCCTAACCTTTTCACGAATTTTTTATGCAAATGCGTCAAATATTAGCATGGATATGAGAATTTCGGTGATTAAGGGCCGCCATCTTTGATGGCGGCCCGTAAATAAAAAATGTACCAATAAGCCCAAACCCCTCCTATTAGGTTCATGTTGGTAATAATAGCAAAAAAGCGCAAGTTGCATGCAAATAGGTCAAGTATTAACACAGATATGACCATTTAAGGGATCGAGCATCCGCCATCTTTGATGACGTCATAGCTGGGAAACGTACCAGGTGAGAAATGTCCACCAAAGTCTAAAACGGACTCAAAACCCTTTTTATTAGCTTATCAATGGATATATTAGTAAAAAAGTGCAAGTTACATGCAAATCGGGCAAATATTAACATGGATATGAGCCATTTTTGATACAGTGGCCGCCATCTTTGATGACGTCATAACAAAAAAATGTACCACGTGGCGGATGTCCACCCGAGTCCAAAATACTTTCTAGGGCACCTACTAAGCATTTTTGAAAAAAAATTCTCCGTACGCGAACTTTCCTACAGAACCCTAGCCAGATCCCGGACTACATGGGTTCTGGGAGTTTGGCTTTTGGATTGACTTGATGTCAAGACAGCAGCCTTTTCTATAGCGCTGCCATCTATCGTAGGAAAAGTAAACTGTAGGAAGTACGAAGAGTTCTGTAAGTTCCCAATCTTTTTTTTCATGTACCGCCATTTTTCTTGCGAACCATTTTGCGTACCACTGCTATATAACTTTATTTTATAGAATAAAAGCTCAATAGATTATAGATAGATTTTTTTGCCTGTACGCGTATCAACTAGAGAGGCTTCGCGTACCACAGTTTGGGAACCGCTGCTGTAAGTTTTGCTTCTCCTGGGGGGCGGGTATAACAGGTCATATATGGGTCATTTTTGAAATATGCATCCATATAATGCTCCACAGTAAAAAAAATGATTATACTCAAAACATATAAACTGACTATAAATATCCCATTTTTTAGTTTGCACTGCACAACATATTTCTATTACCAAAAAAATATCATTTACATATTTTTACTAAAAGTAGCTGTCCTTCTTCTGTATTTTATAAATCAGTATCATTTGTTCGCTTTATTTTCCACAATAAGAGAGAACAAATTGAGTCATTTCATCGGGGAAATCATCATTATTTTGAAACTATTGTAAATATTCCTGCAAAATTAAAAAGATCTCTTTAGTACAAAGCATTTTGTCAAGAGTGCGTTATCAAGGTAGTTTTATGAAAAAGGGTTGAAAGCTTTACCAACAGAGGTCAACAAATTTTCAATAAAAGGACTTATGCTCTTGAAGCCTTTTCTTTTCTTTTTTCATTTGAAAAACAACAGTTGTGGTGTAAAAAAATTTCTTATGAAGGTGAGAATTTTTATTCAATGTCAAGACTGTAAACTAAATTTTTATATTAAAAATATAAATTTGGTGCTTTCTTTTGCTTGAGTATTATTTACTAGTTAATGTTTTAACGGTTTTGCGTTGTTTCTTAGAGATATTAAATAGCATATAGACTTTAGAAGATATTTGGATGTTATTGACAAATCCGTTACCAGTCAAGTCAATCACTACGGTACCTAACGTTGGGCAGGGTTTAACCGGATGTGGTGATTGAGAAAAAAAGAACAAAAAGGAAAAAAGAAAGAGAGTCCACGAGAAATTTACTGTTCGATACAAAAATATGTATTTTTCGGTAAACATATGTAATTGATATTTTTTTTTTTGTATCAGAAATAAGTTTTGTAGTGTAACCTAAAAGAACAGTATTTATTGTTAGTTAAATTAAGAAATTTTGAGTACAATACGTTCTTTTCATTGTGGGACAGCATCTGCATGCATATTTTGTAAAGAACCCATCTGTAAATGTATAGAGGCATAAATATTGGGTATATGTATGTATACGCAATATTTAGATATTAGGTTCGGCAATATGACATTAATCAGGGTTGTGGGGATTGTTTAATTACCAAAACGCCAATGCGCCTCTAATTAATTCAATTAAACATTATGTGGCGAGAAGAAGAGGTACCAGCATGCAAATCTCGCCAACGGCGTTTTTACGCTGGTCAACTTAAAGCGGCCAGCAGTACAGGAAAGGGAGCTCTTGCCTGGTGGTGGCAGCTGTATACTATTTTTGTTTAGTTTACGTTCCGGATGGAACTCGTTTATTTTATTTAATTTAATTTGTATCTTAAGCAGTTCATTAAACGTTAGAATTAATCCTGGTGTTATTCCTTCACTACAATTAAAAAAACCATTAAGCACATATTTTCCCCTTGAACGTCATTCTCTACTCTTCTCGTTCCAAAAGAAAAAAACGTAAAAAAAAAAAAAAGCATTCGTCTTATAGCCACCAGTTTGTTTTAACAGCATGTTTTGACATGGTTATATATAATAAATTTCCGATATTTGCATTTCCAGCTTAAAGTACTGGTTCAATATCCGATCTCAATGGATTCTCGCAACAAAATCCCACCCTCTTGAGAAGAAATTATGTAACTCTCCTCATGAGAATGCTCCCCATCTAGAGGATGCTGAGTTCATTGAAAAATGTGCAAACTAGCTGTTGACTCCCGTTTAAAAAAAAAAAGCCATAAATGCGTTCGAATAGTTCGCATTTCTGTACAGTGATTCCTCGAGATACGAGTTTAATTTGTTCCGTAACCTTGCTCGTATCTCAAAGCAATTTTCTCCATTCAAATGCCATTATGTCGACCCGTGTTTTTGAATAAGAAAAATATATTTATAAATAACAAATATTGTATAAAAACATAATAAAAGAGAATGTAAAGCAAAAAGGCGCAGTAAACAGGGTTGGCCGTGTGCAGCGTCGCAGCTGGCCGTTCCTCGTATTTCAAATATCGCTCGTACTTCAAAACAAAACTTCGCTGCTCGACAGCGCTCGTACCTCAAATAACTAGTATGTCCAGGACACTCCTATCTCGAGGTACCACTGTACTTAACTTTCCTATTTTATGCCCATCATACATGTCTGTCTCAGACTGTTTCGCCCGAGTTCTATCGGGATAATAATTACTGCAATTTACGCGTACCCGATATAACTCGGGATAATTAAGCAACCGGTTAAAATACACAAATTTGGGGACTGTCACCGAAATTCGAGGACGTATGGTCCCCCTAACAGAGTGGGACTAGACATTATTTCTCTCCCCTCTACCTACCATTATGGAAGAAAATAAAACGACTGTTTGCCATATTGACCTACCTGAAGTTTGTATTTCTCGGATACTGCGTCGTAGAGATCGGCAAGAGAATCTATTTCTTGCACAGCATTGGAAGGTTTCACATGATGGCCAACTACTCCAAACTTGGAAACGTCTCCTGGATTGGAGAAAAGAAGAAAATAGCAGAGATTACTTTCCTGTTTCAGCCTACAGGGTGGCGTAGTGGTAAGGCGCAGGCCCAAGTTCGCAGGTTCAAACCGGGCATAAGTCGGCGGATTTTCAAGATGCAGAAAATCGTCTGCGCCCATTCGTATGATTATGTGGCATGTAAAAGATCCCTTGAGTGTCTGTTGGGCGTGGATACTCTCGGCTAAATTAAATTACTAGTGCCGTTTGCATCAACGAGAGCTCAGGTGCCGCCATCTAGGGGAAAGCTGAGCGTCAAAAAATGGTAACAATGGTACCACACTCATTGTGGTGCCGCAGAAAGAGCTGGTACCAATCTCTGGGAACGCACTAGGTCTGCAATGGTTGAGGACCAATACAACAGCCCATTAGAAAAAAAAAGGATCCTGTTTCAAACAGATGATGCTCCTTGAAATTTAAGATGTGTTTCTTTTATTTGTTATTGAAAGTTTTTTGACAGTTTATACTGAGCAAAGCATGCTGTAAAACATAATAGAAAGAATTCTTCTTAGAAGTTTTTAATATAGTAATTGATGAAATTCTTCTCTTTCTTTTTTATCTTTCTAATGGGGCTGGTTATGGGCACTATCCTTTACAGACCTAGTGCATTCCCCAGTAATCGACAGCCATTCTTTAAAGTAGCGCCACCGTTATAGGCGGATGCAATTACCATTTGAGAATTTTGATGCTCTGTTTCTCCCTAATTGGCGGCACTTGAGCTCTAATTGATGCGAAATTGCACTAGGAATTTAAATTACCCGAGAGTATCTAAGCCAAACGGATACTCAATTAGTCTTTAACATGCCGTATAATCATGCGACATGGGCGCTGATGATTTTCTGCGTCTTGAAATTCCACCGACTTGGGCCAGGTTTGAACCGGCGAACTTGGGCGTACGAGGCCAGTGCCGTACCACTACGCCACCCAGCCGGCAATTAATAAAATCTGTGAATTACTGCTAGAGTAAGCTCTCGTGGTCTTCAAACTGCCTCGATGTGCATATTCTAAATCCACTTTGAGTGAAACTACACCGTTAAATCAGCGCTGCTCAAACTGTGTATCCTAATTTCATGCTTTGCATTTTATAAGCCTTCGATTGCTCAAGGAATTTAACGGATCCCAACTGGGATAGATATGCATGCAGGGAACAGACGAATTGCACATGCGCGAAAAACAAAAAGGAAAAATAGAAATACCAGATAAAGGCATTTTTACACGGGTCCTATTCGTTTTAGCAAGGGTTGCTCATGGGTGAGAGACAAAAACGAATAACAACAGCAGTAATAATAAATATGTTAATACATATATAAAGCTACAATACTATTTGTTGCAGCTGTTTTATTCTGTGCTTTTATTGTGATTGTTTTATACATTTCTGTTGTAATGGTCTTTTATCTGCCATTGGAAATTTTTAAAAAATAAAGATACAAATGGGTTAATTTATAATAATAATAATAATAAATAAATTGTAAAAGGGAGACACAAACAAATTATGCTCAAAATATTTTTTTGATGCTGTGAATGGTACTGTTTTCGTGGAAATTACGCTGCAGGGAGGCAGTTTAGAATAAGGATTACCAAACTTAACATCTATGTAATTTATTTCTGTTCTCGGGTATTTTTAAGTTCTGTATGTATTTCTAAATTGAGGGTATTTGGTGGGGTTCTTTTTGAGACATCCAGTTTTTAAAATGATTTTTATATAGCAAGTTTCAGATTTCTGAGTCTTGTCTAGCCCTTTTCTTAAAAAATATACACTACAATTGACTGACTTATGTGAACAGTTATTGCTGTACCCCATTGCATCGAGGAGATTTAGGGTACAAGCAGTACACACATGATCAAATGAGTTTTGTCCGCATATCTACGAATACCAACAGTTATAGCAATTTGCGTGAGGAAATAACGAATTACGCTAGCGCGAAATAAAAATATTAATTATTATCTTATATAATAATAATTATTATATATATAACTTATTTTTATAATAATAATATTAATTATTGTTATAAAAATAAGGAAAAGTACCGAGCATTCGAAATGAGATTAGTAAAACCTAATTTAATTTCTACCTGTTAAATTCTTTATTTTATTATGATTGTTACTAATTGCTATTTTTGTTCTCGCCAAAATTAATTTCGCCTGAAATTAATTTTTTTCTACCTTGTTATAAGAGTTAGACTCAGAAAAATTGTTGACGACGTGCGTTCACGATAAAAGCACTCATAGCAAAAAGTTGTGTTTTTCCTTTGTTCTGCAATTATTTATTTACATAAGAATGGTTTATTTCATCTTTTGTTTGTTTACTTTTCTTGTTTTGGGATTTATTTATTTTTAATTTTTATCTTACTTTTTCGATTTTTTCACTTTATCTTATTCAATCTTTGACTTTAAAACATTTTTTTATTAGTTTTTTCTTTACTTACAAACTTACCTATTTATTTACTTCATTTTTCTTTATTTTTTTTTTGGTCTAATAGCATGCGCAATTCGTTTTTTTTCCTCATTATGCCTCGAAAAGGCATAATGAGGAATGCTTGTATCTTGCTTGAAATTGATTTTGAAAACGCCTTTAGCTGTTATTTCTACTTTTTCTTTCTTACGTATGTGCAATTCCTTTGTTTTCTGCATGCATGTCCATAACAGTTGGGATCCGTACAAATAGATCTCTAGTAATCAAAAATGTGATGATTGATTATAAATGCTCAAAAAAATGTAAATTATTTGATGACATTATAAATGGCATCGAACTTTAAGCACTTAGTACCGCAAATGGGCGGTGTCGATAGCAAGCAAATAAGTCATTTCGGAAAGACGAAACATTCATTTGTTAACAAATATCCAGCGACGCAACCTCTTAAACACCCGGTGGTGCAATACTTCCTTAGCCTCTGACGAAAGCAGCACTTAAAGTTCCGGCAGCTCAATTACTTCTAGCCAATTAGTCGAACCTGTCAAGTTCGGGAAGACAAGAGAAAAGGTTCATGAGTTAAAAAAAACGTCAGCAATTTTAGAAGCTAGTTGATTGTTTATCCGGATCATGTGAATTATGTTATAATTTGCTTTCGAAAAGTCACTTTGTTTTGCCTCAGTTATTCGTTTCCCTCTACTATTTTCGCGAATCCCAACCATTTTAGCAAAGCATGGCAAAAAATACATGGTAAATAATAAAGTGTCATTGATGTCATTTATCCTATTACTCAACAATCTAGGAGAGTCTAAGTAATTCATTCAACGATGTAAAGGTTAGTGCACGAGAAAAGAGTTTTAAAACTTGAATACCGAAGGATCGATTGTAAAATAAGACTATATAAAGGTGACTAGTTAGAAATATTTGACTGTGTAAGCCTTTTGATTAGTTCCATATAACTTCACTAGCTGGCGCTGCAAGACGGGGCATAAAATAGACTGCCAACATTGGAGGGTATTTTTGATTGCGTGAGAGGTAAATACTTTATTTCCAAACGGGAGCACTGCTTAGAAGTCTGTTTTTGGTTTTCCTTCGGATTTCCACTCACACACACACAATACAGCTGTTAATTCTTATGAGGGAATTTTCTCGACGAAGAAATCTTTCGCTTGCAACCAAATAGGGATCGAACAGCATCACGGCTTAAATTATGAGCACTATTACATATTATTGAATACTGAACAATTTTTTAAATGATGTCTGAAACGTCCCACTAAATGCCCTCAATATGTACTCTCAGTTCATAGAAATACCTGATTTTATAGAAATTACTCAGGCAGCAAAAAGGCTGGAGAGCAAAATAGTTGCCGAAGCTTAACTTAAGACTTATTATTTTCAAAACAGCATTATCCGCCATTTATGGTGGATTTTCCCAACAGGCTTCCCTATCTAGTAAAACCAAGTTAACCACGAAGAGTTATTTCCAAGTTTTATATTAGTTTTAACTTCTCACAGACTGGTAGTTATATATATATATATATATATATATAAGTGTGTGTGTAACATCACCGTTACAAAGCATTTCATTTTATCAAATGTCCGTCCATGAAGCCCATCGTATAAAACAGTCGTGACCATAGTCCAGTTACCATTGGTTTATTTGAGTTTCATCATTGGAAATACACATTCAACACAATACAAAGACGAACACCAACATCAACGTTTTACAAGAATATTTACATCAGGAATCCCGCGAAAAGCTTGCGAGAGCCTTTATACCCTCTGGAGCTGCATGTTACGTGATGATGCACCGGTATTGCTATTCGTTACTATTTTTAGTTCACATTACATAATCTTTCCCGCGTTAGTTTCCCGGGCTGGGGGACATCTAAAAAATATCAATGTTTCAAAAACGAAACAGAATTCAAAAAGGGGTCTAAAAAAGTTATTTAGTTTTTAATGTTATATATATAGATATATATGTATATATATATCAGCATTTTTTAAATCGTAGAATCTTTACGTGCATGAGTAAAAAAATCACAGGAAACATATATTAAACACTTTATGGCCCATTATTAGTGTTGCAGTTTTTTCGCGCCGCGAATTTACGCGATGATTTTTGCGAATTCTAAAGCTTCTTCCTAAAACCCGCGATTTTTTTTTCTTTTGGCCAGCGGAATGTCCGATTTTTCAAAAATTTTAGAATGGGTGCGTACAAATTATTTACAAAGTCATAAAAAAAGTTTGTAAATTTGTGCAAAGAAAGAATTCAAAATCATTTTTTAAAAGCATTATTAATAAATATGCATTTCTCCAACCAGCTTCACTCTTTTAAGGCATGCAGAGTTTTTGATCCTACTCAATACAAATACTTAAATGTTTTTAACGAAGTTGATAATTCTTCCATTTTTAACAATATCCCTATTTTTGAGATTGAAGAATAACTTTCATTGCAGATGTCCTACATTCTATATTATTTGTAGTCTCGCGAACATTTCGCGAAATTTGCCGCGAATGTCCCGTGAATTTCGGGCTTTTTTTTCCGCGACAAATTTGCAATCCTACCCATTATTAAAGAAAATCACATGCAAATGGCTAAAATGATGATGTCTCTTATTTCATTAATTAGAATCGGCGTGTCAAAGTCACACAACTCAACCTTTTCCCCTTCTAGTCACCATGGTTTCCGTGCTAAAAACTTTTTCCCCACTTGGTTTGGGGAACATAAGTCAGTTTGTTGTGTTTCAGTTATAGTAATAATAATAGACGGATTAAAATCAGAGTTGTTTCTCAATCGCAAAGATTGCGAAAGATAAAGTATTCTAATATTTTGAGCCAATCTAAATATTATTCTAATTTTTTTGATGTGTTTCAGAAAGCTATTGTATAGCTAATTTATTGTATTTTATATTTTGAAAATGTTAAAATCTTATCTAAAAACTCCAGATTTAATTTATGAGAAATTTAATTGCATTTACTTAATATCAAAAATAAATAACTTCTTTCTCATTACTTTTTACAAATTATCCTAATATTTTGAATCGGAGATGTAGTAATGCTTGCCTTAACTGCCATGCAAAAAAAAAAAAAAAAGTCTGGCTCTGTTATCTTTCTCGCAGTGTTGCCATGGAGACAAAGCAGGAAACGCGACCTTGATGCGCCTATTCTAATTACACAGACTATAGTTACATTCGAATATAATTAATCATGGTTCATAATTCTCTTTTCCTGAAAATAGGCAGATGGCAGCACAAGACGACAGTTGTAATCAGCATTGCTGAAAATATGATTATAATCCCCTGCATTTTAGAATAGACTGTAGGCATCGTTCGATTGATGTTTTTTCAATTATCTTCATAGATAGTTAAAAAAAATTTCTCAAATAAGCGTGTTTTTTTATTTGTATATTTTTGTTACTATCTTAAATAAAAAGAGTAAATAAATCCAAGTTTAAGGGTGATAAAAAATCAAAACATTTTTTTTTTTTAAATATTTTTAGTTAAAAATTTTTTATTGTTCAAATATGTGATAAAATACTCTAAATTTCTCTAGATTTGTTTTTTTTTTTTTTTTTTTTTGCTGTCCTAAAAAAATCTTCAAAAAACGCTTTCTCTGCTTTTTATAGCAGACTTCGGCTTTATAATGTTGTTGAAAAGCAATTATAAAAAGTGAGGTCAAAACTTAGACTGGTAGACAAAAGAAATTGATACCTATTGTATGCGCAAAAGCAAAATGCCGTGTTATTTTTCTCATAGATAAAATCATTCACAAAAATTATGCGGAAATATTTTTAAAGATGCGACATGATTTCCGTAGTTTGGCAGAATTATGCAGAAAGATCGCGAATCAACCAAAAAGCAATTAAAACATATAACACACACATGTTCATTTATTTTTAAGTAAATAATTTTAAGAAGAAAACGAAAGAAGAAGAAAATGCCTAGATATTTCTGGACAAGAAATTAGACAGGGATTCGGGGAATTAAGAACGAAGTTGAAAGTTCTAGAAACAAAAACCCGTAAAAAAATGGAAAAGTTAAGAGACATTGCTAAAAAAATCAAATTATGTGGAAAAGCGGAGGCTACGCGGTAAATTGCAGATTAAGCGGGTTTTCGCCTTTTCCGTATATTTGCATAATTGACGCTTTCTTATTCCTAATATAAAGCCTCAAATTATTTCTAACTGAAAACTATTAGTTTCAGTCTGCAATTTTTTTAACTACTTAATAAATGTAGCTGGAGTTATTATTTCTTTTTGTTTACTTTATTTTCAAATCTTCAACTATTATCCCGGGTCTAATTGTAAATCAAAAGCCACTTTTTTACAGAAAATGAAATACTAAAAGGAAGTTACTGTAAACGTTAATGACCTTCAAAATAAGTCCATTAGTTGATTAATAAGTTATAGGTAAATAAAATAATAGTTAATTAAGCTCCTCTTCAATCAACCAATAAACAAAGATTGATCCACCAGTAGTGACCTTACCTTACGATCTCAATAATAGACTGAAGAATTATGTCAACTTATTTTCAAGAAGAATTGAGAGATTAACATAATGAATTAACTTAGTTCTTTATTTTTAGAATATTTATGCTTACTTAACGTAGGTGAACTGAAAACAGCTACAAGTGGCTTCCGGTAAAACTTCTCAGGATCGTTGTACGACTCAGTCCGGATCAGTTTCAATTTGTTTGTTCTGAAAAGAATAACAAACAATCACTTATGTAAATGACTTACATTCAAATATCCTGAGCTAACTATGTGTGAGAAGCGCCCTCTTGTGGGAGAAACCACAAACTGGGAGACGAGAGGCAAAATCAGCATCGAACATACTAGTTCGACTGTTGACGTTCCAAAAGAGAACTGATATTCATTAATTATCAAGTGTTAATTTTTGTTTATGTTTGTGTAATAGTCATGCGATCATTTGTGATTAAATATGTGTATTTTATTTATGTGAGTTTCATTTGAGAAATGTTGTTTTACTGACTGTACTAGCGAGCCGAGGATAAGGAATACTATTCACAGACATAAATCTCTATCACATTTTTCCTGCCTACATTTTTTTTCTATCAATTGAATGCTCGTATGACTCAAACTTAGCAGCGCTACCGCTCATTTGAGCCAATTCACTGTTGTGCCCATCACAGCTTTCGAGACCAAGGGCCCTTGGGTGCTGAAGCCGATATTCCGGTCAAGTGATCGGCCTGACGCAGAACCTATAATGTTTAGTTCCCAAGCATGCTTGCGCCTCATTTGATCGATCCCACTGAAGCGATAAAAGGCTGAGTCGACACTGCCTAGCCCGGGAACCGAGCTCCGTACCTGTGGCAGGTCACACGAACCTAAGAAGCATTCGGTTACGTTCCAGAATGCCGCCTCTGAAGCACGGCATCATGGGATATACATGACGTCCGAGGATGACCCAGGATATCTTACAGTTGACCGTTGCATCTGATCTGACTGAAGTGCTTTGAGCGCTTCAAGTTAAATAAGTATAAAAAAATGTTCTACGTTAAAAGAGTTTTAAAAGATGTTTAATTGCTAGGGAGCAGAGTGAAATGCACTTACCTGTAAAAAAATGCGTAGAATTCTTTGCTTGAAGGATGACGCTCACTCAGTGTCATATTATAGATCACACCATTCGGAGAGAAACTGAACAAATAAAATAAATAAATAGAAATATACGAGGTGATTATAATTAAACTTCCCTATTCAGGGCATCCTACAGCTAAAACCGTTCAACGGACAGACACCAAAATTGGTATGCGGACTATACACGAGATGCGCTCAAAGAATCATGAAGAAAAAAAAATAGTTCTAAAAATGACCACTAGGGTCGCTGATTAGCCTCACAACGGGGTTTTAACTTAGCAAATGACCAGTAAGGAATAAAAATAGTAATATCAACATTTATTGTACACTGTCTCTTCAAAATCTATCATCTTGCCATTTAAAATGAAAGTAAAGAAAGCTATAACAGTTCATCTGTGTGGCAAAAAAAAAAAAAAAAAGGTTATCATGAAATGAATCTTTTTCTCCTTTCATTCATACAGATATCATTATTTTTATGCCGTAATGGTCATTTCCTACGTTAAAACTGTTATAAGGTTAAACAGCGTCCCTAGCGGCCATTTTTAGAACTTCTTTTTATTTTATGATTCCTTGAGCGCATCTCTTTTATAGTCCACATACCAATTTTGTTGTCAATCCGTTGAGCGATTTTAGCTGTAAGGTGCTCTGAATAGGGAAAGTTTAATTATAACCTATCGGTATGTATAAAATATGAAAATGTCATTGTTACCTTTATTGTGAGGCAAGCGTAAGCAGAAATCATACATATATTTATATACAGTACATGCGGGCATGTGTGTGTGTGCATTAAAAACGAATTTATCCTTATACAAAGCTACAATAAACATCATCATCCCGAAGCCCATCCATTTTCTATTCCACTAGTAATCCACTTTTTCCCCGTCAGGTTTTGCTCAAACAATTTTCTTCCTTGAAAATAATTTTGAAAAACGGCTTTTGCTGGTGGTATTTATGTTTCCGTTCTCGAGCCCCATGTGCAATTCGTTTGTTCTCTGAATGCAAAACTATAACGGTTGGGATCCGTTAAAATGCTCTTCTAATAAATCAACGATGTGATGATTGATTAAATGCTACAAACATACCGACGATATCTTAACCGGCAACGAAATTTAAGCACTTGACACCGCAAATAGGTAACGCTGGATTTTTCAAAGCTGGTTGCTGAACTAACTAGATAGATCATTTCACTGAGTGAATCGTTTCGCCCACCATCTCCCTTGTACACTTCCAATGTCAAGTCTCTTCATTTTAGAGAGATTTGTATGAACATACTCACTTCCCCCGTTGGAACTATGATATTGCATAACGAGCGTTTGCATAAAAATATATATGCCTTTCTGATAAAATTGACTGGTAGTCAACGCAAAAAAATATCAACTCGTTAAAATTGTTATTTTGCGATCACCAATAAATATCCTGCTGCGTCAGTTGTTAAGCAGCAGGGACCCGCAAGACCTTTTAAAATACAAACCTCAAATAAAGTGAAATAGTTAAATAAGTATTGGAAAATGAAAAAAAAAAAAAAAAAAAAAATCAACGTAAGGGCTCATTCATAAATCATGTCACGCTTCAAGGGGGAGGGGAAATCGTGACAAAGTGCGATAAGGGGAGGGGGTAACAAGAAATGTGACATGCTTATACAACATTGCGTGACATGTGACAAAGGGGGGAGGGGGAAAATATATGGGAAAACGCGTGACACCATTTATGAACTGTCCCTAGCCTAAAAAATATCCTGAAGAAGTTTTTTAATCTGTGCAAAAAAAAAGAGTAAAAAAATAAATATGGTAGTAATTAGACGGTCAACTTACAAAGGATTTTTTACAATATTCCGACCCAAATTTTGCGAACATAAGTGGTCAATATAGACAGGTGGTCCAATGAGGTGGTCAAGTACAAAGGTTTTCCTGTATTATGTTTTATAGAGCTAATTTCGTTCCTGACAAGAGTGGTCAACTTAGACAGGTGGTCAACTTTACAGGTTTTACTGTATGGTGAGAAAAGCAAGGGATGAAAAAACCATTAATAGTAAAAAAATAACATTTTAAATCACACTAAGCGCTCCAGAAATATGATTAGTTTCCCTTCCCGCAAACAGATGGCGCTAACAGTTCCTTTTGCTTTTAAAGTTTCAAATAATTTTTAACAGGGACCTGAAGGCAGCTACTTGCTTTTTTTTTTTTTTGCTGCACTCTGTCTGGAATACTTTTTGGGAGACAAATATATTTTTTAAAAGGAAATTTTTAAATGATGCTAAATCAAAAACTGATTGTTATTATATTGGCAAACAATACGTCACCAATAAGGATTAATGCCCAATTTCTTGATCATGAGTTTAAGAAGATATATGCCATACTGGACTATATCAATACAATAAAATACAACAATTACAACATAGTAATTATGAATGTATTCTTACTCATTTACATCTCTAAGAAGTTTCCTCATATGCTGCATATCTGTTGTCATGATCTCCATCACGAGAATCAGGTCATATCTTTGAATGATCTGCAATAGTTGAAAGAACAAAAAGTAATTAGTCTGAGAATCCGTTCTAATTTGTGAGGAGATGGTAATTTCTATACGTAAACTTAGACATATATTAGGTTAGTGAGATCACAAAAGATATTTTGAGGAATTTAATTTTATTAGCTTAGTATTTTGATTGAATCATTTCTGATCTGGAATTGTGAGACAGACGTAATTACGGGCAATTAAAATAAATTCACAGGCGATGTGGACTAATTTGCATTTTTTTGTTCTCCTCTTTGAAATACAGGCAAGTTGCCTCTAATAAGGCGTTCTGATACTGAACGCAACAGCAACGTAAGACAAAGACAACATTTTACAGAGCATGTCATTGGTTCTACCTATTTTCATAACCACGCCCTCACGTGGGCTGTTGGTACTTTTTATTGCGTCAATAAGGAGCCGACAGTGATTGGTTAATTGCGTTATCGAAGGCATACGTCATCGTTGATAGTTTGGTAACCATAGTTACAGTCGGCTAAGAAGGAGACAAAATGTCTTCGTTTGGTGTGAAAGCTCAATAAAGTGGCGTAGTTGTGAAGTGTATAAAAAATCGACAGAAGTTATGAATGTCGCTTCTTGATTCGACGTTGATTTTTTTTTCTTGCCTATCTCTTGGCAGTAGAGTTTAATCTTAATTTGTTATGTAAAATTTGCTACTTACCATTGTAAATACTGTAAATAAAGGGTTTTTATTTTAAATTATAATTGAAGCTATATCTGAAATACTTAAACCATTAAAGGTTATCTTGAAGGATAATTAGTTTTTAGGCGATAACAAATGCACTTCAGCTAAAGACTACGCCACTTAATAAAAATAATTGGTCACACCAACTGGAAACTTTATTCCACGATTAAACATTAGCGATGGAATAGTTCTTCAGTATTGTCGAAAGTGAAATTTGGGAGGGCGGGGGGCACATGCTTAGCCAAAGTAATTCTTCCCTCCAATTTGATTGATTATGAAATGCGGTTTTAAATTCATAGTTTTTACATTTGCTTCTACATAATTTCTTATTTATTCAGTTTAGGAAAAGTTTCTAAATTTGAGTAAGGATGAGGGTTGATGTCCACCCTGCCTTCTGACAATTAAAATTTCTTCTCTGCAACCTCTGGTTTAGGAAGTAGCTTGAAGTTACAAAGCATTGCCAGAAATCACGAAATCCAATGGTTTAGCTCTTTCTCTAGTGTACAAATACGCTTTCCACTAGTAAAATTTACACTAAAAGCTAGCGCTACCCGCACGGCGTTGCCCGTGCTACGAGTATAAAATAACGTCATCCGCTTTTACATCAAATTAATGGTAATTACCGTGAAAATTTCTTTTAAGTGCTTATAATTCATGCGCTAATTAATTTAGTACTTCGAACATACAAGTTCTTGTGCAAAAAAAAAAAAAAAAACTTTTTCGAATCATATAGAATATTAAGGTGTGCAAGACTTTTTTGCACTCAATAGGGCGATTTACTTGAATTACGTTTAAGAAAAATTAAAAAAAGACTATTCAGAAATTTCAAAATCATTTCTCAGCGGATGCCTACTCCCCATGAGAGAGCTACAAGCCAAATTTCAAATTTGTATCATTTTTACTTTCTGAGATTTCCTGATTAATCAGTGAGTGGTATTTCGCATTTATACATATAGATATCCAGAAATAAAATTAGCAGTGTCAGTTGCAGATGTTTGCACATGTGAAGTGTAACTAAACGAACAGGAACTGGATCACAAGTGCACTGATCTTCCAATATTCCGTTTTCATTCTCCGGGCTGTTTAAAGACCTGATTATTCGGAATCGGTGGATTCTGGGCAGAAAAAAAAAAAGAAAAGTAAAGAATTTTATAAATATATCCTTGAAGTATTTATTATCTGTGCATGCGCACAGAACAAATGTAAAGATGTGATAAATCATAATTTTTGCGATTAAGTAATTAATGGTATACAAGGGGTGTAGGGACACAATAAGAGGAGGATTTTATGCTTTCAACCCCTCTAGAGTTATGGAAGACAACCCCCTGTAGAGTTAGGGTGGTCGATTCCCTTAGTTGCCTTCCGTGAGTACTACTAGTAAAGCCTCTCAAATCCGAACTTCTCAAATCCGAAATACCGCCAAATCCGAACGAGTTTTTCTTAGCAAATTTAAGTTTGAAAAAACCCGCAAAAAAGAGATTATATAATTATTGAAAAATTAACATTGAAGTACAGTTAGCATGCCTAACAAAGTGTAAATGTGTCTACATACTTATGTCATGCGGGATTGAAAAACAGTAAAGCTTGGTTATTGACATTTTTTGGGTTAATCACTTTGCAAAAACAATGAAATAGCAATAGAAATTCACAAAATATCACTTAATCTTTCTCTTGAAATGAGTTGTCATCAATTGTCAAAGTCACGAGGGTTTGTTATTATGTTTTGGATAGTTTTCGGCTAATCCGAACAACTTGAAATCCGAGCAGGCTACAGCAGTGACGGACTGGGACCCCTAAAAGGGCGTTGGACAATCTAACCAAAGGGTGGCAAACTTTACTTTAAAAAAATTGTGATAATGATAATGGTAGTAATAATAAAACTAAAAACAACACACAGACACACACACATACATAATGCCTCCTTTGGAAAACTTGCACTCCTAATATCAATCAATCGTTCATAGAAGAACAACCACTACTTCCGACTAAAGAACAAAACTTCATGGCATAACTTAGCTTGTTTTGCATGAAATGCTTATGCTGCAGTCTTATTTCAAATTTATTTTAACTGGAAAACAGGGGCGACTATTTCAATTTATGTAGCAAACTTCCAATTAAATCCACAAAGCAGACTTTTGCTTTCAAATCTTTGATTCTTTATGTGAAAATAATATCGCCTGCCATTCTCACTCAGATACGATAGTTTTTTTTTTTTTTTTAAAGAAGCAACACAAATACTTGTTGCTACGCATTCCTGTTTCTCACCTATTCATAAAAAACTGAAATGCTTAACTTGCCTTTCCTGTTTTTTTTTTTTTTTTTTTTTTTGCGATGACCAAAACTTTTAAAACTTACCAAGAGTAGTGGTTATAATGCGAACAAAAACTCTATAATGCAATAATAAAGTGCAAAACGGAACAAGCTAGAAATCAAAATAAAAG
Organism: Octonoba sinensis; assembly: GCA_038502835.1. Lineage (NCBI taxonomy): Eukaryota > Metazoa > Arthropoda > Arachnida > Araneae > Uloboridae > Octonoba > Octonoba sinensis. The sequence continues at coordinate 21,094,689 of CM076601.1, read as the reverse complement.
GTACTAAATAAAAGGTAAATGAAGAATATTTTCTTGTATGCTAGTAACTGTAAGATCATAATAAGTAAGATTCTCTTAAGCTCTCTTTTGGTCGTTAACGATGATTGGTTAAGTGATAGAATTTAAAGTTATTTCAATATATTGCCACGAGGTACAGATTGGGGCTAAAGCGTGCAGAAGTGTACGGTTTAGCCCCTAACTGTACGACATAGCCCCAAATGGTTTGCTACGGCAACATACCTACACCGATTGTAACTTACGAGGAAAGTAGGCCTACCAAACATGTTAAAGTTTTACATTTCTTCTTAACAAGTCCATAATCAAGAAAGTAACTTCTAGACAACAACATTCAGTAATTTTTATAAAGTCCCCAAATAAAGCACAACTGGAAGAGTCAGCCAAAATAAAAGAGCTGAAGGAAAAAATTCGACTACTGCAGGGAAAGATAAAAGCTGAAAAGGTAGGGCAGAAAAATTCAAAACAGGTGAACATGGGACTCAAAAGGAAAACCAAAGCGAATCCTAAACCCAAGAAAACAATTTCTAAAACAACAGTATCTGCCAAATCTAAAAGCAGGAGAAACATCAAATTTGATGATTTATCATCAGAAGACGAACTTTCCTGATATGAAAGACATTGTCGAAGTCGATTATTTAGATGATGTGGACCCAATGAAGTCATTTCTTGATAAAGGGTTCACAAGAGAAGCTTCAGGCTCCAAGGATGTTTGCAATTTGTGCGGTGATTTCGGCAAGGACAAAGAGCTGTGGTACAGGTGCTGCTGATGTTCTGGCCATTCCATTCAGCTTGCAGTGCTGCGGAGTCTGCAGACCACTACATTTGTGATTTATGTACTACGCTTAACGTGTGACCTTTTTTCTGCTCTCTTTTAGGTCTGTAATGAAATCTTAGAACTGTTTTATTAAAGTTAACCTGATTTTTTTTGGATTGTTATTTGTTCTACAAATTTTACAATTGTAATACACAGTTTCTTAGTTACGACCTTTATAAGTAATAAAAAGTTTTTGTACAATAATCTATTGCATTAAAATCAGTACTTACCTAAACAGATGATTTTTAAACTGCACGGTATAGCCCCTTCTGTACGGTATAGCCCCGACCCCCGGGGCTATTTCGGACAAGGTAACTTTTTTTTAATCACCAATTTTTATATGTAAAAAGTGGAATAGTTCCAAAATGTTTATGTATGATCAGTAGCCGAATAATCAAATTATATATTGCTTTTGTTCATATAACCTTTACTTTGTAATTTGCTAGGTATCGACGAATCTCCCTTATGTGTACGGTATAACCCCGCTCTCCCCTAGTATTTGAATTTATTGTGCTTTTTTTTAAATTTACTAAGCCATAACACTACAAAAAGTCAGACTGAAAAGCTAAAATTGAATTATTATTAAGTACAGAGAGCATTATCACTTATTTATTGGCGATATTCTCATATTTTTTTAATCATTATTTTCTTCAGAAACACCATTAAAAAGAATAAAACCTAACAGTCGGTTAACATTTAGCAATGACAGACGTTTCTGAAATATTATATTCGAATCTAAGGTAAAAGTAATATTTATAGTTTGATACTGTTAGTTATTGTTTGTAACGAATTTAAAATATGAGACAAGCAATGTATGTGCAGTTAATATTTTGATGTAATCTTAAAAGTAGGTAGTAAGAGTAAAGCTAATCTACTTTGACTCTTACAAGCCTATTTCTTACATTATGTTAAGAGAGTTAGAGGGGACATGATTCAGTTGTTTAAATTCATTAAAATGGGAAATGCTAATGGGCTAGTTATGTGCTGATGGTAGAACCAGAGGTCATTGTTTTAAGCTTTGTAAAAATCTCAGGCTAATCTTGAAATTAGGAAAAATTACTACTTCAGTAGGGTTGTAGGCAGTTGGAATAGTTTACCGGAAGCGACTGTTTCTTGCAGTGGGGTAAAAAGTTTTAAAAGGGCTCTTGATGTAGCATTGGGAATTGGTAAAATGACTAAGACCAGCCTAGCTAGGCCTGTTGCTTGTCGTCACTTTTGTATTTGTATTATATAAATTGTTTTTTTTTTCCTAACGTTATCTATGGCAAAAGTTTATTTAGAGTAATGGTTTAGGAAGTTTTATTAATGTAAACAAATGGTTTGGTATATTAGTTACGTTAAATGAGACGTTAAAAATTATTTGTAAATAAATATAATAATTTTACTCTTATTTCAAATATAGTACACTAATTATATTGATTGATTCTTGTGAAATATTAAATTTGTATAATTTATTTAAAAAATAGTAGTAATAACAAATTTCTGGCAATTTTTAAAACGCTTGATTTAAATCACCGAACCCTGTAATTCTAATTATGTGAAATGAATATATGCATTAACTTTACTTTTAAGATAGCTGCGATAAAACATTATGCATTATTTTTGGTTATCAATATAAATAAATAAAAATAGAAACACTAGTTAAATTATATTAAAATTAGATGCACAATCTTAAAATAAAAATAGCTAAAATCAGATTTGAACTGAGTCAAATTAGTCTGTTTTGGAGCGAAATCCAAATTTTAAAACAAAATAAAAACAAATATGACACAAAATAAAAAACCGTAGCAGAGTTCCACCTAATAAAAAAGTGTAGAAACACCTTATCGGCCCAACTGTATCCCTGCTTATAAGAAAATTTAAAAAACAAATGAAATGCCCTAGGGGATAAGTTTCGTCTAATGAGAGTCTAAAAACAGTTCAATTTCGAAATAATAACTATTTTTTTTATTAGTTATTACCAACGGAAGTGTCGTGTCACTTGTTTTTTGGAATTTTGGACATGCATCACTTTTTGAAAAGTAAATGAATTTCTTTCTACTGTAGTAACTGCGTCCCCGGGTTTTACTTTAACTGAACATCGCCCATATGCCGTTTTACCATTGAATACAGCTCTGTATGTTCGCGTCTGTCTACACTGTGTACAGTACACGTACACCCCCCGGACCCGCCTCCGCCGAACATCACAAAGCAAAACATGTTATAAGGTAGGAAATGGGGTCGACACAATTTCATACACGTTTTTCAATGTTACTCACAAGCAATGGTTCCGAACTGTGTGCCGAGTAACTGAGAAGTCTTCACAGGGCGCCACTAAATTTTGCAATAAACTTCAAAAATAACTAGAACTTTGCTCGTTATGAAGCTCTAGCGATACTTCGCAGTGCCTTATAATAAAAACGAGGGTTATGCAATGCAGGTACACTATATTTGTTTATTTTCATACGTTACTTATGATTAGAACGGGTGCCCACCCTTTCAGAGCGTTCGTGTACGCTCCCCCCCCCCCCCAGAAAAAGCCCGTTATAATCGACAACCCAACAAATTGGCCAAGAAGTCGAACAAGCACCCCTACTAAAAAACTCCCAATGGCGCAGTCTGCGCCATGACCTTCATCCCCCCCCCCCTCATGGTAAGCACCCCTGTTACTAGTCAAACTTTTTTACTTAGAGAAGGGAATCTTTGTTGCAAAACGGGTGCCTTGATTCGACCCTCGCGAATACTCATAGACCTATAGACCATAACACTCTTTGTTCTCGACTGTCCACACACCCCTTCCCACTGTGCCTTACCAAAACGTGTCCCTGATGCTTATTCACGGATTAAAGAAAGCAGATTATTTCATTTTATTTCTCTTACTGTAAATTATTAGGTTGGGTTATGTGTCAAGGATTTTTTTTTCCGGAGGCGTATAGTTGAAAGGGTGCACCGGGACATGTCCCGGTGTCCCAGTGGGCAGGTCCGCCCCTGGGCTACAGCCCCAATTAGTTCGGATTTGAGGGGTTCACACATCATTACACACACACAGATACCACTTATCCATAACTTCATACTGATACCAAAAAATACAAGATATGTTTTAAGTTACACGGCTTTATTTTAAAAAAAATACTTCCGCTGCGTCGCAGTTTTTTCTTTCGCCATGATTTGAGAATTTTAAAACTCGAAACGTTTGCGTTATCCAAACAAAGCTATCGTTGCCATTCGACAAATAAAAATTCTGATAATTTCCTCAGAGCCAAAATCATTATTTTTTTTCCTAATTAACGTTATAATGAATTATAAAAGGGATGGAATATTGTATTTACATCGGGGGAAGAAAAGCTTGTGTGCAAAGTTTGAAGATAATTTATGTAGTAATAGTAGTCGAAAGCAGCGTAACAAACTTCCGTGACAAATCAAGTTAAATAAAACTGTGTAAAACTAAACAGTTATCAGTTTGAGAGTGAAGAAGAGAAACATTTTTGATGTTATGAATTTCTTACTCGAGACATCATTCGATTGTGTTTGAAACAAACTAAAGTCCCTTGCAATTTAGGTGCTCTAAAATAAGCCAATGAAATCCTCGCTCAAAATTATACTTAAATAGTCTAAAAACCTAGCGCATAGGCTCAAAATTATTGCGAGGGCAAAGTTTCGATTCTTATCAAAATTTTATGGCAGAAAAAATTTAACGCATTAACCTGAATTTTGCATTTTAAACTCTTGGTCGGAACATAAATATCTACTCAAAACAATAAAGTAGTTTGACATTAGAAACTTTTGGTCGCAAACCATGGCTGCCTGCGGTCATATAGCGACTGTCCAGACGCGGCGCCAGAAAAAAGGAATAAGCGTTCAAACGATAGTTATTTTTTTCCTCCACTGTTGCGCTGCAAGCATGCACTAGTTTTGTATGGAAAAACATTATGAAAGCATTGTTTTTGTCGGGTTTGCAGCATGCATCATGAAGATTTCTTTTTGGTAAATTTTTAGTTTATGCATTACTGATCGGAAATATGTCTCCTGATGTTTAATTGTGTCTAATATATATATATTTATTTTAACGAAAATTTTCATCGAAAATAAAATAAAAACGACAGAAAGCAATAATGTGTTTTTTCTAAGCATTAAATTAGTGAATGCATACATTTCATAATTTTAGGGATTTACTAAATTCACGTTTGGTTTATATGCATATATTTAAGGCTCGACCGATGCATCGTCCTCGCCGATGCATCGGCGCCGATTGTTCAACAAAGTTGCCATCGGCCATCGGCATCGGCAGCCGATGTTAACTTCACAAAAACATCGGCCCATCGGCCGTTAAAAACATCTAAAAACCGATGTAAGGCCGATGGTTTTTCGCAGGGACAACTTTTCAGAAAACATTCTGTGTTAAACTTTCTTTCTTCTCCATAGCTAGATTTCGACTTCCTTACAATAACAGGCAGCACATCAGTTTAAAAAAGGCACAAAAATAATGTCATTCTACAAAGTATTTGATAAAAAATTCGGAAAAAAAGTTTAAGCGATCGCTGCCCGAAAAGCTTTATTATTAAAATTATTTCTCTTTGAACAGAATGCTCGCGTAATAGAACAAGTTAAAGCAAAAGTAATAGATGCTATTATGACTTATGACTGCTATTTGTTTTTCTCACTTAGGTTAGTTGACTCATTTTTGTTCGTTTTTCGTTTAATAATGACTTAGTGCATTAGATTAGATGTCCTGGTGCAATAATCTTATACCATCTGCTTTTAGTTTGTCATGTTTCTTATTACTCCGAAATTGTAAACAATGCAAAGTCAATTGAATCAAGATACGATAATAATTTTATTTTTTACCTGAGTAAACTTTTTTCTCTTAGAGTTTTTTTTTTTTTGCTTCGATGCCACATGTTAGTTTTTCTGCAATTGTGCAGCCATCTCGTTGCATCTGCTTTAGTGTGCGGTTATTCTCGTATTTTATTTTTAGTTTACAACATAGAACAGATTGATCAAAAATAAGAAACAGATTTCCAGTATAAATGTTAATTGATCGAAATTTTATGTGTCCAAGTTCAACTTGCAATTTTGAAGAATTCTCAAAATGCGAGTTCACGCGACAGGATTTAATAGCATCTTAATAAAAATGCTAAAAAAATTTTATTTTCAAAGATTGATCGGTGCATTTTTTTTTTCAAAATACATGTTAATTTTTTTAATACGCGATAGTCATTTTAAAATTTCCCTGTGTAAACTTGTTCGACTTAAAGTTCGACTTTCAATTTTCAAAAAAATAACTCTTACAAAACGAGTTCGCGCGATAGGGTGGAATAAAACGAGTTCGCGCGATAGGGTGGAATAATATCTTAATAAAAATGCTACAATTTCTTTATTTTCAAAAATTGAAAATGTATATACGTATATATATATTTTTTCAAAATACATCTAATTTTTATAATAGCTCACATGTTTTTTAAAAGATTAATATTCAGTATTTATTGGACAGGGGTGGGGGTCGTTACTGCGAGCGAAACTTTTTACCTACACTGCGCAGTGTTGTTTTTAAACAACACCTTGTAAACTGAGCTCAAGGTTCAACTTTTTTCATAAAATCGTAAGACATGTTGATTTTGTAAAAAGCTCTAACTTCTTAATTTTTTTCTACAAATTTTAAACAATAATTTTATTTTAAAAAATAGTCCTTAATTGCTTACATAGTTTTAAAATAAAATAAATAGTATAAGTTGTCCGAAAAATTGTGGGAAAAATATATATTAGGGCGCATTTTTTAATTGTTGTTTTAAAACAACACCGAGCATTCGGGGGCTATTTTTATGCTTCTAACATTATTCGAAGTAGAAAGAGGAACAGGTGTCACTAGTTGCTCTATTCCACTTTATTTAGTATCTTTTAGAAAATTTTTGTTATAAACATATAACAAATTAACGTAAAGTGGTTAATTAAATTATTTTTTAAGAATTTTGTTTAAAATCAATTCTCGCTCAACCAAACAAGAAACAACATTATCGCAAAGACCCCCTACAGATGTTAGGTTTCTTGTTTAAAATCTTTTAGTGAAATTATTAAACTTTATTGGTAATTAAAGTAAAATTTTTTATAAATTTATAAATAATAATAAAATAAATTATTTTAATAAATTTTACTATTTTAGTGCTATTTTATGATTATAATGCATACCTATTTTTCATTTATTTTGTTTCATTTATTAAAATGATTATATAAAAAAAATATTATTGTTACCCCTAAATGCGCAGTGTTGTTTTTAAACAACATGTCAAATTTTCTCGAATTTTACTTTTCCGAATTAAATAGGAATTTTTTTTAGTATTTTTTCCACTTATAACTAGCACACACACACACACACACACACACAAAATAATTTTACAAAGAATGAAAAATTGCAGTGTAGGGTTAATACTTTATTTTTATTTTATAAAAGAAGCTATTTTTAGTTAAAATAACTCTTATAATGGAAAGTAAACACAGAACCACTCCCGCTTTTTTTTTAAATCGTGGGGGGAAAAATCCGGGGGGGAGGGGGTTGACAATTTTGTTAAAGATGCAAACCCACATTATTTGTTAGTCTGTATTATAACATCGGCAGTCCTCCCCATGAAAAAAAAATAAGAAAATAAAGGCAGCAGCACTTGGCATTTGCAGGTGTTATAAAGATAAAATGTTAAAGGAAAGGGAAGGAGACTAGGGATGTAACGAATATTCGGCCACTATTCGGTATTCGGTATTCGGCCCTTTGGCCTGGTATTCGGCCTGGCCGAATAGTCATTTCATCACCCAGCCGAATATTCGGCCTGGCCGAATATTGATGGGCTATTCGACCGAATAGTTCTGCTGCAGTAAAAAAGTAAAAAAATAAAGGAATTAGTGGATTTTGAGCGTTTAAAATTGTATTATAATTATTGTAAAAGAATACATTAATCCACTATAGTTTTAAGAAATAAAAATAATTTAGAATAAACTACTTTTTTTTAATCTTGTTTTAGGCTGGACTGAGCAAAAACACATTTTGAAGTTGTAATATTGTGTTTTATATTTAGCATTTGCTCCCAAAAGCTGCCGATAGTTAATTATAATAGATAATATGAAAAATTCATTTTGTTATTATTAACAAAGTGGAAGCCAGACTTCGTTTGGGTAGACTGGTTTATTGTGAATATTGGGTTAGAGAGAAATGTGAAAAGCCCAGAATATATCATGAATATTTAGATAGCATAAGTTATTGGGGTTTTTGAAAATAAAAACAACTTCCAGTTAAGTGCATTAAGATTTAATAGATCTTTTAAAAATAGGTATGTAAAAAACCCCACAAAATAAAAATATTAACTTTTATAACTTTTAAAATGTCTTTATAAAACAGTTTTGAGCAAGGTAAAAGTTCACTAATCACTAGTATTTCCTTCATTGCAATTAAATAATTAGTAAAAGAATGCTCATGCTTACTACCGTAGAACCTGTCATTTCTATTTTGCTTGGGGGTGAAATTCTCAGTTTTATTACATTCAAAACAATAGTGAAAATAGATTAATTTTAAATAGTTCTAAATTCTTAACAAACAGAATTAAATCATACATCATAGATTGTGTATAATTGGTGTTTGACTTTGTGAATAATTTTAAATTTGACAAATACTTTCGATTACAGCGATTTTCTAGAAATTTTAATATTCGGCTTCGGCCTATTCGGCCTTGAAGAAAGGACCGAATATTCGGCTTCGCCCTGGAAGAAATGGCCGAATATTCGGTATTCGGCTATTCGGCCAAATCACTATTCGTTACATCCCTAAAGGAGACCCGATGGGATCCAATAGTGTTGAGTTTTTTTGCAAAGATGAGAAAAAAGAATTAAAAATCCTCTCTAATAGCTATTTTTTTGACCTCCAAATAGTTTAATTACTTTACTAGAATCGCGAGTGATTCTTTTAGTTTTCGTTATTATGTAAACTTCCCCAAAACAGTCTTTCATAGTGCTTGAATAATGCATTTATGTTTGTATCAACATAAAAATAAATAAATGATTTAAATGATATTTTTGACAAGCATTCTACACGTTTTAATGGTTTAAAGCGAATTTTTACCAGTTAATGGTTTAAAGCGAATTTAAGGGAAAATAATCGGCCATCGGCCGATCTCGAGCAATCGGCATCGGCCCATCGGCCAAAAAATGCCATCGGTCGAGCCCTACATACATTTTAATTGTTTTTTCACTCCATGTCACCTACTCAATTACTCTACAAATAGAAATCGTGAGTTTGATGCTTTAGATGATATTTTTAACCAGTGAGGGCTGACATTTGCATTTTCCCCTTATGTCTCGAACTTTACTGGTTTTATTTATTTATGCATTGGTTTTATTTATTTGTACTTCAGATTATTAATAAGAAAAAAAAAACGTCATTATAGCCCAAACTTCAGAAAACATATTTCGGGACAAGAGGAAACCTTTTGAGTTGTATGCATCTGGATGCAAGTAATTCGAGTGATTTACACTCACTTGTATTACTTACATTTTTTAGGTCAAATCTTTACGCATTGATAAAGGAGTTAATTTTAATTCCAAAACATGTGCATGGAGTAATTTTTGCAACTTGCGCTATAATAACGTTGGTCCACTCAATTAATTTTTTTCCGCTAAAAGTAAACTTTTAACTTCATATTATGGCTAGATATGCTTTTAAATATATTTTTTTTTGTTCTGAGAAGTTTAAATTTCTTATGCTTGTATGAAATGATAAAGTTAAAAGTGGAATGAGTGAGAGAGAATCTATATTATAAATATAGTAATGTACCTTTTTAAAATTACTCGCGCTACATGAACAAGGGTTACAATTGAAATATCTAAAAGGAAGGGAGACTTCCCTATAAGATTTGTTGTTGATTCTCCACGCGTACATGAGTACACCCATTTTTTACACCATAGAGTCTTAAAACACAGAAAAGTAAATAAACTATCTAAGGGACCGTTCATAAATGATGTCACGCTCTTTTCTGATATATTTGACCCCGTCCCCCCTTTTGTCACAAAATGTCACCATTCAACGGACCCCCTTCCCCCTTTGTCACATGTCACGCTATGTTGTATAAGCCTGATGTCACACTTCTTGTTACCCCTCTCCTCCCCTTGTCACAATTTGTGATAATTTCACAAACCCCCCCCCCTCCCCCCTCGAAGCGTGACATCATTTATGAATGACCCCTAAAGCGTATTTCTGATTTCTAATTTAAAAGTGGGAAAAAATTAATTTAAGAAAGGATTTAAGAAAAATCAGGTTACAGAAAATCAGAGAATCCGAAAGTTTTTGGGTGGACTTCACCGAAGAAATGCCGGTTGCAAAGTCTTGGTATTAAAAATTGAGAATATCCAGTGTAGTGCAGAAAAAAAGAAAAAAGAGGTGGGAGGAGGGAGGCCTACAGATAAGAGCATAAGCTATTGTAATGAAATAGTGGTGGGGGAGGGGGCTTTTGAGAAGTGGAGGGACGATCGTGTAAAATAAAAAAGTAGGCGGACGGTCCTCCCCCCTCCGACTGAGAATAGTCATTGCTTTTTGCTGTCAAGGAGTATGTCGTCTAAATAAAAATGTTTAAAGGGAAATTTAAAGAAAAATTGCTCTTATCCAGGGGTGTCTACTAGGAAAGTTCGCGGAGTAGACTGCGCCATTACTTTTTTTAATGAAATTTTTGACACCCCCTGGACAGGGGGCATGCTTTCATCGAGTTTTAGCCCTTTTGGGGGGTTGTCTTTTTTGGGGGACTTCGTACCTATTAGTATGCACCATCTTGCTTAGGGGGTTGGCACCCATGTATTGTTACAAGTTTTTAAAATAATCTTGATAACTCTGAACTGCATATAATGAAGCGTTTTAAGTAATCATTTTTAATTTCTCATTTATTGAACTTAATTGTAATATTTGAAAATATTCCGCGTGATTGTTTATGTTATTGCAGTGTTTTCTTTTACGAAGGCCTAAGCTTTGACTTTGCTTAGTTAATATTTTCGGATTTTATTCTAAATATTTAACTAGTGTAATTGCTTCAGATGAGACCAGCAAAAAAAAAGTCGCCACTCATATGATAATCCATCTGTTGAAGTTAACTGAAATCAGCTATACTATACAATGCAATATTAGTTATTAGTATTATGCTTTTAGTCTGTCAATAACATTGAAAAATTGTTGCATTAATCATTTACTTAATTACATAATTGTTCAACTAATCTTTATTTGTTATGTCACTTCACAACCTAACTGTTTCACTTTCCTAAAATAATTAAATTTACAATAAATGAAATTGAAATAATTCAATTAACACATATATTTAAAATAACTTTATTAATCATAACCTATATCATTTTTCTTTTTTAACTGCTGTTATTTAATAGTAGTAACATAAATGTATTGAAAATTGCTTAATAATAAAGTAACTAATAACCATTTAAAGACTATTCAATACGGCTTTCAAAAACCTGCTAGCCAATTTATTTGTGCTACATAATATGAGAGGATAAATGTATTTCATAAAATTGTGCGTAATTATTGTCGTTCAAAATAAAAATAAATCTCAAAGCTTAATATGATCAGCCAATTGCGAAGAAAATTTTCTGTGTGTTCATTATATATAAAAGTATACGTATGTAAGAAAAGTTGTATCTTAACGAGCAGCTTCAAAGTCTGCATGTGTTACTACCAAAAAAACGATCTTTTTATTTTTTCCTCTGTATTAAAAACGTTTTAATGGCAAATACATAACCCTGCAACGTATTTTGATAGTTACTTTTGCCTTCAACACCTAAATGTTTATCTGTCTTTAAAATCAAGCCTTTAACGCGATGATATTGCTATGGTTAAATCCTCGCTTTTAAGTGCATGCTAACAGCGCCAATTGACTGAAGTGGCAGATAATGTAAGTTCTGCTTGCACGCACTTTTTCGCCCGTTTGGACAGCCGCTATATGATCGTAGGCAGCCATGTCGCAATATATACTAAAAACAATAAAGCTGTTACATATAAGCAAAATTACAACGGAAAAAATCGCTCAAATTCGAATCGATGCGTATAACTTCATAGCAGTTGCAAACGGATATGAAAAATTCCGTTACCGTTAAGAAACGTATGTGTCGTTTAGGTGACTGAAAAATTGTATTTCTATTTATACAATTACAACTATTTATACAATTTACATTGTAAAAAACTGGTGGCTAAAGACGAAAAGGCTTTTTTTTTTTTTTCTAGATTCTTTGCATTTGATTTTGTGTTATAGCTTCACTTTACCGCATAAAATCTTTATCCCTTTTTATTGTGGGGGAAGAAGGAAGGATTTTGATCTTCCTTCTAGAAAACTGAAAGATGCAGTTTTACGAAGGTACCAATAAACGGCAGAAGTAATCTGAATGTGTTTTAGATATCATTCATTATTTTATAAGATTTTCTTTAAAATTTCTTTATCTCAACACTAGTGCGAGCGAAAGAAATTTTCATTTATCATAAATCCCTGATTTGACGCGGATTAACAAACTTTGTAGCATTTTCAGCCTGAAGAAATTTTGGGCAATGTACTGGCATGTGTATCCATTCATTTGGACTTGAACTGCATTCGATAATGCTATTTCCAACCAAAAATATGCTGGAGGGCATAGTTTCAAAAAAGTTCAAAAAGTCAAGATTTTTGTGAAATGTCTTTTCCTTCGTCAGTTCATATCTTTTATAAATTGAAAAAAAAAAAAAAAATCCCTGTAACCTAACACGTTGGCACGACCACCTATGCAGTTTTTTCTTTTTGCCGTATTGTGCTTCAAATGCTGTTTTTACTATGAGTAATGTTAAGGGCTTATAAATTATTACAGTCGGACCTCGTTAGAACGAACCCAAAAGTACTTTTAAATAAATTCGTCTTAACGGTAGTTCGTTTTATCCGAGAAACAATGAAATCCTGTTTTAGAAAGCAAAACAGGAATTTCAAGCTATATTTTCCAGTACACAATGCTCAATTTAAATCCCTAATGCATGTGTAAATGAATGCTATAGATTTCGAATTTTGTCATTAAAACAACTTTTTGGTTCTGAAATAAAAAGTTTTGAAAGTAAAAATTCAATACATTTAAACGTTTATTAACTAAAATTGGACATAAAGAGAAAATATTTCAAAATTAACTTAGATATATATCCTAGGTATTGTTTTCTAAAATTACTCAGTCATAATTCATTGTTTCCTACTTCTTTCCGAACAATTGCTCCAGAAGTCTTCAATGGTATCTAAATTGTTTAGGTATTCTGATGAATTTTTCATTTTTTTTTTTCGCTGTTTGGTAAAAGTGAAAAAGGACTTTTGTTTGTTTCGTATTGATTTGAAGTTCGAACGGTAGGGACCACAAATAAGAGATCCGATAGTTCGAATTGAGCGTGTTCGTCTTAAAGGAAAAGAAATAGCGTTATTTGTTAATACGTCAGGACGGGGAACGCAAATGTAGTTCGTCTTAGCAGTAATTCGTTTTAAGCGTGTGTGAATTAAGGAAGTTCGACTGCATAATAAATAAATATCGATGTGATTTCCTGACTTTTATAATGCAAATGTCAATTCAAATGTGTTACTTTATAAAAAAACAAATAATGTTTTATTTCAAGCTATAGCACAGAAAAAACAGTTTTTTGAACAAAAAAAAAAGTGAGTCATGTTTGTACTACGGTGTGAGTCACGTTATCGCTTCTTCTCCCATTAATAAAAACAATTCATTTTTCTACTTCTATTTCTGATTGATCGTTTAAGAACTGCAATTACGTGAAAAAACATCTTTAAACATGTACAAATAGAAAAAATGAATGTATTTAACATAGCATAAAAGTAGCTTCCTTTTTTAGTGTGGGTCGCACTTGTGTAGCAGAATATAATTTCAATACAAATTTCCAATATAGCTAAGGTCACAAGAAAACGCTTTCTGAAGATCTCTAGCCGTATTGGAAACTTAGGAAAAAAATCGTGAAGAATCGCTTCGCTAGATCTTTGTTTAAAAATGAATGTTTAGTCTTTCCGAAATGACTTATTTGCTTGCTATCGACGCCGCCCATTTACGGTAAGGGAAAGGAGGGTAAGAGTGCGCAGTCGGTTAAGAGTACGCAGGAACTTTTTTCCCTGTTGGCAACACTGCAAGCAGAAGCGAGTGTTTTTTCCGCTTGCTTTCTTTCATATATTTTTTTAAGATAAAACTTTCATTTTGTGTAATTAAGTTTCTAACTAAATAAACTATGATTCAGTCAATTTTCAAGGTTCTCACTTTTCAATTCTCATTTTTAAAACGAACAATTCACTAGGTGCGTACCCTTACCCTCCTTTCCCTTACTAAGTACTTAAAGTTCGATGGAATTTTTATTATCATTGTGTAATATAAATTATTTGTAGCATTCAATCAATCATCGCATTGTTAATTACAAGAGATCTATTTTTACGGATCCCAACTGTTATGGATATGCATCCAAAAAAAAAAAAAAAACGTATTGCACATACGTGAGAGAGGAAAAGCAGAGATACCAGCAAAAGGCGCTGTCAAGGAAGATAATTGTCTTTTCGAGACATAACGAGAGAGAGAAAAGAACGAACTGCTAGAAGACCAAAAGAAGAAATAATGATAAAATAAATAAATAGTTGAGCTAAAGATAAATAAATAAAAAATATTTTAAAGTCAAAGAATGAATAAAATAAGGATAAAAAAAATCCCAAAAACAAGAACAGTAAATAAGCAAAGAGTAAAATAAACCATACTATGTAAATAAATAATTGAAGAACAAATACAATAAACTTAACCTTTGCTGTGAGTGCTATTTTCGTAAACGCACGTTCGTCAGCATTTTTTCTGATCCCAACTGTTATAGCAAGAAATGGCTAGAAAAAATTAATTCCACAAGGCGAGGACAGAAATAACAATTAGTAAAAATCATAATAAAATAAAGAATTGAACAGGTAAAAATTAAATTAGGTTTTACTAACCTCATTTCAGGTACTTAGAAGCAAAGGGGTGTAAGTGACCAAAATGAAAATTTTGAGATACCTAGTGCAAATGATAAATTAAACACCCTTCTGTTTTGTAGGAAAGAGATTCCAGTGGTAACTTTGACAGATCACTGCAAAAAAGCGTGGTTTAAAAAAATTACTAAATAGAAGTTGCATTCCGTTTGGTGGCAAAGGGATGTAAGTGCACTTACATCCGTTTGCCTCTAAATAAAATTATTTGATTTTTCAGTTAGTTTAAATACGCGATGCAGACGATCTGTATACGAAACTTAAAGCGGAGAAGAAGAAAAAAAATGGGAAAAGAATTCTGAATTGTTGAATAATAATAATAATAATAACAAGGGTTAAATTGTCTGCAGATTTTATTTTTGTCATGCTTTGTTTTCGGCAATTTGTCTAATGCCAATGGTTTTTAGTTTGTTGATAAAAATAATTATTCGAAATTTATATCATGCAGTTTTTAATAAAGTTTATATCACTAACAAACGATCTTTATTACTGTGTAAATTAGCGAAATGAACAAGACACTTTTTCATTTAGTGGCAAAGGGGTGTAAGTTAACTAGTTGGAAGCAAAGGGGTGTAAGTAAAAATAAGCTATTTGTAAAAAAATCCTACGCCAAATCTAATTATCAGAAACACTTTACACTTCATATTTAAACTAACACATACATATAGGACTCAAAAATAAAAATATTATCTATATGAAGAACCTCTAGAATTTCATATGGGAATTAAACTTCGAACGAGTTTTACTCAAAATGATACTTTTGTCACTTACCTCCCTTTGCTTCTCACCGCTTCATTTCGAATGCTCTATACTTTTCCTTCTTTTTATAATAATAGTTAATATTATTATTTCTTTTTTTGCGCGTGAGCATAATTCGTTTATCTTCACACAGATTGCTATAACTGTCGGAATTCGTCGATATGCGGACGAAGCTCATTTAATGATGTGTGTGTGCTAGTACCCTAAATCTCCTTGATGCAATAGCGTAGAGCAATAACTGTTGACATAAGTCCGACTTCCTGTTAAAAACACTATTTTATAAACTAGATGTCTCAAAAAAGACCCTCCACATACCCTCGAAAATACCCACAGAATTTTTAACATACCCGAGTTTTGCGTAATGATTACCCGCACGTTGGCTCGTCGGGATAATACGCAATACTTCCTCACTTGTAAGGTCGCCGGCAATACTCATGCTAGCGGTTTTAAAAAGTTGGCAGTTTTTCTGCATAAAGCGAGGCTTTCGTTCACGGCATTCATATATAAATAAAATTGTTGTTAAATCAAAACTGGTAGTTAATTATTGACACTAGAAAGTCTTGAATTCGAGATGTAACAATAAAAAATCCGGAATCTTGTTCTGTCTCTTGGTGGCACTGGAAAAAGTTAACTTTAAAACTAGATGCCTCCTTTAGCAAATTATGGCACGCCGGCTAGGAGTTCACTTCGCCCATCACGATTCGATTTTGGGTTTGCGTGCGTGTCTTTAATTCTTTAAGGACCGTGCTTTATTTTCTGGAAAGTAGGAACAAAATGCCTATTTTCTATTCGAGAAAATTGTAAAAATATTAAGTGTAAATTGTAAAATGAACCAGCTAGCTCTAATTACATCTAGTGATACCATCTATATTTGAAATATGAAAGCAAAATAGCCAAGCACGTGAATTGTTTGTAATTTTTTGGACGCTGCTTTTTGAACAATCCTGCCCGGAAATATGACAGGCACGAGAAATAGACAGCGAAACGTCGCTCTTTCATTTTAACGAATGCGAGAACAGACACGCACACACACACAAAATGTGTTGAATACATTAACAAAAACAAAAAAAAAAAATATCATTCTAACTTGGGAAATACATTGTTTGGGTATATTTTGCTTGCAAATACTCATGTTTTTTTTAACTATACTTTATAACTAGAAGACGGTTTTAACATTTTTTAATGTAACAGTTCTTTGGGTAATCAAGGAATTATCATTTATTTTGTAATACGCTTATAATAGTTTCGCCTGTGTTAAGTATATAATAAACTATATCATTTCAGTTTTAACCATTTTCCTCAAGTCCCAATTCTTTGATACTTTGCGCAGAAAAAGATTACAGATTACAATAGAACCTGCAGGGTGCATATTTTGTTGTTTGTTTCTTCTTTTTTTATTTTTTTATTCCATTTTTAAGCAAACTTTACCCTCAAATTGATTAATATGGGGGCAATAAATCATTCGCACATGTTGTTCGGACATGTATTTTTTAGACAAACATGCCCGACAGGGCATGTAAATTTTAAAGAATTTTCGAGCCCTGGTCACTTCCTTGCATTACATTTTGAGATAGGACCCCCACAAAAAGGGTGCATCAACATACATAAACACATACAAACCTTTTACGATAATGATCAAAATGTGTTAATTCGTGAGAACTCAAAAATCGACATTTTTTGCGAACACAAAATTTATTTTTGTCCACTTCGAAAGCCAGAACAAAAAGAAAACTAAGTCTTCGAAAAAGGTATACAAGAAAATAAAATTTTAATTCTAGCTTTAATCCCTTTAGTTATCAATGTACGCTAGCCCAAAGCTATCTTCTAAATTCTGAAGCGTCTTATCTGGTCGATGAAATTCGCCCACTTGTTGCTATCGCTAATGCCACTTAAAAATCCAAGCTTTCCTCTCCGGACGACCAGTAATGAACGCAGACAAAGGGAGCGCCTTCCGTTTATTAACCCTTTAACGCATTTGCCCGTGTCTGACACGGGCGAAAATTACCGGAAAGTTTGCCCTTGCCCGTGCGTTAAGTTATTTTTAATGCCCGTCTGAGATCCGTTCACACTTTATTTGTATGATATATTTTTTCTATGTAACTTTTACCAAACCCTCCGCTAACCTAGACACCCTCCCCCCAACTTGAAATTGCAAAGAATAACTTACACTGTACTAGTTTTTCAGAAAAAAAAGCTCGTGCTTGAAGGGGTTAATGACCTCAGCTAGGGTGGAAGTAAGACTTGGTTCAGAGGCGTCTCTTAATTTAGAACGACCTTCCAGATGAGAGACCGTTGCATAGGTTGCACGCCCAGAGATATTACTTCAAACTTGGAGGACACTGGAGCCACGACAAATTATGCGTGCACCAGCTTCCATTAGTGTAGATGGTCCCGGCGCAATCAGCCGCAAAAGGTGGTCACCCTTCCAAACACTGACTTCGGTCAATGTTGCTTTACTTTCGGTGTTCCTTAGGAACCGAGCTTCTTCCAACTGGTCCACTGCGGGATATTCAGGTAAATTGTTTACTAAAAATCATACACACTTTCATTGGATGTTAACTGACTAGTCATGACCATAACTAAATAATAATTAGTAAAATTTATATTATTTTTATGCAATTAAAAATGCTGAAAGAATAAATAAAACGGCAATTTTTGTGTTGTTGTGACTCACAGGAACGCGTAATCCTAAAGAATAGTTTTCCTAGTCCCGATTCTGGCAACCATCTGCTTTACAGCATTAATCACCAACCGATGCGACCTATGTCAAACACTCGAACTGCCGATTTGAGCGTTATGATTGGTTAATGCAGCCTTTGACCTGCAGTTGGAAGGTTCAAATCACCTGGTGAATAAGGGCGTTAGAGATCTCCTTGAACATGGAAGTTTCTAATCCGCCGCTTCTGATTTCAAGACTACAACTGCACCCATCACAGTAAGTAAAAATATCTTACCGAAAACACTATCAGTTTTAAAGAATATTTGACAAAGAAATGTTTACATATGAGTGTAACGTATTATAATTAGTAACTTATTTAAAATCCTTTTTACTAATATTTTTATTCAATTTATAATGCATGTCTTAAAAAATGTCCATATCTATAAATGCGACAAAGCCGACCCCCATCTTAGCGTAGTAGATTTATCTGTTTAACTTTTAATTCCGTAATTGGTTTATAATCGTGAACTAAAGGATCGCAAATTCTAATTCCTGTAATTGGTTTATAATCATGAAATGAAAGAACGCAAATTCTAATTCTCGTAATTGGTTTATGCTTATGAACTAAAGGATCGCAAATTCCAATTCCTGCAATTGGTTTATGACCATGAAATAAAAAGTTGAAAATTCTAATTTTTGCAATTGGTTTATAATCATGAAATAAAGGATTGCAAATTTTAACTCAGTGCCAAAATTTTTTGTGAAGTTTGATTTTTACCGAAACGCCGACGATGGTTACTTACAACCTCTAGACTGGAAAAGACCATAAAAATTATTTTTAGATCAGATAGAAAAATTGCATTTTCAATTCATTGAATAAAAATATTGTGCACTAAAATATAAATTGCGCTTTGTTTTCCTCCGCATTTTTTACTAATAACGATTTCAGAACACAGCGTGCTATGGATCTCAAGAGAATCGCAGCTTAAAAAATATGCATCACCCCTCCCCCTCCTAAAAGCAGAAAATTCTAGTTGCACCACTAAATTTTTTTGAACAGTTTTGGTAGACTTAAGAATTACGCGAATGATTCTTTGCCAATTTTATGAAAAATGCAAATCCGTTTTAAAACACGCCTAAACTATTCTCTAATTAATGAAACATTCCCCACCGAATTTTCACTGAAATTTGCCGAATTATGCAAAGTACTAATGAAGTTTTGAAAATCTATATAAACATGGAAAAATCTTCTCCTCCACCTCGCCGTTTCTTAAAAAGTTCAAATCAGTTTTTCAAAATTGCAACTTTTTTCTTTTGTAAGGACCTTCAAAATTTTTGCTTACATTCAAATGCCGTTGATTCATATTTATTCGCATCATACTTAAATGAGGAATGTTGATTAGTTATTTTTAAAATAGTTCCACTCTTAGTCTATTTATTTATTTATTAATAATCATTATGTTTCGCATTTCCCTTGTTTTCATGTTTAATGGGTAATAATAGTCGGAATTATGAGCCACTGTCTTTTGATGCCCGAGCCATTCCATTTCAGATCAGGCAGAAGGTGTCACATGACCCACACAGATTTTTTTGAAACAAATTCAGTAGTTACAACTGAGGGACATATAAAATATCCCAAAAGAATTTTCCAAAAAAAAAAAAAAAATATTTCCCTAATTACAGACTTTTAAAATTTGGGACAAAGTTGCCCGTTTTCAGAAAATCAGCAAAACACTCACTTTTAAAATGGCCACTGTTTCAAAAGTTTTTAACCGATTCGATTATTTTTTTTTCTATAAATAATGAAGGGATGGTATTTTATTTAGACACTAATTTTAAAAATCTAGTTGGCTTCATTGGTAAAGAAAAAAAAATATTTCTGAAGTGAAAAAATCGTATTTTTACCGACTTAATGATTTTTTTTTTCCTTATGAAAGAAATTTACTTTTGACAAAACATAGGAAGCAATTTAAAGTGCTGTTATGGAAGTTTGGTATCAAATTTTATTGTAACCCTGAGATGCATATCCTCTCAGAATTTCAAGTTTGAAATTTGAAAATGTTCAAAAATTACGTTATTACTCAAAAAAAAAAACATTTTTTTTAAATCTGAAAATCTGCTGATTTGTTGCCCTTAAAGTGCTTAATGAGCCGCTATCAATTATATTGTGTATTTTTGCCCCAGACATTTTACATGATTTTTCAAAAATGGCCTTTTGTGCGTTTCTCAAAAGAGCCAGAAATTCAAACTTGTTCTTATTTAATCACCTTTATCTAAAATGTAAGCAATATTCATTAAGAAATATTATATTTATTCATTAAGATATATTGTCCAATCTTCCCACTTTGATGCGTGGTTAAGAACGTGCAGGTAAAATGCATCATTTATTGGAGCGCGCATTCGAGTGTCATTCTTAGCCACGTTCTTGAGGGTCCTAAAATTGCATTTACACGCATGCTCTTTCCCGGGGATCTGAGGGCTCGCCTTCCGGTTAAGAGCGTGTGTGCAAAGGCTGCTTTTCTCAACGCTGCCGTTTGGTACTGAAATTTGTACCTATCCAACATAAGCAATTATGCCCTATAATAACTGCAGCCATTGTTTTTCATTTCGCAGCGCCATCTGGTAGAAACGAATGGAACTAATCAAAAGGCTTATTTCTTCGAATAATGAATTTTATAGTCTTATTTTACAAACGACCTTTACATATTCAAATTATAAAGCGCCCTTCTCATAACTTAAATATTACATCGTTAAATGACTTAGTTAAGACTCTCCTAGATCATTATTAGAAGAATATATTATTAGAAGAAAATCTAAAAAGAAAGAAGACGGATTTAAGGGAAAGAGAAACCGAGCACATGTCATATAATTGTGAGCTGCGTATCAATAACACTTTATTACCCTGCATTATTTAATATGATTTGTTATAATGGTTGGGATCCACGCAAGTGCCAGAGGGAAATTAAATGATGCAACACAAAGTGCCTTATCGAAATCAAACTAAAATAGAAATCTCATCCTCTTCACGAGCAATCAACTAACTACCTTCGAGCTTGTTGTCTAAAAATGCTAACGTATTTTTTACCTCATTAACATTTTAGTCTTTTCTTCCCTAGCTCGGAGATGATAAGGAACTTTAAAATTCCGACTAATTGGCACCTGGGAGGTTGGGGGGGATTAGCTGCCTGAACTTTACCTTTCATAATTTCCCTAATCGGTTATTATGAAATGCGCTGTCAGAGGTCTAACTGGTCGGCTTGTTAAATCGTTTTTTAAAAAATGAATGCCAAAAGTTAGATGCCATTTACAACATCATCGACTAATTTGCATTTGTTTGTAGCTTTTAATCAATCATAACACCGTCAGTTATTTGAGATGCATTTTTGCGGATCCCAAAGGTTATAGATATGTATGCTGAAAAATAATGAATTGCATATGTGTGAGATCGGGAATATTGCCAGCGAAGGGAAAGGAAATGACAGCAAAAAATTCGAATTGAGCATGGTGGAAGACCAAAAGAAATAGAGGAAAAAACATAAATAAAGAATAAAAAAATGAATTTAGAACTTAAAATTTCAAAATCAAAAAATGAATAAGATAAAATAAAAAAAGAATCGAAAATGTAAGAGAAAATTAAAATTAAATAAATCCGAAAATAAGAAAAATAAATAAACAATGGGAGAAGTACACTAATCTTGTGCAAATAAATAAGGGACGAACAAAAGATACCAACTTAACTTTTGCTGTGAGTTATTTTCGAAAATGCACGATCGTCAGCACTTTTTCTGATCCCAATTGTTATAGTAAGGTCCACAAGGGCGAGAGCGACAAATAATAACAATCATTATAAAATAAATAAATGAGCAGGTAAAATAAAATTGACTTTAAAATTGAATAAAAAAATGAATTTAGAACTTAAAATTTCAAAATCAAAAAATGAATAAGATAAAATAAAAAAAGAATCGGAAATGTAAGAGAAAATTAAAATTAAATAAATCCGAAAATAAGAAAAATAAATAAACAATGGGTGAAGTACACTAATCTTGTGCAAATAAATAAGGGACGAACAAAAGATACCAACTTAACTTTTGCTGTGAGTTATTTTCGAAAATGCACGATCGTCAGCACTTTTGCTGATCCCAATTGTTATAGTAAGGTCCACAAGGGCGAGACCGACAAATAATAACAATCATTATAAAATAAATAAATGAGCAGGTAAAATAAAATTGACTTTCATTACTAATCTCATTTCGTAATACTCGCTACTTTTCTTTGTTTTTGTATTATTACGCACATGCCTAATTCGTTTTTTTGCAATAACAATTGGGATCCATAGATATACGGGCGAAGCTCATTCGATCATGTGTGTAGAGTTTGTACCCTAAAACTCCGTGATGCAATTTCTTACAGGAATATCTGTTGTCATTAATTACGCTGTTTTAAAAATTCTGGAATTTTTTCTAAAGAAAGTATTTTGGACAGAACTGTAAATCTGAAACTTCCTCTATGAAAAATTTTAAACACTTGATGTCTCAAAAATACCCATTTAATATGATTTGACTTTAGGGTAGTTATCTGCGCATTGGTATACTTGCCGCCATATCAACCGAACATTGAAATCGATTTGATCTCCGCCCTTTTTGAATGGGATTTCTAGAGGCTTTTAGGAATGTTTCATGAGAGATTGTCTGGGAGTATTTTTGATATTTATATGTCTCAATAATTTTGTGAAAACTGGCAGTTAACGACAACGACTATATGATTTCGAACTTTTAACTTTACAGTTTTTTTAGCTTTTTTATTTATTTTTTTATTCTTGATGGAATGACACACGTAAGTGTCATATGTGAAAGAATTTTTTTATGCAACAAGTTTTTATTTTTTTAGATAATTTTTTTAAGGTCACGCGCAGAAAGGAGGGAATTTTCCGCACACATGCATTGTTTTGCATATAACCGCATCACCCCACTGTGATGACACAAGGCAAGTGAGAAATTTGTATTTTTACTTTTCTCATCATGATGGCTAAACCAGATTCTGGATGTCCCTCAGTGGCCTAGAATGAAATCTGTTGCCATGTTTCGTCTGTTATAAACATTTATGTCGCATCAAGGTGGTTGCTGACCCTTTTTGTACCTTGTGTGACCTTCTCGAGGAGATGAATTGGACATGTCTCACCTGTTCCTCGGGCATCGATCTGGGAACGACACTGAACTGCTCGCAATCATTTATAGATTATTGTTATCTTTCGATGTTCAATTGTGTTTTAATGTGCTATTTGAAATAAAAAACTTTTTTCATCTCTGGAAAATTAAACTCTGATGAAAACCCAATGACATCATAGATGCCAGTTTTGGCACGTTGTTTGATTGACCTTTTACAAACCCAGTCTTCACAATGAAGTATAAATTTCAGATTGACAAAAAACAATGATGAGATAAAAAGCAAACGTGTTCGGATCCACTCAAAGTCTGCAGTGGAACTTGCTGGGTAATAATAATTTCACGCTGTTTCTTGGGACAGAGATTTTAAGAAATTAAGTGACAGTCAATTGCTAGATTTCTTAGTCTGGCATTAGAGTATTTTGGAGCTTTGTAATTGTCTTCGTCATATTTAGCTGCTTGCCTGATTACACAGAATTATCTCGGGTTCACATATATTGCATACTTATTTTGCAGAGAAAACTCGGGCGAAGCAGAATTCGTCAGTATGCAATCTTTTATCACGGTTTTACTCGGCCTGGAGCAAATGAAAGGAAATATTCAGTTTTGATAGGCAGTTTGCTAAGTTTTGTCCCTTGTTTAAAATAAACTATCATACAAAGAATAATATTTAACTTTTTTCGTTTACCCGAGATAACTCGGTATAGTAAATTAATACTGAATGCTTTTACACCTGTAAAAAATAAAAATTCAACTAAAAACCTACATATTTTGTTTTGCTACGTTTTCTTCTATTTAATAATAAAATAGAAAATGCAATGATTTTTTGCAATTAAAAAATAAATTGTAAGGGAAGCGGTTAAGCGCCAAAATCAAAATATTTAATAGGCTGAAACTTTTTCCTATATTCAAGCAGCGTTCGAAATCTTTGGTGGTCCGGGACGTACATTAGCGCATCCCAAAGTAGCCAGGCTTAAACTAAGCATTGGGGCTCGACCGATGGCATTTTTAGGCCGATGGGCCGATGCCGATTGTTCCGAGATCGGCCGATGGCCGATTGCCGATTATTCTCCTCTTCCATCGGCCGATGGCCGATGCCGATGGCCGATGGAAGAAAAAGTCGCTTTAAACCATTAAAACGTGTAGAAGGCTTGTCAAAATGTCATTTAAATCATTTATTTATTTGTATGTTTATAAAAACGAAAATGCATTATTCAAGCACCGTAAAATTGTTTGGGGGAAGTTTACATAATAATTAAAACAAAAAGAATCACTCGCGATTCTAGTAAAGTAATTAAACTATTTGGAGATCAAAAAAAAATTTAAATGAGAGGACTTCTTTTTTCTTATCTTTGCAGAAAAAAAATTCAATAACTATTGGATTGGATCGGGTCTAATTCACTTTCCTTTAACATTTTCTCTTTATAACACCTGCACTGCAAATGCCAAGTGCAGCTGCCTTTCTTTTCCTATTTTTTTCATGGAGAGGAATGCAGATGTTATAATAAAGACTAACAAATAATGTGGGTTTGTATCTTTAACGAAATTGTCAACCCCCTCCTCTCAGATATTTTTCATAATTCTTACCCCCCCCCCCCCCGTTCGTTTTTAAAAGAAAAGCCGGAACGACTATGTGTTTATGTTTCATTACAAAAGTTATTTAACTAAAAATAGCTCTTTTTCTAAAATAAAAAGAAAATGTTAAAATATTTCGCTCGCAGTAACGCCCATTCTATGTTGTAAACTAACAATAAGACAACAAGAAATATTCTAAACTGAAAGCAGATGCAACGGATTGTTGTACAGTAGCAGAGAAACTGTCAACTGTCTAACAAGTGGCATCAAAGAAGCCAAAAAAAAATGTGCTTAAAAAACGAAGTATAAACGGGGAAAAATTAAAATAATTATCGTATAAAAAAAGTTAAGATGTATTTTGAAAAAAAAATATGATAAATCTTTGAAAATAAACAAATTTTAGCATTTTTATTAAGATATTAAATCCTCTGTCGCCTGAACTCAATTTTTAAAAATTGCAAGTCGAAACTTGGACACATATAATTTCGATCAATAAACATTTATACTGGAAAATGTTTTCTTATTTTTTAACCAATCTTTTGTTGTACGCTAAAAATGAAATAATGAGAATAACCGCACACTAAAAGCAGATTCAACGAGATTGCTGCACAATTGCAGTAAAACTGTAACACGTGGGATCGAAGAAGAAAAAAAAAAAAAAAAAAACGCCAAGAATACAAATTTTGCACAGGTAAAAATTATTATCGTACTTTGATTGAGTTGACTTTAACAGAGTATTGTTAACAGTTTTCGAATAATAAAAAACATGACAAACTAAAAGCAGATAATATAATATTATTGCACAATGACATCTAATGCACTAAGTCATTATTAGACGAAAAACGGACAAAAATGAGGCAACTAACCTAATTCGGAAAACAAATAGCACTCATAAGACGCCTCTATTACTTTTACTTTAACATATCGTATTTACGCGAGCATCCTGCTCAAAGAGAAATAATTTTAATAATGACGGTTTTCGGGCAGCGATCGCTTAAACTATTTTTCCGAATTTTTTATCGAATACTTTGTAGAATGACATTATTTTTGTGCTTTTTTTTAACTGATGTGCTGAAGCTGCCTGTTATTGTATGGAAATAGAAATCTAGCTATAGAGAAAAAAGAAAGTTAAAGACAGAATGTGTTCTGGAAAGTTGTACCTGTGAAAAACATCGGCCTTGCATCGGCTTTTGGATGTTTTTCAAGGCCGATGGGCCGATGTTTTTCTAAAGTTAACATCGGCTGCCGATGCCGATGGCCGATGGCAACTTTGTTGAACCATCGGCGCCGATTCAAAATTACTAGTAACTGCTTGGGATGCGCTAATAAATTTTTATGCGCAGTAATTGAAGTAGTATTCACATAGCTGGGCCGTGGTAGCCTAGTGGTTAGCACGTCGGACTTCCACCTGGAAGGTCGCGCGTTCGATACCCACTGAAGACCACCATGTATACTTGGGGATATGTGCATGTAAAATCCGTAGACCCCACTACCTCTCCCCGTGCGTAAGCAATCCTAAGGCCTCGGCTAACAGGTAGGGGTCTGGTGGAGAAAAGTATTCACATAGCAAATGCGTTCAGCTTGCATGTGTGTGGATAATTACTCGAAAGTGTTTATAAGCCCCGTGGGTATTTTCGAGGGTAATTATAAACTGAGGGTACTTGTTGGGATATTTCTGAAACATCAACTTTAAAAAAATGTTCATTAAGAAACATTCAGTTGTACGTTTCTGTCAAAGCGCTTTGTCTTACAATATAAAAAAAAAAAACACAATTTTTTAAACTTTCTAATTATTGTAAACAGCTGTAATTACTGTGCCCCATCGCGTCAGGGAATTTTAGGTACAAACATGCCTGAATGAGCTTCGTACGCATGTCTTCGGCACTTAACAACTAAAGCAATGTGTTTGAGGAATTTCGCATGCGCAATATTAATAGAAATAAATGTTAAAATAGATACGAGGGGAAAAAATGAGCATTTAAACATGAGATTAATAGACAATCCATGTTTAAATGTTTAGTTAGTTATTTATTTTATTACTTTTGCTAATATTATTTTTATTGTTAATATTATTGTCATTGTAATATTATCATTTTTACTTATAATGCCCATTTGTTGTTTTAAAATTTGACATAGCAGAAGTTGGAGATTAAAATGCGTGTGATATGACTGATAATGGCTGTATTCTAATTGCCGATAATGAATACCTAAATTTGGATTTGCTAATAGAATTAAAAATAAAAGTAATAATAAAAATGAAAAATAAATAAATAAATAAAAATAGTAATCTCAATAAATGAATATGCCTTTTATACTATTACTTACGAATGTAAATGTACGTACCTTCTATATTTTCGTTCTTCTATGTCAGTTCGTTTTTTCTGCCAAAGTCTTGCTATAGCAATTGGGATCAGCAAATACGTAGGGCGAACGTATCTTTCCGGAAGTAGGGTTAGCAGGAAAAGTTAATTATTTTTTATTTTGTTTTCATTTATTTATTTAATACAAGATTGGATGCATATCTAAAACTATATGGTAAAGTGTGATTGATATTGTTTTAAGAATTAATTAATATTTCTGTTTAAAATTAATGCCTCTTGTAATTATCTGAAGAGTAGCCCCCCCCCCCCCCTGAAATCCATTTTGAAGGTGGTAGTGCCTATCTCCTTTTTCGAAATAATTTCTGTATTCATTTAACTACTAATGATCTGGGAGAGTCCAAGTAATTCCTTTAACAATACAAAATTCAATTGATAAGAAAAGAAATTTAGAATTCGAGCACAGAAAGGTTATGTGTAAAGAGATACTGAAAATGATAAAGGTACCGTTCAGTTTGCTCACTTTCCAAGATAGAAGTACAAAGCAAAGTAGTAAATGTTTACTCGCTGACACAGACAAAAAGCAAAAAATAATCTCCAGTACTTGTTGCATAGTTTTTCTGTTTCGTCTTGCGGTGCTATCTATCGAACAGTGATAGTACTAAGCGAAGCTCTATTAAGCGGAATATTTCTAACTTGCCACTATAATGGTCTTATTATTCCAATCAGTATTCAGATTTTAAAGCTTCTTTCTCATGGACCGAAATTTACGTCGTCAAATGAATTACTTAGACTCCTGGTTCAATAGTAGTAAAATAAATTTTAAATAATCCTCCCCCCCCCCCCAAAAAAAAAAAAGAAAACCGTCTTCACGACTGATTTTACGGAAAAAACCGAGCTACTTTCATATGATTGTGAGCTAGCTGCATTGAATTAATAGTAAAATGTAATTCATACCTCAAACTATCAATGACACTTCATTTACCATGCCTTGGTTGGGATACGCGAAAATGCTATGGAGAAGCGAATAAATGAGGTAAAACAAAGTGTCTTATGGAAATCAAACTATAACAGAATTCGCATGATCCTCGCGAGCAATCAACTAACTACCTCCGAGCTAGTTGTCTAAAAGTGCTAACGTACTTTTTAACTCATAAAACTTTTATCTTGTGTATTCCCGAACTTTACGATTCCGACTAATTGGCTAGAGGTGAATTGAGTTTTCGGCACTTTACCAGCTCTTTTCGACCAATCGGCCAAGAATGTAGTGCGCTAATGAATGTCTAACTGGTCGCGTTGCTATATCTTTGTTAAAAAATGAATGTTTAGTCTTTCCTAAATGAATTATTTGCTTGCTTTCGACATCGCCCGTTTGCAGTGTCAAGTGCATAAAGTTCGATGACATTTACAATATAATCGGGTAATTTACATTTTAATCTTTTTTACAGCGTTACCTAATAAAGCGTTGATTACACCGTGCAACACGAAAAAGGTCCTTCAGATGAAAATGTGTGTTTCTCATGCATTTTTGGCTGGAATTATGAATGGGCAATTATTTTTTGTCTACCACTCACCATTTTCTCCAAAATCAACATTTTACCTTTTTACGTAGTACATTTTTATACTTTCGTAGGTTATTGACTTAATTTATCATAAATTATATCTTACTCATGTTGTTGTTGCTAATTCCCATCTGGTCTGACGGAGTCAGACCAGATCAATAAATCCGTTGACAAAAAGGAAGTCCGAAACCAAAAGGGGAGAGGAATGGATGTCGTCCCAGTCCAGCTCTAAACAGGACAAGATATGCTCAGGTGATTCCTGGGTTTGCTGGCATTTAGGGCAAAGGGGGAAGATCTTATGGTTTATCTTATTCATTGACTGAATCTTTATATTATATCAGACATTATTAGCTATTTTTTTTTATTTTGGTTTATATTTTTTGGTTTTGGTTTTTTTATTTTGGTTGTACTGGACAAACAGTCCGACTGACTTATCGTATCTATATACTTTGGAAATAGATTAAGCGACACCTTTAGATTAGTATTATTTTGCTTTGAATTTTTTTAATCGAATACATTCTTTTTTATTTTGCTCGTGATATTTCTTCTTCTTTAAATTATAAATAGTAAGAAATGCACTGTGAATTGTACAAATATTGTTGGTTGTAGTTGTAAAGAGTGATATAAAAGTGTGAGGAATAAAAATGTCTCAGAAATTGCTTCGAATATACGTCGAAAGCTGTAGAAAAAAAACTAATTCCAAAATTT
Source organism: Octonoba sinensis (assembly GCA_038502835.1). Classification (NCBI taxonomy): domain Eukaryota; kingdom Metazoa; phylum Arthropoda; class Arachnida; order Araneae; family Uloboridae; genus Octonoba; species Octonoba sinensis. Next base: position 21,065,108 of record CM076601.1, on the reverse strand, counting down.
CTTGATTGATATGACTAAAACTCATCAATAACTACTAACTTTTTAAAAAAAAGTAACAAAATCAGTTGACAAACAGAAGAAAAAATGGTACATCACTGTTTTATCTTTGCCTATTTATATATCAATTTTGTATATCATTTCTGGTTCAACTCGAGTATTCCGCAAAGCTAGTTTTATTTTCCCAATTGACTTCTTGCCATTTTGATAACATTATTGCTTAAGAATTCCCTGATTTTTTCTATATTGTTGATATCAGATTGAAAACGAAATAATTAAAAACTAATTCACTGTTCGAGCAATGTTATTGAAGCGGTCAGTTGAAAGTATGAGTTGACGCATAGTCCAGCGGAAAAATATAATTTTTTAAGTGCAAAAATCATAAACAGGAAACAAATGAGACATGACCGTGCACATAAACCTCTAAATGTCTTGACCCATTAATATGTACAAGAGGCATTTGACTACAAAAACACTAGCACTAGTTTTTTCTTCGGCTTCTTTCGGAGATCATGTCACAGGTGTTACTAAATTCAACGAAGCCAAATAAATTCCTTTTTAACTCATTAGCCAATAACAAAGAATATAATTGTACCTTGTATTTCAAACGACGTATAATCTTTGACCCGCCCCAATAGAGTTTCAGAGTGGTTATAAGCAAAGCAACGAGTCATTTACAATAATTAACAAATTTGCAAGATTCTCCTGAACAGCTTGTATTTCTTATTTTGATTCCTTCAACTGTATTTTTATTTTCAGAGCATAACTTCCACTTGCAGCTAAATTTCTAATGTGATCGCACCTCCTCACTTTGGTCTTTCTGAAAATGACTTACTGAATTTTTTTTACGCAATAATAACTTGCCAGAGGAACCCCTGACATCATTTCGCGGAACCCACTTTGGGAATCGTTGTAATAAGGAAATAAATCGTTTCGACATTTAGTAATTCTTCTTCTGGTTTACCCAAAAATGTAATACGTGACGGCTGTGTTTTTCTCTCGATAATGTTGTATCATACGCTGTCAAAAACCTCATGCTATCAGTTCAAAGAATTAGTGTCATATTATACCCAAACGTATGATAAGTGACGACTATGTTTATCATTCGACGTTGTTGTATCGTCCACTGTCAAAAACCTCATGTTATCAGTTCTTAGAATTAGTATCATAATACACCCAAATATATGATAAGTGACGACTATGGTAATCATTCGACATTGTTGTATCATCCGCTGTCGAAAACCTCATGCTATCAGTTCAAAGAATTAGTGTCATATTGCACCCAAACATATAAGTGACGACTATGTTTATCATTCGATGTTGTTGTATCGTCCACTGTCAAAAACCTCATGTTATCAGTTCTTAGAATTAGTATCATAATACACCCAAATATATGATAAGTGACGACTATGGTAATCATTCGACATTGTTGTATCATCCGCTGTCGAAAACCTCATGCTATCAGTTCAAAGAATTAGTGTCATATTGCACCCAAACATATAAGTGACGACTATGTTTATCATTCGACGTTGTATCGTCCACTGTCAAAAATCTCATGTTATCAGTTCTTAGAATTTGTATCATATTACACCCAAATATATGATAAGTGACGACTATGGTAATCATTCGACATTGTTGTATCATCCGCTGTCGAAAACCTCATGCTATCAGTTCAAAGAATTAGTGTCATATTGCACCCAAACATATAAGTGACGACTATGTTTATCATTCGACGTTGTTGTACCGTCCGCTGTCAAAAATCTCGTTTTCAGTTCTTAGGATTAGTGTCACACTATATCAGTGTCTTTTAATTATTGTTATTATTTATTTTTTAATCCAAGCAAATATATTTTAAAAATATACGTTCGAGGGACCGAATTTGATTCAGAAAACTAGTCATACCTTTTCGATGATGTACATAATGCCCTGATTTGAGAATTTATTCTTTCCTAACGTCTGAATGTTGAATGATCCCACAAGCAGCGGTGGTTCCACTGCATTCTCCTCGTCGCCTTGAGATTTCATCCACCTTTTGATGTCCCGGGAGCCCCTTGAAGTTCGCGGCCATACTTTTGCGTTACACAAGGTGAGGAAAACTAGTAGCAGCACTTTAAAAAGGATTTTTCCAGACATTGCAGCCTAAGCTGTAAATCGAAAACAATAAAATAAAATGCAGGAGCTATTTTGAGCATTGAGTATGAAGAGTTCGCACGCTCTCAAGATACTCCCAGAGTTGCCAGATGCAGCTAAAATTAGCCATTATAGCTGGTTTAAAATGCTACTCGCTAAAAGTATTTTCAATTACTAGATACAAACAATTCTGGCAAATATTGGCTAATTTAAATTTAGTTTTCCGCATTAAAGTTTAGTATTTGTTTTTTCTTTATTTCAAACAAGGTTAAAAAATATGCCCAGAATTTACAGGTTCCAAACATCAGAACCGTATATCCGGTACAAGTCCGTCATGCAAAGAGATATCCGATATCCGACAAAATGAATATCCCAGTTGGAGCTTTGGCGGTAACAACAATCGAGAGCAATAGCAACAGCAACAACAACGACCGATTTAATTTAAATGGCTACTTTTGGCTAAATTGTTTCTCACAACTGGCTAAAATTCGTTTGGAAAACCTGGCAACCCTGAATACTCCCCACTTTGTAAAAACTCAACCACCAGTATAAAAGAAATATTTTTTTTTATTAAAAAATTTACAACTGATTCAAAGTAGATACGGTTCGACCACTGACTTTTAATAGTTGGACGTCTGTGCGCACAGCAGAAAAAAACAAATTCATTCGAGTTTAAGGTAACTTCGCTTTCCCGCGTTCACTTAGTACGAGAACCACAATGTTTGCTTCACTGTTTGTTGAAAGCAACTAAATTTAAAAACTGGCATATAGCATCAGTGTAGAAGAAATCAAGTAGCAGAGCGCCGATTATCCGGACTAGTCGCGCCTGAGGTAGGTCCGGTTAAAGAAAAATCCGGATAATTGGATTGACAACTTTAAAGCACAAGGGCTATGTTTTTTAGGTAGCTTCCCTTCACACGTTTTCCAGGCTTAGGACTGGCATTTGAAGTAGTGCACGATTCACCACATTACGAATAGCGCGATTAGAAGGATTTTTTTCCCGTCATTTTAAAGTTTTTTATTATTATTTGCAAAAAATGACACCAGCAGTAGTACTATACATAAAAATGATTCATAAAAAGTACTGACTGTATAAAAAAAATCATTGTGATGTAAAGCAATTATTGATAGTCTTCTGCAACATAGAGCATATTCTTTTTTTATCGGTTTCCTTTCAACGCTGCCTTCTTGTTCATAATAAACTGGTACGAAGCATAAAATTGCAGCTCTGTTCTTTTTTAAAATATCTAACACAGTTGATGTGTCGATGCCTTATTAAAGGGCTATGATGTTTCCATTTTCTCCTGTTTTCAATCTTTTAACAAATTTTTTTTTAAATCTAAAGATAACACTACACTTTTGCGCTTCCCCAGACATGTTTAAGAAACACCTTCTACACTTTGTGAAACCATGATCATTTCGTGAGGTGCAGTCTACCTTTCCTTTAGTGTTTTACGTTTGTCAAGTGAGTTTTTCAACAATGCTCCTGTAAATTAAGTTAAGCAGAGATAATTTAACTTTTGACCCCTTGACCGTGAATGCCCAGTATTTCAAATATTTTTCTTCTGCTAGTTTCAGCACTTTATTTTCGCTTCCTATTTCTCTGAAAAGAATCTTAATCCTTTTATTCAGTTCCTTCTACTCAACATACTAACTGTAACTGTAATCAAACATATCTGAGTGGAAAAGGGAAGCCCTCTTTCTTGTTACGCCAAAAGGCAAAGGAAGGAAGTGGGTTTTCAACCTCCTTTAGAGAATCTGAAAGTCAGAGTTTTCGTGTATTTTTTCCCTAGAGCGCAGGGGAAAAAACCGCACATGGTCCCTGACCAATCCAGTTCATTGGACATCTGGTTAAGCGGTGTCCGGATAAGCGGCGCTGTAGTACTTTAAACGCATTAGAACGATAACAAATCCTTCATTTCTTATACCTGCAGTTCCTCACTTGAATATGAATGAATTTTTCTTGGCATTCCGCCAGGCAGATTGCTCTGCTTGATGATAGAACTCTAGGTAAATACGATTACTTCGAACGATTCGATTTCGATCCTTATAGGCGGTCCCACAATGTGAGCTGAAACATGCATTCGAATCGTTGTTAAACCACTATAAAAAATAATGTATTGAAACGGAAGGAGCTTATTTTGAATAAAAATACTTGAAAAATGCTGTAAAACCCCGTTATATCGCGCCTCAGTATACCACGAAATCGGATATACCGCGGTGACTATCATGTCCCCCGAAGTTTAAACCTCCTTTTATCATTGCCAAAAGGGTGATTCCTTATTTAACATTGTAAGTAAAGTCAACCCGAGCACACCAATATTCTAGCCAAAGAGCAGCACCCCCCTCCACTAGACACACTAGCAGATAAAGCCCTATTGTGAAGACGTGATGTACACCTTTTTAACTTTTTTTTCTGTCATTAGAACATATAGCTTGATTTCAAAATCGGTTGCAATTGTTCTGACTTGTTTCTCTTGGCATGGGCGGAGCTCAACCTGTCAGGGACTGCTACATGCCCAACTATTCAATTTTCAGAAGTCTAGCTATGCATGAGTAACTTCTTTTATACGGCCTTTCAACCTATGTATTCAAGCATCTTTAGCATTCCTGGAAAGCAAACATATTCCCCAATGAGAGGTGCGTTCCACATCTTCCAAATCTAATTTTTTCTTGAGACCTCTCCCCCTTCACAATCCCATGTTGATATCATAAAGAGATTTTTAAGCCCCCCTTTTTTTCGGAACACGGTTGGTTTATAACTTATTGCTTGATAGACCGATTGCGCAGCTGAGATGTGTGCTTCATGCGCAGCAATTACAATGAATGAAATGACAGCAAAGAAGAAAAGGAAAAAATATAGTATAGTGGGAAGAAAAGTTATGAATAATTGATAAAGTTAAAAATGATGCAACAAAAGTGAGTATTATTTCGTGAATATGGTTCCACGGTATAGTTTTACTATACCGCGGTTATGTTATAACGAGGGAGGCAAACATGTCTCCCGACAACCGCGTTTTAACAGGGTTTTAGTGTATATAATTATTAGTTTTTACTTTATTTTTAAACCTAGTCTTAAAATTTCTTTTACGCACTTTGTATAATATTTCAAGATCGGAATGTTACCGGACACTACTTTTAATTTTAAGATCAATTAACTGCTTGAAATCATTTCTACACAATCTTCAACCCAGAGCCATTCATTCCCCAGATGATTTTTGAATACTTAACTAAAAAAATACTTACTGCATAAATTTTCTGCAGTAGCTCAACTTCTGAGTGCTACTGTTATATCCGTTAAAAATATTTTTAAATAAACGTTTGCGCGATAAGCGTTATCAGCATAACAGATGTTTAAGAAGTTTTAAAATACATTCCAGTTTCCTTTTATCAAATCTGTGTTCCTTATACCAATATCTCTACTTTCAGTTTTTTCTTTCTTTCTTTTTCTAAAGCTTAATCTAAAGTCAGAAGTTATCGAAAATGATGTAAAATTATCAAAAGTTCAAAGGTCTTCATGAAGAGCAACGAGCACGGAATTTTCGTTTCAAAGGATCTACAAAGACGTTTTAAAATAGTAAAATATTTTGATTTTCGGACCTTGACGGATTAATTTATTTTAATTGGTCCTGTGCATGGTTTGACAAATTTGCAAATGTCTGCACTCTGAGAAACGCATGCTCAAATATCACGAAACTTTCATCGTATTTGACGAAATGGCTTCGTGAAAAATGCTCAGAGTAAACCTTTCGTCAAATTGGCGAAATGTGTGTAGTAAGTTTTTAAAGTCACGTGATCGCGCGAGTAAAGGATCGTTGTAAATGACGAAATTTGCTTGACGATTGAAGAAGACTATTTTGAGGACTTGACATTTCCGTTTTTGAAGGAAAAACCATGTATTGAAGCACTACGGAAATCTTCCATTAAAATCAGTCAAAAAACACTCTGGAAATTCAGGTTTTTTTTAACAGTGTTGAACATGTGTGGATTTTTATTGGAAGTCTGCCAGGAAGATCGTTTTGGTTGATGGAATCGCATGTGGTATACGGTATACAGATGAATTCTGGAAGAAATGGTAGAAATTGTGCTGATTAGTTTTGACAAAAAACCATTTCAAGAGCAGCGTTGAAATTCAACCTGACTGAACACAAAGTAGTTCAATTGATCAAAAGTAGTACCAATCGGTCCTCAGAAAACTATGTTGGTTTTTACGTACATTCCATGGGTAAATGAGGTTTTCAAGAAGAATATTGTTCAAAACTAATTGAAAAGGATATTTAATTATTATTTATTTTTCACAATATGTTGTATCCTAGCTTTTTTTTAATGTTGTTTTTCTCAATACGTTTTATCTTTTATTTTATTAGTATTACTGTGTAATATGTACACTAAAATATATAATGTTTAGTCCTTCTTTTTCCGGGGAGGCGATAGGGAGATTTTAAAAACTAATGTATTCGATGGTGAACGTACTTCCCACAACCTTAAAAATGTACCGTCAGATTCATAGGTCTGGAACTTGTTTTGAACTTGATACATTTTGTGGCGAAGAACATTTGTAATCAGGTGCGATCACCGATGTAGTCGCGTTATTGAATTGTATCTCTATATTTTTTTGTGAAATGGAATGTAAAAAGGGCCCGCTAATGGTCCCCACACGCAGCAAGAAAAAGTTGACTCTAGAAATGTATGTTTGAGAGTTGGTTTCGATGTCTTGTACAGGCTCCAAACTTGAATGAAGTTTATTGGTAGATAACAAAAAATTTAAATTTTACGCAAACACAACAAAAATCAAACATGCAGTAATACAGTGTTGAAAAAGAGAGAAAAGATGGCGCTGCTTTGGTTCCCCCAAGAGGGAGAAAGGGGTTTGTTTATCTCTGGGGAGGCAGACGGCAGGCGAGCTATCTTGAGAAAAGAAGCATTTGGAATATGTTGAAGGTGGTCCACCTAATAATAGGTGGATCAATAGGTGTTAAATTAATCAAAGCTAGCGATTACTGAGGGGTTGGAACTTGGATCCACGTTGGAGTAAGAGTGGATGCATATAGTATTTTCTATTCTCAATAGGTGTAAATAATGTAAATAAGTAGAATTAAAATATAGGAAAATTTTATCAATGTGTATTTATTGGAAGTGCCGCCCAAGATTTCCACATACAGTTGAGGTTCGTGCTCAAAATTCTCCTTATTCTAGCGTCAAGTATCAAGAAAAATCAAAATCGTTTTAACTAGCAAGTAATCAGAACTTAACTACCGCCATCTATATTCAAACCTAGCGCCTGTTGTTGGTGTACTTTTGTATTGTATTGTATTGTATTACTGAGGGGTTGGAACTTGGATCCACGTTGGAGTAAGAGTGGATGCATATAGTATTTTCTATTCTCAATTATTTCGCATTTCTGTATATATTCTACATTATTAATTTCATTTTTTCTTGTATATTTTAAATGTAGAATTTGAAATAGACATAGTATTTGAACCGAATTTAAATTTACATTATTTCGTTTTCTTTCTAATGGGGCCGCGTGTGGTCACTAACCGTTGCAGACCTGTGCATTGCCCGGTAAATCGGCATCCGGTTTTTCAAGTAGCCCCTCTGTCGGCAGATGCCATTACCACTTTGAGAATTTTTGATGCTCAGTTTCCCCCAAGATGGCGGCACCTAAGCTCTAATTGATGCAAACTGCACTAGGAATTATTTAGCCGAGAGCATTCACGCATACGGATACGATACGCAAGGGATCTTCGCCGTGCGGTGGCCGTCGTAGAATAGCGCCGACGTGGTTATGCGTGTCGTAAGATTTGACTAAAATAACAATATCCGATCCCTGTGACGTAAGGCATACTTTGTAATATGACTGTGGCCTCGGCTCGGTAACGCAGGTCGGCCACGCTCTGCTAGCCCAGCCCTTATGGCCTGTGCTGGTTGTCAAGTGTGTCAGAGAGTTTGTGGAAAGACATGGATAATCGCGCTGCGGTTCGCACCCCCTTGTATTGCGGGTAGTCTGTGAAGGCCTCGATGCTACGTACAGTATGGCCGCAGTTGCAGCAAATACTCAAGGGATATTACTGCATTATCATATGACATGGGCGCAGACGATTTTTTGCATCTTGAAAACTTACCGACTTGCGCCAGGTATGATCCAGCGAACTTGGGCGTGCGAGGCCTGCGCCTTACCACTACGCCACCATGCCAGTTTACATTATAACTACCTGTATCAGAGAAACAAACAGGGTGAGTGCAACACCATTTGATTGATTTATCACATTTTTGGTAGTTTAACCAATAGAAATTACTTTTACATAGTTTTTAAATTAATATATGTTTGAATTATTGATCAGGACCATATGTTTTTAGAATAGTATTATTATCAGTAGAGTTATTTTTGAATTATGTTTTTATTTCAATAATTTGTTTAACTTCTTCCGAAATACAGTAGCCTCTCGTTATATCGCGATTGTCGGGGGAGTGCAAAAAAGCGCGATACATCCGAATGCGCGATCTGACCGATGCCGTTAGAAATAACTCAAAAGGTACAAGTCAATTGAGTGCCGACGCAAAAATTTTAATTTTATCTTACATAATGACAACTTTCTTGATAAAAATAAATATTTTCATAAAAATCCTTGGGCAATAGACATCTGTCTTTCATTCCATGGGGGTTAGGATCAATATAAAAAGAAATGTCAAGTGAAACGTCAACTGGTTTGAGTAGAATCATTTTGCAAACATGTAAGTTTGGGAGTGGGAGAAGAATTGTTGCAGCTTTTTAACTGCAGCAAATTCAGAAGAAAAGAAACCATTCCTGTGCTATGGCTTTGCTTAATGGGGAAAAGGGGCTTTACTGAGAAATGCAATATTTTTACTTTCAAGAACTCGAACTTAAAATTTTGGGAAACATAGCAAAAGCGGGATATATCCCAATGAGTGATATAACGAGGCGCGATATAACGGGGGTTACTGTAGCTTATTTCGAATACTAAATTTTCTTCATAAAATAATATAGCTCTTGTTATACAACGTCCTTATTAAGTGATCCGCAAAACAATTACGAATCTTCTCATTTATCGTAGAACGAAAAATTTTAAAGAAAGAAAAATAAATAAATATAATTTTATTAAGCTCTCCTAATTAACTGTAGTTAAAGCACAAAATTGAATTGAAGTCAGGTTCGAAGTGACCTCAAAAAGAATATCGGCGGTGTAGATTTGCTGAGGAACGTCCATGTGAGAAGTGACGTCCACGACAGCACCGTGTTCTACTTTGTACGCAATAGTAGCAACGGCTTCCTCAGACACCAATTCAGGATAGCGATTTCCTATTTTCTGGAGGCGCGACAGGAGATCATCGTCATCAGCTGACTGTCCGGTCAGTAATGCTTGTTCCTTTGAGATCTGGGTGGAAAATGATGATATTAAAAACTAGTAGTCAACAGCAGAAAGCAGAATTAATATCTAGTTCAAATTTAAATGGATTTCTACTTTTTAAATAATGCTTCAAGATTTTTTTACTTAAAAGCATGTCGTGACAGACGTGACAAAAAATGGACACGTCTGTCACCGCATGTTTTTATATAAAGCTTAAAAATTTTATTACTTAGACTGAAATTCTTCCGATATTTTTAAGTTTGCATGAGGATATCTAAGCAGTTCAAGGTTTATTAAGTCATTTTAATATTTTATACCTGAAATCGAAGAATTTTAATCTGAGAAATAAATATTTTGAGTTATTATACAAAAGCATGCCGTAAGAGACATGACAAAAAATGGATACGCCTGTCACCGCATGTTTTTACAAAATGATTCAAAATTTTAATCCTTAGACTGTAATTCTTTCGATATTTTTAAGTTTGCATGAGGATATCCAAGCACTCCAAAAATTATGTATTTTTGACATTTTCTACTGAAATCAAGCAAAAAAGATGTTTTGAAAGGTCCGTCTCGTATGAAATTATTCAAAGTAAAATAAGGCTATAGTTCTCACTTGTATGACAAATCCATACGTAGTCCTTTGATTACGTATTGCTTCAGGGATGGATTTTGTGCGTTCATCTTCCACAGTCACGCACAGTTTGGGACTCAGATTGTCATGCGCGGAGGATGAAGCTAGAAGGAGTGGAAAAGATTATGCAAATCAAATATTATACCCAGTGTGTCAAAGAATTTTTAAGACTTGGTTTATAAAATAGAATAAAAACTAATAATTGCATTTTCGTAAGTAGTTTTATTCAAAATCAGCTCCTCCGGTTTCAGTGCATTTGTGACAACGGTTTAACAACTGTTCGAATGCCTGTTCTAGCTCATATTGTGAGACTGTCTCCAAAGCTCGCGTCGAAGCTGTTTGTATAGTGTCAATGTCATCAAAGTAAAAAAAAAAAGTAGTAAACAAATGAACTGAGGTCTTGGAAATGGATCAGCTGATAGTTAAGGAGTTTCATGAATTTTTGATAACACAGGTAGCGCCACTGTAAGCTGAGTTCCAGCTGTGGTCTTAAAAATTCTTTGACACCCTGTGTACGAACAGCTTCGGGACCGTTCATAAATGATGTCAAGCTTTTTTCCCACATATTTGACCACCCCTCACCCCCTTTGTCACAAAATGTCACGCTATGTTGTATAAGCAGGATGTCACGCTTCTTGGTATGCCCTCCCCTCGTCACACTTTGTCCCAATTTCAAGAACTGCCCCTCCCCCCTCGAAGCGTGACGTCATTTGTGAATGGTCCCTTCGACGCGAGCTTTGGAGGCAGTCCCTCAATGTGAGCTGGAACAGGCATTCGAATAGCTGCTAAATCGCTATAACAAATGCATGGAAGCCGAAGGAGCTTATTTTGAATAAAAATACTTTAAAAAATAAAATTACAAGCTCTTATTTTATTTTATGAAACTAGTTTTAAAAATTCTTTGACGCACCTACCATTTACCACTTTTTCCTCTCTAGTGCAAAAAAAAAAAAAAAATCGAAAAAATGAAAAATTTACTGAAATGTAGAATTTTGCGATATTTTTCGGCTAATTTCTCACATACACACCCTAAAGTGGAACCAGGAGATCTTTATTCCTTAATTTTAAAACTCGTGCTCTCTTTCGAACAGGTCTAAGGAAGTTGTATTGCTATTATACAGAAGTTTGGTAGGATCTCCTTTGGAGTATGCTGTTCAGTTTTGGTCTCCGTACCTAAAAAAGGATATTACCTTATTAGAAAGGATTCAAAGGAGGGCTGCAAGATTGGTAAGTAGTCTTTCAGACTAAGATTATGAGGCTAGGCTTAAAAGGCTCAATATGTATAGTCTTGAGCAAAGGAGGGTCAGAGGGGACATGATTCAATTGGTTCAAATTCATTAAAATGGGAAATGTTGATGGACTACAGCTGTGTGCTGAAAGTAGAACCAGAGGTCATTGTTTTAAGCTTTTCAAATCTCAGTCTAATCTTGAAATTAGGAAAAATGACTACTTCAATAGGGTTGTAGGCAGTTGGAATAGTTTACCGGAAGCGACTGTTAATTGCAGTGGGGTAAAAACTTTTAAGAAAGCTCTTGATGTTCATTGGGGACTGCTAAATTGACTAGGACCAGCCTAGCTATTAGTTTTATTAAAATTTTTCTGTACTATCGCAATGAGAAATTTGAAAATATATAAATTTTATTATTTCTGTAAATGTCTACACCTTTTGCGCATTTTGTATATCGGAGCCGAAAGTTTAAAACATATTTACTGAGTGATTGAAATATTACTCCAGCCATTCCACAACCTTTTCGCACGATCGGAAAAACAATTTTTCAAAGTTTTTTCTTGTGAATACATTTACTTACTACTGCCCTATTACTAAGGAAAAAATAACAGTGATACTAATTTAAAATATACAGAAAAACCTGTAAAGTTGACCACTTGTCTAAGTTGACCACTTCTGTCAGGAGCGGAATTAGCCCTATATTATGTAATGTAGGGAAACCTTTGTAACTTGACCACTTATCTTGACCAACTGTCTATGTTGACCACTTATAACCTCCTGAGACCTGGCATCCAATAAAATGGATTTTTTGCTTATTCTCCCTGTTGTGACAGATTTTATTTTAGCAAGCAAGACCTGGGCTGGAATTATAAAGGAGGAATAGGAAATCACTTTTTAACTTTGAGAATTCGGAAACGATAGTTTATTTGTTTACAATATGACAAAGAATACGAGTCAAGTTGGAATTCGGCGCTCTCGCGGTTGTTTTGATTTTCATATTTTTTTTTAAATATTGTTCTAGGATTTTTATACAAGTTTGGACTCTTTTCTTACGTTATAAGTAATGAATAAAATTTTTTGTTTATCTATTTTTGTGTAAGTATCGCATAGTCCTACTGTAGTAATGACCTCAACATACATTCAAACGGATGTTCCCCCAGAAAAATTTAAAAATTCAAGCTTATTAATTTTTTGAAAAACATCACTTTTGATGGCCAATTGTTCAGAAAAACTAATAGTTGAGAGGATATGTGTAATTTATTTTGCTCGGGGCTCAGGAGGATACACATCAAACTTGGGTGGGGAGCATTCTAAAAACTCTTTGCAAGTTGACCGCCTAATCATTAAAATGATATTTATTTATTTAATAACAAAAATAACGTTTCCAGAATATTTCATTATGCTTCTGCACTGCAAGGATGAAACAGTAATTATAAAGCTTGTCTAAACCTCTTTCTAACGTAAACAATGGGAAAACAGCTGTAAGCATTTTGTTATTCTTTAAATGAATTTCTTCTTTTTTGTTTTATCTGAAATAGACATTTTGAACAATTATGTATTTTTAGGAAATCCTTACCGTCAAGTAAACAACCTTCGTAATTAAAAAGATACACCTTTATGTATTTACCTTTATTTTAGTTAAGTACTTAATTTTAAAGCTGCATGATGTATTGTAAGCCATTCAGGTTTAATTTCCTTAATAATATTTTTGTGAAATAAAATAGCCAAGTACTATTTCAAAGAAGGGTTAATACATGCATGTTGGTCATTGTTGGTCGGGGTTTTCAAATAAATATATTATATCTTTCGATTCGAAAGATTTTTTTTTTTTTTTTTTTGAACAAGAGGATGTTTGTTCCAAGCTTTTAAGTTACTTAGAGCGTCAATCCAAAATGTCTATAAAAATAGTTCTTTCTGGCAATTTGCTTTTTTTTTTTTTTTTTTAAACTCTTAGCACGAACATCACCGTGCGAGTACCGCTAGTGTTTTTTATTTATGTAAGCAGCGAGATGCCTGAATCCCCTGATAACCCTGAAGTCCCGAGGATACCCGGATGGTGGATAATTTCCCTTCCCTTCATTCTTAGGTCAAAAAAGGAAGGTGGCGTATTTGTAGTGGTGTCATCTAAATACATAATGAGTCAAGTCGTACTTCCATCGTTGTGGTACTTCCACGGAAGGAGCGCTCCGTACTGTCTTAATTCCTGGTAGTTCTGCGAAGGAGAGCTTGGATACCCAAGTTTGATTAGAAACAACAACAACAATATAAATCGACGCAATTCCTCTAGAGGGTGCTGAAAAACATCCGGAAACATCTTCAACGATGGTGGCAATCTGATGTCATTTTACAGATGCGTAAATAAAATTTTTTACGTCATTTCCTAGATATACCGTCAAGTGCGCCAACTTCGTGCCACGTGCGCCAACGTTGTCCCACAACGTCCTTTTAGACACAAGGACTACCAACTGGATGCCGAGGTATAAATAGAGCTTTAAAACTTTTTGTACAACTCTTAAAATTTTTCGAAGCTCTAGTTACACATCAACAGCCGTTAGGCATTCCTAGGGTCTAAAAGGACGTTGTGGCACAAAGTTGGCGCAATGTGGCACGAAGTTGGCGCACTTGACGGTATTGTTTTTCTTTTTTTTTTCCCCTAAATTAATTTTTCATTCGCTTCAAAATTTCTCTGCCCACTGTATTTTATCTTACTTACATTTTTTATTTTATGTTTAAAGTTTATTTGAGCAATAACCGAAAATGGGCTAAAAATAATCGTACTCTACTCCACCACAGTACTACCGTGCCAAATTTGGCGAAATTTCAACGTATTTAGGAGCTTTGTATAAAGAGCCAGCACACGCACACACAAAGTGTCTTTTTAATACACCGTAAATATTTTGGGTTGAAATGCCACCATTTTTGGCGTTAGTGAACACGAATTTTGGGGTAAACTTGAAAATTATTCATTTTTGATGCACTTTAATTTTTTTTAATGGTTGTCTAAAAAAATATAGACAGTATAACGTTCCTTAGCGCACTACATTTGTTAGCACCGCTACGTATCGAAATGTCATTTCGAGTGCTCATTTCTATGAAAATTGGGTGAACGAGCAATCGTAATGAATGTTTGATGCGTAGATGAGTTAACGAACATCATTTGCTAAAAAAGGATTCTGCTGTATGTATTTCTTTAGACAGACACTTGAAAGAATTTTAAATACATAAAAAAAAAATGATTTTCAACTTTACACCGAGCCAAAAATGTTTACGGTGCAGAAAAGATAAGTTTTACTTACTTCCCCCTCGAAGTTTTACTCCTACTGGCCAGTGATCAGAAACGTCTAAAGCCTAAAACAACAAGGGAAAACATGTTGCACATTATATTTGGTTCGACTCCATTGTATTCGCGGTTTTTTCTGATCTGATCAAAAACTTAAAACCGCATCAATAGGGTCTTGTTTTTTACTCATTTAAGTTGCGGAACAAATTGCAAAAATTAATTTCATACCTTTTCACGATCGAGTATTTTTGACAGGAAGAAAATATCGGCGGAGTTACTAATAGATGTTGCCACTGAAATAAAGAGCTGTTAGCTTTTCAAACTCGTTTTATTTGTGAACCGTAAATTACATTGCCCGGGCATTCACTTCTCTAATCATATATTTTGCATTATAAAAATTCTGTCAGCATTTTTAAATAACTACTTCAGAATCTAGAAAAAGAGGGGTCATGGGATTATAATGCACGCTAAATGAATTTCAGTTTATGACTAATGAATTCAGTTTTTATCTTGCTTTAGCCACCAGTATGACTTTTGCAAATATTTATTTTAAAAGAGCATTCCAATTGGAGGAATTGAAATAATCGGATTATTACACTTTGACGTACAGTTTCTTTCGTAAGTTATGAACGGAAGAGATGAAATTAATGTGTGGCTTATTCTTCGAAAATCGAGTATCTTTCAGGTCTGTGGGTCGGTTGGAGGAATTATCGAGTCGGCAAGTTTTCAATTTCCTAATAGAACTTTCAGCATAACGTTTTTAACAAAAGGTTTCGGGGATTTTTTACAAAGTTAAAACTGCAAATTTCTAATTAGTAACCAGTCTTTATGGTTATACGCCATTCCATCATGGAGTTTTAGGCAACATGCAAGGCGTACATGTTGCAATAATTGATCTTTTGAGTCTGGCGTTGTTGAACTTTAGAGTTTTTTTTATTGTTTTAGCCATATTTTGCTGTGAAAATAAGAATATTTGGTTAAAATACAGTTAAGGGGGCCTCCTTGGAAAAATTGATGATATGTGTTTGTCCTTATTCCTGTTCGGGATAACCGAATGTTTGATAGGTCGGAACATCCCTGTTGGCAAACCTCGTTGTAAAGGATCATACACGCCAATCAGAATCTGATCACGACAAATAAATTTCTTTTTATCTTTCAACTCAAACGAAACGGTTCAAAGACTCAAATTATCATCTAAAGATGTCTCGCATATTTTTATCGCGTTAAAATTGGCTCTAAAAAAGTGCGAAGTACCATTTCTGTAGTGAGTCCATATTCTTCCCTGAAGTTAAAAGTGCCTACAGAATCCCAAATCACAGCGTCTTCCATATTCAAGCCGGCTGTTACAATCCTGGAGAAAAAAAAGAGAGGAAATCATATTTTACATTTTCTTATGGTTCGAAGAAATGTAAATGTTCTACGTAAATTATCATCTTTTAGAAATAATACGTTTTCTGTAAACCCATTAATTTTAAACAACCAGAGACATTTGCATTAACGAAACTAGTTTCCTTGGACGACTATATACTTCAAACTTTGATTGTTTCAATTAGAATTCTACCAGTTTTCTTTTTCAATGGCATACAAAAGTGAGGAAACTAGTGTTACTAAATAGATATTGAAAAGATTCGCAAGACTTTCTTTAATCCTTTTCAATGATTGTTGAAAAAAAAAAAAAAAACTAAAAACTTGTCTTTTTAGCCGACTTCACAAAGGAAGGAGGTTATACATTCAGATTGTATGTATGTCGTTTTTTTTTTTAACCGACTTCACAAAGGAAGGAGGTTATACATTCAGATTGTATGTATGTCGTTTTTTTTTTGTTTGTTTGTCCACTCATAACTTCTTACCAGATAAACCGATTTTCATAATTTTTTTTTAATCGATCGAGGGTGGTTTCCCATAGGTCCCATACCTTGTTTGACCATATTCGATAATTAGAAAAAAAATTATGGGCTGAAATGTGGTCATTTTTTTGCTTTTTCAGCCATAACTTTTGACTAAATGAGCCGATTTTGATTATTTTTTCCTTGTTCGATAGAGGGTCGTCTAACTCAAATATCGCGCATTAGTTTGACTACATCTGTTTTTAGAAAAAACGCTAGGATCGATTTTTCTTTGTTGGAAAAGTTGTTAATAAAAATGAAACTCATTGTTAACAAGAAGTTCCGTCTAGAACTATACGAGCCTACTTTCCCGTATACACCAAATTCAAATTTATAATCTAGCTATCTCTTTCTCTCTTTTTCTTATTTATCTTTAGTTCTAATTATTGAAAATATACCTTTTTCAACGGATAATACATATTCATTCACTCACTCATTCATTCTTTCATTTATTCAGCCATGCATTTATTCATTCATTCGTTACCTCATTCAAGTGTTTATTCATTCATTTACGCATTCATGTATTTATTCACTCATTTATTTATATTTTCATTTATTCAATAATTTATTCATTCATTCTTTTCCTCATTCATTTATTCATTGATTTATTCTTTCACTCTTTCATTTATTCATTCATTCATTATTTCACTCATTGAGTCACTGAGAAATATCCTTGAAAATCCCGATCAAAAAATTTCATAGCAAAATAGGCTCGTAAGTTCTGGATAAACTTTCTATTTCTACATGTTCTACGTTATAAGAGATTTCCGATAAAGTTTGTTCCAAGCAAATCGGTCCGTTAGATCAGGATTTATATAGGGTTGAAATTTCCCCGTAAGCTCTGTGTTAATTTTTTGAACAGTTCAAAAATGAACAAAAACTGTTCAAATCAATATTTCACGCCGAGAACTCCTTTCAGTAAGCTTGCAATAGGAACTTGGCTCTTGTGCCCAGAGTTTACAGAATTTGCTTCAATTTTGTCCATAGGCGCTAATGTTAAAATTTTTTGAACTGTTCAAAATTGAACAAAAAGTTGTTCAAATCAAAAAGTAAAATATAGAAATGAGATGTCCTCGCCGAGATCTTTCGAATGCAAAAAGAATTTTTCCAATCGGACAATTCGTTCAAACGTTATTAGGGGGGGACAGACCGACAGACAGACAGACAGACCGACAGACAGACCGACAGACAGACCGATAGACAGACCGATAGACAGACCGATAGACAGACCAGACAGACAGACACGACAGACAGACCGACAGACAGACCGACAGACAGACAGGCAGACAGACCGGCAGACAGACAGACAGACCGACAGACAGACCGACAGACACACTTTTTCCCCATCTCAATACACTACTTTCAAATTTTTTATTTTTCAATCTTTATTTAATTACTTCACTTATTTTTGACTTTTCTTGATTTTTAACGATATTTTCACGATGCATTAAGCCTTCTTTCATGCTTTATTATTATTTTTTTTTACTTTTACGGGAAAGTAGGCTAAAAAAGAGTTTGTTGCCATTAAGATGTCATATTAAAAGCAATTATAACAAGAAATAGACTGAAGGCTTCTCTGAAGAAGAAATTAAATCCAATCAGTTTGCTTGCTCTAGTGACTCTTTAAAATCGATTTTAAAACGAAATTTATCTTTCAAACGGTTAGTTTTTAGTGTCATTCCCTCAAGGGCTTTCCCTTTGATATGTATGTTATAAAAATAGCGTATTTATATAAAAATGTATTTACACTAAAAAGAATGAAATAAAATAATTTCTGGAAAAAAATAAAACCGACTTTAAACTATAAATTGCGCTAAAAAGTAAAAAATAATATTATTCTTTAAACAACTTCGATACGACTTTTAAACATAATTTTTGAAGTCGGTGCAAAATTATGATGGATTTTGATGCATGATTCCTTTTGTAACTATGAACCAATTACAAATATAAATAGCGTAGAGTTTGCAACAGTTTCAGTGTAGAATAACGCATGGTGTAATTATAATTAGACTGTCATAATTTTGCACCGACTTCAAAAATTATGTCTAAGAGTCGTATCGAAGTTGTTTAAAGAATAATATTATTTTTTACTTTTTAGCGCAATTTATAGTTTGAAGTCGGTTCTGTTTTTTTCCAGAAATTATTTTATCTCATCTGCTCTGTCTCTGTCGCCTTTGGTGTGAATGCACGTTAGTGTCATTATACTAGTCAGTATACAGTGGACCAGATCAATCGGAATGCGCATTTTTGCTAAAATTTCACTGTTGTTGTGTCTAATGTCACTTGGGAATCTAAGCTCCCCTCGCTGGAGCGATCAGGAACTAAGGCAGACAAGGAAGCGCCTTCCGTTTATTAATGAGTGGAGGAGCGACTTGGTCAATCACTTCGAGTAGTGGGTGGAATCAAACTGTTCCTCCTAAGTTACTTATCTACTAAGAGGAGGTAGGAGGAATTGCATTGGAAACAAATACCTGTCATACGGGCAGCAGTTTGGTGACACTGTCGTGTCACGGTCGTGTCCAATGAGCCAGAAAAACTCTGGACGATTCCACAATTCGATCCATTTCCAATCCGACATCCGAACGTTGGCGCAGCCTGCGTTCATGTCGCCCATCATAATGGCGTCCTGGAATAGTTTAACAGAGAGAAACATGTATAGTCGACGTATACCGTAACTTAACAGTAAGAGGCATATGAACTCATGTTTGTGAAAATTGCAACACCATGAAGGACTTACGCGAGTGAGCTAAAATTGTCAGGAAATGCAAAGTAGCGCATGATATGCAAATGATTAGAATTTCAAATCCGTAGCGCATGCGTATGCTGCGCAGCGCCCCTCTGAACGGCGGATGGATCCGAATAAATAGACGGCTGTAGCGAGGCGTGTATGGTTATCGCTGGTTATCTGCTAGTGGTAAACGTTAGCTCAATCTTTACTTATGCCTCTTCAACGAAAGAGAGCGAGATTTGAACAACTTGAGTTTGAACGGGGGAGAATCATCGGCCTTCGTGAAGCTGGATTATCGTATCGTGCAGTAGCCGAACAACAGCACAGTGATGCGTGTTTGGAAGCAGTGGACTGACGAGGGTCGGACAACTCGGAAATCCTCGAGTGGACCCCGAAATGTGACGTTAACTCGCGATGATAGACACTTGGTCCGCATGGCGCAGACGGACCGTACAGCTTCCTCTTGACAATTGGCAGCACAGTGGTCAATAGCTACAGGTGTGTAATTGTGTGCTTCATCAATTCGTAGACGTCTGCTGCAGCGTGGACTGCGCGCAAGGACTCCTTTATACAGGATCCCCCTCACGCTAAACCATCGTCGCCTGCGGCTAGAATGGGCCAATCAGCATAGAGACTGGCGTGCTGATTGGCAGCAAGTCGTGTTTACTGACGAACCCCGCTTTAATTTGTGGTACCATGATGGCCGCATTCGTGTCAGACGCTATGCCGGTGAACGCCACCTTCCGGAGTGCATTATCGAACGCCACAGTGGACGAACACTCGGAGTTATGGTCTGGGGCGCCATAGCCTATCATGGACGACCTCAATTGGTACGAATTGTGGGCAATCTGAACAGCAACCGGTACATCAGTGAAGTTCTACAGCCCCAAGCTGTTCCCTTCCTTCAAAGCTTGCCAGGCGCTGTATTTCAACAGGACAATGCCCTCCCTCATATTGCTAGGACTATTCAATCCTTCTTTGCAACGCAGCAGGTACAGCTTCTTCCTTGGCCTGAGGATTCCCCGGATATGTCGCCAATTGAACATGTGTGGGATTTCGTTGGGGGTTTTTCGTCTCGCTCGTGATCCTCATCCTGTTGCTTCTGCAGACGAATTTTGGGTACGCATACAAATAATATGGAATGCTCTTCCTCAGGCAGACATTCAAAATTTGTTTGACTCCATGCTACGTCGTGTGGCAGCACTTATTGCGGCGCGTAGTGGCTACACAAAATACTGATTCCAATCTCTTGTTATTGTTTGTTTGCTTTGAAAATTTAATCATGTATTTGTACCACTACCACTCAACTGTGTATTAAATTTCATTCAATTATGACGTTTCCTTCATGGTGTTGCAATTTTCACAAACATGAGTTTATATAGTCGACGTATACCGTGACTTCATAGTAAGAAGCATATATATAGTCGACGTATACCGTGACTTCATAGTAAGAAGCATATATATAGTCGACGTATACCGTGACTTCATAGTAAGAAGCATATATATAGTCGACCTATACCGTGACTTCAATCCTTCATTTTGTGTACAAAAGGCCATTCCAAATCATTCATTAGGTTTCTAAGCTCTATAACTGTGAAAGCATTCCATAACCAACTATAATTAATGTTTTAATATATAGTACATTAAAAAAAGACATATTGCAAACTAATCATCTGCTTCAAATGCGTCAGCTGAAAAACATACCAGCTTAATTTTGTTGATTTCATTATGCAAATCACTACACTTTTGAAAATCGGATCACTTTCAACCCGAAACTCATAACTTAACTCACTGATAAAGCATTCTCTTGTAACTCCGAAATACGTAAGTGGTATATTTGCAATTTGTTCTACAATTAAGTCATTTCTTCAATTGTTAACATTATCGGTACAGCTCATAGCAGCAGAGAATTCTGAAACCATTTTCTCTAAAATTCATCTCAAAAAATGCTAAGAGCGGTAAACATATTATTTTCTGATCAGGAAAAAAGAATCGTATTTATTAAATTAAATACACATATAAAAAAGAAGAAAAATCGCCTGTACCCCTCTTTTAAATAATCCAAAAAGTCATTAAAGTTCAAATAACACAGTCATCCTCACATATGTTTAAATAACCCACTGATTAACATTAAAGTGTAAAAGCTCATTGATTAGATATTTACAAAAGGTTGCAGAATTTAACAAATTTGGTGAAAAATCGTGGGAATTTCACCGAAAATTGCCAAAATCTTAAATAGATTATAAAAAGGAAAAAAATCGTGAAATGTGAATTACGAGCGGGAAATTATAACAGTTGATCAATTTTCGTAAAAAATGGATTGCGAGAGTAAAATCCGAAAATTTGACCATTTTTTGTAAAAAAATGATTACGAGAGTAAAATAAAATTTAACTAAGTTGTGTAAACAAAATGAATTAAAAACGTAAAATCAGAAAAGTTAACCAATGTTCCTAAGGATATGGATTACCAGCGTAAAATCAGAATGGTTGACCAATGTTTGTTAAAAAGAGATTACGAGCTTAAAATCATAAAATTTAACCAATTTTCGCAAAGAAATGGATTACGAGCGTAAAAGCAGAGAAGTTGACAAGTTTTCGTAAAAAATGGATTACGAGTGTAAAATCGCAAAAGTCAACCGATTTTCGTTAAAAAAAAAAAAAGAAAGAAAAAAAATTCGTAAACGTTGGTAAAGTCTAACATGGTGCACTAGTTAATTGGGCATATTTTTCATCGTTTGTCTTATAAATCACTGTTGCTTCCAAGCGAGAAAAGTTGAATTTGAAATGGTCAGCATGACACATAACACAAACCAAAAGAAGAAATACTTCACTTCAACTTCGAACTCCTCTTTTGCGTAATCGTAAACCGTCGCCATGGAACTCGTTTCATTGGCTGCATTTTTGGGCTGAGTGTGAACGCCAATGGCAAGCATCGAGCGCATATCCCCTGTCGGAAAATAATCAGAAAGTTAGCAAAATGATTTTGCACCAAATACAGTGCTGGAAGAGTTGTGTACTTACTCAGAGTTGGTATTGTGAAATAAGCTACTACTTATTCAGAGTTGGCGTTGTGAAAAGAGCTACTTACTCAGAGTTTATATTGTGAAATGAGCTACTTACTCAGAGTTGGTGTTGTGAAATGTGCAATGAATGGCGGTCTCATGAACAAGTCCTCCTCATCAGGATACACTACACTTTTGACGAGGTTCAAACGATCAGCCCTGGAAGCATTTGATAATTGTTATGAGACAAAAAAGCCCTGCAATGAGCTGAACAGAAAAGCTTGTAAGTAGTTTTTTTATTTATTATGTTAATAAGGCACTATATATAGGCTTGCCACATTTTTGGTTAGTGAAACCGGGACACATTAATATAGGATGGGCGTACTGGGGGATCTGGGGGGCATGTAATACCCCCCAGTAGCGGGGAGGGTCTGGGGAAATTTAAATAAAATTAAAAGCAAAATGGTGAGTTGTAAGCCTTTTTGTAAGCCTCGCAAGTAACTTTGCTACTTAATTTACTTAAAAAGATTTTTTTTTCCTTTTTAATGGAGAATGTTTTCTGGTCTACCATCTAGAAAGAAGTGTTAATAAAAATAAAGTTTAAAATACTTCATAAAATTGTTTAATTGAACAATTAATTACTAAGTCTTATTTTTTTAATTACAAGTTTTTGTCTAACTACAAAAACCATTTCAAAAAAACATTTTTGTCTAATTAAAAAAGCAATTAATAAGTTAACTATATTATTCTTTGTTTTCAACCCACTCATATTTCTGAATGTACTTTTTTCAAGATGTCTTTGTTAAGCTTAACTTTTTCACAAAAGTCAGAGCAAAGAAAACGCCAAAGTTTATTTTACATACAATCAATACTCTTGCAGTGGATTCCCTCATTAATGCTCTGTCATCTTAAATATTCTTAATGTCTTCATAAAAGATTCTTAAAAACAGAAATTCAGTACTTTTTACATCTTACAGCCGTTTCCGGGCATTGATAAAACTGGGCGGGACACCGGGACAAGAGCAAAATACCGGGACTGTCCCTGTCAAACCGGGACGTATGGCAAGCAGGCAGTAAAAAAAAAAGCTTAAAATTTAAATCAATACGTAAATTACAATTTGTGTTAAGAAGTTTATTTTACTCTGATGATACCTCGAAAGTCATTCAATTCGGGACTGATAAAAGTGTCCTACGTATGTGTCCGTATTCATTATATAATGCATAGGGAAATATTCACTCTAAACTTATTTCCCCCGAAAAAGTACGCGATGAAGTTCAAATAGTTTCTTTTTTTAATAATGATTCATTACCGGTTTTCTGATTTTGGCTCAAATTTCTTCGTTCCTTCAATTTCTGTCTGAAACTGTCAACGTATTTTATTCCTATGACACTTCGAAAGTCGTAAACTTATGCATTGATATGAGTGCCCCGTGTATGTGTCCGTAGTCATTTGTCAATCATACGTAGGAAAACATTCACATTTTAAACTTATTTGAGAGCTCAAATATCCCCGAGAAAGTACAGAATCAAGTTCAAATAGTTTTTTTAATATTTTTTTCAAACAATGATTCATTACTGATTTTCTGATTCTGGCACAATATCTATTATTTCCTTGAACTTTGGTCTGAAACTGTCAACGTAAGTCTGATCCTTAATTTAGCAAATATAAAATGAACTGATAACTTACCAATGAAATCTTTTTAAATTTCATAATTCTGCATAAGAAAAAAGAAAGAACTTATGATAATAATTTAATTTTCTGCTGGATATTCTTTGAAATTTTCCTGCAGTTCCCGCAGCTTCTTAATTATTTGCGAGACCATAGAGAGCTTCTGAGCACTTTGGGATTCAGATAGTTTTAAGTTTTTTCTTTTTTAAAAATTATGATTCATTACTGATTTTCTGATCCATCACCATTTCTATTCTTTCCCTGAATTCGGGTCTCAAACGGTCAACGTCAGTTTCGTCAATTTAGCAAAAATTGAATGCACTGAAAACCAACCATCAAAACCTTTTAAACTTCATAAATCTGTCCCCCCCCCCCTTCCAAAAAAAAGCACTTATGATTCATGATAGTAGTTTAATTTTGTGCAAGATATTCTTTGAAAATTTCCTGCAGTTTCCGTAGCTTTTCAATAATTTTTGAGTCCTGAGAGAGCTTCTAAGCCTTTTGGAATTCAGCTTGTTTTATGGCGTTTTTTAACAGAGAGATTTCTAACTAGTACCTTGAATATTGTAACATCCACCCCATGCAAGTCGACATTAGTTTTAACACGTTATTGAATGTTTCTAGAGCTATGTGAACATATCGCCGTTCCGGAAGAAGAGTCGCGTAAATGCAAAAGCTTCACTTTTACAGGAGAGTAAAAAATCGATTTGCAGTTGTATAAAACGTATAATTGAAAAGGATGTAAGTGACAGAAAATAATGGTATATTGAGTGTAACTATGTAGGATATATACTTTATTTTCATTTATCAGGGATTAGGATTTAACCACCCTAATTTCGACCCCTAAGAGCAGTTACGTCATTGTTTCTCTAAAAATTATTCGCTGTTCTAGAACACACACTGTCGCTCTACAGTTACGTCCATGTTCCCCTATGTAAGGGATGCGTTTCGGATATTGTATATGGAATCATTTGCATTTGACACATTTTTGAAGTTACGTCATTGTTCTTCCGGAACGGCAATATATTCTTTCGTTTTTAAATTTTTGGCACCACATAAACTGATTGTTCCATTTTCGCACACAATGTAACAATCACGCACACAATGCAAATGGCAAAAGTACAGACGGTCTTTTGTGATAAAGGGAAAGAATATCCATCTTTTAAATTACTCCAGAAATAAAATACTAAATGCGTTAATAACACTTTTTGGCAGCAAAATGAGTCGGGTACCATTTCAATAAAGGTTTCATATTCTTTACTGGCATAGTCGAACAAATCGCACCATTGGCAAAAAATGGTTTTTACCCCTCTGTTCCTTTTCATATTTACTCTGCTGTTTATTCACTCAAATCATAATTTTCCAAATTTTTAATTATCAAATTTTAATTAGTTTTTCAAAAATAAATCTCAATTAAATTTTTAACTAAAAATTTTCAATTAATTTTTTAGTTAAATAGTTTCAATTGTTTTTCCTTACAAATTTTCAATGATCTTCTCGAACGTTATGAAGTGAAAGTTTGCAAGTTTCAAGGAATTGTTGGGATCATTCATAAATGATGTCACACTTCGAGGGGGGGTTCATGAAATTGTGACAAAGTGTGACAAGGGGAGGGGAGGGGGTAACAAGAAGTGTGACATGCATTATGCAACATAGCGTGACATGTGACAGAGGGAGGTGGGGGACCGCTGAAGTGTGACATATTGTGACAAAGGGGGGGAGGGGGTCAAATATATGGGAAAAAAGCGTGACATCATTTATGAACGTCACGCTTGAGTGATTTCAACGGAGCCCTAAGGTTATGCGAAACACAATTTAAGAAACGCTGATCTGGACAATTTAACAAGTTTTTATGTTTTTCAGTATGGTACGTTGAGAGCGTAATTTCAGTGTGAAAAGTGTTTACCGGTACTGGCAAATAAAAATCTTACTTGTAGAGATAAGCGTATTGTTCTTTTGCAGTTCCGCGTCCAAGTCTCTCGCTGACAGTCATCTTGTATTTGTTCTTTGCATCAGTTAGCCTGGTATAAAAATATAAAGAATCGGATTATACATAGGGGATAGAATGACCAGTAGATGAAAAAGCTTCAGCACAATCTCCTTTTTAAAGAATCATAATATTTTTTAAAATGCAGTACACTCCCGAGCATCTTTTGCAGTTCCCCGCCCAGTCACTCGACGATAGTCATCTTGTATTAGCTCTGTCACAAAATTCATTTCCAAGGATTTGGAACCGGGCGTCTGCTACGATTGTCCTACTCTCGAGAATCCGGCTCGCGACAATCCGGCCTCCAAACTATATGGCCTGGTTTAATTTTATCGCACTCCAAGGAGGAACAAATTACATCACCAAGGCGTGGAACCAGGTCCCTTCTACCATCGTCCTACGTAATGTGACTCAAATCTTAGGGCTACTTTTTCATATGTGTAATCATTTATCTAAGAATCAATTTTCTTAAAAATTAAGCTTACGATTTACGGTAATCTTTTTATCACGTGTCCCGCATTTAAATTACATTCTCAGAAACGCATGCTCGAATCTCACGAAATTTTCGTCGTATTTGACGGAATGGCTTCGTGAAAAATGCTCAGAGTAAACCTTTCGCCAAATTGCCGGAATTTGTGTTGTAACTTTTTTAAGTCACGTGATCGCGCGAGGAAAGAATAGTTGTAAATGACGAAAAGTTCTTGACGATGGAAGAATCGTCGAAAATGAAGATACTGATTTTTGAGAGTGGAGGCATTATGGAATTTATGTTAAAATGTGAACTGCTTATATTCTTTAACTTTAACGTTTATTAGCATGCGAATCAGAATGCACTTTTAAAGCAAACGTTTTTTCAGCTACTTCTGCAATTCACTTTAGTTATTATTAATATTATCTATTTATTATCGAAAGTCATTTCCCATGTGCGTGAACCCCCCCCCCCCCCATGTGCGTAATCTCACCACCCGATTATAATTAGAGCAGCAAAAAATAGCTGCCTTGACTTTATTACTGCGGTCGTTTTTAATTGCAGCAGAACAAGGAAGTAGTGATGGTAATGCATGCAGAAAGAATGCACTCTATTATATTCACCAACATTTAGGGGGAAAATAACACTTTCATTTTTTTTTAATCAGTTTTCAGTTGTGCGCCAACCTACAGACTTTACTTTATAATTGTATTTTTATTTAGTTTTAATCTCAGTTTTAAGTATCCGACATTAAAGGGTATTTCTTTACACGGGTTTATTTAACTTGATTTGTCACGGAAGTCAGATACGACCATTATTACTGCATAAATTTCTTTAAACTGCGCCCACAAACTTACCTTCGATGACAATACGATCTCCCATCTATTTTATAATTTATAACGTTAATTAGGAAAAAAAAATTATTATTTTGGCTTTGAGGAAATGATCAGAATTATTATTTGTCGAATGGCAACGATAGCTTTGCTTGGGTAATGCAACGACATCATTTAACTTGATTTGTCACCGAAGTTTGTTACGCGGTTTTCGACAACTATTACTGCATAAATTACTTTTAAACTTTGCACACAAACTTACCTTCGATGACAATACGATCTCCCATCTATTTTATAATTTATAACGTTAATTAGGAAAAAAAAATAATTATTTTGGCTTTGAGGAAATTATCGGAATTATTATTTGTCGAATGGCAACGATAGCTTTGCTTGGGTAATGCAACGACATCATTTAACTTGATTTGTCACCGAAGTTTGTTACGCGGTTTTCGACAACTATTACTGCATAAATTACTTTTAAACTTTGCACACTAACTTACCTTCGATGACAATACGATCTCCCATCTATTTTATAATTTATAACGTTAATTGGGAAAAAAAAATTATTATTTTGGCTTTGAGGAAATGATCAGAATTATTATTTGTCGAATGGCAACGATAGCTTTGCTTGGGTAATGCAACGACATCATTTAACTTGATTTGTCACCGAAGTTTGTTACGCGGTTTTCGACAACTGTTACTGCATAAATTACTTTTAAACTTTGCACACAAACTTACCTTCGATGACAATACGATCTCCCATCTATTTTATAATTTATAACGTTAATTGGGAAAAAAAAATTATTATTTTGGCTTTGAGGAAATGATCAGAATTATTATTTGTCGAATGGCAACGATAGCTTTGCTTGGGTAATGCAACGACATCATTTAACTTGATTTGTCACCGAAGTTTGTTACGCGGTTTTCGACAACTATTACTGCATAAATTACTTTTAAACTTTGCACACTAACTTACCTTCGATGACAATACGATCTCCCATCTATTTTATAATTTATAACGTTAATTAGGAAAAAAAAATAATTATTTTGGCTTTGAGGAAATGATCAGAATTATTATTTGTCGAATGGCAACGATAGTTTTGCTTGGGTAATGCAACGACATCATTTAACTTGATTTGTCACCGAAGTTTGTTACGCGGTTTTCGACAACTATTACTGCATAAACTACTGTTAAACTTTTCCCACAAACTTACTTTCGATGACAATACAATCTCCCATCTATTTTATAATTTATTCTGACGATAGGAATAAAAATAATAATTTTGGTTCTGAGGAAATGATCAGAATTATTATTTGTCGAATGGCAACGATAGCCTTGTTTAGATAGTGTAACGATGTTATTTAACTTGATTTGTCACCCAAGTTTGTTACGCGGTTTTCGACAACTATTACCGCATTTTAGTTTTTTAAAATAAAACCGTGTAACTTAAAATATTTTTTTGAGATTTAATATTTTATTGAAGTATTAAATGACATTATTCAGAAACGTGTAGCTTTGCAGATAGTGTTATTTCGACATTGAAAGCGATGAGGTGTTTCACTTACTTGTTGAGGTCTTTGAGGAAATCCTGCATGGCTTTCTCGTTTTGGGTGACGATTTCTTGAATGAGTATCAAATCGTATCTTAAGATGATCTGCAAGGAATTAGTTACTGTTAATTCTGGAGCACATAGATTTTACATTTCTTTTCTTTCTTTTTTTTTTTTGTTTTAGGTACTAAAAATTAAAGCTTACAAATTCTCGTGCCATTTCTCATCTTCATGTCTCCTTTGAGAATATTGAAAAATTTTAAACTAAGAAATTAATATTTTAAGTGATTTTGTCGAAACATGCCGTGACCGACATGACCAAAAATCGACATGGTTCTCACGGTTTGTTTTTGTAGTTCGACCACGAAGTTCTGACCCTTGGGCGCTTCTGCGCATGGCAGAAGAGGACGAATCCATTCGAGTTTTAGGGAAGTTTGTTTTGCAACTGCGTTTATTAGCACGCGAATTAGAATGTTTGCTTCTCTGTTTGTTGAAAGCAACTAACTTTATATACCGGAATATAGCATCAGTTCGAAAGAAAGTCTGCTAAACAAACTAAAATGAGAACAGAAACAGCACATTCCTTATACCAGCAGTTCCTTCCTTGAACACGAATGGATGCTTGGCACTCTGCCAGGTAGAGGTATTTCCCCCCCCCCCCCCTCGAAAGAACGAGTGATGTATCGATATCGTAAGCATGGGATGAGGGAAGCTACAGGTAGGCAATAGGAGGGCGATCAGATGAATAAGTATAAATTATATAAGGTTGGAGCTTAAAGATAAGGAAACGATAATTTTTTGGTAGTTTCAGAGATTGAATATATGTTTCACATAACGGGTAATTTTATTTTTTTTTTTTTTTTGGGGGGGGGGGGGTAGAAGGGGAAAGGACATATTTGTTTTGTTTTTTGTTAATTTTGTTGATCGTTAAAAAGGTACATTTCGTTTAGTATATCCGTTACGGTGAATTTCCGAAATCGGAAACTGTCGACAATCACCGGTCTGATGGACGGTCAGTGTCGCTATTCACCGGTAATAGTCGACATTTTCCGATTTCGGACATTCACTGTAACATAATCCGTACTGTACTGTACATCGATTTGCTGAGGGCGTGCAGAGTATGCCCCTTTTACCCTAGGTCCATTGATATTACGTACTTATAATTTAGATACAAAGCCTATTCGTCCCTAAAAAAGGATATTACCTTATTGGAAAGGATTTAAGGGAGGGCTACAAGATTGGTAAGTGGTCTTTCAGACTTAAATTATGAGGTTAGGCTTAAAAGGCTCAATATGTATAGTCTTGAGCAAAGGAGAGTCAGAGGTGGACATGATTCAGTTTTTTAAATTCATTAAAACGGGAAATGTTGATGGACTACAGCTATGTCCTGAAAGTAGAACCAGAGGTCATTGTTTTAAACTTTTCAAATCTCAGGCTAATCTTGAAATTAGGAAAAACTACTACTTCAATAGGGTTGTAGGCAGTTGGAATAGTTTACCGGAAGCGACTGTTAATTGCAGTGGGGTAAAAACTTTTAAGAAAGCTCTTGATGTTCATTGGGGACTGCTAAATTAACTAGGACCAGCCTAGCTGGGCCCTAAGCCTGTTGCTGGTCGTCACTTTTGTATTTGTATTTATCATCGAGTCCCCGTTATCGGGGCTTAAAGAAAGGTTTTTGTGAGCATCTCTCGCATTTTTGATCTGGTAAAGCTTAACTAGATGTTAACTTGAAATTTATTTCCCACAGCAGGAGCGTTTTTCCTTATTTTATACTTTTTTTTCCTTAATTTTATACATATTTTCATTACATATTTTATACATATTTTATACATATTTTATAATCTTGGTTAGAATGTTAGTTGTAGAATATATACATAGGATTTGCGTTAGTAGTTAAATAACAACGAAAACAAGACGACCGCTAAAAGTATAATTGAGGACTTGGAAGAGGATTATGCAGAGAACTTAGTTCTTCATAAAACGGATTATATCCCTATCTATTTAATTGGTATCGTAAGTATCATCCAGTTTTTTTTCTCGTTGCATATCGCCATCTATTGTTGAAAATGTCTTCTTTTCCCTTAACGTTTTCTCCTTTCATTTTTAGCCTACTTTCACGTAAAAGTAAAAACAATAATAATAAAGCATGAAAGAAGGCTTAATGTATTGTAAAAATATCGTTAAAAATAAAGAAAAGTCAAAAAAAAGTGAAGTAATTAAATAAAGATTAAAAAATAAAAAATTTGAAAGTAGGGTTTTGAGATGGGGAAAATGTGTGTCTGTCGGTCTGTCCCCCCCCCTAATAACTTTTGAACGAATAGTCCGATTCGAAAAATTCTTTTTGCATTCGAAAGATCTCGGAGAGAACATCTCATTTCTATATTTCACTTTTTTATTTGAACAATTTTTCGTTCAATTTTGAACAGTTCAAAAAAATTTAACATTATCGCCTATGGGCGAAAATGATGTAAACTCTGGGTACAAGATCCATATTCCAATGAACAAGCTTACTGGAGGAAGCGCTTGGCGTGAAATTTCAATTTGAACAGATTTTGTTCATTTTTGAACAGTTCAAAAAATTAACATAGCGCTTACGGGGAAATGTCAATCCTATATAAATCCTGATCTAACGGACCGATTTGCTTGGAAGAAACTTTATCGGAAAGCTCTTATAACGTAGAACATGTACAAATAGAAAGTTCTTCCAGAACTAACGAGCTTATTTTCCAATGAAATATTTTTATCGAAATTTTTAAGGATATTTCTCAGTGAATAAATGAATGAGTTAATTGAATGAATCAATGAATAAATGAATGAGGAAAAGAATGAATAAATGAGGGAATAAATACATGAATGAGTAAATGAATGAATAATCATTTGAATCAGTAAACGAATGAATGCATAAATGAATGGCTGAATAAAGGAAAAAATGAATGCGTGAACGAATATGTATTGTCCGTTGAAAAAGGTATATTTGAAAAAATTAAGAACTAAAGCTAAATGAGAAAGAGAGAGAAAGAGATAGCTAGATTATAAATTTGAATTTGGTGTATACGGGAAAGTAGGCTCGTATAGTTCGAGACGGAACTTCTTGTTTTCTATTGATTTTGAAACGAAGTTATTGTAAGAAAGTTTATAGAACTCTTACCTGCTTCACAATATTCATGATGGTTGAATTTCCGAGTTTGCTGTTTCCAAGGTTCTGGATGTTGAAAGCACCAACAGACAGAGGCTTCTCCACTGAATTCTCCGTCCACAAGGCACTGGCCAGCGAGTAGGTCGTCAGCACGCTCAGTAACACAACTAAACTTGGGAATAAGTGGATTTCCATTGTGGCTCTGTCTGTGGGTGAAAGGGGAGAACTAAGGGAAAAAAATGAGTCAGATTTGGCATTTTTAAGGCGCGTTTACACCAAAGTCTTCCACAAACTGCGGCAATTTGCTGCTTTTTCTACAAAATACAGCAACTTTTTCTGTCTTCCACTTGTTGAGAGGCAAATCTTCCACTAAATTTTGGTTTCCCGCTGAGTGTTGGTAAAAATCAAACAAAGTTGACTACTAAAAGCGAAAGATTTGTTGCTGCGCGCTTTGTGCAAGAAGCGTGTAGGAAACTAGTGGAGAACTGTTCCCCCTCCACTCGCCTCGGGAGTGACGGGGAGCCAATTCTTTGGTAACAAGTTTTCCACTTGTTGCTCTAAATTTGAGAAGAGATACTTTTAGTTTTCTTCAAACAATATTTTGTCCACTTTTAGCTGTCAACTTTGGTGTAAACGCGACTTTAGATTGACGCATATATATATATATACTAGAGTTCGCTCAACAGTCAAATTCAATAGTAATAATTAAATTTAGCTTTGAAAATATTATGCAATTGATATAATTATTATTCCAGAGATTTGGAGATGATAATGTCAAGTTAACTTGGATCATCCTCACCAAATACAAACGCATTGTAAATTGTTGTCGCCACAGAGCCAGTTGCGCTCATAAATGTAGCCCCTTGTACTTCTGCCGATTTCGCACTAAGTTGAGTGGCAGTCGAATGAATCTTAAATGCTTACTTCCATACACTATTCTCATGTTTCATTTTGTTGTTTCAGAGATCCCTTCCCTCAAACTCTTATTATAATTTCTTTTAATATGACTGTTTAATGCAAACAAACACTTTTCAATGAGTTTTATATTTATTATCTAATTATTTACTCAACCAATGTTGCCTTCTGCTATCCACAACAATATAACATTACAATAATAAATGAGGCTTGCCTGAAAAAAGAAAAGGGGAAATAATCTATTAATAAACTGTTTCCAAAATTTTTAATTGATATCACTAAAACACGTCAATAGTTAATAAACAACAACAAAGAAAAAAGAAAGAAAATCGGTTGAGAAACAGAGGAGACAGTGGTTCTTAACTGTTTCATCTCCAGTGCAGTTTGTCTCTCTATTTATATGTAGTCCCTGGCCAAATTGATAGACGCTCTACGGAGTTTTCGAAATTTCATTCTTGACACTCAGTCTGATGCAAAAACCCTGTTAGTACTTTTTTCGCCATGATTTTATATATAATGTTGACACCTTCCAGTAAAATTTCATTCCCTCTTGCAGTTAGGAGACTGTCAACAAATTTCAAAAAGAAGAAAATATATTTGGATCATCCAGCGTCGTAAAAATCTGTGATTAAGCTGTAAATTTCATAATTGCCGGAATTTTTTCTTGCCATGTACGATTATTCTGTGCATTTTCGTAAAACTTTAACTTATACTCACGAAGATATAGGGGTCATTCATAAATGACGTCACGCTTCGAGGGGGAGGAGGAGTTCGTGAAATTCTGACAAAATGGGACAAGGGAGGAGGGGGGTAACAAGAAGTGTGACATCCCTGCTTGTGTAACATAGCGTGACATGTGACAAAGGGGGGGGGGGAGGGGATCTAATATGTGGGAAAAAAGCGTGACATTTATGAACGGTCCCTTATCCAATTTCCTTCACATGTTTTTTTGTCTTTTAACACGCAAAGTTTTTACAAAACGTTATTAAACTTATAGAAAACTTGACAGAATACAATTAAAGCATTAATCGGAAAGAATATTTGATAAATTATGGACATTTAAAGAAATTAATTTTTTACTGCGCATGTGCAAAAGTTAGCAATCTGAACTTTCATAAATTCAAACCCAAGTGTGCAGGGCTACTCATAACAAAATTCAGTTGAATATCTTTAACATTTAGAAAGATATTGGCAATTTAGTGAAGTGTATTTCAACATTTTTGGAAAAGAGGTATTCATTAAGGAGTTTTTATCAAATGAGTCGCATGCTTTTGCACTCATTCAGTGCATTTACGCTATGATTTGCAATAAAAATTGTGTATTTGTGAAGAACTCCCTATAATAATTTCCAAGAACACGGAGGGAGAGAGTTTGTTCACAAAAATTCATACTGATATTATTCAATCAAAAATTTAATCGATATTATACAAAATTGTTTTCTTTTTCTTTTCCCTTTTTGGAAACGCATGCCACGTACCAGAATTACATTATTGTAGAATAGAATTTTAAACACAAAATTTATTCAAACATCTCATTATTTTTCCTTAAAATATCAATCATGCTTAAAAATCATCATTTTAATTAATATTTCAGTCGTTTCATTTTCCCGTAAAAGTAAAAAAAATAATAATAAAGCATGCAAGAAGGCTTAATGTATCGTGAAAATATCGTTAGAAATCAAGAAAAGTCAAAAATAAGTGAAGTAATTAAATAAAGATTGAAAAAGAAAAAATTTGAAAGTAGGGTTTTGAGATGGGGGGAAAAGTGTGTCTGTCGGTCTGTCCCCCCCCCCCCCTTATAACTTTTGAACGAATTGTCCGATTGGAAAAATTCTTTTTGCATTCGAAAGATCTCGGCGAGGACATCTCATTTCCATATTTTACTTTTTGATTTAAAAAAAATTTTGTTCAATTGTGAACAGTTCAAAAAATTTTAACATTAGCGCCTATGGCTACAAATAAAGCAAATTATGTAAACTCTGGGTACAAGATTCAAGTTCCCATGAACAAGCTCACTGGAAGAAGTTCTTGGCGCGAAATATTGATTTGAACAATTTTTGTTCATTTTTGAACAGTTCAAAAAAAATTAACATACCGCCTACGGGGAAATTTCAATCCTATATAATTCCTGATCTAACGGACCGATTTGCTTGGAACAAACTTTATCAGAAAGCACTTATGACGTAGAACATGTACAAATAGAAAGTTCATCCAGAACTAACGTGCCTATTTTCCTATGAATTTTTTTTGAATTAATGAATGAATAAATGAATAAGCAAAAGAATGAATGAATAAATGAGTGAATAAATATATGAATGACTGAATAAATGAATGATTGAATGAATATGTATTAACCGTTGAAAAAGCTATATTTGAAGAAAATAAGAATTAAATCTAAACGAGAAAGACAGAGAGAGAGATAGCTAGATTATAAATTTGAATTTGGTGTATACGGGAAAGTAGGCTCGTATAGTTCTAGACGGAACTTCTTGTTATATATCACTGTAAAACTCACCTGTCTACTTGCAAGGATCGTTCCTTCCTTTCAGGCAAAACAAATCTTACAAAGAAATAAAATGACGGGATTCCGTTTATCCGTAACAATGAGAGCATTTGATTGTGCACATCTGTTGAATTCCCTGAAAGATAGTCAGCTTTGCATCTCGTTTGTAGTGTCAATAAATAAAAGGGAGCAGGAAATTCAGGAATGAGTAAAAAAGACGGAAGTTGCCTTCCGGCCCATAATGCACGATGTCACACTTCTTGCTGCCCCCTCCCCTTGTCACCCTTTGTCACAATTCGCGAACCCCCCCCCCCCCCTCCCACCTTCGAAGCGTAACGTCATTTATGAATGATCCCTAATTCCCCTCAATATTTGCCGCTGCATACAAAACATGAAAAAATAAGCAGAATTTTGCGCCATCTATTGACAAACCAATATAGCTTCAGGGATAATAAATATTCAAAAATTCTGATAACTACTTTTTTAATGAGAAATGTTCCTGACATTTTGTGTGAAAACACCTGACTATTGTTAGGCTTCACTAGTTTGCATTTATATATATATATAGGTTTTATATATATATATAGTTTACATTTTTAAATTGCCGCGGCTTTTATTTTTGACTATACTCAACTTGTGCAAACGAAATAAATTTCCTTTCAATATTATTTTTTAAATCGAATACTGTATAAATAAAAAATCTAATTTTGCAGCGTAACCTTTCAAACAATTAACGTACTGTTTTTAAAATAACCTCCCCGTGTAGGGAGGGTAAGAGCTTGTGAAAAAGTTGCTTGAACGAATTTTTTTTTTTTTTATTATTGTCCCCTGATGATTTCCTAAAAATCTATCCCTTCGGTGAAAAAATAATTCTTTTTCGAAACTAAATTTGAAACTAAGCAGAAATGTCTTGGTACCTGTACTTTTTACACTTATTTTAATTTGTTTTTACAAAAACCAATCTCGGCTGTATTTTTTTTTTTTCTGCCTCTCCTACGATCCTGCAAATAGTTTTTGCACCAGTGAGATCGACGCATGTTACTGATCTTGAAATCTTACAATTTGATAAAATCCATATCAATATATCTACTGACGATGGCACAAATGGAATTTTTTATTGGGGTGGTGTTGGTGTGTGTAAATATTACAGTATAAGAAAGAAAAACAGGTTTGGTGGCAAAGGGCGGGCTCTGGGAGTTAGAGAAAAACCCCTTTAGTTGCGTATCTTTTTCATAGCTGGCGATACTAAACTCGTTTCGGTAATATATTGATTGCTGTAGCTTTATTGAAAAGAGAAATTATTAAATACATAGAAAAATAGCTTATTACATGAAAAATAGCTTATTACATGCATATCATCGAAATGCTAACATTACAGCATAAAAAATATCCCGGAGAAACTACTTTATTTTTTTTTTACCTTCCAAAACACAGATAAACAAATCAATATAGTAATAATTAGGCGGTCAACTTACAAAGAGTTTTTTATAATACTCCCACCCAAATTTGGCGTACATAAGTGGTCAACATAGACCGGTGGTCAACTTAGGTGGTCAAGTTAAAGGTTTAATAATAATTTAACTTTGTGCGAGTAAACAGTAATAGAAATATAATTTCACGTTAATTTAAAGCACAAATGAGCATTTAAACGCAGACATATGTTTCGGGATTGCTTGGAATTCCTTTTTCAATGCGACAGGGAGCTTCTAGATGCAAAACATCCAAGTTTTGGATGTTTTGGTAGCAGTATTCGGCCAGGGCCAATCAACCAGCCGAACCAGGCCGAATATGATCTCGCACACTATTCGACTAGGCTGAATACTCGGAGGTCAGATAAATTCACTATTCGGGTAAACCGAATATTCGGCCAAAAGGCCGAATACCGAATAAGAGCCGAATTTTCAGGTCGTTGTATAAAAATCTTTGGTAATTGTAAAACTGTTATACCCAGTTAAAGAAATGTAAACATTACTAAACTTTTTAGCCAGCTCTGCTGCAGATCCCGCGACCACGCTTGAGGTCGCGACCCAAAGTTCAAGAGGCCCTTGTCTGTAATAATTTGCTGAAGTTCTAGTTCTTTTTTTTTTTTTTTAGTTCTCTTTAGGAAATACGAAAATTGCAAGAAGAAATTTTAATAATCGCAACAGTGCGTTTCTGAGAATATAAAACGTTCTGTTGAGATGTCATAATTCAGCATAAAATCTCCAAGTGATAAAATAGAAATAAAAAATAAGGTAAAAGACCCAGTAGCGGACACAGTTAAGAAAATGTTCGTACTCTTTGACGTGGCAAAAATTTTTGAAGGGACTTACATCAATATTTGCATATTTAGCTTAATCGCCAACTATTTCTCTAAAAGTTAATTACCTGTAAAATGTCATTTGATGAAAAATTCGTATTGTTACGTTAAATTTACTAAATGCTTAATTTGTATCTATAGTGGACATTTGTAAGGCACTTTTTTGCATTAGTAGTGAACAGAAATGAATATCATCTATTTTATGCTCTTAACTAGGAGCAATAATTTTAAAAATGACTAGGTGACCATTCATAAATGATGTCACGCTTTTTTCACATATATTTTCCCCAACTTTCTTATTGATCGGCTTTAGTAAAGAGCAGCAAATGTGTGGAGGCAGCTATTAAATATTATTTTCCATGTACTTGCATAGATGCTCCACGCCAATTTTAGTTCTATTAGCCAGCGCTAGGAATCGCTCGCTGTAGGTTCTAATAATTTCATTCAAGTTTACTGTTACATTCGCTTATTTTAGGAGCTTAAAGATCTAAGTGTCCACTACTAAAGCAATATCCACTACCGTGGGGCCGTGGTAGCCTAGTGGTTAGCTCGTTGGACTTCCACCTGGAAGGTCGCGTGTTCGATACCCACTGAAGACCACCATGTATACTTGGGGATATGTGCATGTAAAATCCGTAGACCCCACTACCTCTCCCCGTGCGTAAGCAATCCTAAGGCCTCGGCTAACAGGTAGGGGTCTGGCGGAGAAAAGTGTGCACTACCGAGTCATTTACTTTAACTAAAATGAACAGACAAAAGAATTTTTTTAAAAAATTACATGAAAATTTTCCTTTTCCGCATACAAAAAAAAAAAGCCAAACTAATGTGCACCAGCTATCGATAAAATGAAATAGATTGTAAACCAAAAATTTAAACGAATGTCTGTTGACGAATTTTATACTGGGTACAAAATTCAAACACCGACACTTAAAGTTTTTATTAGTGTTCTTATTATTTAGTCTCTATTAAATATTTCTACTTAATTCGATGCATATGTATTGGTTGTACTTTCAAATTACTTCCAATTGAACAATTTACCAACCTTTTCTACCAGTATATTTTTCAACAAGATATAGATATCATTGTTATCAAAGTTTCCATGTCTTCGATTATGACCTTTAATTTCTCAATAAACACCTTCTTGTCCCGCTGGCAGGACGTTGACAGCTGGAGAAGGGTAGTGTAATGAAAACTCTTTTGTTCGGCGTTTCTTACTTTGGAACCCTATTTGAGGTCGACTCCTACCATGGGGTCCCTGTTTTCTTCAGTAGCATAGCGTTCTGTAAACGAATAATTTAAAACAAAATTCACAATTGTATCAATTCATTATTATTGGCTTCAAAAAATAATTAAAAAAATTAATAGTAGAGAAATTTTTTTTAAACATAACTTTAAATATCGCATTCATATAAAGTTTTAAAATGTAGAATTTCAATGAGATGAATTGATTTTTATTAGCTTAATGGATGAAAATTGAAGTCTGAGCGTGTGTTACAGCATTTATTCTTCGAAAGAATAAATGATGTAACAGATAGTAATTACAGCATTCGAAGAGACAGACCTCTTCGAAATTTTACTGCTTTTTCAATGGTTTTTATGAAATGTTGCGTATTGAAAGACATCAAGTTTTATGGAACCCTTGAGTGATCCCTTCGGAGCCCCGTGGTTCCGCGAAATACTATTTTAGAAACGCTGACCAAGAACTTTTAAAAAATACAATCTGCACTTATACTGCACGTTTTAAGGTCAAGTTGCTCCTATTTTAGATACGCTTACAAACAGTTTATTTCCATGAAAATATCCCTCAATATAAAAGGTTTTTATTTCCAATGACACATAAAGAGACAATTGAATGTCAAAAGGATAATAACAAATCCATATATGAAGACGAGCCGTCCAGGCCCGTCATTTAGTTGGTGCTCCCCCACCCCCTGGATTTTTAGAAATACAATGCATTTATACTTGTGTTTATGCATTTTGTTGTTTTTTATCTGCATTGAATGAAGACCCTTCTCTCTCCTCCCCCTGGAAAATTTTGAAATGACTCAATGAATCAATTACTCCCTCCTGATCTTCCTAAGTGACGGATTTGTTGAGAAACACCACACAGTTCAGATTGTCTTCTTTATCTGTACAAGTGTTTATTGTGAGCGTTATGGTAAGCTTGAATGGGTTACGTGTTTGAAGTTTTCCTGGTTTTTCTCTATGTAATACACAGATGGGGGGGGGGGGGGTTTTCCCTTATAAGCACTCCCAAAAGGAAGTGCATCACTAATGTGATTTTTGAATAACTGTTATGAGATAGGGTATTTAATTGCCCTCCTAACTGAAACAAGAGTTGCTTTTATTAATTATTTGTGTAAGACTTTTGAAACATTCCATTATCCAACATATATTTCTGGAGAAATATTTATTTTTGTGTCTTTAATTTATAGTGGAAGTCATCTGTTGTGAAAAGACAACGAGTTCCGTCTGATACGAGCCTACTTTCCCGTATACACCAATATCAAATTGGTAATCTCTCTCTGACTTTCTCCTTCAGCTTTAATTCTTAATTACTTCAAATATAACTTTTTAAACCCGGTTAATACATATTCATTCACTCGCTCACTCATTCAGAAATATCCTTAAAAATCCATACTGAAACGTTTCGTGGGGAGAAAGGCTTATTTAGAACGGGATGAACTTCCTATCTGTACATATTCTACTGTCTAACATCTTTTCGATAAAGTTTGTTCCAAGCAAATCCGTCGGTTAGATCAGGATTTATATAGGATTGAAATTACCCCGTAGGCGCTAGTGTGAATGTTTTTTGAAGTGTTCAAAAATGAGCAAAAATTGTTCAAATCAAAAAATACTTCACGCAGTGTGCCTCTTCTTATAAGCTTGTCCATAGGAACTTGGATTTTTATCCTCAAAATTTACATAATTTGCTTAATTTTTGCCCATAGACGCTAATGTTATTATTTTTTGAATTGTTCAAAATTAAACGAAAAAATATTCAAATCAAAAAGTAAAATACGGAAATAAGATGTTCTCGCCGAAATCTTTCGAATGCAAAAAATAATAATAATAATAATAATAATAAATAAATCTTTCGATTCGGTCAATTAATTCAAAAGTTACTAGGGGTGAACAGACCAAGTCACACATTTTCCCTTTTCACAAAACTTTACTTTCAGAACTTTAAATTTTCAATATTTATTTAGTTACTTTCGACTATTTTTTTTATTTTTGACGATATATTTCTACGATACTTTAAGCCTTTTTTCATCTTTTTTTTATTTTTAAGGGTAAGTAGGCTAAAAATATGCGTGAATGGAAAAAATACACTGATCACGTCCGGCCCGGACTCCGTTTCCCAATTGAAATATCTGTTTCTTCGCCGCTGAGCGGCCATAGCAAATGACAAGCTGTGACCGCTCGCTGCCTTTGAGTGATTTTAGCAGTAAAAGGGTTACTTTTATTGTAAAGTACCCTTCAGAGTGGACCCGAAAGTATTTTAACGCTCTCTAACTGTTGTAATTTAAGAAAATGCACATTATTAGTTCTTACCAGTATTTTTAGTGGATTGTTAATTATATATAAAAGATGCAATGGCTCTATGTATGCAGATTTCCAGCACACACATATTTAAATTCGTGGAGGTGAACAGATGTTTCGCTCCTGCAGCAAAAAAAAAGAAAAGAATAGGTCTATGTGAATCGGCCATATGTATCTGAATACTCTACTGTCAGTGGTGCAGCCAGAAGTTTTCCTCAGGAAAGATTTTTTTGTTCTTACAGTTGTTTTTACAGTTGATTGTTTAAACTCTTCGGGATCGCGAAAAATATTCGCAATTTCGAGACTTTGAAACGTCAGAAAGCCAATTGAAGATCTTCAGGAAATATGTAGTAAGTACACTGATCGTGAGCATTCGTAAGTTGCTGGTGCGTAACATCGAGTATCAACAGTATAATATAAACATATTAAGTTGGCCAATATGGCCTGCAATGTTAATCCCACCCTTGTTGAGCCCCTGTTACTTAAAATATTTTCCTCGCAGTATATAGGAAAGGACTAATAATTAATTTAATTACTTATAGTCTCACTGAATGCCACAAATATTTACGCTTAGATATTTTGGACAAATTTTCAATTTTTTTGTAATAATATATCCAATTTAATTTTTAAAATGTGATTCTAATTCGCGTTTTATGAAATATTAAAGATAATAAAATTTCCAGGCGGGTCAATTAAGTACTTTATTTTAAAAAAATTAATTTTAATCTTGTGTAGCAGAAATAATATATAATAAGTAGAAGACGCACTTGCTCCCAACTTACCCTATATTAATATACAGTGTTCTATATTAGCATTATCGTACAGTAGTATAAAATTTTATGTAATTTGAAAAATGTAGATTTTACGTGTTGCTAAAAAAATGCGAGGGAATTGAACAAAATTCAAGTAATCCTTTTTTTGGAATACTTTAGTGACTTCATTACGTTAAGTAAATAGTTCATAATAATACGTTTTATTTTTTAAATACGAAAAAATTGCTATAGTCCCTTTATTCACACTGGAAGAAATAATAATCGGACGAAAATAAGGGTTAAACAAAATAAGAATTACATTTCTACGATATTGAAAGCTTCATTGTCTGAGCTTTGAGACGCTAAGCAAAAATTATTAGCGTCTCAAAGCTCTAAATCATAGTTTCTTAAAATATGGGTCGCGACCTCAATTTGGGTCACGGGACATAAAGAGGTCAGTAAAACGTTTAGCATTATTGAAATTTTTTTAACTTATAATAATTTTACAATTGCTCAGAAGTTTTTTACACAATGTATCTGAAAATAGCTAAACAAAGACATTACAGACAAGGAAAAAAATTGCTGAGTTATCAAACGATTCGGGGTTGAAAAATGCTTCTAATACGAAGTAATTAGAGGATATTTAGTCAGCGGTTGGAGTTGCATACAGATTTCCAACGTTTTCTGAAAACGCGATAAACATTATTTTACCCTTTTCCACGATACATTTTGTGCGAGAGAACATTATCGTCTTCAACTACTGTAAAATCAAAGTGCCGATCAATTCCAAAGAACGGTGAAAAAGTGCTTCGTCCTGTAGTGTTGAATATTTTGTTAAGATTTGATGATATATCAAAAAATAAACAGGCTCACCATTCCCAGTACTTAATCTTCGCATATGCGTAACTACTAGTAAGTAGGTTTTCTCAGTAGCGACTTCCCAAGGCAGTGGTTGCCTGGTGGCTAGGATGTCGGACTTCCAACCAGAAGTTCGGGGGCTCGATAGCCGACCCGCTGAAGGCCCACCATGCACACTTGGGGATGCGTGCATGTAAAATCCGTGAACCCCAGTACCCCCACCATCTCGCGCTCGGGGGAGGGCATCCCTAAAGCCTGGGGACGTTGGAGGCGTGACTAAATGGAAAGATTATAGTGAATGCTTGAATTTACCAAAGGCACCGTTCATAAATGATGTCACGCGTTTCCCCCTTATATTTGACCCCCCTTTGTCACAAAATGTCACACTTTAACATACCCCCCTCTCCCTTTTGTCACACGTCACGCTATGTTACATTCGCATTATGTGACACTTCAACATATCCCCTCCCCTCACCTTGTCACAGTTTGTCACAATATCATGAACTCCCCTCGCCCCTCCGTGACATCATTTATGAATGATCCCCTACTAATTAAATTATTTTTTTAATTGTTGTATTATATTTTTAAGTATATTTAGTTAAACATTTTCCATGGTTCTATATCTTAAAATTGAAGTTAAAGATAAAATGACCTAAAACCGTAATAGAGTACAAGTTAGAAGAAACTGACAGTTTCACTCGCTGTGCCCGTTGGATTTGCGCGATGTTTACGGGGTTCCCACACCAAGAAGTTTAAGAAACCGTGCTCTAGATCATAGGTTCTCAAGGTGGGCGATGACGCCCCTTTGTGGGCATTTGAGAGTTTCAGGGGGGCAGTAAAAGACCCAAAGAAAGCTAGGGGGCGTTGAAATGGCACGGAGGGGAATGGGAGATTAATTAAATATAGTCTAAAATAGACTAAACACGTTGATTATGTACTAACAAAAGTATTAGCTTTATGGTCGATTGTTCAACGATTTCTAATAGCACTCCCATCTTCATATTTAGCTGAACGTGGATATAGTGTTGTAGCAACATTGGTAACCAAAAGGAGAAATCGGCTCCATATTGCTGAACACGGTGACTTACGATTGTTTTTAAGTAAAATCGAACCTGATATTAGCAAACTCCTTCAAATGCATCAAATTCAACCTTCTCATTAGTTAAGGTACGAATTCGATGTCTGAAAATTTTAATAAAAATACTTTTCAATATAATTAAGTGTGCAGTTTGATTGCTCTCATTAAAATAGTCTTCCTTAAAAACAGAAATAGGATAGGATCATATTCTATCTACGAATAAAATGTGTAATATTACACATTAAAAAATATATTCCTGGGAATAGCTATATCAGATTCGCAAGTAAAAGGGGAGGGGGAGGGGCGGAACGGGCTTTAGAAAAAAACATTCTCAAAGTGGGCGGTGCGCAAAAGGAGGTTGAGAACCTATGCTCTAGATCAGGGGTCTCCAAACTACGGCCCGAGGGCCACATCCGGCCCGCGGACAGATTTTGTCCGGCCCGCGGAGAGCTAGCTAATGGCATCTGGCAAAAAAGTAATCATATTTTACACCACTAGTGGACTGATTCAACTTTTTACCACCGGCAACAATTAATGATAATATGGTTTTGGCCCTTGGAATTTACTGGAGTAATCAATATGGCCCTAAGGCTGGAAAGTTTGGAGACCCCTGCTCTAGATCAACGGTTTCCAAACTGTGGTATGCGTATTACTAGTGTTACGCGAAGCCTCTCCAAGTGGTAAGCGTACCGGCAGAAAAAATCGATCCAATCTGTTAGTGTTCTATTCTATGTAATAAAGTTATATTAGCAGTTGTACGCAAAATGGTTTGCAAGAAAAATGGTGGTACGCGAAAAAAAATGATTTGGAACCGCTGCTCTAGATTATTACGAGTTGGAAAAGGATTCTTCGTAACACCACAATGCGAGTATTTTTTTTTTTGAATAAATGTGATTTCGCCTCAAGTAGTGTGGATATTAACTAAAAACAATTCGATTAATTTTTGCATGTGGCAAAAAGAAAGAAAACCGAACTGGGTTGTCCCTTAACTACACGTTAACGAAACATGTAGGGGAACATAAATAAAACCAACCTAAGTAAAAAAAATATATATATTTCACATAATGCATGAAACGT
This sequence comes from Octonoba sinensis, assembly GCA_038502835.1. Lineage (NCBI taxonomy): Eukaryota > Metazoa > Arthropoda > Arachnida > Araneae > Uloboridae > Octonoba > Octonoba sinensis. The sequence goes on along the minus strand of CM076601.1, from coordinate 21,020,185 downwards.
GTGAAAACTGAAAAAAAAAAGAATAGAAAAGGATTCATGTATTAGCTCATTCCTTTGAATTAAAATTTGGAGCTATTAAAGGAAAAAGGTAAGTTTTAATGCTCTGAACATTATCTGTAAAGAATTGATAAAAATTCAAATATAATTTCAAAACAGCTACCTTTGTTTTTTTTTAACGGCATTCATGCAACCTGTGTAGTTAGGTAGTTTCTATGATGTAGATGGAGGAACGGAAATAAAAATATCATTATATTTCAGAAGCGACATCTAGTGACTTGCTATCAATCCACACAAGTTGAATGTCTTAATTTTGTGGGAGAAAGTTTTCTTTCACTTCTAAATATTATTTTCTTATGTTGTCACAGTAAATTATAATTGTTCTAATAATATGTTTAATTGAAAACACATATTTGATTTTTTTTTACAGCAATCAATTGTATGCTCATGCTTCGGACTACTGAGAATCCTTCCACAATATTATCTGCAATGTTGAGCATAAATAACATTGAGTTTCACATTCTTTGTTTTTGCAAAAATGTATTACTTTCTTCAGTACCTGTAAATTTGCGTTGTTGTATGTTGACTACTTTCTTTTCAAAGGAAAGAAAGTTTCGAAAAAAATCAGCATAAACAATTGCTTTTTTATCTACCAGTCGCTGAAATGAAATATTTTAATATACTATGATAATGAACTATTTTAATAAATAAGAAGAAGTTCCGTCTAGAACTATACGAGCCTACTTTCCCGTATACACCAAATTCAAATTTATAATCTAGCTATCTCTTTCTATCTCTTTCTTATTTATCTTTAGTTCTAATTATTGAAAATATACCTTTTTCAACGGATAATACATATTCACTCACTCATTCATTCTTTCATTCATTCAGCCATGCATTTATTCATTCATTCGTTACCTCATTCAAGTGTTTATTCATTCATTTACGCATTCATGTATTTATATTTTCATTTATTTATATTTTCATTTATTCAATAATTTATTCATTCATTCTTTTCCTCATTCATTTATTCATTGATTTATTTTTTCACTCTTTCATTTATTCATTCATTCATTATTTCACTCATTGAGTCACTGAGAAATATCCTTGAAAATCCTGATCAAAAAATTTCATAGCAAAATAGGCTCGTAAGTTCTGGATAAACTTTCTATTTCTACATGTTCTACGTTATAAGAGCTTTCCGATAAAGTTTGTTCCAAGCAAATCGGTCCGTTAGATCAGGATTTATATAGGGTTGAAATTTCCCCGTAAGCTCTGCGTTAATTTTTTGAACTGTTCAAAAATGAACAAAAACTGTTCAAATCAATATTTCACGCCGAGAACTCCTTTCAATAAGCTTGCAATAGGAACTTGGCTCTTGTGCCCAGAGTTTAGAGAATTTGCTTCAATTTTGTCCATAGGCGCTAATGTTAAAATTTTTTGAACTGTTCAAAATTGAACAAAAAATTGTTCAAATCAAAAAAGTAAAATATAGAAATGAGATGTCCTCGCCGAGATCTTTCGAATGCAAAAAGAATTTTTCCAATCGGACAATTCGTTCAAAAGTTATTAGGGGGGGGACAGACCGACAGACAGACCGACAGACAGACAGACCGACACACACTTTTTCCCCATCTCAATACCCTACTTTCAAATTTTTTATTTTTCAATCTTTATTTAATTACTTAACTTATTTTTGACTTTTCTTGATTTTTAACGATATTTTCACGATACATTAAGCCTTCTTTCATGCTTTATTATTATTTTTTTTTACTTTTACGGGAAAGTAGGCTAAAAATGAAATATTTTAATAATACTGTAAAAACTGCGTACAATAATTCTGATTTTTACTAATAGTGTTGAAACTCTTGAACATGATTCGAGTGGTAAGATAAATCAGTTGAAAATATTTCACACGTTAGTCCTTTATTAGCCTAATTTCCCATAAAAGTATTTTTTTTAAAAGCATCAAAGAAGGTTTACTGTATCGTAAAAGTATCGTTAAAAATAAAGAAAGTCAAAACAAAGTGAAGTAATTAAATAAAGAATGAAAAATAAAAAAAAATGAGTAGGGTTTTACGATGGGGAAAAAGTGTGTCTGTCGGTCTGTCTGTCGGTCTGTCCCCCCCCCCCCTAATAACTTTTGAACGAATTGTCCGATTGGAAAAATCCTTTTTGCATTCGAAAGATCTCGGCGAGGACATCTCATTTCTATATTTTACTTTTTTGATTTGAACAATTTTTTGTTCAATTTTGAACAGTTCAAAAAATTTTAACATTAGCGCCTATGGACAAAATTGAAGCAAATTCTCTAAACTCTGGGCACAAGAGCCAAGTTCCTATTGCAAGCTTATTGAAAGGAGTTCTCGGCGTGAAATATTGATTTGAACAGTTTTTGTTCATTTTTGAACAGTTCAAAAATCTTAACTTTAGCGTCTAAAGGGCAAAAATAGAACGAATTATCTAAAATATGGTCTTAAGACCCCAAATTCCTATGAACAAACGTAATTGAAGGAGCTCTCGATGAGAAATATTTTTTTGATTTGAACAATTTTTGTTTATTCTTGAACAGTTCAAAAAAAAAGCGCCGTTGGGGAAATTTCAATCCTATGCAAATCCTGACGTAATAGACCGATTTTCTTGGAACAAACTACACCGGAAAGATGGGATGACGTAGAACATATACAGATACGAATTTCAACGTACTAGATAAGTCTATTTTCCTATGAAATTTTTTGGTTGGCGCTTTTAAGGATATTTTCGAATGAGTGAATGAGTGAATAAATAATATAATAAATAAATGAGTGAATAAATAATATAATAAATAAATGAGTGAATGAAGTTGAGTGTATACGGGAAAGTAGGCTCGTATAGTTCTAGACGCAAGATTGGGGCTCTGGCACTATAGGCGAATGTATTGTTTTCTAGGGCTGCATCCCATGTTTTTTTTCTGGGTGCGGGTTATATACCGAACTTGATTTTTTAGAATGAATTTGTCTTCTTGCGACTATACAACGATGCGGTCTATTTACCGATAATTACGGTATTATTATTATGAAGGTAAACGACACTAGGTATTCTTAAATTACAAGCAGTAATCCTTAGCTAAAATTCATAGATTGCAAAAAAATGTCAAATTCAAGCGTTTAAAACGCAACGACGAATGTGGACACACTCAAACTTTTTCAACCTTGAAAGATTTTTTATTCATTATCCTAAATTATCTCATTAATGCAAAAATGTGGCACAAAATTTTACAGATTTTTTTTTAAAAATGTTTTTGAAGCATAAAGGTATAAATTTCCGAAAACCGGTTAAATTATCCCGTTGAGCGTGAAAATTCCTGCTTTATTCCATAAGAGTTCCTATTAATAAGAAGACTTTTTAGCACAGAACGAAGCTAACAAATATTACCCATATTTGTTATTGTTTGGACGGAACAGAACTGAATCTTTCTCAAAACCCAATTGTCTTTAATAAGGCACTTGTAACATGCGCTAGGTTTAAAAAGTAAAATATAAACTAGTAATTATATATTTAAAAGTATTTTTGTTCAGCATAAGCTCCTTCGGCTTCAATACAATTGTTACAGCGGTTTAACAACGATTCAAATGCCTGTTCCAGCTCACATTGAGAGACTTCCTCCAAAGCTCGCGTCGACGCTGTTCGTTCAATGTCAATATCATCAAGGGAAAAGAAATAGTAAACAAGTGAACTGAGGTTTTGGCAGTGAATGAGCTGATAGCAAAGGAGTTTCACTGGGAATCCTCGATAACACAGATAGCGCCACTGTAGGCTAAGTCCCAGCTGTAGTCTTAAAAATTCTTTGACGCACTGTGTACAGCTGCAGCACGTTTGCCTTTAAAATGCTCGCAAGGGATAATAGCCGCAAAGTAAGAAATTTTGCTGCATATAATTGGATAAAATAAGATTACATTATGGATATTACTTTTGACACGTTGCTTGATTGACCTTTTACAAGTCTGGACTCCATAAGGAAGTAATAAAGCAACGATGACAAGAAATCAAACTCGTTAAACAGCAACTTAAAGTTTACAGTCAAAACCTAAAGTGTGACGTCAGGGACTGACGCGTTAAGCTCCGCCCCTTTTATTGCGCGTAGGATTTTTTAAAATTTATTACAAATCAATAATTGGTTTTTTGAGTTTGGCGTTTAGAGTCTTTTTTTTTTTTTTTTCGGTCTTAACCTTCAAAATAGGAATATTTAATAGGTCAAAACTTTTGCCGTTACTGATCCGCTGGCCACTGACAACAATCAGCCACTGGCTTTGTGCTCCACTGAGTTCTCTTTCGTGTTAGTCCGAATCGCTGTTTAGGGATCTCGTATTAGCGAACCACCTTGGATTTGGAACACTGCAAGAACGCATAATGTTGTCCAAAAGCATTGGTGGGTCTCTGTTAGCAAAACAGCAGTGCATTTAATTTTTTTTTCTTATGCAATTTTGTATTTTAACTAGAAGAACAATGGAGGCAATTCACCGCTAGAGGTTCTCATTAGCGATCACCGTTGTCACGTGATATCCGCTCTTTCTTTAAGATTTTCAATTGAGTTCTGCGTGGAGTTTAATGCAAATTAGCTATCGTTTAATTAATTAGACTATTTTCACAGCTTTTTCTGATTATAACCCATTATTTACATTTTTTTTAATCATTATAAAAGAAATTTATTAGTTATTACAATGGATATATCATAGTGTTCTATTTAGTGGTAATTTTATGTAATGTAGAAGGAGTTTATTTGGTCCTAGTTTTTAATTAGATTTGTCAAACTACTGCTTCCTTTGTTTACAATGCTTTCATCGCTGCCACGTGACCAGCGACGTTGCTTGAATTGCCTGCGTTCCGAGTTAATAACTAAGTACACGTACAAACCACTGCAAAGTTAATTTAATTCATGAACTGTCGATTTACTGCCGTTTTTAAACATAACCACCAGTATTATTTTTTATATTTGAATAACAAGTATTTAACTCACGTTTTCTTCTTCGCTTGTTGACTTGCTGCGTTTTGGTAATACATACACGCTCACTGAACAATTACGGTGAGCGAATGAACAAAATATTATTTGACCTCTTCGTGTAAGTTTTAAGGTGCTTTTACACTGGAGGCGATCAAGTGAAAAAACATGTCTTAAGAGGTGGAAACGTATCGGTAGTTATCGATATTTTAAGACTAAAGTATCGATAGTTTTCGATAGTAAGGAATTTGACATTATTAGTGAGTGCGATGCGAGTACTATTGCTCATTAGAACGGACTTATAATATTTCAATTTTTCAACCTTACTAAAAGTGTTAAAATAGGGAAGAGCGTATTTAAAATCAAAAATAAATGTACTTACCACCAGTTTAAATGAATAAGCTGAATATATCTTAAAAATTGAAATAAGTTATAAATGTGTAGTCAAACATCAAGTAATTCTTGAAAAATAATCAAATAAATTTCTAATATAGAATCCTTAGTAAACCAAAAAAAAAAAAAAAAATCAAATGAATCGAAATTGTACGTTCTCACCACCAAATAAAAAAAGTGAGCATATATGTTTTAAAAAAATTCATTATTATGTAGAAAAACAGCGAGAATTACTGGGGAAAAATTTAACTTTTTGAAAAAATTTTAATCTACTTCCAGATGAGCAAAAGTTGATTATTTTTAAATGAAAATATAACATTTGAAAAATATCTGTTACATTTTTAAAAAATGTAACTTTTACAAGGATAAAATAGGGCTTACGAATCCCCCAGCTAACAATAAGATGCGTATATTTCTTCCAAAATCATCCATAAGGAGTAAAAATATTTATTTTTTCTGTTCAACAATAACAATTAAAGTGTATTTATAACAACATACGAAAAGCCATTTTGTTGTATATTAGTTGATTTCAATGGGATAATTTGAGGAAACATTTAAGAAATCAAAAGGATTGGGCTTGACATTTGAGTTAAAGAAAGACCGTTATGCTAAAGATTAGGAAAGGGGTAAAAGAAAAAAAAAACATATTAACTCCTAAAAATATTAAATCAACAGTAAATAAACATATTTACCACAAATGCCAAGACAGAAGTTAAATATAAATGAGAAACACTTTCAGTTCCGCCAACACGAACTATTGCATACTATCGATTGTTTGAAAAAAAAAAAAACTATCGATGGCTCCCTTGAACATGAATCCATTCCTGTATATGGGAGGAAATTGCTGGTATAACGAATGTGCAGTATTCTGTCTTTAGTTCGTTCAGTATATTTGATTGCTTCCGAACTGATGCTGAGGGCCAGTTTATAACTTTGGTTGGTTTCAACAAACAGCGAAGCAACCATTCTGATTCTCGTGCAAATAAACGCATCTGCTTAAGGGGACCCGAACCGTTTTGAGGCGGCCAATTTGTAGTCAATTTTCTTCAAGCGTTACTCCTCAGCCATAGGGAATTTTGCTTCGCAGTTTTTTATATTTTTTTAAGTAGGTCTTTCTCTATATGTAGACCAAATTGTATCCAAAAATATTGACTATTTATTTTTTTATTCAATATCAAAGTTTTTTACAATTTCATAACTTCCGGAACATTTTTCTCATAATCAGGCCAGAAGGAAAAGGACTGTGGCCAGGAAAATAATTGCAGATGAAGAGGCAAAAGAAGGGACATCGTATGCTACGGGTGCTTTTTGATAAACATATTTTATTCATAATATTAGTATAGCCAGTAGCAATGTGTTTTTTTGCATAATACTGTTAATAAGTTATAAATGTATGGACTAAAATAAATATTTTTTTTGTTCCGATTTGTTTTGATTAACCAAAAAATACTATATAGCTCATAACAAATATCATTTCTGTGAATGTGTGAATCTTAAATATATATAGTTGGGTTGCTAATGATACTCTTGGTCAAAAAAGAAAAAAAGATATAAAAAGAAATGATGGGTAAACTGTTTCCCCTTGCAAAGCAAAAAAAACCCAATTTCGCTAGACCAAATTTCGATAGACTCGCAACTTTCAAAAAATCATTTCAAGTACTTAGAGTGCTCAGATTTACATAATTTTTACAGCAAATGGTCCAGGAAGAGTTCTAGTTTTAATTTAAAAAAAATAAAGAAAACTGAATTTTTTCACCCAAAAACAGTTCGGGTCCCCTTAACGAACTACCCTAAAACTCTAAGGAATTCATTCAATTCACCAAGAAATTGTAATAAGAATAGCTCGCGCCAACTCATTTGTCAGCGGTTATGCCATTGTTTTACCGAAGTTGTTTTCCAATATTTTGTTATAGTGACATTCCATGTTTTAAATATATTTATTCATATTTTCTTTAGAAAAAACTGGTAGTTAAGAAAATGCGTACGCTTTCTTCTCTTTCAGCAAGAAATTGTAATAAGAATAAGGTACAGGTATGACGAATCAGAAGTTTTTAATGCCATGAAATTTTACATTTTCTAACATAACGTTGTTCGTAAGAATGACACAGCAGTTTAAAAAAAAGTAAGAGCTTACACATTTCATAAAACTATTTCTAAAAACTCACTCATGTCTAAGCTGATACATGATAAGCAAATGCAGGAATTTTACAGTGATTACAGTTTGAGAATAATCCACAGAAGGTTTTCAGAATGCGTAGAAGCCGCAATTTTTGCAAAGACCCTAATCCTAATGTTTTATTAAGATGAGTGTTCTTTCCATCAACGTAGGTTACTTTAGCGTACGGCGCACAAGAGATGCGTTGTAAGAATTGCAGTATAACTTTAATGAATTATGAAACTAAGCATTATGCCGCATTTCTTTTTAACCGACTTCACATAGGAAGGAGGTTATACATTCGTATTGTATGTACGTCGTTTTTTTTTTTTTTTTTTGTTTGTCCACTCAAAACTTCTTACCGGATGAACCGATTTTCATGATTTTTTTTTTAATCGATCGAGGGTGGTTTCCCATAGTTCCCATACCTTGGTTTGCTCATATTCGATAATTAGTAAAAAAAGTTATGGGCTGAAATGTGGTCATTCTTTTGCTTTTGCATCCGTAACTTTTGACTAAATGAACCGATTTTGATGATTTTTTCTTTAACCGATAGAGGGTCGTCTAACTGAAATGTTGCACGTCAATTTGACTACATTCGTTTTTTAGAAAAAACGTTATGGGCGAAAAATAAGTATTTTTTCATTTTAATTGGAAAGGCTAGCTCGATTTTTCTTTGTTGGGAATATTGTTAATAAACATGAAACTCATTGTTAAAAAAAAAAAGAGTTTGTTGCCATTAAGATGTAATATTAAAGGCAATTATAACAAGAAATAAACTGAAGGCTTCCCTGAAGAAGAAATTAAATCCAATGTTTGCTTGCTCTAGTGACCCTTTAAAATTGATTTTAAAACGAAATTTATCTTACAAACAGTTTTTAGTGTCATTCCCTGAAAGAAGGTTTCCCCTTTGATATGTATGTTTTAAAAATAGAGTATTTATAGAAAAATGTATTTACACTAAAAAGAATAAAATAAAATAATTTTTGGAAAAAAATAGAACCGACTTCAAACTATAAATTGCGCTAAAAAGTAAAAAATATTATTCTTTAAACAACTTCGATACGACTTTTAAACATAATTTTTGAAGTCGGTGTAAAATTATGAGGGATTTTGATGCATGGTTCCTTTTATAACTATGAACCAAATACAAATGACGTAGAGTTTGCAACAGTTTCAGTGTAAAATAACGCATGGTGTAATTATAATTAGACTGTCATAATTTTGCACCGACTTCAAAAATTATGTTTAAAAGTCGTATTGAAGTTGTTTAAAGAATAATATTATTTTTTACTTTTTAGCGCAATTTATAGTTTGAAGTCGGTTCTATTTTTTTTCAAAAATTATTTTATTATTACTGCCGGCAAGGTAGCGTAGTGGTAAGGCACTGACCCCGTACGCCCAAGTTCGCAGAATAAAACCCGGCCCAAGTCGGTGGGTGTTCAAGATGTAAAAAATCGTCAGCGCCCATGTCTTATGAATATGTGGCATGTTAAAGATCCCTTGAGTATCCGTTTGGATTGGACACTCTCGGCTAAATTAAATTCCTAGTACAGTTTCGCATCAAATAGAGATCAGGTGCCGCCATCTAGGGGAAACTGAGCTCCAAAATTCTCAAACGGCAATGGCATCCGCCAACAGTGGTGCTACTTGAAAGAATGGATGCCGATTTCCGGGGAATGCACTATGTCTGCAAAAGTTAGTGACCATTCGCACCATTAGAGAGAAGAAAAAAATATTTTATTGCTTTATTATATCCGCTGGCTCTGATCACATGCCACGCTATAAGCATGATGTCACACTTCTTGTTATCCCCTTGTGACAACTTGTCACAATTTCGTGAACCCCCTTCTTCCCTTTGAAGCGTGACATCCTTTATGATCCCTTTTATCTCTGCGGTAAAGGGGAAGGTTTATGATGTCATCTAATATTAAAAACTAATTTTTTGACAGAATAGCGCAGTAAATAATTGGAATTGATGTTACACTTTATGCACATAATTGAAAAATTTCTTTGCTGCTTCTCCCTTTCCCTCCATCTTCTACAAAACATTATGTAGACTGGTGAAGTAAATTAAGAAAATTTTGCATATTTTATCGAATTTCATAAAAAAAAATTGAACTGAAGGAAAAATCACTTCTTCTAGATAAAAATGCAAATCTTGTACGGCAGATACGTAAACGTGCACGTGTGTGTAGGCAGTGCCAGCAGAAACACAGGCTTTATAAGCGTGGGGAGGGTAAGACGAATTTCGTTCGCTAGCACCCCTCGGTGCTCTCTTGTAGCAATCTGTTAAATTCCCATCGGAACAGTAAAAATTATTAATTACCAACGTTTAGATGATGGAATGAGGTGGCGAATGGTGGGAAGGCTAGAAGCAGGCCAATCGCAAGTCTAGATATGCAGAGTTAAATTTAACGCCCAGCGTCATGTGCAACCTATTGAAACAGTTCCAAAATACTGTATAGATAGAGAGAAAGCCTGGGCAAGGTCGCCCAAGAACCACGACGGCCAGAGAAGATCGCCATTTATCCATTTTAGTGAGGCGTAGCAGAGGAGCTACAGCTTCTCAGCTCTCTCGGGACCTGTATGCAGCCGCAGGAACCCGTGTAACAAGGGTGACTGTTTCCAAAAGACTGAATAATGAGAGAGGGTTGTTTACCAGAAGACCGGCTGTTTGCGTCCCTTTCATGTCTACGAAGAGGAGAGTCCGCTTAGCATGGTGCAGGCAGCATAGTGATTGGAGTATGGAGCAATAGGGTTGTATAACAAGTAGCTTGAAGACATTGGGGCCGTGGTAGCCTAGTGGTTAGCACGTCGGACTTCCACCTGGAAGGTCGCGCGTTCGATACCCACTGAAGACCACCATGTATACTTGGGGATATGTGCATGTAAAATCCGTAGACCCCACTACCTCTCCCCGCGCGTAAGCAATCCTAAGGCCTCGGCTAACAGGTAGGGGTCTGGTGGAGAAAAGCTTGAAGACATTGGTGTATGCACTCAAAGTCCTTGTTCTGTGTAAAGAAGTAACTCGAAGGCTGTGTGTATACAACTAGCTTGAAGACATTGGTGCGTGTGCTCGAAGTCAGTGTTGTGTTTGTAGTAGAGCGACAGTATTTCGCCCAATTGTGAACTGAATTTTCATCATATGAACATTGATGTCAAGATCTTTTTGGACATTAATCTCAAGAACTGGACTCCATCGGCCGTGAGTAGTTTTAAATTCATTAAAGGGTTGGTTACGAGTTCAAGTTGAGTGATGAAATTCTCAATTCCGTATAAAAATAGTAATAATTCGAATTAATTTTTATTTTCGGTTAATTTTGTTAATTTAATTATATACTAACTACGGATATCATATCCTTACACATATGTAATTTAAAAGCAAAAATTTGAAGAAAAGTATATTTTTATAAAGCTTGTTTTTTCTGGTGTAATCTAATGTCGACATTTTGGCAAATCTGATCACTACTAACATTCATTTTTTGTATTTGACAAAAGATTATTCCATTTCTACTCAACTTGATTTGCGTTTTAGCCCTTAAATCCAACTATTAGGTTTAGAAATTTACTTATCACAAAAGGCTGGTCAGTTTTGTAAGATTTTAAATTTAATCATGCGGGTAATAAGAGCTGCGGATGGATGGGATATAGGGATTCAGTTACAGCCTTTTGAGTAACAATTAGAAGTATCTTCATTCAAGGACACCGAACTTAAAGTTGCGTTTCACGCGCCTGTTGCTGACTGCGGGTTCTTGCTTGATGATACTCCAGATTTTTATTTTTTTAAAGATTAGATATAGTTCTGTATTGCATTAGTTTTAGTTAACTATATAAATGAAATTATGTGATTCATTGAAGTATTTGGTATGTATTCTGTATCGAGCTCTCGTGGGGATTTTTACTTTGATTTTTGCTTCATTGCTACACTTTTACTGCTTATGTAAAAATAAAATGCATTATTTATGTTGTACTTAAGCCATGATTTATAATTACAATCGGGGGTATGTCAAGAAAATGCATTCGGAATGGAATGGAAAATGTAGGAATCAAATATATAGGAATATAAAATGTAGGAAAATCGGCACTGTTATAAATTTGAAGGAGATTGTTATGCAGTACGTAGATTCAAATAATAGATAGGATTATGTATTAACTTTGTCTTTTATTATTAAAGTAAAATTTTAGTAATATAAATATTAAATTTTTTTAAAAAATTGTAAATATAAGTGAAGTATTTTGTGACAATTTATCACAAACTTCAATACTTTATTTATTTATTAAATATTTTTAATTTAAAATGGTGAATACAAGGTAGCGCCTCCCTTTAACTGGTAAGCTTTCGATGGAAAAAAAAGTCGCTTTAAACCATTAGAACGTGTAGAATGCTTGTCAAAAATGTCATTTAAATCATTTACTATTTATTTTTATGCTATAAAAGCATAAATGCATTATTCAAGCACCGTAAAACTATTGGGGGGAAGTTTACATAATAACTAAAACTGAAAGAATCACTCGCGATTCTAGTAAATTAATTAAACTATTTGGAGGTTCAAAAAATTAAAAAATGCTATATCAGAGAATTTTCAATTCTTTTTCCTTATCTTTGCAAAAAGAAAAATACTCAACAGCTATTGAATCGGCTCGGGTCTAATTCCCTTTCCTTCAAAATTTTCTCTTTATAACACCTGCACTGCAAATGCCAAGTGCCTTTATTTTCTGATTTTTTTCATGGAGAGGAATGCAGATGTTATGACACAGACTAACAAATAATGTGGGTTTGTATTTTTAACGAAACTGTCAAATCCCTACTCTCAGATTTTTTTCATGATCCCCCCCCCCCCCCCCCCCCGCTCCGTTTTAAAAGAAAAGCGGGAACGAATTACATGTTTATTTTTCATTAAAAAAGTTATTTTAAGCTCTTTTTCTGAAATAAAAATAAAGTTAAAAAATTTTGCTCGCAGTATTATCCCTTGTATAGTATATCCCTTGTTCATAACCAAGAAATACTGAATATTGGTTTAAAACATAGACGTGATATTTTTTTGTCATTACAAATGAATGCTGGGTCTTATTAGATTTTTTTTCTTGTGAGTTGAAAATTACACTGAAATACTTGACATGTTCTTTATATTTTCATGAGCACAAGGTAAGTTCACCAAAATAAGCCAATATTTTGAGCACCAGCAGTTTTCTGTTGACAAATAATCTTCTGAAAACACGTGATCGTTTATAACAATTAAGATGTATTTTGAAAAAAAAAAAAAAAATATATATATTTTTATATACGTTGACAATTTTTAAAATTAATGAAATTGTAGCATTTTTATTAAGGTATTGTTCCACCCTGTATCCCAAACTCGTTTTTAAAGAATTAAATTTTTGAAAATTTCAAGTCTAACTTGGACACATAAAATTTTGATCAATAAACATTTATACTGAAAAATTGATTCATATTTTTTATCAATATGTTCTATGTTGTACAAGAAATATTCTAAACTGAAAGCACATGCAACGAGATTGTCCTACAATAGCAGAAAAACTGTCAACTGTCTAACACGTGGCATCAAAGAAGCCAAAAAAAAAAAAATGCGCTAAAAAACGAAGTATAAACGGGGAAAAATTAAAATAATTATCGTATAAAAATGTTAAGATGTATTTTGAAAAAAAAAAGATATGCATTGATCAATTTTTGAAAATAAAGAAATTTTAGCATTTTTACTAAGATGTTATTAAATCCTGTCGCGCGAACTCGCATTTTAAGAATTCAATTCTTAAAAATTGCAAGTCGAACTTGGACACATAAAATTTCGATCAATAAATATTTATACTGGAAAGTTTTTCTTATTTTTGACCAATCTTTTCTATGTTGTAAACTAAAAATGAAGTGAATGAGAACAACTGCACACTAAAAGCAGATGCAACAAGATTTCTGCACAATTGCAGAAAAACTAACACGTGAGATCGAAGAAGAAAAAAAGAAACCGCAAAGAGAAAATGTTTACGCTAGTAAAAATTAAAATTATTATCGTACTTTGATTGAGTTGACTTTTTATTGTTTACAATTTTGGAATAATAAGAAACATGACAAACTAAAAGCAGATGGTATAATATTATTGCAGAATGACATCTAATGCACTAAGTCATTATTAATTAAAAGAAAAACGGACAAAAATGACGCAACTACCCTAGTGCGTAAAACAAATAGCACTCATAAGACGCCTCTATGACTTTTACTTAAACATATTCTATTTCGCGAGCATTCTGCTCTAAGAGAACTATTTTAATAATGAATGTTTTCGGGCAGCGATCGCTTAAACTAGTTTTCCGAATTTTTTATCAAATACTTTGCGGAATGACATTATTTTTGTGTGTGTTTTTTTTAAACTTAAGTGCTGGCTGTTATTGTATGGAAATAAAAATTGCGCTATGGAGAAAAAAAGAAAGACAGAATGTTTTCTGGAAAGTTGTCACTGCGAAAAACATCGGCCTTGCATCGGCTTTTAGATGTTTTTTACGGCCGATGGGCCGATGTTTTTCTGAAGTTAACATCTGCCGCCGATGCCGATGGCAACTTTGTTGAACAATCGGCGCCGATGCATCGGTCGAGCCTTATTAAATTTGATAAAATGAACATTTGGAGTGTTGTAGGAAAAATTAGCCATTTTCTGTAAACTCAGTTGTTGTTGCTCAGGTTGTTGTTATAATGCCAATTATCGGATATCCGGTGTCTCGTCCGATGGATTTGTACCGGATATCCGACCCTGATGTTTGAAACCTATAAATTCTATGCATATTTCTAATCATTCCACAGCTTCCTAACACGAACAAGTTTTTCCATTAACACGTATTTTCCAAGCATATACCGGATATCCGATGTCTCGTTTGATGGATTTGTACCGGATATCCGACTCGGATGTTTGAAACCTATAAATTCTATGCATATTTCTAATCATTCCACAGCTTCCTTACACGTATAAGTTTTCCATTTACACATATTTTCCAGACATATACCGGATATCTGACTCTGATGTTTGAAACCTATAAATTCTATGCATATTTCTAATCATTCCACAGCTTCCAAACACGTACAATTTTTTCCATTTACACATATTTTCCAAACATATACCGGATATCCAGTGCCTTCTGAAGGGAGAACCTGTCCGGCCCGTCCACACTCATCGGTGCGCCCTGTATATGTATATTTGATCATCGTGACATATAAAAACCAACATTCACTACATTTTTTATTATGATAGTGCATTTTGTTTTATGTAGTTTAACACCTTTTAATATATACTTCCTATAAATGTATATAAATCTCAAAGCAAACAAATCTTGGTTAAAATAAAGAAAAAACAATAAACTTTAATATGTGAAACTAAATTTAAAATTAGCCAATACTAGTCAAAATTGTTTGTGGCTAGTAATTGAAAATACTTTTAGCCAGGAGCATCTTAAACTAGCCATAATGGCTAAATTTAGCACATCGGGCAACCCTGCGCGGCTTGTGTACCGAGTGCTGGATTTTAGGGGTGATAAATTGAGTACATGTGTGTGCGTATACAAATATCTATATATTTTTGGGTGTATAAGGGGGGGGGGGTGGATTGTCTTGCCCTGTTGGAAAATGTCCTAGTTAGGTCTCTTACGCTGCCGATGTTACCGTTACTCTGGCAAAACGGGACCTATGATTCGAGGGTATCAGCTGGAAGAAAAAGAGAAAAAAATTTATAAGTATTCTCATTTAGGATTAATGAAGCATTATTAAGTCTTATACATTTTAAAGCAAAAGAACGATAAGTGCAGCTGTGCTCCGATTTTTGATTCCTCATTAGTTTAATTGAAAAAATAAAATATGCTCTTTAAAAATAAAAAAATAATAAAATGAAATAAAAATATTATCGGGAGGGGGGGGGGGGCATTTCAAAATCAACTAT
The DNA here is from genome assembly GCA_038502835.1 of Octonoba sinensis. Taxonomy (NCBI): domain Eukaryota; kingdom Metazoa; phylum Arthropoda; class Arachnida; order Araneae; family Uloboridae; genus Octonoba; species Octonoba sinensis. The sequence continues at coordinate 21,004,722 of CM076601.1, read as the reverse complement.
TTATTACATATGGTAGGGAGACCCAGTATAACATCTGGCACCGGTGCCCATAGGTTATTGTGGGGGTCCTGGGTGCATCATATCGATGTTGCAGGTGGTCACCCCTAAAATGGCAGTCATAAAAATAACAATAAATATGAGGTGTATCAATTTAAAACACAGACAATAAAGGAATGATTGAAGTAATATTTATCGATGCCTCCCCCCCTCCAATATGCTTGTCGAACCTGTGAATTCGAGTTATCATCCTCTTCTCAAAACAAAATGTCAAGCTTGAAAATCAGTTCAAAAGAAAGCATTCGTAAGCAATTTTAATTGACTCCCGATTACTAAGCACTTTTCATTCCATGAGATTATGTTCAAGTTGATGCGAGTTTTTCATTTGGCGCTATTTCGTCGCTGTCAAGGGTCAGAAAAAGAACTTTCTAATTAGGGATCCTTCATAAATGATGTCACGCTTCGAGGGGGAGGGGGTTCGTGAAATTGTGACAAAGTCTGACAAGGGGAGGGGGTAAGAAGAAGTGTGACATCATGCATTATGCAACATAGCGTGACCCGAGACAAAGGGGGGGAGGGGGGTCCACTGAAGTGTTACGTATTGTGACAAAGGGGGGGGGGAGGGCGTAATTATTGCTAACTATGGCCATACTGCCTGTACCGTTAGGTTTCGCAAACTACCCCAATACTAGGGGTGCGGCACGCAGCGCTGTCCTCCTTCGAACCTCCCACAAATTCTCTGACAGCACCGGCACATAAGGGCTGGGCTGGCAGAGCGTTGCCTACCTGCTTTACCGACCCGGGGCCATAGTCAAACTACAAAGTAAGCCTTACGTCACCCGGATAGGATAGTGCTATTTTAGTCGCCTCTTACGACACGCATAACTACGTCGGCGCTATTCTACGCCGGCCACCGCACGGCGTAGGGGGGGAGGGGGTATATATATGGAAAAAAAACATGACGCCATTTATAAACGGCCCCTTACGTGTAGTTAAAATCAAAACACACCCTGCTAAAATTCGACCACGAACTTTCGATATTTAGAAGCTTCTGTGCATAGCAGAAAAGAACGAATCCATTCGAGTTTTAGGGAAGTTCATTTTGCCGCGCTTATTTAGTACGCGAATCAGAATGTTTGCTTCTTCTCTTTTTTTGTTGAAAGCAACTAAATGTATAAACTGGTATATAGCATCAGTTCGGAAGAAATAAAGTATTCTAAACGTACGGAACGAGGACAGAAACTGCACATTCCTTATACCAGCAATTCCTCCCTTGAATGGATTCTTCTCGACGCTTTGCCAATCAGAGCGTTTTTTTTTTTTTTTAATCGTAGAACTCTGATTAGCATAATTCTGATTTTGCTTGCACGGTCTTTTGACAAACTGCCAAATTTAATGTTGCATTCCACTGCAATAAAAGTCCCGCAGTGGACCAGACTGTAGAAGCTCGGTTCCCGTTGAACACTGAAAGTGAAGCAACATTGACTGAGGTCAGTGTTTGGGAGGGTGACAACCTCTCGCGGCTGGTTGCTGTGGTGTCCGTGTACGCTAGAGGGAGCTGGTGCACGTTAAATAGGTCGTGGCTCCAATGTCCTCCAAGTGAAACGATACCTTTGGGGGTGCCAATCCCAGGTGACGGGCTCTCATCTGAGAGCTGGTTCAAAAATTAAGAGACGTTTAAAAAAGGGGCGGAAATCGGACTCCTGCCTACAAGGGCCCCGTTAGACTCAGGAGCAGCGTACCCATTCTTCCTCGTCACGCACGAGGACTCGACAACAACAACTGCAATAGAAGTCCCACACTCTTCTATACTAAAGAAAGTTTTTCAAATTTGAAGCAAAGCAAGGTTACCCTTTAACTACCGGAATATATTCACTAATCTGTTTGTCTGAACGCCAAAAAAAAAAAAAAATCCAAAAATTGCAGAAATGGCGATACATTTATTTCTTATGTATATATCATGAGTTTCTTACATGAAAATGGCAAAACTGGCATGAGTCCAATCAAAATTAGTCGTAGACGCCCCATTTTCGACGTATGGCGAATTTTTGAGATGTTGAGAGGAAATGTTTTGTTCAAGATCAAAATTTCTATGAGATGGCGCTTTTTTTGCTTGCAAATCGGTGGCACACTGTATCAAAAGGGGGTGGTCAATACCCCTTCTGCACCGCTAATTTTGCCATTTTCAATTGAATAAATTATTCCTTATAATGTAAAGAACGGATGCATTTCCATTTGTTCAACTTTTTATTCTGAAACCTACATTTTTAGTCTTATTGAAGTTACCCGTACCGCAGGAAAGTTTAACCAAATCGTCTATTGACTTTACCCGTAGTTAAAGGGTTAATAAACCCTTCAAATATCTTTCTTTAACTAGCAAATCATTTTTAGAGCGCACATTTCATATACCAGCTGTTCTGGATTTTTCTTGGCAAACTGCCAGTCATTTTTTTTTTTTTTTGATGGTAGCTCCAAGTTTAAATGAGCAACAATAGGTGCAAACGATTCCAGTTATCGTGAGGGCAGATTCAGGTTGAGGCGAAAATCTGTCTAAGACCTAGCATTTGCATTACAGGAATATTTAAGAAATAATCTCCTTTGGATATGAGTACGGTATTTCTATTTCTGGAGAAAGATACAATTAGAGGCTGGATTTTTTGGGAGAACCTCTCCACCCCCCTCCCTTGCAGCCCCAGCCTATATTGCACATGAACAGTGATCTCTCCATTATGCGTCTACTGCGAAAATCGTAAAGGAAATAAAAAACGCATGAATGAAGTTCAACCTCATTTTAAGTCAAATAAGGTTTAAAATATAAATTAATTGCGGAAAAAATGTGAAAGAATAGCAATATATTTCATTTTAAAGAATGAATACGTCAGTCAAAAACGATGATGAGAAGTAAAATTAAATAAAATAAAATGTTCATCATTTACATTCTATACAGTTTTTTGACGCTATTTCAAACGTGAAAATTTTTTTTCTGGGAGATATATTTTTTGAATTTTATTCACACTTTAAAGGAAATACGATAGCGTTTCGCGTGAGATAAATTAAAAGAAACACAGGTTTTTGAAAGAATGAGGCGAGAATAAATCACAGTGCGAAAATGTTATCAACGCATAATTAAGATCTATCTGAAACGAGTAATGTATAAATGGAAGTTAAGTTAAATTAATTTTTCTAAAATTTAATCAGCGGAGGGGGGGGGGGGGAGAGGGAATTTACGGCGAGAGATGGTAGGAAACTTGACGCGATCATATCAATTCTCCGTTGTTCTTAAAAAAAATCAGGAAAATGAGATGTTGAAGTATTTTCGGAAGTCTAAATATATTTTGACTCCCAAAATTATTTAGACTTCCTAAATTGATAATTTTTACTGAAGTATTTTCGGAAGTATATTTCGGTTCGTAAATATAAGGGGTTAATAAATGATGTCCCGCTTTTTCCCCACATATTTGACCCCCTCCCCTTGTCACAATTTCACGAACCCCTCTCCCCCCTTTGTCACATGAACGCTATGTTGCATGATGCATGATGTCACACTTCTGGTTACCCCCCTCCCCTTGTCACACTTTGTCACAATTTCACGAACCCCCTTTCCCCCCCTCGAAGCGTGACATCATTTATGAATGATCCCTACGTTAATCTTTGGGTTTCATTAATCTTATAACTCAGGTTGTTTCACCTTCAAAACCGTACAAATATACAATTATTTGTAAAAATTTATTTATATATTTTTTAATTTCTAATGGGCTGCTGTTGGTTTTTGCCAGTTTCAGACCAGTGCGTTCCACTGGTACCATCTCTCAGCGGCACCACAATGATTGTGGTACCATCGCCGTATGAGAGTTTCGACCAGTTTCTCCACCTGAAAAAGGGAGAACCTGGACTCTGTTGACGCGAAATTGCATTAGGAATTTAATTTAGCCGACAGTATCCAAGCCAAATGTTTACTCAAGGAATCTTTTATGTCGCAAAATCATACGACATGGTCGCAGCCAATTTTCTGCATTTTGGAAATCCACCGACACAGCCAGGCTCGATCTTATTACGGTATGCAGTTTTAATTTTGCATATATGACTTGGATGCAGTGAAAAGGTTGAATTCTTAAATCTGTACTCATTGGAAAGAAGATAAATTCTTTTTTTTAGACGACAAAGCTACGTTTATGCTTTCCTAACAGTCCCTCGTGTGTAGCATAGCAACTTCCAATGTAATAGCAATACATCGTGCCATATCACTCGCTACATAGAGCACATCTCAAAAAATTTTTTGTAAACCTTTCAAAAATATTTTACTACATTTCTATTTTATATATATATATCGCATCCCGCAACAAAAGTGACACAGCTCAAAAATCATTAAAACAATTTGTCGTACAACAAATCGACAAATAAAAATCTCCTGAATTTGTGTTGCATATTATACACTATTAATAAATATTCCTCCTAATATTTTAGCTTCGTTTCATCCCTTAGTGTTTTCAGAACGGTGTCCCATTGTTTTGTAATTTTTTTTTTGAAAGATAAAAACTCGCAAACTCAAATTTTTGAGTTGTGTCACTGTTGTTGCCGGGGTGCGATATATGTAATAAAAAAAGTAGAAGTAATAATAATTTTGACCAAAAAAAGAGCATTTAAAAAACTAAGCTTTTAAGATATGCTACAATGTACTCAAAACGTAGTGACACGCTATTATTATTAAAACACTTATAAAACTTTGAAATTCGAAAAGTTTTGCAAAAGCAATTTTAATTTCTCTATTTGCATTAGTGAGTGTTGATTTCAATTGCAAAGTTTTTTTTTGTCAGAAATTTTTCCTTCTTCTTTATCAAACATTAGCATTTGAGGAAAATAGTGTCTTAATCTCAAATTAAGCGGAATAAAGGAGTCGCGAAAGAAAAATGATCTCCTAACCAATGTTCAAATGCGAAGAAAAAAAGAGAGAAAAACCCATTGAAATCGCAAATTTTGTATGTAAGACGCAAATGTTATTCAAACCGATAAGTTTCCTTCCTTTTTCGCTGTAGATGTTAGGGATTGCAATTCATGCAAATTTCCGTCCCAGCTCGAAAATTTTAGAGTTAATCTCTTCTCTTCCTTTGCTTGAGGCGGGGGGGGGGGGGGGGGAACACGCTATCCTTTGCGCTTCGTCATTGTCGACTCTCATGCATCTCATTAAAAAGTTGCGAAGAAGAATTGAGCTTTCCAATCACAGAGCGAAAGATCGCGCATGCGTTCTGATTCATTTCTCTGGCTTGGAAAGAACCATTTTCTTTTCAGTTGAGGATTGTGCGGCAAGACAGATAGATTATGTGAAACTGCGGTCCGTCTCCGAGGCATTTCTTTTAATTTGAACAATTTATTTCCTCCAATTTTGCCGGTTCCCGAGCAGGTTAGCATCTACCATTTTATTCCCTTCTAATTGCACGATTGTCTTTCAGGGATCTGGAGCAATCTTTTCTTTAGTTGCTCCGCTCCGACTTCTGAATACTTGATTCGGCGCCACTCCGTGCTCTGAATTTGAATATATTATGCAGTTATTTTAGTTTTTTATGCAATAAAAAAAATAAACTTTTAAAAAATTCGGAGCGCAAACAAAGTTTTTGGCTCCGCACCGACTTTAAATTACTTCCCCGGCGCCGCTCCGCGCTCCGAATTACAACAGATTATAATGATATTTTTAAAATTATTTTTATATGATAAAAAATTAACTTTTGATAAAATCGGAGCTTAACACATTTTTTGCTCCGGCTCCGCTCCAGCTCCCTGTTTTTAGAGCTGATCCGTTCCGACGTCTAAATACTTCTCCGTCGCCGCTCCATGCTCCGAATTATGATAGATTATACTGTTATTTTAGTTTATTTTTTTACTGTTACTGTTATTTTAGTTGAGTTTTTAAGTTTACTTGGTTATTGGTAAAAAAGTAAACTTAAAAAATCGGAGCGCAACTACTTCTTTGCTCCGGCTCTGCTCCTGATCCCACTTTTTTGAGTTGCTCCGCTCCGACTTCAAACTATTTCCAGTCACCGCTCCGTGCTCCCAATTTTAATGGATTATACTGTTTTGTTTAATATGATAGAAAATAAACTTTTAATAAAATCGGAGCGCAACAATTTTCTTTGCTCCAACTCTACTCCTGTTCACATTTTTTGAGTTTCTCTGCTCCGTCTTCTAAATAGCGCTGCTAAGTGCTCAAAATTTTAATAGATTATACTAGTATTTCAGTCAATTATTTTACGTAGAAAAGAATAACTTTAAAAAAAATCGAAGCACAACACGTTTCTTTGCACCGCTCCAGTTCCCACTTTTTTGGGATGCACCACTAAGACTTCTAAATAGTTATTCGGGGCAGCTCCGTGCTTCGAATTTCAATAGATTTTACTGTTACTTTAGTTGATTTTTTTATATGATAAAAAATATTTTTTAAAAATTTAGAGCGCAACAGATTTTTTTGCTCTTGCACCGCTCCATTTCCGAACAAAACCTCGATCGTCCCTGGTTCTTTTTAGTCGATTTTTTAGGCTCAAAAATCCATAATGCTGATTTTGTATCTTTTTAATTCTCAAAATTTTCTGATTAATTTAATGCTAGTGTGAATCTGATGATTTTTTTTCTTCAAATTTTCTTGATCTTCCTTCCTTTGAGCAGTTTCAGAAACTCAAAGGTTTTGTTTAATCCTGAATACTTTATTACTTTGCATTGTTTTGCTGTGTATTTAATTGTTTACTTACCATCATTATTTTATTAATGCTCTTGTTATTTATTTTGCTTGCTCGTTAAAAATTGTTGAATGGTTTTAAAAGAACTTGAATCAAATTTTAAATTTAAAATCACCTCTCTCTCCCTCTCCCAAGAATTAAGAAATGAAGATAAGCGTTGAAACTTAAACGAAAATGTGTGAAGCAAGCTGTTTTGATCGTTTGTATGCGTGCTTCTGTTTAGCTGACTTTATGATTTTCTCACTAAAAAAAGTTTTCCTGTCGGGTATCAACTTATTTACTGTAGATTTGTATCCAAAATAGAAATCTTTACCATTGTATTTGAACAATTGATAAAAAAGATTTTAGTCGCGGCCAGACGAGTGAATTGCAGGAAATTTTGTAAAGCGTAGTTTTTTTTATTTTCTACCAGTGATTATTTTTACCTCACATCTTTGTTTCATGTGCTGTTTTCTACTTCGTGTCGGCCACAATAACTTTTCAACTTTTTTTTTGAGTTAAAATAAAATATTCACGAACTTCTTAAAACTAGCTTTTAAAAAGTCTTGCAAAACTTAAGCAATAATTAAAGAAAAAAATCTGCCATAATTTAAGAAAAGGAAAGAAAGAAAAAAAAAAAACAACGTACTGTAAAGGCCCTTATTTCCGCGGGCCGTAATTTTCGCGAAAATGAATATATCGGTGATTTCGCGAGCTGAAAATTTCGCGAATTTTATATTCTGATTCTTTATTATTATTTGAGGGGGGGGGGAGTATTTCACGAGGCTTAAATTTTCGCGATTACGACGGGCTCGCGAAAATTAAAGATCGCGAAAAAAAGGGCCTTTACAGTATTTCAAATATCCCTTGGTTAGAATTACAGTAAAACTTCCAAAGTTGACCACCTCTCTATGTTGACCGAAATTTTATAGTTTGAATGGTCACAACACATTTTCAATGGATATTTGTTGTTGAGACCTCTATGTTGACCACTTCCCCATAAGTTGTATGTTGACCAATCTTTAGTAGGTAATTTAAATTAAATACCCATAATTTACCAACTGTAACTTGACCACTGATGTTTTCTTGAATTCCCCCCCCCCCCCCCCCCGTTTTCTATCTGATTTCCAGGAATTTCTTTGAGATTGTGCCCAGCCTTCTTTTAAAAGAAGAAATGATCTTCTAGCCCATTGTATGTGTTCCTCTCTTGGTCTGCATACAATGTCTGTAATTGCTGGAATATGAAAAAAAGTCAGGGAATCGAGGGATGTGCTTAGAATTGAAATACGCAGAATCGGAAAACAACGTGTATCGTTCCCGTTGCACATTCCGTTTTCCTTCTTTGGAGCAACTTAAAGATTTTGCTGCAGAAAAATTCCCAAGCATGATTAATGGACTTGTAAGCTTTGAAAGTACTTTTTACAGTTACCTAATGAACAAAAAGAAGACACAATCAAAAATTAAATAATTATTTAAAAAATTGTAGAAATGTGCTGTACCTTTAGTAAAAATAAAAAGAGGTGATACATTTTTCCTTGAAAAATACTAAAAAATTTAAATAAATTTTCTCTAATATTGTACTAATTTTTTTCTAAAATTCCCCAAGTTGACCACCTCCGTATGTTGACCACTTAGTTACAGTCCCTTAGGGTGGTCAATTTATGGAGGTTCTACAGTAGTTTCTACCCCTGCGCATAAATTTAAGTTAGCTTCTCTGTAAATGTAGCTTTTTTGCCGGGGTAGGATTAATGCAGTGTTGCGAAGCTTATTTCAGTATGAATATAGTCGGCCACCAGCTGCATGTGCAAGCAATCCTAAAGCCTCGGCTAACAGGTAGGGGACCGTTCACAAATGTCACGCTTTTTTCCAACATACTTGACCCCCCCTCCCCCTATGTCGCATGTCAAGCTATGTTGTTACCCCTTCCCCTTGTCACAGTTTCACGAAACCCCTCCCCCTCGAAGCGTGACGTCATTTATGAATGATCCCTAGGGGTCTGGTGGAGAAAAGTATGAATATCCGTAGGACATTCCTTCCCAACCTTTTCAGCCTTTACGGGATAGCTTAACAGGGTTTCCCAATTCCAGAGTACCACAACGGTTTTTTTTTTTTTTTTGGTATTGTGGAAACAGAACGTCAAAATTCTCTTGCGGCGAAGGTACTACACTCATTGTGGTGCCGCTGAAAGAGATGGTACCATTACTGGGGAACGCACTGGGGTCTGCAATGGTTGTAGGACCCAACACCACAGCCCCATTGGAAAGAAAAAAAAAAACAATTGCGTCCGAACTAAAATTGAGTTTCGAACACTGGTTTAGAAGGTTGTTTGTTGGATCTCCCATTCCTAAAGTGTGGCGCATCGTTTTTCTAAAGGATTTTCCGAAAGAGACTTTGATTTTATTTGTCAAATGGCCAACAAAGAGTTTAAGCAAACAGGTCGCACCTCGGAAACAAATGTGACACAACTCACAAATTTGAGTTTGTGAATTTCTATTTTTCAAAAACATTTACAAACAATGTAACATCGTTCTGAATACACTAACGGATGAAACGAAGCTGAAATATTAAGAGCAATATTTATTAATCGATTATAATATGAAATTATAAATTCTTAAGATTTTTATTTGTCGATTTGTTGTACGAGATTGTTTCAATGATTTTTGAGTTGTCCTTTTTGGCCGGGTGCGAGGTGTTGGCGAATGTATTACTGATGAATAAGCCGGATTTTACTTTCAACAGTAATGGATGTTTTGCAGGGTTTTCTAAATGACTCGGACGATTATGTTCAGTTGCAAAATTCAAGAACTGGTTATAAAGTTGCAGACAGGGTAGAATTTTTTATTGAGAGGCACAGCTACTTACTTCATTCGCATAACATGCGAACGCAGGCCCGTCATTTAGGGGGCAGGAGCGGCGCAATAACTCCCCCTGACTTTGAGAAAGTAATATAATTTGTATGATTTTACATGTATTTTGTTTTTTAAATGGAAAATACAAGAAGAATATTTCCTTTGCCGCCCCCCTCCCGAAAAACTCGAAATGATAGGCCTGTAAGAATGTAATATACTTCGTGCAGGCCCGTTATTTCGAATTTTCTACGGGAGGGGGGAGCCAAACGGTATACTCTCCTTGTATTTTTCATTATTAAAACAACAAAATACGTGCTAATTCATGCAAATCTCATTTTATTCTAAAAGCCCTGTTTTGACCCCCGTAAGTGACGGACCTGACTTCGTGTTATTAACTAGGTTTGGGAAATGCTGTCACTTCCCTAATGCTGTATACCTTGTATTTTTCATTACTAAAACAACAAAATACGTGCTAATTCATACAAATCTCATTTTATTCTAAAAGCCCCGTTTTGACCCCCGTAAGTGACGGACCTGACTTCGTGTTATTAACTAGGTTTGGGAAATGCTGTCACTTCCCTAATGCTGTATACCTTGAATTATGTATTGTAAATAATTCACAAAGTTATCAAACTTAAGTCTAGAAACAATGTCGAAGATGTGGTACGATAACCCTTGCAGAAGTGTAGATCTCGCGTAAAGTCCGAGACTGAGTTAAAGGTTTTTCGGTACCGGAATAGCAAAGTTCCGAGGCCGGAAAGTTACAGATTCGGAACTTTTCCGAACCCTTCGTGGTAGAGCCCCTAATTCTTTTAAAAAGACTTTTCTTCTTAGATCTGCTGTAATTGTCTTTCTTTTTCTTATCAAGGTATTAGCTTTAGCGCAATGAATTTACTCTAAAATATTGTCAGAACCTCTGGTTGATTAAAATTACTCCTTTGGTAGATAGCTTTTGATGGAATTGTACGTGAATTTTCATTTATTTAGTGAGTTGATTAAGAAAACAAAGAGTCAAGTTTTGGTTAAGAATTCCCCTTCCTCTTAACTCAAATACAGCTCGAATGAAAGATGAAAACCGGAAATGTATAGAATATACATTTTTAAAAAATACGTTTTGACCTAATTCAGATGCATTTTTTAAGTGCAGCTGCGTTTCACATGCAAATTCCATTGCGACAGGAAAGCTGTTTTAGTTAGAAACTGAGCCAGGGGGAGAATGAGCGTATGTATGTATCTTTAAGTATGAATTTTATTTGGATGGTTGGCGAGCCTTTTTTAGTTATTGTGCCAGGAAAAGTATACAGTTTACTGTTTTCAGGTGTCCTAGTGCGCCACGTTTTGGTTTTGAAAATCATATTTGAAGAGCATCCATTCGTAAAGAAACTGCTAGTACTGAAAGTCCCCCCACCCCTTTCTTTCCTGATTTTGAGAGATTTTTAGTGAATGTGAGTGAATAAAAATAATTTAATATACACTTATAGGGGGCGCAACTAAATAGCCTGTTGCGTGCCCCGTCCTGACACGCGTGCCATATAGTTTCGCAATCTCTGGACTAGAGGTTCGTTTAATTGTGCTGTATGATAAATATTTTCATGCATCCTAGTTCTGCTTTATGCATTTTCTTTCTTTTTTTTCTTTTTGGTTATTTTAATAGATGACAAAATCTTTCCAAAAACAGAAAAAAGAAGCAGTTTTGGACTGTATGAAGTATTTTTTTTAACTATTTTTTTTTTTACTATTTTCATCTTCGTTTTCACTTTAAAAAGTAATGGAATGATTCCTATGGGGATATAGCCAGTTAATTGACTCCTGTCTGAATATAGGCGATTTATAAAATAAAGTGCTTTATATTTAAATGCTTGCGCTTCTAGTTTCTACGGCAAAGGGTTGGTTCATAAAGAACCCAAATTTTTGATTTGGTTATTCGTTGCACTTGAAATATTCCAATCGTGAAATGAGACGGGTTAAACTAGTTGTGTTTCATCTAGATTCGAAATACAGTAAAACCCCGTTATACCGCGCCTCAGTATACCACGGAGTCAAATATACCGCGGTAACTATCCTGTCCCCCGGCGTTTAAACCACCCTTTATCATTGCTATTTAAAGTTGATTCCTTATTTATCATTGTCAATAAGGAAAACCCGATCACACAAATATTCTTGCCAGCTGAGATGTGTTTCTGCCACAGCAATTACAATGAATACACTGGCAGCAAAGTTAAAAAGAAAAAAAAAAATGTACTATATGGGGGAAGAAAAGTTACGAGTCATTGATAAAGTTAAAAATGTTGCAACAAAGAGAGTATTATTTCGTGAGTATGGTTCCGCGGTATAGTTTCACTATACCGCGGTTATGTTATAACGCGGGTGCCAAACATGTCCCGCGACAGCCCCGTTTTAACGGGGTTTTACTGTACATGACAAAATCAAGTTACTTTTCACTCTGATCCACAGCAGAGTTTTTATTAGTTTCTTCCCTGAGATCATAATGGGGGATTCCAGTTAAGTTTCGATTGGCGGTGCAATTTAAGAGACTGAATTGCTTCACACGCGTTCTCGTCTTGCTCTCGTGATTCCGATTAGTCGTACTGGAAAAGGTTTCGAAGAAAGTTTTGTTGTGATTGTTTGTGGGCAGGGGATTTTAGTAGTAAGTGAATGATCTTGTTTTGTTTTTGTTTGCTGAATATCTTGTGGCGGCAAGATGTTTTATTGGTATTTAGCGGGTGGACAACTATTTATCGTGAAACAGGACTATATTGTTTGTTAACCTCTTCATTCCAAGTGTACCCAATTGGGTACATTTTAAAATACTGTTTATTAACTACTCTTTGTGCAATTTGAAAGCTAAAACACTCAATTGTTTTTGAAATTAATTAACAGATAGTTTACTTCGTTTTAAACATGGAAAACATGGAAATTAATTTTTAAACTAATTATTAATTAAAATTAAAAGAAAAAATTAGTTTTGTAATCATTTTTTAAATCAGAGAACCAAAAAATTGCGTCAAAATTGTTTGTGCTTAGTTCTGGGGTTGAAGAGGCTAAGAAAAGAAAGGACAGTAAATAGGCGAATGAACATCGTTAGGGTTAGTAATGAGATAAGTTGTAAGCATTTCCCGCTTTTCAGTAGTTGGCTCCCTCATTATGAAATCCTGGGCCGTAGTGGTAAAGATGTCAGGCCTCTAACCGGAAGATTAGGTGTTAGATACGTGGCCCGCTGAAGACCCACCATGTACACTTTGGGGATACGTGGATGTTAACTCTGTGGACCTTGAAGTCCCGAGGCAGTTCCGAGGGTACCCATAGGGTGGAGAATTTCCCTTCCCTCTTAGGTCTAAAAAGCTAGGTGGCGTATTTGTGGTGGTGTCATCCAAGTACATAACGAGCCAAGTCGTACATACACCACCCTGTGGTGCTCCCTACCGCCTTAATTCCTGGTCGCACTGCGAAGGGGAGCTTGGATACCCGAGCGGCATTAGAAACTACAACATTTATGAAATCCAATTTTGTATTTTAAATATGTACTGAGTTTTAAGGAAAATTAGGTTTTTATTCAAGTATCCTATTTTAAGATTTGTCGCTGGGAAAGGAAGGATTCATTTTTAGGATTTTTATTTTAAAAAAATATTTTTTTTGTTAACTTCAATAGGAACCTTTATTTTGTATATATGTTACCGTTAAAGTATGAAATCCGTTATTTTATAGAATACCTAGTTATTCCATGAAATAACTGATCGTATCCGTTAAAGTGCAAAACTCTCTTGTATTTCATGGTTTAACTAGTTTTTTCATAGAATAACGATCTGCAGCCCGTTAAAGTGTAAAATAATCTACTGCAATGAATGTTTCTTCTCAACCTCATAATGAAAAAGTAGTTGAACAAACAGCATTAAATAATCCCATTGCGAATGTATGTGTTGTCTGTTTAAAAGAATGCAGTGGAGATATAGTTTGCTTCAAATGTATGGAGCCTGTCCATATATCATGTTCGGAAGATTATGTTTCAGAAGATGAAGTTGAGCAGAAAATCTGCAAGTCGTGTTTTAATGAACTTAATGTTCAAAGTCTAAAAAAATGTTTAGAAATTCAAGCGAAAAAGATGAAATTAATGTCATATAAATCTCATTCTGAAGCCTCTGTGGGGTTTTACCGTCCGTATCCCAGTGCCTGAAGTTGACAGAGGAAAAGGTGATGCCAAATCTATTTTAGCTATCATCAGAAAAATAACCGAAGAAGGATTTTTCCAATTGGGCACAAGAAACGGCCGCACAAAACAATTATATTCCCGATCCCAGTTTAGTGTCTGCGAACAAAAATGAATTAAAATCGAAGAAGTACCGGATATAGAAATATCGCTCCGGTCGGTTGCTACAGCTCAAAATTTAGGTACTGGTCAGGGATTTAACAAATATTCGTGTAAAACCCAGTGTGTCCACAAAAAATGTTTTTGTTTCAGAAATGATGTTCTTTGTAATTTCAAGTGTCATTTTAGTAATCCTTGTTGTTACAAATGATTTTATGGTACGTTTCCATAAAGACAATTTATACGCTGCATAAATTAGATAAATTGCTTCTTTTTCATTTTAATTGTCTATCATTCGTTTATTTATAGTATACCTAGTTATTTCATTTTAGATAAATTGTTTATTTTACACTTTAACTGTCTCTCATTAGTTAATTTATAGAATACCAGTTATTTCATAGAATAACTAGTTAAAGTGTCATATTAATAACATATTACACACTTTAACGGACACGATCAGTTATTTCATGGAATAACTAGGTATTCTATGAAATAACTGCATTATATACTTTAACGGTAGCATATACATTCCAGTACTTTCAACTTTTTAAAATTTAATGTAACAAAAAATGTGCCGAAAGTTCTTTTAGTTATCGAGAAGGATTTTGGGGGGTAGGGGAGTGGGAAGCGTTTGTTTAAATGACGTATATTTCGGTATTTTTAAAACCAGCTCCTGATTTTTAGTCCCCATTCAATGAAAATATTTTGTTTAAGTAAACTTTGTATAGAATGAATTCGAATTTTTAACCTTACAATTTCAACTTGATTTCTTCTTTTACCCAAAGGTATTTCAACCAGTTGTTTCAGCAAAGTGTGGGGAACTTGTATACTCGGTATAATATGCCTGATAGGAATGCAATGAATTATTGAATTTTTTACTCCTAAAAAATTACAATGTTCCGAATTCGTTCCCGTAATGAAAACTTGTGGATTTTTTGCGTCTCTACATACTCGACCATTTTCTCTTTTTAAAAAAATCCTAAATTTGTTTTGAGTTCTAACTACAGAGGGTACTTCCAATATTCTTCACATGAGTTTTTTTTTCTTTTTTAAAAAATGCTTTAAGAAATGTTAAATTTGAACCTTGTTTCTTACAGTCGGTATTATTTATGGGAGAAAACGGGCCGGGGCGGGGGGGGGGGGGGGACTGGAGATTTCTTAGTGCACTATTTTGACACTCCTTTTTAAAAATTATATCGATTTATAACACAATACACATGAGTATGTATACATTTTTTTTAAATAATCTTTTTTTTCATTTCTATTAGCCGTCTCAATGGACAAGTTGGTGCAGCGTAACTTCTCAAAATGAAAGGTATGTTCTTTTTTATTTCGTTACTTGAATATCATGTATTTATATTTTTTAATTTTCGAGAAATTAAGATATTTTATTAGTTTATATGCATGTTATGTGTTGAAAAATTCAATTTCCGAGTTTTCAAGTATATCTTTAGGTTAAATAACGGTGTTTTTTTTTCATTTAAAATTTCACGGTAATTTTTGCCAATAAGTTTCTTTCTAAATGAAGTATGTATGCTTAACACAAAATGCATCGTAAAAGGTTATAAAAGATAGAACTAAATGCTATGAAAAATGTAATTACGGTCATTGCATTGTTAAATTTTAAACGAGTTCTTTACACTCGGTTTCCGATGCAAGAATTATTGCTTGAGGTAATATAAATTCATTAAGCAGATTGCGCCTTAACCGTTTCTGAGATAAAATAATTCCAATTGGCTAGATTTTATCAGACGGGGAGTTTAGATATTTGATATTTTAGGTTTTTGAGTTGCAATGGGTGCTAATTTTTTTATGTTGTGTAATAATAGTTGGTTTAGACCAACTTAGTAAACGTTTACTACAAATCTTAAAACATTCGTAACTTTTGTATCTAGAATAGCTTATACAATTTCTTTAGTAACAATTTTGTATAATGGTTAGGCTTAGTTTTTTTTTTTTTTTTTGAACTTATTTTAATATTTTATTCTTTAAATTTTCGGGATTTTTAAAAGCATTTTCTTTGTTATTCTGAAAATAAGAAATCAAAATTTATAAATTTATTAAAATAGAACTTTTGGATTTTAATTTATTAAGATATACTAAAATTTGCCTACTTTCTAAGAGCTCTTTTATTAAAGGATTCTGAATAATTTTGATTTATTTAACTCAACAAATTCTTATTAATTCTTTTATGAATTTATTAGTATGTATTTATTTTATTAGTGCGTTTTGACTCTAATAGAACATAAATATTATATATATAAAGGCGCTTTAAACAAAATACTTGAGTTCTTACTTACATGGACAGTATTTTCTTGTAATCTGCTTGATGTATTCAGATTATCCTCTCATCATTTACAATTGATTGTCGGGGTCAGGTCAACACTTTGTTTTATTTTTAAAGTTTGGAATGCCTACTCATCATAGCCAAGGAGATTTCGCAATAAATCCCGTGTGTGAGAGACATGTAGTAACAAATTTAAAAGTGAGAGTTGAAATGTACGAAAATGAGTTTAAAATAATTGAAATGAGAGTTGAATGTATGAAAATGAGGTTAGCAAGTGTGGAATGCTGTGTAGAATGCATGAAAATGAGCTTAAAGTAATTAGAATGTATGAAAACGAGTGTAACAAATGCACACATGCGTATGAAAATGTAGCGAATATGACGAGTGATAGAATGTATTAAAAATGAAAGTAGCGCGTTAATATTTTGCATATTTGTTGATTGTTGTGTATGTATGCCCTTCCTCCTTAGAAAAATCTCCCTGGCTATAATATGAAGCCCTGTATCGTGAGGGGTGACAAATACATTTCAGATTTTTTTTACGATCGAATTCGCGATTGAAGGGAAGACATAACAGATGCGGGGCTTTTTACTATGTCGGGTGACTTGTTAGAATTTACAGATTGGAGTACCTTGCGGACTGGTACGGTTGCGCTATAACAAGCTGTTGGGTCTAGGGGTACTGGGTTGAAAAGGATAGAGCAATCAAAATGCTCTGAAAAAGTTGAAAAGAAATACCACATGATGGTTTAGATGGAATATTGCACTTCGGAGATACTGAATTGATGTAAGTCATAGACCTTGAAGAACTAGATGCGAGGAGGGGGGAGGGAGCCAAAGAAACATATGAGGCGTTCCATGCGACAAGGGTGAATCTGCCCAAACTGTATTTCAAGAATAAACCCTCCAAAGGAAAAGAAACTAGCTTCAAAACCACAAGGGCGAATCGCCATGTCGTGAAGAAAAAAACCAAGATGGAATCTTACATTAATGAATTGTATTAGAATGAAAATGTGAAACGAAATTCATTTTTAAATGCTTTCAAAAAATTCTTTTAATTTTAAAATCAGTATAAGTAAAAACCAGTAATTATGTATATCAAATTAGAAAATACAAAGAGTTAATCTGGGCCAAATTCTATAACATCATCCTCATTTTCCGTGGTTGGCATAATCAAATTATTTTCTGACGCTTGATGAGGAGCTGGTGCATTTGCTCTTATTCTACACACCATTTGTCGCCATTTCGCAGGACATTGAGCCCAAGCTCTGCATGCCAAATTTGCAAACAGAAAGTGCGAATAAACAATCCCGTTGTATTTCTAAGCTCTTCTATAACAAGGCTTTCTATGGAAAAAGGGGGGCGGGATTGGCGGATTCACCCATATCGCAGGGAATAAACTATCAGGTTTGGGCTAACGCTCCCGATATGAAAAAACCATCTCCGTCAGGAAGATTTGTACGACGCACTTAGCTGTACAAATACATCTGATCGGCGAGCATTTACTTTATTCACGTTGTAATTCTGGGCGCATGAATATCACCTTTAACTTTATCGAGTACATATTTTTTTTACATGTTTATATGTGGTTATGCTTAAAAATTCATAGAACTAAAGTAGCATTTAAAAACAGAGCTAGAATAAGTTTTGATACGTTTGTGAAAAAAATCAAACTGCATAAAATTTGTTTTAATCCCTGATGTTGAAACGTTACAAAGATACTAAAGTATCGTGGCAGTGAGAACAACAAGGTTCGCACTGGAAAAAATGTGGATCAGTTTTCAAACCCTTCACAAAATTCCAATTAATCAAAAAGGACCCTTCACAAAATTTCAATTAATTAAAAAGAACCCTTCACAAAATTCAAATCAATCAAAACGGACCCTTCATAAAGTTCAAATCAATCAAAACGGACCCTTCACAAAATTCTGCGCTACCATATTGTACTATTCACAGAATTATTCCTTAACCTCTTCATTCCAAGAGTACCCAATCGGGTACATTTTAAAATACTGTTTATTAATTACTGTTTGTGCAATTTGAAATCTAAAACATTAAATTGTTTTTTTAAATTAATCAACAGATAGTTTAGTCCGTTTTAAACATGGAAATTGGGCATTCATTATTATTTGAACTAATTATTAATTAAAATTAAAAAAAAAATTTTTAGTTATTTTGTTTTGTAATTATTAGGTCGTTTCTAAAGTTTTGTCCGTTTTTCTGAGTCTACTTTAAACTGTAATATCTCAGTGAATATTTATTCAATTTAATCGAAATAAGCTCCATTTGCATCTGTGCACTTTTACCAACGTAACACAAGTCGATTAATTCCGTCGGCATAAAAATTAGGTGCTCGGGATTCGATGAAATCGACGAAGGCCGTGTTTGCTAGGTCCTGACTGGCGAAGGTTCTACCGGTGAGAAAGTTATCGAAGTGCTTGAAAAGATGGTAGTCGGTTGGCGAGAGGTCTGGGGAATATGGTGGGTGGGGTATAACTTCGACGCTCAATTCCTTTAATTTTCGGACGGTAATTTGTGATACATGTGGCCGGGCATTGTCGTGGAACAGCTTCGGACCTCTTCTGTTGACCAGTGCTGGCTGCTGCTGACGCAATTTTCGGTACATTTCATCGATTTACAGTAACCATGACCTTCTTTTGGTGTGGTTTCGCTTTTGGAAAGTGCCCGGGGGGCTCACCGTGTCCAACCACTGCCCTGAACGTTTCCTATAGTCGTAGAGAATCCACTTTTCATCGCACGTGACTATTCGATCCAAAAGAGGATCGTTTTGGTTGCGCAAAAGCAATGAAGAACAAACCTCGAAACGTGCCAATTTCTGCCGATCGTTTAAATCGTAGGGCACCCACTTTTCGAGCTTTTTGACCTTTCCAATACGTTTTAAACCATAAAAAACCGCATGGGAGCTGACGCCTATTTCTTCCGCCATCCCACACACCGTTTGTGATGGGTTATTCTCCACCAGGGTCTTCAAATCCTCGTCCTGGATTACTCTAGATCGACTACTTCGGGGCTCATCTTCGAGGCTAAAATTTCCGGATCAAAATTTCGCAAACCAACGTCGAGCAGTGCGTTCATTAACACTATCATTGCCAAATGCCTGGTTAATTTTTCGGGCTGTTTCGGCAGCGCTTTGGTTTAATTTGAATTCGTAGAGAAAAATTGGCCGAAAATCGCTTAATGACATCATATAGTAATAGGCTGAAAAGAATAAGAAAAATTTAAATTAGAAAAAAAATGAACAACATCAATGTATAGAGTACAAAATTCTCTATTGATCAGTATATACCACGACACAGTAGAATAAATATTTATTGAGATATGGAGCTACAAAAACACATGACATTAACAAACTTTCGAAACGACCTAATATTTTTTAAATCGGAGAACCAAAAAATTGCGTCAAAATTGTTTGTGCTTAGTTCTGGGGTCTGAAAAGGTTAAGTAAGTGGTAAATGATAATAATAATAATAATAAACATTATCACAACATGTTTAAATTTTGCATTTTCCCAAAATTGTTTGATCTTTAAAAGTTACAAAAATAGCGGCCTGGTAAAAATGCTTTTTCGATCCTTGGGCACATTTTTGATGCACAGTTTCCCATTTATTTCATCTTTTCCAGCAAAAATTTTACCTTTCGCTTGAAATTTTCAAATTGGTATTAAAAATATTGTCTCGATATTCGTCGCAATTGTTAATTATTTTTTATCTTAAAAAATGCTAAATAAATGTTTCTTAACTTAATTCACATCTGGAGTAGAAGTGCTGAATGAATAGTAGTCTTTATTATATGTGAATATGTCTTTCAGAAATGGATATTGTATATGAATGTTGCCTTTTTAAATACGATTCGTAGATAAGAAAAATATCTAGTGCTCAACTGATCGGTTTTTTGTGGTATAATACTTTCACAATTTTCCATTTTTGAATTTCTAAACTCGCTGAAAGTCTGGGGGATAAGTAACAAAAAAATATTTTAAAAATTTTGTGAGATACGGTTAAAAGTTCATTTTTCATTTCAACATAAAATAACTTCGTCGGATATTGACTAAATTTTAAAACTGATATACCATTTTAATCCTCAGGCTATGACGATTCTAAAAAATATTAACTTAAAAAAAATATCTTTTAAATTTCGCAAGATACGGTTATAGTTCGACCATGAAGTTTGACTTTTGGCGCTCCTACGCATGGTAGAAAAGAACGGAACCATACGTGTTACAGGTGTGTTTATTAGCAAGGGAATCAGAATGTCAGCTTATCTGTTTGCTAAAGGGAACCAAAATTTAAAAAACTGGCATATAACATCAGCTCGGAAGAAATAAAGTATGCTAAACCGAATTGAAAAGAGAACAAAATACGGCACATTCCTTGTACTAGCAGTTTTTTCCCCTTGAACATGAAAGGATTCTTCTTACCATTCTACCAGGCAGAAGTCTTCGTTTGCTGGTAGGACTGTAACTTTTTATTTTTTCAATTCAGTAATTTTTAAATTTTTCTCAGGAAATATTTTATTTTTTGAAAAGAAAAATCTATTAACTACCACTTTAAACCTGCCTAGCTATAGTAATTTTTTCCTTTTAATATGCATTAAATTTGACATATTGAGTCTCATTTCGCATTCGTATCCCCTCAATGACGAAGAAAAACTGCTATTTTGCTTAGTGTGAAACTAATTTCTTTCATAAAGATGTGACTGAATTTGTTCGCGTTTTTAAGTTAATACAAAATGCATAATAGTTGTGCACTATTAAATATCCATACTTAATTAACGATATTAAAATTCAGCATAAAATTAGAATATTTCAGATCATTTGATTTGTTTAGTATGTACATATTAAATGCGTAACAATTATGTTCTATTAAGTTTCCATATTTAATTAGCAATATTAAACAAAGGATAAAATTAAAATATTTCGGATGATTCTCTGATTTGTTTCGGTATGAGAATTAGTGCCTAGATGGGTTTGAAACTTCAGGGAAGCGGTTTGATGTAATTGTAAATCTTAAATTCTAACTATTCTACTGCGCATTTTTCACGCAGCGAGACGTATTGAGTAACGATGACTTGCGGTTTTATCCTATAGTAATTTAAATCTGATTTGTTGCTCAAAGTCACGAGAAACAAATCTGGAAGGAGTATTTTAATTTAAAAGTTTTGTGCCGTTTGCTTCCGCTTACTAGATTAGGCCTTTGGTTCTTTTTCTAAATGGCTTGTCAGAATTTCGGTGAAGCTTTTTTTAGCATTTCTCTTTTAAAAAACTGAGTCGTAAGAGTATCCTCCCACCTAAGAGCAAAGACCCTGCGGAAAAATTCGAATTGACGGGCAGGTTTTATTCTTAGAAGTTTTATAGAAACAATTTTCCCAGAACTAATAAACCCTAACCTCGGACATATTCAAGAAAATTAAATATTTTGTTTTAAGCGATGAAAATCTGTAGCTATCTTGCATTGGTAGTCAAAAATAAATGTACTATTTTCTATTAGTTTTCATTTTACAAGAAAACTTTCCTGGTTTGTTGAGCTTTGACGTGCCTTGTAAACTTGCATTTGAGCATTTACTAATGAACTAACTACATGTGGTTTATATACATTCGGATAGTATCAAATCTTCTGGGACGGATATTTTTAAGTGCTTGTATGCAATAATTGTTTAAAATGAGGAATTTGATATTCCATTTGGTGGTATAATGTTTCTGTTATTTTAAACATGTGAGTCGCGAAGTGTAAATAATAAAATCTGCTGAGCTGCCAACTACACAGTAATAAGCAAAACAAAGTTATGCTTCATTCATGTTTTTTTTCTTTTTTGGTATATTGCTCGAAATTGCATTTTATTATTTATATAACTGGCGTTTGTGCAACGGGCAGCTGATAAAATTCATTTATTCATACATGGCATAATTTTGATGAAAGCTTCTAAAGAATGGCTCCTTATAATTATTTGTTCCGATCTGGTTGTTCCTTGGTTTACTGAAAGCAAAATTTGAGTAAAATGTCATAAGTCTACGTTATGAAAGCACACAACGCGCACAGATATTGCATACACACGTTTCGGTATCAAGACGAACTTCTTCCCCAATGCATGAAAAGTTTAGTCCTTTAAAAGTAAAGAACATTACTGATAAAATTCATTTATTCATACATGACATAATTTTGATGAAAGCTTCTAAAGAATGGCTCCTTATAATTATTTGTTCCGATCTGGTTGTTCCTTGGTTTACTGAAAGCAAAATTTGAGTAAAATGTCATAAGTCTACGTTATGAAAGCACACAACGCGCACAGATATTGCATACACATGTTTCGGTATCAAGACGAACTTCTTCCCCAATGCATGAAAAGTTTAGTCCTTTGAAAGTAAAGAACATTCAGCTCTTTTTCGCTGAATGTCAAAATTCTTTATTTCTCAAAATTTCTTTAAGTTCTAAATTATGCTAAAAAAAAACTAAATTTAAACATTATTTTAGTAATTTTTCATTTTTTTTTTTTTCTGAAAACATTAATAAGTGACATTTTTAGAGAGAATATGTACCCTGTTTTTTACTACAGTGTACTTAAACCTCTAATTACCAACTCCGCCTCAAGGCGGACGAAAAAAATATATATAAAAATATAAATAAAAAAAAAATAAATAAAACAGTAATAAAAAAAACTTGGGCATTGCAGGGTTAATATTTAAATGAAGCACGTAAGTGTGTAACCAGATAAGTTAAACCAGTCTAGTATTGTTTTTAAAAAAGAAACATGACTTAATTTTGCGGTATTTATTACGTTTAGGAAATCTGAGAAGTCGAACGATGATGAAACATTAGCCTCGAAAAATGATTAAATTATGAGGGACTATGTATTCACGTGAAATGTTAATTAACCCCGAGAGGGTATGTGCGCAGTAACAAGTTGGAGGAGTTTTGCCACGCTTCCGAATAAGTTCCTACATTCTTAGATTATGGCGGGAATTTAGCACATTTGTAGATATCCTGACTTGCCCTCATAATTGCAAATGGCTATGAAGGATTAGCAAAAATAAAAAAAGCTTTTGAAATAAAGATTATTGTGAACGGGGGAGGGGGGGGGGGGGTCCGGTTAGGAATGCAGAATAGGCATCCGTGCAGATTCTAAAGCAATTGCGCTTTACAAACTACTCATTACTATTATCATTTCAAGAAGGCTTTTGTTTTCCTTACTGAAGCGGAAACTTTTGTCAGTCAAAAAAGTTTTGATGACTTCGATGTGCTTAACGTTAGACAAACACTATCGCGCATTTTATTCCTTTAGTTTTCATCGTTCGAAAGATATATTTTAGTTATCTTCAATTCTTGCTAAGCCCCTTGTTTTTTCTACTAGGTAAATTTCTATTTCTTCCTTTGCATGTTTTCCCAAGTTTAAATTTCGTTTTAGAGATTGTTACTGTTTTTAGTTGCTTTCTTAATTTGTTTCGTTGCACTGAATAAGAATATTGAGAAAATATATTTTGTCGTTGAAAACAGCGATAAAGGAATATTTTTAAAGATTTATCGGATCCCAAATTATTGAAACGCTGCCTTGGAGGACGTACTCAGAACCCAAATGAGTCCTTCAATTCAATTGTATGGAAATTCTGCCCAAAAACTAGTGGATGCAGTAGGAGAATTGCTGAAATAGCAGCTAATGAAGCAGTTATTGCTTTTAACGAAGGTAGAAAAGGACGATTGAGAGTAATGGATTCTTTAGGGTTCATCCCCGGTTTCGCCGACACTAAAATTTCCTTCCCCCACTCGTTGACAAATTCCCTCGAAGAGGGAAAAACATCGTAGGCTAATCACCGGTTTCGCCGACATAAATTTCCATCCGGGTCATTTCATATTAAGTGGCAATAGTTCGGCGGGAAATTGGAGATACACCGTTTATTTCTGAATGCTGTTGAATCCAAAAACACTATTTTAAATGTTTGTCGTTTCCAGAATTCTGTTGGCAGCCATATTTGTTTACCAAAATATGATGCTTTTTGCGTTTGTAAGGGTTTTGAAAAACATTATCAAATAGGTAGAAAGCCTAATTTCACAAAAAACTCAATTTTCGTTGTTTCAATTGGGTTTCTAGCACCCCTCAAACAATTATAATATACAGAAGAATCAATTTCAAAAATATAAACAAATAAAACGCAATAAAATAAAAGTTTTGACTATAAATAGTTCAAACAGATAATTTTGACATAAATTAATTGCCTAATCTCTCTCTTTTTAAATTTTCAAATAATTAAAAGACTTTTACCGTGCTAAAACAAATAATTTACTATTCTTACTAAATACCCAGCAATATGCTTATTTCAAGGCTAGGAGTAGGTTGGAAAAAAGAAATGGAAATTAATTAAGAACGTAATTCATACAAAAATTGGGACCGGTTTTTAGGACATTAGATGATGCACTTCCAGCAAGAATATTTTATTACAGCTAATGTTTGATAACTTTTAAGTTGGAGGGAAAGTTCTGTCGTATTTAAAAAAATATATAACTCATGTGGAACCCAAACACTTTGCTTTAACACAAACCCAAGAGATTTAATGTAATATCCAGCAGTTGTATGATGAGTGCCAAACTCCTCTGCAATTTCTCGACTTGTTAAAAGTGGATTATTCGTATTTTAACGGGGACATTTAAAGATTGTGTTAATTATTCTGAATGCATAAAACAAAAATGGCGTAAAATCGAAAAAGGATGGAATGGGATAATTAATTGTCTTTATTCTGATGTGAATTTTTTGAATATCTCTATTATTAATATCGGTCCGTGTCTGTATGTCTGTGTATCGATAGATAATAAGGAATTTCAATGTCGTGTTGTATTTAAGCTGGCGCAGCGCCAAGCCTACAACGGTTTCGTAGCAAAAATCGAACGCAAAAAAAAAAAAAAAACTACTTTTTCTGAGCATTGTACTTAATTAATCTATGATTTTAGTTACTGTTGCTCTTATTTAGGCTCGCGCGAAGAAAGCATAACATTTTTAGGGATTGTTGCTTAGCATGAAAATGGATTTGCAAAAAAAACAAACTACTTTTTGGGGAGTATTATCCTGAGGATTCAAGGAACTTTTGACCTTATATGTATTTCTTAAAAAATTCTACATGGACTATTAGCGTTATTTCTGAATTTATCTCTTTATTTGTTTTAGCCCGTGGCACGCCTAGTTAATGTAAAAATAACAAGCGTTGAATGTCCAAAATATAATTATTTATAAATCTGAATGCTTCCTTAAAATCTTTTCATTGCATGAATATTACCCCCATTTCCCAAATGTTTACATTTAACACCTTCTTCACACATATAATTTAATTAGGGGACTAAACAAAAGATAGTTGTTTTAATTCAAATCTGTACTTCAACTTTATATTTTAAACAAACATAATTAATATTAGTTTTAAAAAACATTAACGTTTCCGCCGGATTTTTTGTGGATCATAATCCACAGTTAATCATTTTAAAAATTTGAAATTTTTTTGCAGTGTGTATCATGCTCTTCCCAACAGCCTTTTTTCAGTGTGTATCATGCTGCTCAAAGAGAAATCAAATAAGTTCGTCGCAAAACCGAACAAATCAATGCAAAATAAAATCCAAATCACCACGAGCTTCTGCACCTGCGGTGAGTCATACTGATTAGAAGGGGTGGACAAAAGGATTAAGAAAAGAGTGGACAGGGACCCAGAACCAGTCCCCACCGCTTCCGACTTTTGAAATCCCGAAACATTTCAAAAGGGAAATTTAAACGGAAAAAGGGGGGAAGGAAATTTTTTGTCGGCGAAACTTGGGAGACACCTTCTTTAGGCTTCCGCATTGGGCAGCTCTCTAAAGACGCAGCAAAAAAAGCAGATTGTAAGCGTATAATGGCAGCTGAGAAAAGTGTACTGGAATGCAGCATCAACGCTCGAAGAATCAGATACATCGTAAATTCTTCAAAATTAGAAAAAATTAAAGAACAGGAACTGGTGGTTTATGAAGGCGGTACATTTTAATCAGGTACATTTTTCAGAAAATACTTATTATTCTTTAAAAAATCTTTCAAACAGTCATTCAGTGTTCATAAAATCAAGTATAGATCATAATAAGTTTATTTCGTTATATTGTAAGTTTTTTATTACTTTTATAATGATTAATGATTCACTATGCCTTTCGATGTTCTGTGGTGCGTGACATTAATTGGAATAATATACCTTATTTATCAAAATATTTCACATCTGTAATTATATATTTTGTTTTATATTGTTATTAAGTATTAGTTTAACATAAATAAAGCTGTTTTGCTTCAATGAAATTAACACATATGCTCAAAAAATGATATTTTCACTTTAACCGGCGTTTTCTCGAAACGCTGTTTTTCTAACTTGCGCGCATGATATCTTCAAAACCGTTTAAGATAAACCCCCGAAATTTTTTTTCAACATAAATCTTGGATAAATAAACAAAATGAACTAGGAGTATGACGTTCTGATGAATTGAAAAGGAAAAAGTGTTGTAAAAAGATTGAAAATATTACGAAAAATGAGTTTTATATAATTAATGCCTCATTATTTGAAAAATTATTAAACAAATAAAAAGATCCTAGTTCAGAAGTTTAAGCAAAATGTTATGCTTCATTTAAAATCAGTTTTATGCAAATTGGGCAAAATGTTCAATAAATATGCGCGCAATGAGACATTATATTTCGAAAGCCGGAAAAACAGGATTAAAAAGAATATATTTAAATTAAATTTATAATTATTTTTTTTAAAACTAAATCTATTTTTTTACATTTATTTATATTGTATCTAAAATCCCTGAAAATTTTAGAAGTTTTGATGCATTGGGTATTTTTTAAAAAAATCTCAAAGTTTAGTCATCTTTTCCACTTTTTAGATTGGTTAAAGGTGTAGAGTCCCCTTAATGAAAATTGATTTCTCCCCCTTTTTAATTTTCAAAAGGCCTTGTTTTATTTACTAATGCCAGTGTCTAAATAATGATCTCTCTAAAGCTCGGACACATCAATTATTTTTCCAAAGGCACATCCCACATTCATACCTACAGAAATGGCATTCTGGAATATAAGGTCCGTCGGAGCGAAAAAAATATCGTACTCAAGAAACATGAACTAAAATAAACTTTTTATTGCTGTATTTGTGAGACACTTTGCAATTACAGTACATTCACAAGGAGACGTTTGTGGCAATAGAACGTTACCACGATCATCAAATTAACAGCGAAGATTTAGCTGCGCAATCAACAAATCCCGTAGTGTTGCTTTCAATGACGCAACAAAAATGTCAATCGTTGATTGGATACCTCGATTTTTAAAGCTATTTTTGTATAAGAGAAATGGAACGCACTAGGCCTTTTTTGGCTCTATATTGCTCATTACTCCTGTGCTTTTCTTTTGCAAGTCGATTATGTTCCCTGTAATGAAATTTGTCACACTTCCATTTTGTTATGCTTTGTGCAGACTCGTCAATGTATGATAAAGCCCTTAGGATTCAATTTGTCTAAATTATCACAGATAAATTAGTTTTATTTTATTAATACTTTTCTTATACAAAGCCTTTATCTTCCCTCTAATGAAACTTGTTAGACTTCGCGATTTTATTATGCTTTTTGTAGACCTGTCAACGTATGGTAAGAAGGGGAGAAAGAAGCCCCTTAAGATACTATTTGTCAAAATTATCCCCGATAAATGAGTTAAGTCAATCGGAAACAGTTTAATTCATTTTTTTAAAATAAATTAAGCAAATT
Organism: Octonoba sinensis; assembly: GCA_038502835.1. Taxonomy (NCBI): domain Eukaryota; kingdom Metazoa; phylum Arthropoda; class Arachnida; order Araneae; family Uloboridae; genus Octonoba; species Octonoba sinensis. Next base: position 20,976,830 of record CM076601.1, on the reverse strand, counting down.
AGAATCAGTAAACATGCTTGCCCTTTGTTTCGGAAATATTTTACGGATAGTTTTAATTATGCTCAGGATTTGTGGGATTTCAAAATTCAAGGTATTTATGCCTAAATTTTAACATTAACTGTTTTAAAATAGTAATTTAGTATTCGGTTTGCTTCGATTTCTCGTAGTAGTAGCAAATTTAAATCTATAAAGTCTTGAATAACAAAAAAGTTCACATTTTTACTTGAAACACATTTATTGGACGAATACTGGCAAAACAACATAAACAAACACATATAACGAAAAAGTTAATGATCTTAAATCACAGCTCAATCATCAAGAATCACGTGACAAGAAGCATCAAAGCGTTTTTAGACTAAACATTCAGAACATTAAGAAAGCAAAAGGAACTCCTCTGCTAGTGCCATCTTGAGGCAAAGCTGTCATCACGTCCGGGTCTAAACACGTTTAATGGACGTAAAGCTTTATTTAATAACTGAAATTATCTAAAGCAATTTAAATTTTTGTTATTTAAAACCTAAATTATTTTCGAGACAGGATTTAAAAGTGTTTGGTCAGGCCGGGAGATGGTGTTGGTATATTCGATAGTCTTTTATTGCGAATCGAGTATTTTTGTAAAGAAAATGCATTGTTTTACTTTTGTATTTGAACATTTTATGCTTTGAATTTGGTCATGAGGGTAGTCCTGCAGGGTGTTAAGTTTAAATTAAAATTTAACAATTCACTGCTGGCAAACAAGGATCGAAGTTTCTCGTAAAACAGGCCCCAAACTGCTTTTTTAACTACAGTCCAAATTTTCCTTTCTGATTTTGAATACCATCCTACAAGTCCTTCAAAATTCACGAAATTTCTTTAAAAATGCTCATATTCAAAAGGTATGATTCTTGGTCAACAATCCAATTTACCAATTGAGAAACCTGAAATTTCTTTATGCTGAAAAATGCTAGGAAAGTTTTTTTCAAATGCAGATTCTGAAGATGAATAAATCTTTGACTTCCTCAAAATTAAAACGGCTGTAAATAGTTTTCATAAATATACTAATGTAAGTTTATTACAGCCAATATAAAACAAAAAAGGTTTATAAATTATCGTTTGTGGCTGGAAAGAAATGTATATATATTTTTTATTTCTTAAACGTAAAATTTTGTTTATGAAATGTAAAACATAGTTTAACTTTAATTGCATAGCAGACATTTTAAATATTATAGTTGAAACTTTTTCCTACAAGTTTATTATTTCCTCTATAATTTAGAAAATCATTGTATTCAATGGTAATTATGTTATTGGTAATTATGTGTAACAGAAATAGAGCGCTATAAGTGTCATCATGTTGCTTCGCTTTTCTTCAAAGGCAGTCAAACGGGCAAAACAGATTAAAAACTTAACATTGAGAAAAAAAAGCCTCGCAATTAAAGGGGAAAAACCTAAATAATATTAATGCTGGGGAAACATAAAATCAGCATAGGAAAAAAAATTCTAAAAGCATGGTGCTTAGAAAAAACAAGCAACTCTTGCTCAGTTTGTAACTAAAAAAAAAAAAAAACAAAAACCTTTTAGTGTAATACAGTAGACTTTTTTCGAGGGGAAAGTATGCTCTTTATCCAAAATGCTACCCCCTAAACCCTGTACACATATGAAGATCTGATATTAAATGTTAAATTGTAGGAAAAAGTCTTCGATAACAGGTGGCGATGACAATCAGTAATTTCTGCAATCCTCTCTAACAAAGTATACTTTTCCAGTATAAAAAAAAAAAAAAAAAAATAAATGAAAAGCTGCTGAAAACATAGGGTTGGACAAAAAGTAATAAAACTTGTTTTGTACTCATTTTATAACAAAAAATAACAAAATAATCTATGTGTATAACAAAGGTACGTAATTTGTTGTACTTGATAGCTTAGCTTTGAGTTCTTTACAATTCGTTACATAATCAATTTGTGCAATCATCTCTTCCAATATGTACTTGACAAGCGCCAAAAAAAAAAAAAACAATTCTGGAAAAAATACTACCAACTGCCAAAAAAAAAAAAATATATCGTGGAGAAAATAAAACCCACAGCAAAAAAAAAAAAAAAAAAAAAATTACAGCTGCTAAATGCATGGTGCTTGTCAAAAAGTAATAAAGCTTGAATGAGCTCACTTTATAACTGCAAAAAAATCTAATGTTAGAAATTTGATGGGGGAAAGTATGATGTGTACAAAATGGCTCCCCTTAATATATGTAGACATATAAGTGTGCTGTCATTACAAATGTATGTAATTTGTTGTACTTGATAGCTTAAAACAGCTTTGATATCCTTACATTGTCAATTTGTGCAATACTCACCACGATGTACTTCTCAAGCGCCAAAAAGAAAAAAAGAAGAAAAAAAAAAATGCGCAGCCAAAAAAAAAAAACAATGCTTTAAAAAATACTACCAGCAACCAAAAAAAAAAAAAAAAATAAAACTGTGGAGAAAATAGAACCCACAGCAAAAAAAATATTACAGCTGCTAAAAGCATGGTGCTTGACAAAAAGTAACAAAGCTTGTATGAGCTCACTTTATAACTGCAAAAAAATCTAATGTTAGAAATTTGATGGGGGAAAGTTTGATGTGTACAGAATGGCTCCCCTTAATATATGTAGACATATAAGTGTGCTGTTATTACAAATGTGTGTAATTTGTTGTACTTGATAGCTTAAAACAGCTTTGATTTCTTTACATTGTCAATTTGTGCAATACTCACCTCTATGTACTTGTCAAGCGCCAAAAAAAAAAAAAAATTGCGCAGCCAAAAAAAAAAAAATAAAACTGTGGAGAAAATAGAACCCACAGCAAAAAAAAAAAAAAAATTACAGCTGCTAAAAGCATGGTGCTTGACAAAAAGTAATAAAGCTTGTATGAGCTCACTTTATAACTGCAAAAAAATCTAATGTTAGAAATTTGATGGGGGAAAGTATGATATGTACAAAATGGCTCCCCTTAATATATGTAGACATATAAGTGTGCTGTTATTACAAATGTATGTAATTTGTTGTACTTGATAGCTTAAAACAGCTTTGATTTCTTTACATTGTAAACTTGTGCAATACTCACCTATGTACTTGTCAAGCGCCAAAAAAAAAAAAAAATTCGCAGCCCAAAACAAAAAAAAAACAAAAAATGCTGGAAAAAATACTACCAGCACCAAAAAAGAAAAAAAAATACTGTGGAGAAGATAGAACCCACAGCAAAAAAAAAAAAAAAGAAAAATACAGCTGCTAAAAACATGGTGTTTGACAAAAAGTAATAAAACTTGTGTGAACTAATTTTATAACTGCAAAATAATCTAATGTTAGATCAATTTGATGGGGGAAAGTATGATATGTACAAAATGGCTCCCTTTAATATATGTAGACATACAAATGTGCTCTCATTACAAATGTATGTAATTTGTTGTACTTAATAGCTTAAAACAGCTTTGATATCTTTACATTGTCAATTTGTGCAATACTCACCACTATGTACTTGTCAAGCGCCAAAAAAAAAAAAAAAAATGCGCAGCCCAAAAAAAAAAAAAACAATGCTGGAAAAAATACTACCAGCAGCCAAAAAAAAAATAAAACTGTGGAGAAAATAGAACCCACAGCAACAAAAAAAAAAAAAAATTACAGCTGCTAAAAGCATGGTGCTTGACAAAAAGTAATAAAGCTTGTATGAGCTCACTTTATAACTGCAAAAAAATATAATGTTAGAAATTTGATGGGGGAAAGTATGATGTGTACAAAATGGTTCCCCTTAATATATGTAGACATATAAGTGTGCTGTTATTACAAATGTATGTAGTTTGTTGTACTTGATAGCTTAAAACAGCTTTGATTTCTTTACATTGTAAACTTGTGCAATACTCACCTCTATGTACTTGTCAAGCGCCAAAAAAAAAATTCGCAGCCCAAAACAAAAAAAAAAATGCTGGAAAAAATACTACCAGCACCAAAAAAGAAAAATACTGTGGAGAAAATAGAACCCAAGCAAAAAAAAGAAAAATACAGCTGCTTAAACATGGTGTTTGACAAAAAGTAATAAAACTTGTGTGAACTAATTTTATAACTGCAAAATAATCTAATGTTAGAATTTGATTGGGGAAAGTATGATTATTGCAAAATGGCTCCCTTTAATATATGTAGACATACAAATGTGCTTTATTACAAATGTTGTAATTTGTTGTACTTATAGCTTAAAACAGCTTTGATTTCTTTACATTGTAAATTGTGCAATACTCACCCTATGTACTTGTCAAGCGCCAAAAAAAAAAAAATTCGCAGCCAAAAAAAAAAAAAATGTGGAAAAAATACTACCAGCACCAAAAAAAAAAAATACTGTGGAGAAATAGAACCCAAGCAAAAAAAAAAAATACAGCTGCTAAAAACATGGTGTTGACAAAAAGTAATAAAACTTGTTGAACTAATTTTATAACTGCAAAAAATCTAATGTTAGAAATTTGATTGGGGAAGTATGATTTTCAAAATGGCTCCCTTTAATATATGTAGACATAAAATGTGCTTTATTACAAATGTATGTAATTTGTTGTACTTAATAGCTTAAAACAGCTTTGATATCTTTACATTGTCAATTTGTGCAATACTCACCACTATGTACTTGTCAAGCGCCAAAAAAAAAAAAAAATGCGCAGCCAAAAAAAAAAAAAAAAACAATGCTGGAAAAAATACTACCAGCAGCCAAAAAAAAAAAAATAAAACTGTGGAGAAAATAGAACCCACAGCAAAAAAAAAAAAAAAATTACAGCTGCTAAAAGCATGGTGCTTGACAAAAAGTAATAAAGCTTGTATGAGCTCACTTTATAACTGCAAAAAAATATAATGTTAGAAATTTGATGGGGGAAAGTATGATGTGTACAAAATGGCTCCCCTTAATATATGTAGACATCATAAGTGTGCTGTTATTACAAATGTATGTAATTTGTTGTACTTGATAGCTTAAAACAGCTTTGATTTCTTTACATTGTCAATTTGTGCAATACTCACATCTATGTACTTGTCACGCGCCAAAAAAAAAAAATTCGCAGCCCTCCCCCCCTTCCCCCCCAAAAAAATGCTGGAAAAAATACTACCAGCAGCCAAAAAACAAATACTTTGGAGAAAATAGAACCCACAGCAAAAAAAAAAAAAATTCAGCTGCTAAAAGCATGGTGCTTGACAAAAAGTAATAAAGCTTGTATGAACTCATTTTATAACTGCAAAAAATCTAATGTTAGAAATTTGATGGGGGAAAGTATGATGTTTACAAAATGGCTCCCCTTAATATGTGCAGACATACAAGTGTGCTGTTATTACTAATGTATGTAATTTGTTGTACTTGATTACTTAAAACAGCTTTGATTTCTTTACGCTGTCAATTTGTGCAATCCTCTTCCCAATATGTACTTGTCAAGCGCCAAAAAAAAAAAAAAAAAAAAAATGCTGGAAAAAACTTTATACTAGCAGGCAAAAAAAAAAAAAAAGGATACTGTGGAGAAAATAGAATTTACAGCAAAAAAAAAAAAAAACATGGTGCTTGACAAAAAGTAATAATACTTGTATGAACTCATCTAAAAATGGCTCCCCTTAATATATGTAGACATATGTGTGCTGTTATTAAAAAGTATATATTTTGTTGTACTTGATAGCTTAAAACAGCTTTGATTTCTTTACATTGTCAATTTATTTATTCCTCTCCTCCAATATGTACTTGTCAAACGCCCAAAAAAGAAAAATCGCAGTCAAAAATAAAATGCTGGGAAAAAAAAAAATACCGTGGAGAAAATAGAACCCACAGCAAAAAAAAAAAAAAAAAGCTGCAAAGAACATGGTGCTTGACAAAACTTAATTTGTATTGCATGTACTTATTTTAGAACTGTAAAAAAAAAAAAAAATCGCGGTAGAAATTTAGGGAAATTATGATGTTTACAAATTGCTCGCTCTCAAACGTGCAAAAATGTTATACGAAGTAAATAGCGCGTAGTACTTGATATCCCAACATGGGTTTGATTGATCATTGAACAAAAAAAAAAAAAAGGCATAAATTAAGAATGCCATATATTGGTGTGGTGATTTAAATATTGTACAATATATTTAAAATATTTGTGTGAAAACTGATAACTAAGATGGCGTTCAGAAAACAGAAAATGATATGACATTGTTACGATACACACTTTGCCAACAATTTGACAATTATTTTTCGGAAGAAAGTTCTTTGTAGAAGAAAGTCTCACCTCTGCGTACCTCCCTTGGATTCCCGCTTGCATTTTGGGGTGCATGGAGGGGATGATGCAAACTAGAAAAAGTTATTTAAGCGAAATTCCTCTCCTGCTATACAATGCGATTGTTGTGTAAAGTCAAATCAGCCGTGAGGACTTTCACGCAGAAAACCAACTTCCCGAAATGAACTGCAAATGTAGGATATTTTTTATTAATTTAAAGAAGACTATGATGTGAATTTAAATAAGCTACGGAGTCCTGCAATTGGCAGAAATTCTCGTTTTTACCCATAATGAAAAAAAGCTCCTGAAAGGATGCTTTGAAACTAGCTTATAGCATGGTTTTTGTAGCATTTTTTGAAAAAATATCTATCAAGATCCCTTCCCCTGAAAAAAAAAATAAAAAAAACACTTGTATTGAATAATTCAATGCATTTTGACCAATTGTAACAAAACACAAAACTGGATTTTTCATATCCGGAAAACCTGCTACCACAAAAGAAATTTGAAGAAGAGTTGAATCCTTCTGAGAAGGCCATCTGTAAAGTCAAAAGCAAATTAATTTTGCATTCAACGTTTTTCAGAAGCAGGAAATACTGAAATCTACCGGAAGGATTCAGTTAACCGAAACTGCTTCTCTGAGACAGCATTTGGCAATTTCCATTGAGGACATTATGTCATCTTCCATCTGCCTTCATCACTGAATGATCACCCATTTTGCTTCTGAGTAAGAAAAAGGCAATCTTCGCGAAGACCAAGTCAACAAGGGCTTTGCAATACACGAACCTCTGAGCTCGAAGGAAAAAAAAACACTGCTCAAAGATTTCACAAGACGACGCCATGTTTCAAAAGCCAAATGGCCAGGGGTCTAGTGTTGCTAAACAAGTGCAAGGATTTTAAAAGTTGCTTTCGAGTATTATAAGGGAGAGACGAAATAATGAAGGGAGACTGATGGCATCCGTGGGCTTACATTTTTTAATTGCATTTTTCTGAAAGGAACACCATCCTATAGTAATTAGTTTGTGTTTAATTCTATTGTTGTGACGATTTTTACGTTTTATCTTGTGGTTTATATTTGAAAATTTATTTGTTCAGATTGCACATTAACCCCTTATGTTTCAATTTAATCCTGCAGTCTTAAACCCGTTTAATAGTCTTTTTAGGTTTGATGATCATCTATAGAGCTCCAACAATAACATGATTCTATAAAACTAAGTAATAATGTTTTGGTATCAGTAACATATTTAAAGATTAAAAGAAAAAGATACCAAATAGCATCACCAGAACTGAAAAGATTAATGTAAAATTTGGCATGAAATAATCACTTTATGCTAAAAAAAAATTTCATTTTATATTTTTTATACGTTGTAAATTGAAATTATATTTTTCATTAGAATTCTAAATCATTTATTTCATACAAATTGTGGAGTATTAAAAATAACAAGAAGTTTAACAAATCAAAGTAAATAAATCTTAAATTTACGTAATTGTATATATTTGCGACGGACGATGATTAAAATTAATTAATTTTAATTTTTATTAAGCTATCGTCCGGCTAAAAGAAAAGAAATACATAAACTGTATTAGTCTTCAAGCGTTAACTTATATACGCTTGAACATTGTTAACTTAGCTATGTTATCACATTGAAGAGTTATTTTAATTTTTAACATGACGAATGCAGCTCACTCGTGTATAGTATGACATAGAAATCCGTAGACAAGCTATATTCGTCATTTTATCATATGGGATTGATATTCTTGTTTTTAGTGATTGCTGATTGTCAACTTGCTCAAAACCTAACTTACCAAGAATTTTTTCCAAATTCTTGGTTTTAAAGTAATTTAAAACCTAACTTACTAAGATTTTTTTTACAGTATGAAATTGTCAAGTTTTAATTCAGTATCAAAAAAATCTGTTTTAAAAATGAAATATTCGAAGTCGAGAATTTTATGATGTAAAAATATTTCTATTTCTTTAAAAACTAAAAGGATGTTTGTTCTAAATGTTGTCACTGAATACGCTTTTCCCAGCAGCAAACCTGGTTGAGAATTCAAAATTTTCTAATTTACTTCTAATTTACTATTTGTCAGCATAGTAAAGCTATTCATAAAGTTTTGCAGGAGTATCCGACTTTTCGAACATTTTTCAGTTACGGTTGCTTATCTCGTTCTAAATTTAAAAAGTAGATAAATTATCACTTTTGGTACATGTATTATAACCAAACGAAAGCTTGAGAAAGAATAATTTTGGCTTTAATGTATAAATTTTACTTGGCAAAAATGTTTAAAAAAGCGGTAAGTGTTCTATAACGTGAAATTTCAAAAACTGATTGCTAGAAAAAAACTGACTGCATAAATGGCGCGAGTCGGTGATACATTTCATGTAAAACAACTGAAAAATTTTAAAAGTTACATCTCAGAAAAAGAAAGCCTCCTCAAAAGTAATACAATGCATTTTTCAAGTTAAGTTTTTTTTATTCTAGCCACGTTTGGTGACCAAAGGGTTTGACATGCCAAAAGTACTGACATATAACAGCCAGAGACTTTAAACTTTCATAATAATCGAAGAGATTCTAAATTGAATTACACGCATTCTTGAAAGTAAAAAGTTAGACCATTACAAGAAGGGAAGGTGTTTTTGAAAAGAAAATGGGTATAAAGGTTATTTGTTTACTGATTTTAATTTGGTAATTATATTCAATAAACGAAAATTAATCCCTCCAATGAATGATGTCATAATTCAATATACAAAATCGGCGTTAAATATACAAGATTTAAATTCTTGGGTGCAGAAATTTCTCCGTTTGACCTCATACTTATCGTTGATGGATTTGCAAAAAGCTTGTATGGTTCTTTATTCTTTTAGCTATGAAATAATTAGAATTTATTCTTTTCAGTGATTTATGATAAAAAAAAAATAAATTTCATCTAGAAACTGAACAAATTGATCTCCGATGAAGCGATTAATGATCCAGTATTTCCGTCGATGTTATATATCGGAAATAGGCAATAAAAACAAATGGAGTGTAGCGTTAGTCGTGCACATAAGAAATTGTTTTAATGTTGCCATGCACCTTTTCTAAATACCGGAAAAACTTCCTAGCTTGCGAAATTCCTCCTGCTGTACTCAACTAATTAGTACTTTGTGGTTGTCTTTTGCGTATAAATTGCACGTTTTACTGTACGTTACAGTATTATTTCCGTTTTTAAAGATTGGAAATTTATCCTAAATGATTGAGTTAATATGTATTAGAACGAATTTGTAAGTTTGACACTTTGTGTTGGCGCCTTGTGCATATTTATAAATATGTAAGAAGGAAATGTATAGCAAAAAGATTATTAGATTGAGTGGTTATATGCATGAATGTTAGCGACAGCTGTGGTTTATTATTATCTTAGTAATGTTAAGAAATAAATCTTATAGAGTGCCCTATACATGTAAATTAACTTTCATTCGAAAATGTCAATTACTTTTTGATTAACAGTTCTTTCCTTAGTCCTAAAATTGTAGTTATGTACTTTAGTCGAAAACTCTTTATCATAACGAAGGTGAATGGGCTAAGACCATTCACTCGTTAAATCCGTTTGTTCGTTATAACCGAGCTGATTATAAATTAATATCTTTCTGAATCAAAATAAATTATGTAAAAATGACTTGCTAAACGGTTTAAAGTAGACTTGCATTTTTTCTTTCATCATTTACTGTGAAAGGAAAAAGTTCAGTATTGTTTGTAAAATCTTCGTTTTCTGTTCTTTGTCACTGGTGCGTAAAATTTTAATTTTTTCCCTTGAAATTTCAATGAAATTTCGCAAAAGTTGTTTCCGAAGAGCAAATTAGATATTTAATGAAGTAATTATAATAGAGTTCAACTGTATTCAATTAAAAGCATCTTTGAATATAGATCTGATGTGCACTTCTGAGAAAATCTTATAAGCTGAAGGTCACGTAAATATAAATTGGCGGTCAAGTATTTATCGGTATAGTGCCAATTTTAAAGAAAATGCTGTCCGGCAACTTTTTTATATTTTTTTGCTTTGATTTTACCGCACTTTTTACTTTCATTTAATGTCAGTTTTATCTTTTTAAATTAGGATATATTTTAACAGCTTTTTAAGAACCTGGATCTTCAGGGTGCATTTATAAAGAAGTTTCGACAGAATTCGAATCTATCACAAAATTCTGAACTCTTAAAACGACCCTTCGCAAAATCCTAAAGTAGAAACACGGAATCTAGTGATATCCAACCGTAATATAATTCAATCTTGCAAAAACTTCTCTGCTAAATTTATCTATAATTTTTGTTATTTTTTATTATAAATATTAGTAATTTTTTCTTGAAACTAAACTTCCAAAATTCAGAGATTTTTTTCTTTTCACATATTTTACAAAAGGTAACACTTACAAAAAGAAAAAAAAGACTGCGTAGGTAAAATCTCAGATTCTAATTTCGAAAAAGAAATCTGTTATAAGTCATTACACGACATATTGTTTTTTTAACTGCCTTGAAAAGTGAATACCTTGCAATCGATGTACAAGCGTCGAAGCATTTGGTAAAAATTCTTAGACGATAAATAACTATGAACTACACAGATACATTTGACTGCTGCTTGACGTAAAACGTTTTCGCATTAAAAGAAAAGGTTCCTTGTTATTCAAAAACACGTGTATGCAAAATCATTTAAAATTTGTGCTATTATCCTTAATTTATGATTTATCTTTTATACTTTTCATTAAAAAAACATACTTGACCATTTGAAACAGAAATGCTATCTTGTATAAATTTAATCCCTTTTCCTCGAATTTTGAAATTTGAAGGATCGGCTTTGTAGAAGCTGCCCAATTAAATATAAATTCGTAGAAATGTTCTTTTTTCTTTCACCATTTTCTTTTTTCTTTTCCAGTATTCTTAAAAATATCTAGATTTCAGAAGATTCCTGCTTTTTAATTTATCTGAAATGGCCATGCTTTCTTTTATAGTATCCAAATAAATACTGAATCAGAGAAATGCTGCGAACGGTTTAATTTCATTTTCCTTTTATTTCTTAACGTTCTGTATGCCGTCAACGTACTTTTACGTTTTTCGCAGTCTGTCGCTGGAGCGCGGGTCACGTGAATATAAGTATTTATCAAGACACCGGCCGTAGGCGTGAGTCCGTACACAATGTTGTTCCCTTTATCTGCCTACCAGCAATTTGAGTTAATTTTTATTGTCTGCATTCTAACTTTAACCTTGGTTTAGGTAGATCATTTGGCTCCTGCTTTCAATTACGTTACTTAAAACTCTTCATTAGTGTTTGAAATTTTTTAATTTGACTGATCTGTAATTAGTTTTGCTCAATTAGGTCAATAGATAGCGCAGGGCTCCCACGGCTGCGCCAATTGCGCAAAACTGCGCCAAAACAATTTTTCTGCTACATGCTGCTACAAAATGCGTTTTTTCGGAAAAATTGCGCCAAGTCTCGATTTTTGGGACAAAAAATCGAGAAAATTTTAGATATTTTTTTCACCTTAAAATCGACATCGTTTGTTACATTTTTCCTTTAGTCAACGAATTTTTTACCTTTGAAGTAGTTTATTAATGAATATGAGCTCTACCCTCTCGTAAGAACATCAAATATGGATGAGAAAATTGAGCAGATTGAGCGATGTATCCCACGCTTGTAGAAGAACAGTGAGACGATTTCTAATATTTTGTGGTATTATATGGAGAAAAATTATTCCTCTTATCACTATTTATGTTAAACCTTTTATTTAGTAAGTTTTTCTTGAAATAGATAAAAAGTTAGCAATTTCATGGAACGCGAAAAAAAAAAAAAACCTTAGCGTTTTTTTTTTTTTTTTTTTTTTTTTTTTTTTTTTTTTTTTTTTTTTTTTTTTTTTTTTTTTTTTTTTTTTTTTTTTTTTTTTTTTTTTTTTTTTTTTTTTTTTTTTTTTTTTTTTTTTTTTTTTTTTTTTTTTTTTTTTTTTTTTTTTTTTTTTTTTTTTTTTTTTTTTTTTTTTTTTTTTTTTTTTTTTTTTTTTTTTTTTTTTTTTTTTTTTTTTTTTTTTTTTTTTTTTTTTTTTTTTTTTTTTTTTTTTTTTTTTTTTTTTTTTTTTTTTTTTTTTTTTTTTTTTTTTTTTTTTTTTTTTTTTTTTTTTTTTTTTTTTTTTTTTTTTTTTTTTTTTTTTTTTTTTTTTTTTTTTTTTTTTTTTTTTTTTTTTTTTTTTTTTTTTTTTTTTTTTTTTTTTTTTTTTTTTTTTTTTTTTTTTTTTTTTTTTTTTTTTTTTTTTTTTTTCTATAGTGAAATGCGTATTTATGGTGCAGCACTTTAGAGGTCAACTTATAGAGTGGAGATTTTTTTTTTGTTATTTCTTACACAATGTGTTTATTCATTTGAGACTAATTAAAATATAACTTCATGTAAACACTTTTTTCTTTAAAATTAGTAATTGGCTTTTTTTTTCGAAATTACCTAAAATATCATTAGATAAATTTAATCTGAATGACTTACAATGTATCCTATACAACTTTAAAATTAAAGCACTTAGTTAACATAATGATAAATATCTTATTAATTATGTGAGATACTTAATTAATAGAAAATATTCCCTAAAAATACATAATTTTTTGAAATGGCTAGATCAATTAGAAGAAAAATAAGAAACTTATTTAGAAAGCAAAAGAGTGCTCATAGTGGTTTTCTCGGATGCTTAACTTACACAGAGGTTTAGGCAAACTTTATATTGATGTTTCATCCATCCAGACAAATACTGGTCTAACATTATAGCATAAAAAATATTGTCCTGGAGAATTTATTTAAGTTTCTTTTCATCTTTGTAAAAATAGATAAACAAATAAATAGAGTAATAATTAGGACAGCCAACTTACAAAGGTTTTTTTTTATAATGCTCCCACCCAAATTTGGCGTGCATACGTGGTCAAGTTACAAAGGTTTCCCTACATTAAATAATATAGGGCTAATTTCGCTACTGACCAAAAGTGGTCAATTTAGGTGGTCAACTTTACAGGTTTTATTGTATTAACATATTACAATACTCTATTTATACAGACCTTTCAGCAAATTATTAAAGAAATAATTATTTTGCGGGTTGAGTTTTAACAAAAGCATATTTTACTAAATCAATAAAAAATAAGCAAAAATGAAAGATATATTAAACATAATGTGTGTTCATTTACAGTATCATTAATATCAACAAATGATTACACGTCTTTTACTATAGATATATTTTACACTTACTGGATTTAGCAATGATAACACTTATATAAATCAGCAACATTGGCTTAGAAATTAACAGCATTAGTTTTTTTTTTTTTTTTTTTAATACAAACTTTATTTTTCTTGATTAAATATATTTATAAAAGCAAAAGCAATTTTATAAAAGTAATACAATGGGCAAACTTCATTTTTCCTGATTAAAGATTAAATATATTTTTTTAAAAATAAGAGAATAATTTAGGGAAAAAAATAAACTGATTAGAAAAAAAAAGGTTGTTAATTTACAAATTCAGTAATTCATTATTTATCAAATGCTGTGCTTGTAATTTCTGCATAAATTGGATTTTGCAATTTTTTGTAATGTGTAAAATGAATGAAAAAAGTTTTTTTTTTTTTTTTTAAGTGTTTTCTGTAACATACATTTGCAACTAGGTTATTATGAAGATATTTTATTATTTCTAATATATATTTTTTAACTCCAGGAATTACAATTGCAATATCATTTAGTTTTTATAATGACTGAGAAGAGCTTTTCTCAAATTAGCTTTTTCAGAGCTAAGTTTAGAAAAACCCAAGTATTCTGACATGTAGATAGGAGATGAGAAAAATTTGCACTGATTAAAAAAAAGTTTGTTATGTACATATTCATTAATTATCCATTGTTGCGCTTGCAATTTCTTCATAAATTGGATTTTACAATTTTTAATGATATGCAAAATAAATGAAAAAAGATTTGGTTTAAACCAAGTGGTATTTTTAAAAAAACCATTTGGTTTAAACCTTGGTTTAAACCATGGTTTAAACCAACGCGGTTTAAACCATGGTTAAACAACCCTGATTTAATGATCACTGTAAGTTTCAATTTCCATTTTTTTCATTAGTCTATATTTATTCTATTGTTTGATACGGAAATCTTTTAATATCTTGACACATTTAAAGTCAACGAAAAAAAATGTTTAAAATTAACAACGAATTTTCTGTCAGACATTTTGAATTAGTTCATTTCTAAGTGAAATTTACAATTATTTAAATTTATGTAAGACAAAAAATACACAATGATAGTATTAATACCATCATTGATTACATATCCAGTTCTCCAACTTTCGTATTCGTGCTTTCAGAATAGATGAATGCTTTTGATGCAAGGTGGTTGAGGCATTCAATAGAAAAAATGCATACACACTCACATTCATTTATACATTCAGAGAATAATAATTAAATCAACAAAAAATCCAAAATGTCATTCATTAATGATGTAATTTATGTTAAAATTTTAAGGAATGGCAAATACCAACAGCCTCAAATTGAAAGCTACAATTCCAGCATTAAATGTATCACCTACATACCAGGAATCCAATTTAAATGAGATTCCTTTGTATAAAGCAAGCACCAGAATGGAAGTAAAAATTTGCTCTTTAATTGCAACAACAAAAAAGTTAATAATAATTTTTTTTTTTAATTAGGAAATGAATGCAATTTTTTAGAGAAGGTATTAAATTTTACATGTAATTTAATCTTGATCAAACACAAATTTCAATAATGGCAACAGCTGTATCGGGAGTACACTTTATTGATTCAAATCACCCCAAAGTGACAAGTTATCAGATAGGTTATAGGAATCTGTTCAATCTACTGCAAGTTTTTCTGGTCAAAGTGCTGAATAGTTGTTAATTTAGGCTGGAGGTTTCAATTATGTGGCCCAAGGCTGTAGCCAGAAATTTTTTCATGGAGCTTTGACTTTGACACATTACTTTAAGGAAAGTTTCAGGGAGGAATATATGCTATGTTAAAAAAAATATCGGTGGGGTGTCATGCTCATGTTACCACCTTGGATATGACCTTGATGAACATCCAGTCTTAAAATAAAAGGTGCATTTTGCTGATCATTTATTTTCAGTAAATTTTTAGATTAATCAGCAAAAATTTTTTTTTATTAATATTACGTTTAATATGTCAAGAACAAGAAACTATGCTGAGTGAACGTATTACCAGGGCTGTGGAATCGGTTGGGAAAAAGACAGACTCCTGGAATTTTTATTCTCCAACTACAACTTCTTTACAAATATATGTTAGGGATGTAACACATTTTTAAGCAACTCTGACTCCACAGTTCAGATATTCACAAATAAATCTAATTTAATGTATGAAATATAGTATGAAAGTGTAAGAAAAAAAATGAATAAAACAAAGTATGAAACTGATATTCATAACTGACACTGACTTGACAAAGAATAATAAAATCCCAATACCTTTAAATTGTAAGTAAAAACCAACATTTCAGAACTGTCAGGGCATAACCTATGAAGTTCATATTCAGGGTTCCCACTCATGTTTCAAAAGAACATTGTAAGGACTTTTAAGGACCTGAAAAAGTACAGAAGATCTTAATGCACACCTAACAACAGGATGCCTTAGAACTTCCCACTTGTAGCATTTTTAATCAAATGCTCCAAGTGTGAGGTGAATACAATTGCTATAATTACACAACAAAAAGAGGATCATCTTGAAGCGTGATGTGGGGAGAAGATCTGCAGGATCGGAAAAGACAAAGGTGCCACTTGGAGAACATGCATTTTGGCATAATAAGGAACTGAAACTACATTTCAGCAAAAATTGGAGCGGCAGTTGCATCCCTGAGGTTTGTAATAAAAGCAAGAAGAAGGTACAGCTGTTAGAATAGGCTGGTTACTGTGAAAATTAAGGACTTTGGACTAAAATTAAAGTCCTTTTAAAGGTCTTTAATATTTAAAATGAAATTTAAAGGAGCATGGGAACCCTGTTCATACATTTCCTCCCACACAAAATATCCTTTTGCTTTCTATGTCCTTATTTTCTTGTCATCAGGGGTTACTGCGGTACCAGCATAAGCTCATAAAAACAAATAGTGGTAATACAAACTGCCAACATTTTTAACTTTTAAGTATATAACTACTCTGATACAGGAACTGTTCTTTCTGTGATTTACATTCTGATATTGGAACTTCATTTTCTTGGTTACAATTAATTTGAATAAAATTTTTAAAAATTATTTCTGAAATAATTTTCTAAAAACAGAGAAAAATGAACGATCACTCAAAGAAATAAATGAATTATTAACTTTCTAAAAAGTAAAATTTGTCAACAAAAAAGACAGGTTATGGGGAAAAATGTAATATTAAAAATAAGTATCATTTATAACTAGTCAGCTCATTATCTTTTTCTGTTTGATTGGCTGCAAGTAATCAGCCTTTTGATTATTGTTCATCCCTACCTTAAATTATATGCTGACAGCTGACAAATGAAGTACATAAACATATTCATAACAAACAACTAAGTTATAGTACCTATAGTTAGTAAATTATTTAATTTTCAATTAAAGCATATTATTATTTTCAATTAATCCTATATTTATAATTAGTACACTTTATAAAACGTGGAATAAAGGCATGCATTTCTGCACAAAAAGTTTTATTTGAAATAATAACACTAATGTATGAAAGAAAAGGTTAGTCTTCCATAGTTAGAGAGTGTACATCCTGTATTGAAAATTAAGGGATAAGTGAAATATTTTGAAATGTATCACTTTTAAATTTAATTTTCAAAGTTAAAAAAACCACTGGAAAAGAAAGTAACTATTTCAGTATTTGGTAAAGATTCATAAACTATAGCTTAAAAAACAGCAATTATTCTACATTTTATGTATGGAGTCTCATTAATAAATCTGAATTTTGAGAACCATGAAACATATAAAATAAAAACTTTTGTGCTACAAAGTAAAAATTAAAAATCAAAATAAAATTCAGCACAAATTTTGCAAAAACTGCAGACACATGTTTTGAGGTCACAGAGATTGTTTTTCTACGCAAAAGAGCGAGCTTCTAGATGAAAAACACACAACTGAAGCCCATTCAATGTAGCAAAAATTTAAACATAATTATAATTTAAGAATTTATTCCTACACTTACAGAATTAAATTTTCTGCTATTATACTAGTAAATATAACATTTAAATTTTTGCTACTTTGCTTCAGTTGAATGTTTTTCATCTAGAAACTCGCTGTTTTGCATTCAAAAGCACGAAAAACGTGTCTGCAATTATTGCAAATTTTGTGCTTACCTTTTACGTTGATTTTTAATTTTTACTTTGAGAAGTCTTTGGGCACATGGGCATGCTATGCTTTCCTGCCAGTGAAGAAATTTTTTTCATTAAAGTTGATAAATTGAAGACATTATTCGGTACTCTTACTTTTTCTACTAATTAATTAGCAATGTTTTACTTTCAATAATAGCTGCATTAAAAAAATTGGATTTTTCATAGTTAAAGTACTTAGTGCTAACACTTCAGAAGTAGCAATTACCAAACTGTCATTCTAATTTACTTAAATTGAAAATTATATTAAATCCGGTGCTGGTAGAGAATCTAAAACTAAAGTCAAAAAGAAAATTAATAGAGCTTATTTGTGTTCAAGGAAATAAAGGAATATATTGCAGCTAGACATCTTTCTTGAAGCATACAAAATACCCAGCTCCATTATCAGGCCCAAATGACAGGCATTGATTGCACCCTACATATTTAGCCTACACTTTCCTTCCCTTCTTTTTTTTTCAAATTATGTTCCGTGTGTTTCTGGTCAACTTTAAGAAATTCTGGTAATCATAGACAGCGATACTGACATTTAAATAACAATATCCCCAGGGGTTGCACCAAAGGAAATTCTGGTCTGTTTTTGAACCCTTCACAAAATTCGAAAAACCAAACCTAACCCTGTGCATAAAATTCCAAGCTTCCAAATCGTATTTTTCACACCATTATTTACAATAAAAGTGGCAAATAATAATAAAAACTTTCATCACTATTTATTTAAATTTTTAATTTTCACAAAAACCTTTTTAATATTCACAAAAAACAGACCCTGTCAAAAAAGATGCTGGATCGACCTCTGATCTGTCAACCTTTTCATTTTGGCTTAAGAAGGCCATAAAGAACTTAATCTTGCACTTAAAGAATTAATTATTTGTTAGCACATCTTTCTGCCATTATACTACAGTTAATATAACGTTTAGGTTTTTGCTATATTGTTACTGTAAAACAAAATCTACACTAATATAACCAACTCTAATACTAATCATTGCCTAATATTGTCATATTAGAAAAAAACAATCTACTTTGGATGCAATGCTTATGGGTCATGCTCGGGAAAACAGTCTCTCGTGAGACCATGAAGCTTGGAAAAAAGGGGAAGTGGACAAAAAGCATAAAAATTTTATCTAAGCAGATAAGATCAAAATAAAACAAAATAAACAACAAAAATACATTCATTTAAAAGCAAACTGAAGACTGTTTGAATGTTTAAAACACATGTGGGCAACCCCCAGTATGGGGCTAGATGTTTCAATCTTGACCTGCGCAACAGTTTAAAACCTCTCCTAATGGGCTCGTCTTAAGGAAAACGATTGAACCAGGCTTATATATGAAAACTTTGAAAATACTCTGTACTTGTGTATTAGTGGGATCGATCCCAACATCGATTACTTTAGTTCTCAAATTCAAGCTTCTCAATTTCGACTTATTGTAAGTAAATACTGAATCCCGGGTCAGCATGATATTATTGTAGTGTTTGTAACTTCATCAGTCTATAAATGTATAAAATTAAAAAAAACGTAATATTTCTTTTTTTATCTTTCATAACAACCGATTATCTACGACCCGCGACTTCAGTAAGATATTTGTGAGGAAATGACATATGAACATTAAAATTTGGAAATGGCAGCGAAACCTCATTGAATTCTGACATCAATCATATACCAAAAGTTTTCAAACAAATTGACTCATAACTATGCACTTTTTAGGCATTATTTTTGTTGTTTTTCACACTTAAAAATGACAAGTATAAAAAACGCTACCTCCTTTGAAATATTAGAATGAATTTCCGTAGCAAGTTCGAATAAGTAGAAGATAAAAATGTAGTTCTGTGCTGTTAAATACAAATCTATCAATATTTTATCAATTTTTTTGTTAGACTATTATGACTGTGAGGGGCATATGTATCGCAGTGAAGGAATAATGTAGGACACTAAAGCAAATTATAAAATAGTTCTGTGACCACATTTTGCAAAAGAAATTTAATTTAAAAAGCAGGGTTGTTTGGTTTAAACCAAATCTTTTTTCATTAATTTTGCACATCATTAAAAATTGCAAAATCCAATTTATGCAGAAATTACAAGCACAGCACTGGATAATTAATGAATTTGAAAATTAACAAACTTTTTTTTAATCAGTACAAATTTTTCTCATCTCCTATCTACAGACTACCTATGTCAGACTATTTGGATTTTTCTAAAATTAGCTCTGAAAAAGGTTATTTCAAAAAAACTCTTCTCAGTCATTATAAAAATTAAAATGATATTGCAATTGTAATTCCTGGAGTTAAAGAATATATATTAGAAATAATAAAATAACTTCATAATAACCAATTTGCAAATGTATGTAACAGATAACAATTTTTAAGAAACCAAATCTTTTTTCATTTATTTTTCGCATTATAAAAAATTGCAAAATCTAATTTGTGCAGCAATTGCAAGCACAGCATTAGATAAATCATGAATTACTGAATTTGTAAAGTAACAAACTTTTTTTCAATCAGCGTAAATTTTTCTTTTTTTCCTAAATTATTCTCTTCTTTTTAAAAATATATTTATTCTTTAATCTGGAAAAATTGTATTTAAAAAAATACATAAATACTAGTGATAATTTCTAAGCCAATGTTGCTGATTTGTATAAGTGTTAGGGTGTAATCATTTGTTGATATTACTGATACTGTAAATCAACACATTATTTTTAATGTATCTTTCATTTTTGCTTATTTTTTATTGATTTAGTAAAATATGATTTCGTTAAAACTCAACCTGAATTATAATTATTTCTTTAATAATTTGCTGAAAGGGCTGTATAAGTTGAGTATTATAACATGTTAATACCAGGGTTGCCACAGAAGAAATGGAACAAAAATAGTTGCTTTAGTAGCATAAAAGCACGAAAATAGTAGCCTAAATAGTAGCCATGGCTCAATGACAAACAAGTCTTAATTAACTTGTTCAGTGATGGGTATTTACTTATTACATTCGGATCTTATATTTATACATAAAGAGTTGCTATGAATACAGTGTAATTTATAAAAAAAGCAATTGTATTTTTATATGAAATAAACACATTTCTGAGCATTAACTTTTTAAACTGAAATAACTATTTCATATCTACCAAAGATCAAAAATATCAATGAATAAGGAGTGAAGTAAAAAAAAATATTGCAATATGAGAAGAGCAAGATTATTAATAGAAAATAAACATACTTGAGATTAAAACACACAATAGCTGATCTTTTATTTAGATACATGTATGATATTGAGCTACTTGATTAATGAAATTCTAAGGCCAAGAGGAGACACTATCAAAAACATTAAGTTTACTATTTTCAAATTTAACAATTATTTTATAATATTGGAAAAATCACCCAATAGACAATTGCTAGAGATAATCAAATATTTTTAAAAATCAATTTGAAATTACATGGCAAAGAAAAAAAAACATTTTTGGAAAAAATATTTTTTAAATCTAGATTATTAACAAGGCTGAAATATTTAATTCTTGTAATTAACTAGTATGATCACTAAAACGTACAAGAATTTTCACAGGAATTATTTTATTTTCGGCCGAATTTTTCAAGTGGGCGTGACAAATTGACGCCCGTGCAAGTTTGTACTACAGAAGTTAAAATGTAACAAAGATTAAAAATTATGGTAAGTTCAAAGTTATTGAGCTCCAAGATGCAGAATCTGATAGTAAATGAGCACTAGAAAGTTTTTCCGAAGCCGATGCAATCGGAATTCGAAATGCGTAAAAAAATCAAGACCAAGCCTTTAAAGAGCGAAAACAGAAAAAATGCGAAAATTTTACTCGTAGTTTGTAAAAGTTGGCAGGCTAGGCTACTTTCAAAACTTTTCATTGAAAAGAAAGAAGGGATTTTCGTGGAAACCAAATTCTTACTTTCCAAAAAAATATAGAAAAAACACATGTCTGTCTATGTGACGATTGGGTGTTTCGGACATATCGTTGCAATCCTTTGCCGTGCAACACTGTGGATATTGTGGTCAAGCACCACTGCCATTGGTTGCTAGTGTTCGAGAGAAAAGGTAAGAGTTACAGAAAAATAAAGAGAAAAGGTGCATATCACGTGCACAGAAGGCAGCAGCTTCTGTGTTGACTACCAAATCATCCATAAAAAAAGCAAACTAACCCCTTTCATTGACAGCAGTGTCAGCTTCATTGGCAATTGCTTCAAGGTCAATATGAAGTGTAGGCAGTCGGTTGAGCCAAGATGGAAGTTTGAAAAATTATGGCACGATTTTCCGTGAAATAAAAGAAACTTTATTTCTCAAAAATATT
This sequence comes from Octonoba sinensis, assembly GCA_038502835.1. Lineage (NCBI taxonomy): Eukaryota > Metazoa > Arthropoda > Arachnida > Araneae > Uloboridae > Octonoba > Octonoba sinensis. The sequence goes on along the minus strand of CM076601.1, from coordinate 20,954,975 downwards.
TTTTGGTACATTTGAATAAAAGAATTCCAAGAGAGGCAAAAAAAAAAAAGTCGCCTAATAGTTGCCTCTTGGAAAAATTAGTCGCTTTTTCGCCCGATTTCGAAGAAAATAGTTGCTATAGTCGCCTGATGCTGAAAATGGTTACAAATAGTTGCATTTTAGTCGCCTGTGGCAACCCTGTAATACAGTAAAACATGTAAAGTTGACCACCGTTGTAAGTTGGCCACCTGTCTAAGTTGACCACTTTTGGTCAGGAACGGGATGAGCCCTATATTATTTAATGTAGGAAAACCTTTGTAATTTGACCACCTGTCTATATTGACCACTTAAGTACCGAATTTGGGTGGGAGTATTATAAAAAACCCTTGTAAGTTGGCTGCCTAATTATTACTATATTTATTTATTTATCTATTTTTGCAAAGATAAAAAAAAAACTTCTATAAGTCCTCCAGGATAATATTTTTTATGCTATAATGTTAGACCAGTATTTGTCTGGATGGATGAACCATCAATATAAAGTTTGCCTAAACGCTAAACCTCCGTGTAAGTTAATTATTCTAGAAAACTACTATGAGCCTCACTCTTTTGTTCTTTAAATAAGTTTTTTCTTTTTCTTCTAATTCATCTAATCATTTCGAAAAATGATGTATTTTTAGGGAATCTTTACAGTTAAATAAGCATCTTTACCATACTTACATTTATCTTTAACTAAGTGCTTTAATTTATAAATTTAATGCATATTTCCAGTGAAATATGTTTTGCCTATTTTTAAAGAGCTGTGAGGCAATGACATTTTGATAAATTTAAGCTATATAAAATACGTGAAATACAAATTAGACATTTTATTAACATTTCCTTTTAAAATTGCACTCTGAAAAACACCCTCTCCTTCAAAAATGTGCATTAGTCATAAACAACAGCAAGAACACAAAAATTTATGTTTTCTTTTCATGAGAATGACCTAGATATTAATCGCACTGTACCAGAAAAGAGACAGCCGTTGTCCTAATGCCATAGCTAAGAGATTAAACTGACATCATGATCAGCTAAATTACTAAAAGCAATAGGGAAGAACAATCATGTGGTTCCAACTCCAGGGCCTGCGCTAAGCATTCGCTAGCGCACCAAACACGACAAAATTGTAAATTCGGCTAAATTAATTCCGACTTAGCGAGCGGAAAACTCTAAAATTTCCATTGGTACAAAAATATAAGTAAGCAATTGCATTTTTGTATAGAAAAAAAATCATTAAAAATTTTTAAAGTTTCTTTTGGCTACAACTTTTGAAATTTGGCTAACACTTTTAAAATTTGGCTATCAGTTTGAAATTCCTAGTGCGGGCCCTGAATTCAAAGAGTATGAATTTTAATCAGGCTTAATAATGTTATATTTATAAACAAATGTATTTACCAAATTTTTGTGTGATTTCCTTGGGAAATGAAACGTAGGAATGACATTGTACTGTATTGTTTGGAGCAGCAATTCCTTGCACTTCAATAATTCCATCCAAGTAGTCTTGTATCTGAAGGTGAAAGAAATTTTTTTAAAAATTGTCTTGCAATGAAGTTCTTTAAAGCATAATTATAATTCTTATATATTATGTACATTATAGATAATTTCAACAACAAAAAATTATACTAAAGTAATTATATAATTTTATTATATTCATAGGCATTTGCATAGGGGAAATCAGGGTACTGTGGTTTTAAAAATGAACACTAATATCAATCTAGCAAATGCTTTGTGTTTTAGATCCACCGACTCCATGCCTCGGATGCATTAAAATTGTTTCTTTTTGTTTACGTCTTCAAAAATTTCCGTGGTGGTGCGCCTGGAACCCTTTATCTTCTGGGCATAATTTAAACCCCTAGATCAGTCAGGTACTATGGTACCACAGTTCTACAGCTCTGCGGAGGCTTATTACTATTTTCCAAAGTGCCTACTTTGGGAATTGAAATGTAGGAATCATATTGTACTGTATTGTTCGGAGCAGCAATTCCTTGCACTTCAATAATTCCATCCAAGTCGTCTTGTAGCATGGGAAAGTGAGAAAACTATTAAATTTCATAGCATGCGTCAAGACTATTTTGACAAATATATAATTTCACAGATGCATTTTTCCCATGCCAATACATACTTAAAATTATATTTAAATGGTTATTTGAAAAAAAAACATTAAGCAAGTAATAACTGTTGAATGCCAATGTTGGTATTTGTTAAATAAAATTATCAGCCAATAGGTAATAAAGATAAGAAAAAAGAGCAAAAAAATCACTTAAGATTTATCATTATTATTATTATTACTATTAAACAAAATCAATGATTAGAAATGAATAAAATGTTTATTAGCACTCAAAAATTGCCAAAAGGTACAATAAAAAAAAAGTACATAATTTTACAAGCATGATTCCTTTTTTAATCAATAAATACCTATATATAATCTTCCATGCTACACTGCATTTTTTAGCAAAATTGAGCTCGTCACCAGGTGGATTTTTGTTGTATAATTTACCTCAATACAATATTTTCTAGTCATAAGTGAATATTAAATATTGAAAAAAATCTGCAAAAGTCATATCTGAGTGGCACCGCCCAATTTTTTCGGATTTTCCTTGAAAAAAAAAATGCAGCAGACTGAGAATGTTTTGAATTCTCGGTGAAAATTTGCATTTTTCATTTGTAAAATTAGCAATATTACAGGGGTAAAACTAGTGGAAAGGTTTAAAATACTGACTTTACTGACCAAAATTTACAAATTGCTCACCAGCTTCAACATAATAATCAATAATATTGTGAAAATGCCTTTTATTTTGTAACACACATCTAATTATGAAACTACCTTGCTTTAAAATTGTAAGTTACATATGTATGCATACACACACACACAAGTACAAGTACTGATACAAGTTGTAAAAATAATGAATAGTCCTTTATCTAATTTGAAGATTAGACTATCATAATTTTGTATTCATTGGAATTGATGTTCTAGTGATTCATTTCATTCATTTTGCGTAAAGTATCCTCATATAGTAAAGCAGACTGCGACCAAAAGTCTGGATGCGAATCCCAACAAGTGCATGAATGTTATTGATCTGTATAACATTTCTTCTTATAATGTTCTAGTTATTTGGATCTTCTCACTTTAATGTTGTCTCCAACTATTCAGAAAGGCACTTCATGCTCTGCTTGTTGAACCAAATATAAGTACACTTCATGTTTCTGCTACAACCAAAGTCACAGTCTGGAGAAAAATCCCTTGCATTGTTGGAAATTTATTAATTTTAATTTATTTATTTATTCTTACTTTTCTTTGGCATCTGTTAAAGTTTTTTTAGGAAAAAGAAAAGATAAAGATGGTTTTTTATTTTTTTTTTTTTGATGAATTGTTTGGAAATTTTTAGAAGTTATGAAAGAGATAAAAGAGTAGAAATAGATTTTGAACATGCAAGAAAAATCATTGCACAATGAATGAAATAAATCACTAGAAAATCAATTCCAATGAACACAAAATTATGAGCTTCTAATCTTCAAATTACCTAAAAAGCTATTCGTTATTTTTGAAGTTTTATTTTGAAGCTGTTTTTGAAGTTTTTAAATGGTATCAGGATCAAAGCAGTCTTTTTCCATGTTGATTTATTTACACACTAATAAATTAGTAGTTTTTCTTTCTTTCATTTTTTATTAACCAAACTTTAATTAAAAATTAACTTTACCTAAAAATTCACAGGGGTGATTGTACAATTGACTGGTATTTTGCCCTTTGTATTTCCTGGTTTTAGGTTTTCTACAAAATTATATGTACAGGGTTTTCAAAGAAAAATGTTATATGATTTACATTTGAATCGTAGAAATAATTGTAGAAACAATGTGATAAGTTCAAATACGGAACAATATGCTAGAAAAATAATTTTAACATGTTACTTACTGGCTCTTGGAGTTGCACAGTAGCCACTTGATTATCACTGGTTTTCAATTTAAAATGTTTTCCAGTAGAATCCATCTATTAAAAACATTTCAGTCAGTATTAAACAAGTGTTAAGTTCCTCAATCACATTTTAAGTATTTTGTATCATTTTTCATTCATTTTTTTCTCTCGTTCACAATAAGTATAAAATTCTATAAACAAGTCTCATGTACCAAAGAATCGTTGTAACAACAGTCATAGAAAAAAAGACAACTGCTAAACTGCAACTAAATTTTAAAATATGAGGATGTATACTTAACTATAGCTAAAATTTTAAAGGGAACATGATGCTTAACTTGGATTAAAGTGTAGGAAATAGATACTAAGAATTTTTATTTTACTGAAAATACATCCCATGTCACCCTGCTTTTGATTGTGCGTTAGTTGCCGAGTTACGATGTATCAATCAAGATCTTAAACCAGATCTTCCCCCAGGATTGAAAAAGGGCAGGGTGCTACTGTAAAAAAAAAGGGCACTTTTCCAAATTTAGGGCATTTTACCGAAAAAAGGGCACATTTAATTTGAAGTAGGGATGAATGATGTCACACTTTTTTCCATGTTAGACTGCCCTCCCCCAATGTCACATGTTACGCTATGTTACACAAGCAGAATGTCACAGTTCCTGTTACCCCTCCCCTCGTCACACTTTGTCACAATTTCATGAACCCCCCTTCCCCCTAGAAGCACGACATCATTTATGAATTCTCCCGTAGTAATTACTTTATTATTGCCATAATTTAACATTTTAGTCAAACATCAACATCATCACAGTGAAACTGAACATTGAAAAAGATATATAAACTAATTTGACAATATTCATTTTTAAGATCGTTTTCAATATTTCAAGTAAAGCATGAAAAAATTCTGCTTGTATATTCAAGGCAATATCAACCAATAATGATTTTAAATTCAATAAAATATCTAGCAAGGATTTTCCGAGTTATACATTTTTACTAATTTATGAGAGTGTTTCTGTTCATTCCAGTACTTCTGAAGATCTGATTACCTCTGAGGAATAATAAGAAAATATCTTTTCTTAATATAATAAAGCTTCAGTAATAATAATTAGAGCCCGGATTTTGATGACCTAAACGATCACTGAAAACGCCCTTTAAAGTTTTTAATATGTCCTAAAAACAGCAAAATTGCAAAAAATGCCATTATAATTAATCAAGAATACCAATTGAAAACAAAGGTTTAGCTTAAAATGACAATAGTATTTTTTTTTTAATTTAAAAGAAGCAAAATTAATACAATACATTTTCATTAAAGATTGAAATAAATTATTATTAAAATAAGGAGAGAAAAAGTAAATGTCTAATATATGGATTCCTCACACGTTGCCATCCTTTTTCCTGCAAGTTTTATTACATTTTAAAACTTTTCTTTCTTGAAATAACTAGAAAGCACCATTAGATTGGGATTATTAAATGCTTTTTCATATTTTGAATAGTAAATAGTTTCTTGTTTGAAAGAGCATTCTTATATTTTGGTTAGTCTTCTCAACGTCTACAGATGTAATAAATGCATATTTGACCCAAATGGGTCCCTTATAAAGATGAAAAAAAGAATTTTCTTATTAGTCTTTGGGAACCTACTGTTCTAAATTTTATGAGATAGAGGGTTTTTAAGAGTTGCAATATAATCAAGCACAGAATCATTGGAAAAGTTTCAGGCTACACACAAAAAATTACCCAAAGCCAAAAATGAGACATAAAATGATGTGACAAAAAAGAAACCCCAAAATCTCAAAAAGTGCCAGAAAAATCTCACAACTGACGGCCCTAAAAGAGATCATTATTATCATTATTAATTTAGTAAAATGTTTAAACTAAAAAAAAATCCTTATTTATTTTATGATTTGTGATAATACTACTTTTCAATAATTGTTTATGTAGCAAACAGTTTTCAATAATTGTTTATTGTTTTTTAAAGAAGTTCCAGGTAAATTAAATTTTCTATATATAAAAATTTCTTATTTAGCCACAATGTAGTATTTTCTAAAAAGTAAATAGCTGTCAATACTAAAATCAAATTTGAAGTAAATAAATAAATGAAACAATAATAGTGATTTAATAATGGTGAATAATTAGTGATAAACGCAATTTTCGACAAACACGTGTTCAATATCGGCACAGTTCAAAAAAAAAAGAAGCCAGAAACTATTAAAATGAAATGCAAAATAAGCAGATTTAGGGTAGCATGTGTGAAAAATATCTTCTAATTTAGAAAATAATTGAAATTTGTACCCGATGCAAACGGATTAAATCTCTAACGTAGAATCCAATTTTCGGCGAAGCACGTGCACGATTTTGGCTGTTTCTATCTTTATACTTTTTTTCTTTTTTAATTGTTAAAATGAAACGACAAATAAGCAGATTTAAGGTAGTGCATGCAAAAACTATCTTACAACTTTCAAGATAATTGGAATAATTCCAGGATGAAAAGAGATTGAAATTTCAAACACGGTAAGCAATTTCCGATAAAAATCGGAGAAAAAACTAGTTTCCGTGTGTCCCAAAAATTAACTAATATTTCTTTCTTCTTTATTTAATTTTTAGTGGACAAGAGAATTTGGGAAAAGGTCACGAGTCAAGATAAAAGTTCGGGAAAGGGTTTTAGGATTAGCAAATGGGTAGCCACATTGGCGACTTCAATGAAAACAATGGTCGCCTTTGGCGAGTGGCGATCGCGAGTTTTGAGCTCTACAAGAAGGGCGCAATTTCACTAACAAAAGGGCAAGATGGGCGCGTTTCCCGAATCCAAAGGCGGGCAGGGCGCGGCGCCCTCCCGCCCAAGCCTGGGGGAAGCACTGCTTAAACATTGTTCGGTTAAAATACATCAAATAATGGTACATCAACACTAATGAGCATTGCACAAAGCAAAGAAAAAATAAACACCAAGTTATTGATGTCCCAGAAGTAGAATCATCTCACAAACAAAAACAAGTCAGTTTTTCAGAAGTAGATGCAATCTGATTTTAAAATGCATAAAAAATGGGACTGATGTGCATCACGAGGGGTGATGTGCATCTCATGGGACAGGCACGGCTGATTCCATGGAGCACAGCCTTTGGAGGGGGCTTAGTTCAGCATTGGAATAGTGCAGAATATGATGACAGGTTATTCCTAAGTTAATTAATATGAAATAAGTTTCCACTCATCAGGGGTCGATCCAGCCTTTTTAAAAATAATCCTTTTTCTGTGAATTTTAAAGAAATTTTTGTGAAAAATCAAATAATTTTGTGAAAATTGAAAATTTAAACATATAGACATAGATGAAACATTTAAACATAGATGAAACATTTTATTGTTATTTGCCGCTTTTATAATAAATAATGGTGTAAAAACACAACTACCTCAGTAAGTAGCCCTTTCCCTCCCCTATTGGTTGGCCCAATGCTAATTTCAATGGGCGAAAACTCTCTAACTTGACACATCATTTCCAGGAACCCTTATAATTTGACCTCCATTTTGTATTCCTGATAACTTTTTCTTCCGGTATTTTTTTTCACGGTGTACAATTCTGAGAATTTTACAGTGATGGTTCTTCGTCAATAAATCCATTCTTTTCTGGAAAGTGTTCCTGGAAGTTTCCCTTATTCCCCTTGTACCCTGGGGAGCTTCACCATTTGTGAGGAATATCTGAATGTTGACACTGACCTGATCACTTCAGGACCTCTAGAAGATAGAGAGATCTTAGAAGCTATAAATTAAACTGAAAATCCGTGAAATGCGGAAAATGGATCAAGTTCGAATGAAGATGACCAAGTTGCAACTCTGTCTAGGCACAAGGCATTGAAAGCTGTAGGCGTCATTCAGCGTTTTCTACTTATGTTTTCTCTGCAGAGAGAAAAACAAAACAAAAAATTATGTATTTTTTTCTCTTGAGGTAGTTGGATTTGATGTACTCTGTTTATGTTTATATATATATTTTTTTTCAAATTCGTAACTTTTCAAAATAATAATAACAATAGATAAATAATAAATAGGGATAATCTCATTCACTGGAATTGGCTTTTATAACTAGGATGGTAAGTAAATAACAATATAACAGACCGATATTAGCAATTTAGCAATTGACACTCACTTATCTTGACGTGTTTTTGTGTTCCCTTGGGTTGTCGAGTTATTGAGACTACTGTGCTATTATTTGTTGCACTTTTATCTTGCTTGAAAGTTTGATCAACATACTTTGGAAGTCATAAAGATTAATATGTTATGGATTTTTAAAAATAATATTTATATATTTAAACATGAGAAGTGTTAACTGATTCACAGTCGCGTCCTTTTATAACGAAATTTACGCTACGAAACAAAAGGGGTATTGAAATTTATTATGCTATAACCATAGATTCTCTATATACAACTTTGCTATAAACGAGCGCAACTGTATTATTAAATTTAATCCCAAAATAAAACTTATGGGGCCGTTCATAAATGATGTCACGCTCTTTTCCATACATTTGACACCCCTCCCCTTTGACACCCCTTTGTTACACTTCAGCGGACCCCTCCCCCCTTTGTTGCATAATGCATGATGTCACACTTCTTGTTACCCCCCCCCCCCCTCTAGGACTGGTCGATATATCGATATATCGCAAAATACCGGTATTACACATTCATCGCGATGTTCGATTTCACATTGCTGTATCTTTCGATATATCGTGATTGGCGATATATCACGGTATATCGCGGTCCGATATATCACGGTTTATCGTGACTGACGGTGATACCGGTTTCCGATACATTACGGTTTATTGTGACTGACGGTGATACCGGATTCTTCGTAAGCGCTTGTTCTTTTCTTTTCCTGGCGCGGGGGAAAACATGTGCTGCCGGCGTTTGCCGATCAAATCATTGTGGCGCGTCTTTGCGTGACCTTCGAGAGGAGTCTCGAAGGTCACGGTCTTTGCCCAGGAAATCGTTGTCGGCGCTCCTTCGTGTGTTGGTTCTTTTTTTCGAAACGTTAGCCTGGCGTGTGCATTCCTAACTTCTGACTTGGGTCTGCTAACGGCAATAATGGGAAGTGATGGGGTTCTTTATGATTAGGAAAATATATCGTTTCATTTGCTTTTCATTAATTGACAAGCGGTAAACGCTCGCTAAAATGAAATGTGTTTTTTTTTTTTCTTTTTACTAAAATAGGCTAAAATCTGCAACATGCCTTAAGCCTTAAGTGATTTATTTATTTATTTATTTTTTGTATTTAAGTTTGTAAATGGTATTTAAGACTTTCTTAATGCATGAAAAATATATTTAATAAGTTTGAAAAAACAAGATGTATGTTTTTGAATTAATCTTAAAATAATTCATTCATTCTCTTTTACAACAAAAATGTTGTTCAGTTTCTGAAAAAGTTCAATCGAAAACAAGTTATTTCCTTTTACAAAATAGGAAACACTTGTATAGTACATTTTCACAAACAGTTTACTAATAGTAAAATTATAAATTTGTGTTCGGTAAATCTGTGTAACGGCACTTTGTCCAATTTGTCTGTATTTTTTTAATGCGTTATTAATGTGTGATTCTTCTAAATTCATGAAATAAGTAGATGTTTTAGCTATTATTATTAAAAGAAGAAGATGGAAAACTGTTGTGTTTTTGAATACAATGCGATAATATTCTCCGAGAGTGTTATTTTTTCGTGAACACCCCCCCCCCCCTTTTAAATAGTGAAGCTACAGCAGTGGCGTACTCCAGCATGGGTGTCAGCACTCCCCCCCTTCCACAAAAAGAAAAAGAATGTTGGGTTGAATAACTTGTAGTTTTGCAGTTTATATAAAAAATCTGGAGCTGCTATACTCTTTCTGCGTTGCTTCGCTCCGACGTCTAAATACTTTCTCTGGATCCACTGCAGCTCCGCTCCCCCCCCCCCTTCCCCCCGTAGTAACGTTACTGATATATACATGTACATAGACATACGTATATATTTTCCGTAAATTCAGTAAACCCCCTGATTTGGTCGATCTACGCGGGGAGAGGAGGGGCGAATAAAATCGTAGGAAAATAAAATGCTGCACAGTTTAATTTGACAGAGGTCGTGTTTACTCGTATAGAACTAAGATTTTTGAAGTGCCATTTCATAGTAAGGATGTTTAAAAAATCTTCTTATTTTCGAATTGAAGAATGGATTGCAATTGCCTTAAAAACGTAAGTACCTAACCTAATATAATACATATAGTTGAAAACGAAATATCTAAATATCTTAGCTAATTGATATGAATAGTTGGCTCTTTTTCTCTCACATGTTTTATTTTCAACTTGACTAATGCAAACATCCTTTTAGCACATGTTTTGGTCCACGAACAATGGTTGTTTTTCCCCAGACGGAGTTTTTGAGCTTCGAGCTTCTGCAGCATTCTAGTATTTTTACAGACTATATTTTTGCATCTAGAAGCTCCCTATCGTGTTGAAAAAGGGATTCCAAGCAATCCGGAAACATGTCAGCATTTTAATGCTTAATTGTGCTTTCTTAACGTGAAATTTGTTTTTATTACACTGTTTGATGGACGAGAAAAAATTCCGCTTGCTTCGGCTCTTAGCTAAATTGATAGCAAAGGGGACAGTTTTTGTGTTGAGCTTGGGGGGGGGGGGGGGGGGGGGGTAATCGTTTATTATTATGGTTACACTTCGGAAGATTGTGGCGTCGTACCACATCACTTAATGTTGCAATCTGTCAGACTGATAGTCTGTGAAATTGATCTATTTTCATTCTCATGCAGGTGAAAGCGAAATGGAGAGCTACTATGTCTGGTAGTACTGAGTTATTGTTTATTTTCGCTAAATTGTGTGTTATAATTTGGAGCGTTTTATCAAAATCCATGAATAAATTATTTTTTGTTTTGTAAAAATATAATATATTAACGCATCGATTTACTTATGTTACTTTCTAAAAAAGAAAAAAAAAATACTTATTTATCTACCACTTGAGAAAACACTGCATACGAAGTAAAAATGCGTATGTCGGCGTTGATACTTACGTAAGGCGGCCACATTTGGTTCTGTAAATTTGCCATTTTGGGTCAGGATCCGCATTGCACCGGCCCCGAGCATACCGAAGTTGGGGCTCGGTACTGTATTATTGTTATTGGTGTTCTATAAATGACTTTTAATAAAAGAATTTCTTTTTTGTATTTCCTTATCTTAAAGTTGAAATTAATATTTTTAAAATACTGAAAATAAAATTTAGGGAATATTTAAAGATAGTAAATTAAGCATTTTTTTTTACTCATGTCTGTCTTTTTGCGATTGCGATTTCTGTAAAAGGTTTTTTTTTTCTAATTTGCTAATTATTCCTTCTTTATAATTACAATGTCAATCAAAGGGGGGGGGGGGTTAATCGGTATTTTCACCTAAGGGAAATTAGCGGGAAGAAAGGGGGGGGGGGGCGTGCGCTCGTAATTCAATTTCCGAAATAATTATTTTCAGTTTTAAACTTGGTAATGTATGTAAGTTGTTTTCAATAAAAATGATGTCTATATACTTGGAAGTACTATGTCATTTTGAGAGAAGCATTTATTTTTTTCAAAATTTATATGAAATAAATTAAAATATCATTTCAAAATATTATTATTAGTGTTTTATATTTGATTTTTTACAAACGAATTTCTTTTATATATTTGCTTAGCTATACAGCGAATTAACCATACAGTATAGAACCTCAAATCCGGAACGCTCGGGGCCGCGATTTTTCCGGATTTCCGAATTTTGGGTCCTCATTCAAAAAATTTTGTAAGTAGCATAAGAGCCCATATAATTTGTTCTGGAAGTTTTATTAGTATTTTGCTCATTTATAGCATTTTTTATTATCGTATATACTTACCTATAAGTCGCGGAATTTTAACACAAAAAACGAAGTTGGAGTCGACTTACATTTGAATCGAAAAATCTAGACTTTTCTGATATGATTTTATATTCTCTAGTCACTTAATTGCAGTAAAAGATAAGGCTACCGGGAAAATGCGAGAAACCCCGAATTTCAATTTCGCGAATGTTTTGTATCGCGCGAAAATCAGTTCATCTTAAAAAATAAATATAACTACAAGAAATTAAAAAAAAAAATTTGATGATATTAACTCAGCATTAAAACAAACAGTTAATAAAAACTCTAATCGCAAAAACGAACCCTTTTCAGAAAATCCCGAAATAACTTTTTTTGAAAACTGCACTTTTCCGATCTTAAACATGTTCATTACATTTTATTTTACTTCTTTTTAAAATGTCTATTTCCAAAAAAACGGTGCGAAATATTTCCCGATGTTTCTTTAAAAAACAAAATCTGTTTTTTTTTTCAGCTACCAATTTTTTTTTTTTTTTTGAAAATTCCGGATTATGGGTCTTCCGGATTTCGGGATTCCGAACTTTCGGTCCCATACTGTACTGACACATCGCGATATTATTGTGACGATACATCGCGGTATCAAAAATTAGACATCACCCAGTACTACCCCCCTCCCCCTAGAAGCGTGACATCATTTATGAATGATCCCTATGGTAGCTGATATTCGTAATATGTGCTAGGCTTGTCATTGTCACATTTCTCTCTTACCTAATATTCACAACAAATCAGTCTACCTCCAAAATTTTCTCTCCCTTTTGTGAACCATAGCAAAATAAAATTTTATGTAGTCCATTATAACGAACATATGCTCTTACAACACATATGCAAGATTCATTGAAAAAAGAAAAAAAAAAGCGTGCAATTTAATGTTGACAGAAAATTGGTTGTTTTTGCATCATAATCCCCATTCATAATATACTATAGAACAAGCATTTCGCTGAATAGTTGATCAATAATTTGCCCAAGCCGAATATGATCTTGCCCAGTAGTGTAGTTGAGGAGGAACACAGGAGACTAGGGCGAAATTCGGCTACAGGGACGAATAATACCGATTAATGGCTGTATATTTGTTTCATCCCTAGTTTATATAAGACAATTTCCATTTAATGCATATATTCACGCAAGCATTTATATAATTACAAAATGAAGTTTAATGTCTCGCATGAATGACGTAATTATTTAAATGAACCTGCACTAAGCATAGTTTAATAGCTCTCTGCTTAGGACCAATATGCAGGAAGGAATATCTTTCCTAAAAAACATTTATTTCATATCAGCTACTTAGTTGAATGTACTGACTGCCCTTTGACAGCTATATGCTTCCATAAATAAGTTAACAGTCATTTACCCGCAAATTGCTCTGCAGTTCAGCACTTTGTTAATTAAATGATGTACATTGTATTTTCGGCTTAAGGGCAAATGCTTTTCATTTCTTACAGTAGAAAATCGATAATGTTATCATTTCTGAATCGTATATTTGCAGCAATTTAATAATGGGGAGGGAGGAAGGGAGGAAGTTTAAGATGGGGGATTGGGGATATTTAAGTACAACTAAAGAACCAGTGAATTTTAAAACCGTCAATATTCACACAAATAGATTTAACGAGTCTTGGTACTGATGGTATAAGTGTTTCCCGATAAAAAAACTTATAAAAACAATATCAATATGAATAATAACTAAAATAAACAAATGAATTCTAGCCAAATTCTGAAAATAAAAAATTTAATCAACTCCCGTACGGACAATACGGCCAGGCAGCTTGAAGTCAATACGATAGTTACGTACTATAGAATGAAACAGAGTTTACACAAAGAGAGATCTCAACAATATTTTATAATAATGTATCCACTAATAAAAGTGATGATAAGCTTTACATTTTTGCCTTTTATCGCGTTTACCTGTAAAAATTCTCCCAGCAAACAGACTGGATTTCCAACATTTTCAGATAGCATGGCACCATTTACCCTTTTCCTCGCCTTTTCACTAATCATATTGGCCATAAGCTAATTTTTAGTTGTTAATATAGCATATGCAAAAATCCCAAGATAAGATTTATATAAATTAATCTGTAGTACAATTCAAAAATGACTTTTAAAAGAAAAAACGAAGCGGTCAATGCAGGAACAATCCTGGGTTCTAGATTACCTTATTGGCATCTTCATCGCTTTCATGGCGCTTTCCTTTACGACAGCCAGCAAAAAAATTGTTTGGCGGGAAAATCAACACCCCCTGAGGAGAGTTTCCGGATTGAAGCTATTGTTGACTCATTCACTCATTTTCGTTCAAACTTCAAAGCTTTCCTTTCTTTGAAACGCGCTTATCAGCAGATCACTTTGGATCTCGGCAAGGGATCTTTCCCATAAAATTAAAGAACTCCACCCGAAATTACAAATGGAATTCAACACATTTATTTTTTTTTTTTTTTTTTTTTTTTTTTTTTTTTTTTTTTTTTTTTTTTTTTTTTTTTTTTTTTTTTTTTTTTTTTTTTTTTTTTTTTTTTTTTTTTTTTTTTTTTTTTTTTTTTTTTTTTTTTTTTTTTTTTTTTTTTTTTTTTTTTTTTTTTTTTTTTTTTTTTTTTTTTTTTTTTTTTTTTTTTTTTTTTTTTTTTTTTTTTTTTTTTTTTTTTTTTTTTTTTTTTTTTTTTTTTTTTTTTTTTTTTTTTTTTTTTTTTTTTTTTTTTTTTTTTTTTTTTTTTTTTTTTTTTTTTTTTTTTTTTTTTTTTTTTTTTTTTTTTTTTTTTTTTTTTTTTTTTTTTTTTTTTTTTTTTTTTTTTTTTTTTTTTTTTTTTTTTTTTTTTTTTTTTTTTTTTTAGAACAAAGATGTTTCGGAAATAAAAATGGATTTGCTTACATTTTTTAATACAAGATTGCAGTAGTTGCACTGCTGTATGTCTTAGTATTACTTTATTGTTCTTATTTATTCATTCATAAACAGGATTTTTTTTTTCTTTTAATTTGGAATATATGAACTAAATCTTGTTTGATTATTTAAATATATTTTGCAAATTTCATTCACTTCCAATCTTTGTAAATATATGCAGCGTCCGAAAAATCCCGGGGCCAGGTCGCCCGGGCGACTAAAAAATATGCCTTGGCGACTAGTTTTTCAGGTGGCGCCAAATGAAAATATTATAGCTGGCTCCTAAAAAATTTCATTGGCTCCTAAGATTTTCGGATTTTTGTCGGACTCTGAATATATGTATATATACACATACACTGTGTGTACATACAAGTTTTATATCTTCTGAAAGCAATAGTGGTAATTTATTGCTAATAATATTGATGCTACGGTATGTAGTCAACTTCATTAACTATTTTCAGTCTTGTGATTTTTGAAAAGTGGTGCTCCTGCTTCTTAATTTTGGTTTTGTATTGTATATATAAATTAAGTGTTCTTATTCATGTAACATTAAATGTTCTAAAAATAGTAAAAATAAAGCTTGTATGATAATAAGCAATTTTAGTCTTTATTTATGTTTTGTACCTAGTTGAATGATCCTATTTATATAAAATTTGTTGAATGCATGATCATACATTAAAAATGTATATAATATGGCCAAAATAACTAGAAAATTCAACTTTATATGCAAATTAAAGTGAATTAATCTATATAAACCAAACCTGAATCAAAGTTGTATGTTTCTAATTAATATAGTGCAAAAAATCTTATTTAAGGATTAAAAATGACAACAACAGCATTCGACAATCTAGACATTCATATGCAAACTGCTTCTTTTCCTTAAAAGTGGTAAATGTGGATATATTGGGATAGGGGCCATTTCACAGTATTTTCTAAAATTGTAGAGTCCGCAACATGACACTTTTTTTGTTATGACTATGTAATTTCCAGTTTAATTATCGCTAAATTTTATTTTCAAATAATGTGCTCAACACATTATTTGAAAATAAAATTTATTGATAATTAAGCTGTAAATTACGTAGTTATAACAAAAAAAGTGTAATGTTGCGGACTGTACGTTTGGACAAAATACTGTGAAATGAGCTTAAATGCCAAAAATTTGCGTCAAACTTGATAGGACAAAAGTGAACTTGCAAGGGATTTGCAGCAAGTTTGATACAAGAAAGGTCAATTTGATATTACAAAGCTTGCGTCCCAACTAGTTTGCTACAAATTTGCAGCAAACTTAGTAAACTAGCAAAGAGTTTGCAACAAATTTGCACGTCAATGGTAAATTCACGAGGAACTTGCTGCAAATTTGATATAGCAAAGCTAGCTTTTGTACCAGTTTGTCTCCAACTTGCAGTGAACTTGGCGTGACTTGCATGACAAGTTCACTGCAAGTGCGAAGTGTGGTGACTTCGGCACTTGCGTAAACTTGCTACAGTCTTGCTTTGAACTTTCAGGCTTGCATTATGAACTTGCTGCAAGTTTCCAATTTTGCAAAGCAAGGTTGCTGCAATTTTGTTGCAAATAAAAATTGCTATCTGGGTAATGGCCCAAAACCGCTCGCATTCTTTTCTCGTAAATTATCGACTGCCGAAGCCAAGTACAGCACATATGATCGAGAACTTCTCGCTATGTACTCTGCTGTAAAGCATTTTAGGCACGCACTTGAAGGCCAATGCTTCACAATTTTTACTGATCACCGTCCCTTAATTTTTGCATTTACTAAAAATTCTGACACCTGTTCCCCTCGCCAGCTCAGACATCTCGACTTCATTGCACAATTTTCAACCAATATCAAATACATCGCCGGAGAAGATAATGTCGTCGCTGACACATTGTCTCGCATTCAAGAGATTTGTCCAACTCCAATACAGTTTGAATCTTTATCACAAGCTCAAGAAACCGACGCCGAATTACAAAATCTCTTAGGCACAACCAACCATTCCCTAAAACTGAAATCCGTGCCAATTTCTCCAACGTTGAGAATTTGGTGCGACATCACAGACGATAAGGTGAGACCATTTGTACCAAGCAATTTCAGAAAGCCAATTTTTAATTCTCTCCATAACTTATCTCACCCAGGTATCCGTGCTACTAAACGACTAATACTGGACCGTTATGTGTGGCCGTCTGTGGCTAAGGATGTTGTTACTTGGTCACGTGCTTGTGTGGACTGCCAGAAATCTAAAACAAGCAAGCACACTCACAGCCCTATTCAACCATTCTTAAAACCAGCACGAAGGTTCGACCATGTGCATGTTGACTTGGTCGGTCCATTACCACCCTCTGATGAATTCTGTTACCTCATGACTTGCGTCGACCGATACACCAGATGGCCCGAGGCTATACCCGTGACTGATATATGTGCAGAAACAGTGGCACGTGCAATTGTGAATCACTGGATTTCACGTTTTGGGGTACCATCCATCATTACAACAGACCAAGGTCGGCAGTTTCAATCCACACTTTTTGCTTCTCTTTCCCGACTATTGGGAGTTAAGCATATAAGAACAACCCCATACCACCCTGCTAGCAATGGAATGGTCGAGAGACTTCACCGTACCCTCAAACAGGCTCTTAAATGTTACCATAACCATCGATGGACTGAAACATTGCCTCTTGTGCTTTTGGGATTGCGTTCCACCTTCAAGGACGATCTCCAGTGCACTACTGCAGAGCTGGTATATGGCTCAACACTCCGACTGCCAGGAGAATTTCTCTCTCCGTCCACGATATCCAGTGAAGAACCATCTGAATTTGTACAACAACTCCGGATAATTATGCAAAATCTCTCCCCGACACCAGGATCTGCCCATAATAAACAAACACCTTTCATCAACCCAAGTTTACTCAACTGCACCCATGTTTTTGTTCGGCACGGTGGAGTTAAGAAGCCGCTACAAACACCTTACGATGGCCCCTACAAAGTCATAGAGCGCACTCCTAAACACTTCACCCTGATAATCAACAACAAACCAAGCACGATTAGTGTTGACCGTCTCAAGCCAAGCTTTTCCTTAGCTACTGACGACCTGCCTACTGCAAGCAACTGTGCGCCCTCAACGCATAATCTAGCTGACGTCCCTGTTGCTCTCCCAATGAGCAATGAAACCACCGACATCCAGCAACCCGTTCCAAGAAATGAAACCACAGACATAGCTAGGGATTCTGGTGAAACGATGTTTACACAACTTTTCTGCACACGCAACTCTGAAAATTTGCGTATTTCCACCCCTCTTTGGTCAAATGGGATTCCGGTGAAACGTTTGCACGCGCAGATAAATATGAGGTTGAGCTCGGCGCGACTAAGCGATTTTACCAAAAGAGATTCGGAAAACATCGGGAAATGACAATCGTAACCAATCAGAAGAAAGGATTTGTTTCTGTTTCGTCTGCTAGCTTTTTCGAAAAATAGAGCAATGTTTTCCGTTTGTTTTCGTGTATGTTGCTGTATTTCTTTTTGGATTTTATCATATAGAATGGAAAATAATATAAACATTAGTTGGTTAGAAATATATTTTTATTTTTCAATGAATTTATACTGATAAAAGGGATGGAATTCACAATTTGATTCTGCACACAAATCGTAAAATTAGCTCAAAAACATAATTTTTCTAGTTATGATATATGTATCCCGTAAGCTATAAACGATTGACTTTGTGAATATGTAGAATTATAAACGAAAATGTTCTTTTCTTGTAACATTTAAATGACAATTTGATTGAAGTCATACAGGTGTGATGAAAAGTATTTATACTTTTCATGCATTTTTTTTTCCTCACGATTAAAGAAATGCAATTAACTTAATGTTTCGACACACACAGCAAGATGAAAATAAGTTAGTCAGAGTTGTAACATCAAACCAGAAATATCAGCTATAAATACAATTTTTATATAATGGTAACATTACCCCTTTTTTATAATGTGGTTATGGAATTCATCCAAGAAACATTAAACTATACTTGAAATAACTTCTAATTACTAGAAGATCCACACTGAAAAATTTTATACTTAATGCATTACTACTGACAAAGTTTGAATATAAATGACTAAGTAAAGAATGCAAAAAACATGCACTGATGACAAAATCTAAATCCAAAAGAATGTTTTATCCATTAAAGTTTTCAATTTTATTCGTGTATAGTAGTAAGTACCCTGTGGAACCTGTTTACTTTCCCGCAAACTTTTCAAATTCATTTTATTCCTGCACTCTACATTTCAATATTCAAAATTTCTTACACCAAAAAATATATAATAATTTCTTTCTGTTCCTTTTTCTGCATTACATACAAAACCATCAACATAAACTTGCTTATAAATTTAGTCATTCATTCTCAGTTTGTGCATCTTATTAAGCCTATAACATGCCCCAATTCTAAAAGTTCACAGTAACACAGTTGTCTACATTGAATTTGCATGCAGATAAGACAACCAGAATAAGTTAATTAATATATAACTATTTCTCCTTCAATGAAGTGAATAGTTTTTCAACAATATTATAATACAAATTACAAAACTGAAGTTTCAGTTTGATGTTTGTTCATCGAGAAGATCACTTCTTCGCCATTTACTAGAAGGTTTCCTTGTAACCTCTAAACGCACGTCAACAATCTTTAAAAAAATCTGTGCGCAATATACATTGTAGTCCGCTTTCTACTATTAAACAATATCTACCCCCCCCCCTCCCTTTCATTCAAATCAATCATTAAACAAGAACTCTCTTATTTGAAAGAACAATTTTTTTCACATTAGCTTAATAACATTCCATTTCAATTTCCGACAACATACAATTTAGTTTGAATTGCTTTTTAGTTTAAAGACGAATGTAATTTAAGACGATGCCTGTTAATAAATTATTGTTGATTTTCCAGCATTTACTAAATTCATAATTATTAGTCATGCAGGGTAACTTTGAAAGATGGGGGTTAACTCTGAACAGCATCATATTTTTTAGTATATTTGACTTAATTTAAGAATCAAGAGTAGACAACTGATTTCGTAATCTATCCAGCAGTGCCTAGCACTAGAACTTCTAGTTCCTTTTTTCAAGTCAAATATACTAAAAAATATAATGCGGTTAAAAGTTACCCAAAACATGATTGTAATGTAAACAAACAAAAGAGTTTTAAATAATTTTACAATCCCTTTACTTAGATCTATTAACTATAAATAAGGAGTAAAAGCAAATCAGTTGGATGTTTGTCATCTTGAAGCTCATTCTTTTGCATTGAAAAAGAGCTTGTAACCTCGAAACATGTGTTATAAATACTTTGTATAATGTGCAATGTTAAATAAGCTTGGGGGCCCAAGGTCGCAGCCTAGTTGGCCTTTGCGGTAATCAGGCACTGTTTACAACAGAAAATTTAGTTCATGATTTTCATTTATGCAATTCACAATATGGTGCATTTAACAAGACATGACTCTTGATAAAATTTTCCACCAGTATTGCACATATTAATAGCTACCAGCAAGATCATTCTTAAGACGGAATAAAATTCAGCCAATAAAAATGACCCAGCTAGTTTAAAAAATCAAATTTAAAACAAATAAAAGATTTTTAGTTCAAATATTTCAAACAATTTTGACAAGAATAAAACTCTAATATTACAATATATACAGCAACTATATTCTTAAAACAGATAATCCTAAATATGATGGACTTTCATACACCTATGAGATAGCATATAATATCATATGAAAGCTATAACTCATTTAATGTAAAATTGCTAAATAAGCAATCTATAAGAACATCAAATTTTCCCTAGAGCCACAATAATATTGCAAACCTGTAAATACCCTCAATGGCAATTATTAAGCAAAGTTTTACAATCTTGAAAAACACTGATTATTGCACTTTAATTAATTAGACAAAATTTCAATACAGCTTTTTTCGTCACAGCCATTTTATACATGTATCACACATTTAATGGAACAAACATCTAATACTAATACTACACATATACTACTTTTTGTAATATCACGTGTATGGGTTTAACATAATTCCTAAAATGAAGGACAACATGACATAATTAAAAATGCTGCCTTATTTTCTTTAACACATGTAGATAGTAATTAACACTCATCATACTATTTATTAAGATACTTAAAATAGTAATTATTTTTAACATTATAAAGGGAAAAAGCATAAGACAATTTGATGTTTTAAAATAATAAAAAGAATTTGCAACTACCATAAATTTCTTTAAAGAGAAAGTGTTATTACTACAACCCATAATATTGATCACATTCAGTCAACTTTAATGATCTGAAGCTTTTAATTGATTTATAGCAACTATTCAAACTCTGACTTCTATCCAAGCTTGGATAGGAAAACTAATGCAGCCCACTACATGATGAGTGCTCTATTAAGGGACCAAATATTTAGAGCTAACTAACTCACACAACAAAATTTATCTTGATAAAATATTAATTTAAATGCTGTGTCGAAATATGATGACAATACTGTTATGCAATATTATTCAGTAAGAATTCTGTTTCAGTAAATTAGTAATAACAGAAAACTCGACAATAACATAAGAAACATGTTTAATACTTAAAGGATTAAAAATAGGTTTCTTCGCTTATCTATGCAGTCATGACAGTCTAGAAAAACACACTTCTGAGAACAAAATTAATGAGCATACAATCACAATATTTACAAACACAGTGCAAGAAAAAAAATCAAAATAGCTGTACATATCACTTTTAGTTGTGCGTCAATAAACAAAAATACTTTTTAATAAAATTTTACAAAACAAAATAAAATCTGGACAGATTTAGCACTAAAATTTAAACAACAGTTATGATAACATATTTGTGTTTTTTTTTGATAAAGAAAGTATAGCATTGGCACAAGGACATTACCATACTTAAGTATAGTAAGCATAATTGAGGCAATTCAAAATATTAATTTTTAGTAGTGGGTATGATTGCAAAGTTGAAAGCTTACATGCCTGTAATAATATAACATATTGCCATACAAAATACGCTATAGACTGATAGATAACTAGAGAATTAAATATTTTATTTCCATTCTTATTGGGCCACAAGCATTCGTTTCGGAATATTTATTAATTTACGAGCAATAACAACTCTACATTCTAAAAAAATTACACGAACACTCTCCATAACAAGCGAAGAATATCAGATAACAAATTTTTGAATACAAATTTCAAAAGAATTTCATTCATAAGAAATAAACTTTGAAATTCTTTAAAAAATACTTTCGCCCTAGCACGATAAACAGAACACTGAACACACACAAAACCACATACTAACTATAAATTTTAACTTACGAAAGGACATGCTATCTGTTCTGTTCTAAATAAAATACAATTTGATTCATTCACTTGGCAGGGTATTCCTCAAATCTCCAGATTTTTATACGTAAACAGAACAAACGAAAAAGCACTACTGCGGGCAGCCATGACACTTGCAGATCTTGCGTGAGGTAAAAATGTGCCGCAAATCGAGGGGGAAAAAATTGGCGAAAATGCATGCGCATCGTTACGCCAGAATCGGAATCTCGACAAATCGGAGGTTTGCAGGCGCATTTGCGTAAACATCGTTACACCAGAATCCGGCCCATAGTACAACCTGTCCCAATAACCACTCGCTCAGGAAGACAAGTTCGCTTCAACAGAAAATACTTGTAACATCAGTGCCCTTGGCACTTGGGGGGGGAGTACTGTGGCGATTAAGCACTTCAACTTCTAAAAAATAATAACTTTCACTTTCACCAAAAAAAAGAACTCTAATTAAAATTGTTTAATTTAGCGGTTGTTGGAGTAGCGATGTATGTCGACGCTTGTTGTTCGGAAGCCTCATTCTTAATTGTTTAATACTGCATGATTGTGTTTATTCTTTATGTAATAAATATTTGATAAGATGACAGAGTTATCATTGTACGAGTGACACGCAATTTTAATTTCAAAACCTTGACTATAGTTAGTATGGAATAGACTTTACTACACGTTCTTCAAAACTCAAACGTACGTCCCCCATGTTGATATTACAAATTCCAACTGATAATAAAACATAGAGGGACGATTATGCTGGCACCTGGCGAAGAAATATAACATTAGCCTTGTAGAGCGGGAAAACTACAATAGTTTAAAGTGTGTATACATTTTTTTAAAGTGTGTATACATTTTTTTGAAGCACCCTGTATTTGTGTGAATATTGACGGTTTTAAAATTCACTGGTTTTTTAGTAGTACTTAAATATCCTCAATCCCCCATCTTAAACTTTCTCCCTTCCTCCCTCCCCATTATTAAATTGCTGCAAATATACGATTCAGAAATGATAACATTATCTGATTTTCTATTGTAAGAAATGAAAAGCATTTGCCCTTAAGCCGAAAATACAATGTACATCATTTAATTAACAAAGTGCTGAACTGCAGAGCAATTTGCGGGTAAATGACTGTTAACTTATTTATGGAAGCATATAGCTGTCAAAGGGCAGTCGGTACATTCAACTAAGTAGCTGATATGAAATAAATGTTTTTTAGGAAAGATATTCTTTCCTGCATATTGGTCCTAAGCAGAGAGCTATTAAACTATGCTTAGTGCAGGCTCATTTAAATAAGGGATGAAACAAATATACAGCCATTAATCGGTATTATTCGTCCCTGTGGCCGAATTTCGCCTAAGTTTCTTGTGTCCCTCCTCGACTACACTACTGGGCAAGATCATATTCGGGCTGGCAAATTATTGATTCAGCGAAATGCTTGTTCTATAGTATATTATGAATGGGGACTGTGATGCAAAAACAACCAATTTTCTGTCAACATTAAATTGCATGCTTTTTTTTTCTTTTTTCAATGAATCTTGCATACGTGTTGTAAGAGCATATGTTCGTTATAATGGACTACATAAAATTTTATTTTGTTATGGTTCACAAAAGGGAGAGAAAATTTTGGAGGTAGGCTGATTTGTTGTGAATATTAGGTAAGAGAGAAATGTGACAATTAGAAGACTAGTACATATTATGAATATCAGCTACCATAGGGATCATTCATAAATGATGTCACGCTTCTAGGGGGGAGGGGGTTCGTGAAATTGTGACTAAGTGTGACGAGGGGAGGGGTAACAAGAAGTGTGACATGCATTATGCAACATAGCGGGACATGTGACAAAGGGGGGAGGGGTGTCCAATGTATGGGAAAAAAGCTTGACATCATTTATGAATGGCCCCATAAGTTTTATTTTGGGATTAAATTTAATAATACAGTTGCACTCGTTTATAGCAAAGTTGTATATAGAGAATTTACGGTTATAGCATAGTAAATTTCAATACCCTTTTTTTTTCGGCACGTAAATTTCCGTACGGGAGTTGATTAAATTTTTTATTTTCAGAATTCATTTGTTTATTTTATTTATTATTCATATTGATATTGTTTTTATAAGTGTTTTTTTTTTTCGGGAAACACTTGTACCATCAGTACCAAGACTCGTTAAATCTATTTGTGTGAATATTGACGGTTTTAAAATTCACTGGTTTTTTAGTAGTACTTAAATATCCTCAATCCCCCATCTTAAACTTTCTCCCTTCCTCCCTCCCCATTATTAAATTGCTGCAAATATACGATTCAGAAATGATAACATTATCTGATTTTCTATTGTAAGAAATGAAAAGCATTTGCCCTTAAGCCGAAAATACAATGTACATCATTTAATTAACAAAGTGCTGAACTGCAGAGCAATTTGCGGGTAAATGACTGTTAACTTATTTATGGAAGCATATAGCTGTAAATTTCATTGTAAAAGGATTCGACTGTGAATCAGTTAACACTTCTCATGTTTAAATATATAAATATTATTTTTAAAAAACCCTTTAAATATTATTTTTAAAAATCTATTTCTACTCTTTTATCTCTTTCATAACTTCTAAAAATTTGTTGTTTGATTTAAGGTTTATTGTCTTTTTTTTTTTAATTTTTAATGTTATTTGAGAAAAATGCCGAGGGGCCATGCGAAACACAAAACTGGTATCTGCAGTTGAGCTAAATGATGATTAAAATTTTCCACTTTATACAGGGGCCAGAAAAATTTTCAGGTGGAGGGGAGATTCCCCTCCTATTTTTATACATGTAGCAAATTGCTATTTGTTGGAAGGGAGAAAAAAGAATGTTTTGATAATGATATCAGGTCGTAAAATTGGTCAATATCAGTTTCTGAGAGTCTATTTTTTGGTCTGGTCAGTATTAGTCGCTATTTTTGGAATTTAGTCGGTAGAGTCGGTATTTTTGCAAAATTTCCAAACAATTCATCTAAAAAAGAAATAAAAAAACATCTTTATCTTTTCTTTTTCCTAAAAAACTTTAACAGATGCCAAAAAAAAGTAAGAATAAATAAATAAATTAAAATTAATAAATTTCCAACAATGCAAGTTATTTTTCTCCAGACTGTGACTTTGGTTGTAGCAGAAACATGAAGTGTACTTATATTTGGTTCAACAAGCAGAGCATGAAGTGCCTTTCTGAATAGTTGGAGACAACATTAAAGTGAGAAGATCCAAATAACTAGAACATTATAAGAAGAAATGTTATACAGATCAATAACATTCATGCACTTGTTGGGATTCACACCCAGACTTTTGGTCGCAGTCTGCTTTACTTTATGAGGATACTTTACGCAAAATGAATGAAATGAATCACTAGAACATCAATTCCAATGAATACAAAATTATGATAGCCTAATCTTCAAATTAGATAAAGGACTATTCATTATTTTTACAACTTGTATCAGAATAAAAAGCAGTCTTTTTACATGTTAATTTATTTATGCACTAATAAATTAGCAGTTTTTCTTTCTTTCTTATTTTAAAACTAAACTTTAATTAAAAATTAACTTCATATAAAAACTAACAGGGGTAATTGTAATGTACATATGATTAATATTTTCCCCTTTGTACTTCCTGATTTTACGGTTTTTAAAAAAAATATTTTTATGGGGGTTTTAAAGGAAAATGTTATATGATTGAGATTGAAAAATTGTCCTTAGGAATTTAACAGTAGCTTGAATGTTTGCAAAACTTTTTAATGTATTTTTCTAGTGATAGTAAAAGCCTACCGCATTATGCAGTAGTTGTAATATACATATGTGGGTGGGTGTGTGTGTGTATGCATACATATGTAACTTACAATTTTAAAGCAAGGTAGTTTCATAATTAGATGTGTGTTACAGAATAAAAGGCATTTTCACAATATTATTGATTATTATGTTGAAGCTGGTGAGCAATTTGTAAATTTTGGTCAGTAAAGTCAGTATTTTAAACCTTTCCACTAGTTTTCCCCTGTAATATTGGTAGTTTTACAAGCGCAAAATGCAAATTTTCACTGCGAATTCAAAATATTCTCGGTCTGCTGCACATTTTTTTTTCAAGGAAAATCCGAAAAAGTTGGGCGGGGCCTTTCCACCGTTTTGCTCAGATATGACTTTTGCAGATTTTTTTCAATATTTAATATTCACTTATGACTAGAAAATATTGTATTGAGGTAAATTATGCAACAAAAATCCACCTGGTGATGAGCTCAATTTTGCTAAAAGATGCAGTGTAGCATGGAAGATTACATATAGGTATTTATTGATTAAAAAAGGAATCATGCTTGTAAAATTATGTACTTTTTTTTTATTGTACCTTTTGGCAATTTTTGAGTGCTAATAAACATTTTATTCATTTCTAATATTGATTTTGTTTAATAGTAATAATAATAATAATGATAAATCTTAAGAGATTTTTTTGCTCTTTTTTCTTATCTTTATTACCTATTGGCTGATAATTTTATTTAACAAATACCAACATTGGCATTCAACAGTTATTACTTGCTTAATGTTTTTTTTTTTTTTTTAAATAACCATTTAAATATAATTTTAAGTATGTATTGGCATGGGAAAAATGCATCTGTGAAATTATATATTTGTCAAAATAGTCTTGACGCATGCTATGAAATTTAATAGTTTTCTCACTTTCCCATGCTACAAGACGACTTGGATGGAATTATTGAAGTGCAAGGAATTGCTGCTCCGAACAATGCAGTACAATATCATTCCTACATTTCATTTCCCAAAGTAGGCACTTTGGAAAATAGTAATAAGCCTCCGCAGAGCTGTAGAATTGTGGTACCATAGTACCTGATTGATCTAGGGATTTAAATTATGCCCAGAAGATAAAGGGTTCCAGGTGCACCACCACGGAAATTTTTGAAGACGTAAACAAAAAGAAACAATTTTAATGCATCTGAGGCATGGAGTCGGTGAATCTAAAACACAAAGTATTTGCCAGATTGATATTAGTGTTCATTTTTAAAACCACAGTACCCTGATTTCCCCTATGCAAATGCCTATGAATATAATAAAATTATATAATTACTTTAGTATAATTTTTTGTTGTTGAAATTATCTATAATGTACATAATATATAAGAATTATAATTATGCTTTAAAGAACTTCATTGAAAGACTATTTTTAAAAAAATTTCTTTCACCTTCAGATACAAGACTACTTGGATGGAATTATTGAAGTGCAAGGAATTGCTGCTCCAAACAATACAGTACAATGTCATTCCTACGTTTCATTTCCCAAGGAAATCACAGAAAAATTTGGTAAATACATTTGTTTATAAATATAACATTATTAAGCCTATTAAAATTCATACTCTTTGAATTCAGGGCCCGCACTAGGAATTTCAAACTGTTAGCCAAATTTTAAAAGTGTTAGCCAAATTTCAAAAGTTGTAGCCAAAGACTAACTTTAAAAAATTTTAATGATTTTTTTCTATACAAAAATGCAATTGCTTACTTATATTTTTGTACCAATGGAAATTTTAGAGTTTTCCACTCGCCAAGTCGGAATTAATTTAGCCGAATTTACAATTTTGTCGTGTTTGGTGCGCTAGCGAATGCTTAGCGCAGGCCCTGGAGTTGGAACCACATGATTGTTCTTCCCTATTGCTTTTAGTAATTTAGCTGATCATGATGTCAGTTCAATCTCTTAGCTATGGCATTAGGACAACGGCTGTCTCTTTTCTGGTACAGTGCGATTAATATCTAGGTCATTCTCATGAAAAGAAAACAGAAATTTTTGTGTTCTTGCTGTTGTTTATGACTAATGCACATTTTTGAAGGAGAGGGTGTTTTTCAGAATGCAATTTTAAAAGGAAATGTTAATAAAATGTCAATTTGTATTTCACGTATTTTATATAGCTTAAATTTATCAAAATGTCATTGCCTCACAGCTCTTTAAAAATAGGCAAAACATATTTCACTGGAAATATGCATTAAGTTTATAAATTTGTATTTTTATGTGTCGAACATTGAAGTATACTGATGCAGAAAGTCCTTTTTAAATTAAATTTCTTTTGCAAAATGTGGTCACAGAACTATTTTATAATTTGCTTTAGTGTCCTACATTATTCCTTCACTGCGATACATATGCCCTCACAGTCATAATAGTCTAACAAAAAAATTGATAAAATATTGATAGATTTGTATTTAACAGCACAGAACTAAATTTTTATCTTCTACTTATTCGAACTTGCTACGGAAATTCATTCGAATATTTCAAAGGAGGTAGCGTTTTTATACTTGTCATTTTTTAAGTGTGAAAAAGAACAAAAATAATGCCTAAAAAGTGCATAGTTATGAGTCAATTTGTTTGAAAACTTTTGGTGTATGATTGATGTCAGAATTCAATGAGGTTTCGCTACCATTTCCAAATTTTAATGTTCATATGTCATTTCCTCACAAATATCTTACTGAAGTCCGGGACGTAGATAATCGGTTGTTATGAAAGATAAAAAAAGAAATATTACGTTTTTTTAAATTTTATACATTTATAGACTGATGAAGTTACAAATACTACAATAATATCATACTGACCCGGGATTCAGTATTTACTTACAATCAGTCGAAATTGAGAAGCTTGAATTTGAGAACTAAAGTAATCATGTTGGGATCGATCTCACTAATACACAGGTACAGAGTATTTTCAAAGTTTTCATATATAAGCCTGGTTCAATCGTTTTCCTTAAGACGAGCCCATTAGGAAAGGTTTTAAACTGTTGCGCAGGTCAAGATTGAAACCAGATCGGGCCGCATCTAGCCCCATGCCGGGGGTTGCCCACATGTGCTTTAAACATTCAAACAGTCTTCAGTTTGATTTTAAATGAATGTATTTTTGTTGTTTATTTTTTATTTTGATCTTATCTGCTTAGATAAAATTTTTATGCTTTTCGTCCACTTCCCTTTTTTCCAAGCTTCAGGTCTCACGAGAGACTGTTTTCCCGAGTATGACCCATAAGCATTGCATCCAAAGTAGATTGTTTTTTTCTAATATGACAATATTAGGCAATGATTAGTATTAGAGTTGGTTATATTAGTGTAGATTTTGTTTTACAGTAACAATATAGCAAAAACCTAAACGTTATATTAACTGTAGTATAATGGCAGAAAGATGTGCTAACAGATAATTAATTCTTTAAGTGCAAGATTAAGTTCTTTACGGCCTTCTTAAGCCAAAATGAAAAGGTTGACAGATCAGAGGTCTTGTATAAGCCCTAATCTTTTTTTGAAAGGCTTAAAAAGTTTTTGTGAATTTATTCAAAGGATTTTTGTTGAAAAACAAAAAATTATGTGATAAATTTTAATATTTGCACTTTTATTGTAATATGTTCCGAATCAAACCCTACATTTTAACTACTCGAAAGCACCAGATTTGGTTTGCTGTCGATATTCTTTCGACAGTCCAAAACGACCAGGATTCCTGCAAACTGGCGGATTATTAAATGCATCATCGCTTTTTACCAAATTTCAGTGCTCTCAATGGACATAATAAAGAATGGAAATTGTTTCTTAAATTTTTAGGGACAATTACAAGCTATTTGTGTTTTGCAACATGAAGAAATAGGTCTGGTATTTTGTATGCTTCAAAACGATGCACTGCAATTATTAATTACCTGACCTACCAATTGTTCCCTTTTGACTATTTTTAATTTACAAGCACATCTTAAAAAAATAATTTTCAGATTTCGAATTCAAAACAGTTTGGTAATTCTGCTGTCTGGGATTATAAGACTTTACTAGAAAAATAATTCCTTTACATCATCTCATTTTAAAAGTAAAAGCTAATAAAATTAGTGAAAAATGATTGTATGAAATGATGGAAAATTTTAATTTGAATGAAACAAAATTCTTGATCGGAGCGAATATATGCCCATTGCCAAAATTTCGAATACGAAACTAATTAAAATAATTTAAAGTAACACAAAAGCTATTTTACAGTTTTTTGTTACTTAAATCATCTACAGGATTAAAATTTCATAAAAATGATTCACTCTTAACAAGTAATAATTAAAGTTAACATATGCTTATGCAAAACTTTTTCTTTAATGTAGAAAGGGGGGGGATGTTAATTTAAAGATGCATATTTATACATTAATATTATATTTGCATTCATTCTGACAAATCGCATGTAGATATCGTATCTTATATTTAAAGGTAAAGAATGATTTAATTTTTGCATACATTTTCTGACATCTTATATAATCAGCATTGAATTCGATCGCTTTTTGCTGATCTTTCCTAAACAGTTGTTCTCATTGTTTTTTTAAAATCAAATAACTATATATAAAATAATTTGTTAAGTAATTTAAATTTGTAATTTTACAAGCGTTTGTGGGGTTTGTTGTTTGGAGATGATGATATTTCTGATTTAATAAAATTTGACTCGTTTCATCAGTAAAATTGAAGAATCTTATTTTTAACCTATCAGTAGTTTCCAAATACTCCCCGTTTTTCTGTGTTTTTTTTTTGTGAAATTCGAAAATTTGATTTTTGGCAAAAAGATCCGATTTTTCAAGCTGATGTACAAGTATTTTTATCTAAAGGGATTGTACTACAAAAAAAACATTTTTGAAGAAACTTTTTAAAAAGACATGTATTAATTTAC
The DNA here is from genome assembly GCA_038502835.1 of Octonoba sinensis. Lineage (NCBI taxonomy): Eukaryota > Metazoa > Arthropoda > Arachnida > Araneae > Uloboridae > Octonoba > Octonoba sinensis. Next base: position 20,924,310 of record CM076601.1, on the reverse strand, counting down.
ATGAATTTTCATAACTTATAACGCGAAAATGTAAAAGCCTATTTTTCGCAAACTTGCTAACATCTAGCACGTGCTTCGCCGAAAATTGCAGCAGCTTTTGAGACTTCTATCTTTTTGCATCCTGCAAATATATCAATTATTTAAAAAGTTGACAGTTGTTTTTATATGTGCAGCCTGTAGTCTGCTTGTTTTATTTTTTATTTAAAAATATTGTTCAATTTTTTGAAACATTATTTTAGTTAAATTTTGGTAGTTACTATTTGAGGGTAATGTACAAAGTTTTAAGCTAATAAGCTCCATTTTTTATTTGTATGTTGTTTCCAAAATGAAATAGTATTTTCATTTGAGTTCTTATTTTTGTAGTCTTCTAAATAATTTAAAAAATTATTTATGTCAGAGATAAAAATTTAAGTAAGCCTAAATTGAGATGCTGGCAACTAAGTTAAGTAAAACGAAAAAATCTAAATTAAACACAAATTCTCAAGACAAAGTGCAGCGTTTTCTTTAACAATTTTTTTTAGTTAAATTTTTTTTCATTTAACTTGTATTTTATAGCATTAGTTGATAATTTTTCACTGCTTATAATGATTAATACTTGTGCTGTGTGCTTCTTATTACTAGCTCCAATAATTATTTAACTCCTGACTGTATTGGACATTAGAAAAGCAACAAGACAAGAGAGCTCCATAAAAGTGTTTTGTTGTGTCCTAATGAAAATGCGATGTTAAATAATTTCCTCTTTCAATAACGCTTCCTTTTGAAAAAACATACAGTTTGTATATTGCGAAAAATTTGTGAGGTCCTTAAAATTTTTTGTAGGTCCTTAAAAGTCCTTAGAAAGTCCTTATTTTTGGTTTTGCCAAAAGCGTACGAACCCTGATATAGCATCTTTTTGACAGGGTCTGTTTTTTGTGAATATTAAAAAGGTTTTTGTGAAAAATCAAAAATTTTGTGAAAATTAAAAATTTAAATATATAGTGATGAAAGTTTTTATTATTATTTGCCACTTTTATTGTTAATAAATGGTGTGAAAAATACGATTTGGAAGCTTAGAATTTTATGCACAGGTTTAGTTTTGGTTTTTCGAATTTTGTGAAGGGTTCAAAAACAAACCCGAATTTCCTTTGGTGCAACCCTGGGATATTGTTATTTAAATGTCAGTATCACTGTCTATGATTACCAGAATTTCTTAAAGTTGACCTGAAACACATGGAACATAATTTGGTAAAAAAAAAAAAAAAGGAAGGAAAGTGTAGGCTAAATAGGTAGGGTGCAATCAATGCCTGTCATTTGGGCCTGATAATGGAGCTGGGTATTTTGTATGCATCAAGAAAGATGTCTAGCTGCAATATATTCCTTTATTTCCTTGAACATAGATAAGCTCTATTAATTTTCTTTTTGACTTTAGTTTTAGATTCTCTACCAGCACCGGATTTAATATAATTTTCAGTTTAAGTACATTAGATTGACAGTTTGGTAATTGCTACTTCTGAAGTGTTAGCACTAAGTACTTTAACTATGAAAAATCCAATTTTTTTAATGCAGCTATTATTGAAAGTAAAACATTGCTAATTAATCGGTAGAAAAAGTAAGAGTACCGAATAATGTCTTCAATTTATCAACTTTAATGAAAAAAAATCCTTCACCGGCAGGAAAGCATAGCATGCCCATGTGCCCAAAGACTTCTCAAAGTAAAAATTAAAAATCAACGTAAAAGGTAAGCACAAAATTTTCAAAAATTGCAGACACGTTTTTCGTGCTTTTGAATGCAAAACAGCGAGTTTCTAGATGAAAAACATTCAACTGAAGCAAAGTAGCAAAAATTTAAATGTTATATTTACTAGTATAATTAGCAGAAAATTAATTCTGTAAGTGTAGGAATAAATTCTTAAATTATAGAAATATAATTTAACGTGAAATTATATTTCTATTTCTTTGCACAAAGTTAAATTATTATTATCTTAAATTATAATTATGTTTAAATTTTTGCTACATTGAATGGGCTTCAGTTGTGTGTTTTTCATCTAGAACCTCGCTCTTTTGCGTAGAAAAACAATCTCTGTGACCTCAAAACATGTGTCTGCAGTTTTTGCAAAATTTGTGCTGAATTTTATTTTGATTTTTAATTTTTACTTTGAAGCACAAAAGTTTTTATTTTATATGTTTCATGGTTCTCAAAATTCAGATTTATTACTGAGACTCCATACATAAAATGTAGAATAATTCCTGTTTTTTAAGCTATAGTTTATGAATATTTACCAAATACTGAAATAGTTACTTTCTTTTCCAGTGGTTTTTTTAACTTTGAAAATTAAATTTAAAAGTGATACATTTCAAAATATTTCACTTATCCCTTAATTTTCAATACTAGGATGTACACTCTCTAACTATGGAAGACTAACCTTTTCTTTCATACATTAGTGTTATTATTTCAAATAAAACTTTTTTGTGCAGAAATGCATGTGTATATTCCACTTTTATAAAGTGTACTAATTATAAATATAGGATAATTGAAAATAATATGCTTTAATTGAAAATTAAATAATTTACTAACTATAGGTACTATAACTTAGTTGTTTGTTATAAATATGTTTACGTACTTCATTTGTCAGCTGTCAGCATATAATTTAAGGTAGGGATGAACAATAATCAAAAAGGCTGATTACTTGCAGCCAATCAAACAGAAAAAGATGATGAGCTGACTAGTTATAAATGATACTTATTTTTAATATTACATTTTCCCCCATAACCTGTCTTTTTTGTTGACAAATTTTACTTTTTAGAAAGTTAATAATTCATTTATTTCTTTGAGTGATCGTTCATTTTTCTCTGTTTTTAGAAAATTATTTCAGAAATAATTTTTTTAAATTTAATGCAAATTAATTGTAACCAAGAAAATGAAGTTCCAATATCAGAATGTAAATCACAGAAAGAACAGTTCCTGTATCAGAGTAGTTATATACTTGAAAGTTAAAAATGTTGGCAGTTTGTATTACCACTATTTGTTTTTATGAGCTTATGCTGGTACCGCAGTAACCCCTGATGACAAGAAAATAAGGACATAGAAAGCAAAAGGATATTTTGTGTGGGAGGAAATGTATGAACAGGGCTCCCATGCTCCTTTAAATTTCATTTTAAATATTAAAGACCTTTAAAAAGATTTAATTTTAGTCAAAAGTCCTTAATTTTCACAGTAACCAGCCTATTCTAACCAGGTTATAAAAATCATGATTTTTTTTAAAAAACAAAAAAATCGGATTTTTTTTTTTTAACGGATTTTTCTTGATTTTAATCATATTTTTTAAAATTCCAATTCAGGAAATAATCAATTCTTGTGTACCAAATTAAATTTTTTTTATTTGTTCTTTGTTGAAATTGGAAATAAACGATTCTACCATTTCAACAAAATTGTTCTTAATATTTATAAGCAAAGGTGATAGAGTAAACATAACAAAAGATTTAAACTAAAACAAAAAGAAATTTTTTCAAAAATGTGATAATAGTTAATTCTACTTAAATTCAAATATTAAAGATCTTTAATTATTTTATCCAAAGATCTTAAACATAAGCTATTTAGCTGCCTTTTCTACACCCAATGATTCCGTATTTGCTATGTACAATTCCAAATGAAAACATCCTCTCTATCCCTTGCTTGTTCCTTTTGCAGTACATAACAACTTATTGCTAAATCTTGTATTCACCTCACACTTGGAGCATTTGATTAAAAATGCTACAAGTGTGAAGTTCTAAGGCATCCTGTTATTAGGTGTGCATTAAGATTTCTGTACTTTTTCAGGTCCTTAAAAGTCCTTACAATGTTCTTTTGAAACAGAGTGGGAACCCTGAATATGAACTTCATAGGTTATGCCCTGACAGTTCTGAAATGTTGGTTTTTACTTACAATTTAAAGGTATTGGATTTTATTATTCTTTGTCAAGTCGTGTCAGTTATGAATATCAGTTTCATACTTTGTTTTTTCATTTTTTAACACTTTCATACTATATTTCATACATTAAATTAATTTATTTGTTAATACTGAACTGTGGAGTCAGAGTTGCTTAAAAATTGTTATATCCCTACATATATTTGTAAAGAAGTTGTAGTTGGAGAATAAAAATTCCAGGAGTCTGTAATTTTTCCCAACCGATTCCACAGCACCTGGTAATACGTTCACTCAGATATTTCTTGTTCTTGACATATTAAACGTAATATTAATAAAAAAAAATTTTGCTGTTAATCTAAAAATTTACTGAAAATAAATAATCAGCAAAATGCACCTTTTATTTTAAGACTGGATGTTCATCAAGGTCATATCCAAGGTGGAACATGAGCATGACACCCCACCGAAATTTTTTAACATGCATATATTCCTCCCTGAAACTTTCCTTAAAGTAATGTGTCGAAGTCAAAGCTCCATGAAAAAATTTCTGGATACAGCCTTGGGCCACATAATTGAACCTCCAGCCTAAATTACCAACTATTCAGCACTTTGACCAGAAAAACTTGATGCAGTAGATTGAACAGATTCCTATAACCTATCTGATAGCTTGTCACTTTGGGATGATTTGAATCAATAAAGTGTATTCTCGATACAGCTGTTGCCATTATTGAAATTTGTGTTTGATCAAGATTAAATTACATGTAAAATTTAATACCTTCTCTAAAAAATTGCATTCATTTCCTAATTAAAAAAAAATATTATTATTAACTTTTTTGTTGTTGCAATTAAAGAGCAAATTTTTACTTCCATTCTGGTGCTTGCTTTATACAAAGGAATCTCACTTAAATTGGATTCCTGGTATGTAGGTGATACATTTAATGCTGGAATTGTAGCTTTCAATTTGAGGCTGTTGGTGTTTGCCATTCCTTAAAATTTTAAAATAAATTACATCATTAATGAATGATATTTTGGATTTTTTGTTGATTTAATTATTATTCTCTGAATGTATAAATGAATGTGAGTGTGTATGCATTTTTTTCTATTCAATGCCTCGACCACCTTGCATCAAAAGCATTAATCTATTCTGAAAGCATGAATAAGAAAGTTGGAGAACTGGATATGTAATCAATGATGGAACTAATACTATCATTGTGTATTTTTTGTCTTACATAAATTTAAATAATTGTAAATTTCACTTAGAAGTAAACTAATTCAAAATGTGTGACAGAAATTTTGTTGTTAATTTTAAACATTTTTTTTTCGTTGACTTTGAATGTGTCAAGATATTAAAAGATTTCCGTAACAATAGGATAAATATAGACTAATGAAAAAAATGGAAATTGAAACTTACAGTGATGTTTAAATCTTAGAATACTTTCAAAATGAGAAAATTTCGTAATGGAACATACTGAGTCACGTAGGGAGTCACAGCATTCTGTGATTTCCTTTTGCGTCTAATTAATTCTTAACATGTCGTTTATTTGTGACTTAAAAAGTATATATGTGTATATATATATACAGTTGAACCTCGAAAATCCGGAATCGGCGGGACCGCGGCGATTCCGGTTTTCAGAAATTTCCGGATTTTGGAGGTATATTAAAAAACGATGTTTATAACAATGTAAAATCATAAAAAATGCATTTTTTTTTCTTTTGTAAACATAAACTATGATGCAACTGATGAATTAAATAATAGAATTGAAATAATTAATTAAAATATAGTACACACACCAGGTAATAATTTAAAATTATTTATTCATTTAAAAAGAAAATAGAAAACTGTAAAGGGATTTTATGTTGCTTTTTTTTTCAAGCATTTCAAAAATTATTAATTGTTTCATTGAGTTGCACTTGTGGCAGATCAGTTTGTCTTTTATTTTAAATAAGCACAACATTTCGTGTTCGGTAACAATGTCCCGTTGTTCCAAACCTGTGATTGCATTCTCGAGATTTTTTACTATGTCATCCATACTCATTTTAGGATCTGATAACTGTTCATCTTCATCAGGCTCACTTTCTTCGTCATCAGTGTCAGATTCCTGATTTAAAGCAGCTTTGAGAATTTCACCGTCGGTTAGTGTATTCATGATCGGTGATTCGTCATCGGCATGAATGACCTCGCTTATGTCGTCGGCGGTTAATGGAATTACCGACGTACTTTCTTGGCAATATGATAGAAGATTATTTATCAGTTCTTTCTCTTTAGGTATGGAAAAACCTTCAAATTCTACATCTTCGTTATCGTCGTCATCAAAAAATATCATAGCTGGCATTAAATTATGCCAGGCATGAATTAGAATGTTCTTTTCTACACTACTCCACGCATTAGCAGCACACCAAATAGCATCTTTTATTGTGAATTCTTTAACAAATTCTGTGATGTTTTTTTCACTGTTCACAAAGTTCAGCATTCTGTGCAAGAAATCGTTTTTATACCTGCACTTCAGGGCCCTCAGTACGCCCATATCCATTGGCTGAATTAATGAAGTGCAATTCGGAGGAAGAAACATTACCTTGAAATTTTCTTTGCTTAAAATTTCAGCGGCTGGGTGAGCGGAACAATTATCCAAAATTAAAACAATCTTTTTATCTTGGCCAACTCCATTCGACTTGGCATGCTCGCGCACTTCGGGGATGAAGTGATTATTAAACCAATCGGTCATTAATTCTTTCGTTACCCACGCACGTTTATTTGCCTTATAAATGGCTGGAAATGATTTTATATTTTTTAGAGCTCGAGGCCGTGCATGTTTGCCAATTATCATGAGTTTGCACTTATGAGAGCCTGCAGCGTTTGAGCAAGCTAGGACTGTTAAACGCTCTTTTGAATTTTTCGTACCTGATGGATTTTTTTCATCAGCTGTTGCTAGGGTTCTTTGGGGAACATAACGCCAGAAGAGCGAAGTTTCGTCGGCATTGTATATCTGTTCTGGAGTTAATTGTTCTTCTGTTACGAACTGGCAGAACTGCTCGACGAAATGCTCAGCGGCTTCTGCATCGGCGCTTCCTTTTTCTCCGCATATTTGGAGCTGGCGAATTCCATGGCGCTTTTTAAACTTGTCAAGCCATCCACATGAATATTCACATGGGCTTTCTATGTTCATTTTAGCATGAAAAATCCGTGCTTGAGCCATTATTATCGCACCAGTTAAAGGAACATTTTCGCTCCGTCTTTCACGCACCCATTGAATCAGCACTTTATCGATGTCTTCATTGTTTGCAGGCCGAATCGTTTTTCGTTTTTTCATCTCCAAGGGGGTATCGCTGTCAGCAAAAAACTGAAAAATGTTCATTCTTTGCTTCTGCAAATCATACACGGTAGATTTCCCTACTCCGTATTCATCGCAGAGTTGTAGCACCGACGTCCCTTTCTCTAACTTGCGCAGCAACTCCACTTTCTTTGCAATCGTCAAAGAATTATGTTTTCGCTTTTTTGCAGTCGAATTCCTGCTAGACGAAGCTGACGATAATTTCGAAAACATTTTTATACTAATCTAATAGCGAATAGAGCAATTGAGCATAGCAAATTAGATCACGTGGAAATAGTTACACGGTAAGGAACGGAACAAGTGTTGAGCGCATATGCGTTGCCAATTGGAATAATGCAATGCTTATCTTTTACTTTAGTTAAGAGATAACAGGTGCGTTCGAAAAGGTTGACTGGTTAAAGCTTGGTTGCAAATTAACTGGGAAGATTTAGATTCATACTTTTTGTCTAAGCAGACGAAAGAAATGGTCATTTTCGTAAGCGGGGTTTAGCGGCCAGATGGCATAAAACTATGTCAGATATGTCTATATTTATTTATTTGGTCCTCAATTAAAATAATTTGGAAATGGAAAAACATTTTTAGTATTTTTTTTTTTTTTTATTTATAAAACTCAAATCGGAAAAATGTCCGGATTTTGGAGGTTTCCGGATTTTGGAAGTCCGGATTTTCGAGGTCCAACTGTATGTATATTTGTGTCGTTCCTAGCATGGGTGTCACCCCCCCCCCACCCCCCAGCCCTCTTCTCCCAAAAAATTTTTTTGTGTTGAATAAGATTGTAGTTTTTTAGTTTAATTTATTTTCAGGTAGTTTCAGAAAGGGGGGAGGGAGAAAAGAGAAAGAAAAGTAGAAAAAAAAAAAAAAAACAAAAAAGCAAACTAAAAAAGAGAATCTATTTTATTTCTTTGGTGTAACTTTTAGTTTATATATTGTTTTACCGTTATGATATGTTAAAATAGCACCAGTAAAATTTATCATTCAAGCATATGGATTTTTCAAATAATCTTTACTTCATTTTGGGTGTGTCACCCAGGACAGACGGTCCCTTACTTCCCACCCCATAGTGACCATTAATATATATATATATAGACTATTGACAATAACACCGATTGTTTCTTCTCTAATTAGAACTTTTATTATAATTTCATATACATGAATCGTGTTGGTAAACGTCTTCTCTAAATATCAATTTTCCTGCTAATTCTCAATTTAACCATACTAATCACAATCATTTTTCTTTGTTTTCAGACCTCTCTTTATACAATGAAACAATTATGATGATGTCCTTGCATTCTGCTCATTATAAAACTGTATCTTAGTTGTAAAATCTTATGATCAATGTTCATTAAATATATTTTATATATTGGCTAACATAGTGTGTTTGAGTTGATTTGTATTCTTGCTCTTTTGGCTGTAACCTTTACCCTCTCACTTCAATTACTCATTCCAAACAATCAAGATGAAGAAGGGGGACTTTTTGCAAATATTATTTAGGTTTTCTATAATATTTGAATCTATATAGCATGAGTGCGATGCAACGAAATCACACTAATACTTTTTATTCTTTTTTTTTCATAAGTTTGTAGGTAGAATAAAAGTGGAAATTATTTTTATGAGTTTCATAATCAACCAATTCCTTAAAGAGTAAAATTCATTTAATTATTATTATTCTCAAATCATGTCATTTATCCTTCTTTCTTTCCAACTAAACTTTTTTTCCATTTCGTTTTCTTGAAGACGACTTCTTTGCAAATAACTTTTGTGAGTATTTAATCGGTGCAAGTTATAAGGTTTTTTAACTTGCAAACAAGTTATTCGACCTTTAGCAAGTTATTAAGAGATCTGAAACACTTTGATACGACGCATGGAAAATTGCCTTATTTCTAAATCGAAAGCTCTCTTATGAACGTTTAGTCAGTTTATTTGAATTTTGTTTTTTCCATTCACAATGAAAGTAAATATATAAATAAATACAACTGTAAAGTTATGAACAAAATTTGTTATTAAGTTAATAAAATTACAACCAAACTAATAATAGATTCATCATAATTCAAATAAAATTACGAGCCCAATAGCTTCTTCAATATACTTTGGACGTGGAAGAAAGTACAGTAAAACCCGTTTAAGAAGTTCCCGCTTAAGAAGTTTTCCCGTTTAAGAAGTTTTTAATTTCAATACCAGTTTCATTCCCATCTCCCCAATGTTAAAATAACCCTTTTAAAAAGTTTTGATTTTATTTTTTTCCCGCTTAATAAGTTTTCATATCGGTCTTTTTTTTCTTTCAAGTGACACTTTAGTCTTCTAAAGTTTCGTTTTTTTAAAAGTTTTTTTCAAACTACGTAGTTCTTTTTCTTTCGAATGGAAAAAAGACAGAAGTAGGTTCAGAAAAGCTGCTTTGGTCAGCTTTTTCTCAAGGGCACCCTTTTCTCAACACCAATTTTTTTTTTTTTTTTTTTTTTTTTTTTTTTTTTTTTTTTTTTTTTTTTTTTTTTTTTTTTTTTTTTTTTTTTTTTTTTTTTTTTTTTTTTTTTTTTTTTTTTTTTTTTTTTTTTTTTTTTTTTTTTTTTTTTTTTTTTTTTTTTTTTTTTTTTTTTTTTTTTTTTTTTTTTTTTTTTTTTTTTTTTTTTTTTTTTTTTTTTTTTTTTTTTTTTTTTTTTTTTTTTTTTTTTTTTTTTTTTTTTTTTTTTTTTTTTTTTTTTTTTTTTTTTTTTTTTTTTTTTTTTTTTTTTTTTTTTTTTTTTTTTTTTTTTTTTTTTTTTTTTTTTTTTTTTTTTTTTTTTTTTTTTTTTTTTTTTTTTTTTTTTTTTTTTTTTTTTTTTTTTTTTTTTTTTTTTTTTTTTTTTTTTTTTTTTTTTTTTTTTTTTTTTTTTTTTTTTTTTTTTTTTTATTTTTTAAACCTACGTTCTGCAAAAAATCGTGTAAGAATTGCGTTCCAACTTTGTTATTTTTATTTCAATTACTTTCTTCCACGTCCAAAGTATATTGAAGAAACTATTGGGCTCGAAATTTTTTTGAATTATGATGAATCTATTATTAGTTTGGTTGTAATTTTATTTACTTAATAATAAATTTTGTTCATAACTTTACAGTTGTATTTATTTATATATTTACTTTCATTGTGAAGGGAAAAACAAAATTCAAATAAACTGACTAAACGTTCATAAGAGAGCTTTCGATTTAGGAATAATGCAAATTTCCATGCGTCGTATCAAAGTGTTTCAGATCTCTTCATAACTTGCTAGAGGTCGAATAACTTGTTTGCAAGTTAAAAAACCTTATAACTTGCACCGATTAAATATTCACAAAAGTTACTTGCAAAGAATTCGTCTTCAAGTAAACGAAATGGAAAAAAAGTTTAGTTGGAAAGGAAGAAGGATAAATGACATGATTTGAGAACAATAATAATTAAATGAATTTTATCTTTAAGGAATTGGTTGATTATGAAACTCATAAAAATAATTTCCACTTTTATTCTACCTACAAACTTACAAAAAGAAAAAGAATAAAAAGTATTAGTGTGATTAAGTTGCATCGCACTAATGCTATATAGATTCAAATATTATAGAAAACCTAAATAATATTTGCAAAAAGTCCCCCTTCTTCATCTTGATTGTTTGGAATTAGTAAACTGAAGTGAGAGGGTAAAGGTTACAGCCAGGTGAATACAAATCAACTCAACACACCATGTTAGCCAATATATAAAATATATTTAATGAACATTGATCATAAGATTTTACAATTAAGATACAGTTTTATAATGAGCCGAATGCAAGGACATCATCAAATTGTTTCATTGTATAAAGAGAGGTCTGAAAACAAAGAAAAATGATTGTGATTAGTATGGTTAAATTGAGAATTAGCAGGAAAATTGATATTTAGAGAAGACGTTTACCAACACGATTCATGTATATGAAATCATAATAAAAGTTCTAATTAGAGAAGAAACAATTGGTGTTATTGTCAATAGTCTATATATATATATATATATATAATATAATTAATGGTCACTACGGGGTGGGAGGTAAGGGACCGTCTGCCCTGGGTGACACACCCAAAATGAAGTAAAGATTATTTGAAAAATCCATATGCTTGAATGATAAATTTTACTGGTGCTATTTTAACATATCATAACGGTAAAACAATATATAAACTAAAAGTTACCCCAAAGAAATAAAATAGATTCTCTTTTTTAGTTTGCTTTTTTGTTTTTTTTTCTACTTTTCTTTCTCTTTTCTCCCCCCCCCCCCTTTTTCTGAAACTACCTGAAAATAAATTAAACTAAAAAACTACAATCTTATTCAACACAAAAAATTTTTTTGGGAGAAGAGGGGGGGGGGGGGAGTGACACCCATGCTAGGAACGACACAAATATATATATATATATATACACATATATATTTTTTAAGTCACAAATAAACGACATGTTAAGAATTAATTAAACGGAAAAGGAAATCACAGAATGCTGTGACTCACTACGTGACTCAGTATGTTCCATTACGAAATTTTCTCATTTTGAAAGTATTCTAAGATTTAAACATCACTGTAAGTTTCAATTTCCATTTTTTCATTAGTCTATATTTATCCTATTGTTTGATACGGAAATCTTTTAATATCTTGACACATTCAAAGTCAACGAAAAAAATGTTTAAAATTAACAACAAAATTTCTGTCAGACATTTTGAATTAGTTCATTTCTAAGTGAAATTTACAATTATTTAAATTTATGTAAGACAAAAAATACACAATGATAGTATTAGTTCCATCATTGATTACATATCCAGTTCTCCAACTTTCTTATTCATGCTTTCAGAATAGATTAATGCTTTTGATGCAAGGTGGTTGAGGCATTGAATAGAAAAAAATGCATACACACTCACATTCATTTATACATTCAGAGAATAATAATTAAATCAACAAAAAATCCAAAATGTCATTCATTAATGATGTAATTTATTTTAAAATTTTAAGGAATGGCAAATACCAACAGCCTCAAATTGAAAGCTACAATTCCAGCATTAAATGTATCACCTACATACCAGGAATCCAATTTAAATGAGATTCCTTTGTATAAAGCAAGCACCAGAATGGAAGTAAAAATTTGCTCTTTAATTGCAACAACAAAAAAGTTAATAATAATATTTTTTTTTAATTAGGAAATGAATGCAATTTTTTAGAGAAGGTATTAAATTTTACATGTAATTTAATCTTGATCAAACACAAATTTCAATAATGGCAACAGCTGTATCGGGAATACACTTTATTGATTCAAATCACCCCAAAGTGACAAGTTATCAGATAGGTTATAGAAATCTGTTCAATCTACTGCATTAAGTTTTTCTGGTCAAAGTGCTGAATAGTTGGTAATTTAGGCTGGAGGTTTCAATTATGTGGCCCAAGGCTGTATCCAGAAATTTTTTCATGGAGCTTTGACTTCGACACATTACTTTAAGGAAAGTTTCAGGGAGGAATATATGCTATGTTAAAAAAAATTTCGGTGGGGTGTCATGCTCATGTTACCACCTTGGATATGACCTTGATGAACATCCAGTCTTAAAATAAAAGGTGCATTTTGCTGATTATTTATTTTCAGTAAATTTTTAGATTAATCAGCAAAAAATTTTTTTTGATTAATATTACGTTTAATATGTCAAGAACAAGAAACTATGCTGAGTGAACGTATTACCAGGGCTGTGGAATCGGTTGGGAAAAAACAGACTCCTGGAATTTTTATTCTCCAACTACAACTTCTTTACAAATATATGTTAGGGATGTAACACATTTTTAAGCAACTCTGACTCCACAGTTCAGATATTAACAAATAAATCTAATTTAATGTATGAAATATAGTATGAAAGTGTATGAAAAAAAATGATAAAACAAAGTATGAAACTGATATTCATAACTGACACTGACTTGACAAAGAATAATAAAATCCCAATACCTTTAAATTGTAAGTAAAAACCAACATTTCAGAACTGTCAGGGCATAACCTATGAAGTTCATATTCAGGGTTCCCACTCATGTTTCAAAAGAACATTGTAAGGACTTTTAAGGACCTGAAAAAGTACAGAAGATCTTAATGCACACCTAATAACAGGATGCCTTAGAACTTCACACTTGTAGCATTTTTAATCAAATGCTCCAAGTGTGAGGTGAATACAATTGCTATAATTACACAACAAAAAGAGGATCGTCTTGAAGCGTGATGTGGGGAGAAGATCTGCAGGATCGGAAAAGACAAAGGTGCCACTTGGAGAACATGCACTTTGGCATAATAAGGAACTGAAACTACATTTCAGCAAAAATTGGAGCGGCAGTTGCATCCCTGAGGTTTGTAATAAAAGCAAGAAGAAGGTACAGCTGTTAGAATAGGCTGGTTACTGTGAAAATTAAGGACTTTGGACTAAAATTAAGTCCTTTTAAAGGTCTTTAATATTTAAAATGAAATTTAAAGGAGCATGGGAACCCTGTTCATACATTTCCTCCCACACAAAATATCCTTTTGCTTTCTATGTCCTTATTTTCTTGTCATCAGGGGTTACTGCGGTACCAGCATAAGCTCATAAAAACAAATAGTGGTAATACAAACTGCCAACATTTTTAACTTTTAAGTATATAACTACTCTGATACAGGAACTGTTCTTTCTGTGATTTACATTCTGATATTGGAACTTCATTTTCTTGGTTACAATTAATTTGAATAAAATTTTTAAAAATTATTTCTGAAATAATTTTCTAAAAACAGAGAAAAATGAACGATCACTCAAAGAAATAAATGAATTATTAACTTTCTAAAAAGTAAAATTTGTCAACAAAAAAGACAGGTTATGGGGAAAATGTAATATTAAAAATAAGTATCATTTATAACTAGTCAGCTCATTATCTTTTTCTGTTTGATTGGCTGCAAGTAATCAGCCTTTTTGATTATTGTTCATCCCTACCTTAAATTATATGCTGACAGCTGACAAATGAAGTACATAAACATATTCATAACAAACAACTAAGTTATAGTACCTATAGTTAGTAAATTATTTATTTTCCTATATTTTTCATAATTTAAAAATTTTAACACTTTATAAAATGTGGAATATACACCATGCATTTCTGCAAAAAAAGTTTTATTTGAAATAATAACACTAATGTTTGAAAGAAAAGGTTAGTCTTCCATAGTTAGAGAGTGTACTTTCTTCATGTATTGAAAAAAAAAGATTTAAGGGTTTAATTGAGAGTTTCCTGTATTGAAAATTAAGGGATAAGTGAAATATTTTGAAATGTATCACTTTTAAATTTAATTTTCAAAGTTAAAAAAACACTGGAAAAGAAAGTAACTATTTCAGTATTTGGTAAAGATTCATAAACTATAGCTTAAAAAACAGCAATTATTCTACATTTTATGTATGGAGTCTCATTAATAAATCTGAATTTTGAGAACCATGAAACATATAAAATAAAAACTTTTGTGCTACAAAGTAAAAATTAAAAATCAAAATAAAATTCAGCACAAATTTTGCAAAAACTGCAGACACATGTTTTGAGGTCACAGAGATTGTTTTTCTATGCAAAAGAGCGAGCTTCTAGATGAAAAACACACAACTGAAGCCCATTCAATGTAGCAAAAATTTAAACATAATTATAATTCTAAGAATTTATTCCTACACTTACAGAATTAATTTTCTGCTAATTATACTAGTAAATATAACATTTAAATTTTTGCTACTTTGCTTCAGTTGAATGTTTTTCATCTAGAAACTCGCTGTTTTGCATTCAAAAGCACGAAAAACGTGTCTGCAATTATTGCAAATTTTGTGCTTACCTTTTACGTTGATTTTTAATTTTTACTTTGAGAAGTCTTTGGGCACATGGGCATGCTATGCTTTCCTGCCGGTGAAGAAATTTTTTTCATTAAAGTTGATAAATTGAAGACATTATTCGGTACTCTTACTTTTTCTACTAATTAATTAGCAATGTTTTACTTTCAATAATAGCTGCATTAAAAAAATTGGATTTTTCATAGTTAAAGTACTTAGTGCTAACACTTCAGAAGTAGCAATTACCAAACTGTCAATCTAATGTACTTAAATTGAAAATTATATTAAATCCGGTGCTGGTAGAGAATCTAAAACTAAAGTCAAAAAGAAAATTAATAGAGCTTATTTATGTTCAAGGAAATAAAGGAATATATTGCAGCTAGACATCTTTCTTGATGCATACAAAATACCCAGCTCCATTATCAGGCCCAAATGACAGGCATTGATTGCACCCTACATATTTAGCCTACACTTTCCTTCCCTTCTTTTTTTTTCAAATTATGTTCCGTGTGTTTCTGGTCAACTTTAAGAAATTCTGGTAATCATAGACAGCGATACTGACATTTAAATAACAATATCCCCAGGGGTTGCACCAAAGGAAATTCTGGTCTGTTTTTGAACCCTTTACAAAATTCGAAAAACCAAACCTAACACTGTGCATAAAATTCCAAGCTTCCAAATCGTATTTTTCACACCATTATTTACAATAAAAGTGGCAAATAATAATAAAAACTTTCATCACTATATATTTAAATTTTTAATTTTCACAAAAACCTTTTTAATATTCACAAAAAACCAGACCCTGTCAAAAAAGATGCTCTATCGACCTCTGATCTGTCAACCTTTTCATTTTGGCTTAAGAAGGCCGTAAAGAACTTAATCTTGCACTTAAAGAATTAATTATCTGTTAGCACATCTTTCTGCCATTATACTACAGTTAATATAACGGTTAGGTTTTTGCTATATTGTTACTGTAAAACAAAATCTACACTAATATAACCAACTCTAATACTAATCATTGCCTAATATTGTCATATTAGAAAAAAACAATCTACTTTGGATGCAATGCTTATGGGTCATGCTCGGGAAAACAGTCTCTCGTGAGACCATGAAGCTTGGAAAAAAGGGGAAATGGACGAAAAGCATAAAAATTTTATCTAAGCAGATAAGATCAAAATAAAACAAAATAAATAACAAAAATACATTCATTTAAAATCAAACTGAAGACTGCTTGAATGTTTAAAAGCACATGTGGGCAACCCCCAGTATGGGGCTAGATGTTTCAATCTTGACCTGCGCAACAATTTAAAACCTTTCCTAATGGGCTCGTCTTAAGGAAAACGATTTAACCAGGCTTATATATGAAAACTTTGAAAATACTCTGCACCTGTGTATTAGTGGGATCAATTACAACATTGATTACTTTAGTTCTCAAATTCAAGCTTCTCAATTTCGACTGATTGTAAGTAAATACCGAATCCCGGGTCAGTATGATATTATTGTAGTATTTGTAACTTCATCAGTCTATAAATGTATAAAATTTTTAAAAAACGTAATATTTCTTTTTTTATCTTTCATAACAACCGATTATTTACGTCCCTCGACTTCATTAAGATATTTGTGAGGAAATGACATATGAACATTAAAATTTGGAAATGGTAGCGAAACCTCATTGAATTCTGACATCAATCATACACCAAAAGTTTTCAAACAAATCGACTCATAACTATGCACTTTTTAGACATTATTTTTTTTCTTTTTCACACTTAAAAAATGACAAGTATAAAAAATGCTACCTCGTTTAAAAATATTCGAATGAATTTCCGTAGCAAGTTCGAATAAGTAGAAGATAAAAATGTAGTTCTGTGCTGTTAAATACAAATCTATCAATATTTCATCAATTTTTTTGGTTAGACTATTATGACTGTGAGGGGCATATATATCGCAGTGAAGGAATAATGTAGGACACTAAAGCAAATTATAAAATAGTTCTGTGACCACATTTTTCAAAAGAAATTTAATTTAAAAAGGACTTTCTTGCATCGGTTATACTTCAATGTTCGACACATAAAAATACAAATTTATAAACTTAATGCATATTTCCAGTGAAATATGTTTTGCCTATTTTTAAAGAGCTGTGAGGCAATGACATTTTGATAAATTTAAGCTATATAACATACGTGAAATACAAATTAGACATTTTATTAATATTTCCTTTTAAAATTGCATTCTGAAAAACACCCTCTCCTTCAAAAATTGTGCATTAGTCATAAACAACAGCAAGAACACAAAAATTTCTGTTTTCTTTTCATGAGAATGACCTAGATATTAATCGCACTGTACCAGAAAAGAGACAGCCGTTGTCCTAATGCCATAGCTAAGAGATTGAACTAACATCATGATCAGCTAAATTACTAAAAGCAATAGGGAAGAACAATCATGTGGTTCCAACTCCAGGGCCTGCGCTAAGCATTCGCTAGCGCACCAAACACGACAAATTGTAAATTCGGCTAAATTAATTCCGACTTGGCGAGTGGAAAAATCTAAAATTTCCATTGGTACAAAAATATAAGTAAGCAATTGCATTTTTCGTATAGAAAAAAATCATTAAAATTTTTTAAAGTTAGTCTTTGGCTACAACTTTTGAAATTTGGCTAACAATTTTAAAATTTGGCCAACAGTTTGAAATTCCTAGTGCGGGCCCTGAATTCAAAGAGTATGAATTTTAATCAGGCTTAATAATGTTATATTTATAAACAAATGTATTTACCAAATTTTTCTGTGATTTCCTTGGGAAATGAAACATAGGAATGACATTGTACTGTATTGTTTGGAGCAGCAATTCTTTGCACTTCAATAATTCCACCCAAGTAGTCTTGTATCTGAAGGTGAAAGAAATTTTTTAAAAATAGTCTTTCAATGAAGTTCTTTAAAGCATAATTATAATTCTTATATATTATGTACATTATAACTTTTCGAAAAAATTTAAGAAACAAGAGTTAATTATTTATTTACCAGTTGAGAAAGCACTGAAATTTGTAGTAAAAATGCGATGATGTTTATGTAAGTCCGCCATTTTTGGTCTTGTCAATCCGCCGTTTTGGGTCTGTCCGAAAGCCGAGATAATACCGTACCCGAGCAAACCAAATTTGAGGTTCGATTAAGTAGTTAAAATGAGAGAAGTTTGATTCTTGTGAAGAATACAAAACATAGCAAAACAAATAGAGCACATGGGTACCTTCTTAGTTTAACAAAAAAAAAATAAGCACCTGGAATAAAAAATAAGGACTATTTAAGGACTTTTTAAGGCCTTAATAATGAAAATGAACATTAAGGACTTTCTACGGACCTTTAAGGACCGTACGAACCCTGTATATCGACTTCTGATCTGTCAACCTTTTCATTTTGGCTTAAGAAGGCCGTAAAGAACTTAATCTTGCACTTAAAGAATTGATTATCTGTTAGCACATCTTTCTGCCATTATACTACAGTTAATATAACGTTTAGGTTTTTGCTATATTGTTACTGTAAAGCAAAATCTACACTAATATAACCAAATCTAATACTAATCATTGTCTAATATTGTCATATTACAAAAAAAAAAACAATCTACTTTGGATGCAATGCTTATGGGTCATGCTCGGGAAAACAGTCTCTCGTGAGACCTTGAAGCTTGGAAAAAAGTGGAAGTGGACGAAAAGCATAAAAATTTTATCTAAGCAGATAAGATCAAAATAAAAAATAAACAACAAAAATACATTCATTTAAAATCAAACTGAAGACTGTTTGAATGTTTAAAGCTCATGTGGGCAACCCCCGGCATGGGGCTAGATGTTTCAATCTTGACCTGCGCAACAGTTTAAAACCTCTCCTAATGGGCTCGTCTTAAGGAAAACGATTGAACCAGGCTTGTATATGAAAACTTTGAAAATACTCTGTACTTGTGTATTAGTGGGATCGATCCCAACATCGATTACTTTAGTTCTCAAATTCAAGCTTCTCAATTTCGACTTATTGTAAGTAAATACTGAATCCCGGGTCAGTATGATATTATTGTAGTGTTTGTAACTTCATCAGTCTATAAATGTATAAAATTTTTAAAAAATGTAATATTTCTTTTTTTATCTTTCATAACAACCAATTATCTACGTCCCGTGACTTCAGTAAGATATTTGTGAGGAAATGACATATGAAAATTAAAATTTGGAAATGGTAGCGAAACCTCATTGAATTCTGACATCAATCATACACCAAAAGTTTTCAAACAAATGGACTCATAACTATGCACTTTTTAGGCATAATTTTTGTTCTTTTTAACACTTAAAAAAATGACAAGTAGAAAAACCGCTACCTCCTTTGAAATATTCGAATGAATTTCCGTAGCAAGTCTGAATAAGTAGAAGATAAAAATTTAGTTCTGTGCTGTTAAATACAAATCTATCAATATTTTATCAATTTTTTTGTTAGACTATTATGACTGTGAGGGACATATGTATCGCAGTGAAGGAATAATGTAGGACACTAAAGCAAATTATAAAATAGTTCTGTGACCACATTTTGCAAAAGAAATTTAATTTAAAAAGGACTTTCTGCATCAGTATACTTCAATGTTCGACACACAAAAATACAAATTTATAAACTTAATGCATATTTCCAGTGAAATATGTTTTGCCTATTTTTAAAGAGCTGTGAGGCAATGACGTTTTGATAAATTTAAGCTATATAACATACGTGGAATACAAATTTGACATTTTATTAACATTTCCTTTTAAAATTGCATTCTGGAAAACACCCTCTCCTTCAAAAATGTGCATTAGTCATAAACAACAGCAAGAACACAAAAATTTCTGTTTTCTTTTCAGGAGAATGACCTAGATATTAATCGCACTGTACCAGAAGAGAGACAGCCGTTGTCCTAATGCCATAGCTAAGAGATTGAACTGACATCATGATCAGCTAAATTACTAAAAGCAATAGGGAAGAACAATCATGTGGTTCCAACTCCAGGGCCTGCGCTAAGCATTCGCTAGCGCACCAAACACGACAAAATTGTAAATTCGGCTAAATGAATTCCAACTTGGCGAGTGGAAAACTCTAAAATTTCTATTGGTACAAAAATATAAGTAAGCAATTGCATTTTTGTATAGAAAAAAATCATTAAAATTTTAAAAAGTTAGTCTTTGGCTACAACTTTTGAAATTTGGCTAACACTTTTAAAATTTGGCTAACAGTTTGAAATTCCTAGTGCGGGCCCTGAATTCAAAGAGTATGAATTTTAATTAGGCTTAATAATGTTATATTTATAAACAAATGTATTTACCAAATTTTCGTGTGATTTCCTTGGGAAGTGAAACGTAGGGATGACATTGCACTGTATTGTTTGGAGCAGCAATTCCTTGCACTTCAATAATTCCATCCAAGTAGTCTTGTACCTGAAGGTGAAAGAAATTTTTTTAAAAATAGTCTTTCAATGAAGTTCTTTAAAGCATAATTATAATTCTTATATATTATGTACATTATAGATAATTTCAAGAACAAAATATTATACTAAAGTAATTATATAATTTTATTATATTCATAGGCATTTGCGTAATTTGGGAAATCAGGGTACGGTCGTTTTAAAAATGAACACTAATATCAATCTGGCAAATACTTAGTATTTTAGATTCACCGACTCCATGCCTCAGATGCATTAAAATTGTTTCTTTTTGTTTACGTCTTCAAAAATTTCCGTGGTGGTGCACCTGGAACCCTTTAACTTCTGGGCATAATTTAAACCCCTAGATCAATCAGGTACTATGGTACCACAATTCTACAGCTCTGCGGAGGCTTATAACTATTTTCCAAAGTGCCTACTTTGGGAAATGAAATGTAGGAATGATATTGTACTGCATTGTTCGGAGCAGCAATTCCTTGCACTTCAATAATTCCAGGGATGCACAAACTTTTTTGGGTGAAGGGTCAAAAAATTAGAAAGTACCAGGTTGGGGGCCAAAGTAACGTAATGTTTTATTCATAAAACTACAGGGTGTATTTCAGTTTTTATTTGGAGGTAATATGTACAAATTACATGTATTAATAATTACTGTACTCGGGAACAGATTATTAAATAAAAGTTTTAAAAAATTAATGTAAATGAATTCAAACAAAATGAGGTATAAGATTTCTAAACAATTAATTGCACAACATTTATATATATCAATGAAGTGATTGGTCAAATGGCAAAAAAGAGGAATACTAAAATTTTTTACAAAAATATGTGCAACTTATGAAAATGAAACAAATGGAAAATAAAGAGGTAATTTAAACTTAGAAAAACACAGCATTATTCTCTGAATTATAAATTTCTTTATAATTTAGATAATTTTTCTTTGACATTTTATAATGTAAAATTTAAAATATATATTAAGAGTTAAAATGAGAAATTAATTAAAAGTGGGAATATAAATACAGAAGGAATAAACACACATATATTAAATAGCAAAATCCAAATGCTATGAGTCTGTACATCACGTTAAACTCTTGCGATTCAGGATTACTACTAGTCAATTTGGCTGGTAAAATTGTTTTTTTAACTAACCATTTTCAAAATCTTATTAGTTAAATTGGCATGGCATAGTAATACAGTACAGAACCTCTTCTCCGGGAACCAGAAAACCGGGAATTTTTTTCTTGAATTTCCCGCCATTTTTGAAAAGTTCGCGTTTTTTGCCCATTTAGTAAAAATACGAAATTTTTTAAATGCCTTTTAAAATCCACATTTTTCCGTTACAAGTAACATATTCAGTGTTTATGAGTCGAGCAATTTAGTCTAAAAACGATGTTTTTTTAGGGTAGGGGAGCGTCAACTTACTTGCAGATGAAAATTAGAAAAAAAAAATCTCCAACGATACTTGAGAAAAATCAGACCTTTTCTCTATTTTATTTCAATAATTAAACATGAAAGAAATAAGTAACTAGATTCTTATACATTTATTTAATTGTCTCATCAGTATTCGAAGACGAATTGCAACAAAAGTCGGACTATACGAAAGTTCGGAAAATTTCTAATACGGCAGATTCGCGAATTTTCTGCAATAGCTGATAGTGTGAAAATTAAATCTCGTTTAATTTTGTTTTATATATTTTAAAATTTATTTAAGAGCTAAAATAAGGTAATAAAAATTTAAAATTGATATTAAGGCAACAAAAATTTGAACTGTGAAAATGAATTCTTTATTAAAATAGAGTTCGCAAAAGCGAAGTCGTTTTACACAAGTATGAAATTTGCGCGTTTCTGCCATGTAAACATGCTTCTTACATTTCGTTTTCCTCCTTTTTGAAATCATTTATTACTGTAAAAATGTTTGATGATCAGATTTTACGAAATTAATAATTTGATAAACAAGATGTCCGATTCGGAAAGCATCCAAATGGTGCTACACCCGAACGATGACAAAGAGCAAGATAGCGATGAAGACGAAAGTAATGACATTTTGCCTGCTATGTCTAACGATCGTTGCTTTGAATTAACTAAAGAAATCATAGTAGGAATGAGACAAAATTCTTTTATGGACGAAATAACGCACATAATGGCTGTTCGAAAAATCCAGCAATTGAATTTTCGACCATTTCCCGATAAGCTATATTGTTCTGGAACTTTACATATAGCTCAGAACCAGATGACAATGCAAGATTCTACCACTTTTATCATGATTTGAGTAGTTTCTGAAGTATTTCCACTAAAATGCAATTAAATATGGCGATTAGTTCCGAAAATTGCGACCAAAATTCAGTAGCGGCGTTGCGATCGTACATTTTTACTACGGTTTTTCGTAAGTTTTTTTTACAATTATTTTTTTTTTCGTTTTTTTTAAATTATATTATAATTATTATTTTTATCAACTATATTAGCGGCCAATTCAAAAGGCTCGGCGGGCCAATTTTGGCCCGCAGGCCATAGTTTGTGCATCCCTGATAATTCCATCCAAGTCGTCTTGTAGCATGGGAAAGTGAGAAAACTATTAAATTTCAAAGCATGCGTCAAGACTATTTTGACAAATATATAATTTCACAGATGCATTTTTCCCATGCCAATACATACTTAAAATTATATTTAAATGGTTATTTGAAAAAAAAAACATTAAGCAAGTAATAACTGTTGAATGCCAATGTTGGTATTTGTTAAATAAAATTATCAGCCAATAGGTAATAAAGATAAGAAAAAAGAGCAAAAAAATCTCTTAATATTTATCATTATTATTATTATTACTATTAAACAAAATCAATGATTAGAAATGAATAAAATGTTTATTAGCACTCAAAAATTGCCAAAAAGTACAATAAAAAAAAGTACATAATTTTACAAGCATGATTCCTTTTGTAATCAATAAATACCTATATGTAATCTTCCATGCTACACTGCATCTTTTAGCAAAATTGAGCTCGTCACCAGGTGGATTTTTGTTGTATAATTTACCTCAATACAATATTTTCTAGTCATAAGTGAATATTAAATATTGAAAAAAATCTGCAAAAGTCATATCTGAGCAAAACGGTGGAAAGGCCCCGCGCAAATTTTTCGGATTTTCCTTGAAAAAAAAAATGTGCAGCAGACCGAGAATATTTTGAATTCTCGGTGAAAATTTGCATTTTTCATTTGCAAAATTAGCAATATTACAGGGGTAAAACTAGTGGAGCGGTTTAAAATACTGACTTTACTGACCAAAATTTACAAATTGCTCACCAGCTTCAACATAATAATCAATAATATTGTGAAAATGCCTTTTATTCTGTAACACACATCTAATTATGAAACTACCTTGCTTTAAAATTGTAAGTTACATATGTATGCATACACACACACACCCACCCACATATGTATAATACAACTACTGCATAATGCGGTTGGCTTTTACTATCACTAAAAAAATACATTAAAAAGTTTTGCAAACATTCAAGCTACTGTTAAATTACAAAGGACAATTTTTCAATCTCAATCATATAACATTTTCCTTTAAAACCCCCATAAAAATATTTTTTTTAAAAAACCCTAAAATCAGGAAGTACAAAGGGGAAAATATTAATCATATGTACATTACTATTACCCCTGTTAGTTTTTATATGAAGTTAATTTTTAATTAAAGTTTAGTTTTAAAATAAGAAAGAAAGAAAAACTGCTAATTTATTAGTGCATAAATAAATTAACATGTAAAAAGACTGCTTTTTATTCTGATACAAGTTGTAAAAATAATGAATAGTCCTTTATCTAATTTGAAGATTAGGCTATCATAATTTTGTATTCATTGGAGTTGATGTTCTAGTGATTCATTTCATTTATTTTGCATAAAGTATCCTCATAAAGTAAAGCAGACTGCGACCAAAAGTCTGGGTGTGAATCCCAACAAGTGCATGAATGTTATTGATCTGTATAACATTTCTTCTTATAATGTTCTAGTTATTTGGATCTTCTCACTTTAATGTTGTCTCCAACTATTCAGAAAGAAACTTCATGCTCTGCTCGTTGAACCAAATATAAGTACACTTCATGTTTCTGCTACAACCAAAGTCACAGTCTCTAGAAAAATCCCTTGCATTGTTGGAAATTAATTAATTTTAATTCATTTATTTATTCTTACTTTTTTTTGGCATCTGTTAAAGTTTTTTTAGGAAAAAGAAAAGATAAAGATGGTTTTTTATTTCTTTTTTAGATGAATTGTTTGGAAATTTTGCAAAAATACCGACTCTACTGACTAAATTCCAAAAATAGAGACTAATACTGACCAGACCAAAAAATAGACTCTCAGAAACTTACATTGATCAGTTTTACGACCTGATATCATTATCAAAACATTATTTTTTCTCCCTTCCAACAAATAGCAATTTGTTACAACATGTATAAAAATAGGAGGGGAATCTCCCCTCCGCCTGAAAATTTTTTTTGGCCCCTGTATAAAGTGAAAAATTTTAATCATCATTTAGCTCAACTGCAGATACCAGTTTTGTGTTTAGCATGGCCCCTCGGCATTTTACTCAAATAACATTAAAAATTAAAAAAAAAAAGACAATAAACCTTAAATCAAACAACAAATTTTTAGAAGTTATGAAAGAGATAAAAGAGTAGAAATAGATTTTGAACATGCAAGAAAAATCATTGCACAATGAATGAAATAAATCACTAGAAAATCAATTCCAATGAACACAAAATTATGAGCTTCTAATCTTCAAATTACCTAAAAAGCTATTCATTATTTTTGAAGTTTTATTTTGAAGCTGTTTTTGAAGTTTTTAAATGGTATCAGGATCAAAGCAGTCTTTTTCCATGTTGATTTATTTACACACTAATAAATTAGTAGTTTTTCTTTCTTTCATTTTTTATTAACCAAACTTTAATTAAAAATTAACTTTACCTAAAAATTCACAGGGGTGATTGTACAATTAACTGGTATTTTACCCTTTGTATTTCCTGATTTTAGGTTTTTACAAAATTATATTTACAGGGTTTTCAAAGAAAAATGTTATATTATTTATAGTTGAATTGTAGAAACGATGTGATAAGTTCAAATATGGAACAATATGCAAGAAAAATAATTTTAATACGCTACTTACTGGCTCTTGGAGTTGCACAGTAGCCACTTGATTATCACTGGTTTTCAATTTAAAATGTTTTCCAGTGGAATCCATCTATTAAAAACATTAAGTCAGTATTTAACAAGTGTTAAGTTTCTCAATCACATTTTAAGTATTTCACATAATTTTTCATTCATTTTTTTCTATCGTTCATAATAAGTATAAAATTCTACAAACAAGTCACATCTACCAAAGAATCGTTCGAACAACCGTCATAGAAAAAAGACAACTGCTAAACTGCAACTAAATTTCAAAATATGAGGATGTATGCTTAACTATAGCTAAAATTTTAAAGGGAACATAATGCATAAGTTAGATTAAAGTGTAGGAAATAGATACTAAGAATTTTTATTTTACTGAAAATACATCCCATGTCACCCTACATTTGATTGTGCATTAGTTGTTGAATTACGATTTATCAATCAAGATCTTAAACATTGTTCGGTTAAAATACATCAAATAATGGTACATCAACACTAATAAGCATTGCACAAGGCAAAGAAAAAATAAACACCAAGTTATTGATGTCCAAGAAGTAGAATCATCTCACAAACAAAAGCAAGTCAGTTTTCCTGACGTAGATGGAATCCGATTCTGAAATGCGTAAAAAATGGGACTGATGTGCATCAAGAGGGGTGATGAGCATCTTATGGGTCAGGCACGGCTGATTCTATGGAGTACAACCTTTGGAGGGGGCTTAGTTCAGCATTGGAATAGTGCAGAATATGATGAGAGGTTATTCCTAAGTTAATTAATATGAAATAAGTTTCCACTCATCAGGGGTTGATCCAGCCTTTTTAAAGATAATCTTTTTTCTGTGAATTTTAAGAAATTTTTGTGAAAAATCAAAAAATTTTGTGAAAATTGAAACATATAGTGATGAAACATTTTATTATTATTTGCCACTTTTATAATAAATAATGGTGTAAAAACACAACTGCCTCAGTAAGTAGCCCTTTCCCTCTCCTAATGGTTGGCCCAATGCGAATTTCAATGGGCGAAAACTCTCTAACTTGACACATCAGTTCCAGGAACCCTTATAATTTGACCTCCATTTTGTATTCCCGATAACTTTTTCTTCCGGTATTTTTTTTTCACGGTGTACAATTCTGAGAATTTTACAGTGATGGTTCTTCGTCAATAAATCAATTCTTTTCTGGAAAGTGTTCCTGGAAGATTCCCCTATTCCCCTTGCACCCTGGGGAGCTTCACCATTTGTGAGGAATATCTGAATACATAGGCGTAACCAGGGGGGGGTTTTGGGGGTTCAAACCCCCCCCCATTGGGTATGTACTTATTTAGGCACATTTAGCTACTCAGAAAAATTTCTGGCTACGGCCTTGCAAAGCACAATTTTTTTCCCCTAAGAAAATTAAACACATATGCATATGAATTTTTTTTTCCTTTTTCTCTGAAAGGTTGCGATCATGGCCAAAGTATGCAGCTCATAATAAAGAAGACTTTTCATCTGGTTATAAGGTTATAATCAACCCCCTTATCACCTTGGGGGGGGGGGGGTTAACAGCGAAAGGTGGCTTCAATCACCGTACCACACACAGACAGAGATCCTTTCAATCACTCCAGAGGGTTTTCTTTCCCTCTTGATGTCTTTTTTACCCAAAGGCAGCAATCTGGGAATACAATCGCACAAGTAATAAGCTTCCTGGAAAATATTCTCTACTGTGATGGAGTCCTAAAGTTCAATTGTCCTAATGGGTTAAACCTTCAAGCCAGGAAGGGATGCTCATTAAGAAACTTAAAGAGCAGTTTATTTATTTATGACTTCCTGTCCAAACACCCATTTTGGTAAAATCTTTTTTGTAGATGAGCCGATTGGAAAACTGATGAACTGTATTTGCATTGCATTCTCATTTACAGATGTTCTCTCATCTCTTATATTTTAAATGTTTTTTTTTTCTTATTATGGTCCATCACTGATTGCATTACGACTCTGGAAATCATCCGTTCCACGTTTCCTATCTCACTGCTACGGTTTAATGCTGCATTTTAATTTACAATCAAGTACTATTTATATTTTAGCTAAACTTTTAATTATTTTCGATACGTAATAATGTTTGCACTCCAGCGATGGACACGTTCGTCATCCAAAAAGAAAAGAAAATTTGATTCAGATGCTTCCACTTCTGAGGTATGTTTTGCTACAAATTTAACAAATTTTTTAGAAATTTATTGTGGGGATGAGCATTTTTGTAGGGGAATTTGGATTTTTTTCTCTAAAATTCGACTATTTCCCGGTTTAATATTATGAATGCCTGGATATAGAAGATTGCTTAGCGCTAAATATTGAGTTTTCTATTGCGTTTGAATTAAAAAATAAGCTAATAGATCTAGTAAGGAATGTTTAATGTTTTTGTGAATCAAGGCCGTATCCAGAGGGGAAGGGGGACCCACGGGCAGCCCCCCAGAAATCTTTTGCAATGTATTATATATTCCTCCCTAAAACTTTTCTTTAGATAAGTGTGTCGAAGTCTGGGCGCCCCCGAAAAAAAATTCTGGATACTGCCTTGGCTCCGGAGCAGGGGGAGCATGTTAAGAATTAGGAAGGGCAGTGTATGCTTCAAAATCATACCCTTTATATATACATATATATAGATATATAGGATTAGAAATGATGTTGACATGAATTTTTTTACATATATGACAGCTTTTTGATGTATATATAGTAGATGTATAGATATTTGGTGAAGTTAGAGGAGTGGGTGTTTGGGGCTTCTGCAACTTAAATTTTTGTAGCTGGTCTTACACTTACATGTATAATGCTTAGGATAACTCTGCAGGCAAGGTTTCGAGGTCTCTCCCCAGGAAACTTTTTGAAATCTTCCTAGCAATGCAATTTCGGGATACTTTGGTAATGTTATAGGAAACAGAAAGGAGTTAGGTTACTCTCCCCCCCCCCCCCCCCCCCCCCAATTTTTTTCAAAATAAAGTCTTATATCTTTTAAGTTACTTTTGGTGTCGCTCGTGATAGTGTGCAATGTCCTTTCCCTGAAAGTGTTTCTGAAAGTAAAGTGTCTTAAAAGCGTAATTTCTCTTTTCTTTCTTTTTTTAAAACTTGTGATCTGAATTTTTTTGCCGGGGGGGGGGGGGGAGGGAGGAGTTGACTTGCTCCGAGGGGGTAGTTCCCCCCCCCCCCCCGGGAGATGCCTGAAATAAACACGGAGTATATCTTTAGAGACATGTATTTATGACTAGTAAATTTTCAACTCTTTTACACTTCGTATTGGCGTTTAGTCTGTACATTTTTAGGGTGACCCCCCCCTTTCACCAACTCTAGTTACGCCTATGTCTGAATATTGAACTGATCACTTCAGGACCTTTAGAAGATAGAGAGATCTTAGAAGCTATAAATCAAACTGCAAATCCGTTCAATGCGGAAAATGGATCAAGTTCAAATGAAGATGACCGAGTTGCAACTCCGTCTAGGCACGAGGCATTGAAAGCTGTAGGCGTCATTCAGCGTTTTCTACTTATGTTTTCTCTGCAGAGGGAAAAACAAAACAAAAAATTATGGATTTTTTTCTCATGAGGTAGTTGGATTTGATGTACTCTGTTTATATATTTATTTTTTTTTTCAAATTGATAACTTTTCAAAATAATAATAACATTAGATAAATAATAAATGGGGATGATCTCATTCACTGGAATTGGCTTTTATAACTAGGATGGTAAGTAAATAACAATATAACAGACCAATATTAGCAATTGACACCCGCTTATCTTGACATGTTTTTGTGTTCCCTTGCGGTGTCGAGTTATTGAGGCCATACTGTACTATTATTTTTGTTTCACTTTTATCTTACTTGAAAGTTTGATCAAGATACTTTGGAAGTTATAAAGATTAATATGTTATGGATTTTTAAAAATAATATTTATATATTTAAACCGGAGAAGTGTTAACTGATTTACAGTTGCGTCGGTTTATAACGAAATTTACGCCACGAAACAAACGGGTATTAAAATTTATTATGCTATAACTATAAATTCTCTATATACAACTTTGCTATAAACGAGCGCAACTGTATTATTAAAATTAATCCCAAAATAAAACGTATGGGATCATTCATAAATGATGTCATGCTTCTTTCTCATATATTTGACATCCCTCCCCCCTTTGTCACATGTCCCGCTATGTTGCATAATGCATGATGTCACACTTCTTGTTGCCCCTCCCCTCGTCACACTTAGTCAAAATTTCACGACCCCCCCCCCCTGGAAGCGTGACATCATTTATGAATGATCCCTATGGTAGCCGATATTCATAATATGTACTAGGCTTGTCATTGTCACATTTCTCTCTTATCTAATATTCACAACAAAGCAGTCTACCTCCAAAATTTTCTCTCCCTTTTGTGAACCATAACAAAATAAAATTTTATGTAGTCCATTATAACGAACATATGCGCTTACACGTATGCAACATTCATTGAAAAAAGAAAAAAAAAAGCTTGCAATTTAATGTTGACAGAAAATTTGTTGTTTTTGCATCATAATCCCCATTCATAATATACTATAGAACAAGCATTTCGCTGAATAGTTAATCAATAATTTACCAGGCCGAATATGATCTTGCCCAGTAGTGTAGTCGAGGAGGAACACAAGACTTTTAGGCGAAATTCGGCCACAGGGACGAATAATACCGATTAATGGCTGTATATTTGTTTCATCCCTAGTTTATATAAGACAAGTTCAATTTCATGCATATATTCACGCAAGCATTTATATAATTACAAAATGAAGTTTAAAGTTTAATGTCTCGCATGAATGAAGTAATTATTTAAATGAACCTGCACTAAGCATAGTTTAATAGCTCTCTGCTTATCACCAATATGCAGGAAGAAATATCTTTTCTAAAAAACATTTATTTCATATCATCTACTTAGTTGAATGTACTGACTGACCTTTGACAGCCATATGCTTCCATAAATAAGTTAACAGTCATTTACCAGCAAATTGCTCTGCAGTTCAGCACTTTGTTCCATGATGTACATTGTATTTTCTGCTTAAGGGCAAATGCTTTTCATATCTTACAACAGAAATTCAGATAATGTTATCATTTCTGAATCGTATATTTGCAGCAATTTAATAATGGGGAGGGAGAAATTTTAAGATGGGGGATTGAGGATATTTAAGTACTACTATAATTTCTAGTGAATTTTAAAACCAATATTCACACAAATAGATTTAACGAGTCTTGGTACTGATGGTATAAGTGTTTCCTGATAAAAAAAACTTATAAAAACAATAATATAAATTATAACTAAAATAAACAAATGAATTCTGAAAATAAAAAATTTAACTAGCGTCTAGAGCGCTGGAAAGCGTTGGATATCACGGACCGAAATGTAAACACCTTTTCGTCACTTCCGCACGCTGCAACGAGATTACTGTGTTTGAGCATGCGCGAAAGGTTTTTACTCATCTGGCGTTTCATTTGTTACATTCTACTACGTCACAAATCTTATGACGTCAGCGCAAATGAATAGAATCGAAAGTTGTACAGTTTTAGAATGAGCGTGTTTTACGTTACAAGATACTAAAAACTAACAATACAAATTTTAAAACACCATGTTTTTTTTAAATCAATCATACGTGAAGGGGACAAATGAAAGACATATATTAGTCTAGAAAAAAATTCGGAAAAGAGCATTTAACTTTAAAAATGCGATTTACTTGATGAATTTTTGTTGAAAATAAATGGATCTGAGATTTTCATTTTAAAATGTCGGTTGGTATGACTGAATGGGAAAATTCAAATGTTAGCAAAAATATTTTCTTTATGCGTTGTTGTACATTTTAACTATTTAAGACCTAGAATGTTTGTAATTGTGCATTTTATTATGGTAATAGCTTTTGTGCAAGCTGCTATTCAATGCAGTTGACTCTTCTATACTTGACTGGATAAATTATATGTCATGTTATAAGTTTTAGAGAACGTAGCATACAAAAATACATATTGATTTTTTAAACTCTTTTACAATGCATATAATTCTACAACTAAACGAAATTAATAGGAAAAACTAAATTACTGTGGAAGTTGGGGCCAGTCGTTTTAAATAGGATAAATGGATTAATGAACCTGAAAATTACTCGTATACGTCAATTTATTTTTAGTTTCACTCAACAAATACTAAAAATGAGATAAATTCAGTCATACATGATGAAATTTTTTACTGCTCAAGAGAGTAATTTTATTATTACTTTTTTATTTTATTCAATTAATTGATTTATTTATTTTGCTCAATCTCGGACAATTAATTGTGTTTATTTATTTCTTTCTTTTATTTCCATATGATTAGCGTCTTTTATTAAGCGGCGTTTTAGACCCACTTCTTTTTTTTCCCCTTCCTCCCCCCCCCCCTCTTTTTTTCTTTAAATTTCTTTTAGGTGTTTAGTAAGATAAAACTTTTTGAAAAACAATAGCGTTATTTGCCGGTTTCCTAAAACTTTTAGGCACAAATAAAACAAACACTACAGATTTTCAGCATTCAACGCGTAGGACGATGTGCTGATAAGAGTGGTAGACACGTGTTTCGGATCTTATATGGGTCCTTTACAGGGCTAAATACGTGAACTTGTAGTTGAAAAGACATCATTCAAAATTAAAAAAGAGGTTCCTTGTTTTTTTATTGCTTTTTTTTTTTGCTTAATGCCTTCTTATTCTGTTAATTACATTTTTTTCATGTTCTAAACCAGTTTTGTCAAATTGCATGTTGGCTTTTTTTTTTTTTTGTAATAGATAAACTGAGTGTTTATGCTGGTCGGTCCCTCTCCCTGCATAAAGGCGTAGCGAAAGGGGATAGGGGATGTTATAACCCCCAGACAAATTAATACGTTAATTAGAATATCAAGAATTAAAAATATGCATTAACCTAGAGGAAATCTGTACATTGCTTTTCATAGACTGCGTTGTCACATACAAGAGCACATGGGTAATTTTCAATTTAAAAACATCTGTTCTAATGTGAAATTTTCTAATGTAAATTATTTAATTAGGTGAACACCTCACCCCACACACACATAATATATACGTGATACATATACATTAGCTCAAAAAATCCTAAAAATGATTAAATGAAAATGGCCAACATGCAATTTGATGATAATGACCAGACTGTTACATCACTATCACAAGTTCATTTTTTCCAGAAACATTGTTGTATGTTTTTCAAAGTGCCAAATTTTTTTTTTTTTTTTTTTTTTTTTTTTTTTTTTTTTTTTTTTTTTTTTTTTTTTTTTTTTTTTTTTTTTTTTTTTTTTTTTTTTTTTTTTTTTTTTTTTTTTTTTTTTTTTTTTTTTTTTTTTTTTTTTTTTTTTTTTTTTTTTTTTTTTTTTTTTTTTTTTTTTTTTTTTTTTTTTTTTTTTTTTTTTTTTTTTTTTTTTTTTTTTTTTTTTTTTTTTTTTTTTTTTTTTTTTTTTTTTTTTTTTTTTTTTTTTTTTTTTTTTTTTTTTTTTTTTTTTTT
Source organism: Octonoba sinensis (assembly GCA_038502835.1). NCBI lineage: Eukaryota > Metazoa > Arthropoda > Arachnida > Araneae > Uloboridae > Octonoba > Octonoba sinensis. Next base: position 20,891,207 of record CM076601.1, on the reverse strand, counting down.
TTTTTTTTTTTTTTTTTTTTTTTTTTTTTTTTTTTTTTTTTTTTTTTTTTTTTTTTTTTTTTTTTTTTTTTTTTTTTTTTTTTTTTTTTTTTTTTTTTTTTTTTTTTTTTTTTTTTTTTTTTTTTTTTTTTTTTTTTTTTTTTTTTTTTTTTTTTTTTTTTTTTTTTTGGGTCCCTCCTTGACCGGAGATATGAAATTCTAACATTTGAAGGGGGTCCGGGAGATTCTCCCCCGTGAAAATTTTGAAGACTATATGCAAACTGGAGCATTTTGAGGCCATAAGAGACGCATTTGGGAATGCAAAAATTTTAGGAAAAAGCAAACCCAAACATTTTAAAGTTTAAACGAATTTTTACTCATGAAAATGCAGAACAAAATTCGCATTTTGTTTTAAATCCAGGGGTTAGGACACCCTCCCCTTCTTACTTACACCCATATCGAAAAGCCCCCCAAGTCTGCCTTCTCAAGCGACATACAAGCTCCACGTCTCTTCCCAAAAGGATGCTTTGTAAAAGAAAAACTATTGTATTGTTTGAGCATTGCATGATTTATGTTTCACTATTACAAGAAAGAATTCTTAATTTTTTTTTAAATTAAAGTTTTTAAACTTTGACATTGCCCAATTCACTGCCTCCTAAAACTGCCTTCCCTGGAGCAGTTGCCTGCCACAGGAGCCACCCGACTGATCAACGACGCAACATGTTCAGTATTCCTCAATTTTAGAGTTTCCGACAAAAATTTCTATTAATAGGTTGAAGTACAGTCGACGCTCGTTATAACGACCACACATTATAAAGACCATTCCATTATAACGACCAGTGGGAAAAGTCCCAGCTTTATCCCTATAAACTCTATGTTAATTTACTTTCGGTATAACGACCGTTTTGTAATGTCTAATCCAATACAGCGACCGCATTTAGTGGACAATATTTCTGGTATTTTTCCAAATAGAGCATGTTTCTAAATTTTTAACTGCAAATGACCTTGGTTTTTACGGACAGGCTTCATAATAGAGTCTTCAGAGTTCAGTCCAACTATGACAGGGGTGGGGTGTGGGGGGGATTATCTCTCATCACAGTACGGAAAGAATAGAAGGGGAGAAAACGGGGAATTTCTGGATTTCTTAGGAAAAAGAGTTGACAGATGTATTAGTAGTTGGTCGTTTGAATCGCGGGGTTTTCCAGTAGTCGATTCTCTCAAATAAGAGTAGTCATGCTGTTGTGCTAGGTGTCATGTCACCTCAGAAGTTCTGCTTCTAGAAATGTGTATGTAATTTTTGTTCCTATATTTTCTACTTTAAAATCTGTTTAATATTTTGCCCTGATAGTTTTTTTTTATAATTCCAATTACAAAAAAATAATTTAAGCGTTTAGTTGTAATCTTTGAAACATTACCAATTTTAATGGAACTACAAACATGCATGATGCTTGTATATTTTTTTAAAGAAAATTCTACCTCTTATAGCGACCACTCAATATAAAGACCTTTTTCTGTGGGACGCAGATGGTCGTTATATCGAGCGTCGACTGTATTACAAACCCAATCTTTAGCTATACTTGGTAACGTTATAGAGGAAGGAGTGTGGGCTCTACCCCAGAAATGTTCATAACTGACAGCCTAAAAATGAAATTTTAGGCTATGGTAAACTTAGGGGAAAGAGAAGGTTGGTTTTTGTTTCAATTGAAGTTAATTTTACAGTGGCGTAACAAGACTTAGTGGCGCCCGGAGCGAAATTTGAGAATGCCACCCTTAAACAGCAGAACAGCCCCGAAGTGCAAAAACGGGGGGGGGGGGGGGGGCGCGGTATGAGTTTGGTGACCACCACATTTTTTTTCGATCGGTAGGATCCAGATTTATATAACATTTCTATTATGTACACGCACATCCAAGGGTCAAAATTAATGTGCCATTGATATTATTCAGAGACATTAGGTTCAATAAATTTCAACTAATTTTTCCAACCGGTATTCTTTTTTTAGAGAATTGCGTCATGGTATTCGTAAAAGCGATATAAAAATCTAGAAGCTAATATTTGCGCAAAAATAGGTTTAGAAATTGAAGTCTAAAACACACAATTCTAGGCTGCTGTTGATGAAGTGGTTGTTGTGACACACCTTCATCAGTGAGGCTGGGCCTGGGGAAAAGGGAGGGGTTCAGGCGATCACTTCACCCCTCACTATTGAGGAATTTTGAAAGAACCGGTTTTTGCATTGAATTTATATGTTGAATAAAGGAAAACCAAGAAAGCTCCCCTCTATCGAATGTATGAAGGTTAGTCTATGAAGGTTAGCCACAACAACCACTTCATCTCTTTGTTCCTCAAAGCAACAGCTGCTCCTGACAATTTCAAATATCAAGTAGGCACTTCCTTATGTTTAAAGTCTCCGCGAATAGTTTGATAACATTTGCTGGGAAACATTAATAACTTATAACCGTCGCATAAATTATTGAAGGCAATGGCAGAAATAGAGATGCAACAAATTTATTGTTTTTTGTAAACTATTTTTAGCTCCCAAATCCTTAAAATATAACTACAAAATACTTAACTTACTCTCATATTAGCTCATGAAATTTTAAATTCATGAAGAGCTGTAAAATTACAAACCGATCGAAGTGTTAAATTTCTTTATAGTAGAGTAAATGAAATCCTTGGGATATAAAATTGTGTACATGAAATAGAGAAATTTCTAAAGGGGCAGGGTGTCCGGTGTGCAATAAGGGCGTAACTTGGTTTGTTTGTGCCCTTCCCCCTTGATCCTCGCAGCAAAAAAGCGCTCCCATAGTCGTAAATTGCATTCACGCCCCAATAATACGACATACTTGAAATTTGAACCAGTGCTTCACTTAAACTCCTGAGCTGCCCCCTTCAAGTCGACGCTAGTTACGCCGCTGGTGTGAAATTACAAGTACTGAAGAATAAACACGAAAACATTAAAAATGAAATATTATACACTAAACACACTGGTCGAATTGCATAATTTACTGTTCGTCAGCATCAAGATCAAAATAATTTTAAATGAACTGCAATTAAAAAAGTTATAAGATAGGTAAAATTATTACTTTATGCATTATCCTTTTATGAACAAATAAATAACATTTTTTCAAAGATAGACGAAATGCATACATTGTACTTACGACTAGTTGCGATGTTGCCGAATATTTCTACTGCACAAAAAGTTTTAGAGCAATGACTCTCTCATATTCACAATCAGAATTTACTTATAAAGTTGCAAAAGTTCAAGACTATCCAAATTTCATTAATTCGTTTAGCAATTAAAAAAAATCGATTTCTTTTTTCTTACAAAAACACTAAAATGTCGGTTGGATTCGGGCTGTCTAAAAATGCTCTATCTGATCCTTTCTGGCGCTGTATCAGAACCTGTGCACCTAACAGGATGAATTAAAGTCAATTTTTCCTATTTGTTTAGAACTTTTAGGTGATTCTGCAGCCAATTTTTAGGGACAAAAAAAACCTAATTTTTGTCGTTTTTTACTTATGACTGAGTTTGAAAAATACAAATTTTGTTTTGGAGCAGAAACAACGCTGAGAAACGGGGAGATGACACTTCAAAACAAGTTGGCAAATGAAAAATGACTACAAACCCAATTTGAGAGCCTTTTTCCCGACAGGCGACCGGTCGGGTGATAAGACAGTATAATAACAGCTTCCTTGAAAATAGTCCTTTTGACCATTGTCCATTAACCGATTTCGGTTGATTCGTCGGCGTTCTTTGAAGGGATTGCTTCCTGTGAACCCTGTGGGAATAGAGTGCAGTGAGGGACAATTAAGTTTTGCTATTATCAGTCTCAATGGGCGGGTTCTAATAAAAGATTACAGCTGCTATTTGAGCAATTTCTTTTATTATCCTTTCTTTAAACTACTCTTTAGGGCTTGGGGGTACTTCATACTGTTCCAGCTACTCGTATCAGTGCTTTTTGTTACTCCTCTTTTTAGCCCCATGTCATTCAGAATCATTTGAAATACTCTGATGAGAGTCGGACGCGGGAGTGACTTTATTACATAGGCTATTTTGAAGAATAGCAAGGAAGCAAAGTAAAAAGTATACCTAGGGGGTGCAGAAAAAGCCGAAACCTGACGTCACCCTGTGGCCATTGTCCTCCCCCCTCCTCCCCTTAGCTTAGACCATAAACTAGATAGACAAGGTTTGGGGGCGGGGTCGGTAAGCAGGAGTCTTTCCCTGGAAAACAGCTGACGGAGTCCTTCGGTGAGAGAGGGCTTCGTCTTCCTATGCTAATTCTCGTAGAGATTTGAAGAGTGATTTATTTTATTTTTTTATTATATGACAGAAACATTTTAGCACAATTATTTTCTATCACACGCAAGAACACAGTTCATAGATTAATGGACAAGCGTTTTTTTATTGATACTATCAATATTTAATTAGTAATAGTGATTTGAACATGATCTTATATATTGAGCTCATTGAGAAGGAGAGTTAGTTTCTTGCTTACTTTTTCGAAACGCAATGACATACACTAAATCTCTTTGCAATAATACAATTCGTATTGCTTTTACAAGGTTTTTAACTGACTTCATCCTCATTATGTCTTGCTCTTGAGATATCAATGCGAAAAATAAAAATATATGTAATATTTCGTTAAAGGGCCAAACACAAACATAAAATTTACTTAAATTCTTTTCTTTTCCCAGTTCATTGAAAAATAAGGAAGGAAAAACAAAAGCGTTTTAGCTGTTTTTCTTTTCAAAATCTGAAATAAATCAACAACATGAAGAAAAAATTTTAGTTTAGAAATTGTTATCTAAATTTTTTTGTTCCGAAAATTGCTTACTTTACAAAATTATCAGTTAAAAATTTAATTTTTCTCCGGTAAGTTCGTAAATCTAAAATTAATAGTCATGTGACATTAGCCTGTAGGACTGAAAACATCGGTTTGATAACCTTCATAACTGATTTCACGCTTCGGGGGGGGGGGGGGGGGTTCGTAAAATTGAGACAAGGGGAGGGGGTAACAAGAAGTGTGACATCATGCTTATGCAACATAGCGTGGCATGTGAAAAAAGCGAGACATCATTTATGGACGGTCCTGTAGCGTCTTCTTGGCGACCGCATCCGGTCAGAAGGGGCATCCGGTCCTTTTTGCCTCGTTCCGACGTATCCACTTTCCCCTCGGTCTCCTTTCATGTTATCGGCGTCGAGAAAAATAATACTTCAAAAATCCAGATGCTTGCTGACTTCGTCCGTCCGAATTTGGCCCCTGACCTCTGGCATCCGTTTAGCCCAAAATCTATTTCCGTTCCCAGGGTTGTGTGCCCGCCGACAAAAGGGGCTGCCGCATCCCTCTCGATTTTATCTGAAAAGGGGCTGGGCAGTTTCCGGAGTCCTGGCCAACGGACATGTAAGGAGAAGTAAGAAAATTCTGAGTTCGAGGAGAACATCTTTTGACGAGGAGAGAAACGGACGTGTTCCTTCCGACCTCGGTCACTGTCTACCAACCCTAAGTTTTGATGAAGCTGTAAATAATATGTAAATAAAATCTTGTTAAGTTTTACCATCGAAGTCATGCTTTACCACTCGGCATATATACAAGTCCTCAAGATGTTACAGCTATATTTTGGTGTTCAGCGGTGCGAAGCGTAGACAGTGATAAAAAAGTATCCGATTTCTCCCTTCTCCATGAAGACAAACGAATGCTTGCCTTTCGAAAGGAGATGTTTCTGCACCCCGCAGAGAAGATATACTCGCCCCGAGTGAATGAGACTTTCAGCACCCTGCTGTGAGCCTTGCCGTTGAATCGAAGGAAGAGAGCTCCGAGAAGTGTTTCTTCCGTTCATTTTTCGTTTTGAGGAAAAAAAGATTTGTTGTGCTTTGCGAACATCCAGTTTGCAGTTAGGAAACGTCCGTTTCCCCGTGTCATTTCGTGTTGCAGCTACCCTGGCTGAAAAGAAGAAAAATTTTTTGTTGTGCTTTGCGAACATCCAGTTTGCAGTTAGGAAACGTCCGTTTCCCCGTGTCATTTCGTGTTGCAGCTACCCTAGCTGAAAAGAAGAAAAAGATTTGTTGTGCTTTGCGAACATCCAGTTTGCAGTTAGGAAACATCCGTTTCCCCGTGTCATTTCGTGTTGCAGCTACCCTAGCTGAAAAGAAGAAAAAGATTTGTTGTGCTTTGCGAACATCCAGTTTGCAGTTAGGAAACGTCCGTTTCCCCGTGTCATTTCGTGTTGCAGCTACCCTAGCTGAAAAGAAGAAAAAGATTTTTGTTGTGCTTTGCGAACATCCAGTTTGCAGTTAGGAAACGTCCGTTTCCCCGTGTCATTTCGTGTTGCAGCTACCCTGGCTGAAAAGAAGAAAAAATTTTGTTGTGCTTTGCGAACATCCAGTTTGCAGTTAGGAAACATCCGTTTCCCCGTGTCATTTCGTGTTGCAGCTACCCTAGCTGAAAAGAAGAAAAAGATTTGTTGTGCTTTGCGAACATCCAGTTTGCAGTTAGGAAACGTCCGTTTCCCCGTGTCATTTCGTGTTGCAGCTATCCTGGCTGAAAAGAAAAAAAATTTTTTTTGTTGTGCTTTGCGAACATCCAGTTTGCAGTTAGGAAACGTCCGTTTCCCCGTGTCATTTCGTGTTGCAGCTATCCTGGCTGAAAAGAAGAAAAATTTTGTTGTGCTTTGCGAACATCCAGTTTGCAGTTAGGAAACGTCCGTTTCCCCGTGTCATTTCGTGTTGCAGCTACCCTGGCTGAAAAGAAGAAAAATTTTTGTTGTGCTTTGCGAACATCCAGTTTGCAGTTAGGAAACGTCCGTTTCCCCGTGTCATTTCGTGTTGCAGCTATCCTGGCTGAAAAGAAGAAAAAGATTTGTTGTGCTTTGCGAACATCCAGTTTGCAGTTAGGAAACGTCCGTTTCCCCGTGTCATTTCGTGTTGCAGCTATCCTGGCTGAAAAGAAGAAAAAATTTTTGTTGTGCTTTGCGAACATCCAGTTTGCAGTTAGGAAACGTCCGTTTCCCCGTGTCATTTCGTGTTGCAGCTATCCTGGCTGAAAAGAAGAAAAATTTTTTGTTGTGCTTTGCGAACATCCAGTTTGCAGTTAGGAAACGTCCGTTTCCCCGTGTCATTTCGTGTTGCAGCTATCCTGGCTGAAAAGAAGAAAAATTTTGTTGTGCTTTGCGAACATCCAGTTTGCAGTTAGGAAACTTCCGTTTCCCCGTGTCATTTCGTGTTGCAGCTATCCTGGCTGAAAAGAAGAAAAATTTTTTGTTGTGCTTTGCGAACATCCAGTTTGCAGTTAGGAAACGTCCGTTTCCCCGTGTCATTTCGTGTTGCAGCTATCCTGGCTGAAAAGAAGAAAAATTTTTTTTGTTGTGCTTTGCGAACATCCAGTTTGCAGTTAGGAAACGTCCGTTTCCCCGTGTCATTTCGTGTTGCAGCTACCCTGGCTGAAAAGAAGAAAAATTTTTTTTGTTGTGCTTTGCGAACATCCAGTTTGCAGTTAGGAAACGTCCGTTTCCCCGTGTCATTTCGTGTTGCAGCTATCCTGGCTGAAAAGAAGAAAAATTTTTTTTGTTGTGCTTTGCGAACATCCAGTTTGCAGTTAGGAAACGTCCGTTTCCCCGTGTCATTTCGTGTTGCAGCTACCCTGGCTGAAAAGAAGAAAAATTTTTTTTGTTGTGCTTTGCGAACATCCAGTTTGCAGTTAGGAAACGTCCGTTTCCCCGTGTCATTTCGTGTTGCAGCTACCCTGGCTGAAAAGAAGAAAAATTTTTTTGTTGTGCTTTGCGAACATCCAGTTTGCAGTTAGGAAACGTCCGTTTCCCCGTGTCATTTCGTGTTGCAGCTACCCTGGCTGAAAAGAAGAAAAATTTTTTTTGTTGTGCTTTGCGAACATCCAGTTTGCAGTTAGGAAACGTCCGTTTCCCCGTGTCATTTCGTGTTGCAGCTACCCTGGCTGAAAAGAAGAAAAATTTTTTTTGTTGTGCTTTGCGAACATCCAGTTTGCAGTTAGGAAACGTCCGTTTCCCCGTGTCATTTCGTGTTGCAGCTACCCTGGCTGAAAAGAAGAAAAATTTTTTTTGTTGTGCTTTGCGAACATCCAGTTTGCAGTTAGGAAACGTCCGTTTCCCCGTGTCATTTCGTGTTGCAGCTACCCTGGCTGAAAAGAAGAAAAATTTTTTGTTGTGCTTTGCGAACATCCAGTTTGCAGTTAGGAAACGTCCGTTTCCCCGTGTCATTTCGTGTTGCAGCTACCCTGGCTGAAAAGAAGAAAAATTTTTTTTGTTGTGCTTTGCGAACATCCAGTTTGCAGTTAGGAAACGTCCGTTTCCCCGTGTCATTTCGTGTTGCAGCTACCCTGGCTGAAAAGAAGAAAAATTTTTTTTGTGTGCTTTGCGAACATCCAGTTTGCAGTTAGGAAACGTCCGTTTCCCCGTGTCATTTCGTGTTGCAGCTATCCTGGCTGAAAAGAAGAAAAATTTTTTTTGTTGTGCTTTGCGAACATCCAGTTTGCAGTTAGGAAACGTCCGTTTCCCCGTGTCATTTCGTGTAGCAGCTACCCTGGCTGAAAAGAAGAAAAATTTTTTTTGTTGTGCTTTGCGAACATCCAGTTTGCAGTTAGGAAACGTCCGTTTCCCCGTGTCATTTCGTGTTGCAGCTATCCTGGCTGAAAAGAAGAAAAATTTTTTTTGTTGTGCTTTGCGAACATCCAGTTTGCAGTTAGGAAACGTCCGTTTCCCCGTGTCATTTCGTGTTGCAGCTACCCTGGCTGAAAAGAAGAAAATTTTTTTTGTTGTGCTTTGCGAACATCCAGTTTGCAGTTAGGAAACGTCCGTTTCCCCGTGTCATTTCGTGTTGCAGCTACCCTGGCTGAAAAGAAGAAAAATTTTTTTTGTTGTGCTTTGCGAACATCCAGTTTGCAGTTAGGAAACGTCCGTTTCCCCGTGTCATTTCGTGTTGCAGCTACCCTGGCTGAAAAGAAGAAAAATTTTTTTTGTTGTGCTTTGCGAACATCCAGTTTGCAGTTAGGAAACGTCCGTTTCCCCGTGTCATTTCGTGTTGCAGCTACCCTGGCTGAAAAGAAGAAAAATTTTTTTTGTTGTGCTTTGCGAACATCCAGTTTGCAGTTAGGAAACGTCCGTTTCCCCGTGTCATTTCGTGTTGCAGCTACCCTGGCTGAAAAGAAGAAAAATTTTTTTTGTTGTGCTTTGCGAACATCCAGTTTGCAGTTAGGAAACGTCCGTTTCCCCGTGTCATTTCGTGTTGCAGCTACCCTGGCTGAAAAGAAGAAAAATTTTTTTTGTTGTGCTTTGCGAACATCCAGTTTGCAGTTAGGAAACGTCCGTTTCCCCGTGTCATTTCGTGTTGCAGCTACCCTGGCTGAAAAGAAGAAAAATTTTTTTTGTTGTGCTTTGCGAACATCCAGTTTGCAGTTAGGAAACGTCCGTTTCCCCGTGTCATTTCGTGTTGCAGCCACCCTGGCGAAAGTTTTGCAGTTTCAAAACAACCTGTTTCAAGAATTTTGTGTTACAGCCGTGTTGAAGTTCTTTTATATTGCAGTCACCCTGACTGATATGAAGAAATCCGTTTTCAACAATTTTCTGAGAGTAGGAGATATCCGGTTCTCCGAAGAATAGTCAAATAGAATTTGAGATTTTCGCTGAATCCATCAGTGCGCGTGTATGTGTTTGAGTGTGAAAAAAAAATATGTTCCAAATAGGATTACCAATGCTGCAGAGAGGACAACCATCAAACGTGAGTATCTTTTTCTTAAATTGTTGGTTGTGAGTTAAATTTTCTAAAATTAAACAGTGCATTTGCTTGATAAAGTCATTTTCTCTTGAAGTGCTTTAAAATCATGTCACTGTGTTAATTGAAGAATAATTCAATGCATGTGGAATTACCCTGAGGTAAACAATTAGAGTACTATATTGTTTTGTTTATAATTTCATTTTGATTTGTGAAAAATTTTTGTAGTGATTTAATTCCTTAAGTATGGCATTTTTAAATAAATTAAAAAAGGAAGATTTGCAAAATCTTGCATCAGAGCTTGGTATAGAGGTTACACCCATGTTAAAAAAAATAGATTTGGTCGACTTGATCACTGGAAATGCAAGGTACGAGGAAAACCTAGTTAAGGATTTTGCTGATGAGATTGTTCAGACTAGACTCGAAAGGGAAATAGAGGAAAAAGAAAGGGTCGAAAGAGAGAACGAATGGGAAAGAAAAAGGGTCGAAAGAGAGAACGAATGGGAAAGAAAAAGGGTCGAGAGAGAGAACGAATGGGAAAGAAAAAGGGTCGAGAGAGAGAACGAATGGGAAAGAAAAAGGGTCGAAAGAGAGAAAAAAAGGGCCGAAAGAGAGAACAAAAGGGTCGAAAGAGAGAAAGAATGGGAAAAAGAAAATGAAGAAAGACAGTTTAAGCTGCGAGAAATATATCGCGAAATCGCATATATCAAAAGCTTAAATAGATTATCCCACAAATCCCGTGTTAGCGTTGTGCACTCTAACGTACAAATTTTAGAAACAAATACTGAGTCACAGAAGTTTCCCTTAATCGAAAAAAATCCTACTGAGTCTGAATTAGAGCACCCTGCTCATGAATTGATAATAGATATGGAGAGAGAGAACACAGGTTCTAAGGAGAATAATTTAGATTATGTCAGAAATGGGATGATAGGTGTTGCAGAAAAGAACACAGGTTCTAAGGATGTCGATTGTGTAGGAAAGTTGATTTTAGATATCGCAGAGATAAGTCGTACTGAGACGAAAGTAGAGCACCCTGCTCATGAATTGATAATAGATATGGTGAAGGAGAACACAGATTCTAAGGAGAATAGTTTAGATTATGTCAGAAATGGGATGATAGGTGTTGCAGAAAAGAACACAGGTTCTAAGGATAGGAGTGTCGATTGTGTAGGAAAGTTAGTTTTAGATATCGAAGAGAAGAACATAGGTTCTGAGGAAAATAATTTCGATTATGTCGAAAAGGGGATAATAGATATGGAGAGAGAGAACACAGGTTCTAAGGGGAATAATTTAGATTTTGTCAGAAATGGGATGATAGGTGTTGCAGAAAAGAACACAGGTTCTAAGGATGTCGATTGTGTAGGAAAGTTGATTTTAGATATCGCACAGATAAGTCGTACTGAGACGAAAGTAGAGCACCCTGCTCATGAATTGATAATAGATATGGTGAAGGAGAACACAGATTCTAAGGAGAATAGTTTAGATTATGTCAGAAATGGGATGATAGGTGTTGCAGAAAAGAACACAGGTTCTAAGGATAGGAGTGTCGATTGTGTAGGAAAGTTAGTTTTAGATATCGAAGAGAAGAACATAGGTTCTGAGGAAAATAATTTCGATTATGTCGAAAAGGGGATAATAGATATGGAGAGAGAGAACACAGGTTCTAAGGAGAATAATTTAGATTATCTCAGAAATGGGATGATAGGTGTTGCAGAAAAGAACACAGGTTCTAAGGATGTCGATTGTGTAGGAAAGTTGATTTTAGATATCGCAGAGATAAGTCGTACTGAGACGAAAGTAGAGCACCCTGCTCATGAATTGATAATAGATATGGTGAAGGAGAACACAGATTCTGAGGAGAATAGTTTAGATTATGTCAAAAATGGGATGATAGGTGTTGCAGAAAAGAACACAGGTTCTAAGGATAGGAGTGTCGATTGTGTAGGAAAGTTAGTTTTAGATATCGAAGAGAAGAACATAGGTTCTGAGGAAAATAATTTCGATTATGTCGAAAAGGGGATAATAGATATGGAGAGAGAGAACACAGGTTCTAAGGGGAATAATTTAGATTATGTCAGAAATGGGATGATAGGTGTTGCAGAAAAGAACACAGGTTCTAAGGATGTCGATTGTGTAGGAAAGTTGATTTTAGATATCGCAGAGATAAGTCGTACTGAGACGAAAGTAGAGCACCCTGCTCATGAATTGATAATAGATATGGTGAAGGAGAACACAGATTCTAAGGAGAATAGTTTAGATTATGTCAGAAATGGGATGATAGGTGTTGCAGAAAAGAACACAGGTTCTAAGGATAGGAGTGTCGATTGTGTAGGAAAGTTAGTTTTAGATATCGAAGAGAAGAACATAGGTTCTGAGGAAAATAATTTCGATTATGTCGAAAAGGGGATAATAGATATGGAGAGAGAGAACACAGGTTCTAAGGAGAATAATTTAGATTATCTCAGAAATGGGATGATAGGTGTTGCAGAAAAGAACACAGGTTCTAAGGATGTCGATTGTGTAGGAAAGTTGATTTTAGATATCGCAGAGATAAGTCGTACTGAGACGAAAGTAGAGCACCCTGCTCATGAATTGATAATAGATATGGTGAAGGAGAACACAGATTCTGAGGAGAATAGTTTAGATTATGTCAAAAATGGGATGATAGGTGTTGCAGAAAAGAACACAGGTTCTAAGGATAGGAGTGTCGATTGTGTAGGAAAGTTAGTTTTAGATATCGAAGAGAAGAACATAGGTTCTGAGGAAAATAATTTCGATTATGTCGAAAAGGGGATAATAGATATGGAGAGAGAGAACACAGGTTCTAAGGAGAATAATTTAGATTATGTCAGAAATGGGATGATAGGTGTTGCAGAAAAGAACACAGGTTCTAAGGATGTCGATTGTGTAGGAAAGTTGATTTTAGATATCGCAGAGATAAGTCGTACTGAGACGAAAGTAGAGCACCCTGCTCATGAATTGATAATAGATATGGTGAAGGAGAACACAGATTCTAAGGAGAATAGTTTAGATTATGTCAGAAATGGGATGATAGGTGTTGCAGAAAAGAACACAGGTTCTAAAGATAGGAGTGTCGATTGTGTAGGAAGGTTAGTTTTAGATATCGAAGAGAAGAACATAGGTACTAAGGAAAAAAATTCCGATTGTTTAGGAAATGGTATTTCAGCAGTTTTGGAAAAGAACACAGACTCTGAAAAAAATTCCGATTTCATGGGAACAGAAGTTCCATTTGATAGTGAAAGTAGAGAGAAGAGGGAGAAAGATAAATTTCCCCCTGTAGTGACCAGAAGTCGGAACCGCGACAAAAAGGGGGTAGCAAAAGTCCCCTCGGTGGGTTCGAGAAGCCCCTTAGCATTCTCGTGATCTTTTGGAGCAATGCAAATGTTGGTAACTTTTCGAAAAAAAAATCTGCGCCCTGTTGGCGGGGAAAAAAAAAGGAAAAACAAGATTGGCGTTTTGTTGGGTTGGACATGCCAGACTTTTTGCCGCCCTCTGAAACTGCCGCCGGGGTGGACCGCCCCCCGCTCTAGTTACACCACTGTAATTTTAGACTGTTTTAGGTAAAACTTTTAGGTGATTCTAGGGAAGAAAGAATTCGTGCGCTTCCTCTCGCGAATCTCTAAAAGCAAATTTAGGATTATCTTTGATGACGTAAGGAAAGATGGGGAGAGGGGTATTAAAGACTCTCTCCCCCCCCCCGGAAAATTTTCAAAATTGAAATCGTAATAAGAAGCTCCGTCTAGAGCTAGACGAGCTTACTCTTACGTATACGCTCCCCCCCCCCCTTCCTACTTCAAATTTATAATCTCGCTATCTCTCTCTCTCTCTCTCTTTCTCATAAGCTTTAGTTCTTAATTACTTCAAATATGCTTTTTTCAACGGTTAATACACATTCACTCACTCATTCAGTCATTTATTTATTTATTTATTTATTCAGTCATTTTCATTTAGTCATTCATTGTCCATAGGCACTAATGTTAAGATTTTTTTAACTGTTCAAAACTAAACGAAAAATTGTTCAAATCGAAATTAAAATATAGAAATGAGGTCCCCTCGCCGAGCTCTTTTGAATACAAAAAAAAAAAAAAAAAAAAATCTTTCGAATTGTAGAAATCCCTCAAAAGTTATTAGGGGGGAATAGACAGACACACATTTCATCCATCTCAAAACCGTACTTTCAATTTTTCTTATTTTTCAATCTTTATTTAATTACTTCACTTATTTTTAACGAAATTTTTTCAATATATTAAGCCTGTTTTCATGCTGTATTATTATTATTTTTTTACTTCCACGGGAAAGTGGCTAATTAACGCATTTTTAGATGATTTCTGATGAAGTTATGGGAAAGTAGGTTCGGAAACGTTGTATGGTACTTTTTCGACATTGTAGTTCTAAAAGCGCAATTAGCGTGTCTTTTTTTCTGTTAATTAAAAGCCTCCTCTCCCAGAATATTTTTCCAATTTGAGTTCCAAAAACGCAATTTTAGGTGATCTTTGGCGACGTCAGGGGATGCATCTGCTTTCCCTCAAATATTTCTAAAAACAAAATTTTAGGCTATAGGAGGAGGGATGGTGTATTCGTTGCTTTCCAGCGGATTGTTTTTGAAATTAGCTTCCTAAAAAGTCTTTTGACAATATTTGATAACTTTAAGTATCCGTCAGAAATTTTTGAAGTTTATGCATTCAGAAAACGTTTTTGCATTGATAACCAGAGAAAGTGGAAACTGCAGAAGCATTCATGAATACTGTGGGGTTTCGTATGTTATCAAGGAACGCGGAGATCACAAACTCACTTGTAGCATTTTTAGTACTTTTATTTATGCCTTTGATTAAATATTGCTATATACAGTACTCCTTACCCACATGTTTTTTTTCTGGGAGGTCTCGAGGATTGCGTCCTCTCCTTTATTACAAGTCCAGGCAGCACCGAATGCCCCTTTCTTCTCACCGCCCATTCCCACGGTTGGTCCACGTTCCCTTAGAGTCTAAGGCTTAGACGATCGTTTTCCGTGGGACCCTCTCTTCTTGCAGCTGCCGCGGACACCCAGGTGGTCACCACATGTACCCTTAGGTAAAAGAGTTCAGCTCAGGAGCTGATAAATACATGCCGGATTGGAATGATTGAAAAATTAATTTTCGTTTTTTTTTTAAGGAAAAAACGACATTTTTAACAACTATAATGTTTTCCGTTATTTTTTTTTACCGGCACCATCTGCAGTGACTGGGCGACAACATCTCGCCACTGGGCGACATTACTGTCGCCCACTTTCTATCTTATTTTATGCTCTGGGCTGGACACAGCATTTTTTACAAATGGAGTAAATTTTTGTGCCACGTTCGAATGATAGACATTTTAGGTGACCAGTTGAAGGAGGGAATGTGCAGCTTCTGATGGACCGAAGTCTGAAGCACCCATGAATCATGGGTGATGGAGCCATGAACATGTCATGGACTTCATGGGCCATGAACAAATGTCCAAGGGTAGAACTCTGTCTTTGATTCTTCGCCTGCTAATCTCAGCTGAACAGCTGAGCATAATGGAACAGCCTTCCCGCCTTGGGTGGCCCAACCAGGACAATACTCTCCTGACGCACTTCGCCCGATATACGATGTGAGTTGCCAAATCGGGTGACCAATTTGATACCTCACAAAATTAATAATAATAAAGGAAAATTAAAGAAAGAAAAATCAATAGGTCTGACGTACGTCGTAAGTAAGACCAAGGTGCTTTATCTTGGAACCAATTGGACTTAAATTGACTCAGAGATATAGAGAAAAATTATTATAAAAACATCGCATATATTAATCAGTTACATAATTAATTCTTCTTTCGATAGAAGTGAGACTCTTCTTTCAGTTTCTGAACGAATTCTAGAAATTGCCTTTTGTATCTGTCATTTTCCAAGGGACCCATGGTTCCTCCTAGTTCATTCGGTATGATTGATGGATCGTAGACGTTTGACACAGGGCTCGATCCTTGAAAATGTACCTGAAATGCAAACAAAATTTTTTCTTTATAGCCAGGCTCCGGATATTGATGACTTAAAAAATACCTGAATACTCTAAAAATGCACCAAAAATGACCCCAAAAAATGCCAATAACCCTTTAACGATTGGTAAACATATGTTTTGATAACTTTTACTGTCTTAAATGACAGGAGCTAATGGGGGCAATTCACCGTTAGAGGGACTCATGAAAGATCACCGTTGTCACGTGATATCCGCTCTTTGTTGACTAAGATTTTCAATTGAGTTCTATGTGGAGTTCACTAGGCAGGGATCATTCATAAATGATGTCACGCTTCGAGGGGGGGGGAGGGGGGTTCGTGAAATTGTGACAAAGTTTGACAAGGGGAGGAGAGGGGGTAGCAAGAAGTGTGACATCATGCATTATGCAACATAGCGTGACGTGTGACAAAGGGGGGGAGGGGGTTCTGCTGAAGTGTGACATATTGTGACAAAGGGGGGAACGGGGGTCAAATATATGGGAAAAAAGCGTGACGTCATTTATGAACGGCCCCGCAAAATGAGTTATCTTAAAATTAATTAGACTATTTGCACAGCTTTTTCTGATTATAACCCAGTATTTACATTTAATTTAATCATTATAAAAGAAATTTATTAATGATAACAATAGTTATAGTGTTTTATTTTGTGTTAATTTTATGTAATGTAGAAACTTAATTGGTCCTAGTTTTTGATTAGATTTGTCGAACTCGAAGTAAAGCGATGCTACGGCTGCCTTTGTTTACAGTGCTTTCATCGCTGCCACGTGACCAATGACGTTGCTTGAATTGCTTCCATTGCCCTGACTAATTAAATGTTTTTTTTTTTTTTTTTTTTACTTTTTCAAAGACCGCATACGAAAGTAAGGTTTTTATTATCTTGAAAAACTTCTTTCAATTCAGACATAATTTTACCATAATAAAAGAAGAGCTCTGCCTGGCAGAGTGCCAAGAAGAATCCATTCATGTTCAAGGGAGGAACTGCTGGTATAACGAATGTGCCGTTTCTGTTCACTTTTTAGTTTGTTTAGCAGACTTGATTTCTTCCGAACGGATGCTATTTGCCAATTTATAAATTTTCTTCCTTTCAACAAACAGAGAAGAAAACATTCTGATTCGCATTCCAATAAACACACCTGCAAAACGAACTTCCCTAAAACTCGAATGAATTCGTTCTTTTCTGCCAGAGCGTCCAAGTATCAGAACGTCGGGGTCGAACTGCATCTTGTGATCACTTTGCGGAAAATAAAGAAAATTTCGGGAAATGTATTTCTCTTAATGCAATTGAAGGGTCCACTGTAAAAACGACCTAAGTCACATACTACTTTTTGAACTTTGCTTTATGTTTTATTCAAATAATTTCTCTATCTCTATCTTCTCTATCTCTACTAATAACAAGAAGTTCCGTCTAGAACTATACGAGCCTACTTTCCCGTATGCATCCAACTTCAAATTTATAATCTAGCTATTTCTCTCTCTCTTTCTCGTTTAGCTTTAGTTCTTAATTGCTTCAAATATAC
Source organism: Octonoba sinensis (assembly GCA_038502835.1). NCBI lineage: Eukaryota > Metazoa > Arthropoda > Arachnida > Araneae > Uloboridae > Octonoba > Octonoba sinensis. The sequence goes on along the minus strand of CM076601.1, from coordinate 20,873,946 downwards.
CTTTTTCAACGGTTAATAGATATTCATTCAATCATTCATTTATTAAGTCATTCATGTATTTCGTCACTCATTTATTCATTCATTCTTTTGCTTATTCATTTAATCATTCATTGATTCAAAAATATTCTTGAAAATCCCGATCAAAAAATTTCATAGGAAAATAGGCTCCTTAGTTCTGGATGTACTTTCTATTTGTACATGTTCTACGTCATAAGAGCTTTCTGATAAAGTTTGTTCCAAGCAAATCGGTCAGTTAGATCAGGAATAATATAGGATTGAAATTTCCCCGTAGGCGGTATGTTAATTTTTTTTGAACTGTTCAAAAAAGAACAAAAATTGCTCAAATCAATATTGCACGCCAAGAACTTCTTCCAGTGAGCTTGTTCATGGGAACTTGGATCTTGTACCCAAAGTTTTCATAATTTGCTTCATTTTCACCCATAGGCGATAATGTTAAAATTTTTTGAACTGTTCAAAAATGAACAAAAATTGCTCAAATCAATATTGCACGCCAAGAACTTCTTCCAGTGAGCTTGTTCTTGGGAACTTGGATCTTGTACCCAAAGTTTTCATAATTTGCTTCATTTTCACCCATAGGCGATAATGTTAAAATTTTTTGAACTGTTCAAAAAAGAACAAAAATTGCTCAAATCAATATTGCACGCCAAGAACTTCTACCAGTGAGCTTGTTCATGGGAACTTGGATCTTGTACCCAAAGTTTACATAATTTGCTTCATTTTCACCCATAGGCGATAATGTTAAAATTTTTTGAACTGTTCAAAATTGAACGAAAAATTGTTCAAATCAAAAGTAAAATATGGAAATGAGATGTCCTCGCTAAGATCTTTCGAATGCAAAAAGAATTTTTCGAATCGGACAATTCGTTCAAAAGTTATTAGGGGGGGACAGACCGACAGACAGACACACTTTTTTCCCATCACAAAACCCTACTTTCAAATTTTTTATTTTTCAATCTTTATTTAATTACTTAACTTATTTTTGACTCTTCTTGATTTTTAACGATATTTTCACGATACATTAAGCCTTCTTTCATGCTTTATTATTATTTTTTTTACTTTTACGGGAAAGTAGGCTAATAAAGCAGCAAGTATGTGTGTCTGTCTGTCTGTGTCCGGCGTGTGGCCAAGACCATTCGGTGGATTTTCACGAAATTTGGTACGAAATTAGTTTGGAACATGGGGGTGTGCACCTCGGAGAGTTTTTTCTGAAATTCGAATTTATTCTTTTTTTATTCCAATTTATATCCGAAAATTTCCTAAAATAATCGTTTTCTATGGGAAGGAATGATCGTATCGTTTCGAGTTTGATACTGTTGAAAAGCGCATAAAAAAAAAAAAAACAGTTTTTCGTTACGTGCTAAAATTCGAAGCCTCTAAATGAACTAGAAAAGAAGTTATAAACGTTTTTCTTTGTAGTTCGAAATTATTTTTTTCTTGGTAATTAACTTTAATTTTATTTGAATTGTTACCATGGCGACTGGCTTATAATCCTTTTTTTAACGAACTAAAATTTATTTCTTGCGGTTTTTAGCATTTTGAGGATCAACCTATTTTTATTAGTTTATTTCTTTTTTTTTTTTTTTTTTGATTATTCTTCTTCTTTAAAACGAATTAAAATTTATTTCCTGCGGCTCACGGGCGTTCGATAGCGCTTTTCTTATATTTACTTATTTTGACATGCATTTTATGGGACCATTCTCCATACTGCACAGGGGTTTTTAAATAAATGTTATCCTTTATAGCGACTTTTGTTATTCCAACTATTTATTACTGTTTATATTTTTATTTATTTATTTTTTCTCGAGCGAATTAGCACTCTTGCTATTTGCCTATTTGAGGTCGGCTGAAATGTTTTTCCGCTTTCAAAGCTTTACTTGCTGTTGTTAATTTCTGCAAGCTACAAAATTTCGTCGTTCTGTTTTACTGTCAATGAATAATATATAAAATCTAATTATGCTAAAAATTTATTAATTAAACCTATTCTAATGTATTATAATCGTCCTTTCTGTGTAGGTGCTTGAACTAAACAAACAAAATGCGTTTTCTCTTAAACATTTTCTTTTTCCCTTTGTTTCGTTTCTTTTCTTTTTTCCTTTTTGTTGTGTGTGTTTTGTAAAAAAAAAAAAATGCTTAAATGTGGAGGATCGCTGGTTCATTGCCTTGGGCGGATAGTTTTTAATTATGTGGAACGCTATGCATTTTAATAAAATTACATTATTTACACATAAAAAAGTTACCACTATATAGATAATGGCGAACGGACTGGTCTTTTCATTTTTTAACGCGGGCATAGCCGTGCGGGTACCGCTAGTATAATATAAATATTAATTTTAACTATAAGTGCCTACTTTTCCGTGACACAAAATTCAAATTTATAACACATATATTTATAATTCATAATTTATATTCATTTATAAAGCAAAGTTCAAAAAGTAGTATGTGACTCAGGGGGGTTTTCCAGTACGCCCTTCAATTAGTTAATCACTATTAAAAATGTATAAAAAATCTCTATATATAATGTCTCGTAGAGGTTTGAGATTTTGAAATAACTTTAAATGAAAACTTAAGAAAAATCCAGTTTTTTAGACCTTAGCTTAAATTTTGCTTCTAACATAATGTAAAAGAATGTTCCCAAAACGAAATGCTTTAAATAATACTCACTCTTTGTGTGAATTTTAATGGTAAAAACGGTCAAAGGGCCCTCAGCCACAGGTAACGGATCAATGAAAATTCATTGAAGAAGTCTATTCTCTGTTCCCTAAATGGACAAGAGTTCTGAAAGAAAAGTAAGAATTACATTTATTTCTTGGTGAAAAAATATTTGTGTTCTTTAAATTGTCGTTCTCATTTGTTTCAATATTTTTAAAGTTCCCCTCTGATCGTAGGATAAAATTTAAGAAAGTTCAGTAGAGCCGCGGTTATCCGAGCCCCGACCAACCGAGTTCCGGTTTAACCGAGGTAGATAAGTTCTTGAAAAAAGGGCCTTTAGCACGTGCATTTTCTTCTTCTTTTTTTTTTTTTTTGGCGTGCCATTGGCGCCCGTGCCAAACGGAAAATTCTTGTTAACTTCTTCAAGAAATGACTTTTTAAACTGGAGCATGTGCTCTACGTCTGTATGTAGGGTACAATAACACATTTGTATGTCTGTAACATCATTTTTTCATTATATATTACGTACAATAAATGCCTTTTTTCACCTCTTTGACGACACTTTTACGCATTTTACCAGTTTACCCACTTTTTTCCCTTTAGATTTGGACATAGTCCGTCTTATCCGAGGTACTCTTGGTCCACATTACCTCGGATAATTGAGGCTCTACTATAACTTATTTCTGAGATATTTTTAATGAGAGCCAACTTTTTAGCCAAAATTTTTTTATTGTATGCAAATGCCATGAAACACAATGTAATGAATATGCAACAATGTGTTTTGAACATATTACTCGATAATGGAAAAAGAAATTAGATACAAGCGATTTTTTCAAGCAAAATTTTCTTTTGAAACAGCTCTTAGTTTTTTTTTTTTTTGACCTAAATCATTTTATTTAAATTCAATACAGATAGTTGCCTCGTCGATGTGGTGTCTAACTCTATTTCACCAAAGGGTAGATTTAAGAAATTTTGTGGCTTGCTTTGAAATTTTGCAACCGCGAAATGATTTATAGTACATTAAGATGAAAATATTTGCAATCATGCGGTAAAAATATTCATAAAGAAACCTGGGGCTGCTTGCCGACCGCTCCGTTAGTTCTTTTGTAGGCAGATTGGTTCTTGGTCGAGCTTTACTTTATCTAGTATCGACTTTACCTACTTGCTGTGTCTAGTTCTTTAAGGTCTAAATATAGCATTATTGCATTCGTATTTCTCGCCATTAGTGAGAGTACTTTATGTATTATTTTCGTTTTACAATTTTTATTTTCGTTCGCGTTAAATCCAGAAATGTACCTCGGACCAATTTGAAGACTATTACTATATATTATTCAAAATTAGCAGTCAATAATTAAATCAATACCAGGGGGTCTAATAATATACTTAGGAATCACCTTTTGAGTATTTTGTCACATTTGAACTGAACTTTGAGATGCAAATTTTAAAAATGTGTATTTTTATAAACAATATCAGTGCTTTTTTTTTTTTCGCTAACCTGACTGCTCATATTTTTCGACTGCAAATTCGATTAGCTAAAAATTGGTCTACTTGTTATGCAACCAAAACCATTTCTGGAATAAAACCATAATTAAAGTCCAAATACTTCAGAAATTGCATTACCGACGTTTTAACGACGCAACAGCGAGATAAGATTTTAAATACACTTAAGCAGTTGATGCCTGTGGAAACCGCGGAATGACCAATTATAGTTACATTAAAGGCGCGTTTACACCAAAGTCTTCCACTAAGTTTTCCACCAGTTGCGGCAATTTGTTGCTTTTTCTACAAAATACAGCAACTTTTTTTATCTTCCACTTGTGGAGAGACAAATCTTCCACTAAATTTTGGTTTTCCGTGGAGTAACGGTAAAGATTGAAGAAAGTTGACAACTACACTCTTAAGCGGTTATCACACGACAGGAATTTTAAAGAAAACGTTACTTCCACCTCGTACTATCAGCAATCTCGGGAGGAAATTTTCGATCCGGAGTTTCCTACAGGTTTGCACCCGGTTTCTCGGACGGTTGCTCATAACGGGCTGCCATTTTCTAATCTGTATGCTCGCGTCGGGCATTTGCTTTCAGTTTTTATACTTGATATTTCGTTCAAACAAGTAGGTTTCTGCATTCAGGGGCACTCCCATGCAAGGTTATGGAAAGTCACTGTGACCTCCCAAAAATTGTTCTTATTCCGCAAATTCTGACAGACCATGGTAAATTTGACCATTTGGTATAACAATAGTTTTTCATTTTTGACTGGCAACTATATAGTTGTCAATAGCAGTTGCAATTGCAAGGCATCAAATTTTATTTTATGTGTACAATGATCACTTATTATCAATAGGATCATGTTTAATTAAGTTTGATCTTCGCGATTCGGTGAAATGCGAAGTTTCAGTCGGGAAATTGAAAATCACCCTCCCGTCCCAAAAATATAAGTTCGAGGCGGCTCTGCCTGCTTAAATATTTCAGAAAATTGTGATCACAAATTGCTGTTATATTATAATGCAATACATTCACATGAAATCTGAAAAAGTTTTGTTAAAACATTATACATATTTTGCGAGTTTTAGTATCAAATTATATGTTATGAGTTTATTCGTCACAAGATCTTTAATTTTAATAGAATTGTATTGAAGCAATGGCTTTCCTAGCATAAGTGTCACCCGGGGGCGATAATTTTTGGTGTGCCCCCGCCCAAAAAAAAGAAGAAAAAGAAAGAAACGTTGTTGTGTTGTATAAACTTGTAGCTTATATTATTTTCAGAGGTGCATAAAAAAACCCTTTAGGAATTTCATTTATTTATTTGGGATAACTTTCACTAAACTACATTTATTTTCAGTTATGATACCTTAAAATAGCACTCTTACAATTGTATAGTTCAAGTTCATGTAGTTTTCTAAAACTCTATCTCATTTTGGCTGTCACCCGGGGTGGCCCGGCCCCTCCACCGTCCGCCGAAGGGACCCTATTGATTATGGATTACAATTTGGTAAAGTATTATTATTTGATATTCTGTGTCTCCTCTAATATCAATCTAATCACTAGTTTTTTTTTTTTTCTTATTATGACTCTAACTGTTCATTTAAAGTTGTATAAAACTATTGTGTACATAAGTAGGAGCGCCACGGGCGGAAATTTTTTTGAGGTGTGCACAACTTACTGAATATGAAACTTCGAATTCTAATGAATCATAAAATAGGACTGCAGTTTTAATTTAATTAAAATAAAATAAGAGGAATTAGTTAAAAAATCATCAAAAATGAAAAACAACATATGATGCCTAGACTATTATTGCTGAACACTCTATTGAATGGTTGTCCATGATATATAAATGAAGAAAAAACAAAAAAGAAAAAAAAACGGTAGTCACTGTCTTTAAATTTATGACCTGAAACGCACTTGCATTTTGGTAGTGATTTCATCATAAGACAGTCTTTGCAATGTCCTGCACTAGTAAAGTAGTGACTTTACATCCTACAAATGTTTTTTCGACATGATTTCGCAAATTTAAACCAACAAAATCTAATTTCGAAATCTCACTCTCGTTTTAACATTTATCCTTCGATCACCACTCTTCAAATCCTTCACCGCCATGTTTACTGGAAAGTTGATTTGACGTCATGAAATCCCAGCTCCATAATTGGTCCTTTCTTGATTTGCCTTAAAATAAACGTTCTAGAGGCAATTTTTTTCTTTCACAGATAACGAATTGCTTCTAATTCGAGCAACCGTGAGTTGATATAGCACACGAGCATTTTGAGGAAACTATGGGGGAAATTGGTAGAAAAACCAGGTTCCGATAGAGTTGACGATTCCCATTACGGTTGCGTTTGCCTGTAATTCCTGTGGTGTGATAACCGCTTTAAATTAAACGTTCTAGAGGCAATTTTTTTCTTGCACTGATAACGAATTGCTTCTAATTCGAGCAACCGTGAGTTGATATAGCACACGAGCATTTTGAGGAAACTATGGGGGAAATTGGTAGAAAAACCAGGTTCCGATAGAGTTGACGATTCCCATTACGGTTGCGTTTGCCTGTAATTCCTGTGGTGTGATAACCGCTTTAAATTAAACGTTCTAGAGGCAATTTTTTTCTTGCACTGATAACGAATTGCTTCTAATTCGAGCAAACGTGAGTTGATATAGCACACGAGCATTTTGAGGAAACTCTGGGGGAAATTGGTAGAAAAACCAGTCTCCGATAGAGTTGACGATTCGTATTACGGTTGCGTTTGCCTGTAATTAATGCCGTGTGATAACCGCTTTAGAAACGCATGCTCAAATCTCACGAAACCTTCGTCGTATTTGACGAAATGGCTTCGTGAAAAATGTTCCGAGTGAACCTTTCGTAAAATTGAAGAAATTTGTATGGTAACTTTTTTAAGACACGTGATAGCGCGAGGAGAGAATCGTTGTAAAGGACGAAATTTTCTTGACGATTGAGGAATCGTCGAAAATGAGGATTCTATTTTTGAGAGCGTAAAAGTGGAAGATTTGTTTCTGCGCGCTTTGCGCTAGCAACCTCTGGGAAACTAGTGGAGAACTGCTCTCTCTCAGCGAGCCCCGGACGTGACAGGGCGCCAATTCTTTGGCAACAAGGAGTCCACTTGTTGCTCTAAGTTTGAGAAGAGCAACTTTTCGCTGGAAACTTTTAAATTTTTACAAACAATTATTTGTCAACCTTTAGTTGTCCACTTTGGTGTAATAAAAAGCGGGATAATCAGTCAGAGGGGTAAAAAAGGTCATTCCGTATGCAATTGCCCTAAAGTTTGATATCTTACCTTAATATATATGAATTTCCTTGCTTCGGTGAAAAATGGTACAACATCAACAGGATTCATATATCCAGGATTTGCCATGCAGTTTATACCACATATGGAAGTGAGGGGGAAGGTAGAAGCAAAATGAAGCAGCGCAGTTGCGCATTTGTACCAATCGTTCACCTTGAAGGCCTTGGGGTCGAATGGTTCTGCAATGAAATAGCAACAGCATTATAGATGGCGAAAATTTAGACATAAATAGAGGATTTTTTCATTCGAAATATCAAAAAATAATTCAATTTATTCGGTTTCGAGTTATAATTCTTTTTGCTCGTTGAGTGTGAAATTTCAATATGTTCGAAAATTACGAGTGATATATGCGATACCACGAACCAGATGCGTATACTTTCTCTTTGGAGCGACATTAAATAATAAACCTGTCAGAGTAGGTTTTTTTTAAAAATAATCTATATAAATAAAAATGTAAGTGTTCGTTTGTGCAAGCCGCAAATATCCGAAAGTACTTGACCGATTGGTTTGAAATTTTTCCCGTAGACAGAGTGATTCAAGCGGATGGTTTATAGACCCGTTAGAAAAAAATCCGACAGGTAGTTCCTTTTTTATTCCAATTTAAGGCAAAATTTCTACATTAATTTCCCATTATGGGGGTCAAAAAAACCTTGCACATATTAATATAATATATCGATCGAAAGCGCTGATTTTTCTGCATAAAATGGAATTTGTTCGAAGTTTCTAAGACAAAAAGAACGCCAGTTATAAGCTTTTTAGTTCGATTTCTTAAGGCTTACCTTGATCCAAAAATAATAATTAGCAGTTTCCTCAACACCGGGTAATATAAGCTATATAAATAAAAATGTAAGTGTTTGCTTGTTCATACAAGGCTGAACGTGACCCAGTTTACGGTTACGATCAAGTTCAGCCTTGGTTCCTAACCTCAAATCTCCGTAAATACTTCGATTGCTTTGAAATTTTATCAGAACATGTGTTTTAATATATCGCTTTTAATTTATTTCAACTTTGATTTAAATATTTCGGTTTTTAATGTTTTATTAAGGAGAATGAGCCACTGCAACTATTGGCAGGGTACAGCTATTTTCATTTTGATTTAATATTTTTTTCTGCTTGTATTGAGGTATTTGTTAGTAGTTTTGCCCTCGAAGATTAAGGGGAACTTTAAAACAAAGACTACTTATTTTGAATAGCAACATTTTAATTCAGCTATTTTCATTTTGATTTAAAATTTTTTTAACTGACTTCACAAATGAAGGAGGTTATACACTCATATTGTACGTATGTCGTTTCTTTTTTTTTTTTTTTTGTTTGTCCACTCATAACTTCTTACCGGATGAACCGATTTTCATGAATTTTTTTTAATCGATCGAGGGTGGTTTCCCATAGGTCCCATACCTTGGTTTGGCCATGTTCGATAATTGGAAAAAAAAAGTAAGGAACTGAAATGTGATAATTTTTTTGCTTTTTCATCCATAACTTTTGACTAAATGAACCGATTTTGATTATTTTTTCTTTGATCGATAGAGGGTCGTCTAACTCAAATCAGTTTGACTACATCTGTTTTTTTTATAAAAAAAACGTTAGGGGTGAAAAATATATATTTTTTCATTTTAATTGGAAAGGCTAGGCTCGATTTGTCTTTGTTAGGAAAGTTGTTAGTAAAAATGAAACTCATTGTTACATTAAAAGCAATTATAACACGAAATAGACTGAAGGCTTCTCTGAAGAAGAAATTAAATCCAATCAGTTTGCTTGCTCTAGTGACCCTTTAAAATCGGTTTTAAAACGAAATTTATGTTACAAACGGTTAGTTTTTAGTGTCATTCCCTCAAATGTTTCCCTTTTGATATGTATGTCTTAAAAATAGAGTATTTATATAAACATGTATTTACACTAAAAATAATAAAATAAAATAATTTTTGGAAAAAATAGAACCGACTTCAAGCTATAAATTGCGCTGAAAAGTAAAAAATAACATTATTCTTTAAACAACTTCGATACGACTTTTAAATATAATTTTTGAAGTCGGTGCAAAATTATGATGGATTTTGATGCAGGATTCCTTTTGTAACTATGAACCAATTACAAATATAAATAGCGTAGAGTTTGCAACAGTTTCAGTGTAAAATAACGCATGGTGTAATTATAATTAGACTGTCATAATTTTGCACCGACTTCAAAAATTATATTTAAAAGTCGTATCGAAATTGTTTAAAGAATAATGTTATTTTTTACTTTTCAGCTCAATTTATAGTTTGAAGTCGGTTCTATTTTTTTCCAAAAATTATTTTATTGTTTTTTCCGTTTGTATTGAAGTATTTGTTAGTATTTTTGCACTCAAAGATTAAATGGAACTTTAAAACAAAGATTACTCATTTTGAATGTTAACAGTTTCATTTAGCTATTTTCATTCTGATGTTAAAATTTTGAAGTATTTTTTAATTATTTTTGAACTTGACGGTTAAGGGAACTTTAAAACACAGATTATTTATTTTGAACGGCAATTTTTTAATTTAGAATTTTTGGTGTTTGTGTTTCTTCTGTTTGGATAAGGCTTATGTTGGAATTTTTCAATGTGCTGAGCCAGACAATATCAAAATCTTCACCGACAATTTAACAAAAAAAAAAAAAAAAAAATGCCCGCAAGCATTGTGAAAAAAAATAAAGCTCAAGACCAATCAATCAAATTGAGCAGTTTAGATTTTCTCATGTGTCCAGTTATAAATTGCGTGTTCTAGAATGGGTAAACCAGACAATCTATATTTTCAGACAATGAAACAACAAGCATTGTCAAATGAAACATATATGTGCTTTTTCTTGCTTTTCCATCGAACCATACTGAGCCACAGCAACGCGTGGCCGGGTACAGCTAGTTATTTATAAATTCATTTAACAAAACCAGAAAGAGCCTACTTTCCCATAATTTGCTGTTATACGTTCCATACATTTTTCTTTCTTCAGAAACACATTTTTCCTTTCTATAAATATGCAATCAAACGAAAAGTAGCTAATATTTCAGGAAAAACTCGGGGGAGTACCCTTTCATTTTATGATTTTTTTAAAATTATTATTTCTAATGGGCTGCTGTTGGCATTTACCGATTGCAGACCTAGTGCGTTGCCCAGAGATTGGTAACATCTCTTTCAACCGCACGACAATGAGTGTGGCACCATCGTCTCATGATAATTTTGGCGTCCAGTTTCTCCACCTGAAAGGGCGAGCCCCCGGACTCTGTTGATGCGAAATTGCACTAGGGATTTAATTTAGCCGAGATCCAAATGTCTACTCAAGGGATCTTTTACAGGCCGTATAATTATACGACATGGGCGCAGATGATTTTCTGCATCTTAGAAATCCACAGACACTGCCAGGCCCAATTCTCTGACCTAGGCCGCACGAGTACCGCGCCTTAACACGACGCCAGCGTGCCGGTCAATTTATAATTGTAATTTGTAAGTATTTTTATGTCTGCAGCAAGGGCACAGCTGGGAGACCTCCCCAGGAAATGTCGGCGTATGAGAGTGAAAATTTGCATGATATATCCATCATACAAAATTCCGCTTTTAATATAAACTTCACTGAATAATTCATGCAAAAGAATTCTTATTTTTTTTTAAGTGCTCAACGTCCATACATTTTGCTCTCTCCCGACTTAGAACAGTTTTCTTTGAAACTTTACCCTCAGTTTCACTTTGTTTTGTAACTTTTAGGTATAAATGCTGCATTAATTGGCCTTTTTTTTATTTTTAGAATGACCTTTAGGAAGAGTGCTACAAAGAACAATAAAAAATGGCAAGGGGTCTATCTATACAGGATAAAACACGTTTAGGGATCGTTGTTCTGCGTACTTTAATAACCACGTCCTCTTATTTACCGATTCACATTTTTTCTGACGTCACTGAATGTGACGTAATCATATGTTGATTGCGCTTTTGGAGCAGCTATAAAAAAAAACATAGCAACAGTTCATTACGACAGACACAAAACATCTCCATAGAGTGTGAGTGCACCCTAAAAGTTATCTAACAAGTCGGAAAGACGATTTATGACATTTGACTCGATTGGCGGTGTATCATTATAAAATTTTTCACACTTACACCTTTTTTTCTTCTTCACTTACTTTTTTTTTTGACTGGGGCCTCAGTGGCCGAGCGGTCTTAGAATCCGTTTCCGCTGTCTGCCTGCGCGCAGTGAAACAGGCGTGGGTTCGCCTCCCACTTTCCCCATGGGTATATTTCTTTCTTTGTATTGTAATATAAAGTATTCTATTGTGTGCTGTCTTGTTCTATCTGTCATATTGGACGAGAGTTTGAGGCATATCCTTGAGAATAGCAAATAAACTCGAAAATAAATGAGACCTGATATGGTCGTTTACAAATACAAATTTCTTTTTTGGCCAGTGCTGCTTCAACGAATCGTACCCGGGTATCAGTAAAATTTCGTAAATGGTGCTAATTGTTAAAGTTAGCGTAAATGTGGCGAAACCTTTATTTTTTATTTATCGCAACTTGCCATTCAATTTGTTGAACATCTTACTTGTGTAGGTGAAAATGATCGCTCTTCCTTCTTCGTCTCTGAACGGCAGCAGTCCCAAGACTTTCGTGTCCAACATGGAACTGAAAAGTTCTACATCCATACTTTGGTAGAGTTCGTGTGCACTTTCTCGCATTTTATAGTACTGCTTCAGCTTCTTCTCGGCCTTTTCGAAATTGAACTTTTGCTGCCGAAGGAACTGTAAGAGGAAGACGTCGTCCCTGTTTGTAGCATAACCTTGATCTAGAAAAAAACGCGAAAATGAGTTTAGTATAAATGAAGTAAATGCACGAGGTAGAATGTCGTTCCAAAACTTTGTTTCGAGTAACACTTATTTTATTTGACAATCTTAATTAATTTCCAAAGCACACGTAATATGACTCGGCTTTAATCTAAATCCTCTCTAAAATGGAAATGTTTTTAAATCTCTTCGCACCATATAGTAAGTAGAAAATAATGCTATTTCAAATTACGAAAGTCGGTGTTGCCCAGTTGAGCAATGTGGAAATGTTATTAGTATCTGCAATATTTATTAATTGGGCTTTTATTTTTTAAATGACCAGTTGGAAGAGTGCTACAAAGAACAATAAAAAAGGGCAAGGGGTCTATCTATACAGGATAAAACACGTTTAGAGATCGTTGTTCTGCGTACTTTAATAACCACGTCCTCTTATTTACCGATTCACATTTTTTCTGACGTCACTGAATGTGACGTAATCATATGTTGATTGCGCTATGGAGCAGCTACATCATCTCTGTTAGTTTGATGATCATAGCAACAGTCCATTACGACAGACACAAAATATCTCCATAGAGTGTGAGGGCATCCTAAAAGTTATCTAACAAGTCGGAAAGACGAGACATGACATTTGACTCGATTGGCAATGTATCATTATAAAGTTTTTCATACTTACACCTTCTTTTCTTTTTGACTGGGGCCTCAGTGGCCAAGTGGTCTTCGAACCAGTTTCCGCTGCCTGCCTTCGCGCAATGAACGAGACGTGGGTTCGATTCCCACTGTCCCCTGGTATTCCAGTAAAAGGCGTTCCCAAAAGCAAAATCCACTGTAATATTATTTTTTTCCAGTAGTGTTTGAGTGTTTCCGATCCTTATTAAGATTTTGAGCATAATATCTTGTACGTATTTAAAGCGAGTGCAGGGATTTGCCCTTCTAAAAGATACAGTTCGACTACAAAGCTCTGACACTTGGACGCTTCTGCTCATGTCAGAAAAGGACGAATCCGTTCGGGTTTCAGAGAAGTTCGTTTTGCAGGTGCGTTTTATTAGTACGCGAATCAGAATGTTTTGCTTCTCCGTTTGTTGCAATCAAATTTTGAAACTGGCAGATAGCATTAGTTCGGAAAAAATCAAGTAAAAGCTAACGAACTAAAACGAGAACAGAATATCGCATATTCCTTATACCGGCAGTTGCTTTCCTGAATATGAATGTGTTCTTTTCGACGCTCAGCCTAGTTAGAGGACTTTTTCTTTTTACAATAGAACTGTAGCATAATGTTTCAGTCATTAGTGGTGTTACTATACCACAAACTACATCCTTTTATTCCATCGATTTTAAAAGTAACGCTAATACATAGTGATTTTACACAATGGAGGCAATTCAAGCAACGTCATTGGTCACGTGGCACCGATGAAAGCAATGTAAACAAAGGAAGCCGTAGCATCGCTTTGCATCGAGTTCGACACATCTAATTAAAAACTAGGCCTAAATAAAGTTTTTCTACATTACATAAAATTAACACAAAATACAACACTATAACTATTGTAATAATTAATAATTTTTTTTATAATGATTAAATTAACTGCAAATACTGGGTTATAATCAGAAAATGCTGTGAAAATAGTCTAATTAATTTTAAGATACCTAATTTTGCCTAGTGAACTCCACGTAGAACTCTATTGAAAATTTTAGTAAACAAAGAACGGATATCACGTGCCAACGATGATCGCTCATGAGTCTTTCTAGCGGTGAATTGCCTCCATTGTATTATACGGAATTCATTCATTTGTCACCCCCCCCCCCCTCTCTCTCTCTGCGTACGCGCACGCGTACGTGCGGTGATTAATAATTACTATTATTACATACCTTTCAAAAATTCTCTCAGTCTTTTCAGACCTTCAATCCTGTTTTCATTTGTTTCCAGAAGTTCTTTTTCTGCTTTCAGACGAAAGCACTCTGGCACATCGTTGTACATGAGTGGAAAAAAGCGGTTTTCAGATTTTTCCATTGTGTTGCTGAAGCAATAATAAATTATATTATTAAGTAGAACTCGTTTTTACATACACAAAAGAGACTTTCATGTCTTGGCTACATAAAGAATTTTTTTCCCGGACAGGCATTTTTGTTTTTAATGGTAAAGGAAAAGGCATAATTTTTGAGCAATGAAGGAGTAAGTTTATTGGTTTTGGAACACAGTGTCTTCTGATTTTTTCTCCCTTGACGTCAAAATTGGCGACGATTTAGCAGCTACTTCGCGAAATATTTTGCTATCGGTGTCGCCAAAAATGATTTTGACGCCAAACATGTCGCCATGTTGGCAATGAATTTGACGCAAAAAGTGAGATGCGTTAAGCACTGATGCTAGAGATGCACCCATTAATCGGTAGTAATCGATATTCGGCCAATTTTTGCCAATTAATCAAAGAAGTTTTTTTTTAATTAAAAATAGATTAGATCCCAAAGATAAGAAAATATGTTGAATGCATTTATTAGAAATAATCAGGAATGTGTGCTCGTTTTTAACCTACTTTCCCGTAAAAGTAATAAAATTATAATAAAGCATGAAAGAAGGCTTACTATATCGTGAAAATACCGTTAAAAATAAAGAAAAGTCAAAAAAAGTTAAGTAATTAAATAAAAATTGAAAAATAAAAAATTTGAAAATTGGGTTTTGAGATGGGGAAAATGTGGGTCTACCGCTCTGTCTGCAGATTTGTCTCCCCCCCCCCCCCCTCTAATAACTTTTGAACGAATTGTCCGATTCGAAGAATTCTTTTTGCATTCGAAAGATCTCGGCGAGACATCTCATTTCTATATTTTGATTATTGATTTGAACAATCTTTCGTTCAATTTTGAACAGTTCAAAACATTTTAACATTAGCGGCTACGGGTAAAAATGGAGCAAATTATGTGAACTCTGGGCACAAGATCCAAGTTCCTATGAGCAAGCTCATTTGAAGAAGCTCTCGGCGTAAAATATTGATTTGAACAAGTTTTGTTCATTTTAGAACAGTTCAAGAAAAAGACATTAACATTAGCACCTACGGGGTAATTTCAGTCCCGTATAATTCATGATCTAACCGACGGATTTGATTGCAACTTTATCGGAAAGATGTTACGATGTAGAACATGCACAGATACGAAGTTCAACAAGAACTAAATGAGCCTATTTTCCTACGAAATTTTTTGATCGGAATTTTTAAGGATACTTCTCAATGAATAAATGATTAAATGAATTAGTGAAAGAATGAATGAATGAATGAATGAATGAGTGAAAGCTTGTATGAATAAATTAGTGAATAAATGATAAAATAAATAAATGAATGAGTCAATGGATGAATAAATGCATGAATGAGTAAATAAATGAATGAATAAATGAAAGAATGAATGAGTGAGTGAATGAATACGTATTATCCGTTGAAAAAGGTATATTTGAAGTAATTAAGAACTAAAGCTAAATGAGAAAAAGAGAGAAAGAGATAGCTAGATTATAAATTTGAATTTGGTGTTTACGGGAAAGTAGGCTCGTATAGTTCTAGACGAAACTTCTTGTTAATTTGTTTCACAAGGTTGATGTTTGATGCATTTTTTTTTTATAATTATTAATTTCTTTTTTTTTCTATTTTATATAAAATTGCTTACTATATCGAAACATTTCGCGTGTATCAGTATTTTCCTCCATAGACTAGCTTCAGCATACTTTAAAGGTACTTTTCAGATATTATGAAGAATAAAAATCCTGGTTAAAGTAGCTTCTAATAATAAGAATAGTGCTACTAAGTTAAAAGTGTCTACTGGCCACTAACTACTATCTAAACGTTTGAAAATTTAGGTCTAATTAATAGAATGTAATTTTATTTAACAATCTATCAAAAAATTGCGACATAGAAGGAGAATAAAACCTAAAAATATTACTTTTTAAGCCTGCTTTCCCGCAAAGTAAAAAGAAAAACAAACAGAATGAAAGAAGGGTTAATTTTTTTTAAAAATATCTTTAAAATTAAGAAAAAGTCAAAAACAAGTGAATGAAATAAATATTAAAAAATAAAAACTTTGAAAGTCTTGTTTTGAGATGGGGAAATGGGTGTCTGTCGGTCTGTCCCTGCCTCCCTTATATTTTTTGAAGGAATCGTCCTTTCTCTAAGATTTAATTTTTGTTCTTTTTTTTTTTTTTTGTTCCTTTTTTTTTTTTTATTCGAATTATTGCGGCGAGCACAATTCATCTCAATATTTTCTTTTTTGATTTGAATAATTTTTTATTCAATTTTGAACAGTTCAAAAATTCTTATCATTATTGCCAATGGGAAAAAATGAAGCAAATTATTTAAACTCTATGTATAAGATCCAAGTTCCTATGAACAAGCGTATTGGAAGGAGCTCTCGGCGTCAAATATTTTTTGATATGAACAATTTTTGTTCGTTTTTGAACAGTTAAAAATAATTAACATTAGTTCCTACGGAAAGTTTTCAAACCTGTATCAATCTTGATCTAACAGACAGCTTGGAAAAAACATGTTTTTTTATAATACGATTTCTGATATAACTGCTCTTCAAAAATATGTATTTCGCATTTCGTGTTGCGAATTTTTATTCTAACGGCACACATTTTTTTTTTTTATAAGAAATTCAATAATCCAAACGAAATTTATTTTCAAACAAAAATCTAAAATCACTCTCAAAATAAAGTTGAAACTAATTTAACTTTGTGCAAGTAAACAATAATAATAAAATTACACGTTAATTTAAAGCACAAATGAGCAATAAAATGCAGACATATGTTTCGGGATTGCTTGGAATCCCTTTTTCAATGCGACAAGGAGCTCCTAGATGCAAAACATCCAAATGAAGCAGACAGAACAACAAAAACAAAGCTTATATAGCCTAAGAATTATCTGTAAACAATGAGAATAAAGGCAGCGTGAAGTGGAAGTAGAAGTAGCAGGAAGACACCAATAAGAGAGCAACAAACGAATCCAGTTGAAAGTACAGGAAGTAAAAAGGAATATCAATAAAAATAAAGCAAAAAAGACGACAGCATGCATAAAAATTGCAAAAATAATAAAATAAAATACAAAGAATAAAATTGAAATAAAAATAAGTACAGAAACCAAAACAAAATGCAAAACAAAGTACACATGTAAAGGAGGGGGAGGGGAGGAAGGAGAAAAATAGACACAAAAAAGGAAAACAACAAGAAAACCTAGAAAGAACAACAAATTAAAGAAATTTATGCCAGACCTGTGAAAAATAAGGAGTTGAGGAAGAATCATTAACCAAATTAGAACTATTCATGTTAATATGATAAGCTTCCCAAAAGTCAAGCTCTAAAGGGGAAGAACATTTTTGAATAATTTTACCAGAATTGAAATCAAAAGAGTGGTTGGAATTCCAACAATGTTGAGCAATGCTTGTCGCATTGAAAAAGGGATTCCAAGCAATCCCGAAACATATGTCTGCATTTTATTGCTCATTTGTGCTTTAAATTAACGTGTAATTTTATTATTAAAGTTGAAACTATTTGAAAGTTTAAGAAAATAAAGAGCGCGTGGAATTAAAAAAAAAAAAAGTTCTCAAGAAAAAATAAAACTTCTGTAATCAAGATAAAAGTAATACATACCTTATTAGAAATTCAATAATCCAAACGAAATTTATTTTCAAACAAAAATCTAAAATCGCTCTCAAAATAAAGTTGAAACTATTTGAAAGTTTAACAAAATAAAGAGAGTGTGGAATTTAAAAAAAATGTTCTCAAGAAAAAATAAAACTTATGTAATCAAGATAAAAGTAATACATACCTTATTAGAAATTCAATAATCCAAACGAAATTTATTTTCAAACAAAAATCTAAAATCGCTCTCAAAATAAAGTTGAAACTATTTGAAAGTTTTACAAAATAAAGAGGGTGTGGAAGTTAAAAAAAAAGTTCTCAAGAAAAAGAACAAAACTTCTGTAACCAAGATAAAAGTAATACATACCTCAAATTCACTTAAAATTAACACGAACGAAAAAAAATATTGTAAAAAACTTCGGTTCATTTGAAACTGCCCGATCTGTTTGGGAACTTTTCTTCCACTGTTTACTTCAGCCGTTTTTAAACGGCAAATTAATATTCAATAATTTACGAGTCTTATCTTCTTAAATGAAGGTTATATCCTTGATATCAACCGTATTGTCAACGATTAAATTTATCTCATTTGAATGGATTGATTCCGAATGAGTAACTTTCCAGCGTTTAGCATCTATTTTGAATAATTTTGCATAGTTTCCTACTTCCCCTTCAAAATTCATTGCCATAAAAAGTTCTTTTTTTTCCACAGCTTTTGATTTTAAATTAGATTGTGAATGGTTAACAAATCAACGTCAAAAAAAAACGAGCTATATATACTCGTCTGTCATTCTAGCTCTTGCCCGCGACTTCGTTCGTGTTGAAATTTGGTTGTATATGGGATCATTTATAAATGATGTCACGCTTCGAAGGGGCGAGGGGGGTTCAAGAAATTGTGACAGTTTGTGACACGGAGAGGAGGTAACAAGAAGTGTGACATCGTGCATTTTGATTTCTATAAAAACATTTAAAATCAGCAAATTTAACTCATTTTATACTAATGTAATATAGCGTGACATGTGACAAAGGGGGTAGGGGCTCTGTTCCATACTAAACAGAGAGCGCTGTTGCAGCAGCGCCACCTTGTGTATAGAAAGCTGAGATTGACACTTGAGCCCAGAGACTGAATGATGTAACACCCAAGAGAGGGCAGTCCGCGGCAAAAAAATAAAGAGTTTAACATACAGTCCACTTCAGAGTTCTTATTATTTTACGTCTGGTCCTTGAGGCAGGAGGACGGACAATCCATATGATGAGTATTGTGCGGCATTTAAAATCTATGTAAGCATTTAAAATCAGCAAATTAAACTTATTTTATGCTAATGTAATATAGCGTGACATGTGACAAAGGGGGGTAGGTGCAGAGGCGTAGCTAGGGTTTTCAGCCCCTCGGGGACAACTGAAGATTTTGCGCCCCCTCAATCCGCATCATTGGGGGCCTAGGGGCGCTCCTGGTAGGGAATTTAAAAAACTTGTATGCGTCCCAAATGACAAATAGCTCTAAAAAGCAACCCTTTTAACTTTCATTTTTATTAGCGACCATTCACTTTGAAGGGCAAAATGGGACACTTTGACTTCGCAAAATTATTTGTTTTTCTTCTTTTTAAGTGACCTTTCCTGAGTTCTATGGGCGCCCAGTTCTTTTATCTCTGCTGCTCAAAAAAAAAAAATGCCCCTAGCCCCTTTAGAGAGTCATCACGGGTCCGATCCATAGAAAACATCCCAACTCCAAATCAAAAGTTGTTTCACTGCCTTTTAAGGCTATTTCGCACGCACTCCTGTGCTACATTGGTCATTCCCGATATGATTTTCGATGCTCCCACTTTTTTGTCGAACATATTCGCACCTTTTCAGCTCAAATAATTTTATTTTCGCATTTAAATATAAAATAAATTTACATTAATTTGGCGCCTCATGACGCTGCGCCCGGTGACAGCTGTCCCCCCCTTGCCCCCCTTAGCTACGCCTCTGGGTAGGGGGGGTTAGGTTGAAGTGTAACACGTAGTGACAAAGGGAAGGGAGGGGTCAAATATACTGAAAAAAGTGTGACATCATTTGTGAACGGTCCCTATGTTTGAGAACTGATGGCCTAATGAATAAGCGATCAATGTGGACGAATATTACAAAAGGCGTCATTTTGGGAGCTGTATTTCTGGACGGCAGAAGTCCTAAATAAAATTAAACGATGTTGAGTCAATAGCGGCTTACGAACCGGAACCTTATGGCGCTATGCACATTTTTTTTTGGAAAGTAAGCGGTCAAACGCCCCCTTGTGGGCACTGATTTCTGGGTGGAACATATTTCGTCAATTCTGGGTTGGCAAGCCCAGCACGCAAACATACACAACGGTCGTTTTCAAATAATGCATAACTCTCTTTTTTTAGAAATTAATTTATAAATTATCTATTGAAAAGGTTTAAATTAGGTTTTATTACATAAAAATTACACATTACCGTTAAGATGGACGAAATGGCTCTATACTTTTGAAAATTATAGGAAATTGGAAATTGAGGGGCCTGGGTTCGAGTCCCAGTCTGGACTAATTGATTTTTACTCAACTAATGCTAAAACTCCATTGAACGAACTTTAACGATAACTCCTTCTAAATGCACGGTTTTTGTAGGATACAATTTTTATGCTATCCCATAGAAACCATGCGTTTTTCCCGGGATAAAAAGTAGTCTATGTCATTCTCTGACCCCTAAACTACCACCATGCAAAAAAGCATGTCGATCCCTGGCTCTATGAAAAACAAAAACAAATCTACCCCACGGGAACCGCACATTTTTCCGAGATAAAAAATAGTCTATGTCATTATCTGACCTCTAAAATACCACTATGCACAAAATTATGTCGATCCTTTGCATTGGGAAAAATAAAAACAATTCTATCCCACGGAAATCGCAAGTTTTTCCTTGATAAAAAGTAGCCTAAGTGCTATTAATTGAATAAAAATAATCTGGTTCGGACTGGGATTCGAACCCAGGTCCCTCATTTGCGCGCCAAGTGCTTTACCACCTAAGCTAACAGGCCAGTACTAATTTTTCTTTCAATTTTATCTATAACTATTGAGCCACACCGTCCATTTTACAATAATGCACCATTTTTATATAATGACTAGTGGTACCCGCACGGCTATGACCGTGTGAAAAATGAAAGGACCAGTCGGTGTGGCACTGTGTATATAGTGATAACTTTTTTATGTGTAAATTATGTTATTTTTTAAAAATGCATTCCACATCATTAAAAATTAGCCGCCCATGGTAATCAACCAGCGATCCTACACATTTAAGCATTTTTTTTCCCACAAAACACACAATAAAAAATAGAAAAACGAAACAAAACGAAAAAGAAAAAAATTAAAATAAAACGCATTTTGTCTGTTTAGTTCAAGTACCCACACAAAAAGGACGATTATATTCCATTAGAATAAGTTTAATTAATACATTTTTAGTATAATTTGTTTTTATCTAATATTCATTGACAACAAAACAGAAAGACAAATTTTGTACCTTGCAGAAACTAACATCAGCAAGAAAAGCTTTGAAAGCGGAAAAACCTTTCATCTGAGCCCAAATAGGCAAATAACATGTTTGCTAATTCACTGGAGAAAAAAAAATTAAATAAATAAAAATATAAATAGTAATAATAAGCTTTAATAACAAAAATCGCTATAAAGGATAACATTTCTTTAAAAACCCCTTCTGCAATATTTTAATTCAAATAAAAAAAGAATAATAAAAATATATAAAAAAAAATAATAATTGGCTGCTCCACAAAATGATAAAAACCTCAAGAATATAAGTATTAATTCGTTAAAAAAGAAAAGGATCATAAGCCAGTCGGCATGGTAACAATTCAAATAAAATTAAAGTAAATTACCATGAAAAAATAATTTCGAACTACAGAGAAAAACGTGTATAACTTCTTTTCCAGTTCATTTAGAGGCTTCGAATTTTATCACGAAGAACAACACTCTTTTTGTTACAATTTTTTACGCGCTTTTCAACGGTATCAAGCTCGAAAGGATGCGAAACTTCTTCCCATAGAAAACGACTATTTTATGATACTTTCGGCTATAAATTGAAATAAAAAAAGAACAAATTCGAATTTCAGAAAAAACTCTCCGAGGTGCCCCCCCACCCCCCAGTTACAAAATAATTTCGTGCCAAATTTCATGAAAATCCACCCCACGGTCTGGGCCCTACGCCGGACACTGACAGACAGACAGACACACATACTTGCTGCTATATTATTAGTAGAGAAGAGACAGAGATATCTCACGGGAACCGTGCATTTTTCCGGGATAAAAAGTGGTGTATGTGCTATTCCAGGCTATAATCTATCTGTGTACCAAATTTCATCCAGATCCGTTCAGTCGTTCTGGAGTGATCGAGTAACAAACATACATTCAAACTTTCGCATTTATAATAGTAGGGACATTACAGTTTTGGAGAGTCAAAGGTTGTAGCAGTCATGAACTGCATTGATTTTTTTTTAATTACATTAATCAGCGAAAATATTTACAGCTGGCAGTGAATTTAAGAAAAACTTTTTCGCATCCTATCAAAAAACAGGAAAAATTCCCTATAACGTCCGTCTGCTATCATAACTTCAGCCTATCTGAGTTCTAATACACTCTTGCCCTTAGGGGCCGTTCATAAATGACGTCACGTTTTTTTCCCATATATTTGACCCCCCTCCCCCTTTGTCACAATATGTCACACTTCAGCGGACCCCCCTCCTCCCCTTTGTCACGCGTCACGCTATGTTGCATAATGCATGATGTCACACTTCTTGTTACCCCCTCCCCTCCCCTTGTCACACTTTGTCACAGTTTCACGAACCCCCTCCCCCCCCCCCTCGAAGCGTGACATCATTTATGAATGGTCCCTTACCAGGGTATTTAAACAGGAGTAAAATCGCCCTCTGATTGGCTTATTCCAAGAGAAAACCTCAAGTTCTCGATTCTTCTTCTAGAACAGTGTTTCCCGACCTTTTTTCACTTGCGAATCCCTTCTAAGATTCAAAAGAAAACGGCCAACCCCTTCTGTAAGGGATGACAAAACTATAAAATTCGCTAGCACATTTTCCCCCCACATTGTTACAATACTTCATAACAAGAAATGAAAACATAATTATTGTAAAACATCTAAGTTTAAATGAACTAAAATACAGCTACAAATATTTTTAGTATTAGGGACCGTTCATAAACGATGTAGCACTTTTTTCCTATATATTTGACCCCTCTCCCCCTCAAAGTGTGACATCATTTATGAATGATCACTTATTACTCTTTCATTATTTTTAACCGACTTCACAAAGGAAGCAAGTTATGCATTTGTACTGTATGTATGTCGTTTTTGTTTTTTTTTTTTTTTTGTTTTTGTTTATTTGTCCACTCATAACTTCTCACCGGATGAACCGATTTTCATGATATTTTTTTTTTCAATCGATTGAGGGTGGTTTCTCATAGGTCCCGTACCTTCGTTTCACTATATTCGATAATTAGGAAAAAAAATGGGCAGAAATGTGGTCATTTTTTGTTTTTTCATCCATAACTTTCGACTAAATGAACCGATTTTGATAATTTTTTCTTTAATCGATAGAGGGTCGTCTAACTCAAATATCGCACATCAATTTGCCTACATTTTTTTTTTAGAAAAAACGTTACGGGTGAAAAATAAGTATTTTTTATTTTAAATGGAAAGGCTGGGCTCGATTTTTAATTGTGGGAAGATTGTTAATAAACATTAAATTGATTGTTGAAAAAGAGTTTGTTGCCATTAAGATGTCATATTAAAAGCAATTGTAACAAGAAATAGACTGAAGGCAGTTCTGAAGAAGAAATTAAATTCAATCAGTTTGTTTGCTGTGACCCTTTAAAATCGATTTCAAAGCGGAATTTATCATACAAACGGTTAGAATTTAGTGTCATTCCCTCAAATAAGTTTTCCGCTTTTATAAGGTTTTTTTTTTTTTTTAAATTAAGTATTTAAATAAAAATGTTATTACACTAAAAAGAATAAAATAAAATAATTTTTAGAAAAAAATAGAACTGAATTAAAATTGCTCTAAAAAGTGAAAAATAAATTAATTCTTTAAACAACATCGATGTGACTTTTAAACATAGTTTTAAAAGTCGGTGCAAAATTAAGATACATAAAATCTTTTGTAATCATGAATCAATTACAAATATAAATGGTCCAGAATTAGGAACAGTGGTGTAGTAAGTAGCACATTGTAATGGTAATTGGACTCATAATTTTGCACCGACTTCTAAAACTATGTTTAAAATTCACATCGATGTTGTTTAAAGAATTAATTTATTTTTCACTTTTTAGCGCAATTTTAGGTCGGTTCTATTTTTTTCTAAAAATTATTTTTTGTGGGTTTTTTTTTTTTTTTTTGAATAATTATTAGGGCAGTAAACATATGTATCGACAAAAAATTTTAAATTATTTTTTAGATAGGTTCCACTTTCCGGTTAAAATAAGCAAAATGCCGTAAAGTTTTGGAAATTTAAATAAAAATTAAAACTTGCATATTTTCAAATTTCTAATTGCAACAATGCAGACAAGTTGGAATAAAGTGTGATAAATTAAAATGAAAAATTCAAAATTAATGAATAAATATCTTCTGCTTTTAATTTTGGGATTGATTCATAATGAGAAATTAGCCTAAAATAATGCAAAATTTTACATTTTTTGCAGTAACTCATATTTCCGTCTCGTTCTTCGCCTTTTCGAGGAAAAAGTGGAAAATGGTAGGAGAAACACACGTTCTAAAGTTTAAAATAAATCAAAAAATATTATTCGGTACCAATTCGTGATCCAAATTTTAGAAATCAGGCAAAAGTAGAAATAAGTGCAATTCAAATTTTGTGTATATGCTTCCTATACCAGTCCGCTACTTTTCTGCATGATCTGGAAAATACAATATATTTTTAAAAAATCATTTTTGCACTCCTTAATGCGTATCTAAATTTATTATTTTTTTTTCCTTTTACGTTCAAGATAAAAACTTCCGCCATTTCAATATTATTTTCTGCACTGCGTGAACCCCTGGGGTTTCGGGAAACACCGATTGGATAGCAACCGCGACAGGATAGCAACAGCGTTAAACCAGATTCCGCGGTATAGTGAGGAGCGGTATTACGGGGTTTTACTGTATTGTTTTATTTCGGTGACCTTACATTGTGCTCATGAAAATATAAAGAACATGTCAAGTATTTCAGTGTAATTTTCAACTCACAAGAAAAAACTAATAAGATTAGTTCTTAAGACCCAGCATTCATTTGTAATGACAAAAAAAAATCACACGTCTATGTTTTTAAAGCAATATTCAGTATTTCTTGGTTATGAACAGGGGGAGTTACTGCGAGCGAATTTTTTAAATATTTTATTTTTATTTTTGAAAAAGAGCTATTTTTAGTTAAAATAATTTTTATAATAAAAAAGAAACTTACAATCGTTCCTGCTTTTCTTTTAAAAACCGGTTGGGGGGGGGGGGGGTGATTATGAAAAAAATATGAGAGGAGGGGGTTAACAATTTCGTTAAAGATACAAACCCACATTATTTGTTAGTCTGTATTATAACATCTGCATTCCTCTCCATGAAAAAAACGAGAAAATAAAGGCAGCTGCACTTGGCATTTGCAGTGCAGGTGTTTTAAGAGAAAATGTTGAAGGAAAGGGAATTAGACCCGATTCCATCCAATAGTTGTTGAATTTTTGCAAAAATAAGACAAAAGAATTAAAAATCCTCTGATACAGCATTTTTTAATTTTTCTAAACCTCCAAATAGTTTAATTACTTTACTAGAATCGCGAGTGATTCTTTTAGTTTTTATTATTATGCAAACTTCCCCCAAACAGTTTTACGGTGCTTGAATATTTCATTTATGTTTTTACAATATAAAAATAAATAAATGATTTAAATGACATTTTTGAGAAGCATTCTACACGTTTTAATGGTTTAAAGCGACTTTTTTTTTTCCATCGGCCATCATCCGATGGAAAAGGAGAAATATCGACAGTCGGCCAATCGGCCAAAAAATGTCATCGGTCGAGCCCTAGTTGTCACCATTTTTGGTGTTACTGAACGCCATTTTTGGTGTTCAGTTGGTGTGAAGTTAAAAATTGTTCATTTTTTTTATACATTTTAAATTCTTTTTAGTATTTTCCCAACAAATACAAACACTGGATTGTTTTTATAGCATATGATGTTTATTAACTTATTTACGTATCAAAAATTCATTACGATCACACATTTATTCTATTTTTTTTTTTAGAAATGAGCAATCGTAAATAAAGAAGAATATTACCTTATTGGGAAGGGTTCAAAGGAGGGGTATTAAGTTGGTAAGTGGTCTTTCAAACTTAGACTATAAGGTTATGCTTAAAAGGCTCAATATGTATAGTCTTGAGCAAAGGAGAATTAGAGGGGACATGATTCAGTTGTTTAAATTCATTAAAATGGGAAATCTTGATGGGGTTCAGTTATTTGCTGAAAGTAGAACCAGAGGTCATTGTTTTAAGCTTTTCAAACCTGAAGCTAATCTTGAAATTAGGAAACGTGACTACTTCAATAGGGTTGTTGGAATAGTTTACCGGAGGCAACTGTTAATTGCAGTGGGGTAAAAACTTTTAAGGAAGCTCTTGATGCTCATTGGGGACTGCTAAATTGACTAGGACCAGCCTAGCTGGGCCCTGAGCCTGTTGCTGGTCGTCACTTTTGTATTTGTATTTGTACATGTGCTCATGTAATATAGCGTGATATGTGACAAAGGGGGTAGGGCGTGTTGGAGAGTCTTGGATATCTTGTGACAAAAAGGGGAGGGGAATCAAATATATTGAAAGAAAGTGTGACACTGTTTATGAATGGTCCCATAGAGCGTTTACAATAACATTGCGAAGGTGAAAAATACCGCGACAAAATTACTCGTATACTTTTACTTAGCCTAGTCATAAATTTACATTGACCAAAAAAGATCTTGATTGGTTCTTCTTATTATATCGCTCATGGGCTGCAATAGTGGCACAACTCAAAAAAAACTCGCGTTTCGGACTAAGAACAGATTGTAAATATAAAATACACATTTTTGTCAGCAGCAATACTAGCATAACTCATAATTCAATAGTAGGCCTTAAGATTTAATAATAACTAAAGCATTTCTTTTATGTTTTTTCCTTAGCAATGAGAAGTTTAAACCCACTTATCTCAAAACATGATTTTTTGAGCTGTGCCGTAATTGCAGCCCATGAGCGATATGTATAATTTTGGAAGTGCTTTATAATTGTCCACGACTGCAAATCAAAGTTATACAGCTTTTTTTGACTTCAAACTTAAAAAAAAAAAGGAGTTTGCAGCATTTAGGTTAAGGAAAAAGAAAACATCCAGTTTTTAATTATTTACATTTAGTTATGACAAAATATGGAAGGCTTGAAACTTGAGAAGAAGTATAAATTGCTTAAATTGTCAAAACTAAAACGGAATAGGGAGTAATTAATTCTCAAAACAACGTATGTTTTCTGTTAACTCTCTCTCATCTTTTTTTTTTTTTTTTGAAGTAATACTTCTGCGGGCGAAATTGAAAATATAAGCTCATCATGCAACATGCAACCAGTGTTTCTTTCAGGCATCTCTTCGGGGAGGGGGTGGGGCACTGCCCCCTCAGAGATAACCAACTGCCCCCTCCCCCTCCCAGGGAGAAAAAAATTCAGATCACAGATTTTTAAAAAAATGAAAGAATAGAGAGATTACACTTTTAAGTCTTCAGTTTCAGAAACACTTTTAGGGAAAAGACATCGAACACTGTCACTAGCGACACCAAAAGTAGCCCAAAAGATAAGAATTTATTTTGAAGAATTTGCGGGGGAAGACAAACCAAACTCCCTTCTGCTTCCTCTAAAATTACTAAAGAATCTCGAAATTGCATTGTTAGGCAGTTTTCAACAAGTTTCCTGGGGAGAGCCCTCGATCCAGTCTATGCCTCCAGTAACATTGACAAAGATAGACTGAAACTTCATTTTTAAGACTGCAGTTTCGAAAATTTTCTTTGGGGAGAACTTCTGAAACTCCTTCCTCTAACGTCCCGAAAGGGCCTACAATTGCATTCTCAGGAGCTAAATTGCGAAAAAATTCCGGGGAGAACCCCGGACCCCCTTTCAGAGATAGTCAAAACGTTATGGTTGTAAGATCAGTTTCAAAAATTTAAGATAAGAAGCCGAAGCCCCCAAAAAACACTGCCCTAACTTCACCAAAGATAGTCTAAAATGCACCTACTGTACATGGTATCAAAAATCTATCATATACTGTGACGTCATAAATTTTTTAAATCAAACGAAATATGGTTTACAAAAGGCCGTATCCAGAGGGGGAGGCCCACGCCCCCCCCCCCCCGAAATTTTTCGCAATGTAGCATGTATATTCCTCCCTGAAACTTTCCTCAACATAAGTGTTTCAAAGTTCGCCCCCCCCCCCCCCCCCCCCCCGAAAAAAATTTCTGGCTACGGCCTTGCAGGAGCGCTACCTATCGGATCTCTTCCACACGTTTTTTCGTCTCGGTCGAAGCGACACTACAGTGGCTAGAATAGATAGTGTGCCGTTCGCCATTGTCCTCCAGCGCTTTTTTTGTACCCGAAAGTAAGCCTCCACTAGATGGCGCTCTATTCGACAGCGAGGTAAGTTCGAGCCCGCCGGAAGACGGCTTTGGGGCCAGCTGCTGCGATTAAAAGCCCTGTGTACCAAAAGTCTTTCCTTCAGCTGATTGTCATTCAGAAAGTGACAAGTGACACTGATGCACTAACATGAATTGATTGCTGTTAACTACTTTCAGATTAGTTTTTTCCTTAAGAAAGCAGAAAATGAAATAAATATCTCACTCATTCGAACTTTGAATACGAACAACTTTCATTTTTTTATTCTATAAAATAAATAAATGAAAAGGATTTTATAACAAATGTCCATTTTTGGTTTTTGTAAACTTATGTGTGATACGTCGATTTAATTCTGACCACCTCAAAGAAAACAAGAATTTCTAAAGGGCAAAGTCTTGCAATGCTATAATAAATCTTTGTGGTTTTTTAAATCTGCATCCGAACAGAATAATTTGCTTTCGAAAGTATCGCTTTTTTTTTTTTTTTGGGGGGGGGGGGGGCTCTCATATTGGTGAACTAAATGTGGGTTTGAACTTACTAAACTTTAAAGGAAGGGCTAAACTTTAAAGGATTATATGGGATAATGTGTTCAAATTTTGTGTAGAATATACTATGAATTATAACCAGTCAAGAAAATTAAGTAGAGGCTTGTTGGAACGTCATTATAAAATAATATATTAAAATAATATGGTAGTTTGGCTTAAAGTTCCTCTGATAAACACTAGGTATTCTAGCCACTGTAGCGACATTATCTCTTCTTGGCACTATTATGACTAGGGTGCGATTGTTTAGTTTACATTTCTAGTTAATATCTCTATTCCAACGCGTTTGCTGCCACGTATGACGCACGTTACCACTTGACCAATCAAATTCCGCATAGTGTTGGATCGGTGCGCTCTTTAAGATTTAGGAATTGTTTTGTTGTCTGGTTCTCTTCACCGCTATCAAACTTTCTGCATTTGTCATTTCAAAAATTTTAAAGTATGGCTGAAAGACGGAAAAACAAAAAGAAGAAAGAGGTATGCATATTTGAAACACAGTTAACATATCCTATTACATAAAAATATTTTGCTGTATTTAATCATACAGAACTTGGAGGAAAAATTTTATTCCACATCACATGCTTTGTCAGCTGTGGTTTCCGTGTTGTAATTTTGTATTTAGAGATTGAAACTTTTAAAACATCATTTTCTGTAAAGCACTATACTATTTCAAAGTATTTCTGAAAACTTGTGATCTATTTCTGTATGATATTCTTCTGGTTTGGTCTTAAGTTGATACGCATATGTTTGGCACTGAAATGTCAAAGTCGAAAACTTTAAAATGCATTCTTTGTCAATGTTCTACGGTTGTTTGCTTCAACATTTTCATCACATTGGTTCCAAGTATAAATTGGAGATTTATTACCTCGATTTTTTTCATTAAGATTTTAAATATTAGCTGAATTTTGCTAAAGGGCCATTTCACAGTATTTTCTAAAAATGTAGAGTCCGCAACTTGACACTTTTTTCGTTATATCTACGTTATTTACAGTGTAATTATCACTAAATTTTATTTTCAAATAATGTGCTCAACACATTATTTGAAAATAAAATTTGGTGATAATCAAACTAAATTTCGTAGTTATAGCAAAAAAAGTGTCATGTTGCGGACTGTACATTTGGACAAAATACTTAGAAATGGCCCTAAATAAACGTTTGTATTTTATGTGTGTATGATCAAAAATGAATAGTAGCCTGTTATGCATTCAAACTTACAGCATATACATTCACATTTGGCTGCATATCAGGGCCCAATTGACTCAATTTGGAGCCCTATGCTTGGTTCTAACTCCCAGCCACCACCAACAGCTGCAGCAGTTGTATAAAACAACATGGTACTTAAAAGTATTGCATTCCAACAAAACTAAGGAAGTGAATGATGAATTTGTAAATAGTAACCGAAAACAATAAAATGTTGAAGTTGCAATACTATTTAATAACTGGATCAACTACATTACATGTATACCTTACAACCTAGCATGATGGGAGTGGGGCTCAGGAGCATAGCGTGGCCCCATGGGCTTTGGTGTCAGGCCTGTGTTGACCAAAACCAGGTCCTGCCACATATCCATGGAAAATTTTGGATAAAAAATTTACTGTAATTGATGGGCTTAACGCAATATGAAAATCTCAAAATGAAACGCAAATTCCTTTACGGCTATTTTTCTGTAATTTCAGTTACTTTGAGATATTTTTTAGTACCTATGCGGGTCTCAGTAAAGGTAGTAAAATATCTTGGTTCACCATTCGATCTCAATCGACTTCAGACCCACCTCTAGTCTATAAGGATGAAGTCGAGCCTGATCATATTTGAAGAGCTTTTTGGATTCTCTGCTGGCAAATAATATTGTAATAAAAAATTAATATTTGTAATCTTTTGCCTTTTAAATACAAAAACCTAATCTAAATCCCAATTTTCGAATTGAATTTTCATCTAAAAAAAGTACCTGTGCTTGTATGATGAATTGTTATGGTAGGACCTGGCTCTTAATTTCTCCCTTTGGCTCCCAGACTTTTAGGGAATTCGTTATGTTTTTTCAAGTGGATGCTATATTCAGGTTGGTAGATAAATGAATCTTTACTTGTTTGTGTAAATAAAATATAATTGTGTTTTATAAATTAATCTGTATTTTACTCATAAGTAATTAAATATATATTTCTAAATATCTGCAGTCTGATATGAAGGATTTGAATCAAAAGCCAAGCAAGGATGAATATGCAGTTGCTTCGTACTTGAAACAAAAATTACCAGAAAAGAAGACCACACTTTTAGGCCACAAAGTCGAATACTTCATAGGTATCATCTTTGGTTTTTGTGATCTTTTTAATACAAATTAATTGTAGATGTTATTAGGATTAGTTCACTCATTATTTTGAAAGCACTAAATTATCTATAAAAAAAAAAATGCCTAAGCTGAAATTAAACAGGATTTAAATAATGGTTAAGATTTGTAGTTGTTTTACCCTGAGCTTGAATCTTAAGCCAAAAAAGTTGAGAGAGGAGGAATGAAAAAGAAATTGAGATAGAGGCAACAAATTATTTGGTCAATTTTCATTTTTGACAAACATGACATAAGACAACTTTTCTATTTTATTTCAGGTACTAATTATTAAAATATCTTAATGAAGTGTCTTGTGCTTTTGCATCTTTTTAAAGCTCACTTTAAAAACAGCTTAAAAGATTTATTCTATGAAATCGAATATATTGAATTATTATGTAAAAAAATTTGCAGTGAAATGCCTACCAAAAGTTGGACATACAGTTAATCCGTGGTACCCATCTCTGCTTCCCCAAGAATAAAGATGCACCTCCCCTTAACCTTTTCACTACGGCAATGGTACAGCAGTTGTACCAGTAAAAGTTCTCTAGGCCATGGTAGCCTAGTGGTTATAGAGTGTCGGACTTCCACCTGGAAGGTTGCGCGTTCGATACCCACTGAAGGCTCACCATGTACACTTGGGCATACGTGCATGTAAAATCCGTGGACCTCAGTACCTTTCCCTGTGCGCAAGCAATCCTAAGGACTCTGCTAACAGGTAGGGGTCTGGTAAAGAAAAATAAAAGTTCTCCTTTTGTCACCACTTCTTAACTAGAGTATCCACGAATAATTTTCCCCCTAAGTATGAGAGCTTTATTGGCCTAGATTTTGTTTCCTAAAACTGCAAAGCTGAAATCTACAGTAATTACTGTATAATAGCATTACAGTAACTACTGTATAATTGCATTAATATTTGCTAACAGTTCATTTAGCTCCTCACATGCTTGCCGTAGTGTAACGGTTAAAAGTAGTGCCCCAAAAATAAAGACTGAGACACCTCCCTAAAATAAAGGCTCCTGAACGTTCCAGCAGCACAATAAGAGCCATGATCCTTCCTCCTCTCCCCATGGACATCCCTGATTTAAGATGTCTTTGTGTTGCTTTTACATTACAGGTTAAGACATTGTTGATTGTCAAAATCTGCTCGGATTTTGACAGTCGCACTATCAACTATTGAAGACAGTTATCATTTGGGCACATGTATATACTGATGGTTCCTTGATGTGTAGTCAGGATGGAGCAGGTGCCGGAGTTTACGGTGACCTTTTTCTCCTTTTACACTCCGCACAGCTCTCTCATTTCGATGGTGAGATTTAGGCTGTCTACATTGCTGTACAGCAACTACAGATTTGGAAAAATGATTTTAATGGAGCTGTGATCTTCTCGCATTCTAATTCTGCCCTCCAATCTTTGTCAAATACAAATACAAATACAAAAGTGACGACCAGCAACAGGCTCAGGGCCCAGCTAGGCTGGTCCTAGTTAATTTAGCAAACCCCAATGAACATCAAGAGCTTTCTTAAAAGTTTTTACCCCACTGCAACTAACAGTAGCTTCCGGTAAACTATTCCAACTGCCCACAACCCTATTGAAGTAGTAGTTTTTTCCTAATTTCAAGATTAGCCTGAGATTTGAAAAGTTTAAAACAATGACCTCTGGTTCTAC
The DNA here is from genome assembly GCA_038502835.1 of Octonoba sinensis. Taxonomy (NCBI): domain Eukaryota; kingdom Metazoa; phylum Arthropoda; class Arachnida; order Araneae; family Uloboridae; genus Octonoba; species Octonoba sinensis. The sequence goes on along the minus strand of CM076601.1, from coordinate 20,840,921 downwards.
TTTCAGCACATAGCTGTAGTCCATCAACATTTCCCGTTTTAATGAATTTAAACAACTGAATCATGTCCCCTCTGACTCTCCTTTGCTCAAGACTATACATATTGAGCCTTTTAAGCCTAACCTCATAATCTAAGTCTGAAAGACCACTTACCAATCTTGTAGCCCTCCTTTGAATCCTTTCCAATAAGGTAATATCCTTTTTTAGGTACGGAGGCCAAAACTGAACAGCATACTCCAAATGAGGTCTTACCAAACTTCTGTATAATGGCAATACAACTTCCCTAGACTTAGATCTGTAGCCTAATAAGGCTACAGATAACTTGTGCATCCACAGCTGTAGAAATATTTAAAAAGAACTTTACAATGTTGTGACATTGCTTCCCTCTCATAGTGGAATTCTGGGAACTGAAAACACCGATTTTTGGCTAAGAAGGGGATGTTGGGTCGTTCCAAAACCCTCCCCATCACTGTCATTCGGCTCAGTTGCTGACAAAAAGAAAATTTGGGTCATCCAAAATTTCTGGTTTCTCTTGTGCTGCAAAGGGTAAGAAAAGGAGTGTTCTCCAATGAAAGGAACCTGGTCCCAGACCTCCCCAGATCGGCAGCGATCGCCAATTTTAGACTATTGACTGGCATGACTGTTTACCTGCCTATTTGTTGCGTTTTAAGTTAACAGACTCTCCTCTGCGTGTTTTATGGGACTCTGGCCAAGTTTTTAATGCTGATCACCTGGGCAAGTGCTGTGCACTCAGAAATTTTAAGAATTTATCCCAAAAGTACTGGAGAGCTTATGAACTAATGGCATAAAAGCCAAAAGTTCGGCATTTGTCAACAACAATCACTAATTATATCTGAATTAGTCAATGCAAATTTGCTTGTATTTCCCAAACAGAATTTTGGATATCTAGATTTTTAATAATTATTAGAACTATAGCAATAAAAGTTTCTATTGATTAAATGATAGAAAATTAACGTAGAGAAAATGACTTTACACTATGAGTTTGTGTTGCTTATCTGAGAAGTGAATCAAGGTCGACTGAAAAGAGAATCGCTATCATTGTGTGGATTTTCTGATTTTCCGTTTCATCACTTATCTTGCTCATTGCTATAAATCTAGTTTCATTATGCCTCCTCATGCATAATTATATTTTCCAATCATCCGATTTCCAATCATTAAATGTTAAAACTTAAGTTTATGCAAATTTGGTGGCTGGATATATATTGTGATATCCACCAAAGCTGGTTACGACAGATGCAATTCATTGATGTTGTAATGGATGTAAATCCACAGTTAATGTGGTGTTTAGTTTTAGAATGGAAAGTCCTTTCAATCTTGGTTAATGTCAAAAGAAAATTAAGAATTTTGTGATTTTTTTTTCCCTTCAATACTTAGTTGAAATCTTTACTTATGAACAATATTATAACATTTTTTTACAATATTGTGAATGCACAAATATTGTAAAAAAATAGATTCTTATAAATGCGTACCCCTTATGTTGTCTCTTTTAGATTTTATTTAACATTTGTATTATTAATATAAATTTGCCCATTAAAATGAGGAAATATCTATTATGCCATATCTGATACATACCTTAAATTGTGGTATGACACCATAATTATAGAACTATAACAATAAACTGTCATTCTGTTCATTAGCATGCAGAGCTGTTGATTGCCTGCTTGAATCTCATTGGGCGAAAGGAAACAAAAAGAGTGAGCTTCACTTCAACAACAGAGATTCATGCATTGATTTTATGGCCAAGTGAGTATTGTACTACATTTTTGTTGGTTTGTAGACCTTTACTTTTTTTGTTCTTCCAAATTGAATCTTTGTCAAATCTATTAGCATTCATTTGTGTGCATTGAAACATTAAAAATAATCTTCTTGAATGCCTGAAATCCAGTTATATTCCTTCCATAGGACCAGGGCCCGATTTACATTTTGCATCACTATAGGCACAACTCATGTTTGGGGGCCCCTCACGCAACAAAAATTTTTAAACATAACATTCAGTATGTGTTTGTAAAACTTGCCAGTCACACCAAAATTTGGGGGCCTCCAAATCCCAAAACCTAATTTGTTTTTCGAATGTCAAAGAGTCAAACTAACATTTGGAAGCCCCCAATGTGCAAAATGATTTTGTTTTTAAATTACAAAATGTTTGAATAAGATCTGGGGTGCAAAATCGATTTTTTTTTTTTTTTTCAAATTTCAAATTGTCAGACCAAAATTTGGGGGCCCTCAAAGTGAACATTCCTTGTGGTTTTAAAATAATTTAATATTACAAATTTTCTGTGAAGCAACAGAACACTAACAGTTTGTTTTTCAAAGATGCTATTTTTTAAAAAAATTCTAAAAAATTTTAAATTACAAAAAAATATAAAATAATAATAACCAAAAATAGAGGGCCCCTCAAAGTGGGGACCCTAGGCCCGGGCCTCACGGGCCTATTGGTAAAAAAGGCCCTGCATAGGACACACCTTGACTAAAGTGTCCTTTTCATCTGCAATTATGTGTTACTTCATCTCTCAACCTTTTTCACAAAAGGAAAAAAAACTTGATTTTGGAAAATAACTATTTTTATTAAAGCACTTTTAAATTTAGCAAAAGGGGACCCTGGCAAAGATTAAAAGACAAGCACCTTGTAGAGGCAAAAATCTTCTATCATTTGGCAGAATTTACTTTTTTAAAAAATGGCTCCATCTTTGATTTCCAATCTCAAATAAATGGATAAAATGTTTTATACAATTCTACCACAAAAAAAAAAAGACCTTTGGCTGGCTGAGTGCCAAGAAGAACCCATTCCTAATCAAGGGAGAAACTGCTGGTATAAGGAATGTGTTGCATTCTATTCTCGTTTTAATTTGTTTAGCATACTTGATGTCTTCCGAACGGATGCTATCTGCCAGTTTAAAAATTTGGTTGCTTTCGACGAACCGGGAAGCAAACATTCTGATTCATGTGCTGATAAATGCACCTGCAAATCGGAACTCCCCTGAAACTCGAATGCATTCGCCCTTTTCTGCCATGCACAGAAGGGCCTAAATGTCGGAACCATGTGTCAAAAACGTATAATGGTTGAAGGTCTTTAAATAATACTTTTTAAAACTTTGCTCATTATGTTAATTAGAGAAAAAAACTCAAATAAAAAAACTGAGGAAAAATGCCTACAGGCAACTTTCTGTATATGAAGAGGTAGTGTGATGAAAATTGAGTAAAGGTGGCTTGATACGAGGTCAAAGCACAAATATTGTAGCACAGTATTGAATTTTACTTAAGGCTTGCACCCCAATTTACAAACTTTTTTTTCTCTCTCTTTGAAAGAAGTGAAGTGGTGTTTGGAATTTTAGTGTATGTTGTTTTGCTAAAGGTTAGCACACAATGTTCAGAACCTTAGTGTTTGTTTGCTTTGCTCAGAATTTTAAAGCAGATTCCCATTTGAAGATGAGCTTTGTCTGCCAAATAATCTTTAAAAAAAAATGAGTTAATTCATAGTATGGTATGAAAATATATACCATGAAAGAGAAGTAACTACTGTGGGTTCTTGTTCCTAAAAAATACCAATTCCTATATTTAAAAAAAAAAAAAATCTCTAAAAAATATTTTTAGCAACATACAAATTTTAAATTGACTTTACAATCAAGGAATACCGTGTCAATATAAGAACTGTTATTTTTTATTCTTTTACCTGTTGAATATTATTGCGTATTATTTTTCAAATACCTGATTTTTTTTTAATGAAAGTTAAGCAGTTTAAGAAATTAGTTGTAATAAGTTTAAGAAAGTTTGAAGATTATGTTTTGTCCTGAAAGACTTCTGTCTATTTGCCAATACCATCATATTACTTTAATTTTCTGCTGCTTTTGTGTTGGAATGAAGTGTAGTTTCTTTTGTGTACTCTAACTTACTGCTGGTACAATCTCATCCCAGTATTTCTACTTATTGTATGCTATAGTTGCATTAATAACCAATTTTGACCATATCTAAAAGCTGTTGATTCATTGGGGAAAGATAATCGATCAATTATTTATAAAAATAACTTTTTTAATGCTACAGTTTTTCTGTGGCTACTCATTTTGTTTACATTTTTTGACTTTTCGAAATTAATTAATAGTTTATCTCAGTGAGTAATAACTTATATTTTTTTAAAAACAGTGTTTTCAAATTTTAATCTGAGGCAGTTTTTTTGTTGATTTTTTTTAAAAACCACATTTTGTTATATTTAAGTGTGACAGCATCAACTGTGAAAGGCCAAAGATTATTTTGCATAGATCTCAGAAAGAATTATGTATTAGAAATAAGCTGTGTCCTGACAGGGCCAAAATGCTTATCATTTTGCATGACAATTTAGAAGCACTAGATTTAATTATTCATAATAGCATCAGGTCAATGTTGCTGTAAGCATTTTTTAAAAATAATATGTCTTATTCAGTGTTTTATTCAGTTATTGTACTTTCAAATCACAGGACATCTTAAATTGTTCAAAATTACTTACTTTTTTGCCTACTTTCCCGTAAAAGTAAAAAAAATAATAATAAAGCATGAAAGAAGGCTTAATGCATCGTGAAAATATCGTTAAAAATCAAGAAGAGTCAAAAATAAGTTAAGTAATTAAAGAAAGATTGAAAAATAAAAAAATTTTAAACTAGGGTTTTGAGATAGGGAAAATGTGTGCCCGTCGCTCTGTCTGTCCCCCCCCCCCCCCCATAACTTTTGGGGGAATTGTCTGATTTGAAAGATTTTTTTTTGCATTCGAAAGGATCTCGGCGAGGACATCTTTCTGGTTTGAACAATTTGCCGTACAATTTCAAACAGTTCAAAAACTCTTAACATTAGTGCCTACGGGCAAAGATGAAGTAAATCATGTAAACTCTGGACATGAGATCCAAGTTCCTATGAACCTGCTTATTGGAAGAAGCTCTCACCTGAAATATTTTTCGATTTGATCAACTTTTGTTCATTTTTGAACGGTTCAAAAAAAATTAACATTAGCTCCTACGGGGAAATTGAAATCCTATATAAATCCTCATCTAACAGACGGATTTGCGAAACAAACTTTATCGGAAAGATATTATGATGTAGGACATGTTCAGATAGGAAGTTTAACCAGAACAAAATGAATCTATTTGCGTATGAAATTTTTTGATCGGGAATTTTAATGATATTTCTGAATGAATGAGTAACTGAGTGAATAATTGAATAAATAAATGAGTATATAAATGAATGAACACATAAATGAATGAATGAGTGAATGAATATATATTAAACATTGAAAAAGGTATATTTGAAATAATTAAGAACTAAAGCTAAATGAGAAAGAGAACAATAACTAGATTGTAAATTAGAAGTTGGAGTATATGGAAAAGTAGGCTCGCATAGTTCTAGATGGAACTTCTTGTTATTACTAAATTCATTCAACATAGTTTCTTGCTCTCTGCATACCAAAAGTAAGTTCAAAAAGTAAATAAATAAATAGTAATAATAATAATAGTTTTTTTGTCTGACTAATTGCTACATCCCTATTTTGTGCATTTATAAATTACCGAGTTTGTTTATTAATGCACACCTAACAACTTTCTTGTCAACTTATAATTTCCAAATCACTGGGAGCTATTCTTTCTTGTGAGTCGAGTGTACAAATGAAAATAATGTAACCATAATATTCTGAAACATGAGAAACTTAAAAGGCTGAAACCATCTATTAAGATCACAAATTTAGTCAAACTTGTTAAGGAAGACATATATGACCAAGAAATTTGCTTCGTTGGAACTAATTACACAGTTCTGCTTGAAAGAATTTGCTTGAGTGCAATTGGTTTTATAGTACTTAACTTAGAATCGATCCAATTTGTAAACAGAATACAGCTTTGAAAAATTTGTAACAAAATGTTTTGGATAAGGTTTATGAAAAGTCGTTATAATATCCAAAATAATTTTACAAATAAATTCATAGAATAGCCTAAATTTTGTTACTAAGAGTGATTTTTTTCCCATTTGTAGGCTTTTAGAACATAAATTTTTTCATCGTGCCAAAAAAATAGTAGTCCAGAAAGAACCAAAGAAAAAGAAAAAAGAAACTGAAGATGTTGCAGCAGAATCTGGGAAAGAAAGTAAGGAAAGTGAAAGCAAGAAAGCAAAAAACAAATCTGATAGCAAAGAAAAGAAAGAAGATAAAAAGGATGATAAAGAAAGTAAGAAGGTAAGCCTTTTCTCTTAATGTTTTGTTAAATTTTTATTAGTTACTTCTGCTGATCGAGTGGTCATTAAAATTTAGTGACTTCATGAGTATTTCTTTAGCTACTGAAATTAAAACACACACACGGCTCTGTCTAGTGTATTTATTGTAATCCAATTATTTTTTCTCTTTTAGGAAGCTAGTGAAAGTGAAAAAAAGAAAGAGAAAAAGAAAATCAAGTTGGACATGCATCTTGAGCAGATTTTCATTGACAGCAATGAGGTATGTATTTTCCAGATTAAAGTACACATTGTGTTTGAAGCCTTTTCCCTTTCTCTCCCTCAAAAATGAGTTGTTTAATTACATTCTGTCAGGAGAAACTCCTTTTTTCTGTTTACCCTAATCCTCTTGTTTATGCTTTTAGCCATACGTTTGGATATACGATCCCATACCATTGAGGACTTGGATTACAGGAACATTAATGGGTATGACTTTTACTTTTTTCCGAAATTATTATTGATGTACTAAAATTTTACTTGTGTACAACTAAAGTTGGGTCTTTATATTATTACTAGCAGTACCTTCACGGCATTGCCTGTGCTGAATTTTATACACATCGCCTACGGCGCTGTTCTTGTAGGAGCATAAAATTCTCCTAGCAAGGAGCATTATTTTCTCATGAGTTGTCTGTAAACCCAATGTCAGAATTTATTTTTTGTAGAAATGAAAAATGAACTTTTAACCGTATCTTACAAAGTTTTTAAAATAATTTTTTTAAGTTATAAATTTTAGAATCGTCATAGCCTGAGGATTAAAATGGTATATTCGCTTTAAAATTTGGTCAATATCCAACGAAGTTATTTTATGTTAAAATGAACTTTTAACCGTATCTTACAAAGTTTTTAAAATATTTTTTCAAAGTTTATATGTTTAGAATCGTCATAGCCTGAGGATTAAAATGGTATATTCGTTTTAAAATTTGGTCAATATGCGATGATTGTAGCACAGTTTTGGGGCAAATTTGTGGGTCTTACAATCTATGGAATTTTAATTACTAAATCTGAAAATAATGTTTTGAAGCTTATATTTTTAGAATTAGTATACCCTGAGCTTTGAGAAAGTAGTATCGTTCTCTTTTTATTTTAAAACATGAAGTGGATGCGAGAATAGATAGATAAACGAAAATCAAATATTTTCCCGTATCTCTGCTTGAAAGCCGCTGACAAGACCCGTCTGCTAGTGCGTTTTCAGAATGCTGCAATGTAGGCAAAGCAAAAATCATTGAAAAATTTAAAAAATAATAAAAAAAAAACTAATTGAGTCACAATTTTCATTTTTGCAGCAATGAGTTTCTTGGGTCGTAAACCATGCTGAATGGTCCAGCTCGGTGAAACTGCCTAGGATTCTATAGCGAACAGACAGACGCTGCTCTTTTATATATATAAATTTTATTTCTTTTTTTCAATCATTAACAAGGCTCCGGGAATTTGAAAAAAAAAAAAAAAATGGTCCCCAGCAGAAATTTCTAGTAGCCAGTAAAAATTATTTCTCCCCCCTTCTAATTTCCTTTTCAATTTGAAATTTACCATAACATAAGAAATCAAATTCCACACATAAAAAGTTCTTGATTAAATTTTTTTTTTAATTTTAATATTAAGAAGATGCACTATTAATTATTAACTTGTTTATTTATTTAATTCATTCATTTTTATTTAGTTATTAACTTTTTTAAAAAATTAAAATTGATGTATAAATTCCTGTTTGAAAAGTAACAGAAAAATTGCTGAGTGTTTTAAATATTTTTAATGAAATAAAGCAAAATTTTGTTTTATAAGAATACATAATGCCTTGTTAAAGTTAAAAAATTCAAATTCTAAAGGTTATATATATAGCCTACTTTGAAGAAAATAGAAACTTTTAAAGCAAAAATTTATAAATTTTATCAATTACAATAACTGATCTGATCAACAACTTTTTTTTAAAAAGGCTAAAAATACCGAAATTATTTTCCGGAATTTGAGTAATTAGCAACATTTTTTTGCATAACTTTGCTAAGGCACTAGAATTTTCCAATTTCCATATTGTGTGACCATTCTAAATGTTCTTAATCAACTTTTTAGATCGATTTCCTTTTCTAAAAATTAATGCTAATTTTTACGAGTGGAATTGTTTTGAATAAACTTTGATTCGAGTGGACATGATGATCCCGCAAATCCTCTGCTACAGAAAATAAACTATTAGAAGGGTTGAAAATGATAGTACACACAAAACTACTGATCTCCAAGCAGTACAATCCCACACTAAACAAAAACAAACGAGTTTTACAGAGGCTGTTGTAACCTGATTACGAAATGCGTTAAAAAGCTGAACTTACGTGTCATATAAAAAAGCCGAAATCAGTCGCCAGTTAAAATGGGATGGTCGCTGATGACGGCCCTATTTCACGAGCCCTGATCCTTAACGAAGTTTCCAATTTCATTTTGTTGTGCAAGGTTGTTAAGTCCTGGATTGGGAACAATTTTTTTTTTAAATTCCAATTTATGCATGATTTGTACATTGACATTTATGTTCAATATGATGTTTTGATTCCTCCTTGTTTTAAGCAAGACTGAAAATTCTCATTAAAGGTTGCAAGATGTAAGATGTGAAAGCAATATTTTTCTTTTTTTTTTGCATTTGAAACAGTCTGTAACCTATATATATATATTCTTTATTAAAAAGAAATATCAGAACCACTGATGGATGGCATTAAAGCTCTTCTAATGTATCAAATAAGCAAATGCATGCCTACCTTGTGCTGCATGAATTATTTTGTATAGAAAAGTAAAATGTTCTGTCTTGTGTAAATAGTGTATGGTCTGTTCAAGCAAAGGATGCTTTGGACGGTACTTTTAATCCGTCCAAGGGAATGTTTTTTCCCTTTTGTTTCATGTGATTAATGTTTCATTTTCAACAACTACTGTAGTTGTGTGTAGAAATAATATTTAATCTAATTAAAGTGTTCAGTCTGTAATAGTATGCATTATTTACTGAAACAAAAAATATATTAGAACTTATCTATATTATTTCTGTTTTAAAACAGTATTGTGCATGCATTGAAAAACATTTCCCCCTGTTTAAACTGTTTAGTTTTTAGATATAACGGCAACTAAAACATAATATAAAATATTTCCATATTACGGCTCACTTTCCGTAAACCTAGAAATGTTCTATCTTCCCATGATAATTAAAGATTGACTTTGAAACAACAGACTTAATGTAGTTAGAAATATTACTTTTATTAGGTATATATTTGAAATTTATGTTGATTATGCTAAATTTTTATCTAAATTGTACCCTAGTTTGTTTTTTTCACCTAGGTTATGATTTGTGGCTCAAAAAAATTGAATATCTGAATGGTATGAATCAATGCTCTTGTGCAAAAACGGCACAAACACATTAATTTTAGGATAACCTGAGCGAAACTAATCACTAAAATATAGAATTGGTAAAATATTTTAGGCAAAAAATTTGTCATCTTCATGCATGATTTTTGGCGACTTGTTGTCACTTTGTCATGAGCTCCACATGTGTGTATTTGAATTTATATCCGTTTGCAAACACATTTATTGATAAAAAGTGTTCAAAATCTTTCTCCCTCTTCTTTCAGTGATAGGTGCTGTGCTGATATGTCTGTTTCCTCTGTGGCCACAAACCATTAGGCATTATATTTATTACCTCAGTGTTGCAGCGGCATTCTTCCTTGTATTCATTATTGGCTTAGCTGTATGTAAGTATATGAACATTTTCTGTGATATTTTTGTTTAAAACTCTCATTTCCTGATTTTCTTCTGAAAAGTATTACTGTCATCTAGATAAATTCACAAGACCTCAGTAAACTGAGTAGCAATATGTATTTATTTAGCAGGGGTCGAACCAGCATTTTTTGTGGCGTCCGGTTTTTTTTTTTTTTGGTTAATTTTGAAAACATTTTTGAAAACCAAATATTTTTGTGAAAATTCAAAATTTAAACACAGTGATAAAAATTTTTTTAATATTTTTTGCTATCTATTTAATAAATAATTCTATAAAAGTATGATATGACCATTCAGAATCTTGTGACGGGTCCATTTTGATTGATTGGAATTTTGTGAAAGCTCCGTTTTGATTGGTGGGAATTTTGTGAATGGACCTGAATTTCCTCTGGCGCTGTTTATACATAAAAGCTATTATTCAAATTTTGACATGGAGGAGAGCCCTAAATGCTTAATGTGTGGAAGGGGCCATAAATTTTTTAGACAGTAAAAAATTTAGCACTATTCCATTTTTTTATGAATTCTCATTAGTTTTATTTAGCCTAAAATTTACCACTGCTTTTATTTTTTATTTATTAAATGTTAGGTCGTTGATCATTCAGTCATTCCACAACTTTATTGAAACTCTTAACCATTGCTTACTTTTATGCCTATACAGTGGAAAGTGACTCAGTTCTATGGGTGTGAGTCATCCCCCCCCCCCCCCAAAAAAAAAAAAAAAAAAAGTTACGAATCAGTCTGAAAAAATTCTGCTTTTCTTTCCAGTTCTGTCTTATGTGAAAAGTTACTATTATGATTATTTTTAAAAAAAACCTCGTCTAAGGCGATGTAGACATTGTTAAATAAATATATGTTCCTCAAATGGAGAAATCATTTTCTTAAAATGAGAAATTTTCCAATGCAACTTTTTCTATTTCGTTTAGAGTGTGTATAATGTACAATCTTTCTACATCAATAGCAAGAATGAGAATTTTCGTCCATGGATATTTTTTGATATTATTTTAATTTAATTTTTTTGAATATTTTTTTACATTAATTGATACCGATTGCTGAAAACTTTACAAATGCCAATGTTCTCCCGTAGTATTCACTCAGTTTAAAATAGAATTTTCATATTTTTATTCCAATACAAAGAAAAAAACTGAATGAATTTGTGTATTTCTGAAGTGTAATGACAGTGTTGTAAAAACTCAACTTTTTTCGAAGGAAAAAATTCCTCACAAAATCTGGAAGACTTTGTATTTGTTCTTCATTAAATGTCGTTCTTAATTATTGAAATTTGTCATTTGCCTAAAATAGCAGAAAGTAAAATTCAATTTTTTAAGTGAAGGGAAGACTTTTTTTTCAAGCTTTATATGTTCTAGCTTTACACAATGAAAAATAGGACATTTGTTCTTCATATTAGTTAAAATGTAAAGTAGTTAAAAATATTAATATATAATGTTTTGAGGAAGTCTGATACAATGTAACTGCTCAGATTTTCCTGTTTTTTACTTTTCTTTTAATTGATTTTTTTAATGGAATTCAGTTAATTTAACTTTGAAAGCAATTGAGTCGCTTCGGGCTACTGGACAAAAACCAGACTGTTAGAAAATCTGTTATAGCCGAAATTGCCAAATTTGGCATTTTGCGGTAAGCACAGTACACTGTCTTTTTAAAATAAAAAATAATAATAACAACAAAATACTTTGAGTAAGGCTTATGTAGTTAAACTACTTACTATTAACCAGGATGGTTGATGTTTGTTTTTTAGTCATATGTCTTGTTTCAATTTAATTCATTGATTTCCATGTCCAAAAGGTAGACTGCACTGTCTTCCCGGATGCCTCATTTGTTAAGTTAATATTTTTTACCACAGAAAGTTGAATAGGGTTAGCCTGGAAACGTATGCAGTAGCCCCAGGGACGCTATTCGACGCCCTTGGACTTTTTAAAAATAGTACAAGCTAAAATACTATAAATTCAACTGTGCATAATTTTATTGCATTTTCAATTATTTTAAAGAACTTTAATAATTACATACATGAAACAAATAACTTATTTTTTATTTCTAATGGGCTGCTGTTGGCTTCTGGTAATTGCAAACCTAGTGTGGTTCACAGGGATTGGTACCATCTAATCATCTCTATCAAGCACCACAGTAGGTATAGTACCATCGCCACAAGTGAATTTTGACGCTAAGTCCTTTCACTTGAAAGATGGAGTATCTGGGAGGAGTCACTACCATTGGGTCTGCCTACGTGAAGACAACTAGAATTGTTGAATTAATTGTGTGAAACAGGGATTGTATTTTTTTTTTTTCCTTTTTGCTCTGACGCCGAGTGGCCCCCAAGATACTGGCGCCCTTGTATTTTGCAGTTTGCACATTGATAGGGCCGGCCCTGAGTAGCCCCATTACCATGTGTGCACACTAGTCCCTTGGAATCATTTATTACTAAAATAATATAATGAATCAACCAGCAAAGCAGTCAATATTCAAATCTTGCATTAGAACCTTGATTTGCCATTATTCTTTAGAATTTTAATTAAAAAAAAATAAAGAATAACGTTTATTTAGAGTACTTGGAATTGGCATCCTCTTATAAGAAAGTATTTTCTTTATTGTTTTATTAAGGATTGTAATGTCAGTAACAGATGTACCAAATGAAATTTGATCTTGCATGAAAATTCTAAAGGGATAGTCATTATTTTTACAACTTGTATGAGAAAAAAAAGCAGTCTTCGACTTTTTTTTAAAACCTGATGATTTATTTACACACGAATAAATTAGAAAAATTTTTCTCGCTTCCAAACTAAAAATTAATAGGGGTTGATCGTGGAATTGTTTGATGCTTTGCCTTTTGTGTTTCCTGACTTTAGATTTTTTAAAAATTATTTTTCCAGGGTTTTTCAAAGAATATGTTATATGATTAATATTTAAAAAACTCCTTCAATAATTCACTAGTATTTTGAACTGTTGAAATATTTTTTAATTTATCTTCCCAGTTATTATAAAAAGCTATAGTATCGGCAATGATAATATTATACATAAAATATACCTTACAACTTAAAGCAAAATTTTTCATAATTAGGTTTACCTTACAGAGTAAAAAGTGTATTCGCTATTGTGGATTATTGTGCTGAAATTGGTTAGTAGTTTTAAAAGCTCTGTCAGTATTTCTCAATTTTGGCCAGTAAAGTCGGTATTTTAAACCTTCGAACCAGTTTTACCACCTATTACTGCCCAGGAATTGCCCCAAGAAACTCTATAATGTATGATTTAGAAATATTGAAGCATTTGGTGATATGTTTGTTAGCATCATATTTTCTTTTAAATCCATATATTTTTTTCCCTTTTTCCATTTTTTTAGTTCGATTGGTCTTCTTCGTCATAGTTTGGATTGTCACATTAGGAAAGCATCACATATGGCTTCTTCCCAACCTTACGGAAGATGTCGGTTTCTTTGAATCCTTCTGGCCCTTGTACAAATATGAATACAAAGGCCCTAAGAAAGAAGACAAAAAGGATTCTTCCAAGGAAAAGAAAGAGACTCAAGAGCCAAAAGAAGAATCTCCAGAGAAAGAAGCGGAAAAGTCGGACGCTTCCAGTGCAGACCAAAACCATTCGGAGTCCGAGCAGGAGAGTGAAGGCGAGAAAACCAAAGCAGAAAATGATTTCGAGTTCCTGGAGGCTGAGGATGATGAAGAAGAGGATCAGAAGAGTGATGAAGATGATAGTAAATCCAACGAGGAGGACCGCAAAACTAAATGAGACGGTGCTTAGCGAAATCCTACTATGGCATTTAATTCCGTTAACATTCGAAAGCAGTGATGGCATCTCTCATGACGGTGTTGCAAATAATTTATTACTATTTTTATATTTGACTGTTGCTCTGAACATGTTGAAATTCTGTATAAATGTTTTTTGGTGGTTGTAAAAATCTGAAGGGAAAATGTAAAATATATTGCACATGTTTTTTAGATTTCTTTATTTCTTGGTGTCCAAACATTTCAGCATAGCTCATGATGAATAGTTCCTTTTGAAATGATTAACACAAAAAATTGAATGCTAAAATACGGAGGCTATTAAGAACAAAAGTTAGTTGAATACACTGATTGTTTTGGGTGGCAACTGAACTCTTACATACATAACCGTAATTGCATAGAGAGCTCGAACTATGAGCAGTTGTATAGCTCTATTTATTGCGTTGTTATACTCACGGTCGACCTCAGGTATACGGCCTTAACTGCAACCATAGCTGATAATGCTTCTAAATGCGACGTTAACTCTGCTGAATTATCCAAAGCCATAACGGCATACATATATTTTAACTGCAACTTTAACACAGCTGCTATATATCACTGGGTGCTATTCCCGAACTTGCAACTTCTGTCTCCCAGTGCTCCGCTAACTAACAGGACGTTGAAGACTAATTATCATTAAGTTTTTAGTAGGGAAACATCCGTAATTTCCTTATTTTTCGAAATAGCGACACCATATCAGCAGTCGGGATTTGAACTCGCACCCCCTGCCTCACCGTTCCAGCACTCTGCCAACTAAGCCGTAACGACGTTGAAGGCTAGAGCCAAGTTAACTATTATTACGTTTAGTAGGAACACATCGGTAATTTTGCTATTTATTATATTTGTGGAAAAATGGCACTGTATCAGGAGGCGGGATTCGAACTCACACTTCCTGTCTCACTGCTCTATCGCTCAGCCAAGTAAGCGATAAGGACGTTAAAGGCTAGAACCAAGTTAACATTTATTAAGTTTAGTAGGAAAACATCACAGCATAGGTAATTTTACTATTGATGATTTTTCAGGAAAAATAACACTATATCAGCAGGTGGTGTTCGAACTCGCACCTCCTGTTTCACTGTTCTAACACTTTCGCCAACTAAGCTATTAGACTGTTGTAGGCTGGAGCTTTAGTTAGCTATTATTAAGTTTAGTAAGGAAGCATCGTTAATTTCGCAATTTATCACTTCCGACGAAAAATGGCACTATATCAGCAGGTGGGATTCGAACGCGCACCTCCTGCCTCACTGTTCCAACACTTTGCCAACTAAGCTGTTAGGACGTTGAAGGTTAGAGAGAAGTTAACTATTATTAAGTTTAGAAGGGAAGACTCGGTAATTTTGCTATTTTATCATTTTACGAAAGTTTAAACGAAAAATGGCATTGTATCAGCAGGCGAGATTCGAACTCGCACCTCCTACCTCACGGTTCCAACACAGCCATAAGGACGTTGAAGGCTAGAGCTAAGTTAACTATTATTAAGTTTAGTGGGAAGCATCGGTAATTTTGCAATTTACCGTTTCTGACGAGAAATGGCGGGATTCGAACGCGCACCTCCTGCCTCACTGTTCCAACACTTTGCCAAGTAAGCTGTTAGGACGTTGAAGGTTAGAGAGAAGTTAACTATTATTAAGTTTAGGAGGGAAGACTCGGTAATTTTGCTATTTTATCATTTTACGAAAGTTTAAACGAAAAATGGCTCACTGTTCCAACACTGCAAATAAGTTATAAGCACGTTTTGGTTTGGAGCCAAGTTAACTACAGTCAACCCTCGATAACTCGAACCTTGATATCTCGAATTTTTCGATATCTCGAAAAAAATTTATTTCCCTTCGTTTATCCTATGCTATCAATGTGAAAATAACCTTGTTTAGTCGAATTTTTCAATTTTAGACCCTCGATAACTCGAATTTTTTTTCTTTGGTGGTTCTCTCGGATTCCATATTCTTTGTTCAACTACTATTTCCTTGTTCCAAAACATGAGCAAACTTGCATTCTTTACTTCCATTCTATTCAGTGGGGCTCAAGAATTTTCGACATTCTTGTCCTTTTGTAATTTTCGCCCTCTTTCTAAATCCTTTTTAGTCATTGAACCATTCAAGGTCACACCTGCAGGGTGTGAGAGAAGTGGGAGGGAGAAAGAATTGCTGCTGCTACGTGGCACCCAGGGGACCAGGGCTATCTCATTCCTGTCATCTCCTTGTCTTGTACGGTGGAAAGAACTCCGGTCAGGAAATTTTCAGAGCAGTTGAGTTATACGACGAACTTGCTAGCAATGGCAGCTAAACGAAAATTAAACACGCTTTCCATTCAGGAGAAGAAACGAGTTATTGAAGAAGTGGAAAAAGGTTCCAAAAAGAAAAATGAAATTGCAAAAGAGTTCGGAATACCAAGCAGCACATTATCGACAATTTTAAAAAATAAAGACGCTATTCTGGAAAACTGTGACGATGGCTTCGGTAAGAGAAAGAAAATTAGAGTTGGTGAATATCATGATATGGAAAAATGTCTAATGGTGTGGATTACACAATGTAGAGCGCAAAACATCCCAATCAACGGAAATTTAATAAAAGAGAAAGCCGAAGCATTTGCCAAGGAATTGGGTCATGTTAATTTCAAAAAAAGCAATGGATGGTTCGAAAATTTTAAAAACCGAAACAACATTACATTTTTTAAAATGTGCGGCGAAAGCGCCAGCGTTAATGAAGAAGTCTGCATGGAATTCAAAGAGACACTAAGTTCGATACTCAAAAATTACGATGAAAGAAATGTGTTTAATGCGGACGAAACCGGACTTTTTTTTAAATGCACTCCAGGTAAAACCATGGCCATTAAAGGAGAAGCCTGCAAAGGAGGCAAAAGGAGTAAAGAACGTGTAACTTTGTTGCTTTGCGCAAACATGGCTGGGACTGAAAAATTAAAGCCCTTAATGATTGGAAAATCAGCAAAACCAAGGTGCTTTTCTGGAGTGAAATCTTTCCCCTTTACTTATGATTCCAATCAAAAAGCTTGGATGACTTCGAAATTTTTTGAAAATTGGCTGAAGGAGTTAGAGAGGAAAATGAAAAGAGAAAAGCGTAAAATCGTGCTTTTTATTGATAACTGCAAAGGTCACAATATCATACCAAAATTAAATCATGTTCAAGTGGAATTTCTTCCCCCAAACACGACATCTAGACTTCAACCTCTTGATCAAGGAATCATTCAAAGTTTCAAAGTCAAATATCGCCATCAAGTGGTAAAAAAACTTTTGGCTGAGATTGAAGAAGGAACTAAGCCATCTGGAGTGAGCATTTTGGAAGCCATGAGAATGGCAGATAAAGCATGGAATGGCGTCACTTCATCGACCATTTCAAATTGCTTTAGGAAAGCAGGATTTGCAAAAAATGAACAGAATGACACCGTATGTGAAACAAACAATGCTGATATTGAAAATAACGTGCCAACAAAAGATTGGGAACGACTTGGAGAAGTAATAAATCTGAAAGAAATTGAATTCGGAGACTTTTTGAATATTGATGAAGAAGTTGCAGTTTGTGGGCAGTGGGAAGACCAGGATATTCTTTCTCAAGTTTCAGCTAGTGATGTAATTTCTGAAGACGATGAGGAGGAAGAGATATGCAAGACTCGGGAGAAACCAACGAACAAAGAAGCTGTATGAGCTGCGGATGTTTTGAGAAGGTTCATTGAATCTCGTCCGAATATGACACCAGAGACCTTCAAAGCTCTTTCTCATATAGAAAGTGTTGTGGAATCCGAAAAAGAGTCAAATTTAAAGCAAACCAGCATAGATTCATTTTTCAAATGATGTAAATAAGGATGTATGTGTAAGTAAATGCTTGACTTATGTAACCTACTTTTATTTTCAAAGAGGCATGTAGTTTTTTTGCACTAGCTTCTATTTTATTCTCCACCTATTAAAAATAAATTAATTTTGCTAACTCGAATTTTTTTACTGCTCCCTTGAAATTCGAGATATCGAGGTTTGACTGTATTAAGTTTAGTTGGGAAGCATTGGTAATTTAGCAATTTTATCATGTTGCTGTTACTAATCCCCCTGGCATAGGAAAGCCTAATACCAGGTCCAGAAGATCAATAACTCACTGGCTTAGGGTGATATGCAGCTTCATTTTAGAGCGAGGAACCATGAGGGCTGAAAACTGACTTGCCCACAAATTTTGTGCTCTCAATTTTTGAACCAGATCCCAGATGAGAGACCGTCACTTGGGATTGGCACCCCCAGAGGTATCGTTTCACTCGGAAGACTGGAGCCACAACCTATTTAACGGGCACTAGCTCCCTTTAGCGCACACAGCACACCGTAACCAGCCGCAAGAGGTTGTCACCCTCCCAAACACTGACCTAAGTCGATGTTGCCTCCCCTTCGGTGTCCTGTGGGAACAGAGCTTCTACCGACTGGTCCACTGCGGGACCAATTTTATTATTTTGACGAAAAATTGCACTGGATTATTAATTCGAAGGATTTACATTTATTTGAGCATTCATTCATAATTTTTTTCATTCACTTTTTTAAAATGTTACCAAAATTCAATTGCATTCCTTTTAACTAATTGTATTGCGTTAGGTTTCGAAGAAATGCAAGACACATTAAATAGCAGAATATCTTTATTTTATACTAAAATACTACTTACATGTGATGCAAAATGTAAATGCTTCTTAAACAGGTCGACATTATATCGATCATGAATTTTATAATTAAACAAAGTGACACATCAATTCAACTTGTTTGATAATCACATGAAATTCAGAAGTGAAAGTTGTCAATAAAATGTCCAGGCCGAACATTAACCATTGACACATGCACGAGTAAAACTTCAAGTTAAACTAAAGGGGAGGGAGGGAGATGAAATGCATATGAACAAGGAGGAAAGAAGCATTTATCATTATTTCTGTAAATCTGAGCATTCTTTAAAGAGCAACGTAGAAGTAAGTTAAATAATTAAATGGTACCTGAAATTACACCGAAAAATTTTGAGGGCCATACAATCTAGCTTACAGATTTTTTCATTTCATAAAAGTGTTGGAGAAATAACAAAAATATCGCTTAAGCAAAGAAAAAAGGCTTTTTTGTAAAAACTAAAAATACTAAAGTAACAAATTCTTCCGCTCTGTTCATATGCATAAAAATTTAATGTTCTGGGGAGAAAAATCAAAGTTGCAACAATACATCTTTAACCTTTGGCACACAAACATGAAAAACTAATTTTTCTCTTATGCTAAAAAATAGTATATACTGAATTTAAAAAATTATGCTTTAGTGGAACTTTAACACAACTTTTAAAATAGTACTAATAGTCTGCTATATTGAGTAATATATCTTTTTTTTTTTAATCATCTAACTCCTAGTCTCTAACATTTATATCATGAATAAAATAGTTAGCAAGCAAAATATAAATTTAACAGTTCTGTTAATGGCTTCTCTATTTCTCGGAGGCATGTTAAACCTTTTACAATTCTTTATTCAGTTATTGTTTATTTACTTAACTAATGGCAACAGCTTTACTGAACAATGAAAGTACTTCCTCCTTTATTACACAATAACTATTAAAACAAACTGGCAAGATAATATTTGCAGTGAAGGATTCTTCGATATTTTTCAGCTAGTAAAATCTTCATGTTGAACAAAAAATTAAGCTATATTTGGAACTATTTTAATGTCAGAATTTTGTGTTTCAACGTTGAAAAAGACTATTAAAAGTAAAATTTAAATTTAACTCAACTTACAAATTTTGATTAAAATGAAAGGAGTTTTTGAGAGTCAATAAAAGGATAATTAACAGTTATATGCTCATTTGATTTAATATTTATAAATGAGTGCAAGAAGTTGATTTCTTACTGAACTGAACTTAAATCAAAACAGAAAATAAAATTTATTTTTACTTCCTTCACAATTATGCTCGACTCTTCAGGTATTAAGTTCCTACCTATGATTCAAACATGACATTTCCCACTTTAAAAGTTGATTTAAATCACACAAGTTGTTTAAAAAAACTCCTTTTATCCGACACAAGCACCATTGTAAGTAGACAAAAGACATGGCAGTTACACAATATGTAGGCAAAATTTGCACATTAACACAGAAATGTAGAAAACTATACCCTGAAGCCTACAAAGTAAGAATTTTGACACAAATACATCGGAAATTAAAGGTACGGTTTAAGCTCCCAAGGTAATATCTCTACACACTGTAAGATAAATTTACACTGAAAAAATTTTCATACCGAATACAAACAGCTAAGTGGTTAAGTATCTAAAATTTTCATAGAACACCAATTACAAGGAACACCTAGTGAAAGAAAACACCTATTTCAAAGCATACATATAAAATGCAGATGTATTGTCATTTTAATTTGTGGATTATATTGTGCTCTGCCGATCTGTTTGTTGAACACAGCTACAAGAGGAAAATTTCTCTTATCTTTTATTTGCTAAGTGTTTCCCATATATATGAATATTGCTCCTATGAAATAATGATTTCAGTACCTGATAGTAGCTTATGAAAATCTGAATACATTTTCGACAGCAACATCGGAATGGCGTCTATGGTTCATCTACACCACGGAAGAAAAACTGCAGAGACAGATACAATTTTCCATTATTTACATGTCAGTTTCTGTACTGTACAAGCACATTATATCTGCTGAATTGATTATTTCATTCGCAGAAGAATCAGAATGGACTGGATATGGAATTACGAAACCGAGGTATAATATAGGAGATCTTGTTTTCACCAAATGGAATCACAGCCGAATTGTGTTCAGTCCTACTTACATCGATGTACAAAACTTAGTAAACAACTTAAACTTTAATTTTTTTTTTAAATTGAAACAAAGCACCCAAGGAAGTGTTTATCCATTACGTGGGAAGGGCTTAACTAGAGGGCGCCAGATTATTTTAGGGGCGCCACATTGACTGAATGTGTGTGTTTACCTAAATACGTACAGTTTTTTTTTTTTGTGTGTGTATAAGGGGAGAGGGGGACGCTAAATCCTGGTTTTGCCCCAGTTAGAAAATGACCAAGTTACATCCCTGTGTGGGATTTTAATTAATTAATTCTTTTATTTATGTATTTCATCGACTCGTTTATTCATTCATTTTTCACCACGAAACATAACAAATGTCTATGAATTATGTGTGAATTTAATTTTCTATTTGTTCATTTGTGGACTCAAATTTTAACATTTTATAGTTAGAAAAAGCTTGACAATAAATATAGTGTTACATCTTGCTGTAACATTATTTTTTAGTCTCTGGAAAATTTTGGCGATTTAGCAGCAGTACAAGAATAATTTTAAATAAATTAAGAATCCATTTTTTTTAAATGGACAAAGCTTAAAATACACTGAATGGCATTATTCCTATAAGGGGGACCAGGTCTCCTATACCAAACACATCAGTCAGTTTCATAATGCCATTTAAATAATATATTTAGTACTTAAAAGTACATCAAAACATGTTTCTTTGATTATGATCCTCCAGCAGATCTCCATAGTTTTAAAAAACATTAAAATTCAAATATAAACACATAAGTTGTAGCTTTATTTCAAAAAACTCAATAAATAACACTATATGTAAATTACCTTCAGAATGCTTATTTCTTTTATCATTTTTACAAAACTTTTTCTGTTCACGTCATATTCAACTCCAATATTATTTCAAATACAGCCATATGTAAATTAC
Organism: Octonoba sinensis; assembly: GCA_038502835.1. Lineage (NCBI taxonomy): Eukaryota > Metazoa > Arthropoda > Arachnida > Araneae > Uloboridae > Octonoba > Octonoba sinensis. The sequence goes on along the minus strand of CM076601.1, from coordinate 20,819,471 downwards.
GCGTTTAAACGCTAAAATAAAAAACAAGAGTGAATAAAATAAATAAAATTACTTTTCCATCAATTACAAAAACCTTGAGAAACATTATTTTTTTCCTGCTTATTAAAAAATATCGATTCACATCCAAGAGCACGGTTTAAAATTCAGTACTTTTTAGAAATTCAGTAATTGGAAAATAGTCCTTTCATATTTCATCAAGTGTTTTCAAAGGGCAAATTCCTTTGAAGTTATAAAAAACCTTGCAATATACCTGGCAGTTTCACAAATATTTGGCAAGTTTTATTGTAATTGTCAACATTTCACATAACTGTTTCTGTAATTGCAAAAACCTTTCTCCAAGCGGATGATAATGAATCAGAAATTCAATAAACCGAACTTTTTGTGATGCAACCAACAACATTGGTACTCGATATTTGGATAACTTACAATATGAACTGATGCTCAAAACCAGAAAGAAATTCACACTGAAATATCTTCCTCCAGTAACGATCTGAGAACATCACCATAAGATACTTAAAAAATATCTCTTTACATATGGCAAAATAAAAAAAATACAAGCATTCTTCTTAAAATCGATATACTTTTTCCATAAAAATAAAAAAATAATGAGGCACTTTTGTTTCATCGGGGGTGACTGCTCAAATACGACAGGCATTGTAGAAAACAGTTGCACGTGAAAATAGGCAAATAAACTGCTGCACTATAATGCGTGAATCAAATACACCAAGATTAACTCATTTTGATCTAGTACAGATCGAAAGTCAACGATTTCAAAATGTATACTCAAAGGCACAAATATGCTTTAACAATTATAATTGCAGATATAAGTGGTTAATATTCTCTAAGTAATACATATAAATTATACCAAAAATAGAATGAATGAATAATATAAAAGCTGAATGCAAAATGAGAAATTCCCTACTTTCTAAATTATGTGACTAAATGAATTTAAATTTCATAGATCAAAATCAGATACATATATGTATTATATAATTACTTTTAAAAAACCTTCAGCTTTTCCGGGAAGCAGAGGTCTGGGCTATGTCATCTATATTGAGATTTAACGAGTTAATACAGCCGTACTCAACCCCTCGAGCCACCGCCTACACACAACATCTGTTTTACATACATGAGTCACAATATTAAAAATTCGTAAAAATAAATAAATGTACATTATGAGAATTTTTTGTTTTGGAAATGTAGCTTAATACCTCTTACCAGTCAGGGCCAAACCAATCTGCATTTTCAAAAAAAGGGAAAACGAGCTTTTTTAAGGTGTATCTCTACAAAAAAATATGTTTTTGCACTGTCGCCCTACAACCGGAAGCTCACAAAGGCTCAGCTTTCTGTAGGCTGAGTACAGCTGCTTTATTACTATCGGATTCACCTCAAAATTACAAGCTAATGGTAAAAATCAGGCAACTGTGGCTTCAAAAGAGAAGATAAAATACCTTGTCTGTCACCAGTCACCCCCTTTGTAGCTCGAATACCTGAAATGTATTTGAGTGTCAGCCGCCATGAGAAGTTGTTCATGAAAAATAGAGCAGCACCAAAAGCGGGAATGAGTTTGGAGGGTTTCACGAGCATTATGAGATTAGTAATGTTTAGTATCTTGATTATGGATGGTTTCTTTTCGTTGTGTATATATATATAATATATACATTTTTCATGGAACAATCTATTCAGTAAAAAGCATGATACAAGTGTTCATGCCATAAAGCAATTATTAGCCTTCAACATTTTTTTTAGAAGTACAATAAATTTTATTCTGCAAACATGAACGATTATTCACATGCTTTCGTCATCTCTTACCTGTATAAATATTTGTGTTTGAATGCATATGCCACGATACTTTCAATCAATTTAATGTTTTGATTACAAAAAGAAAACACGAGTGAAAGGAACTATACCATAATTTGATTTGAAAAAAGATTTGATTGATGCATTTTTTTTTTCATACTGCATGAAAATAACGAAATATGTCACATTGAAATTAACATTCAACACCATAAAATGTAAACATATTCCAAGGCACAATGTTAAAGAAAATTACATGGTAAGTTTCTTTTGTGCAGTTCAATGAATAAAAAGATCATTTTGTGAATAAGAGTTTAGTGAACATTTCTTTCTTCTAGGCAGTTATTATTAGTTATTTAAAAAATATGTTTTCTACATTAAACAACTAAAATAAAACATTTTGTGAAATGGAACTATTAAAGAAAATCTCAACATATGTACTTAATGTCTTGTTTTTAACCTTCTATCATCAGGTTAAATAAATACTTTGTTACATTGTGAGACTTTAAAAAATTTGGTCAAATTGTATCTCTTTTAACAATGTTTTGGCAATATTATTATAATTGAAAATTCATTCAAAAATAAAACAGTTTTGATTTACACCAGTTATTTAATCAAAAGTCTAGTTTTAATATTTTAAATGGTCACACTAACCCAGAAAAATGAAATATTTTCATTCTTTTAAATAGCATCCTTGTTTAAAGAATTTTTTTTTTTGTTTGAATTGTTCAATAATACATGTTAAAATAAAAAGCTACTATGTTTGTGGCAAACTAGCAGACCAGGAGATTGTTTTAAGATACCTTGTCCAATAAGTTAAACAAAAAAATTAAACATTATTTTTTTACAACTAAGTAAAAAATATATTTTAAGGCAGTTAAATAATCAGATTTCTGTTTGCATTTGAGAAGTAAATTGCCCTGCCACTTCTAAAATGCATTTTGATTATTGAATGAAAAATTCAGTACATGCACATTTTCACACTTAAAAGAAAAAAGTTTTTGACAAAAAATATTTAAGATAATGCAAGAAAATTTTAACAGCAATAGGAATATCAACATGCTCACACTTAATACATTGTTGCTGCACATTTGCAGTTTATTTCGACGATGCAGTCGTATTATTTAAAATGTAATTAATATTAACAATAACAATGTAGCACAATAAATCTTTGAGGACTTAATATGTAATAGATGTACGTATAGACAACATATATTATCCACAGAGTCATAAAAAAATTTCAAACCACACATGCACTATGTACATTGTAGGCACAGACGAGTAATTCATAGCATAATTTTGTAGGAGGCGACATTTCGCTCATGCAAATGAAAGAGCTACGAGAAAAATAATTTGCCGCTGGAAAGTTTTTTTTATAATAGAAAGTTTTCAGACTATTTCAAATTAAAAGAAAATTTTAAGCAGCAGAAAAATGTGGAAAGAATAAAATTTTTTTTAAAAAGCATTGTGTTATTCCTTAATAAAACCCCCTGTGAAAGTTTCAAACTTGTTTTTTCTTAAGTAAAAGAATTTAAACATAACTAAAAAAAAATATAGAGTTAAGAAAAATTTCATTGCTTCAAAGTAATCAGTGAAAAAACACACGCAATTTTATTAGAAATTGCGTGTTGACATAATGAACACGCAATTTCATTAGAAATTGCGTGTTCATTATGTTGAAATAATGCATTTTCATTATGTTGAAATTTCATTAGTTGTGACGACAAAAAGCAGAAGAAAAAAGCATTGGTGAGAACGAAGAAAAAAAAATTACCTCAATAAATTCTTTTCATAATATATACCCCAAAATCTAAAATAAAACTGGTAATTGTCTTGCAGATCCTATATATATAGTCTAGGGGAGAAAAAAATATAAATACATCTCACGTATATATCTAACATTCCTTTCAATTTGTAGAGATTTGAAACACACAAATGATCTTGCATCATCTAAAAAATAATTTTCTAACATCAGTCAGAAATTATAAAATTCCTGTAAAATATGGGATAATAACATGAAACAAATGTCATGGTAACACATTTTATTTAAAACATATAAAACTGTGATCAGACTTCACAATGCGTAGAATATTCCCAATGTACAAGTGGAAAATTATGGTCAAAATGACATGGCTTTGCCGAACAAAACTGCTTCAACAGCCTCTGCGTCAAATGCAACATATTTAATTTCGGTTAGAACTTAATTCATGGAGCAAAATATTATAGTCGAAAAAAAAAAAGATTATCAAGTCACTTTCTATCAAATATTGCCTTAAAATAATGAATGTTTCATACAAATACTGAAATAGCAAGTGTTTGTTACGTAATTAAAATTTCCCTAAAATCGAAAACACAATTTGGTATTAAGAATTAAGAACCGTTATTATGTAGTATGTTTAGTGTGATTGCTAAAGTGTATTTATTCCTAATGAGTTAAATAAATAATCTGTTACGTTAATTGATGAATAATAATGAATTAACTATTTTTATATAAAACTAAGCTATAATTTTTGTAGTAGAATTAGAACAGGTATGTACTTCAAAGCTCCCCAATAATCGCACTCATTTTCAGTTAAATTTTTTTATTTTTATAAAAGCCTAAAACATAGAATAACTGCAGAAACAGCTAAATTTCAATAAAAATAACGCCCATTGCTCTATAATCATATCAAGATCCCTTCGTGTCGAGCGGCTATTTTATACGTCATCCTACAAATTCTATCGAGGTGCTCTACGAAGGGGCCGATTCTCCGCACGTGAGTGGCTAATCGAGGGGGAGGCTGTCGAGGATCTTGTTCGGCCGCTAGCAGAGGAAAAGAAAAAAAAAGCTAAGCAACATCTTTTGATCCTACTTATGCAACAATATAGCTCTCGCACGAGACATCCGAGTCGTAAGAGAATAACACGTCACGGCAAAACTAATGCATATATCTTCACCAATTTACACATGATGGAATTATTCCAACTTGGCAGGCACAATTGTGGAGTCTAGGAAGCACCACACAAGTCACACGAGTGCTGGTACGTTCCTGAGGAGTGGCTGGTGGTCCAGGGCACTGAGCAAGTCGTCGCCCTGCAACAGGTGTGAGGACTGGATGGGGGCATTCACCTCTGCGTCGTACTGGCTGATTTTCAGGAAAGAGTCCAGTAGTTCGCTCTCCGACGCCAAAAGTTCCGTGCAACCGGAGGTGTCGCTGCTTCCCAGGGATTTCATCACGTCGTTAGATGGCAGTGACAGGACTGCAGGCTCAAACTGTCGAGAAAAGATGGTGTTTTTAGAATCGGTCGCACAATATAGCTACTACTAGTTTCAATGCCAAATTTCTACATAAGCAGAATAGTCGGCTGAATAGGGTGGAAAATTTTATTACACTTGAAAACAAAATATTACTAAATATTTATTTTGCATAATAGCAGAATTTTCCTCCTATTAACTCTCATGTCACCAAATTATGAGAGAATAAGAATAAAATAACTATCTACTTGTAAATCATGTTTTACATGCTTCACATTTTCGCCCGCAAGAGGGCAGTATGGTTGACAAATTGTCCACTTCCTGATTGAATCGGTAAGTCATGAAAATTTACGTCTTTTTTAATTGTGTATACAATGCATGTTTATGTATAAACATTTTCATGGACACACCATTTTTAGTTATTTTAACATTTTAAATTAATTGGTGTATTTCCATTTTAAAGGTGCCATTTCATTATCTAAATTTAATTATTTTAACATAAATATTCTATTTAACAAAACATTTTTAAAAGGCACAACCAAATGTAAATTTTTAACATTTGACAAAACAATGTCTATTATTAACATTTGGTGCCTTAAGTCCAGGTGTGATTCATGGTTATTGCTATTACTGAGTTGGTAGAAATTTTAAATCATTGGAATATTGATCTTAGTAGAAATGAATACAACAAAAAATCTAATCTACAACTGCAATGTATATGTATTTGCTTTTTTCTAATTTAGAGTGATATTCATGATGTGTGATTTATTTTTTTTTTTTTGAATTGTATTTTAGAATTATGCATATGATTATTTGTATAACAGCTTAAATTTGAGATAGGAATTTAAGTAATGCAATAATTATTGATCATGGCTAAAAACAGTTTTTCGCTGGCTAACTCTCTCAGAAAATTTATGGGGGACAAAGATGATAATCTACAATTTTTTCTCAATAATTCAGAACAGATAGAGTTGGAGAAGTGGGATGACAGTAAAAAGAGTCTAATTCTCAAATTAAATTTTTCAGGAAAAGCATTAAAAGTTGTAAGTGAAACTGTAATAGAGAAAGATAATGAATATGAAGAAATAGTTAAACTTTTAAAGACCAAATTTTCTCATAAACTGAGTTACTCTGAAATTCAATACAAGTTTAATTCTGTAACTCAGAAAACAAATCAAAGAATCAACTCTCCAATTGAAGAGGTTGAAAAAGTGACGAATGAATATCTAGGGGTAGACAAAAACAGTAACGAGGAAACTCTAAAACTTGCCCAAAAAATGAAAGCCCAGAAATTGTTGGATAGCATGAGACCAGACATCAGATTAGAAGTCATGAAAAAGGGGGCAACAGAATTTGAAATGATAGGAAAAATAGCAAAAGATGTAGAAAATGATTTATCAATAACAGAAAATCATGTTCAAAACTTAACCAAATCATCAGACATAGAAATATTGCTGAAAAGCCAAATAGAAAGCAATGGACAAATCGAAATCTTCTCAGAAAGTAGATGAATTATCAAAAATGAAAACGACTAATAATCTCACGCAAAGTAGCAGTCATAATATTCAAAGATATACCTGCCACATCTGTAATAAAAGCCACAAAACCACAGAGTGCTGGTACTATCCCAGAAATTCACAGCAACAATTTAGCAACTCAAATCAAAGGCATATGTCATACAGTAGAAACAACCAAAATTTCAATTACAGAAATAATTTTGGGAGGGGAAGAAGCAGAGGCAATTTTAGAAGAATGGGGGGAAGACATAATTTAAACTAATAAGTGGTTCTTGTGATTATAAACAGAACATAGAGCAAACAAGAACCAAAATTACTAGCTCTAAACAACTTGACTATAAAAAAAAAAAAAAGGGAAAATAAAAATGTAAATACAAAAAAATCAGCTCAAAATTTAAATACAAATCAAAATCAAATTGATGTAACATCCAAAAATGATAGGGAAGATTCAAATACTATAAATAAGAAACATGTAATGACATGCAATGAAGAAAATAAGTCTGACTCTTTGCCAATTATCATATTGAAATTTGGGGATCTTACTGTTCCTGTCTTACTTGACACTGGGGCCAACAATTTAAGTTTAATTGATCCCATGATTGTCAATGAGATAAAAAATAAATCTAAAATCAATTATCTATCAAGGTCAGTAAGAATTCACACTATTGATAATAAAACTGTACCTTATATGTCTGCTATATCATCTAAATTCAAAATTGATAGCAAATGGTTTTCAGGAGTATTTTATGTAACTCAAAATTCTTGGTGTTATAAATATAAAATCATACTTGGATATGACTTCATCCATTACAATAAGATCATTTTAGATATTCTGCAATAAAAACTAATCATGGGTTATGAATCATTTGATTTTTTTGAAGATACTCCTTGCATTGTTAATAATGTTGTAAATAACGTGCAGATTGAAAAAGATATTTTTGCTTTTGCTCATGATAAAATAGTGATTGAGCCACTCTCTCAAAAAATGATCAAATTAGGTATGTCTCAGGGGATTAAAAATTGTCAACAAATATTATTTTCTCCTATCAAAAAAAATTAGAATACACATTAAATGAGTCCATCAATGAAATTGATAATAAGCATTTCGCAACCTTAATTGAAAATAATACAGATAAAAAGGTCATTGTAAACAAAGATACTAAACTTGGTAAAATTGTAAGTGTAGATGAAAATGATATCATCAAACCTACACAAAAGCAAGTGTTGCAAATTAATAATTTGAACCTAAATGAAATTCATGAACTAAGGAAAACTGAACTTAAAGAGAGTGATTTTGATGTAAAACATTTAAACAAGGAAGATGCAAAGAAAGTCATCAAAATTTTAATGAATAATGCAGAGGTGTTTTCAAAATCTTATGCCACTCTTGGTTCAACTAATGCAGTTATTCCTGAATTTAATCTGATGCAGGAATTCCCTATACAAACGAGACCTTACCCTATACCCAATATTGCCAAAACTCTTGCCAAAAAAGAAATTCAAAGTCTGCTAGATGCAAGAACTATTGAACCTTCTTCATCTAAATATTGTTTTCCTGTATTATTTGTAAAAAAAACCCCTATGTACAGGATCCTAAATTGCAAAAATTCCGCATGGTGATAGATTATAGGCTATTAAATTCTGTAACAGAAACCTTCAAAATTTGTCTTCCAAAAATTAATGACATTTTACATAACATCTCAGGAAAGGCACTTTATACTGTTTTAGATCTAAAGAGTGCATTTTTTCAAATTCAATTAAAAAATCAGGATAAAGCTAAATTAGCATTCTGTTGTGAAATTGGCAATTTTCAGCCCACACGCTTGCCTCAGGGATCCCGCAACAGTACTTCATATTTTCATAACTTAATTTCAAAATGTTTAGATGATATGAAGGGACCCAATCTGCAATATTTTCTTGATGACATTGTAGTCGCAGCAGATTCCATCGAAGAAATGTTGAAATTGTTGCAAATGGTTTTTAACAGGTTAAAGAATTTCAATCTAACTTTAGATCCAGGCAAAATTCAAATTTGCAAATCTGAAATCACCTATTTGGGTTTTAACTTACATGCTAATGGTTTTTCACCCGCACCAGAAAATGTAAACAAAATTGTAAATTTTCCTATTCCTAAAAACACCAAACAGGTACAAACTTTCTTAGGTATGGTTAACTATTTTCGTCATCTAATTTATAATTTTGCTGAAGTAACCAAACCAATTACTAACTTAACTAAAAAACATGTTGAATATATTTAGACTACAGAATGTCAGGATGCATTTAATACCATCACTGAACAATTGCTATTGAAACCTACTCTCAAAAATATTGATGATGAGGAAAATTTTTATCTTGTGACTGATGCCTCTAACAACTCTCTTTGTGGAATTTTAATGCAAAAAGTTAACGAAAATTTTAAGCCAATTGAATTTTATTCAAGGCAATTAACTCTTCCTGAATCTAAATATCCATCCATTAGAAGAGAACTTCTTGCTATTGTTGATTCTGTTAAACATTTCCAGCAACTGTTGTATGGAAATTTTTTTTTAATTTTAAGTGATGCAAAGGCATTAGCCTTTCATATTGATCTGCAAAAACAGCCTGAAATTGTTAGTAGGTGGTTAATGTATTTGCAAGAATTCAATTATGAAATCCAGCATATTGAAGGGGTAAAAAATCCAGCTGACTATTTAAGTAGAGTGCCTGTCACTAATGCTGTGATAAATAATGTCAACATATTTGAAGTAAATGAAAACTTAAAAATTGAAAATATCATCAAAAGTCAACAAAATTGTAAAAACACTCAGGAAATTTTAAATAAACTAAAAGAAAATGATAAGTTCACAAAAAATAAATTTTGCATAAATGAAAAAGGAGTATTAATGATGAAAATTAAACCACCAAAATATCTTCACAGAATTCTGAACTGGATATATATACCTGAATCATTAAGAGGTGAAATTTTAAAAGCTGCTCATGCTTCACATTTTGGGGTATTTAAAACCTATAACTTATCAAAAAGGCATTATGCATGGTATGGGATGCTAGATCATACAAAAACCTACGTAGAGACTTGTGATGCTTGCCTTGCTAACAAACCTAAGGCAAAATTGACAGAAACAAAATTCATTGATAAAGGTGATCTAAGTGTGGGACAAATTTTATCGATTGATATTGTTGGGAAATTACCCAGATCAGTCGACAATAAATTTTTTATTTTAACAATCATTGACAATTACTCTCGCTATTTGGAAGCTATTCCATTAAGCAACATCAAATCAACCATAATTAATCAATTGAATGAATATTTTTCTAAATTTGGTCTACCTCAGGCAATAATATCTGATAATGGGACAAATTTTACTTCTAATGAATTTGAAACTTATTTAACATCTTTAGGTATTGAGCATAGAAAAACTTCTTTCTATTATCCTATGTCAAATGGACTCTTAGAAAGGTCTCACAGAATTCTCAAAGAATCAATTGCTTCTATGTGTAATAACAGTTGGGAATGGGCAAGAAAATTATTGTTTTTCAAATTACATTTTAATTCCTCTGTTCATGCAGTAACTGGATATACTCCTGCTGAGTTATTTTTTGGAAGGAATTTAACCTTACCATTAAATGTACATATAACCAGCAAAAATGAAAGTAATCCATCTGAATATATAAAACAACTAAAAGAACATATAGCAGAAACTAGAGAAATTGTTAGTTTAAATGAAAACAAATATTTTGAGAATCACAAAAAATATATTAAGGGCAGATCTATTCCAAATTTTGAAGAAAATGACCTTGTTTATCTCAAAATCAATACTGACATTCTATCTTTTGAACCAAAATATGAAGGACCCTTTAAAATAAGTAAAAAATTTAGGGGTAATAATTATCTAATACATATAAAAGTATAAAGATAGGGATATGTTTAAAAAATTTCATGTTAGTAAACTTTTCAAGAAAAAATCTTCAAAGAATGAATTAGATAATGAGATAAATACTGACAGGGATCTTGACATAAGCATTGAATATTAGAAAGAAAGATTATATCAATTTGGGTTTAAATATTGATAATTTCACTGAACAAGTCATTAAAAAATATATAAGTGTGCAATTTTTATTTAGTGTGAAGTTTTTGAATTGCATTTTCCACTACTGAGCTCAAATTTTATGTTCATTGTCAAATGGCTGGTCCAATAATCATTGAATAAGGGAAAATCCCATTCAAAATATTTAATGAAATTTTCTTTTCTTGGTTATCTTTTTCTGGATTACCAACTATTTCATTGCAACTAGGAAATATTTTATGTACTTGTAATAAAAAAAATATAGTGAATCATCTATGCAATCCTAATTGAATTATGATCTAAAGTAAATCAATGCAGTGTCAAAATTTTCATACTTAGTGTTATTGTTCCCTGAATTTAAATAAGAATAAATTATTATTAGGTGCAAACAAGATTTGGTTGTCATAAAATCTTTAGATGAATTGTTCAGTTTGAAATTTCATAAGCAATGTGCTTTGAAGAAATATAATGAAATGAGAATAAAAATATTTTTTTTTCCAACATGAATTTTATACTAATGTGTTACATAAATTTTTTTTTTTTTTGATCTTTATGCATTTATTTACCATTGCATAGGTAGGATTATGTCTTTTTTCTCAAATGACTTACTGAAATGAAAAAGTGTATTAATAATTATGTATTTATGTATCTGTATTTTAATGTATTTTTTTTATATTCACATCAATACGGTTGTGAATCAAACCAATCAAGTTTTTGCACATCATAGTGCTAATGTCATGTGTACTTCTGAAGGTTGTGTACTTATATGTATGTGATCACTGTGTCAACTTCAATGTACCGTCCTTTTCTTTTTTTCTGTAAGAGAGGTGTAATGTAAATCATGTTTTACATGCTTCCCATTTTCTCCCGCAAGAGGGCAGTACGATTGACAAATTGTCTGCTTCCTGATTGCACTACGTGACAGCACATGACTGTCATAGCATGGAACTTCGAAATCTTTGTCGACTCTCCCCGATTTGTTGTGTGGTGTGAAAATGGCATCTTCTCCTAGTTTGCGTGGAAGAGACGCAGGAAGAAATGTTTTTAGAAGATAATTTTTCATAAAAATGTCACGATGAACAAAAAAAAAAAAATAAGTATGAAATGTGAAACATCGTGTTTGATTCTACTATAAATCAACATTGTGCCACCTCGACGATTTGAAACATATTTGATGGAAAAAGATGTAGTTTGAAGAAATATGAATGTCCCACATGCAGCAAGTCAATTTTCGCGATAATTTTGGCATTTTAATCATCATGTGTGGCCTCTAAAAAATTTTAATGGAAGTCTCGTTAGCGAAATGTGTCATGTGCACGCGATTTTAAAAATATGAGTGAAAGAATTGCGATTCCACGACTTTCAAAATAATCTTCTTGTTGCTTGAACTCGACGATTTACGATCAAAGATGATAGTGCTCAAATGTAATCAAGTATCTATTTTTATATATTCAATGTATTAATATGCTGTGCACAGTATTCATTTTATATTTAATATGATAAGCTTGGCCAGGTGATTTGATTGTTATATTTATGGAAATAAATCTATTCCGTAAGTCATGAAAATTTATGTATTTTTTTATTGTATATACAATGCATGTTTATGTATAAACATTTTCATGGACACACCATTTTTAGTTATTTTAACATTTTAAATTAATTGGTGTATTTCCATTTTAAAGGTGCCATTTCATTATCTATTTTTAACATTTCAACAAAACTATTTTTAACACATTTTCAATGGGCACTCAAAAATGAATTTTTAACATTTAACAATCAAATAAATTTTTAACATTACTATTTAGTATGTAAAAAATCACCACAAATCCAAAAATTGTTGCCCAAAAGTGATCCTTTGTGCTTTTTTTTCTTCAAAACCCTATGAGGGATACGATATTTTTGTGTTATGTGAAGATGGATGCAACAGCCAATAATAGATAATGAAAATATTTTCTATTTAGAAATTTTGTTTTATTCTTGTCTACTCGTATTTTAATAATAATTTTTGAGTGTATAGAGGTGTATTCTCTAAATTACAAAATTCAAATTTAATATACAATAGACTGATCAAAATTACAATCATGACAAATAATAAGAAATTAATTGTTGTGAACTGGAAGTATCCCATGCTCTCAAGAGCTCCCTTGCTTGACCTCCGACTATGGGGTCTTCGAAGGGTTGATGGGAAGTTTTCCTCTTTTTAAAGAGGAAAACCCATCTCCCATCAACTTCGAAGGGTTGATGGGAGAGGACCAGCGAATGAGATTGTCTGGAGAACAGACATAATACAAAAACTTCCCTCCGAAGTAAAAAACTCGAAAGAGATACTTGTTGTTATGATGTTGTAAATAAGTTCTGTGTGTATGGTGTTTAATTGTCTGTATAGTTTCCCATTAGAAGCTTATGGAAATGAACATCTGGGACTAACATCGGCTCATTATTTTCACACCAAATGAAAAATAGAAAAACTGTTTGGAAACAAATGCAGCTTAAGAACTATTGATGAGAGATAGATACCACAACATCAATGATTTTTTTAGTTCTTTTAAGGTTTTGCATGTGTTATACGGGAATAAAAGTTGTTACTGAATACAAAAAATGCAATCTTGTAGTTTTTTTAAAACGTATTGTTATTTGAAGTAGGAATCTCATTTGAGGATCAAGGTGACAAGAGGGTTAAAAAGTATTTATTTTTTACACATGTTGTGAAAATGAGATAGTTTTAAACTGTATAAGGTTGACAACATAATAGCTTGCCCTAAACCTAGTATTTGCTCTGTTGTGACAATAAATATAAATAAATACGTAACATAAAGAGTCGGCATTTTTGCATAAATTTGAATTTATAATGTTGGCAATGTTCCTTTTGGAGGCTTCATCTGGATTTCAGTTCTTTTGAGGGGAAGCAGCAGATTTTAAGGTCAGTCTATGGGGCAGCATAGAGCCAAATTAATATAGTTTCGTCTATTTCCGAAAGAAAACTGCAGGGTCTGCGAGGATACTATTTTCAGCACTTAACAGTATAACCTAGCAAGTATTTTCCAATTTTGACAGAAAGAAGCTATCACATGTTTTCCAGGCTGAGAAACAGCATGTTCGATAAACACAAAAATAGCAGTTCTGAGCCATGTAACAAACACATGTACAAAGGCAGAATTTATTCGATGACCATGAGTGAACGTCCACTGACCTTCGAGTCCACGTATCGGTTATTACTCGAAGAGAGGTAACCGCGGCTGGCATCTTCACCGCTTATCAGGAGGTTCAATAAAACGCTGTCAGATGCTATTCCCTGAGGAGCTGAAAGTAAAGACAACAAATCAAGACAATTCAACTTTCACTTAGGCAGTAAGAAACAAGAATTATTTAATTCCATGCATCTTTACGCTATGGACAAAGCTAATTATAAAGTCCTTAATAAATAATTGGGACTAAAGTGCTTCTATCTTACGTAGATTCAAATGGCACGTATTAGATAAAGTTTGATGGAATTCACCTTTCAAATTAAATGAACAAAAGAATTAAATTTTGAACATTTAAATAAAGATACTAGAAGTAATCAAAGGGGAAAATACTGCAAATAATGTAATTGCTTCCTTATTAATAAAAGAATGAAGACTTTAAGAAATAGCATTTTTTTCCCATTAATTTGCAATTTTATTAATTATATTGATGAATAACCCAGCACATTTTCAACTATTTAAAACCTAGTACTTGTACAATAAATAAAGTGTGAAAATTTATATATTTTTTGCAAGACATTTTCCTTTACAAAAATTTATGCATGGAGATAACTAGTTCAGAAACAGAAAAAATAAAATAAAAATGGTGTGTTGAGAAACATTTTAAGGAGAGACTTTAATGAGCAGTTCACTTATAAGCTACATAAAGAAATACGAAAGTGATGACCAACAACAGGCGCTAGACTCAGATAAGCCGATTCTAGTTAATACAGTACTTTTCTCCAATTATAACAGAATTGATCATTTTTAAACCTTTATAAGGCAGTGGGAAGTATGCTTCCCACCTAATTCATCAAGTTATAGATGTTTATAGTAAGCTATTTTACTCTTTCTGATTGGTAGAATCTTTCAAAGACGCTGGGAAGCATATTTACCACCACATGCATCAGCATCAATATTCAAATATTATAAGTATCCCCCCCCCCCCCAAAGGTGGGCGAGGGGTACAAAAAATCATGTTAATCTTATTTAATGTCCTATATGAATTTCTTCTTTGAAACGAACCAAAATCCGAAAAATATTTTAATATACCGATACTACAAAAAAAAATGGCCTTATAAAGGCTTAACAGTTGCATTTAAACAATCTCGCTTTGGCTTAAAGGAAACAAAAAATTATAGTTTTGAGCAAAAGCTTAATATAAAGGGAAAAGTACTACATTCTGTTGAAATTTTATCATTTGATGAAAGATGATTGTTTGCAGAGAGTTGGTTCAATCGCTGTATTAGTAGTAATAATGAAATATAAACTATCCTCCTTCAATAGTAATTGTACTCACTATTACATTTATCTATGTATTGGGAAAATTTTGACATATTTATAATAAAACACAATACATTACATTAAAGAAAAAATGAGACAGTCATTTCAAAATGCATAGCTTGAGAAGGTGCAAATTTCATTATGCGAGGTCTTAAAGGGATTAAGCTTTTATTTCTTTAGAAATCCCTAAATCTTATGAGTCCGTAAGAATCAGGCATGAGTGCTTAGAATTTTTCAAGAAAGTAAAACTACTCCCCTTATTTTTATGAAACAGTATTTTTTTTAAAGCTGTAATTTCAGTGTAAATAATTATTACTTTAAATTTTAAGGCAAACATTATGCATAAAAATGGTAGGTGTCAATTCAAAAAGGTCAAAAAAAAAAAAAAAAAAGTTTTCCACAATGTAATCAGTAAGTCATAAAGAATTAAGCACCATTAAGGGGAAAATACTGAACTTTATAAAATTTTCCTAGAAAAAACAATTTATTTAAACTAACAAATAAGTTTGAATTTGCTAATTAAACAAATAAATAAAGAAAATTGAAAATATAAGTAAAATCAATGTGTGAAAATATTTTCCCAGCGTTTATACTGCATTTGTAATGCACATTGCATTACATATCTAAATGCATTTCTGCACATAAGATTGAAGAATAAAGAAAGAAAGGAAGGAAGGAAAAAAAAAAAAAGAAGTGTTAGCAGGGGTCAATCCAGCATTTTTAACATGTTACAGTTTTTGTGAAATATCAAACAATTTTGAAAATTAAAAATTTAAACATACAGTGGTAAAAATGTTTACTATTTTTTTGCCATTTCTTTAGTAATTAATTCTGTAAGACTACGATGTGGTAACCCGGGTCCACTGTGAAGGGTCCACTTTGATTAATTGGTATTTTGTAAAGGGCCCAAAAATGGACCTGAATTTCCTCTGGAGCAACGCCTGGTTAGATAACTTCTGTTACATAAGATTAACGACTACGTTAATACAAGACACTGTAATTTTCACAAGAAATATTACGACAAAGAAGAAATATACCCTAATTTATTGACAAATATTTCTTAGGGAAACTGTATCATGCAAGTGGAAAATGCATTAAATTTCAAAAACTAAATCATGAACATTAAAGTATTTATTATTCAAAATTAAGTTATTTCTGTGACAGAAAAAGTGGATTAATCCTAGGCAGCAAAAGAAAAATTGTAGATAAGTGGGAAAATCTCATGCCTGAAGAAATGTACATTATGGTGAGTTTAATCTATTCTACTTCATTAAAAAAAAAAAATCAGATTGTTAGAATTCCAAATTTTATAAGGAATCACAATCTGCATTAGCAGTTTCGAATGCCCTTCTAATGAAGGAACAAGCCTTAAATGTGTTTGATATTTTGAAAAAAATCTATTAACTTCATTATAAAAACATTACATGTGCGATCGATTGTTTTACAATAAAAAATGCATATTAATCATACGTTTGTTTTGCTAAGCATTCACTTCCCTTTATAGAACAATGAATATGTAATAATAATTTAACTTTGTGCAAGTAAACAATAATAGAAATATAATTTCACGTTACTTTAAAACACAAATCAGCATTAAAACGCACACATATGTTTCCGGATTGCTTGGAATCCCGTTTTCAATGCGACAGGAGCTTCTAGATGCAAAACATCCAAATGAAGCAGACAGAACAACAAAAACATAGCTTATATAGCCTAAGAATTAACTGTAAACCAATGAGGATGAAGGCAGTGTGAAGTGGAAGTAGAAGTAGCAGGGAAAGCACCAATAAGAGAGCAACAAACGAATCCAGTTGAAAGTTCAGGAAGTAAAAAGGAATATCAATAAAAACAAAGCTAAAAAGAGGACAACATGCATAAAAATGTGAAAATACATGAAAATTGCAAAAATAATAAAATAAAATACAAAGAACAAAATGGAAATTTAATAAGTACAGAAAATACCAAACCAAAAAGCAAAACAAAGTACACATGTAAAGGAGGGGGAGGGGGGGGGGGGGAGAAAAAATTAAAAATAGACACAAAAAAGGAAAACTAACAAGAAAGAACAACAAATTAAAGGAACATATGCCACACCTGTGAAAATACATGAAAAATGCAAAAATAATAAAATTAAAATACGAAGAATAAAATGGAAATAAAATAAGTACAGGAAATACCAAAACAAAAAGCAAAACAAAGTACACATGTAAAGGAGGGGGAGGGAGGGGGAGAAAAAATTACAAAATAGACACAAAAAAGGAAAACCAACAAGAAAAACCAGGAAAGAACAACAAATTAAAGGAACTTACGCCAGACCTGTGAAAAATAAGGAGTTGAGGAAGAATCATTAACCAAATTAGAACTATTCCTGTTAATATGATAAGCTTCCCAAAAGTCAAGCTCTAAAGGGGAAGAACATTTTTGAATAATTTTCCCAGAATTGAAATCAAAAGAGTGGTTGGAATTCCAACAATGTTGAACAATGCTAGACTTATTTAACTCTTGCTTTTGTACATAACCTTTATGCAGGGATCTTTAAGAGAATAGAAGGAAAGTTTGTTGCTAGGAGCAAAAACAACTTGAAATTGGAACCTTTTTAGGATTTTAGCAACACGAAAACTGACAGAATGAAAGAATGGTAACACAACCGAATTCTTTCTAGAAACCACATGATTGGGACCAGAAGTTTTTTTTAGAAAGTGTGTTTTGAATAGAATCAATTAAAGAGTGAGAAAATCCTCTATCCACAGCTACAGCTTTCAGATAGTTGAGTTCAATCTTGAGAAGCTCAGGAGAAGAGCAAATATTAACAGCACGATGGACAAGAGCATTAAAAGCCGAATATTTTTGGTTGGGAGGATGAGACGATAGTCTATGAGGAGGTAAAGAAACAGCGAAAGGTTCAACTGGATTCGTTTGTTGCTCTCTTATTGGTGCTTTCCCTGCTACTTCTACTTCCACTTCACACTGCCTTCATCCTCATTGGTTTATAGTTAATTCCTTGGCTATATAAGCTTTGCTTTTGTTGTTTTGTCTGCTTCATTTGGATGTTTCGCATCTAGAAGCTCCCTGTCGCATTGAGAAAGGGATTCCAAGCAATCCCGAAACATATGTCTGCGTTTTAATGCTCATTTGTGCTTTAAATTAACGTGAAATTTTATTTCTATTAAGTACCAAATGTTGGTTGCGGCTAAATTTCACCATTTTTTAATGAATTTTCTTTGTTTTTTTTCAGTAAAAGGTGAACTAGAATATTTAGTGTAGCATTGAATTCCCTCTTTAATCATTATTTTTTCCCGTTATTTATATCGAAGCAATCCCGAAACATATGTCTGCGTTTTAATGCTCATTTGTGTTTTAAATCAACGTGAAATTATATTTCTATTAATGAATATGTGTTTGCTTAAATAGTGATTTTAAATAAAGGTACATAAAAAAGATCGACATGAATTCCAAAAGTAAACTTAAATATGATATTGATATAAATTACTTGAATTTTTTTTTTATTGTAACAACAATTAAACATGAAAGATAAAAATGATAATTTTTATCCTGCACCACAAAGAAACCATGTCACAATACGAAAATGAAAACAACAAGCAACAACTGAAAGATACGAGTAAAGGATGTTTTTTGATGCATATATCATTTGGGGTTGTTAAGGCATAAGTTCCTAAAGTTTGCTAAATGCTAACTTGGATAATGCAAAATTGATTAAAACAATGACATTTCGAAATTTTAATATACAGGTTTTTACAAATTACTAAACTTGGGCAAAACAAGTTTATTGAAAATGTGTTACTGCTTCCGTCCCTTCCCACTAATGCCTTCATTTTTACTCGAATTTAAAAATAGATAAATTCAGAATGGGCAGGCAAGTACAACGGAGTAAGAATTAAAGAACATGTTAGACTATGCTATTTTGGATGTGCATCATTTAATTGATTTCTATGACTAAGCTATTGGCATGGTTTCCTGGTAAAGTTGAACTGCGCCACTGAACAAATCAGAGAAAAAAAACCTGCATGGAATTTTCACAGGGATTCATTTTGGAAATCACTACAGATTTTCAAAATGAAATTTTGTGACTTTTTCGGGATTATTGTGACCATCAGACACACGGTTAAAACTTTAAAAAATAACTGATCAAGACAAACACAAAGTGATAGCTATGCCTCCTGATAAGAAGCATAGATACAGTGGAGTACTGTTTATGCGACGATCTTTTATACCATGTTTTAGTCCCAATTCTTGGATCTAACCAGATGGGTCCCTTATTACCCCTGTTGTTGTATGATCCCTTATACATAGGCTTGCCATATTTTTGGTTAGTGAAACTGGGACACATTAATATAGGATGGGCATACCAAGGGGTCTGGGGGTATGTAATACCCCCGGTAGCGATGGGGGGATTTTTAAAAAATTAAAAGCAAAATGATGAGTTTTAAGCCTCTTTTTAAGCTTCGCAAGTAGAGGGAGTGGGGAATTTGGAACACTAAATTGTCAGTCTACCCACCTTTTAAAAATAAGGAATTTTCGCTACTTAATTTACTAAAAAAATTTTTTTTTCCCTTTTTCATGAGAATTTTTTCTGGTCTGCTGTCTAGAAAGAAGTGTTAATAAAATAAAATTTAAAATCATAAAATTGTTTAATTGAACAATTAATTACTAAGTCTAATTAATAACTTTTTGTCTAACATCAAAAACCACTTCAAAAAAACATTTTTGCCAAACTAAAAAAGCAATTAATAAGTTAACAATGTTATTCCTTGTTTTCAACCCACTCATATTTCTGACTTGAATGTGCTTCTTCAAGATGTCTTTGTTAAGCTTGACTTTTTCATAAAAGTCAGACCACAGAAAACGCCAAAGTTTATTTTGCATACAATCGACGCTCTTGGACTCCCTCACTAATGATCTGCCATCTTAAAGATTCTTAATGTCTTCATAAAAGATTCTTAAAAACATAAATTCATTACGTTTCACACCTTACAGCCGTTTCCGGGACATCGATAAAACGGGGCGGGACACCGGGGCAAGAGCAAAACACCGGGACTGTCCCGGTCAAACCGGGACGTACGGCAAGCCTACTTATACAACACTATTGTTGGCATGACGTTTTTCGAATCCCTTCAGTGATCTATAAACGACACTCCACTGTATTAAGATCTCTGCAGTAGTGCACAGTATTATTTCATGACACAAACACACATGTAGCACATACCCGAACGGACGAGCCCACTGTCCAGTTTCAATCGCTTGGGACTCTCCGTCGGACCGTGGTGAGACGACGGACTCATCCTCTTGGGGGGAGGATCCGGGGGAGAAGGGAATGGCTGCTTGTGCTCTATAGACGAAGTGGACAGTTCCGAAACCGACACCTGCACCTTGATCAACCTGTCGTTGACCTTGACCGTCGTCGTGTGGGAGCCGAAGGGGGGTGAATTGGAACGCCTGTCGCCGGAAGCGGCGTGGCCGTTCCGCCTCTGGGAGGGACCGGATTTGCCGGGCTGCTTCCTTATGGGTATGTTGTCCAGCATGATGATGTGACCGTTGGATCCGTTGCCGTTATAGTTCCTAGAGGGGGCGAGGTGCTTCTGTTTTTGAGAGCCGTTTTTGTTATTGTCCGTGGATATCCATCGCTTGGATTGTGAGGCGTCCTTACGCTGCGTGACACATTTTTCCGGCGACTTGTTACTCGACGGATTCTTTTTGACGTCGGATTGCAACAAGGCGGCGAGGCTCGATTTCAGCGAACTGTCCGTCAATGACTTCTGCTTCGAAGAACGGTTCAGTGGGGAATCCGATTCGGATAACCTTTTAAAAGAAATAATAAAATAGCTTAGCAATTTATAGGCAAGTGTAACAAACATAACGATGAAAGTACGAGTCAAGTTTGAAACATAATTAGGATACTAATGGCCTCTTAATCTCTTGCAATCCTGGGTACCCCATCGGGTGCTTTTTAAAACACTGTCTATTTAACTAGTGTTTGTGCAATTCAAAAACTAAAAAACCCCGATTATTTTTAAAAGTATTCAACAAATGGTTTACTTGGTTTTAAACATGGAAATTGCGTATAAATTATTGATAAAATTTTCAAAAAAATTATTTATATTAGCCGTTTTATTTTGCAATCAACTGTCAACCGAAGAACCATAAAATTGCGTCAAAATTGTCTGTGCTTACTTCTGGGGTCTCAAGAGGTTAAAAATAGCCCATTGCTAAAATTACCATTTATTGTCATGCAAAGAAAAATGAAAGGAAGCTAAAGGATGTACCTTTCTTGAGGGGTCTTCTTTGGCGTCTGCTCTTGCGGTCCCCACATCACAGAACTCGAAGGGCTGATTAATGGAAAATCATCATCCATGTTCATAGAAATGAATGGTGCCCTGAAGTCCAAATCCTCCTGGAGCAATAAGATGGTGTTACCAAATTTCTGACAAGAAGTTAAATCACATGTTATGTTCATGCATAAACACAGCAAATATGTTTATGATTTACAACATATTAAAATAAGGAATTAATAAAACTAGCAAAAAAAAAAAATTTATTTTGATGGTTTAAAAATTTTTTTTGGTGCCTTGACCATGAGCTAATACATGCAGTTTCAGTGTATGTTTAGAGCTGGTCAAATTCATAGTCAAATTCAGCTGGTCATCATTTCACTGGACATCATAATGAGTTAAAAGTTCAACTTTCAGTACCGTTCACATATGAAGAATGAAAGTTGAATTTTCATACAAATAACATACGCAATTGATGAATATTAAACATATACAAATGATTGATAAAATTTAGTCAATAATAGCGCATAATTAGTTAATAACTATAAATTAGAGATGAATGGGCCAATAAAAAATTGCCAAAATTTAGCAGTGATGCAATAGACAAACTGTTATGACTTTTTAACTAAAATTTAACTTGTTTGAAGAGCTTAGTAGATGAACGTATTAAGTGACATATTTTAAGAAGTAGAGATTTTTGAGTAGATTGACTATCCCTTCAAAGAAAGCAATTTTTAGTGATAAAACAAAATCCGTTGAAAAAGTTAAACTGGAAGGACTGCTGACACTAGAACAAAAACTTAATCCAACCTTTTAAGTCCTATGGAATGCTTTTGATAATATCCATCTTGAAGGCCCACATTCAGGCACTAATAGTTCTTCAAAACATTTTTTAGAGGCAATAATTACATTAGTAAATGATGTTGAATAAACAAAATGATTTCTTTTTTAATAAACAGTTTGGAAAGCATATTATGATGACAAAAAAACATCACAATTCCTTTTGCGTTAAAAATTTCTTTGAATGAAAAATGAATGTTTGAATAAATAAATGAATAAAGATATAAAATTGAGAGATGCCTTTTTCTTTTTGGGAGGGATGAAGTACAGATCCTTGTTTTCAGATTAGTGTATAAATCCTATATATTTTTGAAGAACAAATTTTAAAATGCTATTTTTCAAAAATGTTTCCTTTTTTGTTAGATGGAAAGAAACTAAGCATCAACCATTTTATCAAGAGCCTTTTGGTGGCGGTAGGGTCGAAGGAGAGAGAGTCGAGCAAACCCATAGCGACAATAATTATGTACCTCAAAGCAATCGGAGTCTTTGTCGGATGTGGCTGACGGCATGGTGAACTTGAGGTCTGAGAACTCGTCGATGGGATCTAAGCTCGGGACATCCGACAGACTCCCGGAATCGGGGGTGCTGGGCGTCGTATGGAAGTGATCGGGAGAAGAGCTGTTGCTGGGGTGCTGAAAAGTACAAGCGTGTTAGAAGTTATATTTTAACTAGCGGCAGACAAAGTGACGAAAAACCAATCTCAATGCATCAATGTCTGTTTGCAGTCTCAAACAAGAAATAGGCAGCTTACAAACAATATCCGCAATGCCGGTACAATAAATATCTGGTGTTTTGTACCATTTTGCATTTTTTTTTGAACTGGTACACAAGGTTTGAGCATAAGGTAAAAGATCAGTGTTTTTGGTATTACAAGTAATAATTTTGCAAGTAGTTAAAGGCTTCGATTTAACTTTTTCGGCATATACTTTTATTTGAAATATATATATGCACATGTCTTTTCTCCTGCGATGTGGCAGTACCAACATCAATCATTTGCTGTCTCCTTTCCAGTCCGATCAATTCTTTTTGGCCAAGTGTCCTGAATACTCGGAATGAAATGCAAACAAACAAAATTTCTGCATTGTTGCATTTTGTGTTGTTTTGTAAGTTTCAGAGGTTATTTTTGGTGTCCATAAAATTACTTTACAGAAACCCATCTAAAATAGAATGCAAAACTACTTTATTTATTACTTTTAAATCTACAAGTTTAAAACAACAACAAAAAAAAAAAAAAAAAAAAAAAAACACATTTTATTATGGATGAAAATTGTTTTTTAATAAATAACATCTATAAAACTAAAAAAAAAGGTTTTTTTTTTTTCTCTTTCAAAAAGAAATTACAATTAACTATAAGTGAGAAAATTGTCAAAAAAAAATAAATAAATAAAAAAAAAACATAAATAAATAAATAAAACGATCTATCAAAAAATCACCAGACTTCGAGTTCTCAGCAAATGAGGATTTCAAGCCAAATATTTAGAGAAAGCATACCATTGCAAAAATTTGAGTTCCATTTAAAAATATGCACGACTTAAGAATGTAAATATGGTTTTGTATTTATTTTTAACCCCATTTTAGTGTCCCCATTCCGTTTACAAGGTATTGCAACAAAAAAATATTTTTTTTTAGTGTTTTTTCGGCCCATCCCAATGTTAATGGAACCCCAATGTCATTAGTTTCTTAAGTAGTTTAATAATCATTTGAGCCCAGCATAGTGCAGCACTTGAACCACAGTAAGCATTTCCTTCTTAGAAGACACAATTTGCAACTTTCTTGCTGGAGCTAAGAATTTCTCAAGCGAACTTGAACAATATAAAGTCTGATAATAACATTTCGAGTTCCAAGATTCATAAATCAATATGAGTTGACATTTCAAGTCTTTTGAGGACACTTTAGGTACCAATGCTGAAAAAGGTAACAAAACCCTCCTATGCAAAGAAGAATATCTTACCATGTTGAATGAAGATTCTGATGTACTACAGTAACTAGGTGATGATAGTGAATCATCTCTATAAGAGATGAAGGGATCATCACAAATTCCACTTTCTATGCTGCATGGGTCATCGGAGAAAAAGTCAAGCTCCAATTGCAGCTTGGAATCTTTTAAATTCTCTTGAAACAAGAGAATGTCTGTAAAAAAAAAAAAAAAAATACTTCGCTCAATTACGTAATTGCACATTTTAGAGTTAATAATAAAAAGAACCGCCATTTAAAATAAATATTCCTGCAAGTCTACTTCTCAAAGCATTAAGTACAAGTTAACCAAGAAATGGTGCTCTCAGATTTATCAAACAGCTATTTTTCTCTCCCATGCAGAATCAACCTCATTTCTCGTTTTATTGCAATTCCATCTTCTAAATACTCGAATAAAACAAATAAGAGAACTAACTTAATTAAAAGGTGACGAATACATAGTTAAAACCTAAATTTTATTACATACATAGAGCTGATATTGGGCATGTAAATGGATGAATGGCGACCCTGGGATATATATCTTCTCTTGATTCAGTTAAAGCTTTAAGTCAGTTAAAGACAGTATACAATAATCCCACCCCCTATAAAAAAAGTCTGAATATGCCTCTGGGCTTGTACACACATCCTGTGACAAAAGGAAAGCTGTTGCACACATCAAGTAAAAAATCATACTCTTGTGACAAAAGTGTTTTAATTTAACATAACTAAAACTTAAGAATTAAAAATACAATGCAGGTATAGTTACAAGTTGGAAAAGCCAGTTTTTCCCATCAGTGCAATTATTACTTTATTATTTAATAAACTTTTGATAGCACGTTTATGACAAGGTTTTTTTTTTTTCTTTTTTTTCAATGCCACAGTGAGTAAAGATCGTAGTTTACCCATGGTTCAGTACATTAACTACAGACCTTATTTATAAGGACAGTGAAGAAAAGACCTTGCAATAAATTAAGAATTAACCGTCTTTTAAAAATAAAAAATTAATTGATTTAGTCTGCTATGGTGTTAGCCTCCTCATATATCTGCACTCGAGAGATAAAAAGTAGAAGCAAGAGCTAAATTTTCCAGGATCTTGATTCCAAACATTTTTTAGCTGAAGTTAACTTTTGTTGGGACAAACTGCTGCAAAAGCTTTGTTGCCAATTTTGCATTGCTTAATATGTATAAATTAATGCATCATTTTAGACCCCAAAGCCTAGCCCTCCAAGAGGTGAATTTAGCATAATACCCTTCTTACCAGCATCTGGAAAGTTGAGGAAGTCCTTGCTCATAACTTCTTCTTTAAAGACAAATATTGTAGTAGTAGTAGAGAGCGGAAGGGCAGGCTTAGCCAGGAGTTCGCTATCCTTTGGCACCTGCAGGGGATCCTCTCGTGTGTCGACTTCCTGCTGGGCAGAGACTATTTCATGTTTGTTCTCCACTTTGCTGCAAGAAAAGATCAATCATTAGAATAATAAAGAAGATAACAGACAACAATGCGATTAAGCCCATAAAGCAGTTTAATTATTGATGGTTTTTTTAATACACATGGCAACCATTTAATAGATACTAATACTGATTTCCCCTTGGCCCTTGTGTTTATTCATTGACTGTCATTTGTTCCATCATAAAAAAATAAATGAATTTCACCCACAGGATCCTGATTTGTTGATTGCACTAACATATCAAATGGAAAGCTGCTGCTATTGGTGAAAATAAATCACAGCAAGCCAGGAGCAACAATGAGTTTTGTGGATGTCATAGCCAATGTGAAATCAGCCTAAGATCAAAGGTTATGCAAAAACCATGTTGCATTAAGCAAATAATTAGAAATGGTTCTTTTGAAACAAGTTTGCAACATTTATATGCATAAGCCTGTGTGTGCATAAATAAACAATTTTAAGTATGGGGGGCGGGGGGGGGGGACGTCTTCAAAATCTATTAATAAAATTCGATTTTGAGTTATAACATGGAAAAAAGAAAGAAAGGAAATAATTAATGAGGTGTCCTCAAAACGCTACCTTAAATGCAAAGCAAAAGAATAAGCGATAATAATAATTAAAAAAAAAAAAAAAAAAACAAGAAACAGGGGAAAGCCCAGATTCATTTTTTACGGCAATTTATCATTCTGATCACAGTATCTGAAGCTGCATTTTTTAAATTCTCACTTAATTGCTCAAGCACTTGGAAATTCAAAAAATCTGTAAAAGAGTCAAGTATAAGCCAGTCATTCATAAATTCTTGAAGACTCAAAAAATTGATAAATATTCTTTCATGTTCAAATGACAGATATTTTCAGAGGGGAAATAGTAGTAAATAAATAAAGAAAAAAGAAGATAAATTGGAATTAGTTGGTGACCTATGGATATCTTTCAACAATACATGCAATACCCTGATGGTTTTTGAAAACCATTTTTCCTTCGTTTTTGGAGACTATTATTAGGTACAGGTTTTCCTTCAATGGACACACTTTATGTAAGAACTGCAATGCAATTTAATTAAAGTTCATTTATTATTTTATTTACAATTTAAAAAAAAAATTGTAGGGTAGTAAGTTGTTGATTTTTTAGTGTAGTAAGAAGTTAATTTTTTTGTAGTGTTGTTGTAAGTAGTTAATTTTTTATAGTGTAGTAAGTAGTTAATTTTTATAGAGTAGTAAGTAGTTGACTTTTTAGTGTAAGTAGTTAATTTTTATAGGGTAGTAAGTAGTTAATTTTTTATAGGGTTTTATAGCAACCCTTTAATAGATACTAATGCTGATTTCGGCATTAGTATCTATTAAATATCTTAGGGTAGTAAGTAGTTAATTCTTGGAAATCAAGACAGAGTTGTAAGTAATGGTGTAGTCTTAGAGAGAAAAAAAAAGGGGAGATACAATTATAAGTTATTATAGTGAAAGCCGTCTCACCTGAGCACGTAATTAAGACAGACAACACATTCTGGTTTGGTGCCGTTATCATAGATGAGCGTCGCTTGCGTCACCACCCACACGTAACCCCCATGTTTGGACAGGAAGCGGTAGTATCCAGTCTCGCACTGACCCTTGGAAAACACTGAAATAAAAAGAAAAACATCATTACAAATTGAAGTAAGAGGGTCATAAAGTACACTAAAATATACAAGGTAGGTCCAAAATAATCGAGATATTTGAGGGGAAAAAAAACTACAGTAAACCTGGAAAAGGGACTATATAGTGACCACCTGCTTCAGGGGACTTTTTTTTTTTGTTGATAATGGTCTTATTAGGCAGGTTCACCGTAATACATGTTTATCCTTTTCTTCAGAGGTCTTTGTAACAGCAATTCAGCAATTTTAACAAATAATAAAAAGTTTGACATTAAATCATGTTCGAACAGAGCTGGAAAAATCACTTCCTGATTAATGTCCTCCAAGATCTGACATTGACCCATTCCATGATTTGCTATACCAAGTGGGTAAAATTTCAAAGTCACAAATTCATAGAAATAATGTTTTATTCTAATGTAAAAATAAGTTGAATTTTCCAAATTTGCTAATGATTTGGATCAAAATATTTATTTCTACCCTAAAATTTACTATTTTTAAAACGATTTCCTTGCGATTTGTACAGTCGTCATTTTGATCACGTTATGATGATAAATCTATGAAATTGGCAAAAACTGGAGTTAAAAAATAATACTATTGAATGTTTTAAAGATAAAACACAAGGTGTATAATTTAAAAAATAATAACTTTAAAAATGAACCTTCCTATTAAACTTAATTACAAGCGCCCCGTAAATATAAATCTTTTTGCTCCTTCATTAGATTAAACTGAAAGCGTGAATGCTTTGCATATCTAAGGCCCAAGGGGAAGGAACGCTAATAAAACACAAGTCAAACCGATTATTAATTAGGGATTTAGAGCGGAGCCAGAGCAAAGAAATTCGCTGTTTTTATCTTTTTTTCCTCACATAAAAAAAATAATTAACTAAAAAAAAAAGCTACAAGTAATACACTCTATTGAAATTATTAAGTCCGAGCGGAGCAACTCCAAAAAGTGCCTGTTCCAGATCTGCCTAATAGGCAAATAATCGAGAAGAAAAGTAAAATCCATGAATAATTATTTTTATTATTCTACAAATAAACTTGAAAAAAAAAAAAAAAAAAAAAGAGCATCTAGTCAGCAATGCAGTTAAAGTATAAAAATGAACGATCTTCTCACCTAGCCTCCCCTTCCCCCTGCCTTCACAGACGGCGAAGGGCAATTCATGGTTTTTGAAGAAATGTTGTTACAAATTCATTTTTAAAAAAGAGGGAGAGAGAAAAAAACATTACCACAATGCGCTCACAGGACAAACATAATGAAGTACCGAAATTTCTTTTCCAGAAATAAGAGATGCGAGGAGTATCAAAATCTCACGTAATCCAACTTTACTTCTAAGAAGGAATTAAAAGATGACGCAAGACGAAGACAAGATTTCGATTGCGAACGCAATGAACCGGTCACAAAAAATTCACTGATCGTGAAAAGCTTAGCTAGATTCTGTTGTGAAGTAAGTAGGAAAGACTTTTTTTTTTTTAATTTGAGAAAATGACGCAATCGGAATTTTAGAAAAAATTCTGGACATTTCAGAAATTCTGTTTCTGTTTAATGAAGAAATTCCTATTTTTCGAGATCTAAGCAATATGAAGCTGCCTAAAATGTAATAAAAGGCACCGCTTTTTAGGGGCTGTTCATAAATGATGTCACGCTTTTTCCCATACATTTGACCCCCCTCCCCCTTTGTCACATGTCAAGCTATATTGCATAATGCAGGATGTCAGTTCTTGTTACTCCCTCCCCTCCCGTCACAATTTCACGAACCCCCATCCCCCCTCGAAGCGTGACATCATTTATGAATTATCCCTTAAGTAAAAATGAAACTAAATTAATTTCAAAAAAAAAAAAGGCGTTCTGCATAGTATATGTCTAAAAAGAAATACATGAAAAATAAAGCAAAAACGATAATTTAAAAAAAAAAAAAAGTAATTGTATTCTTTTTTAAATGGATAATACATAGTGATTTTCGTAAGCCCCGAATTAAATTCGCTATCGTTTTCAACTCGGAAACGACAAATTTAATATTTTCTTGGAGAATAGAAAGCAATTTTGTGACGTGACTGGTCAAAAACGATAGCGAAGCTAATCCCATATGGACGAGAATCAGTTTGACAGTATGCTTAGTGGCTCCGTTCATGGCGCCGGGAACGTAGCCATTAAACATAACGTAACACTACGTTTATCGTAACGTTTATCATCTATTTTTTGGTAAATTACATTAAACTTTATTAAATGCTATTTTATTTAACATAATAAGGTTTGAAAAACCGCTTTTCCTCTTCCACATACACATTACGCCAGTATTAAATACGCGATAGCGGTAGTGAGGCGTATTTTGCGACCAAATATTTTATTTCGACGCACAAATTCCAAACCTAAGCACCAAATTGGACTTTTAAACTTTTAGATCGTATGGTACCTTCTATTGCTTAATACCTTCCTCCCTCTAGATACATACAAAAATTAATAGACAAATAAAAAAAATCCTTAGATATCTCGTATTTAATGACTTAAGCGAACATTTACGTCAAATTTGTAGAATATAGAACAAAGCGTTTGTTCGTAACGATGTTACAATTTCACAAACCGATGTGTAAAATAATAAAGTGGAAAAGAGCACTTGCTGCATTCAGAAAAAATACATTTATATTGAGAGGCATACCATTTTTTTCATATTATGTACAATTATATGATTTATATTTTGTTGGGTTAAGACCCCCGCCCCCCAGACAGACAGACAGACGGACAGACAGCAAAAAGAATTTTTCGAATCGGACAATCCGTTCCCCCCCCCCCCCCCCCGACCTTCTATCTATTGAGATTTATTCCTTTCGGCGACATTTGCAATTTTTTTTTCATTTAGCCTTTTACTGGCACGAGATTCTGATCAATTCGCTTAACTGCATTTGGAGTATGCAGATCAGTTTGGCTTAAAGCTCTTTTTCAAAGGATGCGGCTTCCGACATTCCCAGAGTGTGCGCGTGTGTGTTTTTTTCCGTTTGCACAGCAAACCAAAAGTCTTACATGATTGATGCATAGAAAATACAGTCGAATCCGTTTACCGCCAATATAAATGATGTGACTTAGGTCGTTTTTCCAGTGGACCCTTCAAATAATTTCGCACCAATTGCTTCTTAAAACCGGGGCTAAAAAAAAAAAAAAAAAAACGACGTAGAAAAGTATGTTTACTATTAATTATTTTTATAATTCACGAAAAAAAAAAATCTGTGTATGGAAATAATAGAATTTCACTTTCTTCCTATTACTCTTAATATATATTGAATTTCCTAATCCAGTGGTTCCCAACTTTTTTTCCCTCGCGAACCCTTTCTAAAGTCAAAAGAAAATGACGAACCCCTTCGGTAGGCGTTAGTAAACCGGTAAGAAAAGTATGAAAGTTGCTAGCACATTTACTTACAACCCAGACAACCACTGATATCTCTGAGACATCCAAAAAGATCCAAAAAACATCCTGGATATCTGCTGGATATGTTGGATATCTCACAGACATCCACATATCTCAAAATCCTGGATTTGGATCTCGTGATATCCCTGAGATATCCAGATAGTAACGTGTTTTGGATATAGATATTGGGACATCCTGTGGATATCCAAAAACATCCAAGTCATGGATTTGGATTTCTGGATATCCCTGAGATATCCAGAATGTGACATGTTTGGGATATAGACATTTGGACATCCTATGGAAATCCAGACTGTTACATGTATAAGATATAGATATTTGGATATCCTGTGGATGACTGTGAGATATCCTCCATGGATATCTCAGGTATGTCCAATTCATATCCCTGAGATGTTATTTGACTTTTGGATACTGTTAGGCTTATTTATATTCACTCTGCTGCTCAAAATTGTTATATTTAGAGATTTCGTGGTTAATTAAGGTAAATAGTTTTTCTTAATTTTTTCTATTAAAACTGTGTGCTGAACTGAAAAAATTAACTGTAATTTTGATCAACTTACTTTCCGTGGTTTTTGGTGCATAGCTCAAAAGATCAAATAATATTGCTGCAATGCAATCGCATCGCTGGTGAGCGGTGTAGTCGGATCAGATTTTGTTGTTTATATTAATATATTTTATATATTTTTGTGTTATATTATGCTTTTGATTATTGAAAGTAGTTCAGTTTTTTAATGATTATTATTTAATTACTTGATTTAATTGCTTTGTCGTAATTCCAGGGACATAATATTTCCCTATTTTTACTTGCAGGGATATATAATTCATCAGTATTTTTAATCTCACGCGTGTAATTAATCCGTATTTTTAATTTCACCCATGTAGCTTTTATCATTTTAATTTCAGGGATATAATTTGTTTGTATTTTTAATTTCTGGTATATAATTTATCTGTATTTTAAATTTCAGGTGTATAATTTATCTGTATTTTTAACTTCTGGTATATAATTGCTCTGTTTTTTTAATTTCAGGCATATGTAGTTTTTAACAGTGTTTTTCATTTCATGTAAATTATTTCTACTGAATTCAGTAAGATTTGCTGGATAAAGCAATTTTCATGTCTTAAACTTGTCGTTTGGGTGAGGCAAGCAATTTTATTCTTTACAATTGGGATACAATTTAGAAGTTCATTCTTATTGGGTCTATTGTGTGATTATTGCTATTTGTCATTAGTTTGTGGGAAAATCATGCCTAAAACTAAAGTAAACAAGTGATTGCATTGGATAACTTATAAGAAAGTTAATGAATCTGTAAATGATGTGTCTATTATTGATTAGCAATCAACATCTAGTAATTTGACTGAGCAAGATCATGATTGTAGTTCTAATGAAGCGTCAGGTTTTCCTTCTGATAGCTCGTATGAAAGTTCTGATAGGGAACTTTGCTTAGTGTCCGACTTTGTGTGAGGAAAGTTCTCGAAACCGTGTGTGTGAACAAAATCTAAATTTGCTGAAAGACTCGTCTAACTGGTCAGTTGAGAATAACATATCTCATACTGCAATTAATGGTTTATTAAAAACACTTAAGAAATATCTATTTGGGTCTGATCTACCAAGCGATGCACGGGGACTATTGCAAACCGCTAGGTCTGTAGCAATTAAAAGTGTCTCGTCTGGTATTTATCGCCACTTTGGTATTGAAAACGGAATAAAAAATATCATTCAAAATATTAAAGGTACAGTTGTAACACAATCAACAATTGAATTACTGGTAAATGTTGATGTATTTCCTATAGTTAAAAGTTCCAACAGTCGGTTATGGCCAATTTTAGGTCCGTTAAGCTATACTGTGAATTTTCCTTGTGTGTTCTCCATTGGTGTATTCCATTCCTATGAAAAACTCGAAAATCGTAATGAGTTTTTAAGTGATTTTGTGTGTGAAATGAAACATCTAATCGAAAATGGTATATCTATTGATGGTAAAATGTGTAACATACATCTTAAAGGAATAATTTGTGATGCACCTGCTCGAGCTTTTGTATTATGCATTAAAAGCCATTCTGGGTATTCGAGTTGTAACAAATGTTTTGAAACTGGTATATTTTATAAAAATAGAATTTGCTTTCCTAATGTTAATTTCACTGAAAGAACTGATGTTGATTTTAGAAATAGGGATCCTGATGATGAACATCATAAATATGATTCTATACTGTTGGAGATAGATACTTTTTGCCTTGTTTCACATGTTCCATATGAGTATATGCATTTGATATGTTTAGGGGTCATGAAAAAGTTAATTAAGCTGTGGTTGAAAGATGATTTAAAATTTAGACTTGCTAATAATCAGGTAGAAAGTGTGTCAAAACAACTAGTAGAACTTAAAAACTTATTTCCCTAATGATTTCGCCCGAAAACCTCGTTCTTTAAAAGAATTTGAACGTTGGAAAGGAACAGAGTTTCGTCTGTTTTTGTTATACACTGGGCCAGTAGTTTTGTCAAATGTTTTACGTAAAGATCTGTATGAGCATTTTCTGCTTATGCATTGTGCAGTTAAAGTATTAGTTACTGAGCCTAACAGAGAGATGGTATCATATGCTCAGGCTTGGTTAAAGTGTTTTGTCCAAAGTTTTATACTCCTATATGGTAAACAACATGTATCTCGCAATGTTCATGGGTTATTGCATCTTTGTAAAGATGTGGAACATTTTGGCGCTCTAGACAATTTTAGTGCGTTTCAGCTTGAAAATTTTATGAAAGAGTTCATATGACTTGAACTCTCGAGTTTATTCTTTTAGCAACAAACAACTTTGCCCCTATCGCCGAAACATTTGGTGATGGGCAGCGGTGTAGTCCTGAACAAAAAATGTTGGGGGGACGCTCATACATACGAAGATAAGCAATTGAAATAAAAAAGTGGGAGACGCTTATGTTAAAATGTAAAATGTTTGGGGGGACGCTTGTATTAAAATAAAAAGGTAGGGGGACGCCGTCCCCCCTCGACTACACCACTGGTGATGGGGATGTTTTACCGGTTAAGTTACCAGTAAAAAATATAGAGGAACTGCAATGCTTAAAAGGTGCGCTTTTGAAGCCAGAGATTTTCAATTATTTGGTATGCATTAGTTTCTTTTAAACCAAGGCTTTCAGTGTATCTTGAATTAATTTTTCTATGAATTTTTATAGATTAACTTTACGTCAAACTGTGGGGGCGTAACTGTAGACTCCACTGTAAAGCGGATCATGAGAAAACTCCTGACAGATGTAGTGGCACAGGAGTTCAGCTGGATGGGAGCGAAAGGAAAGGGTGTATTTTATAAGCTGCAGCTGACAAGAGTGATATTTGGTACTAATTTATATGTATAAAATAATATAAATAATTTATATACATTAAAAATGAATACATAACTGTTGGATATACAATTATCATTAAAGTATTTTGAGCTTTATCTGTAGTGCTCTGATTGGTTTTCAAGTTTTTGTGAATGTAGCCGTCAAGGATTGTTTGAAGAATTTTCCTTGAAGTATGAACTAATGAAGTCATGATTTTATTGTGAAAACCTTGTAACAGCTACACATGTTCTGGAAGGAGAGGGGTGTGAAAATACATGTTCATTGTTTGGCTTTCTTGATTATCAA
The DNA here is from genome assembly GCA_038502835.1 of Octonoba sinensis. NCBI lineage: Eukaryota > Metazoa > Arthropoda > Arachnida > Araneae > Uloboridae > Octonoba > Octonoba sinensis. The sequence goes on along the minus strand of CM076601.1, from coordinate 20,785,158 downwards.
ACAAAGTTTTTGATTTTGTTTACCAAATTTCTTGTTGAGTAAATTCACAGTAATTTTTCACTTGTTAATTAAATTGCTATTGAAATGTAGTTTGCTATTTTATTTTTCTTATTTATTTAAATTCTGCCTTGCTACAGGTGTTTTTTTTTCTTCTGGGTAACAATCAACATTTTGTATTTAAATAAGTTTTTTTTTCTTTATCCATGTGCAGGTGTATATTTTGTGCCTAAATTGGACAAATGAGAAAATTCCTTTTACATTGTTATGAAGAGAAATTTGTTCTATGTATAAAAATTCATTCTTGAAAGTTAATTTTTTAGATGCAACTAGACGGAATGAAACAGTAAGAAATGCTGCAATGGATGCAGCAGTGGAAACTGCAATAAAAAATTGGCTTCGCCATGCGAAAGCACGCCATATGAGAGTGGCTGCAGAAAATTCTGCCAACTCCCCATCCCTTTTGGGCAATACTATTGTGTAAATAAATCTATTTTGTATAAAATAATCTATTTTGTAATGTCTTCTGTATATCATTTTTGTGCCTTTTTAAAATAAAACAAAAAAAAACGACTTATTTGTTCAGTTTATTTTTTTGTCTCGGAGAACAGCAGCCTACTCTTAATCATCTTTAAGTCAAAAGTAATACATTTTTGAGAAAAAATAATCCTCGTATTGCTCATTGAATACCACTTGTTTCTAATGAAATGTCCAGAGTTACATCAGTAAATTCAATCATAATTATATCTGAATTATACTGTACACAATTAAAAAGGAGTAAAGTTTAAATTAGTATGAAAATCGTGAATGTATGAAAATTGCGAGTAATTTTAAGTACTCGAAATTAATGCTCTAAATGGATGTAAAATTTTAAAAACTTGTCTCATCTTTCAGAAGTAGTTTTATGAAGGAATATTTTTTAAGTACTCTGTTTTTTTTTATGAGCTATTTAATACGGGTTCACAGAAAAAGATAAAAATGTTTTGTCAATACTATATAATTTTTGTTACATTTCTTGCTTATATATGTAAAATATCAAAATGTGCTAAAGATTTATTGCATATGCATGAAGTGAAAGACCTGTAGCCTAATATATAGCTCTAGTATTGAATATTCATTAAAAATTTTAATTGCTTAGTCATATTTTCCTAAAGTGAAGATTTGAAAATAAATTATAAATATTTTCAAAAGTAGTTATAGGGAAATAATGGCTATGTAATTATAATTTGTAATGGAGTAATTTACATTGCTCAAATATATGTTATGCTATAGGCTTTGTACTCTTTTTGCATCTGTAATAAATCTGTAGCATATTCTGATGTTTTATAAATACCTATAAACCATTCATTTGAGACCTCCTATGGATATCCAAGCTATATCCCAATATCCAAGAGATGGATGTCTCTTGGATATCCTAGAGATAACCTTAGGACGTTAAGATGTCTATGGGATATCTGTTGGATGTTTTCAGGATATCTATGAGATATCCTGGATATCCATGGGATATCTAATAGACGTCGCGATATCGCGACGTCTCAGGGAGATCCAATAGCTGCAACCTTTTTGACGTTCTGTGGATATTCAGCAGATATGTGGATGTCTCAGGGATATCTCATGGATGTGGTTATATCTACTCATCTTATCCAAGAGATATCCTATGGATGTAATTTGGAGATTCATGGCTGTCTGGGAAGTTGCACAACAGTTTATAACAAGAAATGAAAACAGAATTGTAAAACATCTAAGTTGAAACGGAAATCAAAATAATAGCTACAAGAAAATGAATATATTGTTTAATAGTTACTTTTTGATTATTTGTTTTTTTTTTTTTGTTTTTTTTTTGAATTATTGATAGAGCAGTAAACATGCATTCGCAAAAATTATTAAATATTAGTATTATTAAATAATTACTTCCCCGACAGTGAGAAAAAGTTGTGGAATATGACTAGTATTTACTGAAAACTACAGATGGCATTTTAAAATATCGACTCCGGATTTTGCTTATGACTCTAGAATAAAAGAGATGCTGAGATGCATGCAAGCTAGCTTAACAGCACGTGACAGAAGTTTCAAATAAACAAATTTCTTTATTCGTTTTGCTGCCAAACCAAAAGGGGATTTGTTTGAATAAGAGAAAGATTTAAGTGAAAAAAGTGCGGCACTGACATGAACACAAAGATACTAGTGGTATTATATAAATAAAAAGAAAAACTATACATAATATCACACATTCACACATCGTAAATACAAGAGGAGATGAATAGCCTTGTTCGTAAAATTCAAAATGGCGTTCAAAATAGGCTTGCAGTTTCATAAAACGAACCTGCAGGCCTTCTTTTGTTTCATAGCCAAGATCAGAGGAATTACCACAAAATGCAAACTTGAATTTGCCAACTAGAACGTTTTCGATTAACCTGTGTTTCGGTTAATCGGTATTTGGATAATGGACAACTTACTGTAGTTCTCTTTCTGAACACTTAAAGTACGTACGCGTTCCGGAATTTCTGCTCAACAATGGCCTCTCGCCGAGTAAAAAACAACACAGGCCAACAAAAAAGATTAATTCCTCCTTACTCAGCGTCGCAGAGAAAATGAATTACAAAATCAGCCCACTTTCAATAATAATGTCTGAAGATAGAGCTCGACAAAATAAAGAACATAAATATATATTTGGATCCGAGTCAGGGGCTCTGTGTTCTTTTTCGGTTCCGAGCGCCGCGCGTATTATCTGGAAAGAATTTATCCAGTTATTTTCGTTCACAACCTGTGATGTGCCTTCCTTCCTCTCTTTTCTCAGCTTTTGTGAGCGGGCGGTAGTTATACCGTCGTTTAAATTTAGCCCGCGCAAAATGCACTGTCATCGCAAATGTGAAGATCGAGCTAAATCTGGGAGCCGAGGTGGATTAAGCGGGATTTTTAGAGCCAGGTAGAATGGATGAACCAAGCATACAGACACTACCTGATGATCTATCTATGCATTCATCCAATCGCTGGAAAGCCAACGGATTGGAATAGGGATGCAACCAGAGGGTTTATTTAGGGTCAACGTCCCCCAGAAACCTTGGCCTTGAATTATGTTCGCATATTCTGCCTGTTTGTGTAACAAACGGATTGTTGGAATTTCTTCCAATATGCCGTAAATGTTCCTTGATGCCATTTTAATCGGCATACACATTGGACATAGCATAACAATATTTTCAATTTTTTATATGGATCAGTGCAAAGCTTTGAAAATGTAGGTTTTTAGCGTGAATCAATTCCTCGACAAATTATTTGACGATTCTAATATTTAAATTTTCAATCACACAATTTTGTATTTGTTCTCTGTGCGCATATCTTCGATATCATCCAGATAACATTGTTATTTAATATATTTTAAGCTATTTTAATAAAAAAAATAAAACGCTTGCAGCATTTCAGTGATAGTTGGTTCTGTCTTCATAATCGGTTATGAAAAAAAAAAAAACAAAAAAAACCGCAGATTAATCACTAAGCAACTAATGTAAATAAAATAGAATATTTCATGCTTCTTTACAAACAGTAGCTAGCAAACTAACTTTATCAATGTTACAACGATGCATCAAAACACGCTGAAATCAAAACTTTATTGAAAACATAGCATAACTATATATCTTTTTCCCCCTACTTCTTTTTCTCATTTTCTTTTCACGCCTCTTGGCGCAACAAATCGTCTAAAAGTGGTGCATTCTATATAAAAAAGTACTTTCACATGCTAGTGCTAGTTATATAATATGTAATGGATATTGCAACTCAAATCCAAAAAAAAAAAAGGTAGAGTTTATTATTTTTCATAAAAACTAACTATTTCCTAATCTTTATTCATGCTTTCCCCCCTATTTTGATGAAATAGAAGCAGACCTGACGCATGCGCAAATTCGAGAAAAGTCTTGACTAAGAAAATCGGACAGTAGTATGTCTCATTCTTGGCGAAGTGTTTTTGGCGTCAACGAAAAGTCGCATATGGGTTCTGCCCATCACATCTGTTCCAAAATAAAACTTAATTCTTACTTGTTCATACAACTAAACATTACTCTCGTATTTACCTTTCAGAAAATCATTAAATTTTTTACAAATCACATTAAAGTTAAATTTCATATTTACTTGTGCAATTTAAAATGAAACGCAATAGCACAATCCTAGTAATACTAAAACCTTCATTCAACATTTCATGCTTTGGTCTCAAATCATCTAATTTGTGTTTTTTGTTGTAGTATCACAGCCAAATCACATCATCATGCGCCAGAAAATAACCTACCTAGCTTTAATGGTTCTTCCTAATGACCTTTAATGGTCTCTTCGCTCATTCCAAATGTAAGTACTAGTTTTGATGATTTTGTCAATGCGTATGTTTTATCTTACTGATAATGATATATTTTTTCATTGATGCGGGATGGCTTTCAAAACCTGTTTTTGTAAACACCTATTAGCACTAAAAAAAGTGTTGGCCCTGAGTAAAAGAAATATAAAACAACATTTTTGCCAGGAATAGTAAATAGTTAAGAATATGAAACAGGTTAATAATCAAGCGTCTTTTTTTTTTTTGAATGAAGTTACAAATCTACGCTTTTTGACAGTGAGTGTATTCATTATTTTCACACGATAATTTATGTTCGTTATATACGGTTTCTTCGTACCGTAATTATCAATAAACCATTTTTTTATTTGTTTACGTGTTTATTTAGGTGTATTTAATTTCAGTGCCAAACTCTATTTTTAAATATAAATATATAAATAATAATAATTGTAATACTAATTAAATTAAAAGGAAGTAAAAATCATACATACATAACACATATTATATAACTATTGAACTGAATACATTAAGTTTTGTCAGATGTATTCAGTTCAATAGTTCCTTGATAATGGAGCAGTTGGCGACTGTCATAGCTCAGCATTGGCGACTTCACCAAAAATCGCCAAGAAGCACTCTAAACAGCATTTTCACCAAGTGTGGGGAGATAGAATACAGATGTACGAATGTAGTTATTGTATATCAAACAACTAAAGTTTGTTTTCTAAAACAAATTTAACTCACGGCTAGTAGTGCTAACATGAGTATTTTGATAACCGATATTGGAACCGGAATCAGACTTAACTGAAATCGACAGCACCCGGAGAAAAATTCGAAAACTTTTATTCGTCAAGTTAATCGCCATAATATTTACGATATGGTCAAATTAGAAGAATTGACATACCTATTTACCTTTTGCGTTGCAGTAGGTGATACTTTAACTGCAAGATGCTATCAAAATTTTCAAAAGTGCACTTGAAGAAAACTTATTTTGTAAAAACAAAGAATTAAAACATTTGCCGCACTACTCAAGCTTTAGAGTACTTTAAAATTTATTTACGGAAGGAACACATAACCGTTGCCAATATCGAGAAAGAAGTATGAAAATTTAAGCATCGAAATAATTTACAGCTTAGAAATATAACAAAAAAAGTGCAATAACACTAGAAACTAAAGTAGCAAAATAATTTCAACGTCAAACACCACGGATCTAACGGGTCAAAAGAGCTTTTGAGTAGCAGAAAAAACTCCGTCTGTATAGTGTATGCATCTATTCTAAACAACATAATACATAAATAATAGCTTAAAACACACACAAAAACCTCATTAGTTTTTTTATTTTCTACGTATAAATATAATGTACATGTAGTTTGTACTGTAAAATAGGCGTTAATTATCTAAATGTTTCAATGTATTCAGAAGGTACGCCTTTGCCTATTATTATTGAAGAAATAAACTGATTTTCAGACCTTACATTTTTTCAATCTCATTAAGTCATTCGCAGTTTTTGTACAAAATAAATGAAATATGTTCAACTTTTTAGACATAAAATTACAGAATGAGAATATAGTGAAGAAATATGGCTGGATTTTCAAAAAACATAGTTGTATGAAGAATGGATTCGGTTTGAGCATCGTTATAGTTTCTGAAACTTTCTAGCGCTCCCCCGCCCTTGAACGCTAAAAATATACCTTTCTACTTCGTAGCTACAAATGTAGAATGAAAATATTTGAAAATTAATTATAATTTAAGACACTTTGTTTAATAAAATTAAGATTCTTAATTTTTTGACTAGGTTGCGATCCTTCTTATGTTTATACTTGAGGACATCGCGAAATCGTCAGTATTTGGCGACATCTAAACCAATAGCATCTCTTGAAAAGTAGTTAAACATTTGGCGAAAAGTCCGATAAGGGGCCGTTCATAAATGATGTCACGCTTTTTTCACATATATTTGACCCCACTCCCCTTTGTCACAAGCTGTCACACTTCAGCGGACCACCCTCCCCCTTGTCACATGTCATGCTATGTTGCATAATGCCACACTTCCTGGTTATCCTCTCCCCTCCCCTTGTCACAATTTCACGAACCCCCGCCCCCCCCCCTCAAAGCGTGACATCATTTATGAATGATCCCAAACCGAAAGTACTCCAGAGTAAAATAAAAGTAAAAAATGTTCCATTTTCCAAAAATGCCACCGTATAAAAATCAAAATTATGCTCACTGAGTGAACACTGCCGGAAAAGTATACACGTGTTCTTCCCTGGTGCAGAGAAATAAAAACTACAATCACTTTATTTATGAATACCATAAAGCACAGTTGATTTCGGCGGTTAAGCATTAATAGAACGAAAATCTGAACAACGACAAGGAGACATGCGGCCGCTGTAAATCAAAACACGCCACTCGGAACAAAAGGGAACTAAAAGGCTTAATAGCGCGGAAGAGGGTCACGAATAATCGGCCAATTAAACAGGCGGTTATAATTCAGAAGCCCCGAAAATAACTTCTTCAAATGCAAAAAGGGCAGAAGGTTCCCTCGCAATAGATCAAGGCCGGCGTCGACATTTTTCGCCGTTTCCGTTCCCGTGTAGAGAAAGAGGCAGCGCTGAATGTCAGGATGCCAAATTTTATTCCACTTGGCACTTGTCTCGCAAGACGAGATTGGGGGGGGGGGGGGGGGGAGTTGTCAGTTATCACCTGATTGAGAGAGAGAGAGAGAGACACGACAGTACAAAAGGTAAGAAATAAAAGCTCATGTCTTTGAGTCCGCAAATGCATGAATTTGCACTACATCAAGCACAAAACCGGCAAATTCAAATGTTTTGCAAAAAAAAAAAAAAAAAGAAGAAGCACTAGCACTTTTTGATGTACGCTTCTTCGGGCGATGTCCATGCAGAAGAAAGTTTTTTTTTTAAATATTCCATTGTAAAACACAGCACCTAACCAGAAAAATATTACCTTAAAAATAATCATTTATAAAGTGTTCTAAAACGAGCAGTTGTTTTAATGAATAAACGCAAATTTGAATGCAATCGCACAGATGAAACAAAATTCAATAGAAACCAAACGCACTTTCATTAGCATGGTGTCCAGCGACAACGAAAAGGAACAATAAAAGTAGAAGTAGAAGTAAATGAATCAAGCTTTCTTCTTTACTTCACTAAGTGATTGTTAAAAATAAATAAAAGTTATGGAGGGAAAAAGTTGCAAAACGTGTCAAACCAAAACGGAAACGAACCGGCTATTTAAACCGTAAGTGATGTTTACATTTAGCTTTCTGTTCCGGCAAAGGACTATCGCAAGCTTAAAAGTGTGGTAGCAAATTGTTCAGAATAAAATACTCTATCAAATGACATAAATTTCAAAAACCGATTTTTTAAACATTTTAAACATTCTCTGTCCCCTTAGGTAACAAATACAGAAAAAATACCTTAAAGATGAAAAAAATGAAAAATTTCCGAAAAACTATTTGAACAATGCTCGTAAGCTATCTAAGTAATGTGGAATGCTTATAATCAAACAAACCGAAACTAATGTGACAATCACATGTTGAAGTGACTTCATAACTATATACGTATTCATTTTCTAATGCATTTTCATTACAAGATGAAAACATCGTTCTAAAAATGATGAACAAAACAAACAACAATTCGTACGTTTTTGTAATAACCACAAGTGATAAACTTAAATATATTTTTTGAGCAAGCTATTCAACAATAATTTTTTAATGGACGAAGCATTGTAATTAGCTATAAAAATCGAATAGAGGGAAGTGCGGAAATTTTTGAGAATTGGAAATAAGTGGGGAAAGATTCTCGAAAAATAAAACATTTTTTTCTTTTTGGCGACTATGTGTGCAGTTGCTGTATGCTTATTCTATGCAACATTTCTCTTGTAGAATTCAGCAAAGAGAAAACTTTAATCTAAACAGTAGCACATCACTCCCGTCCTTACACATTTATTATTATTCATGAAATTAAGTACAACTCGTGCTAACGATGTATCCTGTGTTTGGCATAAATAACGACCTGGAGTGCAACTCATAATAAATGCAATTTGGTACGAAATTCTAATCAGAACATCAATTCCTTAAATTATGACAATTTGTTTCGCTAGAAGGGAATTATGCATGGATTGGTCCAGGCATGGTTTTACATAGTTATTGTCCTTTTGCAGAAGTTAATATTGAAGGATATGCGGGAGTTTAAAATTGCACTCAGATTATAAAATGTTCAAATCTTTGGGATGCTGATTTACTAAAACATAGTTGCCAAAATTGCGAAATAAAAATTAGAGACGTATTTTCGCATATTTGGATTCTACAACTAAAATTTGATTGTATGGAGATCTTTTTGGGGATTTTTCAAAATAAGGAATATTAGTTATACATAATACAGTGTGCGTGTTCTACATAAATAAAGGATTAACAAAAAAAGAAAATCAATAAATTTGCTTTAGTATTTTACAATACAAAAACCATTTTTCTTTTTCTGGAACAAATACTTTTAGTAACAAATACATAAAGTAAAATTGGGGATAATACTTTAAAACCAGGAACAAATACTTAAATTTTTTAAATAGGAACAAATTTACACAAAAACTCATGTAAGATGCTTTATTGTAGAGATTGTTTTCCTGAAATTCTCCCAGCACAAAAATCCTTTTTTCAGCGAATTTCCCGGCTTTTAATAAAAATTAGGGACATTTACACTTAAACAAGAAATTCGGGAAAACGCATAAAAATACGCGAGTCCCCCGAAAAAACTCGAGCGATGTCATTGTTTTAGATAAGGTGGGGATCAATTGTTGATAGGAAGACACAATATTTACGTTTTAGTGATTTGTATGTTGTGCTTTAAAAATGAACAATGAGAAATGGAATCAAAACGGACTACAAATTAGAAAATAAAGTAACGCACAATGTGTAGTGTAGCATGGGTGCATCCATGGGGAAGAGTAATTCCTTGTCCGATTTGGGAGGGGTAATTCCTTGTCCGTCATTTAAGAGGGTCAAGCCGGCAGAACATATTTTAAATTTGAGGCATATATGTAGGAATAAATAAAAATACATTAAAAAAAAAATTATAAAGAAAAAGAATATTAACCCTCTAATCACAACAACTTGGATTTATTTGATTCTTTGGATTTGGGATAATTACAAAAAAAAAAAAAATAAATAAATAAATAAATGAATAAATAAATAAAATAAACTTATTTAAATATTTTTAATTGAAAAAACAAAAATGTTTTTCGTATTTTTATTTTTTAAAAACCTTTTATCACTTATAAACTCGGATTTATTTGATATTTTGCATTCGAGATAAGAAAATTATAAAACACATTTTTCAGACATTTTTTCAATTATTTATGAAGAAAACTACAAAAACAGCGATCAAACGGTATGTTGTATACAGTCTACAGTATGGTACAGAAGGCTAGTTAATTAAAAAAAAAAAAAAAAAGAAACTAAAAAAAAAGAGCCGGTTTAGCACGACATTAACATAAAATACTTTAATTTACAAATATATATTTCCCACAACAAATTTTGAAAAATCTTTCTTAATGCTGAACTTGCATAATTAACAACCAACTACTTAAGCCTTGCTACCAAATTGCATGCTGTTTACAAATTTAATATTTTTCGAGCAACAGATCCGAGCGGTTGCTGGAGATCAGTTTCTTTTCCCAACTTTGACATTTCGCATTTTCCGGGAGACGGTTTGTCTCCCTTCTTTTCTTCTCCTAATTACCTTCATCTCAAGAAGCGGTTCGGTGAATCAAATGTTATCTCTGCCTCAGCAGCAGACAATCACGTGATACACGTGGCAAAAGTTGAATGGAGGAATTTCGAAGAAAAATTTTCCATTAGCATATTAAAGCGAAGTTGACGACATAGACGGGCCATTTTTAACTTCAAATCCGGAGAATCATTAGCGTAAAATGAAAGACATCAAAGTTCAGATTGGCTCATTTGGAGAATTTATAGCGAAATTTTTTAAAAATAGAAATGTCAAACTTTGCCATTTTGAAATTAAAAGTGAAGCTAAATTGAGTGAGTTATTTCATCGCTGAGATTGCAGTGGATTTTATTTTATGTTTCTGAACATTCTCCCCCCCCCCCCCCCAAGAAAAAACCCTCTATTTCCTGCAGTTTTGATTTCGAGCCATGCGAAAAGCCAAGTTTACATGTAATTAAAACACAGTTTAATGAAAGAATCTGATGAAATAAATCTCCGCACACAAGTTCAGTTTAAAAAAAAAAAAATCTAAACTTTATGCAAAATTTTCTGAAAATTTATGCACCACAAATTCGAAAAAAATTCAATAATTTGGTGAACACCCCCGCCCCTACACACAATACATACGCTACGTACCTATATATATAAGCTTCAAAAAGAAAAAAAACGTTCAAGTGATTTCCCGAAAATTTTCCAAATTTATGTTAGAAGTCCATTTTTTTTCCAGAAACATAGTAATGTTTCTTTTAAAAACAAAATATTTTGCTTGTCTCAAGGTAAAAAAGAAAAGGATTAGATATTATTCCTAAGAAATCTTAAGATTAATGACGTAAAATATTTTGGGAAAACCGTTTTTTTTTTTTAATTATATGAACAAGTGATCTAAAATTTTCCGAAATATCACAGTATTTCGAATAGAATCGCCCATGTAGCATGTTTTAGGGACCGTTCATAAGTGATGTCACGCTTTTTTCCCACATTTTTGACCAGCCCCCCCCCCCCCTCTTCGTCACAAAATGTCACACTTCAACGGACTTCCTTTGTCACATGTCATGCTATGTTAAATAAGCGGGATGTCACACTTTGTCACAATTTCATGAACCTCCCTCCCCCCTCGAAGCGTGACATCATCATGAACGATCCCTTAAAATGAACAAGAACTTCACGTGTGGGGTATGTCGATTACTGAGAAGCAACTCCCCGGCGAAAACTGCATTACGTAATTAATTACGTAACCGCTATACGCGAGTAACCTCTGTTTCGTAACGGGAGAAGAGAAAGAGAGAGGAAAAGTGAGGCGTGAGGAGAAAAAAAAGAGGGGAAGAAAGATGATTAGGGCAGCGGTAGCGGTTCCTAATCCTTTTTTCGCGTACCACCATTTTTCTTGAAAACCATTTGCGTACCACTGCTATTGCAAATTTATTATATACAGTAGGGCACTCATAGATTATAGAAAAATGCTAAAACGATTAGGTTATTTCAATCACACCATTTTTTATAGTTAATGCAGAGGAAAACGTTTATTAAAATAAAGCTGTATGTATAAAATAAAATATATGAAAGATATAAAATATATTTTTAAGACGTACTTTCAAAATAGCATCAAAAATACGTCTTTAAGTACAAAATACATATCATGTAAAAAAATGAACAAACAAAATCGATGAGAAGGTTGTTGATGCATGGCAGATACATGCGAGGTGATATCTCGTTCCGTAGAAGTTAGTTTTAACCTCAAATTTGGGTCGTCATTTAATTTGCTTCTATATTTATTTTTAATAAATATCATATTGGAAAAAGCAGTTTCACGAAGGGGCAGTGAAACTGCTAGCAAATTAACTTCTGGCAAATTCGATCTTCAATCCTTTGGGTTTCAACTACTTCTTCAATTTTTTTGCCTGCACGCGTACTACCTGGAGAGGCTTTGCGTACCACTAGTGGTATGCGTGCCACAGTTTGGGAACCGCTAGGTTAGGGTAAAAAAACTAGTAGGGAAGACACAGTGACTAGTTAGTCTTACTTCTTACTTGAACAAGAAAAAATATTTATTGTTTGTTCAAACCTTGTAAACGTTGAACAGTACTTAAGAAAACAGTGTTTAAAACACTGACTTTTTATATTTCAATGCTGAAAAAAAAACTATATGTTTAATTGCCTCATAATTTAGTTTTACAAAGTACTGTTTCGGGTGTAACATCTGGTAAAAAGTACTACCTAAATATGAGACAGTAGAATTTTGACATGATTAGTATCAAAAGAAAACAAATACAAATAAGTAAATAAAGAATAGTAAAAAAACAATGTGCTAAATATAAAATCAGTAACAATAATATCATGGGTGCTGTTTAAAAAAAAAATAAATAAAATTCGGAACTTCACACAAAATTTTCAGAAAAAATATGCACTATCGATTTAAAATAAAGGTCCAATATTTTTACCAGAAATAATTTTTTCCAAAAACGTTTTTGTGAAGAATAAACAAAAAGCAGATATTATTCGTCACAGAAATCTTAACATTCAATAAATTGAAAAATTCTCAGAAAACTGTTATATTTTTTAAAATTTTCGGAATATGTTCTCTCAGAAAATAAATGCACATACAACATTTCTTTACATTTATTCAATCTCATTCCTCACCGAGTCGGAGGTTCGTCTTCATATTTTCCACTAATTTATACACTAAATTAATGAAGACAATTTTTCTAAGAAATACTTAACAAAAACAAAACGCAAAGAGTGGACTCATCAAAGGAAAAATATCATTAAAAGAATGTTATTTTACTGCATAATAAATCACTAATGAAACAATGAAAATACACGCGTCATAAAATCTAAATGGCACTAAGAGTTAAAATTTCTAAACGGAGTCTACAATTGTTTTCAGTTTTCTTAAAAATTAAAGAGAAATTTGGCATCTAAGAGGTGAACCATTCTTCTTCACGCACAATACAAAACAATAAACTTCAGCTTTAATCCCTTTAAATTAAACAATTCCAAATGTGGTCTTTTATTGTCTCCCCCCCCCCCCCCAAGTTATACAGTCAGTTAGAACATAATTTCTAATGTGATGTACGAGAGTATCAGGTTGTTTTAAATGGCAATGATAATATTTAACTTTTATAAGTAAGTATTTTTAAACCTTATTTTAGACACAGGGAATTATTTAGCTGTTAGAGCGATAGAACGAGGATCGTTAAATTTCAGGAAGTAAGTTTCTTTGATTAAAAAATAATCCAATGTTTTCTGCAAATTCTCACGCTCAAGTTAATGGCAAAATGTAGCTTTTAAGAAGAAGGCCATTAAATATTTACTCTTCAAACAGAGCGATCGTATCTAAAAGATTGGGAAATGCTAATCAAAAGGTATGTATAGTGACAAAGTTTCACATAAAAGAACCAGGTGGGCGTTTCAAATAGAAAATTCGGCTAAGAACAGATTTAGTATTGCAAAAGAAATATCGCAAGTCCTCAGGGTTAGTGATAGAGTGAGAATCTCTAGGTCGATATATATAAGGATTGGTGCGAAACATAATCTAATGCGACCATCAAATATTAACCAGGTAAATTAAATATTTACTCTTTAATATTTATTACTAAGGCCATTAAATATTTACTCTACAAACACAACGATCGTATCTAAAAGATTGGGAAATGCTAATCAAAAGGTATGTATAGTGACAAAGTTTCACATAAAAGAACCAGGTGGGCGTTTGAAATAGAAAATTCGGCTAAGAACAGATTTAGTATTGCAAAAGAAATATCGCAAGTCCTCAGGGTTAGTGATAGAGTGAGAATCTCTAGGTCGATATATATAAGGATTGGTGCGAAACATAATCTAATGCGACCATCAAATATTAAATATTTACCAGGTAAATTAAATATTTACTCTTTAATATTTATTACTAAGGCCATTAAATATTTACTCTTCAAACACAACGATCGTATCTAAACGATAGGGAAATGCTCATCACGAGTACGTAAAGTGACAAAGTTTCACATAAAAGAACCAAGTGGACATTTGAAATAGAAAATTCTGCTATGAACGGATTTCAGTACTGGAAAAGAAATATGGCTGGTCCTCAGGGTTAGTGAGAGATTGAGAATCTTTAGTTCAAGATATGTAAGGATTTATCGGAAACAAAATCTAATGCGACTGTGATCGCACGCACGGTAGAAAATATTGTTTCGGGTTCGTCGTACTTTAAACCGACGACTAACCCCTTGCACATACAGAGCAATTTATTTATGGTATGTACAGATTTTAAGCACAGAAAAATATCTCACAGAGTTCACACATCATCATATACCAAACAGTAATTTCGTATTTAGTTCCCAAATACGATAAGAATCAAGCGCGAAGCTTGACATGCACTCGCAATTTAATCAAGATTAACAAGAAGTTCCGTCTAGAACTATACGAGCCTACTTTCCCGTATACACCAAATTCAAATTTATAATCTAGCTATCTCTTTCTCTCTCTTTCTTATTTATCTTTAGTTCTAATTATTGAAAATATACCTTTTTCAACGGATAATACATATTCATTCACTCACTCATTCATTCTTTCATTCATTCAGCCATGCATTTATTCATTCATTCGTTACCTCATTCAAGTGTTTATTCATTCATTTACGCATTCATGTATTTATTCACTCATTTATTTATATTTTCATTTATTCAATAATTTATTCATTCATTCTTTTCCTCATTCATTTATTCATTGATTTATTCTTTCACTCTTTCATTTATTCATTCATTCATTATTTCACTCATTGAGTCACTGAGAAATATCCTTGAAAATCCCGATCAAAAAATTTCATAGCAAAATAGGCTCGTAAGTTCTGGATAAACTTTTTATTTCTACATGTTCTACGTTATAAGAGCTTTCCGATAAAGTTTGTTCCAAGCAAATCGGTCCGTTAGATCAGGATTTATATAGGGTTGAAATTTCCCCGTAAGCTCTGTGTTAATTTTTTGAACTGTTCAAAAATGAACAAAAACTGTTCAAATTAATATTTCACGCCGAGAACTCCTTTCAATAAGCTTTCAATAGGAACTTGGCTCTTGTGCCCAGAGTTTACAGAATTTGCTTCAATTTTGTCCATAGGCGCTAATGTTAAAATTTTTTGAACTGTTCAAAATTGAACAAAATATTGTTCAAATCAAAAAGTAAAATATAGAAATGAGATGTCCTCGCCGAGATCTTTCGAATGCAAAAAAATTTTTCAATTCGTTCAAAAGTTATTAGGGGGGGACAGACCGACAGACAGACAGACCGACAGACATACTTTTTCCCCATCTCAATACCCTACTTTCAAATTTTTTATTTTTCAATCTTTATTTAATTACTTCACTTATTTTTAACGATATTTTCACGATACATTAAGCCTGCTTTCATACTTTATTATTATTTTTTTTTACTTCTACGGGAAAGTAGGCCAAAAACTGGACGGGACTTCTTAACTTCTGGCCAGAGCTAACTTACATGACATCTCGGATCACGTGCATTAATATTCCTGAAAGTTCTAGCAAAAACTAAGGATATCTATCATGATAAAAAAGTCGCCAAGCTTGGCGAGAAACAACATCTGTACCTCTAATTTGTAACAATATTATGGTTGTCTGCTGGTTTCGCGGACCATGAAGTTTGGGAAACACTAATGAAGAACATGTACAGCGGTACAGTTACGGGCTAGATGGGTATTTGGAGTAAGAAATCCGACTAACAAAATTGGTATTGGAAATTAAAGATCAACAATTCTAAAGGCCAAAGAGAAGACGAGAATTTCTAGGCCAGGAGACATGATGATTTGTCCGATAGGAAAGCTAATGTGACTACATTTACACGATAGATTGTAGTTCAATCAATTTCTCCAACGGTCTTGAGCAGCGACTACCAAGTTTTCTGTGTTCCCGCCAGAGTCACGTGCTAAAGAAGAATCAAAATTTTGCCCCTCTGGTTTCAATTATTTTCTCCAGAGGACTGGGACCACAAATGACTTCGAATGCTGAGGATGACTCAGGAAGGAAAAAAAAAAAAAAAAAAGAGTAAAACTTTTCCAAGAACAAATTTCAAGAAGCAGAGGAAAAATAAACGAATACTTTTATAAATATAACAATGAGAAACAAGGAAGTAGGAGCGACGATTGAATGTAACGAACCGGGTGAATAACAAATCTATGAAAGCTGGAAAAAAAATCAGAAGTTTCGCCATCAAGTCCTCATGCTGTCATCTTTTCCATTCACGGCATGGAACAAAAACAAAAAAAGAATCAGACTCACCTGAGACGAGGTACCTGCACTAATCCTTATGGAGGAGGCGAAACGGTCGGGCCGCACAATTAAGTCCCAGACTGGGGCAGGAAAAACACTTAACGGCACCAAAGCACGAACACAAGTTATCAAAGCAGAAACAACAGAGGCCTTGAGTCCGCCGTTGCTAGACTGCAAGGTACAGAAAGAAAAGAGCAACTTCTTCCGCGGCAGCAGCTCCAACTATTTTGGAAGCAGCGCTCCCCCTTTGCTCTTTTTAAAATCGCACCCAAAGAGTTTTCAAAACTACCGGAGCAGTGAGCCACAAAAACTTTTTAAAGAAAGATGAAAATGAAACCGAGTTGCTTTCTTCTCTGAGGGTTATTTTTGTTGCAATACTTCGAATAGCTGCGAAGCGGGGTGGCCATATACAACGATTATGCGGTCGAGCCTTTGGTAATAAACTAAAGCCAAAACGCCCAATACCGCGTAATCCCGAATACCACTCGTATTCCCTCCACGTTCATAAATGATGTCACACTTTTTTTCAATATATTTGACCTCTCCCCCCTTTGTCACTAAGTATCACACTTCAAAATACCCCCTCCCCCTTATCACTTGTCACATTATGTTACATTAGCATAAAATAGATTTAATCTGCGGATTTTAACTGTTTTTATAGAACTCAATATGTTCGATGTCACACTTCTTGTTACCCCCTCCCCTCCCCTTGTCACAAACTGTGTCTTTCTTGAACCCCCTCCCCCCTTGAAGCGTGACATCATTTATGAAAGACCCCCACCCTAAAAAAAATCCTGGAGTGAAGGTACGGGGACGAAGTATTATATTACCATATCGATCTCCCAATGCACAAGAGGGCTATAACTCAAAATAATTGAAAATGCAGTAAATTCAGAATTAGGTACCGTACGTACGCACGTATAAGCCCCCCTCCCCTTTTCCACGAAAATGACTGATCCGTGCATAAGACCACCTGCTTACTTTGCAAATATAATTCTTATGCATTGGCAATTTATATGCATTTGAATAGTATTGGAATTATGGAATAATAATCGTATCTTTGTATATAATATCCTATGTAATCTTTTCCTTCTGCATACAAAAACGAGATTTTTATTCGTGGATCAAATTTCAAAATTTTTTGACCCGTGCCCAAACCCACACCTCTCAGTTTCGAGTCGTCTTAAAATAATAATTTCCACTAAGATTACATAATTCAACATGTTTCTGATCTCAAATAAATGTGAATTAAAATGGAAACTATATTTTAAAATTATGGGAAAGAATTTTACAATATCCTTCCGAAAAAAAAGTACGATTGTTGATGCTGTACTTGTGTTAAATAAATAAAAGCTACCGTAAAAAAATAACTTCTCATATACAACTTTTGTTCTTTCTAACTAGATGTAATAGGTGTTTCACAGCGTCTCTATACCATTATCTCTGCACATACCTAACCTATTTATCTGCACACAGGCGCAAATAGAAATACTTCCCATATTAAATGAAACAAGTGGAAAACGAAAAAAATTATAGGGTGTATCAAATCGATTTCTTCAAAAATACTTTTCAATTTTAATATCGCCTTTGCTGCTGCTCTTTGTGAGAGGCTTTGATATGCACGGCTCGAACAAAAGATGTAATGCATTTAAATGTTCTATTTTGATTCTTATTACAGTTCGACCACGAAGTTCTGACAATTGGACGCTTCTAGGCATGGCAGAAAAGGGCGAATCCATTCGAGTTTTAGGGAAGTTCGTTTTGCAGGTGCGTTTATATTAGCAAGAGAATCAGAATGTTTGCTATTCTGTTTGTTGGAAGCAACTAAATTAAAAGCTAGCATATAGCATTAGTTCGGAACAAAACAAGTACGCTAAACGAACTGAAACTTGAACAGAAACGGCTCATTCCTTATACCAGCAGTTCCTTACATTTTTCTTGGCAGTCAGCAAGTCAAAGCTCTTTATTTGATTGTAAAACTTTACAACAAAATACTAAAACTGAATTTTACACAATTAAACTAATCATCGAATTCCACGAGCTTAATTTGGCGAATTACATTTGCGGTGCAGAAAATCGAAAAGCAAATACGTAACTAAAACTGTTTAGCTGCATTCAATCAAAGCTAGCGTGTTTCACTGCCATAGCTGAACGCTAACAGAAAACGGATAAGGAAACGGAAAGTACTTTCACATATCTAAATTTTAGCAGGTTATAAATTTATTCATATTTATTTAATATTATACTGTTAGCAAACGGTTAGTAAACAATATCCCATTTATAAGACAAATGATCAAAATACTTTGTGCTAAAATGTAAGTACAAAGAAAAAACAAGGTAAAAAAGCACAAATTCAGAATAAAAATGACCGCAAATAGCAGAGGCTCCATTGTAGCTTCGAAACGATATTTGCGATACTTTTTATTCTGAATTTGTGCTTTTTTACGTTGTTTTATCTTTGTACTTACAATATCCCATATTGTTTACCAACAGTTTGAGATTTTTATCACATTTATTATTTCACATTTATGACACATTGTTTGCATTTCCTTTTATATTAAAAACGCACGTTTATTTCTTCAGCTTGCACTGTCTTCAGAAAGTTAAAAACAACCTAAGCTAACTCAAGAATTTGGAAAATGATTTCATACATGTGTTTATGACTGGTTCAATGTAATCCCGAAGCACGTCTCTGCAAAGTTTTGCAAACTTTGCGATTAATCTACGTTGTTTTTAATCTTCTGATTTTTTGCACAAAGGAAATTCTTTTATCTTCGGTATCTCATTATTGTTGCAGTTTGTCTAAGTACGGTGTTCGATGTCGATTGTGTTGTAATTCCATCGTGTTAAATTTTAAAGCATAATTATGTTTTTATGCAATTAAGGTTTGTTCGTCAACAATGTTTAGTAATCATCCTCAGGACTAAGTTAAGCTTCAACATTACACATTCCGCAATAATAAAACTATTACGACGATCATAAATTAGTGAAATAGGACACTCAAGACCTTTCAACAAGAAAAATCGATTTCGAGGAGTTTCGAAGATGGATTTCACATTGTCAAATGAATTTCCAAAACAATCAATCCAGAACAATTGCTAAATGAATTTTGCTTAGAATCCCTAATAAATCAGAAGATCCAGCTGATGTATCATCAGTTAACTAATAAAATATGATTATGGTTCAGTAAAAAGAAAAACAAAACTGAACTTTCAATTTATGGACTAAGAAAGGGAACTGCTGAAAAGATGGATGAAAATAGAGTTTTGATGAGCGTCAGAAATAATCGCAACATTTGCTGAAAACGTGTGAACATCAAAAATGAAGATATAACGGTAGCCTCAAGAAAGATAGAGAGAAAAAAGTCACACTAGGAAGATATCTCAGAGGAATTCAGTGAAGAAGGGGGGAGGCAAACAGGAGAATTTAGGATTCCGAAGGCTCAGCGAGAAACCTTTATGAAGAACATGATACCACCCACGATAAACGTCGCCAACTAGAAATGTTTTCTTTTTGGCGGCATGCCAGGATGCCAATTTGGCAAGCTTACCTGCTCGTATTTAGAAACAAAGGCAAAAACAGCAATACAGAATGAGGCTTCAAGAAAAATCTCGGTGAAATGGCGAGGGGTCAAAGCACCCGAAGAGAAACAAGAAAAGAAAGAAGATTCTTCTGCAGTTGGCGTAACACGGTCAAAAGGCAAAAGGGTTTTAGAGAATTCTATTTTTTCCCTATCTTCAAGTCTAAGGTTTCCTCAAGACATTGACAATGAAAAAACAATGGTACCTTCATTTGCGAAAAGGGAAAGAAACTTCAACTTGAAACCTCTAGGTGGTTGATTGTTGGCTCAGTTGTGGAAAGGAGTCATGATGACGCAAAGCAGTTGGCAAACCAAGACCAATTCAAGAGTTAAAATGGCCTTGACAATTAATAACATTAGGGTGGGTAAAGTAGCAATTAACGGTAAACTATACATACTGCTTTGCATAGGGTAATTTTAGCATGGTTGGCGCAAGTTATAATTGATATTTAAAACTATATCAGGTTGGTAATTGCATTTATACCAGAAGTATTTATTCTCAGAAGACAGAGTTTGGAACTCGTTGGGAAAGATCTTCAATATAACCCGGATTGAGCAATTGTCAATGGAGTTTAAATGCTGCGTTTAATTGGGGGAAAATAACATTCAGCAAATCCTAACTGTGGACAACTAATGCATGATATTGAATGTCAGAGATGTTATTTTAACACTTATCACTCATTAACTCGGATTTATTGGATAGTTCGAGATAAAAAAGATAAATAAAATAAAATACACGTATTTCCGGATTTTTTTATTCTTCTTGTAAATCTATTAATAAAGAACATTACAAAAACTCAAACTCAGATTTATTAGTGTTCTTTTTAAACTGAAGATAGTAATAATAATAAAAATAATGAATTAATAAATAAACTACATGTATTTGGGGTTTATTTTTTTTAAATAATAATTTTTTCTTTAAAAATAACAAAAAGCTACGGAAACTGTTGTTACTACAAGAAAGTTAAAAGGTTGTGTTTTAGGGCTCGACCGATGGCATTTTTTGGCCGATGGGCCGATGCCGATTGTTTCGAGATCGGCCGATGGCCGATTGCCGATTATTCTGCTCTTCCATCGGCCGATGGAAAAAAAAAGTCGCTTTAAACCATTAAAATGTGTAGAATGCTTGTCAAAAACGTCATTTAAATCATTTATTTATTTTTATGTTTATAAAAACATAAATACATTATTCAAGATGCTACATAAAAGCATTTCTAATTATTTTGTCTTATCTTTGCAAAAAAACTCAACAACTATTGGATCGGATCGGGTCTAATTCCCTTTCCTTCAACATTTTCTCTTAAAACACCTGCACTGCAAATGCCAAGTGCAGCTGCCTTAATTTTCTTATATTGTTCATGGAGAGGAATGCAGATGTTATAATACAAACTAACAAATAATGTGGGTTTATATCTTTAGCGAAATTGTCAACTCCCTCCTCTCAGATTTTTTTTTTTTCGTAATCCCTCCCCCCCGTTTTTAAAAGAAAAGCGGGAACGAATATATGTTTATTTTGCATTATAAAGGTTATTTTAACTAAAAATAGCTAATTTTCTAAAATAAAAATAAAATATTAAAAAATTTCGCTCGCAGTAACGCCCCCTGTTCATAACCAAGAAATACTGAATATTGCTTTACAAACATAGACGCGAGGTTTTTTTGTTATTACAAATGAATGTTGGGTCTTAAGAACTAATCTTATTAGCTTTTTTTTTTCTTGTGAGTTGAAAATTACACTGAAATAATTGACATGTTCTTTATATTTTCATGAGTACAAAGTAAGGTCACCGAAATAAACCAATATTTTGAGCACCAGCAGTTTTCTGTTGACAAATAATATTCTGAAAAACACGTGATCGTTTATAAAAATTAAGATGTATTTTGAAAAAAAATATATATATAAGTATAAACGGGGGAAAATTAAAATAATTATCGTATAAAAAAAAACTAAGATGTATTTTGGAAAAAAAAAAGAAAAATGCATTGATCAATCTTTGAAAATAAAGAACTTTTAGCATTTTTATTAAGATGTTATTAATCCTGTCGCGCGAACTCGCATTTTGACAATTCAATTTTTAAAAATTGCAAGTCGAACTTGGACACATAAAATTTCGATAATAAATATTTATACTGGAAATTTTTTTTCTTATTTTTGAATAATCTTTTCTATGTCGTAAACTAAAAATGAAATAATGAGAATAACCGCACAATAAAAGCAATATGCAACGAGATTGCTGCACAATTACAGAAAAATTGTAACACGTGGGATCAAAGAAGAAAAAGAAAAAAAAAAAAAAAAAAAACCGCTAAGAGAAAAAAGTTTACCATGGTAAAAATTAAAATTATTATCGTACTTTGATTGAGTTGACTTTGTATTGTTTACAAGTTCGGAATAATAAGAAACATGACAAACTAAAAGCATATGGTATAATTATTGGACAACGACATCTAATGCAGTATCATTATTAAACGAAACATTCACAAAAATGAGGCAACTAACCTAGTGCGAAAAACAAATAGCACTCATAAGACGCCTCTATTACTTTTACTTTAACATATTGTATTTCGCGAGCATTCTGTTCAAAGAGAAATAATTTTAATAATGAAGGTTTTCGGGCAGCAATCGCTTAAAATATTTTCCGAAATTTTTATCAAATACTTTGTAGAAGAACATTTTGGTGCTTTTTTTTAAACTGATGTGCTGCCTGTTATTGTACGGAAATAAAAATCTAGCTATGGAGAAAAAAGAAAGTTAAAGAGAGAATGTTTTCTGGAAAGTTGTCCCTGCGAAAAACATCGGCCTTGCATCGGCTTTTAGATGTTTTTCAAGGCCGATGGGCCGATGTTTTTCTAAAGTTAACATCGGCAGCCGATGCCGATGGCCGATGCATCGGTCGAGCCTTATTGTGTTTGGTGAAACTCTACCAATTCATGTATAACAAAATTTTGTTTATAAAGCAAGTAACTCCTTACAAAAGAGGACGTCTTAAAAGACAAAATATAGTTTGGAACGGAGTTTTCCGTTTTTAGCTAAATACGTAAAGCAGAAAGAACTATATACGACAAAATCGATCCAACAGTAAAACCGAAAACGATGATTCAAATTTCACCACACTAAAATACACAATCTATTTGTAACTGTAGAGCGTTTCACTTAATCCGTAAACTCTTTTATATTTTTCTCTCAGTTATACGTCGACTATCCAAAAGTAGGCAAATGTTTGAATAAACGTGATTGATTCAACATTTGAAACACACATATATTATGCGAGTACGGAGTGTGCGCGCTATGTGTGTACGCAGAAGTAGAAATTTTTTTAAATTTCACTATTTTTTTAAGCGATAAAAAGTAAAGTACAAATCAAACGTAACGAAATAAATTCAAGACTCACCTAAAATAATAATAATAATGATGATGACAAAAATAAAAAATTAAATTGACTACTAAATATATAAAATAAATAACGATTACATTTACTAGTTTTGAACGAAATACCCCAAAGTTTTTATTCATTACGAAAATTTAATAAAATAATGAACTAAATATATTTTTTTCCAAATACAAAAAAAAAAAAGATTATTTTATTTATTTCATTTTACGTTCATTTCTTAATACTTTTAATAGTATTGCTTTTGAGTAAAGAGGGTGAAAAATACTAATTAACATTCATTCTTCACATCTATTTGCAAGCATAAGTAAGTAACTCAGCTACTATATGTCTTTTAAAAAATCAACCTGTCATGAGAGGATGCTGAAACTTTTGCATGTGTATATCAGAAATCTGCCAAATAAAGCACATATACTCCAAAGTCAAATTCCGCGTTGACACTCGAAAAAAAAAAAAAGAATATTTAGTTTAACTCAATTTAAGTTCATTTCTTAATACTTTAAATAGTATCGCTTTTGAGTAAAGAGGGTGAAAAAAAAAAAAAAAAAAACTAATTAACAATCATTCTTCACGTTTATTAGCAAGCATAAGTAACTCAGTTACTACGTGTCTCTTAAAAATCAACCAGTCATAAGAGGAGGCTGAAACTATTGTATGTTTATATCGTTAATCTGCCAAGTAAAACACGTATACTCCAAACTCGAATTCCACGTTGACGCTGGAGAGAGAAAAAAAAAGGAGAAATTTCGAAAGAGGCAAAACTTTAAAAATAGAACACTGCGATAACATCCAAGAGGAAGTTTTGTAACTCTGAAAAATTACAGAGCTAATGAGAATCATAAAAACACGAGCACCCCCCTCCCCCACCTTCCAGACACTTTCTTTGGGAGAGAATGTAGGACTGCTTATTACAATCTAACGCAAACGTGCCACTGCTACTTAACATACAAAAACTTTTCGGAAGGGAAAAAAAGAAAACTACCCCGAAAGCACTTTCGCAGGGAGTAAACAAGGATTGAGAATCTTTGATGCCGCAGGTTTTTGACAATGCATATCTTGCGTCACGTAGGTACACAACTACAGGTCGTAAAGAAAAGCTAACGGAGTCGTAAAACCTTCGTTTGCTTTCGACACTCGTGTTGGGTTCAAAATTTATCTCGGGAGTGCAGGTGCGATGGAGAAGGGAACTAAAATATGAAGCCCCATTTTAAAGATCGTCGTTTTTTATGTCGTTGCATATAACAGGGTTCTATTTGCTAACATCAATACTTTTCTAAAATGTAGGGAAAGATTCGAGATGTTGGTACGTACAGCCCCTATAATGCAATCCTGCCAACCTTACAAAATTAAAAAGCAGGAGAAATTTTTGTACCTCTGAACCAAACCAGATATCATAATTACTAGCATAAAACTGATAATGTTTTGTTCTTAGATATAAATTACATAAAAATTAGTCCACAAGATATAAACTGTATATTTTATCAGTTAAAGATAATTTAGAACCACAAATATAATACTGATTTATGCTGTTTTATTTTTTAAGATCATTTACTACATTATTTCAAATGTCTTTCCTTAGTTAAGATAATTTAGAACAAAAAATAAAATACTCTTGCTGTTTGTATTTTCTAAGAACATTTACTACATTATTTCAAACAGCCTAATATTTGCTTACATAGAGATACTAAAAAATATTTTTCAACAAAAAATATATATGCGATTATAAGTAGACTTTTATGCGATCATGAAATGCAAAAACTAAACAAAATATTTTATGTTATGTGATGCAACTTCACCCAGTAAAACCCTTTTTAAAACAAAAATTGACATAAGTGTTAACAGTCCTTTAATTTTTCTAAGGAAATTTCTGGTGGTGGCAGGAAATTGAACAGAAAAGCAGGAGTATCCTGCCAAAAGCAGGAGAGTTGGCATGTCTGTATGTTATGTGGTTTTGTATAAACCAATATCAATACATTCCCAATATAATTTAAATATTGTCACCTTATGAAGGAATAAAAAGTACAAACGGTGGAAGTAATTACAGTGAAACCTGGAAAAGTGACCACTTCTTAATCCCCCCCCCCCCCGTGCCTTCAAGTGTAATAATTGCGGGAAATATTCTGAATAGTGACCACCTGTTTGAGGTGACCAGTTCTGTCGGTCCCGAGGACGATTATATTTGGTAAGTTATACACCATTAACAAGTGATAATTTTAAATAAAATTTTTTCAAAATTTATTCACTTGATTTGTATTTTATAAACAATGATGTGTTATTATTCAAGGTATCCAATCCTTTGACCCCACTGCACTCAATTTGGATTCACACAGGTTGAGACCCCCCCCCCCCCCAAGATAAAAAGCCGACCTCCATGCGCTCACGTTCTTCATAATTTAAGCAACAGGCCATCGTTTGGCAACAGCTTACTCATTGGCACTGTTTATTCTATCATTCGAAAGATTTCCCCATAAAGGCTCAGGTGTTAATTGCACTATGACGGTTGGGTTATTTCAGTTATTTATTTTTGAAGTTTCCATTATGAAAAACAATTAATGCTACTCATTTAAATATACATATGTTTATAAATAGCACATATAAAGCTCTAATAATTTAGTGAAGTGTCTTTTGTAGTCGTGACTTTTGTAAAAGCTCTGTTCTGTGACAATGACCTTTGTGAAGAGTTCGCTTTTACGATTACAATTTTTGTTAAAAGCTCATTTTTGTCATCGTAATTCTTGCCATTGGGTCGCTGCCAAAATCGCAAATTTCGTGAAGAGTTCGCTTTTAGGTCCCGCTAGACGCTCTCCTCTAAACAAAAAGAACCAAAATTATTATATTTTGAGTTCTCTCGTTGCCACATTCTTTGACAAGTCACTTTCTTTTAAAATCTGGTTATGACGAAACTAAGTTACCACCCATACATTGTCGATGTCATCGTACCGAATACGAGGAGGCAAATCCACTGAAATGGTCCACGGAAATATTTTCTGAAGTCGTATCCAACTCCGCCTAACTTCAGAACCCATCATCGAAGCAGGAAAAAAAGCAAATCTCTTCATGGGCAGTGCAAATCGATATCCGAAGCATCAATAAAACCTAGTCCACGCATCCGGAACCAACCATTGCGCACAGTTCGCGAAAGGCAAAAGGCATTAATCTGAAATGTCAGCAGGCAGTTCGACCCACAGGACGGTCTAGACACCAGATAGTCCAGAGTTCGGGGCCTTATGTGTGTGTCGCACCCCCATATCTTTCGGGAACCAATTCCATTCATCTTTCACGCACGGTGTGTGTCGTGGCATTTTGCCCAAAAGCCCCGCTTTTCACCAAATCCGTCCCGTTGTAATATTTCAATAAAGTCCTTTCGCGATGCAATTCGGTATTAGCGACGACTCTCGCTTTTCCTTCTTGGAAGATACTCATCCCAAATGAATTATTCAAAAAGTCTAAGACTCGACTTTCATCGCGCATTCCGGAACTCTTTTGCATGAAGCGCAATGCAGGAATATTAACATCATTCTATTTCTGGTTTCATTTATACCGGCATTTCACCAAATTTCTGAAGTCATTGCTCCCGTTGAAAAATGGAACTACATAACTATTCTTATTTTTGCTACGTCTTCGTTTAGAAACTACGTCATTTTACCTCATTTTGGGAATTGATCTTTGCAACAATCATTTCTGTAACTGACTATCGTCATTATCTATCAAGAGAGGTATAAATTTCATCACTTAGAAAGTAAACTTCCTCAACACATTTCAAAAACCAAAGACTTTGCAAAAAAAGAAATCTCGTCGTCATCAGTTCACTTTAGGAATTAAAAAATTTTGTCATTGCCTTGTTTTAGAAGCTTTATTGTCGCAAGCTCTTAAAAATTATTATCTTTCTTTTTTTTTTCAGACATTGCTGATAATTTTGTTGAAACAAAATTTCTGACACTATCCCAATTTGTGAATTAAATTTTGTTAGTTTTATTATTTTTTCTTTTTTTAGTTTTCAATAAGAGCAGCTACTCCCCCCCCCCGCCCCCACAAAGAAGCTAAACCTCATCATTTTACTTTGAGAATTGAATAACTTCACCACTTTTAAAAGGAACTGATACATTTTACTCGCTTAGAAATCAGATTAAGCATATCGCCCACTTAGGAGCCAAC
This sequence comes from Octonoba sinensis, assembly GCA_038502835.1. NCBI lineage: Eukaryota > Metazoa > Arthropoda > Arachnida > Araneae > Uloboridae > Octonoba > Octonoba sinensis. Next base: position 20,757,712 of record CM076601.1, on the reverse strand, counting down.
AATCTTATTCTACCACAGTTGCGTACGAAACTTTTAGGAGAAAAATATCAGTCCTCATTTACCTATTCACAACATCGAATATTCAAAGTAAATTATTCACAAAATTATTCTTTAGGCCAATCTTTCTCCATCTAGTACGGACAGTAGCGCCGGTAAAAGTCGTTTCCCTGCTCGTGCAGTGCCAATGCGGGAAAAACAACTTACCCTCGCTATCCCATCAAGGGAATCCTCGATCAGTTGAATTCAACTCGTTTGCTACTTGAAATTATTATTATTATTATTGCTACTGAAACATTATTATGATATTGCTACTTAAACATTATTATTGCAACTTAAACATTATTATTGCTACTTAAACATTATTATTATTGTTGTTGTAATTATTAATACATCTTTTTCAATATGATTGAAAAATCAATGTAACAGACGAACTCGAATGTCATTGGTTATTAATTCCGATTTTCATTTTCTAACTCAGAGGATTTTTTTTCAAAATTTTCAGAGACTAATTAATTTTTCAAAATCATTAAAATCTGAAAAAAAAAAAAAAAAATCTAGCAATTGAAAGAAATGATTAAAAAAAAAAAAAAACTCCGATTTTTGTGGTGTTTAAAAAAGGCCCGAAAAAGTTTCACAGGAGTCCAGCAATGCATTTATTCTGTCTCATAATGTTGTTTAACTTAATCTATCACGTATCGCACACGTGTGAAAATCAGTACAGTGAAACCCCGTTAAAACGGGTGTCGGGGGACATGCTTGGCACCCGCGTTATAACGTAACCACGGTATTGTGAAACTATACCGAAGAACCATATTCGCGAAATAATACTCGCTTTTGTTGCATCATTTTTAACTTTATCAAATACTCGTTTTTTCTGTAGTATAATTTTTCTTTTCTTTTTTGTTGCCATTTTATTCACTAATTGCTGTACAAGAAGCACACATCTCAACTGCGCAACCAGTCTATCGAGCGAACCAGCTCCGTGCGCAAACAATCCTAAGGCCTCGGCTAACGGGTAGGGGTCTGGTGGAGAAAAGTCTAACGAGCGATAGGTTATAAACCAACAATGTTCCGAGAAATAGGGAGCCTAATAAAATTATCTTTGTGTTATCAACATGGGATGGTAAAGGGGGAGAGGTTCTAAAAAAACAATAGATTCGGAAGAGCAGGAATGCACTTCTCAAATAAACAATGCCTGAAACCTGCATACACTAGAAAATATGTTTACTTTTCAAGAATGTTAAAGAATCTGGAATACAAAGTTTGATGACGCTATAAAAGAAGTTACACACGCATAACTAGACCTGAAACTGCAAGTTGGCTTTATTTACAATGGTAAGTAAGGAATAATCTTTAAATGGCATAATAAAGGGCATTTTAAAAGTCGGGGGACATGATAGTCACCGCGGTATATCCGATTCCGCGGAATACTGCGGCGCGGTATAATGGGGTTTTACTGTATAAGGTTATTTTGATACCGAAAGGTCATTCCAAGCAAAATCAATGCAGGCTTAAAATCTTACTATCTCACTTTTTTTTAAAGTTGGCACAGATGTATCTCTGACATATACTGGGGATTCAAGGAACTTCAAAATTGGACCAAATAGAGATTTTGAGTTCACATAGAAGATTTCCTAATTAATATAGAAACTCCGACAAGCACTCATTTTACAGTTTTTTTTTTCGCCTTTCCAGAGATGTGCTACATATTAAAACTAATAAATGAAAAACAAATTAAAAAAAAGGAAAATAGGAATCTCCCCATCTAATTAAAATTTAATAATTAATTCCATGAATACTCAGTAATGCTGTCAATCACAGAATAAGATATCCCAATGGGATGAAAATAGCTTCATAGTTTAAAGAAAAATCAATATGCTGTTTTCAATAGACGAAAAAATTAAAAGTAGGTTCAATCCAAAATTTTAAAAATATTAATTTTGTAATTCATAAAAAAACATCAAATTATTAATATTTTCAGCCACTTAACACATGTTTTTATAGTTGGGTTTTTCACTGCGTCATATAAAATAACAAACCATGTTAGTTTAGATATCATAAGCAAAAAAGTTTCTTAACATTACGAGGCGGATTTGTCTTAATTTAACTGTGAGGCAACGGCTGAAGAAAATTACACGAAAATTCGTAATCAAAGCTAAATTTTAATGCTGATTACAAATCTGTGATAAAACATTTCTTTTAACTGTGAAGCAATGGCTGAACAAAATTACACGAAAATCCGCACACAAAGCTCGACTTTAACGTTGATTACGAATCTGTGACAAAAAATTCTTTTAATTGTGAAGCAACGGATGAACAAAACTGCAAGGAAATTCGTACACAAAGCTAAATTTTAATTACAAATCTGTGATAAAACATTTCTTTTAACTGCGAAGCAACGGCTGAACAAACTTATACGAAAATTAGTACACAAAGCTAAATTTTAATACCGATTACAAATCTGTAACAAAAAATCCGATAAATTGATATGTGTCATGTGTTTCTTGTATAAATAGTATACAAAGGTTTAGTTTCCTTTTTTCCCACGACTGCTGTATCTTAAGTCAGAACCTTCGAACGCCAGAGTGAATATTTAGCAAAAAGTAGTTTTAAAATAACTACAAGGCGTCGAAATTCGGCGATTAATGTGACGACAACTGTGAGAGAAATGTGACGTTGATATGTGACACTTGTATCAGCAAGGTGGGGAAATGCGCTGAACAAGATCTGGTAAAAAATCTCACGGAAATAAGCTTTTTTTCTGGCGGAGATTTAAAAGCGTTTAATAGGCAACGAATAATCAGCAAGGAATCCGACGACTTCAAGATCGTCTGCAAAATCAATGCTTCCAAGTTGCTTCGGGAATAGTTAAAGCAGAACCAGCCTCAGAATAGCGAAGTGAATCATGGAATTGTACTGAAGCTGCACCGTTCAATGAGAAACACGCGAAAGAGCGGAAAAGTTTAAACACGATAAATGCCTCTGGGCGAGATTTAAAGAGGATTGTGACAACACACTGTAAGGATTCAAATCACTCTTTCGTTATCTTGATTTGCACAACGGGAGACAATTGAGTTTCCAATCCATCTCATTGTAACGGTGGAACACATCTGCCAAGTTGTCGTTGGGCTGAAAAGTTTATAACATGAAGTATATTTTCCACATGCTGTTCATAGATAACTTTGTGTGAGTGTGTGATCAGTTCCATCTATGGCTAAAGTGCAAGGGTGCAATGGCGAGATATTGAATTTATCGCTTCGGTAACCTATGACTTTATTACGTTTGGCGACATTCCATACACAGATGGCAACCCTAGTGTTTTCCGCCATGTTTTTTGTCATTTGTTAGCGGAAGATGATATACAGTATTTACCAAGCTATGGGTTGCGACCCACCAGTGGGTCGTGAGCGAATATTGAGTGGGCCCTCGCCGCTGTACACATGAATTAAAGAAAATTAATTTTGCGAATAAAAGTAACTTATGTTGAAGTTGATGCTAAAACTGCAAGGAAGAGAAATAAGGAACAAACACATCCTTTCTACTGAAAAAACTTTGTAAAAAAACCCATTCAGGTGTAGGTATTTTTTTTCTTATTTCAAGTCTTTCATTCATATTGGTAACACTTATAGAAAATATTTTTTTAAATTTCAATTAGAACATATAAGACAACATTAAGTAGTTCCACGACTCGCCTCTAGGGAATCTGAGCATTACCAATATTTATGCCAAATTTTTTTTAAAAACAAATAAGAGGTGGGTCCCAAGATTGGAAATTTTTGTTTGATGGGGCGAAGCCAGTCAACTTTGGGAACCACTGTGATATATTGCTTTAATGCGTAAAATTGGCAATTAAAGATTATGGCTAGCCTACAGTTATGTATTTCTTGGTATAGAAATAGAAAGACCGTTGTTAATTAATGTCAATCTCTCGGAATATTAAAATAAAGTTAAGTCAAACGAAAATCAATGTGGAATTTTTTTTCAGGTGGCGACCAAGCAAAACAGGTACAGGCCCAATTAACACAATTATATACCGTTATTGGCGCAATGAGGGGGAACGGGCGTTAATGCCAAAAAACTCGTGGTTTTAAAGCATAATGCCAATGCTACTAATACAATGTGGGAAGTTTTATCACCCCCCTTCAACAGGAGAAAATTCTGGTGGCGCTAGTATGATGGGTACACTGGTTCATATAATCTCTTATATAAATCGTAGTATATCAATGTATAGAGTCGCAAGCATGGGTCTCACCTGGGGCGGTAATGTAAGGCGTCCCCTCCCCGAAAAAGAAAACATTGTGTTGTATAAACTTGCAGTTTTTCAAAAAAAAAGTTCCATTTTATTTATATGGTATAACTTTCAGTACACTACATTTATTTTTTGTTATGATACGTCGAAAGAACCAATAAAATTATATAATTCAAGTAATGTATTTTTTAAAAACTTTTTATCTTCCTTTGGGTGTCATTCTAAAAAATGCTTCCCCCGTAGGGAAGCTACTGATACATTCATGTATAATATATATACGGTTGAGCTTTCTTAACACGAACACGGTTAATACGAAATCACGGCTAAAACGAACATTTTGTTCATCAAGTTTAGTTTACTATTTAATTGCACTAAATATCTCACGCATATTACGAAGGCTAAAATACAAATGTCGGCTAAGACGAACAAAATTTCTGACCTATTCACGAAAAATGTTCTCGATTGCTACAGAATTATTACTTTTTTTCCCCAGAAATTGTTGGTTATTTTGAGTCATTGTGAACCACCAAGTACGCATATGATAAAATTAACGTACCTAAAAAAATAACTAACCATTAAAGACTTTTTCTAAAATTGTTAAATTTTAAAAGGTAAGTTCACTTTTTCTCAATGTACTAGTAAGATTTAAAAGTGTATATTACTAAAAATAAATCATTTGTTTACACTATTTATTTTACTTTGCATTATAAATAGTGGAAGTTATTTTTAAAATATAAACATGCATTTCTAATAGCTTTTTTTAACACAATTTTACGCATTCACGGCTGTTGCGAATAACGGTTATACGAACAAATTCGCGAATTTTTGGCCCCTCGTATTAAGCGAGTTCGAATGTACTACATGATATGAGGAAATCTCCTCTCATACCTCTTCGTTTATTACCAGCCAGTGATTTGTGACGAGCTTTGCCACAAAAATCCCCTCTTCAAAGATTCACATTCAAGAAATATCCCACCTTTTGCCCTTTCTTTTGAATTATTTCCAAAGCTAAATTTAAATATCTGGGGCTGGAAGATACAGTATAATTTTTGCCTCCACTTCTTTCATCCGCGAAGACAAAAGAAATGAATTATTCGTCAACTGCTCCAGCCAAATATCCCTCGCCATAAATCATCCCTGAAAGTATGGAGTTTTAATCAAGGAGCACCCTTGACTGACGCCCAGGGTTTCCCGATGGTTGCTCAATTAAACTTCCAAGTACTAGTTAGCCTGGTCCGGGGCTTGCGGAAATCTATAATTCATGTCACCAGTTCCCTCAGGCGGAGTGAAATTACTTCGTGGTATTGCCGTGTTGAATTTATTTATTCTCGTGTGGTTGGCGATGAAGAAGTGATTCAAGTCAGCACATCCAGGTAATTGTATTTTTATAGGTGACTACGAGTGAATTCTGCTCTGGAATAAAGTTTGTATTAGGGACATTCCACATCAGGAGACGAAAAACCTAATGCAATCACTAAATTGGTCTAAAATTGAAAGCATAGTAAAAACGGTTTAAACGGCCCTATAAAAAATTGAGATAAGAGGAAACGGTATGTTTTAAGGGTGCTTTCACACTAAAGGCGAAACAGACAATATTTCTGTCTTTTCTCATCTGAACAAGCAGAGTATATTTTTGCCTTCGAAAATATGCTCTGCGCCTGCGCAGACGAGAAATGACAATTTTTTTTGTCTTTGTCGCTTTTTGAGTAAAATCACCCAAAGGCTATGCGTGAAATTCAACTCTGTAAAGATAAGAAAAATTTGGATTTGGAAAAAAAAAAGCTTGAAAGACATTTTTGAAATTTATTGTGCCTGTAATGAGACACGGACTGGAAGGTTTCAGGAAAATGAATTGGTGATAGGAATAGTTTTTGTTCAATGGATTTATTGTGCGGGGCGTTTTCTATTTTGGTTCCATTTGCATTGGATTCCAATCACTAATATAGGATAGAAATGATTATGTCAAAAATATAACATGGCATATAAAAGCTTCAGCTACAACTTGGCTCCATTTATTCCGGTATTAAGCCAATTTTATGCACTGTTTGGATAGATCCCGAGATTTAGCCCTCCCATATTTAGGGGGAACTTCTCCCGACTTGATTAAAATCAGATCTTTTAAGGTGGTGTAATTTTAGGTAGGACGACATCTGAAGAATGTATTCGACAAGCATTTTACAGTTTATCGAGTCGTTAATAAAAAGTTACAATCTTGGAACAAGTTTTTGCAGCTGGGATTGGCACCCCCAGAGGTATCGTTTCACTTGGAGGACATTGGAGCCACGACCTATTTAACGTGCACCAGCTCCCTTTAGCGCACACGGGCACCACAGCAACCAGCCGCGAGGTTGTCCCCCCCCCCCCAAACACTGACCTAAGTCGACGTTGCTTCACTTTCGGTGTTCAACGGGAACCGAGCTTCTACCGACTGGTCCACTGCGGAACACATGTACCAATAATTAAAGGAAAACAGTAATGTGTTACAGCAACCACATCACTCTCTCCTTTCTTACATTAGTGACTGCAACACCGGATTAGAGCCCACTGCTTTCCATTTCCGAACGGAATGCGTAATCTCTAGACGAGTACTGAATCAGACCTAATTACTTCATGGAAAATGAGTGACAATTAACGATGTGAATTCCGAGTTTCAATGCTCGAAAATCGACATTTATTTTACATCAACTGCTCTCTAATCTTCAAAAAACCCGTTTCGTTTTCCAAAGCTCTAGAACATTTATTACCACTAAGACTTTTTCTCACTGTCTCTTTTAAAACTCAATAAAATAATTTTAGCTCTTTTTTTTTATTTGTATCTTCACCAAAATAATTGTGTTTTCGAAGTGTTAAAAAGTCCCGTAAACGAAGACGAATGCGGCTGTCGCTGCAATTAAGTGCGATCCACAGGTCGGCTGCTCTCTTCCCCAATTGAGTCGATCTTGAATGCGTAAGGATGTGGCATCATTAATTTCGATCGTCGCCATGGCCACCTGCCAAGCGAGGATATGAGCGCCTCTGGATATGGATATTTTTGCTCCCCTCGATGGTCTTCGGCCGGTACAGGATTCCCCCATTTAAGACCGTCACCGTCACTTCCCGGTTGAGCAGGTTCGTCATAGCACATTCCGGAGGGCGTTGAATTGCATTTAGATGCGCGTGTTCCTCACACACAAATCTGCATTTTATTTTTGATCTTCACCGAATTTGACAAAGAAAGGAGGGAGGTGCTTTGATACTCAACTGGCAGCGATGTTGATTTTTAAAATGGCTCACAACGTTCGAATTTTAATATTAAAGTCATGATTTACGAATAAATTTCTTGACCTGACGTTTATACATAAAGCAATTGAGTACTAGGTATTACAGGACAAAGAAAACTACTGAAACTTCTTAGAGAGAGGTTAGAGCAGCGATTCTCTGGGGCGTGAGGACACGAGAAGGGGGGCGCGAGAATATCCAAGATAAAACATTACTTCAAAAAATTGATTAATTGACTGAAAGGAAGGCACACATACACTATAAACAAAATACTTTTCGACATATTTAATAACTTATTAAAGTAAAACAAATTACTAAATTAAAACTTTCTTAATCAAAACATATTAAATTAAAAACAAATTTAATAATTAGTAGTAACTTCCTTCGGCCTGTCTTTCAAAGCAAAGTTTTTCGAAGGAAGGCTTAATATTAGAAAGAGCCACCCTCAGTTGTTTCTATATTAAGCCGAGACCTGTAGTTTGTCTTCAAAGAGGCCACAGCAGAAAATCCAGTTTCACAAAAGTTGTTGAGGATGTTGAAAATGGTAACAGAATGCGAAATGCCCTTGTTTTTAGTGCAGAAAAATGATCCTGCCCAAAATTCAATTAGTGATTTATTACTAATTAATTTTATTATTAAAATTGCTTGTTTTTGCTCTTGTTTTGGCAGTTAGTTAAAAATAATTCAAAAACAGAATCGGTACTCATATACATTATTGTTGTATACATTTTATGGTAAGGGGGGCCGCGATGAAAATTATGATAGAAAATTGGGCCGCGAATATTGAAAGGTTGAGAAACGCTGGGTTAGAGAGAGACATAGAGATTAGAGAGAGAGAGAGATTATTTTGATAGAGAGAGATTATATATATATAGAGAGAGAGATTGTAAACACACTCTCAGAAATGGAGCTGAAAATTTTTTCATTGATAACGATTCTTTCCTCGCGCGATCACGTGACTAAAAAACTTACAACAAAAATTTCGCCCATTTGAAAAAAGGTTTCTTCGGAGCACTTTTAACGAAGCCATTTCGTCAAATACGACGAAGTTTAGTGAGATTTGAGCATGCGTTTCTGAGAGTGCAGAGAGAGAGAATATACACATAGAGATTAGATATATATATATAGAGAGAGAGAGAAAGAAGAAAGAGAGTGGGGGGCAGGAGCAAAGTGAAGAACAGATTCACTCCATAATAGTTCGGAATGGGCAAAGAATTAAGTGCATTTCGTATATCAAACGATATAATATGTCATAAGCATTCTATAATTGTTCTATTGAAATAATAAATAAATAAAATAAAATCCTATTTTTTATTGCACTAACTTGCCAAAAAAGTTTTTTACTTACATGTATATTCATTGATTTTAGAAAAAAACGCAATTTGAAAAGAAAAAAAAACTTCAACACAATTAAATGCACACCTAATATTACGCAAGAATTCTAAGTTAAAAGTATTTACTAGGTTTATGATAAGGTTATAAACAAATCTCACTCGTTAAAATAAATAAATAAATAATGAAGGAATCAACTTCTGGGATGAAAAAACCGTAATTATCAAAGAGGAGCAAAAAACGTCTTTATAAGCACGCTCATAGCCAAATGTTAGTTTTTTGAGACATGCTTTTCTTATTTAGGGGACAGAATTGAGATTAATAAGTCCTATAGAACGTTAGCATAATCAAATATGGCACCAATTATTGCTAAGGAACTCTAGCGTAAATCGTACTATTGAGGTAAAGGAATTCTAAAAAATCCCATCGTAATGGTATCAAATATTGCGGAGGAATTCTAGCGTAAAAATGACTGTTGAAATGCCTCGATGTCTGACAAGTTTTACATGTTGCAACCTGTTCAAAAAAAAGGGGGGGAGAGGGAACTGAAGATAGACAACTGTATTATAAAACTTTTAACAGAAAAGAAAACTGAAACACCCATTCATAATACAGAAAATGTGCGACGAAATGAAAGAAAATTATCCAAGGCGTAATAAAAAAACACGCATAATTTATCACGAGTACTCCGAAAGAGGGTGAAAAAAAAGCTCACCAGAATTTAATTTCCACTTTCCGAGCAGCGCGGAGAAGTGCGAAAAAAGGAATGGATCTCATTCCCTGGCGAGGTAGAGCACAGAAACAGCTTGTTGTTCCACTAAAATTATTTTCCTTCTTCCACGGAAATGAATTTGCAAGAAAAGAATTTGAAACAAAAGCAATAAATTCTGACAACAGTCTGTGTTGGTTAAATGATTTTTGTTTCCTGCGGAACTTGAAAGATGAAAATCAGCATTCATCCGGGCTACTGTTTAGAATACTTAACGTTCCAGGAGCTCCTTGAGGCTTCAATTATTCAGATGATTTCGATTACAGTATTTTAACACCCATTTACATATTATTTTACAGATAATTTCGATTACAGCACTTTACTATCCATTTACGTGTCGTGGTTTCCCAATTTACAGTACTTTACTATCCATTTACAAATCGTTATTTCAGATGATTTCCATTCAAGTGCTTTTATATACATTTACATATCGTTATTTCACAGATGATTTCGATTACAGTACTTTGCTATCCATTTACGTGTCGTGTTTTCCCAATTTACAGTACTTTACTATACATTTACATATCGTTATTTCACAGATGATTTCGATTACAGTACTTTGCTTTCCATTTACGTATCTTTATTTTACAAATGATTTCGATTACAGTACTTTGCTATCAATTTACATATCGTTATTTCAGATGATTTCAATTCAAGTGCTTTTATATACATTTACATATCGTTATTTCACAGATGATTTCGATTACAGTGCTTTTATATACATTTATATATCGTTATTTCACAAATGATTTCAATTATAGTACTTTGCTATCCATTTACGTATCTTTATTTTGCAAATGATTTCGATTACAGTACTTTACTATCTATTTACATATCGTTATTTCAAATGATTTCGATTACAGTACTTTACTATCTATTTACATATCGTTATTTCAAATGATTTCGATTACAGTACTTTACTATCTATTTACATATCGTTATTTCAGATGATTTCAATTCAAGTGCTTTTATATACATTTACATATCGTTATTTCACAGATGATTTCGATTACAGTACTTTTATATACATTTATATATCGTTATTTCACAGATGATTTCAATTATAGTACTTTGCTATCCATTTACGTATCTTTATTTTACAGATGATTTCGATTACAGTACTTTACTATCTATTTACATATCGTTATTTCAAATGATTTCGATTACAGTACTTTACTATCTATTTACATATCGTTGTTTCAAATGATTTCGATTACAGTACTTTACTATCCAGTGGCGTACGCAGAATTTTTTCAAGGGGGGGGGGGGTCATAATTTTCGGAAATTATTGAAAGAAATTCGAGTATGTAATAAAGCACTATTATTTCCCTAATTTAGACAGTTCTTGTCATTTTGTCTAATCTCGGGGGGGGGGGGGGGTTAAACCCCTAAACCCCCCCTTGCGTACGCCACTGTTACTATCCACCTACATATCATTATTTAAGAGATGATTTCGATAATGAAAGACAATGTTTCAGTCTTTTGAACTTCCCTGGGAAATATGAGACACACCTCATTGCCCGTGAGACAGGACGAGCTTTTCTTGAGAAAGACAAGCAGTGGTAAGCATACTACCTTAAAAAGTATTTTACATTCCAGAAGAGTTTGGGAGAAGAGGGATACAAATAATGATATGTAATTCAAATAAGAAACTTTTTAAAAAAGTTTTAAAAATAAAGATTTTGAAACGTTATAATTCTATCGTGAATTCTCAAAGCTCTGATACATTTTGACCAAATTCGATACCTTTAAATTTAAAAAACAAATATTTCTCGACTAATCATAGGAAAAATAGTTCACCCTTTGAAGCACAAGTTGAAAGGTTTGAAATTTTAATGTCGAATATCCCAAGATTTTAAATCTACTTTTCCCTTTTGGTGTAGATACTCATTCTACGGCACAAACAAGTGGCAATCAATTTGACAAGAAAGTTTCCCTGGTGAAATGAAACGAGACAAATTACTGTTTATTTACAAGGAATTTCATTCTCAGTCAGTTACATTCAAAAGGAGAAAATGGCGGTTCGAGCCAGCAAGAGAAGGCAGAAAAAACTCATCGAGCTAGTATGACAGTTCTGAACAAAAGTGTCAATTTTACCTATAAATCTTGTTCTATTATGTTAAGGAATTTTATTCAAGGCAACCTGGATTTCATTTTTGGTAACGTAACCATGCTTTTTTCAGTATAAAATGTTTTGCAACTTGTGAGAACGTGGCAAAGAAACTGGAGGGGAAAAAAGGAAAAAAACACCGAATAAAAATAAGTAGTTTTGGATTTTCCCGATATTTTCCGAAATAGCGTTGAAATTTCTGTTTTTTATCAGTTGCGTACTTCGAAATTTTTTCTTGGTTTTTCAGTCGTGTTCCTAGTACGCAATGGTCAAAATCAAAAACCGATAGGTTTTGATTAAATCATAAGCAAATAATAAAGTTATCGTTTGAAAAAAAAGGCAAATCATTTTAGAAAAGAAAAAAAACCCTTCTCAGTCCGAATTTTTTTCCCATGCAATTTGGAGACGAAGCTTTTATTTAAGCAGACCCAATTGCTGAACTCGATCTAAAACGTTGAAATTATAAAATATTTTTTTATAAACTGTAAAGTTCATATTAAATTAAATTTTATTTTGTATCCACCAAGAAAAGTTTTCGTCCCTCAGTGGACCAGTCGGTAGAAGCTCGGTTCCCGCAGAACACCGAAAGTGAAGCAACATTGACTGAGGTCATGGTTTGGGAGGGTGACAACCTCTCGCTGCTGCACGTTACATCCGTAGTGGCTCCAGTGTCCTCCAAGTGAAACGATACATCTGCGGGTTCCAACCTCAAGTGATGGTCTCTCATCTGGTCTCAAAAATGAAGAGACCTCTCAAAGTGTCGGAAGTCGAACTCCTGTCCCTGTAAGGGCCCCGTTATACTCAGGAGCTGCGCACACATTCTTCCTCGCTTTGCGCGAGAACACAACAACAAGAAGTTTTCTCCCTACAGAATATTTTGTATCGTATCAACTAAAGTATCGATACATTGATATTATATACTTCAACTTAATAAAGTATCATGTTGAAATGCAGTCATCGGTTTTCGCTCTTTTACTTTCTTTCTTTTCCTCGAGTGTCTCAATGAACGACAGATCGAAGCTCTTCAGAATCATGAAAACATTTCCCTTTTACAAGCGACTGACTACTCCCATATACATGACAGCAACTAGAAGGAAAAATGTGTTTCTTTACCTGTTTTAATTTGGGATGAAAATTCCCAGGAAGTTTCTACCTTTTCCTGTTGGAAAACTATGAAGTGAAGCATAATATGCACCACTTGCAGACACGTGTCAAAAGGATAAGAAACCCTTCTTTAGTGTGTGGAAATACCAGTTATAATTATTTTTAAAAAAATATTTACAAGATATGAACTATACAAATTAAGCAAGTTAAAATTAAGGTGGAAATAAGGGGAAAATGCTGGAAAAATTTTTTGCTTGCAAAACCTGAAAGAAAACACCTATCTTTAACAGAATTAACCTTTGTTTTATTTTTTGGCCATTCAATTTTGCCAATCGATGGAAATGTATTCATAGCACGTCCACAAAATACGCCAAATAAGAATTAGCAGGTGATTTTGAATAAACTGTAGCCTCACAGATCATAACATCTGCACCAATTATCATTAAGATTTTTGGATGTTCGACGCCCGTTCTACTTGTATTTCGAATCTACGGTTTTAACACAACTCTCTCTTTGACTTATGAATGCTAATGTAACGATTGCACAACTTTTACGGAACAGAATATCGCCATATTTCGAACTAAGCAAACAAAACGTTCAATCACCAGCGTTAATTAACTCCGGACTATAGCACGATCGTAAAGTTTAATGACCAATTCCATAGAGGAAGCCAATTAAGAGCGTTTAACCATGAAATTTCCCTCCGAGGAAAATTACCTCTTTTCGTCAAATGGTGCACTCTCCGTTTTGGAGCTTTTACCATCTAAGGGCTAATCGAAAAGTGTAAAATGGAATTCTCTCGCCAGCTACTTTCCAGTATTGCACAAAGGCGTTCCATTTAAAACGGCTAGACGTTTCGTCTGATGGCTCTTTGTATCTTGTTGGAAGATAATTATGAATAAATGCCAATCAAGACAATTTGAAGCAGAGAGTAGTGTTAAACGCTATGTTTAATTGAGCAAGGAACTGAGCATTTTTGATTAATTTAATTTTATCTTTGAAAATTAATTTTGTTTCTATTTTTCAGAAGATTTCCGACGCAAATTCTTTTGCGGTGTTTTTTTTTTTCTTTTTCTAAGTCACTTCTGTTAAAGATAGCCATTTTCTAACTTGCCCCCCTTCCCAACTTCCCAAACTTCCAATCAATCAGAAAGGACCCTTCCCTAAATTCCAATCAATGAAAACGGACTCTTCATAAAATTGCAGTCAATCAGAACGGACCCTTCACAAAATTCCGAGCTGCCAAATCGTAATTTTCATAGAATTACTTATTAAATAAGCGGCAAAAAAATGGTAAATTTTTTATCACAATATGCTTAAATATTGAATTTTCACAAAAATCTTTTTAAAATTCACAAAAACCGAATCCTATTAAAAATGCTGGATCCGACCCCCGGTTAATGATATCAAGTGTTGTAGATAAAATTTAATCTATCAAAACTATTGAAGTCTGAAACAATGAAAAACAAAATATTAACTATAACTTACGGAAAATCAAATCAAATACAGTGTTTAAACGTAAAGTAAAAAATATTTTTCGTTGTTGGATTTTTTCACTTAATCTCATAGCCCAATAATATTTCGAGCGGTTTACTGCAATGGAATACGAAGCTTTCAGAAGGTAACAAAGAGTGACAATTTCATAACTGACAAAAATCAAAAGTGAAAATTACAGAAACTTTTGCAAAAGTAGATTTTAATGAGAAATATTTGATTGTGTAAGTTTTTTTTTAATTTATTATTTTATTTTTAAAGTTAAATAAGGAAAATATGGATTTTTCGCATAATTGTATGCTATACATTCAATAAAAATTTGTATAAAAGAAAAAATGTGCACTACATATTCAAAGGGTGATTTTGAAGAGAGTGCTATAGGTAGGATTATTTTTTACGCCTCCAAATAGTTCATTTTTTAAATGTTGTATCAAATTTGATTGCTTTATTGCAGGGACTCGTTTTTCAAAATTATCTCTAAATGACCAAAAATCCCTCCTTTTAGGGAAATTCAAAAAAAAAAAAAGTGTTTGGGGAGCTATGTAATTTAATTATGCGATGCTTAGATATTTATATTTTTCACCAGTGGTTCCCAAAGTTGACTGGGCTGCAACCCATCTAACAAAAATTTCCAATCTTGGGACCCACTTCTTAAGCTGCCTTAGACAAAAGAGGGCATAAATATCGGTAATGCTCAGATTCCCTAGTGGCGAGTTGGGGAACTACTAATTGCTCTTATTTGTTCTAATTGAAATTTTTTTTTAGTGTTACCAATATGAATGAAAGACTCTTGAAATAAGAAACACAACTTAAATATTTTTTTATTACTAAAATACCTACACCTGCAAGTTTTATTTTACAAAGTTAATTCAATGGGAAGGATGTATTTCTTTCTTATTTCTCTTCATTAAAGTTTTAGCATTAACTTCAACTGTAGTTTCTTTTATTCTCAGGCTTCCTATTTTTTAAAATTCATGTATATAGTGGCGAGGGCATACTCAATATTTGCTCGCGACACACCAGTGGGTCGCTACCCATAGTTTGGGAAATACTGTTGTTCACTACTACTGTGACTCAATTTATTCCTGACAGCTTTTATTCCTGTCTTTGTTCCAATCACTTTAAAAATATCAAAGAAATGTTTGGAAAATAAATCTGTATAAAGTAAATTTATGGCTTTCATATGCACAGCGTTGCTGGCCGAATGACATATAATTGAGGAAAAATAAAGACCTCTATATACTGTGCAGATGAAACATAAAAAATATTGGCGCGAAAAATGCAATAAATGGAAAAGTAATATTTTTCATTCTCATACCACTTTTGCGCCGAAGACGAAGAAATAACTTGTTGACACTGAAAAGAATTCATTCATAAAGAGAAACAAGACTCAGAAACCTGGATTGCTGCCTAGACGGAGGAATATTTTTCGTTTTTGGAATTGAAAAATGCAGCAGCAACCTGTTATTAGAATTTGGGTTGTCCGTTTTGGTTAACTGGATAAATTCCAAGACTCTCCGATTTCCATTACTACCGCAACTCTCAGTTGCCAATTGTTGCTGAGGCTTTATTTTTCATGCGATATAATTTAGAACTCATTCGCGGGTTTTGGTATTTTTGTTTTTGCAGATAAATCGTGAAAGAAACCGGCACTTAAATCTTACAAAAGATATATTGCCTTGAATGCTAGAATAGTGGCGATAAAAATACTACACGGCTTATTTTAGCAATTCCAGCAGGAGAATTGCTGAAAGGGTAATTAACGCTCTCATGCATCAAAGCCATATTTTTCCCATACACTTTTGCTCCAAGTATTATTCAGTTTTGCATTAGTGCTTTAACTTGCACGCAGTCCTCATTTAAAAACTCCAAGCAGTTCTTGGAAACCACACAAGGTTTCACGGGCCATTCAAGATAGTTAAAAGAATACGATCTTTTTGGAAATCCATAGAGGATTCAAGAGAGGAGTAAAAATCTCCCTTTCAACTCAAATTTTGCTTATTTATTTTGGAGGGTATATTATATCACTGGAAAGGTTGGTGTTATTTGAAACCTAACCTTCTTATGCCATATACATAAAGTTTGAACATTCAGTCTTTTAATGTTTATTATTATATTGATTAATTATGCCACAAAAGCATCTAATGTGCTCGTACAAGGGCACCTATTATACTATACTGGAATTAATTTGAAACCTGAGTTAAAAATAGTGGAGTGCTAAATTTTTTCTTAATTTTTTTTTCTTACATGATTTTAGCAGAAAGACCCTCAAAATCTTAACGCTACCTCTGGTCAAGCTTATTTTCAAATTTTGACCATCATTTTCAATCATTATTAGTCCCTGCTGAATGAATATCAGTTGATTGTAGTTTTCTTCAAAAAACCACAATCTTGCTGTTTTTAAGTTCCAATTAACTTCCGCAAAATTTCTTGATCTATTTTGATTGAACACCCAAGTTCATGAAAGACCACAGTTGTACAGAGAGGTTTCTTAAAACATAAAAGCAAATGGATATAAATATATCAGCACTTATGGGGGAAATTAAATACCGCTATTCAAAACGTTCCGAGAAACTTGCAACAAACTACCTCTCATATTACATTGACATTTTCCATAAGGTAAAATTTCATTTCCTCCCTGTCAAATATTTGGAATGAAATTTTCTTACATTTGGCGAAGATGTCAAGATAAAAATATTAAAGAAGGTATTAAATATTTTATGTTTCAAACGTAAGAAAGATTTGCAGCTCAGTATCTGGGATTTAGTCTTCCAAGTAGAACTGAAAGATCAGAGTTCAACCATCCAATCATGATATACGCCAAAGGCACACCGACAATCACTTCTACTTCTACTAGCCATTGGCGTGCTGCCAGATATCCTAGAGGGAATCGACCAAATCTTTCGTTATTTAAAAAGACAGAAAAAGTTCAAAGGGTGTATTAAATCGAACTATCAATTTTATTCTTTGTCACCATTAATGTCGCCGTTTTTAGGTCACAAGTATTTAGTACCAGCTCTAAAGCTGGCAATAGCAACCTGCTTCAGTTATAACCTTCATTTTCCATAAAACCTTCCTGTAGGCAGAGATATTTAATTGTTGGTAAGTGCAATATGAGATTAAATCCCAGGCTCAGAGGGTGCAATATTTCTTCCCCATTGGCACGGCAGTCCCGGATGAGCCTTGGACCCTCTCCCCCTGTCTCAGAATTCTCCCCATTCTGTTCTATTTTTTGCAAGTGTTTCTCAAATTGCAATGCAAACTTTATTGGACCATAAATGATTAAAGAGAGAGAGAGAGATAGATAAAAGAATAAACTATCCGAATATGAATGAATTAATTCCAACTGAACTACATTTCTGAGAATTTAAATTTTTCACTGCATAAAACAAACCTACAATATTTATCATTGGTTAACTGCAGTAATCCATAAAAGACTGGGTCGTACACACTTAATCGAACCAGCAAGGAAGCTTTCGTAGAGTGCGCAGTATGTCTCTGCGCACAGAACATAAGGCCGCAAAAGGAATCGGTTAGATTTCAACTTCTCTTGCGTTCGATAAGTGACGTCATGTGTTTAGTTCGTAGGCCCTTTAATGCTAGTTCCACACCGACGGCGACAGCTACGAGAAACTTAACTATCTTCCAAGTTACTAGCGGCTGTTGGATATGGCTTTACATCAACAGCAACAACTTTCTAATTTTAAGCGATTGTTATTGGTGAAATAAATGACCGCCAATGACTAATGCTGCATCCACTCATTGCGACAGCGACAATAAGCGTTTGTCGCAATAGATTGTTGCCATGGTTATCCACTCCCGTACCGCAACGACATCTAGAGGCGCGCATTTCAAAGAAGGAAGTTATGTTGCCGCACCATGCACACTGCTAGAAATTTCATCATGAAATTACGGTTAAATGACCGGCAGCAGTCTGTCCATCTAATTCACCGTTAAATTTACGGTTTGGAACACTTTTCTATCTTTACGGGACCTAACCATTTCCAATCAGCTTGGTTAAAAAGCCGTAAACACAAAAGTTTACGGTTTTATAACCATTTAAAAATGGTTTCAAAACATAAGTTCTACCGTTTTTGAACCATTTCGAGGCGTAGAAACCGTAAACGAAGCTTGCGGGAATCGAACCTTGGTGGTATACCAACCTTGCTCTCTAACCATTCGGCCATCTGCACCACACAAAGCGGTCGTTTATTTATCAATAAATCTTCCTTTTAAACAGGCAAACTGCCTTAAAGTTGAGATTTCAGTTTTTGATTGGATCCGAATTTATTTTTAGTCTAAATTTACTGTATATTGACGAAAATCGTTTTATTTGCTGCAAAAATTAACACGCAAACAAGCTTCAGCAGCTCAAATGATGGGTTCGCTCATTCGCAAACAGTTCGGGAATCCGATGTCTCCAATTTTTAATTGACGTGTGTATGACTTTCTACTTAGTAACAAATGCTTAAGCCACTTTTTTTTTCCTTCCTTTTTTATATACGCAAGCAGATTTGAACTGATAAATCGTTATACATATTTTAACAACAACGTACGACCGGTAAGGTTTCGCAACCAAGATGGGCACCCGATTCTTATTGAGCGCTTAAAAATGACGGTTAGTTAAACATTCTATAGGATAAACAGAGAATAAACGATTTTTTTCGCAATCAGCGGTTTGAGTACCGTCTTTTTAATGGTTATTCAACTGTTGTCATTAAATATGGTAAAATAACAATCAAATAAATGGTTATTTTACTATTTTCTTACGGAAATTTTTAACAGTGTAGAAAGCAGGAAAAAATGCATTTACGCAGAGAAATGTATTATTCCATGAGCCAATTTTTCATTGAACAAGTGTGAAAATATAAAAAGTCGCGACATACATAAAAAATGATTTCTACGCATTTAATAAACAAACAACCATTTTTGTTACTCGCCAAAATACACTTCAGATTGGAATCCATTGGAGCAGACTACTCTAACTTTTATCACTACTGACATATCTTTTTCTGTTTACTCACCAGGGACATCAGATATAATCCATCGTCGATCGCACGCGACATTTTACGAGAAAATCCTCCGACATTTTATGATTGACCGGAGGCCAGTCCTGTTTTATAAGTAACTTATTTATCATGGCAACAAAACCTTTTATAAGCGCAAATAGTAAATGAAAGAAAGTTGTATAAGAAATTCCGACTTGATGTAATAAAAGATAAGATGCCATTTTTATAGAAAGGTGCTGATAATATATGGAAGCATTTGTTCTTGCACACGATTTCAATATTTTTGCTACTGCATGCATTTATTCGCCTAATTAATTATTTTTTTTATAGAAAAGATTAATTTACATATAATGAGCCAGTAAGAATTACGATAAAATATACACTAATACATTTCTTTTATTTTATTCTATTTACTTTGGAATGCACTAAATAAAATAATACAAAAAATGATAATAATAGGAAGAATAAAATAAATAAATAAATAATAATGAGAAATAATAATAATAATAAAACATGGCCTTTTTTTTCTTAAGACATTTTTAGATTTTTTTTCTAGTAAAAGAAACTTTTATAACTACTTTTGGTACAAACATTGAGGCAGCAACTTTTATTTCTTAGCTATAAAAATATAATGAAATTTCTGAAAACCACTTAAGGTAACTTTAGGGTGGCAAAGACTGTCATTATTTATTCATTTATTTTTCAAACCTAAACACGTAAGTATAAAATATTTCTATCTTTTCATTTTCTTTTTTTAAAATGCAAGAAATACATTAGGGGAAAATTATGTACTATTATTGTCCGCGTGTCTACCAGTTTCAACGGACTTTTTAAAAAAATATATATAAATCTAAAAGTTTGTATTCACCGTGCATTTTTACACAATTATCATTTATCGTAAGTAAAAAGTTGGCATAACTGCAGAGCTCCCAAGAAACAAAGAAAAATTTGCGATATAAATAAAAATATCGATTTATGGAATGGAAATTTTCCGCTCCGTCTACCCTTAATGGTTCTACTTCTTATTTATAGAAGAAAAGACAAATTGTTACATTCATGAATGCCATGCATTTTAGAATTCGGCAGGTGCAGTTTAGTCTAGGAAAATGGTATCGATAAAATTTTCAAGGCAGTGAACGGTGAAAGAAAAAAAAAATCACTTAACTATTTGCACATTGTTAATTTCGCTTAACCGAAAATGGCGGGAAAACCGCAAGCAATCTTAAAAAGAAGTTTTGCATACTATTTATAATTTACTTTACGTTTTGATCATCAGCAAAAAAATGAAAATCAAAGAAACTTATCAAAAAAAAAAAAAAGAATTCTTTTGTCTCTCTATAAATCGAAAAAACAAAAAATTCCAGAGAAAATAAATTTTACATACTATTTATCATTTAGTTTACGTTTTGATTATCAGCAAGAAATGAAAAATCAAAGCAACTTTAATACAAAAACAAAGTGAATTCTTATATCTCTCAGTAAATCGAAAGAACGAAAACTCCTCGAAAAAAATTAATTTTATATTGGTAAACGATAGCAACATGAAGGAGAAAAAGTCTTTTTTCCAGTCCAAAAGAAAAGAAATGGCAATCAATCGAACCAGAAGAACAATCAAACAGTAACACAGTTCTAAATGACTTCAGTACTATAACCGACCGATTTCGTTTTTCAATGTTGGTACCGAAAAGAATTGAAAATGGCGTCATGTAAGAAATAGACTATTAAGCCTTGAAGTAAAGTAAAATATGTTTTCCGTGAAATTCAAATTAAGAAATGGTTTTCCGGAAGTTTATTTTGTTCCCTGATATTAATATACCAGCAGTTGGATATACCCAGGGGTTTTTGATTTATTCGATATTAAAATTGTTTGCATATTATGCAATTTGGAAAACGAACAACAGCCATCGTAGTCTTAGAAAAAAATAAGAAAAGTATTAGAAGAAATATTCTCTAGCCTTTAAAGTTATGTTGCAGCCATGGTTTTGCCGAAAATCTGGGTGGATCCCATCCCACGAGCGGAATTTTTTTCTCTATTTCCACTTAACTTGAAAATTAAGTTTTTCATAGCAATATTATTTTATACCATTATTTTAGAGTTTTTTTTCCATAAGAACAACAACTAGACACGTGACCCCTAAAGAATTACACTTTCTTTTAAAATAAGTAAGAAGAAAGAAAATAATAAAATTCAAAACAAAAATAAAATTCAAAAGTTGCTCAATTCTCTCTTAGACAAAATTAAGTTAAAAAAATTCAGAGGGCCGAAAATGTAATATGAGAGATATTTTTGATGATTAAAATAAATATTTTTGTGAAACTATATCATTTGCGAGAACAAATCTCAATAGAAACCAAAACCAAAGCTCACTCTGGGAAATAACACCTGGCAGCGTTATCTTACAACTTTTTGACGCGCGTATTGATATTACGTGGCGCAGGGGCACCAGATGCCGGCCACCTCACCTAAAATGACGTCACTCTCGCGTCTCAGCTGCACATCGTACGTTTGGGCACATAAATAGAAAGACACACGCTAACAGGTGAAGACTTTACGGCTATTTGTTGATGCGACAACTATTTGATTTGGAAGCAGTCGTCATGTGCAAGAAGCGTGACTCGAATTCCTTTGCATTACTTCCCTTAATATATGCTTGAAAGATAGTCAGTCGTCAGACAATTGCGGGATAACCACTGATTTGGCTAACTTTTAAAGAATAGGTACTGTTACGGGCTCGTCGTGCTTTGAGCCAATGACGTAACTCCTTGCACAAGCAGAGCAATTTATTTACAGGCTATTTACACTATGTACAAATTTTCAAGCACACAAAAATATCTCGCCACGATCACACATCACCGGAAAACAAACGGTCATCTCGTATTTAATTCCCAAATACGAATAGAATCAAGCACGAAACTTACAGCGCAATGGCTCGTACTGACAGGCACTCGCCAAACTGAACTGAACTCTCTCAAACTTCTCGCCAGATCTTTTTATATAACATCACGGATCACGTGAACGAAATATTCCAGAAAATACCAGCAAAAACTAGGATTATCTAACGAGATCGGAAAGTCGTTAAGCTTGGCGAGAAACAACATCGCTGCCCCAAATTTCGCAACAGTACCAATAATGGAAAGGACTTTTTTGTTAGCATTAAACTAAAACAATTTTTTATTTTTTTACTTTTAAACTCGGTTAATGCGCAAATGAGCCTGATTTCCTCTAGAATTTGCTGAAAGCTATCACACCTTGAAAGCGTAACTCCAAAAGAAGACTATTAAAAAAGCAGGAAATAAGATCAGTTAAATCTTCCGACAAGTCATAACGCTTACCCGACTATTTACCGACACATGAGGCGTTCCATGCGACAAGGGCGAATCCGCCAAAACAGTGTTTCAAGAAAAAAACCTCAAAGAAAAGAAACTAGATTCAAAGCGACAAGGGCGAATCGCAATATCATGCAGAAGAAAACAAGATGGAATTTTGCATTAATACTTTTATTAGAATGAAAATGAGAAACAAAATTCATTTCAAAATTCCTTTGAAGATTAGTATAAGTAAAGATTAGTATTAAGTACGATATCATATTAAAAAATCCAATTAATTAATCTGGACAAAAATCCATAACATCATCCTCATAGTTAGCATAAGCAAATTATTTTCTAATGCTTGGTCGAAGAAACGCCTAGATGGCGCATTCGCCCTTATACCACACACTATGTATCGCAGATTTGCCATTTCTCAAGCTTATGCGACCAAGTTCTACATACCAAAGCCTCCGACAGAAAAGGCAAATAAACCATGTATTCCTTAGTTCTTCTATAACAAGGCTTTCTACCGAAAAAGAGAAGCGTCTGGCAGATTCGCCACTTGCCGCGAGGCATATGCATAAATCCATCACCATCCAAAAAAAAAGGGAACTCCGAAACGCGAGACATTAGCTTACCAAACACAAACAGATTCGCTAACAGCTCATGTTTTCTGCCCCACATTCGCACTAATGTCATCCAAAAATCTCCACTAATGTCCCTTTCCGAGTCACTCTTCTACGTAAAGAGAAAACTCAAATTTCTGTCTCTCCACGTAAAAGCTAACTAAACCCGGTAATTAAATGAGCCCCAACCGGCAGCTGGAACGCGGCACTTGAGCGGGATTGTTTAATGGCAAGGGGAGGGAATTTGTTTCCAGGAATGATAAAATTTAATACGAGCCCGCACTGAATAAATTAGGTGCTGGTATAACGCCGAGAGGTGCCGGAATATCTTAAAACGTAATTTGCTGCCGGTTCATAAACTAAGCTCTCCGAAACTGTGGGGAAAGTACTGCGTCCACGAATTAAAAGAAACGTTCACCCCTGCATTTAAAATATTTGAATATTAAACAGAGCGAATTTATCTTTCTTAAGTTTTTTTTCTAGCGATCTGGAGCATCCACGTTTTTGAGTGTAATTTTACAAAAAATGAGAGCAGTGGAGAATTCTTTGGTCCGGTTCAGCTCCAGTTTTGAGAATTATCTTGTTGCTCCATGCTAGCTCTACTCCAAATCCCTGTGTTTTCTTTCTCACACTGAAGAGAAAACGTCGTGGGATTAAAGTATTAATGGATACGAGCTCAATTAAAATAACCATCTTATACTGCAATTAGTTGATTATTATCTACTAACTATGTTTCCTCTTACACAGGCCCAATATTTCAACTATTTCCAAAAGGGCGGGGGGATCTAAGAGTTTGCCCCAACATATGCATTATTCATCAAAAGATACGCACCACTACGTAAATACAAAAATGACGACCAGCAACAGGCACAGGGCCCAGCTAGGCTGGTCCTAGTCAATTTAGCAATTCCCAACGAACATCAAGAGCCTTCTTAAAAGATTTTACCTCACTGCAACTAACAATCGCTTCCGGTTAACTATTCCAACTGCCTACAACCCTATTGAAGTAGTCATTTTTCCTAATTTCCAGATTAGCCTGAGGTTTGAAAAGCTTAAAACAATGACCTCTGATCCCACCTTTTGTGCATAAACGTTAGCCCATCAACTTTTTACATTTTAATGAATTTACACAACTGAATCATGTCCCCTCTAACTCTCCTTTGCTCTAGACTACACATCCATAATGTACATTATGTTATGCATAATGTACGTAAGTTAACTAAACAGTAATTGTATATAAGTACATTATGTTTCTCAAACCCCCATCGGCCAAATGACGAGCCTGCGCACGTAGATGTAGAATGAAAACAACACGGACAGTTTTATTTTCTACAGTTAACACACAAATATTAAACATGACAGTCACTTGTCACGGAAAAACCGTTTAGAACAATACTTACATAACGACTTTATGCAATTATTGATTGTTCAACAAAGTAATAAAATGAGGATTTGATACAATTATCGATTGTTTGCAGAGTAATGAGATGGGGATTTAATGTGAGTATTGGTTGTCTAAAAGAGCATTGATTTAATGCAGTCATTGATTGTTTAATAGAGCGTAAAAATGAGAATTTAACAGTACTGATTGTTCAGCTGAGTAATGAAATGACGACACTATTATTGACTTTATAGTAGAGTACTGCGATGCGGCTTTCACACAATTATTGCGTTCTGCAAAAATCAATGGAGGATATAAATTTCCCATGAAACATACTCAACTTGATCGTCAGAATGTGATGGAATAACATTTAAAGTTTGAAAACAAATTTTGTAACATAAGAAACCACAAGAGTTCCGTCTAGAACTTTCAGTATACGCCAAATTCAAATTTATGATGCAGCTATCTCTCTCTCTCTCTCTTTCTCATTTAGTTTAACTCTTAATTATTTCAAAAATACCTTTTCCAACGGTTAATGTATATTCATTCCCTCACCCATTCATTCATTTACTCATTCATGTATTTTTCACTCATTCATTTATTTTTAAAATTTATTTACTCATTTATGCATTCTTTCATTTACTCATTCATTTTTTCACTCATTTATTCATTCTTTCACTCACTCATTTATTCATTCCCTCACTCACTCATTCACTTTTTTATTCATTCTTTACCCCCCTAGAATTTAGAGATTTGAAATACATTTTAAATCTACACTCTCTGGGGTTAAGTGGGTTTAAAATGGAGCCTACTTTTACATTTTTTATTTTTCAATATTTATTAAATTACTTCACTTATCTTTGACTTTTCGTTATTTTTACGATACATTAAGCGTTCTTTCATATTTTATTTATTTATTTATTACTTTTACAGGAAAGTAGGAAAAAAAACCGACAGCGATCAAACGAAAACGAAACAGCGTATAAAACTTGATGTCTAATCCTAAAACTATCTTTCAGGAAGAGAAAAACAGCAAAACTTAATTGCCTGTTTAACGAGACAAGTTATGCAAACCCGTTTTTTACGAAAACTCGCGAAAACTTCTGAAACGCAAATTATCATGAGTTACAGTGGATAATAAAAATAAACTAACATTAC
Organism: Octonoba sinensis; assembly: GCA_038502835.1. Taxonomy (NCBI): domain Eukaryota; kingdom Metazoa; phylum Arthropoda; class Arachnida; order Araneae; family Uloboridae; genus Octonoba; species Octonoba sinensis. Next base: position 20,731,913 of record CM076601.1, on the reverse strand, counting down.
CGAAACAAGCGAAAATTAGAACTTAAAGCACAAAGTTTGCTAAGTATTTCTAAATTACAAGTTCTTAGCGATGATGTAGCTTGAAACATTTCCACCCTAAAATATAAATATTCGCAACTCCGACTCATGCAGCAAGAACATGGCGTGAAAAAACATTGTACATCGTCCAAACATTTTCGCATTTTGGAGCAGTTTTAAAGTATTGCGTCATTAGGGGAACAATTAGTGCGGAAGATTACGTAAATGAAAGAAAGTAAACATTTTCATTGTAGCAGCGGCAGACCATTGTCATTCTTGGAATATTCTGAAACTAAAACGGAAAAATGGGGAAATTTAAATTGAGAAGATAAATAAATATATAAACATTAAATTTAAAAAAAATTCTGAAGCACGTCTTGCTATCGTTTTTGTTCAATCTGAATCTATTTTATACCAAATTCTGTAATAGAATAAAAACCCGAAAGCAACGTTTTCTAAAACGTTCCATTAAACCAAAACTTTAATTTACTAAATATTTCGATCGTGATGTCTCTTTTCTTTATTGGGAAACGAAAAATATTTGTACAAATGGAATGGCATAAAAGAAGCGCACTGAAATAATTGAAAGGCACTCTGTATACAGGCACTTTTGTTTACCATTGAAGATGAAAATCTTATTTCAGTCATCGCAGGTAAATTTTAAACAATTCAGTGCTAACTTTTTAAATAAAGCAAAAGCAGTAGTCTTTTCTGCAACAAAATTAACGGTTTTAAGTATAAAATTAATAACTCTGCTTTTATTTGGCTAAACTCTAACAATTAACCTTTTTCGCAATACGATTTATACAAAGGGCACTAAATAAAAATGGTTGAAATACGTGTAGTTAATTTTTTTAATTATTTATAAAGAAAATTTAAAAAAAAACAGCTATCGAAATTATATGTTGACTACATTTTACTACCAGCAGGGCCCGATTTACATTTTGAATCACTATAGGCACAACTCATGTTTGGGGGCCCCTCACACAACAAAATTTTTTTAAACATAACATTCAGTATGTGTTTGTAAAACTTGCCAGTCAAACCAAAATTTGGGGGCCCCTAAAGTGCAAAAAGTAATTTGTTTTTCAAATGTCAAAGAGTCAGACTAACATTTGGGAGCCCCCAATGAGCAAAATGATTTTGTTTTTAAATTACAAAATGTTTGAATAAAATCTGGGGGCCCCCAAAATGCAAAATCGATTTTGTTTTTCAAATTTCAAATTGTCAGATCAAAATTTGGGGGCCCCCAACCTGAAAATTCCTTGTGGCTTTAAAATAAGTTAATAATACATATTTTCTGTGAAGCAACAGAACACTAACAGTTTGTTTTTAAAAGATGCTATTTTTAAATATTTTTCTAAAAAATTTTAAATGAAAAAAAAAAAAAAATAACCAAAATTAGGGGGCCCCCTCAAAGTGGGGCCCTAGGCTCGGGCCTCACGGGCCTAATGGTAAATAAGGCCCCGACTACAGCACAAGATACAAGATTTAAAATTTGGCGCTAAAGTTAATCGCCAAAATCACGAATTTTAAGCTTCATTCTGGCCTGTAAATGAAGCTTTACTACGAAGGTATACGCAAGGCAGCATAAACAACTTTACCTACTTTTCGTCACCAGTTCGCAATCTACTTTTTGAGGGCATTGATCTTTTACTCCAGTTAGATAAACAGCACATTTTTAGAAATATACCACCGCAGCCAATAAATACTAGATGTTTTTCATTGTTGTTTATAGCAGATGCAAAGTAAACAAGTATAGTCTTAAGGAAACTACATGTTTCTCTAGAACTCCCCCGTATCACTTTTTGTCTAGGATAATAGGTCACTATCTGCTTTCATGATGTTATGAAAACACATTTCAATTTTTTATGTAAGTGTTCGAAAATATTTTGGCCTAAAACATATGTACAATCCCTTACGTATTAAAAATTAGGTTTATTGTACGGTTATAACATGCTTAAGAATTTAGATTTGAAATATATTTTAAAACTACTCTCTGGGGTTTAAGTGGGTAAAAATGAAGCCTCTTTTCGTTTAGCTTTTAATGCATGGATGAATCTATTTTACTCACCTCAAACAGTGCAATACACATATTCATAGGGTTTACTATTTTAAAAGTTCTAATGCTTTGAAGCAATGGCAAACATGTAATTTTGGTTTTTATTTTCTTTAATATCCCGTGCGTCAAAAAGCTAGGATGTACCTAGATTTTAAAAAGATGCACTTAAAGAACATTCCCAATACCAGTAGTTGCAAACGTCAATTCCGCCTAAAATTTTACAGATAAATTATAAAAGTTTAATCATCAGATCAAATATCAGACTCCATTTATTCGCAGCACTTTCGGTTTTATAATTAATTTTAAAAGCTTTCCTTGATTAAAAAAAAAAAGTTTCATAGAAACGCAGTTTATTTCACACTGATGGAAATAAATCTCTGCGCACATAAATCCGTTCTACAAACAGCCAATAGAAATTATTTAACAGTTTTCTATTAAGAAAACTAATTGAAATTTCTCGAAACTTAAAAAAAAATTATATAATTTATTATTTTTCCGCTTTTGAATGGTTATAAACATCAATATTATAGAACTGAAAGGTTATGAATATTTTTGCAACATTACGAGCCGCCATCAGTTTTCATGCCGTAAATAACGAAAAATAAAATTTCTAAGACAATACTAAGCGATTTGTAACACTTCGGTGCATTTTTATTCATAACTTATTATTATAGTGTCCTTTACTTCTTAAAATCCCCACAAACAAAATAATGCTTATCACTAGGCGAAAATTTTAAGTTTTCCATTTCAAAAGCGTAAGGCTCTAAAACACTTTTCCCTCACGATCCCTTAAACGTCATCCGTCGATTTAGAAATGGGTCAGCCTATTCAGAAAACGCAAGCACGTTCTTCACTTCAAAATGCCCGTATGGGAACATTGTGTTCCATCCTTTCAAAACCCTCCGATCCTGATGGCACTTATGCCAGTCGATGTAAAGCCAAAGAAAAGGCAAAAGCGATTCAAAACGCCCATTTCACCTCGAAGCCATTTCCTTTTTTTTCGGACGAGACCACTCTGGATTAGAATTTCGTTCAGTGTGGTGATATATTTAAGTTGAGTAATTTAAACATAAAAGTAATTTTAGTATCGAAAACTTTCGGATCTGATGTACAGTCATGAAGCGGTATAATATGTAGTCGAACTGGTCATGGGCTCTCTTCTCCTTTTTTCCCGGAAATGACCTTTTGGGGACCGGAGACAAAAAATGCATCACAGCAGATTTTTTTTTAGTCCCAAGTATTTTATTACATTTTTTAAAGGGACACAGCACAGAGACACCACAACATATGGGCCGTCATGGTGGTGCCCTCCTCGTGGTGTAGCCTGGGTAACGCTAAAACCCCACCGATCTGCTTCCGGCGGATGTTAAGCTCTTTTTGTAGAGAGACTGCGGCACCGGGACTTATTATTATTGCTGTTTGTTATTAACAATGTTTTTCTAAAAGTTTTGTATTCTATTTTTCAAAACTTGTATACGATCACATGCTTTGCGATACTCAGTGGTTGTTTAGTCGCTTGTGGGTTCTTTCTTTTTCATTTTTTCTGCTCTTTTCCTCTCGATCACCACATCCGGTTAAACCCTCGTCAGGGTAGGTACGGTGGTTATTGATGAGGTATAAATAAATAAAATTAAGTAAAGCAGGTAGACAACGCTCGCCAGTCCGGTCCCTATGGCCGGTTCTGGTTGTCATGCTTTCGGGAAGTTTTGGAAGGAACGTACGTAGATAGCGTTGCGCCAGTGCCCTTCGGGGTAGTCCAGGAAAGCCTCGATGCTGTAAACGGTTGGGCGTAGTTAGTTTTGGGTACACCACAACATATAGCATGGAACATAGATAAGAAAACAAAACATATCTCTTCCAAGTCCCTAATTCTCAAACCAAGATCTCTTTCCAGTCTCACTTTTAGGGTTGTCACTCTTGGTGTCTCAGGGTTGCCCTGGTGACGGCGCATTATATAACATTTATTGGCTTCAGAAAAGAAGCAACGGTAACAAAAATTTCCTAGCGCTTGCTTTTGAGACTGTACACAGTGTGCAAATATGAAATACTAAAAGCAGTGCGGAAACGCAGAGAATGAGAAACAGAATTTCTGACGCTATTACTTTTGGTCTGAAATTTCTAAAATCCGTTTATTTTATGTATTATGATACGGCGTATGTCCGAAATTGGAGAATGTCGACATCCACGGGTGATTGTCGACATCCTCTACTTGGTGTATGTCGACATCCACCGGTGATTGTCGACATTCTCCGATTTTGGAGATTCACCGTAACTATGTTTTTTTTTTTTTTTTGCCATCTCGAATACAAAAAAAAAAAAAAAAAAAAAAATCAAATATATCCGAGTTTATGAGTTAAGTGTTAAAAAGATAAAAACAATTACATTTCTTTTTTTTAATCAAAAACTCTGAAATACGTATATTGCTACCTCGAATCTAAAAAATCAAATAAATCCGATCTGTTTAGTGATAGAGGGTTAAAATTTTCAAATAAAATAGTTTCCGCTGATCTCAACAAGTGATTAACCGCCAGCTGAAGAAGCCAACATAGAACAATGTAGCCATTTGTTTACAAAGATCTCTTACTAGCAAAATAAAATGTACAGGTACAAAAGCTCAGAGAACTTAAGCTTCACTCTTTGAAAACCCCATTTCGCAAACATGAATCTATCTTTTGGAAAATCTCTTAGCCGTTCTCGCCCATTGGCGGTATAGAAACACAAATAAAATATATACACTGCTATAAATTTCAGGCCTCCAACCTATTGTTCTGTCAACGTGGCAACGAGCTGCCTTGAATGACATAAAAAATGGCCGTTCCGACTTGGTATTCTCATTAACACTCGCGTTTCCTTATGTCTTGCGGAGTTGAAGGGTTTCCTTGCTGCTTCAGAGAAAATCGAACAGACGATTCTTATGACGGGGAAAAGTAAATAACGGAAAATAGGATGACTGAAATATCAGAATAAAACGTGTGAAAAAAAACACAATTAAGATTGTAATGAAGTTCTAAGTACATGAACGATCTCATGATTTCGTAATTTTAGCTAAGATCTCAACATGCTCTTGTGGAGGAAGCCTTAAAACTTTACGAGAAATTTCGAAAAGCCATTACAAGGGAATGGCGTGGATCGGAATCTCCGATTAGACAAATGCCAAATACAGAAGTTTTTAGTCAACACGCTTTCTTTCTCAATGAAAGTAAGTAAATGTTATTTGTAAAAGAAAACCCTTCAGCACTCCAATATCAATCATCTACATATGAATAGGCAAAGACAAAACAGTTAAGAACCATTTTTTCCTCTGTTTTGCAACCGATTTTCCCATTTTTTTTTTGTTTAGTAGCTATTAAACAGTTTTGGTAATATCAATTTAGAATGTTTGGAAACAGTTAATTATTAGTTGACCCTCTCTTTCCCAACTCTGCCTCAAGGCGGACGACGATAAAAAATGGGCATTTGGGGCAATGGGCCCATCCTCGTGTTGACTGATTGGTACTTTTACTGACGTAGTAGAAACCGCCAAACCGTCAACACGAAGGCGGAGTTACTGAGTTATTAAGAGCCAATTAGGTTAACCACAGGTGTCGCCAGTCCGTGGTCTCGCCCATACCTGTCACCGAAAATGGAAGGGAAGAACGTAGGGGATTGGCCCTCTCATTCTCAAGGCGGACGACGATAACAAAACTTGGGGATTAGAGAGTTAATTATTTCCCCCTTTCTTTTGTCAGCGAGCCTCATTTATAATTGTAATGTTACATTGTTATAAATAGCAACATGTCCTTCGTTTCTTGGTAAACAACGTAAAAGAAAAGAGTTAAAAAGAGTTTGTTGCCATTAAGCAGTAATATTAAAAGCAATTGTAATAAGAGTTTGAGTGCAGGCTTTTCTGGGAAAAATGGAATGAAAAATGAGTTTTATTCAACTGCCAAACAACTTAGACGGAAATCGGCAGAAGTACAAGCGGCTACATTTACGAGTGCAATGGGCCCTGCGGCGACAATGATTAACAATACGGTTGCTTTAAGTGAGGCTGATCAAAATAAACTCGACGTTATTATCGCCAAATTTGATGAATAATACTTATACAATGACATAAAAACCAATGTTTTCAATGCTCAATTTAATTATTACGGTAGAATTTCGACTGTTTGGCGTACTCGAATCATTTTTAAATTTTCAAATACTACTTACAACTTGGGTGCAATAAGAAAAACTACAAAACTCTTTCCAGTCTTTCAACATTGATGCAATTCTTTGGCAATAAAATCTCCTTTAGTGATGTTCGTTGCTTCACGTATTTCCTCGTGTTGCAATTGCTCTTTAGTTAAAAAATTGCAAATTAAGACGGAAATCATTACGTAGAAATATATTAATTTATAAAGGTACTAGAAATCGGAGCTGCTTCTGAATTTTCTAAAAAAAAATCTATTGTAAATGTAAAAGATTAACAAACTCGTACATGAAGAACTCTGAAAGTCCTAGTAAAATATAAACTCTGTTTTAATCAGCAATTTTAAAGAATTGAAAAAGATATCTCTTTGGGGTTGTCATCTTCTAGAGATTCTTCATTATAAAAGAGCAAATTATTTCAGGCTTATCTGGTACTCCCACTGTTTGCTACTTTAATGTTTTTTTGCTTTTATTTGCGATTCGCTATCCCTAATTCGGTTCATTATAAAGTAAATATCTTTCGGTAATCTTTTTTTCAGTAAAGCAGAAACTTTAAAAGGAGCTTTTTTTTTTTTTTGTCTCCCCTTTCCCCCAACAAATTTAAAAAGCAGATTTTATTGAATTGAAATAATTGCATTCGTTTCATAAACTTTTAGTTTTGGAGTTTATATTTAAAGAAACAATTCGTGATTTTTGTAATTTTCTCAAAATTCGATTATACGTATATCCCTATTTGTTTTCCCATTCAAGGCGAAAAATAAACAATACAAACACTAAATACAGCTCGACCACGAAGCTCTGACACTTGGACGCTTCTACGCATGGCAGAATCCATTCAAGTTTTAGGGAAGTTCGTGGTGCGTGTATTAGCACGCGAATCAGAATGCTTGCTTCTCTGTTTGTGGAAAGCCACTAAATTTATAAACTGGCATATAGCATCAGTTCAGAAGAAATCAAATATGCTAAACGAACTGAAACGAGAACAGAATAAGGCGCATTCCTTAAAAAGTAGTTTGTTTCTTGAAGATGAACGGATTCTTCTGGGCACTCTGCCAGGCAGAGCTGTTTTATGGTAGAACGGTAATAATAAAATAAATACATATATATGGCGCAATTATTACTTGAAAATGGATATTCCCTTCAAAAAGGTGGTACACATTAAGAAGCATCATTACTATTTTAATCAAAATAAAAAAGAAAGGAGGAAAAAAGCTCACTTAAAATCATACATAAAGCTCAAAGGTTAAAACAGTTTTACCAATAATATAAAAGATAACTTGGCGAAACTATTAAAATCCTAATCTAACCAATTCATTCGGACAGACGCCGTTAGAAGCCCAAAAGGAATATGGAAATCTCCCGCAGCAGGATAAAAGGGAAAAAAGGCAACACTGCCCGATAAAAGTTGACTATAAACGTAACGATAAAACAAGTTGCCATCAAACTACCGTCTACTTCAGTACAGAACACAGTTTCTTTTTATCCTGGTCGTAAAACTATTTTACGTTAATACCCGCGGCTCGCTTTTATGACAGTCACTGATTTTTGTTTTACACTTACATAGCATTGAATCGATTAAGTGAGTCGCTTCACTTTGCATCCGCCACGAGGCCTGCTCGTTTGGAAAATTAAACATGTGGCGAATTTGGAGAGTGGGGATTTGTGCGGAATTGCGGGAGGTCAACTTCGGAGAATTGAGAAATTGTGGACGAGAAATAACAGGATGCCAGTGGCGTAGCTAGACCCAGATTTTGGGGGAGGGGGTTCTTCGGGCGAAGTGAGCTAATTTCATTGTTTTATATTGATTGTGAGCTAATTTCATTGTTTATAATTTCATTGGGGGTTTATCCCCAAAACTACCCCCTATATCTACGCTAGTGCACGATGCGGGGAGAAGAGAGAAGGTAGGGATGGACCAATAAGCAAACTGGCTGATTATCCATTAATCGGCGCGAGATAATCGGTCGATGCATATAGATGATCCAGTAGGGAAGATAGGGATGCATCGATAAGTAAATTAGCCAACTATCGATTAATCGGGGAAGATAATCGGTTGGTGCACATAGATAATCCAGTAGGGAAACTATGGGTACACCGATAAACAAATTAGCCGACTACCGATTAATCGGGGGAAGATAATCGGTCGATGCACACAGATGATCCAGTAGGGAAGCTAGAGATGCACCGATAAGCAAATTGGCCGATTACCGACTAATCGGAGGAAGATAATTGGCCGATGCACATAGATGATCCAAAAGGGAAGCTAGAGATGCACCGACGAGCAAATTAGCTGATTACCGATTAATCAGCGGAAGATAATCGGTCGACGCACATAGATGATCCAATAGGGAAGGTAGGGATGCACTGAAAAGCAAACTGGCCGATCAATCGGAGAAGAAAATCAGCCGATATCGATAATTCGGCAGCCGATTAATAAAATTGGCTCATTTTAAATATTACATTTGTCCATCCATTGTTTTTTTTTTTTTTTTTTTTTCTTTCAATTTTCAACTTTCTAGAAACAGCTAACAGTTAATTTCTGGGAGTAATGTTTTTTTTCCCCCATTTTTAGATTTTAAAAATTAATATTTTCTGATTTTATTCAAATTGTGTGAATCCATCTTCTTAATGATTGTTAATAGAATCACATTCTGTTAACAAGACTTAAAAGTTCAAACATTTAGCCAGTGATCATTAGACATTATTGATTAAGTAACACTATTTTTATTTGTCGAAACCAATTTACCCGGAATTTTTATTCTTTATAATATTTGTAAAGTAATATTAATGCACTATGCTGAAGCTAGATTATGGAGTAAAATACTGATGCACAGGAAATGTTGCAATATAGTGTGCATTTTCATGTAAAATCGAAAAAATTAATTTAAAAAACACTTTAAGACATTAATTCTTGTGAACGAAGTTAAAAGTGTGTACAAATAAGTTTTGAACAGTCAAAGGATATTTAATAGTAGCGAATTTTTTTGTAGAATGAGTAAAAATAACAGTTTCAAAAGTAAATTGTAAAATCCATTGCTACGACAAAATACATCAATAAGCCACGCCCCGTTTTCTTGCGAACTAAATTTTTAGAAACAATTAAACAGATTAATGTTTAATAATTCGATATTGGCATAGGGGAATTTTAGAGCTTCGTTAACTACTCGTATCGTAAGTACAATATTTAGAGGTCTAAATAATTACATAATAGCTCTAAAATGCCCTACTTTGAAGACAATATCTAATTTCTACCAATTTTGAAACACAAACATTTTTATGAAGCTGACAAGAAAAAGAGATGCCATGTTTTTGAGGAGTGCATTATCAAAAACCTTATATTCCATTATTACTTTGTTTACTCCAGTTTTAAAAGTAAACAAGTAACCTTTTTATCAGTTGTTGATAAAAGTTTTTGTGACAAAAAAAAACAAACAAAAAATATTAGTTTGACGTTTGCAACCTGCAAAACATTTTGTAGTACATAGCTTTTAACATAGAAATTCAGTTTTTCCCCACCCTCCACCTGCGACAATAAAATAAAATTAACTCACCAAATATGCAGACACTTGGAAGGATTTAAAATTTGTTTACTTACCTAAAAATAAGAAATGAAAACAATTAATTTCTTTGTATCAATAAGGAAAAACATTTTTATACAGAGAAAAAAAATAAGGAACATAATAACTGCTGAAAAATGCCGTTAGAGACCTTCACTGTTAAAAAAAAAAACCCTGAATTTTTAGATTGTTTTTTGACTGATTTTAACGGAAAATTTCCGTAGTGGTTTTCCTTCAATGGTTTTTCCTTCAAAAATCGGAAATGTCACGTTCCTGAAAGTACGAGAACGGAACTTTCCCGTTTTACGGTTGCTGTCTTGCTGTATTTAAAAGGATCAACGGCGAAAAAAGAAATGGAACTTCTGTCAAGTCACGGGAAAATATTATCAGAAACGGAATGTTTCCGGCAACTCTGCTGCCGTACTTTTTCCGTCATTTTCAGGAGATTTTTTTTTTACAGTGTTGGGTACAAGGAAAAACAACGTAAATAAAGCACAAATTGCCAAATCAATAATGCAAACAGCTATTTCAAAGTTACAATGGAGCCTCTTCATCAGTGCAGGGAAGAAAGCCTCGAAATGGCTATTTGCATTAGTGATTTGACAATTTGCTTTATTTACGTTGATTTTTCCTAGTACTCTCATATATTAGCACAAAGTAATTTGATCATTTTTATACGGTTTTATTTAACTTGATTTGTCACGGAATTTTGTTAGGCGGTTTTCGACCACTATTACTGCATAAATTATCTTCAAACTTTGCACACAAGCTTATCTTCGATGACAATACAATATTCCATCCATTTTATAATTTACTAGTGGTACTCGCACGCCGTTGCCCGGGCTGAATGTTTAAAACGTCGCCTACGGCGCTGTTCTTTCTAAGAGTATAAAAAAAGGTCGCCTGCCGCGATGTCCTTGATAAGAACGCAAAAAATGTCGCATGCGGCGCTGTCCTTGCTAAGAGTATAAAAAATATTGCCTGCGGCATAAAGCCTTCAGTGTGTGAAAAACGTCGTGTGTGTAATTAAACTACGACTAATTGAAAAAAATCAAATTTTAGCGTGTCGTCATTCGCCACATTATTTGATATCTATAATAAACTATATGTCCGTAAACTTTTCCAGGCGATATTTATTTAAATGCTATTGCTAAATCAAGGAAATCGTTAAATCGGGGAGACAGAACTTTTATCAAGTTCAATCTCGAATTTGAAACCTATTGCTAATTTAAGAAAAACGTTAAATCGAAAATATAATTTGTTAGTTTGATATGCTTTATTGGGAGTTGATGAAACTGCTGATTATTATTTTTGGATCAAGGTAAGCCTTAAGAAATCGACCTAAAAAGCTTATAACTGGCGTTTTTATTGACTTAGAAACTTCGAACAAATTTCATCTTTTGCAGAAAAATAAGCGCTTTCGATCGATTTATTACATTAATATATGCAAGGTTTTTTTCACCCACATATTGGGGAATTCATATGGAAATTTGCGTAAAATTAGAATAAAAAAAGAACTACCTGTCGGATTTTTCTCTAACGGGGTTATGATGCGTCCTCTTGAATCACTCTATCCATTGATGAAAACCGCATTAAAATCCATTGCGTAGTTTAAAAGATCTCAGCGTACAGACACGGGAAGAGACTTTGTTTTATACTCTTTTAAGATTACAGCATTAATTAGGGAAAAAGAATAATAATTTTGGCTCTGAGGAAATGATTAGAATTATTATTTGTCGAATGGCTACGATAGCTTTGTTTGGATAAAGCAACGATGTCTTGAATTCTAAAATGCTCAAATCATGGCGACAATTTTTAGTTTTTTAAAAATAAAACCGTGAAACTTAAAACATTTTTACAGGGTGTTATTGTTATAAGAGACCTTGTACTTAGAATCCTATTTTTGTTCTTATAAGCGTAAACAAAGCCTTTCAAATCATTAACATTGGAGCACTAAACCTTCGCCATAGTGCTCTGCCTATCTTCAGCATCGCTGAGAATTTTTCATGTTTCTACCATAGTAGTCAGAGTTTACGTCTGACTAATTCCATGCCGAAGTCACGGGGAAAACTTCGAAAATTTAAAACTTTTGTCTGATGCATTCTTTTATAAGCTCACATCGTTTTTTTTTTTAATTTTTGAATTGAAAAGGTGGTTCCTGTAACTCCAAAATAAATCTATGTAATGTTTTTTTATTTCGATTTTATGTTTAAAACTGATTTTAAGAAACTGATATAAAAGTAAATTGTTAACATTTTTATAATCTCGTCTAAAACATGTCCTATATTTCAGAAATGACGTAAAAATGTGAAGTAATATTACACAGAAAGAACTGCTACGTGTATTCTATTTCTATTCAAATGCGAACTGTGGTGTGAGTCACATTCGGCGCGCAGTGTAAGTCACATTAATAACTGCTTTACCCCATTTTTAAATAAATGCATTATGAATTATGCATTTTTTTCCAGCGTGATCAAAAATTTGATTATTCACGGGATAACACAAATCTAGTTAGCTGGTATAAAATATGCAATGTAAAAACCAATAAGCAAAGTGCAATGTTAAAAGCAATAAGCAAAGTGCAGTGTTAAAAGCAATAAGCCAAGTGCAATACTAAAAGCAATAAGTTATAGACTAATATAGCTGTCATAGATTTTTTGGATATATTTTGGGCATACATTTTATTACTTATACATTGACTTTCTGATAACTAAAAATCGGCATGAAAAAAAATCATGTAAAAGCGTAGATAAAAACAAAGTATTAAAAAATATATATACCATAAAATATATAAATAATAAACCCAGTAATACTTATTTTTAAAATACAATAAATGTCCCGACCCCAAACGAAATGCCTTGCGGCCCTAGTCGGGGTCACGACCTACAGGTTGGGAGTCGCTGTTTTAAAATCATGAACTCAGCAAGTTAAAAATTATATTTGGATGAAAATAATAAATCAATGAAGCTTTCAAAATCGGCGTATAAAATATGTCTTTTTTTAATATACAAAATACATAAGTAATAAAAGCAGTCATACATGTTTTTGAAATACAAAAAACGTCGCGACCCCATACGAAATGTCTCGCGACCATAGTTGGGGTCACGACCCAGTTTCAGACACGATGAAGCTTTCTGAATCGTCGTATTTATCTACTCATTCCATTGGTTTAAATATGTTCTTTAACATAAAATTCTGCAAAAAATAAACTACATTGAAAGGGGGGAAAAAGAGCTAAGATATCATAATGCACTAAAAAATATCTTTTTCAGCAAAATTATAATATACAACAGGTCCATTTCGTAATATTATTAAATTTTATTTCGCTCATACACAGCACATCAAATACGCCATATCAACCGTTTACTTGGAAAATCAGAAGTTAATTAACTGGAATGAATATTAATTAAATGAACTTCAGCGATTAAAGAATTTCTGCATGATTATGCAGTTAATATTCACAACAAATTTCCTCGTGAACCTAACAGCTCGAGAACGCAAAATTTTAATATCACAACCATTTGACCAAATACTTTCCTTTAAATCTACCAACTAATTAATTTCTAACTTTTTCAAATCTAACATCGAATCAATTTCTAACTAAGTGGCTTCATCATTGGCGCAATAGATTAACTAAAAAAAATTAACCTTCGCCAGTGGTTAACCGTTAAAGAGTGGTGGGAAAAGTGGCTGCTCCAGAGTCCTGGCGGAGCAACTCGAAAAAGTGGCTGCCCCAGAGTCCTTGCGGAGCAACTCGAAAAAGTGGCTGCTAAAGAGTCCTGGCGGAGCAACTCGAAAAAGTGGCTGCTCCAGAGTCTTGGCAAAGCAACTCGAAAAGTTGCTGCCCCAGAGTCCTTGCGGAGCAACTCAAAAAAATTGCTGCTCCAGAGTAATGACGGAGCAATTCGAAAAAGTTGCTGCCCCAGAGTCCTGGCGGAGCAACTTGGCTGTTTTAGAGTCCTGACCTCGAGGGAATGTAAATCAAAATACGTACAACCAATTATGGGTACAAAGAAGGCAGCTGTAAAATTTTATCGTCGTCATCTTAGGTAAGAAACTATTGTCGATGAAATAGATTACAATTTAAGGAAAAGCCAAAAAAAAAAAAAAAAAAATCATTCTTTACGTAATTTTACACTTCTTAACAAATCTCAAGCTGGGGCCGCGGGAGATAATTTTTTTACGTAAAAAGACAAGATAAGCGGGAGTAAAAGTCTTAAAAAGATTTCACTCACAAAGCTTGTGTAGTAAGTATGAGATAAGATAGAGCCGAAATGAGGGTAAAAACAAGTTATCACTCTATTGCGAGGCCGATGCTATCACAACTCAACAAGACAGATTTGTCGCGGCCGTAATCTTTAAAACTCGGATTGAAAAATGAGAGTTATTAGCCAGAAAAAGTAGCAACAGAATCAACGGAATGCGAAAGTATATAGGACAAGACCATGCTGCAGTACACCTGAGTTGTGAAACCAAGTTTCTGGGCTCTACTTAGGAAAATTTCTAAGCATCCATTTATTAAAAGTTACCTTTATGGTACACAATAAAAATAAGCTTGTAAAGCAACATAAATTACGCACAATTTTTGCAGAAGACAGCAGACATGTGTTTCGAGTTTGCACGGAACCCCTTTTTCAATGCAAAATAAATGAGCTTCTAGATAGAAAACACTTAGAGAACTGCAATTAACATAATGCCAATGAAAATTAAAAATCATTGAAATTTACATCAGAAGTTAATCACACTGCAAGGTTATTGTTTAATGCGGCTAATATTTGAAAACCGTTCAGTAAAATATGTTTCTACAGTAGAGTACCGTTTATACGATGTTGACATTTATACGACGTTTTAGTGTGGTCCCAATTCTTGGATTTATCCAGAAGGGTAAATCATTATATGACGTTATCGATTATACGACGATTTTTGATAGTCCCTTCGGGGCGCCGTCGTATAAGCAATACTCTACTGCACTTTTTTCGCTTTAAAAGTGAAATCACTAAAAATCTTTTAACTTCAATCAATAGGATTTTAGTTAAGTTATTTGTTCTTACGTGGAGTTAATGTTTGGCAGAATTTCAAGCATAATTTCAAGATATACACCAGACGTTGTGTACCTAATACACGACACAATGAAAATAATTTTTAACCCGAGTTAGTAAATAATGGTAAAGCAACTTATAAAATCCAAGTTTTCAAAATACATTTATTTATATTATACTGCAACGAATATAATTAAAACAAACATTTTTAGTGCTAAACAAGCATCCATCGTAGCGCAAGGACAACTCATGGTTCAAATCCCGATTAAGAGCTGCAGAATTAATTTATTTAGGAAAATCGAAGAATATAAAGAAAAAAAGTTTGGAAAGTTTTTAGCAAAGTATCGGAAAGCATTCCCTTGGAATCCTTGCTAAATGAATTAAAAAATCGCTCCGACAATTCTTTTATGACGCGACTCCAGCCGACACTTCCTTTGCCAGTTTAAGTTCCATTGCCATTGTGAAAAAAGTAAAGCTTAAAAAGTAATAATAAACAAAAAGAAACATTAAAAATTTCATTGAATTAATGTGTCCAGCTAAAAAACAAACTGTAGAAAATTCTTTTCAGTTTTAAAGTAAAATAATCTCAACGATAACTCATAAATTTTACTATTGAAATTGATTGTTTGGGCTTTACTTTGATATTTAGTCAATTATTTACTTCCATTCTTTACAACGCATAATTTCCAACAACGAACAGAAAAGTGACTAATGGCTACCGTACAGCAAACCATTCACAAACATATCAACCGTATGCTTTAACAAAAAGGTAGATTACGTAAAATGGTGTCAAAAGCTCTGCAAAATTGAAACGTAGAAGTGAAGTTCTATTCAACATTGAGTAACATCATTCATTACGCAAAGTTACGTCAAATGCCAGAAATTTGAAGTCATGAAAACTATCCCACATTCCATTGATTCATAGTTTGTTGAATGAGAGCAAATATAATTGTATAATATATTTAAAAGGAGTAGCTGCGGGAGAAGTTGTTGATATTTGTATTATTTCATTTTATTTTTATTATTATTTACTGTTTGAATGATTTTATTAAACTTAGATGAGAAAAGCAGATGATATATTATCAGCTGTAGAAGTTTAATTAATCTTTTACAATGCATATTTTTTCACAGAATTCCTTTTGTTTGTGAGGAATCAAACTGAGCCTTGGATTTTTCTTCTTTTTGGAACAAGTATTCCAACCGATCTGAAGCACGAACATAGAACTAAATTAAACTCGTGCTGTTATTAATGCACAGTTTAATACATTGCAAAAATCGAAAGGATATAAAAAAATTACTGAAGAAAGATTTTATCGGTTTTAAAATTTAAAATTATAACGGTTATAAGTTTCAAAAACACCCAGTATGTCAATTACTGGGGACCAATGTACCTCCTTGGCGCACTTAATCTGACGAAAAACGTAGATTTTCTACAAAATGGTTCCTACTAGATGATCCTACAAAAATGTAGATTTTTAGGAACATACATACATACGCATACCGCTCCGCTTTAACTATGTGTTATCTTATTGTGGTAGTTTTTCTCAAATTATAATCGGGACAACGGCACAATATTCGAAAACAAAAGAAAATTAATTTTTTTATTTTTATTTACAGGTAAGAATTCAAGACAATGATTTCCACTCATTAGGAATATGAAAAACTGGTAGAAACAGGCATCTGGCAACCCCTTCATAGAGTTGCTCCGCTCCATTTCTAAGTATTTACTCCACCTGTTAGCCGAAGCCTTAGGATTGCTTTCACACGGAGCAGGTGGCTCCATTTCTAAGTACTTGCTCCAACTCCGCTCCGTATAGTTATAATAAGAGTCAACTTATTTACTGTTTTAATTTAATTTAATGATTGGTATCTATGTATGTGGGGTTATTATCGGCATCTAGGGGAATTTCTATATTCTTGACGAGCCTTTGGGACCGTTTTTAAATGATGTCACGCTTTTTTACGATATATTTGACCCCTTCCCTCATTTGTCACATGTCACGCTATGTAGTATAAGCCTGATGTCACACTCAGTGCAGTCCACGTCCACTCAGGACCATTTCCCTACTTCTCTGCTCACTCGCCGGATAGCGCTGCAGTCGATGCCGAAATATTCGGCCCTACATATATGTATGTAATAAAAGATTCTTTTTAGATACTCTTATGAGCACTGGGTTGCGAAAAAAAGTCCCTCCCCCCAAAAAAGAAGAGGAAAAAAATCATCAATTTATCTCGTAAGTTTTTGAATGAAATTTAAAAAAAAAAAAAAAAAATCCGGAGCAGAGCAGCTTAACAAATGTTTTTGCTTCGACTCCACTCTAGTTTCAAGAAAACTCACGTTTTCGCTCTCCGCAACAGATCCATGGAAAAAAATCTGTAGAAAAATTTTGTCACGTGTCTAATTATTCCAATTCAAAAATAAATATGCGTCTCACATATAACTAGTACCAATATCACATTCTTATCTCAGAAGATCAAACAATCGCTAAGCTTCAGCTCCCCTTTTACTAAAATTAGAAAAAAGACCATAAAAGCGAAGAAAAAAAAAGTGGAGTGAAAAATGTGGCATATTTACTCCATCCCGAGCCCCCATGTTTCCCAACAACTCTCCTCCCAATTACGGTAAACACAGAAAAAAAGGACACTTTTCCCCCATTCGAGATCTAAATGGATATCTTGAAGGGATGAAAGGGGAAAAGAAGATAGACTCTACAAACTCAAGAATTCCGGGTCCGTCGCAGATAGACGATTTTTAGATTAGATTAGTAGAGCATGAGGCTGGACGTGAAGTGAAGAGAAGAGCCCGGGCGAAATGAAAAGTGAGAAAAAGAGTTGATTTTCGTCACGCGATTCTACTTGGAACAAAATAGCCGAGTGGAGAAAGATTGGCAATGAGGGAAAGAAAACACAAACACCGCATTGAGCGGATATTGAGTTTGAGAAATCGCGTTTGGCTTTTTCGAAATGATTGATAAAGGGGTAAACATTGTTCCGTGTTTTTAAAAATAGTTTGGGAATGGGATTTACTTCAACTTGCCCGTCTAAGAAGCCATTAATCAACGATAAAGAAAGTTTTACTGAGTGTGCCTTTGAATGAATTATGTGCAAGCTTAAATCATCTAAACTGCAAATCGGTTCAAATTGAACATACTAAATAAACATTTAACACGTTAAGTGTGGTCTCATCTGTTATAGCATGTTGCCGATCTCGTTACGGATGGGATAAACATAGAATTATAATTCAGGGTACAAGACTATTTATTATAACGGAGACCAAAAAGCTCCAAGCAAAATTTTGCAAATATGGCGATTTTTGTACATGTACAGTTCAACAGAAAAACAAAAAATGGCAGAGTACTAAGAATAATACGTTCATGTTCAAGGAGGAAACAACTGGTATAAGGAACGTGCTGCGTTCTGTTCTTGTCAAAGTTTGTTTGGCATACTTGATTTCTTCCGAACTAATGCTACTATCTGGGTGATCGAACTGTCTATGTTTATGCACTTGAACAATTTTTTATCATTTGGCGAAATTTTTCTTGGCGCTTTTTGGTCGCCGTTACAACATATAAGCACTAAATTTAGGCTTGTTATTTTGTTATAGTAAATAGGTCCGTTTTTTAGTACATACAGCTGTTGCGTGTTTTCTAATTTAACCTTAACTGTAGATAATGGACCACTGTCTGAGCAGAAATGCTAGGAAGTTTATTACCGCGTAGACAACACAAAAATGAAAAAAGAATTTTAAAGTAAAAAAAGAAATCCGCGATCTGCTGACCACTACTTAATTACTTAAGTTTGAATCTATTATCTAAAGAAATATGAAGGGTCCACTGGGAAACGACCTAAGTTACATACTAGTACTTGATGAACTTGCTGTATGTTTTATTTATTCATTTTATAACTTAAATGTTAATTTTAACTATACGAGCCTACTTTCCCGTAACACCCAAACTCAAATTATTAATACATATACTTATAATACATAATTTACATTCATTTATAATACATAATTTATAATAAAACAGAAAGCAAAGTTCATCAAGTAGTATGTGACTTAGGTCGTTTTTTCAGTGGACCCTTCATATATTTCCGATCAAAATCATTTTTTTTTTTTTTTTGAAAATCGGTCATGTTACTTGATACCGGTAAATATTTAATAAATCCCTCAACACACTAGATAACAATAAATGTTCTCCAACCCAAATATTGATTGAAAAGAATAATTACAATGATTTAGTGCACATATCTGCAACGTGACATTTTGCTAACTTTTCATTGGAGGATTTCCAAAGCCTAAGTTGCATAAAAATACGAATTTGCTCTCCACAATTCAGAAATAGCATTGGTAATTTTTCTCCAATACATTAGACAAATGTTGAGACGAATCGAACTATTCGAACGTTTGCAAATCGAAAATTTGAGATCATTGAGATTGACTTGGCTCTTACTTTGTTAAAATCAGGACCCAACTGCCCGGGAAATCCAACGAGATTCGCGTTACAAACCCAAACATATTCAATAGTAAATTATACGGAAAAAAAATTAATTTTTTAATGGAATGTTTATAATAGACATCGGCTTAATGTCAAACGTTAAAAAAATTTGTTTCGTTCATTCAAAATCTCATAATTCACTTTCAACTTCACGAAATTTGTCTAAGTTCTATTTTTCAATGTTCCCAAGAAAGTTAAGTTTAGTAGTTTGCCAAGAAAAAATAGAAACAGGGACCGCATTTTTGCCAGAAAAAAACGTAGCAGTTTAAAATACAAATGCGTAACTCATGGTATTTCCTTTCGCTGGGGTGGTATAGTACAATAACATTTTCTTTGACATTCCAAAAAACCTGTTTACATACTAACTTTTACTCATAGAAAGAAACCGCAAAAAAAAGTCAGGAACCTGGTTCATTAACATACAGCTTATTTCGAAAATTGTCGTTCCGCCAAGAAACGAGCGAAAACATTCATAAAGTTTTCAAGTACAGAAAAATTAAACGTTGTGACATTTAAATTTTTGAAAAGAGCTTAAGCAAATAGAAATATTTGGCTTCCTAGGCTTCAATTATTGAATACTGACATCCGATATTCTTTTTGCTACGATATAATAGTGGACAGGTGTCGCTTCACAGTTTTGGTTAAAAATTAGTGACCTCATGGGCATATAGCTTTGGCAAGCTTTTTGAGAAGTTTGAAGAACACCAAAGTGTCCCGCCAGAGGAAATTCAGATCCGTTTACGGTTCCTTCGCAAAATTCTAATTAATCAAAACGGACCCATCACAAAATTCCGAGTGACCAAATCATCCTATTTTCAGAATTATTTATTAAATAAGCGGCAAAAAATATTTCTTTTTATTGCTGTATGTTTAAATTTGAAATTTCCCAAAAATATTTTTAAAATTCACAAAAGCGGACTCTTAAAAATGCCGGATGGGTATACTATAGTAATGGACTCATTCGTCTAAATTAGTAGTCTTCAAACTCTGCTGAATACGACCCCCTAAGAACCATAATTTTTTTTAAATGGAACTTCGCATTAGAAAAATATGCCCTAATGTAGACCAATTAGATATGGGTTGGGTACTTTATGTAAATACAATTCAAGAACAGCGTTGCATTTTTTATTGATAAATTTTGCATAAAATAAATGTAAAATAGTATTAACTGGTTTGAATTCATATGACATCCTTCCATTATATTTGGTAACTGCAGTGTGCAAACACAAAATGTCGAAATCTAGATAGAGCTGTTGATGTTTCTGTAATCACATTTCAGATTATTAAGACGATGAATAAAGAAAAAAAAAACAACAAAACTTACAACTAGCTATTCTATTAAAAAAAAGAAAAAAAGAAAAAAAAAAAAAGAAGAAGCAGGCATGCCTCAAAAGGGGGATCATGGCAAGTTGCGCCATCAAGAATATATTTTTGTATAGATCGAATATTCGGTATCCGACTTATTTTTAAATATCAGGAATCTGATTCGGTCATTGCACGACATATCCGGCATGTCAGATTTTATTATTAAAGTGGAATCAACTAGCCCGTTTTGAAAATATGTATGTAAATTACAAACTTAATTTGTGGGCTGTGGGGTTAAAAATATGTACAGAATTTGCAGGTTTCAAACACCAGAGCCGGATATCCGGTACATATTCGTCAGAAAAGGGATACTGGATACCCTGTATCCGAAAAAGTCATTGAACTGGGAGGGGGAATCTCAGGGGGGAATGAGCACCACTGCTCAAAAGGACCCGAGTTTCTCTAGAACAAATCATTTTAAATGTAAAAAAAAAAAAAAAACGACATACATACGATATGAATGTGTTAACCCTCTCCTTTGTGAAGTCGGTTAAAATAACGGTAATTTGATTTTCTATTTGACAGTCGTCCTTCAAGAATATTCAGCAACATTTCATTTCAAAAATTCGAAATACACATCTGCGTCGATGGCATTAAAAATACAACCTACACTGAGACATACCTCACTGAGGATGGATATTTCAGAAAATACATACAGAAATGAGTAGATTTCAGAAGAAAGGCGAAATGAGTAGATTTCAGAAGAAAGGCGAAACGATTTATCTTAACAAAGGAAGAGCTAGTCGTTTTTCTTCGAACGCTGCAACATTAATTAGAACCTTTTAGAAGCATATCATGCCCCTTTTGTGTGAAATGAATAAGGCTTCATTAGGGAAATAATGACATTGTGCTCCTTTTTGCTCGTTCCAAGAAAATGAAGAGGAATCTCTCTTTCGGGACATAGGGTTTCATGCAATTGTCTTATCCACAAAGCGCCGATAGATTCATATATAGGTAAGGTAGGTAGGTAAAAGTATTCAAAACCAAAAAATGCATTCTAAAAGTAAGCCAATAAATGAGGGGGTGAGACATAGTGTTGAAATTCAAGAGATTAATATTTTGAGAAAAATGGTATTTTGCATTACGGTTTTATCGCTACGGTATTTAAGAAGAAAAAACTAATAGTGTCATCTGTTGATAAAGTTTTGAAGTATTGCTTAGTTTACAGTACATAAAAGTAGATGACATTCCACATTATGGAAAATTGCATTAACTACCTTTTCAAAAAAATTTGACTTACGCCAGTATGTTTCTCCTCACCTCAAATTTGAAACCAATAAATGCACTATCGGTGGGAATCTCAATGATTTTTTTCAGCACGGAATACTTTCACGATCGTAAAAACAATATGGCGCAGTAAATATTGTTTCGCAAATAAAGTTTTTACTTGGAAAAAGAATGGCTGTTACATACATAAACGAATGCAACAGAGTTCCATTATTGAGATGTACTATATTTATTTGTTACATGCATACCTATTCTAGTTCAAATCATTGCATTACCTCTTGAGACATACAACTTAGTGAGAAAAACGTTCCATTGGCGTGCTTATATCACTCCTCTTGCAGTGATTGGGAAAAGAACTAGAATCTGCTTCCATTGACGTACGCTTGTTTACCAATTTTTGTTAAAACCCTTGCATTACAGATATAACTTTCCGGTTTTTAAAGAGAAAAAAAACGTTCGATCGCTCCAACCTAGTAATAACGAATGGCGCCAAATTTTAATACAATCTATTCCCATTAAAGACACCCATACACCACTTTTTAAAAATTCTTCTATTATCTCTTAAGTAAACTAAAATGCAGGGATTAGCGCCAAGAACTAATCAGCATCATCCCCATCAGACTCCATGAGTATAATCAATCTCGCTCGATTACATGCAGTACGTTTTGAGTTAGGACACCCGGAAAAAGAAAATAGTTTCCACAAACAGATAGGTATTTTCCAAAAATAGTGAAAAGGAGTTCATCACCTCTTAAACCAAGTAAATCCGTCATGATTTGAAATTTTTTAAGAATTCAATACTTTCTCTTATACACCAGAAATAGAAGAAAGTAACAATCTCATTTCGGTTAGAAGATTAGCAACAATATATTGTTCCAAAGTCATATATAACCGCAAAGAATGTTAACACAACAAGGCCTACACCAGAGCTAGAGACAACTGGTTATATCATCAGCGTTAGTTGAATTACCGCACTTTCTTTTATTAGCTACACATCTAGGGTGCGTAGGAAAGAAAAAAAAACATTTTTTCCGCGAAATAGATAATGGCACAAAGCGTTCGACTGGCCCATTAAACTGAACAAACAAGGAACGATCAACGGCTAGAAGAGAAATAACGTTCATCACAGTGAGCACAAACTAAGTCTTCTTTTTTGTGTTTGCAGAGCACAGTTCTTTACGACCCGTCACGCTTCGAAGTTCACCGAAACCACGGTTTTTTAAGACGTGGCTAAAAATGGTTACTATCGACCTGCGTGGCTAAAGAAACATCTCGGGTGACACCACCGCTTGAATAAACAAACACGTGGAACACAGCGGTAATTTAGCGGTTTGCGTTCGTTTCCAGAATGCAAGGGAGGTCTTTGATCCCGCACGTGTGGAAAAGCTTTAATTTTGTGGTGCGAGCAGTCATTAGGGCACACGAATTCGTACCACATCCAGACCTGAATCTTCGTAAGGTTTACTAAATGAAATTAGTGCTCCGAAACAATATTTGTTCAAAAATGAAGTTAACGCAATAAATAAAAATGATTAGTTCCTGGTAAGGAATCACAAACTATTGAAACCTGGTTCGATGCACAAGGACGATCCGGTTGCGGTCAGGCACGACTGTTCCGGCGCAGTAGTATATAAGGTTAAATGGGCTTACACGAGTGGCATGGTCAGGTGCCGACGTTCCGCTCCAGTAGTACACAGAGTTAACACATTGAGGACGGCGTGTACCACCGGTGGCTCACATGCGAATAGGTTATCTGGTGGCGCATACCACTGGTAGCTCACACACGAATGGTTCATCTGGCGGCGTGTACCACGGGTGGCTCACACACGAATGGTTCATCTGGCGGCGTGTACCACTGGTGGCTTATGTCAGCTATAGTCTTATAACGCAGTTTTGTTAGGTAAAAAAACTTAATGTGGTTGAAAATAACTTTTTTACTAAAAAATTTAAAAGCCTATTTTTACAGGTCGGTTATCTGTGCGGCCGGCGCCTGACCGCAGCCGGATCACCCGTGTGCATCGAGCCTAAAAACTGAATGTTCAAATATTTGCGTCTATCTTGGTACTGGGTTGTCTCCAACAAGCATCCAAAGGGATCAGCTCGTGATGTTATTCAACAATTGATAGAATTGCGTACAGTCGAGTACCACCAGTTTTGAAATGCAGCCGAGAAAACTGGCGGAATTTTTAAGTCCCGTTGCTACATAAAGGTTAAAATGAAATAATTTACTAAATACACAACTTACAACTCTATTATCTATTATAAAATGAACTGTATATCAAATCACGCTCCTAAATTAGAATAGCATCAGCAACGGATTCCGAGAAACTTAATACAAAATTCAAATGTTAAATTTAGAGTTGCTGATAGGCCTTGAAAAACATACAGTAGAGAATCGTTTATACGATGAAAAAGGGACTATCGAAAAACGTCGTATAAACGATTTACCCTTCTGCCTAAATCCAAGAATTGGGACTCCACAGTAAAACGTCGTATAAATGTCAACGTCGTGTAAACGATCGTCGTATAAACGGTATTCTACTGTATTTAAAAGAGGATTTAAAACGTTTTTATATTTTTTCATTTTAAAACAAGCGAAAAAAAACCAACTATTTTTCCCTCCTCAATTTTGGCTATGAGCATTTTTCTAAGCACAGTAAAACCTGTAAAGTTGACCACCTTTGTAATTTGGAAACGTTGGACAGGAACGGAATTAGCCCTTCAACCCTCTACCTCACTCTCTATAAGTTGACCACCTGTCTACGTTGACCACTAAAGTGCAGAACCGCAAGTGGTCAACTTACGCAGGTTTCACTGTATCTGTTAGCGCCTTAGTAAACAGAGATGTATCAAGAACTAAAGGCAATCTGTTTCAGTCATTGAAAGCATAGGGCCGTGGTAGCCTAGTGGTTAGCACGTCGGACTTCCACCTGGAAGGTCGCGCGTTCGATACCCACTGAAGACCACCATGTATACTTGGGGATATGTGCATGTAAAATCCGTAGACCCCACTACCTCTCCCCGTGCGTAAGCAATCCTAAGGCCTCGGCTAACAGGTAGGGGTCTGATGGAGAAAAGTCATTGAAAGCATTAAACATTATCCTCTTTTTTCATTTACATAACAAATGCAGCGCGCATTTTAATGCATTGAACTCTGACAATTCAAACAAAAAATGATTTAAGACAAAGCAACATGCTTAAAGTGCATTAAAGAATAAGATATACTACTCAAGGAGCAACATTTTATTGCAGAAGAGCTCCCGCGTTTTGTGTTAAAATTTACAAGAGCAAATTATGACAGCAACTGTTTTCTTTCTTATTTTTATGCATGCATCTGTAGAGCTTAGAAAGAACAGTTATGACTAAGTGATACGTATGTTTCAGAACGCGATTTGAGGTTATTACTTTGGAAGAAAAAATTTACCGTAAAAGCTGGAGCGCCCATACTGAAGTCAACTATTTAGTACGCTGGGGAAATAAAAGTAGCGTAAATTAAATAACATTGTGAAATATTACAATACTGTCTTCTTTGGAAAGACTCAGCAACAAGATTTATCATAGATTAAAGCGAGGCTCTGTTCGTGTCGATGAATAACTTGGGAGTATTGTGACGTAGCTGAATAAATGACACTGTCTGAGACTATCGAATAGTTACCAGACAACTGGCATAGCAAAGCCTTATGTGGAATGTTGGGAAGATTACACATTGGCATGGGTAAATAAATCACACTGGAGAAATGTAGGTTAGATCGTAGAAACTATTTAAAACGGAGTAATGAGAATTAATAAAACCATGTGATTGGTGTAGTCATGTGATTGACCAGCCTTTGCTGCCCATTGGGTTATTGCTAGCTTATATCGTCGGCATTTTAAAAATCCATAAAACGTTCATGTAAATGGAAAAGCCGCACAAATCGAGGCGGGCAGTATAAGGGAGATCGGACCTCGCAACAAATGAGAACTAAGGAAGGAGCATTAGAAGCACCCCAAAACAAATAAAGCAAAAAAAAGAATGAAAAATAAAAAATCCTCAAGCACAAAATATATTGAATCCTTACTTGAAATCTAGCCCATGAACAAATTTTATCGTCCCACGAAAGGGAGATGGAATTTTTTTTAAAATTAGTGTGATTGAAATACCGGTAAGCAGAAATGCAGTGGTGTTTGATTCTACCTGTTACTTTCTAATATCAAGATTTGCGTACAGAGTTCCATCTTGATGCGGAAAAAAGAAATCAACAGATTATCATTACATATCATAAAATTTTTGCTATTAGCCCCCTGACGTCCCTTATTTGTAATAATTAGGTTTATGTTTTTTAATTTCTTTATCTAGGTGTTTTTCATATTAAGATGAGTATTTTCGTTAAACGTTTAGTTTATGAATTGAATCTGCATTGCTTACTTTATCAATAATTTGCTCTGGTACTGGTAATAATATCATTCCATGAACGGAATGAGAAAGAAATATTAAAACGAAAGGGAAAATACTGAATTTTTTTTCTTTATTAGCCAATCACAATTAAACTGATGAAAAATGAATTTTGAAACTAAATAACTTCTATGCTAGAACACGTTCTAGCATGTGTGTAGAATAATCACGAACAGAATCACCCAAGCCTGTCATTCCCGTTTTTCCGCCGAAGGGGAAGGGGAGAGTATCATGAACTTGATGTATGCACCATTAAAAACAAAATATACATACATGTAGTTAAAAACATATATTTCACACGTCGGGTGGGGGGGGGGGGGGTAATTTCCCCTACTCGGGGGAAATGACGGGGCCAGGAATCGCCCCGCCCAAATCGAGTCTGGATCCGCCACTGGCGAGAGGTCATTGTAGTATGTAGTTTAAAGTGGATGTACCATTAGGAAAATTGGAAGATTTATTATGATTGTTACTTCTGACTCCTGCAATTTCTCCATCACTTTTTTTTTTTTTTACAATTTTTTACTTTTCAAAATTATTTAATAGTTTATTTCCTCGATTTATTCAAACAATTTTAAAAATTTTAATTCTCTAACTATACTATAAAAAGTTTGATACTATCATCTAGTATGTAAGACAATAAATAAATAAGTTTTTGGGATTAAGGAGAGGATTTTTAAAAATGTTTTGATACACTACTTTGGAACATTACAGCCCGAGATTTTGACGGGAGCGAGAGGCAAGGGGTTAAATTCATTCAGTCTTGTTCTTGGCATACTAAAATTACTTTCAATTAATGAAGTAAATGGCTGATTATAAAAACTTGGTAAATGGCCTATTACTGATTACTGCAGGTTAATTAATGCACCTCTAGAGCGCTTTCACACCAAAGGCGACGAAGACAATATTCCTGTCTTTTCACATCTGCGCAAGCACATAACATATCTTTGTATTCAAAAATATGCATTGCGTTTGCGTAGATAAGTGCGAAAGTCTGAAAATTTATATACCTAAAAACACAAAACATAACCGTTACTGCTATTCAATTTTTAAATATCGTCTGCGCTACTTTATATTTCCTTAATAATAATTTATTTATTTTAATCGCTTGCAATGCTTCATATTTCTTGGTAATAATTTATTTATCGTCTGCACTGTTTATTTGCATTTTGAGTGGCAATGTTAAAATACATGTATGAATTAGAATTTAAGATGCAATACGGATCTTAGCTTCTTTCCCGTTGCTGGAAGGGCCAAAATGTTTTTTAATATGTATAATTTTATTGTTTTGTAAACGTAAATGATTTTTTTTAAATATAAAATTGAAGACTTGATTTTATTCACAAAGAAAATATTTTTAATAATATTCCAAAACAAGTGGAATACCATCAACAACAATGAAAAGTGAAATAAAAATTTCGTCACAAGAGCGAGCCCTTTCACTATCTGGCGTTTATAAGTAGTTTAATGTAAACACATCGTCAGATACAAATACAGATACTGCCCGATTAGATTTTTATCACGGGACTGAAAAATTTTCTCGATCGTTACTCCTCCACCCGCCACGCTCACGCGGCCGAAAAGTCAACAACTGCAGAGAGAAAGATAAGGAAGAAAAAAAAGTCATATTTAGGGAAGTAGTAGTGATAAAGGCGACGGCCTCCCGAGGAACAATGGTCAAGGCCATGCAGTAGCGATTGGGCATCTTCCTGAAGGCTCTCTCTTCAAGAAGCAGAGGTAGAGACAGGGAGAATGCGAAGAGCACGTGATGCACACGAGGAAGAAGTCGGTTTCATCAAGCCGCGAAGTTGGAGGAATGATAGAAATTTGTCCCGAGATGTTCTAATGAAAATGAGATCGGAGACCGTTGCTTAGCAACATCAAACAAATGAATTCTTTATCTGGAGCATTTTAATTTTTGCCTGTTATAAATAAAAGCGTCAGATCTGTACTGCACTCAGCAAGAGGGGAGCGTCCCAGATTTTTTTTCTGAACCCCCCCGCCCCCCTTTTTTTCTTTCAGAGTCAGAGACTGCAATTTCTTGTTTTCTTTCGGGACGGGACAGATTGTTCGGAAAGGTTTACTTTTTGAACAAGAATTAAACTATATAACGAAAAGTAATTTGGCAACGGTTTACTAAGATGAGATTACCTAACTTGTTCAGAAGTGTTGAGGATGACAGTTGTTCATGACGTTATTGAATTATAAACTTCATGAAAATGGAACTAGGCCTCTGTGCTCTAACATTGAGAAAAACACCTACTCAGTTTAATAAAAAATACTGGAATAACTTCAATAACAATTCTGTAACAGTTGTTAGGTCTTTTTTTTTTCATTCCACTGTTTAAAAGAATTTCCCTAATATTTGATCGTAACACAAAATTAAAATATCAAGTTAATCTAATAATAAAAATAATAAAATTATAATGATGATGATGAAAATGCAACGAACAGTAGTTTTCTGAGATGACCTAGATTTGGAAAACTGTATCATTAAATAAACGCATTTATCGTACTACTATTAAACACCAATTTTAAAATATCAATTTTTTAAGTTTCGTGACAAAAATTATTTTAATTTTTCAATATATTTATAATTATTTGTGGCATGCAATATGAGTATCGCAAAGAATAGTTTTCTCAGATACCGAGATTTGATAAACTGTAGCAACAAATACGTTAATCGTACCAATAAAAACTAATTAAAAATATCAACTTTTTTTAAAGTTTTGTGACAAATATTTTAATTTTTCAAATTATTTTTATTTATTATTTGTGAAATGCAGGAT
The DNA here is from genome assembly GCA_038502835.1 of Octonoba sinensis. Taxonomy (NCBI): domain Eukaryota; kingdom Metazoa; phylum Arthropoda; class Arachnida; order Araneae; family Uloboridae; genus Octonoba; species Octonoba sinensis. Next base: position 20,702,761 of record CM076601.1, on the reverse strand, counting down.
GAATATCGCAAAGAATATCCACCAGTCGCATAAATTCTGCAGTATATTTCAAAGACTATACAACTCAAGAACGAATCCACTCGCCAAAAATACGCAACACAAATGATACGCATATGAGTCGTGATATTACATAATAAATGGAATTCTTTACTTCGTCATTCATTCACTTTCAATAAGAGAAAAAAAAAAACTAGAAAAGGAATTCCGTTTTAAAAATCACTCGTCATTTTGCTTTCTTTTTTCGAACGAAAAAAAAAGGAGGAGGGGTAAGACTAGAGTGAGAAGGCTCTTCAAGGACATCTTTCTTTTCGTATGAAAATGAAAACGTGTCGTGATCTCTCTGATCGCTCTTCCGCGTTACTTTTACGGTTAGCGCAGAGTAAGCGAAGTTTATTAAGCGAGAGAGAGAGAGACAGAAGTGGTACATGCTCTGCTGCTAACAATGTTCTATTTTATTTTAAGGCATACGCAGAATAAGGAGCACGGAAATTTGATGTCATGTGTCTGGTAGGTGCAGTTTTCTTTTATCAAGATAGACAGCTAAACTGCGGAAAAAATGCTCATCCAGCGCATGACTTGCAGCAATTTTTCCTCTCTCGCTCCAGTCTGAGTGACACATTCTCGCTTTCAGGCTGCTATTAACGTCGGCAGCCATGATGCAATTATTTTTATAGTTCGGTTCAAATGAATAAAAAAATGACATTTTTTTGTGCAATAAACAAAAGAATTATTACAATTCGTATATATATATATATATATTTCACTTAACGTGGACCAATTACGATTAAATTTTGCGGTACGATACGACACATCATGCGAAAAACAAACTATGGTAGAACGATATTTAAAAATTTTTTTAATGATTACCAACGGGAAAGTAACACAATACGTGCATTTATTATATTGTAACTTAGGAAGTTTGAAAAAATTTTAGCAATATTTTCTTAAGCCTTTAGAATTTAAAAGCGGTTTCTACGATTTTGTGAATTTCTGATACTTAGAATTGGCAACACTTTTGTTTATATCAAGCGATCATTCTCATGTTTACATCTAGCGATATTTTCTTAAGTCTTCCAAATTTTAAAGCGTTTTTTACGACTTTAACAGCCCGCAGATGTTCTGCGGGGAATCAATTAGTGCTGTCTGGTTCTCTCTGCCGAAATTTTCTTTCAATTTGTGCATGCGTCAGATCTGCTCCGATTTCATCTGAATGGGGGTGAGAGGAGAATTATGGGTGGACGAATGTCTACTTTTTGTGAGAAATTATGTACAGAAAGCGTGGAGTAATAGCTCGGAGCAACGAGATTTTGCTCTTAACTGGAGCGGAGCAGGACCAAAAAAAAAAAAATTGCTGGGCTCCACTGGTCTTTTTTTGCGACACAGTGCAAATAAAGCATTATTATACAGTTGACGCTCGATTGTAAGAACGCTCCCGATTTTGCGAACATTTTAAGAATTCCGAAAAATATTTTATTGAAAGACTTCATCTTGATTTCACGAACTTTCGATTTTATGAATATTTTTTATGGTCCCAAAGTGTTCGCAAAATCAAGGCTGGCGAGTGGCAGATGCAAAGATTCGCTTGTCTCTGGGCGCAACGCAATTAAGGGAGGCAACTTTAAACAGCTAATTAACTTGCTACGCAGTAACGCTTCTACGTAAATAATAAGAAACATAAAATATCTTCCATGGATATTTAATATTATTCAAATACGTATTTACAGACAGTATTTTTAGTCCCCTACACGCTAGTATTTTAAAAGAAAATTAAAATATAACTGAAAAAAAAGTACTTTCTTGAATACTTTCTACTAGCTTGAAATAAAAATTGAACTTGGGACACCACTTCAATGAAGCTGCACAATTGCCAGGCATGGGCAGGCTCATATAGATGGGAAAAATTTAATCTGGCGCGAATGAAAAACAACAACAAAAAAATATATAAATTTAAACGATATAAAGTAAATATAATAGGGACCAAAATATTTTATTGCCTCATGGCGCAGTTTATACTAGCGCCGGGTCGAGCGTCAACTGTATGTTTGTTGATAACTAAAAATCTGCTTGGTAATTTTTATAACTTTTCCCACATACATGCCTATTAACTAAAAAAAAGGAAAAAAAAAAAAAAGATTCCTATTAAAACTATTCGGAGCACGGAGCGGAGTCCAGGCAAGTAGTCGGAGTGGAGTAATTGACAAAAATGGCTGCTCCAGATGCCTAATAATAAAAACCAGCTGCAGTTCGACCACGAAGTTCTGACACTTGGATGCTTCTGCGCATGGCAGAAAAGGACGAGTCCATCCGCGTTTTAGGGAAGTTGCTTTTGCAGGTGCGTTTATTAGCACGCGAAGCATCAGCGCGGAAGAAACCAAGTGTGCTAAAAAAATAAAACAAGAACAGAATACGGCACATTCCTTATACCAGCATTTTTCCCCTTCGAGCATGAATGGATTCTTTTGGCACTCTGCCAGTCAGATATATATATTTTTTTTTTATAGAACTGTACAAGTTCCATTAATTTGCGTACTCATGGCGATTGCAACTACAACATTAATTCTTGAACACAATCATATTTTCCTAGCTGAAACTTTCGACACTGTTCAACTAAGTGTTTAAGGGATCAACACATACATGACACGTTAAACATCCCTTGGAACTGAGGGAGACTGGCGCCACTTTTCCTCCCCATTCTCCGAAAACAAATCAGGTAATTATCTCCGAAAATCAATCAATAACCACCAGAGTTTGCAAAAGAATGAGGGCGTGCGAGAGCAGAGACAGAGCAGGAGTGCGACAGATTCAAGGAGTCTATTTCAGGATTGGCACTTTTCCAACTGTACCTCCAGATAATCCAGAACATTGTGTAGAAACACACACGATGAAGGATTTATATTATTATGAAATGCAGGCAGGCAAAAGCAAAATCACGATCGAAATGTAGTTATAATAGTTTGCATTCTTATAAAAATTACTAAAAAACCCAAAGCTCTAGTTTTGAGATATCGTCAAATTAAACTTTCAAATCCTTAGGAAAAATATTAAAAATAATTTTACAGACCCCAATCAATCTACTGCTAGATCTACTTGCGTAACATTTGAATAGTGCAATCGGCTAGTATCATGATATGTGAAAAATTTTATTTTTATCTTTTTTGGACAGTAATTTTTATCAAAAGACGGATGATACATATCTCAGTTTATCTTTTAAATAAATTAAAAGCTAAATAGAAATAATTTTACTAAAAAAGGGGAAAAGTATGATATTAGTACACATATGCACATAACGATATAGGTACGTAGTAAAGTAAGATTGAGAGTGCAGAATATATACGAATAAATAATTTTAAAAATCCAGGCGTGTTTTTTTTCTTTTCCCCCCTTACATGTTAGTTATTTAATAAGTTTTAAGTCTAGGCCTAGATGTAAAAAACGGTATGAACATCCAAAAAATCATTAAAGTCATTAAACATTTTTTAATTGCAAGGAAGCCTTGCGACAGTGTGTTAAAAAGGCATGTTTAAAAAATCATGTGAAAACATTAATGACTAATTATTTGAAAATGGTTTTGCGATGTTACAGGATTATGCTCATGCGCACCACACGCTTAAACATTTGGGGGGAAAATTCAAATACGGAAAACAAATTACTATCAGGCGAGTCTTTCCGCACTTCCAAATGCAAATTTTCATCGTCAAGTGCACCATAAAATAAAATTTGCAGTTGGTTTAACACGCTATGATTGAGGCAAATTGAATTTAAATTCACTAAATTTTGTGATAACGTTTTATTTATTTTTTATTTTTGTTCTTCACGCGCTCCATCTGACCTGGTGGCAAGATTTGGAACTAGTAGTCTCTTATTGTAGATTTATTTTCGTCGTGTCCAAATAACGCACACATCAACTTTCGATGACGACGTACGTCTGTTAGAGCAAGCTCTACGTTGGGAAAAAAAGGTAAAAACCACTAGCAAAATACAGCCAACAAACGATAAATATAATTGACATTCTTGAGACCAAACAACTTGCTTTCTACTTCCTTACTGAATTCCCCGCATCAGTGTGAAACTCACTTCTTGGTAAACCCACTCAAAGGCGTAAAAAGGGAAAAAGACAAAAAAAAAAGTAAATTTTTCTACTTTCTTTCAGCTTGAAATAAAAATTGATGCGGGGACACCACTTCAATGAACCTGCACAACTGCCAGACATGGACATGCGAATATAGATGGGGAAAATTTAATCTGGCACGAATGAAGAACAACAATAAAATAAATAAATAAATTAAAAAAAAAATTAAGAAAACTTTTAAAATATATGATAGACAATCAAAAAACAAGAGCACTGACCGGATTAACGGACGTTCCAGTTAAAAAACTCCGAATTAACGAAATTTCACTGTGCTAAGTGCGGAAATAAAATGTAGGTCTGATTTGAAAGAGTGGAACAAAATATCAACAAATTAATGAAAGCAAATAACACAGAGCAATGCATATTTCATTCGAACAAAAGGCAAGCTAAATATCGATAAGCATTCTCATTCTGAATCAAAGTAGGAGAAAATGAGTTTAGAACACTCTCCTGATGAGCACCGGAAATGATCCGTTATTCATGGGGTTGTTTAACACACCTGGTCGCGTTCTATAAATATTATCCCATTATGCCCGGAATGATAAATGATGTAGCTGTTTTTGGAAAATGAATGAGCTAGGAAATGAAGAACAATCAAACTAAATTCAGCAAACATTATAAGATTTTTTTTAAAAACTTAGCTAATTGATTTGAGTAGTTGGATCACAGAACAGCAAAAATGTAATGATTAATAAGTATGAGTAATGTTTGACTTTTTAACTATTTATTCAAAAAAAAAAACAGGTAGAAAAAGAAAAGAATATTTCTGAAAATCGAGATGAGAAACACTCAAGGTTCAGTAAAACGAAAGAAACTTTGGCCAATCAAAATGTATTTTCCGTTCAATGGAACTTCCGTTCCAATGGAATGAAAGTTTTCAATTAAATTTGTTACAAATGAATGTGGAATAGCTTTTGGAATTTTTCTGTAAATACAGATATTAAATTCATCAAATCACCTGTATTTAGCGATTTTTTAATTTTTTAAAAATTTCTAATGGGCTGTTGTTTGCTTCTGCCAATTGCAGAGTGCGTTCCCGGGAAATTGGTACCATCTCTTTCAGCAGTAAGTGTGGTACCATCGCTGCATGATAATTTTGACGTCCAGTTTTTCACCCGAAGGGTGAACACCCGGACTCTGTTGATACGAAATTGCACTCGGAATTTAATTTAGCCGAGAGCATCCAAGCCAAATGGCTACTCAAACTTAAGGGATCTTTTACATGCCGCATAATCATACGACATGGGCGCAGACGATTTTCTGCATCCGGAAAATCCACCGGCACTACCAGTCTCGATGCTCTGCCCTGGGGTGCGCCTTACCACGACACCACCACACCGGCATTTAGCGAAAAATTCACAGCATAAAAATCATCACCCAATTATAAAATAAGTACGATAAGGTCAAATAGAAAAATCCAAAATTGAACGTCTTGACGAGTTTACCAAAAGAAATTTCGCAACGAGTTCGGTTCGATACAAATAACAAAAATATTCAATTTTCTTCCAATGGAGGCAGTTCAAGCGACCTCATAGGTCACGTGGCAGCGACGAAAGCAATGTAAACAAAGGAAGCCGTAGTAGCATCGCGTTACATAGAGTTCGACAAATCTAATTAAAAACTAGGCCTAAACAAAGTTCTTCTACATTACATAAAATTAACACTAAATAAAACACTATAACTATTGTAACAATCAATAAGTTTCTTTTATAATTATTAAATCAAATATAAATACTGGGTTATAATCAGAAAAAGCTGTGAACATAGTCTAATTAATTTTAAGATAACTAATTTTGCCCAGTGAACTCCACGTAGAACTCAGTTGAAAATATTAGTAAACAAAGAGCGATCACGTGACAACGATGATCGCTCATGAGTCCCTCTAGCGGTGAATTGCCCGCATTAAAAAATAGTAACATCCTTTATTCTGTCCATTCCAGGCTTGCCCAAGTGTATGCGTATGACTTAAAATTGCAGCATGAATTAAAAAGATAATTTAAAGTTTCAAACAAGTATACCAGCGTATACTTTAGAATTTAAAATGAAGTACAAATATTTTTTCTTAGCAGTTAAAAGTTTACTTTAAACACCTAGTTTACCTTCTGTTACCGATAAGCTTGTCTTATTTTTACGAGCTTTTTCAATAATGATTAAAAAAGTAGGAAATAATGATTTCCTTTTAATTTTTCAATGATAAAAATAAAGTAAATATATTTTTTTTCTTAACAGTTGAATTTTACTGAAAATTAAACACCTTGTTTAGATTCTGTTATCGATAAGTTTGTATTATTTATACGAGCTTTTATAATAACGAAGAAAAAAAAGTGGAAAATAAGGATATCCCCCCCTTTTTTTTTTCAATGAAGAAAAAAATAGAAAAGGAAGCTTTACTTCTTAACAGTGTTTAGACATCGTGTTGATTTTTGGGTTAGGTCGAGATCAGATTCATGATAATCGGTTTATTTCGGGTTTTGAGTTCGAAAATATGTACATAATCCGATTAGTACGAACTGGGTCGGGCGAGAAGTTGTAAATTCAACAAAGTAAGACTAACTGGGTGTTTATTTTTTAAAAGAATATAATTATGGCTTATATCATATGAAACCTAAACTTAATATTCATTGTTTGCCTAAATATCATCAGGTTTTTTTGAAAGCATATATCTTATATATAAGCAGCTTAAGTGTCTGTTTGTCGCCGATAGCTTATTCCGAATTTCTTACTCCGAGAAAACTGCATCGTGCTGCAGTGATTTTAGTGATCTGTGAGATAATCAATTTTCTCAAGTGAATTGACACGCTTCACACCTCATATTTTATATGTATAGAGGATGATTATAATTATTGGTACCTTATTTGTACTCTCGTAGAGCTTGTTATATATGTATGTCATTGAAGTTTAGGATATATAGACCTTGCAAAAAAGAAATATGCAATAAGGAAATAATAGTTCAAATTTTTACCATCAGGTGAGAGTCTATGAATAGTGATTTTTATCCTCAAGCTATATCACTTAAAAGCTTCACTTATTATCTTATATATAAGCCGCTTAAGTGTCTGTTTGTCGCCGATAGCCCCGAGAAAACTGCTGCTGCCATCTGCACAATTGTTTCTATAATGAAAACGACTAATAATCAAAACATTTCTCTAGCATTTTGAGTGAGGCATCGCTAGATTTGCAATCTCCGTTAAAAATTAATGTAAACAAGAATTTAATTTAATCCTTCTTTCTTTGTTTTAATTTATTTATTGTCTGCGCTTTATATATATATTAAAGTGGCAGCGCTCTTTTTTCCAGGGTTTCGTTAAAACTATTGTTTTGACGATGATTATTTTGGATACAAATAAATATTTTTCTATAAATGATATTTTTATTTTACAGATTATTACAACAGAGATGTTTTTTTCCGGTAAGAATATTTTTTCCGAAATTATTATATGTTTATTATTTATTCATTAAACTTTACGTTCTACCTGATAAATATCTCTTTGATTTGATGTGCATTTCCGGTTACTGGGAGAATTGTATATTTATAATATCTAGAACAGCGGTCATTTCGTATCACCGCCCGGCTTACTAGTATATATATATTTAAATTTCTAATGGGCTGCTGTTGGCGTCTGCCAAATGCAGACCTAGTGCGTTGCCCAGAGATTGGTACCATCGCCGCATTTAAATTTTGACGTCCAGTTTCTCCACCGGAGAGGGCGAGCAAAGCAGATATTTTAGGCGTTGTAAACTGCTTAGAAGTTCCTCGTGCAACGCTTAGAGAGACAAAATGCAATTTGTTTTAATAAAATAAACTTAAAACTAAACAGCAAAGGTATTATAAATAAGGTGTAACAAATTCAATACTAATTTAATTGAAAGACTGACTAACTGTTCAATGCAAAGTTCTAGCTAGATTGTAGAATGATCTCACAATACTATAATTGGTAAAACAAATGTTATCTAACTTAAAGAATGCTTTTAAGTAATCGATAACAGCATCATTTCTCTCTCCGCCCACCCCCTCTCTTCTTGAAAAATCAATACCGATTTAATTGAGAGACTCTGACTAATTGTTCAAAACAAAGTTCTAGTTAGATAGAATAATCTCATAATACTATAATTGGTTACACAAATGTTATCTAACTTAACGAATGCTTTTAAGTAATCGATAACGGCATCACTTCTCCCCTTCCCCCTCTCTTGCTGAAGCATCTGACGACAAGAGTATCACCAGAAGTATGTGATAACTTCGTCGATAAGGAATTGAAGTTGAAATTTGTACCTTACAATGAATCAAATTCAACAACAAATCTGAACCGATGAATACTTAAGAAAGATTATAACATTTCAAAAGGGGAAAAAAAATATCCGAGTGAATTCAAAACGATCTCAGGTGTAAAACGTATCAAAGCTACGATAATCACAATTCAAGGAACATACACTGCAACTTCAATTCAATTTGAAATCCAATTTCTTGAATTAAATTAGGCACGCTTCCAAATACGGTAGTACTTTTCTGCACGGTTTTCCACCCAAAGACGCGTGTTACTTTATTGTTTAACTTCAATTTTGGGGCGTCATTTACGTTGGTTTAAATTGTTAAAGAATTGTTAATTTTTAAAAGCATCAATACAATCCACAGAAGAAATAGTTACAGGTAGAATTCAATTGCCGTGAACTATAGATAAATCGATGATACACTAGCATGATCGATCGGTGAAACAACATAACCAGAAACAGAAATCACATAACGAATCTATTTGCGCGTTGCCTCTAAAATCTAAGTCACGTTATACAAATTTATAAAGAGTATTTTCATGCCTTGATTTTGCTCTTATTATTTTTTTTCCTTTATGGTTTATATGATTTAGCATATTTGCTAACTTATTAGGGTCGGAATTTAGAAGAATTTTCTCAAAATTCAGAAAACAGCGGAGAATTTCGAGAGCGTAATCCATCGGTGAAACAACATAACCAAAGATAACGATAAGGCATCTAATTTGCGTGTTTGACTCCTCTAAAATGCAGATCACCCCATACAAACTTAGGAATAAGCCTTTTCTAGCATTGATTTTGCTTTAATGTGGCTTATTTATTTATTTATTTATCTATTTATTGTCTTATTTGGTTTATCAGTTACAATAACTAGTTTCATTATTTTTTGCCTCAATGTTTTAGAAACTGCTGTAATTTTCAGTAAAAAAAACACGCCCTGTTTTTTCATCTTTTTCAACTGGTACCTATGTATTTTTGTATAATTATCAGGGATTTGGAGCGGAGCGTGGAGTACGAGCGCGGAGTGGAGGAGCAACGAGGTTTTGCTCGAAACTAGAGCGGAGCCGGAGAAAAATTGTTGAGCTCTTTTACTCCGTTTTTTTATTTATTTACTTTTAATTTTTTATCATATAAAAATATAAATTAACTAAAAGAGAGATACATTAATAATCTATTAAAAATTTCTGGAGCACGAAACGGAGCCCCTTTTGTTTGACAAAATTACTCCTTTATGCAAAAAAAACGCCTTTAAAAAATTACGGGGCATATTTTTCACTCTTTTGCAAAATTCTTAACACAACTCTAATATTTGGACAGCAATTTCACTTGAACTCGCAGTCATCCTCATGAATTCATTAAAAATATCCACCGAAGAAGGCATTATCTTAACAGAAAACGACCCAATATATTTTCACTAATAAATCCCGGACCAAATTAATCTTAGATAGAGGAATTCGTTTAGCTACTGATGCCAAGAAAACATTTGTAACCTTCCGAGGAACTCATAAAACTAATTCCTAAAATAAAACTGCATGCAAGTATAATTCAGCCAATCAATATCCTTGCCGGAGTAGAAGACAGCGAGCGGGCCAGATCCATTTCTACTTGAAGCGGATATGGCCTTTTACTTGTAGTAGAGTTACCAGTTACGATTAAATTTTGTGGTACGATACGATACTAACATCATGCAAAAAACAAACTATGGTAAAACGATAGTTAAAAATTTGTTTTATGATAAGCATTGAAAAATAACGTAATATTTGTTTCTATTGTCGTAACTTACGGACTTTAACACATCTGTTTCTATTCGTTAAAAACTATTTTCATTCATAATTCAACTTTTAATTTTCGATTCTTTGGAATGGCAACATCTTTGTTTGTTTATATCTAGCGATTTTTCTTAAGCCGTTAAATTTTAAAGCCCTTTTTAAAATGGCTAATAGCCCGCAGATGTTCTACGGGGAATCAGCTAGTTCATCAAATTTGGCGATTATAACGTCGAGTTTATTTTGATCATGCTAACTTAAAGCGAACGCGTTGTAAATCATTGTCGCCGCCGGGCCTATTGCGCTCATCAATTGCACTTCTGCTGATTTCGTACTAAGTCGAGTGGCAGTTGAATAAAATTCAAATGCTTGCTTCCATGCACTGTTCTCATTTTTCATTCCATTGTTTCAGAGAAGCCTTCACTCAAACTCTCATTATAATTGTTTTTAATGTTAACTGTTTAATGGCAACAAACTCTTTTTAACAATGAGTTTTATACTTATTAACTAATCATTTACTCAACAAAGACATGTTGCCGCCGGCTATCTATAACAATATGACATTAAAATTATACAGGAGGTTTGCCTGACAAAGGAAAAGGGGAAACAATTAACTAATAAAGTATTTCCGCAGTTTTTAATTGATATCACTAAAACTCGTCAATAGCTATTTAAAAAAAAAAGAAGTAAGAAAATCGGCTTGAAAGACAGAGGAGAAAATGGTTCTTAAGTATTTGTCTTTGACTATTTATATATAGATTAAAAAACATCTCTCTACAAGAATGTTGATAGTTATAGTACATGTATGAAAAGCAACTACAACCGGTAATCTAGAACGGGTTGTAGGGACAGGTGTTGGGAGCATGGTAACGTATCATGCTCCCAAAAGTCGGATTTGCACCTTGACAAACGCTTACACGAATACTTTTATTTTAAAAAGGAATTCTTAAGGATTTATAGTTTTACAAAAAAAAGAATGAAATTTTTTTTGCTATCGTTGAAGTTAATTCAATCGCCAATTGGGGTTCAAACGTGTGTTCTCAACGTGTTTTCATAGTTTTCTTAGTCTCTAAATTTTTAATCGATTTTGTTAAAACGCGTTCGGATTGCAGCAAATCCTTGTTTTTTTTTTTCAGAATGCTGCAAAATTAATATTATTCGAGGCAAAAATGCTGCTTTACTCGGAGGTACCCTAACAAATTATTGACATGGTTAACATTTACGTGCTGCGAACATATTCAGAGGTCGATTCAGCGTTTTTAGCAGGGTCCTTTTTTTTTGCGAATTTTACAAACATTTTAGTGAAAAGCTAAAAGTTAAACATAGAGAGAAAATTTATTATTATTATTATTATTTTTTTTTTGCCGCTTATCAAATAAATAATTCTGTAAATAGTACGATTTGGCAGATCAGAATTTTGTAAAGTGTCCGTTTTGATTGATTGGAATTTCGTGAAATGTCTGTCCTTTTCGATTGATTGGGATTTTGTGAAGGGTTATTTTCGATTGATTGGAACTTTATGAAAGGTCCGTTTTGATTAATTGGAATTTTGTGAAGGGTCCTTTTCAAATGATTGGAATTTTTTGAAGGGTCCTTTTCAAATGATCGGAATTTTGTGAAGGGTCTCTTTCAAATAATCGGAATTTTGTGAAGGGTCTCTTTCAAATAATCGGAATTTTGTGAAGGGTCAGCTTTGATTAATTGGAATTTTGTGAAGGGTCCATTATGGTTTGGAATTTTTTTTGTGAAGGGTCCGAAAACGGACCTGAATTTCCTCTGGAGCGACCCCTGATATTAGTGCACTAACAAAACTGCTGCAATCTTTAATGCAGTAAAAAAATTACTTTTAATGCAAAACACCAAAAATTTAAGAATACTTCGAAAATACTGCAATGTAAATTGAAAAAAAAAAACCTTATTTAATCGGATTATTAATGCAAATTTCTGGCTAACACTTTTTTTTTTTTAATATAAGAAAGAACTTGCTAACTTCCACATTAACATTTGTTTCATCCACGTATTTTGAAAAATATACTTCCGCCATTGAAATATTCTAACAGTTACGAGTGTACTAAAGAGGAGCAGAGAGGGGGATAAATTCTTAAGAAAGATTCCAAGAAAAGTCAAAACAACTTTCCCTTTTGTAAATACATTTTATATTGCACTATTACCTCACAAAGTTTGGTGAAACCAGACTATCGACAGCTCAAACCAGCTCTCAGCTTAATTTCTTCGAACTAAGAAGGGTTTACTCAACGAGATCGACAAGACGATAATAAAAGGAGCAATTGCAATGAATAACCATCAAGCGATTCCTATTATTTGAAATTAACGTTCGATGCAAAAATGCGACTTTTTTTAAAGCCCTTAATTTTTGCAGTGCAAACATGGCTAAAAGTCAATCTGGATATCTGAAGTGATTTCAACTATAAACTGCAAAACTGTAGTGTTTAAAATCACTTTTACGATACTGATTCTCTTATTAAAAATAAAAGAAATGTTCGACATGAGAAACTTATTTTACACACGAATGTTTAGCTTTTGACGATTTGAACAAAATAAAGAAGCGAACAAATAAGTTATACAAATTAAAAAAAAAAAAAATCGTAAGTATATTCAGTGCATTTGAAGCTCTAAACAGCGATTCAGGGGTGCGACCAAGGGGGGAATTGGGGATCAAATCCCAGAACCATTAGTTTTTCATTGATTTTAAACAATACTTTTTGATCTCAGTATTGTAATGCATACACATGATACACGTAAGGTCGAACCACTTTCATCCCTCTAGGAGAACATTTTGGTTGTGCCTTGCAGGAATCCCCCCAAGCTCAAATCAAATATGAAAAAATAAATAATTAAGAAGTTTCTGAGAGCCACTTTTTTTTTTTACTTTCCTACCAATAACAGTTAGAAAGCCCTGCTGTAACTTTGAAAGATCTCCATAACGTTTGCCTTTAGCATTTAAAAAGATCATGAAAAAAACATAAATAAATTTAAATACCGATTGTTTCATTGACAAAATTAAAATTTTTCAAAAATAATTATTGAAATTATTAAAATGCATCGATTTGCTGATCTAAAAAAGGTAAACAAAATAAATAGTAAAAGCAAATTTACATGGGATATAATGCACAGAATTAAAACATTAATCGACAAATGTTTCCATGTGAATTATACAATTGTACAAAAAGTGCACCTTTACAAATATTTCAGTCCTTTTACATCCACGTGAAAGACAGGTACAACAACTTTTTTGGCGATTGCGTATATATAAATATTTGTTTACTGTTTCGATGTTTGTATATAAATTCGATTATATATCAATATTTGTTTATTATTACACATTTAAAATTTTCTGCAATAATTTTTAAAAAATTGAGAAGCAAGCTTAAAGTGAAAGAAGTATTTTAATAATCTATGGTTGAATCTGTCGTCAGAAACAGAAGTTAGAAAATGAAATAATTTTACAATACCAAACTTACCTACAATGAAAAGTTTCCCAGCCGGGAACTGCAAGCAATTGAAACAATTTTAAGTTAATTTTATTTTCCCCGCGTCCATCATCACCCCGCGAAAAATCTCCACGGTAAAACAACGAGATAATGAAGGGGGGAAAAAAGTAAACAACACTTGCCTCGTTAACAAATAGAACACTTCCCGACTCGTTCCAGGAGGGGCGTGTACTCGATCGTCAGGGCAACCCCAAACTCGCCGGTTGAGTAAAAACGAATCAAAACAAGAATCCGCAGCAGAGAAATCTTGAATTAAAACCCCGAGACTTCAAAAAAGGCCGACTTCCCCGTTCCAAAAAGCGGCGCAGCACGCTTTAACTTCGTTCTTCAGCTGGCTCAATCGATGTGGCCAGATTCCGAAGTACGGGTATAACACGTAAAAGGCAGCGCCAAGGAGGATGATGGGTAACTGCTCTGCAAATGTAGGAAAGCCGGCCGGCGTTCGCTGCCTAGAACCTTGCGCAGAAATTTCACACGCCACGCGATTTTTCAATTAAACGAGCACAAAAATCTAGGGGGATCATGGGGATAAGCGATCGGGACACGTTTTTCCCTAGCATCCCATAACGGGATGCGATCGTTTTCATTCCAAACGCACATAGGTTGGGAGCGTACCGTACCGCTCGCTAATAGTCGATTCCTCCATTTTTTTTTTACAAACAATTAAACAAAAAGAATGATTAAGAATGAAGAATCGATAGCTATAAACTAACTTCCAACAACTAGGCAAACTTTTATCTTCTTCAATAAATTTAAGGAAATGAACTTTAAGCACAAGCTATTGCAAAGGGATCTGGAGCAGCGAATTTTTGGAGTTGCTCCGCTCCCACTTCCAATTCCTCCCGTTTTTTTTTTTTTACAAACAATTAAAAAAAATATTAAATTCGGAATGAAGAATCGATAGCTATAAAATTAAATGATACATTTTTCTTCCATCAACTTAGGCAAACTTTTTTCTTTGTCAATAAATTTAAAAAAATGAACTTAATTTTATTTATCAACACAAGCTATTGCAAAGGGATCTGGAGCAGCGAATTTTTGGAGTTACTCCGCTCAGACTCCAATTCCTCCGTTTTTTTACAAACAATTAAAAAAAAATGAAGAATTGATAGTTATAAACTTAAACGATACATTTTTACATGGTTTTATTTAACTTGACTTGTGGCGGAATTTTGTAAGGCGGTTTTCGACAACTATTACTGCATCAATTATCTTCAAATTTTGCACACAAGCTTATCTACGATGACAATACAATAATCCATCCATTTTATAATTTATTATAACGTTCATTAGGAAAAAAAAATAAAAATTTTCGCTCTGAGGAAATGATCAGCATTATCATTTGCCGTTTGGCAACAATAGTTTTGTTTGGATAATGCAACGATGTTTTGAATTTAAATAAAACCATGTAATTTAAAACATTTTTGGCGATTTAATATTATTCTTCCATAAACTTAGGCAAACTTTTTCTTTTTCAGTAAATTTAAGGAAATAAACTTAATTTTCTGTATAACCACAAGCTCTTGCACAGGCATCTGGAGCAGCGAAATTTGGAGTTGCTCCACTCTTACTTCCAATTCCTCCGGTTTTTTTCACAAACAATTATAACAAAAAAAAAAAAAAAAAGATTAAGAATGAAGGAAGAATCGATAGCTATAAACTAAAACGATACATTTTTCTTCCATCAACTTAAGCAAACTTTTCTCTTTTTCATAAAATTTAAGAAAATGAAAATTTTCTGTATAAGCACAAGCTATTGCAAAGGGATCTTAGAGAAGCGAATTTTTGGAGTTGCTCCGCTCCCACTTCCAATTCCTCCGTTTTTTTTACAAACAATTTTTAAAAAAAGAGTAAAATGAAGAATCGATAGCTATAAGCTAAAACGCTACATTTTTCTTCTATCAACTTAGGCAAACTTTTTTCTTTTTCAATAAATTTAAGGAAATGAACTTAATTTTCTGTATAAACGCAAGCTATTGCAAAGGGATCTGGAGCATCGAACTTTCGAAGTTGCTCCGTTCCGACTACTAAGCACTTGCTACCACTCTACTCCAGCTGTACTCCAAACTCCGAATATATTTAATAGGAATCATATTTATCAATTTTATTTCGATAATTTATTAATAGGTGTGATAAAATTTAAAAAGTTATTTAATAGTCGCTTTATTTATCAATAAATACTATAATATATTATATGCAAGGTGTTGCGAACAAATTATATAGTAAAAACAACGTTTTTTTTTTGGGGGGGGGGGGGTTGGGGGGGGGGGGTGGATCGAGCAAAATCTCTTTGCCCCACAGCCCCAGAACTCTACTCTTGGATGCAGAATAAAACGAACTTTTTAAAAAACATGCGTCGGAAGGTGGGTAAATTTCAATAATTACATGAATAATAATTGAGCAAAATGAACTCTGGATATTTGGATCATTTCGGTATTTTTTGAGTATTATTATTTGCTCCCGTGTTTCCCATGGAGACATATTGTTTTACAGCCGATTTATTACCGATCCAGAAGGTATGGAAAAATCGTTGAGATCGGGAATTTATCCGTCATATCGTTTAGAATGAATCCATTATTGCGCTTGTAATTATAATAAAAACTATTATGATAAAATTATTATAATAAAAACAATCTAAGTTTTCATTCCTTCGTCTCATAATTATATATTTTACCACCAATTAGAATCATAGTTTTTTTTTTAAAATAAACACACTGTTATGGCCCTTCCTTGGCATATTAGAAACCCGCCAACTTGGCGCGCACGACTTTCTAGTTTTGGCAACGCTTTTATGTTCTTGTGCTAAGTCAGTCGCTTTAGTACGTTCTCTAGTAAGGCACGCTTTGGTTTTATGTGGTTTTCGATCGTAGAATATTCTGTCCATATGGTTAGCCTCTAAAGCAGTGGTTCCCAAGGTTGCCAGGGCTCCGACCCATCGAATAAAAACTTCCAAACTTGGGACCCACCTCTTAGCTGTCTTAGAAAAAAGAGGGCATAAATATTGGTAATGCTCAGATCCCCTCGTGGCGAGATGCGGAACTACTTAATGCTGTCTTATTTGTTCCAATTGAAATTAAAAACAATTTTTTTAGTGTTACGAATATGAATGAAAGACTGTTGAAACAAGAAACACAACTCAAATAATTTTGTTTAATACTTAAATAACTGCAAGGTTTTTTTACAAAGTTATTTAAATGGGAAGGATGTATTTCTATCTTATTTCTCTTTATTCAAGTTTTAGCATCAACTTCAATTTTAGTTACATCTAATCGCAGACTTCCTATTTTTTTAAATTTATGTGTACAGAGGCCAGGGCCCACTGAATATTCGCTCGCGACCCACCAGTGGGTCGCGACCCATAGTTTGGGAAGCATTGCTCTAAAGCATTTATCAATGTATGTAATTACGTAAATATGAAATATAGTAGTATTAGAATGAAACTTCGTATATTATTGTCGCAAATTATACACCCATTCGATACAGTCCACTTAGAAGATATTTTTCATCGACGTACGAACACACACTCTCAGAAACGCATGCTCAAATCTCACGAAACTTTCGTCGTATTTGACGAAATGGCTTCGTGAAAAATGCTCCGAGTAATCCTTTCGTCAAATGTATATACTATATATACATATATTTATTTGTTTAATTTTATTCTTTCTTTCTTTATTTATTTATTTATATATATTTTTTTTTTTTTTTTTTTGAGGGCAGGAGGGGGTTGTTGAATGGTTTTTGCAAAACAGTGCATGTAAAACATTATATATATACTAATGAATAAATAATAATCCGTAAGTATCACATCTATACCTACTAAAGATGAACTTGAAAAAAGCGATAGGTGATAAGATTCCAATTAAAAGTATTCGCAGCACGGAGCGGAGACGGAGGACATACTTGGAAGTCGGTCGTCTACACTAGTATCTAATCTTTCTCTCTCTATCTCATTTAGATTTCGTTCCCAATTACAGTGCAACCCCGCCATTCGTCCGCCTCGCTATTTGTCCCACTTGTTCAAGTAAACTTCAATTCGCCATTCGTACTTGTCCCGCGATTCGTACGGCGCCAGAGGACAGCTGGGTTGCCAGTTTGGCTTTTTTAAGGAAAAAAATCGAGAAATTATGCTCATTTTGAACTCGTCTGGAAATAATTTGTCTGGCGTTTTGGATTTTTTCTTTTTTAATTTTAATACTTTTTCTTGAGGTATTTTACTGACAATTTTAACTTTTTAAGGGGGCAGCAAGAGGAAGTGGTTAAAGAACTTTCTTCTTCAGAGGAGGAAAGAAGTGAGGAAAGCATTTCCTTTACAGAAATTAAAGTCCGACATCCTAACCATAAGGCTACCACGGCCTCTAAAATTTCTTTACATACAATGATAAAGTGATCCCAGTTAATGAAAAAAAAATCGTCCAATAATAGAAATTCAATTCACTACGAATCATATCATATCAAACAAGAAATCGAGTTCAAAATAATTGATTAGATTAAAGTAAACTTAATATATAGAATAAAGAGAAAAAATATCCCGATGCATTAAAATTTCAGGAGAGACATCCACGTTGGTTGATCCTGGAGAGTAATTAATTTAAATTCCGACATTCAAACAAAAATCTCGTGACGAGAATAAGCGAACATCACTGCGACAAAAGGACTCGACGTCGATGGAATAATTAATCCGGGAAACTAAAACCATTAAGAACAAACTGTTGCCGGGGCGTTGGCAAGTGGCCACGTTGGCATGGGACCGAAATTTTGGGAAAAAATTGCTGCTAGCAACTTATTTTTCTTGGCACGTCAACAGGCCGAGGGTGGGGGGGAATAACTTGATGCGCAACACATGTCCGATCCACTATGTTCGAGAAGGAAAACAACGTGATGGAAAAAAAAGGTTGATTATTAATAAGAAATGGGAGGAGGTGGAATGTCGAGATTTAGTCAACATGTCGTCCATTTCGGTTTCATCATCAAAACGTTTAGGAAGCGTGAAATAATGATATTGACTCGCATCCGTGGGTTTAATTTTCGAAACTTTAAACACGTGTTCAAACATATAAACACAGTTGACGGGGAGCTAATATTTAAATTGATGCCAAAATGTGTTTGATAGCACAAACTTAAATGGTTGCTGCTGAAATAACGCGAGTGACAGACAAATTAAATATGTAAAGAGGAAGTCGGAGAGCGAGGTAAGAGAAAGGATCCACCCCCGATCCCCCGGTCCGAAGAATAAATGCCTTCGATCAAAGTTTGCGCTTTTTTTTGCCAAACTAGATACAGTAACCGCTTGTTATATGGCGCATTCGGATATATCGCGCTTTTTCTGTGTCTCCCAAACTTTTAAGTTTGAGCTCTGACGGCATCGGTTATATCGCGCATTCGGACATATTGCACTTTTGTGCTGTCCCAGACAAGCGCGATATAACGAGGGGCTACTGTATTACAAAAAAAAAAAAAAGGAAAACCATACATGCAATTTTTATTATATAGTGTAAACAATACTTTAACAATAATTCATTTTCAAAAGTTAAATTTACCAGACCAGTCATTTTGACTGTTTCGAAGCATCAATTGTGCCTCATTTGTTACTAATTATAGTGCAACTTTCAATTGCGTTGGTGTTTCCTTATACACGGTAAGTAGAACAAGTGAATGTGACTAGAAAAGGTTGAAAACGCCCTGGTAAATCTAGTGTTAAAAAACCTAACAAAATAAATGACCCGGTAGTGGACTCAGTTAAGAACATTTTCGTACTCTTTTACGTGGCAAATTTTTTTCAAGGGACTTACATCAATAATTTGCATATTTAGCTCAATCGCCAACTATTTCTCTAAAAATGAACTACCTATAAAATGTCATTCGACAAAAAATTAGAATTTCTACGTCAAATTTACAAAACGCTTAATTTGTATCGACAGTGGATATTTATAAGACACGTATTTGCATTAGTACTGGACAGAAATGAATATCATCTATTTTATGCTGTTAACTTGGAGAAATAATTTTAAAAATGACTAAGGAACCATTCATAAATGATGGAACGCTTTTTTCCCCTATATCCCCCCCCCCAAAAAAAAAAATTGTTTAATGCTTAGCACAGAAAAGTAACATAATATTTGCATTTGTCATCGTAACTTACGGGGACTTTAAGAAATTAATTTCTTTTTCTTAAAAATATTTCCATTTAGAACACAATTCTTTATTTTCCGATTCTTTAGAGTGGCAATACTTTACTTTGTTTGTATCGAGCGATCATTCTCAAGTTTGATTGTTGAACTTACAGCCCGCAGATGTCATGCGGGATCAGTAAGTATGTATTAAAAATCAGCATTTCAAATTGTATATGGCATGAATAATAGTTAAGAGAATTGAATAATGAATGAAAATAAAGTTCAAAATTACTTACTTTTCTAGGTAACTTTTAATATCTTTACAGAAAGATAAGAAAAAAGTGGAAAAAAAGATTTTACTCACCTAAAAAAGAATAAGAACAAATTAAGATATTTAGCATAGAAGAAAAGTAATGAGCGACAAGTATATTAAAAATTAATATAAGTGATAAAAACATCTCACTAACGTAATTTTAAATGAGTATACATGGAAAAATTCATTCATTCTCATGTGAAAAAATAAAATTTTTTAATTATATTAACGCTACGGATCAATTTAGTGCCTTTGAGTGAGTATACATGGAAAATTTTAAGTGAGTATACATCGTAATTTTAAGTGAGTATACATGGAAAAAGTCATTGATTCTTATGTGAAATAAATAAAAAAAAATTTTAAAAATGTCTGAACACTGAAAATCAATTTAATGCTTTTGAGTAAGTATATATAGTAAGTTTAAGTGAGTAAACATGGAAAAAATCATTCATTCTTATGTGAAATTAATAAAAAAAAGAACACAATCTCAACACTGCGGATCAATTTAATGCCTTTGAAGTGTAGAACTAAATGCCAATGAGGGCTGAGAATAACGTAAAAATAAAAAGAAACACAGTGTAGTGAGAAGAAAGCCATAAAATTATATAAATGAAAATCCAACTGTAAATGCTACAGCCTACCAAACACTCAAAAACTCGAAAAATTACTAAAAATAAAGATTTTTTCCCCCACATTCAATATCCATAGTTTACATAATCAAGGTGTGACAATGACTGTAAAAATAAGAAGATGAAATAACACGTATACCCAGGAGCAACAATTCCATTTGGAGCCTTAGTAAAAGTCCCACATCATTCTAAGGTCCTCATAACCAGATAATATAACGGGCCCCTCCCCTTTATCGTTCGTTTTTTCCCCGTTTATTCTCCTCTCTTAGTTAAATTTCAATTTAAACACTCTGTCCTTGCCTAAAAAAAGTGATTTATATGATCTAATCGCTTATAAAAAGCAAGATGTTTAAGTAAAAAGCACAAAATTATTGTCATAGCTAACAAAGGAAGATTATCGCTGGCGTTGACTTAAAAGAAAAGTTAAAAAACAAAAAATGAAAAAAAATCGGATAAGTTTCCAATAAAAAAAAAACAGTATTATGAAGAAAAAAAATGATAAATTTTAAATAAAATTTCATTTTAGCTGCATTTATTTACTTTTCCTTCTTTAAAGCAGCAAGCGTTTTATTCTTACAGAAAACAAGTGGTTAACAACACAATTACTATAATTAATGCTCCTTTGTTGATGCTAATTGGAAAAACTCCTTCTTTTCTTTTAATGCAGGCAAAAGGGCCCCTTTTGACCCATAAGCCTCGTTACCATGGCAACGGTTTTGTGGGGCGTTGGGCTCACTCTGCTGACTTAAAACAGAATTTCAACTTTCTGAATATTGAAGATTGCACTATTATGTACATCAAACTAAGATTGAACCCCCCCCCCCCCTAAAAAAGGGATAGTCCTTAGGAGATTTCTTTTGTGTCAAGGGACTTTTATTCATTTCATTTTATTTATTAAAGTTAGCCAAGATCTGAAAATTGGCAGTATCCAGACGTTGATTTCAGTTAAATGTCATCACTTCTTGATAAGGAGTTAAAACCAATATGTAGGGATAATTGGGATAAAAGAATATTTTAAGGATATTTTGGAGGAGAAGTTAACAGTCAACAAAAATTATTTCTCAGATGGTAATATTATGACATCGCTGGCAGGGTGGGGTAGTGGCAAGGCACTGGCCTTGTACGCTCAAGTTCGCAGGATTAAACCTGGCCCAAGTCGGTGGATTTTCAAGATGCAGAAGATCGTCAGCGCCCATGTCGTATGGTTATTAGGCATGATAAAGAGTATCCGTTTGGCTTGGATACTCTCGGCTAAATGGAATGAATTCCTAGGACAATTTCGCCTCACTTAGAGCAGCGTTTCCCAACCGGTGGTGCGCGAACCCCCAGGGGGTCGCGTGGTGTTGAAAAGGGGTTCGCGAAAATAATATTGCAATGGCGGAATTTTTAAATGCTAACGAAAAAGAAAAAATAAAATTCTAAATTTTGATACATACTGTGACGAGGCGCAAAAATGACTTTTTAAATTATTTTTTTTTTCAAATAATAAGGAAAAGTTGTGAATTGGCATAGGAAACATACATATAAAATTTGAAATTCACTTATTTCTACTATTGCCTAATCTTGAAAAATTCGATAACTAAGTTATTCATTAATCTCAATTTTTTTCATTTTCTCCTGCAATTTCTCTCTTTTTTCCGCATTATCATGAAAAAAAAAAAAGAGTCGAAAATATGAATATTAAGTATTAAAATAGAAAATTTTGCATTTTTTCCGCCTAATTTCTCATGTATAGGCCCAAAGTGGAAGCGGAAAATATTTAATTTCAAAATTTGGACTCGAATTTATAATACTTTATTCCAACTTTTCGCATTCAGATATTTAGAACTATGTGTAAACTTTAATATTTCTGTAAATTTCCATAATTTTTGCGATTTTTGTACATTTCAATCCGGAAATGGAACGGAACAATATTTATTGATTTATTCAAGATTTTGTACTTACATTTATCATACCATCCGCATCTTTTTCACACGATCGAACAAATAATTATTTAAAATAGTTTTTTCGAATGCATATGTTTGATGTTTTATTAATAATTAAAAAAGAACAAATTATAAAAAAGAAATAATTTAAAAAATATTTTTTCATTTCTTGTAGCTATATTTTAGTTTTTATTTGAACTTTTCCTCCCATTACTAATGACTACTGAAGGGGTTCGCCACTTTCTTTCGTTTTTAGAACGGGTTCGCAAGGGAAAAAAGGTTGGGAACCACTGACTTAGAGCTTAGGTGCGCCATCTAGGGGGAAACTGAGGGCCAAAGTGGTAATGGCATCCGCCGATAGTGGAGCTACTTGAAGGAATGGAACTTCCGGGGAATGTACCAGGTCTGCAAAGATTAGTGACCATACGCCGCCCCATGGGAAAGAAAGAAAAAAAAGAGATAACATTTTTTCTACAACCCCCCTTTTTCTTTTATTACAGAAAGTTGCTTTTATGAAAATGATTCCCTTTTAAGGGATCATTCATAAACGATGTCACGATCCGAGGAGGGGAAATTGTGACAAAGGGTGACAAGGGGAGGGGGGTTCAATTTACCTGTATTATCAAAAAATACGTTTCTTCGAATGTTTACTGCCAGTCTTTCCCTAGCTTATGTAAAACTTTATTACCAATTTATTAAACAAATTGTGGTCTTTTCCTTTATATAGGGATCATTCATAAATGATGTCACGCTTCGAGGGGGGGGGGGGTTGTTCGTGAAATTGTGCCAAGGAGAGGGGGTAATAAGTGTGGCATCCTACATTACGCAACATAGCGTGACATGTGACAAAGGGGGGAGGGGGGGGGGGTCCGCTGAAGTGTAACATATTGTGACAAAGGGGGGGGAGGGGTTTGAGTATATGGGAAAAAAAGCGTGACATCATTTACAAACGTTCCCTAAGCAAAAATAGTCGTTTTTTTTTTATATTTGCTACCTAAATTTTTGGAAGGATTGTGCGCTTCTTGGCGTGTTTTGGGTTATCAGGCTCTTTGTAAGTATAATTCTGACAATTTTTCCTGGATAACAATGCATATGCAAAAATTCAAATTTCAAAATTTTGATAATATTATCAAATACCGATTCTTTTATTCAAAACTGGAGATAAAATCCGTTCCCCTTTTTCGACATCTATTCTTAACAGGTAATATGTTACTTCGCAATAAAGCATTCCGGCGCATATCCAAAAATAGCATGTTATCCCGGAAAGGTAAATGTAGCTTTCATAAAATCTCTTACGACACATATGATGCATTTAAAATATTCCCCGAATTCTATAATTAAATTTGTTCGAACGAAGAAGATTGCTCCCGGAGTGATTAGCTGAAGAAAGTGAAACTAAGAAGGACATGCGTTTATCTTGTTACACTAAGTATAGACCTAGAGGAAATATCTGCGATAAGATCTGAGGAAATGCGTCTGGAATACAAATCGAGCGTCTCCCCGCTTGGTTGAGACGTCGAAAAGCGCATCTGGAGTGTGTGGAGTTTCATTAAGTTAAGAGAAAGGACTTGTTGAAACTCTGGAATTCAATTTTCTCTCCGGAACGTGTGAAAAACAGATTAACCATTCGTCCGGTTGTTGTGAGTTTCTAATTAAGCTTCAGAAGCAACAGGAAGAGTAAAAAGTCGCAGTTGCTAACGATATTTAATTAAGATCAGACAAATTCAATTTGTGCTTTAAGTAATCGCAATGTATGCGCTTGCTTTAAAACAAGGTATTTTATAAAGAAAAAATTCTACTTTCTAATAGGGTGGGGAAAAAAACCTATAGGGACATCATGAGTAGTAATAACCTATGTATATATGGCATGTTATTTACTACCTATAGCTTACTACTTTCAACGCTAGTCCCTATAGGTTTCCCCCCCTCCCTATTAGAAAGTAGAATTTTTTCTTTATCTCACAACTTAATAGTTTAATAATTGTTGTTGTTGTTGTTGTGTCCTCGCGCTAACGGGGTCCTTATAGGCAGGAGTCCGACTTATGTCCCTTTGAGAGGTCTCTTCATTTTTGAACCTGCTCCGAGAAGAGAGACCATCACCTGGGGTTGGAACACCTGACGTATCGTTTCACCTGGAGGACGGTGGTGCCACTACGGATTTAACGTGCACCAGCTTCCTTTAGCTTACATGGTTCCAAAGCAACCTGCTCCGAGAGGTTGTCACCCGCCCAAACCACTGACCTCAGTCAATGTTGCTTCACTTTCTGTGCTCTGCGGGGGAACCGGGCTTCTACCGACTGGTCCACTGCCTAGACAGCTATTAATGTTACTAACCAGCATTAACTAAAAAGCAACAACCTTCTGCTTACCTTTAAACTTACTACTAGCTTGAACGTTTTTATAATTATACTATTACTAGTTAGAGCAACATTAATGCCCACAACATATCATAGATGAAAATTGAGAAGATAAGGAGGTGCTTACAATGAATAAGCACATAAAAAGTAAATGCTTACATTATTTGCACATTATCTCTTAATCGCTAATCAAGTTGCAATCAAAAAGAAAATAAGAATCCTAATGTTTGGGAGAAGGGAGTTAGCTCTGGGAGGGAAGAGTATTGTACAGATATTGAAATGTAACAACAATTATAATTATTTAATTTATTTTAAATTAGTTATTTAATTTATTTTAATTATTTACTTTTTAATCAGTCAATTTAATTTAACTTGAATTTAAATTTATTTTTTTTTGTAATTTTATTAGTAAGTTATTAATTCATTATTTTTTATTAAGTTAATTTTTATAATTTAATTTAATTATGTATTTTTTGATTATTTGAACGATTTTAATTAACTGAAGGTAAAGAAAATTCTGCTATTATACAACGTTTTCCCAAATCTTTACTCCATAAACTTTAGCTTTTTCCTCAGTAATGCTTGAAAATCCTCTTAAAAGACCAGCTCTTCTGTTGCTGACAGTGATCAATTGTTCGGGAGCGTTACCAAAAATTAATTACTTGGTGAGAATCCTTTTATCGATTATCAATATTAGGCATCGAAACGAATCAAGGCGAGGAAAACTACATATCGTATCCAAGGATTCAGCCACAGAGCACAGAAAAAATATAACAGAAATTCGAAATAACGATTCGATATAACGACGCACCAGATACAGAGACCACTCGATTATATGAGAATGTTTCTTACTAAAATTAAACCACCACTATTTATGACGGCGAAGCTTCGACTAATGATATTATTTTATTTCGATTTCTATAAGATGACTACTTTATTTCTAATGGGTTGCTGACGGCTTCAGCCTAGGCGTTCCTCCCCAGAGATTGGTAGCATCTCTTTCAGCGGCACCGCAATGAGTGTGGTACCATCGCCGCATTAGAATTTTGACGTCCGGTTTCTCCACCGGAAAGGCCGAGCACCCGGACTCTGT
This sequence comes from Octonoba sinensis, assembly GCA_038502835.1. Classification (NCBI taxonomy): domain Eukaryota; kingdom Metazoa; phylum Arthropoda; class Arachnida; order Araneae; family Uloboridae; genus Octonoba; species Octonoba sinensis. The sequence continues at coordinate 20,676,661 of CM076601.1, read as the reverse complement.
CGATGCGAAATTGCACTACGAATTTGATTTAGCCGAGAGCATCCAAGCTGAATGTCAACTCAAGGGATCTTTTACACGCCGCATAATCATACGACATGGGCGCAGACGATTTTCTCCATCTTGAAAATCCACCGTACTGCCAGGATTGGTCCTCAGACCGAGCGTACAAACCCCAAACCTTACCACGATGCCATCATGGCGACAAGGTCACTACATACGCTCAAGTATAGTTCTACCAGCTAACTCATACCTCTAACTGGCAAAGTGCCAAGAAGAATCCATTCATGTTCAAGGGAGAAACTGCTGGTGGAAGGAATGTGCCCCATTCTCCTCTCGGTTTTGTCTGTTTAGCATAATTTATTCCTTCCGAGCTGATGCTAGATGCCAGCTTGAAAATTTAGTTGCTTTCAACAAACAGAGAAGCAACATTCTAAGTCGCTTGTTGAATAACGCACCTGCAAAACGAGCTTCCCCAAAACTCGAATGGATTCGGCCTTTTCTGCCATGCGCAGTAGTGCCGAAGTGTCAAAACGCCGTGGCCGGACTATATGCTTAACAAGCATGTTTGTTCAACCAGACTGAGAATGTTTGTAGAATAACGTTTCACAGGATGACCTTGGCGTAAGGGTGAAAATGTGCCATCATGGGATTCAGTGAGCCATAGAAGGATTTAATGATGAACATTTTGTTCCTCCTCCATGCTCCGATGTTCCTCCGTTTGTTCGTCCTAAAAGCGATGAACACACAGTTTAACCACGTAGTTCCGACTCTTGGGCGTTTCTGCGCATGGCAGAACAGAAAGAATCCATTCGAGTTTTGGGGAAGTTTGTTTTGCAAGTGCGTTTATTCGCACGCGAATCAGAATGTTTTCTTCAGTTTGGTGAAAGCACCCAGATTTTTCATTTGCATCATTTCGGAAAAAGTAAAGTACGCCAAACAAACTAAAACCAACGGCGGATCTAAGGGGGGGGGGGCGATGGGGCGATCGCCCCCCCCCCCCTTGGGCTGATTCAAATGGATACTACAACGACACTCCTAAGTGAGTTTTCACTCTTTGTGCCCCGGGGACCAGCCATTTTTTTATGTTCTTGGAATCCCAGCCTAATAGCCCTTCAAGTTCTATGCTTTCCCCCTGTCCCTTTGTCCTTTAGTATTGCTGAGTTGCTAATCCTCGGAGTAATGGGAAAGAGATTCCTTGCTCTTTTCTTCTACCCATCAAACTGGTGACAGTTAGCCAACCCTTAGCACGTGGTGTAAATTCCTGCAGCATTTACGCTAAAACCTGGAGCCTGAAACATTTCATTGAACATTCATAATTACAGATGTTTATATAAATTGCACATACTCGTTGATGGTTTTTTTAGTACATATTTAGTATTACATTTTGAAAATTTTAGAAAATATATTACTAATAATTGCTATTATTTTGTAATTTATAGACATATCAATTCAAATTTAGAAAATGTATTTACAAGCCTACATTTTTCTTGAGAAAGCTTGAAGGAAATCCTAACTCGTATAAAACTTGGCTAAGGAGCAGAATGAGTGATGGTAGACTCACTGAATTAGCGTTATTGTATATCCATAAAGATTGGACGTTGAAAAAATTATAGACAGATTTGCGAAAGCAAAAAAACGTCAGCTTGTGTTCCTTTTATAAGGGCTTTGAATAAACGTATATGCATTGAAAAAATGTGCTAGTAAAATTTTAAATATCACTACACTAGCATTTTTTTTTTGTTGTTCCTGCTGTTTGAAAAAAAGGGGGGGGGGGCGGAGGGACTGTTGAAAAGGAATGAAGAATCTCCTCCATCCATCCTTACATTGAACCCCGAGATTTCCAAAATCGCCCCCCCCCCTTGAAGATTTTTTAGATCCGCCCTTGACTAAAACGAGAACAGAATATAGCACATTCTTTACACCGGCAGTTTCACCCTTTGAACATGAATAGATTCTTCTTGGCACCTTGCCAGGCAAGGAATCATTCATAAATGATGTCACGCTTCGAGGGGGAGGGGGGTTCGTGAAATTGTGACAAGGGGAGGGGAGGGGTAGCAAGAAGTGTGACACCATGCATTATGAAACATAGCGTGGCATGTTACACGCTGAAGTGTGACATATTGTGACAAAGGAGGGAGGGAGAAAAGAGTGACATCATTTATGAACGGCCCTTCTTGGCACCCTGCCAGGCAAAGGTTTTTTTTTTTTTTTTGCGGTAGAACTTCTATTTGTATTAACTCGTGTATGCAATAATTATTGCAATTTATATCTCACTACTACTCCCCCCCTAAATTCGTGGAATAAGAGAACGCCACTTTCGGAGTCATACCAGAATTATAATTAGTTGCTTTTCAAATAATCTTTAAGGCAATAACCGTAAAAAGGAGAGAAAAAAAAAAATTCGATGCAGTCAAAAGGAGAAATAATATTTTGATAAATTGTGGGTTGCAGGAGAAAAAAACGGCAACTTTTATGTATTTGAGGATCTGCTCTTTCCGCGCTGCTTAATTTTATTTCATTCTTCCCATCCACCCACGCGTTTGGAAGAAATCAATACCAGTTAAGTGTCAAAGACCGGCCGCGGAGAAAACTGGGTCAATCCAGTTCTTCTGTTAAATTGTTAGCAAGAGATTTTTCAAACATTAAAATATCTCCCCCCCCCCCCTATTGCTAATGAATGGGAACTTCATTTTCTAAGATTGCGGTTTTGACATTTTCAAACCGGAAAAAAAAGTATACAAAATTAAGACGATTAGAGACATTTGTAAATGTTGTAAAAATCGGAGATACACAGTGTGTCGAAGAATTTTTTAAGACTAAGTTTATAAAAAAAACTAGTAATTATATTTTGTTAAGTATTTTTATTCAAAATAAGCTCCTTCGGCTTCAATACATCTGTTACAGTGGTTTAACAACGATTCGAATGCCTGTTCCAGCTCACATTTCCTCCAAAGCTTGCGTCGAAGCTGTTTGTAGAGTGTCGGTATTATCAAAGTTAAAAAAAAAAGTAAACAAATAAACTGAAGTTTTGGCAGTGGATCAACTGATAGTTAAGGAGTGTCACGAATGCTCGACAACACAGATTGCGCCACTGTAAGCTGAGTTCCAGCTGTAGTCTTAAAAATTCTTTGACACACTGTGCACGAACAGCTTCGACGCGAGCTTTGGACGCAGTCCCACAATGTGAGCTGGAACAGGCACTCGGCTCGTTCTTAAACCGGTGTAACACTGTATTGAAGCCGAAGGAGCTTATTTTGAATAAAAATACTTCAAAATATATATATATATATATAATTACAAGTTTTTATTTCATTTTCTCAACCTAGTCTTAAAAGTTCTTTGACACACTATGTATTTGTAAAAATCGGAGCGTGCGGCAAGGACATTTCACTCGAAACTCAAAATGCTATACGGCTTCGTTGTTTTTTTTTTTTAAATTTAATTTTTAATTTCAAACATTTAAAAATAAATGAATAAGTTTTTTCGTTTTTTATTGTTTCTTTCCTACCTTTCTCAAGAACTGTAAAACCTGTAAAGTTGACCCCTTTGAAAGCTGACCACCTGTCTAAGTTGATCACTTCTGTCAGGAACGGAATTAGGTATTATATAACATAGGGAAACCTTTGTAACTGGACCACCTGTCTATTGACCACTTATGTACGCCAATTTTGGGTGGGAGCATTATAAAAAACCCTTTGTAAGTGTACCACCAAATTATTACTGTATTTATTGGTTTATCTTTTTTGCAAAGATTTAAAAAAAAACTAACTAAAATAGCTTCTCCACAGGCTATTTTTTAAGCTATCATGTTAAAGCAGTATTCGTCTGGATGGTTGAAACACCAAAATAAAGTTTGCACCGCAAGTGGTCAACATACATAGGTTTCACTGTATGCCTTTTTGCGTTCATAATTGTTTCGCAATATAGTGCATATAAAACATATATTCAGAGATTAAACAAGAAGTTCCGTCTAGAACTATACGAGCCTACTTTCCCGTATACACCAAATTCAAATTTATAATCTAGCTATCTTTTTCTCCTTTAGCTTTAGTTCTTAATTATTTCAAATATACCTTTTTCAACGGATAATACATATTCATTCACTCTTTCATTCTTTCCTTTATTCAGCCATTCATTCATTCATTCGTTTACTCATTCATGTCTTTATTCATTTATTTACTCATTCATATATTTATTCCCTCATTTATTCATTCTTTTCCTCATTCATTTATTCATTGATTCATTCTTTCACTCCTTCATTTATTCATTAATTCATGCTTTCACTCATTCATTTATTCATTGAGAAATATCCTTAAAAATCCCGATAAAAAAATTTTATAGGAAAATAGGCTCGTTAGTTCTGGGTGAACTTTCTATTTGCACATGTTCTACTTTATAAGAGCTTTCCGATAAAGTATGTTCCAAGCAAATCGGTCCGTTAGGTCAGGATTTATATAGGATTGAAATTTCCCCGTAAGCGCTATGTTAATTTTTTGAACTGTTCAAAAATGAACAAAAACTGTTCAAATTGATATTTCACGCCAAGAGATTCTTCCAGTAAGCTTGTTCATTGGAACATGGATCTTGTACCCAGAGTTTACATAATTTGCTTCATTTTCGCCCATATTTGCTAATGTTAAATTTTTTTGAACTGTTCAAAATTGAACGAAAAATTGTTTAAATCAAAAGGTAAAATATGGAAATGAGGTGTCCTCGCCGAGATCTTTTGAATGCAAAAAGAATTTTTCGAATCGGACTATTCGTTCAAAAGTTATTAGGGGGGGGGGGGGACAGACCGACAGACAGACCGACCAACCGACAGACACACATTTTCCCCCATCTCAAAACCCTACTTTCAAATTTTTATTTTTCAATCTTTATTTAATTACTTTACTTTTTTTTTGACTTTTTTTTTATTTTTAACGATATTTTTACGATACATTAAGCCTTCTTTCATGCTTTATTATTATTTTTTTTTTACTTTTACGGGAAAGTAGGCTAAAAAAATGGCTAACTTTTTTATCACAGGCATAATAAATTTACAAATGTCTTCAAAAATGAAATAAAATTTAAATTTATTAAATTTATGCCTTTTAACAAACTAGTTTCTCGTAACAGATGAAATTCAAACAAATTTAGCATTGAAAACATTATGCTATTTATATAATTATATAGGTATTATTCATCAAATTCGGCGATGATAGCGTCGATTTTGTTTTGATCATACTTAGTTGAAGCAAATGTATTGTAAATCATTGTCGCCGCAGGACCCATTGCGGTCATAAATGTAGCCTCTAGAACTAAATTGAGCGGTTGTATTAGTTGAGTGGTTAGTTTAAGTCCAGCGTTTAGTTGATTTCATACCAAGTTGACTGGCAGTTGAATAAACTTAAATATTTGCTTCCTTACACTATTCTCATTTTTCATTCCATTGTTTCAGAGAAGCCTCCAACGCTTATTAGAATGGCTTCTAATAGTACTGCTTAATGGCAACAACCTCTTTTTAACAATGATTTTAATATTTATTATTTAATCATTTACTCAACGAAGATATGCTGCCCTCTGCTATCTATAACAATATAACATTACGATTATAAATGAAGCTTGCCTCAAAAAAGAAAAGGGGAAATATCTAACTAATAATATACTGTTTCCAAAAAGTTTTTCGTCAATAAATGTTACTACAACTCTTCAATAGCTACTAAATAAAAAGAAAAAAAAAACTAACCGATTTTCTTTTGTTCTCCTCTGTTGAAAAACAGAGGCGAGAATGGTTCTTAACTGTTTTGTCTGCCGATTTATATATAGATTAACAAAATAAAAACGATATGTAAATATGACTAACAGTTAAACTTTTCAGGGGGGGGGGGGGGACCTCAAAAAAGTGGCTGTTCCAGATCCCTGCAGAAAGTAGGTTACTTTATTCTGGACGAACGTCTTGTGATATCTAATATGTTTCTGATTTGAAATGTAAAAGTCTTTTGAAGAAAGGATCACTTTTCAAAGTATTCCTAAAAAGCCATACAATAAGGTTTAAAAAGTGAAAGATGTTGTAAAAGAGCCCGAGAAAATATGCAGACAGAACATTTTGGGAGTAAAAGAACTTTCTGTATATATCCGAAATTTTATTTAATGCCTCTGTCTCCATTTCCTTTTCCAATTCCATCTGCATATGCCCCGTGGAAAAGAAAATCGATAACATAATCAGAATAGGTTGTGTAAGAAAACGATGCCTATATTTCCAGTGTCCTATCCCTCATTTCGAAAGAAGCGAATACGTGGAAGGTGTTCTAGGAAAAAGTTGAGAAAATCGTCTGCTAAAATGGGATTTCGTATGAAGTTTCGGTGTCTACTTTTGGCACACTGAAACGGAAGACTCCTAGAATTGGACGAGAATGAAGAAATTTTCTCCAAGAAAGAAAGGTTCTTCAGACAGGAATCGATTTGTAGCATTAAAATAAAGAAAAATCGATGTAATTAAATTCTTAACGAAGTAGCTTGCATCTATTTTCTAAGGAACAAAAACATTAATTTTAACGGTCTATATAACACATTAACTATGTTTTTTTTTACTTCTTTTCTTTCTAATAGGGCCGAGTATGGTCACTAACCTTTGCAGACCTGGTAGACCCCCGTAAACAGGTATCCATTCTTTCAAGTAGCACCACTATCGGCAGATGTATATTAACACTTGAAAATTTTGACTCTCTGTTCCCCCCCTAGATGGCGGCACTTGAGTTCTAAATGATGCAAAACTGCACTAGGAATTTAATGTAGCCGATTGTATCCAAGCTAAACAGACGCTCAAGGGATCTTTAACATGCAGCATAATCATACGACATGGGCGCTGTCGATTTTCGGCATCTTGAAAATCCACCGACTTGAGCCGGTTTTGATCCTGCGAACGCGTTTGATCCTCCTTTATCCAAGATGAAAATTCCTATGATATGTAGATTTTTTTGCTTGCAAATGGGCGGCACGTTGCATCAAAAGGGAGTGGTCAGTACCCCCTTCTGCACCTCTAATTTTGACATTCTCAATTGAATAAATTATTACTTATAACGTAAAGAACGAATGCATTTCCATTTGTTCAACTTTTTACTCTAAAACCTACATTTTCAGCAAAAATTCATCAAACCGCTTATTGACGTTCCCCGTACCAGAGGAAATTTCCGCCAAGTCGTCTAGGGCTCATTCATAAATGATGTCACGCATCGAGGGGGGAGGGGGTTCGTGAAATTGTGACAAAGTGTGACAATGGGAGGGGAGGGGTAACAAGAAGTGTGATATATTGTGACAAAGGAAGGGGGTCAAATATATGGGAAAAAAGCGTGACGTCATTTATGAACGGCCCCTAGGTGTAACATCTGGTAAAAAAGTACTAGCTAAATAAGAGACACAGTAGTAGAATTTTGACGTTACCCGCAGTTACAGGGTTAAACAAGTTCCGTCCAGAACTATACGAGCCTACTTTTCTCTTAGCTTAGTGCTCAATTGCTTTAGATATGCATTTCTCAGTAGTTAATACATATTTATTCGCTCATTCCTTTATAAATTCACTCATTCGTTTATTCACTCATTTATTTATTCATTCATACACTCATTTATTTATTCATTGATTCACTCATTTATTCATTCAGAAATAACCTTTTCACTACGGAGCTGAGACAGCAGTAATCCCAAAAAAATTTACTTTTTGCTCTAATATTGTTAGTATAAATATGGTATACAGGTAAGATTTTTCCCACGGTACGCGATACCTATACAGTAGAACTTGGATAATTCGAACTTCTTTAATTCGAACTTTCTTTTAGTTCGAAGATTTTGCTTGGTCCCTTGAACTTTGTATTGAAATCAATGTTAAAATTTTTGGATAATTCGACGTTCAACTTCTTTAATTCGAAGGTTTTCTCGTCCGAAATCGACAAAAGTCGGTTGAAATAATTTTTTTGTCTGCTAAAATTTTATTCTACTTGCTTGTTTGCAGCAAATGGTAGATTAGTGGAATTTCTGTCTTGCTTTCTATTGTAAAAGATTCTATCCTTTCATCCACCTGTTGGGTACGTGACAACTTTTGTAAAAGTAATACTCTAGTTATATGTTCCTGTTTTCGTATGTATATGCTATAGTTTTATTCTTTATATTATGTACAAAATAAATTTTACTTTGTTGACAAATATAATGTTTAATTATTTTATGTACATGCCTGGACATTTCTCAGAAAAGATTATTGACGTTATTTTTGACGGAATAAACATTATCGGCATTCGTGGGCCTTAAATTAGGCTGCAAAAGTTAGTCTTGTGTAATTCGAAGTTTTGGATAATTTGAAGTTTAGCTGTGGTCCCTTCAGCTTCGAATTATCCAAGTTCTACTGTATTAGTATATATCTTCTGTTTTACAGTAAAAAAAAATTCACAAATATGTCTATCAACTAATATATAATAACAAAAAAAAATGTAATAAAACTGCCATTAAATTCTTTATTGGTCTCATGTGATCAAAAGATTAAAAATCCAGATCAAAAAGCTTCGTGGGAAAATAGGGTCGCTTAGTTCTGGACGGAGTTTGTATCTTGTACATGTTCTACTTCATAATATCTTTACGATAAAATTTTTTCCAAGCAAATCCGTCCGTTTGAACAGGATTTATATATAGGATTGAAATTTCCCCGTAAGCATTTTTCCCCGTAATTTTTTTTTTTTTTTTTGAACTGTTTAAAATTGGGCGAAAATTATTCAAATCAAAAAAGCCTGCCCGTCAGATGTGTCAAAGTAGATTCTTTCATTGACGCTGGTTGATTCCAACGTTAACGCTAGATAGCACAACAGTTAGCTACTTAATACTGCTGCGTATGTTTTTATTTAGTTGTAATATGATTCTACAATTCGAAACTAGCATTCTGCCATATGCTCTACGTACATTGTAAACAAAAAAAGAAAAAAAATAGGAAAATTCTAACGATTTTTTTGCTTTTATACACATAGCGAAACATCAAAATTCTGAGCCAAATATATAGCCACAACATTGGAAATAGATCAAATCGAATCTCTGAGGTCACGCAACAAAATATAATAAGGATTTCTATTCCTTAAACATTTATTCTTAAGAACCCCAGATTCTGGTTCGCACAATTTTCCTGTGTTGCCACTCAAACATTGAATGAAAAGTTACCAAATCAATGAAATACCGCTCAACTCGAATGGAAAAGAAAATTCAGCCCAGATTTCCAGGATCTAAACTTCTTTCCTTTTCATATACCAGATACATGACAATCTAATCTCGAAGAGTTCTCTCGCCTTTTAAGTTTTTTCAAAGAGTTCACATTTTTATTCTTCAGGAAAAAACGGCGACGATTTGTTTTGAAAGGGAAGAGAGACCAAATTCCGAGTGAAATTGTCAAAAACCACCAAATAACTTACTTTTGTTTTTCGCCGACATTTTTCTCATCCAACTATTACTTCTTTGATATACTGACAGTCAATATCCTTTGGCAAAGAACCAGAAGCCTTGAAATATGATGTCAGTGGTAAAATGGCGCGCTCCATTTCAAGCAAAACTAGTTAAAAATAATTGCTCGACAGCTATTTCAATTTCGGCAATAAACAGTTTTCTGATACCGTCATCTTTCGAAGAAACCATTATATTTAACAGAATGAATTTATAGACAGGTAAAAAAAGAAAATAAGGAAAATAAAGTACACGGGGAGGGGGGGGGGGGCGAAAAGTTGGGAGCCTGAACTTAATTTTCCAGCAGCATTGGAAAAAATCCATATATTTATATTTCACTTAACGAGGACCAGTTACGATTAAATTTCACAATACGATACGATACTGACATCACGCAAAAAACAAACTGAGGGTAAAACGATATTTAAAAATTTGTTTAATAGTTAGCATAGAAAAGTAACACAATATTGGTATTTATTATCGTAACTTACAGACTTTATCAAATTTATTTCTATTTTTAAAAACAGTATTGCAACCATAACTCGATTTTTAATTTCCTATTCTTTGGAGTATTTTGGAGTTTCGAAAGATCATTCTCATGTTAATATTTGGCGATCTTTTTTCTTTCTTAAGCCTTTCGAACTTTAAAGCATTTTTAACGATTTTAAAATAGTTAATTTCCGATTATTTGGAGTGGCAACACCTTAGTTTGTTTATATCGAGCGGTCATTCTCATATTTATGTCTAGCGATCCTTCTTTAAGCCTTTCGAATTTTAAAAATACCATCAGATACAAATATGCCTTTTAAATTTAAACGCAGACGGTTTCCCTATCGCTTATATTTCCCAATGAAAATAAACAAATCACAGGGACAGACGTATGAAAAAAATTGTGTTTATCTACCGAAACCATTTTTAACGATTTTAAAATAGTTAATTTCCGATTATTTGGAGTGGCAACACCTTAGTTTATTTATATCGAGCGGTCATTTTCATGTTTATGTCTAGCGATCCTTTTTTAAGACTTTCGAATTTTAAAAATACCATCAGATACAAATATGCCTTTTAAATTTAAACGCAGACAGTTTCTACTTCGCTTATATTTTTCAATGATAATAAACAAATCACAGGGTCAGACTTTTGAAAGAAATTGCGTTTATCTAGCGAAACCATTTTTTTAGTCATGGACAGTTATATGCTGCCCTCTCCCGTGCAACGTCTTTTTATGCACTCAATGTAGTAGCAGACAATACAAAACTTAACAAGAAGTTCCGTCTAGAACTATACGAGCCTACTTTCCCGTATACACCAAATTCAAATTTATAATCTAGCTATCTCTTTCTCTCTCTTTCTTATTTATCTTTAGTTCTAATTATTGAAAATATACCTTTTTCAACGGATAATACATATTCATTCACTCACTCATTCATTCTTTCATTTATTCAGCCATGCATTTATTCATTCATTCGTTACCTCATTCAAGTGTTTATTCATTCATTTACGCATTCATGTATTTATTCACTCATTTATTTATATTTTCATTTATTCAATAATTTATTCATTCATTCTTTTCCTCATTCATTTATTCATTGATTTATTCTTTCACTCTTTCATTTATTCATTCATTCATTATTTCACTCATTGAGTCACTGAGAAATATTCTTGAAAATCCCGATCAAAAAATTTCATAGCAAAATAGGCTCGTACGTTCTGGATAAACTTTCTATTTCTACATGTTCTACGTTATAAGAGCTTTCCGATAAAGTTTATTCCAAGCAAATCGGTCCGTTAGATCAGGATTTATATAGGGTTGAAATATCCCCGTAAGCTCTGTGTTAATTTTTTGAACTGTTCAGAAATGAACAAAAATTGTTCAAATCAATATTTTACGCCAAGAACTTCTTCCAGTGAGCTTGTTCATGGGAACTTATATCTTGTACCCAGAGTTTACACCATTTGCTTCATTTTCACCCATAGGCGCTAATGTTAAAATTTTTTGAACTGTTCAAAATTGAACAAAAAATTGCTCAAATCAAAAAGTAAAATATGGAAATGAGATGTCCTCGCCGAGATCTTTCGAATGCAAAAAGAATTTTTCCAATCGGACAATTCGTTCAAAAGTTATTAGGGGGGGACAGACCGACAGACAGACCGACAGACACACTTTTTCCCCATCTCAATACCCTACTTTCAAATTTTTTATTTTACAATCTTTATTTAATTACTTCACTTATTTTTGACTTTTCTTGATTTTTAACGATATTTTCACGATACATTAAGCCTTCTTTCATGCTTTATTATTATTTTTTTTTACTTTTACGGGAAAGTAGGCTAAAAACGGTTTTCACAGAAATTTTCAGCGAAGTTTGATTGTTGAACTTATAGCCCGCAGATGTTTTGCGGGTGATCAGATAGTGTAATTATAAAACCAGGAGTGTCTATCCAGCATTTTTTAACAAGGTGCTTTTTTTTTTTTTTTTTTTTGTTACTTTTTAAGGAGATTTTTGTGAAAAATCAAATAACTTTGTGCAAATTGAAAATTTAAATATATAATGATGAAAAATTTAATTATTATTTGCCGCTTTTATAATAAATAATGGTGTGAAAAGTACACGATTTGGAAGCTTGGAATTTTGTGAAGGTTCCGAAGAAGGACCCGAATTGACCGCGCAACCCTGTAGAACTGAGTCCCAATATTTAAATGTAGTAACAGCTTACACTATTTTTTTTTTTCACTTGCGACAGTTTTTCTCAATTAATACGTTCACGCCGGGGCAAATATCTACGTTTTTCTGCGTGAGGCGGGACTGTCTTGTATCCTTAAGCTTCGTGAAGGCCTTCGAATTTTTATATATAATGTTCAGGAAAAATAAAATAAATTTATTCTTTAACGACTTCTTTTCTGAAAACAAGTGACTCACCTGTGATGCACGCCGCCCCACGGGATAGTTAAGCTTGACCCACTTGTGGGTCACGCCGCCCCACGGAAATGTCAAGTGTGACCCACCGGTGGGTCACACAGACGTGAACGTATTAAAAACGCAATTAAGCCTTTTACGAAATACAAATCACATTTTCACACAAATCCCATTAGTAATATTAAATGAGATGTTCATTCAGAACTTTTACAGCTAGATCGTTTTGCTCCTCGATCGATAATTCTTCGCAAGGACTACATGTTTGAGACACATTCCCTCGATCGATTATCGGTTTTGGCAATCTAACATGTATTAAGATTCTTAATGGACAACTTGTTTTCAAGAATCAGGAAAAATACTTTTGTACCTTTGCTTAAAATACATCCACTATCATCCATATTTCGCTTTTAGAAATGAACAGTGCCATATCTGCAAAATGGACATGTTTCAAGAGAGGAGTTTGAACTTTTTGCAATTTGTTTTACTTAATTACCTTATTTGTTCCAATGATTATAATAATTGATTTTGTTCAGAAAATAGTTATTGTTCTAGTTGTCTCTCACATGATGGATGTCAATGATGTCAAAAAATAACTATAAAAAGTAGTTGTTACAGTATTGCAACAAAAAGATACAGTTGGCCTCCAGCCTAAATTTTTGAACATTTACTTATGGTAGAATTCCCAATATAAACAATGCAAAAATCTCAAAATTTTGATATAAAAACAAAAAGAAAAAAAGATTTTTTGCAGATATGACACTTCATTTCTATAAGCGATTTATCGTCAAACTTCTAAGCGTCCAGAATTTTCCTATGCAGTGTACTTTAACATAATTTTAATAGATATTTTAATGTAATTATAAACAATAATTATAAAAAAAAGAGCGAGAAAAATAAATATATTTAATATAACAAAAAAATATATAATTTTGATACATATTTTAATGAACCAATTAGAATATGAAGTAAGACAAACGCAACGTGAATAAGCACAAAATTACAGTACAAAATGCAGACAGGTGTTTCGGAATTACCTGGAATTCCTTTTTCAAAATGCATTTCTTGCGTTAAAAAAGGTATTCTAGATAATTCCGAAACACATGTCTGCGTTTTGCTCTGTACTTTTGTGCTTTTTCACGTTACATTTTTGATTATTATTAGTCAAAAGGTAAACTTTTTTTGCTTAAATAAGCTACATTCTAAATACTACGTAAAAAGTTTGTCGACTGTACGACAAGAAATGTCCCACATATTCAATTTCGACGGTTTTCAAAGTCAATTTTGCAGGAATTTTTTTGGGGTGTTGAATGAACGTTGCATATTAAAAGGCATGTTTTTTAAATCAACGTACAGTTTAAATTTGCACATAGGTAAAAATGAAGTATCAGTGCTTCGAAAGCAAAGAAAGTCGCCCAACATTATATTCTAAACAAACCTGGAAGTAAACAAACTTTTTTTTTATTGATCCTATTTCGAAATTGAATAGCCCGTCATATATTTTCGTCGACTAAGCGAACTTTTTGTGTAATATAACTGAAACATACGTCCCAAAACATATTACCACTGAATAGGAAACCTTGTAAAATATAGACGTCGTAATTCTTTCAAGATTTAAGATTTCTCAATTTCAAAACCGACCACATTTTTGCAATTGCAAGTACATGACAGGAAAAGAATGTTTCTTTATGTGTATCACTTTTTTTTCTAGTTCATATATATGATTCCTAATAAAGTCATAGGAATCATATTAATAAGCACAAAAAACATATAAAGCAAATTTCTTTTCCCGTTATTACAAACAATGGTCATGTATTTACAACTCGTCGCTTGAAAAGAATAGTGATACACAATTTAAAAAATACCGAAAATGAAGTTTTTAATTGATAATACTTTAAAAAATTTGATCTTATATGTGGAATGAAGACAATAGTCGTAGATAGCAAAATTGCCGGTAGATAGCATAAGTGTCTTCTCAGAATGAAAATAAAACGCCATTTTTTTTTCTTTTTCTTTTTTTTTTTTGAACAGAGGCATAACTCATGATTATCAGTTGTGTTTCGACTGCTGCGTGCGTAAGTATTGCCAATTTTATTGAAAAAAGGCACAACTCCGATTAGGTCCTATGTGATATAGTCCCTTATAGAGCAATAGAGACCCATTTTGTGTTGTGTTTGTATTGCTCTTAAAGTAGGATTTTTTCCTAAAATTTTATTATGGACAATAGAAACATATTTAGAGTTGTGTCTGTCTTGATTTTAATGTTACAATTTTTTTAAGACCTTTCGGGGTTATTACACTATTCCTCAAATTGTTGTTTCAGAAAAATTGTTGTTTTTATTCGAAAGAGACACAACTCAAAGTCTCCTAAATTAAATTAAAATTTCTAGGAACCCTAAAAGGCTAGCACAAAAACTGCATGAAATAAACAAAAAGAATATTATTAACCATTTTTAAAGGGCATAACAATAATTAGGAATTGTTGTGAATGAAACAACAATAACTTACCTATCGCAACCATTTAAAAACTGGTCTCCGGAAAAAGTTGCTTTTTTGAGTTGTGTCACTATTCTTTTCGAGCAAAGAACTGCCAAAATTTTCCAAACATTTGATAGGTATAATGCGAAATTAAACATACATGTAAATAAATTGCAAGAAGGATTAAACAAAAGTAATGTAAAAAATTTTAGTTCAACCTTTCACCAAAAAAAAAAAAAAGAAAGAAAAATGGAATAAATGATGAAATTAGATCTACAACCAACATTTGGTTCTGAGTTGAACCATTTATAATGGTGTAGTTTTACCTAGTTTCACCATGAATTAAACTAGGAACCATTCTAATGGTTCAACTTCAGTACCGAATGTTGGTTGCAGCTAAATTTCGCCATTTTTTTGGTGAAAAGTTGAACTAGAATTTTTTACAGTGTAAGACTATTAAAGTCAACAGAATGAAGTTCGCAGGGGATGCTTTTAAGATGAACACAGAGAAGTCGTTCGCACACTGCAAGGTTTTTCAATGACGCACCCAAAGGGCATAGAATGCATTCCTGTCTGACCCAAAGTAAGATTCTTAAACCACATAGATAATGACTTTGAAACTGCTAATATTACAAATTGGATAAGCCTTGTCATCAAGGCTGAATAAAGAAAATCAACGGTCTGTCGTCTCGATGATGGTGAAAATGATCATCTTGGTATTGGATTTCAAGTTCAAATAGCCGTCGATTAATCGATTTTGTTAAAACAATTTATGCTTCATTTCTTTTAACAGTGGTTTCAGTCATCAACACTCGACAATAGTTACAAAACTCATGTTAAATGAATAATCATAGTTGGGTTAAAAAAATTTCAGAAATGATATTATCATTTTGGTTAAACGTTAGGTGCAATTCGTGCATCTTATTATTGCTTGCTTGTGACGCAAAAAAGATTCTAAGCTGACAGCTTAGAGTTAAGTCCTGAATAGAATTGAACGAAAAGAATTCCAAAGCTCAAGAAAAAAAAAAAAAAAACATTTGCATTCTAACTTCTCTAGGGATGTACTGAGGACTCGGTATACACTCGGAATACCGAGTACTCGGCTAGAATTTTACTACTCGGCAACATTCTAGCCGAGTACTCGACCGTTACCGAGTAGTTATAAAGATTTCGTAATTTTTTTTGAAGATTAGTAGATAAATTTATAACTGGTTAGTACAAAAATATGCAAATATAAATAATGGTGTAAAAGACAAGTTTTCTACATTTTCTGGAGACAGGCGATTTCTTTTAAAATCTTTTTTTATCACACAACTATTCGGTATTCGGTACTCGGCCGAGTAGTAAATGGTCGAGTACTCGATACTCGGCCAAAATGCTACTCGGTACATCCCTACTAACTTCATTAGTCCTCTGCTGGGTTCCGCTATAAAAATTTTATTCAAAAAACCTTCAGAAACAAGACGGTATGGTGACGTCGTGGTAAGAAGCGGGACTCGTACGCCCTTAGGTCATAGGATCGAGAATGGCAGAGTCAACGGATTTTCAAGATGCAGAAAATCATCTGCGCCCATGTCGTATGATTACGCGGCATGTAAAAGATCCCTCGAGTAGACATTTGGCTTGGATGCTCTCGGCTAAATTAAATTCCTAGTGCAATTTCGCATCAACAGAGTCCAGGTGCTCACCCTTTCAAGCGAAGAAACTGGACGTGGAAGTTCTCATGCGGCGATGGTACCACACTCATTTTGGTGCAGCTGAAAGAGATGGTACCAATCTCAGGGGAACGCACAAGCCAAAAACAGCACATTAGAAACAGAAATTTAAAAAAAAGCTTTAGAAACAATGCACTTTAACTTTTGAAAAAATATGCTTGGTTTTGCAAAACAATTCAAATACAAAATGACATTCTTCTCTTAGTGAAACCTCCGCTGTAGCAATCTCCATCGATAGGCTAGGCGAAAAACAACGTTGTTCCGGAAGTGGTAACAAATCGTCAAGTCCAGAACAGGCCGGTTCAACAAAAAGTTTCCACGACCATGAGTTTCAAAACATTTTTACAATCGATCCGCCGTCAACGATCGAATTTTCTTTCTTCTGCCCCACGATAATAGAATAAAAAACACGGAATATGGAACAGATATTCAATAGGGGTTCGAAATATGTCGGAAAGAATGGGACTTTGTCAGGCACTCGGCATTTGTGATGAATAGTTTCCCGATCTTCAGCTTCAAAATATATCAAATAATATTTATTCAACGCATTAGGACTTAAAATCGAGAGAGCGCGGAAAAAAAAGAAAAAATCAAAGAGGAGACATCCCCAAAGACCCGAGCGAGACACTCATTCCGCGGAACTCGATCCGTTAGAAAAATTGGATTTTATTGCTATGTTCCCTTCTTTAAAGCCGTTCCTTTTTATTTACTTCTTTCTGCTTTTAGTTTTCCTGATTGGGCTGGTAAAGAAAATCGATAAGGGTGTATGTGCGAAATCTGGATGCTTTCGGAAACTAGGCCAAATGTGTTCGTTCAAAATTACTCTCACCGAAAACTGAATATCAAAGGATGAAACGACTAAAAAGAACTTTGATCTTCAGAACGAGAGAAAAAAGAAGGCCCTTGCATACTGAAGGAAGAGAAAGAAAAATAATTTGATTTCTTTCCGAGTTCCATTTATACACATAGTTTTTGTCCAAATAGAATAATGTCCCAGGTTCAGTGGTATATCATAACAGTTTAATTTTGACCATTTACAACTAGGGATGTAACGAATATTCGGCCAGTATTCGGTATTCGGCCCTTTGGCCGAATAATCATTTCATCACCAAGCCGAATATTCGGCCTGGCCGAATACTGAGTAAGGTCAATATTCGGCCTGGCCGAATATTGATGGACTATTCGGCCGAATAGTGCTGCTGCAGTAGAAATGTAAAAAAATGAAGAAATTAGTAGATTTTGAACATTTAAAATTGTATTATAATTATTGCAAAATAATACATTAGTTTATAGTTTTAAACAATAAACATAATTTAGAAAAAAAACTACATTTTTTAAACCTAGTTTTAGGCTTGACTGAGCAAAAACAGATTTTAAAGTTGTAATATTGTATTTTATATTTAACATTTGCTCCCAAAGCTGGCAAGAGCTAATTATGATATATGAAAAATTAATTTTGTTATTATTAACAAAGTGAAGTGGAAGTCAGACTTTGTTTGGGTAGACTGATTTATTGTCAATATTGGGAAGAGAGAAATGTGAAAAGCCTAGAATATATCATAAATTTTTAGGTAGCATAAGTTATTGGAGTTTTTGAAAATAAAAATATATTGAATTTTAATAGATCGTTTAAAGATAGGTATGTAAAAAACCCCATAAAATAAAAATATTAACTTTCATAACTTCTAAAATATCCTCATAAAACAGTTTTGAGCAAGGTAAAAGTTTACTAAGCAATAGTAGTTCTTTCATTTGAATTAAATAATTAGTAAAATAATGCTAATGCTTACTACCATAAAACCTGTCATTTCTATTCCACCTGTGGGTGAAATTCTTAGTTTTATAACATTCAAAATAATAGAGAAAATAGATTAATTTTAAATAGTTTTAAATTCTTAACAAACAGAATTAAATCATACATCGTAAATTGTGTGTAACTGGTGTTTGACTTTGTCAATAACTTTAAATTTGTCAAATACTTTCTATTACAACGATTTTCTAGAAATTTTAATATTCGGCCGCCGAATATTCGGTATTCGGCCTAAGACATTGGCCGAATATTCGGCTTCGGCCTATTCGGCCTAGAAGAAATGGCCGAATATTCGGCTTCGGCCTGGGAGAAGTGGCCGAATATTCGGTATTCGGCTATTCGGCCAAATCCCTATTCGTTACATCCCTATTTACAACCAATGATATATCAAATTGAAGGTAAACTAACCTAGTCTTTCGAACAAATGTTCAATATGTGCGCCTTTATTGGCCCTTTAGTCCAATTCTTCCCATACTTTGGTTAACAAGTCCGGTGTAATGGAAGCAATAGCCTCTAGAATTCTGCGTCCCAACTCTGTCAAATAATTAGGAAACGGCGGAACGATTACCCCCTAACGGTCGGGTAATTTTCAAGAAAACGGTCCTAAAAGTGCCTATTTTTTTATCCCTGAAAATGATATAAAAATATGTGAATGAACAATATATATAATCCTTTTTAATTTTTGATTTGTTTTTATTTTGGAATTTTAAACACTCCAGCCCGGAAATATCACGGAAGCAAGAAATAGAAGGCGACACCTCAACCCTTTCTTTTTCACGGGAGGGAAAGGGAAGGAATTAAACACATATTTAAACTTTAAACCAAACGCACGCTGAACTGAAATTAAAGATTGACTTTTCGCAAACTGCAGAATACAAAACGCTTAACGCTCAGGAGTCGCCATTTAACGAATGTAGCGCTGCAAGCCAAAAACGAACAAAGAAGTACTCGCGCATGCGCTTATATAAAACTGTTTGAGTTACTCTTTAATTGTGACCTTGAACCAGCACTGTACAACGCTTATAGTTGATGCCATTGAAATTCATATCTGGGACATTCTTTTATGGACACCCTGTATAAAAGAGACTGCTGAGGCAATTATCATATGTAAAACATAGTACATTTTTTAAAAAATGATGTGCTTAAAATTAGAAAACATACCTTCTTATTTTCTCTTTTAAAGTAATTTTGACTTAAAAATGATCAAGCACCGTTCTGAGTTTTAAGCACTGATGCTTACTTAGAAAATATAATTACAGAAAGGAAAAGTATTATTTTATTTTTACTGCAGCATATCAGAAGTTTATACAGCAACTTTACGTTCCTGTTTAATTCAGGACTATTTTTTTTGACGATTACTTTTTCAGAAGAATAGTATTTATATGAAAATTAAAGAACCGCACGAGACATCAGAACGATTCAAGATTGTGAGTAGTCAGTACGTCTCTTCGGAGCAGGAATAAAAGGTGATTAATTCGACCGATTCGGATCGGACGCAGCAAAACGAGAAAACAAAATGGACGACTGCATGATGTAGGTCCTTTTGGATTGGAACATGGAGAAATTTGGCACAGAAGAATTAAGCACCCGCAGCTGGTTTGTTTGGAAGCTATATAATCCAACTTTCCGATTGACATCCCCCTGGCTGAGTGCATAGAGCGATGGCGTACCCTGTAGACCACCCTGGTTGGATTTCCTAACGGTGCACAGTCGCTCCACGTCGATGTACTCTTGCTTCGCAAGTGATGTATTACTTCTGATAGTGTGTTGCCTCAAAGATGAGGTAACATCTGATTATTTTTAGTGGTGTCTCAAAAATGGGATCGTACCGGCTCATTCTTGAGAAAAGGAACAAGAGGGGGGGGGGGGGAGATAAGGGATTTAGAGAAAAGGGTTACTTAAAATCTAAGTTATTTAGACTCGGAGCTATTCCGAAAACTTGATGTTCTTAAAAAAAAAAAAAAAAAGTCATTTTACCGCAATAATGAGAACTAGCTGCATCCTCCGCAGAACATCTGCGGATTTAACCATTTTAAATTATTGAAAAATTAACCATTTTAAAATCGTAAAAAAACACTTAAATTCCAAAGGCTTAAGAAAACATCACTTGGTATAGACAAAGTAAGGTGTTGCCACTCCAAACAATCGGAAATTAAAAATTGAGTTAAGAACGGAAATACTTTTTAAGAAAAAGAAATAAATCTGTTAAAGCCCCGTAAGTTGCGATAATAAATAAATATTGTGTTACTTTTCCATGCCAATCATTAAACAAATTTTTAAATATAGTTTTACCATAGTTTTTATTTTTGCATGATGTCAGTATGTATCGTATCGTACTGCACAATTTAATCGTAACTGGTCCATGCTAAGTGAAATATATATATATAGATTATAAATTAACAGTGAAGTTGGTCTGTTGCAACATTATGTAGTATAAAAAACTAAATTTTAGTAGGTAGCAGACTCAAAAAAATATGGAACGTTTTTTCCCCATACTTCTCAGGGGGAAAGGGAGTACTCCCCCCCCCCCCCCCAAGTGACTTGCATCTGGCAGTTGCCAGAAAATATTAATGTATCGAGAAACATGCGATACATGCATATGAGAGGGAAAAAAAGTTCAAAGACTAGACATTGGATAATGACAATACAAAAACTTAAAAAATACATCAGTACGTAAGTAAAATAAAATGACGAAACCGAAAGCAAACGACCAAACTGCAGCTCATTAAGCACTCGAGAGATCGAAGATTGGAGGGATTGCAAATGAACTGATGCGTAAGACTATCGATGGAAGATTGGCAGCTTGGGAATTTGATCAAAAAGGTAAGTGTATCACCAGTAGAGATCGTACTACATAATTAATCTTGACGAGTCTACTTTTTGAACCATTAAAAATTTCGCACTTAAACAGTAATTTACTGCAAATGAATCCAACAAAAAAATACCGCGTACCCGACGTAAAATGGAGCGTCCAAAATTCAGGCGTGAACAGAAATAGTTTGCAAAAAATCTTATTTTATCACAATCAATTTATAAAAAATAGTTTTAAAAAAAGGAGAATTTCAAAATTCAATAAAAACTACTTTTAATAAGTAGACTTTTTATACGTGTTCAAGTTTCCCAAGTGTCCTCTTTTCCAATTCCACTTCATTTCTCCAATTCAGTACTAAAAATAAAATACTAAAAAAGGAAGGACTAGAGACGGGAAAAGTAAGTATTAATCGAAATTAAGTTAAAAGTGCAAATCATTTCAAGTATGTAGCATGCATTTTAAAAGAAAGTTTTTTTTAGCGTTTAAGTGCATATTCTGTTAAAAGAAATACTACAACAACTGGAGTGCGTGTGAAAAAAAGGAAAAAAAATAAAGTTTTGTGCATAAGAAAGGGCAGATGCTTGCATTTTTCTTTAATATTTCCGATAAAAAAAAAAGTTCTAGCTATCTTCTTCAATAAGGAAATATGCTCTATTTATGAAAATGCGACGCATTTTAGACAATGAAAAAAAGCTTTTATGCTCCAAATTCTTTGGAATCGGTAATTTAAACGTGTTATGTATGCAAAGAAATTTTCAAAAATACAACCAGCTGGAACTTTAAAGGAAAAAAAGAATAAAGTGAGTGAAGAAAATTCAGTCTTCACTTCAAAACCAATAATATTAACATTTTTAAGAAATAAAAGAGCGAATCCTAGGAGTTTAGATAGTTAAAACGTACAATAAATATTAAATATGAAGTTTTCCCAAATGAGAATATTTTGAAATGGAATATAACTAAAGCAAATTGCTCATACGAGTAATTTCCTGAAGAAAATCAGTGAAATTCATGAATCTTAAATTGGGAATGGCAGCACAATTTTACTACATTCGATCCAACATTTTTAAATATTCAAACTTTACAGAAAAACGACTGCCTTGAAATCATTTTCATCATTTTTTTTTTTTTTTTTGGTAGTTTTTACCTGCTTTAATAATAAGTTACTAAATTGCATATAAAGCATTATTTTTCTATTTTCTTAACGTGAAGATGACATTTGTTGCTGAAAGTAAAAAAACATTTTTTTTAATTTTTGGTATTAGTTATTATTTGCCTTTTAAAAGATTGACCTATTTTATGAAGAATTTCTATTTTCTAGTGCTGGCAAATTTAACCAATAAATTTTAGAGAAATTTCTAACATAAGTATTAAATCTCCAAATTACTTTTGAATATGAGGACAAAAAAGCAAACAAAATTAATAGTACATATAACTCTAAATACCACTAATATAATCTAACTATCTAATAATTGCGCGAATATTTTTTTTTTTTTTTTTTTTTGTAAGATCTTTAAATAAAATTCTTTTGCGCACTAAAAGAGAAGAAAGAAAGAAAGAAAACTAGCTAATGAATAACATAAAACTTAACTTTCTTTATTTATTTACTTATTTTTGCTGCGAGGATGATAAAAATTTATTTAAATTATTATTATTATAGGAATGTATTTAAAAAGAAACCACTGAAAAAAATATAATAAAATAAATGAAAATTACAACACAAATTACAAGAACAAGTGGAATAATGCAAAATAACTAAAAGATTATATAAAAAAATAACTAAAAGATTATATAACAAAATAAAACAATAACAATAAGTAACAACAAAAAAAGAATAAAAAACAAAAATAAGAACATAAAATAAATAAATGGATATATTTTCTTTTAATTAAAAATATAATATAAAATAACAAAATACAATAAAAATGAACAAACCTTAAAATTTGAGAGAGAGAGAGAGAGAGAGAGAGATAGGTGGGGGGGGGGGGGGGAAGCATGGCCTTTTTCTTTTCTATGCTCATCAATAGTATGTCGCATTTAACAAAAAAAAAAAAAAAACACGTTGATTACAGAACACACAATGAGGAATTTTTAGCTGAAAAATGCTAGAGATTTCCTGGAATTAAATGACACGCGCAGACGGTCTCTTCCATTTCGTTTTTATTTCGGCTCGCTTGGAGAAACCAGCCGAGATTAGAAATTCGACGATCGTAATGGTCAGCCAGTGGGAAGGTTCAGAAGATACTCCAGTCGAATCATCATTAGGGGCGAGTGCGCCATAAAGAAAACCTCGGAAAGCAATTGATTCTATACACAGCTCATTTGAGTAAAACTTAAGACAGACAAAATGAGCTCCAGAAACTAAGAAGAGTTTGCTATTGTCGAGCATTTTCACGATTGTGAAGTCCAATAACTGGGCAAAAATTATGGACAAAAATTTATTGCGTGGAAAATGGGTACTGGAAATGTTTGCATAGAAAACAAGACTAGAACTATACGAGCCGACAACACCAAAAGTAAATTGGTAATCCTACTTAACTCTCTCTTTCATTTAGCTTTAGTTCTTAATTACTTCAAATACTTTTATCAACGGTTAATACATATTCACTCACTCACTCATTCATTCATTTATTCATTCACTCATTTATTTATTTTTTTCATTCATTCACTCATTTATTTATTTTTTCATCATTCACTCATTTATTTATTTTTTTCATTCATTCACTCATTTATTTATTTTTTCATTTATTCACTCATTTATTCCATTCATTATTTCAAACATTCATTTAATCATTCATTCATTCAAAAATATCCTTAAAAACCCAGATCAAAAAGTTTCGTGGCATAATACTTTCGGCAAATAAAAGTTAACGATATTGACCATTTACGTTTTAATTTAACCCAATCAGACGTAATTTTAAACAAATCAATTACGAGCTGAAATTTTATCAATCCCATCTTTAATTACACAGGCAATGAATTATTTAACCAAGTTGCTTAATACTCTCGCTCCAAATTCAGCACGATCTCAGCCAATATTTTCCCGGCCATTCAGAGCCTAATTAAATTATGGTTGAACGTTTTCGTTAGAGCAAAATCACTCAGATGCTTCGTTAAGAGGAGAGACTCATTTAATAATTCAATTATTTCGTCTGTGCAACGATAAGAAGAGTTTACTCATTTTGACAATAAATTCAGGTGCATCCAGAATGAGATTCACTGTGAGAGTTGTTACCATGGATGAGTATGACCGGATGGAAAAGATAACTGAACGATTAAAGGAGAAGCAATTTAAACCAAGATAGATGCCGAACTTAAGGTTAGGAAGATGTACAATAATTTGCTAACCTGCTAGGTGTGCAGTCTAGTAAGATGTGCAGCAAGATGTACGTTTCGAGGAGGAAGATGAAGGATATAGATATAATACAGTTGATGCTTGACTTTGAGATCTTCTAACTTACGATTTTACGAACTGCCTACCAGCTACGAAAATTCTATTGAAACGACGCTTTTCGATTTTGCGAATGCTTGATTTTACGAACATTTTCCATGGTCTCCAAGTTTTCATAAAAGCGATCGTGAAATATAGAGTTGTTACCATGGTTGAGTATGACGACTGGAAAAGATAACTGAACGATTGAAGAGGAAGCAATTAAACCAAGGTAGATGCTAAACTTAAGGTTAGGTAGATGTACATCAATTTGCTAACCTGCAAGATGTGTAGTCTAGTAAGATGTACGCTTCGCAGATTAGGATGAAGGATATAGGTATGCAGTTGATGCTTGATTTCGCGAACTTCTAACTTACGATTTTACGAACTGTCTACCAGCTTCAAATAATCTTCTGTTAAAACTACGCGCTTCTATTTTGCGAACGCTTGACTTTACGAACATTTTCCAATATCCATGGTCCCAAAGTGTTCATAAAAAATCGAGCGTGAAATACAGAGTTGTTACCATGGATGAGTATGACGGCTGGAAAAGATACTGAACGATTGAAGGGGAAGCAATTCAACCAAGGTAGCTGCCGAACGTAAGGTTAGGAAATGTACAGCTATTTTCTAATCTGCAAGAAGGGCAGGTTAGCAAGATGTACGTTTCGAAAAGGAGGATGAAGGATATAGATATTATACAGTTGATGCTTGATTTTGCGAACTTCTAACTTACGATTTTATGAACTGTCTACCAGCTCCGAAACATCTTCTATTGAATCAAGCATTCGATTTTGCGAATGCTTGATTTTACGAACATGTTCCACGGTCCTACAGTGTTCATAAAATCGAGCGTGAAATATAGAGTTGTTACCACGGATGAGTATGACAACTGGAAAAGATAACTGAGCGATTATATAGGGGAAGCAATTAAACCAAGGTAGATGGTCAAACTTAAGGTTAGCAAGATATACAGCAGGTGCAAGATAAATTGTCATGGGAAGATATCACTTATATATATACATATGCATATATAGGAGTATATACATACATACGAGTGTATAACAGTGAAACCATTCAAATCCGCACTAATTGGGGCAGTAGCCTGTTCGGATTTCAATTTGTTCGGATTAGCCGAAAACTATCCATAACACAATAACGAACCCTCGTCACTTCGACAATCGAAGAAAGATAACTGATTTCAAGTGAAAGATTAAGAGTTATTTTGTGAGTTTCTATTGTTATTTCAATGTTTTTTCAAAGCAACCTCAAAAATTTCAGTAACCAACTTTTACTGTTTTTCAATGCATGACATAATTAAGTAAACAAGACACATTTATAGTTTGTTAAGTATGCTAAATGTCCTTCTTTGTCAATTTTCCAACCAATTATATAAAATAAGGTTATAGCAAATGTTTTACGACAAAATAAAAAAGTTTCTCTCTTTTCTGCGGGTGTTTTTCAAACTTAAATTTGTTAAGAAAAACTCGTCCGCTTTTCCCGCGATTTCGGATTTTCGGGGTTCGGATTTAAGGGGTTTCACTATATATATATATTTGTAGCGTCATTATGCGTGGTGTAGGAGGGGGCGGTTCGGCCTGCGTGACGACACCCTGTTGGGGTGGGGGTAACACCCAAAATGAGTCAGAGTTTTTTGATAAATACATTGAAACATAAAACTTGAATTATACCATTGAAGGGTCCACTGGAAAAACGACCTAAGTCACAGACTACTTTTTGAACGTTGCTTTATGTTTCATTATGAATTATGTATTATTAATGAATATAAGTTATGT
The DNA here is from genome assembly GCA_038502835.1 of Octonoba sinensis. Lineage (NCBI taxonomy): Eukaryota > Metazoa > Arthropoda > Arachnida > Araneae > Uloboridae > Octonoba > Octonoba sinensis. The sequence goes on along the minus strand of CM076601.1, from coordinate 20,650,258 downwards.
ATTGTAAATATATGTATTATAAATTTGAATTTGTGTGTTACGGAAAAGAAAATTAACATTTATGTTATAAAATAATTGAATAAAACATAAAGCAAATTTCAAAAAGTAGTATGTGACTTAGGTCGTTTTTCCAGTGGACCTTTCAATTTTACTTCATAACTGTAAATACATGTTAGTTTACTGAAAGTGAAACCAAATACATAAAATAAAATTTCTTTGAAATTTTCCTTCTTTCATTTTTCTTTTTCTACAAAACAAACTGCAAGCTCATACACCACCAAAGAGGTTTGTTTGGGGGGGGGGGGGGGGGGACACATCAAAAATCCCCGCCTCGGGTGACACTCATCTGGGAACGCCACTGTGTGTGTGTATATATATATATATATATGTTTAAGGATTGATACGATCCAACTTTCCAACTTCAAGAACAAATTCTGTGCACGGCGTCGGTACATATTATCACTACTTTCTGAAGCATTTGTATACACACGGATTTTCCATCATTTTTTCTCATCACGAATCCGAAATCCTTTTCTATACGGATTACCCGTGAATATCCCCCTAATCCATGTGTGTCCACCTTTTAAATAAATATCCTCCTCGCCGTTCCGAAAAGATAACGTCACAACATTTGGTCCACTAAGCCCCTATTTACATAAATGCTACATATCTGAATTCTAACGATTTCTAGATACTCCAAATCGAATTCGAAGAAACCCTAGAGAATGGAAAATGTATAATCAATGGATCTGCATTAGATATACTGCATAAGAGGCGGAGAATAGAATTTGGGGTGGCCACATTAACGAAAGGAGGGAGCAAAATTTTACACGCGAGCATTGTTTCTTAAATACAATAAGGTACGCACAATTAATGACTAATTTCTGCCTCGCCCCCAACTCCAATTAAATTCTTAATCAAAAATATTTTAAACTGTTGCATAAAACATAACTGACAGGGATCTGAAGAGGAGCGCGGAGATTTTTTTTCCAAACTGGAGCGGAGCGGAGCAAAGACGTTTTTGTGATCCACTGTTCCAATTGTTGTTGTTGTTTTTTTTTTTTTACTTTTTTAATTTTTAATCATATAAATTTACTAGAAAAAGATGTTAATATTGTAATCAATTAAAATCATTCGGAGCCCGGAGCAGAGCCGGAGAAAGTATTTAGAAAAAGGAAACGGAGCAACTCAAAAAAGTGGTTGCTCAAGATCCTTGATAATTAACTGGCTGTATTCAAAAAGAAAGAAAAAAAAGGAAAACTAAAAAGGAAGAAAAGAAAAAGATTTGAACGAAAATAAATTTGAAGTAGGGTCAGTTGGGGTAATTGTAAACGCTTTTTCAATGTTTTAACTTTTAACCCTTCCCTTCATCTTGAATAAATTTAGAGATAAAATTGTGAGCATTGTAGCCACTACTGTACTTCTTATGAGTAAATGTGTGCAAAAATTTTGAGTTTATGACTATTTGTTAGCAAATGAGCTCGTGTTTACAATTACCCCAGTGTGTTTACAATTACCCCAGAGATCTGGGGTAATTGTAAACAGTGATTTATTTTCGAGTAAGGTTGATGCAAATGGAAAATTGTTTCATACACAATCTGCCTGAAGGCTTAAGAAGTTCCGGAGCAAAAGTTCTCAATCTGCTGCCAACAGGCCGAATGTGGTCCGCTGAGTTATGTTATGAGTCGGATCATATCATTTAACAAAAAATATCTTGCAAAAAATCAAATAATGCGACAAATTTATGTAAAATTTGTCCCGCAGTGTATCAGTCGGTTAAGCTTGGATCCCACAGAACACCGAAAGTGAAGCACAACTGGCCGTGGTCAGCGCTTGGGAGGGTGACCACCTCCCGCGACTGATTCCTCTGAGACCAAGTGCGCTTAAGGGAGCTGTGCACGTAAAATACGTCATCGCTTCAAATGTCAACCAAGTTAGAAATAATTTCCGCTGAGGGACCAACCTAGGTGACGATCTCTCATCTGGGAGCTGGTTCAAAATCATTAAGCCGCTCTGAGCCATGTGTACTTCATTCAGCTCATTAATAATCAGTAGAAGTATCTTTATTTCATGGTCGCCTTGCAAGGGGGGCTTGGATTTCCAAGTGGCATTAGAAAAAACAACAATTATGTAAAATAGACACAAAAGTGTATTTTACATCATAATATAATACTTATTGTCCCCCCAAAATATTGGAAATAGGATAAATTTAAGCGTTTACAATTACCCCAGAGTACGAAATATATGGGGTAATTGTAAACACCTAACTTGCACATGAAAAATAACAGGGAAGATTAAATTCATAACCAAATGTTTTTAGCAGCATTCCATATGGCAAATAAAAATGGTTGATACCGCTTACATTGCTTTTGTGGATGAGCTGGAGAGGAAAATATTAGATCACTAAATTTTGTCAAACAACTTTTTTCACTGTGCCATTTTCAAACAATAGTGACGCCTGCACAGTTGTTTCGAAACTTATGAAACTGTTTCATGTCTTCCCTATGCTGCCAGGTTATCATTCACAAGCAGATAAGTTTTCAAAACCACCACAAGTGTAGTTATGAAGCTTGTTTACAATTACCCCATGTTTACAATTACCCCAACTGATCCTATATACTTCATGGTCCGAGCCATTTTCATATTCAATATGGAACAAGTAAATCATGCAGTCCCCGGTACAGTGCCTTAAATCCTTAAACACAGTTGAACTTTCTTAATACGAACACGGTTAATACGAAATCACGGCTAACACGAACATTTTGTTCATCAAGTTTGGTTTACTATTTAATTGCACTAAATATCTCACGCATATTACGAAGGCTAAAATACAAATTTCGGCTAAGACGAACAACATTTCTGACCTATTCAGGAAAAGTTTTCTCGATTGCGTATAATTAATTTTCTTAGAAATTGTTGGTTTTTTGAGTCATTCTAAATCACCAAGTACGTATTTCGAATCATACGTTGAATTTTTCTGGGTAAAAAATAAAGCTCATGCACGTGTCGGCTTTCGTACAGGGCAGTCTGCTCAGGGAACAAACCTTTTATTTTCGAATCATTCTTAAATAGTAGTTGTTTTTTTTAAATATAAACATGCATTTCTAATACTTTTTTGTTTTACACAATTTTCCTTATTCACGGTTATTACGAATAACGGCTAATACGAACACATTCGCGATTTTTCGTCATTTCGTATTGAGCGAGTTGAACTGTATTTCTATTTAACGAAAAACAGATGTATAAATAAAAATGAATCTCAAATATAAAATAATTACTTTCAAGTGTACAGATTTTTGTACCTATCATTAACCATTTCAAGCTGTAAAAATCTATCAAACATACAAACAGGCAGCTTTTTAAATGAACTGATAAAGGCAAAAATGCCTATAAGTCGTTACTAACTAAAAACTAAACATTTCACAGTGGCTAAGACAGAGTAAAAAATTACTAAAACAGAAGAGTCACAAATCTTCTTTGCGACACTAACACAGCAAATCGAAATATAGCTCACTAAAGAGCGGTTTCATTCTTTGATTTTTATTCGACTGGGGGGGGGGGGAGTGCAATGAAGGAAAAAAACTAATAAAAATGATCTTGCTGCACTTAAGGTCGCCGAGTGGAAAACGATTAAATAGGAAGCTGAGATATAGAAGAGCATCGTCTTGATACTCTGAGGCCTGAGGGAAAATGTGGAACACTTTTATCATTCGAAAAGAATAAGCAGAGGGGCAGAATAGGCGATTGGGAGCGTTCCGTTCAGACTCGGAAAAAAATTCATTCGTGTGATATCTTTGGGAATGAAGCTTCGAAAAACGATAACGGAAACCCGATAGTTTTACCAAAACACAAAAAACAGAGAGTAGTATAAACAACTTATGGAGCTAGTGGTCAAACGAAAGAACTTCGGGAAACTACACATGTTTCTTCCAGTGTCTGTTTATGCAAACCGTCAACAAAGCACAGTATTTCTTTTATGTGGTGATATTTCTTGAAAAATATGAAAAGGAAAAGCAAACTTCTGTTATTCGAAATTTGTGGAATGGTAGATGTCATAATTCATTTAAGTTTTAAAATATTGTATTAAAATTGTAATTCTAGGAATAAAATAGCATCAAAAAAATACAGTAGAACCTCCATAAGTTGACCACCTAAGGGACTGTAACTAAGTGGTCAACATAAGGAGGTGGTCAACTTTGGGAATTTCAAAAGATTCATTAAATGTTTTTTGTATTTAGGGAAAAATTTAGAACATATCATTTTAATTTTTACTGAAGGTACATCACATTTCTATAATTTTTCGCGGAATGATTCAATTTTTGTTTGAGTCCTCGTTTTGCTCATTAAGTAACTGTAAGTCCATTAAGCATGCTTGGGCATTTTTCAGCAGCAAAATCTTTACTCAGAAAAAGGAAAAAGAACGGCATGTGCGAGCGATACACGTTGTTTTCCAATTCTGCGTAGTTCAATTCTACGTGCATCCCCCACTCCTCTGACCTTTTTCCAAATTCGAGAAATTGCAGACAATGTATGCAGTCCAAGAAATGAAAATATTGAAAGGGCTAAGATATCATTTCTCCTTAACAAAAGGCTAGGCAGTCTCCAGAATTTCCCTCCCACTGTATGCTACAGATAAGCCAAATGACTAAAAAAGAAATTCCCGGAAACCAAATAGAGAACAAACGGGGAAAAAGCAAATTCAAGAAAACATTGGTAGTCACGTTACAGACAGTAAATTATAATTTAATTCAAACTACGTACTAAAAAGTGGTCAACATACAACTTATGCAGGTGGTCAACATAGAGAGGTGCTCAACTTTGGAGGTTTTACTATCAAAATCGAAATATATTCTCCCCGTTAAATTACATGAACCGGAGTTCACCCAACAGTCGAAAATCGATCACGGTTATTAAATTTAGCATTGAAAACATTAGGCTCTTCATACAATTGTATAAGAATTATTCATCACATTTGGCGATTATAGCGTCGAGTTTATTTTGATGATCCTCACGTAAAGCAAACGTATTGTAAATCAGTATCGCCGCAGGGCTCATTGCGCTCATAAATATTGCCGCTTATACTTCTGCCAATTTCGTACTGACGTTGAATAAAACTTAAATGTTTGCTTCCATATATTCTCATTTTTCATTCCATTGTTGCAGAGAAGCCTTTACTCACACTCTTATTATAATTGCTTTTAATATGACTGATCAGTGGCGACAAACTCTTTTTAACAATGAGTTTTATATTTATTCGCTAATCATTTACTCAACCAAGACCTGCAGCAATCTGCTATCTATAACAATATAACATTATAATTATGAATAAGGCTTGCCTAACAAAAGAAAAGGGGGAATAATTAACTAATAATAAACTGAAGTGTTTCCAAATTTGTTTAATTGATATCACTAAAACTCCTCACTTTTTACTTTAAAAAAAAAACCAAAAATTAAGAAAATAGATAAAAAAAACAGGAAAAAATAGCTCTTAAGTGTTTAGTCTTTACCTATTAATATATAGATTATTGAAATTACTATCACTAATAATAATAATAATAATAAAAGGCAGTAAGAAAGAAATTTAAAAATATGAAATTTCGTGTTTAATTAAAACATCATAATCAATATTAAAAAATCATAAGAAAAAAATGTATCATAACCGCATTTCACGTAATTAGTTTTACACTATTGAAGCTGTGAATCGGTGGAATTTGAATGCATTATGAATATATTAAAGAATTAATCCATTACAGAGCAATGAAAAAGTACGCATCAAATACACAAATTAAATAATATTTCGTACGTCATTACGCATCTAAGAAGGCGTATAATAGCAACGAATTTCACAGAAGAGCAAAAATTTTGGACTGTTGTGAAAGGGTAATAAAAGAAAATATTTATTATACTTTAAACATAGGCACAAAAAAGAAGTCTTAAAACATTATTAAAGGGGTTTTTTCTTCTGCTCCTCGAAGTTTTAACAGTAGTTACAATTCTTTGTTTTCAAAAAAATTATAACAAAGTTATAAAAAACATATAAAAGCATTTTTTCACATTAAGACAAATAAAGATATTTTATTTTCGTAAGCAATAAACCTTTTACACTTAAAATAATAGTAAGAAATAAAAATCAACATTAAAAGCGATAACCGCTCTTTTACGCAAAACAAGTTAGTTCATTTCTTTTTATGACGTGATAAAAAATTTGATAACATAAAAAATAAAAGAAAGGAATAAAATGAGCAATCTAAAACAGTGAAACTAGACTCGCCAATAACATTTTAGCTCGTCAAAGGAGAAAAAAACGACATTTACACCACTTCGCGAAGGAAAATTATCTAAATTATGCTAAAATCAGTAAGCAAAGAAGAAAAGCGAATCTACACCTATAAAAATTTTAAAGAAAAACTCAAACACCAGATTCACAAATTATTCAAATCAAGTTTGGCCGTTTAATGAATAAATTTAATTTCTCGCTCCACCATATCGACTCCTCCCAAGTGCAGAAAGTCCTCAGGTCATAATCTCGCCAAAATCTAATATTCAAAAGCGAATTTTGTCCCTCCCACTCCGCCAATTCGCCCCGTCGTTTCCCGTTAAGAGCCCTGCGGCGATGGAGGGAAATTAATGACAGAATCCACCGCCAACGTAACACCCAGTAACATTTTTGATCAAAGTTTAAGCAAAGAAAAGAGTTTGGTGATAGTTATCGAATTTCTCTCCGGGTAGAAATTGTGTGCTTATGCAGGTATCGACATGTGCAACAAACTAAATATTAAACTCCTTATCCTTAATGCAAAACTATGCATCCTGAAGAGATGGCACATCATCTTTACAGTTCTTCCGAAAAACATTTTATCGGAAAATCACATCTTTTAAATAAATTTATCTTATTATTTCGGAAGTTCTTTGGATTTGAGAATAAAATACAAAAAATGACTTAAGCCGCTTTCATAACCGATAGCAACCTCAACATGCGACAAAGACAAAATTTTTCAGAGACTGTCATTGGTTCAACCATGCCCTAACGTTAACTGATTGGCATTTTTTATTGCGTCATTAAGAGGGAATTTCTCCCAGCCGACCGTGATTGGTTCATTGCAGTATCCAAGAGAAATGCCATTGCTGTTAGTTTGATAGCCATAGCAGTAGTGTATTACGATGGAGACAAATTTCTGCGTCGCTTTTGCTGCGAAAGCACTCTTCGAGTACAAAATTATGCTATTGTAATGTAAATTATAAAACAGACTTTTGCAATGAAAGTAAAATTTCTCAAGCTATGCTAATAGTTTTTATTCAATGTTGAAAGAGAATGAATTATGCAAATGCATGTTTTTAACGCTTTTACTATTTTTTATAAGTTCTAATTTTCATATGTAGGTGTAACTCAGTGTGGGGTGTACATAAGGGAGTGTGTGTGTTATATTTAACGATTCACTCAAATTACAGATAGATTTTAATAATGAATATTAGCATTTAACATTCCGTAGATAATCGTTAAATTGGATATATATATATATATATATATATATATATATAGTGAAATCTGTGTAAGTTGACCACTTGCGGGGTGCAGGACTTTAGTGGTCAACTTATAGAGGGTGAGATAGAAGATGAAGCGCTAATTACGTTCCTGACAAAAGTCGTCAACTTTACAGGTTTTACTGTATATATATCAGTAGCGACACTATGGGGTAGGGGTGAAACCCAGAATGAGATAAAGAGTTTTTGAAAAATACACTTGAATTATGCAGTTTTACTGGTGTTATTTCAGCGAACATAACTGGAAGTAGTTTCTTAAAAGTTACACCAAATAAATAAAATACAATTTGTTTAGTTCTTTTTTTTTTTTTTTTTTTGCACCTATTGAAATTAATATTAACTACAAAACTACAAGTTTATACAACACCATTTTTTTTTCTTCTTTAGGCGACTCCAACCTTCACCCCACCCCTAAGAAAAAATACGAATTTGTGCTGGTAATAGGGGCGGATGACACCACAAATTACCTCGCCGGGTGCCACCCAGGCCAAGAACGCCACTGCAAATATATATATTAAATGTAACACATTTAATGCAACACTTCATATATATATTGAATGTAACATTTTTCTGAAAACTATACAGAAGAGTGCTCCTTTTCCCTATAGAATAAAACCAACCTGAAAGCACAATTCAAAATAAACGATTCAATTTCGACCAAAAAGAAACTGCAGACGATCAATTTTTACTTCTTCAGCTAAACGAAAGCAGTAAGATATGAGCCGACTTCTCAGGAGGCATAATTTTCTCTTCAAGGCAGATATCGGCATATCTTGAAAGGCCGGATAAAAGCTCGGATTTAACCGGTTCCTAACGATTTACGAGCAGATAGGAGCAGCCGCATTCAACTGGAAACTCGGTTAAAAAATCGGAATTTTATTGCAGTAGGATATTTCCTGGGTCTTTTTTATTGACTTGGAAAAGAAATAGTTAATTTCGGAAATGCATTAAATACAGCGGTTCCCTATACTTTTCTTTCGTGTACCACCAATTTTCTTGCAAACCATTTGCGTACCACCGCGAATATAGCTTTATTAGAATACTAACAGATTATATAAAAATACTAGGGCAATTAGGTAATATAAATTACACAATTTTTGAAAGTTATTAAGAGAGAGAAAAGCGTTTATTAAAATAAAGCTGTATCTATATACATAAAAATGAATGTATGTATGTCTGTGTGTCCTTTATGCATTACTACACCATTCATCCGATCGCCATGAAACTTTGGGAAGTTGTTGAGTACACTCCTGCGAACGTTTCTGGAAAAAAATCCTACAGGTAGTTCTTTTTTTATTTCAATTTTACGCAATTGTCCCCATAAATTCCCCAATTTGGGTGTGAAAAAAACCTTGCACATATTAATGTAATATATCTAATTTTTCTACACAAGATGATATTTGGTTTAAGTTTTTAAGTCAATAAGAACGCCAGTTATAAGCTTTTTAGTGCGATTTCTTAAGGCTTATCTTGATGCAAAAATAATAATTAGCAGTTTCCTCAACTCCGGGGTTAGCTTAATTTCAATGTAAAACTTATTTTTCAAAATAGAGAGACATCATCAGTTTCAACAAACTGATAAACAATAATAAAGCATAAATTCGATTTAACGTTTTTCTTTTAAATTGGCAATATTTTCTAAATTCGAGATTGAACATGATAAAAGTATTGTCTCCCCGATTTAACGATTTTCTTGATTTAGCAATAGCATTAAATATCGCCAGAAAAGGAATACGTATGCAGGGTTCGCGCTAGGCCGCGCGATTCCCGCAATATTTTTTGAAATCCCACTCAAAAAAAATTTTTTTTGGGCTTAAACTTTAAAAATCCCACTTAAAATTTTGGTCAAGGAAGAAAATCCCACCTTGTATTTTTTCCTCGTGTGAACCCTGGTATGGTTTATACTAGATTTCAAGTAACGTGGCGAATATAACGATATAACACGCTACAATTTGACTTTTTTAATTAGTCCTTGGCGATAAATCGGAACACACACTAATGAAATTGTGCTTACGTTTTTAGGTAAGGTTAAAATCCAGCACGAGCAGCGGCGTGCGGGTACCGCTAGTATAAAATAAAATGTATGAAATATATAAAATATATTTCGTTTTGGGTTTCCCGTGATACTTCGTGTTTCCCTGTGATTGCTCGAGCACCATCAGAACAGAAAGCAACGCAATGCTTCCCAGTCCAGTCTTTCTCTTTATTTTTTGACCTGCACGCGTTCCACCTAGAGAGGCTTCGCGTACCACTAGTGGTACGTGTACCACAGTTTGGGAACCGCTGATTCAATACATTCGGAGGTACATAAATTTGCTGCTTGAAAGAGAACTTATCTAGTACAGTGTCGCACTTAACGTTGCTAGCGTTCGTTTCACAATTCATTAATTCCAACTGATCGGCATACTTATTACGCAAAATACTTAGACGATGCATGCAATTAACATTCATTGTGAAGAATTTAAGTAGTTAAAAATAAAGGATACCAAAAGTAACATTCTACCAAGGTTGGAATAAAGCACTACTAAAAATTTAAAAAGTAACTCCATTTCGTGGAAAATGGGAGTCGATCGGACGACAATCATTCTTCATTTGCACAACTTAGCAAATTAAATATCAGTTTAGAACCAAAAAAGTAACCAATGATGGAAGCATCGAATACATCTGAGCATATGAACATACATCATACAAAATAAAGATGTGACTATGTACATTCACGTAAGGAGGGGACGAGTGCTTGTGCAAACGCTTCGACATTTGCAAATACACAGTACATTCTAAAGGTGCTATCGAACCAACCACAACAACGACAAGCAACAGCGACGAAAACTTCCAGGGCGTTTTATTGGTTCTACATAATTTACTAGCCACGCCCTCTTATTTGCTGATTGGAGTTTTTTATTGGGTCATTAGCGGTGACTTTCCCTCAGGCAAACGTGAGTTGTGAATTGCAGTATCCAAGAGGGAGGTCATCGTTGTTAGTTTAATAACCATAGTAACAGTCCATTACGACGGAAGTAAAATGTCTTCGTCGCGTTTGGTGTGAAAAAGCACTCTAAAATGGTTCTGAGCTACTCAGCATTTAAAACTTTCTCCCTTAATTTTGACAATTCAAAGAATCAAGCGGCAAAGAAAATGAGGCACTTGTCCATTTTAACGGTGATCAAAAAGCGACAGGAAAAATTTCGCCAAATTAGAAAAATAACACAAAAAGCGCCAAAAAAAAATTTAACGCGATATAGTTTGACGATTGAAATCGCCAAATTGGGGAAATTTTCTTAAAATGAATACTGAATTGGATAACTCTGCAATCGAAAAGTCAAGAAGTTTTACGAACAGAAAGGGGGATACCTAAATCTTCTTTAAGAATCGATTCTACATAAGAAATCTTCTTGCCCGCATTTGTAAATATCCAGCAAATCTTGAGAACCGATGCTGTTCGAACAGAATAGATTAAAACCGGTGCTGAATTTTCACCCCACTGGGTTAGTCGAGACCTTTTATTATTTGATTCGAAGAATAGAGGAAGGCTCAGGAAGCAATTGAGAACTTCTCCAAAAGTCTCCAAGGTATAATTTTCTCTTTTGAAGATCTTTCAGAGAATCTTCGGTATTTTTATCAAGCTTCAAATGAGAAACTTTCCCGGTTCTTGAAAAAGTTTCGTTTTGAAAGAGTATAGAGAGAACAATTTTCAGAAAACGCGATTGGATATTGTGAGTCAATTATGCCTTCGGCATTGCTAACCCGAGTTTCGTAGCAATTTCGAAGAAAAATTGCTAGTTTTTTAATGAATGCATAAATTTGTGCATATGTTTTTATTGATCCTCAATTAAGTACAGAACGTTAAGAATTCGCCCTACCATGCATGCATTTTTTTATTTGAGTTATAAGAATTTAAATATTTCGATGTGCTAGAAGTCCATTTAGTAGCTCAGGCTTGTTGTGTAATAATGAATGTTTGCAAATGTTTGTCCTGTACAGTCGAAAATTGGTGTCTTTATAGGAGGACATTATATGGTTTTGTGGTACAGTTAATCAAAGAATGAACGTGGAAAAACTGAAGATTTAAAATTCCTTTAATAAGGTGTAAGAAGATATAAAGTAGAGTACCAACTATTCCAGTAACACACTCCAAAATAAACAAACAAAATTTGGCGTGAAAAAGAGATTTTCACTTCTTTCTGGAGTCATCCATGGACTTCCAAAGATCCTTTTAACTAACCTGAATGGTCTATGGAACCATGTGGGGTTTCCAAGAACTGTCTGGAGCGTCAAAATGAGGACTACATGCAAATGATAGTACAATACGAAACTGAAAAACATTTGGGGCAAAAATTTATGTGGAATATGAAACTTTGATGCGTGAAAGGGTTAATGCCTAACAATTAGAAATATTCCCGGAATGAAAATGCTTTTTCAGAAAAATATGCATTCGAATAGCAGGAGAGATTGACACAAGCTAGCTGGCACGTTATTTTGCATTTAACATGCCTATAATTCATTTTTTTATTTTTATTTAATTTATTATTTATCTATTTTTTACAACACTGCAGCAAAACAAGCGATATCTGAAGAATGATAATGTGGCTATAAATTGAAGGGTCGCGGGGAGAAACGATTTTTTTGCTAAATGGAGTTTTAAATATTTAATATTACTACAATTGTTCATTTTGATCGAAAGGATTTATTTTTGTTATACACACATATTTTGTATGTATATGCGATAGCATTTAGGTAAGAAATATGCAAACAACCCACGCATTGATGACACTTCTGATTAGCAAAAATGATCAAAGTGCTTGAATTGAAGCTTTAAAAACGTAAATCCTGAGAATTTAGAGATTTGGGACATTGCGTTTTCACTGCATACAGATAGCTTATTATAGACAGGACTCGTATGCGATATCATTTAGGCGAAAAATGAGCAGACGACCTACGCACTAATAAAGCTTCTGACGAATAAAAATGACCAAAATCCAGAAGTTGAAATTTTAAAGATGCAATTCTGAGAATTTAGAAATTTGTGACAAATTGCATCACGATAAATTGGCATGCAACGCAAAAATAAGAAAAAAAAGCTTCCCAATAATGTCGGAAAGGCTTATGGGCTTCTTTCATTTCTTATATGATCGCACAGTAAATCACATTTACCAAATTTCTACAATAAAGCCAGGATCGATATATTTAACAGAGAAGAATCCAGCCAGAAATATATCAAACCAATATATATCCTTTAGGGTACAAAAGAGTCAAGAGACAGCCTGTTTTTTATCTCATCACTAGGAGGTGTAACTAGGCGTTTTATGGGAAAAAGACGGAAAAAATATTTGACACGTTCCATAATTTATGAAAGTTTTGATAACTTTAAAAGAAGGAAGAAGGAGTATGAAAACTGCACTTATCCTACAAAACTCTTTTAAAGATACATAACTAATTTTCATTCAACCTTTTTGTTTCATAAGAAAAAAGCGTTCTTTGTGGGACACTGTGTGCTGAAGATAGGGTATAGTAATTGTTTTAAGTTTTAAAATGAAAGATAAGAGCATTACGGTTGCAGTAACTTCTCAATAACCGTTAATCGTTAAAACAACAAGATAGTAGTTATGTACAAACGTAAACGACAGACAGAAATATTAACATAAATGAAAATTATGTACGTTTAATAAAAAAAAAAAAAAGTCTACGGATTTATGGTACAGTAGAACTTCGATTAACCGAGCTTCGATTAACCGAGGTCTCTGTTAACCGAGGCAATAACGAAGTTTTTTTTTTAACCTTTTATATCTACTTTCCAAAATAAGCTTGGAAAAAATTATACACATTTTAGTTCGTTGTCCGTGCTACAGTATTTTTCCCCACAAAAGCACTCAACTTAGAAGAAATATTACACCCCTAGAAGACAACATCCATGAATCAGTGGTGTAGTCAAGGGGGACGCAGGGAGACGGCGTCCTCCTACCTTTTTATTTTAATGCAAGCGTCCCCCAAATTTTTTACATTTTACATTCTAACAGGTCTCTGCGAGTGCCAGCTACAATTCGTCCACGAAGTTCTGACACGTGCACGCTTTTGCGCATGGCAGAAAAGGACGAATCCATTCGATTGTCAGGGAAGTTCGTTTTGCAGGTGCGTTTATTAGCACGCGAATCAGAAGGTTAACTTCTCTGTTGGTTGAAAGCAAATTAAATGTATAAACTGGCTCAGTTCGGAAGAAATAAGTTATGCTAAACGAACTAAAACCAGAACAGAAACGACGCATTCTTTACACCAGCAGTTCCTCCCTTAAAGATGTGGGGAGTCTACATGACACTCTGCCTGTCAGGGGTTATTTTTTTTTTTTTTTTTTTTTTTGAAGAAGAAGAACTGTAACCCTCTCACTATTGAAACATACTTTGTTATGCCCTGGAGTCCACAAGTACCTCAAACTATGATTTGTAATATTATTAATGGTCCATTTTATTCTTTGTATTTTATTTTATTATTTTTGCAATTTTCATGTATTTCCACATTTTTATGCATGCTGTCGTCTTTTTTGCATTGTTTTTATTGCTATTCCTTTTTACTTCCTGTACTTACAACTGGATTCGTTTGTTGCTCTCTTATTGGTGCCTGCCCTGCTACTCCTACTTCCACTTCACACTGCCTTTATTCTCATTGGTTTACAGTTAATTCTTAGGCTATATAAGCTTTTTTTTTGTTGTTTTGTCTGCTTCATTTGGATGTTTTGCATCTAGAAGCTCCCTGTCGCATTGAAAAAGGGATTCCAAGCAATCCCGAAACATATGTCTGCGTTTTATTGCTCATTTGTGCTTTAAATTAACGTGAAATTATATTTCTATTACTGTTTACTTGCACAAAGTTAAATTATTATTATTATTAATAGGGTTTACAAATTTAATTCTGCATTCTATTAATGATATTGAAGTTAATCAATGATTATTTTGAAGGTTTTTTGATGAATTTTATTTGCCAGCGGCGTGTTTTTTACCGATATACACTACTGCTTTCAACTACCACTTGAAAGTGCTGGGGTCCGTATGAACCCCAGATCGTCGTGACAGGGTTAAAGGCCTTCTTTGACAAAAACGTTTGTCGAAAAAAAAGGACATCGTTATGGGAAGCGAGTTGGAATTTAAAAAGGACTGCAAAGGGCCTGAAAAAAAAAAAAGCAACAGGGCCTTTAAAAGAGCAACTACTATTGTGGTCTGTTAGCAGCTTCCGATATCTTAAACCATGATAACATAACGTCTAACAGCAAGTTATGACAGAGCAACCGTTGAACATATTATCATCACACCAATGCAAACAAAACTCCACCGAACCAAGGAAAGAACATTTTCTCACAGGGGGCATCCACAGTGTTACGAAAAGTCTCCGAAGTTCATCGCGATGAAGCCAATAAAACCCAGCAACAAACCATTAAACTTCATGAATAAAACAACAGATAAGATTTGAGGAAAGACAAAAACAATTTCCCGCGAAAAACGAGATTAAAAATGTCAAAGTTAATTTCCATTCTGACATTTTTTGATAATCAACATGTGGAAGAGACGGCTTCCAACAAAAGGGGGCGGCCGGTTTCCTCATCGCTAAACAATGAGACGCTCGGATATTAAAAGAGAAACTGATTAATGACATCGCTCCAGTTACTCATCAAAAATGGATAAACTTTCGGCGGAGTTTCATTTAATCGAGATGCTCCGACGGATCTAAAGCAAAAGGGAATTAGATGGAAAGATAGTGACGCTATGACAACAGCAGCATGATTTTTTTAAATATACTATATCGGTTATAAATACTGCTGAATCCGATTGTTCAGTTTTCATCTTTACGCTTGAAGGTGTTGTGAAGAAGCAAATGAGTTTTTTCTTTACTTGTGTTTGCGTGTATTTTCTGTTTTAAAATAATATATACATATACTTTATTTAAATGAACCTTCTCGCCAACACGTATTACACTAAAATCTATTCAACAGGAATTGAAATATCATTAAAAAAATTTAAATAAAATTAGCAGACGTTAAACGCATTTAAAGTTGAAGGGAAAAAAACTCTCTGTTTATTTTGCACAATAGAACTAACTTATTTAGAAATTAATCCCCAAAAGAATACATCAATCACTATAAAGGGGATTTTAACAAAAAGTTCGATTATTTTTTAGTCATTATTGGTTTATTTCTATGTTTAGTTATTAATTTATCTGCAGTAGTACGTAAACTTTTGATTTTTCTTGGCACGATCATGGAGTCACCTTCATATTGATGGAATATAAAACCAATTCGCAATGCTTTATGCGCTTAATCTCAATACTATAAAATGATTTATTAGTATTAAGCACTTATTATTAATATAAGGATTCATTTGGATCGAAAAGATTTATTTTTGTTAGATCTGTGATTACTTCATGATGCGGAAAACAAATACAACCTTTTTTTTTTCTCTTTGTGTGTGTCTGTGTGTATACATTTTCCTAATTTCTTTCAAAAATTGTACCTTTCCCATTTTTTCTTTTGTTCCATTTAAATAACGGCTCAAAATCCTCAACTAGATATATTTCAGCAGACCAAGTTTATTTTCACATTTTTCGTTTTATGGCATTTTTCTGGAAATCCGCCTTTCTGGGCGAAAATTTCCATACAAAATTGAAAACTTCCATAAAATTAATGAAAGTGTCACAATATTCACTCTTTTCTAAAAGCAACGCTTATAACACGAAGAATAGAGCCCATAATCTTCTAACTCCGAGCCAAATGCGATACTGCTACGCCAGGAGTCGAATTTAAATACTTTTGCATTAATTTGATAATGGCATAGAAAGTTCAAAAAATGCCAATTTCAATCTTCATCAATACATCTTTCTCGTCAAGAAAAATTAATATTAAATACAAGCGATCAAAGAAAAACTCATAATACAACGAATTCTCCAAACATAAATCTGTACAAGTTTCATATTTATTTAATCGAAAACTTATGGTGCAACCGAGAAAGCAAAGAATAAATAAGTCATCTACGCTGAAGTCTTGCTATGCTTTTATCACGCATGAGTTATCCAAAAATCGAATAACATCTCTGTAATGAAACATACGTTCTCTCTCAACATTAAGAACAACAGCGGAGGATGAGGGACACCAGATTAAGGACTAAAATATCTCAAATATCTCAGGCATCCCGCTGTTTTTGAGCGGGACACATCGCTGTCGTCGCATGGCGATAAATTTCGCTCTTCGCCTGGACGAGAGAAACCGGGACAATGGCACTTCGTTCCCAAAGCCCTGTGACGGCGGTGGCTGGTTGGTCCGTTGTTTATGGAGAAGACTAATGATTCCGGGATTGAATGAAACTCGGTATTTTACGATGCTTTTATGGGGGGGGGGGGGGGGGACATTGGGGGGGGGTACATTGAAGAAGAAAATCATTATTCGGAAATGAGGATTAAACGTCGGGAATTTCCAACAAGTGCTCTCCAGATTTTACTTGTTACAATTGCGGCTGAGTAGAGTTTTATCTAATTTTTCTCGAGCGTTGTTGTTGTTGACTTATGCCATTCGGAGCCGGGAGATAGTCAAATTACCGATTTAAGGCGGCAAGGTTGCGGTTTTATCGAGCACACAAGGATGGAATTGCGACTTCGCTCAGGAAATACACGATAGAAGGAAGCACAATCACGGAGCAATATTTTAGATCTAGACCAAAAGCCGACAACCACCTGGCCCTCAGAGGTTTTTTTTTTGGGGGGGGGGGGGGACATGGAGGACTTTGTGTCTACGACGGATATAACGTGCACCAGTCACCATTAGCGTACAAGCATTCTTGAATGCTTATAGTTTTAATCGTTTGGCGATCAATGGATCAAGTGCAACATAGTATGCTGAGGCGGTACATCGGCACAATATAACGCACCTGATAAAATTGATTTAGAGATTCCACCAGCTGCGAAACATTTTGGAGGAAAGTTCCTTTTCAGGAAATGGCAACTGATCCATATTTTCGTACTAAATAGGTGAAATCCAGGAAACTACGTAGCAGGCAACTCGATAAGCGTCAGACCACGTGTCGTAACAACACTTCGTCCATACCAGCAACTGCAATTCCCGGACGAGAGCCCGGGATTTTCTGGTTTGCTGTTACCCCACGATTTGATAAATATAGATTTAAAATTTTGTACATGCAATTTCCGAGTCGTAAAGCATGACACAATTGACTCGCAGTCTTATAAAATCTGGGTCCCAAAGACACCGGAATCCTAGTAAATGTGGGTCACTACCTTATAGTACGGATTTGAACTGGTGGAAGCAAGTCGAATGTTTACGTTACGAAAAGCTGAGGTAAATATCCTAAATCACGTGACTCTATTTGGGCCAATGCTTCCGAACTTTTTCAAAGAAACCAGTTTTCTTCCCATGCTTCACTGGTCAAAAGTCATCACGTGACTTGAGATCCCCGCTTCGAGAATCTAGGACTACCTCCCTCTACCTTTCATCCTTTCTTAATGGTCACTACAAGTAAAACATACCCCAGTCATTTATAGGACGCATGGATTTAAATGTTTGAGACCTACTTTTTAATTTCAACACATCCTGGGCTAAATTTAAAAATTTACAAAAAAAAAAAAGGGGGGGGGGGGTAATGTTATTCAGTCCAATTATAGCGCCTATCACATACCATATGGGATAAACTTATTTTCGCTGAAACCAACTTTAACACAGTCTTGTCGTTAAACTTGCCTATTTTAATACTAAGTTAATGAATGTAATCTTAGTATAATCTTTTACTGTTAAGAATACGAAAATTATTCCGAAAAATGCCGTCATGAAACGTATTATGAACAGTTCACAGACAAAACCCCAAAAATCAATAATGTTTCTTAAGTTCTTGAAAATAGTCCTTACATTTATCCACCAGGGGTGGTACTGGCCCTCCCCAAAAAATCCTGAAACTAATTTGCGAAATCTTTAATGTTGAAACAAGGTTTTAAGCTATTATATGTATATATACGGTATTATTACTATTTGTAAAGAAAAGTTATATTCTGAATCGTCATTTGTCACATAAAAATGCAGGTACATCTTTTGTAAGAATTGAATAAATTTTTATGTATTCACAGATCTCTTAATCTTTGACGAAAACTCTGAATGCACTGTTAACTGCATAACTTCCATCTTACAGTTCCAAACAAAGTACAGATAAAACCTATGAAAAATTTTTCATCACATTTTGCAAATTAACTTAACATATTTCACAACATTTTCAAAAAACATATGGATAGCGCTAAAAAAAGTTAAAAATCCGGAATTCCGGACTTAAAAGCCTTAAAATATCCGGAGTTTCGGCCTACGGCCGGAAAAGTACCAGCCCTGATCAACAAAGAATAGAGAACTGCGCTGATCATAATATGCCATTATTTTATGTTTGGAGAGTAATTAATTGCCCACGTATGAAACGGACGTTTCCTTCCACACTATTCTGTTTCCAAAATTTTTCTCTACAAAAAAATAAATAAATAAATAAAATCGCATTTTCTAGTGAGCATGTTCTAAAATTTAAACGTTGCCTCCTATATTTGATATAAGGGATCGTTCACCTATGATGTCACACTTGTTTTAATATATTTGACACCCCCTTCCCCACTTTGTCACAAAATATCACACTTCAACATATCCCCCCCCCTTTGTCACATGTCATGCTACATTACATACGCATAGATAATGTAATTCAGCTGTAGCTGTTCAGAAAAAAAAACACTAAGATATAGATCACATTTCTAATTTTATTTTTGAACTTTTAATGACATTTATGAGCACATCAGTAATAATGATTCCATGGGTATTTAATCTGTACAAAATGAGATTAAGGTTTGCAACAAAAAAGATAATTATTATATAATTGTAAAATATATTTGAATTCTGAAAAAATAACCCGCGCTATTTTATCTGAAAAGTGTAAATGCCTAAGAAGATTTTCTTTTAAACTTTCAACTAGAAGGAAATTTAAACCTTAATCAGCATCGGTGTTTTCCATACAAAATTAAATCAATGAAACTTGAAAAAAAAAAAAAAAATAAATAAACATAAATTTAATTTGCTGATTTTAAATGTTTTCATTTTAACAAAAATGTGCAATGTCACACTTCTTGTAACTCTCTCTCTCTCTCTTCCCTCCCCTTGTCATAAACTGCCGCAATTTCTCGAACCCTTCTCGAAGCGTGAAACCATTTATAAGTGATCCCTAAGAAAAAATGGTGAAAAACGAAGAAAAACAACACTTAAGTTATTTTGACTAAAATATCTTAGAGTGCACTTGCAAGTATTTTACATTCGATATTTATCGAGCAACGCTTTCATACTTGCTATGGAATACCGAGCCGATAACAAGAATAAGTAGCAAGAATGCGTTATTTCCATAACGCTAATGCAACCATCACAACTCTCGCTAGTAGTTGCTGCTGATGGCAGTGCACCATTAGCAGCTGCGCACGAGGTATTACGCACCCGATTTCTTCCGTTACGCGGGTAAACAAAGGCGGTCTGCGCTTGACATTATGAGGCACGTAGAAATATTAATGGCAGGGTGCACAGCCCTCTAAACGGCGATCAAAGCTTCAAAAAAAAAAGTTTTCTGGGAAGCGAGCGTGATGACCAAAAAGTAATCTTGAGAAATTTCTTACAATGGGAAGAAGAAGAAGATGAGAATAGAATTTTAGCGAAATTTTCCAAATTTACGGGGATTACAGTAATCCAGGAGGGAAAATGCAAATTAACCGATTGTTCTCGCTTAGAATGATACTTACTGTGCTAATAAAATTGCGGTTTGGAAGTGGTTGTTAATCTGATTTAATGTAGACGATTCTTAATGTGGTCCATCAGAGACAAAAGTAATCCATTTTAGCAGGTTACGATGAGGATATTTTGATGTTGATGTTCAACTTTAATAAAATTGCAAAAATTTAATCAAGTAATAATTGCAATAAAAAGTTTTCGACTAAAAGTGAATTTTTGTTCAGTTTTTAAGCGCCAAACGATAATAATTATACTCTAAATTGCACAGCCTATAACTAATTAAATATATATAAAATAAAGCAACTTAAATTTTAAAATTCCGAAGCGTTATGGAACATTTTCGTTATTTAGTTTCATAAACAGTTAAAGCTTTTCTTACATTCGAAAATTTTATCATTATTGATCTACGTATTGGTCATATTTTTATATTTAATCAGATATTCAGTCAGGTTGAGGTTAAATTTTCACTTATAGCCGGTAGCTCAACAAATAAAACCATAAGATGAAGACATCACTATTTTTATTTCATATGGACATTCACACGACGAACACACAACATACCACAACACACATTACGTACGACTGCTCACAAAGGCACTCTATTCGACGTCTCGCCCCCAAGATGGGGTAAAAGGGATAAAAGTGCACGTGCTACACACTTCAAAAATAATGTTGACACATACACCACCTTTGATAAATTTCCCTAGCTCCATTGTTTTTTCTCAAACACACACCCGGTGTGATCTTAAACTCTTACAGCTTCTGATACTCAAAGATAAGACTGCGTGCAAAATTTATCTAAGGGGTAAAGCACGCTTTAGCGGAAAGCTTTTATTAACCTGTTTTTGTGAAACATTACAGAAAGAAAAAGCTACTAGAATACTGTTTCATAAAATAATGCTTAAATAGAAAAATTGTCTACAAAAATCATTATCCGTATCAAATTTTTTAATAATAAAGAAAGAGAAGATAGTTTATGAGAACTGTTACTGTTCTCACATATTTCCTTTCTTTCTAATGCATCCACTCGATTTTTTTTTTTTCACAAATAGTACGCATTGCACACTACTTTAAGTTAGGCATCGTTTTCACCTGTTCTAACCCAGTAGTGTTGTTACGGGGGAGTAGGGGTCTGTTCGCCCTGGGTGACACCCAAATTGAGACAAGAGTTTTTGAGAAATACATATAATATTTGAATTACGCAATTTTACTGATGCTATGTCAATGGGAGAGCACACGGGTATAATTAAAATAAATAGTTAATTGAAAGTTACACCAAATAAATAAAATAAAATTTATTAAGTTTTTTTTTTTTTTGAACTACTAAAAATATATAAACTAAAACTGCAAAACTGTAAGTTTGTACAATATAACGCTTTTTTTTTTGGAGGGGGAGGGAAAAAGGGAAGCGGGGTAGACATCACAAATAATCGCCGCGGGAGACAACTATGCTAGGAGCACCACTGTATAACATACTATGCATCTCCATTTAAAACAAATGACTGTAAATTAGGTCTACAGTTCCGGAATCAATAATAATAACGCTGATGGTGGATACACACCAGAGTAGATGCAAAATTCTGTTGCTCAGGTTTTGCATCTGCGCACTGTGAACGAAGATGACATATTGAAAGTATGGAGATCGAGCTGAACCCATCTTCAAAAATACACTCGGATGGATCGTTGCCAAATCGATAACTTCACAATAACAAAACTGAAAACTGAAGAAGAAGACTGTGAGTTCCATACAAATAATTGGCCACTTTACATTGTTTGAATGATTAAAAATGTGCTTAGCCAAACTTCATGAATGAATTCACTTGCAACATGTCAATAGATCTGTAGTGAGTGGTGACCCGGACGTGATAGATATCGTTCACTCCTCCCCTGCTCGTTCACTGGAGGGGGAGTAATGTGGCGAACTAGTGCATCAAATATCCATCTTTGCTAGTTGGCATTTGCTTATGCAAACAGTGGGCGAGCCTTTTGGGAAAGCGTTAAAGAACAAGGCTACCTACCACCAAAAAGGCGTCGGTTCGATTCCGACCACACTCGCATCTCTTACAGATCCCTCTTAGAGCTGAAAGGCGTTTTTTTTAATGGAATTAACAGATTTAGGCAACTGAAGGCAATTTCGTTTGTCTTTCTTACCAGTTTTCTTTTTTAGAAAGTTTCTCGAGAATAAATAAGTTGTTTTCAATCCTAACCCATTAGGCTTAGTAGGTTAATAAATGACCGAGCATTTAAAAAAAAAAACCTCATTTAGAACTGCATCGTCATGTCTCATAAGAAAAACTGATTATTATTTTCAATTTAATATCCACTTGTGGCCCTCTGCAGCTAATCCACGGCGAGGAGAGGCTCTTTCCATATCTTTAGCGCGCAAACAAGTCCGAAGAATTCAGAATTTAGGGCCTGCAATATGCAAATCAAAATACAAATCTCTCCTTTCCATCGCATCATTTAGCCAGTCGCTGAGAGCCGAGCCACAGCAGCAATAAATTCCGACAAAACATCAGACGCATAAAGGGCTGAAATAACTTTTGATATTTCAGTTCTTCCGGGTAGAAGAAATGGATTGTAGGGAGTGGGGCACAGGAGGAGAAGAGACCCCGAGAGCGATAACACGTTCGCCTCCAGTCAGCAGGAAAAAAGGGAAATACAGCAAAATTCCCTTTCCTTCTATCTTTTTATTCCAAGTGCAGATCTCTGGCGTCCAATCAGGAAACGCCACGTCAGCGACGATAGCTTTAACGAGATTGGATTTGGAGAAGAAAACAGAAGTAACTTAGAAACAATAAAGGAAGCTGCTCGAAAATATGAATAAAAGATAATATGCTACTTGAATATCGGACGCTCTAAACAGGAAAAGCGGACGACAATGAGAGCTGTTGAAAAGCGAAAGAAGAATTCATCTCCAAAAAGTTATATGCAAAATTAGTTTCAATACCCATTTTTAGATTTTTTCGTTGAAAACTTTATGGCGCTTTTAAATTGAAATCGAATTGAATATAAAGCTGAAATTTGGCAACACACAATACAGTGACACTCTGCATGAAAGAAATGGCAGCCGTTACTGGGGAGGGGGGGGGGGGGTACGAAAAAAATGCAGTGACACAATCAGTTTCCCCTGATTTGAGGGACGAATTTGTCTTACCATTAATACCTTTTACCATTAATTATTTCAATTAATTTTACTCTGTATTACTGTACAATGTTCCTATCATTAGTTCACGCACTGGAATACATACATCTCAGACTGTTGGCCAAAAACCAATTTAGAAAAAAAAAAGAACCAATAAATATAATATTTTTTAATTCTATTCTTATCCAAGATTCGTACTCAAGGGGATAAAGATCTCTAGATCAGTTTTGTTTCTAAAAACTTCATGAACTTCTCTAATTTATCAGCCTTACCTTATAATGAGCCATCTTAACCACTTAACCACTTTTTCCCTACTTTGATAAAAAAAATATATGTGCCATGGATTGTTTGAGAGCCTAAAAAAACTCTGTCTCTAGTAGCCCCCCAAAAGGAATGTTCCACAAACTGATCCATGTTTACGAAAATCTGCACCGCGGAAAAGAAATTCGTTCAAGACTTCCTAGAAAGTTTTATCCCATAGAGAAAAACATTGTTTATTCACTTATTTCCGAAAGGGAAAAGTTCTGTTCAAATGCAACTTTGTTTACCCTACAGAAATCCCGATTTCAAAATGCAAACTCGGAGATAAAAATGTCGCCTGCTATTACGTTTCCATTCATTTCAGTTTGTAGCGACAGCTGTAAACGTCGCTCTCCGTTTATGTCACTGTGTGCGTTTAAATAGTGGTGGCTGAAACAATGAGTTTGATTTACGATAATTTAAAGGTTAATATACAACGTTCACATCTAACAAATGTGCATTATTTTGGGCTATTTTTTGACTAGGCGGTGACAGATTTTGATATGTTTTGACAACACTCGCAAAAATCAATCGCATGCACTACATCTACATCATTGTTCAACAGAACATACAAACGGAAATTTTAGAAAACAAGGAAATGAAAAGTTCTTTCTGAAAAATTCCAAATCAATATCCAATGCAATGAAAACCCAAGTTCAAAATTTCTACTTAAACAAAAGGCTATAAATTTTGAGCAAATACGTGATCGCGTCGCGTTGCTGAGACAAAAGAATTTTATCGCTCAATATTCCAATCGATTTTTGACTTTTCCAGGCTTTCAAATTTTACACAAAAACCATCGAAAAAGAAAATATATCCATTTATTATCATTGTAGTTCAGCGAGTTAAAATTTTATTACAATTTGATAGCAGACAAGGAAGAGCGTAGGTACAAACTATCAATGAAATAACTTCCAACTACTTAGCAAATTAGTTCGGACTAAGTGAGAAACATTTTTCTTTTTAATTCTGCCTGTGTATCATTCTGACCATTTTACACCCAGTTAAACATTTAACATTGTTAAGAAGGACTCTTATCAAAACTTATTCATTAATTTGTTTTGGCACTGATTGCACTTGAGAATAACTTATCTATTAAATAAAATAAAATGTAAACCTTTGTGCAAAAAAGTAAATAAATAAACAAATAATAATCAACGTAAAACTAAGCACAATTTTTTTCAAAAATTGCAGACACGTGTATCGCGGTTACAAGGAACCCCTTTCTCTTCAGTTGGATGTTTGCCATCTAGAAGCTCGTTCCTTTGCAGTGTAAAAGGAGTTCTTTCTAATCTCGAAACACGTGTCTGTAATTTCTGCCTAATTTTACGTTAATTGTTAATTTTAATTTTATTTTTTCACTTATTATTTGACCATCGTTTTTAGGTTATATTGCCTTTTTTACCAACGAAACTCTATAGACTATCTCATACGTTCTATTTGATTGGAGAATATAAGTCATAAAGTGTGATAATTTAAACACCAATTACTTTTCTCTATTTCTAAAGCGGCATACACAAAACATACAAAAAGCAATTCAGATCTACTGCAGAGTATATATATTTTCCTGATTTTTGAACTTGTAAAAGCATATTCTTATTATGAATTCCCAATGGTAACACTTCTTAACCCCTTTCCTCTCGCGCCCGTGAAAATGACGGGCTGAGGTTTCGCCTTCTATTTCTCGTTCCCGTGATATTGCCGGGCTGGAGTGTTTAAAATTTCAAAATAAAACAAATCAAAAATTAAAAATTAATATATATATATTGCTCATACACATATTTTTATATAATTTTCAGGGATAAAAAAATAGGCACTTTTATGACCGTTTTCTTGAAAATGACCCGACCGTTAAGGGGTTAAAGGAGACTAAAAATTGGTGTAGGTCCGTATAAGATACCTGCTAACAATTTTATTACACTTCAGAGGAAGTGTGTCCCAAATTGTTTGCACAGTGCAGTGTAAAAAATTCCACTTCAACCCTTCACCAAAAAAAATGGTGAAATTTGGTACTAAACTTACACCCGACATTTGGTACTAAGTTGAACCATTATAATGGTTCCTAGTTTCACATTCATGGTGAAACTACACCATTATAAAGGTTCAACTTAGTACCAAATGATGGTTACAGTTAAATTTTACCATTCCTTCCATTTTTTTTCGTAAAAGGTTGAACTAGAATTTTTTACAGTGTAGCGTAGTATAGTCCACCTTTCTCACTTAGAAGTCAATTTTACCATTTAATGAAATGCGGTCACAGACTTCCAATAATTTGAGTGGATAACGTTAAGCAAATTTGAACACACATTTCATTTGTTGATAATGAAGAAGAATTCAAATTCTTAAAGATTAATGCCACAGTTTTTTTCCTTTTCTAAATTCAATACCTCGAATTAGAATTAATTATTGCTTAACTAATAAAAATGACTTATTAGTAAGGAAAAAATGGAAGCGCACAGAATCGACCTTATCGCAGTTTGTAAGACCTTTCTGAATTTCATTATTTCTTTCATTTTCATTAAAGTCATTTTTTATGAGTATTAAGTAAAATAATGAGCTTTTAAAACTAATCCCTTTGCAAACATCAAATTCTTTGCAGACGATTTTATTCTCACGTTATTTTTAATTTAATAATTGTCTTTAAAATCTTGCGTCCCTTATTAACAATAGACTCTATTCATTAGAAAAACATTTAAAAATTCTTTCGTCGTATTTTCATGTCGTTTTTAAACCAGAAATTGTTTAAAGAAAGGAAAAAAACCGTAATAGTAATTCCAAAAAATGGGAATACTAAGCTGGTGCAAAAGATTTTTAATATTATGTACTTTATTCTCAACTGCCCTTCATGGAAATATTATTATAATTACCATTTTTTTTATTATTCTTGTAGTTGCGTGAAATTGCAATGATAAAATACGGTAGAAACTCTTGGAATAATACTTTGGTGAAATCCTGACTAACAAATAACTACTTTATTTACCACACATTCACATAAACATTCAATACAAGATATACATACAGAATAAAACTCTTGCGCTCGTACTTCGGAGGAGAAGGGAAGAAAACATAATGACAAGCGATAAGTAAAAGTAGTAGCATTAAAAATATTGGAAGTTAAAGTAATTACTTTAAATATTAAGAAGTGCAGACGATAATTAATAAACAGAATGTTAAATAAATATGCGATGAAATAAAAATAAAAGTATAACAATGGAGGCAATTCATCGAGTCACGTGACAAAGATGCTCGCTAATTTGTTTACCAAATCTTTAATTGAGTTCTACGTGGAGTTCCCGAAGCAAAATTAGCTATCATTAGACTAGTTTCATAGCCTTTTCTGATTATAAACCAAGTAATTTACCTTTAATTTAATCATTATAAAATAAATTTATTAATTATTACGATTTAGGATTTATTGGACGCCATGGCTAATTCTATTGTTGATATATCGTTGTAATTAACGGATTTTAATATTTTTTCCATAATGGAATATACCGAGCAGTTTCCGGCACTAACTGGAAATAATAGCGTGATTACTAAAGTAAAGAAAGGATCATTATTATTTAATGAAAAATTCGCTTCTAAAATCTGTTTCCTCGAACCGTCAGAAAACAATGCATTTTTTTGACATATCGGCTACTGTCAAAGCTGAAATGAAAAAGAAAGAAGCTTACACAGCAAAAGTTAGGATTTCGACCGAATGCAAGGTAAGTTTTTGTTATTGTTTATTTATCGTAATTTATTTTGACATTTTTTTGTTTCATAGATTTCAATGCTTATGAAGCTCAAGTTCTTAACATTCGTAACATTCAATTTAAATAGATGACCCATATGCAACACAGTATGACATCTTTTACAACTCAATAAAATATTCAAACAAAAACGTAAAGTGAGACAAGCCTATTCGAAGTAAAGCGATACTACAGCTTCCTTTGTTTACATCGCTTACATCTTTGTCACGTGACCTATGACGCTGTATAAATTGCCTCCATTATTCTGATAGTTATCAGAAGGTTTTCAAAACTACTTTTTAAAATTAAAACGGCACACGTGTGTTTCATTTTTCCTAATTAATAAATTAAAAATTTGGTATTCTAAAGTGCTGCGATTGTAACTGCCGTAGTTGAGAAGAGCGAATAAACATCGTTTACAACATTAAGCAAATTTATTTTGAACTAAATTTATGAATTAAAAGTTTCTTTTTTCTTTTTAATCCGTTTTTAAGGGTACAGCTACAACTTTAATATAGAAAAGTCATGAATGAGCGCCGCTAAACCAACAGAGCGAAAGAAAGCGCAGTTGAAAGTTCTTTCTACCGTAAAAGAATACACAATTTTGTGAAGTTTTAGCTTCCGCGAGAATCTATATTGTTTTTCCTGACATATAAATAATAATCAATATTTCATTTGATGCTCAAAATACGCGGAACAATTGTGCCGCTTCTAAACACACTCCTTTTTTTCCTTTCGTTTTTTGCACAATCATGTAGTGTCACCAGAACAAGATTAGTGGCTAAAAGTGTCCTATGCCTTTTAGAATCATTTGTCTTCTTCAACAGTTGACATTTTATGTCAGTAATAAACCTATTGCGGCCGCCGCGTTGATTACAACAGAACGTAGGAAGAGCTCTTCCAAAACCAATACGCCTGCAAGGATAACGTATTTCCTTTGACAGTAGAATATTGTTTTTACGCCATCATTGAATTTAATTTGGAAAGTGCAATAAATTCAAGACTTTACGTTGAAAACTGTAAAAAGAAGTTTTGTTTTATTGCAGCACTAAAATGGTATTATTTTATGTTGAAAAAATGATTATCTGTTTATGTATATTTTGCATCAATGTTTCATAAGTATAGATTTTTATTTTATCATGTTGACTGCAGTAAAAAGTAGTTGCTTTTAATGGTTATTTTTGACGCAAAATATTAAATTGCATTTTAAAGCGTGTCAGAGTTCAAATTTCAGAAACAAAGAAGCTATTTGAAGATATTTATCGCGAAACGTATGATAATTTCCATCTCCAAGAATACGAGGCCAAGAATGTGATTATGTCCACCACACCTTTTTTTGTTTTGTGTTTGTTTGTCTTGTTTCAGGGACTAAATATTAAAATAACTGAGTAATTTTTTTTGGTTCGATTACGCATCCACATGGCTATTTTAAAAACAGTCGAAGAATGTAATTGTATGAAATAAATATTGAATTATTATGTAAAAACATATCGTGGCAGACAAAGAAAAAATTGAACATGAATATCAAGACATGAGTTTTACACAATTCGAACTTTTATTTCTTAGACTAAAGTCCTGCCATTATTTTAAAAGTAGAGATGAAGAAATAATTCAAAGCACTTCAATATTTCTGTAAATATTAAATTCGCTGAATTTGTATACTTATTGCCATTTTAAGACTTTGACACAATTAAGCAAAATAAATTTAAAAAAAAATATTATCTTTATTTTAATTTTGAAAATCAGTAGAGATTTAATGCTTTGTCTTTCCTAGGTCTTAAAATCTCTCTCTCTCTCTCTCTCTTATTATAGCTAACTTAACTACACAAAAAATGAATCCAGTTGTTTTGAAAGACGGTTTCAATAATATTTTATAAAAGTCAATTAATTACTCTATTATTACTATTCTCAAAAAATAAATAAAAATTTATTGATAAGCGAGTATTGCATTCTAACCAAATGAAGGGAGCAATAGAAGTTTCAAAGAGAATTTTCTTCAAAGAGAAAAACTGCATGTTCTGTTTCCTTTACAACAGAATCCAATGCACGAACCATACTGAAAAAGCTATAAATCCCTTACCGGAAGGGTAATCTAAATAAGAAATTAGCTTGCTCACAACAATGCATTTCAATTATACATTTCTGGCTCATAAAGTAAAGTGTACGATGCATTATATACACATAAAAATACCCATTAATGCCACATCAAACGCAAAGTAAATTACGGTGCAAAACTTGAAATTACTATTCAATCAACAAAGACATTACCAAAGAAGGAATAGATGAAGCATATGGGCTTCTAAAATGACTTGCTGCACAGAAAATTAGTAATTTGAGAAAATAAAAACAGCTTTAGATAAGTACCGAACACACAAATGACGGTATGGATGAAAAAAAAAACGAATAATTCGGATTTTTATTTTGTAATAATGTTGTATTTTCTCTCATTTTCTTAAAAGTTTTGATTTTAGCATTTTACTTAATAAGCTGTAGAGACATGAAAAATAAAAAACGAATGATGTAATTTAAAGCTCTGATTTGATAACCAAAAAATTTGCATAATTTTCAAGGAATTTGATAGAACAATAAATGGACCGCTTTATGGAAAGTCAGAAAAATTAAAAATGAAGGACTTAATTTCATTTTAAATATAAGTTATAATTTTTAATTTTTTCCTTTTCTAGAACTAATGCTGATAATGTGCGTCTTCTCCCCTCCCACCATAGAGAAAGTGGTGCAGAAAATTTTCCAAGCCCAAAACCCTTTGCCCAGAAATTGCCCAAACTGTATTTGCATCAAGCCAACGTAGTAGTCTCAAGCATTATATACATAAATACGTCTACTATGCTCAATCACAGCTAATTGCGTAATTTGGTGTATAAAAATATATAATTAAAACGCTGCTTACATATATATATATATATATATATATATATATATATATATATATATATATATATATATAGGGGACAACAAGTTGTCGCTTGGAGTAGGACAGGAGCCGGAGCACGAAAATTTGGCGCGCTCTACTGCTCTGATTATTTCAAATTAGAATTTCATTAAAAATTTAAAAACGACATTTCTTTCGCATTAAAATTAATTTTGAGCGGACGAAGGCGCAGATCAAAAGATGATTTTTCATTGCCCAAAAAAGAAAAAGAAAAAGTCTATAAAAAATTTATTTTGTTTTCAGCAATGAAAAGAAAATATTAACCCATTAATGACTGACGGTTTTTTTCTTCTTTTTTTTTTTTTTTTTTTTTTTTTTAGGAACTGTCTGAAAATTACGTCTGAAGCACCCAAAAATAAACATTTCAACAAAAAATTGTTTTAATGTAATTCCTAACCAGTTATTTTAAGATTAGGAATACAATAAAACAATTTTTGTGTTGAAATGTTTATTTTTGGGCGCTTCAGACGTACTTTTCAGACTGTCCATAACAAGGGACGGTAGGCATTAATGGGTTAAATTAAATAAATAAACATGATAAATCAATTTTTACAAAAAAACTAAGTAAAATCTCCTTACAGCTAACACCAATACAACGGAATTTCTGTTACAACGAAACAAATTTTTAGTTCCGTTTTAAACTCCAGCAAGATAAAGTGTGTACAGTTATAACGAACATTCTGTTACAACGAAGTATTTTTCCGGTTCTTGGAGTTTGCTGTAACGGGATTTTACAGCATTTAGAGCACGCAGCAGAGATGGAGCAAATATTTACGAGTCAGAGCGGAGCAACTCAGAAATGCTGTGGCGCCATTTTTTAATTTTAATTCTAATTCAAGAGTCCCACTTTTCTTTCCCAAATTACACCAATACGAAAATATATTTCGTTATTCTGTTAACTATACGAGCGAAGAGAGATGCATATATTTCGCCATTTTTCACCCGTTTTGTGGCATCCAAAGAAACACTGCCATCACATACCATTGAAAATCAGCGCCGCGTTCAACATGTTTGGAATACAATGCATCACGAAGCGGGCAAACAATGCCATTGTCTCTCGCAACGCAGCAGCATTTATGTTTCCCCGCAATGCAGAATAAAATGCTGTAAGGGCTCGTATTATAGCTCACATTAAATGTCAGCCCGTCTGCTGCAAAAAGTAAATAAAGAGGCAGCGAATTACGAAAATATGATGGCAGATCGCTATTATACCACCTGCTGTTCCATTGTGCTTATTGATTTCTCAAATGGTTCGGCTTGCGCATTCTGGGAAAGGCTGATGACCTTACACTTCACTTCAAGTCTTGTCACCATTTGTTACAACTATAAAATGATGACATGAAGCTGAGGACAATAAAAATTACTTCCTGTGTTTGTAGACTAAAATGATGTTAGAAATTAGTTTTAAAAAGCAGCATGGAAGGAAATCAAAACAGAGATCTGGAGCAGAGCAGTGAAGCAACAAGATTTTGTAAAAAACTGGAGAAAATAAATTTGGGGTCCTCCATTGCTATGATTTTTTTTCACTTAAATTTTATCATATGAAAAAATAAATTAACTAAAAACAGAGAGATAAATAATGAAGTCTTTTAAAATTACTCAGAGCACGGAGCAGAGCAGGAGCAAGTATTTTTGCATCGCAGTTATGTTTGGTTCAGAGAGCTGGAGCAGAGCAGTGCAGCAACAAGATTTTGCCCAAAACCAGGAGAAAATAAATTTGTGGTGCTCCATTGCTAATTTTTTTTCACTTTAATTTTTTATCATATGAAAAAATAAATTAACTAAAAAAGGAGAGATAAATAAGGTAGTCTATTACAATTACTCAGTGCACGGAGCAGAGTAGGAGCAAGTATTTATACGTCGCAGTTATTTTTGGTCCAGGGATCTGGAGCAACCACTTTTTTTGAGTTGCTCCGCCCCAACTCCTCAAGAAACTTTTTTGAGTGACGCCGGCCCGTGGGTCGGAGATTTAAAACCATTGCCTGTCGAACTTCTTAAGCTTCTAAAGCAGACTGTGTATGCCACGGTTTACTATTTGCATTAACCTTATAAGAAAATAAATACTTGTTTACACCCCTAGAAACCCCGGAACAAATGTAAACACCGGGTTCTTTCGCTAACAGACACTCAAGTAGCAAACACTCATCAGGGAGGATATAATTAGGGTTGCAAGTTTGTCGTGGAAAAGAAAGCGGGAAATTCGCGGGACATTAGCGCAAATTTCGCCAAATGTTCGCAAAAGCAAATATAACAAAATATAGCAGATCAACAATGAAAGTTATTCTTCATCCTAAAATATAGGGATCTTATTAAAAATAGAAGGATTATTAACTCTGTTAAAAGCATTTAAATATTTGTATTGACTAGGATCACTGCTTTGTTACTGCTTTCAAAAAAATAATTTTGAATTTTTTCTTGGCACAAGTTTAAAGTCGTTTTAGACTTAGGGTACTCAAATTTTATCCTTGGTTTCTGAAATTTTTAAAAAACTGGACATTTCACGAGTGAATAATTACAAAAAAATAAAATAAGAAAAATTCGCGGAATTAGGAAAAAGCTTTAAAAATCGCAAAAATCATCGCGGGAATTCGAGGCGCGACAAACGTGCAACCCAAGGTATAATGCTCACAATTTTATCTCTCAATTCACTCAAGAGTGAGGGAAAGACCAAAAGTTAAGCTATTTAATTTTAAAAATTATTGCCGATCAGGGGATTATGATTTGCATTGATTGTGCCATGGCGTAATATGGAATAAATGGACTTTCACTGTTAAGGTAATATCCATAGCAATAGGGAAAACAAAACGTATTTTATTGCCATTGCAATGGATTAAAATCAGCTAAATACTCCAATTGGTTTACAAAACTAGAAATTCTGGGCCTTTCTTTGAAAACATAAAATTATAGTTGCCTAATCAACATTTTCGGATGAAGATTCTTTATTTCTTTCATTCAATTCATTATTTATTCTTCTCAAAGAAGAATAAGATTAGCTAAAGTGAACATCAAGACTATGGTAACATATACTACTTCACCACTCAATGTTTTCTTACTCGCCTTTTGCGTTTATGCTACTTTAATATATATATATATTGCATCTTTTGCCGTGAGCGGTTCTGGAAAAACCATCAATATTTTTCCTTCACTTTCTTTCTTTAATTTCACAAGTAAAAAACTTCTCTGGCTACTGATTTAACAGTTAATATAAAAGATCTATATAATGATGTAGAAAGGATGCAATTTTCCAAGGTGATAAAAAAAATGTTATATTTTTCAATAAGATCACATTCGAACAGAGATAAATTGTTCAGGCAATATAAGAGTAAAATGTAATTTTTTACAGGAAAATGAATATGAATCATTTTTAAATTTTTATGTTTGTGATGCTTTAAAATATTAAAACGTTTTATCAGAAAGCTGATAACATAGTTGAAGATAAATGGTAATATTTCCAACATAATGCAAAACTCTCCACAGAATCCACAACATCCAAATAAAAATAAATCTTCCCTCTGGTTGCAGTTGCACTATAATCACACATGACAAAGAATATGACAGCTAAAAGCCATTAATAATTTAAAATTTTAAATATTAATGGTTCCATGTACTCACCACAAGTAGCAAAGCAGAGAACAAAGTGTACTTACCTAAAAATGAAAAAAAAAGCAATTTAGACATAAAATAATGTAATCTATTAGTGACAAAAAATTTTAATTTCTGTGATATCAATGAAGAATAATTTCACAGTATTTGAATGTTGCGGACTCAACATTTCACAAAGTTTGAACCTGAATATTTATTACATTAAGATAGGTAAATGCATCCTTTTTTTTTTTCAGTGTGGAAGTCCTACCAACACATTATTTGAAAATAAAATTAAATGATAATTAATCTGTAAATTAAGTAGTTATAACAAAAAAAGTATCATGCTGCGGACTCGACGTTTGGACAAAATACTGTGAAATGGCCCACATACATATTTAAACCACCTGGAAGAGGTAACTTCGATATAAATAACGGGAAAAAATAATGATTAAAGAGGGAATTCAATGCTACACTAAATATTCTAGTTCACCTTTTACTGAAAAAAAACAAAGAAAATTCATTAAAAAATGGTGAAATTTAGCCGCAACCAACATTTGGTACTTAATAGAAATAAAATTTCACGTTAATTTAAAGCACAAATGAGCATTAAAACGCAGACATATGTTTCGGGATTGCTTGGAATCCCTTTTTCAATGCGACAGGGAGCTTCTAGATGCAAAACATCCAAATGAAGCAGACAAAACAACAAAAACAAAGCTTATTAGCTTACAAACAAAGCTTACCAAAAGGTTAAAAAGCAATATTTCGCAATCACATTACTCTTTTTTACGCAATAAAATAAATAAGTAAATATAAAGTGAATAAGTAAATACAAGTAAATAAAGAATAATAAGCAATAAAATTAATAAGTCAGTTAAATGCAATGAAATTAATAAGACGCAGAAAATGTGTCAAAACAACCTCTATTATAGTCACATAAAATTTTGAAATATATGTTTAAAAAGTAAGATTTTAGGTATGCATTGTTGCGCAACTCAAATAAAAGGAGAAAAAAAAGGGGGTGGGGATATTGGTGGAGATTTCGCTAAAATTTAGGCTTTTTAACCTTGTCAAAACTAAATAATAATTAAATACACGAAATCCAAAATACAAAAACAGCAAATACCTAAACTAAAAGATTGAATAACTATAAAAATAACAAATAATAAAATCGTTAGCTTATAAATTAATTTTCGTAAATTGGTACTTACAAAAATATTGTGTATAAATTAGTAAAAAAAATTTATAAGCAAATTAAAATTATGCATATATAAAAATGCACTTAAACACAATTTTGTTGGATAGAATTTGGAATTAAAAGATTTATAAAAATACGATTTGTAGACACCCGTTCAAACCTTTTACAATAAAGCAGTAAGTTCATAATAATCATCTCAATGTATTTCGGTCCAAACTAGTGCTGTGAATAAAAATTTACTAGTAAATAAATTTCATTTCTTTGAAGTATAAACAAACGCACATTAGAAAAAGATTTAAGAAACTTTTCAGTACGCTTAAGCAGGGAGAAGAATTTTCCCTTTATTTCTATAACTCCAATGATTTTTATCCCTTTTTAATCCTAAGGAAAACTTCGAAAGTCAAACAAGAGGGAAGAAAAAAAAAAAAGACTTAATTTCGCTGATTTTATGCAACAAAGGGAAAGAATTTATCAAAGAGAAGTCACGTTTCTCAAAGTTCTTGTCTTGTTTTCAAGAAACTAAGCTTTTTATTCCATTAAACGAAAGAATAAACAAAGGGAAACGAAGCTAATTATCTGCGATTCAGTTTCATGAAATTACTTAAAAATTATTGCTCAAAGCTGCAATGACAGTAGTCGACTCACGTTAGACAAAAAATTAAATTTTAAGAAATCTTGTTTACTTAGAATTCCGTCGATTTAAAAGAATTTCATCATGATGTTGAAATTGAGAGAAGAAAAAACTAACTGTAATTACTAACACCCAATGAAAAATGAAGTGAGGGGATTTGTTAAATAAACCGTTTTGTTGATTTTCTTTTATTCTAGAAAAATTCCTGTACAAATGTTCGCATTTATTCGCATTATAGTTTAAAATTAAAATGTTGCAAGTTACACGGTTTTATTTTTAAAAAACTAAAACATTTCGCCTTGATTCGAGTATTTTAAA
Source organism: Octonoba sinensis (assembly GCA_038502835.1). Classification (NCBI taxonomy): domain Eukaryota; kingdom Metazoa; phylum Arthropoda; class Arachnida; order Araneae; family Uloboridae; genus Octonoba; species Octonoba sinensis. The sequence goes on along the minus strand of CM076601.1, from coordinate 20,614,083 downwards.
ATTTAAAACATCGTTGCATTATCCAAACAAAGCTATCGTTGCCATTCGACAAATAATAATTCTGATCATTTCCTAAGAGCCAAATTTATTCATTTTTCCCCCAATTTACGTTATAATATAAAATGGATGGAATATTGTATTGTCATCGAAGATAAGCTTGTGTGCAAAGTTTGAAGATAATTTATGCAGTCATAGTGGTCGAAAACCGCGTAACAAACGTCCGTGCCAAATCAAGTTAAATAAAACCGTGTAATAATAGAAATTATTTACCAATCATCTGACAGCATCATACATTTACTTACTTAAACTAGAGGGTTGAAACAAAAACGATAACATGCTTCAGAATTATAAAGTGTAAAGTAATTGTTCCAATTGAATTCAATAGTTTAACATTAGTCGAGGGAAGCTTCGCTCCAAAGTGGTAATTTTCAACGTTTTTCCAAGATCCATAACGCCAATTTAACCCTCTCACGCATGCATTTATTTATCTGTGTTATAAAAAAACATTCGATATGCTACAAACTAATTTAGTATCTCGGGATTGTTGTGTAATAATTTATTTTTAGAAATTTTGTCCTGTATAGTCAAAAATTCGTGTTCTTGTATGAAGACGTTTTATGCTTTTTTGCCATATTTATTCAAGATAATAATAAACATGGCAAAATTGAATATTTAAACTTCATTTATAAGTGATAAGAAGCTGTAAAATAATACTAAACTTCTTAGTAATGTAAAACATGCTTCAAAATAACTAATCAGAATTTGATTCAAAACTACGATTTTCTCTTCTTTCTTGAATCCTCCATGGACTCCCAAAGATATCTTAATCTTTCAACAATCTTGAATACGCTATGACACTTTTTGTGGTTTCCAAGAACTGTTTGGAGTGTCTAGATGAGGACGACATGCAAATTGCAGCACAAAAACTAATCTGCATAAAAATTTGAAGCAAAAATGTATGTCACCTCATATGAGGTTTTCATGCATGAGAGGGTTAAGCACATTCTGGATATGAAAGCGAATTAATAATTATATACAGTGGCGTTCCCAGTATGGGTGCGGTACTTTGAGATGACACTACTTCCCCCCCCCCCTTTAAAAAAACTTTGTTGGTATTGTATAAACTTGTAGTCTGTATTATTTTCAGCAGCAGGGGGGGGAGGGGAACTTAAGGAATTTCATTACATTGATTTAGTGCAGCTTTCAATAAACGGCGTTAATATTCAGTTATGATACGTTGAAATAGCAACAGTAAAACTATTTCATTCTAGTATAGATATTTTCTCAAATTATCTTTGGTTCATTTTGGGTGTCACACCCAACACCCCCCGATCAAACCCGGGTCGAACCGCCCCTCCGCTCCCCATAGTAACGTTACTGCGATACATTTCCATAAATTACTTTCTACGCATTTCCCTCGAAAACACATTTTTTCAAACAAAAACTTACGTTATCTACACTAAGCATTCAAATGAGTAAGTTTTACTAAAGAGAACATGACTGTTAAATCGAGGTTTGCAATTTAGAATTTTTTTTTACTCTGTCTTCTTAGTTATTTATTTAGTATTTAGAAAAAAACTAACGCCGATTCTTAGCAGATAAGAGTTACAGAAATCGAAGGGAAGTAGAGGGAAGAGTTCTGAACATATTAATATAACAGTGGCTTCAGCTAAAGCAATATTTTCTTTCCCTTAAAACTTACTGCTTTATAAAAATCCTAAAGGCATTATTGACAATCGATTTTGGACTTTCCCGTCTAAAACGTTATATTTTCGGATAATTCTTCCTGTTGAAAAGAATTGAAAAACAACCACTCGTAGGACCGCAAACAATGGGGAGGGGAGAAAAATCCCACCCTCTAGAACCATACAAGCAAAATACTATATTAATAACAATAATTAAAGAGCCAAAAAATGTAGACAAAAAATGCAATTATAAAGTATGTACAAGGTAATGCCGAATTCGATAGACAAATTCAGGCAGCAGTGGGCATTAAAGGCTGAAAAACAACTATAAAACATACACTAAGAATTGTAGTTCAACCTTTCACTACAAAAATGGTGACATTTAGCTGCAACCAACACTTGGTACTAGTTGAACCATTATAATGGAGCAGTTTCCCCTAGAATGTGAAACTAGGAACCGCTATAGTACCAAATAATGGTTGCAGCTAAATTTCACCTTTTATTCCACTTCTTTGGTGAGTGGTTGAACTAGAATTTTTTACAGTATAGGATCAAAAAATGTTTAGTGGGTGAAAATCGAAAAGCCAGAGTAAGCACACGAATGCTAACGTTAGAAGCATTGCACCTGAGGAAAAATATAGTTCTTTTATGCATATTTACTGTTCGTGTGAGGAAAAGAAAAGCAGCCTTAGGGACCGTTCCTAAATGATGTCACGCATTTTTCTGATATATTTGACCCCTCGCCCCCTTTGTCACAATTTCACGAACCTCCCCTCCCTCTCGAAGCGTGACATCATCTATGAATGATCCTTTAGTCCGGAAGGTGTGCAATGTGTCAATCGTGCAATGACGTTCCCGGCAGCAGCGTTTCGAACACTCCCTACTAAAACTCATCATCGTCTCCTTTCTGAAGTTCATCTGCGGAGAGTTTGTACTGGTAATCCCAATTTACATGACGTAAATAGTTTTCAACTTTTTTTCTCTCTGAAGCGTATGGTCACTAACCCATGGCAGACCTATTGCATTTCCCGGAAAATCGGCCTCCATTCTCTCAAGTAGCACCACTGCCGACCGATGCCATTGCAACTTTGAGAATTGTTGACGCTCAGTATCCCCCCAGGTGGCGGCACCTGAGCTCTCATTGATGCAAATTGCACTACGTATTTAATTTAGCCGAGGGGTATCCAAGCCGAATGTCTACTCATGGGATCTTTAACATGCCTCATAAATACGACATGGGCGCTGTCGATTTTCTGTATCTTGAAAATCCACCCACTTTGACCAGGTTTGATCCTGCGAACTTAGGGGTCATTCATAAACGATGTCACGCTTTGAGGGGTTAGGGGGGTTCGTGAAAGTTTGAGTTTGTGACAACGGAAGGGGAGGGGGTAACAATAAGTGTGACATCGTACATTTTGATTTCTATAAAAACATTTAAAATCAGGAAATTAAACCTATTTTATGGTAATATAATATAGGATATGTGACAAAGGGGGAGGGGGTATGTTGAAGTGTGACACTTTGCGACAAAGGGGGGAGGGGTCAAATGTATTGAAAAAAGTGTGACATCATTTATGAACGGTCCCTTTGGCGTACGAGGACTGAGCCTTACCACTCCACCCCGCCGGCAGTTTTCAACTTAATATTGGCCATTTTGGGGCTGCACTCGAACAGCCTTGATGGCTACTTTTGCGATTTTATCCCACTAAACATGTCAAAGATTCCATGTTCTATGGCCACTTTTAATTCTTGTCAAGCCTATCATCACCCCTCTCGGCAACACCAACCCCCCACAATAAAAAGCCGATATCTGACATACCCTATGCCATTTTTTCTTAAATTTCACCCTCTCTTTAGCCACATATAAATTCAAGTCGTTACACCCTACTGATAATTGCAGAATCGATTCGGGATTCGGCGCGTTCAGAGCCATCTCTCTCGACTTACAAGAGCTAAAAATACGCATTCTGTGCGAACTAAGTGAAGCGGTTCGCGTGCGTGCCCACTTTGCCCGAGGCATTAGGCAGAAATTCGATCCCAGACACGTGCATCAAATAGAGAGAAAAAATAATGAATAAACGGCGCAAAGGGAGGAAAAAGAGCAGAGCCCTTCTATACACACACCAAATTTCTCTTTTCCCATTTCTCTTTCACCTGTACAACCGCAGCCGCTTACTCGGCGATTATTTCTCGATCCTAATACGTGAGTAGAGTTTTTGAATGGGATGATTTCCCTCTAGACGAAAAGGTCAATTTATATTTTTTGGAGCTGCCTGGTTATCCGTCTAGGGTATTTTATCTTTAAAATATTGATAAAAATCGATGCTTTCAGAAGTAGATACTACTGCGAAAAATTGGGCAAAGTGTACACTGATGCTGGAAGCAGAAACAGTCTGGAAATGCGCATCATTTACGGAAAATTTTACAAATGTTTCTGAGTACTAGAGTTCGCACAGCAGTCGAGATTCGACCGTAATAATTAAATTTTTGCATTGAAAGCACTATGCTATTTATATACTTACATAGGTATTATTAATCAAATTTGGCGATTATAACATCGAGTTTATTTTGATCGTCCTCATTTAAAGCAAACGCATTGCAAATCATTGTCGACGCATGGCCAATTGCGCTCATGTAGCCGCTCGTACTTCTGCCGATTTCTTACTAAGTTTAATGACAGTTAAATAAAACTTGAATGTTTGCTTCCATACACTATTCTCCTTTTTCATTCCATTGTTTCAGAGAAGCCTTCACTAGAACTCCTATTATAACTGCTTTTAATATGACTACTTAATGGCAACAAACTCTTTTTATATTTATTGCCTAAGAATTTACTCAACCAAGACATGTTGCCATCTGCTATCGAAAAAAATATAACATTACAATTATAAATGAGGCTTGCCTGACAAAAGGGGAAATAATGAACTAATAATAAACTGTTTCCAAAATTTTTAAAATTGTCTGGAGGTAAAGAAAAGCACACGGATCAGAATCACCCATGATTCGAACATTAGTTGTAACATTAACAGCTGGTTTCAAATAGAAAATGCAAAGAGGAAAAAATCAAGTGGATGAAATATTGAATTTGTTTAAAAAAAATGAATAAAAAATAAAAAACATTGGATACTATTAAAAACGAAAATAAATATTGAAAAAGAAAAGTCGACATGATGCCGGTGGTATTAAATGGACATAGTGGTGAAATAGTTAACGGAAATCATGAGACAGAAAAAAAACTTTTAAAACACTTGTAATTCTGCATAAAAAGCAAAAACTTTTTAATTGCAGAATATTTCAGCTTTGAGCTTACTTTTTCAAAACATATAGGTCTGTGATGCAAATTAAAAAAAATATTCCTGTCTCAATCACAACTTTCAAGTTAAATATACTAATAAAATATGAACTCTAAACTTCTGATTTTTTTTTTAATTCACCAGTCTTATCAAATGACTTTTTACAAAAAAAAAAAACACGAATGACCAATATACCGTAAATAAAACAAGGAAGTCTTTATGAAAAGAATCCTTTTCTTTAAGAACTTTAATGCGTTGCCACACCACGCTTCGAAGTTAGCTAAAAAATGATGCTCGGAAATCGATCGAAATTAAATTCTCAAAGAGCTCAGCTTAAAACTCGGACGATAAAAAAATGGGAAGTCATCCAGCAGGAAAAAACCAAATACTTCGGCAAATTTTCCACAATTTTTATAGGCGCCCATTTGGAAGAAATCTTTTCCAGTAATGATATTTTAGTGATTAAAAGAAAAACGATAAAATAAGCTAGTAATGGTAAAAAATAAGACTAATCGGAAAAAAACAACTAAACTCCACAGGTTTAAAAAATGCAAGCCATTTATTGTAAGTATTTAATAAGAAAATGGCGGCTGAAAAAGAGAAAACGAAACTGCTTATTCTCCTCGTATGTTTGCTTATTTATTTATTACGCAATTTCCGGGAGGCATGCTAAATAGCAGACTATTTTTCAATGGTTGCTATTATTTTTCGCCGGAAAAATGAGGAAATAAATTTGGGGGGAAATTAGAGTTTTCTCTGATAATTAAGATGAAGCGGACCTCCTAAAGTGTCGATGATTACAGGTTAGCTCGATTATGGAGGTTAATTTCGTTTGCTTATTGATCCCCTAAACTTAAAACTCTTCAGCACGCGAGCATAAGATAAAGGGCGTCATTCCCTTATTCGAGCAATATAAATAAGCATGACGCCATTATTCTTTTAAGACGAATACTTTCTTTTTCCTTAAACATTTAATGCTGATTTATATCGTAAGCGAGTTTTCTGAGCATGATAGGAATAAATCTTTGAAGCACCATTAAATAAATTCGTGTAGGGAATTTATTTAATTGGAGTAAAGAAATTATCTGGCGGGGCGGGGGGGGGGGGGCGTCAAAACGAAATCTTATGATTTTGGAGAAAATATTTGTATTTCATTTTTAAAAAATCATCTTATTTCTTTTTATTTTTGCTTTTTATTTCAAATACATTTCTGTACCGCTTTTCCCGAAACATATAAAGCAGTTGTTTCAAAACAACATTTATCCCTTTATTCTTTTACTTAATATTCCTCTTGGTTAACTACATGAAATAAAAACTTAAGCCACGAGTATAAAAGTACAGTGTTATTCCAAAAAAGTTCATTCTTATCATTATAAAAACTTTTTAAAAAAAACTAAACGTAAAAAACCTTTTTATGCTGAATATTTAGGTATTACAACCATATTTTTAAATTCTAATGCTGAATTCAAACTAGAGGAAACAGCAGCAAAAATTTTGCCTCGCAGGTTTTGAACCTGCCCCACTGCGTGCAAAGGTGATATGTTAGAAGCACTGGACAACCGCAGGATCCGGAGCGTCGTAACTTTTGTGGTTAAACCCCCGGAATGAAGTCAGCTTAATAATCACAGAATACATTTATAAAAATGTTCAGTTGTGTAATTGTGATAGTGATTTTAAAAAAAACTTATCAATGGAAACTGTCCACAGCAAATAGTTTCACACTGCACAGTAGACAACTAATGTTGCTGTGGACAGTATCCAGTGGTAAGGGACCGTTCATAATTGATGTCACGCTTTTTCCCCACATATTTGACTCCCTCCCCCCTTGTCACTAAATGTCTCACTTCAACGGAACCCCCTCCCCCTTTGTCACACGTCACGCTATGTTGCACGAGCAGGGATGTCACACTTCTTGTTACCCCCTACCCTTGTCACAATTTCACAAACCCCCTCCTCCCTCGAAGCGTGACATATCCCTGTTGTTTTGCCAATTTGACAATCACACAGTTGAACATGTTTTATATATTCCATTGCCCAGTTGACAACTAATGTACATGGGCAGGAAGAACTGAAATTTGTATTAATGAGAAACAAAAATTATCTGACCTACTTTCACCAGAACTCTAAAGCAAAATACACCAGCGAGGAACATTTGACGAGTTTATGAAATAAAATGAGTCTCAAAGAAATTAACAGTAATGTGTAATAAATAATCCAGATTACCACGCGAGCTTATGCCTCATTCACTCTGACTCTCTTCCCTTCCCCGTTCAAAATTTTCATAAAACTCCACCGCATACCATCGAAATAAGCAACTCAGAAACTAGCTTATTTCTTTATTAAAGAACACAGAAGTAAACTTTAAAAGATTATATTTAATACAAGCAAACAATATTCGATACAATTATTAAGTTCTGCCTCAACACCAAAAGAAAATCCTAACTCGATATTTTAAAGAAGCGAATATTTTAATGCGCGAATGCGTTAAATGATCCTTGAATTGAAATTCAAAAACTACTTTCGCTAAAAGTGAAATGAAACAAGAAACTCTATCCAGCGGATGCAAAGATTATATATTTATTTTTTTTTTTTTTTTTTGTTTCAAGAGACTGCGGCGGTTCTCCATATTGCCGGGATTTCCGAAAACAAAGCTGAATGCGCTTATCGCTATTCAACACGCAAAATTTCGACTGTACGTTCCTTCAGAGAATTAAAGTGTTTTGAAAAATCCGATACTCGTTCACGGAAAAAAAAGTTGCAGACGATAATACGATCATTTCTTCTTGCACTCTATTTATTTAACGTGACAAAATAGAATTTTATCAAAAAAAAATCTATCGACTTATCAATTCGAAAAGGAAAATTTTAAATAAACGTAACGAAATGAAAAAAATTGGAAACGAAATTGCAAAAGATAAAAACAAAGCATTTTTAAATTTTTAAAACATCATTATCCCTCCCCCCCCCCCCTCCAATATGAAAGATACTCAGTAGAATTTTATCAATAAAAATCTTTCGACTTATGAAATCGCAAAAGGAAAATGTTTAAATAAAACGTAACGAAATGAAAAAATTGTAACGAAGTTGCAAAAGAAGATAAAATAAAACATCATTGTGACATCATGCTCATACAACATAGCGTGGCATTTGACAAAGGGCGGAGGAGGTATGTTGAAGTGTGACATTTTGTGACGAAGGGGAGGAAAGGGGTCAAATATATGAGAAAAAGCGTGACATCATTTACGGACGTAAATTCTTATCTAAAAATAACAGTAAGTCTTCTTTAAGGACACCAATTTAAAGGAATTTTTTCTTTTTTTTTGGGGGGGCCTCTTCCCTTTTGATACAAACATCAATGTATTTACCTCTGAATTTGGGACGCTCTACTTAAAGGACACACAACTGCTCTTGAGAAGTTTTCCAAACAAAACATGACAAGCGCACAATATGCTGCAAAACTGACCCATGGCCCATGTAGCAATTAGCTCAGATAACTTTCTATATGTTACGAAACGTTGCCAAACTTCCACAAAATTGAATTTTTTAGCGAATATTTTTTATTTCAAAAATTTCAAATTTTACTCAGTACTTAAGTTTGCATTTCTGGTATTTAAGTTTAAATGTAAACATGTGCTTATGGCTGAGCTAAGCTAGATTATCACGTTATGTATGATAATATTACGTTATGCCCGCATCAACTCATACCTTCAAAGAACGGACACCTCTGTTTGAGGGACAAATTGTGCAGTGCAATTAGGGGCCGTTCATAAATGTTGTCACGCTTTTTTTCTATATATATTCTACCCCCTCCCCCTCTTTGCGACATTTTGTCACACTTCAGCAGGCCCCCCCCCCCTTTGTCACATGTCACGCTATGTTGCGTAATGCATGATGTCACACTTCTGGTTACCCCCTCTCCTTGTCACAATTTCACGAACCCCCCTCCCCCCACGAAGCGTGATATCATTTATGAATGATCCCTTAATGTCCTTTATTGGGAAGTTCTACTGTACCAATATTTGTTCTCGAGATATTTAAAACGCCTTTGCTACTCATAATTTGCATGAATACTCTCAATTACAAAAATTATGTCTACAGTTCGACCACGAAGATTTGACACTTGGACGCTTCTGCGCATGACAGAAATGGACGAATTCATTCGAGTTTTATAGGGAAGTTCGTTTTGCAGGTGCATTTATTAGCATGCGAATCAGAATGTTTACTTCTCTGCTCGCTGAAAGCCACTACATTTATAAACTGGCATATAGCAGCAGTTCGGAAGACATCAAGTATGCTTAAGGAACGAAAATGAGAACAGAAACGGCACATTCTTTATGCCAGCAGTTCCTACCTTGAGCATGAATGGATTCTGCTTGGCACTCTGCCAGTCAGAGCGCTTTTTTTTAATGGTAGAACTATAATTACTATAATTCTGACTTTGCTTTCGCAATTTAATCTTGTATTCCACTGGAATAAAAGCCCCCCCACTCCTCACTTACACTAAAAAAATGTATCAAACTTGAAGCGAAGCAATGTGACTTGAAAAACCCTTCAATCATTCTTCTTGTAACTAGCAAAGCATATTGTCAGAGAAAAGTTTTTTTATTGAATTTATCATAATAAAATTTTTATTCTTGTCTTTACTATAAGTTTCTTTTTTTTTTTAAATTTTTTTAGCAACTGCAAAGTTTGAAACATTGTTACGAAAATGAAATTATTTATATGTCTTTTTGAAATTAATGCATCTGTACAATTCAAAAGAAATTACACCATAAATGTAGAATTTAACAAAAACAAAAAAAGATGGAAACAACATTGTCTCATTACATCAATAAATTCATAACATTTTGTCAAAATCAATATATTTTTCCCCATTTAATTTCAATCCTTTTTGTTCTTTTATTTATTTTTGTTTCATACATAAAAAGAGAAATTCAGTAAAGTGCACTCAGAAAAATAAAGCTTTGTGTACAACACGATTTCATTTTCAGTAAGTCTATTTTAGTACTTTATCTTTATTTTCACATTTCTAAACAGTACACATTGAAGAAAAAAAATACATTGACGGTCTACGTGACTTGTATAAAATGTCGATCCATAACTTTCCCGAATCACGAAATTTTCTCCTTGGAAAATAAACCTCTGCACACTGAATTTTATTGTGCCTGGGGGATAAAATGATTCTTTGTTTGAAAAAAAAATAATTATCTATTTATTTCTTTTTAATGACACTTCGTTCCAATTCCCTTTATTTATCAGAACAAAATAAAAAATATATTTGAATAAACGGAATACAGATTTACAAAGAAAAGTACATACACATGTTTCGGAGTTCAAAGAAAGCCTCTTATTTAGTAGCAGTGTTGGGATCATTCATAAATGATGTCACGCTTCGAGGGGGGGGAGATGGGTTCGTGACATTGTGACAAAGTGTGACAAGGGGAGGGGGGAGGCAACAAGAAGTGTGACATTCCTGCTTATGCAACATAGCGTGACGTAGGAGGGGGATCCGTTGAAGTGTGAATTTTGGGACAAAGGGGGGGAGGGAGGTCAAATATGAGGGGGAAAAGCGTGACATCATCTATGAACGGTCCCGTTCAAGGAAATATTTATTATTTTTATTTATGTTTAGTTCATAAAATGCGACTTTAACTTTCTAGATGGCGCTGATAAGCTGTATAAAATGGTGAAATTAATCTTTCAACAGGAAATTGTGGTTGGTTTGTTAGGATTGGTGTTTGTTCTGTTTGCACGTTGGGAAATTGTTCCTTAGGGGTCATTCATAGATGATGTCATGCTTCGAGGGAGGGAAAAACAATAAAAATTAATATCTATATGGTATTTCTCATTGTACCAACTAATATTGATGATGCCCAGTACCCAGTTTCAGAACAATTTTGTATTTAGGTTTGAATACTTGCAGTAGAAGGTTTGCTGACTTTTATAATTCTCATTTATAATTCTGTCATTGTGTAAACCAGCCTCTCCCAACCGGTGGTTCGCGAACCCCAAGGGGTTAAGGGGGTTCGCGAAAATAATATTGTAATGGAGGAATGTTTTATCGCTAACGTAAAAGAAAAAAACCGAAATAATAAATTCGCATACGTATTAGGAAGGCGTGCAAAAAGGATTTTCGTAATAAACTGTTTTCTAGATGATGCAGAAAAGTAGTGGACTGCATTGGAAGTATACATACAAAATTTGAAATGCACTTATTTCTACTTTTGCTTTAAAATTTGGATCACAACCAGATTTAGCATTTCAGTACCGATATGGGTCATAAGTTGGTACCGAAATATATTTATTAATGTATTTTAAATTTTAACGAATATTTTTCTCCTACCACTTCCCACTTTTCCTCGCAAGCGGAAAAAACGAGTCGAAAATATGAAATTTTACTACATAAAATGCAAAATTTTGCATTATTTTAGACTAATTTTTCACAATACAAGCACTAAAGTGAAACCAGAAGATATTGATTCATCAATTTCAAATTTGGACTCACACTTATCACACTTTATTCCAACTTTTCTGCAAGATCGCTATTAGAAATTTGAAAATGTGAAAATTTTAATTTTCCTTTGAATTTTCAAAACATTTCTGAATTTTGTACATTTGAACCGGAAAGTGTAACCCATCCGGAAAGTAACTTTAAAATTACTTAGAAATACGTATGTGTACTGTCCTTATAATAATTCAAAAAGAACAAATAAAAATAGTAATAATAAAAAGTATTTAGCTATATTTTAGTTTTTATTTAAACTTAGATGTTTTACAATAACTATGTTTTCATTTTTTGCTATGAGGTATTGTACAACATGGAAAACAAATGTGCTAATAAATATTATAATTTTGCCACTCGCTACTAACGACTACAGAGGGGGTTCGCCATTTTCTTTCGGATCATAGAAGGGGTTGCGAAGGGAAAAAGGTTGGGAAACACTGGTGTAAACGATTCTGTAATTTCTCAATGTGTGGTACGTGTGTTTACGTGTAAATGTAATTTCTCTCTTATCCCCCCTCCCTTTTTTTAAAAATATATTTTATAAGGGTATCCCAAAAAATATATTGCTAATTTTACTTTCGACAAGGCAATATTTCAACAATATAAATTTTACTTATTGTAGAACAAAAACACACGGTATTGTTACCATCAACCATAAACGCAATAAACGAAATTGCATTGTTTCAACAATACCGCTGGCCCAACAAAAGCGAACGCGATTGAAAATATTTCACTTCGAGTGGATGTGACACGATTAGTCGTAGAATTCTAACTCATGCGCTGATGTAAATACATTTCTTTTGCGAATTTTTCCGATTGATTTGTATAATGGGTGAGTCATTATCTGTTCTTAGCTTTCCTTTACTGTTAGAGAAGTTCGATTGTGAAATATTTTAGCCTCAGCCGCATTTCTATACAACAGTCATGGTCCGACAGAATTTGGCCGAATTTCTGAGAACAAAATCCAAGATGGCGGGGGTCGAACGAATGCAGTGAAATGAATTATGTTCAAAATGAACAAATATGATAGAGACTTAGTAGTAGATTAAAGTAGTTATAAACAAAAATTTGGCCAAATTTGAAGATACCATGACAGTTGTATAGTCCTTAAAGATAAAGTTAACAAAACTACACAGGCCAACGATGAAAAAATTGTTCTTGAAATAGAAGTTGTTTCTTGTATTTATTTATTTTATATTATTTACTTATTAATGTATTATTATTAGTAGTATTACCATGTTTATTATGCAGAAAAAAATACAAAATTTCTATCACGCAGTTTTATCGCACATTACAGTCAACAATTTACATGTAAAATAAATAATTTCATTTTAACAGTCTATTTATAACATCATTTGTATAAAAAATATATATTTATATTTATTCATAGAGTAAAATACTGTAATTGTGAAAAAATATATTTATCTGATTCAGTTTAAAATGATATTTAAATAAATTATAATAATTTTAAGCCAAAAAAAAGAATTACTATATTCAACTATTTTGTATGTCATACGCCCTGTAATTCATGTGAAACGGGTACAAAAGTTCCCTCTACCCAAATGGCATAGAAAATGCTTTCCTAGTTTCTAATTCAGTGTGTTCAGACAAAATTACAATGACGGAGAAGAAGCATACGATCCTGGTAATGATTCAGTCGAGATTTAAAAGTTCCTAAAGATTCGGCACAACTCTTATGTTTAAGATTGAAAGGCAAAAGATGTTAGGTAATAGTATGCTATTCTTTTTTGGTATCAGAGAGATTCATATTTTTCCCCCTGATGCCTTTGTATGCTACCAGACTTCATGTTGACTTTTCAAATCAAATATAAACCGAATCTGAACGTGAGTTCCATGTTGTTCTTGGTCAATAGAGTGGCAATACGAAGTATTCCTGTTTTCTGTGCCAGTCGGACAGTAGTCAATCAGAAAAGCCTTTCGGTGGTGAAAACTATTGAAAGGGAAAGTTTCGATGAAAAAAATGGTTGGCTTACACAACTTCAAATAAATTAGTGTTTATGAAAACAATTTGTCAAGACGATACCAAAAGAAAAAAAAGGGACAATGCTTCAGATAGCTTTGACGATAATCATTGAGAAAAGTACTTGGCATTCAAGTATTTTTTTGATACACAACTAGTACCGGTAGCTAGTTTCGGGTCACATTTTGTACCTTATCTGTGGATAATCGCGTGGGCCATGAATTTATGGGGTCCCTATATGTGTTGTTATTTAATAAGATGGATAAAAGCATTTTTTTCTCTTTAACCGATCCTAGTTTAGCATCGGGCTGCTAATTGCGAATCAAAACGACACTTAACACTTTTTGAGGGAAAATGCCCACTAAATTGAAGTTATTGCCAAAATAAGAAACCTTAAATAAGTCGAGGTTGACTAATAAATTGCTGGTAAAACTGATCAGTTAACATGTATTCCGAATTCCACAATTAACCAACTACATAGGTTGATCCACAACTAGTGACGCTATGGTGTTTTATCAATTTGAGAGGAATCTTTTAACCAGACTGATGCGAAAAATCGTTTACTTTCAGGAATGTTGAATAATTCATTGAAGACTGTTGGAGAGTATGTGCTCTTTAGAATGATAACTATGGTTATGATATGGATAGTGGCGAGAGGAGGACAAAGTGGAGAGGAAAGTCAGACCTGTGATGAGACTGAAAAGGATGAGCAAACCTTTACTGAATATGGAACTGAACTCCGGGGATATGATAAGACAGCAAATGACAAATTGGAGCCAGATAAACTGGAGAGTAAAGAAACGGCTCAAGATGAAGGTGAAAATGACAACTGCGGTGTTGATGCAGAAAAAATTAATAACCAAATTCAGGATGCGTTTGAAATTGCCCAAATCGTTGCTGAAAACTTTGTAAATGAAGATCAAGAACATGATAAAACTGTAAATGTCAAAATGGAGCATGAAGATCCTGAAAATAAACATACGACTCAACCTGAAGCTGCAAATGATGCCTGCGGAGTTGATGGAGATAAAAATGATGAACCTATTCAGGATGCGACTGAAAATCACGAACATATTCATGAAAAATTTGTAAATGAAGATGAAGAATGTGATAAAGCTGTAAATGAAAAAATAGAGCATGATGGACCTGAAAAGAAATATACGACTGAAGATGAAGCTGAAAATAATAACCAAAATCAAACTGAACCAACAAAGTTATGTCAACCATCAACATCGAAATTTAAGTTGGAGAAGAAAGTCCGCTTCTGGCCTGAAGTTAAAATGTATCCGAATCCTACCACTTACAGTATTCCGATTGAAATTAAACCCACAACGGCTCTGATTAAAAAAGAACCGGAATTACGAAAAAAATATGCAGAAGTGGACTACAAGAATATCGATGCCCTGGCAATCTGGAAATATACATTGAGACTTTGGAGAAATCGCATCAAAAAACGAGATAAAAAGTTAAAAAGAAAAAAAATGTTTAAACGTATATTTTGTGGCTTGTTTTGAAGAAACTGCAAAAAAAAAAAAAAAAAACAGATACAGCTATAAATTCATCATCTTAACATCATCTACAAACTAGAACGTACGAAATATTCACAGTTCCATCAAGTGAAACCATTTCCAAATCCGCCAAGAGCCTCGTAGAAACTTCTATGGCTCGGGGCGGTGGGGGGCCGCCAAAACGTCTAAGATCGGGAAAGGAAGGGGCGGTCCCCCCCCCCCCCATGCTGGAAGCCCACCTCCACGTGGTATTCCCCGGGCAACACTGTCTAACAGTGGCTAAGAGGCTTCCAATACTATTCATATAAGTAGCCAGTAGTTGCATTTTACCCTGTTCACATGATGGAGACAAAATGTTTAATTTGGAGGCGCGAAAGAAATGCCAAATCGCCAAAAATGAAAATTTTCGCTTAATAATATTTTATTATAAGTTAAAGCCTTCTATCCTTTGACGTTCCAAAACTTTTAGAGGATAATTTATTGTTTTGGTAGTTTCTAGAACCGACAATTAAATTTAGGTCAGTAATTGGAGATGAGAATGGGGTGTTCAGGGTAGACAACCTGTCGATGATTAGATCCATAAATTTAAATGGATTTCGAAATTTCTCGACTTTTCCTGATTTTCTCACAGCAAGTACATTTCCCAAATGAATAAATTCGCGTTTAAGTAACACCTGCCACAGAAAAAAATCGAACCGTGCATAAATGTTGCTGTGCTACTAAATAATTAAATACAGAAAAATCAACAAATAAATAAAACTGCCAATATTTGAAGAAATCAGGAAATGTGTTACAAAGAAAGGAAAAACTCCATTTCAGATGCATACTACATTCGAGTCACCCACACTATCATCAATCAAACGTAAGGAATAAAAATTATGGCAAATCCTCTTTCAATGCAGCTGCTGCCAAAAAAAACACGAATATTTAAAATAAAAAAGCTATGAAGAAGAGGTTAAAATATTTAAGCGCTCGACGACGACACGTATTTCTTATCCAATCAGAGCGGAGCAATATGACATTAGCAATTCTAACGAGAAAGGAGAAGCGAAAGTGACAATTTGTTCTATTGATTTTCATAAACAAAGGATCGACCCAAGTTTAAGGCGGGCCATAACCTGCACGATTATAATGCATCGTAAAGTCAAGTTGTTATTTTTTTTCCGTCCAAATCTAATGCATAATTTTGAATATTTCAGCAATAATTTGAAAAATGAAAACACGGGAGGAAAAATATAACACGCGCATGTAAGTGCAATCGTTACAGAATGTAATTTTCGGGAGATTTTATTTCGATAAGATTATTGGAAACAGCTTTACTTCTAAGTATGAAAAGTAAAATTTTTATGATGAGAGACAAAATAATGAATGGAAATAAAAATTTTCTTTCTTTTTTGCCTTTGTGGAATAAAATGCAAATATCTCGCGCGTTACTGGATTAAACCTTCTATTTATGGTGTGGCCTGAGTTCCAATATAGTTTATGTGTATATACTTCCGTTGCCAATTCAAAAAAAAAAAAAAAAAAAGCGATTATCAACAACAAAACTATTCAACGATAAATTCAAACGACTCATTTTAATCGTAAAAGTTTTTGTTAAAAATTAGCATTTTCATAACATATTAACGTCTGCTATCCAAAAAAAAAAAACATACATAAACATTTTTATGTGGTTGGTTAATATGCTTCAACTTCCGACTAAAGAAAATACGACACGAGTCAAAGTTTAGGTCTAGAATACCGAATTGGTTGTGCAAATTGAACATAACAGCAACTACCTCGAGCAGAGACAATTATTCTTATAAAAATTAAAAATCCACATCAAATTTCGCACAATTTTTTGCAAAAATTGCAGGCACGTGTTTTGAGGTGATAAGGAACTCTTTTCCAATGCAAAAGAATTAGCTTCTATTGTCCTCTAGGCAAGGAAGCACATTCTTTTGCATTGAAAACGGGGTTCCTCAAACCTCGAATCAAGTGTCTGCAATTCTTGCAAAAATTTGTGCCAAATGTTGCGTTATTTTTTAATTTTTGCTCAAAGGTTAACACTTTATTTCAATTACTCTTACGTTCCATTTCAAGAATTTCTGATCAGCAAATAAAACTCATATTCATACTGTTGTAAATTTACAACATATTACATATCGTCGGCGTTCATGCCAAAGAGATAAACACACAAAGCGCCAAAAAATAAACTCACGTAGACGGGATTTTCATGCAAAACTTTTAAAATTCATGCAGTGAAGGGGTAATTGATTATATAAAATTATTACGTAATACATGCAAATAATTCCATAACGGAAGCATGTCATGAAAAAGGAGGTTAAGTTCGAAATTTGAGTTGTTACAACCATCAGTTCAATGCTAAGTTTTTCTTCCAGAAATATTCATGTCTAGAGGAAATATGCACTCGTACAAATAACTGTAGTTTGAATTCTTGGGTTAATTGTATATAGTGAAATTACGTATATAGTGAAATTACGCGAATACCGATACAACGAAATATCCGCTGTAACGAATAAGTTTTGTGTCTATTACGAACGTAACTTGCGCTATCACACGGCAACAAAAAACTCTAAGCTGTCCAGCTGAAACTTGTTGTTGTTGTTGTTTCTACTGCCACTTGGGTATCCAAACTCCCCTTCGCAGAGCGAAAAGGAATTCAGGCACTTAGAAGAAAAGGGATGTAAGTGACCAAAATGAAAATTTTGAGATAGCTAGTGCGAATGATAAATTAAACACCCTTCTGTTTTGTGGGAAAGAGATTTTATTGGGAGCTTTGGCAGATGCTGCAAAAAAGCACGGTTTCAAAAAAATTACTAAATAAAAGCTGCATTCCGTTTGGTGGCAAAAGGATGCAAGTGCACTTACATCCGTTTGCCTCTAAATAAAATTATTTGATTTTTCAGTTAATTTAAATTAGCAATGCAGACGATCTATTTACGAAACTTAAAGCGAAGAAGAACAAAAAAAAAAAAAAAAAAAAAAGGGGGAAAAGAATTCCGAATTGTTGAAAAATGCCCCAAGTAAACCTTTCGTCAAATTGCCGGAAAGTATCGTTGTAAATGACGAAATTTTCTTGACGATTGAAGAATCGCCAAAAATGAGGATTCTATTTTTGAGAGTGTACACAGTGTGTCAAAGAATTTTTGAGACTAGGTTTATAAAATAAAATAAAAACCAGTAATTATATATTTTTATTCAAAATAAGCTCCTTCGGGTTCAGTGCATTTGTCACAGCGCTTTAAAAAATATTCGAATGCCTGTTCCAGCTCACTTAGTGGGGCTGCCTCCAAAGCTCGCGTCGAACCTGTTTGTATAGTGTCAATGTCATCAAAGTTAAAAAGAACAAAAATAGTAAACAAATGAACCAAGGTTTGGGCAGTGGATTAGCTGATAGATAAGGATTTTCACAAATAATAACACAGATAACACAGGTTTTGATAACACAGTTAGCGCCACTGTAAACTTATAGTTCCAGCTGTAGTCTTAAAAATTCTTTGACTCACTGTGTACGACGCGAGCTTTGGAGGCAGTCCCACAATGTGAGCTAGAACAGGCATTCGAATCGTTGTTAAACCGCTGTGACAAATGCATTGAAGCCGAAGGAACTTATTTTGAATAAAAATACCTGAAAAATATAATGACTACTTTTTATTTTATATTTATAAACCTAGTCTTTGACACTGTGTACTCCATTGTAACGAACATTTCGTTACAAAGATATGTTTCCCTAGTCCCTTGTAGTTCGTTGTAATGAGTATTCACAGCACTTCTTCGCGAATAAGAATAGTTGAGAGACAATCTGAACATTAAAGTCACGGTTGTGAATATGCGAATTTTTGACTTGATTCATTGTCCCATTGACATTAAAGAAATAATAAAAGATTTTAATCAAATTATTAGGATTCCTCCTTTGTCCCAAATATTAATCAATTCCTGTAAAATTAAATGTGACACCAATTGCACAAAACTTCAAGAGTCTTCAAAACCTTCCACTTTATTGAAATTCGAAACCCCAGCAACGCATGAAACAAAAAATTTAAAATAACCGAATCCATACTTAAAAGACTGCAAACTCTCCTTTGCGTAGCAAATTTCAGCATATTAATGCGCACTTCATTAAAGTGAAGAGGAATTTCGCAAAAGATGGAACACGCATCAAAATAATTTCGTACACCTACACGCTCGCGCAGACACAATGGGGTTGCAAGAATTGGGGGGGGGGGGGGGCAAGGAATCTGATGAGGGTTAATTTTCGAAGCGCGGCTCAAAAGAAAACTCTGCGTCGTTAGTTAAATCTTTCTAAGTGTTTTAATACCCAGAATGCTAAGCCTGTTTACGAGCAGTAATGGTTCACGGGAATTTTCGAAGGTGCGAAACTATGTTGAAAGATACGGGTTTTATTCGATTTTTCGGGGTGTTCGATTTTTCATTTAGAAATTTGTTCCTGAGAAGTTGATAAATAAATGTCATTAAGAAACCCCTTCCCTTACTTTATGCTTCAAAAAATGGCTTAAAGTTAATAAATTTCATTAATAAATTACCTTTCTTCAAGGTGTCTACAGATTTTAAAAAGTGAAATTTGATGACTTTTTCGGAACCGTTCGGTGATACATCGAATATTGATTCTGCCGGCTATTGGATACCCGGTATCCCCTGTATGATTGAGTTATACTCACCGGATATCCGCCTCAGATGTTTGAAACTTGTAAATTCTATACATATTTGTAAGCATCAAACAGCTTTCAAATACGTAACAACTTTGTAATTCACATATATTTTCAGAACGTGTTAATTAATTAAATTTAAAAAATAGAACTTGACGTGCCAGATAACCGGACATTTCGTGAACTAACCGGATAACTAAAAACCTGATATGCGATGTCTTCTACGAGGGATCGGTCCAGCTGGACGGAAAATTTTCGTGGCCTATTCGTAACTTTCGAGACTTCTCGTTACTTTCGTGGCCGATTTCCAAATTTGTGACTTTTGTTTACAAAATTTTCTGCGCAGTAAAAGAAACCTTTAGCGCATTTCGTCATTAGTCATAATTTTCTCTCTTAGGAATACTACAAGAAAGTAGTGCTCGTGAAATTATCATAAGGGGCGCGGAGGTACTTATTCAGAACACGATAATGGTAATCTAAGCCAGCAACCTTCACCCAATCATATTTCAAGTTCATGGCACCCGTCCGATTCGTCCCTGACAAACGCCGAACTTAATTGGCGGTTGCCCGTTATCAGGATTATTGGTAACTGAGTTTGTCATGTTGGTTTTCATACTTTTTACTTTGTGCAAAGAAAATCACTAAATAACTTAAGTAACTTTGTTTGAAGAGCATAAAATATTAAAAGCACAGGTTTTGCCTCATGATTTTTTTTTTCTGAGATCACAAATCTAAACAAGTAAAGCTAGCTAATTTTGAATTGCCTGCCTGATCCAGTAATCTTTTGTCCACGAACCACAAGATCTATGCCCGTTTTTAGCCTACTTTCCCGTAAAAGTAAAAAAAAATAATAATAAAGCATGAAAGAAGGCTTAATGTATCGTGAAAATATCGTTAAAAATCAAGAAAAGTCAAAAATAAGTGAAGTAATTAAATAAAGATTGAAAAATAAAAAATTTGAAAGTAGGGTATTGAGATGGGGAAAAAGTGTGTCTGTCGGTCTGTCGGTCTGTCTGTCGGTCTGTCTGTCTGTCTGTCGGTCTGTCTGTCTGTCTGTCCCCCCCTAATAACTTTTGAACGAATTGTCCGATTGGAAAAATTCTTTTTGCATTCGAAAGATCTCGTCGAGGACATCTCATTTCTATATTTTACTTTTTGATTTGAACATTTTTTTGTTCAATTTTGAACAGTTCAAAAAAATTTAACATTAGCGCCTATGGGCGAAAATGAGGCAAATTATGTAAACTCTGGGTACAAGATCCATGTTCCAATGAACAAGCTTACTGGAAGAATCTCTTGGCGTGAAATATCAATTTGAACAATTTTTGTTCATTTTTGAACAGTTCAAAAAATTAACATAGCGCTTACGGGGAAATTTCAACCCTATATAAATCCTGATCTAACGGACCGATTTGCTTGGAACAAACTTTATCGGAAAGCTCTTATAACGTAGAACATGTAGAAATAGAAAATTTATCCAGAACTTACGAGCCTATTTTGCTATGAAATTTTTTGATCGGGATTTTCAAGGATATTTCTCAGTGACTCAATGAGTGAAATAATGAATGAATGAATAAATGAAAGAGTGAAAGAATAAATCAATGAATAAATGAATGAGGAAAAGAATGAATGAATAAATTATTGAATAAATGAAAATATAAATAAATGAGTGAATTAATACATGAATGCGTAAATGAATGAATAAACACTTGAATGAGGTAACGAATGAATGAATAAATGCATGGCTGAATGAATGAAAGAATGAATGAGTGAGTGAATGAATATGTATTATCCGTTGAAAAAGGTATATTTTCAATAATTAGAACTAAAGATAAATAAGAAAGAGAGAGAAAGAGATAGCTAGATTATAAATTTGAATTTGGTGTATACGGGAAAGTAGGCTCGTATAGTTCTAGACGGAACTACTTGTTAATTTATATAAATCACAGATAGCACTTCCGGTTTCATATTCTTTCTCGGAGTATTCATCAATGCAATTTACTTTTTGTTCGCACAGTAAATATATTTGCAACTCCAAAGAAAAAATGGCGCACAAATCTATGCTTTATTACTTCACATTTATTCCTCACATTAATCTTCACTGCCGAAAAAAGTATAATGCATTTTTTATTAACTTTCAACAGAAT
Source organism: Octonoba sinensis (assembly GCA_038502835.1). NCBI lineage: Eukaryota > Metazoa > Arthropoda > Arachnida > Araneae > Uloboridae > Octonoba > Octonoba sinensis. The sequence goes on along the minus strand of CM076601.1, from coordinate 20,592,294 downwards.
ACAAAATAATACACACACAATAGGATAGAAAACATATTGGATAATTCAAGTTAACTCTAAAACGACAATATTTCTTCTACTGTGACAGCCCAATTACAAGTGCACAAACTAGAACAAATGATGGCTGTAACTACCATTACCCCAGCCAGTTCATACTTCTTCCTCAGTTTCCCCAGCAAAACAAGAAAAACAGACAAAAAACAATGGACAAAGAGCCCTGGCAAACAAAGCTCCATCCCGCCCCAGCAGAGTGGGGCGTAGGGGCGACGATTCCAGTGTTTACATTTCGTCATCTGATCTGACGTCGCCCAAGGGACAGGCGACCGATAGGATCGATTGGTTGTTCACGCGCAGGCGCAGTCTTTACACGTTGTATCAACAGATCTCTTTCGGCTTCTGTCAAAATCAGAGCTGATTAAATGGGGCGATATCTTGCCCTCTAGTGGGCGATGAGGTAATTAAAGATGGCGATCGAGAGCTAAAATTTGATTGGAAGCAGGAAAGAATGGAATGAAATTCTATTGCAAGAGTAAAAGTAACATTTCGGCTATTTAAAAACATAAATAATTAAGACACCAAATGTAAACTTAGTTTAAACACCAAAACGCAATTTTTATCCAACTTTTAACAGAATAACGGATTTCTGAAATGTGTAAACGCAAAATCAGGTATTTTTTAAAAGATCTTTGTCATTTTATTGCTAAAAGAGAAACAGAAGATTAAATTCTCGAAAACAAACCATTTTGCTTTTATTTTACTGCTAAATAGAATATTGATAACCAATATGGCACATTTCTGGAATGTGACTGCAACAGTTATTGAGGCGGCAGTGAAGTGGTCAAGAAATTCACATCTTTCCGATTAACGTTCACAACTCAATACGGTATTGTTGCGGAGGGGACAAAAGTTGCAGCTATCGTGGTTTGACCCATAAATGCTTTTGAAAGCATAAAGAATAAGGAAAATATACACAAACTACATTAAAAAGAAAAAGCCAGCCTCCTACAATAAAAAGAACAAGTCGGGATGTGACACATCGTCTAATAGATGATCATTCAATGTTGGGTAAGTTCTAATGAACAAAGTTGGGCAAGTTCTAATGAACCGTGACGAAACAGAAATAACTTAAAATAATGAGACAACCTGAAGATGATTTCATAAAATTAAGAGTACTTCCAGATCACTCCTTTTTAGCAAATTTCTACCAAGGTTAGAGCAAAAATGCATAATAATAGAATACAGTGCAGTTTCTCAGAAACAAAAAGATACAGAAACTAACCATTCAACATGAAGCCGCGATCGATTCAGTTACAGGAAGAGGGTAAAAGGCAAGTTTCCTCAAGAGTGTTTCACCACACCCAAACTCTAATTTACGTAATGATATAAACGCAAATTTCCAAATCCCACGACGAGCCAAAATGGTTGCGAATGACGATTAACAATTAAAACTTCGGAACACAGGAGGACACTTAAGACGTACAGCTGTAATTAGTGCTCTATTTTCAACTGCATTACGCATCATAGAGACAAATCAAACTGTATTGGTAAAGCATAAATTTCTACTTCAATCTCTCTTAAATTCGTTCTGCAATATCGGACAGTTGAAAATATAATTCAACTGCCAAGAAAGACCACATGTCCTTGCCACTTTTGAGCCCGAGATATACACATGTCGGCTTAAGTAATAAAATTATTTACCAGAAAACGACTTTGAGGATTTTTGCTAAATGATGAGAAGAACAGTGATACAAATAGTCGAATTATTTCTAATACATAATTAAATGATTCTTTATCTTTTCTTTTCTTCAAATGATCGGTTATTGCAGGGCTTTTCAATGTCGTTATCGTTTATGTGACGTCTACATTTATACGACGCTTTAGTGTAGTCCCAATTCTTCGATTTAGGCAGAATCGATTATACGATGTTATCATCTATCCGACTTTTACAATCATACAACGTTTTAATGTAATCCCAATTCTTGGATTTAGGTAGAATCGATTATACGATGTCATCATCTATCCGACTTTTACATTCATGCTACGCTTTAATGTGGTCCCAATTCTTGGATTTAAGCAGAATCGATGTTATCATCTATCCGACTTTTACATTCATGCGACGTTTTAATGTGGTCTGAATTCTTGGATTTAGGCAGAATCGATTATACGATGTTATCATCAATCCCACTTTTACATTCATGCTACGCTTTAATGTGGTCCTAATTCTTGGATTTAAGCAGAATCGATGTTATCATCTATCCGACTTTTACATTCATGCGACGTTTCAATGTGGTCCGAAATCTTGGATTTAGCCAGAAATATAAATCGATTATACGACGCTACCGTCTATCCAAAATTAACACTTTTACGCATTTCATTCTGGTCATAATTCTTGAATTTAACCAGAAGAGTAAATAGGTTATACGACGTTATCGTCTATCCGACATTTACATTTATACGACATTTTAGTGTTGTCCCAATTCCTGGATTTAGCCAGAAGGATAAATCTATTATACGACGTTATCGTCCATCCAAAAATAACACTTTTACGACGTTTTAATGTGGTCCCAATTCTTGAATTTAACCAGAAGGGTAAATAGGTTATACGACGTTATCGTTTATCCGACCTTTACATTTATACGATGTTTTAGTGTGATTCCAATTCTGGATTATCCCAGAAGATTAGATCGATTACACGACGTTATCGCTTATACGACGTTTTTTGAGTCCTTACAGCGTAAACGATACTGCACTATACTAGACCGAGGACATAAAAGTAGGACTGTGGAACATCCTTGACGAATTAAATAAAATTAGCTAGAAAGTCAGCCTTAATTTTCAAAAGTTGTTAACAGGGTAAGATGACCCTTTAAAAACTTGCCGTCGTATTTTACAAAATGTCTCATCCATCTGCGAGCTAGCTTTGCATATCAATTACTACTTCAACACTTGAGCTACCAGGCCGCTTTCAACCATTTCTAAACTTTCACTTTACGCCAAGCTGCTATTTATTATAATAAAACTTTCAATCACATTCACTTGTCCTAATTACAGTGCATTAGGAAAAGCCAATACCATTGAAAGTTGCACTGCAATCAGTTACAAATGATGCAACATGGAAGCTTCGAAACAGTCAAAATGACTGGTCTGGTGAATCTAGCGTTAAAAAAAAAAAAAACAAGAAGTTCCCTCTAGAACTATACGAGCCTACTTTCCCGTATACACCACCTCCTTCAGATTTATAATATATTATAATATAATCTCTCTCTCTTTCTCGTTTAGCTTTAGTTCTTAAATGCTTCAAATATACCTTTTTCAACGGTTAATGCATATTCATTCATTCACTCATTCATTCTTTCATTTATTCAGTCATTCGTGTATTTTTTCCTCATTCATGTATTTATTCACTAATTTACGTATTTTTTCATTCATTAACTCATTTATTCATTCGATTATTTCTTTTTCATCATTTATTCACTCATTTGTTCATCCATTCTTTCACTTATTCAACTAATCATTCATTAATTCAAAAATTTTCTTGAAATTCCGATCAAAAAATTTCATTGGAAAATAGGCTTGGTAGTTCTGGATGAACTTTCTATCTGTACATTTTCCACGTTATAAGAGGTTTCCGATAATGTTTGTTCCAAGCAAATCGGTCCGTTAGATCAGGAATTATATAGGATTGAAAATTCCCGTAGGCATTATGTTAATTTTTTTTGAACTGCTCAAAAATGAACAAAAATTGTTCAAATTAATATTTCACGCCAAGCTCTTCTTCCAGTGAGCTTGTTCATTGGAACTTGAATCTTGTACCCAGAGTTTACATCATTTGCTTTATTTTCGCCCATAGGCGCTAATGTTAAATTTTTTTGAACTATTGAACATTGAAAGAAAAATTGTTCAAATCAAAAAGTAAAATATGGAAATGAGATGTCCTCGCCGAGATCTTTCGATTGCAGTACGAATTTTTCGAATCCGACAATTCGTTCAAAAGTTATTAGGGGGTGACAGACAGATCGACAGACAGACCGACACACTTTTTCCCCATCTCAAAACACTACTTTCATTTGATTATTTTTTTCAATCTTTATCTAACAATCAAATATTCTGCAGTAACAGCATACATCATTTATTTACAATAAAAGAGGGATTTCTTAAAATCCGTTCTTTATCATCAGGAAAGAAAAAAGATCAGTAGCACAGTTTTAGATTGAAGTTTGTTTACACCAAGAAAACAAAAAAGGAGCCTTGTACCAAGAAGAAATTCTTCTCACTCCGCAAATTTGATTTATATAGGCTTACCAAAAGCAATTTCGAAAGGATTTCCCAGTGACTTAAAATGTCTTAAAGAAAGCCTCGCAAAGCGATTAAAACGTCAAACCGAAATCAATTTTAATCTACAAGAAAAAGCATAGATGGCAGAAAAACAATATCACGAACATGCTGTTGGAATAAGGGAGAAAATATGTTCGACGGTAATTCCACTCGCACAGGAATTTTAATGTTGAAATTTTCAAATGGTTGACAAATAAATTTGCTTAATTCTTCTGTCCCCCTTTCACTTTGCTGCCCATGAAGTACAAGTCAAATTGTATTTCTTTGTTTTGTACCAGCTGACGAAAAAACGTAAGGAAAAAAGCATTTTTATTGCGCTTTTAATTTTAATAGACAAACGGTTACAGCTATGCACTGGTTATTTTGCACTGGTGGAGCGAATAGTCTCCCCCTCCCTTCCAAATATTTGTGGTCACTATGAAAGGTAAAATACACTATTGTGAACTATATTGACATGCTTATTTTAGCGCTTGCATTCATTAAAAAATAAATAATCCCGAAATTCAGCCTTTCCAGAAATTAAATTTTTGTAGAAAATTTTCCAAGGCTAAATTTTCTCAGAGCGCGAAAAACTTCGCCAAGCTGTATTTGCATCATATGTAAAGGTCAACATAGCAATTTCATGCAGTATGCATAGATGTGTTAGACCTATGTAATATGCCTAATGTGTTCTAACAGATGCGCGTTTCCAAATTTATAATGTACGTATAAAACATACATGCATAAAACATAAATGGCCAAACTATAAAAATTAAAAAGGCTTGACTGACTTGAAAAAATATAATGAAGAGGATAAATAAAAACGACAAAAATCAATTTTTCAGACATTTAAAATGAAAAAAACAAAAAAAAACAAAAAAAAAAAACAGTGGGAATATCCCGCGTAACATCAAAGTTTAGTAAAAAATAGCTGTTTATTACTGCAATATATTTATATATATATATATATTTCCCGAGGAGGAAAATTCTTGAGAACCCAGTTTGAGTGTTCGAACATATTATGAAACCCTAACTATTGATTATGTTACTTTCTTGACGAATAGATTACGCAGAGCTCATCAATTCGAAATGTTCCTAGGGGGGTGGAAGGATACATTCTCTTTGTATATTGCACTAAAAAAACAACAAAACATACATGCAAATATATAAAAATCCAGAATATTCTCAAAGCCAGGCGGTGGGGGTGGGGGGGGGGGTCCATTGCCAGACCAGCATTGTCTTACAACCAGAGGGATATTTCTCGACGCGTACTCTTACACTCAAATTTAGTCGTCATTATATTGATTAGAATGCACCATTTTCATTTGAAAATAATTTATGAAAGTAGTGCCTCTTCCAAGAACCAAGGTTTTCCTGTTCATTTTACTTTCAACTTTATTGTTAACTAATTGAATTAAAATCTCGTTCTTTGTTAGTTTCATATTATATCTGCAAGTAATATAATATAGTAACTAAGTCACTTAACAAAAACCTTCAATGTAATTGAACATTAGTATTAAGTCTTAAGTCGAAAATCTTGATACACATGCATTTAGAGGTCAAGTTTTTTTTCCTTGATAAATTACACGAGTGACGGTCATTAAAAAAGCCAGATAATACAATAAAAAGGAAACATGCACAACGATGTCAAACAGTCGGCCGGTAATTTATTCCTCCAAATTTAGACGTCCTTGAGGAAATGCTTTCTTATCAAAACAAAGTAAGAATGACATTGCAGCATTTAAGCAATAAATGAAAAAGAGCAGAGGGGAAAAAAACATGTGCAACAGCTATAATTACCCTTTACGCTCCACCTATTCACAACAAGAATAATACAACTCGTTTAATAATAATCCAGAAATAAAAAAATAAAATTTCTAGAAAAAGACCCCTTCAAATAAATATTTAAACTGCATCAGCCCGAAGACAACAACGGAAATTGAAAAAAAGTCGATTTTTCACCGAAAAGAAACGCTGCTATCATCGATACCAAAAATCGATATTCGAGCATAAAATGGCTCCTGTCCGATACAAAAGGAGGTCATATCGATTAGAAGCATCTTTTTTTCTCGCTAAGGTGATACGATACATGCTTGTGACATTATGTGGTACAGAAACAACAATAAACGGATTTAAATCTCATTTTCATCCTTGCCAAAAAAAAAAAGAGGCAATAACTGAGGAAAGTTTTTTTCTACATGCTACATCTTTCAAAATTTCTACAAAGTGTTTTTTAATAGGCAAATCAAATAAGTGATAAAGGAAACCTAATTATATTTTTTATGGTAAAAAGCACAGAGGATTATTGGAGAGAGAAAATAACAGATGTTTCATTCTTTTTTAGAGCAGGATTGTTGGGAATTGCTTTAAAACGACAAAGCTATTTTCCCCCAAAATAAAAACCTTACCAGAAATCGAATTAAGTCTGTTTTTATTTTTTCAGTTTCTAAATACACACATGTTATCGAATGATGGTAATAAAAAAGGGAAGAAATATGTTGTCAACAATAAATTAAGTAGAAACAAGAAAAATTATTTGCGTGAAGAATTGTTTATGCTAATTTAGACGTTCACTTGAAATGGGGATTTTTTTTTTGCAACATACGTTGACGTTTTAATCGAAGTAAAGTTTCCACATTTAACTATTAAAGAATTATATAAAAAGTTAAGACACTTAAGAATTTTCAAATGCGTAAGTCAAAAACATTAGGGATTGATAAAAGTTGCTTTTGAATAAAATCAGAAAATAATTGTATTAGAAACTAATCAACTACACCTGTGCCCAGTGACAAATATTAGCAAGACACAAAACATCTTGAAAGAAATAAAAAACAAGATAAGCTGGTTTACTCATAAAAATTACAATGGGTAGTTGCCTCACTAGGAAAATATTTTAGAATTTAGATTTCACGGCAAGTTATTTGTATCCCCTTTTTTTATCTGTCCTTATTTATTTATATATTTTGTTACACAGCTCAATTTTTACGCAAGAAAAAGATGCAGCTTCTAATTCGGAGACACATGTATGCAAATTTGTGTCTAATTTATATCACTTAGCAAAAAAAAAAAAAAAGACTAACACAAGCAGGCGTGGATGCAGGATTGTGATTAGAAGGGGACAACTTTTAATGATTTATCTCTCACAGAATTTTTTTTTTTTTTCCAAAAAGGTGAAAATAATATCGTTGGTTATTGATAGAAACTTCTTGACTTTCGGTGTTGTGGGGGGGGGGGGGGGGTAGTTGCCTCCTTTGCTTTTCCCTGTATCCAAGTCTGCACACACAAGTATATTTTTGTCATATCAATTCAGACGCAGTGATGTTACATATAACTCGAAAACACAAGTATGCCATTCTTAGGATCGCGCATTAAATTAATAATTGCCAGGCGTTCTTTTAATGCCTTTAACTCGTGACTCCTCATCAAAGTTTATTTTCTTTCATCTTCAGAATATGCTTGTTGAATTAAGCTTTTGTATTCTAGTTATAGAATTGTTGTTGCAAATTTAACTTGAATTTTGTATAGAAATTTATTTATATTTCAATAAAGAGTTTCAATCCGCAAAAAAAATTGTTCGTTCTATTTAGTGTAAGTCTCCGATAATATGAACTCCGATAATATGAACTATATACGATAATAATATGAACTAGCTACACATTTTGTTTGCCGCTCTGTGTGGAGGTACACAATTACAATAAATATTAGGACAATGCAAAAATTCCTTCCTAACCCATTACTTTCTGAAATTAAAAAGTTAGTTCAAAATTATCCTAAATGTCTCGCGCGCCATAGCATTGAATTAAAACACCTTCAAATATATACGTAACACTGAAACTACAAGAAAGTTTGATATTAACGCTGCATGTTGGCAAAGCCAGCAATTTTTTATACGAATGGTAGAATGACGACTAAATAAAGAGGTTTGGAAGTTTTCAAGCAAGCGTTTTATTAACTCACTACAAATAGTAACTACTTCATACACTAATGCTTGAGACTAAATAAATTTGATGGCGGCCAGTGGCCGGTAAATCGAAAAAAGTTAGTCGCGACTTTGAGCCATGTTTCAAACTGATCCCACCCTCCCCAACCGCGGCTTCATTTTGCATACAAACATTCGCATTACATATACCTCAAACTAAATTTTCTCACAAAATTACACTAAGGCCCATTTTTAAAGAAATAAAAAATATTAACTTACAAAAATTTTCTAGTCGCCAGTTTTGGCGACCGACATAACATTTTGTGATCGCCAACCTTTGGTACTAAGTTTAACCATTATAATGGTTCAGTTTCACCATGAATGTGAAACAAAGAAACATTACAGTGGTTCAACTTTCGTTACTGTTCACTTTTACCGTTTGTACAATGCCTGCTAGAATTGGTGGACTTTTTCGTCTGTAATGCCAGTTTACCAATAACATCGTAGAAGTACATTAGGTTTGTCAAAGCTCATTTTTCAGCAGCAAAACTTTTGAACATTAGTTAAAGCTCACTTTTCAGAAGCAAAACTTTTGGACATTAGTTTGAGAAATTGCTTTAACAAAGCTGTAGGCAAAAAACTCGATTGCAAGGCAAGATTTACGATGCTTGTAATTACTGTGAATGACAGTTTTTACATACATTTTCAAGCGTCACGGAATGATTTTGTGTTTTCGGAACATTTTCAGATGTCTTAAATTTAACGTTGTGAGACACGGAATTGTTATTATAGTTTTCACTTTGACTTTGAACTTGTGCTAAACAATAGTACTGACAGAGAGATAATCATTTTCAGTCATTTAAATAAGATAAACATTTTCAGTAGCGTTACAAGGGAGGGGAGGGTGCGATCCGCCCCGGGTGACACCCCTGTTTTTTTTGGGGGGGGACACACACCAAAAATGAGATATGAAAATGTAAGATGAACAGTTTTTGAAAAATAGATATACTTGAAATATAAAATTTTACTGAAGCTATTTTAACTTATCCCAACTAAAAATAAACGTAGTTGACTGAAAGTTACACCAAATAAATAAAATAGAATTTCTTAAGCATTTTTTTTTCACTCTTGAAAAAAATATAAACTAGTATAAGATTTAAATTTTTAGATTCCATATTCAATGATTTAAGAGCAAGCATTTTAGACGAAAATTGAGATAAATTACGGAACGTGCCAATCCTTGGAAATGTCTTTTTTGTTTTGGTTTAAAAATCAAAGAAACATGTTCTGAAAAAAAGTTATTACGTCAAATGGTTTCTGGTTTGGCCCCAAAAAAACAAGCTGTCCTTGAATATTCATTAGATCAACTTGAAGGTTTCGTAACCTTCAAACTAAGTCCTCGAATAAAGCTAGCCAAGTAAAAAAAATAATTAATATTATTAATAAAAATATATAAATAAATAAATAAATGAGTAATTTCTAAAACCACTAAAATATAGAAAATATCGCAGGAAATTAGCATCAACAATTTTCTTTTATTTGTTAAATTTCTTTAAACCGATGCCTTATTGGAAATAAATCCGCAAAGCCGCGCCGACTAGTAACCTGAATGTTATTTTTACCTACCGCGTCAGTACTAAAGGAAAAGCTACAACTACAGATTTCAACCAGCCGACAAAATGCTGCTCTGGTGCATTCGAACATACCAGCTGTGGTGTCAAACTATTTATAGCAGTATTATTTAATCGATTGCTTTCAACTATCGAACTTTGTCGCTTTTCGTTTTCTTTGTATTACTGCATGCATACCTGTTTAATTTGTCATTTTAACCAAACGATTCTTTAAAATCAATTTTAAATAAGTTAATATTAATTAATTAATTAATTAATTAATAGATAAAAAGTAAATACAATAAAATTAATTAAATTAAATACAATTAAATACATAAATAAAAATTAAATAAAATTAAATAAATAAATAAATAAAAAATAAATAAATAAATAAACGATTTCATTAACAGCAACATTAAAACTACATCATTTTCCCTATTTACCGTAAGAGTTTTTAATCACAGACATTAAATAAAAAAAACACACTAAGCAGTAAATTATAAAACAAAAAATAATAATAACTTAACATTACCGCGATAAGATAAATATTTCTCGGTTTTTCATTAAGTTATCACTTTACCGCAACATTAAATAAACATAACGAGCTTTTTCAGAATTATCGAAGCTTAAATTCCTAGCGATAATCGCGTTCAGATTAATTAATTGCAACTAAATGCGGAAAAAAATAAGGTTATTTTCTCAAAGATTTGAGTTTATGAAATATTAACTATTTAGTTTAATCCAGAAAAAATTAATGAGTCATGCAAGTTCCATTTTATAAAAGGTAAAAAATTCCGGAGTAACCTTCTCAAGGGAAAAAAGGTTTAGGTTTATCTAATAAACAATAAATAGTGCGAGTTACTTTACTTCGTATTTATTAAAAATTTAAGTTGAAGATAAATATCTTTAAAATAACTTTCTGCTTCGCAAGCATCATCAGTTACGTTTGTGTCTGGAATTGTGTCTTTTTAATATAGTTGTTCAATGTTGATAAAATTTTTGCAATGATGCCATTTTCGAATTTAAAATAAAACGTATTTGAAAAATGCATTATCCACAGTATGTATTACATACAACACAAAATATTTTTCTTAAAACGTTATACGATGTAGCTTAAATAAATAAAATTAAAAAACCTTGTCAATATGAAACATTTTTGATAGGATAGCAAAAAGTTTCTTCGTGAGAGATTGGAACACAATTCTTTTACAAAAGACAGAAAAATTTAAGAGTAACTATCCCTAATTTAAGTTTTAATTCTTATGGCTATTTGTTGTACTCAATAAAAATGTAACTAAATGAACTTTTCCTTTTGAAATTGAATTGAATATCAGGATAACTATAACGAAAAATGAAAGAACTTCACAACTTTTCAAACCTATACGCCAGCAGTGGACAAGCAAGTCGGCCATTTTGTTTTTCTTTAATGCTTGATAATCAGAAGTACTATATTCCCCCAAAAATAATAAATTTCAAAAAAGAAAAAAGGACCCATAAAACTTGCACAATATCGATATTTCTTTAATGAAAAATAAAAAGAACTTCTCTCAACTTCGGGGGGCAGCGGCGACTACAACCATTACGAAATCGGAGGAGCACATTCTCGGAATACCGAAAGAGATATTCGGTGATCAGATATGTAGACAAGAAATAAATATCTCATTTCACAAATGAGCGGCCGCGCTCATTAGGTGTTCCGAATCATTTCTCCCGCCGGCGCGGCAGTGACGGAAGCAATCGCGCCAAAAAAATATCACGTGGAAACTGGGTCAATATGATCCTAGACTGCACTTTTTCCCTAGCAGTTTGGTGGATATAAAAGATATTGCTATTCCGGCGGAGAGCGTCGGCATTAAAAAGCGGTATTGTTCGAGATGTTATCGTTCGCGCGAGCAGAGCATAACGAGAGCAATAAGTTCATTTTACGCAAGATTGAGTCGCATTTGGAAATGGATTGGACCTGATTTTGCGATACAAATTAAGCTACCAATGAGATTTCCGTCTTCCATATGTCTCATTACGCGGAAAGAAATTATGAGGAAAGCAAAAAGTAGCCATTCGGAGTGCGAGAAGGCAACAGAATTTTAATAATTTTTATTGGTTGTCATTTCAACATTTAAAACATACTTCGTCTAAGTAACAATTATTTCGTTAAAATTTACCACAAGAAAAAATGAACTATCCTTTTTCCTCCCAATACCAGTAGCGTCACTACAGTGGGGGGGGGGGGGGCGGAGTGGTAGTTCTCCCCGGGTGACTCCCTTTTTTGGGGGTGGTGACATCCAAAATGAGATAAAGAGTTTTTGAAAAATTGAATTATACACTTGAACTATACAATTCTATTGATGGTATTTCAAAGTATAACTGAAAATAAATAATGTAGTTATCTGAAAGTTTTACTAAATAAATGAAACGTTTTTTTTTTTTTTTTATTTTTTCTTCAGTACTGAAAAAAAATATAAAGAACAAAAACTTAAATTTATACAACATAGCGAAGGGTTTTGGGGGGTGACATCGCAAATAACTGCCCCGGGTGACACTAAAGCTAGGAACGCCACTGCCCAACACTATTAACTCTTTTAATACAATGTGTTCATAAATTTCATTAGGTTTTATTGAGGTTCCCCATCCCTAAGCACTTAGAATTTTGCAATAATATGCCTAGAGTTCGTTTTTCGAAAAACCTTCAGCTACATTTTATGAAATTGTCTTACTACCAAGAAATAATTCATTACCATCCAAAATTAATTAATTAATTACTAAAAAGGCAACAAATGCTTAAAAATTTAACACTTTGTTACAGTTAAATTGCAGCTAATGTGCTGTAGAGACCGGGTTTGGTAACTTTCACACAAAAACGTTTAATGCAGCTAAATAATTTTATTAGAGCAGCCTTCGGCAGAAATTTATACGCGTTCAAAAACCATACTATTTATTTACGAGCAACACACAAAAATCAATGCCAGCATTAATTAATTACTATAAGTTATTTTTAAAGAACATAGTTTTTTAAAAAGAAAGAGGAGTGCTAACTATAAACTTCAAATTCGCATCCAAAATTCTTAGAAAAAAAGCAGTAAAGAATTACCCACGTCACATTAACCAATTAGATTCACCGAAACTAACATTAGGCTAAAAAAATAATATAAATGTTTGAGTGCTTTTTTACCAACGACTATTTCACGCTGTCACGAACAACACCCAAGAGGCGCTAGAACAGTAGTTTGGAAGGAAAACACATGCAACATGATCGGCTAAATATTTTCAGAACTCGGGTGGCCATAAAACAGGTAGATTCATTCTCGGAGACATGGTTCGACTGGCTTCACGCCATTTCAAGACAAAAGAGATATATTTCACACAACTCAGCCCTTAATTTCGGAAGTCCTTTCCTGTGCCAAAGAAATTATTAATCGCCAAGTTTATTTTCATTTGCATAGTGACACACAGTCTGATATGGCCTCAGCGATTAGCAAACATTAAGTTCAAATTTATTTTCCTTGCTTCAAGCTTATGGTTCATACCGTGTTATGAAAACTAAATGCCAAGGGTAAATGTCAGGTGCTGACACACAAATATGGCCTCAGCGCCTCAGCGATTAGAAAACTTTAAGCTCAAATTTAGTTTCTTTGCATCAAGCTTATGGCTCGCATGCCGTGCAATGTAAACTAAATGTCAGCTGCAGTGTGAGTTTTTTTTTGTTTTTAATATATACAGTAAAGTTGACCACCTTTGTAAGCTGACCACCTGTCTAAGTTGACCACTTTTGTCAGGAACGGAATTAGTCCAATATTATATAATATAGGGAAAGCTTTGAAACCTTACCACCTGTCTATATTGACCAATTATGTACGCCAAATTTGGGTGATAGTATTATGAAAAACCCTCTGTAAGTAGAATGTCATATCATTACTATATTTATTTGATTATCTAATTTTTCAAAGATTAAAAAAAACTAAAATAACTTCAACAAGATATTTTTATTATATAATGTCCGGAAGACTACTATGAGCAATCTTTTATTCTTTAAATAAGTTTCTTCTTTTTTTCCTTCTATCTGATATAGCCATTTTGCAAAATTATGCATTTTCAGGAAATCTTTACCATCAAATAAGTAATTTACATACTTAATTAGATATTTGTCCTTATCTTAAAGTGCTTTAATTTTAAAGTTGTATGGGATACATTGTAAGTGATTCAGGTTAGATTCTTTAATGATATTTCAGATAATTGAAAAAGAGCTAATTAATATTTTAAAGTAACGTTAATGTATGAAACTATATTTTAATTAGCTGCAAATGAATAATTGAGTAGTATAAAAAAGGACGAAGAAAAAAAAAAAACTCCACACCCTATAAGTTGCTCACGTGTAAGTTGACCACTTTGATAATTTTCCTAATTATGTATTAATTAAATATTTTTATTTTACTTAACCTTTTATATTTGCCTGTTTATACTTTGTTATTTTATTAATTTACTCATTACACATGTCACTCAAAAACACTTAAGTCCTTTCTCAGTTTATCTTTGCTGATTTTTAGAAGCTGTTAAGTTTGACTCCTTTTCTCTTATGTTTTAAGCTATTTTACAGTATCTTTCGCAATTTGTTCTATTCTGCTTAATAATTCGAATACTTTTTTATTCTCATCTTATTCTTCGGAATATACAAAAGAGTTTTTTACTCGCTGCTGGTTAGTCATTCTTTTCTGCTAAAATTTCTGATATTGGCTTGTCTTCAGAGTTTTAGAAGATAACTACTCCAGTCGAAAAAAGATTTTGATGTCTTTGTCTCGCTTCACTATAATATGCTGGATGAATTTGGACACATATCTTTTTACATTGAAAAAGGAGTTCCTAGTAACCCTGATATAAGTGTGTACAAAACATGTTGTAACTTGGGAGACCAGAAAAATGTTCCCTCACATTTAACGAACATACACATATTCATTCGGGTTCTAACGGAAATAGAAAACTTATGGCTTAAAAAGAGCCACTACTTTTTATATCGGCAAAAAATAATGTCGTCCAGTTTTGGAATACATCCGTTAATGCACGTATTCACAACGAAAAATTATAGCAAAATAAAAACAAAATCTTCGTAAATTGTATCGAAATAACATGTGAATCATGATTAATTTCTTCCGAGTTCAGTTCGAACATTTTGCCGCCAAACGGGGGGCAACGTGAGCGCCTGCTCTTAAATCATGACAATCTGAACTGAAAACAGGCTAAACGTTTCAGCATACGAACAGTAAAGAGGCAGCAAACATTGTTTGTAGCAAACAATGTAGTGCATAGATGTTACATCGAAGTGAACAGCTTTGTTCTTTTTCTTATGAAAGAGGGAAAGATTCCTGATATCAAAAAGCAGCACAATTTACCGTACAATGAAATTCCTTCAACGAGTGGTATGCATCAAAAATACGACGAAACCGCACAAAGGCCACTTAGTTCTGATTTTCCAATTTTTCAACAACACTTCTTTACTTCTCCGACTGGCTTGTTGCCACTCACCGAAACAAAAGCTCAATATTTCACCCATCTCGCTCTTCACTGCTGAGGCGCCAGGTTTCTTCACGAATTATTAATCACTGAACTTCAAATCCATTCGACGCAAACAAGATATACATAGTGGATAGCTCAAAGGCCCTCGAGATTCGCCAATGTGGCCTAATTAGGCGGTAAGCTTTCTCGCTCCGGTTACCGCTGGCTGTATCTTGACAGGCATATTTATCTGCGTCTAAATAAGAATGCACCATGCCTACTGCGCAGAGGTAGGCATTTGGGACAAGGCCCAACCAGGCCAGCAAAAAGCTACCTTTTGTAAAAACTTCTTCAACTGATATTCGTCAGTAGCAGATATATTAACGCAATGTTGCGATAAAAGCTATCCAAACAAAGGGACAGGTCATTAATCAAAGCGTAGTAAACTGCTTTTAGAATAAATCAAATTCCTAGATCCCACAATGAATTCCTATAAATGTATTGCGAACGCCTAAGTATGTTTGTAACAACAATCCGTTAATAACAGGTATAAAGATGAAAACAATAAAACAGAAGGTCAAAGAAACTACGTAATTGAACACAATTTTTTTTTCTTTTGTTACTATACTAGCACCAGACATTCTTAAACGTTGTGGGCCACTCATCCAATTAAAAACTTGCAAAATCAATATCCCAAATCACTTTTCAAATGCTTGCGTGCATAAAATTATTCAGCTATATAATATCCATTGTCCACTAGGTAAAGCATTCAGTAAGGAAGTAGAAAGAAGAGGGCTTCCATCTTTAATTTTGACCATTAGGTCGAAAATTCCACGGGATATACATGGATCTAAGCTAAAATTCGAGCAAAACGGGAGGATATACAAAAAAGCAAAAATAAACTCCATTACTTTTAGCATTAGTGTAAGGACTAAGGAAATACTTGAAGATTTAAGATAATGTTTGACTAAGTTGTAATGTGATACTTCGAAGTCAGGTGATACTCGGGTACTTCGTTGACAAAGTTAGAACGCGTGAAGGGGTTTCTAGCTTCTACTAAGCCAAGCATATCTATTTTCTACTTCTAAGGTGCCTCATCGTTAATAATATACTTATCTGATAAAGTTTGGACAAGCAAAGCGTTTTCTAAGAAACCAGGGATTGAGCTAGAGGAAATTCGGGTCCGTTTTGGGACTCTTCACAAAATTCCAATCAATCAAAACGCGCCCTTTACAATATTCAAATAAATCAAAACGGACTCTTTTAAAAAACTCAAATGAATCAAAACAGACCCTTCACCAAATTCCAAGCTTAAAGATCGTACCGTTCCCACCATTATTTTTTTATAAAAGTGGCAAATAATAATACAATTTTTCATTACTATAAGTTTACATTTTCAATTTTCACAAAACTATCTTATTTTCACAAAAATCTCTTTAAAAATTCACACAAAAAAAAAAGGCCCCTGTTTAAAAACGCTGGATCGACCCCTGAATTAACTTAGCTATATCCTGATGTTTTGTACTAAAAAGTACGAAGTCATTGACGTAGTAGTAATTGCATATTACTCAGTTAAAACCAAAGCTAAAACGCATACAATAGGGGAGAAAAGTATTGTTTTAATCCCATATCATTCAGTGATATAAAATCATGAAATGGACTGGGGAGATATAGGTATTAATTGCATACTATTATTCAGCTAAAATCACATTGTAAGAAGCATACAATAGTAGAAACAAATATTCACTGTATTGCATGTGATTCTAATAATGTTTAAATGATAAATAATACGAAGGGCTGGTGAAAAAAATTCATGCAGATAGGCGCATTACTCAGTTAAATAAATTCACATGCTAAAAAGTGTCGACAGGGTGGCGCAGTGGCAAGGCGCAAGCCTCGTACGCACATGATCGCAGGTTCGAACCTGGCCCAAGTCGGTGGATTTTTAATAAGCAGAAAATCATCTGCGCCCATGTCGTATGAGAATGCGGTCTGTTTTAGATCCCCTGAGTATCCGTTTGGCATGGATACTCTCGGCTAAATTAAATTCCTAGTGCCGTTTGTATCAACGAGAGCTCAGGTGCCGCCATCTTGGGGGAAACCGAGCGTCAAAAAATTGCGGCAATAGTACCACGCGCATTGTGGTGCCGCTCAAAGAGTTGGTACCCATCTTTGGGAACGCACTAGGTCTGCAAATGGTTGAGGACCAATACTTCAGCCCATTAGAAAAGAAAAAAACATGCAAAAAAGCGAAGTAGTGGATCGAAACACAGTACACTCCCGGTAACCCCATACCACTCAGTTAAAACCACGACATTAATGACCAATCAATGAACAGATTTCGGTTGATTCGGCAAACGTCTTGAAAGATATCAAAAAGCGAGCTCCAGTCAATAACTCAGATCTATCTTTAGCACGAAAATCCAGTTTTATTTCTCCAGATTCCGGACTTTTCCAAATAGGCCAGTGTATGCGTAGAGCCAGATGGATGGAGGCGATAAATAAAACTTCCCTCCGCCCCGCTGCAGCTTCCGACACCCAGAGATCCATGGTAATAGGTTCCCGAAGAGATTTCTTGGATGATGGATTCGAAGACGCTCGGAATTCTTATTTTACGTCTGGAAGCGGAGTCATCTTATTTCTCTCTCGAAGAGGAGGAGGAGGAAGTTGCATTCCTGCACATGCAAATGCCTTAATGGATGACACACGTTTTGTCTCGAACTCCTTGTCTTCTAAATAAGTGCAAGGAGTTATAGCTAGGTTATTAACCTTTTCCGATATGAATGGAGTACAGGGATGAAAACATTTTCCGTTGCGTTTATCTTGACTTGTAAGCATAAAAAAGGGGGAGGCGGTGACAGGTAGAGTTAAAAGATTTTGCTCGAAACTGGAGTAGAGAAGGAGCAAAAAAAGTTGCTCTGCTCCAATGTTCCTTTTGTTTTTCAAAAAAAAGAAGAAGAAAAAGAAAGAAAACGTTTTGTGAGTGTGTGTATATAATTTTTCGCCGCCATACAGTATAGGGACCGTTCATAAATGACGTCACGCTTTTTCCAATATAATTGACTCCCCTCCCCCCTTTGCCACATGTCACACTATGTTGTATAAGCCTGATGTCCCACTTCTTGTTACCTCCTTTCCTCCCTTTGTCACACATTGTCCCAATTTCCCGAACCCCTCTCCCCCCTCGAAGCGTGACATCATTTATGAATGATCCCATATATAAAATAACATATTTGTTGCTGGCTAACTGAATTTGTTGATGACTGAATAGAATGATCTACAAACAGTAAGACTAGAATATATCTTGTTTAATAGATAATTTTACTAATTTGGCATGGAACAAGCTTACATAATATGTGAACTATTGCTATATTTATTTAACCAATAATTAATGCACTTTGTTTTTTTTTTAACTGACTCCAATGCAAGGGTAATTAAGTGAACAATAATTACCCTTGCGTCGGAGTAATATTGGTTGCACACGGCGCAAATATTGATCACCCCTTGTTTTTGTAGTGATAAATGTCAGAAGTAAATTAATGTGATACTAGCCATGGCTGCCTGCCATCATATAGCGGCTGTTAAGACGCGGAACCAGAACAAAAAGGAATAAGCGTTCAAACGATAGTTATTTTTTTCCTCACTGGTGCGCTGCAAGCATGTACTAGTTTTGTATGGAAATACATTACGAAAGCATTTTTTTTTTCCGGGTTTCCAGCATGCATCATGAAGATTTCTTTTTGCTAAATTTTTAGTTGATGCATTACTGATCGGAAATATGTCTTCCGATGTTTAATTGTGTCTAACCTATATATATTTATTTTAAAGAAATTTTTCATCGCATTTTCTAAGCATTAAGTAAGTGAATGCATACATTTTATAATTTTAGGGATTTACTAAATTCACGTGTGTTTATATGCATATATTTTATTTGTTTTTTCACTGCATGTCTCCTATTCAATTATTCTGCAAATAGAAACCGTGAGTTTGATGCTTTAGATGATATTTTTAACCAGTGAAGGCTTTACTGGTTTTATTTGTTTATGCATTGGTTTTATTTATTTGTACTTCAGGTTATTAATAAGAAAACAAACGTCATTATAGCCCAAATTTCAGAAACCATATTTCGGGACAAGAGGAATCCTTTTATCAATGAATAGAGTTGTATGCATCTGGATGCAAGTAATTCGAGTGATTTACACTCACTTGGATTACTTACATTTTTTAGGTCAAATCTTTACGCATTGATAAAGGGGTTCCTTTTAATTCCAAAACATGTGTATGGAGTAATTTTTGAAACTTGCGCTATACGAACGTTGGTCCGCTCATTAATTTTTTACCATTCAAAAGTAAACTTTGAACTTCATATTATGTCTAGATTATGCTTTTAAATATATTTTTTTTTTCTGGGACGTTTAAATTTCTTATGCTTGTATAGAATGATAAAGTCAAAAGTGGAATGAGTGAGAGAGAATCTATATTATAAATCTAGTAATGTACCTTTTTAAAATTAAACTCGCGCCACATGAGCGACGGTTACAATTGAAATACCTAAAAGGAAGGGAAACTTCCCTCTAAGATTTGTTGTTGATTCTCCACGCGTTCATGAGTACACCCATTTTGTACATCATAGAGTCTTAAAACATAGAAAAGTAAATAAACTATCTAAGGGACCGTTCATAAATGACGTCAAGCTCTTTTCCGATATATTTGACCCCTCCTAACTTTGTCACAAAATGTCACAATTCAACGGACCCCCTTCCCCCTTTTGTCACATGCCACGCTATGTTGTATAAACCTGATGTCACACTTCTTGTTACCCCCTCCCCTCCGCTTATCACACTTTGTCACAATTTCACGAACCCCCTCCCCCTCGAAGCGTGACATCATTTATGAATGCCACCTAAAGCGTATTTCTGATTTCTAATTTAAAAGTGGGGAAACATTAATTTAAGAAAGGATTTAAGGAAAATCAGGTTACAGAAAATCAGAGAATCCGAAAGCTTTTGGTAGATTTCATCGAAGAAATGCCGGTTGCAAAGTCTTGGTATTAAAACTTGAGAATATTCAGTGTAGTCCAGAAAAAACAGAAAAAAGGAAAAAGAGGTGAGAGGGGGGAGGCTTACAGATAAGAGCATAAGTTATTGTAATGAAATAGTGGTGGGAGAGGGGGCTTTTGAAAAGTGGAGGGACGATCGTGTAAAATAAAGATTTCGGTCGGTCCTGCCCCCCCCCCCCCCTGAGAATATTCATTGCTTTTTGTTGTCAAGTAGTATGTTATCTAAATAAAAATGTATAAAGGGATATTTAAATAAAAATTGCTCTTATCCAGGGATGTCCACGAGGAAAGTTCATAGCGTAGACTGCGCCATAAAATTTTTTGATGAAATTTTCGACACCCCTTGGACAGGGGGCATGCTTCCAACGAGTTTCAGCCCTTTTGGGTGGTCTTTTTTGGGGGATTTCGTACCTATTAGTAAGCACCATCTTGCTTAGGAGGTTGGCACCCATGTATTGTCAGTTACAAGTTTCAAAAATAATCTTGATAACTCTGGGCTTCTTATAATGAAACGTTTTAAGTAATTATTTTTAATTTCTTATTTATTGTACTTAATTGTAATATTTGAAAATATTTCCCCTTGATTGTTTATTTTATTGAATCGTTTTCTTTTACAAAGGCCTAATCTTTGACCTTTCTTACTTAATATTTTAGGATTTTATTCTAAATATTTAACTAGTGTAATTGCTTTAGATGAGACCAGCAAAAAAAGTCGCTACTCTTATATGATAATCCATCTGTTGAAGTTAACTGAAGTCATCTATACTATACAATGCAATATTAGTTATTAGTACTATGCTATTAGTCTGTCAATAACAATAAAAAATTGTTGCATTAATCAGTTACTGAATTACATAATTGTTCAACTAATCTTTATTTGTTAAGTCACTTCACAACCTAACTGTTCCACTTTCCTGTAATAATTAAATATACAATAAAGGGAATTGAAATAATTCAATTAACACAAATATTGAAAATAACTTTATTAATCATAATCTATGTCATTTTTCTTTTAACTGCTTTTATTTAATAGTATTAACATGAATGTATTGAAAATTGCTTAGTAATAAAATAACTAATAACCATTTAAAGACTATTCAATGCGGCTTTCAAAAACCTGCTAGCCAATTTATTTGTGCTACACAATGTGAAAGGATAAATGTATTTCATAAAATAATGTGCAATTATTGTCGTTCAAAATAAAAATAAATCTGAAAGCATAATATGATCAGCCAATTGCGAAGAAAATTTTCTCCGTGTTCATTATATATAAAAGTATACGTATGTATGAAACGTATCTTAAAGAGCAGCTTCAAAGTCTGCATGTTTTAGTACCAAAAAAACGATCTCTTTATTTTTTTCCTCTGTATTAAAAACGTTTTAATGGTAAATACATAACCCTGCAACGTATTTTGATAGTTACTTTTGCCCTCAACACTTAAATGTTTATCTTTCTTGGAATTCAAGCCTTTAACGCGATGATATTGCAGTGGTTAAACCTTTAAATCCTCGCTTTTAGGTACATGCTAACAGCGCCAATTGACTGAAGTGGCAGAAAATGTAAGTTCTGCTTGCACGCACTTTTTCGCCCGTTTGGGTTCGACAATCAAACTCGCAAAAACTCTTTAAAATTCGAAAAGATCACTAAATATAAACACGCTCGATGTAAGCAAACTAAGGTGTTGCCACTCCAAAGAATCGGAAATAAAAATTGAGTTATGAAACTAAATACGTTTTAAGAAATATAAACAAATTTGTTAAAAATCGTAAGTTACGATAATAAGTACAAATATTAGGTTAGTTTTCTAAGCTAATCATTAAAAAAGGTTTTAAATATCCTTTTGCCATTGTTTGTTTTCTGCATGATGTCACATCGTATCGTACCGAAAAATTTAATCGTAACTGGTCCGTGTTAAGTGAAATATATTGATGGATATTATACTGATTTAGTGATTTTTCACTATTATTGCAATGATTAATAAAAAACTTAAATCTAAAAACGCAATTCAATATTATTGTCATATTAAAATAGAAAATAGAAATGCACAAAATTAAATGTTAGATTTAACACAAGCTGCACAAAATAAACAACAAACAACAAGACACATAATCATCTCCAGATGACACGAGCAACGAGAAAAAGTTTTACTCTGCTCAAACGGAAACAAAATAAAAGAAAGCGTTCGTAATTCATACGTAATTGACAGTTTTCTCACACGAGAGGCGAGTTGAAATGTCATTGAGCTTTCCCCGTGAAAGCAGAAAAAAGAAGCAAACGAAGAAATAACATTTAATTAGGCTTTGTTTAAAAGAAAAGGATTTGTAGCATTTCCAGGCAGAGAATTAGAATCAGTAACATAAATTTGACAATACTTCCGGGTTGCTGACAAAAATCTATTTAGCAGACAGATTCGTTCTTTTATGACTTTATAAGGGGTATGAAATTATGGTAATAAAATGCTGGGAGCAAGATAATGAAGTTAAAAGTGCGCTTACTTACAAGTGAAAATTCCTGCTCCAATTTACTTTTTGAGTGTTACACTAAACGTTTATGAAAATCACAGCGACAAAAATTTACCGTTAATCTAGAAAGACAACACCTCATAAATAATAAGTTTGACTTTCATAAGGAAATTGAATATCAGCTTTCGTGAGTGCCAATGTGTACGGTACATTAGGGTGGGTCATTTTTTTCTTCTTCTTCTTTACTAAAGGGCAAAGGAATAAAAAAGTGCTAAATAGTCCCAAACCAACATGTGTAAATGTTTACTACATTTACTCTATGCTTAATATCACTACCCGAGTCTTTTTGCTTGAGAATTGTTCGATTTCTTCTACTACAAATATGTTCTATATGTATTAGGAATAAAGGAGCTGCCCTTATTACGCCTGCCTTTTTCTCAAGCACTGGTTTCTGAAAGGAGAGTCACAACTGTGACAGAAGTTTCAGCCGCACTGTGCAAAAAATCTGAAAGCGAAGGCTCATAAAAACCTAGTAGATCACCCTACCATACATAACTCCTCATGTGTAAGTCGAGGAATTTTTGACAACATTTGACAGCTGAAAAAGGAGGGTACGCGAATGGCGGAAACTAAGCTGTATCAAAAGATAACAGCACTTACATGGCTTCTTATACAAGGATTAGCGGTGGCAGGCGGGGGGGGGGGGGATGTAGTTTTTAAGCTACAAACTACGTAGCTTACATATTTTAAAGATTACATTGCTTTGGTTTGAAAATTAAAATTGATAGTGAATTTTACTGTTTAGAATCTGAATAGTCTTCAAGCTCTGTTAAATTGCCAATCTAATATCGTTTTTCCATCAGCACTGAACTTATCTTCGGATTCTATGTAAAGTCTAGACCAGTGGTGAGCAAACTATTTTCATTTGCGACCCCGTATTTTGTGTAAAATTTTGTCGCGACCCCTAGATAAAAAGTAGACGTTTTGTTTAATCGTCAACGAAGTTACATTAAATTATATCTGGGATTTGCTATTACAGGGGGTTTTTAAAAGAGTGTCGTAACGGCATTGACTGAAATAACTCCTTTTTAAAATACCGCACCAAACTTATAAACCATCATAAAAATGTTATAAAAGGTGTAACATCATAAAAACCAGTTAATGAACCAACACATAATTTTATGAAACAATTCTTTATTTGTTCATATGGGTATAAATATTTTTTTAATGAAAAATACTTTTAAAAAAAATTAACATCCTAAGAAGTCAATGTGATTTAACGGGTTTTTGAAGCCGCGTGAGAGTGATCGCGAATATGTGCTCGTAAAATAACGAGTGTCAGTTTCTTCGCTTGTATTATTTTCGTAATTTGAAATGAATAATTGTAGATTTTTTAAAAATTTGCATTTCTTTGCATTTTGGCTAACCCCAAAAATTTTCTCGGAACTCCCTTCGGGGGTCGCGACCCCCGGTTTGCGCACCACTGGTCTAGACAATCTGTCGGGGAGATTATATTCCGCAAAAGGGGTGATACGCTGAGAAGGGCACTTTTCGAAATTATATTTTACGCTGTCATTTTTTGCTTTACCCTGATGATAGTATATTTTATTTTCAAATCAATATAGTTTATTTCAATCTTTAACACAGAATATAAAAAAAAAAGAAACGCAGAGTTTATTATTCTTCAGAAAAACTACACATTTACCGATCTTTATTCATGCTTTCCCCCCGCTTTTGATGAAATAGCAGCAGACCTGACGCATGCACAAATTCGAGGAAAGTCTCGGCTAAGACAATCGGACAGTACATACAATAGATTGTTTTTCTGAGCCACGTGCACAAAAAAACAAAATTTATCAATTTACTCACCAAATCTGATGAGGTGCAGCTGATGCATAACATGGAGAGAAAGATAATTTTGATTTACTTACCTAGAAAAAAAGAAAGAAAAAAATTAATTACTTTGCAACAGTAAACAATTTTATTATAATACCAAAGAAGCAAAACAGGAATACACCAACATTGAAGTATAATATGCAACTTTTCCCCTACATCCCCTAGTCTCAGGTTTGTCCGAACGATGCTTGGTGTAAAACTATAATACATGTGTAAATGAAGTGATATTTGATGACGTATTAAGAGTTGAGTCCACAGTCCGCGGATGAACACATATTTTCCCATTAGGTTAAACTATGCACAAAACGTTTTTTGGGCATTTTATCCGGAGCCCATACTAACTGAGATGAGTGGTTAACAAATCGCACCAATTTATAAATTACGAGCAAGACCATTGTAAAATAGAATAAATTATGACCTTCCTTATAAGCAATACAGTTTAACCCTTTAACGCATTTGCCCGTGTCTGACACGGGCGGGAGTTACCAGCACATTTGCACATGCCCGTGTCTAACACGGGCGATTCTGTATCTCGCGTTATTTCATTTCTAATGTCCGTTTGAGATCCGTTAGCATTTTGTTTGAATTTTTATATATATATATAACTTCTACACCCCACCCCCGCTCTCTAGTCACCCCTAAAGCTGAAATTGCCAAAATCAATTTATACTACACCTATATATTCATTTTCTGTCAAAAAAAAAAAAAAAGAACTCGATCATTTTTTACCAATTTTTCCGAAAAAAAAAAAAAAAAAAAACTCGTTCTTTAAGGAGTTAAAACATTTTTATTTAATGAAATAAATTTGCATTATTCGAAGACACATGTCCGAAATTTTCCTGGTCTATATTAGCAACACACACTTTGTCTTGCATTTATACACGTTATACGTACGTATATACTTTTTTCTTTCCTTTTTTTTTTTGACATAGCAGACACAGCTCAGTTCGACAAACAAATTGCTACCAGTAAGTTTCGCTCACTAATAACAAACCTTGATATTTTCCATCGTAACACCGGCTAGGTTTGATGAACCAATGAACCAATAATATGGTTCGACCTCCAGGATCGGCCAAATTATATTACGTACCATTTCGACAAAGTTATAGGAACAGTGATGGTCAAATTATTAAACTTATTTATAAGTTACGAATTTCATATTTATAAGCAAACTATGTCGTATAAGAAATTAAAGAAACTTTGTGCACAAGTAAAACTGAAAAAAAAAAAAAAAAAAAAAAAATCACGTTAATAAGCATTAAAATGCAGACATATGTTTCGAGATTGCTTGGAATCCCTTTCTCAATACAGTAGTGGAGCTTCTAGATGCAAAAACACCCAAATGAAACTACATTTGGGAGTTTTTCCATCTAGAAGCTCCACTACTGCATTGAGAAAAAAAGGAAGGGGGGGGGGGGGATTCCAAGCAATCCCGAAACATATGTCTGCATTTTAATGTTTATTTGTGCTTTATTAACGTGATTTTTTTTTTTTTTTTCAGTTTTATGTCGTATAGTTCATAATTTATAAATCGAGTGGTAATAAACGACAACACGTTACATACGATCGAACTTATTCAAGCGACACCTAAGTTTACCTCATAATTTAACACTATACATTTCACTCAAATTCAATGCCAACCTACTAGAATATAATTTTATGCTACTAAGCTTCCTTATTTTATTATACTCAAAAACAACACACACAGCTGATTGAAAAAACATTAACAAAAAGTTCTTATAGTTTGAAAAAGAACTTTCTAAATTGCAATACTAGTATTTCACTTTCACGCTTCAACAAACAAATTTCGAAGAAACGTTAACATTCTCCAAAAGGAAACAAAACCAAAACCAAGAAGCAAAAGAAGATAGATGTTTTATTTTATTTAAATAAAAGAAAGTGGGATAAAAGTGCTTCGCGCCTTTTTCCTCTCTTCGTCATATGATACGGAAAAACGATGATTCGAGAATGTTCGAAGAATAGGAGAGAGAAGAACACATTCTCCGGATTCTTATGTCAGACGTGCTTATGACAGGAAGTCATCTGATAATAAGAACAGTCATATACAGAAGGAAACAAATATTTTTTTCCAAGCAATATTTAACCAGCGCGAAGAATCAATGTTTGATATTTCACGTTCGTAGATTTCCTTTTTTAGCCTACTTTCCCGTAAAAGAAAAAAAATTAAAAGAGAACGTGAGAAGGCTTAATGTATCGTAAAAATTTCGTTAAAAATAAGAAATTTCACAAATAAAGGAAGTAATTAAATAAATATTACAAAATAAAAATTTTGAAAGTAGGGTTTTGAGATGGGGGTAAAATGTGAGTCTGTCGGTCTGTCTCCCTAGTAACTTTTGAAGGAATAATCCGATTTAAAAGATATTTTCTACTTCTTTTTGCATTCGAAAGATCGAGGAAACAATTTTTTGTTCAATTTTGTACACTTCAAGAAATCTTAATAATAGAGCCTATGGGCAACAATGAAGAAAATTATGTAAACTCTGGGCATAACATCCAAGTTCTTTTGAACAAGCTCATTTAAAGAAGCTCTCGACGGGAAATATTTTTTTATTTAAACATTTTTGGTTCGATTTTGAACAGTTCAAAAAAAATGTAACGCTGGCGTCTTCGGGGAATCTTATATAAACCCTGTTCTAACAGACGGATTTGCTTGGAACAAACTTTACAAGAAGAAGAATAATCATATCAGAATAATGCGACATTCAGCCATTCGAATTATATAATTCTCTCGATGATGCACATCCCAAAAAACATAAAAATAAATAACTGAAATATCAGAAAAATACAATACTGAATCATTCGATTATGCCCATCACTATTTTCAATCTCTATCCCAGAAACATAATAAAAAAAAATAAATAAAAGTTAATTAAGGAACTTCAAATTTTAGAAAAAGTTTAATTGTGCAAATTAGGTCATTTTCAATAAATCGCTAACTAAAATATCTAATAATTTTCAATTTATTAGATATTTTAGTTAAATCTACGCTAATTTTCAATAAATAATAACTAAAATATCAGATTAATGCGATATTCAATCATTCGATTACGTAACTCTTTCGATTATGCTCATCACTATTTTCAGTCTCTATCCCACAACATAATAAAAATAAATAACTAAATTAAAATTATTTAAATAAACATAGTTTAGTTAGATAATTATAAATCATTTTTACAAAACGTTTAGTTCCACCCGGCTATTTTCCGAAGAGATCGTGTTGTTGTGAAGACATTTGCAGAAAAAAACAAATATTGGGGTAGTTCTTAAACGACTCGCATTACTCTAACTTCAATTAAAAAGCTTTAGAATACTTATTTGAAATATCGAATTGGCTTGTGTATCTTTTAGTCGTGGAAATTAAATGAATCAAATTCATTTATCAGTCGATTAATTTCACTTAATTTAGTCTTATAACGAAAGCTAGTTCATACACGTTGCAGAAAATTAAATGGAAAGAAAATAGTATAGAAGGTTTAAATTAATCACCTTAATAAAACTAATGGCGTTTTAAAAGGAAATGTTCGCATTCTAATAATTGAATTCTTGTAACTAAAATCGGAACACAAAAAATTCGCAAAAAGAAAAAAAAAAATGGTAGAGAAGACGGGTGATTTCAAATTAAGAACATATAATGACGGATCAGAACAGAAATAATTTTTTTATCGCATTCATACAAAACTTTATCTTTTTCTTTTTTTTTTTTTTTTTTTGGTGACAAAAATGAAAGACATCCGACTCGTATTTTAAACATAATCGAGAAATTAACATTTTAATTAAAAGATAGACGTCTCAAGAAAGAAAGGTAGCTCTTCAGTATACCATTTGAAAAGCAGCAATTAACGACATTGCGTTGCAGATATTAAGTTCTTAGTAAGTCTGAAAAGCATAATTAAAGACCAAATTTCACGCTTAATGGGTGAGGATAAAGCATACGAGTCATATTTTTATTAGCTAAACGTATATTTAATACGTAAAAAAATTAAAATTTAAAAATATAAATTATTATTCTTATTGTTAGGAAGATAGAAGCTTCATTTTTCTGACGATTAAAAGTAAAGAATATTTTTTTTTATTATTGTTTATAATATGCACTGTAAAAATTTTAATCGTTAGTAGGGATGTACCGAGTACTCGGTATATACTCGGTTCTCGGCTAGAGTTTTACTATTCGGCAAAACTTCTAGCCGAGTACTCGGCCATTACCGAGTAGTTGCCAAAATTTCGTAATTTTCCTTAAAGATTACTAATAGTAGATAAATTTATAACTGGTTAGTACAATAATATGCAAATATAAATAATGGTGTAAAACGCAAGTTTTTCTACATTTTCTGGGGACAGGCGGTTTTTTCTGGGGTTTCTTTTTTCATTATAAATGTCTTTAAAAATATTTTTTTATTCACAACTACTCGGTATTCGGTACTTGGCTCTAGGCTAGTACTCTGCTACTCCGTACTCGGCCGAGTAGTTAATAGGGGAGTACTCGGTACTCGGCCAAAGTGCTACTCGGTACATCCCTAGTCGTTAGTTGCCACCCGTTTCGGTGTTCACTAACATCAAAGTTGAAAATTATTCCTTTTTTGATGCATTTAAAAAATTTTTATGTGTCTGCGTAAAAAAAATGTAGACAGTATAATATTTTAGCAAATGAAAGTTGTGAGCTCAGTAACGTATCTAAGTTTCATTACGATTGCACATTTCGATGAAAATAGGATTAACGAGCAATTATAATGAACTTTTGATGCACAAATGAGTTGACGAACATCATATAAGGCGGTGAGAAGCAAAGGGATGTAAGTGACCAAAGTATCATTTTGAGTAAAACTCGTTTGAAGTTTAATTCCTATACTAAATTCTAGAGGTTCTTCATGTAAATATTTTTTTTTTATTTTCGAGTCCTATATGTATGTGTTAGTTTAAGTATGAAGTGTTTCTGATGATTAGATATGCCGTAGGATTTTTTTTTTTTTAAATAGATTATTTTTATTTACACCCCTTTGCTTCCAACTGGTTAACTTACACTCCTTTGCCACTAAATGAAAAACGTGTCATGTTCATTTTGATAAATTACACAGTAATAAAGATAATTTGTTAGTGATATAAACTTTATTAAAAACTGCATAATATAAATTTCGAATCATTATATTTATCAACAAACTAAAAACCATTGCCATTAGATAAATTGCTGAAAACAAAACATGACAAAAATAAAATCTGCAGACGATTTAACTCTTGTTTTTATTATTATTATTCGACATTACGTTTTTTTTTTTTTTTTCTTCTTCTCCGCTTTAAGTTTCGTAAATAGATCGTCTGCATCGCGTATTTAAATTAACTGAAAAATCACATAATTTTATTTAGAGGTAAACGGATGTAAGTGCACATGCATCCAAGGAGGATAGAATAGGAAGGGAGAAGTTCTTCCGAGGGAAACCTGTAGCCAAAACCGTAACCGGAAATTTAACTGGCGGGTGAAACTCTACCCAAAACATTGGGATTTTATAAAGCGCTTACTCCGTTCGCTATGTAAAGTGGTGCAGTGTTTTCATTTAATGAAAAATGCAGAATTTCTCTGAGAAGGGCAATTTCTTTGTGACCTATCTTAAAGAAAATTTTGTCCATAAGAATAAAAATAATTTTGTACATTGGAAATAATTCGAAGTTTTGTTCGTTTATTACATATGATTTAATGACATTTAAATGGGGAGGAGGTCATAGCTTCTATTTTCCCTGAAAACTCGAAATGTAAAATAAATGCGTAGTTCAACTTAAGTGCAGTAAATAGTAATAAATATTTATCAATATTTTCTGAGCATTCTCTCCTTTAATTGAAAAATATTTTTTAAATCTGATAAATGAACCTTTTAAAAAATGGCAGCAAAAAAGAACTCATTGTATTATATCTCTCTCATATTTTGATGACGAAAAATGCTTTAGTAATTATTATTTGTATGTAGAGATATGGAAATATCGGTAATAATCTGTTAGAGAATACTATTCTCTAAAACCTAATTATAATACCAGCATAACATTACACATTTTTAATGAGAATTAGTTACTCCAAAACAAATAAAATACTTAATAAACATTATATAATACAGATTAACCATTAATTTAAATGTATCAATGTTATTTTTGTTATAAATATTATTATTATCATATAACGAAACTTTTTCAGATTTCCCAAGAAAGTAAATTTAAGAGTAATTGTTCTTAATTTTATGCTTCCAATATTTTATTTCATTAAATGATTATTATTTTTATTATAGTTTATTCTAGTTCATAATGTTTCTAAAGTATCATTGTTGCTATAACTAATTTTTAGAAGGTTCTAAAACTATTTTTTAAATACCATTTGATACATTGATTGTATAATATTTGCTGCTGTTAATCTTATAGTGCTCAGTAGAACTAAACTGGTTCATAGGGGGTCATTCATAAATGATGTTATGCTTCGAGGGGGAGGGGGTCCGAGAAAGTGTGACCGTTTGTGACAAGGGGGATGGTATACGAAGAAGTGTAACATTCACATTTTGAATTATGTAAAACCATTTAAAATCAGCAAATTAAATTTATTTTTAGAGGTTTTTTTATTTTCCTAATTTGATTTTGAAGCTTCATTTATCATTTTGTATCGTAAATACCGATGCTGATTAATGTTTAAATTTACTTCTTGTTAAAAGTTTACAAAGAAAATTTATTAGGCATTTACACTTTTAAGATAAAGTTGCGCGGGTCTCTTTTTTTCCAGAAATCGAGCAATTAATATTAACTCCTCTATACTTAATATCTTTTGTGTCGTAAACCTTAACCTTATGTTATTCAAATCAATCACACATGTAATCATTATTATTGTGCTCACAAATGCCATTAAAAGTTCAAAAATAAAATTAGAAACGTGATCTATAACGGAGTGCTTTGTTTCTGAACTGCAAAAACATATGCTTATGTAATAATATAACGTGACATGTGACAAAGGGGGGAGGAGGTCAAATATATTGAAAAGAAGTGACATCATTTATGAACGGTCCCATATACATGTGTAATCTTTCAGTTGCTGGAATTGTATTCTTAAACTACCATTCCACAATTTTGACACACTGACCCCCCCCCCCCCCCCCCCAATGTTTGTATTTAACTAGAAGTTCTCATATATCTTTAATATGAAAGCTTGATAGTTTTATTTCATTTTAATACATTAGAAGTTAATAAAAAAAAAGGGAAAGTGTTTTGTATAAAAACTTTTTTTTCAACATACTAGTAAAGCGTAAAGTATTTATTAATTCCTTTCACTAAATATTAGTGTTATTTAAACGATTAAGTAACTGATTTTCTTATTTGTTTTGCTTCCGAAAATATATTTGATAAATGTATCTACACTACATTGGTAAGTTTTCTTTTTAAAAAACATTACTATGTATATGTAAAAGTAGAAGTTAATTACTTATTTCTCTAATTATTTCAACTTTTATTGTGTTTGCTATTATATGTGCAAAATAGACATATTTTCTGTACTTTTGCATTTCATTACTATTGTTTTCCGACTTCAAATTCTAAAACTTAAAAAGAAAAATATTTTTTAGGTATGTTTTTTCCCATTAATGCATTTAAAAACCTATAAAAATGTATTCTTCATTCGAAAAATGCTTTCACTAACGTCGACAAACTTTACTAAAATGAGAAGGAATTAATTAAAAATAATTAGCCTTTTAAGTTATATACAAATTATGAAACATCATTTAAGCTCCAACAACAAAAACTACGCGAGAACGAAGCATTTCTTTGTTTCTGAATTATATTCTCACTCACATCCATCGGATTACATTTGCCTTCTTGGGTAGACATTTCCCCCTCTCCTTCCTTCACCCACCTCTCCCTCTGGCTTCAACTGCTCGCTATTGCGTTCGCGGCTTTCGGCGTCTCCCCTGTATTCTATCCTCCTTGCATGCATCCCTTTACCACCAAACGGAATGCAGCTTTTATTTAGTCATTTTTTTAAACCACGCTTTTTTGCAGTATTTGTCAAAGCTAACACTAAAATCTCTTTCTCACAAAACAGAAGGGTGAGTAATTTATCCTTTGCCCTAGCTATCTCAAAATTTTCATTTTGGTCACTTACACCTCTTTGCTTCTAAGAGCCTGATATGGTAAAAAATATCTATATATATATTTCACTTAAAGTGGACCAGTTACGATTAAATTTTGTGACACGATACGCTACTAACATCATTCAAAAAAAAAAAAAAAAACTATGGTAAAACGATTTACAAATTTGTTTAATGGTTAGACTAAAAAAGTAATAATTTTTTGTTCTTATTATTGTAACTTACGAACTTCAACAAATTCATTTCTATTTCCGAAAAGGTATTTCCATTCATAATTGAATTTTTACGTTCCAATTATTCGGAGTGGTAACACATTTTTGGTACATGTTTATATCAAGCGATCATTGTCATTTTTATATCTAGCGATCTTTTAAAAGTCTTTCGAATTTAAAACGTTTTCTACGATTTTAAAATGGTATTTTTTAGATACTTTGGTGGGGCAACAACTTAGTTTGATGTTATTTTAAGTAATTAAATTTTAAAAATAAAATTTGATATGCCGGATAACCGGGTATTTCGTGCAGTGGCCCGGATTCCGGAAATTTAAAAAGCTGTCAGATACCGGATATTCGATATCTTCTGGGTGGAACCGGCCTCGTTGGACGGGAAATTTTCGAGACCTGATTATTCGTGATTTTCGTGACTTTTCGTATACCGGTTTCCAAATTCGTGACTTGTTCGGAACTTTCCATGACCTGTAACATACTTGAATTGAACCCTGTATCATACTTGAATAGGAGAGACTTAAATATAAAATAAATTTAGCTCAATTCTAAAGAAAAAAGAGAAAAACGTTAATTTTCGTTTCGACTAGTATCAGAAATTGCCTAATCTCATTTCTGATGGAAAAAGAGGATGCATAACCTCGTAATTCAACGTCCACTTCAGTAATACAACAGCAAATGGCATCATACAAGGCAAAAGGAAAAACGCCATTACAATGAAATGCTTTCATTGCTATTATGCGGATGAATTTCGTCAGAAATTCATCTACTGCGTACCAAAACAAAACAGGGCTGTTTAACTTTCATTTTCAAAAGCGTTTTGAATTTGCAAATGAAATAAGGATAGTCGAGAGGCGCAATTTTGCGTTATGAAACATTGCTGCGTTGAATAACGTCAGTTTGTCAAATGTCCTTGAAATGGAATGGATTAACTTTATGATATGAGCTCGTTTTTCCCTCTAAATAAACATAAAAGAGTATCGTAAGCCTACTTTTGAAAAAAAATTATGCTAAAATTTCATTATTAAAACAGTCAAACTCATTTTGATGAGACACACAAATAGATTAATGAAAGTATTTTATAAAGATCCTATATTTCTGGATGATATTCAACCATGTTCCACGCTGACAAAAATAAATTATTGTTCTATCATTCGCTGCAAAAATGTTGTTCCACGGGTGCACATTTTGCAACTAAAATAATTTTTAAATGAAATTAGAATGCCGAGTACTTTCTTCATTCTTCTGAGAATTTTTTTTTTTTTTGCAATTAAAAAAAGAAAAAGTGAAAATAGTATTGCAATAAATCAAACACGAACTCTTTAAGATGATGTTTTGTTATAATATCATAAGAGAGAAATATTTTCAATTCAATGAACATTTTATATATAAATTATAGTATTGAACATGTTTTATATTAATTATAGAGCAACTTTCAGTGTGCTAAAAATTACTTTAGTTTTCGACAGACAATCGGGAGTAGACTAAACCAAAATCACATCTGTCTCTCTCTCTCTCTCTTAATGCTTCAGCAGTATCTACACCACAGGGGGGCGGTCCGCCCCCCAGTGACACACGAAATGAGATAAAGAGTTATTTTAAAATATATGTACTTGAATGACACAATTTTACTGATGCTATTTCAACGAAAAACTGAAAATAAATGTAGTTTACTGATAGTTACGCAAAATAAATAAAATAGAATTTCTAAATCTATTTTTAAATCCTTTATACTATTTTTCTTAAGATTTTTTTTTTTAATCTTTCTTTTTTTTTTTTTTTTGCACAACTGAAAATAATATGGACTACAAAACTACGAGTTTATACAGCACAACAAGGTTTTTTTGTGTGGGGGGGAAAGAAGCACAGTTAAAATTGCCGCTGTATTATGCCATACATTTTGTTTTAAAAATTGTGCATACTGCTTGTTCTCGCCAGCTGCGACTACCAGACGGGAACGATTCCATTTGTCGAAGGGGACGCAGAGTTTTGGAAGTTTTGTTTTAGCCAAGTATTCTTTTATTTTCCTCGACGGTGAATAATTCCATTTCTCATTTGAATATTTAGTACAAAAAGAAAAGAAAAAGAACGCAGCTAGTTTGTTATTCTTCGCAAAAAGTAAACATATCCTCATCTTTTATTTCGTCCATTACCCCTATTTCGATGAAATTGAATAGTCCTCACGCATGCGTAAAACGAAAGAAGGTTTCGGCTTAGAAAAACAGACAGTAGCAACTACATAAAATTTATGCATCACTTATACGCTAAATGCCGTACGTTATTAAGAATAAATAAAATCCCCACGAAAATAAAAAGCATACTTGTAATAAATAGGGGAACAAATATTTTCGGACGATACAAAAGAGAAGAACAATTTGCGTTAAACCAATATCAACAACATTTATCAAACTTTTACTTTATTTCATTCCGAGCACTAAACAAAGCAAATTGCAAAACAATCCCAGACATGTCTCAAAAGCAAAAAGAGGAAAATATCAGTTTTACTACAATTCCTACTTCAACTAATAATCTCTTGTCTTCTCAGTCAATCTTGCCAGATTCCATTTCGTCCAGCATAAAAATAAAAGACTGGAATTACGAAGAGACAACACCATTGTTGCCACACCAAGTTATGAAAGAAAATCCTTTTTCTCGAGCCAAAAAAAGCTTTTTCCGAAGTTTCTGGCAAAGGTCTGTGCTTTTGTTTAATTTAAGACAGACTTTGATCCACTAGATGTGAGGTTTTTATTTCTTTTGAAAGATGAATAGCAATAAATGTTTTTGTATTCGGTTACTTTCGCCGCGCGGCAATATCGCGGGGAAAATCTTGCAGAGTCGAGGAATTGCTGACACAGAAAGAAGGAAAAAATATATTAAAAGGGATTTATCGCTAGAAACTAGATATACTCTCAAACGGCCGTAAAGAAAACGTGAATTCATTGTGAGGATTAAGAGACACCATTTGAAAGAAGGTTTTAATAGAATAAGAAAAGATGCGACGTCACCGACTTCAAAGGCCAATTTATTTCGAACACAATTGTAGCGAACAGAGCCAACATTTTTCTTTTTTCGCCGAGTGCGATATTTTTAAGTTATAAAAGTATTTATTTTACTCGAGGGGAATTTTAAATGATTTTTGATTCCTGTAATAGCAAAATAACTGCCTCCTACTTTTTATTTTGCGCATCGCATGTTCATACAAATCTTAAATTTGTTTTTAAACTATCTCAGTTACATTTCATCTAATTTTATCGTTTAAAAAAAAAGAGAGTATTCCTTCTGAAATAAAAAAAACGTTGTTTTAGTGCACATTCTAAAGAATTTTACGTGCTTAGCATTGATTATTATATTTATCATAGAATATATAAGAAATGATAGTAGAAAAAAAATTTAATGAGGAAAATTAAGCCTAAAGGTTTAGTTTCGGGATCACTTCGCTTTATTACAATCCAAACATGGAAATTTAGTGTACACACACATACAGCTATAAATTTTGTGGAGTAGAATACACGAAAAATACAAGGATGAAAGAACGCATTCGTAAAAGTAGATCTAAAATTTTCATAACTTCCTTAACTATATTTTATGAAATGGAATGTAGAAATATATTAATAAACGAGAGTTTTTTTATACTAGAAACATTGGAATAATTTTTTTACTGAATTTCATTATTATTTTTTTTTTACAAAGAATTATTATTATTAATGGCCTGAAACCTCTTGAAAACACTCTACAGAGAAAATTTTCTCGAATGAAAACTACTATTATAAAATAAGTAAATTCAATAAATGATGATGAAGACGATGAAATGATTCGAAAACGATGAAAAAACGTTAATTCCTAATATAAATCCTTTACATTTACTTTTAAGAAAGAAAAAAAATCTCGATTGTTCTCTACACTTTAATTTCAAGATAATATTGTATGAATATATTATCATGATAACTCGATATTATTTTCTCGTCTCACACCTAAGTCTGCATTTGTGAAACTTCTGTGCTACCCGAAAAATTAAATATTTTTTGCATGCCCAGTTCCTAACTTTTGCCCTAATGCGTTCAACAAGTTACATTGATATATCTATATATTACTTTAATTATAACTTGAAGACAATGTATTTAAACGTACAGTTGATTCTGCTGAATCGACATTTTTAGAAAGAAAATATTGTATCTATTTAGTTTGGGGGAAGCATTTATTTTTTTAGTTCAAATCTTGATCGGTTTAAACTTTAATGTCATCTAAGCACGAACATCAATTTTAGCAGCTTCTATCTTAAGAACTCCAAAAGTATTTCTAAATTAAAACTGTCAATGTTAACTGAGAGTAATTTTGCAAATAACTGAAATTTTTCGTAATAAATCGCAGGATATTAATATGAAATGCATTCAACATTCTGAATTTTTTAAGTGATGAGAAAAAGAATGTTAAAAATCCAATTAGAAAAAACATTTATAAAAGGAAAGGCCTAAAAAAAACATTAGAAATTTTTTTTTTGCATCAAATCACAAAGTTAGTTTAAGGTACGATATTTCGCAAGAAATGATATGTTTAACTTTGGGAACCTGAATAAAAACATGTTCTAAAATAATTCAAATAAATAATTAAAACATGGTCCAAAACAATTCAAAATTTGAAACATATTCTAAAACAAGCATTTTCTAAATCAATATTTAAAAGGGAAGCAAAAAGAAATTCCTTTCCATAAAATATGTTCATTTAATTAAACTGACATTTAAAGTTTCATTTCATTCCAAAAGAAATATTCAAAAGCGTAAGCTTCATTAAATACAAGACAGATGCGTTAACTAAAATAAATCCCAGCAGCTATTGCAAGACAATCAATATTGAATTCGAAAACTGAAAAAGAGATCCAAAGCCAGGCCATTTTTATTCCGCCGAATGAGTATCTCTTCAATCACCCGCTAGACGGCAGGTGCTTCGCTCCATCTGATATGAGGCTTTGCGATATCCATTCGTTTGATCTTTCGCTTTATAAAGTTTCTTATTCTTAAATGGATCGAATCCAAATGTATTTTAGTTTAGTTTCAATCAGAAGACTGATAGAGAAATACGCTTGTATATCGGATTCGTTAGTACTGCACTAATATTTTTTCAACAGAACCGAAGTATAAAAGAAAATTAAATGTTCTCTTTCTGATTAAGTAAGCGTCCTCCGTTGATTAAATAACTCAGCAATGCAGCGTTAATTGAACGACAGCTATTTAGGAGAATTCAATTCACTGATAATAGAGAGTAGAGTTTTATTCCAAGAATAAGTTTTGGAGTTGTAATAAAGTTAAATCACTTCTTTGAAAATTGCAATATCGTGGAAAAAATCTTGCAGAGTCGAGGAATTGCTGACACAGAAAGAGGAAAAAAAATATATTAAAAGGGATTTATCGCTAGAAACTAGATATACTCTCAAACGGCCGTAAAGAAAACGTGAATTCATTGTGAGGATTAAGAAACACCATTTGAATGAAGGTTTTAATAGAATAAGAAAAGATGCGACGTCACCGACTTCAAAGGTTAATTTATTTCGAACACTATTTTATATTGAAATGCAATGCACTCACCAATAATGTAGACAGCCTTCGTTACAGGGCGAACGTATTCTTTGCAAAAGTTATTTACTAAGACACTTAGAAAAATATGAACTTCAATATAAAATACAGGTGAACATTTTTATTATGGCAACTACCTACTTCCCGGTGTTAGAAGGTTAGTAAGCTTCAGTACGCAGTTTAAGCACATGTGTGCAATATATTTTGCAATTTTTTGCATCACAACATCATACTTATTAACCACTTAAAAGCATTTGCCCGTGCCGGTGCGTTATTTTATTTCAAATGCCCGTCTGAGATCCGTTTACATTTTGTTTGTATAATACATGTTGTCTATGTAGCTTTTACCCCCCCCCCCCCCAACCTGAAATTCCAAAGAATAACTTACATTTTACTAGTTTGACAGAAAATGTTCGTGCTTTAAGGGGTTGACCCTTACACGATACCACTTCCTGAAACAGCATTCCGTTACTTGTAGCTGTGACTCAATTTATAATTAAAGCATTGTTATATTTCAGCAGCAGCAAAAAGAGAGTTTGAAATCATAATGCTTCCAACTCTAGATTGAAACAGCATTCCGTTACTTGTAGCTGTGACTCAATTTATAATTAAAGCATTGTTATATTTCAGCAGCAGCAAAAAGAGAGTTTGAAATCATAATGCTTCCAACTCTAGATTGAAACAGCATTCCGTTACTTGTAGCTGTGACTCAATTTATAATTAAAGCATTGTTATATTTCAGCAGCAGCAAAAAGAGAGTTTGAAATCATAATGCTTCCAACTCTAGATTGAAACAGCATTCCGTTACTTGTAGCTGTGACTCAATTTATAATTAAAGCATTGTTATATTTCAGCAGCAGCAAAAAGAGAGTTTGAAATCATAATGCTTCCAACTCTAGATTGAAACAGCATTCCGTTACTTGTAGCTGTGACTCAATTTATAATTAAAGCATTGTTATATTTCAGCAGCAGCAAAAAGAGAGTTTGAAATCATAATGCTTCCAACTCTAGATTGAAACAGCATTCCGTTACTTGTAGCTGTGACTCAATTTATAATTAAAGCATTGTTATATTTCAGCAGCAGCAAAAAGAGAGTTTGAAATCATAATGCTTCCAACTCTAGATTGAAACAGCATTCCGTTACTTGTAGCTGTGACTCAATTTATAATTAAAGCATTGTTATATTTCAGCAGCAGCAAAAAGAGAGTTTGAAATCATAATGCTTCCAACTCTAGATTGAAACAGCATTCCGTTACTTGTAGCTGTGACTCAATTTATAATTAAAGCATTGTTATATTTCAGCAGCAGCAAAAAGAGAGTTTGAAATCATAATGCTTCCAACTCTAGATTGAAACAGCATTCCGTTACTTGTAGCTGTGACTCAATTTATAATTAAAGCATTGTTATATTTCAGCAGCAGCAAAAAGAGAGTTTGAAATCATAATGCTTCCAACTCTAGATTGAAACAGCATTCCGTTACTTGTAGCTGTGACTCAATTTATAATTAAAGCATTGTTATATTTCAGCAGCAGCAAAAAGAGAGTTTGAAATCATAATGCTTCCAACTCTAGATTGAAACAGCATTCCGTTACTTGTAGCTGTGACTCAATTTATAATTAAAGCATTGTTATATTTCAGCAGCAGCAAAAAGAGAGTTTGAAATCATAATGCTTCCAACTTAGATTGAAACAGCATTCCGTTACTTGTAGCTGTGACTCAATTTATAATTAAAGCATTGTTATATTTCAGCAGCAGCAAAAAGAGAGTTTGAAATCATAATGCTTCCAACTCTAGATTGAAACAGCATTCCGTTACTTGTAGCTGTGACTCAATTTATAATTAAAGCATTGTTATATTTCAGCAGCAGCAAAAAGAGAGTTTGAAATCATAATGCTTCCAACTTTAGATTGAAACAGCATTCCGTTACTTGTAGCTGTGACTCAATTTATAATTAAAGCATTGTTATATTTCAGCAGCAGCAAAAAGAGAGTTTGAAATCATAATGCTTCCAACTCTAGATTGAAACAGCATTCCGTTACTTGTAGCTGTGACTCAATTTATAATTAAAGCATTGTTATATTTCAGCAGCAGCAAAAAGAGAGTTTGAAATCATAATGCTTCCAACTCTAGATTGAAACAGCATTCCGTTACTTGTAGCTGTGACTCAATTTATAATTAAAGCATTGTTATATTTCAGCAGCAGCAAAAAGAGAGTTTGAAATCATAATGCTTCCAACTCTAGATTGAAACAGCATTCCGTTACTTGTAGCTGTGACTCAATTTATAATTAAAGCATTGTTATATTTCAGCAGCAGCAAAAAGAGAGTTTGAAATCATAATGCTTCCAACTCTAGATTGAAACAGCATTCCGTTACTTGTAGCTGTGACTCAATTTATAATTAAAGCATTGTTATATTTCAGCAGCAGCAAAAAGAGAGTTTGAAATCATAATGCTTCCAACTCTAGATTGAAACAGCATTCCGTTACTTGTAGCTGTGACTCAATTTATAATTAAAGCATTGTTATATTTCAGCAGCAGCAAAAAGAGAGTTTGAAATCATAATGCTTCCAACTCTAGATTGAAACAGCATTCCGTTACTTGTAGCTGTGACTCAATTTATAATTAAAGCATTGTTATATTTCAGCAGCAGCAAAAAGAGAGTTTGAAATCATAATGCTTCCAACTCTAGATTGAAACAGCATTCCGTTACTTGTAGCTGTGACTCAATTTATAATTAAAGCATTGTTATATTTCAGCAGCAGCAAAAAGAGAGTTTGAAATCATAATGCTTCCAACTCTAGATTGAAACAGCATTCCGTTACTTGTAGCTGTGACTCAATTTATAATTAAAGCATTGTTATATTTCAGCAGCAGCAAAAAGAGAGTTTGAAATCATAATGCTTCCAACTCTAGATTGAAACAGCATTCCGTTACTTGTAGCTGTGACTCAATTTATAATTAAAGCATTGTTATATTTCAGCAGCAGCAAAAAGAGAGTTTGAAATCATAATGCTTCCAACTCTAGATTGAAACAGCATTCCGTTACTTGTAGCTGTGACTCAATTTATAATTAAAGCATTGTTATATTTCAGCAGCAGCAAAAAGAGAGTTTGAAATCATAATGCTTCCAACTCTAGATTGAAACAGCATTCCGTTACTTGTAGCTGTGACTCAATTTATAATTAAAGCATTGTTATATTTCAGCAGCAGCAAAAAGAGAGTTTGAAATCATAATGCTTCCAACTCTAGATTGAAACAGCATTCCGTTACTTGTAGCTGCGACTCAATTTATAATTAAAGCATTGTTATATTTCAGCAGCAGCAAAAAGAGAGTTTGAAATCATAATGCTTCCAACTCTAGATTGAAACAGCATTCCGTTACTTGTAGCTGTGACTTAATTTATAATTAAAGCATTGTTATATTTCAGCAGCAGCAAAAAGAGAGTTTGAAATCATAATGCTTCCAACTCTAGATTGAAACAGCATTCCGTTACTTGTAGCTGTGACTCAATTTATAATTAAAGCATTGTTATATTTCAGCAGCAGCAAAAAGAGAGTTTGAAATCATAATGCTTCCAACTCTAGATTGAAACAGCATTCCGTTACTTGTAGCTGTGACTCAATTTATAATTAAAGCATTGTTATATTTCAGCAGCAGCAAAAAGAGAGTTTGAAATCATAATGCTTCCAACTCTAGATTGAAACAGCATTCCGTTACTTGTAGCTGTGACTCAATTTATAATTAAAGCATTGTTATATTTCAGCAGCAGCAAAAAGAGAGTTTGAAATCATAATGCTTCCAACTCTAGATTGAAACAGCATTCCGTTACTTGTAGCTGTGACTCAATTTATAATTAAAGCCTTGTTATATTTCAGCAGCAGCAAAAAGAGAGTTTGAAATCATAATGCTTCCAACTCTAGATTGAAACAGCATTCCGTTACTTGTAGCTGTGACTCAATTTATAATTAAAGCATTGTTATATTTCAGCAGCAGCAAAAAGAGAGTTTGAAATCATAATGCTTCCAACTCTAGATTGAAACAGCATTCCGTTACTTGTAGCTGTGACTCAATTTATAATTAAAGCATTGTTATATTTCAGCAGCAGCAAAAAGAGAGTTTGAAATCATAATGCTTCTAATGCTTCCAACTCTAGATTGAAACAGCATTCCGTTACTTGTAGCTGTGACTCAATTTATAATTAAAGCATTGTTATATTTCAGCAGCAGCAAAAAGAGAGTTTGAAATCATAATGCTTCCAACTCTAGATTGAAACAGCATTCCGTTACTTGTAGCTGTGACTCAATTTATAATTAAAGCATTGTTATATTTCAGCACCAGCAAAAAGAGAGTTTGAAATCATAATGCTTCCAACTCTAGATTGAAACAGCATTCCGTTACTTGTAGCTGTGACTCAATTTATAATTAAAGCATTGTTATATTTCAGCAGCAGCAAAAAGAGAGTTTGAAATCATAATGCTTCCAACTCTAGATTGAAACAGCATTCCGTTACTTGTAGCTGTGACTCAATTTATAATTAAAGCATTGTTATATTTCAGCAGCAGCAAAAAGAGAGTTTGAAATCATAATGCTTCCAACTCTAGATTGAAACAGCATTCCGTTACTTGTAGCTGTGACTCAATTTATAATTAAAGCATTGTTATATTTCAGCAGCAGCAAAAAGAGAGTTTGAAATCATAATGCTTCCAACTTAGATTGAAACAGCATTCCGTTACTTGTAGCTGTGACTCAATTTATAATTAAAGCATTGTTATATTTCAGCAGCAGCAAAAAGAGAGTTTGAAATCATAATGCTTCCAACTCTAGATTGAAACAGCATTCCGTTACTTGTAGCTGTGACTCAATTTATAATTAAAGCATTGTTATATTTCAGCAGCAGCAAAAAGAGAGTTTGAAATCATAATGCTTCCAACTCTAGATTGAAACAGCATTCCGTTACTTGTAGCTGTGACTCAATTTATAATTAAAGCATTGTTATATTTCAGCAGCAGCAAAAAGAGAGTTTGAAATCATAATGCTTCCAACTCTAGATTGAAACAGCATTCCGTTACTTGTAGCTGTGACTCAATTTATAATTAAAGCATTGTTATATTTCAGCAGCAGCAAAAAGAGAGTTTGAAATCATAATGCTTCCAACTCTAGATTGAAACAGCATTCCGTTACTTGTAGCTGTGACTCAATTTATAATTAAAGCATTGTTATATTTCAGCAGCAGCAAAAAGAGAGTTTGAAATCATAATGCTTCCAACTCTAGATTGAAACAGCATTCCGTTACTTGTAGCTGTGACTCAATTTATAATTAAAGCATTGTTATATTTCAGCAGCAGCAAAAAGAGAGTTTGAAATCATAATGCTTCCAACTCTAGATTGAAACAGCATTCCGTTACTTGTAGCTGTGACTCAATTTATAATTAAAGCATTGTTATATTTCAGCAGCAGCAAAAAGAGAGTTTGAAATCATAATGCTTCCAACTCTAGATTGAAACAGCATTCCGTTACTTGTAGCTGTGACTCAATTTATAATTAAAGCATTGTTATATTTCAGCAGCAGCAAAAAGAGAGTTTGAAATCATAATGCTTCCAACTCTAGATTGAAACAGCATTCCGTTACTTGTAGCTGTGACTCAATTTATAATTAAAGCATTGTTATATTTCAGCAGCAGCAAAAAGAGAGTTTGAAATCATAATGCTTCCAACTCTAGATTGAAACAGCATTCCGTTACTTGTAGCTGTGACTCAATTTATAATTAAAGCATTGTTATATTTCAGCAGCAGCAAAAAGAGAGTTTGAAATCATAATGCTTCCAACTTAGATTGAAACAGCATTCCGTTACTTGTAGCTGTGACTCAATTTATAATTAAAGCATTGTTATATTTCAGCAGCAGCAAAAAGAGA
Organism: Octonoba sinensis; assembly: GCA_038502835.1. NCBI lineage: Eukaryota > Metazoa > Arthropoda > Arachnida > Araneae > Uloboridae > Octonoba > Octonoba sinensis. The sequence goes on along the minus strand of CM076601.1, from coordinate 20,547,719 downwards.
GTTTGAAATCATAATGCTTCCAACTCTAGATTGAAACAGCATTCCGTTACTTGTAGCTGTGACTCAATTTATAATTAAAGCATTGTTATATTTCAGCAGCAGCAAAAAGAGAGTTTGAAATCATAATGCTTCCAACTCTAGATTGAAACAGCATTCCGTTACTTGTAGCTGTGACTCAATTTATAATTAAAGCATTGTTATATTTCAGCACAGCAAAAAGAGAGTTTGAAATCATAATGCTTCCAACTCTAGATTGAAACAGCATTCCGTTACTTGTAGCTGTGACTCAATTTATAATTAAAGCATTGTTATATTTCAGCAGCAGCAAAAAGAGAGTTTGAAATCATAATGCTTCCAACTCTAGATTGAAACAGCATTCCGTTACTTGTAGCTGTGACTCAATTTATAATTAAAGCATTGTTATATTTCAGCAGCAGCAAAAAGAGAGTTTGAAATCATAATGCTTCCAACTCTAGATTGAAACAGCATTCCGTTACTTGTAGCTGTGACTCAATTTATAATTAAAGCATTGTTATATTTCAGCAGCAGCAAAAAGAGAGTTTGAAATCATAATGCTTCCAACTCTAGATTGAAACAGCATTCCGTTACTTGTAGCTGTGACTCAATTTATAATTAAAGCATTGTTATATTTCAGCAGCAGCAAAAAGAGAGTTTGAAATCATAATGCTTCCAACTCTAGATTGAAACAGCATTCCGTTACTTGTAGCTGTGACTCAATTTATAATTAAAGCATTGTTATATTTCAGCAGCAGCAAAAAGAGAGTTGAAATCATAATGCTTCCAACTCTAGATTGAAACAGCATTCCGTTACTTGCAGCTGTGACTCAATTTATAATAAAAGCATTGTATATTTCAGCAGCAGCAAAAAGAGAGTTTGAAATCATAATGCTTCCAACTCTAGATTGAAACAGCATTCCGTTACTTGTAGCTGTGACTCAATTTATAATTAAAGCATTGTTATATTTCAGCAGCAGCAAAAGAGAGTTTGAAATCATAATGCTTCCAACTCTAGATTGAAACAGCATTCCGTTACTTGTAGCTGTGACTCAATTTATAATTAAAGCATTGTTATATTTCAGCAGCAGCAAAAAGAGAGTTTGAAATCATAATGCTTCCAACTCTAGATTGAAACAGCATTCCGTTACTTGTAGCTGTGACTCAATTATAATTAAAGCATTGTTATATTTCAGCAGCAGCAAAAAGAGAGTTTGAAATCATAATGCTTCCAACTCTAGATTGAAACAGCATTCCGTTACTTGTAGCTGTGACTCAATTTATAATTAAAGCATTGTTATATTTCAGCAGCAGCAAAAAGAGAGTTTGAAATCATAATGCTTCCAACTCTAGATTGAAACAGCATTCCGTTACTTGTAGCTGTGACTCAATTTATAATTAAAGCATTGTTATATTTCAGCAGCAGCAAAAAGAGAGTTTGAAATCATAATGCTTCCAACTCTAGATTGAAACAGCATTCCGTTACTTGTAGCTGTGACTCAATTTATAATTAAAGCATTGTTATATTTCAGCAGCAGCAAAAAGAGAGTTTGAAATCATAATGCTTCCAACTCTAGATTGAAACAGCATTCCGTTACTTGTAGCTGTGACTCAATTTATAATTAAAGCATTGTTATATTTCAGCAGCAGCAAAAAGAGAGTTTGAAATCATAATGCTTCCAACTCTAGATTGAAACAGCATTCCGTTACTTGTAGCTGGACTCAATTTATAATTAAAGCATTGTTATATTTCAGCAGCAGCAAAAAGAGAGTTTGAAATCATAATGCTTCCAACTCTAGATTGAAACAGCATTCCGTTACTTGTAGCTGTGACTCAATTTATAATTAAAGCATTGTTATATTTCAGCAGCAGCAAAAAGAGAGTTTGAAATCATAATGCTTCCAACTCTAGATTGAAACAGCATTCCGTTACTTGTAGCTGTGACTCAATTTATAATTAAAGCATTGTTATATTTCAGCAGCAGCAAAAAGAGAGTTTGAAATCATAATGCTTCCAACTCTAGATTGAAACAGCATTCCGTTACTTGTAGCTGTGACTCAATTTATAATTAAAGCATTGTTATATTTCAGCAGCAGCAAAAAGAGAGTTTGAAATCATAATGCTTCCAACTCTAGATTGAAACAGCATTCCGTTACTTGTAGCTGTGACTCAATTTATAATTAAAGCATTGTTATATTTCAGCAGCAGCAAAAAGAGAGTTTGAAATCATAATGCTTCCAACTCTAGATTGAAACAGCATTCCGTTACTTGTAGCTGTGACTCAATTTATAATTAAAGCATTGTTATATTTCAGCAGCAGCAAAAAGAGAGTTTGAAATCATAATGCTTCCAACTCTAGATTGAAACAGCATTCCGTTACTTGTAGCTGTGACTCAATTTATAATTAAAGCATTGTTATATTTCAGCAGCAGCAAAAAGAGAGTTTGAAATCATAATGCTTCCAACTTTAGATTGAAACAGCATTCCGTTACTTGTAGCTGTGACTCAATTTATAATTAAAGCATTGTTATATTTCAGCAGCAGCAAAAAGAGAGTTAGAAATCATAATGCTTCCAACTCTAGATTGAAACAGCATTCCGTTACTTGTAGCTGTGACTCAATTTATAATTAAAGCATTGTTATATTTCAGCAGCAGCAAAAAGAGAGTTTGAAATCATAATGCTTCCAACTCTAGATTGAAACAGCATTCCGTTACTTGTAGCTGTGACTCAATTTATAATTAAAGCATTGTTATATTTCAGCAGCAGCAAAAAGAGAGTTTGAAATCATAATGCTTCCAACTCTAGATTGAAACAGCATTCCGTTACTTGTAGCTGTGACTCAATTTATAATTAAAGCATTGTTATATTTCAGCAGCAGCAAAAAGAGAGTTTGAAATCATAATGCTTCCAACTCTAGATTGAAACAGCATTCCGTTACTTGTAGCTGTGACTCAATTTATAATTAAAGCATTGTTATATTTCAGCAGCAGCAAAAAGAGAGTTTGAAATCATAATGCTTCCAACTCTAGATTGAAACAGCATTCCGTTACTTGTAGCTGTGACTCAATTTATAATTAAAGCATTGTTATATTTCAGCAGCAGCAAAAAGAGAGTTTGAAATCATAATGCTTCCAACTCTAGATTGAAACAGCATTCCGTTACTTGTAGCTGTGACTCAATTTATAATTAAAGCATTGTTATATTTCAGCAGCAGCAAAAAGAGAGTTTGAAATCATAATGCTTCCAACTCTAGATTGAAACAGCATTCCGTTACTTGCAGCTGTGACTCAATTTATAATAAAAGCATTGTTATATTTCAGCAGCAGCAAAAAGAGAGTTTGAAATCATAATGCTTCCAACTCTAGATTGAAACAGCATTCCGTTACTTGTAGCTGTGACTCAATTTATAATTAAAGCATTGTTATATTTCAGCAGCAGCAAAAAGAGAGTTTGAAATCATAATGCTTCCAACTCTAGATTGAAACAGCATTCCGTTACTTGTAGCTGTGACTCAATTTATAATTAAAGCATTGTTATATTTCAGCAGCAGCAAAAAGAGAGTTTGAAATCATAATGCTTCCAACTCTAGATTGAAACAGCATTCCGTTACTTGTAGCTGTGACTCAATTTATAATTAAAGCATTGTTATATTTCAGCAGCAGCAAAAAGAGAGTTTGAAATCATAATGCTTCCAACTCTAGATTGAAACAAGAAGTTCCGTCTAGAACTATACGAGCCTACTTTCCCGTATAGACCAAATTCAAATTTATAATCTAGCTATCTCTTTCTCTCTCTTTCTTATTTATCTTTAGTTCTAATTATTGAAAATATAGCTTTTTCAACGGATAATACATATTCATTCACTCACTCATTCATTCTTTCATTTATTCAGCCATGCATTTATTCATTCATTCGTTACCTCATTCAAGTGTTTATTCATTCATTTACGCATTCATGTATTTATTCACTCATTTATTTATATTTTCATTTATTCAATAATTTATTCATTCATTCTTTTCCTCATTCATTTATTCATTGATTTATTCTTTCACTCTTTCATTTATTCATTCATTCATTATTTCACTCATTGAGTCACTGAGAAATATCCTTGAAAATCCCGATCAAAAAATTTCATAGCAAAATAGGCTCGTAAGTTCTGGATAAACTTTCTATTTCTACATGTTCTACGTTATAAGAGCTTTCCGATAAAGTTTGTTCCAAGCAAATCGGTCCGTTAGGTCAGGATTTATATAGGGTTGAAATTTCCCCGTAAGCTCTGTGTTAATTTTTTGAACTGTTCAAAAATGAACAAAAACTGTTCAAATCAATATTTCACGCCGAGAACTCCTTTCAATAAGCTTGCAATAGGAACTTGGCTCTTGTGCCCAGAGTTTACAGAATTTGCTTCAATTTTGTCCATAGGCGCTAATGTTAAAATTTTTTGAACTGTTCAAAATTGAACAAAAAATTGTTCAAATCAAAAAGTAAAATATAGAAATGAGATGTCCTCGCCGAGATCTTTCGAATGCAAAAAGAATTTTTCCAATCGGACAATTCGTTCAAAAGTTATTAGGGGGGGGACAGACCGACCGACAGACAGACCGACCGACAGACAGACCGACAGACAGACAGACCGACAGACACACTTTTTCCCCATCTCAATACCCTACTTTCAAATTTTTTATTTTTCAATCATTATTTAATTACTTCACTTATTTTTGACTTTTCTTGATTTTTAACGATATTTTCACGATACATTAAGCCTTCTTTCATGCTTTATTATTATTATTTTTTGATTTTACGGGAAAGTAGGCTAAAAAGAACGATATGCCGTTAATGCAGTAAATAAAGCGATATGATCTCAACTAACGCAGTCCGCCATTTTCAAATATCTTCCGACAACTGTCTTAAATTCTTGTAGAGGAGCCGCTCTAATGGAACGGGCTTGCCAACTTCGGCTATCTTTGACGTGATTCATGATGATAAATGGGAAACATTACAGCAAGAAAACCTTGACTCTATTCAGCAGGTAGCCAAATGAACGAAGAAAGTATAAATACGGTAGAAAGGTAAAGTATGAATTGTTAAACACATTGATCTATAACAATAATAAACATAAATTGCACAATTTTCTTTCAAATATGAATTCTAAAGTGCAAATATTACCCTACCAATTACTCTTTGGAGAGAGGGAAGGTCCAAGCCCGTTCGGCGCCGTCGGGCGTTTTCCTATACTAAACGCCTTTTTAGGGTTGAAAAAAACACGGGGACTTTACAAAAAACTCGATCTAATCGTTTTTAGAGTTTATTGGGTTTTTTCGTGCTTTATTTGGGGGTTAAAAGCGCCTTTAAATTCGACGGTCAGGCGCCATTTTGACACAGCGTCGTCCTGCACCGCATGATCTCGCACATATGGATGGCGCGAGTCCGGAGGGAGGAGTTATTCTAACGTTAAAACTTTCAAAACATTTATTGTTATCGGCGATAAACCTTAAAATCTAGCATCCTATCAAACTATTTTATTTCTAATGGGCTGCTGTTGGCTGCTTCCAATTGCCAGTGCTTTCTGGAAGTTGGCACTGGAAGTACCTGAAAGAGATGATGGTACCCCAGAGATTGGTACCAACTCTTTCAGGGGCACCCCAATGAGTGTGGTACCATCGCCGCACGAGGATTTTGACGTCCAGTTTCTCCACCTGAAAGGGCAATCACCCGGACTCTGTTGATGCAAAATTGCACTAGGAATTTAATTCATCCGAGAGTCTCCAATCCAAATGTCTACTCAAGGGATTTTTACGTGCCGCATAATCATACGACATAAGCGCAGATGATTTTTTGCCTCTTGAAAATCCACCGACACTGTCAGGCTGGATCCTGTGGACTGGGGCGTACGAGTCCCGCGCCTTACCATGACGCCCCCGTGCCGGCTCCTATCAAACTTAAAGCATGAGATCAGGAAACCACTTTCGTTTGGCACTCCTTATAACTGGGGGAAAATTAGCGACACTATGTTCAACAAGATTCCAAATGCTGCAAAAAACCTTCATAACCGAAATGTCTAAAAGAATATCATCATAAAAATCACAGCATAGCTGCTAAATATTGTTTCACTATTGCCATCAACAGTTTTCAAGTGCTTGCCAGCAGCTATTCCGGGCCGGTTCAAGTTGGTCGAATTTGGCATGAGATGCCACCCGCTCACAAGTATCTTTGTTATGATCCATCAAAAGTGACGGATGGAACATTGCGTACGGAGGATACCGCAACCTCGGTATTGTTCCGCAACGAACTATGTAAGTGAAACGTAAGAAACAAAAAAGGTTGAGAAACAAACACAAGAAACAAAATGAAAGTTTAGAACTATGACTGACAAAGTAAAATTGCATTTTAAGTATCAGTAGCAGTGTGAACTCATCCCCCTCGCTCTTCCCCAGCATGGGAACAGAACATTCTCGTTAAGCTAGTATAAATTGATGAGAATCATTAGCAAAAGAATTACAGACGTTGCCACTTAAGTAGAATTTTAAATCTTTGGACCCAATGCAGGTTTACCTTTTTAAGCTAGTTGTGATTTTATTATCTATTTGTTTATTTTTAATTATTTATTTATTTTTTCACTTTTTTTTTAAGTTGAACGAAAGGCAAAAATTGTTTTAGTTCAAAAAGACTGAGAGTAGTTTTAGATACAAATGATTGCTTCATTAATAAAATAATTTTAGAAGATTGATGAAATATTCTTTTAACCTAGTTCGGAAATGATTGTTTGAAATAAAGTGCGGTGCTACAATAATTAAGCATGACTTTATTAACAGAAAATTTTGAAAGCTTTGCTATTTCATGAGACGTCATTTCATTTTCATTTTTTTAAACTCATTTATTTTAATTATGTACACATATTGTGGATATCAGATGTTGTAGTGAAGACAAGTTGTTTACCCCGCTTTGACACTGAGCTGGCAGAGAAACAACATTTGCAGAATTAATTCATTTCGATTGAGAATTATCATACCAAGGGCTTGGCGACAAAAACTTAAATGTCTTCTAACTAGACGAGAAAAATGACAATAAATGGCAAAGGAGTTTCTCATACTGAAAACACGCTGCTTTTGCAAAGAATTGAACTCAAACAGCAAAAAATCTACCAATGTTCTACTTGGATTCCGTCATATTCGCTACATCAGAGTTTATCAAGAAGCTATAACAATAATAAACATAAATTGCACAATTTTCTTTCAGATATGAATTTAAAAATGCAGATATTACTCTACCAATTACTCTTTGGAAAGAGGGAAGGTCCAAGCGTGTTCGGCGCCGTTGTGCGAATTCCTACTAAACGCCATTTTTAGGGTTGAAAGCAACAGGGGGTGTTTACGAAAAACTAGATCTAATCGTTTTTAGAGTTTATTGGGTTGTTTCATGTTTTATTGTGGGGGGGAGGGGGAGTTTAAAAGCGACTTTTTATTCGACGGCCAGGCGCCATTTTGACACAGCGACGTCGTGCACCGCACAACCTTGCACATATGATGGATGGCGTGGGTTCGGAGGGAGGAGTTATTCTTAGGTTAAAACTTTTAAAACATTTATTGTTATCGGCGATAAACCTTCAAATCTAGAATCCTATCAAACTTTTTTATTTCTAATGGGCTGCTGTTGGATGCTTTCAATTGCCAGTGATTTCTGGAAGTTGGCACTGGAAGTACCTGAAAGAGATGGTACCCCAGAGATTGGTGCCATTTCTTTCAGCGGCACCACAACGAGTGTGGTACCATCACCACACGAGAATTTTGACGTTCTCCACCAAGGGAGATCACCCGGACTCTGTTGATGCGAAATTGTGAATCTACAGGTAGTTCCAACAAGATCCATCAGAAATGACGGATGAAACACACAAAACAAGGTGAAATCTTAATACCATCGACCTTGGTACTATTTTACAGATATGAAGTTGGGTATGCAAACCCGAGATGACAAAGTGAGTCGAAAAGCAGTGATGAAAGAAAGAAAAAATCGCTCTAACTAGGGTGGTTTCCAACTTCGCATCATGTGGTACATTTTGTAAAAATTTTCCTGATGCACCTGTAGGTTTCGCGTTGCACCTAATGCAAGAGCTTTTTGGGAGGACTTCTGGGTGTAAATAATAACGTTTTTGTATTAAATACAAATAAGTAAGTAAATAAATAACTAAGAAACATTCCTTGTATGAATTCTTAGGACCAGACCATCAGCATGCAACATTCTTCGATTAGACAATCCCAGAGTTCCATGTCCAGGGTTATATTGAAGAAATATCTAATCTTAAAACTGCACAAGTTATTTGTTTAACTAGGAACTTATTTTGATCAATTCTGAAGACTGCTGATATCCAGATGTCACACTGATAACCAGTCACACACACACTCACAAAAACTGCCACCGAGTATATTTTTGCTTTGAAGTATGTTCAGTTCCCGACCTTCTGTCAAAGCCAAGAAAGTTATAATGTTGCTCAGTTTTGTGAAACTTATTTTACTGAGTAAACCGTGGTAATCAACGGCACTATTGATGAGAGGCAAGACTCCATTTCTGAACCAAAATAAATTTGAAACTAGTAGATTTTAAGCTGTAGATACGTTTTGAAATTCAAAAATATTTCCCATTTATATATGACCAGAAAACGTAATTAGATAAAATAAATGTCAGAGTACCTAGGCTGTAACGCAATTGTAGTGGCTGTAACGCAATTTTGCTTAAAAGCGCGGATACGGATTTTGTGCTTAGCACAGCCAATAGTAATACTAATGCGTTCCAATGCAAGATAAATACAGAACCTAAACGAACTCATATAACACAGTCAATAGAAACTTATGCTGCTAATTGTATTCATGATATGTATTATTTCAGTACACAGTAAAAAATTTAGTTCAGTCTTTCACCAAAAAATAGGGAAAAAAGGTGAAATTTGGCTGCAATCAACATTTGGTACTAAGTTGAACCATTATAATGGTGTAGTTTCACCTAGTTTCAAATAAATACGTATACAAAAGTGATGACCAGGCACAGAGCTGAGCTAGGCTGGTCCTAGTCAATTTAACAATCCCCAATGAACATCAAGAGCCTTCTTAAAAGTTTTTACCCCACTGCAACTAACAGTTGCCTCCGGTAAACTATTCCAACTAGGGATGTACCGAGTAGCACTTTGGCCGAGTAGCCGAGTACCGAGTACTCGGCCATTTACTACTCGGCCCGAGTGCCGAGTACCGAGTAGTTGTGAATAAAAAAAGAGTATTGATGTGCACATGAAGAATTTTGTATATATTGAAATGAAAACATACATTTTAACTACATAACATATATAAACTAATGAAAGAAATTGAATGTAAGAATTCCAAAATAGAATTCTTTAAACCGCTTTAAAAAAATCAGTTTATCAGTAAAATGCCTCATAATCTTCTCCTCCCCGCTCCCTACCCGCACCCAAGGAAAAAAGTATATTGACACTGTATATTTTTATTTACTTTCTATTCATTTTAAATTTTTTCTAGTTAATAATAAAGTGATATTTTTTATATGTAATTCTATTTTTAAAACCTAAGATACAAAATTACTATGGTGTATTTTTACACCATAATTTACGATATATTGAATTTGGTATTAATTATTAAAATATTTGTATTTGATAGAATTTTGTGTATATCCTTTTTCTTGCTGATAATTTCTTTACTTTGAAGTCTTTTTTTTTTTTTTCCACTTTTACAATTGAAGCTTTTATGTAGCTAGATTTTGATTTTCATTTAGAACTGTGTGTATATATATTTTATATATATATATGTAATATATTCAGTTACCCAAAGAGAAATCATATTTAATGCAAATAAGTTACCACAAATTAATCCTTTTAAAAGGTTTAGATGAAAAGACAATCTTTTCTTCATCAGGCATCCAAAAAGATTGCCAGGGCATAACATACGAGTTTCTGACATGTTTCACCGATTTGTTAAATCAAACATGTTGGACGCTACTTGTACAGCTTAAAAAGTGGCAAACAAAGTATAGAAAGTGGAAAAAATAGTAGAATTAGCATATGAACTTTACCAATATATAAGCTGTGTAAAACTATTTTATATCCTTCATATATTTTTTTTAATTATTTCATATTACATATTTATATTTGCATATTATTGTACTAATCAGTTACAAATTTATGTACTATTAGTAAACTTTTTAAAAAATGAGGAAATTTTTACAACTACTCGGTAATGGCCGAGTACTCGGCTGGAATTTTACCGAGTACCGAGTATATACCGAATACTCGGTACATCCCTAATTCCAACTGCCTACAATCCTATTGAGGTAGTCATTTTTCCTAATTTCAAGATTGGCCTGAGATTTGAAAAGCTTAAAACAATGACCTCTGGTTCTACCTTCAGCGCATAACTGCAGCCTTATCAAAGCAAAATTCCCAATCTGTTTTTTTTTATAATTTGCAAAAATGTCTGAGAGACCACTTCCCAACCAAGTAACCCTCCTTTGAACCCTTTCTAATAAGGTTTCACCAGAAATGTGAAACTAAGAATCATTTATAATGAACTGTAAAAAAAAAAAAAAAAATCATGTTATGAAAGCACTGAATATAAATTTGGGTTAAGGAAAGCCTTAAAGAATATAACTAAAAAGTCTATAGCTCATGTTCTAGTTAACTTACAAATTTCACCGTGTGAAGAAAAATCAGAGCTTTCGATTGATATATCATGTTAATATGTGCAAAAGCGTTTTCCTCTCTGTATTACGGAATTTGTTAAAATTTCGCTTGAAATTGGAATAAAAAAGAACAAAATCGAATTCTAAAAAATACACCTCATCAGATTGTATTGTCATCCGTTCTTGATATATTATGTGCGAAATTTCAAAGAATTTGAACCTCTGGAAGTAAGTGAATATTTAATTGCAAGATTTGATTATATACAAGATGAAACTAAGTAAAAAAGTATTAAAAAATTAAAATTTTTTTAAGTTAAAATAAAGTGAATAAATTTTTTAAAAAACATGGTTAATAAAAAAGCGTCCATTTGTGCTGTTTATTTGATATATTTTTCAACTTTTGCATTGTTTGCTTCTGAAGAACATAACAGCGCTATGATATATTCTGTATACTTTTAATGTTACTTATTACCCTAAGCTGTGGGACAAACGGACAAATTTCAACCCGTACGCATTTGAAGAGCGGCTTCACAGGAGTTTCAAACAGAATAACTCCGAATCATCAAATAACCCAAATGAAAAACCTCTACCAATTCAAATTTCTCTCGGTAGATTTCCAAAAAGCTCTCTCTTTAAACGAGTCGATTTGGAACGCGACAAAAGTCCTAATTCTCCGCCAACGAGGAATTCATATTCGAGATGGGAAATATTTGACAGTAATGAGGCGTACCATCCGCAGCAATTTGTCGCTGGAAGTCATCTGGGATTCGTGCCTGCTGGAGACCACCCCCAGCAAATTCAAAGGTCTGAAAAAGAGTCAAGTTAATACCGTCGCCATCTTGGTACACTTATAATATATGAAAACTATTCTTGGATTGCCTTTTAGAATCAACTACAGTTTTCGCATCAGTAAGATATCATGTGACTTCACAGTGAAAGACTTCTCAGAGACCAGATTAATTTATGAAAAACAACAAACATTTTCTAGAGTGCCGCCGCCATTTTTGGTACACTTACAGTATATGAAAACTATTCTTGGATCGCCCTTTAGAATCGACTCGAGTTTTTGCATCAGTAAGAAGATATCATGTGATTTCCTCGGTGAAAGACTTCTCAGAGATCCAGGTTAGCTTATGAAAACAACAAACTTTTTCTCAATTGATTGACAACCCCCTTTTTGTTACCTCAAAATGCGTGACTATCTACCCCACAAAAATGGCACGGGTGTGTATATGTGAAATAGTTAGAATTAGAATCCCAATAACGGACAAGCGGACTTACCCCACATTTTGGTTCCAAACAACGTTTCGGAAACTCGTCTTGTTTGCTGTATTTGTAAAGCTCTCCTACAGTCTAGTCTTTACGGCGTAAAAAAAAAGTTCTGAAGTTCAATAAAAGCTACTTTGGGAAAATCAAGGAATAAAACTGCACTTTCTTGAGCAAAAGAGCTTAAGAAGTGTTCTATTCTCCACCATCAATGACCCACCCAAAAAATAATTATCGTCGGCATTCTGGCAAAAATCACAAGTCCACAAAAAAAAAAAAAAAAAAAAAAATTGGATTATTGCAATTTACAATGCATATTGAATTTACAATGAGTTATTTCAAGATATTAACCAATTATACAATTTAGCAGCTGTATTAGTTAAACTACAGTAGTGAGTCTTTAAAAAACGATTTTTACTATCCTTCGCAGTGAATCGAAAATGTAAAATGTCTCAAAACTGGAGATTTTGACTAAGTGACATTTACCTGAATGCCGACGATATGCAAGGGTTGCGCGAGAGGAAATTCCGGTCCGTTTTAGGACTCTTCACAAAATTGCAATTAATCAAAACGGACCCTTCACAAAATTGCAATTAATCAAAACGGACCCTTCACAAAATTCCAGCCCATCAAAACGGACCCTTCACAAAATTCCAGCCCATCAAAACGGACCCTTCACAAAATTCCAGTCCATCAAAACGGACCCTTCACAAAATTCCAGTCCATCAAAACGGACCCTTCACAAAATTCCAGTCCATCAAAACGGACCCTTCACAAAATTCCATCCAATTAAAACGGACCCTTCATAAAATTCCGAGCTACGAAATCTTACGCTTTGTAGAATTATTTATTAAATAAGCGGGAAAAAAAATTAAAGACTAATCAGTGGTCTGACAAAGCTCTTGAAACCAAAATGTCGGAAGAATCGGCTCCCCAGCAAAGTGGTCTTAATTCGGATGTATCTGGTCGCCATGCCGACTCCCCGATTACGATCCATTAACTCGACAATGAGCAGAAGTCAGAGCACCTGAGCATCGGCCTCGGCATGCCAAGGATCCCTGCCAGCTGAGGAGGATGAGTTATGGACACGCGGCCGCACTCAGCAGCTAAAAGTGAATCGGCAGAGCAAACGGAGAACTGTCATTCGTCGGGGCCGACGGGTATGTTGAGGATCCCGAGCAGAGCTACGCGTTGAGAACTGTTTGAGGTTAACCCTTTATCTACTGACGGTACTTAAAGTACCATTCTCTGTAAATTCCATCCCAGCAACTATTTTTACCAATATTCTGATGGTACTTTGCCGGGACAGTCTTTAAATTCCCCTTTTTCAGGATACATATCAGCAAGGGTTCTATAAAGAGTATTTTAGCGAGGAAAGGAACATAGATAGTTTTGAAACCGATGCTTTGTTTTGAACTTCCATTTCGTTCAGATTGCTCCCTTAGAGTTTCGCTCCAGAAAAGTAGTAAAATTCAAGAATCAAGTCACTGATTTTTTTTCAATGTGCTAGTCAAGAACATAGAAAACTATTTGACGAAATATTTTGATTAAAAAGTGTATGTAATTAAGTTTACAGAGTAAATACACTGTGGCACTTATAAGCTGTAAAGAAATAAATACTTTTATATTGATCATTTTATTTATGTAAATCCCTTCATTTTCAGTGTAAATACCTATACATACTATTTCTGTAAAGAAATTACTGCAAATCAAAGTGCAGTAGATAAAAGGTTAAGCGAAATTATACATTCTGTTAACAATTGTAAAATTTCGCGTGTGCCAAAAGAAGAAACCTAACTGAAAGATCGAATCACCGCGCGGGCATTAGTTATTTGAGAAACCCAAGAGAATTCAAGACATCTCTGGAGATCATAAATGGCGGGGCATAATTGGGACGATATTTGAGCCTTACATATTCGTGTTATCATTTGCTCATTAAAAAATATTACTTCGAAAATGAACTCAAACTACACACTTTACTTTTTAAAACAATTTACTTTTTTTGTTTACAGTGAACCACTGTGAACAAAATCGCAAGTACGCAAGTTTAATAAAAATAATAAAACGGTAAACAATTGTAGAGTACGTTCGTTGAGCATTCCTAACCTCAGCAAATGTAAAAGACTGTTCTGCTCATGCGCTTCAGCAGCTTTTACAAGAAATAACTTAGTTGTGAATATTATCCTATAATTTAGAATTATATGATAATTATTGCTATGGGCCCTTGACGCTTAGGACCAAGGGCTTAAATCCTATTAGTTTCAGCAATAGCCGTATAGACTCCTGTACATCTGATCCTGTTGAGAGAGACCTCACATAATAAGATGTAAATATTTGATTTTCATATTGTGAAATCAAAAATACATCAAGAGTCTAGAGAAAAACAAATTTGGTGTATATTTCATCATTTTGTGCCACTCATGACTTAAACTTCCGTTTTCTATGCAGTCAAACGTTGATGAACATGTGTGGGCTGATGAAAAATGTTACCAATAAGTAAGAAAGAGACCTAGCGAATTTCATTAGCAGTTTTTTCTAAACATCTGAATGAATTAAGAGGATTTTTGCCTCTGAACTTTTCAAAAGATTTAAATGTAAAATGTTGCTCTAACTTTTATTCAAAACAGAAGAATATACATAAGTAATGTCAAAAATTCGGAGCAACTCAAAATGACTATACAGTACACTAAAATCTCAATTATGCGTGTGTGCTTTATCCAATTTTCGGAGAATTTGTACGTTTGAACGTCACCTAGTTATTTAGTTTTTGTGGACTTTTTATGTATTAAATTTTTTGCAAAAATTAGTTAAATATAACCCATCCCAGAAAAGATAAAAATGGAAATTTATGCTAACTGACTATTGCTAATTTTGTAGTAAAGAGTTTTCAAAAGTTACTGTTGTATAATCAAATAAATTAGTTATTTAAAAATCTTAGTTTTGTATACTTTAAAGCTTCAAAAACAGCAAACAATATCGATTATTTGTTATTTTTTACGTCCACGGACAGCAGAAGAAAGTTTTTACTGTTTAAATGTTTTACTTTTTGGTTTGCACGCCCAATGTTCAATTCAATGAGGTAACCAGAATATCCTCCCGAATCGGTAAAACAGAAGGAAAACAAGAGTCTTCAAAACCACTGCCTGGTTGCGCCCCTGTTTTGATTATCTAAATTTTTTCCATTTTCAGTGTAAACCAAAGCATTAACTAGCACGTGTAGTCGGTGTAAAACAAAGGAAGATCTTCTGCCCAACATTTTGTGTTAGAAAAGAAATCTCATAAAGCGTTCCTCATTAGATTCTTAGAACGAATTTATTCTCTTTCGTTTTCGCTCCAAGGGAGTCCAGGAACAACAAAAGTTCTGTCCCTCGCGCCAACCTCCCAACCCGAGGAGGTACACATTTTGGAGGTTCCCCAACAGAACAGAATGAAATTGTCTCAGCCGAGCGAAGCGTGTTAAGTTCTCCGCGCTGATGCTCAGAACTGAAGGTTTGCACTTGTTCTTCTGGCAGCCACGAAAGCATTCATGCTCAATCCGCACGCGTCCTTGAAAGGGGAAGGGGTGGGGGGTTTTGCATTTCAAAGTGTGGCTGAGTCGACTGTCTCTATTATCGGAAGCCTTTCTAAATGTCTGTTGGGGGAGGCTTTTGTTTCTGATGAATGACTTAATTATAAATTTAGGTGGGGTAAGTGGCAACAATTGAAGTAAGGCAGGATTATTTTTTAAATTCTTCGTGTTCTGCAAGGCGTATCTAAAAGTATTCCCCCCTCCCCTCTTAATGTAACTCGTTTACAAAGTTGTACTCTTCCAATTTTATTTACTGAGTTATGTCTCAGAGTTTTCTTAGGAAGCAGCCCAAAACTGCATCATGTAAAATAATAAAAAAATAAATGAAGAAAAGCTTTCTTGAAAGCATTTTTAAAAGATGAGAGTACCTTAAGCTTTGCGGCAATACGGTTTGGATGAGTGTTGTCAAGTAATGGGAATCAGACCTGTGCGTAATCTTCAGATCAGCAGTAAAGTTTTTTTTTTTAACTTTGTATTTATTTGATGGAATGGTGTCAAACAAAAAGATTTCTCATACTATAACTGCTTATTCTTAAAATGATTTTCAAAGCACTTGCGCAATAGAAAAGATATAAAACTTTCTTCTGCGCACACTATGGCAAATGGCATTGCAGCAGTAAGCAAGGCCAACCCCAGTGACAATATCAAAACTCATTACTTGCTTATTTGTTGATATTGGTTGTAACCCCAACGCCGAACCACAACCAACTAAACACCTAAGAATTGCTGATTGACATGATCGCAAGAAGGGCTATAGCAATCCTATGTGTGCCCTGACTGGAATACGAACCCTTCAGTACGGGAACCGTCTGACTTAGTTTGAAACAGGGAGGCTTAGAAAAATCTTCGAGAATTATCTTCTAATGCATTTCTTGTGAATGTTTTGCTCTCTTCTTTATGCAGCAGTGTTAACAGTCACTAAATATAAGGATTTGGAACCTATTTGTAGACTTCGACTTATATGCTGCTGTCATCAATAAGAAGATATCTCTTTCATTTCTTACCTCTAAGAAATACGGAATTTGCCACTAATAGCGTGATTCTACACTACAAACAATTCTAGTTTACCCCTTCACCAAAAAAATGGTGAAATTCAGCTGCAACCTACATCTGGTACCAACTTGAACCATTAAACTGGTGTAGTTTAGTTTCACCTAGTTTCACCATGAATGTGAAAATAGGAATCAATACCAAATGTTGGTTGCAGCTAAACTTCACCATTTTTTTTTTTTTTTTTAATTTTTTTGGGAAAAGGTTGAACTAGAATTTTTGTTTCCAGATATTCTTAAGATAGTTAAAAAATTTAGAATGTACCAATGGCAAAGTTGGAAAATTAAATGTTAATTAGTAAAATCACATTCATAAAAAAACAAACTACTTCTTAATGAGCCGCATCTTTTTTTTTCTTTCTTTCTTTTTGCTGCCGTAAGGAATTTGGTGAAAAGAAAGGACTGGCCCAGAGTAGCAAGACTGTATGCAGTAAATGAAATAAACCAGATTTATTAGTAAACAAGATCCGCCTAGTGGCCTAGTTAGCAGGTGGTAGAGCATATAAATTTTCTGCGATATTTACCTCTGCCAATTAACATACCGAAGTTGGCCCAGGTACATTTTAAAGTTTTATGATTGTGTTAACAATATTCAAAATAGATTTGCACATACAGTTCAAAATAGATTTGTATAACCGGTCAAAGTCCCCAAGTACTAAGAGATCGGAAATTGAGGATATAAATTCTTCTAAGTGAAACTATGATAAACAATATAACAAATTTTCTAAAAAGATACCAGATTTTTATATTAATGACTGTAAAAACTGATGCATAAAATTATGTGCAAAATATTTGTAATAAGAAACTTCCTCAATAAGGCTTGAAATTAAAAACATCAACAAAAATATCTATTTTTTACTACATAGCCCAATCCTTAGGATTCCTTCTAAATCCAAAATTTTTGCATACTTCAGTTGAAATTTCCGGCGGAATGCAACGTTTTTCTTCTGCATTGTTCTTTCGTTTCAAATCAATAGCATGGCAAGACTTTTCTTTAATTTTCGGAACAACTCTTTTCAAAGAACAGAAAGAAAGGATGACAACTCTTCCGCTTATGAATCAGCCCATGCTAAATGCAAAGACAGGTTTGATGGATTCAGATCGGAGTAAAAACCGGACGAACGACCTAGTAAATTTTTCTTCTTCTTTCCATAAACTGAATCTTTACTTTCCCTTGCATCGTTTTTCCTTGGAAAGAGCTAACCTCTTAGAAGACGCATCTTCGAATACTCTTTTTTACGTGTGGGCGGGGCTTCCGCCATGATGGATCACTCGACGATTATTCTCAGCGGATGAGAAGGGAAGTGAAAGCACATCATTAGGCTCTGGAAAAGGAGAAAATTAAAGCAGAGGGAATACTATCTTTTTTTCACGGTTCCGAACGAAAAACAATTCCCAATGCCTTCTTCTTCTTCGTGCACTATTCGAAACGTATAATTTTTCAAATGGTTTCAGTGAAAGAGGAAGAAAGAAAGAAAGAAAACCAGAGGGTGAATGAAATAAAATACTACTATCATAGTAGAACTAATAAAATTGCACAATCAAAGTCTGTCAACTTGAAAAGGCTGACCAAGCTTCACTAATTGTTTGCTCGTCAAAGTGAATATTTCATAGTATTTTAACAACAAACACAAAGACATCAAAGTTTTCCTCTGAGGAAAACAACAACAACATTAGTAATAGATAAATATAAATCAGAATTAAGATAACAGAGAGATATTTAATTATGGTGACTTTTCTACGTTTATTTATTTAGTTATGTTAAATAACAATTCGCTAGAAATAATTAAGCAATGCGTATATTGCAAATATTTGGTTGCACTATCCATTCCCCCCCCCCTCCCCCCGACAGATGATAGCAACATCTGGGGGGGGGGGAATCATTTTTTGGCATGTTGATGTTGATAATGAACGGGGGGGGGGGAACGGACATCTAAGTGGCAAGTGAGGCAACAAAAAAACACATAATACATTCATCGACAAGTGTTCCTAATTCCTTATTGAAAACAGCGAAATACAGCAAAGTGTAAGGATAATTTTCGAGTACCCACGCAATAACCCGCGAATATAAGCACCGAGAAACACTTGCCTCGCAAATACACGAATTTGTTATAAATAATTTAACTATATATATAGTTCTTGTAAGCCCGGCGGTCATACGAAATGACCGATGTTCTAGATTTTATAAATTGTAATTAAAATGATTTACACAAAGGTGTCTGCTACATATGGACGAATCAAAAGACATCGCCAAAGTTGAGGAAACTGCTAATTGTTATTTTTGGGTCAAGGTAAGCCTTAAGAAATCGAACTAAAGAGCTTATAACTGGCGTTCTTACTGACTTAGAAACTTAGAACAAATATCATCTAGTGCAGAAAAATTAGCGCTTACGATCGATATGTTACAATTATATGTGCAAGGTTTTTTTCACCCCCATGTAGGAGAATTTATGTGGAAAATTGCGTAAAATTGGAATAATAAAAGAACTACCTGTAGGATTTTTTTTTCTAACGGGTTTATAAACCTTCCTCTTGGACCACTCTGCTTATTGGTGAAAACCGCATTAAAATCTGTTGCGTAGTTTAAAAGCTCTAAGTGTAGAAAAAAATCATTGAAAAATTAAAAAATTAATTTAAAAAAAAACGAATTGAGTCATAACTTTCATTTTTGCAGCGACGCGTTTCTCGAGTCGTAAACATTAACCGTACCGAATATGGTCCCGATTGGTAAAACGGCCTGGGATTCTATAGCGAACAGACAGACAGATCGACAGACAGAATGAGCCGCTTATATATAAGATATGTGTTTTGCATGTGTTCTTAAAAAAAAAAAAGATATGCCTTCATTGAGTATATAACCTTTCACTCCCAACACCCCTCAGAAAAATATAAAATGACGGCCTAGTTTTACGTTTAGAATTGTGCAACAAAACCATTGTAAAATTTAACGGTATTTATCGGTTACAGCCCTACATTTTCTTGCTCCCCAAGCATCGCCAAATCAAATATAAACAAAGCAATGTTATTAGAACTAAATAACACGAGATTTTATTATATTTAAATAACATTTTGGCGACATTTCTGAAACCGTCAGGGCGGGCGTATAACCGATGAGTAACAATTAACTTTTAACCTGGTTCATACTTTTCAATCCTGTCTTTAATTATCCAGAGACCTTCAAAAGTACCAGATTAAAGCAGAAAATTTTTTCCTGAAGACGCAGCCGTTGAAAAGAAAAAAACGTATGATATTATGAAGACTGTTTTCGATAAAGTAACCTGCCTCAAATCATTAAAAGAAAGAGTAGACTCCGACTCGTGTAAACGATACCATTTAAGGTAAAATGGGTTCAACACAGATGTAAACAACTACAAAGTATGAGATTAGATCATTCGGCAGCACTTCTTGCTACCACAGATAAAGTTTCTCCAAATGAATCAAAGGGCAAAAACTCATCACATTAAAGCAGCAGATTCTTCAAAGTTCAAATCAAGAAACGATTCACACTTCTAAATCTAGGTCGCACAAGATAGATTGCAGATCATCGGCCTCGGAAGACTATCGATAACTGAAGAGAAATCTCGCCAAATTTGCACTTGGTGATAAACATTTAAACATAGCAAACTCATCTGCTATATCAAGGCTCGATAAAATTCAAAATATAACAACCCATGAGAAAATAACGCCAAGTTTTGGCAATTTTTCAATTTGGTGAGCGTTTCAATTTAATAAGACTTCAACTATAGAAAATATCCCTCGACCTCGAACTTCTAGGTGAGAGAATGATACGGAAAAACGCATTGCTTATCAAAGCGATGCGATATCGAAATCTTCGCAATTCAAAATTGTAGAAATACAATTTAACTTGATTATCGAGAGCCCAGATGCAATGATGGCCTGCATTTACGGAGGGAAATCTATGCATTAATACGTGAAGCAAATTCTTTGTACCCCTTTTTAAACAAATTAAGGGCCCAGAGATTTGGCATAGTAAAAGCTCATATGGAAGAGAACCGCAGAAAGAAAAAAACTTATGACTAATATGTGTTACAAATACATTAAATTTAATAACTAATTCAGTGGTAAAACCGTTGTAATGAGAGGAGATTATTATGGCTGATGGAAATATTTAAACAAACCAAACTCTTGCCAAAACGAAAAATAAATAAAATATCTTTAAGTTGTTTATGTGTTCAAGGCTGAATTTCATCAATTATCTTTGATATTTTATTCACTGAATCAGTCATCTACATATTAAAGTGTAAAGAAAAATCTTTGCACCACATTCTAAGCACCGAGCCCACTGAGGAGTGTGAAATTTGGCAGTTAAAGTTCATATGGAGAAGGGGTGCAAAAAGATAACATGTATGTATTATGTGTTGCAAATGTATTAAATTAAATCTTAATAAGAAAAAAAATTCATAAAATACTACAAGAATCGCCCACTCAGCGAGGAACCCTTAAATGTGGCAAATATTAGCAATAATAAACAAAACACTAACCCTGTACTCACTACCTCCGTAATACTATAGTGGTAATACTAAATACCTGACTTGTTGTAATTTTTAACATAAAGAAAAGCAGTCAAAAACCACAAAATATGTTGCCATCTATAGGAAATAAGATTAAAAAATTATCGGAGAAATTGCAGATAGGATGATGTGCAACTTTATTTACCTCAATGTATGGTAAAACGCTCAGATGTTAACTAAAAAATTGCTCAATCGATTAACCGCGGTCCACTTTTAATATATTTATTTATTTATTTGCACCTGTAGGAGTAATTTACATTTATCACTTTCAAATTTGGCAGCTTGCAGGAAAGAGGGCTGACCTGGAAAAGGCACCTTGAGAAGGTCACAGCCCTCTCTGTAATACACGCATTTTTTTATAAATCCAGCTTTAATCCGCTTATCTTGTTTCTTAATCTAGACAGGCTTACACAACGCTGGGATCTATTTAGCTAGTTAGCCCGGTGGTCATAAGAAATGACCGCCGTTCTACATATTAGAAATATACAATTCTCCCAGTAACCGGAAATGCACATCAAATCAAAGAGATATTTATCAGGTAGAACAGTAAAGTTTAATGAATAAATAGTAAACATATAATAATTTCGGACAAAAATATTCTTACCGAAAAAAAAATCTAAGTTATAATAATCTGTAAAATAAAAATATTATTTTCTATATAATGAAATTGTTTGTAAAAAATATTTATTTATATCCAACATAATCATCGTCAAAACTATAGTTTTAAAGAAACCCCTGGAAAAAAGAGCGCTGCCACTTTAATATATATAAAAAGCGCAGACGATAAATAAATTAAAACACGGAAAGAAGGATTAAATTAAATTCGCGTTTACATCAATTTTTAACGGAGATTACAAATCTAGCGATGCCTCACTCAAAATGCCAGAGAAATGTTTTGATTATTAGTATATTTGACATGTGTTACAACAATGGCAACTGCATTACAGTTACGCAAGCAACCAATAAGCTATCTGCGACAAACAGGCACTTAAGCCGCTTACATATAAGATTTCTTCTACTGCTAGTCTACGTTTTAGTAATCTGTAGCTGGGCTAAACGCTGAGTACAAGCAAAATTATAAACCGAATCTCTTCTACCTCCAGTTCTAATCCGCGCTTATCACTTCCAATCCTAAAATACAATTCTACCACGCCGTAACATTCCCCCCTGCCATTACCACCTGCGCATTTTCAATCTACAGCGTTGTCCCTGAGCATATACAGATCATTGTCGCATTCACTTTTATTGGCATTTGGCAACATTCCCAGTGTGTGAGCGACAAATAAAAACGGAAGAAAAAGTCGACTCTTGCCAACCATCCGTCATTCAATTCGTTGAAAAATGCCGCTGTTTTTTGCTTTCGCTTTTGCCATTAAGGAAGTCAGGATTTTCATTATTATTTATTTATCACCACAATACCTTTTAATGAAATATTGCCCATTGTCTTTGTAATAGTGAACGTATTTTACCGGAACTTCCGACATTGTATCTCTTCCAATGCAGGAGGGAAACCAAATCGGCTTCAATACACTAAAAAATTCTAGTTAAACTTATCGCCAAAAATGAAATGGTGAAATTTAACTGCAACCAACATTTCGTACTAAGTTGAACCATTATAATGATCTAGTTTCACCGAGAATATGAAACTAGGAATCATTAGAATAGTTCAACTTTGTACCAGATGTTGGTTGCAGATGAACTTTAAAATTTTTTCTTTTTTTTTTTTTTTTTTTTTTTTGATGAAAGGTTGAACAAGAATGTTTTATAGCGTTACCAAATTTAAAAAAAAAAAAAATCAAAAGATTATTTTTTATAACTAATGATGCAAAATTATTCTAAATAAAATATATTATTTTGTTCGGGTTCGTCTTACTTTAAACCAATGACTATCTCCTTGTACAAACAGCGCAATATATTTACAGGCAATTTACAATGTATAAAACTTTCCAACCACATAAAAATATCTCTCAATGATCACGCATCACCTTAATACCAACGGTAATCTCGTATTTAATTCCCAAATACGAATAGATCCAAGCAAGAAGCTTACAGCACAACGGCTCAGACTGACATGCAATCACCAAACTCTAAAACTGAACACTCGGGACGCTCGCATAAACTGTGGACAACTCGGTTTATGCGAGCAAATCAAAAGCTGTTAATTGTTTAATGCTGCAACTAAATGTCAACAACACATGCTTAGAAAACATTAATGTTAAGGCATGTTTCTTGGTAAGAGACTTGGTAATAAGGAACAGCTAAACGCCAAAAAAAACGTGCTTAGTAATCAATTATCAGTAAATAACTGATTTTAAAAAACCAGCTTTTTTCTCAACCGCGAATTAAAAAAAAATAATAAATAAATTAAATTAAAAAAGGTAAATAAAGTAGAGAATTCACAGTGCAGATTGAGTGAAAATCAATGCCAATGAAATTATCAATATGTATAGCTTTCGAACATAGAGCACACATAATTAAAACCCAATGTAACAACGATCGTGTAATTTTAAATTGTAAAATTAAGATGCTGCTTTTTTAAAAAAATTGTAAAAACGTTATGCATAACTTGTAAAATAAGCCAGATATTTCGAATTACATTGAAAATAATCTGATACTAGCATCTGGTATGTAAAATGAAAGAAAAAATCCTTCAAGTGTCATTCATAATTTTTTTAATTTCTCGAGTACGGGCACAGGAAAGGACGACAAAACATCCCCCACGTGAGCAAGAGAGAACGAATTAACATGTGAACTATCCAAGATAAATTATTATACAAATAAAATTTTAATTTATATATATTATAATTATAAAAAATGTAAATAAAGCACAAATGAATTATTTTCAATTAAAGTATTGTACGTAATAAAATATTATTCAATACAAAACAGTAAAACACTTATTTTTTAAACAATGGCGGCTTCCATTAATACACAGCACAAAAGGACGTTCATTATCGACGTCTCTATTTCAGTAAAAGTAACGTCTGCGCTTCTGCACCACCTCGCAGAAGGAGAGCTTTCAGAGGAACTTGAATAGAAAAGAAATTACTCCGAGCGAGTTGAAAGAAAAATATTTCTTCTTGTGAGAAGTGCAATTGAGACACGTCAAATTGCTGCAGCCAAACGCCATAAAACTCTTCTTCATTTTTCTCAGGCACGATAAGAACGTGTGACGAATAGAAACAGCCTCTCAGAAATAATAAATTTAAACAGAAAAGTCAAAAATGAAACTCACTCGCCCTGCCTAAAAGTTTGCCACGAAAGAAAAAAAGAACAACTCAAAATACGGAAATGTGGTAATGAAATATACTTTTATGATTTCGTGTCCGAATGCATAGTACGACCTTCAATAAGTCCCCTGGGCGCAAAGAAAAGTGATCTCTCCTACTTATGCCATTTCACAAAGAGAAAGAAAGTTAAAGTTTTTATTTTTACCTAGTTGCTCGTAAAATGTGCAGTTTAGTTAGAGCAACGGTAAAAGCTTTACTTTTATTTTATTCTTAACTTTAGAAACTCTTTGAACTTTTCTAAAGTGCTAAAGCTTTTACGAGAAGAGAGAGTGTAATGTACTACACACATTTAAGTCCTGTCTCTGCAATGATCTTCTCTAAAATTATACGAGTTATTCATAGAGTCTTAATCCCCCTTCAAGTTTTGAGCTTGATATTTAAGTAACATCCGGTTTCATCGTGTAACTCATTTAGGATCATTCATAAATGATGTCACGCTTCGAGAAGGAGGGGGGTTCGCGAAATTGTGACAAAGGGAGGGGAGGGGGTAACAAAAGTGTGATATCCCCGCTTTTGCAACATAGCGTGACATGTGACAAAGGGTTCGTTGAAGTGTGACTTTTGTGACAAAGGGAGTGAGGGGGTGAAATATGTGGGGGGGGGGGAAGTGTGACATTATTTAGGAACGGTCCTTTTTTTTTAAAATCAAATAAATAAAGGAAAAGCATTTTCATTTAAAACTATTTTCCATCAGAGTATTTGGGAAATATTCTTGCAATACTTTTACGGGAGTACTTTTTGCATAAAACTCAATAATGGGCACTTTCAGACAAACCGCAACAAAGACAAATAACAGTGACGAAACTTTCAGGGCGTTTCATTGGTTTTACGTACTTACTAACCTCACCCTAGCATTGGCTGATTGGCGTTTATCATTCCGTCATTAAAAGCAACTTTCCCTGAGACGATCGTGATTTGTTGATTGCGCTATCGAAGAGAGACTTCATCGCTGTTGGTTTGATCATCATTGCAGCAGTCTAGTACGACGGAGACAAAACGTCTTCGTCGCTTAGGTGTGAAAGCACCCAAAGGAAACATCAGTGTGACACAAACGTTTACCTGAATAATCACCCAGTCTCACGATAGAGGCAATTCACCGCTAGAGGAACTCATGAGCGATCATCGTTGTCACGTGATATCCGCTCTTTGTTTACTAAGATTTTCAGTTGAGTTCTACGTGGAGTTTACTAGGCAAAATTAGTAGTCTTAAAATTAATTTCACTTCTTTCACAGCTTTTTATGATTATAACCCAGTGTTTACATTTAAGTTGTTCATTATAGAAGAAATTTATTAATTATTACAATAGTTATATATAAGTGTTGTATTTAGTGTTAATTTTATGTAATGTAGAAGAACTTTATTCAGGCCTAGTTTTTAATTAGATGTGTCGAACTCGATGTAAAGCGATGCTACGGCTTCCTTTGTTTAGAGTGCTTTCATCGGTGCCACGTGACCAATGACGTTGCTTGAATTTCCTCCATTAACAGTGATAATGTATGGAATGTACTGGAAATTATTTTTATGTGAACCGGACCCCGCTGATTTTCTACATGATGCTGCACGTGGGGGAGCCATCGATCATAAAACCATCAAGGGGTCATTGACCATTAAATCAATGATCGTCTAATTTCGTATCGTTTCTATAAGAAATCGAATACATTACTGTGGCGGTTTTCATTAGTTAAAAGAAATAAACGAGATTTGCCGATTTGGCTTGTCGAAACATTATTTAGCTATCAAATTTGATTGAAAGATTTTTGTTACATTAGGTAATTAAATTCTAAAATGCAAAATTCTATTTAAATTCTTATTCTGATCGTGTTATACTCTTTCTATATAGCCTTTATTTCTATTCGTCGCTATTGAAGGCTAACAGTTGTTTCCCAAACAATATGATGGAGAGCAAGCAGTCGCTACTTTACCACCAAATGAAAACAGCGCCAGCGTCAATGAACTACGTCAAAAGATCTGCAAGCACCGCCATTTATAAAAGCTTATTTGAGGAATCAACCAGAGCCCCCTATACTAAATGCCCTCCGACAGCGCTTTAAATCCATACACATTTTGGCCGCAGTTTTTTAGATAGAGGGAGCTAGTTACTTGCTCATAATACTGCTTTTATAGGTAGATACATATGGTAAAGATTAGTGAACTGAGTTTAAATTACATAAACTATTTAATTTTAAACATATCAGCAAACAAACTCTTCCAGAAAGCAAATTTTGACTAAAATTAAAACCTAACTAGAAATTTTAAGTTGATAGAGCGAGTCATTTGCGCCACCCAGAGGAGAACTTTTCATGGCCCTTTTTTTACCCACTTTCCAATAATTTACTACCCACAATGGAGGCAATTCACGCAACGTCATTGGTCACGTGGCACCGATGAAAGCAATGTAAACAAAGGAAGCCGTAGCATCGTTTTACATCGAGTTCGACACATCTAATTAAAAACTAGGCCTAAATAAAGTTCTACATTACATAAAATTAACACTAAATACAACACTATAACTATTGCAATAATCAGTAAATTTCTTTTATAATGATCAATTTAAATGTAAATACTGGGTTATAATCAGAAAAGCTGTTGAAATAGTCTAATTAATTTTCAGATAACTAATTTTGCCCAGTGAACTCCACGTAGAATTCAATTGAAAATCTTAGTAAACAAAGAGCGGACATCACGTGACAACGATAATCGCTCAAGAGTCCCTCTAGCGGTTAATTGCCTCCATTTACTACGGTACAAGCGCAGGGGGCGGGATTGAGTAGAGCCACGGATTGGCCAAACTATTTTCTCTATCATATGAAAATAAAAATTTTTGATCTTGACGGAAGATGGAAATTCTGTCCCGTATCCTTGGTAACGATCGAGACCTGGTTCATCGTATACAGGATTCAAGCCGTTCAAATTGTGTACTTTTAACTAAATGCTCGAACTGCTTTAACTGAATGCTCGAACTGCTTTAATTGAATGCTCGAACTGCTTTAACTGAATGCTCGAACTGCTTTAACTGAATGCTCGAACTGCTTTAACTGAATGCTCGAACTGCTTTAACCGAACGCTCGAACTGCTTTAACCGAACACTCGAACTGCATTCACAATGAGCTGCACCATTTGTTCGGACAAGTTTGATAATCGTGACCATGTCGTCGCTACAACTTGCGGCCATATTTATCACCTCAGTTGCATAATGAGATGGTTGAGAGAAAACGGAACATGTCCAGAGTGTCGTTCTTACTCAAACGAGCAGAAACTGTTGAAATTATACTTCGATTTCGAAGATGACGATTCATCTTTGATATCTGAAATCGCAAAACTTACAGATGCCTGCGATCAAAAGGGCATTACGATTGGGTCTCTAAATGCTCAGATTACGGGATTGAAAGATGCTACAGAAGAAATATATACCAGGAGACTTAACAGATATAAAGAAGAGGCTGAAAAGAAGCTCGAAAGATCTGAGATGCGGCTTTTGTCAGCAGAAACGTATGTTAAAAAGTCTGAACAAGAAAATCTACAATTGCGAAAAGAAAATCAGCAGTTACTAAACGAAAATCGGCAGTTACGAAACGAAAATCGGCAGTTACGAAACGATCTGGAAAAGATGACATCTGTTTTTGAAGTTACAAGCCTTTCACAGAAGAACTCTTCCCTTAATACTGAATCATTAAAGGCAAAGACAACTATCTGCCATCTGAGAAAACAAATTAGAAGCATAGAGGACGATGTTCCAAACATAAAACGAAGAAAAATGGATGGTCGTTATTTTCTTAGATAATAATTAAAAGTTGATCACGTATGAATGAGCCTGTTTCGGAAGTTGGGACATCAAATATCGATAATTATTCGGACTTGAAGCCTCCTATACCTCAAACAGTTTCTTGCAAAGGAGGTTCATCAAGATTCCAAAAAGATTTCGATTTAACACCCTTTTTTTGTTAAGACCGTATTCAATGTTGGTATAATGATGATCAATTACCGATGTCAAAAAAAAAAAACTTTTAAATTCAGATGATACTACAAGTACGACATAATGGGCTTGGAACTCAGGATAAAAATATTTTGCCACTGCAAATATAAATTATAAATACTAGGTGTTGTTAGAATTACCACGAACTTTTACGAATTATCAAAATTTTCTTTAAAACTGGTTATTTGTGGTTCTTATGCATCAAAATGTTGTGCTCTTCATTTTAACCAAGTAAATTTTTTGTTGTACTTTTCTAAATCATTTTCAAGCCAATTTGGCTCATTTACAAAATTTGACAAAGAGGAACTTTTAAAACTGCTCCAAAGTGGTGTAAAACCACTTATAATGGAAAAGTACCTTTCTTGCAAGAGGCTTTGTAAGTGAACAAGATGTACATTGTCTTTGATAAATCGCCAAATAGGTCAAACAGCCAGACCACCAAACGAAGGATTACAAACGAGTAGTTGGCGATCATTTTGATCGGTTTTGATATTGCAGTTAAAATAAGCAATAATTTTAGCGCAGTTTTGATTACTGGGGTCTTGATAATCATCTAGTACCATTTTTATACTAAAATTCATTTGAAATTTCCTAAGATTTCTTTCCTCCTAGTTAGGTGTCAAGCTCACAATTGCTAACACTCAAAAAACACATCTACTGGAATTTAAATTGTTTTAGTTAGTATGCACGCGTGTGGGATTTTAAAATTTTCTCAAAGTATAGATTGAAAAGACTAATATTAATTTTTTTTATTGCATTCATGCGTTATTTATGTTTTTGAAAAATCAGCAACACTATTTTAAATTCTCGAAAGAACTGTAAGAGTTATTTTTAAAGGAACTATTTTTATAGGAACTATTTTTAAGTACTATTTAAAGAAATGTCATTGCTTTTTTATATTTAACTGTACTGTAGACACAATAAAATTTCTTTTGTTAAACTAAGTTCTTTTTATATTTTCAGCATCTGAATCAGGGATTTCCTAATCACAGAGTTGTTTTTGAGATGAGAAATTCGATATAAAGTACTAGCGGTGCCCGCACGGCGTTGCCCGGGCTGAATTTCAAAAACGTCGCCTACGGCGCTGTCCTTGCTAAGAGTATAAAAAAAATCACCTGCGGCATAAAGCCTGCATTGTTTGAAAAACATCGTGTGTCTATTTGTCAAAAAAAAAAAAAAAAAAAAAAACACACATTAGACATTGTCAATGCTTGAAAAAGTAATATAACATGTAGAAGAATCAATTAAGAAAACTTGGGAACAATTCCATCAGTAGGGTCAGATTTGTCACCCAGAGGGTATTTAAAACTGCCAAATTGTAGCACGGCGTCATTTGTTGCGTTACTTTTCATCTGGAATGAGTCAGTCTTGGCGATGATCTCAGATTGATTGTAAGAATGAAATTGCAATATCATATTTATTTTATTTCCCAGCCATGGTGAACTGTTATCTCGCTAACCGAAAGATAAGTTTTATAATGAAATG
Organism: Octonoba sinensis; assembly: GCA_038502835.1. Lineage (NCBI taxonomy): Eukaryota > Metazoa > Arthropoda > Arachnida > Araneae > Uloboridae > Octonoba > Octonoba sinensis. The sequence continues at coordinate 20,517,860 of CM076601.1, read as the reverse complement.
AAGCTTTGCTAGCGGTACCATAGAGATGAAATAGTAGGTGATAATATTTATAGTTAAATGATACCGTAAACCATACCTAAAAAACGTATGCACAATTTTGTTAGTATTCTTTATCGCCGGTTTATCACCAACGCCTAATTAAAAAAGTCAAATTAAAGCGTGTCGTCATTCGCCACGTTATTTGAAGTCTAGAATAAACTATACGTCCGTAAAATTTTCGAGGCGATATTTATTTAAATGCTATTGCTAAATCAAGGAAATCGTAAAATCGGGGAGGCGGAACTTTTAATCAAGTTCAATCTCGAATTTAACAATTATTGCTAATTTGAGAAAATCTCGAAATCGAAAATATGCATTATTATTGTTTTATCTCTATTAAACTGAACTACTCTGAAAAATAAGTTTCATATTGAAACCTAGCGGTACCCGCACGGGGCTGCTCGTGCTGAATTTTAACCGTACCTAAGAAACGCAAGCACAATTTCATTAGTGTGTTCCGATTTATCGCCAATGACTCATTAAAACGTCAAATTGTAGCGTGTCATGTTCGCCACGTTATTTGAAATCTGGTATAAGCCAAACGAGGGAACCAACAACCCTTCAATGATACTCTTCAAGCATAGGGGTATCAAGGAGGGCCAGGTCCACACAGCAATGTAGGAAGGCTGTCGGTCACGAGCTGTCGTCGAACTTCACTTACCCGTGCCCGGGGAGGGCAGCCCTAAGGCCACGTGCTAAGAGGGTAAAGGAGTGAAGTTGAAAAGTATAAGCCAAACGTATTCCTATTCTGGCGATATTTAAATGCTATTGTTAAATCAAGGAAATCGTTACCTCGGGGAAACAATACTTTTATCAAGTTCAATCTCGAATTTAAAACCTATTGCTAATTTGAGAAAAACGTTAAATCGAAGCTATGCTTTATTATTGTTTTTCCGTTGAAAACTAAACTGATGTCTCTCTATTTTGAAAAATAAGTTTTATATTGAAATTAAGCTTACACTATTACCCGGAGTTGAGGAAACTGCTAATTATTATTTTTGGATCAAGCTAAGCCTTAAGAAATCGCACTAAAAGCTTATAACTGGCGTTCTTATCGACTTAGAAACCTAGAACAAATATTATCTTGTGCAGAAAAATTAGCGCTTTCGATCGATATATTACATTAATATGTGCAAGGTTTTTTTCACTCCCATATTGGGAATTTATGTGAACAATTGATCAAAATTGGAATAAAAAAAGAACTACCTGTAGGATATTTTTTTTCAGAAACCTTCGCAGGAGTGTACTCAACATCTTCCCAAAGTTTCAAGGCGATCGGATGAATGGTGTAGTAATGCATAACACACAAACACACATACATTCATTTATATATATATAGATTACATATGTCATCTTGTAACTCTAACGTATTTAGTAAAAAGAATGGCTACTGGCTACAGTATTAAAATCGTACTAGATTACTTATTCTACGGTACTTACATATTAACGACGTATTTACGTATAACGCGGCTTTTAACTGCCGCCAATCTACGAACAACGACTGTATGCGAACAACAGGATTGCTCTTTATTGGCGCTAATGCGGCCATTCAGCTGCGGTGGCTCTAATACGTAAGTACCTATTGTACATTACATTGAACAAAGGTACAGTAGACCGATATTTGTGTTTTATAATGTCAATTCAAAAACATCAATAAAAAAATTTCACCAAGCACTGATTTTTAAAATTTGGCAAAAATGTTCTTGGCGCTCTTTGGTCGATATAAAAGACGCCGTTAGACAATAGACAAGTACCAGTAGATCTTTAGAATGGACAGTTTGGGACCAATGCTTTTGCACCTTATAATTTATAAATGGGGGGGGGGGGACTGGTTGGAGATGCTTAATTTTTTTTTCGTCAAGTCAAACTACTATGCCATTTTGGGTTGCCGTTGTAGATATTTAAATATTTTTCAAAAGCATTGTGGCTTCATCGTTGGAGAACTTGATTTAGCAAAACAAATAAACAAAATAATTAACCATCACCAGCCGCCCCCCCCCCCCCCCAATCAGAAAAGGAATGATGTATATCTCAAAATGATTTTTAATTAAAAGCATTTTTTTTTAATTTCAGCGTAACAGGATATGTCTCCCTCCCTCCCCCCCCCCCCCCCCCACAAAAAAAAAACGAAGACAAGCAACTGAAAAGTGCTCTCGATAAAGTCATAAAATAAAATTAACAGAAACGTTTAGCAATAATCTTTCGTTCGGAACTTTAAAAAGTAGTGCTGCCATCTATGATTACAAGACCGAACTTCAATAAAGTTTGACGATTTGACTTGTGCCGCCATCTACCATTTCAAATTTAATAAAAATGTACGGTATGTTTATAAACACGGAAACGTTTAACTTGATACATAGCTTTCATTTCTCCTAGGGAGGATAACTAAACATTCGTAATTTTTTTTAGAAAATAAACATTTTAAGGAAAAGTAAGCACTTATAAGAGCGCTTATATTTTATTTTCAAATATAAGCACTTGCAAGCACCGCTACGTACCCTGTAATACATGAAGCTATATTTTAATTAGTTAGGAATGAATAAATGCATAGAGTAAGAGATGACAAAAAAAAAAATCCTCCACACTCTAAATTTGACCACTAAAGTGCTGCACCGCAAGTGGTACCACTTACATAGCTTTCACTGTAATGTATTTTATTATTGTTGGAGTCAGTACAAAACCAGCATATTAGTAAAACAAGCTTAGCAGAAATTACAAGTTCTTAAAGAGAAAAAAAAATTTGCATTTTATGAATTATTTATTCCTTTATCATTGTATTTATTCTATTATTATTACTTCTTTAATTTGTTTTTATTTATTTATTTACTTATTTTTTTTATTTCGGAAGCCAAAACAGAATTGACAAGTAAAAAGTGATTCAACAACTAAGTGTTGTGTAATTTCTGGCATAGCTCGGGGATAGCAAAATATATAATCATTCATTTTAAAATATCTATTTTATAGAGTGCATTTTTCACTCAATGCATAGTTTAAAAATTTGCAGCAAATGTGCTTTTCTAATTGAAAATAAGACCTTTAATGACCAAAAAAAAAAACATGCGGACTTACGTGTTTTGTAGGCAGCAGCAAGAGCAGAAGCATCTAAGGCATGATGAAAAGAATACACCGACTTTCCAAGAAGCTCGGAACTAGTAAATCCAAGAAAATCCGATATCCTATTGATACAATACATTATTACTCACACATTTAGATAACCAAATCTTACAATGACAGTTAAATAAAAGGAGTACAGAACTCCATGAAAAAGTATGTATGATAATGCTTAAAACTAAAAAATTTGATGGTGGCCAGTGGAAAGTAAACCCAAAAAAAGTTAGTCGCCACTTTGAAACTGTTGGTCGCCACATTTTTAAACCCTGTTTCAAACTGATCCCCTCCTTCCCCAAACGGGGCTTAATTTTGCATACAAACATGTGCATACATATACCTCAAACTACACTTTGTCACAAAATTACACAAAGCATTATTTTTAAAAAATAATAGTAAATTACAAACCTTTTCTAGTCGCCAGCTTTGGCGATCGACATCACATTTTGTGGTCACCAAATAAAAATGCACAGTCGCCAATGGCGAGTGGCGACCTCTAGTCTCAACCTTTAATATATGAGAAGGCAAATGGTGAAATGTGTGACATCCCAAAATTAAACAGTTAAGTTATGATTCAATGGGTTTTCCTTGCAAGGTTGCTAAGAGACCAGCCAAGTCAAAAAACTTGGGGCCCTGTTTGATGCTGAAGTCATGACTTCAGTGCCAACAATTCTTTGATGTGTACCGAGCAACCGTGAAAAAATACTCAGAAAAAAAAGTAACAAAACATAAAAAATAAAAAAGACCGATATATATAGGGAGCCCAGAGTGAGAAATAAAAGTTTCTAACAACCTTGACTATACTGTATTCTGTTTCATCCTAAGTTGACAGCATAATGAAAGGTTGAAAATACGATAATCCATTTTGAGAAGTGGTTCTCAGTTATTTTGAGGTGAAAAAGGGTATGGAATAATAAAATGATGCGAAAAAATGAATTTTGTTTTTTTTTTTTTCAATTATTCTGGAAATGTTAACTAATTAACATGTTTTACTCTTTTCCTTTGAAACAAACACAGGCACATGGCCTATAGGAGGCAAAGTCGGCATGTATAAAAACCCAATGAAGTTAGCATTTGTCTCTATGCTCGAACTAGAATTACATTTTGACTACTTCTAGTGAGTAGATTTGAATTATTACGTTAAATTTAATTTCCTGAACTTGTAAATAAACATTTATTTTTAATTTAACATTGAATTTACGTTTTCACTAGGAATACTTAGTCATGAAGGAGATTTCTTGAATAGTAAATATTTTTCAGAAATTGACAACTAAAGTACTTTTGTAAAGCATTGGACACATGTATCATAGTTTAAAATTTTGTGAAAAAAAATCAGTTTTGGTAAAATCTCTTAAAAACAGCATTATAGGAACTTGCATTATTACAGGGAAGATTTTTTTAAGTTTAGAATTAATAAATTCAGCTATTTTTGAAACTAATAATAACTATAAAGCTTCAGCAATATAACTACTCAATTATATGTTAACAACACAAAAAAAAAAAAAACCCATTCAAAGTAATTAACTGTGTCATTACACACAATTGTGATGCATATGTCTGTTCCTGCTGAATTATGTTTTGAAAACAAAATTCCAGATACAGTGGAGTATCATTTCTATGATGGGTAAAGGCACTATCAAAAATGTCATATAAACGATAACTTCCTATAAAAGATTGGCTAAATCCAAGACTGGGACCACATAAAACCTTGTATGAATGTAATCGTGTAAAGGATTGTCATATAAACGATACTCCACTGTATGTCACTGGCGTTGATAAGAAGGCAGGGTTCCCACTGTCCCAGCAGAATAAAAAATAGGGCCTTTGCAGGCCAATTTGTAACTATATATAGGGCCACTTTATGTACCAATACATAGTAATAAAAAAAAATAAAGACTAGGTATATACTTAGATAAAAGTTACACATATAATTCATACTCTCCCTTTCACACATATTTAATGACCACAGAAAAGATTACAAATGATTTCATTTAACATATTAAAATTTTTGACTTTTATTTTTTGCATCGTTTGTAAATACACAGGAAAGAAAAGAAAACAGTGGTTTACTTTTTCCCAGGTTGCTGGTCGCACTTTTAACTCAATTATTTTGAATAAATTCATGCTACTATTATTAATTATAAGCATTAGAAAAGTATTATTTTAAACGTTTTCTTTTAAGTTTCACTTATGGAAAAGCTTATCACGAAATAAAATCAGAGCTTTTGTGAACATTTTTTACTAAATATACAATTAATTGATAAACATTAAACTTCAAAAAAATTCATGGGTAATATGCCCTTGCAAAAAAAAAACGAGTATAACTAGGAAGATTTGAAAAAAATTTGAATTATGGGATAGGATTAGTTTAATTCGGAATCAAATTGGTCTTTTTTTTTTTTCTTTCTTTTCATCAATTTAAGATTAAAACATAGAGGATGGTGCATTTTTATTCACATTATTCAAGCAAATGCTAAAAAATAATGCCTTTGATTACTTTTTAGGGCTTTTATCTGCTAGATATGGCCTTTAGAGGGGCCTCTACAAACCAATCTCAAAAATAGGGCCTTTATAGGGCTTTTTATGGTCCGTGGGAACTCAGGGGGGGGGGGGATAAAACCCTCCTGAAATGGGGAAGATTGTCTAGAATTTGACCAATTTCCCTGTAAAACAATGAAATTAGCTCACTTCTCCGGAAGAAACCCCATTAAATGTAAAATGGTGAAGGTTGTCTAGAATTTGGCCAATTTTTCCTGTAAATGAAATTAGCTCACTTTTCCCGAAGAACGTCCATAAAATGGTGAATATTGTCTAGAATTCAAAGCCGTATTCAGAGGGAGTCCTCCGAAATCCCGAAATTTTTCGCAATGTAGCATATATTCCTCCTTGAAACGTTCCTCAACATAAGTTTTTCAAATTCAGCCAACCCCCCCCCCCCCCCCCCGAAAAAAATTTATGGCTACGTCCTTGCTAGAATTACTAATTTTTTCTGTAAAACAATGAAATTAGATCTCTTCTCCCAAAGAAACCCCACTAAAATGGTGAAGATTGTCTAGAATTTGACCAATTTTTCCTGCAAAACAATGAAATTAGCTCACTTCTCCCGAAGAACCGCCAACCCCCCCCCCCCCCCCCAAAACTGGGTCTAGCTACGCCACTGCAGTACATCATTTGAATGTGCATACAAGCAGTGATCCAATATAAACAAAATTAAGAACTCTCTCTCTCTCACCGTTCATCAATGTGCGTGAATTTCATGTCTGGACTGTGACGGCTGATGAATATCTCTCTGTCCAATGGCACGTCGATCTGAGCAGGATGGGGTATGTTTTTGCCAATAAACACCAAGTAATATGCTGGACTCTTTTTGTCATCATCGACACAAAGCGGCCTGTCGAACCTGTGGCCAATGTAGTGGATTACCTAAAAATAGAAACACATCTCATTGAGAATTTTATCCACATTCCATGTGCTTTACATAGATACAGTAAAACACGGCTAAGTTTCCGTTTAAGTAGTTTTCCCGTTTAAGAAGTTTTTAATTTCAATACCAGATTCATTTCCATCTCCCCAATGTTAAAATTGTCCATTTAAAAAGTTTGGATTTTATTTTGTTCCTGCTTAATATGATTTCCTATAGGTCAATTTTTTCTTTCAAATCACCACTTTAGACTTTTAAAGTTTTTTTTCTTCCCGTTTTTTTCAATCCATGCAGTTATTCTTCTTTTTAATGGAAAAAAGATCAGAAGAAGATTTAGGAAAGCTGTTTTGGTCAGCTTTTCTCAAGGGTACTTTTTTCTAAACACTAAAAATTCGAAGAAAACAGGTGGCAGAAATTATTGGTCAGTTGTCACGAGAACAATGATGACTGATAAGGGAAGAAAGTAATGTTTGTAGAATCTTCTATGGGGGTGTCTATTTTATGTCTAATTTAAGTATTTCCAAACAATATTGTGTTTAAATATCATAAAGTAAATTAATTTTCAAACATAGAGCCTAACAATTTAAGAAATTTTACCGCATAAGAAGTTTTTTCTCTTGGTCCCCTGGAAAACTTCTTACAGGGGTTTTATTGTATATTCATTGCAGGAAAAAAAAGAGCTAAACTCGCTAATCAATTTATGTCCAGGTTCTTTAAAATACAAAAATCATAGATGTAAGTAGTAAGACATGAAAGTCGGCATGTGGATAGCATTTCACTGAATATTTTAATGTTTATTGGAATAAAAATGCACATTTTAGCTAAGTTAAATATGATAATTACAGTGCCAGCTTTGAAAAGTATCTTAAAAAAAAAGAGTTTCTTTAAGAAATAAAAACAAAGTAAAAGTATCAGTATGTAGGGATGCCACAGAAGGGATTATGGAACAAGTTTCACCACCAATTTTTGGGAGGCTTTTTTTGACTTTGTTTTTTGTATGCATCAGATATTGAATAGTTGACTAATTTTTACACATTTGTAATCTGATTTGGTTATTGCGGGAAGTATCTGACTACCCAGAGTAGAAAACATGATTAATAAACTTAATAAATTAGTATGTTTTGAAAATATATGTAAATTACGAACTTACTATGTATTTGCAAGCTGTGGGGTGTTTAAAATATCTATAGGATTTGAAGGTTTCAAACATCAAAGTCAGAAATCAGGCACATATTTATCAGGCAAAGAATGTGAGGTACACAATACGTGTAAAAGTCATTGAACTAAAGGGGGAGGGGAATTTGGCCCATTGAACTTTAGTGTGGGGGATGGCCCTCTTGTCAGTATGGAACACAAATCTTTCTTTCTTCATGAAATCACAAATTTAAGAACCAGAAATGACTCTTCCTTACTTGGTATGCTGAAGACTTCAAGTTCATGGATCTCCCTTTAGATTTCATCGTGGATTTCATTCTCACGAAAAGAGACTCTGTTTCACTCTCAGTGGCATCAGGATCCCTTTTAGGAGAGGATTTGGAAGCGAGAAATGTTTTAATCTCTTCGTGGTCGCAAGGATGGGAGAACTCGTAGACACTATGCCCTATCATGTCCACCTAGGAAGCAAATTCAATTAATTACATTAGTGTATATTAGCATAAACAAACAAAATAAAAAAGGACAATACATAAATAAACAACTATTATCAATTTAACTACAAAATATAATATAAGGGTTTTTTTAATGAGATTTATGTGCTTTTTTGGTCATTTTAATATCTTTAAATTACCAATTATGCAGATATTTATTAAAATTTTATCCATCCCCCCTCCCAAACTGCCCTTTAGGTGTGAGTCATGTTCAGGATTGTAAGGTAACTTAAATTAATGATTTGGCTGGTACAGATTTTAATTGCATTAATTTATATGTTATAACACTTAATTAACTTTTTCACCAACGGGCTGGGACAAATAGTCCCAGAGAAAATTCACTTTTTGCTCCAATATTATTAGTATATTTATGGTATTCTGAGATTTTCCCCGTAGTACAATGCCTATACTTTTCTCTACCAGACCCCTACCTGTTAGCCGAGGCCTTAGGATTGCTTACGCACGGGGAGAGGTAGTGGGGTCTACGGATTTTACATGCACATATCCCCAAGTATACATGGTGGTCTTTAGTGGGTATCGAACACGCGACCTTCCAAGTGGAAGTCCGACGTGCTAACCACTAGGCTACCACAGCCCTCCAATGCCTATACTAGTATAAATTTTGTTCTGCAGCAACAATATACAACTAATGTGTCTATTAACAAATATATGATAACAGAAGGATGTGATAAAGGTGTATTAAATTATTTATCAATCTCTCATACTCAAAGGGTTAAATGGCATAAGACAGCAGTCCTCAGTTTTGCAGCTGCGTCCACCAGGAGCATATGTAAGACTTTATTTCCCAAACCAAACATTAAGAAGTTTCCAACTTCAAGTTTCAAAATATTAAAATCTTCGTTCAAAATGAGTAGCTTTGGATTATCTCAGGACCCCTGTCGATACAATGACACCTAATTCTGCTCTTTGTCAAAAACTTAGCCCTTCTCCTTAGATTATGTAGAGTTTTAAAAGTCGGGAGTCAAAATCTAGCTAACCTTGCAATTCTCGATTGAACCCTTTTGAAAAAGGTGATATAATTGAAAGTGCTTTTTCCTGGTTTGAATAACAAATATAAGTATATTGAGCTAAGGTCAATTCAAAAGAATATGAGGGGGGGGGGAGATGATTGCAAATGACAGTTTAGAAAAAAATATCCAATGTGAAAAAGGTATTTTAAGAATTCCTACTCGGAATTACAAATTATTGAATGAAACTTAGCTTAATTATTATTACCTGTGAAAGTCCAATAAATTCTTCTACATTTTCTGATAAATAAATAATGTCGCCTTCTTCAGACAGAACAAGAAGAAATCCATTCAGAACTGTAGCATAGACAGAATCCACAGGGGAGATGGGGAGGGTCATGCCAGAAGCTGAAACAAGAAAAGCAATAACTATAATACAAATTCAAATGTAACGCTAAAATATTTTTTTAACATTGAGAACATATTATTAAGGCTGGTACTTTTGTGGTGGAAAAAACCAAGACAAAAATGGCAAAAAATAGTTATTGTTCTTGAAGAATGTGCACTATGGTCTACTATTTACTGTTTTAAATGCTAGAAATAATTGAATTAATTTTTTGGTATTATTGAATATCTTCATGAACTGTCCCTAATTCTTCAAAAAAAAAAATTTGTGGGAAAGCATCTGGAGCTTCTGTGTTCTTGCTTCAACCCAAATCCCTCGACCTGATACAGTAGAATTCCCAATGCAAAACTTTGCACATGCTTTATGATTATGCAGTATTCACAACAAAACTTATCAGACAGTGGTGTAGTGTGGGGGTCCAGGGGGACAGTGTCCCCAACCTTTTTATTTTAACACAAGCATCCCCCCACTTGTTTTGAATTTTAACACAAGCGAACCCCCACTTTTTGATGTTCTTATATACGTAAGCGTCCCCCCCCCCCTTGTTTTCCAGGCTTACATCACTGGTATCACAGATGTAGCAAAATAAAGAGGCTTTTAACTCAGTACTTACGTGCAAGAATCTTCATCATATCTCTGACCTTGAGATATCCAACAGTTAGTCGCATGACAGAAGCTTTATCCAATGTGGAAGATACTTTGGGAGCCAATGGCAGTTGTGAGGAAAGGTCGGAGAAAATTTCCGACTCTTTGCTACGCCTGCAGCGGGCGGCATCACGAGATTTCTCCTTTCGCTTCTCAGAATTTCTAAAAAATAGAAAAGAATTTTTCCGTTAGATCACAGAAAAAAAGAGCTTTAAAAAGAAATCTCATTTGGCCAAATTTGAAGCATGTAATTTATGAATTAATAAATTAACTTTGTGTACAAGTAAATTGACAAAAAATATTTTCACATAATTAAAGCACAAGTGAGCATCAAAATGCAGACATATGTTTCGGAATCAAAAACATCCAAAAAATGTGGATTTTTTTTTTCATCTGGAAGCTCTACTAACGCATTGAAAGAAGGATTCCAAGCAATCCCGAAACATAGGTCTGCATTTTGATGCTCATTTGTGCTTTAATTACGTGCAAATATTTTATGCGTGTTATTTATGATCATGATTTTTTTTTCTACCAGATTTTGTGCATTAAAAAAAACTTACAGAATTATTTATCTAAAATAAACAAAGTATTTTCTGTATTCACAAAAATGTAAGATTATTTTCTTCCATAAAAAGCACCTATGAAAACAGCACTAGTCTTATACCTGCAGCTTCACATATAATCAGTGTGATAAAACGTGAATCAATGATCAAAGGGTTTAGGAAGTACAGTGTTGCAAATAAGATGAACCTGACTTGAAAATAATTAACTTTGAAAAGACTGTTGCATTAGTAATGAAGATAAATAGGGAAAGGATGAGGAATAGGTGGATGAGCAGGAATAATTGCTAATTACAATTTGTAAGCTAAAACAGAAATGTTGATTTTTTATTTTATTTTACAGCTTATTAAAAAAATCATTAATGAACCATTGTTAAATTTACAAAAGTTTCATAAAAGTTTCGAATCTAATAAAAAAATTCATTGTTAAACCATTTTCTATGAAAAAATTAATTACTGAATTATTTTTAACTTTACAGCACTTTCATAAAATGTTCAGAACATAACATTTTTCATTGGAAAACCCCTTACATTTTATCGACATTAATACATCAACTCATTGAAATTCACACAAAAATTGTTTTCCCTTCTGCAATGAATTAATATGAGAGCATAAATAAAATGCAACAAGTTACTGTATTTGAATTTGCAAAAATTAAAATCAGATATTTTTTTTATCACTAAAAACACCTTTTTTTCAAATACGGTAAGTTTTGGAAGATAATGAATGCATCTTTCTAGTGAGATTTTAAAATTGATAAACAATATTGAGTATAAAAAGGGTTTTCAAAAGAATTAAGAAATTAAAAGAAAATTTCAACCAACAAATTTTTCAAAAAATATTTGTGCCATTATAATTTGATAGCCCTAAAAGCCTACAGCGATTGCCAAATTCGCTAAGTGGAGGAGCCCTGTTTCTTTTTTAATTTTAAATTTAGCATTTGTAGAATATGATTATGCAATGCAGAAAGGCCGCAAGCTCCTCCATAATCATGGAAAGAAATTCTAAAATTAAAAAACATACACAGCAATTTGTCGATTATTGAAAAAACAAAGAAATAAAATGGAAATGTAATAATAGCATTACAAACAGTTTTATATCTATAAAAGTCGAAATACAGATGGCGCCACGAGATGTCAAAGAAGTTTAGAACAAGATGTTTTTTGAGTGTGCATCGCGCAGACTCGAAAGTTCCGCCAGGCTAATGATGAAAGAGTAGAAACTTTCAAGCACTAAGCATTGAAACATCAAAAGGAGAGCGAATTCACAAATCACAGAAGCGTTGACAGAAGACTGCAGCTCATGAAAATTGAAGCGGAATTCGTTTACATGGATGGCAGACTCGATCCCAAGTCGGCCTTGATAGAATCAGACTAAAAGGCAGACGGCTTTTGACGAAAGCGTTTGTTCTTTACTTTAGAAAAATAGACCTCAGATTGTGTTGCTCTCTATTCCACCGCACAGTCACATATGGTTAATCGTTAGTGAAGAATTTTTTTTTTTTTTGAATATTTGATACATTTTTGATTTGCATAGTAATTATGGACCATGGGAGATTCTGATCAGAAAATTGAAACTTAATTCGACTTTACGAATAAATTTTACAATTAATTAATCTTAGGATTAGGTTGACGATAGAGTTTCCAACCATTCCAATTATTAAAGGACACTACCGCTTTTCAACCTATCTTCCATATTTTAGTTCAGTTCTCCCGTTTTTTAGCTCCCCACCCCATCTTTTTTTTTTTTTTTGAAATTGTTCTTAATTATTTCCCAATGTTTTAGCTGAATTTTAACATTTTGATTTCTGTGCAAAATTCTTCGCAACCAATATTATCACTTGGAAACCGTTAATTTCATATTTTACTATGCATAGAATAAATAATATATTATTTAAGAGAAAATTAGAATTTTAGCTCTCGTCCAACATTGATCACCCATAAATCAAAATTCGTTATTGCGAGATTTTCATTCAATTACCCTATGAAATCGGCGACAAATTTGCATGAACTTCTAAAGATATCTAATATTTTAATTGAATTTTCTTAATTTCTTCAAGGCATAAGTATGACAACATCGAACACGTGCTTCGCTGAAAATTCGCGTGCCGTGCGTTACAATCCTTTTGCATCCTATAAATATTTGATTTGTTTTAAAAGTTAGAAGGCATTTTAACATATGCTACTTTAAGTAGTCACCTAATTACATAATTTTTACTTTAAAATCGTCATGCATACTTTTTTCGAAAATTTCCTGTTAAGTTCAGATTTTTTTTTTTTTTTTGCTCAGAATCACCCATGTTAAGGGCATCAAAAGATAAATTAAGGCAAAGAAATGTTTTGAAATTTTAGGGAGTTCTGATACTTAATATAATAATTTCATAACTGGAGTAAAACTAACGAATAAATTAATAATCATACACGCAAATGTATTTAAATTAGCAGTTTTGTTTACGGAAGATAAAATTTAGTTTGGTAAAAAAGAATGAGATTTATAGGTGCAGAATATATATGATAAAACATAGTTAAAAGGATCAAACTGAAATATGGAAAGATCTCGCAAAATAGTTACCTTAATTTAGGTGCTTTCTCAGGCGAACTTTGTATGCGACGCTGATTTTTTAATATTGACATAATGAAATAGTACCTATATAAACTCAGCTATAAGTGAAAATCTAAAGCATTATTCGTTTTTCGATGCAGTGCAGTAGTTAGAATGCTAACTGAATTCGGACGAGTGGAAAAATTCTTGGAGCTCGTTTTGTGGGACTAGACAAAAGCTTTCTTCAGAAGCAAGTTTTTAGGCAGGGGGGAAAAGGGACCATAGATCATGTGATCAAGGGACACCAGCCTGAGCCGATACCCCAAAGCGGAGTTTCCCAACCGGTGGTTCGCGAACCCGCAGGGGTTCACGTGATGTCGAAAGAGGGTTCGCAAAAATGTTCCAATGACGGAATTTTTGAATGCTAACATAAACAAAAATACAATCCGCCATCACCACACTGCAGTAGGATTATCAAAAGCCGATTGGGGAAAAAAAAGATCCAAAAATGGAACGCATGTTGTTCATACTAAACGTAAAATCAAGTAAAAAGACTGCATTGTTTAATATATTATATTATAAAATACCGTTTCTTCGAATGTTTACTAACAATCATTTCCTAGCTTATGTAAAACTTTATTACCAATTTATTAAACAAAGTGTGGTCGTTTTGTACGTATTGTCTTGAAAACTTTAATGTTTTTTTATATGTTTTTTGTCTTTACAAACTTCAACTAAGATACTAAGAATAACAATAAAATTAAAGTTTATATTTCTAATGCATTCTAGGACTCGTGTTGAAGACCCCTTTACCACTTAGTCGTTATTTCTTGCGAAAGATTTCACTGATAGAAACTCAATCGTTTATTGAGGCAAACCTGTCGTTCAAAATCACCCCCCCCCCCCCCATATAATTACAAGAATAGAAAGCGACCTCTCAAATGATCTTGCCTCACAAGCAGGCTTATATCACCTGTGCCCGCAAAAGAGCACGAACTAAAAATACCACTACGTCACAACGATCTCGTAAATGTTTGCAAACAATCGCACGCTCGCGCAGCAGCTAAAAAAAAAAACGAGTCATAAAAAATAATAAGCCATATTTAAATTCGCAGGCACGTCACCTACAAACAAAATCGGCCGCAGACTAGTAGGTCGGTCAAAGACTCTGGTTCTCAGATGAGACGAAGGAAAACAAAACAAGTCTAGTAGTGTATCAGTGCGCGTGCACGTCAACCAATAGTACACCCGAAAGGGTGTTTCCTGAAGGTGTGTCATCTTACTTCCGTGGAGTTTCCAGCAGATAATTTGCCTATCATTTGCGAATGATATATGGAAACTCCCGGGAAAAAATAATACTAGTTTCGTTTTCGTGGAAGGAAATTAGCAGTTTTCAAACATTTTCCACAAGCTCTTGGATATTTTCATGCGTGATATAAATCACGAGCGCATAAAAATAGAAAATAGCGAAAAATCGGAAAATACGCGTAAAATTCATATTTTGTACAGAAAAAAATTCCCTCATGTGTCTGAATACTACAGTCAAACCCCGTTAGCGCGAACCCTCTTAACGCGAAATGAATGCAATTCCCCGTCAGATCATCTAAGAACTAGTGCTAAATTAATCGTTTAAGACGAAATTCATTTGAGCGAAATCCCGTTTAAGACGAAAAACAAAATTTTTCAGTTGAAAAAACCACAGGTAAATAAAAGTTACTCTCCCATTCTGATAATTGTTTTTTACTCTCCCATTCTGATAATTGTTTTTAATACTAGTTTAGTAAATTTCATATAAATTTCCTAGTCCATGTATAAATATAAATTCGTATGTGTATGTGTATATACGTGCATTTTTGTATAAATATACTTTTAGTTCCTATATTTTCTGTATCATAAGAAACAAACATTTAAATTCAAAATCCTGCAACCATAAAATTCCAATCAATCAAAATGGACCCTTCACAAAATTCCAAGCTTCCAAATCGTACTTTTCACACCATTATTTATTATAAAAGCGCAAAATAATAATAAAATTTTTCATCACTACATATTTAAATTTTAATTGTTCACCAAACTATTTGATTTTCCACAAAAATTCCCAAAAAAAAAAAAAAAACGGACCCTGTTAGAAAATGATGGATCGACCCCTGGTTTTTAAAATTTAAATAAAAGATGCAAGTAGTGTTGACTCTAAACAGAAAGGACAGCAGGACGGAGACAGAACAGAAGAATTAGTAAAAGAAAAATAATAATAAATGGTTAAAAAATCGCAAATTTTCTTGAGAACATGGAAATCGAAAGAATCTCTCTCATCCCCCACTCTTGTCCTTTTAGGAAACCACAGTCAACAAAATTCGAGAACACTACTCTATTTACTTTTCTTCATAATCAGGGTTACCAAATTTAAATACTGCAAGAACGGAACGGTGGGGGCCGACCGACGAAAAGGGGGGGGGGAGGAATCGTTCGACTCCCAGGAGGCGTCTGATATCCGGTATTCGACTGGTTTTTAAATATCCGAAATTCGTTCCGACCACTACACGAAAGATCCGGTTATCCGGAATGACACCTTTGATTTGTTTATATTTTCAAAACATGCTAATAGAATTCTATAAACCAAACATGATATGCCGGATAATCGGATCTTTTATGATGTAGCCGGATTGGATTCCGGATATTTAAACATCAGTCTGATTCCTGATACCTTCTGTACTTTTCTCCACCAGACGCCATAACCACTTAGCCGAAGCCTTTGGGTATATATACCTTCTGTACTGGTCCAGGTCGTCCACCCCAAAAGGCGGGGAAATCGAGTTTCCGAGGGATTTTTAAACATCCGAAATTCCATCCAACCACTGCACAAAAGATCCGGCTATCCGGTATGTCAATCTTGATTTTTAAAATTTCATTAATTAACATAGTTTGAAAATATGTAAGTTAACAAGTTGTTGCGTATATGGAAGCTGTAGGATCTTTAAAAAACTGTACAGAATTAACATCAGAGCCGGATATCCGGTACGGATTTGTCACACAAGGTATACCGGATATCCAAAATCCGAAAAATTATTAATTCCGGCAAGAACACGAGACTTTTGCCGCCCCGTGTTGAAGTTCCCGGGGACGAGGGACAATTGCTCAGAATACGGGACTGTCCCGTAAAGTTTGGCGACGCTGTTTATAATGCTGTAACTGTAGCATCGATGATGAAATAACACGCATTCCCGCTCACTGGTAAATACCGATTTGAACAAAAGGCAACGCAAAAAGCGATGAAATATTCTGGAAATCAAATCTAGAGCATGTTTACACATATCGATAAAACGTAACGCCTGAAAGATAGATTGGAAGACAAGAAGTTATTTCAGAGAACAAAAAGCGTTTTTATTCCAGGGTGACATTTGGAACGACACGTGAAAAGATTTATATAGCAACAGTTAAAGTTAAGAGCATTAAAAACACTGAAAGCACTTTTAAGCAATGACAGTACATATAAAATAGATTTTCAAAGAATATAAAGAGCCTTATCCTTTTCAAAATTCTAAATTTTGGAAATAACTTTTCATTGTGTTTCTACTTTACTATTGCTATATAAATTACTGTTTTACTTTACTCTTGCTTAACACTAGATTTACCAGACAGTCATTTTGACTGTTTCGAAGCTTCCATTTTGCGCCATTTGTTACTTATAATGCAACTTTCAATTGCATTGGCTTTCCCAATGCACGCCAAGTAGGACAAGTGAACGTGACTGAAAGTTTTATTAGAATTAGTAGCAAGTTGGTGTAAAATTAAAGTTTAGAAATGGTTCAAAACGACCCAGCGTCTAGTGTTAAATTTTTCATACTTAATTTTTTATACAATGGTCGGCAACGGCAACCTTTAGAAGCTAAAGAGTCGGTACTACCATTAAAGTTGAGGAGAATTTTCTCCTAAGAGTTCTGGTTTAATAAACGCGTTAATGCAATTTATTTAATAATCAGCACACCACCACCACCATATGCACTTTTATCACACCGTGGCACTTACTCATTGGCAGTCTTCGATTCCATCACTTAAACTGAATTTAACTAGAGGACCATAATTTGTTGATTGGTTGATGTCATGAATAAAACGGGAAAACTGTGCGTAAAGCCACAGCAACAGGGAAGGAAACATGGAACTTTTTGGCGGTCGCAGTCGGTTTAAAATTTTAGGGTATAAGATTAAAGTAAGAGTTTTAGATAAGGGCGCAACGTGCAAACAGTTTTTTTTTCTTTCTGGGGGGGGGGAGGAGTTTTTTAGGAATCATCACACGCATTTATTTCAACACAGTCAAGTCAGACTTTGTTTGGGTAGACTGAATTATTGTGAATATTGCGTAACAGAGAAATGTGAGAAGCCTAGAATATATCATGAATATTAAGATAGTATAAGTTATTGAAGTTTTTGAAAATAAAAATATATTCCATTTCAATGCGTTAAATTTTAATAGATCTTTTAAAAATAGATATGTAAAAAACACCTATAAAATAAAAATATCAATTTTTTTATAACATTTAAAATATCTTAATGAAGCTGTTTTGAGCAAGGTAAATGTTCACTAGACAATAGTATTTCTTTAATTTAAATTAAATAATTAGTAAAATAATGCTAATGCTTACACTAAAACCTGTCATTTCTATTCCACTTGTGGGTGAAATTCTGAGTTTTATTGCATTAAAAACAATACAGTAAACACATTGATTTTAGATTCTTAACAAACAGAATTAAATCTTACAATCTAGATTAATGTGTGGAGTTGGTGTTTTACTTTGTGAGTACTTTTAAAATGTACAAATACTTTCTATTACCATCTTTTTTTAGAAATTTTAATATTAGGTATTTGGCCCTAAGACATTGGCCGAATATTCTGCTTCAGCCTGGAAGAAATGGCCGAATATTCGGCTTCGGCTACTCAGCCAAATCACTACATCCCTACACTTTCAGCAAAAAAAAGTTTCCCAAAATATTGCTCATAATTTGTTGAAACTAAAAACATCACACACATATCAATGCAGCGAAAACAAGATTAAAGTATGTACAACTCATAAATAAGCAATAAATCAAAAGTATCCAGAGTTCAACTTCACAAATTCCCGGTAAACAAACAACAGCTGGAAAATATCATTAAGTAGAAAACGACAGATAAACGGACGATCTTCGTCATGTAAGAAAAAGAAAAAAAGTTTGGATAAAAAGAAACTTGAAATAATAATAATAAAAAGTCACCATGACGTTTTTGGGCAGTCCCTAATCTGCAATCGGAAGAATGGTTTTCTTTTTCTTCTCTTTTTTTTTTCCTCTACTCATCTTGGGAAAAAGAGAGGGAAAAAAATTTCCTCAACAGGGCATTAGGGAAGAATTTAGGAGGTTGTCAGTTGAGATATTTAGAAATAACTCAGAATGACGTGGGGCTAGATTCGTCTTTCTTGACATTTGTCAAGAGAGCTGTGCAAGCATTTAACTTACATTAATTAATTCCGCGTAGAAAGCCAATAACTTGAAAAGAAAAGCTGAACTTATTACATAATTGAAATATGTAGTACTTAGTCATTGCTTGTTTAAATTTAATTGGAACAGAGAATACAGTAAAATCCCGTTATACCGCGCCTCAGTATACCATGGAATCGGATATACCGCTGTGACTATCATGTCCCCCGACGGTTAAACCACCCATTATCATTGCCATTTAAAGGGGATTCCTTATTTACCATTTAGCTGGTTTAATATGGAATGACCCCAGCCACTGTACCTATACTTCAGAGTGTCAAATATCCAATATGATGTCAACCGCAGCACCAAAGGGAGTCTTACCTTAGAAAGGTTTTTTGTCTATAATATACTTGATAAAGTTTTAGGAACGTATTAAACAATGACATTTATGAAAATGTCAAGAAACGTTCTGACCGTCGACAGGGTGGGGTAGTGGTAAGGCCCAGATCTCGTACGCCCAAGATCGCAGATTCGAACCTGGCCCCGAGTCGGTGGATTTTCAAGATGCAGAAAATCGTCTGCGCCCATGTCGCATGATTGTGCACCATGTTAAAGATCCCTTGAGTATCCGTTTGAGTTGGATACTCTCGTCTAAATTAAATACCTAGTGCAATTCGCATCAAATGAGAACTCAGGTGCCCCCACCAGGGGAAACTGAGCGTCTAAATTCTCAGTGGCAATGGCACCCACCGATAGTGGTGCTACTTGAAAAAATGGATGCCGATTAGCGGGGTACGCACTAGGTCTGCAAAGGTTCATGACTTTACGCAGCCCCATTAGAAAGAAAGAAAGAAACGTTCTGACCGCTAGACTGCAAGGGGGAAGATTGTCAATTACTGGTGCCTCAAATCTCTACTTGACACCTCATTGTCAAAGAGGTGTCAACTAACGAACGCTACTAACCACATGAGCGTTCCGAACTTTTAAAGCTCCCCCATCGAACATCTTTATTCTAATGTTCTCACGGAAAAATCTAGTCTTATACTATAAAAATGATTATTTTTATAGCTTCATCGCAAAAACTCGAAAAATGAACTTAACATACAATGGCTCGAAGGTACAAATATATTTTATAATGTTTTAGGAACGCATTGAACAACTGCATTTATGAAGTCAAGCTAGTTTCACCTTAATCCGAGGATCAAGTAAACCGCACTACCACTAGGCCTCAAGAGGTAGATGGACAACAGCTGATACCTTTCAAAAATTGACATTGTCAATGAGGTGTCAACTACAGATAATAGAAACTACACTAACAGAGCCTACAGCAGTGGTTCACAACCTTTTTTGTGCGATGCCCCATATTAGCCTGAATAAAATTCTTATGCCCCCCTATGTAGCATGCATAATTTTTAATATATTAAAAAATTGAATTGAGTACTTAAGAAACTTTAATGATAGGTTTTAGCAAGAAATCACTTGGAAACTGCTAACGAAACGCAGTAAGTAAATTTTCAAAACATATAATGAAAAACTGAACTTTAAATGTCAAATAATTTTTTAAATGATTTTTTTATAATAGTTTATTATTTTAATTTAATGCCGTCTACCGCAGGGAAGTTTACTCGACGACGCCAAACACCCAAATGATATTTTGGTTTCGTCTAGCGAAATTATATCTAATAATTATTTAACGCAATTATTTAAGAATTTGTTTTTTCCATTGAATTCGGCACCGAAATCTAGCATTGCATTTAAATGGCTGGGAGCGAAAGGGTTAAACTCGTGTCGATTCCATTTTCGAATTGCCCCCCCTTAACAAACAAACTGCCCTCCTGTGGGGCGTGGGCCCCACGTTGGGAAACACTGGTCTACAGGGTCCTTGCTGGGTCGCTGCACTCTATAACGTTTTAGGTTGCTTAACAAATATCTTTAACGAAAGCGGCAAATAGTGATAATTAATAAGATGTCAACTAAAGCACTAACAGACAGGTCTATGCTTTACTCAATCTTCCTAATGTAAAGGCCACTTCTTCCACTTGTAGAGCAGCAAAAAAAGTGGAAAGCATCCAGATCAAAATCTCACTGCCGGAGTCTTCTTCATTTTGGCGAAACAAGAACTGTTGCTAAATCCCTGTAATCAACCCACAACTCCAGCCCCATGTGCATAAGGTAAGATGCTTAAAACCGCAATTCACCTCATCTCCCCCCCCCCCCCCAAAAAAAAAATAATGAGTAATAATAATAAAAAAAGCCTGTAGTTTCATTTCAAAACAAAAAAAATTCCCTTGAACATTATGCAAGACTAAAAGTAATTAAACTGCAAGCATATCGTTCTTGTCTTTTACGATATTGAATAAAGCGCCGCGGGAAAGAGGCTGTTGACGCAAACCCAACTTCAACTCCTTAGTTTCCGGAGCACGCGTCACATCAAAGCCACTCATTAACTTCACCTTCATGTTGTATTTCCTCCTCCCGAGACCACGATATACGAACACCATCTTCCTCGTTAAAGAAAGTAAATGGGATCTCAAAGATATAAAACCTTTTTCCTTCCCGATTAGCCATCGAGAACGTACGATTATTAAATTTGTTCTATTCATGACTCCACAGGTCATTCTTTGCAACGTATTTCATTTATGTTTTGATGTTATGAATCTATATTTGAATCGAAATGTTACAGCTAATACGCGGACAAATTTCAAAAATAGCGATAAATGAAATTAGTAAATTTATTGCAAGATAAAATTTCTTGGGAGTCATTCATAAATGACATCACGTTTTAAAGGGGGGGGAGGAGGTTCAAGAAAGTGTGACAGTTTGTGACAAGGGGAGGGGGTAACAAGAAGTGTGACATCGTACATTTTGATTTCTATAAAAACGTTTAAAATCAGCAAATTAAACCTATTTTATGCTAATGTAATATAGCGTGACATGTGACAAAGGGGGGGGGGGCAGGGGTTATGTTGAAGTGTGACACTTTGTGACAAAAGGGGGGAGGGGGGTTAAATATATTGAAAAAAGTGACATCATTTGTGAACGGCCCCTTGTATAATCAAACATGACTCTTTCTCTCATTTGTTGTTCTGCGGCTGATGAAATGAAAAGTTATGTGAAAAAATTTTTAAAAATTTAGAGGATTTAATGTGGTATTAGTGTTTCTTTTGTTAACCTGTGCGTCAATTAATGTTTGCTTTTGATGCATCGGAATAAAATTTTGATAAAGGGCCGTATACAAATTAAAATGAACACCAAGTTCTAAAAAGTTATGTGGAATGCTTGACAGCAGAATTGAATTCAGGTTGCCCAAATTAGCGTAATTCCAAAATTTAAGTAAAATCAGACCATTAGAACCGAAGATATTAGAAAGGAGAAAACCTTTGGTTTCAGTATTCTAATTTATAGGTAGAGGGTCAGGAAACCATGACAACAAGCATTTATGTACTTTAAAAAGTAAGAACTAGATTATCCATAATAATGCGTAAGCTTAGGGTATTTTCGGGTATGTGATAGCGAAATACTGTGGTTTCGTCAAGATTTCTGACTTTTATCCAGCACGCAGAATTTTATACATTCAGCAGTGGTATACGGCCCCTAATGCGACAGCAAAATCTATTTTTACGCATAGCATTTTCTGCTGCATATTTTAAACTGAAATTTTGTATACCCATATAAAAGCCCATCTAGATTGATTTTTCATCAAAATATAAAAAGGTTTGAGATCATAATTTTTTTCAAAAATTAATTAATTAATTGGTAAAAAATATTATATTAATATATATTCTGGACCTTGAAAAACACGTTTTTATTGCTGGGATAGCTCATATTTGTATGTAAAAAAAAAACAATTTTAGCCACAGCCATAGCAGTTTAGATATTATATTCAAAAATATCAGAAAACTTTGTAACATTCTGAGACGCGTTTTTCTCAATTTAATTCTGAAGCAATGGGTGAACGGAATCACACGAAAATTGGTATACTAACTCAAATAATTTATGTTAAATACAAATATGTAATAAAAAGAGGGGGATATCATTAAAAATCTTAAAGTTAATGCTCAATTTAATATGAAGACAATCCCTTAACAAAACTCTAATAACAGAATTGCATGGAGTTCATTATTAATGATAAAATGACATAGTTCACGTGTCTCTAGTGTCAGTAGTATCCAAATACGAAGGAATATTTCGTTTTTATCCCCGACTGAACCGATAACGATCTTAAGCGAAAAAATAACTCAATACTTTATTAAACAACAAGTATGTATTTTTTCGTGTGCAGGCATAACCCTTTTTTTTTTTTTACAATGAATGTTAAAAATGAATGAACTAGTTTTTTTTTTTTTTCTAAATAGTAGTATCCTTCTCGTATGGCGGAACTTTAATAGAAAAGCAGGATATTTTGGAGGGACATTCGGCGCCCGCGGAACAGTGGGGTAAAACACAGAACTGTAGCGTCAAATGCAAGACTCGTCACTTTATAAAAATAAAAAAACAACATTCATTTCATTTTAACCAATTTAAAAATACATTTCAGTTTAGCTTCATGTATGAATGTTACTTTAAGATAGTACTTAGCTATTTTATTTCCCAAAAATATCATTAGAGAAATTAAACCTGAATGGCTTATAATGTATCATGCAACTTTAAAATTAAAGTACATAGCTAAAATAAAGATTAATGTCTTATTAATTATGTAAGTTGTTTATTGATGGAAAAGATTTCCTAAAAATACATAATTGCTTTAAAATGTCTATCTCAGATAGAACAAAGAAGAATTTTTTTAAAGAGTAAAAGAGCTCTCATACTTGTTTTTCCATTGGTTGAGTTAGAAAAAGGTTTAGAGAAGATTTTTAATGTCAGTTTCATCCGCGTAGTGCAGATCCTTACTGGTATAACATTATAGCATAAAAAAATATCCTGTAAAATTGTTTTTATTATTACATAAATAAATATCACGATAATAGTTAGGTGATCAACTTATAAAGGGTTTTTATAATATTCCCCCACAAATTTGGAGTATATAAGTGGTCAACATAGACAGGTGGACAAAATAGGTGGTGATGTTACAAAGGTTTTCCTACATCATAGGGCTAATTCTGTTCCTGACAAAAGCGGTCAACTGTACAGGTTTTACTGTACTTGAAAATGGGGATCGCCAAATAAAACTTAAAGTCATCTGTTATTATACTCAATTATTAATAACATAACGTCGCTAAAAAAATGTATTTTAAATCCATGGGTGATTCTAAGCGGAAAAAAATTTTCTGGAAAAAAGGACGCGCCATCAATTTAAAACAAAAATTTGTATACTAAGGTTAACACGCATTACACTCCACCTCCCCCTCCCAAACACACAATACATAAGTATATAAGCTAAAAAAATTTCTTTCAAGTAATTAAATGAAAGGTCTAATATTAATATCAGAAGACCTTTTTTTTCAGAAAAAGTCATTACATTGAAAGTTTTTTTAAGTAGTACAAAATAGTTTGTTAGTCTGAAGGTATAAGGAAAAGCACCGCTATTAATTGCCAAAGAAATATTAAGATTAATAAATGAAAAAAAAAAAATTCGGACAACCGATTTTGTTCTTAAAAATTTTCGAACAGGTGCTCGAAAATTTTCGGAAATGTCGAATCAGAATCACCCACGCGAGTCCGAAGAGCACATCTATACTTGTTCCATAAAACGGCAATGAGAAGGGCGCTGACGTGGGCGCGGACACGTTAGAACCATTTCAGAGGTCCCGGGGCGAAGAGCAAAGAGAACGCCAATTAACGACCTTCGACAGCACATTTCGGACGGGGATGAAATTCGAGGCGGAAAAAACAAAAGGAGCGAACGGCAATTACGGATGGCGCAACACGGGGCTCTTCTGGGAATCTCTGCATTCGAGTATGACGCGAATGAGAGGGTTAAACGATCGAAAATAGCCCGAAGAAAACGCTCGAGTACATCGAGAATGGCGTAAAAATAGAGAGTTCAGATTATTGGAGACGAGTTCATCTTCTTTGTGGCTTTGGTAATGGTGAAATTAATAGGTTTAAAATAATTTAAATTTCCAACGAGGTTTTGTGAGTGTGAACAGCAGCTTTGCATGGAATTTAGACTAAACAAGAAGTTCCGTCTAGAACTATACGAGCCTACTTTCCCGTATACACCGAATTCAAATTCATAATCTAGCTATCTCTCTCTCTGTCTTTCTCGTTTAGCTTTAGTTCTTAATTGCTTCAAATATACCTTTTTCAACGGTTAATACATATTCATTCAATCATTATTTATTAAGTCATTCATGTATTTATTCACTCATTTATTCATTCATTCTTTTGCTTATTCATTTAATCATTCATTAATTAAAAAATATTCTTGAAAATCCCGATCAAAAAATTTCATAGGAAAATAGGCTCGCTAGTTCTGGATGAACTTTTTATTTGTACATGTTCTACGTCATAAGAGCTTTCCGATAAAGTTTGTTCCAAGCAAATCGGTCCGTTAGATCAGAAATTATATAGGATTGAAATTTCCCCGTAGGCGGTATGTTAATTTTTTTTGAACTGTTCAAAAATGAACAAAAATTGTTCAAATCAATATTTCACGCCAAGAACTTCTTCCAGTGAGCTTGTTCATGGGAACTTATATCTTGTACCCAGAGTTTACATAATTTGCTTCATTTTCACCCATAGGCGCTAATGTTAAAATTTTTTGAACTGTTCAAAATTGAACAAAAAATTGTTCAAATCAAAAAGTAAAATATGGAAATGAGATGTCCTCGCTGAAATCTTTCGAATGCAAAAAGAATTTTTCCAATCGGACAATTCGTTCAAAAGTTATTAGGGGGGGACAGACCGACAGACTTTTCCCCATCTCAAAACCCTACTTTCAAAATTTTTATTTTTCAATCTTTATTTAATTACTTAACTTATTTTTGACTTTTCTTGATTTATAACGATATTTTCACGATACATTAAGCCTTCTTTCATGCTTTATTATTATTTTTTTTTTACTTTTACGGGAAAGTAGGCTACAAAGGTGATATTGCACGCTAGTATGCAGAGGTAAAGGGGTGAGCTTTTGAAATGGAACAACGCTCACCAGAATATTTTTAAAAAATGTCCTGTAGAAAAAAAACTCTTGAGATAGATATCTTGGACAATGGATTTTATCGCCAGAAAATAGTCAGACCTCGATGCAAGATGTACTTCAGAAGAGCGGCCTTATATGCAGGGTGAACTTATATCGAGGTCTGACTGTATATTTTCTTTTTTAAATCAGGGATCTGGAGCAACAACTTTGAGTTGCTTCGCTCCGACTTCTAAATACTTGCTCCATCTCCGCTCAGTGCTCCAAATAATTTTAATAGATTATATAATCTATTAACTAATATATAATATATATTGAATAAGATATATTATTAATCGTTGTGTCATTTAATTAATTTTTATGCGATGAAAAGTCAACAAAGTTTGAAAAATCGGAGCAGTGGAGCTCACAAATTTCTTTGCTCCGGCTCCACTCTAGCAAATTATCCAGATTTCTGTCCCCGGGAATTCACCAGATTCCTGTTCCAAATCGTAATGGATAATATTTACAGACCTGCCAACTTCACATAATAAAAACGCAGGAGAAACACCAAAAAGAATGAGATATTTCTATGTCTCAGAAACAGCTGAACGCTAGCATAAAACAGACACATTTTTTGTTCTTGGATATAAATTACGTAAAAATTAATCCACAGATATACAATGCATATTTTATACGTTATCTATTATTAAAAGGTAATTTAGAGCTAAAAATAAAATAATGGATTTTGTTATTTTTATTTTTAAGATCATTCTCTACATTATTTCAACTGTCATTTGTTAGTCTAGAATTCAGAGGTCGGCAACCTAAATTGACTGAAGATCTACTTTCCAAGTTTGATGCTTTTAAAACACCTACTTTAAAATTTCAAAAATAATTTTCTGATAACACCGTTAACTCGCATCAAAACAATGCTGATATATTATTTCTTAAAAAAAAAAAAACTGTTAGTTTTTGTTTTTTAACTGAAACACACATGTGAAATGCCGTCATTCTTCAATTAACTCTCCGACGGACATTCCATATTATTGGCAAGTTTTTTCAGGTCCGGTAAATGGTCTGATAAACTAATAAACATTTTCTGAAGAGGAAAAAATAATTAATTCGCCTTCTAATTCAAAAGTTATTTTTTAAAACTATAAACTGTTCAAAATCCTGTTGCGGTCGGCCGCCTGTCGATCACGATCGACGGGTTGCCGACCACTGGTCTAGATAATTTAGAACTAAAGATAAAACACTGATTTATGCTGTTTTCATTTTAAAGATCGTTAACTACATTATTTCGAATGACTTTCGTTAGTCTAACCATTGATTACAGACGGATGCTTAAAAATATTTTGCAACAAAAAATAAATTTATTCACGCGATTATCAGTAGAACTTTTATACAGTCATGAAATGAACAAACACTAAACAAAAAAAATTATGTTACACAACTGCAGTCAGTAAAATCCTTCCAAAAGCAAAAATTAACATAAGTGTTAGAACTCATCGAGTTTTTTAAATGTTCGCTGCAAAGTGATGAATGAAGAGAAGGTCAGAGACCCCCCCCCCCCCCCCCCCCCGTAAAATGCAGAAGAAATTTCTATGGAGGCAGGAGATAGAACAAAAAAGCAGATAAGTTAGCAGGTCTGTTTTTATATTATATTCCACTCGACTCGAAATATTTTATCTCATCCAGTAATTCTAAAGAACTTGCATTCAGTTATGTTCCTGTTACACTAAAGATTGCAGTGACTAAATGAAAAATCCAAATAAATAAAGGGAAAACAGGGGAATTGACGAAAAAACTGAGTAGGGAGAAAATCTTAACTAAACTACGGAAGAAAAACGAGTGACTGAGAAAAAACACAAAGTAAGAAAAATATTCTAATGGTTGAGGATAAATTTCTTCTGACTAAGAGAAAAATCCTAATAACTAAGAGGATAATTTTAATGACTAAAGCAAAACCTCTAATAATCAAAAAAGAAACAAGAAAGTGAATGAAGAAAAAATTCAACGTACTAAGAAGATGTTTTATGACTTAGACAAAATTCTTGAGACTAAGGGGGAAATTCTGATAACTGAACTGATAATTTTAGTGACTAAAATATGAAAATTAATAATTATTAAAGTAGTATTGTATTAACTAAGAGAAATTTTTAACGACTAAGAGGAAAATCCTGATAACTGAGCAAATAACATTGACTAAGAGAAAAATCCTAGTAACTAAAGAAAAGGTTTTAATGACAAAGGAAAATTCTATCAATTGAGAGAATAATATTAACGACTAAGAGAAAAATCTTAACAACGAAAGAAAATATTTTAATGACAAAGGAAAATTCTTATAACAATGCCTAAAATTCCAATTGAGTTAAAGTTAAAGCATTTAACTTATATACACTTCTGCAGTAGCAGCTTAATTTGATTAATCCTGATTAAAGACGATATGTCATTCATTATTTCCGTTGTAAATTATAGCTCGGAAAGAAAAAGAAAAAAAGGTGAAAGGCTGTAATGTGTTTGAAAATCTACGGATCTCCAATAAACCCGATTTCTTTTTTTTTTTTTTTTTTTGTGAAGTCTTGTGTTTGTCTTGTTCGCTTGGTCCATACCCCAAAGAATGCCGTAATTTTCCATTAGCTTAAAATAAGAGCTTCAAAAAAATTCTTTAGAAAAATATAAAAATATGAGTAGCCCAGCATGCCAGAATATTGCATGACAAATATAAAGAAGCATTTTCTTGCAAACTAAAATTGCTAAATGTATTACATTTTGTATATTTTACTACCTTCAACATTTTTATTTCACACTCACAGCTCTTAAGTTCCAAGAGGCAACCTACTTAGACATGAAGGCGGCAAAAGTTATTCTCGCTAGCACTTTTTCGTGGCAGCCATATGGCAACACAAAACACATCGTTGTTGTCTGCCTCTGATTGGTCAACGGCGCATCACTGCCATCAACTGTAAAACGGCAAACGCTTCAAAAATCGTTCTTTTTCGTGCTTGAAATCTTTCAACACGGGAATGTATAATGTTCATACTTTGGGCTGCTAGGGTTAAGGACAAGAAATGTCGAGAGTTAGGAGGAAACTTTTTGTTCTTGTTTACATTTACGCAAAGAAAACAAAGACATATTTGTGTGGATGTCAAAAATGTTCATGGATTATGTATGTGTATTGAAATTAAGAAAGATAAAGATTTGGCTATTGAATTTAATAGCGATTTTGAATCGAATGAGGATGCTTGTAATAAAATCAGTCACTTCGCTTCTATTTCGCTAAAAATAATTTTGTTTAGGAATATAATTTCAATAAATAAATTTCTCTTAGGAATGCAGTAAAATGAGAATTTTTAAAGAGTACAAGGTTCACTGATTAGTTGAATCAGCAGCGTTTTTGAATCAAAACTTATAGGACCGTCGGATTAATGGATCATTTTTGAAAGTTTTTAGAAAAATTTTCTAAATGTAACATGCCAT
The DNA here is from genome assembly GCA_038502835.1 of Octonoba sinensis. Lineage (NCBI taxonomy): Eukaryota > Metazoa > Arthropoda > Arachnida > Araneae > Uloboridae > Octonoba > Octonoba sinensis. Next base: position 20,488,531 of record CM076601.1, on the reverse strand, counting down.
GTCTATATTTTTTATTGAAAACTGCCGGCACAATTATCAACATACAAACTTGAAAAACAAACAACAAAATAAACAAAATCACCCCAAAGATCCAGAAAGAGAGGATCAGACTATCTACCTCCCAGAAGGTGATTCTATAGATTGAAAAATAGATTGCAACCAAAGAAATTGCGAACCCTGGATTTTTTTTTTTTTTTTTTTTGAGGGGGGGGGGGGGGTGATACTGCTTTGGAGCCGTTTATTAATGACTGTCTTTTTTAATACTGGCAGCGTACCCAGTTTTTTTTTTTTTTTTGGGGGGGGGGGGAGTGATACTGCTTAGAAGTCGTTCATTAATGGCTGCTTTTGGGAAGCTGATACTGCGTAGGAGCCGCTTCTTAATGGCTGTTTTTTAAATAATGGCAGCGTACCCAGAATTTTTTCGGAGGGGGGTACAGCTCTCCTTAGGAGCCGATTCTCAATGGCTGTTTTTAAATAATGGCAGCGTATCCAGGTAGGAATTATTTCGGGGGGTGGTACTGCTCTGCTTAGGAGCCGAATATTAATGGCTGTTTTTTAAATAACGGCAGGGTACCCAGGAATTTTTTTTTGGAGTGATGCTGCTTAGAAGTTGTTTATTAATAGCTTGTTTTTTAAATAAAGGCTTCTTTTAGATATTGGAATTTTGAAGGGAAAATCTACACGGCATGTAGCCATTTGGCAACACTTTTCATATTTTGTATTAAATAGATAATCTGTTATATCAATTGGCAAAAAATACTTACAGAATTTACCCTCACATACAGTGAAAAGTTAAGTAAAATGAGAATAAAAGGCATTACCTTCTTCAGGATAAGCTGTTTGGGTTAGGTCAAACTTTGTTTACAATAGATCATTTCTGATTTTACAGATTCAATAATATTGAAAAATACATGAAATATTTTTTTTATTTTATTTTATATGCTATACGCAGTGGTTTCTTTATATAATATTCAGATTAAATGAATTACAAAACTTTTACAGTAATTGCAGAATAAACACCCTCTGCTCCATCGCCGCCCCCCCCCCCCCCTAGAAAACATAATAGTAGCAACCCTCTATCAATATAAATTTTGATCCGTTATCTATTAAGAATAAGAAAACTTAAAAGTCCACTGCACATTATGTTTCAGATCGTGAAATTTATTCGATTTTTCAGAACTTTTCTTTGTAATAATTTCACTTTGAAAAACGGGTTCCATTGTTTAGTTTCCATTCTCCAAAAACAATGAGTAATTTCCCAAACTTTTCTTTTCAACATGAATCACAATACTAACAGTACAAGATTTTAAAAAAGTCCCTTTTGTCAACTTAGCCGGTACGGTTTATTCTCCTTCAACAGTGACGAATAAAAAGGCACGTGAAAGAGCTGCACATTCTAAATCGAATGCTCGTGACTCTATCAGCAGACACCTCGACGTCTGAAGCCCAACGGGAAAGAACTGCTCCTAGATTTGCCGAATGATTCACGAATCCGTTATCTACGTCACCAGCGAATGATAAATGTCTCGAATAAAGGGTGAATGATAACGGGAGTCTTTGGTTCAAACAGATAAATTAATAACTCGCTTGTTTTTTAATATCCAAGGTCAGTGTGCCCCAACCGGGGTTCCGCGAAATACTTTTCTCCTTGCACCTTTTAGCCGAAGCCTTTAGGTAGAGAGCCGATGGCTGATCCGCGAAATACTGTTGAGGGTACCGTAAGGAGTCAAGAGCGTTGATTGTAAAGTAAACAAAATAAAGAGGCAGTGATAGCCTAGTGCAGCGGTTCCCAATCTTTTTTTTTTTTTTTCGCGTACCACCATTTTTTCAGCAAACCGTTTGCGTACCACTGCCAATGAAACTTTATTATATAGAATAGAACACGGTTAGACTAGGTTATTCAATCACACCATTTTTTGTAGTTATTACAGAGAAAATCGTTTATTATTTTAATAAAGGTTTTTAAGCTGTATGAGTAAAATAAAATATATGAAATATATACAGTGAAACCTCTCAAATCCGAACCCCGAAAATCCGAAATCCCGGGAAATCCGAACGAGTTTTTCTTAACAACTTTAATGTTGAAAAACACCCGCATAAAAAGGGAACTTATTAATTATGTCATAAAACAATTACTACAACCTTATTTTATATAATTAGTTGAAAAATGAACAAAGAAGTACAGTTAGCATACCTAACAAACTGTAAGTGCGTCTGCATACTTGTGTCATGCAGGATTCAAAAGCGGTATAAGTTGATTATTGAAACTTTTAGGTTAATAACTTTGCAAAAACAATGAAATAGCAATAGAAACTCACAAACTATCACTTAATCTTTCACTTGAAATCATTTCTCTTCAATTGTCGAAGTGACGAGAGTTCGTTATTCTGCTGTAACGAGGGTTCGTTATTATGTAATGGATACTTTTCGGGTAATCCGAACAAATTGAAATCCGAACAGGCTACAGCCCCAATTAGTTCGGATTTGAGGGGTTTTCACTGTAAAATATATTTTTAATACATACTTCCAAAGCAGCATTAGAAATATGTCTTTAAGTACAAAATATCTATCATGTAAAAAAAATGAAAAAACAAAATTAATGAGAGGGTTCTGTATGGCAGATACAAGTCAGGTGATATCTCGTTCCGTAGAAGTTAGTTTTAACCTCAAATTTGGGTCGACATTTAATTTGCTTCTATATTTATTTTTAATAAATATCATATTGGAGTAAAGTTTCAGAACAGCAATGCTTATTTTCTTGACAATAACGGGAGTTCATTTTTTAACTTTGAGTCAACATTCGCAGAATTCTAATCGGGCTAATTCGATTTTCAATCCCGAGTTTTTGTGTTTTAACCTTTTCTATTTTTTTGCCAGCACGCGTACCACTTGGAGAGGCTTCGCGTACCACATATGGTACGTGTACCACAGTTTGGGAACCGCTGGCCTAGTGGCTAGGATGTATGACTTCGAACCGGAGAATTGGGAGTTCGATACGCGACACGCTGAAGACCCCCTCCCCCTCCTCCCATGTACACTTGAGGATACCTGCATGTAAAATCCGTGGACCCTGAAGTCCCGAGGCAGTTCCGAGGGTACCGGGGGCGGGGTAGAAATTTTCCCTTCCCTTCACTCTTAGGTCAAAAAAGGAAGGTGGCGTATTTGTGGGGGCGCCATCCAAATACATAATGTGCCAAGTCGTACTTCCACCGTTGCGGTGCTCATCTAAACGGAAGGCGCTCCTTACTGCTTTAATTCCTGGTCGCTATGTGATGGGGAGCTTGGATACCCAAATGGCATTAGAGACAACAACAACAAAATAAAACTTTTAAAGAGCAACTCGACGACGGGAAGAACTAAAAAGATAGAAAAAAGTTGGGTGCTTATTGCTATCATCAGCTTATTGAGTCTTTTGATGTGTTAGACCAGAGGCCGGAGAGCAGCAGGGTTGGTTCGATTTTGCTAAACCCGAAAAAAACCCGGGTGGGTTTTTTCGAAATTGTCACTTAAAATTATATTTTACCCAAGTAAACTAATAAAAATACTGATTAAGACAAAATATAATACATACTTTCATAATGCATACATTATATGTCATGAGTGTAAAATTTTGAGATTTAGCTCAAAAATAGCCCCCTTTAAAAAAACTCACAGGTGGGTTTTTTTCAAAATTCTTGCTCAAAATTGAACTCATGTAAGCAAATAAAAATATTGATTTCAACCAAACATAACGCATTCTTTCATAATACATACATTATATGTAATGGCTAAACATTTTTGAGAATTGGCAAAAAAATAAAAACCCACTTGAAAAAACCCAAGGGTGGTTTTTTTTTTTTTTTTTTTCAAAATTCTTGTTTAAAAAGGAACTTTACTTATGCAAACAAATAAAAATACCGATTTAGACCAAACATAATAACATGCTTTCATAATAAATTCCTTATATGTCATGGGTATAAAACTTTGAGGGTTGGCTCAAAAATAAAAACCCACTTTAAAAAAACTACACGTGGGTTTTTTCAAACTTCATGCTTAAAATTGAACTCCATTTATGTAAACAGAAAAAAAATATTATAATAATAAGGACTTAAGCCAAATATATTTTTATCCTGGATGAAAACTCAAAAATGTTGGATGGGTTTTAAATTGTTCTACATAATCAAAATAAACTTTCTTTCTCACAAAATAATTCTCTATTTAAAAAGGTATAGAAACAAATGCCTCCCCAAACCCCCTCCCCCCAAAAGAAAGAAAAAATCAGAATTTCACTCAAAATACCCGAGTATTATTAACAACTACAGTAGAGCCTCGATTATTTTATTTTTTCAATTTTTTTAATTAAAACATAAAACGTTATTAAAAGAAATACATTGTATTTATTGCTTTTCCATTTAATTAATACCATTATGTGTAGGGAACCTCTAACAAATAAAAATAAAGAATACCTCAAATTTTTGAAAAAAAAAAAAAAAAACAGCAAAAGTCTGAAAAAACCCAATAAAACCCGAAAAAGCCAAATAAAAACCCGATAAAACTCACTGGGTTGGGTTTTTTTCGAACCCTGGCGAGCTGTGGCTCTTTGGCTAAGTTCAAAATGTACGAATGTAGTATTTACAAGTATTCAAAATATATGTATTTATTATTTCATAGGTATTCAGAAGGTATGAATGAATCATTTATTTAAAGTACATATGGTGGTGTACTGATTATTCAACAAATTCTATTAAAGATATTTATTTAACTATAACTATGGCTATGACAAAATAGTTCCCGATGTCTCAAATGGTAATAGTGGTTCTTTATTGGTATAGTAAGTGTTGGCGAGCTCCTATTGCGGCGTTCCACAGATACAAACATGTTACCAAGATACCGCATGCGTTAAATTTTGTATCTTGTTGCTCCTTGATGCAATATGGAGCTCGCGCTTTTTTTTTGAACGTTTATCCTAGGACTTTAAATTTTGTTTTGTGAGATGCGCGGAACAGCAATAAATTACTTCTGCTCCGAGATAGAATGAATACGGAATTTGAACGAAACGTTCCACTTGAATGATTTGAATTAAGTTTTCCTGGCAAATAATCTACTGCAATTTTTAGTTCGCTGTAGTGTATCGCCATCTATCGTTGAAAATATTTCTTCCCCACCACACGTTCCAGTTACAGTGCTCCCTAGCCACTTCGCGCTTCATGTTTCGCGGCTTCAGTGCTTCGCGGGGTTTTCCAAAATATTCATCAAAAATTAAAAATGAAAAAATACAACCATGTCGGCAGCCACATTGCGGAAAGGAGCTTTGTTTCATGTTGATGCGCGAGAGAGGATGAGTGGACTCAGAGTACATACTACGGGCTCTCAAAAGCTCCCACCAACTCAAGGCTCTTCGCCTCTCTCAGAAAGCAATGTTGATTAATGTTTATTACAGAACTATAACGTTTTGTAATTAACTTTATTAATTAGCACCGACACGTTTAAGTAAATACGTATACTCTTGTAATTTTTGTCTTAAATGTCTGAAGTATAAATACTGTTTACCTATTTAAAACATTCGTGCACCCGCATACACGAAAATTCTTAGGGGCAAATCCTACTTCGCGGTTTTTCAGTTTTCGCGGAAGGTGCTGGCCCCCATTAACCGCGAAAAACGAGGGATCATTGTATTTCACGATTTTGAATCAAAATTATAGTAATAAATTTTATAAAACTCAGCACCGCTTTGACGCACCATGCGTAGCTATTTCTAGTGGCGGACTGGTAGTGTTGTGAAATGAACAAATCTGCGCACATTAGTAAAATTCTGATAAAAAAAAATAATAATAAAGTGCTTTTTTAAAATTTAGCACCAACGCTTCAATTCTAGTCTAAAACTAATTCTTTTCCTTTTTTTTTTTTTTTTCAGTTTTTAATTTGGAAATTTATTACACATACAATTTAGGTTAGTATCTTGCATAAAACAACACTAGTCAGTAAGCTCTGATAAGTACTGAAAATTAAAATTCTGAATTACCCCCTCCCCCTATATGATTAAATCAATATAGGAGGGTGTTTTTGTTGTTCAGAAAATATATAAACCGCAATTTCGTTTTAGAAAATCGAAAATGTTGACAAAAGGTTGCAGAGTCCCATCCTTGGTAACAATAACACTTTATAGGTCGATCAATGATCCCAGTAAAATTGACAACAACTACGAATGACCGTTAGATCTGGAATATTCCACAATAGCTAGTGCATGAGAATACAAAGCTTAATTACGTATTTCAAGATAAAACACACAGGTTTCCGGAGATGTTCGGCCCTTATTTACTTCCAAGATAAATGTATCAGATCAGAATAAATTGGGGTCGGCAAGTAAACACAAACGATAGATACGGTAATAATTTGCGTGCGAGAGCATAGTGCACATATTCCGATAACTCGTCAACTAGCAAATCGCTGCTTATCGCCGATATTTAAAAGATTTATTGACATATTACGTGAACGGCAAATTGATCTTCAAGGGCAATATTCCGACAGCGAACAGCACTCAATGCTGGAAAAGAAATAGTATTTTTCTAATTATTTATCATTTCATAAATGATCTCACGCTTCAAGGGGGAGGTGGTTCAAGAAAGTGTGACAGTTTGTGACGAGGGGAGGGGGTAACAAGAAGTGTGACATCGTACATTTTGATTTCTATAAAATCATTTAAAATTAGAAAATGAAACCTATTTTTTGCTAATGTAAAATAGCGTGACACAGGATAAAGGGGGGGGGGGGTATCTTGAAGTGTGACACTTTGTGACAATGGGGGGAAGGGGGTCAAATATATTGAAAAAAGTGTGACCTCATTTATGAACGGTCACTACGACAGTTTGCTCGTTAAATCTGGGGCGTACGTTATAACCAGGCTTACTATAATTTCAAATTTTATTGCATAAAGTTGCATAGATTTCATAAGTTCAAATTAATTTAAATCTTTCACCAGATTTTTCCACGAAGGAAGGGAAGGAATACAATAAATTATAATGCAATTAAAAGAACAAGAAATTATGCACGCATAGTATAAATATACGTTCCCCATCCCAGGGGCGGGGGAAGTACCCTCCTTCTGATAACCCCTTAATTGAAGGGCCTAGCCTAAAAAAAAAATCTGATTCAGGGTTTGTACGCTTTTGGCAAAACCAAAAATAAGGACTTTTTAAGGACCTACAAAAAATTTTAAGGACCGCACAAATTTTTCGCAATATACGAACTGTTATGTTTATTTCAAAAGGAAGCATTATTGAAAGAGGAAATTGATTTAACATCGCATTTTTATTAGGAACACAACAGAAACACTTTTATGGAGCTCTCCTTGTCTTGTTGCTTTTCTAATGTCCAATACAGTCAGGGAGTTAAATAATTATTGGAGCTAGTAATAAAAAGCACACAGCACAAGTATTAATCATATATAAGCAAAGTGAAAAATTATCAAAAATAGCTAATGCTATAAAATACAAGTTAAATGAAAAACAATTTAAATAAAAAAAAAATTGTTAAAGAAAACGCTGCACTTTGTGTTAAGAATTTGTGTTTAATTTAGATTTTTTTCATTTTACTTAACTTATGTTGCCAGCATCTCAATTTAGGCTTACTTAAATTTTTATCTCTGACATAAATAATTTTTTAAAATTATTTAGAAGAGAGTACAAAAACTCTGAAAAAACTTTTTCAACTTGAGAAAAATATTTCATTTTGGAAACATCATACAAATAAAAAATTGGAGCTTATTCGCTTAAAACTTTGTACATTACCCTCAAATAGTAACTACCAAAATTTAACCAAAATAAAGTTTCAAAAAATTGAACAATATTTTAAAATAAAAAATAAAACAAGCAGACTACAGACTGCAAATACTAAAACAACTGTAAACTTTTTAAATAACTGATATATTTACAGGACGCAAAGAGATAGAAGTCTCAAAAGCTGTGTGCAATTTTCGGTGAATCACGTGCTAGATGTTAGCAAGTTTCCGTAAAATAGGCTTTTACACTTTCGCGTTATAAGTTATGAAAATTAATACATGTCTTTTTAAAAAGTTTCTTGAAAAATTTTCTTGTTTTGTAGTACAATCCCTTTAGATAAAAATACTTGTATAGCAGCTTGAAAAATCGGATCTTTTTGCAAAAAATCGAATTTTCGAAGTTCACAAATAAAAAAAAAAAAAAAAAAAAACACAGAAGAACTAGGGGAAAACGGAGCATTTGGCAACTATGGTGTATAGGTTTAAGAAGAGGTCGATTCCTTCAATTTACTGCAAATTAAGAAATTTCACGAGATACAAATTTTGATTAACACAGCAAATATCCATCATCTCCCACACAACAAAACCCCACAGTGAACGATCGCGAAGCCAAATTGCTTGATAAAAATTTACTAAATATTAAAACATTACTTTAAAACAAATTAATTTTTTAGATATATATTTTTTATTTGATTAAAAAAAAAACAATGGGAGAACAAACTGTTTAGCGAAAGATCAGCTAAAAAGAAGCGATAATCATACATGCGATTGGCCAAACGCAAAAAAAGCTGAAAGTTTTTTTTTTTTTTTTTTTTTTTTTTGCCTACATATTAGTTAAATGTATCTCTTTTATTGAGCTAGATGTCAACAATATGCATCTTAGAAGTATTAACCCCTCCCCCCGCCCCTTAAATTTAAAAAAAGAAAGTTTTAAAAGCAATATTTATTTACTGATTACTTGTTAAGAGCTGCTCCCACTTGCTTTATTGATAATTGTTTAGAATGTAGATCATTTAGTAACAATTTACATGCAAAAAATTATTTATTTACTTTGAAATTAAATTTAATAAATAGTATCGAATCCCAAATTTGAAATCCCGAAATTCGGCTCTTTTTCTAAAATTCCCGATTTTTGTTTATTCATAAAAAAATTTCTCCTCGAGTCCTTAAAAGTCCGTTTTTCAAATTTTATTCCTTTTTCTTTTCTTTTAAAAGCAAAATGAGGGAACTTATGTGATTTATTTTTCTGTGGTCTTAAATGGCTCCCTCTTAACAGCGCCCCGTTACTGGGCGCCATTGCATTTTGTACACATGCTTGTGTTTTGATTCGACTTCTCTTACTAATATTTAATTTTTTTTTTTTTTATATGTAGCTCGATTTTCTTTTTCATACAATTGCAGGAAATAGCAAATTGGGAGCTGCCATGTGGGTGGGTACAGGTAAATTTTAACTGAATTTGGTGTAGTTTGAAGCATTTTATCAAAATCCATGAACCTTTTCTTTTTGTCAGAATATATAACACACCAATTTACATATAACTTTTCAAAAAAATTTAAAAAAAGAGGTAATTATTTATTTACCAGTTGAGAAAGCACTGAAATTTGTAGTAAAAATGCGATGATGTTTATGTAAGTCCGCCATTTTTGGTCCTGTCAATCCACCGTTTTGGCTCTGTCCGAAAGCCGCGATAGTACCGGACCCGAACAAACCAAATTTGAGGTTCGATTAAGTAGTTGAAATAAAAGAAGTTTGATTCTTGTGAAGAATAGAAAACATAGCTAAACAAATAGAGCGCATGGGTTCCTTCTTAGTTTAACAAAAAAAAAATAAGCACCTGGAATAAAAAATAAGGACTATTTAAGGACCTTTTAAGGCCTTAAAAATGATAATGAACATTAGGACTTTCTAAGGACCTTTAAAGACCGTACGAACCCTGTGATTTCTTTTTTTTTTCAAGACTTTACAGCATTTTCTTACATTTTTAAGTATTTTTCTCAATTTCTTGAGAATTTTTTCTATATTTTAGTTTCTTTTCAATATTACTGTTTAAAATTTAGTTTAATTAGTTATTTAATAAATTTTACGAAATATTTAAAACGGTGGGTGTAGGGTAGCATTAGACAATCTGTGGTTACAAAATTGGATGAAGACAAACGGAAGAAAACCAAGAACGAAGGAAACAAAGAATTTCTCACGTTGAAAAAAAGTTGCTGGTGTTTTAAATGGAGAAAAGCATGAATTTGAAGAAAATGTATCCCTGAGTAGCCCCTACTATGCCTGCATTTTCAAGATACAAAAACTTTCGGATAGCAGGTGGTCCTTTGTTTTTGAGAATGTGAAAAACATTTAATTATTCAGGGCAAATCAGATTCTAGTATTTAAGTTTTAGAACACATATTTAACAGTTATTAGTTGTGTTGCCTTTTTTAAGAAAGCCATTAGACAATGGTGTTATTATAATTTTTCAAAAAACAAATGGAATGTTGCCTTCAAATCTTAAGTGCATTTTTTAAAGAATACAATTTTTCTTCCTGTCTTTCGTAATGTTGGGCTAAAAAAGAAAGCTAAAATTGCTAAGAACAGCGGTTCCCAAACTGTGGTACACGTATCACTAGTGGTACGCGAAGCCTCTCCAAGTGGTACGCGTGTAGGCAAAAAGATAAAAGAGATTAAAACCATAAAAACTCGGAATTGAAGATCAAATTTTCCCGATTACAGTTTGGATATTTTTGGCTCAAAGTTAAAAAGAAATTCTCCTTATTATCAAGAAAAGCATTCCTGTTTTTAATTCCGTTTACAACCACTTATCTTTGTGAAACTGCTTTTTCCAATACGATATTTATTTAAAATAAATATTTAAAATAAATATTGAAGCAAATTAAATGCTGACCCAAATTTGAGGTTAAAACTTAACTTCTTCCGAATCAGCTATGCAGCAGCAACCTTCTCATTTTTTTTTTCATTTTTTTACATGATAGGTATTTTGTACTTAAAGACGTATTTTTAATGCTGTTTTGGAAGTACATATTAAAAATATATTTTACATATTTCATATTTTATTTTATACATACAGTTTTACTTTAATAAATGCTTTTCTATGCATTAACCATAATAATAAATGGTGCGATTGAAGTAACCTAGTCGTTGTAGTATCTTTCTACCATCTGTTCGTGTTCTATTCTATATAATAAAATTACATTAGCAGGGGTACGCAAATGGTTTGCAAGAACAATGGTGGTACGCGAAAAAAAGATTGGGAACCACTGGCTATGAATAAATGCATTAGCAAAATAATACTCTTACAAATAATGCGCAAAAAAAAAAAAATCTCCTGCAAACATATTTTGACCTTTACTGTCCCAAGAATGTCCATGCTTGATCCATTTGCAGCATGGATCTATTTTTGCGAACTGTTATTTTTACGGGCTCAAAAACATCTTGTCGCAGATTCCCCCGATACGTGGTTTCTTGTAAACCACTTTTTGTTCGGTGACTAATAGGTTTGTTTCTTCGTAATCTTTTCATCAGATAGCAGCATGCAGCAAACTTAGCGCAAACATCAGAATGTTATTGATGCCCACAAACCACGAGAGCGTTAATAATATCGGCTTGTGGGCTGTGTAGCAGGGGTGCAACATGGCAACGAGAGGAGGGGAAGGGCAAGGCCGTATCCAGAGGGGGGGCCCACGGGAACGGTCCCCCCAACCCCGAAATTTTTCTCAATGTAGCATTTATTCCTCTTTGAAACTTTCCTTAACATAATAAGCGATTCAAAGTCAGGGCCCCCCGAAAAAAATTTCTGGCTACGGCCTTGGGGAAGGGGTTCAAATAAACACAACTTCTAATAATTTGAACTTGCTTCTGGCGTGGGGGGAACACCACACATAAGGCCCTGGAAATAAATAAAGTATAAAACCCTTAAACGTGCTCTAAAATTACTACAAAAATAAATGCCATTGCAGTTGAAAAAATGATTTTAAATTTAAAAAATCTGAGAGCAAAATTCCATCTAAGCAGTTTAAATGTTTTTTTGAAAAACTATACTATATCTAATGACTTTCTTAAAAAACGCAACACAACTAATAATTGTTAAATATGTGTTTTAAAACTCGAATACTAGAATCTGAATTGCATGGAATAATTAAATGTTTTACACCTTCTTAAAAACTGAACAAATTTAACAAAAGATATTTTTAAAATATTTACGTTTACATACCTATAAAGCATTTCGACTCAGAAAAAATGATCAATTAATGGTTATCCCGCACAAACTGGTATCCTTTTTTGCACACTAAACACGAATTGGATTGAGCTACTTAGATGGTCTATTTCCTCATACCTTCCACACAGGACAAGGGGCGAGGGTCAACTGCACTGCCCACAAAAACCTGTTATCTATTTAGTCGGGGGGTTAGTTTCAATGGACATCCCCCAATTTTGTCTTGGGGGATTAGTAGTAGAAGAGAAGGAGATAGGCTACTCGTGCCACCTGTTGACGTTATTAGCAAGTGCTCCACACCACACCAGTTTTATCTGTTGAGGTTGAGTAGAGTGACTTCTCCAAAACGATGGGAGGAGGTTGTTCGGAAAAGGAATTTTTCGCAAAACAGATGATTGACGAATAATTATGATATCAATGTCGTAAGAGTATAATGAAGCGGAAAAAAAGTGATATTAAACAAATTACAGTGAAACCTGTGTAAGTTGACCACTTGCGGTGCAGCACTTTAGTGGTCAACTCGGACAGGTGGTCAACTTATAGAGGATGGAAAAAAAAATTTCTTGTCATTTCTTACACTATGCATTTATACATTTGTAACTATTTAAAATGTAGCTTCATCTACCAACGTTACTTTAAAATAGTAATTAGCTTTTTTTTCACAATTATTTAAAATATCGTTAGAGGAGTTTAACCTAAATGACTTACAACGCATCCTTTACAACTTTAAAAGTAAAGTACTTAGTTAAAACAAAGGTAAATATCTTATTAATTATGTAAGTTACTTATTTGATGGTAAAGATTTCGTAAAAATACATATTTTTTCAAAATGGCTGCATCAGATAGAGGAAAAAGAACGAACTTATTTAAAGAATTAAAGAGTGATCATAGTAGATATCCCATATGGTTAACTTGCAAAGAAGTTTAGGCAAATTTATCTTTTTAAGTTATGTTTCTTCTATTGATGTTTCATCCATCCAGACAAATACTGGTCTAACGTTATAGCATAAAAAATATCCTGGTGAAGTTATTTTATTTTTTTTTATTTTTTGCAAAAATAAATATTGCAATAATTACGAAGTCAACTTACAAAGGGATTTTCACAATATTCCCACTCAAATTTGGCTGACATAAGTGGTCAATATAGACAGGTGGTCAACTTAGGTGGGCAAGTTAAAAAGGTTTCCCTTCGTTATATAACATCGGGCTAGTTCCCTTCCTGACAAAAGTGGTCAACAGAGGACAGGTGGTCAGCTTACAAAGGTACAAAGGTGGTCAAATTTACAGGTTTTGCTGAACATCATATTTTGTATCACAGGTCCTATAAACAGCTAAGCAAGGCCAGCGTAGTTTAACAAGTTCAAAAACTATAAGAGTATCGTTTTATACGACGGTCATTTATACGACGTTTACACTTATACAACGTTTTAGTGTGGCCTCAATTCTTGAATTTAGACAGAAGGGTAAATCGATTATACCATGTTATCGTTTTATATGACGGTCATTTATACGACGTTTACATTTATACGACGTTTCAGTGTGGTACCAATTCTTGGATTTAGATAGAAAGGTAAATGGATTATACCATGTTCTCGTTTTATACGACGTTTACACTTATATGACGTTTTAGTGTGGTCCCAATTCTTGGATTCAGATAGAAGGGTAAATCGATTATACCATGTTATCGTTTTATACGACGGTCATTTATACGACGTTTACACTTATACGACGTTTTAGTGTGGTCCCAATTCTTGGATTCAGATAGAAGGGCGAATCGATTATAACATATTATCCCTCATACGACGTTTTTCGATAGTCCCTTCGGGGCGTCGTATAAACGATACTCCACTGTAATAATAATAATTAATAAATAAATAAAAATTATTGTAAAAAAGTTAAATGTTATTGCAATTTCGATTTTATAAATCTTGAAATATGATAGGACTATAATGGAGCGGTAGTGGCATTGTTTTCCGGACAATTATTTGTTATAAAAATCTTTTTGCAAAAAAAGTGGAAGATACACTAGTCGGAACGTAAGTTTTACCTTTGAAGGAAACAAGTATGATAGAGCTTAAAATTTTCAGTTAGAGCGTAAAATATTTTTGTTTGAAAATATTGTTTTTTTTTATCCGTCATAAAACATTAGTTTTAGCCGACACGGTGGTGTCGTGGTAAGGTGCTGTTGTCGTACGCCCCAGTTCATAGGATCGAGTTTCGCAGTGTCGGCGGATTTTCAAGATGCAGAAAATCGTCTGAGCCCATGTATGATTATGTGGCCTATATAAGATCCCTTTAGTAGACATTTGGATAGGATAAATTACGTTCCTAGTGCAATTTCACAAAAACAGAATCCGGGTGCGCACCCTTTCTGGTGAAGAAACTGGACGTCGAAATTCGCATGCGGCGATGGTACCACACGCATTGCAGAGTTGGTACCAATCTCTGGGAACGCATTAGGCCTGCAATTGGCAGAAGCCAATTGAGCAGCCCCATAAGGGGTCATTCATAAATGACATCACGCTTCAAGGGGTTCAAGAAAGTGTGACCGTTTGTGACAAGGGGAGGGGGTAACGAAAAGTGTGACATCGTACAGTTTGATTTCTATAAAACATTTAAAATCAGCAAATTAAAATTATTTTATGCAAATGTAATATAGCGTGACATGGTGACAAAGGGGATAGGGGGTACGTCGAAGTGTGACACTTAGTAACAAAAGGGGGAGGAGGGTGAAATGTATTGAAAAAAAGTGTGACATCATTTATGAACGGTCCCTAAGAAAAAAATATTAAACTTTTACATTGTTCCCAATAAGACGAGATAATTTAAAATACGTCGGCTATAACTGGGGGAAAAATACATAATGGTGTCGGCGTTTAAGTCTTATTGAAAAAAATTTAAAAAGTGGACCACTGCAGTCATTTCCGAAAGTGCCAATTCCAAAGATCAGGGATCTGAAGCGAAGCAGGAGCATAGAGCAACGAAATTGGAAAAAGTTTTTAATCCCCCGCCAGCAAAGCATCGAGCGTAAACAAAACCCCTCTCTATTACGGACAAATATTTTTGTCCCGCAGGTGTCCGCTGCAGAAGTGTTTTACTGAATATATATATAATATATATACAGTAAAACCCGTTTAAGAAGTTCCCGCTTAAGAAGTTTTCCTGTTTAAGAAGTTTTAAATTTCAATACCAGTTTCATTCCCCTCTCCCCAATGTTAAAATAACCCTTTCAAAAAGTTTTTATTTTATTTTTTCCCGCTTAATAAGTTTTCAAATCGGTCAATTTTTTCTTTCAAAGGACACTTTAGAATCTAAAGTTTCTTTTTTTTCACGTTTTTTTTTTTTTTTTTTTCAATCTACATATTTACACATGTACTTATTTTCCTTTCTAATGGAAAAAAGAAGGTTTAGAAAAGCTGTTTTGGACAACGTTTTCTCAACAACAAAATTTCCCCGAAAACAGGTGGCAGAAAGGATTAGTCAGTTGTCACGAGAACAATGATGACTGATAAGAGGAGAAAGGAATGTTTGTAGAGTCTCCTGCGTGGGGGGGGGGGGGGTGTTTATTTTATATCTAAATTAAATATTGCCAAGTAATATCATCCTAAAATATCATAAAGTAAATTCATTTTCAAACATAGAGCCTTCCTGTTTAAGAAGTATTCCCGCCATAATAAGTTCTTTTCTCTTGGTCCCCTGGAAGACTTCTTAAGCGGGTTTTACTGAATATATAATGTCCCTTTTTCAGATAAAGACGATTTCCCGTAATCATCCGCTTATTTAACCTTAAATTTGGAAATATCATTATTTTTTCTAAAACGAAGTCACTGAAAATTATTTTTTTGATTATTGCAAACTAATTAAATTATGTTCGCTAAAAGCAATTAGATAACAAAACGTTTTCCCATTTGGAAAAATAGACATCTTTGGTGAACTTAAAGACATTTTTGTCCGTAAAGTATTTATCTATGTGAAGGACTTTACGGCCCGCTATAACATCACGAATGTCGAATGCATTTTGAAAACCTATTAAAACATTTGTATTCTATAATAAGGAGTCAATTGGAACCGTTTTAGAAGTACTCGTGGCTAGAACCAAGGCTTAATTTGCACGAGAACTCAGCACCTGAACGTTTTTTAGCTTTTTAATGAATTTTTACACATTTAGCAAAATTCATACCAAATGAAAAAATTACAAATAAAAAAAGGTTTTAAAAAACAAAGATTCCTGCACTTTTTGTGTGGTGTTTAGAACTTAACTTTTATATTAGAAGATATGCTTGAAAATACCAAAAACAAAACCAGTTTCGTATTTCAATTTATTCATGAAAATTGAAGTATTATTATTTTCTTATCAATCAAAGATAACGTGGTTGGAACTAAAAATGCAGCACGGGGATTGTACGCAAACAGGAAGTTTTGTGCGCGTTTTGACAGCTAAGCAGATGAACTGGTGCTTTGGATGTGTATGGGGGGAGATTCAATAGTAATCCTGTAACAATTAGTTAAGGAATTTATAATAGGATCTCAGAAGAAAGAAAGGATGAGAATACCAATTTTGTCTTTTTGTTCACTTTTAAGCTTTGATTTGAAGTGAATATCTCCTCACATATTGTTCCATTATACAATGACTGAGTGACTGACAATGAAATGCCTTTTGAAGAAAGAAAGGTATGTTGCTGTTCTTAGAACGAGAAAATTTTGCAGGAATTCTTTATGTAAATGGTCAAGCTGTAGGTTCATACTTAAACTCTCAAAAAATAGTAAGCAATTGTTGCTTTTTTGTGGATTCTTTCTGGAGCAAATGCACTAGTGTCACTCTATGTTTAAGTTGTTCAGTACTATCCTTTCAGGCTAGACCAATAAATCTTTCCCAAAATAATCTTCGTTGAACTTCTGTCTCCGGTTAAAGTCTGCACAGTTTGCCTTTGTAGCAAAGATTTTTTTTTAATTTTTTTTGCACGTATGGGATCGCGTAGTTAATCTTACAAAATGAATTTGCTTTGCGTTTTCATCTTATTTATTTTCTTCATCTGAAAAGTATGATGACAACAGCGTTATTTACGCTTTTGCCACATAAAAACGAAAACATAAACAGCTTCAAATCGAAACTCACTTTTAAAACCTAGCCACCGAATATATAGTAACCTCGCTTGCCCCTAAAACAGCGGTTCCCGAACTGAAGACTCTCCAAGTGGTAAGCATGCAGGCAAAAAGAAGAAGAGGTTAAAACACAAAAACTCAGGATTGAAGATCAAATTTGCCCGATTAGGGTTGAGAGAATGTTGGCTCAAAGTTAAAAATGAATTCCCGTAATTGTCAAGAAAAGCATTACTGTTTTTAATTCAGTTCACAACCACTCATCTTTGTGAAACTGCTTTTTCCAATATACAGTGGACTCTCTCAATCTGAACACTCCCTATTGTGAACACCCCGATATTATGAACACTTTTCGATAGTCCCGGCGACACTTCATACATTTAACATAGGATGACCTCTCTGTAATCTGAACACCCTATAATATGAACACTCCAGTATTATGAACACTATTTTTATCCCCCATTCAATGGTTACCTCTCTTTAAACTGAACAGGTGTGCGATTGGAATTCCAAAATTCCCGGAATTTAGATTGCCCCCCTTTACGGACAGGTGGCCAATGGTATGGAGTAGTCAAAAAAAGGCTTATCGCTTTCCCCCTCACCCATCTCATTGGAGTCTTATCGCTTCCATTTCTTTCTTGTTGCTGAGATTTTCCGTTGGTAAAAATTGCGGCAATGGTACCACACTCATTGCGGTGCCGCTCAAAGAGCTAATACCAATCTCTGGGGACGTACTAGGTCTGCAATGGTTGAGGACCAATACTGCAGCCCCATTAGAAAGAAAAAAAAAGATTTGATACTGATCAAAAGAAGCATCCAGACATCGCCCAACCCAGTTACTAAAAAAACAAAAAAAAAATTGCTGCCACCATCGTCTTTGACCCGGAGTTCTTTCAGAGCAAAGAGCAAAATTACATATCAAGATCTGATCAAGGATCCTAATTGACAAATAATCAATCCTGTTAGGGTAATAGAGCCATATCTATAAAGTCTCTACTTGTTGACAATAGAATAAATAAACCAGAAGATTACACCATGCTTTTCAATACGCGGATAGGCCACGAACAGTGATGTCTCGAATCGCAGAGAATATTTTTTTTTTACTCCAAAATTCAGACAGAGAAAATAAACTTCAATTAGTCATCACCGATAATTCGCTGATGACTTTTGATAGTCAATCAACCAAGAAAAACACATACGTCATATCATGTCCTTTGAGCAATTATAAAAAATGTGCGCTGTTGCTATTTGGTCTAAAAGACTAAACTAGCAGCTAGTTTAACAATAGACCAAACTATAAAACTAATAATAAAAAATGTGTGATTTGGCTATTTGGTCTAAAAGACTAAACTAGCAGTTACGTTAAACAGTAGATTAAACTTGCCTGTTCATTGTCAACAATTAATGGTTGAAAAGTTAGCAATATTTGCTTTTTCTCCACCTCCTTCAATCATCCCCCGATTGACGTTGCTATTTGGAGACTAAACTAGTAGTTACGTTAAACAGTAGACCAAACTTGCCTGTTTATTATCAACAAATAATAGTTAAGAAGTTTAGCTTTCTATTTATCAATTTTAACTATTATTGTCAATAATTAATAGTTAAAAATGTATGAATAAAAAGTTAACAATATTTGCTCTTTTTCCTCCTTTTTCAACCACCGGCCCGGCCCTTCATTGACCGAATATCGCCCTTAACCGAAGAAAAAGATTGATCTAATTGCGAACCTTAAGTTTTTTGCATTGATGGATGGAAAACAACGGTTGCCTTTTCCCATGTCATTTTTTGTTTTATGTTTTAACCGCTCTCTCCTTGATTTCATGTAAATGGTGTTGCCTTGAAACACTCAATTTTCATGATTTAAATATGAGCAATATATTTTTTTATATAATGCACACATACATACACAGAGCACTCTATTACGCGAAGTGTGGCCAACACCTTTTTTTTTTATTTGCGCTTTACAAATTTCAATTGCTTGTTTAAAATATTTTCATTAAATATGCAGCATTTGTATCTCTCATATAAAAAACACGACATTGCATTAATATGTTTTTCTTATCATTGCATCATGTTTTTCTTAATTAGAATATCTAAGTATATGTTCTTTTTACATCTCACCATTAAATATGTTTATTGCGGTTGAAACATAAAATAAATCTCGTAGAAAACCGGTGTTGATCTTTCGTTCGGCAACTGGGCCCACATATCCCGCTATTACAGTGGACCAACAGCGCAAATCGAAATTTTCGCTTTTCATGAATGTAAAAAATTATCCTGAAAGCGTTTCAATAAACAAACAAAAACTGCGAAAAAATTTCTATCTGAATATTGCTTGTCAAAATGGAAAATGCGATCTATTAATAAATAAAAAACTATTATTTTTAGTGATAAAATTTACTCACTTCTGTAAAGTTTCGAAAATTCTAGCTGGTTTTTTAACCCATTCGAGACCGATTGCACACCGTGTGTACAATTGATTCCCGAAGTTATAAAAACGGCCTGCACACCGTGTGTGCAATAACAGTAATGCTCAGTTATCAGTTATTCTGAGTAAACTAGTCGTCGAAATAAGATTTTTCTTGAACTAATGAAATCTGTAAAGTACAGGAAAATTGTACAGCGTGCAATGATCTTATTTATGTGAATTCACTTATGAATTGGGTGAGTTCCATAGTAAGCATGTTTTTTTTTGTTAAAAGTGTTTCGTTCCTGGGGCCGTGTTCGAAAAAAATAGTCGTCTCGAATGGGTTAATGGATGTCTCTTGATTGATGATATTGACGTTGAAGGAGGGAACAACGCACATATGGCTGGACTGATAGCCTCGTGTGCCCTAAACATTTCAAAATAATAGGACTGGACGAATATACCCTATGGCCACCTAGGCCCAATAGCCTAGAATTGCGTTTTTAGCCTACTTTCCCGTAAAAGTAAAAATAATAAGAATAAAGCATGAAAGAAGGCGATACGTTAATATCGTGAAAATATCGTTAAAAATAAAGAAAAGTCAAAAAAAAAAGTGAAGTAATTAAATAAAGATTGAATAATAAAAAATTTGAGAGTAGGGTTTTGAGATGGGGAAAATGTGTGTCGGTCGGTCTGCCCCCCCCCCCCCCCCCTAATAACTTTTGAACGAATTGTCCGATTCGAAATATTCTTTTTGCATTCGAAAGATCTCGGCGAGGACATCTCATTTTCATATTTTACTTTTTGATTCTAACAATTTTTCGTTCAATTTTGAACAGTTCAAAAAAGTTTAACATTAGCGCCTATGGGCGAAAATGAAGCAAATGATGTAAGTTCTGGGTGCAAGATCCACGTTCCAACGAACAAACTTACTGGGGGAACCTCTTGGCGTTAAATATTAATTTGAACAGTTTTTGTTCATTTTTGAACAGTTCAAAAAATTAACATAGCACTTACGGGAAAATTTCAATACTATATAAATCCTGATCTAACGGACCGATTTGCTTAGAACAAACTTTATCGGAAAGCTCTTATAACGTAGAGCATGAACAAATAGAAAGTTCATCCAGAACTAATGAGCCTATTTTCCTATGAAATGTTTTTATCGGGATTTTTAAGGATATTTCTCAATGAATAAATGAAGGAGTGAAAGAACAAATAAATGACAGAGTGAAAGAATAAATCAATGACAGAATGAAAGAATGAATCAATGAATCAATGAGTGAATAAATCAAAAAAATAAATAAATGCGTGAATAAATACATGAATGAGTAAATGAATGAATAAACACATGAACGAGTAAACGAATGAATAAATGGCTGATTAAATGAAAGAATGAATGACTGAGTGAAAGAATATGTATTATCCGTTGAAAAAGGTATATTTGAAAAAATTAAGAACTAAAGCTAAAGGAGAAAGAGAGAGAAAGAGATAGCTAGATTATAAATTTGAATTTGGTGTATACGGGAAAGTAGGCTCGTATAGTTCTAGACGGAACTTCTTGTTAGAACGTGAATTTCGAAAAAATTCCAGTGGAAAGTTCTCAGGGCCGTCGTAGCCTAGTAGTTAGGATGTCTTCTAATCGGAAGGTTGCGTGCTTGATACACAACCCGCTGAAGACCCATAACTTGAGGATATGTGCATGTAAAATCCGTGGACCCCACTACTCCTACACGTGTTTCTTGTCGATCGTAAATCTTTTTGTTTTAACTTACAGCTTGCAGCAGGACCCCCCCTTATACTTTTACTAGTACAATACTAGTATACAATCTATTTTTTATGTATACAAAGGTGGGCCAAAAGATAATTCTGCCCATTGGGACAAAGTTAGCCAGTCCGCTCCTGCCCATGTCAAATAACACTGTGCAACAAATTTGAACTTTTTGTTTGTCCTTTAGATAAAACTATGAGATTCTATATAAACAAAAGGTGCTTAATTCAAATATCCAAACCAAAATTGTCCATCACGTACCATTTTTTCTGGAGACCTACTTCTCATATTTATACAATTTGGTTATAGAGGGAAGTATCTGCGGCTTAAGTATTGAAAACACAAACGCAAAAAAATTTTTTTTGGCCGTTTCATCTTGTGGGCATCTGTTGGTGTGCCCTCATAACAGATTAGCAATATTCAATTTGTATACTTCCAGTCTATCGACCGCTGAAACACTTTTAAAACACAGAGATGTCCTGATGAGACCTTTCCCCATGCTCATCATTAAGTACGCCAAAGTTTTGAGAAAAGAAGTCCATATGGGACTCCAAAAAGTGTAATTTTAATGAAATTTAGCAACCTAATAATACAAAAGCATTTTATCGTGTAACAAACATGATTTTCGTAATTTTTCAGTTTTCTCATTTCCAAGGAAATGTGAGCGCACTGAATTAAAGGCAAGCCAGGCAGATTTTTCGGCTTCTCACTGTTTGTTTTCATACTCTTCATCAAGAAAGGACTTCCTTAAGTTGTGGGCCAATAAAAATCTTTTCTTTTAGTTTTGCCTCACTTAATTTTTAAATTTTTTCCTGCAAGAAAGCCACTCCTTCTCTGTCCAGAGCTTTTACAAATATTTCGATAAACCGAGTTTAATATACAATTGTGGAAAAAAGGCACATTGTAGATTTACAAGTGGCTAATTTGATATGCTTTTGCCACTTAAAATTTTGAAATTTCCTTTGTGTTTGCAGAATATGCTTCAGGAATGAATAGGGAAAAAATGCTTAGATGGAAGAGCACTGATAAACAAGCGCCACTCTGCCGAATTGTGCTCATGTCCTAATGCTTGAAATACTACATTCACATCACAGCAGCATACTATTTTTTCTTTCTCCGTAAAATAGTCTGCAAAATGTTTTTGTCATCTTGTAAAAGACGCGGATCTTCGAGAAGTGGATAAAGCTTTTGTTGCCAAAAAATACCGCTAAAGTAACCCAAGTTCATTAAAAAGGTCTCTAGGATGGCAACGATTTCACTGTTAATGAGAAAGATATAATTTATAATAAACTAAGTTGATAAAATACGAAAATATGCACATTTATCCAGTAAATACGTAAAAAGCTAAAATGTGGAGTTTTGGGAAAATGGTACGTGATAGGCAAAAAATAATTGCAGATTCGTAATTCTCAGCCAAAAATACATGAGAAACAGGCATTTTCATCCAAAGGACATTTTTCGTGTTGCACAGTGTAATCAGAAACGTAACTAGCCTATGGTGAGCATGTTGAAAAATTAAAGAAATAACCTTCATTAAACCTTTACACTCGTAAATATGAAGGATTTCATGTTATTTGAGTTAGTACAAAACAACATACAAGTGCAAAGAATAACTGAAAACTTTAAACAAGGCCAGGAGATAGTAAATTGGAAATTTTGGGGATTATATTCAATTATAACTACTTACTTTCTTGTTTATCAGTAACTGTTACAGTTAGTTAAGATACTAAGGAGTTTAAATCTGCTATCAAAGAATTATTTACAATGAATCAAGTATTTACTGAAGTGGATTTTGAAATTTTCATTCAAGGTTTTTGCCAATGCGAAAGAATTAAAAGGTGAAGTTTGGTATTTTATTTTTCATGCGAATTATTTTATTTATTAAATGTTTTTATAAGTGGTTAGATGAAAGGTAAGTCTTTTAAGTATATAAATTCTTTAACTGCGGGGATAGCATTAACACAACACAGTATAACTCCTTCTAAGGGATACCCTTCTTGGGCGGACAGTTTTTAGTTCCTCAGCAGCAAGTAATTGAGCCTAAAAACCTCTCTTTTGCATACACCCCTCTATAACGAATACTTTTGTACCGGTGGTGTCCGCTATAGAGGAATTTGACTGAACGGCTAAAAATGAATGGCAGCCCTCCTACGTTTACTTGCACTAGAACCGCCGAAGGGGTCATTTTGACTGTTTCGAAACTTTCAGTTCGCACCAAGTTGTAAGTTAATATAATGCAACTGAAAAATTCTATTATGATTTGTAACAACTTGGTGCAAACTGGTCGGTGACAATACTGTGCTAACTGGTTAGTAACAATTTGGTGCGAACTGGTTAGTAACAATTTGGTGCGAACTGGTTAGTAACAATTACGTGCAAACTGATTAGTGACAACTTGGAGTCCTCAAACCCGGGGAGGGCATCCCTAAAGCCTCGAGCTAGAGCGAAGGGGGATGGAGGAGAAAAGTAACAACTTCGTGCAAAATGTTTCCAAATGGTGAAAACCCGGCTCGGCGGTTCTAGTGTTAAATCTCTATCTACGTGTATCACTATTTCTTGCAATTCTGTGAGATACAACATCGTTCTATCACATTTGTTTCCGCACTACGATAGATATGGTTATTAATTTGCAAGTTATAAATATCAAGACGGGGAAAGTATTTGTTTATCATAATCACAGTGACTATGACACGTGTTGGAACTGATTTTTACCCATCATACAAATTTGATAAAAGCCACATCAACTTCCCCAACCCATTATAGTGGCTTAAAAGATCCAATACACGAAGAATACACAGTTCAGTTTACCACAGATGGTGTTCTCCAAACCATGAACGTCACACCAACGTCACATGTAAACAAACACGTGCTCGCGACGTCAGGCAAGATGGCCGCGTCGACGTAAGAAGTGTAATGTTACAAGAAAGAGAAATTCCATCTGCAGCGAATAAAAACATTCTTTATGGGTGACGGTGTTTTTTTACGACAACACAAGGGCGTGCTCAACAAGCAAAAAGAAATATTTATTAATCGGAACAAACTCATTAACTCGAAAAGAAAGAAATTTGTTACAGCACTATTTATCACTTCTGCACAGATCGTAAGAAAAAATATTTATGCATGTCACTTTTTTTTCCATAACAGTTGAAGAAAAAAAGACCCTGTTAATTGCTCTGTATAATTAGGCTTGCCATATTTTTGGTTAGTGAAACCGGGACACATTAATATGGTATGGGCATACCGGGAGGGGGGGGGGGTTGTCTGGGGAAATTTCAAAGGAATTAAAAGAAAAATTGTGAGTTTCAAGCCTTTTTTTAAGTGGGGAATCTGGAACCCTAAATTGTTGGCCAGCACACCTTTTAAAAGTAAGAAAGGATCTTTTGCTACTTAATTTACTTAGAAAGATGTTTTTTTCCTTTTTAATAAGAATTTTTTCTGGTCTACCATGTAGAAAGAAGTGTTAATAAAATAAATTTTAAAATACTTCATAAAATAGTTCAATTGAAAAATTAATTACTAAGCCTTATTGTCTAAATTACAACTTTTTGTCTAACTACAAAAACCATTTTGAAAAAAAACATTTTTGTCAAACTAAAAAAGCAGTTAATAAGTTAGCAATGTTATTTCTTTTCAACCCACTCATATTTCTGCCTTCAATGTACTTTTTTCAAGATATCTTTGAAAAGTTTGACTTTTTCATAAAAGTCAGAGTAAAGAAAACGCCAAACTTTATTTTATCTACAACAAAGCTCTTGCAGAGGCCTTTCTCATTAAGGCTCTGACATCTTAAAGATTCTTAATGTCTTCATAAAAAATTCTTAAAAAGATACATTTATTAGTTTTTACATCTTACAGCCTTTTCCGGGACATTGATAAAACTGGGCGGGACACCGGGACAAGAGCAAAATACCGGGACGTATGGCAAGCCTATGTATAATACAGTAACCCCTCGTTATATCGCGCTTTTTCTATGTCTCCGAAAGTTTTATGCAGAATGATTCTACTCAAGCCAGTTGACGTTTTACTTGATTTTTTTTTTTTTGGATTAATCCAAACGACCATTGAATGAAAGGGATAGATGTCTACTGCCCAAGGAGAAAAAATGCACAACTTTCTGGATACCTTTTAGTACTGAAAGGTTTCGCACTTGCCTGAACAAATCCAAATTATACAATCCCCTTACACAAGAAAGGTAGAATGATACAAAAAGGAATTTTCTGGCAGTAGCGGATTTAGGCTTAGGCCCGAGAAGCCCGGGCCTAGGGCGGAAAATTTTGAGGGGCGCCAAAATTTTTTAGGAGGACAAAATTAAAAATCGATTGGGTTTTCTGTAAACTGTAAGACAAAATTTTAAAGTTTATTTTATTGCGCTCTTACTATCTAAGCATAGGGGCCGTTCATAAATGACGTCCGCTTTTTTGCCATAGATTTGACCCCCCTCCCCCCTTTGTCACAATACGTCACACATCAGCGGACCCCCTCCCCCCCTTTGTCACGCGTCATGATGTCACACTTCTTGTTACCCCCTCCCCTCCCCTTATCACACTTTGTCACAATTTCACAAACTCGACCCCTCCCCACGTCGAAATTTATATTATGCAGTTTTTAATATAAAGTTTATATCACTAACAAATTATCTTTATTACTGTGTAAAGCAGCAAAATGAACAAGACACGTTTTTCATTTAGTGGCAAAGGGGTGTAAGTAAAAATAAGCTATTTAAAAAAAAAATTCTACGCCAAATCTAATCATCAGAAATACTTCACACTTTATACTTAAACTAACACATACATATAGGACTCGAAAATAAAAAAAATATTTACACGAAGAACCTCTAGAATTTTGTATAGGAATTAAACTTCAAACGAGTTTTACTCAAAATGATACTTTAGTCACTTACATCCCTTTGCTTCTCACCGCCTCATTTTTATTGCGCAATTTTAATCACATTAAATTTAATAAAAACAGTACACCACGTAGCCCAAATTTTTGGAATTTAGCTTGACTTTTTTGAAAAATATATTATGTTTTTGGTTCCATTTTCCTTTTGATTTGCCTGCAGAACTTTTTCTAATGATAGTACAAAAATTTCAATTAAGTAACAGATTCGAATCTTTTCGTTCCAATGAAGTTTGTTTTGAACGTCTGACATAATTTACGGAATTTTGAGACATTTGAAAGAAAAGTCATTTTACTCTAAAAATAAAATTCCTGTGCCAACGAATTCAATTTTTATATTTTAAAAAGTTTTTATTTTTTTTAGGTAACACATATTTTAACTGTTAGAAACATGTTACGATTGCATACTTAGTGAAGGATTAATACTACGAAATAAATTGATAAATATATAGATGGAAACAAAAGAAAAATGATTGCAACATATTACTGGAATATTTGTAAGAAACACATTTGAAAAAAGTTTTCAATGTTTAAAATATGTAAGGAAATGACAATAATAATAATTATTATCCATTTGAATTTAGTATTCGTCCTTCGTTCTTTTTCAGTAAATTTCAATGTGCAGTTTTTTTTTCTATTAATTTTTAGAAGAAAACTATTCGCTAATTGACATTATAGTCAAAGACCAAACAACCGAGTGGAAAAGGGATAAACAGAATCTAATTAACTGTAGTGCTTTTTATTCTCCTGTGTGGCAATGGCTTTTGCTACATATTAAAATTCATGTCATTTAGAATTCAACAAAATGTTCCTTTACAATGTCTTAATAGGTTTTAGAACGTTTTTTATCTACCGCATGTATTCAATATATTTTTACAAAAAGGTTTGTTACATTTATCGTAAAGCAAGATAGAAAGAAGTAGTTATTCATCATAAAGTTAGTATTCCAAGAAAGAATAAGGCTTTTGTCTGTGACAATACGAATTGCATGAAATACATGCAAAATTTGTGTTAAACAAAATAGGATTGAAATCTTCGAGCTCATCAATCAGTAAATAAATTAATAAAAAAGAAAGAAAATTAATGAGAAAAAATTTACTTGCATCAAAATTTTGTTTTAACATCCGGAATTAGAAACTAGATGCAGGAGACTTAGGGAAAAATTTAGAGGGAAAAAATCCAGAGAATTTATCTTCCGCCCTTTTTCTTTATCTTTCTTTTTCCCCCTACAAATTCGGTGCTACATTATCAGGGGTCGATCCAGCATTTTTAACAGGATCTGTTGTTTGTGAATTTTAAAAACATTGTGAAAAATCAAATGTTTTTGTGAAAATTTAAAGTTTAAAGGTACAACGGAAATTTTTTAAAAATTATTTTTTGCCCCTTATTTAATCCCTTCCCTCTTG
Source organism: Octonoba sinensis (assembly GCA_038502835.1). NCBI lineage: Eukaryota > Metazoa > Arthropoda > Arachnida > Araneae > Uloboridae > Octonoba > Octonoba sinensis. The sequence continues at coordinate 20,460,972 of CM076601.1, read as the reverse complement.
CTCCCGTGCAAATGACGGGCTGAGGTTTCGCCTTCTAATTCTCGCTCTCGTGATATTTCCGGTCTGGAGTGTTTAAAATTTCAAGCTAAAAACAAACCAAAAATTAAAAATGAATATATATATATATTGCTCGTACACATATTTTTATATAATTTTCAGGGATAAAAAAATAGGCACTTTTATGACCGTTTTCTTGAAAATGACCGGACCGTTAAGGGGTTAATAAATAATTCTGTAAGAATTACGATTTGGTAGCTTGGAATTTTGTGAAGGGTCCGTTTTGATTAATTGGAATTTTGCGAAGGGTCCGAAAACGGACCTGAACTTCCTCTGATGCGACCCCTGTTCATAAGCTCAAAATAAACTTCACTAAAACTGATTTTTCTGATGCTGCACTCAACGCCGACGGTAAATAGTTCTCACCGCAATCAAACAGATCAACAAATCGATTACATCACAACCAAACAGAATACTTACTTACATGCCTTCATTTATACGTGCTTCACAAATACATAATAAAAAGCATGTCATTGTTTATGTATAGCCAATGCAATATTACAATCACTCACCTGGAAAAGAAAAAGAAATAATTAGAAACACTTAGAAATTTTTAAATACATGCACGAAAATACACTCAGGTAGCTTAAATGGCAATTCAGTTCTGCTGATTAAACAGAAATTAATTAATCTATGATATATTGTACTCTCTTTGTACGTGAGAAGATAGCAGAGGTTAAAAGAAGAAGTACATGTAAAAACAGACGTAAGATTCCACATCTCATAAGGATCGTTCTACATCCCCACTTGCTCTTCGAACTGTATCCCTGCTTTTTTAAATTCAAAGTTCTTTAAGTGGAACTTTTTCATACCAATTTCTTCTCCAAAATATCAAAAATGAATTGCTTTTTAATTTGCTTATTCTTCACTGCAAAATCAGAATTTAATTCCTGTTTCAACAACCATCAGATAGGCCCGTCATCTCAGGTAGGGTCAATTGCCCCCCCCCCCCCCCTCTCCGGCTCGGGAAATATCATGTATTTTGTTGTTATTTCAATGCAAATTACTTTAAGTTTATACTATTTGCCCTCCGGATCGTAATGGTGGGGGCCTCGGCCGCTCTAAATCCCCACCTATCCGCTCCCGGCGGATATGTTAGGCTCACTTTGTAGTGAGGCTGCCGCACCGGGACGGTAGAGCAGGTAGGCAACGCTCGCCAGTCCGGTCCCTATTATGGTCGGAATATGGGAGGAAGCGCTGTGTCCGTGCCCTTCGGGATAATTTATGAAGGCCGTTATTTTTGCTACGTACAGTAGGACGCTGTTGCAATGTGCCCTTTGCACTACCATCCCTCCCCCCTCGCCCGAAAAATTTTGAAATGACAGGCCTGGATAAATGGGATTCTTAATTCTAATTATTTTTGAAAAGAAAAGAAAAATGGGAAAAAATTCGCAAACACAAATGAAATGATCTATCCATGAATTTCAAGGGCGCTGCTAATTTTGAGACATTTCAGAAATAGCTGAAATTACTAAGTCATAGCTGGATGGCATCTGCAGGACATCAGAAAACAATAAACCACACACCTCTCTTCTTTTTCATTTCCTTTGGCTGTCCTTATTCAGCATCATTGAAAAGCCGCTTGACCCAGATAATAGAAAGCACTTATACAATCAAGTTTTCAAATGAAAAAGAGAAAATCCTATTTTACTGAACAAAGTTTCATTAGCAATGCACGCAAAAATTAGCTTTCTAGGTAATTATTTTAATACGTTTGTAAATCTTTTTAATGTTTCAAACACATTAATCTAGTTTTTAGAATGAAATTAAAACTACACGCAGGGAACAGGTGCTTTGTGGAGGGCAACCAGTGGACCACCAAGACAGTTTGGGGTGACCACCGTTACTAACTAAGATCTAAGACGCGTATAGTAAATGAAAATCTGAAGGATGCTGAAATTATAGAAATAGCCTTAAAAAATTCCTTTTTTAGTACTAGGCCAAAAAAATTAGCAGCCCCAAAAGAACCAACTTTAGATAAAAATGATTTATTTTTTAATTTATTTTTGAATGGTTTGATAAGAAATACATCATTTAAACTTGTAATAATTGTCGCCATTATTATTATGTTAGTAAAATGTCTGGAAGAATACTTCTAGTACCAAATTTTGCTCTACGCCATATACTTTGGTGTTTTATGTAATGTTTTGAACCTAAAGTTATTAATGGGGGTCTCTTCATTAAGGCAATTCGTTTACACAAAATACACCGTATTTTAATGTTTTACGTAATGTTTCCAACGCGTGTCTTCATTACAATATATTTTTAACAAAAAAAATATGCTTTGATGTTTGTTAATCAGTTTATTTATTACTTTTTATTTCGCTTTGATTAACATCGCAAATACCATAACGTTTCTAATACCATGCACTTTAACACGTTGACTGCCACGTCACCCGTATTCGGGTGACAGTAAAGTTTTTGATCGGGGGCCGCGGCACCCAGGTGACGCTTATTTGACTACTTGCCCAGAATTTTCGTATGTGTTTGAAAAGATATTTCGCAGAGAAAGTAACAAAATTATTGAATATTAATTAATATAAACCATATTCATTGATATAACTTAAAATTATAATAAAATATTCATTAGTATAAACTATTGTTATGAAGGTGAGACAAAATGTTTTATGCAGAAAATTATGTAGAATGCAAAACTTTAAAACATCCTATATGTGGCCTGAAGAATATTTCACTGTAAACGTGTTAAAACCATTTTAGATCAATGCTTCCTTCCTTTCTTTCCTTCTTCTTTCTTCCTTTATCTTTTTATTACGTAATACTACATAAATTTAAAATTTCAAGACAAAATATGTTGGCTGTTAAAGTCTTTAAAGCAGTTGATCAATACCTTATAGTTACTTTAGGTAAAGACAATTACAAAACGAAAAGTATTGTATTCTTTATTAAAAATATTAACTTGAATTCAACATGAAATACCATTAACTGCGTGCCCCAGCATGGGTCGCGCCACATGAAATTTGGGTCCGCTTTCGGATCCTTCACAAAATTCTAATTAATCGAAACGGACCTTTTACAAAATTCCAAGCAACCAAATCGTACTTTTCACAGAATTATTTATTAAATAAACGGCAAATAGTAATGAAAATTTTTATCACTACTTGTCTAAATTTTGAATTTCCACAAAATTATTTGATTTTTCGCAAAAAAGGAATCCTGTTAAAAATGCTTTTGATCCCTGTCCAGGTGTCATTATATTTGATGAATGGGACGGAATTGCATTTTTTACAAATGTTAGTTGTTAAATGCCATATTGACGTTATTTGTAGATGTATTTCATTTTATTCTTAGATATATATTTTACATCTAATAAACACCAGACAACTAGCTTTTTTTAATTCTTAAGAATTTTATTTAGACTGGTGGAACTCTATACAGTTTGAAGACTACTGTTCTGTTTCTAGCGGCGCACATTTTTTTTTCTCTTCTTTGCTGCACCAAAATCCTCGAATGAAATTTTCATCCTAAATTTGTGTTCTAAACTTTAGTAGCTGCATAGGGGTTGCAAATAGTAGTCTACTATTTCATAAAACCGTTTACAAAAAAATTACGTCTGCCTACACATTAATTTTCCCTGCGTGCGAGAAGAATGGGGAAAAGGAAGAAAAATTAAAATCGCTTCAAATTTAAAAGTCTAGGTAACAGAAGTGTTGAAAGAGTCAACTGAATAAGAGAACTTTCAAAATTTAATTATTTTAAAATGGCGTAATGATGTTGTCATTTCTGTGTAGTAACTGCTGTGTGTAACCACATTTCACTGACGCCATTGAGGAAATGACAAATATGAGGGTAATTCCAATTTTTATTTGATTTGAAAAATTGGAAATGAAACACTGCACTGGACAAAAATAAATCAGTTATCCCTAAGACGGCTAATAATATGCGACAGTTGTTTCAAAAACAGAAGCTAAGGGTTTTTTTTTTTTTTGCATGCATGCAGTTAACAGTTCTGTTGAGTCTGTAGTACAGTACTAGGGGTCGCGCCAAAGAAAATTAAGGCCCGTTTTCGGACCTATTACAAAATTCAAATTCCTCAAAATGGACCCTTCACAAAATTTCAGTCAACCAACACGGACCCTTCACAAAATCCCTTTCAATGAAAACGGACCCTTCACGAAATTCCATTCAATCAAAACGGAACCTTCACAAAATTCCGAGCTACCAAATCTTACTTTTTGCAGAATTATTTATTAAATAAGTACCAAAAATTAATAAAAAAAATTAATACTGTATGTTTAAATTTTGAATGTTCACAAAATTATTTAATTTTTCACAAAAATCTTTTTAAAATTTACAAAAAACGGACCCTGCTACAAAATGCTGGATCAACCTCTGAGTACCGATAATTAGGCTTCTTATATTACGATTTAATTAAAGTAATTTTATTTAATTTTTTTACATATTCAAATTTATAAATGCAATTTCTATTTGTACATTTTCATTATTTTTTCCCCTTGCGGGTTTGCGCGTACACAACGTTTTGTGAAAGCAACGGTAAAATGTCATTAAGGTGGAAATTTATGAAGTAAATATACCAGTAATGTTTTTGAAACATCAACATGAATTGGAATAGAATGAAACAGTGTAAACGGTTTTATTTAAAGAAAAATTTTAAAAAATTTGCCATGATTTGAGTATTATTCAAAACATAGTCGCATTATCCAAGCATTTCCTCAAATCCAAAATTATTAACTTTTTTCCCAAAATAACGTTGTAATAAATTATAAAATGGATGGAATATTATATTGTCATCGGAGGTAAGCTTGTGTGCAACGTTTAAAGATCATGTATGCAGTAATAGTGGTCGAAAATCCTTTCGTGACAAATCAAGTTAAATAAAACCATGTAATAATAATAATAAAAATTCTCATCTACCGTTTTCCATACAAACGTAAATTTATATTGGGTTAGGAAAGATAACTTAAAAATCTATCACGTAAAACCGTTAACATCCAGCACACTCCAACCAACCGGTGTATATCTTCCCAAACTCGTTTCAATTTGCAACATTTTAAATCAGTTTTCCAAACTAGCAATATCTACTAGTTGGAAGAACTTGGATAATTCGAACTTCTTTAATTCGAATTTTCTTTTAGTTCGAAGATTTTGCTTGGTCCCTTGAACTTTGTATTGAAATCAATGTTAAAATTTTTGGATAATTCGACGTTCAACTTCTTTAATTCGAAGGTTTTCTCGTCCGAAATCGACAAAAGTCGGTTGAAATAATTTTTTTGTCTGCTAAAATTTTATTCTACTTGCTTGTTTGCAGCAAATGGTAGATTAGTGGAATTTCTGTCTTGCTTTCTATTGTAAAAGATTTTATCCTTTCATCCACCTGTTGGGAACGAGACAACTTTTGTAAAAGTAATACTCTAGTTATATGTTCCTGTTTTCGTATGTATATGCTATAGTTTTATTCTTTATATTAAGTACAAAATAAATTTTACTTTGTTGGCAAATACAATGTTTAATTATTTTATGTACATGCCTGGACATTTCCCAGAAAAGATTATTCACGTTATTTTTGACGGAATAAACATTATCGGCCTTCGTGGGCCTTAAATTAGGCTGCAAAAGTTAGTCTTGTGTAATTCGAAGTTTTAAATAATCCGAAGTTTAGCTGTGGTCCCTTCAGCTTCGAATTATCCAAGTTCTACTATAATGAAAGTTGAGCAACAGATGGAAGGAAAGGTAAACTAATCTAAGTATTAAAAAAAAAAAAACCCCTCGGGGAAGTAGAAAACCGGGTGTGGGTCAAGATTGTGAAGACAACTGCCCGAGGATGCAAAATGACCAGACAGTTGTGGAAATGAAACCAGAAAGTTAAAATATGAAAATTATTACTCGCTTTACCTACTGCTAGTGCTGTTGGTAACGGAAGATAAAGGTGACATTTGGTCAAATTTGAAACAATTCATTACTTCCCAGCTATCTTTGCGCAATAAATTTAATTATGATATTTATTCCATTGACCATAAGCCAGGGTTCGTGATATTTTTAAAAAATAAAAAAAGTCGGACTTTTTTTTATTTAAATCAGATTTTTTTTATTTAAATCGGATTTTTTATATATTTTTAAAAAGACCTTAAATATTTTGGATATTTATTATGTTACATTTTATAGAAACAATATTGCATGCTTAACAATATCCAAAAACACACTTTAAGCTATTTTCACAGCAAATAAATATTTTTTAATAATAATAATGATAAACAAATTGTAATACAAATGCATGACTCAAATCAAACTTAACCCTAACAGGAATAGTACACTAACAAGTACAGAGAAAATAAACAAATTTAATCTGAATTAGTTTGCTGTTGAAAGCTGGAAAAAAGTAGCAATTGTGTGCACTTAATTTTTACATTGAATGTACTTTAATAATTAATAGATTTCATAAATGAAAAAGCCTGAAATATTTTTACCCATTTAGTAAAATCATATGCTCACACCATTACTAAAAACCGAAACTTTTTGTTTTAATCAAATATCTTTATTGAAAATTTCTATGATAAAAAAATATTTTAGAAGGAAAGAAATCTTTAAGCTATTAGGGGACATGGATGAAACTTTAAGGATACATATTCTAAATTCTAAACAGTGTTGTTGTAAACCCTCATTTTGAATTATTTATTGTGTGGCATTCATTAAATTGATCTAAAATACTATTTTTAAGATAAAAACATGGAATGGTTCATGATTATTATCAATTGCAATTTGAATGATTGAATGAATTATGCTTTGCTGTTAAGAAGCCTAAAGAATAAGAGTAATACTGTAAAAAAAATAGTATATTTCTAAACTTATGAAATATGTTATTCACACACACAGAAGATGAACCTAAGAAGTTTGTAAGAAACAGTGGTTGTAAATGCAACACATGTCATTTTTACTTTCTAACACTAAAATTAATGATTTATTTTGAAAAAAATCACTTGATTTAAATCAACGAACCCTGGCATAAGCCTCAATTAAATGCAGAGTTTAATTAAAATATTAATACATCCATTTACAACAATCAACGTTGGAAAATATCATGATATTTATATAAATATTAAAATATCGGATATTTATCGATGACACCCATGATGTGTGTCAGCTTCAAAACTTCAACTGTTTAAATATGTGACATTATATTATACATAAATAGGCAAAGACAAAATTAAAGAAGAACAACATTATTGACAAGGCATCAATCTAAAGTAAAATTATTTTTAATCTTAGCCATGCTTGCTTTATGCCTACTAAAACAACCTAAATCAATAAAAACGAACATTTTCATAATCTTCAAAAACGTTTGAAACTTCTAAGATTCAAAAGCAGTTACTTTGAAAATGAGTGCACAAAGCAGTGCTAATTGTTAAACCTCCCTCTCTTTAAAAAAAAAAAAAAAAAAACAAAAAACAAATAAATGACCACTATTCGACGACATGCCAGTAATAAGCTGCCACAAAAGGCGGTAAATACCCATTATCAATTCTAACTCTTTCTGTCGGCCTAAATAAGCACATCTGCAAATCATCAGACGATACTTTAAAAAATCTAAGAGGGAAAAAATGAAGAAATAATTAAAAATAAATAAGCTTATCGAATAATAAATTTTCTGTTTGGCACCGTAAAGGCGTGGTACACAACAGTTTATTCACCGATGCGTTTTTCTACGAAATTATGACCAGTAGCGTTCACTTCACGAACAGCGGAAAAAAAAGGCCCTCGAAATTCTATCTTCCCAACAGCATAAACTCAGTTGCAGTTACAGCTAGAGCTTCATGACTGAGGTATATTATGTTGGAGGCCCAACCGGAAATCCGCACGCCTCCTATATCAAGCGCAACTTCAGTTAATTAAAGGTTGTAATGAGTAGATTTTTTCGCTCCTTTTCTGCAGCAGGCGAGTACAAATGAAACTATTATTCACGTCAAATTTTGTATGTAGTCAAAGAAAGCGAAACGTTTACAATAAAGGCACAAATGGACTGGTACACAAAAGATTTTTTTTTTTTTTTTAAACAGGAAAAAATAAATAAATAAATAAAATTACAAAAAGTTCCGTCTAGAACTATACGAGCCCATTTTCCCGTAAACACCAAAATCAAATGTATAATCTTGCTATATCTCTCCGTTTCTCATTTAGCCATTAGTTCTAGTTCCCAATTTCTTCAAATATGTATACCTTTTTTCAACGGTTAATACATATTCATTTATTCATTCATTCCCTCATTCATGTATTTATTTATTCATTCATTTGTTTATTTATTCTTGCACACTCAATTATGCATTCATTCACTCACTCATTTATTCATTCATTCACTCACTCATTTATTCATTCATTCATTCACTCATTTATTCATTGATTCACTCACTCATTTTATTCATTGATTCACTCACTCATTTTATTCATTCATTCATTCAGAAATAAACTTAAAAATCAAGATCAAAAAATTTCATGAGAAAATAGGCTTGTTCAGCTCTGGACGAACTTCATATCTGTGTATGTTCTACGTCATAATATATTTCCAATAAACTTCGTTTCACGCGAATCCGTCTTTTAGAGTAGGATTTACATAGGATTGTAATTTCCCGCAAGTGCGAAATTTTTTTTGAACTGAACTGTTCAAAATTAACAAAAATTTTTCAAATCAAAAAATGTTTCACCACCGAGGGCTCCTTTCAGTAATCTTGTCTTAAGTCCGGAGTTCATGTACTTTGCTTCATATTTTCTCATGGGCACTGGAAAGACTTCTGAACTGTTCAAAATTGAACGAAAAATTGCTCAAATGAAAAAAAATAATGGAAATGAGATATTCTCGCCGAGATCTGTCGAATACAAAAAAAAAAAAAAAAGAATCTTCCAAATCGGTCAACTCTTTCCAAAAGCTATGGAAGGGGGAAAGACCGACAGACACAAATCCCCCCCCCCCCATCTCAAAACAATACATTCAATTTTTTTTTTTTTCAATCTTTATTTAATTACTTCACTCATTTTTGAATTTTCTTTATCTTTAACGATATATTTACGATACATTAAGCCTTATTTCATAATATATATATACACTTATACAAGACAGTAAGCTAAAAATGAATCGTACCCATATACTGTAAAGTAGGAAACAATTGAAAGGTTTACTGCAACGTAGCTCCATTTTAAAAGGTTTTTTGATTTTGAAATGTCTTGTATTTTAAAAAAAAGGTATTACAATGTTCCCAATCTCAATACACAATAATTTATCAAAAGAAGAAAACAAAAACAAAAAACTTTTGCGAAATTTTCGAATTTTAAAATTTTATTATCTATTTCAAAAAGCTTGTAATTTGGTAATAAAACTTGGAGCTACATCCTTTTCTGTAGCAAACCCTTCAACTCTTATTGTATGCAACGTTCTACAAATTGTCAAAATTATGCTATCAATGAAATTAATAATTCCATGTCCCCTCCCCAAACGTTTCTCACAACTAATTATAAAATGATAAAATATTTTTGAAATGGTGTAACTCTTGTCCTGGTCTGACCACGACAGACACGAATACAAAAAGGCTGTTGTCGTCTCTGTTACAGATCTTTTGCTATGTTATGGGGTCACAGCAAGTTTTCCAGTTGATTTTATGTCATAGAGCAATGAGCAAATCATGGTCCTTTGGTTGGAAGCAACTCTCAATGACATAATAAATAACAGCAAATGAACAAACGCTTTGTAACACGAAGGCACGTCAATTAAAATATGAATAACCAAAGACGAGAACAGAAATCTAACATCACATATTTCGTCGCTGTCCCAGGTACGTTAAAAACAGCAACAGTATTTCATTAAAAATTCGAAAGAGCATTATAACTTCAATAACTTTACTTTTCTTTTCGACAATAATTTTACTTTCACTAATGCTAAACTTCTCTAAGTAAATAATGGAATATCTTACAAAATAATTGGTTAAATTTAAATGTATTTTTATATTATTATTTTTTTTTTTCTACTACACTTTCACTCTTTTCATTAGATTGCATTCCTGCTCCAAAGTAAAGTGAAACGTCTTCTTTTTCTAGAATTATTCCTTGAATTCCCTTAATTTTTCTACTTTGCTTTACCCAACAAACGTTGCAAGCGCATAGCACTTTTTCCCTCAATAGAGTTGAACGACTTTTTTCTAAAATTTTAATACTCTTTATTTTATTTTGCGCATTTTTATCAACCGTTTTCGTTCACCCCCCTAGTGCTCTGTATTTTTCCTTCACTTTCATTTTTCTCGAGAATGTGGGGAAAACATTTCCCCTACAATTATTCCATCCGCATCAAGCTTGTATAAATGTCCTCTACAATTTCAATTGATGGTACTGTGTCGCCTAACACGAAGAACGGATTGTATGAGTGTACTAAGAATAAGAACGCATACTGCACATGGCTGAATGAGAAATGTTATGCAGCAGGGTTCGTTGATTTAAATCAGCTTGATTTAAATCGTGATTTAAATCAAGTGATTTTTTTTTAAAAATCATTGATTTAAATCAAGTGATATTTTTTCAAAAAAAATAATTGATTTTACAATGTTAGAAAGTGTTGTAAAAATGAAACACGTTGCAATTACAACCACTGTTTCAAACAAAACTTCCTAGGTCCATCTGTCTGTGTGCATGACATATTTCTTAAGTTTAGAACTAATAGAACTAAGAACTATTTTTTTTTTTAATGTACAATATTACTCTTATTCTTCAAGCATCTTAACAGCAAAGCATCATTCATTCAATCATTCAAATTAGAATTCATAATACTCATGAACCATTCGTCATGATCCCATGAGTTTTTTATCTTAAAAATAGTAAATTAGATCAATTTAATAAATGCCATACAATAAATAATTCAGAATGATATTGGTTAAAACAACAATTGTTAGAATTTAGAATATGTATCCTTAAAGTTTTATCAATGTCCCCTAATAACTTACAGTTTTTTTCCCTCTAAAATATTTTTTTATCATTGAAGTTTTCAATAAAGGTACTTGATTAAAACAAAAAGTTTTAGCTTTTAGTAATGGTGTGGGCATATGATTTTACTAAATGGATAAAAGTATTTCGGGCTTTTTCATTCATAACATAGAAAAATGATTAAAGTACACTCAATGTAAACATTAAATACACACTATTTTTAATTTTTACAGCTTCCAACAGCAAAATAATTCAGATTAAATTTGTTCATTTTCTCCGTACTTATGAGTGTACTATTATTCCTGGTAGGGTTAAGTTTCATTTGTATTAACATTTGTTTATCATTATTATTATTAATAAATATTTATTAATGTGAAAATAGCTTAAAGTGTGTTTTTGCATATTGATTAACATTCCATATTGTTTCTATGAATGTAACATAATAAATATCCAAAATATTTAAGGTCTTTTTAAAAAAATAAAAAAAAAATCCGATTTTTTTTTTTTATTTTTTTAAAAAAATCAAAAAGATCACGAACCCTGTTATGCAGAATATTTGCAAATACATAGAAAAACATTAGTGTATTGTACGAAGAAAATTCTTCACGATTTGATTACTACAAATCAACGTATACTTTTGCTATAACGTTTTCTTTAAACTTAAAAGAGGAAACATGTTGTTTTTGGAAACGGAGTTTGTTAGAGGAAAAGTTTTGTTATAATTGTTCTAAGTTTAGAAACACACTAAAAACCCTTAATTTGTATAACATTTTATTTCTTAAACCACATCCCTAAAATTTAAGTTGCGTTGTTGTCCCTTGAAAATTCAACAACACATCTTCCTCTTCTGCAGAAATTAGGGAAGCCATGTCTTTGTCATTTGCAATTCTAAAAACCAAATAAAACCCAGAAGTTGAGGAAGAACATTCGAATTTGGAAAATGGGTTATTCAACATACAATCTATAACAGAAGAACGGTACAGTGACAGCAAGAATTCGGAAGCGATATTCTGTGTGCAAGTAACAATACCATCTCCCCCTCCCTTTTCCCTTGAAAGTGATTTCCTCACAGCTTTTTGTGCGCAAAAAGGGGGACGGGGAGAATGTTGGAAAAAAAATAGTCACAAAAAGAGAAGGATTTACCTCCCTTTATTCAAAAATGGCGTGACAAAAAAGGAAGGAGAAAGGCATTGAAAAGTCACGTGTGGGGTTTAATGTCTTCTCCTCCCTGCAAATAATACCCGAACGAGATGACACCCTTCCCAGAATGTCTACTGCTTTCAAATCTGTCAAGCTTACAGAAACCAAGCTTCAAATTTGCATGAATTTGAAATGAAGACAATTAAATTAAGATCATTATGTATGAATAAATAAAAATTCAAACTAAAGCCGAGAAAGTACATTACGTCAACATCTTCAACAACATTGTCAGTGATATGAGGCCATATCACAGACACTATACATGCTATGCCACTTTTATACGCCTGTATATATATATATGTATATATATATATATACAAAAATATATATATACATATATATACAGGCGTCGCACCAGAGGAACCAGACCCTTCACAAAAATCCAATTAATCCAAAACGGACCCTTCACAAAATTCCAATCAATCAACACGGACACCCCTCACAAAATCCCGAGCTCCGAAATCGTACTTTTTGCAGAATTATTTATTAAATAAGCGGTAAAAAATAATACATTTTTTTATTATTGTATGCATAAACCTTTACTTTTCACAAAAATGTACTATATAAAATTCACAAAAAAAGGACCCTGTTTAAAAATGCTGAAACGACCCCTGATATATATATATGTATATACTGTCAGCCCCGCTTAATCGGGTAACGGATAAAGGAATTCCCCGCTTATAAGAATAAAACCTTCCGGAACCGAATATTTCAATATAGACGCAATGTTAAAGATCCCCGTTTAATCGAATAATTTCCCCGGATAATCCAATAATACTGGTCTGCTTTGAAATATTTTTGATAAAAAAATTGATTAAATTTCAAAAATAAATAAGTAAATAAGAACACTTTTGTACTTTCAAGTTGATCTTTCAGCAACATCTCCCCATGCCCACTAAATTTGAGAGTCACTCGTTCTCTTTCATGATTCCCTACAGTAAACAGAGGTCATTTTAATGTACATTCATAATGTACTTATTATTTGACTATTTTGTTTTTATTTATTTTATTGAAAAAATCTTTTAAACACTAACATTAATAACTTCTTTTAATTAGATATACAAATTTATTATTACGTTTCGAGGCAATATTATCAGTTCTGTAAGGTAAAGAAAATTTCCCCGCATAATCGAATAAAATATGCGGGAACCGACGGTATTCCTTTAAGCGGGGCAGACAGTAGGGGAGAGTGTTGTACCTTGGGACATTGGCAATTTCTAAAAACCTATTGGCAACATTAATTTTTTTTTTTATTTCTAATTGTGACCTTAACCAGCAGATAGCATCACAGTAAAAGGCAGCATTAGAAGCACTGAATTGATGACTTGGTGAGAGAAGGAAAATTTCATCACTCAAAACTAAATATCTTTCTCATTCTAATTTCATTTACTGAAATAGCATTTGTAAAACTATTCTACTGAATTTTAATTGGATATTGAACAGAAGATTTTTAAATGTTTTGGTGATGAGAAAGTGATGATACTGCATTTTGATTGACCACAATTTTGATTTTAATTAAACCATGTGATGATTGTACCTTGGGACAGTAAACCGTGTTGCACCTTGGGACATGTCTCAAGGTACAACATACACATGGTTCTTAATAATTTGGATATATTTTAGTATAAAGAGAGATATTCTAATCAAATGCAGAAATTTGAATCAAATTTGTAAATGCTGCATTTACAAATTAGGTTTTGAGCTTTCAAATTTATTATTTGTGTAAATTACACATTATAGTAATGCATCTTCTTAATTTAGTGCCTTAAAAAAATAAAGTTTTTGATTTTTCGTATAAAAGTGGTTATGTATATGACTGTTGCATGAATCACGAAGTATGTCCCAAGGTACAACAGGGTGTTGTACCTTGGGACAGTTTTCAGTTACTATTTAAAATGGCTGGCATTTTTTTATTTTTAAACTGTTTGAATTTGAAAAAATATATTATAGAGGAGAATGTTGATGCATTTAAATAGTGTCTTCAGACTTTAAATCTAATTTTAATTTTTGAAGTTAAAAATTAAAATGTGCTATACTTTTTTACACCTGAAGAAGCTCTGAATAACCCTAATCTGTAGGCCACGGTTGAGTTCTAATGCTTATAAAACTTGCTAAATACTTCCAATGCCTTGATTTGCAGTTTTTACTAATATTTGGTCTTATTTTCAGTAACAATATTTAAGAATACACAAAAATAGATTCAGATAAAAAGATTTAAAAGAGAGAGAGAGAGAGAGAGAAGAAGCAGATCTGCAGCAATAGGGGGTGGGAAGGGGGTCAACCCTGTCTTTTCCATCTCGAATTGTTCAATTTTGGCAGCTTTTGTCTCATCACTGGAAAAAATTGCGTGCATTTTTAATAACTTCCCATCCCTGTGCAAACCAAACGGTCAAATTGGACGGCAACAACTTTCCCAAGAAAGCATCAGATATTGTTTTCAGTGAGGTCAACGCCTTGCTATATGTATTGTCCTATAAACGCTAAAGCATACTTAACACACAAATCCAATCAATAACCAAATCGTTCAACTAAAAGTAAATTACGCGTGGGGAAAACCACAACAGACTTTTAAAGTAGTATATAACTTTTCCGTCTACAGTCTGTGATGATGTTTCATTACCACGCACGCAACTGCATATCGACCACCTGCTAGACGGGCAAGTCTCCCACTGAGAGGAAAAAAAAAGGTATGAACAGATCTTCGAAAAGGTTTAAAAAAGAAATATTGAAACATATAATGGGTTTGAATGAAACGGGCAGAAACTGAGAGTAATAATCACGTAATTGCTGAAATGAAAAAAGGGCATATTCTGAGCAACCCCCTTCCGCACGAATCTAAAATATAATAATCAGGAAGTCACATCCGTCTTTTCGTTGAAGCAATGAGAAATGAAAACGAGAAAATATGGAATTTATTGCACACACAAGTATGATCTCATAACTACAAAAGAAGAATCTAGGAAACAATGTGGGAAAACGTAAGGATTTTCAGGAAAAAAAAAACATGTCGCACACTTTCCCAAGGGTCACAAAAATAAGGCCTTTGCCATGCGAAATCATTTTATCAAATATTGAAAACGGTTACACTCATATAGGAAACGATATCTGAACATTGCTACATCAAATTTCTACTACATTTCTTACTAAACATTTTCCATTGTTTGTAGATAACTTTCCATAAAGTGAATGTCAAGAAAACAATATATCTAAGGTACATCGTGCCGACATAGCTGTCCTTTGGGTCAAAATACGAAGCTTGTCGGGGCTTCAAAAAGAGCGTCTACATAGTGAAATCACGATTCAGAAGTAATGAATAAAAACAATATTGATTAAAACAAGGCTCCTTTATTAGTGAATATGGTATGAACGGTGAATTTCATTAAGATACTATCAGATATAACCAACTTGCGATTGCAATTAAGTGAGAAATTGATATTTTACCCATTTAATTGTTACTGATAATAACACTAAATTGGAATACATATCATCGTTATCAGAACTTCCGGTAACTACTATCTTGACTATTATCAGAATACAGCAAAACCTGTTTTTGTGCGGTCCTTTTTTATGCGATTTTGTTTTTGTGCGATTTTTTTTTTTTTGCGATTTATTTTTATGCGGTATATCACTCTTAGCGGCGTTAGCACCAGTTTAATGTTTCCAATCAATGTACATACACATATTTAAAAATGACAACTAATTATAATTTTTATTTATACAGTAAGCCCATGGTAAGTGCCCATGTGTTTACTGTATAAATAAAAATTATAGGAGAAGGCTTTGATAATTTCGGCGAAAATGACCTTGACGAGATGATTGAGGACCAAACTATCGATGATAGTGACATTATCAATAGTTTGATAGATTATGAAAATGGACAAGAAGAACCGGAATCTATTACAGCAGATAAAATTATGCAGGGATCGAGATTTCTAAAAAAATGGAAACGCCAGTAGCGGATTTAGGCTTAGGCCCGTGAGGCCAGGGCCTAGGGCGGCCAATTTTGAGGGGCGCCAAAATTATTAAGACGAATAAAATTAAAAATCGATTGGGTTTTCTGTAAACTGTAAGACTAAATTTTTAAAGTTTATTTTATTGCTCGCTCTTACTATCGAAACATAGTACGATTTTAAGGATATAATTTCTTTATTGAAATAATTAATCAGGCTAGTACTAAAATCTGAAATATCTAACAAAAAGATTTTAGAAACATTTTTTTAACACTAGCATATTATTTATTTACGAAATTAGATTTTGTTTTCATATTTTTCATTCAAAATTTAATTGTAACATTTGGTTGCTCTTTATTATAAAACAAAACATTAATTCACCATGAGAAATTATACAAGTGTCAGTTGACTCATACAATAAATTTTGTATTTTTCAATTTTTTGTAAAAATGAAATTTTGTAAAAAAAAATAAATGTTTAATTTATACCGGAATTAAATTTCTCCTTATTATTTTCATTATTTTATATAACACACACATATATGTATGTGTGTATATATATATATACTGTTACGAAAGGAAAAGGGCGCCATATCATCTGGGGCCTAGGGCGCCCTCAAACCTGAATCCGCTACTGCGAAACGCATTTTCTTACCAATGCGGAAAGACGCTTAAAATTCCAAAAAGAAATGAGATTATGCATGTCTCACTATCGTGACGTTTACAAGCAATTGACCAGTCGACCGTCGTCATAAAAACTGATCACTGACTTTATGGTACCAAAAAAGAAATCAATTGAACTCCTATCTTCAGGCGACGAAAGCGATTTTCAACCAATTCGTCACAAGAAGATGCGCATTTTGGATTACGACGAGTAGGAGCAAACTATTTAACGTATAATTTGAAAACTTCTCCATGTATATGTACAATGAAGAGTTAAATATTTTTACAATTTCTTTAGGTCCAATTTAATATTTAATTTAATTGAAAGCATTATCTCATCTATTTCATAAATCATTGATGTATTTTCTAAGTCCGACTTTTTTTATGCGGTCCCTATCCACCGCATAAAAAAAGTTTCAGATAGTATATCGTACAAAGTTATTTATTATATGTAAGAATTTATAAAAGTTCCGAATATTTTTTTGTGCGATTTCTTTTATGCGGTCCCTATCCACCGCACAAAAACAGGTTTTACTGTAATTATCTTGTTTATTTGTTGCCGATAAAAATCTCAAATATGAAAAGAAATATTTTAATTAAAAGCATAATCTAAAATATTTTAATTACAACAGAGGAAATCTTTCATACAGTATTGTTACTAGAAGTGCCGGATCTAGGGTGGGGCAAGCCGGGGCCCATGCCCCGGGCGGCACCTCTGGGGAGCGGCAAATTCAAATGTGATGCACAAAAAAAGAAAAGAAAAAAACTTAGGCGAAAGAAAGAAAAAAAGAAAACATATTTAATCAAGAAAATATAACTTTAGGAAGAGAATTAAAATCCTAGTTCGGCGCGCCGATTTTATCATTGATCAGCTACTTTGCTAACTATTAAAACCGATTAATAGAATTATTTATTTGTATAAACTGTCGGAAATTCTAAAATGTAGGTTAGGGGCGGCAAATTTCGCAATGTCAAAATTTAAATTTTAAAAAGTCAAGGCTTTTTTCCGACTTGTGACAGTGAAATACGTATAAATCATGCTATGCTCAAACAATACCCAATGGTTTTTCGTTTAGAAACTTTCAAAGCATCCTTTTAGGAAGAGGTAGGTGGGAGCTTGTAAGTGTCGTTTGAGAAGGCACACACGAGGCTCCTCGGGGGCCGTTCATAAATGACGTCACGCTTTTTTCCCATATATCTGACCCCCTCCCCCCTTTGTCACAATATGTCACACTTCAGCGGACCATCCCCCCCCCTCTTTGTCACGCATCACGCTATGTTGCATAATACATGATGTCACACTTCTTGTTACTCCCTCCCCTTGTCACACTTTCACGAACCCCCCTCCCCCCCTGAAGCGTGACATCATTTATGAATGATCCCAAATATGCCACACAGTTCGTACAAAACCCCAGTAAGACAATCAAAAACCCAAAAAGATTGACAAATACACAGAATAACTCAGACGCGCTGTGTTTTTGCCAACCCTAAGATAAGACTCCGATCTTTTATTTTTGTCCACGTTATAATACAGGGTGGGGCAAAAGTAATGACCCGGTTTTGAAGGGTTATAGAAAAAAACTAATACGGTTTGAGACTCAAAAACTTTTTTTACTTTGATCTGTATATAATACCATTTTTACATTAAGTTTTGAATACCACTTCAGCAAGAGGGCGACCTTCTGCAGCAATACACTGAAGCAGTCTATTTTTCCACGCAGAGAGAATAGACTGCATCTTTGCGTGTATTTCAATATCCATTACGGTCCCAACGCTTTTTTTTTTTTTTTTTTTTGTGGGGTTATTTGTAGGAGAAAGATCCCCATACTTTTGAAGAGCTGAAGGAGTGAATTACAGAGGAAATATCCGCCATACCCCTTAAAATGCGCAGAAACGTTTCCCCAAACTTCAGAAATGGACTCTATCAGTGTATTGGTGCTGAACGCGGCCCTCATGCTGAAATGGTATTCAAAACTTAATGTATCGGATTATATGCAGGTCAAAATATAAAAAGTTTTAAGTCTGAAATTGCATTAGATTTTTTTATACCCCTTCAAAACTAGGTCATTATTTCTTCTTTGTGTGCATTTCAATACGACGTGTAACGTTACGGTCCCTAAGCTTTTATTTTGTTGTTGTTGGGTTACTTGAAAGAGAAAGTTTGAAAACATCACCCGCATACTTTAGAGGAGCTGAAGAACCGAATTATAGAGGAAATATCCGCCATACCCCCTTGAAATGTGCAGGAAAGTTTCCCAAAACTTCAGAAATGGACTGCATCAATGTATTGGTGATGAAGGCCGCCCTCTTGCTGAAGTGGTATTCAAAACTTAACGTAAAAAAATGGTTTTTTTTCTACAGATCAAAATATAAAAAAGCTTTAAGTCTCAAACTGTATTAGTTTTTTTTATACAACCATTCAAAACCGGGTCATTACTTTTGCCCCACCCTGTAGTATACCTTAGCATAAGATGTGCGCTTTAAATAGGAAAATTTCGACCTATTGAAGATTCCTAATTTGAGAGCTAAATATGTTTAAGACAACAAAAAAACTTTAAACTTCAACAAAGCCAGACTCGGAAAACCAATTATTGATTTTTAATTAATTTTTAAACACTCACGCGCAAAAAACGGGGTGGAATTAATGCGTCAGTCCCTGACGTCACTGTATATGTTTCACGGTAGACTTCACGTTACGCCAATTAGTTTACTTTCTTCTCATCGTTATTTTATTACAAAAAGGTCAATCAGGCAACGTACCGAAAGTAACATCAATGATGTTATTTCATTTTATCCACTTTTACAAAGCGAAATTTCATACTTGGCGACTTTTATCACTTGCGAATGTTTTAAAGGCAAACTTCATGCAAGTTGAAACTTGCTTTGCGAGTTTGGCGGATATCTCCGAAACTCTTTGCTCAAACTACGGTTTTTACCAAACAATAAACAACACGCAATGGCAAAAGCCATACAACATGTATATACAAACGAAAAATAAATGCAACAATACCAGATTAACTCAAAGTACACAAAAGCAAAGAGCAGCACAATCAGGATTAAAGTGAACATTAGTTGTTAAACTGCAATAAGAACTGTAATAAAAATAATTTCACGTTAAAAATGCACAAATAAGCAATCACATCAAAACATTCATTTGGATGTTTTGCATCTAGAAGTTCCCATTGAATCGCATTGAAAAAGGGATTCCAAGCAATCCCGAAACACATATCTGCATTTTAATGCTTATTTGTGCTTTCTTAACTTGACATTATTTTTTATTGCAGTTTAATTTGCACAAAGTTAATTTATTATTATTAGTTGCTAAAGCATATAAAAATTAACACAGAATCATAATTTAATTATATATTTTTTAAAAATCCAAAAGCTCAATAAACGTTTGAAAAAGGAATTTTCTCAACAAGCTTATAAAAATGGACAGTCAGGTTGAAGCAAAAAGTCGAAACTTGGAGGTGTCGCTCCTATTGTAGCTGTAGCCAAGTTCTTAAGAGGGAAACGTCATCACAGAGTGGTGACGTTTTCCTCTAAAGCAGCAGTTCTCAATCTCTTTTTTTTTTTCGCGTACCACCATTTTTCTTGCGAACCATTTTGCGTACCACTGCTATTGCGTGTCAATAACTTTATAAAATTGAATAGAAGATCAATAGATTATAGTTGGATTTTTTTGCCTGCACGCATACCACCTAGGGGATCATTCATAAATGATGTCACGCTTCGAGGGGGAGAGGGGGGTTCGTGAAATTGTGACAAAGTGTGACAAGATGAAGGGAGGGGGTCCATTTAAGTGTGACATATTGTGTCAAAGGGGGGGTGGGGGTCAAATATATGGAAAAAAAGTGCGACATCATTTATGAACGGCCCCTAGAGAGGCTTCGCGTACCACTAGTGGTATGCGTACCACAGTTTGTGAACCGCTGCTCTAAAGTGTGGCGTATTTGTTCAGAAAATTGCTTTTGCGTCGCTTACTGCGCTTGAACTTTAAACGTTATTTTAAAAATAAGTATTTAACTCAGAAGAAAATTTGTTTCAGAGATGAAATTTATAGACATTATTCCATCAAATAAAAATAAAACCAAAAAAATAGAAAACTTCCCTACTCACCCCGGCACTTAATAAGGGTAAAACTGGGAGAGAAAAAAACAAACCATTTAATAGGATTAAAAGAGAAACGCTGGGGTTTCAGGAGATCGTATTTCAACGAGAGATACGTTCTTCGGCAAAGACGTTATCCCAGAGCTTGAATAGGTGTCCGTATGCATAAAAAAAAAGAAAAATGACAATTTGCTGATCCTCAACCCCGGGAGTCAGACGTGTTGCTTTATTTAAGAGAAAAGTAATTTCTTTGACCTCTTCTTTGGAGTGTGTCTCAATGGCTGCTGTTTGTGTTGACCCGTTTTCGCTGAATGAAGGAAATACTGATATTCGAGTTTCAGTTTTCCGGTTGGGTCAGGGGTTTTATCTTTTTTGAGCAGAGACGCGCCTCTTGGTTTAGATACTTCTGTTGGCGGCCATTTTGGGATGCGGTTTTATTGATGTAGCTAAGAACTAGGGATGTAACGATTAGTGATTTGGCCGAATAGCCTAATATTCGGCTTTTTCTCCCAGGCCGAAGTCGAATATTCGGCCATTTCTTCTAAGCCGAAGACGAATATTCAGCCATTTCTTCTAGGCCGAAGACGAATATTCGGCCAATGTGTTTAATACGAATACCGAATATTAAACTCTCTAGAAATTCGTTGTAATAGAAAGTATTCGTCAAATTTAAAAGTATTCACAAAGTCAAACACCAACTCCCACACATTGATAACCAACAGAATTACTATGATTTAGTAATTCTGTTGGTTAAGAATTACTAAATCGAACGAATCGAACGAATTGTTTAGACACAGAAGTGTCTAAACCAAATTAAGCCTCTTGGTTTAGACACTTCTGTTGGTGGCCATTTTGGGATGCGCTTTTATTGAGTTAGCTAAGAAATACGGGTGTAACTATTAGTGTTTTGGCCGAATAGGCAAATGTTCGGCTTTTTCTTCTAGGCCGAAGTCGAATATTCGGCCAATGTGTTTAAGCCGAATACCGAATATTCGGCGGACGAATATTAAACTTTCTAGAAATTCGATGTAATAGAAAGTATTCGACAAATTTAAAAGTATTCACTAAGTCAAATACCAACTCCACACATTAATCTATGATGGTATGAAGTATGATTTAACTCTGTTTGTTGACAATCAAACTATCTAAAATCAATGTATTTACTGTATTGTTTTGAATGCAATAAAAATGAGAATTTCACCCACAAGTACATAAGAAATGACAGGTTTTAATGTAAGCATTAGCATTATTTTACTAGTTATTTAATTGAAATTAGAGAAATACTATTGCTTAGTCAACTTTTACCTTGCTCAAAATAGTTTTATAAAGATATTTTAAAGTTATAAAGTTATTTTACGAGTTTTTTTTACATACCTACAGTAAACTCCCGATTATCCGCAGAATAGGGTGGCAAGGTAACCGCGGATAAGCGAATTTCGCGGATAATCCGCAAAATGGGTAAAAAACGATACTAGTGTATAGAATAGCTTAAAAAATCCATAACACTTACACATACATAAACTATAGCTAAAAACGTTAACAATGTATGTAAAAAATGAATTTAAAAGCTAAAAAATTAAAACAATACACACTCTTTCTCTCATATATATGTATATATATATGTAAACCTTTTTAATAACCACAATATAATACTAGTACATGCATTAAATTCATACAAAAATGTCGGTTAGTTGTTTTAGCTTTTTCATTTGAAAACTCCATCTTGTTTTATGACAAGTGTTTTCTATAACATTTTGTCTCAAAGGAATGCATCACAATTTTCCTCTAAGTATTTTATTAGTAGTTATTATTAACTTCAACTACTAGTCAGGTTTTGGTGACCTAGGAAGGCACAGGTAGGGTGGGGGAAGAAAGAAATAATAATTTCTAAAATTAGATTTTGCACCTGTTAATTTAAAATGGATACATTTTTGTACATTCAGTACAACATTGCTGAAAAAAATAAGTGAAAAAGATTGCGCGGATAATCGAGAGTTTACTGTATTTTTTAAAGATATTAAGGTATAACGCATTTAACTGAAACGTATTTTTACTTTCAAAAACCCCAACAACTTATGCTACCTTGTTCATGATACATTCTACGCTTTTCACATTTTTCTCTTAGCAAAATAACGCAGATTAAATTTGTTCATTTTCTATGTACTTATGAATGTACTATTAATTATTCCTAGTAGAGTTTAGTTCCATTTCAGTCATGCATTTGTATTAAAATTTGTTTACCATTAAAAAATATTTATTGCTGTGAAAATAGCTTTAAGTGTATTTTTGCATATTGATTTACATGCTATATTGTCTCTATGAATGTAACACAATAAATATCCAAACTATTTTTAAGGTTTTAAAAAAAAAAAATTCTGATTCTTTAATTTTTTAAAAATATATAAAAATACACGAACCCTGTTTGTTGGGAGCAATGTAAAAGTTGTTATTTTTTTTTCTAATGGGGCAGATGAATTGGAGTTGCCGACCCGACGGTCTTCGGAGCCCTTGAACATTATCAAAATAGCTCTCTTAACCATCCCTCATCATACAAGGTAAACTACTATCAATTCAATTGTATATAATTTTATCGAGTTTTCAATTATTTTAAAAACTTTAATAATTACATACATAAAACAAATACCTATTTTTTTTTTTCCTTTCTAATTAGCTGCTCTTGGCTTCTGCCAATTACAGACCTAGTGCGTTATCCAGAGATTGGTATGAACTCTTTCAGCCGAATCACAATGAGTGTGGTACCATCGCCGCATGAATATTTTGACGAACCAGTTTCTTCACCTGAACAGGTGAGCACCCGAACTCTGTCGATGCGAAATTGCACAAGGAATTTAATTTAGCCGAGAACATCTAAGCCAAATGTCTATGCAAGGGATCTTTGCATGCTGCATAATGAGACAGCATGGGACTGTGCATCTTGAAAATCCACCGACTCTACCAGGCTCGATCCTGTGACCTGTGGCGTACGAGTCCCGCGCCTTACCACGTCGCCACCATGCCGGCTAAAAGTAAATATTATTGTGCTGGAATTCTGTACCTGAACATAATATAACACTTGATGAAGGGTATTTCCACTGCTTGGTTACCGAACAGGAAACCTCGGTAGTTGCCCAAGTGATGGGTAGGGATGTACCGAGCACTTGGTATATACTCGGTACTCGGCTAGAATTTTACTACTCGGTAAAATTCTAACCGAGTACTCCGCCATTACCATGTAGTTGTAAAAAATTCGTTTTTTTTTTTTTTTAAATAACTAATAATAGATAAATTTATAACTGATTAGTACAATATTATGCAACTATAAATAATGATGTAAAACACAAGTTTTTCTACATTTTCTGGAGACAGGCGATCTCTTTTTTCATTATAAATGTCTTTTAAAATCGTTTTTATTCACAACTAGCGTAATTATCTGTGTATAGCCCGCGGGCTATCTACGAAAAAACTTCTTTTTTTACTACCTGCGGGCAATATAACGATGCGGGCAATACATGAAATTTAAAAAAAATATATTATTAAAAAGACAACTACCGTTTAAAAATATCGAAATATCTTTTCCTGCAAAACAAATTGCAGAAAAATAAATCGTAGATTTCGAAACAATGGTGCAAAGCAGATTGGGGCTCGGGCGCTACAGGAGAATGTATTGTTGTCTAGGGGGGGGGGGGGGACATCCCATGTTTTTTTCTGGGTGCGGGTTATACAGCGAACTTAATTTTTTTGGAAGGAATTTTTCTTCCAGCGGACTATACAACGATGCGGGCTATATACCGATAGTTTCGGTATTCGGTACTCGGCCGAGTAGTAAATTGCCGAGTATTCGGCTACTCGGCCAAAGTGCTACTCGGTACATCGCTAGTGATGGGGCTCCTTCAAGACGATCCCAGAATCCCAGATCTTAAGTGGAACAAATTAGATTTTTTATATTTCGTAACATAGCCTCAAATTCTAGATTATCATTATAAACCAAATGTTTGCAGTACGTACATTTTGTGCCAGTTGATCAAAAGTTTCATCGAGCCTCTTCAACACTGGCACTATTTCATATAAATGGGAAGAAAAAAAATCTACATCAATTTATCCTCGGAAGTATCAATACTTTTCACCCGTCCCACACATTCAACTCCCGTTCCACATGTCACAACTAAACATTCGTTTTATTAAAAACACGATCTACCTCCCTCTTCACAGCGTACTCGAACAACGTATATCAAGATTCCGAGAACCCTCCGCGGTGGTAGCAACTCAATTATCTCAGCGGGGAATCTCCACAGGTGGGAGCAGAAAACAAACTGGATGATGGGGTGCAAGCTCGCTCAAGCGGAGGGCGAAGGGAAAAAACACAAACAAGACGGCTAATTGAGGTAGCTACATTTTTTTGTTGTTTGTTTGTTTTTTAAATTGTAGCGAAGAAAACCACGCGAAATTTTCTAAAGCTTTCCGGTAGAAAAAGAAAAGAGTTGCTCTTTATTATTACAAATAGGCAAAGACAAAACAATCAAGAACCATTTTTTCAGCTGTTTTCAACCGATTTTCTTACTACAGTGGTACCTCCTTTAAGGGACACCTCTAATTAAGGGACATTTTTTCTGGTCCCAGTCCCTTTGAATAGGGACTGCAATGTATTTACCTCTGAATAAGGGACACTATTTAAGGGACATTCTTGGAGAAAAATTTCCAAAATTTAAGTTATATTGATAAGAAAATTTACTGGAAGCTAAAGTTCTTTTTTTTTTTTTCTTTTCTAAAAATTAACTTCTGAAAGTTGGTATGAGTCCTAGAAGCATGAACAAAGAAACAAGTGTATTTTAAAGTACTTGACAAAACCTACTTGTAAAGCCTTTTCCCTCTTTTGTACAGTAGAATACATGCGTGTTCAGCAAGGACCGACTGTACCAACAAGTTTTTTTATGCAAGAATTGTAAAAAGTGCAGTGAACGTCATTTCTACTGTATTGCCCAAATTACGTACTTTGAAACAAACCCATCTAACAGATTACTTCGAATAAATTTCTGTAAGTTACAAAACTTTGCCAATGTGAAATTTATGCTAAAATTTCAATTTTTCAATGAAAAAATTTTAAATTTCAATAATTTCAACTTATATTTTGTATGCATGAGACATTTTCAGTATTTAAGCTTAAATGGTAACACATGTATTCTATTAAAAAATTAAACTAAGTTAATACACTATATGTGTATGCATCAATTTATGAACCTCCGAGGAAGGGACACCTCCATTTAAGGGACAAATTTTCCAGTCCCCTTAGTGTCCCTTATTGAGAGGTTTTACTGTATTTTTTTTTTCGTGATATCAATTTAAAAAATTTTGGAAACAGTTTTTTTATTAGTTAATTATTCCCTCTTTCCATTTTTCAGGGAAGCGTCATATATAATTGTAATTTTATAATATATTGTGATAGATAGCCGATGGATCTATGTCTTGGTTGAGTAAAATATTGGGTAATAAATATAAAAACTCTAGTCGAGATAAAAGTATGATTTTCTTTCCAATTTTGAGAATGAAAGGAATGAAATAATAACTAAAACAATAACGCATGTATATTTATTTCCCTTTGGAAATAATGTTTTTGACGATTTTGCACGATGAATTTTTAGGAACGGCTGTCCTTATTCTGATGTGGATATTCAGATGGACTGTGGGTAATTTTAGGAACAGCAGCTGTTAAAAAACTGTAGCCTAACGGGTAATTTAAGACAGAATACAGCTCTTATTCTGATGGGAATTTTTAGATATGGAGTGTATATTGTAATTGCGATTTTTACGGATTCTTGATATCATTTTGGGACAATTATCCTGATGTATATGTGCTCTTTAGTTACGTTGCCCTTACTCTAACGGTAACTTTTATGAACTGTTTGCATTTTAATGTGAATTTTCATGGATTTTCATGTCAATTTTTGGTCTAAAAGAAATTTTGTGAGGCTGTTATTTTTAGGGCAATTGTGATTTTTTTAAGGAGTTTTCCTGTTTAAATGGGATTTTTAAGGACTGTCGCCTATCTTCTACTTGGATTTAAGAACATTTTTCCTTATATATTTACAACAAATTTTCGCCACTTGGCCTGCGAATGATGCAATATTATCCCGCGCAACACCGGGCATGTCAGCTAGTCTCAAATAATAAACAGACCATTCATTAGTGACGAGAAGATTTTATCCCTCAACTCTTGCGCATTAGTTTGATTACTTTGCTTTTTCCCTACTAACCCTAGTTTTCGAACATGCGTGCTATGGTCATTTTTTATCCTCTTGATGCTACAAACTCTAGGAGAGTTTGTCGATCGAATTCGGTAACAACCTGTATAAGCTTTAAAGTTGTGTTTTTAAATGTAATTGATGGCTCCACTGGAATTTGCTTTTTGTTTTATTCAATTATTTTATAACATAATTGTTCATTTTAACTTTACGAGCCTACTTTTCTGTAACACTCAAATTCAAGTTTATAATACATATATTTATAATACATAATTTAAAATAAAACATAAAGCAAAGTTCAAAAGGTAATATGTGACTTAGGTCGTTTTTACAGTGGACCCTTCAATTATAAACAATTAGATTTAAAAACTAACGTATTAATACTACTTAAAGGTGTATGCATGCCTGGAAGTACACATCAATACATAAGATTTTTTTTCATGAACCTTCTTTCCTTAGCGGAAGAGATATACAGAAGTCTGGTTGTGATAGTGCTCTTGATTTAGGGAAAGATTTTAAATGATTTATTTAGAATATCGCCATGTTAGAAAATTAACAACCGCGTTTTGCACTTCGGATGTATTTACCGGGGCTTTATCGCCATCGGCAAATCGGGAATCAGCCCAAGAACTCCAGTTTTTAAGGGGCACCAGAACTGTCTATTTAAAACCGTTTTTTTATTTATTATTTTATATGTTTACTTTATTTTTTATTTATTTACTTATGTTTTTGACATTAAATATACAAAATTTGTATGTACATACATACAAATGTGTAATTGTACATACATACAGGCGTAAAGTACATGTTCTAATTCAAAAAGTTATATCTTGAAGAAGTTCATAAGAGTTTTCTGTTTGGCAGTGGCGAGATTGTCCCGCAAAAAAAAAAAAAAAAAAAGGCCTGCGCTAAAGACGCTTTTTTTTTTCAAGGACTGATGTAAATCGGTTAGACCGGAAATCGGTTAGTCGGGGCTCGGATAACCGCGACTCTACTGTGCTCATAAATGATTTTGACACTATAAAAAAAAAAAAAAAACTTCCACACGATGAACGTAACGATGATTAATAGTATTGTGATGAATGACAATTTGATTAGGAAATATTCGAAAGAATTGCTCAATCATTGATCATTTAGTTATTAGAAACACCTGACATCCAATCATTTCATGATGCCATCATGCTATTTCATGATTATGCCCATCAGTATAATCGAATTTATGCGACTCATAAAAAAACTCAACAAATATTTTACCAATAAAATACTTTTCTCCACCAGACCCCTACCTGTTAGCCGAGGCCTTAGGATTGCTTACGCACGGGAAGAGGTAGTGGGGTCTACGGAACCAATAAAATACTGGTGACTGAATCGGAAATATGACGGAACGACGTATACACGTATAGCTATTAGCTCCTTCCCTCGCGCTCCCGTGAAAATGACGGGCTGGAGTGTTTAAAATTTCAAACTAAAAACAAATGAAAAATTAAAAATGCATATTGTATATATATTGTTCTTACACATATTTTTATATAATTTTCAGGGATGAAAAAATAGGCACTTTTATGACTGTTTTCTTGAAAATTACCCGATCGTTAAGGGGATAAAGGCGGTGTGCTCATTCTTGGGCTATAATTCGTATCTGTATACAGTTCGATCACGAAGTGCTGACACTTGGACGCTTTTGCGCATGGCAGACAAGGTCGCATCCATTCGAGTCTTAGGGAAGTTCGTTTTGCAGGTGTGTTTATTAGTACGCGAATCAGAATGTTTGCTTCCCTGTTTAGTGAAAGCGACCAAATATTTAAACTGGCAGACAGCATCAGTTCGGGAGAAATCAAGTACACAAAACGAACTAAAACGAAAACAATACAGCGCATTCCTTACACCAACGGTTTCTCCCTCTCCCTTGAACATGAATGGATTCTTCTTGGCACTCTGCCAGTCAGAGGTCTTTTTAATTTATTATTTTTTTTTCAGTAGAATTGCATGTTCTTTACATTATCCTCTTCCCTCCCTCCCTAAGAATTTTCAAATTTGCCAACACACTATAAAACATCTACTTAATCGGATCAGGATTTGTGGCACATCCGTAACGGAAAATGGACAGGCTCAATAGGAAGAAACTTATTTGCAAAGGAGAATTTTTTATCTCGATCAAGGCAAGCGCCATTTGTCATGTCTGTCGCTCACGAAGATAAACGATGTACGAAATTTCTGGCGAAGAGGGTCACTGGGGGCAAGATCCTTTACCTGCCTGAGTTGAGGGGTGGGGATGGGGATCAGTCAGACGGAGATACCTAGCAGCAAATCTGGTTTCTGTTGGTTTGTGTATCACAAAAACACGAGACTGCACTACATAAAGCATTTAAAACCAAAATTGGAACAAGTGGAATTTTAATCCTGAGTGTTCAAATATAGTACTAAAAAGAATTTCACAAAACTTCTTATTCTTATTAACGCCACATATTTTGCAAACGTGTGGGAAATGAATAATAATTTTTGCCCCATTTCAAATATCAATAAAAAATTAAACTTGAATTCAATTTATTAAGTACTACATCACTTTTTTACTAATATCACTTTTATTTAAATTTGTAATTCATTTTATCAAATATACCAGTTTTCATTATACATTTATTTTTAATTATGAACAATTATACCCTTTATCTAAAACTTGTATTTAATTTAGGCACTTTAATTGATATCACTTTTTATTAATTTCCTACTATTTATTTTCAAGTACTGTCTCTCATTTTCTATTTATTTTATGAAGTATATATCTCACTCAATCTAATGTACATGCATTTTGTCTGTATATATTACTTTTCATTATTTTTATCGTCTATATACATCACTGCTTTTTTTTTTAATCATCGGTATAAATTACTTTTCATTATTTTTTATCGTCTGAATGCATTACTTTTCATTATTTTTATAGTCTGCATACATTACTTTTCATTATTTTTATACTCCGTTTCAAATAGCATTATTAACAAAACATTCACGATGGAATGTTAGAATAAATGAAAAGCCAGGAAACTTATATCTTCAAATAAGAGCATTTACCTTGGTGTACAGTCACAATAATCTTCCAACATTGAAAGCTGGCTGGAGGAAGAAAAAAAGCATGCACTAAGGTGGCTCACAGCGATTTCTGAAGCAGCAATTTGCAAACGACCCTCGGGGGCGCCACATTCCCTCAACCCAGGAGGGGAGGCATTCAACTGACATCGCATGGCGACAGCCAAAAGAGGACTTTGATACTTGTGAGTGATGGTAAAGAGAATTCAGTGACCTTGACAAGGCAAGCCAGACAAGTCCAGTGAATCACAATGAAAACAAGGAAGCAAGAAATGGGAAAAAAAAAAAGTTAAAAACCCAGAAATTTTTACTTTATCAGGCTAAATGCTTACCTTTGTTCTATTGGAGGGGTTGAATTGGGGGTGATAAAAATGGGGTCAGACAAGAAGATTCCTTGTAATTGGTTTATCTCTAGTTCTGGAATAGTTGAATGACATATTGATATCTTTTTGACGCACAGTGAAAAGGAAGAGTGCACAAAAAAAGATTGCTTTCCCTTCGAGGGATATATATCAAGCTTAGTTTGATACATTTTTTTAAAGATTAAATGGAAATAAGTATTACTAAATTTAATCATTAGAATCATTTATAAAACTTCGAATGATTTATAAAACTTCATTAAAACCTTTACTGCTCTAAATGGCATTCAGTCAGCTTAAAATATATGAGTAGTAATTCGAAGACTGGTCAATAAAGACTATCTGAAAAGAAATATTTAATATCATCACAATTAAACCCCAATAATTCCAGTATTGCAAGTACAAATTTTTAATTTTTTTGTCTAAATAAAATGAATAATTAAAAAAATAAAACACAGATCGTGGTTTTTTTTTTTTTTTTTTTTTTTTTTTTTTTTTGACGGTTGACAGGGTTTTCCTAATTTAATTTTTTTTTAATTTCACGACAGAAAACTTTTAATTTTTAAATAAAAGATGAGCTGAACAAATTATATTGGTATCAGTATAAAATGTCGCTATAATCAGTATTAGACACTGCTATAAAACAATAACAAATTCCCCAATTTTGATCTACATCCTTCACAAACCAACCTATTTGATCTGTGAATTAAAAAGAAGACAAAATTATCTATTAAAAATATATATCGATCATAAAAATATAAAGATTCATCATATTACTTTTATGCCCCCTAACATTAGAGAATTACAGCATATATGAAATTAAAATTTTAATTTCTATTCATTAGGAAACCTCTAACTAACTAAAACAGCTTACAATTTAAAAGCTAAAAAATTTCATGGATACGCCCAGTAATGAAAATATAGACCAGAATAAATCGCAGTGGAACCATAATCAAATTGTTGGATTGAGCTTTAGAAAATTAAACTCACTACATTTTTGCTCTATTTTAAGTTACAATAGTAAAGTTTAGTTTTAGCTGTTAAGTTACAGAACTGATCTTTTCATAAAGTATTTTCATGCTAATTTCGAAGTTTTATTACAAACAAGTAATAATAAGTTCAGAATCTTCTGAGATAGAATAGGGGTGCTATACATGTGCCGCCCCCCCCCCCCCCCAAAAAAAAAAAACATTCTGGTGCGCCATTGTGGTAGAATTATTATTACTCATGGGTACATGCTCAACTACAAATATTTTGCAGAGCATTTTAGAGTACATTCAACCACTAGTAATTACGCCCGTATAAATGGTACATAATTTCAATCAACTTTCTCAAATGCAGAAGGAAAAACGAGTGCTTTAAACAAGTTCTCCGAAATTCCACTAAACAACAAAATTAGCAAAGTTTTTTATGCATATTTATTTTACAACTACTGCAGTTATTTCGCCCCCCCCCCCCCCCAGGGGTGGGAGTACAAAAATCAGTACATGCGTGCACAAAATTCCATATGAAAGTGCATAGTTTTCAAAGTTTGGAGTTGAAAATTGCCCCTATTTCTCCAACAAGATTTTTAAATACCTCCCCTCAAGCAAATAATTCTAGACATCATAAAAGAATTTTGTTGGCAACGACTTGTTGACATCCTTGGAAAAGTAAACAAAACGTTTTAGACTACTGGTTGACAAAGTTCGTCAGTTTCAATATTATTACCATTTTCATTTAGAAATTTTAATATTATTGCCATTTAGAACTTTAATTTTAATATTAGTGCCATTTAGAAGTGAAATTTTAATACCAGTGCCATTAAAACGAAATTTTCTCACTGCCAAAAGACCAACTTTTAAGTACGTCATAAACAAATTTCAATTAAAATGCTTCATTAGTTGTCAGCGCAGTAAATTATTGAATGGCGGCCGTTTTAAAATACACTCGAAGATTAATAAATTGATGATTACATCTGACGTGTTTCAGCAACCCCCTCCAGACCCCCTAGACAGACGCGAAGGCGATCAATCAGCAATTGAAAATGAATGAAAAATTGAGAGGGCGGAGACTAGACAAATTGCGAAGTACATTTTTCACACGTATTTTAAATTAAATTGCAAAAAGTGGATTTAAAGAGGAGAAAAGTACGATATGGCAACCTCACG
This sequence comes from Octonoba sinensis, assembly GCA_038502835.1. Taxonomy (NCBI): domain Eukaryota; kingdom Metazoa; phylum Arthropoda; class Arachnida; order Araneae; family Uloboridae; genus Octonoba; species Octonoba sinensis. Next base: position 20,428,235 of record CM076601.1, on the reverse strand, counting down.
ACTAATTAAATTATAAATCGTTAGGTTATTATAACAAAGGTGTCATGCATAAGTTTCAGATGCACTAAAGGCGATACTGTCTAAACATTTAGACGCAATAATCAAAATGCAAAATTAATAATCGATTGCGAAAGCACAGTTACGTTTACATCATAACATGCCGCTAGCTAGCAACAACACAGACAAACAGGTTAGTGAACTAGATAAACTTACCTCCTTTTTTCCTTGACAATAGGCGGGATTGCCACCTTACCACCACACATGATGGCTCAGGAAATAAAGTAATCCAAAATGAGGCACTTAATATTAAATTTTCGACTTTCACAAACCTAAAATATGCCGTTCACGTGTCTGGACACTATTCAAAGGACTATCAACTGCTTGGCAAACGAAAATTCTGAACTTCTATGTGACGTCAAGTTAAAAACACCAACATCAGCTGTGGCGCCATCTAACGTTATAAAATAGGAATATTTATCGAAACTGTTCATCCTATCTAGAGCTGCATTACAGAAATTTTAGTAGACATATTCACATCAGGGCCTGATGGCCTGATTTACGGGAGGGCAACTCGAGCATGTGCACTGGGCCCCCTACATTTTAGGGGCTCTAAAATTCCATTATTCATGTGTCGATAGCATCACCAAAAATAAATGCATGTTTTTTAAATCAAAGTTTGTAAAACAATAAATGCTTAAAATGTCTCTATAATTTTGCTACTCATAGCAGTAAAATAAAATATAGAGTAGGATATTGAAGCAAAGATAGTAGTTTGATATTCACATTTTTAAAGTCTCCTTTTTTTCGTTCATACTTTTCTAATAATTTACTATTTAAAAAATATATTAATTAAAAAAATTATAAATTAATATTAATTAATAATATTAAGTATTAATTACATTTATATGTTTTTTTAAAATTAATATTTACTATTAATATTAAATATTAATTTTAAAAAAGCATGGTTCGTCTTTATATCTAACGCTGCTGCTGCGATTCCAATTAAAGAGCGATCAATATAAAATTCAAGCGGTTGGGAGGGCTCGAGAAACATAATTATCCTGCGTAATTATTTGGCTTGCCAAGAAAATTTCCTGACGTTCCAAATTGGGCACACAAGACGTGCAGTACCTTGATGTGATAAATCCATATCGTTATTGTTTTCGAATTAAATTCTCAAAAATTTTAGGTATTTCAGCCAATTATATATTCCAGTTATGTATCCCAGCAAGAGTATGTATTTCATCAGTTCATTCCAGTGGCAGTAGCAGACCTACAACCAGAATTTTCTTCTTCTGAGGAGGGGGTCAAAAAGACCTTTCATCATGAATGGCTCACAGCCTATAGCAGGGATGGCGAACCTTTTTGTGACGTGGGTCAAATTTTATTCATATTTTTTAGATCCAGCTAGTGGGTCACTACTGCCCCTTTTGCACCAAAATTAACTTGAGAAATTTTTAACTGAGTATTTTTTTTTACTGGTAAAAATGGGCGTTGACGATTTACGAATTTTTAGAGGGGTTAAAATTTTTTAAGTGTTTGGTGCAAATGGCAATAAGTGTTTGATTGAACAAGTAACGAAAATTACATACATTTTATATGAGAGCTTTAAAGATGGTTTTTTGCTTTGGTTTGTCGTTATTCTTTTTTCCACAAACAAACTATGAGTAAAATTATACATATTATTTCATATTTTGAAAATACTTTTGCTTTATTTCAAACACTACAAACGCATTTGTCGTCATTTGCGTAACTTTAGAACTAATAATCAAACTGAAGGTTATAGACAGCATTTAAATTGCGTTTGTATGTATGCAGTGCTTGAAAAAATACGAATTGAATATAAATTATCCATACAAATTAGAAAACCTAAATAAAACCTCTTAAACAAATTGTTGCCTAGCAATCGTGGGTCCGTTAAAAATCTTGCGTGGGTCAGTGTCTGACCCATGGGTCATAGGTTCGCCATCACTGGCCTAGGGTTTTTGGGAGTTTTAACCAAGACGGAAGCTGAAATGCCCTATCAATTTATTATCGTATTAATAAAAGCACTCCATTATTTTGGTATTCTTCTGTTATAAACACTCTGATAATTTATTATTTTACAACGTTTTTCTTAACTCGCTTTGTTGTCTGTCCGCGGAATTTTGCAATTGAAATTTCAACCATTTCCCAATAAGCTATTGTTCTGAAACTTTACATGTAGCTCAGAACCGGATGACAATGCAATATTCTACCACGCATAAAAAATCCGACAGGTAGTTCCTTTCTTATTCCAATTTTACTCAAATTTCCACATAAATTCCCCAATATGGGGGTGAAAAAAACCCTGCACGTATTAATATAATATATCGATCGAAAGCGCTGATTTTTCCGCACAAGATGAAATTTGTTCGAAGTTTCTAAGTCAATAAGAACGCCAGTTATGAGCCTTTTAGTTCGATTTCTTAAGACTTACCTTGATCCAAAAATAATAATTAGCAGTTTCCTCAACTCTGGGTGCTAACTTAATTTCAATATGAGACTTATTTTCCAAATAGAGAGACATTAGTTTAGCTTTCAGCGGAAAAACATAAAGCCTATCTTCGATTTAACGCTTTTCTCAAATCAGCAATGGGTTTTTAATTCGAGATTGAACTTGATAAAAGTATTGTCTTCCCGATTTAACGATTTTCCTGATTTAGCAATAACATTTAAATAAATATCGCCAGAAAAGGAATACGTATGGTTATTCTAGATTTCAAATAACGTGGCGAATGACGACACGCTACTGTTTGACCTTTTTAATTAGTCGTTGGCGATAAATCGGAACATACTAACGAAATGGTGCATGCATTTTTAGGTATATAGTTTACAGTGTCATTTAATTATAGGCAGACGACGCTTTTTTTATGATGGGCGAAATTTTACCCATCAAAAACTAAAAAGAAGAAAATAATATTACATAAATTTAAAAAAATATATAAAAAACTACGTTTTTCTTGCGCACTAAAAATGTATAAAATAATTTTCCTATGAGCCTGGCAGAATTTCTGAATAAATTGGTCACATTATGGTAACAGAGTTTCTAATTCTTATAAAACGAAAAACGTTGGGCGCATGTACTCAAACATCAAGACTTTTCTAACATACTGAAATTTCTATGAAAGAAAACCTGGTTAATACTGTCTCATTATATCATAGTCAATTTCCTTCATTGGAGATCTGAATGAGATTTACTCTAAATGAATTGAACTATACATATCTTGAACAAAATTTTAGGATGAAAATACTTCTATAAACACAATCTATGTTTATATGTAACAGATCATAATCACAACTTTGATCAGAATTCATTTACCTATACCCATCTATGCTGATATAATGCCATAGAAAATTATCAAAAATTAACATAGCCTCAAAAATAGTCGATTTGCATAGTATATCCTCTTTAAACTTTATATATACATCAAAGGTTCTTCAAAACAAACATTCATAATATAATAATATAAAGAATTCATGCGCCCAATGTTTTTCGTTTTATAAGAATTAGAAACTCTCTTACCATAATGTGACCAATTTATTCAGAAATTCTGCCAGGCTCATAGGAAAATTATTTTCTACCTTTTTAGTGCCAAGAAAAATGTTGTTTTTTATAAATTTTTTTTTATTTATATAATATTATTATCCATATAAATATTCTTCATTAGATATGTATTTACTTATATTATAAATGTAGTATATTGACATTGATAAAAGCCTTTACGCTTTAGGTGTTCACCCTCCACGAACGGTTTTTACCTGATGTAAATTGTAAAAGTGACACATTTGTTTCAAGGTGCTTTGTCGAATTTATAATATACACAAAATCAAAATAAATAACGGTCCAATTCATTTTATATGCATATACAGTTGAACTTTCTTAATAAGAACACGGTTAATACAAAATCACGGCTAAAACGAACATTTTTTTCATCTTAGTTTGGTTTACTATTTAATGACACTAAATATCTCACGAATATTACGAAGGCTAAAATACAAATTTCGGCTAAGACGAACAACATTTCTGACCTTTTTACGAAAACCCTCTCTCTTCGAATCATTCATAAATAGTAGTAATTATTTTTAAAATATAAACATGCATTTCTAATACTTTTTCTTTACACAATTTTACTTATTCACGGTTGTTACGAACGGCTAATACGAACAAATTCGAAAAATTTTTGGCATTTCGTATTAAGCGAGTTCAACTGTATATATGTGTGCGTAATTAAAATCATCCTAATAGTATTTCTTTCTATTGGAAGATTGAATTTTATAGGTACCTAATCTTATTTGAATTCACAGAAAATTTGTTACCTTAATTATTTTCAAAAATCTCTCCCGCAGAAAAAAAAAAAAAGCTAGTTGACATAGGACATTTATAGCTTCTATCTGATTCAGTTCAGAAAGTTCCACTTAAAAGTCGTCTGCATCCGCTGATAAAGGAGGCGAAAAGGGAAAAAATAACCTGAATGTGACGAAACAAATATTGATCTTTGTGTGCGTGTGTGTGTGTTTTGTATGGTGTCAACAGTTTCTCTCTGTTGAAGATAGTATGTTATTCTGTTTTGTTTATTTTACAGGTAATAAGAACTAGCGCAACCTGGCTCTCTGGGACGTGGCTTTTTTATAGTCAAAACCACGTTCCTGAATCTTGGTCTATAGGTACATTCCTCTGTCTATGTAATGAGGACTATTATGCACCAAAACACCCTAAGGGGTCATTCATAAATGACGTCACGCTTCGAGGGGGAGGGGGGTTCGTGAGATTGTGACAAAGTGTGACAAGGGGAGGGGAGGGGGTAACAAGAAGTGTGACATCCCTGCTTATGCAACATAGCGTGACATGTGACAAAGGGGAGGAGGGGGGCCGTTGAAGTGCGACATTTTATGACAAGGGGGGGAGGGGGTCAAATATGTGGGGGAAAAGCGTGACATCATTTATGAGCGGTCCCTAAGAGAAAAAAAAAAACGATTATTCTCTGGCATTAAATGTGTCGCCTTCAACTGTAATTATTAGGCCATCAAGGGTGAAATTTGCAGAAAAACAGCCAAAGTTACTTGATAACCTACAAATTTGACACTTGGCGATCCATTAATATTAAATTATTAATAGTATAGCTCAGCGGCTCCCAATCTTTTGTTTTCGCGTAGCACCATTTTTCTTTCAAACCATTTTGCGTACCACAGCTAATGTAACTTTATTATATAGAATAGAACTCTAATAAGTTATAGATTATTATTTATTTATTTTTTTTGCCTGCACGCGCACCACCTGGAGAGGCTTCGCGTACCACTAGTGGTACGTGTACCACAGTTTGGGAACCGCTGGTATAGCTTATTAATGACAAACTTCGATAGTACGTTTTTATAAGATCTCTTAAGAAATGTGGGTCTCGGTGTAAGTGCACCGGAGACACGTGCTACTAAAGTTGACTTTGCGTACACACATCAGGAATGCACCAATGCACATTGAGGGCCGGCTGCCTAAATAGCTGTCCGCTTAAAATGTTTCTGCTTTGAACTGGTTTCCACATTACTCAGAAAGATATAACCTACTGTCTACTTCTTTTCTGTACGTCATTTAAATTCCCACCAGCGAACAACAAACTCCAGATTAGGACCACGCCAATCTCGGGCTGTGTACATTGGACCGGTTCCAACTAGTTCGAACCAAATGCGACAAATGGACCTTACCTTGTGCAAACAATCTGCTATGTGATTGGGACATCTCTGAGAATGCTTTTCGAGGGGAGCAGCAGATTCGTGGAGGGGGACTACGATCGATTTTTGCAATGTGTGGAGATCAAACTGAAGATAACAAGATTGTGCTGTGGTATCCATAGGGAGGCGGGAGGGGGATTTAAACCAGGGTTTGGGAAATGTACAACATAAGCGTCGCAAACCAAAAAAAAAAAGACTGATAAGAGCAAATGAAAACATTTAGAAGGAATTTTAAAAAGAGTTTCCCAACTTGTTTTTTGTTATTAATTTCTCAAGTAGCATGAAAATAAATTTTTAGAAACTAATGAACAAAATTTTATATAAAAAAAATCATCCTTCTGAAAAAAATCGAGCGAGCGCTCTTGTAGCGGAATTGTTTAGATGCATAGGGGTTAATATTTTTTAAAGATCTTTATAAAGTTTCGTTTTTTATTTTAAAAAAACGCGTAATCAAAAACAGATTTAGTAATTAAAACTGATTTTTTAAGAACTTTTAATCCAAATTTCCTAAAATAACTGACATTCATTATATCAAATTTCATATACAAATTAACGATAGACTATCAATAGAACATCCGTAATTATTGGATTATTTATTCAGTAATTATCGGATGTAGGGCATCGTGTTGGCGAGGGCTTTCTGTATTGTCGCCAAGAACTTTTCAATTATAAGGAGTATGTGTTGCCAATATCAAACACGACAAAATCACAATAAATATATTTAAATAAAGAAATTTCAATATTGATGGGCTTAATAATCTTAACTTTTAAAAAAATTGCAACTGAAGTCAAAGATTTTAATCAACTCCGATAATAAAATATTGCCAATGCATGAAAAAAAAAAAAAACAGTAATTTATTTAAATTTACGAATATCGATGTTTCTGCGCAAGTTGGCATCATGAGCCCTAGAACCGATAAGTAGCCAACTATATTATAAGAGCGGGTGCTCAATGCAAACCACGGCCATACTAACTGAACCTTTTCAATTATCTCAAACTACCCCCCCCCCCCCCCAGTATCAGGAGGTGCGACCGTGGTGCTGTCCTCCTTCGAACCTCCCACAAACTCTCTGACAGTTGACAGACCAGCACCAGCCATAAAGGGCTGGGCTGACATAGCTTTGCCTACCTGCTTTACCGATCCGGGGCCATAGTCATGCTACAAAGCAAGCCTTACGTCACCCGAATCGGATAGTGCTATTTTAGTCGCCTCTTACGACACGCATAACTACGTCGGCGCTATTCTACTCCGGCCACCGCACGGAGTTATAAGAGCGGATATAAGAATTACCCCTCATCCCCCCCTAATTTCTACTTAGGAACCGTTCATAAATGATGTCACACTTCTTTTCAATATATTTGACTCCTCCCCCCTTGTCACTAAGTGTCACTTTAACATACCCCTACCCCCCTTTGTCACATGTCACGCTATATTACATTAGCTTAAACTAGGTTTAATTTGCTGATTTTAAATGTTTTTATAGAAATCGAAATGTACGATGTCACACTTCTTGTTACCCCTCCCCTCCCCTTGTCACAAACTGTCACACTTTCTTGACCCCCCCTTCCCCCTCGAAGCGTGACATCATTTATGAATGATCTCTTATCAAGAAGAAAGTGTAATTGCGAAATATGCAAGTTTTACCTTTCAAACATTGAGCTTCGACTGTTGATAACATTACCTTTTCTATGACTTTTCAATGATCGTTGTTACAATTCACTATGCAACTTTTCTTTAAAATAGGGAACAGCCAGTCCAGATTGATAATCAATGACGAAAACTTTGATTTATATATAAATATTAAATCGCCAAAAATGTTTTAAGTTACACGGTTTTATTTAAATTCAAAACATCGTTGCATTATCCAAACACAACTATTGTTGCCAAATGACAAATGATAATTCTAATCATTTCCTCAGAGCCAAAATTATTATATTTTTTTGCTAATTACCGTTATTATAAATCATAAAATGGATGGATTATTGTATTGTCATCGAAGATGATCTTATGTGCAAAGTTTGAAGATAATTTATGGAGTAATAGTGGGGTCGAAAACCGCGTAATAAATTTTCGTGAGAAGTCAAGTTAAATTAAACCGTGTAAAAAGGAACATTTATTACGACACATTTACACAGATGATAAAAGCTATTGCAAGAAACACTTCTTAACATTATACATGTATTTTTTTTCGCCATTAATTGAAATCTGTTTTGCTCGAGGTCTTCTGTCTCAAGTTCGCGACATCCCGTTTAAATTACAACATAAAAATAAGGAAATGTATGCCCGACGAAAGGCTCATCTTCAACAATCGTAGCAGCTACTCACCGAGTAGCATGATCTGGCAAATGGGTCCAGAATTAAAACTGAAGGCAGGGTAGAGGGTAGGACACGGATTTACTCAAATTAAAATTATACTTAAATAATGCGCGATTCTTTTTGGAATTACGCTTCTTTTGTTCGATGGATATGTGCAAAATTTTCATCGACGAAGACGATGGTAGTTTTGCAGTACAGTAAAACCCTGTTAAAACGCGGGTGTCGGGGACGTGTTTGGCCGTTGGTTTGGCACCCGCGTTATAACGTAACCGCATTTTATTCGCTGTAATGTAATTGCTGTGCAAGAAGCACATTTCTCAACTGAGCAGTTAGTCTATCAAGTAATAGGTTATTCAGATTAAAGTTTTCTGCTCTCTGAGGTGTCCTAAGCTAAAACCTTATCAACCATAACGAAACCAATTGTGTTCTGAGAAAATGAGCGCTTAAAAATCTTGTTAAGTTATGAACATGATATTATGAAAGGGGAAAGATTCTAATTAAAAGGGGAGGAACGCATTTTTCAAAGAAGTTTTAAGTATTTATAACCACTCGGAAGAGACTTTGTCAGCTGGGATTTTTTGCAATGGTAAATAAAGGAATCACCTTTAAATGGCAAAGATAAAGGGTGTTTTAAATGTCGGGGGACAGGATAGTGACCGCGTTATATCCGATTCTGCGGTATACTGAGTGGCGGTATTACGGGGTTTTACTGTAATAATAACATTAGTAACAATTGTAATAATAATGATGATAATTTACATATAAACAGGCAAAGAGAAAACAATTAAGAACCATTTTCCTTTCAACCGATTTTCTGACTTCTTTCTGTTTAGTAAATATTGACGAGTTTTAATGACATCAATTACAAATTTTTCGAAACCGTTTATTATTTTTTCATTATTTTCCTTTTACTTTTGTCACGCAAATCTCATTTATAGTTATAATGTTATGTTGTTATAGATGGTAGATGGCAACATGTCTTGGTTGAGTAAATTATTGGGTAATAAATATAAGACTCATTGTTAAAAATAGTTTGTTGCCATTAAGCAGTCACATTAAAAGCAATTATAATAAGAGTTTGAGTGGAGGCTACTCTGAGACAATGGAATAGAAAATGAGAATAGTGTACGGAAGCAGACATTTGAGTTTTATTCAACTGCCACTCAGCTTAGTACGAAATCGACAGAAGTACAACCGGCTGCAGTTATGAGCGCTATCGGCCCTGCGGCGACAAGGATTGACAATACGTTTGTTTTAAGTGAGGATGATCAAAAAAAAAAAAAATTCGACGTTCTGTCCGTCTGTTCGCTATATAGAATCCTAGGACTAATACCGATCGGGACCACATTCGGTACGGTTAATGTTTACGACCCGAGAAACGCATCGCTGCAAAAATGAAAGTTGTGACTCTATTAATTTTTTTTAATTATTTTTTTTTAAATTTTTCAATGATTTTTTTGAACCGTTTTATTTTATTTTTGCATTGTTTTCGTCGTTTCCAACCATATAATTACAGTTGCCGTGTGAACAAACAAATCAATGCAGTTGCCATTGTTGTTACAAATATAATAAAAATAATCAAAACGTTTCTCTAGCATATTGAGTGAGGCTTCGCTGTATTTTAAATCTCCGTTAAAAATTAACGTATACATACGCAAATTTAATTTAATCCTTTCTTTCTTTTTAATTTATTTCTCTATCGTCTGTGCTTTTTTATTTTTCTTATTAGAGTGGCAGCGCTCTTTTTGCCCAGTTTCGTTAAAACTTTTGTTTTGAAGAGCATAATAAAATTTTCAATAAGTTATTTCGATGATAAATATATATATTTCACAAACAATTTGATTGTATAGTAAATAAATATATAGTAGTGTGGGGGGAAGTAAGCAAAGGGGCGTCCTCGCCGCCTGACCTGGGTCATTCAGTTTGAATTAGAAGACACCTGTGCACAAATCATTTTAATTGCAGTTTAAAAAATCTAGAAGAGCGGTCATTGCGTATGACGGTCGAGGTCGGGCTTACTAGTACTTATATAATTATGTAAATAGCATAATGTTTTCAATACTAAATTTAATTATTGCGGACGAATTTCGACTGTTGGCAGAACTGTAGTAATAGTTATAACAAATTTATTTCCATTTCTTAAAAAAGTATATTTAATTTCCGATTCTTTGGAGTGGCAACACCTTACTTTGTTTATATCAAGCGAACATTCTGATGTTTACATCTAACGAATCCCAAAGTGTTTTTTACGAATTTAAAATAGTAGGTCAGCTAGTCTATGGTATAGGTGTTTTTTAGAGGCAGACAACTTGAAATGGAAATAAAACACAAAAAAAATGTATTTAATATTCCTGTTCTTTGCTTTATTTGAAAAGATAATTTAATGGCATCAATGTTTGAATATAATGTCGGGCATGTGGCCATCAAGGCTGGCGCGCATATGGCGTAACCTGGAGGTCCAGTTTTCACACATTTTTCGCAGCTGATCTGGCTGAATGTCAGTAATAATGCGTCGAATCTTGACTTCCATGAGCTGCATTGTTTCTGGTTTATCGGCGTACGCAAGGGACTTCACATATCCCCAGAGGAAATAGTCCAACTGCGTCAAATCGCAAGAACAAGGTGGACAGTTAACAGATCTACTGCGAAAAGTCCAGTTTTCACACACAGTTTTCCAGGTTACGCAAGGCCGGAGCTACCATTAAGGCAAAATAGGTAGCTGCTTAGGGCGCAAACCTTGAGGGGGCCAAAAGTCCAACCACCCTTTTAAAGCAAATCGTTTTTGTTAATTATATAATTTATAAAAAATATAAAGATGTGATTCGGTATGTGTAGTTGATCACTGCCTTCCCGTGACAAAACTTTCAAAGATTCAAACTCCAAAGGCATATGCCGTCTTTCTCTATAGAATTATGCCCTTCTCCACCCCCGGGGGGAAGGGGCACATCGTTCAAAATTCTCTAATTTCCAATGGATCTCGGGAAACAGAACCAGCACCGAGAGCCTTCTACACTCTGCATGGGAATAAAGAAGCACAACTAAATGAAGTGCTGGACAAAGCGGCCAACATTTTGGGATAAATGTGTTCATTTTTAAAAATATGTACTTAATATATAAAGTACTAAATATTTGTTTATTACTGTTTCTTTTAATTAAAAAAATACAAGTTTGTAAGGAAGGGGGCCACCAATGAACTTTGCCTAGGGCGCAAAATTACCTTGCGCCGGCCCCGAGGTTACGCCATGTACGCGCCAACCTCGTAGTGGCCACATGCTCGACATCAAATTCAAACATTAATGTCATAAAATTATCTTTCAAATAAAGCAAATAACATGAATATTAAATACATTTTTTGCGTTTTATCTCCATTTCAAGTTCTCTGTCCCTAAAAAATACACCCTATATAATCTAATGTTCCCTCAATGTGAGTAAATGTATCAACTTCTTAGGAAAACAAAAACAAATATGTCTACTGGTTCTACTGCTTCTACTTTTCTTCTCGGGCAGACGAAAAATACTACACCGTCTGATGAGCATTAGCTGTATTTTTATCCTTGATGAGAGGAGGGGAGGTTGTTTTTCTAAACTCTCGACCCCTCTGAAAAGAGGGATTATTCTTTGACATGTATCAAGTGCAGGTTTGCAACAAGCTGTTCGCTGCATTTATTTGTTTTCTCTTCTCTCTTCTCTGCGCAAATATCTCGTGCATTTCCCCGTTATTTTAAGCCGGCCATTCCTGAAGTTCGTTGGTTCCTAGCAGAGCCCACAAACCTTGGCGCGAATTATTTTGATTGGTGATAATTGCGTAATCTTGGTTTTTCTTTTTAAAGAGAGAATTTCATGTTTTATTCCATGTTTTGTTTGGTCCGCGCCATCTCGTTCTGGCTTAACGCTTTTTTTTTCGGTTTGTCGCCAAGTGTGTGGGCTCGTCTAGGATTTGACCGAAAAATAAAAACACACACAGAAATAAATTACAGAGTTAACGTTGCTGTAAATGAATGATTTTTACTTGCAGCAAGATTGTCAAGTTTATTTAATTGTATGCGTGTCAGTTCGGGAAGGGTCGGGGACAAAGGCCCAATTATAAATTTAGCATAATAATAATAATAATTTTATTGATCTTCAAACAGGCAGTAACACCACCCAACAGAAAAGGGGCCGCCCATAAATGATGTCACGCTTCAACGGACCCCCTACCTCCCTTTGTCACATGTCACGCTATGTTGCATAAACATGATGTCACACTTCTTGTAACCCCCTGCCCTTGTCACACTTTGGCACAATTTCCCGAACCCCTCCTCCCCCCTCGAAGCGTGACATCATTTATGAATGATCCCAAAGACAAACATAAAGAGAAAAAATCTTAGAGTTTCAATAAAAGTTTAAAACATTTCTGGCATAATTTCTGAACGTTTGTACATCACAAATATCACTACAGTGAAACCCCGATTTTACGTCCCCCGAATCTACGTTTTTCCCGCAAATTACGTTTTTTTCATCAGGTCCTAGTTAATTTAACCCGGATTGCAAGTTTGTTATATATGAAATTTCCCGCATTTTACGTTTTCCCTGAAAAGTGAAAAAAGGAAAAAATGTTCTAAAATAAGCAATATGTTTCCATTTGTGCTTTTTTAAAGCTAATCCACGTTGTTGAAAGTCTTACAAGTAGTGAAAGACTATTTTCTTTCTTATAAAGACCAGGAAAAAAAACTTGCAACGTATTTCAATCTTAGAAGATGCTGCACATTCACTTTGAACTCAATGACTGAAAAGCAATCCACTATTACGGATTATTTTCAACTTAAACGCCGGGAATCGCATCTAAATGTGTTAAAATTATCTTAAAATGGTATGTATAATAATGTTCTTTTCGTAAAATATAGATATTATACCTTTTGAAACAGTCATCTTTACTACCTTTAGTGTTTTTCTATTTGATTTTTGCATTCTAGTATTTCCCGTATTTTACGTTTTATTTACCCAGTCCCTTGAGAAACGTAAAATCGGGGTTTCACTGTATTAGAAAAGTACTTGTTACACAATTTATAATACTTAATTTTGTTACATAATTATAACTTACCTAATTATATAACCTAATTATGTACATAATTGTTTCATAAGTATCTGCAGCATTTACATCCATTTGGTCTAAGGAAATACATGAAATATTTTTTATAATTACGATACATAAACAACTTTTATTAAGCATATAAGAACATTTAATTTTATTGGGAATAAGGTAATAATAATGAATGACAATAAAATATAGAGGATAAATAGAATTTACTTGTTGACAATTATTTAGTTGAGAAAGATCATTTCGTCAGTTCAAATTGACATTATTATCCAGTTTTTATCAGAATATTAGTGAATATAGTGAGTTAGTGAACGAAGTTTTAAATATTTCTGAATATTTTAAATGTAGTTAGTGAACTAAAACGGAGAAAACAATGAGTCAGATAATGTCAAATAAACAGAAAAATTAATATATTTTATTTATTTATGGACAGAAAACAGGCTCAGGGCAGCGGATTCAATATTTGTATTATATTTCTTCAAGTACCGTTTTCATGCCATTGTTGCAAAACTTTATCGACCACCAAACATTCCCATTTCTTTCTTCACCAAGCAATGTGATACCATTCGCATGATGCATTCCTGCAAAAGGGTTGTGTATTTAATTAAGTGTATTGCAAAAAGTTACTTTTTACACCCACCAACGAATAAATAACTCAACCAAACATGAATATTATTTTTAAAAACTCTATGCCACACATCATAAACACATAATATTAAGAAAGGTAATGGAAGACGAAAATATTTCTTTTATTAGAAAGTAGATCCGAATTCAATTGTGTTGTTTACTGCTTTCAAGTTACAGTAGTTGTCATTCAGTTTTTTTTTTTTTTAATTTTTAATTTCACAGTTTATCTATTTAATTATTCCTTTTTGAGTTTTTGACATTTTGCTATCCTTCAAAAATTGGTATTTAAAAGAACAGTGTGCAAAAAGAGCCGCAGTGACTTTTAGAGCCACACTAATTTTTATGGTGACCCAGATCTTCTTTCATGTATTCAACCTATAACCCTAAAATGAGTTATGCTTAAAATTTCATGTATGGCCAAAAATTGCCAAGACTCAGTTGAAAATTATTTTTTTGTTTATCCTTTCAAGGATTTTGCATGTGACTTTAAGAGCTTACTTGACGCCAAGCAGTATAGAATATTCTAGCGAACATTGTGTTTCTCAGGAAAGGAGGTGTCCTCTGTCGAAATGTTCTAGAGAGGAGCCGGAGCAAGTACTTAGAAGTCGGAACGGCGCTAAGATGAAGCAACTGAAAAAAAAAAAAAAGGCTGCTGGCGATCCCTGATAGATTTTATCCTAACATAAAATCCCTCATCCCTAACATCCTTCGCTTTGATAACTTGTCATCTTATATGGAAAGATAAAGCCGAAATACTATTTTCAACACTCTTAAACCCTCCGTTAGGCGCGCGAATCTGTCAGATGCTTAAATAAAATATCTGAGCTACGCCCACACGGTTGGCGGGAAAGTGCTCCAACTCCTTCTATCTGTTTTTCATCATTCCCGCTAATCTTCAGTGCCAATGAGGTGGTTTACGGCATCACATCTCAGACAGCAGGGTCTATTTAAGGTCGAATCTCCCTAAATAAAGTGATTAAATCATCTTAATACGTAAGTATGAATGCATCTGACAGATTCGGAGACTAACATAAACCCCGTGCCCCCATGATGATTCTATTGAATATTCTGCCGCATAATCTATTGCGCATACTTGCACTCTCAAGTTGAAGTAGTAGGTGTATACAGGGTGGGGCAAAAGTAATGGCCCGGTTTTGAAGGGCTATAAAAAGAAACTACTACAGTTTGAGACTTTGATCTGCATATAATCCCACCTTTTTACATTAAGTTTTGAATACCACTTCAGCAAGAGGGCGGCCTTCAGCACCAATACACTGATGCAGTCCATTTCTGAAGTTTCGGGAAACTTTTCTGCACATTTCAAGGGGCATGGCGGATATTTACTCGATAATTCGGTCCTTCAGCTCTTCTAAAGTATGGGGAACTGTCTCCTTCAAATAACCCACAAAAAAAAAAAAAAAAAAGGCTTAGGGGCCGTAACATTACGCGGGATATTGAAATGCACACAATGATGCAGTCTATTTTCTCTACGTGGAAAAATAGACTGCCTCAGTGTATGGATGCCGCCATATTGCTGAAATGCTGTTCAAAACTTAATGTAAAAAAATTATTAAATACAGATCAAAATAAAGAAGTTTTAAGTTTCAAACTGTATTTGTTTTTCTTTTATAATTCTTCAAAACCGGGTCATTACTTTTGCCCCATCCTGTACAAGTTAAATAAAGTAGATTATTATACTGTAAAAATTTCTAGTATTCAACATTTCACCAAAAATAAAAAATGGTGAAATTTAGCTGCAACCAACATTTGGTAATAAAGTTGAACCATTCTAATGGCTCCTAGTTTCATATTCATGGTGAAACTACACCATTGCAATAGTTCAACTTAGTACCAATTATTGGTTGCAGCTAAATTTCACCATTTTTTTGGTGATAGGTTGAATACTAGAAATTTTTACAGTGTAGAAACAAGCTTCGCACAATATGTTTGATAGTTTGAAAAAAAAAAAAAAATAACTTGAAGTTCTTTATATGCATTGATTAACAATTTGAAAATGATTTTTCAAAAATCTTTGAATAATGCCATTGAATAACGTCAGAAGAGAGAGGGAGAGAGAGAGAGGAAGAATTTGTGACGGACGACGTGAGAGGACACGGAGGTGATGGTGGAGGATGTCTGCCGGAGGCAGGGCCAGAACCTCGGACCTTCTTGATGGTAAGCCAGTGCTTCCATGCTTTGCCAAAAGGTACCTAATGGCCAGGACAGAAGATAGCTTTTGAAGGTGTCAAATCGTACCGCCACAAATTTAATGAAGAAAGAGTGATTGCTGGAAAATTTAATTAAGGTCGAAAAGGAAGCTATAAAACATCAAACTAATAAACTGTGAATAGTAAAAACTCACCCTTGCTTGAGCAAGATGATATTTATCTTCTGCACTTGTCTCACTCTGTAATTAAAAAGCGTTTTAGGTATTTATATGTATACTAGTAAGCCCGGCGGTCATACGAAATGACCGCTGTTCTAGATATTATAAATTGTGATTAAAATGATTTGTGCAAATGTGTCTGCTCATTCAAAATGAATGACCCAGGTCAGGCGGCGAGGACGCCCCTTTGCTTACTTCCCCCCACACTACTATATACTTATTTATTTACTATATAATCAAATTGTTTGTGAAAAATATGTGTTTATCATCGAAAGAACTTATTGAACATTTTATTATGCTTTTCAAAACAAAAGTTTTAACGAAACTGGGCGAAAAGAGTGCTGCTACTCTAATAAGAAAAATATAAAAAAGTGCAGACGATAAAGAAATAAATTAAAAAGAAAGAAAGGGTTAAATTAAATTCGCGTATACATTAATTTTTAACGGAGACTGAAAATACAGCGAAGCCTCACTCAATAGGCTAGATAAACGTTTCGATTATTATTAGTATATTTGTAGAACAATGGCAACTGCATTGATTTGTTTGTTCACACGGCAACTGTAATTATATGGTCGGAAACGACGGCAACAATGCAAAAATAAAGTAAAACGGGTCAAAAAATCATTGAAAAATTAAAAAATAATAATTAAAAAAAAAAAAAAAAACTAATTGAGTCACAACTTTTATTTTTGCAGTGATGAGTTTCTCGGTTCGTAAACATGAACCGTGCCGAATGTGGTCCCGATCGGTAAAATGGCCTGGGATTCTATAGCGGACAAACAGACGGAATAAGCCGCTTATAGAAAAAGATGTTATTGCGAATGTCCGAAATTGGAGAATGGCGACATTCACCGGGGACTGCCGACAGTCTGTATTTGGTGTATGTCGGCATTCACCGGTGATTGTCGACATTTTCCGATTTCGGACATTCACCGTAACGCATATACATGTACCATTGTATTACATCGGACAACTGTTCACTCATTATAGTTTTGAGTTAAAAAGCTACTTTATCTTCGGAAAACTTTTTTTTTATATGAAAGCATTCCTCTCACATGAATTGTTGCACTAATGAAAACTCCTCAAATACTATTCATGTATTACCAATAAAATCAGTTTTTGAGTACATTTTAAAATTTCCTGTAATATTTCTTTCGACTGCCTTGTCAGTAAATAATTTGCCGTCGCATATTTGGTTTGAAGAATTCTAAATCGCTGTAAATGAAACGCAAAAGATTATTAGAAACTAATTTTACTTTAAAAAGCTGAGTTTCTATAAAATTAAACAAAATAAATTCGTTTTTTAAAGTTAATTCTTTACTAATTAATTTTATTATCTTACTTATTTACTTTAAGAAGTCGATTTGTTCTGTTTGACACACACCACTGTACATAGTAGTACTTTCACACGATCCACGCTGGATGTTACCACGATATGCATTAGACTAAACATATTGGTATCAAGGACGCAGCAGAGGGGGAGGGGGTGGGGAAGGGAACGAGTTCCGAGCCCTTGATTTTAAATCATATTGCCAACCGTAAACACTTAAAAGTGGGTTAGGTTTTTGATGAGGGAGTGTGTCAGTGATAAAAATGACTTTTCAGGTGGTAACTTCGAACATAGTGTAATGTTTTTAAGTTTCAGTTTTTTAGCCTACTTTCCCGTAAAAGTAAAAAATAATAATAATAAAGCATGAAAGAAGGCTTAATGTATCGTGAAAATATCGTTAAAAATCAAGAAAAGTCAAAAATAAGTGAAGTAATTAAATAAAGATTGAAAAATAAAAAATTTGAAAGTAGGGTATTGAGATGGGGAAAAAGTGTGTCTGTCGGTCTGTCGGTCTGTCTGTCTGTCGGTCTGTCTGTCTGTCGGTCTGTCCCCCCCTAATAACTTTTGAACGAATTGTCCGATTGGAAAAATTCTTTTTGCATTCGAAAGATCTCGGCGAGGACATCTCATTTCTATATTTTACTTTTTGATTTGAACAATTTTTTGTTCAATTTTGAACAGTTCAAAAAATTTTAACATTAGCGCCTATGGACAAAATTGAAGCAAATTCTGTAAACTCTGGGCACAAGAGCCAAGTTCCTATTGAAAGCTTATTGAAAGGAGTTCTCGGCGTGAAATATTGATTTGAACAGTTTTTGTTCATTTTTGAACAGTTCAAAATTCAACGTTATATAAATCCTGATCTAACGGACCGATTTGCTTGGAACAAACTTTATCGGAAAGCTCTTATAACGTAGAACATGTAGAAATAGAAAGTTTATCCAGAACTTACGAGCCTAATTTGCTATGAAATTTTTTGATCGGGATTTCCAAGGATATTTCTCAGTGACTCAATGAGTGAAATAATGAATGAATGAATAAATGAAAGAGTGAAGGAATAAACCAATGAATAAATGAATGAGGAAAAGAATGAATGAATAAATTATTGAATAAATGAAAATATAAATAAATGAGTGAATAAATACATGAATGCGTAAATGAATGAATAAACACTTGAATGAGGTAACGAATGAATGAATAAATGCATGGCTGAATAAATGAAAGAATGAATGAGTGAGTGAATGAATATGTATTATCCGTTGAAAAAGGTATATTTTCAATAATTAGAACTAAAGATAAATAAGAAAGAGAGAGAAAGAGATAGCTAGATTATAAATTTGAATTTGGTGTATACGGGAAAGTAGGCTCGCATAGTTCTAGACGGAACTTCTTGTTTTTCCTTTACATATGCTCAATTGTCTACCTTGATGCCAAGTTGCAGGTTTCTAAGTCACTTAGAAGTAGGTTGAATTTTTCATCAGTGAGTCAGTTAAAAATGGCACTTTTCAGACCGTAATAATTCCATTACTATAAAAAGGTGCATAAAAGAAATTTTTGATACTCCAGGGGTTCAATTGATCCGTATTAGACGTACAAAATTTCAAGAATGTAGGTCTAATAGTTTTTGCGTAATAACGGAGTTGAAAGTAGCTCGAAATGGTTCGGTTAAGTATACACATTGGCCGGTGTCGCCCTTTCTGAACTAGGCCGACACACTGCCGTGTAACTAGATAATGATATTTTAAATTTTGAGAAATATTTTTAGAAATTGATCATATAAGTGGGAATGGAGGTTGCGGAACAACCATATAAGTAAAAATAAAATACACTAGAATGAATAGAAAAAAAATATGAGAATAAATAGAAATAAAATATCAAGTCAATTTCGTTACTCTAATAAAAGTGACTAAGTATGCCGTAGGACAGTGGTTCCTAACCTTTTTTTCCTTGCAAACCGCTTCTAACGTCCGCATGAAAATGGCGAACCCTTTTCTGTAGTCGTTAGTAAGGGTTAATAAAACTATAAAATTGGCTAGCAGATTTATTTCCCACGTTGCACTACAGTTCATAAGAAAAAATGAAAATATAATTGTAAAACATCTTAGTTTAAATAAAAACTACAGTTTTTTTTATTTGTTCTTTTTGAATTATTTATAGAGTAGCAAAGATATGTATTCGTAAAAAATATGTCTAAAAAATATTTTTCTAATAGTGTGAAAAAGTTTTGGAATGGCATGAGAAATATGCGCACAAAACATTGAATCAATCATTAATATCGTTTCGTTCCACGTTTGGGTTGAAATATATAAGATTCGCAAAAGTTTGAATACAGTGTTGGATAAATTTGAATTTTAAAATTAATAAGTATCGTCCGATTTCACTTTGGGGTCTATATTTGAGAAATTAGGCGAAAATAATGCAAAATGTTCTTATTTCCAACTCTCTCTTCGCGTTGGTGAGGAAACATGGGAAATGGTAGGAAAAACTTATGTTCGAAATCAATGAATATCAATCTCTTTGAGATTTAAATTTTCTAGTAGCAGATTTGAAGTATTCAATGTAAGGTAACAGTAAAAATAAGTACATTTCAAATTTTGTCCGTAAGCTTCCTATGCCAACCCACAACTTTTTTTCACATTGACGGGAAAAGATTTTAGTAAAAACAATCATTTTTACATTCCATCCTAATACTTATTCCGTTTTTCCGAATTTATTATTCCGTTTTCCTTTTACGTTAGTATTTATAAATCCCCCCGTCACAATAATATTTTCGAGAGCCCCTTTTCCACACCACGCGAACCACCGGTTGGGAAACGCTGCTCTATGACATTATACGCAGGTTTCCTTATACCAAAGTTTACTGTTATAGATTATACACACCTTTCTTTCTTCCTCCGTTTTCTTGTCGTAGTACTGAGACACAGCCTGTTTAAAAGAAAAATGCACGTTAGGACGGCAATTAATACACTATAAAAACTTTATTCAGTTGGCGTTAAGATGAAAACTATTCATTTTTTGATATATTTTAATATTTTACGGGTGTGTTTAAAAAAATACAGACATTATAATATTTTTTAGCATATGAAGTTCGTTACTTCATTTGCGTATCAAAAGTTCATTACGATTGCTCATACGCAGTGAAACCTCTCTGTAAGGGCCACCTGCCGTTCCATTGAAAACTGGACCTTATGACGGGTGGCCCTTGAATGGGGGTGGCAAAAAAAAAAAAAAAAACTAAAATAAGGAAATCAAAACCTATATATTGGTGAAAAAAAACCTGTTTATTAACATTTTCAAACTCTATACATGTTTGAAAAACATTTCTATTGATGTTTGGTTACTTTTCATAATTTTTTCGCAGACAATTTTGGTTTCTAATGATTCTTTTACTTTATGGAACAAATTACTTAAATTTGCATCATTTTTTAATGCTTCAGAATGAAATATTAGTTTTTTGGAATTCCTGAACTCATCTTTTGGTTCAGGAAATCAAAACACCTGTTTAGGATTTAAGGCACATGTTAAAAAAATGGCCTTTATGAGAGGTAATCAGTGAATACCCGGCTTTCCAATAGGGGTAAAATTAATATTACGTCTATGGGAAATATTTTCGTTCCTAAAAATATTGGCCCTTAATAGGGATGGCCCTTGAATGGGGGTGGCCTTTAAGAGAAGTTTCACCGTATTAAATATTTTCATAGAAATGAGCAATCGTAATGAAATTTTGATACGTAACTGAGTCAACAGATATCATGTGCCAAAATGTACTGTCTACATTTTTATTAGAAATACACAGAAAAAAAAAAAATCAAAATATATCAAAACTGAATAATTTTCAACTCTACACCACCTGAACACCAAAAATTGTGTTCAGCAACACCAAAAATGGTGGCAACGAAGCGCAAAATGTTTACAGTGTATTAAACAGATGTATAATGTGTAATGGAGGCAATTCACAGCTAGAGGGACACATGCGTGATCACCGTTATCACGTGATATCCGCTCTTTGTTTACTAAGATTTTCCATGGAGTTCTACTTGAAGTTCACTAGGCAAAATGAGTTATCTTAAAATTAATTAGACTATTTTCACAGCTTTTTCTGATTATAACCCAGTATTTACAGTTAATTTAAACATTATGAAAGAAATGTATTAATTATTACAAGAGTTATACTGTTGTATTTAGTGTTAATTTTATGTAATGTAGAACTTTATTTAGGCCTAGTTTTTAATTAGATTTGTCGAACTCGATGCAAAGCGATGCTACGGCTTCCTTTGTTTACATTGCTTTCATCGGTGCCACGTGACCAATGACGTTGGTTGAATTGCCTCCATTTCCCGATAACTTTTAGACGTACTAATAAAAAATAGAAAAATTTGTTTCAAGCGTATCTCAGGCATCACTTTAAACTCGCTTTACTAGCTATTTTTTTTAATTAAAAATCTATATTTTTGCACATAGCAAACACGCTTAACCGATATTCTTTTTTAAATAAATATTTTTAAGAAGAAGTGGATATACGGAAGTTAAACTTATACCCATTTATTTAATTTAAAGACACTTTCTTTTGTTGTCTTCAATGAAACTGCTTTACAAGACTTTTTTTATTTTATTTTTATTCTTTCTTTCATCTTCATTTTCATCTCCTTCATTCTTCTCGTATGCACGATCATGCTCAATTTAAGATCTTCCTAACGGGAACATCTTTCAAATGTAATTTTGTATATTTTCAATGAGGGCCATTTTAAAATTTTCATTTTCCAGAATGATAGACTTTGGTAATGATTATATTTAAACTCTGTGCACTTATCTCTGCTCGTGAGTAGTTCAAGCAATGCCATCAAAAAAATTGTAACGCACTTTAAATGTAATTAAAACCGCGCTTGTCAAATCTAAACTGATCAGGAATTTTCTACGCAGCACTGAAAAAAAAAAAAAAAAAAAGGTTGAGTAAACCAATCAGTGAATGAACAGTTTTTTTTTTTTTTTCCAAAAGTGAGGTTTTAAATGATTTTTTCTAAATGGATTGACAATTACTGCCGTGCTAAGCATAAAAGTGGTACCTGCAATGATATATTGTCGATGATAATTTTGCCTCCACATATTTGATTCAGATACCATTTTCTCGAAATTAAAAAAAAAGTTTTTCACTTACATCTGATTACAGAACTTTGTATTTAAGTAAAATAAGTGGCATAGAACCACCCGGTGGAAATAACGCAATCTCGTCACGAAGTGCAGATACTTTTGCGCTTAGCACCGGTAGAATAGAAGTTTCCTTGTAAGCAATTCCAAGCTATTCGACATCTTAATGATTAATACAATAAAAAGCTCACATGATTACTGCCAGGAAAATTTTTGGTCTCTCACAGGTCATTTGCCACTTTTTTTTTTATGTCTTCTTCTTCTTCATTGGCGTGCTAGGGTGGGCCATGACCTTCTTCAGAATAGTATTCCAGATTGCCCGATTCTTGGGTAGACTGTTCCAGTTTTTAGTTTTCAGTACTTTTAAGTCCGCTTCAAGGCAGTCGATCAACCGAATCCTTGGTCTCCCACTTTTTTTATGTACCATTGTTTATTTGCCCACCAAAAACACCTGAAGCAGTGCTATTTAACCCCCTCCCCCACCAATTTTTAACAATATTTACCCCTCAAAATCAATTTTACCTCAAAACTTGCAACATTACACCTCAAAATTTGCGCCCTTTAACAGTTTGGAAAAGCACTGTTAAAGGGCGCAAATAAGAGGTTGCACATGGCCAGACCGGTCTCAAGGGCGATCAGCCCCCTTCGTCAGTACCGAGAGAATGGAATGGAAAATCCCTTTCTACTCGGGACTACTCTCCGGACTGACGAAGGGGGCTGATTATCTTTGAAAACGGTCTGACATTTTCAACCTTTTATTTGCGCCCTTTAACGTTGCTTTTGCTCAATTTGAATACATACGCAAAGTGAATGCCTCTCTTTTAAATAAATACACCTAACCGTAAAAATATTTTCAAATGTTATTTGTTACAATTATACTGTGATTAAAAAAATAAAAAAAAGTCAGACTACCCTATTACATAATACTAAAATCATTGCATAGTTGCGCAGTTCTAATTTAGCTTTGATGCTCAGATAATTGGAAAATAAAATATTTACCTCCCGAGCCGTTTCTTTCTGCTCACATCCGCGAGTGATCATTTCGTGGATGCTGTCCGTTGCGTCTGGGTAATACATAGCATATATCTCCAATATCATTCCACGATCCTGAAATGCAACAAGAGAGCATTCCTAAACCTCTGCCCGAAACAGTATCTTAAATCCATTTTTCGAGTTTACACTTAATGGGCATACAGAGTACCGAAAGCAAAGCCACTAGCCACAAGAGCTACCATCGGACATCTGTATTCTAAGCTTCGCACGAAAAAGTCCAGTTTTATATAGCTTCTTCATTCCAAGTGTACCCAATTGGGTACATTTTAAAATACCGTTTATTAACTACTTGCAATTTGAAAGCTAAAACACCCCATTGTTTTTAAAATTAATCAACAGATAATTTACTTCTTTTTAAACATGGAAATTGGGCATTAATTATTATTTAAACTAATTATTAATTAAAATTTATGAAAATAAATTTTTTTTAGTTATTTTGTTTTGTAATCATTTTTAAATCGGAGAACCAAAAAATTGCGTCAAAATTGTTTGTGCTTAGTTCTGGGGTCAGAAGAGGATAGTGTGTTTGTTTATTATTTAACCCCTCGAAGCACGAGTTGTTTTGTCAAAACTGTTAAAAAATGATCGAGTTTATTTTTGACGGAAGAGGAATACATAGGTATAGTATAAATTGTTTTTGGCAATTTCAATTGTAGGGGGATGGGATGCTCAATGCTAACCACAGCCGTACCGTATATAGCATCTGAGGCCTTCACGGACTACCCCCCAGTATGAGGGGGCACGACTGCGGCGCTGTCCTCCTTGTCTTCTCACAAACTCTCTGACAAACTGACAACCAGCACCAGCCATAAGGGCTGGGCTGGCAGAGCTTTGCCTACCTGCTTTACCGACCCGGGGCCATAGTCATGCTACAAAGCAAGCCTTACGTCACCCGGATCGGATAATGCTATTTTAGTCGCCTCTTACGACACGCATAGCTACGTCGGCGCTATTCTACTCCCGCCACCGCAGGGAGAGGGAGGGGGATGGGGTAAAAGTTATATAAAAAAATTATTTAACAAAGAGCAAACGGATCTCAGAAGGGCATTAGAAATAAAATAATGCGAGATACAAGATTACCCGTGTGAGATACGGGCACGTGCAAGTTTGCCGGTAACGTTCGCCCGTGTCAAACACGGGCAAATACGTTAAGGGGTTAACTTCACGCAAAAAGTCGGAAAATGGACTTAAGATACAGGTAGAGAAATGATGCCAACTTTTTTTTTCAATACATTTGACCCAACCTTTGTCCCCACCTTTCCCTTCTTGTCACCATGTCACGTAATCTTATATATAAGCCGCTTAAGTGTCTGTCTGTTTGTCACCGATAGCGCCAAAACTGCATCGTGCTGCCATCTACACAATTGCTTCTATAATAAAAACGACTAATAATCAAAACATTTCTCTAGCATTTTGAGTGAGGCATCGGTAGATTTGCAATTTCCGTAAAAAAATAAGGTAAACCCGAATATAATCCTTCCTTCTTTGTTTTAATTTATTTATCGCCTGCGCGTTTTATATATATTAAAGTGGCAGCGCTCTTTTTTCCGGTTCCGTTAAAACTATTGTTTTGACGATGATTATGTTGGATATAAATAAATATCTTTCAAACAATTTGATTATGTAGTAAATAATATCTTTATTTTACAGATTATTATAACTCAGATGTTTTTTTTTTTTTTCAGTAAGAATATTTTTTTCCGAAATTATTATATGTTTATTATTTATTCATTAAACTTTACTGTTCTAAATGATAAATATCTCTTTGATTTGATGTGCATTTCCGGTTACTGGGAGAATTGTATATTTATAATACTTAGAACACCGGTCATTTCGTATGACCACCGGGCTTACTAGTATTACATAAGCATATCTACTTGCAATGCAGAAATATCACACTACATTATCAGGGGTCGTCGATTCAGCATTTTTAACCTTGTCCCTTTTTTTGGGAATTTTGAAAAGAGTTTTGTGAAAATTCAAAATTTAAACATACAGTGATAAAAAGTTTAATTATTTTTTGCCGCTTGTTTAATGAATAATTCTGTAAAAAGTACTATTACACTCTCAGAAACGCATACTCAAATCTCACGAAACTTTCGTCGTATTTGACGAAATGGCTTCGTGAAAAATGCTCTGAGTAAACCTTTCGTCAAATTGCCGAAATTTGCGTAGGATTTTTTTTATAAGTCACGTGATCGCGCGAGGAAAGAATCCTTATAAATGACGAAATTTTCTTGGCGATTGAAGAATCGTTGAAAGTGAGAGCTCCATTTCTGACAGTGTTGGTAGCTCAGAATTTTGTGATGGGTTCGTTTTGACTGCTTGGAATTTTGTGAATAGCCCTTTTTGATGACCTAGAATATTGTAAAGGGTCGAAAACAAAGTAGAATTTTCCCTGGTGCGACCCCTGGTTATAGCTCCAAGTTCCAATTCTGTTTTTGAACTTTAATGACATTTGTAAGCATAAAAATAAGGATGATTACATGTGTGCTTCATTTATATAAAACGACATTAAGGTTTACAAGAAAAAACACATTTAGTATGCACGCAATTAATTAACTCGCAAAATTTAATTGTAACTGGTCTACGTCAAGTGAAATATATGTATGGATTTTACTTTTAACTGTACATTTTTCAACTTCTTTGAAATATGGACTAAGGAAAAAAACTTAATTTTCAACCAGATTCTAAAGTGTGAATTCTCGAAAGGAAACTCCTAATCTTTCATAATTATTATCACTTGCAGAAAATTCTACATTGCTATTGATTATTCCCTTCATAATCATTATTATGTGCAATTTCCAAACTTTATGCGTTTCTACGCATACAATAACCAGAGGAAAAGACGAAAACATGATACGTAAATAAATACACAAAGTTATCTTACAGATTAATAATAATAAAAATAAGTTAACATAGTTCATAAAATTGTAATAGTTCTAATTAGTGTCTAAGTCTTTAATTTAAAGTCTTAAATTAGTCTTCTAGTGTCTAATTTCATAGCCATTTGTGCACTTACGTGTTCACCGATTCCAGCCAGGCAGTGCTCCATCATCGGCATGCCAGCTGAAAGATTAAAACTATGTTGAAAACGAAAGAATGTGGGATTTTGTACGTAGAAACATTATTTATTTACATAAAACAATCAGCATAAATATTAAACAAGAAGTTCCGTCTAGTACTATTCGAGCCTACTTTCCCGTACGCACCAATATCAAATTTATTATCTAGCTATCTCACTCTCTTTCTCATTTGGCTTTAGTTCTTAATTACTTCAAAATATACCTTTTTCAACGGTTAATTCATATTCATTCATTCATTCATTTTCTAATTCATGTATTTATTTATTCTTTTATTCACTCACTCATTCATTCAATCTTTCACTCATTCATTCAATCAGAAATAGGCTTAAAAATTAAAATAAGAAATTTCATTGGAAAATACGCTCTTTTAGTTCTGGTTGAACTTGACATCTATACATGTTCTACGCCATAAGATCTTTCCGATAAAGTTTGCTTCATGCAAATCCGTCAGTTAGATCAGGATTTATACAGGATTGAATTTTCCCCGTAGGCGCTTATGTTAAAATTTTTTGAACGGTTCAGAATGGAGCAAAAGTAGTTCAAATCAAAAAATATTTCACGTTGAGAGAGGTTAAAGAATAAACTTCAAATGCGTAGGACTTTGTAAGTATCTTTACAAATAATTAAGCAGCAAGGATCTCTGTTTATGTCCGGGGAAGGGAGAAGACCGGATTTTCATGAAATTTGGCACGAAATTAGTTTGGAACAAGAGGGCATGCACCTCGAAGAGTTTTTTCTGAAATTCGAATTTGTTCTTTTTTTTTTTAATTCCAATTCATGCCGAAAATTGCATAAACTGATCGTTTTCAATCGGAAGGAATTATCGCATCCTGTCAAGCTTGATACCATTGAAAAGCCCGTAAGAAACTGTTCTAGAAAGAGCTTTGCTCTATGTGCTAAAATTCAAAGCCTCTAACTTAACTAGAAAAGAAGTTATAAGCGTTTTTCTCTGTAGTTCAAAATTATTTTTTCACGGTAATTAACTTTAATTTTATTTTCTCCAGATGATTGATTGCTTTTTATTTTATTTGAATTATTGCCAATCTTTCTACATGTACATTTGATAAATAAAATTCTCTTCACAATGTTTTTAGCATTTTGATGCGCAGCAGATTTTTAATTTACCTTTTTCTTTTCTTGGCTTTTGATCCTTTTTTTAAACGAATTAAAATTTATTTCAGGCTTACAGGCGATCGATAGCTTTATTTTGACTTCCTTTTTCCTTAACATGTATTTTACGGGATCATTCCACTTACTGAAATGGGATTTTTTTTAAAAAGTAAGGTTATCCTTTATAGCGACTTTTGTTATTCCAAATTAATATTACTATTTATATATTTATTTTTTTTCTCTCCAGTGAATTTACGCATATGTTATTTGCCTATTTGAGCTCGGGTGAAAGGTTTTTCCGCTTTCAAAGTTTGGCTTCCTGCTGTTAGTTTCTTCAAACTACAAAATTTCGCCATTCTGTTTTACTATCAATGAATACTAGATAAAAATTAATTATACTAAAAATTCATTAATTTAAACTATTCTAATGGATTTTAATCGTCCTTTCTGTGTGGGTACTTGAACTAAACAAGCAAAATGTGTGTTTTTTTAAATATTTTCTTTTTCGTTTCGTTTCTGTCCTTTTTTTCTTTTTTACGGTGTGTGTTTGTAGAAAAAAAGTTGTTTAAATGTGTAGCATCGCCTGTTGGCTGCCATGGTGGCTAATTTTTAATTATGTGGAATGCTATACATTTTAATAAAATAACATAATTTACACATAAAAAAATTCCCACTGTATATGTAATGGCAAACCGACTGGTCTTTTCACTTTATAACATGGGCATAGCCGCGCGGGTACCGCTAGTTAAAGAATAAACTTCAAATGTGTAGAGCTCAGTAAGTAGGACAGAATAAACTTCAAATGTGTAGAACTCAGTAAATAGGAGTAAGTAAGTAGGACAGAATAAACTTCAAATATGTAGAACTCAGTAAATAGGACAGAATAAACTTCAAATGCGTAGAACTCAGTAAGTAGGACAGAATAAACTTTAAATGTGTACAGCTCAATAAGTAGGACAGGATAAACTTCAAATGGGTAGAACTCAGTAAGTTGGACAGAATAAACTTTAAATGTGTACAGCTCAATAAGTAGGACAGGATAAACTTCAAATGGGTAGAACTCAGTAAGTAGGACAGAATAAACTTCAAATGGGTAGAAGTCAGTAAATAGGACAGAATAAACTTCAAATGGGTAGAACTCAGTAAGTAGGACAGAATAAAATTCAAAAAGTAAATCAAACTCACACTCCTCCACACAGACTTCGTACTCAATGCAATCTGCGAAAGGATCATCGTCCAAGGGAGATTCAGAAAAGCAGAATGGAAAGATGACAATCGTCAAAATTGCTTGTAATACCAGACCGCGCCTCATTATGCGTGGACTATAATCGACAACACAAAAAGGAACCATCGATTAGAAACCTTTATGAGAGAAGGTGAATCTTTTTATCTTTGAGAATCTAGCGTGACTTTGACGCAATGGATCTCTCGATCAGGCGTTGAAATATTTGAGTTTGCATGAAGAGTATTGTAAATAATGCTGCGAACAATCCTGAAAACCAAATAAATAGGAGGGAAAACATTACCATGAATCTACAAGGAAGTAATAAGCTGCTTGATATCAAACTATTTATTTGTATACGTACATTAGAGGGAAAAGAATAATAAACCTTTCCACAAGTTTACCTGCATTGTTAGTTCGCAACAAGTTTTCAAACGCACAAAAAATTTTTTTTACATGGTTTTTGATTTCAAGCTCTGCCCACACGAAAAGATATTTTGTCATAGCAATCATATCTATCTGAAAAGAGTGGAGGTGACACTACAGTGAAATTCTTCTATAATAGCGGGACAAAAATATTTGTCCGTAGTAGAGAGATTTTTGCAAAAGAGGGAGTTTTTAGGCTGCACGCTTTGCTGGTAGGGAATTAAAAACTGTCCACTGATGAGGGGTGTCCGTTAAGAGGAGTTTTACAGTGTTAACTTGCACTAAAATTTCTTATTCTTCTTAAAAGGTTCTAAAACAATAAAAACCAACGTATTGAGTCACATCTTGAAAAATATATATCATGCGGAGATATAAGCCCCCCCCCCCCTTTTTAATGGGGAAATGTTTCAATTTCACGCAAGAAGCAGTCACACGATCTGAAATACAGGGTGGTAATAATTGAACTTCTCCCAGGTTAGACCAACTACAGACCGTTCTAATAGACGTATAAACGAATAATAGACTGGATGAGTGAGTGCGTGAACGAAGGAATAAATGGTAAATAAATGAATAAATAAGGGAGTAAATAAAATCAGTTAATGAATAATAGAGGGAGAAAGTAAAAGGAAGAAAAAAGAATAAACCTGAACGTGATTTTTTCGTATGCTTATCATTAGCGAATGTTAGACTAATTGACTGTAGTTATATTTTTCACGCGAAATAAAGAGCCGCAGACGATTTTTGATACAAATTAATAAGATAATTTTTTCTCGTGTTTATTTTTTTCTATTTAATGTTAACATTTTCTTTTTCTCTTTTTCAACGACTAAAAACAAGATCTTTTTTCTGGTGAAATGAAAAGATTGTAGCCTTTTTTGTGTTAGTATTTTATGAAAACTGCCCCCCCCCCCCCTTTTTATTCATTTACTTTACTCAGTAATGCGTTTTTTTATGCTGGAAGGAATTTTTGTTGAAATTCAGTTGTGTTTCCTACATATTGGAAAATTCTATTTGGCAGTTCGGTAATTTATAGTTCGATAAGAAATTGAAATATAATGTCCAAGAATGAGAAACGCATTTAACTTCTTTTACCTGACAGCTAATACTTTTCTTGCTTCATTTATTAAAGCTTATTTAGTGTGTTGTGATATAAAGTGTATGATCGTTAAAGAGTTATATATGTGAAATTATTAAAAAACTTAAGCTGAGAGAGACTGAGAAAGAGAAAGATTTACAAATTTGACGTTGTTAGTACGAGAAAGTAAGCTCGTATAGTCCTAAACGGAACTTCTTTTTTAGGGAAAAGGAGTTTATAAGTTCTTATTTTAATCTTGAAATATGCACAATTAAACCAATGCAAGCAACTCCCTGCACACCCCGAGGTGGGGATTAAAACACATTCTGAAAATATTTGATCTTCAGCTTTGAAAGAGACTATTACAGATAATACAAATTAACCCCTTAAAAGCACGATCTTTTTTTCTAAAAAACTAGTATTGTGTAAGTCATTATTGGCAATTTCAGATTGTGGGGCTGATTAGGGGATCCTTCATAAATGATGTCACGCTTCGAGGGGGGAGGGGGGTTCGGGAAATTGTGACAAAGTGTGACAAGGGGAGGGGAGGGGGTAACAAGAAGTGAGACATCATGCATTATGCAACATAGTGTGACGCGTGACAAAGGGGGGGGGAGGGGGGTCCGCTGAAGTGTGACATATCGTGACAAAGGGGGGGGAGGGGGTCAAATATATGGGAAAAAAGCGTGACGTCATTTATGAACGGCTCCCTAGGGAGCGGGGGGTAGGTTAAAAGTTACATAGAGGAAAAATATTATACAAACAAAGTGTGAACAGATCTTAGACGGGCATTAATAATAAAAAAACACACGGGCATGGGCAAATTTTCCGGTAAACGTTCCCCGTGTCAGACACGGGCAATTCCGTTAAGGGGTTAACAACGCCAATTAATGGGATAATGATGCCAAAGTTGTAACCATTTTTAAATTACGGATCATCAATGTGCTTGGGCAATGTGCAATGGATCATCAATGTGTTTTAATCTAGAAAGGTCGTCTCTCTAATGGCAACCGTAGAAAAATAAGCACCAATCAAGTTTGATTCCGCCCGCTGTGTTTCCCGTAACGTGAGATTCCCATTTCATATAAATCGTTTTATCTAACAGGCAAATCCGCCTCTTTTGTCATGGGGAATTCTTATTTGCCAAAACTGCAAACGTTGTCGATTTAAAAGTAAATGAGAAGAGGAAGCAAAAGTTGTGAAAGGAAAAACTGACACAAAAGTGTTCTCACGAAATGATAGCACATCTGTAAAATGTAAACAAGCAGTTGTTTATTCTAAAAATTATCGTGCACATTTGTTTGATCATGGGTATAACTTTGTGGGTTTTACTGAATAAGAATTATTTTTTTGGTTACCTGCCAACGTAATGTCTTATTTAGCAGAGCGCTAGGCTAAACTATTACGTGTTTATTCGAAGTTTCAGGCACGTTAAAAGACATGAGTATTAAAATTCTTTTGAAAATGGTATTCATTTCAGCCATTTTCGCTGTTATGACGAATAGTAAATACGCATTTTATTCCTATTCTTTTGACTTTTAGAGCAAAATTACTGAACAAAAGCAATTATTCTAGAAAGGTATTAAAATAAAGTAAGTTGAAGGTTAAAACAACCATAAAACCCATTTGTAGACTTTAGAAGAAAATCTTTACAAAAGAGAGCGAGAGAGAAAAAAAGAAAAAGACAAAAAATGGAATTTACGTGAAATAAATTTTACGCTGCATTATTATGAACGTTTCTAGTTATTTCTTGTGTAGTCAGTTATATGCTTATTAGAGTTTAGGCAGTTCTATTACACTCTGATTACGGTAAGATAGTTTAAATGCACCTTAAAATTATCTATTTCTGAAAGAGCAATGACCAAGCACATGAAAGAAGAGCATTTTTTTACGAAGTAAGATTTTCTTCAAACTTATTATGAAAAAAATAAATAACGATACTATGAAATTATAATCTTAGGAAATTCTATTATACACTCCGGTAACTGTAAGGTAGTTTAAACTAGGGATGTAACGAATATTCGGGCACTATTCGGTCCTTTGGCTGAATAATAATTTCATGGCCTAGCCGAATATTCGGCCCGGCCAAATACTCGGTAAGATCAAATTCGGCCTGGCAGAATATTGATCAATTATTCGGTCGAATAGTTCTGCTACAGTTGAAATGTGAAAAAATAAAGAAATGTGTAGATTTTAAACATTTAAAATTGTATTATAGTTATTGCAACATAATACATTAGTGTATAGGTTTAATAAATAAAAATAATTTAGAAAAATACTACTTTTTTTCAACATTGTTTTTAGGTTTGACTGAGCAAAAACAGATTTTAAAAGAAGCTATAACATTATATTCAAGCATAAGATTGGGTTAAGAGCAAAACGTCTGAAAACATGCACAAGCTCAAATTTTGCTTTAAAAAAAAGCTAAAAAGAATTGCTTTAAAAAAAGATTTTGCTAAAAAAAAAAAAAACTGCTCGAGGAACCATATTTCACACAAGAAAAATGTATAAAAGCTATATCACTCGGGTACATTACGAAACAGTAATTACCTTTTTTATTTTTAAAAATAAAATAAAAAATGTAATTATACTTCTCAAAAATACACTACAATAATGTATGATACATACACACCTTAGAATAATTTTAGTGCAACATATTCATAAAAATATTTACTTACTTATTTAAAGTTTTTGATGTACAAGTGTATTCGTGAAATGACCATTTTCTGACCATTAAATGTAATTCAATCTTACATCAAGTTGGTGCAATTTGTTTTTTTTTTTTTGTTTTGAAATTACTTTAAGCAATATATATATTTACTCCCGTATTGACTTTAGCAAATACTAGAGTCATCAATGTATGAAAAAAAATATTGTTTAATTATGAATTAGGTGTTAATTCATTTAAAACTTAGCGCTTTCCAAAAATAAATACTACCAGGCCAAAAAGTAAAACAATAAGTATCAAGTTTTAAAAATAAATTGAAAAATAAAATTGTCGCCTTTGGCTACCGTGACTTAAAATCACTTACAATTTGAAAAAAATATTTTTCATCTGAGTGTGATAATTGTTTTGGAATCTACCACCATGAGGATCGGGAAAAATTATTAAAGGCGCCATTTGGCGGATTTTGATATTTCTTAAATTTTCAGTGCTAAAAGCATTTCTTTTAATTTAAATGAGAAAAACAATTTGCATTTACCTTTTATATAATTAAAACATTGTATTTTTAGCTTAGTTTTATGTTTCTTCGATAGCCATGTGTCATGCGCGATATTAGCGTTTCTTTTTGCATCTGTTTCCGGTTTCAGATATTTCTTATTATTTTCTCCTAAGCACACAAGTTAAAGTGTGTATTAAGCGAAAATATTAAGCTATTTTTTTTAGAATAAATACATTTGGTACAAATATAGCGATCTGGCGCAACCTGGACGCCAACGTGGCGATCGGTAATGAAATTTTTGGCCGCCATTTAAAACGTTTTGGTAACCAGTTGGCGAGTGGAGACCGTTAATCTGAACTATTACCAGTCGTCTAAAGCAAGTCCAATGTTGGCGAGATAGGTCCCGTTTGGCGCATTTTTTCGTTGTCAAAAAAAGGTAAAAGTCGGATTTTTTTTACTGATAAAAATCGGAAATTTCAAATTTAAGAAAAGTCGGAAGAAACTCATGCCTGTATATTTTATGCGTAGCATTTGCTCCCAAAAGCTGGCAATAGTTAATTGATACGAAGAACATGAGACGATTTTTTGTTATTATTAACAAAGTGGAAGCCGGATTTTGTTTGTATAGACTGAATTATTGTGAATATTGGGTAAGAGAATGCGATGAATATTAATATAGCACTAGTTATTGAGGTCTTTGAAAATAAAAACATATTTCAGTTACATGCATTACAATTTAATAGATCTTCTAAAATAGTTACGTAAAAAATCCATAAAATAAAAATATTAATTTTTATAACTTTTAAAATATTTTCATAAAACTATTTTGAGCAAGGTAAAAGTTCACTAAGCAATAGTATTTCTCCAATTTGAATTAAATAATTAGTACAGCAATGCTAATGCTTACATTAAAACCTGTCATTTCTATTCCACTTGTGGGTGAAATTCTCAGTTTTGTTCCATTCAAAACAATACAGAAATTGCATTAAAGTTGGATAGTGTTAGATTCATAACAAAGAAGAATTAAATCATACATCATAGATTAATGTGTGGAATTGCTGCTGGACTTTGTGAATACTTTTAAATTTGACGAATACTTTCTATTACAACGATTTTCTAGAAATTTTAATATTCGACTTCGGCCTAGAAGAAATGGCCGAATATTCGCTATTCCGCTATTCGGCCAAAACACTATTCGTTACATCCCTAGTTTAAACGCACCTTAAAATAATTTATTTCTGAAACAGCAATAACGAAGTACCTGAAAGAAGAACATTTTTTTACGAAGTAAGATTTTCTTCGAACTTCTTACTAAAAAAGATACTTGTTGATATTATGAAATTATTAGCAGAGAAAATATTGCTCCTATTTTAAGATCATAGTCATAGCGCAACATTATGAGCCATAAAGTATGTATTACAATAAGGTAACAAATCTATATTAAAACAAAATTTTTCTTCCGCATTCATTAATTCTACAATGGAGTATGTCACAAATCCTGACATTTTAACTCAACAATTTTGCTGCAAAACTCAAGTGAAGAATAGTAAACTAATTTATGTAGTCAACTTGTGTGGTTGTCAACACAAATTGCCTAGTATATTTGGTGTAGTTGTCAATAGAAATTGCCTAGTATATTTGGTGTAGTTGTCAACACAAATTGGCTAGTATATTTGGTGTAGTTGTCAACACAAATTGGCTAGTATATTTGGTGTAGTTGTCAACAAAAATTGCCTAGTATATTTGGAGTAAGTTTAACCTAGAAATATTATAAAAGCTATCCATATCAGAAGATGATATAATTCAAAAGAAATCTACATAAAATACTGTTGAAAAAGGTCTATTAATAGTTCTATGTGTATGCGAGGGCGTGTGTACTTATTTTTACATTTTTAATGTACATTGACTATTGTATTTTTGGTGTGAAAATTCAATATTTAGTTTTATTAAAGTTTCAGTTTAAAAAAAAGCTGTAAGTTTAACTTTTGTCTGAAAATCATTAATTATCTTTAACCTCAATTCAAAAAATATTTTTATCTGGAGCATTTTCACCAGTTAGATTAAGAGATATAAGAGGTTAAATTTCACAGAAGAGCGCAATGTTAAATTTCTCTGAACTGCTGAAAATTACATAAAATATATTCAATAAAAAAAAGAAGAAGAAGAAACATATTGCATAGAAGTACTCCGTAAAGATGTTTAGAGCGGTAAAATCATTTTAAGAATGGAATAGTTCCTTAAAAAGGGATGAGAAGAGGGAGAAGGTCAGCAGAAATTTTCCCCATCAAGATTATTTTCCATTTTTAATTTTTAGAATTATTTACTGAATTCGTTGTTTTGTTATTTTTCAATAATTATTCTACCTTTTATTTATATATTAACATTCTTAATTCATTAGAAAAATGTAGCCTGAATCACTTACAATGTATTCTATTAAACTTTAAAATTAAAGTACTCAATTAAATATCTTACATTAATTATGTAAGTTACTTATTTGATGATCAAGATTTCCTAACAATACATATTTTCTCAAAATGGCTACATCAGGTTTAAGAGAAAAGAAGAAACTTATTTAAAGAATAACAAGAAGTTCCGTCTAGAACTATACGAGCCTACTTTCCCGTATACACCAAATTCAAATTTATAATCTAGCTATCTCTTTCTCTCTCTTTCTTATTTATCTTTAGTTCTAATTATTGAAAATATACCGTTTTCAACGGATAATACATATTCATTCACTCACTCATTCATTCTTTCATTTATTCAGCCATGCATTTATTCATTCATTCGTTACCTCATTCCAGTGTTTATTCATTCATTTACGCATTCATGTATTTATTCACTCATTTATTTATATTTTCATTTATTCAATAATTTATTCATTCATTCTTTTCCTCATTCATTTATTCATTGATTTATTCTTTCACTCTTTCATTTATTCATTCATTCTTTCATTATTTCACTCATTGAGTCACTGAGAAATATCCTTGAAAATCCCGATCAAAAAATTTCATAGCAAAATAGGCTCGTAAGTTCTGGATAAACTTTCTATTTCTACATGTTCTACGTTATAAGAGCTTTCCGATAAAGTTTATTCCAAGCAAATCGGTCCGTTAGATCAGGATTTATATAGGGTTGAAATTTCCCCGTAAGCTCTGTGTTAATTTTTTGAACTGTTCAAAAATGAACAAAAACTGTTCAAATCAATATTTCACGCCGAGAACTCCTTTCAATAAGCTTGCAATAGGAACTTGGCTCTTGTGCCCAGAGTTTACAGAATTTGCTTCAATTTTGTCCATAGGCGCTAATGTTAAAATTTTTGAACTGTTCAAAATTGAACAAAAAATTGTTCAAATCAAAAGGTAAAATATAGAAATGAGATGTCCTCGCCGAGATCTTTCGAATGCAAAAAGAATTTTTCCAATCGGACAATTCGTTCAAAAGTTATTAGGGGGGGGGGGGACAGACCGACAGACAGACAGACCGACAGACACACTTTTTCCCCATCTCAATACCCTACTTTCAAATTTTTTATTTTTCAATCTTTATTTAATTACTTCACTTATTTTTGACTTTTCTTGATTTTTAACGATATTTTCACGATACATTAAGCCTTCTTTCATGCTTTATTATTATTTTTTTTTACTTTAAAGTAGGCTAAAAAAGAGCTCATAGTCGTTTTTGCCATGGGGTTAACTTACAAAGAAGTTGAGGCAAACTTTATATTCACGTTTCATCCATCCAAACAAATACTGGTCTAACATTATAGCCCGGAAAACATCCTGGAGAAATTATTATTTTTTTATCTTGGCATAGATAAAGTAATACATATAGTAATAATTAGGGATATTCAACTTACAAAGAGTTTTTATAATACTCCCACCCATATTTGGCGTATATATATGGTCAATATAGACAAGTGGTTAAATTAGGTGGTCCAGTTACAAAGGTTTCAATATATTTTATACGAATAATCAGTGGCGGATCCAGAGGGGGGGGGGGGGACGGGGGCCCGTGCCCCCTCCAGACGCTTTAGGTAAGGACTAGAAAGAATTGACTTTCTTTTCTTCCTTTACTCTAAAAACGAGGAAAAAGAAGCTATTTTGCAGATGGAGCGATAAAACTTCTATTCTATGTGACTTCTATTCTTTCAATTCTATGTGACAAACTGAGATAACCGGGTAATTGCTAAGACAGAAAGAAGCAGACACCTGCAAAATCACTTAGACAGTTGATTTATGCTCACGTTAAATCTTCAATAGACTTGAAGAAGACTCCATTTGACCCCCCCCCCCTCCCTAAATTTTCGCGAAAAAGAAGTTATTGGTGATTTTGCGAGCTGAAAATTTCGCGAATTATATATGAAGAAAACCAAAAGTTAAAAAAAAGTGCTCGAGAAAATAAGTGCTTTCACAGTATATATTCCTTTATTATATATGTCCAGTTTTAAAAAAATGTGTTTTTTTGTATTTAATTAGGGAATAATTAATTAAAATTTTATTGATAATTTAAATTTAATAAATCAATTAAGTTTAATTAAATAATTGATTAAATTATATTTGGAAATTAAAACGGATCACAGTTTCTGGAGTTGTGTCCCACCCCTCTATTTTGTTTTTAAGCTGAAACCACCCACATCAGCCACATTGTGCCCCCCCCCCCCCCAGAATTTTTTTCTGGATCCGCCACTGCGAATAATTCCGTCCCTGACAAAAGTGGTCAACTTACAAAGGCGTTCAACTTTACAGGTTTTACTGTAATTAGTATCTGTATCTTTGAAAATGTGCGCACTTATCTCACGACTCTCACGAGTGTGAGAAGGCAAATAAAACACTCCCTTTACCTCAAATTTTAGGGGCTGCCTAACAGTAAAATAAGATAAAAATAATTTAACTTTGTGCAAAGTAATAGAAATAAAATTTCACGTTAAATTAAAGCACAAATGAGCATTAAAACGCAGACATATGTTTCGGGATTGCTTGGAATCCCTTTTTCAATGCGACAGGGAGCTTCTAGATGCAAAACATCCAAATGAAGCAGACAGAACAACAAAAACAAAGCTTATATAGCCTAAGAATTAACTGTAAACCAATGAGAATAAAGGCAGTGTGAAGTGGAAGTAGAAGTAGTAGGAAAGGCACCAATAAGAGAGCAACAAACGAATGCAGTTGGAAGTACAGAAAGTAAAAAGGAATATCAATAAAAAGAAAGCAAAAAAGACAACAGCGTGCATAAAAATTACTTTCTGTACTTCCAACTGCATTCGTTTGTTGCTCTCTTATTGGTGCCTTTCCTACTACTTCTACTTCCACTTCACACTGCCTTTATTCTCATTGGTTTACAGTTAATTCTTAGGCTATATAAGCTTTGTTTTTGTTGTTCTGTCTGCTTCATTTGGATGTTTTGCATCTAGAAGCTCCCTGTCGCATTGAAAAAGGGATTCCAAGCAATCCCGAAACATATGTCTGCGTTTTAATGCTCATTTGTGCTTTAATTTAACGTGGAATTTTATTTCTAGTAAAATGAGA
The DNA here is from genome assembly GCA_038502835.1 of Octonoba sinensis. Taxonomy (NCBI): domain Eukaryota; kingdom Metazoa; phylum Arthropoda; class Arachnida; order Araneae; family Uloboridae; genus Octonoba; species Octonoba sinensis. Next base: position 20,388,942 of record CM076601.1, on the reverse strand, counting down.
ATTTAGCATCACTGTATAACGATATGTTACGATTTCCACAGACGTTACGGCGCTGCTAGTGCTAACTGGAAAAGGAAGATTTTTATCCAGAAGTTTGGAGCTTACTGCAAACAAATATGCCGGCAATCATTGATTACAGGTAACCATTTCATTCTTTATATTATTATGGTTACTATTTTGTTGGAATCTTATATATAAGCTGTTTAAGTGTCTGTTTGTCGCCGATAGCTTACTCCGAATTTCTTATTCCGAGAAAACTGCATCGTGCTGTCATCCACAATTGTTTCTATAATGAAAACGACTAATAATCAAAACATTTCTCTAGCATTTTGAGTGAGGCATCGCTAGATTTGCAATCTGCGTTAAAAATGAATGTAAACGCGAATTTAATCTAATCCTCCTTTCTTTGTTTTTATTTATTTATCGTCTGCGCTTTTTATATATATATTAAAGTGGCAGCGCTCTTTTTCCAGTTTCGTTAAAACTATTGTTTTGACGATGATTATGTTGGATATCAATAAATATTTTTTACAAGCAATTTGATGATTTAGTAAATAATATTTTTATTTGACAGATTATTATAACTTAGATGTTTTTTTTTGGTAAGAATATTTTTTTCCGAAATTATTATATGTTTATTATTTATTCATTAAACTTTGCTGTTCTCCCTGATACATATCTCTTTGATTTGATGTGCATTTCTGGTTTACTGATAGCATTGTGTATTTATAATATCTAGAACAGCGGTCATTTCGTATGACCGCCGGGCTTACTAGATACTATTATAAACGAATATAGACGTTTTATTGGGATCCATGAAAAAGTTTAATTTTCAGTGTTGGAATTTTGTACCTGAACATTAATGCAACACGTAATAGAAGCAGGTGTAGCACTTGATAACCGAAAGGGAAAAATGGGTTGCTGAGCTAATTAATGCTTAATAACCATTACTCGGTTACCAACTATTTGAAAGATTTCCTAATCGAATGATTTTTTTTAATGTTTACATAATCGAATGATAGGTTAGAGTAATTGTCTCTAACGAGTTAATAATCGAGTGCTGTTTATCGGGTGAATATTATGCGTGCTATTATATTCGAATGATTCCAGGTAACACTGTGCAACAAATTTGAAAATTTTTTTTGTCCTTTAGATGAAACTATGTGATTCTATATAAACAAAAGGTGCTTGCTTCAAATATTCAAACCAAAATGGTCCATCACGTAGCGTTTTCGCTGGAGACCCACTTCTCATATTTACATAATTTGGTTATAAAAGAATGCAACTCAGGCTTACTTATTAAAAACACAAACACCAAAATGATTTTTTTGGCCAATTCTTCTTGTGGGCATCTATTGGTCTGCCCTGATAACAGTTTAGCAATATTCAATTCGTATACTTCCATTCTATCGAGCGCTGATTTGATTTTCAAACAGAGATGTCCTGATGAAACCCTTCCCCATGCTCATCATTAATTGCACCAAGGTTTTGACTAAGAATATATTTTTTCAAAATTATTATATGTTCATTATTTATTCATTAAACTTTACTGCTCTACCTGATAAATATCTCTTTGATTTGATGCGCATTTCCGGTTACTGGGAGAATTGTATATTTATAATATCTAAAACAGTGGTCATTTGGTATGACCGCTGGGCATACTAGTCTATACATAAATAGTACTATACATAAATAGGCAAAGACAACACAAATTAGAAACATTTTCTCCTCTGTTTTCCAACGGATTTTTTAAGTTTTTTTGTTTAGTAGCTATTAACTAGTTTTAGTGATACCAATTTAAACAGTTTGGAAACAGTTTATTGTTAGTTAATTATTTCCCTTTTCCTTTTGTCAGGCAAGCCTCATTTATAATTGTAATGGTTGAGTAAATTAATAGGTAATAAATAAAAACCCCATTTCTAAAAAGAGTTTTTTGCCACTAAGCAGTCATATTAAAAGCCATTATAATAAGAGGTTGAATGAAGGCTTCTTTGAAACAATGGAATGGAAAATGAGACTAGTGTATGAAAGAAAATATTTAAGTTTTTTTCAACTGAGTACGAGATCGGCAGAAGTACGAGCGACTACATTGATGAGCGCAATGGGCCCATGCGGCGACAATTTGCTTTAAGCGAGAATGATGAAAATTAACTCGACGTTATGATCGCTAAATCTGATGAATTATTCTTACATAATTATATGAATAGCATATTGTTTTCAATGCTAAATTTAATTCTTACGGTTGAATTTCGACTGTTGGGCGAACTCTAGTAAAAATAAATCGTTGTGCACTACTTATCCACTTTTAAGGATGGTATTAAAGTTTATTGCAAATATGTATATATATATATGTAGGGTCATTGGCAATCCGAGTAAAGATGCTAGGGACTTAGAACAACAAAACATTCAATTAACTAACAAAACAAGAAAATGTACAACACAACAAGAAGGAAAAAAAGAAATAGTTCCCAACACGTGATCTCATCGTTCTTTATATCTCTCTTTCTCTGCCTCTCGTCGTCCTCCGCGCATTACGTCTTTGTTGCGCAGATCTTAAGCAAGTGCTGCCCTCTTGTCATGCTTACAATATTACGGCCTTTACATATATATATATATGAGTGTTTATTATTGTTTTTTAATGAACTAGATATAAGAAAGGTATTTAAGGGAGAATAAAGTTGACTTTTTACTTAACGTTATTCGACCTGGAGACTTTTGATAACTAGGCGAAATATCCCACAGGGGCGCTATAAAGCGAGTAGACTGTGTAACTAAATTAAACAATAGATTTTTGTTCTGCTAATTAATCCGATGAGTTAGAACGCAAACTTCGTTTTACCCAACCAAACCAAACTTTGTTCTACCACAGAGTACACAAACTTCGTTTTATCCGAGTGTACGCAAAGTTCGTTTTACGCGACCAAACCAAATTTTGTTTTACCCCAGTGTACACAAACTTATTTTTACCCCAGTGTACGCAACCAAGCGCAAATTTCGTTTTACCCAATTGTGCACAAACTTCGTTTAATCCGAGTGTACGCAAACTTCCTCTAACCTTAGTGTACGCAAAATGTCGTTTTATCCGAGTGCAAGCAAAACTTCGTTTTATCCGAGTGTACGCAAACTTCGTTTTATCCGAGTGCAAGCAAAACTTCGTTTTACCCCAGTGTACGCAAAACTTCGTTTCACCCCAGTGTACACAAACTTCGCTTTATCCGAATGTACGCAAAACGTCGTTTTACTCCAGTGTACGCAAAACTTCGTTTTACCCCAGTGTAGGTACGCAAAACTTCGCTTTACCCCAGTGTACGCAAAGTTCGTTTTACCCCAGTGTAAACTTCACGAGTAATTTTTCAAAAAACACAAGTTTTTTTCAAAACTATGTTTATAAAACCAAAAAAAGGTTATTACTATTGAGTACATTTGACCAGTTTAAAAACGAAAGATCTTCATTGTCATGTTTACTTTTTCCAGGTTTTCCAGTGATCGCCACTTCTCGCAGTATCTTGAGGAAATTAGTCAAAAGCGTCGTTTTCATCGTGTGCACCACTGGATTTTTGTACCAGACATCTGATTTTCTCAAGATGTACTTTTCCTATCCAACCATGGTGGGCGTCCAGATATATAACCCGGATGTGGTCGCGATGCCTGCGGTCACAATTTGTAATGCGAATAGGTGAGTTCATTTATTTGTACGAGTTTAGTTATTGAATAAGTCGACAGGGTGGCATAGTGGTAAGGCGCAGGTCTTGTACGCCCAAGATCGCAGATTCGAACCTGGCCCAAGTTGGTGGATTTTCAAGATGCAGAAAATCGTCTGCGCCCATGTCACATAATTGTGCAGCATGTTAAAGATCCCCTGAGTATCCGTTTGGCTTGGATACTATCAGCTAAATTAAATACCTAGTGCAATTTGCATCAAATGAGAGCTCAGGTGCTGCCATCTAGGGGAAACTGAGCGTCCAATTTCTGTGGCAATGGCATCCACCGAAAGTGGTGCTACTTGAAAAAATGGATGCCGATTATCTGCTTTTTATTCAATCAGGCCTTTTTTTGCTTCGGCAATGTTTTTTATTCTACTTTTCCTTAAAAGTGTTAAACAACAACCTTACCGCAAACAACAATAAAAATAGTTATAACTTGTAATAAAAAAAATGAATGAAAGTGTGGAGAGAAGACTTCGTATTTCGGAAAACTAGCTTTAACATTTTCACTAATGAAGTATAAAAAAATGTTGCAAAAAAAAAAATAACAGTCCCAAATTTCTATTTTACCTCCGTACGTCATATTAAAATAATCAAGATGTAAATTTCGATGACAGACTAATAGGTTTGAGTATACTTATGTGTACCTTTGGTTTTAACTAACTAAAATACCGATATTTAAAATAATTAATAGCAATTTATCCGTTTCCCTATATATCCTATACTGCAATCAGAAAGAAGTGATAGGAAATGAAAACATAGGGGATTGCTGTTTTGCCGCCAACATTTGCCACTTTTATGATTTGCTTGCTGAATTGGCGATTCCGGGGGAACAAGAAAAATCCGCCATGAACATTTTTCTTGTTGGATTGGCGCTGTTTCCAGTCTTCCCAGCGCCAAGGAGGCAACGGTAGCGACAAGTGTCACGTTACTATGTTTACCTCAGGTATCACTTCTCCCTGAATCCACTATAAAGGTGATTTTACACCGCAAGCGAAGGAGCTATTCTGTCTGCGTCGTAACAGACTGTTGCTATGGTTATGAAACTAACAGCGGTGACGTATGCCTTTGATGACGCATCGAACCCATTCGCTGTCGGATGGGGGAACCTCTCCTAATGACCCAATAAAAAATGCCAATTAGGCAACGTCAGGGCGTGGTCATGAAATTAGTTAGAACCAATGACACACGCTGAAAAGTTTTGTGTTTGTCGTATGTTGCTGTTGCAATCGGTATGAAAGCATCCTTAGTTTACTCATTCTGTTTCAGGATTCGTCGGAAAGTGGTCTGCACTCTCATGCCAGAAGAATGCAACTGGAACTATAAGAACCGAGAAGAATTTTGCTTCATTTTCCCCAAGTACTGCATAGATTATCAGACAGACAATCAAACAGTCCTCGCTGTAAATATCTTTAAAGCTATTTAAGACTATCTAGTTATATCATTCAAAACGGTGGTTTTCAAACTTTGTCCATTGAACACTTAGAGCTATAATGCTTTTACATGGAAACCTATCCTTAAAAGAATATAATAAAATGATATTTAAAAAAAAACAATGTATTATAAATACTTTAATCACAAGTAGGGATGTAACGAATAGTGATTTGGGCCGAATAGCCGAATATCGAATATTCGGCCACTTTTCATAGGCCGAAGCCGAATATTCGGCCATTTCTTCTAGGCCGAATAGGCTGAAGCCGAATATTCGGCCAATGTCTTAGGCCGAATACCGAATACTCGGCGGCCGAATATTAAAATTTGTAGAAAATCGTTGCAATAGAAAGTATTTGACAAATTTGAAATTATTGACAAAGTCAAACACCAATTACACGCAATCTATAATAAATGATTTAATTCTGCCTGTTAAGAATTTAAATCTATTTAAAATTAATCTATTTTCTCCATTGTTTTGAATGTAATAAAACTAAGAATTTCACCCACAGATGCAATAGAAATTACAGGTTTTATGGTAGTAAGCATTAGCATTATTTTTCTAATTATTTAATTCAAATGAAGGAACTACTATTGCTTAATGAACTTTTACCTTGCTTAAAGCTGTTTTATGAAGATATTTTAGAAGTTATAAAAGTTAATATTTTTATATAATGAGATTTTTTACATATCTATCTTTAAACGATCCATTAAAATTTAATACACTTAACTGGAATATATTTTTATTTTCAAAAACCCCAATAACTTACGCTATCTAAATATGCATGATATATTCTAGGCTTTTCACATTTCTCTCTGACCCAATATTCAAAATAAATCAGTCTACCCAAACAAAGTCTGACTTTCACTTTGTTAATAATAACAAAATTAATTTTTCATATATCATAATAACTCTTGCCACCTTTGGGAGCAAATGCTAAATATAAAATACAATAATTACAACTTTAAAATCTGCTTTTGCTCAGTCAAGCCTAAAACTAGGTTTTAAAAAAGTAATTTTTTTCTAAATTATTTTTATTTTTTAAAACTATAAACTAATGTATTATTTTGCAATAATTATAATACTATTTTAAATGTTTAAAATCTACTATTTTTTTTTTTTTTTTTACATTTCTACTACAGCAGAACTATTCGGCCGAATAGTCCATCAGTATTAGGAGGGGGGGGGGGCGAATAGGCCGAATATTCGTTACATCCCTAATCACAAGCAATAAAAGAAAAGTTTGGTTTTCACCCCAAAATATCCAACATGAAATTGATCTAAAATAAGCGTATCAAGAAATGCAGATGGAATAAGTTCCTTAAGGAATAAAAACTGTCCACGTAATAAAGCATTGATTTCGAAAATGGAACATAGACAAAATAAAAAACGCTCAGAATATCCTCATTAATGGCAGTAAAAATTTAATTTGAACATTTCAAATAGCATTCAATACGCCAGACGTTTCTTATGAATGTAAATGTTATGGCCAAAGCCCAAATTCGGCCTGTTCCCGAATTGGCAGGGCAAAATCGGGAAACAGCCAATACCGCCTCACAATGACCGGCTAATGACAGATCTTTCCGTGATTTCGGTGTCTGGTCAGCCAGTTTGTGAAATGGTATGGGGCGATCGGCCAAAGTAGGAAGAAAAAGGTAATGAGCAGATTTTAAATGTTTACATACCGTAAGGATAACCACATTATAGCCGCTACAAAGGATCGCAGGGTCATCCTTCCGAAGCAAAGGCCAAGAAGGTACGGTGGCACTAGGTGGGCTACAGTAGTTTGAAGGGACAGGTTTTTGTAAGTAAGAATCTCAGAGTACCAGGAACTTACTGGTCCCTTATGAAGATTTCCTCTTTCTAGGCGAAAACAAAAAGATAATCATACTTTATACTGAATTAGTTTATTACAAAAAATTATCAACATCATCACTTGTCACAACAAGTTGACATTTTATGACATTTCGAATTACAGAGCAGTTTAAATCAGCACATCGAACACTGGCCAGGGATTTCCTGGCTCTTTGGGAAGTGGCCGACCAAAGTAGCATATACAGTTTGACTACGAAGGTTTGACTCTTGGTCGCTTCTGCACATGGCAGAAAAGAACGAATCCATTCGACTGTTAGAGAAGTTCGTTTTGCAGGTGTGTTTATTAGAATGCGAATCAAAATGTTTGCTTTTCTGTTTGTTGAACGCAACTAAACTTATAAACTGGCGTATAGCATCAGTTCGGGAAAAATCAAGTATGCTAAACGAACTAGAACGACAACAAAAATTGCACATTCCTTATACCAGCAGTTCCTCCCTCGAACATAAATGGATTCTTCTTGGCACTCTGCCAGTCGGAACTCTTTTTTTTTTTTTTTTTCATGATAGAACTGATGCTTTAATTACAAATACTCTTTCCAGAACTTAACTTGAAAAATCTTTTCCAGAACGTGAACTTCCGAAAAGCTGTAAATTCAAACCGCACCTTCGAATATGCAAAGCGAGCCGGACAGAGAAAAGAAGACCTCATCAAGTACTGCGTGGTGAAGACAGACACCTCGCGACCTTGCAAGTGGGTATTCCAACAGAAGACATTATTTCATACTACATGTAAATGCATATGGATGACATATACTTTTTTAAATTTCCTTTTCAGGAATTATGTTTTTGTTCCAGCAGTTGATGGTAGCGGATACCCCAATAACTGTTACTCGATAGAGTCGCTGTGGGGAGAACCAGATGCAGAACTTGAAATCTTGCCTGTTACAGGACGTAAGGAATCGTTGTTTTTCTCAACCAGAGATTCACAGTTTCACGCCTACTCAGAAAAAGTGCTCAAAACCTTGAAGGTTTTGAGTATTTTAGCAAAGCATAGCACTTTAGCAAAGCTTTAGCAAAGCATAGCACTTTAGCAAAGCTTCAGCAAAGCATAGCACTTTAGCAAACTTTTAGCAAAGCATAGAACTTTAGCAAACTTTTAGCAAAGCATAGAACTTTAGCAAACTTTTAGCAAAGCATAGAACTTTAGCAAACCTTTAGTAAAGCGTAGCTTTTTAGCAACGCTTTAGCAAAGTATGGGCACATTAGCAAAGCTTTAACAAATCGTAGCATTTTAGCAAAACATAGTACGTTAGCAAAACTTTAGCACTTTAGCAAAGATTTACCAAAAGCAACTTTAGCAAGGCATAGAATATCACGTCATTGCGCCGATGACGTGATATTCTATGCTTTGCTATTTTGGGAAATTTATGTTTCAATAACGATGTTTTTTCATCATAGTTATGCTCAACATACTTACGTACAAGACTAGAAGCACTTTTTGCGTTTCCTGAGACTCCATTTGTTTGAGATTTTTATTTCAAATAATGTTAAAAATTGCTTTTTGAGAAATTAGGTAATTAACGTATTGAGTTTGTGTTACGTTTTTCTTTAAATGTATGAAATTTCGTTATCCATACATCTGTAATAAATTCGGTCGGAACCTCTGTTATGGATTTGCTACGGTATTCCATAACAGGTTCAGGTCTCGCTCCACTAGCCCCATTAGGAAAACCAATCTCTGTTAAGAAGTAGTGGGGCGCTTTGCCACGAATGTACAGCTTATCAACATAAATTTTCCACCCTAGTGGGAAACTCAGCAGATAAGACAAAAGATGTTGGATGAAGCCGATTGAAAGTAGAAGGTCGGCTACTCGTGATCCCTCATCTCTCGGTCGCTCACAAAGCGAAGAGGAAAGCACAGTAGCTCCGTTTAGATTAGGGGTTGGTAAATTGTGGGTCGCGAGTCACATGCGGCTCTTAGCTACTTGAATCCGGTTCTTAAGAATATGCGAATGTATTAATTATATCAAAGCTTGCATGGTGGACTATCCTTGCCATCAAAGTTTTTTTTAAAAAGTAAAGAAATAAACTGAGGTTTTGGCAGGGGATCAGTTGATAATTAAGGAGTTTCACGAATGCTCGACAGCACAGATAGTATTACACAGAAGTTTATTTCCAGCTGTAGTCATAAAAATTCTTTGACACACAGTAAAAATAGCTTCGACGCGAGCTTTGGAGGCAGTCCCACAATGGTGAGCTGGAACAGGCCTCCGAATCGTTGTTAAACCGTTGTAACAGATGTCTTGAAGCCAAAGGAGCTTATTTTTAATAAAATTACTTAAAAATATATAATGACTAGTTTTTATTTTATTATATAAACCTAGTCTTAAAATTTCTTTGACACACTGTGTATACTACTACTAATACATTTCTTCTTTTGCAGAGTACGCCATCCTCTTGAGCATGCATCCGGAGGAGTACATCAACTATTACGACCTGACCCAGGTGCATCTGTTTGCCCACGAACCTTTCGCCGTCGCCAATCCCATGAAGGAAGGCATGACTATGGAAGCGGGAAAGCACTACAACATCTATGTCAATCAAGTAAGTCTGCCATTCAAAATTTCGAAATTTAAAAAGTTGTTGGAGCTTTTAATTTACTTGGGTGCTTAGGTTATGCTTAGGGTCTCAGCTCTCAGCGAACCCATTGTCTCACTTACGATGAAGGAGGAAAATTTTCAAAATTTGGAACGAAAAGTACGCGAAGTGTATAAAAGGAGTTCCAGAAAATAATATTTTAGTTGCGGAATTTTCAATTGTTAACATAAAAAAAAAATAACGAAACATTAAATTAAAATGTATATCCGGTTCAAAATGTAGAAATATTGTTTTAGAAATTGCATTCCAAATAATGCGGGAAAGTTGTGGACTAGTACAGTTCTACCATAAAAAAAAGAGAGCTTCTGTAGGAGTGCCAAGAAGAATCCATTCATTTTCAAGGGAGGAACTGTTAGAATAAGGAATATGTCATTTCTGTTCTAGTTGTTGTAGAGTCCACGCGCGAGGAAGAATGGGTACGCTGCTCTTGAGTCTAACGGGGCCCTTATAGGCGGGAGTCCGATTTCCGCCCCTTTGAAAGGTTTCTTAATTTTTGAACCAGCTCCCAGATGAAAGACCGTCACCTGGGATTGGCACCCCCAGAGGTATCGTTTCAATTGGAGGACATTGGAGCCACGACCTATTTAACGTGCACCAGCTCCCTTTAGCGTACACAGACACCACAGCAACCAGCCGCGAGAGGTTGTCTCCCTCCCAAACACTGACCTCAGTCGATGTTGCTTCACTTTTGGTGTTCTGCGGGAACCGAGCTTCTACCGACTGGTCTACTGCGGGACTTCTGTTCTAGTTTTAGTTCCTTTAGCATACTTGATTTCTTCTGAACAGATGCTATTTGCCAGTTTATAAATTTAGTTCCTTTCAACGAACAGATAAGCAAACATTCTGATTCGCGTGCTAAGAACCGCACCTGCAAAACGAACTCCCCTAAAACTCGAATGGATTCGTCCTTTTCTGCCATGCGTAGAAGCGACCAAGTGTCAGAAATTTGTTGTCGAGCTGTATACACATGTACGAAATTTTAAATTGATCCAGTTCTGCTTTCATCAATTTTCTCCCAGTCCCACTTTTGGTTCGAAATCCGCAAAATTAGTTAAAAATAGGTCCCCGACAATTCGAACACATCACGTGATGCTCAAATAAAGTGCAAACGAGACCTAAAACATTAGCTCAACAAGGCACGAATGGTGCCATCCTCAATTATGTCATTTTGCCTATTTTCTCAGAAATGAGCAATCGCAATGAAATTTCGATACGTAAAGGCGTTAATAACTTTCAGGTGCTAAGAAACGTTATATTGTCTATGTTTTTTGAGGCAGACATTTAAAAAAATTAAAATACATAAAAAATGAATAATTTTCAACCTTACATCAACGGAACACCAAAAATGATGGCAACTATAGACGCAAAATTTTTACAGCGTCATGGAACGCGGACACACATTTATCCTAACGAAGCGATGATTTTTCTATTCCAAATGACGTCATTGTGCACTCAGCAAATCATGGGCTAACGGGTGGAAGTTACTTTTAAAGATGGAATGAAAAATGCTAATCGTAATCGATTTTAACATACTTTTAAATTTAAAACATACATAACCTGATTTTGACAAACTGCTATCATTTTTAATTGGTGACGAATTGAAATAAGTTTTTATGCGAAGTTACGTCTATGTGCATGGCATCAAAAACTGGCAATAGCTGGAAGAGGTGGCAGTTAATTGCTCTAAAAATGCAACAGGAAATTAAGAAATTTGAAGAACAGAATTGAAGCGAAATGGAATTGAAGAAAAAATTAAAGAAAGAAAATTAAAGAAAGAAAATTAAAGAAAAGTAAATAAAGAAAATGGATAAGCATTAATGTTAAACAGCTATTCATAAACTTGATATTTAACTTCTTGTTAAAGTTAAAAAAAAAAAAAAGAGAATAAATTAGTTTTTGTCTTTTTTCTGTTAATCCGAAACAACTATTTATAGTGCTACCATCTATTGACGAATACTCAAAACTATGACATTTTATCAAAATAGTGCTTCCCATTAATACTCTTACTCTTATTACTAAAACACACTAACACAGGCCCGTCATTTTGAGTCAAACACAATCATTTTGAATCACAGGCCCGTCACACAGGGTCAATTAAACAACTCCCCCTTTTTTAGAAATACATTAATGTTATACAGGTTTTTATGTATTTGTTGTTGTTTTTTTCCACCTATAATATGCACAGGAAATACACCCTTTGCCAACCAAAAAAAATGAAATGACGGGTGACAAAAAAAAAAAAAAAGAATGACACATGCCTTTGTTTTCAGGTTACAAGAATAAGATTACCTGCCCCGTATGATACCAACTGCACAGATTATATAAAATTGTGGAAGGAAAATGGCGGCTATGGGCCTCTAACAAGAAAGGTAAATTAATATTTAATTTAAAAGTTCAATAACTTTGCGAACTGCAGTTTTATAGGAAAATATAAATTTTATGGATACTTCTTCGTTTCGCTCTGGATGGAAGGGATGGATTCTGAAAGGCGGGGGGGGGGGGGGGGGGGGCGAAGGTTAAATTTTTTTCACTAAATCAAATTACTATACCATTTTCGGTTGACTTTAACGATGTTTAAATATTTTTCTATTAAGCATCATAACTTCATCATTGGCGTAATTGATTTAGCAAAAAAAAAAAACATCGCCAGCCCCCGCGTAACGGAAAAGTACCGCTTTATGATATTAAAAGATTATTTTTATGATATGAACCGCATAATTGAACTAATAACGGAGCTATACCTTGTTGCTTTGTAATTGAACATCGCACACATTTTAATTATAAGAAGGCCCGCGAAAAACCTGACTTGCACCGTTGTGCGAAAGATTAAATATTGCCCTTTTTAAGGGTTGAAAAAAAACCTGTTTTTTTTCTGAAAAACCCAAACTAGTGGGGTTTTTTTCGGGTTGGACAGTGGAAGGATAGATTATTCTATTTCTAGGAAGAGGGTTGCATTTATTTTTTTTCTCTGCGCCAGATAGTTGTTAAATTCCGATTTTGTTGAATGAGACATCGCTACTCGTCTGGTTCAGATCGTTATATCGAGGGTCGTGTTACTTCATCATCGTTATATCGAATGCAAAACATAACTATCTTAAACCCTTTCAAAGTTCGTTATAACGCATTGAGTCCTTGTGATGCAGGGTCGTTATAACGCGAGTCTACTCTATATAAGAGGTGTTCAGCGCCGGAGTGGCATAGTTGCCAAAAATTTTCGCTAGAAATGCAATGCAAAAATTTATCAAAATTTTAGAAAATCGCTGCATTAAATGAATTATATATATATTTTATAACTTAGAAACTTCTGGAGCGAGTGACTTCAAAGAGAAAAAATATTTTGAAGGGAAAATAGTAATTTTTTAAAAAAACCGAGGATATAACATTTCATTGATAATATTTGCATATTGTTATTATTCATTGGCTTTTTTCTCTTTTTCAAGGTTTGAATTTTAGGACAATAAAACTTCCTTATTTTTTTCCACATCGTAATGCTTAAAATAAAATAACAAATTAAATTTCATTGTACATTAATAGTGTACTTTGATCCATGAATCGAAAATGTTTTTAAAATAACCTTAAAACACCTAACTATCGAATCGCTATCGCAAAAGAACATTATTAAAAACATAAATCGAATTTCTTTTATTCACAAGACTGTCATGTAATGAACCTATCGAGCTACATCATTGAAGTGACAGATTTTTTGATTCCAGACATGCGCCGAGAAGTGTAAAATCGATTCGATGATGGAGGAAACTGGATGTGTATCTCAATCGATATCGTATCCAAATAATTATACCATCTGCAGAAATGAATGTAAGTATAGTTGATGTACAGTTTTATTTATATATAAAAGTTCAAGACTCTTAAATTACTACACTGTGAAACGATGTCTGTTTCGGGTTCCCTTCCCCCCTCCTTTTTTCGGTATACCTTGGGTGACAACTGCATTCTTGGAGGACTTCTAAGCGTGGTTGACACGTGTTTGTGCATTGAATAGGAGGAAACCTGGAAAATGACTATCAGGCAATTCGATGAGCTGTGTCTCTTAACCCAACTGATACTGAGAGACAATAAATTTTAAGCTTGTGTTACAGACCACAGAAAAAAGTTGCAATTTATTGGCTGCCAGAATATTATTCTGCTTTTTCCTAATGGTCTCTAATTGTACTTCTTGTGTCCTATAAAATGGCAACGCCTTTTGATAACACTTAATGTCACCTGCCCAATGAAGCATGTGGCATTTAGTTGAGGAAAAAAAATACATTATGTTAAAAAAAAAAAAACATTTGATCCTAAGCGGAAATTTCAATCTTATATAAATCCCGTACCGGTAAAAGTACCGATACTTACTTCTTCAGAACAACAGTATTTATGGCAAAATTAAGGAACTATTTACCGCTCGAGATGTCAGAACTATTCAAGAATTTGTCTAGTCTGGTTGTCTCTTCGGAGCAGGAATACAAGATTATTAATTTGTTGTAGCAAAGCAAGAAAACAGAATGGACGGTTGGCTAAACAACGCATTTATGAATTGGGATATAAAGAAATTTGGCAGGGAAGTACTTAAGCAATCGCAGCTGGTACGTTTGGATGCTATATAATTCAACTTTCTCGCTGATCGCTTGATGTCCCCCTAGCTCTGTAGAAGAGCATTCGCTTTCAGTCAGGAAAATCTGAGATCCATCCCACAGCGTAGACAGTAGTTTACTGTTCCTAACTACGACGTACTCTTGCTTCACACCTGTTATATTATTTCAGAGAGTTGTCAGAAGTATAAAGACGCATCTGTTTTTTTTTAGTGGTGTCGCAAAAATGAAATCGTACCAGATCATTTTTGAGAAAAGAGTTACTTAAAAATTAAGAACTCAGCTTTTCAAATCTAAGTCATTTTGACTCGAGCTATTCCGAGAACATGATGTTTTGTATCCCAATAACAAGAATTCTGATTTAATAGTGTATATGTTCGTGTGTGTGCATAAACACACACGAACACACAATTTAATAAATAAAGAAATAAATATACGTTTACATATGTACATAGATAAAGAATTTTAAATCCTTTCATAAAGAAAAACATAGTAAAGAAAAATATTTTAGAACATTAGAGTGAGAAAAGGTACGAACTTCTACCTCAGCTCCAATCGTTCTATACCATTTTCATGTAAAGGAATTTTTTTTACAGTAGAAAAATGTACGATAATTCTTATTATCAATTATTCTTATGTTGATGAAATGGTTTTCAACATAACAAGACCATTTTGACGTTTGATTGCGTTTTAGAAAGTTACTGCGCATACAGCTTTTGATATTTTTACAAATTCGTCCCATGCACACGTGACTTATGTACAGAGCCTCCTTCCTCCTTCCCTTTTCGATTATCCGCCGCAGTCCTCTTTCTGCGGCCTTCCTTCATTAATCATTAATTTTGCTGTTGTTTAATTTTTTCTTTCTGCTTTTTTTGAAAGTCGCGTTTTTATTACATTTCAACGAGAGAACAAGAAGTTCCGTCTAGAACTATACGAGCCTACTTTCCCGTATACACCAAATTCAAATTTATAATCTAGCTATCTCTTTCTCTCTCTTTCTTATTTATCTTTAGTTCTAATTATTGAAAATATACCTTTTTCAACGGATAATACATATTCATTCACTCACTCATTCATTCTTTCATTTATTCAGCCATGCATTTATTCATTCATTCGTTACCTCATTCAAGTGTTTATTCATTCATTTACGCATTCATGTATTTATTCACTCATTTATTTATATTTTCATTTATTCAATAATTTATTCATTCATTCTTTTCCTCATTCATTTATTCATTGATTTAGTCTTTCACTCTTTCATTTATTCATTCATTCATTATTTCACTCATTGAGTCACTGAGAAATATCCTTGAAAATCCCGATCAAAAAATTTCATAGCAAAATAGGCTCGTAAGTTCTGGATAAACTTTCTATTTCTACTTGTTCTACGTTATAAGAGCTTTCCGATAAAGTTTGTTTCAAGCAAATCGGTCCGTTAGATCAGGATTTATATAGGGTTGAAATTTCCCCGTAAGCTCTGTGTTAATTTTTTGAACTGTTCAAAAATGAACAAAAACTGTTCAAATCAATATTTCACGCCGAGAACTCCTTTCAATAAGCTTTCAATAGGAACTTGGCTCTTGTGCCCAGAGTTTACAGAATTTGCTTCAATTTTGTCCATAGGCGCTAATGTTAAAATTTTTTGAACTGTTCAAAATTGAACAAAAAATTGTTCAAATCAAAAAGTAAAATATAGAAATGAGATGTCCTCGCCGAGATCTTTCGAATGCAAAAAGAATTTTTCCAATCGGACAATTCGTTCAAAAGTTATTAGGGGGGGACAGACCGACAGACCGACAGACAGACAGACCGACAGACAGACAGACCGACAGACCGACAGACACACTTTTTCCCCATCTCAATACCCTACTTTCAAATTTTTTATTTTTCAATCTTTATTTAATTACTTCACTTATTTTTGACTTTTCTTGATTTTTAACGATATTTTCACGATACATTAAGCCTTCTTTCATGCTTTATTATTATTTTTTTTTACTTTTACGGGAAAGTAGGCTAAAAACGAAGGAACCTGTACAAGAAGTAATTTGAATGGCGTTTTGAATAACCTATCTCTTGTTCTTTCCAGATGACTTTCCATCCCAAGAAATCATTGCAAAGTGTTCGAGCATATGCGCCGATGCTTGCGAGTAAGAATATTTTTTATTTTAATTTTTGCACGATATATTGTTTTCAATAACTCGGGATGTTTCATTTAGTATAGATAAGCCTATTTAATGTCACCGCGATGGCCGTTAAGACCATAAAAAAAGAACCTTCTCAACTACAACCTCATAATTCATTTTGATTGATTCTACTTTGGAAACAATGAAAGGCGCACTCTATAATATCTTTACTCTCATATTGCAACATATTTCTTTCTGTGTGAAATCAGTATGAGTGAATAAATGACATATATCAAAACTCAAATTCGCTATCATGTACATTTTTAACAACGTGTTAATAATATTGTAATCAAAACTCATAAGTACGTTTGCATTATGTATCTGTGATAGGTCTACATCGATATTTTTGTTAATGTGATGTATTTTTTTACGTAGGGAGACGTCATATACGTTAAGAACAGAAATAAAAGCGGATTTAACTCTGGGGGTGAGTATACAAAATATTTCTAGTATTATTTTACTGAACACTTGTTGCTTTCTGTAAAAACGCATTCATTGAAGGATGGATAGAGGTATGTAATACACATTGCAATAAGAATGAATAAATAAACATAATAAATTTTTAGTTAATAATCAATAAATATAACGAAATAAGCATGCAAAATAAATCATAGACGCCTGCTTAGAGGGAAAAAATAGACGCCTAATTTGCACGTCCAAGGAATTATTGTTTAGCTTATTATTTCAAATATTAACATCTGCCAATATTAGGAGGAAATAATAACATTTCTGTAAAGAAAAAAAAAAGAAAAAAAGCCTATTCTGTTCCAGAAAATTAAAAGTTTTATTGCATTAATCATCCGTGGCCCTTGAGATTTCTTATAATCACCATTATTACTATATTACTTAGTTCAAAATTGATTATCCAACGAGGCATGTTGTTTGATAGTTTTTGCTTCATGTTTACTTTTCAATTTCCTACTTTACGTTCTCTTTTGTTCGAATTGAGAATATGTTTTACAGGTGTCTACTTCAATTTTTTGTTTATGGATTGTAGTCATTGTAGAGAAAACAATGAATGCACTATGAAATATCAAATATTATTACGATAATTAACTCACAAAAAGTTTCAAAACGTATTTTTTTTAAACGTAAATTTTTATCGATTTGATTAGTTTTCATCATAGACGAAATTATCCTCGTGTTTATTTCATTTTCGTTCGGAAATATTTTGTTAAATTTTGTGTTGGGTTGGGGAGAAGAGCAAAGAAAAAACGAAAATGTTTTTCTTTCCTTATGAAATATGAGAGAGTATGGACAAAAACCAACAGCAGAATACTAAAAAAAGTCATTTTGAGCAAAGAGTAAATAAAAAATAAATGAAATCATTTCCACACAAAACTCTCATTTTTGCACATGCTGCCCTCTATTGAGATCGGTAGGAGAAATGGAAAGTATTTCGATGAAATTATTATATTAGGTTTTTTTTGAGAAAAAAGAAGCATGATTATATTTTTCAGAAAAAAGTGTGTGTGTGTGTGTGTGTGTGTGTATGTGCATGTGTGTATGTGCATGTGTGTGTGTATGAGAGAGAGAGAGAATGGGAAAAGAATAAGATAGGGAAAATTTCCATATGATTCTTAACTGTGGAGAAAATAAATAAAAATATTAAATTAATGAATTATTAAGTTTTAAATAAAGCTGTTTCGTGTTCTAGAGCTCGTTATTTTTCTCTGTCTTTTTTTTTTTTTTTTTTGGGGGGGGGGGGATATTTTTTGGGTGTCATTTATTAATGCCAATTTTTAAACGGCTTTTTTTGTTATCGGAATTTTGTGTACGCTTTTTTGTACATTAAAGATTTCAAAGTATGTTGTACTTACTGTTAACTTTATGTTGTATGGCTACGTTTGTTATTTAAAATATACATTATTTTTCTTTTCAAAGTGCAAAACAGATGTCTGCAAGTAAGTTGAAGTTACATTCTTTGAAACAAAAAATTTATTTTATAATTTAAATATTTTTACAATGTTCTTAAAAAGGAGACAAAATGATATTATCCAGTTTAAAAAGAAATCTAAGTTTTTTTTAAAACGTTATTTTAAAGTAAAACAATCGATTTACTATCAGTTGTTTTACAAATAGTAGACATTTTTTTTACGACGTAATTTTCTCATAGACAACTAAATATTTAAAAATAATGGCGGCAATTCAAGCAACGTCATTGGTCATGTGGCACCGATTAAAGCAATGTAAGCAAAGGAAGCCGGGCAATGGGCTTAACTTTCTGTCTCTGTCTTTATCTTTGCTTTTCTTTTTATGTTTGCTTTTCTCTTTCTTGAGGCCTTCTAAAGAAGGATTAACCATTGTTGGTTCACCTAACGTAGTTGGCTTAAGCTGTATAGGTTTGTAGCGTCGCTTAACATTGAGTTCGACAAATCTAATTAAAAACTAGGTCTAAATAAAGTTCTTCTACATTACATAAAATTAACACTAAGTACAACACTATAACTATTGTAATAATTAATAAATTTCTTTTATAATGATTAAATTAAATGTAAATACTGGGCTATAATCAGGAAAAGCTGTAAAAATAGTCTAATTAATTTTAAGATAACTAACTTTGCCTAGTGAACTCCACGTAGAACTCAATTGAAAATCTTAGTAAACAAACAGCGGATATCACGTGACAACGATGATCGCGCATGCTTTATCGCGATCTGCTTTCCAAGTCATCGAATGACACACAATTACACTTATAATGTAATAAGGTATCATGCGCGCTGCATTTAATTTAAAAACATAAAAAAACTACTATTACTAAAATTACATATTTTAAAAGTAAATTGTAGCAAAAAAAATTTAAAAATACAGGAAAGAAAATCGTAAAAAGAAAAGAGATTAAGCCTAAGTTTTTACATAAAACTGTTTCGAATTTTATTTTATCTAAAACCACAACTATTATTATTACTACTAAAACTACATATAAATTATAAAATAATTTATAAGAAATGTTTTTTTTAAAAAGAGTTTCTTCAAAATAAATAAATACGAGAGAGAAAGCTTTAATTTTTTTACATAAAACGCTTTCAATTTTTAAAATTTTTTGGTGCGTTAAAAACATAATTTTTCCTCCCCCACAAGCCTATTACATTCGTCTTTAGCTCCACCCATATGTGAGGAGCTAACAGTCAAGCCGTGTGTTCTCCAAAAAAAAAAAAATAAATAAATAAATAAAGTTACTGGTTTTTCTTTGAACTCCTCTTTAACTGGTACAAAAGTATGTTGTTATTTGTAACCAAAACAAGCTCTAAACTTGTTTTGGTTACAAATAAGAACATACTTTTGTACTAGTTAATGAGGAGTACAAAGAAAAACCAGTAACTTTAATTTTATTTTTTTTGGAGAAAACACGGTTTGACTGTTTGCTCCTCATATAAGCGCTGAGAAAACTGAAGAGATGCTTTTC
Source organism: Octonoba sinensis (assembly GCA_038502835.1). NCBI lineage: Eukaryota > Metazoa > Arthropoda > Arachnida > Araneae > Uloboridae > Octonoba > Octonoba sinensis. Next base: position 20,369,155 of record CM076601.1, on the reverse strand, counting down.
CGTTGCAGTTTTACGAATGGTTGCTCCGCTTTTAAAATATTTGGCAATACCAACTTGGCGTCGTCCTTTAATTCTCATAAATCAAGCCAAGCCTTTCCAATTAAAATAAAAATACTCCCTCTCCCTCATAACGTTCTTTCTAAAGAACAAATAGTCAAATAGATGTGCAATATTTGAGCTAGACGACCCTCTATCGATTTAAAAAAAAAATCAAAATCGGGTCATTTAGTCAAAAATTATGGATGAAAAAGCAAAAGAATTACTATATTTCTGCCCGTAACAGTTTTTCTAATTATCGAATACGGTCAAACAAAGACACGTGACCTGTAGGAGACCACCCTCGATTGATTAAAAAAAAGAATCATCGAAATCGGTTCATCCAGAGAGAAGTTATAGATAACCAAAAAAAAAAAAAAAATTACATGTTAGGAAACTTACAACCGTTCGCCTTGTGGAAGTCGGTTAAATAAGGATAAGTTCATCTATGCTCAGCCAGTCTCAAGAAGTCACCCGCAAGGGCATAAAGTTCCTTTTAAAAGTAACAACATCTAATTCAAAAATTAATATGACGCATGTTCACTTTCATTTCTGAATTCTGTAGAAGTCGTTCCTCTGCCGGTGCAAGGTCAACTCAGGAAAAACAACTTACCCTTTCTTTATTACTCGAGTAAATCTTCGTCTCAAACCACCAACAAAAATTAATAAAAAGAAAATTTTCGTATGTATATATTTTTAATAGAACCAGCATACACTACCTCAGCATATTTTCTCTTTGAAATACAGTAACCCCTCGTTGTATCGCTCATTCGGATATATCGCGCTTTTTCTATCTCTCCGAAAATGTTATGCAGAACGATTCTACTTATTCCAGTACGTTTTACTTGTTCTTTTCGTGTTGATCCTAACGCCCATTGAATGAAAGAGACAGATATCTAATGCCCAAGGAGAACAAAAAACACCCCTTTATTGATACTTTTTACACTGTTAGAAATTTCATCATGAAATTACGGTTAAATAACCGGCAGCAGTCTGTCTATGTAATTCACCGTTACATTTACAGTTTGGAACATTTTTCTATCTTTACGGGACCTAAACCATTTCCAATCAGCTTGGTTAAAAAGCTGTAAATACAAAAGTTTACGGTTTTATAACCATTTAAAAGTGGTTCCAAAACAAAATTTTTACCTTTTTTGAACCATTTCATGGCGCAGAATCTTCGAGGCGTAGAAACCGTAAACGAAGCGTACGGGAATCGAACCCGGGTGTATGGTATACCAGCCTTGCGCTCTAGTCATTCGGCTATCTACACCACGTAAAGCGGCCGTTTATTTATCAATAGATCTTCTCCAACACGCAAACTGCCTTAAAATTGAGATTTCAGTTTTTGATTAGATCCAAAGTCATTTTTAGTCTAAATGTACTGTATATTGATGAAAATCATTTTATTTGCTGCAAAAATGAAAATACAAACAAGCTTCAGCAGCTCAAATGATGGGTTCGCTCATTCGCAAACAGTACTAACGAGCCTATTTTCCTGTGAATTTTTATGATCGGGATTTTCATGAATATTTTTGAATTAATGAATGATTAAATAAATAAGGGAAAGAATGAGTGAATAAATGAGCTATTGAATGAAAAAATAAATAAATTAGTGAATAAATACAGGAATGAACGATGACTGAATAAATGAACAAATGAGTGAATGAATATGTATTAAGCGTTGAAAAAGGTATATTTGAAGCAATTAAGAACTAAAGCTAAACCAGGAAGAGAAAGAAAAATAGCTAGATTATAAATTAGAAGGTGGTGTATACGGGAAAGTAAGCTCGTAAAAGTTCTAGACGGAACTTCTTGTTTCCTTTTCATGTTTGTTTTAATTCCCCATTAGTACGTCTTGTGTGCCAACGACACTGCTCTCACTCTTTTGGGGAATGATATATGCTGTCTCACCCTCATTGAATTGTTTTCTGGGTGTTCTCCTGGGGTTTTCTCATTTAATATGCAAAAGATGTTAAAATAATTACGTATGCATGAATTATAAAATTTTACTGGCATTATAACCGAACATAACTGAATATAAATGTAGTTTATTGAACGTTACACCAAATAAATAAAGTTGAATATCTTAACACTTTTTTTTTCCCGAAACATTGAATTGAAAATAACATAAACTACAACACAAAAAAAAAAATTTCTTTTATTTTGTGGAGTGGGCGCGGGGAAAGGGATGCCACCCATGCTAGGAACGTCATTGCTGAAGGTCAAAAATTGCAAAACTACTATTGCATAAACGGGCCTCGATTTTAAAACGAACCCTGCTTTCATCGCACAAATTGTTTTGACCTTCCGACGCTAAGCAGCAGTTACAAAGAAAGCTTCCTATGTGACTGCTGCTTTTAGAATCCGAGGCTCATTTTCGCATCGGAAGTTTCAAAGCGTTTACTACATTGAAAAAGGGATTCTAGTAACCAGAAGTACCAATAAGTAATACGTTTTCAGTTTTGCTGAAATAATGTTGTTTTGATCATCCATTTTTTCTTCAGAAAATAAAATGTTCTGTTATCTAAGTGTATTAATCACAAAGATTTTTTAAATTCATTACCAGACATGAACAGATTATATTGAACTTCATTTTTAACCGCCTGGAAGTGGCCAAGTTTACTTACGAGCCGAAGTATGAAGTAAGTTTTGGTTTTATTTTAGTTCGTTTCACATTTAAGAATAAATTTTTAAACAAATTTAAAAACTTCTTCCAAATATATACATTTCTGTTTGCAGCACATGATTTCTTTCTATTATTTTTGAAACTATTTTTTGTTAACAAGCACTAGTTAAGTAGTGTAAGATAATCGAAAATTTCTCCTGACTCGTTAAACTATAATGCACCTTGAAACAATCTGATGATCATTGGTCTAAACCAGCGTTTCTTAATTTCTTTCATGAGTGGAACCCTTTTTAAGGTCAAGTCCTTCCATTGAACCCTTGGTTTTTTTCAATAGTATACTATTAATAAAATAATCTGGAAATGAACAATTTGTAATAAAAAGGACAATTGCGTCAATTAATATTTAATGGTATCTAACGATAAGTCCCAAAATAGGTGAGAGAAAAATTATGTAAATAACTCCAAAGATATTGAAACAAGGTTTTCAACTCAGCACTCCTTTCATATCTATATATATAGTATCCCTATATATCTATATATATCTTTTAAACTACGTGACGGATTTTAATGCGGTTTTCATCGATAGACAGAGTATCTCAAGAGGAAAGTTTATAGACCCGTTCGAAAAAAGTCCTACAGGTAGTTCTTCTTTTACTCCAATTTTACTCAATTTTCCACATAATATCCGCAATATGGGGGTGAAAAAAACCTTGCACATATTAATGTAACATATCGGTCGAAAGCACTGATTTTTCTGCACAAAATTATGTTTGTTCTAAGTTTTTAGGTCAATAAGAACGCTAGTTATAAGCTTTTTAGTTAGATTTCTTAAGGTTTACCTTGACCCCAAAATAATAATTAGCAGTTTCCTCAACTCCGGGTGAAGAGTGTCAGCATAACTTCAATTTAAAACTTATTTTTCAAAACAGAGACATCAGTTTAGTTTTCAGCGGAATCAATCTAAAGTCATCGCCAAGACTCCTTCCAGATGAAAAATACGCAACAAATGACGCCGTGCTACAATTTGGCAGTTTTAAGTGCCCTTTGGTGACAAATCTGACCCTACTGACGGAATTTTTCCCAAGTTTCCTTAACCGACCCTTTTACATGTTATATTAGTTTTTGCAAGCGTTAACAATGGCTATTGTTTGTTTTTTGACAAATAGACAGACGAAGTCTTTCAAACGCTCCAGGCTTTTTGTCGCTGTCGGTTTTTTTAGACTCCTAGCAAGGCCAGCGTCGCATGCGACGTTTTTTATATTTTTAGCTGGAACAGAGCGTCAGGCGACGTTTATTTACATTCTTATCAAGGACATCGCGGCAGGCGACGGTTGTTATACTCTTAGCAAGGACAGCGACTTAGGCGACGTTTATACAGTTCAGCACGAGCAACGCCGTGCGGGTACCCCTAGTTCACATATATAGGGGATTCTCCCGTATTTCATGATTTTTGCGAATTCCTACCCTAATCAAGAAACTCGCGACGTCTAATAACAGTCGCATTCTCACCAGCTATTTAAGTTATACTAAATGGAAGTGAAAGTCAGCTATTATTCTACTTTTTTTCATTTGGATTAGGCATAACGCCATTTCGAAATTTTATTGATTTTTAAAGGTTGTTCTTGAATGTTATGAAGGGAAAGCCTGCAAGTTTAAAGGAATCCTTGAGTGATCTCCACGGAGCCCCAGGGTTCCGTTTTAAGAAACTCTGGTCTAAACCAAGGATTCTCAACCTTTTTTGAGTTGTGGCCCACTAATGAGCATCAAATTCCTTGGTGCCCCCCCCCCCCTTCGTGTAGGTGTACACAAAAAACACGCACTTAAAAAAAACTTTTGAGGCAAACACCAAACTTATCTTTTCATATTCAATTTTCGAATTTTTTGTTTTTAAAAATCTATATTATTACGGGATATTTAGTTTCTTTATTTTCCATGTTCAAACTTTTACAATCCTTTTTCTAAAATACGTTTACAGTGTATGCTAAAGAAAGAACCATACAGTTCTAAAATTTAAAAAATGTACTTCAACAAATTTCAAAATAAAATTATTATGGAAACCTTTTGAAAAATAGTGCTGTAACATAATCATATTGTAATATTTAAAAAATACACTCTACTACTTGAAGCACTAATTTTCAGATTTTTATCCCACGAAAACACGAATCATGTAATAAGTATTTTGTAATAACAAGTGTAAATCTATACTTATTTATGAGTTCTTTTTTGATGATGAATTTCGTGACATTCCAAAATAGATGCTCGGGATAGCGCTTTCAAAATGCGTTTAAAAAAAGTTTTTCGAGAGTGAGAAAAAAGAAAAAAAAAAATGTATGAGTGCATTTAACTAATTCAAATACTATGCTGTGTGTTGAAGATTTTTTTAGAAATTTAGAATACATAATATTTTGTCATTTGTACACTTATAAGACACTCGGAAAAAAAATAACCTGCAATATTTTATCGCTATATGTGAAAGATTTTGCTAATTGGAAAAAAATCAGCCATAGGCCCGTGCTCATAATTCGTGGCGCCCCTTTTTTCATACTTTTTCCTGTGGCCCAGGTTGAGAAACAATGGTCAAAACTAACCATTTATCCATATGTATTTTTAATTTCAGAGCGTGGAGATGTTCAGTTATATTGGTGGTTACATGGGCATGTGGCTGGGCATCTCTTTAGTGGCGCTGTTCGATTTCATCGAAACTATTGTGTACTTGATCATGTTCCCCTGCAAGAGCTGGCTCAAGTCATCGAAGAGGAAAACGATGAAAACGGGATGCATTCACAACAGCCTATACTATGACCGATACAACATATAACTAGATATTTAAGACGTTGAACAATTTTGTCTATTCCTCCAATTTTGACTTTTTCTTCCAGAGCACTTTAGGCTATGTTAAAAAGAAAGAATCTGTTATTACAGTAAAACGCAATCAACAAGTGTAGAGATTTGGCTTCAACTTAATAACTTTTTTAATTTATCGTGAAACAAACACTGTCTGTGGTTTTCGGTATTGAGTAAATTTGTTAGTGACTTATGGAATAATGCACCAAAAATACTATTTTTGTTCAAAGTCATTTTATTCTTTCGCAGTCAAAAATACAGCAATATGATTACGCATACCATGAAATACATCCTTAAAAGGAGCTACAAGAGAGAAAGAAGTAAAACATCTTTCTTAGTCACAAAAATTTTCATTTTTCACTACAAACACTACAATATATTTTTCACTACAATATCGCCGTTCCGGAAGAACAATGAGGTAACTGCAAAAATAACTTAATAAATTTTCAAATGAAAATACAGTTGAACTTTCTTAATACGAACACGGTTAATACGAAGAAATCACGGCTAAAACGAACATTTTGTTCATTAAGTGTAAGTAAGGCTAAAATAGAAATTTCGGCTAAGACGAACAGAATTTCAGACCTATTACCGAAAATTTTATCGATTGAATATAATTAATTTTTTTTATATAGAAATTGTTGGTTATTTTAAGTTTTTGTAAACCCCCAAGTAGAAATGGCACTAGACATTTTGCGCCGAGACATGCGTATGATAAAATTTAATGTACCTGAAAAACAAGAAACCAGTAAGGATTTTTCCAAAATTGTTAAATTTTAAAAGGTAAGTTCCCTTTTTATCAATGTACTAGTAAGATTTAAAAGTGTATATTAGCCAAAAAAATATTTTCACTATTTGTTTTACTTTTTATTATAAATAGTAGTAATTCTTTTTAAAATATGAACATGCATTTCTAATACTTTTTATTTTAAATTTTACTTCTTCGCGGTGGTTACGAACAACGGATAATACGAAGAAATTAGCGAATTTTCGGCATTTCGTATTAAGCGAGTTCAACTGTAATTCCATAGACAATATCAGAAACACATCCCTTACACAGGGGAACATGGAAGTAACTGTAGAACGACAGTTTTATCTCCTAGAACAACGATTAATTTTTAGAGACACAATGACGTAACTGCACTTAGGGGTTGAAATTAGGGTGATTAAACCCTAATCCCTGGTAAATGAAGGTAAAATATATATCCTACATAGTTACTCTCAGTATACCATTATTTTCTGTCACACATTGTGTTACTGCCTCCAAAGCTCGCGTAGAAGTTGTTTGCACAGTGCGTCAAAGAATTTTGAAGACTACATCTGGAACGGAGCTTACAGTGGAGCTATCTGTGATGTCTAGCATTCGTGAAACTCCTTAACTTTTTGTATAGTGTCAATGTCATCAAAGTAAAAAAAAGTAAACAAATGAACCGAGGTTCTTTCAGTGGATCAGGTAATAGTTAAGGAGTTTCACGAATGCTCGATTAAACAGATAGCGCCACTGTGTTTAGTCCCAGCTGTAGTCTTAAAAATTCGTTGACACACTTTGTACTTCAAACTAAATGTTAATTTTCTGTTACCAGCTTTCACGCAGCTTAACATGTATGAGGATGATAGACTTTCTCGTAGTTTGCGACTCCGAATAAGTTTGCTGGTATATCTTATTACACGGTTTTATTTAACTTAATTTGTCACGGAAGTTTGTTACACGATTTTCGACCACTATGACTGCATAAATTATCTTCAAACTTTGCACACAAGCTTATCTTCCGATGACAATACAATATTCCATCCATTTTATAATTTGTTATAACGTTAATTAGGAAAAAAAAATAATAATTTTGGCTCTGAGGAAACTATCAGAATTATAATTTGTCGAATGGCAACGATAGCTTTGTTTGTATAACGCAACGATGTTATTTCAACGGTATTAACTTAACCACTATTACTGCAGTTTAGTTTTTTTTTTTTTTAATAAAACCTTGTAACTCAAAACATTTTTTGGAGATTTAATATATTTATTTTAATTACTAGCTTCGTTGCACGGGAAACCTCAAATATTGCGTCATTTCTCGGAGGGAGAATGTGTCGTTCTTCTTCATTACAATTCTTAAAAACATCTAAAAAATGGCTCCAAAAATATCGCCTGCTCTTCACATTTCTACATAAATAGGCAAACGGAAAACAGTTAAAAACTATTTTCTCCTCTGTTTTTCAACCGATTTTCTTACTTCTTTTTTTCTGTTGTTGTTAAGCAGCAATTAACGAGTTTTAGTGATAACGAGTTTTGGAAACAGTTTATTATTAGTTCATTATTTCCCCTTTTCTTTTGTCAGGAAAGCCTCATTTATAACTGTAATGTTATATTGTTACAGATAGCAGAGAGCAACATGTCTTCGTTGAGTAAATTATTAGGTCATAAATATGAAACTCATTGTTAAAAAAAGAATTTGTTGCCATTAGGCAGTACTATAAAAAGCATTTATAATAAGAGTTTGCGTGAAGACTTTCTCTGAAACAATGGAATGAAAAAGGAGATTAGTGTATGGAAGCAAACATTTAGGTTTTATTCAACTGTCACTCAACTTAGTAAAAAATCGATAGGGGTACAAGCGGCTACATTGATGAGCGCAATGGGCCCCTTGGCCCCATGAATTTCAATACATTTGCTCTAAGTGAGGATGATCAAATTGCTATAATCGCCAAATTTTATGAATAGTTAATTATATAAATATCATAATCTTTTCAATGATAAGTTTAATTATTACTGTCTGTTGGACGAACTCTAGTCATACTTAACCTCTTTGGTTATACACGCGTCAATATTTTAGCAGACGAAAAATTGAATGCTACCAACGATGACTCAAAATTCACTTAAATTAATTTAATGGAGGGCGATGCCTAAAAGTGCCAGAACGGTTGATTAGTATTTTATTTGTTGCAATGGCAACTGAATTAATTTGTTTCAATGACAACAATGCAAATAAAATAAAACGAAAATAAAACCTTAAAAAATATGCATTTTTAATTAATATCTCCGATAATTAGCTCCTCAGCGATGAGAGTAGGCAAAATGGCTTCCTTCGAAAAGTTCGAATATTTTAATGACTCACTCGATTCTTAGCTCCGTTCGTGAGGAGATAGAGCGCGATATAGATACGTTTGTTCCCTCAGAGCCCCTATACTCAATGCCTACCGATATGAGAGAAAAACGGCCGTGAAAAGTTCTCCGCTAGGTGGTGCAAATAACCTGCTGCATCAACTTTAAATTTCTTTTAAGAACTAGTTAGGTTTTAATTTTAGTCAAAATTTGCTTTCTAGAATATTTTGTTTGCTGATATGTTTAAAATTAAATAGTTTATGCTATTTAAACACTGAGTTCATTAATCTTTGCCATATGTATCTACTTATAAAAGCAGTATTATGAGCAGGAAACTAGCGCCCTCTATATAAAAAGTTGCGGCCAAAATGTGTATGGATTTAAAGCCCTATCGGATGGCATTTAGTATAGGGGGCTCTGGTTCACTATCCAATTTAAATATATAAGATGGTTATTGGGAAGAAGACCTGCACTTTAATTTTGAAAATATTGCATCGTTTAAAAAGCTCTGGATGAAAGCTTTCGAATCCTAAGAGTAGCTTACCTTAAGATACTGCAGCTGATTTTAATATGTGCTTTGAAGAGAACGTTTCCAGAATACTTATGGAAGAATGATCCTGAGATGGAAAGCCGAACTAATCAAGGCTTGAAAGCTTTGTCCTGTCATTCTGCCTCCATAAAATCGGAGCAGTTGCAGTTACAGTTAATGATCAGCACTGCATTTGTGGAAATTAATTATATCAATTACTTTTCCGGGTTCGTCTGCAGATTCTGTGTAAATTTAAGTGCTAACCTTAAATACTCTTGCTGACTTTCGTCGAGGTTTAATGTTTGTTCGATAGATAAAGCTGCATAAAAGTTTTCGCTAAACCATTACGCTCAAGACTTTCAGCTTTTTGGACAATTAAAAAATCCTTTAAACATTTTCAACCTTAAGCATGTTTTATTTATTTATTCAAAAAAAAAAAAAAGAGAAGAAGACATGCACACTACAGACAAATCCATTTACAGTGATGCATAAAGAACATACAACAATAGAAAAAATAAGGGATTAAGATTTTAAAAACTCACGACATTTAGACTTAAAAACGGTAAGAGACATATCAAAAATGTCCAAACCCGCCGAAAATTCATTAAAAATTCTATAAAATTTAAACAGGGAAAAATTACCAATATAATTATGTTTTACAAAAGGAATGACAAACAAATTGTAATTTCTAAGACACCAAGTTGGTACACTAATGCTGATAGAGGCTTAACTCACCCAAGGCACACCTGGCCTCATCACGGACCGTTGGGTTCATTTTACACTTAGAATTGATAGCGGTATCCAATTTACCGTAGAATACATCAAGAGCACGAAAAAACTCAACATCACCATCATCCGCCATCTTGAAAGTGAAATGTTTCGTCCCTAAAAGCAACGATAGCGACCATAGACGAAACACTACGTTTCCCATTCTGTGACATTAATGCTTAAGGATTTTTTTTTTTTTACTGGATACGCTGGCATATTTTTAAAGAATATCTCGACAAAAAGATAATGTTTTATACAGATTAGTTCAGCTGAAATATTTAAGGTAAAAATTGTTTTAAGGGGAGCCAGCACCCAAAAATGTTGAAAAACACCAATATTTTGTTTATTGGCTTAAGTAGTAAAATAAATGTTTAAAAATGTTCCCTGAAAGTTTCAGAAAAATGGAAGCAATATTTATTGATTTATCATTGATTTTATTACGGTGTGAGGTGTCACCTTTTCGTTCCGAAACAGTAACTGTGCTGAATATATGCCACATATTTATTTATTTTTAAATATAATAAGCAAGAAGAAGCACTTTCATCGTGACTGTAACTGAAAAAAAAAACTTCCTTACTTGAAATTTTGATAAAGAAAGGATTTAAGTTTTTGCAAGCCGAGAACTTAAAATGCTGTTTTCTCGCACTTTGTCTTTTGCGCATTTCATTTCAATTAAAATGCAAAGACTTTTTAAAATTTTGATCTATAATGTCGATTTCTTCCCACATGTTCCGGAAACTATACATAACAAATTTATGCTCTACTTTTATGATAACTTAAGTACTTTTTAAAAAAATTCTTTATGTAGGTTTTTTGAATTTTTCGTTGTTTTTTCTGCGTTACTTCAGTTTTTATTTTCTTTTCAAAAAGTATTTGACTTATCAAAAATTCAAAGCACAAAAGTTTTGCTTTATGAGTAATGAATCAATAAAACACATTTTGAGACTTTACGCCAATTTTTGAAAACGAAGATGCATTTTTAAAATTGCTAAATTTCCTTTAAAAAATTTTTTAAAATTTTATTTAAGAAATCCAGTTTTTTTAAATATTAAATTTCTTATGAAGTGATATAATATGACGCGAGACAAACATTTCGAATAAAAACACCATAGAGAAAAAAAAATGGTTTCATGACACCATGTTGGAAAAATTCATGTTGGAAAAGTTCTCTTATACCTCTATGCCAGGGGTCGGCGCTCTGCGGCTCGCGAGCCACATGCGGCTCTTTGGATGTGAAGCTGCGGCTCTTTAGTTCCATACGCAAATATTATTCATTGTATCAAAAAAAGACATGTAAAAATCGTTCTGAATTCGTTTCTACTTGAATAACCATGCAAAGCCATTGCTCCCATTGAATTTGTTTGCTCAATTGTTTGTTATTAAAGTACAATTTAGTGTTTCAAGTAAATGTTTAATTGTTATACTTTTTTACTTAAATAATAAGTAATTATCTAATAATGCCATATATATATATATATTATCTAATTTGTTGTGAAAAACACTACTTATACATGAATAAATATATTTTTTCTTATGAATAAATAGATTAGGTTTTTTTTTTTAATCAAAAAACTTTATTTATGCAAGTGCTATTTATTGTTGGCAAAAAAAAAAAAAAAATTGTGGCTCCTTAAAAACTTCGAAATTTTGTAAATTGTGATTTTTGACTCTTCCGACTCAAAAGGCTGCCGAACCCTGCTCTAAGCTGAAATACATATTCAGTGGCGCTCCAAGCAGGGTTGTCACTAGGAGTAGTAATCTGTGGTGTCACCCCCTCCCCGCCCACAAAGAAGCCCGTTGTTGTGTTATCTAAACTTATAGCTCTGTAGTTTATATTATTTTCAGCAGTGAAAAAAAAAAAAAAAATAAGAAATACCATTTTATTTATCTGGGGTAACTTTCAATAAAATACATTTATTTTCAGTTAAGTTGGTACGTTGAAACAGCATCAGTAAAATTGTATAATTTAAAGATATGTATTTTTAAAAACTCTTTAGCTCACTTTGGGTTTCGCCCCCCAACGTCCTCGTTGTGACGCTACTGTATGTACGTGATAATCTTGTATTTTAAATGTATGCAATGATTGAAGTGTCTAATATGTGAGTATTACCAAAGTATCTAACAGTACCTACTCAACCTTTTTTTTTTGAAATATTAGTTGAAATCTAAAGTTCTAAGTTTACAATAGTTAAAATACATTACAGAAGAAACAAAAACCTTCAAAATTAAAAGTAAGCTGAAGATGATGAATTGCATAATAATAATAATAATAATAATAATAATCTATATAAATAAAAATGTAAGTGTTCGTTTGTTCATAACCTCAAACCTCCGAAAGTATTTCACGGATTTTAATGCGGTTTTCATCAATAGACAGTGATTCAAGAAGAAGGTTTATAGACCCGTTAAAAAAAAATCCAACACGTAGGTCTTTTTTTTTATTCCAGTTTTAAGCAAATTTCCACATAAATTCCCCAATATGGGAGTGAAAAAAACCCTGGAACATATTAATATAATATATCGATCGAAAGCTCTGATTTTACGGCACAAGATGGAATTTGTTCGAAGTTTCTAAGTCAATAAGAACGCGTTATAAGCTATTTAGTTCGATTTCTTAAGGCTTAGCTTGATCCAAAAATAATAATTAGCAGTTTCCTCAACTCCGGGTAATATAAGCTATATAAATAAAAATGTAAGTGTTCGTTTGTTCATACAAGGCTGAACGTGATCCAGTTCACGGTTACGATCAAGTTCAGCCTTGGTTCATAACCTCAAATCTCCGTAAGTACTTCACCAATTGCTTTGAAATTTTATCAGAACATGTGTTTTTATATATCACTTTTAGTTTATTTCAACTTTGATTTAATTATTTCGTTTTTTAATGTTTTATTAAGGAGAATGAGCCACTGCAACTGTTGGCAGGGTACAGCTATTTTCATTTTGATTTAATATTTTTTTTTCTGTTTGTATTGAAGTATTTTTGCACTCGAAGATTAAGGGAAACTTTTAAACAAAGATTAATTATTTTGAATGTTAACAGTTTCATTTAGCTATTTTCATTCTGATGTTAAAATTTTGTGTTTTTTCTGTTTGTATTGAAGTATTTTTTTAATATTTTTGAACTTAACGATTAAGGGAACTTTAAAACAGAGCATTTATTTTGAACGGCAATTTTTTAATTTAGAATTTTTGTGTTTGTGTTTCTTCTGTTTGGATACGGCTTATGTTGGAATTTTTCAATGTGCCGAGCCAGACAATATCAAAATCTTCACATACAACGGAAAAAAAAAATGCCAGCAAGCATTGTGAAAAAACATACAGCGCAAGACCAATCAATCAAATTGAGCAGTTTAGAACTTCTCATGTGTACAATTATATATTGCGTGTTCTAGAATGGATAAACCAGATAATCTATATTTTCAGACGATGAAACAACAAGCATTGTCAAATGAAACATATTACAAATATGTGCTGTGCTTTTTCTTGCTTTTCCATCGAACCAGACTCAGCCACAGCAACGCGTGGCCGGGTACAGCTAGTAATAAATGAAAAAGCAAACATTTTATCATAATCATTTTTTCCCTTTTAATATAACTCCAAAACGCAAAGCTGTTTCCCATAGATAAATTATCATAAATAGCAAACAAATATTTTCAGGATATCGATTCAAGTATTTTTCAAACATGGTGTCACATTAAATAATCTGTGAGTGAGCAATGCATCATTTTTCAAATATATTACACTTTAGAAAATATCAAAAATCATGTTAAAAAATTGTTTAAACTGACATCTTGAAAAACCACTATCTGTTTTAATGGATTACATAAACTGCTGGTTTCAAACTCAATAGCTCAAAAACCAAACTAAGTCAGTAAAGTTGATTTCGTTCCTGTTTTTTTTTTTTTTTTTTTGGTTGGTTCAGAGCACCTTGCGGAAAACGGTCTTCCTCGAGGACTTCTAAGAGCATCTTCCCCTCATTTGTGTTTTCAATAGGGAAAAACTAGAAAAACTTTAGGGAATTTGACAAGGGTTAAACGATATATCACAAGCACCTCACGTTCACCTTTATCAAAGCAGCGTCAGGATTATAACCCAGAACTTTCTGCTTCAGAATCACATAAGTAACTGCTAGGTCACCATTCGGTCTGAGGGGTCAAGGGGCGCGCCAGAGGAAATTCGGGACCGTTCACAAAATTGCACTTGATTGAACAAAATTGAATTTATTCAAAACGGACCTTTCACATGATTCCAAACTTCTAAACCGTAATCTTTACACCATTATTTATTAAAAAAAGAGGCAAATAGTAATTTAAAATTTTTCATCACTATATGTTTAAATTTTCAATTTTCACAAAATTATTTGATTCTCCACAAAAATCTCTTTAAAATTCGCAAAAAAAAAAAAAAAAAAAAAAAAAAATCCCGGACCCGTAAAAAAAAAAGCTGGATTGACCGCTGGAAGAGCCAAAATAAATATTTATGACAAAACAAGTAATGAAAATATAGCGTGTACTACAGAGCAGCTGAACTAAAAGTTTGAGCACTGAATCTTACAATGAGTGAGATGCAAGGAAGAGATAAAAAGAAAAAAAAAATATGAATATTTAAGGTGAAAGCAAAAGCAGAAAACACAACTTCAACTTTATTAAATTGTTTTTGTACTTCAAATATTCTCTTTCAGGAATCAAACATAATAATCGACTGCAGCCATTTAGAAAAGATAAAATGAATCATACACAAATGCATACATGTTATTCATAATTTACGCAAAATTTAGTTTAGAAGATAAAACAACTGCAGTCAGAACTAGACCTATTACTAGAACATATTACGACGAAAATAAATATTGTTTTCATGGAATTCGAGTTAGGTCACTGATGCGGAACAGGTGTGGTCAAATGGCCCTACTGAAAACGTTCGTTAAGTATATTTTGAGCCTTTGGTGTGGAATCTGAAGAAAAATTAACCCCATTTGGGAAAAGGAGAAACAGTTGAAAGTAGTCAGTTAACAGGCACACCCTTAAAAAGTTTCCAGGTCTTACTGTACATTTCAAACCAAATGATTTACCATCAGTTAAAGCTATTATGTATTGAGCATTAATTATTAAAATACATTTAGACATTTAGATGATCCTAAATTTGGTATTTTAAACTAAACAGGATAAATATTTTTTCAGCTTAAAATAAGTATTAGTTTCGGAAGGTAAATAATAGTTTGCCTTTTAAACCTGAGAAATAATTTCATAATGCGCACATCATTATGTGAGTGGTTTTATGTAAATAGTTCTCTTTCTTGTCGTGTGAGGAACAAAAAGAGAGTCATAAATTTTTATTTATTTACTTGTAAAAAGATAAGGTACTTAAAAAAAGAAAAGAAAAAAACCTTCACATTTAATTTTGAAAAATATTATAATTATAAAATTTTTAAATTTTGGGGTAGGTTTTTCTTTACAACATGTTAAAAATGACAATTTTAATGATAGGTTTATTCAGGAAAAACAAATATGCTTTCTCTACAATCACCAAAAAAATAAATAAATAAATAAATAAACAAATAAAAAGGGAGTCTTTTCTAAACTTTCATTTTTATTAAATTTCTTTCCAATCAATAATGATTAAATTTATAATAAACCCGATTATTACGAGCACTCGGGTTAACGAGCAAATTATCCCATCGCCTTCATCCTCGTTACAACCACGCTCAACTGTTACTGTATTGCTTAGCGTTTTATAGAACGTAAAATACGCCAAACATTGTGAGCTTCTAAAATCTTTATGTTTAATAATATCTAAGCAGCCCGTATTGTAATGAAAAAATATAGTCGCATGCTGCTTTAAATTTAGACTGCTTACTGAAATTAATGCATGTTTCTTTATTATTTTTATTTTTTCTATTTTTTTTTAACTTATTGTTATTTATTTGTTTTTGAAGGAATGATGGTTTCCATTAATTCCCCAGTTGGTATATGGAAGAATCAACGGGCATTTAAATTTGATATTGGGTTTCTGTAAACGTAATTCAAGAATGAGTCCCTGATTTTATATAAAATTTAGATGCTCTAATAATAAATTTTTTTAAAGCATTTGTTTGTTTGTTTTTCTGTCAAAGAAATAAGAAATATAATAAATTCTACAGCAATTTGCAACAGAACGATACATTCGAAGAAAGTTATCCAAACTAAAAATCGTTTATTGATTTATTTGTCATTCGGCTCTTCTTATTCTGTATTTCAAAATTTAAATTGAAAAAAAAAAATACTCGAATAATCTGTAGCTTTCATTTTGCATCTGCAGAGCAACTAAGTCCATAAAAATAAATTAGTTAGACTTTCAGAAATCACTTGTCAAATCATAAACAATTACACAGTCCATTCAGTCAGCACAAAGCCTACTAAGTAATCGCTCTCTAACTAATTACTTTTATTATTGTTTTTTAGTTTGTTCTTTTCTTGCGGATCTGTCTTGAACGCATCTTTTAATTTAAAGGTAATTTTTTCCTTCGAATCAATACTGTCCTTTTTTGTTCCTGGTTTGGGGAAAAAAGTTTTCTATACACTTAAAACATTCTGCTTGTTTTTTTTTTTTTTTTTTTAGTATTTTCTCTTTTACATAAACCTGGCTTAAAAGTTTCTGAAATTAATTACCCGCTCATTCTCATTTTACCATTGAAACATTATTTATTTATTTATCATGTACTGCACTTCGGAAGGTATTTATAGACACTCCAACAATTAAAAACGTTTTAATGTATTCAAGAAAATCGAGTAAAATTATGTTATGTTTTTGATCAAATATTGTGATTGGTCAGGCACGTTAGTTTTACCGTTTAATTTATTAGAAAAAGTATTTTGTTAATTAAAAACTCCAGTAAAGGATTCTTTTTATAGCTGTAGTGTATAAACATATTGAATGGTAATTTTGAAGCAATGGAGATTTTTTGCTGGGTGAACACGTTATTATCTCTTTTAAATAAAAAAATAGTTTTTCAAGAATCAGAAAAAGAGCTAGAAAAAAACTTTGATTCTAAGTTTTACTGATTTTCCTAAGATTTACTAATTTTCGTATCATATAGCATGTCCTGTGCAATAATCTATTCTGCTATTATCAAGGGGTCAATCCAAATGTCTCTACAGTATATTCCACTTAACTAAAGAGAACAAAAGCTATTTAATGCAAACTTAATAAAAGTAAATTTTGGATGAAATTCGGTTTGTAATGTTGCTGCATGACAAAAAAAAAAAAAAAAAAAGATATAAAAATATTTTTAAATTTACTTTAATTAACCATTTTATCAATTCTAATTTAATAAAATTTGAAAGTAGAACCTCCTTGTCATCAACCATTAATTTAAAATTTAAGGTGCTGCTCACATAGGTTTAAAATTTTGCATGAGGCTTTAGAACACTTTTATTTATCGAAATATGTAATAAAAAATTCGATATTTTAAGGAATTTTGAAGCACTGTAACTCCTTAAAAATATATAACTATCTTGAATATTTTTTTCTGCTGTATTATTTCAAAATACATTATTTCTTTTTATTTTGAAAAACGTTATAATTCAGTTACATTTACCTCAAAAAACAAAAAATTCATCTTTTTTCAAACGTAAATATAATGTCTTTCCTTTAAAAGAATTACTATACAAAGACTGAATGTATAATTTCGATTTCGATGCTGGCAACGCCAGCCATAATTGGTACAAGGGGATAGCGAGCAAAGAATTCTGAATAAAAATGGCTGCAAAAAATTTAATAAACCTAAGATACAATCCGGTTCTTTAAATATATTGAGAAACAAGTTCTTTTTGACAGAAAGGTATTGTGATGGTGTTCCAAATACACTTTGGATGCGAAATAATTTACTTAAGAAGTGTTTGGAAGGTTTTTTTCTCCCCCTTTTCTAGTTTTTTGAGTTTTTTGGAGGAAAAGTCTTATAATGCATTAGATAAAAAATAAAAGAGATAACTTTTAAGGAATCTGGCGGATTTTTTAATGGAATGAAGACATAATCACGTGGTAGCGACTGGTAGTAAAAAATGCACAAAGAAACATGAACACCGCAATGGAATGTCGGGAAAAAATGCGGAATCTTTTGAAAAGGAATTTTTAAAAGTCTCTCTCATTACACACAATGATATTGTTGTATAAAAACGTTACATGAATAAATATAAACAAGCAGTTATTCTTTTATTTTTAAATTAAAATTTAAAACTTATTTTTTTCCAAAAAAATCCATTTTTTAAATAAATAAGATAGAATTTAGTAACAAGAATAATTTTGCTTATCAATAAAAGCATTGTAAATAATAATGTACACAGAATGTGCAATTTTAATATCTAATGTAGATAGGCTGCAGACATAAATCCGTGTTAGCAGTTATAGTAAAGGGCAATTCCATCTTGACATATTAACAATCAGGCAAAAACAAGGTGAGGGAAGTAACTTTGACCCTAAAATATTTAATATGATTAATTATAAACAAAAGAAAGTCATTGTGACAGACTAACACAAATTAATTTGGTTTTCACGTACTTTTATAATTATGCCTAGTATATGTAAAGTAACTGACAATTTTCTATGAAAATTATATTTTGTGCAAAACAGGTTTAAAAGTAATTGTCTCATAAAATTTGATTAGTGCCATGTAAGAAGAAATTCGCTTGCGTAACATAGTAAAGATGTATGTAGCCAGAATCACAAAATGTACGCAAGACATGGGCAGTCGTATCTGCACATAAGTGTAATAAGGCAGCCAATGAATTTGCAAAGATAGTCGGTAATTCAACTTCTCTTGAGTTCGGTTATCATGTTACAGCTTTATTGCGAAAAAAAAAGAAAAAAAGAGATCCGATTGGCAGAGTGTCAAAAAGAATCCATTCATGTTCAAGGGAGAAACTACTGGTATAAGGAATATGCCGTATTCTATTCTTATTTTATTTCGTTTAGCGGTACTTGATTTTTTTCCGAAATGATGCTATCTGACAGTTTATAAATTTGGTTGCTTTCAACAAACCGAGAAGCAAACATCATAATTCGCAAGCTAATAAACGCATCTGCAAGGCGAACTTCCCTGAAACTCAAATGGAGTCGTCCTTTTTCGGCCATGCGCAGAGGCGGCCAAGTGTCAGAACTTCGTGGTCGAACTGTACGCGTTTATTCTACATGTAGCTTAACGTTCGATCCATAACAGACTAACAACGAAGCAACTGTGCTAGTCTCAATGGAGGCAATTCAAGCAACGTCATTGGTCACGTGGCAGCGATGAAAGCAATGGAAACAAAGGAAGCCGTAGAATCGCTTTACTTTGAGTTCGACAAATCTAATTAAAATCCAGGACTAAATAAAGTTTTCCTACATTACATAAAATTAACACTAAATAAAACACTATAACTATTCTAATAAAATTAATAAATTTCTTTTATAATGATTAAATTAAATGTAAATACTGGGTTATACTCAGAAAAAACGTGAAAATAGTCTAATTAATTTTAAGAACAAATTTTGCCTAGTAAACTCCACGTAGAACTTGATTGAAAATTTTAGTAAACAAAGAGCGGATATCACGTGACATGGAGGATTGCTCATGAGTCCCTCTAGCGGTGAATTGCCTCCATTATAATGTTATTACATTTTAAGCTAACAAAAAATTTCATTTCAATAAAGCAGCAATAACTTTAAACCAGCGACAATCAACCATTGACCCAAGAGCTGCATGCAGCCCGTGGAGGTTTATAGAGTTGGTCGAAAAAAGAAGATATCGACTTGGGTTTGCCCTACAGAGAAAATAGTTGCAAATAATATTTTTTCTTTTTTAGATTTAACCGGTTGTTCTTCTGCTGATTTCTTAGCGGTCGTGATATTGTTGTCTTTCCTGTTGCTGATACAATTGCTATGGCTATAGACCAATTGCGATACAGTTAACGCTCCATTTTACGTCACAGCGCAATTAAATAACTGGGTAAAATTAAATGTAATGATGAGTTAAATCACAGCTAATCAGAAGCGGTTAGCAAATTCGAGGAATTGCTAATCAAATTATGTAGACCCAATAGCGCACCCACGGATTTACTTTGGAGAGGGGTAGGTGACCAATGTCAGGATTAGGTTGCATCAGAAATAGATTTTACCAGATGTCGGATATCCGGTGCCCCTTTTATGAACTAATATCCGGCGCTTACATTTGATATCTTCCAATTCTATCCATATTTTTAAACATCCCACAGCTTCAAATACCAACTCTTCCAATAATTCTGATGATAAAGAACTCTCAACAGTACCTCAGCAATTATAAAAATTATCAAGAAGAATAGTTACACTAAGCATTTAAAATTAAACATCATGAATAAATGAAAAAAAACTTTAAAATAAAACCACCACATTGAACTTATTTTTTTCACTTTTTTACTCTTATTTCAACAAGGATTTTTTACCAAACGGACTTAAGAGATGAAAAATGGTGGTAATTAAAAACCTTTACCGATAATATGGCAAGGAAAATCTCAATTGAAACGTTTTTGTTTCATTATGTTTCAAAAGGAAAAGAGCATAAAGTTGGAAAAAGAATGAATCTGACCCAATTACGAACCTTTATGAAGCAAAAAGAGGTTTATACGATTTATTCAAAAAAATGCTGCGAGCACATCATTTTTTACTTCCGAAATGGCAATTAATTTTTTTGTAATATTTTTTCCATACGTTTCATAAGAACAGGAAATAGCAGCTCATTACGGAAATTTTACCGTCTGCGTTTTTACCATATCAAAGTTATTAAAATAATTAAATCTCAAATAATAAACAGAGCATTCATTAGTTACGAGAAGGTTTAATCCCCTCAACTCTAGGTCATTCGTTTGCTTACTCTGCTGTTTCGCAATTTGCCTACTAACCCTGTTTTGTGACCCCTCGTTCTATGGTCATTTTTCATCCTCTTCATGGCCACTACGACAAGTTTGTCGATCGAATTTGGAAACACCCTGTATAAGCTTTAAAATTGTATTGTTAAATATAATTATTTTAGCTCTTTAATTATGCTACTAATAATGTAATGCTTGAGACTAAAAAAATTTGATGGGGGCCAGTGGCCGGTAAACCCAAAAAAGTTAGTCGCCACTTTGGAACTGTTGGTCGCCACTTTGAACCATGTTTCAAACTGATCCCCCCTCCCCATCCGCGGTTTCATTTTGCATACAAACATGTGCGTACATATACCTCAAACTGCACTGTCACAAAATCACACAAACCCCAATTTTTAAAGAAATAATAATAAATTGCAAACCTTTTCTAGTCGCCAGGTTTGGCGACCGACATAACACTCTGTGGTCGCCAAATAAAAATTTATGGTCGCCAATGGCGAGTGGCGACCGCTGGTCTCGATCTTTATAATAATGTCTTCTGGTTGTATGGTTGTACAGGTCGGGATTTACACCCTTTCTATCATTGGTTGTGCTCGTATGGTACAATTCGACCACGAAGTTGTGACACTTGGGATTTTTGCGCATGGCAAAAAAGGACGAACCCATTCGAGTTTTAGGAAGTTCGTTTTGCAGTGCGTAAATTAGCTCGCGAATCGGAATGTTTGCTTCTCTGTTTGTTGGAAGCAATCAAATCTTTAAACTGGCAGATGGCATCAATTCGGAAGAAGTAAAGTATGCTAAACGAACTTAAGTGAGAACAGAATACGGAACACCCCTTATACTAGCAGTTTCTCCCTTGAACATGAATAGATTCTTCTTGGCCCTCTGCCAGTCTGATTTTTTTTTTTAATTTTTTTTTGAGGTAGAACTATGTCATTTTTCAATTCTTTTCAACTTAAAGAACTATCCGCATGCTTTAGATGGGAATATACAAAATCGGTTTTCAGTGGTCTGTGTAATTAGAATAGGCACATCAAGGTCGCGTTTCCTGTTTCGTTACCATGGCAACTTCGAGAAAAATAACAGCGCCAGACTTTTTTTTTTGCACTGCAGTTAAGGCAATTGCATTACTACAACTCCGATTCAAAATATTAGAATAAGTAATAAAAAGTAATAAGAAAGAATTTATTTTCCATTTATTTATCTTTGATACTCAGTAAATGCAACTGAATTTCTCATAAATTAAATCTGGAATGTTTAGATAATATTTTAACATTTACAAAATATAAAATACAATAAATTAGGTGTACAATAGCTTTCTGAATCACATCAAAATATTAGAATAAGACTTAAATTAGTTCAAAATATTCGAATACTTTATCTGACGCAATCCATTTTTACCATTGAGAAATAAATCTGATTTGAATCCGTGTGTTATTATTATAAGTAAGATAAAAAAACTTATGTTCGCCGAACTAACGTGGGGGAAAAGTTTCTAGCACGGAAACCATGGCGACCGGAAAGGAAAAGGTAGGGTTGTATGACCTTGACACGCCGTTTTTAATTACACAGACTATAATATGTTTGATGATGAGAATCGAGGTTAGTTCCTTTCAAAATACAAATACAGTTCTACCAGCAAATGAAGAATTTTCCTGGCAGAGTGCCAAGGAGAATCCATTCATGTTTAAGGGAGAGAGTGCTGGTATAGGGAATGTGCCGCATTCTGCTGTCGTTTTAGTTTGTTTAGCATACGTTATTTCTTCCGAGCTGCGGTTATATGCCAGTTTATAAATCTGGTTTCTTTTGACAAACAGAGAAGCAAACGTTTTGATTTAAGTGCACCTGCAAAGAGAACTTCTCGAAAACTCGAATGGATTCGTCCTTTTTGACCATGTGTGCCCAAGTGTCAAAAAACTCTACGGTCTGACTGTACGTCTATCAGAACGAGCTCTAAGGGCCTTATCCACTCACTAACCGATTTGAATCTCTGTCAGACACTCGGACCGCTGATATGAGCGCTCTGATTGTTTGAGGATGCCAATGATCTGCATTTCAAAGGTCCAACCCCTTGTACGTATTCATTCATTCGTATTCGTACACATAAACGTCGGTCGTGACGTCACGAGAATTCTTCCCAGAGTCGATTCAGAAATGGCCAAAAGGATAACTCAAATTCCCACGTCACGGGAAAATTTCTCAAAATTGAGTAAGAGTGAATACACTGTTAAAAAAACCTGAATTTTCAGATTGTTTTTTGACTGATTTTAACGGAAGATTTCCGTAGTGCTTCAAAACATGGTTTTTCCTTCCAAAAACGGAAATATCACGTCTTGAAAATACGAGAGCGGGACTTTTCCGTTCTACGGTTGCTGTATTTGCACAACCTGATTTGGATTAACGGAGGAAAAAGAAATGGAACTTCTGTCAAATGTCGGGAAAATATTATCAGAAACTGAATATTTCCGCCAATTCTGCTGCAGTACTTTTTCCGTTATTTGCAGGAGATTTTTTTTTACTGTGTAAAATGGAAATTTAGGTTGAAATTTCAGTTGAAAAGTTTTCCCGAATGACACATTTCCTTTACTTCGTACGAGGGAAGTTTCATTTAACTCGCTATTTTGGAAACCTAGGAAGAAGACTGGTTACCTCTATTGTAGAACGGACAAGTTGCTTTCTCTGCATTGACAAAACTTTGGTACAGAAACAACATCTACGGAAATCATTTGTTTTTTAAGAACTCGTCAACGCTTCGTTTAGGATTTTCTTAAATTTTCAGACATCTCTCTGAAAGCTTCATATTGGCAATGAATTTTGATCATTTAAAGAGGTCGGAAATATAAAATGTAAAAAAGGAGCTATAATTAGAATTGAAAACAGATGTTGTTTCTCGCCAAGCTTGGTGACTTTCCGATCATGATAGATAATCCTAGTTTTTGCTAGGATTGTCTGGATTATTCATGTCACTTGATTCGAGATGTTATATAAGAGCTCTGGCGAAAAGTTCAGTTCAGTTTTAATGTTTTGCGACTGCATGTCAGTCTGAGCCATTGCGCTGTAAGCTTCGTGCTTGATTTTTGTCATATTTGAGAAGTAAATACGAGATTACTGTTGGTTTTGCGGTGATATGTGAGCCTTGTGAGATATTTTTGTGTGCTAAAAATCTGTACATACTGTAAATAACTTGTAAAAAAATTGCTCTGTGTGTTCAAGGAGTTAGTCATCAGTTTAAAGTACGACATACCCGTATGAGCATTTATTTAAAAAAATATAAATACAAGGTTTATTTGATATCTTCTTTGGTTTCCGTTGCTCCTATTCCAACCTTGTTCCAGAAAAGAACCATTACCTTATAAACCTTACATGCTTATCCCTGTATCTAACTATTAGGAATTCTTTTAATCGTTGGAAAATACTAGCCAAATTTCACAAGCGAATGAAAATTTTTAAAAAGTGACAAACTTTATCATAAGTTACAAATATATGTAACTTATTAAAAAAAGTTATCAACATGTAAGGAAAATTTTAAATAGGAGCATGTTTCACTAATGAGATCAATGTAATTTTTAAAAATTTGGTCCGGAGATGCTTTGCGTTAATATTCAAGAAAACCATATTTTTCACTAATACTTTTTGAAAATATATTTTTATTACTACAATAGTTTTACCTCGCAAATCATAAGTGATATAGTTTTTAATGTTATGCGAATAATAACAAAAATTAATTTAATAAAAAGGAAAAAGTTTCCCCATATTTTTAGCTTTGAAGATTTTTTTTGGTTGAAAAATTATGTTTTTTAGCGTCGAGAATTTAATTAAGAATATAGACAGAAAGAAATTGATATCAATTCCAATTACTCTAGAATATGCTTGGCTAACAAAACAAAATACTTTTGCGAAACTTTGAAAGTAATCGACCTTTATTTTAATAATAAGCACAAGTAGAAAAAACAAACTTTTAGCACATTATTAACTTGAAGGACACACACATCAAAACATGGGAGGAAACAGGCCCCTTAAATATAACCAGTTTCTAAAATAATTTTACAAATCGCATTTCATTAACTTTCTTCATTTGGACATACACAGTTGAATAGTAAATTATTTACTTCATTTGTTCAGAAATATAATTAAAATATAAACTAAAACTACTCTTCTAAACGCCCATTTACCTTAAAAATCATTGCTCAACAAACTTCATGCGCAAAAAATATTTTAAAATGAATAAATTATAAATTTTGTGACATGTCTTTCAACTAAACTATCTTAAATGTGTGTTGAAAGATACATTTCTTTATCTACAGAAAGAGACGAGTAAAAAGAAAAACTGCAAATCTTTGAGTTGTTGCTGCACAAGCTACGTGGGAATTTAAAATATTCATGGTCGTCTGCAAAAACAGCGAGGAAAATCTGACAATTAATATTCAAAGAGGATCCGAATAGACTTAAAGCTGAGCTCTGAAACGAATGAATTCCCTTCCGGCCTTGTGCAAATGACTCTTGAAGTCCTTTTTGAGGAATAATTTACGAAAAACCGATCCGAATTTGCTAGTCTTTGAGATTTACGGACTACAGCAGAAATGCTCTGAAAACTATATTCGCAAGTTGTGTTATTAGTAATTAATTGAAAGCATTTCTAGTTAACAGTAATTAAAACAATATCAGAAAACTTATGTTTAATAATATAAACGTAGGAATTTTAATGTTAGGGGGTTAAAATATCTTGAAATGAAAGAAAAATATGTTATTATGGATTACATATGCATTTGACTGATGTGACACTTTTGTCATAAAATCAAAATTTAAGTGATAACAGCGAAGCTATATTCATTAGAACATAAACCTGTTTTCTTTGAATCTTATTGAAAACAATGCAAAGTTAACAAAGTACTTAAAAAACTATATATTTATTTATTTATTTAATTTTCATAGTTTCAGATTTGTGACCGTCTGACCATTCAGTCACAAATCCAAAAACTCGAGAGAAAAAAAAGTAATATATTAATTTAGAACTTTTTTTTCTTCAGTATTTTGTTATCTTTGAACTGTTAACCGAGAGAAAAGCAAAAGAATTAATACGTTTTGAAGAACAAAGCTTCACTGCAAGCACTTGCGTTTAGATTCCCGATCAAAATCTCATTTTTCGCGCATGGAATAGCCCATTCCCGCCTTTTCAGAACATTACTTGAAAAAATGAAATAAAAACAGCAAAATTTGAAGATATTTTGTCTTGGAAAACATCAATTCATCGTTTTAAATAGTAATATAATGAAGTAAAAATATGCATACAACTAAAGTCTGGCATGCATTTTTTCTGGCACATGTTGATTAACCAGGTAACTCATCTGGCGTAAACCCTATCGAAAATCTTTGGTCCGTTGTCAAGGATAGACTTAAGAAATGTTACTGCACAACACAGGAAAAGCATCTTTCAGATAGGATTCGCATTTGGTTTCACGATGACAGTATTTGAATACTTACAAAAAATAATTATATCAAGGCCTATCAAAGCTATCAAAAATAATTTATGTACTAATTTTGGGAAACAAATGAATTTTCTATAAAAATTTCCTTTGTTCACTTGAAATGTTAAATGTTGTGTACATTCAACATTTTCAGTGCTCAAAATCCTGATGTTATGTTAATGGAGGATATAAATTAACTGAAAATTTGAATCAAATACATGAAGTCACTATTTTTTTTTTCTGTAGGACAGTTTTAAATTTTTTTTCTTCACTGTATATTCAATATAAAAATAGCAATTTCGTTTTTTATTTGAAAATATGACTTTTCTTTTTTTCCAGACCGGTTTAATAATAATTATTTTTTAATTATTGCTAAAAAACAGTATTATCTAAATGTCGTCAGAAAAATCCGAAAGACTATATTTTGTGATAAAAATAACACATATTCGATATATGCTTTGTGTTTCAAAAAGTGTTTGTGTGTGTGTAAAAATTGTTTCTACATTTCCTTTACCAGTACAAGAAATCTTAATGTTTTTTCAGTTGCTTCATTGTTGATTATTAAACATGTATGAGGACAACATGATTTAAACGCATCTAACTAACCTTTGCTTACACGAACCGTTTTCAAGTATTTTAACCCTTTAACTACCGGAATATATTCACAAATCTGTTTGTCTGAACGCCAAAAAAAAAGTATCCAAAAATTGTATAAATGGCGATACATCTATTTCTACGTACATGTCCTGAGTTTTTTACATGAACTTTCGCCATAGCAAATTTTGTTATTGCCTAACCAATAAAAAAGTAAATTACGTCAATTAATCGCTTATTGACGTTACCCGTAGTTAAAGGGTTAATTTGAGCAAAGAATATCAACTATAATCAATTTAATCGTATTCTTAAGAATTAAAAGTCTTAACAAAGGTGCCTTAATGTTTATAAAAAGTGTGATGTATTGTTTCCTACTTTTGAAACGCAACTTATAGCAAAAATACCTATTTTAATTTGCACTTGAACTTTAAAATCCAAATATAAGATTTTGGTTCTTCATTTGCTGTTGTAAAAAAAGGTATCATTTTTCTTAGGAGCGTTCAACACTTTTAAAACTTTGAAACTAATCAGAAGATTTGAAAACAATAAATAAACCGCAAAGAAATAAAAGAAATTTTACAGCTCCGCAAAAAATTTTACGTTCTCTAAATGCGTCAACTTATATTTGCATCCAAACAATTGGATGCACCGAGAAAAGAAAGTTACTCCGTAACACCTTCAGTTACTCTCACACAACGAATTTCTCAAGAAGAAAGAAAAAAAAAATCATTCATTGAATTTTCTAGAGAAAAAAAGAATACAAGATATCAACTTAAAAAAACAATCTTTATAAACATAGAACATAAAAGAGCTAGGAAAGAAGTTTGTCTGAAAAACAAAAAGCCTGCGTTTTACAATCTAAATTTTTATCAGTCATTCTTTTCCAACATTTCGAAACACTGCATTAGATAAAATATTGGAAAAAATTTTATGTCACCATTTTTTTCGTGCCCACCAGCAAATTTTGTTTTAGACGATTTTTTGTTATTAGAAAGAATATAATCTGCGGGACGTCAATTTCTAGCAATTGCCCCCCTCCTGTATGAAACCTTATCCACAGTATCAAACGCCGAAAAATCCTTCTTACAATATCTCACATCCTACACATCATAAAATGCAAATTAGTAGGCATACACAAATAATGATAAACTTAAAATTTGTTAGCATTTTATGTGTTGTTTCTATCTGTGTACAACACAAATTGTTAGAAAATTTTGTTCATAAAAGTTGTTTTTGTTCGTACTATGTTTTTTTTAATGTAACTAAATTTGGCTTTCAGTTCCATTAATTTACATTTAAAATTGGCTTAACTTTCAATTCTTTCCTCGAAGGTTATTTTCTCGCTGAGCTAACGTTTAAGCATAGGGTTATTTGGAATAACTTCTGGTGATTGATCACCACAGTTAATGATTAAAGAACTCTCAACAGTGGGTTTAAGTTTCAGTTCCAATCAACATCCCTGCACTGCTCGTTTGAGAACCAATAACTTCCAACACTTCGTACCTGGAAGTTTAGTTCTTTACAATAAAAATGATATTAAACATCAAATATTCCACAAAATGAATGTTGCGTATGCTAATGACTCTATGGTCTAAACCAAAGGTACAGTCAATCAGGATAACTTTTGAACTTTTAACCACATCGTATTTTTTTAGTATATTTGACTTAATTGAAAAATTAAGAGTAGAAAACTATTTTCATAACTTATTTAGCTGAGTGCAGCACTGGACCTTCTAGTTCCCTTTTTTAAGTCAAGTATACTAAAAGATAAAACCGTGGTTCAAAGTTACCCCGAATGACTGCATTCAAATTGTGTTCTGCGGTACCCTGGGTTCCGTAGGCATCCCCCAAGGGCGTGCCTAGGAAGCCTTTTCCAGTACAAATAATTCATTTCTCAACCTGCCAAGCACTTATTAAATTCGAAAACATAAATCATTTTTTTTAAACAAAATTTTTGTACTAAAAGACTAAGTTCATTGGTATTTATAAATTAGCGGGCCTTCCTTGGAGACAATTTCCTGATGTCTTGCTGACATGATGATCGTTACATGTTCACCAACACTACATTTACCAGGCCGTACTCAACCAGTTCATTTTCACCACGTTGCTACTAATTATAATACAACTTTTAGTCCCACTAACTTGCTCTACTTACCATGTATTAGGAAAAGCCAATGCAGTTAAAAGTTTCACTGTCATTAGTAACACATTATGCAAAATGGAAGCTTCGGAACAATCAAAATGACTGATCTGGTAAATCTAGTGTTAAAATGCAGACATTGATCTCTCTTGGCGAGTAGGTAGGTACATGAGCACCAGTATATTTAATCCCTTTTCATATTTTCATGGCAGGATAAATATAATCGAAAGCAAATAGGCAATGCATCTCATTCAGGCAGAGAATTTAGCACTTTTTGTGTTGCTTCAATTAGAAATGTGAAAGAAATAAAGGGATGGCAGCAAAAAGTTTGAAAACATTTCATAAATTTAGTGTGAAAAAATTTGGCGACGATATAAAAAACTACTAACTGGGCGCGTCTACTAACAGAAAGTATCTTATTTGAAGGCATAGCGCAAAACAGGAAAAATATATGCTGAAAGAAAGTAATAGCATTTTCATCCACACAAAAATCTCCATCTCTTCAAAAATAAAATTCCAGTAAAATGTTCAAACTAAACAATTACTTCACAAGTGATTTAAATTTACTCTTCACGTGAAAACAATGTGCTTCATGAGTAAATTCGAAAATTAATTTTATCGTTTCAATTATCAAATTGTCACTTCTTCAGTTCGGTACGAAAAATAAAAAAATGGTTAAAGTTTTATTAAAATAGAAAAATTTATTTTTTCACTTCTTGAAAGTGTGTGTTGTTTCAACATTTAATGAAGTACACCTTCTTATTCGCAAGTTTTAACCTTTCTGTAAGACAGAATTAATCAAATTTAAAAAGTAGCCCTGATCATTTCAAACATTAAAAATTTTATTCTCCCTATATTTGATTAAAAAGAAAAATAATATTATTGCCCGTGATTAAACGAATGTGTTTGTTCTAACGTGAAATTCTCGACCAATGATAGTTAAACAGGAAAAAAGAAAAAAAAAAACTTTTTTTTGCTGCAATTCATGTTAACAGTTGTTTTTAAATTTGTAGTTGAAAAACGTTCTTCTTGTACACTTATATTCTCTAACTAAACACAGTTCAAAAATAAATCCAATTTGAAGCAAAAACGTTTTCCAATGAAATGAAAATTTTACAAATTAATTTTTCAAAAAAGTTGTATATTTCACCTCTAAACATTTTCTACGAATATCCACTGTAATGTTACTAACATTTAGTGCACCAAAAAAATTCTTTTAGATAAGGAATATAATTTCACTCCGCATTTCTTGTGATTCTGTAAAAATTGCAGTCAAGTCTGACATTGGATTAAATGTGGCTCTTGTGAGATATTTTTTTAATGGAATATATTCAGGATTTAAGGTTTTCATTCATTCAGTTAAAAGATTCAGTTTTTAGACAAAGAAATGGCGTCAATAAAAATTGAATTGAATGCAAGGATTTTTCGTTGTTCAGGATAGTTAAAAACACTAGTAAAGTGGTTAGCCAGATGTAGTTAAAGAAAATAAATATGGCAAAGCTTTGCTATAAAAATAAATGACTTGTAGTGACAAGAACTTGTAAAAATGTGTGAGGCATTAAAAGTATTCTGCAACAAATGCATTATCTATTTGTAAATAGGCAAAGACCAAATAGTTAAGAGCCATTTTCTGTTATGTTTTTCAACCGATTTTTCTACTTTTTGTTGTTGTTTAGTAGCTATTGACGAGTTAAAGTGATATCAATTAAAGCATTTTGCAAACAGGTAATAATATATTATATTGGAAACAGTTAATAAACAATACATTATCTGCGTTTTGTCGATGAATTGCTTTTGAGAAATAAGCTAATTTATACTTTTCAAAAAATTGCACCTAGTTTGTTAACTAATATGTACATACTAAGTTTTGTTTCTAAGTTTATAATAACTGCGTTTTACACTTCAATGAACTCCCGTACTTACATTACTGTCTACTTTAGTGATCAAATTTTAACAATAAAGTATTATTTTAAATTATATTCTACACATTATTTTATAAGTTGTCTTCGTATATTACAACAAGAAAACTGACAAACTACTTTTTTTTCTTCAGATCGCTTTTTTATGACTTGAGTCGAAAATGCATAGTATTTATTTTTAAAATAATTTATAGAAATTTGATATTTTTTACTATTAGTGAAATTAAATGCACTTTCATACAAAAATTTTTCTTCGATAAACAAATACTTACTGCTAACTTAACTAGAAACTGAGCTTTGACCTAATACAAATTGCGGTCACAGTCCCTTGCATATTTAAATTCAATTTAATTTATATGCAGAGAGAGAGAGAGAGATAGCTACATGGAAACTAAGAATTAAATAATTCCAAGCCAAAGTTTTCCAACACAGTATGAGCTTTTAATAGCGACGAAGCTCCTATATTTTGTGTTTAAAATAGCTGCACATGAAGATCTCAGAAACGATGCCATTTAATTCGAAAATAATGAAAAAGAATTCACAAAGCTTCCTTAATATAATGTAGAAAATTCTAGGTGAAAATTAATATTTGACCGATTTATTAATTTTCAATTATTAAGTTTAAACTTTATTATTTATGATTTAAAAATATTCTTATTACTACACAGAATAAATCAGGAAATATACATGAAAGAAGTACGTTAAATCGTAAGAGCACATTATCCTAAAAATATATTTTTATTACTATTTCAACTTTTTTATGCTTTAAAAATTTCAAAGTTACAAAAATAAAGCTTTTTGAAAACTTGACAGTAAAGAAAAAGGGGTAAAATGTCCCAATAATCTAGTGACAGCAAAGCCATTCATTATAATTCAAAATTCTCTTTTAAGCAGAGAATTTTCTCGCGAGATTGAGCTAATTAGAATACCATTCTTTTTCTTTCCAACATCTTCGCAACGACACGTTTTCCTCGGGCCGGCGGGAAGAAGAAACAGAACGTTGGTCGTATGTAAGTTATGATGAAGAGGGAAACTTTTCATTTGAAAAACAGTAAAACTATGGTCTTAGCTTTGGTATTTTTTCTTAATTCAGCTAAAGCTTTTTTGACCTTCAAAAAAGTACATAAACAAAAGATTTTGTCATTGCTAATTGCCAAGAGAAATTTTTAAGCAATCTGTTTTGGTGAATGCCTCGTATCTTTTGCCAAGTCTGTCACGACATTTTTAATTAATTTCAAATAATAAACACTAAAAAAATCTTACTAAATTTTAATTAATTTCAAGTATTAAATACTAAAACAACTTACTAAATTTTAATGAATTTCAAATAACAAATACTAAAACAACTTAACGGGGCCCTTATAGGCAGGAGTCCGATTTCCGCCCCTTTGAAAGGTCTCTTAATTTTGAACCAACTCCCAGATGAGAGACCGTCACCTGGGATTGGCGCCACCAGAGGTATCTACTTGGAAGAAATTGGAGCCGCTACCTATTGAACGGGCACCAGCTCCCTTTAGCGTACACGGACCACAGAAACCAACCTCGCGAGAGGTTGTCACCCTCCAAAACACTGACCTTAGTCGATGTTGCTTCACTTTCGGTGATGTGCGGGAACCGAGCTTGTACCGACTGGTCCAGTGCGGGACATTTTAAGTGCTAATTGAATTTAATGACTAGTACTTTTATCAAGCTCAAAATTCTTCCAATAATGATTTCTCGATTATTAACAAAATGTATAAAGTTAAAAAAAAAAAAAATATCCGCTATTTTAATTTTTTCATTCCATGATTTGGAGAAAACAAAGGCATAGATATTTTTATTCCATAAAAACAGACATCAACCTCATTCTTTTGTGTCGCTTTCTCAGTCTCGTGTTTGTGTTTGTCATATTAGTTCAAAAAAGAAATAGAATTATATCTCCTGAAAAAATATTAACTTTTTCAGGATGTGATTTGAAGAGCTTTATTTCATAATCAAATCTCCTAGCAATTTGCCATTATTTTGCAATAATTCTCAAGATATTTTATCCAATTATCTTCATGAATCAATATTTGCAAACGATGGAATGTGACTAATAAGCGAATGTTCTAAACAGATGAATTAGATTAATTGAAGTACTTTTTAAAATAATTTTTAGTTTTTGTTTTGTAACTAAGAAAAAGTTTATGAAACACTATGTTTTCGCAAACATTGATAAGAAAATTTCTTAAGTTATCATATATTTTTCTAATTAAGCAAAAAGTTTCATAATTATTAGGAATCATCTTGAAATTTAATTAACATAACTGATATGTAAAACTATCAATTGTTTTTGTTTTTTACGCTGTTGAATTTTGAAGCGCAGTGATTCCCGCGTTTATGTAATTTATGGAAATTTGATCTCCATTAAATATCTCCCAAAAAATTATGTAAAGTCCTAAGTGTTGGATTTTTTGAATTAAGTTGTAAATTTATTATGCACACACATATTTTCAAGATTTTTTTTTTTTTACTGCCTAAAAACACTTATCAAAACTGGAGGAAATTTTAAAATCCCATTTATGCTAACCGTATCAGCTCCTTTCTTTTAGTAAAAGTTGATTTTATAAACGCGTTTGTAGAGGACGTCTATCCATCTATTAAGGGGAAAAATAGATGTAAAGACGGCGCATTAAGAGCAATTTTCATGATTTTTTTTTTAACAAAAAAGAATAAATATACTTTTTTGAGGTTGTTTTATAGATATATTGAAGAACATTTACTGAAATTTTCATTTTTCTTGAAAAATCCCGGAGATATCAGCTGCTGCACACTGTAAGTCGCCACCCGGATCGGCAGTTTGCGTACATTCTGGAGGACACAATTTTAATCTGAAATCAATTTTTTTTAAATTTCCTACTTTTATAAGTGTCTCTTCTAGTTGAACTAAAATCATCACAAAAAATTGAAAATTTCTATTTTTTTTAGAATGGGAATATTAAGTATGATTTTTAACCGTTTTTTTGTTCTCTTTTTTACAATAAAAAAAGGAAAAATAAAGATATACTTATGATTCTAGTTCAAATAGAGCGTATACACGACCAACTTATCAAAAAAAAAAAAATTAATATCTTTCGCGCATGCGCAATCACATTTCTTTTAATAAAACTGCACAAATCTGATCGATTATTTATTACATTTTCCCCACGTTTTGGTACCATACTTACTTTTTATTTTGTCAAATTGCCTGCAAGTTTCATGTAATTTGAGATAGAACTTGGCGAGTTACAAACAAAACACTTGCGAAAAATTTCGAATATTTAAAACAAATGCCCATATCTTCATGAATATTACTGCTATTCTGACGAAAGCGGGTGTAAGCATTGTGTATATAATTAAAAATGTTTTGCGAAAGTTACAGGACATTTAGATCATTTTATAATACAAGATGTTCAAAAGGGTTTTTTTTTTCTTCTTTAATTTTTTGACCACCCCCTAATTGCCCCTAAGTCTGAATTTTGTTTCTTAAATGTGAGTTTAAGTATGTTTTTCCCATGGTACAAAATACAGAACAGCAAGTTTAATATTTCTTCGGAATTTTTAAAAAATGTCTAAAATCCAAAGTGTCCAAATACTTTTTGGTAGATAGTGTAAATAAAAATGTGTGCTAAATTTGATAAGGACTGATCAAAAACTCTGCGAGCTACAGTGTACGGAAATTCGAAAAAAGTAGTTTCGAGAAAAACGCGTTTGAAAAAAAAACGAGTGGTAGTGAAGGTAAATTTAAGGCAGTAATGAATTATTTTTTTTATACTTATAGGTACTAATACTTATAGAAATTTCTATCCGAGGTCTCAATTGTTAAAAGAAATAAAAGGACATCTGCTAACGTTCTTCTGTCTCTTTAATACCCTTCAGGTCATTCATGAATGAGGGACTACCTGCTCAACCGCTCCAAAAGAGGCGCTCGATCAAATGCTTATAACTGACTTGAAATTTTGCTTTGAAATTTTCAGTGTGTATTATTGAATAGTTGTAGAATCGATTCCTGAAAAAAAAAAAAAAAATTAATTTTC
Source organism: Octonoba sinensis (assembly GCA_038502835.1). Lineage (NCBI taxonomy): Eukaryota > Metazoa > Arthropoda > Arachnida > Araneae > Uloboridae > Octonoba > Octonoba sinensis. The sequence continues at coordinate 20,334,244 of CM076601.1, read as the reverse complement.
TGAGACCTCGACACGTATTTCCCCCTTAAGATGTTGTAACTGACCGGATATAAAGGCATAATTTATAACTAAAAATTATTTATTGACCATTTACACTTTAAGCGAAATAAAAGTACTAAAAACATTACAAACGGCCATTCGGCACTGCCGGCACAGGATCAAGAAAAAAAAATTGAGCTGGCTTCTAGAATACAGCCGACTCGCTTTAAGTACATAATAATCGGCTGTTGCCACCGCTCGGGGATTGAACTTTTAATATTTTAGAATAATGTGCAAATATAAAGTCAGAAAATACAAATATGTGGAATAACCTCCACACGTTTCGGCTGTTAGCTGTTAGAACTTTTTCGTATTAACTATGTAAATTAAGTACTGTGTCAAATATGCAAATTAAGTTTTATACCTGGTTTAAATTATAACCGCGACTGTTGCGGTAGACTCTTGACTAGTTAAGAGTGACTCGTGTACACTCTTGATTTGTGTAGAATGTTCGTGTAGCAAAATAAAATTGTGTCCAGAACCTTGAATTCTTGAACCATGGAAATTTTTTATATTAGCCTTTAATAAATTACAATTTCCAATATACCTATTGCTTCGAAGTTCGCTGGAGAATATTCGATTTTCAGATAATCTCGCTGAAATAAGTTAGGTTTGCAAAAATACTACAAAGGTGGCCAAATTTGAATGTTGGAATTCTTATTACTACTGTTTGTCTTCCACTGAACCTGCTAAACGAGTTGATACATTGAAGGAGAGGATAAAAAACTGCGCAAAAAAAAAAACTTTTTTTAAGTCGTACTTTTGGAGACAAGTACGGGTTATAAAAAGAAAGAAAAGCGGCTTAAAAAAAGAATGTGACAAAATAAAACTGACGTTGAGAAATAAAACCCAAAGAAAAAACCCAGATAAGGCTATTCGTCAACACCCATCTTATGTCCAGGGCTTATTAAATTTTGTTCATTTTTGCCCTTATGCGATAATGTTAATATTTTTTTAACTGTTCAAAATTGAACGAACAATTTTTCAAATCAAAAAGTAAAATATGGAAATGAGATGTCCTCGCCGAAATCTTTCGAAGCCGAAAAAATTATTTTGAATCAGACAATTCCCACGAAAGTTATAAAGGGAGACAGACATTTTCCCCATCTCAAAACCCTACTTTTAAATGTTTTATTTTTCAATATTTATTTAATTAGGTAGCTGATTTTTGACTTCTTATTTCGACACCATTAAGCCTTCTTTCATTCCTTTTTTCTTTTCTTTTCTTGTATTTTTACAGGAAAGTAGGCTAAAAATAAAGGAACATAAGAGAACTTAAGAAAAATGGCTTTGCAAAATATGGAATTAAAAAAATCAATAAACATTCGAAAGTGGATTACGAAATTAAACTGTTTTGGAAAAAATTCCTCCAAAGTGTAAATTTGGTGGAATTTTCGAAAAAAATCTCTCTCTTTGGAAATTCTCGAATAGAATCGAAAGCGAATAACGGAGAATACTTGCTAAATTCTAAAGTTATTCAACTTATACAATATAATCTAATGGCTGAATTGTTACTCTTTTATAATCAGATAAACTCAAATTTATAAAGAACAAATTTGAAATGAAAATTGCATGAGCGAGTTTTGAAAGAGGAGGGAAATAGAATTAGGCGTGAAAAGTACGTTATTTTATTTACCATTTTCACTGCCTATTCGTGCTTTTTAGCGAAAGATTTATTCGTTCAATCAAACAATGTAGTTTTCTTGGGGTAGGTGTTCTAAACTACTTTATTTGCAGTAAAACAACAGTTGCATGCATTTTTATAAGTTTAAAAAATGTTGAAAACTATTTTCAGTCTATTTTCTCTTTTTAAAAATAAGGAAAACAATAATAGAACTAAATACAATACTAAAAATTGGCTTCGTAAAATATGGAACAAAAAAAAAAATATTTAAACTATTAGTTCCGTCTAGAGCTTTCCTGTACATATCATCAAATTTATGATCTAGCCATCTCTTTCTGTACACTGTTAAAAATGTCCGTAAGAAAATAGTAAAACAACCATTTATTTGATTGTTATTTTACCATATTTAATTACAACAGTTGAATAATCATTAAAAAGATGGTACTCAAACCGCTGACTGCGAAAAAAAATCGTTTACTCTGTTTATCCTAAAGGACGTTTAACTAACCGTCATTTTCAAGCGCTCAATAGGAATCGGGCGTCCATCTTGGTTACGAAACCTTACCGGTCGTACGTCGTTTTAAAATAGGAATACGAATTTATCAGTTAAAATCTGCATGTGTATATAAAAAAAGAAAAAAAAAAGTGGCTTAAGCAGTGGTTACTAAATAGAAACACATACACTCGTCAATCAAAAATTGGAGACATAAGAATCCCGAACTGTTTGCGAATGAGCGAAATCATCATTTGAGGTGCTGAAGCTTGTTTGTATTTTAATTTTTGAAGCAAATAAAATGATTTTCGCCAGTATACAATAAATTTAGGCCAAAAATGAGTTTAGATCCAATCAAAAAGTAAAATTACAATTTTAATGCACATTAATTGTTGGAAAAGAAGATTTATTGATACATAAACGCCAGCTGTACGTGTTGCAGGTGGCCGAGTGGATGGAGAGCAATGCTAAAGAACTAATACTAAATGAGATGGTCAGAAATTTCATCATGAAATGACGGTTAAATGACCGGCAGCCGTCTGTCCATCTCATTCAACGTTAAATTTACGGTTCGGAACGTTTTTCTATCTTTACGGGACCGAACCATTTCCAATCAGCCCGGACGTGTACACCACACGTCCGGGGTTCGAGTCCGAAGCACTTCGTTTACTGTTTCTACGCCTCGAAATGGTTCAAAAACTATCAACATTTTGTTTTGAAACCATTTTTAAATGGCTATAAAACCGTAAACTTTTGTATTTATACGGCTTTTTAACCAAGTTGATTGGAAATGGTTAGGTCCCATAAAGATAGAAAAACGTTCCAAACCGTAAATTTAACGGTGAATTAGATGGACAGACTGCTGCCGGTCATTTAACCGTCATTTCATGATGAAATTTCTAACTATCTCATTTAGTATTAGTTCTTTATTGCTTCAAATACCCCTTTTTCAATGGTTAATGAACATTCATTCAATCATTTATTCTTTCACTCATTCATTTATTCACGCATTTATTCAGAAATATGCTCAAAAATCCTAATCAAAACATTTCATGGGAAAATAGGCTCGTTTAGTTCTGGATGAGCTTCGTAATTGTGCATGTTCTACGTCATATGGTATTTCCGATAAAATTTGTTACAAGCAAATCCGTTGTTAAATCAGGATTTATATCATACACATTTCCCCGTAAGTGCTAATGTTAATTTTTTTTTTTTTTTTTGCACTGTATAAAATTGAGCAAAAATTGTTCAAATAAAGAAATATTTTCCGTCGAGAGCTTCTTGCAATACACTTGTTCAAAGGATCTTGGGTCTTGTGCGCAGAGTTTACATAATTTGCTTCATTTTTCCCCATAGGTGCTAATGTTAAAAATTTTTGAGCTGTTCAAAATTGAAAGAAAAATTGTTCAAATCAAAAAAATAAAATAGGGAATAGAGGTGACCTTGCCAAGACCTTTCAAATGAAAAAAAAAAAAAAAACTTTTGAATCGGACAATTCTCTTAAAAGTTAGGGGGGGGGGGGGACTACATGCATACTATGTCTCCATTTCAAAGTCCTACTTTTGAATTTTGTATTTTTCAATATTTCCCTAATTACCTAACTTTTTTAAAAAAATTAACGATATATTAGGCCTTATTTGATATATATATTTTTTACTTTTACTGGGAAGTACGCTGAAAATTCTGTGTGTGGAATAGGAAAATAGGCGTTTAGAGTAATTATGTGATTTAAAAGATTCTTTGTCTTTGTGTCATTTTGTTTGGAAAAGATTAAAGACTTTAGAAAAGAATGTTCTGTTATAGGAACATTTTTGTTTAACTCATTTTTCTTTTTACATTCTATTTTCCCGAGTGTATTGCTTACACGAAGGAACTTATACTAATAAACGGTGTGATTGATCATTACAAATCTTCTTACTCAAAATCTTGTTACTTAAAATCGCTAATCGCAAATTGTCAAACTGAGTCTGATACCATTTTCACGATAACTCAAAGATTTTTTTCTTTTTTCATAAAGACTCACATTTTGCTTAAAGGTAATTTATTCAAGAAACAAAAAGCATATATGAATGATGAGGAGCTGATATATGAATGATAAAGAAGAATATATGAATGATAAGAGTCTGATAACATTTTCGCAATAACAGATGTTTCTTTCTTTTTCCGCAAAGAGTCACGTTTTGTTTTGAGGCAATTGATTTAACAAACAAAAAGAATATATCAATGCAAAGTAGCTGAAGACTTGCGATAACTAACGTTATAAAATCGATAGTAAAGTGAACGTTATTAGTTCTGGAAGAAATTATTTCGATCTCTGGTTATTAAAAAGAAAACCCAATCAACACCTTCATTTTTCTTAATAGTGTGAAATATCTTTATCGCGAAGAGATTGTCATTATTTTTTGCTATATGTTCAAATTCTATACCAAAACAATGACCATTGCACAATGTTTTTAAGCGTCAAATAACGGAATGAACAATTTCGTTTTTCTCAAGGTTAAAACATTTAGCGAAGCAAGCAAAAACATCAGGACTACAGTCCAGTCTTTAATTCTTTCGAAAAAGAAAAGTGGAACTTGTGTCAAAACTTTCGATCGAACAATGGAATATTTCTTCTCAGTGTGAAGAAAACGAGTCGTTGCGAAGTTAATCGGAAGAAAAAAGGAATGTCATCCTAATTAGCTCAATCTTGTTGGAAAAATTGTCGCTTTGAAAGGACGATTTGAAATTATAATGAATGCATTGCTGTCACTAAATTCCGCGGCCATTTTCGCCTTTTTATATTCATTGTCGAATGATGCAAATATTTTTTTTAACTCGAGTTCTTTAAACATCAAAAATGTAAGATAACTTTTTATAATAAAACTTAGACGTTTCAGTCTTATAGTCCATAGCTATTTGTTTAATAATTTTCCAAAAAGTATTGTATACGAAAAAAATTTGAAAAAACAATACAGTAGTCTCTCGGTAATCCGGCAGATATTGGACCAGTGTACTGCCGGATTACTGGAATGTACTAAAACTACGCATATAAATACCTGGACAAATTATTTATTTTAATGTACATAGTGTTGTTTACATTATTCCTTTGAAGTTGAAGGCGTAAAATAGTCGTGTATATTTGATTGTTATTTCACTTTAAATGACATTTTCAATGCGTTTTCTTAAAGACGTTTCAACACTAAAATGTCACGAGCAGAGACGCCATTTTCTCCAACGTCCACGAAGGACAGCACGTTAGCGAGCAAGCGTATCACGTAGCAGACTGGCGCTAGACTGAGAGACGCGCGCACACAGAGCACAAAAGCCACTCACAGCAGCTACGCAGAAACAGGTTTTCAACTCTACTACCACGCATTTACTAGCTTCTTGTGAAACGCCGGATTACTGGCATGGCCGGACCAGTGAAGTGCCGGATTACCGAGAGACTACTGTACCTGAAATAAAATGCAAACCTTTGGGCTAGAATGTAAAAAATAAAAATAAAAGTAAAATTAATCCCAACATTGGCAGACACGTGTTTCGAGGCTGCAAGAAACCCCATTTCCAATGTAAAAGAGTTAGCTTTGTGCATAATTTTACGTGGATTTTACTTTTTACAATACATGGTTACGAGCTTTGGTAATAAGAGAGAAACTTTGCATGGTACTAAGGTACTTCGTAATCGAAACCAACGACCCTATTTTGTTGTTGTTGCTGATGCCACTTGGAGGTCCCAGCTCCCCTCTCAGGGCCATCAGGAAACTCAGGATCTTAAGGTAGACAAGGGAGCGCTTTCCGTTCATTGATGAGAACCTGTAGGGGTAGGCTTACCATATTTTGGTTAGTGAAACCGTGACACATTAATATGGGATGGGCATACCGGGAGGGGGGGGGGTCTGGGGGGTATGTACCCCCGTAGCAGGGGGGTGGTCTGGGAAAATTTTAAACAAATTAAAAGCAAAATAGTGAGTTTTAAGCCTTTTTTTAAACCTCGCAAGTAACGCGTGTGGGGAATCTGGAACCTTAAATTGTTAGACTACCCACCTTTTAAAAATAAAAAAGGAATTTTTGCTACTTAATTTACTTAAAAAGATTGTTTTTTCCTTTTTAATGAGATTTTTTTCTGGTCTACCATCTAAAAAGAAGTATTAATAAAATATAATTTAAAATACTTCATGAGATTGTTTGATTGAACAATTAATTACTAAGTCTTATTTTTTAAACTGCAGCTTTTTGTCTAACTACGAAAACCATTTCAAAAAAGAAAAAAACATGTTTGTCAAACTAAAAAAAGCAATTAATAAGTTAACAATGTTATTCTCTGTTTTCAAACCACTCATATTCCCGACTTGAATGAACTTTTTTCAAAATGTCTTCGTTAAGCTTAACTTTTTCATAAAAGTCAGAGCAAGAAAGGCCAAAATTTAATTTACGTATAATCTATGCTCTTGCAGTGGACTCCCTCATGAATGCTCTGTCATCCGGAAGATTCTTAATGTGCTCATAAAAGATTCTTAAAAACATAAATTCATTACTTTTTACATCTTACAGCCGTTTCTGGGACATTGATAAAACTGGGCGGGACACCGGGACAAGAGAAAAATTCCGGGACTGTCCCGGTCAAACTGGGACGTATGGCAAGCCTATGTAGGGTGGAAGTACGCCTTGGCTCATGGGGATCTCCTAATTTTGAACAAGCTCCTAGATGGGACTTCGTCATCTAGGTTGGCATCTCCAGAGGTGTTACTTTAAACTTGGAGGACATTGGAGCGACGATGAATTTTATGAGCACCAGTTTTCATTAGCGTACACAGTTACTGAGCTAGAGGTGGTCTCCCTCCAAAGCGCTGACCACGGCCAGTGCTGCTTCACTTTCGGTGTTCAGTCACTTAGACTGCGTTATCCATGTTTTGTACCTGCATTTGGCTAAACAGGCCAGGCACTAAGGGCCCGTAGGAATCGTTGGGAACCTGCGTAAAGAGGGATCCGAAGCACACGAGCGAAAGTTCGATGCCGATACATAGCAACTGCTCCATGAGCCAAGATTTAAACCCGACCTCGGTGTAGGAGCCATCTGCTCTATTGATTATACCACTTTACGATGGAGATATTTTTCCATTAGCAATTTTTTTTGAACGATTGTTACCATTACACTGTTAAAAACTTCCGTAAGAAAATAGTAAAATAACCGTTTATTTAATTGTTATTTTACCATATTTAATACCAACAGTTGAATAACCATTAAAAAGATGGTACTCAAACCGCTGATTGCGAAAAAAATCGTTTATTCTCTGCTTATCCTAAAAAACGTTTAACTAACCGTCATTTTCAAGCGCTCAATAAGAATCGGGAGTCCATCTGGGTTGCGAAACCTTACCGGTCGTACGTTGTTGTTAAAATATGAATAAAGATTTATCAGCTCAAATCTGCTTGTGTATATAAAAAAGGAAGGAAAAAAAGTGGCTTAAGCATTGGTTACTAAGTATAAAGACATACACACGTCAATTAAAAATTGGAGACATCGGATTCCCGAACTGTTTGCGAATGAGCGAACCCATCATTTGAGCTGCTGAAGCTTGTTTGTACTTAAATTTTTGCAGCAAATAAAATGATTTTCGTCAATATACAGTAAATTTAGATCAAAGATGGCTTTAGATCCAATCAAAAACTGAAATCTCAATTTTAAGGCAGTTTGCCTGTTGGGAGAGAAGATTTATTGATAAATAAAGGGCCGCTTCACGTGGTGCCGATGGCCGAATGGTTAGAGAGCAAAGTTGGGATAAAATAATTCCGGGTTCGATTCCCGCAAGCTTCGTTTACGGTTTCCACGCCTCGAAATGGTTCAGAAACGGTAACAATTTTGTTCTGAAACCATTTTTAAGTGGTTATAAAACCGTAAACTTTTGTATTTATACGGCTTTTTAACCAAGTTGATTGGAAATGGTTAGGTCCCATAAAGATAGAAAAATGTTCCAAACCGTAAATTTAACGGTGAATTAGATGGACAGACTGCTGCCGGTCATTTAACCGTCATTTCATGATGAAATTTCTAACAGTGTACTATATATACTTAAAAATACTATATTTTTTAACAAAAGATTTTCATCGCTGACAATTAACGTGTAGTAAAAATTTTTTTAAAAAACTTTATTATATTTAATGAAGTTTTAAATAAAAAAGCGCTCGATTTATTCTTGTATAAAGAGGTGTAAATAATGTAGGGATATATATTAATGAATCAAACTATCGACACCAAAAATTAGTACCTATAGTTCTTACAATTGAAGAGTCCACTGGAAAAACGACCTAAGTCACATACTACTTGATGAACTTTGCTTTATGTTTTATTCATTCATTTTATAACATAAATGTTAATTTTAACTATACTATAAATTAGATTATAAACTTGACTTTGGGTGTTACGGGAAAGTAGGCTCGTATAGTTAAACTTAACATTTATGTTATAAAATGAATGAATAAAACATAAAGCAAAGTTCATCAGGTAGTATGTGACTTAGGTCGTTTTTCCAGTGGACTCTTCAATTGTGGGAGAAAATTCGCTCCAATAGAAGCGTTTAATTCAAGTTCTAACCCTTAAGAGCTTATTTTTTCATTTAGTTATACAAACGAAGCAATTTTTGATTATTATCCAAATCACGTGTTCGATACATTTTACTGCTCAAGTTGCTTATATGTCTAAAATTTTTAATTGGCACGAAAAAGTAAAGTTCGAAACAACATATAACTATTTTTTTTGGATCAATTCCCATAGCTTTACTTTTTCATAGATGCTTCCAAATATAAAATAATAATCCTAGTTTATTCCCCATATCAAAAGACAAATTCGAAGTAGCTACAAAAGGCGAGGTAATAAAGAACATCCTACAAGGAATTCTTTTCAGCAAACAGAATAAGAAAAATTTATAAAACAAATTTAGTTCTATTATTTAAATACAATGGTGATATGTTATATCTCAGAACCAATGTTTTTCAAGTTGCAGTTTCTCCTCCCTACGTCTGAAAATTCTCATACAACATAAATAAATAAATTCAATACGGAAACTCTCGAACGGTAAGTAGCTTAACAAACCGCTTGAGATGTTATTGGAAGCAGGTATCCAAGGAGCGGGATTATGAGGTTCGTAAGCAGGGAATAGTATGAACAAGATTTATCTTTGAATGAGATTTCTAACAAAATACGGAGGCAATTAGCGAACGGAGTAATACAAGCGTGAATCTTTAAAGATATGTCTGTGCTTTCTTTTTCTTACATTTTTTTGTATGCTGAGAGTATAGAGTGAATAATGACAGAAATTGCGTAAACATAAATGCTGTAAACTACAGGATGAAACTTACAGACTGAGACGCGCAATCGATTTATTACATTAAAACTTTACCAGGATACTGCTTAGTTATTTGAGCTTTATTGGACAGCAGAAACTTATTAAGCGTAAATTTGCTGCAAGGATGTGAGAAAAAAAGACATATGAGAAAAAAAGAAAAAGTTTGTGATGCTGGATACAATACCCCGAAAAAAATTGAAAACGGAAATCTTCGATTGATATAGGAAGGGCCCCAATCTGTCCCTAAAATTACGACCCGTATATGAAACATAACTATTTTTTTTTTTGAATAAAGTGCCTTAAATTATAATTAAATGCTAGAAACTTCAATATTGTGCAAGTAAAATCTTGCATTAAGAGTGTTATTTACATTTTCGGCTTTTCAAATAGCAGTATATAATGCTTGTATCAGTATGCAATGCCATTTTGCCCTCGCGTTTTATTATTGTCTTTTCCCCACTAAAAAAAAAAAAAAACGCTGAACGAAATTTAGAAGAAACAAAAAAATTGATGTAAATGTAAGCTTCTTTTTTCATTTAAATTCTAGGTTCAAAATAAAACCGGGATTTTTTTCCTTCTAGCAAGTTTATCCGTCAAAGTAGGTTTAATTTTAAAAAGATCTTTCATACATCTCGTTTGAGAGAGCTATGATTTGAGAGCTCTCTTTAAATTGGAAAAAAAAAAAAAGATGAGTATGCGAGCAAACAATGCAGACGACAAATTACGAAAATGCAGAAAACGATCCATCTGAAGTTGTCTGAGCAAATAAATGCAAAGAAATTAAAAGTGAGAATCGCATCTCTTGAACTTAGATTGACTCAAATTCAGGCGAAATAAAATACATCTCCCCAGCAGAAAATAATAGCTTGAGCTGACAAACCGAAATAAAGATTATTTTACGAACAACATAGCACATTTTGGAACAAAATTAAGTTTAAAGAAATATAAATGTAAAAATATAAAGTCATAAAAACCGATGCAGTTTCCAACAATAAAATTCGGCTGAATTCTTTTTTGAAAAGAAACAGTAGATTAGGTCAATAGAGAAATATCTGTACGAGTAAAAACATGACTAAAATTTTGAATGTTTGCTAATGATTGCGTCTTGTAACTGTTAAAACAAAACTAGTAGCGAATCATTTGTGACAGTTTGTCACTTAATTTTTAATTTTATTGCGACTTAAAATATCTTTTCCTGATTTTTAAGAATAAAATATATAAAATTTTATTTCATTTTAACTTTATTCAAGTTCACATAGTTTTGCTGAGTTAAGCCTCTACAATTTATTATATATCATTATTTTATGCCTAAACTTTTGCGAAACGCGTTTTGGCAACGAGAGAGGATTTTCAAGGAGAAAATGGTTCTGCTTGAGAATGAAAAGCACGATGTTTATTTCTTAAAACAAGAGTATTTTCTATTGAGATGAGATTTTACTATCATAGCGTTATAATTAACACCTAAAACTAGATTTTGAGCAGTTATAATATTGATGTGTTGTAAATATACGTAAATATGTATTTTCGTGAAAGTCTTCAATAAACTGTGTTTAAAGCCGAGTACTTCCTGGTTCGAGTTTGTTCATGATAATTAACAGTACTACTTCATCGATTTCCAACTTATTTCATTAAAATGAAGCTACAATAACGCGTGCATTTTCCTGCTATTTATTTACCTTTCAGCTTGAGTTAAAAGAAAAAAAAATCAAAATAAATTTGAATTTGATTGATAAGTTCTCTTACACATGTCTCCTTTTTGATCGGTCCCTTGCGACCGGAAAAATGACTGTGTGTGTACATATGTATATGAAAAATGTTCTGTACCACTGTCACTTACAAGGGTCGTGCCGGAGGAAATTCGGGTCCGTTTTCGAACCCTTCACAAAATTCCAATCAATCAAAACAGACCCTTCACAAAATTCCAATCAATCAGAACAGGCCCTTCACAAAATTCCAGTCAATCAAACGAACACTCCAAAAAATTCTCTGAGACCAAATTGTACTTTTCACAGAACTATTCATCAAATAAGCGACAAAAAAAATTGTTATAACTGTATGCCTAAATATTAAATTTTCACAAAATTACTTAACTTTTCGCAAAATTATTTTTTTTTAACAAAATTCTTTAATTTTTCAATTTTTTTTTTATTTCGCAAAAATCTTTTCGTAATTCACAAAAACCGGACCCTGCTAAAAAATGCCGGATCGACCCCCGCACTATATGCAATACATTCCTCAAACGGTAATCAAATTGAACTCTCTTTCTCTCTCTGCACCATTAAAATAACATAAAATAGAACAACCTGACAAAAACTATCCAGTCATATTTAATTAATGTTTCAGCTTACGGTAATAACACAGTTGATTAAATTAGATGAGAATGTGATACATGTGAAAAAACTGGAAACCGGTGCTTTCACCGGTAAATAAAACTGTTTGAAAATGCAGCTTTTCTTCAACCCATTCCATTTATTTTAAAAAAATGACGTTTTATTTAATTATTTAATAAAGAGAATTCATTATTGAGATTTAAGCACTTTATAAAGATATTTATTTAAAAAAAGTTTTTCATCACTGAACTGCTATTCAGACAGAGTTTCAATTCATACAAACGAAAAACACGAGTAGAAATATTCACCCTTCCAAAGCTTTTAATTATTTCTTTTCTATTGTTTCTACGTCTCGATGCCATCAGCTAAAAGAATTACACAAAATCAGTGCATAATTTGCCCTTTGTAAAAATAATGTAATAATGTCGTTACAATAAGTTTTTCTGTTCAACGAAATTAATTTAATGTGTCACAAAATGTTTACTTCAAAGTTTTATCTTGTTCTTTTATTCCATTGCAGTTTTTTTCTTTCTCCTAAATAATCTTTTTGCCATACAAGTTAGCTTTTTGAAATGTAATTCCTTTCTTTAAACGAAAGATTGCTTAGATAAAGAATCATTTAAGAAGGAGGAACAAATATCGCAATTAATTTAATTACAGTGCTTTTTAAAAATTGAAAGACTATTAATATTTTAATTTTTAATTTGCTACCTTATTCATTCTAATTACTCACAATCTAGATACTCTCATAATAACCATAAATATTTATTTTTTGTAATTCGTACTAATTAAAGTCAATGTGGTTTTATTTTTACTAGGGGGCCCGCCCCCTGCTAGCTTTCGCTCGCCAACCTCCGGAACTGCAAGCAGTTCAATTCGGATCGAGACTCGCGTTGCCACTCAAGATATTTAGGGGCCATTCATAAATGATGTCACGCACTCACATATCTGACCCCCCTCCCCCCTTTGTCACAATATGTAACACTTTAGTGGACCCCCTCCCCCCTTTGTCACATCTGACGCTATGTTGCGTAAGCACGGATGTCACACTTCTTGTAACCCCTCCCCTCCCCTTGTCACACTTTGTCACAATTTCGCTAACCCCCCTTCCCCCCCCTCCTCGAAGCGTGACATCATTTATGAATGATCCCTTTACTACAAAATTAATGTAAACAAAGCTGGAAAAAAATCCTAGCTAACGTGTTGCCACTCAAGATAAAACATAATTAACTGAAATTTAATTTAAACAAAACAAGCTGAAGAAAAGCCTAGTCAATGTGTTGCCAAATCTGATACCTGTTTGGCGTCATTATTGGAGTTATATAAGATAAATTAATGTATGAGATTATTTTTAACTTGCGAGTGGAATAAATACATTGATACATCATTGGTATCATATGACTCGTATTCTTCTAAAACCGGAGTAGAGCTGAGTTATTTTTGTTCAGTTTCTCTCTGTCTTCCCTCTCTTGTATATATGGTTCGTTTTTGGTTTGCGACTTGTCAAATCGAACAATTCGGTAATAATAATAATTTAACTTTGTGCAAAGTAATAGAAATAAAATTTCACGTTAAATTAAAGCACAAATGAGCATTAAAACGCAGACATATGTTTCGGGGTTGCTTGGAATCCCTTTTTCAATGCGACAGGGAGCTTCTAGATGCATTTGGATGTTTTGCATCTAGAAGCTCCCTGTTGCATTGAAAAAAGGGATTCCAAGCAATCCCGAAACATATGTCTGCGTTTTAATGCTCATTTGTGCTTTAATTTAACGTGAAATTTTATTTCAATTTGGTAATAGCATTTGCGACTTGCTGATGGAATAGATTGGGAATAGTAAGCCTGGTTCGCGATATTTGTGTCGGGTACATTTTCAGTCGCAAATTTTGTGCCTTTATGCTTAAAGGGAGCCAGCACCCAAAAGTGTCGAACAAAAAAAAACTTTTTTTTATGGGCTTAAGTAGTAAAATAAACCTTTAAAATGTTCCTTGAAAGTTTCAGAAAAATTGAAGCAATATTTATTGATTTATCATTGATTTTATTACTGTGTGATTTACCACTTTTTCATTCCAAAATCGTAACTGTGCTGAATATAAGCCACGTATTTATTTTTTTAAATAAAATAAGCAAGAAGCAATTTCATCGGGACTGTAACTGAGAAAAAAGTTCCTTTCTTGAAATTTTGTTAAAGAAAGGATTTAAGTTTTTGCAAGCCGAAAATTTAAATTGCTATTTTCTCTCGCTTTGTTTTTTGCGCATTTCATCTCAATTAAAATGCAAAGGCTTTTTTTCTCTATGTAAATTTGTATCTCTAGTGTGGATTTTTTCCCCACATGTTCCTGAAACTATACGTAACAAATTTATACTTTACTTTTATGATAACTTAAGTTCTTTTTTTCTTAAATCTTTTCGTAGGTTTTTGATTTTTTTTGTTGTTTTTTCTGCGTTACTTCAGTTTATATTTTTTTCTCAAAAAGTATTTGACTTATAATAATTCAAAGCATTAAATTTTTGCTTTATGAGTAACGAATCAATAAAAAAAAAATTAAGACTTTACGCCAATTTTTGAAAAAGAAGATGCATTTTTAAAAATTGCTAAATTTTGTTTTAAAAATTAAAATTTTAAAAATATATTTAAGAAATCCAGTTTTTTTAATATTAAATTTCTTATGAATTGATATAACATGACATGAGACAAAAATTGCAAATAAAAACACCATAGAGAAAAAAATGGTCTCATGGGGCCGAACTCCTTGAAGAACAATCTAAATATTCTCTGCAATGAAACTCAACATGACGCAACACCTTTAAGTAGCTGTTCAAAATGCGGCAACAGAAAGTCGCGCCCAGCAAAATAAGCCTGGAGTCAGCACTTCTGTCTGTCTGTCTGGCATGTTCCCAATATCATCAAACTGAATTTTACTGTGCTAAATTTCGTTAGATATCGACAAATTGTCTCCGAATTCCAAGAAGGTTGCCTAGCAAATGGAGCCTGCTAGTATATATCTGTGGTTTGGTGCAAGAAGTACCAACGTCGTACCAATATCAATATTCATAATATGTTGAGATAATTGAAGTTCAAGATAGAGGTAAGAATTGAGAAAAGCACAGCAGCAATTGATATCAGTACAGAAATCCTAATAAAAACTCTAAATTCTAAACGGCCTTGTGAAATAATCGAGTATATAATAGTATAGTAATAATTGGATCGAGAAATTTTGATGTTATTTCTGCCGGAAAATGTCGGGTAATAAAGGAAAAATCGCCGACATTCGTACTTAACATTTTTATTTAAATATTTATTTATTTTAATACATAGGTAATGAAAGCAGCATAATTTTGAAAATTAATTTAAAAATGCTAATGATTAAGATATCAAAATAAGGTATAACTCATTTTGTCCCCAAAATCTAACATTCTCATTTCTTCCACTAAGTAGCTATACTGTATGAATATAATATATTTTGTGTGTATTGTAAAAGGCTGAGTTTTTGCCTTCTTTCACGATAAAATTTTACCATTTAGTTTTGAGCTACCAGCAAAAAAAAAATAAAAATAAATAAATAATAATAATAATAATAATATATATATATATATATATATATATATATATATATATATATATTTAGCAGTATTTTGACGTGACCGTATGAATTGGAAAAAAATTTAAATGATTTTTTTCCCGTCGGAAAGAACTTTTTCTTCTTTATTTTTTTCTGCGCTCTTTACATTTTACAATTATATAAATGGTAATTTGACTTTTTCCCTTGTAATTTTGTTCCGCAGTTGAATATAAGTTTTTTTTCATCTTCTATCGTTTTTTTTTCTCTTTCAAAACATTACCTGTCAGAGATTTAATTGTTTCTGGGAATGACTGTCTCGTTATCTTTCTTAATAATTCTTATGACTATTTAAGCAGCTTTGGAACTATTTTTTTTCCTTTTGAACTAATTGAAAGAACAGATTTACTTTATTCTTGACAAGAGTTATTAAACGTGATTACTTTCAAAATGTTATCTCTTATGTGAAATCTTCTAGTACACATTTTTATTTTATTTATAACTTAATGTTTATTTATATAATATATTAAATCTTCAAAAAGTATGTTTTAAGTTGCACGGTTTTATTAAAAAATAAAAAAATGCAGTAATAGTGGATGAAAACCGCGTAACAAACTTCCGTGACAAATCAAGCTGCATGGAGGAGATCGGGAACTGGTTTAGAACTGGCGACCTCCGGTGCCACAATCCAACGCTATAACCCCTGCGCCACAGACTCGGCTACATATCAAGTAAAATAACATCGCTGCATTATCCAAACATTCTAAACGAAGCTATCTTTGCCATTTGACAAATAAAAGTTCTGATAATTTCTTCAGAGACAAAATTGTCAATTATTTTCCAAATTACCGTTGTAAAAATAATTTTTATAAAAAAACAGAACCGACTTCAAATTAAAAATTGCGCTAAAAAGTAAAAAATAAATTCATTCTTTAAAGAACATCGATGTGACTTTTAAACATAGTTTTAGAAGTCGGTGCAAAATTAGGATAGATAAAATATTTTGTAATCATGAATCAATTACAAATATATATATTTCCGCAGAATTAGCAACAGTTCCAATATGAAGTAGCAAATGGTATAATGGTAATTAGACCCATAATTTTGCACCGACTTCTAAAACTATGTTTAAAAGTCACATCGATGTTGTTTAAAGAATGAATTTATTTTTTACTTTTTAGCGCATTTTTTAATTTGAAGTCGGTTTTGTTTTTTTATAAAAATTATTTTATTTTATTCTTTTTAGTGTAAATACATTTTGTATATAAATACTCTATTTTTTAAAAAATCCATATCAAAGGGCTAAACTTCTTTAAATTAATGGCACTAAAAACTAATCATTTGCATGATAAATTCCCTTTTTAAGTCTATTTTAGCAAACAAACTGATTGGATTAAATTTTGCCATAGAGAAGCCTTCAGTCAAACTCTTGCTGTAATTTCTTTTAATATTATAGCCACCGACAGCAAACATGTTTTTAACAATGCTTTTATATTTATTAAAAGATTTCCCAACAAAGAAAAATCCAGCCAAGCATTTCCAATTAAAATAAAAAATACTTATTTTTCACTCGTAACGTTTTTTTTAATTAACAAATGTAGGCAAATTGATTTGCAATATTTGAGTTAGACGACCCTCTATCGATTGAAGAAAAAATCATCAAAATCGGCTCATTTGGTCAAAAGTTATGGATGAAAAGACAAAAAAAAATACTACATTTCAGCCCATTACTTTTGTTCTAATTATCGAATATGGTCAAACGAAAGTACGGGACCTATGGGAAACCACCCCTGATCGATTGAAAAAAAAATAATGAAAATCGGTTCATCCGGTGCGAAGTTATGAGTGGACAAACAAACAAACAAAAAGAACCGACATACATACAATACGAATGTATAACCTCCTTCCTTTGTGAAGTCGGTTAATAAAGTATAAAATGGATGGAATATTGTATTGTCATCGAAGATAAGCTTGTGTGCGAAGTTTGAAGATAATTTATGCAGTAATAGTGGTCGAAAACCGCGTAACAAACTTCCGCGACAAATCAAGTTAAATAAAACCGTGTAATAATAATTGAAAACAGGTATTACATCATACGGAACATATTGCTCACTTCCAACAACAAAATTATATAACTAGCATCTTTTTCGATTTTACTTCATAAACATTTACAGACATGACTAGGAATCTTTTAAAATTCTTCATTTCATGTTATTGAGGAACTACGACAAAGCTTTTAGAGTCGAAAAAAAAGAAGCTCGCTCCTCATGTAACCATTAGATTTGTTTTTTCATGCTAAAAATATGTATATGGGGCCTCAGTGGCTGAGCGGTCTAATCAACTGGTTCCGGTGCCAGCCTGCGCGCAGTGAAGAGGTGTGGGTTCGATTCCCACTGTCCCCTAGGTGTATTTCCTTCTTTGTATATTAAAATCTGTTGTGCTGTCTTGTTCTATCTGTCATATTAGACGAGAGTTTGAGGCATATCCTTGAGAATAGCAAATAAACTCGAATATTTACGTGACCTGAAATGGTCGTAAGCAAGTATGTATATAAGAATAGGATTTATCGTCTATTTAAAGTGAAGATAGTGCATCTATTTATGTGTGGGAAAAATTCTAATCATATTTACAATTGAAAAATACCGTCCAAACCTGATAAAATTAAACGTGGAGGTAGAAAAAAGAGAACAGAGATAATGGAATGGACTTTCCATTCTTTACTTTTAAATAAATTCGTGATACAAATAAAATAGTTTTTGGGGAAAAAGTAAAACCGATTTCAAATTAAAAATTGAGTTAAAAAGTAAAAAAAAAAAAAAAAAGCATTCTTTAAACAACATCGATACAAGTTTTAAACATAGTTTGAGAAGTCGGCGAGAGATTCTGACAGTCCAATTACCATTACACTAAAAATTAATTCACATTGAAACTGTTGCACACTCTGCACCATTTATATTTGTAATTGATTCATTAAATACCGTCCATAAATGTCACGCTTTTTTCCCACACATTTGACCCCCTCCCCTCCTTTGTCACAAAATGTCACACTTCAACGGACCCCCTCCCTCCTTTCTGTCACGTGTCACGCTATGTTGAATAACCAGGGATGTCACACTTCTTGTTACCCCCTCCTCTTGTCACACTTTGTCACAATTTTACGAACCTCCCCTCCCCCCTCGAAGCGTGACATCATTTATAAATGATCCCATTACACAAATATTACTTCATATTGGAACTGTTGCACTCTCTGCACCATTTCCATTTGTAATTGATTCATGATTACAAAAGATTTTATCTATCATACAGCAACGAATTATTTACTAATACGTCATTTCAATGATTTTTGATAACTAAATTAAATAACCTGCCCAAGAATCTAATACCGCTTATTTCTGAAGAATATGTGATACTGTGCAGTTTGAAAATGACTGGCCTCAATAACAATTCTATTTTAGTTTGAAGAAGTACAATAAATCGATATCATAAAACTTATATTACTTTAATTCCTGCGCTTAAACCACTAATACTTCAAATGAAACGCAACTCTTAAAATAAAAAAAAAAAATACATCCCTGCAATACCTTGATTACTCTCGAAAGAACAAATGCAGGAGTGGATTAAAATAGCCCCGAGATACAGATTTTGAATCAACAAATGGCCAAATTTACGTTTCTGTAGCCCTGTTCTCTGTAGGAAGTTTTTTTTTTTTTTTGGAAAGAAAAACCTTCATCTCAGCTTTTATTATTTCTTTTTAGACCCAGAAATGTTTGTATTACTAGGGAAAAAGTCGTTTGTGTTATTCAATTGAAATAAAGCTTTTGAAGAGTAAATACAAAGAACGAGAGTTAAGTTGACGGTTAGAGAGAAGTGACATTAACTGCACAACAAACTGATGTTTTAATCTGATACTCGGTGACATTTGGCGAAAAAAGAATGCAGAATTTTGCTTTTAAGGATAGCAATTTATATTATGAAAAATTACGTCTTAAAATTTGGTAAAAATTTTTTTTTTCTATTTTTGAATGATGAATTAATACTGTTTCATATATTTTAAAATTATTATCAGCTGAATAAAAAAAATTGAATTTTTCATTCACACGCATACTAAATAATAATTTTTTCCTTACAACTTTTAACTTTAATAACTCAATGGAAAACTTACGCTTCATGCACTTATGTATTATTCATTAAACAAAAGGAATGTTTTTAACTAACAATTTAGATGATTTTTCATATTCTTAACTAAAACTTCATGGGAGCACTCGAAGAGTCTTTTTTCACAGCTTAAGGTGAAATTCGCAAATCGAATTACAAACTTTGTTTATGAACAAGCACAAAATATTTCAAAAAATTAAGTTGAGAACTTATTCTTTTTTTTTTTTTTTGAAGTTGGTGAAATATTTAATATTGAAGAAGTTCAAGTAAAAGAGTTTGGTAACAAAGTTCAAACGTTTCTTTAGCTTTAGTCGTGGCCAGATGGTACCGCATTTAGCGGAATACCAGGGGAATTAGTGTCCTTTGGTTATCTAACTCTGATCGAGTTCTCCGAGAGAAGTTTTCCTGGATTCCTTCTATTCACTGCACACATAGGGAGCAACGATTCCTAGAAGAGTCAATCCATATAAATTCATGGGATGGATGTGCTCGGCCATTTTTTTCTCTCTTGAGATTCGCATTCCTTATTGCATACGAAAGATGAAAATTTTTTATTTTTACTCTCTTAATGACTTTAGTTTTTTTTAGAGGTCATGAAAAGTCGTTCTCGTGGTCGAAAATGGGATTATTAGACCTTTGCTTTTTGGCCCAAATCTATCTATATAAGTAAAAATGTAAGTGTTCGTTTGTTCATAACCTCAATTATTCAAAAGTACTTCACGGATTTTAATGCGGTTTTCATCAACAGACGGAGGGATTCAAGAAGGAGGTTTATAGACCCGTTAGAGAAAAATTCGACTGGTAGTTCCTTTTTTTATTCCCATTTTACGCACATTTTCACATAAATTCCCCAATATGGGGGTAAGAAAAACCTTGCGCATGTTAATATAACATATCGATCGAAAGCGCTGATTTTTCTGCACAAGATGAAATTTATTCGAAGTTTCTAAATCTATAAGAACGCCAGTTATAAGCTTTTTAGTTCGATTTCTTAAGGCTCATCTTGATCCAAAAACGGTAATTAGCAGTTTCCTCAACTCCGGGTGAGTAGTGTTATCTTAATCTATATAAATAAAACTGTAAGTGTTTGTTTGTTCATAACTTCAAATCTCCCAAAGTACTTCACCGATTGCTTTGAAATTTTTCCAGAACATTGCGTTCGAATACGTGCGTGTTTTTATACCTCACTTTTAATTTATTTTAATTTTGATTTAATTATTTCGTTTTTTAATGTTTTAATTGAAATATTTCGTAAATAATAAGCAAACATAAGCCAGTTTCAAACGGCAACAGCTGGATTTAGATTGGCATTTGCAATCACCATAAACAAAGCTTAGGGCCAATCATTAGAATTGTGTGGTTTAAATCTAGACACAAATTGCTTCTCACGTGGACAACTATTTGTTGCGTGTTCTATAGTTGGAAAACCAGACAGTCCCTAGGTCTTGACAGACAATAGAACCACCAAAAACATTGTATATCTACATGTATTATGAATATAAACACTTTTTCTTTAACATTTAAGGAGAAGGATCCACTACTACGTGTGGCAGGGTACAGCTATTTTCATTTTGATTTAATAATTTTGTGTTTTTTCTGTTTGTATTGAAGTATTTTTTCACTCGAAGATTAAGGGGAACTTTAAAACAAAGATTACTTATTTTGAAGGGCAGCAGTTTAATTTAGCTATTTTCATTTTGATAAAAAATTCTCTGTGTGTGTTTTCTCTGTTTGTATTGAAGTATTTTGTTAGCCTTTCTGCACTTAATAATTAAGGGGAACTTTAAAACAAAGATTATTCATTTTGAATGGCATTTTTTAAATTTCGAATTTTTGTGTTTGTGTTTCTTCTGTTTGGATATTTTTGGAATTTTTCAATGTGCCGAGACAGACAATATCAAAGTCTTCACAGACAATGGAACGACAAAAAAAAAAATGCCCTTAAGTATTGCGAAAAAAAAAAAAAAAAAAATGCCCTCAAGTATTGCGAAAAAAAAAAAAAAAAAAAAAAAAACAAAGCTCAAGACCAATCAATCAAATTGAGCAGTTTAAATTTAGACACGGATTGCTTCTGACGTGGACGATTATATACTGAGTGTTCTAGAATGGGTAAACCAGACAATCTACATTTTCAGATACTGACACAACAAGCATTGTGAAACGAAACATATTAGAAATATGTGCTTTCTCTTGCTTTTCCATCGAGCCAGACTGAGCCACAGCAACGCGTGGCCGGGTACAGCTAGTATGAAATAAATTTGAGCTAATTTTACAAATTGGTATTAATGTATACTACGTACTAGTGTCACCTGCCAAGTTAGACTGCGGTAAGCTAATTAAAATAATGACAGCAGGTCAAAGTTAAAGGTGAAATCTCTAATTTCAAGGGCTGATAGCTCGATTTGGAGACAAAACCACAAAATTAAGTACTAAAAAAAAAATAAATATTAATCACAGGAGTCCCACTAATGAGAAACAGTAAGTGTAATGGTGTGGTTTGTAAGCCTTTACAGTTTATAGCCATGCCAAAAATCAGAAAAAAGGCAAAAAGGACATTTTGGGACCCCATAAACTAAAAGGGGATGAAATTATTAAAAAAAATTGCCAATTTACTAGTCTGCTTAATTACTATGCATATTGTGTGTGTTGCTGTGTAGTTTTGAGTTTTAAAATATTCACACCAAAAAAAAAAGAAAAAAAAACTTTCAATGTTTTTTTAAAGTGAGCAATTTTTTCTCCTTATTTACTGGAATTTTATTAAGTAATATTTTAGATTAAAAAAAAAGGTTTGCAATGAACTAATTCAATATTTTAATGTTCTGCTTTAATGTGCGTTAACTAGCCAAATTACACAATTTAAAACAACTATATATATTTTTTTGAAACAAAAACCATAAAACAATACGCACATCGGGCATTGTACTTGAGCAGACATGCATAAATATTTAAACTAGAAAAAAATTTCATGCTCATTTGTGCTCTCATAACGTGAAAATGTTTTTACAGTTTACTTGTGCCCAAAGTTCCTTTATTATTTTATGCTTTTTTTGTAATTACCTCTTACATATAATTATCATTTCTATTACTTATTATTTCTTAATATCTGGTAACTATGCAATACTTTGAGTTTTCCAAATTTTATGCCAGTAAAAACAATAACACTATTAAAAACTGAATATGGCAGTTAAAAATAGAAAAACTGTGAATCAATCTTACCCTAACTGACTGTATAATCTTAGTGAAGAAATTATAGAAGTAAATAATGTCAGTAATGCGTGTGCTAGAAGGTTGATTATGTTAACTTGAATTAACAAAACATTAAAAGCAATAATCAGCATTGTAATTCGATTGAAATTGACAAATTGTCACTGAGAAAGCAATTAAAGCTACTACATTCTGGTGACTGAAGTAAAATCTTTAAACTTTCTCTACTAGACATCTGCTCTGTGAATTTTTTATTAAGGCTTTTAAGTCAAAGGTGGACCTTAATTTTCGAAAAATCGGCGGGAAAATCTAGTTTTTTTTTCATGCATATTTTTATTGCAGTAAACCTGTTTTTCACTGTGACAAAAAGAAAGCTATGCATAAAAATGAGCTAATTTTATGGGTCAAAGTTTGAAAGTGGGAGAGATTTGAGCACGAAAGGGCCATTTTAACTGCATTTTATCTCAAAACTAAATTTTTTGCATATTGAGATTTCAAAAGGTTCCTTGCTAAATATTTTTTCTCAAAAAAGCTGGACCTTAGTGATTTGCGTTTTTCTTATATAGTTGAACAAAACTTGGCATCCATTATGTGACTGGAAGTAATTTAAAAATATTAATAATGGTTCAAAAAATAATAATAAATGATTTGCGAAAAAAATAGCGGTAACTAACAAAAAAAAAAAAAAAATCATGTTTAAATAATTTACCAACAGGTTATTAATTGAATGCAGAAATTTTTTATAATGCTCCGTTTCCTTATTAAATAACAACTTCATCCAAAAAGCGACTATTGTAACGCAAGGAACATTTTGAAATTTTATTGAAAATTTGTCAATTTTTTTAATGTTCGGTACATTCATTGAGTGATTTGCACGTACAGAAAATTTCAAAGTGCTGCATGAAAAAATTAAAAAGTTTAACTTGAAAATTCACCGTTGCCTTATGCCTTAATGCCATTACACATAAAACAAACGCCCAACAGAAGCGACAATTACCCAAAGCTACAAAAACATTATAATGTTCTATATTTTAAATTTAATGAATTTGTACGAATTTTAACTAGTATTTATTTTAAAATCTTTTCAGCCCCAACGATTTATATGTATATGGAGAAATGATAAACGCAGACGAAAATCAAGAATAAAGGGTTTTTATGATTAACATTAGATTTACCAGACCCGTTAGTTTGACTTCGAAACAGTCAAACTGACTAGTCATTCAGACGAAGCTTCCATTTCGCATCATTTGTTACTCATTCTAGTGCAACTTTCAATCGCATTGGCTTTTCCTAATACACGGTAAGTAAGACAAGTGAATGTGACTGAAAGTTTTATTAGCAACAACTTCGTGTAAAATGAAATTTAAGAATATCACAAGCCAATTGCACTGTTACGGGAATGATATCTAAAGAAAC
Source organism: Octonoba sinensis (assembly GCA_038502835.1). Classification (NCBI taxonomy): domain Eukaryota; kingdom Metazoa; phylum Arthropoda; class Arachnida; order Araneae; family Uloboridae; genus Octonoba; species Octonoba sinensis. The sequence continues at coordinate 20,310,097 of CM076601.1, read as the reverse complement.
ATCCAAATCACATGACATTTGCTTGTAATTCCAAAAGAAAGACGCTCAAGAAATACATCTAGCTATCTTGAAGTAAGTGTAACGTAAGGAAAAAAAACAACAGAATGTGTGTGGGGAAGGGGGTGTACATTTCATAGCAATAACACCGAGAGCAGAAATGAAAGTAATTTCCTGATTAAAAATTTCTTGGCAGACTCATCCCTCTAGATACGCAGTTCTTTAACCTGCGCTTCGGCGTTTCTTCTGCGTCAACATTGAAACGAATGAGCTGATGTACATGCAGGAAATAATAGATGTCATTTTCTGTTTGTTGATTACTCTTTAAAATGTTTCGGAAAGCAGTCACCTATTTTTTCATACAATTCTCTTTCAACTTAAGATTAAGAAAAAAAAAAAAAACTTAAAAGTTGAAGAGAAGACGAGTTCTCTGTTTCAATTCAGGTGGTACTTGACATTTCATCTGTTTGGGAATAAATTTGTTTCTTTATGAATTAACACGTTTTGTGATTCCCTTCATATTTAAGGGTTACCGAGGACCTTAAAAACCAACATTTTTAAATATCTGATTTATTCTGAAAATTGTAGTATTCCTTTATGTTGTAAACACATATTATTTTGCCGAATTTTAAAATGCAGAAAAATTGCCAAATTTTAAAATGTTACAATCATTTGAAGCAAAGAAAAAAAAAAACACATGTAACTAAAAATAATCTTAATGGTTAGCTTTTAAATCTTAAAAAATTAAAACACATAAAATTTTTAATCTTCTTTTGGTAAAAAAAAAATTAAAAATGCATTTAAAAATTTTTATTTGCCTCATAAAAATTAACATTAAAGATATTTCAGTAACATTGTTTTTATGCGTCAAATGAGTGTAAAGAAAAAGTTGGATGAATCCGTGCGCAATCCAATTGCGCATTTAACATTTTAAAATTTGTAAATTATTTCTGTGTTTTAAAGTTTTAAGATTTAATTATCTCAAGAACCATTAAAAATATTTTTTCAAAAATGTACAAAATAATATGTGTTTACAATATGAAGAAATGACAAAATTTTCACTTCCAATTCATTTATAACTAAAGCAGTTAGTTTTGAAGGTCCGCTGTACCCTCTTAAGTGATTAAAAACGTAAGGTTTTATTATTATTTTTATTATTGTTGTTGTTTCTAATGGCACTTGGTTATCCAAGTCCCCCTTCGAAGAGCGAAGAAAACTGATACGGATGGAAGGAGCACTTCGAAATAAGTTAATAATTCACTTTAAATGGTTTCAATAATTATGGTTTTTTAATTTTTGGTACTTTGCAATACTTTAAGAGCTCTTTAGTTTTACGCCAGTAAATACAATAACGCTATTAAAATATGAGTGGGGCAATTAAAAATAGAGAAATTGCAGATGGAAAGTTACCCTGATTCACTAGTTTTAAACTTGCATGAGTTTTTGTGAAGTAGTGTATCAAAAGAAATTTTTTTCTGAAAATTTCAAACTTTAATTCTGGTAAATCGAGTTAAGTATTGAATTATTAATTCAGTAATATGTTTCAATTCTTTAACTTTGAAACCATATGAAAAACTTTTTTAACATTCTAGATAGTTTTCACGTTACGTGGATTTTTTGAGACGTACAATCACAAGAAGACTTTTTTTAAAAAGGTCTAGCTCATTTTCTGAAGAATTATGTTTTTGCACTATATCAATTTGTTTAAAGAGTGATTTCGAATTCTAAACTCCCGTATAGCAGCTAACGAAATTTTAGCTTCAGTAAGCTACTTTTTTCTCAGTTTATAGAAAATTCTCTTGTTTCAGGAAAAAAAATCGATAAAATGGTTATAAGAGTAGTTCAATTACTTAAAAAATATTTCACATAAAGACATCTCGACAAGTTTCAAAAGTGAAATACAATTTTCAATTTGAAGTAGCTCTATTCAAAAGTTAACTCGATATAAAAGTTTTCACTTCGTTCCACTTCTTGGAGTAAAAATTAAAAACGACTTTCATATTTCAAAACTTTTAGCATAGTTGAGAATTAGCAGAGCGTTTTGTTTCAATTTCAGCGCGGTGGGGTAACTCTTCGCGCAGAAGGAAGGACAAAGACACGCAATTGCCGCGATGAAAGTGTTAAACGATAGACAAGTCGGCTACCATTTATTTAGACCAGTGTTACCCAAACTTTTTTCCCTTGCGAACCCCTTCTAAAGATCCGAAAAAAAATGGCAAACTCGCTTCTGTAGTCGTTAATAACGGGTGACAAAACTATAAAATTTACTAGCACATTTATTTTCCATGTTGTACAATACTTCATAACAAGAAATGAAAACATAATTATTGCAAAGCATCTAAGTTTAAATAAAATACAGCTACATATTTTAAAATTATACTTTTTTATTATTTGTACTTTTTGAATTATTATTAGAGCAGAAAACATATGCACTCCTAAAAATTTTTAAAAATCGTTTTCCCGATAAGTTCAACATTCTGGGTGAAATATAAAAAAATTCGGATGAGTTTTAGAAATTTAAAGAAAAATTAAAATTTACATATTTTCAAATTTCTAATTGCGATACTGCAGAAAAGTATCGAAATTTTAAGTTGGAATAAAGTGTTACAAAGGTGAGTCCAAACTTAAAATCAATGAATAAATCAATAAATATCGTCTGGATTCACTTTAGGGTCTGTGTAATGAAAAATTAGCTTTATTTTAGGCTAATTTTTCAATATATTTTTTTAAATAATACAATTTTTTTTCATTTTATGTAGTAAAATTTTATACTCCCGTCTCTTTCTTCGCGCTTTCAAAGCAAAATTGGGAAATGGTAGAAGAAAAATACGTTCTGAAATTCGAAATAAATCAATAAATATCTTTCGGTACCAATTTGTGATCCAAATTGGTACCGAATTGCTAAATTTGGTTGTGGTCCAAATTAGAAATCAGGCAAAAGTAGAAATAAGTGTATTTCAAATTTTGTATGAGCTTACTCCTTCCTAATACGTATGTAAATTTATTATATCGTTCTTTCTTTTACGTTAGCAATGAAAAATTCCGCCATTGCAATATTATTTTCGCGAACCCCCTTTCTGCACCGCGCAAACCCCTGGGGGTTCGCGAACCACCGGTTGGGAAATGGTGATTTAGACCATTTTCTTTCTTATTTATACTATACACCACTATTACACTGAACTGCAAAAATAATTTTTAGTCATTTTCCGTAATCTGTTACCAAGTTTCTAAGATATTAAAGACAGAAAAGACGATATCAATCTAAGGTAAACACAGTGTTATCTCTAAAATATCGTTTTGAAGTTCCGCTTCATGAACTTTTCATTTATGTCAAAGACACCAGAAAAAAATTCATAAGCGGAAATGACGATTCGAAATGTTTTGAAGCAAACATTGTTTTTTATGGAATAATAGAACTATTTATATCTAGAAGCAGGAAATATACATATATATATAAAATACAATATGTGGCCAATTAGACTAAACAGTATTATCTAAGATCTTTGTAGCTATGCAATACAGATTTGCCTTCAGTACTTGTATTTTTTGCTTTAAAATGAATTTTCAGAAGTTTGTAACTTTATTTTTTTCCTCCAACCTCCTTCCCTATCACCACTAGGGTCACAGTTAGGGATGCCCTGCGTCCGGGGGCGAGGTAGTGGGGTCGCTAACACTAAAGCCATATGAAAAACTTTTTAAACATTCCAGCTAGTTTTCAAGTTACGTGGGTTTTGTGGGACGTTGTGCAATCACGAGAAAACATGCTTTTAGAACTTCAAATTCATTTCCTGAAGAATTATGTTTTTGCACTCTATCAATTTGTTTAAAGAGTGATTTCGAATTCTTAACCCAAATATAGCAGCTAACATTTTTAAAGCGAAATAAACTTGGAAACTAGCTAGAATGTTTAAAAGGTTTTTCATATGGTTTCAATGTTAAAGAACCCACTACCCCCACGTGTACATAGGGGGTGTCTTCAGCGGGTATCAAACAAGCGACCTCCCAGGTGGACGTCCGACAGCCTAACCACTAGGCTACCATGGCCTAGAAGTTTGTAACTGGTATAACTTCTCGTTAATGAGCACTCATGGATCGGTTTGATTTTTTTTTAAACAAATATACTTTAGGAATAGGACTCTTATGAAATGATGAGCCCCTTTTATTTTACTCGAAAGATTTCCCTCCACATGGAAGTATATTCCTTTAATTATTAGGACAAGAGTTTTGCCCAACAGTCGAAATTCGACCGTAATAATTAACTTTAGCATTGAAAACATATGCCATTTATATAATTATATAAGTATTATTCATCAAATTTGGTGATTATAACGTCAAGTACATTTTGATCATCCTCGCCCAAAGCAAACGGATTGTAAATCATTGACGACGCAGGGCCCATTGCGCTCATCAATGTAGCCGCTCGTTCTTCTGCCGAATTCGTACTAAGTTGAGAGGCAGTTGATCAAAACTTAAATGTTTGCTTCCACGCCCTATTCTCATTTTTCGTTCCATTGCTTCAGAGAAGCCTTCACTCAAGCTCTTATTGTCATTGTTTTGAATATTACTGCTTAGTGGCAACAAACTACTTTTAACAAGCAGTTTTATATTCATTACCAACTAATTTACTCAACCAAAATATATTGCCATCTGCTATCTATAACAATACAGCATTACAATTATAAATGAAGCCTGTCTGGCAAAAGAAAAACGGGAAATAACTAACTAATAATAAACAGTTTATAAAAACTTTTAATTGATATCCCTAAAACTCGTCAATAGCTATTAAACGAAGAAAAAGCAAGAAAATCCGATTTCTTAACTGTTTTATCTTTGCCTATTTATATCTCAGTCACCACGAAAACTTACTCAAGATTATATTTTTTACTTTTTAGCCTACTTTCCCGTAAAAGTAAAAAAATAATAATAATAAAACATGAAAGAAGACTTAATGTATCGTAAAAATATCGTTAAAAATAAAGAAAAGTAAAAAAAAAGTGAAGTAATTAAATAAAGATTGAAAAATAAAAAATTTGAAAGTAGGGTTTTGAGATGGGGAAAATGTGTGTCTGTCGGTCTGTCCCCTCCTAATAACTTTTGAACGAATAGTCCGATTCAAAAAATTCTTTTTGCATTCGAAAGATCTCGGCGAGGACATCTCATTTCTATATTTTACCTTTTGATCTGAACAATTTTTCGTTCAATTTTGAACAGTTCAAAAAAATTTAACATTAGCACCTATGGGCGAAAATGAAGCAAATTATGTAAACTCTGGGTACAAGATCCATGTTCCAATGAACAAGCTTACTGGAAAAATCTCTTGGCGTGAAATATCAATTTGAACAGTTTTTGTTCCTTTTTGAACAGTTCAAAAAATTAACATAGCGCTTACGGGGAAAGTTCAATCCTATATAAATCCTGACCTAACGGACCGATTTGCTTGGAACAAACTTTATCGGAAAGCTCTTATAACGTAGAACATGTGCAAATAGAAAGTTCACCCAGAACTAACGAGCCTATTGTCCTATAGAATTTTTTTATCGGGATTTTAAAGGATATTTTTCAATGAATAAATGAATGAGTGAAAGCATGAATTAATGAATAAATGAAGGAGTGAAAGAATGAATCAATGAATAAATGAGAGAATAAATATATGAATGAGTAAATAAATGAATAAAGACATGAATGAGTAAACGAATGAACGAATGAATGAATGGCTGAATGAAGGAAAGAATGAATGAGTGAATGAATATGCATTATCTCTTGAAAAAGGTATATTTGACATAATTAAGAACTAAAGCTAAAGGAGAAAGAGATAGCTGGATTATAAATTTGAATTTGGTGTATACGGGAAAGTAGGCTCGTATAGTTCTAGACGGAACTTCTTGTTAATTAGAATCTTCTGATCAATGTTTGCGGTTTTCTTCGCAGTTACTAGGATTTTGTCTTTTTTCAGTTCGAATTTTCCTTGGTTGTGCGGTCCCAACACAACTAACACAATATTTCCAGTAATGAAAGGTATTTACTTTTTTGTAAGAACTTTTAATTGATTTTGTGTAAATTTGGGTATGTGACTAACGTAAAATACAGTTGATCATAAATATTTCGTTAATCACGTGCTTTAGACCAGAAGAAGTAAATTAGCAATTATGTTGTTCAATCTTGGATATTTTTTCTGAATATGATTTCTGGATCTAATACAATATTATAAAAGACACAGCAATTGTTGGCGGGTAACCCTCAGTCCACAAACTGTAAAATTGAAACACTATTGTTACTGAGAAACGCTAGTCACGATTTTCGCCTGATTGATTAGGGGAATCCTCTTAGTCATTGGAACTTACTACTGTTTTTTATCTATTGTTGCGAATTATTCCTCAATCATTAGGAGGTTCCTTTCACTTATTTTAGTTTACGCTTGTTTCTTAGACTTGTCTCTTAAAAGTAAAATTTTTCCAGGGACCGGACTCAATACTTGAATTTTGAATGATGAAAAAACTGTAGTCCCGCAGTGGACCAGTTGGTAGAAGCTCGGTTCCCAAAGAGCTCCGAAAGAGAAGCAGCATTGACCGAGGTCAGTGTTTGGGAGGGTGACAACCTCTCGCGGCTGGTTGCTGTGGTCCGTGTAGGCTAAAGGGAGCTGGTGCACGTTCAATCCGTCGTGGCTCTAATGCCCTCCAATTGAAACGATGCCTCTGTGGGTTCCAACCCCAGGACGGTTTCTCATCTGGGAGCTGGTTCAAAAAATTAAGAGACCACGTAAAAGGGGCGGAAGTCGGACTCCTGCCTATAAGGGCCCCGTTTGACTCAGGAGCAGCGCACCCATTCTTCCTCGCGCGGGGACACGACACCAACCAATTTTCCTCAATCATTAGGAGGTAATTGTCACTTATTTTAGTTTGTTCTGGTTTCTTAGAATTGCGTTATACAAGTAAAATTTTAAGATTTTTATTTTAGTCCATGGGATTACTTCCTATCAAAGTCGTATTGTCGTTTCTAATGCCTCTTGGGTATCCATTTGCAGAGCGCCCAGGAGTTATGGCAATAAGAAGCTCATTCCGTTTTATACATGAGCGCCACAACGGTGGAAGTACGGTTTGGATCAAGATGCATTTGGATACCCCCCCCCCCCATGGCACCACCACAAATACGCCAACTTCCTTTTTTGACCTAAGAGTGAAGGGAAGAGAAATCCTCCACCCTCCGGTTCCCTCGGAACTGCCTCGGGACTTCAGGGTCCACGGATTGTACGTGCATGTGTCCCCAAATGTACGTCGTGGATCTTCAGTGGGTCGGGTATCGAACATCCAATCTTACAGTTGGAAGTCCGACATCCTTACCACTAGGCTACCACGACCCTCGAAGTCATTAGAGGCTTCGGTTGTAACCCAAACGACTGACCATCTATTTTGGGTAACCGCTTGGGGGAGGGGGGGGGGGGTTAACAGCGTAATCATCATCCTGCTTGATGAGCCAATATTTTATGGCCCTAAGTTTGCACGCCTCAGTTTTAAGCTCTTATTAAATGATCATTTTAAAAAATCTTACATGGTCAAGACTTCCACAAAAGTTTTTTTGGAATGGTTACTCGAACTACATAAGTTAATAATATGAAAAATAGAGCCCTTGATCTATCTTTTAGTAAAATTTAATAAAAAATAGAACAATTATTGATATTCAGTAAAACAATTAGGGCATTTTATTTTTAAGTTTTATCACATAACACCTGATGCGAAGTTTAAGTATTTTAGGCGGGGATACTAAAAAAGAAAAAGGTTTTCTTCGAATTCATTTTCCTTATTACGACCAATTACATAAAAATTTCCGTTTTCCGAAAATTCCATGAATTGTTTTTAAGAAAAAATAAAATTCCGAAAATACCATTTCCATTTCCGTAATCCCCATCCATTAAAAATAAAATTCCATTCCATTAACATTTCCGTTATTCCAAAATTCCATTAAAAATTAAAATTCCAATAAAATTCCGAAAATTCCAGTCAGAAAATTAAGTATTGGTGAATGCTTAACGGGACAAAAAGAGTTGTCAGCTTGAATCTACCTGTTGGCAAAAAGTATTTTATAAGCCAAAATGCATTTGAAATCCCAAAATTTCATAATAAGATATCAGCCTCTCAAGCAAAAGAAAGTTCAGCTGTATTAGACATTGTAACAGGATTCCGTGCTTTAAGTTTTGAATTAGATAAGTGTTATTTTTATATAATCGGCCATTTTTTCTTCATCTCACAACGACGCCGTTCGTTGATGACAGAAGCAATAATCGAATGTCCAACAAGAAGTGAAACAATTATTGCAGTCACTAAATGGGAGTTTATTTGTATTCCACGGCCTGACAGGAAAAATACGGGAAAGATTTCCAAATCTTATCATCAAACGTGTGACATTTAGTATTGAAAATATTGTTTGCCAACACATTTGACGATCTCTTTTCTTTTCTTTCTTTCCTTAACTTAATAATATTATTATTATTATCAATATTATTATTATTAGCAAATTACTCTGCTAAATCTGATGAATTTATTGATATGAGTCAAATTATACTAACGGTGATGCAATAATATCTGTATTTAGAGGCCTAACCGGAATTACATAACTGATCGAAAGTATTGGTTTACTATTGATTAGAAGGGGATGACCAATTGCATACCAGTAGTCATTAACTCATAATAAGTGTTGAAGGATCACAATATACTATCATTTTAAACACGAAAATACAGCGAAATGATTGTTGGTGATAGTGATAATTAGATTTGTTCGGCTGCAATTTATGCTCCCAGTAATTTCAATAAATCCAGCAAGAAACTTGTTTTCGCCATCTAACATTACTCAAGAAGAAGAAATAAAATAAGCAAATGAAAAGGTATCCTTGCATCTACCTCAATCAATCGAAAACGATAAGCATTCATCGATTGTTATATCTTATACATATAAGCACCTTACGATCTGTCAGTCTGTTCGCTATATATAATCCTAGGCCGTTTTACCGATGAGGACCACATTCGGCGCGGTTAATGTTTACGACTCGAGAAACTCATCGCTACAAAAATCAAAGTTGTGACTCAAATAGTTTTTTTTTAAATTATTTTTATAATTTTTCAATGAACAATTTCAATGAACAATGTAACTGTAATGCTATTGCCATTATTGTAACACATGTCAAATATATTAATAATCACAACATTTCTCCAGCATTTTGAGCGAGGCATCGCTAGATTTGCAATCTCCGTTAAAAATGATTGTGAACGCGAATTTAATTTACTCCTTTCTTTGTTTTAATTTATTTATCGTCTGCTCTTTTTGTTTATATTAAAGTGGCCGCGCTTTTTTTTTCCAGTTTCGTTAAAACTATTGTTTTGATGATGATTATGTTGGATATAAATAAATATTCTTCACAAACAATTTGATTGTATAGTAAATAATATTTTTATTTTACAGATTATTATAACTTCGATGCTTTTTTTCGGTAAGAATATTTTTTTCCGAAATTATGATATGTTTATTATTTATTCATTAAACTTGACTGTTTTACCTGATAAATATCTCTTTGATTTTATGTGCATTTCCGGTTACTGGAAGAATTTTATATTTATAATATCCAGAACAGCGGTCATTTCGTATGACCGTCGGGCTTACTAGTATATATATATAAAGGCAAAGACAAAACAGTTAAAAACCATTTTGTCCTCTGTTTTTCAACCCATTTTCTTACTTTTTTTGTTCAGTAGCTATTGACGAGTTTTGAGTTTTAGTAATATCAATTAAAAATTTTTTGAGACAGTTTATTATTAATTTATTCCTCCCTCTTTTCTTTTGTCATGCAAGCCTCATTGACAGATGGCAACATGTCTTGGTTGAGAAAATTATTCGGCAATAAATATAAATCTCATTGTTAAAAATAGTTAGTTGCCATTATCAGTCATTAAAAGAAATTCTAATAAGAGTTTGTGTGAAGGCTTCTCTGAAACAATGGAATGACAAATGAGAATAATGTATGGAAGCAAACATTTAAGTTTTATTCAACTACCACTCAGTAGGAAATCGGCAGAAGTACATGCGGCTACATTTTTATGAGCGCAATTAGCCCTGCGGTGAGAATGATTTACAAAACGTTTGCTTTAAGTGAGGATGATCAAAATAAACTGGACGCTATAATCGCCAAATTTGTTAAATAATAGTTAAATAATTATGTAAATAGCATGATGTTTTCAATGCTAAATTTAAAAATTGCGGTCAAATTTCGACTGTAGGGCGAACTCTAGTACATATAAAAACCTATGGCGTACTTAATTGTTTACATATTTCTAATTGGAATTTCGCTCCTGCTTCACGTTCACTAGAATTGTTTACCAAAAATGTCCTACTTGAGTTGATTTTTCGTTCTCAATTGTTCTGCTAGTTAACGTTTACTTAGTTAACGTTTTCAACACAACTCTTAAATTCAAATTGTAACTACATTGCAGAATAGCGTTTAAAAAAAAAAAGATTCATCTGAAAATTAAAAAACAAAAATCTTTTGTTTTCAACAAAAAATAAAAGCATTAAAAAAAAGTTCATCCATTGTTTTCGTACCATAAATGAAGCTTCCGTGACTAATCTAGGAAAGGAAATGTGTGGCCATTAAAAACTGAATAATGAATGTTTGATTGCAGCCCTTTGCTTTCATAGGCTATTTGGAGAACAAAGGCTTAAGTTTTTGAAAGCACTCGGATTTTTGTTCAGCTGAAGAGCGGAGTTAAGATTTTGTTTAACGAATGAAAATACTTTGACGAGTCTCGAATTTTTGGTTAAATGAAGAAAAACTACAACCGATTTAAAAGCGTTGTCATGTGAAATGTTGAAAGAATTTCACCCTTGATTTACTAATTATTTTGCGTACGGATTTTGTGAATGAAATTCGTAGGAAGCGGAATATTCGAGATACTGGCTCTGTAGTACAGAATTTAATTTTTTTTTGACGCGGTGGAACTCTTTTTGTTCAAGTTCTTCCGTGGAGGTTTTCTTCAGTTATATAATACACAGTGTGTCAAAGAATTTTCAAGACGAGAATTATAAAATAAAACTGGTAATTATATTTTTATTCAAAACTCCCACGGCTTCAATACATTTGTCACAGCGGTTTAACAACGATTCGAACTGAACCACAAACACCATAACTGAAGCACAAAAGCCATAACTGAACCTCAAGTATTATAACTGAAACACAAGTGCTGTGACTAAACAAGTACTGTAACTGAACCACAAGTGCTATGGTTAAACAACGTTCTGTAACTGAACCACAAGTGATATAACTGAACCACAAGTGATATAACTGAACCACAAGTGCCATAACTGAACCACAAATACTATAACTGATAATTACAAAACACGCGTCGTATCTATATTAATCGCCTTATATTAACTGAAGCAAATTCTCCCAAATATGCGATTTATGGCTAAATCGTGTATTTGGCAAGAAATACATGTTAACTTCGACAACCAGTTCTGAAGTGTAATTAGGAAGAGCTCATTCCCCCCTCCCCCCATTTGTATTTCGGAAAACAATCCGATTTTCACTCCCAGTCACTATTCTGTACTATCACAGAATCAATATTTTGCATTCAATGTTCCTTAACTGAAAGTTAAATTGAGATATCGCACAACAGAAAAAATCTAACAAATAACAAATTTCCACCCAATATTCTATTAAGATGAATTATTTTTGCAACTATAAATCACTTCAGGAATCAAAAATTTGCATATTAATTGCATTCTATTATTGAATGCCGGTCCATGTAATAAATAACTGATATCCAACTCATATGCAAATTTTTGCATAACTATACTTTCTTACTTTGTTTCGCTAAAACTTAATATTACCGTACACTGTCATGTATCTAGTATTCAGAAACATTCAAATTAGTCTCGGAAAAGTGTTTTCATCGTAACTGCAACAAAGGATGTTATTGGCATTTGATGAAAAGATTTTTCAAAAAGAACGTGACTAGTTAAAATATTTCGTAAGAGAAGTTTATAAATTGTTTATAGTTTATTTTCAATCCCTTAATAATGATGGCCAAAACGCTTTTTAGCTGTTAATGATGAAATTAGGAAAGCAGAACAATTTCTCAATTCTACAGCTAGTATTAAAATGTGTTTAATCATTGTAACAAAAAAGTATTTTTTCGTAATTGAAAAACATAGGTTATTGTTTGGAGGGATTGAATAATAATTCTTTAGTGCGAATATTTAAAATACCTTCAGTAAAATATTTTACGAAACAATTGTAAGTTGTTTTGATTTATTGAGTGAAACTAACTTTTGGAATTAATTCTGCACGTTTTTATAATGCATTTTGATTATCAGTCTACGGTAAAAAACATTGCCACTTTGTATTGAATTAAGATTTATTTGATGGTTATTTCCAATCGATTTTTTAAATAAAATTCTAAGATTTTAAATGTATTGATTTTGTATACATTTTCTGGTTTGCAAGTGGGTAATTCTTTGCAAATGGGGCGTACTCATATAAGGATTGCTTAAACTTTTCCAACGGAAAAATTATTAAAATATTTATTCAATGTAATGGATTTACTGTATTTGCTCAAAATTCGAAGAATCCTTCACAGGTAACTAGAAAAACCAAAAAGTACAAATATTGGACGTTCTTGCAGAAACAGATTTTGCTCGCCCTGAGTTTTATATTTTAAAATTAGCTTTCTCACGACTTATGATTTTTTTAAAAATTATTATGAACTATTGTTCTCCCAACAATGAAAATTCGAACGGAAAAAATACATTTAGCACTGAAAACATTATGCTATTTATATAATTATCTAAGTATTATTCATCAAATTTGGCAATTTAAACGTCGAGTTTATTTTGATCATCCTCCCTTAAAGCAAACGTATTGTAAATCATTGTCTCAGCAGGGCCCTAATTACAAGTGAGCGCACATCGATTCGATCGTAGTTCCCAAACTCTCACTAGATGGAGTAAACGCAAAATTCACTGGACCGCAGAGAAACCAAGTTTGGGGTATTGGTTCGTTGAGTCGCCGAAATATGAAAAGGAATATTTTACACGAATAGGGACGTTGTATTTGCTCTTCTTTGATAGTGTTTTTGATACATATTCAGAATTATTTTTGATCAATAAATTAATTTTGGTTTGCCCAAAAATATAAATATAAATTAAATAAATACTTTTAAACACTAAGTTTTCTTTTTGTTTTTTTCATAAATTAAAGTTACATATCAATGTGTATCAATCAAAAGCTGTTTAAGAAACTAATTCTTTTATGAATATGTTATTACTAATTATGGTTTCAATTTTTATGCATATTTTTGGTGCTTTTTATTTTAGAAATATCTTTAAATCCCCAGATTGCTGAATTTCTATGTGTCTGATTTTTTAATCTAAAAAAGAAGTTGAAAAGTTATATTAATGAATAACGTGAAGATATATTGACATATTCATACGGAAGAAAATTCCATAATTAAACGAAAAGTAGGTTGTTTTTAGAAAAGATATCCCTTTTTAACGCATAATTTTTTATGTACATCCATAAATTATGCACTGTTGTTTAATCTTAGGTTATAAGTCAAAAAAGCAACTAACATCGTTAATTCCTTTCATGAATATTTTTTTCTATTTATAATTAAAGTCTAATCATACTTTAAATAAATTTTAAAATAGCCGTATAAATGTATGGCCAAATGCTAATGTTTTAACCTTAAAAATATTTTTTAAAGAAATTATGTTAATGTGAGGGGAGCCCAATTATCCCCCCACTCTGAGAGGTAGCACATCCCCTAAAACTATGACCCCCTAAGTCGGTCGAAAAGTCGATCAAGGGCCCCAAAGCCCTTGAAACGAACTGCCCCCTTTCCAAATATCAATGGTGCAGTCTGCGCGATGAACTCCGTCCTGGGAGCACCCCTGCAGGGTGCACATATTTCCAAAGTGAAGTTTCGTGACTTTTTCCGCACTTTTTCGTGACCGATCGGTGACACATTTGATATTGATTTTGCCGGAGATCGGATATTCCCGATGTTTGAAACTAGTAAATTCTATAGACATAAAAACTGTACTGAGTTTGTAATTTACAAAAAGAAAAAAATCATAACAGGTTCATTAATTTTATTCTGAAATTATGCCACCTGGATAACCGGATATTTCTTGTAGTGGCCGGATTATATTCCGAATATTTAAAAATCTGTCGAATACCGGATATCCAATGCCTTCTGAGGTGATCGGTCCCGTTGGATGGAAAATTTTCGTCATCTATTCTTAGTTTTCGTGACTGATTTCCGAATTCGTGACTTTCGTCACCTGTAGACATCCTGCCCTGTCAATGTATATCACGCAAATGTGCGCCCTGTCAATGCAGATCACGCAAATGTGCGCCCTGACAATGCATATCACGCAAATGTGCGTCCTGTCAATTTATATCACGCAAATGTGCGTCCTGTCAATGTATATCATGCAAATGTGCGTCCTGTCAATGTATATCACGCAAATGTGCACTCTTACAATGTATATCATGCGGAAGCAAAAAATTATCTTCCCCCTATTTCCGTTAGTTTCTATTTAGGGTTTGCACAAAAGAAATATTGCTTAGGTTTAAATTTAAAAAAGATAACAGATGCAAATGGAAAGATTTTAAACCTTTCTTAAATAAAATTGAAGTGGTATTTCGATTAGTATATAAGAAGGGGATGGGGTAATAAATCAACTTTTGACGTGACTTAGATGTGGGTCCTCTGAAAAAGAGCATATTAACGGAGGAAACCGGATGGCCCTCGCCCTCCCCCCCCTCGAAGCTGGGGCGAGTTTTCACAAAAAAAACCCCTCCCGTTTTCTCTCTTCTTTCCCTCCCCTCTCTTACTGGAAAATTGATAGTTTTTTCCTCAAAAAATATTATGAATTTTTGTTTTACTTTTCATTTTTACATAAAAATTATTATTTCTAATAAACTTATTATCTTTTACTGCTTTTTTTTAAAATTTACTTACTCTTTATCTTTGTTAAGAATGCAAAAGTTATAATTTTTCTTTATTACATCAGTAATCTGAAATTGGCGACCCCTATTTAATAAAAATAAGAGCTACAAATCCCTCGAGAAATGCGTAACTCAAAACAAACGCGAGAATTACACCGAAGAACCGCTTTGATAGGCTGCTACGCCAGTTTGAGAAGAGAATCCCTTTTCCCCCTGCGATTGAATTTTCTCCCCTACGCCTTTGAACGAGAAGGTTTTGGAATCTACTCTTTCGAATGAGAGACTTCATGGCCGGTTCTTTAGCAGCAGTCTCTTCGAATCGATACGTCGAAGTTTGAAATTAGGGCCCAGGACCGATTGCGCTCACAAATGCAGCCGCTTTTACCTCTTCAGATTTCGTACTAAGTTCAGTGACAGTTAAAACAACTTAAATGTTTGCTTCCGTACACTATTCTCCTTTTTCATTCCCTTGTTGCAGAGAAGCCTTCACTCAAACTCTTATTATAGTTGCTTTTATTATTACTGCTTAGTGGCAACAAATTCTTTTTAACAATGAGTTTTGTATTCATTACCTAATCATTTACTCAACCAAGATATGTTGCCATCTGCTATCTATAACAATATTAAATTACAATTAGAAATGAGGCTTGCCTGACAAGGAAAAGGGGAAATAAATAACTATCGCAAATTGTTTCCAAATTGTTTTAATTCTTATCACTAAAACTCGTGAATAGCTACTAAACAGAAAAAAAAAAGAAAAGAAAATAAGTTGAAAAACAGAAGAGAAAGTGGTTTTTAACTGTTTTGTCTTTGCCTATTTATATATAGATTATTATTATTTTGTCCTAAACAACAATTTTTTATGTGGCAAAAAAAAATACGTTATTTCGGACCATTCCCTCACTGAACGTAATTCCAGAGCTTTTGGCTAAAAAACATAATTAGTACAGGTAAAATTAAGAGCCTATCTGCATCAAGTTTGGACAGTCCCAGAGTTACATGTTAAATGGACGAAATACTCTCGACAAGAACCGCAGGGTAGTTGACAACATGTCATTGTAAAACAAAATTTCGCGAGCTTGCAGAAGTTTTGCAATGTATAAGGAAGAACTGAATAAATTGGGTAAATGTTACAAGAGGTCGCGCCAGAAAGAATTCAGGTTCGTTTTCGGAACCTTCACAAAATTCCAATAGAAACGGGCCCTTCAGAAAATTTCAGTCAATCAAAAAGGACCCTTTGCAAAATTACAGCTAATCAAAACGGACTCTTCACAAAATTCCAGTTGATCAAAACCGAACCTCCACAAAAATCCCAACTACCAAATCATAATTTTTACAGAATTATTTATTAAATTAGATGCAAAAAATAATATTTGTTATCAATATAAATTTAAATTTTGAATTTTTGCAAAATTATTTGATTTTTCACATAAAACTGACCTTGTTAAAAATACTGGATCAACCTTGGTTAAAATGTTTTCACTACTCACCTCATCTAAAAATGTATCATTAGCTGTTCATTTCCTCTAAAAGACTAATTTGACATTTCGTATTGCTTCTTTCTTTTTTCTAAAATTAAACTATGAATATAAATTTCAGAAGCTAAAAGTGTAAATGAGCGAGAAAAATATATAAAAAAGTGTTTTATGCAAAAAAGTTTATGCGAGTGTTAATTTTGCGATTGAGATTTTTGTATTTTTTTTTTCTTTGTCTTTGTTTTTTGTAACTGTCATTTTCTCAAAGAAAGCGTTCATTGTAGTTGAGATTTGCGAATGGTCCATTTTAGATTCGATAAATTCTCTAAACAGAAACTAGTTTGTAGTATATTGAAGAAAGAACGGAAAAAGAAGAAACAAAGGACCTATTCAGTACAAAATATATTTCTTCTAGTGGGTAATCTTTTCTGCTAAGCTCTACAAAACTCAGCTCAAAAAACGTTAAAACAGTTTTCAAAATTGTTGACAAAGTAAGTGACAAAATGCGTAGGTAAATAATGCCTTTCAGCATGAAAGGCTAAGCTAGAATTTTTGCGAATAGTGTTTGTCTTTACTTGTTTAAAGTGATTTTATGATCGCATAAATGTCACAAATATTTGCATTCCTGCATATGTAAATGCATTTCTAATGAACCAACTTTTCGGAAAAGAAACTGCCTTGAAAGCAATAAGTTTTTTTATTTTAAACGTGAACTTGAATTCTCTAAACTAGAATAACTAGAGTTTAAATTCACTTGAGGGCACAGACATATCTATATATATCCAGATAATCACAATGTACAACTCTGAAGCACGACCTAGGAATGTTGTTGCATATATATATATATATATATATATATATACATATATGTAAATATATATATATATGTATATATACAGTGAACTTTCTTACTACGAACACGGTTAATACGAAATCACGGCTAAAACGAACAATTTGTTCATTAAGTTTGGTTTACTATTTATTTACACAAAATATCTCACGCATATTACGAAGGCTAAAATACAAATTTCGGTTAAGACCAACAAAATTTCTGACACATTCACGAAAAATTTTCTCGATTGCATATAAGTATTTTTTTTAAACACATTGTTGCTAATTTTGAATTATTAAGACCACCAAGTACGTATTTCGAATAATACGTTGAATCTTTCTGGGTAGAGAATAAAGCTCATGCATGTGTTGGCTCTCGGACAGATCAGTCTGCTCAGGGATCAAACCCTCTATCTTCGAATCATTCTTAAATAGTAGTAATTATTTTTAAAATATAAACATGCACTTCTAATACTTTTTTTTAAAACAATTTTACTTATTCACGGTTGTTACGAATAAGGGCTAATACGAACAAATTCGTGAATTTTTGGCATTTCGTATTAAGCGAGCTCAAATGTGTATGGATATATATATATATTTATAGAGAGAGAGAGAAGGGGGTGGCTCTTTTTCTCCATTAAAAAATTTGAATAGGAAAACAAGATTACTTTTACAGTTTATAGAGTACTTATATAGAAATAAAAATTTAGTTTAAAATGTCTAAGCTTATGCGTCCCACACATTTGCATTCATGGAAATAGCAAGTATATAATACCTATAGCAACAACAACTTTTAAAAAGAAATTGATATTTCTACCTAAAAGTATGGAAGTCTTTATTTTGAATTACATGAAATTAATTCTGAGTTAACTCGAGTTTAAATTTTCATAAAGAGTTTCATAATTCAAAGGAAGTTTAAATTTTTCCGAAATATTTTTTCCGAACGATTTTTGCTGAGTAATACTTCCCACACATTCTAGAATAAATGTTAGCATGGAATTAACTGAAACTTGAATTTTAATATGTTTTGTTTTTTGTTAAAAACTCAGAAAAAGAGACAAAACATTTTAAAATTAAACAAAATCAAGCTACAAACTTCAGAGTCAAACCCATGCTCAATTCTGTTTAACATACTCCGTGGAATGGACGTACAAAGTTTCAAAGCTGTATTTTAAGCTGAAAAAAAAAAGCCTTTGGGATTCTACTACACTAAATTGTTCAAACATACAAAGCAGAGAAAAATGCGTTTAAGGACTTTAAATGCAGAATGAGAGCAGCTAAAATCCTTTACAAAAACCGGGATACCTTTTAAAGTACTGCTCACATACGTTTGCAATTTTGCATGAAGTTTAAAACAGCTTTAACTATCGAAATACGTAATAAAACAAATTTCTATATTTTGAACAATTTTGAGGTAGTGCCCCCTTAAACTTAAGGACTCCTTTTGCAGAAGTTTATTGCGTTTTTTCAAAATATTTATTTTTAAACATTAAGAAACAATGAAAAAATAAGGGCTTAAAAGAAAATATTTTATCCATTACCAAGCACAGCACGGAAAATTGCAAAAGTCAAATGTTCTACTACCATATCGCGCAGGACAATTTTGACAAAATGGAATCGTGACTCGACAACAGATCGGAGAACTTGAAAACCAGAGAGGAAGCGAAGATGCTACTTAAGTTTTACTTAAAAAGAGAAAAGATTTTCTCCAAACGTAAACTGATTAAAAACCTGATAGAAATATTTAGATCCCCGGGAAGAAAATAGTAGCTTTTTTCAGATTGTATAGAAATATGAGAACGGTTAATAATAAATTGTCCGAAATGGTTATTTTTAAAAATTCAAAACAAAACATCAATAAAAGGGGGGAAAAGCATAGGACGTATTTAAATTATAAATCCCATCATTCTTAAAGACACACTGAAATGACAATATCTAGAAAGCAAAGGAAAAACGTGAAAAATGCCAGGATATTTTTGTTGAAAGTCCACGCAAAGACATGCATTATTCATATTTTAATGGCTTTTTAAAGAAAAATAAAGCTATTTCATCCTGATCCGAATAAATACATCTGATGCGTGTTTCCTGTGACTGTTAAAAGAAGACTGCTTCGCAATTCAGTAACTTAACTACCATGCAATCCATATGCATATGAATATCATACATTGGTAGTTTGAATAATAATAACAAAAGAATATGAGAGAAGAGAAAGAGAAAACAATTAACGTGTTATTGACGTAGAGACTTTAAATTTTCAAAAAGAAGTAAAAAGGTTAGTGTTTGTGCCTCTCTTTCTGATGTTACAAAAAAACTGCTGGATAATTTGCTTATTTTAAAAGATATCTAGAAAAGAAAGATTAAGCTAGTTACTGCATATTTTGAATAGTATATTTTACGCATTATCAAACTGTTGGCCACGTCAAATGTATTGGAAAATCTTTAAAGCCGTTCAGGGTAGCTTTGAACCATGGTGGTTAACTTGAAAAAAAGTCACATTTCTTAGTACATTTGACTTCAAAAAAAAAAAAAAAAAGAAGGAAAAGAGAGAAAAATAGACTAGAAGGTCCAGTGCTGCAGTCAGCTGGCTAGGTTATACAATAAGTTTTCTACTCTAAACAATCTAATTCCAAACTCCGCCTCAGAACGGACGACGATAAGAAAAAATTGGGCATTACAGGGTTACCCCATCCTCGTGTTGACTGATTGGTACTTTTACTGACGCAGTAGAAACCGCCAATCCGTCAATACGAAGGCGGAGTTACTGAGCTATTAAGAGTCAATTAGGGAAACTACAGGTTTCGCCAATCCGTGGTCTCGCCCATACCTGTCACCATGAATGGAAGGGAAGGGCGTGGGGGATTGACCCTCTCTATTTCCCAACTTCGAGTCAAGGCGGACGACGATAACAAAACTTGGGGCATTAGAGGGTTAACTTTACGAAATAAGTTTTCAACACTGAACACAGGTAATTGTATCGTACAGTCATTTTGAAGTCACAGCTTGGAAGGTATGTTTCAATGCTAGTTTGAAGTTATCCTATGTGCACTATCATAAATGATAGAAACCATGTGATTTTGTGAAAAACAATTTTTTTAAACATTCAGAAATTTCATTTTTCAGGTTCCATGCTTTTCAGGTTAAACTTTTGTTAAAATAATTCTTTTTAAAATCATTTTTCTGTCGTGGTTCAAAGATATCCTAAATGGAAGGATCACTTCGAAATAGGTTGATAATTCAGTTTAAATGGTTTTTATAATTATTATTTAATAATATTTTGTGAATCTGCAATACTTTAGAAGTCCTTTAGTTTTATGCCATCAAATACCACAATGCTATAAAAATATGAGAGGGCAATTAAATAATAGAGAAATTGTGGATCAACTTTGATGCACACCCTGATTGACTGCAGCGCATCTGGCATTTCTTTGCCGGAAGCAAAGTTTTTTTATAATCAAAGTGAGTGATTAATGAAAAAAAAAACATGTACTGGATGGATAAAATTAAAAATACCATGTTCAGATCTACGTCTCTTTATAATAGATATATGTCATTGAAACTTAGTACGTACGTTAATATGGTCCATGGTGGTAAGAAATCCATAATAAGGAAACATTAGTTCAAATTTTTAACACCAGGTAAGAGTGGAACAGAGAGCAAATTAGAAGAATTTGTTGAATGAGCAATATGCATTCCATTAGCGTAAATTGCTTGCTGAAAGCGTGTTCTAAACTGTTAACAGCATTGCGAAGGATTTCTCCATCAACTGCAGTCATGGAGAAATCCTTCGCACAAATTTCTCCATCAACTGCAACATCCATTACTGCAGAATTGTAATTAATGATAAAGCAAGACGATCTCAGTAAAAATTTTAAATTATTGTAGGTTTCTTTTCCCTATGGTACATAAAACGTATCTACCAAGTTTCAATGACATCTACTCAGGGTACTGTATATGCCTAATGGGGCCTTGGTAGAGCGTAGGAATTTAATTTAAAGCATCATCTTAAACACACAACATTTAGCAAACACCGAAAACACCAAGAACAAAAATACGTCATTGTTAGGTAAATTGCTATTTTATTTCTCCCCTCCCAGAAGTATTTAATAAAAAGTCTTTTTTATATGTTCTATTCCCTCGGACACTCATGAAAGAAGGAATTAATTAAGCTGCCTTAAACTAAATTTATATCCAGTGGTTCCGCGATGCAATGGGTTTTTTAAATGCAACCTTTTTTTATGTCTCCCCGCATGCATCTTTATTGGATTCACTATAACGCCAAATAATTTTATTTCACTTTATAGTGAAATATATTAACGCTAGTTTCAGACCCCCCACTCAACTGTCAGTAAGAAATAAACTACTCGTGAACGCACGTTCATCGGTAGGAATTAGGCATTTTCATCTAAATTTCGGAAAATGTGGACTGCAGTTATGACTGACTATTTAATCAATGGTGGAATCATACGGTTCCACCTCCTCTGCAGTCATCTTTCCATTCCAGCTAGGGATGTGTCGTTTATGAACGAACGGGTCATGAAGACCGAAACCTGACTTGGGTACGGTCTCCTAAAAAAACGAACGGTCGTTGTTTTGGAATTGGAATAAGCACGGGATGTATCGTTCTTGAACGAATGGATAAAAGACTGAAGCTTTCAAATGAATGGAACACTGCGATCTTATAAAAAATGAGCGGTTGTTTTCTTGAACGATGAACGTTTTGTAACATTGTACTGATGCTCTAATAGTACGCTTGCCACACTTCGTTTGCTCATCTTACCAATGAACGGTTTAGAACATTGCACTAGAAATATATTCGTTTCAGTTCGTTTGCTAGTTTATTTTTACTTTTATTAGTCTGCGTTATGCTACCCAAGTAAACATATTGCTAGTTGTTTGTTTTTCGTCCCGCTATTTATTTTTTATGTTAACCTTAAATGCACATTTCAAATTCATTTTTTCACCTGTGAACAAACTACATTCGGAGATATGTTTCTATTTAGAATGCACTATTTCACTTCAGTTTATTATTATTTATTCTTTTTTTTTTATTATTTATTTTTTTAACGTTGAAAATGTTTCATACGGCGGTATTCGATAATTATTATTTTCTTAAGCTCAATTTTACAACTTTATGAAATAACGAAAATTTTACTCATTCATTGTTTTTTAAATTAAATAAAATATTTTTTTTAAATATTGTACCATGCTGGAATCGAATTCGCGGGTTTAGGAATGGAAGAAGATGTCTTATCATTCGGATACCGAGAAATATATTACAAAATGTGTTATAATTGATTTATATATCTAAGCCTAACAGAATATTTTTTGATTAAATTTTTGTTGGCATTCTTCCTTTTAGGCAATTTTAGATGCTTTTCCTTAAAAGCATTTCGCTGACCCCATGAGCAATTTTCAATGTACGTGAGTAATTCTCGCAGAAATCGCAGAGATCCCCTGCAACGTTTTTAAATGAACAAAGTCGTTCAAATAAACGAGTTCAATATACAGGTAAAACAAGAAGTTCCGTCTAGAACTATACGAGCCTACTTTCCCGTATACACCAAATTCAAATTTATAATCTACCTATCTCATTCTCTCTTTTTCTCATTTAGCTTTAGTTCTTATTTTTTTTCAAATATACCTTTTTCAACGGATAATACATATTCATTCACTCAATCATTCATTCTTTCATTTATTCACCCATTTATTTATTTTTTCATTTATTCATTCTTTTCCTCATTCATTTATTTATTGATTCATTCTTTCACTCTGTCATTTATTCATTCTTTGAGAAATATCGATAAAAACATTTCATAGGAAAATAGGCTCGTTAGTTCTGGATGAACTGTCTATTTGTTGATGTTCTACGTTATAAGAGCTTTCCGATAAAGTTTGTTCCAATCAAATCGGTCCGTTAGATCAGGACTTATATAGCAGTGAAATTTCCCCGTAAGCGCTATGTTAATTTTTTGAACTCTTCAAAAATGAACAAAAACAGCTCAAATTAATATTTCATGCCAAGAGCTTCTTCCAGTAAGCTTGCTCGTAGGAACTTGGATCTTGTGCCCTGAGTTTACATAATTTGCTTCATTTTTGCTCGTAGGCGTTAATGTTAAAATTTTTTGAACTGTTCAAAATTAAAAGAAAAATCGTTCAAATCAAAAGTAAAATATGAAAATGAGATGTCCTCACCGAGATCTTTCGAATGCAAAAAGAATTTTTTTGAATCGGACAATTCGTTCAATAGTTATTAGGGCGGGGGGAGGGACAGACCGACAGACCGACCGATACACATTTTCCTCATCTCAAAACCCTATTTTCAAATTTTTTATTTTTCAATCTTTATTTAGTTACTTCACTTTTTCTTGACTTTTCTTCATTTTTAACGATATTGTCACGATACATTAAGTCTTCTTTTATGCTTTATTTTTATTATTTTTACTTTTACGGGAAAGTAGGCTAAAAAGAACGACTGTCTACGGAACGGAACATTAAAACGAACGGCATTGCACTAATTCCAGAAATTCTGCGTGGTTTTCCGAAGAAATGCTCGTTTAGTGAAAAAGCGTTTAAACAAAAACTTCGCTGCTGTTTCAATCCCTGAGGATTGAAATTGCAAGATTTCTGATGAAAACTAAATTCGTCGCCGGTAATTTTCAGCAGGATATTAATGACTAGAGACTTCTTAAAGGTAATATGTGTCTATCGTTAAATCTATTTAATCTGATTGATAGTTCTTTTATTCTTATGATAGTTTTAAAATTAAACACCTTTTCCAAATTTGTTAAATAAATTGTTTTCTTTCATATTAAATTTTTTTTGACTCATGCATTTTCTTAAATTTCTCACTTAAGGCTTTTATGCCACTTTGAATAAAGAAAAACTCAATATTTGTATTATATACTCTACAAATATAGAGGTGCGGTTTATAGGCAATAAACAACCAAAATGCTCTATTTGATATCATAAGCGTTTATTCTTGATAATATATAACTTAAAAACATTCGCACACTGCAAATTTAGAAAACATGCGCCCCCTAGGTATTTTACGCGACGTCACGTCAACAGTGACATCTTGTTCCTGCATACAATTTACTTTTCTACTGAATTAGGCGTTCTTTGCACTGGTGGTAGAAAGCCCTTTTTTTTTTTTTTTTGGAAAAAGGAAATCAAGGTATGGGGCTGGTGGATGTATTAAAACGTTTCTGAAGTTTGCATAGGACATTCTATTTCTGCTAAGTTGCTGGGACTTAACTTGATTACTTTCATCTAGTAAAGAAGAAAATGGCAGATTTTAAAAATCATCAGCTCCAACGAGAACGTTGTTTTGTTTGTAAAGAAGTAAATACTAACTTCAAAATCAAAAAGAGCATAAGTTTTTAAAATATATATGAGATTTATTGCTGACTAATATTTTCAAATGATGAGAAATGGTAAAGTAATAATCTTTTAAATAACATATTCAAAAGAAGATTAAACGGGCCATAACTTCGGTCAAGAAGGCAAGCTCAATAACGGGCCACTTATAGACCGCACAGCATGGTTGAAAAGCTGAAAGTACGCCACTGCAAAGCGCCGAGGGTTTATAAAGACCATATAACGGTTGTTTAACGGGTGATCATCTTGAAAGACGAATAAAAAAATAACGAAATAAAAATAAAGAAATGTAAATTGCAAAATTAATGTCAAATTTAATTTAATTCGTAAAAACATCACATAAATATATCACGAGCATTTAATAATTCAGTTTAGTCGCTAGTTCAAAACTTTAATGCAAATTAACAAACTTACGAAGCGTTGTGCCGAAGCAAAATAACGAGTCACCGCACTTATTATTTCACCCTATATTATATTAGACATTGTTAGCTTCGAATTGTATTTTATTTTGTTTGACATTACACTGGGAAAACAATATGACCTATCATATATACACATGTAGAGTCAGTTGGGGTAATTGTAAACGCTTTTTCAATGTTTTAAGTTTTGATCCTTCCCTACATCTTGAATGAATTCAGAGATAAAATTGTGAGCATTGTAGCCACTACTGTACTTCTTGTGAGTAAATGTGTACAAAAATTTTGACTTTATGACTATTTGTTAGCGAATGTGCTCGTGTTTACAATTACCCCAGTGTGTTTAAAATTACCCCTGAGATCTGGGGTAATTGTAAACAGTGATTTACTTTTGAATAAAGTTGATGCAAATGGAAAATTGTTTCATACATAGTCTGCTTGAAGGCTTAAAAAGTCCCGGAGCAATGGTTCTCAATCTACAGCCAACAGGCCGCATACGGTCCGCTGAGTTATGTTATGAGTCGGCTGAGATCATTTAACGAGAAACATCTTGCAAAAAATCAAGTAATGTGACAAATTTATGTAAAATATATTGCACAGTGGATCAGTCGGTTAAGCTTGGATCCCACAGAACACCGAAAGTGAAGCACAACTGGCCGTGGTCAACGCTTGGGAGGGTGACCACCTCTCGCGACTGATTACTAGGAGACCGAGTGCGCTAAAGGGCGCTGTGCATACGAAGTACATCGTCGCTTCAAATGTACACCAAGTTAGAAATAATTTCCGCTGAGGGACCACCCTAGGTGACGATCTCTTATCTGATAGCTGGTTAAAAATCATTAAGCTCCTCTGAGCCAAGTGTACTTCAGTCTAGCGGAGCTCATTAATACTCAGTAGGAGCTTCCGTGTAGCCCTGCAAAGGGGGAGGGGTGATTTCCAAGTGGCTTTAGCAACAATAACAACAATTATGTAAAATAGACACAAAAGTGTAATTTACATCAAAATATAATCCTTTTTGTCCCCCAAAATATTGGAAATATGATAAATTTAAGTGTTTACAATTACCCAAGAGTGCGAAATATAGGGGGTAATTGTAAACACCAAACTTTCACATGAAAAATAACAGGGAGGATTAAATTCATAACTAAATGTTTTTAGCAGCATTCCATACGACAAATAAAAATGATTGAAACCGCTTACATCGCTTTTGTAGATGAGCTGGAGAGGAAAATGTAAGACCACTAAATTTTGTTAAACAACTTTTTTCGCTGAGCCATTTTCAAACAGTAGTGACGCCTCTGCAATTGTTTCGAAATATTACGAAACGGTTTCAATGTCTTCCCTATGCTGCCAGTTTATCACTCACAAGCAGTTAAGTTTTCAAAACCACCACAAGTGTAGTTATGAAGCTTGTTTACAATTACCCCAACTGACCCTATATTTCGGAAATGCATTTACTGACACCTTAAGATTGGATTGGGGACACATAGAAAATATTGTAATGAACAAAGTATACGAAATATTTGACGAATATTTACTGAACTTATTCAAGTAGAGTATTATATTATATTATGATACAAACGCATTCATCTCAATTGTACTTTCATAATGTCGTGATTGTCTTGTGGAATCGAAAAATATTTGTCAAGAGCTGAGGACAGTGATACGGTTTGATTTACGTTTTAATAATTAAATAAAAGTTAATTATCTTGTATATTAAAATCAAAGAGTAAACAAACATATCTATCTATCTATGTTGCGCTATCTCCTCACGAACGGCTGCGAGCTAAGAGTCAAGTGAGGTATTTAAAAATTCGAAATTTTTGAAGGTAGCCATTTTGCCTATTTTCATCGCTGTGAGACTTTAATTAGCGGAGGTATAAATTAAAAATGCAATAATTTATTATATCTGCATTGTTGCCATTTGAACAAATCAAATTCTAATCAACATTACTCGCATTTTTAGGCATGGCTGTATTTACTCTTCATTAAATTATGTGCGTGAATGAATAGGAGTAAAAAATCATCTTTAAAGAATCATTTCTAATAAATTTAGCAGCAGAAATTTAAGCAGCAAATTCAAATCAATTTGCAGTATCCTTTTAAACGATCGTGCCTGCATATTATATACATTATTATGCATAGCTATATTTGAAAAGAGGGATATTTAAGACAGCCCGTGCATCGCCGGGTGAGTAATATATTATTTATATATCCTTCTGCTACTTCTAGTGAATACTTAGAGTAAAAAATGTCGCTAAACAATCAAAATAAATATTTTCATGAAAGATATAGCTCCTGATTTTAAAACTTCAATGTGTCGAAAAAATAACCCGTGCTTTCTCAGTTCACCTTGTTGTCAGTGCTCAAGCATCAAAATCAAACGTAACTTCCGAGCGAAAGCCCAAAGAATCAAGCTAATGTTCAGCGTAAATAGAGGATGATATATTTAGTCCACATTTTGCGTGGAGTAAACGCAATAAAAAGATTTTTGGAAAAAAAAAAAAAGATGGAACCGACTTTCAAATTAAAAATTGCACTAAAAAGTGAAAAATAAATTCTTTAAACAACTTCAACACGACTTTTAAGCATAATTTTTAAAGCCGGTGCAAAATTATCTAATTATCACTACACCATGTGCTACGTTGCATTGAAACTTACAAACTAAGGGGCATTTATATTTGTAATTGATTCTAGTTTACGTTTACAAAATATTTAATCTATTATAATCTTTCACCGACTTCAGAAGTTATGCATAAACATCGTATCGATGTTGTTTCAAGAATTAATTTATTTTTTCATTTTTAGCACAATTTTTTATTTGAAGTCGGTTCTACTTTTTTACATTTTTAAATTTTATTCTTTTTAGTGTAAATACATTTTTCATATGAATGCTCTATTTAAAAAAGGAAATTAAAAAAAACATGTTAAACCGCACACCCACTTTGACTAACTGTCACTGAAAAATAATCATTTGCATAATAAATTGCGATTTGAAATTGATTTTAAAAAGTCCAGAACAGATTTCAGTCCTAAAACAGTCGGAATGAATTTAATTTTTGATTCAGAGAAGCCTTTACCGAAACTCATCTTATAATTGCTTTTAATATTACTGCTCAATGGCAAGAGACTCTTTTTGGCAATGAGTTTTATATTTATTACCGAATAGTTTATTCAACAAAGAAATATCAAGGCAAGCCTTTCCAATGAAAAGAAAAATACTAATTTTTCATTCATAATGTAGTTTCTAAAGAGCATTTCATGTTAAATCGATGTGAGATATTTAAGTTAGATCACCCTCTATTAATTAAAAAAAACTATTAAAATCGGTTCATTTAATCAAAAGTTATGGATGAAAAAAAAAAAAACATCATTTCCGCCCATAACTTTTTTACTAATTAATCGAATATGGTCAAACGAAGACACGGGACCTATGGGAAACCGCCCTTAATCGATCAAAAAAAGAGTCATGAAAATTGGTTAATCTGGTGAGAGCTTATGGGCTAGACAAACAAAAAAACTGAAAAAAAAACCCGGCATACATACGATATGAATATAAAACCTCCTCCGCCGGAAAGTCGGTTTAAAAGGAAAGAAAGCACATTACATTTTAATTTTTAATTTCAAATATATTCATATGTAAATAAGCTTTGTAATTGCCTGATGATTTAACCGGAATTTATTGTTGCCTAAATAAAACAAACGCTTTCTCCGTTTAGTAAATCCGGGCACAAAGTTGAGAAAGAAACCGAGATGGAGAATTTCAAAGAGAATTATTCACTTCCTTTCCTGATCAGAATTGCAGACGAAGAGAATTTAAATATCATTCTCTATTAATGTTTCGGCTTTCTGATTGGGATTTGGAATAAATTTCGTTTTGTGCTTCGTCATAGAACTGTAATTAAAGCAGTGAGAAAAATAAGCATCTAACACTCACACATACAAAAGGCAGCATCACCCGACTCAAAAATTTTACCAACAACTCGTTTTGAATATTATAATCCAGGAAAAGGGAGTACTATTTTAAAAGAAGCGTTATGGAAATTCTTTTTAGTAATTATGCTCTCGTTCGCAGTAGTTTGAACTTTTAAGGTAATATGAAGACACGTTTAATTTGAAGTAAAGGCATATGAAATTTAAAACTACTACTAGATCCAATAACACGTGATGTTTGTTTGAATGCATTCAGAATATCAACCTTCTTACCATTGCCATTTTTTAATCTTAAGTTTCATGAGAGCAATATATTTTGAGATCATTCGTAGAAAATTATGCACCAAACATGAATTTAAAGGTTGAAAAGTAGTTTCTTTTCCTGATAGAACATATGATGAAAAAATTTAAATATCATTATAGTAAATAAGATTTAAAAAAAACAAGATATTTTTCCGGATAGAACATATGACGCAAAAATTCGAATATCATTATAGTAAATAAGATAAAAGAACAGCATATTAAGCACAGAATGGGAATACAGTAACCCCTCGTTATGTCGCTCATTCGGATATATCGCGTTTTTTCTATGTCTCCGAAAATTTTGTTTGAGTTCATGAAAGTAGAAATATTGCATTTCTGAGTAAAGCCCTTTTCCCCCCACTAAACAAAGCCATCGAACAGGAATGTTTCCCTTTCTTCTGAATTTGCTGCAGTTAAAATCTGCAGCAATTCTCTTCCCACTCTCCAACTTGCCTGCAGAATGATTCCACTCAAACCAGTTGACGTTTTACTTGTTCTTTTTGTATTTATCCTAACGCCCATTAATAAATGAAACAGACGGATGTTTACTGCCCAAGGAGAAAAAATACGCCCATTTCTGGATTCCTTTTGGTTCAGAAAGGATTCGCACTTGGGCTGAAAAAATCCAAATTATACAATCCCTTAACCAAGAAAGGGAGTGAGGAGATAGGTAAAGGAATTTTCTGGGAAGAAAATGGTTACCTTTATCTTTGACGTCGTTTTCACACCATGTCCTGGTGGCATGCACAGGTTCACTCAAT
The DNA here is from genome assembly GCA_038502835.1 of Octonoba sinensis. NCBI lineage: Eukaryota > Metazoa > Arthropoda > Arachnida > Araneae > Uloboridae > Octonoba > Octonoba sinensis. The sequence continues at coordinate 20,280,009 of CM076601.1, read as the reverse complement.
TTACTTGTACCCTTTGACTTATATCTAACGGCATTAGTTAGTCCTGCCAAAGGAAATATCCCACAAAAGTAGGGCTTCTTTTTTGCTTTGAAAAGGAAATTCCTTGTAAATACGAAACAAGTGTCCGCATTTAGTACGGAAATTTTTAACGCAATTACGTTGCATTTTGTCCTTTTTCACTAGCATCACAAGAAGATAAACTTTTTTGCTTATCATAGTGGTAAATTTTCTGATATACATAGGCTTGCCATATTTCTGGTTAGTGAAACCGGGACACATTAATATGGGATGGGCATACCGGGGTGTCTGGGGTATAGAATACCCCCAGTGGCGGAGGGGTCTGGGGAAATTTTTCAAAAAATAAAAGGGGCAAAATGGTGAGTTTTGAGCCTTTTTTTAAGCTTCGCAAGTAACGGGAGTGAGGAATTTGGAACCCCAAATTGTTAGTTTACCCACCTTTAAAATAAAAAAGGAATTTTTTTTTTGCTACTTACTTTTCTTAAAAAGATCTTTTTTCCTTTTTAATGAGAATTTTTTCTGGTCTACCATCTAGAAAGAAGTGCTAATAAAATAAAGTTTAGAATACTTCATAAAATTGTTTAATTGAACAATTAATTACTAACTCTTTTTTTTTTAACTACAACTTTTTATCTAACTTAAAAAACCATTTAAAAAAAAAAAAAACACGTTTGTACTAACTAAAAAAGCAATTAATAATTTAACAATGTTATTCTTTGTTTTCAAACCACTCAGATTTCTGACTTGAATGTACTTTTTACAAGATATTTTTGTTAAGCTTGACTTTTTCATAAAAGTCAGAGCAAAGAAAATGCCGAAGTTTATTTTACATGCAATCAATGCTCTTGCAGTGGACTTCCTCATGAATGCTCTGTCCTCTTAAAGATTCTTAATGTCTCCACAAAAGATTCTTAAAAACATAAATTCATTACTTTTTACATCTTACACCGTTTCCGGGACATTGATAAAACTGGGCGGGACAAGAGCAAAATACCGGGACGTATGGCAAGCCTAGATATACAGAAATACAAATTCCATACTTTCATCATTAAACCATACCGTGCCTTTAACATTGAATTGAATGATATTCTGAAAAGTGCCGGACTTTTTGCCCAGCAGTCATGTTTTAGGCTCAGAAGCATAAGGTTCCAGGCTCTGATCCCCTGTTAAATTTTTGCTTTGAAAAACAAGGAAGTCAGGTGATTATTGCGACGTGTCTAGCTTAGAGTTGCTAGATGGGAATTTTATCTTATCAATTCTAAAATGATAAGACTTAAAAGTCCTCCAGGGGGAGTGGCGGGGGGAGATATTCCTTGGTTGGTTATTAGAAATAATATTAAATTTATGTTTTTCATCCATTTTATTGTGTACACTTATCAGATATTATTCACAAATCATCAGAGAAATCTTTATAAATGTAGTTTTCCTTATTAAAAGACTGGTGAGAATCTACAGCAACTAAACTGGTGCAGTAGTAAGACAATATATATATATCTTATATATAAGCCGCTTGACTGTCTGTTTGTTGCCAATAGCTTATTCCGAATTGTTTCTATAATGAAAACGACTAATAGTCAAAACATTTCTCAAGCATTTTGAGTGAGGCATTACTAGATTTGCAATCTCCGTTAAAAATTAATGTAAACAAAAATTTAATTTAATTTAATTACTGTCTACGCTTTTTATATATATTAAAGTGGAAGTGCTCTTTTTCCCAAATTTCGTTAAAACTATTGTTTTGACGATGATTATGTTGGATATAAATAAAAAAATTTCACAAACAATTTGATTGTATAGTAAATAATATTTTTATTTTACAGATTATTTATTATAACTTAGATGTCTTTTTTCGGTAAGAATATTTTTTTCCCGAAATTATTATATGTTTATTATTTATTCATTAAACTTTACTGTTCTACCTGATAAATATCTCTTTAATTTGATGTACATTTCCGGTTACTGGAAGAATTGTATATTTATAATATCTAGAACAGCGGTCATTTCGTATGACTGCCGGGCTTAGTAGCACATATCGATAGATAAACGATTATAAAATTCCTTAACGTGATTCTAGGCTTATATTTCTATAAAGTAACATCAATCAAAAATTTTTTGGAGTAAAATGATGATTGGAAGATTTTGTCCCAGATAACTTTGTAAATCTGACAGTACTGTGTTTACATTTCATTTTGCAAAATACAACTCTTCATCCGAAAAATTGTTTTAATTATATCTTTCCATAAATTCAACAACTATATTGGACGGAGTATTGTATTAAAAATAATTTTACTAGATACAAATTAAAATAGAAATCACTAGTTCTCTTTTATCTTTATTTACGGAGAAAAACATGATTCGTTTGAAGAAAAGTTAACCAAACAATGCATCTTCCTAGATTTCGAAATTTCATTCTAGAAAAATAACATTGTAGCATTTACTAATGAATGAATATGCGATCAGCTTCCCACAACTTTCCTTAGACAAGCATTCACTATTAATTCCTCATCTTTTCTTAAGCAAGCGGTTTGGAATTCATCTATGATATTGTAACGAAACTAGAAGGAATCTCAAGCAATCCAACTCACATTTGAAATTAATGCATTAAAATATCTAATTAAGAAACACGACGAGTTTGCGCAACCTTTCATGCAGCAATAAATCATACATTCATTTGTTTACAAATTCGTGAATATGTGACGGGTAAAGCTACTGTGTCTGGTATAAGAGTTACAAATGCATTAACCCTCTGGGGGTCATTCATGAATGATGCCACGCTTCGAGGGGGGAGGGGGATTCGTGAAAGTGTGAGAAATTGTGACAAGGGGAAGGTTGGGAGTAACAAGAAGTGTGATGTCATGCTTATGCAACATAGCGTGAGATGTGACAAAGGTGGGAGGGGGTATGTTGAAATGTGACATTTTGTGACATGGGGTCATGGGGAGGGTTGGGAGTAACAAGAAGTGTGACATCATGCTTATGCAACATAGCGTGACATGTGACAAAGGTGGGAGGGGGTATGTTGAAGTGTGACATTTTGTGACATGGGGAGGGAGTCAAATATATGGGGGAAAAGCGTGATATCATTTATGAACGGTCCCCTGACTGATTATCCTGCGATTAACACGTGCAGCGTAAAAATGTAGCGAAAATTGCTCATCCCGCGATTTCCACGGGCATGAGCTTTTTAGCCTACTTTCCCGTAAAAGTAAAAAAGTAATAATAATAAAGCATGAAAGAAGGCTTAATGTATCGTTAGAAATCAAGAAAGGTCAAAAATAGGTTAAAGAAATTAAATAAAGATTTAAAAATAAAAAAATTGAAAGTAGAGTTTTGAGATGGGGGGGGGGGGGGGAATGTGTGTGTGTGTGTCGGTCGGTCTGTCGGTCTGTCCCCCCCCCTAATAACTATTAAACGAATTGCCCGATTCGAAATATTCTTTTTGCATTCAAAAGATCTCGGCGAGGACATCTCATTTTTATATTTTACTTCTCGCTTTGAACGATTTTTCTTTTAATTTTGAACAGTTCAAAAAATTTTAACATTAGCGCCTACGGACAAAAATGAAGCAAATTATGTAAACTCAGGGCCCAAGATCCAAGTTACTACGAGAAAGCTTATTGGAAGAAGCTCTGGGCGTAAAATATCGATTTGAACAGTTTTTGCTCATTTTTGAAGAGTTCAAAAAAAAAATTAACATTTGCGCCTACGGGAAAATTTTAATCCTATATAAATCCAGATCTAACAGACCGATTTGCTTGGAACAAACTTTATCGGAAAGCTCTTATGACGTAGAACATTGTACAGATAGAAAGTTCATTCAGAACTAACTAGCCAATTTTCCTGTGAATGTTTTGATCGGGATTTTCAAGTATATTTTTGAATTAAGGAATGATTAAATGAATAAGTAAAAGAATGAATGAACAAATGAGTGATTAAATGAGAAAATGAATGAAAAAATAAGTAAATGAGTGAAAAAATACATGAATGAGTGAATGCTTTATTGGAAGAAGCTCTGGGTGTGAAATATCGATTTGAACAGTTTTTGTTCATTTTTGAAGAGTTCATATGCTTTAATCGTTGAAAAAGGTATATTTGAAGCAATTTGGAACTAAAGCTAAACGATAAAGAGATAACTAGATTATAAATTTGAAGTTGGTGTATACAGGAAAGTAGGCTTCTATAGTTCTAGACAGAACTTCTTTTTTAGTGTATTTAAAATATTATTCCCCTATTTCGTCGTTAAAACGTCAGTAATGCAATTCGTCAAGTCTGTGGACATTAATTAGAGCTTTATATTCCAGAAATAGCTTTAGTTGCATAAAAGTAGATCAATTTTTAGCGAATCGAGTTCGCTAAAAAAAGGAGCAGTCAGAGGATTAAATTAAATAACTAACTCAGTGGTCAATCAGTCGCACTGAACAGAGATTATCGCTAATTTAAATATTTAAACAAAACAAACTGTTGTTAAACTGATAAAGTCAAAATGTCTAAAAGTTGTCTAAACGTTCGAGTCTGAACTTGAAAAAATTAATGAATTACGAAAAACCCTTTTAGGAATCCTTCATAAATGATGTCACGCCTCGAGGGAGAGAGGGGTTCGTGAAATTGTGACAAAGTGTGACAAGGGGAGGGGGGGTAACAGGAAGTGTGACATCCCTGCTTATGCAACATAGCGTGACGCGTGGCAAAGGAGGGAGGGGGGTCCAGTGAAGTGTGACATTTTGTGACAAAGGGGGGAGGGGGGACAAATATGTGGGAAAAAAGCGAGACATCATTTATGAACGGTACCTTACTTCGCGAACAACCCCCTTTACAGCTCAAAAATTTTATTATCAATCATTTTCTTGGGTGTATTGGAAAAACCTCTAAATATGTTATTCTGGTAAACATATATCACGTTGGAATATCGCAGAATAGCAATGTAATACAACAATTTATAATTATTAGACATGAAAATCGATAAGAAGGTTTAACATTATGGTTATATATATATATACATATTTTTTCACATCAAATTACTTTTCACGACACATTCATCACCAATTTACTCAGAATTCACGCGATCTAACCGGAATGAATTTTTGTCCGCATTCTACGAAACTCTTCAGCTATGAATAATTTATTTTTAAAAGTGATGTAATGGAGATTTTTGATATTGAAATTTCTTTTGATTGGCCCAACATTGTTGTTCCTCGTTTTGTTAAATATGTTTCGTGGCATTATTTTGGCTTGGCTTTCGCTATTTGATTTATATGCAAAATATATCTTTTCCGGTTCTATTAAAATTCTTTTGTTGAGCAAAGCAGATAAGTAACACTTTTAAAACAAACATGCTTTTGTGTGCTTCTCATTTGCTTGAATTTCAATGTTGCATTTTACGAAAATTTGTGTTTTGAAATTGTGATTCGTTTCGTTTTAAATCTCGATATCAGCTTGGCGCAGTCGATCGCTTGTAGTAGTGCATTTTACTTGTAATATACACATTTTATTGAATATATTCAAATATAAAATTTATAGCTTAAAAAACTACAAAAAAATACGATTTTGTAGCGATATGAATTACAAAGCTCAAAATAACCTTTGAATCTTAAAGATATGTTTAGTTGCAAGGGGATATCTCAAAATTAAGTAACTTAATGCAGGCAATTCACCGCTAGAGGGACTCATGGGCGATCATCGTTGTTACGTGATAACCGCTCTTTGTTTACTAAGATTTTCAATTGAGTTCTACGTGGAGTTCACTATGCAAAATGAGTTATCTTAAAATTAATTAGACTATTTTCACAGCTTTTTCTGATTATAACCCAGTATTTGCATTTAATTTAATCATTATAAAAGAAATTTATTAATTATTGCAATAGTTATAGTGTTTTATTTAGTGTTAATTTTATGTAATGTAAAAGAACTTTATTTAGGCCTAGATTTTAATTAGATTTGTCGAACTTGAAGTAAAGCGATGCTATGGCTTCCTTTCTTTACATTGCTTTCATCGCTGCCACGTGACCAATGACGTTGCTTGAATTGCCTCCATATTTTGACTGGGCTTAAAATAATCAAAATAAAATCATTGGCTAAATTTACTCTAAAATGGGGTGCTTGATACCAGTTGTTTTAAAATTTTTTATTGTTAGCTAATTGTTAATGTAGAACCATTACCAAAATGTAAATAGAAAATCACCCCACTCTTTTCTTAAATTAAAGTTAATAGTTAGCTCAATTATTTTATTCTGATTATTTTAGGCTCATTCAAAAAATTAAAGTTATACTTAGCTGTGGGACTACCTATCGCTACTGAACATATCTCAATATTCAAAGATTATTTTTCACCTTTTAGCTCATATTGCTATTAAAGCGTTTTAATATTTCTAGTTTTTGAAATTTACAATTTTATTTATCGTTTTTTAATCTTAAAAAACATTAAATATATAAGAAATGAGAACACTGGAGTTTTCATGCGTGACATCGAACTTAGCCTGCATTTTTAAGCGAATACAATACTTCCTTTGCTTCGTACAAGGAGGTAGAAAGTGTATATTGAGTTGAATTGAGAGTTCTTAAAAATATTTCTAGAAAAACAAAGATACTTTTATTCTAAAGTTACCTATTTACACGATCATTTTTTATTTGAGAGAAAGCGTTGTATAAGGATTTGGGCTAAGTCTTTCAGAATCAAACTAAAAGATTATAGCTCGTTTTTAAATTAACTGAAAACTTCGAGCAAATTTCATTGTGTGAAGAAAAATCGTAGCTTTTGATTGATATACCATGTTAATATATACAAGGGGTTTTTCGCCCCATATTAGGGAATTGATGTGAAAGTTTTCTTATAATTGGAATTAAAAAAAAGAAAAAATAGAGTTAAACTGCACGCCATATTGTATTGTCATCGATTCTTTACATAGCACTAAATTTTAAAGAATTCGGCTCTCTAGAAGTGGATGAAAATTGAATTGCAATATTTCATTACAGGTACATACAGGTGGAACTAATAAAAGCGTATTAAAAACGTTCCTTGTAACTCAGAAACACGGATATGAAATGAGATATATTTACGATTTCAGCATCATAACGTTGTTCGCCAACACTTATTTATTACACAGTTAGGGGGAAAAATTGTGATTAAATACAAACTTTTTATAGACGGCAAAAGAAATGTTTAGAGTGTTCTTATTTACGATGCTAATCAAACCGAACATTTTTATTGTTATAACCTACCAACTTATGAATTTGTAAGCTACAATAAGTGCTTTAATTCCTTCCCTGCTCAATAGTTTTCCTAGTTAAGTTAAACCTGAATTATTTCCAATGCTTTTCAAACCTGGTTTCCGTCCCTAGAATTTTCCGGTTTTCAATGATCTCAACTCAATTAGTAAAATTCGAAAATATTGTTTGTGCGCGAGCAAAAGGCTTAACTAACCGCGGTGTCTTTTCAAGAAACTCCCGTTTGTTTAATGCACTTAGAAGAGATGAAATTTTCACTATCTACAGAAGTAGAATCGAACTACATTAGGACTCCATGTTTGGTCCAGAACTATTCCTCTTGCTCAAATGATGTCAAGCTTCGAGGGGGGGAGGGGGGTTCAAGAAATTGTGACAGTTTGCAAAGAGGAGTGCAGGGATAACAAGAAGTGTGATATCATGCATTTTAGTTTTCTATAAAAAAATTTAAAATCAGCAAATTAAAGTTATTTTTAAAGTTTCTTTGATTTTCACAATTTGGTTTTAAAGTACATGGTTCTATTTTGTGCCGAAAACACCGATACTGATTAAAGTTTAAATTTACTTCTATTTGAAAGTTTAAAAGGAAAGGGTGGAATTTACGCTTTAAAAATAAAATGCGAGGTCAATTTTTCATAATTCGAACAATTAATATATTTTGCTATTATATACTAATGAGCTTTTTTGTTGTAAACCTTAATCTCATTTTATACAAATCAACTACACAGCATATAATCATTTTATTGTTATGCTCTCAAATGTCATTAAATGTTCAAAAATTGGAACTATGAACTATAACGTTGTACATTTTTTTCTGAACTGCAATACAGCAAGTATTGCGCAATATAGCGTGAAATGTGACAAAAGTTGATAGCGGTCCGCGTTGAATTGTGACATTTTATGACCAAGAGAGGGAAGGGATTAAATATATTGTAAAAAAAAAGCGTAACATTTATGAACGGTCTCTAAAAACATGTGCTTTTTGCGTAAAAAGATCAGGTTTTTTCTGTCACGTGGCTGAAAGTTGGGGTAAAATTAATTCTACTGGAAAATATTTTAGTTATTTTGTGTTATCACAGTTGAACAGCAACATACAAAACACTAGGCACCATGAAAAAATCATTTTTCTCTGTAATCCAAAATGTCAGCTGCGAACTTATACCATAAAATGGCATCGTCTCACGATCTGAATGAATGACAATTTGTTGTTTGAGAACTCATAGGTCGGAAAGATGCGAGCTGCAAAATTTTACTAAATGTTTCAATCAATTATAGATGCTCAAGGGAAATTGAGGCAAGCGCATCTGTCAAAATTTTACTGATACTACTGACATAATTTTGCCATTTCAAAATTAAATTTTAGATGTATCTTACACAATACATGTATTTGAAACATAATTGTCATTTATTTTTCACAAATAAAACATATATTTATGGATATTCACAAATGTCGAAATATCTTGTGGGTTAGTAATGATTAAACTTTGTGCAAAGTAATAGAAATAAAATTTCACGTTAAATTAAAGCACAAATGAGCATTAAAACGCAGACATATGTTTCGGGATCGCTTGGAATCCCTTTTTCAATGCGACAGGGAGCTTCTAGATGCAAAACATCCAAATGAAGCAGACAGAACAACAAAAACAAAGCTTATATAGCCTAAGAATTAACTGTAAACCAATGAGAATAAAGGTAGTGTGAAGTGGAAGTAGAAGTAGTATTAAAGGCACCAATAAGAGAGCAACAAACGAATGTAGTTGGAAGTACAGAAAGTAAAAAGGAATATCAATAAAAACAAAGAAAAAGACAACAGCATAAAAATGTGAAAATACATGAAAATTGCAAAAAAATAAAATAAAATACAAAGAATAAAATGGAAATAAAATAAGTACAGAAAATACCGAAACAAAAAGCAAAACAAAGTACACATGCAAAAGAGGGGGAGGGGGGGGAGAGAGAAAAAAATTGACACAAAAAAAGGAAAACTAACAAGAAAACCAAGAAAGAACAACAAATTAAAGGAACTTATGCCAGACCTGTGAAAAATAAGGAGTTGAGGAAGAATCATTAACCAAATTAGAACTATTCCTGGTTTCACAACTTCTGTCTATCGTAAACCTTTCGCTGTTTCTTTACCTCCTCACAGACTATCGTCTCATCCTCCCAACCAAAAATATTCGGCTTTTAATGCTCTTGTCCATCGTGCTATTAATATTTGCTCTTCTCCTGAGCTTCTCAAGATTGAACTCAACTATCTGAAAGCTGTAGCTGTTGATAGAGGATTTTCTCACTCTTTAATTGATTCTATTCATAACAAACTTTCTAAAAAAACTTCTGGTCCCAATCATGTGGTTTCTAGAAAGGATTTGGTTGTGTTACCATTCTTTCATTCTGTAAGTTTTCGTATTGCTAAAATCCTAAAAAGGTTTCAATTTCAAGTTGTTTTTGCTCCTAGCAACAAACTTTCCTTCTCTTCTCTTAAAGATCCTGTTGATCAACTTAATACTTGGGGTATTTACCAAATTAGTTGCCGTTGCGGCCTTTCTTACATTGGCAGACAAAACGTGCTCTGAAAATTCGGTTAAATGAGCATAAAGGTTATGTACGAAAGCAAGAGCTGAATAAGTCTAGCATTGCTCAACATTGTTGGAATTCCAACCACTCTTTTGATTTCAATTCTGGGAAAATTATTCAAAAATGTTCTTCCCCTTTAGAACTTGACTTTTGGGAAGCTTATCATATTAACAGGAATAGTTCTAATTTGGTTAATGATTCTTCCTCAACTCCTTATTTTTCACAGGTCTGGCATAAGTTCCTTTAATTTGTTGTTCTTTCTTGGTTTTCTTGTTAGTTTTCCTTTTTTTGTGTCAATTTTTTTCTCTCTCCCCCCCCTCCCCCTCTTTTGCATGTGTACTTTGTTTTGCTTTTTGTTTCGGTATTTTCTGTACTTATTTTATTTCCATTTTATTCTTTGTATTTTATTTTATTTTTTTGCAATTTTCATGTATTTTCACATTTTTATGCTGTTGTCTTTTTCTTTGTTTTTATTGATATTCCTTTTTACTTTCTGTACTTCCAACTACATTCGTTTGTTGCTCTCTTATTGGTGCCTTTAATACTACTTCTACTTCCACTTCACACTACCTTTATTCTCATTGGTTTACAGTTAATTCTTAGGCTATATAAGCTTTGTTTTTGTTGTTCTGTCTGCTTCATTTGGATGTTTTGCATCTAGAAGCTCCCTGTCGCATTGAAAAAGGGATTCCAAGCGATCCCGAAACATATGTCTGCGTTTTAATGCTCATTTGTGCTTTAATTTAACGTGAAATTTTATTTCTATCTTGTGGGTTGATTTCAAATAATAATGGGGAACATATTCCGTGTAGATGTGTGCGTACTCTTGTTAAGCATGAACAGTATTGATTAAATAAAATTATCGTTAGCGATCATATTCTATAATTTCGACTTTGCCTTACATTTATGGATTTCAAGAAGAAGAAATAAAAACGAATAAGGTTTTCTTCAAAGAACAACATGTAGACATTTCAGAATGATTAAATCAGTTAGTGTGAAAAAAAATGAGTAAAGAAAGAAGAAAAAATTTATCAGCTACATTTATTTTCTGCAATAAGTTATGTTTAAAAATCTGGAAACTGCATCTGTAAGCAACCTTAAAATTTTCAGCTCGTAGAGCTGCAACAGACACCATGGAACATGGAATAGGTATCGATATAGTAAAAAAAAACAGGAGCGTCACTATGGGAGGGGAGGTCCAACCCTGGTCACTTCCGTTTGTTGGGTGTTGGGAGGTGGCACCCAAAATGAGAAAGAGGTTTTATTTTTCTTAACACATATAAATGAATTATACAATTTTATTGATGCTATTTCAACGTACAACTGAAAAGAAATGTCTTTTTCTATTTTTGATTTACGTGTGTATGTGTTTCTATTTAGTAACCACTGCTTAGGCCACTGTTTTTTAATTCTTTTTTTATATACATGCAGATTTGAACTTGTAAATTTTTTTATCCAAATAGATGAGCTCCAAACAGCTTCGCTCCACATGGCTCACTTGTGAATGGCCGACTTTACGCTCACCAAGCTATATACGTCATCCAACCTGTGACGCAAATCATGCCCGATGCGCAGAAAGTTTTCTTCGCGATCCCTGACTGCGCATGAATTAAAAAAATTATTTAAAAAATAAACACAAATCGTATAACAAAATTTTTTTCTCAGATGGTGTTAAAATATGTTATTCTGTAGATTAAAAATAAAATTATAAAATCGAAAACTTTCCTATTTACACAACTTTTTATTTATTTACTTATTTTTATGGAGAGGTACAACTGCATGTAATCACCACGGGGGACGCCACACATAACCACCACAGGTGACACCCCATAACCACCACAGGGGACACTCCACATAACCACCACGTGGGACACCCATACAAAGAATACCACTGGAACAAAAATCATAAAAACATGTTGACCTTTTTTCTTTTTCTTTTTTCCTTCACCCTTTTTTTAGAACAGCTGTATAATTTATTTTTCGGGGACAGAAGGATTGGGTCCCATGGGCTGTTGCTTCACTGAGTTTAGTTTAATACAGTACAATGCATGTACTTTAATATTTTACACACACACACACACATATATACATATATATATATATATACATATATATATATATAAACCCTGGATGACACCCATGCTAGGAACGCCACAGTATATATACATATATCATATATATATATATATATATATATATATATATATATATATAGATAGATACAATACATTATAATCGACATGTATTCAATTACACGCCGACGATTCGCGATAACAGAATTTCTTCAGCCATTTCACTTCATCCCTGTTTTAACAAATTCTATACTAACTCTGAGAAAATAGGCTGTTTTCAGCATCAAATCCATTAACTATACAAAAATATTTCGTGTGTATATTATTTGCGTTATTATTAACATGGAAGAAGGATTTGGGAGAATTGCTACAATTCGTTATTTTCATTTATTTGAAAACTAAAAAAGCAAATGCTCAAGACATTAAGTGAAAATGAAATGGTCAGAAAAAAACTGTTTGATACTTAATTGAAGGAAAACATACTACAATAAGAAAATTACGTGCATATTTTTGTTACATTTTTAAAAAGAATTTAAGCACTAATTAAAGTCGTTTAAATTACGTCGACATTTTTTAGTCATCTTTTTTGAAGTAATGGGATATTAAAGGGCTTAATTATTTGAAATATGTTAAATATTGCATAAAGACTTCAACCGAAAGTCATTTGAAAACGCAAAATCAGTTAAAGCATAAAAAGTAAGAAAGACAACATATTCAATTTTTTTCCTTTCGAAATTACAGATTGCTGCTTTTTAAGATTAATTAAAATAAGCTATAAAACGGAAAGACATATTTAAAAGTGATTATTTCATGGTCTTTTCTTGGAGATATTTGGGGGCAGGGAGGCGAATAATTATGATCTTTAGAATTTGAAACAATTTTTGAGTTTTTGTTTTCCTTTTTAAAGGTACTTTCACCCGGAGTCTACTTGCCACTTAAAAGGTTAAAAAAAATTATGCAATATTTATAAGAAAGCAGTGTTTTTTCCTTCTTGACTTAAAAATGCTTATTCCAGTCAGCTTATATTTTTTTCATTCCTCTTGAAGTGTTTATCGTTTCTTAGGTAAGAGATAGTACAAGGGTTTCAATGTATGTATAAATTTTTTATAATTATTTTTATGAAAACGTTAATGGCTGATTATAAAATTATGTATAAGGTCCAAAAAGACTGAACTGCGTAACGGAAAAAATTGTATGTTTGGGGAGAAGTAAAAAAAAAAAAAAAAACACGCACACACACACGCTTATTCAAAATATTTTTCTTTTATTTTCCTTTTTTTTTCTATTATTTATTTAGTTATAAGCATTACTTTATTCACTGCGTGTGTGGATTCTTAAATGTGTGAGAAACTTCGTTCCTTTTCTATCGTCCAATAAAAAGTAAACACATTCATCACAGCATTGACCTATTTTTATCACAGCTGGTAGACATTTTGTGCGCTCAATTTGAGTAGCATATTGACCATTCATAAATGTCACACGTTTTCAATATATTTGATCCCCCTACCAGCGTCAGTCACAAAATGTCACACTTCAACATACCTCCCACCCCCTACGCCTCTGTGGTGTAGTCCTGAAAAAAAAGTTGGGGGGGGGGGGGGGCGCTTATGCATACGAAGATACAAAAGTGAGGGGAAAATAAAAAGGTAGGAGGACGCCGTCCCCCTGCGTCCCCCCCTCGACTTCGCTACTGCTACGTCTCCTTGTCACATGTTACACTATATTACATAAGCATGAGTACTTGCAGTTTAAGTAGAGCAAGATATAATTTAAAATTTTATTTTCGAACTTTTGATGATATTTTTGAGCATAACGAAAAAAACCCAGATTATATGTGTATTTAATTTGTGTAAAATGAGATTAAGGTTTACAACAAAAATAGCATTAATATATGAATCTAAAAGATGTTCATTGTTCTAATTTTGTGAAAATAAAATCCACACAATTTTGCCTGAAAAGTGTAAATGACTAAGACAATTTCCTTTTAAATTTAAACTTGTAACTGGAAGTATATTCAAACCATAATCATCATCGATATTTTCTATGGAAAATGAAATCAATGAGAATATAAAATAAATAATATAAAAAGAGTTAATCTGCTAATGTTTAATGTTTTTATTTTAACCAATGTGGCGATGTCATAGTTCTTGATATCTCTTCCCCTCTCTTTGTCACAAACTGTCACAATTTCTCTAACCCCTCCCCTCCTCGAAGCGTGACATTATTTGTGAACGATGCCATATGATTTCACCATAATTAGTCAAAAAAAAAAAAGGCTTCATTTCAACATTGCATTCAATCAGCGAAGCACAGCACTGTGACCATTTGAATTTGATGAATTTAATCTGAAGTGTATTATTCCTAAAACCGTTGACTACGATATTGCTTCAACCACACTTAGGTATCCAGTTAGTTACACTGCTCGTTGGTCGCATCTGGTCCTTAATAAGATTTTAAGTTTTTTATTTTAGTGTTAAAATCAATGTTGTTGAACGACCAGGCCCAAGACAATTCAACTTATAATTGCCAGTGACTGAATATTGGTTCTGGTAAGTAGATATTTTACAAGGTAAGATGATATTTAGTATCAGATATTTAGAAGGCGTTAGTAGGGCATATATTATAAGGAATTATATTATGAAACACATGGTTCCATTATATTAGCAGTACCCTCTAGGCCAGCGGTTCCCAATCTTTTTTCTTTTAAATCATTTGCATACCACTGCTGTACATATAAAATAGAATATGTGAAATTTATAAAATATATTTTTAATATGTACTTCCAAAACAGTATTAGAAACACCTATTTAAGTACAAAATACCTATTACGTAAAAAAAAATAATAGGGCCATTTCACAGTATTTTGTCCAAACGTAGAGTCCGCAACAAGGCACTTTTTTTTGTTATAACTACGTAATTTACAGTTTAATTATCACCAAATTTTATTTTCAAATAATGTGTTGAGCATATTATTAACAAAAAAAAGTGTCATGTTGCGGACTCTAAATTTTTAGAAAATACTGTGAAATGGCCCAAAAATGAGAAGGTTGGCTGCTGCTTGACGGATACAAGCGAGGTGGTAATGAGTGCTAACTACGGCCATACTGCATGTACCTTTTCGGTTTCGCAGACTACCCCCAATACGAGGGGGTGCGACCGCAGCGCTGGTCTCGCAGCGCTGGCGACCGCAGCGCACTCCTTCGCACTTCCCACAAACTCTCTGACAAACTGACAACCAGCACCGGCCATAAAGGCTGGGCTGGCAGAGCTTTGCTGACCTGCTTTACCGACCCGGGGCAATAGTCATGCTACAAAGCAGGCTTGGAGTAATCGCGATTACGTAATCGTAATCTCCCGTAATCGATTACATTTTGGTAAAATCGAAATCGTAATTGTAATCTGACAATGGCATATTCTTATAATCATAATCGAAATTGCGTAATCCATTTTCTTGCGTAATTTTAATCGTAATCTAAAGGAAAAAAATCTGTAATCCCTTATTAAATCAAAAATTTAATCAAAAATCATTAATTTTTGATTAGTGACACTGCTCCAATAATGAGAGTTGTGTGCATAATATCAGCTAATTTTTCGCTAATTTAATCGTATGCAAAATCGTAATCGGTCATCATAAACGTAATCGATTACTTTTTTAACGACTGTAATCGCTGCCGTAATCGTAATTACTTTTTGGCAAAGGATTACAATCGTAATCGTAATCGTAATCATAATCTCTCAATTTTTCTGTTTGTAATCGTAATCGTAATCGATTACGTTTCTTCTTAATCGACTCCAAGCCTGCTACAAAGCAAGCCTTACGTCACCCGAATCGGATAGTGCTATTTTAGTCGCCTCTTACGACTCGCATAACTACGTCGGCGCTATTCTACTCCGGCAACCGCACGGAGACAAGCGAGGTGGTATCTGATTCAGTAGAAATTATTTTTAACCTCGAACTTGGGTCGACCGTTAATTTGCTTCTATATTTAATTTTAGTAAATATCATATTGGACAAAACAGTTTCACGAAGATAAATGATTGCGAACGGAATGAAAAACGACGATGCTTTTCTTGACAATAACGGCAATTCATTTTTAATTTTGAGCCAAAATTCTTCAAACAGAATGTGGTGCCTTTGAGCGGTATTGAAAAACTGAAAATGTGATGCCTCTAGTGCAGTCGCCTCGGTCCCCACACGCGATCCGCGCGTTACACCAAGTCTTCCGCTCACGTCACTTTCGGTTGACTCGTTCAAACAGTATTTCAGTTATTTTGATTTTAAATTTTTCATGTTTTAATCTTTTTTAACCTCCTCTTTTTTTTTTTTGCCTGCGCACATACCACACGGAGAGGTTTCGCGTACCACAGTTTGGGAACCTCTGCTCTAGGCTAGTTACAGGTGACAATATAGACGACATTAGTTTGGCACGAACTGGAGAAAGTTACATTTAGCAAAATGAAAATAATTTCTACTACAAAACCAAACAATAGGCGGAAATTGGTGGTAATATATAAATAATTATATTATGAAACACAAGGTTTCATTATGCTAGCAGTATCCACTAAGCGTTGCCCGTGACAATATAGACGACATTAATTTCGCATGAACCGGCAAAAGTTACATTTTGAAACTAAGGAAATCTGAGTAAGACCAACTAAACAAATTATCAAATGCACGCTAGTAGAATGAAAATAGAAAAAAAATTATACGCTATGCAGTTTAAAGATAAACCATATTAACTAGCGCCAACTCGAAGAAACAAGTGGTATAATTAAAAAACCTTATGTTAAGTTAATTATAATAGTGCGCTCTAATTTAAAGTAGAAATTAAACGAACATTAATGCGATTAAAAGGAATGAACGTACCCCAATCGAAGATCACAAGGGATGGAATGTAAAATATTAAGCAGCATGGAATTCTTTTTATTATTTCGAACAACTTCAAAATTGTACGGTAGACGTTAATCAGGAACGATAATTACCGAGTATCCTAAAATAAATTAACAGGAATTGGTAATTTAATAAACTCAAATAGTTATTTCTCTCCCCCAAATAAATTACTACCAATAAAACTACACTTCTTTCTCAAAATGTAAAGTTTTAAAAGTTTAAAAAGAAAAAGATAGACGTTGCAATTCTAAAATTTTATTCTTAGATGTAAAATAAAACATCGATTGGAACCCTCAAATCAGAAACTAAGAATAGGAATAAAATGAGATTTGTCCAAAAAGTATTTCTGCAAATTTCAGTACATTTCCTTCATCTGCATATAAATACGAAAACGTCATGAATAACAATAAATATGCCATCCCTTACAACTGCGGGGTAGAAAAAAAAAACATTTTGCTTAAACTTTGAAAATAGTAGTTTATTTTTATTTTATTGATATGAATATTACATGAAATATGTTTGAATTAGGTTTCAACGTTTGAAATAATAGTATTTTCAGTTAGTTTCCAAGCTCTAAAAGTCCCTTAATCACGTAGTGGATATTACTGTAATACACTTATTTATATAATACTGTTTTAAACTTAACCATATACAAACTGTACACTAAGTTTAACCATAAGCTTAAGTAAAACCTCTTGAGACCCGAGCAAAATAAAATAAACATATTCTCTCAACTATTAGTTTTTCTGAACAATTGGGCATTAAAAGTGATATTTTTCAAAAAATTAATAAACTTGAATTTTTTAGTTTTTCTAGGGGGCACATCCATTTGAATGTAAATAGAGATCATAACTAGAGTAGAAAAATGTGATACTTACACAAAAATAGATAAACAAATTTTATTCATTACTTATGACATACGAAAATAGATCCAACTTGTATAAAAATCCTAAAACAATATTAAGAGAGAAAAAAAATAATGTGCAAGTCAAAACAACCGCGAGAGCGCCGAATTCCAACTTGACTTGTGTTCTTTGCCATATTGTAAACAAATAAACTACCGTTTCCGAATTCTCAAAGTTAAAAAGTGATCACAACAGGGAGAAAAAGAAAAACATCCATTTTATTGGATGCCAGGTCTCAGGAGGATATATTAGGTTTAAAATTAGATTGCCGGTAACATTAGTGAAATTGAAGAATTCTTGCAACTCACTTGAAACTCAAAAAATTTCTCACAATTCTATTAGTTGGTTGGTAAATTTTAAGTAGATGCTACTCCAAAGATATTTGACTCTTTTTTTGTTTATTTATTTATTTATTTTATTCATTTACTTTTTTTTTTATTCATTTATTTTTATTTATTTATTTATTTTTCATTTTTCGAAATTTTTTGTTGCGTCCATTATTTCCGATTACACTGCTCTACAGTGATTCGCTAACAGCAACCAAATTACTATTTTTATTATAGATTCATATTGTTATTCAAATACCTGCAAATAAAAAAGTTCCACCACGTCACATTTTTGTGTAACAAAAATTGGAGCTTTCTGCTATTTTTCATGATTTTTTTGTCGCATGTGGCAACCCAATGCTTCTGGTACCCTACAATCTCGCCGTATCTAGTTATTTCTGGCATGCCATTACATAAACCTTCCTTGTTGAATATAGTTGTGGGTTTTTGTATTATAGTTCATGTTGAAAATGGCAAATTTCTTGTGAAGACATCGCAAAACTATGCCAGATAAGTTTTGTTACATTTGTGGGCGGTTTATTTTTAAATCTCAAGGTAAAAAATGTGAATAAGGCTTGTACTTCGGATGCCAAGTTGGTGACCAAGAGGAAAATTAGGCTCCTCACTTGTGTTGCGTGAGTTGTAATATAATTTTCGGTCAGTGGATGAAAGGCGAAAAAAGCTCTTTACCACATGCTGTCCCAATGGTGTGGCGAGGACCTTCAAATGCTTTTGATGATTGTTACTTTTCTCTTAAAAACGTAGAAGGATATTCCAAAAAGCAAATACATAAAATTGAGTATCCAAATATACCATCTGCACAGACAGTTCCTCACGGCAAGCACTTAATGGTACCAACTGTTCCATCAAATTGAAAAGATATTGACGTTCAAGAGAGGTGAGAGACCACGAAGATGTTGACATTGAACACAACTGAAATAGATCTTGCTGAAGGTAATTGTAACCCAAACAGCGAACTCCATATTATTCGTCAAAATGAACTGAATGAACTGCTTCGCAAACCAATAGCCCATTTAGCTTCCATGAAAGAAATGTACGCTAACGTGGTGACTATTCTAATTGCATTTAAGTATAAACGGTTCAATTGGCGAATTTGAGGAGACTTAAAGGTCGTAGCTATATTAATGGGTCTTTAGGAGAGCTTTACTGAGTATTGTTGCTTTTCATATTTGTGGGATAGTCGAGCAACAGCACAGCATTTCGTAAAAAAGGAATGACCACCCAGAACATCACTTCACTTTGGAGCTCGTAATGTTAAATACAATTCTCTTATTGAAAGGGGAAAAAATCTGCTCTCTCCACTTCACATTAAATTAGGAAAGATGAGAAACTTTGTGTAGGCGACAACGAAGAAGGATAAGGATTAAAATTTTTAAAAGAACGTTTCCTACAATTGAGTGAAGCAAAACTTAAAGAAGAGATTTCTGTTGGACCTCAAATTAGACAAGTGATTTGCGACCCTGATTTCGAAAGGAAGCTTAATCAACAGAGTTAGCAGCTTGGAAACCGTTTGTGAAGGTGGTGAAAGGATTTTTAGCAAAAAAGAAAGATAAAAATTATGAAATCCTAATTTAAGATCTTCTTAAGTCCTTCCAAGCCATGGAGTGTGGGATGTCACTTAAAATTCCCTTTCTATATTCACATTTGAATTTTGTCCCAAAAAGATCTTGGTGAACATAGCGATGAACAAGGGGAAAGATTTCACAAGGACATTAAGATTATGGATACCCGATAGCAATGTCATTGGGAACCAGCAGTGATGGGTGACTACTGCAGGTTTATAAAGACAAAAGATTTAACGTCACATAAAAAAATGACCACATTTCATCGCATTTATTAAAGTTTGATAGTTTTATGTTTTATTTAGTCTAAAATATGTATCTTTTCTCAATCGAAATAGAATTCCATGATGAATTAAGGAGATTAATCATGATAAAATTGTTAGGGCTCGACCGATGGCATTTTTTGGCCGATGGGCCGATGCCGATTGTTGGCCGATTGTTCCGAGGTCGGCCGATGGCCGATTGCCGATTATTTTCTTCTTCCATCGGCCGATGGCCGATGGAAAAAATTTGCTTTTAACCATTATGCTTATTTGAAAAATGTCATATAAATCATTTATTTATTTTAATGTTTATAAAAACATAAATGCATTATTCAAGCACCATAAAACTGTTACTGTTTGGAGGAAGTTTACATAATAATTAAAACTAAAAGAATCACTCGCGATTCTAGTAAAGTAATTAAACTATTTAGTGGTAAAAATATAGCTATATCAGAGGATTTTTAATTATTTTTTCTTATCCTTTCAAAAGAAGTCAACTACTATTGGATCGGATCGGGTCTCCTTCCCTTTCCTCCAACATTTTCTCTTTGTAGCACCTGCACTGCAAATGACAAGTGCAGCGGCCTTTATTTTCTTATTTTTGTTTTTATGGGGAGGAATGTAGTTGTTATAATACAGGCTAACAAATAATGTGGGTTTGTATCTAGCAAAATTGTCAACACCCCTCGGATTTTTTTCTTAATTTTTCCCCCGTTTTTGAAAGAAAAGCGGAACGATTCTGTTTATTTTTTATTATAAAAATTATTTAAACTAAAAATAGCTCTTTTTATAAAATAAAAATAAAATATTAAAACGTTCCACTCGCAGTACCCCCCCCCCCCCCCAAATGTTCATAACCAAGAAATATTGAATATTTCTTCAAGAACAGAAGTGAGATTTTTTTGTCATTACCAATGAATGAAGGGGTTTTCTTAAGAACCAATCTTATTAGCTTTTTTTCTTGTGAGTTGAAAACAAATACCCAACACTAAAATACCCAACATATTCTTTATATTTTTATAAGCACAATGTTACCGAAATAAACCAATATTTTGTAACATGAAAAATATTTTGAGCACCAGCAGTTTTCTGTTGACAAATAATCTTCTGAAAAAACACGTGATCAATTATAAAAATTAAGATGTATTTTGAAAAAAAAAAAAAAAATATATATATATATATATACATTGTCAGTTTTTGAAAATAAAGAAATTGTAGCATTTTTATCAAGATATTATTCCACCCTGTCTCGCGAACTCGTTTTTTAAGAATTACGTTTTTGAAAATTGAAAATTGAACTTGAACCACATAAAATTTTGATCAATAAACATTTATACTGAAGAATTGATTCATATTTTTTATCAATATGTTCTATGTTGTAAACTAATAATAAAAGAACAAGAAATATTCGAAACTGAAAGCAGATGCAACGAGATTGTTGTACAATAGCAGAAAAACTGTCAACTGTCGTAACACGTGGCATCGATGAAAATATATATATATATATATATATATGCTTAAAAAACGAAGTTTACACGGGGGAAAATTAAAATAACTATCGTATAAAAAAGTAAGATGTATTTTGAAAAAAATAGGCATTGATCAATCTTTGAAAATAAAGAAATGTTTATTAAGATATTATTAAACCCTGTCGCGCGAACTCGCATTTTGAGAATTCAATTTTCGAAAATTGCAAGTCGAACCTTGAAACATAGTTTCGATCAATAAACATTCATACTGGAAAATCGTTTCTTATTTTTGATCATTTTTTTTCTATGTTGTAAACTAAAAATAAAATAATGAGAATAACCGCACACAAAAAGCAGATGCAACGAGATTGCTGCACAATTGCAAAAAAACTGTAACACGTGGCATGGAAGAAGGAGAAAAAAATGGCTAAGAGAAAAAAGTTAAAGCGGGTAAAATTATTATCGTGCTTTCATTGAGTTGACTTGGTATTGTTTACAATTTCGGAATATAAAGAAACGGGACAAACTAAAAGCAGATGGTATAAGATTATTGCACAATGACATCTAATGCACTAAGTCATTATTGAGCGAAAAACGGACAAAATGAGGCAACTAACCTAGTGCGAATAACAAATAGCACTCATAAGACGCCTCTATTTCTTTTACTTTAAGGGGGGGAAATACGTGTAAAAGTCTAAAAAAAAAATTTTTTTTCTTCATAAATCGATTCTATAACTATTCAATAATATACCCTGAAAATTTCAACGCAAAACTCCAAGTCGCTTAAAAGTTATAAGCATTTGAGCGAGCGCCCCTTTTGGAGCAGTTGAGCAGGTAGTTCCTCATGAATTACCTGAAGGGTATTAGAGAACGTTAGCAGATGTCCTTTTACTTTTTTTAACAATTGAGACCTTGGATAGAAATTTCTATAAGTATTAGTATCTATAAGTATAAAAAAAATTGATTCATTTCACTGCCTTAAATTTACCTTCAATACCACTCTTCTCTTCAAACGCGTTTTTCTCGAAACTACTTTTTCGAATTTGCGTAAACTCTAGCTCGCAAAGTTTTTGATTAATCCTTATCAAATTTAGCGCTTTTTTTCTTTATATACACGCGCTTTAGTTGAACTAGAATCATAAACATCTCTTTATTTTTACTTTTTTTATTGTAGGAAAAGAACAAACAAAAAAAAAAAAAAAAAACGGTTAAAAATCGTATTTAATTCTCCCATTCTAAAAAAAAATAGAAATTTTCGGGGTTTTTTGTGATGATTTTAGTTCAACTAGAAGAGACACTGATAAAAAAAAGTTGATTTAAAAAAAAATTGATTTCAGATAAAAAAATGTGCCCTTCAGGATGTACGCAAACTGCCGACCCGGGTGGCGAATTACAGTGTGCAGCAGCCGATATCTCCCGGATTTTTCAAGAAAAATGTTTGAAAATTTCAGTAAATGTTTCCCAATCTATCTATAAAATAACCTCAAAATGTCAATAAAATATATTTATTCTTTATACGTTAAAAAAATTCATAAAAATTGCTCTTAATACGCCGTTTTACACGTATTTCCCAGTTTAACATATTCTATTTCGCTAGCATTCTGTTCAAAGAGAAATAATTTCAATAATGAAGGTTTTCAGGCAGCGATCAATTAAACTATTTTTCCGAATATTTTATCAAATACACTTTGTAAAATGACATTATTTTTGTGCTTTTTTTAACTGATGTGCTGCCTGTTATTGTCTGGAAACAGAAATTTAGCTATGGAGGAAAAAAGTAAGTTAAAGACAGAGAATGTTTTCTGGAAAGTTGTCAATGCGAAAAACATCGGCCTTGCATCGGCTTTTAGATGTTTTTTAAGGCCGATGGGCCGATGTTTTTATAAAGTTAACATCGGCTGCCGATGCCGATGGCCGATGGCAACTTTGTTAAACAATCGGCGCCGATGCATCGGCGAGGCCGATGCATCGGTCGAGCCTTAAAAATTGTGATTTAAATGCATTTGTTAGTTTCTTCTCGTACTATACGATAGTCATAACAAAAAACCTGTACGTGTTACAGCTTTTTTCAACTATATTCGAATTCTGCGCTACAAAATTAGTTGAAAATAGCTAATTGTATTAGTGTCATGGGAAAAAAGTTGTTTTTTTTTTTTTTTTGTCGACTAGTGTTATCTGCCCGTAAGTCTTTTATGAAATTAAACTCAGGAAAATAGGCTTTAAACAATTTCGTTAAAATTTAAAATTACTTGTGTATTTTTTGAATGCGGGTCATTTTAGACTTAATCCGTTATATTTACTAGGAAAGGAAAAATATTAATCGAGCAAAAAATGTGTCAGTTTTGTTTTTGCTCAAGATTATGACATCAAAAAGAAGAAGTTGGGGAAAAAGCAGGTGAGGAATTAGACGTCGTACTCCTTCAATAATGCACTTTTTTAAAATGAATTTTAGTTAAGATGAGAGCGGAGTTTAAAGATGCAAAGGAAATTATGAGCACAATTTTGAGCAATAGGAAGTTAGTTTTCAGAGAGTGGTTGCGCTTTAAAAAAATTTAGAGAGAGGTAAGGTGAAAGGAAATTGTGCGCAGTTTGGTGTAGAGAAATACAACCAGTAATCACAAACAAGTATTAAATCTAAGAATTAAGATATTTTACTTAATTTAGCATAAAGACGACTACTTAAACACAAAACTTTGATTTGGCTTGCAAAAGTATTGAGCTTTAGCAATTGTACGAATACCTTAAAGTATAATAGAAGCTCACCTGAGATTTTTTTTTTTTTTTTTGATAAGGCTTTCTGCATATTGGTGCCTTGCCATTTGCAGATCTAGTGGACATATCCCAGGGACTGGCAACCATTCTTTTATAGGGCATCACTATTGACGGGTAGCCACTGCCAATATATTTTTCTCCTAGGAGCAAGGTATTTTTCACTTCAGAGTTTTTTTTCCAAATTTTGGGTTTTAAAAATCAGGCAGTTAATAATAAACAGAAACCGTAACACATAACAATTAAAAAGAAAAGAAAAACATAAATGAGAAGATTTTTTTTTCTTTTCAAATTATTGTTTCGATATTGGCAATTACTAAATTAGTTCTCTTTCAAATTATATATAATGTGCGAGGAGGACAGAAAGAGAGAAATTAATACCCTTCTAATGGCTACTTTTTCTCTTTAACAACATAGCTTCTATTCAACGATATTTGATTTAACGGCTTCCTCAAATCTTATATATAAGACGCTTAAGTGTCTGTTTGTCTCCCATAGCTTATTCTGAATTTCTTACTCCGAGAAAACTGCATCGTGCTGCCATCTACACAATTGTTTCTATAATGAAAACGACTAATAATCAAAACATTTCTCTAGCATTTTGAGTAAGGCATCGCTAGATTTGCAAACTCCGTTAAAAACTAATGTAAACGCGAATTTAATTTAATCCTTCTTTCTTTATTATCGTCTGCGCTTTTTATATATATTAAAGTGGCAGCGCTCTTTTTTTTCAGGGGTTTCGTAAAAACTATTGTTTTGACGACGATTATGTTGGATATAAATAAATATTTTTCACAAACAATTTGATTATATAGCAAATAATATTTTTATTTTACAGATTATTATAACTAAGATGTTTATTTTTCGGTAAGAATATTTTTTTCCGAAATTATTATATGTTTGTTATTTATTCATAAAACTTGACTGTTCTATCTCATAAATATCTCTTTGATTTGATGTGCATTTCCGGTTACTGGGAGAATTTTATTTTTATAATATATGGAACAGCGGTCATTTCGTATGACCGTCGGGTTTACTGGTTAGCGATATATTTTAAAAATCCCGGTTCGGATTTGATAAATGTTACATATTCCCGATTTCATGATATCCTTAACCTAACGATAGCATGTAATAATCCATAGAAAACAGTTAAATCGGACTTATATTATTTTAAATGGGAAAAGAATATAAATAGTCACAACTAGCAAAATTGTAGTTGTGGGGTTGACACTTTTAATTAGCCACATATCGAGCAAAATTCAAATAAAAATGCCATTTTATATTACCCGAAGTATTCCTGTACACTTTGCAAGTTTGTAGCGTAAAAAGTGCCAGGACATCGCTGGACATTCGCAGCAAGTCTCGCGAAACGTTCGCGAGAACACAAATATAATTAAAGGTGAGATATCTGCAATGAAAGTTATTTTTCTTTCTCAAATAGAGGGATATCGTTAAAAATGGAAAAATTATCATCTTCGTTAAAAACATTTAAAAATTTATAGTGATAAGGATAAAAACTCTGTATGCTATAACCTCTTCAGACCCCAGAACTAAGCACAAACAATTTTGAAGCAATTTTTTGGTTCTCTGATTTAAAAAATGATTACAAAACAAAATAACTAAAATAATTTTTTTTTTAAATTTTAATTAATTATTAGTTTATGTAATAATTAATGAGCTCAGGTGCCCCCATGTAGGGGAAACTGAGAGTCCAAATTATCAGTGGCAATGGCATCCATAGACAGTGGTGCTAGTTGAAAAAATGGATGCGGATTACCGGGGTAGCACTAGGTCTGCAAAGGTTAATGACCATACGCATCCCCATTAGAAAGAAAGAAAAAAAAGTAATAATTATTGCCCAATTTCCATGTTTTCCATGTTTAAAACGAAGTAAACTATCTGTTGATTAATTTAAAAAACAATGGGGTGTTTCAGCTTTCAAATTGCACAAACAGTAGTCAATAAAGAGTATTTTAAAATGTATCCAATTGGGTACACTTGGAATGAAGTGGTTAAAACAGTTTGAGGCTGGTTGGCGAAATCTATGTTCATTGTTACGCTTAAAAAATGATTTTCAATTTTTTCTTGGCACAATTTTACAGCCTTTTTAGGGCTTTGGGTACTTACAGATCTTATATTTATTTTCTAAAATTTTTGTAAGATTGGACATGTTGCTGGTCGATAATTAAAAAAAAAAGAATAAATGAAAATTTAAAAAAAGAGCTCGTGTTTAAGAAAAAGCTTTAAAAATCGCAAAAATCATCGTTGGAATTTGCGGCAGGACAAATTTGCAACCCTAATGCATTGACGAATCATTTTTTGTTCAAAAGATGTTATGCTATGCAAAGATCAAAATGAAAGAAAAGGAAACGAGCGCAATTACAAGAAGCATAATTATCGGAATAGAAGTGAGTAGAAATTAGACTTCCATGACCGAACATGCAAAAGAACAAATGATATTTTACTCCCCAGAGTGGAATAAAAATAGAAAATGTCATAAGTCATACCACAGAACACATACGAGAAACGATTGCTGGATTCTAATAGGCATATGTTCGAATTTATGGCTACCGCCGTCTTTTTGGTTGGGTGATTAAAATTCCATGAATAGCGGCTTTGCAATCAAGAGCAAAACAACAGGGCATTGATTCCGCTGAATATTGTGGGTGTTACATTATGATGATTACATGCAAACAGATCTGCCATTTATGTGGACGGGCAGACCCGTCATTTATAGAGATCAGGAGGGTCAATTATTCCCCCCCCCTCCTCTGGCGGGAGAAATATAATGCATTTATATGTACGTGAATGTATTTTGTTGTTTTTTTAATGCAATATACATAGAGTGCCGACAGGGTTGCGTAGTGGTAAGGCGCAGGCCTCGTACACCCAAGTTCGCAGGATCAAACCTGGCCCATGGCGGAGGATTTTTAAGATGCAGAAAATCGTCTGCGTCCATGTCGTATGATTATGCGGCATGTAAAAGCTCCCTTTCATAGACATTTGGCTTGGATGCTCTCGGCTAAATTAAATTCCTAGTGCAATCTGCATCAATGAGAGCAGAGGTTCCGCCATTTAGGGGAAACTGAGCGTCAAATTCTCAAAGTGGTAATGGCATCCGCCGACAGTGGAACTGCTTGAAAGAATGGATACCGATTTCCGGGAAATGCACTAGGTCTGCGGAATGTTACTAACCATATGCGTATCCGTTGGAATAAATAAATAAATAACATATACATAGAGTTTGTACGCTTTGCTTCCCCCCCCCCCCCCTTGCTTGAAAATTTTGAAATGACGGGCCTGGAGAATTGATCCCGAGAGGAAATGTAAACCCAGAATTTAAAACATCAACATTCAATAAAATATTTTTTAAAAAAGAAAAAAGTACACGTATAAGTAAATTACGTGTAAACCATCTATTTATCAGTTTAGGCTTACGTTTTAAATGTTTTTCGTTGGAGGAAATAAAATGAAACTTCATTAAGTGCTTTTATTCTAAATTCAAAGTGAAAATCATGCATTACATCTTCACTGAATTTCAATATCAGTACACACGCACATATAGTTCAACCACGAAGTTCTGATGCTTGGTGTCTTCTGCGCATGGCAGAAAAAGACGAATTCATTCGAGTTTTAGGCAAGTTCGTTTTTCAGGTGCGTTTATTAGCACGCGAATCGGAATGTTTGCTTCTCTGTTTGTTGAAAGCAAGCAAATTTTTCGACAGGCAGATAGTATTACTTCGGAAGAAATAAAGCATGCTAAACGAGCTAAAACGAGAACAGAAAAGTGCACATTCCTCATACCAGAGGTTAATCCCTTGAACATGAATGGATCCTTCCTTCTTGGCACTCAGCCAGTCAGAGCTCTTGTTTTGATGGTAGAACTGTACACACATACGAAACTTCATGCATCGCCAATGAAGTTAGATCACACATTTCCAAAAGAAGACCACACAAGTCCTCATAATACTTCAACAAATCAAAAACAAATATATGAGAACCAATGCGTAAATATATTTTAGAATAAAAATAAATTTTTAACGAGTTAATGTTCTTACTTTAATAAGAATAAGAACATCACACCATGTGTTGTATAATGTATGTAAATTTGTTTCTACGTTGACATTTTACCTTGTAAATACGTTTCTAAAAGCTATATTTTATTTAAGCGTTTATGAGACTCTTTTTATCTATCGCTATTATATTAAAACAATTTGTTGTTTAGGATTGGGTTCAAGAAAAAAAATTCATTTAGGCTGTTAAAGAAATAATTCAATATATGCGTTTAGTTTTTAACACAGAAATTGGTTAGTTCTCGCAACGTTCTATTCTTTGAAACTTAAAAGAAAAATATGTCATAATAAAATTGTCATCAAGAAGAGTTAACCCTTTATAAGGCAGTGTTCTAATAGCAGAATATTAAAATAATTTTCAGATTTAGATTAGTTTAAAAAAGCAATTCATACAGGTCATTGAATAAAATTACACGATCTTTACTTCCCAAATTTTGAGGAAAGGGGAGAGATATGCTTAATACATTTAAAAGATATATTTCCTTGTGGATATACTTCCCAGTCTTTACAAATTTCTAGCTAGCAGAGGGGGTAAAATAGCTAACTGTTAACGTTTATAAGTTCACGAGTTTAGTGGTAGGTATACTTACTACCGCCTTAAAAAGGGTTAAAACAATCGATCTAATTTTAACACATAGCTGCGGTTGACTAATATTGCCCTCCCAATCAACGAAACCAGATTTGTTATTTTCTGCGGTCGAGTTGGAATAAGAAATGAAATACCCTATGATTGTTAGACTTATGATCGAATTTAGCTCTATGTCACCCATAGGGATGGCTTAAATCTGCAGTCCCCCCGCCTTCCTCTTGAAAGAAATGAACCTACCTTGACTTTAAAAAATCAACTAAAACCTTCAAAACGAGAGTTAATAAAGTTAAAAAATCAGGCTTGTGCAGAATTTAATTTTAATATTACAGTAAAACCCCGTTATACCGCGCCTCAGTATACCGCGGAATCGGATATACCGCGGCGACTATAATGTCCCCCGGCGTTTAAACCACCCTTTATCATTGCCATTTAAAGGTGATTCCTTATTTACCACTATAAATAAATCCAGCTCGAGCACACATATATTCTAGCCAAAGAGCACCCATCCCCCCAACAGAGACATTAACAGATAAAGCCCTATTGTGATAGGCGTGATGTTATACATCCTATTGTGATGGTTTATAACCTGTCGCTCGATAGACTGATTGCGCAGCTGAGATGTGTGCTTCTTGCACAGCAATTACAGTGAATAAAATTACAGCAAAGAAGAAAATAAAAAAATATAAGAGTACTTGATAAAGTTAAAAATAATGCAACAAAAGCGAGTATCATTTCGAGAATATGGTTCCGCGGTATAGTTTCACTATACCACGGTTATGTTATAACGCGGGTGCCAAACATGTCCCCCGACACCTGCGTTTTAACGGGGTTTTACTGTATTTAATATTTAGTGTTTAATTTCAATATTATTTATACAGTTAATGCGATGACAAAGCAAATATTTGTCTAGGGCAGATTATGAAGCGATCGGTTTTTAAAAATGCATCTCATTTCATGAGTGGATGGAAAAAAATATATCGTCACAAAAATTTACTGATATTTTGCAAGAAAATTATAAAAAAATGCTTTTCGCTACAATATCCGTGCAAGGAAGAAAGCACAAATTGACAAAAAAATATTTTTTGTTTTGAGAATTTGTGCAATTTGTTTTGGAAATTTGTGTGCTTTATTTACGTTGTTTTTCCCTTGTCATACAGATATTTTGCTTTCGAGGACAGTAAAAAATATATAAAATGTAAAATTTTGCCGTCCTAGTTAGCTGCAGACTCTATCTTTCTAGAAATGTGGAATTTATGAAAAATACTATTGCTTTTAATTCCGCATAATTTTTTTTTCACTAAGTCAGTATTCTGTGTAACCCATAAGTTATACATACATCATGACGTTGCAATAAAAATGTAACTTTTTATTCAAAGGATCGAAAACATTGACAAAATTTAAGCCGAACGAATTATTTTTAGATATCGGAAGTTAACTACAAGCCCGTGACTTCCGAAAAACCATTATGCTGTCATTAGATTGAAATAATGAGCCATCTTTTTCGACATGTATAATTTTCTACACAAATGGTTCTGTAACAGCGGTCACGTTCGTAAATCGCTGGAAACCTCATTTTACGGTATGTATTATTCGAAGCTGAATGGATATTCAAACTACGAAAATTCACAAGAAAATTGTTTCGAATAGGCTTTTGTTAAATATTACTTTCTCTCTTCTCCCAGAGGGCATGGCGTAAATTAGTTTTTAATAAGCATTAATCTTGCATAAGCTAGAGCAATGCTACTTCTTCCACCGGTAATGAAATGTGGTATTGGATTGAAACTGCGGGAACGTTGAACCATAAATGCTGATTTGCATGGAAGATGCATTGGTTGGTTTAAATATTTTATTTTATTTATATTTTTATTTTAGTTAATTATTTTTTACTTTTATCGTAGAAGACATCTGATTAGCTCTGATTTAAAACCGACATAGTAACATTAAATGTTGGGAAAATATATAAATATCACTCGGATTGTTTACATGAAGGACGTCAGATCTACGTGAACCTTCGATTTTGATTCGTTATAAGCAACAATTCCGATGGTTTGAATTGTCTTACAGATTTCAAAACCGATATCCGGTAAAAAAAATTTCAATGACCTTTAATAGGGTGCAAAACTCGAAAGGATATACTATCTATAAGGGATCATCTATATATGATGTCCCGCTTCGAGGGGGGAGGGGGGTCTGCTGAAGTGGGACATATTGTGACAAGGGGGGGGGGGAAGAGTCAAATATATGGAAAAAAATGCGTGACATCATTTATGAACGGGCGCTAATAAGCAAATTTTATACAATTCCGTAGGGCTCAAAATTTTTAATTCGAACGGTTCGGAACTAATATAAACTAGTACTTCAATTTACGACAATTTTTGGGTGATAATAGTCTCAATTTGTATAAATCGGAACTAAAATACGGTTTGGTATGAAGAGCACGCATACATACACAGATATGTATACATACACACTTTGTCTATGAAGGTTTTAAATGTTTATCACTTAAAAAGTCATTACAAAGAAGTTTTCGCATGAATTAACGAATTCATACAAAATTGGCCGTTTAAGAAATACTTATTCTAAACGTTTACGAAACAGGCATATCTTAACGAGTTTTAATAGAATGTTATTAACCTCAAATACAAAAATGCACTTCAAAATTTATTACAAAGTCAAACAGGAAGCTAAATTACGAATTTAATTCATTTCGAAAAAAAATTATTATAGAGCATTTTAAAGAGTTAAAAATATTGAATTTTTTTTCTCGTGTAAAATGCAATTAACATATCTTCCCACTTACCTTTAGTAGTTACTGTGCCTTAACCATTCAAAGCAAAATTGATAAGCATATCAAGTGGGCTAATGTAGATCTGTTAGAGTACAGATTCTGCACCGTGTTGATCTTACGTGAACATCAATTTAGAACGAATCTGAGAGCTTTCCGCAGTTGAGCAAGCGATCATTGAATCGCATAACACCATTCGAACATCTGTCAGAGAATGTTGAACGTAATATCGACTGCAGTACAAAGAATTTTTTCTGCAGTTTCATTTCAAATCAATTTATGTCGTCTTCCTAATAACACACCCAAATTGTCGGTGTTTTTCAAACTTAATAAACATTTTACATGAGCTCGAAGTTCGCAGCCGACTTAACTTGATGCTGGAAGCATCTAAATAGAATAGAATGGAATGGAAAATACATGAGGCTTGCCCTCTACGCGCTTGGCCCCACTTTCATATAATATTCACAAATGTAGTTGAAAAGCCTACAGACATTTAACAGAAAAAAAGTAAAATTTGACTTTTCAAAATTAAATAAATCACGCAAGCGAAATTGAAGAAGCTAATTTAAACAGGCAAAACTGATTCTGTTGTTGTTGTTTCTAATGCCACTTGGGTATCCAAGCTCCCCCTCGCAGAGCGACCAGGAATTAAGGCTGTAAGGAGTGCCTTCCGATTATAGATGAGCACCACAACGGTGGAAATACGACAAGGTTCAATATGTTTTTGGATGACATCAAATGGTACCAACACAAATAAGCCACCTTCTTTTTTTTTTGACCTCAGAGTGAAGGAAAGGAAAATTCTCCACCTCCGGTGTCCTCGGAACTTCTTCGAGACTTCAGGGTCCACGGATTTTACATACACGTATCCCCAAGCGTATATGGTGGATCTTCAGCGGGTCGGGTATCGAACACCCAATCTTCCGGTTGGAAGCGGGACATCCCAACCACTAGGCTACCACTATCACTTTGATTCTTGTTCCCGCGCTCGTTTTGGCGTATATAGACCATTTTGACCCTGAAGACTGACCTCTTATGCACTTTTCGGGCTTATCTCGCTGGGGACCTGCGGGTTTAAGTAGGATCTGAACTACTAGGAAATGATCGTAAGAAGCGCAATGCCGATCGAACCTCTATGCCCTTGCCGGGATTCGAGCCCAGCACCAAGGAGCGGGAGTCAGTGGAATCTCTAATGGTGTTTGGAGCCCGCTTTCGATCTTACATTCAAACCTTTCTAAATTTTACGAAAATACCATGCATTGATTGAAACTTAAATATAATTCCTTCATTGCAGTTTAACCCGTTCACGAGGATTTGGGCTCATGGGGACCCCAGCACTTCCAACTGGTTGTCAAAAGTGGAATCGTTTGTTGGGAAAAAAATAATATAATAATAATAAAATAAATAAAATTGATCAAGAAACTGCAGAATAAGCATTGATTCCTTTCAATAAAACGAACAGAATATAGAATTAACTTTTTAAGTAATAGAACCACATTAATACGGGTTATTATAGCATGGATCCAGGCCATAACAGGGTATGTTTCGATAGGACACAGTGCAATGGTTAAAAAGTTTCCTCGTACTGAACTAACATACTAAATTTAAGTGGAGTATGTCACCAGTAAAGGACGATGTGTATTGCGTTCACTTTAACAACAATCACTTTGCATGGTATTTTTACCCCTCAATTTTGATGTAAACTCTTCGTTTGTTATTATACTTAAATAATTATCTAATTTAATTTTATATATTTTTTTAATTTTTTTAAGGCGTACAGCAGCTTTGAACAGGATTTAGACTTAAAACAACAGGCTTAAGTTTATTTCAAAATTTTTTCGGTGTAGAGTTTTTTAGGGGAACTGCTTTCCGGGAAGAAAAATAAGGGATTTTGCCTTGAACGATAGTGAATAGGAGGCTGTAGTGAATAGAAGAAAACCGGAAAAACATTACGAGGCAATCACAAAAAGGATTATAGAATGCGCCGTGACGACAATTTCCCTCTCTCGCTTCCGAAGGAAACGACTTTGTCTCCGAGATCAGAACAGAGAAACCATCTGATTTCCTGAAGGCAGCAACTTTAGGGTCGACGAGTTACACCGAGTGACGAGTTACCAGCAGACGCAATTTACTTGAAACTTAAAAAAAAAAGTCTAATGGATAATGAAAATTTACATTCACTAACGGAAACTTTTACGAATTTAAATTTAACAATGAAATTTAATTGTCATGTAATGCTAAAAATAAATATCAATTTGTTTGTAATTCAATGCTAAACTAAATGCTTTTTTAAACTCTTTAAAATTTCCCAAACTAAGTAGTATACAGTTAATCATTGACAGACAAAACTAGTGTATTTGTATTATATTTTGCGATATAAATTCTTAAAAGCATTGTTGAGTTAATTAGTTTGCATACAGCGGCATTAATTGTGAGCAATTAGTAACTGGATTAGTCATAAGTAGTTCTTTCGTTTAAATTATATTACAATTAGTTTTTAGAAAAGTAATTCTCTTATGGGAACATAAATATAGCATTATTGTTTTTCAAAATTTGAAATAAATATTTAACTAGAAACGTAGTTTGTTACCTAACCATTTTTCAAGAACTCCTTTAAATTAGTTTTACTAAAACCAATTAATGCTTCCTTTTTCTTATAACTGAACCTTATTTTATTTACTTCTTCCTTTTGTCAAAAAATTTTGCTACTGTTTTTTGAAGGAAAAAAATGCGTGGGAGCTATACAAACACAATGAAGAAGCAATATTAAAACTACGAACAACTCCTCTAAAACTGCGGACGAAATCGACTCTGCCTCTTCAAAACAATTTTTTTTATCTTATCTTAATAACTTTCTCCTCCATTCATCGGACTATCAATAGAAAAAAAAAAAAAAAACAACCTACAACAGCAGACTCTCTTCAATTGCTAAAGTTTACCAGTGCATACCCCTCCGCGAAAATCCGCCTCCGCTAAATCCATTGTTCAGAACTTTCAGGCGACGCAAGCTCCGTGTTTCTCCAGTCGCTGATTGGTCCGGCTATCCGGCCACCCCTTTCCGTGCCGGACCGACGCAGTGATTCCTACCTGACGTATATATAAGATCCGAAACGGTCTTGAAGCGTTCTCTAAAAAGTTTTCGTTTGCCGGAAGACATCACAGACGATTTCTGCGACCCCCAAGACCTTTGCAGCCTTTTCCGCCGAAGAGTTTTCTTCGATTTCAGTAAGTTTGTTTTTAATTCGAAATTTTTTCAGGAAGTTGTTGCTTAGAATTTAGAATTTTAAAAATTAATATTTCAATAAAAATTAAAATTTTTTTAGAAAATTCAACGGTTTTCTCGTAAAACGAACACTTTGCAAATGAAGCTTAAACAATAGGAAGGAATAAAATAAAATATGTATCTTTCGTATGATGATCTTTGCTCATTATATTAAACTAAAAGTTACCAATACTATTTTTTGACTAAGATGATAATAAAAAAAAAGGCTTTCAATGTCAGAAATTTGTACAATTTATCACGTTTATTAATTCTAATCGAAGAGGGTTTATTGCATGGTGAAAAGCATATTTCTCATAAAATGAGCTTTTTCCTATATATATACATACATACATACATACATACATACACACACACACACACACACACACACACACACATATATATATATATATATATATAATGGATAGATAGATTAGATAGATTATACGATTTGCACAAAACGTATATTTTTACGTCAGATTATAGTTCGCAAACGGACATTGGTTTTAGTAACCTCTCGCTCGGCAAATCCACCATTCCAATTCATCACCTAATTCCAATTTTAACAGTAATAAGAAATTATTTCACGTTAAGAAAGCACAAATGAGCATTAAAATGCACATATGTTTCGGGATTACTTGGAATCCCTTTTTCAATGCGACAGGGAGCTTCTAGATGCAAAAACATCCGTGAAATAATTTTTTATTACAGTTTTCCTTAGCACAAAGTTAATTTGTTATTCCAATTTTAACAGTTTATATTAAGCATCAAATAACATATTATATTAAGAAAGAAATTTGTTCTCTAAAATATGATTCGACTATGAATATTTCAAGAGATATAGAGAAGGATATTCACCCCGAGTGGTGTTCACCCCTTTTTTCGGGGAGCGTTAGGTGGTGAAACTCAAAATGAGATAAAGGGATGTTGAAAATACTTATATTTGGATCATACAATTTTACTGATGCTATTTCAATTCATAATCGAAATGAAATTTTGGGGGATTGGAGGTTGAACTACTCAACCCTTAAGTCATACTGCTAATTCTAGTATGTGGTTATAAACAGGTAAGGGGTGTTATAAAAAAATCCCTCCTTCCTCGCAGGAGAAAATTCTAAATGCGCCTTTGACATTATTAACCAGTGAAATTATAGTCATTCATTTTTGAATGAGTTTTATTTTTTGGTTACAGTTATGTTAACTACTAGTTAAAGATTTAGAATTTTTGTCGTCATTGATCACAACTTTGCTTGTTCCTAATGGAAAATTGGGCTTAAGTTGTCTCTCCTCACATTCAGAAAAAAAAGGTTATTTATTTTATCGTAACTACTGTATTTGATCTTGCTTTGTATTGTTCTGCAATATTATAAACAATTTTAGGGAAAGATATTGAATATAAAAAATGAACTTTTTACTTTAAAATTATCCACAATAATTTATTTCGATTTCCGTCTGGAAAAACATTTTTTTAATCAGAAATTTTCGACTTTTGAAAGAGTTTCAAAAGTAAAGAGGCCAGTCACGGTTAAAATCAATATTTGATTAAACGTTTGTTTTGTCATGGGTTGACTTAAATCGGATTGAACCATACATTTTGTTGATCGCAACTACAATTATTTGTTGCTTATTTTTGGTTGGTTGAATAATTTAAATTTAATGGCCCAAGAGCTACTTTTGGATATACTGGGCCAACCATTTTTCCTTTTGAAATTCAATTTTATGATTTATATTTGTGGAATACATGCCAAAACAGATTAGATTTTTCATAAATCGAGACGCGAGACATAAAACAATCCGAGTCAATTATACTCGTAAAATTTAAAATGAAAAAAAAAAACAATGATTAAAAAACTGATTTTTGTAAATTCATGTTGGAATTACTAACTAATCACCAAATCATCGGTATTGATGTTGCAGCATTTATGTTTAAAACATCAAATCCAATTGTTGGTAGGGAAAACAGAAAACCTTACAACCAGAGCTCGAAAATTATATTGCCCGACATGCCAGAGGCATGTAAAAATTCTGATCGAGCAAAACTCTTCTACCCTTACATGCCCGGTAGGGCATGTCATTTTTTAATCCAATATTTATTTCCAATACTTTATTATCTCGTATTTTATTGAAAAATCACCGCATCCTTACTGGAGATCAACATTGACATGTTGACGGACATGCATGTCAACAATAAAATTGGTAATACAAATCAATTTTTCAAATTATGACTTGTAACGACTTATGATATAATATTTATATGTAATTAATTTTTTAAATGGGATTTAGATTAACGTTAAAATAATTCTTGATTCAGATATAAAGCTGTTAGTTTATTTTTTTGTCTGGTTAATGTTATACCGCAAATTCAAATGTTTTTATTAATATGCAATAAAACAACTTTTGGGCACGTAAAAACTTTGCTCGGACATGTATTTTTCAGAATGAACATGCCCGACAGGGCATGTAAAATTTTAAAGATTTTTCGAGCCCTTACAACGAAAGGGCAAAACCTGTCACATTTCATCTAAGTTTTCCACACTTTAACACAAGTTATTATATCATAATATAGTTAAAACAGTTTTTGCGGTTTGATGTGACCAAACATTTTGATTAATCCTTCATTGAACGGAATGATTACCTGTAAAGATGCTTAATACATTAACAAGTTACACGCTGTCACGTGCAAGTGTTTCCTTGAACATTTCCTAAACCGCAATAAATCTGTGGAAACACTTCGCGCTTGATTCACGCAATGTTTAGTAGTACAATGCGGTAAAAGCTCTTAATTTGATAATAGCTTATGCTTGAGGTTTAAGTTAATCCTTTTTGAGAGAATTCAGATTTTGAGCAATAGCGCATGTTCTATTCAGTCTAGAATGTTCGAAGAAGTTCTATCTCAAGCATTTTTTATCAATGATTTAAAACTTTAGAAAGTGAAATTATTTTTTCTATTTTTTCTTTTCAAAATAAATCTTCAAATTGGAATTAAGAAAAAAAGTTCTTTCAAATTTTTGAATGGGGCTTCGTGCGTTACCATTCAGTGAAAATGATTGAATAGTGTGCCAAATTGTATTTCAATCCACCAATTGGTGTTGTCTTTGTATGTGGAACATACGAACAAACATATAAGCGTACAAACAAGCAAATAAACACTCACATAAAGGAATTTTTTCATATTATATATATGTATATATATATATATATATTGAAATATAGATATAAGTGAAAAGAAAATGAAAGTTCCGGGACATGTAAACTGACATTAACGAAACGTATAAATTGCTAATACAAAAATTAAAAGTCAAAAAATAAGAAACAAAAACAAAAACAAATAACTCTCCTCATCAGTGGGCGGGGAGCATAACGTATTCATAAGAAACCAAGAAAAATAGTCCTACAGGTTTCGGAATG
The DNA here is from genome assembly GCA_038502835.1 of Octonoba sinensis. Lineage (NCBI taxonomy): Eukaryota > Metazoa > Arthropoda > Arachnida > Araneae > Uloboridae > Octonoba > Octonoba sinensis. Next base: position 20,241,804 of record CM076601.1, on the reverse strand, counting down.
CGTCGCAGAAATGGCATGTAAAAGGAAGTATTGTAAATAAATTAAAGCGACGATGTTGCGATAAATTGAAAAATGTGGTGGAGGTGAAAAAACTGATGAGGAGAGTTATTTGTTTTTGTTTCTTATTTTTTGACTTTTAATTTTTGTATTAGCAATTTATACGTTTCGTTAATGTCAGTTTACATGTCCCGGAACTTTCATTTTCTTTTCATTTATATCTATATTTCAATATATTAAAGTTCGCTGCATAGTGCTGCATTTGCGCCTGGCACTAACTTTGACAATTTCATATACTTAACAACTTTCTACGCCTGTATATCTCTACTAATAATAAAGCAGTAAGTATGTGTGTGTGTCTGTGTACGGCGTAGGGCCCAGACCGTCCAGCGGATTTTCATGAAATTTGGCACGAAATTAGTTTGGAACATCTCTGCTAATAATAAAGCAGTAAGTATGCGTGTGTGTCTGTGTACGGCGTAGGGCCCAGACCGTCCAGCGGATTTTCATGAAATTTGGCACGAAATTAGTTTGGAACATGGGGGTGTGCACCTCGGAGAGTTTTTCCTGAAATTCGAAATTGTTCTTCTTTTATTCCAATTTATAGCCGAAAGTTTCATAAAATAGTCATTTTCTATAGGAAGGAATTATCGCATCGTATCGAGCTTGATACCGTTGAAAAGCGCGTGAAAAACTACCCCGGACAGAGTTTCGCTCTACGTGCGAAAATTCGAAGCCTCTAAATTAACTAGAAAAGAAGTTATAAGCATTTTTCTCTGCAGTTCAAAATTATTTTTTCACGGTAATTAACTTTAATTTTAATTGTTGCCATGCCGACTGACTCTTGATCCTTTTTAGCCTACTTTCCCGTAAAAGTAAAAAAAGATAATAATAAAGCATGAAAGAAGGCTTAATGTATCGTGAAAATATCGTTAAAAATCAAGATAAGTCAAATAAGTGAAGTAATTAAATAAAGATTGAAAAATAAAAAATTTGAAAGTAGGGTATTGAGATGGGGAAAAAGTGTGTCTGTCGGTCTGTCGGTCTGTCGTCTGTCTGTCTGTCTGTCGGTCTGTCGGTCTGTCGGTCTGTCTGTCGGTCTGTCGGTCTGTCCCCCCGTAATAACTTTTGAACGAATTGTCCGATTGGAAAAATTCTTTTTGCATTCGAAAGATCTCGGCGAGGACATCTCATTTCTATATTTTGATTTGAACAATTTTTTGTTCAATTTTGAACAGTTCAAAAAATTTTAACATTAGCGCCTATGGGCGAAAATGAAGCAAATTATGTAAACTCTGGGTACAAGATCCAAGTTCCAATGAACAAGCTCACTGGAAGAAGTTCTTGGCGTGAAATATTGATTTGAACAATTTTTGTTCATTTTTGAACAGTTCAAAAAAAAAAATTAACATAGTGCCTACGGGGAAATTTCAATCCTATATAAATCCTGATCTAACGGGCCGATTTGCTTGGAACAAACTTTATTAGAAAGCTCTTATGACGTAGAACATGTACACATAAAAAGTTCATCCAGAACTAACGAGCCTATTTTCTTATGAAATTTTTTGATCGGGATTTTCAAGAATATTTTTGAATTAATGAAAGATTAAATGATTAAACAAAATAATGAATGAATAAATGAGTGAATAAATACATGAACGACTGAATAAATGAATGATTGAACGAATCTATATTAACCGTTGAAAAAGGCATATTTGAAGCAATTAAGAACTAAAGCTAAACCAGAAAGAGAGAGAGATAGCTAGATTATAAATTTGAAGCTGGTGTATACGGGAAAGTAGGCTCGTTTAGTTCTAGACGGAACTTCTTGTTATTTTAACGAATTAAAATTTATTGCTTGCGGTTTTTAGCATTTTGAGAAGCAGCCGATTTTTAATTTATTTATTTCTTTTTTTGGATTTTGATTATTATTTTTTTAAAACGAATTAAAATTTATTTCCTGCGTCTCACAGGCGATTGATAGCTTTGTTTTGATTTCCTTATTTTGACATGTATTTTACGGGACTATTTTCCATACGTCACAGGGGTTTTTAAAAGAAATGTTATCCTTTATAGCGATGTTTGTTATTCCAGCTTATTATTAATATTTATACTTTCATTTATTTACTTTTTTTCCCCCAGTGAATTAGCACATATGTTATTTTCCTATTTGAGCTCGGATGAAAGGTTTATTCCGCTTTCAAATCTTTGCTTGCTGCTGTTTGTTTCTGCAGGCTACAAAATTTCGTCTTTCTGTTTTAAGCCGGGTCCAGACGCTACGTTTTGCACAACCTTTTTTCTGCGCAGTTCAACACATTGCAGATAAAACGTTGCGTGTAGATTGGAAAAGTGCGCAGTTTTGAGTCCGGTGCGAAGACTGTACAGTTGCAGCGATAACTGAGCTAGAAAGCATATGTCTTTGAACTGTGCAGACAAATCGGCACATGTAGACGGTAGCACCCCTTTCCGATTCATTTTGTTTCTCAGTTTCAATTCGTCAGGCGACAATGGCCGACTTTCGGCAATGTTCTCGGGAGTTTCTCACAAAATTTATTGCATTATGCGAAAGTTTCCCACGCGTTTGGCGTGTAAAATCCAAGGAGTATAGTGACAAGGATAAAAAGGGGGAGGCTTATGAGAGTTTAGTGGAAAAAATCAAAGACATTGATGCAACCGCAAACAGAGAAACATTTGTAAATAATTAATTCTTTGAGAAGTGTTTACCGGAAATAATTGGCAAAAGTTAATAACTCGATTCGATCTGGGGTTGGAGACGAAATTTACAAGCCATCTCTCTGGTACTTTGATTTGTTACATTTCCTAAATGATCAGGAGACACCAAGGCAGTCTAGGAATACCATGGATGAAAATAAAGAGGTTGCAGTTGTCGAACCACCAGAACAGGCAACAAAAAAATATTTATTTTATGTAATCATTTGACCACTTTGAACGCCGGGTTCTTCTGAGACGTTCCAGTCTTTTTTTTTTAACATGAAACCATGTCATAATTGACCAGAATAGTACCTCCTTCATGACGATATCGCACAAAACTGAGTGAAATATACAGATATCTCTGCACTATGTAGACGCATAAAAAACTGCAACGTTTTCATTTAGTCTTAAGACTGCGCAGACAAAAGGTTGTACAAAACGTAGCGTCTGGACCCGGCTTTGTCAATAAATAATAGATAAAAATTAATTGTACTAAAATTTTATTAATTAAAACTATTCTAATTTATTATAATCTTGCTTTTTGTGTGGGTACTTGAACAAAACAAACAAAATGCGTTTTTTTTTTTTTTTCAAATATTTTCTTTTTTGTTTTATTTCGTTTCTTTCTTTCCTTTTTCCTTTTTTATTGTGTGTTTTGTAAAAAAAAAAATGCTTAAATGTGTAGGATCTCCGGCTGATTGCCGTGGGCATCTAATCTTTAATTATATGGAATGCTATACATTTTAATAAAATAACATAATTTGCACCTAAAAAAGTTATCACTATATACACAATAGCAAACCGACTGGTCTTTTCATTTTTTAACACGGGCAAAGCCGTGCGGGTACCGCTAGTATATATATATATATATAGAGAGAGAGAGAGAATATGATTTGCACAAAACGTATTTTTACGTCTGATTATGATTCGCAAACGAACATAAATTTTAGTAACTTCTCTCTCGTCAAATCGAACATTCAATTCCCCACCTAATTCTAAGTGTTTTGGTCATCTTCAACGAAGTGACCATCTGTTTTCATTTTATTTAGTACACATATATGATTCCACCCAAACTTATTTTTTGCGTCACCGCATTCATAGATTCAACTCTATCGACACTACTAAAGGTTTCTTATCTTTGAAGCACATTCAGGTGTTATATGGAGGGGGATATCCAATAAATCGTTACACAAAGCCAGAGAAATAACGATTTATTGGAGACTTCAGACAAGTCACCTTCGTTGGTGACATTAATGTCTTCCCTCAAATGAAATGCTTTAAGGCTTTTGTCTAATACTGAGCTGCTGAATAAAGAGGAATATTATTGTATGAAGCATTTTTCTGCTAATGTAACTGGCATGATTGTATACACAACCATAAAATGTTAGTTTTGATTGGAAAAAAAAGCCGGATGGTGACCGTGATTAAACTTATCAAGGCAAAAAAATAATATTTACTGCCAAAAATATTCCGCTCTGTAATTGGCATAAGATACACAAGAAGAGATGAGGAGCAGAATGTTTTGCACCCCGGTCGCTGATCCTCCGCGGCACAGCGACTGTCACACATAGAAATCCTCTTGCGGGCAGTTTTTGTCTGCAATAACAAGAACTTTCCTCTAGAACCATACGAGCCTTCCTTTCCTTATACATCAACGTTAAATTTATAATTTATCTATCTCTCTCACGTTCTCATTTAACTTCAATTCTTAATTACTTCAAATATACCATTTTCAATAGTTAATGCATATTAATTCACTCATTCATTTAATGGTTTATTCATTCATTTAATCATTCATTCATTCACTCATTCAGTTATTTATTAATTCACTCATTTACTTATTCAGTCACTCACTCATTTACTTATTCAGTCACCCATTTATTTATTCAGACACTCACTCATTTATTCATTCAGTCACTCACTCATTTATTGATTCAGTGACTCACTCATTTATTCATTTAGTCACTCACTCATTCATTCATTCATTCATTTTTTCACTCATACGTTCATTCAGAAATATACTTAAAAAGCCTGATCAAAAAATGTCATGAGAAAATAGGCTCGTTAAGTTCTGAATGAATTTGTTACCTGTACATGTTCTACCCGTCATAAGACCTTTCCGATGAAGTTTTTTCGAAGCAACTCGTCAGGTTGATCAGGATTTATAAGGAATTGAAAACTCCTTGTAAACGGTAATGTTTAACATTTTTTATCCGTTCAAAATTGAACAAAAATTGTTCAAATCAAAAAATATTCCATGTCGAGAGCTCCTTCAAGTAAGCTTGTTCAAAGGAACCTCGATCTTATGTCCAGAGTATATAATTTGCTTCACATTTCCCCATAAGCGCTAGTGCTAAAAAATTTTTGAACTGCTCAAAATTGAACGAAAAATTGTTTAAATAAAAGAAAATAATATGAAAATGAGGTGTCCTCGTCGATTTATAGCGAAATCACTCGAAAGGTTCATTTATTTTGAAATTATACGTTCGATTACGAAACCACTCGAGAAATTTACACGATAGGTGATCATTCGATCATCAGAAACAGCTGATAGACGATAATTTGATTTTGAAAATCTCTCGATTACGCCTCAGAGTTTCAGAAGTGCGTACATTGAGGATGCGGTTTCGGTGTAGAATTGGGTACCCCTTAGTTTGGCGTTATATTCTGGCGATACAATTTAATTTCTGGTTAGGCACGGACATCTTGCTAGTCACATCTTGGCGGCAAAAAAAAAATCGCCAAAAAATCAAGGGGTACCCGATTATAAACTTTTACCGAGGATGCATTCGCGCCAAACGTACGCCGGCAACGAAACTTTTATTGTGCATATACATTATACACGTATATTCACACATTTTTTTGTTAGAATAATTATTTTGATCAATGAACAAATGAACAGCATTTTTGACAAAAAATCAAATCGTTTCCTCCAGGAACTATTTTTACAACTACACTTGAATACATCGAACGTGAGCAAGAAAATTTTACATTGAAAGTTAGAACTATAATTGAATAAATATAAGTGATTAAAAATGTTTTAAGTAACACGGTTTTACTCGTTTTTCATAGTATAATTTCCTTTTTTTTTTTTTTCTCCCGGCGCCTCTTCCGCTGCGTCGCAGTTTCTTTTTTCGCCATGATTGGAGTATTTTAAAATTCAAAATATCGTCGCATTATCCAAACATTGCAAACAAAGCTATGGTTGCCATTCGACAAATAATTATTCTGATCATTTCCTCAGAGCCAAAGTTATGATTTTTTTTCCTAATTAACGTTATAATGAATTATAAAATGGATGGAATATTGTATTGACCTCGAAGATAAGCTTGTGTGCGAAGTTTGAAGATAATTTATGCAGTAATAGTGGTCGAAAACCGCGTAACAAACTTCTGTGACAAATCAAAAATAAAACCGTTTAAAAATAGAACTATTCGAGGAAAAGTCTTGAAATTCCGAAACACGTATTTTCAGTTTTCAACGCGAATCTGTCCTTAATTTTACTGTAAACATTTACCATTTTTTACAAGGGTTTATAAAAAATAACTTTAAATTTATTAAGAAAAGACTTGTATTTCTTACACGTTATTATTATTAATATTTTTTTACTAGAAATGGTTTTAATCGAGTTTATTCCTTTATACAATATTTCAAACAAGAAATAAAATCTGAACCATTACATTCGAAAATCTTTTTATATAAGAAAACTAAAAGGAGTCTAAAATTTTCCATTTAAACAAAGTGCGCTAAAACGGGAAAAGTTCAATTTAAACCAAACCAATATGAGAGCTTAAAAGGAATATTTATCTATACAGAACTTTTATCTTTACATAACTGGCCAGATTCGGAATCGCTTCTAGACGATAGGGACAAAGATAAACTTCTAAATAAGTTTCTATATCCGACAAATAGGCGACACAAAAGTCGCAGTTGAAAGCCATTATAAAGATTTGTCTAAGTTCAGAATTTTACAAAAAGCTATAAATTTCTTCGTAGTCTCGCTTCCACACTACTGTTTATGATTGAAAATTTACTTTTCATTTTTTTACTGAGTATCTAGAAAGCTAAAACTACAGAAAAATAGAATATTTTAAGTGGCCAAAGGGGCGAGCTCCGAAAAATGCAACTTTTTACTGTGTTTTCTATTAGACTTCCAGATGAAAATTCGAATCAATTATTTTTGTAAAAATATGCAGCATTAGCGGTTCTTAATTTGGTTAAGGGTGCACTCATATTAATTTCGTTACTATTAGTATGTTTTTCAGGTACAACTACATATCAGAACGATACAATATGAAAATAATAACCATCAGTTTGCAATGTATGTCTTTTTTTTTAATATGGGAAGGAAAGGTTCTCAATTTATATATATTATTTCTCTAGTCTGTTTTCTGTCGCTCCGCGATATCTTTCTTATTCTTTTATAAAATTCCATGAGATACCCCTCATTTTAAAGCTGATTGTGCCAGATAATGAAGAAAAATAGACCCAAGGGCTAAAAATGTACCCCTTCTCTTAAATTTGGGATTTAAAATAATGTAGGAAGAGCTCTTTTAATGGATGCCAAATGGGTGTTGTGTATGCTGGCGCCATCTGTTATCAGGTAAACAAACAAGAAACTCTTCTGTTTTTATTGTCTAGAAAGTTGGAAAGTTTCAGCTGCGTCTGTGTGTTAAACTTATTCTGTCGTTAGGCTCTACACATTCATTTACATTATGAATGTATAAATTCTCACCAATCAACAGTAACTATAGTTAAAGTAATGGGACTGTTTCGTTATTGTATTTGAATGCTCTGTACATTAATAATAAAAATAATTATCATTATTATTGTGATTGTTTTATTATTTTGAATATCTAAATAATAGTGGAAAATAACTGTAACAGCTATTTGTACTGATGTGTTCAATGACATGCCTTGTTTGTACCAACCCCCGTTTACTTTTTTCTATTCTTTTCATAATGTCCTTTCGACCAAATTAGTGCGGAATTCCGGACGGGTCGACTAGTAATTTTTCCTATAGCTTAAGATTTTTTTTTTAAATATTGAAGAGAAATAAATTTTATTTTGTTACTAATAAATAAAAGTGCACCATTAAATTTCTGCACCGACCATAATAAATCAGTTGCAACAGCAGTGAATGCTGTACTTACAATTAATAATACCACTTTTATTGCTCTTTAAATTCTTTTTTTATTAAATAAATTCTTTATTTGGATTAATTTTTAGTCAAGATGGAGGCTGTATTTTGATCATGCAACGGAAGTTGTGCACTCAATGTACGACACCGGGAAGTTAGATTTTAACCATCGTTTGTAAGTAGTAAAAGAAAGACATTAAAATTGATGAATGATAATTTTTATTAAATCGTCTGCTTAAGTCTTATTTTTGCAAATGCATTTACTGATTTATTACAACGAATATAAAACAAATATTCTTAGAGTTAAACAGGTGTCTATAGTATGGTGATTAAAAATCTTGTAAAGCACGTGGACATTTTTGTAATTTATATATTTGTATTTCTTAATAATTTCATGCACTGTTGAGTACCACCTGTTATTACTGTGTTAAAATAGAACAATTGTTAAAAATAAAAGGAAGAGTTTGATTTTTAAAAAAAATTTAAAAGAAAGAAATGTTTCATTCCATCTGACTTATTTATCCTCTGCATAAATGCGGCACATAATAAAACATATGACAGTTGTAAAAATTTCCTCTACTAAGCTTAATTCCTTTTTTTTCCAAAAAAAAAAAATATTTGCAATAGTTCTAAGTTCTTGTCAATTTTCGCTCTTTTAGAGCTAGACTATTTAGTGTTGCCACTTGCAACATTAAGACAATACTTTATCGTAACGGTTCTTCCAATATTCAATTCAAAGTCTACTCTCAATAGACACAAAACACTCTTCTTTTTTGATGTTATTAGTATCCGTGTAGTTATTTGAGATGATTGCGTTCGATCTTGCATTTGAAATTTTATCATCGGATTCCATTTGAAATGCATGGTCGCTTCTGCCATTCTACAAGCTGAGGAGGAATTTACGAGCCGCGAAACTTTTCACCGCGGTTTTACACATGCGTCAATAAAGATTTCCCGCCGTCGGTTCGTTCAGCATCGAAGGTAGACTGATACAGAAGAAGGGATCTAAATAGTCTTTGTTTTGTGATAGAAATGTGAAACTATCAGTTTCCAAATTTTCCTTTCAAAAGCGATTTCTTGACTGCTATGATAAGATACTTGTTCTTACGGGAATAGACATTGAGTTGGAGAAAATATTTATGAAATAAAACATAGCTCTACTTCTTTATCTTAGAGTTTTTTCTCCAATTCATGTCGAAAGAAAATTGAATTTCATAACATATGGATTTTTGTTGATCAGATTTAGTCGAAACAAAAACTCAAAATGTACTTCGGAATGTCAATTTTAATGCATTCAAACATTTTTTTCTGATCATTTAAGTGCTTCAACATTTCTGGATAACTTTCAAAAGACACATTCATTTTATCCCTTTGGACTTTGAAATTGTTATGATGTCATTTAATTATTTATTTTTAAATTGCGGAAGTCTAATTAACTTCCAGAAAATTCTCATACGAAATTTAATCAACATCTCCGATTTTATAATAGACTAGTCTAAATCAGGTCTACCACATATAAGAAGTTAAAAAAGTGCAATTCCTGAACTATTGAAAAAAAAAAAAAAGAAATAATTAAAATTGGGGAAACTGAAAATTAAAAATGTAATTGTCATGAAATTAAAAACAAAGTTATGAATTCGCTTTGACCCAGAGGACCATGGTTTGTTGATTGCGTTTTGACGTAATATAGAACAGATAAATTCTCATTTACCTTTGTGGTACCCATAGTAACAATTTACTGCAATAGACGTAGTTTGTTACCTTTTCAGCTGCTGTGAAATCAGCACTGAGGTTTTCTATTTGCCAGTTTGACAAATATTTGTTTTCGCCTATGTACTTATTTTCTTAGATTTGGCACTGTATTCTATTGCTTTTTTTTGAATTTTCTACGTCCTTCAAATGCAAAGTACTACTACTATTGTGAGTTTTATGTGGAACACATAATTTCTTGCACTGACGTGAAGGGAAAAAATTCTTTGCAAAAAGCTTTTTACAGGAATATACTTAGCTTTCAAAATAAAAGCAACGCAATCGTAGCTGATTTCAAAATTAAGGATTTGCTCTCATTATAAAGGAGATGAAAAGAGCTTCTCAAAGAATAATAGTTAGTAAAAATTAGTCATGCGACTAATACATGTAATGAAGAAACATTCGACATAGTTTACTGTATACAATATTTACGGTTCACCTCTGACATATTTTAAAGCCAACAAGTTGCATTCTAATGAACATATTTATGCTTATAAAAGGGCTCTTCAGCTTCTAAACAGAACAAAGGACTAAGATATTGAATTTGTGTATTTTGAATTGGAGTGTTTTGAATTTTCGTATTGTTTTATTTACTTTCATGTGAATTAAAAACGAAACATGCATATTTCTTGAACGGTCTCCCTCGTGGTCAAAATGTTTAATGTATGAGTGTTTGAGGGTATTCAAAACTTGAAACAACTGATAAGGTACTAAATTCAGACATTCAGTAACTCAGCAGCATTTCCTATTTCAGAGCATGTCATTTGAATTAAAAGCGGAAAATGGTTCAGGTATCATTCATTACTACAATTCTAGAAAGATGTATGAACTTGTAATTTATGGTAACAAATCAATAGAAGCTATTGAAAGTTGGGTTTGTTCGATCATGGACATTTAATTGCAACACGTCACTAAGGGTAAAATATCGAGGCATTCTAATTTGATGCGTTTATTTATGCGTTTATTTTAAGCGTTTATTTATGAGGATTTGATATTACTTCAGAGCACATAGTTGAAACCCAAGATCATTTCATGTCATATTTTTGTAGTTCAGAAGTATTACTTTCTATACATTTTTATTTCTTTTGTGGTAGCCTTCCGTGCTACCATGCCACAGGTCCGGGGTTCGATTCCCGGACTGGGCAGGGTCGACTCAACCTTTCATCCCTTCAGTGGGGTCGATAAAATGAGGACCAAGCAAGCTTGGGAACTAAACACTGAGGGTTCCGCTTCAGGCCGACAACTTGACCGGAACATATGCTTCTGTCCCTCAGGGCCCTCGGTCTCGAAAACTGGGATAGGCACAGTAAGCCATGGCCCCCAATGGGCTGTCGCACCACTGAGTTTATACATTTTTATTCTACTTGTTTAGATGAGCACGTATCAATGCCCCTTATTTATGTTTATTTACTACTTTTTTAATTTCAATTTTATTTTATTTCAATTCTATTTGCTTATTTTTTACTTATATTTATTTATAATAGTAATGACAATATTATTATTGTATTTGCATTTTTATTTTCTCTTGATTTATTTTATTTTATTTATTTTTCAGTGCAAAAATACATTGCAAGTGCTAGCAAACGTACATCGAGTTGTATTTATCAAACTTTTCTCCATCTTTTTTTCTCCCAGATAAGGAGACAAACGAAATAATGAGACTCCAAAGTGTAAAAATCCTTTGGATTTATGGGGATAAAAAATACTCTAAAAATGTTTCTTTGAAATTAGATGTCAAGGAAAAAGAAAACACTCACTTCCAATATTTTTAGGAGAAAGGATAGAAGCGTTGAAGAAACAAGTGTAGTTCAGTTAGATGAAAGTAAAAATATTATCACGTACTTCTCACCAGTAGTTTCCAATATTTTTTTTGAAGAAATAAATGTTTGAAATATCTGAATCGCTCGGTAACAATTATTTATTTCCAAAGATCACGGTTCTAAAGATACATCAAAATAAGATTCATTCTTCTTAATAAGCATGCAAATATATTGTATTTAAATATGTAGATCTCCTAATTTCCCATGAAATTCGTGATTGCAATCATAATAGTATCATTAAGAGCGTTTGGATCTGTAATGTGTTCATATTGCTTTACATTGCAATCGTGTTTATTTAGCGTGGTTATGTTATAACTTTGTCATTGCATTAACCATTAATAGCTTATACGATCCACAAATGTGAATGATTTGAGACATAGAGTCTAGAAAGTGTAAGAATTACCAAAATCTCCCTCGCAATCGTCATGATCACAAAAGTTGGAAAGGACATACATGAATAAATGAAATAATAATAGTAAACGTAACGCTTCCTTTTAGGCATCATTTTAATTGTTCTAAATCTATCTTCACGCAAAAAAATAAAAAACATTTAATGCGACAGGTTTCATTGACAGGGTTGCCAAACGCCCCCTATTTTACGGGACAATCCCGTTTTTTGAGAAATTGTCCCGCGTCCCGGGGAACTTCTATGCGGAATGACAAAAGTTCTTGCCAGGTTGTTCGGTGCGAATATCGGATATCAGGTAATCCTTGTTTGATGGGTCCATACTGGATATCCGACTCTGACGTTAGAAACCTGTAAATTATTTACAGATTTTTAAACATCTCTCAGCTTTGCAATACGTAGAAGGATTGTAATTTACATTATATTTTTGAAACACTATAATTAATTACTTTTTACAAATCAAATTTGACATGCTGGTTATCCAGATCTTTCCTGGATTGGATTCCGGATATTTCAAAATCGGTCGGGTACTGGATATTCGATGTCTTCTGGGCGGACGATCCTAGCCCCATCCACCCCCCTCTTCAGGGTGCCCCTGCTGTCCCGTATTTGCAGTTTTTAAATTTAGCAACCATATCCATAACAGGTATGAACTTCAAGGAAAATTAAGATTACGCAGAAGGATAACAGGAATTCATTCTGGGATGTATTGCTACATAAAATTATGCTTTCCAGTTGTTAGTCACGCTGGGTCAAAGATTGGACCCTCCCCCCCGTACTCTTGATCCCGTCGTTCTATATTCTGTGCAATTTCAGTAGTCAGGAATAGCATAATTTGACAGAACTTCCTTTGCGTGAATGTATCTTGAAGACCAAAATAAGCCTCTTGACTGCTATAGCTTATAAACTATCATATATATATATATATATATATATATATATATATATATATTAGGGTGGGGGGAGGGGGGAGGATTCAGTTAAACCCGCTTAGCACTGAGTGTCTGCCAGGCAAAAAAAGGGGTTTCAATGCAGCAAGGAAAATGCCATCAAACTTGAAAGTTTGATGGTTAAACGTTTTCCCTTAATATCTCCTGTTCTAATAAAAGGAATGCAATTAAATTTGGTACACAGACTAATTTAAGCAGACTGAACTTATTTTCGTTCTTTTAAAACTTCAGAGTAGGTACTCATTTCGATATGAATACCGACATATTGAATTTTATCCCAATAATTTAGAAGGAGGCATTAATTGATGACGAATGACATTCTAGAGCATATAATGGCCGAGTAATTTTGAATGACTCCCTCCCCCCTCATATTTCCCTGGACATAAAGTTACTGATTGTTTGTAAGCATCGTAGAGTTAAATAAAAATAAAAGAAATAAATCAGCTCTCTCAGAGAAAAATCGTCTTGAAACAACTGCTTCTAAACTATAAAATGAAAGTGATTTCTGAAACAATTCTAGCAGGGGAAGAAAGAAGAAATTCTTTTTGGGCAAAGATACTTTTCTTTCTTACGTATTAAATTCTCAATTGGCTCTGACACACATTAGGCCGTCGATGACAAGATAATTCTTTCGGTTTTGAAGATTTCAGTGGTACATTAATGCCAAGAAATACGTTTAGCTTTCGTTTTAGAGGTCATTTAAATTGTTTGATATTGATTTAGCATAGAGTAAGGCTTGCAGAAGCTTTTTTCCGTCATTACTTCTCTAAGACATTATTAAGATTAAGTAAATAAAAAATGTATAGATAAACGCTTCTTAACCTATCAAGGAGGACCCAAAATTGACAGCGCATTCGTATTTTTGTGAATATATATATATATATATATAGATAAATATATATTTCAGTACTCCACTGATTAACATACAATATATGCATGTATTGTATCTGTATATGTATATGTGTGTGTTTTCTCAACGTATCTGAATGGTTCGTGAAATTGTGACAAGGGGAGGGGAGGGGTAACAAGAAGTGTGACATGCTTACGCAACACAGCGTGACATGTGACAAAGGGGAGTAAGGGGGTCCGTTGAAGTGTGACATTTTGTGACAAAGGGGGAAGGGGTGTCAGATATATGAGAAAACAGCGTGACATCAATTATGAACGGTCACTTTACGTTGTCTTTTAGCAAAATGTTAATAATCATTTTATAATCTCAAACTAATTGGTTGATAGACGTAGGCAATGTTTTTATGATCTCTACATTGCTGGAGAAACAGAAAGATTTCTAAGATTTTGATTTGTAAATTTGATAGCGAAAAATTGTAGGACCCAGTAATACCCCGTGTTAAACGACCGTAAAAGGTGTTAAGAGAAAAGTGAAATTAATAAATGAAAAATGAGAGAGCTAATGGAATATATGATGATGATATTTCTAAAAGCTATCGACTTACAGTCAATCATGGTAACTTTGAAGCATAGGGGTTGAATCTGAACCACACCATACTTTTTAGTATATTTGAGTTAATTTAAAAATTAAGAGTAGAAAACTGATTTTATAACCTATTTAGCTGAGTGCAGCACTGGACCTTCCAGTTTTGGTTTTAATCAAAAATTCTAAAAGATATAACGTGGTTCAAAATCACCCCCATTGGTTCAAAGTTACCATGAATGACTAGTAAAAGGGAAGAATATTTAAGGTAAATGACCCGGTAGTGGACACTTAGATCTTTAAGCTCCTAAAATAAGCGAATGTAACATTAGACTTGAATGAAATTATCGAACCTATAGCGAACGATTCCTAGTGCTGGTTAATAGAACTAAAGTTGGCGTGGAGCATCTATGCAAGTACATGGATCATAATATTTAATAGCTGCCTCCACAACGGTCACATTTGCTGCTTTTTACTAAAGCCGATCAATAAGAAGGTTAGGGATTTGGGGAAAATATATGGGAGAAAAGCGTGACATTATTTATGAATGGTCCCTTAGTCATTTTTAAAATGATTTCTCCAAGTTAACAGCATAAAATAGATGATATTCATTTCTGTCCACTACTAATGCAAATACGTGTCTTATGAATGTCCACTATAGATACAAATTAAGCGTTTAGTAAATTTGACGTAAAAATCCTAATTTTTCATCAAATGACATTTTATAGGTAATTAATTTTTAGAGAAATAGTTGGCGATTAAGCTAAATATGCAAATATTGATGTAAGTCCATTGAAAAAATTTTGCCACGTAAAAGAGTACGAAAATTTTCTTAACTGTGTTCACTACTGGGTCATTTTTTTCAAATCATGCTGATTTAACTTGTAAACAGAAAAAACTGCTGACTTAAGCTATAAAATATTTCTTTAGGCATGACAAAATATAGAGCTAATACGGTAAGTTATGGCAATATAGGCATAATATTAATCAAATGCGATAGGATTTGATGAATATCACACATTCAGGAAGCTATTGAATATGAAGAATTCGAAGAATTATTGAATCAGTTTAAAATAACTTAGTAAAACAGAGTTAGACAAATGAGAAAATTTTATGTCTGATTGACCAAGGTACATTAATGGACAATAGATTTCTTTGTTTCCGATAGAAGAAAAAAAAGTTTTTAAATATATAATAGCAGACGAAATAGTAAACTTTGCATTTTATGGCTTTACATCATTGTATTCCATATAACTTTATTTTTGGATGAACTCTGGTTTTTTTTTTCAATTTAATCATAAATCATTGTTTTAAAGCCAATAATATTACTTTAGACAATTTAAATAAATGAAGTCAATCTACGAAACTCAAAAACGAATCGTATCTAAAGGCCGGAAGAAAATATTTTCCAGAGCAGCAATTTTAAAATATCACAGTGAATTCATCTTCTTTCTTTTCCATTTGTCTCAATAAGGTAATGTAGTCTGTGCTTTATTTTGACTAAACAAGTTTAACGTATCTTTTGTTGTTTTCAAGCATTCAAGAAATATTTTCTCTATAAGTAATGATCCAGTTTATTCTGTAAAGCTTTTTAAAATTGAATATGTAAATCTTAAATTTAAGCATGGCATATACTAATGGATGCTTTAAAATTTTGAGCTGAATTCGTTTGTAATGTTTGGGAGCAGATTACATTCTTTAATTTCTAAAATTCATTTCAAAAGCTTGAATGAATGATAGAAATTGCTCTCGCGGTAATCGTATAGCCTTCTTATCGTTGTTGTTTCTAAGTCCGATTGTTAATTATTCTTATAAAATAAACAGTTTAAATACAAAGCAATCATTCGGTCTTTGTTAAAAAAAGTAATGAGGAGAAAGGTTCATTTACAAGTGATTTGGATTAATAAAAGGAATAATATTTAAATCATGCTGATTTAACTTGTAAACAGACTGATGACTAAAGCTATAATTATCGCTGAAAATTTCTGTGAAAACAGTTTTCAAGCTCTGTATTGTCTGCTGAGCGCATTAATCCCTTAATGCATTTGCCCGTCTCTGACACGGGCGAAAGTTACCGGAAAATTTGCCCATGCCCGTGCATTATTTTATTTCTAATATTTTTAATGCATTTGCTTAATGCATTTGCCCGTCTCTGACACGGGCGAAAGTTACCGGAAAATTTGCCCATGCCCGTGCATTATTTTATTTCTAATATTTTTAATGCATTTGCTTAATGCATTTGCCCGTCTCTAACACGGGCGAAAGTTACCGGAAAATTTGCCCATGCCCGTGCATTATTTTATTTCTAATATTTTTAATGCATTTGCTTAATGCATTTGCCCGTCTCTGACACGGGCGAAAGTTACCGGAAAATTTGCCCATGCCCGTGCATTATTTTATTTATAATATGTTTAATGCATTTGCTTAATGCATTTGCCCGTCTCTGACACGGGCGAAAGTTACCGGAAAATTTGTCCATGCCCGTGCGCTATTTTATTTCTAATATTTTTTCTCTATGTAACTTTTACCCCACCCGCACTTTCTAGTCACCCCCGCAACCTGAAATTGCAAAGAATAACTGACACTATACTAGTTTTTCAGAGAAACTCGTGCTTTAAGGGGTTAAGAAAAGATCGCTAAATATAAACCGGAGAATGATCACTCGAGATAAACAAACTAAGGTGTTGCCAGTCCAAAGACGTCTAAATTAAAAATTGAGTTATAAATGCCAATAATTTTTAAGACATTGAAATAAACTTGTTTAGGTCCCTTAAGTTATGATAATAAATACAAACATTATGTTACTTTACAATACAAATCATAAAAAAAATTAAATATATTTTCTCCATAGTTTGTTTTTTACATGATGTATCATATCGCCCCGCAAAATTTAATCGTAACTGGTCCACGTTAAGAGAAATATATATATATGGATGCTAACATTAAGCATTTATATAGTCAACATATAAAAAAGGTTTTCCACTGGTACTGTTACAAGCAGATTTTTCTCTATTTTTAATTTACACGAGTAAAAAGCATTTATGTTAAAGTACAATTTAAAAAGTTGTCAATTAAGAAAATCTGAATACATATGAATTACACAAAGATTGCATTTATTTGTTTTGTTTTATAAGGTTTATGCAAAGACAGTATCTTCGGTATGCATTTCAGAATTTTAATAATTCACGAAAATTTTTATTATCTGTAGCAGGCTTCTTTTGCAGATATCTTTGACACGCGCTTTAAAACAAAAGTATTTTTTATTTTTTTCTAAAACCCTTTGTGTTATAATAAGAACAATGTTTTGATGTTAATGGGATTAAGCTTTGTATTATCGTCTGAACGGCCTATTGTTCTTTTAATGCCCAACTATTATTCATGCATTACATAATTAGAACAAATTTGCAAAGGAATAGGCAATAATTTTAATTTTATTTCTGAAAACTGAATTCGATTTAATTTCCCCCTGAAATCCTTTGTTGCACATTCACATCAAATACCAGTCAAATTTTTTTATCCCATAAAAGTTAAACATTTTAGTGGGTGTTTTCATTAAAGATGCTTAATTTTTGAGCAGAAAATTAGAGCTTTTAATTTAAGAAAATTGAGAATCTGAACATTATTTTTGTAAATTAAAATAAAAGCTTCTTTTATTCGGATTGAAGCTTCTTAACAGTAAGTTAAACAAAGAACAAGAAAAAAGAATAATGAAATAATTCAGAACATTTTAAGTAAATCCTTTAAATGTCAAGGGAAAAAAATATTCTTTTTCGCTGCAAATATTCAAAGAAATATCTCAATGTGGAATTTTGTTGTAGTACTAGTATTAAAACAGTAATTTTTGACTTTTGAAAGATCAAAAATGTTATAGGATTAGGAACAATTACCCAGTGATTGATTTTAAATCATTTATTTCATTTAATTTTGAATAAAATAAGACAAATTTGGTACTTGTTGGTTATAACCCGCGACTAAAAAGCGACAAGAAAAACCGTTGCCAAATTATAAAAAAAAAATATACTTGTGTAATATAATCAACCTAGCGAATTTTTTTCTTGGCAGTTGTTGGTCGCCAGTATAATAAACAATTACCACAAGTTTTAAGAGTACATCAGAAAAAAAAATGCCGGTTTTCGTAATAAAGATGATCATGACAAAACTGTTTTCGATCATTTCTGAATAGAAAGTGCTGTCCGTTGACAGTGGTCAAGAAAACCACCGAATACAGATTTATTTAACAGTGTTTACCTTGAGAAAGCAACCAGTTCTTTGTAAATATTGGATGGTGTTGAAATGGTGTGGAATAGGAACGTATTACTCAGTTGAGATAGTTAACAACGATCTTTCTCTATTAGTAAAAACCGTCGTTAACCTTATACTAAAATGAGGAGCAAACAATCAAATAGTGTTTTCTCCAAAAAAAATTAAAGTTACTGGTTTTTCTTTGAACTCCTCATTAACTAGTACAAAAGTATGTTGTTATTTGTAACCAAAACAAGTTTTTAACTTGTTTTGGTTACAAATAACCAAACAAGTTAAAAACTTGTTTTGATTACAAATAACAACATACTTTTGTACTAGTTAATGAGGAGTTCAAAGAAAAACCAGTAACTTTAATTTTATTTTTTGGGGAGAAAACACGGTTTGACTGTTTGCTCTCAAATTTGGAATGGTAAATGAGGCATTATAATCTGGTTCCCGATTGTCTTTCGTATATTCTTCTCTTGTCTTGTTTTATCTGTGCATTATCTCATCTGTTTACTTATTTTTATGCACTGATGAACTGATGGTTCGTTTCGTTTGCATCGAAACGGCTGTCGCTCGTTTTACCACTTTTATTTGCACTTTTAATTACGCTGTTTCATTTTACTTTTAAGAACTGCATATCTGCATGCCTCATCAAAAATAGCCATACTAGAGTCATTTCACCACAAAATCGTGAGACATATAAAATCAGTTTTTAAATGGGATGATACCATTATCCACCGTTCTTTGCTTAGCGTACAAATGAATATTGAACTTAGGATATGTTCGATGATATGACGAAAAGTTAAAGGATGTGTTATGCATCAGGACATCGCAAAAAAGTTTAGGTCGTAAACCCTAAAGATAGAGACTAGCGGTCGTCATTCACCATTGGCGACTAAAAATTTTTATTCGGCGACCACAAAATGTCGTGTCGGTCGCCAAAACAGGCGACATGCAGTTTCTTTATTATCATTTGGCCATTAATAATGGCCATCAATTAAAGCCGCAAACGCAAATACGAACCTTTTATAAAAATCGCAATTGCAATCTCAATGGACCTTCGCAAGTACGAGTACGAAAATTGCAAATTTCCGCTGTTAAACTCTTTGATTAGTACGACTTTTGTGTAATTTTGTGAAAAAGTGTAGTTTAAGGTATATGTATGGTACATGTTTGTATGCAAAATGAGGCCCCTGTTGGGGAGGGGCGATTAGTTTGAAACATGGTTCTAAGTGGCGACCAAGAGTGTCAAATTGGCGAGTAACTTTTTAGGGTTTACTCGCCACTGGAAACCATCAAATTTTTTAAGTCTCGAGCATTAGTAAACCGTGAATTAAAAAAAAGTTTTTCGGTCTTTTACAAAATATTCGATAAAAAGGCAATTGACTGAGAAAATAGCACATGAAGGGTATGGGTATTTTTTAGTTTTTGGTTTTCAAGTAGAGCAAAACTATTTTTTCGGAAATAAATCAAGTTTTTGTTTCTTTAAAACTATGAAGAAAAGGCAGATTGTATGCTATCACATGATTTCTGCAGAGAAGTTAACTGCTACGTTTTAAAACTTAAATATTCTGCTATTTCTTGAAGAGTTATCAATAATCAAAAGCTGCAATAAAGCACATGTAATCCCCCCCCCCCCTTCCCCATCATACTGCACTCGTGATCCCCAATTCATGTCTCATGTACGGAAATCCGCCGCCAGCCCACGGTTAAATGCATAAATCCTAAAAACACAAATGTTTATTTGTGTTTTTAGGCGTTCTTTTAATGCCTTACTCATAACTCCTAATCAAAGTTTTTTCCGTTCATCTTTGGACTACACTTATTGTATTAAGCTTTTGTATTTAAGCTTTAGAATTACTGTTAAAAATGAAACTTGAATTTTGTATTGAAATTTATTTCTTACATTTCAATAAAGAATTTGAATTTATATAAATTATTGAATGGAGTAGGTGAGATTCTTCAGCCATTAGCAAATAGCTAATTATTTTGCAAATTTCTTGGAACTTTGTATAGCATTTATTTTAGAATGCGTTCTTATTCACGAATAAAAGCTATTGTTTCGGGCAAGAATTTCATTTAATAATGTATATTATTACAGAATTTAATATTTTCCATCAGCATCCGTTTCTGGGATATATACTCTTCATCATCTTTTATGTAGATAATCTGTCCTTAATATCCTATGTATGTTTAGCATTAATGCATAATTTTAATCCAAACTGTTTGTTGTACAAATAAAACACTTTCCCAATTCCCGCATAAAGGAGATATGCCGTAATAACGTATAATAAGGGAAATCATTCAAGAGAAAGAATTCATTTTATAATACATATGTTTCATTTAAATAAGATATGAATTCTTTCATGGAAAAATATCAGTTTCTATTCCAAATATGTATCAATGTATTGTCATTAAAATATGAAACATTTCATCATAATCTATCCTATCTGCTCATTTGAATCACAAACATTATTTTTCATGTGTTCTAAGTACTCTTTAGAATGTTCTATTCATTCTACTTATTAGCGTTTGACAATTTTTATTGACTTACATTCTTAGGTTTGTAAGTTTTTAATAAGTTACGTACTAATTATTTGGTCGTATATTAATGCTTTTTCAAAGACGCCAATAAAGCTTTCATCGTTAATTTGTTGACATTTAAAGGGAATTTAAAACCTTACTTTCATTCAATCGTTGCAAAACTATTTTTACTTTTCGCTGCGATAAGATGTCATTCTTCTATATGATGACTATGTATCTTTACTATTTTTCATTTCATGTAATTTACTAATTTAAATTCATTTGTAAGTTTAAAAACTGGAAGAGTTGGGGAAATCTGTAAATTCCTTGCAAAAATCTACTGTTCATTTTATACTAATCGCGACAGCCACTGACGTCATTGTCGTTTCTGTTCCTATTAGTCTGTTGTTATACGAAAACTGGCCCATGTCGGTGGATTTTCAAGGTGCAGAAAATCGTTAGCTCCCATGTCGTATGATAATGGTTGAGTCTAAAAAATTTGATGGTGGTCAGTGGCCGGGAAACCGAAAAATGTTAGTCGCCACTTAGAAACTGTTGGTCGCCACTTTGAGCCATGTTTCAAACTGATCCCCCCCCCCCCCAGACCGCGGCTTCATTTTGAATGCAAACATTCGCATACATGTACCTTAAACTACACTTTGTCACAAAATTACACTAAGCCCTATTTTTAAAGAAATAATAATAAATTACAAACCTTTCTAGGCGCCAGTTTTGGCGACCGACATAACATTTTGGGCTCGCCAAATGAAAGTTTTTAGTCGCCAACGGCGAGTTGCGACCGCTAGTCTCGACCTTTATCGTATGATTATGCGGCATTCTAAAGAGCCCGTGAGTTTCTTTTTGGCTTGAGTACTCTCGGCAAAACTAAATTCCTAGTGCAGTTTCGCATTATTTAGAGCTCAGGTGCCGGCATCTAGAGGGAAACTGAGAGTCAGTATTCTCAAAGTGGTAATGGAATGCGCCACCAGTGATTCTACTTGAAAGAATGGACGCTGGTTTCGGGGGAACGCACTAGGTCTGCAAAGCTTAGTGACCATTCGCATTCCCATTAGAAAGAAAAAAAAGTCTTGTTATAGCTTTGCAAAATAATCCATATATTTCTTGTTCTATTTTATGCCATAGCTCAGACATCAAATTATGATCACCTGGTTGAAAAATATTTTAAATTATGAAATAAATGGTGGAGAATCAATAACTTAGAGGCTGTCTCAATTAATTTACGTAAAAGCGAAATTTTGCGCAGAAAATCTGCGACTGAGATTTCATTGTTGCCGTAATTAGCCTGAAACCAACACTAGATATCATTCAAAGAAAAGCTGGAATGACTACACCTTTTTAATGAGGCACATTATGCTGATAACAATTTTTCTTTATAAACGCTGAATAACTAACTTTATGAAAAGTTAGCACATAAGCTTGTTTCTATATACGCTAAATCAAAAGTTTATTTTCAAAAATTTAAAAATTAAACATATCGCCAAGCTATTTTATTATTACTTGTTTCATTCTTTCGTCATTCTGTAGTGAAAACCCTTTGCTTCGAAAGAGTTTTAATTATAGAACCAATTTTGCTAAAAAGGAAAAAAAAATTGCTGTTTAAAACTGCGTCGTGGCATTTATTTCTGCGGAAAACTTCTGGCGAACACATTAAAACTTGCTGACGTAACTTTAAAATTGATTGAGCGTGTTCTTTTTCTAGCGCAGTTTAACAACAGAAAGTTTCTCCCTTACCAAATTTAACGAAAGTCCATGTTTTATTGAAACTTTTCATTTACGCATGTACTTTTTGAGTGGTAGTCTGCTTTAAGAAATAAACCATCATAATATTAAGAGTATATAATAAAAGCACCATTTTCTTCTACCTGTTATTCATTATTTTTATTACTAATGGGCTGCTGCTGGCTTTTACCAATTGCAGACCTAGTGCGTTCCCGAGATATTGGTACCATCTCTTTCAGTGGCACCACAATGAGTGTGGTACCATCGCCGCATCAGAATTTCGACGTCCGGTTTCTTCACCTGAAAGGGCGAGCACCTGGACTCTGTTGATGCGAAATTGCTCTAAGAATTTAATTTAGCCGAGCGCATCCAAGCCAAATGTCTACTCAAGGGATCCATTACATACCGCATAATCATCCGTATTTACCACGACGCCGCGATGCCCGGCTGTTATTTAATATTAAAACTTTTAAGAAATCAATAAAATTACATTCACTGCACATAGACAGAAGTTATATATGTTTCAAACAAAACACTTTCATCATGCAGAAATTATGGTTAAATGTAAAATTAGGCTCAAATTTTGCAAAATTTGTGCTAATTTTACGTTGAATTTAAATTTTTACTTGGTAGCACGAATATTTACATTTATTTCAATGTATTGTGCGTGTACATTTTCATGTAATAGCTATATAAACGACATGCATTTCGAAATTCTAAATCAAATATGATACGAAATTCTAATCAAATATTTACGTATGTATGTATCGTTCTGCTACACTAAGTCATTAATACATGGGCCATTCATCAAGTATGCGGTGCTTATTTGCATGGGTAAACACTATTCAGTAGCCATTTTTCCGTAACACATTACTATGGTTGCTTTGTAATTAAGATGACATTGCTTGCAAGTTCATTAGTGATGCCACTTCAAATCGCCTAAATCTTACTTAATAACGAAATGAGCTAAGGGCATCATTACCGACGCTGTCTTCCATCTTCAGACCGTAATAAGTGTTTGTTGGCACCTCCAGGGTCTAAAGCACTCGCGTGGCGACCATTTGTTCCTCAAACAGTTCATTCGATATTGAGCGTTTGTACAAACCCCCATTAATCGTTTACAGCTCCAATTAATCCGTTAGAACTCGTCAGTGTCAACCTGCACAACAAAGCTACTTAATCATTCGAACATGATGGACGAAATTTCAGTTACCGAAGACTGAATGGCAGTTATTGGATTAAGTGAACCTTGAGAAAGCATAACGTATGCGACACTGTAATGCAGTGAATGTTAACAATGCCAACTGTTGATATTAATTTCAATGCGGAAGGTTTACCTTTAGATTTTAATCAGTTAGTGAAATAACTGAAGTCGCGGTTTTCATCATCATACTATTAATACTTGAGGTGTCCCACTCAAATAAAAACTAGTATTTTTATATTAAAGTAGAACCTCTGTTAACTGGCTTAATTGGGACCGATGGTAAGCTGGTTAAGTAAAAATACGGTTAACTCCTTAACACTCCGTCGGTCGCGCTGTATCTCACAGATACAAAGCTTTGAAATTACTTTCTTTTAAATTGAAGGAGGAATGTCACGACCTTGACCAGAGCAATATCTGCCCTTCCGGTCACTAGGTCTCCTAGAATGTTGTGTAGTAGGTCTCGGGGGATTTTTTCCCCCGCTTTTGGGGGTTCATTTGCGGTTTGTATCTGTGGGATATAGTGCGACCGATGACGTTTTCCGTTTGTTATACTAATTTTATTAATTTTTGCTTTTATTTTGCTTTAAAAATGAATAAAAAACGCTTTCTACATTTAAATGATCAGAAAGATCTTGAAACATTCATAAAAAAAAATTTTTTTTTGATGAAAATTAAGATTTAGATGTAGAAATTTTCAATGAAAGTGATAAGGACAAAGGAGATTTCATGGAATGTCATTCTGGTTATGGAATGTCATTCAACACAAAGACTAGGTAAATGCCATATAAGTGCCTAAAATGCAACGAAGGTTTTTGCTTAGAACATACCGTGATGTTTTTTTAAAAAAAAGTGCAATTGATGAACCAAATGTATCGGAGTCAAATTATTTTTTTTCATTTCCTAAAATTATTTGAATAGTTAATATTTCAATTTAAGAATATTTTCACTTAATATAATTATATATAAACACCTACTGTACGCATATATTTTATTAATTTACATTTCTTTTTGCTAGTAAGTATTTGCGTAGTAATTTAATATTTTCATTGTATTTTGTATTGAAATAAAGGAAATAAAGGAGAGATAAGGGTCCGAGTGTATGGGAGGTGAAGCCTGGTACCAAAAACAAAAAATCATTTTAAAAAAACTTTCATAATTAAATTTACGCATTGCTATTACGAAATGTATCTGTGAGATACAGCGTGCCCGATGGTGCAAAATTTGGAGCGCGCCCGACGGAGTGTTAACGGTCGGGAAATTTTCAAGAAAATGGTCATTGCCTATTTTATTATCCCTGAAAATTATATAAAAATATGTGTATAAACAATATATATATATATATTCATTTTTTATTTGTTTTTATTTTAAAATTTTAATCACTCCAGCCCGGAAATATCACGGAAGCGAGAAATAGAAGGCGAAACCTCAGCCCGTCATTTTCACGGGAGCGAGAGGGAAGGGGTTAAAGCGGGAGATAGCAAAAAATTGGAGGTATATTATGCAATTTAAAAGATAATGGAGGTGTGATGATTATTGCGTTTTAGTACAGTCACCTTGAGAGCTACGTACCAGTTATCAAGTGCTAGTAAAGATGTCTGTGACCCTTTTTTGCTGCAGACGAGAAGCCCGGTACTTCCCCGCAGTTCCCCCCGAAAAAATCACTCGAGTACGGCAACATCTGTTTGTTCCATATAACTAGAGTTCTAAAAGCTATTTTTGTTATTTGTATTTTAAAAATAAGACCGGATAAAGCGAAGGCCGGATAATCTGGAGCCGGTTAAGAGAGGTTCTACTGTACATTGATATAGTATGCAAAGTAAAACTCCTCTATAGCAGACACTTGTGGGACAAATTTATACTGCAAAAAAATTATTACAAATTTTTTATGTGTCCGTAATAGAGAGGTGTCTGCAAAAGAGAGTTTTCTTAGGCTCAATACTTTGCTCGCGGGGATTTTAAAAAACTTTGAGAGATGTCTGTTAGGAGGAGTTTTATTGAATTTGTTAAATTGTCATGTCTTTTGAGTTATTAAATTTTTAATTTATTTTGTATTGCAAAAAAAAAAAACGCCGAATGGCAACACCTCCTTTCTGACGAGTAGGCGATGCACGACATGTATATATTTTTTTTTTCTAATGGGCTGCTGATGGCTTTACCCAATTGACCTATTGCGTTCCCTAGAGATTGGTACCATCTCTTTCAGCCTCACCACAATGAGTGTGGTACCATCGCCGCGTTTTGAGCATTTTGACGTACCGTTGCTCCACTTGAAAGGGCGATCACCCGGACTCTGTTGATGCGAATTTGCGCTAGGAATTTAATTCATCCGAGAGCATCCCAGGCAAATGTCTACTCAAAGAATCTTTAACATACCACATAATCATACGACATGGGTGCAGACGATATTCTGCGTCTTGGAAATCCACCGACTGCCAGGTTCGATCCTTTGACCTAGGGAGTGAGTTCGAGTTCCGCGCCTTATCGATCAGATGCACGACATCTTGATCGATAGAAATTATGATTAGATTTTTCTCCACCAGACCCCGAACCTGTTAGCCGAAGCCTTAGACTTGTCGAAGCCTGGATTATGATTAGACTGGGGACGATCTCGATAACTGTACCGATTATTTATTCATTTACTGTTAATAATTGGCTATTTTTTTAATTGATGAGTTATATCAATTAATTAAAGTTAAAATCAAGTGCGCACGGCATTAGTATCTTCTTTATACTTTTAACATCAACTGTTTTACAGCTTATTTTGATGAAGAAAAAATAAAATTTTCAATTTTAAAATCAAGCTAGTGTTCGCTACTCTTGATTTATACGTAAAACGTTTCATATTTTTATAATTAAATATCACTTTGACACACAATGTACAACAAAGTAAAAACACAGCATCCTCTCGTGTTTTATTTCCGTTCATTTAATTATGAAACTCTGGAGAATAAATTCGTTTCGCAAAATAAAAATTTAGCTGAATGGAATAGAAGCTGTCTTTCTAAGAGGGACATTATTGTTGTGATTTAACTACAGGTAATTTATTTTTATGCCTAATTAAGACATCAGTATTTTATTTTTACGATCTTCTGGTATGTCTTGCTAGATGAGTCAAGAAACGCCTACAAACTTCTAAGTTTTTTGTCGTTTTTTGTTTCTTTTGTTTTTTGTTATAGCATGCCTGATGCAACGTCAAAGCCAATTTAAAGTCAATGACAGGAGGAAAAAATGTCGTATTTCTTTGTGAAATCAATTGACCTTTTTTTCGTACCACAATGTCTTAAAAGTCACTTTCGTTTTGTAGCCTAATAACGAATGTGTCAACTCAATTTCATTCTAAACAAAATTGCCGAGAGAATATTGTTCTTGTATTCGCTAGATTGAAATTATTCTTCATGTATTCTTTCTTTGTATTTATGTCGTAAAGAAACTGCGATTTGTTATCGACAAAAAATATTTTTTGCGAAAAGATGCGAGATTTTTTTACAAGAAAAATTAGAGGATTTACTGTTATTTCCAACGTAACTTTATAAAAAAAAAATAAGCTGCAATCGGTTCCCTTCATAACCTAAGCTAAACGGTTTTTAGAAAGCCAGTTTTCGATCCCTGTCTTAAACAGACTCTTTAATTAATCTTAACTATAATTAAGTTTGAAATTCAAAAACCAAAAAAATACATTTTAACAATTATCCTGCTTATTTGCAGATATAAAATTGCAAATTTTGTGCCCATCTGGCTTCATAGGGTTTCTTCTTTTTTTTCTCTTTAATTGCAAGAAAATTAGCATGAAAAACGTTAAAACTTACTGTTATTTCGATATGAATTTTAAATTTCTGGTTAGGTAAAGCTCTGGTACAAACGGATTACAAATTGGTTTTTAATAACCCGCGAAAACTGGCTCGAATTACAGTCGATGCTTGTTATAACAATCACACATTATGAAGACCATTCCATTATAACGACCAGTGGTAAAAGTCCCAACTTTATCCCCATGAACTCCATGTTGATTGTTGCTTTTGGTATAACGACCGTTCTGTATCGCCTAATCCAACACAGCGACCGCATTCAGTGGACACTATTTCTTATATTTTTCCAAATAGAGCATATTCATAAGTTTGTAACTTGAAATGACCTTGATTATAATTTACGGACTGCATGGAGTTTTCAGTGTTCAGTCCAACTTTGACAGCAGGGGATTACCACTGATCACAGTACAGAAAGAATAGAGGGTGAGGCAACGTGGAATTTCCGGGTTTCTTAAGAAAATTGGTTGACAGATGTATTGGTAGTTTGTCGTTTGAATCACATGGTTATCAAAGTGTCGATTCTCAGGAATTAAAAGAGTCTTGCTGTCCGTGCCATGTGTCTTGCCACGTCAGAAGTTCTGCTTCCAGAAATGTGTATGTAATTTTTTCCGCTATAGTATTTTCTACTTTAAAATCTGTTTAATATTTTGGACTGATAAATGTTTTTAATTCCAATGATAAAAAATAATTTGAGCATATAGTTGGAATCGTTGAAAAGTTACCAATTTCAATGGAACTACTGAACATGCAACGATGCATGTATATTTCTTTAAGAAAATTCTACCTCTTATAGCGACCACTCCTTATAAAGACCTTTTTCTGTGGGACGCAGATGGCCGTTATATCGAGCGTTGACGTATTTGCAAGACAGAAATCCACATAAAAATAATCTTAATGAAAGAACGAGAGAAAAAAAAAATATGATAACGTAGATAGAAATTAAAACAGTTTAAACTAGTCAAAAAAGGCATCCTGTTAACAAAAAATTATTAATTCTAAGATGTGCTTAAACTCAAATAACTAAATTTCAGACTAAGCTGTAACTGCTTCTACAAAATTAATTATGCAGATAATTTCTGGAAATTTTTCAGCATTAAAACTATACAAGTGACGTTTTTATAGCAAACAATTATCCACTTCAAAGCTTTTTATACTACTAAAATATAATAATACGATTTCAACCTTATAAATATGCATAATCTCCCTGCAAATAAGTAGGAATACATTTTCATTAACATATGTTTCTGGTAGTTTAGGTTGAGATTTTGCGAAAGGAAAAATTTTGATACATCAATTATAGCTTGCCTGGTCATTTTCTCTGGAAAATGGGGAAAACGCAATCTATTATTAACTTAAAAAACTTTTCTGTAACAGTTTATTTTAATTATAAACTGCAATTGCAATCCGTCATTTTAACCGTACACTTTCTTTTAATATGCATAGCAAAAAATTTTTAAAAATAGAGACTTGCAGTGGTGACTCCAATGCCCTGGATGTTCTTAAACACTGGCTGTGCATATATGAGATATAGTGCAGTATGTTTATTTACAATTAAAAAATATTTTTAGTATAAAGTGCAACTAACAATTAGTTTTTTTGCATGTGGAAAAAAAATAAGAAAGCTAAACTGTAGCACAGTTTTTGAAACATTATTGTGAAAAATGTCTTTCACGGTCAACATGATTCCTCAGATATTTTAACGAGTTCACTGGGCGAGCGAAAGTGAGCCCCCTATTAATAGAAAGAAAAAGAAGAAGAAAATATGAGGTATTTTACATTAGTTAAATGACGAAAAAAAACCGAACTCGTGTAATTTTTAGGTGAGCGTTAAAGTTCTTTTGCATGAAAAAGAAAACTTAGAGGACATAAGAATAAGCATACATTTTATCAGTATACATCGATTTATAAAACATTTTTTAGAAGTTTTGCCTTTTTTTCTAAGTTGAAAAAATAATAATATTAATTGCTAATTTATGTGGCCATAATTTTACAACTTAACTTTAATGAACTTTTAAACCCCCTGCTTTAATTTATTGATAAACTCTAACTTCTAAAAAAAGGGGAACACGTAGAATTCGGAAATACGAACGGAAGTTTAAATACTCTGGCGAACTTTTTAAAAGAACAATCTGCATCACATTGCCATATTTCCATATTACTCCTAGCATCTATTTGTTCTAACAAGGCACCCACTAATTTAATTCCGAAAGAAAAACGCCAGCAGAGACTCATTAAATTTCATATGCAAATTGATAGTCTCCTGTTTTCCTACAAAATAAATAATCAATGCAAATACTTCCAAATACGGCCTCCACTTTCTCTCCTAGTAGCGCTCTTTCTAAATTATAACGAATCCATATTCTTCAAAGCACGATAGCTGACTTGATAGAATTCTTTAGGAAAAAAGATATTCAATTAATAAAGTTCTTCAGAACTCCACAAGTTTATTAATTTAATACCGCAAACGATTTTTAAAAATATTGTTCTGTGGACTAATTTTCCATCTAAAAAAAACTCTTCGCCAGGTAAATGATTAAAGTGGATGCATTCTTATTTGAATATTTTTCTTCGTAACAGAAAATCTATAGTTATCATCACAAAAGGAATTTTATTTTCAGGACTAAACAGCAGTTGTGCTTTCCTCCTTGAGAAGTGTTTCCCTTTTTATTTCTCGTTCGGGAGTGATGAAGTTTTCTATATCCACTTAAGTTTGATTGGATTAAACTGATCCGTGAAAATACAACAGTTTCAATTTAACCGATAAAAACTAAATTTGTTTCTTGTCCGCCTTCAAGTGGAGATTTTAGGAATGTTCTATACTTATAACGATTGTGCAGTAACAGGTTTTCCATTGTGAGACCTACTTTTTACGATTATGATTAATCAACAAACAATTTGTAGTCAAAGTTGATTTTTTTCTTTTTCTCATTAAATAAAGTTTGGATGGAGAGAACGTAATATAGATATATTTTTATTAAGGTATTTATTTATTATTATTTTTTTTTTTTTTGAATAACTCCAATGATTACTAACAAATGGCATAAAGATGCGACTGGGTTAGGAGCCTACTAAGGCGGTTGCCTATCGAACGCAGCTAGTAATAAAAAATAAAATAAAACTGAAAATAAATACTTTTTTCTTTCTAATGGGGCTGCAGTATTGGTCATCAACCATTGCAGACCTAGTGCGTCCCCGGATATTGGTACCAACTCTTTCAGCGGCACCGCAATGAGTGAGGTACCATTGCCGCAATTTTTTTTGACTCTTAGTTTCCCCTAGATGGGGAACCTGAGCTCTCCTTGATGCAATCTGCATTAGGAATTTAATTTAACCGAGAGTATCCGTGCCAAACGGATACTCAAGGGATCTTAAAATGCCGCATAATCATACGACATGGACGCAGACGATTTTCTGCATCTTGAAAATCCACCGACTTGAGCCAGGTTTGAACCTGCGATCTTGGGCATACGAGACCTACGTCTTACCACTACGCCGCCCTGTCGACAATGAAAATAAATAAATAAAACAAAATATTAAAAAGATTTAGGCTTGATGTATATGGAAGGTCCGGCTGCGGTCAGGCACTCGGCCGCTCGTGTGAGTCGGCTACTTCTGGCCTGGAACTGCGTCACTTGACGTGCTTTCCGATAAAGTTAGTTCGAAGAAAATCCGTCTGTTATAACAGGATTTATATAGGATTGAAGTTTCCCCGTAGGCACTAACGCTAATTTTTTTTTGAACTGTTCAAAATTGAACAAAAAAATGTTCAAATCAAAAAGTATTTCGCGTCGAGAGTTCCTTCGAATAAACTTATTCAAAGAAATTTGGGTCTTATACACAGTGTTTATATAATTTGCTTTACATTTTCCCAATACTAATGTTAAAATTTTATGAACCGTTAAAAATTGAACGAAACATTGATCGAATCAAAAAAAAAATAAAACAAACAAATTAGATACCCTCCCCAATATCTTCGGGAAATTACTTTTCAAACCACACAATTCCCTCGAAAATTATTAGGGTGAGGCAGACAGACAGACAAACATTTCCCCTCCCCCCCCCCCATCTCAAAACGCTACTTTCAATTTTTTTATTTTTCAATCTTTATTTAATTACTTTACTTATTTTTGACTTCCTCTATTTTTGACGATATTTTTACGATACAATAAGCCTTTTTTCATACTTAAAAAAATACTTTATGGAACTTAAAGACACTCACAGAGAAGAGAAAGATTGAATTTGTTGCTAAACTGTTACTAGCAACAAAAGAATTAATGTTTGTGAAGAATTATCGTCTTCATCCGCAAAAGTAAATAATTTAACACTCTTTTTCCCTCTAAAGTATTGTTTCTTAATAACTTTAAGGCAGTATTGCCCACTAATATCAATTTTTTTCTCTAGTTTTGGAATGTTTATAAATTCTGAAAAGCACATAGTTAAAATCGAACTTTTAAAAATAAAACATGCATTGATTTGAAAAATAATTTATTTGGTAATAAGTTTCAAGCAACATTTTAACATTTATCTTGCTAAATAAAGCCGAAAAGAAAAGTTTATATTTCTGTTTCAAACTGATTCATTTATTTAAAAAGTTAAGTTTTAAAATGTATGGCAATAGTTACGAAAAATCAATTTCAGTTAAATTACTTCAGATGTCACTTAGAAAAAATTCCAATAGCTATTTTAAATATCATCAACTAAATTGCAATCAAATATTAAACGTTTCTAAACATTGAAAATCATTGATCTATGTTACGAGGTCTTATATCAAAAAGAAAAAGTTAAAGGATAAAAACTCAGAAATTAATTTATATTTTTAATTAACATTTATTAATGACAAACCGTTAATACTCTCGTCTCCCCTGAATAAAGCTATTAATCTGTGCTATTCAAAAATATGCCAATGTTTTAAGGGGAAAAAACTGATATTCAGTTTACTCATAAAACATGAAATAATAAAACTATTTACCATAGCGTAACAAAATGAAACTTTTATTACTGTAAAAAACGATTTAGAACTTGTCAAATGCACTCTCGATTAAAACTGCAGGGAGCGTGTTTTTTCATAAGAAAAAAAAATGATTTTTTGAGCGAAATAATGTATCAGCGTACAAAATATTAAACGTTATTTCTAATCAACAACGTTCTTACAATCTGTCGTTTGTAAAAAAGTTTTATGGGATTTTTTTTAATTATCTTTCTTTCAAAAACAATGTTTTAAAGGGAAAAAATAGTAAGAATAAATACTCCATATTTAAGAGAAATTACGAAATATTTCATGATGCATTTTTTAGATTTTATTATACTTTTAGTAATAGTTCTGCATTATATTCTAGTCCTTTTATGTTCTAACTTTGTTTATAGGATTCCTTACAAGCATATGTTTTTTTCAGGAAATTCCATCCCATATTTAGAGAAAAATATGTCTTTATAGAATGAAAGTAGATCAATATTCTATAGGTTCTTTACGTAAAAGCAATTAAAGCTAATTATTCATGTTTCATTAACTCGTATAATTGTCGCTTTTCCTTGTATCATGCACTACTACTTCTACTACAAAGCTATCAAATTGGTATGCAAAAACTATCCAAGCCTATCTCTATTGATATTGATATTATCTTAGTCCGTTTTTCATACCCTGTTTTTAATTTGTTTCACCTTTTGTCGCCACATACACTGTCAAAAATATTTCGTGGAAGAACTGTTTTTCTCTGACAAGAAGACTCCCGTTGGACGAAGGATTCCATGTGTTAAAATAGGAGCGAAGAAAACAGGTTTGCCTTTTTATAACATACTATGATAATACTGACTCTGTTCCAATATAGGAGTTTCTCATCTTTACTGCTTGTTCCCCCAAGAAGAAATGAACTCTCTCGAGGGTTGGCGTCACGTGTTCGTTATTATGAATGACGTGTTGTTACGGACCAAAACTAAAACTTACGCCTACAAACTTCTACTAAAAAGTTTCAGCATCGGGATTTTACTATATATAGATATAGTTTAATATGCAATTATATATTGTACTATGCTGCTCGATTGTATGCAAAAAATGGTAACAATAAAAAGAATAAGAAACCCGTGTTATGGAACTTGGTTTAGGGAGATTCTGTTAGAGGAATTTTGAAACTTTCTAACGGCCTGTGTACGTGAGATTACTCTCCAAATATGTCTTTCAAAAGCTTTGATCGGGACATAAGACCACACATGTGATGTTCCTCTTTTTTTTTTCTTTTTCCAATTCTCCCAACTCATATGTGTCACGATTACGTACTTTGATCGGTCCCAGCTTTCAATCCCGACGTTCTAGATACTGCTTTTAAAAACGGAAGGTGAGACTTTATGACACATTGTTTAACCCTTAACGAGTTACCTACGAGAGTTTTCGTCTATCCAATGCACAAATACGGGGTATGCATCCTTCGAAGTCCTCCAGGAAGGCATCTTATCACTAGTGTGATCTGCCTCGAAAATGTGATGGTATAAACTTCGTCTGGAGCAGTGTAGCTCGTTAGGCACCTGAGCCATTGAACGCAGAACAAAAAATATTTGTTTGAGAAAATGTTAATCAAATCAAAGATTCACGATTAAATTAAGCATAAATAAAACTCTAAATAGGACACAAACTTGTGATGACCATCGCTTACTTTGGCCTATATACGAAATACTTTCATACTTTTACAATGTACTGCTCAGAACATATTATTGGGGTATTGTAGTATTTGACCAAGATATAATAACTAATCATTTCAAAAAAAATCAATGAATTTCTTAGACGATTCACATTTTATTTATACACAGCACAGAGGCCTGAAAATCCGTTATCTCTCCCATATTAGTTGCCATTCGCCTTTTTACAAACTAGTGAGCTGCGGCACTATATGACTGGGTTTATATTTACAAACATCAAAAATAATAAAATGTTTTGAAGGGAAATAAATGTTAATAGCAATGAATAGTAGATATTTTTTGGAATTAATTTTCAAATCCCGTAACCAGCAGCTACAATGTAATTCAAGAGTTTGCGCACATAAGAGAGATTTATGCACCATAAAAAGTATCACACAAAAAATGGCATCGATTATTTTCATCGTTTCCGATACCTCCTAAATTAATAACAAAACAAGTTAATGACATGGAGGCCACATTGCATTTTCCCCACATTTCATCATAAAAAAGCAATTAATGTTGCACTAAAGTAAAAATAAATTAGAGACAATAAACGAACAATCAAAAAATGATCCAGAGCATAATACTTTCATTCCGAACGATTGCCAATCATCACTTCCCTCTGAACCAACCGTGGAGATTCCTTAACGTTGCCACCCTCAGATTTTTTAATAAAAATTTCGCCTCGGGAGAATCTTCGAAACAATTTGCTTGTCAAAATTGTCAGACGATGGATGTTTGCCGGGCGAGATCTGCTGTCAGTTTGGAATTGCGTTCCGAAGCTCTTTCATGGAACAGAAATTTAATTATCTCTGTGCGAAGTATATATTAATTACTATAAATATTAGTTCAGCGTCCAAAGTTTAATAAGTAGAAGCGAAGAATTGGCTGCATCGCTCTATTGAGCTTTGATAAGAATAGACTGGGAAGCAAATGGCGATCAGAATCTAATGAGATCACATGACATATCAAGCGAACGTACTGTTAAATTTATCGCAATGGACAAAAGTTAAACTTTTATTATGATCCAAAAATAGATAACAAGCTAGATATGATGATTAAAGCAATTTATCACTTAAAGGGATCTTTGTATTATTTCGAATTTGATGAACACACAAATGCCATGTAATATTTATCTTCAGACAATCAACGCTATGTAAAAAACTACTCTTCATAGCGACCGATGTAGGAAGTCCCATTTGGTATTTCCATTCATGCAATTTTATTTTAACGTCCGTTATAAAGTCCGAGCTGCGATGCCCATTCCAATCTAACGATCAAAGTTAAGTTTCAACGTTTTCCTGATTCTCAAGGAAACAAATTTTAAAATTTTTATATTTCCAAACGAAAAGTATTTGCATTGAAAACGAATATTTGATGGAAAAAGGTTCAAAAGTAAGTACCTAAAGAAATAAATAATAAGAAGAACCACATATAAGCGATATAAGTTATCAAAATTTTTTTTTTTGAAATTCGCAAATGATGGATCTAGGTTCTACTGTTGATCACGTAAGCGGTAGATATTATAAAACAATTTTTGAAAGAGAAGCAAAAGCGCGCGGAAAGCTTTTAATTTTCACGATGGAGATGGAGAACTAGGTATATTTTGAGAAAATCTTAAATGACACTAATGCAAAAGAGGACCTGTATTTATTCCAGAAAGAACTGATTTCTTGAATTCATCGTTTCTCGACCTTTATAGAAATTCCCTTAACAGACAAATAAAAAAACTGTAAAAACGTCTTTTGACCCCCTTGATACAGTATTTTATTTGCACACTTTTGAATCTTGTTTCACTTAATTACAATTTAAAGTATTTTATTTAGTAAAGGAATTTCGTAAAAGGAATTTTATTATTATTATTTTATTTATTTATCCAGTCAAACTGCCTTATATTTTTGAATTTATTGCGACACCCTCCCCTGAATACAGCCCTCTAAAGGCCGCGACCCCCCCCCCCCGGTGAAGAAGCGATAATTAAGTTATATTTTAATGAATTTTACCCTTAAATGTACGTTTTTAATGCTATGAGGTAATTTCTGCACAGTACCTTAATATCAACTAAAAAAGAGTACTAAAATTTATTATTCTGTTATTTATTTATTTTATTTAAAAGAGGAAAAAATGACTTTTTAAAAATTGTTCCAGTATTTTTAACATCATTAATGATAAGCACAAATTTAAGCTTACGTCATAACGAAATCACGTTATAACAGTTTTGCTTGAACAACAGAAGTCGTTACAACACGTGTCGATTGTATCCGCATATATATATATATATATATATATATATATATATATAATCTGAAACTAATAACAAAGTAGACTCAATCTGAAAAAAGGCGCCCAAGCAGCTCACTTAAACAGTTGTAAAACACTTCAATAAAAGAAAAAAATTAAATTAAACCAAAATTAAACTGTGGTTCTTCTTCTTCTTCGCGCATTATATATATATATATAAGTATATAATGCGGACATAAGCAATATAGCAGTTGCCCTATAAAGTACTACACACATTATATATGTGAGTGTAGCACGTAATAGGGCATTTTGCAGGCAAGTGCGTTTTCTCTGCATTGACACTGTGCTTGCGAAAAAAGCTCTTTTACAGAATTTCCGCTGAATATTGTTTTCAGAAGTTAAAAGAAGCCGTGC
This sequence comes from Octonoba sinensis, assembly GCA_038502835.1. Classification (NCBI taxonomy): domain Eukaryota; kingdom Metazoa; phylum Arthropoda; class Arachnida; order Araneae; family Uloboridae; genus Octonoba; species Octonoba sinensis. The sequence continues at coordinate 20,204,756 of CM076601.1, read as the reverse complement.
TGATCAATAGAAATGATACTTTGTGGAGAAATAACAAAAATAATATAAATTTGCTGTTTCTAAATTTACTATTTTTTTAAATTAGTTTTTAAAAAAAGTTGATAATTTTTTTAAGCTTTGCCGTGTGCATTCCATGAAAAGAACTTTTTAAATTAAACATAATACTTTAACGTAAAAGAATTATACTTCCAGATCTTAAGGGTAATATCCGTGAGTTATGTTCGAGTTTTGAAATAAAAGAATAAATAGAGGTCGTTTCTAAATTAAAATGTTTTAAATCCGATTACGGATTTAAAACTTTTTTATTAATATTTTTTAAAAATATTAATAAAAAAGTTTAATAAAAATATTTATTTTAATAAAGTATTAATAAAAATATTTTCTAATATATCTGTTATATTATAATTATTAAATTATTGCGTAGATTTCTTCCCCCCTTGATGGTTTTCTTTTACTCGTTCTAACTTTAAATTTTCAAAACTTGAAATATACAGATATGTGAAAACTAGAAAAATCTCATTTAAAAAATAAATTCAATTTTTTGTAGCAACTGAAAAACTTTTTTCCTCAACATTTTGAAACATTAATGATGCTCTTCTTGAGTTATTCTCAATTTAAGCAGCTCAGGGTTGTTAAAAAATTAACCATTCAAAATCTACTAGAGTAACTAAAAAATTATATTTTTTTAATGAAAGTTTTATGATAAAACTTTTCAAAAAAAAGAAAGGAAAAGAAAAGAAAAGAAAGAAAGAAACGAAATGCCTGAAGTCAAACGCTAAAGTTTTGAGCACATTATGACAGCTTTATTCTTCTTTAAATCTTTCAACTAGAACTGAAATGAGCTCTTTTAAATCGTGAAGCCCGAGGCCCAAACACAAAACAAGCAACTTCTAGAGTTCAAAAAAAAAAAAAAAAGACATAAAAGTTCATAACTTTTTAGCAAGCAGTGAAATACCAGTAGTTTAAACTACTGATAGACATGAAACCTCAATTTTCGTTTTGTTGAGTGAAAGAAACTTGTTTGTTGCAATCCTGGTGATGTAACTGTTATAGTCAAACCCCGCTATAACGAACCCTCAATGGACCGACTTCGGAGATCGCAATAACCGAGGGTTCGCTACATCCAATTTTGCAAAAAAGTGTTAACTGACTAAGATATTTCTATATAATAACTATAGTTCTGACAATAATCAGAATAGCGAGTAAAGTATTAACTTTAAATGTGGTTTTTAATAATAAACAAACAAATTTTCAAAATTTGCCTTATTATTTATCCATAGTATGAAAAAAAAATGTCATTATTGGCTGTAAAATTTTGAATTTTATATACACCTTTGTAAAAGATAGTGCTTGACGAGACTAGAGCACAAATGGCTAGGAATGTTGCTGAGACAAATCATATAAAAGAGTTAAAATTTTGGATCGCTATAGCCGATTTTCTAACGTTTGGTGATCGTTATACACGTTTGAAAATGCATTAATGACATAGGGTTTCAGTTGGGCTCATTCGGGGATCGTTATATCCCGTGTTCACTATAGCAAGGTTCGACTGTATATTGTTGTGGGGAGTACATAATAACACACAATAAAAAATTATTTTATGTAAGAAACACTTAATGCTATTGGTTTGTTTGGTATTGATCATACGGGTTTAGATTTTCTCAAATTCTTGCAACAAGACTCGTGCACGAGCGGCAGCAAATTTTGGTCGAAACTAAAAGATCTTGTGTTCGAATCAGTGCAGTTGTTTTGAGAACACGTTGTGTGATGAAGGTAAATGGTAGAAGTTTTCCTGTTTTCCCCCTATTCATTTGGTAAATGATAAGCATCTACCGAAGAAGTCTTTCTGGAAGCTTCTCTGCACCAAAGTGCGCTGCTCCAATGGCAGATCCACTTTGAGTGACTCAATGGAAAATAATTTTTTGCATGATAAATTTCGTTTTAACTTGATTTTAAAAAGGCTAGAACATACTTAAAACATAGTCAGTCTTAAACATATTCAGTCGTAAACAATCAGTCTTAAAACATAGAGGCCGTGGTAGCCTAGTGGCTAGGAGACCAGACTTCCACCTGGAAGGTCGCGTGTTCGATACCCGCTGAAGACCCACCATGTACACTTGGGGATACGTGCATGTAAAATTCGTTTACCCCACTACCTTGCCCCCGTGCGCAAGCAATCCTAATGCCTCGGCAAACAGGTAGGGATCTGGTGGAGAAAAGTCTTAAAACAGACTGAATTAATTCAATTTTTGATTCAGAGAAAGAAGCCTTCTCTCGAACTCTTACTATAATTCCTTCATATTACTGCATAATGGCAACAAACTCTTTTTAACAATGAGGTTTTTGTATTCATTACTTAGCAATTACCTCACTAAAGAAATATCAAGGCAAGCATTTCTAATTAAAAGAAAAATAATTATTTTCCATTCATAAAGGTCTTTGTAAAGAACAATTGTAGTCAAATTGATGCATGATATTTAAGTTAGAGGAGCCTCTATCGATTTAAAAAACAAGATTAAAATCGATTCAGTTAACAAAAAGCTATGGATTAAAAACAAAAAAAGACTAGATTTCCATTCATGACTTTTTCTAATTATCGAATATAGTCAAACAAAGGTACGGGACCTATGAGAAACCATATTCAGTTGACTAAAAAAAGAATAATCGAAATTCATTCAACCGGTGAGAAGTTATGGGTGGACAAACAAACAAAAAAAGCGACATACATACGATATGAATAGGTAACCACCTTCTTTGGGGAGTCGGTTAAAAATAAGCTTACACTTTAATTGCCCAATCCAATTTCTCACCAATTACTGTATATACTACTGTACATAACTATATTATGAATCTAAACCACATCTAGAAAGACATCAAGTCTCTTTCTGCCTTAAAATATAAATCTCGCTATTTTACATAAATCTCCAAACAAAAACTGCAAGAGTTCGAAGTTTGGGGGAGGAAACTTCTTTATGGTTATTGTCCAACTCAATTCAATTACAGCTATGTATATTTAGAGCCATCTTGAAATGGAAGCGGAGATACCTATTTCTTTAAGATTCAGAAGGTTTTTATTGCTCTCTTTCGGTTTCTTTAGTTTAATAATGATAGTTTCGAAGACTTCTTCGTCAATGCATTTTGTTTATCGCTGCAGTCCCCAGAGTCAAACGTGAATGCCATGCAAAAGCTTTCCGTCCTATTGTATCGAAATAAATGAGAGGAGATTTACGTTACAAAGGACACAATTCTTTTGTAAACACGTCATTCTTTTAATCACAATAATTTTTGTTCTAACAAAGTTAAGCATTTGAAGTTAAAAAATATATACTGCACCTGTATTAGTTTTTGGAAACATAAAAATGTAAAAATTCAAAGTAACTCGATTAGCTCGAATTTTGTTGTGCTTTAGTTTATTATATTATGCAAAATACATAACATTTCATATTTTTTATACAAATTGAATCAAAGAAAGTTGGCCTTTTTCAGAATTTTATAATCACAAAATTCCAAAAGAAAAATGTTTGTTTTTCAAACTACACGAAAACAAAATCGTGAAGATTTATAATAGATAACGAATTATTGCAGAAAGATGCTTTAGACTAAAAAAGAGGTAAGGAAAAGTTGTAACCGTGAGGAAATTTTAGCTATTGTTACTTTATTGACTTCGATGCATTTTTTTTTTCATTTACCTTGCAAAATGCTTTTTTACACAAAACCATTTTAATCGTTTAACTGGACATAAAAGAAGAAAACACAAATTTATATTTGGCATAAATTCTGGCATTGAAATTCTGTAACAAGCGCAATAGTCAAACGTATTAAAAGAAGCACAAAAACAAGATAAAACCTTTCATGAAATATATCAATAAGAAATAAGATATCCGAAAATGCTCAAACAAAACTAATTAACTCTTTTATGCAGATTTATTGAGCAAAGTTTTGTGCATTTGATTCAATTTAACCTTACGCATATCTAGATTGTGACGAGAAATTCAAAATACTGTAGCATATGGCTAAAAAATGTCATAAAACGCATATGATGAACAAAAGCAACATGTTATACTTATTTCTTATAACTGTGAAACATCGTCATAGTGAATACAATAAAATGTTTTCTGCAAAAAAAAAAAAAAAAACTCAATCCTGCTTCAAAAACCATTAGTGTCCCGCATCGGAGAAGTCGGTAGAAGCTCGGTTCCCGCAGACCACCGAAAGTGAAGCAACACTGACCGAGGTCAGTGCTTGAGAGGGAGACAACCTCTCGGTTCGGGTTACTCTAGGACCGTGTACGCTGACGGGAACTGGTGCATGTTAAATCCGTTGTGTTTCCAATGTCCTGCAAGTGAAACGAGACATCTGGGGCTGTCGACCTTCAGGTGAAGGTCTCTCATCTGGGAGCTGGCTCCAAAAAAAGAGACCTCTCAAAGAGGCGAAAGTCCGACTCCTCCCTATAAGAGCTCCGTTAAACTCAGGAACAGTGCACCCTCTCTTCCTCGCTTAGCGCGTGAACTCGTAAATGACAATACCATTAGCAAAATTTATATTTCGTCGTAACGAAAACTTGTTTGCAGCGAAATACTTTCCCGTTCCCTTGGAGTTCGTTGTAATGGGATTTCACTGAGTAAATGAATTTGATTCCTAACTTCCAATAAACTCATACGCCTTGATTTATTAAATGAATAAGAAAATTACCAACATTTTACCCTTTAAGCTGGCGCTCTGTACCAACGTGGAATGTCACGTGTCCTGGCACGCTTCTGTAAAATGTGAATGATAATATCTTAATTTCTTAAACTATGCTGCAGCTAGTAAAAAGTTAATGCAAACTTTAACTAAAACAAATTGTTACAAAACATATGTTGTAATTAGTCGCCAGCTCTTTTATTTATATATTTTAACCTCATCAACCACTACCGTACCTACCCTGGCGAGTGTTTAACCGGATGTGGTGATTGAGAGGAAATTAACATTTACAATGAAAGAAACCCCGAGCGACTAAGTACCTTACATATACGAATTTAGAAAAATAGAATACGCAAAAAACATTAGCGAGTTTACAAAAAGAAATAATAACAATAATAATGAAAACAAATTCTTTAAACGAATTATGTCTTAAATATAAAAAATCTAAATTTAACTCTAGTGTATCTTCCATATATTTGCTTCCGTTGGAAGGTTAAAGAAGCAGTGCTTCTTGCAATTTGATAGGTTTTGCTGTCTTATTAGATCGCCTTCATAGAAATCTTAATTTTAACATATGGAGTGGAGAAAAAAGCTAAGCCACTCAACTACTGTTTAGAGAAAATAGGCAATATTTTGTTTTGTTTTGATTATTTCAGAACAATTATTTAGTCATATCTAATTATTTATTTATGTAACAGTAATTAAATTCGTTTCTGATGTAATAAGGCCTTTTATTTTGAAATTGAGTTTTAAAAAATATGAAAAACATTTTTTACTCAAATGGCTTAGCTCTTTTTTTCACCAATAAGGTATCATTCATAAATGATGTCACCCTTCGAGGGGGGAGGGGGCTTCGTGAAATTGTGACAAACTGTGACAAGGGGAAGGGAGGGGTAACACAAAGTGTGACATCATGCTTATGCAACATAGCATGACATGTGACAAAGGGGAGTAGGGGTCCGTTGAAGTGTGACAATTCGTGACAAAGGGGAGGGGGTTCAGATATAAGGGGGGAAAGCGTGACATTATTTATGGACGGTCCCTAAGACGATATTCAGAGCTTTCATTATCACAAATGAATAAGTATGCGAATGAGTCAACGTACATTATACGTCGGGTTTCCACCAAATCAACCTCTTCGTTATTTTCAGAGTGCTCAGGAAGCGCGATTTTTACCCATTTCCTAAATTGAAACATAATTTACGATTTCCAAAGCGCAAAAATCCATTTCCCTCATTCAGTATTTCAATCATTATAATTGCATTATTGCATAAAAATTGATCGTTCAAAATATTAGGAAAACATGTTGTACCGAGATTTATCTTTACTTTGACACATGTCGATAAAAAGACTGAGGAATGGGCATATTTCTTTGTAACTTTTGACCACCTATATTGTATTGACAATCAAAGAGAAACTGGAAGCCTGTCTTCAATTATTTGCTCTGAAATGATTATTCACTCACTGAAAGGATGAATGGTGTTCTAACACAGAAAGAAAGTCGTTTTTGGTTGTTTATTTTTTTAACCTAGTTGACAAAGTAATAAATGAAGAGGTTTGACATTTTATTCATGATTCATAAAAGGTCAGCTATTGTCTCCAAATATTTTAATATTTAAATTGAACTAAATTAATTTCATGTATTAATTATGATTCTATATTTTGTAGTTTTCTCTTTTTTATGATATTTCGTAGAAAACATTTCATCATGAATAAACACCATAATTATTTTAAGGGTTATTTTCGTGGTTGAAAGTTACCTACCCACACAGACAATAATATACATATGTTAGCACAAGCCAGCAAGTGGTATCGTGGTAAGGGGCGGGACTCGTATGCCCAGGTCATAGGATCTATCCTGGCAGTGTCGGTGGATTTTCACGATGCAGAAAATCATCTACCCCCATGTTGTATGATTACGGGGCATGTGAGTAGACATTTGGCATGGATACCCTCGGCAAAATTAAATTCCTAGTGCATCATTTAGACCTCAGGTGACGCCATCAAGGGGAAACTGAGCGTAAAAATTCTCAAGTGGTAATGGCATCCGCCGATAGTGGTGCTACTTACGAGAATGGATGCAGGTTTCCGGGGAATGCACTAGGTCTGCTAAGGTCAGTGCACATACGCAGCCCCATTAGAGAAAAAATATATGTATAATTACCACAAGGGTTTTTCAATAATTTTTCAAGTACAAAATACATTCTATATACTTTAAGAATAATTCACTATGAGTAAGAAACTTTCGTTTGCCATCATATCATCTATAATCTTCTTAATAGCTATCTTTTAAAAACTTTTTAAAAAATCATCCAATAGAACAGCTGTAAGTTTTCTATATAGATCGCAGAAATAATGTCTTGCAGTTGTGAAATATGAATATGTTTTGCTCAATTATTGAGCATTTTCATAATGTAATATTATTTATTAGGTACGTTACTTCTTGTTATGTATAAAGATATTTACTTAATGATGGCATGAACGACTCAATAATTTAAAATATATTTTTCCTATTTATTTTAAATCAAAGATAAAATTTTAAAAGGTCAGTTGTACTCTAATAGAAGTGCTTTTATAATAAACCCAAATACGAAACAATTTCCCAACTCCGTACATATAGAACAAAACATCAACCCAAACAAACTCAATGCATTTTCCTGTTGAACCAAAAAAGTTTAACTTCACAATCTTATATGCAAAGGTCTGGAACGTTAAAGTCACAGTTTATGAGCTAAACATAAATAAAAATTAAAATAATAAATATTTGCTCGCACATCGGTGGTTACAGGAGCAAGTAGAAGGAAGAGGTTAGAGCCAGAAGTATGAAAAACCCTGGGTGCTCTTAATAACAAGATTTTATTAAGTACAGTAAATAATTACAAATAAATAAATTTGAAAATTAATTATGTGTATACACATTGTTTATGAACCACGCTGATACTCAGCATTTTCCAACTTCATTCAAAAAAGAAGTGAAAATTGACTTATGTTTTTCAATACGCAATTTTAAAATATCACTCGAATACTAGAAATAAATTTCTTATATCTGTAGTGCAGTTATTTTCAGGGTTTTATGCAACGTTTCATTGTAGCGGAATAAAATATTACTACTATTTCGGAACTTCTATTTTAAGGAATTGTTTACAGTCATTCAGGGTAACTTTGAACCATAAGGGTTGACTTTGAACCAAGTCATACTGTTTAGTATGTTTAATTTAAAACTTAAGAGTAGAAAACTGATTTTATATCTTTTTAACTGAGTACAGTATTGAACCTTCCAGTTTCCTTTTTTTAGTCAAATATACTAAAAGATAGAGCATTGTTCAATGTTACCCCGAATTCCTGTACCATGCAATAAAAGGACTGAAAAAAAAATACTCACGTATTTAAAGTTCCACACAATAAATTTAAAGTATACTACTTTAAGCTTCGCAAAACTGTTTTATAAAAGACTTAAGTATTAAATTGTTTTTTATTTCATTTAGTATTTATTTTATTTATTTATTTCCATTATATCTCCTCAGCATTGGTAAAATGTGATTTGATTTAACATGAGTAAAATAACGACAACCAATTTCTATAAACAATCTCTAGAATTGTTCAAAAATAGATTCTAAATAAGTTTAACATTCTCTAGAAGCGCAGACATGTTTAGAAAAGGTAATTATAAATTTATGACACACATTTCAAGAAACATCGCTCTCAATAAGTTTCTCCCCCATAATTAAGATTGGTGAAAAGCTTTCACGGGGAAATTGAAAGTGTGATTTATTTCCGTATTTCCCACAAATCTAAAAAGGAAATTTCCAATCAAAAGACATTTTTGAATTCCGATTTATTATCTGTTGGTAATTGCTTGATAAAGTAGCAATGGAAAAATGAAAGCATTTTACGAATATCAAAACGTTTAGCGATGCGAAATTTACTTCGCATAAGGGAAAGTTCAGAATATTTTATAAGAGATTGATGCATACCATTTTCATTACTTTGTTATCTTTCGCAAAAATTAGGAGTTTATATTTACAGTGATTCAGAAATCGTTTAAGACAGGTTTTTTAAAGATATTCCTTTTTTTTTTAAGATAAGAAATATTCGAAAAGCTACGTATTCTTATTTTTTTCTATTTCTGCTGAAATATTATCCTCTGCTGTTTTTTAAAGGAAAAGAAACGTTTTCTAGTTCACTGATTTGAACTTTACCAGACATTTTCAAGTATTACAGAGATAAAACAACGTAAAAAGGCATAAATTCAGAAAAAAAAAGTATCGCAAATAGCTATTTCGAAGCTACAATCGAGCCTCTTCATCAGTGCAGAAAAGGAGTGCTCAACACGCAACTAGAAAGCTGTGAGTGAACAGGCAAGAACCAGAAAGACAACCGGTATTTATACCAAATGTGTCGGATTAGAGATCTCTAATATCGAGCCTCTTCATCAATGCAGAAAAGGAGTGCTCAACACGCAACTAGAAAGCTGTGAGTGAACAGGCAAGAACCAGAAAGACAACCGGTATTTATACCAAATGTGTCGGATTAGAGATCTCTAATATCGAGCCTCTTCATCAGTGCAGAAAAGGAGTGCTCAACACGCAACTAGAAAGCTGTGAGTGAACAGGCAAGAACCAGAAAGACAACCGGTATTTATACCAAATGTGTCGGATTAGAGATCTCTAATATCGAGCCTCTTCATCAGTGCAGAAAAGGAGTGCTCAACACGCAACTAGAAAGCTGTGAGTGAACAGGCAAGAACCAGAAAGACAACCGGTATTTATACCAAATGTGTCGGATTAGAGATCTCTAATATCGAGCCTCTTCATCAGTGCAGAAAAGGAGTGCTCAACACGCAACTAGAAAGCTGTGAGTGAACAGGCAAGAACCAGAAAGACAACCGGTATTTATACCAAATGTGTCGGATTAGAGATCTCTAATCCGACACATTTGGTATAAATACTTATACAATACAATACAATACAAAAAGTACACCAACAACAGGCGCTAGGCCTTCTTGGTATAAAAACAGTTTTCTGAACTTGTGCTTTTTTACGTTGTTTTACCTTTGTACAACGTAATATTTTAGCACAAACCTTTTTGATCATGTGTCTTATAATATTCAAGATTTCCTTTTATTGAACATATAAACACTTTGTTTACTCGCAGAAGATATTACTATGAACAGGTATTTTAGAGCCTTGTACGTCATGACCTTTGAAATTTTTACGGGTTGAGCAATGCTTCTAACCGTTGAACTCTTACGTTTTTTATTTCTAAAAATTACTTCATTTTATGAGGAAAAAAATTCAGTTAAAAAAGGAATTTTATGGAAATTTTAAAATGTTACTCGAGTTGTTTTACAGCATCGCATATAACACAAGATGAGTATAAAATCTTAATAATCCTTGAAAAAAAGAGTTATATGTGGTTAAAATTTAGACAAGACGTCTTTGTAATCAATTTAAATTCGCAGCACTTCCAGCAAAAACAGACTCCCGGAACAATACTGTGGCCTTTGTTATTTAAAATTGTAGATCTTAACGACACTCCAGAGGAAATTGAGCTAGAAAAGAACTTAGTTTCCAAGTTTTGTTAGTGTCACAAAATGTTGCTCTTAATGCGTTTCTCATATCAATTTCGAAAGAAAATTCTCAGCTTTCTTATTATTATACAAATCATTTATTATTTGTAAATTCTTTTTTTGAAAAATAAAATGTGAATCTGTATTATTATACTTAAACAGTAAACTGATGGGAAAATATCTGTATAAACATTTTCTCCAGAGTTAATAAATTATTAGAAAGCGTACAAAAATTGTATTTTTAAAAACACAATGAAAGTGCTAAAGATACATTTAGTAATCCCCCCCCCCCCCAGTTCTAAAACAGTAGTCGTTTTTACCTTTTATTGCAAATTTTGCTGTGATTTATTACTGATCACTTCGATCATTTATCTTACGCTACTCATCAAAGATTCATACAACCACATCTATTTTCAATTATTTATTCATTCAATAAGAATTAAATCTGAATCAGATTAAACGTATTGAAACTGAAATCAATTTAAATTATTTCAATCTGGTAAATTTACATAACATTTCATAAGGATAATAATATAACAAAATAATAATACATATTTTTTTTCAAATTACATAGATATACAACAAATAAAGTAAATTACAAAGATATACAGTAAATAAAGTAAATTACAAACATAAAAAAATGCAAGGTAATATTAAAACAAGGTGATTACGTAAAAAATACCAAAACCCGAATACGTTCTTAAAGTTAGAATTTGAAAGTTTCGGATCATTGAATTCTTCATTTTAGGAAAGGCAGAAGAATGATTTTTAAAAATTCGACATTTTGATTTTTAAATTGTTTATTTTATGACGGAATCATTTTTTCTAACAAAAGGGCACCTGTCTAACTCGACTCCATTCATTGTTCATATAGAAGTTAAAAAAAACTTTTATTTAAGAAATACACTACGACTTCAAACGGTTTTTCATGTCTGGTGTAAAATTTAAAAAATGTGACTTGTTGCCATTCTAAAATGAACAATTCAATTATGGCTATTTGCATAGTCGTCAACTCTTTTGCCATAAAATGTACCCATTACCAGTCAAATTTTCTGTCTTTGACAGTCTCTAGAGACGATCTTTAACAAGTCATCTGAGGGCGCTTTCACACCCAAAAGGAAAAAAGACAATATTCCTGTTTTTTCTCGCCTGAGCAAGCTCAGAGCATATTTTTGACGGCAAAACTATGCTCTGCGTTTGTGTAGATGTGAAAAAGACAACTTTTTTTTTTTTTTTTTTTTGCCTTTGTCGTCTTTGGTGTGAAAGCACCCTTAGAGTTCAAAATTAATGATTGTATCTTTAAGATTCAAGAATGATCCATAAAATAATCGATTTAACCCTCTATTGCCCAACTCCGCCTCAAGGCGGACGACAATAAAAAATGGGCCTAACAGGGTTAAGCCATCCTCGTATTCACTGATTGGTACTTTTACTGACTCAGTATAAACCGCCAATCCTTCAATACGAAAGCGGATTTACTGAGTTATTAAGAGCCAATTAGGTTAACCACAGGTTTCGCCAATCCGTGGTCTCGCCCATACCCGTCACCATGAATGGAAGGTGCGATCGTAGGAGATTAACCCTTGAATTCCCCACTCCGCCTCCCAGCGGACGACAGTATAAAAACTTGTGCATTGGAGGGTTAATTACAGTTATTCACATATTCGTCAAGATTTCCATAAAATTTACCAATATATCATCGATTCATAATTCAAGGACTATAAGAGAGTTTAGCAATCTTCTTCAATAAGTCATCTCAAGTTCAATACGATTGCTTTTATCTTCAAGATTTAAAAAATAACCCAACTATTTTTTTCCTGAGCGTTAAAGTGATTTTATTTTTGGAAAGTTTACTACTAGCTACACTATTCACGCTAATTTTGGCGATAAAACATAATAGTAAAGGAAACTGTAAAGCTACTCAATGTAAGTGGGAGTGTTTCAATGTAAACTTTAAATCGAAACTGATTTATGTTGATTACAGTAGTAAATATTTTCTTTTTAAAACTTGATTACATTTTTTTTTCTTTTTTGTAAATGCAATGGAGTTTTTTAATAATAAATATGAAATGAATAAAAAGTGTATAACACGTGTTCATTTTCTTTAAGAATATGAGTGAAAAAAAAAAACATTACATTCCGTTGTGAAATTTCAAACTCCGGAGTTAACCTTTTTTTTCATGATATGGCAGAATTTTTACCAAACAAAAATGAGCAAAATATATTTCATGAAAGATCTTTTAAATACTAAAAAATAAATAAATAAATAAAAAATTAAGATTGTGTAAGTTGCATAACTTATACCTAAAAGTAATTTCTTCCACAAAGTTCTTTGCCCCTTTTAGCATAATGTTTCTAAACATTTACCACAAGATATTATATTTTTCGCAAAAGAATATTTTGTTGTTAAATGCAATGAAAAGCATTAATAAAGTACGTTTTCACACGAGCTGCAAAAAAACCTCTCGCTTTTATAATGTTTAAAATAATTAGTCTAACAACTGAAGATTTCTTTTTAAATTTCAGACGGTATAATATTTTTTTCTTACTTCTTTATTCTTTTTTCGCAGATTCCATTTCCCAAATGCACGCTAACAAATTCCGTCAAACCGTCCATTACTTCATTCCCATGTTAATTAGATTTTTATGACACTTATTCCAGCGAATTGTTGGGGATAAAATTGGATTTTTATCTAAATAAGAACTTTGCATTTAGATATGAGGATCACGATGGGGAATTAGGCCATTTTATAGCTCAGAAGGGCTCGATTTAAGCTCAGACGGTTTTATTGCGGCTTCCTTCGTTGAAATGGCTTTGAAGAACTGAGCAATTCAAGATATAGAAGGTGTTTTATATTTAAATGGAAAATTAGATAGGCTACTGAACTTTAAGTATTTTTTAAAGAAAAGAATGCCCACTTAGAAAGAAGTCACTTGAAGTAAACATCATAGGCGTCACTATAGAAATGAGAAAAACCATAGATCAGACATTAGTTCTATTTTATGGTTTCATATTATATTATAAGGCAAAATTATTTAATTTGCTTCTTATTATTATTTTTCATTATTATTATATTTGCTAAAATACTCCAAGATAATTTGGTTCAGTTCCAGTAAAATAAATATCAATAAAATAATATAATATAATAGCTGTAGTGCACTAGCGGCACTGAGGTCATACACGAATATAAAAAAAAAAAAGTTCGTCAGTAGAGCCTTGTATTTAAATATCTCTAAATTGTCAGCATTTGTCGATGTTTGAATCAGCAGCATCTATTATTTTCACGGTTTGTTGTTGATGGTTAATTTAAGTTACATTTTTGAAGAAATATAGATTTTTGGACGGAGGAACACGTTTTTAGAAATTTTAGCGACATTTTTATGAGTACGAAATGGCATAACCAAGTAATCCATAATTCAAAATTTGTGGAAATTTTTTTAAAAAGATGTTAAGCGCTTGAACTGCACTAGAACCTTGAAGACACTTTGAAAAAATATTTTTAAATAATCGTAGTTTTTTTTTTTTTTTTTTTTGTCGAAAGATCTATAATTATAACATTTAATGAATTAAGTGGTAGAATGAAACATTTTGGATTCATCAGGTCTTGTAACTAAGACCTTGTGTAAATTAGAACAACTTTTATATCTCTAAGGTAATTCATTTTTCCAAACAAAAGAAACCACATAGAGAGCTGCCACTAAATCGAAAATTAAATGAGAATAATTAACAACGATACGGTCTGCGCATAGAAAAAAGGACGAATCCATTCGAGTTTTTGGAAACTCCTTCTCACCAATGCGTTCATTACTAACACACGAATAAGAATGTTTGTTTTTCTGTTATAAGCAACCCGTAAAATGTACGAGACGCCAACTGCAGATTCGAACTTTAGATGAGCACAAGCTGATTTCACAGAATAGAGTTTTAATAAAAATATGTTTACAAGCAAAGTAGAAAGTAATTTACCTCCATACCGGTTTTCATCCATTTATTCCACATACTCAGGTACATAATACTATATCTTCTTAGAAACACAGCAAAAAATATCATACGCAAACGTAGAATTTTTCTTTTCATTTTTTTTTTTTTACTTTTATTTAGTAGCAGACGATAGGCAAAACATATGATTTTAAATTTTAATCAGATATCGTTTGCTTTAAAAAGAAACGATATATTAATTAAAGTAATAAGACTAAGAAAAATTATTTTTTTCTCAAATACTTATTTTCCTTGTAATATGTTTTTTTTTTTTTTTTTTTAAGTGATTTATTTACGTTTTCATTTATTTGAACGGTATTTTATTTTTAGTGGTATTTATTTAAATAGTTACTTTTTTACATAAATATTTTCTGAATAACATATTAATGGTTCAATGGTATGCAGCGGAATAGTAATTTAACTGAGAAATGTAAATTAAAAATTTCTGACCTAATGAAGTTTCCAAAAAATATTCGGAAGATCTTTTTAGTATGAAATTTTCGGATATATTTAAGAATTGTATTGAAGTCATTGTGTTAAAGAATATGATGACTTCAATGTAGTTCAATATAATGGTTTCAATTATTTAAATAGTTACTTTTTTGTTATAAAAATTTTTCCGAGTAATATATTAAAAGTTCAGAGAAGCAAGGGAACAGGAAATTAAATGAGTGGTGCGCGAAACGTAAATTGAAAACTGCTGGCTGATGTGTCTTGTGAATTCTTGAAGTTTTTATTTTTTCTAATGAAAAAACCTTTGAAAACATTTGAAAACCATTACGAAGTCACTTTCTTAAAGTATATGCAATGGATATCATAGACTGTTAGAAATTTCATTATGAAATTACGGTTAAATGACCGGCAGCAATCTGTCCATCTAATTCACCGTTAAGTTTACGGTTTGGAAGAATTTTCTATTTTTACAGGACCTAACCATTTCCAATCAGCTTGGTTAAAAAGCATAAATACAAAAGTTTCTGGTTTTATAACCATTTAAAAATGGTTTCAAAACAAAATTTTTACCGTTTTTGAACCACTTCGAAGCGTAGAAACCGTAAACGAAGCTTGCGGGAATCGAACCCGGTTGTTCTGGTATACCAACCTTGCTCGCTAACCATTCGGCCATCTGAACCACACAAAGCGGTCGTTTATTTATCAATAAATCTTTTCCTTCAACAGGAAAACAGCATTAAAATTAAGATATCAGTTTTTGATTGGATCCAAATCCATCTCTAGTCTAAATACTGTATATTGACGAAAATCATTTTATTTGCCGCAAAAATTAAAATACAAACAAGCTTCAGCAATGTATTTTAACAAGCTCAAATGATGGGTTCGCTCATTCTCAAACAGTTCGGGAATCCGATGTCTCCAATTTTTGATTTACGTGTGTATGTGTTTCTATTTAGTATCCACTACTTAAGCCACTTTTTTTTTTTCTGCTTTTTTTATATACACATGCAGATTTGAACTGATGAATCTTTATTCATATTTTAACAACAACGTGCGACCGGTAAGGTTTCGCAATCAAGATGGACACCCGATTCTTATTGAGCGCTTCAAAATTACGGTTAGTTATACGTTCTATAGGTAAACAGAGAATAAATGATTTTCTTCGCAATCAGCGGTTTGAGTACCATCTTTTTGATGGTTATTCAACTGTTGTAATTAAATATGGTAAAATAACAATAAAATAAATGGTTATTTTACTATTTTCTTACGGAAATTTTTAACAGTGTAGCGTTTTGATGGAGAAAAAATTCAAATTATGTGCAGAAGTCCAAAGTGCAGTCAGTTTTTCGCTACATTCCGAAAGAATCATTTAAAAACATTTCCTCTAGTTTTGAAGTGCACAGTGAAAATACAGCATGAAATATGTTCTTATTTTAAATTTCAATGCAAATATTGCATTGATTTCATAAGAAAAGCTAGGTGAAAATACGAATTCGCAATCAAAATTTAAAACTTTGCGGACATGGTTCTATAGTAGACCTATTACCTTTCTTTCCTCCAATAAAATAGATAAATTGCATACAAATAAAACTCAATACCAGGATTCCAGGACTCCCCCTCTCCCTTTTTTAAAAAATCAAGCTCTCTATATTACAAACCGAAAAGTTACTAGTTCACAAAATCTAACCTCAGTTAATATGAATTTCGCAAGTGCCTAGGAAGTATCATTTTATTTTGGCCTGCAAACAGTTTTATTGCACACGGAAAAACAGTATTTTGCAGAGTTTTACTGTACATAGAAAAACACTATTTTTCATTTTGATAATTACATAGGTCTTAGTCGAATGAAGTACAATAAAATACAAGTTTGAAATTTTTACTTAATTAAATTTCTGCATTTGGGATTTGAGCTCCATGCTTGCTAGCCAAAAATGAAGACCTGCACAATTTGGACGAATAGAACATTAGAACTAACACTTTAGAATTACCTATCTAACTCACTCTGTTAGTATTCTATTTTTTCATTTCATCGGTCAAAGCTCGACTCGTCGCTCAAAAGTAACAAATTTGGCTCAGTACCAGAAAGTCATGGTACCTGGTAACTCAGAACCCAAAATTTTCTGGGTTCTGAGTCACTGCTTTCAAAAGTGAGGTGATTGTTGGGACCAGGTAGTCTAATCTTCATCGAGTTTTCATGATAGTTTTTTTGGTTTTCTTCTACTCAATAACGAATTCCTCTAGCCCCCCTTAAAAGTCCTCCAGAGAGGTAGTTCTTGTTTCGAGATGTCCTGCAACAAAGACCAAATCACAAAATAAAATCTGTCTGTGTAGTATATCCAAATGAGGTTCTTGAACCATTAAAAACAAAACAAAAATTTCGTTAAAATCCCCCATTGTATAAGTTTCTCGAAACAATGATACAAGACTGAAGGTATAGATTGTTTGTATTTCTGGTTTAAAAATTAAACAAGTGAGAAGTTTTAAATTATTTAGTGTCAAATTAAAAATGTTCTTAACTATCATTCATATACCAGGAAAACTAATGAATAACAGGTAGTATTGACTGAGCAACAACAATAACGGGGAGGGGGGAAAAATCATTCTCCTGAATACATACCACGCAGATATCTCATGAAAATTGCTTCTCGAAAAAATTGAAACGCAGTTATTTTTGCAGAAATTTAAGACATTTGTTTTTCAAAGGAAAAAAAAAACCCTCAGTTCATAATCTGCCAAGAATGGTTTTGAATCATTTAAAACAATGACATCTTAAATTGTCTGAATATGCGACCCATAAACTCGTGCCGTTACCATGGCAACAATCTTTCCGATCATTTAACAAACCCCGCTCAATCAATTTGCAGTTACAGTTTACAAATGGTTGTCTTTTAAGGGATTTATGCCGACAAAGGAGCTTGGGCGAAATTAAAGTTGTAACAGTAATGATGACTAGGAATGGGACATTTGTGTCGATTCCTTTGGTTCAGAAACGTGCAAAATTATAAAAAATATATTGATCTGCGAGAAAAGAAATCAGGTATTTCAATAAACAATACTGTTTCTGATTGTCGCAAAATTTTAGTTTCATTTTTTATTAATTAATTAATTTATTTATTTTAAATCAATTAATTTATTTATTTTAAATTTATTTATTTATTTATTGCGATTTTGTTTTGTGTTTTAATGAATTAAAAAGCAGTAGCCTTCCGTGCTGCCGTGCCACAGGTCCGGGGCTGGATTCCCGGGCTGGGCAGGGTCGACTCAGCCTTTCATCCCTTCAGTGGGGTCGATAAAATGAGGACTAAGCATGCTCTGGAGATTCCGCGTCACGCCGACTACTTGACCGGAACATCTGCTTCTGCCCCCCAGGGCCCTCGGTTTCGAAAACTGGGATGAGCACAGCCCCAATGGACTGCCACGCCACTGAGTTTAGTCTCTTTTTTAGTTTAATGGATTAAAAAAATCAATCAATTATACTACGTTAAAGTTTGTTTGGTGATTTCTTTTGGCGCAATGCCTCTTTCATAAAAAGTTGCATTTCTAAAGACTTTTCTGGTAAAAAACATTGACAGCTCTTATTGGTTGGATTTAACAAGTTTAACAAAACAAGAACTAGGCAAGCTTCAATGTACCGTGCACTAAAAAAAAATTCTAGTTTAACCTTTCGTCAAAAAATGGGGAAAATGGTGAAATTTAACCGTAACCAACTTTGGTACTCTTGAATCTTTATAATGGGGTAGTTTAAGCATTAATATAAAGCGAGAAACATTTATAATGAATCAACTTTAGTACCAAATGTTGGTTGCAGCTACATTTCACCATTTTTTGGTGAAAGGTTGAACTAAAATTTTTTTACAGTGTGCACTGTGATCACCATTTCTGTTGCATACAGAAAATGCTCTCAAAACTAACTGAGCGGCGCGACAGCCCATTGGGAGCCTTGGCCTACTGTGCCCATCTCAGCTTTCGAGACCGAGGGCCCTGGGGTGCAGAAGCAGATGTTCCAGTCAAGTGGTCGACGCGACGTGGAATCCCCAGTGTTAGTTCCCAAGCATGCTTGGTCCTCATTTTATCGACGAAATAGGGATGAAAGGCTGAGCCTACCCTGCCCAGCCCGGTTATCGAACCCCGGACCTGTGGCATGGTAGCACGGAAGGCTACCACTCAGCCACTGCACCTCAAAAATGTTCTCACTTTAACTGAAATTCATCTAAATAAAAACCTCCATTAGGAAATGTGAATTTAAGAAGCATAACTTCTAATTAGGGTACATGAGTACACCCACACTTTATTATTTATTTGTTTCCCAATGTATCTTTCTTTCTTTCTCGCTCTCTCTCTCTCTTTCCTTTTTTTCTGGTAACAATATCCAAAAGCACTCAAAACAACTAATATTTCCCATGTTTAATTGTATATATACAGTTGAACTCGATTAATACGAAACGGCAAAAATTAGCGAGTTTGTACGCATTAGCCGTTATTCGTAGCAACCGTGTAATTCGTAGTAAAACTGTGTTGAAAAAGTATTAGAAATGCGTGTTTATATTTTTAAAATAATTACTACTATTTATAATAAAAAGTAAAATAAATAGCGAAAACAAATGATTTATTTTTACTAATATACTTTTAAATCTTACTAGTACATTGAGAAAAAGTGATTTTACCTTTTAAAATTTCAGAAATTTTCTAAAACATTCTTAATGGTTAGTTGTTTTTTAGGTACATTAAATTTTATCATGCAAACTTTTCGTGAATAGGTCAGAAATTTTGTTCGTCTTAACCGAAATTTGCATTTTAGCATTCGTAATATGCGTGAGATATTTAGTGTCATTAAATAGTAAACCAAACTTAATGAACGAAATTTTCGTTTTAGCAATGATTTCGTATTAACAGTGTTCGTATTAAGAAAGTTCAACTGTACTTTAAATACAAATTTTAGTACTTTGCCCAAGAAAGCATCCAATCGTTTTCCCAAAATATTCTATTTATGAAATGAAAAATTGACTTTCATTAACTTTTTTACGCCAAGGCATCACCCTCATAAGAAAGAAATCTACTCAATTAGATTAAATAATTAGTGCAAAACGTTCTCAAACGAAAAATTTTTCTGTTTGGTGTGATCCATTATAAGTTTTCAATTTTAGAGAATGTCTTTGAGAATGGTTTTGAAATTTGTTGTTTGTCAAAACAAAAAATTTTTGACAAATGTTTCAAACTAATATGTTTTCCTTTAAAAGATTTCAATCTATATTTAATCACTTAAATGCACATTTTATTTTGTAATGCCATAATGCATTGTTGAAAACAAATTTCCTTTATTATATTAGTTGTTCACAAACAAATATGGGACTAATATTCCGCACCAAAAGAAGAAATAATAATGTAAACCATTACTAAAATTACAATATTTTTTTATATTTCCCGCAGCAAATGAATTATGTAAAGTAATATTGACATCACGACCTGTGACACATAAATAACTATGATTGAACGAAACTTTTCCTGTCAAAATAATACTTCGTTAAACTATACAGAAAAAATATATTTATTGATATTTGGTTTTGATACTTTTTCATGCAAACGATATTTAATTTGATCGATTCCGAAAATCAACTCCATATCAATATGATTAAATGTTTCTGAAAAAGAATGGACCATTAGATGTCTTTTCAACTTTTTGAATTGCAGCGTTCAGTTATAATTTTGAAGCATGAAAAATTTCCGAAATACAAATGCTTTTCAGAACACGTGTTATTTTTTTTAGAATAGGAAGAAATTTGTTCTATTCTCTGTTAATTTACGTAAAGCAGACTTGAATGAAAGCTTTTTAATTAAGGAAATTACAGAAGAAAAGAGAAGGAATAGCTTCCACCTCTTAAAACTGTTATATGAGCGAATTCGTTTCTTCTTTTGCGTTACTAATGAAATTATAGTATAAGAGAATGGAAAAATTAAGACTATATATATATACGTATATATATAACTATACATATTTATACATATATTATATATATATATATATATATATATAAGTCCTCATTTTTCCACATGTTCTAATATATATATATATATACATCAGAACATACATTAAAGTTCAATTCGGCTTGCTGCGAAGCCTGAATAAGTAGCATAGAAAATAGAAGAATAACCACCAAAAGTGTTCATTTCAATCAAATACTTTATTCAATAAAAAAAAAAAAAATAATAATACATAAATAATTAGTAAACTGCACTTGAAACGCTAAGCTCAGGAAACTAAATCAAAATTCATTCCATTTTGATAGCCTTCGCTAAGAGCAGGCAAGGCCTTGCCAGTCTGCAACGGTGAGTGTTGTCTTTAAAATGAGTACGCTAAACTTTGTACACTGTGTACAATCATATACGATTAAACACACTGAAACTCTGTTATAACGTCATTCAAGGGCTATATATGTGCGTAGGAAGTTACATCTGCCGAAGTTTAGGACAAAGAAGCTTTTCGTTTTTATTCTGAACAAAATACATTTTTTTATTAAGTAAGTATCATAGTTTAAAAATGATGAATGGCAATATTTTCCCACGATTTTAACGTATGATAATCTTATTCTGGAATTTCATGCGTGTAGGGAATGCACCTGCAATCATTCATTTCTGACAGATCATTCCATTATTTTAAAAAATAGGTTCTAGTAACTGTATTTATGCTCTTATCTTCATTCTATGACAAGCTAAATGCAGTACGATTTTCCATTTCTCCAAAAAAGACAACCACTCAACATGGCTTCCAGATAATTTTTAAATTCTTCTTTTTTTTTTTTTAAATTTGCTTATTGTCAGTTTGCCTTTCGTCATATAAGAACATTTTTTAGAGTTAATTTAACGATGAGTTCTTAAAAGAGAGTTAATTTCATTTAAATAATGGAATATGGTAAAGTAGCGTTTCTTAAACTATGTTTCGCGGAACCCAGGGGTTCCGCAGAGATCACGCAAGGGTTTCATGAAACTTGCAGACTTTTTCTTCAACATTCAAGAAAGCCATTCAAAAAGCAATAAATGAAGGGCCAAGTAAATATCTAAAAGTATTGAGAATTAAAGACACATTTAATCTCTCGGTACCTCCTTTGACTCTATTCCAAAAAGAAGAATATGAACGTTTGGTTGAAATGCCCTGTAATTTATCCTTGCAATCATGGGAATAAGTGGGACGCTGGGGATAAAAAAATTATTTCCTTGTAATTTATGAAACTTCAGATACTTTGCTAGAACATAAGTAATTAAGGTGTCACTGGCACCAAATGTTTTACTGAAATTAACATCACGTAAATTCAACTTCGTCTCAGTGTCACTAAAGGCGTAATAAATTTTTTACCAAAGCTCTTGAAAAATAACGCGAGTGAAAATCTATCAGAGGAAATATAGCTCGCAATTCGAACTTTTTGTTCATTCGTTTCTAACTTTTAGCTTTAGAGTACATTAAAAATTATTTTTATGTAACACAGCATTAAAAATGCAAAGGAAATGGAAAGCCAGAAAATGAAAATAGATAAATGGTACTTTTACTGAAGTTAAAAACTTTTCAAACAAACGTATGTTATCTTTAAAGCTATGTTAGAATGTGAAGAAAGTTTTCTACTTGCTGCAATTTTTATTTTGTTTAAAACTGTCGAGACATTTTCCATTTTATATCGCATAAAGAAATTTTAGAAACTAAAACATTTTTAAGGTTTTGACTCTTTTTTTTATAAATTTTTGAGAGTATTTACTGTTTAAATATTAAATAGTTAAAAAAGTATAGGTATTCACTTTTTTTTTTCTTTTTTTTAACTTCAGTACTTAATACATTAATCAACTTATGCCTTTCTTTAAAACTTTAAGTTTAAAGCCAAAATAAAGTATGAAGGTAATGCAAAAGTGATGATATTTTTAAGAGCATTTCACAGTTATTTCTATTTGTACAAATAATATCTTTGAAGACTAAAATTTTGCCAATGACATCAAAAATAGGAGATGCGAGAAATAAAGTACAACACAATACCTCACTTTTACATGGGAGGGGAGGGGTATTGGGTTACATATAGGTTACCCAGGGCCTAACTATCGCACGGGTAGCCGGGGCCGAGCGGAAATTTTATCATTTACTCTTTTTTAAAAAATGGTAATTTAAAATAACCGGGCTAATTATTAACAGACGCTGGTAATTTTTCATAACAACAGGTTATCCTCAAAAAGCCGCAAGGTGGCGTAGTGGTAAGGCGCAGGCCTCGTACGCCCAAGTTCGCAGGTTCAAACCTGGCCTAAGTCGGTGGATATTCAAGATGCAGAAAATTGTCGGCGCCCATGTCGTATGATTATGCGGCATGTAAAAGATCCCTTGAGTAGATATTTGGCTTGGATGCTCTCGGCTAAATTAAGTTCCTAGTGCAGTCTGCATGAATGAGAGCTCAGGTGCCGCCATCTAGGGGAAACTGAGCGTCAAAATTCTCAGAGTGGTAATGGCATCCGCCGATAATGATGCTACTTGAAAGAATGGATGCCGATTTCCGGGGAATGCACTAGGTCTGCAAAACGGTTAGCAACCATATGCAGCCCCGTTGGAATAAATAAATAAACGGTTAGGCTTTAAAAATAACCAATTGCACATTTTTCAGTGTGAAATTGGTAATTTGCCGTTGGTTTATTGGTTATGCACCGTAGCACACCCAAACGCATGCATATAGTGAACCACTCAAAGGGGGCAGGGAAAGTTGAAAGTGCCCTGGGCAGGAAATCCTGCAAGTCGGGGCCCTGTCAGGCGCAGCGGGTCATGAAATCAGGATCAGGATATGTAAGGAAAACTAAAATATTTTTAAAAGTCAATGATGGGAGAAAAAAAAAACTCTCCGACCAAAACGTAAAATATTCAAATATTATCGACGATGTTTGAGTAAGTTTTGCAGGTGTTTAGAAAAACGTAAATAAATCATTAATGCACATCTGTAAATTTGATTGTAGGTTCGTTATTTCAGCGCTGTACGAACCACCTATCCACATCTCTTGACAGATTCGAACGAAATTTAGTAAAAAAAACTGATTCATATCCTGAAAAGAATCGTTATCAAGATTCCATTTAAAAATGAAATTATATTCTTATTTTTTCTTTTTTTAGTTTAGACTTCGCTTCCATCTTAAGAATTCCTTCGACAGTAAAGACAAACGAAATTGTCTAACATTCTACGGTTTCGGATCATTTATCGAGATCATATTATTGTTTAATGTATTTTATTCTGCTTTAGTAACAAATAATTAATCAAAAATTTGACACTATCTTCACACTGTAGATAGTGTGTGACACACTGTGATTTATTTTAGAATCACAATTGCATCATCAAAGGCGTTCCACTTGCACAAAGGCTTTAGTAGCCAAAATTTTTTTTCCTTGTTTCAGATTTCACTTCTGTTATTATTAAATAGTTCGGATAAAGCCGAGAATTTGTTACAAACTATGCCTCCGTTACACAGTAAAAAATTCTAGTTCAATGTTTCACCAAAAAAAAAAAAGAAAAAAATTGTGAAGTTTAGCTGCAACCAACATTTGGTGATAAAGTTGAACCATTATACTGGTTCCTAGTTTCCCCGGCAGCAGAAATCACGCAGCACAGCAGCGAGCGCTGCAGATTAATCTTCAAGCTTGCAGATTAATTTGCCACCTTACATATTTTTTTTTAATGCGACGGGGAAAAAAAGTTCATTTAGTGTCTGCATGTATTATTGTTATATGTCAACTATTTTAAAATACATAGTTTGCTATTTTTTATGCTTGTAAATTTGGTTCCACAGCATTTGGTGCCGGAGAAAAATTTTGACTTCTGGAACTTGTGCTGCAGATTGATACAAAAACATTCTGCAACTGGGCTAGTTTCACATTCATGGTGAAACTAGGTGAAATTACACCACTATAATGGTTTAACTTAGTTCCAAATGTTCGTTGCAGCTAAAGTTCACCATTTTTATTTATTTATTTTATTTTTTGGTGAAACGTTGAACTAAAATTTTTTACAGTGTATTTTTGAGGTGGCAGGCATTCTTATGATACAAATTGACCGTTTTAGTTTTTTTTAGTGTATTTTTGAGGTGGCAGGCATTTTTATGATACAAATCGACCGTTTTAGTTTTTTTTACAGTGTATTTTTGAGGTGGCAGGCATTCTTATGATGCAAATTGACCGTTTCAGTTTTTTTACAATGTATTTTTGAGGTGGCAGACATTCTTATGATACAAATCGACCGTTTTAGTTTATTTTGGTGCTCAAAATTTCTGAAGCAAGTGCGAACCTAAAGTCTACTTCTTTCCTGAACTACTAGTTAGAATTATTCCTTTACATTAGCCACTTCTTAAATTTTATTTTTCACCCATTGACTCCTATTCTTAAGATCTTTCAAGCGCTTTTTCAAAGATATTTTACTTCATGCAATAATGTTTATTGATTATATAAATCAAAACTGTATTTCTGTTGCCATTTCAGAAATTAATTGAGCTCATTATACAAAATAAATAACGCTGCAGTGTTTACTTTCTTTTTGAAATAACGCCATTAGTTCTTATTTTGAAATTTTTATTCAAGTAATGTCTTTAAAAGTTTACATATATATAAATCTCATTTTTTTAAGGAAAAATCTGAGAAACGGGATAGCCTTAAGTAAATGTATTATAAGAAAATAATCATGTCCTTCCAATTAAGACATATATAAAATGCTAATATCTCTAAAATTAAAAAACTATTCATTAAAAAATTAGTTTTTTTGCACAGTTTTCTGGCATATCAAAACAAAACATTAGCGATTCGTTCAAACCATTAAAAAAACGTTTTTTGAAACTGAATTTCATAACAGTGCCACGGGTTCTTTATTGCTTATTTAATCAGTCTTTGATTTTTCTGCTCATTAGGAGAATTAGTCACAATCTATAAATATTAACGTTGAGCCATTTTTTCATTACCTTCATTACGCGCAATTAAATCGTAATATCTGTACAAATTAATGAGGCATATTCCATTGAAAACTTATTATCTGCGTATATTTGTTTTGTTGTCAATGCTGTCAAAGCTTTGCCTGGAAGGTACTCGAAGCATTTTTATATGCTTCAAAAAATTTTGAGCTTGTTCGTTTTATGTTTGAAATAAAATAATTAAGCGACTAGACTTAAATGTGAAAGATAATATTTAATTAGGTGTTTGGTTTCTTTATTTGGAAGTTTTTACTTTTTAATTGTCGTTAATGCTATAATCACGTGACCAACGAATGGTAGAGAAGACGTTCTATATCATATTTTATGAAATACATTGCTAAAGGTACTAACACTGAAAACAATAGTGAAAAATTCAAATTTTATTTCTGAGAATACCATCTTATTATTAATTCTAAGGAAAAATAAATTTATGATTTCCAGTTTTACTAATTTACAATTAAAATGAAATTTTAAGGTTCTTTTCACAGCAATAAAATGCAAAAACATACTATTTGGGATTGTACTTTGCGATTTTAAGAATTTATTTAAAATGACGAAATTTTGCGACTATAATACCGTGTTTAAAAACCTAAAATGTTTCTAGGTACTGACTCACCGAGACAAATTTTAGACTATAATAATAGCCTTAATTGTTTCATTTTATAATTTAAATATAAGTAATCAGATTAATATGCGAAAACACAAATGCTAAAGACATGTATTGAACTGAATGATTGAAAATTATTAATTGATGATCCTTTATAATTTTACAATTAGTTTTTCTTCTTTTGAACCATAAGCTTAGTACAAATAACTAACAAAAACTTATTTTATTAATAATCAGTCAACACACCAATAAATCAGATATTTAATGTAAATAGACCTCTTCCTTTGTAAAGTTTACAATGATTATTAATCTTCATAAACACAATGCTTAGTAGAAACGCATGAGCAAAACCTAAGCTTCAGCTAATCATTCGACAAACCAATAATCAATCAGATAAAAATATAATTAGGGTTGAATTTTGCCTACGGAAACGTGCGAAAGAAAAACGTTCTGTGAAGAAAATGATGAATAAAGTACGTAATGCTCGCAACTATTTTAAGCATATCCTAATCCCTGTCCCACCCGCCCCATCCCGTCAGTTTTTGTTAAATTATTATTATTATTATTATACGTGTTTAAATGTTTTGTTAAAGATTTAGACTTATGTCGATTACGTATATATATGTACTTATCATTTGCATATCAGAAATATACAGCTAATTATAATTTTAATTATAGCAATATGTGTCGAATATTAAAAACTTAAACTTATGTCTATATTATATTCACTTATCATTTGCATATCAAAAATATTATGCTAGTTATGTTTTTAATTATAGCATTATGTGTTAAATATTAAAGACTTAAACTTATGTCTAATATTCATATATATTTACTTATCATTTGCATATCAGAAATATTGAGCTGGCTATATTTTTAATTATATCATATATATATATACCTTATGATCATAAAACTATAAATATTTAGTTTTCAAAACATCAATGTTTATGTATATTTGACAGATGAAACAACGCATTTGACAAATCTTCAGTCTCCTGTCATTCTGCTGATAAATTTAAGTTTGTCCCGTAAAATCAACATTCATAACATCAAGTTTAGCAATCACAAAAAGCTCAGCCCATAATTTCCGATTTGTGTGTGTTTCTGGGATCGTTTTTGAAAGTTCAGTAGATTTTACCCAGATAATGTTGAACCAAATACCAACAATCAATACAGCGCGCACTACAGAGAACTCTGGGTAGAGTGCCACCATAAAAATTCTATTTAACCAGCCAGGCAAACATCAGTTTTGATGAAGTCGCCGTAAAATAATATTCCACATGCACTCCCACCAACCCGACGTGTTGAATAAATGTTCTCTTTGAACTAATGCAACGTTCAGATTTTCAGAAAAATACTGAACAAAATTACCCTTTCAAAGAGTATTTGTTTGCTTTATGAGTAAGTAAAGGAGCCGTCGGTTTTTAGTTCCGTTGAAAGAACATTACCTATAGTAATGCTATTGTCCAACTGCTGCAAAAGTAAAGTGGTAAAAAGATGTTTATAAAATAATTAAAGGAACTTTCTATTACGTAAGTAATCGAGGGCAATTCGTTTATTCTTTGTTAATTAATGCTGTCGATAAATGTGATCAAAGATATTTTTGTGAAGAATAATCATGTGTCAGCATTTGTAGTTTCGTCTGTGTTGGATAATTAGATAATGTTTCCTGTTGTGTCATTAACAGTTGTTTTACTGAGCAAATGGAAAGAACAATTGCGTTACGCAGAGTGAATAATGCTGATGTGATAAAAGAATAAAATATATTGATTTCATATGACTTTATGCAAAACAAAGATAATGTTTCGAATGGAAAAATTAAATTCCTTTTTGATCCAAGGATAGGAACGAGAAACATATTTAAAATCACATGTAGTATTTAAATATTTTATCAGCATAAAAGTTGACGTAGGGACGTATCCTAGAACAAATGTCGCCACGAACTAGTATACAGTAAAACCTCGATTCCCGCAGCCTTCGTTTTCCCGTATGTGTCGTTTTTATTTCAACGCAGTGATGTAACGAATGCTATCTAATGTGCTTTGCCCTCTTAGATCGTTTCTAAAACTAGCAGCTTCTCGTACCTATCGCTCAAATTTTTTACCGACATTGGGGGGGGGGGGGGATTCAGACCCTTACCATTATGTATGACTGCTATACACAACTGATAATAAGGTTGAATTAATTTCTATTCACGAAATGATTGCAAAAAGAACGGGAAAATGGATGATGAGCCAATGAAGACGAAGAAATGTGTACATTACCAGTTCTAACAGTTACGAATGCATTCAAAGCAATTCAAATAGTGGTATTGTAAGAAGGGATCGAACCCACGCCTCTTTCACTCCGCGCAGGGAGGCACCGGAACCAGTCGATTAGACCGCTCAGCCACTGAGGCCCCATAATTCTAGTTTTTGCTAAAATTCTCTTGAGTATTCATGTCACGTGATCCGCGATGTTATATAAGGAGCTCTGGCGAGAAGTTAAAAAGTTCAGTGGATTTTTTTAGCCTTTTGCTAGTGCATGTCAGTCGGAGTTATTGTGCTGTAAGCTTCGTGCTTGATTCCATTCGTTTTTGGGAAGTAAGTATGAGATCACCGTTGGTTTTACGGTGATGTTTGAACTTTGCGAGATATTTTTGTGTGCCTAAAATCTGTACATACTGTAAGTAACTCGTAGATAAATTGCTCTGTATATGTTCAAGGGGTTAGTCACCTGCTTAAAGTACGATGAACCCGTAACACTATTAGCCGGTTTAAACGAAAGATTACTTGCCAGTAAAAACCTCAATCTACTAAAAACCAGGGATCTGATGTGGAGCACGAAGCAGTGGAGCAGTGGAGCAACGAGATTTGGAGCAAGAAAATTTGTTGGGATCCTCAGCTCCGAATTTTTTTTATGAAATTTCATACAAGAACTTAAAAATAAACAAATGAGGCTTTTTTTCTTTTCCTCAAGTTTGTTTTTTAGCCGGCACAGTGGCATCGGGGTAAGGCACGGAACTCGTACATCCCAGGTCGGAGGATCGAGCCAGGTAGTCGGTAGAATTTCAAGATGCAGAAAATCGTCACCGCTCGTGTCGTATGATTAGGCGGCATGTAAAAGATCCCTTGAGTAGACATTTGGCTTGGATGCTCTCGGATAAATTAAATTCCTTGTGCAATTTCGCATCAACAGAGTCCGGGTGCTCGTCCATTCAGATGGAGAAACTGGACGTCAAAATTCTCATGCGGCAATGGTACCACACTCATTGTGGGGCCGTTGAAGGCGACAATCTAGGGAACGCACTAGGTCTGCAATTGGCAGAAGCCAACAGTAACCCATATATTACAAGAAAAATTCAATTTATTGCATATTGAATATTTGATAGTTGTTACGAGAACGCACCGTTTTAATTATTTTTTTCCTTAATATTTCTCATACTTAAAAGTTTTATCATACATTTATTAATAAACAAAATAAATAAAAATTATAATCATTACCAGTTTTACTAAAAATATTTGAAGCATGGAGCGGAGTTGAAGTGAAGCCAGAGCAACTAATTGGGAGTCGTAGAGGAGAAACTCAAACAAGTTGCTATTCCAGCTCCATACTCAAAACTAAATTTATTATTAGATAAACACATTACTAAAAAATATATATTGTAGTAAACCTTATATTGTAGTAACCCGAGTAACAGAAAACTTTAGTAAGCTGGTTACCTTTCAAAAATTCATTGTCAGATTCAAGTTCATTTAAAAATACTCATCAGCAAGACACCCTAATAATTTGTTCTAAAAAGCAACAAATGTTTCTTACCAACATAGATTATTACACAAAAAGATCAAAAAATACCTTCAGCTCTTTTTTTAAGCAACGATGCATAAAACTGCACCAACGTCAAATTTCCGTAAAGGGAAAAAACACCAAAAGTCAGCAGAATATAAAGTTTACGAATACATGAAAGTATTTTTTATAAAGTGGCCTATCACATTTCTGCACGATTGACCATTATATAACTCATGAAAGAGTCATGAGCTTAGAACGTCGTTATAAGTTCCGCTGAGAGTACTGTTTCATCTCTTCCTTTCACTTCAAGAAGGAAGTTCTACAAAACCGTGCATGATCGACTTCATAATTTAAAATCTTTTACCGTTCACTTCCAGTTTCGAGAATATTTCTCAAAAAAACAGACGACTTTTAGATGATTCTATTTCATAAACTTCGCAGACATTTTTTTTTCATAACATTTACTGGTATACATTTGAAATTTTAAGTTTTTGTTGCTTTGAGAAGAATACTGTTTTATATTTCAGTTTTCGATGCTGACATTATTAAGATTCAATTTTCCAACCAGACTAGAATAAATATCTTTTACGACAATATCTCCTTGATCTTTTTCACAAAATTTATAAGTGATGCTATCTTAATATGGTGTTATCAGTTTAACCAACTGAGAATTTTACTTGTATATTCGTATTTAATTCGTGTTTTTTTCTTCAAAAAGGTGTAAAAATCAGTGTACTGTACGGAAAAACAGTTGATTTCCATAATCATCTTACCGAAAAACATTTTAATGAAGGCAAAGTTTAAAAAATATTTTAAAGTAACAGTTTTCGATTTAAGAAAAATTTTTGCCAATTCGAGAAGCATTTAATCAATAATACTAGCTGTAGCGATCGGCCCTGCGTGAGTTTTAAGTGCAACAGGGTTATATTGGAGAGAGAAAGTTTGTTTGTTTGTTTTACAACCATTTCAGGTCACATATATTTTCGAGTTTATTTGCTTTTCTCAATGGAAATGCCTCAAACTTTCGTCCAATATTACAGATAGAACAGGACAGTACGATAGTTTATTACAATACAAGGAAGGAAATTACAAGAATACACCCAGGGAAAGGTGGGAATCGAACCCACGACCTCGTTACTGCGCGCAAGCAGTAGGCGGAAACTGGTAACTAAGACCGCTCGGCCACTGAAGCCCCAAGAGAGAAAGTAATTAATAAATAAAATACCTTTAAGCTCTTTTTTCTTCTTCTTCTTTTGAAAGTAAACTTCAGGCTTTCATATCACTCAGTACTATCACTCTAAAACTGAGCACGTATTTTATACATTAAACACATAACAAACGCATAACTAGGAACTTAACTAAATAGTAAGGTAACGATATCACAATAAGTTAAATCCCGCTTCAGGAAGCTAGCATGGGTTGAACTCTGCTACCTGTCTCGACCTCCTCGTGTTTTCCACCTCAAACGAGTGGCAATCGTTGCCAATCCACATCCTCTAAAATCCTTAAATTGAAGAAAAAGTAGAAACTCTGTACACTTTCAATGGTTCCCCTCCCATGTTGGACAGATAGGAAATGAGATAGCTGATAGTCTGGATAAAGAGGCCTCTGCTGACACCCTTCATGGCAACCCCAGCTTAACGTACATGGGAAATTTCCGCCATTAAAAGGATGGAATTAAATGATTTATAGAGGGTTCCACCTGCTCATATATGGTACTTCGGGAAAAGTCCTCGATGTTGTCATCAGTTAAATATATCGAGGAGTCAGCAGACGGCTCTCTCACGCTTTTTAAGTGCCCACATAAAATCCCTTGCGTTCCAACGTGGCGAGAGAATCTTCCCGGAGTGGTCATAGGTGCAAAGATTTCAAGCCACCTTCAACCATATCCTCGTATGCTTGGGTTTTTTCCATCTCGAAATTTTAACGAATTCCATTTTATTTTTAAAGTTTTTAGCTATTTTTGGTTTTATGGAGATGGTGTAGCAAGGACCATCTGTGATTAGAAACAACAACAAAATCCTTAAGTACATTGCTGGAGTATTTCACAGGAACACAGTTCAAAAAATGGATTCTTACTGGCCACATGCATTGATAATTATTTCACATAGACTACCCCATAAGAAGCCCAGTGGCTAAGTGGTAGCCTTCCGTGCTACCATGCCACAGGTCCGGGGTTCGATTCCCGGGATGGGCAGGGTCGACTCAGCCTTCCATTCCTGCAGTGGGCTCGATAGAATGAGGACCAAACATGCTTGGGAATTAAACACTGGGGGTTCCGCGTCAGGCCGACCACTTGACCGGAGCTTCTGCACTCCAGGGCCCTCGATCTCGAAAACTGGAATGGGAACAGTAGGCCATGGCCTCCAAAGGGGCTGGCGCGCCACTGAGTTTAGTTTAGCTTAGACTACCACATAAAAGTTTATGAAAATTGAGGTTTGTTGCAAACAAATCGGTTTCTGACAATACTGCAGAGTTTGCAAATAAACGGTCTTTTCCCACGGGAAATCTCATCTGCAGTTCCCTACGCAATGCGGATATTTTTTGTGTCACTACGTTGCTCGTCATATTTAATGACCGCGTAATTTAACTTTTAGTTAAAGGGGCCCGCTTGGGACCCAAGTCTGGGGCGTCAGACTTTGAACCGCAAATATTGGGGTTCAAAACCCAACCCGCTGTAGATTCACCACGTACACTTGGGGATACGTGCATGCAAATCCGTGAAATTTCAGGGATACCTGAGACTGGAGAATTTCTCTCCCTTAAGTCTCAGGTCAAAAAACAGAGGTAGTGCCATATGGTGTCATTCTAATGAAGCATGTTAGGGTTAATGCTAGTCACCTTTTAAAAGGACCCTTCAAAAATGACCAGCATTTTCTCTAGTTTTAGAAAGGGCGAATGCCAACGAGGCACTTGCCTAAGTCGAAAAAAAAAACTCTTTGTTCAAATGTTTAGCCTTATTCTTTCTTAATTTTAGATCATTCTTCTTCCTTAGAAGAACTCTTCTACTTTCAAAATGATATTTTCAATTCCTTCTTCAAAATAATGACTTAATACAACACATTTCTCGGATTATTAGCTTCAAACAACTGTGTTTCCATTTATGTTTTTTTTATTTGATCTGAAAATGGTGAAGGTTCTTCTCCCCACTGACCACGTATATTTCTTTTCCAGACTTTATAAAACATGAGTCGAATCAGTTTGATGATCTTCACCGTCATGGTCGTGGTTGCAGTCTGCAGCAGCGCTCCCTCTCGGCAAAAGCGAGGTTTCCGTAACGCCGCCCTTTCCACCGCAAGGGGTTTCGGGAAGAGAATGCAACCAGAAGTGTTTGACGATCTCAGCATGCACAGTGACTTTAACAGGTAAACATAAATTCTGGACTTTTCGTGTAATCCCATAAGATTGCAGATTTCGTATTTCTAAAAACATTTTTATTAAACATCGATATGGTAGGATGGAGCACCGTTTGTATGTCAGTAAATAAACTTAGTTTAAGCACGAAAAAAATCGAAGAATATTATAAATACTTTGAACCTGTTTTTAAGCTGTTGTTTCAAGAAATAATTTTTAAAAAACGTTCTGAGTAAAAAAAAAAAAAAAATATGCATCTCTCCGTAAACTTAAAATTGACGAAAGCTACAGATTGATTGACTGAAAGAAAGTAATAAAGTCAAAGCACTTTATTTTTCAAGCTACGGAAATAGCTCCAATTGATTTCATTTTTAATATAAATTATTATTTAGAACATAATACTTTCCTTTTCCCTTCAAAGTTTTGTCTCCTACTTTTTCGCAACAAAAAAAGTTTTAAAGTAAGGGATTGGTTAGGCGGTAATATTTAAATAACGCTGTAATCTCACAATTTTTTTCGAATAGTTATTTTTTACACAAAAGAGAGAGGTAAAAAAAATTATTTTCATACAAATGATAATTTAGATGCACAATGCAGCTATATATTTATTCTTAATTTTTTATTATTATTTCTTTCTTTCGTTTTCTTTGGCAACGACTAAATAACAAAATAATTGGTTTTATCACAAAAAAATCTGCTATTTAATTGTCTTTTTTTTCCTTGAGAATTAAATATTATTTTTGATATAACTTATAATGTTTCAATTATGCCAGAATTTTTTCCTTTTTACATTAAAGTTTTTCTCCTACTTTTTCGCAACACAAGAAGCCTGAAGACAAAGGTAAAGGATTGGTTAGGCGGTAAATTTAAAACGGTTAATTTTTAATACAAAAGAAAAAGCTAAAAAAATTTTTATCTTCATACAAACGATAATTTAGATGCACAATGCAATCAATATATTTTGATTCTTAATTTTTATTATTATTATTTCTCTCTTTCATTTTCTTTTGGCAACGGTTAAATAACAAAACAATTTGTGTTTGACAAAAAATGCTATTAATTCTCAAACTTTTTTTTGCAGACCCATCGCATCAAGCTGGTTAGCTGACCAGGTTGCACGGAGCCCTGCTTTGGCAAAACTTTTGGTGGAAAAAGTTATAGACCAGAACGGTAAGTTGAATTTTTGCAGTTGAACTAAATTAGAAATGTTTACAAGAAATAGATTTTATTTATTTATTTATTTTGATGAGAAATTTAAAGTACTATAAAAATATAAATAAATTTAAAAGTACAATATGTCAAATTGCATATTCGAGAGCGAAACACTTTCTAGTGCAGTGAAAAAACAGCGTATTTAGTCGTTAGTAAGAAAGTTCTTTCTAGGGATAGCTAATTTTGGTTTGCACTGTAGGATTTCATAGCGCAAGAGCTAGATTTTGCAAGACTTGTGGTATAAACTCTGATAAAAATGGTAAAATTATCGTATCTGATAACAGAATTTGATAAAAAAGTACAATGTTTGAACTAATCCGACAAACTACAACCGTAAGCTGCAAGTATTAAAGTTGAAAATTCCTTAACCAATCAAGTTGTGACAATTGTTGGAATGAACCCGACACTTGATTAGTTAACTCCGAATAATTGATGATGTGCACATTACGGTTTTTGTTTGAAGGATGAATGCAATTTACGTTTACCTCGACACATTGGATAAATAGAAACGAGAAAAAATAAAGGAACATGAGTTCAAATGATCTCAACCGGAAAGTCACCATTTTTTAATTCTTAAAAATGTTCTGTGGAAATTCAGCCTTGTATTTAGTAAAGCTCAACTTCAACTATGATGGGAAACTTTATGATAAGGAATAAAATAAAAACCCGCAGGACCAATTGAGCTTATAAATGTAGCCGCTTGTACTTCTGCCGATTTCGTACTAAGTTAATGCAATCACACACATCAATTGTCGCTTAAGTTTTGTTAGAGGCAGTTACAGATGTTCTATGTGTGACCCCTTAGTCGTATGACGACCATCGAGCCGCTCAAGATTCCTGACTCGGGTCCATCATAGTGACTGCGACAAGCTCTGACACTTTAACACGCGTTTGGGCAGAAAAGGATTATCGGCTTGATGTGTGCCGTGTGATTAAGGGGTCACACACAGAACATCTGTAACTGTCTCGAACAAAACTTAAAGTAATCCCATACAATTTTGTCGCAAGTAACATACAATATCATACATTTTTCTTGATTTATAGTGCATTGAAGCTGTATACTTTTTTTTAATCGCCCTAAATTCACGGTACCATTTAAAAGCAATGCGGTGTATTTAGTACCTGTATTACGATACATATAGGACCTGCATTGCAATACATATAGGACCTGCATTACAGTACATTTAGTACCTGTATTGCATTACATATAGGACCTGTATTGCATTACATATAGGACCTGTATTACAATACATTTAGGAACTGTATTACAATACATTTAGGACCTGTATTACGATACATATAGGACCTGCATTGCAATCAGGCTTGGAGTCGATTACAAAGAAACGTAATCGATTACGATTACGATTACAAAGGGAGAAATTGAGAGATTACGATTACGATTACGATTGTAATCCTTTGCCAAAAAGTAATTACGATTACGGCAGCGATTACAGTCGTTGAAAAATGTAATCGATTACGATTATGACATCCGATTACGATTTTGATTACGATTAGATTAGCATAAAATTATCCGATATTATGCATACAACTCTCATTTTTACAATAGTGTCATAAATCAAAAAGTTATTATTTTTAATTAAATTTTTGATTTAATTAGAGAACTGAAATGATGATGAATGCAATTATAATGAAATAATTTCAACATCACAGTTCTGGAATTATGATGTCGTTGCAGAAATGAAAATTTGTAATATCTCCATATATTATAATTTCTCCATTGTATTTATTTTCTAGTTTAAATTGTGCAAATATTTCACATAACACCAATTAGTTTAATGCAAATAATAATTTTGTATGATTCTTTATGAAATCACTTATAAGATGTGTATGAATTGCACGGGATAACAAAGTATTCAGATAGTGTAAGAGATAAATAATCTTTTGAAAAAAAAGCTGTATTTTAGAATATTTTCAAAAAATTTGAACATGAACATTCAAATAACTCTTAGCAAAATTAGTAATCGTTAAAAAGTAATATGAAGAATAATTATAATACGAATGACTATAATATTTGAATATGATTTTTGTGGTGTTTTTGTTTTAACATGCACGAGCATATAATTTTTTTCCATGTACTAACTGTTTTAATAAAAAATAAAGTGCAAGTAATTTTGCAACACAAATTTAACGTACAAGATTAAAAGGGAAATACAAAATTCTGTTGAGGTAATTCTAAGAAGAAAAAAAATAATTAACTTTTAAAAATATATCCTAAATATTAATTCATGCATGTAGAAAACAATTGGGAGAATGTCTAAACATAAATCGCTTTTTCTTTTACATACCTATTAATTAAAAAGAATATTAGCATTAAAATATAAATAAATTTAAGATTTAAATGTATTTACTTTTTTAAATATTCGAAGAACATATTTAAAAAAATAATAATAATCACACGTACCAGGGTTAAGATTTCATGCTTCTTAAGTATAGAGCATCATGTAACGCCAGCTCCTAAATTGCTAAAGTGTAAATGTGCTATTCTTTAGAAAAATTCTTCACTTCTGCCGTTAAAGAAAGGTGAAAACGCAAAAGGCATTTCGTGTCTCTTTTTTATGTGTGTAGGTGATAGTACTCTTTCCACTAGATTTTCAGGGGGCAGCCTGCTTCGATTATTGAACGGGACCCTGCGGAGAGAAGAAAGGGGGAACTCTCTTTTACTCGCGGCGATCCCGTCCAGACTCTCGCCTATTGCCCAACCGTTTGAATATGTTTTGAAGGGGTAATTAAGGAAGCAAAATTTAGACACCTCCCCCTTTCTTATCTACCGCGAAATCTTTGACTTGCAGACAGATTACCGCTCATTTACCGAAACTGGACGACACGAGGACACCGGAGACCCCCCCCCCCCCCCCTGAGAGCCCCAAGGCGATGCGAGTGACTATCCAGACCAGACTCTCTTTCTTCTCGGGCTCTCCAGCCATTCCCCGTGGAGAGTGGAGCCGCAATTAAGAATTCTGAGAGACCGCAACAAGTAGGACAACAAGCGTCTCTAGCAGACTATTATATCGTCCTGCCATCAAGGCTCTGCGACCGCCACACAGAACCTTTTATATTATGATCGCCCGTAGGTTACAGACCGCTTAGGATAAGACTTCAGTACACAGATTGAATCCTTTTTCTTGTAATCCAATCCTTCTCTTCTATCCAATGGTAGAGCTAAAAATTTCAGCTTTCAGCAGGTCAAGATTACACGATTGCAGGACCAGCAGATTACGGATTTTTTCCTTAAGATTACGATTAAAATTACAGGAGAAAAAGGATTACGGGATTACACAATTTTGATTATGATTATGAGAATATGCCATCGTCAGATTACGATTGCGATTACGATTTTTTCAAAATGTAATCGATTACAGCCGATTACGATTACGTAATCGCGATTACTCCAAGCCTGATTGCAATACATATAGGACCTGCATTACAATACATTTAGTACCTGTATTGCATTACATATAGGACCTGTATTGCATTACATATAGGACCTGTATTACAATACATTTAGGAACTGTATTACAATACATTTAGTACCTGTATTACGATACATATAGGACCTGCATTGCAATACATATAGGACCTGCATTACAGTACATTTAGTACCTGTATTGCATTACATATAGGACCTGTATTGCATTACATATAGGACCTGTATTACAATACATTTAGGAACTGTATTACAATACATTTAGTACCTGTATTACGATACATATAGGACCTGCATTGCAATACATATAGGACCTGCATTACAGTACATTTAGTACCTGTATTGCATTACATATAGGACCTGTATTGCATTACATATAGGACCTGT
The DNA here is from genome assembly GCA_038502835.1 of Octonoba sinensis. NCBI lineage: Eukaryota > Metazoa > Arthropoda > Arachnida > Araneae > Uloboridae > Octonoba > Octonoba sinensis. The sequence goes on along the minus strand of CM076601.1, from coordinate 20,166,334 downwards.
ATTACAATACATTTAGGAACTGTATTACAATACATTTAGTACCTGTATTACGATACATATAGGACCTGCATTGCAATACATATAGGACCTGCATTACAATACATTTAGTACCTGTATTGCATTACATATAGGACCTGTATTGCATTACATATAGGACCTGTATTACAATACATTTAGGAACTGTATTACAATACATTTAGTACCTGTATTACGATACATATAGGACCTGCATTGCAATACATATAGGACCTGCATTACAATACATTTAGTACCTGTATTGCATTACATATAGGACCTGTATTGCATTACATATAGGACCTGTATTACAATACATTTAGGAACTGTATTACAATACATTTAGGACCTGTATTATGGTACATATAGGACCTGCATTACAATACATTTAGTACCTGTATTGCATTACATATAGAACCTGTATTGCATTACATATAGGACCTGCATTACAATACATTTAGGAACTGTATTACAATACATTTAGGACCTGTATTATGGTACATATAGGAACTGCATTACAATACATTTAGTACCTGTATTGCATTACATATAGGACCTGTATTGCATTACATATAGGACCTGTATTACAATACATTTAGGACCTGTATTATGGTACATATAGGAACTGCATTACGGTACATTTAGGACCTGTATTATGGTACATATAGGAACTGCATTACGGTACATTTAGGAACTATATCACGCTACACTTAGCAACTGTATTACGGTAAATTAAGGACCTGCATTACATTTAGGAAAATGTAGAATGATATCTTGGTAAGTTTTGGAAATAAAGCTCTTGTCGGCAAATCCGGGCATGATAACAAAAAGATAACTTTTAAACTAGTGCAAACTTGCTCGTGATGTAGTTTAGCAACACTCCTAATTATGGTTTTTTACTTGCAGGTGATGGTATGATAAATCCAGATGAAATGTTCCAAGCAGTTTAAAATGCAATGATGTTGCTCAATCGGAGCTGAAGTGAGGTGAAGATATCCATATCCCTATCAGTGCGTTCCTTTACCTTTCTAAAGAATCATTTCATATCACACGACGGGGCGGAGTGAAATACAATGTTCATGCTTAATGATTTAGTGCAATAAAGGAACTTCAAAATTTATTTTTAGTATTTGCATTTGTTTAGCCTGTACCATACGATCAAGCTATCTGGAAAATCAATCTGTGTAAATAAAAAGAAAACATATTGTTCTTTAAAATATTAGTAAAATAAAGTCAATGTTGTCGAATACATGTTGTTGGTTCTGGGTAGTGTCGAAGCAGAACTTGCTTGACAATAAGACAACTCTTCAATTCAGCGTTTGAGCCTAATTAACTCGAATAGAGCATGGACTAGAAACTTTCAATGAAAAGTGAATACAATGTCGCCAAAAATTATTCGAACTGGAGCTGAAGTGTATTTTAAAAAATGAAATTTAAGCTTTAAGAAAAATCCAGATTTTTTAAAATAGTTTAGTGTGTTTAATTATTTAATTAACAGTGTAATTTTCGATACTTTAATTTGTTCAGGCAAATTATCACCAATCCATTTAAAGGAAAAAACACAATCATGACTAAGAAACAGGTTATGTTTTTAAAAAAGTAGAGCGGATCAGGGTTTTTAATTAAGAAATAAAAATTATTCGAGAAGAAAATTAAGAAGAACTAAATTAAGAAATAAATGTATGCTGAAATACAAAGAAAAAATCCTTTGATTTGTCTCCAGTGAAAAACATTTTTTTAAAAGAAGCTACTCTATTGCGGACATAGTATAATCAAATTTCAAGAATTATGCTAAAAATAGTTTCAAAATTGTCTGAATAAATTAGATGTAAAGCTATTAAAAAATTACTTTTAATTAAATAATTAGACACACCAATCTAGAAAGAAAAAAACTGGATTTCTTTTCAAGCTAAAATTTAAAAAGAAATTCCAAGTCATTTTTATAGACACACTTTGGTTCCAGTTCATTTTTTCGAATAGTTTTTAGTGACATTATGCATATATTTCCGAGTTATATGCACAAAAGGTAAGCAACCAGACACAGGCTCTGGCGAGACTTCCGATACGGATATCCGGTTTGCCACTTTCTTGACGTAACACGTAACTACACTAAAAAACTCCAGCTCAACGTTTCACCAAAAAAAAATGAAAAACAAAATGGTGGAATTCTTCACCCCAATTAAATTGTATTATTAAATTATTAAATAGTTCGGATAAAGCCGAGAACTTATTACAAACTATATCTCCGCTGAACTGTAAAAAAATCTAGTTCAACGTTTCACCAATAAAAGAAAGAAATGGCAAAATTTAGCTGCAACCAAAATTCGGTACTAAAGTTTAACCATTATAATAGTTCCTAGTTTCACATTCACGGTGAAACTAAGGGAAACTACACCATTATAATAGTTCAACTTAGTACCAAATAATGGTTGCAGCCAAATTTCACCAATTTTTTGGGAAACGTTGAATTAGAATCTTTTACAGTGTACTTGTGGACGAGAGAAAAGAAATTTCGCTTGAAAAATCTCTTCAATTATGTCTCAAAACACAAAAAACAAATTCTATTAATTTGAGAACACATTATTAATGTAAATACAGCTCAAAAGAGAAATCAAAAGTTTATTTTTAGGCTAGAGTTCCTTTATTCTTTTTTTTTTTTTTTTTGGCCCAGCTATGCTGGTCCTAGTCCCTCAATCCCAAATGAAAATCGAATTCCACTAATTCCAGACAGGAGATCAAAATCCCAAAATAATAACTAACTCTCTGACATTACAGCCCACGTTGGACTATGGCCTCTCTAACAATTTTTAAAATAACTAAATAAATAAATAAACGGTTTAGATTTTATAAGGAAAAAAAAGAGGGGCAGGTATGTGAACCTCAAAACTAATTAAAATGTTTATAACATAAAGTCACCAGACCTATTAGTACACTGAAACGAAAAAAAATATATTTATTAAGGAGGGCAGCTACCATGCGACCATTTTTTTCTCTATGGTGTTTAAATTTCCAATTTTTGTCTCATGTCATGTTATATCACTTCATAAGATATTTAATATTAAAAAAAACTAGATTTTAAAATATAATTTTAATAATTTAATTTTTTAAAAGAAAATTAGCAATTTTTAAAAATGCATCATCTTTTTCAAAAATTTGCGTAAAGTCCCAAAAATTTTTTTATTGATTCATTACTCAAAAATCAAATCTTTTATGCTTTGATTTTTTTATAAGTCAAATACTTTTTGAGAAAAAAATATAAACTGAAGTAACGCAAAAAAAAAAAAAAACAACGAAAAATTCAAAAAATCTTCGAAAATAATTTTTTAAAAAAGTACTTAAGTTATCATAAAAGTAGAGCATAAATTTGTTATATATAGTTTCGGGAACACGTGAGAAAAAATTCAACATTATAGATACAAATTTTAAAAAGCCTTTGCATTTTGATTCAGATGAAATGCACAAAAAACAAAGTGCGAGAAAACAGCATTTTAAGTTCTCGGCTTGCAAAACTTTAATCCTTTCTTTATCAAAATTTCAAGTAAGGAAGTTTTTTTTTTTTTTTTTTCAGTTACAGTCACGATGAAAGTGCTTCTTCTTGCTTATTATATTTAAAAATAAATAAATATGTGGCTTATATTCAGCACAGTTATGGTTTCGGAATAAAAAGGTGGCACCTCACACCGTAATAAAATCAATGATAAACCAATAAATATTGCTTCTGAAATTTTTCTGAAACCTTCAGGGAACATTTTTAAAAATTTATTTTACTACTTAAGCCAATAAAAAAATTTTTGGTGTTATTCAACATTTTTGGGTGCAGGCCCTTAACGTATTTGCCCCTTAACGTATTTGCCCATGCCTGGCACAGGCGAAAGTTGCCGGCAAGTTTGCACATGCCCGTGTCTCACACGGGCGAAAATTACCGGCAAATTTGCACATGCCCGTGTCTCACACGGGCGAAAGATACCTGCAAATTTGCACTTGCCCGTGTCTCACACGGGCGAAAGTTACCTGCAAATTTGCACATGCCCGTGTCTCACACGGGCGAAAGTTACCTGCAAATTTGCACATGCCCGTGTCTCACACGGGCGAAAGATACCTGCAAAATTTGCACTTGCCCGTGTATCACACGGGCGAAAGTTACCTGCAAATTTGCACTTGCCCGTGTCTCACAAGGGCGAAAGTTGCCAGCAAGTTTGCACATGCCCGTGTGTCACACAGACGAAAGTTACCGGCAAATTTGCACATGCCCGTGTCTCACACGGGCGGTCTTATTTTATTTCTAATGCCCCTCTGAGACCCGTTCGCACTTTGTGTGTATAATAATTTTTTATATAACTTTTACCCCAGCCCCCGCTCTCTAGTCACCCCCTACAACTTGCCTACAAAATTGCCAAAATCAATTTATACTGTACCTATATATTCATTTTCTGTCAAAAAAAAAACTCGATCATTATTTACCAGTTTTTCTGATAAACTCGTGCTTCAAGGGGTTAAAGAAACTTATATTTACTAAAACGCGCCGCTTTTGTATCATCGAGCACTAAATTAAAAGTTTCTAACTGAGGGAAATGTTACGAATAAAATCAAGAGAAGAAATTCTACAGTGAACCATTGAAAAAAAAAAGTTCAAAAATGAAATAGCGTATGAAAGCAAAATACAGTATTAAAGCAGATGTGTAACAAGATTTCATTCGTTTTATTTCTTTTCAAGGTATAATAAATGAGCAAAGCGAAAACCGAATATCGTTCTATAAAAAAAAAATGTTTACTTGATGGAGATGGGGATATAATCAGCTTACTCACTTTAAAAACCTCAGAAAATACTTCGAAGTCGTTTTCATTTGATAGACTTCAACTTTTACAGAATTTCGAAACATTTCAAAAAGCAAAGTAATATTTTTAAGTGATTTTTCTATTACGAGCAGGACCGATTTATTTATTTAAAGTCAAGGTTTAAATTCTTGAGACTGCTTCCAATTAAGGTCGATCTCCAACATCATAAATGCACAAACAAATGGAACATTTTAAAGCAATCGAATGTAAGAATGCAGCAGCTTGATTCCGGCAAGAAATTACATTTTTTCCTTTATTTAATCTGTAAACGTACCATCAATTAAAAAACTTAAAATAAATAATAAAACAAAATAATTGAAAGGCATAAACTTTAAAAAAATATTTGTACTATTCATAAATTTGTATTTAGATAATAAGGAAGTTTTAATTTCATAAGGAAAAATTATTTGAGTAGTAAAAAAAAAAATTATAGTAACGTACGTAGGTAAAACGAATTACCTAAACGAATATTTCCACAAAATTATTTACTTAATTGACGTAACGAACCAATACTACTTTAATCATAACAGAAACACCTAATAATAATTTTTCAGAGCGAGTTCAAGGCCTCGCAATCAAACTCCAGGTACAGTTCCACCGCAAAAAAAGACCTCTGATTGGCAGACTTCCAAGAAGAATCAATTCACGTTAAAGGGAGAAACTGCTGGTATAAGAAATGTGCTGTTTTCTGTTCTCGTTTTAGTTCGTTTAGCATGCTTGATTTCGTCCGAACTCACACTATCTGTCAATTAAAGAATTTGGTTGCTTTCAACAAACAGAGAAGCGAACATACTGATTCGCGTGCTAATAAATGCACCTGCAAAACGAATTTCCCTAAAACTCGAATGGGTTGGTCCATTTCTGCCATGCGCAGAAGCGTTCAAGTGTCAGAACTTCGTGGTCAAACTGTAATCGCATCTAATCTAATACGTCTCTGTCCCCTTGCTTTAATATTAGTCGCCGAACTGCCTGGTAGAATCTGCTCACAATTGATTATGTATGGAGATTTCCAGGGGCGTAGCTAGGGCTTTCAGCGCCCGGGGACAACTGAAGATTTTGCGCCCCCCTGTGCCCCTGGGGGCCTAGGGGTGCCCCGAAAGGGAACTAAATAAATTTTATGCTTCCTAAATGATAAATAGCTCTAAAAAGCAGCCCTTTTATCTTTCTTTTTTATTAGCGACCATTCACTTCTAAAGATAATATGGGACACTTTGGCTTCGCTAAATTATTTGTCTGATTTCCCACGCACTCCTGTGCTACATTGATCATTCCCGATATGATTTGCGACATATTCACACCTCTTCCGTTCAAATAATTTTCTTTTGGTATTTAAAAATAAAATAAATTAACATTAATTTGGCGCCCCTTGACGCTGCGTCCGGGGACAGCTGTCCCTCCTTGCCCCCACCTAGCTACGCCTCTGGAGATTTCCAGAACATAGATCCGGATATTTTCTCTCTCTCACACTCTTTTTCCTTTTCATAGTGCTTAATCACCAGTTTTGCCGTCAAGCCCCTCCTTTCTTAATTATAAATAAAAATGAATAAATTCTGTAAATGTTCTTTCTGTGTCAATGTAGTGTCAAAGCCGGAAAAACAGCACGCCTTCTTACAATCTAATGCATGCATCGGCAGACTTCTTTGAATGCGGGTCAAAACCAACCAAAATGTTAGCATTAAAAATACTTGACGGGTCAGGGGTGATATTTTCATGTATCCAAACTTATTAAATTCTACTTCATATTTCGAATTTTATTATTATTCTTCATTTTAAATTATGACATTGTTAATCCCGATCCCGACCGTTTCAATAAAATTTCAACTCGTTGTAATAAAATTATATCTCGATAATTCCAAAACACATCGGCAACAACATCACATAAAAGAAAAACGTAAAACACACAACACACAATACACAAACAATACACACAATATGGCGATGGTTCCCACTTCCCACACCATTTTTCGAACTTTCCTTCCACAAAGTTACATGACGCTATCTATTTTTTGAAAAATAAAAATGCCTACTCGTTACGACAACTACGTAACCAATCAAAAGATTTATCATTATTACATCTATTTTCAGCTTGTTTTTTTTTTAAATTCTTCAAATACTATTTGTTTCATGTTTATGGTTTATAATTAAGTTTAAACTCTTGTGCTTTATTTTTGGACTTAATTTTTCCCGGTTACACGGGGATCATAGGTTTCGGAGCCTTGCACGTTAATTGGGCGTATTCATATGTTATGAACCTCTGCACATTATTATCTGAGGAATACTTTCTTTCATTGAAACTAATATGGTTCTCAGGAATGGTACCGTGGAAAATTCGGTAATTATTAAAGGAATCAGAACATATTGTTGAGATCATTAGGAACGGAAAAAAAATTTATGGAAGAAATTGAAAGACTTATTTCGTAGAAAACCATATTGACATATTGAAATATGCTATTAAAGGTGCTTGAAATGCACAGGGGTAATTCCGGCATAGAATGTTTAAGCTCTTTTGAATTATTAAGTAATTTGTTTAATTTCTGAGATGAATGTATACACAGGTAAGGAAACATCTATTAATAGCTTTCGTATTTACTGAAACCTTCGATTGTAATATATTTTGACAAAACTTGCTTTTTTGGAAGGGGAATACTAATGATTCCGCCAAATTTGGCGATGAAATCTGAGATGGAAGTAAAAGAACGAGAGGAGCAAACTATATTAAGTGACAAACACATGAATTTGGCAGCGATTCCATGTTTAAGATAAAACCGAGAAAGGTTTTTCATATGTGTCAAAATATGTGTGTCATTTAGTGTCAAAAGACACTAAATCCTAATGTTTTAATATGGCACGCGTACTTTCCAGTCAGTGCAGAGACGGGCTATTTCAGTGTGCTCCTCTCAAAAGATGAAGAAATGTTTTTTGGAAAGTGTGAAGTGAAGCATGCCTTTATATGACTGAAAAACCAGAATATTTTATCACGTATTTCTCTAGAAGCTGGAAAAAGTGCCTAACATTAAAGTAGCGTCCCATGACTTTTGGCTACATATTGTAGCTGATTTTCGGGGTAATTTTCCGTTTTGGAGGAGCTGGCGATGGTTACATTTTTTTTTGCGCCAAATGAATTTGTTTTGTGTGTGGAGTTTGTTTTTGCGAAAAATATTTAGACATCGCCAGCCTCTCCCAAAACGGAAAAGTACCGTTTTCGGCTACCTCCCTCCGAAAATTCGAGGTCGAGTGACGTTCCAAATTTTCCTTTCCTTACTTCATGAAACGGAAAGACTTTATGAGCAAGACATAGAACACTAGCACCATCATACGGCAGCGGCAACATCACGCCATGTTTTCAAAGCCTAGGAAGATTGGGGCTTTTTCTTTTAGTGTGTTCATAAATGTGTCATGTCAGGCAAAGTACAGTCGAACTTTCTTAATGCGAACACGGTTAATACGAAATCACGGCTAAACCGAACATTTTGTTCATTAAATTTGGTTTACACTAAATACCTCACGCATATGACGAAGGCTAAAATACAAATTTCGGTTAAGACGAACAAAATGTCTGACCTATCAGCGAAAAAATTTCTCGATTGCTATATAATTAATTTTTTTAAAGAAATTGTTGGTTATTTTGAGTCATTGCAAACCACCAAGTACGCATATGATAAAATTTAACGTACCTAAAAAACAATTAACCATTAAGGACTTTTCCAAAATTGTTAAATTTTAAAAGGAAAGTTCACTTTTTCTCAATGTACTACAAAGATTTAAAAGTGTATATGAGTAAAAATAAATGATTTGTTTTCCCTACTTTTTTAAATTTTTAATATAAATAGTAATAATTATTTTTAAAATATAAACATGCATTTCTAACAGTTTTTTTACACAATTTTACTTGTTCACGGTTGTTACGAATGACGGCTAATACGAACAAATTCGCGAAATTTTGGCATTTCGTATTAAGCGAGTTCAACTGTATTTTTATCCCCCTCCGAACGATCGTCACAACGTGTCAAACATCACCACAAATATCCCCTTGTCACATGACCCGGTAGATTACTTGCAATTCAGAAACAAAAGCACTACGTTATAGATCACAATTCCCATTTTTATTCTTAAACTTAAACTTTGAATTGTAATTTTGTATGTAGTGATATTTGTGAGCATAGTAATAATTATGATTATTTATTTTTTGTGAAATGAAGGTTTATAAAAAAGAGAAAGAAACATAACCCCCTGCACTCGTCTGTCGCCTTGTAGTGGGCCGAATAACATATAATGATGAATATTTACAGGGGTAAGTGTTAATTACTCATATTAATAAAAGATAATATAAAAGAACAACTGGAAGCAGTAATATTTTTGAATTTGTAATAGTTTGCTTTGAATCTTATTCTTACTTTATGAACACAAAATACTGTTAAACAAAACCAATTATTTAAAAAAGAAAAAGAAAACGCCACAACGCTAAATTCATTTCATAAAAATTTCAATTAAAGTTCAAAAATGAACGCAAAACTAAAGAAACATAAAAACAAATAATATAAATAAATTCATCAGCTGATTCTAAATTTTTTAAATTTAACCAAAATATGTAATGTCACTCTTCGTGGTACCCCCCCCCCCCCCATCTCCTATCACGAACTGCCGCAATAGCATAAACCCCTTCTCCCTCCGACATCATTTGTGTATAGCCCAGGGGTCGGCAACCTTTTGAGTCGGAAGAGCCGAAAATTACAATTTACAAAATTTCAAGTTTTTAAAGAGCCACAAGATGTTTTCTTGCCAACAATAAATAGTACTTGCATAAATAAAGTTTTTTGATTAAAAAAAACTAATCTATTTAGTCATATATGAGTAGTGATTTTTACAACAAATTAGATAATATATATATATGGCATTATTAGATAATTACTTATTATTTAAGTAAAAAATTAAAACAATTAAACATTTACTTACAACACTAACTTGTACTTCAATAACAAACAAATTCAATGGGAGCGATTTCTTTGCATGGTTACTCAAGTAGCAAATTTAAACTTTACTAAACAATGTTACTTGTACTTAATAATGAAAAAAAAACCAATAACATACATTTGAGCAAACAAATTCAGTGGGAGCGTTGGCTTTGCATGGTTTTAGAAAGATTGGATAAATTTTGCTCATAGCTTGTGCTTTTAAGTTTCAAACACGACTCTAAATTTTCATTTGTTAGTTGACTTCTTACTTTACTTTTAATTAAATTCGTGCAAGAAAACGCTTGCTCGCACGAATATGTCGAGCCGAAGATAGTCAGTCCAAATGCCAACTTCTTCACCTCACTGTAGCAATCTGGGCGCTCATTCCAAACTTCGACGCATCGATTCGAGGAGATTGCCGCTACAGAGTTTAGTTTTTTGTTACGCGTTCTTGAGGGATTTACACCTCATAATTTTAGGAAATAAGGGTCGCCAATTTCAGTTTATTGATGCAAAACAGACACAAAAAAAACTTTTGCATTCTTAACAAAGATAAAGAATGAGTAAATTATAAAAAAAATAGTAAAAAATAAAAAGGTTATTAGAAATAATAATTTTTATGTAAAAATGAAAAGTAAAACAAAAATTCGTAACATTTTTGGGGGAAAATATATCAATTTTCCAGTAACAGGAGGAGGGGAGAAAAACTAGGGAGGAAAGGAGGGGGTTTTTTTTTTTTTTTTTTTTTTTGCGAAAACTCGCATCAAATTCGGGGGGGGGGGGCATCCGGTTTCCTCCGTTAATATGCTCACGTCTAAGTCACACCTAATTCACGTCAAAAATTGATTTATTACTCCCCCCCTTCTTATATACTAATCTCATATACTTACTGAAATACCACTTCAATTTTGTTTCATGAAAGGTTAAAAAAATTTCCATTTGCATCTGTCATTCCCACAAGTATAATGGAAGTTTTTTTTTTTATTATTATTATTTAAACTAAGCAATATTCTTCCGTGCAAACCCTAATTAAGGACTAGCGCAAATAGGGGGAAGACAATATTTCGCTTCCGCATGATATGCATTGACAGATTGACAGAGCGCACATTTGCGTGATAAAAATTGACAGGGCGCACATTTGCGTGATATACATTGACAGGGCGCACATTTGCGTGATATGCATTGACAGGGCGTACATTTGAGTGATATACATTGACAGGGCGCAAATTTGCTTAATATACATTGACAAGGCAGGATGTCTACAGAACGCGCATAAGTCCCGAACAAGTCACAAATTCGGAAATCGGTCACGAAATCTAAGAATAGATCACGAAAATTTTCCTTCCAACGATACCGATCCCCACAGAAGGCATCGGATATCCGGTATTCGACAGATTTTTAAATATTCGGAATCTAACCCTGGCCACGGAAACGAAATACCCGGGTTTTGTATAATTTTATTATTAAAATTAATGAACCTGTCATGATTATTTTTTTGTAAATTACAAACTCAGTACAGTTTTTATGTCTATAGAATTTACTAGTTTCAAACATCGGGGATATCCGATCTCCGGCAAAATCAACACCCGATGTGTCACCGATCGGTCACGAAAAAGTGCGGAAAATGTCACGAAACTTCACTTTGAAAATCTGTACACCCTGCAGGGGTGCTCCCAGGACGGAGTTCATCGCGCAGACTGCACCATTGACATTTGGAAAGGGGGCAGTTCGTTTCAAGGGCTTTGGGGCCCTTGATCGACTTTTCGACCGACTTAGGGGGTCATAGTTTTAGGGGATGTGCTACCTCTCAGAGTGGGGGGATAATTGGGCTCCCCTCACATTAACATAATTTCTTTAAAAAATATTTTTAAGGTTAAAACATTAGCATTTGGCCATACATTTATACGGCTATTTTAAAATTTATTTAAAGTATGATTAGACTTTAATTATAATTAGAAAAAAAATATTCATGGAAGTAATTAACGATGTTAGTTGCTTTTTTGACTCATAACCTAAGATTAAACAACAGTGCATAATTTATGGATGCACATAAAAAATTATGCGTTAAAAAGGGATATCTTTTCTAAAAACAACCTACTTTTCGTTTAATTATGGAATTTTCTTCCGTATGAATATGTCAATATATCTTCACGTTATTCATTAATATAACTTTTCAACTTCTTTTTTAGATTAAAAAATCAGACACATAGAAATTCAGCAATCTGGGGATTTAAAGATATTTCTAAAATAAAAAGCACCAAAAATATGCATAAAAATTGAAACCATAATTAGTAATAACATATTCATAAAAGAATTAGTTTCTTAAACAGCTTTTGATTGATACACATTGATATGTAACTTTAATTTATGAAAAAAACAAAAAGAAAACTTAGTGTTTAAAAGTATTTATTTAATTTATATTTATATTTTTGGGCAAACCAAAATTAATTTATTGATCAAAAATAATTCTGAATATGTATCAAAAACACCATCAAAGAAGAGCAAATACAACGTCCCTATTCGTGTAAAATATTCCTTTTCATATTTCGGCGACTCAACGAACCAATACCCCAAAGTTCGAACGACTTCGATGGCACAAGAGCTGTCGAAGCGCGCTTCGATGAAGAAAGCCGCAAAACAACGATACGAACCTCATGGAATTAAAGCTTTCGTTGGTTTCCCTGCGGTCCTGTGAATTTTGCGTTTGCGCCATCTAGCGAGGGTTTGGGAACTACGATCGAATCGATGTGCGCTCACTTGGAATGAGGGCCCTGGAAGACTATTCCATGCGTCGAATATAAGTTCCTCAACTCGCCGCATTTCTTTTAAAGCTGTCCACTTTTGTTGCGTTACGTATATACATTTCTGGACCTCTAACTCTTCCAACTTGCTTTTTAACTCTGTAAATTTTCCCACTTCACAAAGCTTTACTTTTTAATTCGGTCAATTGCATTTCTATAGATCCAATATCAACTCCAAATGGCTCAATGTGGATTTCGTTACTCTTTGTGTTGAGAGGGTTTACTGTGAATGCTAGAGTGGTTTTGTTGGTTTTGAATTGCTCAAATCTGTCAGCAAATTCATCTTGAAGTTTTTTTTATAGCTGTGCTGAAGTAATTCGTGTCAACAGTTGCACTGGTTTTATCGCGATATTGCTTTAGAAATTGAAAATGAAGTAATTTACCGCTCTGAATATCTTCTGCAAAAATAATTAATTTTTCTTCGAAACAAACGAATTCTTCTACCAAAACATAGGCTGGGTTTCCCTTTCCTTGCAGTTTTAGATTCAGCTCATTTAATTTCTCTGTGATATCCACCATAAAGTAAAATTTTTGCAACCATTTGTCGTTCTCTAATTCAGGGTGATTAATGCCTTTTTCATTGAGAAATGTATTTATTTCATTCAAGCACAAAGCAAAACGTTTCAACACCTTACCTTTGGAAAGCCATCGTACTTTATTGTAAAGAAGGAAGTCGGAATACTGCGTCTCCATTTCGTTTAAGAATTCTTTAAACTGACGATGGTAGAGCGCTTTTGACAAGATGCTATTAACAATCTTGATTACCAAATTCATGACCTCAACTATTTCGGCCGGAAATGTTTGGGCACAAAGCGCTTTTTGGTGTATTATGCAGTGAAGCGTAAGAATTTCGTGGTTTATTTTGCTCTGAAGAATCGTTGTTGCCCCTTTATTTTTCCTGTCATACTTCTGGCTCCATCAGTAGCTATTGAAACAATTTTATTTAAGTCAATGTTATTGTCTTCAAGGCATTTTTGCACGGCATTCGCTATATCTTCCCCTATAGTTTGTCCCGAGAGCGGTAGCAATCCTAGAAGCTCTTCTTTTGGACCTTGGGAAGACAAAAAGGGCAACTTGTGCCGTGTCTTTTATGTCGCACGACTCATCTATAGCAAGGGATAAGGCAGAAGAAAGTTTAATATCTTCCACCTGCAAATATGTTACATTTGAAGACATTTTAGCTATTCTATCTTGTACTGTTTTAGCGGATAGTGGCAAATCTTTGATTTTTTTCAAGATTTCTGGTTTGTTTTTGAAATCACGAAACAGTTCTTGAGATGCACGTATGAAGCAATCCTTGACATACTCACCATCTGTGAATGGTTTGCCTCTTTTTGCAATTTCCAGTGATACCGCAAAGCTTGCCAGATTAACATTGCTTGTAGATTGTGTCCCGTTACTTAACATGGAACTTGATTGCAGTTTTTGCTTTTGGAGCTCTTCGACAGCTTTTTTTCGCTCTTTTTTTTTTTTTTTTTTTTTTTTTTTTTTTTTTTTTTGTAGATGCCATGCCTGCGGTGAAGCTGTAATAAAGAATTTTTAAAATTATTATTTAGGTATCCAAAACAGCAGATGACAAGTCTTGCAATAATTTACTATGTCAACGTATACCTACGTAAATACATACGAGAAGCTGGGCATAATGAAATATAATTTATCAAAAAACATTTTACAACACTATTTCCAAATTAAAAATACTTAACTAAATAAAATAAATAATTCTCTAATAATTTAAATATTCAAATAAATAATTTAGACACGAAACTCTGTCTCACTCTCTCACGTACTGATTGACTATAAGTACATAGTTTCGTCGAATCTGTGGTCGCCTCCCGTGTGCGGTGATCACCGACTGGCACAAACGGACTTGTCAAAACGTGTTTATTACGGCGCAGTCTGCACATTTTAGTTTTTTTTTTCTTTGGACAATATTAGATACTTAATTCACGAGTAAAGGTGTTATGCCCGGCTATGCCGAAATCCATGAAAATTTCCAAACATATAAACAATCTAAAACTGCAAATATTTACTGTTCCTTCTCGAAAAGCAGACCTATCAAGGTCGCACGGTCCCACTTCAAAAAGAGGCGATAAGTTTGTGAATGGACACAAGCGTGCACTTCCTATCTCATAGCTTTTTTTTCTTCCCCGATGTTGCTTTTAATTTCCAATTTGCAGTCTGTTTCGTTTTATGCGAGACAAAACGTCTCTATTTATTTCTCACATTATTCAAGTAAAAAATAAAGCTTTTAGGAACGTTTTCATACAATGTTATAAAATTTCATGTTTAAAAAACGGAAAATTAACTCTCAGTGGCGCAACCAAAAAGGTTTTAGCAATGATTTTGAGTTTATCTGCTTCATGCTCCGAGTGATTTTAATAGAGAATCTGTTTTATCATTTTTTTTTTTAATGTGAGAAAAAAGTAAAAAGGTTTTTTTTAAAAATGGAGCAGTAGAGCGCAAGACATTTTTTACACCGGCTATGCTCCAGTTTTCGAGCAAAATCTCGTTAATCCACTGTTCTACGCTCAGCTCATGATCCCTCTTTTTTTTTGGGGGGGGGGGGGGATTATTGTATATATTTTTTCTCATACGAAATTTTTTTTTTTTTTGTAGTTGGGGGAAAGGCGAAAAAGAAGGGAAAATAACGTAATTTCCTGAGTAATTAAAATTCTCATATTTTAAAGGAATTAAAATCCCTCCGCCCCTCCCCTTGCCTTCAATATTTAATGCTTTCGTGGATAAAATAA
Source organism: Octonoba sinensis (assembly GCA_038502835.1). Lineage (NCBI taxonomy): Eukaryota > Metazoa > Arthropoda > Arachnida > Araneae > Uloboridae > Octonoba > Octonoba sinensis. The sequence continues at coordinate 20,150,980 of CM076601.1, read as the reverse complement.
CTTTGTTTTTACCAAGGCACTTACATAACTTCTCTTGACCAGGGACAGTAGTGCCCGGGGGGGGGGGGGGGGGCATGGTGCAAGTTGCGCCATCAGAATTTTTGAAAAAAAATTTGTTTTTTCGGAAGATTATTTATTTGTTGTATGAACCGGATTCCTGATATCCGACAAATTTTTAAATAACTGGAATCTGATTCTGCCATTGCATGAAATATCCGACAATCCGGTATGCTAAATTTGACTATTAAAATTTAGAGTACGAGAATGATTTGAAAATGTATCTAAATTACGAACTTACTACGCATTTGCAAGCTGTGGGCTGTGCGGTTTTGGTTTTAAAAATATGTACAGAAATATTTGATCCGGCACTACTCCAACTCCACGCTGCGCCGTGCTCCAAAGAAATTAAATAGATTGTATTATTTATCTGCGTTTTTAAATTCATTTTATTGTCTACTAAAAAATTTAAAATATTTCTTTAAAAAAATCGATCAGTGGAGCACAATAAGCTTCTTTGCTCCTGCTCCATTTCAGTTTCCAAGCAAAATCTCGTTGAAGCACTAACCCGCTCCAGATCTCTGCTCTTGAGTAAAAAAGAAGTTTTGAAAATATTTCACATTATCACTGTGAGAGCGAGGGGCACGGGTCCCCAATGGTTCTCCTGCTGGTTGAGCCACTGATGCTCCGGTAACTCATCCAAAACGTGCCAGTAAAATTTCCGGGGTTTAAGCCGGCACCATTAAAAAGATTATACATATTTGAAGTTCAAGTTGAAATTATTTATTAAGAAAATGCATCGCGGCAGCATTGCGGAAAAGTTTTATATAATTTTCCAAGATCCGCTTTGAAAGGGAAAGAAAAAATAAACCAATAAAATAAAACTTCCGCACAAACCCACGCCCGTTAGGCTGAATTAATACAGGGGGGAAAAGAAAAGTAAAAAAAAAAAAAAAAATCACTTATCGTAATGTCTCATATCAACCGATCACCCCTATTCCGATAAATTCGAAGCAGACCTGACGCATGCGCAAATTCTTTCATGGCTCTCCTTTAGCAATATGGACAGTACCTGCTTTGATCCTCAAAGTTCGAAAATAGGTTTATTATATAACAATTTATAGGTACTTACACTTATAATTATTATTTTAATGCAATTTTTAAATAATAAAAGCTATAAAACAGATAAATAATAAAATATGTAATTTATTAAATATATATTTTAATAAAAACACTTTCGCAGTAATATCCAACAGTAGTACTTAGTTTGACATTGACTTCAAAAAATAGTTAGGTGTCTTGGGAAAAAAATATGTATAATATGTATTTTAAAAATATAATACCTATTATGTTACCTAAATTTACTTCGGTTTTATTATAATTATTATATATGTACATATTACATACCTTTGAGAAGATAATTCGCTTCTGACTCTTCTACTCGAAACAACAAACTATACGTCACAGCCAAAGCACTGGTGAAGACGCCAAATTGTCCTGCGTCGAAAGCGAATTAAAACCTACATAGAAAGATCGCCGCAAGTGGCTCGCGAGCATCCCTGGTCACAGATGGATCGGTTAGCAGGCGTGAAACCTTTTTTTCACTCCTAAGTCTCAAGATAGAAAAACAGCTATCGATGCACGTGATAGTGAAGTGCGATTGAAAATGTTCAATAATATTTAGGCTGAGATTCGAAAGAAAAAAATGGTGGAAATAAATAATTGCATCTTGTAATGGCAATTCTAACGGCAGATCGTCTACAAGTAGAGCGTGAAAGGTTCTTTCAGAAGCTCAATTGTGATGACGAAATTGAGAAAAAGCGTATCGATCTGAACATACTAATACTACATTTTTTTTTTTTTTTTTTTGAATTTTTGTATTAGATGGTGCTTCAAATCTATTGCTTAAGAATCAACTAAGTTCAACGGCGCCATCTAAAAACTAAATAAGGAACTACATACGAATTTTCCCTGCTAAATCAATGTACGAATGAGCGTGTAGCAGGAGCGCAGAGTTTTGGAGCAATGAGGTTTTTTATTCGAAACTGAAGCAGAGCCGGAGCAAGGAAATTTGTTTAACTCCATACGACCGATTTTTTCCCACTTTCTTTTCTTTTTTAATTTGTTTTTTAATCAATTACGTAATAGTGAATACTGGATGGCTGAAATGAGATTGCACTACTTTTACTATTCCGTTCCATAGTAACATTAGAAAGTTTAAACTCTTGTCTCAAATTATTTTTCTGATAAAAAGAACTTTCCCTCAGTGTCATATCCCCGGATATTCAGTTGTCGTAGCTCTGCGTCCCTTCCAAGTCATAGAGAGAACTACCAACCGCAGTAAAACCATGCCAACAATGATTCGTTTCCTTTCTAAATAGTTCCAATTTTGATTGGATAGTTCGTGGCTTTTCAATAGCACCATGTGGTGTAATATTCGTTTTCATTGTACTCTATAGCTAAAAATCTCCTCAGAAATCTAGTGAGTAGCGACCATGACCATGTGCATAGATTCTGCGTAGAAGAAAATGTGATTCCGAATTCTGGGGGGCGGGGGGATGGCAATGTAGCAAATGTATGGACTAGTGGTTCCCAAAGTTGACTGGGCTCCGCCCCATCTTACAAAAATTTCCAATCTTGGTACCCACTTCTTAGCTCTCTTAGAGAAAAGAGGGCATAAATATTGGTAATGTTCAGATCCACTAATGGCGAATTTTGGAATGTTGTCTTATCTGTTCTAATTGAAATTAAAAAAAAAAAAATAGTTTTACCAATATGAATGAAAGAGTGTTGAAATAAGAAACACAACTTAAATATGTTTTTTATTACTTAAATACAGTGAAACACCGATTTTACGTCCCCAGAATCTACGTTTTTCCCGCATTTTACGTTTTTTCATCAGGTCCCAGTTTTTCCGTATACTAATGTTAATTTAACCCGGATTGTAAGTTTGTTATATATGAAATTCCCCGCATTTTACGTTTTCCCTGGAAAGTGAAAAAAAAAAATGTTCTAAAATAAGCAATATTTTTCCCTCTGTACTTTTCGTCAGCCGATGAAGATCAGCAAAAAGAACCGGAAGCACAGCCCGTCCCTTCTTTCACTATTGCAATGAAGAGCTTACAAATAGTGAAAGACTTTTCTTTCTTATAAAGACCAGAGAAAAAACTTGCAACGTATTACAATCCTAGAAGATGCTGCATTCACTTTGAACTCGATGACTAAAAAACAATCCACTATTACGGATTATTTTCAGCCTAAACGCCAGGAATCGCATCTAAATGTGTCAAAATGATCTTAAAATGGTATGTATAATAATGTTCTTTTCGTAAAATATAGATATTATACCTTTTGAAAGAGTCATCTTTACTACCTTTAGATTTTTTCTATTTGATTTTTGCATTCTATGTATTTCCCGTATTTTACGTTTTTTTTTTTTTTTTTTTTTTTGCCCAGTCCCTTGAGAAACGTAAAATCGGGGTTTCACTGTACCTACATTTGCAAGGTTTTTCTTTTTACAAAGTTATTTAAACGGGGCAGGATGTATTTGTTTCTTATTTCTCTTCATTCAAGTTTTAGCCATCAACTTCAACTTTAGCTACTTTTATTCGCAGACTTCCCATTTTTTTTAATTCATGTGTACAGTGGCGAGGGCCCACTTAATATTTGCTCACGACCCATAGTTTGGGAAATACTGGTATGGACAATAATTGCAAGAATAAAGCGTTAATTTTAGTAAATTGTGATAAATAGAACGACTGGTATAAATGCAATGAGCGATCTCTGAATGTCACGCAAGTTTTGTAAAAAGCCGGGGTCCGTGCCTCTGGCGGCAGCTATTGGAGGGGGATTTGAAGTGTGGCACCTAAGAATGGTCATGATCTTCCTCAATGTAACCAAAGTAGTTTAAAATTGCGTTTGTATCTTTAACTTTTGGTATCGATCTTTCCTTTAAAGCAAAAGTTGCATAAAAGAATTTCAAAGATTAAACTGCACTCATGTTTTATAGATGCACTATTTATTTTTTATCTATATTAGTACTAGTAGTAGTAGTTATTATTTTCATTATTATTATTACAACTGATAGAAACACTTGAAAGAGGATATGTAATGGTGGTAGTTCCAACGCTTTGCCCCACCTCGGAAGGAATCGAAGATCTGGCAGTCAGAAACTCCTAAAATTTTCACAAGGAACAATTTACATTAATGTGAGATCAATTTTGGACACTCAGACTAGTTTAAAAACTATTCGAAATGGTCTTAAATGAAGTATGTAAATGTTCTTTTTAGTCCTTTGAACTGCTACTTTCTCTTAGCAGAAATATTTTTAAAAGTTTTTTTTAACAATAATAGAGTTAAGGTAATGCTTCTTCTGTAAAATTTCGTAAGTGTTTGTTACTCCCCCCCCCCCCCCCCATTTGTTCATTTATACAATAAATTCCGCCAAAGCATGGAAGGCGGTTGAGCGAGACTGATTATCTTCAACAACCAGTGATAGATATTTCCTTCCGTGTACTGGTTTTTACTTACTACGGACATTTAAAAAACTAGTAGCTAAAAGAAAAAGAAGCCTATCTACAATGTTCGTTGTTTCATAAGTAGCAAAATACGGGTAAGAGACGAACGAAGTGAAATTTTATACTTCATTTAATACAATAAATTTCCGCCAAATCATTGGATGGCGGCTGAACGAGATGGAAATGCTTCTCAACGGAGACCGATAATTCTTCGCGTGGGCCAGTTTTTATTTAATACATTCATATAAAAAACTGGTAGTTAAAAAAATATATATTATCACCTGTCTGCAGTGTTATCGTATTTAGGAGCACGTAATTCGCAGAAATGTTTTCCTTTTTCTCTCCCTCTTTTTTTTTTATTTTGTTAATTTCAAGAGAAAGTTTAAAAAGGTTAGATCAAAAAAATAATATATACATATATGTATTATCACTCCACATCATTTCTATACAAAACTTACTATATTAAACTTTGCAGTACAGAGCTGCTTTAGCGCCTGGCGCATACTTTGCTTACTTCATACATTTAACTTGGCTATATATAAATATATATATATATATATTATATATATATACATATATATATACATTCAAAATATATATATATATACATATATACATATATATATACATATATATATATACATATATACATATATATACATATCTCTACTAATAATAAAGCAGTAAGTATGTGTGTGTGTCTGTGTACGGCGTAGGGCCCAGACCGTCCAGCGGATTTTCATGAAATTTGGCACGAAATTAGTTTGGAACATGGGGGTGTGCACCTCGGAGAGTTTTTTCTGAAATTCGAATTTGTTCTTCTTTTGTTCCAATTTATAGCCGAAAGTTTCATACAATAGTCATTTTCTATGGGAAGAAATTATCGCATCGTTTCGAGCTTGATACCGTTGAAAAGCGCGTGAAAAACTACCCCGGACAGAGTTTCGCTCTACGTGCGAAAATTCGAAGCCTCTAAATTAACTAGAAAAGAAGTTATAAGCATTTTTCTCTGCAGTTCGAAATTATTTTTTCACGGTAATTAACTTTAATTTTAATTGTTGCCATGCCGACTGACTATTAATTCCTTTTTCTTTCAACGAATTAAAATTTATTGTTTGCGGTTTTTAGTATTTTGAGGAGCAGCCGATTTTTAATTTATTTATTTCTTTTTTAGATTTTGATTATTATTTTTTTAAAGCGAATTGAAATTTATTTCCTGCGGCTCACAGGCGATTGATAGTTTTATTTTGATTTCCTTATTTTGACATGTATTTTACGGGACCATTTTCCATACTGCACAGGGGTTTTTAAAAGAAATGTTATTCTTTATAGCGATTTTGTTATTCCAGCTTATTATTATTTGTACTTTCATTTATTTACTTTTTTTTTCTCCAGTGAATTAGCACATATGTTATTTTCCTATTTGAGCTCGGATGAAAGGTTTATTCCGCTTTCAAATCTTTGCTTGCTGCTGTTTGTTTCTGCAGGCTACAAAATTTCGTCTTTCTGTTTTAAGCCGGGTCCAGACGCTACGTTTTGCACAACCTTTTTTCTGCGCGGTTCAACACATTGCAGATAAAACGTTGCGTGTAGATTGGAGAAGTGCGCAGTTTTGAGTCCGGTGCGAAGACTGTACAGTTGCAGCGATAACTGAGCTAGAAAGCATATGTCTTTGAACTGTGCAGACAAATCGGCACATGTAGACGGTAGCACCCCTTTCCGATTCATTTTGTTTCTCAGTTTCAATTCGTCAGGCGACAATGGCCGACTTTCGGCAATGTTCTCGGGAGTTTCTCACAAAATTTATTGCATTATGCGAAAGTTTCCCACGCGTTTGGCGTGTAAAATCCAAGGAGTATAGTGACAAGGAAAAAAAGGGGGAGGCTTATGAGAGTTTAGTGGAAAAAATCAAAGACATTGATGCAACCGCAAACAGAGAAACATTTGTAAATAATTAAGAGAAGTGTTTAGAGAAGTGTGTTAAGAGAAGTGTTAGCTTTGAGAAGTGTTTACCGGAAATAATTGGCAAAAGTTAATAAATCGATTCGATCTGAGGTTGGAGACGAAATTTACAAGCCATCTCTCTGGTACTTTGATTTGTCACATTTCCTAAATGATCAGGGGACACCAAGGCAGTCTAGGAATACCATGGATGAAAATAAAGAGATTGCAGTTGTCGAACCACCAGAACAGGCAACAAAAAAATATTTATTTTATGTAATCATTTGACCACTTTGAACTCCGGGTTCTTCTGAGACGTTCCAGTCTTTTTTTTTGACACCATGTCATAATTGACCAGAGTAGTACCTCCTTCATGACGATATCGCACAAAACTGAGTGAAATATAGAGATATCTCTGCACTATGTAGACGCATAAAAAACTGCAACGTTTTCATTTAGTCTTAAGACTGCGCAGACAAAAGGTTGTACAAAACGTAGCGTCTGGGCCCGGCTTTGTCAATAAATAACAGATAAAAATTAATTGTACTAAAAATTTATTAATTAAAACTATTCTAATTTATTATAATCTTCCTTTTTGTGTGGGTACTTGAACAAAACAAACAAAATGCGTTTTTTTTTTCAAATATTTTCTTTTTTGTTTTATTTCGTTTCTTTCTTTCCTTTTTCCTTTTTTATTGTGTGTTTTGTAAAAAAAAATGCTTAAATGTGTAGGATCTCCGGCTGATTGCCGTGGGCAGCTAATCTTTAATTATATGGAATGCTATACATTTTAATAAAATAACATAATTTGCACCTAAAAAAGTTATCACTATATACACAATGGCAAACCGACTGGTCTTTTCATTTTTTAACACGGGCATAGCCGTGCGGGTACCGCTAGTATATCATAAAATTACGCACGATTTCAATAGAACATAGATTTCTGTAGATTGGAAAAACACTTCTTCCGACCGCTTTGAAATGCAGGCCATTTTATAAGCATGTAGACCTCAGTGCCTTGTTTGCTTCTCTCCCCCCCCCCCCCCCCCCAGTGATAAAAGCTTGGCCCCAAAATCAAAAACGTCGCATTTCAACGAAGAAGTAAAAATGAATAACTTGTGACATCTAAAAATGTATTAAAATTATTTTTGAAAAATGCCGATTACATCTGAAGCACCGAGGCCTTCGACTTCCTAAATAAGTGGTTAAGAATTCTTTGAAAATTCCGATATTTTACCTTCTACACCAGAAAATGCTTTCAATTAATACTCAGCCACTATCCATCATTTCTTTTAAAGCGCTTTCATTTAAAAATGAAGGAGATTTTTTCATGTTATTGCTGTCTTTGATGTTCGATCTTTTGTCTAGAAAGTTTATGAATGAACTTTTTTTTTGCAGCAGTCGGTCAGGAGCTCAAAGACAGAAGGCATCGGATATTCGATATCCCAGACCAATTTTTAACTACTATCTGGAATCTAATCAAGTCATTGCCACTAAGGATCCGATTTAATTCGCCATGTCCAAAAAGATGGGCATCTGGAGAGATTAGCGCATGGTACTAAGGCGATTTCATTGCTAGATCAGATCGATGACAATAACGTCATACAGCTCACAGTTTATGCCTGTCGATTAATGTTAGCGATTTGTAAATCCAAATGCTATTTTTATTTTGGTTGATTTTAATTTGCGAAAGAGTATTTAAATTTCAAAAAGTTTTTGTCTGCGTATTTTCTTTACCTAATACTTTTGCAGTCCCAAAGGTGCCTACTTAAGGCTCAAAATGCACCAGCTTGGATTTAGTTGACAAAGGGGGAGAAACCGCAGGACTCCATATTAACTGGGAGGATTGCATACCTCCAATGAAGGGAAGGGGGAGCTCTCTTTATGTGACCCCAACTCCTTAAGGACAAGCTGTTGGAGCATTAACGATAACTTCAAGGGATTATCAGTGGCTACCAGGTGAAAAATCAGTAGCGGATGTAGGCTTAGGCCCGTGCCTAGGGCGGCAAATTTTGATGGGCGCCAAAGATTTTAAGACGAATAAAATTAAAAATCGATTGGGTTTTCTGTAAACTGTAAGACTAAATTTTAAAATTTATTTTATTGCGCTCTTACTGTCTAAACATAGTACCATTTTGAGGGTAGAATTTCTTTGTTAAAATAAATTATCAGGATAGTACTGAAATCTGAAATATCTAACAAAAAGATTTCAAAAAACTTTTTTTTAATGCTAGCATATCATTGATTTACGAAATTAGATTTTTTTTTTTTTCACATTTTTCATTCAAAAATTAATTGTAACATTTGTTTGCTGCTTATTATAAAACGAAACATTAATTCACCATAAGTTATACAAGTGTCAGTTGACTCATGCAATAAATTTTTTGTTTTTCAAATTTTTGTAAAAATTTTATAGTTTTACGTAATGTGAAGCAACCAACGATCAGCATGATTGATCAGTTTTAAAAGCTCGCAGAATGAATTTGAAAAATCCCTAATATATAGAAATATAATACGAGCAATTTATTATTAATCCTATATTTAATTGTTATGTTAAAAAAATAAATGTTTAATTTATACTTGAATTAGATTTCTTATTATTATTGTTATTATTTTATACACACACGCATATATGTATAATATGTTTATATATATATATATATATATATATACTGCTACGAAAGAAGAAGATCGCCATATCGTCGAGAGCCTAGGGCGCCTTCAAACCTAAATCCGCTACTGTGAAAAATCCTTAAAGAACGGCCTGTTGTAATGTTTCGGATGCTACTGAGAGACATTAGTCACCCAGCGGACCCCTTTGGGTAACTCAAGCTCGGCCAAATAAGTCTGAGCTGATCATGAAAGTTACAGTTTTACCACAAAAAATAAATAAATAAATAAATAAATAAAAATAAGGACCTCTGTCTGACAGAGTGCCAAGAAGGATACATTTATGTCCGTCTAGCATTTATGTTCGTCTAGCATACTTGATTTCTTCCGAATTGATGCTATCTGCCAGTTTAAAAATTTGGTTGCTTTCAACCAACAGCGAAGCAAACGTTCTGATTCGCGTAGAAGCGTCCAAGCAAGTGTCAGAACTTAGGTAGTGGTTTCCCTTGCTCGTCACTTCAGGCCTGAGTTCCACAACTGTGGACAGCTCTTCTCTGAATTCCAAAATCTAAGTCCTAAATTTGGGGGGCTTTAAAATCGTAAAGACTTGGATCTCCTTGTAGAAAACTGAAAGATGTAGCTGTAAAACGACATCAATAAACTAACTAATAACATAGAATTAACTAACTTACATTCAGTTTTGATATTAATTATTTTATCACATTTTTCAAAATGGCTTCACCTTAATAGGAGCGAAAACGCAAGTAGTTTTCATTTATCAAAACACTGAATCCAATTTGTCAACAAGGAAGCCTTTACCTTTTTAAGCTATTACTTCATTTAAAGAAACTAACACATTAATTATTTGGTACGTGGAACTTAAGTGAGTAATTAAGATCCACACATTTGTATTTTAGATTACTAGTCCCCTAAAGTGTCAATATTATGGATGATTATTTTCTGTGGGATGTGATGACACGGTATGTGTTTAAAACTCATGCAGGAATATTTTTATTGTTTTTGGAGTTTCAGGTTTGGGACGACTAAGGCCCAATAGCAGAGTCAATAAAAATCATGTAAATTCACGAGAAAAATGTTCAATCGAATTTAGGAAAATAATGAAAATAATTGTACAATCAGTTCCCAATTCCTTTAGCGAGATAAATAAGTGAGGGAGGGAATAAACATTAGCGAGATAAATGAGTGAGTGAGAGCATGAACATTAGCGAGATAAATGAGTGAGTGAGAGCATGAACATTAGCGAGATAAATGAGTTAGTGAGAGCATGAATGAGTGAGGGAGTGAATATCAGCCAGATACATGAGTGAGTGAATGAGCGAATGAGTGAGGGAGTGAATATTAGCGAAATAAATGAGTGAGTGAATGAATATTACCCAGTTAAATGAGTGAGTGAGTGCAAGATAAATGAGTGAGTAAATGAATTAGAGAGATAAATGAGTGAGTGTATGGATATGGATTAACCGTTGAAAAAAGCTATATTTGAAATAATTTTGAACCAGGGTCCAGCCAAATATAAATTCATGCGTAAAAAATTCCAATAGATATCCTTTATAACACACAGTACTTTATCCATGTAAGGACATCGATGGGCGTCAAGTCACTTTCTTAAGACACGTGTACGCTAGTTTTCCTGGTCGTGCTTTCATGGATCAGTTTGGACTTAAAGCTAGTATAACTAAGAGCTGACTCGTCAGTCATCTTCGCACTTGTTCGCTTGGCTGTATTGCTCTGTGTCGGCTAAGAGTAGATTTGTGCATTTCGTAAGCTTTTTAGGTTTTAAAAATAAGAGTTTGTACTGCAATTAATTGCAGGAAACACTCCAGAAACAAATGGAGAATGTTCCCAGCAGATGAAGAGGGACAGTAGAAATGGATAATGAATTGCTGTTGTGAAAATTGGATTACAATGAAACATTCGCATTGTAAGTAGTTTTTTATTTTTATTAATGCTTTACCTTTCTGAACAAAAATGTGTTATGAATTACCTTAGTTTTTCTTTTCTTTTTTTTTTTACAAAAAATTAGTCTGAAAATTTCAATTGGTTTGCCACAATTGCTGGGGCGACGAAATGTGTGCTTGTCGCCAAGTAAATTTAGTAATCATTGTACATTTAATTTTTGACGAAATGTATTAGGTATAATTAAATAATGCATGATATTTAACAAATTAAAGAAATTGCTCAGTTATATTTTGTGTTGTTTTATGTTAATATACATGTGTAATACAGAAAATTTATCGCACAATTGAATGCCGAATATAGTTTATATTTTATTCCCGTCAGCATAATAGAAGCAATTGGCGTAAGGTACAAAAGCAGGCAAAAATGAATTCCATAAAAAGCAATAACTATCTAAATTCAATTTTTTATTTGCTACTTACTTAGTTCGTCGGCTTTTTAAATAGCATAAGTAAAAAATTGTAGAAAATAATAACTCTAGTTACTTTTCTGTCGGTTGAATAACTTCAGTTATTGGAAGCAATAAAAAAGTTTTTAATTACTTTTAATAACTTAACACAAAATAATTGAAATATGGACGGATACTTAATTATGTATTCGCAACAGTTACGTAATTATGACAGTCATATGTTTTTAGCCAACACATTATCAATAAAAATTTTATTCATGTCTTGCAGCTTGTAATCTTATTTTGAGCTTATATTTAAATAAATTAGTTTAATTATTTCCTAAATTATGCTCGCAATCATGATATATAAAGAAAAGTGCACTTGAAGTGTACTTACTTGAGTCTGTTACTGTAAACAAGCATGTTATTAGTATGTAAATATTATAGTAAATAACTTCGACATAAATATGGCAACTGAATATATAACATTTGTAGGTTATCTTATGTTTTTTTTTTTTTTTTTTTTTTCAATTGCATTAAAGCATCTCAATTTCTCTTAAAACTAACTTTAACCGCACAATAAATATGAAGTGAAAATAGTATTAAGTTACAGTATACTCTAGTATACATGAATTTAAATCAAAACATTTGCATTTGAAAACTCTTAGTAACATTACATGTGCATTTTACCATCTCATAATTACTTACTTTTTTACCGATATGCTTTATTGAATGTGAATTTTAATTTTTATTCTAACTAACGTTATGCAATTTATTTTCACAGCACATATTTTGAAGAATCACAGTTTGAAGCTAATCGAGCTGATGGTTGAAAAAGCTTAAACCCAATGCGGTGCCAACTTTGTTTAACGTTCCACATACTCTTCCGCTTTGGACCCACCTACCTACACATGGTATTCCAAAGCCAGGCTCTCTACAAGATGAAAGTTTTCCATCAGATGATTATTCACCGTATGGTGTTGATGTCGAAGAGGTAATTCATCTAATTAATAATTTAACATTTTATTAATTTAAAATTCGTCTGCAATTTTGAAAAACCCTTTTTTATGTATCAGATACATTAAAAAGGGAGGACACATAAGATACATAAAAAAGGAAATACGTTTCACCACAAAATGTGTGGTTTTTGATTGGGAAGAACCAATATCTGTTGAATCTGCGCTGTACCAAGCTCAGGCAAATTGTTACACTGAAGATACCATCATATGATCCTTTATTCTAAGAAATATAGTTGCAGTTCTACCATCAACCAAAGCTATCTGCCTGGCAGAGTGCCAAGAAGAATCCTTTCATGTTCAAGGGAGGAACTGCTGGTATACGAATGTGCCATTTTGTTATCGTTCTAGTTCGTTTTGCATACTTGATTTCTTCCTAACGGATGCTATGTGCCAGTTTATAAATTGAGTTGCTTTCAACTAAAAGAGAAGCCGAACATTTTTATTCTCGTACTAAATAAACGCACCTGCAAAACGAACTTCCCTAAAACTCGAATGGATTCGTCCTTTTCTGCCATGCGTAGAAGCCTCCAAATGTCAAAATTCGGTGGTCGAACCGTAAAAGTCTTGTTTTTTTTAATTCAAGATTATACAGATTATCTGTATAATCTTGCACGTTCAACACTTTTTTCTTAAGTGCGATACCTACTTCTGTATTCGAAGCACTTCATATTTCTAGAAAATGTACTCTCTACTCTCCAGTCTGAGTTTGAAGTGGTGCTGTACCAAGAAGTATTGATCAATAATTCAACATCTACTAGCATTGTATTGCATTATATTCTGTCGCTAAATTTACATTTGGTATAAACGAAATTGGTTTCAACGCCAGAGGCGTAGCTAGGTGGGGGCAAGGCGGGACAGCCGTCCCCGGGAGCAGCGTCAAGGGGCGCCAAATTGACGCTAATTTATTTTATTTTTAAATGCAAAAAGAAAATTATTTGAAATGAAGGGGTGTGAGTATGTTCGACAAAAAAGTGAGAGCATCGCAAATCATATCGGGAATGACTAATGTAGCACAGGAGTGCGTGGGAAATCAGACAACTCATTTTGCGAAGCCAAAGTGTCCTATATTTCCTTTAGAAGTGAATGGTCGCTAATAAAAATGAAAGTTAAAAGGGCTGCATTTTAGAGCTATTTATCATTTGGGAAGTATAAAAGTTTTTTTAATTCCCTTTAGGGGCACCCCTAGGCCCCAGCGGCACAGGGGGGAGCAAAATCTTCAGTTGTCTCCGGCGCTGAAAACCCGAGCTACGCCTCTGTTCAACGCACCGCAGTTTTCTTATTAACGATGCAAAACATATCCCCTAATTCCCGCATTAGAACGGGGCTATTCAGATATTAAATAGTAACAACTCGAAAAACTAGAACCTAGAACCAGATAATTTGAATTACATGGTTGCAAGCTTGCAGGTACACCTTTCCCAAACTACCACTAAATGATGCTCAGAATTCATCTTCAACCGCATCCGGGCAAACACATGAGGTCGCGATTCGATGGGTAATCGAGAGATTTTCAGAATCGAACGATCAGATGCAGAGTGATTCTAACAATCAAAAATTGGATGAATCTCTCCAGTGATTTTGTAATGAAATGGACGGCCTGGGTGCTTCCGAAACGAATGAATGAGTGATATCATGCAAATCTAGGGTGACCACACTTATGAGCAACAATTTGGGGACGTTAGAAAAAAGTTTTAGGGACGTCTTTGGGGACATAACAATATAACCTTCTATTATGAAAAAATATTCTCATTAATGTATTTCAAATGTTATCCAGACATATTTTCTACATAATGTATACATATCATCTTAGTTCAATGCCTGCTAGAAATTACAATACTAAGGCAATAATTTGACAATTGCCATAATATTATCTAAAATTTTACAAAATACTATCTAAACATAGCCCCCTTAACTAGATGCCTAGCGATTTGCGGGGAAAGTTGGCCGCGGATTTTAGTTACCTTTTCTCCCACCAGGAACACTACTTATCTGCTATTGCAAACCGTGCTCTTTGCATTAGTTTGAAGGGTAGAAAATTGGTTTTCCATTGCTATTTCTTCTTTTTTCCCCTAATAATTTGATTCTTTGGGTTAAAAACGGTCCTTTTCAGGACCAATGTAACTTAAAGAAAGATGGTTTACTGTGTTGTTCCATTTTGCACATCAAATTCAGTAAAAGAAAAAAAAATAGTTTCAATCGGACATTAGTTTGCGTGAAAAATGGATCTCCGCTATATCAAGACAAGGGAATTCTTCTTCTAATTATTATTATGTGTGTGTCTTTCATAACGTCTATTTGGCAAAAATTTTTAAAAAATCAATTAATTAATAACAATATAATGCAAAACTATTTTTATATAAATATACATTATTTATTATGTTGTCCAATCTTTACTGTAGCTTGTCCTTGGAATACGGTTGATTATATATTATGATGCATTTTATGTTATGCAAATATTAATTAAATTGAACTTATTGATTTTTTATTAAAAAATATAACTAGTTACACGAAGACATTATGAATCAATAAGAAATAATGAAAGTTAGAAAGGAAGGAAATACAAATTATTATTCATGCACAGAATCGAATTCTAATCATATTTCAAGAACATATTTAATTCTATGGATGAATTAATGATAATAATTTGGAAGTAATATTTGTCCTATTCTTCATGCCTAAAATATCACTTCAGTACAATGCATAATAAATTGTAATTATTCCCATATTTCACCATTTTTATTTTATTTATGTATAGTTTTTATTTATTTATTTATAATTTTATTTATTGAAACCAAAAGGACTAGTTTTTTTTCTTTGGGGGGGGGGGGGGGGAAATAGAGCAGATTCTATGATAAGATTAAATTTGATTCTATTATAAGAATAAAAACTTGACTTTTATGCAAAATTTTTATAACTTGCCTAAATGAAGAATTTGGTTCCAAGTTTCCCAATTTAACGTCCTCATCGTTCTGCTCGTTTTTTGAAGCAATGATTTCTTGGAAAATATAAAAGATAGTACGAAAATATATCTGCTACTCTAAGTACACTTAAAAGCATTTCAAAACTTTGAACATCTTTTCAGAGCCTTTGCAAAACTCTTGACTTTTAAAATTCAGGGAAAAAATTTTAATTTTCAAGATCACTATAAGTAAATAATAATAATAATAAGACATTCTTCTTTTCTAAAACAAATGAGTCCATATAACTATCTACTCAAATATATATCACATGTATAGCTTTGTTGTTAATCGATCATGGAAGTGATCTTCTCAAAAATTTTCAAAATGCTCCAAATGAATCTTTAATTATTTTAACCATAGCATCGTTCTGAAACAAATATTAAAATTAAAAGTTTTAGTCAAGAGCTGGATTTTTATTTGTTTCCTTACATCGGTAAAAATGCCAGTTTGAATTATGTGTATTATATTCTTCACGTATGAATTGCATAAATAATTATTCATTTAAATCATTACTTTAAAGAAAATTCTGTTAATTTGTGTAACAACATTTTTCTTTTAAAATACCTACAATTAGGAGAAAACCTCTTTAATGAAATAAAAGTTTTAAGTTGATGCTCCGTTAAAATGCTCCAGGCTAACGAGATATCAAAAATTAATAATATCACTTAATTTCCCACTGTTTTACTGCATCATAAAGTAAGAGCGAAAAAAATGTAATTATTGAGTCATATGATTAAATATGAAAAAAAAAATCAAATGATTTTTTTAAAAGAACAATTTTTACCGCTTTTTTTTGCAATTTACCAAGCGTTTACAAGTAAAACAACGTTTTCCAATAGCAAATAGGTAGTGCCCTCTAGCAGTGATTTCTTTGTCAGCGGGAGAAAATCGTTGCCGGTAGGGTAATGGGGTTCGCTCCATTTCGGAAGGCATCTAGTTAAGGGGGCTATGTATCTAAAACTAAGCAATTTGGAGAAAAAGAATTATTTTAAGTTCCGTACTTCCTGCGACCCCAAGTAATTAAAGTGTTTTTAGGGATGAAACACTAAAATACGCACATTTGGGTCCAGTGGCGGATCCAGAAAAAAATTCTGGGGGGGGGGGGGGCACAATGTGGCTGATGTGCGTGGTTTCAGCTGAAAAACAAAATAGAGGGGGGGGGGGACACAACTCCAGAAACTGTGATCCGTTTTAATTTCCAAATATAATTTAATCAATTATTTAATTAAACTTAATTGATTTATTAAATTTAAATTATCAATAAAATTTTAATTAATTATTCCCTAATTAAATACAAAAAAAACACATTTTTTTTTAAACTGGACATATATAATAAAGGAATATATACTGTGAAAGCACTTATTTTCTTGAGCCCTTTTTTTTAACTTTTGGTTTTGTTCATATATAATTCGCGAAATTTTCAGCTCGCAAAATCACCAATAACTTCTTTTTCGCGAAAATTTAGGGGGGGGGGGGGTAAAATGGAGTCTTCTTCAAGTCTATTGAAGATTTAACGTGAGCATAAATCAACTGTCTAAGTAATTTTGCAAGTGTCTGCTTATTTCTGTCTTAGCAATTACCCGGTTATCTCAGTTTGTCACATAGAATTGAAAGAATAGAAGTCATATAGAATAGAAGTTTTATAGCTCCATCTGCAAAATAGTTTCTTTTTCCTCGTTTTTAGCGTAAAGGAAGAAAATAAAGTCAATTCTTTCTAGTCCTTACCTAAAGTGTCTGGAGGGGGCACGGGCCCCTGTGCCCCCCCCCCCCCCCCCCCTCTGGATCCGCCACTGTTTGGGTCTCGAAATTCGAGGACGTTTGGTCGCCCTACACAAATCTCTTGATTCTTCACGGTTAAAAATCATAATTAGTTGAAGAACATTTGTGGAAAGCTATAAAAACTACAATACATCATTTAAATTATAACAGCTTCAAAAGTTTTAATCTATCATATAAATACATTGACAAATACAAACAAGCAACTGTGTACACCTGAAAACATTAGTTGTTATCTTTGTCATGGGAATCACCAGATGAAAATGAAAATTTTGATTTTAACAGCCTTTTGTATTCCTCAGCCTTTTTGATTGCCGGGTGACTCTCTCTGTGTTCCTTTGGTACATAGAGTTCATTGTTTTGCAGCTGGAACCAAGTCCAATGTACAACTCCCATTCCTGGTATAAAAACAAGTAGAGGGCCATATTTACTGAAGAATTTCGTGAAACTCCCCATGAGAAATGCTGCAAACAATGAATAATATATTACGAGTAAGTCGAGGAACAAGAAATTAATAACAGCAAAGAAAATAATACATAGTATAAAACAAAAACATTATGTGAATGAATATTTTTTGATAATATTTACCCAGTTTTTTCTGCACTTTATAGTGCTCATGGGAATGAACCATCGTAAACGCTAGATATAAACAATAATGCACTCCTTTTACACAAACAAAGGCACAGGGGAGGGGGGTTGCATGGTTAATCACCCTGAGAACCCTTCGGATTTTGGCTTTAAGCTATATTGCCAGTCCTTGTATGATAATATGCATGCTACTCTTATGACTCCCTCCCTCAGGGAGAAAATTCTGCTTATATGTCACTGTATACCACTTAACTAAAAATAGAATTTATACTTGATTAAGATATATAAACCTTCACTAAGTGTAAAATTATAAATGGCTGAAATAATTTAACAAAATTGCTATTTCTTTTCCCTTCCAAAAAATTTCACTGGCCTCCATGAATAATACTTACTAGAAAGAGTCACCCCTACATTATAACATTTGAATTTTCATCGATGTCAGTTACGTTATTCAATTTTCCCTTACATTAAAGCTCTTCTGTTCTGTCACGTGCAGTGGTGTAAATGCACGTGACAGAACACACACACGGGGTTACACGGGGACGGTGTCTCCCTACTTTTTATTTTAACACAAGCGCCCCCCCCCCCCTTTTTTTATTTGTATATGTAAACGTACCCAAATCTTTTTTACACCACTGGTCACATGAACACAGGGATAAAAGAAATTTTTGAAAAGTATCTACTTCTCCAATAATAAATTTAGTGCATGAGCATATGCAGGAGAGAAGGGCAAGGGGGGGGGGAGAAGGTGATAAAAGGATGCATCCCTACATCTTTGATATTGAAATGAAGTCATTTAAAAAATAGGCATTAATAAAAGGCTCCTAAGTAATATTCCCCCTCCCCCGGATTTTCTTTTGTTTATGGTATATTATGCTACTGCTTTCGCTCATTGACTGTTACATAATACCGAAACCCATACATTGAGTTTCAAACTCCTGTATGGAATTAAATACATTAAAAAGTGAGGTGCTTATTCATCACTTAAAGCCTGCCATGGCTGATCTCCCTTAACAGAGATTTACATTGCCATAGTTGGATGTTATATGCAGTGGTGTAGTCCTGAAAAAAAAAGTTGGGGGAACGCGTAGGCATATGAAAATAAGCAATTGAAAGCAAAAGGGGGGCCGCTTAATGTTAAAATGTAAAAAATTTGGGGGGACACTTGTATTAAAATAAAAAGGTAGAGGGACACCATCCCCTTGCGTCCCCTCTCGACTACACCACTTGTTATATGTATTTATCACAATGTAAGGTACCTGTAAGCAATAACTAAATTTGGAAAACAGTCATTAATGTGGGCCCTTTAACGGATAAGCTCTAAAATGGATGAAGGAAGGCCCTTAGTTTAACTCTGACTGATATTAGTTTCATAAGGGCTGTAACAGCGACAAAATCTTTGTTGCAGGCCCTCGGCACACGTCATTGGTTGTATATCATTTAATTAACACACTTTTGAATTTCCAATTTCTTATTCACTTCAATACAGAAATTACTTATTCACTGCTGTCCTTACTTCCACAGAAAGGACAAGATTTGCTAATCATGCTATGCCGTAAAATGTAAGAGGAAAGCTGTTGGAAGCTATAGCGATGAGCATGGAAAAAATGCATTTTCTGCCTGTCATGACTAGTGTGATATGAACATGATTGAATTAAACAATCTCACTCATTCTGATGGTTGGCTGAGTTTAAGTTTCTTGCTAAAATTAGTTAGATATAGTACACATAAAAAATTCAGAAGTATTTAAATATTCTTATTCCATAAAAAGAAGTCATTATGTCTCGAAAAACAGAAACATAACCTAAATTTGGGGTGGTGCTAGAGAAAATTTGGGTATGTTTTTATTAGTCAAAAGACTTTTCGCAAAATTCAATTCCATCAAAATGGACCATTCAGAAACTTCAAATCAATCATAGCGAACCTTAAGCAAAATTCCGAGGTACCAAATCATACTTTTAACAAAATTATTTAATAAACAGCAAATAATATTTTTTTTTGCCACTATAAATATAATTTTCCAATTTTCACAAAATTATTTGATTTTTCACAGAAATCTTTTTAAAATTCCCAAAATTCGGAGCCTGTTGAAAATGCTGGATCCACCCCTGTAAATATATGTGAAAAAATACTTTATGGTACTTACTAGTTAGGAACAGTGGGATAAAGTAGGGATGCAAGGATAAGCAAAACAGCTGAAAACTAATTGTGATTATTATTTTTTAATGATACAATTTCTCAAATCACCATTCTATTTGCTTAAAAATTTTTGACTTTCAGAATTTGTTAATAATTCATTTACTTCTGTGAGTGATAGTTTTTTTTTTCTCCTTTTTTCCATTTTTTTCAAATAATTCTTCCAAACTTTATTCAAATTTACAACTTTAATCAAAACTACGAAAAGGGCATCCATTTTTACGGCAGAAATCAGGAAAATTAAAAATTTCTCCATCTGAATAAATCAGTATTGAAATATTTAAACGCACTAGTTAGATCTGTACAAAATGTAAAATCATTTCACATAGGAAAATATATAACATGAATATGCAAAAAATAGGCTATGTCCTGTTAATACTAAAATGTTTAAGTTTTTACATTACAGCTTGAAAGAACTGGGATCTCATTAATCATAATAGTGTCAGCTGTGAGAATTGTTTGTTATTGTTATTTCATTAATAGCCTCACTGTTTTTATATTTATTTAAGATGACATCATATATTGCAGAAAATTACACTGACTATTAATACATTTATTTAGCATAGTTTCTTGTTCTTAACATACTAAAGGTAATTTAAATTTATATCAGATTTCTCTGATAAATCAAATTGGTTTACTATGACAAATCAATAAAGTGGCCAATTATGGCTGATTTCTGATTACTGGCAATTTCGTGCCTTTCCAGGTAAAAGAGCATACATTTGGTGATGGTTATTGGAATTGTCATCAACATGAATTTATCGGTTAAAGACACGTGATAAACACATATATATTAAGATACCAAAACCTATATTTCCTGGCAATCTTAGCCATAGTAAGCCCTGTAACCCCTAAAAATTCTATTTTTTTACACTAATAAAAATGCAGCTTGAAAATTAATGTCGAATATAATCAACATTCTTCACGAAGAACTTTCAATAAAATTCCTATTAAGAGAGCAACAGAAAATCAGCAATATATTTTTTGCTATTCATAGTAAATTGCAAAAGGGAAAAAATATGAAGATTTTTACATCTAAATGAAAGCAAAAATAAATAACATAGAGTAATAAATTTTTATAAAAAAATAATAAATGATAATAATAAAAAAAACAATAAATGTAAAACACCGACCAAAAATTTCTGAGAAAATTGGAAAAATAATTGCACCAAAAGTCCACCAAGTCAACCCGCATGATACACTGAAATCTTAAGGATTTAGGATTAAAATCGAACATTTATCTTGTGGAATGTACTTGCATTTCAGAAGAATAAAATAATACTAAACATAGCTTTTAAGCTATAATTTTAAACATAATCTGTATAACACGCTTGGTTACATATGACATATGAAAATGAATTTACATGTGCAAATGAACAGGAATTTATATACAAATTATCATTGTTGCCCTTGAAAATTAAAAGATTATACCTTGCATTTCAGTTTCAAATTCTGAGATTACGTTTGGGAACACCAAAACTATGTATTGACATTGCAAAAATTGCTATCATAAAATTAAATAATTGAAGTACATAAATTGAGTGAACTTACATTTATTTTAAGCAATAACACACATTCCTTTACAATCGCAGAGCGAGCAGAAAAAGTAAACAAACACAAATCAATGCGGTTTCAGTTATATCTATTAACTTTGTTGCAATGGATTTAATATTGAAGATGCAGGGAAATAAAAATTACTTGAATGAATTTTATTTGTTAAATTTATTAAAATTAACTGAAGAATCCAAAATATCTACACTCATAGGCTGTATGAATATGCCAATGAATATATTCACATGTCATTTTTAGCATGAAGTGAAGAGATTGTTTATTATTTTTTTTTGGGTTGGAAAGTTATGAAATCAAAAAAATTTCCTCGTATGCCATTATGGATTGTATAATTTTTTCGTTTTATTGCATAAAATAATAGTTTTTTAAGCACTTAATATTTCTTCTAATGTCATTGAAACTTTTTATATAGATTTTGTCGTATTCCGTTATTATTACTACGCACATCTTTTCTTGCGGTATTTCCACCTATGAAAACAATATGAGCATTATTGAAGGAATTGGTGATGAAGTTACAGTGTTTGCGGTATTTATTTTAATAGTTATTTTAGCTGCTACAATTACATTCATTTTAAACGGAACACCTGTCAGCAATGGTAGTTCTCAAGACATTCTTATTGATTCAAACTCGAATGAGCTGGTAATGTCAAACTATGTTTTTATGTCACTTTCATTTCTAACTATAAATTTCTTAGCATGTAAAAAACTTGTTGATCGTTAATGTGTTAGGTAGTTATTGAGTCATTTTACATACCATAGTGTTTGATATTGTTTTATATTATGTCAGTATTTAAAAAGAAGTTTTCAAAGCTATTTAACTAGAGTAATTAAATGATAATTTCATAAAAGTAATAAAACGAGAAGTTTTTGATCGATTTTCTATTGATTAATTCTGAGATTGATCCATTTCACTGATCAACTGTGAATAATCAGTTGTTCTCTTATATATAAACAATAATTGAATCCTTCTTCCCAAAATAATGGCAATATTGGTAGTAACAGAAAAAAATTGCTTATCGTTAAAACGCCCTATTTTTATTTTTATTTTTTGCTCGCGAAGCATTGCCAAATGAAATGTTAAAAAAAAAATGTGATGTTATATATATATAAATATAGATAGATAGATTTAAATAGCATGATTATTTTTTAGATATAAATAGCATAAGGGCGATATTTCTAAAATTATAGCCAGGATAGGGTATATAACTGATAAGCAAGTACCTTACTCAACATTTATGTGAGAGAAAATGCAAAATGAAAATAAACAATAACCATTTTAAAACTTTTTAGACCATAGCAGCATATGTAGAGAGACAAAGAACAATTCCAAATAATGTCTAGAAAAATATTACGTTCCAATACTGAAAAGCATTGTGTTTAGGTCTCTCTTTTATGCGTCATTTACATTTATAAGTCTTTTCACTTTAGTCCTAATTCATTCCTCATTTGTATTCATCATGTAGCGGTTTCTCTATTTTTAAAGGTCCCAATTTTCTGGTTTTTGATACTTCTTCAAAACATTATAAATGGAAATTGCACTACCTGCTAAGCAGTGGTGTAGTCCTGAAAAAAACGTTGGGGAGACGCTTATGCATAGAAAGATAAGCAGTTGAAATCAAAAGTTGGGGGACACTTGTGTTAAAATGTAAAAAAATTTGGGGGACGCCGTTCCCCTGCGTTCCTCTCGACTACACCACTCCTTCTAAGAAGGAAAACAGAGTTATTGAAATTGAGAAACTTAGAAAATAAAATACTTTGGAGTTTTCTCTGCAAATAATTTTATCAGATTTTAGAGATTTGCATTATATAATTGACTTCTAGAAGTAACTATGCATAGTCTCTAAACTTTTAATACATTTTTGGAATAATATCTTTACCATGAAGAAAAATTAGTGAAGAAATATTCCTAATTTCACTGTTTTTTCTTACATATCCACATTTCTAATACTGAAATGTTTTTTTTCTACTCAAAAATATATGTATGTAATTTCATTGCAAATTTGTGCATCTATTAGCTTTGTATTTGTTAATGCCCATACAGTGTGCAAAAGTAATGGATTGGTACTAGAAGTGCTAAATTACTTTTCAGACTCTTATTTAACTACGTTTAATTTAGTTAATGTGTATTCTTTTTTCCCTCAGTTAATGCTTACTGTTTTAGCAAAAGTAATCAACTAGTAGCAGTTAGATAAACTTAGTCAAAGTGAAATATAATTTATGTAGAAGATTGGCAAAGACAAATTTCTTGCATGTATCACAACAGAAATAAGTTGTATTTATTATTAAAATTTTTGAAAGTGAAAAAAAATCTTGTTTTATCATATTTTACTTTTAAACGCTACATGTATTTGATCCTTTTGACAGGTATCTGATCCTGGTTCTTCCGTAAACTTGGAACGCTCCCAAAATAATGAAAATCATGATACAGCTCGCTCTGGAGCCCCAAATGCGTCTTCCAATCATGTCGAAGAAGTGACCAGAGAAGATCAGAATCGCCACGGTGAAGCAACAGATGATCCTGAAGAGCTAAATTTTGAGGGAGAACATACTAATACCCCAATTTATCCGAATATTCCCGATACTTCTTCGCCATCTGGATTTTTCACCGTTCCTTCAGAGGAAGGGAGAGAAAGATCTACAGAACAACTTCAGCAGGAGTCGGACACAGCAGCATCACAGAGTTCGACAGGTGGCGAAAGTGGGAGATCGGCCGAGCAGGAGAATTTAGAACCTGGTCAGATTCATGTTAGGTTGAAATCCTTAGATGACACAGAGAGAACAGTGGTTTCTTCTCAAGCAACAAAAATACTCGATTTCAAGAGGTAAATTTAAAAAAATATATTACTTTTAGTGCCAACTATTTTTTAAATACTATCACATAATTGAGTTTTAAATTAATAAAATAATAATTCATGATAATTTCTTTATGATTTAAAGTTTTTTTTCTTTCTGCAATTTTAGGCAAGAATTTTTTTTATTAATTTTCATTTAATAATAAAAAAGAAATTTTCAAAGCCATAAATTGAGCTTCTATAATTCAGAAAAAGGGCAAGAACAAACTGTACTAGCCTTGAATTTTTATAGCTTTAAATGTTTTGAAGCAATATTTATAACAAATATATGTGAATAACATTTCATCAATGGTAGCATTTATAGAATTTTTTTTATAGTGATATCATATATGTTCACATTGTTTGTGTTTTTGGTGCTATACTTAATTATCTTATCAGTCCTTACAATATGGCTGAAGTTCGATCCTTTGGAGTTTTTAGGCTCTGGATTTTGATTTATTTTTATAGAAGAAAATATTTGCGTGCTATGTATATGCATGAGATGTCCAGACGAGTCTATCGCCTTTAAAAGTTAGTTTTGTTTAATTTTGGTTAATCATTTTTAGCCTTCTTCCGCATAAAACAAATGAATGAAAGAAGGCTTAATATATCGTAAAAATATCGTTAAAAGTGATATGAAATAAAATAAATCAAAATCCAGAGCCTAAAAACTCCAAAGGATCGAACTCCAGCCATATTGTAAGGACTGATAAGGTAATTAAGTATAGCACCAAAAACAAACTACGTAAACATATATCACTAAAAAGAAAAATTCTTTAAATGTTACCATTGATAAAATGTTATTCACATATATTTGTTATAAATATTGCTTCAAAACATTACAAGCTATAAAAAGTAAAATAATTTGGGTAAGTTAGGGTAATTAAACATGGGGTAAATAAAATACAATTAAAGTTGTACGAACTGTTTCTCAGAGTATATATAATATATATGTATTGCTCATGTGTTTTCATGTAAAGCAAGAACATTTGAATGAGACCGAAATGGTTATTTTGAATAATGAGAAAAACAAAACCAATCTTCATCCTTCAAATATCTCAAAAAATTATGTAAGTTAATGAGATTTTATGTAATATTTAACATTGTGAGCTGCAAATTGATTCATCAAAATCAAATTGTGTTTCATTTCCCTATAAACATAATTTAACTTGACATAAAACTGAATTTATTTATAGGTCTCTCCCATTTTCAAAAAAGAAAAATCATGCACCCAGAATATCTCTCTTATTTTGGGACTTAACATGCTAATTCAAAAAGGGACCCTTCCAAATTAGTGGTTGATGCTGTATGCAGACCTTTGAAAGATGTTTTTGTAATTTAACAAGTCTAGTTTGGAGAGAATCATTGATTATCAACCACTTGAACTAAAAGTTCACTTAGGAACAAAGGTTGATATATCAAAGAATTACATACATGATCTCAGTGCATCAATTCTGATCTGTATATAGTTTCATATTATTTTTCCATATAAAATTAAATGATTTTTCTTTTGTTGATCTATATTTATAAAACATGTCTTTCCTAAATCATGTTTTCTTTTTCAGAGCTCATTTTTCTGAAGACATTGAGAATAACAGAACTGTTCGTTTAATCTTCAGTGGCCAACTACTTCAGGATACTGCAACGTTGCAATCATACGGGATTAGTGAAAACTGTGTATTACACGTTCAAATTCTAACTGCACAAATAAGACAAAGCACTTCCCAGTACACTCAAAATAGTGACTTAGACCTAAGTCATTTGCTTTGGCCTCTTCTATCTGTTATTTTAGGAATTTGTTGGATTCTTTATTTCAAATATCCGGATTTTTTCAATTTGATGTCTTTAGGTATGTTGTTTGTCTTCACTGGAAGTTTTGTGTATTTTTATAGCCACACACGATAATGTGCAACTAAAATTACATCGTCTGCTTGTAAATTTTGCCTTAAGATTCAATTGTTAAAACTTGTAAAAAAAAATCAAAAATAAAAGTTTTTGTACCATGTACAAATATAGTGTTGTAATGACTATCTGTGATTTATTTGATACCTTTTTTACATATTTGTTTAAATTTCAAATTCATTTTTATAGTTGACTACATCTTTTTAAGGAAACAACTTTTACTTTTCTGATGACTAGCTTGAGAATAGGAACTTTAAAGATAGCATGCTTTGGCTTTAGGGAGGCATACCATCAGGGCCACGGAGAGCTGAACCCCTTCTCCCACAGCCCTTGATTTTAAGCTTATTACCAATTCATATTATATTGCCTAGTATATTTAAGGTATGTAAAAACTTTCAGGAACACCCCCCCCCCCCCCCCCAAAGAGAAATCATGTCATAGTTATTTCATTCATAGTTTCACGCATCTTATTTAAGTACATGATCTTTCTGTTATGTTCTTGAATAGTTTTTTTTTTTTTTAAATTCATCAGCCCTTTTCCTTTTAATACCAAGACTATTTCGCAAATTTTCGCCTAAAGAATAATTTATTCACAAAATACATGCAACCAGAAAGATAAGAACTTCCATAAATTTAATGTATTTCTAAAAGTCAGGGAAAAGTAAATTCACCCTGATTGTCCAAATGAGGGGGCCTGTATCCAACTCTACTACACAAATGATAAAAAGATAAGTGAAAAAAATACACTACTATGTTTGTAACATTCAAGTCGGAATGATTAAAAATAACTTTGCTTTTGACATATTCCATTGTGGAAGTATGTATGTTTGTAAAAAAAGTGCATCTGAAATAACTAATATACAATCTTTCAATTAAACTCTGCATAAAGGGAACAATTTATTCGTTAAAATCAACAATACAATTTCAAAACTGCTAATACATCAATAAAACATTCACATCAAAGTCTATCTTGAATAAATAATACATCTCTGGAATAATATGACCTAAAATAGAAGCATAAAAACTTAAATAAATAGAAATTTTTAAAACAAATTTTAGAGATAACATGCAATGCAATTATATGTATCTTTACAGTATTAGTTGTGCCATTTATACTTATATTCTCTACAAAATGGTGCTGATTTGAAATAAAATGAAAACCACTATTTTTTTTTTATTTTTTAAGGCATATTCATTACATATGTATATAATTTTTGATAAAATGAGAAACAAAGTTGCAAAGAGTTGTTTGCAATTGAGTGTATAAAACTAAACTAAAGGAATAGATAGCTCACTAAATTTACTTTTCATCTTTAAAATTAACATTGTTCGTATAAAATAATAATAAAATATGCCCACATATATGTATGTGTGTGTTCTATATGCAAAGTTCAAGGGAAAATATTAATGAAATTCAAAGGAGAAACAAGTTACACAAATTTATACTAACTTGATTAAAAACATAACCCATAACAATTTTTATACATAAATAGATGGAACAGTACTAATCAATATAATTTTCTTATTAAATAATGAAACATTATACCAAATCAGCATCAATTGCATTATTTTATAACATTATTTTTACCTATTTTAATTGACTGGTTTCAAAGCATTACAAAATTTTTTATTAGAACACTTAGGAGCAGGGTTTAGTACTCTACTGGGAAAAAAATTTTCATGACTTCATAAAAATTTACATGAACTTATTACACAAACGTAGCTTTGTCCCCCCCCCCCCCCTCTCATTTACATTGAAAGAAGAAATTCAATATTGAAAGAAAAAAACTAAGCAATAAAATCCAATATTTATTGTTGATGAAAATGTTTATCTAGATTTTTTTTGAAAATGACATTATACATTAAACAAACTTGACAACATATTTATAAAACACAAAAATCAAGTATTAATTATTTATAAAGAATAAATTTTTTAAAAATAAAGAAAAAAGCATGCAGTTTAGCGTAATTATCCAAGAATTCAGGACAATAAATAAATAAAATTATAAAAATAACAATAAATAAATTTTCTTGAGAAAAAAATTTGATAAATAGAAAGACCAGAAAAAAAAGAAATAGTAATTAATATTTTAGCATTTTAGAGCTCAAAACAATGGGGATTTGGAAAATTAAAAAAAAAAAATGTGTATATAAAAATTAGAAAAAATAAGTAAATAATTTGTATCACTATGGTTTTGCATTGCAATAAACATAGAATCCTGTTTTCTGAAACTTTTGGCATCTTATTTACTTCTATCTTCGCAAATAACCAAACATGGCAACTAGATTCACATGTTTGATCAAAGGGAAAATCAAAAATATAATAGCAGCTCTGTCTCGTATTTAAAAATTAATTGTTGTAATTGTAATAAAACATAACTAAAAATAAAAGTAAACCGAAGGGTTTATCTAAAGCAAAAAGAAGGTACTATGTGCTCACCAAAAGCATGCAGTTTAGCGTAATTATCCAAGAATTCAAGACAATAAATTTAAAAAAATTAGAAAAATAACAATAAATAAATTTTCTTGAGAAAAAAATTTGATAAATAGAAAGACCAGAAAAAAAAGAAAAGTAATTATTTTAGCATTTTAGAGCTCAAAACAATGGGGATTTGGGAAAATTAAAAAAAAAAAATGGTATATAAAATTTAAAAAAATAGTAAATAATTTGTATCACTATGGTTTTGCATTGCAATAAACATAGAATCCTGTTTTCTGAAACTTTTGGCATCTTATTTACTTCTATCTTCGCAAATAACCAAACATGGCAACTAGATTCACATGTTTGATCAAAGGGAAAATCAAAAATATAATAGCAGCTCTGCTTTATTGGCTTACATTTTCCAGTGCAATAGCGTATTTAAAAATTAATTGTTGTAATTGTAATAAAACATAACTAAAAATAAAAGTAAACCGAAGGGTTTATCTAAAGCAAAAAGAAGGTACTATGTGCTCACCAAAAGCATGCAGTTTAGCGTAATTATCCAAGAATTCAAGACAATAAATTTAAAAAAATTAGAAAAATAACAATAAATAAATTTTCTTGAGAAAAGAATTTGATAAATAGAAAGACCAGAAAAAGAAAAAGAAAAAAGGAAATAGTCATTATTTAGCATTTTAGAGCTCAGAACATTGGAGATTTGAAAAATAAAAAAAATATATGTATATATAAAAAATTAGAAAATAATTCGTATCACTATGTTTTTGCATTGCAATGAACATGGAATCCTGTTTCCTGAAACTTATGGCGTCTTATTTACTTCTATCTTCGCAAATAACCAAACGTGGCAACTAGATTCACATGTTTGATCAAAGGGAAAATCAAAAATATAATAGCAGCTTTGCTTTATTGGCTTACATTTTCCAGTGCAATAGCGTATTTAAAAATTAATTGTTGTAGTTGTAATAAAACATAACTAAAAATAAAAGTAAACCAAATGGTTTATCTAAAGCAAAAAGAAGGTACTATGTGCTGACCAAACAAAGGTGGTCATGTTTGTGAAGACGATTTTAAAAGGAACATAACTTTTCTGCATCTACAGCAAAAATATGTAGTATAAGATGGGGGTTTTTTTACCATAATTTTTCCAGGTCTGAAATTTAATTTTTTGCCCATGAATTTCCATTTTTTCATTATGCTTACGAACCTTGTAAGACTTGCATTAAAAATATTCATTAGAAAAGTGACCACACATAATATCCATTTTGTTTAAGTTTCAAACGTGCACACAATAGATGAATGCCAAAGTTTAATATAAATTAATAAAGGAACATTGCAGGGAATTATGGGTTTGTTTAAATTTGTTTTATTAATATGAGTTCAAGATTTAGAAACTAGCTTCTTCTCAATAGAAAAAAAAATACAAATATTTTATTAAAATAAACACAAAAAAGCAAAGAGCTAATAGCAATTGAATTAACAAAAATAATACATCAAAGAAATAAACATTTCAAGAGACCTTCTATGTTTGTTTTTTTTTTTAGTTTTTATGCACTTCATTGCAACTAATATCTTAAAGCCCATTTGTAATCTTTTCTGTAAATTTTCATATTAATTACTCACAATCATGAATTTTTTGAAAGGATCATCTGGGGATCCAGAAGAAACTAAACAGGTCCAAGTAGATCTTAAACGTCGAAATTTGGATCATCTTTACATTGAAAATATCTTTAAAAATGACAGAACTGCAAAAAAATATTAATAGTGTCATTAATAAATAAGTTCACATTAAAAGAATAGGCTAACATTTTTTTACCTGTCTAGTTACACATGAGATTATCTGTATTCTTCTGCTTGGAAAATGCCCTAAAACAAGAAAAGAAATATATATACACATATATCAAAGAAAAATTATAATTTAACTGTTGCTCAGAAATGTACATTTATTTTAGATTTTTTTAAGAGTTTCATCATTTTAATAAGTTTGGTGCATTTTTTGCGACCCACTTTCAGAAACAGTCTGTAGCAAGTTTATATTCTCCCGGTGCAGTATTTTTTTTTTTAAAGATAGTTTATTGTTTGCTTATTTCTAACTAAAAAATTATGCAAAAGCTCCATCAAAAATATTAGTTACTTTGAAACTTTGTTTAGTTTAATTTAAGCATGACCACTTGTTACTTTAAAAATCTATTAAAAATACATTCAAGATTCAATAAATACTATAAAAATAGTAAAACTAAAGTGTTTCTTTAAATTCATTCAAACAAATTTCTCTCTTTTGGAAAAAATCTTCTACTAACATCTATTTATAACCAAGATTTAATTGTTCTTAGCTTGATTTAGTAATGAAACGGGTTATAAATTTTAAAAAGCAGGAATTAAAATTTAACTGGCTCATTGATTTTCCCAATTGTTGCATTATAAATCTAAGCCAATTATATATTCTACTGTTATTTGGGACACAATATCATAAATTCTGGAATTATTTGGGACCTTAGATTGTTTCAGGATATTTTAGTTTTGAATAAAAATTTGGAAATTACAGTTGCAAAATATTCCTCTAACTGTTAGACTAAACTGATTACACTGCTCTAAAGTGGTTCGCTAACAACCAAATTACTAATTTTTATTATAGATTCATATTGTTATTCAAATACCAGCAAGTTAAAAAATTCCACCACGTCACATTTTTGTGCAACAAAAATTGGAGCTTTCTGCTATTTTTCGTGATTTTTTTGTCCCATGTGGCAACCCAATGCTTCTGGTACCCCACAATCTCGCCGTATCGAGTTATTTCTGGCATGCCATTACGTAAACCTTCCTTGTTGAATATAGCTGTGGGTTTTTGCAGTACAGTTCATGTAGAAAATGGCAAATTTTGAGCGCAGACATTGCAAAACTATGCCAGGTAAGCTTTGTTACATTTGTGGGCACTTTATTTTAAAATCTCAAGGTAAAAAATGTGAATAAGGCTTGTTTCTGGTACTTCGGGTGCCAAGTTGGCGATCAAGATGAAAATTGGGCTCCTCACGTGTGTTGCGTAAGTTGCAATTTGGCTCTTGGTCAGTGGATGAAAGGCAAAAAAAGCTCTTTACCACTTGCTGTCCCAATGGTGGGGCAAGGACCTTCAAATCCTTTTGATGATTGTTACTTTTGTCTTACAAACATAGAAAGATATTCCAAAAATCAAATACATAAAATTGAGAATCCGAATATCCCATCTGCACAGACAGTTACTTCCTCACGGCAAGTACTTAATGGTACCAACTGTTCCATCGAATTGATAAGATATTGACATTCAAGAGAGGTGAGTGACATTGAAAACACAACTGAAACAGATGTTGTTGAATGTACTTGTAACCCAAACAGTGAACTCCATTTTATTCGTCAAAATGAACTGAATGATCTGCTTCACAAACCAATAGCCCATTAAGCTTCCATGAAAGAAACGTACGCTAACGTGATGACTATTCTAATTGCATTTAAGTATAAACAGTTCAATTGGCAAATTTGTGGAGACTTAAAGGGCATAGCTATATTAATGGGTCTTCAGGAGAGATTTACTGAGTATTGTTGCTTCTTATATTTGTGGGATAGTCGAGCAGCAGCACAGCATTTCGTAAAAAAGGAATGACCACCCAGAACATCACTTCACCTTGGAGCTCGTAATGTTAAATACAACTCTCTTATTGAAAGGGGAAAAAATCTGCTCTCTCCACTTCACATTAAATTAGGACAGATGAGAAACCTTGTGTAGGCGACAACGAAGAAGGATAAGGATTAAAATTTTTAAAAGAACGTTTTCTACAATTGAGTGAAGCAAAACTTAAAGAAAAGATTTCTGTTGGACCTCAAATTAGACAAGTGATTTGCGACCCTGATTTCGAAAGGAAGCTTAATCAAACAGAGTTAGCAGCTTGGAAACCGTTTGTGAAGGTGGTGAAAGAATTTTTAGCAAAAAAGAAGGATAAAAATTATGAAATCCTAATTTAAGATCTTTTTAAGTGCTTCCAAGCCATAGAGTGTGGGATGTCACTTAAAATTCCCTTTCTACATTCACATTTGAATTTTGTCCCAAAAAAATCTTGGTGAACATAGCGATGAACAAGGGGAAAGATTTCACAAGGACATTAAGATTATGGATACCCGATAGCAATGTCATTGGGAACCAGCAGTGATGGGTGACTACTGCAGGTTTATAAAGAGAAAAGATTTAACGTCACATAAAAAAAAATGACCACATTTCATCGCATTTATTAAAGTTTGATAGTTTTATGTTTTATTTAGTCTAAAATATGTATCTTTTCTCAATCGAAATAGAATTCCATGATGAATTAAGGAGATTAATCATGATAAAAATTATGATTTTAACGCATTTTTGAGTTTCTTCTCGTACAGGGTTCGTACGCTTTTGGCAAAACCAAAAATAAGGTCTTTTTAAGGACCTACAAATATTTTAAGGACCTCACAAATTTTTCGAAATATACAAACTGTTATCTATATTTCAAAAGGGAGCATTATTGAAAGAGGAAATTGATTTAACATCATATTTTTATTAGGAACACAACACAAACTTTTATGGAGCTCTCTTTGGCTTGTTGCTTTTCTAAGGTCCAATACAGTCAGGGAGTGAAATAATTATTGGAGCTAGTAATAAGAAGCTCACAACACAAGTGTTAATCATATATAAGCAAATTATCATGATATGAAAAATTATCAAAAATGGTTAGTGCTATAAAATACAAGTCAAATAAAAAACAATTTAAATAAAAAAGAATGTTAAAGAAAACGCTGCACTTTGTCTTGAGAATTTGAGTTTAATTTAGTTTTTTTTTTTTTTCATTTTTCTTAACTTATGTTGCCAGCATCTTGATTTCGGCTTACTTAAATTTTTATCTCTGCCATAAATATTTTTTTAAAAGAATTTAGAAGAGCTTGCAAAAATTCAGAAAAAACTTATTCAACTTCAGAAGAATATTTCATTTTGAAAACAACATAAAAATTAAAAATGGGGTTATTCGCTTAAAACTTTGTACATTACCCTCAAATAGTAACTACCAAAATTTATCTAAAATAACGTTTCAAAAAATTGAACAATTTTCTTAAATAAAAAATAAAACTAGCAGACTACAAGCTGCAAATACTAAAACAACTGTTAACGTATTACAGGATGCAAAAAGATAGAAGTCTCAAAAGCTGCGTCCAATTTTCGGCGAAGCACGTGCTAGATGTTTGCAAGTTTCCGAAAAATAGTTTTTTAGATTTTTGCGTTATAAGTTATGAAAATTCATGTAAATTAATACGTCTTTTTAAAAAATTTCTTGTTTTGTAGTTCAATCCCTTTAGATAAAAATACTTGTACATCAACTTGGATCTTTTTGCAAAAAATCGAATTTTCGAAGTTCACAAATACAAACAGAAAAACTAGGGGAAAACGGAGCATTTGGCAGCTACGGTGTATAGGTTTAAGAAGAGGTCGATTCCTTCAGTTTACTGCAAATTAAGAAATTTCACGAGATACAAATTTTGAATAACGCAACAAATATCCATCATCTCCCACACAACAAAACCCCACAGCGAGCGATCGCGAAGCCAGATGGGTCGATAAAAATTTACTAAATATTAAAACATTGCTTTAAAACAAATTTTCGATACAGGAATTTATTTGATCTAAAAAATAAAAAAAAAAACAATGGGGGAACAAACTGTTTAGCGAAAGATCAGCTGAAAAGCGATCAGGGGAGTTGGCAACTCTGCGCTAATTATAGTGTAAGACGTAAGGAAAATGATAATAAAAATAAATCATTCTTTCACCTTTAATAGTATAAATAAGTGATAATCATACAAACGATTGGTCAAATAAAAAAAAGCTGAAAGTTTTTTTTTTTGCCGACATATTAGTTAAATGTATCTCTTTTATTGAAATAGATGTCAACAACATGCTTCTTTGAAATATTCCCCGCCCCCTTAAATTAAAAAAAAAGTTTCAAAAGCAATATTTATTTACTGATTACTTGTTAAGAGCTGCTCCTACTTGCCTTATTGATAATTGTTTAGAATGTGGATGATTTAGTAACAATTTTCATGCAAAAAAAAAAGAAAATTATTTACTTTGCAACTAAACTTAATAAATAGTATCGAATCTCAAATTTGATATCCCGAAATTCTTCCCCATTTCGAAAATTCCCACCTTTTGTTTATTTATTAAACTTTTTCCCCCTCGAGTCCTTAAAAGTCTGTTTTTCAAATTTTATTCCCTTTTCTTTTCTTTATTTCAAGCAAAATGAGGGAAATTGTGTGATTTGTTTTTCTGTGGTCTTAAATGGTGTCCAGTTACTGGGCACCACTGCATTTTGTACAAATGCTTGGGGCTTTGATTCGACTTGTCTACTAATATTTTTCCTTTTTTTTTTTTTTTTAAGATGTAGCTCGATTTTCTTTTTCATACGAGTGCAGGAGATAGCAAATTGGAAGCTGCCATGTGGGTGGGTACAAGTTTATTTCAACAGAATTGGGTGTTGTAATTTGAAGCATTTTATCAAAATCCATGAATATTATTTTTGTAAAAATATATAACACATCAATTTAGCCACACCTTTTGTAAAAAACAGTTAATTATTTATCTACCAGTTGAGAAAGCACTGCAATTTGAAGTAAAAATGCGTTGATGTTTATGTCAATCCGCCGTTTTGGGTCTGTCCGAAAGCCGCGATAGTACCAGTCCCGAACAAACCAAATTTGAGGTTCGATTAAGTAGTTCAAATGAAAGAAGTTTGATTCTTGTGAAGAATACAAAAGATTGCAAACAAATGAAGCGCATGGCTACCTTCTTATTTTAACAAAACAAAAAAAATAAGCACCTGGAATAAAAAATAAGGACTATTTAAGGACTTTTTAAGGACTGTACGAACCCTGACGTACTATACGATAGTCATAACAAAAAAACTGTACGTGTTACAGCTTTTTTACAATTATATTCCAATTCCACGCTCCAAAATTAGTTGAAAATAGCTAATTGTATCTGTGTTAGGGGGAAAAAAGTTCTTTTTTGTCGACTAGTGTTATTAGAGACACCATTGAGTCAAGACCTTGTTCGGGAAATACCTGGGATAGTTTGTTTTATTCCATTTGTTCTTCAAAATGCAACTGTGTCGTTAAAAAGCCATATCAATAACTTATTTTTTTTAAATAACTAAATGCAAAAAAAAAAAAAAAATAAAGTTGAAACAAATTTCCCCAGTTGTGCTGCCTCATAGAACCTTTAATTATTTAGAAAATCCAGACATACTTCATAATTTTTTGAAAATGCACTTTCAACCTCAATGACTTAAACTTTGTTTTTAAGTACAGAATGAAAGAATATATATGTTAGCTGCAAAAAAGTTTAAACAAAAAAATAAAGAAAGAAAAAAGCAAGGGAAAATATGTAAATGTAAATAGATTATTAAATATTCATCTTTACATCAATACATGACTATCTTATATTTTACATTTAACTTTGTTGTTACCTTTGAGTATATCATCAACTAACACGTTGAAATGCATTAAAACTAAAAATCCATTTTGGGATTTGCCCACCACATTTTTAAGTTACATTTTACAAAAATCTGGTTGTTTTCAATAATAATAAACACCACAATATGATGAAGACTGCAGGAAAGAGAAAGCATAACAAAATGTTTACCTTTGCTCTTCTCAGAATAGAATCCTTATTTGGATCATAAGGATGATCTTTTGATGGAATTTCTAATACTGCAGGAACTGGCTTTTGATGAGCATCAATTACATATCGAATCATCTCAGCAATCTAAAAATTAAAAATAGGAGAACCATATAATCAATGCATAGACCTACATAATTAACGGGTAAACACAATTAAGAAGATAATTCGGAATGCTAAAGAAAGAATTATCACAATAACAAAAAAATCATACTCTGTAAGCTTTTATGAGCTGAAGTTGACACGAGGAAACTAACTTTGACTTTAAATCCCAGTAGCAGAATTTTCTGCATCAATCCACAGCACAAGTTTCAGAAGTCAAAATTTATCTGTGGCATCAAATGATGTGGGACCAAATTTACCATCATAAAAAATAGCAAACTATGCATTTTAAAATAGTTGACATATAACAACAATAAATGCAGACAATAAACAGATCGCTGGTTGAAAGAAATTGAGCATCTGTTCTCATAAGAATGGAGGCGTGTCAGCGACCAAGTAATCTGGATGATTGATATCTTTAGGTTTGTGAAAAGAAGAGAACTTTTGTTCTTACAATTAGAAGAAAATGGTGATTATTTATCCCGGGGGGGGGGGGGGGAATATAATCATTTAAAAATTGGAAAACTTTTTTCCCGTATCGCATCACAATTTTTTTTTTTTATTTTTAAGGTGGCTAATTAATCTGCAAGCTTCAAGATAAATCTGCAGCGCTTGCTGTTGTGCTGTTCGATTTCTGCTACCGGGCTTTCAACATTCCAGCTTTGCCTTTTTAGGTAATAGCTTCATATAATAGAATACAAATTCAATAACTACAAAAAGTTTTTTAATTGAG
The DNA here is from genome assembly GCA_038502835.1 of Octonoba sinensis. Lineage (NCBI taxonomy): Eukaryota > Metazoa > Arthropoda > Arachnida > Araneae > Uloboridae > Octonoba > Octonoba sinensis. The sequence goes on along the minus strand of CM076601.1, from coordinate 20,113,714 downwards.
TCACTTGGCTTTCAATTTTAATCTTTTGAAATATATCAAGCTTTTAAACTTTTACATCATAAATACCAAAAGTGTAAAACAATACGCAACTGTATTTCAAAGACCTTTTGACAATTGAACTTTGCACAGAATACGTATATGTTTATCACCATTACTTTAAAATATAATGTGTATGTATATATATAGGTTTAAAAGGCTCAATAAGTATAGTCTAGAGCAGGGGTCTCCAAACTACGGCCCGCGGACAGATTTTGTCCGGCCCGCGGAGAGCTAGCATACTTGAAAGAAAACTCCTTCTAGAGAACATATTTATTTTTTATAGCAAATTAAATTAAGTTTACTGAAGTAATCTATTTTTATGTTGAATAATTATTAATATGACATCTACATTGATATGGTCATGGGCTAACTACTCATAACATTGTTGTAGGTTATTATTTACTAACTAACAAATTATTGAAATGAATCCAACTAACATTTTATACATTTTAAATGAAAAGATAACTTATAACAAGCATAACGACATATGAAATACTAATGAGATTTATGTAATTGAGATTTTCCACTGACAATAGTTTGTAGTTGTGGACTAATTTTACTTGTACCAATTATTAAAAGAGATTTAAGATGCTCATCAGTTAATTTAGATCTGTAAACATTTTTTGCGTACTTCATTTTGGAAAAGGTCTTCTCACACAAATAAGTAGTACCAAAAATCAGAAAACAGCCCACGAGCAAATTTATGCAAATTATCAAATTGTGTCAGTGGAAGACACTTATAAAATTCCAACAAAGATAAGTTTTGATATTTGTTCTTAATTATATCACTGCACTGTAGATCAATCATTTCCATTTGAAGTTCCGGGGCTAGGGTTTCAATGTCAGTATCAAAAGGATTCTGAAAAATCTTAATTTGATTCGCAATGGCATCAAAGTCCGAGAAACGAGTATCAAAATTTATTTTCAAAGCACTCAAAGTTTCGATTGCAAAATCGATAGGAAACTCGGTCTCAGTGGTGTGGCTAAATATTTCACATGTTTTAAAATGTGAAAAACATTTACTTCGTAGTTGTGATTGAAACAGTATCAATTTCTTCCGGAATGATTTGATATTATTGTATAAATCAGGAAGATGCTGGTTTTCTCCTTGCAATCTCAAATTCAGTTCGTTCACATGTTTTGTCAAATCAACCTAGAATGCTAACTTCCACAGCCATGCGTTGTTTTGCAATTCAGTAAGAGGGCGATGCTTTTCATTCAAAAAAAATTCGATCACTGCTCGAAGTTCAAAAAAGCGCTGAAGGACTTTCCCACAACTAAGCCAACGTACGGCAGTATGATAAGGTAAGTCATTTTCTCCAATCTCTTTAATAAATTGTACGAATTGTCGGTGATTCAGCCCAAAAGATCTGATAAAATTAACAGTTGATATGACTGGTTTCAGAACTTCAGACATATCCAAACATTGTCCGCACAAAGACTGTTGATGAATGATTACAATGTAAGACTATTGGTTTTGAACCACCGTCATTTTCTACAGCCTTTGACACAAGAGCGACCACTCCTTTATCTTTCCCACTCATGTTTTTGCCTCCATCAGTTGTAATACATTTCAAGTTTTTCCATCGAAGGTTCTTTTGCTTAATGGCCATTTCAACTCCTTTAAAAATATCTGAACCAGTAGTTGTGCCATGAATACTATACATATCAAGAAGTTCTTCATGCACTTCATAGCTTTTATCTACTCCTCGAATATAAATCAACACCTGAGCAGTATCTGACACATCCGTTGACTCATCCAAGGCCAAAGAAAACCACTCAACATGTCCATTTTTGTTGAACAGTTGAGAGGATATATTTTCAGCGATGTCTTCTACCCTTCGAGCCACAGTGTTTGCTGACATACTGACAGTTTTTAATAAATTTACCTTTTCAGGGCACATTTCTTCGGCTACTGCGATTATGCATTCTTTGACCATTTCTCCATCGGTGAATGGTTTTCCACGTTTTGCAATTTCAAGAGCCACACGAAAGCTGGCACGAGTTGCAGCCTCTTGTTCAGTTTTGAGTTTTGTAAATAAAGATTTCTGCGATTTCAATCCGCGCTTCATAGCTTCGAATTTTTCTGTCCGCAAACTTCCTGTATATTTTGAGTAATTTTGAAAATGTTTTGCTTCATAATGACGTTTAATGTTATATTCTTTGAGAACGGCTATGCTTTCATTGCAAATCAAACATAGCGCCTTGTTACTGGACTCAATTACGAAATACTGAATGTTCCACTGATCTTTGAATTTTCTGCATTCACTACCAATTTTTCGCTTCTTTTCCATTCTACTAAATCACACACAAAAGCAACAATTCAAATAAAAATATTGTTACAAAGATGTCTTAAACTTAAACACGCACAAACACGTTTTAAGGAGGTACGCACTATTTTATTTCACAGCAGTGTCATAGGAACTGACTTGTGGTTGCGCCACTAGCCTTCTTATATATTTCACTTACTGCCATCTAGAAGTGAGTGGAAGACACCAGAACTTTATCGAACCAACGAGATTATTCTGTAAGTGCTATTAGCGCCATCTGTTAGGGATAGAAGGTACTACCTATTTCTGCTTGTGTCCACCAGATGTCCTGTCACGTTACTCCTCATGGCTCGCTCGTACTCTACGACTAATCTAGAAATTACAGATAATGACAGGAAAATTAATAATATGCAGTGTTGCCGTTTTGCGGACTTTAGTTCGATTTGCAGCCTTTTTTAAACGTGGCGTACTTTTTCGGACTTTTTTTTTCATGTAAAAAAATACTCATTCGTTACTTGAGTACTCGTTAGGAACCGAAGTAACGATTACTGAAGAAAAAAGTAATCAATGATTACTTGTGTATTTCATTACTTTTGTAATCAATGATTACTATGGCGATACGATGCGGGTACCCCATTATAACGGATACCCATACGATACAGAAAATACATCAGCTTCCCCGTCGCTAATGGCATCTGGCAAAAAAGTAATCATATTTTACACCACTAGTGGACTGATTCAACTTTTTACCACCGGCAACAATTAATGATAATATGGTTTTGGCCCTTGGAATTTACTGGAGTAATCAATATGGCCCTAAGGCTGGAAAGTTTGGAGACCCCTGGTCTAGAGCAATGATGGCAAACCTATGACCCTTAGGTCAGATACTCCCCCCACACAAGATTTTTAACTGAACCACAATTGCTAGGCAACCATTTGTTTGTTTATGCGAGTATATTTAGATTTTATAATATGTGCAGACAGTTTATATTCCATTTGCACTTTTTCAAGCATTCATTGACACAAAAGTAATTTAAATGCTGCCTATAACCTTCAGTTTGATCGTCACAGTTCTAAAGTTACGCAGATGACGACAAATGTATTTGTAGTATTTGAAATAAAGCAAAAGTGTTTTCAAAATATCAAATAAAGTGTATAATTTTGTTTGCTGAAAAAAAATCAACAAAACAAAGCAAATAACCACCCTTGAAGCACTTTCTTCAAATAAAATTTATGTAATTTTCGTTACTCCTTGTTCATTCAAACACTTATTGCCATTTGCACTAAACACCCTTGAGAATTTTTAACCCCACTAAAAGATTTTAAATCGTCAAACCATGCCCATTTTTCCCAGTTAAGCCAATTGACTTTTAAAGATATTTAGTTTTAAAAATACAAAATTTTTTAAACTTAACTTTGGTTCAAATGGTCATTAGTGATCCACGAGCTAGCACTAAAAAAATATGAGCAAAATTTGACCCACGTCTCGAAAAGGTTCGCCATCCCTGGTCTACAGCAAAGGTGAGTTAGATTGGACATGATTCAGTTCTATAAATAGAATACAAATGGAAAATGTTGATGGGCTACATTTATACACAGAAGGTAGAACCAGAGGTCACCGTTTTTAGCTTTTCAAATTTCAGGCTAATCTTGAAATTAGGAAAAATTATTACTTATAAGGTTGCAGGCAGTTGGAATAGTTTACTGGAAGTGACTTACTTACACTGGGGTAAAAATTTTAAAAGGGCCTTTGATGTTTATTGGAGATTGTTAAATTGAATAGGACCAGCATAGCTGGACCCTGTGCCTGTTGCTAGTTGTCAGTCACTTTTGTATTTGTATCTAAAATGAATATTTTTCAATTAAGAATATGAATGAACAGCTTTAAAAGGTTTTTTAGAATTCTGTTATTTTTTTTATAATGGACTTTGTGTAGTCATATGATAACTTTCATTGCATTTTTTCTAAGCTTACTTTTCCTGCAACTTTTATCAGTTTGTGATTTCAGAGCAATATTTCACATTTCAAATCGTCCCACCCCTTATTGAATAGTACTATACACAATATTCGCACATATAATGCCTTCGTATCCATGATCATCATTAATTTTCATGAAGTTTCCAAGATTTCAACTGGTCCGTGACCTTCATTCTCAAACCCCCATACTCTCTAGAACTTGTGTGGGTTGAACAGTTTATATAAGCAAAGAAAAATTATTCAACATACATTTTGATTGATTAGAATAATATCAATGTCATCTCTCTTCAAGAAACCTTTAAATGTCTCCTCAATTTCAGATGCTGATGTGTCTAGTAGGGAGAAAAAATTAAATAGTAAAAATACAAAAATTATTTTGAGTAACTCATTATAATAATTTAACAAAAGCGTTATAAGTAGCGTTAATTTTTCATTTAATTCTTCTAACTTATTTAGATCATACATTCACCACAATTCACTCCTTAATCAAAATGTTTTCCTAGTACTGTAAAAACCTGCGTATCGGCAGCGGCTAACGTGCGAAAAAACTGAATTAAATCTTTACTGGGGCTCATAGGATACTGTGGCGTTGTGGCCCATATGCTAATTCTTTTCTCAGTTGTTGAAGTCCAGAAATCAATAGCAGAGAGGGAATTGAATGAATAGGAATTTGCCAAGGTCAAAGGAATCGCTGTTTTCATACTTTCCCAAGGGCAAATCTTTTTAGGGGGCAGGGGAGAAAAGCAGGTGTGCTAAGTACTTAGTAATAACAAAAGTTGTCTCCACAGTCTGGGGTCAATAGAGTGGGGAGATAACACATGCTGGGGCATCTTAAAGAAAACAAATAAAGGGGGTGGGAGTATGTTTTGGACCCACAGTAGCCCAACAGCTAAGGATATTTTCCCCTCTTCTTGACAATGCACCCCCCCCCCCCCTCTCCAGTTGGTGGTGTTGCTCTCCCTTGAAAACTTAATAAGCGCGAACTGGCTGGGCACGCGAACTGGCTGGGCACGTGTGATGGCTGAAAGTGACAAGGGCTACTGAGCAAGAAAAATATAACAGGAATCAGGAAATTTTGTCCTAAAAAGAAAAGAGGAAAAAAAAAATAAAAGAGGAATTACGTATTGTTTATTTTCTGCTAATTTTACGAATTCAGCGTCTTTTTTCTACACACATCGACACAAAATTTGAAGTGCCTCCGCCTTTTAAGAACCTAAATACTTTTCCTGAGCAGTAGTGTCAGAATATAATTTAAAAAACAGGAACAAATAGTTTATTTTCCCCTAGTTTTCGCCGATTTAAGAAAAATAATATCTGAAATCTTATAACAATCAACGGAATTTTCATTACAGAAATCAACGTTTTTTTATTGTATTCTTATTCAAGCAGACGAGACTTGGGGATTTTGACAACATTAAACGATTGAGCACATAAAGTGGCGTCCATTGCATATATAATATATATATATATAAAATACATGCATGTGACAGTTTTGAAACAATAATAATAATAATAAAGAGGTAACTGCACATATTTACATTTAAATAATATTTTACAAAATACTTTCAAATTATTTCTAATTTATTACAGATTATACAAACAAAATATGAAGCAGAAATTTAAAAACTTACTTTTTTCAACAACCATAAAATTGGTCTGCCTTGCTTTATTCAATTCTCCTATTCCTCCAAGGAGGAAGCCAACACAGGTATCCTTTAAAAAAGAAGATGCTACCATTTTTACAATGCAACAAAAAATAACATGAATTAATACATCAGCAGGATTTAGCATACATAATTGTCATAATTAAATACATTCCTAAGAAAAGGGAAATTTTAATGCAAACAAAGTTGCATTATTATTCCAGGTGTTACGCTTTTTCCTAATGACGGAAAAAAACTATTTCATCTAATCGTTTCTTTTTTATAGTTTATTCAGCATTCCTTTCACTCTAGAAGAAACTACAATTTTGCAAGCAGTAATTTTGGTGGGAGGGGGGGCTTTCGTTTTGATGAATATTAGGTAGTTACATAAACAAGAAAACGCATCATTTCTCTTTGCTTTGAGCTTTCAAACTAAAAAATAGCTAACCTCAATTTTTTCCTACTTCTAACCCCTTAACGGTTGGATAATTTTCAAGAGCACAACAGAAGGGCCTATTCTTTTCAAGAAAAACATTTTAAAAATTGTTTAATCTCTCATTATACTATAAATAGTTTGATACCATCATCTAGAAAAAAATAAATGTTCAAGATTGAAGAGTGGAATTTTTAAATGGACTCTAGTCCGTGATTTTGACGGGAACGAGAGGGAAAGGGCTAAAGGAATACTTCTACATATTTATCGACCCCTTTCCTCTTGATTCTGAATTTCCAAGACTATCAGAGTGTTTGAAAGAAAGGGAGCGAACAAATAAAAACTCATTTTTTTAAAGCATATACATTAGAATGAATGTCACTAACTTCATCTGCCAAAATAATAGAAGAAAATTGTAAAACCTTTAAAAAAAAAAGTCCTCAGGCTTAAAAAAAAAAAAAAAAAATGGAACCGAGACTTGTTTAAGAATAAAATGTTAAATCAAGAAGGTTTCAATAGAAGGAATACATTTACAACAATACAAGTAAAAGGAAATTTTTGTGACCAATGAACTCAATGACATATGATTTAATATATGGGAAAATGATAAATGTGTTGCATGTTAAATAGGGCAAGTTAAGTAAAACAAATTAAAATCATATGAGCTTTAAATATAATTTGCACTTTTAACAAAGATATATTCCAGACACTAACAAGGGTGTATTTAGGGGGGGGGGGGAGAATGAGGGAGCCTGGCCCCTCTTGAAATACCTAAAAAAAATATCTGATTTTGCATTTTAATTCCTACACAAGCCCCAGGATGCAAAAAAAAAAAAAAAAAACCCACAATCAACTAGTAAAGTCAATTGTTCATTCATAAATCAACCTGAAGGCCATAGTAGGATCATCAGTTTATTTTTCGAGTTTACACTTTATAGACATACAAAAGTACAGACAACACAGCCACTTATCTAGGTGAGGGTTCTGAAACTTTAAAGCTCCCATTGGACATGTTTATTCTAAATTTTTGCACGAAAAAGTCTAATCCTATAGTGTACTAAAAATGTTTATAACTGCAAAAACTCAAAAAAATGTGTTTAAGATACTATGGCCCGCAGGTACAGAAATATAATTAAATTTTTAGGGTTTTCATTTACAAATTTATCCAAAAAAGAAGCATTAACAGTCTTTTGAGGTACTTACAAAAACACCTGTCGATCATTTCCGAAACCATTTTTTGCCAAAACACTTCAAACAAACGTGAATTTTTGTAAGCTTATGAAGGCAATTTTAGTTACAACTTGTTTACTCAGTTGTAAATTCAGCAAATTTTTGGGAAACTCTTTTGGTTGACAGAATTTTCTGTACTCTTTTGAACACAAATGTCATGAGTTGAAGGTAAAAAAATGGTATTACAACAGAGGTTTCAATGAAAATTTCACATATTTTTTGGAGCTACAAAACTACTTCTTCATTGCAGGGGGAAATAAATATGAGAAAATAGGCTACATTTAAAATTTCAGCTAAAAACAGCAATAATGTAATACAAACGTGTAATGTAATAAGCCTGATGAAATACTTGTTCTGAAGTAGTAAAAAAAATCGAGCATTTTCTAGCTTCGTGTAGTGCCTAATAATTTGTAAGTTTCAAAAATACTCCCAATACACCAGGAGCGGACTGGCCCACCGGGACATGTCCCGGTGCGCTCTTTCATCTAGACGCCCCGAAAAAAAATTCTTTGCGACATTTTTTCCTCCCTAATAATTTACAATAAGAGAAATAAAACGAAATAATCTGCATTTAATCCGTGACAAAATCTTGCTTTAAGAAAGGTAAAAACGACTTTCCCAAGCAAAACCACATTTCTGGACGCTTTAGGACCCATATGCGTCAGGGACATGTTTTGGTAAGGCTCGGGGGAAGGTGTGAGGCGACAGTCGAGAGCATAAGTGTTATGGTCTATAGGTCTATGAGGATTCGCGAGCATGTCCCAAGGATCGAGTCGAGGCTCCCGTTTTGGAATAAAGATTCCCTTCCCTAAATAAAAGTTTGACTAGACACAGGGGTGCTCACCAGAAGGGGGGTAGGGGAAGATCGTGACGAAAACTGCACCACTGAGATTTTTTTCATAGGGGGCTTGGTAGAATTTTGGCCAGTTTACTGGGTTGCAGATTTTGAGGGGCTCCGTAATTTTTAGGGGAAGGGGAGGGGTACCCGAATGCTCTGAAAGGGTGGGCACCCCTGCTAATCATAAGTAACGTATGAAAATAAATAAAACTAGTGTACCTGCATTGCATAACCCTAAATATACTGCGAAGTATTGCTAAAGCTTCATAATGAGCAAACTTCTAATTATTTTTGAAGTTTATTGGAAAATTTCGTGGGGGCCCTGTGAAGACTTCTCAGCTTCTCGGTGCACAATTTGGGAATCATTGCGTGTGTAACATTGAAAAACGTGTATGAAATTTTGTGGACCCCATTTCTTGCCTTATAACATGTTTTATTTTGTGATGTTGGGCAGAGGCGGGGGGGGGGGGGGGGATTACATACACAGTGTAGACAGAGGCGAACATAAGAGCTATATTCAAATTTAAAAAGGCATATGGGCGATGCTCAGTTAAAATAAAACACAGGGACGCAGTTACTACAGTAGAAATAAATTCATTTACTTTTCAAAAAGTGATTCATGTACTAAATTTCAAAAAGCAAGTGACACGACACTTGGTAATAACTAATAAAAACATAGTAATTATTCCAAAATTGAACTGTTTTTAGATTTTCATTAGACGAAAATTATAGAGCATTTCATTTAATTTGAGCAGGAGCATCTTATATGCAGGAAATGCATTTCTACACTTTTCTATTAGGTGGAACTCTGCTCCGGTATTTTATTCTGAGTCATATTTGTTTTAGAATCTGGATTTCGCTCCAAAACAGACCAATTTGACTCAGTTCAAATCTGATTTCAGCTATTTTTATTTTAAGATTGTGTTTCTAAGTTTATAATAAAAATAGAAACAATAATTTAACTATTGGTTCTAGTTGTATATATTTATATTGATAACCAAAAATAGCACATAATGTTTTATCGCAACTATCTTAAAAGTAAAGTTATTGTACATTAATTTCGCACAATTAAAATTATAGGATTCAGTGATTTAAATCATGTGCTTTAAATCGGTGATTTAAAACAAGTGTCTTAAATCGGTGATTTAAATGAAGTGTTTAAATCGGTGTTTTAAATCATTGAAAAAAAAAACATGATTTTTTTCAAAAACTTAAAATTTGCCAGAAACTTGTTATTATTATTACTTTTTATACAGATATAATATTTCACTGAATCAATCGATATGATTAGTGTACTATATTTGAAATAACTGAAGTAAAAGTTATATTTATTTACGCATAATTTTTTTAACGTGTCATTTACATAACTAAGTACGTAACTAAGTAACGTTACGTACTTTCGTTATGCTAAACATTTGTTTATTTATTAATAAAACTGCCTTAACCATTACTCTAAATCAACGTTTCCCAACTGGTGGTTCGCACGGTGTAGAAAGGGGGTTCGCGGAAAAAATATTATAATGGCGGAATTTTTCATTGCTAATGTAAAAGAAAAAGCAAAATAAAAAATTTACATACTACTTAGGAAGGAGTGCAAAAATGATTTTGAAAAAATGAATTGCTTTCCAGGTTATACAGAAAAGTAATGATCTGGCATATAAAGCATACATACAAAATTTGAAAATCATAATACAGATCCTAAACTGAAACCAGAAGATATTGACTCATTAATTTAAAATACGGACTCATATTTACAGTGCCAGCAACAAGGGCAAAAAAATATATAGGACATTATCATTAAAAATATAGGACAAATTTAAAACTTCTTTAATGCATAACAAATAGGCCCATTAAGCTAAAGTAAGACTTAGTGCAATCATTCTAAGTATATTTATGGCAAACTCAAATAAAAAAATTACAAAATGAGACAGAGAAATGCAAATTTAGACAAACAGCATGTCTTTAACTATTAGAAACGTTAAAGACAGTTAGCTACCTGTTGATGAAAGCAAAAAAAAAAAAAAATGTGTAGAAAATATGAAACTCACTTTGTTTTGATTTTACATACATAATGCTAAATTACTGATGTTTTCAGTCATTATAGATTTTGTCCATATGAATGAATGTACATTACTAATTTTCAAATTATTAAATACACATGATTTATAATAAATTATATTTTGGAGACTATTTGTTTAAAAATTAAGGAGGGGGGAAAACCTTTGAAGATATAAGTTGAGGAAGGTTTATTTTACTTTTCCCCCTATGAAATATTTTTATTTCACCAATTGAAAACAAACAAAATTCTACAATGTCAACACACACATACATTTTATATGCATGCATACTTGCCAACCTTGGAGAGAAAAAAAAGATTTTTCCAATGACTCCAACCCCCACCCTCACAATGAACAACTAATATGATACATACAGAATTTTTTTTTAATGTTCATTACAGCAGTATTTGATAAAACTTTGAATGTTTGAACAAAACATTTTCTCGCAAAAATAATTTTTTATGATAAATGTATGTTTTCTAGATTTTCATTTAACTGCATTGGACAAAACTCGGTTTCACTTTACAGAAAACGCATTACTTTGCCGAATGCACAAAATCCCCAGCATTACATGAGTTAGATTTAAAAAAAAAAACAATTCTCCCAAATACTAGCTTACATCTGCACCACAACAATTGAAACAAAATATCATGACCACGTCTAGTGTATACTTAAGGAACAAATTATTCTAAAATAGTAAAAAAAAAAATCTACCCATTTTTTAATTATATATTGAATGAAAATAGGAAGTAATTTTTTTCAATTTATTTTGCAGCAACATATAAGGAGTAAATAACAGGGAGGACACACTAACCATAAGACTGTGTGGGGAAAAAGAATGCATTTGAAATTCCATGCAAAAAATATTTTTTAAGCAAGGTTATTAATAAGGATGCAATACTAATAATTATAATTAACTAATACGATCACCAAAATTCAAAAAAGGGCTAAAATTTTTCACTGAAATTTCGAGTGGGTGTGGCAAAATGACAAGAGTGCAAATCCTCTACTAAAGAGGCTGAATCGAAAAAAATATCAAAAATAATGGTAAACCAAAAGTTATTGATGTCCAAGAGATAGAATCAGATAGTAAACGACATCTAGGAAACTTTAATGAAGTGGATGCTATCGGATTTCAAAAAAAAAAACAAAAAGTGAACTGACCCTAAAAAGCATATAAAAATCAAAATGCGGAAATTTAACTGCTAATTTGTAAAAGTTTTGTAAATCAAGTATGTATGCATGCTGCTTCAAAAATTTATCATTAAAAAAAAAAGAAAGTCTTCCAAAATTACGAATTTTCGCAGAACCGAAATTTCGACTTTACAAAATTTCCAAAAAAAATACGGAACTTAGCCAAAATACAGGAAAAATCACATGTCTGCTACTAACATCGGCGAGTAACTACGATCATACGCGCCATCAATTGAGAAAAAAGGAATGGCTTTATTTATTTATTGTAAAAAAGAAAATTACTAAAAACGGGGGAAAATTACGATTAAACGGAAGATCGGGAGATAAGACGCAAAAAACGAGAGTCTCACGTTAAAACAGTAGACTTGGCAAGTTTGCATCATTTTATTTAAACGAAATAAAAGTTATTTTCAATGGTCAAAATTCATACAAGCAATTCAATAATACTCTTTCAAAATACGAACAACATAACTGCATAACTCAAGTGCGAAGCGTGCGCACGTGGGGAAATCGCAACGAAAGATGGGCAGGGTTGCCAGCTTTACCAGAGAACAAGCATCCAACTCTTTGTCTCTATGATTCTCTTTTATTTAATACATAAATATATACATAACTTTAGCTCTTCTTTAACTAAAGTACTGCTTTTTTTTTTTGAAATTTTCTGGCTGCATTTCCGAAGCGTGTATTTAATTGTCAGAAAAATAGGACATGCTATAGCTTTTGTAAATATAGGACAAATATAGGACAGTTTTGGAGGAATTTCTCAAAATATAGGAAAAATAGGACGGCTGCGATCACTGTATTTATAACACTTTATTCTAACTTTCCTGCATTATCACAAAATAGCAATTAAAATTTCGAAATTATGTAAATTTCAGTTTTCCTTTAAATTTCCAACCTTTATAAAATTTTGTAAATTTCAAATGCAAACAAATAATAAAAATGTAATAGTCAAAAAAATATTTGTAGCTGTATTTTAATTTTCATTTAAACTTGGATGTTTTGCAATAATTATGTTTTCATTTCTTGTTATGAAGTATTGTAAAATGTGGCAAATAAACGTGCTAGTAAATTTTAGTTTTGTCACCGTTACTAACGAGTACAGAAGGGGGTTCCCCCTTTTTTTTGGAACTTAGAAGGGGTTCGCAAGGGGAAAAAATTTGGGAAACACTGCTCTAAATAAACTTTTGACACAGAAACTTTATAATGTTAGGAAAAAAAAAATGAAATATAATGGTAAGAAATAGGCTTTTAAGAATCAAACTAGATTAGTTTTACTCTTACTACCTACTTAAGATTACATCAAAATATAAACTGCACATACATTGCTTGTCTCATATTTTAAATCCGTTACAAACAATAACTAACAGTATCAAACTATGAATATTATTTTTACTTTATATTCAAATATAACATTTCAGAAACGTCTGTCAATGTTAAATGTAAACCGGTTGTTAGTTTTATTCTTTTGAATGGTGTTTCTGAATAATAATAATAATAGTAATATGAGAATATCGCTAATAAATTAGTATATAAAATAAGCAGTGCAAAGTAGCAATTTGAATTATTATTATTTAGAATTAGTTTCTTTGAATCGGTGTATGTTTTAATTTGCGCTATACTTCTAATTTACTAAGCACTCTATTGTAAATAATTTTTCTTCAAAAATCCAGATGAAAATTACTTCTCAAATCAATTATTGTTAAATTTAAAAAAAAAAAAAAGAAATAACTCAGATTAAGTATTCCATTAAGGTGCCTGATTTTTAACAAAATTGCCTCATTTTCGTCTTCTCAATGATTGTGTCAAATATATAAATCTGGTGCCTCTATCTCTATGTGCCTAAAAAAAAAAATTTTAACGGGATTGGAAAAATTTAAGAAACATTTTAAAAATATTACACAAAAGTGCAGTAATGAATTTTTCTTTTCGTTGTAGATTCCTTTGTTCTTGTATTAATTAACAGTATTAATTAACAGTAATTTTATTTTCACCTTTTTAAAAAAAATTGAACAAACATAAAAAGTAAGAACAACCCTGTATTTTAATATAATCCTATTTTTTCTTCTTTTTTTGTATTTAACTTATCTGTTTATATAAATTATTTCTTCATTAAATCAGTTAAGCCTTGTTTTTCATTGTATAAGTTATACCTCCGACGTGAGCAATCAATTGTCTGTATTTATTTTCAGCTTTGCATGGCATGATCACTGATTTCTAGCTTGTCCCGTTTTGTACTATATTACTGCATTATAGATTTTTTTTGTTCATATTATAACCACTACTCTTGGTAAGTTTTAAAAATTTTGGTCTAAGCAAAAAAAAAAAAAAACAATAAAAGCAAGTTAAATAGTTAATAGTTAATAGGCAAGTTTGGGTTTTCTTTCTTTTTTTTTGAAAAGGTGAGAAAAAAAGTAATGCGTAGCAATTAAAGTATTTGTGTTGCTCCTTTAAAAAAAACTATCGAATGTCAGGCGAGAGGCGATAGTATTTTCGCATAAAGAAGCAAAGCTTACTACATAAGAAGTTTACTACATAAATTACAATAGTTCCAGTTAATTGTTCCAGTTAAAACAAAATTTCAATTAAAACTGCAGCATAGCATAAGTGTTTCATGCAAAACAAGCTAAGTTATGCCATGAAGTTCTATTTCTAAGCCGAAAGTAGTGGTTGTTCTTGTATGACTGATATTAGGAGTTCAAGTTTTCCAAAAGAGGCGTTAAAACCTCATGTGTCACGCAGATTTAATTTCATTATTACTACTATTATCATTTTTATAATTTTTTTAAGTAAAGGCTGCCGCCCTTTGGTTAGCTGATCCACCGCCCTTTTAGGAGTCTCAGTCCGTCCCTGCAATACACACATCCTATAGGGTTGATATGTTATTTTAAACAGCACTTCAACTTCAGTGGGCTAGATAGTTTATCCCACTGCAGCGTTTTACGACTTTTTTAGCGACTGTTTAGAATTAGATATTATGCAGTTCAATTGGTTCCTTGATTATGTAACGGTTTGCAACTTTAACAGAAATTGCCAGCACTTTCACCCAATATTCAACAAAACTTACTTCATCCCCAATGACAGCAATGAGCTTTCCTTTTGCAGCAGAATGAGCTGACATTTCTTTTACACAAAATTTTATCTAGAAGAGAAAAACCAATCAATATCAATCCTCCTCTTAAAATATTTCAAGAGTATTTTGAAAAATTAACCGATTAGTATTACGATTAAATGCAGGTTCTTATATGCATTTCAACATATGCTTTACACATTACCTGCAAATATAGAAGCAAAACTGTACATTTGAAGAATTTGATTAGAAAAATAGTTCAGATATTGTATTTTATATAATAAAATCATTGTATGACAAACATAAAAATTACAAGCATCTATCTTTTAAAACATAAGCTTTTGATTTTTTTTTTTTTTTTTTAACATTTTTTAAAGCGCCTATTAACAATTACTATACGTTTAACTTCAAATTAATTAATTAATTAAATTTGATTTATGGAATAAACCCTTGATTAAAATAAAATACATGGGGAAAGCAAAACAATAAACATCGCATTTAACGCAAAAAACATTGGGTTTCTTTTAGGCAGTTATCACGTAGAAGAAAAGCGTTTTTAATGATTTATGTCCACCATTCGATTTTGCTTGGACTTGAGTCTTCATACTCTTTATGACAAAATTTAGAGCTTAAAAGGTAAAGAATAAGAGAAATTAAAAAGCTAATTGAATATTGATTTCAGTCAAGCTTTAACGAAGAATATTATTCCTAGCATTTAATCGAATATTTAACATATAATCAAACAATGCGTGAAAGATTTACCAAATCTAGCAGAAATCAGAAAAGTCACAAGCTCAGAAAATTGTTTGGAATTTAAGTGCTGCCAATATTCTCAACAGAACTAACTTGCACCATAGATCAACAAAATGCGTTTCTGGAGAAATATTTTCACAAAAATAATTTCCAAATGAAAGTTTTGTGAAAATATTCGAATAATATACAATATTTAAATCATAAATACAATTAAGAGATTTTAAAAGTACTTTATGAATATTAATCGAAATAATCCTGCTCATTAATCGATATCTCAAAATCGAAACTTCATACGATGACGAATTTTGTGTTTTGGTCAAAGTGTGGGTGTCACAAAATATTATTTTTCTAAAAATGAATAGGATAATGATCTCGCCCTGAAATTTTGTGAGCCTTCCTGTTCATGGTTTCAAACTCATCTAAGGTGGCTTAAAATGGAGACGTTTTTGCATGAAATTAAACAAAATTTGGTATGTCAATAAATTTTCTTAGCTTCTGTATCATATCTGTTTCATATTCCCTTAGTGTCTTTTTGCCATTAATTCGGTTCAAAAGTGCATGAATTGTTACAAATTCTGTATTCTTTTGTTCATTCATGTATATGCTTTTAATATCTTTGCCTAAAAATATTTTTCCATTCTGAAATGGAAACATCTTTTGCTTTTATATTTGCATGATTTATTTATTATATGGCTTCTAATTCTGTGTAATTTTAATAGAAAAATTCTAATGCTTCGTCAAACATCCGTGTTGTTCTTGGAAATGAAGCTTGCGACCTTGATTCTGCAGTCTCTGCCCTTGTCATGGCATATTTTATTCACAAGGTTTGTAAGCTTTCTACATTTCTCTAATTACTTTTCTTCATGCTTGTTTAAAATGAAAGCGAAGTACATTATGGCAAATCGGTAAATACTATAGCAGTACGATTATTTTACTCTATTTAAAAATTATAAATTTTAGCTCACTTGAGAAATCAAAATACCTTTAAAGAGAAAACTCATGTATTGCAGCATAAATTGGGGAAAAATATTGCATACACATGTTTAGGAATTGCAAGGAAACCAAGGTCTCCTTGTGAGCCCAAAAATCTTGCAGGGGTTGATCCAGCATTTTTAACATGGTCCATTTTTTGTGAATTTTAAAAAGGTTTTTGTGAAAAATCGAATATATTTGAAAATTCAAAATTTAAATATTTTATGGTATTTTTTCCCCACTTATTTCATAAGTCTAAAAAGTATGATTTGGTAGTTCTAAATTTTGTGAAGGGTCGTTTTGATCGACTAGAATTTTGTAAAGGGTTGTTTTGATTGACTAAAATTTTGTGAATGTTTTGATTGACTAAACTTTCTAAAGGGCCAAAAATTGGGACCTGAATTTGCTAAGGCACGACCCCTTGTGACTTGTATGCAAAAGAGGTGTAGTCCTGAAAAAAAAGTTGGGGGGATGCTTATACATAAGAAGATAAACAATTGAAATCAAAACAGGGGGACGCTTATGTTAAAATGTAAAAAGTTTGGGAGGGATGCTTGCATTAAAATAAAAAGGTAGGGGGACGTCGTCCCCCTGTGTTCCCCCTCGACTACAGCTTTGGTGGGCAATATATTTTGAAATTTAGTTTTTTTTCTCATTAATTGTTTCTGCACAGAGTAAATGTTTTACTTCTTATTGCCTTATTACAGTAATTAAAAATAAAATGTTTAAATGCATGGTTCTTTTCCCCTGAACGTTGTCCAGTTATAAGTGTTACTGCTTTGAATTTTTTTGTTTTGTAATCAGAGCAAAATGCATTTAAAATCCAAAATAGTTTTGTTTTTTCATATCAGAAAGCAACTAAACTAAAAGTCATTTTAAACAATGTTACAAATGTAGTGTATTAAAAATTATTCATTAGGAAATGTTTATAAATTGCAAAAATGATTATCATAACTTCTTTAAGATTTTTAATCAGTCATATTTTTCATATTAGATATTAATACATATTGTTTCATTCATTTACTAAATAAATATTACATACAATGTGTATTCATGTGTGTGTGACCTTGTCCTTCATAAATGAACAAGACTTGTATCTTTTTAGATGCATTCACCTACTATTATAGCAGTTCCTGTACTTAATGTGGTAAGAAAAGATCTGTCACTGAGGAATGAAGTTGTTTACTTCCTGGAAGAAACCCATATCCCTATCAACAGTCTCATCTGTTTAGATGAAATAGATTTGAAAGTAAGATGGCTAAAACTTCATTTTTTAAAAGAAAATTTTACTATTTCTCGCTATTCCTTTTATCTTTTTATACAAATGAGAAGGCCTTCAAAAGCTTCCTGTATTTATGCTCTTCACACAAGAGTGAAAAGTGTCATATGTGACTAATCCTAGATTTTTTGAATCTGTAGGTCTTTCAAAATTTGTATTACAAATTTTGAAAAGGATTGACTGAGTATGAGTGCCCAGTGCATCTGCTTCAATGACCATTAAATCTGAACCACAGCATTATTTGTCAAATATAAAATTTAATTATCTTTTAAAGAACAATTTCTATGGTTCAGCAGACAAGCATCTGCTGTATGTGGGGGAAAATAGTAGTGTTTGGAATTAAACCTGGCTGTAAAAAAACCATGCTCATCTGCTTCTGGTAAACCTTGGAATTGTCAGGGAAAACAACATCAGCTAAAAGTGTTGGGGTATTTTTCAATTTGATCTCAAAACCTTTAGAAGTCCGGGTATTCTTACAATACAATATGTGTATACCAACTCTTCTGTTTTTGACAGAAGGCATTCAAATTTTGAATCCATTTTTCAATGATTGCAAATTTTGTAAAAAGATTTCAATCTAATTGCAACTATGCAATATTCTAGTTATATACTGTGAATAAAAATGGATTTCTTAATTACTTAGCTTTTTTAAATACAGAGTTAAAATTCATAATACACACACACTACTATACTACTGTTCCATACATGCATTTTGTACTTAAATTCTTCCATGTAATTGAGCTACCATTGCTATATTAGAGAAAATGTATATAAATGATACTTTATTATAAATATTTTTTAATTGTTAATTTTAAGAAAAATATTTGTATAAAATATTGATTTCTAGAATTATTTGGTTTGTGAGTGATTGTATGGAAGGTTTGATTAAGATATCTTTTTGTGAATACTATGTATGTAAAAAATTAGTTTTCCATTTTCTGTCAAAATTCTATTGATGAGCTTTATCATAAATATTTTTCAAATTCTGAGAGCAAATGTTCGCCAAGGAAAGATGGACGAGGTTATGGAGATTTGTGTAAGATTATGTTTCTAGTGGGGTTATGGAAAGAACATAGAAAGACATTTTGCTTCGCATCTTCTATGGGTATTTCCTTGGGCAGTTTTAATTTGTGCAGCATCGTGAAATATGTGTAAAGAAAGGAAATGCAATGGAACCTTGACTTATCGTTCTTGCCTTTATCAGCGTGTTTCAACCTTTTAGTTTCATTGCCTTGCTTTGTACTGATCTGCATTATTCATTTCCCCACATACCATGTTGTTCAAAATTTTTGGCCCTGTGAGAAATAATCGATAGAGAAACAATTAAATTTGAGAAATAGGGGAGAGTGTTGTACCTTGTGACATTGGCAATTTCTAAAAACCTATTGGCAACATTAACATTTTTTTAATTTCTAATTGTGACCTTAACCAGCAGATAGCATCACAGTAAAAGGCAGCATTAGAAGCACTGAATTGATGACTTGGTGAGAGAAAGAAAATTTTAGCACTCAAAAGTAAATATCTTTCTCATTCTAATTTCAATTACTGAAATAGCATTTGTAAAACTATTCTACTGAATTTTAATTGGATATTGAACAGAAGATTTTAAAATGTTTTGATTATGAGAAAGTGATGATACTGCATTTGTGTTGTACCTTGGGACATGTCTCAAGGTACACCATACACATCGTTCTTAATAATTTGGATACATTTTAGTATAAAGAGAGCTATTCTAATCAAATGCAGTCTTTTATATGTAGTTTTTTTATAAATGCAGTCAAATTAGGTTTTGAACTTTCAAATTTATTGTTTGTGTAAATTACACATTACAGTAATGTATCTTCTTAATTTAGTGCTTTAAAAAATAAAGTTTTTGATTTTTCGTATAAAATTGGTTATGTATATGACTGTTGCATGAATCACGAAGTATGTCCCAAGGTACAACAGGGTGTTGTACCATGGGACAGTTTTCAGTTACTACTTAAAATGGCTGGCATTTTTTTATTTTTAAACTGTTTGAATTTGAAAAAATATATTATAGAAGAGAATGTTGGTGTGTTTAAATAGTGTCTTCAGACTTGAAATCTAATTTTAATTTTTGAAGTTAAAAATTAAAATGTGAAAAGTGTCCCAAGGTACAACACTCTCCCCTAACTAGAAAAAAAAATTTAGATTGAGAGGAAAACAACAAATTATGAAATAAAAAATGCATTTCATTATTTACAGGTTTTTTGTACGTAGATGTTCTTAAAATATTCTTACTTCCTAGGGAAAACTCATAAAATGGAGAATCTCGCTTTAAGTAGATAGTTGTTAAATAGAGGTCTGACTATTATGTTTTAATTATTACATTCAGCACTTTTCAACTGAAATATATTCTTTATAGTATATATATTACTGAATCTCAGCATATACTGTTGAATTTATGTAATATTTTGTATTAGTTATGTTCTTGTTTCAAGATCTTAATTCTTAATTTGATTTATAGGCTCTTTCCGAAAGTGAGAATTTTACTGTAACTCTTGTTGATCACAATTTATTATCTGATGAGCAGACATATTTAGAGTCAAAAGTGGTGCAAATAGTCGATCATCATTCCGTTGATAGAGAAGAAAGACTGAAAAAGTAATGTATCTTCTCTCACCTTACCTTACCAGTGTTTTTTAACTTGTAAAGTTTTGATTATAATTTCCCTATTATCGATTTTCATGCTTTGAGATGTAATCTTTTTTCTTTTCAAATTTTTTCAACTTTCAATTACTATTTTTCAAATAGTTTGAGCATACTTGAGTGAAATAATAAATTAACTTTGTGTTAAGTAAACTGTAATAAAAAAATTACTTCACGTTAACAAAGCACAAATTGGCATTAAAATGCAGACATATGTTTCGGGATTGCTTGGAATCCCTTTTTCAATTCGACAGGAAGCTTTTCCAAGCAATCTCAAAACATATGTCTGCATTTTAATGCTAATTTGTGCTTTCTTAACTAAAAACTATTTTTTATTACATACTTCAGTGGTTTTTAAATTATTAAGAATGTTTAAGAAAGGATCACTGAAAATTGATATTTTCTATGAAATATAATTGTGAACAGATAAAATATTTTAATATGGCTTACAATTTTTATTAGAATACAATAAAAAATAACAATACAATTTCTTACATTAAAATGTTCTCATAACTGCTAAATAATTTCTGTGGAATAGAACATTGTTTAACAAGAATTAAAACTATTTTTAATTAAAATAAATATGTAACAATAAATTTGTGGAATTGTATGTTGTTGTTTATTTTGTTTCTTGCTTTGAAACTTGTTCATGTAATTAACTAAATTTTTTATTTGTAGTATTGATTCACGGATTGAAGAAGCTGGATCATGTTGCAGTTTAGTTGCTGATATGATTTTTAATTCTAATGAAGCTTTAATGGATCCTCAAATAGCAATGCTTTTATATGGTAAAATTTTGTCTGAAACATTTCAGTTAAGTGTATAGCAATATGTTTACTTTAGAAACTATCAATATTAATGCATGTGGATCAGGTTTGCTCAGGGTTGGCAAGGTTTTTCCTACCCCTGGTAAATGCCGTCCTGGGAAATACTGTCTTTCCCCATATCGGAAAGACTGATTATTAAAAACATGAATAAATTCAAAACAACCTTTAAAATGTCAAAATTGAGTTCTAAGAAAATAGCATGAAAGGTTAAAAAAAAAAGAAAAGGAAATCTGCAAACAAAGGACAATGAAGTGCATTTATTCAAATATTTACACAACACACAGATCCCCAAACATTAACCAATCGTAATCGTATGCATATTCTTCGTCTTCCACTTCCACATTGGATTTTAGCATCACATAACAAAATACTAATTTAGAGGCTTTTTGTAAACCAAGTTTATTTCTAATCTTGTTTTGGATGAAAGAAAAATTAGAAAATATATGCTCCAGAGATGCTGATGATGCAGGACATCCCTGAAGATGGTACATTATTTGGAGAAATTCTGCATCTATTCCAGTTTTACTTAAATTCGTCCACCATAATGCAGGAAAAATAGTGTTTGTAATGTCTTCGGAGAAAAATGTCTTAGGAAAAGGTGCATCTCCTTACTTGAACTGTATTGTGTATTATAAGTTCTTTGGATTTAAAGCCTGCAAATATTCACGAGCAGATTCCTCCTGATCTTGTGATAACTTTTCACCTTTATTTTTCGGATTCATCAGGTGTGTTAAAAAATGGACAGGGGTCATTGCTTTATCAAAGCTAGATTTCACTTTTCTGAAATGTGGATTGAGTTCTTCATTTTGAAGAAGCTCTAGATAAATTTCACAAGCATCAGCAATATTGGCATTATTATCGTGTTGTAAGTTCATAAGGGCTTTTGCAACTGGTTTCAATTGGTTGTACATATTTTTTGCTTCTTTATACAGATGAAGATTATTTACTAACAGGGTTCGCTGATTTAAATCGGCTTGATTTAAATCGTGATTTAAATCAAGTGATTTTTTCCAAAAAAAAAATAATTGATTTTACAATGTTAGAAAGTGTAGTAAAAATGAATTATGTTGAATGAATTACAACCACTGTTTCAAACAAAACTTCCTAGATCTATCTATCCATTTCCTAGATCAACATATTTCATAAGTTCAGAACTAATTACTGTTTTTTTAATTTTACAATATTACTCTTATTCTTCAAGCATCTTAACAGCAAAGCATAATTCATTCAATCATTCAAATTAGAATTCATAATAATCATGAACCATTCTGTGTTTTTTATCTTAAAAATAGTATGTTAGATCAATTTAATAAATGCCACGCAATAAATAATTCAGAATCATAGTGTTTAAAACAGCAATTGTTAGAATTTAGGATATGTATCTTAAAGTTTCATCCATGTCCCCTAATAGCTTAAGGTTTTTTTTTCCTTCTAAAATATTTTTTATGATACACGTTTTCAATAAAGATATTTGATTAAAACAAAAAGTTTCAGCTTTCAGTAATGGTATGAGCATATGATTTTACTAAATGGGTAAAAATATTTCAGGCTTTTTCATTTATAAAATGTAAAAATGATTAGAGTACACTCAATGCAAAAATTAAGTCCACACAATTGTTACTTTTTTTCAGCTTTCAACAGCAAAATAATTCAGATTAAATTTGTTCATTTCCTCTGTACTTATGAGTGTACTATTATTCCTGGTAGGGTTAAGTTTCATTCGAGTCATGCATTTGTATTAAAATTTGTTTATCATTATTATTAAAAAATATTTATTGCTGTGAAAATAGTTTAAAGTGTGTTTTTGCACATTGAGTAACATGTCATATTGTTCCTATGAATGTAACATAATAAATATCCAAAATATTTAAGCTCTTTTTTAGAAAAATAAAAAAATCACAAACCCTGTTTACTAAACACTTAATGTCATTATCAATTTCATCTTCGTGATTGTCTGCCATTTGAAGATGAAAAGTCCTGTTAGTAATAAAAGTTTTTAAACAAGCCATTTGTGAGTTCCATCTTGTTTCACCTGGAATTTGTGGTTAATAATATACTTCAATAAACTCCCAAGGATCTGGTGATTTCTAAAAAATTTCTGAATTTTGACAACACTAGCCATAACAGAATGAGTAGTTACATTCTTGCCTAGAATATTTAAATAATATGATGCACATCCATATGTAAATGGCATTTTTTTTTCATTATCCGAAACAAAACTTTTTGCAATGCATCCATATTTAGCTTCTGCTGCAATTTTTGTACATTCTGCAATTTTTGGACTTCTGGTACTGATGATGCAAAAGAACATTTTGCGTAAATATTACATAAAACCAAATATCAAAATTGTAAAATTTAAAAAAATATTCTGTTTAATAGGTCTACTTAAAAAGTAATAAAGTTTTTATTTAAATTTAACCCAAATTATTTATTGCTTGCAAATTGTATGTTTCATGCAATTATTCTTATTTATTTATATTCATTTCCTACAGAATAATTTTAAACGTAAGGGAAATTTGTAATAACTATGTACCGTAATTATCTGTGTATAGCCCGCGGGTTATCTACAAAAAACTCCTTTTTTTATTATCTGCGGGCAATACAACGATGTGGGCAATACATGGAATTTAAAAAATATATACATATATATATATATTATAAAAAGACAACTCGAAGAACTATTTTCCTGCGAAACAAAATGCAGAGAAATAAATAGCTTTCAAAACGATTATCCAAAGCAGATTAGGGCTCGAGTGCTAAGAATGAAAGAACTTTATGGAGGAACGTAGTTAGGTTGCAGGCGAATGTATTGTTTTCTAGGGATGTATCCCATGACAAAGGGGGACTTGCGCGGGAAAACTTTGTGCGAAACCTTTCCTTCCCTTAAATAAAATGTAATGCTCAAACGACAGAAGACCAGGGAGAAGGCCATAGATAAGCAATCTAGCTGTCATAGGAGCCTTTGCCTCCCTACCAATTTAATCAGAATAGGGGATAGGACCAGAGCAAAGGTCGCTGTCCATGAAGAGATATGCATCAGCGCTTTCAGCTAGCCATGTATAAATATGGTAAAATGTAAACTTTTTAAAAAGTTATTTTAAATAAGTGTTTTGTAATATAAACTTGTTTCCTTATAAACAGTGTACCTCTTGGAGTGATTTGTTCATTTAATTGCTTTTGTAGTGGGTGCCGGTTATACAACGATGTGGGTTATACACCGAACTTAATTTATTTAGAATGTATTTTTCTTCCTGCGGACTATACAATGGTATGGGCTATTTACCGATAATTACGGTGTTTCTAACTTTAATTTTACACATCAGATTCAGAAAGCCCGACTATTTCTTACATATTGTCATTTGGAAGTTTTCCTGGTATTTATCACTTTTTCCGAGTATTTTCCAGTTTTCCTCGGTGGGATGGGAAAAACAAGTTTTGGATGGGAAAAAGCCAACCCTGGATTTGCTACTGATGACTCTACAATATGTCAAATGCCCCAAAATTGAAAAGTAGAACACATAAAATTTGATTCCTGAAATAAGATATTTCAAACAAATGATATAAATTCCAAATTCAAACTAACATTGTAGGGGCCGTTCATAAATGACGTCACGCTTTTTTCCCATATATTTGACCCCCTCCCCCCTTTGTCACAATATTTCACACTTCAGCGGACACCCCCTCCCCCTTTGTCACGCGTCACGCTATGTTGCATAATGCATGCCACACTTCTTGTTACCCCCTCCCCTCCCCTTGCCACACTTTGTCACAATTTCGCGAACCCCCCTCCCCTCTCGAAGTGGGACAGCATTCATGAATGATCCCGTAGCATTCAATTCAGCTATACTGTTCAAAACTACTTGTCATTTTCTTAATTTTATTCCAAGGTTGGCAGGTTTTTGATGGTTTTCACCATGATTTAAACTGTTATGTCAAAGCTTTAGTCAAAAACCTCAAATATTACACTTTTTGTAATGCTATAAATATTATTGTTGATGTCTTTAACATTACATTGCAATATTGTTTAAAATCTTAATAAAAGAAAAATATTAATACCAATTTTTTTATTGTAAGAAATATGGTAAATCATCTGAAAAGATGATAACCATTTTAACTAACATGTTGTAAGGGAAAAGAGAGACGAAAATAATTTTATTGTATGTCCAGTATATTGAAAACAACTGCCTTGATCTTATAATATTAAAGTTCTAAATTATCAATAAGCAAAGAAGGGCATTTTTCTAATTTTGTCTATTGCTTGTAAGTTTTATGTAAAGTAAAATTTCAAAGGCATATTATCAAGTTGTTTCAATGTGAAATTTCTCTAAGGAAAGCTTCATTAATAGAAAATATGGATTTTTGTATCTATACACATTATTTTCTTTTATACCAAAACTGATTTTTATGTTTGCTTCTAGGAAATATTTAGGGGCATTTTTAATTAAAAAATTCAAAGAAACTGCTGACCACATTTTACTAAATGTACAAAATTACATCCTTGATTGATATTAAACTAATTATTAATGAACATGATTGATCAATGATACATTTTCTGGCATACTTTGTCTTTCAGTATATAATTAATATTAATTATATATTTAGTTCCGGGCAAAACAAATTTCTTTTTTACAAAATTAGCTTGCAATTTTAGTTTTCTCTCTTTTATGATTTTGTTTTAAATAGTTTGAACCATTATTTCACACTTGTAATGTCAAAAATTAATTTTTGACCACAGAAAACCAATCCTGTTTTATTCTGTTCTTGATAAAAATTTGTAGCTTAACTTTTTTTTTATATATTCAAATCAGAACTTGGAAACTAGTATTTGAATCGTTCACTGTATGGGTTGTATATGTTTAAAAGATGAATAATAAAATTTTACTGAATGAGTATACTTTAAAAAGTATGCAAAACATCTGTTTTTCCATATTTTGTCTGTATGCTCTTAAGAATTGCTTTTCATTAATTGAAATTGTGAAATGTACAATGTTTGTAATTGGGTTACACTGATTTTCATTAACACAGGTACAATCATCCTCGATACAGTATGCCTACAGGAAAGTGCTAAAAGAGTAAAAGAAATTGACAGGAAAATAGTCTCCAAGTTGGAACCTTATCTGGAAGGAATTAGCCGTGAGGAAATCTTTGGCACTCTTCGTAAAGTAAAATTTGATGTTTCAAGTAAGTGAAGAATTGTTTTGCTCTCAAAGCCAAACCACTGATAAGCCCTTGTTACAATAAAAATTATTAAACATTGAAGTTATGTGATATTGCTATTACAATATGAAGCAACTGTAAGCAAAATTTTATTAATGTCGCTTTGTCACTATTATTTAAAGTATTTCATATCAGTGCACGGAATTTTTTTTTTACAGAGCTCTTAATCAAATATCTTATGCGAATTCGCAAGATTAAAAATTTCCATTTAAAAAAAAAAGGGTTTGGAATATTTCTATTTTGTTGTGCATGGAATCATGTTATTATAAGTTTATAGACTGATTGGGAAAAAGGGACAAATATAAAAAGCTAAATGAATTGTACATTTTGACCATCAATGTGAGGAAAGTTGGTGTCAATATTGTCAATTGTGGTGCCTACGGATATTTAATAGAAAATATTATTTACTTCAGAGAGGTGATTGGTAAACTGATGTTCTTTGGAGACAAATATGTGGTATTTACAAAATCTTCTGGGCACGAAAAAAATTGTCAAAAATAATGGCTTATGAATCAAGGTAAAATTTATCAGAATTAATTAGACAGGTGCAAGCTGCAATAAAATTCACTGTTAAAATATCAGTTTAAGAAAATATTTTTTGATGTAAATAATTTATTTGGTTTAACTAATGTTCAATGTATTTTTAAAAAATAATTAAACAAAAAAGAGAAAGGTTATTAATAAGAGTCACAAATAACTAAGTAAGATCTAAGTTTGTATTGTTGGCATTCAGGTAAAAACTCTTATTTCAAAATATTGCCAATTTAATACAAATACAAAAGTGACCAGCAACAGGCTCAGGGCCCAGCTAGGCTGGTCCAAGTCAATTTAGCAGTCCCCAATGAACATCAAGAGATTTCTTAAATGTATTTACCCCTCTGCAATTAAACTTTCAATTGATTTATAAAAATATGAAAAATAATTTTGAAGACTTCCAACTCATACAGTAGACTAGCATTGTGTAACAGTACTACGCAATTGCTGTAGTCTATTAAAAAATTTATTTTTTAATTAAAAATTTAGTGTCTCTTACTAAAATGCCGACTGGCTTTTTGTGTTATTTTATATAAAATGCGATAATGGGTTTATTTGCCTTCCTATTTTTCATTATAAAGATACTCTTCCTTTGAGTTCAGTTTTTAGTGTTGTTAATATTCTCAAGCAAAAGTATTCAAGATCTATGGTATTAAATGCTTAAGCGTTTTTATTTTTATAATATAAAATAAGTTTGAATCTTGTAAATGTAAGTTATGATTATAATCTCATAAATGTATAATTAAATAAAAATTAAATATGTAAAAATTATTTGCCTTCAAAAGAATAATTTTAAAATTATTCTTTTGAAGTTTCAAACGTAATTCTTTCAATTATTCAATATAACTTTATATTTTCAGAGATACCTGTGGAACAATTACTACAGAAAGATACAAAATACATTTCAAATGGTTCGGCTTCAATTGCTATTGCTTCGTTACCAATGATGTTACAGGTTTTTTAAATTTTTTTCTCCGAAAATTTCAAAAATGCATTTTGACCCTGGCTTTGATGTGATTTTAGTTTTTCATTAACAGACTTCTTATTGAACTCATTTCAATTCTTTGCAGGATATTCTCAAAAGCGATACTTTTTTGAGCGCTCTCGATACAATGATATCGGAGAAAAAGTTAATGTGTATAATATTACTTGGATCAGAAGTGTCTGATGACAACTCTTATTTTAAGCGCCAAATTGCAGTCTTTGATAAATGTCCCGAGTCTTTAAACAGGGTATGTTTTTGTTGGTCATGAATATATTTTCAGTTACTGTGTTAAAAAATTCAATTATATATTATTCCCAAATCCAAAATTGAGGAATATATATATAATTCTGAATGAAATGTAAAATAATAAAAAATTCCTTTCACATTATATGGTACAATGCATATTGAGAACATAACTTATTTTGATTACACAGCTTTTTTTTTTTTAGTTCTTACCTATTTTTCAATTTTTAATTTAAAGGCCTTTAAATGCTTTTTTCTATTAAAATTCACTTTGTGTAGAAAATAAAAAAATACCGTAATTATCGGTAAATAGCCCGCACCATTGTGTAGTCCGCAGGAAGAAAAATCCATCCTAAAAAAATCAAGTTCTGTGTGTAACCCGCATCGTCGTATAACCCGCACCCAAAACAAAACAATTAAAAGAAAACATTCTGTAAAGTACACTGTTTATAAGGAAACAATTTTAAATTACAGAACACTTAACATTTAAAATTATATTGTAAAAAGTTTACATTTTACCATATTTTGTTTATACATTTTGTTTATACAGGGACCTCTGCTCTGGTCCTACCCTCCTATTGTGATTTAATTGCTGTGGAAGCAAAGGCTTGCATGGGGAAGTTAAGAAGGATGGGGGAAATTGGATCATTATTTCAAAACCCATCATTTATTTCTTTCAATTTAACAATCACTTTAATTTTCTTTTTAATATTAATTTTTTTTTAAATTCTGTGTATTGCCCGCATCGTTATATTGCCTGCATATAGTAAAAAAAGGAGTTTTTCGTAGATAACCCGTGGGCTATACAGCCATGGAAAAAATTATAAGGACACATTGAAAAATGAGTATTATATATTAAAGTAATCATCAACTGCAAACAAAATCAAATTTTATTAACTAATTGTAATTAGGAAACATTAGAAACTTGTTAATATGAAATTAAATTACAATAAAATTATTAAATCACAAATTAATACAAATGTATTATATGAAATATAGAAAAATATATAGGGACACTAACACATATGTCTCGAATTAAATTAGTATTCTACAAAATCGCCTTTTTTCTCAATTACCTTTATTAATCCAGTCATTGATTCAGAAATTTTAGTTAAAGTTTATTTAAAAATGTTTTCCCACCCCAAATTAATGGATGATATCAGTTCATCTTCATTTCCATTTTTATACACTTCTGTAGTTAAAATGCCCCACAGATTTTCTATGGGGTTTAAATCAGGGCTTCTTGCCGGCCAGTCCAAAAGTTTCACTGAATTGGCCTCGAACCATGAACATGATGCACGAGACACATGGCAACTTGCATTGTTTTGTTGAAACAAATAATCACCACTTGTGATAAGGGGTGCTTCAGGTAATAAATTTTCAGCTAACATGTCAACATATGATTCTGAATTCAAGCGACCTTGAATGGACACTATTGGTGTTGCTCCATTGGCTGCGAAACCTGCCCACACCATCACAGAACCACCTCCGAACTGTCGTTTGGAAAAAAATGGTCAGTCTTCTCGCAAATCATACCAGTAATGGCAAAAACCATGTGGTCCGTCCAAATTAAATTTTTTTTCATCAGAAAATACAACTTCTTTCCATCTAGACCCAAAAGAAACGTATTTCTTAGCAAATTCCTATCTGCGCTTTTTGTGAAGTTTTGTAAGTGGCGGACGTGACCGTAGTTTAGCATATCTAACATTGGAATTCTTTTGAGAACATTACGCACTGTTCGGCTAGTGCATGGTAAATTCATCTCTGTTTTAATTTGACGGACAATCGCAAGCTCGACGGACAATTGAAAGTTTCTGGCGCATAGTAAGAGTGGGAGGCCTACCTGTACGCTTTTTCTTCCCATACTCCTTTGGATTCTTCAAAAAATTATAAATTACTGTTTCAAATCTGTTTATCTTCCTTGAAATTTCATGTCCACTCATTCCACATTTTCTGTATGCAATAATTTGTCCTTTTCACATTCAGAGAGCTGTGTGCTGCACGGCATGATAAAGAAAGAGAAAAAGTGAAAAATTTTACTGCGTAACAGTTTTGGGTTATTGTAAACAATCATATGATACGACTAAATATGCAAATTTTTGCTTTCTATTTCAAAAGAAATATATGTCTTATTTTTTCCAAGTAGCAAACTATTAAAATCTTAAAAATTCATGTATTTTAATAATTTTCAAAATTTTCGAGTAAATTTTGCTTTAAAATGTCTCTTTTTACGTATTTTTAGCACAAAAATTTTTGCATTCTTTTCTAGCCAAGCAACTCCTAGAATGGGCGACTTTTCGCTTGTCCTTATAATTTTTTCCATGGCTGTACACAGATAATTACGGTACTTTAAAAAATACATAAACCTGTGGGATGAAAAAAAGCAAAAGTGTTCCAATTTCTCTTGATTAGAGGGGTTTTTTTTGTATGAACCACATTTGAATTAATGTTAGGGATAGCAATTTTTTTAGCTTATTATTTATGCTCATTGACTTTATTCTTTTTCCACAAAAATAATCATAATAATAATAATTCAGTAAATTTTCTATATTGTTTTTTAAATGTGTATCACATGAAGGTACAAACTTTTCTTTCCTGGCATCACAAACTCAACGTATGCATATTTGCAAGTGTCACATTTGTCTTATTGTACATTTAAAATAACATTTTATCATTTATAATAAAATATAATGTTCATTAAAATCTGCAAAAATAAAGATAAATATAGATAGTTAAATTCTATACAGTTAAACTTTCACCATGATTTAATTCATTTTTATTTTAAGTGCCAAAGAGGGTAAAGGGCCTATATCATATATACATTAGTTATTAGCTTTTGCATGTAATTTGAAGCTTGAATTTTACTTCTCAAACATTTGATATCATTTATTTTATTATTATTTTTTTTTTTTTAATTAGGGATTTCACAGATGTTTGAACTCATGCTTTGACAATTCTTGTTGCCTTAAATTTTTAATTATTTTGTAGATTACCTCACTAAGTTATATTAACCCCAACTTTAATTTAAATTGATTTTTTTTTCTTTTTAGATTTCTAACTATTTGTTGAGCTTAGAAAATCCTTCATTGTGCTTGCAGTCCTTACCCTTAATGGCAAAAAATGTCAAACTGTTTGAGCAAGGAAATTCAGCACTCTCTAGAAAATTTATTTTACCAATGATGCAGAAGTTTTTAAAATCTGATGATTAAGAATTTATTTAGATGTATTACTTGGAATTATATTTCTTTTTCTGTCCAGATCGTATACTAAAATAAATATTTGAATCGGAGGAAATATTAGTCTTTCTTTGTTGTCTTATTTATTATTAGTCCCATTCCCTCCTCCAGCTTATAAATACTTTTAACAGTTTGCAATTAGCTAATATCATTTATGTCAGTGTATAATTTTAGAAATAATGATTGTTATTTGTAGCACCTAACGTTTAGCAGTTCATCAATATCATAGTGTTTTTTAAAAAATCACACACACACAAAATTAAAGCTTACTTTTGACCCTAGGCTCTTTCTACATTTGCAGAAGTTTTTTATTTTCAGACATCAAACTGGGTGTTGTAGATCTTCAAAACTTGAACTTTCTCTGTAAAAAATTTCTTTTCCAAAATTTCCTTGCTAAAATTTGAAAGCATTCAAGATTTCAATCTTCTAAGGATTAATTACTTTTGTTAGAATTGCTGAAACATCCTGGTCTCAAAAGGTTAAAGTTTTATCTTTATTGTTCTATTTAGTCCTATATACATCTTTAATCAACTGAGAGGGGGAAAAAATCAAATTAAATTACATCAGTATAAGGTGTCTGTAAAACATAGACACTAAACATCGCTGTAACTTATATTAAGTATTAAAACTATCTGTAAAACTACTAACTTTCTTTATTATTGTTATAGATGAATAATTAAAAACTTTTCATGATTACTTATTAATTCAAAAGCATTGTTCTCTAAATTCATGTTTAAAATGAAATAGTGTCTTGAAATGTTGAAATATAACAAGTATATAACTGATAAACAAGTATATAACCATTAAAATAATGTTTTAAAGATTTTGGAAGAATCTGGCTGCAATTTGGCACTGAAAATAATGGAGTGACTTTTATATCTTGGTAATATTATGACTTTAAAAGACTAACTTTAATAATGACTCCTTTTTTTCTATTATTTTACTGAGAACATCCAGAAAAGTAATATACAATTTAAGAGTTTTATGTTCTGTACAGTAAAATTAGAATCCCATTATTATCGGAGAACACCAAAACCGTTTGAAATGTACTTTTGTTTTGAAAGAAGTTGTGTATACATATATATATATATATATATATATATATATATATAAATGCATAAACCTATAATTTTATTATAAATGCTTGTATGAAGACCAGTGGTTTAGTGAAAGCTTCTGATCCAGAACAAAAAATTAAAATAAAAGTTTTTCAAACATTTTATAAGGCATACAAGAAACAAAAAAGGAAAGCAAAAATAAAATAAAATACAATGATGACACTGGGCTCATCAGTAGGGAAAGCTTCATCATAAGGTGGAGCTCCCAAAAATTACTAAACATATTAGTTACATAAAAACAAAACAAGATTATTTATTAAAAATAATTTATACAAAATGCATGCTTGCTGCAGACTGCAGCAAAGTGTTAGGCTATATGTACTACACACAGTAACTGCAACTCACAAAAAGAGCAATTTATAAGATTTTTCTTTCAGAAGTAATCATTTTAGATGGAGTTGATAACAGAGGTTAGATTTAGTAAAACTTTTTTAAAAAGTCATTTTTTCAGATTCCACTGTATACACGAGTTTAAGTCATTAAGTAAGTCACAAGTGCACATGGCCATGATTTAAAGTAGTAACAGGTATCTCCAAAAAATGGTAATAGATGCTTTATGAGATTCATTTCATATTGAGTAGGTAGCATTCAAATGCATAACGTAATGCATTTTAAAAAACGGCGATTGTGCCACTCAGATTACAGGCCTATTGAGCAGAAGAGTGCAGATTCATCGTGATAACACATGTCCTTATTTTACTCAATTAACTCAGGATACAATTCAACAATTTTGTTGAAAAGTATTACAGCATCCACCTTACAGCTTAGACTTGGACCCAAGCAATTTCCATTAGTTTGGTCCACTAAACAACATTTTAGAGGCAAACAATTTGCTGATGATGATGACATTCAACATTAGGTCCTACTGTGGATGAGATAACAACCCAAAGAATTTTATGCAGCTTGGGGGGGGGGGGGGTAAGCTCTGATAAAATGATGGGATAAGTGCATCACCATTGCTGGAGATTATATGGGAAAATAAAAACTGTTCCCAAGTGATTATTATCATGGCAAATTATATTTTCATTATTTTTTTGTGACTTAATGACTTTCCCTTGTACATATACAGTTGAACTTGGTTATATCTGTGCAGTGAAAGATACAACTCAGTTATGCCATCAATATCATCTATACAACAGTTGAATGTAAAAAAACTTACTTGAAATTATGATCTTGGTTTTAACATCAAAAATATTTGGATGCACAATTTTGTTCGTGTTGTTTTTAATCCTCAGTTTGACTCACTTTTCACCTTTTTGTCCATCGAGGCCAAAATCTAAAAATTGAATATGGGGAAAGCAGGGGTTGTTAACTCCAGACACATGCAGTGCTCGCAGCCGTCCTATTTTTCCTATATTTCCTATATTTTGAGAAATTCCTCCGAAACTGTCCTATATTTACAAAAGCTATAGCATGTCCTATTTTTCTGACAATTAAATGCGAGCTTCGGAAATGCAGCCCAAAAATTTCAAAAAAAAAGAAAAAAAAAGCAAGACTTTAGCTCAAGAACTAAAGTTATATATATATTTATGTATTAAATAAAAGAGAAACATAGAGACAAAGAGTTGGATGCTTGTTCTCTGGAAAAGCTGGCAACCCTGCTCATCTTTCGTTGCGATTTAACCACGTGCGCACGCTTCGTGCTTCGTTCCCTCTTCCCTGAGTTATGCAGTTTTGTTGTTCGTATTTTGAAAGGGTATTATTGAATTGCTTGTATCAATTTTGACCATTGAAAATAACTTTTATTTCGCGTAAATAAATTGATGCATACTTGCCAAGTCTACTGCTTTAACGGGAGACTCTCGTTTTTTGCGTATATCTCCCGATCTTCCATTAATCGTAATTTTCCCCCGTTTTTAGTAATTTTCTTTTTTACAATAAATAAATAAAGCCATTCATTTTTTCTCAATTGATGGCGCGTATGATCGTAGTTACTCGCCGATGTTAGTAGCAGACATGTGATTTTTCCTGTATTTTGGCAAAGTTCCGTATTTTTGGAAATTTTGAAAAGTCGAAATTTCGGTTCCGTGAAAATTCGTAATTTTGGAAGACTTTATTTATTCTTTTTAATGACAAATTTTTGAAGCAGCATGCTTACATACTTGATTTACAAAACTTTTACAAATTAGCAGTTAAATTTCCGCATTTTGCTTTTTATATGCTTTTTAGGGTCAGTTCACATTTTTTTTTGAAATCCGATAGCATCCACTTCAGTAAAGTTTCCTAGTTCTCGTTTACTATCTTATTCTATCTCTTGGACATCAATAACTTTTGGTTTACCATTATTTTTGATATTTTTTTCGATTCAGCCTGTTTAGTAGAGGATGTGCACTCTTGTCATTTTGCCACACCCACTCGAAATTTCAGTGAAAAATTTTAGCCCTTTTTTAACTTTTGTTGATCATATTAGTTGATTATAATTATTAATATTGCATCCTTATTAATAACCTTGCTTAAATAATTTTTTGCATAGAATTTCAAATGCATTCTCCCCCCCCCCCCCCCCCCCACACAGTCTTATGGTTAGTGTGTCCTCCTTGTTATTTACTCCTTATATGTTGCTGAAAAATAAATTGAAAAAATTACTTCCTATTTTCATTCAATATATAATTTAAAAATGGGTAAAAAAAAATTTTCTTACTATTTTAGAATAATTTGTTCCTTAAGTGTACACCAGACGTGGTCATGATATTTTGTTTCAATTGTTGTGGTGTAGATGTAAGCTAGTATTTGGGAGAATTGTTTTTTTTTAAATCTAACTCATGTAATGCTGGGGATTTTGTGCATTCGGCAAAGTAATGCGTTTTCTGTAAAGTGAAATCGAGTTTTGTCCAATGCAGTCAAATGAAAATCTAGAAAACAGATATTTGTCATAAAAAATTATTTTTTAGAGAAAATGTTTTGTTCAAACATTCAAAGTTTTATCAAATACTGTTGCAATGAACATTAAAAAAAATTGTGTATGTCATTTTAGTTGTTCATTGTGTGGGTGGAGGTTGGAGTCATTGGAAATTTTTTTTTTCTCTCCAAGGTTGGCAAGTATGCATGCATATAAATGTATGTGTATGCTGACATTGTAGAATTTTGTTTGTTTTCAATTGGGGAAATAAAAATATTTCATAAGGGGAAAAAAAGTAAAATAAACCTTCTTCAACTTATATCTTCAGAGGTTTTCCCCCTCCTTAATTTTTAAGCAAATAGTCTCCAAAATACAATTTATTATAACTAATGTGTATTTAATAATTTGAAAAATGGTAATGTACATTCATTCATGGGGACAAAATCTATAATGACTGAAAACATCAGTAATTTAGCATTATGTATGCAAAATCAAAACAAAGTGAGTTACATATTTTCTACACATTTTTTTTTTTTTTTTGCTATCAGAAACAAGTAGTTAACTATCTTTAACGTTTCTAATAGGTTAAAGACAGTCTGCTGTTTGTCTAAATTTGCATTTCTCTGTCTCATTTTGTAATTTTTTTTATTTGAGTTTGCCATGAATGAATGCACTAAGTCTTAGTTTAGCTTAATGGGCCTATTTGTTATGCATTAAAGAAGTTTTAAATTTGTCCTATATTTTTAATGATAATGTCCTATATATTTTTTTGCCCTTGCTGCTGGCACTGCACATGCCAATATGACAAAGACACTTTGTGTTCAACATTATGTGACAAGGACTAAAAACTAATCAGAATATTCTTTGAGCATGGATGAATTTTAATGTTCAGAGAAACTCTTCAGAGACAAAAAAAAAGGAATGATTTTCAAAATTTTAACAGGTTCATTGGAAGAAAAGCACTTCTAGAAGCATAAAACAAGTTACTTCTTCCTGCTAGCTACCAACCAGGTGTAGCAGGAAGTGTACGTTGTCCTGAAGAGAGCATTTTTAAGCACTTTGAAAAAGACATATTTGAATTGACTGCATAACTCTTACCTAATTCTGTTGGCTGTTTAAACCAATTTTACTTACATATAAATGTGTTCAAATTGTGTTACAAATATCATTTAACTGATTTATGATGTGATCTGAGCATAACACCATAATCTAATGTGCACATTGTACAAACTCTG
This sequence comes from Octonoba sinensis, assembly GCA_038502835.1. NCBI lineage: Eukaryota > Metazoa > Arthropoda > Arachnida > Araneae > Uloboridae > Octonoba > Octonoba sinensis. The sequence continues at coordinate 20,077,055 of CM076601.1, read as the reverse complement.
GCCAAAAGATATGGAGCACAGTGGGAACTGAACTTTTGTACAATAAATATGTAATTTTCTACAAATGAACTGTACATGCACTCATAATTTTCAAATGTGCTTGAAATTATTAAAATGTTATTTCACTTTTAGCATTTAAAAGCAACATAAAAATGTTTCACAGTTGGTTCGATCTCACCATTATACCTTACTACTTATTGATACCTTACTACTTACTACATCGATAAAATAAAAATGATTATACAATCATTTTTATTTTATCGATGTTTTTAAAATATAAGTTTAAATTGTAAATAAAAATATTAAATTTGTTTCCGTTAATCTTTAGTCTTTAAGACAGCAAAATGGATTCATACTTCATACCAAGCCAAAAACTTTTTTTTCCAGGAAGGTTCTTTCATTCCTTTTTTTCCTCAAAATTTCTACTAACTGTTTTTCACCATGATTTTTAAAAATGTTATGGTCTCAAATTTCATAGCAAGTCATCCATTGACAGTACTTACTTTAAAATAAATAAATTACACTATTCCAAAGAAAATGGGGGAGAAATGGATAATGATTTTTAAACATGAATAAAAACTTTGGGTTGAATTCCGGGAATCTCAGCCTCTGAAACGCACATTTATCTATGGCCTACATAATGCTATGAATTTTTTACTTGGTTTATTCATTACATTTTGTGTAATAGGCTGTTGTTAGGTAGTATGTTTTATATTTTGTTTTAGGTTATTGTTTGTACTTTGAAGCGTTACTATATAATACAATGTATGATTTTCAATCTCATGCATTGTGAAATATACTAATGAAAGTTTTTGACTTGTAACATTGAGAAAAATTGGTTTATTTCATTCTCTTAAATATTCTTGTAGGTACTTCAACAGTTCCTGATCATGTGATTAAAAGGTTGGTTGATTTAATTTTTAAAAATATTTATTCCTGTGAAAATTGTATTAAAACTTAGATAAGACAATTGAATGAAAAAAGATTCAAGAAATTATATTTTAGTGTGTGAACTTTAACATACATATTTCAACCATACATAACCATTAACATACTTTGCTGCTCACGACAAGCTCCCCCCTCCCTCCCTTCACTGCATATCTCTGTGAATGTGACATGTTTGAGAACTGTAAAAGAAAAAAGGCATTTTAAAATTTATTTTTAACCCTCAATTTTTATTCGTGTGACATTCCAGGAAAATCTTTTGGATTTTAACTTTGCAAATGTTAACTCTTCTTATATTAAAAAGGGGTTAGGTTCCATAAAACTGGAGTATTTAAAAAATGAATATGTTTGTGAGCTGTATACATAGAAAATGCATTTTGCATATTAAACGAAAAGCTTGATACAAGAAAAATTTTATTAGTTAGTATCTCTCTTTTGTAATAAAAATAATAGAGTAGAGTTGAAATTTAAGTTTGGCAATTTTAGAAAGAGGGAAATTGACTTATAATCAGATCTTTGCATTGAATGAATGAAGTACCTTATTTAAGAACAACATGTGAATGAAAAATGAAAAAGTAATAAACATGTTTTTTTGCTAAAGTATTGAGAGAAATAATAGGATTAAAAATTTGGGATGAAGCTCATTTTAAAATGTTAACTATTTTAGTATACAAATATTCTGCCCATTGTTATTCTTTCAACAAACAAGTAGAATATCATTTTAGCTTACGCTTTTTAATAAGTAAAATTCATATTGAAATATTTTTAGAAGAATTTTTTATTGTAATTTTATGTATTTTTTTAAAAGTTCATGTACTCTTTTAGTGATAAAACAACCCCTTTATCAAATGGGTTTCAGCATGAGAATGATGCATTAAACTACTCTGATGAAACTATTCCTACTTATAAGGCAGAGCCTCTAGACTTTCCTGAAAGTCCCAAAATTTCTAAATTCCTTGATATTACAGTGGAATTAAAAGTGAGTTCTTTATTTTTTCATACTTATTTCTTCCATTATATGCAATAAAAAAATCCACATCGATTGTATTTATTGGTTTTGTTATTTTATTCCTTTTCTTTTAAGTATTAATATGAATATTAATTTTTTCACTTTCAATTTTTCTGCATTTCTTTATTCCTTTGTTAACTAGTCGTTGAAACTCATTTTCTTCTGTTAATATAAATCTACTATGAATTGCTTTTAATTGAGCTATTATGGTATGAAGTAAAATTTAATTCATAGAAAGGCAAAATAGATTCAAGCTTTTCCTAAATAGCGATTAGTTACCACCCCCCTCCCCGCATAATCCCGAAATTGTTCCTAACTTAGCATAAATTGATCCCTGAAAATGTTCTTATTATAGTACCTTCAAGGCAGGGCCCCCTCCGAAAACCTTTCTGGATATAGCCTTGAAGATAACTTTACATTTTATCAAATCATGAAACATCTGCAATTTTGTTTTCAATATTGCTCAATGTAACAGATTTCTTTAACTTTTTGCTGAAAAAAGAATTTCTATCTTCAACTGTTGCAAGTAATCCTTATTAATCACAATTAAACTTTTTTCAAAATATATATTACTAATTATATTAATTTATTTTATATTGAAGTTAATTGAATATCTAATTTTAAGTTGTCTATTTTGTTCAAAGTAAAAATCACTTTAAATTCTTGTTAAAGGTAAAAATTACAAGCCTTATATAATTCATTTATTTCTGAAAATGCTTGATTTGTTCCAACCTTCTATATACTGACATTTTTTATTTGTGTTATTTTGTAATTAGTGACAGGATGTACTGTACTGTAGTGTTTTTGATTATTTATTTATGATTCTTTTCTTCCACATAATTTTGCTGCAAAGAAATTAAAATCTGATGAAGATCTGACTTGCAAAACTCCTGAGCCTGAAGAAATGAATCTAGAAAATGGTTGGTGAACATTTCCAATTTTTAGCCATTTCATATTGAATAATTTGTTGCCTAACTGCCATGTTTGTTTTACTTTGTAGCTGTGACCTGACCCCCCCCCCCCCCCTCATAACCAACTCTTTATATTGTAAATGTGACTCTTTTAGGAAGTTATAGAAGTTGTTGTATTCATATTACAGTATTTTTGCATTCAAATCTGTCCAGTTGGTAGAAATTATTAATTTGCACCGCACTGACAATAAAAAAACGCAGCATTACCTTGAGTTTCAAGTTAATTTTTCATGTGATCTTTTTTATTTTTGTTTCTCTAATTACCATTTGATTGTCTTTGGAGCTGCTTCTATACAAAAACATAAGCCCAAGTTTCATCATAGATAAAAAAACATCTGAAAAGGAATTCAATTGAAAGATCATCTCTTGGGCCATCTGAACACATTTAATTTTGAAACAAACATATTCAAAGCTATTGAAACAATTTGAGTTGCATAGTTTTTATGTGAGAAGATACCACTTTGATAAATCATTTTTGAGGCATTTTGACATTTTACTTTACAACATAATCAAAGTTTCAGGACAACTTGAAGAGCAGTTCACCACAAATAACTTTCATAATTGGTTGATAATAACCAAGTGAAAGTTGGTGCATAATTATTGAAAGACAATTCCTAAACAGCAGTTCTCTGATCTTGATAATTAGTCGATGTGGATGATTATTACACCATGATTCATCTACGACTAAATATTTTGTATCATTCAAATACTCTTGTCTCCAATAAATAGTTGCCTTTAGCTAGGGACCACGCCAGAGGAAATTCAAGTCTGTTTTTGGACCCTTCACAAAATTCCAATCAAACTAAACGGACCCTTCACAAAATTCCAATCAAACAAAACGGACCCTTCATAAAATTCCAGTTAAACAAAACGGACCCTTCACAAAATTCCAATTAAACAAAACGGACCCTTCAGAAAATTCCAATTAAGCAAAACGGACCCTTCACAAAATTCAAATCAATCAAAGCGGACCCTTCACAAAATTGCAAGCTCCCTAGTTGTACTTTTTACACCAATATCTTGTAAAAGTGGCAAATAATAATAGAATTTTTCATAACTATATGTTTCAATTTTCACAAAAAGTATTGGATTTTTCACAAAAATCTCTTTATAATTCACAAAAACAGATCCTGTTAAAAAGATGCTAGATTGACCCCTGCTTTAGCACTTTCCATACAACAATGTTGCACCTACTGCTCTAGAAAACTTTTTGTTACTGTGCTAATTGCATTTTAAGTAACATATCTAAAACATATTTTTTTTTACTACTATATTACTATATTTATGTTTGCATTGACAAATATTGTGAAAAATCTATGTATTAACCCTATTACGTAACAGCAAAAATAAATAAATACCTGTCATTATAAAATGGTTAAAAGGTATAGGCAACATTTTTTATGGTAGGTTAAGTTTATGGTAGGTAAGGTATGGTTAAATTTTTGTGGCAGAAATTTCTGAATTGAAAGTTTCTTCCTTAAGTGTCCTTTTTGGTTTTAGAGTGTAAAGTTACTGAAGGAACTGGTACGCTTAAAAGAATCTCTGTCCGAAGATCAATCTTAGATGATAAAGAGACGTATGAGATGGATGAGGATCAAAGGAGTTTATCCTCTTTGAGCAACAAAAGTGATTTAGATGTTTTTTCTGCAACTGATGATATTATCATTCCTGATGACAATGATACTCTTGATGAATTGGAAAATTCAGATGTTGATTGTAAGTAGCTTTGCAATTATTGATTTGCTATTATAAGAACATTTAGTCAATGAAATATTTATTCAGTTGTTGACTTTTTGCAATAATAAATCATTCAATGTTAAAAATCGCTTTTAGTTAGTTAAATCCTGTGGTAAAAATTATTTAAAGAAAAAATTTCTATGAAATACAACTGAACGTAGACTCAATTTTTGCAAAAAAAAAGTTTAATTTTGAATTATATAATTGGTATAATGTGTTTTTGGATGTTAGTTTTATTTTTTGAGCAAAAAATAAAAATTATTTTTGCTTTTTTTTTCCTTAATATTCTGTTTTTATTTCATATAACTACATTTTGTATATGTTTTATATAAATTTTAATTAAATGATTCATTCTTCATTTTTTAGTCATTCCACGTAAACTGGACCAGTTTTTGAAATGATCCCCACTCAACCAGGATTGGAAAAAAAGTGTGTGTTAATTAAACAAAAAACATGTTTTAAACCAATGGTTCTCAACCTTTTTTGAGTTGTGGCCCCCTAATGAGAACTAAATTACTTTGTTCCCACCCCTCGTGTATGTGTACACATATAACACACACTGTTAAAAAAGATCAAAATTTATGTGCTAGTTTCAAAGCAAGCAACATAAAAAAAACCTCTTGAGGAAAACACCTCTCTCATCTTCTCATAATCCAATTTTCAAATTTTTTGTTTTTAAATACTTTGCTTATTTTATTATGGAATAGTAAGCTTTTTTTTCTCATTCTTATTGATTTTTATCTTTTTTCTAAAATAAATTTACAGTGTATGCTGAAGGAAGGACCATACAGTTTTGAAATTAAAAAATTGTACTTTAACAAAGTTCAAAGACATTTTTTTAGAAAATAAAGCAGTAACTTAATCATAACGTCTCTGAAGAAACACTACTACTTAAGGCATCCATTTTGATCTTTTTTTTTCTCTATGAAAACACCAACCATGTAATAAACCGTGCTGTAATGATAATTGTGAATAAATTTTTCTAAGGATAAGAGTCCTTTTTTTGAAAATGTATTTATAAAATTCCTAAACTGATGCTGGAATTGCTCTTTCAAAATGATGTTTAAAAAATTGCTCTTCGAGACAGAGAAAGAAAGAGAAAATAAAAAAAAAAAACATGTATAAGTATATTTAACTAATGCAAGTACTTTGGCTGTGTGTTGAGGTTTTTTTTTAAATAAGGGTACATATTTTTTGTGATTTATACACCTGTAAGACATTTGGTAAAAATAACATGGAATATTTTATCTTTGTGTATGAAAGATTTTACAAGTTAAAAAAAATCAGTTCTTAAGGTTCATAGGCTCCCCTTTTTTCATATTTTTCCTGTGTACCCCTAGTTTTTTCCATGGCCCAGGTCGAGAAACCCTGTTTTAAACAATTAAAACTCCACCCCCCCCCCCCTACACCACAAAATGTCAATTAAGGTGAAGAAAAATGTTTTAAAAGATAAGAAGGAGAAAAGTAATAAATGCCAATCATTATTTAGCAGTTAAATAATTTTCTTTAATGTAAAGGCAATTATTTTAAATGCCTTAACATTAACTTTTGATAAGTGCTTCAAAAGGGATCACAGGTTTAGCAGCCTTAATAACACCAAAGTTTTTAGTTGAAGGCAATATTTCTGTCAATTGGATGGAATTATTTTTTGGTATTGTGAATCTCATATTTAAACGTCATCAATCATAGTTAAATGCCTTCAATTTTACTTAAATAATATTCTTAAATGCAATGGTTGCCATTTAAAGATCAAGAACTACTTAGATCAATCCAATTTTGCATTAAAAATTTCATTATGTTTGCAAATCAATAGGAAACCATTGTAGGCGATTTTCAGTCTGATCACTGCTCAAAATGGTACCGTTACTTTTACTGTGTTTTGATAACTGTGGTCACTCTAATGCTCAAAATTTTATCTCTCTGTTTTAAATAATACCTTAAGTGTTGTGTTTTAAACATGTTTAAAACAACTGTTTTAAGGAAAATGGTTTAAATGTAAAAACCCAGCTCTCGACCATCTCTACAAAATTATATACACTGCTTATTGTACGAATTAAACAGAGTTTCAGACACCTAATGTGAAAACTGAAGCAGTTAAAGCCACCCGAAGTTTTGGCTCAAAAAATTTATAAGTGCTGCATGAATCAAGTAGCTATGTTTAGATGCCCCAGGAGAGCAAAATATTAGCTTGATGTTTGCTCTGCCTAGACATTGTTTTTTTTTGCTTAGTAGGCCTATAAAACTTGGAGGATCATAATCTGTGTCACATACAGCAAATTGGAACAAAATTCACTCCCACAATCAAAATTTAAACTCAGAAGTGCTCAAATCTAACCAATTAATTTCCAAGTTTGGACCATACACGTTTTCAAATTAACTAATTGTTGCAAAAATGTGAAAGTTTCATATTTTGTAGCTTTTATTAGGGGACCCCTGTGTTCGATAGATGGATAAAATGACTCAAACCATAATTTTCTTTAGACATAGAATCTCCAATGAGCGATCCCATACCTGAAATGTCTGCAGCAGAAGAATTTGAAGAGGAGCGAAGTTGGAAATCTTGTCATGTTAATGGTGAGGAGAGAAGAATTGACATGAAAGTGATAGAACCCTATCGTAAAGTTCTCTCTCATGGTGGTGAGTTTTGTAATGTTCTCCTGAATGTTAGTTACATATAATTTTAGCTGAGAGTCTTTCTTTTTTTTTTCTTTGCTCTTTGTTATACATTGAAAGAGTACGGTATCATGGTAATCAGGAACACAAATAGGTGTACTCCCTTTTAAGTATGTATGTTTTCAACTTCAAAGAACTGTTATGTTTAATTTAAAAAAGATATTACATGTTTAATTTTCCATTTTTCTTGCTACAGCAGAAATTCTAAAATAGTGCTGAAAACTAATGTAATCCAAAAAAATCATGAAAACTAATTAGAAAATTAGCAGGATAGAGCATAGGCAATACACATTACTCTTTGTTCTCTGTTTTTAGTTTAAAGTCAAACAGCAGTGGAATAAATAGAAGTAACAAACTATCTTGACTAGTAAAAATAAGCATGACAGGTCTCATAAAATGGTGAAACGTCTTCAGTTTGACTTGGTAGAAGGAATATTTATATAGTACTTGTGCCACAACTTTCTTAAAAACTTTCAAATGTTTGAAAAATAACCTTTAACTTTTAAAGGGTAAAATGAATAATGTGTTACAGTTCGGAAAAATTATAATGAAAATGTCGGAAAAATTTTAAAAGCTGACAAAAAGATCAACTCTTGTGTATTTTAGAAAATTTATAAAAATACATACTTAAAAGTTAATTTTTAAAATGTGGTTGAGAATATGAATGAATCTGACAAAACTCAACATGAAAAACTAATTACCATTTATTTAACATTTTAAAAACAAAATATGAAATATTGTTAAATTTCTAAAAATACAGAAAAGGAAAAACACAGATACTTATTAAGTCCATCGCAAGACACAAAAGTAGTTTTGATTTAGAATTTTCTTCTTTTTTATGATAAGACTAGTTTTTGTTTTGATCAGACCAAAATTTATTTAGTGGCAAAATAGTTTTGGTTTAGATTTGAAGAAGTTATAGCTTTAGTTACATTTTTTAAAAAATGAAGAAGCACTTCAAGACATCATATATTTTAAATGAAAATATATAAATATATTTTTTCTGTGCTTTTAAAAAGTAAAAATAAATTCAAATTTTCAATTTGTAAAATGCTAATACCCTCTATCTTTCTTAAATATTTCTTTATTAAAATTATGCTTATATTTGTTGAATAGATTATAATTATGGTAATTAAAAGATGAAAAATATGTGGTATGTATTAACTATATAGAAGAAAAATGATGAAATAAACCTATACAGGCAACAAAATGTAATTTATCTGTATCTCTGTGTGTATATGTATGTATATACATAAATATATGCACATATGTGTTATTTTTTCAAACAGTAATTTTTCCCCCATTTTTATTTATAAATAATTTTAAACTATTAAAATGTTTAGAGTAAATATTATTTAATTCTTTACTGTGTCACCCATACTGATCACTGAATTTAAAAAGTGTGCGTACATATACATGAAATTAAATGCAACATTCAAGTAATGTAGTTGAAAAAAAAAAGTAAAATCTACTTTTGTTTCAATAAAAAGTAAATAAAATCTGATCAAAAATGTTTTTAGTGCTTGCTAAATTATGCATATTCTAATATAAAAATATATACATATATACCACACTTTATTAACTTGCTGTAAAAAGAAATTTAATTTTCCCCATTTTACCCAAGAAACCCGAGTTTTTTACAATCCTGCTACCAATGCAAGGGACCATGAAATGGTTAAACTGAGAAAAACCAGGAACGGAGCGGATTGGATTGGATGAATTTGGATCCCAGGGCAGTCAGTCCATGCTTTAAATACACTCAACAGACATCCAGACAATTTGCATATGCATTTAGCATAACTTGAAATTTTCATCATCTTCGATTAAAAACATTTATAATAGCAAATTAGAACTGGAAAAATTATATTTGCATTAAATTGAATTAAATTTACATGCATACGGACAGAATGATTAAAATATGATTTCACACAAAAACCCACTTGCATAGCAAGACCACCGAGGACAAATCTAAATTTACAATGAAAGTAATTCAATATCTTTTACGAGTATTAGAGGGACGAAAATATATGCTTACAGAAAGCACACTTTGCTGGGGAGAAAAGGCCTCTATCTAATATCTTTATTAACTGAAAACATAAGACTTAAAAGCTGTACACCTTTAACTGTCTAGTCAGCAAATTAGTAGAAACTATATTTAAGAAATCCAATCAAGCATGATAGACCTTTGTAGAAGAGGACTTGACTAATTCAATACTGTAACAAAGCAATGTTATATTGTAGCTTTTAGGTAAAAACATTTTCAAAAACTGTGCTGTCTAACAGGTTGAAAATGTGGAAAATTTATATAATGACATTTTTCTATCCATCACTGATTCAAAACATCCTTGAGTCATCCAGATATTAAATTGAGAGATATTTATTTAGCCCTTAAACAACAATAAGCAATAAGAGTATAGCAGTAATAAGAATAAACAAACACCTAATGCAACACAGTAGACGTACAATTCCAAACTAGATCCTAAACCAAATTACATGTAAAAAATATTCACAGGCCTTCAGCAATTATTTCTGAATCAAATTCAAACTACACAGTGTAATTTCATAAATGATTCACAGTATAACTTCTTTAGCTTAGATGCATTTTTCTTAATATGTGTTTTTAACTTTTGCTCTTAGGATATCAAGGAGATAATCATAATGCTATCATCATATTTTCTGCTTGCTACTTACCTGATCGCAGTCGAAGGGATTATGATTATGTCATGGACAATCTTTTCTTGTAAGTTAATTTTCTTATATGTACTTTCATAAATATTTTCCAAAGCCTCATAGACATTTCATTCAGTATGTTTTTAGATGATCTGTTTACAGAGGTACAGAAAGCTTTAAACTCTTAGCTTAACATCAACATTTGAAACTAATATTCTGATTTCATCAAAGAGTTAAGAAAAATGATTCACTCTTTGCAGTTGAGGAGAAAATACAAAAGTTGGAATAGGGGTTTTAGAGTCATGTTTAAATGAATGTGGTCAAAAACATATTTATTCCTTTATGTATGTTTTTAGCAAAAGCTACAGCTGTGCACCCACACAAAAAGAGCAACTTACTGAAAATTTGCTTGAAAACTGTAAAAACAAAAAACACTATCTCAGTAACTGTTAAGTTTATTTGCATGCTTGTGTGTGGAGGTGTGCATGATGTATTTTTAATTGTTTTTTGTTCTAATGTAGTTCTCTCTTTTTGACCGTAGATATGTAATTACAACACTGAATGAATTGGTGGCTGAAGATTACGTTCTTATTTACCTCCATGGTGCCACTGACAGAAGTAACATGCCCAGTTTTAGATGGTTGAAGCGCTGCTACCAAATGATCGACAGGAGGTCAGTAGTATCTGATTATTTATTAGGTATCTTTTATTTCGCAAAGTGTATAATGGTTTCCTTTTAAAGCAAGAACTATAAAATTCAGCTGTAGAATATATATATTTTAGCTCGTTATACTTCATTGAAGAAATAAAAAAATAATAGAATTACATATAAAGAATAATCAAAGAATAATATAATTACCTAAAAATTAACCTGAAATATTTGAGAATTCTTGGGAAATGTTTTTATTATTACCTGAATACTTGTCGATTTCTCCAATCAAATTTTTGAAACTACATCTAATAATGCTCTTTTTTGTACAAGCCATATAACTAAATGCTGAATATAACATTTTGATGATGATTACTATTCAAAGGCTTAAAGTTGAACATGGAAAATTTATCATGGCACTCGCTTGTTCTTTCCATCACTAGTTCTTAACATGTTTGATGCATTCTTATACCTTTGAATCAACTTGCAACTATTAAAAATTATAAGGACGCAGCATCTTAGATGCATCCTTATAATTTTTACTACAACCCATACTATTACGGCTTAGTGCTACTTTGAATGCTTTTTACTTTTGTGAGTTTTTTTTTTATTATTATTATTTGATAGCGTTTTTAAATACAGATACCATTAAATTTGGTTATTGCTAGCTCAGGTTCAAAGAGAATCCGGGTTTGACGAAAGGAAATTTAAAAAAATGGTTGGTTTAATGTTAAGACTTTTATAAAACCTAGCTTATTGTAAGCATGGCTTGGATTTAACAAGCACATATGATAATGTCGTCAAATTTTCTTTTCAAAAGTCAGTTTTGTTAAGTTCCATAAAAAAATTTATGGGAAAATAATTTAAATTTAGTAGGAATTAGATATTAGCACAAAAAATGTAAATTTAGTAGGAATTGGATATCAGCACAAAAAATGTTGAATTTTTCCGAAAATATGTCTTTATCTGTAGTTTCAATGTTGACAGCTGCCAAAAAATGGAAAGCAAAAAATTTCCAAATTACACTCCCCAGAGTTTTTTTGTGCCCTTGTGCATGATGAAAACTAAAAAGAAAATATTTTTAAGCTCATTTTTAATGAGTTTATTTTTATGCAATAATATTTGAATTTATAGTAGTAAGCCCAGTTATAATATGCACTTATTTACACTGTTATGCACTATTCCTAGTTATTAAAGAGTTTGATTCCCCCCCCCCCCCCATTGCAAAATATTATCTCATGTATCAATCATTAATGCAAAAGCTTAATAAAAATGAACTTATTTCAAATTTCGTTTTGCAAAAGGTATCCTCACATGAAAGAAAGGGGATCTGAAAAATAATAAAGGAGGCTTCATAAAATAATGAGATACTGAAGGCATGTTCTTAGATAAAAGACAGCAAAAATATGTCCCTAAGCTATCAGAATTGTTGTTAGTGTCATTTTAGTACTTAAAATATTTATAACATGTGATTGAAATAATTTTTGCTAAAAGATTAGTAAAGTAGTATTACAAATTGTTGTGGAACTACAGCAAACGGCAATTGTAAAGCTTTTCCAGGGCGTTTTCATTAGCTCAAAACAATGTGTTATTGCAAAGATGTGAATGTGTTGATGAGCACTGTAAGCATATCCACCTACAGTTTAGATTTACAGTCTTCCAACAACTGTTTGTCCCAGTTTTTTAATAATTTGTTTGCAATACTTTATATAGTACTTTCATTGTACTTAAAAGAGTTTGTTTCTAAAGATAGTTATAGTTATTTTTTTTCCTCTCTATTTTATGATTAGATTACGTAAAAATTTAAAAGGGCTTTACTTGGTTCATCCAACATTCTGGTTGAAAACAATTGTAATTATGACTAGACCTTTTATTAGGTAAGTTTCTCTTTTACTACATTATATCTTTATGTACTTCGGAAAAATAAGAACAATTAATGAATTTGAAAATATTAGTTCCAAAACTCTAAAGCGCTCAAATTAGATATTAAATAATATTGCTTTTAAAATATTAAAGCATCTTAATCTTTTTTATTTATGCTTTGAATTTGATAACTTAAAGCATAATTTTTAAAAAATGTTTTAATTTACTATATTTTTCATGAGATACCCAGGAATTCCTGTTATGAAATTTTTCTGTAAAGGTCAATGATGATTTTTTTTTTCCTTTTTTAAATATATCTTTATATAATTGAAAATGCATCAGTTTTGCACCATAATTTTGCCTTTCTTAAAGATATTATCCTATCAATTTGTCTTAGAAAATACTTTTTGTGAAGCAACTGCCATTTATAAAATAATGAGCTGTTACATACACGTTGTAGTAAAATACTTTAAACTAATATTTATGTACATTTTTAAAAAGTATTTTGTACTGTTTACTTCATTAAAAAGAAATACTTTGCTATGTATATTTAAGTAGCTTAGTTTTTTTCTTCTTCACCCGGGGAAAAATACAGCTTCACACTTTTCCTTTTGCCCATATTTTCAAACTTTCTGTTCATTTTTCACTTTTACGTGTGAAAATTACAGAAAAGAACAGTATTAGTCTATGTAATGATAAATTTTGCATTTTTCAGAAAAAAAAAATTAATGAATAAATTATCATTGTTTCTCATTCTGGTAGTTGCAGGAGGGTGGTTTCATGAAATGTTAGATATAAGAATGATAGTTCAGGCTCATCCTTATATTTTCATTTCTAGCTCGAAGTTCAGCAGGAAACTGCAGTTTGTGTATAGCTTGCAAGAGCTTTCATCTCTTATTCCTCTTGACCATGTATCTATTCCAGATAAAGTTAAGCAGTAAGTATGGTTGTAAATGTTTCTAGTAGTTTTATTTGTCTACATAATTTTACCAAACAAAATATTTACTTAATACTAGAGTGTTATCTCCCCTCTCCCCCAGTATTGTGTCTAAATTATAATAAAAGATTGAAAAAGGGTGCAGTTAATGTGCCCTTTTAGTGATTTTGAATTATATAAGTGAGATTGATGATCACAGTTGTATTTTATGCTGTAGTTAAATCATTATGTATGAAATTGATTCGTTCCAGAGAGAAACTGTTGGGAAAATTTGAAATATTGTGTATCAATCAATCTTTATATCAGCTGACTTTGACTCTATTCATATATAACTTAATTATACACTTAATTATAAGGCTCGACCGATGCATCGGCCTCGCCGATACATCGGCGCCGATTGTTCAACAAACTTGCCATCGGCATCGGCGGCCGATGTTAAATTCAGAAAAACATCGGCCCATCAGCCTTAAAAAACATCTAAAAGCCGATGCCAGGCCGATGTTTTCTAACTTTCCACAAAACTTGATACAACTTTCCACAAAACATTCTGTCTTTAACTGTCTTCCTCCTCCATAGCTAGTTTTCTATTTCCATACAATAAGAGGAAGCACAGCAGTTAAAAACAGTTTTCGCCATCATGGGGGAGCCAGGGTTGCTAATTTGGCTATTTTTAAGATAAATACGATACATTTGGCTTTTGGAATAATTTGCATGTCTTCCTGGCTTTCTTTTGGCTCCTTAATATTTTTTGGGAGATTTCATAAATATTTTAGTTTTTTACAACAGAAGTTTTAAAGATTTTTAAAAAAACAAATACTATTTTTAATTTTAGAACTATGCCAAATTTTGTTTTACACCGTTTTGATAACAAATGGGTGTCGCTTATTTTATATCAGCTCAGGCTCTTATTATCCGGTTGCCTATTTATGCCCAACATGCCCAATTTTCGTGCTGGAGTTAATAGACATTCGGGGGGAATACTCGGAAAAGCAGTCGGATATCTTGTTCTGTGACTTCATTCGATGATTCTACAGAATTCGCTCTTTTGTTCCGAGTCAGCGAGAATTATTCTAAGAATAATTCTCGCACATATAGCAAAAGAAGAAGAACAGAAGAGGGAAAGAAATATTGATGTTTCTTCAGCAAGAAAAATTATCTGCAGGAATGCTGCTACAAAATGTGTTTTTTTTTTTGCTTAAAGTTGGATGCTTTTGTGATATTGTTGGTATGTTTGTAGCATTTAATCAATCAGCACACCGTTTACTATTAAAATGCATTTTTACGGATCCCAACCGCTATAGATTAACTATTCATGTGTAAATAAATAAGTGAAAAATAAAAGAAACCAACTTAATTTTTGCTGTGAGTTATTTTCATAAACGCACGACACAAAAATTGAGGATCCCAGTTCTTATAACAAGTTATTGAAAGAAAAAAATAATTCCACATATGCGAGAACGAGAATGACAACAACAATCATAATAATTAAATTGTTACTCATTCTTAATCTTCTTTCGGCATGCTCGCTACTATTTACTGGTTTTTTTTATAATAATTACTAGTATTACCAAGATCCACATACATATTGCATGCGTATTTCGTTTTTTTCTTGAACAAATTGCCATAACGGTTGGGATTCGCAGATTTGCAAACGAAGCACAATCGTTCATGTGTATAGTTCTTGTGTCCTAAAATTCCGTGATGCAATCACTGAGCTAAATGAGAGAAATGTGGAGTGAGGACTCCCCATGTTTCAACAGGGCAGCTTGCGAGCCGACGCGCATGAATACAGTGCTCGAGCCATCAAGGCAAAACATCGCTGACTTCCCATTGTGGAAGCATTGGCTCGTATGGTGTATTGTTACAAATTTCGGTTTAATTTATCATAGTTTATCAAAAAATTTTATCTTCGTCATTTAGCAATACGTTTGCATCCTGTTGTGCAAAGGGATGTAAAAATAAATTCGTGAAACTTAAAAGAAAACGGTGTTAAAGCTCATTTTGATGGCGAATTGCCTATTTAAACTTTAAATGCCTTGTTCTCGTATTCTATCTTTGAATGGCTTTTTTTCACAGAAATTTAATTACTATGCCCATAATGTACACAAAATTGTTTTTGGATGAATAAAGTTTACCTTAAATCATAATATTACAACTTAATTACATTGCTGAAAAACGTTTTCTTTTAGCATTATAGCCTAAATATTTCTCCTGTTTTCTCGATAGTCAAACCTTATTACGTAATATTTTATTATAAGTGAAAATATCAGTTACACAAATAGTTAAATCATGTACCTTTTTTGCTTTTATCTTAATTTGCTAGTTAATGGAAATTTCAATAATAATTTTGATGTTTTTGAATTAACTTTTCATTTGAGTAAAATTTTGATTTTTGCGTGTGTTAATTTTTATTTTGTCAAATTGTGGCTGTTTTTAAAAAACATTTATTTTATTATTTATTTATTATTTTATTACTAAATTAACATCTACACTCAAAGATTTTTAATGAGTTCATAAAGCTTTGAATTGCAGCACTTTTCCCCTGTAAATATACTGATCAGCTGAAATTTTTATTTGTGCATGATTTAAAAAATCATGATAAATACTATTATGATCATGTTTTTTTGTTACTAAATTAACATCTGCACTCAAAGAGTTTTAATGTGCTTATAAAACTTTGAATTACAGCACACACTTTTTCCCAGCAGATGCACTGATCAGCTATATTTTTAATTAGTGCATGGTTAAAAAAATAAGTAGTATTTCTTTATTATTCTTATTTACATTTAATATCCATAAATGAAATGTTCCATTAGTGAGAAATATTTAACTTTGTCATAGGCAAGCAAACTTGTAAAATATAAAATTTATAAATGCTTATACATTTCAGATTCATCTCAAAATGACATGCTCCATTCCAGTTATTTGCAAACTTTTTTTAATAAAAATGTTATCCTATAATATCTCCAAAAAATGACTTCTTTCTTCTTATTTTAAGTGCTTCTTCTTTTTTAATTGTATTATGTTTAAGTGCAAGAACTCTAAAAACGCATTTATCGTTTTTGGGAATAAAAGTCGCTATATTGATGCTGTTCGAAGCTGCTCACTGAAACTTCTTATGAGATTTATAATTTAACTGTGTAAAGTATTTATTCATCAGTAGTCAAGGAGAGTAAATCAATTAATCAGGGTGTCTTATTGTCTAAATAAACATTTTTTAAACCTGCCATAGTCGCACACTCCCACATAGCATTCAAAGATAATAAAAAGTGTTGCAAAATGTTTTTTATCGTGAAAAAATGGATGAATAATTGTTCTAAAATGCTATGAGAAATTTTAAATTATTATATGTCAGGCATTAGAATAAATTTTTTTAGAAAAATTGGAAAAGAATTAAGAGCTCGAGAGCTCTTTAAAGTTAGCCGTTTTATCATTGCGCGAATTGGTAGTTTGCGCGTTTTGCCTTGATGGCTGAAAAGGGTGTGAAGCGGTTCGACCGCCCAGTCCTCGCTCCAGGTTTCTCTTATTATTTAGCTCAGTGGATGCAATGGCGTGCAGCAATAACTGTCGACATTAATTTGTGTAAAAAGAATTGCAGTTTAAACCCTTAAGACTCCAGAGCCCTCTCTTCCCAGTATAAACCTGGTTTCGTCACCGTGAGAACTTTTTTAAAATTTGATAAAAAAGAAAAGATTTCAAATATATTGCAAAATTGAACTAATTTTGTGTTTAAAAATAGCGTTAAAAAGGTAGACATATAATTTAAGCAAATTCGAGTCTCAGGAATTTTGAACAGTTACCTTGTTTTCGCAGAAGGTAGCGCCATATATAAAAAATTGTCGGTTATGGGAGGGTATTTTGAATCGGGCTGGAGGGTTCAATTTGAAACGCAACACTGCTTTTTATACAAACTGCCGTTGTGAAATCGACCATTCTCAAATACGAGAACGAAAACTGCACGTTATTAATTTTAAATTCGTCCGTTTTGACCCCTGGTATTTTGTCTTGCAAAAAACTGGTAGCCAAGGCGCAAATTGAAAAAAAAAAAAAAAGTTTGTTTTTTTTTCTTTGCCAGTATCGAATCCCAACTTTGAACAAACTGGTAGCTAAAAACGCGTCGTGCATCTTTGGTCTAACCGTACGTAATAAAAATTATTTTTTTCTTTTTTAATTCCTTATGTCCAACTCTCACACTATTTAAAAACAACGCGACATTTTGGGCGCTCAGGAATCTTTAATTCAAACAAAATACTGCACTCGTTTAAAAATGAATGAGTTTCATAAAAAAAAGAATACTAAATGTTCTAGTTCCTCTGCATCAAAATCAAGGGATTCATGTAAAACTCTACCATGAACTAAAAAACGGAGTTAAAACGATGAATAATCGGAACCAATCTTTGCTTCGTGCACGTGCCTTACAAGGTCGCTTTAGCTGATGTTTGTTTTCTTCTGATTGTTTATTCCACATTTATTCAGTTTTGTATTTACTAGTATTGCTATTAGTATATCTGAAAAGTAACGGATTAGGGGAATATAAGATCGAAAAATAATATCGCGATCGGGAAATTGTTCTGTTTTTTTTCTAGATAGAGGAAAGTGATTTTTGGTACTTTTCATTCTGAAGTAAAAATAAATTAAAGTCTGGAAGATATTTTTCCATACGGAAAACATAGGCATTGCATCGGCATTTAGATGTTATTCAAGGTCGATAGGCCAAAGTTTTTCCGAAGAATGCCGGTGGCGATGGCTAGATTTTTTAACTATCGGCACTGGTGCATCGGTCGAGCCCTTATATTTATTTATTTATTGCTCAGTTAAAGATGTTTAACTGCATTTCACATGAAATGTTGCAATTTTAAGCAAGTCTCTTTAAAAAAAAAATTAATAAAACTGAAATCGGAAAAATGTCCGAACTTTCAAAGTTACTGTATCATGTAAACTTCCCCCGAAGTCTTTTATGGTGCTTGAATAAGGCATTTATGTTTTTATAAACATAAAAATAAATAAATGATTTAAATGACATTTTTGACAAGCATTCTACACGTGGTTTAAAGGGAAGTTTTTCCATCGGTCATCGGCCGATGGAAGAGCAAAATAATCGGCCATCGGCCCATCGGCCAAAAAATGCCATCGGTCGAGCCCTACTTAATTATGACTTTAAAATATTGTATTGTTTTAGAGAATCTTAGTGCATAATAAATTTGCATTTTTAATTACTAAAAAAATAATAGTAATAATCTAGAACTAAACAGAAGAAGAAAATGTAATATTTTTTACATTTCTACATGATGGAGGTAATTACTTGCATTCCACAATGATTATTTTATTTGCTGAATCCAGTACAACTGAAAGATTTGATCTATTCGATGAAAAAGTTATTTTCTAATAAAATTTATGTATGTTTGTGTCGATGGTAGTGTTTGATGTTCATTAACCCTTTGATGTTCATTATCCCCCCCCCCCTCCTAATTTTGTTTTTTTAATTCTGTTACTAATTGTCTTAATTTTGAAACATGACTAAATGACCTACTTTACTTATGAACTAATTTTTATGTATGTATTATCATTTCCTTTTAAGTTGTAATTAACTGTCACTAACATTTCTTTAACTATTTAAAGATTTGACGAGGATCTTTTTCCTGATTAAAGCTGGTGTTATTACCGGGGTAGGTTTTTCCTGTATATTACTGTGTTATTACTGTTTTGAAATGCAAATGCTCAAAATAATAGACAGAATATATTAGCAGATGTGAATTGAAAAGTCATGTTAACATTAATAAAGTACAAATAAAACATTAAAGATATTATCACATGCAGTCAATACTTACTTAAAAATTACTTAAATAACATTTCGTCATTTATTAAATTAATTGCATCTTTATTCTGGATTTTAGAACCTACAAACGTTTTAGTGCCCCATATGCTATTAATTTGTTTTATTTATGCTTCATTTATTTTTACATTAATTTAGCTCCTGTCAGTATAATATACTCTTCTTGAAAGTGTTCATACATAGGTTTTAGCTTTTTATTATGTTTCTTTCCTTAAGAGTTTTGTATTACATGACCCAACTTTGAATAATCAATTATGTTCAATTATGCAAATTTGAATTCAAAACATCCAGAGATTTGATTTTATACGACCAATCAAAATTCTAAATTACAAATTAGTGCCATGATATGTTCATTCATGAAGACAATGATATAACCATACTAAAATATTTGATAGAATATATAATCATAATAATATGTGATAAACTGCAGAATTTGGTGTTCAAAATGGAGTCTTTCACCAAAGGAAAAAAAATAATAATAAAAGGAAAATGTAAGAAATCTATTTAAAAATATGTATATTTTTACTATTAGTAATGCATTTTGGAATGCATGTAAAAACTTTGTAAAAGAAAGAAAGCAAAAGGCTGCTTTCAGTCCTGAAGTTTTGAGTACCGTATATTTCCGTGCATAAGCTGAGAATTTTTGGAACTTTTTTGAAAGCAAAATCGGGGTCGGCTTATATACGGGTCCGCTAATCTGAAAAAAAAAAGTTGGTCTATATATCGAGAAATATCGACTACATAAAGGAAATAATTAGCTTAAAATAAGTTGTTTTGTTTAAAAGAATATACATATATTTTACAGCTGGATTTTGTGAAGTCATCGCGGAAACAAAATGGCGAAATTTGCTCCCGACTAGCTGTGTGGGCCTTTCTATTCCCGCTCATCCTTCTAATATAAATGTAGAAAATAACTGAATAAAAAAAGTAAAACAAACTAAGCAAACGCAGGGGCAAAAAGCAATGAATGAATAGGGCAACGGAACATGTGCTCGCTCCTCGCTGTTCGCAGACTCGGCGGTCGGCAGCACTGACCTCTATACGAACTGGACAAACCACCTCTGCCTTCTCGCGGAGAAAAAGTTGACGCACTTAGGAGAGTAGGAATTCCGCCTCATTCACCCCCCAATGGCTGAACATGCGCGCTTCTTATCGTAGGTTGAATACGATTTCGGATTTTCATATTAAGCTTATTACGCCGATTTGTTTTTAAATATTCTCAGCAAATGAAAAGTATACACTTATACATATTCCTATCCATTCATAAAACTCGACTATTTGGGATCGAAACGAAAACAGTTTAAGTCTTGAATAATTTAATAATTCTGAAATTGAAACCATCTTTAGATCATAAAATATGTCTTTATCAAATATGACAGCTATTCATCTAAATTAAACCCATTCGTTTAATACCTTTCGAGTTTGTCAGAACTAATTTTCAGGCAAAATATGATTAAAATAAATAAAAATAATAATCCATTAAAATAAATGCGCTAGAAAATTACGCAATATATCTATGTAGTTAACACTTTCTCTTATATATATATGTGTGTGTGTGTGTATGTATGTATATATATATATATATATATATATTTTTTTTTTTTTTTTTTTTTTTTTTTTTTTAACGGCTGTTATGGAATACACATATAACCTTTTATGGAGTCAGTAGTATTGAAAATGTTTTTTTTTTTTACCCCGGAGGAAGTACTTCGTTTCTTAAGTTCTTATCACTAAGGAATAAACACTGACTTTTGGTATTGCAAGAAATTCGTTCTTGTTTTCTTCTTTTATATGTTTTGTTTTCAAATAGAATGCCCATTCAGAAAAAGGATTACAGTAATGATACTCATTATTAGCCCTCGTTCAAGTTGAAGTTTAAACTTATTTCAATAATCTTTTTATTTTATTGTTGCACCCAGTCCCTTATTTAAGTCTGATTTGATTGTGTGAATTATGTCTCGACGAGGATGCTTTCGCTATGCCATTCAGCCTGACGTTTTAAGTTAGTGTTCAACAAAGATACATTCAGGCTACCCCTTTTTGTGTATTCTAAAACTTTAAAGTATTATATCAGATTCAGGAAGAAAAAATGATCTTACTTAGAATCATTATTTCAATAATAAGGTCCAGCAGTATAGACATTAACTTAAAATGTAAAAAATCTTGACTTTTCTTTATTGTTCTGAAGTAATATTATTTCAGTAATCTTTGAAAACCATACGAAACATCTCTAAAAAATAAACACAATAAGAACATATTCCTATTTAAATATTTTATTTATCATCAAGATTGATAAGCAAATTAACAGTAAAACAACTAATACATTACAAACAGTCAAAAGTGTAATTGTGGTTTCAACATTTTTAAAATTACGAGAGAAAAAAAGAATAAAAATGAATGTAGCAGTCAACAGCAAGTTCTAATTTTTTTAATACGTTCATGGTTAAGGAAACAGTTCCAATAGAAGAGCGTAAAAGCAATAAAAGAAAGCCATTGAAAATTTAATAAACTTTATTCATTGACTATGAGAGAAATTTAAATTAATTTCATTAAAATTGCATTACAAATTTAGCAAAATTAATTAAATTTATAAGTTCTTATTTCAGTTTACCAAAAAAGAACTGTTTGAAAACAATCAAAATTGTTTAATTACATGTTCCCTTTCGTGATCAAAAGCATTGGAGTGTGGATGAAATAACTTTTCTTTGAATTCCTCCCCCCCTCTTCAATTCTAATATCTACCATAACAAATAGACGATATGTGTCGTTCATATCTAAAAGGGGAGCTAGGAGGAATGGATACCCTACAATGAAATATTTTTAAACATCCTACATCTGTACAACACTATACTCATTTGCCTGCCCATTAAAAAGCAATTCTGGTCCATCGCTTGTAATCTAAAAAATATGACTACAACGACAGTTGAGGGGCAACCTAAAGTAAATGCAAATAAGTGCCTATTCAGTCAAGTTTTACAAAAAACAAAATCCCTGCGACAGAATTTTCCGGGTGTTTTCTGTCTGCAATGCTTGTACGAACAATTTACAGCGCTGCACGTCGGCATACTTAATGGCAGATAAGATAAAACACACTTTTAATCGAAATATCAACGGCTGATACAGCACGTAAAGCACATTACTATGGCTGCACTGGGGATGGGTTGGCCCCCGATTTGTGTCACTTCCCGCCAGACCATGCGCGGTCCAGTTATATTCGAGGTCAGTGGTCGGCAGTCGCCTCAGACAGGGTTACCAGAGATCAATCTATCGCCGTTGGCGCTAAGCTTCTCACTTTCACACGTCTTGATTGGAAAATACTTGATCTGTGTTACCTGCTTGGCAAATATTTCGCTCCTTTTGGCGGTTCTCTTTGAGCTGTAATTTTTTTTTTCCTTCAAACGTTTATCTCGGCTTATATACGAGTTTTGAATTTTTGGTATATTTTTGAAGGAATAACGCACTCTCGGCTTATACACGGATCGGTTTATGTTCGGAAATATACGGTATTTTAAAGCATATTTTTAACTAAAAGTCAGAGACCAACATTGTAAAGCACAAATTGCCAAGTAAATTGCATGCATATGTTTGAAGGATCCTTGTTACCCCAAAAGACATGTATACAATTTGTTTTGCAATTAGTGCAGCACAAAGTGTTTCTCCAACATTAAGTTTATGTACAAAAGTAATTGCTAATTTCTCATGTCCTTCACTAGTTTTTATTTTTTGTTGGGTTTTATTCCAGTACAATAATGTTTTTTTTTTTCTTTTTGATAATTCATCAGTAGTAAATTTTCTCTGTCAACCATGTGAACACCTATTTTCAGAAAACAATTTAGTTTTAATTTTTCAAAATTCATGTAATTAAAATTTGTTTTGAAGGTTTTGATTGCATTCCTTCACTACAAAATTCATATTATTAGATAACAAACAGATTTTTTTTCTTCTGCTTTTTTGTTTGCTTTACTAATTCTTCAGTAACTACTTTTCGTATCTGCTTCAAACAGGTCCTACATTTTACATAATTAATGACACTGAAAAGTTTTCATTTTGACTAGAAATCTGTAATTAATTCACATCCAACTAAAGTCATACCTATCCATGGCACTATCTTGTGGCATTTATATGTAGAACATTACATTCCAACTACACCGTAAAAGTCTTGTGTTTAGTTGCTACCATTTTTGGTGTTACTAAACGCCATTTTTGGTGTTCAGTTGGTGTTGAAAATTATTCATTTTTTGGTGTTTGCATTTTTTTAGCATATGATGTTTGTTAACTCGCATGCAAATCAAAAGTTCACTACAATTGCTCATTTATCCTATTTTCATAGAAATGAGCAACCGTAATGAAAGTTTGAAGCATAACGGAGTTAACACATTTCATGTGCAAAAGAAACATTATACTGTCTATATTTTGTTAGACAGACATGTAAAAAATTTAAAATACAGTAAAACTTGTAAAAAGTTGACCACCTGTCTAAGTTGGCTATTTTTGTCAGGCACAGAATTAGCCCTAGAGTGACCCGGGGTAATTCCTGATCAAATAATACGAACATCAATTTTGTGAAAAAAATCGTTTGCGGTAGAATTCCAATTTTTTCTGAGAATTTGATGACTTACAGACGGATTCCCGTGCAACCTTCACTTTCCTGAAAATAAAAACAGAATTTGCAATATTTAAAATTTTCAGTAACTAGGAATTATTCATAGAACGGGGTAAATCTTGATCACTTTTGGGGCAAATACTGATCACCCAATTTTCTTCAAAACGAAAGGCATTTCATAAATAATTATATGAAAGTAGTTAACAACTAATACATTAAAATATAAATAAATAGGCAAAACATAATTTATCAGCTGACAAGGTGATTTATTTAAAAAGATAACTTTATTTTCTAAAAATTTTTTCAAACTTTCTTGTAGCACTTATATGCACTGTTTATGGCAGGGTCATTTACCGTGAATGGATCATCTCCATTTAAGGTCACAAGACCATAAAAAATGTATTTCACATTTATCTTCTCAATTTTGTCCCTTTCTGGGCATCTGTAGTTGCCTGTACCTTTTCCTAAAAACTTCATTTCAATCAGATCTCCTGCTCTATTTGAAGATTTTCAAATGTACATTGGATAATTATCATAATAAAGTGCATAATATCTGTGTAAAGATATATTCTTGTGAATAGCATCCAACAAGAATTTAGCATCATCTAATTGGGTGGATTTATTTATTTGATCAACTTGTAAATTTTTCAGTAGTGATTTGCTATCCTCTTTGTTCATAACTTGTTCTATACTTTTGTTTCTTTTTTCCCATTAGTCTTCGTCCACATTTGTTGATCTGTCATTAAAAATAACTGAAATTATTTGTTTTAGCTACTTCTGATGAAATTTATGCCAAGAAAAGCAAGTGATCAGGAATTACCCCAGTCATCAATACTTACCCCATCTACACAGGGCAACATTCGGTACAAACTTAAATAATAAATTTCAATGTTTACAGAAGAGGTGAAACAACCAATCAAAACCTTACACTATTTTTAGTTAATATGAATACAAAGTAGAACAAAATATGTTCTAATAAAAGTGGAAAAAGGATCTTTGTAAAAATGTGCATATTTAGAAACCCATCTTTGAAATGGCAAGTTCTGAGTGCAGTTTAGAAATTACTTAATGGATTACACTTAACAGCAAGTAATTATTTAGTAAATGCAGTTATATTTTAGCGAAATATCCGAGAATACCTGACTATATCTCAAATTACACAAAGATAAATTTTTTATTCATAAAAAATGAGTGTCCAATATTTACCCCAGAAACAGAGTGATCGGGAATTATCCCAGGTCACTCTATATTATGTAATGGGAGGAGACCTTTGTAACTTGACCTTTGTAACTTGACCCTCTATGTTGACCACTTATATAGACCAAATTTGGGTGGGGAGCATTATAAAAACCCTTTGCAAGTTGACCGTCTAATTATTACCTTGATATTTATTTATTTAATAACAAAAATAACTTTTCCAGGATATTTCTTTATGCTATAATGTTATGCCAGTATCCGTCTGCACTGCAGGGATGAAACAGTAATTATAAAGTTTGTATAAACCTATTTCTAACTCAACCAATGGGGAAAAAAGCTATGAGCGTTTTATTATTCTTTATATGAATTTCTTCTTTTTTGTTTCATCTGAGCTAGACATGTTGAGCAATTATGAACTTTTTAAAAAATCTTTACCATAAAATAAACAACTTACATAATTAAGAAGCTATTTATCTTTATTTTAGTTGAGTACTTTAATTTTAAAGTTGTATGATATATTGTAAGCCATTCAGGTGTAATTTCCTTAATGATATTTTTGTGAAATAAAATAGCTAAGTACTATTTTAAAGAAAGGTTAATACATAAAGCTAAGCTTGAAAGTATTTAAATTACTTAAAAAGAAATGAATAGAGTAAGAATGGCAAAATTTAAAAAAAATCATCCTTACCCTTTATTAGTTGACCACTAAAGTGCGGCACCGCAAGTGGTCAACTTACACAGGTTTCATTGTGTATCAAAAATGAATAATTTTTCAACTCTTTACCAACTGAACTCCAAAAATCGTGTTTGGTAACATCAAAAATGGTGGCAACTGAACACAAAGTTTTTACTGTATTGATGTAGAATTCCTTTCAGATCATCAAAAACTGCCTAATCTTGTGTATTTGTTTTCCGGTTTCAGACTGGATTTCCAGAGATTGATTACAGAATGTTTGAAAAGGATGAAGTCGAAAGAATTCATTCCAACACCCGAGTACATATCCTCAATCGAGTACTTTTCCAACGTTTTTCAGCAGAGAGTGTGATGTCAATCAGGAAACAATCGAGCTTTATGTGCTACTTAACTAGCAAAAGAACATTCGAATAAGATGAAAAGCATTTATTTGAAGAACTTGCTGTTTTGTGTGTATGTGTGTTGAGTGCATTTAACTGAAATTTAAAATGCTAACATAGTATATGTTTTAATCGACGTACGCAAACTCGAACTTTTAACAAAAAAATATGAGAAGTTGGACTTTCGAAGGCAAAGGGTAATCAATCTTGAGATATTGAGTGATAAAAATTGCCAAATATTTATTTCCCTTAGGGAGCAAAATTTATTTATTTGTTAAAAGTTATATCCATATATTAAATTTAAAGAAATATTTATTCAATGCATTGTCCCTTAATGCTGCAAAAAGTATATTCAAAATGTGTAAATATATTTTAAATATCTGCTATTTACTTGTTATGTATGTAGAGGAGAGGAAAATGACATATTAAAGCTTATATTAGTACGATATTGGATGTCCATTAAAAAAAAAGCCCAATATTTATTACAGTTCAACATTAATCATTAGAAGCATATTGGTACAGTTCTCAATATATATTATTGTATGCGTACATTGAAATGGTAATAAAGAATAGAAATATTTAAAGAAGAAATTCATAAAAAAATTATTGATTTAAAAATAATGTATTTATTAGGTAAATAAAAGTTACGAAACACCAATTTATTTGAGAAACAAAATTGCATGTAAAATAATTTATCTCTATATGTATTAAAACTTTTCAGAAGCATTTAATTTTAATGTAGTGTGCAAATTATGTATTGAGTATAGAAGAAACTTAATTTTGTATTTTAATTAAAAAAATTCTTTGTGCCGTAAGCTGCATAGTAGTGTTTAAAGCTACTTTTTTTTGTGATACTGAATTTTTTTACTTGAGGATCTCATTTATTAAAAGTTCCATTAAGCAAAATTTTAAGATGTATATATTTTAAGTTTTTTTTTTGCCGAAATAACTGTTAAAATGATAATGTACGTATTTATTTAAAAAATATTTTGTGTGTGTTTCTAACATATTCAAACTAAAATATTAACAAACACATATTCATAAGATATTTTATCAATGTTTTTTTTTAAGTTATAAATATCCACAATGAAAGAACAGGTCGGAAAAACATTCCATTTTTTTAAACAAATATTTTTCCTTACAATGCATTGTTATTGTTTATTTAAGTTTATTTGTTCATACATTCTAAATTTCTTTGCTACATGAGATTTTAGAAGTTTTGCATGAAAGTGTCCAAAGCTTCATATGTGCATATTTGTTGCTATTTTAATTCATAACTATGATATATTCCTTTGTTAATGCCAAATTACTGTATATTGTTCATAATCTGTTTGTGTAATTTTTAAATCTCGTGATCGTTTTTATTTGTGAGTTAGAAATAATTCATTTAAAATTCAAAATTTTATTTAAAAGAATTTTTTATTTACCTAAATCTTTTCGTTCAAACATCAATGTATGTCTGTATTCAATTTAAAATTGAATGAGATTTTCTGAAGGCTCACTTTTTAAGTTTTTAAAATGGTTTTAGTTGATTGATTTCACTAATTTAGGTCTGATTTCTTAATTCATTTATATTTGTTGTAATAAATAGTACCACAGTTATTTTCGTATATTATTCTTTCTAGTGCTATTGTTTTTATCTGCCATTCTTTTGCTTGTTAAAAACTTAGAGATGCTAGCAAAGATCTAGAATACTCTACTATATTTTATTTCTAAATTGAGAACTTCTTCACACATAAATGTAGCACTAAATATTTGAACCTAGTTCGTCCATACTTACCCATCCAGTCTCAAAAATCCCATCCATTTCTCAAAGTTGAAACTAAACAAAGGTCTATCAGTTATGCCATTAATAGAGTTTAGAATGAGCTGTGTAAAAGTGCAATATAAAATGGCTTTTTTGTGTGCTGCATACTATATTGTAACATACTTGAATAAAAGCATTTTCTTTGAAATATTTCTGTTTCGTTTTAATAGTAAACAAATACATTGCATTTATTTTTAACCGACTTCCCTGAAGAAGGAGGTTATACATTCATATTGTATGTATGTCTTTTTTTATTTTTGTTTGTTTGTCCAAACATAACTTCTCACCAAATGAACCGATTATCATGATTCTGTTTTTAATCGATCGAGGGTGGTTTTCCATAGGTCTCGGTACCTTCGTTTGACCGTATTCGATAATTAGAAAAAGTTATGGGCGGAAATACAGTCATTTTTTTTTGTTTTCTCAACCACAACTTTTGATTAAATGAACCAATTTTAATGATTTTTTAAATCAATAGTTTAACTTAAATATCGTACATCGATTTGACTGCAATTGTTCTTTAGAAACTATGTTATGAATGAAAAAAGTAAGCTTTTCTTTTAATTGGAAAGGCAAACATTGATATTGCTTAGGTGAGTAAATGATTAGGCAATAAATAGAAAACTCATTGTTAAAAACAGTTTGCTGCCACTAAGCAGTAGTATTAAAAGCACTTATAATAAGAGTGAAATTATAATAGATTAAATCTTTTGTAATCGTAATCATGAATCAATTAAATATAATTGACCCAGAGTTTGCAACAGTTCAAATGTAAATGGCGTACTGATACTTAGAATATTTTGCGCCAGCTTCAAAAATTGTTTAAAAGTCGTATCGATGTTGTTGAAGAATTAATTTATTTGTCATCTTTTACGCAATATTTTGGTTTGAAGTCGGTTCCTTTTTGTATTTTTTTTTTTTTTTTTTTATATATATATCTTAAATTTTTTGTGCAATTTCCTAACATAAAGGGGAAACGAATTAAAATGTCAACAATTTTTAGAAGCAGTATATGTGAGCAGTAAACATTTTCAAGAATCAAACTTTCGACGTTGAATTTCTTACGGAAGAAAACGTTTTGTTTCAGAATAATGAAAGAAACTGCAACAACCCAACAGAAAATCAAACAAATTTTAAAAATTAAAATGATGACCCGCCTCTTGTGGGTTCCCCCGATTAAGTTGCAATTACACAGTGTGTCAAAGAATTTCTAAGTCTAGGTTTATAAAATAAAATTAAAACTAGTAACTATATTTTTAAAAGTATTTTTATTCAAAATAAGCTGTATCGGCTTCAATACATTTGTTGCAGTGGTTTAACAACGATTCCGATGCCTGTTCTATACACTGGGACTGCCTCCAAAGCTCGCGTCGAAGCTGTTTGTATACAGGCCATGTCATCGAAGTTTAAAAAAAAAAAAAAAAATGGTAAACAAGTGAACTGAGGTTTTGGCAGTGGATCAGCTGATAGTTACGGAGTTTTACGCATGCTCGGTAACACAGATAGTGGCACTGTAAGCTTAGTTCCAGCTGTAGTCTTAAAAATTCTTCGACACACTGTACAAACAGCTTCGAAGCGAGCTTTGGAGACAGTCCCACAATGTGAGCTGGCACAGGCGTTCGAATCGCTGTTAAACCGCTGTAACAAATGTATTGAAGCCGAAAAAGCTTTTTTCGAATAAAACTGCTTAAAAAAATATTACTAGTTTTTATTTTATTTTATGAACGTAGTCTTAAAAATTCTTTGCCACGTTGTATTTCTTTAAATGAATAATGAACACGTTATAATACACTTGTTTTTAATTTAATCGATGAGTCAAGTGATCTGTGACTAAAGTTTCTTCGTGCTTGATTTCATCATCAGTTTGTTGGGAGTTTTCGGGGGGTGTTGACCAATTGATATCGAATTTCCTGTAAGTTGAACCTAAAAGTGACAAGGGAATTTACATTTGTTTGGTCTTAGTGAGTCAAGTAATGAGCAAAACAGCGTTGTCGTATGTCTAGCATTAATATTCAAAGCATCAAGTGCTTCACTCAGAGTATTTGCGTTCCAAAGTTCACTAATTTATGCATTCGTAAAGGGTAACATGTGACTCAGAAATGCAATATTTGGTTTACTCATTAATTGCTTCTGCACAGAAGAAGAAAACAGGAAAAAAAGAAAAGAAAAATTTTAATTTTTTAATAAGATTTCTTTGAAGAATAACCTCTGCTTTTCTTTCTTTGGGATGACGAGCAAAATATTTCGTAATTTTAAGAAATAATACTATTTCAGGGGAAAAAATTACTTCCGGTATTCATATTACAGTACTTTCATGTAAGCACTTGATTTTTTTATATTCTTAAGTAAATATTGGGGGGGGGGGGGAGTGTTCATCCAATATTTAATTTATATTTTAAATTCTTGTGCCATTCCTTTTCCGAAAATTTTTTTGCACTGAGAGTCGATGATAGTTGCGAATTCAATAAAAAAAAGTAGAAAAATATCAATAAATTTCTTTTGGAGTTGAATGGAAATGGAAACAAAAAAGTTTTGCTTGGGCAAATCATACAAAAGCGAAATATCGGGATGAGAAACACAACTTACGGAAGTGATGTTCCTTTTCGTACAATAAGGGGACATTTTGCTGCAAACTAACTGAAGTCTTCATTAATAACATTTGTTTCTTTAAAAGATAACAAGAATATATAGTATGGTTGGCAGATTAATATAATTTCTGTAGAAGAATTGTCGATAAAATGAGGACCAAACATGCTTGGGAACTAAACAGCTTCAGTTGTCATCTACTACCAGAAAAGCCAAAAAACAAGCTAAAGTTGACCAATTTATATTACTATAATGTTTTGTTTAATTAATAATTTTCTATTATATAAGCATATTAAATTTTAATTATTAACTATCAACAAATTCATTATTATTTTATTTGTGGTTATAATTTGTAAATTAAGAATCATTTGGTTGGGGTATGATTTAAGTTTACTATGCATTACTAGGAAAAAGTTCCATTCTATTTTAATTATGAATGTGTGTGTGTATAGATATATTGCACCTGCTGCTGAATTGCAAATTACTGCTCACAAATTTCAATTTATCACAATTTGCGCTGCTAGCAAACTGCTCCTAAATGGAAATTTGACAATCTCCCAAAGTGCTCCTAAATATAAATTTGACATGCTTCCAAACTGCTCCTAAATGTAATTTGGGCTGCTCCCAAACTGTTCCAAAAATTGAATTTTGTTTTTCAACCCTTGCCGTACAGCCTACGGATATCTACATTTTATCCTTTTCTATTTTTATTTACCAGTATTGTTGATTGATTGAAAGAGTCAGAAAGAAAAAGAAAGCATTAGACCCTTAATTGATCAATGTTTTAAGAACACACGAAAAAGAACACAAGAAAAGCATATTTTTTGTTTCATACAATTAAATTACAAAGTGGGCATAAAAGGAAAATGAAAACGCTTTTTAAAATAAAATTTCCATAAATAATGAATTTAAACATTTTTTTTAATATAAATTTTGAATACAAAATATGGTAAAAAAACCTAAATGTTTGCTTTTTTACCATAGAAGACTTACAACAATGAAGACTGTTTTACAAATATCAGAATCGGCTATCTGAAAACAAAATTGAAAATTAAAAATTTTTAATGTGGTGGTAAAAAAAATTATATACTCTGTAACTGCAAAAAGCAAACATTTAGGGGAAATAGTTCTTAAAACAAACAAAAGTTAAAGTTCTTTATTTAGAAAAATTACATTTTAAAAAAAAGCTTTCATTTTCCTTTCATACCGAGTTTAAGGGATCATTCATAAATGATGTCACGCTTCGAGGGGGGGAGGGGGGTTCGTAAAATTGTGACAAGGGGAGATGAGGGGGTAACAAGAAGTGTGACATCATGCATTATGCACCATAGCGTGACAAAGGGGGGTGGAGGGGGTCCGCTGAAGTGTGACATATTGTGACAAAGGGGGGGGGGAGTGGAGTCAAATATATGGGGAAAAGTGACGTCATTTATAAACGGCCCCTAATGCTTAATTGTATGCAAAAAAAAAAAAAAAAACGGCGGGGGTGTCTTTTCCATAAATATTTGCTACAAAACATTTCCCAGTTAAGGGGTTACTATAAAGATATATACAGTAAAACCCCTCCTAACGGACAACCCTCAAATGCGGTCGGTTTTCCATTTCCAGACAACAAAGCATTGAGTTCAAGGCACTAAAATGCTCTCTTGAATGAACACCTTCAATTACGGACGCCGACACTCTTTTGAGGTAAAATGTATTGATAGAATTCTGACAACGGGCACTACTTCGGGGGGAAAAAGTGAAATTCGATAATTTAATAATTAAATGTCAGGAAATCAAAATTTGTAGCAAATTATGCAAGTAGTTAAAAAAGTAGATTAATTTTACCTTGTATGCAAGAATATTTAAGCTTTACAAAGAAAAATCCTCGACATGCTTCTTTTCTTTTATTTTAAATGTTTTACTATTGTCTTATTCGGTCCCGAACTATACTGACAAATTATGCATCGTTATAGCACTATTTAAAAAAATGTTCTTAGTAGGGTAACAGCTCTTCCACAAACCAACGATGTGACAGTAAGAGCTATTAGTATTTCAAGTGTTCACATAATAGAAGCTGTCAATGCCAATCGTCTGCGTCATACTCTTAAGTTTAAAAAGAAGTAATTATTTTTCTTGTAATAATAATAATTGCAATAAGTGTAAATAATTGTAATAATAAAGAAATAAGGGATCTGGAGCGGAACCACTTGTGGTCATAGCACAAAGTTACAGATTACAAAAAAGTTGATTTATTTTTACACTTTGTAAATCAATAAAATATTATAACGTGTGTGCACTATGCAACCAAAATATTGTGTAAAAGAGAAGGAAAAATGCGCACATATTTGTTTATACACTATTGGAAATTTCATCATGAAATTACGGTTAAATGACCGGCAGCTGTCTGTCCATCTAATTCACCGTTAAATTTATGGTTTGGAACATTTTTCTATCTTTACCGGACCTAACCATTTCCAATCAACTTGGTTAAAAAGCCATGAATACGAAAGTTTAAGGTTTTATAACCATTTAAAAATGGTTTCAAAACAAAATTTTACCGTTTTTGAACCATTTCGAGGCGTAGAAACCGTAAACGAAGCTTGCAGGAATCGAACCCGGATGTACGGTATACCAACCTTGCTCTCTTGCCATTCGGCCATCTACACCACTTGAAGTGGCCGTTCATTTATCAATAAATCTTTTTTCCAACAGGCAAACTGCCTTAAAATTGAGATTTCAGTTTTTGGTTGGATCCAAAGTTATTTTTAGTCTAAACTTATTGTATATTGACGAATGACTTTGGATCCAATCAAAAACTGAAATCTCAATTTTAAGGCAGTTTGCCTGTTGGAAAAAAAGATTAACGATTGTATATTGACGAAAATCATTTTTTTTTTTTTTTCTGCAAAAATTAAAATACAAACAAGTTTCAGCAGCTCAAATGAAGGGTTCGCTTATTCGCAAACAGTTCGGGATTCCGATGTCTCCAATTTTTGATTTACGTGTGTATGTGTTTCTATTCAGCATCCACTGCTTAAGCCACTTTTTTTTTCTTCTTCTTTATATACAGATGCAGATTTTAACTGATAAATCCGCATTCCTATTTTAAAACAACGTACGACCGGTAAGGTTTCGCAATCAAGATGGACGCCCGATTATTATTGAGCGCTTGAAAATGACGGTTAGTTAAACGTTCTTTAGGATAAACAGAGAATAAACGAATTGTTTTGCAATCAGCTGTTTGAGTACCATCTTTTTATATTCAACTGTTGTAATTAAATATGGTAAAATAACAATCAAATAAATGGTTATTTTACTATTTTCTTACGGAAATTTTTAACAGTGTACTTTAATAAGTTATATACGATTTTTCTTTTAAAATCGAAATTGCCATGAAAAGCTTAAAAAAATCTTTCCCAACTTTTGAAAACAATGAAGATTTTTCTTGAATTACTGTTTTAATTCAATTTTTTTTCTTAATTCTTATACAAATGCTTTATTTAAAAAAAATTCTGCAAATACAAAATCATGCAAAAAATCTATAACCGATTTTTTTTATAACGAAAATCGCACTGAGCTTAAACTTCTGAAATTATACTTCATTTTTCAATAAACTTAGAATTTGTACCCAATTAAGTCATGATGGATTTCAGAAAATTCTTCAGCAATTAGAAATAAACTTAAAAACTGAAGCAATACTTTTATGAACAAGATAGAAATTGCTTCTTCTTCAAAAGGAAACTGAAATAATTTTTGAAAATTTTAAGTTTTGCTTCTTTTTTTTCGAAAGGCAACATACATCTAGATCAAATTTTTAGAAGTTATTCTGCGGGTAACCTTTTATTTTCCAGTTTTTATCTCAGTGGTACAATATGTCGTTAATGTTATTTTTTCCCCAGATCAGCCAAATAGAAGAATTTTTCCATTGAAAAATAAAATAAAATCCATTCTTTGTTAAGCATTTCACACATAAATTTAATCATCCTGAAATCAATAATATTTAATTTACATAATGCATAATGTTTCATTCATTACAAAATGGAAATCAATAACCTTTAAATAGAGTGTTCGGCTTCAAATTTGCGTAATTATGCAATGTCAGCGTAATACATCGTGTTTACACTCCTAAATCATCTAAACTCTGGCATACTCGTTCCATCTCCCTCTGATGATACATAAGTTTCATGTGCAGTACCTTTAGACAAAATTCATGATATAGATGCAACATATGTGAACGATCCTAGTATTGATGAACGTAAACATTTCATTCAGTCTGAAGGAAATGATTTAGGTAGAAATTTAAGAGGACCTTTTGACAATTTTTTTTTATTTAAGAACTTTTACCTATTTCATTTGTATAATATAAAGTGCTATTGTGCAACGAAATGATTTTCAAGTGAAAAATCAAAATTCAACTAACAGAAAATTTTAAAATTTAATTTTATTAAAATAATTTAACGATTTTAAATTTCCTTCTTCATTTCTTGACTTTTTTTTACCAAATTTTTTAAAAGTATTTATTATAGTATGGTTTACAATTTTAGGGATGGGTTTTGCTATTAATTAATTAGTTTTTGAGAAAAAAGTTTTTAAAGTTACATCGATGGTAGAACACAGAAAAATATTTTTTGTTACATTTTCATTTTTAATTTTTTTTAAATATATAGCAAAACCCATCCCTAATTTTATCAAGCACATCATATTGAACACACAGAAAAAATTTCATGTTGCTACATGAATATATGTAGAAGTTTTAGCATTTTATGTACTACAATATTGCGAAAAAACACAAACCGAGAAAACGCAGTTTAAAGAATACAAAACCCTACTAAAGCATCCGTAATATTTGAATTCTCTTACTTCTTAACATTTATATTGGTTGTATCGCTGCAAAACTTCGCTCAGATATACTATGAGAGTCAAACCATATTTTAAGCAAAAAATTGATATTGGTATTTTTATCGATTTTCTACATTTGAAAGGTGCCAAGTCCCCTTAAAGGTTCTTTGGATTCGTCCCAACTGCAAGTTAAAGTTTAATTAATACTCTCCGATGCATATGCGCACAGCATTTTATAACTAAAATAAAACAATTTTCGGGAAAAAATAGAACCGACTTCACACTATAAATTGCGCTAAAAAGTAAAAAATAAAATTATTCTTTAAACAACTTCGATACGACTTTTAAACATAATTTTTGTAAGTCGGTGCAAAATTATTATGAGTCTAATTATCATTACGCCATGTCTTATTTTACACTGAAACTGTTGCAAACTTTACTACGCATTTATATTTGTAATTGATTCATAGTTACAAAAGAAATCATGCATCAAAATCCATCACAATTTTGCACCGACTTCAAAAATACAATATCTTCAATACGAATATCTTCAATACGACTTGTTTAAAAGTCGTATTGAAGTTGTTTAAAGAATAATTTTATTTTTTACTTTTTAGCGCAATTTATAGTTTGAAGTCGGTTCTATTTTTTCCCAAAAAATATTTTATTTTATTCTTTTTAGTGTAAATACATTTTTATATAAATACTCTATTTTAAAAAAATACATATCAAAGGGGAAACCTTCTTTGAGGGAATGACACTAATAACGTTTGTATAAAAATTTCGTTTTGAAATCGATTTTAAAGGGTCACTAGAGCAAACAAAACTGATTTGATTTAAGCCTTCAGTCTACTTCTTGTTATAATTGCTTTTAATATTACGATCTTAATGGCAACAAACTATTTTTTAACAATGAGTTTCATGTTTATTAACGATTTTCCCAATAAAGAAAAATCAAGCCTAGCCTTTTCAATTAAAATGAAAAAATACTTATTTTTCACCCATAACGTTTTTTCTAAAAAACAAATGTAGTCGAGTTGATGTTCGATATTTGAGTTAGGCGACCCTCTATCGATTAGAGAAAAAATCGTCAAAATCGGTTCATTTAGTCAAAAGTTATGGATGAAAAAGCAATAAAATGACCACATTTCTGCGCGTAACTTTTTTTCTAATTATCGAATATGGTCAAACGAAAGTACGGGACCTATGGGAAACCACCCTCGATCGATTAAAAAAAAAATCATGAAAATCGGTTCATCCGGTAAGAAGTTATGAGTGGACTAACAAACAAAAATAAAAAAAACGACATACATACAATATGAATGTACAACCTCCTTCCTTTGTGAAGTCTGTTAAATTACATTTTTTCATCCGTTTCTGTTTTGGAAAATTATAATAAAGTAAAAAGTTTTATTAATAAAGTAAAAATAACAACAAAACACTTATTTACTTTTTAATATTAATTAACAACATCAGTAAAGAGTTGTAGCAGCAGAATTTGTTTAAGAAAAAAGATGCATCTACTTTTTCCCTCAAACCAGCATACTTAAAGAAAAAAAAGAATACCAAAACTATAGCGAAATCAATTCTATTCAAACAGGGATCATATAATTCAGTTTGTTAAATCTCGATAGATTGATGGGGAGAAAGTTCATCGGTGGAATCAAGCAAACTGAGAATCAGTTTCATCTTAAATGACATATCTTGCAGTTATCGTTTTCTTTGCCTTCAAAATTTCTGAAGTAAAGACTTGGCCAATATATCAGGAGTTGTATTGAAAATTGGACCAAAATATTCAGTATTTTCAACTGAAGGCCACCGGGTACGACAGCCCCGAGAAGTACTAGTGTCTTGCAAGATTTTTCATCATTCTAATATTATTACAGGGATACTTTATCCCAGGGATCAGGAATACAAGAAAAGACTCCTGAACAGACCCCTGTGTCAAACATAAGAACCGGATATCCGATGCGGCCCTAAAAGTGACATTGGAACTTAACTGACTGTTATTATGATTGAAACATATTAGCCAGTAAAAGGGAGAGGGGCAACGAGTAATTCTGAAGATTCAACGGTTCTTCTCTGCTTTTTTGCTTGGATGACAAACAAGTGAGTCAACTGTCTCACTGCTAAACATTTTGAAAGTAATAATTATAACAATTAAAATGACAGCAGATGGGATGATTTTGCATTCAAACATAAGAATCAGAATGTAGAGGCGTAGCTGGAGGGTGCAAGGAGGGACAGCTGTCCCCGGGCGCAGCGTCAAAGGGCGCCAAATTAATGCAAATTTATTTTATTTTCAAATGCGAAAAGAAAATTATTTGAACTGAAGAGGTGTGAATATGTTCCACAAAAAAGAGGGAGCACCACAAATCGGAAATGAGCAATGTAGCTAAGGAGTGCGTGGGAAATAAGACAAATAATTTTGCAAAGCCAAAATGTCCAATTTTTTCCCTTAAAAGTGAATGCTCGCCAATAAAAATGAAATTTAAAAGGGCTGCTTTTTAGAGCTATTTATCATTTAGGAAGTAAAAAAGTTTTTTTTAAATTTCCTTTATGGGCGCCTTTAGGCCCCCAGTGGCACGAGGGGCGGGGCGGAAAATCTTCAGTTGTCCCCGGGTGCTGAAAACCCTAGCTACGCATCTGTCAGAATGTATGGGACAGCTTAATAAAGAATAGGCAATTATTTGCAAACAACAGAAGATTAGAAGTTCCCTGAGCCTAGAGTGTTTGTGGTTAACATAGGTTTCTATGTTACATACAACATCACGCAGTTTCAGTAACTATCGATGTGCACATATGCAAGAAGGAGAAGTCAACAAAATAAATAGCATGCGAATAGTATACAAGATTTCAACATGCCCATGTGTATACTAATTCCTTTGGCAGACTTGAGTATTAATTGCATTAGCTCCCCAATCGTATATGAATAAGGAGCCATGTCAGTTTTCTGAACAGCTCCTTCGGGTCGCGAATCTTTTCCCAAAGAAAAACCCAGACCTGAGAAAAATTTTGAATAGCAAGGAAGGCAATTTTATAGTGTTTTCACTCTTGTCTACTCATATATGATAAGTTTCTTTTTTTTTTTTTTACTTCCAAATTTACCATTTTAAACTTGCAGTAAAGAACAGGAGCAGAGAGGGCGTCAACCTTGAGTGGGAGGGGGTTGATCCCCACAAGGGGGAGGTTCAGTTTCGTACTTAATTTTGAGGTTTTTGCAACATTCGGAAATTCGATATCTTGTGATGACTTTTAAGGAAACACAAACATTTAAAGAGGGGCTGCAGTGTTGGTTGTATTAGGGGCCCCTTTATAAATGATGTCATGCTTTTTTCCCATATATTTGGCCCCCCTCTGTCCCCACATGTCACACTTCAGCGGATCCCCTCCCCCCCCCCTTTGTCACAAATCAAGCTATGCTGCATAATGCATGTCACACTTCTTGTTACCCCCTCTCCTTGTCACAATTTCACGAACCCCCCTTCTCCTCTAGAAGCGTGACATCATTTATGAATGATCCCCATTAGTAGGGTAAAGTTTCCTGATATGATTTCCGTGTCAAGTCAACAATGATTCGACATCATCATTCCAGATTTTTCTGAAATTTGGTACAGAGGTAGTGTTTATATAGATATAAAAACATACTAATCTCCTAAAAAAATATCAACCAGTATAGGAAATACAGCACTCTAAAAGTTTCAAAAATCAGTCAAAACACTTAAAAGACCCAATTTTTGAATCGATGTAGAATCTTTCCCCAGTGGCTGAGTGATAGCCTTCTGTACTGCCATGCCACAGGTCCGGTTTTCGATTCCCGATCTGGGCAGGGTCAACTCAGTCTTTCATCCCTGCAGATAAAATGAGGACCAAGCATGCTTGGGAAATCAACACTGGAAGTTCCCCGTCAGGCCGACCACTTGACCGGAACTTCTGCTTCTGCACCCCAGGGCCCTCGGTCGCGAAAACTGGAATGGGCACAGTAGGCCATGGCCCCCAAAAGGGCTGGCGTGCCACTGAGTTTACTTTTTTACTAGAATCTTTTCTAATTGGGATAGACACCTGAAACAAGTGCCATTGTGCAGTATTTTTATGAGTTTTTTAATGATATGCAACACAATTAGGTACGGGAAAAAAAATATTTTTTTTTTTTTTTTTTTTTTTTTTTTTTTTTTTTTTTTTTTTTTTTTTTTTTTTTTTTTTTTTTTTTTTTTTTTTTTTTTTTTTTTTTTTTTTTTTTTTTTTTTTTTTTTTTTTTTTTTTTTTTTTTTTTTTTTTTTTTTTTTTTTTTTTTTTTTTTTTTTTTTTTTTTTTTTTTTTTTTTTTTTTTTTTTTTTTTTTTTTTTTTTTTTTTTTTTTTTTTTTTTTTTTTTTTTTTTTTTTTTTTTTTTTTTTTTTTTTTTTTTTTTTTTTTTTTTTTTTTTTTTTTTTTTTTTTTTTTTTTTTTTTTTTTTTTTTTTTTTTTTTTTTTTTTTTTTTTTTTTTTTTTTTTTTTTTTTTTTTTTTTTTTTTTTTTTTTTTTTTTTTTTTTTTTTTTTTTTTTTTTTTTTTTTTTTTTTTTTTTTTTTATTTGGCATTGCATAAGTTTACCAAAATATCAAAATATGTCAATTACAAAATGAACAAAAAGTTATATGAATACAATGAATGAATACATTAAAACTCCTAATTAAAAGTAAAAAAAGAAGTAAAATTAAACATTTTGCAAGTGAATTCAGCAGCGAAATGATTGATACCATTTCCGTATGCTAAATTTAAAATAACTAACCAAAAATAAATAAAGAATATAAAAAGTGAAAAAAAAAAGTACCAAAGTAACACAAGTAGAAAATACTTTGCAAATATTGTGAATAAAAATTTAAAATATAATCTGCCCCTGCTGTAAAAGAAACTCAGAGGAGAAAAATTGCAATAATAATAGCAGACACATGTTTTGGTGCTACAAGGAACACTTGTTCCTTGCAAAAGAAGCGAGTTTGTGAATGAAACAAATATAAATGTGTAAGAGAATTCATAAATTCTTCAACTAAATCCATTCTTGTCTCTCCTCACAAAAGGCTTTAGAACAATTGAATATTTACACGGATGGAATTTCAGTTAGTGTTTACCCTTAATAGGTCTATAGAAGAGCTAAAAGAATGTCATTAAACAAAAGCACAAGAATACGGTTCCTTACAAGTAAGAATTCATAGATATTCTGGAGACTGTTCCTTAGGTTGGTTTTATGGCAGCTGCAACAAAAACAGATTTATTTTTGCTGGCTTTCTGTGCATGAGTCATTGATTGCATACTAATTCATTAGCTGCCATTAATTCCACCATTAAGCAGTATTTTCACCCAGAAGACCTTGACTTGGTGCTTGCGCTGTCATATAAAAAAGAAACCGTGAGCAGCAATGTGGACGAATGTGAAGTACTTTTGTCGGTCGTAGTCGTCAAGGAACCAATATGAGCATTAAAAGGGAGAACTTACATAAAGTTGTGACTCATTTCATTGGGGAAACTGCCTTGAAAGAAGTAAGAATTTTGTGGTTCGGTATTTTCAGCTATCCCGCCGAGACTGTGACGTAAAAAAGTATTTTGAAGCAAATGTACAATAATGCGATGTGCATGAGTCTAAATGAGTGCTTAATGGTTTGGAAAGGCGTGTTTAAGAAAACTTCCCAGAAATCCTTTTTTCAGAATATGTTTTTTAAGTGTCGGGAAAAGTTTGCCCTGACAAAATACCTTCCAAGGCATTTCACTTGAACAAAATAGAATGACTTTTCATATGTTTCATCATGTATGATTTGACAGAAAAACTTTTAGAACAATAGTCACACGAATATGGTTTTTCGCCAGTGTGGACTCTCCTATGTGTCTTTAATTGTGAACTTTGAGAAAATGCCTTTGCACAATATTCACACGAATATGGCTTTTCTCCGGTGTGGACTCTCATATGTGTCTTTAAAACTGATGCATCTGAAAATGACTTTGAGCAGCATTCACACAAGTATGGTTTTTCGCCTGTGTGGACTGTCAAATGTTTCCTTAAAGCTGTAGCATCTGAAAAAGTCTTTGAACAGCATTCACACGAATATGGTTTTTCTCCAGTGTGGACTCTCATATGTGTCTTTAAAGCTGAAGCATCTGAATATGACTTTGAGCAGCATTCACACCAGTATGGTTTTTCGCCGGTGTGGACTCTCAAATGCTGCTTCAAACCTGTAGCACCTGAAAATGTCTTTGAACAGCATTCACAGGAATATGGTTTTTCTCCAGTGTGGATTCTCATATGTAGCTTTAAAGCTGAAGCATCTGAATATGACTTTGAGCAGCATTCACACAAGTATGGTTTTTCGCCGGTGTGGACTCTAATGTGCTTCCTTAAAGCTGAAGCATCTGAAAATGTCTTTGAACAGCATTCACACAAATAAGGTTTTAAGCCTGTATGGACTCTCGAATGCCTCCTTAAAGATGAAGCCAATGAAAATGTCTTTGAGCACTGTTCACAGGAATATGATTTTTCGCCTGTGTGCACTCTCATATGCTGCTTCAAACAAGTAGCATATGAAAATGTCTTTGAACAGCATTCACAGGAATATGGCTTTTCTCCAGTGTGGACTCTCATATGTCTCTTTAAAATTGAAGCATCTGAAAATGTCTTTGAGCAGCATTCACACAAGTATGGTTTTTCGCCGGTGTGAATTCTCATATGTCTCTTAAAAGATGAAGCACCTGAAAATGACTTTGAGCAGCATTCGCACAAGTATGGCTTTTCGCCGGTGTGGACTCTCATATGTGCCTTCAAATCTGAACTTTGAGAAAATGCCTTTGCACAATATTCACACGAATATGGATTTTCGCCGGTGTGGACTCGCATGTGTTTCTTCAAAGCTGAAGCTTCTGAAAATGACTTTAAACACAGTTCACATGAATATGGCTTTTCGCCGGTGTGGATTCTTAAATGACTCTTCAAATGTGAAGACCGAGAAAATGACTTTGAACAGTGTTTGCAAGAATATGGTTTTTCGCCTGTGTGCACTCTCATATGTATTATTAAATCTGAAGTTTTAAAAAATGACTTTGAACATTGTTCACAGGAATACGGTTTTTCACCCGTGTGGACTCTCATATGCATCTTTAAACGGGAAAATAAATAAAATGCTTTTGAACAATGCTCACACCAATACTGTTTTTCACCATCAAGAATTTTTGAATTGTACGCCATTGTTGAACAGAATGAAAATACTTTTCTAAAATTAGAGGATGATGATCTTTTGCACGGAAGGATCCTCAAACGTTCTTTCTCTAATGATATCGTTTAAAACCCATTCAGTTGAAAATCACAGGAGCATAATATT
The DNA here is from genome assembly GCA_038502835.1 of Octonoba sinensis. Lineage (NCBI taxonomy): Eukaryota > Metazoa > Arthropoda > Arachnida > Araneae > Uloboridae > Octonoba > Octonoba sinensis. Next base: position 20,034,335 of record CM076601.1, on the reverse strand, counting down.
TTTCAAAAAGGAACTTATGTTGGTTAGTCCACAAATTATTAGTTAAAATGTTAAATAGCATGGTTCTGGAAATTTTAGTTCGCCTACTAAATCCAAAAAATGATCTCTGCAGAATACAAAATAAAACAAATTCCTGACTTTGGTAATTAGCTGTTTTTGAATATGCCAAGCATTTTCATGATAATCTCAAACACTTCCATTTTGGCAGTTTGTGTATGTGTGGTTATGATACTTTGCTTTTATAATGAAACTGTGATGAAGATCTTGTCACAAAATTCACAAAACATTTTTTCAAGAATGTGGTTTCTATAAGTAGGCAAATATTGTTTTTTTCTATAAAATTGTTTGTAGAGATACTCTTTCGCATCTTATTTTTGCTTTTCTTTTTTCTTTTTGGTCAGTGTAGAAAAACGGAGGGTACTGAAATGCTGCCAAGTGAATCTTTTTAGCTAAGTTGTACTTAATGAGAATTTTAATTTTTAACATAATTTAATTATTTTTTAAATTCCAATGAAACCTATTTTATTTCGTATAACTAAAACTCTAAAATTAAAAATGAGTCAGTGTTGCACAGAATTGCCTTACTGCATGGAAAGGAGAAGAAAAATAACAACATTTTAAACGCGTAGTGCTGATGACAACTGAAAACTGGTTGAATAGTCTATAGACTTCTCTTAGAAGGATTCGTGCAACATGCAAAGTTGGTTTCCTTTCTCTCAAAAACAAGGAAATGCATATTGTTCCATGGATCTTTAACACTTGTTAAATTCTTTTGATCAACACTTTGTCCAACAACCAAATTGAAAGATATGGGCTGCCCGAAGAAACTGACATTTATGAAAAGAGTACTTGCACACACAACAGTTTTTCTCTCTTGCCGTATCTTTTTTTGGGAACTAAAGTATACTAGGTACTACGTTATTTACAAGATTGGGCACACTGTACAACTTTCTTTCAATGATATTTAGATGAGTATATTTTTGTCTCAGCAAGAATGACCACATTTTCAAATTTAAATGAATGAAAGGCTAGACATAATTACTTTCTGCATTCTGAAAAACGAGTTTGAGCTCTTAGCATCTACCACTTCAGCATATAGCAATTTCAGACCTTTGCTTTTTGTTGATTGGCCTAATTCTGGAACTTGCAACTCTTCATTTTAAATCTTAAAATTTTAGAAACATGTCCTAGGATTGTATTTCTTGAAACCTTCAGATCTATAAACTTCCTTGGATGTATGAGCATATGAACCTTTGCATAGTTAGAGGTTGATATGGTGCATGTTGAAGTTTGATGCCACACAGTTTGTATAATTGCTGAAAATAATGAAAAGAATTAGTGAACATGAAAAATTACTTTCATCATGAGAAACAAAATATTGGCACCCAAATAAAATATCTTCATAACAAAAACTGGATGATGATGTCTACAAAAATAAAACAATCATTAGTTCTACAACCACACACACATAGTTAGAGAGATGAATATCATGATAAGCACTTTTCAGAGGTTCCAGCCAGAATTTTCACGGTACAAAGTCAGTTTTTCAGGTTTGATTTTTGTCACATTTTCAAGATGTCAACTCCCGAGTACCCTATTTGCTCATAAAAAATGCAAAATAAGGGATTTTTTCAGGTAAAATGAAATTTAAGTACATACTAATACAACATATTCTTGAAATTGATGCATTGTCTAAATGTTAGATCCATTTTATTTATAAAATATTTTTAACTTATGGCACCTATGCTAAAGATTATTATATTTACTTAAATAAGTCCAAATCTCTCTCTCTCTCTATCTTTCTGTCTTTTATCATCTGTATAACAAAACGTTCTCTAGTAAAGTCTTTTTCCCTTCTTCTTGTATTATAAATGAACAAAAAAATGAAAATCGATTTTTTTTTTAAGGTGTCATTTTTGTTAAACTCATTTTTAGCCACAAGGATTTGAATGAGAAAGAAAACCAATTTTACAGGCACTTTTCTCCTCCATCCTTACCCTGTTAGTGCGAGGCCTGCCAACTCTGGCCTTGTAGTGTTACGAGCACTGGGACTAGTAATGAGCAACTTCATTTTTGGATAATTTCGCACCTTTACCCCTGAAAGTGGAACCAGAAGATATTGATTGCCACCCCACAACTTTTCAGCCCTCATGCAAAAACAATTTCCAAAAATGTTTTTTACGCTCCGCCCAAATATGTATACAAAAATTTTACAAAGTAACAAAAATTTTAATAATTAACACAAATAAAAATAAACATGAATTCAGCATTCCACTGTTTGACAATTGAGAGCTCAAACATCCTAACAAGCAAAGCATGTCATTTAAAAAATTTCAAATCAAGATTTCACTAAAAATAAAAGCAATTTTTTTTTTTTTTTTTGCCTTTTAACAGTTCTTAATAAACATCAATAGCAAAAAAATTTCAATTCTAACAGCTGATGCAAAAAGATGGTATTTTTTAAAAATGAAGGTATCAAAATATAGAAAAAAATAAAAGAAATTCTACAAGTAAAATAACATTAGGATTGTATTTTAATAGGGGTATAGTGATCAATATGAATAAAATCGGCATTAGTATAGGAAATTTGAAGTAAATTAACACCAATGAAAATAAAATCACCAATTTTCGCTGATTTTTGAAATTTTGAAGATATTGAATTTCCGGTGTTAAGATGTGAAAAAATACAGAAATTCCGGTGCATATCCGGAACACAATCACCCTTGAATTGAAAATGGAGCATTCTCAATGTATGTATAGTACCCAAACCAAGTCTATATATTGCATGCTCAATGTACGCACTGCATCCAAACCTGCTTAGAGCCATGTTACTTAGCCGCTCTGCTTAGTAGCTGGGAGCATTCCCAATGTAATCAGAAACATTAGCAGTTGTCTTTTAGTTGTCTATACTTTTCAAAGTTCTCCAAATTAATGCATTATTGTTTAAAAGAGCTTTATACCCTCTACGTAGTTGAAAACTGTTAGATTTTTTTTACATAAAAAATAAATAAAAAGAAAAAGAAATAAAATCTTTTAACCTTACTAATATATTTTTTCAAACATATGTAAAAACTCATTCATTAAAAATTAGTAATAACAAAAATACATTAATAAATAAAAAGTAAACCAAATTAATTAATTGATCATTCAAATAGAAAACAAAATATGCTGCTATGAGGTAGAACATGTTTCCGAACACTAAAGAAATTGAAATATTTAAGAGATGCAAAAGGATTGAAATCTCAAACAAGGGAAACCATTTTCTGCGAAATGACAGCCACTCATCCAAAAAAGTTCATGATTGGTTATCCAGTTGACTTTGAAGAAAGGAATCACAGGATGCGAATTGAAATTGCCGAGAAAACAACATTCAGGACACTCAAAAAAGGAACTCAAACGGGGAAAAAAGGAGCATCTTTAAAAAAAAGGCAAAAAAGGAGCCCTACGACTTCTGATAGAATAATACATTACAAAAATATTAGAAATAGAATATTAATCGAAATTTTAGAATAGCTTCTTATTACAAATTTATTTAGATTCAATACAATTTAAACGATTTATTTTCCAAGGTTTTTACTAAGAATTCAAAAGTTCACTTGACATTGCTATATGAATTAAATATTCCCAATCATTTGCCTTTTTTTTTAAATAGTAATCTTTTGTGTATTTTAAAGCACCTTATAAATTTTTTATGCTTTTTCAGCACCTTAACAAGTTCTCTGCTCAAAATTTTAAAAGAACGCTATTCGTCAAAAGAATCGCTGAAAATAAAGATGCGCCTGACAGACCAACTGGTCAACGCGAGGGATCAATACTAAATTTTACTAGAATAATATTGATCTACTTCAAAATCACTTTGTTAATCTTCCTTATCTTGCCTTGAACAAAAGACTTTTGTGTTTGTAATGTAAAATATAAGCTAGAAAAAAATTAATGAATTTAGTTTGCGAGTTTCAGTATTCTGAGTTATTTTAAACTAATTCTTAATATTAAAATTGAAATTTTATGTGAGTAATATACTTGAATCTGTAATATAGGATATCATATTTATTAAAATAAAGTATTGTGCTTAGTGGTTTTGCATACTGACACACATTTGACTATAGAAGAAAAATTCGATTCCTCTCACAACCTGGATTTAATTTCCTTCTCCTTTTGTGTACTTTTCTCCACCAGACCCCTAACTGTTAGCCGAGGCCTTAGGATCGCTTGCTCACTGGGCGAGCTAGTGGGGTCCATGAATTTTACAGGCACGTATCCCCAAGTGTACACTGTACATGGTGGGTCTTCAGCGGGTATCCAACATGCGACCTTCCAGGCGGAACTCCAATGTGCTAATCACTAGGCTACCACGACCTCTACTTTTGTGTACTAGCTATAATATTAGGTGAGGATTTAATAAGAGTCTCTCACAAAGTTAAGTACACAGACCAGAAAGTGGTATTGAGTATTGCATAAATATTAAATCTCAAAAAAAAAATTTCAAGAAACATGGTTTTAATTTTAAAAAAAGCTAAAATGCAGTAATAGTGTTCGAAAGCCGCGTAAGCTTTCGTGACAAATCAAATTAAACTACATCGTTGCATTATCCAAACAAAGCCATCGTTGCCATTCGACAAATAATTCTGATAATTTCCACAGAGCCAAAGTTATTATTTTTTTCCCCAGTTAACGTTATAATAAATTATAAAATGGGTGGAATATTGTATTGTCATCAGAAGATAAGATTGTGTGCAAAGTTTGAAGATAATTTATGGAGTAATAGGGGGTCGAAAATCGCATAACAAACTTCCGTGACTAATCAAGTTAAATAACACCGTGTAAAAATACACTAGGCAAGGATTTAATAAGAGAGTCTCTTAAAACTAAGCACACAAACCCAAAACTGGTAATAGTATTGTAAAATACATTCTGGTTGTGTAACAACACAATTCTGAATCTTATTTTAAATAAACTGCATTAAATAAAAATATCTGAGCTTTTTTTTTATACAAATTAAAAATTGCAACATGAATTAACATTGTATAGGTACAAATTGTAAATAGTATTGTATGTAATTTAAAAAGGAAGGTAAAGACCAGATTTTAAAAAAAGACTCGTATTTTTTAAAGCCGTGATCGTTTAAAGTGTGATCGTTTCTTTAAAAAAGCTGGCTTTTTTGAAGCCCTGGAAAGGACATTTGACTAATGGTACAATATGTGCAATCAGTAACTTCACCAAGATGAGGGGCACTCCGGGTGACATCCGTTTAGGGGGTGCTGGAGATAACATCCAAAATCGAAAATAAGATGAAGAGTTTTTGAAAGATACATATGCTTGAATTACACAACTTTACTCATGCTATTTCAACATATGATCTGACAATATATGTAGTTTACTGAAGGTTACAACAAATAAAATACAATTTCTTCAGATTTTATTCATTTATTTTGTACTAAAAATATAAAATAACAAACTACAAAAGTACAAGTTTAGGTAACATAAGTTTTTTTTGGGGGGATGACATATAAATTACTGCCCCGGCTGACACCCATGCTAGGAGCATGGTAACTAGCAAATTCCAGCTAATGTTTCCAATTAAACATTTAAGTTTCCCCCTCCATTTTAAAATATTTTTTATTTTAAAAGTAATTAAAAGATCAAACAGTTAAGTGCTAACCAATTCTGATTTATTAATTAACTAGCTGACGTGCTCGCCTTGCACGGGTTATCCCGAATACTACATTAGTCACTGGAGGAGAAAATAAGGAAAATCACATGTCAGATATGCAGCATTCTCTCCCAAAAAAAGTGGAAAAATTTACTTTAAACTTCCCATTTACGATTTAATCCATTCAAATACTTTTTTCTAACAATGTCAACAATCTTCAAAAATTGTCATCAGAATAACGTTAGCTGTACCCCTAAAAACTTTGTCTGTTCAAAAGCAATAGTTCTAAAATAAAAGGTCCTTGAAACTCCCATTTTAATAAGAGTAACAGTACCTAAATAAAGTCACATTCTTTCCAAAACTCCAAATCAACTTAAGAACTATAATGTTCAAAAAATTAAATAAGCGTAAGGAAAACAATCCTCAAAAATTCCCATCATAATCAAGATATTAGTACTTTAAAATTACCATTGTATTTAATTCTACAGTTCTTATATAATGTCAACAGTCCCATATAATCAGTTTTGAACAACACAACAGTCTCTAAAAATAAAAATTTAAATGAGGGCAAAAGTTCCTCTAGAAATATCCCTTAGATTGAGGAAAACAGATCTGGTGAACTTCATAATTACATGAATGTTCTAAAAGTCAAAGTAAAGTGATGATTTTATCAAAGAAATAAATATTAAATCGCCAAAAAAGTGTCAGAATCAAACTAAAGATAAAGTAATTCAAAATCGTCTGCAGTTAATAAAATCGTCTGCAGTTAATAAAATAGTCTACAAAATATGCATTAAAATGAATTGTGTCATTCTCAGATAATGGTAAATTTTAGCTTTAAAAAAAAAAAAATTCTTTTTGTTTCAATTCTAAATTTTTTCATGCTAAAACAATTATTTATGCGCACTTATCTGGGAAAAAATCCCAGCAGAGATCATTTGCTTTAATTACACCTTTAATTAATCAATTATTTTTTATTGGGACATGGTAATGACCGGTGATCCATGGAAATAACTATAGGCTAAATAATTACACAAATAGTTAGATATTTTTGTGTAGAAGAATATGTGTTGAACTAAATTAAAATCATCTTCATTAGGTTAATTTAAAAATGCATTTACAATGAAAAGTTTAATTTCTTTTGGATTTACAACTACAGGCATGTCAAAGAAACAAATTACATATTAATCCTTTAATAGTTAAAATAACAATAGTATTTTAAAGTTATTTTTACTGCCTTTATTAGAATATATTTTAATTCTTCATATTTAAAAAAAAAAAGATTAAAATTTCTATTATTTCTAAAAGTAAAAAAAGGGCTAGAAAATAAGTTAAAAAGCAGCATGTTTGAAAAAAAAATACAATAGTATTGTATGAATTTAAATATTGAGTTCTTTATAAGAACTGAATTTCTGTAGATTAATAAGGGTCATTAGAAGATTAATGGAAGGATCTGGAAAATTTTTATAACAACAATAATAAATTTAAATGAAACTGCTTATTAGAATCCATAATAGCTTTCTTTATTTCATTAAGATCACTTTATATGTGAACAAATCAAAGCAAAAGTTTATAATACTTCAACTTAGTCTGCAGGATAAAAGAAAGGCAATTTTTCCTGTCAGAATAATTATGAATTTATTATAAAGTCAAAAACTCATTACCATGTCTTCAGAACACCATGGTAATGACATTTTTTAATATTAGTCCTACTTAAGGCAAAACTATAGCAATTAAAATCAAATAATATATTTATCCTAAATGTAGTCCTAAAACTGCCTATAAATCATTTTTAAAATTTTACTTAAATCACTTGATATTTCAGTAACAATACACATGGTAATGACACATAATAAACACACTGGTTAAAATTTTGGTAATAAAATAACAAAATGAAATGGTTGTTACTTATTTGAACCAAAGATGAATTGTCTGCCAGTAAGAGCATGTTGTCCTACATTGCTACTAGTTTGATAGTGTAAAAATAATCTGGTAGTGAGCTAGAGAAAAATAACTTCCACACCATGGTAATGACAATTACTTCTAGGGACAAATTTTAAGGGGAAAAAAGGAATATAATTTTACCCCTTTATGTGAAAAGATCCAAATATATTTAAAATAGAAATTAAATATACCTAGTTGGTTGTTGTCTATGTTTTTAAAGCTTTCCAATTTTTACAGTAGAGATTCAAATAATAAAATTTGCAGATAGGAACAACCCATGGTAATGACATTTACAACTTTAAAAAATTTTAAAACATTCAAATTTAAATTTTTTTAATATTTAAACTAGTGCACAAAATAGGGTTTGAATAGAAGTGTGTGTAAAAATTTTAAAATTCATGGTGGACTTAAATCAATTAGTATTTTTAAGCCAAGGACATGAAATTTACCATTATCAGAGAAAGACAGTTTTAGAATTTGTTTCGCTAAAAAAAAAACATGAATAAAGATAAAATAGGATTTTTTCAATCGTCTGTGCCACTCTAAAACAGTTATAGCTTCTGCCCTAATCAACTTAGAAGCACGGAATAAAGTTCATAAAATGCAGAAAATTCCATTCTTTCAAATGACATAAATCATGTAAATTTGGAAGCACTTCTTCGCCTAAAAATCAGCAAATTCCAGTAATTGCTTAAAATTGGAGTAAAAAAAGAACAAATTTGAATTTTAGGAAAAACTCTTCAAGTTGCACAAGGACCTGACTCGAGATACCTGTAACCAAAATTTCCTATTTCTAAACCGTTCCATCTCGCCAGGAGGTGACTGACAGACGGTCATAGATTAAAAAAAGAAATAAAATGCAAAAAAAGGCAGGGGGGGGGGGGGGAGAAAGAAAATTTATCTTAAACTTTGAAAAATAATAAGTTAGTGATTGAGGAAACACTGCAGGTTCCTCCTACTCTTTTATGTTGAAGTATTATTTCAGGGATATTCAGGTTTTAGCGCCAATTTGTTTTGTTCAATCCAACAGTGCTGAATAAACTAATAAGCAATGGTGTAGTTGAGGGAGGACCCAGGGGGACGGCGTCCCCCCATTTTTTAATTTTAACAAAAGCATCCCCCCACTTTTGGATTTCAATAACTTTGTTCGCATATGTAAGCGTCCCCCCCAACATTTTTTACAGGACTACACCACTGTTAATAAGTAAATATTTTTTTTTAATGTAAGATATGATGTAATATCAAAAAAAAAAAGTACAAAAATTGAAGAAATCCCCAAAAGAAGTTATTAAGAAATAATGCTCGCAGACGACACCGACATTACACTATTATGAATAGCAAAATCCCTGGACTTTAAACTTGTAATGTAAAAACAGACGGATAATGGCCTTATCAAGTCAGGACTTGCCTCTTGCAGGTTCATATTATATTTCTTCCTATGTCAAATGATATTGAACTTCGTATAGATGATGCTGTGACTCTTAAATATTTCAAAGTCTACTTTCTAAAAAGGACAAAATTTCTTTCTACCATAAAAATAGATTTTTATTTGTCGGTTGCATTTCATTTGAATACAGTCAAACGTGTTTCTATGGAATTTCTTGGGAAGGAAGAGAAATCTGAAATGAGGAGGTTTCCAGATATAGAGGTTTAAAGTTATAGTAAAGGGCAATCAGAACTAGTCGAAAAATTATTATATTCTTTAGATAAACTTTCTTTACAGTAATATTGCTGAAGATGTTGTTGTTCAATTTACTGGTTTAATTAGTTTTAGCAATCATATCGATAATGACTTTATACACGTAACTCGACAGTAGAGTTTGTTGATTTAAATCAAGTTTTTTTTTAAAAAACAATTATTGATTAAAATCATTTTTGACACTTTTTTTTAATTCAATTTACATTTTCATAGAGGATTGATCTAAACATAAAATATGTTGCATTTACAACTTCTTTTTCCATCAGGAAAGCTTCAAACGACCCTCTGGATATATGAGATTGATAACCGAATGCTTTAATGAAGAGATAAATTTTGGCAAATTCCCACTGCCAAAAATTTATCCGTTTGGTTTTTCTCTAATGATCTTAAATGAAGTCTTATAAACAAAAATAGTTCAAAGAAAAATGAAGTCATCGACATGATTATTTTGTATTTATAAATAAGTTTTAGTTAAATAATTATTTGCTTCTCTCACTTTAGCCAAAGTCATTTCAAAACTTTCGAGGGGGATATCTTCAGTGCATATTATAGGTAAAAAACAACAACATACTTAAAAAAGGGGATGTATTTATGTGGGATTCCAAGCAATCCTGAAATATATGTCTGAATTTTAATGCTCATTTGTGCTTTAAATTAACGTGAAATTATATTTTTATTACAGTCAAAGGGGATGAATTGACCCCTCCCTCCCTGCTCGCCCAAATGATGGGTCTGCATTAGCCCTGCCCATCAGACCACTCATATGGTGTGGTGTGACTTTGAAAGTCGACACTTTCTAGCAACTCTTTCTCAAAACAAATTTAGCATTTTTATTAGTCAAACAAACCAAAATTTCATTTCACAAAAAATAAATAAATAAATAATACATGCTGTTTTAACCGAAATACAGAGCAAATTTTACATGTGCCCTCATTAGCCCTTGCTCCCCTTTAAATAATGCTGTCGTTGTCTTCTGCAAAACAAGGGCAAATACAAAAGTGACGACCAAAAACAGGCTCAGGGCCTAGCAAGGTTGTTCCTAGTCAATTTAGAAGTCCCCAATGAGACATCAAGAGCTTTCTTAAAAGTTTTTACTCCACTGCAATTAACAGTTGCCTCTGGTAAACTATTCCAACAGTCTACAACCCTTATTGAAGTACTAATGTTTCAATTGGGCAGTTTATAATTGCAGTGCAATGATAACAAATATTCCTAGCCAGAAAGTTGAGGCAGAAGTTCAAATGAGTTAGCAAAACTTATGGATAGATGCAATGACACAATGACATCAGGTGTGAGCAAAAAAACAAAAGAGGAAATCAAGGCCAATGTAACATACAACTTGCTAAGGAAAAAGTATGCTTTAAATATTCAATGCATGGAAAATTTATCAAGAATATAACTCAGCTGGCTTTTATATTCAGTTCTAAATATCGTTTTAGGGTCATCATTTTCAGAGATAAACATATTGGATCATGGAAACAGAAATAATCAAAAACCTCTGCCTTACCAAACTCCGGCAAGATCCGCAAAGGACAGAGACGATTTTGTAGAAAGTGTTCTGGCAGGGCCGTCGAATTACGATGTTTCAATAAAAAACAGCATTCTATTGACTTTGCATTTCCTGGAAGGAAAAAAATAAGAAAATTAACTTATAATGCACAAGTAGTATTAAGTCACAGTGCTGCGTAACATTAAAAAAATAAATAATTCAATCCAATAATAAGAATAATAAAATTTATGATTTGGTATCTTGTTAATTGTTTAACACTTTTATGAGGTGGTGGATCAATAATCTCTCTTGAGCTGAATAATTCCTTTTCTACAAATGATGCCTCTTGAACTTAAATATTTCAATGATTCAATGTTAATTTATCGTAATTCAATGTAAAGTTTTATCCTTATTTTTCTACAGTAGAAACAGTGGTGTAGTCCTGAAAAAAAAGTTGGGGGGACGCTGATGTTAAATTTAACAAAGGTGAGGGGACGCTTGTTGAAAAGGTAGGGGATGCCGTCCCCCTGCATCCCCCCTCGACTACACCACTGGGTAGAAATGTATTTTCCTTTTTTAAGTGCAAAAAATTTGAACCAAGTATGAAAAGATTACTTTGAAAAAATTGTGGACTAAGGAGAAAAATAACTACTCACAGAAATAAACAAATTATTAAAAGTTGTGAAAAGTACAAAAAAAAAAGTATAACACAAGCAGAACGGATGGAGAAATTAAAATATTAAAAATCACAATGATAATTAATCAACTGCCAATTAATATACACAGAGATACTTAATGCCTAAATTATGCTTGTGAAGGACACGCCTCTTGAGTGGTCAAACATACTGTATAACAGTTTACAAACAAAATTAGTACGACTCAGTTTTGGACGGGAGTTAACTAGATTAAAAGGTTAGGTTGCATGTATGTAAGGAGCAGGGTTAGTGTTTTTGCCAACTGGAAAAAAAAAACAGGGTAAAATAAAACAAAAAAGAGGGGGGGGGGGGGAGTGGCAGAAATTCTTATCATTTAAAAATAGGTCCACATAATTCAAAAAGGGCCTAAATAAAAAACTAACTTTTGTGTCTTATTGCATTGAATATCTCAATTTTGCTCATTAATATTACAATTAAAATTGCTTCCAGATGTAAACATCGCCGAAAGTGGTAATTTTTTTCCGGGACTTTATTTTTATTTTTTAAATATGGATAAAAAAACAAAGGGTTTTTTTGGACTTAGTTACTTGGGGATACTTTATGATGAAAAATTTTTCATACAGAAATACTGAGCCCAAAATAGCTATAATTATAACTATTGCATATAAAAACTTATTTCATAAAGGAGATTACAGAGAAACTAGATTAAAAGTTTCCGATAAAACAGAGGTGTCGATTGGATCTTAGGAGAGCCCACCGCTTGGCGCGGTTGGCGATAAGTACGCCATCTTGGTAACCCTGCTTTGACCGTTACGCTTTCTTAACCTTGGTTTCGCTTTTTACGGATAAAACAAAATATTTCTGGAGTTTTCTTATTTTTTATTATCTGCACGAATTTTGGATTTCGCCATTTCGTTGTTGGGCACCAGACAGGAAGCATGGCTGCATGTGTGAGTGAGTATTCTTTGGAATTTTTTACTTTGTTGAATGCGAAAGGTAAGAAAGAATTGATTGAATGGTGTATGAAAGAAGGATTAATAGCTTTTAATTATGAATGTCCTAAATGTTATGAGCAAATGGTACTTTCAGAGCGAAAATGTGTTCTTTCGGATGGATATGAATGGAGATGTCGTAGTCGTAAAAGTGCATGATATTTGCAGAAGTGTAAGAAAGAATTCATGGTTTTCAAATAGTAAGTTAAGAATGTATGACATTTTGCGTCTATCTAAAATGTGGTTTGGAAGATGTATGAATGACTATGTTGTGAATGAATTAAAATTGAAAAAGAATACAGTTATTGATTGGTTTATGTTTTGTCGAGAGGTTTGTATGTATGCGATTGTGAATGAGTGTTAAAATTGGAGGAAAAAATGTTATTGTTGAAACTGACGAGAGTAAGTTTGGGAAAATGAAGGATGGAAGAGGCAAGCCTGTGAATGGACAGTGGGTATTTGGAAGTATAGAAAGAAGAACAAATAGATGTTTTTTTCGAGTGGTTGAACGACGGACAAAATTGCAATTGTTGTGTGTGATTAAAGAATGGATTTCGACGGGAACTACTATTGTTTCCGATTGTTGGAAATCTTATGATTGTTTGTCAGATGAGGGTTTTCAGCATTTGCAGGTGAAGCATAGCTATTTTGTCAAGGATGCTGAAGCCAGTGCTTACACAAATTCAATTGAGGGTACGTTGTCGGCGATTAAACGGTTTCTTCGAAATCATACAAACCATGATGATGATATGTTTGATCATTATCTGGCCGAATACATATGGAGACGCTCCCATAATCATTCTCTTAGTGGCGACACCTTCAAGCTTTTTTAAGAAGTGCTTTTAAGCTGTATCGTCCAATCCAAAAAGATCAGCAGTAAAAAAGTAAGTACTGTTTTTTATTCTATTTCTTAGATTTGATTAGTTTCTGTTTTCAGTACTTTGGCGCCATCTCGTTCGGCGAGATGGACACCAAATTGGCAATTTTTTTAAAATTGCGCCAAGCGGTGGGCTCTCCTACGAGTTTACTGCTCCGAGTCTAGACAGCCCACATGGAAGAACGATTCAAATCCAGGGTTCAAGCTAAGCTTTGCGATTCTCACAATATTTTTTGAAATCCAACTCAAAAGATGTGTTTGAGCGCTGCCCCGCAACTCGCGGACACGCGTTCAAAACATCGTGAAATGAAACTATTCTAAACTGATAATTCAATACACACTAAATGGAGTATGTTGGTTATCAACTGCCATCTTATTCCCATTAATGAAAAGAAGAATCTAGGAGCCCTATTTATCATATATAGCATGGGGGAAAGATTGACGACTTCTTCCTTTTTTGGGATTGTTGAACAATTTAAGCCCTTTGTGAATGCATACATCTTCTTTCATTCTATTCCCAGAGGACAAAATAAAAAAAAGGGAGTGTAAAAAGGGAATCTTCCTTGGTAACTGAAAAGGTTTGTATTTATAATAAAACAAATTCAAACAACTAAAGAACTTGAAAAGGTGGAATGCATACACTTTTTAAAATAATCTTCTTCTCCAAAAGGGCGTTTTATTTATGTTCTAGAATGAATTCGTTTCAGAATTTACTATCGCAAAAAATTAATCTCTCCATAAAATCAGGATCGAAAAAAAAGATGCATATATGAAAGTACCAACGCTCATTAACATACCTCCCATGTCTACATTCTTTTATTGTGTCATTTAGTTCACTTTATAATGGATTAATGTTTCAGCCTGTGTTTAACCAACCATCAAAATATGTATTAGATCATGTGCGGACAATTTAGTAATACTTTTAAAGACAAAAACAAAGGATCCCACTTAAACTTTAAAAATACTACTTAAAATTTTAGTCAAGGTGGGAAATCTCACCTTGTATTTTTCCCCAGTGTGAATCTTGCAAATCTATATATTCTAACAAATGTTCAAATTAAAATACTTACCAGTTATTTAGTTTCATACAGTATTTTTTTTTTTAAATGTACTAAAGGGTAATTTGAGAAAAATATTTTTAAAAGAATGGTACATACTTTAATAACTCACTCACGTTGAACGGTTTTGCCCGCCATTGTTCGAAACTATAAACAAATGAATAGTTGCCAACGTCTTATTGAAAACACTTTTAACAGAAATCATAAAAGAATGGCCCCGCTTAATCTGTGCACGATGTCAAAGGGAAAAATTTCAGATGATCATTGTTTTTTACTTTCTTCCTATATCAAATATATAGAAGAAAGTATTGCATTCTTTAAAATTTCGAATTTAAACGGATTTACATGTTTTGAGTACATATTAGTATACACGATGATCTGCAATGTCCCCAAAAAGAAGACACAGGAGAGTGAAACGGAAAGATTAATGTTTTTCCACATTTAATTACTCCGAAAGAAAATTAACTGTCCTCTACCTTTTCAGGAAAATGTTATGGGAGAACTGTCCTCTTGATGCTCTTGAGGGCAGAAGCCAGCATTGTCACAGTGAGTTGGAGAAATCAAGGAAAACTCATACCAGTCAAGTTAATGGGAACAAGATGTCACAACAACCATTACAACTAATCTTACTCATGTTCCGATAAAATACGTCAGTTAGGTCACATGTCGAGCCCATTTCGAACATTGTTTTACACTAGTATGTTGGTCGTGATTTTTTTTTCCTGCGCGAGAAAATGAGTTATCCCAATGTTCTTTTTTTTTTTTTCCTCCCAATTTTAAAAAAAATGACGACCAACACTATAGTAATTTTCACGCTTTATTGCTTCTAGAGAAGGAGTACTTTTCTTCGCACACAATATATTTTTCATTTATTACTTTTGTTTTAATTTAATTATTTATTGCAGTGTGGTTGCCAATAGGGCTCGACCGATGGCATTTTTTGGCCGATGGGACGATGCTGATTGTTCCGAGATCGGTCGATGGCCGATTATTTTCCTTTTCCATCGGTCGATGGCCGATGGAAAAAAAATCGCTTTTAACCATTAGACATGTAAAATGCATGTCATAAATGTCATTTAAATAATTTATTTATTTTTATGTTTATAAAAACATAAATGTATTATTCAAGCACAATTAAACACTGTTTGGAGAAAGTTTACAAAATAATTAAAACTATAAAAGAATCACTCGCGATTCTAGTAAAGTAATTAAACTATTTGGCGGTAAAAAAAAATATAATAAAATAATTTTTATTAAAAAAAATAGAACCGACTTCAAATTAAAAATTGCGCTGAAAAGTGACAAATAAATTAATCTTTTAAACAACATCGATTTATTTGGCCGCAGACTACATAATCACCATCTTTGTGTGCTCCCCCTCATACTTCCCCTTTATATCCTAAAAATTCAAGAGCGCCATCTTTCCGACCGCGCAATCACCCCTGGTTTCACCAGGCCCGTCATTTTAAATTCTTCTGGGAACGAGGAGGGGAGTGGAAATATAGTACTCATGTAAGTTTTAATAACAAAACATGAGAACACTTCCGGTCATGATTCAAAAGCCCAGCGACCTGGGAAAAGTTCTCAATAGCGAGTAAAGCAATTTTATCGTGTTTGTCACTCGTCTAGTCAAATATTTCTTAACATTTCAAACTCTCGGAAATGAACAGGGGTAGAATGGCAGACCCCATAGGGCACCCGCCTCGATTGGGGAGGGGGAGGTTCATATTTACCACATTTTGAGTTATTGCGGCATTCAGAAATTTTATATCTTGTGATAAAGTTTAGGCAACACCAATATTTAAGGAGGGACTGCAGTAGTGGTTGTATTAGTAGGGTAAAGTTACCCGACATGATTTCCACATGAAGTCAACCATAACGATTTGAGATCGCCAATACGGATTTTGATTTAATTTGGTAGAGTTAGCGTTTATATAGATATGCAAAAATACTAATCTCCTAAAAAATATTGCAAAAATCAACCAAAATACTTAGAAGACCCAATTTTTGAATGAACCTTTTGGATTTGAGAAAGGCACTTGCAACAAGTACCATTTCACAGTATTTTTTATGAGCTTTTCTATGATACGTAACACAACTAGATTAAAAAGAAATCTTTTTTTCAATTTAAAATTATCAAAATGGCTACTTCAAGTAAATATAAGTTGTGCAGCTCAATATGTAAAGAAAATTAAACTAACAAAACAAACAAATTGGCAGTATGAATGTATATTATTTCAAAAGTTAATAACTCCACACACACAGAAGAAGAAGCAAGAAAAATATATTTGACTTTTTTTTAATACAGACACAAAAATATTATTTTAAATAAATTTTAACAACATGCAAGTTTACAAAAAAATTTACTTCAATGGGTAAAACTATGAGGAATGAATGCTTGAAATTCTAATGAGGACTTCAAAACAATTATTTTCACATGAAATAAAATTGGCAACTCATGTGAAAAGCACATTAGTAATGCAAAGTTAAAAAAGGAAGAAAAAACTGTGAGGGGAAAATGTCAAGAACACTGCAAAAGTCTCAATACTAATTATTTTTTATTAAAAAAAAAAAAAAAAAAACCTGCCTACTTTACTACTGAATTGCCTTAAGTTTCAATAAAGTTTGTAAACATTACCTTCTTCTTAGTTCAACAGATAGACTATTTCAATATTTAAAAACTATTTCATTAAAATAGAAAATTATTTCTCAAACATTTTTATAATTCTATATTAATATTTATGTCCTTTATTTTCCCCTCCTATAACATAATTTAGTACTATATTTAAAAAGACTAAATATTCACTTTGAAAATGACAGCTTTACTTTAAAACTATAGACTTTTACAGAAGTCCCTCCCCCTCTTTTTCGACATAAATTTGATGGATTGAAAAACAGCAATTTTAAATACCAACAATGTGTATATTAAACAACTGCGTGTCAAAATAGATGTTCAGCTTTTAGAAGCTAACCTACTCATGCATTGGACTTCATTAGGAAAATTGATGGGCATTGAATTTCAATTTAATTTCTTTTTCCTTTTAATTTAATGATTTATTTCACATCGCGTAATAAGTTTATCAAAATATGTTGAATACAAATAAACAAATATGTAACTTCAGTGAATGAATAAATTAAAACTTCTAATCAACAGTAAAAAAAGAAGTAGAATTAAACATTTCAGAAGTATATTAAACAGCAAAATGACCCCATTTCCATATGTAAAAACTTAAAATAACTACCAAAATTAACCAAATATAAAAATTGAAAAAAAAAAAAAGAAGTACAGTCAAACCTCTATTTTGCGAATTTCTCCATTTCACGAATTTTTTTTCTTGGCCGTAAGAATATTTACGGTTTTACATGTAAAAACATGCTCCAAACAACGAAGTGCATTCTCTATTTAACGAACTTTCTTTCTGGTAATCTAAAAAAAATCTCTAACCTATTGTTCAAGTATTTCTTTCTTTAAACACTTTTTATGAAGTTTCAGTACACTATGTCTAAAAATAAATATAAACAGGGTCCGACAAATCCCGGGCGCCAGGTCGCCCGGGCGACTAAAAAAATGCCTTGGCGACTAGTTTTTCAGGTGGCGACAAATGAAAATATTATAGCTGGCTCCTAATAATTTTCCTTGGCTCCTAAAATTTTCGCATTTTTGTCGGACTCTGAATATAAACATTTATTTTTTAGAGTACTGAAAAAGTTTAATTCTAGATTATAATGATGTATTCTTTGTTTCATATTTTAAGTGAAAGAATTTACGTAAACTGCTATAATTATTATTACATGATATGTAGAGCTTTTATTAAATGAGTTCTTATGTAGCTAAAACATTATTAAAAATGTAAACCACTATTTAACGGATTCCTCCATTTAACGAACTTTTTCGCTGGATTTTGCGATTTCGTGAAATAGAGGTCCCACTGTACTAAAAAAACACACCATTACAAAGTAGAAAATACTTTGCTAACATTACGATAATCATTAACAAAGTAGCTCGCAAACTATTGTGAATAACAAATAAAAATTTAATCTGTCTCTGCTCAAAAACAACTCGGAAAAGACAAATAGCAAAAATAATAGGAGGCACATGTTTTGGTGCTACAAGGAACAACACTTTTTTCCATGCAAATGAAGTGAGTTTTGGATGATACAAATATAAAAAAGTAGAGTAGCACTCCCTAAAATCTTCAAATGAATCAATTTTCGTCTTTTAAACAATAAAGTACTCCCACAGATGGAATTTTAGTCCGTGTTCATCCTTCATAGGCCTATAGAAGGGCTAAAAAATATCATTTAACAAAAGCACAACAGTACTATTTCTTAGAACTAAGAATTCAGAGATTTTGAAGAATTGTTCCTTAGGTTGGTTTTATGACAGTTGCAACAACAGATTTATTTTTGTAGGCTTTCTGTGCATGTGTCATCGATTCCAAACTAATTCATCAGCTGCCACTTATTCCATCATCAAAAAATATTTTCACCCAGAAGACCATGATTTGCTGCTTGTGCTATCATATGAAAAGGAAACGGCTGCCGTGGCCACTGTAAGTCATCAGCAATATGGATGAATACGAAGTACAGTGGTACCTCCTTTAAGGGACAACTCCGAAAAAGGGACACCTCTAATAAAGGGACACTTTTTCTGGTCCCAGTCCCTTTGAATAGGGACTGCAATGTATTTACCTCTGAATAAGGGACACTATTTAAGGGACATTCTTAGAGAAAAATTTACAAAATTCAAGTTATATAGATGAGAAAATTTACCGGAAACCGAAGCTCTTTTTTTTTTTTCTAAAAATCAACTTTTGGCATGAGTCCTAGAAGCGTGAACAAAGAAGCAAGAGTATTTTAAAGTTCCCTTTACAAAACCTACTTGTAAAGGCTTTTCCCTCTTTTATTGCAGTATGGAATACATGTGTGTTGAGCAAGGACAGACAGTACCCAGCTACCAACAAGTTTATTATGCAAGAATTGGAAAAAACGTACTTTATACTGCATTGCCCAAATTACGTACTTTGAAACAAATCCATCAAACGGATTACTTGAATTAAATTTCTCTAAGTTCCAAAACTTTGCAAATAAAACATTTATGGTAAAAGTTTAGTTTTTCAATGAAAAAATTTTAAATTTCAATAATTTCAACTTATATTTTGTATGCATGAGCCATTTTCAGCATTTAAGCCTAAATGGCAACACACGTTTATTATTAAAAAGTTGATTTTATTTAATACACTATATGTGTATGCATCAATTTATGCACCTCCGAGGAAGGGACACCTCTATTGAAGAAACAAAATTTCTAGTCCTCTTAGTGTACCTTATTGGGAGGTTTTACTGTATTTTGTGTTAGTAGCAGTCGTCAAAGAACCAGCATGAGCATTAAAAAAGAGAACATACATAAAGTTGTGACTCAAACAATGGGAGAACTGACTTCAAAGAATGAGTTTTGTGGTTCTCGATTCTCAGTCACTCAGCCGAGACTCTGACGTAAGAAAGTATTTTGAAACAAATTTATGATAATGCGATGAGCATGAGTCTAAATGCGTCCTTAATGGTTTGGAAAGGCGTGTTTAAGAAAATTTTAGAGAAATGCTTTTTAAGTGTTGGCAACAGTTCGCCCTAAGAAAATAACTTCAGGGACATTTCACTTGAGCAAAATAGAATGGCTTCTCATATGTTTCGTCATGTGTGATTTGCCAGAAAAACTTTTAGAACAATAGTCACACGAATATTGTTTTTCACCTGTGTGGACTCTCATATGTGTCTTTAAATGTGAAATTTGAGAAAATAACTTTGCACAATAGTCACACGAATATGGTTTTTCGCCGGTGTGGACTCTCATATGTTTCTTTAAAGCTGAAGCATCTGAAAATGACTTTGAGCAGCATTTGCACGTGTATGGCTTTTCGCCGATGTGGACTCTCATATGGGTCTTCAAATGCGAAGTTCGAGAAAATGCCTTTGCACAATATTCACACGAATATGGATTTTCACCGGTGTGGACCCTCAGATGATTCTTTAAAGCTGAAGCATCTGCAAATGACACTGAACACAGTTCACATGAATATGGTTTTTCGCCTGTGTGGATTCTTAAATAAACCTTTAAATGTGAAGTTACAGAAAATGACTTTGAACACTGTTTACATGAATATGGTTTTTTGCCTGTGTGCACTCTCATATGTATCTTTAAATGTGAATTTTGAGAAAATGACTTTGAACATTGTTCACAGGAATACGGTTTCTCCCCCGTGTGCACTCTCATATGCTGCTTTAAAGTTGAAGCCTCTGAAAATGTCTTTGAACACTGTTTACATGAATATGGCTTTTTTCCCGTTTGGACTCTCATATGTCTCTTTAAAGCTGAAGCATCTGAAAATGACTATGAGCAGCATTCACAGGAATACGGTTTTTCCCCCGTGTGCACTCTCATATGCTGCTTTAAAGTTGAAGCCTCTGAAAATGTCTTTGAACAACATTCACAGGAATATGGCTTTTCGCCGGTGTGGACTCTCATATGTGTCTTCAAATGTGAAGCTTGAGAAATGCCTTTGCACAATATTCACACTAATATGGATTCTCGCCGGTGTGGACTCTTAAATGACTCTTTAAATTTGAAGTTACAGGAAATGACTTTGAACACTGCTTACATGAATATGGTTTTTCGCCTGTGTGCACTCTCATATGTATCTTTAAATGTGAAGTATGAGAAAATGACTTTGCACATTGTTCACAGGAAAACGGTTTCTCCCCCGTGTGGACTCTCATATGTGTCATTAAACGGGAAGAGAAAGAAAATTCTTTTGAACAATGCTCACACGAATACCGTTTTTCACCAGCACGTATTTTCGAATTGTACGTCATTGTTGTAAAGAATGAAAATACTTTTCTAAAATTACAGGATGATGATTTTTTGCACAGAAGGATCCTCAAACGTTCTTTCTCTAATCATATGCTTAAAAACACATTCAATCGAAAATCACCACAGCATAATATTTGCTAGTCCTGTCCCATATGTGTTTGCTAGTCCTTAAATTGTTAATTTAAAATTAAATAGCATATTTCTAGAAACGGGTTTTCCAATTAAATCTGAAAAATGGTCTCTGCAACATACAAAATAAAACGAACGCCTTACATTGTACTTGGCTGTTTTTGAATATACCAAGCTTTTTCATGGGAATCGGAAACATTGCAGTTTGTGTATGTGTGGCTTATACTTTGCTTTTAAATGAAACTGTGATAAGATCTTGTCACAAAATTCACAATACATTTGTTCAAGGATGTGGTTTCCATAAGTAGGCAAATATTGTATTTTTCTATACAACTGTTTGTGTAGATACTCTTTTGCATCTTACTTTTGCTTTTTTGCTTTGGTCAGTGTAGAAAAACGGAAGTTACAATAATGCCACCAAGTGAATCTTTTTAGCTAAGTTGTACTTAATGACAATTTTAATTTTTAACGTAATTTAATTATTTTTTTAATTCAATGAAACCTATTTCAGTTCATATAAATAAACTCTAAAATTAAAACTGAGTCAGTGTTGCACACAACTGCCTTACTAAATGGAAAGGAGAAGAAATATAATAACATTTTAAACTCGTGGTGCTGATGAAAACTGAAAATTGGTTAAACAGTCTATAGACTTCTCTTGGAAAAATTTGTGCATCATGAAAAGTTGGTTTTCTTTCTCTCAAGAACAAGGAAATGCATATTGTTCCATGGATCTTTAACACTTGTTAAATTCTTTTGATCAACACTTTGTTCAACAACCAAATTGAAAGACATGGGCTGCCCAGAGAAACTGATTTATGAAAGAGTACTTGCACACATAACAGTTTTTCTCTCTTTACGTATCTTTTTTTGGGAGCTAAAGTATACTAGGTACTAAGTTATTTACAAGATTCGGCACACTGTACAACTGTCTTTCAATGATATTTAGATGAGTATATTTTCGTCTCAGGAAAAATGACATTCCCAAATTTGAATGAATGAAAGGCTAGACATAATTACTTTCTGCATTCTGAAAAATGAGTCTGAGCTTGTAGCATCTACCACTTCAGCATACAGCAATTTCAGACCTTTGCTTTTTGTTCATTGGCCTAATTCTGGAACTTGCAACTCTTCATTTTAAATCTTAAAATTTTAGAAACATGTCCTAGGATTGTATTTCTTGAAACCTTCAGATCTATAAACTTCCTTGGATGTATGAGCATATGAACCTTTGCATAGTTAGAGGTTGATATGGTGCATGTTGAAGTTTGATGCCACACAGTTTGTATAATTGCTGAAAATAATGAAAAGAATTAGTGAACATGAAAAATTACTTTCATCATGAGAAACAAAATATTGGCACCTAAATAAAATATCTTCATAACAAAAACTGGATGATGATGATGTCTACAAAAATAAAACAATCATTAGTTCTACAACCACACACATAGTTAGAGAGATGAATATCATGATAAGCACACTTTTGAGAGGTTCCAGCCAGAATTTTCACGGTACAAAGTCAGTTTTTCAGGTTTGATTTTTGTCACATTTTCAAGATGTCAACTCCTGAGTACCCTATTTGCTCATAAAAAATGCAAAATAAGGGATTTTTTCAGGTAAAATGAAATTTAAATACATACTAATACAACATATTCTTAAAATTTATGCATTGTCTAAATGTTAGATCCATTTTATTTATAAAGTATAAAATATTTTTAACTTATGGCACCTATGCTAAAGATTATTATATTTACTTAAATAAGTCCAAATCTCTCTCTCTCTCTATCTTTCTCTTTTATCATCTGTATAACAAAATGTTCTCTAGTAAAGTCTTTTTCCCTTCTTCTTGTATTATAAATGAAAAAAAAAAAAAATGAAAATTGATTTTTTTTAAGGTGTCATTTTTGTTAAACTCATTTTTATCCACTAGGATTTGAATGCGAAAGAAAACCAGTTTTACAGGCACTTTTCTCCTCCATCCCTACCCTGTTAGTGCGAGGCCTGCCAACTCTGGCCTTGTAGTTTTACGGGCACTGGGACTAGTAATGAGCAACTCGTCTGGGCCCCTTCAACTTCGTTAAAACAGAATTAGAGTCACACTTCATTTTTGGATAATTTCGCACATTTACCCCTGAAAGTGGAACCAGAAGATATTGATTGCCACCCCACAACTTTTCAGCCCTCACGCAAAAACAATTTCCAAAAAATGTTTTTTACGCTCCGCCCAAATATGTATACAAAAATTTTACAAAGTAACAAAAATGTTAATAATTAACACAAATAAAAATAAATATGAATTCAGCATTCCACTGTTTGACAATTGAGAGCTCAAACATCCTAACAAGCAAAGCATGTCATTTAAAAAATTTCAAATCAAGATTTCACTAAAAATAAAAGCAATTTTATTTTTTTTTTTTGCCTTTTAACAGTTCTTAATAAACATCAATAGCAAAAAAATTTCAATTCTAACAGCTGATGCAAAAAGATGGTATTTTTTTAAAAATGAAGGTATCAAAATATAGAAAAAAATAAAAGAAGTTCTACAAGCAGAATAACATTAGGATGGTATTTTAATAGGGGTATAGTGATCAATAGTAATAAAATCGGCATTAGTGTAGGAAATTTGAAGTAAATTACCACCAATGAAAATAAAATCACCAATTTTCGGTGATTTTTGAAATTTTGAAGAAATTGAATTTCCGGTGTTAAGATGTGAAAAAATACAGAAATTCCGGTGCATATCCGGAACACAATCACCCTTGAATTGAAAATGGAGCATTCTCAATGTATGTATAGTACCCAAACCAAGTCTATATATTGCATGCTCAATGTACGCACTGCATCCAAACCTGCTTAGAGCCATGTTACTTAGCAGCTCTGCTTAGTAGGTGGGAGCATTCCCAATGTAATCAGACACGTTAGCAGTGGTCTTTGGGTTTGGGGCTCCATGTCATATCATCCCAAAAAAATACGATTCGACACCCATGATCTCAGATTTTATTGAAACTTGGCATGTTTGTTCCTTTCATGGATACAACTAAGGATATAAAATATTTTTGCTCTATCTCAAATGGTTTATTTTTTACACCCTGCTAAAGTTTTTGAAATTTTGCGGTTTTTATCGATCGGGCGGGGGAAATGCAGTTTGTTCTTCTATAGAAAATAAATTATACCTTCTTTATTTACGAACCAATGTTGATGAAATTTTTTATGATAATACTTCAATAGGTAAGGAAGCTAGAAAAAAATTAATATAACCATAACGTATCTACAAATGGTCTGAAAAAAATCATGAAGTGTTGAAATGAATTTTTTCTTAATGAAATATGGAGTTCCACGCTAAGTGGAATATCATCGAAAGGGAAAAGGATAATTACAAAATTTTTTTATTATTATTACTCTAAAATATATATGCTATCACATGAAAAATTAAAAATAATGGTTTTTTCACTCCTTCATTGTTTTTCCTTCATACACAAAAAATTGTTTAATTAACGTTTTTGCTTACAATATATTAACCTAAAATTTTTTATTTCGTTTAAATACAGTCATTTCACTTTAAAAGTTATAAAAAGTAACCACTATTATCCAAAACTACGAACTTAGCTTGATAAAACAGGATTTTAAAACAAATTAATAAAGTAAAAATTTTAATTACAAAGTGCATGTTTATATTTGTCGGAATGGAAAATGTTAAAAGACTCACCATGGAAAATATTTCAAACTCTATGACGTTGAATTTGAATTTTCTTCAGAGTTTTTAAAACTGGATTGAACATATAACATGCATTTTTTAGAGAATTGATAAGTTCTTCCAGTCATTGTTCCGTGATTGCAATGAGATAAGTGATGGGTATTGCATATACATCTTCTCTCTGGGGACAGAAAAATTATGCTAATGGTCCATGAGGATATACAAACTTTGCAATGACATCATCTTCTTCTGCATTCACCTCACTCACCATACCAAAATACCATAATTTGTCATAAATACAAGCAATGAAACATCCAGGATATAAATCTTCTATTTTCACAAGTAAAGTTTGGTGTTTGTTACATAAGTTGAAAGTAAGAGCTGGTGTTTCATCACTACTAATTCTTCGAGCCTCAATCATTCCAAATTCATCTAGTATTGGCTGAAAGCTGTGGAAAAATCTTGTTCCTGGAAGAGTTCGAACATCTTTGAAGCGACTTTCGAAATTCAGGCAAGTTGAATCAACTGCTTTTTTAGAAATGAATTGAAAGTTAATATTTGCAATGTTGTCTTTGCAAAACTCGAAAAGATCATTTGTTGATATTATTTGTCCGTCCAGTTGTCGTTGAAGACTTTCCTTCATAGCTAAACGTTTTACAGTACCCCCTATTATTCAGTCACATTCTGTTTTACCGTGACTGAGCTGGTTGCAGAAAAGGACCACTGGGCTTTGAGCTGAAAGTCCTTCTCATGGAGACACAGATTCATGAAGTTGTATTTATTTTTATATTGCCCAGCACAACCATCACTGAAGTAATGAATGTTTGTTACATGTGGGTAGTTCTTATTCAGACAGGATATTACAGTTTTTTGGATCTCATATACCATACTCACGTCATGTTTAAGGCAGGGTATGTTGATCTAAATCATGATTTAAAGCAAGTGATTTTTTTTTCAAAAGAATCATTGATTTTACAACGTTAGAAAGTGTCGTAAAAATGAAACATGTTGCAATTACAACCACTGTTTCAAACAAAACTTCCTAGGTCCATCTGTCTGTGTGCATAACATATTTCATTAGTTTAGAACTAATTACTATTTTGTTAATTTTACAATATTACTCTTATTCTTCAAGCATCTTAACAGCAAAGCATAATTCATTCAATCATACAAATTAGAAATCATAATAATCATGAACCATTCTGTTTTTTATCTTGAAAATAGTATTTTAGATCGATTTAATAAATGCCACACAATAAATTCTGAATGAAAGTATTTAAAACAACAATTGGATAGAATTTGGAATATGTTATCCTTAAAGTTTCATTCATGTCCCCTAATAGCTTAAGGTTTTTCCTTCTAAAATATTTTTTTAATCATAGAAGTTTTCAATAAAGATATTTGATTGAAACAAAAAGTTTCAGTTTTTAGTAATGGTGTGAGCATATGATTTAACTAAATGGGTAAAAATATTTCAGGCTTTTTCATTTATAAAATAGAAAAAATATTTTAAAGTACACTTACACACAATTGTTACTTTTTTTCAGCTTTCAGCAGCAAAATAATTCAGATTAAATGTGTTCATTTTATTTGTACTTATGTGAGTGTACTATTATTCCTGATAGGGTTATGTTTCATTTGAGTCATGCATTTGTATCAAAATTTGCTCATTATTATTATTAAAAAATATTTATTGCTGTGAAAATAGCTTAAAGTGTATTTTTGCATATTGATTAACATGTCATATTGTTTCTATGAACATAACATAATCAATATCCAAAATATTTAAGGTATTTTTACGAAAATCAAAAAATCTAATTTAAACCAAAAAAGTCCTTTTTTTAAAATGTTTAAAAAAAAAAAAAATTAAAAAAATCATGAACCCTGGTTTAAGGTCATCAGATATGATACAAAGTGGTAAAATCAACTTTTCATTGCTTGCATCCTTGCAGTGAATCATAACAGGGTGAATAGTACATGAATCTGAGGTCCAATGATAACCTTGAGCTTCTTCTTGTATTGTGAAAGCATAGTTTTCACTAAAATCCAAAAAGATCACAGCTGTATTTAAGGAGGCTGCTCCCTTTAAATTTTTGAAGAACAAAGCTTGTGATAAAGCAATGTATGAATGTGGTATCAACTTGCTCAGTTTTTCTACTAATTTATCAAAAACTCATCAACTGAGCTAGAACACCGTATCACTTCAGTTTGATCAGTCAAAAAACCCATTGGCTGTACTCGACGAAGTCCTCAGCATTGTGGGCCTCAAATTTTGACTCTAAAAACTGAACAAGGTTATCTTTTGATGGGCATTTGCACATCACAATGCCTCAGCATACATTCTCTTTTCCTCCCTCACATACAATATATGACATAAGTCGTTTGTAATCCTCTTCAATACCTGTTCCGTGAATCAGCAAAACAACGTTTTGATATGACTTTTTTTAATATAAATTTTTGTATTTTATTTTAAAGCTTTGTTTAGTTTTGAAATCGTTTCGCATGTCATTTTTGGTTGAAAGATTTATAATTTTATAAAATCTATAATTGATTTATTGGTTTTAACAATATGAGCGAGTCAAATAATTATTATTTTTGAAGTAAAAAAAACAATGAAGGAGTGAACAAAACCGTTATTTTTAATTTTTCTTGTGATAGTATATATCTTTTAGAATAATAATAATAAAAAAAATTTGTAATTATCTTTTTCCCTTTCGATGATATTCCACTTAGCGTGGAACTCCATATTTCATTTAAAAAAAATTCATTTCAACACTTCAGGATTTTTTTTCAGACCATTTGTACATACTTTATGGTTATATAAATTTTTTTATGGCTTCCTTACCTATTGAAGTATTATCATAAAAAATTTCATCAACATTGGTTCGTAAATAAGGAAGGTATAGTTCACTTTCTATGGAAGAACAAATTGCATTCCCCCCGCCCGATCGATAAAAACCGCAAAATTTCAAAAACTTTAGCAGGGTGTAAAAAATAAACTATTTGAAATCGAGCAAAAATATTTTATATCCTTACTTATATCCACGAAAGGAACAAACATGGCAAGTTTCATTAAAATCCGAGATCATGGGTGTCATGGTTGGGATGAACTGACATGGAATGCTTTTAGTCGTCTATACTTTTCAAAGTTCTCCAAATTAATGCATTATTGTTTAAAAGAGCATTATACCCTCTACGTAGTTGAAAACTGCTAGATTTTTCTTACATAAAAATAAATAAAAAGAAAAATTAATAAAAACCTTTAATCTTACTAATATATTTTTTCAAACATATGTAAAAACTCATTCATTAAAAATTAGTAATAGCAAAAATACATTAATAAATAAAAAGTAAACCAAATTAATTAATTAATCATTCAAATAGAAAACAAAATATGCTGCTCTGAGGTAGAACATGTTTCCGAACACTAAAGAAATTGAAATATTTAAGAGATGCAAAAGGATTGAAATCTCAAACAAGGGAAACCATTTTCTGCCAAATGACAGCCACTCATCTAAAAAAGTTTATGATTGGTTATCCAGTTGACTTTGAAGAAAGGAATCACAGGATGCGAATTGAAATTGCCGAGAAAACAACATTGAGGACACTCAAAAAAGGAATTCAAACGGGGAAAAAAGGAGCATCTTTTAAAAAAAGGCAAAAAAGGAGCCCTACGACTTCCGATAGAATAATACATTACAAAAATAGCAAAAATATTAGAAATAGAATATTAATAGAAATTTTAGAATAGCTTCTTATTACAAATTTATTTAGATTCAACACAATTTAAACGATTTATTTTCAAAGGTTTTTACTAAGAATTTAAAAGTTCACTTGACATTGCTATATGAATTAAATATTCCTAATCATTTGCCTTATATTTTTAAATAGAAATTTTTTGTGTATTACAAATCTCAAAACTCTTATTACAAATTTATTTAGATTCAACACAATTTAAACGATTTATTTTCAAAGGTTTTTACTAAGAATTTAAAAGTTCACTTGACATTGCTATATGAATTAAATATTCCTAATCATTTGCCTTATATTTTTAAATAGAAATCTTTTGTGTATTTTAAAGCAGCTTTTAAATTTATTATCCTTTTTCAGCACCTTAACAAGTTCTCTGCTCAAAATTTTAAAAGAACGCTATTCGTCAAAAGGATCGCTGAAAATAAAGATGCGCCTGACAGACCAACTGGTCAACGCGAGGGATCAATACTAAATTTTACTAAAATAATATTGATCTTAAAAAATTCTATTGTTGTGTATAAAAAAAATGCTCCTATATAAAAGCGACCCAACTACTCACCACAGGCGCCTTCTTTTAAATTTTTAACATGAACAGTGCTGTAGGAAAACACTAGTTTAGTTTATTAGGATGATGTATGCATTTCGTTAAAGGAAAGACAATACTTGAAGTTGTAAATAGTATATAAAAACAGAAACTTCAAAATCACTTCCTTATCTTGCCTTGAACAAAAGGCTTTTTTTGTTTGTAATGTAAAATATAAACTAGAAAAAAATTAATGAATTTAGTTTGCGAGTTTCAGTATTCTGAGTTATTTTAAACTAATTCTTAATATTAAAATTGAAATTTTATGTGAGTAATATACTTGAATCTGTAATATAGGATATCATATTTATTAAAATAAAGTATTGTGCTTAGTGGTTTTGCATACTGACACACATTTGACTATAGAAGAAAAATTCGATTCCTCTCACAACCTGGATTTAATTTCCTTCTCCTTTTGTGTACTTTTCTCCACCAGACCCCTAACTGTTAGCCGAGGCCTTAGGATCGCTTGCTCACTGGGCGAGCTAGTGGGGTCCATGAATTTTACAGGTACGTATCCCCAAGTGTACACTATACATGGTGGGTCTTCAGCGGGTATCGAACACGCGACCTTCCAGGTGGAAGTCCGATGTGCTAACCACTAGGCTACCACGGCCTCCACTTTTGTGTACTAGCTATAATATTAGGTGAGGATTCAATAAGAGTCTCTCACGAAGTTAAGCACACAGACCAGAAAGTGGTATTCAGTATTGCATAAATATTAAATCTCCAAAAAAAAAAAAAAAAAGGTAAATGGTTTTAATTTAAAAAAAAGCTAAAACGCAGTAATAGTGTTCGAAAGCCGCGTAATAAACTTTCGTGACAAATAAAATTAAACTACATCGTTGCATAATCCAAACAAAGCCATCGTTGCCATTCGACAAATAATTCTAATAATTTCCTCAGAGCCAAAATTATTATTTTTTTCCCCAGTTAACGTTATAATAAATTACAAAATGGGTGGAATATTGTATTGTCATCGGAAGATAAGATTGTGTGCAAAGTTTGAAGATAATTTATGAAGTAATAGGGGTCGTAAATGCCGTAAAAAACTTATGTGACTAATCAAGTTTAAATAAAACCGTGTAACAATACATTCAGGTTGTGTAACAACACAACTCTGAATATGATTTTAAATAAACTCCATTAAATAAAAATATCTGAGCTTTTTTTTACACAAATTAAAATTAGCAACATAAATTAACATTGTATAGGTACAAATTGTAAATAGTATTGTGTGTAATTTAAAAAGGAAAGTAAAGACCAGATTTAAAAAAAAAAGTGGTATTTTTTAAAGCCAGCGGGCATGATCTTTTCTTTAAAAAAGCTGGAAAGTCCTGGAAAGGACATTTGGCTAATGGTACGATATGTTCAATTAGTAGCTTCACCATGGTGAGGGGCACCCCGGGTTACACCGTTTTAGGGGGTGTTTTAGATAACATCCAAAATAAGATAAAGTGTTTTTGAAAGATATATATACTTGAATTACAAAACTTTACTGATGCTCTTTCAACATATGATCTAACAATAAATTTAGTTTACTGAAGGTTACACCAAATAAAATACAATTTCTTCAGATTTTATTCATTTATTTTGTACTAAAAATATAAAATAAACTACAAAACTAAAAGTTTAGGTGACATAATTCTTTTTTTTTGGGGGGGGGGGATGACATACACTTATGTCCAAAATTATGTTTACATGCATAAATTCACGGATTTCTCAGAGACTATGACTTATAATTTAATGAATTTTCGTGGAATGATACATAACATTATGACACATAAATGCAAAAGAAAAAATTGAAGATCACCTCATATGGTATAAAATTGTAGCATGAAACAATAAAAAAGGTAATAAAGTGTGACAAAGAGAGTTAAGAAAAAAAGGAATGATTCAGAAAAAAAATTAAGTGTTACGAATTTAATATGGAATATGATCTCCCCTGACTTGTACACACATATCACAACGTGTTTTAAGGCTGGAAATAACGTTGTTAATCACAGTTTGGGGAATTAAACTCCACTCTTCCAGCAATGCCGTCTTCAGAGCATTTACATCTCTAGGAGGAGGATGTCTATGTGCAATGGCTCTTCCAAGGTAGCCCCATAAGTTCTCTATCGGGTTAAGGTCAGGAGAGTTTGGTGGCCAAGGTATTCGCTTAATGTCTTCACTTTCAAGGAATTCATCAACGAGGTTTGCTCGATGTGGACGGGCATTATCATCCATAAATAAAAAGTCAGGTCCATATGCACTCCTGAAAAGTCTTACATAAGGATCTAAGACCTCATCCCGATATATCTGGCCTGTCACAGATCCGCTGCTGAACACGTGTAGGGGCGTACGTCCATCGATCATTATTCCACCCCATACCATCACACCTCCACTACCGAAACGGTCACGTTCCACAATGTTCGAGGGATCATTTCGTGTTCCTGACTCCCTCCAGATGTAAACACGTTTAGAATCACCAGTTAAACTAAACCGCGACTCATCAGTAAAGAGAACATGGGACCATTGATGTTCAGTCCAGTTTTGATGTTCTTAACACCAATTAAAGCGATCCCTCTTTTTCTGTGAAGACAGTAAAACACATACCCTTGGCTTTCTGGCATAAAAGCCTTTTTCATTAAGCCTTCTGTATATTGTTTGCCGTGATGCAACAGTTCCAGTGGCGGCTGCAAGCTCTGAACTTAACTGACGAGCAGTAGCCTTTCTGTTACGACGGGCAGTTAATGCCAGATACCGATCTTCAGAAGCAGTTGTCATTCGTTTCCGACCTTGTCCAGGCCTCCTTACAACAGTTCCATCATTTTGAAACTGTTTCCATAGCTTAGAGACTGTCTGTCTTGAAATATTCAGACATGTGGCTGTTTCCGTGATTGACTGCCCTGCTTCTAAACGGCCGATAATTCGCCACTTTACAGATTCTTCCAAATGATACTTCGAAGCCATAACAAACCGCTTTGAGTCCCTACACACTGAAATCAAACGCTATGTTGCAGAAATTCACTCAAATATTCAGTTTGCGCAAAGCGTTTGATTCACTCTTGGATGACGTAACACCTAGATTTTCATATCATAAACCGCTTGATTACTTTTGATTGGATAATGCTAAGTAGGCTTGGTTTTCACACATTCCCTGCAAATACGGATCACATTGATTGGATATTTCATTGAATATCATCATTTTTGGGTATGTAAAGATAATTTTGGACATGAGTGTATAAAACGCTTGATTTGTCGCTGAGACAGGCACAAAAATGATTAATATTTTTTACGGAAACTTTTATTTCTGATGCATTATTACAGTTTTATTTATTTTTGTTAATGTTCAAGGGTTTTTTATTTTATTATAAAGCAAGGGCGAGGGCAATTTATCCCTGCGCTCACGCCGTCGCGCATATGTTATATATGGAATTGATATTTTAATAAATATTTTTCCGGATTTTGAATATTATTATCAATCAAATGATCGATAATAATATTCAATTTCTTTTTTCAAAGTTGTTTAAAACATTACTGGCACAGTAAAAAATGTATGAAATCTTGGTACTTATCAATTAGATGGCCCTGCTCTCAGCAGAGATTTACATCGCCAAATCAAATATTAAGAAAGCAATTTATTAAATTTAAACAGGTGGAGCTCATTTTCTTACATTAAAACATTTATGTTGGCAACAAAACGAATGTGGCCAATATCGGCCCATTAACTGATAAGCACCGAATTTTTTAGTAAAAAAAAGAAAAGTTTTGAATTTAAACTTCTTTAAAATAATTAATGAGTTTAAATTTGATGGAAACGAAAGCAGTTATTTATTTTGAAATAATTATACAGCTACATATATTGTAAAATATAAATTATAAAATATGGGTTCATAAATGACACACTCGGAACGGGGAGCATTATAATGATTCGATGATTATGTTTAGGTATGCTAAAAACATTTCGAAATACCATAGCAATTTGATTATTAAATTTAGTGATTAGGTTTACAAATTTTGCAATGTTATCGACAATGGTGTATCCATGTTTTATAACGCAGATAAGGTAGTTAAATGATGATGTTGACATTTTTAACGCCATTTTGCGAGAAAGAACAGAAGTAAACACGGGGGAAAGGATAATAATGAGTAAAATAATGAAACGAATGAATCAATTTGCAATGTTGTACTCATAACTGGCGCAAATGTTGTGTTTGTCGAACTGATTGAAGAACTAAAAGCAAGCAATTAGTCAGCTATTGCTTTCGTAAACTTTGGAGTAGGGATGTGACGAATATTCGGCCACTATTCGGTATTCGGCCTATTCGGCCCTTTGGCCGAATATTCGGCCTAGCCGAATAGTTATTTCATCACCTCGCCGAATATTCGGCCTGGCCGAATACTGGGTAAGGTCAAATTCGGCCTGGCCGAATATTGGTGGACTATTCGGCCGAATAGTTCTGCTGCAGTAGAAATGTAAAAAAAAAATAAGCAATTTGTACATTTTAAACATTTAAAATTGTATTATAATTATTGCAAAAGAATAACTTAGTATATAGTGCTAATAAATAAAAATAATTTAGAAAAAAAAACTTTTTTTAAACCTTGTTTTAGGCTTGACTGAGCAAAAACAGGTTTTAAAGTTGTAACATTGTAATTTATATTTAGAATTTGCTCCCAAAATCTGGCAATGGTTAAATAATGACGGAGAATATGAGAAATTTATTTTGTTATTATTAACAAAGTGGAAGTCAGACTTTGTTTGAGAAGACTGATTTATTGTAAATATTGGGCAAGAGAAAAAAGTGAAAAGGCTAGAATATATCATGACTATTTAGAAAGCTTAAGTTATTAGGGTCTTTGAAAATTAAAATGTATTCCAGCTAAGTGCATTAAATTTTAACAGATCTTTTGAAAATAGGTATAAAAAACCCCATAAAATAAAAAAATAACTTTTATAACTTTTAAAATATCTTCATAAAACAGTTTTGAGCAAAGTAAAAGTCGACTAAGCAATAGTAGTTCTCTCATTTGAATTAAATAATTAGTAAAATAATGCTAATGATTACTACCATAGTTTTATTACATTCAAAGCAATAGAGAAAATAGATTAATGTGAAGTAGTTTTAAATTCTTAACACTTTACCGACCGGTAGCGGTTCGAACATACTATGCCCTTTCACCGCAAGCAAACGTCGAATAATCGACGGCCGGTCCGTATGCGCTGAGAACAAAACGTCGATTAATCGACGGCCGGTCGGTAAAGTGTTAACAAACAGAATTAAATCATACATTATGGATTGTGTGTAATTGGTGTCAGACTTTGTGAATAATTTTTAATTTGACAAATACTTTCTATTGCAACGATTTTTTAGAAATTTTAATATTCGGCCTAAGACATTGGCCGAATATTCGGTTTCGGCCTATTCGGCCTAGAAGAAATGGTCGAATATTCGACTGCGGCCTGGAAGAGATGGCCGAATATTCGGTATTCGGCTATTCGGCCAAATCACTATTCCTTACATCCCTACTTTGGAGCTCAATTTTAAGAGGCTTTTAGCACACAAAGCAATATAGTATAACGAAAACTATGGTTTTGTTTTGGGATTGAGATAAGTTACAAGCCCTGTATGTGTTTTTGGTTACGATTGAAATATTTATAGATGGATTAGATATATATAGGGATCATTCATAAATGATGTCACGTTTCGATCAGCGTGTTCGTGAAATTGTGACAAGGGGAGGGAAGGGGGTAACAACATCAGTGTGACATCATGCTTATGCAACATACCGTGACATGTGACAAAAGGGGGAGGGGGTCAAATATATGGGGGAAAAGCGTGACATCATTTATAAGCGGTCCCATAATGAGGATCGAATGTAAAAGGAAAGGGATTCAATTTTCAATCAGTGTGCATTTTATCAGCAGTGATTCAAAACTTTTCGATCTTGGCTAGTAAACCGTACTCTACTTTTTTTTTCTTTGGGTCACATAAACAAAACAACTCTCACTCTAAATCTGAATGACAAAATTAAAATAATAAAAATATTTTATTTATAAACGCAACACCTATATGGTGCATAAATGCAAATATTTCAAAAGATACTATACTTGGAGAGCCGCGTATTAAAAAAATAGGAAAACTGTTTAGTTTATGTATATAAATAGTGATTTATAAAGCATTTTGTTTCGCTGATAACTCTAGCGATGATGTAGATATACCTCCTAACATCTTCAGAAATGGGCACCTGAAACTATAATAAACATTACTCAGAATATTTTTCTGCAATTACATTCAATTGCTATGTTTTCATGAGGTATCACGTTAAATTAGGCAAAAAAATTATGCAATATAAGAGAATTTGTAAATAAGTACGTACATACGTACAAGTTGTATTAACAAAAAAAAAAAAAGAAAGAAAGAAATCTTTCTTTAAATATTTAGCTTTTATTATTATGTTTATATTTTTGCGGTTTTAAACTCGACACTGCAGTAAAATCGGCGAAATATTAGGTAATAAAGATTTTCTCTGTAAAATTAACTGGAAACATTTGGGGAAAAGTCGAGCACCGGTGCACCTTTCAAAACGTGTCACGATTGCGTTCGTATACAGAATATAATAAATAAATCATAATCAGAAAGCATTTTAACATTCGCGTTAATTTTTGTGTTTGTAATTGCGAAGAAAGAAAAGGAAAAAATGTATACATGAATGAAGTAAAAAGCTAAGGTTTTACATCGTAAAATATGTATGTCCACGTCCAGTAGAATTTTGCTTTCGACGAGGGAGATGGGCGGGGGAGGGGGGGGGAAAGGTCCGGGATTATAGGGTTACATCGGATATAAGGTACCTTTTGTTCACGGATCCGCACCGGATATATCCGGCTCTGATGTTTCAAACCCAGAAATGCTCTGTTATTTTAAACTTTCCAAAGCTTCCAAATAGATTTAGTTTTTAATTTACATACATTTTCGAAATCTGCTAATTAAAATTAAAAAAATCAAATTTAAGATGACGGAGCAAGGATTCAGAGCAGGGTCCGATCGTACTCGGAATATCTAAAAGAATCGGTCGGATACCTGAGTCTAACATACTCAAATTTCTATGAAACAAAACCTGGTTAATACTGTTTCATTATGTCATAATGTCAATTTCCTTCATTGGAGATATGAATGAGATTTTATCTAAATGAATTGGAACTATTATATATATCTTGAACAAAATTTCAGGATGAAAATACTTCTATAAACACAATCTATGTTTATATGTAACAGATTATAATCACAACTTTGATCATTGCTGCGATTATCAATTCATTTACCTACACCCATCTATACTGATCATAATGTCATAGAAAATTTTCGAAAATTAACATATCATCAAAATTAATTAGTTTGCGTAGTATTTTCTCATTAAAACTTTATGTATACCAACAATGATTCTGTAAAACAAATATTCATAGCATAATAATATAAAAAATTCATGCGCAGAACGTTTTTCGTTTTATAAGAATTAGAAACTCTGTTACCATAATGTGACCAATTTATTCAGGAATTCTGCCAGGCTCATAGGAAAATTATTTTCTACGTTTTCAGTGCGCAAGAAAAACGTTGTTTTTTATAATTTTTTTTTTTTATAAATGTAATATTATTTTCTATTTCTAATCATAATACAGCAGAAAACTTAGGAATTGGGGAAGATTGAAAAAGATTTAAAGAGGAAATAAAATCGGTTATTAGCTTTCGGTCAAGCATGTGCTTTCTTTCTTCTTGAGCTTTATGCACTATGATTTGATAAGGCTTGCTAGTTGAGCGCCTTGCCTAAGCATTTTTTCAAGTGCGAGAGAAAGAACATATAAGTGATTGACTTTCGCATTTATATCTAAGAAATTGTTTCATCGTTTTTGTAAATTTATTTACAGCTCGCGAATAACGCATTGCAAAGCGACACTGACAAAGGAAAGTTGAAGTTGCCACTTTACGAAGGGCGCAAATCAATTTTCCTTCGAGCGCTAGAGAGAAAAAATAACTTTCTCCTAATGTGACCGTCTTTCCTTCGTTTTAAAAACACTTCTACTGAACATGAAAAAATAGTGCAAACAAGAAAAAGGTGGAGGGTGGTATCAAGTTGAAGCCTAACGTATCGTTTTTGTGTTAAAATAAGGGGGGGGGGGGCGGGGGTAGATTCAATGCTTCGCTAGCGGGGAATTAAAAACTGTTCGCCTATAAGAGGGGAGTCCGTTAGGGGGCTTTTACTGTACATATATTATTAATTTATGTATTGGTTAAATTGTCTTTCCAGTGATATACAATTTTAGGGGTCATTCATAAATGATGTCACGCTATTTTCCCATATATTTGACCCCCCTCCCCCCTTTTTCACACTTCAGCGGTCCCCCTCCCCCTTCGTCACATGTCACGCTATGTTCGTGACATTCGGGGTGTTAGAAGTGTGACATAATGCATGTCACACTTCTTGTTACCCCCTCCCCTTGTCACACTTTGTCACAAATTCACGAACCCCCTCCCCCCCTCGAAGCGTGACATCATTTATGAATGATCCCTTATGGCAGTACTACAAAAAATTTTATAGATGCGTGTCCTGAAGCATCAAAAATTAAAATTTTCCCAAAGGCATAATTATGCTCACTCATATATTTTTCTTTATTTCGTGTTTTTTCAATCTGAATTGTCTACAATTACGACAAAAAGACGCGCTTATCATTTCACATAATGAATGCATAATGCACTGTGAGCGCGGAACACAGTACCCCGCGAACATTCCGAGAAAAGCAAAGCATAATTTTGCCAAATGTGACAGGCAGGCCTCACCTGATCCTGTGTCGTTAAAGTAAAGGTTTGAAGCAAATAGTAACGTGTTCGGAGGGGAAAAGATGTAAGAAGCGATCGTTATGTGATCCAGACATTAATAACAAAAAAAACAAAAATCTTCAGCATTTTTTTTTTTTTTTTTTTTTTTTTTTTTTTTTTTTTTTTTTTTTTTTTTTTTTTTTTTTTTTTTTTTTTTTTTTTTTTTTTTTTTTTTTTTTTTTTTTTTTTTTTTTTTTTTTTTTTTTTTTTTTTTTTTTTTTTTTTTTTTTTTTTTTTTTTTTTTTTTTTTTTTTTTTTTTTTTTTTTTTTTTTTTTTTTTTTTTTTTTTTTTTTTTTTTTTTTTTTTTTTTTTTTTTTTTTTTTTTTTTTTTTTTTTTTTTTTTTTTTTTTTTTTTTTTTTTTTTTTTTTTTTTTTTTTTTTTTTTTTTTTTTTTTTTTTTTTTTTTTTTTTTTTTTTTTTTTTTTTTTTTTTTTTTTTTTTTTTTTTTTTTTTTTTTTTTTTTTTTTTTTTTTTTTTTTTTTTTTTTTTTTTTTTTTTTTTTTTTTTTTTTTTTTTTTTTTTTCACAATAAAATCAATTACAAATCACCTCCGCATTCACTTCACTAACTTTTTAACTTTATTATTATTGATTCCAGTATTTTAAACTTTGAAAATTCTTAGCACACTTATATAAATGAGGAAGACATAGCTGTTTTAGTGAAACAAGTTGTTAGTTATTTACGAATTATTTTGCAGGGCAAAAATAAATGAACAGATTTTTCTACTAAGTGCCTCCAACATTCGAGAAAAGAACATAAAGAACTGAAAAATCAATACCTTCTTCTAAACCAAGTTGATAGGCTAAGTTTTGAAGGTCTCTCACTTTTTCAAGAAGTGCAGCAGCAGTTAGACTGCCAAATCCTTAAAAAGGAACAAAAGCATAAATACATAGCAATTTCTTTTCAAAAATCCAGAAAACAAAATTTAATCAAACAGTTGAGTAAAACACTTTGAAAACTTAAGAGCCAGCATCCGTCAGAAATTTTCCAGCTCTTCAAGTTTTTCTAGTAGATCTGAAAAGTTTTTCTTCCCCCTCACGATAGCCTTTCCACAACTGCTGACACAAAATTTATTGGTTGGGGAAGAGGTTGACGAGAACCCTTCGAGGTGTCTCATTACACCCTCCTAGGTGTCCCATTACACCTCGAACTGGTTGCCTTTCGCACATTATAACTTGGCTTTCTAGAAGTACTATTTCACAATCAGTGTTTTATGCCCAATATTTCTTAGATAACTAGTAAATTTTGTTAATTCTTATGTTTTTCGTTTTCTGGATTTCGTTTATAAAGTGCGCTTTCATCAGATACTATTTTAAGAGTGGTATACTATGCATGATAAGCATTATGATCATAAAAATTTAATTTCCTTTGAAGTTCTCCACCAAAAACCTATTCATCAAAAGCAGATATTTGTCAGTCCCTACAAGTTTACAGGAACCCCTACCCCTGTCGCTGCGCCGAATAAAAAAAAAAACTAAATGAACTAAAAATATTTCAGTTAGTTTTTAATGAATTTTAGTATCTATACACATTTTTCTTTAAACAAAATATTTATACCAGAAGTTATAACTACTTTTCTTAGGGAATACTACGGGAGCAGAAATATTGGGGGTGATGCATAAGTTCCCGTGTTTTTTTAAATAACTTTATTTTTTGAAATAAAATAAGAACAATTTAATCAATAATGTACTCTCCGTTGTTGTTTACGACTTCCTTCCAACGTTCAACTACTTTTTCGAAGCCTATATGGTAGAAATCACATATAAGCGTCTCGAAAAAGTAGTCCAACCATGCCCGTAATTTGACGTCATTATTGAACGAAAAACGCCGTGTAAAGCATTTGAAATCGACTATAGCACCATCTCCATACACGGCACAAAAATTAAAGTCAACAAAAAAGTGAAATACACTATTTTACAGAGCGAAACATTTTCTTTCGCATAACACAAAAGATTACGCAAAAACATTTCATTTTCAACGCAATTTGTTAAATTTAAAAAAAACGCGGGAACTTATGCATCAACACAATACATCAGACTGTCCCCCCCCCCCCCCCCTGATAAGAAATACAATGTTGAATGTTAGAAAAAATCCGCCGGAGCGAGCTTGAAGATAAGGCATAAATATTTCAGGGGCAGTGTCTGGTTTCGACTTGGTACGCCTTCCTTTGATGTGTAACCAGAATTTCTTCAGGAATAGTTGTGCAATAAATTTAAAGAGATGTTTGTGAAGTCAAAAATGGGAAGTGTATGAATACAAGAGAAAGATTTACACGTGGAAGTTCGTTGTAGTGAATGCCGATACAACGAAATATCCGTTAGATATAAATGAATACATAGTTCTAAACTTGTTTTATTGATACCAGAATTAATTCCGACTTACTTCATGATGCACGCATGAAAAAAATTACATGTTTTGGAAATTTGAATTCAATAAATT
The DNA here is from genome assembly GCA_038502835.1 of Octonoba sinensis. NCBI lineage: Eukaryota > Metazoa > Arthropoda > Arachnida > Araneae > Uloboridae > Octonoba > Octonoba sinensis. The sequence goes on along the minus strand of CM076601.1, from coordinate 19,993,645 downwards.
TGAAATAAATAGGAATTTTCATAAGAAAATAATGATCACGGTTTGAAAATATCATATTTTTTAAAATATCGAAAATATCCGATCTTTTGATATTGGTTCTACATTTTCCATCAACTCAAATTAAATTCTTTAAATAGTAATTGCATGGTCAAACCATAAGTTTTTTTTTTTTTTTTTTGCGTGTATTATTATTATTAAACCTAAATTTAACATTATGTTTATTTCACATATATTAGATACATACGTGTGTGAGAGTGTATGGGTGGGCATATATATTAAAAATTTGTGAAATGTGACAATTTACTCCTTTAAAAATAAAATATTACATTTTAATCAATTTTGCCGTTGGGCATTTTGATTATTATATGGTGATCTGAATAACCGATTATATATTACATATGTAAAAATCATAGACAAATATCACAGTATCATATGCATAAATATAAAATATTATTTTATTTTAATATAAGAAAGAGTTATTTCGAATTATTTTAGCATAACTGTTTATTGATTATGTTAATATGTAATGCTTATACGTATTTCAAAATTAATTCTTAAGTTTTCGTGAAATTTATACATCATGATAAATATAAAATAGCGTTCTCGGAAAAATTGAAGCTCAATAAGTTATTTTTTGTTTTCTCAAATTACATACATGTAAAGCACAGTAGTAATTGAAGAAATAAAAACAAACGACTTAAAATAAGTTACCATCAAAAATCAAAGTAAATTATTAGACAAAGAAAAAAATTGCCGCAATACGTAGGGAAAAGTTGGATAAAACCGGGTAGGTGGATAAAACCGGGACCCAGCAGTTTTAGCTTGATTACTATTGCTATTTGTCGGAAAACGCTTGAAACTTGTTGCAAACAAGCGCTATGTTATTTGAAGCTAAATGAAAGGCAGTGTTGTTTATTTGTTTGTCAACGCCGATGTTTTGAAAAATTCGAGTGGAAAAGTTTTGATTTTTACCCCACCGAATTCACTTTGTAGTTTCTAATTGCTTAGAGATTTATTTTAGGTAAGTACAACATTTGAGAACACCTTTTTCAGCAGTTATTTTAAATTGTTAAACCAGGTTTTGCATCATTTTGAAATGTGCTAAGCGTTCTTTTCTGATTAATGGCGTTGTCGGATAAAACGGGACTTTGACAGTCGGACAAGACCGGGTAGTACCCGATTGTGGACGACCTTTTTTTTACTGTGTGAAATATAAATAGTTTAATTTGTAAAATATAAATCTTAAAGAATCATCTCATAAACGGTTTGAAATTAAATATTTATTATTTTTTAGGAGAGACTTCGTATGAATATAGGCTACTATATTATAGTTTCCCACTTAGTACAAATATAAAATAAAAGTTATTAACATTTAAAATAAAAATATTTTTTTAAAATTAAATCGTGTTTGTCAGTTTATTACGAAAAAATGTTTTTTCTTCTTTTTTTTTTAAGTAGGGTACAATGAAAAAATTAATGCTTTTACAAATTTATAATGTTGTTAGAATAAAAATTGCACCCATAAAAATTAAGGCTGCTCGTCAGTCACTTTCCGAATTCAGCCCACTAATGTTAAGTTTGGGCGTGTGATGCTTTCGTATTTTTTAAAAATATCTGTTCGGGAAATTAATTAAAAAGAAGACATCTTTTAAGAAGTCTACATAGAAAAAAGAACTCAAAAATACAATTTCCCAAAGAGATATTTTTAACCCACCTATGTTTCTCAGTATAGGACGGCCATTGTACCAATTTATTGTTATAAATAAATATTTTAGTAGTAAGACAACAGCATTTTTCAAGTGTTCCTAAACATTCCCGGTTTTAACCGACCTGGTAGGATAAAACCGGGTACTTTTATACTTCCAAAAAAAATTTATTTACCCTTCAGAATATTGTTCTTCCACACTGAAAAATATTTATTTCTGTAACTAAAGAACTAATTTATCATTCAAATAGAAATTTAAGCAGTTTTATTCACTTATTCGCTTAGGAAATAAAAAAAACACTTTGAGACCCGGTATCGTCCGACTTTCCCCTATTCATTTAAATTTGTTAACCATAAATTAACACATTTTCTTCTCAATGAAATGTAGAATTAAATGATCCACATGGTGTACGTGAACAGTATTGAGATAGCAAGGTAATAGAAAACAGTATTTTGTTTGCAGAACTGCATTAAAAAATATTAAATTATATTCAACGATTCGTCTACAACGGAGAGTAAGGTTAAATAAAGTGATCACTATTACGTGAGATTAAACTGAGTAAAATTTGAAAGAAATAATAAAATAAAAATAATGATAAATAAATAAGTAGATTGAATGGCTCTAAAACTGAATACAAAAGAAATAAATAACCACAGCAATTATGCATCATGAGTGCAAGGTCAAACGGAATCCTTCTACAAAATAAAAAGTACACAGTGAAACAATAAAATATTATCTACAGATTGTTGAGAGAAATAATTACATTATATTCTTATGCAGTAAAGAAGGTATACAGAAAAAAATTATTTCCAAGAGTATAGCGGTCAACGCCAAAAGCGCAAAGCAGAAAAAAGAAATATTTAGTTCCTGAACTGTTTTTACAGATATAGAAATAAATATTACTTTCAACCAATATGAGACGCTAAGGTTGAACAAATGTAATTACAAAACGTTCTGTACATTATAACGATTTAGAATTCGAACATTAAAAATATAAAAATCGATCCCTTTTATTTTGACATTATAGCATTTAGAAATGTAACTTTGGATGAAGGCAGATTTCTTCTACTAAAAGTAACTGCAAAATAAAACAATAAAATGTTATTTACAAATTGGTGAAAGAAAATAATTACATTTACTTATAAGGTAAAGAAAGTACTTTCCACTACATGCAGAAAAAGCTGAATTATTTTTTTGAGTACATAGTCACAATTTTGTGCTATGTATATAATTTAACAGAAAAAGCTAAACAGAAGTATTGTTTATTTAAAGTAAATCAAAATGAAAGTATCTACAAGAAGCATAAACATATATCCTAGTCTTTGCCACAGTTCTCAAGGGAAGGCACTCAAGATGAACCAGGCAGCAGGAAGCTGGTGGTAGATTGAGGGGAGATAAGAACTCGGGGGAACTGACCCTTTCTGGGAAAAGAGCGGGGGTTGCTGGGGGAGGCGAAGTGTCAGCGACTTCGCTGAGGGGGGAAAGAAATTTTAAAATTCTGAATCGGAATAGATTCACTTCTGAAATAATTTCTCCTGTTCTAATAAACCTACAAAACATATTTTAATATCTTTAGATAGCTGAGATAATGCGCTATGATTCGCTTTTTTTTTTCAAATCCGAAAATTCCACATGGTTCATCAAAAAACCACTTTCTTTCGCTTCGAACTTTACATTTCTTTTTAAAAATTTTAAAATAATTTAAAGTAAAAACTATAAAGAGCAACGCATAGATTTGTCGTTATAGATTAAGTCCAAAAAAGAAAAATTCGAAAATCTTAATTTGCCGATAAGATGTCGATTAAATGAGAAGACATTCTGACCCATTCGTTAACATAGGGAAGGAAAACCGGAAATCTGTCTGATGCGGGCTCTTAACATACTACTAAGAATAATTTTATACTACAATTCAAACAATCATAAAAGATTGTTATGAAAAAAGTTTAGATCAAAACTTTGTCATTGCAATTCTCATATTTTTTCAATCATTTGCTTAGTATAATCATATTTAAAACTTTGTCATGTTAATAGAAGTTAAAAAATTCAGTGGTACATGAAATTAGGACTATAGACATGGTGTCCATGCATCCAACAGTTATTTCAAGATTTTGACCCAGTACCCAGAAAAATGAAATAAATGTTTTTAATTACTTAACATGAAAAAAATATGATATTTATAAGTAGAATTCATGAGGGAATGAAGTGCTGTCAGTTAAAATATTTCGTTAATCTTTTTTTCTTACTCTCCATTCACATTTTAAAAGGTGGAATCAAATATATTTCTATACTTACAAACTGTCAGGGAAAAAAGATGTTTTAGAAATTGAAAACCAAGAATTTTCTACTATTTTTAACTTGTAATTATTTTAGGAGTTTACTAACTAGCTTGAACAGAAAAGCTCTTCTTTGTTTTAACAATAACAGCTTTTAAAACTTATCTCAAATGGGTAAGGTTGCAGCTTATAAAATAAATGCCACCTAAAATGTGATGCACCAATTATATTGTTGCATTGTAATGATTGCACTATTAACCAATTTTTGTTTTCCCACCACCAAGTCACAATTAGGCAGCACAGTGGTATAGCAAGGGAGAGATAGGGGGCCATAGCCCCTTTGAAGCACTAAACTGCATATGTTTATGTATATGAATATGTGTTCTCTCATAACCAGGCCCCGCAGAAGTTGATAATAAGGGGTTTTCTCAGCACTTTTCTATGTTTTTCCCCATTTTAGAGCCCTTTTTTTTCTTTTTTTTGCATTTTTAAAAAAAATTTCACATTTTTAGAGCATTTTTCTGCTTTAGCTCTTTCTTTTTTAAATTTTTGGATTAACACTTCATTTGATTTGTTCATTAAAGTTCATGAAACACTTAAAAACGGGTGGTCGAGAGCAGAACTGTAAATCTATTGCACGAAACTGAATGAAGACAAGTTGTAGGAAACTATTTTTGACGTTGAAAAAAGTTGCTGGTGTTATAATTGTAAGTTTGAAGAAAATGGATTAGTGAGTTATTCTATTTATTTCAAATTTGCCCCAACTATGTCTGAATTGAGAAATGTTTTTCAAGATATAAAAACTTTACTTTCGCATGCAGTCTTTGATAATGTAATAGAACATTCAATTACTCAGGGCAATTAAGATTCTGTCATTTAAGGCAGTAAAGTTATCAAAACACATGGTTTAGCAGCAATTGGTGAATTGTTTTTACTATTTCATTTTTTTATTTATTTTAGAAAGTCATTTAATGACATTGATATTATAATTTTTCAAAAAATAAATATTTAAAAAACTTTTATGGAATCCCGACTTCAGACCAGTGCGTTTTTCAAAATGTTAAGTCCATTTTGTCAACTTTAATGGCATTTTTGGGGTCATTTTTAGTGTGTTTTTAAAGCATTTTTAGAGATTTTTTAGGTCATCAACTTCTGGAGCCTGGTTATAACGCATACACGCATGTACCGTCTGATTTTCTTGACCGAGACTTTCCTCGAATTTGCGCATGTGTCAGATCATCATTGGGGAAAAGAAAAAAATGACAGCATAAAATGTAATTTCAAAAAAGGGCCCGTCTCAGCATATCATCCATTCTGCCAAATAGAATCTTCCCGACAGTAGTACTGGGCGATGTCTAATTTTTGATACCGCGATATATCGTCACAATAATATCGCGATGTTTCGATATATCGCGATGTGTCAGTACAGTATGGGACCGCAAATTCGGAATCCCGAAATCCGGGAGACCCAAAATCCGGAACTTTTTCAAAAAAAAAAAAAAAAAGGTAGCTGGGAGAAAAAAAAAAAAAAACAGATTTTGTTTTTTAAAGAAAAATCGGGAAATATTTCGCACCGTTTTTTTTTTTTGGAAATAGACATTTTAAAAAGAAGTAAAATAAAATGTAATGAACATGTTTAAGATCGGAAAAGTTCAGTTTTCAAAAAAAGTTATTTCGGGATTTTCTGAAAAGGGTTCGTTTTTGCGATTAGAGTTTTTACTAATTGTTTGCTTTAATGCTGAGTTAATATCATCAAATTTTGCTTTTTTAAATTTCTTGTAGTTATATTTATTTTTTAAGATGAACTAATTTTCGCTCGATACAGAACATTCGCGAAATTGAAATTCGGCGTTTCTCGCATTTTCCCGGTAGCCTCATCTTTTACTGCAATTAAGTGACTAGAGAATATAAAATCATATCAGAAAAGTCTAGATTTTTCGATTCAAATGTAAGTCGACTCCAACTTCGTTTTTTGTGTTAAATTCCGCTACTTTTCAGCAAGTATATACGATAATAAAAAATGCTATAAATGAGCAAAATGCTAATAAAACTTCCAGAGCAAATTATATGGGCTCTTATGCTACTTACAAAATTTTTTGAATGACGACTCAAATTCGGAAATTTGGAAAAATCGCGGTCCCGAGCGTTCTGGATTTGAGGTTCTATACTGTATGTTAAATTCGCTGTATAGCTAAGCAAATATATAAAAGAAATTCGTTTGTAAAAAATCAAATTTTAAACACTAATAACAATAATATTTTAATTTATTTCATATGAATTTTGAAAAAAGTAAATGCTTCTCTCAAAATGACATACTTCCAAGTATATAGACATCATTTTTATTGAAAACGACTTACATACATTACCAAGTTTAAAACTGAAAATAATTATTTCGGAAATTGAACTACCAGCGCACGCCCCCCCCCCCCCCTTTTTTTCCGCGAATTTCCCTTAGGTGAAAATACCGACTAACCTACTCCCCCCTTTGATTGACATTGTAATTATAAAGAAGGAATAATTAGCAAATTAGAAAAAACGAACCTTTTACAGAAATCGCAATCGCTGAGACAGACAATGAGTAAAAAAAAATGCTTAATTTACTTTTAAATATATTCCCTAAATCTTATTTTCAGTATTTTAAAAATATTAATTTCAACTTTGAGATAAGGAAATACAAAAAAGAAATTCTTTTATTAAAAGTCATTTATAGAACAATAATACAGTACCGTACCCCAACTTTGGTATGCTAGGGGGCCGGTGCTATGCGGGATCCTTGACCCAAAATGGCAAATTTACAGAACCAAATGTGGCCGACTTACGTAAGTATCAACGCCGACATACGCATTTTTACTTCCTATGCAGTGTTTTCTCAAGTGGTAGATAAATAAGTATTTTTTTTCCTTTTTAGAAAGTAACATAAGTAAATCGATGCGTTAATATATTATATTTTTACAAAACAAAAAATAATTTATTCGTGGATTTTGATAAAACGCTCCAAATTATAACACACAATTTAGCGAAAATAAACAATAACTCAATACCAGATATAGTAGCTCTCCATTTCGCTTTCACCTGCATGAGAATGAAAATAGAACAATTTCACAGACTATCAGGCTGACACATTGCAACATTAAGTGATGTGGAACAACGCCACAATTTTCAGAAACGTAACCATAATAATAAACGATTCCCCCCCCCCCCCCCCCCCAAGCTCAACACAAAAACTATCCCCTTTGCTATCAATTTAGCTAAGAGCCGACGCAAGCGGATTTTTTTCTCGTCCATCAAACAGTGTAATAAAAACAAATTTCACGTTAAGAAAGCACAATTAAGCATTAAAATGCTGACATGTTTCCGGATTGCTTGGAATCCCTTTTTCAACACGATAGGGAGCTTCTAGATGCAAAAATATAGTCTGTGAAAATACTAGAATGCTGCAGAAGCTCGAAGCTCAAAAACTCCGTCTGGGGAAAAACAACCATTGTTCATGAACCTAAACATGTGCTAAAAGGATGTTTGCATTAGTAAAGTTCAAAATGAAAAATTGAGAGAAAAAGAGCCAACTATTCATATCAATTAGCAAAGATATTTAAATATTCCGTTTTCAACTATATGTATCAGATTAGGTTAGGTACTTACGTTTTCAAGGCAATTGCAATCCATTCTTCAATTTGTAGATAAGTAGATTTTTTAAACATCCTTATTATGCAATGACACTTCAAAAATCTTAGTTCTAAACGAGTAAACACGACCTCTGTCAAATTAAACTAAGCAGCATTTTATTTTCCTACGATTTTATTTCGCCCCTCCTCTCCCCGCGTAGATCGACCAAATCAGGGGGTTTAGGGATCATTCATAAATGATGTCACTCTTCGAGGAGGGGAGGGGGGTTCATGAAATTGTGAAAAGGTTTGACAAGGGGAGGGGAGGGGGGTAACAAGAAGTGTGACAACCTGCATTATGCAACATAGCGTGACGCTGACAAAGGGGGGGGAGGGGGATCCGCTGAAGTGTGACAAAGGGGGGGAGGGGGGTCAAATATATGGGAAAAAAGCGTGATGTCATTTATGAACGGCCCCTTACTGAATTTACGGAAAATATATACGTATGTCTATGTACATGTGTATATCAGTAATGTTACTACGGGGGGGGGGGGGGGAGCGGAGCTGCAGCTGATTCAGAGCAAGTATTTAGAAGTCGGAGCGAAGCAACGCAGGCAAAGTAGCTGCTCCAGGTTTTTTATATAAACTGCAAAACTACAAGTTATTCAACCCAACATTCTTTTTCTTTTTGTGGAAGGGGAAAGTGCTGACACCCATGCTGGAGTACGCCACTGCTGTACTTCACTATTTAAAAGGGGGGGAGGGGAGATGTTCATGAAAAAATAACACTCTCGGAGAATATTATCACTTTGTATTCAAAAACACAACAGTTTTCCATCTTCTTCTTTTAATAATAATAGCTAAAACACCTACTTATGTATATTTCATGAATTTAGAAGAGTAACGCATTAATAATTAACGCATTAAAAAAATACAGACAATTGGACAAAGTGCCGTTACACAGATTTACCGAACACAAATTTATAATTTTACTATTAGTAAACTGTTTGTGAAAATTTACTATACAAAAGTGTTTCCTATTTTATAAAAGGAAATAACTTATTTTCGGTTAAACTTTTTCAGAAACTGAACAACGTTTTTGTTGTAAAAGAGAATGAATGAATTATTTTAAGATTAATTCAAAAACATACATCTTGATACACAAAAACATACATAACAATATATTTTTCATGCATTAAGAAAGTCTTCAATACCATTTACAAACTTAAATACAAAAAATAAATAAATAAATACTTAAGGCTTAAGGCATGTTGCACATTTTAGCCTATTTTAGTAAAAAGAAAAAAAAAAACACACATTTCATTTTAGCGAGCGTTTCCCGCTTATCAATTAATGAAAAGCAAAGGAAACGAAATATTTTCCCAATCACAAAGAACCCCATCACTTCCCATTATTGCCGTTAGCAGACCCAAGTCAGAAGTTAGGAATGCACACGCCACGCTAACGTTTCGAAAAAAAAACCAAACACACGAAGGAGCGCCAACAACAATATCCTGGGCAAAGACCGTGACCTTCGAGACTACGCAAAGACGCGCCACAATGATTTCATCGGCAAACACCGGCAGCACATGTTTTCCCCCGTGTCAGGAAAAGCAAAGAACAAACAAGAACTTACGAAGAATCCGGTATCACCGTCAGTCACGATAAACCGCAATGTATCGGAAACCGGTATCACCGCCAGTCACGATAAACCGTGATATATCGGACCGCCAATCACGATATATCGAAAGATACAGCAATGTGAAATCGAACATCGCGATGAATGTGTAATACCGGTATTTTGCGATGTATCGATATATCGCCCAGTCCTACCCGACAGATAGTCTTGGCTTTCATAAACGAACAGTAGGTATGTGTTATAAGTGAAACTTCCTTTTCTCCATCACAAACTTCTCACTATACAGTCAATCAGGGTAACTGATCCACTTTTTCCATCTCTAATTGCCAGGCTCATATTTTGATAGTGTTACTGTATTTCGCAATAAAACTGAAGAACTCCTAAAGTGTATCTTAGTCACCACAAATTAAGAAATAAAAAATAGAAAAACAATTTAAAATGAATTATTAACCTGTTAAGGAATGGAATTTATCATAAGGCCGGTTATACTCGGATTTATAAATCATTTTGTTGCAACCCCTTCACTTTCACTGTAACCAAATTCCACTGTACATAATTATTTTTTAAAAAAATTGCTTGATGTGATTTTAATTTTTAAGAAATACAAGACCAATGCAAATTAATTAATATCAACAACTTTCAAAATTTCGACCTGGAAATCAATGCATTTTGTTTACTTGTAATTTCCGACAAAGTAGCAACTTCAATTCTGAAAAGTTCATTTTATGCATAAAATAAGACATCTTTACTTTTATATTAGGACACAGCAACATATGAATGTGGTGCAGATTTTACACACATACAAGAATTTTGATTCCACATGCACTAAAGGGAAAATTTTACCTTGTAATATACTTATATCTTCATGATCTAAATCTTTCAACCATTCAGCTTGTGATGGTTTCTCAGTACGATTTCCCTGAAAGAGAAAAAGTGCAAATGGATGAGTAAGTGAAAGAAACTAATCATATTTTCCATCACTATATGACAAAGATATATAATACAGTGAAACCTGTTTTACGTTTCCGTTTAGCTGACAATTGCAGTGCGGCACTTACTACATTTATTTATTTGTAACTAATTAAAATATAGCTTCATGTATTAACATTACTTAAAAATAGTAGTTAGCTATTTCTTTCACAATTATTTAAAATATCATTAGAGAAATTTAACCTAAATGAATTAAAATGTATCATATAGAACTTTAAAATTAAAGTAGTTAGTTAAAATAAAGATAAATATCTTATTAATTATTTAAGTAACTTATTTGATGGTAAAGATTTTTAAAAACACAGAATTTTTCAAAATGGCCATAGAAAAGAGAACAAACTTATTGTTAAAGAATAAAAGTGTTTATAGTAGACAGATCACATAATTCTAATTTAATTGAATACCGTTTTGTTAATTTTAACATGAAATCATAATAAAGTGCTATGACTTACTCAACTGCTTCAAGAAATGGAAGTAAAATGATATTTCTTCACAGGGATCATTCACAAATAATGTCACGCTTCGAGGGGGAGGGGGGTTCATGAAACTGTGACAAGGGGAGCGGGGTAACAAGAAGTGTGACATCATGCTTATGTAACATAGCGTGGCATGTGACAAAGGGGGGGGGGGGGTGTCAAATATATGGGGAAAATACGTGACATCATTTATGGATGGTCCCACATTGAAATTAGGTAACGGTCTCATATTGAATTAGGTGAACGGTTCCACATTGAATTTTGGTAGGATTAGGCATGTAACGAATAGTGATTTGGCCGAATAGCCGAATATTCGGTGGCCGAATATTAAAATTTCTAGAAAATCGTTGTAATAAAGTATTTGTCAAATTTAAAATTATTCACAAAGTAAAATACCAATTACACATAGTCTATGATGTATGATTTAATTATGTTTGTTAAGAAATTTAAAACTATTAAAAATTTATCTATTTTCTCTATTGCTTTGAATGTAATATGATCTTGGAAACGGGTCTTCTTCAGTTTGGAAGGAAATGACAAACGGGAGGTAGGCAGGATTCAGTTCTGATAACCAAATGCGTGTTGATTCTTGTTGTGGTGCTGTCAGTCCTTCTCCCATGTCCAACAAATATGCGAGAATATGAGCTGGTGTGATATCCTGTTCGAACCGAAATTTGAGGATGTCAGCATAAGGTTGTAGTTCATTGTTGTTTACAAGCTTTAACCACTCGCAACAAGCAGTAGAAATATTAGCCTTTTCAGATTGCAGATTATCCAATGCAGCAGCCACGGGTTTCAGCTGCTTATATAACGATTTCACTTCTTTATATATAGAAACATCATTTATCATTTTTGGGAATTTTTATCAATATCTGATTCATGATCATCCACAATCTTTAAATAAAACTCAGGATTCAATCAGCATGAAAAAGAAACAATGTTTTCTTGTCACTAAGTTACTATGAGTATGATGAAATGTTGCATCATGCTAGCTTTGGTAGCAGCCAATCAATAAAAAGGAGCAGGGCAGAAGCAGTAATCAACTAATGAGAAAATGGGTGATGCAAGAAAAAAGTTCATTACATTATTAAATAGCATCCTTATTTCATATTATATTGTAAATTGGATACTGCATATTGAAACTGTAATCCCTCTTAATTTAGAATATTTATTGCCTCATTTATTTTAGTCATTAAGCCTATTTTTTAAACAGTATTTCAATTTCAACCTTGGTTGCTGTTATTATTTCTCATTTTAAGTTACTTTTACTTACTACCTATTAAATTGGGAGGTGTTGCATCTAACAATTAAAGGAATAAACAACTATGTAAAAAATGTTCAAAATTTCTTTTTTTTTTTTTTTTAAAGTTTTGACCATTTTGACCGGTTAAAACCATTTAAGCACGGTTAAAACCAGTTTTGACCAGTGCCCCGGTCAAAATCAAAAATTAGTGGGTTTTTGCCAACCCTGAATAAAACTAAGAATTTCACCCACAAGTGGAATAGAAATGACAGGTTTTATGGTAGTAAGCATTAGCATTATTTTACTAATTATTTAATTCAAATGAAAGAACTACTACTGCTTAGTGAACTTTTACCTTGCTCCAAAACTGTTTTATGAAGATATTTTAAAAGTTATAAAAGTTAATATTTTTATTTTATGGGGTTCTTTACATACCTATTTTAAAAAGATCTATTAAAATTTATTACACTTAACTGGAATATATTTTTATTTTCAAAAAACCCCAATAACTTATGCTATCTAAATATCCATGATATATTCTAGGCTTTTCACATTTCTCTCTTACCTAATATTCACAATAAATCAGTCTACCCGAACGAAGTCTGATTTCCACTTTGTTAATAATAACAAAATAAATTTCTAATATTCTCCATCATAATTAACTATTGCCAGCTTTTGGGGACAAATGCTAAATACTATAAAATACAATATTACAATTTTAAAATCTGTTTTTGCTCCGTCAAGCCTAAAACAAGGTTTAAAAAAAAAGTTTTTTTCTAAATTATTTTTATTTATTAAAACTATATACTAATGTATTTTTTTGCAATAATTATAATACAATTTTAAATGTATTATAATTATTCAATAAATAAAGTCTTTGCTGTTTGAACATAAAATTTTGTCCTACTCCTAAGAATTTTCCTAATGTGAGACAAATTGTACTGTTTAACAGGCATTTTTAACACTTGCAACTTTTCAACACGTAAATACAATCGTGCAAGTTACGAATGAAAACACTTTAACATTAGTGAGTAGTCAGCTTTACATCAAAGCTGCAAAATATGTCTGAATGCCCACTGGGTATTTGAAGTAGTTTAATTCTCCACTTGGCGGTATATTGTCATTGGCAGAGTTGTTGGAGATTTAAGTGATGCACATCATTAATTCTATCTATAAATAGCAGCACATTTGCTAATAAGCATATGCTGGTTCCATATTGGTTGCAACAAGCAAAATCTATGTTAATTCTTCTATTTTTGCACTTACGCAATGACTGTCGCTGGTTCCATCATTAAAAATTACTTCAACTAAATGCTCATTGATCAACACAAAATGATAGGGAAGTTGTTGCTTTTGCCAGGCCCTGATCATGACGCCATGCGGCCCTGAGAAATGAGGAACTTTGGGGCCAAAAAAGTCAAAACATGAGGTTAAAAAAAATAAATAAAATAAATAGTGGGAAATCAACAGCATCCTGGCTGTTTGCATTAAGTCTTAGCAATAGGGACGACAACAACATAATTTGTGGTTTTCACGTCTGGTGTGAAACCACAACGTTTTGAAGCAAAAAATGGGAAAAAACTTACCAGAGATAAGGAAACAAATTTTGAAACACCAGGAACTGTAAATATAAAGAAAAAAAAAAATGAGAGAAATATCACAGGTTACACCTATATTCACATTTTAATCCACATATCAAAAAAAAAAAGGTGTGATAGTAAAAATAAAAATGAAGAAACAAAATATATAAAGATTAGTTCTCAACAGGAGGCTGACGTTGAACATGTTTTGAGAGGCAAGGGGAGATGTTTTCAGTGGCAGTGCATTTATTTGAAATTCAACGTTTTAAATTAGGTTTGAATTCCCAACTTGCCCAAGTAATTTTATTAAAATGTACCCAATTTACACCACATTTGTGCCAGTGCAGTTGCTCCTACATGATAAAGTTTGCTGGCTCTTCAACAGTGCTTGTCTCAATAGAGAAAAATACAGCACTGAAAAACTGATTTTTTTTTTTTTTTTTTTTTTTTTTTTTTTTTTTTTTTTTTTTTTTTTTTTTTTTTTTTTTTTTTTTTTTTTTTTTTTTTTTTTTTTTTTTTTTTTTTTTTTTTTTTTTTTTTTTTTTTTTTTTTTTTTTTTTTTTTTTTTTTTTTTTTTTTTTTTTTTTTTTTTTTTTTTTTTTTTTTTTTTTTTTTTTTTTTTTTTTTTTTTTTTTTTTTTTTTTTTTTTTTTTTTTTTTTTTTTTTTTTTTTTTTTTTTTTTTTTTTTTTTTTTTTTTTTTTTTTTTTTTTTTTTTTTTTTTTTTTTTTTTTTTTTTTTTTTTTTTTTTTTTTTTTTTTTTTTTTTTTTTTTTTTTTTTTTTTTTTTTTTTTTTTTTTTTTTTTTTTTTTTTTTTTTTTTTTTTTTTTTTTTTTTTTTTTTTTTTTTTTTTTTTTTTTTTTTTTTTTTTTTTTTTTTACCGATACTTATCCTAAAATGCGTTAAGAACTTAGTAATTAGTCACTGGAATATGATTTTCTTAAAATCTTTTTCAATTTTGAAATATGGATTTATTTTTTTTTTCTCTCGATGTTTTAGTTTTAAAAATAGAAATTATATATGGGTCAATCTGATACAAAGTTATGCGAACAACGGTGCAAACTTTTGAAAAAATTTGCACTTCAAAAAATACTGAAATGTAAGAAAACTAAAGACATTTTCTAGTCCATTGATTATTTTATTGTCCACTTTCTCGGTAAGCAACGTGGCCACAGTAAGTACTGATCCGTTCAGAACTATATATTTTTAGATATAGAACATGAAAAAGGAATGTATCAACGCTTTTTTTATTCTTTTTAATCTCCGCATACTTTAAGCACAAAAATCGCGTTTGAGAGTTACCAGACAAACTTCTTAACGCTGTACTCTAAACACAATATACTGGACCATTTCTTAACTATGAAATAATTTGTATTTTCATTTTTTTAGTGGCTATGCACTGTACAATGTTTTTAGACTATACGATACTGGATAAACACGTTAAAAAATAAATTGTTGTACACTGAGTAATAATGAGAAGTTTGGTTATTTAAATACATATCTCTTATCTTTATCAAACAAAGACTGGTCGTTAAATTGGACCGTCAAAAGAAAAAAATCATTTGCTTCTTGCAACTATCATTACTAATACAAGAACAGCTTCTTTGAAGAAGTGTTGCAACTTATAAACACTTAAAGCGTTGCAATAAAAATAAAACTGTGCTAACTCAGTACTAATAAAATTAGAAATTTATATTTAAAAATAGCACATTAAATAAGCATTTTTCTGTACAATTCAAGCCCTGGATCCTCCATCACTCCGCGGGAGAGGGCGGCGGCATCACTCCTCAGGAGAGGGCGGCGGCATCACTCCTCAGGAGAGGGATGCGGCATCACTCCTCAGGAGAGGGCGGCGGCATCACTCCTCAGGAGAGAAAGGCGGCATCACTCCTCAGGAGAGAAAGGCGGCATCACTCCTCAGGAGAGAAAGGCGGCATCACTCCGCTACCACGGCAGGGGAGAGGAGGGCGGCGGTGGCCTTTAACTCCTACGTTTTGGCAGAAGACAAGTTCTTTGAAGACAAGTTGCATCTTTTCTGAAGAAAAAAAAAATTCGACTTTATACATAAAATTAGACTTTCAATAAATGTTCAAAAGTACCAAGATATACACTGATATGATTGCGGACATAGATTAATGAACTTTTAAGAATTATATTTGAAACAATTACCTGAACAAATTATATTTTAAGTTATCAAAAAAATACTCTAATTGAATAACTAAACAGCAATTTAGAAAAAAACTTTTACACTTAAATTTGAAAAGAAAGTTAATTTTTTTTTACATAGACATTGGCTTCTACAATGTTGTACACATTTGTTCGAAGTTTTTGAAGACAGTGTATTTAAATAACCAGTGTTATAGCTGTTGTTCATACAACATGACTAGAGCATAAACAAGAGAATTTTCTTTATGAACAAATTGCGCCAGAGGATCAGAAGCGTTGTGTTTTTTTTTTTTTTTTTTTTTCTGCTTGGTATCTCATGACAAAGGCCAAAATGAATAGTCTAACTATTAAAAGTGTGAAGAGAAGTAGTGAAACTGTTAAAAAAATGGCTTCGACTTACGACGTTTGAAAAGATTTTTTTTTTAAATCTTGGAAACCTTTCATCTTTAACATCTGATTCACCTTATTAGATGAGAACATCGCTTCAGGCACATGCAGTTTGCAAATAGTAAAATGTATAACACGGCCTTTTGTGACAACGGAGAGAATATTTGTATTTTGAATTCCACTAAAGGCATTATTTATAAATTTTGTTGCAAGCAGAGTTTTTAAATTTCAAGGGGGCGCCGCGGAACATTAAAATTTGGAAAATCAATTTGCGTAATGTAGAAAAAAAATCACGCATGGTATCGATAAACTTGCCAGTATAGAAAGGCACGGCCACCAGCTCCGCGCGAAAGCAATCCTAAGGCTTCGGCTAAAAGGTAGGGGTCTGGTGGAGAAAAGTATAGAAAGGTGCCATCAACCAAAGCAAGCCAGCTGGCAGAGTCCCAAGAAGAATCCATTCATGTTCAAGGGAGGGACGGTAGGTACAAAGGATGTGCCTCCATCTTCTCGTTCTAGTTCCTTTAGCATACCTTATTTCTTCCGAACTGATGCTGTATGCCAGTTTGTAAATTTGGTTGCTTCTGACAAACAGAGCAGCAAACATTCTGATTTGCGTACTAAATAAACGAACCTGCAAAACAAACTTCCCTAAAACTCGAATGGACTCGTTCTTTTCTGTCATGCGCAGAAGTGTCCAACTTTCAAAATTTCGTAGTCGAACTGTGACCATTTGAGTATTTATTTGTAAGTTGGCAGTGTACGTTCATATTCTTCTACAGACATAGTCAAAGGTTTCAAAGCATTGACAATACAGTGCCCGCCGCTATTAAAATCACCGGTTAATAAAATCACCCGCTTATTAAAATCGAATCTCCAGGAACATAATCAAATCAATAGGAAAGCATTATAAAATCGCCGCTTAATAAAATGAATATTTCCGCTTATTAAAATCAAAGTCCAAGACAAGCCTAGTCGAAAATTTGTTCCTGGTTCTACTTTTTTCTACAAATAAAAGGGACTGTCAAGAGAAAGAATAATAGCCCCCCCCCCCCCCCTGTCTGCTTCTACCCCTGACACGGGTGTCTAACTCTTCATCAATCGAAGAAGATTTGGATGTTTTGCGCCGAACTTTAGAACAAAAAGGGGGAGGGATAAAGAACAGTATGTAAAGTTTTATGCATTTTCACACACTGTAGAAAAGGATAAATGAATCAGCAAAATAAAGCACAATCACTAAGTACTTCAAATCTTGTAAAAAACATGAAACATTGAAAAAATGTAAAATTTCTGCATCTCTTATTATTTATAAATTTAAGTTAAGATAACTGATTTTTTATTTTAATTAGTTCTATTTAATTACTGATTTTAAAACATTCGTAAAGATTAATATTTAATACTGAGCAATCGGTACATCCATAGTAATTTTTAAAAAATCATATTTTTTGGAATCGTCGGTTATTAAAGTCAGCCGCTTAATAAAATTAAAAATGTACAGGACGAATGTGATTTTATTAAGTGGCGGGCTCTGTAAATGTATTTCTAAGACTAACGGGGTTTCAAATTGAAACACTGATGGGGCCTTCGGTGGCCGAGCGGTCTTAGTACCAGTTTCGGCCCGCTGTTTGCGCGCAGTAACGAGGTCGTGGGTTCGATTCCCACCTTGCCCTGGGCGCATATCTGTTATTTCCTCTCTTTGTGATGTAATAAAATATTTCTTGTATTGTCTTGTGCTATCTGTCATATTGGACGACAGTTCATAAGCGAGTCCCGAGACTAAGCACACGAACTGCAAAATAAATGTACTTCAATTCAAACACTGACTGGAACGCTCATTGTCGGATGGCTCAACAGTCTCGGATGGGAGTAAGCGAAAATAGTGATTTTAAAAAATGCACAATCTCATTCTTTTCCAGCTTTTTAGCTCTTAAGCCACTTTTCATACAGCAAAGCGATTTTTTCAACAAACCGGAAAGTTTTGATAACAAATGGCACACCGAATTGAGGCTTATAAGCAGTGCCGGATCTAGGGTGGGACAAGCCGGGGCCCGTGCCCCGGGCGGCACTTCTGAGGGATGGCAAATCCAACTGTGATGCATAAAAAAAAAAAGAAAAAAAAATAAGGAGAAAGAAAGAAAATATTTAATAAAGAAAATTTAACTTTTGGAAGAGAATTAAAATCCTAGTTCGGCGCTCCGATTTTATCATTCATCAGCTATTTTTCTAACGATTAAAACCGATTAATAGAATTATTTTTTTGTATAAACTGTTGGAAATTCTAAAATTGAGGTTAGGGGGCGGCAAATTTCGAAATGTCAAAATTAAAAAATTTAATTTTAAAAAGTCAAGGTTTTTCCCCTTGTGGTAGTGAAATACGTATAAATCGTGATCTGCGAAGACAATACCCAATAGTTTTTCTTTTAGAAACTTTCAAAGCCTCCTTTTTGGTAAGAGGTGGGAGCTTGTAAATGTCGTTTGAGACGGCAAACACTTGGCTCTTCGATATGGGCGTTAGGAGGGGGACGCGAGGTCCTGCCCTCTGAATTCAAAAAAAAATATGCCATTTTTTTTCTGAATTTTTATTATCATTTTTATGAGTGAAAGCGTTTAAATTTCAAAACATTTTTGCCTGCTTTTTTTTTTTTTTTTTTTTCTAAAATTTTTGAAAGCGTCTCCTAAGGCCTCAAATTGCACCAATTTGTATATAGTTTTCAAAATTTTTCTCGGGGCAGAAACCCCAGAACCCCTTTCAACTATCAGAATTTTATGTCTCCAGTTAAGAGGGACCCTTCATATGGCTCTGACCCCCTATTTTTGAGCTAATGTGTGGGAACATTGCCGAAAATTTGGATTCATCAGTGGGCCCCCCCAAAGGGAAAAATCCTCAAAGAAAACAAGGAAAAAATGGCCATTGCATAAAAAGTTATATGAAATGTCAACAATATTTGGTTGCAGGGGGCGGATTTTTAAGTTTTGCCCCGTCTCGGAAAAGTCCAAGATCCGGTACTGCTTATAAGGGCAACCATAAGGGCAACCATCAACTTTGTTTTGAAATCCCCCCGCATCTGTGGTTTTAAGACATATTGTCGATGCTTGGGTGTCATGCCAGTTGCGGACGGTCAGATGCGGAAAATTGAGAGGGTGGGTTATCAACAATGGGACAAGATTCGCAAGAGTCAAGGGTTGCATTCCACTTGTGCGGGCAGACAGATATGGGTGACCAAAAAGAGAAATTTATCGCGTCACTTAGGTTTTGTCTTCATATTACAGCTGCATAACTCCACCCTTACGCTTTTCTCCTTTCTCTACATAAAACTGAGTTTACGCTTTCATACTGCGGCGTTTCAGCTACCAAGTCATTTTATTATTAATTTCCGAAATTTTTTCGTGAAAAATTCGAGGGACGGGTGACGATATTTCTTCCCAAACTCTTTTTTTTCTTTCTTTCTTTTTTTTTTTTTTTTTGCGTGTTGCCATCGTTTTCTTGGCTTGGATTCTTGCTTCATTTGATGCAGAAGAATGAGCGCGTTGAACATAATGCGTAGAACACTATATTCAAAATTCTTCTTCATATTTAGCTTTCATTTGTCCTTTTTATCTTTTGAGCAAGCCCATGAAATGTATTTTTCGGTCTTCCGATGCATTCTATTCTGGCCTCCGTTTGCAAGTAAAGAATGTTTATTTTTCAAAGTTGATATTAAATCAACTGAGACAAACTCCATGGCAATAATGCTTTAAAAATGAAAAGCAATATGATTACTGCTCCGCAATCAAGCATCAAATGGAGAGATGGTACACATGTAGTACTTATTACCATAAAATAACAAGTGCATGAATAGAAATGCTGACCAATAAAACGTGTAAACTCCCTTTTCAACCGCAAATGAAGCGATTACCTCTTCCTTCTAGTTACCCATTAAAATGTTGTAACCATGTGAAATAGAAGTGACTGCTTATCTTCCTTAATTCCACTGTTCATTGTTCGATTCCGCTGTCCGCAACTGACCTGTCCGCAAGTGGCATGTAACCGATGCTTGTATGTTAAGATTTATGCATGTAAAAGATTTTTCTCCTGTAGTAGATTTTTGGTTCATAACAAAAGCCCGCTCTAGGAGGAAATTCTTATCCCACGACTGAGGAATTTGAGGGTTTTAACTAGGGATGTAACGGATATTCGGCCACTATTCGGTATTCGGCCTGCCGAATAGTCATTTCATCACCTAGCCGAACTCTGGGTAAGGTCAAATTCGGCCTGGCCGAATATTGGCGTACTATTCGGCCGAATAGTTCTGCTGTGGTAGAATTGTAAAAAATAAATAAATAAATGAATTATTAGTTTTTAAACATTTAAAATTGTATTACAAGTATTTCAAAAGAATACATAAGTATATAGTGTTGATAAATAAAAATAATTTAGAAAAAAAAACTTTTTTCAAACCTTGATTTATTCTTGGCTGAGCAAAAACATATTTTAAAGTTGTAATATTTATTTTACATTTAGCATATGCTCCCTAAAGCTGGCAATGATTAATTATGATGGAAAATGTCAGAAATTTATTTTGTTACTATTAATAAAGTGGAAGTCAGACTTTGTTTGCGTAGAAAGATTTATTGTGAATATTGGGTAAGAGAGAAAAGTGGAAAAGCCTAGAATATATCATGAATATTTAGATAGCATAAGTTATTTGTGTTTTTGAAAATAAAAATGTCTTCCAGTTCAGTGTATTAAATTTTAATAGATCTTTTAAAAATTGGTATGTAAAAAAATTCCATAAAGTAAAAATATCAACTTTTATAAGTTGAAAAATCTCTTCGTAAAACAGTTTTGAGTAAGGTAAAAGTTCGCTAAGCAATATTAGTTCTTTCATTTGAATTAAATAATTAATAAAATAATACTAATGCTTAGTACCATAAAACCTGTCATTTCTATTCCACTTGTGGGTGAAATTCTTAGTTTTATTACATTCAAAACAATAGAGAAAATAGATTACTTTTAAATAGCTTCAAATTGTTAACAAACAGAATTAAATCATACATCATAGATACTGTGTGATTGGTGTTTGTGAATAATTTTTAATTTGACAAATACTTTCTATTAGAACGATTTTCTAGAAATTTTAGTATTCGGCCTCCGAATATTCGGTATTTGGCCTATTCGGCTTCGGTCTGGAAGAAATGGCCGAATATTCGGTATTTGGCCCAAATGGCTATTCGTTACATCCCTAGTTAAAACCTCTAGATCAGGGGTTCCCAACCTATGTCCCGTTACCCCATTTTGGGTGGTGAGACATTTCTTTTGAGGTCATGACAATATTTCAATTTTAAAATTCTCAATACCATTAGTTTTTTTAACTATTTCATGAAAAAAAATTAGCTTTAATTTTCTTGTCCTTTATAAAAAATTAATTCGGCTGCCGTACAACTTCCACAGAAACAGAAATGAGTTTCGTGGCGATCAATAAGAAACTGAAGTTGCCAAGCGCATATAATCCAGGCAGACGAGATTTGAATGTGATATAGTAGTGAACAAGTGCAGAATACCATTTCCAGTCGCACAAAAAAAAAAAACATTTTTATACACGATACCTATTATAAAAGCATCTGCAAATAAAAAACAAAATTAAATCTTTATAAAGTTACTTTTTCTTAAAAATAATTTTCTAAGTAGCGTTTATTGAACTCCTCATGTCAAAAAGAAACAGACTTCAATACGAAGTCTTGCTTCAAAGGCAAGCAGTAGCGTACGCAAGCTTGAACTCAAGTCAAAATTGCTTAGCTGTCTAAATTACGGAAATAATTATAGTGCTTTATTACATACTCGAATTTATTTTAGTAGTTTCAAAAAATTATGAATTTATAATTTATGTGGTTTTTAAGCAACTGCTGCTCGGTGCATTGAATGGTTGCTTTATATCGAACACTCTTATGAGTATAGAACCAGTAATACTTCCAATATCATCTCATCTTTTCTAGAATCCCTTGAAAAAAATCTGTGTACGCCACTGAAAGCAAGCCTATTTCATGACTATTTCACGTTTTATATTCAAGAAATACTAAAAAAAAAAGAAATTTTTTAATGAAATTTTTAGGTTTTTTTTTTAAATTTTACTGAATTGCTGCTTTAAAGTGCATAATTACAGATTACATTATTACTTTCTAGGTGTTAGCTCTTGTGGGCCACTATAAATGCTTTGGAAACGATCTATAGGTAAAAAGCAACGTAATTAAGTATAAAATTGCAGTACAAAATGCACGCACGTGCTTTTGAATCGCAAGGAATTCCTCTTTGAATGAAAGAAAGAAGTGAACAACCAAGTGGTGCCACCTACCAACGATATAGTTAAGCAAACACAAAGTGGCCATGAGGTTATTTAACTTAATTTCAGCTGTTGCTTAAAATGTGAAAAACCTCAAAAAATTTTAAGTTCATTCGAGGATGACACTTTTTGAGTGTTACTTGACGAAAAATCGAAAATGTGGTCTGAGCTTTGAACAACAGTGAGCAATTTCTGTAAATGTTGCTTTTGTACATAGCCTTTGTGCTTTTATAGGAAAAATTCTAAAGAGAACAGAAGGACAGTTTGTTGAGAGGAGAGATATTTCCTGAAATCGAAAACGTTTGGAAATTTTAGCCACTTTGATATGGCACTCCAGCTAAAAAGATAAAGTGTAATAATGATTAACTGTGACCGGATTTTCATTGTTTACGCGCGCTCACGTGTACGTCTCGTCCTGTCCATATGTTTTGTGTTTAAAATTTCGTTGCATTCTTGTCGTTAAGTTGTTATTTGCTTTAATTAATCAAGTGTCCTACTACTGCTTTCATATTATTTTATGTGTATATTCCTTTGTATTAGATGTATAAGAGGTTTTTAAGCAACTGCTTCTCGGTGCATTGAAGGATTGCTTTATATCGAAGACTCAGTCACTCTTAAGAGTATAGAACAGTAATACTTCCAATGTCATCTCATCTTTTCTAGAAGCTAACCTGAAAACTATGGTGAGTACCTAATTTTCCAAAAATTGAAATTCTTTAAGTATTATCTAACTTTTGGCATTAATATTCTTACGATTAAGCTAGTCAAAGTCTTGTTTTCCTGATTCCTTTGTCATACGCTATCAATACTATTGAGACAGTTTTATTAAATGTAGCATATGATTGTACGTCCACAATTGATGTTGAATTGTTGTTGTGGGGGAGAAAATTGACATCATTAAATTTTGAAAATACCAAGTCCTTTTTAAATTAAATGGCATTTCACTGTGTCTTGTCTGTGTTTAGAAACTTATTACAAACGGAAGCCTAGTGTCTTGACGAAGTACCAGGGGTGATTCTGATCCCAAATTCTCCGACATTTCCGAAAATTTTCAAGGGCCTGTTCCGAAAATTTAAAAAAAAATAGTCTTTCCGAAAATTTTTCAATTTATTAATCTTAAGGTTTCTGTGACGAATAATATCTGTACTTTTCTTTATTCTTTCAGACTAGCAAAATATTTTGTACTAATTTAAAAAACTTTAGGAAAATATAATAACGTTTCCCGGATATAATAACATATATTCGGATACAATATAATAATGTTTCAAAAGGAAAGAGACTTTTGGTATTAATATTAGATCTTTCATTTAATTATCTTTTTTTTTTTTTTTTTTGTAGCTTATATATGGATACATACATGTATGTATGTATTGTGTGGTGTTGGGGGGGGGGGGGGAAGGAGCATGTTCACCTAAGTACATATCTAATCTTTGTTTTAAATTAATGGTGCATACTTCTGAAAATTTTGTGTAATGTTCTGAAAATTTCTGAGAATCACCCATGCAACGTACATAGAATCTCCGTCAAAACAATTGTCTTTAGGCCATTTGACTGTCTTCAATATGGCCATTTAAAGGCATGTTCTCTTTCTTGTAAAATTTAATTTTATTTCCTGTTGTATTTTCAAATGCAATTATCTTCCCCATGTTCTACCTATCATTATAATATTATATGGCAGCGATGCTCAATGCTCAACCTGCCGTTCCAGGGCTGCATATGTTCCAAATTGCTCAATGCCCTGCGTTCATAATTATCTCAAGGCCCTGTCTATAAACCATCCCAGCACAAATAGAATACATTGTGTCCATTTATTTATTTATTTTTTAACTCAGGTTAAAACTGGGTACTACTGTGATATAATCCCCCCCCCCCCCTTGGCGACATTCGAGCTAGCGCGCCAATTTGTAATGATTTTCGGTTGGCGATATCTTTTCGTTTACCCAGCGCCATCGATGTTGGCTGAGGTAATATGTGGCAACCCTAAGTGGATTATGCAATGGGTGTTTTTTGGATGTGATGGGTGGACTTTTAGAAAGTTTCCTTTTACTAATAGGTAGCTTTTTAGTAGTTTATTTCATCGTTAAAGTTTGTGGAGATATTTCCTGTTGCTAAAGGAAGAATGTAAAGTGTTAAAGGTGAATTAATTTGGTTCAATTGTTTTGTATTATGGCAAGATGAACGAATTCATATTAGTTTGTTAAGGCGCCATTTTTCGAATCTGACGGAAATGTGGTTTGTAGTTTGTGCTATCTGAAGTACGAAATTGTTTTGGTTGATAAGTGCATAAGTTTGGTTAATTGTGACTAAAAGAAAAGAAAAATAAAGTGGTAATTTTCGGACCATTTCGTCGTATTGGATTGTAAGTTTGATGCTATTTGGGATTAACATTGAAAAGCCAACTGGTTTAAAGTGAGTTCTTTATTTTTGTTAGTTTATTATCTGCTTATGTTATGTGTTTGTAAGGTTATAAAACAATGAATTTTCAATTGTTCTAAAATATTAGCTGTAGTAATTAGGGGCGTTGCTAGTTTTGATAAAGTGGGTTTCCGTTAGTTTAATGTAAAATGTATTTGAAGTTTTCCGTGGAACTGCGCGATATTTTTACTTTGTTTTTCGTTGAATAATGCATGCCATTTTATGTAATGATAATTAATTGCAATAGTCATTATTGTGCATCAAATGCGTGTTCTTTTAAGAAAGGGTTTTTATTCAAGTTTGAGTGTTTGTAAAGTAAATAATTCTATTTTTCGAGTAATTATCGATCCGTTAATGTATTGAATTGCTGTTGAAAAATGATGTACGTGCTTTACATAGTAGCGTTGATATTGTGTCTAAGATATAATTTGCAGTTTTTGGTATTTTACTGTTTTTTAGTGATTTTTCTTGACATGTTTGCTATGTGTATGATGTGACATTGTTGGCGATAAAATCATCGCCAAGAGTGTTGTATTCTACTTGAAGTTGGCGACATGAAAATCTTGTTGTTGGTGACGGTTTCTTGGCGCCGACGAAAAAGTCGCCAAGGGGGGGGGGGGGGTTATATCACCATCAATAGCCGTCCAGGGTGTCACCTATGCTAGCTACGCCACTGTTCACAACTACTTGGTACCGAGTAGTAAATGGCCGAGTACTTGACTACTTGGCACATCCCTATTGGATGCTACATAATTCAAAGACTATTTCACAGAATTGAATTAGCTTTCCAATAAAGATAGTTTTGCGAAAGAAAGCAACCTATGAATTACCCCTGAAAGAGTAATCACTCCAGCTGTGTAAGATTGAGGAATTGGTTTTGTTATGTGCCTCATAATCAAAGGTCACCAAGTTGTCATAAAACCTAAGAGCCAGGCAAAAAAGTTGTGAAATTATTAACTTTTCTTGATATTTAATTATTAATTAATTCATCTGTGGAAAGTGAAAGGTTATTTATTTAGCATAGAAGTAAATACAATCATACATGTGATTTTTCTGCTAATTAACGCAATTCTGTGAGTAATTCTTTATATGGGTAGAAATCCCCTTTTACGATTTCTTTTTTTTTTTTTTTTGAATAAGAAGGATTGTGTCTGTTTATTTTGCAATCTTTCAGCATTCTTCACAAAAAAAAACTTTTTCCATCTCACCTAACTTATTAAGTTTAGTTACAAAGTAAATTTTTAAAAAAATCTTTTTGTTTTTCATGAAATTTGTGTTTTGAAAATACGAACTTTCTAAAAATATATATATACAGCAAATATAAAGTTACTAAATCATCTAAATTCTAAACCGTCGTTAATAAAACAAGTAAAAGCATCTTTAACAAGTACTCATTTAAAAAAAAAAAAAGCAAAAATGGTTTTACTTTGGTTGTTCTCATGATCAGTCAATTGATGTATGTTTCCAAGGAGCATGTTGTTGACGTCTAGTGCAATAAAACCCGAAATAAAACTGTTTGCGAACATTTTTTCAGCATTGGACCAATCAGATACTGTATGTAGGGTCAAGAAATTGGTTATGCTCCGGGTTGGCGTAATTGTGTCCAAGCCCAAAAAACCCTGGATGGGTTTTTCCAAATCTTAACTTAACATTGCATTCTGCCTTATTAAATAAAGGGAAACTACAGATTTTTACCAAACAAAGAATTTTATGAAATCTTACGCCACCAGATAGAATAATAGTACTTCAGAAAAATATGGCAATTGGGCCATTTCAAAGTATTTTGTTCAAACGTAGAGTCCGCAACATGACACTTTTTTTGCTATAACTACATAATTTACTGTTTAATTATCACCCAATTTTATTTTCAAATAATGTGTTGAGCACATTATTTGAAAATAAAATTTAGTGATAATTAAACTGTAAATTACATAGTTATAACAAAGAAAGTCATGTTGTGGACTCTACATTTTTAGAAAATACTATGAAATGGCCCAATTATCGGTGAAGCATGATACAGTGAAGCTCATATTTAACTTGGGAGTTTTGCGCCAAAACTGACGTGTGATAAATATCTCATTATTCATAGCACATACGTTTCAGCATTATTACTTCACATTGTTTTATTCACAGAGTTTTCAGAGGCAATCAAGCATTTTTTAAAAGTTCTCTTTCGTGTCTCATGCGCTAAAGATGAAATAAAAGTTTACAATATTTATTTATGTGCTAGCTCAGCTCCAGCTTTAAAGAGCCAAAAATATTTGCTGATTTTATCAGTTGTTTTGCCAATTTTATCAGTAAACTCTGATATTGTTCCTAAATATAATTTCCATTCTTTGAAATGGAAAGAATTCAATAGTTTAACTTAAATTTTTAATCAATTCTGTGTTTTACATTTGATGCCATAACTTGTTCAATCTACATTCTTGGTGATTAAGTTAATTTTTTTAATTAACTTATTAATCGATTTTTTTTAAGTGTTGCTTAAAATGTGTTTTGCTCATAAAGTTAGTATATTTTTCTTCTTTTTTTTGGTTTTTTTACTGAACTCCTTCCTGTTTCTCAATAACCATTGAATAATTGCAGGTGTTTTGATACGTGAAGGTGTTGGTCAGCCAAGAAGTTATCATATTTCATTAGACATTGAGATTTTCTGTCTAAAAATAAGTGATTGTTCAAAAGTGGAAGTGCATGTATTTGTATGAAATATATTTTTGCCTCAATATATATAATACACTTTTACAAGAAAATGCTCAGCTTGCAGTAACGTTTAGCAGTATCTTGAAATGCATTTTTCTTTGTTGACTGGAAATTTAAAAATTAATGTGTAAAGAAGTAAACAAAGCAATAACTCGTTTTACAAATTACTTGTAAATTCATATTGCAAAAGTGATTTTCTATGATTGTACATATCTGATTAACGTACAAGACAACACTTGAATACTTAATACAACAGGATCCAAATTATCATTATTGTTTAAATACATTTATCCATCCAACTGATTTGAAAAAAAAAGACATAAAATGACCTCTCCAAATAAGACCCAGTTTTTGTAAATAATGGGGAAACAGCAATTCTGTAACTCAAGCCAGAAACAAGATATGAGATAGTGCTTTAATAAGAATAATAGTACACTGATTACTGTGATGTGCTGCTTGAGATACAAGCTTAAAAATGTGTTATGATATTACATGCCAGAAAATCTATGTTTCTGTAGCTATAGGGAAGACCAATTTTCTCAGAATTCATGCTTAGAATAGCATTTTGAGTGTACATCATCAACCTATTTTTTTAATTATAAAAATATATTTACTGACCCTTCCTGTTTGTAAAATTTTATTTTCAAATACATTTGAGAATAATGCATACTGGGAAAAAGGCTTATGTTTGTGATTACTGTAATAAGTCTTTTACTCGTAGTTCTCATTTGAAAGTGCATTCGAGAAATCATACCGGAGAAAGACCATACTCTTGTGATTATTGTGGAAAGACTTTCACTCACGGTTCTACTTTGAAGGTGCATTCGCGAATACATACTAAGGAAAGGCCATACTCTTGTGATTATTGTGAAAAGACTTTCGCTCACGCTTCTACTTTGAAAGTGCATTCGCGAATACATACTAAAGAAAAGCCATATTCTTGTGATTATTGTGAGAAAACATTTGGTAAATGTTCTGGCTTCAAAGAGCATCTGAGGACACATACAGGAGAAAAACCGTATTCTTGTGACTGTTGTGGAAAAACATTCGCTCGGAGATCTATTTTAGGAGTGCATTTGAGGATGCATACCAATGAAATGAAATGAAGGAAAGGGGGGCTCGAAAGAACCAAGCACTGTGACCGGAGGTCTGTTGCACTACACACATACCAATGAAAGGAAAAACATTTGCCAGTCCAACATGTTTAAATGCACATTTGAAAACTTATTCTAAAGAAACAATTAAAGATCCAAAAATATAAAAATGTTTTTGCAATTTTATCAGTAAATTCTGATATTGTTCCTCTATATAATTTGCATTCTTTGAAATAGAAAAATGCAATTGTTTATTTTAAATGTTTAATCAACTCTGTATTTTTTCTTCTGATGCCATAAATACTTCAACCTACATTCTTTGTACATTGTTAATCTTTTAAAATTAAATTATTAATTCATTTTTGAAAACATTTTTATTAACAGTCTTATTTTGAGAAATTTTTAAGTGTTGCTTAAAATATGTTTTGTGCATACAGTTTGTGTTTTTATTTATTTATTTATTTTTTATTTATTTATTTATTTATTTATTTTTTTTTTTTGAATTTCTTACCAAACTCCTTCCTGTTTCTTAATGACCATTGAATGATTGCAGGTGTTTTGATAAGTGAAGGTGTTGAGCAGCCAAGAGAGACATCATACCTTATTGGACATTAAAACTTTCTACCTGGTTGATTGTTCAAAAGTGGAAGACATGTATGTATTTGTATGAAATACATTTTTGCCACACTATATATAATACACTTTTACAAGAAAGTGCTCATCGTGCAGTAACATTTAGCAGTATCTTGGGAATGCATTTTTCTTTGCTGAATTGAAATGTAAAAATTAATGTAAAGCAGTAAACAAAGCAATAACTCATTTTACAAATTAGTTGTAAATACATATTGCAAAAGAGGTTTTCTGTGATTGTACATATTTGATCAACATACAAAAGAACACTTGCATACGTAATGCAACAGAATCTGAATTATCATTATTGCTTAAATACATTCATTGATCCAACTGATTTGAAAAAAAAAAAACTCTCCATAAAAACACCCAATACTTGTAATTACTGTGAAAAACAGCAATTCTGTAACCCAAGCTAAGAACTAGGTATGAGATAACACTTTTTAATAAGAGTAATAGTCTACTGATTACTGCGATGTGTTGCATAAGATACATACAAGCTTGAAAAATGCTTAAGAGATTACAGGCCAGAAAATCCATATTTCTGTAGCTATAGGGAAGAGCAATTTTCTCAGAATTCATCCTTAGAAAAGCATTTTGAGTGCACACCCTGAAACTGATTTTTTAATTAAAATATATTTACTGACCCTTCCTGTTTTCATTTGAGCATAATGCATACTTGGAAAAAGCCTTATGTTTGTGATTATTGCAAAAAGACATTCATCACTCATAAGAGTGATTTTAAAAAGCATTTGATGATACATACCGGAGAAAGACCATATTCTTGTGATTATTGTGGAAAGTCTTTCATTATTAGTTCTAGTTTGAAAATCCATTTGAGAGTGCATACTAAAGAGAAGCCATACGCTTGTAATTATTGTGAAAAGACATTTATTTGCACTGCTAACTTGAATAGCCATTTGAGGACCCATACAAAGGAAAAGCCATATTCTTGCGATGTTTGTAAAACGTCATTCTCTTCCATTTCAAACATGAAACGCCACTTGAGAGTACATACCAAAGAGAAACCATATTCTTGTGATTATTGTAATAAGTCTTTTACTAGTAGTTCTGATTTGAAAGTGCATTCAAGATATCATACTGGAGAAAGACCATATTCTTGTGATTATTGTGGAAAGTCTTTCGCTCAAAATTTTAGTTTGAGAGTGCATTTGCAAGTACATACTAAAGAAAAGCCATATTCTTGTGATTATTGTGGAAAGTCTTTCGCACAAAATTTTAGTTTGAGAGTGCATTTGCGAGTACATACTAAGGAAAAGCCATACTCTTGTGATTGTTGTGACAAAACTTTTACTACTAAGTCAGCACTTAGCGTACATTTGAGGGTAGTACATAGTAAAGAAAGACCATATTCTTGTGATCATTGCGGACGTAAATTTTCTGCGAAAGGAAGCCTAAACAGACATATGACGATGCATACGAAAGAAAAACCATATTCGTGTGAATGTTGTAAGAAAACATTTTCGTATAGCTCACTTCTGAAGCGGCATTTCAAAGTAGTACATTCTAATGTAAAAGTAAAACCATACTCTTGTGATAGTTGCTCAAAAGCCTTCTCTACCAAATTTCATCTGAAGCGTCATTTTTTGAGGATACACACTAATGAAAAGCCATATTCTTGTGATTATTGTAAAAAAACTTTCTCTGAGAGTTTTGGCTTGAAAAGCCATTTAAGGATACACACTAATGAAAGACCGTATTCTTGTCATTATTGTGAAAAGACTTTTGCTCACCGTTCTGCTTTGACGGTGCATTTGCGAATACATACTAAAGAAAAGCCATTCTCTTGTGATCATTGTGACAAATCATTTAGTAATAATTCGGCATTTAAAGGGCATCTGAGGACACATACGGGAGAAAAACCGTATTCTTGTGACTGTTGTGGAAAAACATTCACTCGAAGGTCTGAATTAAAAGTGCATTTGAGGACACATACCAATGAAAGGCCATATTCTTGTGATTACTGTAAAAAAACATTTGCTATGACTAATTGTTTAAACTCACATTTGAAAACGCATTCTAAAGAAAAACCGTTTTCTTGTAATTATTGTGGCAAGACATTTTCTTGGCAGTCAAGCTTGCAATCCCATTTGAAAATACATACCAATGAAAGGCCGTATTCTTGTGATTACTGTAAAAGGACATTTTCATATTCTGCATCTTTAAAAGTACATTTGCAAACGCACACCGAAGATAAACCGTATTCTTGTAATTATTGTGGAAAGACGTTTGCTTGGCAATCAAGCTTGAAATCCCATTTGAGGACACATACCAAAGAAAAACCATATTCTTGTAGTTACTGTGAAAAGGTATTTTCACATACCACCTCATTACGAATGCATTTAAGAACACATACTAAAGAAAAGCCATATACCTGTGAGCATTGTGAAAAAGCATTCGCTCAATATTCAAACTTTAAAACACACCTAAAAATACACACCAAGGAATAGACGTATTGTTGTGAACTATTGGAGAAAAACAATCATCTTGGTATTCTACATGTGAGAGTGGCAGTTGATTAAAAAAAATCCATACTTTTATAGTTGTTGTAGAAAGCTCTTACTGCTAATTTTAGTTAAAAACTATATTAGATTCATGCAAAAAGAATAGACATTTACCTAATTCTTTTAACTAGAAATAGCATTTGATGGTGCATACGGATGAAAAACCATATTTTTGTGATCATCAATCTAAGCAGGATTTACTAACACCTCACATTTGATTGTGTGTAAAGCTGTAAATTTGTTATTGTGGAAAGATTTTTTTGTTTTCAAAATAAAAATGCATCCACATGTGACATTTTGCGCTGATAGAAGTTTGTGTTCTGTAGTAAAGACAGAAATTCTCTTAATCACAGAGAAAATCATATCCACTATAGAAAAACATTTTTGTGAATTCTGTGCCAAATCATCTTGTAGTGCAAAATTGAGAATACATATGCAGAGATACTTTCTGACATGGTTTTGTTTTCTGAATGGACTTTTCACATATAAACTGTTGTCATTGACAAAGACATTTGCTTGTAATTAATACCAAAACTAGGCTGTGGAGTCAGACCTTTTCCCAATCGACTCCTCAGCCCTGCCTGAACAATTCACATGTTAAAATTTATTTCCAAAGGAACGCTTGAATTTTTTTTTTTTTTTGAAAATGGCGCCAGCCATAATTGATATTCTTTAGATAGATATTAGTAATGAAATACCCCCCCCCCCCCCAACACACACACACACAGTTTTATAACATTTTTATTTTACTTTTAAAACAAACTATGAAAGCCTGAGGGGGGGGGGGCATTCTGCAAAATGTCTCTGATCCATGTTTAATAAATAATAAGTTATTATTAGTTAAGTAGCTCCCAATTTGGAAAACCCGACTGAGGAAGTAGTAGGAGTGAGAGAGCATGGAAGGTACACCAAAAACCTTCTAATCCACCTATCTCGTAATCCGACACTAGCAGAATCTGGCAGGAAAAAAAAGAAACTTGTTTAAACCCAAAGATCCAGACTTCATTTGTTTTTAATCTGATTATTGGGTCTGTTAATCTTTTTAACTTTAACAGCGTTAGGTGGGGGGAGGGAGGTCTGCTTCGGGTGACACTCTTTTTCGGGATGTTAGAGGGTGAGACCTCAAATGAATTAGATATTTTTGAAAAATACGTATACAGTATGGGACCCAATTTCGGAATACGGAAAGCCCCAAATCCGGAACTTTTTCGATAAAAAAATCGGCAGCTGAAAAAAACAGCTTTTGTTTTTTTGGAAAAAAATCAGGAAATGTTTTGCTCCGCTTTTTTGGAAACAGGCATTTTAAAGAGAAGGAAAATCAAATGTAATGAACATGTTCAAATGTAAAGAACGGAAATGTGCTGTTTTCAAAAAAATTATTTCGCGATTTTCTGAAAACGATTTGTTTTTGCGATTAGAGTTTCCATTAATTGTTGCTTTGAAAAAAATCGGGAAATGTTTCGCATCGTTTTTTTTTTTTGCAAATAGGCGTCTTAAAGAGATGTAAAATAAAATAATGAACATGTTTGAGATTGGAAATGTGCTGTTTTCAAAAAAATTATTTCGCGATTTTCTGCAATGGGCTCGTTTTTGCAATTAGTTTTTCTTAATTGTTGCTTTAATTCTGAGTTAATAGCATTAAATTTTGCTTTTTAAAAATTTCTTGTAGTTTTCTTATATTTATATTTTTAAATGAGCTCTAATTTTCGAGTGATGCAGAACATTCATGGAATTGAAAATCCACGTTTCTCGCATTTTCCCGATAGTCTAATCTTTGACTGCAATTTAGTGGCTAGAGAATATAAAATCATAATCAAAATTTGACAGAATTATTTTCTTTCTATGTTTAATTAAAAAGGTTAAAATAACTTCGGGAAAAGTCTAGGCCTTGAATTGTAAGCCTACTCCGACTTTGTTTTTTGTGCTAAATTTCGCTACTTATAGGCGAGTATATACGATAATAAAAATGCTATAAATGAGCAAAGTGCTAATAAAAAGTTCCAGAGCAAATTATATGGCCTCTGATGCTACTTGTAAAATTTTTTGAATGAAGACCCAAAATCTGGAAAATTCCGAAATGCGGAACGATCGCGGCCCTGAGCGTTCCAAATTTGAGGTCCCATACTATACTTGAATATGCAATTTTAGTGGTGAGATTTGAGTCATCTCGTTACAAAACCAGATACATCCACTTTTTCCCTCCGAATATCTTCCAAGTAAAAATTATTTTTGTGTTAAAATTTCAGCAAGTTAAAAGCCTATCCCAATGCTCTTCGCTAGAAAAACCTTCATTCTCGATCATTTCGAATTTCTTAAATATATTTTATATTATTACGAGTTTTTGCCCGCCGCGAAAAATTTCAATGTTTTGGATGTAGCTGGTTTTGAAACTAGATGGCTCATTTCAACGTATCATAAATGTAGTTTAGAAAGTTACAATTTAGTGTCACACACGTGCATTTCAGACTATTTAACAATGCAATTATGCTCCAGGGACGTTACAACAATCAGGGTTCATACACCACCTGGAAAAGTCATAGAAATTGATATCCTTTGCAAAAGTTATGGAATAGTCCGGGAAAAACGTAAATTTTTGACAAACCTGGAAAAGTGAGAGCTATTTTCCCCTACCAGGGGCCCCTTGGAGGGAACCTACGCTCGTTGCAATGTCAGATCGTCAATTAACTCTCCTTCCTTTTCCTATATAGGTTTTCTCTTTATATAATGGCGTTTATTATATTGTCATGCCATAAAAGGCCCAACGTCAGCATTTCTTTAAATATGTTTTCATGTGTTATTATAGAGTTAATAAGCTGATTTGTCCCCACTGGGATCATCTTAGTTTTTATTTTATTTTATTTATTCTCTATATTTTATGTTTTATAGCTTTAAATTAGCTTTCTAAAATTTAAATTAAAAAAAGATGGATGCAAATATAAAAGGTAATGCCTTTTGGCAAAATTGTGTCATAAAATTTTGCTTTTGAAATGCTATAGATTAAAAATTCTATAGTATAAATTTGTTATCTTAATGATCATCTGTGAAATTTTTTAATATGAGGTTAATATAAAATGTTATGGGTGGGCGTATTTAATGTACAAGTAGTGCATTTGCTAATAAATATTTTTACTTGGAAAGTTAACCTGTAATTCTGCTTTGGATCTACCTGGAAAAGTCATCGAAATTTTTTTGGCTATTTGAGTATGAACCCTGAACAATGTAATGAAGATTGTTATTCTAATGTTGCATAGAATTGAATCATTGAATGATTAATCAAACAATAGCATTATAGTAATTCATTGGAATAGTAATGTTACACTGATAAACAAAAAACTCATTACCTAATACCTATACTTTCTTTTAAAAGAGCAACATTAAGCAAATTTAAAAATACAGGGAATACTAAGAAATAATTACATTAATAAAATTAAGAAACTTCGTGGTTTATTTATTTATTTATTTTTCAGACCAGATGTCAGAATTATTCCCCACTGAATGAGTTTCTACTACATTAGACCGCAATATAAATAACTTTAAAAAAAAATTGAGACACTCAGAAGCAAAGGGGTGTAAGTGATAAAATTGAAAATTTAGAGATAACTGCTGCAAATGATAAGAAAAGCCCCATCCTATATTGTGGCAAGAAATGTTAGTGACAGCTTTGTTAGGTACTCCGCCCCATAGTGATTTAGGAAAAAATGAACATTAAAGGTCCCAAAGATCCAAACTTTGAACGCGTTTTTCTCAGCATCGTTTTTTGGTCACTTACATCCCTTTGCTTCTCTCTGCCTCAATTCAGGGATAACGTAATTTATTTTAAAGTTAGATTGAAAAGTTGCTGGAAACTTAACGCTTATTTCAAGGAGAGAAAATATATTCTATTCCAACAAATGATAAAACAGGTACTCTCAACCTGTGAGTCATGTCTAATATGGAATGGAATATGAATAGAGGTGTAAAATTCTCCAATAATCCTCTATTAGTTAACTTCAGATTTATTGAAAATCCTTAATTAAGAAACAACAAGGAAATCATTTAACAATATCCAACAACTATTGTATTAAACAGCAATCGTACATTAAGAACAGTTAAAAGAAGTAGGTAAATTACAATTAACTGTGACCTTTTGCAATTGTAAAAGAATTGTCTGACTGTGGAGGCTAATTATATGTACAATACTGATATTAACAACAGGAAGAAAG
Source organism: Octonoba sinensis (assembly GCA_038502835.1). NCBI lineage: Eukaryota > Metazoa > Arthropoda > Arachnida > Araneae > Uloboridae > Octonoba > Octonoba sinensis. Next base: position 19,957,705 of record CM076601.1, on the reverse strand, counting down.
AAATTATTTCATTATTATGGGTGGAAAGAGGGAAGTACAGTGAAACCTCGATAACTCGACACCCCAAAGGGAACACGAGAACAAGTTCGAGGTAAGCGGGTGGTCAAGTTACCGAGGTTCCGTAATTTCAATTGCAAATATTGGTCTGTATTGTTAGTTACATACCATTCAAGTTATGGAAGCCAATTCCTGTGAATGAAATCATCCCCATTTATTATTTATGTATTATTATTATTGTTTTGAAAGGTTATAAATTACAAACAAATAAATATATAAACATAGTACGGGATCATTCATAAATGATGTCACGCTTCGAGGGGGGAGGGGGTAACAAGAAGTGTGACACCCTGCATTATGCAACATAGCGTGACAAAGGGGAAAGGGGGGTCAAATATATGGGGGGAAAGCGTGACGTCATTTATGAACGGCCCCTACATCAAATCAGAATACCTCATGAGAAAAGATCCATAAATTTTGTTTGTTTTTCCCTCTGAACATGAAACATAAATTCCTCAACGCTATTAAGCTTGCTAATTTGCAATTCACTTTTTTCTTGTGTTCGTAGAAAGCGCTAGATGGCAACTACAGCTTTTAATACCTCGTGCGTAGACGGAGCTGCAACTCGGTCATCTTCGCCCGAACTTGATCCGTTTTCAGCATTTAACGAATTTGCAGTTCTGTTTATAGCCTCTGAGATCTTCTAGAGCTCCTGAAGTGATCAGTTCAGTGTCAATGTTCACATATTCCTCACAAATGGTGAGCCTCACCAGGGTACAAGGGGAATAGGGGAATCTTTCAGGAACAGTTTCCAGAAAAAAATTGATTTATTGATGAAGAAACATTACTTCAAAATTCTCAGAATTGTACTCCGTAAAAAAATACCGGAAGAAAAAGATAACAAGAATACAAAATGGAGGTCGACTTACATGGGTTCCTGGAAATTGTGTGTCAAGTTAAGAGTTTTTCGCCCATTGAAATTAGCATTGGGCCAACCATTAGGGGATTAAATGTCGAACTACCGAGGTTCCACTGTATAATAAATCAACTTTTCATGGGAAGTACTACAGGTACTATATATTTCCTTAGATGTGGATCCTCTAAAAGCATTCCAAACCTGTGATTAACTTGCCTCCTCTAAATCAAAGTCCTGGATCCATAACCTGATTGAAAATAATGCTTTACTGATGGTTCTGTGAACTACCGTTTATGTTACATTAATTTTCATTATGAACGTCTAAAAGGTTACTGTCTCGTTTTTTTTTTTTTTAAATATCAATACTATTTGAAATGTTTCTTCAAAAGTTAGTCAATATATATTTTTACAATAGAGAGATAAAGGGCTTCACATTAGAATGAAGCAGTAATTTTGGAAAATTATGCACTTAACAAATTTATGTTTTGTTGTGTTGATAAAAATAAAATCGTTTGAAAAACATGACAATAACATAAGCACAATTTTTTTTTTTAACTTTCGAAACTCAAGTAATAATAATGTTAGCTAGCTGATCTCCCGCAGAACATCTGCGATCTATAACTATTTTAAACTCGTTAAAAACACTTTAAAATTTGAAAGGTTTAAGAAGAGATCGCTAGACTAAAACATGAGAATGATCGCTCAATTTAAACAAAGGTGTTGCCATCCAAAGAATCAGAAATTAAATATTGTGTTATGAACAGGGGATTATTTACCGTTACGCCCTTGCCTAGGGCCCCCACTTTGAGCAGGCGGCCTAATTTTGGTTATTATTATTACTATCGTATCGTCCCGCAAAATCTAATCGTAACTGGTCCAAGTTAAGTGAAATATATATACAAATAATAACAACAACGCAATACAAAAAATTATTTAGTTAAATTTGCTTATGTAAATGTTACATTTCATGATGGGAAAATTATTTATAGTATGTTTGATCACAATAAGAAACTTACTGTACAGTTTATTTGCTTACCATGTGTACAAATGTGGGTCGGGTAAATACCCAGTAAGGGTATTTATTTATGGGTATTAAATTTTTTAATGATTCCTCTTGACTATAGTTCTGAACTACTATAAATATCTCATTTATAATACAGTAAAACCCCGTTATACCGCGCCTCAGTATACCGCGGTGACAATCATGTCCCTCGACGTTTAACCCAGCCTGAGCACACAAATATTCTAGCCAAAGAGCTCCCATCCATAGAGATGAGATAGCCTACTTTTTCACCTCTATGTTCCCATCCTCCCCACCACACACACTAATAATCGATAAAAACACCTATTGTGACAGGCCTGATGTACGCCTTTTTCTGTCTTTCAACCTAGGACACTATATGGCTTGATTTCAAAATCGGGTGCAATCGCTCTGACTTGTCTCTCTTGACATGGCGGAGCTCAATCTGTCAGGAACTGTTCAGTTCAATGCTTAACTATTCCATTTTCAGAAGTTTAGTTATGCGTGTGTAACTTCTTCTACAGCCGCTATCAACCTTTCTATTCCGTATTCTTTTAGCATTCCCTGAAAAGTAAACATATTTATACTCTAGTGTATGCAGGCTTAAAGCATTGTTTCTTTGAGAAGTGCGTTCCTTCCCTCCTTCCAAATCTTAAGTTTTTCTTGAGACATCTCCCCCTTCACAATCCCATGTTGATAACATAATGGTATTTTTCAGCCTCTTTTTTTCTCGGAACACGGTTTATAACCTATCGCTCGATAGACTGATTGCGCAGTTGAGACGTGTGCTTCTTGCACAGCAATTAAAGAGGAATAAAATGGCAATAAAGAAGAATAGAAAAAAATATACTATAGAAGACAAGTTATGAGTAAATGATAAAGGTAAAAATGATTCAATAAAAGCGAGTATTTCTTCGTGAACATGGTTCCGCGGTATAGTTTCATTATACAGCGGTTATGTTATAACGCGGGTGCCAAACATGTCCCCCGACACCCGCGTTTTAACGGGGTTTCACTGTATTACAGCCACAGAAGAAATATTGCAAAAAATTATAGCAACAAGGATTGCATAATTGAATATAATGAGGACATAAAATTGAATTCTTTTAAACCAACATACAATAAATATGTTTACTCTTTTAAGCCAGCATATGCATTTTTAATTTCTGTTACTTATTAGTGATTTATGTTAAAATCCCCCCAAAAAAATTTTGGTCAATTTAAATTGTTAAATGCCTAAGCATTACTAAAGCACATAGAACACAGCAAGGCAGTAGCCAGTAATTTTTTTCGGGGGGGGGGGGGGGGCGGTGGGGGCTGACTTTGAAACACTTACGTTGAGGAAAGTTTCAGGAAGGAATATATGCTACATTGCGAAAAATTTTGGGATTTCGGGGGGGGGGGCGACGGGCCCGGCCCCCCCTTCTGGATACGGCCTTGGAACACAGCATCACATCACAGCAAAACATGGATCTGAGAAAGAATAATGTATTCACCTTCAAGAAGGAAAAGAACACTAGAAGTTTTATGTGGTGAATGTTTCTCTAAAATAAATTACAGTAGAGTATTGTTTATACGACGATCATTTGTACGACGTTTACATTTATACGACTTTTTAGTGTGGTCCCAATTCTTAAATTTAGGCAGAAGGATAAATCGCTTATATGACGTTTTCGTGTATATGACATTTTTCGATAGTCTATTCGTCGTCGAATAAACGAACTCCATACTTAAAATCTGATTAAATTTTTCAATTAAAAATAAAAATATGTTTCTGGCGAAATTTCCGAATGTACTATTTAATGTACGATAAATGTTTGTTGGTACATGAAGAGGTCACAACTGTGTGTGTTTTAGCTGGTTTTTAAAAAATACTCTGTAAAGTTTTGTAAATACCCAGGTTACAACTGTAGAACTGTAACCCTGTGGAAACTCAATATTTTCGCGTATAACAAAGTACTCGTATTTGGTATTCCGTATTCCCGATTGGTTTAATAATATTTAAATATTAAATTTGAATGATGCTTCATCTTTAGAATAGTAAAGTTTAAATTTAATAAACTAGTATCTGCCACTTCCTGTATGTTGTTGTCAAAGTGTATTTTTATTTATGATTTTGGAGTGGAAGCAAAAAAAATTCGTTAAAAAATTACAATAGAAAATGATGAACTACATTTCAATGGGTGTGCACATAATTACGTTTTATTTTATTTATTAAGGTTTTTGATGTAATTTTCTAAATAAAATTTGTCTGAATAAAACTTTGAACTTTAATTTTCAATAATTAAACTAATAGTGCCATCCTAATAATAAAAATTAAACTAATAGTAGGCGTAGTATTTTGTCAGACCGCGTGCTCCTGCTGTTGGGAGAAAACCTGGCGACATATTGTTCCGTTTTATTGAGCTTTTTGCCTATGCGTGGCACATATGAATCCACACAACGCATCCAAATATGAAGAACAGCGCAACCTATTCCCAAATAAAACGAAGGTCTTACAATATCAGAACTCTCATAATTTGTTTCTTGTATTGTAAATGTAAGCTTTTTAACTTCAGCATTTTCTATATTTAAGTAGTTAAATGTTATACCCACCCATATGTTTTTTTTTTTCTTTCTAATAGCGCTGCGTATGATGGTCACTAACCTTTGCAGACCTAGTGCGTACCCCGGTAATCGGTATCCATTATTTCAAGTAGCACCTCTGTCGGTGGATGCCATTGCCACTGAGAATTTGGACGCTCAGTTTCCCCTAGATGGCGGCACCCGAGCTCTCATTTGATGCGAATTGCGCTAGGTATTTAATTTAGCCAAGAGTATCCAAGCCAAACGGATACTCAAGGGATCTTTAACATGCCGCATAATCATGCGACATGGACGCAGACGATTTTCTACATCTTGAAAATCCACCGACTTGGGCCAGGTTCGAACCTGCGATCTTGGGCGTACGAGACCTGCGTATACAGAGCCGCCCCAACCTCCGAAATCCCGAAATTTTACGCAATGTAACGTAACTTTCCTCAACTAAGTGTTTCAAATCGAACCCCCCCCCCCCTTAAAAAAGCCTTGTAGGAAGCGTGGCTTAAACCTACTACTTCGTAGGGATAGGGATAATATGCATACACCTAACTTGTGCAAGTAAACAGTAATAGAACTATAATTTCACGTTAATTTAAAGCACAAATGAGCATTAAAACGCAGACATATGTTTCGGGATTGCTTCAATGCACCAGGGAGCCCCCTGGTGCATTGAAAAAGGCATTCCAAGCAATCCCGAAACATATGTCTGCGTTTTAATGCTCATTTGTGCTTTAAATTAACGTGAAATTATATTTCAATTAATATATATTTCAAAGGGTATCTAAACATATTTTCTAATAATGTATGCATATTTTCTTAGTTTATTGCCTGTTAGAAATTGTAATACGAAAGTAATAATTTGATAATACCTATTTTACTATCTAAAATTATCAGCCAGAAGCTCTAAAGTGAAAATCTGGAAGCAATTTTGAGAGAAACAATAGAAGTTTTTTTATTTGAAGGCTTATACTACCGAGTTCCCAATTAGTTGAAGTGCTTTTATTGACAAAGCTTTAAAATTATACAGACTTGAGGACTGTTCCCGAAATTCGAAGACGTATAATCAGCCTGACCAAAAAGACCAACTCGTGACGTCACTAACAAAGAACCGTTTTTGAAAATTTTCCACATGTAATGAGTTAACTGTAAAAATCTGGCAAAGAAACGTTTCTATGGTAACAAACGACACAGTTGCTTAAAAATAGTCGCGACACATGGTATGTTAAGATATTTCATTGGAATTCTTCTATTTTGTGCGTTTTTCTAATTGAAGTGTGATTTTAGTGAAACTATTAAATATTAGACTTTTTTTTTAAAGATATAATTGTTATTTATTTATTTATTTTTTAAATAATATATTTTAGTGCATTTGCTTTTGTTGTAACGGTAGTATGTTTTCCGTAGTTATGCATGTAACTGTTTAGATATTTGGGTTACTTTTGCAATAGTAAATCCCTTTTTTTCTGAAATAAAAGTACCTTATATGATTAAATAACGTAGTTAGTCACACTGATTTAATTTAGATGTCCTTCAACGGGTTAATTGTAAATGTTCTATTTGAATAATCCATACATTTCTTATTTCTTTTCATATTTTTGGAACCAAAAATTGTCAGTAATGTTTAACACAAAGTAAAATGTAATATTTTTAACCGACTTCACAAAGGAAGGAGGTTATTGAATAATATATAGTCAAAGATATCCTGCATTATATTCAGTAAATTTTGCATGTTGTGGCTCCAAATATTCCTTAAAAAATATGTTGTGAAAAATTGTTTGTAAATGCTAGTTCTTCATAAAAAGCTATAATGTTTATAAATTTAAATGTTGTTTATTTTTGAATTTTTGGTCATATTGATCTAGGCTCGAATTTTTCTTGTCCAAAACAAATATTTCCCATCCCAGTGGAAAAACTGAGAAATGCTGTGCGATATATTATGTGAAATGTAAAGGAACACAATTAACAGTTAAGTTTGGGCCTTAAAATTCTAATTTTCAGTTATTAGCTAGTGTCCAACAGACACTTTTAGTTTTATTTATACTTTTAATTGTGAATAGTATCCTCTTTATCCATGTTTTTAATTTTCATGGAATGAAAATTTTCGAAATGTCAGACCCTATTGCAACTCTTATGTATGCAATTTCCTGTAATATGAAGAAAAAGAAATCTAAATAATATTACTTTCACCTTCTGTGATATATTAAGTAGGAGTAAGTATTCAGCTAGAGTTCAAACTAATTGCTTAAGCCATAATTTGGGATCAAGCATTTCCATTTGACAAAGTCTTCTACATTTTGCTCTATGTGTAGCATCTACCCTTTAATAATTAATAAATTCTACACAAAAATTGGAAAATTTTTTAAAAATTGAGATATTGGCAATCGGGGCTTGGGATAAAAAAAATAACTAGGTATTGTCAATCAAAAATAAATACTGTCAACAATAAAAAAAAGTCAATGTGATGTAGTTCATCTTTTGGTGTTTTCTGATTTTTAAACTTTAATGAAATAAATAATATACTTTTTACCGTAATTATCGGTATATAGCCTGCATCGTTGTATAGTCCGCAGGAAGAAAAATTACTTCCAAAAAAAATTAAGTTTGGTGTATAACCTGCAACGTTGTATAACCCGCACCCAGAAAAAAACATGGGATGACCCCCTAGAAAACAATACATTCGCCTGTAGCTCCCGAGCCCCAATCTGCAAAAGCTACGATTTATTTCAGTGCATTTTGTTTTGCAGGAAAAGATTTTTCGATACTTTAAAACGGTAGTTGTCTTTTTAATAATGCTTTTTCTTTTTGAATTTCATGTATTGCCTGCATCGTTATATTGCCCGCAGGTAGTAAAAAAAGAAGTTTTTTCGTAGATAACCCGCGGGCTATACACAGATAATTACGGTACTTATTAAAAGATTTACCCATTGCTTCACTTTTCAACATCTGGTAACTTTTTTTCTCCTTTTTTAAAAAGAAACCTTCTCAATAGTATATAGTCGGTGGTGTAGTCGAAGGGGGACGGCTTCCCCCTACCTTTTTATTTTAATACAAGCCTCCCCCCACATTTTTTAAATTTTAAGATAAGCGTCCCCCTCCCTCAACTTTTTCCGGGGCTACACCACTGTATATAGTGTACAATAATGTTGCCTTTAAGAAATTTACCTTTAATTTTGTTTTCTAGATTTGAAGGATTTTTGATATTGAGATGGATTAGTGGGAGATCTATAGCTTAAAATGGGATCCGAACCACTAGAACGTAATCGGAAGCAGCGTTATACTGATCAGCAACATTCATTCCCTTGCTGGAATCCAGGCCCGGGCTCACTGTAAAATCTACTTTCCTTAATGCTACTGTGTTTACTGGATGGAGATAAATATCTTGTTTCATGGCAAAAATAATTTCCTTTTCCTTTGAAATTGGTACTTGAGCTGTTTATTTCATAAACCAAGATGTGCTACCCCTTCCTCCTCCTCTCCTCCGTTTACATTCCCAACATCTTGCTGATCTATGTTTAGTTCATTTCACAAGATACTTAAAATTGAGAGATTGCTTAGTATGAGGTTTGTTAAGATTTGTATGGGGGATTCTGAGCAGCAATTCTCCAAAATTTCTGAAAATTTTAGAGAACTTGTTCTGAAAATTAAAAAGGAAAAGAAAGAAGGGGGCAAATGGATTTTCGAAGAATTTTTAATTTATTAATCTTAAGATTTATTTCATGAATAATATAGGTGCTTTTATTTCTACTTTGAGGTGTGCAAATTATTTAATAATTTATTACTTTAAAACCAATAAAGTTTCTGGGAAAAAAAGACTTCTGGTATTAATATTACAGTACTTTCATTTTATCACTTGATATTTTTTTTTTTTTTTTTTGAGCTTATATATACACACGTAAGTTTGGCTGTGGGGCCTATAATTATAGAGTTTGTTTTAAATTGCTGGCTTTGCATACGTTTTCCGAAAATTTTATGTGAAGTTCAGATTTTTTTTTTTCTTTTTGTTCTGAGAATCACTCTTGGATTCGTACTCACCAGAAGAAAAATTTCCAGTTAGCAAATTTGTTATCTCATGCGGTTATTTGGAATTTAATCCGTACAAATCAAGCTTCTCGTCAAGCAACGAAAAAGGCAAAGGTAAAATGAAATAGCATTTCGACACTAAAAACAGAATTGAAATTCAAAAGAAGAAAATATAAATTTTTTACTTCAAGTCCTGGACGCGGGCATGTGGAAACATTAAAATTTTTCTAGAGAAAAAAAAAACATAACCTTTAGGCATGGCCTATCTGGGGGAGAATACTGGGATACATCTCCTCCTACCAAAATTCTAATATTTAGTAGAATCCATTAAAGAAATGCATTAGTAAATGGTTCTCTAACTAGCCCTCCCTAACCCCTGGGAATTTTTTTTGGATATGTTGCTGCCTGTGCCATTACTCATTTTGCATCATCAAAAAGACACATGGGATTTTAGCTTGTGGGAAATGCATTTAGCATTGACAACATTTGATGTAGGAAAATAAAATGAATCAACAACAAAGCAATTAGTATTCAAATCTTACAAGTTATATTTCACCATATTTAAAGATTTGCCTTTAATTTCAAGGTCATTCTTTAAAATTTTAACTAAAAGAATATGGAATAATATTCATTTAAGAGTTCTTGGAATTGGTATTCTTTTGTAAGGATTTTTTTTTATTGTTTTATTAAGGCTTGAAATGGCAGTAACTGGTCTTCCTAAGATGTACCAAACTAAATTTGAATTTTGATCCTACATGAAAGTACTTAAAGGGCTAATCATTATTTTTACAACTTGTATCAGAAAAAAAAATCTTTGATATTTTTTTATTTTTATATACGTTGATTTAATTACACTTATAAATTATAGCCCCCCTCTCAACTTTTATTTGATTTTCCCAATGCAGCCATATTTTTTAGTTTTTCCCAGGTGGAAAAAACTGTACCAGGGATGAGGAAAAACCTGTCCAACCCTGTATTGATCAAAGTGACAACTTTGTTATTTTTTGAGAACATAGACGAAATGAACTCGATGTCTTTTAACTTGTTACCCTGATTCAAAATTAACAATGGGTTGGAATGTGATTAAAGTTCCTAATGGGGACTTTTGGCAATTGTTTAGAATTAGATATTAATCAGTTTTGTTGTTCCTTAATAATGTAACAGTTGGTGAGTTGAACAAAAATTGCCAAGCAGGGAACTAAACAGCATTTGATTGGAATTTTGTGAAGGGTTCGAAAATGTATCCAACTTTAATCTGATGCAACCCTTGTAGATTTACATTAAAATACAGAAATGTAAATCATAAGGAGTTGAATAAGCTTAATTTATTAAAAACTAAATATACTTACACATTTCTGTCGTCATAGAAATACAAATTTATGTTACAGAAATTAATAAAGGTTTTTATGGTAGCTAAATAAGTGGGACCTATTTAAGTTCTACTTTTTTTTTTTTTTTTTTTTTTTTTTTTTTTTTTTTTTTTTTTTTTTTTTTTTTTTTTTTTTTTTTTTTTTTTTTTTTTTTTTTTTTTTTTTTTTTTTTTTTTTTTTTTTTTTTTTTTTTTTTTTTTTTTTTTTTTTTTTTTTTTTTTTTTTTTTTTTTTTTTTTTTTTTTTTTTTTTTTTTTTTTTTTTTTTTTTTTTTTTTTTTTTTTTTTTTTTTTTTTTTTTTTTTTTTTTTTTTTTTTTTTTTTTTTTTTTTTTTTTTTTTTTTTTTTTTTTTTTTTTTTTTTTTTTTTTTTTTTTTTTTTTTTTTTTTTTTTTTTTTTTTTTTTTTTTTTTTTTTTTTTTTTTTTTTTTTTTTTTTTTTTTTTTTTTTTTTTTTTTTTTTTTTTTTTTTTTTTTTTTTTTTTTTTTTTTTTTTTTATCGTAGGTACATTTATAGGTACATTTGCGGCACGAGCGTCTTTAAACCACTTTACTAAGATGCCTTCCAGCTCGTTGTACGGCGGATTTTCAAAGTTTTCCGTTTCTTGGAATTGTTTTCACCCACTTTCTCGATGTTTTTTCCAATGCATTCTTTTTTCTGTAGTATGGATTGCAGGGTTATCACGGGAATTCCTTGAGATTGAGCGAACGCTACTTTGGTTCCTTGAAATTAATCAAATTGTTTAACAATTTCGGCTTTCTCAGCAACAGAAAAGTTTTTGCGTTTTTTACTCGTCATTTTGGCACAAAAAGGTTAGAAATGCGACCACCACGTGCTAAACAGCAACTGAATGTTGTTCAATGTCATACACCTGGGTAAAACATAGCATTTAAAACACTGTCAAATGAAGAATATTGACACTAGAACTTTATTCGTAGAAAAATGTTAAGAAAAACATACAATTTGACTGCATTTAGTTCTCCACTAAAACTCATGTGAAGCAAAAAATTAATGTTTTTTTTTTAAATTCAACTTTCAACAACCGCTAAGTTGTAGAAGACGGTCGAAAAAATACACGATCCCAATTAAAGCTAGAGGGTTTGAACTTTTTCGAAAATAATTTATCAGTTTAACCATAAGAAAAAGTTGTAGGGAAAACATTTAAATTTTACCCTGTCGATTTTCAATATACTTTCATTTAAAGCAAGTTATGAAACTAAAATGTTTCCTGTGAATTACCGCCCTCTTTTGTGCAGAATATTTTGAAAATACTTTAAATTGAGAACAAAGAAAAAATGGCTTCATGGAGATAGTACAACTAACATAAAAAAAATCCATTCCGGCAAGAAATCTTGTGAAAGAGCAAATAAAAACTAACGAGTTACTTAACTAAATTTATTATTTTTCGTAACATAAAGCTGTATTTATATTTTAATTTCCAGAGTAAGAAGTAAACAATTTCACTTAAATTTCAATTCCAGAATTTTTTTTAAGCAACAAAAGGGATGAAAATAACAAACAAAGTTCAGGGAGGGGGTTGAATTAAGTCGATTTCTACTCTAAAACTATTTTTAAAATGATAAGAAGTAGTCTCCAACTTACGCGCAATAAGAACGATGAATTAGATTACGTAAGCAGCTAAACATTATGACTTACTGTAATTAAAAAAACCTAACGGATTTGTATAAATTAATACAAAGTAGGTAAAATGAAGTAGTACAAATAAAAAATAAAAGGTGCCAGAATGGACGAAGACCACACCACAAAAATTCTTCACTGATCGACCAGTCGGCACACTGAGAAAAAGCACATCAAATTGAAGATGGGCTGATGGACTTGAGGAAGGCCTGCTCTTAAGGACAAAGACCATAACTGGAGAACAAAGAACTTTAAAATTTGACCCTTCCCCCCCCCCCCCCCCATTGTGTTACCTTTCTTAACTTATTACGTCACTGCGTGATGATTAAAGCGCTTGTCAAAAAATAGCCCTTGGTTAAAGTTGAAAAAACGATTACCTTTTACCGTTTTACAGGTAAATCGAAAATTTAAATTCTATTTGAACTGAAGTGCCAGGTAATTAAATGGCAATTGTCAATCAATGACATTGTTAAGCTATTTCATGTCTGAATTTGTACTTTTGAAAATAGCAACGGATATCCGTTATTCTGCAGGAAAATGAGGTTTCAAACTGAAACTCTTTGCTTGTCAAAGAAATGAAAAATGTTTGGTGTGGAAGATATTTATGAAGAAATTATCGGTCACTTAAATCTAATAAGTTAACTCTTATCTTTAAATAACGAGAATTTTTTCCTGCAATTTGAATATGTCCTAGCAAAAAAACTTCTACCATACAGGAAAACTTCCGAATCTTTCAATCGTTCGAGTGAAAGGCGCGTAGTTTAGAAAAAATTGTTGCAAAAAAAGGGTTTGAATACTGCATAAATTGTAGCATAGAACATCCGGGTTAAGTCGCGAAAGCTGGATTAGTTAAGGAAGAATCTCACACTGATTTTACCGAATTCTGCAAATTTTTGAATAATGTCTTCACTTAATTATTCTATTGTACCTTGTGAAATAAAGACGTTAAATCTTAAAATACAAAATTCTTAAAAACGAATTCACAAATCTTTGTATTGAACGAACGTTTTGAATAGTCCAAGTACGCAATGGAATCCCGTAAACAAAATCTCTCCTTCATAAAACACAGCATTTAAAACATTTTAACTATCCATGAAAAACATAGACACAGGAACTTCATTCATAGGAAAAAGTTACGAAACACATACAATTAGTATGCTTTTTTAGTTATCTTCCAAAAACTCCTAGTAAAGCAAAAACTTCAGTGCTTTTTAAATCAATTCTCAACAGAATACCATTCGAATTACTTTTCCATTTATGCGAAATAACTTAAAAAGCAAAAAGCATTTAAACAAAAGAAAAACTAGATATATATAAATCTTTTTAAGATACAAATTTCAACTTAACATTTACAACTATTATTTCGTATGGACAACATTTAAGCGTCTTAAAACTACAATCTCAAAAGTTCTAATTCAAGATGTTGTTCCAAACAGTCTAAAGATGTTCTTAAAATCTTAATTCAATAGCGTTAGTGTTATGTTGCCATTAATTTTATTTATTTTTTAATAAAAGCAGCCCCGTCAACATAAACCATAAGTTACAGAAGACAGTTTAAAAAATAGATGTTCACAGCTTAAGCAATCTAGGAATTCAACCTATTTTCTAAAATAACTCATCAGTTTAATGAAGAAAAAAATCACGAGGAAAACATTTTATACATAATGAAGTTTTACCCCGTAATTTTTCTATACCTAAAGTTGAAGCAAGTTAATAAACTAAATTATTTCATATGAATTACCATTTTTTTCTGAAGAGTATCTTTATAACTTAAATCGAAAGCTAATAAAAATTAGTTTCTTGGAAATAGTAAAACTAACCAAAAAAATGGCCATTTACGAATGAAATCTTGTGAAAAGACACGAAAAAACTAATGAGTCACTTACATTTATTCCTTTTCGTAACATAGAGCTATATTTTCATTTCAGTTCCAGAGTAAGAAGTTGAACAATTTCATTTAAACAAATTGCAATTCTAGAAATTCAAGCAACAAAACGTGCTGAAAATCAAACAAAACTCAAACACATCGTTCTCAAGTATAGACACTGAAACATGAGCTTGGGTTACAATAAATCAAGAATAAAATCGAGGATTTACAGTATTGCAGTAACATTTTGTACGAGAGCTCAAGTAGTACACACTTGTAACATTATTGCGTTTGTGTACGATACTTAAGATTGAGTATGCACTTCATACACTTTGCGAAATACATTGTAGTTGTACTATGTATTGGAGCTCAGAGAATAGTACACACTATATTGTAAAAACTGTATTAATGCACATTTCTGTGCAATACTTAACATTTTCAATTGAACTCGCAAAACAATTAAATACAAAACTTTTTTCAATAGCGAAAGTTTGTTTTTACTTAATAAACAAATTTCACAACACTTACATGACATGCATCAGTCATTTGTCAGACATATTACTCAAAATTAGAAAGTCATAATCCTTCTGAACTTCTTCTGCATAATTAAATTTACAAAAGGATGCTGCACAACAGAAATGCTCACGTGACAAAGATTCCTTTCAATAAAAGATTTTTTTTTTTTTTTTTAATGTCGCATTTCTCAGAGCTTTTCATGCAATGAACAGAGATATGGGTTTACAGATGGATAACATCACAAAGTTGGTTTATCGGACACCTTTACCGAATAGGCAGATCGATGGTGGTTTTACATCCTGTGCAATTTCACTTTAGAATCATTTATATCAATATTAAGAAGCTAGATCAGTTACTTTTTCAAAGGCAATTTATAATACTTAGTACACACATAAGAGAAAATACAAACTGCTTTAGCCATATCTTATCTAAAAAAATAGTCTGACATTGAGTCATGATTATTTCTGTACAAAAAATTGCAATTCTTATAATTTATTAACTATGATTTTAAATCAAGTCACAACTCTCAGAATTTCCATTTTTTATATTCTATTTTTTTAATTTTAAATACTTTCGAAATGATAGTCAAATGAACACATTTTAACCTGCAATAACAAATGTGATCGAATATTACCAACAAGACTGCACTGATTGATAAAATGAAAATTATGAATATCCCGCCTAAACTATTCTTAACACATCAACTATTCAACATTGAGGCAACGAAGCTTGTATGTACTTTAATCTAAACTTTTGGACAACATAATTTTTCCCATTTAATTAAATACTATTATGTAAATTTGCAGGTAAACGACAAAGAAACAAAGCAGTGAAGCATTAAATGTGATCGCCTATTTAGTCTATAAACATGAAGAACATCGCAAGAAGACACCTGATAATTTGATTAGTACTCTTAATACTTCGAATTTAGTTTACAAATATTCGACACAAAACTTATTCGTAGAACTAAGCTCAAGCAATCAAACATGTTACGTTATCCACAATGCCTAGGTTTAAACTATAGGTTATACTTTCACGGATCAAATTAAAATGGCCAGTTTTCCTTTGTCCATGAATACCGGCACCAAAAATAATTGGCCAGATTATTTTTGGAAGCCAGCAGGGAAATAAGTTAAAACTAGGAAATTGTTATCCCGGATTTTGTAGCATAATGGGTAAAAGTTGCGCACACTGATCAAGTAATAAAACATTTTTTTACGGAACCTCCATCTTGGTATAAAAAGACCGATAAAAAATAGACTTTTCTTTGCTTTTAATGGTAATAATGCCTGACGTGCTTTAATTTTGAATTACTATATACAGAGTATGCTATCTAATAATTCTGTAGGATTCCTTTTAAGTGATCACATTAAATACTTTCACTACACGTTCTTGAGCTGAAACAGGGAACTTTTGAAAAATGTTATTAACGTTAAAGTTACGAATTTCCTGGTAAAGCTTATGACGTTTTTTCTTCAATTATTTTTAGTTTGCTAGCCAACAGAACGAGACCTTATACGCTATAAACTATTAACGATGTGCATGTAAATTTAAATATACTAAATATTTAATTAATTTAATTAGCTTAACATTATTAACTTTCGAACGTTACCAAAAACTTGGTATTCTTTTATTATTCAAGTTACATTGGTTTTGTGGAACTTCGCTTATGCCAAGCCAACTTTTTTTTTAAACTTCGAACTGTTTCTGAGCAGTATTTAAATGGCGATTGCGAGAAAACTCAGTTTTGGTGTATCTACGCAATACAAAGAACGTTTCAGATGTGTAGTTTAGGCTTACAGTTTAAGAGTTTTTGATAAATTTTAAAGGAGAATTGTACCAAAACAACCAGAAGTTGAAGGCTTTTGAAAATAAATTGATGAAAAGTATTCAGCTAAAAAAATTAGAGGCTAAAGCAATATGGTATATTTGCTAGCAAACATTTTCCCTGGACTCATTAGGAGTTAACAGAAAAACTTCAAAAATCTTGCAAAAAAGGTTATTTATATGTAAACTAATAAATGGTGCAGCACTTGGCTTACTCTCAAAATTTGTTTAAGCATCAACTCCTTTTCTATTGCAGAAAAATTAGAATTTTATAACATTTTAAAAAGGAGACGGATCTCAGTATCTCCATATACATAGAGTTATTCCAAAATTAGAAAAGTGCTATTTTTGCTTACGAGGAAGCAGACAAAAAATGTATAAGAAAAACCATTTTTTAAACATTTTCTTAGTACATAAAACAAACTTAATATGCATAGACATAAATACGAGTTAATAGCTTTGTGCATGTCTTAGCTAGACTTAAAGAGAGATTTTTTTAGGGGAGGGTGCTCAGTTTAAGGCAATGTAAAATTGAGAATTTGAAAAATACCAAAACTTCTCTAAAAACAATTCTGTAAGTTCATGAGCTATGAGTTTCTGCTTAACATAGCTTAGTATAACTCACAGTAAAGAGTTTTCACTCAAGTTACATATGTATTTTTTTTAAGAAAGAAGTCACTACTCTTCGACAGTAAAAGACTAAGTGTGAAATATATACATGTGCGAGATAAAATACTTCAGAAAGTAGAACCACCTTTCTTTAGAGGTAAGTTGAAATGGGGTAACTCCATTTCACTTTATGGTAAAGATTTTTCACTCAAGTCCAATAATTATTTTTCTAACGAGAAGTCATTACTCTTAGTTAAAGGAATCATTATGAAATATATACATGGATGAGAAACTATTTTAGAAAGAAGAACCAACATTCCTTAGAGATTAATGTTGAAATAGGGCGACTCCATTTCACTTCTTTTACATTATTTACTACTTGTAGTAATTCCACAAAATGAACATGGTTATCATAAAATGATAATCAGTATATGGTTATCATAAAATGTTGACACTTTGAGGCAATTAACCCTTTATCTATTGCATTAGGATCTGCAGTACTTTTATTTTACATAAATAGCTTGTCTGGGTATTCACACTGAAAATTAAGGGATTTACATAAATAAAACGCTCAGTCTATAAGAATTCATTTCTTTACAGCTAATAAGTGCCACAGAGTATTTTAACTGTGAAATTAATTACATACACTTTTTAATCAAATATTTCGGCAAATAGTTTTCTAAGTTCTTAACTAACACATTAAAAAAATCAGTGACTTAGTTCTTATATTTTGCTATTTTCCGGGAGCGAAAAAAGGAGAGCGATCTGAACAAAATGGCAGTTCAAAACGCAGCATTGGTTTCAAAACTATGTTCCTTCCCTCGCTAAAATACTCTTTATAGAACCGTTGCTGATATGCATCCTGAAAAAGAGAATTCAAAGAGTGTTCCGGCAAAATATCATCCGAATATTGATAAAAATGTTTGCTGGATGGAATTTATACAGAATGGTACTTATAAGTACCGTCAGTAGATAAAGGGTTATGCCAGGCTTTCAACTATTGACATTTAGTCAATACAGCTTTTTATTTACCAGAAATAAGTAACAAATTTTCATTCAACGCTGAAGCCAAAAGTCTACGCATGTTTTAAATCTGAAGGGAAGCTTTGAGAATGCACGCATTACAATTTTGGAAGATCTTGTGCATTTAATGAACAGAATCAGATTTACAATTTGATCACATTTTTATTCTAAAGGCTTTTAGAACAATATTGAAAAACTCACAACAGATATGCATGTCTTTCACTTCTACTTCTTAGGTAACAAGACGGATGACATGTAAGGTGCAAACTTATGTTGACACGAACAAGTATCACACTGACATGAAACCTTCATTTCTCAACACTGATGCAACAAGGTTTGTTTGTACCAAAAATAATTTTCGCTAAAAATATAGATTTGCTCATTTACTTAGGAAAACTTTACTTATTTTACTGGTAAATGAAATATATGAAGATGCAAAGCAGTGAACTAATATTAAGTAGACAAATATGAATAAGTACGCATTGATCTACTAAGAGAAGAGATTGTAAATACTTTTTAACAGCTAGTTTTTTTTTTTTTTTTTTTTTATCTTAATTTCAAAATTTAAGCGGAGAAATACAGCTGATATTTTAATTTGAAGTCTTAATATTTAGCAGCTATTATTTGCTGGTATGTATTACACACGCTTCGTATTTCGAAGAAGGAGATTTTCCAAGCTCATGCATTATTCAAGTTTCTGAATGTAAATCTAAATTTTATCTAGTTGCCCTGCAGTTTTTTTTTTTTTTTTCCAAAAAGAGTTCAAACTTTCTAAACATTTTTTTTCCCGCAGATATCAGTTTAACTGCTTAAGGCTAAAGAATCTTTAAATGTTACGAAGACTATGAAGTTCCAAAGAAGAAAGCAACAATTTATTTCAAGAAAAACTGAAACATTAAAGATAAAACTTCAGGATCAAACATTTTATACTGTCAACAGCACATACACTTTAAAACAACAAGTAATAATTTCATGGATCAAAGAAAAATGGCCAGTTTCTCTTTGTCCAATAAATACTGGCTTCTAAAATGATTGACCAGATCATTTTTTGAAACCAGTAGAGGAATTTCGAACTGAAAACCGATACTTATTTTAAAATGCGTTAACTTAGTAATTAGTCATTGGAATATGATTTTTTTTTAAATCTTTTTTCAGTTTTGAAATATAGATTTAAATTTTTTTCTCTCGATGTTTCAGTTTTTTAAAAATAAAAATTATCTGATACAAAGTTATGCGAACAACGGTGAAAACTGTTGAAAACAATTTGCACTTAAAATACTGAAATTTAAGAAAACGAAAGACATTTACTAGTCCATTGATCATTTTACTGCCCACTGTAGCGGTGCGCAACGTTACCACATTAAGTATTGATCCGTTCAAAAATATATTTTTTTAGAAATAGAACATGAAAAAGGAAAACATCAACGCTTATTTTTTTCTTTTTAAATCTCCGCATACTTCAAGTACTAAAATCGCGTTTGAGAGTTATCAGATTAACTTCTCAACCACTGTACTCTAAACACAATACAGTGTACCATTTCTTAACCATGAAATAATTTGTATTTGTATTTTTTTTAGAGGCTGTGCACTGTACAATACCGTTTCTAGACTATACGATACTAGGGAAATTCGTTAAAAAACAAATTGTTGTACACCGAGTAATAATGAGAAGTTTGGTTATTTAAACATCTTTCCCTTATCTTTATCAAACAAAGAATGGTCGTTAAATTTGACCGTCAAAAGAAAAAATTCAGTTGCTTCTTGCAACTATCATTACTAATACAAAAACAGCTTCTTTACAGAAGTGTTGCAACTTATAAACACTTAAAGCGTTGCAATAAAAAAAACTGTGCTAACTCTGTACCAATAAAATTATAAATTCATATTTAAAAATAGCGCATTAAATAAACAATTTTCTGTACAATTCAAGTCCTGCTGGATCCTCTTCACCTCATCTGGATATGGCGGCATCACTTCGTTACCACAGGGGAGCGGAGGGCGCGGTGGCCTTTAACTCCAACGTTTTGGCAGAAGACAAGTTCTTTGAAGACAAGTTGCATCTTTTCTCAAGAAAACAAAATCTATTTTATACATAAAATTAGACAAAACTTTCAATAAATGTTCAAAAGTACCAAGATATACGCTCATATGATTGCGGACATAGATTAATGAACTTCTAAGAATTATATTTGAAACAATTTCAAAATTGCTTAAACAAATTATATTTTAAGTTATCAAAAATTACACTAAATAACTAAACAGCAAATTAGAAAAACTTTTAAACTAAAATTTGAAAAGAAATTGCAAAATTCTTTTATATAGACATTGGATCCTCTTTGTTCGAAGTTATGAAGACATTTATTTAAAGAACCAGTATTATAGAAGTTGTTCATACAAAATGACTAGAGCATAAACAAGAATATTTTCCCTGTGAACAAATTGCGAAAGAGTACCAGAAGCGTTTGTGTCTTTTTCTGTTTAGCATCTCATGACAAAGGCCGAAATGAATAGTCGAACTATAAAAAACATGAAGAGCAGAAATGAAACTGTTAAAAGAAAATGGCTTCGACTTATAACGCTTGAATAGAATTTTTTTAATCTTGGAAACATTTCATCTTCAACATCTGATTCACCTTACCTTCTGTTCATTTTATGAAGAATTCCAATTGCACTTACCTGGATGCAAAGCTTTTTCCACTTAAGTTCTTTTCTCCTTCGAGTCTGAACTGTCTTCTCCATCCTGAATTTAAAAAAATATTTTTTTCAAATATCTCATAAAAAGTACATTGTTTAAAGAACATTTTCTGATACATGAATTTAAATGATCTCTTAACTAAAATACGAAAAGCATGAAATTAAAAAATATTTTAAGTGTGCATCATAGAATTAAACATTGCGAGCATTATTCAAGGAGGCTTTTCTTAACTGAACCCTAAGGTTATATCCGTTATTTATAGACTGCTTAGATTTCTAACTACAGACAACTTTACATTCTAATTTCTGCACTGTATTTTCTTATTAAATATGCATTTCAAAGGGACGTACGGGCATTCGCTAAGACTTCTTCCGAATGTCCTAAGGCTTCATTTGCTTCCATTTAATTCAGTATTTGAATCATTCGAAAGATTTAATTGAAATCATGTTGCTTTAGCAATTTTAATCAATAACAAATTTAAATTAACTAGTACACTATCAGAAAATTTTAGTGAAGTGAAGAATTCACGAGTTTAAATACTAACGCCATTTTATACCACATTTTTAGAACAATCGAGGAAGCCTTATTAAAATTTAATAATTTTATTTGGAAAAAATAAATATTTTCCTAAGAATTAAATCAATCATCATACTTGTAACCCTAAATGACCATAATTTCTAAGTACTAATTTAGAAGCTTCCTCTTTAAAATCACAAAAACAGGTCAGTACATTCTATAACTGCAACACAAAATGACAATAATTTAGTTTACATAATCTGGTATAGCAATCAGTGGCGTACATAACGCCCCCGCAACCCCCGCGGAGCAGGGGGACGCACGAGGTTTTAGGGCGCCCGCTCCAGAAAAAAATAAAACTCCACGAGATACAATATATATGAATAAATGTTTTTATACATATTTTTTTAGCATTTCTTTTCCACTAATGCAATGTCACTCCTAAGCTTTCTGAGTAAAATTCTTTGCTATTACGGCCACATAATGCATAATTAATCCCCTCTCACTTCCTATTTCCTGTGTGCCTGTATATTATAGTATAGTGATCTCTCATACTTATGAGCGGGCGCAAGAGAGCGCCCAAAAACGCTAATAATAAGTGAAAAACGCGCATAAATGAAAAGCGCGCAAAGGGAAAAACCTCAAAAGGGAGCTAAAAGTAAAACATCAGTTCAGTGTACACAATAACTGTTGATTAATATCACATTATGCATTCAGTCATAGTGAAAAATAGGAAAAGAGATTACACAGTGTCAAAATGCAGGTACGTACAATGCAAGTTACGTAAGTACGTACATTTGTTTGAACTATAAGAATATGAAATTGTACCCAGATATCATTTTGTGCTTAATATTACTCCCTCACAAAATAAAATACAATCGAGGATCGTTTTTGTTTTCGTGAATTTTTAAGAAGAGTTATTCGAGTTCATCAAGGCGGGAAAAGTTCGATCGTTTTCAGAATTAACCTGCAGGTAGTTCGTTCAGAGGCGTAGCTAGGGTTTTCAGCGGCCAGGGACAACTGAAGATTTTGCGCCCCCCCCCCCCCTTTGCGAGAGCTTCTGTTAGCCGAAATGCAATAGAAAAGGGAAAATAGAGATACAAAATGAAAATTTCAATTTTTTCCAGGGGAATTTAAATTAAAGTCCATAGCTTTGAAAATACTCATTTTTTCTGTCACTGATGTTTTAATATGTTTTTAAGATTCGCCAGTTTAACTTTAACTCTTTACATACTGTATACCTTGTTTCTTGTGATTAATGTATTCACTTTGATACAAAATACTTGTAAGTTTTTTTTTAATGTATGGTTCATTAGCATGTCCTTAATTAACAATATGTTCAATTTTTTAACTCCCAAAGCATTAACAGATCTAGTAACGCTTTCGAGTGCACAAATAAAGAACTTGTGGAATCAGTGACTAAATTTTGTGAGAAGAAACAAAACGATGTAGCAATCTCAATTGCATCACAAATTATCATTTTGCGAAACATTTTGGAAAGTGAAATGGGGGAGAGAAACTTGACAAATAAATATAGCTGAAGTTGCTCATTTAGTAATGATCGAGAACAATGTTTTATCATCCAAGTCTCCCAGACAAGTCTCGCATTGCCTTTTATATTTTTCTTACTTTACCAGTAACCATCAGCATCATCAGATAGATCATTATGCAAACAGAAGCTAATCGAATTTTACCTCAGAAGTACGATGACAGAAGAAAGATTGAGCGGTCTTGCTGTTTTAAACATAAAAAGCGCCAGGATTCATTCTTTAAACATCGACGAATTGGTTCAGAAATTTCTTAATTGTAAAAAACGAAGAGGGAAATCTATTAGCACAGATTAATATAACATTGATTTTCTTGTCCAATTAGTGTCTAATTTTGAGAACAAATAGTTTCCCTTGTATCATTACTGTTACTTAATTCACCTTATAAATAAATAACAGAACCCTTAACGAAATTTTAAATATTAGTACTTTAAGATAGTGTGTAATTTTCCCGTATTATTAAGATAAATTTCATTCCAAACTGGTAAGTGCATGCAATGTTTCAATTCGTTACTTTTTCGAAAATCTGTCTTTTAATGATGAATATGAGTTTAATTATCTTAAATAAAATTAATGGTTATAAATACTCGAATATACCTTCACCGTAATGTTTTTGTTTTAATCTTTTGTAATAAGCCAAAGATAGGGCGCACTTCTAAATGTTGCGGGGAGGCGCACCCAAGTCTATGTACGCCACTGATAGCAATCGAGTTGAAAAAAAGTTGAAATAGTGCTAAGCATATTTTAAAAGGGTTCTAAAACCAAAATTCTATGATCCATCATGCCATATATATTACTAACTTTTCATCTGCAACTAAAAATGGTTAAATATTTTCAAATATTAACTAAACTTATTCCATGTGAAGCGTTCAGGACCATACTGGCCCAACAATGTTTCAAATTTTTACTTTTTTGGACCATGGGCGCGCTGTAATGCACGTAGTTTAAATCTCAGATTGCCTCGAATTATTATTTGGCGGAGGGAGGGGACTTTTGGCATTTAAAATGAAGAAGCGTTCTATTAGAGGGGCATATCTACCATCAAAATGGTAGACCCAAAGCAATCGTAAGTAGATTTATTCTACATATTGGAGAATCTTTCTCAGATGTTTTGCTTGTAGCTTATTTATATTCTTCGATCTACTTATATCTGATGTATTTTAGTGCTTTTCGTGTGTTGTTCACTACATCAAGCACGTTTCATTATAGAACCTTGAAGCCATTTTAATATTTAGAACTACCAAGTTTAAGTTGAAATCCGTAAATTTACTATTGAAAGTTATCAATTGCCTTACTTAAATTTTGAGTTTAAAAGTTTTCATCAAGTTGTTTTTACTTCACAATATGTTTCTAGTATTTAAAATAGGAAGTGTTGTTCTGTGAAGGTAAGTGCCTTATAAGCTACCATTATGTACAATAAGTTAAACAACAATTACTTCGACTTTTCCACTTGGTTCTTCGCCGTGCAGCGTTAAGTTAATAACATTGTAGCCTTACAATTTTACATAATTTGAAGTTATTGATGCTAATTTTTTTTCAAATTTTTAATGGGCTGCTGTTGGTTTCTGCCAGTTGCAGACCTAGTTGCGTTCCCGAGAAATTGGTACCATCTCCTTCAGCGGCACCACAATGATTGTGGTACCATCGCCTCACGAGAAGTTTGACGTACGGTTTCTCCACCTGAAAGGGCGATCACCTGGACTGGATGCTAAATTGCACTAAAAATTCAATTTAACCGAGAGCATCAGGTCTACCCAACGGTCTACTCAAGGGACCTTTGACATGCCGCATAATCATACGACATGGGCGCACACGATTTTCTGCATCTTGAAAATCCACAGATATTGCCAGGCTCGATCCTCAGACCTACGGCGTACGAGCTCTGCGCCTTATCACGACGCCATCTTGCAGCTAAAAAATCAGTAATGACAAAAACACGTCGTTTTTTGAAACTAGTGTCTCGAAAACTTAGGAAAAAGCACATTTACTTTGAATATAATTTCCAGCAAAAGAGGCACTGTGGTCACTCTGAACGCTTCATATAAAGACCAAACGTTAAACCACGCGAATAAAATAACGAAATCTAGGATAAACTTACCGGTTTACGTTTAACCGGAGTTTTGTCCACCGATTGCCTTCTATCTCTCAGCCGGGGAGAACTGCGTCGAGGTGATAAGGATCCAGTAGCAGGAAAACCTAAAATGGAACGAAATCTTAAGGTTAGATTTTGCATTTAAGCAAAAATATGAAAGTAAATTTATTGACGGCAATTTTCAGGGGGGCAACCGTACGAAATGCATCGCAACCTGTTTTAAATAAGAATTATTTTAATTTTAGAGTTGCGCCAAGAACCAATTAGTACACTTAAGGTGCTTTCATACCGAACGCAATAGCAACATGCGACAAAATAAAATTTTTTAGAGTTAAGAAAATTTGCAAAAAAAAAAAAATCTTTTTCAAACAGCCGCCATTTTATAAAAAAAAATAATTTAAACTTGTCCAAGGTTCATACGATAGCCACATCCATAATAATTAAGAATCCGTCTGTTTTTTTATTTTTCAGATCACCAGGAGGGTTGGAATAATGACGCCATGACACTCTCTTTTTTTTTGGATACCCCACTTTGACTGCTCATAACTTTGTCAGTTTTAATTTTTATTTTTTTTTTTTTGGTTAATTTTTGTATGTAATAATAAAACATCAATAAACAAATGATAAAAAAATGGATGGTAAAACTATTTTTTATTTCCTTTGTACGGCGCTTCAAAAACCGGGCGAAATTCATGCCTCTATACTAGAATGCCCCCTTAATTTTTTATCAGATAAAAAATTAATCTCGCTATACTAAAAAAAAGTAATTTTCGCTCTGCTACCGCTGACTTGGAGAAGTTCTGCGTGGCGCGTTTCAAACTCTTACAAGTCAAAATCTATTCAATGAAAAATTCTGAAAATCTTAGGAATTATAGAGAACTTTCTGGTGACCATGCTGATGTGAAACATTTCTGGATTCGCACATTAATTTTAGAATTACTTAATTTGAAAGTCAACGAATCTATTTACCCTATGCTTGCGCTCCCCAGGAATTTTAAATGAATACGATTTTTGGGATGCAAAGAGGCAGACCTGTATATTTATGTTTAACACAGCCCATTTTTCGAAATTCGATATCTTTGCTTTGAAAAAATCCAATTGATTGAAAATCCATCTTCAGTCGAAACTGGTTTAAACAAGATCTTACTACTCCCAGGTACATTCCCAGAATTCCTTATAAACATTGCAACCAATGGGATTTGTTAAAAAATCTCACGTCAAGTTGTAGCAGAGAGGATATTCCAGTTGTGTCCCTTCTGTTACTCATTTATATCCCCTCTGTTACTGTTATAATTTTATTAATTAGTAAAAATTTTCAAAATGATTACAAAACATGATTATACTAATAAATTTTATTATAAATACCTCTTCTGTAGTTTATTGTTTGTTTATTTTTTGAATAAAGTAAACTTATTTAAAAATTTGTAACAGAGGGGACATATTAATGACTAGAAAGTTTTTAATTTTAAAAAATAAGAAAAACATTTTGTATGAAAACATGAACGGCACACATATACTTAGAGTAATGTAACTTACTGTATATAAAAAAAATAGGGATAAAATCACTAAACTTATAACAGTTTTTGTTACTTAAAAAAGCAACATTTTTGATGGGAGAAATCAGAGTCTAAAGTGCCCCTTATTCTTCATAATTTAAAGTACAATTATGCATAGTTCTCAAAAATAGCTATTTAATCCATAAACTTGAATATGTTTTCTTCAAAATAGTACCAAACCCGTGAATATTGCTTAAAGTTTACAAAACCAAGTAGTGGTTTCAGTTGGCATGGAATGACACAACTTCAATAAGGATTAAAATGAAAATTTTCAAAAAAAAAATCTTGTTTAAAAAAAAGTTTAATCATTCTATCACCAAAATAAATAAATAAATAAAAACAAAAATATGCATAGTATTTTTTTTTTTTTTTTGCAATCATTTCAGTTTTACGAAGCAGTAGAAACGTAATGAGCTTGATCCCTCTGTTTTCGCTTCCCAGGGTTCAATTTTAAATGAATCAATGCGATTTTTAGAATGCAAAGAGAGAAACTTGTAAATTTATGTTTAATAGAGCCCTTTTTTCAAGACCCTTTTACGGCCCCTTTTTTTAGTTTTTTAAATTGAAAAAATCCAATTTAAACTTCGAAACTGCAACATTTTCATGCTAGATAGACATCTTTCTTAATCCGTAACGGCTAATAAGGATTTAAATAAAAATGTTGAACAAAATATGTTATTTAGAGTAAGGTTAAATTATTTTATCACAAGAAAACAAAATTTAAAAATATGCATAAATAAATTTTTTGCAACCATCAGCCTGTTTTTCTCTCGATCTGCGAGATCTTCCTTATTCCTTTATCAAATTCCATGATTTACCCTTCATTTTAAAGCTTATCGAGCCGGCTAATGACGAAAAATAGACCCACGGTCAAAAAACGTATCGCTTCTCTTAAATTTAAGACTTAAAATCTTCTAAGAAGAGGTCCTTTAATGGATGTTAAGTTGGTGTTGTGTATGCATGCGCCATCTGTTATCAAGTAAACAAACAAGAAACACTTCTGTTTTGTTGTGTAGAAAATTGGGCAGTTTCAGCTGCGTCTGTGTGTGAAACTTATTCAATCGTTAGGCTCTGCACATTCATTTATATTACGAATGTGTAGAGCCTAACCAATCAACAGTAACTATATTTTAAGTCATGAAACTGTGTCAATATTGTTATTACATGGTTTTATTTAACTTGACTTGTGGCGGAATTTTGTCAGGCGGTTTTCGACAACTATTTCTGCATAGATTATCTTCAAATTTTGCACACAAGCTTATCTTCGACGACAATACAATAATCCATCCATTTTATAATTTATTATAACGTTCATTAGGAAAAAAATTAATAATTTTGGCTCTGATGAAATGATCAGCATTATCATTTGTCGTTTGGCAACAATAGTTTTGTTTGGATAATGCAACTATATTTTGTTTGTTACATGGTTTTATTTAACTTGACTCGTCACGCAACTTTGTTAAGCGGTTTTCGACCACTATTACTGCATAAATTATCTTCAAACTTTGCACATAAGCTTATCTTCGATGACAATGCAATAATCCATCCATTTTATAATTTATTATAACGTTCATTAGGGGAAAAAATTAATAATTTTGGCTCTGAGGAAATGATCAGCATTATCATTTGTCATTTGGCAACAATAGTTTTGTTTGGATAATGCAACGATGTTTTGAATTTAAATAAAACCATGTAACTTGAAACATTTTTGTCGATTTAATATTTTATTTTAATGCTATGTATACTAATAATAAAAATAATTATCATTATTGTTGTGATCATTTTATTATTTTGAATATCTAAATAATAGTGGGGGGGGGGATTTAATAGCTATTTGTACTGATCTGTTCAATGATATGTCTTCTTTTGTACCAACACCCGTTGACTTTTTTCTATTCTTCTTTATAATGTTCTTTCTCCCAAATTTGTGCGGAATTCCTCAAGGATCGACTAGTACTTTTTATAATAGACTTTATGTATGAACGTACAACTCCTACGTCAGTATCAGCATCAAGTCTAGTGCGAGCCGCAACTTGCTGCTTTTCTGCTTTGTCGGTCCATCACATGAGAGCGCCGTTTCAGGCACATGTAGTTCGTAAATGGTAAAATGTATTACATGGCTTTTTGTGACAACGGAGAGAATACAGTCAACGCTCTTTGTAACCAAGGCCCGATTAAGACAGTCGGGGGCCCAAGACACAACATTATTTTGGGACCCCCTATGGTACAAAAGGTAAAAATACTGGGTATAATACTGGGGGGAAGCACCTACTGACACGACATCCTACCATTCTGCATTATATATTGTTTTTCTTCAATATGATTTTTGCGTTATTCATTAAATAAGCAAACGTTTTGAATACACATATTGCGTTTTCAAATTTTACTGTTTATAATATTAAATAGATAAAAAACGTCGAGATGCCTCAGCGAATAAAGGACACTATTTAGCATGATAGTCAATGAAGATATTTATCTGATTGTGCATAGTTTACCTTGTTTACGCAAATAATTTTAGCTCGCCATTTAAATGAGTTAAGAAATATTTCCATTTTGTAAAAAATGATCTTGTAAGAGATATTTTCAGAAATCTTTCTTACAATTTGGGGGCTCCTAAAACTTGGGGGCCCAAGGCCGTGGCCTAGTTGGCCTGTGCAGTAATCAGGCACTGGTTGTAACGACCACACATTATAAAGACCATTCCATTATATTTCACGACCAGTTATAAAAGTACCAACTTTATCCTCTTGAACTCTATGTTAAATTGCTTTTGGAATAGCGACCTTTCTGAATCGTCTAATCCAGTGGTCGGCAACCCGTCGATCGCGGGCCCGTTTTCAGTCGATCGCGACATCATTTGGGACAGTTTATAGTTTAAAACAAAATCAAACGACTTTTGAATCAGAAGGTGAATTTATTCCCCCCTTCAGAAAATGCTTATTAATTTGTTAGACCATTCACTGGACCAAAAAATCTTGCCAAAATTATGGAATGTCAGTCGTCACTTTAACTATGCTCTCAGTGAGAGTTAATTAAAGAATGTAACGACATTTCACATGTGTGTTTTACTTAAAACACAAACGGAAACAAAAACGAACAGTTACTTTACCGAATTTAAAGGAAATAATATATTAGTATCTGAAATATTGTATGCGAGTTAACTGTGTTAATGTAACCTTATTTTGGAAATTTTAAAGTAGGAATTTTATAAGCATCAAAACTTATTTTGACAAGGATTAACCCACAAGTTGCAGACAGGCGCAATGCCCTATTAATAGTGTATACCCCCGGTCCTCCGAGTCGATCTTGGTGTTCACCGAGCTTGGAAAGTAGATCTTCAGTCAATTTAGCATGCCGACCGCTGGTCTAATCCAATACAGCGACCGTACTAAGTGTCATGTCAGCTCAGAAGCTCTGCTTCCAGTTGTGTGAATGTAATTATTTCCCTATATTTTCTACTTTAAAATCTGTTAATATTTTGCACTGATAACTTTTTTGAAATTCCAATGATTAAAAATAATTTCAGCATTTAGTTGGATTTTTTTAAATTGCCAATTTTAATGGAAATACTGAATGTGCAGGATGCATGTATATTTTTTAAAGAAAATTCTACCTCTTATAGCGACCACTCGTTATAAAGACGTTTTTCTGTGGGACGCAGATGGTTGTTATATCGTCGACTGTATTTATGTTTTAAATTTCACTAGAATCCCACTAAAGGCATTATTTATAAATTTTGTTGCAAGCAGATTTTTAAAATTTCAAATGGGCACCGGGGAACATTAAAATTTTTAATTGCAATGTGAGTAAAATAGCAAAAAAATCACGCATGGCATCGATGAATTGCGCCAGTATAGAAAGGTACAGTTCTACCATCAACCAAAGCAAGCCGGTTGGCACAATGCCAAGAAGAATCCATTTATGTTCAAGTGAGAAACCGCTGGTACAAAGGATGTGCCTCTATTTCTCGTTCTAGTTCCTTTAGCATATTTTATTTCTTCCAAACAGATGCTATATGCCAGTTTATAAATTTGGTTACTTTCAACAAACAGAGAAACAAACATTCTGATTCGCCTACCAAATAAACGCACCTGCAAACAAACTTCCCTAAAACTCGATTGGATTCGTTCTTTTCTGCCGTGCGCAGAAGCGTCCAACTATCAAAATGTCGTGGTCGAACTGTAACCATTTGAGTATTTATTTATAAATTGGCAGAAACACGCCAAAAAGTGAGTGTCATCTAAGTTTCCTAAAGCGAGAGGTCAATGCCTTAATTGAAAATATCTAAGTGGGCTCGTGTTCTGGTAATTTGGTGAGGAAGGCACCTGTAGTTGCGAAGAATAATCGAATGTCTCATTTCAATTTAAAAAAATTAAACGTTCATATTCTTCTACAGACATAGTCAAAGGTTTCAACACATTGACAACAAATGTGTTTTTTAAGACTCACAGGGTTTCAAATTGAAACACTGCCCGGAACGCTTATTGTCGTATGGCTCATCAGTAAAGGGCGAGACTAACGGTCGCCACTCGCCATTGGCGACTATAAATTTTTATTTGGTCGACCACAATATGCTATGTCGGTCGCCAAAACTGGTGACTAGAAAAGGTTTTCAATTTATTATTATTTATTTAAAAACAGGGCTTTGTATAATTTTGTGACAAAGTGTAGTTTGAGTGTATATGTATGCACATTTTTGTATGCAAAATAAAGCCGCGGTTGGGGAGGTGGGGATCAGTTTGAAACATGGTTCAAAGTGGGGACCAACAGTTTCAAATTGGCGATTAACTTTTTGGGGTTTACCGGCCACCATCAACTTTTTTTAGACTCAAGCGTTACTCAAAGTCTCGGATGGGAGTGAGTGAAATTGAACTAAGGTAAACAGTGTTCTTAAAAAATGCACAGCCCCATTTTTTGCGTAAACATTCTAGCTTTTTAGCTCTTAAGCCACTTTTCATCCTGCAAAGCGGTTTTTTTTTTTTAACGGGAAAATTTTTATAGCAAATGGCACGACGAATTGAGTTTTATAAGCGTAACCATTAGGGAGTCCCTATTTTTTGAAATCCCCCCAGAATCTGTTTTTTTAAGACATATTGCCGATTCTAGTATGTTAAGATTTATGCATGTAAAAGATTTTTCTCCTGTAGGAGATTTTTGGTTCATAACAAAAGCCCGCTCTAGGAGGAAATTCTTATCCCACGACTGAGGAATTTGAGGCTTAAACCTCTAGATCAGGGGTTACCAACCTATGTCTCGTGACCCCATTTGGGGTGGTGAGACATTTTTATGGGGTCGTAACATTATTTCAATTTTAAAATTCTCAATACCATTAGTTTTTTTAAACTATTTCATGAAAAAAAAATTAGCATTAATTTTCTTGTCCTTTATAAAAAAAAATTAATTCAGCTGCCGTACAACTTCCACAGAAACAGAAATGAGTTTCGTGGCGATCAATAAGAAACAAAGAAACAAGTTGCCAAGCGCATATAATCGAGGCAGTCGAGATTTGAATGTGATAAAGCAGTAAAGAAGTGCAGAATACCATTTCCAGTTGCGCAAAAAAAAGAAAAATACGTTGGTTTTATACACGATATTTATTATCCAAGCATCTGCAAATAAAAAACAAAATTAAATGTTTATAAAGTTACTTCTTCTTAAAAATAATTTTCCAAGTAGCGTTTATTGAACTCCTCATGTCAAGAAGAGACAGATTCAAGACGAAGTCTTGCTTCAAAGGCAAGCAATAGCGTACGCAAGGGGGGGTAGTGGTTTAACCCCCCCCCCCCCCCGAGCTCAAGTCGAAATTGTTTAGCTGTCTAAGTTAGGGAAATAATAGTGCTTTATTACATACTCGAATTCATTTTAGTAGTTTCAGAAAATTATGAATTTATAATTCATGAGGTTTTTAAGCAACTGCTTCTCGGTGCATTGAAGGGTTGCTTTATATCGAACACTCTTAAGAGTATAGAACAGTAATACTTCCAATATCATCTCATCTTGTCTAGAATCCCTTGAAAAAAAATCTGCGTACGCCACTGAAGGCAAGCCAATTTCATGCCTATTTCACGTTTTATATTCAAGAAATACTAAAAAAAAAAAAAAAAGAAATTTTTTAATGAAATTTTTAGGTTTTTTTTTTTTTTTTTTTTAATTTTACTGAATTGCTGCGTTAACGTGCATAATTATAGATGACATTATTACTTTCTAGGTGTTAGCTCTTGTAGGCCACTATAAATGCTTTGGAAACGCTCTATAGAGCACTGGCGATTTGGGCTTTGACGTCACGCCATGATGAATCTTTCTCAAAATGGTTGAAGCCGTGATATTACGATGGGCTTTTTCCACGTCAAGATGGTCTGGAGCGTATATTTGCGATATTCCTTCCCCTTTTCCCAAACAGGTTCCCTGGTGCATCGGAGGCGTTGCTTTTCCGCACATTCCTCAGGCCGTTATATCACGGCCAAAGCCGCCAGTGGGATAGGTAAAAAGCAACGTAATTTAGGGCCGGATTCTGGTGTAACGATGTTTACGCAAATGCGCCTGCAAACCTCCGATTTGTCGAGATTCCGATTCTGGCGTAACGATGCGCATGCATTTTCGCCAATTTTTCCCCCTCGATTTGCGGCACATTTTTACCTCACGCAGGATCTGCAAGTGTCATGGCTGCCCGCAGTAGTGCTTTTTTATTTGTTCTGTTTACGTATAAAAATCTGGAGATTTGAGGAATACCCTGCCAAGTGAATGAATCAAATTGTATTTTATTTAGAACAGAATAGATAGCATGTCCTTTCGTAAGTTAAAATTTATAGTTAGTATGTGGTTTTGTGTGTATTTTCTGTGTTCTGTTTATCGCGCTAGGGCGAAAGTATTTTTTAAAGAATTTCAAAGTTTATTTCTTATGAATGAAATTCTTTTGAAATTTGTATTCAAAAATTTGTTATCTGTTATTCCTCGCTTGTTATGGAGAGTGTTCGTGTAATTTTTTTAGAATGTAGAGTTGTTATTGCTTGTAAATTAATAAATATTCCGAAACGAATGCTTGTGGCCTAATAAGAATGGAAATAAAATGTTTAATTCTCTAGTTATCTATCAGTCTATAGCGTATTTTGTATGGCAATATGTTATATTATTACAGGCATGTAAGCTTTCAACTTTGCAATCATACCCACCACTAAAAATTAATAGCTTGAATTGCCTCAATTATGCTTACTATACTTAAGTATGGTAATGTCCTTGTGCCAATGCTATACTTTCTTTATCAAAAAAAAAAAAAAAACACAAATATGTTATCATAACTGTTGTTTAAATTTTAGTTCTAAATCTGTCGAGATTTTATTTTGTTTTGTAAAATTTTATTAAAAAGTATTTTTGTTTATTCACGCACAACTAAAAGTGATATGTACAGCTATTTTGATTTTTTTTCTTGCACTGTGTTTGCAAATATTGTGATTGTATGCTCATTAATTTTGTTCTCAGAAGTGTGTTTTTCTAGAATGTCATGACTGCATAGATAAGCGAAGAAACCTATTTTTAATCCTTTAAGTATTAAACATGTTTCTTATGTTATTGTCGAGTTTTCTGTTATTACTAACTTACTGAAGCAGAATTCTTACTGCATAATATTGCATAACAGTATTGTCGTCATATTTCGACACAGCATTTAAATTAATATTTTATCAAGATAAATTTTGTTATGTGAGTTAGTTAGCTCTAAGTATTTAGTCCCTTAATAAAGCCCTCATCATGTAGTGGGCTGCATTGGTTTTCCTATCCAAGCTTGGTTAGAAGTCAGAGTTTGAATAGTTGCTATAATTCGATTAAAAGCTTCAGATCAGTAAAGCTGATAGATATTAAAGTCGACTGAATGTGATCAATATTATGGGTTGTAGTAATAACACTTTCTCTTTAAAGAAATTTATGGTAGTTGCAAGTTCTTTTTATTATTTTAAAACATCAAATTGTCTTATTCATGCTTTTTCCCTTTATAATGTTAAAAATAATTAGTATTTCAAGTATCTTCATAAATAGTATGATGAGTGTTAATTACTATCTACATGTGTTAAAGAAAACAAGGCAGCATTTTTAATTATGTCATGTTGTCCTTCATTTTAGGAATTATGTTAAACCCATACACGTGATATTACAAAAAGTACTATATGTGTAGTATTAGTATTAGATGTTTATTCCATTAAATGTGTGATGCATGTATAAAATGGCTGTGACGAAAAAAGCTGTATTGAAATTTTGTCTAATTAATTAAAGTGCAATAATCTGTTTTTCAAGATTGTAAAACTTTGCTTAATAATTGCCATTGAGGGTATTTACAGGTTTGCAATATTATTGTGGCTGTAAGGAAGATTTGATGCTCTTATAGATTGCTTATTTAGCAATTTTATGAATGAGTTATTATTAAATGAGTTATAGCTTTCATATGATATTATATGCTATCTCATAGGTGTATGAAAGTCCATCATATTTAGGATTATCTGTTTTAATAAAATATATTTGCTGTATATATTGTAATATTAGTTTTATTCTTGTCAAAATTGTTTGAAATATTTGAACTAAAAATGTTTTATTTGTTTTAAATTTCATTTTTTAAACTAGCTGGGTCATTTTTATTGGCTGAATTTCATTCCGTCTTAAGAATGATCTTGCTGGTAGCTATTAATATGTGCAATACTGGTGGAAAATTT
The DNA here is from genome assembly GCA_038502835.1 of Octonoba sinensis. Lineage (NCBI taxonomy): Eukaryota > Metazoa > Arthropoda > Arachnida > Araneae > Uloboridae > Octonoba > Octonoba sinensis. Next base: position 19,923,222 of record CM076601.1, on the reverse strand, counting down.
TATCAAGAGTTATGTCTTATTAAATGCACCATATTGTGAATTGCATAAATGAAAATCATGAACTAAATTTTCTGTTGTAAACAGTGCCTGATTACCGCAAAGGCCAACTAGGCTGCGACCTTGGGCCCCCAAGCTTATTTAACATTGCACATTATACAAAGTATTTATGACACATGTTTCGAGGTTACAAGCTCTTTTTCAATGCAAAAGAATGAGCTTCAAGACGACAAACATCCAACTGATTTGCTTTTACTCCTTATTTATAGTTAATAGATCTAAGTAAAGGGATTGTAAAATTATTTTAAACTCCTTTATTTGTTTACATTACAATCATGTTTTGGGTAACTTTTAACCGCGTTATATTTTTTAGTATATTTGACTTGAAAAAAGGAACTAGAAGTTCTAGTGCTAGGCACTGCTGGATAGATTACGAAATCAGTTGTCTACTCTTGATTCTTAAATTAAGTCAAATATACTAAACAATATGATGCTGTTCAGAGTTAACCCCCATCTTTTAAAGTTACCTGCATCACTAATAATTATAAATTTAGTAAATGCTGGAATAATTTATTAACAGGCATCGGCTTAAATTACATTCGTCTTTAAACTAAAAAGCAATTCAAACTAAATTGTATGTTGTCGGAAATTGAAATGGAATGTTATTAAGCTAATGTGAAAATAAATTGTTCTTTCAAATAAGAGAGTTCTTGTTTAATGATTGATTTGAATGAAAGGGAGGGGGGGGGGGGTAGATATTGTTTAATAGTAGAAAGCGGACTACAATGTATATTGCGCACAGATTTTTTTAAAGATTGTTGACGTGCGTTTAGAGGTTACAAGGAAACCTTCTAGTTAATGGCGAAGAAGTGATCTTCTCGATGAACAAACATCAAACTGAAACTTCAGTTTTGTAATTTGTATTATAATATTGTTGAAAAACTATTCACTTCATTGAAGGAGAAATAGTTATATATTAATTAACTTATTCTGGTTGTCTTATCTGCATGCAAATTCAATGTAGACAACTGTGTTACTGTGAACTTTTAGAATTGGGGCATGTTATAGGCTTAATAAGATGCACAAACTGAGAATGAATGACTAAATTTATAAGCAAGTTTTTTGTTGATGGTTTTGTATGTAATGCAGAAAAAGGAACAGAAAGAAATTGTTATATTTTTTTGGTGTAAGAAATTTTGAATATTGAAATGTAGAGTGCAGGAATAAAATGAATTTGAAAAGTTTGCGGGAAAGTAAACAGGTTCCACAGGGTACTACTATACACGAATAAAATTGAAAACTTTAATGGATAAAACATTCTATTTGGATTTAGATTTTGTCATCAGTGCATGTTTTTTGCATTCTTTACTTAGTCATTTATATTCAAACTTTGTCAGTAGTAATGCATTAAGTATAAAATTTTTCTATCATAACTAGAAAAATTATGTTTTTGAGCTAATTTTACGATTTGTGTGCAGAATCAAATTGTGAATTCCATCCCTTTTATCAGTATAAATTCATTGAAAAATAAAAATATATTTCTAACCAACTAATGTTTATATTATTTTCCATTCTATATGATAAAATCCAAAAAGAAATACAGCAACATACACGAAAACAAACGGAAAACATTGCTTTATTTTTCGAAAAAGCTAGCAGACGAAACAGAAACAAATCCTTTCTTCTGATTGGTTACGATTGTCATTTCCCGATGTTTTCCGAATCTCTTTTGGTAAAATCGCTTAGTCGCGCCGAGCTCAACCTCATATTTACCTGCGCGTGCAAACGTTTCACCGGAATCCCATTTGACAAAAGAGGGGTGGAAATACGCAAATTTTCAGAGTTGCGTGTGCAGAAAAGTTGTGCAAACATCGTTTCACCAGAATCCCTAGCTTAGTATAAAATTGCAGTACAAAATGCATGCACGTGCTTTTGAATTGCAAGGAATTCCTCTTTGAATGAAAGAAAGAAGTGAGCAAGGGAAGCAAAGACACGGATAAATTCCCGCCAAAGAAAAAAAGTCAACCAAAAGTGGTGCCACCTACCAACGATATAATTAGCGAACACAAAGAGTCCATTAGGTTATTTAACTTAACTTCAGCTGTTGCTTAAAATGTGAAAAAACTCAAAAAATTAGGGTTCATTCGAGGATGACACTTTTTGAGTGTTACTTGACGAAAAATCGAAAATGTGGTTGAGCTTTGACCAACAATGAGCAATTTCTGTAAATGTTGCTTTTGTACATAGCCTTTGTGCTTTTATGGAAAAAATTCTAAAGAGAACAGAAGGACAGTTTGTTGAGAGGAGAGATATTTCCTAGAATCGGAAACGTTTGGAAATTTTAGCCACTTTGATATGGCGCTCCAGCTAAAAAGATAAAGTGTAATAATGATTAACTGTGACCGGGTTTTCATTGTTTACGCGCGCTCACCTGTCCGGTGGACGTTAGTTCACATAGCTGCGAGTACCCTTCAAGTGTGACGTCACGCCAGGGGGCGTGGAGCTCTGACGTCACTCTGTTTAAGCCGCGTGCGCGTGGACTTGCCGTTTTCGTTTTCTGCGTTGAGTGTGTGAGAGTATAGTTTTTGATTCTAACAGATCTAAGGAAATTAACGTTACAGATAAGAGGAGTTTGCTCTCATTTATTATTGTTATTAAAGCAATATCTTTTTTGTTTTCAATAAAAATGTGTGTTTTTCAATAAAACACACATTTTTGTTTTGAATGAAAATAAGGAATATTGGGTTAATAAATTGTTAAAATTAAACATTGCTTTATGCTATCTAACAAGAGCTTTCCTTCAGAGCTCCCTAAGCAGTAAGAGCCTTTTAGATTCATTAACATCTTTGGAAGAGTAGCTTTGTGTGGTTTTTCAGAATGATGTTAAAAGATGAAATTTTTTTATGTACTATGTAATTGTCTATTCATTTATTTTGAAAGGAGTGAGTTTGTGAGGTTTTACTGTGATCTAATTGCATATTTTCCCTAGATATTAGATGTCAGTTTGTTACAATTGTAGGACAATTTGAGGTTTATGTTGTGTTTTTTTATAATATAATAATGTATCGGGGCATTATTATAATAAACATGTTCATAAACTTTACCTGTGCGAGACCTTAATTGAAAAGTTTGATGCACTAAGTGCAAAGTATAAAATTATAATGCCTTCATATATAATTTCCTATTTTATATTTTATAAGTTACCTTCCCAAAATTGCCGCTATATTTTTGACATTGTTACTGTTTAAACAGTGAATTTTTTAAAAATTCTTTTTATCTTAAAGTGCTTTCTATTTTATTTGCTCTTAATATATTTTATATTTCTTCTTACAGATAATTGGATAATTCAGATAATTATCTGAAGTGCTAGTTGAATTCTAGCCCTGATGCAGTTATTATTGAAAACTGCATCAGGTTTTAATTTTACTGGCGATGTTTTGAAGATGAAAAAAAAATAGTTCAGGAGTTGTTCTTGATATTGTGCTGTTTTTGTGTGAAAAAAAAATTGCATTCAAAGTTCAAGTTTTATGTGGTATTCTATCCTTTTTTTTTTTTTTTTTTGTAATTTTGCTTTCATTTGAATACACATATAAATATATTAAGATCCCCATAGGACATACTTATTTTATTATTCATTAGGAGCGTAATACTACCTAATAATTGATTAATTGTCGCTGTTAGACTCTAGAATCATTGCATGACGTAATTCTTTTAGATGATTTTATTAGAGGTAAAATAAACAGCTTATAGTACAGTACACTAACAAACAGTTTAGTTTCCTGCAAAACGCATGGCACAATGTAAAAAATGCAAAGAGTGGTTCCATGAAAAGTGCGATGCAATTAACGAACAAATTTTTGCTTTAAAATCATCAATTTATTATTGCGAGAAATGTAAAGATTTTCTCACCTAGATTTTTTTTGTTTATTTCAAGTATGGTGGACGCTTTATATTTTAGAGTGTGTCAAGAATTTAAAAAATATTTTTCTCTTTTCCCCCTTAAATTAGGATTACAACATTGGTTTTATCCAAAATATTATGAATTTTGATGTAAGATCAAGCTTTTAATGGGTGTTGTTGAAAACACCTGAAAAAATAGAGGTTTTTATTAGATTTAATGTCATCGTTTAATTAATTATATTTTTATTGCTTCATATTTTTCATCTTTGAGTATTCTGCTCGATTGTATTCAGTCGATATATATATATATGTATATATTCTTTCTACAAGAATGTTTTTATATTGTTTATTGCTTTTGTAAATATGGTCTTGCCATATGGTCTTGCCCTTGGTTCAAAAAAAAAATGTGCACACAAATTTGCTTTGTATACTTTGTACATTGTATTTGGTTTTTTTACTATCAATTTTAAAAAAACTTGGATTTGTTTAATATAGATCCATTGATTTATTTTTCAAATGGTATGTGCGTTGAAATTTTAATTCTTCAGTTCATTTGATCCTTAAAATTTCTAATCCTTCAAAAATTGTGTCCTTCATACTTTTTTCAGTAATCTTGAATTTTTTTGAAAGTCTCCAAGGAGTGAATTTCAGTTTGATATGCAAGTATCTGTTGCATGATTACATGATGTGGTACTTTTATGTAGCACAAATTATTTTCCTACAAAGATTTTGCGGTAGATTCAAACTTGTTTGATGCTAATGCAATTTGTTTTTGCTTGTTTTGTTTTCTTATTTGTCCAATGTGATTGCAAATTTTAATTTGTTTCTTATTTATGAGAATTTCGCACCTAGTTTTTTTTGCGTTCAAGTAATCCTTTTTTTTTTTTTTCAAATTTGTCGTGATTTCAAATTTTAATTTGTTTCTTATTTATGAGGATTTCGCACCTAGTTTTTTCTTCTTTTTTTTGCGTTCAAGTAATCCAATTTTTTTTTTTTTTTTTTTTTTTTCAAATTTGTAAAACGTGATTTCAAATTTTAATTTGTTTGGAATTTATGCAATAAAAAAGAAATAAAGAATTATGAACAAATGCATATGATTTTTTTTAAAATCAAATTCATTCTTCAACTTAATGTTTGGTTGCATTTTGACAAAGTTTTAATGAGCAATCTTATATTCTAAATCAAAAGTATTTTCAAATTATTTCTGTCATCAATTCCTTTAAATTATGCTACACACAATAATTTTTTAAAACTAGTTGGAGGTGATTTAAATTTTCTCAGAAAAATGAACTGAAAAAAAAATCGTACATTTCCCAATATTCCTTATTTTTATTCAAAACAAAAATGTGTGTTTTATTGAAAAACACACATTTTTATTGAAAAAAAAAATACAAAGTTTAAAAAATAATAATAACTGTAGTTAAAAAAAGTAAAAAAAAAATTTACACAAATTTTTTATTGAAAAAAAAAAGATATTGCTTTAATAACAATAATAAATGAGAGCAAACTCCTCTTATCTGTAACGTTAATTTCCTTAGATCTGTTAGAATCAAAAACTATACTCTCACACACTCAACGCAGAAAACGAAAACGGCAAGTCCACGCGCACGCGGCTTAAACAGAGTGACGTCAGAGCTCCACGCCCCCCTGGCGTGACGTCACACTTGAACGGTACTCGCAGCTATGTGAACTAACGTCCACCTTGCGACACAAAACTATTTGGTGGACGTTAGTTCACATTATGAGCGAGCGCTCTCCAATGTGACGTCACGCCAATAGGCGTGGAGCTCTGACGTCACTCTTTTTAAGCTGCATGCGCCGTTTTCGTTTTCTGCGTTGAGTGTGTGAGAGTATAGTTTTTGATTCTAACAGATTTAAGGAAATTAAAGTTCCAGATAAGAGGAGATTAATGTTCCAGATCTCATTTATTATTGTTATTAAAGCAATATCATTTTTTTCCAATAAATACTTTGTGTAATTTTTTTTTACTTTTTTTAACTACAGTTATTATTATTTTTTAAACTTTGTGTATTTTTTTTTCAATAAAAATGTGTGTTTTTCAATAAAACACATTTTTGTTTTGAATAAAAATAAGGAACATTGGGTTAATAAATTGTTAAAATTAAACATTGCTTTTTGCAATCTAACAAGAGCTTTCCTTCAGAGCTCCCTAAGCAGTAAGAGCCTTTTAGATTCATTAACATCTTTGGAAAAGTAGCTAAAGCTTTGTGTGGTTTTTCAGAATGATGTTAAAAGATGAAATTTTTTTATGTACTATGTAATTGTCTATTCATTTATTTTGAAAGGAGTGAGTTTGTGAGGTTTTACTGTGATCTGATTGCATATTTTCCATTCATTTTGTGAGATATTAGATGTCAGTTTGTTACCATTGTAGGACAATTGTAGGACAATTTGAGGTTTATGTTGTGTTTCCTTATAATATAATAATGTATCGGGGCATTATTATAATAAACATGTTTATAAACTTTACCTGTGCGAGACCTTAATTGAAAAGTTTGATGCACTAAGTGCAAAGTATAAAATTATAATGCCTTCATATATAATTTCCTATTTTATATTTTATAAGTTACCTTCCCAAAATTACTGCTATATTTTTGACATTGTTACTGTTTAAGCAGTGAATTTTTTAAAAATTCTTTTTATCTTAAAGTGCTTTCTATTTTATTTGCTCTTAATATATTTTATATTTCTTCTTACAGATAATTGGATATCTCAGATTATTATCTGAAGTGCTAGTTGAATTCTAGCCCTGATGCAGTTATATAGAAAACTGCATCAAGGTTTTAATTTTACTGGAGATGTTTTGAAGATGAAAAAAATAGTTCAGGAGTTGTTCTTGATATTGTGCTGTTTTTGTGTGAAAAAAAAAATTGCATTCAAAGTTTAAGTTTTATGTGGTGTTCAATCTTTTTTTTTTTTTTTTCTGTAATTTTGCTTTCATTTGAATACATATGTAAATATATCAAGATCCCCATAGGACATACCTATTTTCTTATTCATTAGAAGCGTAATACTACCTAATAAATTGATTAGATTGTAATTGCCGCCCCCTTAAGGAAGCTGCGCTGTGAGGCAAGCGCCTTGCTGCCTCTGGTTCTCGCTGGCCCTGTGTTCTTGAAATTATTGATTTACGTTTACTTACCCTTCTATACTTCAGATGAGGCGGCTTCTTTCATATTTCCCTCAAAAATGTAATAATAATAATAATAATAATAAATGTTCTTCAAGTGGTAAAGATTATGCTATCAGTGTAGCTGTTGATTTTTTCAATTTTATAACGTTTTGTGCAATCTTTTTTACAACAATATACTCTGAATGCATTGTAGATTAATGTATAAGGACATACACATAACAAATATTTACACGAAAAGATGCACTGATATTTTAGAAGTGGCATTACTTTACAACTTTTTTTTTAAATTCAAGCTTTGATTGTACTTTCTGGATTAAATGAATTTCGTATTTTTAAATAGTGTCTAAATTTAATGAAAACATTTGGAAAGAAGTTGGATTTTTTCCCTTTAAAAAAAAAAAAAAAAAACCAGCATTGATAGTTGATTTCGTAAATATTAAAGTAAATCAATTAATAAAGGGGCACCATTTGTACCAAGCTTTTTGGTTTGTTGCTAAGATGTTCTGCTTGATTTTTAATTGAAATAAAGTTGCGCCCCCTTTTTTATTCCCCACCCCCTCCCCCGTCTCTCTAAGTTTATTCACATATAGAGACTTATTTTCATTAATGCTCGCTGTTAGACTCTAAAATCATTGCATGACGTAATTCTTTTAGATGATTTTATTAGAGGTAAAATAAACAGCTTATAGTACAGTACACTAACAAACAGTTTTGTTTCCTGCATTTCAAACTTTATCCAAATTCTTAACAGTAGATAACTTTTAATCAAATAAAACTACAGAAAAATTCTAGCTTGAAATTTACGTTCAAAATTGCCAGCTTCATTACAATTATATTTTAATTTTAGTTTTCTCTCTCGCATTTTTTTTTTTTTTTTTTTCTGTAAAAACATAAAGGATTATTTTTTGCATAAGTGGTTTCCAAAGGGAACCGTCGTCCCGCACGTCACAGCCCCTACAACGCAGAGACCACCCTGTTTGTTTGTAATTTGTGACTTTCGGTAATGTTCCTGATGAACTCCCCACAGTTCGGAACTTCTTGTCATTATTTAGTGAGGGAGGGTTGGTTCTCCAGTTGTTACATAGCCTTTGGGGTGTGAAGTAGGTTCTCTTGTGGTCTGGAATCCCCTTACTGCGAGAGTGATAATGTGTAATATAAATCTATAATGGACACCTGTTAATGTGCTCACCTTCGGACGAAAATCATTTGATAACAATTACCAAGTGCTAATATTAAAAAATAAAAGTTTAATACTTTAAAAATGCGAATAAATACTATGCAGTAGATTTTCGGAGACTACGTTAATTTACGTGTAATTGAAATTGAATGAATATATTTAGCGTGAAATAATAGTTACTAGAAAAGTACAATAAGACTTAGTAAATTATTGATATAAAAATAAAATTTTAAAAAAAAGAAAGGGAGGAGGGGAAGGGGAGGAATCACCGATTGCTGATTGTCTGCTATTTTTTTTTTTTTTTTTAAAGTTTAACCCCGTCTGACTGAATTTTCAACAAAGTGTGTTAGTTTTCTTTTTCTCTTTAAGCTAAATGCTGAAGCTACTTAATATGTCCAATATCAATCACACACAATTTCAAGCTTTATTAATCATAAATAAAAATTGTCCGAGAAAGCGGACACTACGCAAAACATCAAAATTTTATGACAAAGAATTGTTCCAATTAAAATATTTTCGTTTGTGTTAAATCCTTATACAGTAGTATCTCCATTAAGGGACACCTCTAATTAAGGAACACTTTTTCTGGTCCCAGTCCCTTTAAATAGGGACCACAATGTATTTACCTGTGGATAAGGGACACTCTATTTAAGCAATATTCAAAGAGAAAAGTTTCAAAAATTAAAGTTATATATAGGCTTGCCATACGTCCCGGTATTTTGCTCTTGTGCTTTGTTTTGTTTTAAAATTTGTCGAATGTGATTGCAAATTTTAATTTGTTTCTTATTTATGAGAATTTCGCACCTAGTGTTTTTTTTTTTTTTTTTTTTTTGCGTTCAAGTAATTTAATTTTTTTTTTTTTTTTTTCAAATTTGTCAAATGTGATTTCAAACTTTAAGTTGTTTGGGATTTATGCAATAAAAAAGAAATAAAGAATTATGAACAAATGTAGTATATGATTTTTTTTAAAAATCAAATTCATACTTCAACTTAATGTTTGGTTGCATTTTGACAAAGTTTTAATGAACAATCTCATTTTCTAAATCAAAAGTATTTTCAAATTATTTCTGTCATCAATTCCTTTAAAATATACTGCACACAATATTTTTTTTAAACTAGTTGAAGGTGATTTAAATTTTCTGAGAAAAATGAACTGGAAAAAAAATCGTACATTTCCCACTATTCCTTATTTTTATTCAAAACAAAAATGTGTGTTTTATTGAAAAACACACATTTTTATTGAAAAAAAAATACACAAAGTTTTTATTGAAAAAAAAATGATATTGCTTTAATAACAATAATAAATGAGAGCAAACTCCTCTTATCTGGAACGTTAATTTCCTTAGATCTGTTAGAATCAAAAACTATACTCTCACCTCTCACACACTCAACGCAGAAAACGAAAACGACGCATGCGGCTTAAAAAGAGTGACGTCAGAGCTCCACGCCTATTGGCGTGACGTCACACTTGGAGAGCGCTCGCTCATAATGTGAACTAACGTCCACCCATCTGTCCATATGTTTTGTGTTTTAAAGTTCGTTGCATTCTTGTCGTTAAGTTGTTATTTGTTTTGATTAAACAAGTGTCCTATTTCTGCTTTCATATTATTTTTATGTGTATATTCCTTAGTATTAGATGTATAAGAGGTTTTTAAGCAACTGCTTCTCGGTGCATTGAAGGATTGCTTCATATCGAACACTCGGTCACTCTTAAGAGTATAGAACAGTAATACTTCCAATGTCATTTCATCTTTTCTAGAAGCTGACCTGAAAACTATGGTGAGTACCTAATTTTCCAAAAATTGAAATTCTTTAAGTATTATCTAACTTTTGGCATTAATATTCTTATGATTAAGTTAGTCAAAGTCTTGTTTTCCTGATTCCTTTGTCATACGCTATCAATACGATTGAGACAGTTTTATTAAATGTAGTTCATATGATTGTACGTCTACAATTGATGTTGAATTGTTGTTGTGGGGGAGGAAATTGACATCATTAAATTTTGAAAATACTAAGTTCTTTTTAAATTAAATGGCATTTCACTGTGTCTTGTCTGTGTTTAGAAACTTATTACAAACTGAAGCCTAGTGTCTTGACGAAGTCCCAGGGGTGATTCTGATCCCAAATTTTCCGAAAATTTTCAAGGGCCTGTTCCGAAAATTAAAAAAAAAAAATCGTCTTTCCGAAAATTTTTCAATTTATTAAGGCAGTAGCCTGCTTTAGAAGGCCAAAAAGAAGCGTTTTTTGAGGAATTTTTTCAGGACAGAAAAAAAAAAGCAAGTCTAGCGAAGATTTCAGATCATTTTATTGCATATTTGAACAAGTAAAAAAAAAAAATTTAAGACAAAAATATTCAAACGCAGCCGATTTTTATACACATTTGCGCAACACCTTGCAATTGCGGTCTCCGATCGGCGGGAAAGATGGCGCTCGTAATTTTCGTCTGAAACAAGAAAAACAAAAATGTTTTTAATTTTCATATATTTATCTTCTATTTAAACTAAAAAAGTCCCGAAAATTTGAAAAATTAAAAATTTTTTTCAGGTTTGAAAAAAAAGTGTCTTTTTTTACAACAAAAAAAATCGTTTCAACTTGCTGAAAAGGTTGTTCAGAATTTTTTTAGTTCAAATAGAAGAGAATACAAAACTGAAGCTGACAAGTTTTGTTTCGTTTTGTTTGGTCGTCTAGTTTTCTCGCAATCACGCCCGCCAGTGCCAGTTTAGAAAAAACATAAAAACAAAAACTCGAGAAAACGCGCTTGAAAGTTTACGATCGATAAAATGCTAATTTTCTATTACTTACAGTGATGATACGCTAATCAGCTATTCCTGCGCCGTATACCAAATCGTTATAATCAAATATATCGTTATAATCTATATTACAACTTGAGTCGGTACTTCTACGAATTCAAAATATTATTTCGAACGACCTTTGAATCTTTTCACATACATAGTTCGGAGCTGTTCGACCGAGGGGACGGCGCGCGCTCCAGCTGCCCGAGTGCTCTTACACCTGCTCAACATCTAGCCACGTTTAGGGCTATATTTTAAAAAATATTGAGAATTAGCCTCTATAACTTTACATGCATATTCTTAGATATATTAGGAATCGATTTAAGCAAAAAAAAAAAAAAATTCGTTTTTTTGAGCCTTCTAAAGCAGGCTCCGGCCTTAATCTTAAGATTTCTGTGACGAATTATATCTGTACTGTTCTTTATTCTTTCAGATAGCAAAATATTTTGTACTACTTTAAAAAACTTTAGGAAAATATAATAACGTTTCCCGGATATAATAACATATATTCGGGGACAATATATTAACGTTTCAAAAGGAAAGAGACTTTTGGTATTAATATTAGATCTTTCATTTAATTATCTTTTTTTTTTTTTTTTTTTTTTTTTGTAGCTTATATATGGATACATACATGTATGTATGTATTGTGTGGTGTTGGGGGGGGGGGGGAGCATGTTCACCTAAGTACATATCTAATCTTTGTTTTAAGTTAATGGTGCATACTTCTGAAAATTTTGTGTAATGTTCTGAAAATTTCTGAGAACTCATGCAACGTACATAGAATCTCCGTCAAAACAATTGTCTTTAGGCCATTTGACTGTCTTCAATGTGGCCATTTAAAGGCATGTTCTCTTTCTTATAAAATTTAATTTTATTTCCTGTTGTATTTTCAAATGCAATTATCTTCCCCATGTTCTACCTATCATTATAATATTATATGGCAGCGATGCTCAATGCTCAACCTGCCGTCCCAGGGCTGCATATGTTCCAAATTGCTCAATGCCCTGCATTCATAATTATCTCAAGGCCCTGTCTATAAACTGTCCCAGCACAAATAGAATACATTGTATCCGTTTATTTATTTTTTTAACTCGGGTTAAAAATGAACTAAAGCCTCAGACAAAAGAAAGTTTAGCTTCAAATCAATGTTATTATTTAAGTTAAACACTAAGTTAAAGGAGTAAAATTTATGCATGATATTAGAAATATACATTTTATAAAAAAATACTCAAATTTATAACCAAATTAAAAGGTAAACTATATACACAATTTATTGTAAATAAATAAGTAGTAGTAACTTAAATTGACTGTTTATTTATTTATTTATTTATTTATTTTTTGCTTATTATGTTACTTTTCCACCTTCTACTGAACAATTTCAAAATGGAGTTTAATACTTGAGGTTTGGCAGCTTATTGTACTTTTTTTTTTTTTTTTTTTTTTTTTTTTTTTTTTTTTTTTTTTTTTTTTTTTTTTTTTTTTTTTTTTTTTTTTTTTTTTTTTTTTTTTTTTTTTTTTTTTTTTTTTTTTTTTTTTTTTTTTTTTTTTTTTTTTTTTTTTTTTTTTTTTTTTTTTTTTTTTTTTTTTTTTTTTTTTTTTTTTTTTTTTTTTTTTTTTTTTTTTTTTTTTTTTTTTTTTTTTTTTTTTTTTTTTTTTTTTTTTTTTTTTTTTTTTTTTTTTTTTTTTTTTTTTTTTTTTTTTTTTTTTTTTTTTTTTTTTTTTTTTTTTTTTTTTTTTTTTTTTTTTTTTTTTTTTTTTTTTTTTTTTTTTTTTTTTTTTTTTTTTTTTTTTTTTTTTTTTTTTTTTTTTTTTTTTTTTTTTTTTTTTTTTTTTTTTTTTTTTTTTTTTTTTTTTTTTTTTTTTTTTTTTTTTTTCCTTATAATGCAATAATAAAGTCCGAAATGGGACAAGCTAGAGATCAGTCATCATGGATCATGCCATGCAAAGTCCTAAAAATACTGAAAAGAAATTCAGTCAAAAGTGATTGCTCATGTTCGAAGTATAACTTATACAATGAAACAAGGCTTAACTGATTGTTTATTACAAATTATGTATTCATTCAGATAAGTTAAATACAAATAAAATTTTAGGATTATATTAAAATACAACGTTGTTCTTACTTTTTATGTTTGTTCAATTCTTTTTTTTTTCTTTCTTTTTTAAATAGGTGGAAATAAAATTGTTGTTAATTTATACGATAACAAAGGAATCTACAACGAAAAGAAAAATTAATTACTGCACTTTTGTGTCATATTTTTTTGTTGATTTTCCTCAAATGTTTCTATGACCGTTAAAATTATCTTTTAGGCACATAGAGGGAGGCACCAGATTTAAACTACACAATCATTGAGAAGACGAAAATGAAGCAATTTTGTTCAAAGAATTAAGCACCTTAGTGAAATACAGTAAAAACGCGGGTGTCGGGGGACATGTTTAGCACCCGCGTTATAACATAACCGCGGTATAGTGAAAGCATACCGTGGAATCAATTCACGAAATAATACTCGCTTTTATTGCATCAATTTTAACTTTATCAATTACTCGTAACTTTTCTCCCCTATAGTATATTTTTTTCTTTTCTTCTTTGCTGCCATTTCATTCACTGTAATAGCTGTGCAAGAAGCACACATCTCAGCGGCGCAATCAGTCTGTCGAGCAATAGGTTATAAACCAACTGTGTTCAAAAAAAAAAGATGCTTAAAAATATCTTTACGTTATCAATATGGGATTGTTAAGTTTGAAAACTATATGCAAACTAGTGCATTTTGAGGCCTTTGGAAACGCATTTCGGAATGCAAAAATATTAGTAAAGAAAAAGCAAACAAAAACTTTTTTAAATTTAAACGCTTTTATTCATAATAATACTCATAGGAATGCAGAACAAAATAAGCATTGTTTTTTAAATCTTGGGGGCAGTGCGCACCCCTCTCCTTCTTACTAACGCCCCTATCGAAGAGCCCCGCTTGTCTGCCTCCTCAAGCGACAATTACAAGCTTCCACCCCCACCTCTTCCCAAAAGGAAGTTTTGAAAACTTCTAAAAGAAAAACTATTGCATTGTTTGAGCATAGCATGATTTATATTTACCATTACAAGGGGAAAACTTGAAAAGTTATATTTGAATCTAATGTAAAAGTGTTATAGTTTGATACTGTTAGTTATTGTTTGTAACAGATTTAAAATATGAAACAAGCAGTTAATATTTTGATGTAATGTTAAAAGTAGGTATAGTAAGAGTTTTGACTCTTAAAAGCCTATTTCTTACACTATATTATATAATTTTTTTCTCTAGCATTGTAAAGTTTCTGTGGCAAAAGTTTATTTAGAGTAATGGTTAAGGCAGTTTTATTAATGAATAAACAAATAATTTAGCATATTAGTTACGTAAATGACACGTTAAAAATTATGCGTTAATAAATATAATACTTTTATTTCAGTTATTTCAAATATAGTACAATAATCATATCGACTGCTTCTTGTGAAACATTAAATATGTGCAAAAACTAATAATAACAACAAATTTCAGGCAAATTTTAAATTTTTGATAAAAATCATGATTTTTTTTAATAATTTAAATAACTGATTTAACACTTGATTTAAATCAGAGAACCCTGTGATTCTAATTGCGTGAAATTAATTTATGCAATAACGTTACTTTTAAGGTAGCCGCGATAAAAAATTATGTGCTATTTTTTGGTTATCAATATAAATACATAAAAATAGAAACAATAGTTAAATTATATTAAAATTAGATACGCAATCTTAAAATAAAATAGTTAAAATCAGATTTGAACTGAGTCAAATTAGTCTGTTTTGAAGCGAAATCAGTGGTGTAGTCGAGGGGGGACGGCGTCCCCCCCACCTCTTTATTTTCACTCAAGCGTCCCCTCACCTTTAATTTCCAGGGGGGACGCTGAGCTTCCTAGCTTATTTAATATTCAAAATAGGCACTATTAGTAAATTAACAGCTTTATGAAATAAGACAGAAGCTTTTAAAACTATACATAAAGGATGCTTGCTACTTCTACTTTAAATTCGTGAAAAAAAATTCCCTGATTCTCTCAAACAACAATTAACAATCGCAGGTTAATATTACTCGTCAAAATAAGTGCGTTAAAATATGAGTAAACGGGAACTACATAAATTCAGAGAATTAGTTTCAGCTGTGCTGGCCTGCCTAGGAAATAGGTGTGCGGGGGGGGGGGGGGGAGAGGTTTCAAGTATCATAAGTTTTTAAATCAAAATATTTACACTGCTTGTACTGATTTTTTTTTTTTTTTTTACAAAACAGTGAGACGTTGATATTATTAGAGTAAAAAGTTGGGGGACAATGAACGTCCTCTTTCGTCCCCCCCTAGACTTCTCCTTAAAAAAAGTAGCTTTCCTTTCGGTATGCAATATCGAAAAACCTACAAGCATATTAAACATTTTCTTTCACAATCATTTGTTTTCTCGTCATCGCTTCAAGCTTTTTGCATATTCAAACTTTATGCATTACGCTCTTTGTTAAACAATTTCAAAACCAAATTAATGTAAAAAAATGTTTGCATTACAAATGATTATCTGTGCAAAAACCTGTTATGGCATGGCACAAAATTGCGGTGTAAATTCGTTTTAAAATGCCTTTATTACTTTCAATTTATTCAGCTTTTTTTTTCGTTTTCGGTGATTATCAGGACCGAAAAATCCAAAAAGTACTTCAGGGTTTTTTTTTTAAATTTTGTTTTTTTTCAAAGAAAATTTTATGTAAAACTAAAAAAAAAATTATAACCACATAAAAGGCCTATATTTTCACAGTCAGAAAAAAACTCAATAAGACTGGAATGAAGCAAAAGCAAACTGATTTTTCTCAGTCCCACGCTTTTCCATTTATTTCCTATTAACAAACTTTGATATTGCCTGCTAATTGAAACCATCTACATGAGTGGGAACCAGCCGAATAGCTTTTCTCTGTCGTGACCCCTAGTGACCCCACATGTTGCCGCAGTTCATCAAGTAGCCGATACCCAGTTGAGTATTTTATGCTGTTTCCAAATTGCTGCTTGCCCAGGGCTACAAGGCTTCAATCACCCGACCAGAAACCCCTTGGAGACAAATAAACCATGCTGACCTACGTCTACGGTCCCTTCAAGATAATTGTTTTCGTCCTTTGTGATCGTCGTTTTCGACCGAGCCCCCTCCCCCAAGCCAAAAAAAAGGAAAACAGATTCGTAGAGAAAGTCCGGAGATGTGGGTCTGTTTAAATTGCTTTCGGAAACCAATCTACAAGGGTTAAGACGACAATGACTGTCGGCTCTTTAGGGTTATTGCTGTGCAATCACATGAGGTATTATACTTCCTGGATGGGTGATACAAGTAATTATCTGTGGGGGGCAAACGCTTTTGATGGGGTACAATTGATCCCCAGCCGCTTATCCGCTTTTTTGCTCATACGTCTACACCTGCTGAACGACATCACAGGCAAACTAAATTCTAAAAGTGACTGACATAACGCACAAAAATATAATCTGTCTGTCCTGGTAGTGGTACGCTACTCTATCCATTGATCACTCGTTATAGATTGAACAAGCAATTTCTCAAAAAGCAGGGGGAAAAAGAAAGAAGGAAAAGATTTAGGCAACAAAATCTGTTGGAAACATTTTTTCCAAACGCAGAAATACTAGTACGGAGTTATCAACTGAAATAAGAGATGAAGCATCCAATCAAAGTGAATTGTAAGTACTTTTTTATGATTTATGCACTCATGTTTAATAGTTTTCGATTATAAAATTAAACTGAAATATAATTCATTTTCTTCTCGCTCCGAATTTTAATAACATTGAGTAGTTTGAATTTTGGTTTGTGTTTTTTTCAATTTGAAGTTTCTTTGGCTAAGTCTTTAAATAAGTGAAACTTGAAAAGCTGAAAAAATAAATTTGAAGTTAGTTTAAAAAAATTAATTTATTTTTATTTTAAGTTTTTGCATTGAAATCTTGTATTTTAATTAAATGAAGTTTTTAAAATTTCTCAAACTCTTTCTCCTCGGCATAAAATAAATACGCACACCTAGAAATATGGTGAAAGTCAAGGCCGTATCCAGAGGGGGGAGGGGGAGCACGGCCCACGCCTCCCCCCCCCCCTCCCGAAATTTTTCACAATGTAGCATATCCCTGAAACTTTTCTCGACATAAGTGTTTCAAAGTCAGGGTTCCCCCCCCCCCCCCAGGAAAAATTTCTGGCTACGGCCTTGGTAAAAGTTAGCTCCTATTGGCCTCCTAGCAAATTTCTAAGGAATGAACAGATCCAACGACACTGCATTTGGTTGCCCTCGTGGGTTCGGTGCCTATTGGTGTCTATGATGTTATGCAAATAAAATACAGAAATTGATCTCTAATTTTAATTCAAAACAAAAGTAATTTTTTTCTCCCCAATGCATCAAGTATCCTTATGTTACCCGAAAATAGTAAAAACCACTGAGAATAATTTGTATAAGATTTCTTTTATGTTTTTAATTTAATTATTAACATTGTTTGTTGACGAACTGTATAGTTCTTCAAATTTGAACAATAAAAGTTTTTGACGTTTTTTTCAGTTTAATATGTATTATATGCTTTTTTTAAAACATCCTTTATTATATATATATATATTTATTTGTAATTTTGCGCTTCGGTATTTTTACGTACAGGGTGAAGGGTGGTCCAAAATTATTGGGCACATTACATGTTTGAAAAAAAAGGAGCAAAATAAAGAAAATAAAAAAAAGTTTTCATGTTTGAATTGTGTTGCGGAAGTTAATCGAATGAAACATAATCATTTGATAACATGATACCTCCCATTGTGTTGTCTCTCTCTCTCTCCTTTTTTTTTCAAACATGATTTGTGCTCAGTAATTTTTACCACCCAGTATAATGAAAAGAATAGAAATAATTACACTTAGAAAATAGTTTATTATGAGTCACTTAATAACTATTAGAGTTGTAATTTGCAACTTGCTATCTTCCTAAAAATCACGTCTTACCTCTTTATAAGGCAAAATATTAATATGGTCCAAAATTCCTGGTTTCCTTTTAGTAATGGTAGATCATTTTTTTTTTTTTTTTTTAATATAGATCAAAAAATAAAATTCATATTGGTCATTAAAAAATACAATGCGTTTTACCTCCCCACCCGCTAAAATAGTTTACTATAAATTTTCAAGTTGGTGAATTATGTGTGAAGTATACTTTAACCACCGCCCTATTAAAGGGTTAAGAAAAGTTACATATCTATGAATATGTGAAACAAAAGAAATGTGAAGTTGTTTTTAAGTTAATATTGTTATTATTTAAAAATTATTATTTCAATTAATCAAGGTAGAAATATCATAACATATGGTGTTTTAATACATTGTTTTTAAGCACTTCAATAGCTAAAAAAAATTGAAATTTTGTAAATAAAAGTATTTTATTTTTACAAGATACATCTAGTCTTCAGTGGGGAGCACTGCTTGGATTGTCGTTTTTACTAAGAACTGTCGCCCTTTTTGCCACCAAAAGACAAACCTAGACCGAATGGCCAGTCATTCCAAAATTTTCCGGGGGTATATATTCAATGCTTATTATAGGAAAAAAACAACAAAATACATAATCACACGTATAAATACAATGCATTTCTAAAAGTCAAGGGGGGGGGGGGCATTGACCTCCACTCCTTATTGATCAAATGCCGCGCCTGTTGAATGTCGGGAAACGACGCTCTTTTTTTTTTTTTTTTTTTTTTTTTTACTTTTCCCTTCCCAAAACTCATATAATTCGCTTCCATTTTCTCCGTTATTTCTCCAATGCAATACCGGCATCGGAGAAATAACAGGGAAAAAATGGAAGTGACTTAGGGGTCATTCCATGCAAGTGATAAAAAATCCGAGAAAAAATTTAACTCACCTTTTTTTATTTTCTTCAAATTTGGCTTATCATCTGCACCTCTCAAGAAAATTAAAAATCCAAATTTTTAGATTTTTATCCTGTTTTGTTTCTTAGTTATCAGACTTTGATTTTGTAAAAAACTCACATTGGTATGCTTCAACACAAAACTGGCTCGTCAACAAACAGAAATAAAAAGTTCTAATAAGAAGCATAATGAATGCCGTTTCAAATGATATGCATCATGACTAATTTTATTAAAATTTTAAATTTAAAAAAATGACCTTAAAATTTAAATTTTAAATTTCTCGAAAAACGTATAATGGAAAATTTTCAAAATATTCTCACATATTTCTGTCTATTTTATCATCGTTTATGCAAATTTCAACTTGGGATCTCAATGGGATCATATTTTTTCAACCTTTTGAATGTAATTTGATTTACCAAAAAATGAACATTTTTGTGATTCAAGCTATTTGAAGACGATGGTTCCTTAAAGGCGATGATTTAGTTAGTCTGCTAAATACATCAATATTTATCCCCCCCAAAATTTATTTGGGGGGAGGGGGCAACAAATACATGCACATTTTTGTCATATCATTGCTCCCTATTTTAAAATATTGTTTACAAATAATTCAATAACTATTTAAAAATGAACAAATTGACTTATTTTATGCATTAATAATAATTTTTTTCTGACTTATTCTTTGTTTTCAGACATATTTTAATGATGTATTAATGATATGAAGGGAAAAAAGTATTGAATTAAATTCATCTGAAACAGTGAGGGAAGGGCACAGCTGGCCTGATTTTACAACTTTTGGTTGTTAGTCTTGATTTGCGCTTATTAGCATCCATTAGACAAAGCAAGACAGAAAAAAACTATGTAGCTTACCCCAAGGCTGTAGCCAGAATTTTTTTTCGGGGGGGGGGGGGGGGTGACTTTGAAACACTAGCGTTGAGGAAAGTTTCAGGGAGGAATATATGCTACATTGCGAAAATTTTCGGGAATTTGGGGAACATTTGGGGAACAATTCTGGAAACATTTTGAAAGCAAATTGCTTCGGGTGACAAAGATGTATGTTCGCATTTGAAAGCGTACCCCCCCCCCCCCCTTTTTTTCCAGGACTACACCACTGAGCGAAATCCAAGTTCTGAAACTAAATAAAAACACATGTGACTCAAAATAAAGTACCGGAACAGAGTTCCGCCGAATAGAAAAGTTCGGAAACGCCTTATCGACACCACTGTATCCCTGCATATAAGAAAAATTTAAAATTAAATGAAATGCCCTATGAGATAAGTTTCGTCTAAGAAGAATCTAAAAACAGTTCAATTTCGGAATAATAACTTTTTCTTTATTACTTATTACCAATGGAAGTGTCGTGTCACTTGGTTATTGATTCCCAAACTGTGCGCCGAGAAATTGAGGTCTTCACAGGGCGCCTCGAAATTTTGCAATAAACTTCAAAAATAAGTAGAAGTTTGCTCATTGTGAAGTTTTAGCAATACCTCGCAGTGACCTATAATAAAAACGAGGGTTGTACAATTCAGGTTATTTATTTTCATACGTTACTTATGGTTAGCTATTGTGGAGCCCCTCAAAATCGACAACTCAACAAATTGGCCAAAACGTGGACCAAGCCCCGTGCGAAAAAATGTGGCATGACCTCCCCCACCCCCTTCCTGGTGAGCACCCCTATGACTCATGGATGTAAGTTGTGTCTGGTCAAACTTTTATTTAGGGAAGGGAATCTATATTCCAAAACGGGCGCCTCGGCTCGACCCTCGGGACGTGTTCGCGAATCCTCGTATACCAGAACACTTATGTTCCCGACTGTACTCTCACCCCTTCCCCCAAGCCTTACCAAAATGTGTGTCTGAAGCATATACGTCCTAAAGCGTCCACAAATGTGGTTTTGCCTGGGAAAGTCGTTTTTACCTTTCTTTTAAAGCAAGATTTTGTCGTCACTGATTAAAAGCAATTATTTAATTATATTTCTCTTACTGTAAATTATTAGGGGAGAAAATGTCGCAGAGAATTTTTTTTTTTTTTTTTTTGAAGGCGTCTAGATGAAAGGGCGCACCGGGACATGTCCCGGTGGGCCAGTCCACCTCTGCATGGATCTGAGAAAGAATAATATATTCACCTTCAAGAAGGAAAAGAACACTACAAGTTTTATGTGGTGAATGTTTCTCTAAAATAAATTACAGTAGAGTATTGTTTATACGACGATCATTTGTACGACGTTTACATTTATACGACTTTTTAGTGCGGTCCCAATTCTTAAATTTAGGCAGCAGAAGGATAAATCGCTTATATGACGTTTTCGTTTATATGACGTTTTTCGATAGTCTATTCGTCGTCGAATAAACGAACTCCATACTTAAAATCTGATTAAATTTTTCAATTAAAAATAAAAATATGTTTCTGGCGAAATTTCCGAATGTACTATTTAATAAGGCTCGACCGATGCATCGGCGCCGATTGTTCAACAAAGTTGCCATCGGCCATTGGCATCAGCAGCCGATGTTAACTTTGGAAAAACATCGGTCCATCGGCCTTAAAAAAACATCTAAAAGCCGATGCTAAAAAAACATCTAAAGCACGAAAATCTCAAGGCCGATGTTTTTCGCAGGGAAAACTTTCCAGGAAACATCCTGTCTTTATCTTTCTTTTTTTTTTTTTCTACAGCTAGATTTTTATTTCCATATAATAACAGATAGAAAATCAGTTTAAAAAGCACAAAAGTAATGTCATTCTACAAAGCATTTGATAAAAAATTCGGGAAAATAGTTTAAGCGATCGCTGTCCGAAAACATTCATTATTAAAATTATTTTTCTTTGGACAGAATGCTCGCGAAATAAAATATGTTAAAGTAAAAGTAATAGAGGCGACTTATGAGTGCTATTTGTTTTCACACTAGGTTCTATCATTTTTGTCCGAATAATGACTCAGTGCAGAGGTTCCCAAACTGTGGTACCCGTAGTCTCTATGTGGTACGCGTGCAGGCAAAAAAAAATCTATCTATTATATGGAATAGAAGATCAATATATTATAAAGTTATATAGCAGTGGTACGCAAAATGGTTCGCAAGAAAAATGGTGGTACGCGAAAAAAAAAAAAGATTGGGAACCGCTGACTTAGTGCATGAGATGTCATTGTGTGCAATAGTATTATACCATCTGCTTTTAGTTTGTCATGTTTTTTATTTTTCCGAAATTGTAAACAATACAAAGTTAACTCAATTGAAGTACGATAATAATTTTCAGTTTTACCAGCGGAAACTTTTTTCTCTTAGCGTCTTTTTTTTCTTTTTTTTTTTTTTTGCCTCTTCGATGCCACGTGTTAGTTTTTCTGTAATTGTGCAGCAATCTCGTTGCATCTGCTTTTAGTATGCGGTTATTCTTATTATTTCATTTTTAGTTAACAACATAGAAAAGATTGATCAGAAATAAGAAACAATTTTCCAATATAAATGTTTATTGATCGAAATTTTATGTATCCAAGTGCGACTTGCAGTTTTCAAAAATTGAATTCTCAAAATGCGAGTTCGCGCGACAGGATTCAATAACATCTTAATAAAAATGCTAAAATTTCTTTATTTTCAAATATTGATCAACGCATTTTTTTTTTTTTTTTTTCAAAATACATCTTAACTTTTTTTATACGATAAATATTTTAATTTTCCCCGTGTATACTTCGTTTCTTTAGCGCATTTTTTTGTCTTCTTCGATGCCACGTGTTAGACAGTTAACAGTCTTTCTGCTATTGTGCAACAATCTCATTGCCTCTGCTTTCAGTTTAGAATATTTCTCGTTATTTCATTATTAGTTTACAACATAGAATACATTGGTAAATAATACGAATCAATTTTTCAGTATAAACGTCAGTATATCTAAGATTGACTTGCCATTTTCAAAAATTTAATTCTTATAAAACGAGTTCGCGCGACAGTGTGGAATAATACCTTAATAATAAAAATGCTACAATTTCATTAATTTCAAAAATTGACAACGTATATATAAATATACATATATATTTTTCAAAATACATAATTTTTATAAATGATCACGTGTTTTTCAGAAGATTATTTATCAACAGAAAATTACTGGTGCTCAAACTATTGGTCTAGTTTGATGACCTTACATTGTGCTCATGAAGAACATGCCAAGTATTTCTGTGTAGTTCTCAACTCACAAGAAAAAAAACCTAATAAAATTAGTTCTTAAGACCCAGCCTTCATTTGTAATGACAAAAAAATCTCACGTCTATATTTTTAAAGCAATATTCAGTATTTCTTGGTTATGAACAGGGGGGCGTTACTACGAGCGAAATGTTTTAATATTTTATTTTTATTTTAGAAAAAAAGCTATTTTTAGTTGAAATAACGTTTATAATGAAAAATAAACATTTCATCGTTCCCACTTTTCTTTTAAAAACGGGAGGGGGGGGGGAGGAATTATGAAAAAAAATCTGAGAGGAGGGGGTTGACAATTTCGTTAAGGATACAAACCCACATTATTTGTTAGTCTGTATTATAACATCTGCATTCCTCTCTATGAAAAAAAAATAAGAAAATAAAGGCAGCTGTTTATAAAGAGAAAATGTTGAAGGAAAGGGAATTAGACCAGATCCGATGCAATAGTTGTTGAGTTTTTTTGGCAAAGATAAGAAAAATGAATTAAAAATCCTCTGATATAGCATTTTTTTTAAACCTTCAAATAATTTAATTACTTTACTAGAATCGCGAGTGATTCTTTTAGTTTTAATTATTATGTAAACTTCCCCCTTACAGATTAATAATAATTTAACTTTGTGCAAGTAAACAGTAATAGAAATATAATTTCACGTTAATTTAAAGCACAAATGTGCTTTAAATTAACGTGAAATTATATTTCTATTACTGTTCCCCCTTACAGTTTTATGGTGCTTGAATGATGCATTTATATTTTTATAAACATAAAAATAAATGAATGTTTAAAATAACATTCTTGACAAGCATTTTACACGTTTTAATGGTTTAAAGCGACTTTATTTGCTCCATCGGCCGATGGAAGAGGAGAATAATCGGCCATCGGCCGGTCTCGGAACAATCGGCATCGGCCCATCGGCCAAAAAATGGCATCGGTCGAGCCCTACTATTTAATGTACGATAAATGTTTGTTGGTACATAAAGAGGTCACAACTGTGTGTGTTTTCAGTGCCTGATTACCGCACAGGCCAACTCGGCCGCGGCCTTGGGCCCCCAAATTTTAGGGGCCCCCAAATCGTAAGAAAGATTTCTGAAAATATCTCTTAAAAGTTATTTTTTTACAAAATGAAAAGATCTTAACTCATTTAAATGGCGAGCTAAAAGTATTTGCCACAAGGTAAACTATGGCACAATCGGATCAATGTCTTCGTTGACTATCATGGATAAATACAATAGCGTCTTTTAATCGCTGAGGCATCTCGTTTTTTCGCCCTTGCTAATTGGGTATGAACCCAGTATTAATAGAATAATCTCCAAGCTTATTCAACTTTATACATTATGCCCAGTATTTGTACTTTTCGTACCATAGGCCAAAATGATGTTGTGCCTTGGGCCCCCGACTGTCTTAATCGGGCCCTGTGTGTTTTAGCTGGTTTTTAAAAAATACTCGGTAAAGTTTTGTAAATACCCAGGTTACAACTGTAGAACTGTAACCCTGTGGAAACTCAATATTTTCGCGTATAACAAAGTATTTGGTATTCCGTATTCCCGATTGGTTTAATAATATTTAAATATTAAATTTGAATGATGCTTCATCTTTAGAATAGTAAAGTTTAAATTTAATAAACTAGTATCTGCCACTTCTGGGGGCCGTGGTAGCCTAGTGGTTAGCACGTCGGACTTCCACCTGGAAGGTCGCGCGTTCGATACCCACTGAAGACCACCATGTATACTTGGGGATATGTGCATGCAAAATCCGTAGACCCCACTACCTTTCCCCGTGCTTAAGCAATCCTAAGGCCTCGGCTAACAGGTAGGGGTCTGGTGGAGAAAAGTATCTGCCACTTCCTGTATGTTGTTGTCAAAGTGTATTTTTATTTATGATTTTGGAGTGTAAGCAAAACAAATTCGTTAAAAAATTACAATAGAAAATGATGAACTACATTTCAATGGGTGTGCACATATTACGTTTTATTTTATTTGTTAAGGTTTTTGATGTAATTTTCTAAATAAAATTTGTCTGAATAAAACTTTGAACTTTAATTTTCAATAATTAAACTAATAGTGCCATCTTAATAATAAAAATTAAACTAATAGTAGGCGTAGTATTTTGTCAGACCGCGTGCTCCTGCTGTTGGGAGAAATCCTGGAGACATATTGTTCCGTTTTATTGAGCTTTTTGCCTATGCTTGGCGCGTATGAATCCACACAACGCATCCAAATATGAAGAACAGCGCAACCTATTCCCAAATAAAACGAAGGTCTTACAATATCAGAACTTTCGTACTTTGTTTCTTGTATTGTAAATGTAAGCTTTTTAACTTCAGCATTTTCTATATTTAAGTAGTTAAATGTTATACCCACCCATATGTTTTTTTTCTTTCTTATAGGGCTGCGTATGATGGTCACTAACCTTTGCAGACCTAGTGCGTACCCCGGTAATCGGTATCCATTATTTCAAGTAGCACCTCTGTCGGTGGATGCCATTGCCACTGAGAATTTGGACGCTCAGTTTCCCCTAGATGGCGGCACCCGAGCTCTCATTTGATGCGAATTGCGCTAGGTATTTAATTTAGCCCAGAGTATCCAAGCCAAACGGATACTCAAGGGATCTTTAACATGCCGCATAATCATGCGACATGGACGCAGACGATTTTCTACATCTTGAAAATCCCCCGACTTGGGCCAGGTTCGAACCTGCGATCTTGGGCGTACGAGACCTGCGTATACAGAAGCGCCCCAACCTCCGAAATCCCAAAATTTTACGCAATGTAACCTGTAACTTTCCTCAACATAAGTGGTTCAAAGTCGAACCCCTCCCCCCTTGAAAAAAGCCTTGTAGGAAGCGTGGCTTAAACCTACTACTTTGTGGGATCGGGTAATATGCATACACCACAGCATATTAAAAAGGCAACAACACGCATTTAAAAGGAGTGGCATTCTGTCGATTAGAATATTTGCCTATTGATTTTCATCTGCACAGCTCGATTTTTTAAGTATATATCCATACCTCTAGACGAGGGTAGCCGTATTTCTGAGCTTCAATAATTTGGGGACACGTCCAAGGACAATTTGGAGATCTTTGAGGATAAAGCAAACCAATACATAAACACTTCTATTACAAAAAAATAATTAATATATAATAATAATTTAACTTTGTGCAAGTAAACAGTAATAGAACTATAATTTCACGTTAATTTAAGCACAAATGAGCATTAAAACGCAGACATATGTTTCGGGATTGCTTCAATGCACCAGGGAGCTCCCTGGTGCATTGAAAAAGGCATTCCAAGCAATCCCGAAACATATGTCTGCGTTTTAATGCTCATTTGTGCTTTAAATTAACGTGAAATTATATTTCAATTAATATATATTTCAAAGGGTATCTAAACATATTTTCTAATAATGTATGCATATTTTCTTAGTTTATTGCCTGTTAGAAATTGTAATACGAAAGTAATAATTTGATAATACCTATTTTACTATCTAAAATTTAAAAAAATACAGCCAGAAGCTCTAAAGTGAAAATCTGGAAGCAATTTTGAGAGAAACAATAGAAGTTTTTTTATTTGAAGGCTTATACTACCGAGTTCCCAATTAGTTGAAGTGCTTTTATTGACAAAGCTTTAAAATTATACAGACTTGAGGACTGTTCCCGAAATTCGAAGACGTATAATCAGCCTGACCAAAAAGACCAACTCGTGACGTCACTAACAAAGAACCGTTTTTGAAAATTTTCCACATGTAATGAGTTAACTGTAAAAATCTGGCAAAGAAACGTTTCTATGGTAACAAACGACACAGTTGCTTAAAAATAGTCGCGACACATGGTATGTTAAGATATTTCATTGGAATTCTTCTATTTTGTGCGTGTTTCTAATTGAAGTGTGATTTTAGTGTAACGATTAAATATTAGACTTTTTTTTTAAAGATATAATTGTTATTTATTTTTTAAATAATATATTTTAGTACATTTGCTTTTGTTGTAACGGTAGTATGTTTTCCGTAGTTATGCATGTAACTGTTTAGATATTTGGGTAATTTTTGCAATAGTAAATCCCTTTTTTTCTGAAATAAAAGTACCTTATATGATTAAATAACGTAGTTAGTCACACTGATTTAATTTAGATGTCCTTCAACGGGTTAATTGTAAATGTTCTATTTGAATAATCCATAAATTTCTTATTTCTTTTCATATTTTTGGAACCAAAAATTCTCAGTAATGTTTAACACAAAGTAAAATGTAATATTTTTAACAGACTTCACAAAGGAAGGAGGTTATTGAATAATATATAGTCAAAGATATCCTGCATTATATTCAGTAACAGGGTTCGTACGGTCCTTAAAGGTCCTTAGAAAGTCCTTAATGAACATTTTCATTTTTAAGGCCTTAAAAAGTCCTTAAATAGTCCTTAATTTTTATTCCAGGTGCTTATTTTTTTTGGTTAAAATAGAAGGGGCCCATGGCTCTATTTGTTTTGCAATCTTTTGTATTCTTCACAAGAATCAAACTTTTTACATTTCAACTACTTAATCGAACCTCAAATTTGGTTTGCTCGTCTCCGGTACTATCGCGGCTTTTGGACAGACCCAAAACGGCGGATTGACAGGACCAAAAATGCGGAATTTGCATAAACATCAACGCATTTTTACTTAATATTGCAGTGCTTTCTCAACTGGTTGATAAATAAGTAACTCTTGTTTTTTTATTTATTGAAAGGGTATAACTAAAATTGATGTGTTATATATTTTTACGTGAAAGAAATGTTCATGGATTTTGATAAAATGCTTCTAACTACAGCACCCAATTCAGTTAAAATAAACTTTTACCCACCCACATACACTCACATAGCAGCTCCCAATTTGCTATCTCCTGCAATTGCATGAAAAAGAAAATCAAGCTGCATCTTTAAAAAAAAAAAAAATTAGTAGAGAAGTCGAATCAAAGCACCAAGCATTTGTACAAAATGCAATGGCGCCCAGTAACTGGGCACTATTTAAGACCACAGAAAAGCAAATCACACAAGTTCCCTCATTTTGCTTTAAAAAAAAAGAAAAGAAATAAAATTTGAAAAACGGACTTTTGAGGACTCGAGGGGGGGGGGGGGGGGGGGGGGGGGGGGGGAATTTAGGGAAAGATGCGCGGTGCGTTTAAGGAACAGATTTCGTTTTTTAACACGGTTGGGTTTTCTTATTTCTATCTTGGTTTCCTGAGTTTAGCTCATGTAAGAAATATATCTACACGATTGCTTCTATTTGAATTAAAACTTACTGGTATTTATTGATTTAACAGTTTCTTAAATTAATATTTTTTCAGATTTTGCAAAAAAAAAAAAAAAAATGGGAATTTTCGAAAAAGGGCCGAATTTTGGGATTTCAAACTTGGGATTCGATACTATTTATTAAGTTTAGTTACAAAGTAAATAAATAAATTTTTTTTTCATGAAAATTGTTACTAAATCATCTACATTCTAAACAAATATGAATAAAGCAAGTAGGAGCAGCTCTTAACAAGTAATCGGTAAATAAATATTGCTTTTGAAACTTTTTTTTTATTTTAAGGGAGGGAAATACTTCAAAGAAGCATATCGTTGACATCTAGCTCAATAACAGAGATACATTTAACTAATATGTAGGCAAAAAGAACTTTCAGGTTATTTTGCGTTTGATTAATCGCATGTATGATTATCGCTTATTTTATACTGTTAAATGTAAAAGAATGATTTATTAACCGACTTCACAAAGGAAGGAGGTTATACATTCGTATTGTATGTATGTCGGTTTTTTTTTTTTTGTCCACTCAGAACTTCTCACCGGATGAACCGATTTTCATATTTTTTTTTCAATCGATCGGGGGTGGTTTCCCATAGATCCCGTACCTTCATTTGACCCTGTTCGATAATTAGAAAAAAGTTATGTGCAGAAAGATAGTCATTTCTTTGGTTTTTCATCCATAACTTTTGCCTGAATGCATCGATTTTGGTGATTTTTTCTTTAATCGATAGAGGGTCATTTAACTCAAATATCGCACCTCAATTTGACTACATTTGTTTTTTAGAAAAAACATTACCGGTGAAAAATAAGTATTTTTTATTTTAATTCGAAAGGCTTGGCTTGATTTTTCGTTGTTGGGAAAACTATTAATAAAAATTAAAAGTCATTGTTAAAAAAGCGTTTGTTGCCATTGTGCTATAATATTAAAAGCAATTACAGAAAGAGTGTGACTAAAGGCTTCTCTGAGGCCAAAATTAAATCCAATCAGTTTGTTTGCTAAAATCGACTTCAAAGCCGAATTTATCATACAAATGATTAGTTTTTAGTCCCGTTCAGTCAAAGAAGGTTTGCCCTTTTACATGGATTTTTTAAAAATAGAGTATTTATATAAAAAATGTATTTACACTTAAAAGAATAAAATAAAATAATTTTTATAAAAAAATAGAACAGACTTCAAATTATAAATTGTGCTAAAAAGTGAAAAATAAATTAATTCTTTAAGCAACATCGATGTTACTTTTAAACATAGTTTTAGAAGTCTGTGCAAAATTTGAGTCTATTTACCACTATAGCATTTGCTACTTCATATCTTAGCTCTTGCCAATTCTGCTAAAATATATATATTTGTAATTGATTCAGGATTACAAAATATTTTATCTACCCTGATTTTGCACCGACTTCTAAAACTATGTTTAAAAGTAACATCGATGTTGTTTAAAGAATTAATTTATTTTTCACTTTTCAGCGCAATTTATAATTTGAAGTCTGTTCTATTTTTTTTTTAAAATTATTTTATTTTTATTATCGCTTTTCAGCTGATCTTTTGCTAAACAGTTTGTTTTCCCATTGGTTTATTTATTTATTTTTTAGGTCAAATAAATTCCCGTATCGACAAAATTAATTTATTCATTTTTTTAAAGCAATGTTTTAATATTTAGTAAATTTTTAGCGGCCAATTTGGCTTCGCGATCGTTTGCTGTGGAGTTTTGTTGTGTGGCAGGTATGATATTTGCTGCGTTAATCAAAATTTGTATCTCCTGAAATTTCTTAATTTGCAGTAAATTGAAAAAACTGACCGCTTCTTAAACCTATACACCGTACTTGGCAAATGCTCCGTTTTCCCCTAGTTTTTCGAATTTTATTTGTGAACTTAAAAAATTCGATTTTTTGCAAAAAAGATCCGATTTTTCAAGCTGCTGTACAAGTATTTTAATCTAAAGGGATTGTACTACAAAACAAGAATCATTTTTAAGGAACTTTTTAAAAAGACATGTATAAATTTACATGAATTTTCATAATTTTAACGCGAAAATGTAAAAACCTATTTTTTGGAAACTTGTTAACATGTACCACGTGCTTCGCCGAAAATTGCACGCAGCTTTTGAGATTTCTATCTTTTTGCATCCTGTAAATATAGCAATTATTTAAAAAGTTGACAGTTGTTTTAGTATTTGCAGATTGTAATCTGCTTGTTTTATTTTTTATTTACAAAATTTGTTCGATTTTTTGGAACTTTATTTTAGCTAAATTTTGGTTAGTTACTATTTGAGGGTAATGTACAAAGTTTTAAGCAAATGAGCTCCATTTTTTCTTTGTATGTTGTTTTCAAAATGAAATATTTTTCTCAAGTTGAAAAAGTTTTTCTGACTTTTTGTAAGCTCTTCTAAATAATTTTTTACAAATATTTATGGCAGATATAAAAATTTAAGTAAGCCTAAATTGAGAGGCTGATAATTTAAGTAAAATGAAAAAAAAATCTAAATTAACACAAATTCTCAAGACCAAGTGCAGCGTTTTCTTTAACAATTTTTTTTTTTTTAATTTTTTTCATTTAACTTGTATTTTATAGCACTAGCCATATTTGATAATTTTTCATATCATGATAATTTGCTTATATATGATTAATGCTTGTGTTGTGTGCTTCTTATTACTAGCTCAATGATTATTTAACTCCCTGACTGTATTGGACATTAGAAAAGCAACAAGTCAAAGAGAGCTCCATAAAAGTGTTTGTGTTGTGTTCCTAATAAAAATATGATGTTAAATCAATTTCCTCTTTCAATTATGCTTCCTTCTGAAATAAACAGTTTGTATATTTCGAAAAATTTGTGAGGTCCTTAAAATTTTTTGTAGGTCCATAAATAGTCCTTAGAAAGTCCTTATTTTTTGTTTTGCCAAAAGAGTACGAACCCTGAGTAATAATTTTGCATGTTGTGGCTCCAAATATTGCTTAAAAAATATGTTATGAAAAATTGTTTGTAAATGCTAGCTCTTCATAAAAAGCTATAATGTTTATAAATTTAAATGTTGTTTATTTTTTGAGTTTTTGGTTATATTGATCTAGGCTTGAATTTTTCTTGTCCAAAACAAATATTTCCCATCCCTGTGGAAAAACTGAGAAATGCTGTGCGATATATTATGTGAAATGTAAAGGAACCCAATTAACAGTTTAGTTTGGGCCTTAAAATTCTAATTTTCAGTTATTAGCTAGTGTCCAACAGACACTTTTAGTTTTATTTATACTTTTAATTGCGAATAGTATCCTCTTTATCCATGTTTTTAATTTTCATGGAATGAAAATTTTCGAAAGGTCAGACCCTATTGCAACTCTTATGTATGCAATTTCCTGTCATATGAAGAAAAAGAAATCTAAATAATATTACTTCATCACCTTCTGTGATATATTAAGTAGGAGTAAGTATTCAGCTAGAGTTCAAACTAATTGCTTAAGCCATAATTTGGGATCAAGCATTTCCATTTGACAAAGTCTTCTACATTTTGCTTTATGTGTAGCATCTACCCTTTAATAATTAATAAATTCTACACAAAAATTGGAAAATTTTTTAAAAATTGAGATATTGGCAATCGGGGCTTGGGATAAAAAAAAAAAACTAGGTATTGTCAATCAAAAAAAATGTTACTGTCTACAATAAAAAAAAGTCAATGTGATGTAGTTCATCTTTTGTGTTTTCTGATTTTTAAATTTTAATGAAATAAATAATATACTTTTCACTTATTAAAAGATTTACCCATTGCTTCACTTTTCAACGTCTGGTAACTTTTTTTCTCCTTTTTTAAAAAGAAACCTTCTCAATATATATAGTCGGTGGTGTAGTCGAGGGGGGACGGCATCCCCCTACCTTTTTACTTTAATACAAGCGTCCCCCCACATTTTTTAAATTTTAAGATAAGCGTCCCCCCCCCCCCCCCCCCAACTTTTTTTGAGACTACACAATTGTATATAATGTAAAATAATGTTGCCTTTAAGAAATTTACCTTTAATTTTGTTTTCTAGATTTGAAGGATTTTTGATATTGAGATGGATCAGTGGGAGATCTATAGCTTAAAGTGGGATCCGAACCACTAGAACGTAATCAGAAGCAGTGTTATACTGATCGGCAACATTCATTCCCTTGCTGGAATCCAGGCCCGGACTCTCGGTAAAATCTACTTTCCTTTATGCTACTGTGTTTACTGGATGGAGATAAATATCTTGTTTTATGGCAGAACTAATTTCCTTTTCCTTTGAATTTGGTACTTTAGCTGTTTATTTCATAAACCAATGTGCTGCTACCTTCCTCCTCATCTCCTGCATTCACTTTCCCAACATTTTGATGATCTATACGTAGTTCATTTCACAAGATACTTAAAATTTAGAGATTGTTTGTATAAAGTTGTGCATGAGTGATTCTGAGCCAGTGGCGTAGCTGGGGGGGGGGGGGGCACGTCCCGGGTGTCACTCGTTCTGGAGTGACACCTGGCCACGAAAGGAGAAACAATAAACCTTTAAAAGTAGTGGTGTAGTCCTGAAAAAGAAGTTGGGGGACGCTTTTACATACGAAGATAAGCAATTGGAGTCAAAAAGTGGGGGGGATGCTGAGATGTAAAAAATATGAGGTGATGCTTGTATTAAAATAAAAAAAAACAAATACCTTGAACTGGATTTTTTTCTATCATTTTCTTTTCTTCTTTTAACTGAGCAAAGTGTTTCCTTACAAAAATTTCCAAACCGGTATTTTTACTGCTAAACATACCACCTCCATCAACAAATACTTTATTATAACTCCCATGATACAAATGATATTTTTCTTCTTTTTTTTGCTTTGCTTTTTTCTTCTTTTTGGGGGGGGGGGGGGGGTGACACCATCGATAACTGCCCCAGGTGTCATCTATGCTAGCTACGCCACTGTTCTGAGCTACAATTCTCTGAAAATTAAAGAAGTTTTTTCGAACATTTTTTAATTTATTAATCTTGAAGTTTATTTAACGAATAATATCAGTACTTTTCATTCTTCTTGGAGGTGAGAAAATTATTTAATAATTTATTACTTTAAAACCAATGAAGTTTCTAGGAAAAAATGACTTGTTGGGTATTAATACTACAGTACTTTATTTTTATCATTTGTTTTTTTTTTTTTACAAACGTAAGTATGGCTGTGGGGTTTATAATTATAGAGTATGTTTTCTGAAAATTTTGTGCGAATTTCAGAAAATTTTTTATTTAGCAAATTTGTTGTCTCATTTGGAATTTAATCTCTACAAATCAGGCTTCTTGTCAAGCAACAATAAATGCAAAGGTAAAATGAAATAGCATTTCAATGCTTAAAAACAGAGAATTAAAATTCAAAAGAAGAAAATTTAAATGTTCTACTTCGAGTCCTAGACACGGGCATGTGGAAACATTTAAATTTTTTTAAAGAAAAAAAAAACCATAATCTTTAGGCATGGCCTTTTCGGGGGAGAATACCGGGATACATCTCCTCCTGCCAAAATTCTAATATTTAATAGAATCCATTTAAAAAACACATTATTAAATGCTTCTCTAACCTTCCCCTCCCCCCAGGAAATTTTTTGGATATGTTGCTGCCTGTGCCAGTACTCATTTTGCATCATCAAAAGGACACATGGGATTTTAGCTTGTGGGAGATGCATTTAGCATTACCCCATTTAATGTAGGAAAATATAATGAATCAACCACAAAACAATTAGTATTCAAATCTTACAAGTTATATTTCACCATATTTAAAGATTTGCCTTTAATGTCAAGGTCATTCTTTAAAATTTTAACTAAAAGAATATGGAGTAATATTCATTTAAGAGTTCTTGGAATTGGTATTCCTTTGTAAGGATTTTTTTAAATTGTTTTATTAAGGATTGAAATGGAAGTAACTGGTCTTCCTAAGATGTACCAAAATAAATTTGAATTTTGATCCTACATGAAAGTACTTAAAGGGCTAATCATTATTTTTACAACTTGTATCAGAAAAAAAAAAAGTCTTTGATTTTTTTTATTTTTATATACGTTGATTTAATTACACTTATAAATTTAGCCCCCCTCTCAACATTTATTTGATTTTCCCAATGCAGCCATATTTTTTAGTTTTTCCCAGGTGGAAAAAACTGTACCAGAGATGAGGAAAAACCTGTCCAACCCTGTATTGATCAGTGACAACTTTGTTATTTTTTGAGAACATAGAAGAAATGAACTCAATGTCTTTTAACTTGTTACCCTTATTCAAAATTAACAATGGGTTGGAATGTGATTAAAGTTCCTAATGGGGGCTTTTGGCAATTGTTTAGAATTAGATATTAATCAGTTTTGTTGTTCCTTAATAATGTAACAGTTGGTGAGTTGAACAAAAATTGCCAAGCAGGGAACTAAACAGCATTTGATTGGAATTTTGTGAAGGGTTCGAAAATGTATCCAACTTGAATCTGATGCAACCCTTGTAGATTTACATTAACATACAGAAATGTAAATCATAAGGAGTTGAATAAGCTTAATTTATTAAAAACTAAATATACTTACACATTTCTGTCGTCATAGAAATACAAATTTATGTTACAGAAATTAATAAAGGTTTTTATGGTAGCTAAATAAGTGGGACCTATTTAAGTTCTACAGGGGTCGCATTCCCCCTAAAATTCCTAAAATTCCCAAAAAATTTTGCAGCACCTAAAATTCCTAATATTATACTAAAATTTTGCTCGTGTTCCTAAAAAAAATGCTTTTCCTGCCGCTCCTTAAGTGGGACTCGAAGTTTTCCTATATCCCCTATATATTTTTAAAAATTGGGGGACAAACCAAATTATTATTCTAAATTTTGATAGTTGTTCTGTATTTCTGCTGTAGACACCAAAAACTTTATTGAAAACCGCAAGCGAGAGAACAATGTTTGGTCCGCAGTTAATGCCTTCATTACTGCATTAGCTGAATGCAGGGATGGGAATTCTGCGCCAATTGCGCCATAGTGCGCCAAATCTGGTATCCTGCGCCAACCTGCTACAAAAGTGGATTTAGGTTCGATTCTGCGCCAATTTTGAATTCACGCCAAAGTCTTGGCACTAACCGAAGTTACGGCAGCCTCAAAGATGGGAAAATGAACCTGTCTTTGGGATTGGTGCTACTCGGAAATACGTCATATCATTTTTTAACGTCATTCGCGGAGAAGAGCAAGATTTCTGGCTACTTCTGTTGAGCGGATTGTTTTTTCAAAGAACGGGCCTGAGGACTTCCAGATTATAAGAAAATGGATTCCTGTGCAAAAAGTAAGTTTTTTTTTTAACTTAATTGAAATGCAATTTCTTACATAAAATTTTCCATTTAAAAAATGGATATTTTTTAAATATTACGGTGGGAAAAAAAGCTCTGAGCATCGACCCATGTGGTGTCATAAGCGAATTTCTCATTTGATATTAAAACAAAAAGAAAAAAAATGAGTTGATACCTCATAGAAATAAATATCAGAAAAGTAATAATAAATTATTTTTCAAATATTAAGGATGAAAAAAAAAATCTGATTATTAACCCACGTGATAAGTGGAATGCTATGATCGTAAGCGAAAGCGAAATCTTCATTGCGATATTAAAACTTAAAGAAAAAAAAATATCATTTGATGTTTGATATAAATAAGTATATGAGAAAAGTAATTTAAATTTTTTGTGCAATTCGTTTGAAAAGTAACAAGTCGCGTGATTACAAGTTTCTTTCTTTTCCTTGAAAAAAATGTCAGATTCTTCAATGATTTAATGCACGATACGGTGTCATTTCTAGTTTCTTATTCTGCTAATGTTAGAAAAGTAAATATTTTCATATAAACAGCTTGTAATATTATTCACTGGATTAATGAATATTTAATGCAAAATAAATTTAACCGAATATACGGTATTGATCAATCAAAAGTTAATATTCTGGTGCAACATGGAAGTAATCGTATTTTTTTCGCCGATGTCGTAGACGTAAATTAAAATTGAACTGTTCCTTTTTTCCTGTTTTTCAACCACGATTGTATTTAAAGAGTTAATGTGAAATTTTTAATCGTCTGGGCGTTTATTGTTATATATGTAATTATTGTTATAGCGGGGATAAGATTTTTACGCTTTGGCCTTTCTTACGAAAACGAAACTGAATATTCACACCAGATAAAATTCTTGTTTTAAATTTATTTTAGCTTTGACCGATTTGCCGGTTTAACTTAAATGTGTTTAAAGTAATTCTTCATTAAGATTTTAAAAATTTAATTTTCCTTTTGCTAAGAAAAATTAATGAAAACTCGCATGTCTGTTATATGTAATTTTCTTAATTGACTGCTTTTTTTATATATTTTTCGGGGTGGAAACACAACCAGGGAATAAGGGATTTCTCAGGGAAGTTTTATGTTCTGGAAAATATGGTGGGATATTTAAAGTTACCCAATTAACAGGGAAGTTATTGCTTTGAATGAACATACCGGCAAGCCTCCGAAGTTTCCTTTGTGGAATTTCCTTTCAATTGCCCATGGTCGGCTCGATTACCGATTGGTTGAGAGCACGCTTTCTCCATCTGAGCAACAAAAGAAAGTTACTTTTTTTGTCTATGAGTTAAGAAAACATTGCAAATTTGCGTTATAAGATGCGTGTCAGCGTTGATGCTTTCGTGAGTCCGCCATTTTTGGCTCTGTAAATCCGCCATTTTTGGTCGCGTTCCCGAAATTCTGCGTAGCCTTGGTGCTGAGCGTGCCAAATTTGGGGTACGGTATTATTGTGCATGAATACTGCAGTGGCGCAACAAGGGGAGGGGCACAGTGGAACCCCCCCCCCCCCCCGAGTGATCTGAAATTTTTTTAAAAAATATATTTTTTTTATCACCAAAAGACAATACGCATCTTGAGAAAATAAAGTTATATTTCTATCAAGAAACTATAATAATTATGGCGAGGGGGGGGGGGGGGATTTATATTCTTTTTTTTAAAAACTTGAGATTTAAAGAATACTCAGCAGTGTCTGATTATATTACTCAGAAAATTACATTTATTTCCTCTTTTATTCCCCCCCCCCCCCCCAAAAAAAAGGAATTGCATTAAGTTCTGGTTGGTAAAAAAACTCACCCCCCCCCCCTGAATAATTTTCTAATTTTGCTACTTCATTACATATGGCAATGATACCGTGTAGCTCACAGCTAAAATTATAAAATCAGGGAAATATCAGATTCCCCCCCCCCCCCCCTTGGATTTTGTTACCACCATGTTTTTGTAATAACAAAAGGTTTGATTACATTTTTAATTTCTCTTTTAGGAAGACATACAGCCTTTAATCCTGCTGTGCTTGATGAAGTAGATTGTAATGGAGATATTATTCGTACTTGGTGTTCACCAGGAGTGAAGTCTGATGAAGCATACTGCACAATGTGTAATGCAGTGATAATCTGTAAGCAGCATGGAAGATCAGCTGTAAAACGTCATGCTAGATTTAAAACACATCTTGAGCAGCGTAGCAAAATTGCTCGTGAGGAGAGTGGTAAGCCAAAACTTCAGCAGAAACAGCTTACTGTTAATTCGTGGAGCTCAGTGAACATTGGTAATCGGGACAAAGATAATGTGACAGCTGCAGAAACTATGTTTGCTCTAATGATTGCACAGAAAGATCTTCCTTATTCTCTCGGTGATGTAGCAAATGATATTTTTCCTGAGATGTTTATTGATTCCAAAATAGCAAAAGAATTCTCCTGTAGCAGGAAAAAAGTTTCCTACGTGATTTCAGATGGAATTGCACCTTACCTGAAAGAAGAAATGGTATCCGATATAGTAAAAAGTGGTGCTTTTTACACAATTCAAATAGATGAAACGCCAATTTCCGAGAAAAGAGTTAATCAGTTGGATATACTTATTCGTTATTATAGCGAGAAGTACCAAAAAGTAGTAGTTGATCATCTTGAATCATTTCATATTGGCCATTGTACTTCAGAAAATTTGTTAGAATGCATTAATGAAGCTTTAACTGAACTTCCATCTGAAAAGCTTTTAAGCTTTTACAGCGACGGACCCAATGTCATGAAGTCATTAAAGTCTAAATTGAAGGTAGCAAATCCTCAACTTTTAGACATTGGAGAATGTTCTCTTCATAAAATTCATAATGCATTTTCTGCTGCATTAAATATATTTGGAAGTGATGTTGAAGCTTTAATTATGGATATATATTACTTCTTTAAAAGATCACCTGCACAGAGTGATAATTTTAAAAACTTACAAGTAGAAATGGATGTTGCTGTACATATTTTCACCAGACATGTGAGTAGTCGCTGGTTGACCTTGAATCAGTCTGTTTCAAGATTTGTTGAACAGTTACCAGTTCTGAAATCTTTTTTTGATAAAGAAATTAAAAAATTTAATACCCGCGAAACTGAACGCTGGAGAAGACTTTGTCTTGCTTTGACAGATAAAACTGTTCATGCAAAGGCATTATTTTTGCAAAATTCATCTGATTTGTTTGCAGGTTTTTTGCTCTTGTTGCAGAAAGAAGAGCCTTTAATACATATATTGTATGATGAACTCCTTTCACTTGTGAGAAAAATTCTAGGTAGGTTTTTGATAATTAGTGTTTTTCAAGGTAAGCAAGCAAGTGAGTTGAAAGCAATTGATTTGCAGAAGAGAGAACATTGGCTGAAAAGACCGGAAGTTGGATCCGATACGCTTAGTGTGATGGCAAGTTGGACAATTTCAGAAAAGAAGGAATTTTTTTTGGGTGCACAGTCTTTTTATATAAAATGTGCAGAGAATCTTCTAAAATCTTTGCCATTGGAAAATAAAGTTCTTCGTTCGTTGCAATGTTTACATCCTCTGTTCAGATATGAAAAAGTATCTTTAACTTGTATACGACACTTAGCAACAACTGTTCCAACTGTTGTACCCTCTTGCCATGTGTCTAGTCTAGTAGATGAGTGGATTGTTTACCAATCAGATGCACCAGCTATCAATGAACCGTCTACTACTGTCGATGAACCATCTACATCTTCAGAAAAAGAACAACCTACTGCTGAAGAGGAAGAACGAATTGACAATTATTGGGGCAGAATATTTGCTGAGAAAGATTTGTCAGGAAATTCTAAATATAAGCACCTGCCAGTACTGATTAAAGCATTATTGTCTTTAGCCCATGGAAATGCAGATTGTGAAAGAGGTTTCAGCGAAAATAAAAACATTTTGGAATCGAGGAGTAATCTAGGTGCTGCTAGTATAAATGGCATCAGACGTATTAAGTCGGAACTTAAAAAATGTGGTAGCATCAAAAACTTTAATATAAATCCAAAACTTTTAAGTTCAGTGAAGACATCATGGCGACGATATGAGAACAGAACAAAAGCTGAACAGAACGCAGAAAAAATCTCTGCTGACAATAACCTTCTTCAATTGAAGAGTGAAGAGCAACAACTTAAAAAAAGGCTTGAATCAACCCAAATTCTACTAAAAAAGGCAGAACAGTCTATTAGTGATGGATTAAAGTACAGATCATTTACCAATGTTGAATGTGGTCAAGTACTATTAAAAGACTGTAATAAAAAAATATCAGAAATCATGTTATTGTTAGCAAAAAACAAAAAGGCTCAAGCAGAATACAGTAAGGTTCATCCTGAAAAAAGGAAATAAAGGTAGATTAATTTTAATTAAGAGAAATGTTTCCTAATGTCTTATCTTATTTCCCGAGTTGACTTATTTGTTTTATATCTAGATCAAATAGATCTCATCTCAAACTTAATTATATTTTATTATTTCAAAAAGGTGGTAGGGTTTGGGGTAAGTTTACTCTTTAAAAAGATATTTATATTGATTTAATATTTCTCATTTTTGTTTTAGTATGAACAAATTATATTAATATGTTCATATTAACTAAAATTGAGCACCCTATTTTAATTATTTTGTTATAATTGCTCTCATTATTACTTATTTGCTGCTACAAATCTTCTATTTTTTTGCTTCAACTCATTGCGTTTCTGCTCCAAATTGAAATTTTACTGCTCCAATTTAATTACGTTTCTGCTCCAAATGAGAAATTTTACTGCTCCAAATCGAGCTTTAGCACTTCCCATCCCTGTGAATGCCTTGTTTTATTTTTGTGACTTTTTATTTCAATAACAACAATTTTCAAATCCTTAATTCTATTGGAAAATGGAAGTTGTAAGCATGTAACCAATGCTGTCTTACCTCCAATATATTTTCCATTTTCCCTTTGATCGAGCATGGCGGCTAAGTGAACAAGGTCGCCATGTTTGGTCATTCACGAAAATGGAAATATAGTAAATAAGACACCAAGTGCATAAGCTTTTGGAAGGAGGATTGCGTGTTTATTTTTTTTTTTTTTTTTTTTTTTTTTTTTTTTTTTTTTTTTTTTTTTTTTTTTTTTTTTTTTTTTTTTTTTTTTTTTTTTTTTTTTTTTTTTTTTTTTTTTTTTTTTTTTTTTTTTTTTTTTTTTTTTTTTTTTTTTTTTTTTTTTTTTTTTTTTTTTTTTTTTTTTTTTTTTTTTTTTTTTTTTTTTTTTTTTTTTTTTTTTTTTTTTTTTTTTTTTTTTTTTTTTTTTTTTTTTTTTTTTTTTTTTTTTTTTTTTTTTTTTTTTTTTTTTTTTTTTTTTTTTTTTTTTTTTTTTTTTTTTTTTTTTTTTTTTTTTTTTTTTTTTTTTTTTTTTTTTTTTTTTTTTTTTTTTTTTTTTTTTTTTTTTTTTTTTTTTTTTTTTTTTTTTTTTTTTTTTTTTTTTTTTTTTTTTTTTTTTTTTTTTTTTTTTTTTTTTTTTTTTTTTTTTTAGTGGCGACTAACTTTTTTCGGTTTACCGGCCACTAGCCACCATCAAATTTTTTTAGCCTCAAGCATTAACATCCAAGCTCCCCCTTCGCAGAAATCGATCAGGAATTAAGGCAGTAAGGGAGCGCCTTCCTTTTATGAGCACCACAACGGTGGAAGTACGACTTGACTCATGATGTGTTTGGGTGACACCACAACGAATACGCCACCTTCCTTTCTTGACCTAAGAGTGAAGGGAAGGGAAATTCTCCACCCTTCGGTACCCACGGGACTTCAGGGTCCTTGGATTTTACATGCACGTATCCCCAAGTGTACGTGGTGGGTCTTCTGCAGTTCGCATATCTCGATCCTCTGGGTGAAAGTAATCTTTAACACTTTAACTACCGGAATATATTCACAAATCTGTTTGTCTGAACGCCAAAAAAAAAAAAAAAGTATCCAAAAATTGCATAAATGGCGATACTACTATTTCTATGTATATGTCATGAGTTTTCTTACAAGAACTTTCGCCATAGCAAATTTTGTTATTGGCTAACCAATAAAAAAAGTAAGACGTCAATTGACGTCAATAAATAGCTTATTATTTCCTGTCCGTACAACACTAATGTTTCGCCAAATCGCTTATTGGCGTTACCCGTACCACAGAAAAGTTTCGCCAAATCGTCTATTGACGTTACCCGTAGTTATAGGGTTAATAATGGACTCAAACATGGCCAAGCAGTAAACCTGCGAGCGCGTCGATTGACATATGAAGAGTTAATGTAAATAAAACTTTGTTAACTAAAACTTTAGTGCATTTAAGTGAGGTTTGGCTGAGAGAAAAGTTCTCTTGCAGTTGCGGCTTAGCTTTCAAAAGCGCCGGGGTTGGGGGGGGGGGGGGGGGAGAGATATATTCTGAGATTTTTATATGCTCCCAGAACATCTATTAACAAATAAAAGAAATCTTATTTTATATTTAAAAATTATTTATAGTAATTATGAAGATAGGTAAATAGATGACATACGTTGCTTATAATACGTATGAAACACAACCGTTTGCCAAAACGGCGGTCATACGAAATGACCGCTGATCCAGATATTATAAATATACAATTCTCCCAGTAACCGGAAATGCATATTAAATCAAAGAAATATTTATCAGGTAGAACGGTAAAGTTTAATGAATAAATCATAAACGTATAATAAATTCGGCAAAAAATATTCCTACAGAAAAAAAAAAAAAATCTGTTATAATAATCTAAAATATAAATATTATTTACTGTATAATCAAATTGTTTGTGAAAAATATTTATATCCAACATAATCATCGTCAAAACAATAGTTTTAACGAAACTGGGAAAATGAGTGCTGCCACTTTAACATATATAAAGAGCGCAGACGATAAATAAATTAAAACAAAGAAATAAGGATTAAATTAAATTCGCGTTTTCATTGTTAACGGAGTTTGCTAATCTAGCGATGCCTCACTCAAAATGCTACAGAAATGTTTTGATTATTAGTATATGTGACATGTGTTACAACAATAAAACTGCATTACAGTTACGCAAGCAACCAATAAGCTATTGGCGGCAGACACTTAAGACGCTTATATATAAGAAACGGCAGGAGAAATGAGTCATGCAGTGTATTGTAGTTATAGAAAAGGAGATTTTAAAAAGAGGCATTAACAAATCATTCCATGAAATATATGAACATTGAAATATGAAAAATATCGTGCAAAAGAAAATTTGTTATATTTTGGAAAGGACTTCACAAATCTAAAATATGGGAAGTAATGCTTTAGAAATTTCAATTGGTAAAAAAAAAAAACTAGGTTACAATTATTTGTTCCTTATGTGGAGGACCAAGCAATCGTTAATATAAGCATTGCGTAATTTTAAAGTTTTACATTTTTTTTCTCCTTAGCTGAAATACCAGTAACACAAATATCATTGTAAAATATATTCTCAAAAAGAACAAACTATTTGTGTGGTAATATACGCAGAGAGAGAGTTGTAATATGTGTACTGAAGTGATTTTGGCTGTATGAGAAAACGCACATCTACCTGATGTGACCGTAGCGAAAAGCTCGTTTCGACAAAAATGCATGCTATTCGGACAGGTAGCATTCAATACTTTTTAAAATTCGTTAGGGAGATAAGTATACGATTTATATGTGTACATAGTGTAAGCTATCAAATATTCCCTTGTTCTGAAGAAACGAGGAAAAAGACTTTAAATAATGATGTATTTCTGTCTTAATTTCTATCAAAGGAATAGTTTTTAAAAATCAAATAGACTGTATTTAAGTATTTTTAAAGAGCTGTATTAAAGCAACAGCTGTATTAGTGTATTTTTGCACAGCTGTATTTAATCAACAACTGTATTTATGTATTTTTAAAGAGCTGTGTTTAAGCAACAAATGTTTTTAAATATTTTTAAAGAGCTGTATTTAAGCAACAACTGTATTTAAATATTTTTAAAGAGCTGTATTTAAGAAACAACTGCATTTAATTATTTTTAAAAAGGCTAAATACTGATTTTCAAATAATAAGCTCCAATTCAATTCCTTAATACTACTCTCAGTGTTTCATGACATATTGACGTATATAGTAAGCTTTCAATGGCTGAAACCTCTTTATGCAATAACTTGTTCTTCATATTACTTTTATTGTAGTAAAGGGAAAGGGAAAAAATAATATACACGTAAAGTCATTTTTGAAGTCTTTAAAGAGACGAATGAATGTGTTGTGCTGTAAATTACATACGACATGAACTAAATCATGTGATTAAATTTATAAAATATAAAATGCTCCAGTAACTTCGCGAATATGCCTCCATGGAGCAAAGGCATGACATTACGGCTGGTACCTTCAGATTTTTTTCTAAATTGCTAG
Organism: Octonoba sinensis; assembly: GCA_038502835.1. Classification (NCBI taxonomy): domain Eukaryota; kingdom Metazoa; phylum Arthropoda; class Arachnida; order Araneae; family Uloboridae; genus Octonoba; species Octonoba sinensis. The sequence continues at coordinate 19,879,212 of CM076601.1, read as the reverse complement.
TGAGAAGGCTGTGTTATTAATAGCCTTCAGACATTTCACTGTTCAGAGGGGACGAAAAAAAACCTCTCTGAACAGTGGCAGAATTCTTTCCCCTTAACTTCTCCAAAAATAGGTTTTCTTGATAGAGCCACTTGAAGTAATGGCCGATTATCTTTTTCTTTTTTTTTAAAAGCGCTTAAACCTATATTTTTTTAATTAGTAGCTCCAGTAACAATTTAAATTTCTGTGCTGATGCTCACAATTTGTTATAGTCGAACAAAAAAAAAAAAGAAAAAAAAATGATGTTTCTGTTGTAAAATGAAAGTGTTTTGTAGTATGTTCTGTGTGGAAATATGGAAAAGTGAGCAAATGTATGCAATTCAATGAAGGCTCCAGTAATTTCGCGTATATGTCTCTATGGAGCAAGAGGCATGCCATTACGGCTGGTAGCTTCAGATATTTTTCCAAATTGCTAGGGAGAAGGTTGTGTTAATTATAGCCTTCAGACATTACACAGTTCAGAGGGGACGAAAAAAAAACCCTCTCTTAACAGTGGCAGACTTCTTTCCTTAACTTCTCCAAAAATAGGTTTTCTTGATAGAGCCACTTGAAGTAATGGCCGATTATCTTTTTTTTTTTTTTTAAAAGCGCTTAAACCTATTTTTTTTAATTAATAGCTCCCAGTAACAATTTAAATTTCCGTGCTGATGCTCACAATTTGTTATAGTCAAAAAAAAAAGGAAAAAAACTGATGTTTCTGTTGTAAAATGAAAGAGATTTGTAGTATGTACTGTGGGGAAAATATGGAAAAGTGAGCAAATGTATGCAAGTCACTGAAGGCTCGAGTAATTTCGCGTATATGTCTCTATGGAGCAAGAGGCATGCCATTACGGCTGGTAGCTTCAGATATTTTTCCAAATTGCTAGGAGAAGGTTGTGTTATTAATAGCCTTCAGACATTACACTGTTCAGAGGGGACGAAAAAAAAAAAACCGCTCTTAACAGTTTCAGAATTCTTTCCCCTTAACTTCTCCAAAAATAGGTTTTCTTGATAGAGCCACTTGAAGTAATGGCCGTTTATCTTTTTCTTTTTTTAAAGCGCTTAAACCTATTTTTTTAATTTAATAGCTCCCAGTAATAATTTAAATTTCTGTGCTGATGCTCACAATTTGTTATAGTCGAACAAAAAAAAAAAAAGAAAAAAAAATGATGTTTCTGTTGTAAAATGAAAGTGTTTTGTAGTATGTTCTGTGTGGAAATATGGAAAAGTGAGCAAATGTATGCAATTCAATGAAGGCTCCAGTAATTTCGCGTATATGTCTCTATGGAGCAAGAGGCATGCCATTACGGCTGGTAGCTTCAGATATTTTTCCAAATTGCTAGGGAGAAGGTTGTGTTAATTATAGCCTTCAGACATTACACAGTTCAGAGGGGACGAAAAAAAAACCCTCTCTTAACAGTGGCAGAATTATTTCCTTAACTTCTCCAAAAATAGGTTTTCTTGATAGAGCCACTTGAAGTAATGGCCGATTATCTTTTTCTTTTTTTTAAAAGCGCTTAAACCTATTTTTTTTAATTAATAGCTCCCAGTAACAATTTAAATTTCCGTGCTGATGCTCACAATTTGTTATAGTCAAAAAAAAAAAAAAAGGAAAAAAACTGATGTTTCTGTTGTAAAATGAAAGAGATTTGTAGTATGTACTGTGTGGAAATATGGAAAAGTGAGCAAATGTATGCAAGTCACTGAAGGCTCGAGTAATTTCGCGTATATGTCTCTATGGAGCAAGAGGCATGCCATTACGGCTGGTAGCTTCAGATATTTTTCCAAATTGCTAGGGAGAAGGTTGTGTTATTAATAGCCTTCAGACATTACACTGTTCAGAGGGGACGAAAAAAAAAAACCGCTCTTAACAGTTTCAGAATTCTTTCCCCTTAACTTCTCCAAAAATAGGTTTTCTTGATAGAGCCACTTGAAGTAATGGCCGTTTATCTTTTTCTTTTTTTTAAAGCGCTTAAACCTATTTTTTTAATTTAATAGCTTCCAGTAATAATTTAAATTTCTGTGCTGATGCTCACAATTTGTTATAGTCAAAAAAAAAAAAAAAGGGAAAAAAAAAACTGATGTTTCTGTTGTAAAATGAAAGTGATTTGTAGTATGTACTGTGTGGAAATATGGAAAAGTGAGCAAATGTATGCAATTCAATTAAGGCTCCAGTAATTTCGCGTATATGTCACTATGGAGCAAGAGGCATGCCATTACGGCTGGTAGCTTCAGATATTTTTCCAAATTGTTAGGGAAAAGGTTGTGTTATTAATAGCCTTCAGACATTACACTGTTCAGAGGGGACGAAAAAAAAAACCTCTCTTAACAGTGGCAGAATTCTTTCCCCTTAACTTCTCCAAAAATAGGTTTTCTTGATAGAGCCACTTGAAGTAATGGCCGATTATCTTTTTCTTTTTTTTTAAAAGCGCTTAAACCTATTTTTTTAATTTAATAGCTCCCAGTAACAATTTAAATTTCTGTGCTGATGCTCACAATTTGTTATAGTCAAAAAAAAAAGGAAAAAAAAGCCTGATGTTTCTGTTGTAAAATGAAAGTGATTTGTAGTATGTACTGTGTGGAGATATGGAAAAGTGAGCAAATGTATGCAATTCAATGAAGGCTCCAGTAATTTCGCGTATATGTCTCTATGGAGCAAGAGGCATGCCATTACGGCTGGTAGCTTCAGATATTTTTCCAAATTGCTAGGGAGAAGGTTGTGTTATTAACAGCCTTCAGACATTACACTGTTCAGAGGGGACAAAAAAAAAAAAAACCTCTCTTAACAGTGGCAGAATTCTTTCCCCTTAACTTCTCCAAAAATAGGTTTTCTTGATAGAGCCACTTGAAGTAATGGCCGATTAACTTTTTCTTTTTTTTAAAGTGCTTTAACTCATTTTTAAAAATTAATAGCTCCAGTAACAATTAAACTTCTGTGTTGATGCTCATAATTTGTTATTATCAAAAAAAAAAAAAAAAAAAGAAAAGAAAAAACAAGAAAAAGAAATAATGGCCGTTTATCTTTTTTTAAAGCGCTTAAATATTTAGAAAAAGCTGCAGTTAAAGTTAAAATTTACTCATATTTTGTGTTTTGAATTTAAACTATAGTAAAATGCGAAAAGAAGAAAAAAAACTGATTTATTTTATTATTTTATGAGTGTAAAATCATGAAGATTTTTGAAATTGATGGTAATTTGTATAGACTTCCATCTATTTTTTATGTATACAAATTTTAGAGATTAAAATTTTAAAATAATATTTCATTTTAGTTCAAGAGAAAATGTTTTATGTACGCTTTCAAATAGTTTTATCTGACGTCAGTCTTAATAGTTTGTGTTTGTAAAGGTCGAGATTTTTTAACAAAACAGTATGAATGAAAATAAACTTGCATCATAGTAAAATGCCAAAAAGAAGACGAAGAAGAAGAAAAGAGAAGAAGGATTTAGTATTCATTTTTTGAATGATGTATTGATGGATTTGCTTTTGTCGCGTAATCGACGTACTCTACACCGTGCATGTTTAAACTGGATTAGGCACCTACTAACAGCTTTTGATTTAGAAGGAAGAATAAGAATACTATGTTCGATCTGGTGGTATTTCTTGCGTGTTCATTCGTTTTGTTCTTGATCAGGTCAGTGGGACTAGGAACCGAGTAACTGAGTCGTAGAAGCTGCAGATTCTTTCTGCGGGGGAGATTCGGTCGGCCCTGAAACCGCTGAGCAACACTGATTAAAACTTAAACGAATTGTGATATTTGCGCTGTTGTTACTTTCGGTGCTTGTTACGCTGTTGTTACTTCATTACTTGCTGCGCTGTTGTTACTTCATTACCTGCTGCGCTGTTGTTACTTCATTACTTGGTGCGCTGTTTGTACTTCATTACTTGTTGCGCGGTTGTTACTTTCAGTGCTTGTTTGCGCTGTTGTTACTTTATTACTTGTTGCGCTGTTGTTACTTCATTACTTGTCTAATATCACAAATACCATATAACGGTTTGTGATTTAGTTTGAAATGTGTGTTTCATATTTAATGTAACGACCAAAATGTTACGAAATTTATCAATTTTAAATTTGTCTATTCTGTGGACCAGATCTGTTGTTTTATCAGGAAGTTGTGAAACACTCTGAGCCATGAAGTCAAATAATTATCCATAAATTGGAGTACCTCAATTTTTTTTCCTAAAGTTTTGAATTTTGAAGAAATATCGTTATGTTTCACGTAAGCAATTAAATTGAAAGATATAAAGTTTAACATCTTATAGCGAATACGAACAGTCAAAACTTTAAATGTTCTTTATAAACTGTTACTGGTATTTATATTCATTTTAAAATATTAAAGTAGAATATATTTAAAATTTTGTAAGTGTTTAGGTTATCTTTTTAATTTTAAAGTGTTAACCTCTTCAGACCCCAGAACTAAGCACGAACAATTGTATCGCAATTTTTTGGTTCTCTGATTTAAAAAATGATTACAAAACAAAATAAGTAAAAAAAATTTTTTTTTTACTTTTAATTAATAATTAGTTTAAATAATAATTAATCTCCAATTTCCATGCTTAAAACGAAGTAAACTATCTGTTGATTCATTTCAAAAACAATTGGGTCTTTTATCTTTCAAATTGCACAAACAATAGTTAATAAACAGTACTTTAAAATGTACCCTATTGGGTACAGAAAGTCGCAAGAAGTTAAGGCGTTGAATAAATCGTACAAAGAATAAATTTCCTTAATCATGTATATTTTAAATAGCTTTATGAATTCTAAGTTTTGGATAATTTCACTTTTTTCTCCAGCTGAAGTGTTCCACTCGCACGACTAATGTCATTTTTGAAATTTCTTTGCTTTTAGGTTTTTTATAATCCATAAAATGTTATCCTAATATAAGAAATTGAATCTTATTATTATTGCACATCACTCCTTTAATCTGCAATCTCCAGGCCGTGTCGGGCAAGATGAAAATATATTAAATAAATGAGTAAATCACCTCTTGAGACCTGGCATCCTGTAAAATATATTATATCTAACCATAAAACTCAATAGTGGCAACATTAAATGACTTCTAACTGTAAATCAATCTAAACACTTCATGCTGAATCTGGCAGTAGTAGTGATAACAAACACACATGATAACTTAGTAATTTTCCCAGGTTCTTAGCAAAATACAGTCAAGATTTGCTTACTTAACTTCCTCGGAAATAGTATATCCTCCTGAGACCTGGCATCCAATAAAATGGATGTTTTTCTTTTTCTCCCTGTTGTGACGTTTTATTTTAGCTAGCAAGACCTGGAATGGAATTATGGAGGAGGAATAGGAAATCACTTTTTAATTTTGAGAATTCGGGAACGGTAGTTTATTTGTTTACAATATGGCAAAGAACATGAGTCAAGTTGTAATTTGGCGCTCTCGCGGTTGTTTTGATGTTCACATTATTTTTTCTTTTTTAATATTGTTCTAGGGTTTTTATACAATGTTTGATCTCTTTTCTTCTGTTATAAATAATGAATAATTTTTTTTTGCTTGTCTATTTTTGTTGTAAGTATCGCATAGTTCTGCTACAGTTATGACCTCAACCATAGCCCCCTTAACTAGATGCCTAGCGATTTGCGGGGAAAGTTGGCCGCGGATTTTAGTTACCTTTTCCCCCACCAGGAACGCTGCTTATCTGCTATAACAAACCGCGCTCTTTCCATTAGTTTGAAGGGTAAAAGATTGGTTTTCATTGCTATTTCTTCTTTTCCCCCCTAATAATTTGATTCTTTTGAATAAAAACGGTGCTTTTCAGGACCAGTATAACTAAATGAAAGATGGTTTACTGTGTTGTTCCATTTTTCACAACAAATTCAGTAAAAGAAAAAATTAGTTTCAATCGGACATTAGTTCGCGTGAAAAATGGATCTCCGCTATATCAAGGGAATTATTATTATTAGTATTATTATTACTATTTGTGTGTCTTTAATAACGTCTACTTGGCAAAAAATAAAAATAAATTAATTCATAATAATATAGTGCAAAACTATTTTTATATAAATGTACATTGTTTATTACGTTGTCCTTGGAATACGATTGATTATATATTACGATGAATTTTATATTGTTCAAATATTAATTTAATTGAGTTTATCGATTTTTTTATTAAAAAAATTAACTAGTTATACGAAGGCATATATGGATCAATAAGAAATAATGAAAATTAGTAACAAAAGAAATTCAAATTATTTATTATTCATGCATAGAATCGAATTCTAACCATATTTCAAGAACATATTTATTTCTATGGAGGAATTAATGAGAATAATTTGGCAGTAATATTTGTCCTATTCTTCATGCTTAAAATATGATTTCAGTACAATGCATTATAAATTGTAATTATTCACATATTTCAACATTTTTATTGTATGTATGTAAATTTTTTATTTATTTATTTATAATTTTATTTATTGAAACCAAAATGACTAGTTTTTCTTTCGGGGGTGGGGGGGGGGGGGGATAGATCAGATTCTATGATAAGATTAAATTTGATTCTATTATAAGAATAGAAACTTGATTTTTATGCAAATTTTTTATAACTCGGCTATTTGAAGAGTTTGGTTCCAAGTTCCCCCAATTTAACGTCCTCATTGTTCTGCTCGTTTTTTGAAGCAATGATTTCTTGGAAAATATAAAAGATAGTACGAAAATATATCTGCTACTCCAAGTCCACTTAAAAGCTTTCCAAAACTTTGAACATCTTTTCAGAGTCTTTGCAAAACTCTTGACTTTTAAAATTCAGGTAAAAGTTTTAATTTTCAAGATCACTATAAGTAAACAATAATAATAATAAGACATTCTTTTTTTCTAAAACAGATGAGTCCATATAAGTATCTACTCAAATATGTATTACATGTATAGTTTTGCTGTTAATCGATCATGGAAGTTATACATTCAGGGCTCCCACGGCTGCGCCAACTGCGCCAAAGCGATTTTTCTGCTACAAAATGCGTTTTTTTCGCAAAATTTTCGCCAAATAGCAATTTTTGAAAAATAAATCAAAAAAATTTTAGATATTATATTTTTTTAACCTTAAAATCGACATCATTCGATACATTTTCCTTTAGTCAACTAATTTTTTCCTTTGAAGCAGTTTACCAATTTTTTCAAATTTCTTAAGCCTATTTTCCACGTGCAAGCAAAAGAGCGCATACGTTCTACAATCTTTTTGCATCCCTCACAAAAATCGGATTTTTCTCATTTCAACTATTTATAATGTTTCTTCTCAAAGTAAATAAATAAAATGTATTTTTATTTTAAATAAAAACATTGTTTAAAAATATATATTTGTTACCGAAAGTGTTTAGAGGTAGATTTTCAAACGCTGTAAAATTAAACATTGAATTTCAGCTTTTTTTCTTTTCTCATTACTCTTTAAGCTCTGTAATCTATATCATATAACCACAAGCAATTCAAAAACATAAAACATAAATATAAAGAGCAAAATAAGTAAAAAAATTACAGCTAAGTTAGAAAATCATTAAAAAAGCATGTACATATATCTTAATGAATTGATCTTTGGCAAATATGTTAAGCAATATTATTAGAAGAAATAGAAATTTTGTTGTGGATGAACAACCTCATAAAAGTACACTTGCTTAAAGTTTGAGTTTTTTAACTAGATTTGAAAGTTATAAAATTATCACGCATTTTCTCTTCCTTTTAATTCAATTTAGTTTCTTTCAGCATCCAATTTCTGTAACCCTAGGACTCATGAAATTTAATTGTAACTATTACGCAATTTTTTAAAGATGTAAAGATAAATTGTTGGAAAAAAAAAATAAATCATTAGACATTAAATTATCAACATATAAGAAGAAATACATTTTGCCTTTCTATTATAGACCTGAAATATATAATTTGGTTCTTGAATTTTCTTGCTGCAAAATTATGAAACTCAGCAATTTACTTTTAATGCCATTAATTACTTCCAAAGCATCTAAGTGAGCATTTAGGATTGAAATTTAAAGGAATATTTTTTAATCAGAAAAATAATAAATATTACTGCAGGTAGAAAATAGGATCGACTTCAAATATATTTTTTGATAAAATATGAAATTATATTTAATTCATTCAAAATTTTACTGTTACTATAATCACAATGATTATACCTAAATAAGTACTATTTAAAAAACAAATTTAATTAATGATAAATAGTTTAAAATAGTTGAACCTTTCATATTGGTTAGTTTTTGCTTATTTTCTTGAAAGAATAGTGTTTTAGCTATTAAACAAAAAAGAGAGAATGCAATGATTTTTGAAAAGAAGAAAATTTTAAGCTTTCTTCCAGCTATTCTTAACTATTAGAAGAAGAAAAAACAACATTTTTAAAAATAATCTGTTTCTTGAGAAAAGTATTGAAAAACACCTTATAAGGGTTATAGGTTTAATTAGTCTTACTTTTTGAATAGGTTATAAATAATTTCTTAAGAAATATAAAAATAATCCAGTTTTTGAAGGATGACGGACATTTAATTTCCTATCATTTTGAAGACTTGAAACTGCTCTTACCCTTGATGTATGAAAATGACATTGCTTTAAAACAGCCATTTAATATTTAAAAAATAAAGAAAAAAAAAAATACTCCAAAAAATGGTACAAAGTTGATATTTTCGGCTCCTAAACTGATACAAAAGTCGATTTCTTCTGCTCCAAACTGACACAAAAGTTAAAATTCTTCGGCTCCAAACTGATACAAAAAGGACATTTTACCTGCTCCGAAAGCTGCTACAAATTCTGTTAAGGCGGTGGGAGCCCTGTACATTGCATCTTCTCAAAAATTTTCAAAATGCTCCAAATAAGTCTTTAATTATTTTATCTATAGCATTGTTCTAAAACAAATATTAAAATAAAAAGTTTTAATCAAGAACTGGATTTTTATTTGTTTTTTTTTTTACAACGGTAAAAATGCTCAATTGAAATTAAGTGTATTATATTCGTTATGTATGAATTGCATAAATAATTATTCTCTTTTTTTTTCACTGCATTTTTATCTATTTATTTATTTTTTAAAAAGCATTTTATAATGTACTTGTTTAAATGTTATTCTCAACTACCTAATTCAGTTGCAATAGAACCTTCGATTGTAACAAAATTAAAATTTCCTAAGTTCGATTTCGATTTAAGATATGAAAGTATTTAAAGCAGTATTTCGTAATCGAAATTTGATGCATTGTCTGTGGAACAGGTTGCCTAAGTACGCGAGTGTTCTCGACTTTTGCAACTGGTCTTATAGAAAAAATGCCAAAAAAATATTTTTAAAATGGAAATGCTTAAAATTTCTTCTTTTAACACTGCTTTATATATTATATATGTATTCCATTTAACTCGAAAATAATAATAATAATAGAATTTACAAGAAGTGATGACATGCAATTATAATTTTAACTACATTTACAGATTGCAGAAACAATGTTTTATTTTTCTGCACAGCACGTTTGCAAATTTGTAAAAAATAATTGTTTCTTAAGCGAAGTTTCATTTTAGACTAAAATAATTTAATAATTACTTTAACGAAAATTCTGTTCATTTGTGTAACAAAATTTTTCTTTTAAAATTCCTACAGTTAGAGGAAAACCACTTTAATAAAATAACAGTTTTAAGTTGATGCTCCGTTAAAATGTTCCTAGACTAACCAGATATTCAAAATAAATAATATCACTTAATTTCCTACTGTTTTACTGCACCATAAAGTAAGAGCGAATAAACAATGTAATAAATGAGTCATATTATTAAATATTACAAAAAATTCAAATGATTTTTTAAAAATAACAATTTTTACCGCTTTTTATCGCAATTTACCAAGCGTTAACACGTAAAGCATCATTTTCCAATAGCAAATAGGTAGTGCCCTCTAGCGGCGTTTTCGTTGTTAACGGGAGAAAATCGTTGCCGGTAGGGTAATGGGTTTCGCTTCATTTCGGAAGGCATCTAGTTAAGGGGGCTATGCCTCAACATACATTCAAATAAATGTGCCCCCCCAGAAAAATTTAAAAATTAAAGATTATTAATTTTTTGAAAAGCATCACTTTTAATGCCCAATGTTCAGAAAAACTAATAGTTGAGAGAATATGTGTATTTTATTTTGCTCGGGTCTCAGGAGGATAAATAAATAAATAGAATAAAATTTAAAAGATCTTCTTACTTTTATATCTGTATTTTTAATGAAGTAAATTTGTGTTAGCAAAACAAATGCAGACAAGTTAATACGCAGGATTGCAGATAAGGTCACCAGGCTTTCGGGTAAAGTCGGACATACTTAGGCTTTTTGATTGCGTGTCCGGCCAAAATAAACGGTGATTTTATATTTCATTAGAATTTAACAAGATTTATGGTAATAATCAATAAACTTGATTTTACATACAATTTTTCGTCGTACCTATTAATACTGAGACACAAAAACCCCAATAATGCAGGGTGTCCGGCCTTTTTACCCAAATGTCCGGCCAAACTGGCTCATCTGTGCGGCTATTAGGTTTGGCGACCTGGCAACCCTAATTGTAGATCTTGCTTTTAAATTACATAAAACATTCTCAACTTGACTATAGTCTGTGTATTTAGAATCGGCGTGTCAAGGTCACACAACTCAACCATTTCCCCTTCTGGTCGCCATGGTTTCTGTGCTAGAAACTTTTTCTCCACTTGGTTTGGCGAACATAAGTATGTTTGTTGTTTTAGTTATAATAATAAACGGATTCAAATCAGATTTATTTCTGAATGGCAAAAATAGACTGAGTCAGATAAAGTATTCTAATATTTTGAACAAATCTAAGTCTTATTCTAATATTTTTATGTGTTTCAGAAAGCTATTGTATACCTAATTTATCGTATTTTATATTTTGTAAGTGTTAAAATCTTATCTAAGCATTCTTGATTTAATTTATGAGAAATTTAATTGCATTTACTTAGCATCAAAAATAAATAAATGGAAAATAAATTCTTTCTTATTACTTTTTCTCATTTATTATAATATTTTGAATCGGAGGTGTAGTAATGCAATTGCCTTAACTGTAGTGCAAAAAAAAAAAAAAAAAAAAAAAGTCTGGCGCTGTTATCTTTTCCGCAGCTGCCATGGCAACGCAGTAGGAAACGCGACCTTGATGCGCCTATTCTAATTACACAGACTATAAAACAGTACTAGACGGTTTTACGAAGAATTAACACAGCCACACAACGTAAGAACAAATAGTAAAAGAAGTTTAAATAGTTTATCTCCTTTTGCCGCTATCATATCTCACATTTATACGCTGAACATATAAAATGCAGCCGAATTTGTAGCATTTGCTTGACCTATGTTTGACATTGTACATCATGGAAAATCCAACTCCGATAATGCTAATAGGTTTTCTAAAGCTTCAGAAGAGTGGCATTCTTTCCATGAATTATATTTTTTTTGCAAGAACTAAACTTTTATCAAACGGAGCCGATGATGTACAATCAAGGGATCATTCATAAATGATGTCACGCTTCGAGGGGGGGAGGGGGGTTCGTGAAATTTTGAGAAAGTGTGACAAGGAGAGGGAAGGGGTAACAAGAAGTGACATAATGCATTATGCAACATAGCGTGACCTGTGACAAAGGGGGGAGGGGGTCCGCTGAAGTGTGACATATTGTGACAAAGAGGGAGGGGGTTAAATATATGGGAAAAAGTCGTGACAATTTATGAACGGCCCCCAAGTGCTCTTGCAATTAATAATAAAAAAAAAACTTTTATCAAACCGGTCTCTCAGCCAAATTGGCAATTTTTAGGTTTTTGTACATTTTATTTTCATTCTAAACTGTTCGGTTTTATCCGCCGGAAAATTTTTTCGACTGTACTCCTTTCTACAGTGAAGTACAGTTCCTCTACGGGTGTTCTGACACTTGGTCGCTTTTGCGCATGTCATGAAAGGACGAATCCATTCGTGGTTTAGGAGAGTTCACATTGCAGGTGCGTTTATTAACACGTGCAGCAGAATGTTTGCTGCTCTGGATTATTTTTGGCTTTCTGCCAGTAAGAGCTCTCTTTTTATTTTTTAAAAAACTTTCTGTGAAAATAATAATATAGTTTTCATTTTAATTGCTTGTAATAGTAAAATTCCGTTGTTAATAATTGTGAAAGATGCATTTGTAAAAAGCTATCCATGTGCTTAATTTGCAACATTAGAGATAATATCCTTTCAAAAAAGTAACGTAACTTAAGAATTAAAGTTAAATCTATATAAATAAAACCGAAAGTTTGTGTGTGTGTGTGTGTGTCTGTCTGTCTGTCTGTCTGTCGATCGCCTCCTGGCGAGATGGAACGGTCCAGAAGTACGAAATTTTGGTTACAGGTACCTTGGGTCAGGTCCACGTGCACCTCGAAGCGTTTTTCCTAAAATTCGAATTTGTTCTTTTTTTATTCCAATTTAAGCAAAACTGTTAATTTTAGGAATATCTTATCGAAGAAATGTCACACCTTTTCGATTATTGCAGCATACTGAGGCCCGTAAAAAACGGCACAAGATGATCTCTTTCAAAAGTTCGTAGAACGAATAGAATACACGCAATATTCATTTAAAGTAGTTTTCGAACTTTAAAGCAAGGCTTACCTCTGAATTTATCTGCTCAAAATGCGTGTTTTCGCCAAAATAAATAGTACTTTTGTCGCCAACTAGATGATTTTTGTTAACATAAGATTGAAAAAATGATGTTTTAACTTTATTCATGCCGTTTTATGAGTGAAACAAATTCTAAAAATTCATTTAATTTTTTAGCATACTGCAGACAATTTTTAATTACTTCTTGAGGTTGATTCTTCGTTGTTTTTTGCCGATTTAGTATTATGGTACCTGTTCAACAATTTCATGAAACATATTATTTCTTATGGTAGAGTCTCCGTTTTATCAGCAAAACAAATTCTAAAAATTCATTTCATTTTTATGCATATTTTGTGGATTATAAACTGCAGACGGTTTTCAATTACTTTATCTGGAGGTTGATTTTTCCTTCCATATTTTACTCAAGTGATTTATTTTATAAAACATTTACTTAATTTTGTTTACTGTCTATTTGGCACTATTTGGACAGAATTTAATCACTTCTTTCTATCAACTTAAATTTCACGCGTCAGGATTGGTTCAGTACTAAACATTTTCTAACTTAAATGTGCATTTGCCTTTGGAAATAATGCTTTCCTTTTTTTCGTTTTTATTCGAATTTTATGAAAGTGCGATTTAATTGAATTCAGGGAATCCTTTGACGGTTTTGCAAGTGGTATTTATAGGAGCTGTCGGTATTTTGATGGGTAATTTAAGATGGACTGTTGGTAATTTTAGGAACAGTAGCTCTTGAAGGTCAGTATTGTAATGGGTATTTTTAGTCACTGACGTCTTTATTCTAATGGAGATTTTTTAAGACTAATAGGAATAGTTGTCTTTATTGAAATAGGGGGATTTAAGGATTTTTTTCTTTATTGTAGCAGAAATATTCAGGGACAATTGTTCTTCATCTGATGGGCATTTTAAAACAAAATACAGCTCTAATTTTGATGGGAATTTTTAGATGTATTGTGGTAGATATTTTAATTACGATTTCTATGGACTCTTACAATTATCTTGCTGCATGTGCGCATTTTAGTTACTGTTGCAATTACTTTAATGGCAATTTTATGAACTGTTGTTGGCATTTTGAAGTGGATTTTTATGGACTATTATTCTTGCTCTAAAAGGAATTTTTCTAGGCTGTTCGTTTTAATGCAATCGTGTTTTTTAATGATTTTTACTGTTTAAATCACGTTTTTAAGGCCTTTTGACCATCTCCTACTCTTGGATTTTTCCTTACATATTTACAACAGAATTTTGGACATGCGTCACTTAGCCTGCGAATGATGCGATATTATCCCGCTCAACGCCGGGCATGTCAGCTAGTAACTTATAATATTAAATCGCCAAAAATGTTTTAAGTTGCACGGTTTCATTAAAATTCGAAACATCGTTGCATAATCCAAACAAAACTATTGTTGCCAAACGGCAAATGATAATGCTGATCATTTCCTCAGAGCCAACATTATTCATTTTTTTTTTCCTAATGAACGTTATAATAAATTATAAAATGGATGGATTATTGTATTGTCATCGAAGATAAGCTTGTGTGCAAAATTTGAAGATAATTGATGCAGTAATAGTTGTCGGAAACCGCCTTACGAAATTCCGCCACAAGTCAAGTTAAATAAAACCATGTAAAAATTTAAAAGACCAAAACTTATCTAAAATTGAAAAACGCGAAGACTTCGACAAGCAATTTTTCAAATAGCTTCAATAAGCAAAGTTAATTGTTCTATGTTATTAATTCCAGATTTGGACGTAATATCGGGTTGTCTTTCATTTTTGTAGCAATGCCAATGCAGATATGTTCCGTTTTAGAGCCGTAATTATGCTGATGATGTTAAAGTCGTTGGAATTGTTAACACGGAAAAAAAAAAGTCAATCAGCTTTAAGAGGATTTAAATCAAATTTCTAGGTGTGCAATTAAATGGGGTATGTCTTTTAATATCTGGAAATGTCAGGTGCTTCACTTTGGTCATGGGAATAAACGTGCAAGCAATTATTTACAGGGTTCCATTATTAGTGAAGCAGAAGCAGTTGTCAGCACTGTAGCATAGTAACTAAAAAAGCTAACAGGATGCTTGGGCTTTCAAATAAGTCTATTTCGAACAGGTCTAAGGAAGTAGTATTGCCATCATACTGGAGTTTGTCAAGACCTCATTTGGAGTAGGCTGTTCAGTTTTGGTCTCCTCCCCTAAAAAAAGGATTTACCTTATTGGAAAGGGTTCAAAGGAGGGCTACTAGATTGGTAAGTAGGCTTTCAGACTTAGATTACGGATTAGGCTTAAAAGGCTCAATATGTATAGTGTAGAGCAAAGGTGAATTAGAGGGGACATGATTCAGTTGTTTAAATTCATTAAAACAGGAAACGTTGAAGAGTTGCAGTTATGCACTGAAGGTAGAACCAAAGGCCATTGTTTTAAGCGTTTCAAATATCAGGATAATCTTGAAATTAGGAAAAATGACTTCTTCAATAGGGTTGTAGGCAGTTGGAATAGTTTACTGGAAGCGACTACTGTTAATTGCAGCGGGATAAAAAGCTTTAAGAAGGCTCTTGGATGTTCATTAGGGATTGTTAAATTGACTAGGACCAACCTAGCTGGGCCCTGTGCCTGTTGCTGGTCGTCACTTTTGTATTTGTATTGTATATATTTTAAAACAAATTACGAAATTTTAAGCATTTCTGCTATACAATTGTTAGTTAGCTATCTGCAAACAGGTGCGTTAAGAAACACTCGTTCAATGTTACAACTTGTATCTTAGTACTAAGTTAGAAAGATACACGAATAGAAAAAATATTCAAAGTATTGTGTCTTGTCAAATTTAATACAATGGAAGCACAGCGTCAGTAGAGGATCAGCTATTGTGCGGACCTCGATCTCGGGGGGGGGCAAGTGTGACGATCTCAGATTGGGGCCATGGTAGCCAAGTGGTTAGGATGTCGGACTTCCAGCCGGAAGATTGGGTGTTCGATACCCGCCCCGCTGAAGACCCACCCTGTACACTTGAGTATACGTGAATGTTTACTCCGTGAACCCTGAAGTCCGGAAGATACCGGAGGGAGCGGGGGATTCCCCAGCCCTTCACTCTTGGGTCAAAAAAAGAAGGTGGCGTATTGGGGTGGCGCCATCTGGTGTCATCCAAATATATAATGAGCCAAGTCGTACTTCCACCGTTGTGGTGCTCATCTGCAAACGGAAGGAGCTCCTTACTGCCTTAATTCTTGGTCGCTCTGCGAAAGAGGAGCTTGGTTTCCCGAGCTGCAATAGGAACAATTCAGGGTACTATTTCTCCATTTTTCCATTAAAATGAAAGAACAGTATGAACTTAACTCTCAGCAGTGCTTTTCTTAAGATAGAGTACACGCCTGTTTCCTCTGATGAGGGATATTTGCATACGCACACTCACTTTTTTTTTCATTAGAAGTGTTTAATACATATAATAAATAGGCACTGAAACGTATATGAAATGGTGCAACCAGAATTTTCCCCTGTAGGGTAGAAGTGATGATATAACAGTAATTGGGAGGGGGGCATGTACTCGTTAAAATTTGCAATATGGCTTGAAACCAAGGGCTCTTGGGGGAGTCCCTCTCCTTCCGTTGGCTCCTCTCTGGTGTTTGAATTTTACTGACAAGACCCATTTGATCAAAAATGAATTTGAAAGCAAAGCTACAATTTTCAAAATTGCTATGTCGAATTATAGAAATATCACTTTAACGTGATATACGTTAATGATCTAGTCAGATTGAATCTAGGTAGGGTTCGTTGAATGAAATCAGCTTCATTTAAATCGCGATTTAATCAAGTGATTTTTAAAAAATAAATTCATATCATTTACATCCCTTTTGAAAATTTTTCTTAAAAATTGAAAGTGTTGCTCCTAACATAAGTTGCATTTACAGCCGCTATTTAAGGCAAAACTTTATACGTTCCTCTGTATATTTCATAACATTCGAACTAATTAAAATTATTATTACTTTTAATTTTACAGCATTATTCTTATCTTAACAGCAAAGCATAATTAATCCAACCATTCATAAAAATCAGGATTCGCTTTGGGTTTTGAATTTTAATAATGGGGTGTTAAATCTATTTAATGACTACCAGCAGAATAAACAATTCAGAATAAGTGTATAAAACAACATAGACAAAATTTTTGAATACATATCCTCATAGAAATGTTTTATTCATATTTCGTAATAAGTTTTTGTATACCCTAATAAAATCTTTCAGTGAACATATGATTTTACTAAAGGGTTACTTGAAAACATTTCAAGCCATTTCATTTATAAAATAGGAAACAAGATTAAACTGCACTCAATGTACTATTAATTGCACTTAATGTACTATTAAGTGCACTCAATGTACTATTAAGTGCACTCAATGTACTATTAAGTGCACTCAATGTACTATTAAGTGCACTCAATGTACTATTAAGTGCACTCAATGTACTATTAAGTGCACTCAATGTACTATTAAGTGCACTCAATGTACTATTAAGTGCACTCAATGTACTATTAAGTGCACTCACTTGTTGGATTATTTTCAGCTTTCAACAGCACGAGAATTCAGATTAAATTTGTTCACTTTTTCTGTACATAGAGTACTATTATTTCCGGTAGGCTTAAATTTCATTTGAATCATGCGTTTGTTTAAAAAATATGTATCTACATTATTATTGAAAAATAACTACTGCAGTGAAAATAGCTTCAAATGTGCTCTTGCATGATGTCATACGATGTGTCATATTATTTTTAATGACATTTCATTATTTTAGTGTGACATAATAAATATACAAAATCTTCAAGATATGTTTAAAAAATACTAATAAAATATCTGATTTAAATTTTTAAAATCTGGTTTAAATTTAAAAAAAAAAAATCACGGGCCGTGAATCTAGTGCACCTCCCTAGAAATAAAACAGCGGTTTTAATTGTTGCCGGAAAATAGAAAATAATACTTGATGTTTTTAGTTTCTTTTAGAGTCTTAGGTTTTAATCAAACTGAGCAAACGATTGAGAAGAGATTGAATAGTCAAGGGACATACCATACGTTGGAAGTTACTAAGAAGTTATACCTGGCTTGCTTCAAGATATCTGGTGCTTGAAAAGAAGTGAAGAATAAAAGTAAGTCGATAATGTTCTGTTTAATCTATATAAATAAAACCGAAAGTTTGTGTGTGTGTGTGTGTGTGTTGTCTGTCTGTCGATCGCCTCCTGCCGAGATGGAACGGTCCAAAAGTACGAAAATTTGGTTACAGGTACCTTGGGTCAGTTCCTCGTGCACCTCGAAGCGTTTTTCCGAAAATTCGAATTTGTTCTTCTTTTATTCCAATTTAAGCAAAACTGTTGGCTTTAGGAATATCTCATCGAAGAAACGTCACACCTTTTCGATTTTTTCAGCATACTGATGTCCGTAAAAAACTGCACAAGATGATCCTTTTCTGAAGTTCATAGAATAAATAGAACACGCGCAATATTCATTTAAAGTAGTTTTCGAACTTTAAAGCAAGGATTACCTCTGAATTTATCTGCTCAATTTGCGTGGTTTCGCCAAAATAAATATTTCTTTTGTCGCCAACTAGATGATTTCTGTTAACGTAAAATTGAAAAAATGCTATTTTATCTTGATTCATGTCGTTTTATGAGAGAAACAAATTCTAAAAATTCATTTCATTTTTATACATATTTTGTATAAAAATGAAATGAATTTTTAGAATTTGTTTGACGAATTTTAATTACTTTACCTTGAGGTTTATTCTCCTTAATTTTTTTACGATTTAATAGTATAGTAACAGATCAACAATGGCATGAAATCTTATGGTAGAGTGTCCGCTTTATCAGCGAAACAAATTCTGAAAATTCATTTTATTTTTATGGATATTTTGTGGATTATTAACTGCATGCGATTTTTAATGTTGATTTTTCTTTCTTTTTTGACGATTTAATATTTATTTCTTCGATGAAAACTAGGTTGGAAGGTCTTCAATATCGCTTATCTTTGATGAAATTTAAAATTTCGCCAAGTGGTGATAACTTTTTACTCGCCTCCTTCCAGTTAATTGTTCTCAATATATTATTTTGTGCTTCATAACTTTTCCAAACCGCGCACAATAATCCTTATCAGTAATATTGTTCTCATTTAATTCAAAACGTGATTTACACTGTAGGATCATGCCGTATTTCGAAATGCTTCCATTACTACAATGCAATTTGGCGATCTTCTGCTCCATTTTACCTTTTTTACGTCGCGATTATTGATTCCATATTTTACACAAATGATTTATTTTCTAACATTTATTTCATTTTTGTACTGTCTATTTGGCGCCATTTGGGAAGAATTTAGTTATGTCTTTCTATCAACTTAAATTTCACACGTCAGAATTGTTTCAGTGCTAAGCATTTTGTAATTTAAATGAGCATTTGCTTTTTGAAAAAATGCTTTACTTTTTTTCGTTTTTATCCGAATTTTATGAAAGTGCTATTCAATTGAATTTTCAGGAAATGTTTTGACGATTTTGCAAGTGGGATTTTTAGGAACGGGTGTCCTTATTTTGGTGGGGAATTTAAGATGGACTGCTGGGTAATTTTAGGAACAGTAGCTTTTGAAGGTCAGTATTATACTTTTAGTCACTGACGTCTTTATTCTAATGGATATTTTTGGGGACTAATGTCATTATTCTATTAGGGATGTTTAGGAATAGTTGTCTTTATTGAAATGGGGGGGCTTTAAATGTTTTCTTTATTGTAACAGAAATATTCAGTGAGAGTTGTTCTTCATCTGATGGATATTTTTACAGAGAATACTGCTCTTTTTCTGATGGGAATTTTAGATGTATTGTAGTTGATATTTTAATTGCGATTTTTATGGGCTCTTGATATCATTTTTGCACATCTCTCTGCATATGTGCATTTGAGTTTCTGTTTCCCTTACTCTAATGGCAATTTCTATGAACTTTTGTTGGCATTTTAATGTGGATTTTTATGAACTAATTTTTGGTCTAAAAGGAATTTTTTAACGCTGTTCGTTTAATTGCAATCGGGGTTTTTAATGAATTTTACTGTCTAAATAGGATTTTTATGGACTGTTGCCCCTCCCCTACTTGGATTTCTTAAGAAATTTTTTCCCTATACATTTACAGCAAAATTTTGGACATGCGACACTTGACCTGCGAATGATGCAATTTTATCCCGCGCAACGCCGGGCATGTCAGCTAGTTTTTAAAATAAAACAACCATTATTTTCAGTCGTCAGTTTTAGATGGTCCGTGTACGCTAAAGAGAGCTAGTGCACGTTAAGGGAAGCCTGCACCCAAAAGTAGTGAAAAACACCAAACATTTTTTTATTGGCTTAAGTAGTAAAATTAATCCTTAAAAATGTTCCCCGAAAGTTTCAGAAAAACTGAAGCAATATTTATTGATTTATCATTGATTTTATTTCGGAGCGAGGTGTCACCTTTTCATTCCGAAACAGTAACTGTGCTGAATATAAGCCACATATTTGTTTTTTTTTTTTTTTTTAAATAAAATGAGAAGCACTTTCATCGTGACTGTAACTGAAAGAAAAGTTCCTTACTTGAAATTTTGACAAAGAAAGAATTTAAGCTTTTGCAAGCCGAAAACTTAAATTGCGTTTTCTCTCACATTGTTTTTTTGCGCATTTCATCTCAATTAAAATGCAATGGCTTTTTTAAATTTTTATCTATAATGTGGATTTTTTTCCCAACAATTCTATGCTCTACTTTTATGATAACTTAAGTACTTGTTTAAAAAAAGTACTTTTATAAAAAAAAAAAAAAAAAAAACCTCTTTTTGTAGGTTTTTGAATTTTTCGTTGTTTTTTCTGCGCTACTTAAGTTTTTTTTTTTTTTTTTCAAAAAGTATTCGACTTAAAAAATTCAAAGCAAAAATGTTACGCTTTATGAGCAATGAATCAATGAAAAAAAAATTTTGAGACTTCACTCCAATTTTTGAAAAAGAAGATGCATTTATAAAAATTGCTAAATTTCGTTTTAAAAACTAAAATTTCAAATTATATTTAAGAAATCCAGTTTTTTAATATTAAATTATTTATTAAGTGATACAACATGACAGGAGACAAAAGTTGTAAATAAAAACACCATAGAGAAAAAAATGGTCTCACGGTATCCGCTACCCTTAAATAGGTCGTGGCTCCTATGTCCTTCAAGTGAAACGATACCAGTGGCGTAGCGTATGTTTTGTATGAAGGGACGCTGAAATAATCTAGTCGCAATTACCGTAATCTTTTATTCTGAACATTGCATAACTAGTCGAAACCGATTATAGGGAATATGAAGAATATGACACATCGCTTGTCAATAATTGTCACATAGCTTGTCAAAATCGAATATTCGTAAAAGCAGAAAAAATATCAGATTAAAAAGATGCATAAAGGAAAGTATGCTTACCTTTTATTTTACATTATTCTCATGATATTACGTTTAAAAAATGAAGAGTAGGCTTTTTAAACAACTTTATACATTAATTCTATTCGTCGCTTTTCTGTTCAGCGAAGACAAGCGGTGCCTCTTTCAATAGGTTCACTGGAAAGTTCCCTCAGTATGGCCTTTTCAATGGCCAGTGAGCTAAAATTACTTACGCGGTCATTTCTCATGGAATTCTTTTTTTCCCAAAGTAATTATAACATTGAACACAAGACAAAACTATTTGACACCTTTTTTATTTGAAGCTCTTGGGATTCTAAGCTTCTTCCTTTTTCGAGAGGCCGGCGTTTCGAAAAAGGAAAAAGCGTCCCAGCTTTGAGGGTCCGTACGCCAGCGTCGGCCAGAGCACAGGAGACGAACATGTTTTCCTAAAAGAGCATGCGCAGTCCCTTCTTTCTTTCACTCCTTCCTCTCTTCCCCTGCTTTTTAATACGCTGAACGAAATCAGCGTCCACCTCCCGTCGCTGTTAAAAGTTATTTTTAAGTCTCGACCGATGCATTGGCCTCGCCGATTGTTCAACAAAGTTGCCATCGGCCATCGGCATCGGCAGCCGATGTTAACTTTGTAAAAACATCGGCGCATCGGCCCTAAAAAACATCTAAAAGCCGATGCATGGCCGATGTTTTTTGCAGGGACAACTTTCCAGAAAACATTCTCTGTCTTTAACTTACTTTTTTTCCTCCATAGCTAAATTTCTATTTCCAGACAATAACATGCAGCACATCAGTTAAAAAAAGCACAAAAATAATGTCATTCTACAAAGTGTATTTGATAAAATATTCGAAAAAATAGTTTAATCGATCGCTGCCCGAAAACCTTCATTATTGAAATTATTTCTCTTTGAACAGAATGCTAGCGAAATAGAATATGTTGAAGGGAAATTACGTGTAAAACGGCGTATTAAGAGCAATTTTTATGAATTTTTTTAACAAATAAAAAATAAATATATTTTATCGATATTTTGATGTTATTTTATAGATAGAATGAGGAACATTTACTGAAATTTTCAAACATTTTTCTTGAAAAATCTGGGAGATATCGGCTGCTGCACACTGTAAGTCACCACCCGGATCGACAGTTTGCATACATCCTGGAGGGCACAATTTTTATCTGAAATCAATTTTTTTTTTTAATCAACTTTTTTTTTATCAGTGTCTCTTCTAGCTGAACTAAAATCATCACAAAAAAAAAAAAAAAAAAAACCTCCGAAAATTTCTATTTTTTTTTTTTTTTTTTTTTTAGAATGGGAAAATTAAATACGATTTTTAACAGTTTTTTTTGTTCTTTTCTTACAACAAAAAAAAGTAAAAATAAAGAGATGTTTTTGATTCTGGTTCAACTTAAGCGTGTATATATAAAGAAAATGTGTGTTAAATTTGATAAGGATTGATCAAAAACTTTGCGAGCTAGAGTGTACGCAAATTCGAAAAAGTAGTTTCGAGGAAAACGCGTTTGAAGAGAAGAGTGGTATTGAAGGTAAATTTAAGGCAGTAATGAATCAATTTTTTTAATACTTATAGGTACTAATACTTATGGAAATTTCTATCCACGGTCTCAATTGTTAAAAAAATAAAAGGACATCTGCTAACGTTCTCTAATACCCTTCAGGTCATTCATGAGGGACTACCCGCTCAACTGCTCCAAAAGGGGCGCTCGCTCAAATGCTTATAACTTTTAAACGACTAAACATTTTATGAAACTTTCGACTATAAATTGGAATAAGCAGAGAACAAATTCGATTTTCAGTAAAAACTCTGCGAGGTGCACACTCCGATGTTTCAAACTAATTTCGTGCCGAATTTCACGAAAATTCGCCGAACGGTCTTGGCCCTACGTCGGACAGACAGACACACACACACACATACTTTCTGCTTTATTATTAGTAGAGATAGAGATAGAGAAGATAGTAATAGAAATTATATAGTATAGTAAATCTGAATCGATAGTGCTTAAATCACAAGATTCATATTAACGTAATGTTAGGCATTGTTCTTATTAAGGCGACAATATATATTTCTATGAAAACAAAACCTAATAAAAATAATTAAGTATAAATAATTAGAAATTAGTTAAATTATAAGTAATTCAAAAAAACCGGACAGTAGGCTATAAAAGTAATAAAAACTAATTCATTAACTTACTAATAACGTAAAGTAAGTAGGGATGAAAAGCTAAAGAGAAAATGACGCTGAATGCTTTATTATAAAACAGAAAAGAAACAGAAACAACTAACAGTATGTTTAGTTGTGTAGCATAACTTGGGGTAACAAAACTAAAAACGAACGGACAAATTTACTTCCAGTGTGATGCTCTAAACCAGCGATTCCAATTTTTTTTAGCGTACCACCATTTTTCTTGCAAACCATTTGCGTACCACTGCTAATGCAACTTTATTATATAGAATACTAATAGATAATAGAAAAATACAACGACGACTAGGTTATTTCAATCACACCATTTTGTATAGTTAATGCAGAGAAAAGCGTTCATTAAAATAAAGCTGTATGTATAAAATAAAATATATGGAATATATAATATATATATTTAATACGTACTTCCAAAACAGTATTAGAAATACGTCTTTAAGTATAAAATACCGATTATGTAAAAAACAAAACTAATGAGAAGGTTGCTGCTGCATGACAGATACAAGCGAGATGGTATTTTGTTCCGTAGAAAATAGTTTTACCCCAAAATTTGGGTCCACATTTAATTTGCTTCTATAGGTTTTTTAAATAAATATCATATTGGAAAAAGCAGTTTCATAAAGATGAGTGGTTGTGAACTGAACTAAAAACAGCGATGCTTTTCTTGACAATAAATGGAATTCATTTTTAACTTCGCGTCAACATTCTCCCAACTCTAATCGGGCAAATTCGATCTTCAATCCTGAGTTTTTGTGTTTTAACCTCCTTTTTTGCCTGCAAGCGTACCACACGGAGAAGCTTCGCGCACCACTAGTGGTACGCGTTCCACAGTTTGGGAACCGCTGCTCTAAACCGTTCACCATTAAAATGAACAAACGAGCGAAGTGTGGCAATCAGTGCATCAATACAATGTTCCAAGTCATTCATCGGTTAAAAGAACGATCGTTCATTTTTTAGGAGATGGTATTTTTTTCGTTCATTTTAAAAAGTCACTTACGGTTCTGGGCTATACTTTCTTTTTAAATATTTATTTACTTCGCTGCCTATTTACATTATCTTATATTGTATTTACAGTGGTTCAGATTCCACATCATGGGTCACAAACTTCACTGTTCTAAAGTTTTTCTCTGTTTCCAAGTTACCGGCACAAGCTCTCCCGCACAATGTTACGTCTGGATGGGCGCAACTCCTCCCTGTCCAGCATCCGAAGAACTTTTTCTCGTCCGACCACAGCGTCTTAGCAAGCGAATATATAGGGGGTGCCTGACCTTTAGCTGACATTGCTGGCTAGGGGACACACGTACACCATTTACCGTCACGTATGCTCCTTCGTCCTCTTACGTAGGCCCGTAGGTTTCCGGCCTAGGCCTAACCTGACAAAGTCGGTCTTCTATATTCATTCCCTTTCGTAAACAATAGATTCCTAATACAATGTTGCAAGTCGTTCATTGTTCAAAAGAACGATCGTTCATGTTTTAGGAGATCGTACTGTTCCGTTCATATTAAGGATTAGGTTTTCTGGATCCGTTTGTTCACGACAACACGTCCCTAGTCCTGATGCCAAGTCTAGTTTTTCTTTCCTCTGAGTTATAAACCGTTCTCTTGAGCAAAGCTATTAACTTCGATTCAAATAAACAAATACAGTTGAACTTGCCTAATACGAAATGCCCAAAATTCGCGAATTTGTTCGTATTATCCGTTATGCGTAACAACCGCGAATAAGAAAAATTGTGCTAAAAAAAATAGTAGAAATGCATGTTTATATTTTAAAAATAATTACTACTATCTATATAAATAAAACAGAGTTTGTGTGTGTGCGTGTGTATCGCTCTCCTCCTGCCGAGATGGAATGGTCTAGAAGTACGAAATTTTGGTTACAGGTACCTTGAGTCAGGTCCTCGTGCACCTCGAAGAGTTTATCCGCAAATTCGAATTTGTTATTCTTTTATTCCATTTTAAGCAAAACTATTAATTTTATTAATATCTATCTCATCGAAGAGACGTCACATCTTTTCGATTTTTGCAGCATATGGATGCCCGTAAAAAACTGCACAAGATGATCTCTTTCTGACGTACGTAGAACAAATAGAACACGCGCAATAGTCATTTGAAGTAGCTTTCGAACTTTAAAGCAAGGCTTACCTCTGAATTTATCTGCTCAAATTGCGTGTTTTTGCCAAAATAAATAGTACTTTTGTCGCCAACTAGATTTCTGTTAACGTAAGATTGAAAAAATGCTGTTTATCTTTATTCATGCCGTTTTATGAGCGAAGCAAATTCTAAAAATACATTTCATTTTTTTGCAGATTTTGTAGATTATTACCAGCAGACGATTTTTAATTACTTTATCTTCAGGATGATTTTCTTTTTGGCGATTTATATTTATTTCTCGGATAAAAACTAGGTTGGAATGTTTTCTGTATCGGGATTTATTTTTGACTAGTTGACATGCCCGGCTTTGCGCGGGATAATATTGCATCATTCGCAGGCTAAGTGACGCATGTTCAAAATTCAGTTGTAAATATATAAGGAAAACTTTTCTTAAAAAATCCAAGTAGGAGATGAGCAACAGGTCTTAAAAACCTCATTTAAACAGTAAAAATCATTAAAAAACACGATTGTATAGAAACGAACAGCCTAGAAAAATTCCTTTCAGACCAAATATAACAGTGAATAAAAATCCACATTAAAATGCCAACAACAGTTCATAAAAATTGCCATTAGAGTAATTGCAACAGTAGCTAAAATGCGCCCATGCAGCTTGATAATTATGCCAAAATGGTATCAAGAGTCCATAAAAATAGTAATTAAAATATCTACCACAATACATCTAAAAATTCCCATCAGAATAAGAGCTGTATTCTGTTTAAAAATGTCCATTAGATGAAGAACAACTGTACGTAAATATTTCTGCTACAATAAAGAAAAAAATCCTTATAGTCCCCATTTCAATAAAGACAACTATTCCTAAAAATTCCTAATAGAATAAGGACATTAGTCTCAAAAAATCTCCATTAGAATAAAGACGGCAGTGCCTAAAAATACCCATTAGAATGTTCCTAAAATTACCAACAATCCATCTTAAATTCCCCATCAAAATAAGGACAGTTCCTATAAACCCGTTTGCAAAATCGTCAAAGGATTTCCTGAAAATTCAATTAAATAGCACTTTCATAAAATTCGGATAAAAACGAAAGAAAGAAAAGCATTACTTCCAAAGGCAAATGCACATTTAAGTTAGAAAATGTTCAGTACTGAACCAATCCTGACGTGTGAAATTTAAGTTGATAGAAAAAAATAACTAAGTTCTGTAAAAATAGACAGTAAACAAAATTAAGTAAATGTTTTATAAAATAAATCACTTGAGTAAAATATGGAAAGAAAAATCAACTTCAAGATAAAATCATTGAAAATCGTCTGCAGTTTATAATCCACAAAATATGCATAGAAATGAAATGAATTTTTAGAATTTGCTTCGTTGATAAAACAACATGAATAAAGATAAAACAGCATTTTTTCAATCTTACGTTAACAGAAATCATCTATTTGGCGACAAAAGTACTATTTATTTTGGCGAAAACACGGAAATTGAGCAGATAAATTCAGAGGTAAGCCTTGCTTTAAAGTTCGAAAACTACTTTAAATGAATACTGCGCGTGTTCTATTTGTTCTACGAACTTCAGAAAGAAATCATTTTGTGCAGTTTTTTACGAGCATCAATATGCTGCAATAATCGAAAAGGTGTGACGTCTCTTCGATGAGATAAACCCAAAATCAACAGTTTTGCTTAAAATTGGAATAAAAAAAAGAACAAATTCGAATTTTAGGAAAAACGCTTCGAGGTGCACGAGGACCTGACCCAAGGTACCTGTAACCAAAATTCCGTACTTCTGGCAAGTTCCATCTCGCCAGGACGCGATCGACAGACAGACAGACACACACACACACAAACTTTCGGTTTTATTTATATAGATGAAATTTAAAATTTCGCCAAGTGTTCTTTTTTTTCGCCAACCATCCAGTAAATTGTTCTCAGTATACTATTTTGTTATTTCCAAACCGCTCCAAAAATCCTTATTAGTAATATTGTTCTCATTTAATTCTGTACGTGATTTACACTGTTAGTCCTGTCCCCACCATATAGTCCCGTAAAAATTTTTATGTCCAGAGATTTTCTCTTTAGAATCGGGATCTGTAGAGGTTCTAATACCAAACTGTCTTGGGTAGACATCTTGATTCCTGGGCGAAATAATTTTACAGGCCATCAAACATGGCGGTCATTTTGGTTCCTTTTCTCATTTGGCATTCAGCAACCAATCAACATATGAACTAAATTTTGGTTTTAAACTTTCGTTTTTGGGTCTAAGGATACAAATAACATATTATTTAAGTCATTAAAACCATCTTATTATCTTTTTTAGTAGTTACCGCGGAAATGTATCCGATAACTGTTGTTTAATATTCTGGTTGCAAAAATTGAAACTAGAATAAAAGAATTCTCAATAGTACTAAATTTCAACGTGTTTATTAGAATTATGCGTTCCTTTTATTGGTAGAATTATATAATACAAGCAAAATGCAAAATTAAGCGATAAAAAATGAATGAATAAAAACATGCTATTTGATTTTGCATTCCTTGTTGGTACATTTGACAAAAGTAGTGCATTTTACAACAGCAGCTTTGCAAGCACATCTTTTGGAGGATAAAGCTCACACACAAAAGTTCCAGTGGCAGGATATTCAAGAATTTTTTGGGTTTCCACACCCCGTTATTTTTTCCCAACAAAAATGACATCAATCCTTTATTAATTGTTTATTTTCAAGAAGACGAATATTCAGTCTTGTGTGCTAAATAGCTCTTAGGATGTGTCTTTTAACTGAAAGTGTTAATATTTCTCACGAGCGAAAAATGTATTTCTGTTGAGAATAATAACTTTAACTTTTTCTTTTAATCAGCTCGCGAGATTATACGTTGTTTAAAATATGAAAAGAATAACAAAATGGATTTTCAGGATAGTAGTGGGTTCTTATATTTGTAACGTGTATTTGGTATGTTAATTTTGTTTTATTAAATATTATTTATGTTTTTGATAACATAATTTGCCACTTTTTTCGATTCACGCATAACAAAATGATAGCAGAGCGTGGTTAAGTGGTTTAATGGTTGCTAAAAAGTGAAGTAAATGCAATTTGATATTTCCTCATTAGTGTTAGCTTTCTTAAGCAAATGAATGAAAGAAATATTTAAATTACATGCAGATTAGACTAACCGCTAATTCAGATTTGTAATATGACTGACTCTAGTATTGGAATTTCGAGGATTGAACCTCTAAATAGCAAAAATTATGCTTTATGGAGCACAAGAGTAGGAGCTCTCATTAAAGCTAAGCATTTGTATGATGTAATTGCACAAGAAGAACCAGTAGTAAATGAAAAAGATGAAGCGAGTATTAAATTATATAATGACTGGTCTGCAAGAAACGATGAAGCATATGGATTAATTGTTTTGACTTTGTCCGCAGAGCAAGTTATGACTGTTAGAGGAATTACTAAAGCTAAAGAACTGTGGGAATTATTGAAAAGACGTCATGAAGGAGTAGAAAAACACAGAAAGATTAATTTGAAGATTAGATTAGCGAAGATTGAGAAAAGCAACCGAGAATCAGTAGAAGAATACTTGGTAAGAGCACGGACAATTGCAAATGAAATTTCTGATCTGGGAACTCAAATAGAAGAGAATGAACTGATTGGATATATTATGGAAGGTTTACCGAAGAAATATAGCGAAGTTGTTACAGCTGTTTCTTCAAATCCTGATATATCTTATGAATTGATGAGAGAAACTTTGTTGACATATGAAAGAAAATATGACAAAGTTGAGACTGAAATTCAAGCATTTAAATCTAATGAATTTAACAGAAAAAAGGGATGTTGTTTTTCGTGTGGAAAATTCGGGCACAATTCCTTTGAATGTTGGAACAATCAGAAGAAAATTTCGAAATATGAAAGAAATGGAAACAGAGGAAATGCAAAAGGACTAATGAATAGAAACAGAGGATTTGAAAATGAGAAATTCAATGGCAAGCAAGGTAGCTATGTTCACAAAGAAAAGAAAGAACACTCTTGTTTTTCAAAAGGATTTGCTCTTTAAACAAAACTGCATGATAAATCAGATAATTATAAAAATGATAAAGAGACAACATGGATGTTAGATTCAGCATGTTCATCTCATATGACTTATCAAGAAGAAATAGTAAGTAATCCAAAAGTCGAAGAAGTAAAAATGGCAACAGCTGAACAAAATAGAAGCATACAGTCAAGATTTAGAGGTGATGTGAAAGCTATTGCACACAATGAATATGAAGACACCAATATTAAATTAGGGGATGTCCTATACGTTCCAAATTTGAGTGGAAATCTGATGTCAGTTCCAAGTCTGGTGAAAAAGGGTAAGAAAGTTATTTTGGATGATAAAGGTGCCACTATTTATGAAAAACAAAGTGGAGAACTAATTGCCAGAGGAACATTTGAAGATGATGCATTTTTGATTAAACTTGAGGTGAAGGAAAACATGAATGAAAAATGTCATAAAACAGAAGAAATAACTAAAGAGATTTGGCATGAAAGATTAGGACATGTGAATTATAAATATTTAGACAAAATGATGAATAGAAATCTTGTCATAGGAATTGAAGATATAAAAGGTGATGAGAAAACTTGTGAAGCATGCATTCAAGGTAAATTAACTAGGTCCCCATTTCAGCAAGTAACTGAAGAGAAAACAAAACAAATTCTGAACAGATTACATGTTGATTTATCTGGACCTATGAATATTCAATCTTTAAACGGAAGTAAATATATGTTGTTGATTATTGATGAATTTAGTAGGAGATATTTTGTCGAATTTTTAGCAAGAAAGAGTGAACTATCGAGAAAAATTATTGACTTTATTGAAAGGAGAGAAAATGAAACAACGAAGAAAGTGAAATCAATTCGTTCAGATAACGGAACTGAATTCATAAACGAAACATTACTTGAATATTACAAAAGAAAAGGCATCAAAGTTGAAAAAACTACAGCTTATTCCCCACAGAGCAATGGAATAGCTGAAAGAGGGAATAGAACTATTATTGACATAGCCAGGACTTTATTAGTTGATGCAGGTCTGCCTATATGTTTTTGGGCAGAAGCAGTTTGGACCGCAGTATATCTGAATAATTTGACGCCGACAGCGAAAAGAGAGAAAACTCCCATGGAATTATGGAGTAATAAGAAACCTACAGTACGACATCTAAAAGTATTTGGATGCAAAGCGTTTTATAGGAATGATCAAGTGAACAGGAAGAAGTTCGATGTTAGAGCAAGACCAGGTGTGTTCCTAGGATATTCCAAAGATCGCCAAGAGTACAGGGTTTATGATAAGGAAGAAAATAAAATAAAAGAGAGTAGAGATGTAATTTTTATAGAAAATGAAATGGGATATGCAGAGGAAAATGACAGTAATTATAATATAGAAGAACTTGACTACATAACAATTCAATCAAGTGACGTAAATGACTGCCAAAAGCATGATGCAGTGAATAAAGAATCATTGGTGAGCATTCCCAAGGATAATGAAGATAATCCAAATGGAATAAAGGACCCGAAAGAAAATGCTCTCAAAAGCGGGCTTCCACCTGGTAACTCAAAAGAAATTAGTATTCAGGGAAGAAGTGAAGACGTAGAAGAAATTGAACTACCATTACTAGATCGAGGGGTTAGACGATCATCTAGGGAAAAGAAACCTATCACAAGATACTCAGCAAATGTCACTTTAGAAAATATTCCAAAGACTTATCAAGATGTATTAAATTCTAAAGAGAAACAAAAATGGACACAAGCTATAGAAGGGGAACTGAAATCAATGGAACAACATAACGTATGGAAGATCGTTGATCGACCTAAGAATACGAAAATTCTCAGAGGCAAATTTGTTTTTACACTGAAAAAGGAGGGTGAAAATAAAAGATACAAAGCTCGATTAGTTATCCACGGTTCAAGAGAGAAAATGGGTCGAGATTTCAAAGAATCATACAGTCCTGTAATGAAACCCGAATCCTTTCGAACGCTATTGAAAATATCAGTTATAAATGACTGCAAAGTTAGAATTTTTGATGTGGAAACTGCTTATTTAAATAGTAAGTTAAAAAGATCTGTTTATATGAATCCTCCTGATGGTTTTTATATTGAAAGTGGAAACGTATTACTAGTCACTAGAAGTTTGTATGGACTCCCAGAATCAGGAAGATGCTGGTATGATAAACTAAAGAAAATATTGAACAAAATAGGAATGAAAGAATGCAAATCTGATCCACCTGTATTTATCAGCCAAGATACTGATAAATATATTGCTTTATGAATGTATGTTGATGATGGGATCATTATTGGAGAATCTGAAGATCTCATTGAGGATTTTTTGAGAAATATAAGAAAGGAAATTAAGATTAAAGAAATAAAGAACAAAATCAACTTTCTTGGAATCGACAGACTTTTATGAAGAAGGAATTATGCTCAACCAAAAAGAATACATAACAGAAATTTTAGAACGTTCTGATATGCAAAACTGTAACTCTGTGAAAACACCAGCAGTTGTTGGAATGAATTTAGATGAATATGAAAATTCCAAACCAGTGGACATGAAATTGTACCAGGAGATGTTGGGTAGTATAATGTATCTAGTTACTGGGACACGACCAGATAGTTATCTCAATATTCAAAAGATCCTAGAGAAATTCATTTACAAGCTTTGAAGAGGAGTATTGCGTTATCTACAAGGTACTAAAGAATTCAAGTTAAAGATAGATAAATGCAAAGAAAAGCTACATATTAATTCTGATGCAAGCTGGTGTACCAGTAAAGATTCAAAATCATTCAGTGGTTATACCGTTAAGATAGGAAACTCATTAATTGGATGGAAGAGTAACAAACAGAAGATCGTAACTTTGTCAACCATGGAATCCGAATTGGTTAGTTTATGCGATGCAGTATGTGAAGGACGGTGGTTGATAGATTTATTAGAAGAGTTGAGACAAGAGGAATTAGTGCATCGTCCAATAAAGATATATACAGACAGCCAATCCGCAATAGATTGGATATATAACCCAAGAGCAAACAACAGAAATAAGCATATATCAAGAAAATACCATTTTATAAAAGAAGAAGTGGAAAATAAAGAATTTGACGTACATCATATAGCAGGTACAGAAATGGATGCTGATGTGTTGACTAAAGATGTGAGCCAAGTGAAGATGCGTACTCATCTGCGGAAACTTGGAATCATTTTTCCCGTCGTGTGAAAGGAGGGATGTGTTAATATTTCTCACGAGCGAAAAATGTATTTCTGTTGAGAATAATAACTTTAACTTTTTCTTTTAATCAGCTCGCGAGATTATACGTTGTTTAAAATATGAAAAGAATGGAAAATGGATTTTCAGGATAGTAGTGGGTTCTTATATTTGTAACGTGTATTTGGTATGTTAATTTTGTTTTATTAAATACTAGCTGACATGCCCGGCCTTGCGCGGGATAAAATTGCATCATTCGCAGGCCAAATGACGCGTGTCCAAAATTCTATTGTAAATGCATAGGGAAAAAATTTCCTAAAAAATCCAAGTAGGAGAGGGGCAACAGTCCATAAAAATCCTATTTAGACAGTAAAATTCATTGAAAACCCCGATTGCATTAAAACGAACAGCCTTGAAAAATTCCTTTTAGACCAAAAATTAGTCCATAAAAATCCACATTAAATTGCCAACAAAAGTTCATAGAAATTTAAATTAGAGTAAGGGAAACAGTAACTCAAATGCACATATGCAGAAAGATAATTGTCCCAAAATGATATCAAGATCCCGTAAAAATTACAATTAAAATATCGACCACAATACATCTAAAATTTCCCATCAGAAAAAGAGCAGTAGTCTCTGTAAAAATGTCCATCAGATCAAGAACAACTCTCACTGAATATTTCTGCTACAATAAGGAAAACATTCTTTAAAGCCCTCCCCATTTCAATAAAGACAACTATTCCTAAACATTCCTAATATAATAATGACATTAGTCCCAAAAAAATATCCATTAGAATAAAGACGTCAGTGACTAAAAGTGTAATACTGACCATCAAGAGCTACACTGTTCCTAAAATTACCCAGCAGTCCATCTTAAATTCCCCATCAAAATAAGGACACCCGTTCCTAAAAATCCCACTTGTAAAATCGTCAAAACATTTCCCGAAAATTCAATTGAATAGCACTTTCATACAATTCGGATAAAAACGAAAGAAAGGAAAGCATTATTTCAAAAGGCAAGTGCTCATTTAAATTACAAAATGTTTAGTACTGAACGAATTCTGGCGTGTGAAATTTAAGTTGATAGAAAGAAATAACTAAATTCTTTCCAAATGGCGCCAAATAGACATTACAAAAATTAAATAAATGTTAGAAAATAAATCACTTGTGTAAAATATGGAATCAATAATCTCTACGTAAAAAAGTTAAAATAAAGCAGAAGATCGCCAAATTGCACTGTGCCATGATCCTACAGTGTAAATCACGAATTGAATTATATGAGAACAATATTACTGATAAGGAT
The DNA here is from genome assembly GCA_038502835.1 of Octonoba sinensis. Taxonomy (NCBI): domain Eukaryota; kingdom Metazoa; phylum Arthropoda; class Arachnida; order Araneae; family Uloboridae; genus Octonoba; species Octonoba sinensis. Next base: position 19,845,365 of record CM076601.1, on the reverse strand, counting down.
TATTGGGCGCGGCTTGGAAAATTGATGAAGCGCAAAATAATATACTGAGAACAATTAACTGGAAGGAGGCGAGTAAAAAGTTATCACCACTTGGCGAAATTTTAAATTTCATCAAAAAAAAGTGATATCGAAGACCTTCCAACCTAGCTTTTGTCGAAGAAATAAATATTAAATCGTCAAAAAAGAAAGAAAAAATAACATTAAAAATCGCATACAGTTAATAATCCACAAAATATCCATAAAAATGAAATGAATTTTCAGAATTTGTTTCGCTGATAAAGCGGACACTCTACCATAAGATTTCATGCAATTGTTGAACTGTTACTATACTATTAAATCGCCAAAAAAGGAAGGAGAATCAACCTCAAGGTAAAGTAATTAAAATTCGTCTGCAGCGCCACAAAATATGTATAAAAATGAAATAAATTTTTAGAATTTTTTCGCTCATAAAACGACACGAATAAAGATAAAATAGCATTTTTTCAATTTTACGTTAACAGAAATCATCTAGTTGGCGACAAAAGTACTATTTATTTTGGCGAAATCACGCAAGTTGAGCAGATAAATTCAGAGGTAAGCCTCGCTTTAAAGTTCGAAAACTACTTTAAATGAATATTGCGCGTGTTCTATTTGTTCTACGAACTTCAAAAAGGAGATCATCTTGTGCAATTTTTTACGGACATCAGTATGCTGAAAAAATCGAAAAGGTGTGACGGTTCTTCGATGAGATATTCCTAAAATTAACAGTTTTGCTTAAATTGGAATAAAAGAAGAACAAATTCGAATTTTCAGAAAAACGCTTCGAGGTGCACGAGGACCTGACTTAAGGTACCTGTAACCAAAATTTCGTACTTCTAGACCGTTCCATCTCGGCAGGAGGCGATCGACAGACAGACACACACACACATACATACACACACACACAAACTTTTGGTTTTATTTATATAGATTATTTATGTTTTTGATAACATAATTTGCCACTTTTTTCGATTCACGCATAACAGAAAGTGATGTCGGTGGAAGTCCTTTCAGCGGCACTGACTTCTTGTATTCATTAAATCGTGGATCATCAAATGTTTCACATGTTGAATGAGCTTTCCAGACTCTCCCCCTAGGTATTCCTCCAAATTTTCATACACGCATTCGTCCTCTGTCTCTGCTAAATCTGACAAATATGAAATAAGATTTGAATTTATAGCTGAAATTTTTGTCCCAATTTTGCTAATTTTGTCATTACCTTTAAGAATATGAGCTTTCGAGTTTACTTTGGCCAGCAATTGATTTAGTTTTCTGATAAGAATGTTTGTTGGGAATGAAACGTCTATTTTCTCCAATTTCAAAAATTATCCAGAACTCAGATATTCCTTTGCACATTGAAACCCTTGACACAAAAAACTGGCCCGGACTAAATATTATTTCGTCCACTTTTTTCAGTAAACTCGAAATTAAACATTAAAAGATCTGAATTTATCTAAAATAAATGTGATGCGCATTCCTATTCATGTAATAAATTCTATGCTATAATATCAGATATTTCATGGAAGAAAATAATTTAAAGTAGTAATAATTTTTAAAAAAATTACAGTAAAATTTAAAAATTCAGTTCCTCTAGGAGCTTTTTCAAGGAAACATGTTTATAAAACGTATACCGAGAGCCGGTTTTTTCCGGGGCGAAAAAACCCGGCCAACCCTGTTGTTAGCTGGAAAGATATCTGTTGTCCAGAAATTTTCTATTAAGCAAAGTAACCTCTTTAGAAATTGCCCTTGTTGTTGATTTCATGACACAAGTTCGAATGATAAAGTTAAAGAAAGTGAAATAATTTGGAGAAGTCGTAAACTATGTTCTGCACGGATCGCTGTCGGTATGCTCTTTGCAGGAACTTCATGTTGTGTTTGAAAGTTATGTATAACATGCTATATTTTCCATAGTTTCTAGTCGTTTATTAGTTAATAATGAGTTGCAACCTGCAATTTTATTCTTGGCAGAAGTAAGACAGGACATCAAAGAGCTAATAACACGTTAGAGGAGGCAGTTTACGAAATGCTTCCCACATACACTGGGCCGTTTAACATGGTGCAAAATGAGTGGTTGTGTTTTCGAATGATACAGACGTACAGTATGGTTAATTCGATTTGCATCAGCATGTTCTTGCTAAGGAATATCTGAGTTCGGGATGCTTTTTGAAATAGGAGAAAATCGAACGTTTCATTCCCAACAAACATTCTTATCAGAAAACTAAATCAAGTGCTAGCCAAAGTACCCTCGAAAGCTCTCATTCTTAAAGGTAATGCCAAAATTAGCAAAATTGGGACAAAAATTTCAACTATAAATTCAAATCCTATTTCATATTTGTCAGATTTTGCAGAGACAAAGGACGAGTGCGATTATGAAAAAGTGGAGCAATACCTGGTGCGAGTCTGAAAAGCTTATTCAACGCGTGAAACATTTGATGATCTACGATTTAATGAATACAAGAAGCAGGGTTGCCAGATGTAGTATTTTGAAGACTACGGTAGTATTTTTTCACCAAAAGTTAAAGACGTAGTATTTTTTGTAGTATTTCGTTTTAAAGTGGTATATTTGTGGTTTTCTTACCTTTGAGATAAAAAAAAAAGACCCAAAAAGAAAGAAAAGGGGCACAGCTCACCGTTTGGCGATCGTTTAGAATTGCCACCAGTTCCTTGATGATGTGACAGTTGGCGACTTTATCGCTCAGTATTGGCGTGTGGCACAGAACTATACATTTACCAAAAAAAATAAGGTAAAAGAGATGCAAAAAAAAAAAACCCTGACAAGAAGTCACTTCCACTGAGTGGACTTCACCAACATCACTTTCAGTTAAAATGCACATCCTAAGAGCTCTTTAGCACACAAGACGGAATATTCGTCTTCTTGAAAATAAACAGTTAATAAATGATTCATGTCATTTTTGTTGGGAAAAAGTAATGGGGTGTTGAAACCCAAAAAATTCTTGAATTTCCTGCCACTGGATTTCCTGTGTGTTAGCAAATGTTGGGTTTCTGTCTCCAAAAGATGTGCTTGCAAAGCTGCTGTTGTAAAGTGCACTACTTTTGTCAAATGTACCAACAAGGCATGCAAAATCAAATAGCATGTTTTTATTCATTCGTTTTTTATTGCTTAATTTTACAATTGTTTTTATTATAATTCTACCAATAAAAGGAACGTATAATTCTAATAAACACGAGTTGAAATTTAGTACAATTGAGAATTCTTTTATTCTAGTTTCAATTTTTGCAACCAGAATATTAAACAACAGTTATCGGATACATTTCCCCGATAACTAGTAAAAAAGATAGTAAGATGGTTTTAATGACTTAAATAATATGTTATTTGTATTCTTAGACCCAAAAACCAAAGTTTAAAACCAAAATTTGGTTTATATGTTCATTGGTTGCTGAATGCCAAATGAGAAAAGGAACCAAAATGGCCGCCATGTTTGATGGCCGCCTGTAAAATTATTGCGCCCAGTAATCAAGATGTCTACCCAAGATATTTTCGTATTAGAACCTCTACAGATCCCGATTCTAAAGAGAAAATTTCTGGACATGGAAATTTTTACGGGTCTACATTGTGGGGACTGGAATATATAGCATCATGGGGCATTTGCGTTAAGCTTTCATTACTGCGGTGCAATCAATTTGGCGATCTTCTGCTTCATTTTAATTTTTGACGTAGCGGTTTTTATTGATTTCATATTTTACTCATGTTATTTATTTTATAACATTTATTTAATTTTTTTACTGTCTATTTGGCGTCATTTGGACAGAATGTAGTTATTTCTTTCTATCAACCTTACTTTAACAAGTCAGCATTGGTTCAGTACAAAATATTTTCTAATTTAAATGTACATTTGCCTTTGAAAATAATGCTTTTCTTTCTTCCGTTTTTATCCAAATTTTATAAAACTGCTATATTTAATTGAATTTTCAGGAAATGTTTTGACGATTTTGCATGTGGGACTTTTAGGAACTGTTGTCCTTATTTTGATGGGGAATTTAAAGGGGTCGGTTGGTAGTTTTAGGAACAGCAGCTCTTAAAGGTCTGTAGTTTAATGGGTTCTTTTAGTCACTAAACCTCTTTATTCTAATGGGGATGTTTGGAGACTAATGTCCTTAGTCTATTAGCGATGTTTAAGAATAGTTGTCTTTATTCAAACGGGAGGCTTTAAGGAATGTTTTCTTTATTGTAGCAGAAATATTCAGGGATCGTTGTCTTTCATCTGATGGACTTTTTTTAAAGATAATACTGCTCTTATTCTGATGGAAATTTTTAGATGTGATGCTGTCTATATTACAACCGCGATTTTCACGCACTCTTGATATCATTTTTGCACAATTATCCCGCTGCATATATGCATTTTAGTTACTGTTGCCCTTACTCTAATAGCAATTTTTATGAACTGGCATTTTAATGTGGATTTTTATGAACGGTGTTTTTTGGTCTCAAAGGAACTTTTTTACGATGTTCTTTTCAATGCAATAGTGGTTTTTAGTGACTTTTACTATTTAATTAGGATTATTAAGGACTGTTGCAAATCTGCTACTTGGATTTTTTTGCGAAAATTTTACCTTGTATATTTTTAACAGCATTTTGGACATACGTCACTTGGCCTGCGAATGATGCAATTTTATCCCGCGCAACGCCGGGCATATCAGCTAGTTTATATAATTGATGAACCATTCGTGTGTGAGCCACCAGTGGTACACGCCGCCAGATCAACCATACGTGTGTGAGCCACCAGTGGTACACGCCGCCAGATAAACGATTCGCATGTGAGCCACTGGTGGTACACGCCGTCCTCAGTGCGTTAAAAAACCCTCTTTTGCATACACTCCTCCATTACGGGCAAATATGTTAGGCTCTCTGGTGAAGGGCAAGACTAACGGTCGCCACTCGCCATTGGCGACTATAAATTTTTATTTGGCGACCACAAAATATGTCGGTCGCCAAAACTGACGACTAGAATAGGTTTGTAATTTGTTATTTTTTTTAAAATAGGGCTTTGTGTAATTTCGTGACAAGGTGTAGTTTGAGGTATATGTATGCACATGCTTGTACGCAAAATGAAGCCCCGGTTGGGGAAGGGGGGATCAGTTTGAAAAATGGTTCAAAGTGGCAACTAATTTTTTTGGGTTTACTGGTCACTGTTCACCATCAATTTTTTTTAGCATCAACCATTACTCTCTGGTGTCAGAGAATTGTGTTAGGGTATATAATACCTCAGACTGTTCAGAAATCAAAAAGTCCAAGTCCTATTTCATTGATGTTGAGATATTTAAAACTATGAATAAATGACTGCAATGAATTATTAATTAATATTATTACAACTTATTTCATGTAAGTATTTTATACACTTTTATTTTAAAGGGCTCCAAAGATATTATACCAAAAGCGGGGCCCAGGGCGGAATTATTTGCGGGGCCTATATATATATATATATATATATATATATATATATATATACACCGTAATTATCTGTCTATAGCCCGCGGGTTATCTACGGAAAAACTCCTTTTTAGCCTACTTTCCCGTAAAAGTAAAAAAAAAATTAATAAAGCATAAAAGAAGGCTTAATGTATCGTAAAAATATCGTTAAAAATAAAGAAAAGTCAAAAAAAAGTGAAGTAATTAAATAAAGATTGAAAAACAAAAAATTTGAAAGTAGGGTTTTGAGATGGGGGGCGGGGGGGTGTCTGTCGGTCTGTCTGTCTGTCAGTCTGTCCCCCCCCCCTAATAACTTTTGAACGAATTGTCCGATTGGGAAAATTCTTTTTGCATTCGAAAGATCTCGGCGAGGACATCTCATTTCCATATTTTACTTTTTGATTTGAACTATTTTTCGTTCAATTTTGAACAGTTCAAAAAAATTTAACATTAGCGCCTAAGGGCGAAAATGAAGCAAATGATGCAAACTCTAGTTACAAGATCCAAGTTCCAATGAACAAGCTTGATGGAGGAAGCTCTTGGCGTGAAATATTAATTTGAACAATTTTTTGTTCAATTTTGAACAGTTCAAAAAAATTTAACATTAGCGCCTATGGACAAAATTGAAGCAAATTATGTAAACTCTGGCCACAAGACCCAAGTTCCTATTGCAAGCTTATTGGAAGGAGTTCTCGGCGTGAAATATTGAGATGAACAGTTTTTGTTCATTTTTGAACAGTTCAAAAAAAAAAAAAAAATTGCGGCATTTTTCCATTATTCCGGCGCAGGCGATAAAGTCGCCAATAATGATGCAACTAGTAACGCCAAACGGAATATCGTCGTTGTTATCCTTTTGCGTGTTCCGTCGCCAAAAATTTTGCTCGGCGAGATTTGCGCCTTGATAATGAAAAGGTAACAAATTAACATTAGCGCATATGGGGTTATTTCAATCCCATATAAACCCTGATCTAAACGACGGATTGGCTCGCAACAAACTTTATCAGAAAGATATTACGCTGTAGAACATGTACTGATACGGAGTTCAACAAGAACTGAACAAGCCTGTTTTCCTGTGAAATTTTTGATCGGGATTTTTAAGGGCATTTCTCAATAAATAAATAAATGAATGAATGAATGAGTGAAAGAATGAATGATTGAATCGATGAAAGAGTGAAAGAATTAATGAATGAATGAATGAATGAGTGAAAGAACGAATGAATGAATACACGAGTGAATGAATGAAAAAATAAATAAACGAGTGATAACTACATGAATGAGTAAATAAATGACTGAATAAATGAAAGAATGAGTGACTGAGTGAATGAATGTGTATTATCCGTTGAAAAAAGTATATTTGAAGTAATTAAGAACTGAAGCTAAATGTGAAACAGAGAGAAATATTATACATTTGAAGTTGGTTGTATACGGGAAAGTAGGCTCGTATAGTTCTAGACGGAACTTCTTGTTTTACTATCTGCGGGCAATACACGGACTATAAAAAATAATTATTATTGATAAAAAGAAAATTAAATTGATTGTTAAATTGAAAGAAATAAATGATAGGTTTCGAAGCGCTGATTCAATTTCACCCACCCTCCCTTAACTTCCCCATGCAAGCCTTTGCTTCCACACCAATTAATTCACAATAGGAGAGTAGGACCAAAGCAGATGTCCCTGTATAAACAAAATGTATCAACAAAATATGGTAAAATGTAAACTTTTTGCAATATAATTTTAAATGTTAAAAATGTGCTGTAATTTAAAATTGTTTCCTTATAAACAGTGTGCCTTACAGAGTGATTTGTTCATTGTTTTTGATTTGGGTGCGGGTTATACAATGATGCGGGTTATACGCCGAACTTGATTTTTTTAGGATGAATTTTTCTTCCTGCGGACTATATTACGATGTGGGCTATTTACCGATAATTAAGGTATATGTATACGTTCGTGCGTTAAACTAAGTTGAAACGTTCCATTGGAATAGTAGTTAGAAGCCACAAATTTATTTGTTTTTTGTACAAATTTCGATTTTTATCTTGTATATTATATTGATTTCTGTTGAGTATTTTACATCTTAACGTATTTGATTACAAGAATTCAAGTTCCATAACGAAAATTTATTGTTACAGGGTAATGACGAATTATTAACAAAACTGCACAAAGATGCCTCTACTAAAATTACTTTCTTGAATGCCTTAAAGAAAATTCATATGCAACCCTTACAAAAATTTAACTTCTTTACAAATTATGATTCAATCGCTAAGATTGCCAAAGATGTCAACTTTCCTAGGCCCACCAGTACCGGATCTTGGAGTTTTCCGAGGAGGGGCAAAACTTAAAAATGCCCCCCCGTCCATCCAGTTATTGTTAATATTTCATATAGCTTTTAGGCGCTGGCCTTTTTTATTTATTTTTTAGGCTTTTTTCACTTTCGGCTACTGATAAACAGAACTTTCGTTAATGTTCCCACAGCATGGCTCTTTCAGCTCAACATTTGGGGAAGGAGGGGGGGGGGGGATCGAACCATAAGAAAAGCTCCCCTTAACAGGAGCTATGCAATTCTGACAGTTAAAGGGGGTCCGGGGAAATTCTCCCCCGGGAAAATTTTGAAAACTAGATACAATCTGGTGTATTTTGAGGCCTTAGGAGACGCTTTTGGGACTTTAAAAACTGTAGGGAAAAAAACGAAAACTTTAAATTTAAAAGCTTTTACTCATAAAAATAATCATAAAAATGCAGAAAAAGATTGGCTTTTCTATTTTATAATCCAGGGCTGGACCCCTCCCCCCTTCTCCCTCTTACTAACGCCCACGTGTTTGTCTTCTCAAACAACACTATACAAGCTCCCACCTCTTCCCAAAAGAATGCTTTGAGAGTTTGTAAAAAGAAAACTATCGGGTATTATTTTATCATAGCATAATTTATACGCATTTCACTATTATAAGGGGAAGAAACCTTGAATTTTTAAAATTTAAAGTTTTAAATTTCGACATTACAAAATCGCCCCATAACTTCCCGCTCCCTTCAATACAGTTTATACAAATAAATAAGCCTATTAATCGGTTTTAATCATTAGCAAAATGGCTGATCAATGATAAAATCGGAGTGCCGAACTAGGATTTTAATTATCTTCCAAAAGTTAAATTTTCTTTATCAAATATTTTTTCTGTTCCTTTCTTTCTTATTCTTTTACTTATTTTATTTACTTATCTTTTTTTTATTTATTTAATTTTTTTTTGTGCATCACAGTTGAATTTGCTGCCCCCCCCCCCCCAGAAATACCGCCAGGGGCATGGGCCCCGGCTTGCCCCACCCTAGAACCGGCACTGACGCCCACTGTATATCGTAAATAATTTTTCATTAATTTTAACTTTGAAAAAGATCTCACAGCTGTTGCTACGGGCATTGGCTGTGTAAAAATTACTCTAATTGCAGAGAAAAAAAAATTCGATCAAGTTGTGACAAATTATTTTTATATAAGAACTGTGCTGTTTCCAATATTGAATAGTTGACTGGCAAAACTCGACGGCAAATTACGAGTTCGTCAAGAAAGTTCACTCTCAATATCATCTTTTAAGCCTGACCTGCAATATGATAACAATTTTTAAGCTCTATCTTTGATAAATTCTTAATATTATTTGAACTACATAGAAAGTCAAATGTTTCTTCATTGGCATGGAAATTTTTCAATCTCTTCTCGAAAGATGTCATAGCATTATCGATTAATACTACGGAAAACTTAATCCGAAAATTATCTTCAGAAGACTAAAGATTCGTCATCAATTCCTTCATACTGAAATTGTCTTGGTTTTCGAGCTACACGCCGAATCTCAAATTCATCAAAGCATACATTTTGTAGTGGAATATGAGAAAATCAGAATTTGCACTTTGAACCACTTGTATTTTTTGAATGAAAAGACATATTTTGAGGTACTCATACAGACGCCTTGAAACCTTTTAAAACTTAGATAGGGTTTTTTGCTGTTTAAGTTTCATTTTTTGTGTTTACTTAATTTTATTATTTTTATTTTTTCGCCCCGAAAAATTTAATCAGTGTGGCCTTAAGCGGGGGGGGGGGGGCTCTTATTGGGAGAAATCGGTCCATCGGCTTAAGATTGGCCTTATAACACACCGCGACTGGAAATGAAATTTCGATTCCTGTTTTCAAAACATTCATTTACTACCAATAGAATCTAGACACAGCCTAACGGGCGTGGGTTTGTGCGGATGTTTTTTTTTTCATTGGTTTATTTTTTTATTTTCCTTTCTAAGCGGATCTTGGAAAATTATACAAAACTTTTCCGCAATGCTACCGCGATGCATTTCCTTAATAAATAATTTCAACTTGAACTTCAAATATTTATTATCTTTTTAATGGTGCAAACTGAAACCCCGGAAATTTTACTGACCTGTTTTGAATGGGTTACCGGAGTATCGGTGGCTCAACCAGAAGGAGGCCTAATGGGGGCCCGGGCCCCTCGCTCTGACAATGATGATTTGAAATCTTTTCAAAACTGTTCTTATTTACTCAAGAGCATAGATCTGGAGCGGATCAGTGGATCAGCGAGATTTTGCTTGGAAACTGAAATGGAGCAGGAGCAAAGAAGCTTATTGTACTCCACTGGTCGATTTTTTTTAAAAAAATTATTTTAAATTTTTAATTAGACAATAAAATTAATTAACTTAAAAAAAAGGAGATAAATAACACAATCTGTTTAATTTGTTTGGAGCACGGCGCAGCGCGTACCTGGAGTGGTGCCGGATCTAATATTTATAAGTTGGAGCGGAGTGACTCAAAAAAAGTGGGCTGCTCCAGATCCCTGATCAGCGGCCCTCCTCCTCCCAAGGTCGTATCCAGGGAGGGTGCACCCCGGTCCGCCATTCCCCCCCCCCCCCCCCGAAATCTACAATTTTTTCCGCAATTTAGCGTATATTCCTCCCTGAAACTTTCCTCAACAAAAGTGTTTTAAAGTCTGCCCCCCCCCCCCAGAAAAAAATTTCTGGCTACGGCCTTGCGCTCCTCCTATCCAGTTCAATGACTTTCCGTGTACTGTATTCTCAATATCCCTTTGCCTAACAAACATATACCGAATAACCGGCTCTAATTTTTGAAGCCTGTAAATTCTGTACATATTTTTAATACCAAAACCGCACAGCCCACAGCTTGCAAATACGTAGTAAGTTCGTAATTTAGATACGTTTTCCAATCATGCTAGTTAACTAAGTTTTAATAATCAAATTTCGCATGCCGGATGACCGGATATTTCGTGCAATGGCAGAATCAGATTCCAGTTATTTAAAAATTTGTCGGATATCAGGAATCCGGTTCATACAGCAAATAATTATCTTCCGGAAAAAAAAAATCCTCAAATTCTGATGGCGCAACTTGCACTATGATCCTCCCTCCCCCCTCCCCCCGCAGGCACTACTATTCCTGCTCAAGAGAAGTTATGGAAGCGTGTTGGTAAAAACAAAGTTATTTTATTCAATAAAGCTGTAAATTGTAGGCAAGGGAAGGGGCGGAGGGATTTTAATTCCTTTAAAATATGAGAATTTTTAAGGGGTTGCAGATTATTACTCTCAGAATTTTACGTTATTTTCCCTTCTTTTTCGCCTTTCCTCAACTACAATAAAAACTTCCATGTGAGGAAAGTTAGGTACAACTCCCCTCCCCCCCCCCAAACAAAAACAGGGATCTGGGGCGGAGCGTAGAGCAGGAGCACGGAGCAGTGAAGTAACGAAATTTTGCTCCAACTTGGAGCGTAGTTTTTTTCACTTTTTACTTTTTTTATTACATTAAAAAAATAATAACTTTTAAAAAAATGATAAAAAATATTATCTATTAAAATTACTCGGAGCAAGAAGCAAAGAAACTCAAAATCCCTGCTAAAACTTTTTTGGTAGCGCCAGGCATTTGGACTCGCATCAAACGAAACAGACTAAAAAAAAAAAAAAAAAAATAGAAAATTAAAGTAACATCGAGGAAAAAAAAGAAAAAAAACCTATGTGATAAGAAGTGCACGCTTGTGCCCATCCGCGAACCTATCACCCCTTTCTGAAGTGGAACCGCGCGACCTTGATAGGTCTGCGAAACGAAAATGAGCAGTATATCTACTTGTTTTAAACAAAAAAAAAAAAATGTATATATATACAAATGAAGGCCCTTTTTTAGCAAAGCGTTAGCGTTTTCAGAGCCTCCTATACCAAGTATAGGGGGCTCTGGCGTTTTATACGCACACACACACACACATATATATATATATTCGATTTAACGATAGCCTTTGAAAGTCCATTAACAGTCGTTAAATTGAGGTTATACTGCAACTGAAGCCTCACAATCAAACAAATAATTACCACCAAGAAAAGGAATACGTACTCTTTAGCCTTGATGTCAAATAACTCGACGAAGGACGACGCAGGCTACAATTTGGCTTTTCTAATTAGCCGCTGTCGACAAGTCGGAACCTATTAACGAAATTGTGCAGACGTTATAAAGTATGCTTTACATTTTACAATATCCCTAAATTATAGTCAGTCCTCGCTTTTGAAACTCTTAATACAGGCAAGTCGACGTTTGTTAAATTTTTTGGAGGGACAGGGCTTTAGGCGAGGTTTTCTAAACGCTTAGCACGTGCATCGCCGTGTGGATACCGCTAGTGAAAGTATAAATTGTCATCTGGCCTGCATAAGTTTCATTTGCGTATAAAATGGCGATATTAAAGAACGAATGATTGGAATGATAAATTTCTGCTCTTTCCAAAGAAACTTATTCAAGCCTAGTGATTAAAGCGTTAAAAATGCATAGTTTAAGAATGCATAGCCGTGTTTTCTGCTCTAAAAACTGTTTCAAAAGATCGGAAACTTCTGCAATTATCGGATTAATGTTCAGAACAATTCTACGAAGCAAGCAGTGTAATGCTTGAAGGAGGGTCTTCTTATGCCGAATCTAGGTTTCCGTCAAATGGTGGAAAAGAGGTCATTAATTAAAAAGTGCAAAGCAATTGAAAGGTTCACTGGAAAAACGACCTAAGTCACATACTACTTTTTGAAATTCAATAATTTTATAACATAAATGTTAATTTTAACTATGCCAGCCTACTTTTCCGTAACACCCAAATGCATAATACATAATTTATAATACAACATCAAGCAAAGTTCAAAAAGTAGTATGTGACTTAGATCGTTTTTCCAGTCGACCCTTCATTTGATTGCTGGATGGAAAGCGATTTTCTTAGTTTTTTGTTCAGTATCTATTGACGAGTTTTAGTGATATCAATTTAAAAAATGTTGTAAACAGTTTATTTTTAGTTATGTTCCCTTTTCTTTTGTCAGCCGCTCCTCATTTATAATTGTAAATATCATATTGTTATAGATATCAGATGGTCTTGGTTTAGTAAATTATTACGTAATAAATATAAAACTCATTGTGAAAAAATGTTTGTTGCCACTAAACAGTAATAGCAAAAGCAATTATAATAAGAGTTTGTGTGAAGGCTTTTCTGAAACAATGAAATGAAAAATGAGATTAGTGTATGGAAGCGAACGTTTAATTTTTATGCAACTGCTTCTCAATTTAGAACGACATCGACCAAAGTACAAGCCGCTATATTTATCAGCGCCATTGGCCCTGCAGCAACAATGATGTACAATAGGTTTGCTTTAAGTGAGGATGATCAGAATAAACTCGACGCTATTATCGCCAAATTTGATGAATAATTATATAATTACATTAAAGGGGCCGTTCATAAATGACGTCACTCTTTTTTCCCGTATATTTGACCCCCTCCCCCTCTTTGTCACAACCTGTCACACTTCAGCGGACCCCCTCCCCCCCCCCCTTTGTCACGCGTCACGCTATGTTGTATAATGCATGATGTCACACTTCTTGCTACCCCCTCCCCTCCCCTTGTCACACTTTGTCACAATTTCACAAACCCCCTCCCCTCTCGAAGCGTGACATTATTTATGAATGGTCCCTAATGGCATAGCGTTTTCAATGCTAAATTTAGTTATTATTTTCGAATTTCGACGGTTGGGCGAACCCTAGCGTTATTTCATAAGTACAGAACAAGGAAGTCATGTGGTGTAGTATATACAGTAAAACCCCGTTAAAACGTGGGTGTCGGGGACATGTTTGGCACCCGAGTTATAACATAATCGCGATATAATGAAACTGGATTCACGACATATACCCACTCCTGTTGCACCACTTTTAACTTTATCAATTATTACTCATAACTTTTCTTCTATTGGATAATTATTTCTCTTCTTGTTTGCTGCCATTTTGTTCGCTGTAATGTAATTGCTGTGCAAGAAGCACACTTCTCAACTCAGCAGTTAGTCTATCGGGTAATAGTTCATTCAGACTTAAGTTTTCTGCTCTTTGAGACTCCTAAGCTATATCAACCACAAGAAAAACAATTGTGTTCTGAGAAATTGTGGGCTTAAAAATCCTGTTATCAACATGAGATTATGAAGGGGGAGAGATTCTAAGAAAAAAAAAGTAGATTTTTGTGAAAGGGGAGGAACGCACTTTTCAAAGAAACAATGTTTTAAGCCTTTATACACTCTTAAGGACTGGAGAATATGTTTACTTTCCAAAAATGTCGAAGAATCTGGAATACAAAGGGTGGTTTAATGATAAAGGGTGGTTTAAATGTCGGGGGACATGATAGCAACCGCGTTATACCCGATTCCGCGGTATACTGAGGCGCGGTATTATGGGGTTTTACTCTATTAGATATTTTACTTTATGAATATGTTTGTCACTTGTGACATATTAGTGTGTCCCAATAGATCCAAAAGGAATGGGATAATCTCTGGGTAGCATAGCTTTTACTTAATTGTTTCCCCACTTCGGTTATTCTGCTCGATCATGTACGCGAATGCTTTTCCGCAACAACACTACCTTTGAGGAGTAAACCGTTTTACAGTATTGGCTACATTAGGGGTCATTCCTAAATGATGTCCCGCTTCGAGGGGGACGGGGCTCAAAATAGTGTGACAGTTTGTGACAGTGGGAAGGGTAACAAGAAGTATGACATCACACGTTTTGGTTCCTAATAGAAACATTTAAACTCGGCAAAATTAATTTTTTTTTATTTCCATAATTTGATTTTAAAGTTTCATTGATTTCATTTGGTATCGAAAACACCGATGATGATTAAGATTTAAAGTTGTTTCTAGTTAAAAGCTTAAAAGGAAATCGTAAGCAGTAGCACATTTAAGATAAAATAGCAGGTCAACTTTTTCAATGGTGCGGTTCATTTTCTCAGAATTCGAACAATTAATATTTTATACTATTATATACTAATTACCTTTTTTGCTGTAAACTTTCTCATTTTATACAAATTAAGTACACATATAATCATTATTAAAAGTTCAAAAATAGCATTAGAAATTAAATATAAGGTTAATGACCCTGTAGTGGACGCAGTTAAGAAAATGTTCGTACTCTTTTACATGGCAAAATTTTTTATGGATTTTACATGACTAAGGGACCCTTCATAAATGATGTCACGCTTTTCTCCCATATCTTTTCCCCAAATCCCTCACCTTCTTATGGATTGGCTTTAGTAAAGAGCAGCAAGTATGACCGTTGTGGAGGCAGCTGTTAAATATGATGATCCATGTACTTGCATAGATGCTCCACGCCAACTTTAGTTCTATTAACCAGCACTAGGAATCGTTCGGTATAGGTTTTTGATCATTTCATTCAAGTTTAATGTTACATTCGCTTAGTTTAGGAGTTTAAAGATGTCCACTACCGGTAGGGCCGTGGTAGCCTAGTGGTTAGCACGTCGGACTTCCACCTGGAAGGTCGCGCGTTCGAAACCCACTGAAGACCACCATGTATACTTGGGGATATGTGCATGTAAAATCCGTAGACCCCACTACCTCTCCCCGTGCGTAAGCAATCCTAAGGCCTCGGCTAACAGGTAGGGGTCTGGTGGAGAAAAGTGTCCACTACCGGGTCTTTTACTTTATATCGTAGTTCTTTGTTTCTGAACTGCAACAGTGCAAGTACACATGCTAGCGTGACATGTAACAAAGAGGGGGGGTGGGTAAAGGGGTATATTGCAGTGTGACATTTCGTGACAAAGGGAGGCCGGGGGTCAAATATACTGAAAAAAGCGTGAAATCTTTTATGAACGGTCTCTTGGTAGTTAAAGCAGAGAGAAAAATTCTTTCGAGGAGACGAAGGGAGCGGTCTTAGTGAGCGTAAACGATGCCCGGTGTACCACTTAAGGTACAATCATACCGAAACGAACTAAGCGTGTACAGTACTTAATTTCTGATGTATAACCATGACTTTCAGATAAGTAGATCTCATTCGTTTAACTTTTTAAATAGTTATAATTTTGTTGAATTTTGTTATATAATTAATGTTTGTCTTTCTTGAAGAATTCCCTTGGTGCCCTAAACACGGGCTTTTTTTGCTTTCTGGTTAATCCACCACTGATCGTTCATAAACATTGCGATCTTAAAAACATGCTGAGTTTCTTACCAAAAAGGTTTTTTATTCTCTTTATAGATAGCGAACTTCATCTGATGCAATTGGTACCAGAATAATAAAATGATGCTTTCAAACAGGTATGTGGTGAATATTTATTGCATTACACTTTTAACAAGTAGCTCCGTCTAAAGCTGTATGAGCCCACTTTCCCGTATACACCACTATCAAATTCATAATCTAGCTCTCTCTTGCTCGTTTAGCTTTAGTTCTTAATTACTTCAAATATACCTTTTTCAACGGATAATACATATTCATTAACTCACTCATTCATGTGTTTAACCGCTCATTTATTCATTTTTTCATTTATTCACTCCTTTTTTCACTTATTCATTCATTTATTTATTTATTCATTCATTAACTCACTCATTCATGTGTTTAACCGCTCATTTATTTATTTTTTTATTTATTCACTCCTTTTTTCACTTATTCATTCATTTATTTATTCATTAACTCACTCCTTCATGTGCTTAACCGCTCATTTATTCATTTTTTCATTTATTCACTCCTTTTTTCACTTATTCATTTATTTATTTATTCATTCATTAACTCACTCATTCATGTGTTTAACCGCTCATTTATTCATTTTTTCATTTATTCACTCCCTTTTTCACTTATTCATTCATTTATTTATTTATTCATTCATTAACTCACTCATTCATGTGTTTAACCTGTTCATTCATTAACTCACTCATTCATGTGTTTAACAGCTCATTTATTCATTTCTTCATTTAGTCACTCCTTTTTTCACTTATTCATTCATTTGTTTATTTATTCATTACATCACTCATTCATGTGTTTAACCGCTCATTTGTTCATTTTTTCATTTATTCACTCCTTTTTTCACTTATTCATTCATTTATTTATTCATTAACTCACTCATTCATGTGTTTAACCGCTCATTTATTCATTTTTTCATTTATTCACTCCTTTTTTCACTTATTCATTCATTTATTTATTTATTTATTCATTCATTAACTCACTCATTCATGTGTTTAACCTGTTCATTCATTAACTCACTCATTCATGTGTTTAACAGCTCATTTATTCATTTTTTCATTTATTCACTCCTTTTTTCACTTATTTATTTATTTATTTATTTATTCATTCATTAACTCACTCATTCATGTGTTTAACCGCTCATTTATTCATTTTTTCATTTATTCACTCCTTTTTTCACTTATTCATTCATTTATTTATTTATTCATTCATTAACTCACTCATTCATGTGTTTAACCGCTCATTTATTCATTTTTTCATTTATTCACTCCTTTTTTCACTTATTCATTCATTTATTTATTTATTTATTCATTCATTAACTCACTCATTCATGTGTTTAACCTGTTCATTCATTAACTCACTCATTCATGTGTTTAACCGCTCATTTATTCATTTTTTCATTTATTCACTCCTTTTTTCACTTATTCATTCATTTATTTATTCATTCATTAACTCACTCATTCATGTGTTTAACCGCTCATTTATTCATTTTTTCATTTATTCACTCCTCTTTTCACTTATTCATTCATTCATTCATTCATTCAGAAACATCCTTAAAAATTTGGAGCAAAAAATTTCGTAGGAAAAAAGGCTCCTTCAGTTCTAGTTGAACGTCAACAGGGTGGCGTAGTGGTAAGGTGCAGCCTCGTACGGCCAACATCGCAGGTTCAAACCCGGCTCAAGTCGGTGGATTTCCAAGATTCAGAAAATCGTCTGCGCCCATGCCGTATGATTATGCGGCATGTAAAAGATCCCTTGAGTATCCGATTGGCTGTATCCTGTTATCTGTATCCTGTCGGGTAAATTAAAATTCCTAGTGCAGTTTCGCATCGTTCAGAGCTCCGGTGCTGCCATCTAGGGGGAAACTGAGCGTCAAAATTCTGAAGTGGCAATGACATCAGCCGATAGTGGTGCTACTTCAAAGAAGGGATGTTGGTTTCCGGGGAATGCACTAGGTCTGCAAAGGGTTTGTGACTATACTCATCCCCATTAGAAAGTATCTGTTTTCTAAAAATGATAATTTACTACCAATCTACTCTAGGAAAAACAGAACATGAAATGCATTTTCTTGAAAGTAAGGCAATGTTAACTTAATAAAAGTAGACTGACCAGTCTTATTTTTATTCAACTTCTGCGTAACCAGATTAAAATCATCTGCAAAAGTTTCATTAAGTTTACTTAAGTTTTCATATTCATAAAATATTACTATAATACATTTTATTACATTGCTCATAAAATGCAATTTTACTAAAAATATAGTTTTGGACAGTTTCAGACACTTATGGACACAAGCAGGGTTTGGGACAGGACAGTAAAAACCATGGTTTTTACCGTAGGGTTCGAAACCTTGCCACCCCTGTACGAATCCATTCGAGTTTTAGGGAAGTTCGTTTTTGCAGGTGCAAATCCTAATCTTTGATTCTCTGTTAAAAGCGACTAACTTTATAAACTGTCAGATAGCATCAGTGCGCAAGAAATAAAGTATGCAAAACGAACTAAAACGAGAGCAGAAACGGCACATTCCTTATACCAGCAGTTCCTCCCTTGAACATGGATGGATTCTTTTTGGCACTCTGCCAGTCAGTACAGTGGAACCTTGCTATAGCGAACCCGGGATATAACGATCCCCCGGTTGTAACGAAATCTTCAAATGGCCCCAACTGAAACCTTATGTCATTAATGCATTTTCAAACGTTTATAACGATCACCAATCGTTAGGAAATCGGCTATAACGATCCGAAATTTAAGGTCTTATATACGATTTATCTTAGCAACATTCCTTCCCATTTGTGTTCTAGTCTAGTCAAACACTGTCTTTTACAATGGTGTATATAAAATCCAAACGTTTACAGCCGATAATATCATCTTTTTTCCATACTATGGATAAATAATTAGGTACATTTTTGTATTTGTTTTTTTATTGTTAAAAACCTCATTTAAAGTTAATATTTTACTCCTCTGGCCTGATAATTGTTAGAAATATGTTTATTATATAGAAGTATCTTAGTGAGTTAACACTTTTTTTGCAAAATCGGATGTAGTGAACTCTCGGTCATAGGGATGTTCGAAGTAGGTTCGCTGAGGGTTCGTTATAGCGGGGTTTGACTGTATATGGCAGTGGAGTTTCATTTGAATAAAACTTCAATGTTTCGTTTCATACATTATTCTCGTTTTTCATTCCATTGTTTCAGAGAAGCCTTCACTCAAACTCTTATTATAATTGCTTTTAATATGACTGATGAATGGCAACAAACTCTTTTTGACAATGAGTTCTATATTTATTACCAAATAAATTACTCAACCACGACATGTTGCCATCTGCTATCTAGAACAATATAACATTACAATTGAATCGTTTATTTCAAAAAGGCAACAACTCTTACAGGGTTCCCACTCTTTTTTATAACTAATAAAATAATTTAAAAAAAAAAAAAAAAACCGACTTCAAGTTATAAATTGCGCTAAAAAGTGAAAAAAAAATTAATTTTTTAAACAACATCGATGTGACTTTTAAGCATAGTTTTTTTGCTACTAAGAGGTCCTTCAATGGATGTCAAATGGGTGCTGTGTATGCTGGTGCCATCTGTTATCAAGTAAACAAACATGAAACCCGTCTCTTTTTATTGTGTAGCAAATTGGAGTGTTTTGGCTGCGTCTGTGTGTTAAACTCATTCAGTCGTTAGGCTCTACACATTCATTTATATTGTGAATGTGTAGAGTCTAATCAACCAACAGTAACTCTATTTTAAGTAATGGAACTGTGTCGTATTGTATTTTAATGCTATGTAAAGTAATAATAATAAAATAATTTTTATTAAAAAATAGAACCGACTTCAGACTATAAATTGCGCTAAAAAGTGAAAAATAAATTAATTTTTTAAACAACATCGATGGGACTTTTAAACATAGTTTTAGAAGTCGGTGCAATATTAGGGTAGATAAAATCTTTTGTAATCATGAATAAAATACAAATATATGTATTTTCCCAGAATTAGCAACAGTTCCAATATGAAGTAGCAAATGGTGTAATGGTAATTAGACTTATAATTTTGCACCGACTTCTAAAACTATGTTTAAAAGTCACATCGATGTTGTTTAAAAAATTAATTTATTTTTCACTTTCTAGCGCAATTTATAACTTGAAGTCGGTTCTATTTTTTTATAAAAATTATTTTATTTTATTCTTTTTAGTGTAAATACATTTTCTACATAAATACTCTATTTAAAAAAATCCATATCAAAGGGCAAACCCTCTTTGAATGAATGGCACTAAAACTAATCATTTGTATGAAAACCTCCGTTTTGAAGTCGGTTTTAGCAAACAAACTGATTGGATTTAATTTTTGCCTCAGAGAAGCCTTCAGTCAAACTTTTGCTGTAATTGCTTTTAATATTATAGCACAATGGCAACAAACACTTTCTAAACAATGACTTTTATTAATGGTTTTCCCAACAAAGAAAAATCAAGCAAAGCCTTTCCAATTCAAATAAAAAATACATATTTTTCACTCGTAACGTTTTTTCTAAAATACAAATGTAGTCAAATTGAGTTTCAATATTTGAGTTAGACGACCCTCTATCGATTAAAGAAAAAATCATCAAAATCGGTTCATTTAGTCAAAAGTTATGGATGAAAAAAAAAAAAAAAAAAAAAACTACATTTCTGCCCATAACTTTTTTTCTAATTATCGAATATGGTCAAACGAAGGTACGGGACCTATGGGAAACCACCCTCAATTGATTGAAAAAAGAATCATGAAAATCTCTTCATCCGGTGCGAAGTTATGAGTGGACAAACAAAAAAAAAAAAAACGACATAGATACAATATGAATGTATAACCTCCTTCCTTTGTGAAGTCGGTTAAAAAAAAGCACTTTCTAAGACTTTTCAAAGTCATTTTCTAAGACTTTGAATAAATTATTGTGGAGCACACACAATACAATTTAATGGATGAAAATCCATTTCGATCAAGTTGAATGTTCTTTACAGATAAGTTAAATTTAAAATTTTAATATATAAGTGTATCTTCCCAAAAATTATACATAAAAACATAAACCCAATCTCACTTTCACAAATATGCATATTGTGTATACACTATACATATAAGTAATGTGTAAAGAAATAAAGAAATATTAGAATAGAGATATCAAGAAAAATGGAAACTTACCACAATCTTCAAGGTTTAAACACTAAAAAATCTTAACTTAATACTTAATGATATTACTTGAATGCAAGGCTTATTTTGTTTGTACTCATGTTTTTTTAATTTTATTTTATTTTAATTATCAAAAAATATTTAAGAAACAGAACAAATATTTGCATGAGAGTCATTCCTTGGTGACCATCTTATTGTTAAATTTTTTTCTGAAATGGATCTAAATTGTTATAATAATAAAGTAAAATAACAGTACCTTCAAATGTTGTCACGCATTAGAAGCTCGGGGGGAGAATTAAAAAATGTGACTGATGTTACTTTTGCCAGTCACCAGTTAGCTTTTTAAATCCCCTTAAAATCCTTTAAATCCCCCCGCGTAAAATCTTATGCCAAAAAAAAAAAGTGGGGGCACCATTATTATAACTCTATTATAATAATTTCGATCAATTTCAGAAAAAAGGCAATTTTAAAAGTTAGAAACAAATTAAATTTTAATGTAAGTGGAATTACCCATGAACTTGAACTTTTTGGTCCAAGGTTACAAAAAAAAAAAAAAAAAAAAATGCATTTATATGAAAAAAAAAAAGTGGTGAGTGTTAGTTAAAAATTTTCTAAATGAATAAATAGTCAATTAAAAGTACATCAAAAGCTTTGCAGATAATACTTAAAAACATTTACATTTAAATTAACTTCTTTTTCAGAAATCTTAATGTCTAATTCTTTAATATCAGATGCTTTTTCTTTGATATCCTTATGAATTGGCTTTCATAAAAGGTGAAATGTTTTTGGATGACTCAGCCTTATTACACAGTTCTTCTGCTGAATTTTCCATAACTGTGACATCAGTTTGAAGAAAAGCTTATTTTAATTTTGAATAATTTAATTCTTTTTTTCTTTTGTTATTGTGATCAGAATTTTTTTCCTTTCCATTTTTTTATTTTTTATTTTTGCTCTTCCAAATGGAGCATATATTTTTGCTTTGAAGAAGAGACAAACTTTCGGGTAATTTCCATATCAAATCATCCAGTCACAAATGAAAATGAAACCCATGGTCTCGGATTCTTATGATTTTTTTTTTTAGTTCTTCATTTTACCATCACGATTACACCTGTAATTTTTTTTGTTGCTATCTTTAATACTTTTTGAGACATAAATTTTCTAAAACGTGTTTAAAGAGAAGTCATCGCTTTACAGGCAAATTTTGTGCTAGCGACATAGTTCAAGCAGAAAATTCATAACTTTCCCAATTTTCATGATATCACAAAAAAAAAAAAAAATCACTAAAATGTTCAGAATAACTTATAGAATTAGACAAAAATGCATTTAAACAAATACGTATTAAATGGTGCAGTTAGTATTAGCCCAAACTTGGATTTCATAAACATTTTGAAGAAAAAATATGAAATTTTAAAACAGCAATAAAACTAAAAGGCACTACAGTAATCAAAATATATTTTTAAAATAATCCTCTAAGTATAAACTAAAAGGTTCTGAAATAAAATTGGTGTCTTTTTTACTGCCAATATATTAAATTTCACAGTAAACAATTTAAAAGTAGGTACAAAATAGCTTTCAACAACATTACAAGTTTTCGCTTCTTATTGCAAAATACTAATTGCTTTAAAATCATAAAATACAGACAATAGAATTCAAAATAAGATTATTTACAAGAAATAAGTTCGTAATTTAATGTTTATAAAGTTTAAAAAAAAAGCAACATAAAATTGAGGAAAAAAAAGAAGTCACTGAACGTGATGTTTTTAAAGTATCTAAACACAATGCAGGCTCATTTCTCATTTACAACCTGTGACATACCAAATGACCAAAAGTAACTTATTTTGAAAATGAAACTCTTTAAAAAAAAATATCTGTGAGACAATACCTTTTTTTTTTTTTTGTTCTTGAGTCTATTTTAAAATGTTTTTGCACTGAAGATCGATTGAAGCAATCTCCTTTTGCAGAACATAATACATTCTACCTGGTGCTAATAATAACTGCATTTAATAGGTATTTGTTTAAATGCATTTTTGTCTAACTCTGTAAGTTATTCTGAACATTTCAGTGAAAACATTTTTGTAATATCATGAAAATTAGCAAAGTTATGAATTTCTTGCTTGAACTACGTCGCTAGCACAAAATTTGTCCTTAAAGCGAAGACGTCTCTTTAAACACATTTTAGAAAATTAGTATCTCAAAAAGTATTAAAGATAGCAACAAAAATATTTACAGGGATAATCGCGATAGTAAAATGAACAAATAAAAAAAAATCATAAAAATATGAGACCATGGTTTTCATACCCTGGATGAGGTGGTATGGATTGGCTCTTTCTCATTTCTTTCGTAATGATAGTTTCATGAATTTCATTACAATTATTGGCATTCTCAAAATGAGCCTCTGAGCAATATAAGATTATTCTTTCAAATTTTCCACTTCTAACGACTTATTTACACTAAAGCCACGTTCTACAGTCCCTTCACTGTGTGATAAAATCAACAAAATTCTTAATAACCCTCCATAATTTCTCACTTTCTGAATCTTTGTTTAAAAAATTACATAAAAAACTGATCAGAAATTGCATTAAAAAATACGGTAATTTAAAAATACTCTCCTATTTAAAAAAAAGCACTTCTAAGCACCTTTGATTGAAAATAAGTACTTCTAAGGGCTTTTAGAAACGAAAGGTTAAATTAAGCACTTAAAAACAAATTCTTTTTTAGGAGATAGGAAAAAAATGGCTCATGAAAAGTTGGAAAACCTTTATGGGTCCGATCTTTTACTTTTTTATTTTTAGTAGGTAATAGCAATGCAATATTGGTAAATTAAAATGATTTTAAATTAATTAATGCCATTCGAATTAATAAATTAATGTTGAGAGTTCTTTCTTTTTCAAAACAGAGATGTTACCTTTTCGAAATAAAATATTCAATTATAAATGAAGCTTGCCTGACAAAAGAAAAGGTGAAATAATTAACTAATAGTAAACTGTTTCGAAATTTTCTTAATTGATATCACTAAAACTCAATAACTATTAAATAAAAAAACAAAAAAAAAAAAAAAAGTTAAGAAAATCGGTTGAAAAACAGAAGAATGGTTCTTAACAGTTTTGTCTTTGCCTATTTTATATATATATATATTTTACCGAATCGTCACATATATTAATGATGGCATCACTTCTTTTATAGGTATTCAGCTCTTGTGTGCCGTTGAATGTTCTGGAAATCACCTAATATGGATTATGGCTGTTTGTTGGACCCCGAAGTCTTATTGGACATAAAAGTTTTTGTTATGATTTGGATATGTAGTGATATTCCATTCATCAGCTGATGTCTGCAGTAAATGAAACTGAACATTGAATGGTGCGAAACTTCCTTATCGGCTCCAAGGGCTAGGTGGACAGCAGAGGCCCTTTCGTTAAACATGGTTTGATAGTCATGTTAAATAAGTTGCAGGCGCTACTAATGATGGTTTCGTTGTAAAACGGAGAGCAAGTTCAAATTTTCTCCGTGATATTGTTCGAATTGTGTTGAAAACATTTGTAATTAACCCTTTATCTACTGACGGTAGTTATAAGTAACACTCCTTTTAAAATTCCATCGAGTAGCCATTTTTACGAATATTCTGACGGATGCAGAAATACTCTTTTAATTCCATCCCTTAAAAATTGCATCCAGTTGCTATTTTTACGAATATTCTGATGAATATATTACGAATACTTTACTGGATTCGTCTTTTTATTCCATCCCTTTAAAATTTCATCCAGTAGCCATTTTTACGAATATTCTAACGGTACCCTGCAGGAATACTCATTTAATTCTACTTTTTTAGGTCACATTTCAGCAAGGTTTCGATAAAGAGTATTTTAGCGAGGAAAGAGGATAATTTTGAAATCCTTGTTGTTTTGAATTGGCCATTTTGTGCAGACTGCTGCACCTTTCCGGTTTTTACTCCGGAGAAATGGTAAAATTCCAGAATAGTTTTCTCTGACTTTTCCCAGTGCGATAGTTAAAAATTCAGAAACAAATCGACCAGATATTCTAAGTGAACGATGTATGTAATTAAATTCACAGTTGAATTACTCTGTGGTATCCATTAGCTGTAATGTATTAAATTTCTGTAGGCTATTTTATTTAAGTGAGTCTTTTAATATTCAGCGTAGTTAACCGAAAAAAAAAACCTATTACGTGAAAAAAAAAATGCCGGATCATAATGTAGTTGATAAAGGGTTAAGAGAATTTTTCAAAACTCGATGTAAAAGTATATTGTGATCTGTTAACATTCTACTGTATATACTTGAGAATGTAAGTTATGTACTTTTTAAATAAAAATAACGGCGCCAGCGTGAGAAGTAAGGTAAGGGAATGGGGGTAAAGTATCCCTTTCCCTCATCTAGTAAAAGGTAAGTAAATTTTAACTTTACTGCTTGGAAAATAATTCTAACAAACGATTATTGCTGAAATATTTAACTTATTTATAAATCGGCAGTTTAAAACCGGAAAGAGATATTTATTAAATACATATATAATATATATCGAGCTCCCGCCTTCTGATTAAAAATATATAGATGCGTATATCAAACTCCCGCCCCCTGCTCGCTATCACTCACCAACCCCCACAATTGCTACTCAGCTCGTTCAGATCGCTTTGGGCGTCCGAGCGTGACTCGCTCGCTCATTACAACTAAACTATTTTACAGTAGCTTTAAGGAAAGAATCTAATCGCTGTCAGAAATAAAGTTTTACGTTGCACAATTCTTTGGAATAAAAAAAAAGGTAACTTACAGTCAGGGGAAAAACTAAGACTCTCCTTCGTATTTGTATAATATTTACATTCATTTTATCAGGAATAATGTACACTCTATAAAATTCGGTCATTAGAAATTTGTTAAGGGGTAGTCTTTTTTTTTTAACCCTTTTTATGAGCCACTTAAAAATTTTGAATGACAACCTCCCTGTTTTATGACAATATTTCTATTCAGCATCAATATTTTAACTTCGTACCAATTTTCGTGCAATTTCGTACAGTTGTTGCATCAGAACTAAATTGCGGAAAACGAGTCTCGTATTGTTAAAAGGTTTTCAGATATTTTTGCATATAATATCTGAACAACCACGTGTATGGCGAAGGTTGTTTTTTACAACAGATTTTGAGGTAACCCAACTAGTATAAAACCGTAATTTTCACGGTCGGAAATTTTAATTTAATATTTTTTTTTAAATTACGGTCTGAAACATATTTTCATGAAAAATCAATCTAGTGGAGCTTTCATACGGGTATGAATAATTTCAGCTCGAAATACATATTTAATTTTCATGCTCTGCGTAAAAATAGATTGTGTTGGCGCTTAAGGGGTTGTATACCACTGCTGAAAAATAAAATTTTACCTGCTATATAAAAATGAGGAATCTAAACAAAACCACAGTAATTCGCAATCAATGCAGTTCTTACCTCCTTAAAATCCATAAATGCTTCTTCATAAATTTCATCCTGCAAATTGGAATTCTGAAACTACAGGTGATCGCGTATTCAATATCTCCGGATATAATGGTCCGATTTTACCCAAATTTGGTATTTAGGCAAATTTGTGCAAGCTGAATCCAATTCTGTTCTCAAAACTATAAACTTTTATTTAAGTTCGGGAGTTAGTGTTCATTTTAACATGTATATACGTCCTGTATCAGAAATTTTCTTCAATACTTTAAAAGAAGTCGTTTATCGATGACGATTGACGTCATACTTGCGCTTCTAGAGTAATTTTGAATGTAACATTTTCTCCCCCCCCCCCCCCCCGACTGTACATCTATATTTCGGAAGGCTGTCGAGCTTAATTCCCTTTTTTCTTGTCTAAAGATATATCAGGGTTCGTACGCTTTTGGCAAAACCAAAAATAAGGACTTTCTAAGGACTTCTTAAGGACCTCACAAATTTTTCGAAATAGACAAATTGTTATGTTTTTTTTTTAAAGGAAGCATTATTGAAAGAGGAAATTTATTTAACATCGTATTTTTATTAGGAACACAACACAAATACTTTAATGGAGCTCTCTTTGACTTGTTGCTTTTCTAATGTCCAATACACTCAGGCAGTTAAATAATTATTGGAGCTAGTAATAAGAAACACACAACACAAGTATTAATCATATATAAGCAAATTATCATGATATGAAAAATTATCAAAAATGGTTAGTGCTGTAAAATACAAGTTAAATGAAAAACAATTTAAATAAAAAAAATGTTAAAGAAAACGCTGCACTTTGTCTTGAGAATTTGAGTTTAATTTAGTTTTTTTTTTTTTTCATTTTACTTAACTTATGTTGCCAGCATCTCAATTTAGGCCTATTTAAATTTTTATCTCTGCCATAAATAATTCTTCTTAATTATTTAGAAGAGCTTGCAAAAATTCAAAAAAAAACTTTTTCAACTTGAGAAAAATATTTCATTTTGGAAATAACATACAAATAAAAAATGGAGCTTATTCGCTTAAAACTTTGTACATTATCCTCAAATAGTAACTACCAAAGTTTAACTAAAATAAAGTTTCAAAAAATTGAACAATTTTTTGAAATAAAAAATAAAACGAGCAGACTACGGGCTGCAAGTACTAAAACAACTGTCAACTTTTTAAATAATTGATATAATTTACAGGATGCAAAAAGATAAAAGTCTCAAAAGCTACGTGCAATTTTCGGTGAAGCACATGCTAGATGTTAACAAGTTTCCGAAAAATAGGTTTTTACATTTTCGTATTACAAATTTGGAAAATTCATGTAAATTAATACATGTCTTTTTAAAAAGTTTCTTGAAACTTTTTCTTGTTTTGTACACAATCCCTTTAGATAAAAATACTTGTACATCAGCTTGAAAAATCGGAACGTTTGGCAAAAAATCGAGTTTTCGAAGTTCACAAATAAAAACAGAGAAACTAGCGGAAAACGGAGCATTTGGCAACTATGGTGTATCGCAGTGGTTCCCAACCTTTTTCCCCTTGCGAACCCCTTCTAAGATCCGAAAAAACATGGCGAACCCCCTTTTGTATTGTCGTAAGTAACAGGCAACAAACCGATAAAATTGCTAGTCCATTTATTTTAAATTTTGCACAATAGTTCACAAAAAAATGAAAATAACAACCGAGTTTAAATAAAAACAGTTACTTTTTTGTTAAAATACTTTTTGAATTATTAATAGGGCAATAAACATACGTGTTCGCAAAAAGTATCTTTAAAAATTATTTTCCTCATAGTGCAAGAAAGTTGTGGAATGGCATGAAAAATATATGTACAAAATTTAGCACCAACCATTAAATATCCCTCCCACTTTTGGGTTGAAATGTACAAAATTCGCAAAAGTTGGAATACAGCGAGTACAAAATTTAAAATTAATGAATAACTAAATCATCCAGTTCCACTTTGGGATTTATGTATCATATGAGAAATTAGCCGAAAGTAATGCAACTTTTACATTTTGGTAAATCTTTCATAATTTCGACACTTTCTTTGCGCTAGAGAGGAACTGGTAGGAGTAGCATACGTTCAAAATTTAAAATAAATCAATGATTATCTTTCGACACCACTTTGAGAATCAAATTTTCAAAATCGGGTAACAGTAGAAATAAGTACAATTCAAATTTTGCATGTGTGTTTCCTATGCATGTCCACAACTTTTGCGCATTATCGTAAAAACACTTTATTTAAAAAAAACAATTTTTATATTCCATGTCCTAAATGCGTACAAAAATTTATTATTTCGTTAAATCAAAAATTCCGCCATTGCAATATTATTTTCGTGAACCCCCTTTCTAACAAACACGAACCGCCTTTTGAGTCGTTAGTAACGGGTGACATGAAAAATAATTTTTGCACTCTTTTTGATAATTTTACGTATGTAAACTTATTATTTCGTTTTTTTTTTTTCTGTTACGTTGCCTTGAGAAACTCCGCCAATATAATTTTCGCGAACCCCCTTTCAGCACCCCGCGAACCCCTGGGGGTTCGCGAACCACCGGTTGGGAAACGCTGGTGTATAGGTTTACGATTCCTTCAATTTACTGCAAAATAAGAAATTTCACGAGATACAAATTTTGATTAACGCAGCAAATATCCATCACTTCCCACACAAAAAAACCCCACAGCGAACGTTCGCGAAGCCAAATTGGTCGATAAAAATTTACTAAATATTAAAACATTTCTTTAAAACAAATTTTCGATACGGGAATTTATTTGATCAAAACAAACAATGGGAGAACAAAGTGTTTAGCGAAAGATCAGCTGAAAAGCGATCGGGAGAGTTGGCAACTCGGCGCTTATTATAGTGTAAGACGCAAGAAAAATGATAATAAAATTAAATCAATCTTTTACCTTTAACAGTATAAATAAGTGATAATCATACATGCGATTGGTCAAACGCAAAAAAAGCTGAAAGTTTGTTTTTTTTTTGCCTACACATTAATTAAATGTATTTCTTTTATTGAGCTAGATGTCAACAATATGCTTCTTTGAATTATCCCCCCCCCCCTCTTAAAAAAAAGTTTCAAAAACAATATTTATTTACTGATTTCTTGGTAAGAGTTGCTCCTACTTGCTTTATTGATAATTGTTTAGAATGTAGACGATTTAGAAACAATTTTCATGCAAAAAATCATTTATTTACTTTGTAACTAAACTTAAATAGTATTGAATCCCAAATTTGAAATCCCGAAATTCGGCTCTTTTTCGAAGATTTCCGATTTTTGTTTATTTATTAATTTTTTTCCCCTCGAGTCCTTAAAAGTCCGTTTTTTAAATTTTTTCCTTTTCCTTTTCTCTTTTAAAAGCAAAATGAGAGAACATGTGTGATTTGTTTTTCTGTGGCAGTACTGAGCACCATTGCATTTTGTACAAATGCTTAGTGTTTTGATTCGACTTCTCTACTCATATTTTAATTTTTTTTTAAAGATGTAGCTCTATTTTCTTTTTCACACAATTGCAGGAAATAGCAAATTGGGAGCTGGCATGTGGGTGGGTACAAGTTCATTTTAACTGAATTGGGTGTTGTAGTGTGAAGCATTTTATCAAAATCCACGAACACTTGTTTTTTTTATTTTTTGAAAAGGTATAAGTAAATTGATGTGTTATATATTTTTACAAAAAAAAAGTGTTATAATTATTTATTTATCAGTTGAGAAAGCACTGTAATTTTAGTAAATATTGCGATGATGTTATGTAAATCGAAATTTTTGGTCCTGTGAATCCGCCGTTTTGGGTCTGTCCGAAAGCCGCGATAGTTCCAGACCCGAGCAAACCAAATTTGAGGTTCGATTAAGTAGTTGAAATGAAAGTAGTTTGATTCTTGTGAAGAATACAAAAGATAGCAAAACAAATAGAGCACATAGGTACCTTCTTATTTTAACAAAATAAAAATTAAGCACCTGTAATAAAAAATAAGGACTATTTAAGGACTTTTTAAGGCCTTAAAAATGAAAATGAACATTAAGGACTTTCTAAGGACCATTAAGGACCGTACGAACCCTGTATATACTTCGTGAACGGGATAGTTTCTCCTTTTATTATTTTTTACAAATACGAGTACCATTGTTCAGAGGAAAAAATGTGCATAGTGTAAACCTATCTGGTCTAAAACGCACAACCTCCTCGGTTCCCTAAATATACATAAATATGCTCGGTCGAAGCTAGTCTTAACGAAGTGGATGCATCTATAGTAGAATAAAATAGAAAACACACTATAACTAAATGAAATTAAGTATAATTGGTAAACTGTACTTCAGAAAATGTAGGAATAATTCCGTTAGTAGGTCAGTAAAATTAACTGCCACTAGTTGCGTAATTTTTTATGCAAAATGCGTCTGTATGCTAGATTGCAATTACATGTTATTTATTTTTTAGTTCAACCCGAGTGGAAAAAAATTTAACATCGCAGTAGACCTAACATATGGAAATTTCGGTAACAGGGCCATTTATGGCTTGTAATATAATCGGAATAAATTGTGACTCCCTACGAATACAAAATAGAATGGTTTCTTCAAACCAGTAAGCCTGTTGACAGAGCAGAAATAGTTTTTAACACATTCCTGACTTTGCAACAATCTAACTGGCGTAAGTTCCATCGGTTAAGGTAATACTTCTGTTGCAATTCACCTAAATCAAGAAAAAATATATCTCCAAAAAATGTTTCAAGTTACACGCTTATGATTTGAGTATTTTAAAACTCAAAACATCCCTGCATTATCCAAACATTCCTAACAAAGCTATCGTCGCCATTCGACAAATAATAATTCTGATTATTTCTTCAGTGTCCAAATTCTTTATTTTTTCCTAATTAATGTTATAATAACTTATAAAACGGATAGATTTTTATAGCGTCATCGAAGATAAACTTGTGTGCAAAGTTTGAAGATAATTTATGCAGTAATAGTGGTCGAAAACCGCGTAACAAACTTTCGTGACAAATCACTTTAAATAAAACCATATAACAAATCAAGTTAAACGACTATTGCACATCAAATCTCTAGAAATAGGCCATTACAGAACCCAAGCATTAGCAAACAATGAATTACACGAAAAGACAAGGGAGTTCGTTGAAATGTATCCATGTCATTACTTAACAAATTCGGCGGAGTTTTAAAAGTAAATAAATTTGGATTCTTCAGTGAAGAAAGCATAAGGAATAAAAATATTCGTCTAGAATAGGAAGCATGCATCAATATTTAACAAATGACCTAAATGGAATAGCGGTCGTGGCTTTTGAATCGTTGGTTCAACAGACCGGAAATACTGAAAGTCTGACAATCATTAGACTGACTAATTTAAGCTAATTTACTTCCACTTGGCATTCCTACATATTAAATACTAGCGGTACCCGCAACGGCGTTGCCCGTGCAATGTTAAAATAGCGGCGCCTACGGCGCAACTTGTTTTCTGTCCCAAGCAAGTCCCCGAAGGCGACCTCTTAAGTCACTTCTGAGCCAATAAAAACTTATTTCAGCCTGTATTTTTCCACAAATGTATATCTACCTTGACTTAGGTGTAAATTTTTTTCACTCTATCACTAATAACCTATATTTATTGATCTATATTTGTATCATGTGGCATATTTATCTTTATTACATCATCAAAACTTTTACATAGCTTAATTTTTACTCTGACTGATAGATAGCAGTACATTCTTTCTGAGTCTGAATTCAAAAATATAACTGTTGCTTCATAAATGTTTATTTAAACCAATAAAAAGAGTAAATTGTGATACAAAAATTAAAAAATAAGTGTATTAGTAGCTTTATACATAAACATACATTTTGAAATCGAATCAGAGAAATGAATTTATATAATTGTAAATATGAAATTTTAATTGCCACAAATTAGTCTAAATGGGGAAATGATAAATTGATCAGACAAAGCCATTTAATAAAGATCATCTGAAAAATCTAACAGTTACTGATCATCCTTAGCCTGTTCAAGAAAAGCAAAAGCTGCAGCAAAGAGATGCTGGACTTTGTATATGTAAGCAATTTGATGAAATGAAAAAAAAAAAAAAATCAGTGGCAGCTATATGGGAAGTATGTTGATAGTGAAAATTGTATGGAATGCAGTGGCGTAGCTAACATGGGTGTGACAGAGTGGAAAAGATTACGCCTTCCCCATCCCAAAAAAAAATCATGTAAACCGTGAAGTATGCGTTTTAATGAAATATAATATTTTGTTAAAAAAATTGCAGTTTTCGAAAAGAAGAACACCATTTGCATCATGAGCCTCATAATATTTAAAGTATTTGTTGAGGGCACTGGTTATGATTAGCGGTTAAAAACATTGTGAATATTTTTTAAAAGATACACTTTGCTCAAAAATAGAAAATTAAATTGGATATTTTTTTCTCCCATTTTAAGTATGTTTCATTCTAGGGAGCTTTTAAAGGTTCAGTTTTTTCTCCATCGGGGCTGGTTGTCACCCCTGAATGGGTGACACCTGGTGCAGTCCGCCCCCACTTAGCTACGCCAATACACAAAGACATTTCTTTAGTAGCGGATAATGGAATATCACGTCAATTTCTGATATGCATCGCTTAAGAGACATATCTTGACAAAAGTAAATTCGAAAGTGAATGCGAATGCAGAAAAGGGAAATTTTATGGTTCAAAGCTGAAAAAGAATCTGTTATTAAATTAGTACACTAAAAATGCAAGGAAAATTTTATTCTTATCATGGAATCCTACCTACAGTTCCTAATGTTAGTGCAATGGACACTTGCTTAGTTATGAGCAGAACATGGAATATTGCTTTTTTTTTACAGCATTCAATGGCACAAAAATGGCAATCGGGGTGATGTTCTGACACGAACATACATATTTTTAATACGCTCAAGTCGTATTTTTTTATCTAGTATTGTTTCTCGGCTAATTCAGTGGTGAAAGTTCTCTCTGGCTCTGATTTCAACTCTGTAAAC
The DNA here is from genome assembly GCA_038502835.1 of Octonoba sinensis. NCBI lineage: Eukaryota > Metazoa > Arthropoda > Arachnida > Araneae > Uloboridae > Octonoba > Octonoba sinensis. The sequence continues at coordinate 19,811,822 of CM076601.1, read as the reverse complement.
AACCTTTTTATAGATAGGCGAGGCATTTTCAATGAAACTGATAGTCTAACGATTTGAATTTTGTTACGAATGCTGAATTCTTGAAATGGTTGGGAACGTTATCCTTTTATGCTACAAATGATGAATGGTAGATTTCAACTCTTTCAAAAAATATAATATCTATAATTTTTGAATACATACCATTTTAACGCATTTAATTACGAATTCTGGAATTTATGTTGAAAATAATCTGTAATAGTGGATTGTTTTTTAGACATGGAGTTGAAAGGGAATGCTGAATCTTCCAGTATTGAAATGCTTTGCAAGTTTTTTCCCTAGTCCTTATGGGAAAGAAAATATTTTCCACTATTTATTATGTGAACACTACACATTTATTCAAGTGTGTGAGTATATTTAGAAATAATAATGGATATTAAAGTAATCACAAAATATTAAGCAAACATTACAAATTTACATAAGTAAAGTGCATAAATGCCTCAACTATTTTTAAAACTCTTTATTTAAAAACAACTTATTTTATTTTGAATGTGCGTATCATGGGAGATTGTCAGAGGCGTAGCTAGGTGGGGGCAAGGAGGGACAGCTGTCCCCGGGCACAGCGTCAAGGGGTGCCAAATTAGGGTTAATTTATTTAATTTTATTTTTAAATGTAAGAAGAAAATTATTTGAACTGAATAGGTTCGACAAAAAAGTGGGAGCACCACAAATAATATCGGGAATCACCAATGTAGCACAGGAGTGCGTAGGAAATCAGACAAATAATTTTGCGAAGCTACAGTGTCCCATTTTTCTCGTTGAAGTGAATGGCCGCTACTAAAAATGAAAGTTAAAAGGGCTGCTTTTTAGAATTTTATCATTTAGGAAGCATAAAAGTTTTTTTAAATTCCCATTAGGGAGCCCCTAGGCCCCCAGGGGCACAGGGAGGCGCAAAGTCTTCAGTTGTCCCCAGGCGCTGAAAACCCTAGCTACGCCTCTGGAGATTGAAACCCCCTACAAATTTGTCACTGAAGCAGTGCTCCTGTCAACATGTTCAAAAGCAAAATTAAATTCTCTATCGATCGAGTGAAAGTCATTTACGTAACAAACTTAGAATCTGGGATATTTTAACATCAATTAGGATACGGAAAAACAGGGACCTGATGAAAAAAACGTAAAATGCTGGAAAACGTAGATTGGCGGGACGTTAAATTAGGGTTTCACTGTTGATATGAAAACTTTTCACTTATAATATGACAAAATATTGATAAGTAATGAATTCTTGAAATTGTTGTAAATGCTATCCTTTTTTAATACAAATAATGAATGGCGAATTCTTGAAAATTATGGGAACACTGCACATTTATTCAAGTATGAGTATATTTAGAAATAATAATGGATATTTAAGGTAATCACAAAACATTAAGCAAACATTACAAATTTACATAAGTAAAATGCATAAATGCCTCAACTTTTTTTAAAATTCTTTATTTAAAAACAACTTACTTATTTTATTTTGAATGTGTGTATCATGCGAGATTGCAACCCCCCCCCCCTCCCCCTACAAATTCGTCACTTTTCTGGAAAGTAGCACAAAATATTTTGCTTATCTGAAGGTAGAAAGAAAAGCAGATACTAATTGTAAAAGAAAGTTGAAATTAACCCTATTGGAAAAAACTCAAAATACCGGTATCAAAATCCTACCGGAACCAGTAAAAATAATACCAGAACCAGTAACGACATACCGGAAATTTTGAAGCCGGTAGGAAATTATACTGGAAATTTTGAAGCCGGTAGGAAATTATACTGGAAATTTTGTAGCCGGTATAAAGCTAAACTGGAAATTTTGAAACCGGTATGATACCATACTAGAAATCTTGAAACCAGTTTGAAGTCATTCTGGGAAATGTTTAGCCGGTATCAGGCCATTCTGGAAATTTGGAAGCTAGTATGAAAACATACTGGAAATTTTAAAGATGGTATCATACCATATTAGAAAATTTTAAACGGTATGTAACCCTGCAAATTGAGTAAATATGTGCGAAATTTTTAAGCTGGTACGGAAGTTTTGAAACCATAGTGAGGCTGCAGCAGCCTACTGGTTAGGACATCGGACTTCTACCTGGAAGGTCGCATGCTCGATACCCGCTGAAGATGCACCATGTACACTTGGGGATACGTGTATGTAAAATCCGTGGACCCCACTATCTCACCCTGTGCACAAGCAATCTTAAGGCCTCGGCTAACAGGTAGGCGTTTGGTGGAGAAAAGTGTGAAGCCATGCTGGAAAGTTTGATGGCAGTTTCCAAACATGCAGTTTGCAAATGTACTGATAATTTTAAAACCATATATAAATATTTTGGTAATTTTAAAATCAGGATGAAAATATACCAGAACTACTCACATTGTATACTAGTGTAAGCTCTTGTAATAACTGCGTCAAGGAATGCACCAACAGGGGGGGGGGGGGGATTAGGACTAACAGGACTGTTCCTCCCCTCCAGAAGGTGTCAGATTTAGTTTTTAACCGATATTTTTTAAATATCCGGAACTCGAACCGGTCATTGCATGAAAAATCCAGATATCTGCGGCATATAAAATTTTACTTATGTATAGAATTTACAGGTATCAAACACCAGAGTCAGATATCTGGTATGGATAAGTCGCACGAGAGACACCGATTATGTGGTATCCGCAGTGGCATAGCTAGCAAGGGTGACACCAGGGGCGGTTATTGATGGTGTCACCCCATGGAAAAGATTAAATAAAAAAAGTTATGTAAGCGTGAATTATGCATTGTGATGCAATACGTTTAAAAAAATCGTCACAACTTTGAAACAGAAAAAAGGGGGGAGGGGGAATGTCATTCTTATCATCCACATCATAATATTTAAGGTATTTCTTAACAGTGATGGTGTGTTTAGCAGTTAAAAAACACTTTGAATTTATTATGGGAAGGAAACACTGTTCTAAGTTGAAAATAGAAAGATATTGGCAGAAAAAATTATCTAATTTGAAGTATTTGCTTTGTTCATTGGAGCTTTTAAGGGTTTTGTTTTTTTCGCGGTGGCTGTATCAATATCCTAAACATCATCGAACAATTTACTTACAATTTGTTTGTGGACCTGTAACCAGTTTCGGATTTTAGGAGGGGGCACAAGGGGCCCGTTCCCCTCCCAAAGGAGTAAAAAAAATATGTAATTAGCTCATTAAGGTGATGTTTGCTTATTTTTCTGTAATGTAAAGTAGATAAATTAGTTTTAAGTGACAATTAAAAAACGTAATTTTTTTAATGAGAACTCGATTACAAAAAATTTTACAAAGGGCTTATAAAACTTTTGATTGATAACCCACTTGATTTGATTGATAAACCACTTGATACTACATATTGTCTCCCCCCAGCCTGTAACTCTCTGTATTCAAACCTAAATCATTTACTTTCTTTAAGGATATTGTGTTAAAATAAAGAAGATTCCCACCATGGGTTTTAATTTTAAGTTCACAAAGCCAAAAACACCACTCAATTTTATGCCCCATAAACTGAGAGACTTGTAAATTAATAGACATATAACTTGTAAGAAGGTAAACAAACAAAGCTATTAACCAATCACAGTTAAGAGCTGAAGCTGCTATAAAAAACTGTACATGAAGTATTTTACTGCTCACAATTTAGGATAGTATATATTCTTCTAATTAAGACTTTTTATCGCTAAGTTCATATGAATTTTAAACTTTTTAAGTAATTTTCATCGTTTTCAAACATTGTTGCGCAAATTGTAAGCCTTTTGGGTCGGATGTTTTAAAAAATAGTGTTGGCAACAGTGATTTCCGCGGTTTGTTTTGGTTAAAATTTTCAGCATGTGGGGTTATTACGGGATACGTATTATTATTTATTAATCTTAATTTGATAATTTTTAAATTGATTTTTGTGATTATTGTCACATTAAGGGTTCAAATTTTTTAATTTTTAATTTACGCAACGAAGAGCTGCATGTATTTAATATACTGATTGAGTATAAAATGAATGCTTTCTTTCACATGGTTTCCAACAACTTGTGAAAACGCATTTATTAAGTTCTATATTAATATATGTGTATAAAAATATCGTTTTTTGTTTAATTGAGCTTCAAATTATTAAAATTGTCAAAATAGCCTTTATGTCATCGTATTTGCATTTATACTTATAAGCATGCCCCAAATTCATAAATTGAAAAATCCCTTAAAAATATTCAAAATTTGCATCAAAAATGAAAAAAAAAAAATACCAAGAAAGTTGCAAAATTGCGCTTAAAGTTTTGTAGAAACAAGCAACGAAGTCGAATTTTTATTTAATCGGTTTAAATATTCTCTCTTTTTTTAAAGTGATCATTATCTTCAAATGATTTTTTTCACAAAATTAATGCAGCAAATAACTGGTAAATATGCATTTTAAAAACATAAATGTCCCAAATGTGAGAATGAATAACATTGAATAGATTTTTTTTTTTTAAATATCAAAAATGATCAATCGACTTATCCAAAAGAAAGTTTTTATATCTTTAAAAGTTTCTTTTGATGCATACATAACTAAGGCAAATTTTTCCAATTTGCCTTCGTGTAATTTCATGACAATTGTATATTTGAAATTCTACCCTTGTCTTGTCCTTTTAAGCAGTTCCGCACACTTAGACCAGGTACTGAGTACTTGGCCTTTGGCCATGGACTGCTCATTCGAGTACCGAGTTACCAAGTATCAATCATGTTTTAAAAAAAGAGCTACTGTATACACATGAAGCAGCATTTGAAATTACTGGTTGGTCATGGACGTAACTAGGTTATTTTCTAACTGGGGCAAGACCAGGATTTAGCGCCCCCTCCCCCCTTATATATACAAAAAATGTATTAATGAATGTAAAAATGTAATGTTTAAAAATGTAATATGTATTTAAGTAAAGACGCACATTTAGTCGATTTGGCACCCTTAAAATAATCCTCCCCCCCCCCCCCACTTGGCACTCGCCTCATGTCAGATAACATGATAGATCATGTAGAGTTGCTTGATTTAAAAAAGAAAAAAAAATACTATATAGATGAAGCCCCCCCTCCCCAAAAAAAAAAAAAAAAATTCTAGGTGCGCCTGTGGTTAAGAATAAAAGGAAATGCCGTAAAACATGCGACTGTGGTTGTTAAAAAGAAATCTGTACAGTCATGTCAATTTGTTGACATGTTGAATACATTAAAAACGAAATCGCTAAGCACAAAGAAACTTAAGTGAAATTAAACAACACCGCTTAGAAATAAACTGAATGCAAATAAAAACATTTGCGCAAATTAAAACAAAAAGACACCCTATTTCTGCTCTTGTCTGAGTACGGCTGGTCATACAGGTAGAGGTGTACCGCAGAGGTTTACCTCTATTGTCCGCTTCGAGAGATAAACCTCGGCGTGTGTGACCCTTCGTGTGATGAAACTCCAGAGGCAAACAGAGTATTGTTAGTCGTGTAGTATTGTTAATTCGATTTGCATCAACATGGATGTACCAAGGAATATCTGAGTTCTGGATACTTTTCTGAATAGAAGAAAATAGACGTTTCATTCCCATCAAACATTCTTATCAGAAAATTAAATCAATTGCTAGCCAAAATACGCTCGAAAGCTCACATTCTTAAAGGTAATGACGAAATTAGCAAAATTGGGACAAACATTTCAGCTATAAAATCAAATCCTATTTCATATTTGTCAGATTTTGCAGAGACAGAGGACGAGTGCGATTATGAAAAAGTGGAGCAATACCTAGTGCCAGTCTGGAAAGCTCATTCAACATGTGAAACATTTGATGATCCACGATTTAATGAATACAAGAAGTCACTTCCACTGAGTGGACTTCACCAACATCACTTTCAGTTAAAATGCCCATCCTAAGAGCTCTTTAGCACACAAGACGGAATATTCGTCTTCTTGAAAATAAACAGTTAATAAATGATTCATGTCATTTTTGTTGGGAAAAAGTAATGGGGTGTTGAAACCCATTACTTATGTTAAAATGTAAAATCTTTGGGGGGACGCTAGTATTAAAATAAAAAGGTAGAATGACGCCGTCCCCCTGTGTCCCCCCTCGACTACACCACTATTACAACAAATTCGATTTTGAATTAGCTCCAAAAGAAACTGAGAAAATGTTAATAGAAATGACCAACACTAAATTGACTATTAATACTAACATGATTCTACAGTAAGCCTTAGCATTATAAAAAGGAATACTTTACTAAGGTACTGCAGAATAAAACGCAAAACAAATGAACTGAGCACAAATTACTCGAAAACTCGCGAGCGTTCAATTATAAATAACATAAAGTCAGGGTATGGGTTTAAGTAATTATTGAGGCACATATCATCGACAGCAACGTAGGAGTCTTATTTTACAATATTTTACAGTTTTACATCATTCATTTGCAGATGATAAACTCACTTTAATAATCATTTCCTATTGGAAATGATCTAAACAGGAAATTTATGAAGTTGAAACTAACAGAATTTTACACATGGTCCAAAAGTAATGAAATAAATTTAGATAAATAAAAAAAATAACAACATTCATAAATGAAAAAGAAACTAGCAGGAAAGTATACCCTTTTAAGATGGTTAGCACCAGAGGTCACTAATGTTGGAATGCCTCAGAACACTGTCACAGTATTACTTTTCTAGGAAAATTAATTTTCCGGTCACATAAGATGTTTTCATTTAGTTCATGCCTCTAATTCTTATTTAAACATTCATTGGTTTTTAATTTGTTTATAAGGTAAATTGTCTAGTGAATAAACAGTCTATTTTTTTTTTCAAAAATAAGGTTTCTAAGAATTTTTTCCATATGGATTGGCAAAAGTCATTATATGCAATTCATTCCATTAAAACATTTGTGCGTTAAATGATGTTGCTATTACAATTTTGCAAATGACTTTCTAAAATAAATAAATAAAATAATAAAAACACTGCACCAACAACTGGTAAAAATGTGTTTTGATAATTTTAGTATCTTACATGACAGAATTTCAATCGTGCTGAGGGTTAAATGTTTTTTTTTTTTGCTTTCTCAAAGACCGCATACACAAGTAAGGTTTTTATTTTGTATCTTGAAAAACTTTTGTCAATTCAGACATAGTTTGGGTGAATTTGAAATAGGATCACTTGCAGATCAATTTTTAACACACGCACAATCACACTGTATTCTTCTGCAATTAAAACACCAGCAACTTCTTTCAAGATCAAAAACACTTTTCTTCAATTTGCCCTCATTCAGCTTTGTGCAATAAATTTGTAGCTATACCATCGACACGAGTTTTTTTCCCAGTATGTGTTTTCAAATGATTTTTCAAGGTTGAATTATGAGAGAATGCTTTTTCACAATAATCACAAGCATATGGTTTTTCCCTGGTATGCATCCTCAAATGCTGTTTCAATGTTGAAATCATAGAAAATGTTTTTTCACAATACGTGCAAGTATGTGGTTTTTCCTTGGTGTGAGTCCTCAAATGCACTTTTAACCTTGACTGGCCGCAGAAGGTTTTTTCGCAATAATCACAAGAATATCGGTTTTTTCCAGTATGTATCGCCAGATGTCTTTTCAAATGACTTGTCTGAGAGAATGTTTTTCCACATTAATTGCAAGAAAACGGCTTTTCATTGGTATGTATCCTCATATGGGTTGTCAAGGTCGACCTCTGAGCAAATGCTTTTTCACAATACTGACAAGTATAGGGCTTTTCTTCAGTGTGTATCCTCAAATGCACTCTTAAACATGTTTTGAAAGCAAATTTCTTTTCACAGAACTCACAAGAATATGGCTTTTCGTCGGTGTGTATCCTCAAATGCATTTTCAAGGTGTGACGCCGAGAGAATGTTTCTCTGCAATGATCACAAGAAAATGGTTTTTTATTGGTATGTATTTGCATATGGGTTGTCAGGTTTGAACTCTGAGCGAAAGAATTTTTGCAATACTTACAAGAAAAGGGCTTTTCTTCAGTGTGTATCCTCAAATGCAACTTCAAGGTTGAAATGCTAGCAAATGCTTTTTCACAATAATCACAAGAAAAGGGCTTTTCTTCAGTGTGTATCCTCAAATGCAACTTCAAGGTTGAAATGCTAGCAAATGCTTTTTCACAATAATCACAAGAAAAGGGCTTTTCTTTAGTGTGTATCCTCAAATGAACATTCAAACTTCCCCGCTGAGGGAATGCTTTCCCACAATAATCACAAGAATGTAGATTTTCTCCGGTATGTATCTTCAAATGATCTTTCAAGTGGGAACTCTTATAGAATTTTTTTTCACAATAATCACAAGTGTATGGTTTTTCTTTTGAATGTATCATCAAATGTCTCTTTAAGTATGAACTCCATATGAATGTTTTCTCACAATAATTACGGCTTCTCTTTTGTATGCATCAACAAGTGGGATTTTAGGTAGGCATTCAGAGAAAATTTGCTTCCACAATATTTACAAGAGTACGGCTTTTCATTGGTATGCATCCTCAAGTGCGTTTTCAAGTTCGAACTCTGGGAAAATGTTTGCCCACAATCACCACAAGCATATGGTTTTTCTTTTGTATGTGTCATCATATGTCTTTTTAAATGTGAATTATTGGAGAATTTTTTCTCACAAAAATCACAAGCATGTGATTTCTCCTTAGTAGAATGTATATTCAAATGTCTTTTGTAGCTTGAATAGTGAGTGAATGCTTTTCCACAATTATCGCAAACATGTGGCTTTTCTTTGGTATGTGTCCTCAAGTGCGTTTTCAAGGTTGAATCTTGTGCAAATTTTTTTCCACACAAATCACAAGCATACGGTTTTTCCTTAGTAGTATGTATATTCAAATGCCTTTTGTAACTTGAATAATGAGCAAATGTTTTTCCACAATAATTGCAAGCATGTGGCTTTTCTTTGTTATGTGTCCTCAAGTGCTTTTTCAAGGTTGAATCATGAGCAAATTTTTTTTTTGCAATGATCACTAGAATATAATTTTTTTTTAGTATGCATTCTCAAATATATTTTTCAACTTGAAGTATTAATTAATCAATGACTTTTTGCAGTAAACACCAAAAACATATTCTTTCTTCGGTGTACGCTCCTAAATGTTTTTTTTTTTATTTTTGTAAGTGAATTCCGAGAAAACAACATTTTCCAGTAATTACAGGAATGTGGTTTCTCTAATGTGTACTCTCATACTCTCATTGTGTATTTTTAAGCTTGTATTTTAAAAAGACGGTACGCCACCATACTCAGAAAAATATTGTTTTCTCAAAGTGTTATCTTGCAATTTCTTCCTTGAGTTGGAAAAAACTGCTTGTTTCACATTGATGACAAGAACATATCTACCTTAGAGTATGACTTTCTTTATAAATCAGTTAAAGAAACAAATATATATATACAATAATAATAATTTTAATTTTTCCAATTTCAACAAGTGTATATAGCTGTTTTACTATAATCAGGAGAATGCCCCCAAATATACTTTCTCAAACAATATATTAAATTTCACTTGATAAACTAATATTTTGGAAGAAAATGTATAGAACTACGGTCTGTTTTTATAAAAAGAAACTAAACAATTGTCCCTTGTGTGCATTTTCAAATACTTGTTTTAATATTATTTAAACAAATATTCATGGAAATGTGACTTACAATGTAAGTTTAGTAGGTAGAAATATATTAATTTTGTTTGTAGATAGCAAATGTTAGTTGCTGTCTCAAAAGTATGTTTTAGATTTAAAAAAAAAGAAAAATATATTCACAAGATACTGCCAATTGCTACTGCATCATGATCATGAAACAGAGTATATTGTTTTCTAAAAAATATGCAGAAATATATACTTCATACCTAAACTTCTTTTACGTTGGAAAAACCACTTCTCACGAGATGGAAAATTTCAATGTCTTGTGAGGTAATAATGCTTCGTGTCAGATCTTGACGTAACAACACATCATGCATCAGAATACCTGTCGAAAAATTAAATTGTCATCAATAATATTAAATGTTTGTATCATACAAATTGCAGGGTTCCCACTCTTTTCACAGAATAAAAAATAAGGACTTTTTTAAAAACATTAAAGACTTCAAAAGATTTTTTAAAATCAAATATGCTACCATATTTTACAGACAATTTGTATAACATACCTCAGCTTTTAAACATGTTTTATGAAAATTAACATCAATCATAATAGAAGTACAAAAATTGCTCAAACAGATTCCACTATCTAGTAATATGTACTTATCCTACTGCACTTTATTTAGATAGATTTAATTTATAATAGAATTAGGTAAAAAATATTGCATTACAAAAATCTATATATATGCTTGCCTAAAAATTAATCATTTTCCTGAATTACACATCAAACAGCTCATAGAAGTCATGTGCATAGGAAAAATTTTGCTTCATGAGCAATGTGGGCAAATGAAAACATCATTAGTTACTTAGGGATATAATGAATAGTGATTTGGCCGAATAGCCAAGTAATCGGCCATTTCCACGAGCCGAATATTCAGCAGCCAAATGTTAAAAATTCTAAAAAATTGTTGTAATAGAAGGTATCTGTCAAATTTAAAAGTATTCAAAGTCAAACACCAATTCTCTAAATTAATCTAGGATGTAAGATTTAATTCTGTTTGTTAGGAATCTAAAAGTTTCTTAAATTAATGCATTTTCTGTATTGTTTTGAATGCAATAAAACTGAGAATTTCACGCACAAGTGGAATAGAAATGACAGGTTTTAATGTAAGCATTAGAATTATTTTGATAATTATTTAATTCAAAGTAAACAAATACTATTGCTTAGTGAACTTTTACCTTGCTCAAAATGGTTTTATGAAGATATTTTTTAAGTTATTAGGAGTTAATATTTTTATTTAAGGGGTTTTTTACATTCCTATTTTTTAAAGATACATTAAAATTTAACGCATTTAACTGGAACATATTTTTATTTTCAAAAACCTCAATAATTTATGCTATTTTAATATTCATGATATATTCTAGGCTGTTCACATTTCTCTCTTACCCAGTATTCACAATAAATCAGTCTACCCAAACAAAGTGACTTCCACTTTGTTAATTTTAACAACTATTGTATTCTCCATCATAACTAAATTTTTGCAAAATAAAGTATCAAGTTAGCTTTATAGTAGTTCTAGTGAAAGACAAAAGGCATTTTTAACCACTTGTTACTTGGTATCAATTTAATATTCAACGAGCAAATAACATCGCTTAATTTGCGCCCATTTACTTGAATTTATGCTATTCAACATAAAAAATTAATAAACGTTTGACAGGTGAAAGAGTATTTGCCTGAAAGCGGAATGCGAATATGCATTACTTTCTTCAAAGTTCTTTTTTGAAATAATTAAATTTTATTAAGAATATTGTGCATGTTTTTAAGATTTATAAAAAGCATTTCATTCTATAAGGAGATACCAAGCTCCAGAAAAGATTTTTGATAAGAGATTTAACATTTCAGGATTAATTCTAATATGTCAAAACATTGAACTGTACACATGAAATGGGTAAATCCCTCAATGAAATCATGCAACAGATCACATCGCATGAGCATTTATTCCCAAGATTTAATATGCGTACTGAATAAGAAATGAAATGTAAATGATTTTTTTAATTATTTATTTGCGATTAATTGCTATTTATAGCATTTTCTTCCTGCACAGAATTAATTAAATGATGACTGAATGTGTGTAATAAAAAAAGTTTTATTGACATGATGAATCCAAAACTAGTGCAGAGATAATGATTTTTGTTTTCTTCATTTTTCAAGTTTAAACATATTATTTAACAGTTTCATTCTTTCTTTCAAGTATTTTAAATGATCTGAAGAATTATGCATGCATTACAAAATTGAAATGATAAATAAAAATAGAGATGTTATCTTCGATGTTTGAAATGCTTGCAATTCTATGGTCACGATTCACGAAATTTTGTTTCAAAATTTTAAATGAAAGTTTTCATGAAAATAAACAGAAACTTTATTTGTTTACTTTTAACAAACCATAAGGAACATCGAAAATTCGAGAAGTACAGTTCCCATCGCAGATGCAAAAAGATTGCATTTTCCGATATGTAGGCAACAAATGTATAAAAACCGGCAAATGAAAGAACTTTTTTGAGTAAAATAAATTTAAAATTGAATTTTAAAAAGGGAACGTTGAATAATATTAATGATTACAGTTAAGCTTGTTGGAACGTCGGGATAAATTAAAAGCAAAGAAAAAATTCTCTGATTTTTCCAGAACATTTGAACTCCCCGAGCTCCCTGATTGCCCGGTTCTGTCGCCACCCTGGGAAAGGAATTATGGCTTTCTTTCATTTGTCATCCCCTTCTGCACCTCACCTCTGACCAGTTGGGAATGCTCTTGTAGGGGTTCCATAGTAGGTGAGAAGACCTATCTTGCGCTGTCATCTTTTAATTTCTATTATCACTAACATTTCTAACTTGTTTGAAATGTTGGCACTAGATAAAAATAAGGACTTTTAAGGAACTTGCACCAAAATTAAGTACTTTTAAGGGCCCTTAATTTTCAAAAAAAAAATTAAGGAGTTTTAAGGGCTTTTAAGGACCGTGGGAACCCTGAATTGCTAAAAATATTCATGCTTTAATTTTTAGTGTGCATTTTTTGTATTGAGATACCACTGAGATTTCCAAAACAAAACTCGAACGAATAGGCTTGAATAACAAAAATTGTAGCTTTCATTTGGATGATTACTTTTATGAAAGTAGTATAAATTCTACAGTGACAAACCAAAAGTTGTTTAGAAAAAACACAGGGGTGCCTATGAGGGGGCACACAGGAAACCATGATCATAGAGCAGACTGCACAATTGAAATTTTTAGGGGATGGTTTTAACCTTTTTTTTTGGGGGGGGGGGTGGAGGAGAAAGGTCATCACTCTTAGAAAAAAGGTGCATTATCGCTCTTGCTGCCCTCAGAGGAAGTGGCTCAGACATTCATATATATTTGCATTTAGCAATACATATGCTCGATTTTATTTCTTAAAAAAGGTTCCACTAATGCAGTGGTGTAGTTTTGTAAATAAATGTGGAGGGCTGGGGACTCTAACAGTCATGAATATTAAGTTATCAAAATACTACAGCGTGGGTGCTTGAGTTAAAATTTAAAAACACCGCATTCCACAAGAACATTCCACAAGAACATACCACAGAACATACCGCATTCCACAGAAGGCAGTGGGGCAAATGGGTTTGAGGGCGCACCGGCCCGAGTGCCAATGGGTCGTCGTCGAAACAGTCCACCCCTGAAAGTCTGTATCTATATATAGAGAGTATTTGCAAACAACGAATAATCTCTTTGACTAGGAGGCTTGGTATCAAAAAATTACGAAATTGGTTATGGTTATGAAGCACACTGCCTTATATATATAGATTTAATTTAGGGAAGATATCTTCTGTCAAAGTTTAAGTTTTTAAAGTTTAAAACTTTCCATCGTGTTTTGTTTTGATAATAGTTCTAATTTTAATGAACTGTCAGTCATGTGGATTCAGCTGAGTCATAAGTGCGCTCCCTGTTCTGCTAGAATTAGAGCGATGAACTTGTGTGGCATGAGTTAGTACCAACTGGTATATTGCTATTCATTAAAAAATACTCTGTTCCTATTATCAGAGACCTTTCAGGGCCGTCGAGAGCCAAAGCGTGCCTGTGTCAGTTTTGGAGCCGCCCTCCTCGTCACGCCCCAGCCCTATTACGCTTGAATTTAGGCCATAGACATATTTTACCTTTTGCACAAATCCGATGCCTAACCTGGCAGCCTCAAAAGCGCGGCCCCATGAATCAGACATGACTGACACTCCCTCTCGACGGCCCTGTGTCCCTCTGGAAAGACTAGGAAGAAGGGATGGCGTCACCACCCTTTAAATGTGCACGACTGTTCGAGAGTTAGAGTGCTTTTAGGGTATGCTCCCATACAAAATCACTGTTAAAGAAACCAATTTCCTAATTAAGAGTAGAAAGTGTATGGAAGACCATATTATATGGAGCAGATTTCATACAGGGGGACGAGGCAAAAGAAAACTGGGAGACTGGACTAGAAAATCTAAAACCTCTCTTACCACGATCAGCCCCGGGCATGCATGAGCGTGGACCCACCCCATCAACTGGCATCGGTCCCGCGACCCTACGTGACCCAGAGCGCTACACAGGAGTTCTGTTGGAGTTCACAAAGAGCAGCGCAGAGGGATCCGTTTCCTGACTGACCAGTAATTGCATTTCAATGTCATCGACGGTGACCTGTCTTCTATCCTGAAGAATCATTCAGTACTCCGCTGCTGCAATCGCCCCAGCTGTCACAACACGATGTGCTTGCCCGGGCTTCGGCGCGTCCACCAAAGTTTTTGTGCCGCTGCTGAATTTCTCACACCATTCGTACATCTGAGTCTGCGATAAACATGCAGTCCCATGCTTTTCTCCTCCAACCTCCTTCCCTGTTAGCACTAGGCCTTACGGATGCCCTCCCCAGGCAAGAGGAAGTGGGAGGGATATTGGGGTCCACTGATTTTACATGCACGTATCCCCAAGTGCACATGGTGGGTCTAGAGCGGGTCGGATATCGAACCGCTGACCTTCCGGTTAGAAGTCCGACATCCTAACCACTAGGTTACCATGGCTATTGCAGCCCCATACTGAGCCAAAATTTGCCGGGAGATTTCTATCAGTTTTTCGTGACTTCCCTGTGTGGAAAACGGATGTGGTTTGCTCCATCCGTTCCACGGATGTGGTGGCCGCCATAATGGAAACTCCCGTGTCGTGCTTCTAAGTCACATGGGGTCACGGGACCAAAGCCAGTTGATGGCAGGAGAGTCCACGCGGATGCGTACCGGGTCTGATCGTCATGAGATAGGTTTTAGATTTTTTATAGCAGTTCTGGTTTGCTATATCAGGGTTCAGGCTAGGCCGCGCGATCGCGCGATTCCCGCAATACTTTTTGAAATTCCACTCAAAAAAATTTTTTTTGGGCTTAAACTTTAAAAATCCCACTCAAAATTTTGGTCAAGGAGGAAAATCCCACTTTGTATTTTTCCCCAGTGTGAACCCTGTATATATATATATATATATATATATATATATATAACTAATATACAATATTGGAAATAAATATTTATACTATATGTATATACTATATGTATATTTATTTGTAATGTTAATGTGATCCGTTCTTAAATCACTTTGACCAGAGGCGTAGCTAGGGTTTTCAGCGCCAGGGGACAACTGAAGATTTTGCGCCCCTCTGTGCCCCTGGGGGCCTAGGGGCGCCTCTAAAGGGAATTGAAAAAAACTTTTATGCTTCCTAAATGATAAATAGCTCTAAAAAGCAGCCCTTTTAACTTTCATTTTTATTCCTCGACCATTCACTTCTAACAGAAAAATGGGACACTGGCTTCGTAAAATTATTTGCGTGATTTCCCACGCACTCCTGTTCTACATTGGTCATTCCCGATATGGTTTGCGGTGCTCCCACGTTTTTGTCGAACATATTCACACTTCTTCAGTTCAAATACTTTTCTTTTCGCATTTAAAAATAAAATAAATAAACATTCATTTGGCGCCCCTTGACGCTGCGCCCGGGGACAGCTGTCCCTCCTTGTCCCCACCTAGCTAAGCCTCTAATTTGACCTTGTTTCTGCAGTACCCTCTGTTACAGTGGCGTAGCTAGACCCAGATTTTTTTTTTTTGGGGGGGGGGGGGGGGGGTGGTTCTTCTGGTGAAGCGAGCTAATTTCATTCTTTTGCAGGAAAAATTGGGCAAATTCTAGAAAATCTTCACCATTTCATTGGGGTTTCTTCTTAAGAAGTGAGCTAATTTTATTGTTTTAAAGAAAAAATTTGTCAAATTCTAGACAATCTTTACCATTTCAGGGGGGTTTTCCTCCCCCCTTACTTACGCCAGTGCGCTGTTACATGTTTCATGTAATGAGTAATGAATGTCAGAATGAATCGCAACTTTTGATTCATTGTTCTCAACTAATATTTTCCAGAAGTGGGAGCAAGGATTTTTAGTTTCAGTTTTAGTAATTCTAGTTGTTTAATTTACAAACCAATTAATTGAAAGTTCTTAATGAAAAATAAATTTAATGAATCATTTTTTTTATAATCATAAATCTTGTTCTTCAATTTACACGCGCATAAATTAAGTTATTAATGAAAAATACATTTACGCAATTATTTGTTTTTTCTTCATGCTTTTTTCATTTTTTCCGCATTTTTGTAATTTTTACAAAATAGAATTATACTGCAGAATATTCTGAGGCTGGGAGTGGGGAGAAAAGGCTTCTATCAGTTTTTGTGTATGCCCGCATGTTTCGAATAAGTTAATTTGGATTTGAATTAATTTAAACAACATATAGTTTTGTTCCTTTTGTGTTACTTTACTTAAACATTAATTAATGCTAAATTGAGTTTTTTTCCTGCGCGAAACATGTTAAATTCCAAAGAACATTCTCTTTTACAGATTAAACAATAATATAGCATATAAGAAAATGCTTTCAAATTTTTTGCGAAATTTATTGTCAAATCTTTCCAAGGATTTTATTAAATATTTTTAGTACCTATAACAACCCAGAGATTCGGGAAGATTTCAAGTGTAAAACTGATTAATACAGATTTTGTATTTTGGATTTATCTGCAGGGTATTTAAAACCTGCATAAATGCATAATTTAATAGTAGTATTAATTTATTACTAAATTTTAGACCTGAGGCTGTGGGGTATTCTGAAGTAAATAACAATTTCCCAGAAGTTTCAAATTAGTAACAAAGAAGTTTTTGAAAAACAATATCGAAGAAACGGAAACTTGGAAGAAATGGAAAACGAGGAAATATCGAAGAAATGGAAATGAGGTATCAAGAAAAATGGAATACTACGATGATGGCTCATTCCCAAGCAGCATTGAATGTTGGCTTAACCTTTAGATTACGGCGGTACAGCATATGTACCGCAGAATAGTTTGGCCTTCCTTACGGCTGCGGTACAGCATATGTACCAGACCTTTCGTCCCCTTCCTGAGCGGAAGGAAATCACCAGGAGGTGTGAAAATTACTGAGAGTTATTAGCATTTCCTGTCCTCACGACTAGTCTTGGCGAAATACGCTGCGTTGATTTACTGTCTGGCGAGTATTTGGAATGTTTCTGGTTTAGACACACATATTCGTCGGATAACATTTATTATGGTCATATAAATACTCACTAAAACGTAGGCAATCACTTAAACGATCTCGGGGGGGGGGGGGGGGCATGGCGACCTGACTTTTAGATACATAATGTATTTATACGTGTGTTTACGTATTATTACGTGTTCTTGCTTCTTATCTATAAATTTAATAAATTTAATATATTTCCTTTGCTCACCCCTCCCAAGAGACGTGACTAGAGGGGGGCAAACGGGGCACATGCCCCGGGCTCCAGATTATTTTAGGGGAGCTAAATTGACTAAATGTGTGGGTTTAACCTAAATATATACTTTTTTTTGTATATAAGGGGGCAGGGGGAGCTAAATCCTGGGCTTCCCCCAGTTAGAAAATGACCTAGTTACGTTTCTCCCCTTCCCCCATAGAAAATATTGAAATGACGGGCCGGATTAAAATTTTCAATATTTGTCATCTTTTGGTATTAATTTTAAAAAGAGTTATTCTGTCGCGCTCAGAGCTCTGCCGCCCTGGGTTATAATCCAATTAGCAGCTCGATGCGCTGGAGGTAACATTCTATGTTTATAATTATTTCTTTCTTGGTTTCCTAATAAAATCCACATGTACACTACGCGTGTTGAAGTCGAAATAATAAGAGTCCACCCCATGTCATACATTCCGGTAAGTGCATTCAACTAAAAATAAGTAAAAGAGTTGAAGTGATTGTGAGGGGAATGCAAGTACAATAGCTGGACATTCGGTCTTGCTTTTGTTAACAAAGGACCTCCCCCCGGAGCCATCGGCAGACAGGAGTTTGTTAGAAGTACAACAGACAGTTTGAAGCGCCTTCTGATTATCTTCGGTGAATGACCGCTTTCTAGTTGCTATATGAGTAAATCAACAAGTTACAAGTCATTGTGGTGAAAATAGCAAAGGAAAAATGTCTATTCATACCTGCAATTTTTAAGTGAATTAGGATACAGTAAATCCGTTATAAGGATATCAGTTTCAGCAATGAGGAGATACTTTACTTCCTTGTTCAGTTTGTGATCGTTTCATATTCTTATCATGAAATACCACGTAAAGCAAGATGTTAACTTAGGAGAAAAATAATAATCTATTACGGAGAGTGCGGGGAGGAATAAAGCGCTGCGAATTATAGAATTCGTGTACTAATAATATACTTAAAATGTTTTACTTGTTTATTGAAGTTGTTGACAATGTATGTTGCAGATGTTTAATATAAAATGTTGTCATGACTTCGCACCTGAGATGTTTGTCGAAATCTAGGCAAATTATGTACAAGTTCCGAAAGAAAGCAAATCAAATGTCACAGAGCAGAAAAATCGCAAAAATATATATATATTGACGCTCTAAAACAATGAAAGGTCACTACTATTCAACTATATGGAACCAGTGGCGTACGCAAGGGGGGTTTAGGGGTTTAAACCCCCCCCCCCTTTGAGCCCTAAATAATAGTGCTTTATTACATACACGAATTTCTTTTAGTAGTTTCAGAACATTATGAATCCCCCCCCCCCTTGAAAAAATTCTGCGTACGCCAATGTATGGAACAGCACTTTTTATTGTCAATTTTAACTCTAATTTTACAGAAATTTTGATTGCCTTATTAGCTTAGCAAAAATTTTTAGACAAACATAGGGAAACTCACATTAGACTTCAATAATAAGTTGCAGTTTCTTTCATTCCTCATTTAAACTACATGTTTCCGAAATTATTATTATTATTTTCATATCTTCCTTTTTTACTTTCTTTCGGAAATTGACTTTAGAAATCATATAATTACTTCGAATTGGCGATTGGGAGCAAAAAAATTGCAACTGAGTAATGAAAGTTTATATTTTGGCAACCCTTCTAATGAAGTCAATCACACTCAGAAGAGGTATAATGGGAGTTAAGGGCCCCCGTGGTCACACTGAGGGGAAAAAAAATCCGCAGTTTTGCCGTTGTATGGATGAATTTCGGGAGCTCGAGCGCCGTAACTTAAAGGTTAATATTGGCGCAAGATTGTTTGTGCTGGCTATATCTTGGGCAATATTGGAGCGATTTTCCCAATGTTCAGCCAATATTGGCTAAATGCTGCATGCGCAATATTGCATATAGCCTGGAAACCAAGATTGGTCCAATATTGGTTTAATACTGCTGCAACAATATTGCTCTCATAAGGGAAGGCAAGATTGGTCCAATATTGGTTTAATACTGCTCCAACAATATTGCTCTCATAATGGAAAGCAATATTGGTGCAAATTTGGCTACATTCTGGTAAACCAATATTGGTTGCTCTGTGATGTTTAGCCAATAGATCTTTGTTGAATGTTGCTGAATAATAAAAACTGCTTTATTTTCAACAACTATCATAACTTTTTATACACCTTCATTGCTTCCTAATGCAACTAATAGAAGATAATCCACCTCCGTAAATAGATAACATATAGTATAACTTCCGCTGGCAACAGATGTGGCGCAGCGGTTAGAGCGTTGGATTGTGATACGAGAGGGCGTCAGTTCGAACCCAGTTCCCGACTCACTCATTCCTACACTAGGAATGGTTAATCCGACGACTCATAGATGGCGAAATGAATTTTTGCATTTACACTTTTTTTTCTAGCTAAATTCAGGACTAACAATAACAATTTTTATATTTTTAAGCAATTAGAAACAATAAAACTTGTTCGCCAGCGTTAAGCCAATATTGGCGTAAGGCTGGCACGCAATATTGGTTCAAGATTGAAGTAGCAATATTGGCCATTATTGTTAAAATGTATCCCCTCCAAGCTACAGCCAATATTGTTTGCCAGTCTTATCCCATTCTTTTGCCAATCAAGTTACAATATTGGGCCAAGATAAAATGCTACTTGGGTTATTGATGTTTAACCCCTTAAAGGTACCGGCAAATTTGCACATGTCCATGTCTCACACGAGCGATCTTGTATCTCGTGTTGTTTTACTTCTAACTAGTGGTACCAACACGGCTATGCCCGTGTTAAAAAATGAAAAGACCAGTCGGCTCGCCATTGTGTATACAGCAGTAACTTTTTTATGTGTAAATTATGTTATTTTATTGAAATGCATTCCACATAATTCAAAATTAACCACTCGTGGCAATCAACCAGAGATCTACACATTTAAGCATTTGTTTTACAAAACACGCACAATAAAAAAGGAAAAAGAAAATATTCAAAAGAAAGCGCGTTTTGTTTGGTTAGTTCAAGTACAGACACAAAAAGGACGATTATAATCCATTAGAATAGTTTTATTTAATACATTTTTAGTATGATTAATTTTCATCTATTATTCACCGACAGTAAAACAGAAAGACGAAATTTTACAACTTGCAGAAACAAGCAGCAGAAAGCCAAGCTTTGAAAGCTGAAAAAACTTTTCATCCGAGCTCAAATAGCCAGATGACATAATGTGTTAATTCACTGAAGAGAAAAAGATAAAATAAATACAAATATAAATAGTAATCATAAGTTGGAATAATAAAAATCGGATAACATTTTTTTAAAAGACCCCTGTGCAGTATGGAAAATGCTCCCGAAAAATACATGTCAAATTAAGGAAATCAAAATAAAGCTATCGATCGCCTGCGAGCAGCAGGAAATAAATTTTAATCCGCTTTAAAAAAAGAAATATCAAAATACAAAAAAAAGAAAGAAAGAAAGTAATTAAAAATCGGCTGCTCCTCAAAATGCTGAAAAGCTCAAGAAATAAATTTTAATTCGTAAAAGAGAAAAGTATCATAAGCCAGTCGGCATGGTAACAATTCAAATAAAATCGTCTAAAGAAAGTAAAATTAAAGTTAGTTACCGTGAAAAAATAAATCACATTTCAGAGAAAAACGCTTATAACTTCTTTTCTAGTTAATTTAGAGGCTTCGAATTCTAGCACACAGCAAAAAACTCTTCCTGAAGTAGTTTTTTACGCGCTTTTGCAATGGTATCAAGCTGGAAAGGATGCGACAATTTCTTCCGATAGAAAAGGACCATTTTATTCAACTTTCGGCTATAAAGTGGAATAAAAAAGAACAAGTTCGAATTACTCTCCGAGGTGTACACCCCCATGCTCCAAACTAATTTCGTGCAAAATTTCATGAAAATCCGCCGAATGGTCTTGGACCTACGCCGGTCACAGACAGACAGACATACTTGCTGCTTTATTATTAGTAGAGATGCCAGTCTGAGCTCCGTTTACGCTTTGTTTGTACACTAACTCTTGTATATAACTTTTACCCCCCCCCCCCCCCTACTCTCCAGTTACCCCCTACAATAGAAATTGCAAAATTAATTGATACTACTTCCCATATATTCATTTTCTGTCAAAGGAAAATTCGATCATTTTTAGAAGTTTTTCCGAAAAAAAAAAAAAAAAAAAAAATCGTGTTTTAAGGGATTAATCGAGCTGAACTTCTTAGAAAAAGAAAGAACATAAAAAGAAAAGCCTGAAAAGAACAGCGTGAGAGATCCAAAACAGCTCTTATGTGTATGTGTGTGTGTGGGGGGCATGGAGTAAAAATGTAAATATTTTACTTCGTCAGTAAGAGTGTGTGTACGAAGAGGAATTCGTTTTTTCGGGCATGATATGCCCTATAAAATTGCTTAAATAAATTAATTTTAAAATGCACTAAAGAAACAATATTAAGTTAATTTTTGTGACAATTTACATTAAACCATAAGGAGGTCAATATGTCTTTCTGTGCTAAAGCACTCGCCTGATGTTCAGATATCATAATGCATAGTAAGCACAAAAAATGAATAAGTTATCAGGAAAAAAAAACATTTAAGGGGCAGTGGGAAGCAAAGGGATGCAAGTGATCAAAAACCGATTCCGAGAAAAAACGGGGTCTAAGTTTGGATTTTATGGGACCTTCAATGTTATTTTTTTTTCTAAATCATGGGGTTAGCACCTGCTATTACTACCCCTAAACTCTTTTGCCACAATATAGAATAGTGCTTTCCGTATCATTTGCACTATTTATCTCAAAACCCTTTCAATTTTGTACAGTATATTACAGACGAACCGATTTAACTAAGATGAATGTTTTCAGTTTTCAATTTGCTTCAATAGATGGCGCTACAATAACTGTTTCAACTACGTTCGTTACCAAGACAACCATTAGACGCCCAACGAACGTCAAATGTTTTGCAACTTTCTCTGAGATAAAACTTGCGAAATGTCTGAAGAAGAAAGACAATTCGAGGAACTTGGAGCTTCCGAAGGTGTAGAAAAAGATGAGGGAACATTCTGCTTTACCCAAATGCTGCCAGTTGATTCCGGAGAAGAAGGAGGGGAATCCAAAATTTCAGATCTAATTCCTGCCGAAGATGAAACTACGGAAGGAGCTGAAGAAGAACAGTATTCTTACCAGACTCAGCCAACGGTTACGATCAAGCGAAATGTCGTCGAAGACACTGCCAAAAGAATATTAAGTGAACATTTAACGGACAAGGAGTATTCATCGGTGCCTATGAAAGATTTCGCAATGAGAATCGCTGCATCTATTAGAGACAACGTTCAAAGGGAATGGGATATGAACGGTATAGAATCGTTTGCGAAGTGACGATTGGGGAAAAGTGTGACCAAGACGTCGCTATGACTTTCCTGTGTTTGTGGAAACATGAATTCGATCATTATATTACAACTACATTCGAAGGAGTAGTTTTTTTTGCAACTGCATTAATTTTCTTAATTTATCAGCAATAATGGTTCTTTAGTACTTCGTTTGTTCATACGTTTTTTCCACAGAATTCAAAGCATGTTAAACCATTTTATATGTTGCTGAGTTTTTTCAGTTTTCCAAGTACGATATCATTTAAATTTAGAATTAAACAAAGTGGCTGGGTTGATCACGAACCATATTTATTTTGTAAATATAAATGTACGATATTCGACAAGGAAATGCCTGATCTTTTTTTTACCGAAAAGAATCAGAAGCATAAATTTTTATTAATCCATTTTTTAAATCATCATATCCTTAAAGAGTACTTAATATTTTTATGTCAAAAAGACTCCAGCCAAAAATATTCACGAAATTCAGCAATCGTTCATTTATATATATATATTTTAAATAGAATGTTTTTCGTGGAAATAAAAACCGATAATTAGCTGAAAAGGTGGCTATTAAATTTATTTTCACGTCAACGATGATCTTGTGTGTACCACATTCGCTGAAACCGAATTGATACTTTAAAGGTAACCATTTAATTTTCACGCCAAAAACTGTTTGGCGACAACTGCTGTCTTTTCGATGGAGAAGTACCTTTCAACAACCTTATGACAGATGTCGCGTTTATGATGCAAAAATGTTTAATATCAGTATTTTTTTTGTACTGATCGCATCTGTTATAGGAGCCATGAAGGCCAGTTTGGGAGATCATGTAGGAATACGACCAAGGCCTAGTTCGTTTACTGAGATAAAATCACTGGGTATTATTTTCAAATACTAGAAATCTTTGAGCAACGATTTGTTCAAAATTAGTGCTACTTATTGCCAAACATCGTCCAATATCGACAACGTTCGTATCGCCAACACATGGCCCCTGGAATCGATAACGTTTTTTTTTTTTTTTTGGGGAATTTTGATTTTTTGTTTGCAACAAGAAAGCATAATTTTAAAGCCATCATTTTTTTTCAATAACTTCTCCCAGGTTATAAGAATATATGACAATTTATAATTGTTGCCTAATGAGATAAGAAATTTGAAGTATCCAAACTGACCAGCTTGGGTAAAAAAAAAATAAATTTCAATTTTTTTTCAACTATTGAATAATTTCCCAAAATATTCCCATGTTCAAATAAATTGGGTTTTTGGGGGTCAAATAGAAATTTTTACTTAATTAAAGAATCTATAGTAATATAAACTGTTAACCATTTTTACCGCTTTTATATTGTACTTCTCTAGTTTAAAAAATTGTTTTACACTAGTGAAATTCAATTGATTCAGTTTTACCAGTAATACGTTTTGCAACACAAGCGTGACCCACACTTTTCAAGAGATAACTCATTTTTTTTTTTTTTTTTTTTTTTTTTTTTTTTTTTTTTTTTTTTTTTTTTTTTTTTTTTTTTTTTTTTTTTTTTTTTTTTTTTTTTTTTTTTTTTTTTTTTTTTTTTTTTTTTTTTTTTTTTTTTTTTTTTTTTTTTTTTTTTTTTTTTTTTTTTTTTTTTTTTTTTTTTTTTTTTTTTTTTTTTTTTTTTTTTTTTTTTTTTTTTTTTTTTTTTTTTTTTTTTTTTTTTTTTTTTTTTTTTTTTTTTTTTTTTTTTTTTTTTTTTTTTTTTTTTTTTTTTTTTTTTTTTTTTTTTTTTTTTTTTTTTTTTTTTTTTTTTTTTTTTTTTTTTTTTTTTTTTTTTTTTTTTTTTTTTTTTTTTTTTTTTTTTTTTTTTTTTTTTTTTTTTTTTTTTTTTTTTTTTTTTTTTTTTTTTTTTTTTTTTTAAAAATAGCATTAAATACAGATCAAAATAAAAAAAGCTTTAAGTCTCAAACTGTATTAGTTTTTTTATAACACTTCAAAACCGGGCCATTACTTTTGCCCCACCCTGTATATCCAGAAGTATTATTAAATTAAAAAAAAAAAAATAACAATACTGGCAACTGTTATAATCTGTTTTATTTGGTTTAAAGAAGAGAGGGGGGGGGGGCCTCTATCCGTTAAATATCGTATTTCTTCACTAAATACTAACTTATTATTTTTAAATAAAAAGGTTTGTAAGACAAATATATTTCCTAGATCTTACTTTAACACATCACAAAAATAGAGTAAAACTTAGTTTTGCTTTAATGCCAGAACGTAGTAAAAACAAAATGCTGCTCCATTATTCAATGCTTCATTCCCCAAATAACACTACTTCTGAAAGTAACTAAATAATGTTCAGAGGGTAAATAAAATTTAATACATAATATTTAGGTAATATTCAGTAAGTTTTTTCTTAATTAATGCTAAGATTGAGAGGGGAAACACAGGCATATGGTATTAGAGAAAAACATGCATATACTATCAACAGGATATCTCTTTACAAAAAATATAACCAAAAGAAAACTCTTTTCCTGTGAATAGCTGACACATCAGTAGCTTATTAAAAAAAAATTAAATATTTTCTAGTCCTTGCCCTTTATGAGAAAAATGACTGACAAGTTATCCAAAATTGCATGTTTTTGCCCCATGGCTTGTTTTTAAGCTGAAATATTTACAGGAAAGAGTGAGAAACCCAAGTAATTTATTGTGTAGCAATTTATGGTTAGTACATGAACTCTACCAGAAAGTCAGTAAAACTTTGGTTTTATTTTCCTTTTATTGGAATTAAATCCTCAACTGTAGCAAAATCGGTAAAACCGAATTTTTGTGGTTGCAACTTCTAAGAGTACTGTAACTTAACAATTTTCATTACGCACCTCTTTCATCATGCCTCTATATCATCAATCTGTGTACCAAATTTGAAAAAAATCCGAGTTGGTCATGCGACCCCCATTAGGTGAGTTGGTATGGAATCACTCATTTCCGCCTCTCTTCGTGCGAGAGAAGGAAAAATTGGGAAATGATAATAGAAACAAACTTCAAAATTTAAAATAAATCAATGAATATCTTTCGCCAATACTCTGAGATCCAAATTTTGCAAATCAGGTAGCAGTAGAAATAAGTGCCTTTCAAATTTTGCAGGTAGGCTTCCTATGCCAGTCCACAATTTTTAGTTATTATCCGGAAAACAATTTTCTTATATATAAAAAAAGTCATTTTTACACCATGTTTCAATGCGTATGTAAATTTAATATTTCTTTTCTTTCTTTTACGTTAGCAAGTAAAAATTCTGCCATTGCAATATTTTTATCGCGAACCCCCATTCCACATCACGTGAACCACCGGTTAGGAAACGCTGTTCTTCAGGAATACTGCATCTATGGGCAAAAGTTTTGAAAGTAACTTCTTCATTGTTTAGTTTCGCTTTTGCAGGTAAAATAAAAAATGCCATTTTGATTTTTTAAAGAAGTTCTAGCTTTCTTGTAATGTTCGCTAAGTTGTTATAATAAATTGCATCAAAATTATGATAATTGCCCTAAATAAAATAAATTGCATCACAATTCATTCTCATTGATTATTTTTTAATTAGCAATTACATTTTTGAGCATGGTTTCTGGGACAATATGAGCAGCAAATTCAAGTCCTTCCGAGGACCGAACGGAATGTTACAGATATATATTGTTTTAAGACGCCTTCAAGATTTTTTTTTCTTTTACTTTGCAAAGAAACTGTACCTGCAGCGTTCTCTGCAACTGACCGCCCCATAACGCGTCATCGAGCCACCTCCTAAATCGGATCAGCTCCATAACAGACCGAAAGCGAAAAATAAAATCTAACCGTCTTTCACCTCATAACAACTCAACTCTACTCCTGAATACCAAGCGCCGTTCAGAGGCCACCGGGAAAAATATGGCGGTTATCGCATTTGCGGCGTCCAGCCGACAATTGGCCTAAATTGAATTGACCGGCTGTTTGTCCGTCCGTCCGGATGGGGGTTGTTGTGTCCAGGGACTTTGTTACGTGGTGGTCAGGGAGAATCCGCTTCCTATTGGATTGTTTGTTACTTTTTCCTTCTCAGCCCCCGTGTTTGCTCTGCGTGACCGGCGTTCCAAGAGAATTCTCATTGTTCCATTCCGAATCCTTCGATTTGGTAGAAGATATGTTTGTGGTGCGGGATTTTTGTTTCGAGGAGTCATGACCTAGAAAAGAAAGTACTGTCAATATGAGCTTCTTAGGATTCTCTTTCAAAGGATAATACACTGTTAAGCAAATCAGAACATATAATATTATTCTCTTGTCGGTCATTCATAAATGACGTTACGCTTCGAGGGGGGGGGGGGGGGGTTCGAGAACTTGTGAAATTTTCAACAATGGGAGGTGAGGGGGTAACAAGAAGTGCGACATCACATATTTTGGTTCCTATAAAAACAGTTAAAATTAGGATATTAAATTTTTGAAAATATTTTTGATTTTCATGATTTGATTTCAAAGTTTCATTGATTTCACTTTATATCGGAAACACTGATGCTGTTTAAGATTTAAATTTACTTCTAGTTAAAAGTTTAAAAGGAAATAATTTTAGGCATTTACACTTTTTAAGCTAAAGTAGTGCTGGTAATTTTTTCAGAATTCGAACAATTAATATAATTTGCTATTAAACACTAATAATCTTCACTAATAGTCTTTTTTGTTGTAAATCTTAACCTTATGTTATACAAATTTAGTCCAGACGTAATCATTATTACTGATATGCTTTCGAATGTCAATAACAGCTCAAAAATAAAATTAGAAATGTGATCCATAACGTAAGTGCTTTGTAATATAGCGTGGCAAAGGGGGAAGGAGGATATGTTGAAGTGTGACCTTCTGTGACAAAGGAGAGATCAAATATATTGAAAAAAAGAGTGGCATCATTTATGAACGGTCCTCATATGAAGTCTTTTGGCAATTGATGAAAGCTCCTTTTCCAAAAGCTCTAGCGTGTTTTACACATTGTAGCGGGGTTCGTTTGTAAAGAGTTTCTTAAAATAAATTGCATACAAAGTAGCTTTCAATAGCGCGAACAATTATCACGTAAATGTGCATAAAAAGGTAATTTGTAAAAATATTAACTAAAAATACATAAAAATAATGGTGATTCTGATGAAATTAAACTTACAACGTTTCAGAAAATCATAATATGGGAGAAACGCACTATGGGGAAAAACTTCTCCCTTCTAAAACTTAACCGCTGCATTTGAGCAACAAAGCAAAAGATGTAACTTAATTAGTGGTTTTAAGTGCAATTACAGAAGTCAGATTTTTTTTCCTTGAGAGAGTCAAGGTCAAAAATTTTTGTCAATAACGATCTTTACGTTATATGAAGGGCTTATTTGAATAGTGTGTGTGGTCCAATTCATCTATTTTATTTCAAAACTGGTTCACCTCTAGCTCATTTATACTAGAGATAGTTTTTCACAAGCACCTCAACGATAGAATGTTGTGCAATCGTCGAACTTTAAGGCTCTGTTACTCAGAATATACAACTGTGGACTTGGACCAGTATGCAAATAAGGATTTCATATAATATTAATACATAGGAATTCGCTATACAGCATAACACCAGGGGTTCTGAAAGGTATATTTTAACTAATAACTACCTTTTCCCGGTTGTTTCCCTGTTGGAGAAGATATTAAGGACTGATACAACTCTTTCTTCACCAATAGTAAGTCTTGTAGAGTATTGGCATAATTTGATACAGACATGCTTTGAAAACATTTCGCGACTCATGAAAGGAAATGGTCTGATAAAGTGTTAAAATGTGTGACTTTTCTTTCTTTTTTTTTTTTTTTTTTGGGGGGGGGGACCCTTGAAATATTTACAATAAGCTGGATTATAAGGCATATGCGGTGACATGTGAAGGTCTAAAATTTTTCAAAGATAAAATAAATAAATGAATAAGGAAAATAAATAATTAAAAAAAATATTGCAAAGTCGTGTGAACAAATTGGGCAAAATATTTATCCATATACGGTCAGCCATCGATGTAAGTTCACCCGCATGTAAGGTCGTTTTTCTAAAGTCCCGGTTCATTGAATAGAAAATATGTATGAATGAGTTATAAGGTCTCTCCGCTTATAAGGTCATTTTCGCTTATAAAGCCATATTCCTGAAGTCCTGAGGGGGTGGCCTTATATCGAAGTCTGACTGTTTATACTTTGGTTAGATTACTATAATGCATTTCTGGTCGAGAGATTGTGAGGATTATTTGAGGTGATTTCTATAGATTTGGATATTGAGAAATTTGTGGAGTAACCATTGTTTTTACATAGACGCATTTTTATAATGCAGCGAAATATGGCATTTCAAACACAATTAACAATCACCACATGATGAAATAGTCACTATAAAGAGTTAAAAAAAAATAATCTCAGTTTAGACGCATTGTCAGTTTTTTTCCACCACCAAATCACCGCTGTAAGAAAGTAAATCATTGTGACAGTTTCCTAACGAGTATTCTATAGATAGATTAAGAATAAAGAACAAAAGGGCGAACAAAAGCCGCCTCCCGACTTTGTGAAAGCAGCCTTGACCTCGTAGCATATAAATATAGTTCCTAAACAAAAGGGGGTTGAGAGAAACACATTTAGGTCAACCCGCGAAATAAGGGCCCTCCGAGATAGGATAGCGTCTTTAGCACCACCACCAGCCACGTGACGAATGAAAAAGGGTGAAGTTGGTCTTCCAAGAAACCATTTGTATCGGAGTTGATGTAAACAATTTACGTTGAGGCTGATTTTCTGTCAACTTTTTGGGGTGCTTTTTTCTCAAGAACGAAATAGATATGTTTATTCAGAGCTGTCTTCTGTTTGGCGCTATTATTACGATTTGTTTATTATTCTGTAAAAGCTCTTTTCCCTGCTTACCTTTTTCCCCAATAGGCAAAAAAAAAAAAAAAAAACTCCACAGCAATCTCCGAGTTTTAATGTCACCTAACTTGCTTTCAGAGCACACGTCTTGTTACTATTTATGGGACGGGGGGAGGGGGGGGGGTGAAACAGGTGGAATTTATGGGAGCAACAGGGGGAAGTTATTGTTTCCGTTGGACATCACTAAGCTAAAATACCTGGCCATACGGGGGCCGTGGTAGCCTGGTGGTTAGGATGTCGGATTTCCAACCGGGATTTTCGGTTAGGCGTTCGATACAAGACCTGCTGAAGACCCACCATGTGCACTTGGGGGTACGTGAATGGAAAATCCGTGGACCCTGAACTCCAGGCAGTTCTGAGGGTACCAGAGGGTGGATATTTCCTTTCCATTCACTCTTAGGTCAAAAAAAGAAGGTGGCGTATTTCTGGCGGCGACATCTGGTGTCATCCGAATACATCTGTGCTTAAGCCTAGTCGTACTTCCACCTTTGCGGTGCTCATTAAAAACTGGTGGCTGTCCTTACCTGCCTTAATTCCTGGTCACTCTGTGAGGTGAGCTTAGATATCCAAGTTGCATCAGCAACAACTTGGCCATATACAACAGTACGCTGAAGTTAGTCGTCCAAGTTACTTGGTTAGAGATATCCATAAACCAATCCTGGTTGGCTGAAATACTTGACCATACACATCACAAAGTTCAGGAAATTTGGATAAACAAAGTTCTGTGTCCATAAATATCCTGGAGCTTGGGCAGTTAACTAAACAAAAGTTTGTAACCATAGACATCACTAAGCTGAATAAACTACTGACCTCTCTGGCGTCCATAGACATCCTGGTTCTAATCGGCTGTGTGCCTGAATAATCAAAACGCTAACCAAAAATTGAATCCGTCAAGAACAGTAGAAAATAATAAATTATAATAAGAAATAAAATAAAAACGATCTGCTTTGTAAATCCAAGGCATGAATGTCCAAGTGCATTAGCAACAACAACTTCGTCATATACAGCACTACGCTGAAGTTCGTCGTCTAAGATAGGTTAGTTGGTTATAAATATCCCGAAGCCGAGTCTAGTAAGCTGAACTACTTGACCATACACATCACTAAGTTCAGGAAAGTTGGATAAGCTAAGCTCCTTTGCATATATATCCTTCAATGTTAGGCAGTTGACTGAACAAAAGTCTGTAGCCATAAGGCATCATTAACCCATTTCCGGCCGAGCATAAAAATTTTATAAAATGTGGTATTATTTTTATTAAAATATGCTTAAATTACATCCATTAAGACACAAAAAAAGTTTCATGCATGAAAAATAATATTTTATTTGCGAAATGAAATGGTGCGTATACGCACCATTGGCCGAATCAATGAACAAAAAGTTGAAACTGGAAATAGAATTTTGAAGACCATGTTAATTGTATTATAATGAAATATTATATTTTTTATGAAAACTTTCAAAACATTTTGGATGAAAATGTACTCGGCATTTGAGGCACAGATAAATCGTGTGGTTTTACACACCTTACATCGTCTACGGGCTTTTTCTTCATGTTCACTTATGGTATGGCCGACTATCAGTCCGTATTTCTTTCGGTAGAGTTGCGGATGATAGACGTCCTTTATTAGGATGAGTCATTTGTAGTTTATTTTCATTAGATTGCTCTTGCATTCAGATTTTAATAGGGCAATTGCTATATGAGATCTGGTCTATGAGTGCCCTTTTTGTGTTAGTAGAAAATCTATGCAGATTCCATGAATTGACTACAACGCTATCAATGATATTTGTAAATAATGGCCACCAACATTTTTTATCTTGAATGTTTATGCTGTGTCATTGTCATGAAGGTCAACACCTCCCATATATTAGCTGTAATCCGTAATAACGTTCGGTAGGGAAATCATAACATTCTTTCTTTGCGACTGTATCGTTTGGTATTTATAAGAGGCAAAATAGTCGCATTATTAGTAACAATCCTTATTACAGAATCGTCGTTTTATTTGATTGCACATGTTTCTGCGTCTTTGTTGAAGGCAAAATCGTAGGAACCACGATGGGTTTTTTTTCCATATTTTTGGAGTCATCCAATATACAACCAGATATGCGATTTTCGAGAGCTGTGTCAAATAAAAAAAGAACTTTTTATTTTAAAATGTCGAATAAAGCGTAAGAAGAGAAAAAGTTATCAAAATATATTGTGTGCATTTCATGTTTCGGAATCACGCTAATTTCATAACAACACTTGTTCCTAATGACATATTTTCTAAATCACTGTTAGTTTCAGCACCTCCATAAGGTATAAATTGGTAAAGCTTTCCGTCAGATGAGCACAAATACCAAAGTTTGAATCCAAACCTTACCGGCTTCCTCTTTATAAACATTTTTGATGGTTGCCTGCCAAAATATGGCATAAAATACCAAACTTTGCATTAAAACAAGTGTTTTCAATTTTTGCTTTCTGTTCATGCTTTCGGCCAATGGTGCGTTAAAGCACCATTGGCAAAAAAAAATAAAATAAAATAAATATCATTAAAGTTTTTTAATGATATTTATTTTATTTTTACAGAACCTGCAACTTAAGGCCATTATAAAAACATATGATTAAACTCAAATAGATAAGTTAAATATTTTCAAAAAATAGAATTTGTCAATAATCGTATCAAGTTGAAAAATTAGCGTTTTTTGAAAATTTCTCAACATAAAGAGCTTGCTCTAATTAAGTCACTAATATTTTTTATTTGTCTTCAGGACCTTTAAAAATAGGAGAAAAATAAAATTACTGAAAAATATACGTCACAGTGTCAATAGAAAAATATTTCTTGAAATGGTGCGTATACGCACTATTGGCCGAAAATGGGTTAAGCTGAATAAACTATAGAGCTCCCTGCATATATATCCTTCAATGTTAGGCAGATGATTTAACAAAAGTTTGTAGCCATAAGGCATCATTAAGCTGACTAAACTATGGAGCTCCCTGGCGTCCATAAGCATCCTGGTTCGCATCGGCTGTGCACCTGAATAATCAAAACGTAAACCAAGAATTGAATCCGTTAAGAACAGTAGAAAATAATAAAAGAAAATAAAAACGAGTTTTTTTGTTAAATAGTATGTTTTCTCCTTGTGTAATAAAGTTTATAATGTTGACGTTCTTTATATGTTCAGGGCCGGCCCGAATTTATTCGGCGCTCTTGGACTTCTTAAAAATAGTCGCCCTTAGTCCTCTTTCATCATACAAACTAAAATACTATAAATTCAATTGTGTATAATTTTATTTCATTTTCAATTATTTTAAGAACTTTAATAATTACATACATGAAACAAATAGCTTATTTTCTTCTTTCTAATGGGCTGCTGTTGGCTTCTGGTAAGTGCAGACCTAGTGCATTTCACAGGGATTGGTACTATCTAACCATCTCTATCAAGCACCACAGAAGGTGTAGTACCAACGCCACAAGTGAATTTTGACGCTAAGTTCTTTCACTTGAAAGATGGAGTATCTGGGAGGAGTCCCTATCAATGGGTCTGCCTACGTTAAGACAACTAGAATTGTTGAATTAATTGTGTGAAACAGTGATTAATGTTTTCTTTTTTCCTTTTTCCTCTGACGCTGAGGCGCCCCCACGATGCTGGCGCCCTTGTACTTTGCACACTTTGCACATTAATAGGGCCGGCCCTGTATATGTTCATAATATATATGAAACAGAATTTAATAATACACATTAGGTAACGAAAAGTTCAATTTCATCTCTTTAGCTATGTTCTTTTAAGCCCTTTCGAAAAGTTAATCTTTCTTCAGGCCTAATATTTTCCATTCGGTAAATTTTTCACTTTTAGCAAAATATATTTCTAAAAAAGCTCTGCTGAAACCAGATGTCATGCTTTTACTCATGGTAAATACAAGCTGCTCTATGATTCCCACAAAGATGTTTCCCCAACAAAGATTATGTGTTTCAAAGAATCTGTATTTTAAAAAGCAGAAAAAACATAATTTTAATTTAAGTACGAATCCGAAAAATTTAACAATCAGCAAAATGATGTTGCGAGAAGGCATTCGCTGCATTTTAGGATTAATATTAGCTTCTACAACATGGCCAGAACAAGACATATTCGAAAACCGTTCGCTTTCAGTACACTGGAGCATGTTTGTCATATCTCCCGGAGAACAGATGAGGCATTTAAACGTTCTCCATTAGGGAGGCCCAGGGGAGGAACCTTCCCCTCTGCGCAACCCTTTTTAATGGAATATTCGAGGCTAATGCTGTGTAGTGTTTTTAATGCGCCTTACGTACGTTTTGTGCACTTTTCTGCTCTTTTGCTTTTGTCCGGAAGATTGTGGCTTGTTCTTACTCCGAGGAAATAAAGATAGTTGCGGTGGTGTATCGATCAGAAAGCCAAAAGAGTGTTTTTTCCCTCTTTCTCTTTTTTGCTCTTTGCAAGTGCAGTTAGATAGCAGGTGTTCGGTATTGACTGTGCAGTCGGCTTATTACTTAATTGAAAGTGTTGTAATTCTTTGATTATGGAGTACATTAAAAGCTGTAAAGTTGACCACCTTTGAGGGCTGACCACCTGTCTAGGTTGACCACTTTGGTCAGGAACGGAATTAGCCTTGTATTATATAATGTAGGGAAACCTTTGCAACTTGACCACCTAAGTTGACAACCTGTCTATATTGACCACTTATGCCCGCCAAATTTGGGTGGGAGTACTATAAAGACCGTTTGTAAGTTGATCGCCTAATTATTGCAATATTTGTTTGTTTATCTATTTTCGCAAAAATAAAAAAACTAAAATAACTTCTCAGATCTGTATTTGTCTGGATGGATAAAACATCAGTAGAAGAATAATTAATAAGATATTTATCTTCATTTTAACTAAGTGCTTTACTTTTAAAGTAGTATAGGATACATTGCAATTCAATCAGATTAAATTTCTCTAATGAAATTTTAAATGATTGTGAAACAAAAGCTAATTACTATTTTAAAGTAACGTTGGTAGTTGAAGCTATATTTTAAATACATTGACACTTGGTTATAACGACATCGTTTATAGCGACAACTCTGTTATAACGACATCGTTTATAGCGACAACTCTGTTATAACGACATCGTTTATAGCGACAACTCTGTTATAACGTCAAGAAATTCCAATCCCTTCATTCGCCAATCAATAGTAATGGTGATTGCTTATAGCGTCACTTGGCTATTACGTCATAAATCTCCCGGTCCCTTGAATGACGCTATAACAGAGTTTCACTGTAGTTGCAAATGCATAGTGTAAGAAATGACAAAAAACCTCCACCCTCTTGACCACTAAAGTGCTGCACCGCAGGTGGTCAACTTACACAGGTGTCACTGTACTTGTTTTGTTTTGATTATGGAGTATTTGTAAGCGTTTTCTTTTTGACGTTAATTGCAGCAACATTTAATGGAGAGGTTCCCCCAGCTACGGCCTTTCTACTATTGAAGTACTTTGCTCCTCCAACCTCCTTCCCTGTTAGCACTATGGATTAGGGACGCCCTCCCGTGCGCGGGGTCCACGGATTTTACATGCACGTATCCCAAACTGTGCATGGTGGGTCTTTCAGCGAGTCGGGTATGCAACAC
Source organism: Octonoba sinensis (assembly GCA_038502835.1). Classification (NCBI taxonomy): domain Eukaryota; kingdom Metazoa; phylum Arthropoda; class Arachnida; order Araneae; family Uloboridae; genus Octonoba; species Octonoba sinensis. The sequence continues at coordinate 19,776,640 of CM076601.1, read as the reverse complement.
CCGACCTTCCGGTTGGAAGTCTGACATCCTAACCACTAGGCTACCACGGCCTCAGATTATGGCGTCTTTTGTTTGGTTTGTTTAAACCAGTGGGAGGTGCGTGGCATCCCTGTTAGAGGGAAGGGGAGGCAACACTCTGTTAATGATGTTAGAATCAAAACTCTTTAAAGTATACTGTGTACTTCAGCGAAGGAGTTTTGCATGATTTAGAAGAAATTATATATATATATATATATGTATATTTATTTATTTATTCATTTTATGTATTAAATAGCATCTGCGTTTAATTATTCTGCGCATAAAGTAAACGCATCCTTTATTTTGACATTTCCTAAATAAGAATAGAAACTTAGTTGCCTGGTTTATTAACTGATTCTGAAAATAATTTTGGCAACAGACGATCAAAAAAAAAAAAAAAAAAAATGCAGTTGAAACATAAATTGAAATATTTTTCAAAGAAGACGTAGATTTAAACAGTTTAATACCAACAAATTTAAGGATAGCTTGGATAGTTACATAGTTATTTATTTTGAGTGAACTTTTCAATATGAACTCACCACAAGAGGAGGGGATATTGGTACATTAATCTTCAAAATTTGAAAGCCTCGTTATTCAGATTTGATTGACGTTTTAAAACGTTTCAAAACAGCAGATAAAAAATTCATATTCGCACCCTTCAGCAGCCCCATAAACTCACATTCTTCGGAAGCCCAGTTTGTTTATGAAGTTAAATATAATTGCAACAGGGCGAAAGCGACGAATTCTTTGTCGTCTGAAAGAGGTGCTTTGCTTCTCAAATAACGTTTTTTTTTTTGCACCGCGCTTTGACGATACATTGTCATTTCCCTCTGGGAGTTCGTAGAATGGCAAGAGCACAAGCCAACAAAAACACTTTGGTTTTGAACCAGCCTTGTCCAACGGAAAGGGAAAAGCGATTTTCGAATACAGACGCAGCCGAACTTTATGCCGAAGTACAGGCAATGGCTGAAGTCCAGAAGTCCGTCAAAAGCGTCAGGAAATCCATGTCTTATGGATTGTCTTGTCATTGTCTATTTGTACACGTTCAGCTCATGAACTCAAACGCATCTTTTTATTTCAAAACTCTGACTCATGTTCATGTCAGTTTTTTTTTGTTTTTTGGATGAAAAAGTAGATATCGCTTATAGAAATGAAGAGTGCCATATCTGCAAAAAATCGGTTTTTTAGTTTTTATATCAACATTTTCAGATTTTTGTGCTCTCCTTATATTGGGAATACTGCTGTAAGTAAATGTTCAAAAATTAAGGCTAGAGAACAACTATATTTTTTTGGTGAAATACTGTAAAAACTACTTTAGGGTCATTCCACGGCAACGGGTTTTACATTTATACAGCATTTTTCAACTTCAACGAGCTTTCTAACAAACTTCTTGGGTATTTTTTAGGTTTTTTAATTTTGGCTAGTAAAAGTACATGTGTTCTTAGTATGCAAAAATTTTTTTGAAGATATATATGTATTTGCTGTCTGTTTAAAAAAATGCTGAAATTTCGTTACGTGTGTTACTCTTCGGGTAACAAACGTAACGAAATTTCAAAAAAATACCCAACAAGTTTGTTAGAATGCTCGTTGAAGTTGAAAAATGCTGTGTAAATGTAACGTCCGTTGCCGTGGAATGATACTTTATATATTTATTTCTAATTTTTTTGATATCATTAACATCCATCATGTGAGGGAAAATTAGAACAATCACTATTTTCTGAAAAAAATCGATTATAATAATCATTGAAACAAATAAGGTAATTAAATAAAACAAATTGTAAAACGTTCAAACGCCTCTCTTGAAAAATGTCCATTTCGCACTGTTCATTTCTATAAGCGATATGCATATAAAAAAATTTCGGATTGAAGATGAGTCTGATTTAGGAATTTTTATTCATTTAAAACATAGGTTTCGAAACTTTTCCTATCGCGTTGACCATTTGTCCTTTCTTTCCGTTTTTCGTGAATATCCTTCTTAAGGGATCATTCTAAAAGGAGACAACTAGTGTAACATTTATGTTTGAAAATTCCAAAACAGAGTGGAATGGGTTGAAGTTTTTCCCCAAGAAAATCTAAATCAGTAGGAAATAGAGAAAAATGGTTCTGAAATATCACGTGAAAGTTCTGAAACGTAATTTAAAACAAAATATTCAGGACTACTTTTTCTATCATGTGAAATTTGACGTTAATTGCATCAACTTTTAATGAAGAGGTTCCCCTAGCTATGGCCTTTCTACTATTATTAAAAGTGGAAGATTTTACTAGTTACAAGCTCAAAGAGAATGTGTAGGGGAAAGTTGGACAAAACCGGGTCCCAAAGTGTTTTTTTTTCTTCCTTAGCAGTTAAGTGAATAAAATTGCTTAAATTTCTATTTGAATGATAAATTAGTTCTTTAGGTTACAGAAATAAATATTTTTCAATGTGGAAGAACAATATTTTAAAGGGTGAATAAATTTTTTTTGGAAGTATAAAAGTACCCGGTTTTATCCAACCAGGTTGGGTAAAACCCGGCATGCTTAAGAACACTTAAAAAATGTTGTTGTCTTACTACTGAAATATTTATTTATAACAATAAATTGGTATAATGGCTCTCATATACTGAGAAACAGGTGGGTGAAGAAATGAATGAACATAAGTAAGTTTGAATTTGATATATTTGTAATTTGTCGTGAATTCAGTTAATTGATCAAAAAAGTTTTAAGAACAGAAATCACAAATGAAATGTTGATCACGCTCCTCTGCATTGCTACAGGCTTCGTGTGCCCATCCTCCACAGTTGAGACACTGTATCCAACCTTCCAGAATTTAAAAAATGTCTTCATTTTAATTAATTTTCAAAATATTTCTAAAATATATGCTTAATTTAATATTTTGTGTATTAAAAGCTGGCGAACTGTATGAGTACTCTTTTAACACGTCATATAAAATTAAGTATATATTTTGGAAATATTTTAAGAAATAAAAAGACATCACTTAATGAGACATCCTTTAAGAAGAGTACACAGAAAAATGAAGTAAAAATATTAATTAAGGAGATATTAAAAAAATATATGAATGCATCACACGTCCATAGACTTAATGTTAGTGAGCTGAATTCGGAAATTGACTGACGAGAAGCCCTAATTTTTATGGGTGCAATTTTTATTCCAACAGGATTATAAATTTGTAAAAGCATTAATTTTTTTATTCTACCCTACTTAAAAAAATAAGAAAAAACATTTTTTGGAATAAACTGACAAACACGATTTAATTTTTAAAAAATCATTTTTATTTTAAATGTTAATAATTTTTATTTTATATTTGTACTAAGTGGGATACTATAACATAGTAGCCTGTATTCATACGAGTCCCTCCTAAAAAGTAATAAAGATTTAATTTCATACCATTTATAAGATGGTTCTTGTTCTTTAAGATTTATATTTCACAAATTAAACTATTTATATTTCACACAGTACAAAAAAAAAAAAAAAATAAATAAATAAATTCCAAAACCGGGTACTACCCGGTCTTGTCCGTCTGCCAAGGTCCCGGTTTTATCCGACAACGCCATTAATCAGAAAAGAACGCTTAGCACATTTCAAACATGATGCAAAACCTGGTTTAATAATTTAAAATGACTGCTGAAAAAGGTGTTATCAAATGTTGTACTTAGCTAAAACAAATCTCTAAGCAATTAGGAACTACAGAGTGAAATCCGTGATGTAAAAATCAAAACTTTTCCAATCGAATTTTTCCAAACATCGGCGTTGACAAACAAATAAACAACACTGCCTTTAGAAATAAAATTTCACGTTAAATTAAAGCACAAATGAGCATTAAAACGCAGACATATGTTTCGGGATCGCTTGGAATCCCTTTTTCAATGCGACAGGGAGCTTCTAGATGCAAAACATCCAAATGAAGCAGACAGAACAACAAAAACAAAGCTTATATAGCCTAAGAATTAACTGTAAACCAATGAGAATAAAGGCAGTGTGAAGTGGAAGTAGAAGTAGTATTAAAGGCACCAATAAGAGAGCAACAAACGAATGTAGTTGGAACTACAGAAAGTAAAAAGGAATATCAATAAAAACAAAGAAAAAGACAACAGCGTGCATAAAAATGTGAAAATACATGAAAATTGCAAAAAAATAAAATAAAATACAAAGAATAAAATGGAAATAAAATAAGTACAGAAAATACCAAAACAAAAAGCAAAACAAAGTACGCATGCAAAAGAGGGGGAGGGGGGGGGAGAGAGAAAAAAATTGACACAAAAAAAGGAAAACTAACAAGAAAACCAAGAAAGAGCAACAAATTAAAGGAACTTATGCCAGAGTTTAATCATTACAACACTGCCTTTCATTTAACTCGAAATAACATGGTGGTTATTTTCAACTGGTTTCAAGCGTTTTCCGACAGATTGCAATACTAATCAAGCTAAAACTGCTGGGTCCCGGTTTTATCCACCTACCTGATTTTATCTCCCCTACCTGCTCGCCCAGTTTATGATATATATTTTACGAATTAGTAAAACTCATATGCGTATTATATAAATAAGTAAGTGAGATTTGAGAAACTTCTGCTAGGTGCATCCTGTCTAAAATTTGTTGATGAACTTGTTTAAATGAGGTTCATTCGCATAGACCCTACTTTTCATCTCATGCATCACCAATTTTGTTCTTTTGTTGACGCAGACCCCTTGTTGGCTGTAATAGACCCTTGGGGGAGTATATGTTTGGGAACCACTGATTTAGGACATTGGAAATAAAAATTACAATGACTGCCGAAAAACAACTTTTGTTTTCTTATAATTTTAACTGAATTTAGCAATGAATTCAGTTCTAAATCAATTATTGTTAAGCAGGAAACTAGTTGTACTACGTGGGTTAACATTCCTTAGTTTCGTAATTTTAAGGGATGTATGTAGTGAAAATGGTTTTCTCTAACATAAGAAAATGTACTAATATATTTTACTGTTACCTATAGCGAAGGAAAAATACTGGAAAGACTCCCACACTCTTCTTCAGCTAGCAACATTTCTTTGCTAAATGTTTAAATACTGATCCAAATTTACTTTTCTTCTAATTTCTAATTTTTCCCGATCCTTTTCTATATTTTTAACAACATCTGTAACAAGTAATTTTTAAAATGGAAACGATATGAAAAGCAGGCTTACAGACATGAGATCATTCATAAAGGATGTCACGCTTCAAGGGGGGGAGGGGGTTCATGAAATTGACAAATTGTGACAAGGGGAGGAGAGGGGTAACAAGAAGTGTGACATCATGCTTATGCAACATAGCGTCGTATGCGACAAAGGGTTAGGTGTGTTAAAGTGTGACATTTTGTGACAAAGCGGGAGGGGGGGGGGTGTCAAATATATGGGTAAAAAGCGTGACATCCTTTATGAACGATCCCCAGTCTGTTTCACCAGTCGGAAAAGAAAAAGTTTTCCATTGACAACAAAAAACAACGGGGATTTTTTTTTTTAAAGCTTTGCTCCAAGTTACTTTATAATTGTGAGCAGCCATTTCTTAACGCTAAATCCTAGGGTCTTTCCATTCTCTAAATAACGCTTTAACTGTCACCCGTGATTCGAAATGGAGGTCATAAACTGCTCTTAATCGGTGGACGTGCCGAGAGTTTCCCGCCAGTGAGTGAATGCTCTATTGACGAACATCCCTCACAGTGCGGCTTCCGAGTCATTGAGGAAAATACTCTCCAAGACTCAATGGGGTATGGGATCTTTGCGACCAAGCGAGCCATCGAGTACTTTTTTTTCTCTCTTGACGATGAAAGTAAATTCTGCGGGGTATGACTGATGTACGGCGGGAGGAAAATTTGTAAAATGAAATTATTTTTTTTCCTGCAGTCTTATAGATTACAGAACAAACACATTTGCCTGTTTTCCGAAACAAAATCTCTTTTTGTATGCATTTACTTAATTTTTTTTCCTATGGAGTGATTACAAATGATTCATCGGGTTTTGGATGAAAGTAATTCAGAGTATTGCATACAAAATAGTGATTGAAGAAAATCACGTTTTCAAGTTTCTTCTTAACATTATTGCAAATGTTCACTTGTGCTATCCTCGTGCTGCACGACGCACATCTATGCGGCAGTCTCAGCCTATACGAAGTCATTTTTGTCGATTAGTCGTCATTTTGCGAACTGTTATCACCCTGCCACCTGGTGAGTCAAAATGGAACATGCAATGTCAAAAAAAAAAAAAAAAAAAAAAAAAAAATAAAATAAAATAAAATACACTGTTAGAAATTTCATCATGAAATTATGGTTAAATAGCTGGCAGCTGTCTGTCCGTCTAATTCACCGTTAAATTTATGGTTTGTTACGGGACCTAAACCATTTCCAATCAGCCTGGTTAAAAAGCCGTAAATACTAAAGTTTACAGTTTCATAACCATTTATAAATGGTTTCAAAACTGAAAATGCAAGTTTTTACGGTTTTTGAAACATTTCGAGGCGTAGAAACCGTAAACGAAGCTCGCGGGAATCGAACCCCGGGTATATGGTTACAAAACTTGCGCTCTAACCATTCGGCCATCTACACGACTGAAATCTACCGTTTATTTATCAATACATCTTCTTTTCCAGCAGGAAAACAGCATTAAAATTGAGGTTCCTGTTTTTGATTGGATCCAAAGTCATTCTTGGTCTAAATTTACTGTATATTGACGAAAATCATTTTATTTGCTGCAAAAATTAAAATACAATCAAGCTTCAGCGGCTCAAATCATGGGTTCGATCATTCGCAAACAGTTCGGGAATCCAATGTCTACAATTTTTGATTTACGTGTGTATGTGTTTCTATTTAGTAGTTCTATTATTTAGTTTGCTGCTTAAGCCGCTTTTTTTTTCTTCTTTTTTTTGTACACTTGCAGATTTGAACTGAGAAATCTTTATTTATATTTTAACAACAGCGTACGACGGTATGGTTCCACAACCAAGATGGACGCCCGATTCTTATTGACTTCGAGACCTAGTGGCGCTTGTAAATTACGGTTAGTTAAACGTTCTTTAGGAGAAACAGAGAATAAACTATTTTTTTCAATCAGCGGTTTGAGTGCCATCTTTTTAATGGTTATTCAACTGTTGTAATTAAATATGGTAAAATAACCATCAAATAAATGGTTATATTACTATTTTCTTACGGAAATTTTTAACAGTGTATGGTTTTTCGATCAGTACACATGGGTGGGCATAATATATTTGAAGCAAAAAGAAGGCAAAACCCGATGAATGGTTTACATTTGTAATTACTACACTCACACGTATATATATATATATATATATATATATATCAGGAGATTTTTGTATTCTATACAGGAGAGAGGCGCTGCTTCTCTCAAGAAGAACATACCTAACATGTTGTTGAAGACACTAAAAGACCACAAAGAGAGAAAAGTGTTTTTGCGAGATACTTTACATCATGACCTAAAGCTAAAAGACTAAGGTTATCGATTTCTTATGAAAATTCCTTTATGCTATATTATCCCTTATTTATGTTGCCCTTATGTAAGCTCCTTTACAGAAATTCACCTGTGAAATGAGATGGTAATTATAAAAATAGAGCTTCACTGGTGCTTTTTTACTAATTTTCGCGATCCAGACATTTACGCTCTCTAAAATTGTGCAACCATAATGCTCATGTATAAGAAGGAACAGAACTATATTGATAGTGGATTAGTGGTAAGATCAGTGGGTTTTTCAGCCACTGTCCCTTTCATCACCTAACATGATCATAAAATTCTGAAAGTTGTCTGAAACAGCTGTTCTTTGAGTTCTTTGCTGATAATATTCCTATCAGAAAAATTAAATTTCGAATTCATAAATACCTTTCGTAATAGTTTTCGCCTGATTTTTTATATTTTTTATTCGAGGTTTTCGGTAAGGTTTCTGTTCTCTTATCGAACAAAATGATCAGTCACAGATGGATTAATGTTTCTTCTTCCCTTTATATTGTATCAATTATAATGAGTACATGAAGCAAAATAATGTTTACGTTTATGAGTAAAGCATCGGATGGACTTCGATCAGTGTTTCAATCTGACTGGGCAGCGACGAAATCTTTGTTTCAGTCTCTCTATGCACGTCATTGTCCTTGCATAATTTGATTGAAACGCTGAAGTGTGTCGTATTAACAAATACTTTCTGATTGGCTATCAATTACCTCATCATAAAAATTACTTCCGCTGACAGAATCATGAGTTGTTGGTTCTGCCATGAGGTAAAATAGGGCAGAAATACATCGTTGCTGATGTAAGGGAAAAGCAACAGTCCACAGCAACAGGCGCGCCATTTAGGGGGGTCAGTTACCCCCTGGCTCGGGGAATATAGTGTATTCATATGTATGTACATGCGTTTTGTTGTTTGTTAAAGCAATATACATACATTGAGTTTATACCCTTCCCTTCTGGAAAATTTTGAAATGACTGGCCTGTATAGCAACACGAATGACGACAGCGTTTTTTGTACCAGTAGTCGGTCGGTGGAACGAGCAGTATTGTTACACTTTTCGAAAAAAATGTTCTATGCTTGATTCACTGGTGTAAATTTTATTTAATATATAACTAAAATAAAAATATACATGTACATAAAGATTTTTTTTAATTAGAGAATAAGAATTAGGTGGAATAAGTATGGGAAGACAATCAGACTGATAAAAATAAATTAAAGCAGCTTTGTTGCGCATATTGCTCCCGTTAATAGTCACAAATCCAATTCATGTCCGTGTTTCCAACATTTTCAGTTTGATATTTCAAGACATCCTTTAACTTTGTTTTTTTTTTCTTTTCACGTCGAAAATGAGGCCGACTACTTTCCCTATTTTAAGACATTTTACCTCCCTTCTTGGATCATTCCTGAAATCAGGCCACTTTGATACCTTCACTTCAACATCCTCCATCTTGTCCATCCAGATCCCCCAGATAAAGAAGGGATCATCGAAGAGCAAAAAAAAAAAAAAATGGACAAGACAAAAATCAGTGATTTCTCCACAGAAAAAGAGAAAGATCCCTTGATCGCCGAAGGAAATTTATTGGCGTCGTAGGGAGAGGGAAGAAATGGATGGTGTGTAGCAGCACCCTTTGATGGACGACGGCGGAGAAGGCCGCTCTCGCGCTTCATCGACAACAGATGGCGTTGGCCGCCGGGAGACAGATGTCCTGGTGATCCATTCTCCCCGACTTTCTTGATGCCAAGATGGTTTGTTCGACATGTTTGAGAGTCTTGCCTTGAGCTGGTTTTGGAATATCACTTGTAGGAGCATCGTCGTTGAATGATTTGTCTCCGGGTAGCATTCCTCTCCATTGTGTTTCACTTGACATGATTTTTGCTACCACTTGTAGCACTTGTAATAAATGATTTGTGCTCTTGAGCTGGCTTAAAGGTTTCCTGAAATAGCTACTGGAGTTCTGTTGCAAGATGTTTTGTTTACGATTTTGCAAAGAGAGAAATACTTTAATTTTATTTATTGCACAGGCCAACAGCTGTTTTGGTGCAGTTTTCATATGAATTTGATCTCTGAATTCAAGCATGGTTTTAGTTTTAGCTTCAAATTTCTGAGATGTGACATTTCAGGGAAATGTACGAGGCATTAAGTTAAATGTATGAGTTCCAAAAAAAAAACTTGGAGTTCCCGTAACTATAGTATACAAATACAATCCCGACACAAATAACAGTCATTGAATTGATTTTTTGGTTCTCTGGAAACCATTGGTACGCTGTCCACTGTCGTAAATGTCCTGTACAAGCTTGAGAGACGTGGTGTCCGCAAGGGGAAAAAAAGAGCTCTGACCGGCAGAGCGTCAAGAAGAATTCATTCATGTTCAAGGGAAAACTGCTGGTGTAAGGAATGGGCCGTTTTAGTTCTCGGTTTTGGTTTGCTTAGCATGCAGTAAAACCTGTAAAGTTTGTGAGCTGACACCTGTCTAAGTTGACCACTTTTGTCAGGAACGGAATGAGCTCTATATTATATAATGTAGAGAAAACTTCGTAACTTGACCACTTATCTTGACCACCTGTATATATTGACCACTTATGTACTCCAAATTTGGGTGGGCGTGTTATAAAAAACCCTCTGTAAGTTGACCGCCTAATTATTTCCACATTTATTTGTTTATCTACTGTGCAAAGATTAAAAAGAATTTAAATAATTTCTCCAGGATATTTTTTATGCTATAATGTTGGGCCAGTATCTGTCTGGATTGACGAAACATCAATATAAAGTTTGCCTAAACCTCCTTCTATGTTAACCATAAGGGAAAACATTTATGAGCATTCTTTTATTTTTTAAATAAGTGTATTTTTTCTTCTATCTGTTGTAGCTATTTTGAAAAATTATGTATTTATAGGAAATATTTACTATCATATAAGTAACTTACATAATTAATAAGATATTATCTTCATTTTAACTAAGTACTTTACTTTTAAAGTTGTTCAGGATGCGCTGTAAGTCATTCGGGTTAAAATTCCCTAACGATATTTTAGATAATTGTGAAAATAATTACTAATTACTATTTTGCAGTAATGTTAATACATGAAGCTATATTTTAACTAGTTGCAAATGAATAAATGATTAGTGTAAGAAGTTAAAAAAAAATCTCCACTCTCTATAAGTTGACTTAAGTTGACCACTAAAGTGCTGAACCGTAAGTGGTCAACTTACACAGGTTTCACTGTCCTTGATTTCTTCCAACTTATGCTACTGGCAGTTTAAAAAGTTGGTTGCCTTCAACAAACAGACAAGCAAACGTCCTGACTCGCGTGCTAATAAACGCACCTGAAAAACCGAACTTCCCTAAAACTCGAATGGATTCGACTTTTTCTGCCAGGCGCAGAAGCTTCCAAGTGTCAGAGCTTCGTGGTCGAACTGTAAGCTCTTCAACTAAATCACTAACTGCATACTTCGTGTAGATTTGCACGTTGAAACAAGAAGTTCCGTCTAGAACTATACGAGCCTACTTTCCCGTATACACCAAATTCAAATTTATAATCTAGCTATCTCTTTCTCTCTCTTTCTTATTTATCTTTAGTTCTAATTATTGAAAATATACCTTTTTCAACGGATAATACATATTCATTCACTCACTCATTCATTCTTTCATTTATTCAGCCATGCATTTATTCATTCATTCGTTACCTCATTCAAGTGTTTATTCATTCATTTACGCATTCATGTATTTATTCACTCATTTATTTATATTTTCATTTATTCAATAATTTATTCATTCATTCTTTTCCTCATTCATTTATTCATTGATTTATTCTTTCACTCTTTCATTTATTCATTCATTCATTATTTCACTCATTGAGTCACTGAGAAATATCCTTGAAAATCCCGATCAAAAAATTTCATAGCAAAATAGGCTCGTAAGTTCTGGATAAACTTTCTATTTCTACATGTTCTACGTTATAAGAGCTTTCCGATAAAGTTTGTTCCAAGCAAATCGGTCCGTTAGATCAGGATTTATATAGGGTTGAAATTTCCCCGTAAGCTCTGTGTTAATTTTTTGAACTGTTCAAAAATGAACAAAAATTGTTCAAATCAATATTTTACGCCAAGAACTTCTTCCAGTGAGCTTGTTCATGGGAACTTATATCTTGTACCCAGAGTTTACATCATTTGCTTCATTTTCACCCATAGGCGCTAATGTTAAAATTTTTTGAACTGTTCAAAATTGAACAAAAAATTGCTCAAATCAAAAAGTAAAATATGGAAATGAGATGTCCTCGGCGAGATCTTTCGAATGCAAAAAGAATTTTTCCAATCGGACAATTCGTTCAAAAGTTATTAGGGGGGGGGACAGACCGACAGACCGACAGACCGACAGACAGACCGACAGACAGACCGACAGACAGACAGACCGACAGACACACTTTTTCCCCATCTCAATACCCTACTTTCAAATTTTTTATTTTACAATCTTTATTTAATTACTTCACTTATTTTTGACTTTTCTTGATTTTTAACGATATTTTCACGATACATTAAGCCTTCTTTCATGCTTTATTATTATTTTTTTTTTTTACTTTTACGGGAAAGTAGGCTAAAAAGGGATCTGAAACATCTACTGTCTGCTGAACGTAAAACACTGATTTCGTATTTCGATGCGGTGACTGAAATATAGCTAAAACTATTTCTAGAATACTCGTTATCAACAAAAAAAAAAAAAAAAAAGAGAGAGAGAAAAGAAAAGAAAAAAAAGTGTTACAGGTTTGCGTTATTCGTGAAGAATGTTTCAACCCTGAACATATTTTTAAAAAGTTGTTTTCTCCTCTTATTATTTGTAACTTTTGATTTGAGTTCTTTCAAACAGCTTTCTAAACTACTTATGTCTTTTCTGTTGTATGATTTGTGACTTGGATTTACTATAAAAATATTCTGGATTACGTACTTACAAATGAGAATACAAGAAAAACTGAAAATTAAAAGAGAGTACAGTTAAAAAGTAGAGATACGCTTAAATTAAAATAAAAACGTCAGAGATCGCCATACCTCCTCGACTACACCGCTGGTCACCTCTACTAAAGGTTCTCCGACAAAAAAAAACATTATTACTAATTTTGTTTTATATATTTTCAGCACGTATGATTTTATCTTGTTTGAAAAAGTTACACAAAATGACTTCAGACTATAATCTCTAAATAAGTCGTAGTACTACTGTTTTCAAATGATATATGCACTCTCAGAAACGCATGCTCAAATCTCACGAAACTTTCGTCGTATTTGACGAAATGGCTTCGTGAAAAGACCCCGAGTAAACCTTTCGTCAAATAGCCAAAATTTGTGTAGTAACTTTTTAAAGTCACGTGATAGCGCGAGGAAAGAATAGTTTTAAATGACGAAATTTTCTTGACGATTGAAAAGTCCTCAAAAGTGACGATTCTATTTCTGAGAGTGTGCTTCTCATTTTACACGAATCACTTTACATATTACTTCTATTAATGCTTGACGAGTATGTTCCGTGTGATTTAAGGTTTTAGAAACACTTAAACAATTTTTTCAAACGATTTCCAATCTACCTGTCGCGTTCTTTCAGCATAATTTATCTTTTGCTTTTTGACATTATATTCTAAAAGTTTTTTTAATTTCCTCTCTTGTAATATCATATACTAATGTGCATAATGTAGGACAGGAATTTGTTTCAAGGAGGGGGGGGGGGGAGCATGCCAAACACTGAGAGGAGCGGAACAGGGAGCAGTGGATCAAAAAGGTTTTATTCTAATCTGGAGCTGAGTTGCAGCAAAGAAAGTTGTTGTACTCCACTGCTCCATATTTTTTTAACTTAATCTTTACTAATATTATAAAGCTGTAGAGTTTGTTTGCTTGAACGCGCTAATCTCAGGAACTACTGGTCCGATTTGAAAAATTCTTTCAGTGTTACATAGCCCGTTCATCGAGGGAGGCTATAGGCTATATATCATCACGCTAAGACCAATAGGAGCGGAGTTCCGAAAATTGCATAAAATAGTCCTTTTCTATAGGAAGAAATTATCACATCCTACCGAGCTTGATACCACTGAAAAGCGCGTAAAAAACTACTTGAGGAAGAGTTTTTGATACGTACTAAAATTGGAAGCTTCTAAATTAACTAGAAAAAAAGCATTTTTCTCTGTAGTTTGAAATTATTTTTTCACAGTAATTAACTTTAATTGTATTTGACCCAGATGATGACCGTTTTATTTTATTTGCATTGTTGCATCCAATTGTTACAGTTGCCATGTGAACAAACAAATCAATGCAGTTGCCATTGTTAAACAAATAAAAAAAAATAATAATCAACGTTTCTAGCATTTTGATGAGGCATCGCTGTATTCGCAAATCTAATTTAAGATAGACCGTGCAACGCCGGGCGTCGCAGCTAGTTTTTTTTATAATATAAAAAAAGGATTTCTTAAAAAAAGAGATTAATAATTTTATATAATAAAATAATTTCGAGCACGGAGCGGTTCCGGAACAAGTATTTAGAATTTCGAGCGGAGCAACTGAAAAAAAAAAAGGCTGCTCCAGATCTCTGCAAAATGAGGTTTTAAATTTATTCCAGAGGGGGAGGGAGTGGTTTCAGTCCCTCCTCTTAAATACTCCCTTGTGCACAGTGTTGGATTTAAAAGAAAGAAAAGAAATTCAAGGTTAAGAAAAAAAAATATTTTATTATTTGTTTGACACAAAATTAACAGAATCGAGATTTATCTAAACTCAGACTGGACTTGTGTTTATCAGGCCTTGTTAGAAACTACAGTGGAACCTCGCTATTCGTACACAATTCGTTCCAGGAGGCAGTACGAATGGGGAATTATTTTTTCACACAAAATACAATGTAAATTGGATTAATCCGTTCCAGACCCACAGATAATTACTTATTTAAATCTATGAAAAACAAATGTACAGTATTGTACATTTGCAATGAAATTATACATAAATAAAAATTTAACTGCACTTTGCTTGTACTGATGTGAGTTGATGGCATAAGTAGAGTGTTGAGAGGAGGGAGAGAAATGTTGATGTTACTGTTTGGAAGAGGAGTCCCCTTCCATAAAAACATCAGGTTAACATCCCCTTCAGGTGTTTTCTCCCTTTCTGCTGTTCTTTCTTTTTTCTATCTTTTTGCACTCGAAGAATCTTGGGTTTTTTTTCTCTAAAAACCTGTCCAATGCTGTCTGCCTTTGACGATTGTTCAGAATTTTTCTAAAATGGTCAATAACATTGTCGTTTAACAAGTTGATGGTGTTGACCACAGCGGTGTTGGAATGCCATTTTCCCACCACTTTCTGTGTTTTGTCGCACGGGTAACACAGCTCTTTAATTTCTGCAAAAGAAATGCTTTCCTTACTACTTTCCTCCTCTGAAGAGGAAAGTTCTTCAACCACTTCCTCTTGCCGCACCCTTAAAAAGTTAAAATTGTCAGTAAAATCTCAAATGTATTAAAATTTAAAAAAAAATCTAAAACCCCAAACAAATTTTTTCAGACGAGTTCAAAATGAGCACAATTTCTGGATTAAAAAAAAAAAAGCCAAACTCGCAACCATGGCCCTTAGCGCCGTCCGAATCGCGGGGTAAGTACGAATGGTGAGTTGAATTTTACTTGAACAAGTTGGACGAATTCCTCTGGCGGGGTTCCACTGTACATCAGTCGCTATTGACCCAATGATATGCAACTGTTTTGGGATCACTGTCCACAGGGAACTTACCCGTCCCTCCTCCTTTTAATTTGGAAAAAAAAAAAGAGAAACACTTCTCGGTGCGGATTCCTGGAGCATGAAAATAAGAAAGAACTTGACGTCAGCATGATCTCTGTCTGCGAGATGGAACGTAGCGTTCTCTAAAAATCGGAGGCGTGTAGCAAATAAAATGCAGGGAAATTTGCTTTTGCTTTAATTGCTCTAGCATAAAAAATATTTTGAATTCCATTTCCTTAGTATTGTAAGCCGATATTCCGCCAAACGAAGAAAAACGCTGAAGAAAAAAGGAACTGTGAAGAAAGAGAGTGGAGGAACCCCCCCCCCCCCTCTCCAAAACATGTATACAGTACCATATTTATCTGTTGAATTTTTAAAGGGACTAAGCGAACTACAGGGAAAACTTTTATTTGAGTTCAAAATTAATCAGTTTAATGTGCCCAAAGATGGCGAACCCCTTCGTCTCCTTAGTAGCCTGAGGATTTATTTTCGGGATTTAGAGGGAGCTCAAAGGATTTCTCTGCTCTTTAATTGTAGTACGGTATTAGCAGATGTGGTTTTTGTATTGAGTGCGTTGGGATTAGACTTGAATAAGCTTTCTGGTAATATTTCCAGAAAGCGGATGAAATTTAGTTTAAAAGCTTCTTTTAATGTTTGTACTGTAAACGAATGGAATTTGATATTAGGATTTTTCTCTATACAAGATATTCATTGGAGTTTCTTCTTGCTGATAATACCTGACAATGGTTTACATAAAGCCATAAAGAGATAAAAGAAATTCTCCATAATATTTTATTCCACACGCGAAGAATTATTTACTATGATTAAATTCAAAGTCGTGCTGCAGCGTGGGATTTATCGGAAGAAACCATAAACTCTGATTTTACCCCCACTAAAAATGTTTGCTGTTACCGAACGCCAATTTTGGCGTTCTGTTTGTGTAAAATTCCAAATTATTCATTTTTTGATGAATTAAAATTTTTTTTCAAGTGTCTGGCTAAAACAATGCCAGATAGCAGAAAGTTTTTCAGCATATGAATGTTCGTTAACTCATCTTCGCATCAAGAAGCTCATTGCGATTGCTCATTTATCTTATTTTCATAGAAATAAAAATCGCAATGAAATTTCGATACGTAACGGAGTTCACAAATTTGGTGTGCTAAGAAACGTAAGTGCTAAGAAACGTCATACTGTCTATATTTTTAGACAGACACTTAAAATTAAAGTATATCAAAAATGGGTAATTTCCAGCTTTTCCACCTTAATACTACTAAAAATAAGGTGTAACTATATTGCGAAAACGCATCCTATATTCACATTCCAGCTGGGGGAGATACCACGGACAGAACACTATACAACTGAATTCGATGGAATAACATTTCAAATATTAACCACTTGCGCTGAACGTCAAAAGGCTTTTGTCACAGAATTTCCAACGACGTGGTACGTACGTCGTAATGCTAAGAAACGTTATAATGTCTATATTTTTTGAGACAGACACTTAAAAGAATTTAAAACATATCACAAAATAAATAATTTTCAACTGTACACCAAAAATGAAGTTCAGTAACATCAAAAAGGACGGCAACTACACGCAAAATTTTTAGTGCAGGTAGTTCCGTCATATAGCTGTATTCATGAATTTGCTAAGAAAATTTTCTCTGAAGAAATATTGTTACAATACTTGCAACGATTTTGTTATCCGTATAGATGATGTTTTGAATTCTATAGCTCTCATTGAATTTTATCTCTTTAAGATTAGGTAATGAAGCCGCGTTTACACGATGCCAGTTGAAGAGACTATTGTCGGGGCAAATTATCTCTGGACAGTTGGGGGAATGTCATGGCCAGGCCAGTTGGAAGAGAACCTGTTCACACTGCTGAAAGTATTGGTATGGCAGTTGATGGCGAAAAAATGTTGACTGACACGAGTGAATTGGGGCAACACAAAGCAAATCAATTGGCTGCAGCGTTCACACGGTGCCAACTGGCTCGACAACTGTAATTCAGAGTGGTGGGGGGGGGGGGGCCTCACTGGGCCCAGTTCATTGTCCTCTGTCTTCTCCTCGAGCCAACTGAATTTCAGGGCAAACTGTCGAGGCAGTTGGCTCGCCAATGGGCCTGAATGGCTCACCCATAGCCAATAACTTTATCCCAATAAGCTGTCGCCATACAATTGTCTCTTCAACTGGCATCGTGTGAACGCGGCTTAAATATGAAACTCATTGGTATAAAGAGCTTATTGCCATTAAGCAGTCATATTTATGCAATTATGATAAGAGTTTGAGTGAAGGCTTGTTTGAAACAATGAAATGAAAAAAGAATAGTGGTAGGGAGGCTAACATTTAGGTTTTATTCAACTACCACTCCACTTAGTACGAAGACGGCAGAAGTAGAAGCGGCTACATTTATGAGCGCAACTGGCCCTGCGGCGACAATGATTTACCATACGTTTGCTTTAATGCCGCGTTTACGCTATGCCAGTTGAAGAGACAATTGTCTGGAGACAGCTTATTGGCATAAAGTTATTAGATACATGGGAACAATTCAGGCCAATTGGTGAGCCAACTGCCTCGACAGTTGTCCTGAAATTCAGTTGTCTCGAGGAGTGGACAGAGGACAATGAACTGGGCCCAGTGACGACCCCTACCGCTTTGAATCAGAGTTGTAGAGCCAGTTGGCGCCGTGTAAACGTTGCGGCCAGTTGATTTGCTTTGTGTTGTGCCAATTCACTAGTGTCAGTCAAGTCTGCTGTGGTTTTTCGTCATCAACTGCCATGACAATACTTTCACAGTGTGAACAGGTTCTTTTCCAACAGGCCTAGCCATAACATTCCCCCAACTGTCCAGAGACAATTGACACCGACAATTGTCCCTTCATCTGGCATCGTGTAAACGCGGATTAAGAAAATAAACTCAAAATTATAATCGCCAATTTGATCAATAATACGTAGTTATGCATAGGCGTAACTAGGGTTGGGTAAAGGGGGGGGTTCACCCTAAAAATGTACAGACTAAACACCAATAAGCAGTGCACAAGAGTTCAAAATTTACTAGTCATCAATACTTGTTATTACAGATATACTCCGTGTTTATTTCAGGCATCTCTCGGGGGGGGGGGGGGGCTACCCCTCGGAGCAAGTCAACTCCCCCCCCCCATCGGCGAAAAAAATCAGATCAAAATTTTTAAAAAAAGAAAAAAGAGAAATTACGCTTTTCGGACATCTTAAGGCCTAATATTGAATTATGAGTTGTGCTAGTATTGCTGCTGAAAAGAATGTGTATTTTCATATTTACAATCTGTTCTTAGTCCGAAACGCGTGTTTTTTTGAGTTGTACCACTATTGCAGCCCATGAGAACCAATCAATTCAGATCTTTTTTGTTCAATGTACATTTATGATTAGTAAGGCTCGACCGATGCATCGGCCTCGCCGATGCATCGGCGCCGATTGTTTAACAAAGTTGCCATCGGCCATCGGCATCGGCAGCCGATGTTAACTTTATAAAAACATCGGCCCATCGGCCTTAAAAAACATCTAAAAGCCGATGCAAGGCCGATGTTTTTCGCATTGACAACTTTCCAGGAAACATTCTCTGTCTTTAACTTACTTTTTTCCTCCATAGCTAAATTTCTGTTTCCAGACAATAACAGGCAGCACATCAGTTAAAAAAAAGCACAAAAATAATGTCATTTTACAAAGTGTATTTGATAAAATATTCGGAAAAATAGTTTAATCGATCGCTGCCTGAAAACCTTCATTATTGAAATTATTTCTCTTTGAACAGAATGCTAGCGAAATAGAATATGTTAAACTGGGAAATACGTGTAAAACGGCGTATTATGAGCAATTTTTATGAATTTTTTTAACATATAAAGAATAAATATATTTTATTGAAATTTTGAGGTTATTTTATAGATAGATTGGGAAACATTTACTGAAATTTTCAAACATTTTTCTTGAAAAATCCGGGAGATATCGGCTGCTGCACACTGTAATTCGCCACCCGGGTCGGCAGTTTGCGTACATCCTGAAGGGCACATTTTTTTAATCTGAAATCAATTTTTTTTTAAATCAACTTTTTTTTTATCAGTGTCTCTTCTAGTTGAACTAAAATCATCACAAAACACCCCGAAAATTTCTATTTTTTTTTAGAATGGGAGAATTAAATACGATTTTTAACCGTTTTTTTTTTTTTTTTGTTTGTTCTTTTCCTACAATAAAAAAAGTAAAAATAAAGAGATGTTTATGATTCTAGTTCAACTAAAGCGCGTGTATATAAAGAAAAAAAGCGCTAAATTTGATAAGGATTAATCAAAAACTTTGCGAGCTAGAGTGTACGCAAATTCGAAAAAGTAGTTTTGAGAAAAACGCGTTTGAAGAGAAGAGTGGTATTGAAGGTAAATTTAAGGCAGTGAAATGAATCAATTTTTTTTTATACTTATAGATACTAATACTTATAGAAATTTCTATCCAAGGTCTCAATTGTTAAAAAAAGTAAAAGGACATCTGCTAACGTTCTCTAATACCCTTCAGGTAATTCATGAGGAACTACCTGCTCAACTGCTCCAAAAGGGGCGCTCGCTCAAATGCTTATAACTTTTAAGCGACTTGGAATTTTGCGTTGAAATTTTCAGGGTATATTATTGAATAGTTATAGAATCGATTTATGAAGAAAAAAAAATTTTTTTTTAGACTTTTACAAGTATTTCCCCCCCTTAAAGTAAAAGAAATAGAGGCGTCTTATGAGTTCTATTTGTTATTCGCACTAGGTTAGTTGCCTCATTTTGTCCGTTTTTCGCTCAATAATGACTTAGTGCATTAGATGTCATTGTGCAATAATCTGCTTTTAGTTTGTCCCGTTTCTTTATATTCCGAAATTGTAAACAATACCAAGTCAACTCAATGAAAGCACGATAATAATTTTACCCGCTTTGACTTTTTTCTCTTAGCCACTTTTTTCTCCTTCTTCCATGCCACGTGTTACAGTTTTTTTGCAATTGTGCAGCAATCTCGTTGCATCTGCTTTTTGTGTGCGGTTATTCTCATTATTTTATTTTTAGTTTACAACATAGAAAAAAAATGATCAAAAATAAGAAACGATTTTCCAGTATGAATGTTTATTGATCGAAACTATGTTTCAAGGTTCGACTTGCAATTTTCGAAAATTGAATTCTCAAAATGCGAGTTCGCGCGACAGGGTTTAATAATATCTTAATAAACATTTCTTCATTTTCAAAGATTGATCAATGCCTATTTTTTTTCAAAATACATCTTAATTTTTTATACCATAGTTATTTTAATTTTTCCCCGTGTAAACTTCGTTTTTTAAGCATATATATATATATATATTTTCATCGATGCCACGTGTTACGACAGTTGACAGTTTTTCTGCTATTGTACAACAATCTCGTTGCATCTGCTTTCAGTTTCGAATATTTCTTGTTCTTTTATTATTAGTTTACAACATAGAACATATTGATAAAAAATATGAATCAATTCTTCAGTATAAATGTTTATTGATCAAAATTTTATGTGGTTCAAGTTCAATTTTCAATTTTCAAAAACGTAATTCTTAAAAAACGAGTTCGCGAGACAGGGTGGAATAATATCTTGATAAAAATGCTACAATTTCTTTATTTTCAAAAACTGACAATATATATATATTTTTCAAAATACATCTTAATTTTTATAATTGATCACGTGTTTTTTCAGAAGATTATTTGTCAACAGAAAACTGCTGGTGCTCAAAATATTTTTCATGTTACAAAATATTGGTTTATTTCGGTGACATTGTGCTCATAAAAATATAAAGAATATGTTGGGTATTTTAGTGTAATTTTCAACTCACAAGAAAAAAAGCTAATAAGATTGGTTCTTAAGACGACCCCTTCATTCATTGGTAATGACAAAAAAATCTCACTTCTGTTCTTGAAGAAATATTCAATATTTCTTGGTTATGAACATTTGGGGGGGGGGGGGGTACTGCGAGTGAAACGTTTTAATATTTTATTTTTATTTTATAAAAAGAGCTATTTTTAGTTTAAATAATTTTTATAATAAAAAATAAACAGAATCGTTCCGCTTTTCTTTCAAAAACGGGGGAAAAATTAAGAAAAAAATCCGAGGGGTGTTGACAATTTTGCTAGATACAAACCCACATTATTTGTTAGCCTGTATTATAACAACTACATTCCTCCCCATAAAAACAAAAATAAGAAAATAAAGGCCGCTGCACTTGTCATTTGCAGTGCAGGTGCTACAAAGAGAAAATGTTGGAGGAAAGGGAAGGAGACCCGATCCGATCCAATAGTAGTTGACTTCTTTTGAAAGGATAAGAAAAAATAATTAAAAATCCTCTGATATAGCTATATTTTTACCACTAAATAGTTTAATTACTTTACTAGAATCGCGAGTGATTCTTTTAGTTTTAATTATTATGTAAACTTCCTCCAAACAGTAACAGTTTTATGGTGCTTGAATAATGCATTTATGTTTTTATAAACATTAAAATAAATAAATGATTTATATGACATTTTTCAAATAAGCATAATGGTTAAAAGCAAATTTTTTCCATCGGCCATCGGCCGATGGAAGAAGAAAATAATCGGCAATCGGCCATCGGCCGACCTCGGAACAATCGGCCAACAATCGGCATCGGCCCATCGGCCAAAAAATGCCATCGGTCGAGCCCTAATGATTAGGCCAGGGGTCTCCAAACTACGGCCCGAGGGCCACATCCGGCCCGCGGACAGATTTTGTCCGGCCCGCGGAGAGCTAGCATACTTGAAAGAAAACTCCTTCTAGAGAACATATTTATTTTTTATAGCAAATTAAATTAAGTTTACTGAAGTAATCTATTTTTATGTTGAATAATTATTAATATGACATCTACATTGATATGGTCATGGGCTAACTACTCATAACATTGTTGTAGGTTATTATTTACTAACTAACAAATTATTGAAATGAATCCAACTAACATTTTATACATTTTAAATGAAAAGATAACTTATAACAAGCATAACGGCATATGAAATACTAATGAGATTTATGTAATTGAGATTTTCCACTGACAATAGTTTGTAGTTGTGGACTAATTTTACTTGTACCAATTATTAAAAGAGATTTAAGATGCTCATCAGTTAATTTAGATCTGTAAACATTTTTTGTGTACTTCATTTTGGAAAAGGTCTTCTCACACAAATAAGTAGTACCAAAAACAGAAAACAGCCCACGAGCAAATTTATGCAAATTATCAAATTGTGTCAGTGGAAAACACTTATAAAATTCCAACAAAGATAAGTTTTGATATTTGTTCTTAATTATATCACTGCACTGTAGATCAATCATTTCCATTTGAAGTTCCGGGGCTAGGGTTTCAATGTCAGTATCAAAAGGATTCTGAAAAATCTTAATTTGATTCGCAATGGCATCAAAGTCCGAGAAACGAGTATCAAAATTTATTTTCAAAGCACTCAAAGTTTCGATTGCAAAATCGATAGGAAACTCGGTCTCAGTGGTGTGGCTAAATATTTCACATGTTTTAAAATGTGAAAAACATTTACTTCGTAGTTGTGATTGAAACAGTATCAATTTCTTCCGGAATGATTTGATATTATTGTATAAATCAGGAAGATGCTGGTTTTCTCCTTGCAATCTCAAATTCAGTTCGTTCACATGTTTTGTCAAATCAACCTAGAATGCTAACTTCCACAGCCATGCGTTGTTTTGCAATTCAGTAAGAGGGCGATGCTTTTCATTCAAAAAAAATTCGATCACTGCTCGAAGTTCAAAAAAGCGCTGAAGGACTTTCCCACAACTAAGCCAACGTACGGCAGTATGATAAGGTAAGTCATTTTCTCCAATCTCTTTAATAAATTGTACGAATTGTCGGTGATTCAGCCCAAAAGATCTGATAAAATTAACAGTTGATATGACTGGTTTCAGAACTTCAGACATATCCAAACATTTTCCGCACAAAGACTGTTGATGAATGATACAATGTAAGACTATTGGTTTTGAACCACCGTCATTTTCTACAGCCTTTGACACAAGAGCGACCACTCCTTTATCTTTCCCACTCATGTTTTTGCCTCCATCAGTTGTAATACATTTCAAGTTTTTCCATCGAAGGTTCTTTTGCTTAATGGCCATTTCAACTCCTTTAAAAATATCTGAACCAGTAGTTGTGCCATGAATACTATACATATCAAGAAGTTCTTCATGCACTTCATAGCTTTTATCTACTCCTCGAATATAAATCAACACCTGAGCAGTATCTGACACATCCGTTGACTCATCCAAGGCCAAAGAAAACCACTCAACATGTCCATTTTTGTTGAACAGTTGAGAGGATATATTTTCAGCGATGTCTTCTACCCTTCGAGCCACAGTGTTTGCTGACATACTGACAGTTTTTAATAAATTTACCTTTTCAGGGCACATTTCTTCGGCTACTGCGATTATGCATTCTTTGACCATTTCTCCATCGGTGAATGGTTTTCCACGTTTTGCAATTTCAAGAGCCACACGAAAGCTGGCACGAGTTGCAGCCTCTTGTTCAGTTTTGAGTTTTGTAAATAAAGATTTCTGCGATTTCAATCCGCGCTTCATAGCTTCGAATTTTTCTGTCCGCAAACTTCCTGTATATTTTGAGTAATTTTGAAAATGTTTTGCTTCATAATGACGTTTAATGTTATATTCTTTGAGAACGGCTATGCTTTCATTGCAAATCAAATATAGCGCCTTGTTACTGGACTCAATTACGAAATACTGAATGTTCCACTGATCTTTGAATTTTCTGCATTCACTACCAATTTTTCGCTTCTTTTCCATTCTACTAAATCACACACAAAAGCAACAATTCAAATAAAAATATTGTTACAAAGATGTCTTAAACTTAAACACGCACAAACACGTTTTAAGGAGGTACGCACTATTTTATTTCACAGCAGTGTCATAGGAACTGACTTGTGGTTGCGCCACTAGCCTGCTTATATATTTCACTTACTGCCATCTAGAAGTGAGTGGAAGACACCAGAACTTTATCGAACCAACGAGATTATTCTGTAAGTGCTATTAGCGCCATCTGTTAGGGATAGAAGGTACTACCTATTTCTGCTTGTGTCCACCAGATGTCCTGTCACGTTACTCCTCATGGCTCGCTCGTACTCTACGACTAATCTAGAAATTACAGATAATGACAGGAAAATTAATAATATGCAGTGTTGCCGTTTTGCGGACTTTAGTTCGATTTGCAGCCTTTTTTAAACGTGGCGTACTTTTTCGGACTTTTTTTTTCATGTAAAAAAATACTCATTCGTTACTTGAGTACTCGTTAGGAACCGAAGTAACGATTACTGAAGAAAAAAGTAATCAATGATTACTTGTGTATTTCATTACTTTTGTAATCAATGATTACTATGGCGATACGATGCGGGTACCCCATTATAACGGATACCCATACGATACAGAAAATACATCAGCTTCCCCGTCGCTAATGGCATCTGGCAAAAAAGTAATCATATTTTACACCACTAGTGGACTGATTCAACTTTTTACCACCGGCAACAATTAATGATAATATGGTTTTGGCCCTTGGAATTTACTGGAGTAATCAATATGGCCCTAAGGCTGGAAAGTTTGGAGACCCCTGGATTAGGCTAAGTAAAAGTGTAATTTTGTCACGGTATTTTTCACCTTCGCAATGTTATATTATAAACGCTCTATGGGACCATTCATAAACAGTGTCACACTTTCTTTCAATATATTTGAGCCCCCTCCCCCCCTTTGTCACAAAATCACACTCTCCAACACACCCCTATCCCCTTTGCCACGTGTCACGCTATTTTACATAAACACTTGCAGTGTGTGCAACGTACTTGCAGTGTTGCAGTTCAGAAATAAAGTACTTACGTTAAAGAATCACATTTTTAGTTTTATTTTTTAACTTTTAACGACATTTGTGGGCATAACAATAAATGATAATGATTACACGTGGACTTAAATAGCATAAAATTAGATTAAGGTTAAAATAGAAAAAAGATAATTAGTTCATAATAGTGAAAAATAATCAATTGACTTCTGAAAAATGACCCGCACTTATTTATTTTAAAAGTAAATACCGAAGAAGAGTTTCTTTTAAAATTTTAACTAGAAGTGACTTCAAACCTTAATAAGCATCCGTATTTTCAATATAAAATAAAATCAATGAAACTTTAAAATCAAATTATGAAAATAAAAAATTATCAAAAATAAGTTTAATCTGCTGGTTTTTTACACGTTTTTATAGAAATCAAAATGTGTAATGTCACACTTCTTGTTATACCCCCTTGTCACAATCTCTCGAACCCCCCCCCCCCGCCCCACCCGAAGTAGTGTGACATCATCCCCTATGAAGTTAAAAAACGAAAAAAGGAGGATTAATAAGCAGTTTCTCAGCATGGGAGGAAGAAATAAAAAGTTGAAACTAAAATTGCAAAAAAAAAAAAAAAAAAAAAAAAAAGGAGGGGGCAGCTAAAATATTATTTCAAAAAAATTACATAAAAATAACCATACCTTTCCTGCTTCAGGGTTTCTTCCCAAAATAGGACAAAATACTTTCACCTTTTCTTTTACTCATAATCAAAATTTGTGCGCAGGCGAGCAAAGGAGACTTTTGCAAGACCACAAGAATCCACTAAATTCCCAACTGCCAAGGTCAATCAAGGTCTCTGTTTTATTGTGCAAAATGGTTGGGAAAAAAAGAGAATATGATTCGAGGAGAGGCATCCGGCAAAGGGGCAAGAGCCCTCCCCCCCGCCCCCCTTGTCGGAAGCGTTTCTATGTTGATTTGATTTTACGAATTGCTAGTTTAAAAAAGAAAATAAAAGAACTAAGATTTGTTCCAGCAATAACAGCACAAACACCCATATCCCGCAATCGTAGAAGCAGGGGTCCATTAGGCATTAGCTTACTTCCACAATATGGGTAGTTAGAGTGTCGCCATTTCCACGAATGTAACCTTCGGGCAAGGATGGACAAAGCACCAAACTGTTGTACGTATATTTATGGCAGATGTGGTTCCACGAGGCTCGCATTTTGCGAAAAAAGGATCACTACATTTCCTGTTTTTGTGTGGTCGGGTGATTAGAACCATATGCAGTCCTTAGGCAAGGAATCAATCCGTTATCTGTTGATGACACGCGGGACCTATCCTCTGGAGAATTGAGAGAAAAAAGGGTCTTTTTTTGAGTTCTGGTTTGTAGGCCCTAGATGTTTGAAGCGCCGTCTTGTCGTTTCCCCATTTGTAAAACAGAGGACCCCCCCTCCCGCTCCCAAACAGGTTGGTTCAAAGAACAAAATCTAATCATTATTTTTTTTTGTTTAATTTTTTTTTTCAGACAGGTTAAAAATTTCGAAAGTATTTCGGGGGGAGGGGGGCTCGGGTCCATTGCCCCCCCTTGCTTACGGCTTTGCCTACAACACCAGTTTATCAGAAAACAAACCTCCATCAAAGAGGAGAATATTTTCCAGGAAACTGGTGCGATTGTGTTCCCAAATTGCTGCCTTTGGGTAAAAAAGACATCAAGAAGGTAAGAAAACCATCTGGAGTGATTGAAAGGATCTCTGCTGTCTGTCTGTGTGTGGTACGGTGATTGAAGCCACCTTTCGCTGTAAAATTCCTAAAGGTGATAAGGGGGTTGATTATAACCAGATGAAAAGTCCTCTGTAATATGAGCTACGTACTTTGGTCATGATCACCCTTCAGAAAGAGGAAATAAAATCATATGCATATGTGTTTATTTTTCTTAGGGAAAAAATAGATATGTGCTTTGCAAGGCGTAGCCAGAATTTTTTTTGTGTGCCTAATAAATGTGCCTAAATAACTAAATACAAAATAGGGGGGGGGGGGGGTTGAATACCCAAAACCCTCCCCTGGTTACGCCTATGGCAGAAGTCACTTAAAATTATGTTTATAATCCTTTAATATTACTGTTATTAAACTGAAAAGGTAAGTTAGGGAAGGAAAATGCTACGCATTTTGATACTAAATGGGTGATGCATGAATCTGAATTTTTCAACTGAAGAAACTGAAGCACATGGCTCTCACAGCACATTGGTAAAAAAGAAAAGAAAGACATTGCACATCTGTAACTATTTTGCGATTTTCTTTCAAGCTATAGACGATACAAAAGGTTATCCCGTTGCGTCTTAACCCCCCCCCCCCCCTTCCCAACAAGTTTACATCCCTCGGTTTTCTCGGAACTTTAGAACCAAAAGAAATAGCAACCCCTCCACCAATTCCGAGAAACTCCAGTTCAACTTTGGCTACAAGTGCAGACTCGCCCCTAAATGACGATTGACAGATGCATCCCCCCTTATCACATGCATCCCCCCTCCTCACGTGACTCTCCGGTTCAGTTTCAGTTTCTCACGAATGTGAACTAGTGGTGGACCGTGCTCCAGGCCCCGAGAGTCTTGCCCGTTCTTCTCCTTCAACGTCCATCTCCACGATTTTGTCCGAGGAAAGAGATGAGGGGAATTCTACAGCTTGTCTCCTATGTTGTTCACACGAAGTAAAAAAAAAAAAAAAAAAATCCAAGCCCACAACCCGATTAACTTGACATAATTTCCACCAAGTCGAGGAACAGAAATGAATAAATAACTAAATACCCAATGGGGGGGAAGGGGGGTTTGAACCCCCCAAACCCCCCTGATTACGCCCTTGTAGTTATGTAAGTCTATAAATAGAGTAATGTTCTCACTGCTAAATTTAACAATTACGGTCGAATTTTGACTGTCTGGCGGCCTCTATTAGTAATAAAAATTATGTTAAAAAGAATGTTGATAGCATGTGTAGTTTAAAGTTGTATTAGGATTCAAAATGTCGCTTGGATCAACTAGCCGAATATTGGGGCTCACAGAAATCGGGACGAAACGATTTCGAACTCGACAGACCCGGAGAAGTGAACTCAGTGGAAAAATGCTCAGTGCCCGATCCATGCAAAGAGCCTCGCGAACTAGATGCTCTCTTCCTACCATAAAACATCATTATGGCCATATTTGTCCTTCCTCCTCCCGTTTTAGTGGGAAATGCTTTACGACAATGCCTCTCGACGAAATGCCTCCCGGTTATCTCCAGTTTGTGATTCCGGAATCGATGGACGTTTCCGTCTATAAAAAACGGGAATGAGCCTCGTTTTGCGGAATCCTAAAAGGAATCGACTGCCTTTTAGTGCCGGCCCTTTTTTTCCGAGTGGGTGACGTTGACAACATGCAGTCGGCACTGCGTCACGCATTTTATGGTACTCCTTTCTCGTGCTTCGGTGCCATGGTTCTAGAGTACCCATTGTGTGTTCTCTAGACGCGTAATGTTTAGTTTCATTCAAATGCTTCCTTTTATTCACTATTGCTAGGGCTGCAAGTTTGTCACGGAAAAAAGAGCGCGAAATTCGCGGCAAATTTCACAAAATTTTCGCAAGAACACATGACACAAAATACAGCATATCTGCATTGAAATTTATTCTTCATCCTAACACATAGGGCTATTGTTAAAAATGGAAGGATTATTAACTTCGTTAAAAACATTTAAATATTTGTATTGACTAGGATCAAAAACTCTGCATGGCTTAAAAAATTTTGAGGCTGGTTGGCGAAATCTATGTCTATTGTTACTGCTTTCAAAAAACAATTTTGAATTTTCTTGGCACAAATTTGGATCCTTTTTAGACTTTGGGTGCTCACATATTTTGCCCTTTGTTTCTAAAATTTTTAAAAAATCGGATATTTCACGGGTCAATAATTAAAAATAAAAATTAAATAAGAAAAATTCGCGGATTTTAGGAAAAAGCTTTAAAAATCGCGATAATTATCGCGGGAATTCACGGCGCGTCAAACTTGCAACCCTAACTATTGCGTCTACGCATTATTTTCGCGGTACTTATCTATTATAAAGACCACCAAAAAGAACAAAAAAAAAATCGTCAATTTCAGTATATTTCATTTGAGCATAATTATTTCTATAATTTGGCGAAAGTTTTTTTTTTAGCGATTTTCGGTCCCCGTTATAATAGACAAGACCGTTTTCCCTGTTCTGCACGTTAACTTAGATTTTCGTACAAACTTCGTTTCCGAAATATATATGCGACTGTTTACCCATTAAATGACCAACGTTTTGTGCACTTATGGAGTGTCGGCACCATAAGACTTTTTTTACCTTCTCTATGGTGTTTTTATTCACAATGTTTGTTTCATGTGATGTTTTATTACTTCATAAGAAATTTAATATTGAAAAAAACTGTATTTTAAAAATATATCGAAACAATTTGTCGGAAAATTTAGATTAATAAAAATAGCAGTTTTTAAAATGCATCTTCTTTTTAAAAAATTGGAGCAATGTCACAAAGCTTTTCTTTTTTTTTTTACTGATTCATTACTCAAAATGCAAAAATTTTTTACACTGAATTTCGAAGTCGGATACTTTTTGAAAAAAAGAAAATAAAAATTCAAGTAACGCAGGGAAAAAAAAATATTCAAGTAACGCAGAAAAAAAAAAAAAAAAACAAAAAACGAAAAATTAAAAAAACCTGCAACAAGACTTTAAAAAAAAAGTATTTAAGTTATCATAAAATTAATGTATCAGTTTGTTATGTATAGTTTCAGGAATATATGGAGGGAAAATCCACATAATAGATGCAAATTTCAAGAAGCCTTTGCATAATTCAGATGAAATGCACAAAAAACAAAGCGTAAGTACAGCATTTTAAGTTTTCGGTTAGCAATACCTTTCTCAAAATTTAAAGTAAGGAACTATTTTTTTAGTTACAGTGACGGTGAAATTGCTTCTTCTCGCTTATTTTATTTTCAAAAATAAACATGTAGCTTATATTCAGCACAGTTTTGGTTTCGGAAGGAAAAGTGGCAAATCGCGCCGTAATAAAATCAATGATAAATCAATATATATTCCCTCAATTTTTCTGAAACTTTCAGGGCACATTTTTGAAAATTAATTTTACTATTTAGGAAAATACAAAAATGTCTCGTATTTTCGACATTTTTGAGTGCTGACTCTCTTTAAATCTGCATTAAAATATGTTTGAAATCGCGATAAATAAAAGAAAAATAATTTTTAAAAACATATTTAAAGGAAAAACCCCTGTAACTAAAAGGTGTAGAAAGGTGTAGAAAGGGGGGGGGGGGGGTTCGAAAATAATATTGCAATGGCGAAATTTTTAATTCCTGTAAATTAAAAAACTAAATAATAAATTTACATTACATATTAGAACGGTGTGTAAAAAGTTTTTTAAGTAAATTGTTTTCTTGATAATACGTAAAATGTGTAACTGGCAAGGAAGTATGCCCACAAAATTCAAAATGCACTTATTTCTAAAATTGCACACACATCTTTTTCAAATTTTAATCCGAAAGATATTTATTGGTTGATTCAAAATTTTGTAAGTATATTTCTTATGTCATTCCAAACTATCGAAAAAATAATTTTTAAAGATATGTTTGTGAAAACATGTGTACTACCCTATTATATTAATTCAAAAAGCACAAATAATAAAACTTTAATATTTCAAAAAATATATTTTAATTTTCGTATAGCACTATTTTACTTTTTATTTAAACTTAAATACTTTGCAGTTATATTTTCATTTCTTGTTATCAACTATTGTGCAACATGGAAAATAAATATGCTAGCAAATTTTATGGTTTTGTTACCCGTCGCTAACGACTACAGAAGGGGGTTCGCCATTTTCTTTCAACTCTTAGAAGGGATTTGCAACGACTAAGGGTTGGGAGCCATTGCGTTAACTCTTTACGGTCGCATTAAGTTTATGCATGGGTGTCAAACTGGTCGGAATTAATTTTCGTTGACCGAAAAGTAATACATAATATGCAAGATTATGAAGGAAAAAATATTAATTCTTTTTTAAACTTATGTAACACAATAATATTTTAATTTTATGATATTTTATAGTTCTCCATCGTGTGGTACCTTTCATAGCAGTCTCCAAGATGAAACCCTGGTTTTCGAGAACATGTGTTGCAAAAGTAATTAGTTTGTCGTCTTCCGCCTCTAATTTTTCTGTTTGAACATACCAGAACAATCTTTACTCTTTGCATCTTCACATTGCTGCAATAGATATAGTTTTTCCATTAAGCCTTTCATCATCCCCTATTTATCTGAGAACGATGGTGTTCCTGATTTTGAAGAAGTTCCATCACGAAAATTACCTACAAGGTGTTCCACCAATTTCCGAAAAAATATATTTTAAGAAGCGAAAAGGCCCAATTGCACTTTAACACAATTCATAAAATATTATTTCGAAATCTACGTACAGTAGTCTCTCGGTAATCCGGCAGATATCGGACCAGGATAATGCCGGATTACCGAAAACGCCGAATTACTGGAATGTAGTAAAAATACGCATAAAAATATCTGGACAAATTATTTATTTTAATGTACATAGTGTTGTTTACATTATTTCTTTGTAGTTGAAGGCATAAAATAGTTGTCTATTTTTTATTGTTTTCTCAGTTTAAATGACATTTTCAATGTGTTTTCTTGAAGTCATTTCAACACTAGACACACTAGGTAGAGACATGTTTCACTCACAGCACTACTAACACAAAAAACTACACTGGCGAAGGACAGAACGTTAGCGCGCAAGCGTATCACGTAGCAGACTGGCGCTAGACGGAGAGACGCGCGCACACAGAGCACAAAAGCCACTCACAATAGCTGCGCAGAAACAGGTTTTCAACTCTACTACCACGTATTTACTAGCTTCTTATGAAATGCCGGATTACTGGCAGGGCCGGGCCAGTGAGTGCCGGATTACCGAGAGACTACTGTATCTCCGAAGCTGTTTGAGTATAATATAGGGTGTTTTTTAGAGGCAGAGAACTTGAAATAGAAATAAAACGCACACAAAAAAAGTATTTAATATCCATGTGATTTGCTTCATTTGGAAGATACTTTTATGGCATTAGTGTTTGAATACAGTGCCGGATCTAGGGTGGGGCAAGCCGGGGCCCATGCCCAGGGCGGCACTTCTTAGGGGGGCGGCAAATTCAACTGTGATGCACAAAAAAAAAAAAAAAAAAAAGAAAGAAAGAGAAGAAAAAAATAAGGAAAAAGAAAGTAAAAAATAAAAGAAAAAATGTTTAATTAAGAAAATTA
Source organism: Octonoba sinensis (assembly GCA_038502835.1). Classification (NCBI taxonomy): domain Eukaryota; kingdom Metazoa; phylum Arthropoda; class Arachnida; order Araneae; family Uloboridae; genus Octonoba; species Octonoba sinensis. The sequence goes on along the minus strand of CM076601.1, from coordinate 19,744,270 downwards.
AAGTTTTGGAAGAGAATTAAAATCCTAGTTTGGCGCTCCGATTTTATTAGAGATCAGCCGATAAAAGCTCCGATCAGCTATTTTTCTAACGATTAAAACCGATTAATAGAATTATTTATTTGTATAAACTGTTGGAAAGTCTAAAATTGAGGTTAATGGTGGCAAATTTCGAAATGTCAAAATTTAAAAATTGAATTTTAAAAAGTCAAGGCTTTTCCCCTTATGGAAGTAAAATACGTATAAATCATGCTATGCGAAGACAATACCCAATGATTTTTCTTTTTGAAACTTTCAAGCCTCCTTTTAGGAAGAGGTGGGAGCTTGTAAATGTCGTTTGAGAAGGCAAACGCTCGGCTCTTCGATATGGGCGTTAGTAAGACGGAGGGAGAGGGGAGGGTCTTGCCCTCTGGATTTAAAAAAAGAAGCCATTTTTTCTGAATTTTTATTATTATTTTTATGAGAAAAAGCGTTTTAATTTCAAAAAGTTTTTGTTTGCTATTTTTTCCTAAAATTTTTAAAGTCCCAAAGCGTGTACTAAGGCCTCAAAATGCCCCAGTTTGCATATAGTTTTCAAAATTTTCCAGGGAGAGAAACCCCCGGACCCCCTTCAACTGTCAGAATTTCATATCTACAGTTAAGTTCTTGCCCTTCATATTGCTCTGCCCCCCTAATTTTTTGCTAAAAGGGCCATGTGTGTGAACATTACTGAAAGTTGGGGTTCATCAGTGGCCCCCAAGGGGAAAATCCTTTTGAAAAAAAGTGGCTAGCGCATAAAAAGTTTTTTGAAATATCAACAATAATTGGTTGGAGGGGGCGGCATTTTAAAGTTTTGCCCCGTCTCGGAAAAGTCCAAGATCCGGTACTGATGATGTCGGACATGTGGCCACCACGGCTGGTGCGTACATGGCGTAACCTGGAGGTCCAGTTTTCGCAGTGGATTTGGCTGAATGTCGGCAATAATGCGCCGAACCTTGATTTCCATGTGCTGCATTGTTCCTGGTTTATCAGCGTAGGCAAGGGACATTACATATCCCCAGATGAAATGTTTCAAAGGCGTCAAATCGCACGAACAAGGTGGCCAGTTGACAGGACTACAGTGAAGCCTGTGTAAGTTGACGCCTTGCGGTTCAGCATTTTAGTGGTCAACTTATAGAGGATGGAGATTTATGTATTTTTGTCATTTATTACATTATGCGTTCATATATACATTTGTAACAAATTAAAATACAACTTCAAGTATTAACGTTACTTCAAAAATAATAATTAGCTTCTTTGTCACAATTATCTAAAATATCATTAGATAAATTTAACCTGAACGACTTACAATGCATCCGATACAACCTTAAAATTAAAGTATTTAGTTAAAATAAAGATAAATATTTTATTAATTATGTAAGTACCTTATTTTATTTTCTTAAAATACATATTTTTTCAAAATGACTAGATCAATGAGAAGAAAAAAGAAGAAACAGTTAAAGAATAAAAGAGTGCTTACAGTAGTTTATCCATATGATTAACCTACAAAGAGCTTTAGGCAAACTTTATATTGATGTTTCATCCATCCAGACAAATACTGGTCTGAGATTATAGCATAAAAATATCCTGGATAAGTTATTTATGATTTTTTAGCCTACTTTCCCGTAAAAGTAAAAAAAAAAAAATAATAAAGCATGAAAGAAGGCTTAATGTATCGTGAAAATATCGTTAAAAATCAAGAAAAGTCAAAAATAAGTGAAGTAATTAAATAAAGATTGAAAAATAAAAAATTTGAAAGTAGGGTATTGAGATGGGGAAAAAGTGTGTCTGTCGGTCTGTCGGTCTGTCTGTCGGTCTGTCTGTCTGTCGGTCTGTCTGTCTGTCGGTCTGTCCCCCCCTAATAACTTTTGAACGAATTGTCCGATTGGAAAAATTCTTTTTGCATTCGAAAGATCTCGCCGAGGACATCTCATTTCCATATTTTACTTTTTGATTTGAGCAATTTTTTGTTCAATTTTGAACAGTTCAAAAAATTTTAACATTAGCGCCTATGGACAAAATTGAAGCAAATTCTGTAAACTCTGGGCACAAGAGCCAAGTTCCTATTGCAAGCTTATTGAAAGGAGTTCTCGGCGTGAAATATTGATTTGAACAGTTTTTGTTCATTTTTGAACAGTTCAAAAAATTAACACAAAGCTTACGGGGAAATTTCAACCCTATATAAATCCTGATCTAACGGACCGATTTGCTTGGAACAAACTTTATCGGAAAGCTCTTATAACGTAGAACATGTAGAAATAGAAAGTTTATCCAGAACGTACGAGCCTATTTTGCTATGAAATTTTTTGATCGGGATTTTCAAGGATATTTCTCAGTGACTCAATGAGTGAAATAATGAATGAATGAATAAATGAAAGAGTGAAAGAATAAATCAATGAATAAATGAATGAGGAAAAGAATGAATGAATAAATTATTGAATAAATGAAAATATAAATAAATGAGTGAATAAATACATGAATTCGTAAATGAATGAATAAACACTTGAATGAGGTAACGAATGAATGAATAAATGCATGGCTGAATAAATGAAAGAATGAATGACTGAGTGAATGAATATGTATTATCCGTTGAAAAAGGTATATTTTCAATAATTAGAACTAAAGATAAATAAGAAAGAGAGAGAAAGAGATAGCTGGATTATAAATTTGAATTTGGTGTATACGGGAAAGTAGGCTCGTATAGTTCTAGACGGAACTTCTTGTTATCTTTGCAAAAATTTATAAACAAATAAATAAAGTAATAATTAGGCGGTCAACTTACAAAGGGTTTTTATAATTCTCCCGCCCAAATTTGGCGTGCATAAGTGATCAACATAGACAGGTGGTCCACTTAGGTGGTCAACTTACAAAGGGTTTTTATAATTCTCCCGCCCAAATTTGGCGTGCATAAGTGATCAACATAGACAGGTGGTCCACTTAGGTGGTCAACTTACAAAGGGTTTTTATAATTCTCCCGCCCAAATTTGGCGTGCATAAGTGATCAACATAGACAGGTGGTCCACTTAGGTGGTCAACTTACAAAGGGTTTTTATAATTCTCCCGCCCAAATTTGGCGTGCATAAGTGATCAACATAGACAGGTGGTCCACTTAGGTGGTCAACTTACAAAGGGTTTTTATAATACTCCCGCCCAAATTTGGCGTACATAAGTGATCAACATAGACAGGTGGTCCACTTAGGTGGTCAAGTTACAAAGATTTCACTACATTATATAATATGACTCATTCCGTTCCTGAGAAAAGTGGTCAACTTCGCCAGGTGACCAACTTGCAAAGGTGGTCAACTTTACAGGTTTTACTGTACTGCAAAAATTGAAAACTGGTCCAGTTTTCCGGGATACTTCATGTTCGCGCCAACCGAGGTGTTTACATGCCAAACATCATATTCAAACATTAATGCTATAAGATTATCCTTCAAATAAAACAAATTACATGACTATTTAGGACTTTTTTTGTGCTTTATTTCCATTTCAAGCCCTCTGCCTCTAAATATACACCTTATATAAAATTAGTATGGTTCCTTGCTGTCTGCCTGAGACATACGACCGCAAAGGGTTAAAACAACAGAAAGAGCATCGAGTTAAAAAAAATAACTCGAAGGCGTCCCAGTGGAGGAGACAAAGGTTTTACGACTATAAAACATTATTACAGCCTTCTCTGCCATTCATCCCTTTTTCCTGAGAAACGCTTTATGACAATACTCACAGATAAAATATCTTACAAGCCCTCCTCGATAGATACTGCGGTCTATAAAATCGTAATGACTTCTTTTGCGGAGCGTAATCTCGGCATTTGGCATTTAACCGAATAACTTAGTGGGCCTTAAACATCGGCTCGTTTTATTTCTGAATATTTAACGTAACGTAGGGTGATCTCGCTTGACATTTGTGGGTGTCATTTGGATTTAACAGAGCTGTTTAAGACTCGTTTTTATTGAAATGTGTTTCGGAATCGAAGATGTCCTCTTTCGGTTGTTTTTGTGGTTTCTCCAAGCTCTTGTTTTACTGCTCCTCTTGTGTGGATGTTATATAGATTGATGTACCCTTTTTAAATGTACCCGTTTACTGGATTTTATGGAGATAGTTTTGTTTTATCTCATTAATTAATTTTTCTAGCTCATGAGGAACATCTTAAAAGTATTATCCAATCGTCAGATTACTTCAAACGAAATAGTTTAGAAGTATATTCGTCGTTATTGAAAAAAAGTTTGAATATGTTTATTACTTAAAAAATCGTAAAAAAAAAGATCAAATCAGGGTCAACTAAGCTTTTAATTTTTTGATGGTTGGTGGATGATTATATGATTGTATATATATACTTTGGACTCGGAAGCAAAAAACTTCGTATTTCAAATTTGAAAAAAAAAAAAGGAAAAAAATTAACCTTACTTTTTTTTTGTTGCCAAATATAAAAATTTGGAATAATTTTTCAAAATGGCACGGATTGTCTTCCGGTTAATACTTCAGTGTAACTTTCCTCATTACTGAATTTTCGTCAGTATACTTATGATAATTCATTTCGAAAATGTGTTTTCATGTATGTAACGTCTGTTACTATGGAATTCACCCACTTCTCTGGAAAATCAGAAAAGTGGTGTCGTTTGAAAAAAAAAAAAAAAAATGGCAGTTTCAAAGCACAGCATCGGTTTTAAAGCGTTCCTCTTTCCTCGTTAAAATACTTTTTGTAGAGCCCTTGCTGAAATGCATTAGGAAAACGTTGAATTAAAAGAGTGTTCCTCCAAGTACCGTCAGAATATTCGTAAAAATGATTATTAGATGGAAATTTAAAGGGCTAAATGCCGTCAGTAGTTAAAGAGATAATTGACATTCACTAGAGGAAATGCATGACAAGTTGAAATAACAACCCAACCCCCAGATTTCTAACGCTTCTTCCATCTGTCCGCGCGGGCGAGAACTGCTTACCGGATATCACCCCCTTCATTTGAGAGAATCTCAAAATAAACTTGGCATAACAGATCACAGCGAGATTGCAGCTGACACACTTTTTCTTCTCAAAAACAACTGCCCCGAAACAAAGAAATAACAAGTAACAACAGCTGAAACGATGCGACGCTCAGAACGGGATTTGATGTTGTTAACCATTAAGGACTTTTAACAAGGCCGGGCGATCAGAAAAAATGTGACGCGCTTTACTTTTGACTCAGAACTCCGTTTGAGCCAAAGGGCTGTGGCTTTTTTCAATTTCTTGTAACTTTTTTGTTGCCGACTTATCCGTGAAAGGAGGGAAGAAGTTACTTTTGGAAAGAAAAAGTTAGGTTAGTTGGAAATGAACTTAATTAAGTTGAATAATTTTCAAACAACGCAAATGAGTGATCTAAAGCAACTGTTGTTAATGAATTTTAGGAAACCTTAATAGCTGTCACAAAACCTTTATACATCAGCTTGCAGTGTAAAGTTAATTTTTCTGTTCAACAGCTACTTTTAGCTGCTAAAATAGAGTTACAAGCACCAAAAGCTCAATCAGATACGTGTTTTTTAAGGTCAACCCTGTCTTCCAGAACTCTTATGGTGCATTCAATCCCATTGCGATAATGTGCCCGTCGTAATAGACTGTTTCCATGGGGGAAAGAAATTACTTTAAGAAAGAAATAGTGAGGTTAGGTGGAAAATAAATTAATAAAGTTGAATAATTTTCAAACAAAGCGTTCTGAAGCAACGGTTGTTAACTCCTTTTATAGGTAATTAATTGCCCTGCCACAAAACTTTTACACATCAATTTTCAGTTAAAAGCTGTTCTGTTCTTCAGCTGCTAAAATTAGTTACAATGAGATCAATCAGAATGATCTATTCTTATAGGGTTAACCATACCTCCCAAAACCGTTATGATGCATTCAAGATGCGTCTGTCGTAATAGACAGTTGCTATGGTTATTAAACTAACGACAATGATTTGTATATTCCAAGTGACGTCATAGCGCGAACAACAAATCACTGTCCTCTGGGTGAAAGTAACTTTGTACGATGATAAAAAAAATGGAAACAATCAACGCGAGGGCATGTTGAATAAGTTTCGTTGAACCAATGCGCTGAGAACTTACGACGAATGCTTTACCAACTATCTCAATACACCATACATTTTCTTAATAACAGTAATCAAATAATTAAAATATGTACATTTACTAATAATAAATAATAAGTCAAATTATTAAATAGTAAGTAAATGAGAAAATTAATTCATTATTCTCAATAAATTGGAAAATGAGTCCCGCAGTGGACCAGTCGGCAGAACCTCGGTTCCAGTAGAACACCATAAGTGAAGCAACTTCGACTTAGGTTAGTGTTTGGGAGGGTGACAACCTTTCGCGGCTGGTTCCTGTGAGGCCGTGTACGCTAAAGGGGGCTGGTGCACGTTAAATAGGTCGTGGCTCCAATGTCCTCCAAGTGAAACGATACCTCTGGGGGAGCCAATCCCAGGTGACGGTCTCTCATCTGGAAGCTGGTTCAAAAAATTAGGACATATAAAGGGGCGGAAGTCGGACCCCTGCCTATAAGGGCCCCGTTAGACTCAGGAGCAGCGCACCCATTCTTCCTCGCTTCGTGAGGATACGACAACAACAACAATTGTAAAATGAAAAATCACACCCACACACACATAATTATGCTCAAATAGGATATACTGACCAGTGAAGGGACGCACAACAGTGAATGAACAGTTTGTAATTTTTTTTTTCAAAAAAAAAAATTACAATCTGTAAAAAAGAAAACGTTTCAAAAGTTTTTTTTATAGGCGGATTGACATCAGTTTAATTCGATGCAATTCCTAGCTATCAGACACCTCTATAAATCATGATTCAACAGTAATAGAATTATAATTTCACGTTAATTTAAAGCACAAATGAGCATTAAAACGCAGACATATGTTTCGGGATTGCTTGGAATCCCTTTTTCAATGCGAAAGGGAGCTTCTAGATGCAAAACATCCATGGCTTCATTTGGATGTTTTGCATCTAGAAGCTCCCTGTCGCATTGAAAAAGGGATTCCAAACAATCCCGAAACATATGTCTGCGTTTTAATGCTCATTTGTGCTTTAAATTAACGTGAAATTATAATTCTATTACTGTTTACTTGCACAAAGTTAAATTATTATTACATGATTCAACAGTCAAATTTATCGGAAGAAGCATATGACGTTGAACATGTACAATACGATGATCCTCCAGAACTAAACGAGCCTTTTTTCCTGTGAAACGTTTTCATCTGGATTGCTAAGCATGTATCGGAATGAATCCATGAATAAATGAAGGAGTGAAAGAATGAATGAGTGAATGAATAAATGAATGAGTGAAGCAATGAATGAATGAGTGAAGCAATGAATGAATGAGTGAGGCAATGAATGAATGAGTGAAGCAATGAATGAATGATGAGAGAATGAATAGGTATTAACCGATGAAAAAGGTATATTTGAAGTAAGAAAACTAATTCTAAATGAGAAACAGAGAGAAATAGCTAGATTATCAATTTGATATAGGTGTATAACGGGAAAGTAGGCTTGTTAAATTGTGCTTACTCGTTTATTCGTTGTTCAGACAACCCTATATATGCATTCGAACCACATGTTCACTCTAAACAATGGCATTCTGGTACACGGAATAACAAATGCTTAAAAGAAAGTAAAAATATTTTGACTGAAATTTTGAGGAGAGAGAAAGGGGCAAAATACGTTTGTGTGATCATAAAGAGAGAAGAACATTGTTGACGAAAATGGAAAAGAAATCCCGCAGTAGGACCAGTTGGAAGAAGCTTGGTTCCCAAAGAACACTGAAGCTGAAGCAACATTGACCGAGGGCAGTGTTTGGGAGGGTGACCACTAACCACCTCTCGTGACTGATTCGCTCCGGGACTGTGTAGGGGAACCTGTTGTACTATGGACCCTGTTGTACTGTGGTCCTAATGATAAAAAAATATATTTCACGGATTTATTTTGCAATACGGCAACACTGGTTCATATGATATGTGTTAGCTGTCATTTATAACTAATTTTGATAGTTGGACTCGAACGAGATATGGCAGTAGGAGACCAAAAAGAATTTGTGACCCTAAAAGTAAATTTTTTTAGTTTCTTCCTTTTGTAAATAACTTGTTTCGTTTGTTAAAAAGTTTAGTAATCCTTTTTGCTTTTGTTTAGCAACTTATTTGGCCGTGTAATTGAGCGTTAAATCATTTTAAATTCCTAACCTATTACTCAAAATATGTAGTTATTTTAAAATGTGTAGGGTGTTGTACCTTGGACCTAAAAAAAGTAGTTGTACTCTGGATAGGTCCATGGTACAACACTTTGAACCGTGGACTGTGTTTACCTTGTTATATTTAAAATAATTTAAAATGTTACGTATTTACAGTGTAATAAAATAGTTTATTCTTTTTAAACATTGTTGATACTTCTTACATACAAAAATGCCTCGAAGTAAAACGGGAATACGAGGCCATCGCCAAATTATGGTAAAATAATGGAGGCTGTAGAGCTTATTAAAGATAATAAATTAACAGTTTACAGTGCAGCTAAGACTTATAGTTTATCAAAAACTACGCTGACACGTCACTTGAAAAAAGAAAATTATCCTACTGAGCCATTTAATTTAAAATCGAAACTTGCAAGTCACAAAGTGTTTTCAGATAATGAAGAACTCTTGTTACTAGATTATATTATTAAAGCTTCTCAACTACAATACGGCTTTACACTAAGAAATTTGATGAAATTGGCGTATAAATTTGCCAAGTCAAACAATATTAAATATCCTGAAAGTAGGGGTCGAGATAAAATGGCGGGTGTCTATTGGATGAGGTTATTTAGGAAGAAATACAAGAAAATGGAAAAATGTACTATGGAAAAATCTAAAAAGAGCTGAAAGTGGCCGGAAAAACCAGATGAAATGTTATATCCTTGGGAGTAAGAGCAAAAATTAAACCACCGTCAAAATGCCACTCCAGAAGGGATTTGTATGAAATAAAAGAGCTGCAAAAATATTGGCAGTGCTAGAAGGGGTATATAAAAACAAAAAGAAGAATAATAATAAAATTCCAAAGATAATTATTGAACAATAACACGTTAAAGTGATCAAATATCTCACAGAATTAGGAATGTTAATTAATATAATGTCTATTAATTGCTAAGTAAATTGTTATGCTGTTTAATTTGTTTTATTAATAAATGTTAACTTTAATACAAGATTTAATAAAGATTTGTAATATAAATAATGTTTTTCTCAAAAATAATAATAGTAAGTCCATAGTACAACATATATAGGTCCATGGTACAACAGGGGTGTTGTACCTTTGTCCTAATTCCTTTTTTTTTTTTTCAAAAGGCTAAATGACACATGATTTATTTTTCTACCTTACTTTGAAAATAGCCCTTTTGTTCATTAATGATCACAAAAGATTATTGTAATGCGTAAAATGCATCTCACTATAGTAGTTTTTGAATGAATAATTAAAAACAAAAAATATGTCCAAGGTACAACAGGTTCCCCTACGTTAATAGGAGCAGTGCATGTGCACGTGACATCCGCCATGGCTCCAATGCCCTCCAAGTGAAACCATATTTCTAGGGGTGCCAACCTGGGGGACGGTCTTTTAGCTGGGAGCTGGTTCAAAATAAAGAGATCGAACAGAGACAAAGAGCAATGTACGCGTATCTCTTAATATGATGATCGAAGCGTCTAGAATGGAATAGAACAGAATTGTTTGTTTGTTTGTTAACGACCATTTCAGGTCGCATATATATCCGAGTTTATTGCTATTCTCAAGGATATGCCTCAAACTCTCGTCTAATATGACAGACAGAACAAGACAGTACAACAGATTTACTATACAAAGAAGGTAATACACCCAGGGGAAAGTCGGAATCGAACCGACGCCTCTTCACTGCCCGCAGGTAAGTACCGGAACCAGTCGATTAGACCGCTCAGTCACTGAGGCCCCTAGAACAGAATAGAATAGAAAATAAGCTCTAATGTGGGAAATATGGAACACGTATGCCATCATTAACTAGATAGAATGTTAATAATTTTTAATTATGGAATAAAAGCCATCAAATTCGAAAAAATGAATCGAAATAAGAAATATGCCGGAGTATTAGTTAGTATAAAGTATAATATATAATGGCTTTTTTCCGTACCTTTTGAAATCAAATATTCATTGTAGCAACCCTCATCTCCCGATTTGGCAATAAAAATATTTCCGCGAAATGGCCAATTAAAATTAGTTTTTGGAGGCATATCTCTCACACTGAAGGTGCACGTGTCTTGCTCTAACGAAGAATGAACGAATAAGTGGTTTTGGAACACCGGTAATAATAATAATGTGGTAAAATTTGGGGGTGGGGGCCTCAGTGGCTGAGCGGTCTAATCGACTGGTTCCGGTACCTGCCTGCGCGCATTGAAGAGGCGTCGGTTCGATTCCGACTTTCCCCTCGGTGTGTTTCCTTCTTTTAGTGTTGTACTGTCTTGTTTTATATGTCATATTGGACGAGTTTGATGCACATCCTTGAGAATAACAAATAAACTCGAATGTTTATGTGACCTGAAATGTTGGTTAACAAACAAACACAATTTGGGGGTAATAACAATAATGTAGGTAACACTAAGCATGCGGCAACTGAGGAGGCAAAACGTGAAATTGGTGTAGTTTTCTCTAACTTAGTCGATATTTTTTGAGCCGGGTCAGATCAAGTTTGTTTTGATCGGAAACTTACTCTTGGTCTAGATCACCCTGTGTTTTCATAAAAAGAGATTATAGTAGTAAACCGTACAATGCAACTTTGGACATTTGTTTGACGCATACTTTGTTTCCCCTTAGATGAAGTTGATGCAGTGGTTAAAAATGTTTTGGACATCGGGTAAGTGTTACTTTATAATTCTACTGTTATATAGGCATTTAATACTACACTGCTCCCAAATTTTGTTTGCTTTCCGGTTGCAAGTATATTCTTTTTTGAGACATTCTAATTTTTTATTTATAAAACCTTTCGAAATTTGAATGAAGTAAAATGTTTATTACCATTTTAATATAATTTCGGTTTTTTTAACTCTCTGTTTTCATTATTTCCTAACTCCTTCTAATATTGAATATCATTGTCATTTATTGGCATTTTAGTATATCCTCCTGAGACCCGATCAATACACATATTCTCTCAACTATTAGTTGTTCTGAACAATTGGGAACTAAAAGTGATGTTTTTCCAAAAATTAATAAACAAATATTTAAATTTTTCTGGGGGGCACATTCATGTGAATGTATGTTGAGGTCATAACCAGGGCCCGATTTACATTTTGAATCACTATAGGCACAACTCATGTTTGGGGGGCCCCTCACGCAACAGAAATTTTTTAAACATAACATTTAGTATGTGTTTGTAAAACTTGCCAGTCACACCAAAATTTGGGGGCCCCCAAAGGGAAAAAACTAATTTGTTTTTCAAATGTCAAAGAGTCAGACTAACATTTGGAAGCCCCCAATGTGCAAAGTGATTTTGTTTTTAAATTACAAAATGTTTGAATAAGATCTGGGGTGCAAAAGCGATTTTTGTTTTCAAATTTCAAATTGTCAGACCAAAATGTGGGGGCCCCCAAAGTGAACATTTCTTGTGGTTTTAAAATAATTTAATAATACAAATTTTCTGTGAAGCAACAGAACACTAACAGTTTGTTTTTGAAAGATGCTATTTTTAAATGTTTTTCTAAACAAATTTAAATTACAAAACAAATAATAACCAAAATTAGGGGGCCCTCTCAGAGTGGAGGCCCTAGGCCCGGGCCTCACGGACTTATTGGTAAATAAGGCCCTGGTCATAACTACAGTAGAACCTTGCGATACTACACAAAAATAGATAGAGAAAAAATTTTATTCATTACTTATAACATAAGAAAAGAGATCACACTTGTATAAAAATCCTAGAACAATATTAAAAAAGAAAATAATAATGTGAAACTCAAAACAACCGCGAGAGCGCCGAATTCCAACTTGACTCGTGTTCTCTTTGCCATATTGTAAACAAATAATCTACCGTTTCCGAATTCTCAGAGTTTAAAAGTGATTTCCTATTCCTCCTTTATAATTTCAGTACAGGTCTTGCTTGCTAAAATAAAATTTGTCACAACAGGGAGAAAAAGCAAAACATCTATTTTATTGGATGCCAGATCTCAAGAGGATATTTGATTTTTAACTCTCTATCATTTCATGAATCCTGCTAACAGCAAATATCATCATTTGTGTCTGTCTGCTGCTGTGTAAGTTAGTATAAAAAATAATAATACATATTTCTTATTGTTTTTGTTTAATGCTATCATTGCTTTTACAATTATCAATTTAGTTTCTAAATAACGGAGTACTTCTAACCTTATATTGCAGCTATTTTAAAGGTTGATATTTTGGGTTATACTTATTTAAGGGTTTTAAGCAACACATTTTAGTAAATTGCCATCATAAGTAGAATAAAGATATTCCAAATAATGTTTAATACTACAAATCGCAAATAAGTAGCAGATTTTCAGACACATAGCTCTTTGAACCACGTTGTAAATGACAACAGATAAAATTATTTATTTGTGTTGTAAGGTCAACAAATAATAATTCAACCAAAGTGGATGATTTACAAATCTACACTGCCGTAAATATAAGGAAATATTTCGAAATCTTTAAATAATAGCAGCGAAAAGCCTGATAACATAATAGCTACTTTATATACTCTACCCAATGTTTTATATCAAGTGCATTGCTAGCTGAAAATTTCCAGCATACGATTTCTACATGATATCAATAAAGTGTTAACCGTTACTATCATGTAGATGCTACATAATTAAAAATCAAGCTATTTAAAACAACGTTTCGTAATTTCTTTGATGCGAGGAACCTGGTCAATTTCTATTGCAGAGCCCCTGTTTTCTTCATTAGTGTGGTATTAATGAGATTTTCTGGAAATGAGTGATTTTTATAAATGATGACAATTGGCATGAATTAATATGTATTGTCTTCAAAAAACAATTTCAAAATTTAAGTTTGGACAAAAATTATTAAAATAACTTAAATTTGGACATTCAAACAAGGTTTTAAAAGGTAACGTTTTGTTGTTGTTGTTGTCGAGTCCTCGCGCGTGACGAGGAAGAATGGGTACGCTGCTCCTGAGTCTAACGGGGCCTTTATAGGCAGGAGTCCGATTTCCGCCCCTTTTGAAAGGTCTCTTAATTTTTGAACCACCTCCCAGATGAGAGACCGTCACCTTTGAATGACACCCCCAGAGGTATCGTTTCACTTGGAGGACATTGGAGCCACGACCTATTTAACGTGCACCAGCTCCCTTTAGGGTACACGGACACCACAGCAACCAGCCGCGAGTGGTTGTCACCATCACAAACACTGACCTCAGTCAAGGTTGCTTCACTTTCGGTGTTCTACGGGAACCGAGCTTCTACCGACTGGTCCACTGCTGGACAGGTAACGTTTTAAGGAAAGGAATGGTAGTGATTTTTATTATCTCAGATATATTTAGTATTAGGCTTTATAGATGAACGATTGAACCCTTGTGTGATGTTGAGCGTCTGTTATAGCATTTATTCTATGTTAACACATAAACTGATAACTCCAATTCGCACACATATCGCTTATAGAAATGAACAGTGTCATATGTACAAAATGGACACTTTTCAAGAGAGGCGTTTGAATGTTTTACAATTTGTTTTATTTAATTGCCTTATTTGTTTCAATGATTATCATAATCGATTTTGTTCAGAAAATAGTGATTGTTCTAGTTTTCTCTCACATGATGAATGTTAATGAAGTCAAAAAATTAGAAATAACTATAAAAAGTAGTTATTACAGTATTGCACCAAAAGAATAAAGTTGGCCTCTAGCCTTAATTTTTGAACATTTTCTTACAGCAGTATTCCCAATATAGAAAGCACTAAAATCTGAACATTTTGATTTAAAAACCTAAAAAAAAATATTTTTTGCAGATATGACGCTGTTCATTTCTATAAGCGATACTTTATTAGGTATTGTGAGTTTTCGTATTGCATTTAAAGTTGGGTAGTTTCGTATGTCGTTACGTATCAGACAGTTTAAATGAGATGTTCCATGCGACAAGGACGAATCCTCCAGTCTCTTATTATTATTTTTTTTCAGTAGAAAGCATTCTTATAGAAGAGCTAAGGAATATAACAAGATGGTTTATTCGCCCTTTTGGACTGAAGCTTTGGCATGGTGAACTTGGTCGCATAAGTCATGAGAAACGGCAAAACTGCGATAAATAGTGTGCAGAGCAAGGGCGAATGCGCCATTTTTAGGCGTTTCTTCAATCGGCTGATCACTCACCAAGCATCAGAAAGTAATTTGATTATGCCAACTACGGAAAAAGAGGATGAAATTATGGATATTTGCCCAGAATAATTCATTGGATTTTTTAATTTGATGGATTTAATTACTGATCTTTACTTATTCTGATTTTCAATTAAAAGATTTTTTTGAAAGCATTTTGAAATTAATTTTGTTTTTCATTTTCATTCTAATAAAAGTATTAATGCAACATTTCATCTTGTTCTTTCCTCATGACATGGCAATTTGCCCACGTCCGCTTTGATACTAGTTTCTTTTTCTCTGAGTTTTTCTTTTTTTCTTGAAATGCAGTTTTGGCGGATTCGCCCTTGTCGTATGGAACGCTTCAAATAGCATTGCATGTTGAAGGCTCCATCGCCCGTAATGAGGAAGCAGTTTCAGGTGTTATCAATAACTGTATCTATGCGTGTATAAGCCAACCCCTTTACTTTGAAAATATGGTTTATATGCATTAGACGAACAGTATTGGAATAATGTTTAATTTTGTATATCGTATTCTTTGCGATCTTTTGTTTTTGAAATAAAAGACGCTAATGTTGACTTTATTCCCCGGATCAAATTTTAAATTTTTTTGCCTCGTGTGTAAGCCCAATTTGGAGTCGAAATTACGTGCAAAAAAAAGGGAGGCAAGAAAAAAAAGTGGGCTTCTACACGAATTATGTTTGAAAGAAAAATTATAGGTGTGAAAACAGCCAATCAGTGGAAAATCCCTCAAAGTTTCTTATTTAACTGTGAAAATTTAATTCAGTTCTGAAAAATAATTTTTTTTCCATGGGATGCGTGATTTGTTGTTTATGGCTTATTTAATATATTTCTGTATTAGTCGCATAAAAGTTATGATTTACTATTATTTTTTTTTAAATATTGTATGTTATCAATAATTCAATGAATTTTAACTATAGTAGTTATATATCTGTACGAAGAAATACTGTGTAATAATGCCACACTATTACTTTGGGAGTCCGTTAAATACGTATTAAAACAACGAGATCGAGTTAAAAAAAGTAATAATTTTCTCTGTGCTTTTCAACTGCGATTATAAAACAAGAAAACATTGCTACAAGAATTATGGCACTGTGAAACTTTCATTTGAATCAGTATTTTATTTTCAATTTGATATTTAATGCATATCAACTAAAAATTAAAAATAGTCTTTTAAGGTGTCTTATTACGTAAATTCTGCAAAATTAACTTAAATCCATGTTTAATTGACCTAAAAGCCGTGTTTTATGACATCTTAAAAAGTAGTGTGTGTGTGTGTTATAAACGACCCTAGTAGCAAATTTTGTCAACATAAAATAGGTATTTTTATTACAACGGCTCAAAGTAATATGATAAATTAGTTCACACAAAATACTTAAACTAAGAATTTTAAAACTATACATTCAAGGATCTGGAGTAAAGCAGGAGCGTGGAGCATTAGAGCAACTAGTTTTATTTTTTTTTCGAAGTTTGAGCGGAGCCGGAGCACAGAAATATTTTTTGCTCAACTGCTCTGATGTCCCTTTTTTTTGTTTTTCGTTTTTCTTTTGAAATACATTCATGCACTTAAATATGAATGAATGTGGATTAGTTTAAAAAACTTACATTTAAGAAATAAATCTTATTCTTTTGCTTCCCAACTTATTATAAAACAAGAAAACTGGAAATGGCATTATTAAAAAAGATATTTCTTGCAAAATCAAAAGACCACTTCTACTTCATCATTATTCGAAAAGCGAACGAGCATCACTAATTCATTCGTTTGATCATCGCCGCAAATTTTTAACAATAAAAAAAGCATAATACAGCGGTTATCAAGAGAAATGAACCAATCGAGGACAATTATAAGTCTGTGAGAAAAAATTATCCCCCTTTAAAACTGGAACAAAAGAACAAAACTGGAAAATCGCTTCTGGAATATTCCGCTCAATTCGGTCTATCCTTTTGATGATTTGTAGCCGCGGGGCTTCCTAATTCGAGTACAAAGGGAGTTCTCGAATAAAGGGGGGCTGCTAAAGTTTTCGCTCCGCTGAGGAGAAATCGTTTCGCAACCCCTCGCCGATGATTATCGTCTGCACAAAGTGAGGAATGTTACGAGGGAGAGAAAATTCAGTCCCGCTTTACCTATTAGTGGTGTTAGCTACATCGGGAAAAGCTCTTGAAGCAAAATAGCTTCTTTTTTATGTTTAATGGTTTATTTGTTTAGTTGTTTTCTGCCTTCTCCCCGGAGACGTGATTTGAATGAAGTCGAGAAATAAAGTTCCTTTTTTTCTCTATGATGGGAATGAAACTGCTTTCATCGGCAATTAATAAACAAACTGTTCAATTAGGTGTAATAAGTTTGTTTAAGGTGATAGAAACAGCTTTTTTTTCTGCTCACATGGAAACATTCTCAGAAATTAAGCGCGAATATACACATAAATATAGTCGATTCATTGATCATCAGTCGTTTTCCCGCATGTACCGTCTCGATTTAAGGATCCTGTTGACACCCGCATGCGTCGTTTTTTCGTGTTAGTCGTTTAAAATGAAACGTGTCGTGAAAAACGATCGATCGGGGTTTTACTGCGTGTTTATTTAAAAAAATTTTAAATGTTGATGCAAATGAAATATATTATGCAATATATTTATAATAATACACAATTTACAGCAAACGAATGTTTTAAGAGAAGTTTTCATTCATCCGGAAGAACGGCAACCGCAATTTGCTTACCGACAACTGCCATTTGAAGCTGAGTTCGCTATGTGCCGTGGTCGACCTTACATTGTTAGAAATTTCATCATGAAATTACGGTTAAATGACCGGCAGCAGTCTGGCCATCTAATTCACCGTTAAATTTACGGTTTGGAACATTTTTCTATCTTTACGGGACCTAACCATTTCCAATCAGCTTGGTTAAAAAGCCGTAAGTGCAAACGTTTGTGGTTTTATAACCATTTAAAAATAGTTTCAAAACAAAACTTTTACCGTTTTTGAGCAATTTCGAGGCATAGAATCTTCGAGAAGCAGAAAACGTAAACGAAGCGTGCGGGACTGGAACCCGGCTGTATGGAATACCAGTCTTGCGCTTTAGTCATTCGGCCATCTACACTACTCAAAGCGGATGTTTATTTATCAATAAATCTTCATTTGCATCATAAAACAATTTTAAGGCAAACTGCCTTAAAATTAAGATTTCAGTTTTTGATTGGATCCAAAGTCATTTTAAGTCTAAATTTATTGTATATTGACTAAAATCATGTTATTTGCTGCAAAAATTAAAATACCAACAAGCTTCAGCAGCTCAAATGGTGGGTTCGCTCATTCGCAAGCAGTTTGGGAATCCGATGTCTCCAATTTTTGATTTACGTGTGTATGTGTTTCTATTTAGTAACCACTGCTTAAACCACTTTTTTTTCTTCTTTTTTTATATATACATGAAGATTTTAACTGATAAATCCGTATTCCTATTTTGAAACAACGTACGACCGGTAAGGTTTCGCATTCAAGATGGACGCCCGATTTTTATTGAGCGCTTGAATATGACGGTTAGTTAAACGTTCTTTAGGATAAACAGAGAATAAACGATTTTTTTCGCAATCAGCGGTTTGAGTACCATCTTTTCAATGGTTATTCAACTGTTGTAATGAAATATGGTAAAATAACAATAAAATAAATGGTTATTTTACTATTTTCTTACGGAAATTTTTAACAGTGTACGTGCGAGAAGACACTTTTGCCGGCCTTTAACCATTCAATGAAAAAATAAAAATCAATGTAAAACGATGCACAAAACTTGCAATTTCAGACACGTGTTTTGAGGTTACAAGGAAACGTCCAACTTTTTATTTCACTCAGTGCACTGTAAAAAAAAATCTCCTGAAAATAACGGAAAAATTACGGCAGCAATGTTGCCGGAAATATTCCGTTTCTGATAATATTTTCCCGAGATTTGACAGAAGTTCCGTTTCTTTTTTCTCCATTAATCCAAATCAGGTTGTGGAAATACAGCAACCGTAAAAGGAAAAGTTCCGTCCTCGTTTTTCATTACGTGGCATTTCCGTTTTTGGAAGGAAAAACCATGTACTGAAGCACTACGGAAATCTTCCGTTAAAATTAATCAAAAAACACTCTGAAAATTCAGGTTTTTTGTAACAGTGTGTACTTTAAAACAAGAATGCCATCTGTCATTGGATCATTGTAGAATAGTCATGTGCCGCATAAGGCAGCTCGATACACGGAAGGTTATTTTAACTATTTCTCAAATCAGTTTATTTACTCAATTTATCAAGAGATGTTTACTGCTTTTTTGCATTCTCATCAAAGTTTAATATTTCCTGTAAATGAATTGCAAAACTTGTGAAACACTTTCACACCCCATAACCTCTACTTTATGCTTACATGAGCATTTTCATGAAGAAAGAAATTTTCTACTTTCAGAAAGAAAGAGCTTTTATACTTTTTCTTTTGGTCTATTTGCTCAAAATGAAAATACCTTCAACTGAATCAGGAGGGGAAATGATAGGAAGAGCACCTATTTCAGGGAAAACGGTGAGGTACCATTTGAACAATGCTTTTAGAAACACGTACACACAATTCGCACTCCTAAATTCAGTTTCTCTAAATTTTCTTTCTTAAAAAAGTTATTACATTGCTTGTTTTTTACTAAGCTTCAGAACAATAGCAGCTCAACATTTTTGTGAAACGAAATTCAAGTTTATTTCCAACAATTTTATGATATGAATCTTTTAAATAAATAATATAAATAAATAATTGTTTTAGACATATGTAGCGGTGTGTGTTTCTCTACATATCCTATTCAGTGAATTATTGAGCTTTTAAGTGGAATATCAGATAAAACTAAGAATGAATCATTAGCTTTTACGATTTTCTTATTGAATAAGACTGAATATTCCAATGTCTCAAAACTACTAAAAAAAAAAACAATGCTCATAAACACGTTATGTAAGAAGAAAAAACTTGTATCCATACGAAATAGCAATAATAAAATGTAAATACGCGTTTCTGCGTTATAAGGTACCTCCTTGGTCATTTCAACAGAATTGCGGAAATCAATTTAAAAAAACATAAAAAAGATGAAAAACGAGTAAATAGTTAATCTTCAGAGATCTAATATTTTTTGAATATGATAAAAATTTAAAAACTTCACAAAAAAAAAAAAAAAAAAAAAAGAAGAAGAAGAAGAAGAAACAGATCGACCCGACAGACTTTAAATTTTCACATTTTTCAGTATTTATTTAATTACTTATATTTTATTCTTATTTTTAACGGTATTTTTTCGATACATTAAGTATTTTTTCATTCTTTTTTTTCTTACTTTCACGGGAAAGTGGACTAAAAAAAAGGAAAGAAATAACTTTCGGTTTAAAACAAAGCTTCGCCGCACGCCCAATCACTCTCTGGAAGAAACCCTTCCTCCGAAAGTGAACTCCTTTCCGTTTTTCATCCGGGACCTCCCGATTCCCGGACTCAGCAGGAACTTCAAAGTCCGGCCTTCGTTCGCCCCGGAGGCTTGCCTCCCGTTTGAAGCTGTCCAATGGAGCGTGCGCTCTGCTCATTTGAACCTGCCTATTGTGTTGCAAGCGCTGATGGAACGCGAAGTGGAATCTTTGAAAGCTCGCGGTCGCGCACACGCCGAACATCATAAACGGCGGGAAGAGGGGAAGGGGAGGGGAGCGTTATACTTTTCTTTATTTTGAGGTGGATGCGGAGAAGAGAAGGTTTGTTGTATTTGCCAGTTGATTGAAGAAAGGCATTTTTGATTCTCGTCTTTAAAATACCAATCGTGAACTATAAGATGTCAGCTGTTTGTTTTTGCATTTTCGAATTATGTGAGGCATTTTTCTCGGATTTCTTTGCTTTCAAAAATACAGTCAGTTCTGATTCCTTTGACTCCCACTCAATATTTTCCTGAACATTAGACAGGAGCCGATATACAATTATTTTTTTCGACAAATTGTGCAAAGTTATTTATTTCACTATTATAATATTTACCTATTAGAAACTCTTATAGTAATACTGCATAAATGTCCTGTTACAAAATTCTTTTTATTTTTAAACGACGCATTCTTAGGCCTTCTAGGCGCTCGTTTTCCAACTGACGTATTTTTACGTCAGCAGCCGTCAGCGTATTAAATGTAACAGAAAAAACCCTGATTAATTATTACGTCGAGTTTCAGTGGCTGAGTGGAGGCCTTGGGCCGTGCTACCATGCCACAGGTCCGGTGTTCGATTCCCGGGCTGGGCAGGGTCGGCTCAACCTTTCATCCCCTCAGTAGGGTCGATAAAATGAGGAGCAAGCATGCTTAGGAACTAAACACTAGGGGTTCCTAAAAATATATATTGCTTAAAAGTATAATTTAAAGTACAAAAACTTAATTTGTTGAATGAAAATAGCATTTGCAATTCAAAAGCATTTTTTGAAATCTGAAAATGATCCAGATCCCTGTTTAAAAGTGAAATTTTTTTGCTTTCAGCGAATGTTCAAAATCATGGCTACCTCTAACCAGGGTTGCGAAACGTACAGGACTTTCCGGACGTATTTTGAGAAATTATGCAGCGTCCCGGTGAACTACAATACGAGCTGCAAAAGTCTCGTATTCTTACCAGGATATTGATTTTTCCGGATATCGGGTCACCTGTGACCATTGTCCGTATAAGATATTCGGCTCTAATGTTTCAAACCTTCGCGCATTTTTTTACCCACCGCTTCCATATAAGAAATAAATTTTAATTTACATATGTTTTCAAAATATGCCAATCAATTAAAATCCGGAATGTCAAATTTTTACAATAAAAGTTGACGTTCCGGAAGACCATATATTTCCTGCAGTAGCCGGATATTGGATTCCGGACATTTAAAAATCGGTCGGATGCAGGCTATCCAGCATTCGATATTGGATATCCGGTATCCGGACGACGATTCCATCCCCCTGCACCCCTGCTGCCCCGTATATTTTTAAGTTTTGCAACCCTGCAGCTAACATGCGCTTGTTTGAGATGGAGTGTGTATTTCAGAAAGAGAAAGTCGGATTGAAACTAATTGTGTCGTTTCCTTGATGGGGCGAATGCGTCGCTATCTCTTTTTAAACGCCGAAGAGAATCATGCGCCATTTACACACCGTTTATACTTAAAAGCAACGTGCTCTTGTATTTTTGCGAGCCGTCAGTGGCAGGAGCCATCGACGGCGCCCTTCCATCATGAGTGTCAGAAACCATTTCCCAGGACGAGACACGCTTCGAATCGTTGACAGAATACATAATTTATGGCGTGTCGGCACCCTGGAGAAGATCGCCCTCCTCTTTGGCAAGGTGCCCCTGCGAGAGACAGTTGGCGACCGCCAACCTCCTCTTGGCGTCGGTGGCCATTTAATCAGAAGGAAGTTGAATATTCAGCAGTTTTTCTGCCCAGCTAGCGAAGGTCGTTTGTCAGTGTTTTCATGCGACCTGTTGGATCATCCATTATCAGCGAAATTATCACTGCAGTCGGAACGGCACTGTTGGATCTAAAAGGGTTATTCTTTTTGCAGTTATGGGTGACAGATAGACACCGAGAAAGTGCTATTGTGTGATTAATGCTAGACATAAGTGGGAATCAATTAAAACTTTCGTCACTTCTGCTGCAGCTAAATAGATGCTGTAGAGATTGTTGCAAACCTGTCATTCAGACATTTTCAAGGGGGGGGGGGGAGGGTATAAGCTCAATACACATTACATGAAAAAACAATAAAATGCATGCACATGTCTGAATGCATTTTTTGTAAAACCCCAGAGGGAGGCCACCTTCAATCTCCGGCCCTATCTAAAATGAAGGGAAGAAGAGCCTGGGGATGCTGGAAGAATGCGCTGACAAAAATAATTACTGCTAGTCGATTCTGCCCTAATTTGGGAGAAAGGGCGTTATGAAGAAGGGCAGAAAAAAGTAAACGGGGTACAAAAGAAGACATGTCACTGAACACATCAGTACAAATAGCTGTTACAATTTTTTTTCACTCTTACTTAAATATTCAAAATAATAAAATAATCACAATAATAACGATAAATATTTTATTATTAGTATACATAGCATTAAAATACAATAATGAACAGTTCCATTACTTAAAATATAGTTACGGTTGGTTGGTTCGGCTCTGCACATTCATAATATAAATGAATGTGTACAGACAGCTTAACGATTGAATAAGTTTAACACACAGACGCAGCTAAAACTCCAACTTTCTACACGATAAAAACAAAAGAGTTTCTTGTTTGTATACTTGATGACAGATGGCGCCAGCATACACAACACCCATTTGACATCCATTAAAGTACTTCTTCTTAGACGCTTTTAAATCTCAAATTTAAGAGAAGCGGCATGTATTTCAGACCGTGGGTCTATTTTTCGTCATTAGCCGGCACAATAAGCTTTAAACTGAAGGGTAAATCATGGAATTTGATAAAAGAATAAGGAAGATATCGCGGAGCGACAGAAAAACAGGCTAGAGAAATAACGTATATACATAATGGATGTTCCTAATTCATCAATGCTGTAAAAAAAAAAAAAAAAGAGTTAACAGGAAACCAATAGATTGTGTAAATTTTCTAGTTGTACCAGAGTTTAGGTAATTGTAGGTCCAAGCTCATGATGTTTTCACCATAAATTATTGCATAAGTTCGAAAGTTGCTAGCCGCTGTGCAACCACGGCCCGCAGAGTCTTAAAATTCCTTCTTAACCCTTTCGGCCCTGGCGGTGGCAAATGCCACCGCAACATTTACATGTCTCTACTTACTATGACAATCTGTATTTTTGCTGTTTATCACTGGATGTCACTTCAACAAAGCCTCCAAACAAAGTACATGCGCAGTTTACGTCATTACTTGACTTGTGTTATGTGTAAATAAGTGTTTTATAAAGTCGTGCGAAATGGATGCCGATGACCTCAACAATCTATTTCGGACGTAGAAGATGAAGTGGAAAATATAAACGAAATGGATATTGCAGAAGAGTTAGATACAAAGTCAGATGAAGATAATATTCCATTTTCTCAATTATTTTCCCAAAATTAAAAAAAAAAAAAAAAAAATTGGAAGCGAGATGCCACCACTAATTAATTCCTATACTAATCAAGCAAATGAGTTTAAATTTGGTATTTATGGTCTTAAGAAGCTCCCAATCAATAATAATTGACAAATAATTGTTTTTTCAAATTTAAAGATATCGGGCTGAAAGGGTTAAGACTTTTCCCAGAAGACGGGAAACTTTTCGGGAATGCTCTTTCAAATGTGTTGATTCATTGCAGACGCCTCACAATACATACTAAAACATATCTACTTGCAGTTCAGAAACAAAGCACTACGTTATAGCTCATATTTCAAATTTCATTTTTGAACTTTTAGTGATATTTTTGTGAGGATAATAATAATAATAATAATGATTGATTTTGTATTTAATTTGTATAAAATGAGGTTAAGGTTTACAACACCAAATGTAATTTGTATAGAACAGTAAGATATATTAATTGTTTGAATTTTGAAAAATGGCAATTTTTTCTTAAAAGTAAATGCAAAATTTCCTTTTAAACTTTTAACAAGAAGTAAATTTAAGCCTTAATCACCATTGGTATTTACGATACAAAATGATCAATGAAACTTTCAAATCAAACTATGAAAATAAAATAAATACTTTAAAAATAATTTTAATTTGCTGATTTTAAATGTTTTTATGGAAACCAAAACTTCTTGTTACTCCATCTCCTAGTCCCAAACTCTCACAATTTCTCAAACCCCTCTCCCCCCTCGAAGCGTGAATTCTTGGAAAATTCAGTTTCTCACAAATCTATTGAAATTTGAGCAAGGAACAAGAGGTTAACTGTTCACCGACAGTCATTTTTTCTTCATGTTTATCACATTGACTCAGTCATCACTTTGTTGCGGATGATAAGCTTTGATTCTGCTAACTTCCATCACCTCTTTATTATCTTTATCTTCAACCATTTTAGGTCACATACATTTTCGAGTTTATTTACTTTTTTGAATGGATATGGGTCAAACTTTAGTCCAGTATGACAGATAGAACAGGACAATACGATAGAATATTACAATACAAAGAGAGAAATTTCAGGATACACCCAGGGCACAGGACGGGAATCGTACCCATCACCTTTTCACTGCGCGCAGGCAGGCACCGGAACCACTCGCTTTGACCGCTCAGCCACAGAGGCCCCTTTCTTCAACACTATCTCCAAATATTTAGCTGAATTCGTCACTTCTGAACTATTTTTATTGAAACACATTTTTGATTTTCTTCCAGCCTTTTTTTAAAATAACATTCCCCAAAACTTTTTTAGGGTTTTCCTATTTGTTTAGCCACATCAAAGAAATTAATCGAGCAAGGAGCAATTAAAGCTTCCATGTTCCGGGGCAGTGCAACTATAAACAGCGGAGTTAATTGTATTTGTAACATGAGCTTCTGCAATGGCATCAAAACCGAATTGGTCAGCTTTTTTTTTTTTTTTTTTTGAGGAATGATGCCACTTAGAAGCCATTCATCAGCGTCTTGGGGCAATCGGTTAGTGACAAACAGCTTCGGAATAAGAATGATAGTTGCTGCTATGTCTTGATGCGAACAAAGGGAAACGTTAAATAGGTAGAACGACTGTTAACACCATTAACATTCAATTGACTGGAATGCTTAAAAAAAGCTAGTCATCGGTTTCTTTTCTTTCCATTAGTCAAGTGAGTGAGACCCATTACAAGATTTTCTGATATTGGCGATTGTAGCACCTAAAGGAAGTGCAATTCATTAGATGCAGGCCTTCGTGGGGGCTTACTTTTTGAACCACGTCATATTTTTTAGTGTATTTGACTACAACTAAAAGGGCCAGTTGTGCAGTCAGCTGGATAGGTTATAAAATCAGTTTTCTGCTCTTAATTTTAAGCGGTATAGTCCAATGAGGCTTCTGAGTCATTTACACAAAGTAATACGCCCCTCGGAGTTCATTATCAGTACCAGAACAGAAATTTGGCAAATAGAAATAAACTAAAAATGAAAAAAGTGTTCCACAATTCCTCTGCCCTCGCAATGTAGTTGTTCATAACTGTCACTATAAATAACTTAACAAATGCGTCAACAAATAAATGAAGCAGATGAAATTTTAAAAGGAAATATTAACGTATAAGTACCACTAAGCAGAAAAAAAAACAAGTAATATAAAAAGCAATTACAGTCAGTTCCCTACTTAGGTCAAAAACGTGTCAGCTAAATTACAGGATTACAAAAGTCGCTTTTACCTTACTTTAAGCTAGTTAATATATGAAGGGTCCACTGGAAAAACGATCTAAGTCACATACTACTTTTTGAAATTTGTTTATGTTTTATTCAATTATTTTATAACATAAATGTTAATTTTGACTACACGAGCCTACTTTTCCGTAACATCCAAATTCAAATTTATAATACATAATTTATATTCATTTATAGTACATAATTTATAATACAACATAAAGCAAAGTTCAAAAAGTAGTATGTGACTTAGGTCGTTTTTCCAGTGGACCCTTCATATCTGTACGCATCATTCCAAAATGATTGCCAAAGAATCAGTTTTCCGCGTTAGCATTAGCAGAATGGGAATCAACCAGTTCTTCTAAAGAATCAAATTTCGTGTGCTAAATGCTTTAAAAATCGTGATCTATAACTGCAATATTTCTAATGGAATCCATATGAAACTAAAATTAATAACGGTTAAATTTAATTTAATGAATTAATACTTGAAAAAAAAAAACTGCATTATCATCAAGTATCATCCGCTACAAGTTAAAAAAAATGCATTTGAAGTTGAGTGGATGAATAAAAAGTATTTTACTAACGATTGAAAATTTGAACAAGATATGGAGGAAGTGTGAACCTAATGCAGTAAAACCTGTAAAGTTGACCCCCTTTGTAAGTTGACCATCTGTCTAAGTTAACCCCTTTATAAGTTGACCCTCTTTGTAACTTGACCACCTGTCTATGTTGACCACTTTTGTGAGGAACGGAATTAGCCCTATATTATGTAGGGAATCCTTTGTAACTTGACCACCTGTCTATGTTGACCACTTTTGTGAGGAACGGAATTAGCCCTATATTATGTAGGGAATCCTTTGTAACTTGACCACCTGTCTAAGTTGACCACTTTTGTGAGGAACGGAATTAGCCCTATATTATGTAGGGAATCATTTGTAACTTGACCACCTGTCTATGTTGACCACTTATATAGACCGAATTTCGGTGGGAGTATATTAAAAACCCTTTGTAAGTTGATCACCTAATTATTGCAGTCTAATATAGCAGTCTATGCTATATTATTAATTTATGTAATAACAAAAATAATATTTCCAGGATATTTTTTTATGCTGTAATGTTATCCCAGTATGCGTCTGCACTGCATGCATGACAATAATTATAAAGCTTGTCTAAACCTCTTTCAGACTTAACCAATGGAAGAATAACTATGAGCATTCTTTTGTTCCTTAAATAAACTTCTTCTTTTTGCTCTATATGAGATAGACATTTTCAACAATTATGTATTTTTAGGAAATTTTTATCATCAAATATACAACTTACATAATTAATAAGATATTTATCTTTATTTTAGCTAAGTACTTTAATTTTAAAGTTGTATGATACATTGTAAGCCCCATTCCGGTTTAATTTCTCTAGGGATATTCTTGTGAAATAAAATAGCTAAGTTAAAGTACGGTTAATACCTGAAGCTGAACTTAAAATGCATTTGAATTAGTTAAAAAGAAATGATTGCCATGGTGTAAGAATGACAAAATAATATTTTTTAAAAGATCATCCTCACCATTTATAAATTGACGACCTGTCTAAGTAGACCACTAAAGTGGTTAACTTACACTGTAAAAAAAATATCCTGAAAATAACGGAAAAAGTACGGCAGCAGAGTTGCCGGAAATATTCCGTTTCTGATAATATTTTCCCGAGATTCGACAGACGTTCCATTTCTTTTTTCTCCGTTAATCCAAATCAGGTTGTGAAAATACAGCAGCTGAAAAACGGAAAAGTTAAGTTCTCGTATTTTCAGGAAGTGATATTTCCGTTTTTGGAAGAAAAAAACATGTATTGAAGCACAACGGAATTTTTCCGTTAAAACAAGCCAAAAGACACTTTGAAAATTCAGGTTTTTTTTTAGTGTACATAGGTTTCACTGTATTAAGAATTGAAAGAAAAAGAAACGATTTTAATTGCCCTTTTGCGCAAAAGCTAACAGGTTTAAGCCAACATAAATGAACTGCGCAGAAAGCCATAAGCCAAAGTTCACAGTTGATGTAAATGACATCGAAGTTAATGTTCTGCTGACATCACAGCCATATCATCAGCGAAATGGGTTCACTCCCCTAAACACAATCGAGACTCTTTGAGCAATCTCCTTGCAGAACAATGGCAAACAACCTGACACAGCAGCGCGATCAGCAATGCCTTTTGCATTCTTCAAACTCGATGTAATCCAATCAGCGCACCCCTAAAACAGCCAAAAACCCACGGATAATGTCACTTTTCAAATGCTCCGACGCCCGGGCATCCTTAAAGAATCATTAGGTCGTCCAAGAGTGTGTTCGTAGTCTAATTATCGAGAGCCCTTTCTGCATGGAGTGGCGTAAAGGGGGTGGCCCCAGACGAGACGGGAGGTGGAGAGGGACACCAGAGGCATAAATTTTCTTTGACTCAATTAGGGACAGACGGCCAACTCGATTTGGTCGTTTGTGCAGCGATTAAGCGGGGACCCGACGCATTTGCTGATTTTGTGATTAGCAGCCTCTTTCCCGATTTTTTTTTCTTTCCGTTTACTTGTAGTTCTTAAGAAAATTCCGTCCTTAGTTTTTGCATTCCATAAGATATCGAAGATCACTTAGCTGCTTTTAGGGTCACGAAGAAAAATGCTTATTTCAATTACTTTACTGCTTAATATATGATATAACTAAACTTTTAAATTGTGTACTCACCAAAAAATTAATTCTCTTATGTAGGATGGTATATTTGCCTAAGTCTCTTTCAACGAATGTCTTTTCAATGAAGGACGTTTTTTCAGAAATATCAGACTGTAGTTTGCTCGTTGTTACAATGACATCAAATTGAACTGTTTTTTTACAGCGTCCGATTATTGAGAACTTTAAAAAGTTTTTTGTGAAAAATCAAATAATTTTGCGAAAATTCAAAATTCTAACATCGGTGGTAAACATTTATATTACTTGTTGTCGCTTATTTAATAAATAACTGTGCAAAGAGTAAGAGTTAGTAGCTCGGAATTTTGTAAAGGGTCTGTTTTGATTAATTGGAACATTGTAATGGGTTCAAAATCGAACTCTGGCGAAGGACTTAATTTCTTCTGGCGTGACCCCTTGTGTCATAGCAGTAGCCTACGGTAAAGCTAAATTCACACAAATTACGACAGTGACATAAATACTCCTCATAAGACATTCTGCCCGATATATTGGTTCTACATCTCTAATTAACACGTCTTCGTGTTGTCAGGAGCATTTTTCATTCCGGCATATAAATAACTTTTACACAGAGAACTATTTTGAAAATATAAGAATCCTCGCTGTTTGATTCTCATTGCAACAGTGTATTGCGACAAACATATTCTGTTGTTGTCACATTCGGTGTGAAGCCACTGATTTAGGACCGTCAGCAATGTATTTTGCGTCTGTCCTGACTGGTATGAAATGCGCGTTGTGCTAGTTTTGCACTGACCGCCACCGCAGCTAAGTACGTTAGTCTTTAGTTGTCCCTGTTAATATTAATATACCCAGTATCACTATAGACTTTAAAAATAAATAGCTGGGATTTCCTTGTTCCATGTTACATCATTATACAATCAATTATCATAAGTCCCTGGGATTCTTAAATCGACTTAATTTTAACGGGGGAATTATAACAGGTACAAAGATAAACGATTTCACTTCTTAGAAGTAGAAATGCTAAGAAAAAGGTTGATTCTTTTTATTAAAACAATTTAGTTATAAAAGATAATTTGAGCAAAAAAAAAAAAATTTGATTTTTAATCGCCATTTTCTCTCTGTGGGGGAAAGTCCGCTTCCTGATTAAAAAAAATAATGCATCATTTTTCAGATCTACTTCCCTCGACATTAGAAAAGAGTCACCGAAATAAAGGCTGTAAAATAATTTAAAATAAACACTTTAGCTCGACTTTTTTAAAGGAAAACTATGCTCTACATCTTCAGGAGTGATTAAATCATTGCTTCGAAGGGATTGTAGCTCTGCCGCGAAAAAGCAAGCGACTTTTTCGAGTACAGCACCTGGTAGCATGTTTCTCCTTGCACTCGAAAGAAGCACACATAAACTACATGTACGGTGACTGAATGCGCATCGGTAAGCAAGGTAGATGAGTTATTTTTTCTATCGTGGTGTCATTCTGCAAGTACGGAAATTTCTCCTTAGGGACCATGTTTCAATTCCTAGTCATACACATAATTGTACAATGAGACTCCTTTTACTTGCACTCTTTTTAGAAGGTGGGGTATTGGGACGCAAGTTGAAGATTATGTAAATGTGCAAAATATAACGTTTCATCTTTTTTAAAAAAGTGCTTTTAATGTAACATTATTAAAATTAAACGAACAAATAACTTAAAATTTATTTAATTTTTATTTTTTAATAAAAAAATGTTTTGTATAACAAATTTGAATTTTTCATTCATAAGAATATTAAGTAGGGAATAGCAAATTTCAGTGAATTTAGAACGCTCAAGTTTTAAAGAAATTCACTTATATAACAAATGTCTTAAACGTGAGTCAACTGCAAATAAAAAACAAAGTCTTTATTGTATAAATAGAAAAGTAAATATGAATAAAGCAAATTAATATTTTTACGTAAAAATTAATAGCAGAGTACTGTAAAGTTGAGTTTAAAGTGTCCTCTCCTAATTTAGTAACCTGTAGCATAGTAATGAATGGAGGCATTTCAAGCAACGTCATTGATCACGTGTCATCGATGAAAGCAATGTAAACAAAGAAAGCCGTAGCGTCGCTTTACATTGAGTTCGAGAAATCTAATTAAAAACTAGGCCTAAATGAAGTTCTTCTACATTACATAAAATTAACACTAAATACAACACTATAACTATTGTAATAATTAATAAATTTCTTTTATAATGATTAAATTAAATGTAAATACCGGGTTATAATCAGAAAAAGGTGTGAAAATAGTCTAATTAGTTTTAAGGTAACTAATATTGCCTAGTGAACTCCAAGTAGAACTCAATTGAAAATCTTAGTAAACAAAAAAAGCGGATATCACGTGACAAAGATGATCGCTCAGCGGGGAATTAATTGCCTTCATTGCTCCCACACATTGCTGCCATTGTTTTTAAATGTTGCTGTTTTTTGAAAAAAAATCTTTGTTAATCGAAAAGAAAAAGTAAAGTTCAGTAACAAACACCATAAAACGCCATAACGTGTAAAATAATAATCCTATCGATATGCCTGATGAAATGAACTGCTCATTTTCTGAGCAGTAATTAAAAAGATAAACCATGTTTGAAAGGCGCATTTCTAGCTTCTTTACTCACTATTTTAACAAAACACTTTCTGCGGGAATCAAAGTCCTCCCCGAAGGAAGTATTTTTGAGACTTTTTTTCCTCCGTTTGTGTTATAACGTGACGTCACGATAGGGGAGGGGAGCAGAAGAGATTCGGGCTCAAGAGGAGCCCCCGCACCCCAATCAATATCCAAAAATGGCAATAATTCAGGTTTTAAGCGTCGCCTTTTGCAGTTTTGTCGTAAATATCAAAATGGAAAAAGAGTGGTGGTGGAGATGCCACGATGTTTGAATTACCACTCTCTCTACCTCCCTCGACGGCTGAGTTGAGTTGAGAGGAGGGGCGGAACAGAGGGTTACGGCGTTATTTCACACTCCATTTGCTTTTCGACTTCTGCTACTTCTACTTCTTCTACTTACTTTCCTCCAGCGGAACCCGTCTTTTTTTCGCGGCATTTTTTATGCGGGAAAAATATTTAAGGTATGTGGATGGCAACAGTGGGTTAAGTCCGAATAAAAATTAATGAAATTCGATTTTGAGTAAAGTAAACGAAATGTTCTATTCATAAATGCCGCCCGGGTCGTAATGTAAACATATATTCTAGATATTAAATCTTCGACGTTTTCCGGAACGTTTTTTTCGCTTTTTGTTATTTAAGAGCGTTTTCTTTGTTCATGCAAGGATGATTACTAAAAATCACGAGAAACCTTTTCTACTTATTGAATTAATAATGAAATGTTTTGAAAGTACAAAAAGCCCTTTCAATAAATTGCTTGTTCACATAAAATATTGAAAAGAAGCTATAATTTTTATAAGTGTAGCCACGCTTATAAAAACCACCATTAAATTATTTATACATGTGTATGTATGATAAATGTTCATTTTACAAAATTCAGTGTTTAGATTGTAAATTAAATAGATTTATTTGATTTTAATTTTTGCCTTGATTTTATGCTCTCCCCAGTTGGTAATCTTTTTCAGAGTTTTTTATTCGTTATTTAATATATTTTCAGCTAGGCAAATATTTTCAGAATTTTTGCCAAACTTTCTCTCTATAATTTGTACCTTTAATCTATATTTTAAAACTTTTATTTCTGATGGGCTTCGTATATATTGGTTCTTAACCATTGCAGACCTAGCGAGTTCCCAGAGATTGGTACCAACTCTTTCAGCTGCACCAAAATGAATATGGTGCCATTGCCGCAGCAGAACTTTGACGTCCAGTCTCTTTTCCTGAAAGCGTGAGGACCCGGACTCTGTTGAGGCGAAATTGCACTAGGAATTTAATTTAACCGAGAGTGTCCAAGCCAAGGGATTTTTCCCAGACCGCATAATCATACGATACGGGCACCATCTTGAAAATCGACCGACCCAGCCAGGCTCGATCCTTTGAACAGGGGCGAACCCGCGCTTTAACACGACGCTACCGTGCCGGCATACTTTTATATCAGAATTTCTTTTAAAAATTAGGTTCATTTTCCTGACATCTCCCATGAATGCGTGGAGTAATGTTTTCGTAACACTTTCATTTTCTAGCTGCTAGCATAAAAAGCAATGATTGTTTGCAGTTTCTTACTCGAGTGGTCCGCGTCTAGGGGTACAACCCGACAGCCTTGGCTGGTACGCCATATCTCGCTAAATTTGGGGCCAAAAATTACTAGCTGGCTGTACATATTGTAAATACCTTGTACATAAACTGCTCCCTATGTTCAAGGAATTAGTCATCTGGTTTAAATTCCGACGAATCCGTAACAATACATTGAGATTAGGTTCTAATGCACAATTTGAGGCAACGTAAGCAAAAGGCGTAAAATCCCACACACCATTCAGTTTTTGTCGACAGGGTGGCGTAGTGGTAAGGCGCAGGTCCCGTACGCTCAAGATCGCAGGTTTGAACCTGGCCAAAGTCGGTGGATTTTCAAGATGCAGAAAATCGTTTGCGCCCATGTCGCATGATTGTGCGGCATGTTAAAGAACCCTTGGGTATCCGTTTGGCTTGAATACTCTCACCTAAATTAAATACCTAGTGCAATTCGCATCAAATGAGAGCTCAGGCGCCACCATCTAGGGGAAACTGAACGTCCAAATTCTCAGTAGCAATAGCATCCACCAACAGTGGTGCTACTTGAAAAAATGGATGCCGATTACCGGGGTACTCACTAGGTCTGCAAAGGTTAGTGACCATACGCAGCCCCATTAGAAAGAAGAAAATCACATTTTTTATTTCTAGGAAACAGGTACCTAAACTTAGGTTCAGGTTTAAAACGAAAACATTGCCGTATTTCTATTCCTACAGCTTATCGGTTTCACAACACGACTTATGCAACATCTGAAACTCTCATATCTGCCATCGGCCTTGGATCGCCTAATCTAAAAGGTGATGATGAAAAGTTTCTAGAAATATGGAGTTTCGAGTGGTATGGATGGTGGTGAAAGGAGGAATAATAGAAAAATAGAAGTGACTAGATTTGTAATGATGATAAGACGATGATGAGTTATGATTTATTACATTTTGGGGTAATAACTTTGGGGTAAAATGGGGTTAAAAACTTTTACGAAAACTCTTGATGCTCATTGGGGACTGCTACATTGTCTAGGACCCGCCTACCTTTGCCCTGAGCCTGTTGCTGGTCGTCACTTTTGTATTTGTATTTGTGATTATGAGAAGCTTATAGAAATATGGAGTTTCGAATTGTATGGATGGTGGTGAAAATGAGAAATAGCAGAAAAATAGAAGTGATTAGATTTGCAATGATGATTAGTGATTCCTTAAAGATGATGATGATTTGTGATTTATTGCATTTTGCTAAATTGCTTAAAGGTGATGAAGAAAAGTTTCAAGAAATATGCAGTTTCGAGTTGTATGGATGGTGGCGAAAAGGAGGAATGATAGAAAAGTAGAAGTGACTAGATTTGCAATGATGATTAGTGCTTCCCCACAGATGATAATGATGATTTATGAGTGATGATATTTTACGGAATTGCTACATCTTAGTGCAGCGGTTCCCAAACTGTGGTAGCAGAAGCCTCTTCAGGTGGTACGACTGCACGCATAAAAAAAAAAAAAAAAAGAGAAGAGACATACTGATGCTATATACTAATTTCTAATGGTGTTTTGGAAGTACGTATTAAAAATATATTTTACGTATGTAGAGCTTTATTTTAATAAACGCTTTAATAACAAAAAGTGTTGTGATTTATATTACCTAGTCGTCTTACTATTTTTCTATGTATCATTATTATATTCTATATAATAAAGTTATATTCGTAGTGGTACGAAATGGCTTACAAGAAAAATGGTGGTACGCGAAAAAAAAAGATTGTGAACGGCTGTCCTGATGAATTATAACGAATCACATGACTATATTTGACTGAGAGGATTTATGAGGTAGATGATTTGTTTTCTAAGATATTATTTCTAAGATGATTTATATTACGCATCTTTGTGTGTCTAGGAATATCTGTAGATGCTTTTACTACCATTCATTTTGAAATTTAATAAAATTCGTAAGATGCGCGTGTTATTCAGGATAGAGTTGTGCATGGTTTGATTAAAAAAAAAAAAGGTTACAATTGATCTTGAAAACACAAGTGCTGATGCATACTCTCGTAATTGCGTGAAATTATAATGGTAAAATATTTTAGAAACTCTTGGAATAATACTTTAATGAAATCCGGCAGAACACTTTACTTTATTTACAATACATCTACACATTATATACAACATATATATACAGCGTTCTACTCCGAAGGAGAGGGGAAGGAAACGAAATGACAAACGATAAGTAAAATTAGAAGTATTAAAAATATTGGAAGTTGAAGTAATTGTTTTGGATATTACGAACTGCAGACGGTAATTAATAAACAGAATATTAAAAAAGATGAAATATAATAACGAGAAATGAAAGTAGTAGTAATAAAAATATAGGACTTTAAAGTAATTGTTTTAAATATTAAGAACTGCAGACGATAACTAATATACAGAATATTGAATAAAAATGAAATGTAATAAAAATAAATGAACTATATAACGCTCACGATTTTTGAAATGTGATTAACAGACATCAAATGGTTGTTCCTCATTAAAAGAACGATTTTCCAAAATTTCATTACAAACAGACTCAGACCGCTTTGTCTCATCGTGGTCGCCTGGAAGGGGTGGACAAGAGTCCTCGTCTAGCCCCCCTACCTCGTTCTTCTGCGAGCGAGGACATCATATCTTTATTGCAAACACGCAAATCCCTGTGCTCCTTTATTGTGGGATTTCCTCGCGCGGGGGAAGGGTTTCCGAAAACTTACGCGGCTGAGAGTTTTTTCCCCTTCCCTTTCCATACGTAATGCGAGGGAATTTTCATTGTGCCGCCAAAGCTTCCGAGTGTTCAGACGACTCGGTGCTTTGTTCGAAAGTCCCTCTCCCCTCACCTTGGTTCTCTTTTGAGGCGTTTTCTTCTTTTGCAGTCTGATAATTTTGTGTCAGTGTTTTGGTTGCTTTTGGTCTTAGATTGCATAGGAATGGAATTCAACCCTGGCTACCAAACTAAGAAACTTTGATTTTACACGTAAAACTTATGTGTTCTATTTTTAAAGTCACTAATCTTTTATTGCCAGTGTAAAATGGTCACAAACAATTTAAAACTTGAACTTCTATCATAAGTAAAGCCCAAATTATGCATCTGTGATCAAGCTTGAAAAATTTTAATCCTTTCTTCACGGAATATGAGAAGTAACGTTTTGTACCATTTAGGTACAAAATCTGCACGCTTAGGTACATCTACTTTCATACCAAAGGCGAAAAAAACAAAAAACTTGTCTTTTCTGATCTGCGTAAGGGAAGAGAATATTTCTGAAGGCAAAAATGTGTTCTGCTTTTACCCAAATGAGAAAAACTTTTTTTTTTTTGTATTTGTCTCGCCTTTGGTGTGATAGTTCCCTAAATGTGTAAAATGTGGAAAAAAATCCTTTTTCGAAAGTTATCTTTCATGCTTTTTTTTTTATACAAGCTTTATATGAGGGAGTGTTATGATACTTTAGTGTTATGTGAAGACTTATGCATCAACGAAATAATAGACAACAATAGTATTTTATATGTATAAATTTGTTTTGTACTTCTGTACGCATCCTTTTTCAATTAACCGACCGAATGGAGGCAATTCCAGCAACGTCATTGGTCACGGGGCAGCGATGTAAACAAAGGAAGCCATAGCATCGCTTTACTTCGCGTTCGACCAATCTAATTAAAAACTAGGCCTAAATAAAGTTCTTCTACATTACATAAAATTAGCACTAAATAAAACACTATAACTATTGCAATAATTAATAAATTTCTTTTATGATAATTAAATTAAATGTAAATACTTGGTTATAAGCAGAAAAAGCTGTGCAAATAGTCTAATTAATTTTAAGATAACTAATTTTGACTAGTGAAGTCCACGTAGAACTCAATTGAAAATCTTAGTAAACAAAGAGCGAATATCACGTGACATTGCTGATCGCTCATGAGTCCCTATAGCAGTGAATTGCCTCCATTAAATTTAACCGACTTCCAAAAGGAGGACGGTCATCTATTCCTACCGTATGTATTTTTTATTTTGTTTAATTGTTCATCGTTAACTTCCCCCTGGATGAAGCGATTTTGATGATCCTATTTTTAGTCGATCGAGGGTGGTTCCCATAGGTTCCGTACCTTCGTTGGACCGTATTCGATAATTAGGAAAAAAGTAATGAGAAGAAATTTGTAAGTTTTTTGGGGTTTTCATCCATAACTTTCACTAAACAATTGTTAAAGAAAGTTTGTTGTATTAAGCACTAATAATTAAAACAATTATAATTGCTTGAGTGAAGCTGCTCTAAAACAAAAATTAAATTATTTCAGTCTGTTTGCTTCAGTGAGTTTTTAAAATCAACTTCAAAACGGAATTGATCCAACAATAAGTTTTTAGTTCCAGTCATTCAAAGAATATTTTTTATAAGTTTTTAATATGTTGACAACTTTGTGCATTCATCGGAGTATGTTTAGCAACAATTAGCATGGGTTTGACTCCGACGTTTGTAGCTTGTTTTTATTTAATTGTTGAATTTGAATTTTTTCCCTTTTTTCTGAGTTTTCAACGAAGAAAATTGATTAAAATTCAACTAAGCTTCAGAGAGTTAATTCCATGCTAACATGTATGCTAGAATGTTAGGGAAGTGTTACTTAACACATTGACGGACAGTAGGAAAAAGTGAAGTTCGAAAATTGACACTATGTGTTTTTGTAATTTTTATAATATTAGAAGTATAGTTTTAATCTTTCTGTTTAAGGTATGTGACTACCTTCGGAGCACTTTTTTCAACTATATGAATTTTCAATTTATAGCACATGTTTTTAATAGAAATTAGACGTAAAACTAATAATTTAAATGTATTTGGATATATTGGCAATCTTTTTGTAAAATTTAAGTTAAAAAATTGTAGTTACGGAAAACCTTAATTCTATTAAATATATTTCAACAATATTTATACAAGACATAAAGAACATCCTTATCTGTGTTATGAACTGAAAGATTTACAATAGTTTGAAAAGTTTTTGAAATATAGGATATTTTGTACAAAAGCTTACTTTTTTTAAAAATACTAACTGTATTTTTTCACAAAAGAGGCAATAAAAAAAAATAAATACATATATATAGATTAGATCTTAGTTCATAACACAGATATTACTGCATAAACATTTCCTCAAAATTTGAATTCAATACCTCTAAAAGTTTTTTTTAGTGATGTTTATCGTAGAGAAAAATATCGCAAAACACAACTTCTCAGAAAACACATTTAAAGATTTTAATAGACCACAAAGCATTGACTTGTGGTGTAGTAACTTCACTATATCTTTGCTTAATTATCGTAAAAACAAAAACGAAGCATTTTTGTAATCCTAAATGTTTAAGCTATGAAATGAATACATAGAAGAAAAAAATTGGAGAAATTTCGCCAAAACAAGGATTTTTGGGTAGTCACATGCCCAGGGCCCGATTTACATTTCGAATCACTATAGGCACAACTCATGTTTGGGGGCCCCTCACGCAACAAAGTTTTTTTAAACATAACATTCAGTATGTGTTTGTAAAACTTGCCAGTCACACCAAAATTTGGGGTAAAGCACAAAAACTAATTTGTTTTTCAAATGTCAAAGACTCAGACTAACATTTGGGAGCCCCCAATGTGTAAAATGATTTTGTTTTAAAATTACAAAATGTTTGAATAAAATATGGGGGCCCCCAAAGAGCAAAATCGATTTTGTTTTTTCAAATTTCAAATTGTCAGACCAAGATTTGGGGGCCCCCAAAGTGAAAATTCCTTGTGGTTTTCAAATAATTTAATAATACAAATTTTCTGTGAAGCAACATAACACTAACAGTTTGTTTTTAAAAAGTGCTATTTTTTAAATATTTTTCTAAAAATTTTAAATTACAAAAAAAAAAAAAAAAAAAAATAATAACCAAAATGAGGGGGCCCCCTCAAAGTGGGGGCCCTAGGTTCGGGCCTCACGGGCCTATTGGTAAATAAGGCCCTGCACATACCTTAAATAAACTTAATTTTGATTCATTCAGCACCTTTAATGAGGTTGCGGCTAGACACTAAGTAATGGGACGATGGCGGCTTTAACAGCAAAAATTTTAAAACGTTAATGACAGGTTTAATTATTCAAAAAGGCATTTTTTTGAAATATATTTGAAGTTCACTATCCCGCATAGTGAGCTTCGCTTTGACGGCTATAGACGCAAGTGCCCGTCAACATGTTAAAAAGGATAAAATCGAGAAAGTTATAAAAAATTTTAAAAATAGTAAAAAAAGTTTTTTTTATTTTAAATTAATGGGTAATCAAAATGAGGTTCTACTTTCAAATTTCATTTCTAATTATAACTGGAATTTAATGGCACTCATTTTTTTTTCATCAGATTGTTAAATGAAACAAACTTTGCAAGGAGGTGCTGTGCCTTCTTAAGGAATTTCATTATGAATAAAATTTGGTGACTTTGTTATCACGCGTGAAAACAGAGTATCATATTGAGAGACAAAAGTCTATTTTGTCAACATTTCATGACCGTTGTACTGCAAAATTCGTCCTCTTCCTACCAGTAGATTATTCAAACAAAAACAATGAAGATCGCTGGAACAGGCAAGCATCCTTTTGTCCCTCGCATTATCCATTTCTGTCCGCATCCACGAGAGGATTCGGACATTAAGAGAAAAGGAAGAGCTGCCCACCCGTAATGGAAGAGGACCCTCATCCGGTCCGAACCGGAACGCCGGTTATTCCCGCCGAAAGAGCCCGGCGACACCCCTTATCGTCTACGACCGGTGAGCCATCGCCCGCCACGCGGGTTTCCGGCCGCAGCGCGGACCGCTAATTGCGCCCATTGTGATGCCGCTAATGATGAGCTTATTTTTCCCCTCCCCATCACTCGCGCGAGGGGAGTTTTAATTTCGGGAAACGTTAATCGGCTCGCGATTTGCGGGATTCAATTGCCTGCGAGGAGGCGGGGGTGTGGGCAGGAGGCCCAATGGGATTGATTGAAATGCTCGTCTTTTAAATGGATGCCGGAGTAATCAACACCGTTTAGCTGTAGAGAGAGCCAATGTCAAGGAAAATGAAGCAGAAGTGATTTTAAACTTAAATATTCAGTGCAACTAATTGATAAGAAGGTAAAAGCTCGCATTATTTATTATCCCGAAAACCACACGGATTTTCTTTCTCTCTCTCGAATTTCGTTCCTCATTTTTTTATGCAAAGTGATAAAGTATGTCTTAAAACTCGTTTCTTTTCAGTAATAAGGATTGTTGATCAGTAGGTATTAAGGATTAATTGAAATGCTCGTTTTTTAAATGGACGCCGGAGTAGTCAGCAACGTTTAGCTCTAGACGAAACGATTGTCAAGGTAAATGAAACAGAAGTGATTTTGAAATTGACAAAATTATGGTGAATAATATTCAGTGCAACTAATTGATAAGAAGGTAAAAGCTCGCAGTATTTATTGTCCCAAAAACCACCCGGATTTTCTTTCGCTCTCTCATAAATTTCGCTCCTCAATTTATTATACAACAGAACGTAATAAAGTGTGTTTCAAAACTCGTTTTTTTTCAGTAATAAGGATTGTTACTTAATAAGTTTAAAGGATTGATTGAAATGCTCGTTTTTTATTGTAGGCCGGAGTAATCAACACCGTTTAGCTATAGAGAGAGCAACTGTCAAAGAAACTGAAGCAAGAGTGATTTTGCACTAGACAAAATTAATGGTGAAAAATTTTCAGTGCAACTAACTAATAAGAATGTAAAAGCTCGCATTAATTTTTATCCCGGGAAACCACCTGTATTTTCCTTCTCTCTCTTCCAAATTTCGTTCGTCAATTTATTATAAATCAGAACGTAATAAGGTGTGTATTAAACTCGTTTTTTTTATGTAATAAAGATTGTTACCTAGTAGGTTTTAAGGACTGATTGAAATGCTCGTCTTTTAAATGGACGCAGGAGTAATCGTTTAGTTTAAGAGAGAGCGACTGTAAAGGAAAATGAAGCAGAAGTGATTTTGAACTTCTCAAAAGGTGAATAATATTCAGTGCAACTAACTAATACGAAGGTAAAAGCTCGCATTAATTTTGATCCCGGAAACCACCTGTATTTTCTTTTTCTCTCTTCCAAATTTTGCTCCTTAATTCTTTATACAGCAGAACGTAATAAAGTGCGCCTTAAAACTCTTTTTTCAAAAGTAATAAGGATGTTACTTAGTAAGTTACTTATAAGGATTGTTATTTAGTAAGTTACTTATAAGGATTGTTCCTTAGTAAGTTACTTATAAGGATTGTTCCTTAGTAAGTTACTTATAAGGATTGTTCCTTAGTAAGTTACTTATAAGGATTGTTCCTTTGTAAGTTACTTATAATTATTGTTACTTGGTAAGTTACTTATAATTATTGTTACTTAGTAACTTACTAATAAGGATTGTTACTTAGTAAGTTACTTATAAGGATTGTTCCTTTGTAAGTTACTTATATGGATTCTTACTTAGTAAGTTATTTGTAAGGATTGTTACTTAGTAAGTTACTTACGAGGATTGTTACTTAGTAAGTTATTTATATGGATTCTTACTTAGTAAGTTATTTGTAAGGATTGTTACTTAGTAAGTTACTTATAAGGATTGTTCCTTAGTAAGTTACTTATAAGGATTGTTCCTTAGTAAGTTACTTATAATTATTGTTACTTGGTAAGTTACTTATAATTATTGTTACTTAGTAACTTACTAATAAGGATTGTTACTTAGTAAGTTATTTATATGGATTGTTACTTAGTAAGTTATTTGTAAGGATTGTTACTTAGTAAGTTACTTACGAGGATTGTTACTTAGTAAGTTACTTATGAGGATTGTTACTTAGTAAGTTACTTCTGAGGATTGTTACTTAGTAAGTTACTTATAAGGGTTGTTACTTAGTAAGTTTCAAAAGACGAGCATTTTTAATAAAGGAAACGTTTGTCTTTTAAGTGGACGCCGGAGTAATCAACACCGTATAGAGAGCAACTGTCAAGAGGAAAATGAGGCAGAAGTGTTATTGAACTTAACAAAAGTAAAGGGGAATAATATTTGGTGCATCTAATTGATAAGAAGGGGAGTACGTTGAAGCTGGACATTTTGTGACCAAGGGGGCGAGGGGGGGGGGGTCAAATGTATTTTTTTTAAAAGTGACATCATTTATAAACGATCTCGCTTCGAAAAGCTTATTTTTAAAACTTTGAGGTGGGACTCCAAAGGTTCCCAGAGCCGGCCACGTGTTTCCGAATATTCCTCGCTGAAGCTCATTCGGAAAAAGGTGGGAGGTCGCCATTCTTCCATGTCCCCCTTTGACTACACCACTTTTCTCCACAAGACCCCTACCTGTTATCCGAGGCCTTAGGATTGTTTGCGCACTGGACAAGGTAGTGGGGTCCACTGATTTTACATGCACGTATCCCCAAGTGTACATGTGGGTCTTCAGCGGCTATCGAACGTGCGACCTTCCAGGTGGAAGTCCGACGTCCTAACCACTGGGTTACCACTGCTTTTGACTACACGACTGGTAACACAATTGTTTCAATATATTTTATTTCATAAATAGAAAAGTGGCAAAAATTATCTATAGCAGTGCTAGCAGAAGCTCTTCACAAGAAGTCTGTCAGACATCGGTGGTCTTTTGTTTTGTCATGTAGGGTTAACACGTACCAAAAAGGTTATTTTTAAAACTTTGAGGTAGGACTCACTGAAAGTCCCCAGAATCGGCCATGTGTTTCCGGTGTTCTTCACTGAGCGTCACTCGGAAAAAAGTGGGAGAAAGCCATTCTTCCAAGTCCCCTTGACTACACCCCTGATAACATTTCAATATTTCAATTGATAAATAGAAGGTGGTAAAAATTAGCTATAGCAGAGCTAGCAGAAGCTCTTCACAAATAGTCTATTAGAAGTCGGTAGTCTATCAGAGGAATGTTTAGTCATGTAGGGTTAAAATGGTTATTTTTAAAACATTTGTGGTAGGATTCCGAAGGTCCCAGAACCGGCCACGTGTTTCCGAATATTCCTCGCTGAGGCTCATTCGAAAGAAATGCAAACTCGAAAGCCAGGGTCCTATTCCGGGACCGTTTAGCCGGTTTTGCCCGATCATTAACAGCGCATTAGTCGGCACCTGACTCTTCCTCCGCTATCTGGAGGGAATGAAAAATTATTCGCGCGTCTGTCATTGTGCCGTCTCTCTAATGATCATTGCTCGCTGTTTTTCGGGCCGCTTTTGTCGCTAAATGGGGCCCGAGAACTGCCGAGGCGGCAATAACGGGCCCCGCGAACGGAATGTGTCAATAACGAACGGAATTGCGATTAACAGATGGAGGCCCATAATGCGGAGAGATAATGCGCTACATCATAATATGCCAGCGATGACAATGAGGTATTAATAGAGCGGGGACCATTACGGAGAGAAAAGTTCTCTTCTCCAGATACTTGTTACCTGTGTGATCGGAGAGGAATGTTGAGTTTTTTGGCTGTGTTATGAGAGATTCCTTTGGATAGCATTCGATTTGCTAAATAGAAAGAAATGAGGCAGCCGGCATACCTTTTTGTGGCGGTTTTAATTGTTTCCCGGCTCGTGATTTATGGTTTTTGCTTACACAATAAAGTCCGAGGAATTTTGGTGCTTCGAAGAGTTTAAAATTGTGAAAATTAATGATTCAAAACGTTTTGTAAGAAACATTCATAGCGATTGAACTATTTCTTACTTGATTGTCGACATACCAAAATTAACTGGATCGAAAAAAGCTGTTCCAGTTTTTGCTGTGCGAATACCGTCAGACAGCAGAAATTGGAACACCGTCCCCTAAACGTCACACTCCCGTTTTAAGACAAAGAGGATTTCATGTATGTTGCATACCAAAGAAACCTGAATTAACTTTGGTAATAACGCTGCGCATCATTAACGCATGCATGCGAGAAATCTTCGTTGCAGTTATGACCAAAACGCACGCATAAGCGCGATTATTATTATTTTTTTTTTTTTGCACTGCAATGCTTGCTCACATTTAAGCTAATTACATACAGATATTTAGTTGTTCAAAGCATTCAGTGTATTTATAATTTCAAATTGATATTTTGAAGCATAATGATAGTTTTAATATTTTACTACATTTATTGCATCCTTTTTGAAATACTCTGAACTTTTGTGTTGCAGAAACAAATTGGTGGTTCACTTTTCGACTTTTAAAAATAATACATGTGGTTACTGTAACTAAAAAAAGGAAATGTATAAGCATTCCATTCTAAAAAGTCTTACAATGAATAGTAAGTAATAAGTACGACATCATTAAAAGAGTAATATAATTTCACGTTAATTTAAAGCACAAATGAGGATAAAAACGCAGACGTGCTTTAAATTAACGTGAAATTATATTACTGCTTACTTGCACAAAGTTAAATTATTATTATCATTAAAAGAGTTGATGAATTTTTGTCTTCACCGTAATATAAACATTCTATTTAAAATAATAAAGAAAAACAGAACAGTTCTTTACATCGTTGTAATGGTGCAGATCATTGTGTTTCGGAAATGTATAAGTATGAAATTAGTTAACCCCCTCTTCGTCGCCGAGGACACAACAACAACAAATGTAGGATGAAGGAGGTAGTTTACACTAAAAATTGCAGTCATCTTTGCACATTGATTTATTGCAGATGTGTTGTTTCCACGTGGTATTTGTTCAAATGCATATTCGGTTCAGAAATAATCATTTACAATTTTGAAACAAGTACTTTACCAAAATAAATATTTTGCACATCTCAGCCCCTTCCCCCATTATTCTAATAGCACCAGTTGCCAAATATTATAACGGGAACCTCCTCTCCTACCGTTTTTTATTTCCTTTTCTTGCTCTTAGTTTAACTCGAAGTTATTATACTCTCTGTA
The DNA here is from genome assembly GCA_038502835.1 of Octonoba sinensis. Lineage (NCBI taxonomy): Eukaryota > Metazoa > Arthropoda > Arachnida > Araneae > Uloboridae > Octonoba > Octonoba sinensis. The sequence continues at coordinate 19,699,915 of CM076601.1, read as the reverse complement.
CTTGTCTAAAAAAAAAAAAAAAAATAAAGATGGCCAATGTCATTCACGTAAAAAGGGAAAAAACTTTATATCTTGGAATGTTGGAATAGACAGAACTAAATTTGCTCTAAAGAACATTATTATAAAAAAAACGAAAAAGAAATGGTTAATTTGAAAATATTTCCTCTTCTTCTATAATGTTTTAATTTTAGTTGCGGTTTTTTCTTCTTAAAAGCAGCAAGTATTTTATTATCTCAGTGAACAAGTGGTTAACAGCACGACTATAATTACTGCTTTGTGCTTCTAGAAAATGTATCATGTTTAATAATGCTGCTTTGCTGATGATAACCGAATTTTTTTTTCAATTTTCCCACTTTTTTTTCAATGCAGAACCACGGGTCCCGTTTCCATAACAACGGTCTTGTGGTGTCGCTGGTATCTTCCCTTGATGCTCAGGACAACTATTGTTCCCCTTAATTCGGAGAAATAATGTAATACAAAAATAAACATTTTTTGATGGAAACAATGAGCATACCATAGTATTTACAGCACGATTTTTTTTCATCCCTCTCTCTCCTTGTTTAGCCTACTTTCCCGTAAAAATTAAAAAAAAAAAAAAAAAAAGAATGGAAGAAGGCTTAATGTATCGTAAAAATATCGTTAAAAATAAGGAAAAATCAAAAGTAAGTTAAGTAATTAAATGAATATTGAAAAAGTTTCAATATTTATTTAATTACTTAACTTATTGAAAAAATTGAAAGAAGGTTTTGAGAGGGAAAAATGTGTTTCTGTCGGTTGGTCTGTCTGCCCCCTAATAACCTTTGAAGGATTGTCGATTTAAATGATTTTGATTTGTTTTGCATTCGAACGATCTCGGCCGAAACATCTCATCTCCGTTTTTTACTTTTTGATTGGAACAATTTTTTGTTTAACGGAACTTCTTGTTTTAGCTTAAATGAATGAGTGAAAGAATGAATGAGTGAATTAATGAGTGAACAAATAAATGAATAAATGAATGAGTAAATAAATAAATGAATAAATGAACGAGGGAAAGAATGAGTGAATGAATAAATGAAACAGTGAATGAATGAGCAAATAAATAAATGAATAAATGACCGAGTGAATGAATGAGTAAATGAATAAATGAATGAGTGAAAAAATGCACGAGTAAAAGAATGAATGAGTCAATGAATAAATGAAAAAAAATGAATAAATGCATGAATTACTGAACGAGAGAAAGAATGAGTGAATGAATAAATGAAACAGTGAATGAATGAGCAAATAAATAAATGAATAAATGACCGAGTGAATGAATGAGTAAATGAATAAATGAATGAGTGAAAAAATGCACGAGTAAAAGAATGAATGAGTCAATGAATAAATGAAAAAAAAGAATAAATGCATGAATTAATGAATGAATGAGTGAATAAATAAACAAATGAATGAACGAGTGACTGAGTATACATTAACCGTTGAAAAAGTACATTTGAAGTAATTAAGAACTAAAACTAAATGAGAAAGAGAAGATATAGCTGGATTATAAATTTGAATTTGGCGTACATGAGCAAGTCGCTCGTATAGTTCTAGACGGAACTTCTTGTTTTCACTATTCTTTTGCTATGAATATTTAGGTTCGCACATTAAGTGCTCAAGGTTGAAAATGCCAGTGCTTGAGAAAATATGATAATCGATTAAAAGCCATTGCAAAGCCAACCTCACAGAGGGAACGACATCTCGTGGGATAGCAGGTACGGGGAGCACGACGAGTGGAAAAGAACGGAAGACGAAAAGTAAGAAAGGAAAGGGATTTCATGCGGCCGCATAAATATCCGATTCCTCAAAACGCGATGCGTCTTCATGGCTGTCAGAGCTTCCGTTTCCGAGCGCCCAAACAATGGGAAACGCCCAAACAAATCCGACGCGTCCATCAAAACGTGATGACAATCAAAAATGAGGATGACGCGAGTGCTCAGGGCGAGAAATATTCCGCATTAATTCGGGGGCGGGAGTGATGGATGCCTCGTTAAACATGCCGCAGACGATGAACAATGCGTTCCGCGCGAAGTGTCATAACCGACGGGAGCTTCTTCTGCGTGCTTGCGTTGTGTAGTTGTGCCGTTTCCCGATAGGTTGAATCTTGAACACGTTTGATATCAAAATATTGGTTTGCCTTTTTTTTATAGAAATTATATCAGCTGGATTTTTTAACACCATTTTTCAGCTGGCCGAAAGGTTTTTCTATTATTAATTTCTAATTTTATATTTTTAACTAAAAAAGTCTTTGCGATTTATTACTTCATTATGAGTTTAGTTTTCATCATGAATAAGTTTCCCTTTTGTAAAAAAAAAAAACTTTTAAAAACTGTTTTAATCCTTTCTAAAATAACATCGGTTATGCATTTTTACAAAGATTTCCTCACAGCTAATGGCACTGTCACACCAATGGCGACAAAGACAATATTCCTCTCTTTTCTCATCTACGCAAGAGCAGAGTATATTTTCGCCTTTAAAAATATGCTCTACGCTGGTGCATATGAGAAAAGACAAGTTTTTTTGTCTCTGTCACCTTTGGTGTGAAACCACCCGAAGGCATTTTTCTGTTATCTCCTTTTTGTTCAAAATTGATTAATTCTAAGATAAAAATTAATGATAGCATTAGTTTTAGCTCGTATAAATAGTATAGAAAGAAATTGCCCCTTTGCATCGGATATATGTCAAATAACCTAGCAGTGTGGAGGAATTGCCCTATCTCCGTTGTAATTCCTAGTCACCAATTAATTACAATTGCCAAAATTACGAGTGCATTGGTCATAAAATATTTTTTTGTATAGAACGACTGCACATTCTGCTTTCCCAATGCTAAATTGTACCTCTAACTTTGATCGATTTGATGTGTTAGAGTTTTATCCAGGAGCAGCTCCTGGTAACTGTACTTAACTCTTTTTTTTTACCAGAACGGTGACTTAGTGGTGTGATCCTAGCCTCTTACGACTAAGATCGCTGGTTAAATTTCCCGACCGATGTCGGGGGATTTTCGAGATGCGGAAAATCGACAGTGTCCATGTCTTATTGATTATACGGCGTGTTAAAGATCCCTTGAATATCCATTTGACTTGCAGACTCTCGACAAAATTAAATTCCTAGTGCAGTTTTGCATCGTCAGAGTCAAAGTGCTTTACCTTCCAGTGAAGCAACTAGGCAATACAATGGCATCCGCCGATAGTGATGCTGCTTGAGAGAATGAATGCCGGGGGGGGGGGGGGAGTGGCGGACTGCACTAGGCCTGCAAAGGTTAGTGACCATACGCAGCTTCATTATAAAAAGCAAAAAAAAAAACTTTAAAAAATATAGATTTGTATAATTGAATACTTGTGAATGAAAATATGTGCAATAAATACATTCAATAAAAGAATAAAAAATTTAGTATTTTCGATGCTTAAAAGATCAAATTAAAAATATTTATTTTCGTTACTTTCATACTTAGTTCTGCAAATAGCCTTTCAAAAAATTACTAAAATTGTGGGGAGAAGAAGAATCGGTCTGAAAGCCACGTGACTGCCATTTACCGAGTGTGATGATGATGGATGTGTTTGGCAACACAATCCGGAGCGGTTTTCCCAGCAAGAAGGGGAGAGGGTAAAATCAAACAATTCCACAGGCCATCTGGTCTCGGATATAATGGCGATTTGACTGACCTCGTTCGGACTGAAGTTAGGGATTGAACTATAAATATCTAGTCGCCTGAAAACCGTATTAGCTAGAAGTTTGTTGTTTGTTAATGTTAATCGTCTTCCTTAGAAAAGAGAAAAACAGAACTTGAACCTCCATTTCGCGTTTGTCATTACTGAATCAGTTTATGACCAAGGATTACCCCAGCAAACTGTGGTATAAATGAGTATAACCATGTAATCAATGTATTTTAAAATGGTCAAAATATAGACATTGGATTCAAAATTATGGACTACTTGTAATATATAAGGCAAATGATCAAAATGCCTTGTATTAAAAAAAGGGTACAAAGATAAAACTACCCCTTTTTCTTTTCACCCACAACTCTCTAGTTCAGGCGCGTAAGAAAGGGGGGGGGGCTTAAGGGGCTTAAGCCCCTCCCATTAGAAGTCAGTAAATTTTCATTTTAATGCCAAATGAATGAATATTTGGTGAAAAGTATGAATTTATTTTAATGATCTATAAAAATATTCATTTATCGGTGACTTTTTGTAATTAATATTAATAATAATAAGTGAATGCTAATTACGTTCTATTTGTTAATTGGTTTTTCTTGGAAATAATTTTGAGCATTTGGAAAGGAAATTGTTTGAGCCCCCACCATGATTTTTAAATTGTTATGCTCCTGCTCTAGTTGTATGTTGCGCCAAGGCTAAACTTGATTCAGTTTACTGTTTAATTGTTATCGTTAACTAGCTGGATCAAGTTCAGCTTTGGTTGAGCACTCCTTTTCTGCATTGATGAAGAGGTTCTATGGCAGACTCGAAATAGCTATTTGCGTTATTTGTTCTGACAATTTGTGCTTCTTTACGTTGTTTTATCTTTGTACTTGCAATATAAAACAGCATCAACGGATTTTTTTTGTTTTAAATATAGCGCTGGGTACGGATCTTTAAAAAAAGTATATTTTTTGGAGATACTCTTTTTTTTTTAACGATGTGTTTGCAATTGCAAATGATTTTATTTTAAAACTTGCTGCAAATCTATATATTTTTTTATACCCTGCATAAGAAAATAGAATACTTAAGAAGTGTTTGGCTTACTTCAGCTGCCTTGTTACACCAGTTTATAAAACTAAAAATGCGTGACTCTTAATTACCCCGGAAAAAGAGTGACAAGGAATTAGTCCATATGACCCTAAAAACAGCAACATCTTGGGTACAAACGATAGCTAACTATTGCATAATGACGTTACACATATAAATGTTATGTGTATAGTCAAGCATGTTTTTTTGCGGTCTTTTTTATGCGATTTGTTTTGTGCGATTTTCTTTTTTATGCGGTAGTCACAAGTTTTGACTACCGCATAAAAAAAGAAAACCTCACAAAACAAATAGCATTAAAAAAATCGCATAAGAATGGACCGCACAAAAGCAGGTTTGATGTAAGCAAAAAAATTTACCTTGCCTGCAACAAATGAAGAAAGCAAAAAAACAACGAATTTAAGCCCGCCAATCTTCTCTGTTGGCGGCAGTCTTGTAGGGTCTTCACTTTTCCTGCTTTCTTTATGCTTGCATTTTAAAAGGAATTCCATGTAATTCTGAAACGCGTCTACCGCTTATATTTTAATTTTGTTCTTTTTTACTTACTTCATTCAGGTGTGATGTATTGCTAATTAAAATAATTCTGCCTAATATGGTGATGATGGAATCTATCTTTAGTTAGTCGATGGTGGAACCCACACTGATCACATTTATGATCATCCTTCTGATTTTTTTAGCCTACACCAGGGGTCCCCAACCCTATGCCCGCGGGCACCATGGCGCCCGTCGATCGGCCTAGGTGCACCCGCTGCTAGTACCCAACGAGAAAATATTTCACTTTTCCACTTTAAACTAGAGAGCATTTAGAATCTAGAGTATATGAATAAAGGGTCATATAACTATGAATAACCCTATAATGATATATGACAATGAATATCACAAAATCAAAATATAGATTACGACTTACAACAGATGAACACCTTGACAAATTGCTTGCAAGCAGGAATTTTATTATATTCTCCCAATTATGAAGCACTGGCCAGTGAAATGCAATGCCAAAGATCACATTGACTGTATTTTAAATATTTTATAAGCAATTTTTATACTTGGTATGTTTTGCAAGCAATTTAGTAATCATTTTCTCTTACACAAGAATATTAATGCTAATTATGTTCACATGTTAAATTAGTTTTTGAAATTAAATTTTGTGTGCATTATATGTAGTGTGTATTATTAACTATTGTAGTGTGTATTATTAACTATGTCCGCAAACTATAAATTTACCTTGAAAAAATAAATGGTGCCCGCCATTCGTCCGATATTCTGGTACGTGCTCTTAGTTACAAAAAGGTTGGGGATCCCTGGCCTACACCTTCCTTCATTTTGAGCATGCGCCAGGTCTGCTCCGATTTCATCGAAATAGAGGTGCGAAGAGAGATAAAGAGGAGGAATGGTTACTATTTGTACTAAAGATTTAAATGGTACGTGGAAAAACACGTGGAAAAATCAGCACCCGGAAAAAGCAATTTTGCGATTAAAATATAGCTTCGGTAAGTGGCATATCTCAGTGTGTCACCCCTTTATCGAATCGACTCGCTCGCGGCTGGTAGTTATGGCTTTCGTAAATGAAGAGTACGTAGTCCTTACAGCTGGGTATTTAACACTTTTGCTTCGACTCGCCGTCTTTTAAATGAAAAGCTAAACTATATCAAAATCAGTATTGCAAATATGAAACACAATGAAATGAGGATTTTAATCATTTATGCAGTTGCGATGTACAGCATTTCGACGATTGATGTTTAAAAATCAGTGAACGAAAAAAAAGCGGAGTTAAAGAGGCATATTAAGAATCAAAAACAGATTTATAAGATTCGTCTGTCGGGTTAAAGCCCTTCCCCTTCCCCGCCGATCCAACCTCAGACATTATTTTTCCGTGGCAAAAGTCCAGAAACACCGAAACAAAGCCAATGCCAAAGTCGATAGAAATAATGCGCCATAAAAAGAAAACCACCGTCAAACACCTCCAAAGACCCTCTCCAGAGGAAAACCTAAAGTGGGAAAGAGAGAAAGGAAAGAAAAAATTGCGGAAAGGCCTCAAACCCCGCAAAAATCTATTTAGACCCCCTGAGGACTCCTTGTTAGGAGCACGAGATTTTTCGGGATTTCACATCACGTCTTTAATCCTCACTCCCTGGGAAACCCCCCTCCCTCACCACCCCCGACAGTTGGTTGTCTGTAAATGTTTCAAATGGCGAGCATTGTTTTTCTTTTTGGGCACGTAGCTTTTAGGCAGAGCGAAAGCCGATGCTGGAAGATCGGCTGTAATCGTCTCCGCTTTCATGTACTTTTATTATTGCTTTGATTTTTCTTAAAGGGGGGGAGGTGGGTCCCCCGCTTCCGCCCGCTACCCCGTCACGTCTAAAAACATCGCTTCACTCTGAAAACATCGCTTCACTCTGAAAACATCGCTTCACTCTTAGTTTGATCAGAAGAGATTTTTTTTTTCTTTCTCCGAAGTTGTGTTTGAACAGAGGGACTTTTAAAGTTTACGCCCCAAATGAATGAAAAGTTCATTTAGGTTTTATTTGACGAATCGTTGAAGAGTTGCCTTATATATATTTCTTTCGGTTTCGCATATGTACTGTTTTCTTCTAACGGCAGACTTTCGAATGCTATCTAAATATAATTTTACACCTTTGTATAGCTCCTGAAACTGGCAGCTTAAAGTATGCTTCGTTAAAAAACTTTCCTGTCCTTGGAAAAAAATGGCAAACTCAACTACTTCCAATTGAATCGTTTATTTCGAAAAGGTAACATCTCCGTTTTGAAAAAGAAAGAACTCTCGGTATTAATTTATTAATTTTTATGGCAGAATGAATCAAAAATCGTTTTCATTTACCAATATTGCCTTGTTATTACCCACTAAAATGAATTAGTAAAAGATCAGATCCGGAAAGTTTTCAAACTTTTAGTAAGCCATTGTTTTCTATCTCTTGAAAAAAATTGTTTTTCAGAGTTTGGCAGAATGAATTAAAAATTGCTTTAATTTACCAATATTGCCTTGTTATTACCTACTAAAATAAATAAGATCTGATCCGGAAAGTTTTCAAACTTTTAGTAAGCCATTGTTTTCTATCTCCTAAAAAAAATTGTTTTTCAGAGTTTGGCAGCATGAATCAAAAATTGCTTTGATTTACCAATATTACCTTGTTATTACCTACTAAAATAAATTAGTAAAAGATCAGATCCGGAAAGTTTTCAAACTTTTACAGTAACCCTTGTTTTCTATCTCCTGAAAAAAAAATTGTTTTTCAGAGTTTCGCAGAATGAATCAAAAATCGCTTTAATTTACCAATATTGCCTTGTTATTACCCACTAAAATAAATTAGTAATAGATCAGATCCGGACAGTTTTCAAATTTTTAGTAAGCCATTGTTTTTATCTCCTGAAAAATAATTGTTTTTCAGAGTTCTTACTTTTTCGAAATATACGATTCAATTATGTTTTCCAATTATTCATGAACTGATAAAAACATATGCTTTTTTCTTTGCTCAACAAAGATTGTAGAGAGTGAAAAATTGTTGATGCCACTGAAGACGACAAAGTTGATAGGTAATCAGAGGCACCATTTGAGGAAACACTTATAGAGCTTAATCCAATGAGGAATTTTATTTACATCAATTAAGTGGAAAAAAATAGAAGGGTGTCATAAATACCGAAATTTTTTTGTTTGGTTTAAGATGAAAACAAAAAGTACGTACAAGCCAAAATTTTCCAATATTACAAGTAAATAAGCAGATGTGCTCATATTTCTTTATCTTCGAAAACTTTTGTAGGAAATATATAATACAATACATACCCTTCAAGTTTTCTATACTTTAGTAGTAAATATATAGCTGGTAAAGGGTGAGTAGAGGCAAGTGCGCACACAAATCTTCGAGATCACATTCAAAAGGTTCGTACTCTGCTTGACATTTTTTTTTATGTTGGTCAAATGTTGCAAGTAAATAAACAATTATGTTCATCTTTTTCTACGTAATGTTTTTTGCGATAAATACAGTACAATTAATAGCTTTCAAATTTTCTATACTTTAAATAGTTTATGTAATAGCTGGCGTAGTATATATTTTTAATGATATTTTATGTTCACAGCATTTACAGCTTTCCCCTAATGTTTGAAATTCATATATATATGTATGTGTGTGAGAGTGAGAGAAAGAGAAAGAAAGAGAGTGAGAGAAAGAAAGAAAGTGAGAGAAAGAAAGAGAGAGAGAAAGAAAGAGAAATAATAGGACATCGGTTACTCGAAAAAAAGTAAAACATTGGTTAGCCGAAAACTTTCGAGCCTTTATTGCAATCTTTCCTTTTTAAAGCTTTTTTCTTATTTTTTAAAGCTTAAATGTGTTAAAATAGGTGGCCCTAGGCATAAGTTTTCCCCCTATATCCACCATTAGTAAAATTTTAAAAAAAAAACTTAATGTAAAATGTGTTTTACTTTTTTTCGCAACTGATATTTTCCTGAGTAGTTAGCCAACTTTACATCAAAATATGCCTAGGTTAATTTAAGGAATAATGGAATATAGAAATTAGGTTTTATCTTAACTGTGAAGTATTTAACTCTTTCTGTAACCTCGAAACAGGTGTCCGCAATTTTTGCAAATTGTGTGCTTCAATTTACGTTGATTTTTAATTTTTACTTTGCAGAACAAAGCTTTACATTTCATTTTATGATGATCGCATTAAATTTGATGATGTTCGTTTGGTTTCAGAAGCAGCTATTACGGCAAAACAAAAAGAGGAAAATAATGAAATATGAAGAGGATGGGTACCATCATTAGGACCGAACGGGTTAATTTGCCCGACCAACAAAAATAGTTTTTTTAAAAAGATTTTTATTTCATTGGATTTGTTTATTTATTCATTGCAGTGCAAATGTTATTTTTCGAATTCTGGTTTCCTCTTTATTTATGGACGACATTGCGCGCATCATTCGTCTTCAAGAAACAGCGATGATGAAGGGCCCATTCGAACGCGCGATGAAATCTTCAAAGGCGGCCGACCGGCGGAAGACAAATACGCCATCTTGAGAAACGACCGTCAAGTGCTGTTTGTTCTGTAAGTCGCTACCAGGAAGCAGGTAACGCAGATAAACCAACATCTTTATTGGGTGGGCGTATTCTATGTGGCATGCGCGCGGAGCTGTGACTCGGATCGAGACTGTGCTTGGATTTTCTTTCCAACTTGTCTCCGGTGAGAAAACACACAAAGGTTTTTATTAAAATGATTCCTGGATAGTTAAATTGTCCCGGGAACTGGTATACACAGTGTGTCAAAGAATTTTTAAGACTAGGTTTAAAAAATAAATTTTTAAAAAACTAGTTTTTATATTTTTTTAAAAGTATTTTTATTCAAAATAAGCTCTTTCGGCTTCAATACATTTGTGACAATGGTTTAACAACGATTCGAATGCTGTTCCAGCTCACATTGTGGGACTGCCTCCAGAGCTCGCATCGAAGAAATGTGTCCTGAAGTGTGTCAAAGAATTTCCAAGACTACAGCTAGAACTAAGCTTACAGTGGCGATATCTGTGGTATCGAAACATTCGAGAAACTCTTTAACTATCAGCTGGTACACTGCCAAAACCTCAGTTCATTTGTTTACTTTTTTTTTTTTACTTTGATGATATTGCCACTGTACAAACAGCTTCGACTCGAGCTTCGGAGGCAATCCCACAATGTGAGCTGGAACAGACATTAGAATCATAGTTGAAACGCTGTAACAAATGTATTGAAGCCGAAGGAGCTTATTTTGAATAAAAACTAGTTTTTATTCTATTTTACAAACCTAGTCTTAAAAATTCTTTGACACGCTGTGTATCTGAAATATACACTACTGGCCATTAAAATTGCTACCCCAGGAAGAAATGCAGATAACAAAACGATATTTATCGGACACGTATATTATGTTAGAAATAACAAATGATTAAATTTTCAAAAAAATTGGGTGAGCCCGAACTACAACCTCTGGCAGCAATTACAGCGCTTATACGCCTGGGCAGTCGTACAGAGATTGGATGGCATGTATAGGTACAGACACCCATACAGCTTCAACACGATGCCACAGTTCATCGACCGTAGTGGCTGGCATTTGTTGGCGAGCCAGTTGTTCAGCAGCCATTGACGTTTTCTATTGGTGAGAGATCTGGGGAACCTCTGGCCAGGGCATCAGCCGAACATTTTCCGTGTCAAAGAAAGTCTGTACAATACCGGCGACATGCGGTCGTGCATTATCCTGCTGAAACGTAGAGTTTCGCCGGGCTCGAGTAAAGGGTAGTGCCACGGGTCGTAACACATCGGAAATGTAACGCCCACTGCTCAAAGTGCCGTCAATGCGAACAAGAGGTGAACGAGATGTGTATCCAAAGGCACCCCACACCCTCACGCCAGGTGATGGGCCAGTATGACGATGGCGAAGGCACGCTGCCAGTGTGCGTTCACCACGATGCCGCCAAACACGGATGCGACCATCATGATGTTGTAAGCAGAACCTGGATTCATCAGGAAAAATGACGTCGCTGATCACACCATTGAAGGTGCTCCTGTCTGTGATTCAGCGTCAATGTTAGCCGCAGCCATGGTCTCCGAGCTGACAGTCCATGCTGCTGTAAACGTCGCCGAACTGTGGTCATGCAAATGACCCCATTTCTTGACTCAGGGCTCGTGACGTGGCTGCACGACCCATTAAGGCCATGCGGATAACGTGCCTGTTTTCTCGGCTGCTAGTGATTACGGGCCGTTGAGAACCAGCAATGCGATCCGTATTACCATCCTGAACCCATCGATTCCATATTCTGCTAACAGTCATTGGATCTCGGCCGACGCGAGCAGCAATACTGCAATAGGATAAATCGCAATCTCGGTAGGCTACAATTCGACCTCTATCAAAGTCAGAAACGTGCTGGTACGCATTTGTTCTTCTTACACGAGGCATCACAACAATTTTCCACCAGGTAACAACGTTCAAATATAATTTGCACATGAGAAATCGGCCGTACAATTTCCTCATTTAAACACATTGTAGGTGTCGCTATTGGCGCCTGCTTTGTCTGAATGCGCTGAAAAGCTAATCATTTGCATATCACATCATCTTCTTCCTGTCGTTTAAATTTCATGTCTGTAGCCTGTCGCCTTCTTGGTGTAGCAATTTTAATGGCCAGTAGTGTATGATACTTTATATTAACGCATAAAAAGAAAATGAAATTCGAGCTTTTATATTAAAAGGAAACACGTATTTAGCGTTGATTACCCGTGCTCTGGGGAGGGCAGCCCAAAGGCTTCGTGCTAACAGGGTAGGGGGTAGAAAAGTTTATACTAAGAAGTTTGCCAGCATAATGGATAAACGTTTTTCATAATAACGGAAGTATTAACCTTTGCAAATCTTTTCTACACGTGATTTTTTTCTTATTTTTTTTAATACAAAAATATTTTTGTAATATTGCGTCATTTTAACAGACTGTCACAAAGGAGGAGGTTATCAGTTAAACCGTATATTCTTTTTTGTTTGTTTGTTCATCGATTGCTGCTCACTGGATAAATCTATTTTGGCACTTCTTTTTTTTAATCGATCGCGAGGTCCCGTACGTTTGTTTTATCACATTCAATAATTATAAAAAAAAGTCCCGGGCAGAAATGTAGGCATTTTGTCTTTTTCATCCATAACTTTTGACTAAATGAACCGATTTTGATGATTTTTTTAAAAAATCGATAGAGGGTCGTTTAATCAAATATCGTACCTTAAATTTACTACATTTCTTCTTTAGAAAGAACGCTATGGGCGAAATACAAGTATTTTTCTTTTAATTGGTAAGGCTTGGCTTGATATTTCTTAATGAAAAATTTTAATGAATAATAAACTCATTGTTAAAAATTTGATACCATTAAGCAGTAATATTAAAAGCAATTATAATTGGAGTTTGACTAAAGGCCTTCTCTGAAGCAAAAAAATAAATAAATAAATAAAAAATAAATAAATAAATCGAATCAGTTTGTTTGTTCTAGTGACCTTTTCAAATACTTCAAAACGGAATTTATCATACAAAGAATTAGTTTTTAGTGCCATTCACTCACAGAAGGTTTGCCCTTTAATCTTTTTTTAAATACAGTATTTATATGAAAAAAGTATTTACACTAAAAAGAATATAAGATAATTTTGGGGTAAAATAATACAACAAAATAGAATTCGGATTAAAAATTGCTCTAAAAAGTATAAAACAAATCCATCCTTTAAACAACAGTCATGCTACTTTTAAGCGTAGTTTTTGCAAGTCGGTGCAATACTATGACACTCTAATTACGCCATGTGTTACTTCATATTAGAACTGTTGCAGACTTTGCATCATTTATATTTGTAATGGACTCATGATTACAAAGATTTTGTCTATCATAATTTTACACCGACTTCTAAAACTATGTTTAAAAGTCGCATAGATGTTGCTGAAAGAATAAATTTATTTTTTACTTTTTAACGCAATTTTTAATTTAAAGTCTTTTATTTTTTCCCCCAAAAATTATTTTTTAACATTTTTTATAGTGTCTTTTGCTATTTAATAATCCCATATTTCTTTTATGCATATTACAATTAAATTAAAATTTTACATGCTTAATGATAAACGCCATTTCCCCTTTCAACGGAGAAAGCCCGAATGGCATACGAATGAACCATACGTCGGCTATTGTTCAATATTTTAAGAACACTTGCCCCTCTAGTTGACAAAAAAGGAATCAATCCATCTCGTACTCGTAAGACACTAAAATATTCATACTGTTTCTCGAAGTATCTAGAAACATTAGTGTGCTTTTTCACTAAGTTGTTGCTGTTAGAAGGTAACTCGAATCAAGAGCTGTTTTATTATTAAGAATAAATATTTCAGAAACATCTCTCGGAAACTTTCGTTTTTCATATACTGAGGAAAACAGAATTTTATAGTGGTAAGATTAGATCTGATTTAAATATATTGCCACGAAAAAAGTAAATAAATAGAAAAAAGAAAGAATAATTTTTTTAGAGAATTATCTTCTCTGCAAATCAGTGTACAGTGTTTTGATAAAATATTAGAATTTATTGTAACTATCAAAATAAACAAGATTTATTATATAAATTTAGGTTCGCATTTCCTTCGCAGTGAACTAGTTCATCATTCTGAAAGAATTAAAAAGTCACTCATGGCCATGAGTGCCTGAGATCATGCAATCTACTCTTTTTAGAACTGGGCTTGAGCAAATTAGCTAATTTTTTGAGAAAAATCTGAGATGGCATGCATAACCCCATAATACTTTGTGTGACAGTTTCTAGATTCTGGCTCTAAATAATTAATTTTGAACTTGTAATAAATAATTATTTCATATGAAATAGCTTAAAATTCTTTGAAGACATAAATAATTAATTACTGTATTTATGTGCGCATACATATTTTGCTTAAAAAATCCGAAAAATCTGATTTAAATAAAAAATCCTATTTTTTTATTTAAAAAAAAGTAATAAAAAAATCACCAACCACGCCTTTAACACAATTTGAAAGAATATAATCCAAATTCTAAAGCATGCGCATTACATAGGTATTTGTTAATGAATGGGGGTTGGGCAGAGGGATAATTTTAAATTGATATTAAGGGTAAACCCCTTCATTATTTTAATTTTTGTTTTATAGTTAGTTTAAATTTAGAGAAAAAGGTTTTGTTTTTATTCATATTGTCTTTATATATTAATTCTTTAGTGTTATTTTGAAATATTCAATCTTTGAATGTTTTATAGGAGTTTCCTTAAAATTGTTTTAATGATTAAAAATAATATTGAGTTGAATTATTAGGATTAAATATATTTATGAACAAGCTTAAAAATGGAAATTCAAATTAATTATACTTAAAAGTAGTTAACTAGTAGTTAACTGTTTTTGGAGAACAGTTAACTACTAGTTGCAACTAGTCACAGAAAAAAGTAGTTAACTACTAGTTGCAACTGGTTTTGTTTAGAGTAGTTAGTAGTTGGTAGTTAACTACTTTTTGACGAGTAGTTGCCGAACACTAGTCGACAGTATCAAGATTTTTATTTATTTTAATTTTTTGATAACATTTGTTGTAAGTCACATGAAGACTCTAAGCTGTGAGGAAGTCGTTAAAAGACGTTCCTCACTGTAAATATTAAGTTATCATGAGGATCACTGAAGACTTGATGAAAATTCACTCAGTCAGATTTATCCTAAAAACGAGGTAGAACTTTTCCATCTGCCGCCGTTTTTTAACGCTCTGCCAAGACTGTCGCGGCAAGGGTCGGGATCCGAAGCAATTGCAGCATCCCTTGCCAGTCTTTCCAGGGAATCATCACTCACCCCCCTTCCCTCCTCCTCTCTGCCTCTGAGCCTCGGGAGGGCAGCCCGCACTTTCACACCCACGCCAATTAAACTTAAAACCCCCTTCACCGCAAAACCGCTCGAAATAGATTTCGTTTTCCCCTTCTCGCCTCTGTTTTTTCCCACAGATGTATACTTCAGACACCAAAACTGATATGTTCGCCATTTTTGTGCCTGATTCGTCGAAATAGCGTTTGCTAATACAGTGATACCTCGAGATACGAGTTCAATTCGTTTCGTATGTCAATTTGCTCGTATCTCAAAGCAATTTTCCCCATTGAACTTAATTGAAATGCCACTATGTTAATCCGCGTTTTTGAATAAGAACAAGAAGTTCCGTCTAGAACTATACGAGCCTACTTTCCCGTATACACCAGCTTCAAATTTATAATCTAGCTATATCTCTCTCTCTGTCTTTCTCCTTTAGCTTTAGTTCTTAATTGCTTCAAATATACCTTTTCCAACGGTTAATACATATTCATTCAATCATTCATTTATTCAGTCATTCATGCATTTATTCATTCATTATTTCGCTTATTCTTTTAATCATTCATTAATTCAAAAATATTCTTAAAAATTCCGATCAAAAAATTTCATAGGAAAATAGGCTCGTTAGTTCTGGATGAACTTTCTATTTGTACATGTTCTACGTCATAGGAGCTTTCCGATAAAGTTTGTTCCAAACAAATTGGTCCGTTAAATCAGGATTTATATAGGATTGAAGTTTCCCCGTAGGCGGTATGTTAAATTTTTTTGAACTGTTCAAAAATGAACAAAAATTGTTCATATCAACATTTCACGCCAATAACTTCTTCCAGTGAGCTTGTTCATTGGAACTTGGATCTTGTACCCAGAGTTTACATCATTTGCTTCATTTTCGCCTATAGGCGCTAATGTTAAAACTTTTTGAACTGTTCAAAATTGAACAAAAAATTGTTCAAATCAAAAAGTAAAATATGGAAATCAGATGTCCTTGCCGAGATCTTTTGAATGCAGAAAGAATTTTTCGAATCGGACTATTCGTTCAAAAGTTATTAGGGGGGGGGGGGGACAGACCGACAGACAGACCGACAGACAGACAGACCGACAGACACACTTTTTCCCCATCTCAAAAGCCTACTTTCAAATTTTTTATTTTTCAATTTTTATTTAATTACTTAACTTGTTTTTGACTTTTCTTGATTTCTAACAATATTTTCACGATACATTAAGCCTTCTTTCATGCTTTATTATTATTATTTTACTTTTACGGGAAAGTAGGCTAAAAAGATATTTATAAATGGCAAATATTGTATAAAAACATAATAAAAGAGAATGTAAAGCACAAAAAGGCTCAGTGAACTGGGTAGGCCGTGTGCAGCGTCGGAGCTGGCCGTTCCTCGTATCTCAAATATCGCTCGTATTTCAAAACAAAACTTCGCTACTCGAAAGCGCTCGTATCTCGAATAACTCTTATCTCGAGGTACCACTGTATGTGGTTGTACGTAAAGGATTGTGGCTGATTTTCTGAATAGGCAAAGTAGGCAGCCTATTTGCTTGGTGGCTGCTTTGGGAGACAAATTCCATATTTTGCACACTTTTTTCTACCTTTTAAAACAAAATATTAGATTTTTTCTTCCTATAGCGACATTTCTTTCGCATTATTCAAAGATATGATCATGTATTTCGTAAGAATAAAATAGATTTTTAAATGCTCTTAGGTTCTCCACTGTTAACAGCTTACAAGCATGGCTCTACATGGTATATAAATTATAAAAAGATCAAACTGATGTATTTACACATAAAGATTTCTTTCTTTTTCTATATTTTGGTAATTCTTTCTTTTTAGAATCTTAGCTAGGTTTTCAAAGTCAATGTCGATTTGTGTCTTTTCAGAAGAAGGGGGTCGACAGATTTCAGTTATCCAATGAGCGGCTTGAAACCTAAATTCGGCGATGAAAAGGATAACTGTTGCGCTGACATGGTGGTTCGCCTGCAACAAAGGAGCTCCTCCTCCCCTCTAAAAGTCTTACAACGTGTTTTCTAAAAGAAAAAATATTTATGACGTGCGTAGGGAAGTTAAATTATGAAAATTACAATTAAGGAATATTTTCTAAAAATATTTTATTTTTCACCGACTATTGCACTTTTAGAAATTCGATGTGCTAAGCATCAAATTTGGAATGAAAATCGTTTTTCCATATTTCAAGAAACTTGTTAGGACCATTTCACCGAAAACTGACATTCTATCTCTTGCACATGACAACTGCGTTTCATATTTTTTTTTTTTTTTAAAGTGACGAACAAGATTTCCTTTTCAAAAACTTTTTTACATAGTTACTAAGCGCTTACCTGAAATGTGCTTTGCAACGTGTGCTTTTTTTATGACTGTTCAGCCGTAACCAACTCTAAGAAAAAGGCCGACGAACCAGTTAGTCACGTGGCTTATTCCGTCCGACGACTTGCGTAGCATTTAGAACTATTTCTTTAAGTTTGGTAAAGCAGGGTAGTTCCCGGCATTTGTTGTCATTCAATAAGCGGAATAAAATGATATTAGGGCCTTGAGTTTTAATTGGCCGAGATTCATCTGTTTAAAAGGTCACGTAATTGTGGTCAGAATTTCATTTATATCCACCTAAAAGTATACCGAATCATTTACTAGAATTCCTCTGCGGTGAAGATCGCTTCACCTCCCATTCGGACAAAAATGGCGGCAAAGGTAAGCCTCCTGCCTGATTTTGAAAGTGCATCCCCTATGGGAGGACTCCCCCCTCCCCCTCACGAGCTCTGAATCTCGATTTCGAGTTGCTTTATTTTGCTGGAATGTTTTTCCGCCCGATGAAGACGATGAGTCGCATGTCGGGGGTGCTTCGAGAGGGTTGTTTATCCATTCTTTTTCTACTCGGGGGTGAAAAATGAAGGTATTTAATGACTCGTGGTGTGGCCGTGCGTCCGCCGACATAGTTAATAGAAACTTTTTCCGTGGTTCTCTTTCAAGAGCCGACACATGACATATCCATCATAAATAGCTCGCAAGTGTTGGCATATTCAGTCTTGAAATGCAATTCGAAAGTGATGAATGTGTTGGACACTTACACGTGCTTTTCATATTTTTTTATTTCACTACTTTGGTAATTTTGTATTTATAACAATTTTGTTTTCGCTGTGTATTCGAAGCGTTTGTAAAGTTGTTTACATTTTTTTAAACGTTAACTGCCGTATCTAGTTTAAATGGAACTAAAAGCAGAGCATAAGCAAATTGATTTTCTTTGAGAAATCACATTTGCTTGTCTTTTAAAATAAGAGTTTTTTAAGCTTTTTACTTTTGCTTTTAACTTATAAAATTTTTTGTAGTCTTTCGTATTGCAATAAATAAATAAATGTCATTCATAGCGGTATTTTGTGAAAACCTGTTGAATTATTTTGAAATTTTAAAAATTTATTTGTATTTTAACTTAACCGTCAGTGTGAAACATTCAATATTACTCTTTTTGTGATTGCAAATTCATACGATGGGTTAAAAATTACTTCGGCCTTTTAAAAATTTGCATAATGAACAGGCGGTGAGAATATAAAAGAAATAAAGGTTACGTTTAAATTTGGAATTTTTAATTCTACACTGGTAAAAATTTCGCTGTTAATTGGCACCGTTTTTGGTTTTCAGTAGCACCAAAGTTGAAAATTACTCATTTTTGATGTATTTAAAAAAAAAAAAAAAATGTGACTGTCTAAGAAAAACTGACAGTCTAACATTGTTTTAGCAAGTTGGTTATTTTTTTCGTTTGTTTTATGCACTTTGTTAACTTATTTACGAATAAAAAGTACACTTTTTAGCCTACTTTCCCGTAAAAGTAAAAAAAAATAATAATAAAGCATGAAAGAAGGCTTAATGTATCATGAAAATATCGTTAGAAATCAAGAAAAGTCAAAAATAAGTGAAGTAATTAAATAAAGATTGAAAAATAAAAAATTTGAAAGTAGGGTTTTGAGATGGGGAAAAAGTGTGTCGGTCGGTCTGTCTGTCTGTCTGTCTGTCGGTCTGTCAGTCTGTCGGTCTGTCTGTCTGTCGGTCTGTCCCCCCCTAATAACTTTTGAACGAATTGTCCGATTGGAAAAATTCTTTTTGCATTTGAAAGATCTGGGCGAGGACATCTCATTTCCATATTTTACTTTTTTATTTGAACAATTTTTTGTTCAATTTTGAACAGTTCAAAAAATTTTAACATTAGCTCTTATGGGTGAAAATGAAGCAAATTATGTAAACTATGGGTACAAAATCCAAGTTCCAATGAACAAGCTCACTGGAAGAAGTTCTTGGCGTAAAATATTGATTTGAACAATTTTTGTTCATTTTTGAACAGTTCAAAAAAAAATTAACATACCGCCTACGGGGAAATTTCAATCCTATATAATTCCTGATCTAACGGACCGATTTGCTTGGAACAAACTTTATCGGAAAGCTCTTATGACGTAGAACATGTATAAGTAGAAAGTTCATCCAGAACTAGCGAGCCTATTTTTCTATGAAATTTTTTGATCGGGATTTTCAAGAATATTTTTGAATTAATGAATGATTAAATGAATAAGCAAAAGAATTAATCAATAAATGAGTGAATAAATACATGAATGACTTAATAAATGAAGGATTGAATGAATATGTATTAACCGTTGAAAAAGGTAGATTTAAAGCAATTAAGAACTAAAGCTAAATGAGAAAGAGAGAGAGATAGCTAGATTATAAATTTGAATTCGGTGTATACGGGAAAGTAGGCTCGTATAGTTCTAGACGGAATTTCTTGTTTTATCTTAGTTTCATACAAATGAGGAATCCCAATGAAATTTCGTTACGAGATTCAGTTAACAAACTTCATGTGGGAAACGTATTAATTTTTGTGTACATCAAAATTTTTTAAATAATAAAAAAAAAGAATGTGGTGGTTACTTAAGGCCAAATTTTTAGTGGACCTGGTTGTTATAACTAAAGTTATACCCTTTGCTTCTGCGTTGAGCGTCTTCTATAACATGTATAGCATTAAAACTTGATATTTACGTTTTATGGCCCATGGGTAACAGAAATTTGCAATAAGAAAAAAAAAAAGTTCAATTTTTTACCTTTATATCGGGTCTTCTAACTGGCAATTCTTATCGCCAAGTTGCTGCGATTGAACGAGGAAACTCTTCGCGACACTTATAAATACGCTCTGAACATGTGATTGACGCAAATAGAATGCACGTTCAACATGAGGTACACGCTGCGGTTTATAAAGTGATCTGGTGGATCTATTAATGACATGGAAGTACTATATTCTTTTGCTTACCCATGCAAAAAATAAATAAAAGTTCTATTGCTCTACCCCGTTTGAAGTGTATGGTGCCAAAATGCAATCAGCAGCTTTTCCTATTGAGGTCCACTTGTATACCAAATTTTGTTCAAATTCTTCCCTTCCTTCTTGAGATATAACACTCGCGCTAATCGAGAAAAATGTTTGACTGCTCCGCCCCTTTCAACAATATTCGCACCAAAAACTAATCGGCACCAGCTCCCATCAAGGTCCATATGTGCATTAAATTTCGTTTAATGCCATGTACTTCTTTTCATGTTACGGCGCCCAAAAAAAAAAAAAAAAAAAAAAACCCACATACAGACACACAGACATTAAAAAAAAATGGTCAAAATAGGTTCAGCACACCTTAAAGTACACCCTAAATCCGTCGAAATTCGAAAATTTTCACGAATCAAATACTTTCTTCTATATATTGGATATAGAAGAAAGGGAAAACAGGTATAGATTTCTGATAAATGTTTCGGTACCTATTTAAATAATATATCGAAGGAATGTTATTTTAAAAACTATCATAACAATATTTCACTTGCAACTTTGGTAACATCCCACACATAAATAAATCTCTTGTAGGGGAGAAACACGTGTGGTAGTGAATCTATACAAACGCGAAAGATAAAGCACTGCGGATAAAGCGTCTAATTTCCGTCGGAAAAGGTAAGCCAGCAAAAATAGTTGTCCCTCAAAAAAAAAATACTAATCCGGAAGAAAGGGGGGCACGATATGAAATTAAAAAAAAATCATCTTCGAGAAAGATTCGGTTTCGTCTCGTATCCCTCTCTTTCGGAATGACGAATAAGAATGTTCGCTTGTCGAGTCTACCCCCTCCCCCCCGTCAGGCAAACGAAATCTATTTCTGAGATTCTAATTGGCGTGGGTGGGGACGCTCTGTCGTCTGCCGCTCTGCTTCCCCCCCCCCCTCCCCAAGACACTCGCAAAGAGATCTGTGTGTATGCCACAAATGCGGAGCGGTTATTGTCTGTCTGACTGACGGTTCTTATAACCCTTTGGCCGCTCAAGAAGTACCGCGAGCTATGAACCTTGGATGAGATCAACGTTCTCTTCATCCTCCTGTCACAATCACAGACGTAGGGCTGACGGTTGCGAGTATGAATTGTAAACGACACACTATTTATCAAGATCACAAGAAAAACTATATCTCGGAGTTATAACATGTCTTCTGTTCTAAAATTAATTTTGTGTCCCTGTGTTTTGAAATTAAAAATATTATTTTTAGCAACAGACGAATTTTAAGATAATTTTTTCTTTTATAAATGACTAAACAAAGACGATTTTTAAATCTTCTTTCTGTTTCGTAAATTGCTTTTCACAGACGATATTTAGGATCATTTTTCTTGTACAAATGGCTAATCTTAGACTATTTTTAAAGCTTCTTTCTGTTTTGTAAATTTACTTTTCATAGACGAATTTTAGGATCATTTTTCTTGTCCAAATGGCTAATCTCAGATGATTTTTAAAGCGTCTTTCTGTTTTGTAAATTACTTTTCATAGACGAATTTTAGAATCATTTTTCTTGTACAAATGGCTAATCTCAGACTATATTTAAAGCTTCTTTCTGTTTTGTGAATTACTTTTCATAGACGAATTTTATCATCATTATTCTTGTACAAAGGGCTAATCTCAGACGATTTTTAAAGCTTCTTTCTGTTTTGTAAATTACTTTTCATAGACGAATTTTAGGATCATGTTTCTTGTCCAAATGGCTAATCTCAGATGATTTTTAAAGCGTCTTTCTGTTTTGTAAATTTACTTTTCATAGACGAATTTTAGGATCATTTTTCTTGTCCAAATGGCTAATCTCAGATGATTTTTAAAGCGTCTTTCTGTTTTGTAAATTACTTTTCATAGACGAATTTTAGAATCATTTTTCTTGTACAAATGGCTAATCTCAGACTATATTTAAAGCTTCTTTCTGTTTTGTGAATTACTTTTCATAGACGAATTTTATCATCATTATTCTTGTACAAAGGGCTAATCTCAGACGATTTTTAAAGCTTCTTTCTGTTTTGTAAATTACTTTTCATAGACGAATTTTAGGATCATTTTTCTTGTCCAAATGGCTAATCTCAGATGATTTTTAAAGCGTCTTTCTGTTTTGTAAATTTACTTTTCATAGACGAATTTTAGGATCATTTTTCTTGTCCAAATGGCTAATCTCAGATGATTTTTAAAGCGTCTTTCTGTTTTGTAAATTACTTTTCATAGACGAATTTTAGAATCATTTTTCTTGTACAAATGGCTAATCTCAGACTATATTTAAAGCTTCTTTCTGTTTTGTGAATTACTTTTCATAGACGAATTTTATCATCATTATTCTTGTACAAAGGGCTAATCTCAGACGATTTTTAAAGCTTCTTTCTGTTTTGTAAATTACTTTTCATAGACGAATTTTAGGATCATGTTTCTTGTCCAAATGGCTAATCTCAGATGATTTTTAAAGCGTCTTTCTGTTTTGTAAATTTACTTTTCATAGACGAATTTTAGGATCATTTTTCTTGTCCAAATGGCTAATCTCAGATGATTTTTAAAGCGTCTTTCTGTTTTGTAAATTACTTTTCATAGACGAATTTTAGAATCATTTTTCTTGTACAAATGGCTAATCTCAGACTATATTTAAAGCTTCTTTCTGTTTTGTGAATTACTTTTCATAGACGAATTTTATCATCATTATTCTTGTACAAAGGGCTAATCTCAGACGATTTTTAAAGCTTCTTTCTGTTTTGTAAATTACTTTTCATAGACGAATTTTAGGATCATTTTTCTTGTCCAAATGGCTAATCTCAGATGATTTTTAAAGCGTCTTTCTGTTTTGTAAATTTACTTTTCATAGACGAATTTTAGGATCATTTTTCTTGTCCAAATGGCTAATCTCAGATGATTTTTAAAGCGTCTTTCTGTTTTGTAAATTACTTTTCATAGACGAATTTTAGAATCATTTTTCTTGTACAAATGGCTAATCTCAGACTATATTTAAAGCTTCTTTCTGTTTTGTGAATTACTTTTCATAGACGAATTTTATCATCATTATTCTTGTACAAAGGCTAATCTCAGACGATTTTTAAAGCTTCTTTCTGTTTTGTAAATTACTTTTCATAGACGAATTTTAGGATCATTTTCTTGTCCAAATGGCTAATCTCAGATGATTTTTAAAGCGTCTTTCTGTTTTGTAAATTTACTTTTCATAGACGAATTTTAGGATCATTTTTCTTGTCCAAATGGCTAATCTCAGATGATTTTTAAAGCGTCTTTCTGTTTTGTAAATTACTTTTCATAGACGAATTTTAGAATCATTTTTCTTGTACAAATGGCTAATCTCAGACTATATTTAAAGCTTCTTTCTGTTTTGTGAATTACTTTTCATAGACGAATTTTATCATCATTATTCTTGTACAAAGGGCTAATCTCAGACGATTTTTAAAGCTTCTTTCTGTTTTGTAAATTACTTTTCATAGACGAATTTTAGGATCATTTTTCTTGTCCAAATGGCTAATCTCAGATGATTTTTAAAGCGTCTTTCTGTTTTGTAAATTTACTTTTCATAGACGAATTTTAGGATCATTTTTCTTGTCCAAATGGCTAATCTCAGATGATTTTTAAAGCGTCTTTCTGTTTTGTAAATTACTTTTCATAGACGAATTTTAGAATCATTTTTCTTGTACAAATGGCTAATCTCAGACTATATTTAAAGCTTCTTTCTGTTTTGTGAATTACTTTTCATAGACGAATTTTATCATCATTATTCTTGTACAAAGGGCTAATCTCAGACGATTTTTAAAGCTTCTTTCTGTTTTGTAAATTACTTTTCATAGACGAATTTTAGGATCATTTTCTTGTCCAAATGGCTAATCTCAGATGATTTTTAAAGCGTCTTTCTGTTTTGTAAATTTACTTTTCATAGACGAATTTTAGGATCATTTTTCTTGTCCAAATGGCTAATCTCAGATGATTTTTAAAGCGTCTTTCTGTTTTGTAAATTACTTTTCATAGACGAATTTTAGAATCATTTTTCTTGTACAAATGGCTAATCTCAGACTATATTTAAAGCTTCTTTCTGTTTTGTGAATTACTTTTCATAGACGAATTTTATCATCATTATTCTTGTACAAAGGGCTAATCTCAGACGATTTTTAAAGCTTCTTTCTGTTTTGTAAATTACTTTTCATAGACGAATTTTAGGATCATTTTTCTTGTCCAAATGGCTAATCTCAGATGATTTTTAAAGCGTCTTTCTGTTTTGTAAATTTACTTTTCATAGACGAATTTTAGGATCATTTTTCTTGTCCAAATGGCTAATCTCAGATGATTTTTAAAGCGTCTTTCTGTTTTGTAAATTACTTTTCATAGACGAATTTTAGAATCATTTTTCTTGTACAAATGGCTAATCTCAGACTATATTTAAAGCTTCTTTCTGTTTTGTGAATTACTTTTCATAGACGAATTTTATCATCATTATTCTTGTACAAAGGGCTAATCTCAGACGATTTTTAAAGCTTCTTTCTGTTTTGTAAATTACTTTTCATAGACGAATTTTAGGATCATTTTTCTTGTCCAAATGGCTAATCTCAGATGATTTTTAAAGCGTCTTTCTGTTTTGTAAATTTACTTTTCATAGACGAATTTAGGATCATTTTTCTTGTCCAAATGGCTAATCTCAGATGATTTTTAAAGCGTCTTTCTGTTTTGTAAATTACTTTTCATAGACGAATTTTAGAATCATTTTTCTTGTACAAATGGCTAATCTCAGACTATATTTAAAGCTTCTTTCTGTTTTGTGAATTACTTTTCATAGACGAATTTTATCATCATTATTCTTGTACAAAGGGCTAATCTCAGACGATTTTTAAAGCTTCTTTCTGTTTTGTAAATTACTTTTCATAGACGAATTTTAGGATCATTTTTCTTGTCCAAATGGCTAATCTCAGATGATTTTTAAAGCGTCTTTCTGTTTTGTAAATTTACTTTTCATAGACGAATTTTAGGATCATTTTTCTTGTCCAAATGGCTAATCTCAGATGATTTTTAAAGCGTCTTTCTGTTTTGTAAATTACTTTTCATAGACGAATTTTAGAATCATTTTTCTTGTACAAATGGCTAATCTCAGACTATATTTAAAGCTTCTTTCTGTTTTGTGAATTACTTTTCATAGACGAATTTTATCATCATTATTCTTGTACAAAGGGCTAATCTCAGACGATTTTTAAAGCTTCTTTCTGTTTTGTAAATTACTTTTCATAGACGAATTTTAGGATCATGTTTCTTGTCCAAATGGCTAATCTCAGATGATTTTTAAAGCGTCTTTCTGTTTTGTAAATTTACTTTTCATAGACGAATTTTAGGATCATTTTTCTTGTCCAAATGGCTAATCTCAGATGATTTTTAAAGCGTCTTTCTGTTTTGTAAATTACTTTTCATAGACGAATTTTAGAATCATTTTTCTTGTACAAATGGCTAATCTCAGACTATATTTAAAGCTTCTTTCTGTTTTGTGAATTACTTTTCATAGACGAATTTTATCATCATTATTCTTGTACAAAGGGCTAATCTCAGACGATTTTTAAAGCTTCTTTCTGTTTTGTAAATTACTTTTCATAGACGAATTTTAGGATCATTTTCTTGTCCAAATGGCTAATCTCAGATGATTTTTAAAGCGTCTTTCTGTTTTGTAAATTTACTTTTCATAGACGAATTTTAGGATCATTTTTCTTGTCCAAATGGCTAATCTCAGATGATTTTTAAAGCGTCTTTCTGTTTTGTAAATTACTTTTCATAGACGAATTTTAGAATCATTTTTCTTGTACAAATGGCTAATCTCAGACTATATTTAAAGCTTCTTTCTGTTTTGTGAATTACTTTTCATAGACGAATTTTATCATCATTATTCTTGTACAAAGGGCTAATCTCAGACGATTTTTAAAGCTTCTTTCTGTTTTGTAAATTACTTTTCATAGACGAATTTTAGGATCATTTTTCTTGTCCAAATGGCTAATCTCAGATGATTTTTAAAGCGTCTTTCTGTTTTGTAAATTTACTTTTCATAGACGAATTTTAGGATCATTTTTCTTGTCCAAATGGCTAATCTCAGATGATTTTTAAAGCGTCTTTCTGTTTTGTAAATTACTTTTCATAGACGAATTTTAGAATCATTTTTCTTGTACAAATGGCTAATCTCAGACTATATTTAAATCTTCTTTCTGTTTTGTGAATTACTTTTCATAGACGAATTTTATCATCATTATTCTTGTACAAAGGGCTAATCTCAGACGATTTTTAAAGCTTCTTTCTGTTTTGTAAATTACTTTTCATAGACGAATTTTAGGATCATTTTTCTTGTCCAAATGGCTTATCTCAGATGATTTTTAAAGCGTCTTTCTGTTTTGTAAATTACTTTTCATAGACGAATTTTAGAATCATTTTTCTTGTACAAATAGCTAATCTCAGACGATTTTTAAAGCTTCTTTCTGTTTTGTAAATTGCTTTTCATAGACGAATTTTAGGATCATTTTTCTTGTACAAATGGCTAATCTCAGACTATATTTAAAGCTTCTTTCTGTTTTGTGAATTACTTTTCATAGACGAATTTTATTATCATTATTCTTGTACAAAGGGCTAATCTCAGACGATTTTTAAAGCTTCTTTCTGTTTTGTAAATTACTTTTCATAGACGAATTTTAGGATCATTTTTCTTGTCCAAATGGCTTATCTCAGATGATTTTTAAAGCGTCTTTCTGTTTTGTAAATTACTTTTCATAGACGAATTTTAGAATCATTTTTCTTGTACAAATTGCTAATCTCAGACGATTTTTAAAGCTTCTTTCTGTTTTGTAAATTGCTTTTCATAGACGAATTTTAGGATCATTTTTCTTGTACAAATGGCTAATCTCAGACTATATTTAAAGCTTCTTTCTGTTTTGTGAATTACTTTTCATAGACGAATTTTATCATCATTATTCTTGTACAAAGGGCTAATCTCAGACGATTTTTAAAGCTTCTTTCTGTTTTGTAAATTACTTTTCATAGACGAATTTTAGGATCATTTTTCTTGTACAAATGGATAATCTCAGACGATTTTTAAAACTTCTTACTGTTTTGTAAATTTTCTTTTCATAGACGATTTTTTCAGCTTCTTCTTTCTGTAAATGATTTATTATTTTTTTTTTTTTTTTGCCACAAACTAGTTTTTAAGTTTCATGACTAAACACAGCCGGTTGTTAAGTCTCAATTGTTTTTTAAGAATAAATAGCGACATTCGCGAACTGTTAGCTTGCTCTTTCAAGTCTTCAAATATTCATACTTTTTTACCGTCATTTACTTTCTGCATTAAATAAACTATTAAAAAATCCTAAAACTTGTGTAAGGTATTTACTGAAAAGTAAAACTTTTCATATTGCACTGTGAAATTGAAAGTTGAAACTCCTAATATGAAGAGGCGTGCTTGTTTCATGTGCAGCAAAATATCGAAAACAATGTTGAAGGAAACTGCAGACTCGCGTAGAAGGAGAAATAACTAGAAATTTGCGTTCTTTGATTCCTAACAAATATTTAAAACTTCTATTCAAATTTTTAATTACAAGGCCTAATAAAACATGTATAAAATCTTTCGAAAAAGGCAACATATTTTTAACAGTTTTTATCAAAATGTCTACTTTTTCCTAATACATTTACTTTTGAAGTTTAGCATTCGAAAATAATAAAAAAATATTTTTTAAAATGTATAAAATAAAGCATGTTTTTTAAAAAGCCAATAAAAAGATCTTTTAAGCTTTTCAAAAGATTTTCCAGTCGTTTTATTAGGGTCTTTTTAATTAGCTGTAAGGGCAATATTTTTACATACCTGTTACCGTAGTATTTACGCAAGTATGCAGATCCTATTTTATTTACGTGTGAAATACTTGCAACCAACTAAAACTTGCGAAGATTGAGAAAGTTATAATGTAACAAAAAAAAAAAAAAAAAAAAAACAATGAAAGGGCAATTTAAATCTGTAGCAATTTAAACACTTACATTAGAAAGTTTACATTGAAATATAAAAATTTCAATGAGAAATATGTAGCAATAACTATTTTTCAAGAAATGTTGCTCTTCTTTTTTTTAAATATATATATATATATATATATATAGAATCTAAATATTTTATTTAAACTTTA
Organism: Octonoba sinensis; assembly: GCA_038502835.1. NCBI lineage: Eukaryota > Metazoa > Arthropoda > Arachnida > Araneae > Uloboridae > Octonoba > Octonoba sinensis. The sequence continues at coordinate 19,671,333 of CM076601.1, read as the reverse complement.
GCCAGAAAACAGAAATCATCAGTAGAGAATTGAACTTTGTGGTTTTCCAATTTTTATCTATCAAGTATGTTTGATGTTCATTGATTTGTTAAGAAATACATACTTAAAATTCAGTAATTATTAAAGAAATAAATAAAATTTACAACCAGAACAATTTTGAGATAGTATGGATCTACAAGGGCTTTATATAAATAAATCGTTCTTCAAAGTGACTACAAAAGGAAAAAAGGAAAACTCGTGGTTCAAATCATATCAAACCATTTAATATTTTGGGGGAAGTCATAGAATTTTATTATAAGAAAAAAGAAAAAGAAAGGAAAAGAAAGAATACCCTCTACCAGATGAGACTGTCGTTGCATGTCATATTGTTTAATGGAATACATCAACAGATAATATGGATGAAAATACATAAAAGCATCGCTTTAAAACCTTTTCAATCACTTTTAATTGCCCTCAACATTTTTAAACGTTTTTAAAGTCAATGTATGTTGACAACGGAAACACTTTTGGTGAAACTGAAATATAAGAACAACTGTTAACTTCCGGATATGTCAATCTTTTTGTTTTTGTTTCTTTTTTCATGAAATATAACTATGTTGTTTGCTAGGTAATTAGTGCTTAGGAATCATTCATAAATGATTCACGCTTCGAGGGGGAGCTGGGGTGCTGGAAATTGTGACAAAGTGTGACAAGGGGAGGGGAGGGAATAACAAGAAGTGTGACATCATGCTTATACATCATAGCGTTGTTGTTGTTGACGTGTCCTCGCGCATGGCGAGGAAGAATGGTTACGCTGCTCCTGAGTTTAACGGGGCCCTTATAGGCAGGAGTCCGATTTTCGGCCCTTTGAAAAGTCTCTTCATTTTTTGAAAAAACTCCCAGATGAGAGATCATCACCTGGGATTGGCACCTACAGAGGTATCGTAGAGGTATCGTCACCACGACCTATTTAACGTGCACCAGCTCCTTGTAGCGTACACGGCCCTACATGAACCAGCCGCGAGAGGTTGTCACCCTCCCTAACACTGCTCAAGTCGATGTTGCTTCACTTTAGGTGTTCTGCGGGAACCGATCTTCTACCGACTCCTCCACTGCGGGACACATCATAGCGTGACTCGTGACAAAGGGGGAGGGGTATGTTGAAGTGTGACATTTTGTGACAAAGCGGGGAAATGGTCAAATATATGGGTAAAAAGCGTGATATCATTTAGGAATGGTCCCTTACGGCTTGAAATATGATCGCTTTATTTATGTTCAATTTTCAATCTACTGATCGCTTTATTTATGTTCAATTTTCAATCTACTGATCGCTTTATTTATGTTCAATTTTCAATCTACTGATCACTTTATTTATGTTCAATTTTCAATCTACTGATTGCATTGTTTATTCTTACTTTTAAGCTCATTTGATTTCTTTTCTTTTTAATTTTGAGTTGGCCAGTGAAGGGTAGTATTGGTCAAATTTCACTTTTCGGGAAAAAGTGACCATCACTGCTGAATTCAGCGCCCTCAACTTAGGAAGACAGCACATTTTCATATGTTTCAGCGTGCCTCTAAACTGGATGCTGCCCTAATTAGTTGATGGTGACACCTGCTGCATCCTTTGCCACAACACTTTATGCCATCCACCCCGTGTCGCTCGTCCTCGCATAACGGCACCGGGATGACTGAACACAAAATTGTCTCGTATCCAAACGATAATATATTATCGTGCAAGTATCTCATTTACTTCCCGGCAGAGGACTTCAAATTGGATGATCTCCCTCACCTGGGCGCAACCATCAGAGACCGAAAAGACTCAAAAATACACGTTTCCCTTCCCAGCCAGACGAAGAGATGAATTAACTTTCCCTAAGAGCGGACGATTTTGAGCAGCAAAGAAACAATTCATCACTCCTCGAGCTGCGGTTGGTGCTGCCAATCTCGGTCCGCGTAAAATATCTCGAGTGTGGTTGTCGCAACGACAGAATTATCTCTCGGCTTGTCTGCGGCGTCGGACATTTGGAAAAAGAGCGGAATCCATTAATTACGGGGCTCGCGTGTCGTTTAGATATCATCGGGTGCTATTTAAATGTCGTTTAATATTGTGTGACTGGCGGGGAGAGTGACTTCTTCTTCGGCTTCTGCTGCTCTTCTTCGTCTTTTATGCATGCATGTCCGCGAGATAACTCTAATAAGACTTTCATTTGATCAAAACTCTGCTTCGAGAAACGGCTCCGCTGAGCTGGTTCGCAATTAGATTTTGGTTCAAATTGTAATTTAACCTTTCGCAAAGAAATTTAAAAATGGTAATTTATCTGCAATCAACATTTGGTGGTAAGTTGAACCACTATAATGGCGTAGTTTCACCATGAATGTGAAACTAGGAGCCTTTATAATGGTTCAACTTTAGTACCAAATGTTGGTTGCAGCTCAATTTCCTTCTTTTTTCATCTTTTTTTTTTTTTTTTGGTGAAAGGTTGAAATAGATTTTTTTAACAATAAATAGCGACATATCTCTTCAAAAATTACAAGTACAGCTTAGATTTATTTTACGTCTAAAATAGTAATCTAATTTGGCTAAAAAAGCATAAAAGAATTTCTTCATTCAAGAAGGTTTTTTTTTTTTGAAATCCTCAGTTGAATATGGATATGGATATTGGGAGTGTATGTGTGTTTACGTATGTCTGTTTCGGTACCATTTAAAAATGAACTGTTAAAAATCGTGCTCCCACATTTTCGGTACTTCTGCAAAAGATGCCAGTGAGTATAGTAAACAAAAAATAATTGAAGGGGGTCCACTGGAAAAACGACCTAAGTCGCATACTACTTTTTGAACTTTGCTTTATGTTTTATTATAAATTATGTATTATAAATATATATATTATAAATTTGAATTTGGATGCTACAGAAAAATAGGCTCGTATAGCTAAAATTAACATTTAAGTAATAAAATAATTGAATAAAACATAAAGCAAATTTCATAAAGTGGTATGTGACTTAGGTTGTTTTTCCAGTGGACCCTTCAGTTGTTCTCTAAACCATTAAATTGAAAAAATAACAGAAAAACAAACAAAAAAACCTAAGATTTTACTATATTTTGGTGCTAACTTGCGTATGTTGTAACCTAATTTAGTAAAATTAAGCATAATTTTTTATAGTAAGCAACTGTTTTTTGGTGCATTTCGGAATTTATTTGCACTTTTTCGGTGCTACATGCAGCTAATTTTTTTTTACGATGTATATTTGTTCTTCAAATTTGTTTTCAATGAGTAATCAGCGCAAAAATGATAGCTCACATTTTGAGCACAAATATTTGAAAGTGTTTACGAGAATGATGTTAGAGCAATGGTCTCCTCCTGACATGAATATTAACTATATTTGTAATAATATTTGTATTCTAATAGTAATCAGTTTGTTTAAAGCTATACTTGTTATTCAGAAACAAACGTTATATTCAAAAGTTCAGTCTAGAAATTTTTTTTTTTTTTTTTATCAAACGCAGTCATGAAAGCAAATTTCTTCCAAAATATGCTCTCATGTTTAAATGCATACAAAGACAGAAGCGTTTCGAAGTCGAACCATTTAAAGTTTCCACAAGAAAAAACCGCGAACACTTTCGCCGGTCTGAAGCAATCACCAATGATTCGTGAGGGTTAGGAATTGGCGGGGCGAAAGCAAAAACCGCCAACAGAGCGAATTTTTCTTCATTTTACTTGGAAATAGAACGACACAAGACCTTTTGAACATAATACAGAATCACACGGAAAATTCTGAAACTTGTGCGGTGTGGTTAAAAATAAAATAAGTTGTGGAACATTGAGACTAAATGTTTCTGAAAGATTTTACGGAGTTCGTAGTTGTAAGTAACCAAAGTTCATTTAATGATATGGGAATATTTCTTACATTGAAATGAGCAACAGTAAATCAGCTGCAAAAATATGCTGATAAATATCTATTAACACCAGGTTTGTAAATATGGAACTGGAATTTGCTTCAGGCCCGTAGCCAGAGGGGGGCCAGGTCGGGCAATGCCCGACCTGGAAAATGTTTTGCCCGTCCTAGCGTGATTAATTGGACCCTAATAATCTATGGTATTTCTGTTTTTAACTTTTTGATTTGTTTAAACGCAAAGTCATATCGAAAAAATCCTGTTCCCATGCACCTTTATCCTTAATTCAAATTTTAGAAAAAATAAAAACATGAACTTTTTCCTTTATTCAGCTCATTTTTTTCCCTGTTTTCAATCTAAACCAGGCACTAATGAAAGGATCATGGGCAGTCCAGTTTTTTACTGTAACATCCCGATACATGTTTTATGCTTCAATATCTTACTTTGAATGATTGTTCACATTAAAATTATCTTTAAAAAATGTTCCCTTTTTTATGTTATTTCATATATTTTATTAATTTACAAAAAACATTCTTAGAATAAGCTTTAAAAATTTAATTCTTCTTTTTGTAAGTTTTAATAAGTATTTCTTTTAAGATCAAATAATTTCAGTATTGAATTAAATTAGTATTAGTTTCATTAATTAATTGTATAATTAATCAATTAATAAATTAAATAATTGCATTAATTATTAAATAAATTATTAATTTAAATTTTAAGAAAACACCCAAAATGGAGCATAAAATTCTAACATGTTAGGAAAATATTGAAAAACTAGTCTGCACCTCCTGTCCAAAAGTTTGCCCCCCCTGGAGTCAGAGTCTGGCTACAGGCCTGATTTGCTTATGGATAGCTGAATATGTCTGTCTAGTCTCCATCAAACTGTTCAGATTTTACTTTTGAAGTAATAATTGCACAGTGGTAATAGGAAAAGTTTTTCTACAACATGAAAAAAACACAATTACAAACATAGGAACAATGAAGTTATTACTGTACCTACTCAAAACATTCTATAGCTAGTTTTTTAAATTTAACTTCATGTTGCCAACCAAAAATAGCATCATTTAATAAATATTTCTTAGCACGAACAGCGTAATTGGCACCATTTTCTTGCTTTGACAAGTGATTAAGATTTCTGATTCTCAACAGCGTGGACCAAAACAGGCAAAAAGAAATATTTTCAATTCGTAATACCGCGAGAAAGTTTGGAATAGGAGACCTAAATAACGGTTTTAAAAAGTGAAAAAATCGTGTTTATCTTCCGGTTGCCGTATGAATCTTAAAATTTGTCAGCATTTTTAACAATTCACTTTTTTTCAACTGCCCTCCTATTTTATGTAATAGCTGAAACCTTTAGAGTTAGATCTACAGAAAAATTACGTTTAAATTAAAAAAGTTATGGATTAAAATAACGTTAATTAACGATTTTAATCCATAACCGTCTTTCAGTGTGTAATTTCTCCGCATTCAATGAAATTTTGAAGGAAAAAAAAGATTGAATAAAGGTCGAAGCAGAAAAAAAAAAGCTTCGTTATTTTTCTTTTCTTTATAGAATAAAAGTCAAAATATTAGAGTAAAAATACCTTAACCATTAGAAATACAGGGTGTCCGAGAATGCGAGAATTACCTATACAACTTCAGAACGTTATATTTAAAAAAGTTGATGAGATATTTACATGCGGTTTGTTGCATTCAATGTAGAAACATTTGAAGTTTTTCTCTTCAGTACACCTCTATGTGGGCACCATGTGTGATACGAATCACTTGCAGACGGAAATCAATTTCAGCCCATCTGCGCTGCAGCAAATCGTCAGTCACTGTCTCAAAAGCAGCAAGGATACGCTGCTTTAGCTCTGCCCCCAAGCAGTTCCTCTAACATCACTAAATAATCTCGAAATTACATTGTTGGGAAGATTCAAAAAAGTTTCATGGGGAGAGCCCTCGAACCCCTGCCTCTAGTAACGTTGCCAAAGATAAACTGAAACTCCATTTTTAAGACTGCAGTTTCGAAAGTTTTGTTAGGGGAGAACTTCTGAAACGCCTTCTTCTAACGTTCCCAAAGAGCCTAAAACTGCTTTCTCAGGAGTTAAATTGCAAAAAAAAAAAAAAAAAAAATTCAATAATAATTTTCTGAATAGAAAAAACTTTAAGTGTTTCTACATTGAATGCAACAAACCGCATGTAAATATCTCATTAACTTCCTTAAATATAACGTTCTGAATTGTATAGATAATTCTCGGACACCCTATATTTATAAACATTTTTTAAAATGATATTTCTTTAATTGTCTGCGAACTTCAATGAGTTGTATACTTCAAGAGTTGAATATTTTCGTCTTTGAAACTTTGATTCTTTACCACAAGGCAAGAAATTTCTTCTAACACCTCATCAATCAGTTTGACGAAGATAATTAAACATCTTCTATCTCTTGATTTGCCCTAACGACTTGAGTCTTCCTTTTCCCTCAACTATCTAATTCCTATTCTCGATATCTCCATCAGCCCTCGGCTAATTCGAAGAACAAAAATCGGAACACGAAACCTCCAAATCGCTGCGATCCCATTGCCGAGCGTCGGCACCACTTGTTTCAACCAGAGTCATTACACCCCACAGACATTACACTGCGGCCCACCCCCCCATTCGATATATAATTAAAGCAACCGTTTCCAATTCATTAGCTATCACTCCCCCTCCTAACACTTACCGGGAATTCTCGTTCATTAGACGTCGAAAGAGGCGCAGGAGGGTGAGGAGGAAAAGGAGTTAATTGTGGTTTTGTCGGAAACGAACCGCGAGACAAATCGTTGCTCTCTTCCTGAGGGGTGTCTGAGGAACGATTACGGGTCACACAGAAAAGGTGGTTTTCGTCACACACCAAATCCACTAATGATGGAAAGTAGAACAGCTTCTGTAGTGCTGCCATCCTTTTGCTGCACATCCTCATCAATGTGTGATTTGCTCTGTTAAATGTATGTTTCTTAATTTTCTGTCATCACAGAAATCTCGACACAAACTGTGGACATCGTTCCCTATACATAATTTGTGGTTTTATTTGATTAAGTTTCTACCTCCTAAATAAAGTAAAACGTTCTTAAACATTAAGAGAGAGACATTAACTTTATTCAAAATGGATAAAAGCCCCTTCACTCTTAGAAATAGATGTCTCACTTTCGAGGATTCTTCAATCGTCATCTTCAAGACAAATTTCGTAGTTTACAGCGATTCTTTCCTCGCACGATCACGTGACTTTTAATTAACAAATTCGTCGATTAATAGTTTAACAATTGGGTCGTTCATTTTAATATTTGGTCAATTTAGCGAAAGGTTTACTCGGGGCCTTTTTCACGAAGCCATTTCGTCAAATACGACGAAAGTATCGCGAGATTTGAGCATGCGTTTCTAAGAGTGCTTATAGGACTCAAATATAACGTTAAACATTGCAGACCGGTTTCAAGGGCGATCATCCCCCTTCGTCAGTACCGAGAGTAGAAATTAAATGGAATTAATTAATTTTTTGGAAGCTTACCATATTCATAAAAGCTGAAATAATATTTGTAATGAGTCTCTTGCTGTCCCTTCTATTTCTTCTATTTTGTTAAACGGTTTCGAATTTACATTTTTCAATACCTACCCGGACAATCATGTTTTAGCAAATGCTGAGACCTGATTGGTGTCGGATTCAAGTCTTATGTATTTAAAGTTCTTGTCTACACTAGCATTTCATTTCTACTCTCGGTACTGACGAAGGGGTCTGATTGCCCTTGAAACAGGACTGCCTTTTCTAGCCTTTTATTTGCGCCCTTTAACGGGGCTTTTGCCATTTTGAATACTTAAATAGAACCAAGGACATTCAAGAGGGGGCACGTGGAGTCTGTGTCTGCAGAAACATTTTTGGTCTCATGGATGCAACACTGGTTGTGAAAACCGCAGACGAAAGTTAAATCAGACTGGGTATTAAGGTTACTTTTTAGGCTTGAAAGTGTTTCTGACCACAATCACGAAAGTTTTTGGCAAGCTGAACACTGCCTAGTTTTCCTCCTAGGGGTTCTTTAACAGTAGTATTTCTCACAACGTTTAACCCGAGATAATGTAATTTCATCGTAATAGCTCTAAATCCCCTGATTTCCTGACAACTTCCTCTTTCATCCACTCGCAGCAGCTTTTTTATTTCGCGCGCTTACTTTTGTTAGGCGTGTGTCTCACAACACACCTAACAGGTATAGATAATATAGTAAGTTATGGATGGTCACTCCCAGAACGCAATGAAGATCCCGTGACGTCTCGTAGGGGTTAGGGCGCTTCACACCGACAATAAGATTTTCACTTTTTGTGTTCAGACTTGTGTTATACATGACATGCATGATGGTGCTAAACGTAAAGGATTCTAAGAGGTAGTGAATGGATTAAAAATTAACGGTACAGACTAAGAACTCGTTCATGGTTCAAACTAGTCTCCGCTCATTTTTACACTTGAACTTTATTATGGGCTCATCTTCAGTATTTGGATAGCGGCTGCCCAGTTGTGGCTCAATTTAATTTGATTCACAACATGAAACATTGTTTTGGTAATGTCAATATATCTAGCACGTCAGCTGATCATAGATTCTAAGCAGTTTAGTGAGACCTGTATAATTTAGGTAACTTTTGTAAATTGAGTTTTTCACTTACTCATTCTCCTCCAAGGATGAATAAAAAGTTGCATTATGTAGTACATAATGACAGTTGAATTATGGTAAACAATAACTTTGATGTTTTCACACACGTTTAAAAATTAGCAAACATTAGCTTGGCCACTTTGCCTAATAACGTTGGGGGGCATGTATATTCTGAACGGAAACAGAATAAATGATTAACTCAACATGGAGTTTGTAAAAATTGTAAATTGTATTATTTTATCTAAGGTAAGGAAATTCCCCGAAACTTTGTGCTTGCTCTATCAGAGGTTTAGTGTGAAATTAATAGTGTTGAAATCAAAACTGTTTCTGTACCTGAACATCTCTTACTTTTAGTAAAACATGCTGCGGCACCAGAATTAGCTCGTGCTAAGTTATCATACGTTTCGTAACCGAACAGCAATTCGTTTATTTCTTGTGCGGAAACAATACAGCTGACTATACCAGCGTGAGGTTTAGAAAATTTGGGGCAACAATGTCAAACATTCTTCGCGACAAACTTAAGTTACACATGACGTTTTTTTGTGTTTCCAAATGGGGAAGAATGAATTCATTTGAAAGAAGAAACAGCTGCCGTTTTTTAAAATCACATTTTTGGAGAGAGGAGGCATCATGATTTACTTTTCCTCCTGACATCCTGTTATCTGTTTATCGGAGGACGGATGGTTTCCCGTATATATAGATCCGCGCGCGAAAAAACGCGCGTCCTCCGCACTGATGTTTACCGTGAAGGAGTCCCTTGTTGTTGTGTATGTGAGGGACTAAATAAAGGCCTGGGCTCTCCATCTTTTGTCTCCGGTGGGCATGTCTCATTAGCCATCGGGAAACCCAATAACGAGCCGCGAGTCAAATCCGACAGCCATGATTTAGGGGACAGAAAGAGGGTACACTTTGGTGCAGAAACATTGTAGTGAGGAGGCCCATTCTTCGCCAATCCATCAAGTACGGAGGAAAAAGTTGGCAGACACCAAGCCGCGCCGCCTGCGGATCGACTTACTTGCACGAGCATCGAGAGTGCCCCCCCCCCCCCACCCCCCGTCCCATCTTTTTCTCTCTGACTTGCGTGTCAATAACCCTCTTCCTCGGTGGAAGGGGTTCCAGGGTTGTAGAAGTCCGTTATCTGGATTCGGTATCTGCTAAGTTATGGCACTTTGATGAGATCCCTCCCAGGCTAACGATACGATAGGTCATTATTGATTAAGACGGATCAGGCTTTTAATTGCCGGAGATCGAAATGACGCAGAGCGACGAGGCTGTGTTAACTCCTGTGCCCGGAAATAGACGGATTCGAGGCACACCTGGGGGATGGTTCCGATTCCAGACCGAGATGATTTGTTCGGTATGAGAGTAATTCACATTTTGCCTGGAACAAAAGATGGAATTCTTTAACCCAGAGCTACAACTACGATTCAAAGTCGTTAGGAGTACAAGAAGATTTTGGTTAATACCACTAAGCTGTATGGCTAACTTCTAGATCTCCGTGTTCGAGATGAATAACAACTTAAAGAGATTTGCTCTCCGCGAAGAAGAACGATCGAAATCCATTTTTGCTAAATTGAGTTTTTACTGCATGCAGATATCTTTATATAAGGTAAAGTGCCTTAAAGCTGACACCCAAAAAACAGTTTCTAGAGCTGACACCCTCAAATGAAAAAGACATTTAAAATATTAACCAATTTGAAGAGATTTAAGAAGTGATACCATTCAAAAAGAAAGAAAATCTCATTTTAAATTACTCTAGAGAAAGGGAAATACTTTAAATGTATTTTCATTTGAGGGTGTCAACTTTAGGAACCGTTTTTAGGTGTCGGCTTTAGGGTATATTACCTTCTACAGAATGCATTTCCGAAATTATTTAGATAAGAAACGTGCAGACGACGATTAGGTAAGATATATGCAGACGTATATTAACCGACGACGTTTCTGACGAGCAAAAATGATCAAAATCTAGAAGTTGAAACTCTAACAAAGTAATCCTGAGAATTTAGAGATTGCTGATTATTCAATTTTGTAACAAATTCATTCGCAGTTCAAATATTAAGAACGAAAAAAGTAACAAAACATTGAATGTTCCTGATTAAACTCCTCTGCTATGCTTTGTTTGAGAAACAGTCACATGACTTCTCCACTGTGTGTAGCACATGATTTCACCATAATTACTTTTCAATTAAGAAGAATAATACGTTCATTTCAATATTTCTTTAGGGAGCAAGCACGATATATCTTGAGTCTCTCGAGGATCCCCATCTGTAGTACACGGGATACAGGCTTGAAGTGTTTGCTTGAAAATAAAAGGACCTTTATTGTGTTGTGCAATCGGAACTTTGGCAGGGTATACTTCCCTCTACTCACTCTTTTGCGTAGATTTGACAGATGTGGGCCTTCGCGCTTAATGTGTCCCTTTCTTCTCTTTACGCACTGTTCAACACATCCTTTGTGATGTCGTATTCTAAGTTCCAAAGCACATCTCAGAGTACTGTCGCCGGTTCAAGTCGGGCATATGGAATAAGTATATGTGGTGTTAGGGTGCTTTTACACAAAAGACGACAAAAAAAAAAAAAAAAAAAAAAAACATGTATTTTCTCATTTGCGCATATTTTGCTTTGAAAAATATGTTCTGCGCTTGCGCAGATCAAAATAGGCGTTTTTCTTTTAACTTTGCCGATTTTGGTTTTTGGTGTGAAAGCCCCCTTACGGTGCATCAGTTCAAACTTTAGCACTAGAGCAGTGTGCTGCGGGTTGATTGTTTTGTTGTATATTGCAAATTGGGATCTTAGTTGTTGTCTTCGATTTTTTTTTCAAATTATCTATATATAAATAGGTAAAGATAAATCAGTTCGGAACCGTTTTCTCCTCGCTTTTGCAAATGATTTTCCTGCTTTTTTTTGTTTAGTAGCTATTGACGAGTTTTAGTGATATCAAAAAATTTTGGAAACTGTTTATTATTAGTTCATTATTCCCCCTTTTCTGTTGTTAGGCAAGCCTCATTTATAATTGTAATGTTACATTTTTATAAATAGCCGATGGCAACATGTCTTCGTTGAGTAGATTATTAAGTAATAAATATAAAACCCATCGTTAAAAAGAGTCCGTTTGCCCGTGAGCAGTCATATTAAAAGCAATTATAATAAGAGTTTGAGTGAGACTTTCTGAAACAATGGAATGAAAAGTGAGAATACTGTATGGAAGCAAAAATTTAAATTCAACTGCCACTCCACTTAGTACGAAATCGGCAAAAGTACAAGCGGCTACATGTATGAACGCCTTTGGCCCTTCGGGCAACAATGATTTACAATACGTTTGCTTTAAGTGAGGATGATCAAAATAAATTCGAAGTTATAATCACCAAATTTGATGAATAATCTGTACTAATATTATAAAGCTGAAGAGTTTGTTTGCTTGAACGCGATAATCTCAGGAACTACTGGTCCGATTTGAAAAATTCTTTCAGTGTTAGATAGCCCATTTATCGAGGAAGGCTATAGGCTATATATCATCATGCTAAGACCAATAGGAGCCGAGCACCGAAAATTGCATAAAATAGTCCTTTACACCGGACGAAATTGTCGCATCCTTTCGAGCTTGATACCATTTAAAAGTGCGTAAAAAACTACTTCAGGAAGAGTTTTTCGCTACGTGCTAAAATTCGAAGCCTCTAAATTAACTAGAAAAGAAGTTATAAGCGTTTTTCTCTGTAATTTGAAATTATTTTTTCATGGAAATTAATTTTATTCGACATAGATGATGACCGTTTTATTTTATTTGCATTGTTGCATCGTTTCAACAATTGCTTCAGTTGCCGTGTGAACAAGCAAATCAATGCCGTTGGCATTGCTAAACAAATAAAATATAATAATAATCAACGTTTCTAGCATTTTAATGAGGCACCGCTCTATTTTTAAAATATAATTTAAGATAGACCGTGCAACGCCGGGCGTCGCAGCTAGTACTCATATAATTATATAAATAGCATCATGTTTTCAATGGTAAATTTAATTAGTACGATCGAATTTTTACCGTTGGCCGGACTCTAGTTGAAGAAAATTGGCATAGCATGGTGCTGCTGCTAAGTTTTTCAGTAGCGATTTTCATTGCTGACAATTCACATAACTTTACATTTTTTCTTAGCTTCATATTTGCATTTTTTAACAGGTCATTCTAAAGAAACATTGTTATTAGTTAACGAATTTCTTAAAAAGGAAATTTTAAAGTAATTTTATGCAATGATTTTTTTTATAAATGGTCACATGTAATAACTTTTCTTCACGTGCTTACTTTCTCATATAAATGCATATTTGAGGCAGTGAGAAGTAAGGGGATGTAAGTGATCAAAATACCGATTCTGAGTAAAACGTGTTCATAGTTTGGATCTTATGCGACTTTTGTTGTTACTTTTTTCTAAGCCACTTTGGCGTGGAGCAACTGTTAGAGCTATTACAAATATATCTTGCCCCAATATAGAACTCTACCACTTGCATTAGTTATCTCAAACTTTTCAATTTTGTCATACACCCTTTTGCTTCTAAGTGCCTCATTTAGAAGAAATTTCGAATGTAATGTATTTTGTAGATCATTGACGCATGGAGTACTTTCAAATTTTAAAAAATCTTTAAAATTTCGTTTTCTGTAAATTTGAATTAAAGTATATTTTATTATAGAACATTTCATTAATTCATATTTCATTATACAAATTAGTTTTTCCATGGTCCATACATCACCAACAATTAATAAACACAGATATTCAAATAGACACAAAATAAATTACTTCATCAATTTTTCTTAAACGAAGCAATTAATCGTCTTCATCAATAGCAACGATAAATTAAGCTCACTATATTAATGTCAGTTTTTTTCTAAAATATTTCTCTCATTAACAAATCAATTAACTCCGCGGATTTTTTTCTCTTCTTTTCTGAAGTTAAAAAATGTTAAACATTTCTGCATTGGAAACTCTGCCACATTAAATAGCACTCTGTGAAGGGGGCGGGAATTGAGCGCCAAATGATTTAAATACCGCCAAGAATCATCAAACATATCTGAGGGCAATCTAGCGCGAAAAGCTGAGGTGTTTGTTGTCGCCATTAAAAAGTATTTAAGACGTCGTTAATGTTAATGTCTTTAGCTTTCAATCCTCAGTTTTTAAAATATCTTAAGAATCCTTTTGGAGAAGATTTTCAATTTTCTTCAGAAAATAGTAAACAATAGCGAAACGTATGGAATGAACGCAATGATCGTAAACAGTAAATAATTTACCTTAATGCTGAAATAATAATAATAATAAAAAAAATCCTGCTTCCAAAAATTCATTTTTTTTTCTTTAACTTTTGTCATAACTTTATTTGCTAAACAGTGGAGCAAACCAGACAACAACAACTCTTAGTGGTGAATTCACAACGATATTACACATCAGAAAGGGTTTTCTTCCGTTTAGAACGGGGAGGGGTGGCGATGGTTAAAGTTTTTTTCGCCAAATCAATTCGCCTTATGAGTAGACTTTGTTTTGGCGTAGATTATTTGAACATCGCCAACGGTCACCCAAAAAGTTATACTAGTTTTATTTGGCGGAAAAATAAACATTACGAATCCCCACCGAAACGGAAAAACAGCTCAGAAACAAAACAAACAATAATAGCAAGAAACTGATACTGTACTTAGATATCAAACTAATAGGGAGGATTTGTCTGTTCCAAATGAACAGACATCAAATTATGCTTCTTTGTGTTAAAGTACTTTTTATAAAGCAATTTTTACTGGTGGAACCAAAAATTCCCGTTAAATAAGCGGTTGGTATCCCTAAAGTTACTTACTCTGACCAGAGAAATCTACGACGCATTTTTCGTCACTGTTGCTATTGGTATGAATTCAGCCTAACTTGCACATTTGTGCACTTACACTAGTCTAACTTTCACTTCCACTTGCCTTGAACATTTTTCAAACAACAAAGTATGAGAAGCAAAGCAAATTTTTACAGTCAACTTAACGTTACGATTTCTTAAATTACCAACTGTATTGAGCACACGTGCTTTGAAATGATTGTTATTGAAACAGTTCGACTTCAAGTGACTGCTAGCATTATGCATTGCTGTTCTATTTCTCAAAAGTTTTAAAATACATTTCTAAGAATACATAAATACATTATGCATATATCCTGCTTAATAATTTACCCAAAACAACTTTTGATACACATTTTCACCGCTTGGCATTGAAATGGTTAAAAATATCTGTATTTAAGTATTTTTTATTTATTATTCTTTTAGGAATTATTTTTAAGAACTCAGAAAAAAAAGGCTTTGCCGATTCAAAAGTAAATGAATAAAATTGTTATAAAGAGACTGCTTTTCATTTTATCGAAACAATTTCACATGCAAGACGATACACCATATACGTTAACAACATTCGTCATGCCGACAAGCAAAGAGAAAGAAAAGTCTCAACCCCTTAAAGTCTAAAAATAAATTGCAAGGAGGATTTCTGCTCTAAAATTATTCTTTTCAAAGTGTTATTTACCTCAAAATGGGGGAAGCATCAACCTTTCTTCATATTCTGGATAATCATTCTCTCGTGTGCTCCTTTTCTTCTTTTTGTTCATCTTATTTCTACGAGAACCCAGCTTGTAAGGAAGTTGTAAAAAAGAGTAAGGGACTGTTCATCAATGATGTCACGCTTTTCTCCCATATATTTGACCCCCTCCCCCCTTCGTCACACTATGTCACAATTTCACAAACCCCCTCCCCCCTCGAAGCGTGACATCATTTATGAATGATCCCTAACATTCTTTCTTGATTTAATAAAAGAGCTATAAAAGGGAGTTTTAAAAATATCTCATTAATATGCAATAGCTTATGTATATATATATATATACAGTAAAACCTGTAAAGTTGACCATCTCTGAAAGCTGACTACCTGTCTATATTGACCCACTTATATTCGCCAAATTTGGGTGGGAGTATTATGGAAAACTCATTGTAATTTGATCGCCGAATTATTACTACAGTTATTGGTTTATCTATTTTTGCAAAGATTAAAAAAAACTAAAATATCTTCTTCAGGACAGTTTTTATGCTATAATGTTGGACCAGTATTTTTATGAAACACCAATATAAAGTTTGCCTACACCTATTTCTAAGTTAACCATATGGGAAAGCGACTATGAGCACTCTTTTATTTTTTAAGTAAGTTTCTTTTCTTTTCTGTTTTTTTTTTTTTTTTTTGAATATCCGATGTAGAAATTTTAAAAAGTTATGTATTTTCAGGAAATATTTACCATCATATAAGTAACTTAAATAATTAATAAGATATTTATCTTTATTTTAATAAGTGATTCAATTTTGAAGTTGTATAGGATACATATTAAATCATTTGGGTTAAATTTCTCTAATGATACAGTAGTCTCTCGGTAATCCGGCAGATATCGGGCCAGGGTACTGCCGGATTACCGAAAACGCCGGAGTACTGGAATGCACTAAAAGTACGCATATAAATACCTGCACAAATTATTTATTTTAATGTACATAGTGTTGTTTACATTATTCCTTTGAAGTTGAAGGCCTAAAATAGTTGTCTATTTTTGATTGTTTTTTCACTTTAAATGACATTTTCAGCCGTCAAAACATTGTCAGCTGTCTCTATGATGCGTTCATTGAAAACGTCTCTCAGCTGATTTAAGTCACTGTTATCAATGGCTGTTTCATTTATTTTTTTTCTGATATTGCTCCAGAAGGTCCATGTTACGCCACAAGTTTGCCCACGAACAAAAAATCCCTTTTTTAATCACTCACAATAGCTGCGCAGAAACAGATTTTCAACTCTACTACCACGCATTTACTAGCTTCTTATGAAACGTCGGATTACTGGCAGGGCCGGAGCAGTGAAGTGCCGGATTACCGAGAGACTACTGTATTTTAGATGATTGTGAGGGAAAAAGCTGATCATTAGTTTAAAGCAACGTTATTACATGAAGTTATATTTAAATTATCTAGAAATGAATAAATGCATAGTGTGAGAGCTAGCAAACAAAAAAAAAAAATCCCCACCCTCTATAAGATGACCACCTGTCTAAATTGACCATTACCTTTGATAAAAAATACTTCAATTAAGATATATAATTTCATAGTTAACTTATGAAATTTTTACATTTTCCAGAAAGTGGTTACTGTAAATGTATTTCTAATATTTATTTCTGTCATATAATTCCATAAAATTATCACAAATTCAGTACTTGATGATATTAAAAAATTCGTTTTACGTACTTTATTGTATCAATAGCTGGTAATTCGGTATTCGCTAAAACCAAAATCGGTTAATCCATATTTCTCTAAAATTGATTTTTCTAATACAGACCACGCTAATATGAAACTGGTTATTTTCTTTTTAACCTCATTAATAGTAGCCTTACTTACTAGGATTTGGTTGTATTTTTATCTCTGTACTTTACGTGTAAGAATTCTCCCGTTTTCAGTGACAAATAATATTTTGGGTTAGTAAATTGTCTTTTACATTCATCAAATGATGACATTGTTTACTTGAATTTATTTTATTACCAAAAAAAAAAAAAAAAAAAAGGTGAAAACATTTCCCACAAAACTCATAGCCACTATTAGACGTTACTTGGTGGTTACGCGGTAGAACTTCTGTGTGTACACAGAAACGACATTTACAGAGATACTCAAACATTTTCGGGGCAAGAATAAAATACGAACGAAGCGTTGGCACCTTATACTTTAATTTATTGATCTTTAATACATATTTTTGTTTTTTATATTTTTTTGCTACTGTGTACATTTTCGAGTGCTATGTTTTAAATTTAATTCTTAACTCATATATTAATTTCTCTTATGCAACGTCCAAAGTCAGCCCTAATCTAGACATAAGATTTGGTTACGCTTTCTTTCAGCCTATTTTGTTTAAATTAATGTTTGAGTGAATCATATTTTGTATTGAGTAGCAGCACTGATTGAGTTAGATTTCAATCAATCAATAAATGTATAAATATATAAAGAAAAAACATCACTTGAAATTTGAAATTTTGTGTAATCATTTAATCGGCTAATGTGAAAAATGTTTTTTGTGCGAATACACAATGAGTAGTATATGTGTAATATTTTTACGTGTTCTTAAAAAGTTATGAATTAATATTAATTACATTATTAAAATAATATATTTTTAATAATTAAACTTCAAAATGTCTTTTATTTACTTGCAAAATACAGCTATATTGTCAAATAACAGTAATTTAGAATTGTAGATCTCATAAGAGCCAAGGAAATACATGTTGATTCTGAGAAGCCGTTTCAAAAAATGGTTTAAAAAGGGTTAACTGTTTTAATGTTAAGTCAAAAGTTTTGGTGAATTTTTCAAGCCGATGACAAATTGGAATGATTCAGTATTAATTATGGTAAATGACTGTGAACTGTTCCTTCATGGTATTTAAAAGGAAAAATTTGCTGGATTAATTTATTTTGTTCACTGAAGCTTTAAGAGGTTAAATAGATCGTCTGTAGTGACAAAAAATGATGATTTGTATTCATTTTTTTTTTTTGGTTGGATGAAAGATCAATGAGTTACCTACGATTTCTTTATACATAGAGAGAGAGACAGAAAAAGAAAGTACTGAGGAGGGGAGGACGACCACAAACCAGGGAAAATATCTTGTTCCATAGATGAAAAGAACAAATACCTTCAATACGTGAGCAAAATGAACGAAACATTTCGAAAAAATGCAGATAATTAAATTCGAAGAAATTCATTTTAAAAACATAAGGCAACCGATAATGCATTTACAGTTCGAATTCTTAAAGGTTTTACAAGATTAATTGATTAGCGCTACCTTAGCTGTTTTGCACGACGCTACTTATGTGTAAATTTATACACTCGTGCACTTGCATAAGCAATAAGTTGGAGCTGCATTTTTCGAGATAGATTTTAAATTAATTTTATTCTTCTGCGTTCTTTGTATGTTTCTCCCCAATGTTGGGAAGGTTTTCATATCTTCCCACGCTTGCTAATTTTGTAATTACTTTCATAAGCCTTTTTAGTGGCAGTACATATGAAGCGGTTACTTCAGAAACGAAACATGTGTCATTTGAACCTTTTTTCAATTGACAGTAGTTAGGTGTATACTATTTATAGAATCAATTAGGGTGCAAAAAATACATCTGACGTAAAAAATGTTAAAAAAACTATTGTTTCCCCCGCATATATTATTTGAATTTTGTCTTTAAAAATTTTAGTACAAAATTGGTTTTGGGATTTTTCTCCATAACTTAAGTGTCACATGTATCGTTTCGGGAATAACCAATTCATGTACAGTAAAACCTGTAAAGTTGACCACTTTTGTAAGCTGACCACCTGTCTAAGTTGACCACTTTTCTCAGGAACGGAATAAGCCCTATATTATATAATGTAGGGAACCTTTTCTAACTTTAACACCTAAGTTGACCACTTGTATATACTGACCACTTACGTACGCCAAACTTGTGTGGGAAAATTATAAAACACTCTTTGTAAGTTGACCGCCTAATTATTACTATATTTATTTGCTTATTTATTTTTTCAAAGACAAGAAAAACTGAAATAACTTCTCCAGAATATTTTTTATGCTATAATGTTAGATTAGTATTTGTCTGGATGGATGAAACATCAATAGAAGAAACATAACTTACAAAGAAGTTTGCCTAAACTTCTTTGTAAGTTAACCATATGGGAAAACTACTATGAGCACTCTTTTATCCTTTAAATAAGTTTCTTTTTTTCACCTCTATCTGATGTAGCCATTTTGAAAAATTATGTATTTTTTGGGAAATCTTTACCATCAAATAAGTAAGTTACATAATTAATAAGATATTTATCTTTATTTTAGCTAAGTGCTTTACTTTTAAAGTTGTATAGGATGTATTGTAAGTCATTCAGGTTAAATATCTCTAATGATAATTTAATTAATTGAAAAAAAGCTAACTACTATTTTAAAGTGACAATGGTGCTTGAAGCGCTATATTTTAAAGTTACAAATGTATAAATGCATAGCGTAAGAAATGACAAAAATGTAGTCCACTTACACAGGTTTACTGTATTTTCAAAATAAAAAATAGCAGCAAATAAATAAATAACAGGTACTACCATTTCAAATGAACATAAGAATTTTTATTATACATCATAATATATATATATATAAGAACTCTGGCAACATTTTGAGAAGCTGCTTCTAAACACGAACAGCATAAAGTTAAAAGACAACAGCGATGAACGGGAAAAGTAGTGAGCCCTTTCGCTATCTGGACGCTTTAATTTCTACGCACAATAAGAAACATGGCCATTGGTCCAAACAACTTCGAAGTTGTAGAAATTAAACCATCCCTCGCGATGGACAGATTTCACATCCAGAGGTATCGTAGGTTATTCTGATAGATTTAATTGAACGGGGAGAAAGATAAAAATAACTTTAAAACAGCAAGAGGAAATTGCACATGAAGGATATATGAGTGAAAGATATTAAGTGATTTTGTTGCTTAGCAAGATTTTTGATTTTCGAATAAATTATTTCTTGTACTTTTTGGAGACTTCCTATAACTGGAGGGAAATTGCAATATCATACATAAAACCTAATGAAAAGCATTTAAATTCTGTGTCCTCTATTTGCGCGTTGCCACTCGATTTTATGGAACAGGTCACGAAAGTCACGAATTCGGAAATCGGTCACGGAAGTAAAGAAAGAGTCGCGAATTTGATAATCGGTCAGGAAAGTACCGAAAAAGTCAAGAATTTTGAAAGCGGTCACGGAAGTATCGAAAAAGTCAGAAATTTTGAAGTCGGCCACGAAAATACCTTAAAAGTAATGCATTTTGTAATTGGTCACGAAAGTACCGAAAAAGTAACGCATTTTGTAATTGGTCACGAAAGTACCGAGAATGTAACGCATTTTAAAAATTGGTCATGAAAGTACCGAAAAAGTAGCGAAAATTGCGAATAGGTCACGAAAATTTTCGGTCCATTGGGACTGTTCCCTGCCAGAAGGCACCAGATATCTGGTGTTGAACAGATTTTTAAATATCCGGAATATGATCCGTTCACTGCACGAAATATCCGGTTATCCGGCATGTAAGTTTTGTTTTTAAAATTTATTAATTGACATGTTTTGAAAATATATATGAATTACAAACTTGTTAAGTGCTTCCAATATCAGAGCCGCATATCCGGTAGTTACACTTCATTCAAATGTCACCGGATATCCGATATCCGGCAGAATCAATATGCGATGTACCACCGAACGGTCACGAAAATTCACTTTTGAAGGTTTGTAATCACCTTGTAGAAGCTTATGTTCCCAATCCGCTCTGATATTTGATTTGAATTCTGTTGTTAAATGTCAAGACGTCATTACTATAGCTTGTAATGGATTTCATTAACTGTAACTCACTTTGTTCGTTAGTTATCCGAACTATTTTTTTTTTAAATCCTTTATGGCTAACCGTCTCTAAGAAGATACCTCTTTTTTTCTCTGCTCTTTTTTCAGTAACATGTCCCAGGTGGTAGATGCAAAATCTTATTTTTTACATCGGCAAAAGAAATAATACATAAATTCTGGGTGTTGGCAATGCGTTCTTCAGTTTGACAGGATTTCGCCACCGTTATTGGAAGTCTCCCCTTATGTTTACAACATCATTTTTACATACAATCATTCGCTTTTGATTATTATACCTAATCAAAACATGTGAAAAGAAAAAATCACCTTGATCTTTAAAATGGGAAAATTTTTTGAAAGCTTTATGTAAAGTTTAAAATTGGTTTCACAGCAATGCATTTTACATGCTTCAATTGAATTTCGAAACATTCTTCAATTGGTGAGAATCGAGCCAATCACGGCATTGCATCAAACGAACATAAACCAAGCAGAAAGCATAAAAATTCTAGTTTCTGTCAGTCGTTATGCAGTAAGACATTTTCAGCATAACGCGAGAAATTAATTATGAGGTGTTCAAATAAGTAAATCAATACCATAACAACAAGTGGCAGTGATAATATTACTGGAAATAAATAAGTTTTTAGTAGATATCCTGCTAAAGAATAAAAATTATTACTTTTCTGGAATTTTAACAGAATATAACAGTGAGTTCCTAAACTTTTTAAACTACAAAATCAAATCAATATACTTATCAAACTATTTATAAGTAACAAATATCACATTTCAGCCACAATTTAGAGCTAAATCTAGAGCGAATATGTTTACTTAAATACTAGTGATCAAAATGTCAAAAATATTTTCTCAATATATTTTTACCCTTTGTTGTAGTAGTACTGAGAAAGATTTTGTTTTGAGCACAAGCTTTTCAAATTATTTTCCAGTTAAATCAAATTACTTCTATTTTTCCCTGTTTTACAAATATATTTTTTTAATGAATCAAATTCAAAGTAGTATTCAGCAGTGAGTTTATTGAGCTCAATAAATTTTAGACTAATATTAGTATTAAGCAAATCTTAATAAATACTACTGATAAACGAAAAAGAAGTATTAATGTGTTCAATAATTTAAAACCTATCAGTTTACAAATTAAAAATTGATTTGAAGAGCAGAGTGTTTTAGTGTCACTATTCAGTTTAATAAAATAATTTGAAATTGTAGAGAACTATCGATTGATATAAAATAAAGAATCGACAGTTTTGTGCAAATAATTTATCTTAAACAAATAAATCTATTTCAAGTCAATGTTTAAAAGTTATTTTGTGGTATTAAACTAAAACTTTATAATTTTCATCAAAGGACTGACAGCAATCGTAATTTTTATGTACAAAGGTTTAATAAGCGCGTGTACGTTATTGTCATGAAATGTCCCTTATTAGTAAAGCTCTGAAGAAAAAAAAACAATTGTTTAAATAAAAGTAAACTAGACTCTTTTGATTCAGGCCTGTAGCCAGACTCTGACTCCAGGAAAGGCAAACTTTTACACAGGAGTGGCAGACTAGATTTTCCATTTTTTTCTAACATTTTAGAATTTATGTTCCATGTTGGGCGTTTTCTTAAAATTTAGATTAATAATTTATTTAATAATTAATGCACTTATTTAATTAATTAATTGATTATTTAAACAATTAATTAATGAAACTAATACTAAAATAATTTGATCTCAAAAGAAATACTTGATTAATACTTACAAAAGGCAGAATTGAATTTTTAGGGCTTATTCTAAGAATGTCTTTTGTAAATTAATAAAATATATGAAATAACATAAAAAAGTGAACTTTTTTTAAAGATAATTTTAATGTGAACGATCAATTCAAAGTAAGATATTGAAGCATAAAACATGTATCGGTATGTTACAGTAAAAAACTGGACTGCCCATGATCCTTTCATTAGTGCCTGGTTTAGATTGAAAACAGGGGAAAAAATAAGCTGAATAAAGGAAAACGTTCATGTTTTTTATTTTTTATAAAATTTGAATTAAGGGATAAAGGTCATGGGAACAGGATTGTTTCGATATGACTTTGCGTTTAAACAAATCAAAAAGTTAAAAACAGAAATACCATAGATTATTAAGGTCCAATTAATCACGCTAGAACGGGCAAAACATTTTCTAGGTCGGGCGTTGCCCGACCTGGCCCCCCTCTGGCTACGGGCCTGTTTTGATTTCATTTCTTCACATATTCTTTTCACAATGTATTAATAGAAAAGCAATAAATTGTTTTAACGAACACATTGAAATTCTTAATGATTTAATATAGTGACTTTAGCTGAATATGCAATACTCTTTTTTTTGGTGCATGGATCATATGTTGTTTCTAAATTTGAGCAAAGCTACATCTAAGAAATATTTAAATGCAAAAATGCTTCACCGGTTTCTTTGGAATTATTTACACAAATTGCATAAATACATATCACGAAGCGGAGAGGCCCTTCGTCAGTATACAATTTTTATTCGTAACAATCCTTCAAAATCTTATCAGTCTTAGACTAGATTTCTGAAATAATGTTAATGGCAACTCACACAATAAACTTGTAATTCCTTAAAATGATGCGCATGCACTAAAAGTCTTATCCATTTAGGCTAAAAAGGGGAGAACATCTAAAAAATATTCTCTAACAATATGAAACAGAATACGTCTGCATCGAGAAGTTGTCTAAAGCAGGCTAGACTTAAGCAGTAAATACGAGTAAAGTAAGAGGTTTCTGTAGTAAAATTTATTTTCTTTAACATTTTGCAAGTTGAATTTTGAGTTTGGATTTTTTTTTAATTTTGATAAATTAGCTCCTAAGGCGCCGAAAAGCAACGGAATGAAAATGCTAAAAATTAAAAAAACTTTAAATAAATATTGCAACTTATAACAGAAACACCAACCTATTTTCTGGCAATAAAATGTTAGTGCTAGATTTTACATCGATAAGTTGCCTAAAGCAGACTAGACTTAAGCAGTAAATACGAGTAAAGTAAGAGGTTTGCGTAATATTTTTTTTTTTTTTTTTTCACATTTTGCTTGTTGACTTTTGAGTTTGGAAATTTTTTGACAATTTTGGTTAATGACCTCATGAGGCACTGAGAAGCAAAGGAAAGAAAATGACAGAAATTAAAAAAAATAAAATAAATATTGCAAATGATAGCAGAAACACCAATCTATTTTCTGGCAATAAAAAGTTAGTGATAGATTTCACAGGGGCTGTTATCCATTGTGATTTAGCAATACTACGAAAAAAAACTCCTATGTGATTCGAATTTTTCTATCGTTTTGCCCATTTTTATTCTGTCACTTACATCCGTTGTTTTTCGCGCCGATATTTACCGATTTCACTCATTTGTTAAAGATTTCAAATTTTGAAAGCTTTCCAAGATAAGCGGCTTTAAAGATGGTGTTTCTTGATTTTTTAGTAATAGATATTAACAAATTTAGTAAACACTTATTTAGTAAAAAATTAGTAAACACTTGCTTCTAAGTTTTGAAAGTAATAAAAATAATCTTACAATGCATTGTGAGACGTTTCAGTTAAATTACATTTCACTTGTCATTCTATAGTACTGTTTGTACTACCTGAGCCTTGTGGGCTTCTGCTTACAATGCTAGGGTAAAAAATTGTAGTTCGACCTTTCACCAAAAAAAAATATTAAACAAATGGTGAAGTTCACTTTCAACCAACATTCGGTACTAAAGTTGAACTATTATAATGCTTCCTAGTTTCCTATTCATAGTGAAAGTAGGTAAAACTGATCGTTATAATCTTTCAACTTAGGAACAAATGTTGGTTTCTGATAAATTTCGCCATTTTTCTGGTAAAGTGTTGAACAAGAATCTTTTAAAGTGTATACTTGAAAAATAAGCCCTTATGCATTCATAAAGAAATTTTTCTTAATTTTTATGCATTGATATTATTTAAAACTTAACACCTTAACTGTTTTTTTTTTTTTTTTTCAGAAATGTTCCTAAAAAAAAGCATATTTTTTATTGCATTAATTAAAGTCCTAACTTGGTGTAGAAGGAAAATGAAAGATTTTTTTTTAATTTCATAAATAAGGAATTTAAGCACACTCTCAAAAATAGAATCCTCATTTTCAACGATTTTTCAATCGTCAAGAAAATTTCTTCATTTATAACGATTCTTTCCTCGCGGGATCCCGAGACTTAAAAAAAGTTACCACACAAATTTCGGCACTTTGACGAAAGGTTTAGTTGGAGCATTTTTCACGAAGCCATTTTGTCAAATACGACGAAAGTTTCGTGAGATTTGAGCATGCGTTTTTGAAAGTGCAGTTTTTTCTTTTATAACTTTGAAACACAAATGCCCCTAAATGGCTCTCTATCAATCTATTAAAAATACGAGCAACTCAAAACAAGAAAGGCGGAAATTTCAATGCCCGTACGCTGCACGGGCAAACCAGTTGGGACCAACTGTAGGTAGCCCGTACGCCGCACGGCCAAACCAGTTAAGGGGTTAAATGTCCAAAGTTCAATTTTTATTCGAATGACAATTGGCTTTAATAGTCGCTTTTGTTAATTAGCAAATGTTGTGCATTGTTACTTTCTTTTACCAAAATTAAAACGATTAACTAATGCATTGTAAGATTAATATAAAATGCATTTTTTGCTGCTGCTTCCTTATCACTTATGTAGTCTAGCCTGCTTTATTTGTATTGCTTTTAAAGAAACTGGATTAAGAAATCGCGTTTAGCATTCGTTTAAAGCACAGCGGAAACGAGCGTTGCGCCAGAAAAATAAAATCTCATTAGCTTTTTGGAAAGCCACCAAATTTTCTACTTCCTGAACTCATTTGAAACAAGTGAGCCTGCATCTGATGACGCCATTGCTAACCTGTCAATCTTATCGTTTGCTACCATCTTGGGGCCCCTCCCCTCCTCATCACTTTAAAGAGGTAGTCGCGCAACTACATAGAGATTTCTAAAAAGAACAACGAACAGTTAGAAGATTTGTGGCACAAAAACTCTAGAACGAACTGTATTTGTACAACCGGTGTTTTTCTGCAGAGAAACATCCGTAGCAAAAAACGGTAATTCTTTCCTTGAAATATTGAAAGAAAGTTCATGGAATGTACACCTGTGTTTTTTTATATCACAAGTTGAGAAGTCTTTTGTTGAGCTGTGAAAGTCTTTGTTGACAGGCAAATAAAGTCTTCGTAAATGGCACGCATGTCCTTCGCAAACGCTCACATATAAATCAAATTCTCTAAACTATATTTGTGTGTAAACTTTACATTATATAAAAGGGGCATTTTGTGAATGCTCCCAGATGTGCACAAAGTATAACTTTAGTAACATGTTAAGTATAGTAATGCGTTTTAATTCTTTATTATAGAAAATTCAATTAAGAAGTGGGCAGTTCGAGGTACATTCTTCAGAATCTCAAGTTTTTTTTTCATACATTGTAATAACCCTAACATTTTTTTCTTTTCTTTTTTTCCATGTTTTGAATTTGTATGTGGAAACATATTTACTAAAAATCTATTTACAGAAAAAAATTGTCTTTATTTATAGATATAATTAGGCGGGTGTGAAAAATTGCAACTGTGCAAGTTTTGTTAAATTCAAAATTTTGTTTTCTATCTAATAGATCAATTATAATAAGAGAATAAAATATACAGATAATAGATTTTATACATTTAGATGTCGTTTATTGGCAAATTTTATGAGAATATCGCTTTTTTTGTTTTGAGTTACAAGTACCAAAAATGCTGTTTTTTTTTTTTTTTTTTTTGTGTGTGTGTGTGTGTGGAAAAGTTCGGTATTGTTTTATGTTTTAGTTGATTAAAAAGAAAAGTTTTTCAAGTGAAATGTTTGTAAGCATTTATCAACAAACATAAAAGTACTACTTACTCTTATGTATTTTTTTTTAAGTAGCATTATTAGATTTTTTTATTATAGGTATTTAAGTAGAAAGAAATCTTGTTCGATCTAACTCAAATCTGTAGAAATTTCAGAAAAATTCTTAAATGGTTCGCATATCTCTTAGTTCAAAAAGATCTAATATTTAAGAAACCCTTTAATTATATTAAAAAAACAGTCAAAGTTGAATTTTTATACCATTGTTCAGAAGTAATCATTAGAGCAAATTTTTTCTGCTCATGTATTTTAGCGTTTTAGCAATATATGTTTCCAAACACAAAATATGAAAAATATCGAAAATGATCAAATGGTAGGTGAAGTTCTTTAAAGTTGCTTAGTTCTTGAAATCTTCCACGCGCGAAAAAGTTTCTTAAAGAAAATTTGATAATGTGTACCAGATTTAAAAAAAAAAAAATGCACCTTAAAAATTAGTTTTCACATTAAATTAACCTCCTTACTAAATACTAGTTTCAACATTAGTATTAGAAAGAATTTTAAAACTAGTTCTAGTTTCAAAATGTCCTTATTTTTGCAAATAAGGGAACCGTTAAAAATGCAGTCTGCAAATAAAGTTTTCTATTAACTTTGCAATATTAATCAAACAAGAGCAGCACCAAAGGAAAGCTACTAAAATGAGAACCTCCGATATAAAGTTTCTTTGAAGAAGAATTATCTCGTTTGTAACAGCTTTTTTAAGAAAACTTATAATTGTTGAAAATTGTGAATTCACTATCCAAAAATTGTACTCCAAAACATATTCAAAATTTAGTTTCTAAAAAAGGAAGGGTCCACTGGAAAAACGACCTAAGTCGCATACTACTTTTTGAACTTTGCTTTCTGTTTTATTATAAATTATGTATTATAAATATATATATTATAAATTTGAACTTCGGTGTTACAGAAAAGTGGGCTCGTATAGTTAAAATTAACATTTATGTTATAAAATAATTGAATAAAACATATTTCAAAAAGTAGTATGCGACTTTGGTCGTTTTTCCAGTGGACCCATCAAATGTACGAAAATTTTCAAAGCATATCATTCAACATATAAATTATGAAATAACGCAAGAATCATTTTTATACTTGAAGCGGCATTCATTAAGAGGAAATAATTAGTTAAATTTTTCTATGTATGCAAATCCCACATGACACACTCTTTATATAAAGGCTATTTTCTCATTTATAAAGCATAATAAGTAATTATTTAACGTGTCTAGTTTGTTTTTCTTAACTATATTCTAGAATATTTCCATAACTCATGCAGTGAAAGAGTCTGTGTCTAGAACTTTCATGGTACAGTAAATGCACAGAAGAAAAAAATAAGCTTTCACCGGAATTAATTTTGTAAGTACATATAGTAACATGAATCAAAAAATTTGTTGTGATGTCATTGTGATTTAAAAAAAAAACCTTTCTTTCCAGTGCGTTGGAATTTTTAACAAAACAGACGAAATGTAGTAGCTTTTTAATTGAAAAGCCGAAAAGTAAAGTACAGTTGAACTTTCTTAATACGAACACGGATAATACGAAATCACTGCTAAAACAAACATCTTCTTCATTAAGTTTGGTTTACTATTTAATTACAGTAAATATCTCACGCATATTACGAAGACTAAAATGCAATTTCGGCTAAGACGAGCAAAATTTCTGACCTATTCACGAAAACTTTTCTCGATTGCATATAATAAATATTTTTACATAGAAATTGTTGGTTATTTTGAGTTATTGTAAACCACCAAGTATAAATGGCACTATGCATTTTGCGCCGAGACATGCGTATGATAATATGTAATGTACTTAAAAAGCAACTAACCATTAAGGATTTTTCCAAAATTGTTAAATTTTAAAAGGTAAGTTCACTTTTTATCAATGTACTATAATATTTAAAAGTGTATATTAGCAAAAATAAATAATTTGTTTTCACCATTTATTTTACTTTTTGTTATAAATAGTAGTAATCAGTTTTAAAACACAAACATGCATTTTTAATACTTTTTTACAATTTTACTTATCAACGGTTGTTACGAATAACGGATAATAAGAACAAATTCGCGAATTTTTGGCATTTCGTATTAAAAGAGTTCAACTGTAATTTTGTTCAGTGTGAAAATTGTACAATTAGAGCACTATTAGACGCTTGATTTAGGCAGGAACTTTTAATTGTTCGTACGTCAAAATTTCGTAAAAGGGAACATTATATTAGGCATTTAGCGTTTCCATTTTCCTTGCTCTTGGCGGGAAAAAGTAGGCTAAAAAAGGCACGATACACTGCTTTAAAAGTGAATTTGATTTCGACTATAAAAAATTTCAAGTTTCACACACATATTTGTGATTGAGTTTTGGAGCTGATTTTTTTGTTTTGAAAATTTGGAGAAATTATGAACCGGAAATGGGAGAAGTAAGCCGTTTCCAAAGAAATAGAGATATCTTCGTAAGATCGGATACTTCTAATTGTCTGAAATGCTACTAATATTCATTGAATATTTTAGGAACATTATACATTTTATTAAATTCAATGAAATTATGTGTATCTAAATGAAACAGATGATAATCAGTTATTTATTATTATTTATTTTTAAAGATGCTGAAACAGCAACTCCTGATTTATTCATTTGTTGTCATTTTAGAATTTTGTTAAATTTTGCGAAGTTGAATTAATGTTTTTTTTTTTTTTTTTTTTTTGTAACGAAATGTAGATAATTCCTCCCCCACCCCAAAAAAATCAATTTCAATTTGTCTCGCAACTTTAAACGTTGCAAATATGAAATTTTTAACGTTGAATAGGCGAAATAAAAGGAAATTTCTGTGATACACCAATCTGAATGAATAAATTAAGTATACTCCATTTAAAGGCTGTTAAAGTTGTAACTCTATTTTTTTTCTAAACGTCAAATTCTGTTTTACTCGATATATTTTTTCTCCTAGGAAAAATACTGATAATTTTTAATTAAAAGAATTTGTCACAAAAAGGCAATATATTCTCACTTTAAATATTAATAAACATGAAATAAAAAGGAACTCAAACAAAGTCTTTTGAATATTTTCGTAACGAAACTTATTAAATTAATCAATCGATTATTTTTCTGTTGCAATTGTTGTTTTATTTTTCATGCTCAAAAACCAATGCAGTTTACTTTTGAGATGATCAGGGTATAGAGCAACATCATGAATCTGAATGTGAAAGTAATCAAATGTTTTTTATACCTCAAAATGTAGGAACAATTTAAAATTTAATCAATGAACATTGAAATCTTTCTAATAAATCAGAGAAAAAAATATTGCAAAAGAAATTTAAAAAAAAATGTTTTTTTTTTTTTTGCCTGCCCATTTTTACCTCATACATATGAATAAAAAGTCATAATTTTTCAGTCTGTTGCTAAAATTTAAAATATTTTAGGCACAATTCATATTTTTGCAATAGCCGTAATACCTGCCACTCAAAAGAAAGAAACAAAAACGGAGGGGGAGGAATAATCAATGAAAACAATTTGAAATGCGGAAGATTTTGGACTATTTAAATTTTGGACAACCCATAGCATGTTTTAAACGATTGCTACTATGAAAAATATTGACTCCATAACCATATTCTGAAGTCAATATAAAATAAACACTTTTACTTACAGAAAGTGATAAATTTATTACCTCATTCTTAACTTTTAGGACAATTAAACTCTCAAACCTTAAAAAAAATATAAAGAAATTCAGTAGTGTGTATTGGAAAAGTGTGCATACATTAAGTGTAAATTAAAAATTAACTCTTAAATCGTCGAACATCTACCAAGAGGGAAAATGCGTATAAAACATTACATGTTAAAGTCCTATGCAAATAAAAACTATCCATTGTGCATTTTTAACTGAAAGAAAAGTAGTAATATACAGATTTTAAAGTGCTCTGTGCGAGAGAAAAACTGCATTTGCCTATGCTATTCATTCATAATAGAATTTCAAATAGTAGTATGCCCGAAGCAAAAGGACAGCCATTTTGATAACTTTTTTGACCTCAAAATTTGCGATTGGAATTTCACTACGGAATTTGTAATTTCATTATTTCGTTACTCATCCCCCACCTCCCTCTTTCCACTTCAAATGTGCAGCGGATGCATAAAAAAGAATTAGTAACATGAAATGTGTGCGGCGGCTGTTTAAAATAAAACAAATTTATGACTTAAAAAAAAGGTTACCCCGTCCGTGTGTAGGATAGGTCTGAGGATAGCTATCCTACTGGGTCCCGTGCGTGCCATTTACTCGTAACCACCTGTTCTGCTGAACGAAGAATATTGGGAGAACGTCCGCTTACCACCGGCCACCTGGAGGATCGGGGGCCGCCCCGGCGTCAAAGGTAGAACTCCGGCGAGCTGGGGTTGGATGCGGCTCCGGTGCTGGACACACTCGACATGGATCGGGGGTCTCCTGTGCAGTCCCTCAGGGTGTGGAGCTGCTGGCGGTAAAAGTCTCTCTCCTGGCAGGCCCGCTCCAGCTCCTGCCGCAGCCGGGCCATCTCGCCCTGGAGCATCCTGTTGCGGGTCTCGAGTTCGTGTCTCTGGGCCAGCCGCTTGGTGCGGCAGTTCTGCGCGTAGCCCCGGTTCTTGAGGGTCCTCCGCTTCTGCTTCATGCGGACCACTTCCTCGCGCGGGAACCCGTGCAGTCGCTTGTTGAGCTCGCGCACCGTCAGCGAGATGAGCTGGTCGTCGTCGAGCGGGTCACCACCACCACCGCGGCTGCAGCCCACCAGGGTCGAGGAGGTGACCGAGCTGCAGCCGCTGCTGCTGCTGCTGTTGCTGTTGTTGTTCAGGAGGTGGTGCGGGGGCTGGTGCTCTCCTCTGGACGAAGGGGGCACCCCCTGCACCTCGGGGTAGTCCCTGCGCCCGATGAGCCAGGCCTCCATGTCCGCCGCGCACTGGGGCGGCCTCAGGTCCAGCGGCCCGTCCTGGGATCCGTTGGCGTAGCGCAGGTTCTGGGTCAGCCACAGCATCCCGTCGTCCATCAGCGGGCCGGGGGTGGCCCCGGCGGCCGGCACGAAGGCGGGCGAGGGCGGCATGCCGTGGCAGGGCGGCGTGTCGGGCGGGGTGGCGGCGGCCAGGGCGACCGGCTTCCTGGGGCACGCGTTGCCCATGCCCATGCCGTAGACGTGGTGGTGGTGTTGCGACGGTGGCGGCTGCGATGGCTCGACAAGGTGGTGCTGAGGTTGCGGCTGCTGCTGGGGGCCCATGGAGTGCGGGGGCGCCGCGCAGGGCCCCAAGCCCGAACTGCTGTACTTGACGCGGTGCATCTCCTGCTTGACCACTTCCTCCAGGTGCTCGAGGTCGAACTCGTGGACGTAGTCGACGGCCTGTGCGCTCTCTGCGGCCCCGTCCATCATGGCGAAGTAGGCGGCGGGCCCCGTCGGGTCCTGGGGGCCCCAAACCCCGTCCGTAGTCGCGGCCGAGTGCCTGCCGGCCCGGGCTCGGCGACGGAGGATGCCGGCAGAATCTTCTGCCGGAGACAGTCGCTGCTCGGTGGGCGTCTCTATTTTAACTTTAAAATCACTCCATGGTTCTCAGTGAAATGTTATTTGGAACTTCTGTCAGTCTTGAGTTTGTATTACGCGAAATGAAACGCTTAGCTGTATGACGATCTCAAGGTATTTTACGATCCAGGTATTTCTGAAATTAATTTGTAAATTTTCCTTTTTTGGGGGGTGGTTGTGGATCTTAACCAGACCCGGCAAACACTTCAAAAAACAGATTTCACCATCTTTTCTCGTTTTAACTTCGTATGTAGCTGAATGAACTAGTGAAAAGCAAGAATGACTTTTAGAAGGACAGAGTTTAGTGCGTTTCAAAATGGTACGTGACGAAGTCTAACTTTTGTGTGTGTGATGAAGAGAATGATTAAAATGAAGAAATGTTCATTGCAGAATTGAAGTTCATAGTTCTGGTGAATATGAGTCTCAGAGATAAAAATGGATGCAGTGCACAAAAAGTTTTTTTTTTGATGTTTTCTTGAAAGACTAGAGTATTGTTGCAAAAATAAATCAAGTCCTATTTGTAGAAATATGAGAAGATAAAGCGAGAGGAGAAAGCAAACGGAGATAGTTCACACGTAAGAATCTGAAGAAGCGTTAAAATGTCTTCGATTTTTCCATATTCAAATGCCTCGTCGTCGAGAAAGTGAGAATTCTTTCGGGCAGTCACAGAGTTGAAGTTAGATGAGTAAAAATCATAGATCCATTCCCGGTAGCCATCGTTCTCCGGAAAGGTTTGCAGATGATAATCTCAATTAAGATCCCCTCGAGTTCGGGGGGTACGTCAAGTCAAACAAGGTTCCATTTTTTCCCCTATCAGAAATACTCCTCCACCCCCTCTGTGATCACGGGGGTCAGAGACACTCGAGGTAAGAAGAAAGAACAGGGGGAAAAAAGTCCATGGGCAGCAAAATAAAAGCTCCTCGAACGGCAGGCTAGAGGCAGAGGCTCCGCATCATCATGGTGAGGGGAGAGAAACCGCCACGGTTGCAGCTAAAGTCCCGCAGCAGTCAGCATTTTCTGTTAGCGTGGAGTTCGGCTCTCTTCTCCTGGCTGAAAACTTTTGCTGACTCAACTCCGCTCTGGATCCGGGACCGCTTGATATTTATGAAGCGGCTGACGTCACCCCCACCTCGTCAACCAATGGAAGGGCTTCGACGTCACGGGCGGACGACATCCTTTCCCCCTTTCGGGGCGGTTTTTGCCCCCTGTTCCTTCCCCGAACAGAGGAGGGGGTGCACAGAGACCAAACGCGCTTTTTGAGCGTGACTATACGCGTACCGAAGACGTTTTTTGGACCCTTAATTTCTTGGGGAAAATTCCCACACTTGGCTGAGATGATTTCTTTCCAAAACTTTCCAAACTTTCAGACACACTCATCCTGAGCCAAAAATCTGCAGTCATTTTACCCATCTAATGAAAAACTGTAGTTTTCTTAATGAAAAAACCCCCGATACCGGCATAGGGCGTTATAGATTCTTGTCTTGTCGATTTTCAAAAATTAGTACTACAGCGGATCTTCTAGAATTTGACCGCAAAAATATTTTACTATATAAAATATAATAATAGTTATCCGCTTTTAAAAATTATTATCTCTCCTCACTACATTTTTTTGAAGTAGTAAGCGTATTTAAATCAAAATTTAAAAATATTGCATCTGAAATTATACGAAAAATAGTAATAATGCTCAGTTGGACTCTGATTTATTTGCTTTTACGGTCTAGCAAATTTATGAAGCGTTTCATGTCAGGTAAGTTTTTTCGTTTTACTTAGTTTTTCCTAATTCTCTTATTGTTCAGTAAGTTTTCCTTTTTTAGTTTACTGTGCTTTGTTTAAAGCTTATTTCAGATGTTGTTTATTGTTTTACAAAAAAATTCCCTTAGTTGTTTAATTTTTCACTGTTTGGTGTACTGTCGTGACATTTAAATGTTTATTGACTTTAAAATCGAAATTTTGAGATTAACTGACTTTTGTAGATTGAATTTTACTATTTATAAAACTTATTTAAACGGATATTTTTTGAACTTTATTTGTAGGAAACAACTTTTCTCTTTCAATCATAACTAAGGGGAAACAGGTTTGAAATTCTATGGTTTACTTTTTATGAATGGTTTATGGGAATTAAATTTTCGTTTCTTAATGTAAAACTCAGCATTTATTCATGTGCTATTGTCGGCATGACACACAATTGGGACACTCTACTTATTTTATTAACGAGTAGTGCTATTGTATTGTATAGAATTTTTCTTCTGTCATTGTCCATGCATTCAAACTTATGTATACAGAACTGAAATTCATAAAAATATTGTTACATCTAAGGTGAAACATTGCTTTCTTAAGATAAAATCGTTTTTTTTTTCAATTGATAACTTCGCATCATCCCATTGAATTTATCTTTGCGCTATTTCCTAATAAGAAATAATTTTAATACGATGTTAGAATCTTTTTGGCTTTTCCAGGTCGCTTTCGAGTAATGAGTGGGGTGCTGTTTTATATAAAGTTTGGTCTACTTATAGTGATAGTTTTTAATGAGCTTTCCTTCATTACTACTGTTTTCTTCGGTCTATTTCTAATTCAATTCACTTCCCCTCCCCCTTTTTATAGCTTTTTTAAATACATGATTAATTTTCTCATAAATAGTTCTCGAACAACGGTTAAATTTCTTTGCGCAATTCCAAATGAATCATGTGTGTGCAATGTGTGTACAAATGAGTCACTTTTGGAAGAACTGACGTGCACAATTTTATTTTGATGAGATACTTTTTGTGACAATATATTTTTTAAGGTATTTAATTATGAATGACTTTATTGAGATTTTTTTTCTGTCAAAATCCAGTATTTTTTTAAACTTATGTGAACTTTATGTGTAATTTAATGATAATTTTCCTTCATATCTCTGGTTATGTTAGATACTATTTCGTGGCTACAAATTGAGCAAGGTATTATTTCGAATACATTTCCTTTTAGACTCGCTACCTTTATCAAAGATTAAGCAACTGATTCGACAGTTCTGAACAATTTATATTTTAAAATTGTGCTATTACATTTTTTGGGCCCAATATTAAATTATTAAGAATGATGTGAAAATTTAATGCGATGACGGTAACATATAAATTCATTTTAAATAATGTCTCTTAAATAGGAATATTACTTGAAATTTAAGTATAGTGGAAAAAACTTAGAAAAACACACATGTTAATTTTATACATTTATTAATTAAAGTTAAATAAAAACGAATCAAATTTAAATTTAGTATCTTTTATGTAAAATAACTAAGCAATAAATAAATGTTTTAGTGAGAGGGATGAACCTGATGCTTTAATAATAAATTATTGGGGGTCCATTTTCATTTCATGGACCCCCATTTTTTTCACTTACAGGTTGTTGTCGAACCCTGGGGTCGATATAGACCACTTTGGGAATCACTGTCCTAGAATATGAAAAAAATTAATTGAGGAAATTAAGTCTAACTTTTGTTTAATTGACGTAATGACTAATTTTTGGAAATTGTCGAAGCGAAATTTGCGGAGATTATACAGTTCTATGATAGAATAAAAAACAGATAAAATAGAGTGAAGAAAAATCTTTTCTTATTACAAATAAAGAACTCGGTGATTGAGTTTGTTAAGAGATATTTTTAAACAAATGTAAATTTAGTCTGGAGGTTGTACAAGTTCTGCTTCTCGAAAGAAATATATTTTTGTATTTGGTCAGATTCACTAGATTTGAAGTGGTAATATTGTAAAGGATGTTTCCGCTAACAGGGGTATTTATAATTTATAAGAGGTAGAACGTGCTTACTCTGAAATTCGAAATATCAAGCGGAAATTGATATATTTTTTTTAATAATCATCATAAGCTTCTTTCATCCCTTATTTAAAAAAAATAAAAAATATTTATACAAAACTCTTGCTAAGCTTTAATTCAAAAGATAGAGAAGAATAAGAGGGGAGGGGGATAATAAAAGAGAAAAATGGAAAAAAAAATTAAAAAGAATGACTGCAGAAATACGTTCAAAACTGCTGCATGAAAAAATAATTTTAAAATAAATGAAAATTTGTAGTCTACATTAATATAGTCCAAGACTTTGTATTTTAAAAAGATAACTTTTTAACCAGCTTGGAATGAATCTGAAAAACCTAGAATGTGTCTTTCATCGTTTTAAAAACTTTCTTACGAGTCATTTTCTAATTTTGAAGTGTCTGTCATTTTAAATACTGAAATATATTAGCAATGTGTCTACAATGTCAAAAGTTTGTTGGAAAGCTTCCCGATTGTGAAGTCCCACAGCTGTCGAATAGCATGTTAGCGGGCGTCAAGCCTTAGCAAACGAAATCAGAGTAGAGCACTGAAGGAAAATTCAATTTTACACAACTTAATGTATTACTACGTGTCTCTTTTAAACTTGGTCTCTTAAACGGTTGAAAATAAATTACCAATATTTAAATAAAAGGTATAAAAGTGATATTTTATATTTTTTTCGTGGTAAGTGAACTGTTTGGTTTAGTGCAAGTCGAAACTCATGTACAGTGAAAGCTGTGTAAGTTGACCACTTGCGGTGCAACACTTTAGTGGTCAACTTATAGAGGCGTGCAGATTTTTTTTTCTTTTTGCCATTTCTTACACTGTGAATTTATTCATTTATAGCTAATTAAAATATAGATTTGTGTAATGACGTTACTTTAAAATAGTGATTAGCTTCTTTTTTTTCACAATTATCTAAAATATCATTAAAGAATTTTTACTCGAATGACTTACAATATACCCTATACAACTTCAAAAGTAAACTACTTAGTTAAAATTAAGATAAAGATCATATTAATTATGTCAGTTACTTATGATGGTAAAGTTTTCCTAAAAATATACATTTTTCAAAATGACTATATCAAGTTAAAGAAAAAAGAAGAAACTTATTCAAAGAAAAAATGAGTGCTCGTGGTAGTTTTCCCATTTGGTTAACTTACAAAGAGGTTTAGGCAAACTTTATATTGATGTTTCATCCATCCAGGCAAATCCTGGTCTATCTTTATAACATAAGAAATATCCTAGAGCAGCTATTTTAGTTTTCTTTTATCTTTCAAAAATAGATAAACAAATAAATATAGTAATAATTAGGCGGTCAACATAGACAGGTGGTCAACTTAAGTGGTCAAGTTACAAAGTTTTCTCTACATTAAATAATATAGGGCTCATTCCGTTCCTGACAAAAGTGGTCAACTTAGACAGGTGGTCAGCTTACAAGGGTGGTCAACTTTACAGGTTTCGCTGTATCTCATTTTAGGTGTATAATGATGCAATGTATTTTCTAGATGAGAATTTGGGATTTTGATAATTATCGCTAATTACGTGTACCTTTCATAGGGTGCTCACCACGGGTAGACAGCTTCACCCCCATTTGCTCATAAAAATAATAATAAATATGAAACTGCGAAGTTTTTCTTTTTAGAGCGGTGGTTCCCAACCTGCATATGTTTGCGAACCACTTAGTCTGAAAGTGAACTACCGCGGACCACATTATTACGTATATCTTATCAGTTGTAACCAAAGCCAAAGGTGATTAAATACAACAATTTTACAAAAAAAAACTATTATTATTCATTTAGAAAGTATTATAATTAACTACATTACAAATATATACTGTAATTTATAGTGGGTAGGTGACATTGTATGTCCGAAAAAGTAAGAAATATTTTAACTGTAAATTGTCTTTAAATAAAATATGAAATGCAAATTTTACTCAGTCGAAAATAACAATGAAAATTTACCTCAATTTTTTCAATGTGCCTTTTGTGGGCGACTTTTTTTGACAAGCTCATAAGTTCTAGGACTTAGGCTCTTGCTAAGGGCTCTTCTGAAATCATTGTTTGCACTTAGCCGGTTTCTTAGTTTGATTTTAATTAACACTAAAGTAAGGAACTCAGTAAGTATCGGATATTCATCAGGAAGAATGTATTTATGTTATCTTGTTCAACGGAAATCGTGTTTTTTGATTTATTCACGGGAATATATGATTTTTTTATAAGTAGTCACCGAATTCTACCGAGGACCACCACCGAGGATCTCACCGACCACCTGTTGCGAAACCGAGTCATTAATTCCTCGTATGCTTGATTACTATTTTCTCCTCAAAATTTTCCGTTCGGGAGAACCTGAAAACCCCATCTTCTGGATATATTTAGAACCATATTTACAACTATATCCCCAAATGCAAAGCTCTGCGAACGCCTGTGCGATTTACAGCGGAAAAGACGATTTACAGCTATAATTTCACTACAGTATGCAACCGATCATAAGGACATAGAAGGGAGGCAGGCCACTAAAAGCGGAATGAAAGACATATGTATGAACAGCAACCATTATGAACCTTTTACACCGTTTAAAAGAAGACATCAAACACATCGTTCATCGTTCCCTCTCATCGTTTGGATCCCCAGAATCAGCTTTCGCACTGCCGTGTCACACCGTACAACTCAGTAACAGTCCGCGCGCATAGTAGTTCAGAAAGATTATTGAGAAAATTCCCACACACGTATATATGTACCATATTGAGAGAACTCACTAAATCAGTGGCTGCGTCTTCCAAACTTTTCAAAGTCGTGGTGAACTTGGAAGAGTTAGAATTTTCTCACAGCATTCCCATAAATAATACTATTCATATATCTAGATCATTGATTATCAACCTTTTTTTTTGCCACGGCATCCTTTTAACGATTTCAAAATTTGGCTGCACACAAAAAAATATATAAGTTTATAAGTTGTTTTCATACTTGTAATAAATACACTGTGTAAAACAGCTTATGATAATAATTTTGAATGCAAAATAAAGTAATACAATTTGCACTACAAAAATAACAGTACGTTCTCAGTTATCGAAGGTAAAGACAGTTAAAAGTGTTGTATTTAACTGCATAAACAACAGTTTTCTTTTACAGTGTTCATTTCTTTAATTTAAACAAACTTTACTCGTAATTAAAAACATCATAATTTTGACTATATACATTTCTAAAATTCGGCGGAACACCTGAAGAATTTGTCGACGCACAAAAACGCCACGGCGCAGTGGTTGAGAATCACTGGTTTAGATATTTATGCGATTTTGAGGAGAAAATCAGAGAAGTGGTAAGAATGTAAGCATCATGATTATAACTCATATTTCAAAAGCAAAGTACTTTAAATGTGACCTGCCTTCACGCTTTCTCTATTACAGTGAAACCTGTGTATGTTGACCACTTGCGGTGCAGCACTTCAGTGGTCAACTTAGACAGGTGGTCAACTTATAGAGGTTGAGGTAGGGGGGGGGGAGGGCTAATTCCGTTCCTGACAAAAGTGGTCATCTTAGACAGGTGGTCAACTTTACAGGTTTTACTGTAGCAGCAAATTAGATAGGTTTGATGTTATGAATATTTTGCTGGCTTTTGTACCCAGTTTGGAAGCTCGTGCGCTAATGATACACTGTTAAAAATTTCCGTAAGAAAATAGTAAAATAACCATTTCTTTGATTGTTATTTTACCGTATTTAATTGCAAAAGTTGAATAACTATTATAAAGATGGTACTCAAACCGCTGATTGCGAAAATAATCGATTATTCTCTGTTTATCTTAAAGAACGTTTAACTAACCGTCATTTTCAAGCGCTCAATAATAATCGGTCGTCCATCTTGGTTGCGAAACCTTACCGGTCGTATGTAGTTTTAAAATACGAATACGGATTTATCAGTTAAAATCTGCATGTATATATTTAAAAAAGTGGCTTAAACAGTGGTTACTAAATAGAAACACATACACGCGTAAATCAAAAGTTGGAGTCATCGGATTCCCGAACTGTTTGCGAATGAGCGAACCCATCATTTGATATGCTGAAGCTTGTTTGTATTTTAATTTTTGCAGCAAATAAAATGATTTTTGTCAATATGCAGTAAATTTAGACTAAGAATGACTTTGGATCCGATCAAAAACGGAAATCTCAATTTTAAGGCAGTTTGCCTGTTGAAGAAGATTTATTGATAAATAAATGGCCACTTCACGTGGTGTAGATGGCCGAATGGCTAAAAAGCAAGGCTGGTATACCATAAACCCCGGGTTCGATTCCTGAAAGCTTCGTTTATGGTTTCTAGGCCTCGAAATGGTTCAAAAACGGTAAAAATTTTGTTTTGAAACCATTTTTAAATGGTTATAAAACCGTAAACTTTTGTATTTACGGCTTTTTAACCAACCTTATTGGAAACGGTTAGGTCCCGTACAGGTAGAAAAAGGTTCCAAACCGTAAATTTAACGGTGAATTAGATGGACAGACTGCTGCCGGTCTTTTAACCGTAATTTCATGATGAAATTTCTAACAGTGTAGAGAGAGAAAAAGGCGCTCCTCCAACTGTACGAAAATGAACCAACAAGGGATAAAGCATACATATTTTTTTATCGTAATCTTTCGTAGCCGAATTCATATAACATTTTTGCTACTAAACAACGAAATTGCTCTTTTCAGTTTTTAAAGTAGTGATAATGTGACTTGTGTAAGTTTGACCTTGAGGTGCAGAGTTATCGATCTGTTTTTAAAACTTTACACAAAAAGCAGAAGGAAAAAAAATGATTAACCTATCTTTGAAAATTGCACAAGCTTTCTAATCTATAATACAAGAAGTTTTTCAAAATAATACAAGAAATTATTCCTCATTGAAATGTTTTTTGAAACATAAAAATGCCTTTCTTAAAATTTCACATTGAATGCTAAATTCGGTGGTGGTACTGTCTATTCTTAAGCTTTACTAAAAAGGGAAATAAATCGCTCTTTTTCAGTTCGAAATTATGCATTCCACCGGAAAAGAAACTCGGGATTCCCCCTCCCGTCACAACATCCACTCTTGAAAATAGCGAGGGATGACCTAAACATAGTTTACCTTGATTCCATTTGCTCGACAGCGACACACGGTGCGGGAGAGGGACTTCTTAATTCCCGTCCTCTGACGACGAACCGCCGAAGGGGATCAAGAGCATTGCCGGGGCTTCTCCGATAAGCCCCGGCATGACCTTTCTCTCTCCTACGTCAATTGGATCGCGTTTTTTCATCTTTATCTCGAGTGGCGCGTGTTTATTGTTATTGTCGATCTTTCCCCCCGTTTCTTCTTGAGATGGAGAAATAGCAATTCTGAACATCTGCAAATAAAATTTGTTTAGTCTTGTATCGCTCGGGAAGAGAAAAGCGAGGAAAAGTAAATGTTTTCAAATGCAACGTGTATTTATTTTCTTTATTTGTGATGCGTTTTTGGGTTTTCGTAAAAAAATATTGGTTTCGTACCTGTTTCTCTTTTTAATGTTTTTTTTTCTTTTTTTGTCAAAAGTGTAAGCAACTTTTAACACTAGATTTACCAGACCAGTCATTTTGACTGTTTCGAAGCTGCCATAATCTGTTACTAGTTTGCAACTTTCGATTTCATTGGCTCTGCCTATTGCCCGGTAAGTATGACAAGTGAATGTGGCTGAAAGTTTTATTATAATGAGTAGCAACTTGGTGTAAGAGAAAGGTTTAGAAACGGCTGAAAACGGCCTAGTGTTAATAAATAGTACCAAAGGATTTCAAAACACTAGCCGCTATCAATGACGAACTCACTTACTCTTATACGAATTTTTTAAAAATTTTATGATCAAAAATGCAATTTTTAATAGGTAATTTTGGTTTAGATAACTCGAATAATTAAGTTGTATTATAACTATAACTGGAATTATTTATTATGTCCAGACCTCTTTTCCTTTAATTTCATGTTAACAC
This sequence comes from Octonoba sinensis, assembly GCA_038502835.1. NCBI lineage: Eukaryota > Metazoa > Arthropoda > Arachnida > Araneae > Uloboridae > Octonoba > Octonoba sinensis. Next base: position 19,629,209 of record CM076601.1, on the reverse strand, counting down.
ATTATGAGCGGGCGACGTAACATGCGCAACTATGTTGCGTAGCGAGCTAAGTTGACTAAGTTAAAAGATGTTCTGAAAAATACACCAATTCATACATTATACGAAATATTATTTTTTTTCTTGTGTGACTTAAAAGTGGTGATTTTAAACGGGTACAAATACCGGAACGGCTTTTAAACGGCGATGCACGAAACGGGCCGCCCGCTCATAATGTGTTAATTATTCTCCATATCTAGATATTTACATTTTAAAAATTTCTGAGAAATTACGTTTTGTGTATATAGGACATACAAAAATCCGCCAGTCTTCCCTTTTATTCCTTTGAATGCCTTATTAAATAAATTAGGGTCAGTTGGGTAAATTGTAAACGCTTTTTCAATGTTTTAACTTTTGATCCTTCCCTACCTCTTGAATGAATTCAGAGATAAAATTGTGAGCATTGTAGCCACTACTGTACTTCTTGTGAGTAAATGTGTACAAAAATTTTGACTTTATGACTATTTGTTAGCGAATGAGATCATGTTTACAATTACCCCAGTGTGTTTACAATTACCCCTGAGATCTGGGGTAATTGTAAACAGTGATTTATTTTCGAATAAGGTTGAGGCAAATGGAAAATTGTTTCATACACAGTCTGCCTGAAGGCTTAAGAAGTTCCGGAGCAATGGTTCTCAATCTGCGGCCAACAGGCCGCATGTGGTCCGCTGAGTTATTTGATGAGTCGGCTGTGATCATTTAACGAGAAAGTTCTTGCAAAAAATCAAGCAATGCTACAAATTTATGTAAAATTTGTCCCGCAGTGGATCAATCGGTTAAGCTTGGGTCCCACAGATCACCGAAAATGAAGCAAAACTGGTCGTGGTCAACGCTTGGGAGGGTGACCACCTTCCGCGACTTATTACTCTGAGACCGAGTGCGCTAAAGAGAGCTGTGCACATAAAATACATCGTCGCTTCAAATGTCCATCAAGTAAGAAATAATTTCCGCTGAGGGACCACCATAGGTGACAATCTCATCTGGGATCTGGTTCAAAATCATTAAGCCCCTGTGAGCCAAGTGTACTTCATTCTAGCGGAGCTCATTAATAATCCGTACGAGCTTCCTTTATTCATGGTCGCCTTGCAAGGGGGGCTTGGATTTCCAAGTGGCATTAGCAACAACAACAACAGTTATGAAAAATAGACACAAAAGTGTAATTTACATCAAAATATAATACTTATTGTCCCTCTAAAATATTTTAAATAGAATAAATTTAAGTGTTTACAATTGACCCAAAGTACGAAATATATGGGGTAATTATAAACACCTAACTTGCACATGAAAAATAACAGGGAGGATTAAATTCAGAACTAAATGTTTTTAGCAGCATTCCATATGACAAATAAAAATGGTTGAAACCGCTTCCATCTGCTTTTGTAGATTAGCTGGAGAGGCAAATGTAATATCACAAAATTTTGTTAAACAACTTTTTTCACTGGGCCATTTTCAAACAACAGTGACGCCTCCACAGTTGTTTCGAAACTTACGAAACTGTTTCAATGTCTTCCCTATGCTGCCAGTTTATCACTCACAAGCAGTTAAGTTTTGAGAACCACCACAAGTGTAGTTATGAAGCTTGTTTACAATTACCCCATGTTTACAATTACCCCAACTGACCCTACTTGTTTTTTTTCCTTATCTTCTGATGAAATATAAAAGAAAAAAAGAATAACTGAAGTGAAAAAGAAGTGCAAATTGCATAACATACTACTCTTCTAATAGTTGTATTTTTAATGTATAACGTTCAAAAATAATGCAAGAAATGTTTTAAACTTTCATTAAAACTTTTACATTTTTTCTATTATGTTTTTTTATCTTCTCTGATGGGTGGTTTTACTGCCTGTTTGAAGATCAATAAGATTATTATTACTATTATTATTATAGCATCCATATCTTTCAGAGTATAATTATTACATCATGCTTTATTATTTAAACTTTGGATATTTATTCTATAATGTAAACAAATTTATGTGTGCACGCTGTTCTTTTCGTTCACCAATTAATAAAAATTATCTAAGACCAAAATATAAAAACGAAATTATTCAAATTATGTAAACACTCACAAATTCTATAAACCTACTATGCTAACAAACGATATAATTATTTTTTAAAATATATTAACTCGCTGACGTACCCGGCGTTGCACGGGCTACCTCGAATACTGCATCATCCAGTAAGGAGAAGAGAAGTGAATCGATACGACACATCTCCAATATTCTGTTGTAAATAAAGAGGGATAAACTTATATAATAGTTTCCATCCATTGGAATATGATCAACAGTCCTCAAAATTTCATTTTTAAATAATAAATGTGTTTCCATTGGGGATTAAGGACATCTGTTCCCAAAAATATTCATACGAGGGAAAAAAAGTCCCTAAAAATCCGCATCAGAAAAAAAAAAAAAAAAAAAAAACAGCCAGTAAAATGGTCTTTATAAACACAGTCCCTCTAAAAACGCCCAAAGAGTTGTCCAACAACAGTTCCTAGATAAGGACAAAAAAATCTCTTCAAATATTTGTTAAAATAAAGACAACAGATCCTGAGTCCTCATCTGAATCAAGACAACAGATAAAACCACGGACACGGGAAATAGACGGCGAAATTTTACCCCGTGATTTTTACGGCGGAGGTTAAAAACATTTTATCGCCGCGAAAGACATGTTTCATTTTTCACATTGGATGCTTTTTTTCATTAAAAAATGCGTATTATTTAATCGACGTTCTAGAAAAACACGCATTTCCACATCAGGTTATATGTTAAAAATTGAGAATATAGGGAAAGAACACCTATTTTCTCTGCATATATGTTACAATACATATAGTATTAATTTAGAGTGCCGGCAGGGTAGAGTAGTGGTACTGCCTTCGTACGCCCAAGTTCGCCAGGATCAAACCTGGCGCAAGTCGGTGGATATTCAAGTTGCAAAAAATCGTCTGCGCCCATGTCGTATGAATATGCGGCATGTTGAAGATCCCTTGAGTATCTGTTTGGCTTGGATACTATCGGCTAAATTAAATTCCTAGTGCACTTTCGCATCATGTAGAGCTCAGGTGCCGCCATCTAGGGGGAAATTGAACTTCAAAATTCTCAAAGTGGTAATTTCATCCGCCGATAGTGGTGCTACTTTAAAGAATGGATGCCGATTTCCGGGGAATGCACTAGGTCTACAAAGGTTAGTGTCCGCACGCCGCCCCATTAGAAATAAAATAAGAAAAAGTACTAAATTAACCGATTTTGTTAAAAATAAGATTGTGTGTACTTTTGCTACTGGATTCTCCGACGGCTCAGGTGGAGTTGTAGACAGGTGTAAAAATTTATTTCACAGCTCATACGAAGCCTCATTTCTCGATAATCGTTCTTTTACCTGGTTTCTTAAGGAGGCTGCAGACGAAACATATGAGGAGGAGGGGTGCGGCGCAAAACAATCTATTTGCGTACTTTTATCCTCTCCGGCATCTCTCTCCCTCGAGATACCTATCGCTGCTTTTTTCCTCCCCAACACCTCTCTGAGCAGCGGGAGTGACTCAATGTCTGAGGTGCTTAAGAACCTGCATGAATGACGGGGGCGACACGAGAAACACGTGTTCCCGAGTTTATACGCTGAACGCTCTGTCTTCGACGGGACGACTTCTTCTAACACTCACCGCATATTTCATTAAAAACGGCTCCCGGAAAGAGTTATTATGTGTTTATGTTGCAGGGATGGGCCAAAGTGGTGATAACCCTGAAAATGTGATGGATGTAGGCATGATGAAATAGAAGTTATAACGGAAATGATGTTTGAAGGCTGTACAATGAACGGATATACTAAATTTAAAGAAGCAATGGACTACACGATTTGACTATTTTTGGCAACTGCATAAAAGAAACCGCACAAATGAAATATTCACAAACTTCATAAATAGCTATTACAAAAAATTTCTTGCGAGACATTGAAGAATTTTATTATTATTTTTTTTAATTTATTTATTTATTAACTTTTTTGTGTGTGTGCTGGGGAGACTCACCGCGTCAAAAAATTCTTGCTTAGTAAATGTGACAGAGATTTACGAAATAGCAAGAAAGTGGTTTCCAAACACATTAGTAATTAATTTATGCATGGAGACATGTTTCAAAAAACGTAATTAATCATTTTAAAAATGGGGAAATTTTCAAATGGCGCATAATTCATTGCTGCAAAATGCACATCTTCTTGAATGAACTAGTTCAAAATTGGTTACTTCACTTAAAGGTGTTAGAGTTGATTTTTTTTTAGTACCATGAAATCTGTTTTGGCACCCAGTTTGTCCAGTTGTCGTGACGTCTATACACGTACACTGATAGAAAACGTTACAACGGTTTTATAATGCAATTCCTTCGGAACCGCATCACAGTAAAGAAATTGCAAAAAAAGAAAAAGAAAAAAATACTATAAAAGGGCATAACAAAAACAGGTCTGATTGTATATAAATTCAAATAACACCGCCTTGAATGTATCCCAAATCCTATATTTTTTCGAACAGTTGTAGGGAAAAAAGCCGCATAACATTTACTACTAATTTTATTGAGCTTATGTACAATGAATACTAAAAGTATTCTCAACTTTACCATCAAACGCAGAAAATAACGTTTTAGTAGCCACGCGGTTGACCACAAATCATCAGTATCCTAAATATGATCGGGGCTTTCATAAATCCTATTTTTTTACGCTGGATCAAACCAACTACCGTGCGTGAAACTATTTTCAACATGTCTTAAAGTATTTCAGGTTTGCAATCTCATAGTAAATTGGGAGGGCCAGATGACGTGGAAGGCGAATAAGAACATCGCTGTTGTTAAACTTATGCTTAATCGTTAAAAGATGCAGTTAATAAATCGTTAAACATTTTATTAAGTCGTCGATTAAAACATGCATCCAAAAGTAGAAACTTTAACTTGTAGACAAAAAATAGTTCAGAGTACATTCAAGCTTATACAGTAGATCCAGTAAGCGATAAAACATTCAGTACCAGGCAACTAATTTATATTTGTGTAAACAAAATCAGTACCTTCTCTGCTTATTCTATTTTTTTAATCAAGAGAAAAATTATATTTCAATTTTTTTGTCAATCATTTCCAGGATTGGGCATATTAAAAAAAAAAAAGCTACTTATCATAATAAATAAAACTAACACATTGCGGCCATCACGGTCTATGTGTTTTATGTGGAGTATTTCTCATACTACGTAATAGCAGTTATGAATGATCATTACAAGAGGACCCCTCCTCCTCCTCTTATTGATTGACGCTAAAAACTACTCAGCAACAGTTCATCTCAAGGTCTACCTGAAATTCCGGCTTTTGTTTGATTTATTTCGCACTGTTAGACATTGCATCATGAAATTACGGTTAAAAGACCGGTAGCAGTCGATCCAGCTAATTCACCGTTAAATTTACGGTTTGGAACATTTTTCTATCTTTACGGGACCTAACCATTTCCAATCAGCTTGGTTAAAAAGCCGTAAATACAAAAGTTTACCGTTTTATAACCATTTAAAAATGGTTTCAAAACACAATTTTTACCGTTTTTGAACCATTTCGAGGCGTAGAGTCTTCGATGCGTCGAAACCGTAAACAAAGCTTGCAGGGATCGAACCCGGGTGTACGGCATACCAACCTTGCTCTCTAGCCATTCGGCCATCTACACCACGTGAAGAGGACGTTTATTTATCAATAAATCTTCTTTTCCAACAGGCAAACGGCCTTAAAATTGAGATTTCAGTTTTTGATTGGATCCAAAGTCATTTTTAGTCTAAATGTACTGTAGTATGACGAAAATCATTTTATTTGCTGCAAAAATTAAAATGCAAACAAGCTTAAGCCGCTCAAATGATGGTTCGCTCATTCGCAAACAGGTCGGGAATCCGATGTCTCCAATTTTGGATTTACGTGCGTATGTGTTTCTATTTAGTAACCACTGCTTAAGCCCCTTTTTTTTCTTCTTTTTTTATATACACATGCAATATTTGAACTGATAAATCTTTATTCATATTTTAACAACAACGTACGACCGGTAAGGTTTCGCAACCAAGATGGACGCCTGATTCTTATTGAGCGCTTGGAAATGACGGTTAGTTAACGTTCTTTAGGATAAACAGAATAAACGATTTTTTTCGCAATCAACGGTTTGAGTGCCCTCTTTTTAATGGTTATTCAACTATTGTAATTAAATATGGTAAAATAGCAATAAAATAAATGGTTATTTTACTATTTTCTTACGGAAATTTTTAACAGTGCGTTACTTCCTGGAATGTAGCAGTTTCTCTTCCTTAAAAAAAATGATTGCTCTAAAACCAGTTCCTTTTAGGTTCCATCTGTATACCAATTTTCATGTGCTTGTTCTATAATATTGCATTTGCATTATGTTCACCCAAATAAATATTTTTACTTAATATTTCTCAAATGTTTTACCAATCCTAATTTCTGCACTATAAAATTTTTTTCGCATTATCCGTAATTCGTAACGACCGTGAATAAGTAAGATTGTTAAAAAGAAGTATTAGAAATGCATGTTTATATTTTTAAAATAATTACTACTATTTATAATAAAATTAAAATTATTAATGAAAACAAAATTATTTATTTTTGCTAATATACACTTTTAAGTCTTACTAGTACATTGATAAGAAGTGAACTTACCTTTTGAAATTTAACAATGTTGGAAAAATCCTTAATGGTTAGTTGTTTTTTAGGTACATTAAATTTTATCACCCCTGTCTCGGCGCAAAATGCTTGGTGCCATTTATACTTGATCTCGTTCAATAACTCAAAATACCCAACAATTTCGATGTAAAAAAAATATTAATCATATGCAATCGATAAAAATTTTCCTGAATAGGTCAGAAATTTTGTTTGTCTTAGCCGAAATATGTATTTTAGCCTTCATAATATGCGTGAGATATTTAGTGTAATTAAATAGTAAATCAAACTTTATGAACAAAATGTTCGTTTTAGCCGAGATTTCGTATTAACCGTGTTTGTATTAAGAAAGTTCAACTGTACTCAATATTGGTTTTTGTAAATTTCTCCATTTTTTAGTGAAAGGTTGAACTAAAAATTTTTACAGTATGGGACAGAAACAAAATTTTATTAGCAGCAAATCAATCTAAATTTGTTAGAACTATATATTTATTATGTGACACAAACATGGAGCTAAGAAGCGTAGGACTGAAGAAACATGAGCATTTTTCGTTTTCCTGCTCCCATACCAATAAAGATACCTCCTCATTTGATAGCAGAACACGAGAACATCCATTGCCAGCACTTGAAACCTGTTATGCAGCGAAAGTGGGGTTAACTACCCAATTCCTGGTATCCACCATTGATTTTTTCTTCATTTCTGTGTGCCTCGGCTATTAGATCTATTTAGATATCCTATCACCCTCGGGATATATACTTTCCCCATAAAGGCTGCCGCAGTCTCCCTTCTCCGATACTATGGATAAGATCAAAAGAATTGAGCTTATTGAAGTGGTTGGAAGCTAGGCAATTGTTCGGATTTTCCGCGACTTAACTTTCAATGAAAACGTAACAAATTTTTTCATGTTATTTATCTTATATGAAATATTCCTAATGCAATCGTAATAAGTATTCATACGGAATAAAATTGAAACTCGGGTTTAATATATATATATATATATATATATATATATATATATCAGTGGCTTTTCTAGCACAGGTGTCACCCGGCGCGGTGTGTTTTGATGACCCCCACCCAAAAATAAGGAAAAGGAAAGAAAGCTACCTACCTTTATTGTGTTGTATAAAACTAATTTTGCTATTTATACTTTTTTAATACTGCATAAAATAAATTAAAAATAAAATGGAATTTCTTAAGCTTTTTTTTTAAATATTTGGTATAAATTTCATTAATCTACATTTACATTAAAGTTATGATACGATGAAATAACACCAGTAAAATTGTAGTAATTCTAACATGTGTGTTTTCCAAAAATTCTTCAATTCTTTTTTTGTGTCTCCCCTTCAAAGGCGTGGGCCCCCTCCTCCACTCTACATAGGGACCCTACCCTACTGTATTATATATATGGCGCCGTGCACCGTGTTTTGAAAACAAAAACATGTTGGTGGGTGATTTTCAAAAAGATTGACGATTTGATGTCCGCAGTATAAAATCTGAATTTCATGTCGATAAAATTATTATTCTGCCATTATAAAAACCAGTAGGTAAGCATCATTTCATAGTTAATTAAATGCATTCATTACATTTTTTCCGAGTTGTGAAATAGTAGGCGTTTTCTGTTACTTTAGTTGGAAAGAAATGGAAAATTGCGTGTCTCGAACAAAAAATTCACAGAACCAGAGTCTTTTGTTTATTATTCCAAGTAATTTTTTTATTCAATATGATATAAAACATGAAGTAATACGTGTTTACTTAGCAAAAATGCAAGTGATTTTAGTGAAATGTTTATCTAATATTTTAAAATTTAAAGAAAGTTTTTGTCCGGACATGCAGCTCATGAGTGTTACCTCGAGAAAGTTCCTATCATTCAACCTTCAAAATATTAAATATTGTAATTATTTTCTGTGGTAGGGAAGTCCAGTATGTTTCTTTTAACTTCATGCCATCTAGAACGGGTTAGTTTTATTCCTTTACTGTTTTATAGTGGGACATATAATTCAACATGATGCGTATTTTTATTACTTCTCAGGAGTGTTACCCACTAATTTCCCAATATTTTTTACAGCATAAAAATAAGCAATTCAGCAATAGTGTATTTCTTGTGGAGGAATCAATCGGTGCAGTTAAATTTTTAGGAACACAGTCAGAATTTTTTTTAGTGAAGAATTTCTTAATAAATCTCATGAGTGTTACCCACTCATGAGATTTATTATTTTATCCCACACAAGAGGCGGAAGTAACAATCATGATTTAAAACAACCAAATAATAAATAAATCTGCAGATATAGATATTTGTTGAGTTTTAACTCAAGCTATTTGTTTTTGATTCAAAACTATGTTGTATTTCTATATATATTAAAAGAGACACCTTGACACAAAATTTTTACGTTGGCAGATATGATTTTTGTGTGAGCTAAGGTATTTTTTATTCTTAAGGGGTAAACAAAGAAAAACTCCCGTACTTGTAACCACCCTACCCCCCCCCCCCCCCAAAAAAAAAAGAACGAAATTAGTTACAAAAATAACATTTGTTCGGGTATTCCAATTGTTACTTTATGTGAACAAGAAAGGGATGTGTTGCAAACTATTATCTTCACTTTACTTAAATTAAAGATATGGTTTGCAGAATTAGAATTATTTATTTCGATATTTTTACTGCCTATTTTAAAACTGAAATTAATTTTTTATTAGTTCTGTCTAAAAACATCTATTTCTGGATCAGAATCATGAGAGTAGTGATGGTTTTATTACATTTTTAATGTAACATAGCAATTAATGGGGTAATATACTTTCAATTTTGGTCTCTCGTATTATAATTATTGTTATTTTTATTACTATTATTATTTTTAGTGCCTTATAGCAAGAGGATTGCTTGTTTGTCTCATGAGTGTTACCATCTCTCATGAGTGTTACTGTAGCTAAAAATTATAATTTTATTAATGTATTTGTTAGTTAATAATTAAAAAATTGTTTTCTAGTTAAGTCTATCCAGTTATTTCCTATACCTGCAGTGAAAACATTTAATTTTCAATAAAATGCATTTTTATTGAAAGTTATGTGCTTCATTTAAGAAACAAAGTAACACTCATGAGATAAAGTGCAATTAAGATAGTTTAAAAATTTTAAATATGTCAATTTTAATACTATTTTTACTTATTACAAAGTATTTAAGATTACTTAAACAAGATATTTAGATCAATTATTGATAAGGATTATTTTACAGAAAGTTTAATAACGGTAACACTCATGAGAAAAACAATCACTTGTCTGAAATATCTAAAATACAAATAAATTAACTCGAAAAAAACTACCTGCTCAGAATGCAGTAAATTATGAGGTATTCATACGTAGGCAAGTTTTTATGTTTGATGTAATAAAAATTTTCAGATTGTGTCAAACTCAAACCGTCAACAAATTTGAAAATCACCCAGGTGTTCTAAAGCTTGAAATCCGGAATGAAGAGGTGCGAGTTGTAAGGAGGTTAGATTTTAAATTTAACTCTTATAAAACTGCATTAAGTGCTTTATGATTGAGATATACTCCTTGGGAAATATCAACTACTGTAAAATTAGGTTTTATTTTGATGCTAATGAATGAGCGAAAAGAAATAGTCAAGTAATTAGTAAGCTTACGGAATATTGATAATTTACGCATTAATTTTCTAATGATGCGAAATTGAGACCAAAAATAAGTTAACGATTATATAAAGCCAAATAAGCAATTGCACGTTTGTACTGTAATTTAAAAGTCAAAGATTTCAGTCATAGGCACATATTGAAATGCTTGTAGCACTTTTGAGAAAAATTGAAATTTACCCCCTTTATTGTTGTTTTTCCTTTTTAATTGTAGCGGTGTCCAGCTCTCTCATATATATTTTTGGGGCGCTCGAGGACACCCTTAAGTCCCCCAAAGTCTTCGCTCTAGCGATAAGTTGCAGTCGATCGATAATCAAGCTTACCGAGTATAGTCCAACAGAGCCAATCGCGTAAATGCTAAAATTATTCTATTTGTATACATTTATTTCTTTCTTTCTTCTTTCTTTCTTTACAACCATTTCAGGTCACATAAATATTCGAGTTTATTTGCTATTCTCAAGGATATGCCTCAAACTCTCGTCTAATATGACAGATAGAACAAGACAGCACAACAGATTTTAATATACAAAGAAGGAAATACACCCAGGGCAAAGGTGGGAATCGAACCCACGCCTCTTTCTCTCTGCGCAGGGAGGCACCGGAGCCAGTCGATTTGACCGCTCAGCCACTGAGGCCCCATATATTTATTTAAAACATTAATTTAAAAAATATCTCGCTTGTAAACTATTTATGTCTAATTCGTGTTTGCAAAACTTTCAGTTTCATTTTTATCTGCGTAGTACGTGCTTTGAAAATCGTCTGCTGTCAAAATTAGTTGTATGTTCTGATATTGAAAATGGCAACCGCACAGTCGTTATTGTCAACAAAATTCTAAATTGTTTTAAAATGGATTCTGTTGCTTTTGTGACGAATGAGTAAACCGTTGCTAATCCAGTGCCTAAATTTACTAGTTTTAGTACGTTCTTAACGATTAGGAGCTCCTACAAGTTAACATCAATCTTAAGTTACTCTGGATGAAACCTCAAAGTGTTTAAATTGTTGAAGTTCCGTAGCGCCATATAAAGTCTGATGGAAAATGGAATCTGAGTTTCTTCGGTTTCTATTTCAATGAAAAAGGTAAACATATTCATGTTATTCGTTTTGATCACAGTATTTTTAAAAACAATTATATTAAGTTTAGGTGAGTTTAGTTAAAGTGTTGTAAAGAATTTATAGAGAATGATAATTATCATCTTTCATAACATGGTAATAGTTATCAAATTATCCAAGGCGTCTTTTATTCTAATTTTAACGAAAAAATTGTAAAACTAGTTAATGTGGTTTATTTTAAACGGAGTTTTTCAATCGCAACTTCAATGAGTATTTCCTCAATCTGAAATAAGGTCAGTTCGCTAAAAAAAATAATAAATTCCGTTTTGGTTCCAAAATACAGCATAAACAATATGGTCCTTTAAAAATAATCATATAAATTTTCAAGATTTTCTATCAGAAAACGTTTTATAAAATATTGAGTTCTCGAAATGTAATTATTGTGAGATGCTTACATCTAATTGAAGCTTTATTTATATTGTGTAATTTGCCTTGATGTGGGAATTCGCGAATTTAATATCATTCGCTGTATAACCTACAATGATACGAAAATAAGTAAAATTTGTCGACGAAAATAAGTCATGTTATCTATTGAATAATGGACATTTTCTGTGGGACTATGTAATTTCAATATTGTATAGCGTATAACAGACGATGATGATGAACTAAGCTATTAGTTTACTGCATAATAAATATGTTTCTAAACTAGTTCAATAGATATAGTACGGTATAACTTTAGTGATGTTAGAATAAGGGAATTTGATTTTCTTTGTTGTTTTGTTGTAATTGAAGTGATAACAAGCGAATATGACATTATTTACTGCAGCGTAAAAACCGAGCAGTATTCTTAAAAAGGCGATCAAAGTACTTCAAACATTCGTAATGAATAAGTTTGTAATTGTAATGTTTGTGTAGTTCTGTGTGGCATGTTCAGACCTGACCCCTCCCCCCCCCCCTGAATATTTTCCTAATTCCAAATAAATGTCTCAAATCTAATTAATGTTATACAATACCCGGGTATAGCTAATTTTCTCATTTTTACTTTCTCGCATATTTATATGGTAGAAAAAAAAACGAACTTACGATTTTTTTTTTTTAAATTTTGACCAGTTTTTGCGCTTTAAAAAGTGCTGAACACTTTTTAAAAGTTTATCAAAACCTGTGAGACTATATTGGAGCACAAATATTTGTGGTAGTAGCTAAAATTCACAAAATACAAGTTCTTAATTTCAGACTTAAATCGTTATCAATTTTTGTATTTTTTTCATTTTAGACATAGTTATAAATGCTCGTAATTTTGTAACTTTATTCATAATAAATCAGTGAATATGGACATATTCAATGGGGTTTGATCCAAGTTCTCAGTGTAAATTGAACACACTTTCCAGAGTTATAGAGAAATTTTCGCTTCAGTGCAAAGCAATCTTTCGCATGAAACTATTGTCTTGACCTTAAAAAATAATAACATTGCAACGCCGAAAAAGATTATAACTCTGAAGCACATATGTATCCAAATTTCGTTTCAAACTTAGACATAACCAATATTGGATCTTTCAATGGTTTTGCAGGCTCGTAGAGGTAACTATTTTAATTTTTTATCAAAACATGTCATTTTTCAATTTTATACATAACTTATGAATGTTTCTAATTTTTGGCATGAATTTTTATCAGTATTTGTAATGTTTAGGATCAATTGTTATCAGTACTTTTAATGCTCTAGCGTAAATTGTTGTCAGTACTTGCAACGTTCTCGTGCAAATTGTGATCAATATTTTATTTTTTAACTAAAGATGAAATCGTTAGCTTAATTTTCTGAAAATTAAACAGAGTTATAAATACTTATAATTTTTTAACTTTAGACATAGTAATAATCATTAAATATCGGCCAATTAAACGGTTGACTCAAATTCGCGGCATGAATTGAACACGCATCTCTGAGTTACAAAGAAATTGCGCCGTTTTTCAGTGCAGTGCATTCGTTCGCATAACTCTTTCGTCTTGAACTGAAGAAGGGTTAACGTTGTAACGCCGTAAAAGGGTTTTGATTCTAAAGCATATACATATACAGTAAAGCCCCGTCATATCGCGCCTCAGTATATCGCGGAATGGGATATAGCGCAGTGACTATCATGTCCGCCGACGTTTAAACCACCCTTTATCATTGCCATTTAAAGGTGATTCCTTTTTTTCCGTTATAAATAAAGCCAGCCCGAGCACACAAATATTCTAGCCAAATAGCCTCCTCCCCCCACCCTCTCTAACAAATAAAGCCCTATTGTGATAGGCCTGATGTACACCTTTTTCACGCTTTTTCTGTTATACAGCTGGATTTCAAAATCGGGTGCAATTGCCGTGACTTGTTTCTCTTGACGTGGACGGAGCTAAATCTGTCAGGAACTGTTCATCTCAATGCTTAACTGTCTTCCATTTTCTGAAATCCAGTTATACGCGTGTAACTTCTTCTATAGCGTCATCAACCTTTGTATTCCAAATTCTTTAGCATTCCTGAAAAGTAAACATATTCTCGAGTGTATGAAGGCTTAAAACATTGTTCCTTTGAGAAATGCATTCCTCCCTTTCAGATCTATTTTTTCTAAGGACCTCTCCCCCTTCACAATCCCATGTTCACAATATAAAGATATTGTTAAGCCCCTTTTTCTCGGAACACTTGGTTTATAATCTAACGCTCAATAGACTGATTGCGATTGTGCAGTTGAGATGTGTGCTTCTTGAGCAGCAATTATAGTGCATAAAATGGCAGCAAACAAGAAGAAATAAAAAAATAATACTTTAGAAGAAACGTTTCGAGTAATTGGTAAAGCTAAAAATGATGCAACAAAACCGAGCATTATTTCGTAATATAGTTCCCGCGGTATAGGTTCACTATGCCACGGTCATGTTATAACCGAGGTGAACATGTCCCCCGACAACATGTGCGTTTTAACGGGGTTTTGCTGTATGTGAAATTTTCATCTCAAATTGGATCTTTGAATCATTTCTCTATGAAGTATTTCTCCGTTTTTTCAGGCTCGTAGGTGAACATTTTACTTTGCAGTTAGGGGCCGTTCATAAATGATGTCACGCTTTTTTCCCATATATTCGACCCATCTCCCGCCTTTGTCACAATATGTCACCCTTCAGCGGTCCCTCCCTCCTCCCTTTGTCACATGTCACGCTATAATGCATGATGTCACACTTCTTGTTAGCCCCCTCCTCTCCCCTTGTCACATTTTCACGAACCCCCCTCTCTCGCTCGAAGCGTGACATCATTTATGAATGATCCCTTACCAATACACGTCATTTTTGATTTTCGTTCAACTTTGAACAGGTAAAAAAAAATTAACATTAGCTCCTACGGAGAAATTCTAACTGACGGATTTGCTTGGAACAAATTTTATCAGGAAGATGTTAGGCCGTAGAACATGTACAAATACCAAGTTCATCCAGAAATAAACCAATCTATTCTCCCACCAAACTCTTTGATCTGGGTTTTTAGGGATATTTCCGAATGAATGAATGAGTGAATGAATAAATAAGTCAATGAATATGTATAAACCGATGAAAAAGGTATATTTAAAGTAATTAAGAACTTATTCTCTATGAAGAACTAATGCTAAATGAGAAAGAGAGAGAGAGAGAGATAGCTAGACTAATCAAATTGATATTGGTGTATACGGGAAAATAGATTTGTATAGGCCCTATACCAGGGGTGGCCAACCTGAGGCTCGCGAGCCACATGCGGCGCTTTGAAGGATTATTTGTGGCTCTCGACTCAACGAGTATATAAAAAAGCTAGAAGGAATATGGACGGAATTCCAAAATAGTTTTTAAAACTTAAAATATTTTAAATCGTCTCTTGATTTTTTTTCTGAATCCATTTGAAATTAACATAATTGAAGGTGAGTTTTCCATTTCCAATATAATTATGACTCAAAAAGCATCTGGAGAAATGGAATTAACAGTGATGCAAGAAGATCATGTTGTACAATAAAAATATAAGTCGACGTCGATTACTGAATTTTGGACATTTGTAACAGAATCAAATTTGTATCCTGAATTTAAAAAGGCTGCTTGTCAAAGTATTTCAATATTTGGAACAAGGTACTTATGTGAATCATTTTATTCCACTTTAAAATTCGTAAAATTCCAAACACCAATCAGTATTAACTAACCAGCATCTCAAAGAATTACTGAGAAGTACTGTCGCCAATTATTCACCACATTTTAAAGATTTATCAAGAGAAGTAAAATAAATGTGTTTAATTTTTAATACTTAAATTCAATACACATATTTTGTACTTTAATTTATATGATTTCAATAAATATAATTTCTGTAAAAAATGTGTTTATTACCTTTTTCCATACCTTTTAAATACGTATTTAATTGCGGCTCGTGAAAAATTAAAAATTTTGAAAAATGGCTCAGACTATCAAGGAGCTTGGCCACCCCTGCCCTATACTACAGGGGAGTTATAGACGGAACTTCTTGGTAAATATTTCAATGTTATTTTTTGTTGTTTTCACTGTTGTCGTCGTTATTATTATTGGTATTACTAATATAATGTTTTTTTTAATATTATTACTATTACAAAACAATACGATGTTTTATTATTTTATAAAGAATAACACATAGGTTTTTTGTATAGTTTTTCTGCCTACTTGGTTCCATACTAAGTTACATCTAAAATAGTAAGCTATTTCTTGCTTGAACGATGAAGACTGTAGTTTGCATGCAAGTATGGAATTGCGCGATTACGAAAATTACACAGCACGTAAGCAATTTGCGTGTTTTTCGGTATCGTCTCTCACACTTTATGCAATATGTACTACTGGTCTGCAAGTATTAGTTTCATGTGCTGTAAAAATACTGTACAAATTATATGAAGGGTATATATGCATGATACGTATCAAAAATAGTTTTTCTTTTTTAATATATTCGAAAGTTATATAACATAGATAGGATTCATTCAATTCTTCACAATAATTTCATAGGCTTTTACTGCATGGAATAATGGGCTATTAAATTGAATAATGGTGTTCTAGTATTATGTCTTAAAAAATTAAAATTGAGGAAAAAATAATAAATTTCAAAGCAATAACGAAACTAGATTTTGCCCACAGGTCGAAATTCGACCTAAATTTATTAAATATTTCAAGTTCAGCCTTGAACGTTTAAACAACTTTTATATATTTTAGCTTTTTTGTTTGACTCTCAGCGCAACTGATCGACCACTGAGTTAGTTATTTAATGCAATGCATTTGTAATACATATTATACATAATGTTAATCTCTCTGCACTTCTTCTTCTGTAAAGAAAATCGAAATAAAAATTGCCAGGCTACCCTATTATTGTTGAATTAATTAAAAATATAAACATTCACTTTCAATGTATCAGAGAGTTCAAAACGCTAATGCAAATCAACAAACTTACGAAACGTTGGTTAGAAACAAAGAAACGCGTCACCGCAATTATTACGTACGTTCATAATATATTAAACATTATTAGCTTCAAATTGTGTCTTATTTTGCATGACATTCTATTGGACGTTTTATTATCATATATAAACTTATATTTTGGAGATGGATAAATTGACAACTTTAGATGAGTATTATTTTGCTTCGACGTTCATTCAAAAGATTACATTTTCCCTTTTATTTGGTTCTTGACATTTCTTCTTTGAATTATAAATACTAAAAACTGTATTGAGGGTTGTGCAAATATTTTAGATTGTAGATGTAAGGAGTAGTATGAAAGTATGACGAATAAAGACTTCTAAAAAAAGGCTTCGAGTATGCTTCAAAAGTCGGCGAGGAATAATAACTATTTCCAAAGAACTTTTTGTTGATAATACTAAAACTCATCAATAGGTATTGAATTTTAAAAAGCAAGAAAATCGGTTGATGAACAGAGAAGAAAATGGTACTTAATTTTTTTGTCTTTACCTATTTATATGTAGAAATTTTACGAACAGGAATTCGAAAAATATTGCAGTGAAAGCTTCAGTTATTATAAAAGTATTTCGTGAGCAAAATAAATAGCTAAAATAAATATAAGACGATTCACAACATTATTTATCTGTGTGTATGTAATTGCTCAGGTTAAGTTTAACACACCGGTTTAAAAATTTAATACATAATGTTTAATATTGCGTGGTAACATGTTTGGAATGATATAACTTATGGCGAAAGAACTATAAGCATTGTGCCTAATTGAGTGCAAAATGAATGAAAAGATGTTTTTCCAAACACCATTGCCGCTGTCTGCCAAATCATTTTTGAAGACGGTGTTCGCAGATGAGAATTAAGCAACAGTTGGTTATTAATGAGGTCGGTAGGTAGTGAACAAAGTGCTACAAAGGCACTTTCAAAGGCTGTGGTCGTTTGCATTTCACGGTTTGCTGCTCGCGTCAGCCCCTTGTCTCGACAAGGTACTGAGACCGTTGTTCCATTGTTTTCTAAAAAGCACTGCTGCATGGTCGCACTCTAACGACAGAAGAAAGACTAAACTTTTTTTTAAACATTTTAAATAAATTTATCTTTACGAGGAGGTTTTTTTTTTTAAGATTGATTTTTTTTGTGTGATGAGAGTCTGTTTTTTATTAATTAAAAAAAGGCAACATTATTTTTTTAAATAGAAGAAAAATACAATGTATACAATGGGGGTATTAAATTAATTGAACTTCAGGGGCTCAAGAATGATTCCTTATTTCCGTGTTTTGTGTTATATTTATGTTACTGCACCTCTTCGATTCAAATTTAATATGCGATTTCTTTTCTTCTTCCTCCTTTCACCTCTTTCTCTCTCTATCTTTATTAGTATGACAAAAAGTTTCCGGAAATATTTTTCGTTGAAAAAATGAACTTTTGGGTTCATCTGTAAATTTAATGTTAGTATTTTATATAATTTGATTTTTTTTCTTTATAATACTCTCACAACAGAAATTTAATGTGGTAATGCATAAATTAGTAGAAATATACAATTGTTTAATTTTGTTACGCCCTTCCCCCACCTCCCTAGTTTTTATTTGAATATTTTAAAACAAATACTTAGTCATATGATTTTATCATTCCAAAACTATGATTTTATTTCCGTTAGTACTTTGATTTATCTGTTTTTTCTTCTTCTTTTTTGTTTTGGTGTCTTAGATCTTAGACATTGTATAATCCAAAGAAAATTTAGCACAATATATCAAGAAACTAAAATCATCTTCAACTTCATGAGATTGTTTAAAGACAATTTGGACCATTGTTGTCCGTACATGCACAGCCGTTAATCGTGACAAAGGAAAGATGCAAGAGTAAATTTATTTTTTCGAAAAATATTAATTCAGAATTTTTTTTCCTTCATAGGTCTACAAATATATTTTTTAATACTTTAATTTATTGATGTTACATTATAATACACAGCTCTTAATACTTTTTCACTGAAGGTTTTGTTTTATACTTTTTTTTTTCAATTTCCTTCAGTAAACGTAGTAAAATGAGTGCTTAAACACTAAAACGTTCATTAAAAAATGAAAATAAAAAATAAATAAAGCTTAATTTGCCTCTTAAAAGTTCTTTATGGAGGAGTAAATTAGTTCAAAAACTCTTAATAAAATGCAAAATTTAAGAAATTACTTCATGCTCCTATTTAGTGTAATATGTTTTCTTTCTTAATGGTTGAGGAGTTATTAAAAATTCTCTATTTTTTCACGGAACATTTTCAGCATTTTTCACTTTATAACACACGAGCAATATAAGAGGCAGTCACAATGCAGCAGGAAGTACAGACCCTACCCTAACTGTTATAGTTTTTGTAATGCTAAAGAAAAAGATCTTAAACACGTCTAAATCTGCATTCTTTTGAGGGGAAAAAAACGACATTTCTCATCTTAAATTATGAACGAGCAATTAATTTCCTCCCAAAAGCTACTTTTCGGGTGCCTATTCTTTGTCCTTTATTCGTCATTTCCTTGTCACTTAACGTGGTTCTGTCTTAACGACGAAAAAAAAGAAGAAGAAAAAAGACCATTTCCTAACGTTTTTTAAAAAAATCGTTAAAAAAGGGTAAAAAGTAGAAGTTCTTTTCCCGTTCTTCGGTTTTAGTGTTTAATGGGCTTGTGACGACTATATTCATTCAAATACAACGCAGTTAGTCCACATTTGTGATTGCATTAACATTAGATCTTCATTAGAAGACTTTTAGAGAAATGTGATGGTGTGCAGTTTTTTGGTTTCGAAGTTGAGTTCCAAAAAACGTGTTATTGTTTTTTCGTTTTTGGAAAACTAGAGAAAAATTGAAATGCTACGTTATGGGGCGATATAGAGTACTAAAAGGGTATAGTAGAAAGATCCTTTATAATGTGCGTTACAGTGAACAAATAGTAAACTAAATGATCACAATTGCTCTCTAAGTATAGATTAAAGAGAACGAATTTAGAGTAAGTCAACATTTTACAAATTAGTAAATTGACTCTAACCATCTTGACCTCTGTCCATTGTCAAAAACTACCTCCCCTCTAACTGGCAAAATAAAAAATAAGTAGGTTAGGAAAACCAATCTAGTATGGCAAAAATTTTTAAACTATTCATTAGTTTTCTTCAATCCAAATCAACGTTTCCCTACCAGTGGTTCGCGAATCCTTAGGGGTTAGCGTGCTAAATATAGGGTGTTCGAGAAAATAATATTGCGATGGCGGAACTTTTAATTGCTCACGTAAAAGGAAAAAACAAAATAATGAATTTACATACGTATTGGGACGAAGTGTAAAAATGATTTTTTATAATGAATTGCTTTCCCGATAATGTGTATAAGTTGTGGGCTGCATAGGAAGCATACGGTGCAAAATTTGAAATGAACTTATTCCTACTGATACCTGATTTCTTAAATTTCAATCTCAAAGAGTTATCGAAAGATATTCATTGATTTATTTTAAATTTTGAACGTATGTTTTATCTGCCATTTTCCACTTTTTTCTCGCCAACGCGAAAGAAAAAAGTCGAAAACAAGAAAACTTCTAATTAGACTAGAATTTAGTAATTCTAAAACGTTGCATTATTTGTGTATACTTTGTCATATATATAGACCGAAAAGTGAAATTTAAAAATATTTATTCATTAATTTTAAATTTTGTATTTATTCCTACTTTGCGATTTTTTTTAATTTTTCAACCTGAGAGTGGAACCGAACGATTCCACTTTTCATTTTACTGATTGATTCAAAATTTTGAACGTATATTTATCATGCCATTCCATAAGGTTTCGCACTATCAAGAAAGGAATTTTTAAAGATATGTTTTGCGAATACATATGTTTACTGCGTAGTAATAATTCAAAAAGAGAAAAAATAATACAAAAGTAATTTTAGTTTTTATCTAAACTTAGATGTTTTGCGATTACATATTCATTTCTTGTTATGAACTATTGTGCAACGTGGAAAAATCGTGGTAGTAAATGTTATTGTTTTGTTACGCGTTACTAACGACTACAGAAGGGGGCTCGCCATTTTCGTTCTGATCTAAAAGGGATTCGTAATGGAAAAAAGTTGGGAACCACTGATCTAAATTGTTACTTCTGCACTAGCTGTCAAAAAAAAAAAAAAAAAAATAGCACAGTTCAAATTTGCTAATTTACTATATTCTTCTCTTCAATGTAAATAGTTACCTACAAGCTAACTGTTGTTTAAAAAAAACCAACATAGTAAAATTCCTAATTACTACAGTAGTTTTATTCAATGTTAATAATTAGCATGAAATAATTATTCGATGAATGCAGAGACCCAACGCAGAAGGAAGGCTAAATTTGTATCAACAACTATGTTGGTTATTTTCAATGTAAGTGATCATCTGTACCCCGATTTTATAGTAAAAAAATTTGCAAATTCATGTATTTCTCTCTTCTCCTTCATAAAATAATTTCTTATCTTTGTGCTAACTGCAAATAAAATAAAGCCACCATACTAAGACACAGTTTTATTTCATGAAGTTGGTTTTCTTCAGTGGAAAAAAATTGCCTTTGAATTGCAGATTAAATGGAAATAAGGCAAAAAAATTCGTAAATTATCGCATTGTTCTTCTTTATGTCAATTAGAAAATGTCAACATAGTGTGTCTCAAATTTGAAAATGACTAAATTGCTTTTCTTTAAAATAAATGATTACATTCACAGATTAAACAAATAAGTAACAAGAAGATACGTCTAGAACTATCCGAGGCTACTTTCCCGTATACACCAACTCCAAATTTATAATCTAGCCATCTCTCTCTCCCTTTCTCATTTAGCTTTATTTCTTAATTACTTCAAATATACCTTTTTCAACGGTTAATATATATTCATTCACACATTCATATATTTTTTCACGCATTTATTTAGTTTTCATTTATTTACTCATTTATGCACGCATTTATTCATTTAGTCTCTCACTCATTTATTTATTCATTCATTCATTAGGGAATATCCAGATCAAAACATTTCGTGGGGAAATTGGCTCGCTTAAATCTGGGTTAACTTCCTATCTGTACATGTTCTACGTCATAAGAGCCTTCCGACAAAGTTTGTTCCCAGCAAATCTGTCTGTTAGATCAGGATTTATACGGGATTGAAATTTCTCAGTAGGCGCTAATGTTACATTTTCTTGAACTGTTCAAAATTGAACAAAACTTTTTCAAATCAAAGATATTTCAATCCGAGAGCTTTTTAATAAGCTTGTCTGTAGAAATTTGAGTCTTATCGGGGAAGTAGGGCTAAAAATGAAAAACATGTCGTTGGAGAGGCCCAAATTTAATCAATTGAGGGGGGGGGGCTTCCGTCTGCAAATGGAGCGTCTTTTTTATAAATGTGTTTTCCGAACTGGAACCTGAGTTAAAATAATAAATGCTGTCAAAAGAAGCAAAATAAATAGAAGTTATCTGAAGTGAATGAGCGTTAGAGGTTTTTCTAATTGCGCACATAAAGCACGAACTTTTCTCTTCATTATATAATTTATAGACTTTATAACGATTGCTGTCCAACCAGGCCTGAGAACTAAATAGGAAAACTCTCTTGAGTCTGATCTGACCTACAGGTTACTGGAAACACTATGATATTGATAACTTAAACATGTATTTTGAAATATATATATATTTTTTAAGTCTTTACCATAGTTTAGAAATTGAGCTGCAGAAATTATATTTCTTTGTCTGAACAGCTTTATTTATTTATTTATTATTATTCCATTTTATTTCGCTTTTCGATGATAAGGTTAAGTGTCTTATAAGTAAAAACAAGTAAACTTAGCAATTTTGTGCTCATATAATGAACAAATTTTGCAAAGATTTGAGATACATGTTTCGGAGTGGCACTGAGCCCTTTTTCAATGCAAAGGAAGAAAGCTTCTTTTTTTTTTTAAACATCCAACTGAAGTTTTCACCTAGTTTTTTAAGCTCATTTCCTCTGCACTGAAGAAGGAGGTTTATTTTCTAAACGTGTGTGCAATCTTTTGCAAAATTTGTGCGTAATATATCTTGTTAGTTTTTCTTCTTATTCCGTAACACGAAGGTTTGCAACTTATTTCTTCGTTCAAGGGTTGAAAAACAGCTTAACTCTTATGAAACAAAACGTTTTGCATCCGCATGTTTGTTCTCTTCCCCCCCCCCCCTTCCCTTTCTTAAAGTATGGTTCTTTACGAAAAAGCAGAGATAATTTCTTTTGCATTTTGTTTTACTTTATTATTTATTAATTATCTCTAAATATATTATGAAATAGTGAAATGAAAATGTAAGTAATGATACAAATCATTTACTTTCTAAAAAATCTACTGACTAAAATGAAACGTTTGTAAAGTTCAAAATGCACAGGTTTATTTATATCCTCTTTTAATTTGACTTTTTAACAATTAGGATGAAAAATCATGCTGTACAAAATTATTTCCCATTGTTTTTGGCACAATTTTTGGTAGCCCATTGGGGGCGTAGCCCTGATAAATTGTATCCGCTTATCAATAACCCCCCCTCCCTCCTTCCTCCAAAGAGCAAAACAGCCTGCCATCTGGGGTACAGCATTGGAAATGGATCTGCGGACAGAGACATTTATGTGCGACTGTCCGGTGGAGGTCATTGGGGCAGATTGACCACTCGGAAATGGGCTTCTTCCTCCATCTCTCTTGTCCGGCGATAATATCCGGTCCATTCATATCCCTCCTCCTTGAGATTTGATGGATGGTCCACTCCCTTGATCAGAAAGGAACGCCTAATTGACCCTTCCGATTCGTACTTTTCAGACCAGGTTGCGTATGTGACCACAGCGAGCGGAACGCAATCTGCGAAATACCCTTGAAGTTGAAACTAATATTGATAATTTCGATAGCTGGGCGAACTCTAGTAGTATGGAATCCGAAAAATCGTGCAATTTCAAATTCTTCCCTCATTTCATCACATAACTGGAAGTCACTGAATGAGCATAATTAACCCTCTCCTGCTCTTTTTTTTTTTTTAGCGAATTCGATTCGCTAAAAGTGGTCTACTTTATGCAACTAATGCCATCTCTGGAATAAAACCTTAATTAATGTCCAAATACTTGAGGAATTGCAATGCTAAAACACTTGTTACATGGTTTTATTTAACTTGACTTGTGGCGGAATTTTGTAAGGCGGTTTTCGCCAACTATTACTGCATCAATTATCTTCAAATTTTGCACACAAGCTTATCTTCGATGACAATACAATAATCTATCCATTTTATAATTTATTGTAACGGTAATTAGGAAAAAAAGTTGATAATTTTGGCTCTGAGGAAATGATCAGCATTATCATTTGCCGTTTGGCAACAATAGTTTTGTTTGGATTATGCAACGATGTTTTGAATTTAAATGAAACCGTGTAACTTAAAACATTTTTGGCGATTTAATATTATTATATACACTTACAACGCTCATGCCCGTGGAAATCGCGGGTTAATTTTCGCTACATTTACGTTGCAGGTGGAAATCGCGGGATAAGCAGTCAGAGGGTTAAATACTATATTCAACAGAATATGTATGTATTTCGTTTCCGAAAAAATACGTATTAAATTACATAATTCTAATCGAGTTGAAACTTTTATTTATCAAAGAACCGTTGATTTTAAACAGCAAAAACTGAGAAAGTAAGAATTTGAAAGTTTTCTTTTTTCAATTATTTACAATGTCAGATTACAATATGATACGAAAATTTCCGGAATTTCCCTTGCAGCTTAATATCTACCACCTTGCTAATCAAACACGTTACGTTATCAATGAAAATCAAGTGAAAAATAGCACTGCGTTTCAACTCCACAGTGAAAAAAACAAATAGTGAAAACGGCGGGGATAGAATCCCCTAATTCATGAGCCTCCCCCCAATGTTTTATGTTTTTTGGTATGGCCACTCGAAGTGTGAGGAAAAAACTTAGAACCCGTCATTTTAACACCTACTGCCCTATTTTCCGAAGTCGTAGCCAAAAGTAAAATAAATAGAAAAACGCGGAAAGGGAAGAAAGAACCGACATCAGATAGCGATTTTATTTAAACTCGTACGCCATTTTTTTTTCTCCTTGTCCCTGAAAGCGATGCTATCGAAACGGGGCCTTTTTTGCGACATCCGGAATGGCAACAGTTCGGAAGGGGGAATTTTAAAATAGGCCTTGTTTAGGGTTAAGTAGGGGTCGGTCCAGGATTCTGCTGACGCGCCGCGTTTTTTGTTCTAGCAGAGCGCCCTTTCCTTTTCGCTGCCAATGTTATTTATTTATTTCCCTCTTTCTTCACAATGCAGGATGCTTTCATTTTGGATTTCATTTTAAAACTTGACAGGTTTGAAATTGCGAGTTTTCGAAACTGACACATACATCTCCTTTTGGCCCTCCCCACCGTACATTTCTTTTTTCGTTACGACGATCGAAATTCCACGGCTGAGAAACGTGCAAACATTCTAAACTAAAGTAATTCTGAAAGACCTAGACATATTTCTTCGTTAAACTACACTGTAAAAATTCGGTGTTACTGATCACCATTTTTGTTTTTCAGTCGGTGTAAAGTTGAAAATTATTCATTTTTTGATGTATTTTAAATTCTTTTGAGTGTCTGTCTAAAAAAGTACAGAAATCAGATGTTCTTTTAGCATATGAGGCGGTGAGAAGCAAAGGGATGGAAGTGACTAAGGTATCATTTTGAGTAAAACTCGTTTAAAGTTTAATTCCTATACTAAATTCTAGAGGTTCTTCGTGTAAATATTTTTTTTATTTTCGGGTCCTATATGTATGTGTTAGCTTAAGTATGAAGTTTGAAGTGTTTCTGATGATTAGATTTGGCGTAGGATTTTTTTTTTAAAAAGCTTATTTTCACTTACACCCCTTTGCTTCCAACTAGTTAACTTACACCGCTTTGCCACTAAATGAAAAACGTGTCTTGTTCATTTCGCTAAGTTATACAATAATAAAGACCGTGTGTTAGTGATATAACCTCCATTAAAAACTGCATAATATAAATTTCGAATCATTATATTTTTCTGCAAACTAAAAATCATTGCCGTTAGACAAATTGCCAATTGCCGAAAACAAAACATGACAAAAATAAAATCTGCAGACGATTTAACCCTTGTTTTTATAATTATTATTTAACAAATCGGAATTCTTTTCCTATTTTTTAGCCTACTTTCCCGTAAAAGTAAAAAAAAAATAATAATAAAGCATGAAAGAAGGCTTAATGTATCGTGAAAATATCGTTAGAAATCAAGAAAAGTCAAAAATAAGTTAAGTAATTAAATAAAGATTGAAAAATAAAAAATTTGAAAGTAGGGTTTTGAGATGGGGAAAAAGTGTGTCGGTCGGTCTGTCGGTCTGTCGGTCGGTCTGTCTGTCTGTCTGTCTGTCTGTCTGTCTGTCTGTCTGTCGGTCTGTCCCCCCCCCCCCCTAATAACTTTTGAACGAATTGTCCGATTGGAAAAATTATTTTTGTATTCGAAAGATCTCGGCGAGGACATCTCATTTCCATATTTTACTTTTTGATTTGAACAATTTTTTGTTCAATTTTGAACAGTTCAAAAAATTTTAACATTAGCGCCTATGGGTGAAAATGAAGCAAATTATGTAAACTCTGGGTACAACATATAAGTTCCCATGAACAAGCTCACTGGAAGAAGTTCTTGGCGTGAAATATTGATTTGAACAATTTTTGTTCATTTTTGAACACTTCAAAAAAAATTAACATACCGCCTACGGGGAAATTTCAATCCTATATAATTTCTGATCTAACGGACCGATTTGTTTGGAACAAACTTTATCGGAAAGCTCTTATGACGTAGAACATGTACAAATAAAAAGTTCATCCAGAACTTACGAGCCTATTTTTCTATGAAATTTTTTGATCGGGATTTTCAAGAATATTTTTTAATTAATGAATGATTAAATGAATAAGCAAAAGAATGAATGAATAAATGAGTAAATAAATACATGAATGACTTCATAAATAATGATTGAATGAATATGTATTAACCGTTGAAAAAGGTATATTTGAAGCAATTAAGAACTAAAGCTAAACGAGAAAGACAGAGATAGAGATAGCTAGATTATAAATTTGAATTTGGTGTATAAGGGAAAGTAGGCTCGTATAGTTCTAGACGGAACTTCCTTTTTTTTTTTTTTTTTTTTGCTTTTCCGATCCCACGTGTTAGTTTTTCTTCAATTGTGCAGCAATCTCGTTGCATCTGCTTTTAGTGTGCGGTTATTCTCATTATTTCATTTTTGGTTTCCAACATTAAAAATATTGATTCAAATCAAAAATAAGAAAAAGAATTTCCAGTATAAATGTTTATTGATCGAAATTTTATGTGTCCAAGTTCGACTTGCAATTTTTTTAAATTGAATTCTCAAAATGCGAGTTCGCGCGACAGGATTCAATAACATCTTAATAAAAATGCTAAACTTTCTTTATTTTCAAAAATTGATCAATGCCTATTTTTTTTCAAAATACATCTTAACTTTTTTTATACGATAATTTTTTTAATTTTTCTTCGTTTATGCTTCGTATTTTTAGCGCATTTTTTTGTCTTCTTTGATGCCACGTGTTAGACAATTGACAGTTTTTCTGCTATTGTTCAACAATCTCGTTGCATCTGCTTTCAGTTTAGAATATTTCTTGTTATTTTATTGTTAGTTTACAAGATAGAACATATTGATGAAAAATATGAATCAATTTTTTAGTATAAATGTTTATTGATCGAAATTTTATGTGCTTAGTTCGGCTAGTTATTTTCAAAAATTTAATTCTTAAAAAACGAGTTCGCGCGGCATGGTGGAATAATACCTTAATAAAACTGCTACAATTTCATTAATTTCAAAAATTAAAATTAATGTATATAAAAATATAATGTATATATAAATATATATATAATTTTTCAAAATATATCTTAATTTTTATAAACGATCAAGTGTTTTTCAGAAGATTATTTGTCAACAGAAATGGTGCTCAAAATATTGGTTTATTTCGGTGACCTTACATTGTGCTCATGAAAATATAAAGAACATGTCAAGTATTTCAGTGTAATTTTAGACCCAGCATTAATTTGTAATGACAAAAAAAATCTCACGTCTATGTTTTTAAAGCAATATTCAGTATTTCTTGGTTACGAACAAGGGGGTACTACTGCGAGCGAAATTTTTTAATATGTTATTTTTATTTTAGAAAAAGAGCTATTTTTAGTTAAATAACTTTTATAGTGAAAAATAAACATGTAATCGTTCCCGTTTTTAGCCTACTTTCCCGTAAAAGTAAAAAAAATAATAATAAAGCATGAAAGAAAAAGGCTTAATGTATCGTGAAAATATCGTTAAAAATCAAGAAAAGTCAAAAATAAGTTAAGTAATTAAATAAAGATTGAAAAATAAAAAATTTGAAAGTAGGGTTTTGAGATGGGGAAAAAGTGTCTGTCGGTCTGTCTGTCGGTCTGTCCCCCCCCTAATAACTTTTGAACGAATTGTCCGATTCAAAAAATTCTTTTTGCATTCGAAAGATCTCGGCGAGGACATCTCATTTCCATGTTTTACTTTTTGATTTGAACAATTTTTTGTTCAGTTTTGAACAGTTCAAAAAATTTTAACATTATCGCTTATGGGTGAAAATGAAGCAAATTATGTAAACTTTGGGTGCAAGATCCAAGTTCCCATGAACAAGCTCACTGGAAGAAGTTCTTGGCGTGCAATATTGATTTGAACAATTTTTGTTCATTTTTGAACAGTTCAAAAAAAATTAACATACCGCCTACGGGGAAATTTCAATCCTATATAATTCCTGATCTAACGGACCGATTTGCTTGGAACAAACTTTATCAGAAAGCTCTTATGACGTAGAACATGTACAAATAGAAAGTATATCCAGAACTAAGAAGCCTATTTTCCTGTGAAATTTTTTGATCGGGATTTTCAAGAATATTTTTGAATCAATAAATGATTAAATGAATAAGCAAAAGAATGAATGAATAAATAAGTGGCTAAATACATGAATGACTTAATAAATGAATGATTGAATGAATATTTATTAACCGTTGAAAAAGGTATATTTGAAGCAATTAAGAACTAAAACTAAACGAGAAAGACATAGAGAGAGATATAGCTAGATTATAAATTTGAATGCGGTGTATACGGGAAAGTAGGCTCGTATAGTTCTAGACGGAACTTCTTGTTTTCTTCTTCGCCTCTTTAAGTTTCGTAAATAGATCGTCTGCATCGCGTATTTAAACTAACTGAAAAATCAAATAATTTTATTTAGAGGCAAACGGATGTAAGTGCACTTGCATCCCTTTGCCACCAAACGGAATGCAGCTTTTATTTAGTCATTTTTTTAAACCGCGCTTTTTTGCAGTATCTGTCAAAGCTACCACTAAAATCTCCTTCCCACAAAACAAAAGGGTGTTTAATTTATCATTTGCACTTGCTATTTCAAAATTTTCATTTTGGTCACTTACACCCCTTTGCTTCTAAGTGTCTGATATGATGTTCGTTAACTCATCAACGCATCAAACATTCATTACGATTGCTCATTAATCCTACTTTCATAGAAATGAGCAATCGTAAAAAATGTCGATCTATAACGGAGTTAACACATTTCATGTACCAAGAAATGTTACTGCCAAATTTTTTTCAGTGTACTACATTTAACTCATTGAATACTTTCATTTGAGATTGTTTTAAGCTATATTTCCGTGTGAGTATAAAACATGCGCGTATAAAAGCCTGATGCAGATAGCGTACATCGAAAGCATTTTACCACAAAAAATATTAGCAAATAGACTTTTTTTTTTTCATGCTTCCGATTCTGACAAGTTTTCCTTTCACCAGTATAAAACTTTGAATACTAAGTGTAAGCTATTTATTATTACATGGTTTTATTTAACTTGACTTGTGGCGGAATTTTGTAAGGCGGTTTTCGACAGCTATTACTGCATTAATTATCTTCAAATTTTGCACACAAGCTTATCTTCGATGACAATACAATAATCCATCCATTTTATATTTATTATAACGTTCATTAGGAAAAAAAATTAATAATTTTGGCTCTGAGGAAATGATCAGCATTATCATGTGTCGTTTGGCAACAATAGTTTTGTTTGGATAATGCAACGATGTTTTGAATTTAAATAAAACCATGTAACTTAAAACATTTTTGGCGATTTAACATTATACGTTTATTTATTAAACCGCTGAGAATAATTTTTTAATATTTCGGCAAGTTATCCTTCACATATTAAAATAATTTTGATTAAGTGTTGCAGATTACATGATGAGGGTACTATGCATGAAATAATGATTTCACCACATACGATATTAACTACGTAAAAACCTATCTGTTGATGAGTTTTTGAAATAAACAATTCATTGCCATAGCTGAATATAAAAATAGTTGATAGAAAAGGTAAATTAAGGCTTGCACTTTGAAATCATCGAAAATCCTTCATAATGTTGGCTTTCTGTCTTTACTTCAAACATATACTAAAATATTTCCCTGAAGAGTATAATAAGAAGCTCTTTTTATACTTATCAGGATATTTTCAACGAAATCAGTTTTTTTTTTTTTTACAAATTGCTCTTTAAAAGCTTAAAATGCGTTTTTCTCAAAACGATTTTTTTTCTTACAAAGTAAAACTTTCAAATGCACCATGCGTCAACATAATTTACGGATGAGGATGAAACATTTTTTTTATCTAGCTCCCAAAGCCTTCTTTATAAAATGTTGGGAACAAATTTTTGAAAATTAGAGACTGAGTCATGTTGTAACTGATAGAAACTTAAAATTCACTCATTTTGGCATGTTTTTTCAGAAAATATCATGAAAACATGAATTTTTGTCCTTATTTTGGAGTCGGTAATAAAATAATGAAAAACTTTACCCAACAATCTGTTAATTATCAAATGTTGGTATGGAAGAAAATAAAATCTTAATAGTATTCACTCAATATTTTGACCTAGAGCGTGCTGCATTTTATTAATTTTACTACTATTTTTTTAAAGAAACATTGAATTTCAATAAAAATGTAAAAAATTGCACGTTTTTTGCCCTTTTTTTTGACATTAGATCTATATAAGAACATTTTATAAAATTAAATCAATGTAACTATGTTTTGTAAAAAAAATTCTACGAAGCTTCTACCGTAGCCTTCAGCATAATTTTGCGCATACTATACAACGGGACTACCCGATTTTATTCGCTTTTGGTGTGTTTCTCATAAATCGCACTTAAAGTTTCTTTTCTGAACTCTCATTCACAATGAAGCTGCAAATCTCACCGTGACTTAAGAAATCCAGAAATTTCGTTTACAAAATGCATCTTTCGTATAGAATCAGGTGTCTCTTTCGAACGAACGTGACACATTAATTTGTTTTGTCACGTACGGCCCCATTCTCTAAACCTTCTTCAAGGAAAACAAGATGAGCGTCATTTTGTAAAAGTACAATTTGAGTATCATCTAAAAATGGCGTCGAACTACTTCGACAACTGCTCTCGAGTTCTTAATTAAATACAGTCAAAAAGGAGATCATGATTTTCTTCTCTTCTGAAATCTGTGTTCATGTACCACACCCAACAAAACGTATTCAAAAAGAAAAGAGGTGGCCGAATTCCACTTATTTGAATGGAGTGGTCTTCAAACTTTGCTGACTTAAGAGTATCTTAATATAATGAATTCGAAAAATGCTAACCATTCATTGACCTAAACTTTGCGAACATATACATCAAGAGATGATTATTCACTAAATAAAAGCTATCTAAAGCTCAATATATATACAGTTAACGCTCGATATAACGACCATCTGCGTCCATCTGAAAAAGGTCTTTATAACGAGTGGTTGCTATAAGAGGTAGAATTTTCTAAAAAGAATAGACATGCATCAGGCATGTTCCGTAGTTCCATTACAATTAATTTTTCAAAGATTCGAACTACGTGAAATTTTTTTTTTCAATCATTGGAATTTAAAAAAAAAAATGTCAGTGCAAAATATTAAACAGATTTTAACGTAGAAAATACAGGATGAAAAAAGTACATGCATATTTCTGGAAGGAAAACTTCTGAGCTGACATGACACCTGGCTCGGAATCATGACTCCTCTTATTTCAGAGAATTGACCCTTGGAAAACCATTTGATTCAAGCGACAAACTACCAATACATCTGTCAAACCCTTTTTCCCGGAAATTCCACGTTTGCTCTCCCTCTATTCTTTCCTTAGTGTCATAAGTGGTAATCCAGCCCCTTGACAAAGTTGGACTGGACACAGAAAACTCCATGTAGCTATCCGCAAACTAATAATCAAGCTACAAATTTGTAAACATGCTCTATTTGAAAAAATACCAGAAATACTGTCAGCTGAATTCGGTCGCTGTATTGGATTTGACGATACAGAACGGTCGTTATACCGAAAGCAAATTAACATAGAGCTCATAGGGATAAAGATGGGACTTTTACCAGTGGTCGTTATAACGGAAGGGTCTTTATAATGTGTGGTCGCTATAACGAGCGTCAACTGTATATATATATATATATTGATAGTAGTATTAAAAATAATATCAATATGAATCTGAAGTTAGTTTTTTGATCTTGTTACAGTTTATGCTTGGAAAAAGTTAAATAGATATAAGAAAAGGAGTAAACGAAAGCAATTCTATTGTGAAAAAATGTGGGGAATGGCTGTGTCATGGACAGGGCCGTGTGTTGTACGTGAATACGTTTTTATGTAACGGGTTATATATTTTAAATTAAATATTTTTATTTATGCATTTAGAATAAAAGCAAAGAAACAACTAATTATTGTGTTACAATAAAAACTTCATTCATTAAGAACTTTATAGTTTTGGATTTTCGACGCGTATAAGCCGACATTATCTATATATTTTTGATTTTTTTAAAAATTCTAACACCTTATTATATTTACTGTCACTATTTTAAGCTAATGTTTTATATACAAGCGATATATTTTGAAAACAGCTGATGATTAAACCTTAAACGTACATTGTAGCTTCTACGAGTCGAAAGCTATACTCATTGCAAATTTCGATACGCAGCACAATAACCTCAAATTGGCGCCGCTTCCCTTTTCACTCCCCGCGATGCGTCACTGTTCTCGCTTATCGTAATGAATTCTTTGATCCTTTAGCTATTTTGTGGTATAATTTAATTTTGGATGTAGAGGATAGATTCTAAACTACAGCGTCAAACTGTATCCCCCGATTTTGTTATCATTAGATTTTTTGGATTGCTCCCGTATGGTAGCAAATTTGAAGACGTATTCACGTCAAAACCAAGCAAAAGAAATTAGTTCATGTTAGATGTGTTGAAAATGAGACAAATATTTCAACTACTAGGGAATATTTCTTCAGTATTTCGTTGCGTGAATTTGATCTTCGAGTGCTTTCACACCAAAGGCGACAAAGACAAATATTCCTGTCTTTTCTCATCTGCACAAGCACAGAGCCTACTTTTGAAGGCAAAAATACGTTCTGTGCTTGCGTAAATGAGAAGACAAGAATATTGTCTTTCGTGTGGAAGCACCCTTTAATGTAACATTATAGTTGAATCGAAAAATAATCAACCTAAACAACAAAATAATCACAGAGATACGCATTAAAATATTATTGCTATTCTAAGCATTGTCTACACACCTGACACATTTTCCACATATTGTAAAACACACCTGACACGATATGTATTAAAGCCGATAATATTTTCAGCATTATTGGCTTTAATACATATCTTGTGAGAGTGTTTTGCAACTTACACATCGAAACGAAAGCCCCCTGATTTTATCAAAATACAGAAGTATTTTTCTTATTTTGATGAAGCGTATTATAAAATTGTATGTGTGAACTGAAAATTTGAAATATTTTATTTAGTTTATCTATTTATTTAATAACTATTGGCATATTAGTCTCCTAAAAGTTCTATTTCATACTGAATTACATATCAGAATGTAAAAACAATGTTTTTATATTCAAAAAACTTTACAGTATTTCTTTTCTTATGTCGTTAGAGAATGGCTATTAACCCTTTCAGTCCAAGTAATACGGTTTGGAATCATTAATTTCCTTACTTTATTGTTTGATAATGAAACCTGCCTCTCATCAGAAATTGACATCATTAAATCTTACGTATTTGCCTCTTTTCAAATGTTGTTTTTTAACCTTACAAGTAGATCGCTGCTTTATCAATTTATCTGTTAAAAAAATTGCTTTTTTTAAAAAAATTCACTTCGTTCAGCCCAATATGTCAAAGTGAAAATCGGTTTAATCAAATTGCAAGTATAATTTCACTCTTATTATTTTTAAAGATGTTAAATTGTTTTATTTGAGCTGTTTTGGATACATTCTTATAAAATTTATTCTTTTATGCACTCAAAAATGATATTCCATTTGACATCAATGGGGTTGAATAACACACAGTTCAACTGGGCTTGGTATTTGTGCTTACGTTGGTTTGAATTTCATTTTGATTATTTTCCATTACATTATTCAATTTTCTAAATGATTGATTTTACTAGTGTGTTGTAAAGGGAATCTGATTTTTTATCAGTTTATTTATTTTTAAAATATCGGTATTTGAGGCACATTTTAATCACGTTTTTATTTCATCAGTTCCTGATAATTCCAAACCCCATCTTGGCATACTTACTTTCTGTGCTCTTTAACTCCCAATGATTCAAATTAGAATCATTTCGAAATTTAATTCGAAATAATAATTACAGCAGCAATGATAACAATTCATTTTTTCTTTTTGAACTTCTGTTTTAATAAATGAGAAATGAATACATTTCATGACTTTCTGTATTTAAAAATAAAGAATAATTCTGCAGGGATTGAAAAGGTTAAAACAATTTTTCCCCATTGAGGATTCATTGCGAAAATACTTCAATGAATAAATTCAATACAATCGAAGAAATGACGATGACTCGTTCTGATTTTCGTCAAAATATTATGATTTAGTTAATTGTAAATTTACAGAGCCGTGAGATTCCCGTTAACATAGAAATTTTCTTAAACAGGAAACAACATAGGGAATGAGTCAGAGATTCAAAGCCGAAATTCGACAAAGCACTTATTTTTTCTGTAGCTTATCTTCTGTTCAAAGCACTTATTTTTTTCTGCAGCACCTACAATGAACCGGCAACATGGGGGAAGGGGAGGGGAGATAAAATTTCTAAAGACCTTTATATGTAAGACACTATAGAAATAAGCAATCTTAATTAAAAAGTTTATCACAAGAGCATGATGCTTAATTGAGCTCTGTACATCGTTCACCCAATAATTTGCGTTTCTAAGGGACAAAATAAATGATCTCGGAAAAAAAAAAAGCAATATGTTTACATAGACTCTAGCTTCTTTGCAAATGAATTTTCTTTGGATTAATAACATTAAAAAGAATATTTAGAAAAAGTGTTTGAGATTTGTTATATCATCAAACAAACTTGAGGCTTTGTTTTTCCTCGGATGAGTTCTTTTATTTTCAGTACCATAAACATGACTTTTTCCTGCCCGATTTTGTCGCTGCACCAAAAAAAACCGTTTTACAGAAATAATTTATGTTTCCTTTCCGAAAGAAATGAAAAAATGGTAGCAAAATGGCGATTGAAAAAAAAATCAACACGTATTTCCTCCCCCCCCCCCCCGAAAAAAAAAACAAAAAGTATTGGTGTTAAAAATTGCTGTACTTTTCAATGCAAGCATTTAAAATTTCGGGACAAAAAATCACAATTTTCAAATTATAGGGGGAAAATATGATGTAAGAGTGATGTGCGAAATTAATTTAACAGGTTTACCAGTTATTCACTTTCAATTAGCTTTTTTAAAGTTTCCTGTAAAACTGGAAAAAAAATTGATAATCCGAAATATTTTAACATGAGACATGGAAACATGGTTTATATAATGGAAATAGCAAATTATTTCACTTTTGAACAAGCTGAATGTTCATTTTAGAACATTGTTTCCTTTATTTTTCTTATGAACGGCAAGTTTATAAAACCACGTTCTTAAATTAGCGTTCTTTATTTTGAATAGATTAATTAAGATCTGACAGGCAGCATGAAGTAATTTGTTTTTCATTAAAAAAACGTTTTTAGTGTTATCGATTAGAATTTTTTATCGATAATTTAAATTCTCATTTTTGACTTTTATTACGATAACCACTGTTTTATGGTTACTATTTTACTTACGGTAGTTTTGATGCATTGTATCGTGACAATATGCGATTTCTAGTATTTTTTCATCAACAGTCACGTAGATTTATGTTATTCTACCTTATTGTATACATATACCTTGGACAAGTTTTTTTTTTAATTTTAATGCCAGTCATTTTAAATTTTGGGAGGATTATAAAAGTATAAAATGTAACATATTTGCATAAGTTTTTTTTTAACATTAATAATTATTTAGTTCACTAATTAGTGTTTCATCGCAACGGTAATTAACACAAATATAATTCATTTTGAACCAAACTTCTTATTGGAAATCTAAGAAAAGGTATTCATACATGGGCCGTTCCAAAATATAATGTCTAACTTAATTATTTTTTGAGTTATAACATTTAACCTGAAAAGTATCATAAAAACAGCATTTTTTACAAAAATAAAAATATTGTAATATAACCAAAAAATCCATTTTGTATCAAAACTGTTATATTTTGGTAGATTCCATTCTCTGAATTTTTACCTAAATTATAGAGTCAAAATTTTGAAAATCGGTTAATAACATCTTAAGATGTCACCGTTGGAGAACAAACATACTTTTAAAAAAAGCAATTCTGCTTAAAATGGATTTAAAGTTAGCGAATTTATATACAAGTAGGTATATAAAAGAGAATATTTTAATGCCAGTTTTACAAAATTTTGTGAGGACTAGATGCATAAAATATAACATAGTTGCATTAAAAACATTTTTAAAAAATAAATATTTATTTAATTAATTAAGATTTAATTATTAATTACCTTTACGAAATTATATGTAAATAAAAAAATATTTTTCTAATAAGAAAGTTATTGGTATCATTTTAAAGATCATTAGCGTATGAATATCCTAGAATGAAAAAACAAAAATGCATTTCTCGCGATTTCCAACGTATACGTATAACTTAAAGCTTTGAATTGTCTTATCATCAAAATAGTGTTTTATTTAAATTTACACAGAAATTTAAAACTGCACTTAAAACACGACGGTCCGAAGTACATGACCAGTCTTCCCCAAGAAATGTCTCCCTCCATAATCCATTTCGCTGAGCTCCATCCATATTTGAGAAGCCGTCCCATCTGCTTTTATGTGCGCCCCCTTCCGCTGGACATTAAAACCTCACACATCTCCCAAGAAGCAACAGTTGAACAAAAGAGCGCCGCTCTCCGTGCTTAGCGAGGCGCTTTTCTTAAATGGGATCCGGAACAGACGCTTTGTTGCCTTTTTGAAGCGTCCCACAATCGCCGCCGCTGCCCTAATTGTCGCCTTCTTAGCGGACTCATCCATTACCGCCTCCTCTCTCTTGCTGCTTGAGATGAGTTATTTTAATATGAGTGCCCGCGTCCCCTAATGAATTTCATTTTTGCTCCCTGCATTGGACGGACGTTATGGCAGTGCGGAAGATGGGACTGAATGCAAGCGTGTTGTTTAACATCCGACAGGAAAATTGGGTTCATTTTAATATTATTGACTAATGCATGCTTGACTCCTTATTCAATTTTAAGCCTATATCCACAAATTCGTTTCGACATGCTTTTATTGCAACACACGCATTTTTTTTTTTTTTTTTCAAATAAACTGATTAGTTTTTGACCGCCACACATGTAGAAATTTCAAATAAAATTTTGGGATTTGAAGCACCTAGAAGCAGAGGGGTGTAAGTGACAAAATTGAAAATTTTGAGATAACTAGTACAAATGGTAGCGAAAGCAATATTCTGTACTGCGGCAAGAGATGTGATTTAGAAATAAAATAACACTAAAGGAAGATCCAAGTGGACGCGTGTTACTCATTATCGTCTTTCGGTTACTTACATCATTTTAATTCCCACTGCCTCATTTATATAATGTGCAGCAATTATTGTAAAATAATTATTCTGTTAGTTTCAATAAATTTAACGTAACGCTCAGAAATAATGTTAAAACTGTTCTAAACTTTTGAATCCTATCATCCTTTTGTGCACAGTATCTATTCTGCTGGGTGGGTTGTTTTTACTGACTGTTTGAAGATCAAAAAGTTACATATACATTGCTGTAGGAAAGACTTTTCTAGCTTTTATTGCTCATTTTTCTGATCTTCAGTGAATTCCTAGGAAACTTCTCAGTTCATCAGACGATTGCTGATACTTTCTGAGTCATATTAAACCAAACGTCCAAACGAGTATGTACCAAATAAACGAAAAAATATTTTTTCTTCCTCATTACTTTTAATACTTAAGTTAATACATCTTTAACGAGCTTTCCTTTGGTTTTGACAGTCAAGACAGTAAAATATTTGCAACAAAACTTACTTATCTTGTGGGCTTTGACTTACTATTTTAAAGGCTTCCTCCTTTCTACCCCATCCCCCGTCTCTCATATAACAACGCTAAGTCTTTCCACCATTACGTCTTATTATAAATGACCCGGCAGTGGACACAGTTAAGAAAATTTTCGTACTCTATTAGGTGGCAAATTTTTTTCAATTGATTTGCATCAATATTTGCATATTTGGCTTAATCGCCAACTATTTCTCTAAAAATTAATTACCTATAAAATGTCATTTGATGAAAAATTAGGATTTTTACGTCAAATTTACTAGACGCTTAATTTGTATCTATAGTGGACATTTATAAGACACGTATTTGCAGTAGTAGTGGACAGAAATGAATATCATCTATTTTATGCTGTGAACTTGGAGAAATAATTTTAAAAATGACTAAGGGACCCTTCCTAAATGATGTCAGGCTTTTTTCCATATATTTTCCCCAAATCCCTCACCTTCTTATCGATCGGCTTTTGAAAAGAGCAGCAAATGTGACCGTTGTGAAGGCAGCTATTAAATATGATGATCCATGTACTTGCATAGATGCTCCACGCCAACTTTAGTTCTACTAACCAGCACTAGGAATGGTTCGCTATAAGTTCTGATCATTTCATTCAAGTTTAATGTTACATTCCCCCCTTTTTTAGGAGCTTAAGGATCTAAGTGTCCACTACTAGAGCAGTGTCCACTACCGGGTCATTTACCTTATTCATTGCGGAAATGTTTGGTGGATGCACTTCAAGGAAAAGCCGTCTTCTTCTA
Source organism: Octonoba sinensis (assembly GCA_038502835.1). Lineage (NCBI taxonomy): Eukaryota > Metazoa > Arthropoda > Arachnida > Araneae > Uloboridae > Octonoba > Octonoba sinensis. The sequence continues at coordinate 19,590,093 of CM076601.1, read as the reverse complement.
AGAGCAGCTTTGATTACAATGCTCTTACTTACGGTGGTTAATTTATATACTATCAAATTGTCATATGCTTTTGAATTAAGTTAACATAATAGAAATTTTTTTTTAATGCTTAATGTCTTATATTTACTTATTTATTTGTTTGTTTGTTTATTTATTTAGTTTTTCCCCACCAGACTGAACTGAAAGTGAGCAGCCTGCTTGCATTTCCATGATAAGGGATTATTTATACGTATAAATCTCCCAAATATATTGAGTAATTCAGTCGGCGGAATTTTAACCCAATCTGTTTTTTATTAACATTTATGGGAGAGAAATGTAAATTTTGCTTTTGATCAGACATCCATTGCATGATAGTTCTCTAGAAGCAAGTAGAAAAAGCAGGGACATACATACCACAAGACTTCCGTATTTTTAACAGATTGACAGCCACTTTAAAAGGCATTAATCTTCAAGTCACCCTGCTCCCTTGCCCATCGAACATATACATTTATTTCTATCCGCGGGCGAACGGTCCGATTTCTTTATTCGACTTTACCACATCATCCATCAAAGATACTTTAACATTTCTTTCAGCAATAAAATTAACTTTTTTTTTTTTTTTTCATTTTGACTCGGGACTACTTCTGCAGTTTTTTCCCCCTGTGGTCGAAAAGCGCATTGTTGTGTACTACAAGGCTAAATCTCTGAAGTTTGGGGATTTTATAATTCATCCCTTGCGGGTAAGAGGAATTTCAAACGTATTCTGGGATTTCCCGCAATGGCTGATCGTTTACAATACGTCTTTTAAATTGAATATTGCTTCAAGATGAAATCAAATGTAACTGAAAGATTCTTTTTATACTCTATTGTTTTTTAATTACAAATATGAGTCGTAATTTGATTTAGTAAAGAATAAAATATGATAAACAAAATATTTTGCGATTTTCCGACAAACTACAACAGAAATGTTCCCTTTTAGATTGTTTTTCAGATTAAAAAAAAATTCTGATATAGGTTGATATGTACTAAACACGTATTAGAAACCAACCAATATTTTCGTTACATCTATATTTAAAAAAAAAAAAAACCTTATATTATGAAAACGTACTCTCATTAATTTATTTCGAAGGGTATCTAAACAAACTTTCTACAAAATGTATACATATTTTCTTAGTTCAATGTCTATTAGAAATAGTAATACTAAGGCAATAATTTGATAATTGCCATAATAATATCTAAAATTTTACAAAATTCTATTTAAAAGTTCTAAATTAGAATAGAATTTTTTTTTTATTTGGGGACTTTCTGCGTGCCCAAGTAGTTTGAGTGCTTTTGGGGACAAATCATTATAAAACTATACAAATTTGGGGACTGCCCCCGAAACTTGAGAACGTATGGTCACCTTATGAAAGAATCAAACGTAAACAAGAATGTGTTAATAAAGGTTTTATTTTTAACACTTGTCAACTCTCTGACGTAAATGAACAAATTACAGTGGAAGCCCGATATTCGTACACAATTCGTTCATTTCATCATATTACTCTGTTTGAATTTTAATTTGTTAATTTTTCTCTGCAGGTAGATCTAATAGCGGGTTGTACGAATAGCGAATTTTTTTTTCACATAAGATACAATGTAAATTGGATTATTCCATTCCAAATCCACAGATGGATGCATATTTAAACCTATGAAAAACAAATGTGCACGAGTTCCGCTTTCAAACTTTGCAAGGAGTTTTTTTTTTTAAAATTCCATTGTAGTTCTTACAGCTTTCCTTTTAGGCTTCGTTGAATCAAGCTTTTTTGGACCCATGGCTGCCCTATTTTTAATAGAAATAACCACAAAATGTCACAACGTTTCACGGATCTCCCGTGGATGAAGTATAACGCACGGAAAGTTAGACGAAACTGAGCTGAAGACCGGGCTGCAAGATGAAAAGGGTCTCAAGAAGCCAAACCGTTCAGAAAAAAGGCCAAAGAAAAGTCGAACTATTTAAAAAAAAAAAAAAAAAGGAAGAAAAAGAATAAACTCCTTAAAAAGTGGAAAAAATATATCTTGTTTAGAAAGTTAAAACTGTCAACAAAATCCCAAAAAGTATTAAAACTAAAAAAAATCCAAAATGCCAAACAAATAATTCCCAGACGAGTTTAAAAAGAACATAAATTCTCGATTTTTTTTCTTTAAAGAAAAAAATGCTGGCACAATTTCCCTGGCGCCGTACGAATAGCCGGACAAATACGAATGGCGAGTTGAATTTTACTTGAAAAAGTTGTACGACAAGCGAGTTGTACGAATAACGAGGCCGACGAATAGCGGGGCTCCACTGTACTTGACGTTGAATTCGTATGATAAATTTAAAACAACAAAAGTTGTAAACAAGTTTAACGTGGGAAAGCATGTATCCACTGAAAATTCTCATGTCGTAGAAATACCTTTTGTTAAATCGGAGAAAACTTCTACTTTTAAAATGACCAAATTTAAATTACACGTCCCTTAATCAACACAAATCATTGCTAAAAATATTTCGTCTACAATTTTGAAACACAACAAAGCAAGGTACTCAAATTGCTGGCTGGGGAATTTTTCTCCATCCCTGACGGAGCGACGAATCCAAAACTCCCAAGCGATAGGCGCCATTAATGAGTACCTCTCGCGCTAATCAACTATGCGGAGTTTAAATAACCACACCGGCAAATGCGACCCCAGAAACCCGAACCCGCGAAGGTTCGGCAGCCAAAGTTCGCCGGAGAAACAAAGAATGTTGTTTACCAACCTGTGGCGGGCACTTAGTATAATTGGCGATGCGCAATTAGCGGCCGATAATGTCATCTCAGCAAAGGTTCCTGCTTACCTCATTAAAACCTACGCGAATACGGTTACGGTGAGCAAGTCTCACTCGAGATTTCTTTCCGTGACGACTTAGTTGACACTCGGGAATATTCATGCAATCAAGGGATAGGGTTTCTTCGTAATTTTCATTTAAGGAAGTTGGTAGCATTTCTCTCTCTGCTTAATTTTTAGAGTTTCGAAATTTTAATTTCGCACATATTGTAGCAAAAGAGTAATACATATTACGACAAACACTTTTGCGTAAAGAATTTAATCAGTTACATTGTTATTGGTAAAAGTGTACTTGAAAGTAAGGCAAATAACGAGTTTGATTTATAACTAAAAAAACATTATTAGCCTATTTTCCAATGGAAATTTAAAGAAAATAATAAAGCGTTAAAGAGGCTTAATGTATTGTAAAAATATCGTTAAATATAAAAATAGTCAAAAATAAGTGAAGAAATTAAATAATAATGAAAAATAAAAAATTTGAAAGTAGGGTTTTGAGATGGGGTGAATATGTGTGCCTGTTTGAGTCACCCCCCTCCAATCCCCTCTCCATACTAATAACTTCTGAGAGAATTGTCCGATTCGAAAGATTCTTTTTTGCATTCGAAAGATCTCGCCGAGGACATATCATTGCCATGTTTTCTTTTTTGATTTGAACATTTTTCGTTCAGTTTCGAACAGTTAAAAAAATTTTTTAACCTTAGCGGTATTGGGGAAATATGAAGAACATTTTATAAACCCTGGACATAAAATCCAGGTTCCTTTGAACGAGTTTATTTGAAGACCTCTCTACATGAAATTTTTTTTTTTTTTTTTTTAACAATTTTGCTCAATTTCCTATAGTTCAAAAAATTAAATATAATAATATAAATATAAAAATTAAAATAATAAATGAATAAATAACATAAGCACCTATGAGGAAATTACAATCCTCTATAAATCTTGATCTGATTGATGGGTTTGCCTGAGGCAAACTTTATCCTTACGGCGTAGAGCATGGACAGATACGATGTTCGACCGGAACTAACTCCTGATTAGGATTTTTAAAGATATTTCTGAATGAATGAATGAATGAGTGAAGGACTATGTATTAACCGTTGAAAACGTATATTTAAAGTAATTAAGAACTAAAGCTAAATGGGAAAGATGGAGAGATAGCTAATATTGTAAATTTGAAGTGGCTGCATACGAGAAAATAGACTCGTATAGTTATAGAAGAAACTTTTTGTTTGCTTATGAAGAATTAATATTTTTAAACTATTACTTGAGCCGCCACAGCACCGAAATTGTTTAATTTGACTACAGTTATGTAATAATACACTGTATAAAAAAATGAACTTGGAATTCGACATACTATTTTTTTACTCAGTTAAAATGGCCTGAATTGTATATAAGACGAATTTAACGATTCAGTGGACTGTTAAATGCTATTGTTAAATCAAGGATATCGTTAAATCAGGGAACATTGATAAAATCTGAACTGGAACTTTGAAGCTCGATCGTTTATTTGAGGAAATCTTTAAATCGAGTATCGTTAAATTAAAGTTTATTATATGTATTTTAATTTCCATTTTTTGTTTTGAATATTTTTTGTTTCTTCATTTCATAATATCATTTTTTTTTAAATAATACTATTTGCTGCATTATTTTATTTATTTATTTATTTATTTGGTGTATTTAGTTTTCCTGCCATACTTTTTCTCTCTTTTGTTTTTTCATACCAATTCATAGTTCACTCAATGGGATGTATAAATACTATGAATAGTGTACAAACATTTTACGATAAAAATCAATTGAATGCTGTAAAAGCCATTGTATTTAAAAACAGTTTATAACTTGTCAAATTTTGAAGCTAAGTGCTGTTCACATTTTTTTATATATGAATGATATACATATATTTCTGTTCAAAGACCATACAATTAGTGAGCTTCACTCATATCAACATAAAACCAACTCTTGACTCTAAAATTCATATTTGTTACATTTTTATTCAACTAATACATTATTCTAACTGAATTTTAATCAATTTCACCATAAGCCTATTTTTGCATTTTTAAAGTTTTTAGTTTGCTTTTAAAATTTCATTGCTTTTAAAATTTCATTTCATTGTAACTTTGCATGCTCAACTATTGATGAAATCTATGCGTCACCAAATAACACAAACATTTGGAGTAACGAAACGTCATGGAGTACGATATCCTTTTAGTTCTGTGTAAATTATTAGTTACGAAAACTTCAAAACAATTTCAGACATTTAACAAAGACAATAATATTGTAAATAAAGCTAATTGTTCCCATTTATTTAAAGTTTGAAAAATATACTCTTAAAGGTAATTATAATGCCCCAATGAAAAGTACATTTCCTTTTTAGACGAGTTAAATGTTAAGCAATGGTAAAAAAAACCAATTCTATCCACACTTAAAGGGCAGTGTTTAAATTTCAAAATTCAAGAGTTAAATGGTTCTGCTTCAAACTTAGAAAATAATTACAGAAAATAAATTTGAGTAAATAATAAAATCTGAACAGAAACATAAATGAACAAGAAGTTCCATCTAGAACTATACGAGCCTACTTTCCCGTATACACCAAATTCAAATTTATAATCTAGCCATCTCTTTCTTTCTCTTTCTCATTTAGCTTTAGTTCTAAAGTATTTCAAGTATACCTTTTTCAACGGATAATACATATTCATTCACTCACTCATTCATTCTTTCATTTATTCAGACAGTCATTTATTCATTCATTCGTTTACTCATTCATCTATTTATTTACTCATTTATTTATTTTTTAATTTATTCACTCATTTATTCATTCATTCATTATTTCACTCATTAACAAATATCTTTAAAAATCCCGATAAAAAAATTCATAGGAAAATAGGCTCGTTATTTCTGGATGAACTTTCTATTTGTACATGTTCTACGTGTTAAGAGCTTTCCGATAAAGTTTGTTTCAAGCAAATCCGTCCGTTAGATCAGGATTTATATAGGAGTGAAATTTCCCCGTAAGCGCTGTTAATTTTTTGAAAAAAAATTAACAGCGCAAAATGTTCAAAAATGAACAAAAACTGTTCATATTATTATTTCACGCCATGAGCTTCCTCCAGTGAGCTTGTTCATTAGAACATGGATCTTGCACCCAGAGTTTACATAATTTGCTTCATTTTCGCCCATAGGCGCTAATGTTAAATTTTTTTGAACTGTTCAAAATTGAACGAAAAATTGTTCAAATCAGAAAGTAAAATATGGAAATGAGATGTCCTCGCCGAGATCTTTCGAATGCAAAAAGAATTTTTCGAATCGGACTATTCGTTCAAAAGTTATTAGGGGGAGACAGACCGACAGACCGACCGACAGAACGACAAACCGACAGGGGAGACAGACCGACAGACCGACCGACAGAACGACAAACCGACAGACACACATTTTCCCCATCTCAAAACCCTACTTTCAAATTTTTTATTTTTCAATCTTTATTTAATTACTTCACTTTTTTTGACTTTTCTTTATTTTTAACGATATTTTTACGATACATTAAGCCTTCTTTCATGCTTTACTATTATTTTACTGGAAAGTAGGCTAAAAAGGGCCCAAGTTTGATAGAACAAGTGACCTTCGGAGTTGTTAAAAGAGTTGAAATCTAAGAGGAGCCAAGTTCAATATCAGATGTTTCAACCATAGCTGTAGGAGTGTACAATGTTCTTCAATTCATTAAAAAAAAACGATTTGTTACTTTCTGTGCTATCCGATGCCTAACTTGGCAAGTTCTGATCAAGATTAGTTACGTTCAAGAAGAGGATAAGAAGGCAATCAAAATTTAATTGTTATAACTAGCAACATGGTTTTACTAACTATTTGTAAGCAACATTTGCATGAATTAATATTTTTTGGCTTCAAAAATTAATAGTTGAGAAAAAATATTTTACATTTAACTTCAAATATTATCTTCATATAAGGTTATAAATGGTAAAATGTTAACGAGATGAGTAGAGTTGATTTATATAAACTCATATGCACGTAATATTAAGCTTTATGGATGAAAGTTGAACTCTGAGCGTGTGTTACAGCATTTTTTACTGTAACACACAGTAATTACAGCAATCGAAAGACACTCCTATTCCAAATTTTATTGCTTTTCAATAACCGTTCTAAATGAAAAATAGCAAATTTCACGGAACACTCGAGTGATCTCTGCTGAACCCCAGGTTTCCGCGGAACGCAATTTAAGAAACGTGGTTCTAACATATTTGTTACCGGAAAAGTATGAAACGCCGGCATTCTCTAGAATGCCTAGGAATTGTATATAATACCAGACGTTCTTAGGAAAAGTATGAAATATGAGAAGTATTACATACTTTCCCTAAGCAATGTATATGTATAATACCTAGGCATTCTATAGAATGACAAATGCTATTTAGGCAAAGTATGAAAAAAACGTCCTGATGATGTTATTATGAAAATGGTGTGCATTTCTCAAAAATTAAAATGTTATTATGAAAAAACAATGAGAGTGTCATTCAAAAAAAATTATTTTTGTTTTTCACAATCATCACATCGTAGCGATTCAGCAACCAATAGTCAATGGGTTCCTTCGTAGTAGTCATTTTGGCTTTTTGTATATCATTTATTAACTGCTGGTATGTAATTTCAATTCAGAAAACACTATTTTTTGCAGCGTTAACTCTCATTTTTGCACCTGCATGCGGAGTTCTTAACGAATCGGAGATGTAATTTATACTTTGCCGGTTTCTCATTTGGTATTCTATAGAATGCCTAGGAAATGTGAGAAATATATCTCGTTTCGAACATTGCCGGCTTGTTTTAGGCATTATAATTTTTTTTTACGCCGGATAATAAAACAATAATAAAACATTTAGGCCGGATTTCAAACTTTGCCGCACTGTTAAAAATTTCATCATAAAATTACGGTTTAATAGACGGCAGCAGTCTGTCCATTTAATTCACCTTTAAATTCACGGTTTGGAACACTTTTCTATTTTTACGGGACCTAAACCATTTCCAATCAGCTTGGTTAAAAAGCCGTAAATTCAAAAGTTTACGGTTTTATTCCATTTAAAAGTGGTTTCAAAACTAAATTTTTATCGTTTTTGAACCATTCCGAGGTGTAGAATCTTCGAGGCGTAGAAACCGTAAATGAAGCTTGCGGGAATCGAACCCGGGTCTATGACATACCAAACCTTGCGCTCTAGTCATTCAGCCATCTACACCACTTAAAGCGGCCGTTTATTTATCAATAAATCTTCTTCTCCAACAGGCAAACGGCTTTAAAATTGAGATTTCAGTTTTTGATTGGATCCAAAGTCCTCTTTGGTCTAAATTTACTGTATATTGACGAAAATCATTTTATTTGCTGCAAAAATTAAAGTACAAACAAGCGTCAGCAGCTCAAATGATGGGTTCGCTCGTTCGCAAACAGTTCGGGAATCCGATGTCTCCAATTTTTGATTGACGTATGTATGTGTTTTATTTAGTAACCACTGCTTAAGCCACTTTTTTTTTCTTCTTTTTTATATACACATGCAAATTTGAGCTGATAAATCTTTATTCATATTTTAACAACAACGTACGACCGGTAAGGTTCCACAACCAATATGGACACTCGATTCTTATTGAATTCGAGACCTAGTGGGGCTTGTAAAACGGTTAGTTAAATGTTCTTTAGGAGAAATAGAATAAACGATTTTTTTTTCACAATCAGCGGTTTGAGTACCATATTTTTAATGGTTATTCGACTGTTGTAATTAAATATGGTAAAATAACAATCAAATAAATGGTTATATTACTATTTTCTTGCGGAAATTTTTAACAGTGCAGTAGCATATCCATTCTAAAATATATATATAGAATGTGGAGTTTTTTTCTTTGTGTTCCCTCAAAAGTCATAAATATTTCAATGCATAACAATTCAGAAAAATGATATATTCCTATCTACTATAGAAAAAACAAAAATTACGATTTTTATAGTCGTTCCACAGCAGCGCACGGGGAAAATGAAACGTAAGTACTAAATGGTCGATTGTTAAACCTCAAAAGAATCCTCAAAAACGCACTGCGGTGAGCTATTGCTGGGTAGAATCTTTTTCTACACACATCTATCTGCTGAGTAACGGAAAGTTAATTGCTCTAATTTACGAACGTATTGTAAGGTGGGTGTCGATAAGATTGTAAAATGGAAATCGTTTCGTAAATCACTCTCTGGGGATCGAGCACGCAACAAAAAGCAGAGGGAGATAGCCTCACTAATTGCGCAATTAAGGGGCACATTTTTCTCTCCGAAGATTAAATGAGGGATTTGTAAATTGTTACACATTAAAAAAAGAGAGAGAGTACACGGGAGCGATTAGATTTAAAGAAGGAGAGGGAAAATGATGATGTATTTATTGTGAGGAAATTAGTTTTTGCCCCCTCCGGTAAAAAAAAAAAGAAAAAAAAAACAGGTTCAAAATAAACAAAAGGTTTCAAAAGAAAATAGTTCTTTAAAATACATTTAGACTTATAATCAACACATTTCCATGCAAAGAATAAACCAATAGCTCAATGGAATTATGTTTAACTTTTAATATTCTTGCTATTTAAATATGAAATGTGCTATTCATAATTTAGTGAAAAGGCATTCCTTCTTGTTGACGTCATAGGTTGAGGTTTGCGCAGGCAAAAAAAGTCTGCTGATAGCATTGCTGTGGTGTAGAAACTTCTCTTTTGTTTTATGTTTTTACACCTAGTTTTCTTTTCGCCATTTTTATTACGTTTTGTGCATTAAATCCGTGAGTACACTGTCTGTATTTGGCGGTTATAAAGATGAAAAAAAAAAAAGAAATTAAAAAAATGGTATCCTCAGGGGCTCTTGAAAGTGATAAATTTTAGATGTCTGGTCAATTTTGTATATAAACGCTGTTCGAATTTAAAAATAAGTGCTTTTATATTTCGCCGTTGGTTGTGGACATTTTTATTCGGTAGTTTGGTTCTCTAGGTTTAAAAAAAAAACAAATATAGTTTTAAATTTGTTAGTTGTTTCATTTAAAGTAAAATGTTATAAAATCATTCAGTTAGAGCCTTTTTCGTGGAAAATTTAGTATATAATTGCAATTTTTGCTTACGTTTGTACGTGCATGAAATTTTTTTATTCGGTTGAACTTGATTCTATGATTTTGGATACTATTGCTGTTTGATCATTCCACTTAGGATTTCTCCTTCTTCTTCATATTATTTATATGATATGTGCTGGGAGAGTTTTTATTTACGTATACAGTAATGTTTCGTCATGTAAATTTTTTTTAAGAGCTGAGTTTTCCAGTGTGATATTTCAGCAGCATGAAAATTATTTTAGAACCCTAAAACCGATCCTTGTCAAATTTAACAACTTCAAAAAAACCTCCATGAAACTTATGACCCCAAAACGGACCTTTTAAAACTTATTATTTCTTAACATAAAAGCAAACAGTATTAACTAGAGTTCGACCAGCAATCGAAATTCGACCGTATAGTTAAATTTAGAATTGAAAACATTGCGCTGTTTATATAAGTATTATTCATCATAGTGTAACATCGGGTTTATTTTGATCATCCTCACTTAAAGAAAACGCATTGTGAATCATTGTCGCCATAGGGCCGTGCTCATAGTTGTAGCCGCTTGTACTTATGCAGATTTCGTACTAAGTTGAGTGACAGTTGAATAAAACTTAAATGTTTGTTTCCATACACTATTCTCATTTTTCACTCCACCGTTTCAGAGAAATCCTCACTCAAACTCTTAATATAATTGTTTTTAATATTACTGGTTGAGGGATCATTCATAAATGACGTCACGCTTCAAGTGGAAGGGGGTTCATGAAATTGTGACAAGGGGAGAGGAGGGGGTAACAAGGAAGTGTGACATCCCTGCTTATGCGACACTGCGAGACACGTGACAGAGGGGGGAGGGGGTCCGTTGAAGTGTGACATTTTGTGATAAATGAGGGGAGGGGTCAAATAGGCGGGGGAAAAGCGTGACATCATTTATGAACGGTCCCTAATGGCAAAAAACTCTTTTTAACAATGAGTTTTATTTTTATCACCCAATAATTTACTCAACCAAGACATGTTGCAATAGCTACTAAACAAAAAAAGTAAGAAAATCGGTTGAAAGACAGAAGAGAAAATGGTTCTGTTTTATAATTGCCTATTTATATATAGAATAAATAATTGAATTATTTTAGTTAGTGCTAATATTTAAGCTGTGGAGTTTTCCTCAACAAGGATTTACCTGTCCATTGATTCTTTTCAAAGCAATTCGTCAATGACGAATTTTTCGTGGCGAATTTCCTGCGGCAGAAGACTATTAACAAAATAATTATGGGCGTAGCCAACGCGTTTAAAAAATGTTTGCTAAATATTTAGCAATGCGTAAGCTCTTGTACCACTTGCGAAATCAAGGTACTAAACTCCAATAAACAATTTTTAAAGTGTTGCAGTCTTACTCACCGCATTTATAATAGACGCAAAGAAAATTAGGTGAAGCGGGCGAAAACAATGCGATAACAGGCGATCCCTCTTTGTTCTCTATAAATAGTTCTTAGAATTCTTCATCCAAAGAGCAAAAGTCAAAGAATTCGGAGACTTTAATGCAATATATAAGCCTTTGGTAGAATAATAAAAGAATAAAGTTATACATTAAGTTTAACTTTTAATATGAAACTGAACCTCAAAAAATAATGTTTCTATGAGTTTGGTAAAATTTGAGTAGTAGTTGTTTTTTATCTACAGTAAAAATACAGGAGACATTCAAAACCGACTTTATAAAATATCATTGAATTATTCTGAAAATTGTAGTATTTCTTTATATTGTAAACGTATATTATTTTGCAAAGATTTGTAAAAAATATTTTTCATGGTTTTTGAGCTAATTAAATTTTAAAATGGCGGAAAATCGCCGCATTTTAAAATGTTCCATGCGGAATTGGTTTGTGCACAGACTCTCGAAACGTGTTTTCCTTGAACTCATTTGCCGCATAAAAACAAATGTTGCTAAAAATAATTTAAATGATCAACTCCAATATCTTTAAAAAATTTATATTATTACTATTATTTTTTCTTAAATCTTTTTTCGGAAACAAAATTGAAGAATGCATTTTAAGTTTTTTCTTTTCCTCATTAAAAATAATAGTAAAGAAAATTTTAGTAAGAGAATCGACTACCATTACCAAGCTTCGTATGTACAATAAACAGGAAAGTTGTAACCAAATATTAACCTAATGCATAACCATATGTTATCCTAATTAATATTAAGGAAGAATAAACTCATATTCTCATAAGATTTTTATTACTATGATACGTAATAAATTTATAGAATTGAATGCTATCACCAGTCTTCGTATTGCCGATAAGTAAGAAAATTGTAACCAAATGCTGCCCTAATGCATCTAATACCCTAATTAATATTACCCTAATTAATTTATAGAATTCCCCTAAATAATGTTAAAGAAGAATAAACTCCTATTCTCATAAGATTTTTATTACTATGATATGTATTAAATTTATAGAATTGAATGCCATCACCAGTCTTCGTATGGCCGATAAAAAAGAACATTGTAACCAAATATTACCCTAATTAATGTTAAAAAAGAATGAGCCCATATTCTCATAAAATGTTTATTATTATCATATATAATAAATGTATAGAATCGAATTCCATCACTAGTCTTCGTATGGCCGCTAAACGAGAAAACGCATAACCTAATGTGTAACCTAATTAATACCCTAATTAACTTAGAGCATTACCCAAATTAATGTCAAAGAAGAATAAATTCATATCCAATCAATTTAAATGATTTATGCCAGCTTTCAACTATGCCACTTAGAATCCCACTGTATTCGAATCTGAGACAATCAACTCCATACTTTTTCTTTCCACATATTCTAATAGTCAACATGTTGCCTAATAATGCCATATTATTAGACAACAACTTAACGCTATCGGCGAGATTTACGTTCAATGACGTTGAGTGACGTGGGACATAGCGATTCTATAACAGTTGAGCCATTTTTGGATCACACACACTATCGCAGGTGGTGCTCTGTTACGTCAAATAACCAAGAGGGTTGGAGGAGATCCATTCATCTATTCCTAAGAGGAATGCCGAAGGGTCGGTCTGCAGACATCGAAGCCAAGTTTGGATTTGATAGTGCTGTTGCCAACATCCGGTTATGAAAAAATGTCATTGACGTGGAGAGCTTTATGGGATGAAGTAATACACGTAAGAACTCAAAATTTAAGAGGCACATGTGTTTTGATGGTGTTTGTCGAAAACAACTTCGAAGGTAGTCTTGTTTTTGATTGTAATGAAAAGCCATGTCTTTGTATGTATTAATGAGTTTAGTATCTCATCCGTTTTTCGTGTGTGTGAATGATTTTTTTAGTTACCCCTAACTCCTAGTTGCATTTTTTTGAAATTTTCTGTGATTGAAATAAGATAATTTACTCAAAAACAAAATATCAAGGCAAAACTTTCTAATTCAAAGAAAACTGCTTATTTCTCATTCATAATGTTCTCTCTAAAGGACAATTGTAGTCAAATGGAACGATAGTATAGCGTAATGAACGATATTTAAGTTAAACGCGGACCCTTTACCGATTTCTTTTTAAAAAATCATGAAAATCGGTTTATTTTATCAAAAGTTATGGATGAAAAAACAAAACAAAACAATGGCTCTATATCCACCCATATTTTTTCTTTAATTATCAAATATGATCAAACGAAGGTACTGGACCTATGGGGGCTACCTTCGATAGAGGAGAAAAATAATCATCAAATTCGGTTTGTCCGGTGAGAAGTTATGGGTGGACAAACAAACAGAGAAAAAAAACAACATACATATAGTATGAATATATAACCTCCTCCTTTGGGGAAGTCGGTTAATAAAAAGCAACATAATGAAGTACAAAATTAAAGTATATATTGCTGACACGTGATTCGGAATTATAAGGAATTCCTTTTACAATGTACGAAAGAACTAAGCAAGGGAAGTACACTCAGCAAAAGTCGTGCACGTATTTCAATTTTGTGCTTAACTACGTTGCTTTTTATCTTATTCCATTTGTCGTACGAAAGTTAAACTTTTTTGCGTACTTTTGCATGATTTTTTCTTCCATTTTTAATGTTTTCAAGAAAGAATCAGGTCTTTAAGGACAATAATAAAATATGTGCATGTGCCTATATAAGAATTAGGTCATCAATTGCAGTCAAGCTATGTTATCTTTCTTTAAGTTTGGAAGTGCCACTCTCTAATGCAACAATATTATGCGCGTAAATTAGTAGATATCCATTAGGAGTTGATTTATTTTCTAATCACATAAAAAAATCATAGCTTCAATTTAAAGATCTTAATTTAGGTTTCGCTAGGGCACTAATAAAACTGAGCTCTTAATATCACACAGAATCAAATTGAAATTATTCTAAGAGTGAAAAAAATCTACAAAAATGAATAAGTAACCATGGAAATGAGCCTGTTGCGCAGCAGGTCTATTAAATTTAATGAACGCGCATTACACGCGTTTTAAATTAACAGCCAATGAGAGTCATTTCTGGTATTTTAGAGGCAACAACGAAGCTGTGATTGCACTACCGGTTAATATGAAAACCACGTCGCTAAATGGCCTTTCATTACAAGTGCTTATAATTATTGCGTCTTAAGTGATTTAGTGGAATTACACTTAGCTTCCTTGGCGTTTGTTATTCATAAAAAAATCTTTCAGTTTTTTTTTAATAATGAAGTATGATATTAAAAACGTAATGAAACCGTCGGAACAACTTAAAATATATTAAGTCTCATTCAATCTAAAATTTTAAGTGAAAGGGACTTTCATCCCTGAGGTTCATTTCCGATATGCAATTAATAATATAGTCAGAAAGAAATATTTAATATATTCTGCTCACCCGGAGAAATTTTCTGCTTAAAATATTTTTTGCGCATGGGTAGACGATATCGAAAGAATATCTTTCGGAACCACATATTTAATAGGCGATGAAAAATCACTAAATTCGCATTTGTTCTCCCTGTCATGTTTCACAGTTTGACACTGCTTTACTCCGATTTCGTTCTAACTCCACTTCGTGTTCCGACTCCGCTCCATGCGCCAAGCAATTTTAATACCAGTTACATTATTTATTTTTGTAGTTAATTATTGTGATTATTTTGAAGTGATAAAAGATTTTTTAAAAATTACTTTTGGATTTTTCATTTATGCATAAATATATAATGTTTTATCGTATGCACTGTGTTGAGGAGAAAAAGGGTGGGCACCAAAAGAAAAAAAAAGTGAATTTGAGTATAATTCAAAAAATATATATATTGAAGCACTGGAACTATGAAAGATTATTAAGAAATTTAATATTTTACAAATGTCGTTCTGAAAGCATTCTCTTTTCTGTTGCCAGTTGGATTTTACAAAGAGTTGAATATAAACTATATCTTATAGAACATAGAAATTTTTTTTCTTTGGTTCAGTTTAGAGCAAAATCGCGTTGCTCCTGCTCCACGATCTGCTCCAGATCCGTATTGAAAATAGAATATCCCAAGAAACTATTTAAATTCAGAACTGCTAATTACTTAAAAATTCTAACATTGTGTGAATGTTCTTTCCTTCGTCTTCTATTTGAAAGAATACGAAGGGGCAGGGAAAACTCAGGGATTTTTTTTTCTGGAGATTCGTGTAGACAAACCAGTGCTGATATTGTACTTTTCAACATGATAGTTAAACAAAGAAACATAACAACAAGCAAGTTGCTCTAAAAGATTCAGTTACTGTTTCTTTTACAAAGAAAATAAATTAATTTAAATTTTAAACAATGTAACGCGAATGTATTTGCAAGACAACGCCCAGCAATTCTTCCACTATCATCTTCAAGAACATTGCATCCAAAACAAACGATTCCTTTTTTAGTTAGAAGCAGAATCAAATGCATTTAAACTTACTGTATGACCGAATGTCTATTTATCTCTGTCGCATTGAACAGGGCCCTCCTTTAGACCTCGAATTACCAGACTGTTGGGGAAAGTTATCTCTTCTTTTCCTGGTGCAGACATGTTTCTAATAAAAGCCAGAAGTGTGGAGCACTTTCTGAATCACCATAGAACAACCATTTCTTCATCTCCAGGCAGCCATGTGCCAGAATTTACATTTAAAAGAAACCCATGTAAATGAATACCACAGTGTTTGTCAATAGTTCGGCTCGTATTATTTACGTAAACATTGTCACTATCGTTTTCCTCCCGTAAGTCAGCAACGTAAATGGCGGTTTTGTTCTTCGTTCTAAATGCAGTGAGTAGCTACGTTCATCGCAAACAGAGCAGATCTAAGAGCTTGATATTTCATTCGCGAATAATAAACGCATTAAAAAGTGTCTTCGGCTATAAAGTGATGCCGATTAGGAAAATAAACATATTTAAAGAGCATCCAAAAAATGAACTAATAATTTAAATTTTTTTAAACCATAATATATTTAAAAAAAAAGAAATCTGAAAATTTTTTAATGCATTCATATTTATTTAAACGTTATGAGCCTTGTAAGGGATCATTTATAAATGATGTCACGCTTCGAAGGGGGGAGGGGGGTTCGCGAACTTGTGACAAAGTGTGACAAGTTGAGGGGAGGGGGTAACAAGAAGTGTGACATCATGCATTGTGCAACATAACGTAACATATAACAAAGGGGGAGGGAGTAACAAGAAGTACGATATCATGCATTATGCAACATAACTTAACATGTGATAAAGGGGGGAGGGGTAACAAGAAGTGTGACATCATGCATTATGCAACACAACGTAACATGTCACAAAGGGAGGGGAGGGGGTAACAAGAATTATGACATCATGTATTATGCAACATAACGCAAAATATAACAAAGGGGGAGGGAGTAACAAGAAGTGTGACATCATGCATTATGCAACATAACGTAACATGTGACAAAGGGGGAGGGGTAACAAGAAGTGTGACATCATGCATTATGCAACATAACGTAACATGTGACAGAGGGGGAAGGGGGTCCGCTGAAGTGTGACATATTGTGACAAAGGGGGGGAGGGTCAAATATATGGAAAAAAAGCGTGACAACATTTATGAACGGCCCCTAAGCTGTTAAATATTTCTTCAAATATGAAAGGAACCTTTGCACAGTAAAACATTCCAGTTCAACCTTTCACAAAAAAAAAATGGCGAAATTGACCAGCAACCAACATTTAGTACCAAGTTGAACCACTATAATGTAGTTTCACCTAGTTTCCACATAAAGGTGAAACTAGAAACCATTATACTGGTTCAACTTTAGTACTAAATGTTGGTTGCAGCTAAATTTCACCATTTTTTTCGTTTTCTTTTTGATGAAATGTTGCACTAGAATTTTTTACAGTGTGAAAACGTCTAATCTGTGACTGCGATGACAAATTAATGCAGAAGAGCTTTTCATGCTATAGTTGCATTCAAACGAGCTGCATGAAGATGGCCATAGCTTTTTAGTTTGCATCTGCGCTGGTAAACTCAATTTTGTTGACCAAATTAATACGGTATCAGAATAAGGTGCGTTAAGATGGCAAAAAAAAAAAAAAAACTGTGTGCACCACGTGATTTCCTCGTACAATTACCAATGTTCTATCATATAGTTGTACTGGAAACTCACCAAGTATCACCAATATGATATGAACAGCAGCGATTTTCAACAAATATTCATTAATTTTCTGCCTACTTTGCCGTAAAAGTAAAAAAAATAATAATAAAGCATGGAAAGAAGGCTTAATTTATCATGAAAATATCGTTAGAAATCAAAAAAATTCAAAAATAAGTTAACTAATTAAATAAAGAATAAAAAAAAAAAATTTGAAAGTAGGGTTTTGAGATGGGGGGAAAAAGTGCGTCGGTCGGTCTGTCGGTCCACCTGTCCCCCCTAATAACTTTTGTCCGATTCGAAACATTCTTTTTGCATTCGAAAGGTCTCGGAAAGGACATCTCCTTTCCATATTTTTCTTTTTTAATTAAGGAATACTGATTTGAACAATTTTTTGTTCAATTTTGGACAGTTCAAAAATTTTTACCACTAGCGCCGATGGGCAAAAATGAAGCTAATTATGTAAACTCTGGGGACAACATCCAAATTACTATGAGCAAGCTTACTGAAAGAGGCTTTCGGCGTGAAATATTGATTTGAATAATTTTTGCTCAACTTTGAAGAGTTCAACAAAAAAAAAAAATTCACATTAGCGCCTACGGGGAAATTTTAATCCTATATAAATTCTGATCTAATGGACCGATTTACTTGGAACAAACTTTATCGGAAAGCTCTTATAACGTAGAACATATACAGATAGAAAGTTCATCCAGAACTAATGAGCCTGTTCTCCTATGAGATTGTTTTGATCGGGATTTTCAAGAATATTTTTGAATTAAAGAATTGATTAAATGAATAAGTGAATAAATGTGTATTAAGCGTTGAAAAAGGTATAACTAAAGCTATACGAGAAAGACAGAGAGAGAGAGAAATAGCTAGATTATAAATTTGAAGTAGGTGTATACGGGAAAGTAGGCTCGTATAGTTGTAGACGGAACTTCTTGTTGATTACTAAATTAAATTTTAACAGAAACGAATAGTTTTTTTTAAAAAAAGGTTTTCTTCCCCGCGAGAAATTAAAATTCACAATTCTTTGCATTTTTTTGAATTCATCTGAATTTTTTGGAAAAATCTTTTGACTTTTTTATATTAAGATGTTGGCTGTTATGTAGTTAACGATAGGGATACAGATTTATTTTTTCTTAAAAATCAATTATTCAATATAAATTTGCTACCATTCATTAAACATTTTGTTAGATTTTGCGTCTTTTCTAGAATGGAATTCAAATTTTATTTGCAAACATTTGTAGATTCCAACCGAATGTGAGAAACGCTAGAAAAACTGAATAATAGTTTTTTAAAGCGCTGTAACGTCCTTGCATATTTCATAACACGATGAAAAGACTCAAATTGGAAGACTACTTTTATGCAAAAAAAAAATATGGAAAACATTGCACAGCTGGGAAGGAAACTGGCACACGAAAACTTCCATCGGGGAAGCTGTGTAACCCTTTGGGTATAGAGCTCATTTAAGGGTCCCGATGTCAGGAACGCTGCCAACTACCCTCGCCAATTTTTTTCAGATCCGTTGGCAAGAGTCTAATGAACACATGTGACAGGATAGCCCAGGGAACGTCCCTCCACCCTTTGAGAGCATTGTCGCCGCCCGTGTTTACCGAAGGAAAGTTAAACCGCAGATATGTCTCAGTACTCCAGCTCAATGTTGCGGCCGTTATTCACCCTCCTTGGTTATTCATTCATTTTACTAGATGGATGAATCGGGGCTTCAGCCGGTAGACAAAAATGGAGCTCGAGTCGATGGCCCGATTCCAGACTTCTCAGGAGGAGGCGGATCATAAAATTCCCAAGGGCCGAAATTTGGGTTTTGATTTTCTTAACTTTGTATTACATTGAGAAAAAAGTCACTTGGCCGTACAGGGAATTTTTCTCTCCAAATGGGATACCAACAGTCGTCGAATGGTGGAAAGAGAGATTGGTAGATTACTCAATTATTTTTGCGGTTGTGATATTTCACTTGAGTTCGGGAAAAAGCACATACTATGTCAAAAATTGGCATTTCTTGTTTTTTATGCATTAGTATCTACTCAAGTAGTAGATACTTATGCATAAAAAACCAGAAAATACTATTTTTTGACTTATGAGCTTTTCCCCAAACGCTATCGATTTGTTGGTATCGGGGCTCGAAAAATCTTTTAAAATTTTACATACCCTACCGGACATGTTTGTCTGAAACATGTCATGCCCGAACGAAAGTTTTACATGCCCAGAAGTTGTTTTATTGCACATTAATAAAAACATTTGAGTTTGTCGTATAGTATTAATCAGTCAAAAAATTAAATTAACAGCTTCATGTAATAGAAAATAATTTCACGTTAAGGAAGCACAAATAAGTATTAAAATGCAGACATATGTTTCGAGATTGCTTGGCATCCCTTTTTCATTGTGTTTTTGTATATAGAAGCTCCCTGTCGCATTGAGAAAGGGATTCCAAGCAATCCAAGAAATTATTTTTTATTACAGTTTACTTGCACAAAGTAAAATCATTATTATAACAGCTTCATATCTGAACCAAGAATTACTTTAAAGGAAACCTAAGTCATTAGAAGATTACATTACAAACAAAATATTACATAATAAGTCGTTAGAAGTCAAAATTTACAAAATTTAAATTGTATTACCAATTTTATTGTTTACATGCATGTCCGTCAACATGTCAATTTTGAGCTCCGGTAAAACGATGTGGTGATGTTTCAATAAAATGCGAAATAAAGTTTTGGTAAGAAATATTTGATTAAAAAACTACATGCCCTGCCGGGCATGTAAGGGTAGAATTTTCATGCCCGAACGGAATTTTTACATGCCCCAGGCATGTAAAAATTCTACGTGAGGTAGGGATGGACATTCTAATTGGCCAAAAGATACAATACGAGGCAAATTTTATGAAAACGTTTAAAATATGGACGACGTTTTAAGCAGTATCCGCAAATGTAGAGAAATTGAGGAATAAACAGATGAGAAGAAGTTGCTCCAATATAGTCAGCAGAACTAAATGCATAATATTAAGCAGAAGTAATTCTATCATTAAAAACACTGTCATACGTTTCAAAATGCGTGAAAACCTCGATTTTTTAATGATTCCTCTACGAATTTTTTTAAAACTTTGTACTGAATATTTAATATGTGATGAAATACAGTACGTAAAAGAATTTTTAAGGCTAGTTTCATAAAATAAAATAAAAACTAGTCATTATATATTTTTTATGTATTTTTATTCAAAACAAGCTCCTTCGGTTTCAATATATCTGTTTAAGTGGCTTAACAGCGATTCGAATGCCTGTTCCAGCTCACATTGTGGGACTGCCTCCAAAGCTCGCGCCGAAGCTGTTTGTACACAGTGTGTCAAAGAATTTTTAAGACGACAGCGGAAACTAGGTTTACTGTTGCGCTATCTGTACTATCGAGCATTCGTGAAACTCCTTCACTATCAGCTGCTCCACTGCCAAAACCTCAGTTCATTTGTTTACTTTTTCCTTTTTACTTTGATGACATTGACACTATACAAACAGCTTCACTGTTAGAAATTTCATCATGAAATTACGGTTAAATGACCGGCAGCAGTCTGTCCATCTAATTCACCGTTAAATTTACGGTTTGGAACATTTTTCGATCTATACAGGACCTAACCATTTCCAATCATCTCGGTTAAAAAGCCGTAAATACAAAAGTTTACGGTTTTATAACCATTTAAAATGGTTTCAAAACAAAAGTCTTACCGTTTTTGAACCATTTCGAGGCGTAGAATCTTCGAGGCGTAGAAACTGTAAACGAAGCTTGCGGGAATCGAACCCGGGTCTTTGGCATACCGACCTTGCTCTCTAACCATTCGGCCATCTGCACCACATAAAGTGGTCGTTTATTTATCAATAAATCTTCCTTTTCAACAGGAAAACGGCCTTAAAATTGAGATTTCCGTTTTTGATTGGATCCAAAGCCATCTTTGGTCTAAATTTACTGCATATATTGACGAAAATCATTTTATTTTATGCAAAAATTAAAATACAAACAGGCTTCAGTAGCTCAAATGATGGGTTCGCTCATTCGCAAACAGTTCGGGAATCCGATGTCTCCAATTTTTGATTTACGTGTGGTAGTCTTTCTATTTAATAACAACTCCTTAAGCCACTTTTTTTTTTCTTCTCTTTTTATATACACATGCAGATTTGAACTGATAAATCTGTATTCATATTTTAAAACACAACGTACGACCGGTAAGGTTTCGCAACCAAGATGGACGCCTGATTCTTATTGAGCGCTTGGAAATGACGGTAGTTAAACGTTCTTTAGGATAAACAGAGAATAAACGATTTTTTTCACAATCAGCGGTTTGAGTACCATCTTTTTAATGGTTATTCAATTGTTGTAATTAAATATGGTAAAATAACAATCAAATAAATGGTTATTTTACTATTTTCTTAAGGAAATTCTTAACAGTGTTCGACGCGAGCTTTGGAGGCATTCCCACAATGTTGAGCTGGAACAAGCAATTGAATCTTTGTTGAACCGCTGTAACAAAAGTATTGAAGCCTAAGATGTTTATGTTGAATCAAAATACTTAAAAATATATAATTACTAGTTTTTATTTTATTTTATAAACCTAGTCTTTAATATTCTTTGACACACTGTGAATGGCACGGCTGACAAAATACGTTCTATCTTGAACTCAAAGACGTTCAACATTGCAAAGAGCCGCCCTGATATAAATCTTCAAAACATAATGAGCCCTTAATTCAATAAAAGAGCAATCTTATAGATATTCCGTTGATTTTATAAAATCATCTTGATAGTCTCTTCACGCGGAAAAGGGCATAATTAACCATGCCTCTAAAATGGCATGAGTATCTTAATTGAGAGCTCATGTCGCCAAGATAAAGCGATATTTAGATCTTGGAATATCTTGGAAGCGAATCAAACGGCACTCGGCTTAACCCAAAGGTGCAACCAGTTATGCAAGGAACTCTTTCAAGCGGCCGGCAGACGATTTTGAGCCCGGAGGGTGGAGAGCGATAAAAGAGGAGAAAAGTGCTGGCCTCGGCAATCCGGCAAAATTTGTCCCGAGGCGTGTGCTCTGGAGAGATGAGGGAAGAGATCTGTCTGTGTCTATCCGGCCGACCGATCCACTAATGATCGAGCCTGAGGGGTCTCAGTCTTTTACACGAGAAGTGGGCGGAGGAGGGGCTGTAAAGCGTAATTGGTGCGGTGAGAGATATGATTATGACGTCAAGAACTGAACTGTCTGACCGGACGGTGGAGAAAATCCTCATAGAATAGCAAATGACATTTGGCCACAAAACGAATGGATGTACAGTAAAACCTATAAAGTTGACCACCTTTGTAAGTTGACCACCTGTCTAAGTTGATTACTTTTGTCAGGAACGGAACTAGCCCTATATTACATAATGTAGAGAAACCTTTGTAGCTTGACCACCTTTATAAGTTGACCACCTGTCTAATTTGACCACTTTTGTCAGTAACGGAATTAGCCCTATATTACATAATGTAGAGAAACCTTTGTAGCTTGACCACCTGTCTAATTTGACCACTTTTGTCAGGAACGGAATTAGCCCTATATTACATAATGTAGAGAAACCTTTGTAGCTTGACCACCTGTCTAATTTGACCACTTTTGTCAGGAACGGAACTAGCCCTATATTACATAATGTAGAGAAACCTTTGTAGCTTGACCACCTTTATAAGTTGACCACCTGTCTAATTTGACCACTTTTGTCAGTAACGGAATTAGCCCTATATTACATAATGTAGAGAAACCTTTGTAGCTTGACCACCTGTCTAATTTGACCACTTTTGTCAGTAACGGAATTAGCCCTATATTACATAATGTAGAGAAACCTTTGTAGCTTGACCACCTGTCTAAGTTGACCACTTTTGTCAGGAACGGAATTAGCCCTATATTACATAATGTAGAGAAACCTTTGTAGCTTGACCACCTTTCTAAGCTGACCATCTGTCTAATTTGACCACTTTTGTCAGGAACGGAACGAGCCCTATATTGCATAATGTAGAGAAACCTTTATAACTTGACCACCTTTCTGTGTTGACCACATATGTACGCCAAATTTGGGTGGGAGTATTATAAAACACCCGTTGTAAGTTGACAGCCTAATTTTATTACTATATTTATTTTTTTATCTATTTTTGAAAAAAAAAACTTAAATAATTTCTCCAGGAAATCTTTTATGCTATAATGTTTGATAAGTATTTGTCTGGATAGTAAAAACAACAATATAAACTTTGCCAAAATCTCTCTGTAAGTTAATCATATGGGGAAATACCCTGAGCAATCTTTGATACTTTAAATAGGTTCTAATAATAAGCTCTTTTTTCTATAGCCATTTTGACTAACTATATATTTAAGGAAATCTTTACCATCATTTAAGTAATTTACATAATTAATACTTATCTTTATTTTAACTAAGTGATTTAATTTTGAAGTTGTATAGGATACATTGTGGGGCATTCAGCTTAAATTGATGTAATGATATTTTAGATAAAAATAGCTATTTACTATTTTAAAGTAACGTTAGTACATGAAGCAATATTTTTAATAGTTTAAATGTATGAATGCATAGTCTAAGAAATGACTACAAGAAAAAAAATCTACACCCTCTATAAGTTAACCACCTGTCTAAGTTGACCACTAAAGTGCTGCACCGCAAGTGGTCAGCTTACACACACTCTCAGAAATGCATGCTCAAATCTCACGAAACTTTCGTCGCGTATTTGAGGAAATGGCTTCGTGAAAAATTCTCCGAGTAAACCTTTCGTCAAATTGTCGAAATGTGTGTAGTAACCTTTTTAAGTCACGTGATCACGCGAGGAAAGAATCGCTACAAATGACGAAATTTTCTTGATTGAAGAATCGTCGAAAATGAGGATTCGATTTTTGAGAGTGCTGGTTTCACTGTATAAGTTATTTAGAGAAAAGCTGTGGCGGCCATGGTCTCCTAGTTGTTAACAGTGCTTTCCAAACTGGGTGTCGCGTATTAGCATCAAGGGTGCCGCGAGATTGCAAAACGAATGAAGAGCTTATGAAATAATATCAAATAATAATTAAAATAATATCAAACATCCTTTTCTTGGTTCAGTGTAATCATAGATCACATAGTAACCCCTTGATCGATATGTGGATTTCTACAAATTGTCCATGTAACTTCCAGTTATGGCGCTATATGTCTCTGCACTGTGCTGCTGTTCATTGGCGCTCTCTACAGGTTTCTTGTTTCAACTAGTTCTTCGAGAGGCGACATTGGGCCATTGTACATTTCCTTCAATCTGCTTCTTTCTTTCATTCGTGACACACGCGATTCTTTTACCTGCTTCAAAGTGATATAAATTTTACGGAACTCATCCGCTATGGATAAATTTATTGTCAGAAAGACACCTTTGGCAGTTTATGAAGTATCAGATGCAGAGCAACAGTCAAGTGGTGTGTCTGAAACTTCAGTAGTTACTGAATAACAATTAAATAGTGTGTCTCAAACCTCTGTTTATTATTCCTCGTATGTACTGGAAGGGTGTCGCCACCAGGGAAAGTTTGGAAAGCTCTGGGTTAAGATGCTCTACTTCCAACCGGAAGATTAGGTGTTCGATACCAGACCCACTCTGTACACTTGGGGGTACGTGCATGTAAAATCCGTGGATCCTGAAGTCCCGAGGTAGTTCGAGGGTACCAGAGCGTGGAGAAATTCCCTTCCCTTCGCTTTTAGGTCAAAGAAGAAAGGTGATGTATTTGTGGAGGCACCATCTAGTGTCATTCAAATACATAATGAGCCAAGTCGTACTTACACCGTTGTGGTGCTCATTTATAAACGGAAGGCTAAATTCCTGGTCGCTCTGCGAAGGGGAGCTTGGATACCCAGGTGGCAGTAGAAACAACAACAACAAGTTTCAGCTTAGAATTTTTTTTGCTGCCGTGTGATGGCGCGCAAGTTACGTTCGTAATTGACCGAAAACTTATTCGTTAAGCCGGATATTTCGCTGTATCGGTATTCACCCTTAACGAGATTTCACTACATACATTTATCCCAAGAATTCAAATTACAGTTATTTTTACGAGTGCATATTTTCTCTATACATGAATATTTCTGAAAAAAAAGATGAACATTGAACTCATGGTTGTAAAAATTCAAATTTCGAACTTAACCTCATTTTTCATGACATGCACACTTTACAGAATTATTTGCATATTGTATTACGCAATAATTTTATATAATCAGTTAATCTTTCATTGCATGAATTTAAAAAGTTTTGCATGAAATTCCCGTCTATGTGAGTTTTGAATAGAGAAACAATAATATGCAAGATTCTGAAGTCATAATTTTTGTACTTTTCCTTTCTCCACCAGACACCCGTACACCTTTTAGCCGCGGCCTTAGGGGCGCCGAAGCTGGGAGCTGGTGGCCGTCGCTCGACATAATTTTTGCACTGGCCTAGATTTCGTCGACTTTCAAACAAAAGTCAGTCAAAAGCTAAAATCTCCAGTTTGGAGCGATCGTTTAAAACTCTCAAATTGTTATGAAAAATTACCAAATTCTTTGTACAGACTTCTTGCTGCAAATTATGGTGACTGATGTACTTTTTTTTAAACTGCATACTTGGTTTATATTTTGAAATAACCACGCAATTTTAATTTTCTCTGTAGTAAACCGTCATTTATTTATTTATATTGTGGCGCTTCGTGTTTATATCTTTTACGTGAAGGTCGACGATATGCAATATGCAATTTGTTGTAAATTTACATGAGTTTTGAGTTTTATTTACTAATCAGAAATTCTTGAAATTGAACGTAAGAGTGATTGAAATAAAGTGAAACACCTTTGTGGCAAAAAATAAAAATTTTAAATTAACGTAAAATTAGGCACACATTTTTGCAAGAATTGCAGACACGTGTTTCGATGTTGCGAGGAACCCCTTCGAGGAATGTTGCGAGGAATGAGCTTCGAGAGGACAATAGAAGCTTATTCTTTTGCATTGAAAAAGGGGTTCCTTATCACCTCGAAACACGTGTCTTCAAAATTTTGAAAAATTTGTGCTTAGTTTAATTTTTAGTTTTTATAAGGGTAATTTTCTCTCTCGAGATAATTGCTGATATATGCAATTTGCACAACCAAAAATTATCGCATTTAAAAGGTGTTATAACCCTCTCAATTCAGTACTTTAGACCTGTGTTTTGACTCGTGTTGTATTCTCTTTAGTCGGAAGTTGAAGCATATTAACTAGGCTTGCCATATTTTTGGTTAGTGAAATCGGGACACATTAATATGAGATGGGCATAGCGGGAGAAATTTTGAAAAAATCTGGGGAAATTTTGAAAAAATTAAAAGCAAAACGGTGAGATAAAAGCTTTTTTCTTTGTCTCGCAAATAACAGGAATGGGGAATCTGGAATCCTAAATTGTAAGTCCACCCACCTTCTTTTTTAAAAAAAGGGAATTTTTGCTACTTAATTTACTTAAAAAGATTTTTTTTCCTTTTTAATGAGAATTTTTTCCGGTCTACCATCTAGGAAGAAGTGTTAATAAAATAGTTCAAAATACTTCATAAAATTGTTTAATTGAACAATTAATTACTAAGTCTTACTTTTTTAAATTACAACTTGTTGTCTAACTACAAAAACCATTTCAAAAAATGCATTTTTGTTAAACTTAAAAAAGCAATTAATAAGTTAACAATGTCCTTTTTTGTTTTGAACCCACTCATATTTCTGACTTGAATGAACTTTTTTCAAGATGTCTTTGTTAAGCGTGACTTTTTCATATAAGTCAGAGCAAAGAAAACGCTAAAGTTTATTTTACATGCAATCAATGCTCTTGCAGTGGATTCCCTCATGAATGCTCTGTCATCTTAAAAATTCTTAATGTCTTCATAAAAGATTCTTAAAAACATAAATTCATTACTTTTTACGTCTTACAACCGTTTCCGGGACATTGATAAAACTGGGCGGGACACCGGAACAAGAGCAAAATACCGGGACTGTCCCGGTCAAACCGGGACGTATGGCAAGCCTAATGTTAACTACCACACAAAAATGTGTGTGTCTGGTTTTTTTTATTATTATTATTATAGCAGACGGTAGATATGTTATGAAAATATTAATTTTTAGCGAACACTTTTACGATTAAAATAAGTCGTTTGAATTTATTCGGAATATTTTCGTTGTTGATAATAAGTTTTTTTTTTTAATTGGCAGCGGAAGTACATACGTATAAAATATGTTGGAACTCAGGCCACAACTTAAAATGAATGGTTAATCCAGTAAACGGGCAAAATATTTGCATTTCTTTCGACAGAGGCAAAAAAGAAAGAAAATTTTTATTTCCATTCATTATTTTGTCTCTTATCTTAAAAATTTTACCTTCTTATAGTTAGAAGTAAAGCTGTTTCCAATAATCTTATCCAAATAATTAGGGATCAGTCATAAATGATGTCACGCTTCGAGGGGAGGAGGAGGTTCGTGAAATTGTGACAAAATGTGACAAGGGGAGGGGAGGGGGTAACAAGAAGTGTGACATCATGCATTATGCAACATAGCGTGACGCGTGACAAAGTGGGGGAGGGGGTCCGCTGAAGTGTGACATATTGTGACAAAGGGAGGGAGGGGGGTCAAGTATATGGGAAAAAAGCGTGACGTCATTTATGAACGGTCCCTTACATTCTTTTACGACTGCACTTATATGCGCTTATTATATTTCTCCTCCCGTGTTTTTATTTTTCAAATTATTGCAGTAATATTCAGAATTATGCTTTAGATTTGGAGGAGAAAAAATAGCAACTTGACTTTACGATGCATTACAATCGTGCAATTTATGGCCCGCCTTAAACTTGGGTCGATCCTTTGTTTATGAAAAACAATAGAACAAATTGTCACTTTCGCTTCTCCTTTCTCGTTAGAATTGCTAATGTCATATTGCTCCGCTCTAATTGGATAAGAAATACGTGTCGTCGTCGAGCGCTTAAATATTTTAACCTCTTATTCATAGATTTGTTAATTTGAATATTCGCATTTTTTTTTTTTTTTTGGCAGCAGCTGCTTTGAAAGAAGATTTGCTATTATTTTTATTCTTTACGTTTGATTGATGATAGTGTGGGTGACTCGAATGTAGTATGCATCTGTAATGGAGTTTTTCCTTTCTTTGTAACACATTTCCTGATTTCTTCAAATATTGGCAGTTTTATTTATTTGTTGATTTTTCTGTATTTAATTATTTCGTAGCACAGCAACATTTATGCAAGGTTCGATTTTTTTCTTTGGCAGGTGTTACTTAAACGCGAATTTATTCATTTGGGAAATGTACTTGCTGTGAGAAAATCAGGAAAAGTCGAGAAATTTCGAAATCCATTTAAATTTATGGATCTAATCATCGACAGGTTGTCTACACTGAACACCCCATTCTCATCTCCAATTACTGACCTAAATTTAATTGTCGGTTCTAGAAACTACCAAAACAATAAATTATCCTCTAAAAGTTTTGGAACGTCAAAGGATAGAAGGCTTTAACTTATAATAAAATATTATTAAGCGAAAATTTTCATTTTTGGCGATTTGGCATTTCTTTCGCGCCTCCAAATTAAACATTTTGTCTCCATCATGTGAACAGAGTAAAATGCAACTACTGGCTACTTATATGAATAGTATTGGAAGCCTCTTAGCCACTGTTAGACAGTGTTGCCCGGGGAATACCACGTGGAGGTGGGCTTCCAGCATTCCCCGAGGGACCGCCCCTTCCTTTCCCGATCTTAGACGTTTTGGCGGCCCCCCACCGCCCCGAGCCATAGAAGTTTCTACGAGGCTCTTGGCGGATTTGGAAATGGTTTCACTTGATGGAACTGTGAATATTTCGTACGTTCTAGTTTGTAGATGATGTTAAGATGATGAATTTATAGCTGTATCTGTTTTTTTTTTTTTTTGCAGTTTCTTCAAAACAAGCCACAAAATATACGTTTAAATAGTTTTTTTCGTTTTAACTTTTTATTTCGTTTTTTGATGCGATTTCTCCAAAGTCTCAATGTATATTTCCAGATTGCCAGGGCATCGATATTCTTATAGTCCACTTCTGCATATTTTTTTCGTAATTCCGGTTCTTTGTTAATCAGAGCCGTTGTGGGTTTAATTTCAATCGGAATACTGTAAGTGGTAGGATTCGGATACATTTTAACTTCAGGCCAGAAGCGGACTTTCTTCTCCAACTTAAATTTCGATGTTGATGGTTGACATAACTTTGTTGGTTCAGTTTGATTTTGGTTATTATTTTCAGCTTCATCTTCAGTCGTATATTTCTTTTCAGGTCCATCATGCTCTATTTTTTCATTTACAGTTTTATCACATTCTTCATCTTCATTTACAAATTTTTCATGAATATGTTCGTGATTTTCAGTCGCATCCTGAATAGGTTCATCATTTATATCTCCATCAACTCCGTAGGCATCATTTGCAGCTTCAGGTTGAGTCGTATGTTTATTTTCAGGATCTTCATGCTCCATTTTGACATTTACAGTTTTATCATGTTCTTGATCTTCATTTACAAAGTTTTCAGAAACGATTTGGGCAATTTCAAACGCATCCTGAATTTGGTTATCAATTTTTTCTGCATCAACACCGCAGTTGTCATTTCCACCTTCATCTTGAGCCGTTTCTTTACTCTCCAGTTTATCTGGCTCCAGTTTGTCATTTGCTGTCTTATCATATCCCCGGAGTCCAGTTCCATATTCAGTAAAGCTTTGCTCATCCTTTTCAGTCTCATCGCAGGTCTGACTTTCCTTTCCACTTTGTCCTCCTCTCGCCACTATCCATATCATGACCATAGTTATCATTCTAAAGAGCACATACTCTCCAGCAGTCTTCAATGAATTATTCAACATTCCTGAAAGTAAACGATTTTTCGCATCAGTCTGGTTAAAAGATTCCTCTCAAATTGATAAAACACCATAGCGTCACTAGTTGTGGATCAACCTATGTAGTTGGTTAATTGTGGAATTCGGAATAAATATTAACTGATCAGTTTTACCAGAAATTTATTAGTCAACCTCGCCATCGGCTCTCTACCTAAGGCGTCGGCTAAAAGGTGCAAGGGTGTCCGATGGAGAAAAGTCAACCTCGACTTATTTAAGGTTTCTTATTTTGGCAATAACTTCAATTTAGTGGGCATTTTCCCTCAAAAAGTATGAAGCGTCGTTTTGATTCGCAATTAGCAGCCCGATGCTAAACTAGGATCGGTTAAAGAGAAAAAAATGCTTTTATTCATCTTATTAAATAACAACACATATAGAGGGACCCCATAAATTCAGGGCCCACACGATTATCCACTACAAAATGTGACCCGAAACTAGCTACCGGTACTAGTTGTGTGTTATCAGAGCACAAAAAAATACTTTAACTCCAAGTACTTTTCTCAATGATTACAGTCAAAGCTGAAGCATTGTCCCCTTTTTTCTTTTGGTATCGCCTTGACGAATTGTTATCATAAACATTAATTTATTTGAAGTTGTGGAAGTCCACCATTTTTTTCATCTTCAGTAGTTTTCACCATCGAAAGGCTTTTCTGATTGACAACTCCTCTTAAACTAATGTTGGTTTCTGTCCCTACTGTCCTTACTGGCACAGAAAACATGAACACTTCGTATTGCCACTCTATTGACCAAGAACAACATGGAACCCAAGTTCAGATTCGGTTTATATTTGATTTGAAAAGTCAACATGAAGTCTGGTAGCATACAAAAGCATCAGGGGGAAAAATATGAATCTCTCTAATACCAAAAACATATACTATTACCTAACATCTTTTGCCTTTCAATCTTAAACATAAGAGTTGTGCCGAATCTTTAGGAACATTTAAATCTCGACTGAATCATTACCAGGATCGTATGCTTCTTCTCCCTCATTGTAATTTTGTCTGAACACACTGAATTAGAAACTAGGAAAACATTTTCTATGCCATTTGGGTAGAGGGAACTTTTGTAACCGTTTCACATGAATCACAGGGCGTATAACATACAAAATAGTTGAATATAGTATTTTTTTTTGGCTTAAAATTATTATAATTTATTTAAATATCATTTTAAACTAAATCAGATAAATATATTTTATCGCAAATACAGTATTTTACTCTATGAATAAATATAAATATATATTTATTATACAAATGATCTTATAAATAGACTGTTAAAATAAACATATTTATTTGCATGTAAATTGTTGACTGTAATGTGCGATAAAACTGCGTGATAGAAATTTTGTATTTTTTTTCTGCATAATAAACATGGTAATACTACTAATAATAATACATTAATAAGTAAATAATATAAAATAAATAAATACAAGAAACAACTTCTATTTCACGAACAATTTTTTTCATCGTTGGCCTGTGTAGTTTTGTTAACTTTATCTTTAAGGACTATACAACTATCATGGTATCTTCAAATTTGGCAAAATGTTTGTTTATAACTATTTTAATCTGAAGTCTCTATCATACTTGTTTATTTTGAACATAATCCAGTTCACTACCTTCGTTCGACCCCCGCCATCTTGGATTTCGTTCTCAGAAATTCGGCCAAATTCTGCCGGACCAAGACTGTTGTACAGAAATACGATTGAGGCTAAAATATTTCACAATCGAACTTCTCTAACAGTAAAGGAAAGCAAAGAACAGATAATGACTCACCCATCATACAATTCAATCGGAAAAATTCGCAAAAGAAATGTATTTACATCAGAGCATGAGTTAGAATTCAACGTTTGAAACGTATCTCATCCACTCGAAGTGAAAAATTTTCAATCGCGTTCGCTTTTGTTGGGCTAGCGGTATTGTTGCAACAATGCAATTTCTTGTATTGCGTTTATGGTTGATGGTAACAATACCGTGTGTTTTTGTAGTACAATAAGTAAAATTTATATTGTTGAAATATTGCCTTGTCGAAAGTAAAATTAGCAATATATTTTTTTGGGATACCCTTATAAAAGCTCCCTGCGGTGGCGGGAGTAGAATAGCGCCGATGTAGCTATGCATGTCGTAAGAGGCGACTAAAATAGCAACATCCGATCCGGGTGACGTAAGGCTTGCTTTGTAGCATGACTATGGCCCCGGGTCGGTAAAGCAGGTCGGCAAAGCTCTGCCAGCCCAGCCCCTATGGCTGGTGCTGGTTGTCAGTTTGTCAGAGAGTTTGTGGGGAGACATGGAGGATAGCGCTGCAGTCGCATCCCCTTCTGCAGGGGGATAGTCCGTGAAGGCCTCGCTGCTATATACGGTATAGCTGCAGCTGCGTTACATACCCTTATAAAATAGATTTTTTTTTAAAGGGGGGGGGGATAAGAGAGGAAATAGATTTTACACATAAACACACATACCACACATTGAGAAATTAAAGAATCGTTTACACAATTACATAATTATAAAAGTCAGCAAGAAACCTTCTACTGCAGTTATTCAAACCTAAATACAAAATTGTTCTGAAACTGGGTACTGGGCATCCTCAATATTAGTTGGTAAAATGATATATACCATATATATATTAAGGGGGAAATACGTGTAAAACGGCTTATTAAGTGCATTTTCATGATTTTTTAACGTATAAAGAATAAATATATTTCATTGAGATTTTGAGGTTATTTTATAAATATATTGCAGAACATTTACTGAAATGTTCAAACATTTTTCTTTAAAAATCCCGGGGATATCGGCTGATGCGCACTGTAAGTCGCCACCCCTGTCGGCAGTTTGCGTACACCCTGGAGGTTACAATTTTTATCTGAAATCAATTTTTTTTTAATCTACTTTTTCTATAAGTGTATCTTCTAGTTGAACTAAAATCATCACAAAAAATGGAAAATTTCTGTTTTTTTTTTTTTTTTTTTTTTTTGAATGGAAAAATTTACGAATTTTAACCGTTTTTGTTCTTTTTTAACAATAAGAAAAGTAAAAATAAAGATATGTTTATGATTCTAGTTCAACTAAAGCATGTATATATAAACAAAATGTGTGCTAAATTTGATAAGGATTGATCAAAAACTCTGCGAGCTAGAGTGTACGTAAATTCGAAAAAAGTAGTTTCGAGAAAAACGCGTTTGAAAAACGAGCGGTATTGAAGGTAAATTTAAGGCAGTAATGAATCAATTTTTTAAATACGTATAGATATTAATAATTACAAAAAATTTTATCCGAGGTCTCAATTGTTAGAAAAATAAAAGCACATCTGCTAACGTTCTCTAATACCCTTCAGGTCATTTATGAGGCACTACCTGCTCAACCGCTCCAAAAGGGGCGCTCGCTCAAATGCTTATAACTTTTAAACGACTTGGAATTTTGCTTTGAAATTTTCAGGGTATATTATTGAACAGTTGTAGAATCGATTTATGAAGAAAAAAAATATTTTTTGAAACCCTTACGCGTATTTCCCCCCTTAAGTTTTATTGTTTTTACCTTGCAACCAGTGTTGAAAGATAGAAGTGATTTAATATGAAAGACAAATTTTTAAGGAAGTACAACTTTGCCGTCTTTTTACGTTCATGCAAAATGCAAAATTTATGCTGGGTTTTTACGATTTGACTTTCTTCTCTTTTTTTTTTACTTTTATTCATAATTTATAGTTAAGTAAAATTATAGAAACTTAGTTGTTTATTTATTGAGATTTTAGGCGAATGTACC
This sequence comes from Octonoba sinensis, assembly GCA_038502835.1. Taxonomy (NCBI): domain Eukaryota; kingdom Metazoa; phylum Arthropoda; class Arachnida; order Araneae; family Uloboridae; genus Octonoba; species Octonoba sinensis. The sequence goes on along the minus strand of CM076601.1, from coordinate 19,555,944 downwards.
TAGAGCGCGGGTTGGGTGTCAATATGACACTGGAGTAATTTTATTTTCGTTGTTTGAAATTTCATACTGTTAAACTACTGTTCCGTGCAAGTCATTGATCCGGGGGTTGGCGAGCGAGAACGAGCGGGGGTGGGAGCCCCCTGGTGCGGACAAATATTTTGGATCACTACAGGTTTAAAGAGTTAATACATATTGAATGCATTCCCATAGCTCGGAAAAAACGAAGAACATGATCAAACTAAAGAATTTCTGAATATTATGCTGTTACAAAATTAGTTGAACCCTTTCAAAAATACGGGAAGAAATGTTATCGTTGACAGCTTTTTCACTTCCCTAAAGTTGGCGAAGAAGCTGAAAGAGAAACGTAGCAGTTTAGTCGGAGCGATGGATAAAGCAAGAGAAATTCCAGATTTTGTAAAATTCGAAAGAAAAGTTATACTCAACAGAAATATTTAAAAGTAAAGTTTCTGGATTACAGTGTACCAATGTAAAAAAAAAAACGTGACCATTTTCAAGTTTTATGCACTCAGACATTACAAACAGAGGGAAAATACCAGAATCCAGCTCTTTTTAGCCTACCTTCCCGTAAAAGTAAAAAATAAATAAATAAAGTGTGAAAGAAATCTTAATGCATCGTGAAAATATCGTTAAAAATCAAGAAAAGTTAAAAATAAGTTTAGTAATTAAATAAAGATTGAAAAATGAAAAAAATTGAAAGTAATGTTTTCAGATGAGGGGGCGGGGGGAATTCTGAAGGTCTGTCTGCCACCCCCCCCCCCCCCACACTCCAACAACTTTTGAGTGAACTGTCCGATTCGAAAGGTTTTTTGTTTTTTTTTTTTACATTCGAAAGATCTCGGCGAGAATTTCTCTTTTCCATGTTTTACTTTTTGATGTGAATAATTTTATGTTCAATTTTGAACAGCTCAGAAAATTTTAACATTAGCGCCTATGGGTGAAAATGAAGCAAATTATGTAAACTCTAGGTACAAGATCCAAGTTCCCATGAACAAGCTCACTGGAAGAAATTCTTGGCGTGAAATATTGATTTGAACAATTTTTGTTCATTTTTGAGCAGTTCAAAAAAAAATTAACATACCGCCTACGGGGAAATTTCAATCCTACATAATTCCTGATCTAATGGACCAATTTGCTTGGAACAAACTTTATTGGAAAGCTCTTATGACGTAGAACATGTACAAATAGAAAGTTAGCGCCTATGGTGTAAATTGTGTAAACTCTGGGCAGAAGATCCAAATTACTAAGAAGAAGCTTGTTAGAAGAAGCTCTTGGCGTAAAATATTTTTTTATTGGACAATTTTTGTTAATTTTTGAACAATTCAAAAAAAAAAAATTAACATAGCACCTACTAGCTGTTTCGAAATAATTGCTGCTACTCGTAGCCACAAAGTAGTAATAATATAGACTGCGCCCAGGGCAGGATCAGAATCCTTAGGTACCCAAAGCACTAAAAAGTTTTACGCCCGCATGCATTTGCATCTTCATAATGCAGACAATGAAACATTTCAAAACTAACAAAAAAATCTTACAGAAAATTGAAAATCGAATTTAGAACAGAACTAGCCCTTTTTTCTTCTAGCTTAGTTATATTTTGAGTTGAATAACACTCTAATAACTTTCCTCGTAAAGCCTCCCGGTAACTCTCTTTAATCAATTTAGGCTCGAGATGTTCAAGAACTTAAGTTCGCCTGTAACGCCATTTATCAGAAATATTTTTCTCGCTTGAGCTATTCAGACAAGCTCGTAAATTTATTTCATCTGATGAGGTAATACAGAATGTTTCATTTCGGCCGCACTCTCAAAAACGCATGCTCAAATCTCACGAAACTTTCGTCGTATTTGACGAAATGGATTCGGGGAAAATGCTCCAAGTAAACCTTTCGCCAACTTGGCGAAATTTGTGTAGTACTTTTTTTTAGTCACGTGATTGCACGAGGAAGGAATCGTTATAAATGACGAAATTTTCTTGAGGATTGAACAATTGTCAAAAGTGAGAGCTCCACTTCTGAGTGTGCGAATATATTCATTTTACCCTAAAATGGAAATTCTAGATAATTTAATTAATATTGTTATTTAAATGGTCAATAGAATTTTTCTCACGCTTCTCTCGTTTTCTAGATGCCCTAGGCACGGGATTATTTTTTACGCGTGAATCCAGCACTGACTGCGTCTTCCATTGCACCACAAGGAAAAAAACGGCCGTCAAAATGAAAGCGTACTTTCTGGTCAAGAAATGCTTTGACCACAATCTTCGCTCTCACTGTGAAATCCACTCGCATGTGAAAGCGAAGGCACTCCTGTGCCACCATCACTGTGAAATTAAATTACCTATGTTTAGTTTTACTAGAGTTCGCCTAACAGTCGAAAATCGAGCGCAATAATTAAATTTAGCGTTGAAAATATTATGCTATTTAAATAATTATATAACCCTTATTCTGATAAAGAAGCATATATGCTACCTTTGCTGTTCCCCTGCTTTCTATTTGTTAAGTGACGTCAGCGCGTATGTTGCATTGTTATTTGCTAGCCCATATTCTCATAAAGTAGCATATATGCTACTTGGGGTTTTCCCCTGCTTTCTATTTGTTACGTGACGTCAGCGCGTATGTTGCATTGTTATTTGCTAGCTAATATTCTCATAAAGTAGCATATATGCTACCTTTGGTTTTCCCCTGCTTTCTATTTGTTAAGTGACGTCAGCTCGTATGTTGCATAGTTATCTGCTAGCCCATATTCTCATAAAGTAGCATATATGCTATTTCTAGTTTTCCCCTACTTTCTATTTGTTAAGTGACGTCAGCGCGTATGTTGCATTGTTATTTGCTAGCCCATATTCTCATAAAGTAGCATATATGCTACTTGGGGTTTTCCCCTGCTTTCTATTTGTTACGTGACGTCAGCGCGTATGTTGCATTGTTATTTGCTAGCTAATATTCTCATAAAGTAGCATATATGCTACCTTTGGTTTTCCCCTGCTTTCTATTTGTTAAGTGACGTCAGCTCGTATGTTGCATAGTTATCTGCTAGCCCATATTCTCATAAAGTAGCATATATGCTATTTCTAGTTTTCCCCTACTTTCGATTTGTTAAGTGACGTCAGCGCGTATGTTGCATTGTTATTTGCTAGCCCATATTCTCATAAAGTAACATATATGCTACTTGGGGTTTTCCCCTGCTTTCTATTTGTTACGTGACGTCAGCGCGTATGTTGCATTGTTATTTGCTAGCTAATATTCTCATAAAGTAGCATATATGCTACCTTTGGTTTTCCCCTGCTTTCTATTTGTTAAGTGACGTCAGCTCGTATGTTGCATAGTTAACTGCTAGCCCATATTCTCATAAAGTAGCATATATGCTATTTCTAGTTTTCCCCTACTTTCTATTTGTTAAGTGACGTCAGCGCGTATGTTGCATTGTTATTTGCTAGCCCATATTCTCATAAATTAGCATATATGTTACCTTTGGTTTTCCCCTGCTTTCTATTTGTTAAGTGACGTCAGCTCGCATGTTGCATAGTTATTTGCTAGCCCATATTCCCATAAAGTAGCATATATGCTATTTCTGGTTTTCCCCTACTTTCTATTTGTTAAGTGATGTCAGCGCGTATGTTGCATTGTTATTTGCTAGCCCATATTCTCATAAAGTAGCATATATGCTGCCTGGGGTTTTCCCCTACTTTCTATTTGTTACGTGACGTCAGCGCGTATGTTGCATTGTTATCTGCTAGCCCGTATTCTTATAAAGTAGCAGATATGCTACCTTTGGTTTTGCCCTACTTTCTATTTGTTAAGTGACGTCAGCGCATATGTTGCATAGTTATTTGCTAGCCCATATTCTCATAAAGTAGCATATATGCTACCTTTGGTTTTGCCCTATTTTCTATTTGTTAAGTGACGTCAGCGCGTATGTTGCATTGTTATTTGCTAGCCCATATTCTCATAAAGTAGCATATATACTACCGGGGGTTTTCCCCTGCTTTCTATGTCAACAAATAGAAAATAGAGGAAAACCCCAGGTAGCATATATGCTACTTTATGAGAATAAGGGATAAGTATTATTCATCAAATTTAGCGATTAAAGCGTCAAGTTTATTTTGATCATGCTCACTTAAAGCAAACGTATTGTAAATCATTGTCGCCGCAGGGCTCATTGAGCTCATAAATATAGCCGCTTGTACTTCTGCCAATTTCGCACTAAGTCGACTGGCACTTGGATAAAACTTAAACGTTTGCTTCCCATACACTATACTCATTTTTCATTCCATTCTTTCATATAAGACTTCACTCAAACTGTTATTAATAATTGCTTTTAATAATACTGCTTAATGGCAACAAACTCTTTTTAGCAATGAGCTTTATATTTGTTACTTAATAACTTACTCAACGAAGACCAAGACATCCTTCCATCTGCTACCTATAAGAATATAACATTGCTGTTATACATGAGGCTTGCCTGACAAAAGAAAAGGGGAAATAATTTACAAATAATAAACTGTTTCCAAAGTGTTTTTTTTAATTGATGTCACTCAACCTCGTCAATAGCTGAAAACATAGAGAAGAAAATGGTCCCTAACTATTTTGTCTTTGCCTATTTTTGTATAGATTTCGGACAAACCCTCTGTTGAAAAAATTACTTGTATGAAAGCTCAGCTTGCGAAACGATCACTTGATCAAAAATTCTTTTATGTTGTCCAAAGAAACTCTAATGCTGAATCTGTTATTGTCTCAGGCATTAACCAGTGCATTTGGCATATGAAAAGATGTCTTTGCAAATGAGCATCTAATGCTGTACAGAAAAAAAAAAAAATTTTAAATGACAAATCTTTGCGTAATTTCTACTGTTAAAAATTTAATTAAAAACCTACAAGTTTCGACAGCTCTCCAGAACTAGTAACCTCACACTAAAACATGGATTTTTGTAAATTTCCAAAAACAAGTAATGCAAAGAAAACTTTTTTAAAGTCTATTCTTACTTAGATCAGCGGAGAAAAATTTTATTAGTTACTTTTTATTAACATCATTGACATTTTTTCGTTTGTCCCGCAGTGGACCCGTCGGCAGAAGCTCGGTTCCCGCAGAACACCGAAAGGGAAGCAACATCGACTAAGGTCTGTGTTTGGGAGGGGGACAACCTCTCGCGGCTGGTTCCTGTGGGGCCGTGTACGCTAAAGGGAGCCAGTGCACGTTAAGTAGGTCGGGCTCCAATGTCCTCCAAGTGAAACGATACCTCTGGGGGTGCCAATCCCAGGTGACGGTCTCTCATCTGGGAGCTGGTTCAAAAATTAAGAAACCTTTCAAAGGGGTGGAAATTTTACTCCTGCCTATAAGGGCCCCGTTAGACTCAGGAGCAACGTACCCATTCTTCCTCGCTACGGGCGAGGACACGACTATAACAGCATTTTTTCGTTTAAAAAATTAATTTTTTTTTTTCGTGTTAGCATAAGAAGAAGGGGTAATCAACGAGTTCTTCTAAAGAACCAAATTTCATGTGCAAATTCGTGGCTTCAATACTTTTAATGGAATCCTTCTAAAACTAGAATTTATAACGGTTAAATTTAATTAATGAATTAAGGTAAATGACCCGGTAGTGGTCACTTCTCTAGCACTGGACACTTAGATTTTTAAACGCTCCTAAAATAAGCGAAAGTAACATTAAACTTGAATGAAATGATCAGAACCTATAGCGAACGATTCCTAGTGCTGGTTAATAGAACTCAAGTTGACGTGGAGCATCTATGCAAGTACATGGATCATCATATTTAATAGCTGCCTCCACAACGGTCACATTGGCTGCTCTTTACTAAAGCCGATCCATAAGAAGGTGAGGGATTTGGGGAGAATATATGGGAATAAAGCGTGACATCATTTTGGAATGGTCCCCTAATCATGTTTTAAATTATTTCTCCAAGTTAACAGCATAAAATAGATGATATTCATTTCTGTCCACTACTCATGCAAATACGTGTCTTATGAATGTCCACTATAAATACAAATGGAGCGTTTATTAAATTTGACGTAAACATCCTAATTTTTCATCAAATGCCATTTTATAGGTAATTTATTTTTAGAGAAATAATTGGCGATTAAGCTAAATATGCACATATTGATGTAAGTCCGTTGAAAAAATTTTGCCACATAAAAGAGTACGAAAATTTTCTTAACTGTGTCCACTACCGGGTCATTTACCTTAATATTTGATAAAACTGTATTAACATCCTGTGTCATCCATTACAAGTTTTTAAAAATGTATTTGAAGTTGAGTGGATGCAAAAAAAAAAGTATTTTATTAACGATTGAAAATTTAAACAAGATATAGGGAGACTAGTAGTAGGAATTGAAAAAAAAAAGAAAGGAAAGTACTTCTGCGTAAAAATTGAGCATTTTAGATTTCATAAAAGGAAGCTCATAATGTACTGATTCCAAATAGATCGCATCGGGACATTTGGCGATTTTGCCGGACGGGTTGGTCGCAATTCAATCCGACTCTTTCCAAGTGCATCGCCGCCCGTTTTATTATCGCATTACTCTCCCCATAGTTGTCGTTATAGAGTTAGAGACATCCTGCAGCCTCTGGCCAAATATAACGAACCATTAAAGTGCAGCTAGGGGGGAAGGGGGTGGACTCTTGGAAATTAGCTCCCAAAGTGAAACCATTCGCGTTAAATACATAAAGTTAGCCAAGTTGCTCCTTTAACATTAAAACCCCGCGCAAATAATACTTACAAATTGCATACGAATTTCGAAGAAGTGTTTAAAGGATCTTTAAATCCTTAAAAAATAGTTCTACACACTAAATGTGTCAAAAAAAAAACTACTCGAAAATTAGTTTTTTTGGACTTAGTGGTATTATAATGCAGCAGAAATATCTCTTATAAACGGTATAATGCGTTCTTATACAAGTCTATTATAAATATTCCTTTAGTTTTCGACGTTCTATATTTTCGTTTTTAACTCTTGAGCTGTCACCTATCAAGCCATCTCACAAGTCGCCACGTCGGGTCATATAGACCCGAATTAAAAATTTAGTAAATTGGAATTAAAAAAATGTAAAACATTGTTTTAATTTTGATATGATGTAAGAATATGTAACATATAAGATGCATAAAAAAAAAAGAAATTACATGAAATTCAAAAATGTAATAAATTATCTCAACACAGGCCACTTAAAAACAACTACCTGGGTCAATATTACCCCACGTGACAGCTAAAGGGTTAAAGTAAAAACCCCTTCTTTCGTAAGAGTAAAACGCCTTGTAAAATCTCAAAAAACTATGCCTACACTTTAAAAAAAAAGAGTTCAATCTTTCCCCAAAAAATGGTGAAAGTTATCTACAACCCACATTTCGTGTTAAAGTTGAACCGTTATAATGGTACCTAGTTTATTCAAGGTGAAACTACACCATTATAGTGGTTTGACTTTGTACCAAATGTTGGTTGCAGCTAAACTTCACCACTTTTGTTGGTAAAATGTTGAACTCGCATTTTTCAGTGTAAGAAAAAAAACTTCAAAAGTGACTAAAATATCAGCAACTTTTTAAATTATTCCATTTATGAGAATTTATACATATATAGATAGATAAATATTTTTTTAAAGAATTATTTTACTTCTCTCATAAAAGCCGCCACTATTTCCTGCCTTCAGAGCAGACACAGTATGTCAAAGAATTTTAAGACTACGTTTATGAAATAAAATAAAAAGTAGTATAGTAAAAGCCGGATAAAACGAGGGAGTCGGGTGACATGTTTGGAACCCGCGTTATAACATAACCGCGGTATAGTGAAACTACACCGCGGAATAATATTCACGAAATGATACTCGCTTTTGTTGCATCATTTTTAACTTTATCAATTACTCCTAACTTTTCTTCCCCTATATTATGTTTTTTCCTTTTCTTCTTTGCTGCCCTTTTATTCACTGTAAGGCACCGTTCATAAATGATGTCACGCTTTTTTTCCCATACATTTGACCCCCCCCCCCTTTGTCACGTATCACGCTATGTTGCATAATGCGGGATGCCACACTTCTTGTTACCCCCTCCCCTCCCCTATTCACACTTTGTCACAGTTTCACGAACCCCCCTCCCCCCTCGAAGCGTGACATCATTTATGAATGATCCCTAATGTGACCATTAAGAGAAACAAGTCAAGGTTGTTCTAGGTTGAAAGACAGAAAAAGCTTGAAAAAGGTGTACATCACGCCTATCACCATAGGGCTTCATCTTATTTTTAGTGTGTCTGGTGGGGGGATGGGTGCTCTTTGGCTAGAATATTTGTGTGCTCGGGATGGCTTTATTTACGATGATAAATAAGGAATCACCTTTAAATGGCAATGATAAAGGTTAGCTTAAACGTCGGGGGACATGATAGTCACCGCGGTATATCCGATTCCGCGGAAATACTGAGGCGCGGTATAACGGGGTTTTACTGTAATTATATTTTAAGGTTTTTTTATTCAAAATAAGCTCCTTTAGCTGCATTGCATTTGTTACGGTGGTTTAACAACGATTCAAATGCCTGTTCCAGCTCACCTTGTTGGACTACCTCCTAAGCTCTCATCGAAGGTGTTTGTATCAAATAATATTTAAGACTACAGCTGGAACTAAGCTCACAGTGGCGCTATCTGTGTTATCGAGCCTTCGTGACACTCCTTAACTATCAGCTGATCCACTGCCAAAGCCTCAATTCATTTGCTTACTTTTTATTTTACTTTTATGGCAGTGACACTCTACAAACCGCTTCGACGCGAGCTTTGGAGGCAGTCCGCCAGTGTGAGCTGGAACAGGCATTCGAATCGCTGTTGAACCGCTGTCACAAATGTATAGAAGCCGAAGGAGCTAATTTTGAATAAAAATACGGTCAAAAATATTATTACTATAGTCTGTGTAATTACAATCGGCGTGTCAAGGTCACACAACTCTACCTTTTCCCCTTCTGGTCGCCATGGTTTCTGTGCTAGGAACTTTTTCCCTACTTAGTTTGCTGAACATGATAAGTCAGTTTGTTGTTTTCGTTATAATAATAATAGACGGATTAAAATCAGATTTATTTCTCAATGGCAAAAATAGATTGCGTCAGATAAAGTATTCTAATATTTTGAACAAATCTAAATCATATTCTAATATTTTTATGTGTTTCCGAAAGCTATTGTATAGCTAATTTATTGTATTTTATACTTTGTATAAGTGTTAAAATCTTATCTAAACATCCAGATTTAATTTATGAGAAATTTAATTGTATTTACTTTATTTCAAAAATAAATAAATGGAAAATAAATTCTCTCTTATTACTTTTTCTCAATTACTCTAATATTTTGAATCGGAGGTGTAGTAATGCAATCGCCTTAACTCCAGTGCAAAAAAAAGTCTGGCTCTGTTTTTTATCTCGTAATTGCTATGGAGACAAAGCAGGAAACGCGACCTTGATGCGCCTATTCTAATTACACAGACTATAGTGTTGTTTTATTTTATAAACCTAGTCTTAAACATTCTTTGACATACTATGTATCCTGATTCTGTATAAATATCACACGCATTTATCAACTGCGTCCCGCTTTCGAACTTTAACACTACAATGTCATGTTCTACAACTGACGATTGTTTATTCTTCCTGTGGACATTCAAACTGTCTTTGATTTAAAGCATTGTCTACATAGATTTAAAAGAACTGTCGCAGTTTTCATGCTTTTCTCTTCTTTCATTGCTCTTACAAGTTATTATTTCAGTATTTTTACTTTAAAAAACGCAGTTTCAAACACTGAGCGCATTGAAAGCAATACTAAACACTCTTTTCTTTAATTTAAGAATTATTTTTAAAAATAGAAACTTTTCTTTAAACAATTGCAACATACACCGTTTCTACTATCCGAAAAATCTTTGAGAACTGCCTGTTTTTAGCCTACTTTCCCTTTTAAAGAAAAAGTCTGAAAGAAGGCTTAATATCTTATAAACAGTATCTTTGAAAACGAAAATAAGTTTTTTTTATTTATTCCAACGGGCCTGAATATGGTTGCTAACCATTTTGCAGACCTTGTGCCTTCCCCGAAAATCGGCATCCATTCTTTTCATGTAGCACCGCTATCGGGGGATGCCGTTAGTACTCTGAGAATTTTGACGCTCAGTTTCCCCTAGATGGCGAAACCTGAGCTCTAATTGATGCAAATTGCACTAGGAATTTAATTTAGCCGAGAGCGTCCAAGACAAATGTCTACTCAAGGGATATTTTACGTCAAAGTAATCACAGGGCATGGGCGCAGACGATTTTCTGCATCCTGAAAATCCACCGACTTGGCCCAGGTTTGAACCTGAAAACTTGGGGGAGCGAGGCCTGCGCCGTACTACTGCGCCACCCTGTCAGCAAAACGAAAATCAGTTCTAAAATAAAATTAATTTATTCAACACGTAATAAAAAAACTTAAATGTAACTTTATGAGGCGAAGGAATGTATGCTTATGTTCAGCTGCCGGCCTGTCTTCTTGTAAACTAACTTGGTATACTGTACCAAGCATATATTTATATCATACAGTACAACATTTGATATTTTGATGGCATTAAGCACTATATTACAATAAATTTAACACTCTGCAAATTTATTTTTGTAACACCTTACTTATTTATTTTTTTCTGACAAGAAATTATTAATTATGCTTGTTTATTTTCAGGTATGCTTAAGGATTTTTTCAACTTATACATTACCTGATGAATTTTTGATGGTATGATTTTCTTTTCCTTCTATTGAAACATCGATTATTTTTTTGGAAATTGTTGTATTATTTGAGAATTGCTATTTTAAAGTAATAGTTTGCATATACACGATGCTAAAAGAATTTAGAATTTAGAATTAACTCAATATATTATTTTACTTAATTTTCTCAACATTCATTTAACGTTTTTTTTTTTTTTTTTTGAAAGCATTGAAAACTGATCATTGAAATAATTGAAGAAATATATTATAAAATTAATATAATACATAAAGTAAATTATAATTGCAAAAATTATTTTTATTTTTGGTAAATTATCGTATCTCTTTTGTACCGTAGTTTTAATAAATCTGAAAGTGCAAGTAATTGAAAAACGTAAAATAATACCCTCAGAAATCTTGCGAGGTTTTTCTTAAAGAAAAATGCCTTAAGTGAAAATTTTATTCCTTCTTCTTCTTCTTCCCAAGCACTACAGCCAATTAGCAGCCAAGGCTGTATCAGTCAGCTTACATCATCTAGATCTATTTGATGCTATAGTCTTCTATCGGTTAACTCCCAAGTCCTTCAACCAATTTTCCAATTCATCCATCCACGTTGTTCTCGGTCTTCCTCTTTTCTTTTTCCCCTGTGGAATTTGAAAAGATAATTTCTCAACAGGACTTTCATCGTCATATCTAAAAATATGTCCTAACCACCCAATTTGGGATACCTTGATCACTTTCACTATCTTGGGTTCTCTACATTTCGATTGAAGTTCATGATTGGAACGTATTCTCCAGATTCCGTTTTTTCTATCTGCCCCAAAGACTTTTCTCGTGGCTTTTCGCTGGTAAATCATCAGTTTCTCTCCATCTTCTTTGTCAAGGGTCCAGCATTCTCTACCATATACAACAAGTGGTCTTATTAGTATCTTGTATAGCTATTTTTTTTTTTTTTTTTGCTGCTTATGTACTTTGATTTAAACTGGTTACGTAATCAGTGGTAGCAACTGTTTGCCGTCCTGATTCTATTTTTGATTTCAGTTTTTATGTCATTACTATTATTTATAATTAGTTGAATTCCGCACTAATTTGTAAGAATGGACGTTATAAAGAAAAAAGACCCGGGGTTTTGGGACAGACGAAGGCATATAAATTGATCGTATGAAAGCAGTCGAGTTGGTCACGGGGTAAAAAATGATCGACGCGTTTCAGTTGAATCCGGATTGCATGATTTCGATAGAAGCGTTCGATCGAAAATGGCAAAACGAACGAAAAGCGTTTCAGTTGAATCTTTACCTAAACCAACCGACCCGTGTGGTATTCCGCACTAATTTGGGGGAGAGGACGTTAAGAAGAAGAATAGAAAAAATAAAAGGATTTTGGTACAAAAGAAAGCATATATAATTAAACACATCCGTACAAATGGCTGTTACAATTTTTTGTCCACTATTATTTAGATATTCAAAATAATAAAATAGTCACAATAATAATGATAATTATTTTTATTATTACTTGGTATAGCATTAAAATACAATACGAAATACAATACATTACTTAAAATAGAGTTACTGTTGGCTGGTTAGACTCTACACATTCGCAACATAAATGAATGTGTAGAGCCTAACGACTGAATGAGTTTAACACCCAGACGCAGCTAAAACAGTCCAATTTGCTACACAATAAAAAGAGACGGGTTTGTTTACTTGATAACAGATGGCACCAGCATACACAACACCCATTTGACATCCACTGAAGGACCTCTTCTTAGATGATTTTAAATCTCAAATTTAAGAGACGTGGTACATTTCTAGACCGTGGGTCTATTTTTCGTCATTAGCGGGCACGATAAGCTTTAAAATGAAAAGTAAATCATGGAATTTGATTAAATTTAATAAGCAAGAAATCGCGAAGCGACAGAAAAGCAGGCTAGAGAAATAGTTTATTTATTATAGTGCCAAAATATTTACTCATATACTTTGGCACTATAATAAACTCATATTCATTAATTTTCAACATTTTCAGAGTTGTGCTTCTGTTTGTTAATGCCATGAATTTATTTTTTTCCTCATTGACTGTCAGTCCGAAATTTTTTGCTGCTGCCTCGCGTGCACTCTAGGCCTCCACTAAAGCTGCTTTCGTTCTTCCACGATAATAATGTCATCTACAAATGCCAGCAGTTGTACGGATTTAACAAAAATAGTATTCTGTATTTGTATGCTAGAGTCTCGCATTGCCTTCCCCAGTGCTATATTGAGGAAATGGCATGGCAGGGAATCTCCTTGCTTCAGTCCCTTTTCAGTATGGAATGCTTCTGACAATTCCGATCCCAATTTCACTCTACAAATTTTAATCCCAATTAGTGAAATGCAGTGAAACCTGTGTAGGGTGACCACTTTAGTGGTCAACTTATACGAGGTGGAGATTTGCTTCTTTGTTGCCATTTCTTGCACTGTGCGTTTATTCATTTGTTACTAATTAACCCTCTCATGCATGAAAGCCTCATATGAGGTGACAGACATTTTTGCTTCAAATTTTTATGCAGATTCGCTTTTGTGCTGCACTTCGCATGTCGTCCTCATCTGGACACTCCAAACAATTCTTGGAAAATACAACATGTTTCATAGGGTATTCAAGATTGTTAAAAGATGAAGATATATATGGGAGTCCATAGAGGATTTAAGAAAGAAGAAAAAATCTTACAAGGGAGGGGTACGAAGTGTTAATCGCCAATATGGAAGTGTCATACATCGTTGGATAGGTCTCACCGAGCATAGTTCTTGTGTGCAGTATTTCGCTTGAATGGGCCTCCTAGGTGGCGCTGTGATCGATTTAGTCATACATAGGATGAAAATGTATACGCAGTTATTTCCCTTTTTACATTATTATTCTTTTAATCCACAAATTAAAGAAATTACTTCAAAAGATTAAAAATCGTCTGCTTCTAAAGATTTTCTTTTATATGAATTAATTTGTATATCAGAGACAGTTTATTTGTCTGTGTACCTGGAAGCAGACGATTAAAATCAAGTGTAATATATTGAACAAAATATAAAATTGTCGTTCGATAAATAGAACATGATGCCATTGATATTCAACTAACTTCTTACAAAAAGAATTATTCAGAAGCAGACGATTTTAAGCGTCTGCTTTCAGGTACACAGACAAATATACTGTCTCTGATATACAAATTAATTCATATAAAAGAAAATCTTTAGAAGCAGACGATTTTTAATCTTTTGAAGTAATTTCTTTAATTTGTGGAATAAAAGAATAATAATGTAAAAAGGGAAACAACTGAGTATACATTTTCATCCTATGTATGACTAAATCGATCACAGCGCCACCTAGGAGGCACATTCAAGCGAAATACTGCACACGTGAACTATGCTCGGCGAGACCTATCCAACGATGTATGACACTTCCATATTGGCGATTAACACTTCGTACCCCTCCCTTGTTAGTTTCGAATCAAATTCTGTTTAGTTATTTTGAAGCGTGTTTTACATTACTGGGAAGTTTGTTATTATTTTCTAGCTTCTTATTCCTTATAAATAAAGTTTGAATATTCAATTTTGCAGTGTTTATTATTATATTGAATAAATATAGCAAAAAAGCATAAAACGACTTCATACAAGAACACGAATTTTTGACTATACAGTACAAAATTGCTAAAAATAAATTATTACACAACAATCCTGAGATGCTTAATTAATTTGTGGCATATGAAGTTTTTGCTTATAACACGAATAAATAAATGCATGCATGAGAGAGCTAAGTGCATTATTATTAGTTTTTTTCTTTGCTTTCACTGAAACCAATAGAAAGCTGTACGCATGAGAGGGTTAAAATATAATGTCGTGTATTAAAGTTACTTTAAAATCAGTAATTAGCTATTTTTTCCACAATTATCAAAAATATCATTACATTATTGTAACCTGAATGGCTTACAAAGTATCCTATACAACTTTAAGATTAAAACACTTAGTTAAAATTAAGATAAATATCTTATTAATTATATAAGTCACTCATTTGATGGTAAAGATTTCCTAAAAATACATAATTTCTCAAAATGGCTAGGTCCAACTAGAAGAAAAAAGAAGACACTTATTTAAAAAATCATGGAGTGCCCATAGTAGTTTTCCCATATGGTTAACTTTCAAAGAGGATTAGGGATACTTCATATTGATGTTTCATCCATCCAGACAAATACTGGTTTAGCATTATAGCATAAAAAATATTCTCGTGAAGTTATTTAAGTTTTTATTTTTACAAAAATAGATAAACAAATAATTGTAGAAATAATTAGACGGTCAACTTACAAATGCTTTTTAATAATACTCCTACTCAAATTCGGAGAACATAAGTGGTCAATATAGTGGTCAAATGAGCTGGTCAAGTTACAATGGTTTCCTTACATTATCTATATATATAAAATGAACTTTTGACGTTGTGGCTGCGCGCTCTACAGCAAAATGTACGCAACGTACGATTACAAAAATTTGAACAAAATTCTATTATAGCCTGATGCTTTGCAAGACGAAGCCGTTTTTTTGAAATTCGACCTAATATATTTTTTAATTTAACAATTAACTATTAATCTTCCAGTATTTTCTTTACTTCTTACGAGCTGTTTGAAGAAATGAAGTGAAGTGGAGTAGAAATTCCGCGGTTGAATGTAAACAAAACATCGTTTGAGCCATGAGGCGAGGGCGAGTGCCTTGCATGTAACGAAAATCAGTGTTTTAACTGACCCATTTTGAAAAGTATTTTGAGATTTGATCGATTATTTTAATGAAATTTATTTTTAGAGGGGAGGAGATTATTAACCTATATACTTTGTTTTAAATTGATGGTGCATACTTTTTCCCAAAATTTTGTCTGAAGTTCCGATTTTTTTTTTGCTTAGAATCGCCCATGGTTTACTGGAGAGGTGAAAAATTTCTTTTTGATAGGTGATTTTCTTTCTTAAAATGTTGTTGGGCCTACTTAAATAATATATATGGATTTCAACTGTTATTATTCAATTAAGTGACTCGCCCAACCAGTTTAATTCAACTGGGCTAAAAAATTTGATATGTTAACAGATTATTGAACTTATTAGTATCATAGTATCTATTCATAAAAATAATATCCATTAAATGCAAAAAACAAGTTGCAAACAACCTTCACTCGATCTATGAAGAATTTAATTTTCCTTTTGAATATGTTGACGGGGCATTGCTTTAGTGGTGAATTTATAGGGGCGGCCTCCATGGGGTTTCAACCTCCCATGATACACACATTCAAAATATAATAAGTACGTTGTTTTTAAATAAAGAATTTTAAAAATAGTTGAGGCATTATATAAATTTGTAATGTTTGCTTAATGTTTTGTGATTACTTAAATATCCATTATTATTTTTTAATATATTCACTCGAGTAAATGTGCATCGTTCACATAATTTTTAAGACTTCGCCTTTCATCATTTGTATTAAAAAGTATAACATTTATAACAATTTCAAGAATTCATCATTTATCGTTATTCTATCATATTATATGTGAAAAGTTTTCATATCTTAAGTAAAACCCCGATTTAACATCCCACCAATCTACGTTTTATCCGCATTTTACGTTTTTTTCATTAGGTCCCAGTTTTTCCATATCCCAATTCATGTTAAAATATCCCGGGTTCGAAGTTTATTTATCAAATTCCACGTATTTTATGTTTTCCCTCAAAAAAGAAAAAGTGTTCTAAAATTAGCCATATTTTTCCTTTTGTGCTTTTTTTAAAGCTTTATGCATATTGTTAAAAGTTAATTATTACTCTCACAAAATAAATTACAATCGAGGATTGTTTTTGTTTTCAAGAATTTTTTAAAAGGGGCTATTCCGAATTTATCAAGGCACGAAAAAGTTCGTTTGTTCCCAGTATTGAACTAGAGAAGTTTGTTCTTTTTGCCATTTTATAAACCAACTTTTTGCTGAGAATCACCCCTGGTTTACTGGAGAGGTGAAAAATTTGATTTTCTGTTTTAGAACGTGGTTGGGCCTACTTAAGCAATATATATCGATTTCAACTGTTATTATTCAATTAAGTGACTCGCCCAACCAGTTTAATTCAACTGGGCTAAAAAATTTAATATGTTAACAGATTATTGAACTTATTAGTATCATAGTATCTATTCATAAAAATAATATTCATTAACTACAAAAAATAAGTACTAAACTTTCACTCAATCGATGAATAATTTTATTTTCCTTTTGAACATGTTGACGGGGCATTGCTTCAGTGACGAATTTATAGGGGCGGTTGGTTGCAACCTCCCATGATATACATGTTCAAAATAAAGTAAGTATGTTGATTTTAAATAAGGAATTTAAAAAATAATTGAGGCATTTTCATTATGTAAATTTGTAATGTTTGCTTAATATTTTGGGATTACTTAAATATTCATTATTATTTCTAAATATACTCACTCATTTGAATAAATGTGCATTGCTCACATAATTTTTAAGAATTTGCCATTCATCATTTGTATTAAAAGAGTATAACATTTCAAGAATTCATCATTTATCGTTATTCTATCATACTATATGTGAAAAGTTTTCATATCCACAGTGAAACCCCGATTTAACATCCCACCAATCTACATTTTTCCCGCATGTTACGTTTTTATCATCAGGTCCCAGTTTTTCCGTATCCTAATTGATGTTAAAATATCCCGGGTTCTAAGTTTGTTATTTATCGAATTCCCCGTATTTTATGTTTTCCCTTGAAAATGGAAAAAGAAAAAAAGTGTTCCAAAATTAGAAATATTTTTCCTTTTGTGCTTTTTTTAAAGCTTTAAGCACTTTCTTAAAAGTTAATTATTACTCTCTCACAAAATAAATCACAATCGAGGATTGTTTTTGTTTTTAAGAAATTTCAAAAAAGGGCTATTCGAGTTTATCAAGGCGTGAGAAAGTTCTTTCGTTTCCAGTATGGAACTGGAGAAGTTCGTTCTCTTTGCCATTTTATAAACTAACAAAGCTCCAACACTTCGAGTCTAAAGAAGATTTCGTTAGTGGTCACTATTACGTGCTATCAGAGGCGTAGCGAACGAGGGGGGGGGGGAGGGGCAAGGAGGGACAGCTGTACCCGGGCGCAGCGTCAAGGGGCGCCAAATTAATGTAAATTTATTTTATTTTTAAATGTGAAAAGAAAATTATTTGAACTGAAAAGGTGTGAATATGTTCGACAAAAAAGTGGGAGCATTGCAAATCATATCGGGAATGACCGATATAGCGCAGGAGTGCGTGCAAAATTGCCTTAAAAGGCAGTGAAAAAACTTTTGAGTTATAGTTGGGATGTTTTCTATGGATTGAACCCATGATGACACTCTAGGAAGGGCTAGGGGGCATTTTCTTTGAGCAGCAGATTAAAAAGAACCGGACGCCCAGAGAACTCAGGAAAGGTCACTTGAGAAAGAAGAAAAACAAATAATTTTGCGAAGCCAAAGTGTTCCATTTTGCCCTTCAAAGTGAATGGTCGCTAATAAAAATGCAAGTTAAATTGTCCCCGGGCGCTGAAAACCCTAGCTACGCCTGTGTGCTATGTACTGTACTCTTATTGGACGGAACAGCATATAGTGGACATTTTACAAATAGTGGAAAATATTTTCTTTCCCATAAGGACTAAGGAAAAAACTTGCAAAGCATTTCAATACTGGAAGATTCAGCATTCACTTTCAACTCCATAACTAAAAAACAATCCACTATTACAGATTATTTTCAACCTAAATTCCAGAATTCGTAATTAAATGCTTTAAAATGGTATGTATTCGAAAATATAGATATTATACTTTTTGAAAGAGTTGAAATCTGCCATTCATCATTTATAGCATAAAAGGATAGCGTTCCCAACAATTTCAACAATTCATCTTTTGTAACAAAATTTAAATCGTTAGTCAATCAGTTTCATTGAAAATGCCTCACCTACCTATAAGAAAGTGTTGTTTACAGAGTCAAAATCAGAGCCAGAGAGAAAACTTTCACCACTGAATTGGCCAAGAGACACCACTAGATAAAAAAATATGACTTGAGCATATTAAAAATATGTATGTTCGTGTCAGAACATCACCTCGATTACCATTTTTGTGGCATTGAATGCTGTAAAAAAAAGAGCAATATTCCATGTTCTACTCATAACTAAGCAAGTGTCCATTGCATTAACACTAGGAACTGTAGGTAGGATTCCGCGATAAGAATAAAATTTTCTTTGCATTTTTAGTGTACTAATTAAGTAACAGATTCTTTTTCAGCTTTGAACCATAAAATTTCCCTTTTCAGCATTCACATTCACTTTCGAATTTAGTTTTTTCAAGATATGTCTCTTAAGCGATGCATATCAGAAATTGACGTGATACTCCAAAAGCAAATTTATAGGCAGGATATTCCTATTATCCGCTACAAAAGAAATGTCTTTGGCGTAGCTAAGTGGGGGCGGACCGCCCCGGGTGTCACCCATTCAAGGGTGATAACCATCCCCGACGGAGAAAAAAATGAACCTTTAAAAGCTCCCTAGAATAAAACAAATACTTAAAATGGGAGAAAAAAATATCCAATTTAATTTTTTATTTTTGAGCAAAGTGTTTCCTTTAAAAAATATTCACAATGTTTTTAACCGCTAATCATAACCAGTGCCCTCAACAAATACTTTAAATATTATGAGGCTCATGATGCAAATGGTGTTCTTCTTTTCCAAAACTACAATTTTTTTAACAAAAAATTATATTTGATTAAAACGCGTACTTCACAGTTTACATGGTTTTTTTTTTGGATGGGGAAGGCGTAATCTTTTCTACTGGGTGACACACATGCTAGATACTCCCCTGCATTCCACACAATTTTCACTATCAACATACTTCCCATACAGCTGCCACTGATTTTTTTTTTATTTCATCAAATTGCTGACATATACGTAGTCCAGCATCTCTTTGCTGCAGCTTTTGCTTTTCTTGAATAGGCTAAGGATGATCAGTAACTTAGATTTTTCAGATGATCTTTATTAAATGGCTTTGTCTGATCAATTTATCAATTTCCCATTTAGACTACTTTAATTTGTGGCAATTAAAATTTCATATTTACAATTATATAAATTCATTTCTCTGATTTGATTACAAAATGTATGTTTATGTATAAAGCTACTAATACATTAATTTTTTTACTTTTGTATAACAATTTACTCTTTTTATTGGTTTAAATAAACATTTATGAAGCAACAGTTATATTTTTGAATTCAGACTCAGAAAGAATGTACTGCTATCTATCAGTCAGAGTAAAAATTAAGCTATGTAAAAGTTTTGATGATGTAATACAGATAAATATGCCACATGATACAAATATAGATCAATAAATATAGGTTATTAGTGATTGATTGAAAAAAATTTACACCTAAGTCAAGGTAGATATACATTTGTGGAAAAATACAGGCTGAAATAAGTTTTTATTGGCTCAGAAGTGACTGAAGAGGTCGCCTTCGGGGACTTGCTTGGGACAAAAAACAAGTTGCGCTGTAGGCGCCGCTATTTAAACATTGCACGGGCAACGCCGTTGCGGGTACCGCTAGTATAGTATAAGGCTAATTTCATTCCTGACAGAAAAAGTTAACCACTTTTGTAAGCTGACAGGTGGTCAGTTTACAAAAGTGGTTAACTTTTCAGGTTTTACCGTATTCTAATGTGTACAAAAGAAATAAAATCGTTGCATTTTGAAAGACTAGAAACTGAGTGTTTTTACTATAAGCCACTATGTAAACAAGGTTAACAATGTTCACAATAAGCAGTAAAAACATGTAGCTGTGGGGGCCGGGGGGGGGGAGAATAATTTCTTGTGCTTTCAATTGGGTACTCACACTTGGATTTGTCAAAGTAATTGAACAGCAATAGAGGGAGTTAGAAGTTAACAATGAAATTTGTTATCCATACAAAAGTCAAAAATAAGTGAATTATTTTTTATTTCTTTCTATTGGAGCTGCAGTACTAGTCCTCAACCATTACAGAACTGGTGCGTCCCCAGAGATTGGTACCCACTCTTTCAGCGGCACTACAGTGAGTTTGGTACCATTGCCACAATTTTGGACGCCCAGTTTCCCCCTAGATGGCGGTACCTGAGCTCTCTTTGATGCAACCTACACTAGGAATTTAAATTAGCCGAGAGTATTCATGCCAAATGGATTTTCAAGGGATCTGTAACATGCCGCAAAATCCTGCGGCATGGACGCAGACGATTTTCTGCATCTTGAAAATCCACCGATTGGGCCAGGTTTGAACCTGCGATCTTGGGCGTGCGAGACCTGCGCCTTACCACTAATCCACCCTGTCGACAGTGAATTAAATAAAGATTGAAAAATTAAAAGTTTGAAAGTGGGGTTTTGAGATAGGGAAATATGTGTCTGTCTGTCGGTCTGTCCCCCCCCCCCCCCCCGATAACTTTTGAACGAATAGTCCGATTCGAAAGATTTTTTTTTGCATTCGAAAGATCTCGGCGAGGTCATGTCATTTCCATATTTTATTATTTCTATTTGAATAATTTTTGTTCAATTTTGAACAGTTCACAAAATGTTAACATTAGCGCCTATGTGCAAGAAAGAAACAAATTGTGTAAAGTATGGGCATAAGATCCAATTTCTTTTTTTTTTTTTTTTGAATAATTTTATTGGAAGAAGGCAATCTTTTTTTGATTGGAACAATTTTTGTTCAATTTTGAATAGTTTGAAAGAAATTTTAACATTAGTGCCTACGGGAAATTTCACTCCTATTTAAATCCTGCTCTAACAGATGGATTTTCTAAGAACAAATTTTATTGAAAAGGTGCTTTGGCGTAGAACATGTACTGATGCAAAGTTCATCCCGAACTAAACATGCCTAATTTCCCACGAAACTTTTTAATCTGGATTTTTATGGATATTTCCGAATGAATGAGTGAATGAGTGAGTGAGTGAATGAATGAATGAATAAATGAATAAATGAATGAGTAATGAGGAAATGAGTGAATGAATGAAGAAATGAGTGAATGACTGAATGAAGAAATGAGTGAAATGAATATATGTAAACCGTTGTAAATGGTACATCTGAAGTAATTTAGAACTAAAGCAAATTGAGAAAGCGATGGAGATATAGCTAGATTATCAATTTGATACTGGTGTATACGGAAAAGTTAGCTCGTATAGCTCTATCTAGACGAAACTTCTTGTTAAGTAGAAAATTTTAACTCCTGTAGTTTCGCATGAAAAATTTTCGACAATTGAAGTTCTTTCATCAAAGCCCATTTTATCTTTTGAGAGCAAGTATTGCTCTTCTAAATCTGCGTTTGGAAATTAATTACTAGCTCTTTACACCCAAGATTTCTGTGGAATGTTTGCTATGTTGATTCTGGAGTATTTACTACATTCAAAGATTACAAAAATATAGGGAGGGCTGTCTGTGACTTCACCCATCTACGCGAGTCAAGGGCGTTACCAAGGGGATTTGAGGGTTAACTTCCACAGACCCCATTCCGCGAACCTCAGTTTTAAGCCATTATATTAATACGTGCGTGTGTGTGTGTGTGTGTGTGTATGTAAGGATTGTTATTTACCAAGGAGAGAATTCACGTTGCTCCACGGTCGGCCAAGGTCAAAATACCTCGGGTGCAAAACTATTTCCCCTCGCTCAAAATGTTAACTATTTCTTTGACATAACTTTAATGCTTTTAATGCTTTCTGAACTACGCATGGACCACATAAATCAAGTCTTGATAGTTAAATGCACTACACTTTGTTCGTTGAAGGGTCTGATTCTCTTTAAAGACTCGTCAAATCTTTTCGACGACGGACGGCCTTGCCTATGAAAGACAGACAGAGACGAACTGCCAGAACGTTGAGCCGTTCCATGAGGGATGTTCGAACGGGCGTTCTCGTGTTCCAGAAGGCGCCGCAGCGGCATACATTGTTCTTTTCCGCCGGAATGTCGGCAGACAATTCGACACGTGGCCAGGAGTAGAAACGATTAAACAAACTTTGCCGAGACAACCCAAGTCGGCTAGATAAGCCTTCCTCGCGGGCTCTTGAAGGGACGCGTATTTATAGAAGACATTCCCTCTTGCCTGCCTGAATGGTCTTTGTCGAGTCCCCTCCATTCCGCCCGTTCTAAATTCTCGCGGACAATTAGCTCTTTCTCACCTAGCTTCTAAAGATCGAGCTGCCAAGCAAACACCGGGCCGATCTTTTTCTTTCACCCTATGAAGCCTTCTTTCGCTACTTTTGTCTCTGATTTTCATTAATCTCCGCCGCTGAACCGGCATCCAGAGCCAAAATTTGGCCTTCCTTGTCAACATATTATTGGCTCAGGCTTTGAAATTATGTTTCTACGCAACTTGATAAGCGCGGATCTGTTAGGATCACTTCAAGCTTGAAGGAGTGGAAAGTGCAGACAATAAATCTGCAGGTGAGGAGATAACGTCACAATGTTATTTTATTTCTTCTATATCCAGTGGATGTAGAAAAAAAGTACAGTAAAACCTGCAAAGCTGACCACCTTTGTAGTTGACCACCTGTCTAAGTTGACCATTAAAGTGCTGCTAGATGTTGGACGTTTTAAATGCGTAATGAACGTGTTTTGATCCTTTTTGGAACACGTTTGTGGGTAAATATTGCTAACTACGTCCTACTATACATATCATTTTCGGTCTTCAATATTACCCCGATGATCACAGAACGCAGCGCTCCTCCGTCGAACCTACCAAAAACTCTCAGACACTTAACAACCAGAATCGGCGATAGAGACCGGACATTTCTCCACCAGACTCCTACCTGTTAGCCGAGACCTTAGGATTGCTTTCTCACGGAGCTGGTGGCTTATAGGGACCGGACTGGTAAGCGTTGCGTACCTGCTTTACTGTCCCGGTGCCGTAGTCTCTTTACAAAGAGAGCGCAACTTCCACCGGAAGCATATTGGTGGAGATTCAGCGTTACCCAGTCCGCACCACTGCGGACCACATTTCTGTGGGTATGTGTTTGTATATGTGAATAAGCACTTTTTTCTGAGAGTTCTATTTAAAAACTAGTACAATGAAGCAGAAACTCTTGTACAGATCGACCTCATTAGCAACTGGTGGTGATTAGTTTTGAACAGTGTATTCGTTCTTTAAGGAGTTATCGCAATCGAAAACTTCATTCACTAAGCGTAACTGCTGTACTTTTTTTTAAAGCTAAGGCAATATTTAAAGTGAAAATGTAAATAATAATAAAACTAACAAATTGCTTTCCTAATTAAAATCTTTGGAAAAAATAATTTTAGACCATTAGTAATGTTCATATACATTTTTTTTTAACTTAGATTTTCTCAAATTTCTGCACAGTTTTCATTGATTCTCAAAAAGCAAGGGATGCAAGGGTAAACCCAAAAAATAGAATTTCGAATCAATTCTCGCGGGAATGTTTTTGACGTAAGCAGAACTTATACGTACATCAACAAGATAGCGATTAAAAGTTTCATAGTAATCACATGAGAAATTACGTAAAAATAGTTACTGAAGATTTTTTTGAAAAATAGTTTCTACAAGGTTTTCTTTCTTTTTTTTTTTTTTTTTTTGAAAAACAGTTATTACAAGGCTTTTTTAAACAGTTACTACGAGGTTTTTTAAAAGTAGTTACTACTATCTAGTAATTATTGTGTAACTTATTAGCTACACAATTTTGTAATCTATTAGTTACACAACAATTACTACAATAGCTACTACAAGGACAAAAATAGTTATTACTACTACTTACAGTATATATTTTTTGAAAAATAGTTACTACAAGTAGTAAATTTGTTACTATTTAGTGATTGCTTGTCATCTTGTACAATCTCCGTGCAAAATGACAAAAATTTACTAAGCATCTCTGTGTGTCTTCCCAAAATTCATAGCCCTTCGCATCAAAAGGTGTTTCTTGCAAACTCGAAACACGTGTTGAATTTTGTACGTCCTTACATTTTGCTTTTCATCTTTACTCCAAGCACAAAGTCAAACGTCTACTGCTTATATTTCTTTCATCTATATGGGAATTTTACTCAATAAAAAATTGTTTCCGTTTTCCAGCCAGAGTTGCACCAGGTAGCATGAAAATTTTTTCTCTATTTTTGGAATCGTTGTTGGATTACCCAAAAGCGCAGTAGCTATGTGCGTTTTAGTCATCCCTGTGTACATGAGGCGTAACAAAGAGAAACAAAGGCTCCTTAGAACAAATGAAAGGAGCAGGGAGTTCTATTTTTGTCGTGAGAGGTCGATGAAAACACAACCTGCTCCCCTTGAAGCAATTCATTGGTTCCCGAGTACTTTTGTATGCATATTTTCGCAGGCAGAATGGCGCTTTTTTTTACAAAATTCTCCTTGAAGTATTAAGTAATACAGTAGCCGCTCTTTATATCGCGCTTATCGGGGGACAGCAAGAAAGCGCGATATATCCGAATGCGCGATATAACCGATGTCGTCAGAGCTCAAACTTAAAATTTTGGGAGACATAGAAAAAGCGCAATATATCCGAATGAGCGATATAACCGATGTCGTCAGAGCTCAAACTTAAAATTTTGGGAGACATAGAAAAAGCGCGATATATCCGAATGCGCGATATAGCCGATGTCGTCAGAGCTCAAACTTAAAATTTTGGGAGACATAGAAAAAGCGCGATATATCCGAATGAGCGATATAACGAGGGGTTACTGTAGTTCGAGCTGAGGAAATGTAATTCACTTTATTCCTTTATTTTCACTGTTATGGATTTTTGACTCAAGTTGCGCGAATATCCAAAAATCGTGATTTTTATATTTGCGAGTTAATTTTACTAATTACAAATTTGCTATGACAATACATTTGTTCCACATGGCAACGATCCGAACAGTACTGAGCTATCGTAATTGAAACATAGACTTCTGATAAAAAACAGAAATCTCAAGAAAAGAATTTCAGAAACTTGTTCTTTTAGCTATTTAATTGATTTTAGTAAATTTGTTGATTGTGAGACAAATGTAACTTAATTTGTCCGAAATTAAATATAGTGCCTTCAGTTTATTAATTTTATTATTATATACAGATAGATTGAAAAAGAACAGCCAAAGCAAAAAAATATTATTGCTGATTTCTCACTTACCACTATAGGTATTAAATAGCTTTTTTTTTTTTTGTCATCTTTATCACAATTGTTTTACACTAAGAGGAACATTTTTCTGTTCCATTTCACGTCACAACGCAACTGGCAGATCATGGTAATATCGGATTTATTTCATTCCGGAGAAGTAAAGAACGGATGATATCATGTTGGTCACATGATACCAATATGAATAATTCAGCTGAAAATTTTAAGTAAATGATAACGTTTGGTGTCATTCTGCTACCACTATGAAACCTTTGTCGCCTCCCTTTCGGCGATGTCCTCGAATTTACGTAATTAAACTATCACGTCCTAGTGCTTACTCATTGGCTATTATTTATTCCATCATCAAAATTTACTTTCTCTTAGAAAACCATGATTTGTTGATAACACTACAGGGGAAAAGGAAAGTTATCCTCTTGTCATGTAATGCCATAGAAAGTCTATAGCAGAAGAATCGACAATAATGTATTTGTTGTCGGCTCTTTGTTGTTTTTAGTTGTAGCTCGACTCGTGGATGTAAAATCAGCATTAGACTTAATAGATCCTACTCTTAACTGAAAATAATTAGATGTATTATTAGATTATCTATTTATTATTAGATAGGTAATTCTATTAGAATAATAGAATTACCTATATAATAATAAATAGAATTTCAACTAAAAGCAGCATTCTTAAAAGATGGAAAGCTTACCCTTGTACGATAAGTTAGAGGTCAAAACCAATGTTAAATGAACAAATAGCTTTACAAAGCAGAGAGGTATTTCACGATTGCAAGGATTTTTTTTGTTCAATGCAAAGAATGTGCACCTATGAATAAAAGACATTCAACAAAAGCTTGTGTCGGATGTATTTTCAGATTTTCATGTTAGCTAAAACCAAGTTTAAAACAAAATCCTATCCAACCCAAAATTACCATGTCTACACACTCTCTTACACTTTTCCAAAACGGTGCATCAATTTATAGAGAAATGCTTTGCTCATTATCAGTAATTCGTAAAACCACGCAGCGCTGATTTTATTTAACCTGCGCATTATACTGCGGCACAATCTAAATCCCCAAATCCCTTTCAACATATCCCTATGTTTTCAAAACAACAACATCTTCTCAAAAGGGGACTCAACCAAGCTTGATATTTTTAACACTGCATACATACTTCAAAAAGCACATTTAGGCAGTTTTTCTAAAACCGTTTATTAACTTCATACGCTCATTCCTCATGAACTGTAAAAAAAATCTTATTCTCCTTCAAATACCATAACACAACATAGCACCTTCCCGAAGAATTTGTGACAACGCCGCTCACCGGAATCTAGCTGCAGTAGAGAACGCCACATTGTTCTTTAAGAGAGACACAAAAAAGCATCTTTTATACCCCGAGACCTTAGTGTGACAATTAGAAAGGAAAGAAGAGGAAAAAGCAAATGAAAGAAATCCCCCTCTCTCCACATCCGAAGATAGCCCGAAATTTCATCCAGGAGGTTTAACCACAGAGATAAAACCCGGAGCAAGAAACAAAAGGCTGCCATTAACATTTTTGAGCCGAGGAGAGATTTTTGAGAAGAAGCCAAACCGTGACCGTCACGGTGTAGGGCTTTCCGCGTCACGTGACCAGTGAATGGCTTCCCTCTGCCCGATTAAGTCGAGATCATTATTACTCATTCATGGAATAATTAGCGCGAAAACGCTTTTGTTCTTTTCGGGGATGAGAACAGATGGCGCACTGAGACACTGTCATCCCGGGCATCATGTTACACGCCGCTGAAATAGATTCGTTAAAGACAGATTTTTTTCTTTTTTTAATTTGATTTCGGGTATTGCCTAAGACTCATTTGCAGTAATTAACGGTTATTTTATTTTTGGAACTTGAAAGGGGAGCTACGCTTTGGGGCTTTCTGAAAAAGCTACATTTTTAAAGTATTGTGACTTACTGCTTCTGGTATTAGCCAATCTATTGTTGCCAAACATCCAACAAAACATTGAAAAAATTCAAGAAAAACAAGTGCAATCTGATAGCACTGAAGCTCCAGGAATGATCACATTGAATCCTTTTCTTTAAACCGAAAAAAGAATTTCGAATCAATTCTTGCTAGAATGTTTTTGACGTAAGCAGGATTAAACTACAACTATACCAACAAGAAAGCGATTAGAATTTTAGTAGTAATCACATGAGCGTTTGAATTACCTTTTTCTTTTCTTTCCTTTTTGTGAAACCGTTACATTTAACATTTAATTTCCCGTTCTTTCATAACACAATAATCGCTTGTGATAAATAAATTAAATAGCAGCTAATGCTGGCTGTACGCTGACAACGCGAAGCTTTTGATTAAAAGAATATAATTTTCGGGGGGGGGGACAGAATTTCAAAGCAGAACAATTAAAAATTGCTCTAAAAAGTAAGAAATTAATTCATTTCTTAAACAACATCGCCGTAACCTTTAAACTTAATTTTAGAAGTCGGTGTAAAATTATGACATTCTAGTTACATTATGTATTTCCAGGGGTCAGGAAAGAGAAAGTTTAGGACCGTTTTTGAACATTTCACAAAATTAAAATTAAACAAAACAGACCCTTCACAAAATTAAAATTAATCAAAACGAACCCTTCACAAAATTCAAATTAATCGAAACGGACCCTTCACAAAATTCCGAACTTCAAATTGTACTTTTCACACCATTGTTTAATAAATAAGAGGTAAATAATCAAAAAAAATTTCATCACTGTGTTTAAATTTTCAATTTCCCAAAATCATTTGATTTTTCACAAAATCTCTTTAAAAGTCATGAAAACCGGACCCCGTTAAAAGCGCTGGATTGACCTCTGGTTACTTAATCTAGGAACTGTTGCAAACTCTGAGCCATTTTTGTTTACAATTGATTCATGAATACGAAAGATTTTATCTATCATAATTTAACACTGACCTCAAAAATTATGTTTAAAAGTTATATTAAAAGTACCAATGTTGTTTAACAAGTTGAGGACGGCGCAGATTTTTGCTTCCTGCAAAAGTAAACTTTTCAATTCTTAACTTTTCAATATTTTTCTTAACACAAGGGATTATTTAAAAATGATGTCACGCTTCGAGGGGAGGGGGTTTTGTGAAATTGTGACAAAGCGTGACAAGGGGAGGGTAGGGGGTAACAAGAAGTGTGACATCCCTGCTTGTGCAACATA
This sequence comes from Octonoba sinensis, assembly GCA_038502835.1. NCBI lineage: Eukaryota > Metazoa > Arthropoda > Arachnida > Araneae > Uloboridae > Octonoba > Octonoba sinensis. The sequence continues at coordinate 19,526,944 of CM076601.1, read as the reverse complement.
GTGTGACATGTGACAAAGGGGGGAGGGGGTCAAATATATGGGAAAAAAGCGTGGCATCATTTATGAACGCCCCCCAACCATGAACTTTAGGGGGAAAGCAAAAATAGAACTTTACGACAGAAGAAAAGGGTGGGAAAAGGCTAGCAGTTAAACAGAACTGATGCTTGTTGGAAGTTATTTACAAGAGAGAAATCAATGTTATCAACAGACGATGTTGTATTAAGAATTCATCTCCTTCAGCTTCGATGCAATCCATTAAAAACAATCGATCTTTGACATAAGTAGGTTGATAAATTAATGTAGACATTTAATGAAATTTTTGAAGTGATATATTGAAATGAAAAGAAAGGGAGAAACATCAATATTTAAAGAAAATTGAAACCAGGTATCGAAAAAAGAAAAAAAAATGTTTCCATTAAAAAATTATTAATAAAAATATTTTTATTAAAAATTATTAATTTACATAGAAATATAGACTTGTGCACTTCATGATCGGGTGATCCTTAGGTCAAAATATGAAAATATGTGACTGTCCATATTCATTTGGCTATCCAATCCACTGTAGAGTAAATGTATTCCCTGTATGAAGCGAGTACATTGCGTAGGTTAAGTGCAAAAGCATGTGCAAAGATTCATACAAGTCGCATGACTCGGTAGGAAGCATAGTGTCAATGTTTTGTCCCAACGATCGCGCTTTTGGTATTATCCATCTTGGAATTTTACTGCTTTTAATGCATCCTCAGAAATTTCGTGCGTCAAAAATGTGCTTTACCATCATATGCTTTAAATACAGCCAAACCCCGTTAAACTGTCAAAGCTACAGACTGGCCCATCCTGAGGATATAAGCGGGTTGACGGTTAATCCGAGTGCCGTGATTTTTAGGTTTCAGATTGAAATGATTCTTACTCTACTTACCAAGACTACAAAAGTAAGACTTATAACTAAAATGTTTTTCATGTTTTTTTTTTTCAAAATCTTCAAATAACGAAACATGAAATCGATTTATATATACGGAATTCTAGCCCTCCCACATTTTGTGTTTCTCAAAACCCCTCCTACACCCCACAACAAAACGGGAACCGAAAAAAAAAATTTTCTTTCACTCCTCCCCCGCTCCACTTGGTCGGTCGGGACTTCTAAAAACTGACGGTATTGATGGTTTAACCGAGGGACGGTTTAGCGGGGTTTGACTGTACGTGTTCTTCTTGGGAACATATTGTTAAATGAGTAAGCGTGCAACATTTCACATATAGTCTAATCATCTTGGATAAACTTTTATTTTTCTTAATTATACCCAATTTTTACCTCCTTTGAAACCTCGCTCGAAAGACAGAGAAAGAGAGAGGCTGCTTTAAATCTTGAGTTTTTTACTCCAGAATAAAAAATGTCCCACACGCATTGACACATGGAGCATAGACCGCGGGGAATCCACGAGATATATGTATCCCCCTCCCTTGGAGTGGAAGAACCTTTCGTGTAGTCCAGCCCCGGAAATAGGTCCGAGGATCCTTTGTAAAAAGGACGGAATGAAATTCGGCGCCCCTAGACCTCTCTCTCTCTCTCTCTCTCTCTTTTCGTGACGTGACCGATCATGCAGAATGTGGACAGACTTATACATAATTCCTCTCATTGCCTTTCCGGTCTTCGGCAATTCGATTCTCCCATCCCTCCCCCGCACCCCGAAAGGAGAAAGAATGAAATATCGAGGGGTGCACCACGCTCAATATTTAAGGATTTTTCAGAAACCGAAAGGGACATTTTGTCCTTTATTTTTTGGAGCTTTTATTTCGTCAGTAATTTGTGTCTCTGGAGAAGAAAAAGATATAAACCTTGTGCATCCTTTTACGCAAGGCATCAAAAATCACTACAGTTTACTCCGTTTACAGAGAGATCGGATTTCACAATAGCTCATTTTATTGAAAGCTAAACATGGCCTGCCTTCCACTGAACGCAAAATTAAATTGCCTCAGTTTAACGAAATTGGCGAGAAACACCAATGATTAAAAACCCTTGGCAGAGAGGTAGAACACTTAACTCGCCAAATGTGATTGTGGTCAGAAACGATTTCATAACAACAGCTTATACGTAACTCTAATGGACAGATTGGTTTATCCTGGGAGTATGTGAGTACAATATACTCAACATTTTTTTTTTTTTTTTTGGTCTAGGGGCCAATTAGAAAACGAAATTTGTTGAGTTTGTTAATGTATTTTCAGTTAATATTATTCGCTTTCATCACAACAGCTGTTTTCTACATTGTATTCCATGGTAGGCAAAGTTTACATTGTTATTGGTGTGTGATAATAATGAGGCGTATCCTTCAGACCTTTTAGTTTTAAGTAAAATTAACGTTATATAGTTTTAATTTAATTGAAAAAAAATTCTTATTTAAATTTTTTGCCTTTGTAACGTTTATTTTTACAATAATTACCTTAAAGGACATTCATTGCAATTAAAATAGAACTGTCATTTGGTAACCAATACTTCTTAAAATTACTCTAAAACATGTCTTCAGGAAATATAAATTGTTTATCAAAGAAAAATAAGCAAATAAATGAAATAAAATAATAACAAAGAAATAAATAAATAGGTCAAGCTGAAAATAAAAACTTTAAAAATAAAGATTCTCTTCTTGCATTGAATTGACACAAGACTCCCTGAAAAGAGTAAATAATACGACTTCTTTCATAACACTGTTAACAGTTTAAATCCACGATGAAAGAGAAATAATTTTTTAAGCATAGTGAATTACCGACTTACTAACATGCAGGGCCATCATTTCAAAGTTTTTCTTGAGTCACAGGGTACATACTCAATACATATTGCATGAAAAAACACACACATAAATACTTTATGTTCTGAAAGTAAGGCAACTGCACTCTGCTAAGATATGTTTTAAACAGCGTACAGGTTAACCGTTTTTCTATATTATCACTCCCTTATTAAAGATTCGAACGTGGCCAACACGGTGGCGTCGTGGTAAGGTGCAGGAATCGCATGACCCAAGGTGATAGGATCGACCCTGACAGTGGCGATGGATTTCCAAGATGCAGAAAGTCGTCTGTGCGCATGTCGTATGATTATGCGGCATGTAAAAGGTCCCTTGGGTATCCGTTTGGCTTGGATACTCTCGGCTAAATTAAATTAATAGAGCAATATCGCAGCAACAGCGTCCGGGTGCCCACAATTTCAGGTGAAGAAACTGGACGTCGAAATTCTGATGTGGCGATGGTACCACACTCATTGTGGTGTCCGTGAAAGATGTGGTACTATTTTTTGTTGGAACGCTCTAAGTCTGCAATTTTCAGAAGCCAACCACAGCCCATTAGAATTTAAGAAAATAATAAATAAATAAATAAAAAAGTTTTAAACGTTCATAAACTTTCATTAATAAACTTTTGAAATTGTAGAGTTTAGTGGAATAACATGGTATGAAAAAGTAACAGAAAGCGAATCTGAGAAAATGCTATTTTTTCCTTTTCTCCATGATATCGAAGTTCTTTTTGTAGGGATTACAGGTAAGATACAACGCCGTTGTTATTGAAACTTTTGAATTTTTCAATTATTCATTTGGTGTCAGTGATTCTTTTCAACTCTTCAGTTTGGATTTAAATTGCATCATCAAAAAGAGAGAGAGAGACGTGATGAGGAATATAGTAAACTTTCAAGTCGCTTAACGTGTTTATCAGTGATCTCATGAGTTAATGCAGTGGTCGGCAAACCGTCGATGTCGAGCCCCTTTTCAGTCGATCGCTACAGCATTTTGGACAGTTTGTATAGTTACAAAAATGTCAAATGACTTTTGAGTAAAAGGCAAACGTATTTTTCTTTCAAAAATTTTTTAATCAATTTGTCAGACCATTCACCGGACCTAAAAAACTTTCCAATAATATGGAATGTCAGTTGTCCCGTTAACTATGCTCTTGGTGAGAGTTCGTTGAAGTGTGTAACGGCACTTGACATGTGTGTTTTATTTAAACACACATGTTAAATGCCGTCACATACTGACAACTATAATAAAACAAACCAAAAACTTACAGCATTTCATCAAATTTAAGAGAAATAATATATTCGTATCTGAAATATTGCTTTTATGCGAGTGAACAGTGTTAACATTATTTTAGAAATATTAAAGCAGGTATTTTACCAGTATCAAAATTTGTTCCGACAAGAATGAACCAAAATTTGAAGACAGGCGCAGTTCCAACGCGTTCTTTTAATAGTGTATACTATCAAAAGGAGCAGGAGATTCCATACGCTCTAGTAATATCGGAAAATCAGATGAACATAAAGTGTCACCAGTAATTATTTTTTTTAGTCCAACCAAGGCAACTATATCAGCAACTTTTGCCTCGTCTATACCTTCCCTGTTATTTGCATGCATAAGTAGCATTCCACCAATCCCTTCAGTCTCATTTTTTCCTGCATTTAACACAACAGATTAATTTCCAGCATTAACACCCCCACCCACTCAAATCGATCTTGGTGTTCGCCGAACTTGGACAGTACATTTTCAGTCAATTAGATGACTGACCGCCGAATTAATGAGTGTAAACTCAACTCGATGAAAATCCAGTGGACTGTGGACGTGCGAACAATTGAACCGCACAGAAAATGCGTAAATAGCTGCGACGGAAGCCGTCCTCGTTAAAGTGATGATGGACGGCGCAGGACATTTAAACTTTGAAACTCTCATCCAACTTTGCGGGTGGACATTAGATGCGCAACCCGCGCCTAATGAGCAGAAGACTCGTCTCCGGAAGCAGAGAGATGTGCGGCTCGGGGTTCACGCGGGGCGCATCCATTCCCGGGCGCCGCCCTGTCTGACACCCGCCTCGGAAAGTATCCTCGGCTCCAGTTCTTTCCAGGAAGAGCGAGACACCTGTTGAAGGATGGCCCCTTCATATTCTGTCTCACTTATTTAGTCTGAGATAACTGGAATAAAACTTTGAAGCAATGTTAAAACTTGGGAACAGAATTTTTTCAACTTTTTCTGAGGAGGAAGTAGTTAATTGCAGAAAACTTTGGTTTACGCATGAAATAAAGAACGTCTGGAAAAACGTTCCGACTCTTTTCACTGATCCCAAAAGATGCACTGTTCAATGTTCATTGGGATAGCTTTTAATATGAGATATGTCTCATAATAATGAAAATTTAATTTTATTAGGATAACTAGAGTTCGCGTAACAGTTGAAGTTCGACTGTAATAATTTTGTTTAGGATTGAGAACATTATGCTAATATTACATAATTATATAAGCGTATATACAGTAAAACCCCGTAATACCGCGCCTCAGTATACCACGGAATCGGATTTAACGCGGTTACTATCATGTCCTCCGAAGTTTAAACCACCCTTTATATTCCAGATTCTTTGAAATTTTTGAAAAGTAAACATATTCTCTATTTCGTGAGGGTGTATAGAGGCTTAAAACATAGTTTCTTTAAAAAGTGCTTTCCTCCCCTTCCATACAAATCTACTTTTTTATTAGAATCCCTTCCACTTCATAATCCCATGTTGATAACTTAACAAGATTTTTAAGCCCACATTTTCTCAGAACAAAATTGTTTTTGTTGCGGTTGATATGGTTTTAGCTTAGGAGTCTCAAAGAGCAGAAAAATTTAACCTATCACTTGATAGACTACCCGCTCAGTTGAGAAGTGTACTTCTTGCACAGCAATTACAGCAAATAAAATGGCAGAAAACAAGAAAAGAGAAACAATTATACAATAGACGAAAAGTTAAGAGTAATTGATGAAGTTAAAAGGAGTGCAACAAGAGCGATTCTATTTCGTGAATATGGTTCCGCAGTACAGTTCATTATATCGCGGTTATGTTATAACGGGGGTGCCAAACACGTCCCCCGATACCCGCGTTTTAACGGGGTTTTCCTGTATATGCATATATTCATATAGTTATATAAGTATTATTTCATCTAATTTAGCGTTTATAAAGTCAAGTTCATTTTGATCATCCTTACTTAAAGCAAAAGTTTTGTAAATCATTGTCGCCGCAGGGCCAATTGCACACATAAATGTAGTCGCTTGTACTTCTTCCGATTTCGTACTCGGTTGAGTGGCAATTTAATAAAAACTTAAATGTTTGCTTCCATACACTATTCTCATTTCTCATTATATTGTTTCAGAGAAACCGTCACTCAAATTCTCAGTACAATTGCTTTTAATATTACTGCTTCATGGCGACAAACTCTTTTTAACATGAGTTTAATATTTATTACTGTTAATAATAGTGTAATCTCACTTTCACTGTAAATTCACTGTAACCCTTTCCCAAACATGTATGCAAATGTATCGAGTGTAATCTGATAGGGTGACCTTGGAAACAACCAAACTGTATAAATACCCAACGCATTTTTGAATAAAGTCTCTCTTTTGCGATCCACACGTGCCGTTGGTTTCTGTCTTTCAGCAGAGCGTGGTTCCGATCCACGGACCTCTGTTATTATAAAATTTTGTGACTATGAGACACAGGGCCCGACTTACAAATTTGGGGGCCCAGGGCACAGAAAAAAATGGGGCCCGCTAAGTTGCTTGAACTGAAAAATTAAATTTTTTTGCTACACTATTAACACTTAAAAGAGTACTGTCACTAAAAATGCTGCGTTTTGTGGTGCCGTGGGTATCATGTGAACCTATCACTATTCCTGGGTTTGGATCAAATATGTTTGTAAATGTGTGTCGAAAAGTTGTAAGCGACAAGTGTTACGACACATTAAAGTCCTTGAATGGCATCAGTAAGTCTCACACCATTAACCAGCATGACACAAACTCTGTTTCTTGTCAATATTTATATATATACATACATACTACTATAGTATGTTAACCAAATAATAAAATTACCCTACTTATTGAATTTATGATCATCTTATACAACCAATGGAATTCTTCAAAGGTACGTTAAAGGAACAGTCCCCAAAATAAATTTCTCCTTCACAAGAAAAAATATATATATAATAATAAACGTTTTATAGAATTTTTTAAAAATTTCTTTGTGAATTTAAACTATTTGGGGGCCCCCAAAAATCAGGGGGCCCTGGGCACGTGCCCCGAGTGCCCTGTGTGAAATCAGGCCCTGATGAGACACCATATTGATGAAGTGACTCGTTTGGTATGTGATTTGAGACTCGCTGGTGTAACAGTGGACGATGCGGATATCATTGTTTATATTTTGATGTCCCTCCCACCGGAATACGAGGCGGTCAGAGTTGCTCTTGAAAATCAACCTAGTGGCAATCGGACCGTGGACTTTGTTACTCAGCGGCTTTTGGATGCGGAACTTCTTGCGAAAAACTTCAAAGGCTCCGATGATAGTTCCAGAGATGAAGGTGTTGCTTTTCCTGCCCGGAAAGACTTCTTCTGCTTCGACTGTAGAGTTTAAAGAAAGTACTGTTACTCTTATTCAATAGTGGACGTAAATGCAAGTTAAATAAAAGCTTGTATGGCTTACAACAAGCTCCACGTCAATGGTTTTTGAAATTATCATATATCTTGTAATTGGGTCATATCAACTTTGTCAGATAAATTTAAAATGTCAAAATTTGAAAATGCTAATGAGTTTTTGGGTATTAGATTAGAATTTAATACTGGGATATTGTTGTTAGATCAAGAATCATTTGTAATAATTATCTGTGTATGCTAAGGATAGTTTTTTTAATTGAACCTTCTCCTCCTTATACCCCTGCATTAAATGGGGTTGAAGAAAGGGCAAATAGAACCTTGTTAGTTAAAGGGCGGGCAATGCTTTTTGAATATTCCTTATCAGAAAAGTTTTGGGGTTTTTCAGTTTTGACTGCAGCTTATATAGAAAACAGGTTACCAAATAGTTCAATTGAATTTTTATCCCCTTACTTCATGAAATATGGTAAAGAACCGGATTTGAGTAACATGCATGTGTTTGGGTGTGATACTTATGTGTTAATACCTTCCTCACAAAGAAAGAAACTTGACCCTAAAAGTAAGAAAATGATTTTTGTAGGTTATTCTCCTGTTGGTTATAGATTAATGGACCCTGAAACTAAGAGAATTACTGTATCTAGAAATGTAAAATTTAATGAAACTAACGTAACTAGTACTAATAAATTAGAAATAGCTGAGGATGCGAGTGGTTTAAGTTCTAGTGATGAATATTTATGTGATGAAACTGATCAAATAGAACCTAGAAGGTCTGCAAGGGTATCCAAAGAACCGGTTAGGTGTCCTAATCCTGAGTGCTATGGGGCTATGCTAGCTAATGAATCTTTAACTTATGATGACATTGCATCACTTTCAAACAATGAGCAGGCACTCTGGAAAGAAGCAATGGATGAAGAAATGCTAAGTATGAAAACAAATGATATATGGGAACTTGAAAATTTACCACTGGATAGGAAATCTATATCTCCAAGTGGCCTTTATGTTGATCCATAAATATTTCTTCCAAAAGATCAGAAAGAGGCTGGTTCTCAACAGTTTTTGTATTTTTCTTGATGGGATGTGCAAGTGTCTTTTTATATTATGGGCTTCAACAGGAAGATTTACGGAGAAAAGCACTAGTCACTGAATATGCTACTAAATTCCAGCATTATGGTTCAAAAGTTTTGTCTGCCTTAATTCATTATGGTTCAAAAGTTTTGTCTGCTTTAATTCCTATTTTTAAAGGCTTAAAATCGGATATGTTGCTTCACCGGGCTTAAACCAATCGCGCCTTTTTTCCTGTGCATAGGTTTAATATGTCAGATTATGATTGGGGGGCAGACCCTAATAATAGAAAATTTTATTGTATTTGTTTTGGATGTAAAGACTGCTTTTCTAAATAGCTGGGACGGTGGTGCGGTCCTGTAATCCAGTCACACCTGGAGGCTGGAAGCTTGTGTGATCCGACATTGCGGGTTCGAACCTTATTATGTGTCTGGCTGGTCATCAGAGCCGGCGAATATTTGCGGTGAGTGCTGCACAGGAAAAAAGGCGCGATTGGTTTAAGCCCGGTGAAGCAACAATTACCTAAACATTTTCTCAGCCAAGACATGTAGCAGCTGCTATCAATAACAATGTAACATTACAATTATAAATGAGACTTTCCTGACAGAAGAAAAGGGCAAATAATTAACTATTAATAAACGGTTTCCAAAATTTTTCAATGCAGGCAGTTCAAGCAACATCATTGGTCACGTGGCACCGTTGAAAGCAATGTAAACAAAGGAAGCCGAAGTATCGCTTTACTTCGAGTTCGACAAATCTAATTAAAGCCTAATTAAATTTCCTCTACATTACATAAAATTAACACTAAATTAAATACAAATATTGTAATAATTAATAAATTTCTTTGTAAGGATTGAATTAAATGTAAATACTGGGTCGTAATCAGAAAAAGCTGTGAAAATAGTCTAATTAATTTTGAGATAACTCATTTTGCCTAGTCATTCCACGTAGAACTCGATTGAAAATCTTAGTAAACAAAGTGCGGATATCACGTGACAACGATGATCGCTCATGAGTCCCTCTAGCGGTGAATTGCCTCCTTTGATATCACTAAAACTCGTCAGTAGCTACTAAACAAAAAAAAATAAGAAAATCTGTTGAAAAACAGAGGAAAAAATGGCTTTCAACTGTTTTGTCTTTTTTGCCTATTTATATATAGATTATTTATTAACAAATAGTCAATTTTTAAAAAATATGTCATTGCGCTAGGACTCAAATTACTGACCATAAACAGGGCTTCTGAAATGTGGGTCGCAATATTTAGAAGTTTGGAAATCCCTGACTAAATACGATTTATAAGTCATGTGATAACTCTCTCACCTGTCAAGAGTATAACACTTGTGTGATGATAAGAGCCGAAACTAGGCATATGGTATACAGCAGGATGTATTTATTATATCTGTGATATGCGAGTATGTTATACTTTTTGGCATATATTTTAGACACATTGGTATGAACTGAATGTAGAAAACAAAACGTAATTCAAAGAAAAAGAGAATGGGAGGGAGATAAAGCATAGAGAATATTTCAGTCATACAAGATACAATCATTGATTTTATTTTTATTTATGTATTCAAAAGAAGAATAAATTGTGGACAACAAAAGTACGTAACGGTCTATATAAAAGCTATGCTATTCGCCCCTTTTGGGGTAAGCAAATGCCTCTCTGCGTTGTTGTTGTTGTCGAGTCCTCGCGCGTGGCGAGGAAGAATAGGCACGCTGCTTCTGAGTCAACTGGGCCCTTACAGGCAGGAGTCCGATTTCCGCCTTCGAAAGGTCTCTTTAATTTTTGAGCCAGCTCCCAGATGAGAGACCGTCACCTGGGATTGGCACCCCCAGATGTATCGTTTCACTTGGAGGACATTGGCGCCGCGACCTATTTAACGGGCACCAGCTCCCTTTAGCGTACACGGACACCACAGCAACCTGCCGAGAGAGGTTGTCACCCTCCCAAACATTGACCTTAGTCGATGTTGGTTCACTTTCGGTGTTCTGCGGAAACCGAGCTTCTTCCGACTGGTTCACTGCGGGACGCCTCTTTGCGTTACTTTTAATTTATTGCACACCATCGCTTGTATCAGTAATGAATCTACAGCTCCTCAAAGATGTAACCTAACTTTCGAATACATTCCTTTTTGTTAATTAATTACATAATTAATGCTATTGGATTTCAACGAAACGTGTTTATTTCATCCCTGCTCATATTGAAATGCAATGGAGAAGTTGAATCATGACTGGAGAATGGAGAACCTCATCTCCGCATACCAGAAGTGATAAAGGAGAAAACATATGTACAGAGGAAACACGAACAATCGCGCTTTTAACATGCCAGGTTTTAAACTGTATGCTTTTTCTGAACTTCGTCCTTTTTTTTTTTTTTAAACTTTACTTATTTATTTTTCTCTCCCTTAATTATTGACAAAAATAAAAATAGAAAACTCTTTTTAATAAAAGTACCAGTTTGGGAACTGGCGCAGTTTTATTCTCTTTTTTTAAATTTTTCCCTAATGCATTGTGTAAATACTTTTTATCCTTCATGACTTCTGAAGCTGTAGATTAGCTTCTTCAGGCATAATTCTAATTTTAATAACAGTTGTGTTTGAGGAGGGGGTAAATATGTTTACATTTGTGTAACTAACTAATCTGTTAACTTTTCAAAACCGCACAACTATCCATTCATTATACATCAGAAAGCTGTAAATATTTTTTAGCTACTTCATATTATGAATTTATCGATCATGAAATAATTGTTTATGTACTAGCTCAAATTTATAATTAAAAAAAACGACGAAATGTTTCGTTTATTAACTTTTAAAGCTTTGCTTGTTTAAATAAAATTTCATTTCCTTAAAATACCAAAAATCATCACATATGTAGTACACTTTATACGTTGTATTAAGTGAGGTCCACCACTTGTGATACAATGGGAAAAAAGCCCTACAAATTGGCCACCTGTTGCTCTGTACGAAATCGATCGTTAGGGGATCTTAACCTTGTAACTGTCATGCCCGACATTATCTCGGGCACAGCACTGGGGCTATAAAATGAAAGCCAGTGGCAGCCAACTCACGAATATGCAGTGGCTACAAAACCTCAAAATGTTTATGCATGTAGTTCAAAATATCAGTTTTTAACTACTAAGTATATTTTATTTTGTACTAAACATTTGATTTTGCAATAAAACAAATTGACAATATTTGCATCGAAATCACATCAAAATAATTTGACAGTTAAAGGGTTAAACTACGAGCTTAAAACTGCAGAAGTAAAAAAAGTCAATCATGACATTAAAATATTAAGAAAATTCTCATTAAATTTTCTGATGCAATGGCAGCGAATTCGTTGACAATAATAAGGTATTTTTATAAATAGGAAATGGTACTTTATAAAGAATTAATTGTTAAGTATATTTACAAACCTTACAAAAAAAATCTAGCACTGTAAAAAATTCTTGTTGAACCTTTCACCAAAAAAAAATGGTGAAATTTAGCTGCAACCAACATTTGGTACTAAAGTTGACCCATTGTAATGATTCCTAGTTTCTTATTCATGGTGAAACTACACTGTTAGAAATTTCATCACGAAATCACGGTTAAATGACCGGCAGCAGTCTGTCCATCTAATTCACCGTTAAATTTACGGTTTGGGACATTTTTCTATCTTTACGGGACCGAAACCATTTCCAATCAGCTTGGTTAAAAAGCCGTAAATACAAAAGTTTACGGTTTTATAACCATTTAAAAATGGCTTCAAAACAAAATTTTTACCGCTTTTAAACCATTTCGAGGTGTAGAATCTTCGAGGCTAGAAATCGTAAACAAAGCTTCCGGGTGTATGGTATACCAACCTTGCGCTCTTATCATTCGGCCATCTACGCCACTTAATGCGGCCGTTTATTTATCAATAAATCTTCTTTTCGAACGGGCATACTTTCTTAAAATTGAGATTTCAGTTTTTGATTGGATCCAAAGTCATTTTTGGTCTAAATTTACTGAATATGGACGAAAATCATTTTATTTGCTGCAAAAATTAAAATACAAACAAGCTTCAGCAGCTGAAATGGCGGGTTCGCTCTTTCGCAAACAGTTCTGGAATCCGATGTCTCCCATTTTTGATTGACGTGTGTATGTGTTTCTATTTAGTAACCACTGCTTGAGCCTATTTTTTCTTTCTTTTTTTATATACAGATGCAGATTTGAAATGATAAATCTTTATTCATATTTTAACAACAACGTACGACCGGTAAGGTTTCGCAACCAAGATGGACTCCCGATTCTTATTGAGCGCTTGAAAATGACTTCTTTAGGATAAACAGAGAATACACGATTTTTTTCACAATCAGCGGTTTGAGTACCATCTTTTTAATGGTTATTCAACTGTTGAACTTAAATATGGTAAAATAACAATCAAATGAATATTTATTTTACTATTTTCTTACGGAAATTTTTAACAGTGTACGCTACTAGTTCACTCTTGTATCAAATGTTGGTTGCAGCTAAGTTTCATCATTTTTTCGGTAAAAGTTTTTTACAGTGAACTTAATCAGTTTGACGATTTAAATAAAGTATTATAATAGGAAATAAAGAAATACAGTAAAACCTGTAAAGTTTATCTCCTTTTTAAATTGACCACCTGTCTAAGTTGACCACTTTTGTCAGGAGCGGAATTAGCCCTTCAACCTCTACCTCACCCTCTGTAAGTTGACCACCTGTCTAAGTTGACCACTGAAGTGCTGCACCGCAAGTAATCAACTTACACAGGTTTCACTGCATTAATATTTTTAGCCAATCAATGAACAACATGAACTGATAAAAAGAGGAAATGAGATTAGTTTGTCGGGAAAGATGAATGTGTTTCTTCAAGAGAACAAACATAATGTAAAAGTGGTCGTTTATAATGGAGGACATGTTACATAGTAAAAAAATTTAGTTCAACCTTGCACCAAAAAAATGGAGAAATGTAGCTGCCACCAACATTTGGTGCTAAGTTGAATCAATATAACTAGCTGATCTCCCGCAGAGCATCTGCGGATCTGAAATTAACCATTTCGAAATCGTTAAAAGCGCTTTATAATTCGAAAGGCTTAAGGAAAGATCGCTAGATATAAACATGCGCGATGTAAACAAACTAAGGTGTTGCCACTCCAAAGAAATTAAAAATTGAATTATGAATGGAAATACTTCTTAAGAAATAGAAATCAATTTGTTATTTAAATCCGTTAATTTAAATATAATAAATGCAAATATAACGTTACTTTTCTATGCTAATCATTAAACAAATTTTTAAATATCGTCTTACCATAGTTTGTTTGTTGCATGATGTCAGTATCGTATCGTTTCGCAAAATTTAATCGTAACTGGTCCACGTTAACTGAAATATATATATAGATGGTGCAGTTTCACCGTGGATGTGAAACTAGGTACCATTATAATGGATCGACTTTAGTACCAAATGTTGGTCGCATCTACATTTCACCATTTTATTTATTTATTTATTTATTTTCCTTTTTTCTTCTTGGTGATAGGCTTAACTAGAATTTGTTACAGTGAACTTATGCAGTTTAATGATTATTAATATTTGTAACTTCTTCAGACCCCAGAACTGAGAACAAACAATTTTGACGCAATTTGTTGGTTCTCTGATTTAAAAAATGATTACAAAACAGAACAACTAAAAGAATTTTTTTTTTAATTTTAATTAATAATTTGTTAAAGTAATAATTAATCCCCAATTTCCATGTTTAAAACGAAGTAAACTATCAGTTGATTAATTTCAAAAACGATGGGGTGTTTCAGCTTTCAAATTGCACAAACAGTAATAATTAAGCAGTATTTTTAAATGCACCACGAATGTTTAAATGTCAATTTACAATGTATTTTAAAATGTCCAATTGGGTACACTTAGAATGCAGAGGTTAAGCCAATAAAGAAATAACACGTAAGGCAAAAAAAGTAAATGAGGTAAATTTGTCGGGAACGATAAATGTTTTTTCGAGAGAACATTATGTAAAGATGATCGTTTATGATGGAGGACAAGCTATAGTGTAAAAGCTTCTGGTTCAAATAAAATGGTGAAATTTAGATGCTATCGACATTTGGCTTACAATCAAAAATCATGAAATTTAGCTGCAGTCAATATTTTATCCTCCTGAGACCCGAGCAAAATAAATTACACATATTCTCTCAACTATTAGTTTTTCTGAACAATCGGGCATTAAAACTGATGCTTTTCGAAAAATTAATAAACTTGAATTTTAAAATTTTTCTGGGGGGCACATCCATTTGAATGTATGTTGAGGTCGTAACTATAGTAGAACTTTGCGGTTCTTACACAAAAATAGATAGACAAAAAGTTTCATTCATTACTTATAACATAAGAAAAGAGATCAAACTTGTATAAAAATTCCAGAACAATATTAAAAAAGAAAAAAATAGTGTGAAGATCAAAACAACCGCGCGAGCGCCGAATTCCAAGTTGTCTCGTGTTCTTTGCCATATGGTAAACAAATAAACTACTGTTTCCGAATTCTGAAAGTTAAAATTCCTCCTTTATATTTCCAGTCCAGGTCTTGCTTGCTAAAATAAAATCTGTCACAACAGGGAGAAAAAGCAAAACATCCATTTTATTGGATGCCAGGTTTCATTAGGAGGTATGTTATAAAATCATTATAATAGTGTCGTTTCAACATGAATGTGAAACTAGGTACCATTATAATGGCTCAACTTTACAACCAAAGGTTGATTGCGGCTAAATTTCACCATTTATTTCATATTTTTGGTGAAAGGTTGAACTAAAATTTTTCATAGTGTAGCCGTAGTTTCATTTGGGGAAAAAATCCCGTCCTATGAACATTTGGTTGTTTGGGAATGCTTGGACATGAAGAGTATGTGTGCATGGGGTGAGTTCGTCCAAGTACACTCTCAGAAATAGAATCGTCCCTTTCCAGGACTTTTCAAGCGTCAAACAAATTTCGTCATTTATAACGATACTTTCCTCTCGAGGTCACGTGACTTTAGAAAGTTCCTACACAAATTTCGCCAATTTGGCGAAAGGTTTAACTCGGAGCATTCGTCACGAAGCCATTTCGTCAAATACGATGAAAGTTTCGTGAAATTTGAGCATGCGTTTATGAGAGTGTACACGCCTGAATAAGCAATGACTATCCTCCGCTAGAAATTTCTGTTGGTCATTCAAATTTTCAAGTTTCATACTCATGTTCTTTATTGGGGTATTCAAGCATTTACCAGATCCATTTAACTACAAAGAGAAGTTTTAAGCATAGCTTTTCATTGCTTTTGCTCAGGATCGCACTTGCCGAGGTAAGTGCTTATGGCAGCCTTGTTTTCTTCAAGCAATTACACATATACTGTAAATTGGGTATGAGTTTTTTAATAATTCCTGAACAAAATATATTTTTTTCATAGTTTTTACCTTTTTAAATGTAGTTATCAATTTTTACTTATTTTCCTTTTAGAAACCATTTTGCTTTCCTTTTAGTAACCAATAGCTGTAATTTTCGTTAAATATTATGATCTTACGCTACTTAACTTAAAGGAAAGTATTAAATTTTAAAAAAATAGACATAAAGCGATACACTTGCGGAAAGAATTGACATTTTAATAGTTAAAAAGAAAATAAGTAAAAATTGATAACTACATTTGAAAAAGATAAAAACTATGATAAAAAATATACGCTGAAAAATTATGTCATGTACCTTAACATATTTGAATGTAGTAGGAACATGTACTTTGGGGTATTTTTCTTTCTTGAAGCATTTCATAGTTAATGTCCCGCAGAATAAAAAGCTAATACTACTCCTGTTCATGGATTTGAACCAGAGACTCTGGAGTTATTGCAAATTTACTCCCCTTATATATTAACATTTTATGATATTTTTACTCTCCGTATTAATATTTATTTCAATTTACATTGGTATTTTCATTTTATTTGTTAATTTTATTTTATATGCATTATTATTTGTTATTGTTGTTTATTTATTTATGTTATGTAAGCATTTGGGAAAATTCTCTCAGCACATTCTTACTTTTCAATTTTTTCCTTGGTACTTAACGTAATTTAAATGCTCAGATTAAACTTTTTTTTATAATTCCTTCAAACAAATATTCACATTTGTTATGAAGGAGTTCACTGAGATTCGAAATAAAATTTATGTGACTAAATGCAACATATTTCTCCCCTTACAAATTTAACTAAACGTATAAACACAGTGAAGCATTAATTAATATTTTTAGCAAACAATTGTTTGCAGTAATTAGAAAGATCATTATTTCTTTGACAACTCGGCAAGTACTTTTCACAGTTTCGACAGTAGCCAATTATTTAAGAAGAAAAAATTCCATTAGTGGATTATATTGACAGATATTTTCCCGGGTCCAAGTATTATTTTTGCATCGCTTCGTTACATCCAATTATATTACATTCGGTCTTACACGAAAAGTAATCTAATTTCTTTTTTTTTTTCATCATAGCTCCTTTTTTCTCCTCTTTTTTGCCTACTTTCCCGTAAAAGTAGAAAACAAATAAATGAAGTATGAAAGAAGGCTTAATGTATCGTAAAATTATTGTTAAAAAGAAGAAAAGTCAAAAAAAAAAGTATTTATATAAATATTGAAAAATTTGAAAGTAGGGTTTTGAGATGGGTGAAAAATGTGCCTATCAGTGTGTCTCCCCTCCCCCTCATAAATTTTCAGGGAATTATGCGATTCGAAAGATTTTTTTTTTTTTTGCGTTCAATTCTTAACAGTTCAAAAAATCTTAACGTTAGCGCCTTTAGGCAAAAGCGAAGCAATTATGTAAACTCTGGGCTCAAAGGATCCAAGTTCCTACAAACAAGGTTATTGGAAGAAGCTCTCAGCTTAAAATATCTTTTGATTTGAAAAATTTTCGCTCATTTTTGAATTGTTCAAAAAAAAATTAGCATAGCACCTACGGGGAAATTTTAATCCTATATAAATCCTGATCTAGTAGACGGATTTGCTTGGAGGAAACTTGATCGGAAAGATGTTATGACGTAGAACATGTACATATAGGATGTTCAACCAGAACTAACGAGCCTATTTTCCTATGAAATTTTTTAATCGGTATTTTTAAGGATATTTCTGAATGAATGAATAAATAAATGAATGAGTAAAAGAATGAATGAAAAAATGAGTGAATGAGTGATTAAATGCAGGAATGAGTAAATGAATAAAGGAATAATTGAATGGATGAAGGAGTGAGTGAGGGAATGAATGTGTATTAATCGTTGAAAAAAGTATATTTGAAATAATTAAGAACTAAACCAGACGAGATAGAGATATAGATTTAAAAAATGATAAATTTGATACTGGTGTATACGGGAAAGTAGGCTCGTATAATTCTAGATGGAACTTCTTGTTAAACTTAGATTATCACTACAGAACTGAACTTTTCTCAAATTGCACATCTGATGCTCCTCACCAGAGTTGAAGTGTCACAGGGTCACACTTCAATTCTTGCAAAAACATTTTTCAGCCCAGTCCAAACAAAATCATTTTCTTGAACTGTTGTTGCTTTTTATGCCGTATGTTTCTTCCTTTATTGCAGGGTAATGAAAGTACTTTTACCCATGTTTTCTAACATGTCTCTGATCTAACTTTAACACCTGATAAATTTTTTAACCCACTTCCCCGAAGGAGGAGAGTATATATTCATACCGTATGTATGTGGGGTTTTTTTCCCACCCATAACTTCTCATTAGATGAGGCGATTTTCATGATTATATTTTTAATCGATCGAGGTGGGTTGCGATCTCATTCAGTCTCATAGGTCCCGTACCTTCGTGTGACCATATCCGATTTTTAGAAAACCATTAAGCGCGGAAATACAGTCATTTTTTTTGTTTTCATCCATGTTTTTTTTTAATTGATAGAGGGTGGCCTAACTTAAATATCGTACATAGATTTGATTGCAATTGTCCTTTAGAAACTATATTATTAATGAAAAATAAGTATTTTTCTTTTAATTGGAAAGGTTAGCTTTGATATTTCTTTGTTGAATAAATTATTAGGTAACAAATATCAAACTCTTTGATAATAAGAGTTTCTTGCCATTAAGCAGTAATATTAAAAGATTTATAATAAGAGTTTGTGTAAATTCTCTGAAACAAAAATGAAATTCATTCAGTCTGTTTTAAGACTGAAGTCTTTTCTGAACATTTAAAATCTATTTCAAAACGCAATTTATCATGTAATAGATTTGTTTTCAGTGACAGTTACTTAAAGTGAGTGTGCTATTTGACTTTTTTTTTAATAGAGTATTCATATGAAAAATGTATTTACACTAAAAGGAATAATTTTTTTTAAAAATTGAGAAAAAAATAGAACCGCAATTGGGTTTTATGACTACAACACAATATTGAAATACAAGTCGTACAAATTCTTAGGCACTTGAACTGTTTTTTTTTGTAACAGATATTTTACATGAGTTGTGCTTTAAGCAGTAACCTCTAAATATTGAGTATTTTTCTTTTATGTTTTCCCTCCAATGAATCGACTGTGTTAGTAAAGTGTAATGTCACAAACTTCTGCAGCTATTTGTAGGAATGAATTCAAAAGGACTCCGAAACAGACACATTCCGTAAAAATTACTTTTCCTTGGACACAGGGAACGATTTGAAGGGAGAAGCAACAAAAAATAAACCTGGATGGATGTCCACTTCTTTTGTCGAGAGCCTCCTAATTGGGGCTCGGGAAAACCACGTGACGTCAAATTGACCAGCGGCCTCTTTGCAATTACCGGAGAAAAAAAACATTCGAAAACTCATAGGGAAATAAAAATCAGTAAAAAAAGGGAATAAATCGGTCTCACGCTACTCCTATAAGAGAAGGAGGGAGGGAGAAGTGGCCACAAAAAGCGTTACAGACATTGATCTTTTTTGCCTTCTCTCTCTTTTTCGAACGACTTTTTTTTCCCACCAACAAAGACGATTTTCCCCAAAGAGAAGAAATCATTAAGAGGCCTCTCGTTTGCTGCCGCGAAATGTCGTCTGCCCAATTACACCCCCAGCCTAACCCTCGAGGGAAAAAAATGTTTCTTTCGTTCTACGTGTTTCCCTCCCTGCCATAAGGCTCAATATGCCCAAGAACATAAGTTAGAAAATTAATGAAATGAGAGAAAAATCTAAAACTTGAAATAATTAAAAAGTTTGGAGCCATTTTTTAAGAAAAGTCATTTGTCAGAAACTTATTAAGATAAAATATAAAAAAAACTTTTGTGAATCAAACGAATGCTGAGACATTTCATAACAATTCACACTCATAGGTGTTACTTTATTTAAAATAAAAAAAGATTTAAAATGTATCAATATAACAGTTTTTTTTAATTACCTGCAGAGATTCGTCATATTTTTTATATGCTGCAATGCTTCTGTTCCTTACTTCTTTCGTTCATAGCGAGAGGGGAAAAAGGCGAGTCTTATTTGCTTGGCTGCAGTTCTGAATTCATAATTTCTGAAACTGCTGCCACTTACTTACGGGTATTTTACCCTCCCTCCCTTACTTCCCACCACTTTATTTCCAGAGCGAAATTAGCAAGTTTTGTTGCGTTATTGCTTTCATTAAATTCAGAAGCAAAACTGCAGTAAAATTCCACTCTTTGTACTTTGAGAAACACCAAAAATTTGTATATAGAACTATTTTGTACTTGCATACTTTCTGCGAAACCACTTTTGTAGCAATGTCTAATTTTTTTTTTTACTGACAAGCACAATTAACCCACTTTTTACAGTTCGATGCTCTTTGAGATCCCATTTTTTAGTAGCGTATACTTTGAATGCCTAGGTTTATGTTTACTATGAAACAATATAAGGAGTGTTTTACCTTGTATTCCTGCACCCCACTTCTGTAGTTGTATACTCTTTGTACTTTGAGAAACACCAAAAATTTGTATATAGAACTATTTTGTATTTGCGTACTTTCTGCGAAACCACTTTTGTAGCAATGTCTAATTTTTTTTTTTTTTTTTTTTTACTGACAAGCACAATTAACCCACTTTTTACAGTTCGATGCTCTTTGAGATCCCATTTTTTAGTAGCGTATACTTTGAATGCCTAGGTTTATGTTTACTATGAAACAATATATGGAGTGTTTTACCTTGTATTCCTGCACCCCACTTCTGTAGTTGTATACTCTTTGTACTTTGAGAAACACCAAAAATTTGTATATAGAACTATTTTGTATTTGCGTACTTTCTGCGAAACCACTTTTGTAGCAATGTCTATTTTTTTTTTTTTTTACTGACAAGCACAATTAACCCACTTTTTACAGTTCGATGCTCTTTGAGATCCCATTTTTTAGTAGCGTATACTTTGAATGCCTAGGTTTATGTTTACTATGAAACAATATATGGAGTGTTTTACCTTGTATTCCTGCACCCCACTTCTGTAGTTGTATACTCTTTGTACTTTGAGAAACACCAAAAATTTGTATATAGAACTATTTTGTATTTGCGTACTTTCTGCGAAACCACTTTTGTAGCAATGTCTATTTTTTTTTTTTTTTTACTGACAAGCACAATTAACCCACTTTTTACAGTTCGATGCTCTTTGAGATCCCATTTTTTAGTAGCGTATACTTTGAATGCCTAGGTTTATGTTTACTATGAAACAATATATGGAGTGTTTTACCTTGTATTCCTGCACCCCACTTCTGTAGTTGTATACTCTTCGTACTTTGAGAAGCACCAAAACTTTATATTTTGAACCCTTACTCTACTCGTTTACTTTTTAGGAATCTACTTTTATAGTTGTGTAGTCTTTGAATACTTTGATAACAACTAGAAGCACTTGATTAAAACCAACTTTTGCAGTTCTATATTCTTTAGAAGTTCGTCTTTGTAGTTGTATACTCTTTGGAAGTTCACTTTTGCAGTAGTATATTCTTTGGCAGCCTACTTTTGCTACTGTGTACTCTTTGAGAACAACTTTTGTAGTGGTTTTCTTCGGGAATTCACTTCAGGAGCCTCTTATTTAGTTGTATAGTCTTTCGGAGCACAATTTTGTAGTTAAAAAATAGTCCTACTTTAAGAGGTACCAAAACGCTCGGAATACATTTTTATATAAGAGAACTTTTATCTATTGTAACGTATGTAATATTATAATTGTGTATACTTTTACACAAAAGCCCATCACTCATAAATTACTTCAGCATTAAAACAAATGTTCCTTTAATAAAGACGAAATTTCAATTACATTGTGAGTTCCTAAACATTATTGCCTAACATGGAAAAAAATCCATTTCTTTTTCTCGTTAGAAAAAGGATCTTTCATTTATGGTTTATTAAATGCAAATTCTTCTCAGAAGACAAACTTCCGAATGAATTCTTCGCGAAGAATTACGACTTGCGTATCAAAACCGAACTTTATTGCACGGCACACAGGCCGAGTGGTTTCGGGACAAAATTTATACGTTTCGGACGGGATCGTCCCTTAATCCTACTCTCCCCGGACTGCCGGACAAATTTTTCATCCCAGGGATCCAGTGAGAAATCCCTCCGCGTGTTCCGCTTTTTATTAATATTGCTGGAGGGAAAGAAATCATAAGCTCGTGGTTACATCTTGGCTCCCGTTTTATGAGGGATTTATGATAGGACTGGGTTACCAAATGTGGCGAGTTTTTGCCGCTAAAATTTATTCGCTCGCAGAAAACCTTAAAAAAAAGAATGTAACTATACTATCAAAATTTTATTGGGATTTTTGGAATAAAAGATTAACAAATGGGGCAAGTTTTTGCCGCTGAAATTCCTTCGCTCGCAGAAAACCGTAAAAAAAAAGTGTAACTATACTATCAAAATTTTATTATAATTTTTGGAATAAAAGCTTAACAAATGTGGCAAGTTTTTGCCGCTGAAATTTATTCGCTCGCAGAAAACCTTAAAAAAAAAGAATGTAACTATACTATCAAAATTTTATTGGGATTTTTGGAATAAAAGATTAACAAATGTGGCAAGTTTTTGCCGCTGAAATTTCTTTGCTCGCAGAAAACCTTAAAAAAAAGAATGTAACTATACTATCAAAATTTTATTGGGATTTTTGGAATAAAAGATTAACAAAAGTGGCAAGCTTTTGCCGCTGAAATTTATTCGCTCGCAGGAAACCTTAAAAAAAAAAGAATGTAACTATACTATCAAAATTTTATTGGGATTTTTGGAATAAAAGATTAACAAATGTGGAAAGTTTTTGCCGCTGAAATTTATTCGCTCGCAGAAAACCTTAAAAAAAGAATAACTGTACTATCAAAATTTTATTGGCATTTTTGGAATAAAAGATTAATAAAGATCTATATCAGCATTTCTTAAATTTGTGTTCCGCGGAGATCCCGCAAGGGTTCCATTACATTTGCAAGCTTTTCCTTTGTAACATTCAAAAAGATCATTGAAAAGCAATAAAATTTCGCAGAGGCGTTATGCTTCTTGTTGCAAATTATTCATTTTCTAATATGTTTTCATTACTATACTATTGAAGAATACGTGGGTTCCGCGATAGAAGTCTATCTTATAAAAGAGGTTTCTAAAAAAGGGTTTCGAACCTTAACAAGTCTAAAGCTATCTTTTATATCTATCCAAAGTGTATGGAAGAAAGTAAAGTCAAAAACGATAAGTGGCCTTCGCGGTCAATCTAAATCAGTGAAGCAGTCCTTAATGTTACAATAAATATGTTATGTAAGCATTTGGGAAAATTCTCTCAGCACATTCTTACTTTTCAATTTTTTCCTTGGTACTTAACGTAATTTAAATGCTCAGATTAAACTTTTTTTTATAATTCCTTCAAACAAATATTAAAAAAAATTCTTCGGGGTCATTCATAAATGATGTCAGGCTTCGAGGGGGAAGGGGGCTCAAAAAAGTGTGACTATTTGCGACAAAGGGAGGGGAGGGGGTAACAAGAAATGCGACACCGTTCATTTCGATTTCTATAAGAACATTTAAAATCAGCAAATTAAACTCATTTCATGCTAATGTAATAAAACGTGACATGTGACAAAGGGGGGTAAGGGATTTGTTGAAGTGGGGCACTTAGTGACAAAGGGGGGAGGGGGTCAAATCTATTGAAAAAAAAGTGACTTCATTTACGTTCCCGTCTTCCGTTTTCTGAAATCGCGGTCTCAAAACCTCCAG
Organism: Octonoba sinensis; assembly: GCA_038502835.1. Classification (NCBI taxonomy): domain Eukaryota; kingdom Metazoa; phylum Arthropoda; class Arachnida; order Araneae; family Uloboridae; genus Octonoba; species Octonoba sinensis. The sequence continues at coordinate 19,503,313 of CM076601.1, read as the reverse complement.
CGCGTCAATCTTATTATTACCAGGACTATTTCTTGTTCCAATTCCGCATGCAGATAGGAGAGCATTGTTTCTTTTCCATTCCGGCGCTGAGCAGCCCCTAAATGGTCCAATCAGGTTTCGACACAAGAGTCTCGTTATCGGCATTCTGGTCCAGAACGTGACCCGCCTCGGGGACAACATCTCCCGCCGGAGATTACAGATTGGTTTCTAACTTGCCCCGGATTTCTGTGTTTCTTTGCTCCTCCGCATCCTTCCATCACTCTGCTTATCAATTCTCGATATTTTTTACAGGCATCCGTTTTGTTTTGTTTACTGAAAACCAGTTCTCCTTAAGCCACAATGCACATCACAAATTTTTACAGATGTTTAATGGTGACTTTTCTCTCTCTCTCTCTCTCTCTCTCTCTCTTGCCTAATTGGATACCAAACAAATATATCCTGTTCAACTACATCATAAGTAGGGTTCCAAGTTTATCGCATCGCGAATTCCCTTGTGAATTCCCGCGATGATTTGCGCGATTTTTAAAACTTTTCCTAAAACACTTAATTTTTCATTTATTTATTTATTTTTTTCAATTGTTGAACCGCAAAACGTTCGATATTTTTCAACAATTTTAGAAAATAGATATAATATCTATGAGCAACCAAAGTTTAAAAAGGGTCTCAACTTGTGCCAAGAAAAAAATTGATGTTATTATTGGTTATTATCACATGGTTTTATTTAACTTGACTTGTCACGGAATTTTGTTCATCGGTTTTCGACCACAATTACTGCATCAATTTTATCTTCAAACTTTGCACACAAGCTTATCTTCGATGACAATACAATAATCCATCCATTTTATAATTTATTATAGCAGTAATTAGGAAAAAAAATCAATAATATTGACTCTGAGGAAATGATCAGAATTATCATTTGTCATTTGGCAACAACAGTTTTGTTTGGATAATGCAATGATGATTTGAATTTAAATAAAACCGTGCAACTTAAAACATTTTTGGCGATTTAATATTTATTCATTGAAAGCAGTAACAATACACTAGATTTCGCCAACCAGCCTCAAACATTTTTAAAACATGCAGAGTTTTTTATCCTAGTCAATACAAATATTTGAATAATTTTACCTAAGTGGATAATTCTTCCATTTCCAACAATATCCCTACGTTTGAGGATAAAGAATATCTTTCATTGCAGATATTTTATTATGTTTGTATCCTCGCGAACATTTCGCGAAGTCTGCCGCTAATGTCCCACGAATTTCGTGCTTTTTTCCGAGACAAACTTTCAACCCTAACCATAGGTTCCCAAATTTTTTCGTCCCGGAGACATCCTCGTCAATTTTTTCTGTGTTTCGTAGACTGCCCCAGGGGAAAGTCTAGTCCCGGGGAACACCGTGAAAGAAGTTAATTAGCGCAATATTTATATTTGGAAGTTCCAAAACTGAGAATAAGTTTTCCCCACATGCAGTACTACAGCAGTCGAGAGAGAGAAAAAAAATGTCGCTAGAAGACTGAAATTTTATCTTTTTCTTCTTCATAACATGCAAAATTGTTCTTTTATGTCAACATTTCCTAGAGAGGTGTCTTCGGGTTACGGCCTTGCTATTGATAAAAAATATGCAAGTTTTTACTAGCTACAAGCACGCACAGAATGGGTACTTACTTACACAATATCATAGCTGCCAACCCTTCCTCATTTTGCAGAAGCTTTCCTCGTTTAGTCTCTATTTTCCTCTTTTCTGCGCTAGTGCTCAGGTCGTCCTCCTTTTTGCTAAGGTTAATAAAGTGTGACATGCAACTCTTTAGATGCATCCAGATTAGAATGCACAAACACTGGAATACCAAGTCTGAATTCAGCTTCTACCAATGAACTCAGAACCCGAACTATCGTCGAAGTAGTGTCTGGTTTACAGTTCAGCTATATTTCCCCCTCATGGTGACATGACGATATTTGCACAAGAAATAAGAAAGAAATTCATTTTTTTACAAGTATTTACTTTTTAAATTTGCAGCATTTTGTTTCATTATGGATTCTTAAAGGTGTTGAACTGTCTTATTAATAATCATAGCAAAAGATGTTTTTATAATATAATAGACCAAATCCCTCATTTTATAAACATGTGTTTTGTTGAAAATGTCAACATAAAATAATTGTAAATCTTCAGTACTGATAATAAAACATATTTTAGTTACTTTAATCATGCATGGTATCATTTGGCATTGCATAAAATCTTCTGCATTTTACGTAGTTTCTTCTGCAATTTTTTAGATTGTCTTCTGCATTTTTCAAAATAGAGGTTAGCAGGTATGCAATATGCTTATTTATTGTATACTAGCTAATGTATACTAGCGGATTGCATTAATAAGTATCGTGTAGGTATATAGGCAAATCTATTGGGTTGAAGGGAAAGTTCTGTCGTATTTTAAATAAGCAGGTGATTTTTCTTGTAAATAAAAAAAAATCTGGCTAGTGAGTCACTCGGATTTTTTTTTAGCTGCTGTATAATATAAAATGAGTCCTTTTTTACCATTCATTATTTATTTGTGATGTTTAAAGTGAAAAACATGTCAGTAGATAAAGTGCATTTACGACACTGCATTTTGTATGCATTCCAAAAAGGAAGCAACGCATCGGTTGCATGTAAAAATTTATGTGCGTTATTTGGGAAAGATACTGTAAATGTTCGTACTTGTCAAAGATGGTTTAGCAAATTTCGCTCCGGTGATCTGAGCCTACAAGAAAGTGATCGATCTGGACGACCATCCAAGATCGATAATGATGTTTTGCGATCCATGTTGGAAAATAATCCACTTTCAACAAGTCGAGAAATTGCAGAAGAGTTTGGCATTCAGCATACAGCTGTTGGATATCACATTAAATCTCTTGGGTTTGTGTTAAAGCAAAGTGTTTGGATTCCACATGAATTGTATTTTCTTCAAAATATGACAGAACTTTCCCTCCAACCCAATAGTTTCAGGTGCAGTATGGCTAAAATTTGGGGAATAATAAGCAACTAAACTGAGAACCAATCTCATAGACCCCAAGTTACATACTATGCAACACCAATTTTTTCTTATCGTTAGCATCGACCCCTTGTCGATCGAAATAGACCAATGGGAGCCCACTTTGGGAACCACTGAAAAAAAAAAAAGAGATAAAAAAATTGAGGAGATAACATGAGGCAACGATTCTGAGAAAAACGCGTTCAAAGTTTGGATCTTATGGGAAATTTGATGTTATTTTTTTTTTCTAAATCACGCTAAAGTGGAGCACCTGTTAGAGCTATTACTGACATTTATTGTCACAATATAGAATGGTGCGTTCCCTATCACTTGCACCAGTCATCTCTAAATTTTCAATTTGTCAATTACATCCCTTTGCTTCTACCTCCCTCGCATGTAGCTTGCTTCAGAAAATGAAAATAAAACTTTACTTTTGGTTCTTAAGTTCCTGATAAAACTTGCAGTGTACTTGCAACACCCTCTCCTTTTTGCGCTCTTTTATATCCAAAAGGTATAGAAGGGAGTGGTGCAGTTGAACATTTTTATTGTTGCGCATGATTGATGTACCTGAAAACATAAATCAGAAAATGAAACAAAATTTGGTATACAGCTGATTCCCGAGATGAAATATTACTGTTTGAATTTTATCACAGTCACCGCCAAACTTTTTTTATTATCAAGATAATGACTTAATTATAAAAGACAATTAAATTTTATACGAACAACTGTCATCCTGAAATAAAATGCAAACCTTTATGCTACAAAGTAAAACAAAAATCAAGGTAAAATTAAGCACAAAATTTGCAAAACTTGCGGACACGCGTTTCTAGGATATAAGGAACCCCTTTTACAATGCAAAAGAGTGAGCTTTTTGATGAAAAACATCCAACTGAGGCCATAAGTCACTTGACGCCTGAAGCCGCTTGATTGACTTCAGTTGGATGCTTATCATCTAGAATACCATTCTTTTGCATTGAAAAAGAGGTTCCTTGCAACCTCGAAACACGTGTCTGCGATTTGCTCAAATTTTGCGCTTAATTGTTCCTTGATTTTGATTTTTAACCGTCATCCTCTCTTCACTAAGAAGCATAATAGGCCTTGAATGACGCAAATATATTTGAAATACACTTCAATAAATTTAACATTTAAAACATAATTTTGTGTGTATCGAAAAAATTGTCGCGGTATTGTCATTAATTTTTGTCTTGCTGAGATCTACGTGCCGATTTTTCAAACTTGATATTTATCTTTTTAACGAAACTACATAATGTAGTCTGTAAAAAATTCTAGTTCAAACTTTCACCAAAAAAATGAAAAAATGGTGAAATTTAGCTGCAAACAAAAATTTGGTACCAAGTTAAACCATTACTATGGTGTAGTTTCACCATGAATGTGTAACTACACTGTAAAAAATTCTAGTTCAGCCTTTCACCAAAAATATATAAAAAAAATGGTGAAATTTAGCTGTAACCAACATTTGGTACCAAGTTGAACCATTATAATGGTGTAGTTTCACCATGAATGTGTAACTACACTGTAAAAAATTCTAGTTCAACCTTTCACCAAAACATGGAACCTTTCACCAAAATAATGGTGAAATTTAGTTGCTACCAACATTTGCGGGAAAAGTTGAACCATTATAATGGTTCCTTATTTCCCGTTTATGGTGAAACTAGGTGAAACTTCACTCATTATAATGGTTCAAATTTTATCCCAAATGTTGGTTGCAGCTAAATTTCACCATTATTTTGGTGAAAGGTTCCATGTTTTGGTGAAAGGTTGAGCTAAAATTTTTCAGTGTACGAGCGATTATAATGATTCAACTTGAGTACCAAATGTTGGTGGCAACTAAACTTCATAATTGTTTTCATTTTTCGGGGAAACATTGAACTAGAATTTTTTAAAGTGTAGTTTTTTCTCTAAGGAAGTTATTTTTTGTTCTTTTTCTTGTTTTTCAAACGTTTTGATGTTATTTTTCGTGACGGACATTGGATCTATACCTCTGGCATTTTGGAAAACGTAAGTGATAGTTTATTTTATAGCGTAACCACTTGTATATTAAGCCTATATGAGTTATGTAACCATAAAAATGATCGCACAATGTGTACGGAAAAGGTATTTTGTTTTCATGTAAGCACGAGTCATTCGATTTCAAAAATTTACAACCCGAAGATAACATACGGATCCCCATTTATTTACTTAGATGCAACGTATTTTGCTACAAAACATATTTCAGACATGAAATTTTCAGTTTGCACTCGCGAATACGTAATTTTCAGCCAAATGTTTGTTTTCAAAAGATCGTGTGGCTCTGTTATCGTTTTCCGAAAGTTTTTATTGATGGATGGCAACAACAGGTGCTCGAGATGACATCAAACCAAACGGTCAGGGATGCAAAACTGCCCATTCCGAGTACTGCTAACGTCAGTAGTTGAGGGTAAGCGCGTGACCAGAATTCCGTACGGCTTCTTTTGTGACGGGTTATTATGATATTTCAAAATTTTTAGGAATCAAAGCTGCAGTAAGTTTTGTGGGCGTTTACGTGGGTTCAATATCTTGAAGACAGTAAAGCATGATTCAAATTAAGACTCTTCTTAAAATAATGCTAGAGACGGGCAATATTTTATTATCGGAATAATATATTTTTTTTTTTTTTTTTTTTTTTTTTAAATTGATAGAATGAATAAGAAAGCGATAAGCCAATTCAGAACAAAACGAACCTTTTGTTTACTACACAAACATCGGTTTTTACGTGCATTTTCTTTTCTTTTTTTTTCAGTTTTTTATTATTTTACATGGCTTCTATCATTACGAAATATCGGTTGAAAAAGTTTCAAATGAAAACTGCCTCTTCTAAATTAATCAAATACTAGAGTTCGCCCAATAGTCAAAATTCGACAGTAATAATTAAATTTAGCATTGAAAACCTTAAGCAAAACAAACCTTTATACAAACAAACTTAAGCGTTGCCACTCCAAATAATCGGAAATTAAAAATTGAGCTAGGAATGGAAATAGCTTTTAAGAAATAGAAATAAATGTGTTAAAGTTCGTAAGAGACGATAATAAATGCAAATATTATCATACTTTTCTATGCTAATCACAAATTTTTAAATATCGTTTTACAGTCGGAAATTAAAAATTGAGCTAGGAATGGAAATAGCTTTTAAGAAATAGAAATAAATGTGTTAAAGTTCGTAAGATACGATAATAAATGCAAATATTATCATACTTTTCTATGCTAATCACAAATTTTTAAATATCGCTTTACAGTCGGAAAGTAAAAATTGAGCTAGGAATGGAAATAGCGTTTAAGAAATAGAAATAAATGTGTTAAAGTTCGTAAGAGACGATAATAAATACAAATATTATCATACTTTTCTATGCTAATCACAAATTTTTAAATATCGTTTTACAGTCGAAATTAAAAATTGAGCTAGGAATGGAAATAGCGTTTAAGAAATAGAAATAAATGTGTTTAAGTTCGTAAGATACGATAATAAATACAAATATTATCATACTTTTCTATGCTAATCACAAATTTTTAAATATCGTTTTACAGTCGGAAATTAAAAATTGAGCTAGGAATGGAAATAGCGTTTAAGAAATAGAAATAAATGTGTTTAAGTTCGTAAGATACGATAATAAATACAAATATTATCATACTTTTCTATGCTAATCACAAATTTTTAAATATCGTTTTACAGTCGGAAATTAAAAATTGAGCTAGGAATGGAAATAGCTTTTAAGAAATAGAAATAAATGTGTTAAAGTTCGTAAGATACGATAATAAATGCAAATATTATCATACTTTTCTATGCTAATCACAAATTTTTAAATATCGCTTTACAGTCGGAAAGTAAAAATTGAGCTAGGAATGGAAATAGCGTTTAAGAAATAGAAATAAATGTGTTAAAGTTCGTAAGAGACGATAATAAATACAAATATTATCATACTTTTCTATGCTAATCACAAATTTTTAAATATCGTTTTACAGTCGGAAATTAAAAATTGAGCTAGGAATGGAAATAGCGTTTAAGAAATAGAAATAAATGTGTTTAAGTTCGTAAGATACGATAATAAATACAAATATTATCATACTTTTCTATGCTAATCACAAATTTTTAAATATCGTTTTACAGTCGGAAATTAAAAATTGAGCTAGGAATGGAAATAGCGTTTAAGAAATAGAAATAAATGTGTTTAAGTTCGTAAGATACGATAATAAATACAAATATTATCATACTTTTCTATGCTAATCACAAATTTTTAAATATCGTTTTACAGTCGGAAATTAAAAATTGAGCTAGGAATGGAAATAGCGTTTAAGAAATAGAAATAAATGTGTTTAAGTTCGTAAGATACGATAATAAATACAAATATTATCATACTTTTCTATGCTAATCACAAATTTTTACATATCGTTTTACAGGTTTTTTGCATGATGTCAGTATCGTATCGTACCGCAAAAATTTAATCGAAGCTCTTATTTTGTTCTGGGGGAATCTTGAGATGATATTCTTTCTAGTATATTTTATAAATTCTCAATAAAATTTAAATCTGTCGAGTTTCCTGGCCATAGAAAAACATTTAATACTGTTGTATTTCTGAAATTTCTGATACTTTTGTCCAGTAATGTATATTCTCGGAAGAAATCAAAGAATAATTGAATTTAGAATATGCAATTGTAGCTAATTAAAGCAATTAAAAATATCATTTAATATTATATATAGATATATATAATATACATATATTTAAAACTAAGGTTTCTGAAACTTGCGAACACTTTTCTCCAGTAGCGTATATTCTCGGAATAAATCAAAGAATAATTGAATTTAGAACATGCAATTTGAGCTAATTGAAGAAAATAAAAATATTATTTCTGAAACTTGCGATACTTTTGTCCAGTAGCGTATATTCTCGGAATAAATCAAAGAATAATTGAATTTAGAACATGCAATTGGAGCTAATTGAAGAAAATAAAAATATTATTTCTGAAACTTGCGATACTTTTGTCCAGTAGCGTATATTCTCGGGATAAATCAAAGAATAATTGAATTTAGAACATGCAGTTGGAGCTAATTGAAAAAAAATAAAAGTATTATTTCTGAAACTTGCGATACTTTTGTCCAGTAGCGTATATTCTCGGGATAAATCAAAGAATAATTGAATTTAGAACATGCAGTTGGAGCTAATTGAAAAAAAATAAAAATATTATTTCTGAAACTTGCGATACTTTTGTCCAGTAGCGTATATTCTCGGGATAAATCAAAGAATAATTGAATTTAGAACATGCAGTTGGAGCTAATTGAAAAAAAATAAAAATATTATTTCTGAAACTTGCGATACTTTTGTCCAGTAGCGTATATTCTCGGGATAAATCAAAGAATAATTGAATTTAGAACATGCAGTTGGAGCTAATTGAAAAAAAATAAAAATATTATTTCTGAAACTTGCGATACTTTTGTCCAGTAGCGTATATTCTCGGGATAAATCAAAGAATAATTGAATTTAGAACATGCAGTTGGAGCTAATTGAAAAAAAATAAAAATATTATTTCTGAAACTTGCGATACTTTTGTCCAGTAGCGTATATTCTCGGGATAAATCAAAGATTAATTGAATTTAGAATATGCTATGCAACTGGAGCTAATTAAGGAAAATAAAAATATTATTTACAACTCTAATAATAATAAAAATATTATAGACAACTCTGAGCGCCCATGAGATGATGAGGAATTCGGCCCCGCGGCTTCTCCTCTGAGCTCACCTGAACCCAAAAAGCGAAAACGCCAAGACAAAGAACAAAAAGAAACAGAAAAGTATCGTCAATGATGAGTGTGAAAGCTTCTTCGTGTACCTTTCCGTTCCTCTTTTCGTTAAAATTCGTCTTCCGGGCCGACACCCTCGCCAGAACTCAAACAAAAAGGGAACATTCCCTCTTTAAAAATGCATGATGCACCACCTCCCCATTAAGGGATGTCCAAACACCCCAGGAGAAGAAATCCGGATTTTCCATTTCTAACGCCCGTTTTACATTTATAACGTTTTAAACAAACTTTCCGCTTTCTTTGCCGCCTCCTGGCGGCAGAATCGATAGCTTCATTTGGGAGCCTCGCTGCGGGATTAAACAACTCTCTCTCTCTCTTACTTTTTTGCCCGGGTGCAGTCTAACCCTCAAATGAACGAGCCAACTCGGATTTCTGAAATAGAAGTTGGAAAGTGTCTCGGGAAGGGAGGTCACACCCGCAGACGGAATAATCTAACGAAGTACTCGAAAAGGATTTTTCATTTTTGTGGGATTTCGTATAAAAAGAATAAAATAAGAAACCTAGAAATCAATATCTTTATAAACCTGACGGGCTTTTCAAGAAAACGTTTTAGAAATTTTGGAGAAATTTAAAATTGACAAAATATAGTACCCCAAAATGTTAAGGTTACAGGATTTGGGAATTCCTGTTCCGTAATTCTCCAAAATTTCCAAAAATTTTAGGAAAGCTTCGGAAATTGTACACTCTGAAAAGAATCGGTTTTCCGAAAACATTTTGATGTTCAAATTTTTTTTCTTTACTGAGAATCGTTCATAGGTTACTTACTAATTATGTGAACGTTTACTGTAATAAATTTTCAATGTTTCAATTCTTTTTTTTTTTCTTGCGTCATTTATGAAGAAATTATATTGATATTGAAGACAATGTACTGCTAAAACTCGAGAGTGAATGTTAAAAGTGCATTTATTTAGAATGGAATAGATTTTAAATAATCTAAAAATTATACACAGCTTAAGTTTCTTTACTGTGTTCAAAAAGAATAAAAGTTTATTGTCATTTTCTGATGCATTAGTAACATTAAACTAAAATTTAATTTCAACAAATTAACCGGAAAAGTTCGTGGTCATGTCATATTTTTTTTCCTCTTCTTAAAGATATGTAGTGTATAAGACTTCAATGCCCTGTTTGCATATCTTCAAAAGTGAGTAAACTTTCTCAGCTGTTCCCGGCAATGAAGGCAATTCAAGCAACGTCATTGGTCACGTGGCACCGATGAAAGCAATGTAAACACGCTTTACATCGAGTTCGAGAAATCTAATTAGAAACTAGGCCTAAATAAAGTTCTTCTATATTACACTAAATTAGTATTAAATACAACACTGTAACTATTGTAATAATTAATACATTTCTTTTATAATAATTAAATTAAATGTAAATACTGGCTTATAATCAGAAAAAGCTGTGAAAACAGTCTAATTAATTTTAAGATAACAAATTTTGCCTAGTTACTCCACGTAGAACTCAATTAAAAATCTTAGTAAACAAAGAGCGGATATCACGTGACAACGATGATCGATCATGAGTCCGTCTAGTGGTGAATTGCCTCCATTGGCATTTTTTCAAAAATCTCGTAAGAGAATTCGTATAACCAATAGAATTCACATTATTGGTATTTATGTTCCAAAGTGATTCCAAACTTTCAAATAGCAAAATCGAACACTAAATGCAAAAGAAAAAAAAAGTATTTAATTTTATTTGTTTATTTTTTGGTAACAGAAAAAAGTTGAGTACAAAACAGATTTTTACATTCTATTAATAGTATATGCTGAACTACGGAATTATTTTACACTATCAGCAGCTGTTAGATCTATCCGCTCGAAGTATGCAACAATCGATCTTTAATCTGCGCATAGAATTATATATTCTTGTAATTTTAACGCGTTTTTTAAACTTACAAACTAATTAAAATTGTTTTGCTCTCGCCGAACATCGCAACACAACATGAAAGGACCAATAAAAAAAAAAGAAATACAATAAAAAAGGAGCTTTTTGATTTATATTTGTTATCTTAAAAATGTATAAATGCTTATAATGTATATACTAAATGCACATTACAAATATATATATATGTATTGGAAATGAATTAACTGACACCTTGAGATTAGCATTATTTTGCTTTTACATTCATTTAATAGATTGCACATTCTCTTTCATATTGTTCTTGACATTTATTACTCTTCAAATTATAAATAGTAAAAAATGTATTGAATATTGTACAAATATTCTAGATTGTAGATGTTAGGAATAGTATGAAAGTACGAGGGGGCCGTGGTAGCCTAGTGGTTAGCACGTCGGACTTCCACCTGGAAGGTCGCGCGTTCGATACCCACTGAAGACCAATATGTATACTTGGGGATATGTGCATGTACAATCCGTAGACCCCACTACCTCTCCCCGTGCGTAAGCAATCCTAAGGCCTCGGCTAACAGGTAGGGGTCTGGTGGAGAAAAGTATGAAAGTACGATGAATCAGGACTTCTAAAAAGACTTCAAATTCACGTCAAAAGCAGGAGAAAAAAATAACTTTTCCCAAAATTTTAATAAAACTCATCAAAAGCTGATAAATTATTTTTAAAAAGTTAGAAAATCGGTTGACAATCAGAGGAGAAATAGTACTTAACTGTTTCGTCTTTGTCTATTTATTTACGTATAGATTTTCCTGATTTCGATTCCAAAAAGGCGCAAAGTGTATCAATTAAATTCTTCTAATTAGAACTTTTAGAATAGAGACCTAAATCCCGCAAAAAAGATGCTTAGTTCAAATCTAATCAACTTTAAATTCTGAATTTTTCCTTGTGGCGGATGAAAACATTAATTCCCGAAGTCTTCTCGCGTTAGCGGGAGTAAAGCTTCGTTAATTCCTACAGTTTGTGTGAGGGAGAAGATTTCCTGCCTGTATCCGAGATGAAACGGAAGCTTCCTCTCACCAAATCCGGATGTCCGACCACAGGACGAAGTACCGGAAGCTCCATCTTTGTGGCTCAATGCTGAAAGAATCGATAATATAGAAGGTGTCTGCAGTACCTACGTAATGATACGTACACACGTACTCACACACATGTACGCATGTCAGTAAATATACCCAGACACACACATATTTATATATATATATATCAGATATCATGATGCCGTTATTACAGGTGACAACTTTTACGGTTAAATAATTATTAGGTTTACAAGATGCTCATTAAACATAAAGGTTCTCAAAGTGCGAAAAGCTGATGATGAGAGACAAACTGTGTCTCTAGTACCAAAAGCCTGTCAGTCTAACTAAATCTCATGTGTTTTTTTTTTTTTTTTTGACCTTCATTTAATTTCAGTAAAATATTTCAAAAGTGTTTAAAAGTGAGTTCTTGTCGTGCGAAAACACTTGTTTTGTATATAGGGTAGACGGGGATAGTTGGTTCGCTTTCTGTTCTATGATTTAAAGTATAATTATAATAAACAAGAATTAGACATTTAGGAGACTTTTTAAGGTCAGTATACCTACCGGAAGAATTTTGCATTGCAAAATTTGAAAATATTAATTAGAAGTATTAAGTAGCGAATATTTAACAGGGGTCGCGCCAGAAGAACGCAGGTTTATTTTCGGACCCTTCAAAAAATTCCAATTAATAAAAACGGACCCTTCACAGAATTACAATCAATCAAAACGGACCCGTCACAAAATACCGCGCTACCAAATCATAAGTTTCACATAATTATTTGTTAAATATGCGGCAATAATAATAATGAAAATTTTTATTACAGTAAGTTTAAATTTTGAATTTTCACAAAATGATTTGATTTTTCAGAAAAATCTTTTTAAAATGCACAATTAACGGACCCTGTTAATTATGCTGGACCACCCCTGTTGACACCTAGTCGTTGAATCGACTTGCCCTGATTGCAGCGTAAATTGGCTCGAGTCACTTGCTCAATGTTCTGACATTATAGAAGTTGGAAATGTTTTTACAAAACCGCATTAATTTTTTTTTTTTAATTTCCCACAAAAGAAAACATAAGATAGCTTAAAATATGCATTACATATTATAATATTACAAAACTAAATGAGTGAAAAAAACAAAGAGGCAGAAAGTTGCAAGAATTAATCTATTTTAAGTTAGAATTTAAACTAAATAATTTAAACTCTCAATACCATTTTCACCAATACAAACATATTTTATTGTTTCCTCGGCAGTACATGAAACATCTTTTTTAACATTAGAATGCAATTTTTCCCTTTTTTAACATTAAAATGCAACTTTTTAAATTATTTTTTTTTTTTATATAAAATCAATTTATCAGCAAGAAAAGCGGCCAAGAACAAAAATAAGTACTAAAATACTCGTGCAGTAATTTTCTTCCTATTTAGAACTTTTCAGTGTGTCGACAGGGTGTCGTAGTGGTAAGATGCAGGTGTCGTACGCCCAAGGTCGCAGGTTCAAACCTGGCCCAAGTCGGTGTATTTTCAAGATGCAGAAAATCGTCTGCGTCCGTGTCGCATGATTGTGCGGCATGCTAAAGATCCCTTGAGTATCCGTTTGGCTTTGATACTCTCGGCTAAATTAAATACCTAGTGCAGCTCGCATCAAATGAGAGCTCGGATGCCGCCATCTAGGGGTAACTGAGCGTCCAAAGTCTCAGTGGCAATGGCATCCACAGACAGTGGTGCTACTTGATAAAATGGATGCCGATTACCAGGGTACGCACTAGGTCTGCCAAGGGTAGCACCATTAAAAAGAGAGAGAGACAGGACTTTTCACTATGTTCAATCTACCTTATAACATTAAATACATATATTTTGGTTCAAAGTTAAAAGAAAGTTACAAATCTTGTAAAAATAATGCTAATGATCTTGCAACATACATTGACCCGCTTCGTCAACTGTCCCGTAATGGTAACATCGAATCAGAAGTTAAATAAATATAAATACTCAGTTCAATTATCTCACAATATTCCTTTCGCTTTATTTCCTAATAAGTTAAAATGATAAGTACTCATGAAGATTAATTAACTCAAAAAACTATGCTGAGAAATCAAAAACCATTTTAATGGAACACAACACAAAACTAAAACAAAATACAAGTGTTGCCATTTTCACAACACAAACTATAAAGCACCAAAACAAAGATAATAATAAGGAAGAGTGTTAACACCAACTTCCCTCATGTCGGCAACAGCCACCATTAAATTATCTAGAACAGGGGTTCACAGCCTATGGGTCGCGACCCCAAATGGGACCGAGAGGCACTTCTCCATATAATTTCTAAAATATTTAAATAAAAGCAGTGTATTTTTCATTATATGGCAACAACCACATATTGTTTGAATTCTTCCATCATTCCTTGAGAGCAGTAACGCGTAACGAAAAAACGTTCGAGTCACCCCTCTGGTCGAGATTAACGCCAAAAACTAATCAGCACTACTGAGCCCCAGCTAGGGTCCAGGTGTGTACCAAATTGAGTTCCATTCGAAGCATTATATTTTCAGCCAGTGTGGATACAAAAAAAAGTAAAAATGGAATCTGTAAGCCCAACTCCACTTTAATGTTATTTATTTCACAGTGTCTTGGACGTCACAAAATAAACACATTTGCAGTGTGGTTGGATTCAGAAATAGCTTGGAGTCTAATGTATCATTTTCGGTCAAAATACTTGTGTGGAAGTGTGCATATACATGTGGGATCGCGGGTTGCTCGCTTGTTGAAGATGGGGACGCGGTGTGAGAAAGGTTGGGATCCACTGCGCTTTATCCTACTCTCCCACTATAAGGAGGCGCTGGTGACCAAGTGGTTAGAATGATTGGGTGATTAGACCCAACCAGAAGATTGAGTGCTCGATACCCGACCCGCTGAAGACCCACCATGTACACTTTCGGGAATACGTGCATGTAAACTCCGTGGACCCTTAAGTCCCGAGGCAGTTTCGAGGGAACAGGAGGGTGGAGATGTTCCCTTCCCTTCACTCTTAGGTCAAAAAAAGAAGTTGTCGTATTTGTGATGACGCCATCTGGTGTCATCCAAATACATAATGAGCTAAGTCGTACTTCCTCCGTTGTGGCGCTCATTCAAAAACGGAAGGCTCTCTCTTACGGCCTTAATTCCTCGTCGCTCTGCGAGGGGAGCTTGGATATCCAAGTGGCATTAGCAACAACAACAAGGAGTGCCAAAGACATTTAATTGAAAATAATGTACGGAAAGCTCAAAAGAGAAAAATGAAATAACATTTGTACAAATATAATTGCTGTAGTCGTTCTTTCCTTTACTCCTATGAAACATTTCCAAGAATTTCGCTCGGTGACAGCTCCGAATCTTCGCAGCGACATCCCCTTCCGAAACGTCCAACTTTTCTTTGTGAACTGCCCCGTCCGGCGTTTCCGGCGCAAAAAAAAAAAGTGTGCATCGGCCGGACTCCGGCGCCTGTCACATACGGTGGGGACAGCTTCACACTTCGGACGTCATTCAGAAGATCCGGCAATGAAGCAGAAAGTAATGCGAGATGATGTTTTATGGATCCCGCTTCTGAATAAGATATGTTCTTTCCTGACTGTTATCTTGGAAAAGCGGTTGTGCAATGAGAGCTGTTGAGCAATGTGAGCGGTTGAGCAATGAACAATGAACTGTGATAAAAGATTTCAGTTCGTTACTTCAATATTTTATCACGAAAGTATTTAAGAAAATGTAAAGTAGTACGACTTCAATTGTGCTCAAACATGCTAGCAATTTTTACTTTTTAGAGCTATGAGCCTCATAATGCTCGCAAAATTTTCAAAGAAGCAACAGTAAAAGTGCCTGTTAATCGAAGAAAAACATTTTAGACCCCTTCTCTCTCGCTCACGTGAAAATGACGGGCTGGAGTGTTTAAAATTTCAAAATAAAAACAATCAAAAATTAAAAATGAATGTATATATTGTTCATAAACATATTTTTATATAATTTTCAGGGATAAAAAAATAGGCACTTTTATGGCCGTTTTCTTGAAAATTACCCGACCGTTAGGGGTTAACCGACTTCTAAACGGAGGACCGTTATCATTTTCTATCCGCATGTATGTTTTTTTATTATTACACGGTTTTATTTAACTTCACTTGTCACGGAAGATTGTTACGCTGTTTTCGACCACTATTATTGCATAAATTATGTTCAAACTTTGCACACAGGCCTATCTTCGGATGACAATACAATATTTCATCCATTTTAGAATTTATTATAACGTTAATTAGAAAAAAAATTACTAATTTTGGCTCTGAGGAAATGATCAGAACTGTTATTTGACGAATGGCAACGATATCTTTGTTTGGATAATACAACGATGTTTTGAATTTTAAAATACTCAAATCATGGCGAACCAAGAAGTTCCGTCTGGAACTATACGAGCCTACTTTCCCGTATACACCAAATTCAAATTAATAATCTAGCTATCTCTTTCTCCCTCTTTCTCCTTTAGCTTTAGTTCTTATTTTTTTCAAATATACCTTTTTCAACGGATAATACATATTCATTCACGCATTCATTCTTTCCTTTATTCAGCCATTCATTTATTCATTCACTCGTTTACTCATTCACGTGTTTATTCATTCATGTACTCATTCATGTATTTATTCCCTCATTTATTCATTCTTATCCTCATTCGTTTGTTCATTGATTCATTCTTTCACTCATTCATTTATTCATTGAGAAATATCGTTAAAAATTCCGATAAAAAAATTTCATAGGAAAATAGGCTCGTTAGTTCTGGAAGAACATTCTATTTGTACATGTTCTACGTTATAAGAGCTTTCCGATAAAGTTTGTTCCAAGCAAATCGGTCCTTAGATCAGGATTTAGATAGGATTGAAATTTCCCCAAAAGCGCTATGTTAATTTTTTGAACTGTTCAAATTGATAGTTCACGCCAAGCGCTTCTTCCAGTAAGCTTGTTCATTGGAACATGGATCTTGCACCCAGAGCTTACATCATTTGCTTCATTTTCGCCCATAGGCGCTAATGTTAATTTTTTTGAACTGTTCAAAATTATGTCCTCGCCGAGATCTTTCGAATGCAAAAAATTTTTTGAATCGGACTATTCGTTCAAAAGTTATTAGGGGGAGACAGACCGACAGACACACATTTTCCCCATCTCAAAACCCTACTTTCAAATTTTTTATTTTTCAATCTTTACTTAATTCTTCACTTTTTTTTTTTTTTACTTTTCTTCATTTCTGACGATATTTTTACGATACATTAAGCCTTCTTTCATGCTTTATTATTATTTTTTTTTACTTTTACGGGGAAGTAGGCTAAAAAACAAACTGCGATGCAGCGGAAGAGACGCCTGGATAAATAATACCGTGTAACTTGACTTTTTTTTTCTGGTATTATTTTTTTTTTTTAGCTTGTCCATCGATAACTTCTCACTGGACGAACTGATTTTGATGATTCATTTTGTAATCGATCGAGGGTGGTCGCCCGTAGATACCGTTTCTTCGTTTGAACATATTCTAAAAATATTAAAAAGTTATGGGCGAAAGTATAGTCATTGTTTTTGTTTTTTATCCATAACTTTTGCCCAAACGAACCGATTTAAAGGGGTATTCCAGTGTAGAGGCATGAATTTCGCACGGTTTTTGAAATGCCGTATAAAGGAAACAAAAATATTTTTATTATCCATTTTTTTATTATTATTTGTTCATTGATGTTTTATAATTACATACAAAAATTAACAAAAAAAGTTAAAATTGACAAAGTTATGAGCAGTCAAAGTGGGGGCTCCAAAAAAAAAAAAAAAAGCGTCCTGTCGTGCAATATTGCAACCCTCCTGGTGCTCTGAAAAATAAAAAACGGACGGATTCTGAATTATTATAGATGCCGCTATCGTATGAACCTTGGACAAGTTTTTTTAAAAAAAATTTATAAAATGGCGGCTGTTTGAACAAGAATTTTCTTTTTTGCACCTTTTTTAACAATTACGAATTTTTTAAAGACACTAAATGAGAAGTTACGGTTTTTAGCAAGATTCACACGATAAAGGGACGTATAAAGAATATCCTCTGCAAATTTGAAGTAAATCGGGCCATTAGAAATGGAGATATCCTTACCGCCAGCTAGAAAAAGTAGTTTCGAGAAACACGCGTTCAAAGTTTTGAGACACGTTTTCGGCAGTTCTACTTATAGAATGGTACAGAATACTTACATATTTTTAATTGGCGATTCCTGCTCCATATAAGAATCCTTCCTCTACTTCAAAATGCTCATTCTCCGATGTTCTCTGGTGAAGACGAGCAGTTCTACCTTCCTTTGACGTGTCTGAAGTCCGGAGTTCCGAGCGCTCGATACGCGCTTCGTCCCGTCTTGCTGCAAAAGCATTATCTTCTGGGCCAATCGTGATTCCCATAGCATCTAAGATTTTTAATATGGGTATAAAACCTTCATTAAAAATACTAACTGTGAAGGTTGGTACGAAGGTTCGCTCAACACTACCTCAAAATAAAACTAAATGGAGAATATTATAACAAAACAAGTTTCTATGTCCTTCAATTAAATACAGATTTACGAGGGATACTATGCAATAAAGATTACATAAGGGATATTCAATCGTGGGACTCGGGAACGCCTACCGTGTTTTGTTGACTTGTGGCGGTCGGACCGTAACCGATGCCACGTCACTAAAACGGCTATAACTCATGAAATAATAAGAATTTTAAAAAATCCTTTTAATGGCATATTCTTGAATGTCTAAACTTTGGAAATATGAGCAAAAAGTTTTTTCGGCTTTCCAAAGTTCTACACTAGAATACCCCCTTAAATGATGTTTTTTTTAACCCTTTGCGGTCGTAATAAGTTCATACATAGGTGTCCTGCTGGTCGTAATTAATTTTCGTTGAACGAAGAGTAGTACATAATATGCAAGATTATGAAGGAAAAATAAACTGTATTAATTCCTTTATAAACTTTAGATATATGTGACACAATACGTTTTAATTTTATATGAAATTATATTTTATAGTTCTCCATCGCGTGGTATCTTTCAAAGCGCTGGTGGCTGAGAGTAGACGTACGACCGCAAAGAATTAATCGATAGAAGTTCGTCTAACGTTAATATCGTACATCGATTTGACTATAGGTATTCTTTGGAAAGAATGTTATGGGGTGAAAATAAGTATTTTTCTTTTATTTGGAAAGGCTTGCCTTGATATTTCCTTGTTGAGTAAATTATTATGAAACTCATTGTTAAAAACAGTTTGTTGTCATTAAACAGTAATATTAAAATAAATTGTAATAAGAATCTGAGGGAAAGCTTTTCTGAAACAAAAATTAAATCCTTTTCAGTTTTTGTTTTCTCTAGTGACTTTTAATAATCAACTTCAAAACGGAATTTATCATACGTACAAACGATTAGTTTTTAATGTCATAGACCCAAAGTGGGAGTGCCAATTCATATTTTTGTTTTTAAATAGAGTAATCATATGAAAAATGTATTCACACTAAAAATAATAAAATAAAGTTATTTTTGGAAGGGGAAAAATAAAACGGATTTCAAATTAAAAATTGCGTTAAAAAGTAAAAAATAAAATCATTCTTTAAATAACATGGACAAATGATTTTCAAGTGAGCAACAACAAAAGCGATTGTTTTTTACCCAAGGAAAACATTTTTAAAATATGCAATCTCCAATTACTCCATAAATAGTGATTTTAACGGGAAGGAATAGAAAGAAGTTGTTAAATGTTTCTTTTTCTTTCTTTCTTTTTGACCTTTTTAACTCTCTTTCGTGGTATTTTTTTTATAGAGCATGAAAAAAAAAAATAATATCTCAATTATAAAAAATTCTCATCTAGAATTGCTTCACATAAACTTTGTCGGTAAGTACTTTAAAATAAAAGAAATGCGAAAAATTGTATTTTCAATTCAATTACGCATTTCAAGGCTTTTTTTGAACATTTCAGAATTTTTACCATTAATTCCCCAAAAACCGCTACCTCTAAGCATGTACAAAAAGAAAATTTTTCACCCACGTAAACATAACACAAAATGAGTTATCTCTTGAAAAAAGTGTGGGTCACGCTTGTGTTGCAAAACGTATTACTGGTAAAACGTGAATCAAATTGAATTTCACTAGTGTAAAACAATTATTTATCTAGAGAAGTACAATATAAAAGCGGTAAAATATGGGTTAAACAGTTTATATTACTATAGATTCTTTAATTAAAGTAAAAATTTCTATTTGCATCTCCAAAACTACTTTATTTGAACATAGGAATATTTTGGAGAAATTATTCAATAAGTTGAAAAAAAATTGAAATTTATTATTTTTTACCCAAGCTGGTCAGTTTGGATACTTCAAATTTCTTATCTCATTAGGCAACAGATTATAAATTGTCATATATTCTTATAACCTGGGAGAAGTTATTGAAAGAAAATGATGGCTTTAAAATTATGCTTTCTTGTTGCAAACAAAAAATCAAAATTCGCCAAAAAAAAAACGTTATCGATTCCAGGGGCCATGTGTTGGCGATACGAACGTTGTCGATATTGGACGATGTTTGGCAATAAGTAGCACTAAGTTTGAACAAATCGTTGCTCAAAGATTTCTAGTATTTGAAAATAATACCCAGTGATTTTATCTCAGTAAACGAACTAGGCTTTGGTCGTATTCCTACATGATCTGCCAACTGGCCTTCATGGCTCGTATAACAGATGCGATCAGTACAAAAAAAAATACTGATATTAAACATTTTTGCATCATAAACGCGACATCTGTGATAAGGTTGTTGAAAGGTACTTCTCCACCGAAAAGACAGCAGTTGTCGCCAAACAGTTTTTGGCGTGAAAATTAAATGGTTACCTTTAAAGTATCAATTCGGTTTCAGCGAATGACACACAAGATCATCGTTGACGTGAAAATAAATTTAATGGCCACCTTTTCAGCTAATTATCGGTTTTATTTCCACGAAAAACATTCTATTTAAAATATATATATAAATGAACGATTGCTGAATTTTGTGAACATTGTTGGCTGGAGTCTTTTTGACATAAAAATATTAAGTACTCTTTAAGGATATGATGATTTACAAAGTGGACTAATAATAATCATGCTTCTGATTCTTTTCGGTAAAAAAAAAAGATCAGGCATTTCATTGTCGAATATCGTACATTTATATTTACAAAATAAATATGGTTCGTGATCAACCCAGCCACTTTGTTTAATTCTAAATTTAAATGATATCGTACTTGGAAAACTGAAAAAACTCAGCAACATATAAAATGGTTTAACATGCTTTGAATTCTGTGGAAAAAACGTATGAACAAACGAAGTACTAAAGAACCATTATTGCTGATAAATTAAGAAAATTAATGCAGTTGCAAAAAAATCTACTCCTTCGAATGTAGTTGTAATATAATGATCGAATTCATGTTTCCACAAACACAGGAAAGTCATAGCGACGTCTTGGTCACACTTTTCCCCAATCGTCACTTCGCAAACGATTCTATACCGTTCATATCCCATCCTTCGAACGTTGTCTCTAATAGATGCAGCGACTCTCATTGCCAAATCTTTCATAGGCACCGATGAATACTCCTTGTCCGTTAAATGTTCACTTAATATTCTTTTGGCAGTGTCTTCGACGACATTTCGCTTGATCGTAACCGTTGGCTGGGTCTGGTAAGAATACTGTTCTTCTTCAGCTCCTTCCGTAGTTTCATCTTCGGCAGGAATTAGATCTGAAATTTTGGATTCCCCTCCTTCTTCTCCGGAATCAACTGGCAGCATTTGGGTAACGCAGAATGTTCCCTCATCTTTTTCTACACCTTCGGAAGCTCCAGGTTCCTCGGAATGTCTTTCTTCTTCAGACATTTCGCAAGTTTTATCTCAGAGAAAGTTGCAAAACATTTGACGTTCGTTGAGCGTCTAATGGTTGTCTTGGTAACGAACGTAGTTGAAACAGTTGTTGTAGCGCCATCTATTGAAGCAAATTGAAAACTGAATCCATTCATCTTAGTTAAATCGGTTCGTCTGTAAAATACTTTCATTTTTTTATAATAATAATAACAATAAGGGACCGTTCATAAATGATGTCACGCTTTTTTTTCATATATTTGACCCCCCTTTGTCACAATATGTCACACTTCAGCGGACCCCCCTCCCCCCTTCGAAGCGTGACATCATTTATGAATGATCCCTAATAATTTTACAAATAATGAGCTAACAGTATTAGAGAAGTAACAAATCTTAACTATAAGACAGGGATAGATTAAAATTTTATAAAAGTGAAAAAATTAATCTATTTTAAATTGCAATATGTATATTTTTTTCTAAATCTTCAGTGCGTGTGTGTTTTCTGATTTTGTACACAGTACGTATGTTTATATAACTTTTTCGTTTGTAACAAAAACCAACTTATCTTTCTGCATGACTCCTTATCGACATGAACTTTAACTACGCTAAATCTCACACTCTTCCGTAGGCCCAACGTGCTTAAAAGGGTACGCACAAAAAATTTTCTTCACGTATTTTATCTGTATACTAGCTGCTACGCCCGGCGTTGCACAATCTATCTTCAACTATATTTTGCAAATACAGCGATGCCTCATCAAAATGCAAGAACCGTTGATTGTTATTATACTTGATTTGTTTAACAATGGCAACTGCATTCATTTGTTTGTTCACACGGCAATTGTAACAATTGTTGACACGATGCAACAATGCAAAGAAAACAAGAAGTTCCGTCTAGAACTATACGAGCCTACTTTCCCGTATACACCAAATTCAAATTTATAACCTAGCTATATCTTTTTCTCTCTTTCTCCTTTCGCTTTAGTTCTTATTTTTTGAAAATATACCTTTTTCAACGGATAATGCATATTCATTCACTCAGTCATTCATCCTTTCATTTATTCAACCATTCATTTATTCATTCATTCGTTTACTAATTCATGTGTTTATTCATTCATTTACTCATTCATGTATTTATTCACCCATTTATTTGTTTTTTCATTTATTCACTCATTTATTCATTCTTTTCCTCATTCATTCATTCATTCATTGATTCATTCTTTCACTCTGTCATTTATTCATTCTTTCACTCCTTCATTTATTCATTGAGAAATATCCTTAAAAATCCCGATAAAAACATTTCATAGGAAAATAGGCTCGTTAGTTCTGGATCAACTATCTATTTGTTCATGTTCTATGTTATAAGATCTTTCCGATAAAGTTTGTTCCAAGCAAATCGGTCCATTAAATCAGGATTTATATAGTATTGAAATTTCCCCGTAAGCGCTATGTTAATTTTTTGAACTGTTCAAAAATGAACAAAAACTGTTCAAATTAATATTTCACGCCAAGCGCTTCCTCCAGTAAGCTTGTTCATTGGAACGTGGATCTTGCACCCAGAGTTTTCATCATTTGCTTCATTTTCCCCCATAGGCGCTAATGTTAAAAATTTTTGAACTGTTCAAAATTGAACAAAAAAATTGTTCAAAGCAAAAAGTAAAATATGGAAATGAGATGTCCTCGCCGAGATCTTTCGAATGCAAAAAGAATTTTTCGAGTCGGACAATTCGTTCAAAAGTTATTAGGGGTGGGGGACAGACCGACAGACACAATTTTTCCGCATCTCAATACCCTACTTTCAAATTTTTTATTTTTCAATGTTTATTTAATTACTTCACTTATCTTTGACTTTTCTTGATTTCTAACGATATTTTTACGATACATTAAGCCTACTTTCATGCTTTATTATTTTTTATTTTACTTTTACGGGAAAGTAGGCTATTAAAACGGTCATCATCTAAGTCAAATAAAATTTAAGTTAATTACCGTGAAAAAATAATTTCAAATTACAGAGAAAAACGCTTATAACTTCTTTTCTAGTTAATTTAGAGACTTCCAATTTTAGCACAAAGGACAAAACTCTTTCTAGGATAGTTTTTTTACGGGCTTTTCAATGGCATCAAGCTCGAAAGGATGCGATAATTTCTTCCGATAGAAAAGGACTATTTTATGCAATTTTCGAAACTCCGCTCCTATTGGTCTTAGCGTGATGATATATAGCCTATAGCCTCCCTCGATGAACGGGCTATCTAATACTGAAAGAATTTTTCAAATCGGACCAGTAGTTAATGAGATTAGCGCGTTCAAGCAAACAAACTCTACAGCTTTATACTATTAGTAAAGATTAATACGGATAACTAAAACCCAGTGAATAAAGGATAATTGATCCAGTTCAGCCTTAACATACAAACCACTTTTAGACATTTTGTTTATTTTTCGTTTGGCCAAGAATTTGGTTTGTTTAAATATTTCAAATGGACCTCTCCTTCCCTCCGTAATGGAGGTAGTGATCATATTGAATTAGTTACTAAATTTAATGTTTTGATAACAAATGGTAGAGAAAAAAATTTTTTTTATTCACTCCTCCTCCCTATGAACTTTTATTATACCAAATCCAGTGAGCGTTCAATTTGTTAAAAAAGAGGTACAATGACTTTTCTTTACGTAAATTGGTTCCTATGTACTTATAGCGCTGACTTAGTGACCTTCAGTTTTCCTCATCACTAAAAATGTTTTCAAAAATCAGAAATTCAGAAAATTTTCAAAGAAAAAAGCGAAAAACTGATTTTAAAATAATTCCTTTTTTCCCTCATAATTTATTTACTCTTTGTCTTATACTATGCACTATAAAGTTTAAAAGGGGCATGAGAAGAACTACAGAGTGATTATTGAGCTCCTTAATTTCGAGAACAAATTTCCTCATAAGATTCTCTAATTTTAATAGTAATTAATAGTATAGATTACAGCTGCACAAAGTTTGCGAAATTTGAAATTTTTCTGGTGTTTTATTTTTAATAATTGATTTCCATGCATTTTAAGCACTGATTTGTGGTTGGATCTTAGGAGAGCCCACCCCATTGGCGTGGTTGGCGATAAGTACGCAATCTTGGTAACCCAGATTCGATAGAAACCCAGCTTCTATCGTTCTGCGAAATGGACACCAAATTGGCGATTTTGAAAAGCGGTGGGCTCTCCTAGGAGTTTACCGTTAAAAAACATTTTTTAAAAAATGCGACTTTAAAATAGACTAAAATGAGGCACTTAGAAGCAAGGGGTGTAAGTGACAAAATTGAAAATTTAGAGATAAATAGTGCAAATGATAGGGAAAGCACTATTCTATATTGGGTAGGGCTCGACCGATGGCATTTTTAGGACGATGGGCCGATGCCGATTGTTAGCCGATTGTTCCGAGATCGGCCGATGGCCGATTGCCGATGGCCGATGGAAGAAAAAGACGCTTTAAACCATTAAAACGTGTAGAACGCTTGTCGAAAATGTCATTTAAATCATTTATTTATTATTATGTTTATAAAAACGAAAATGCATTATTCAAGCACCGTAAAATTGTTTGGGGGAAGTTTACATAATAATTAAAACAAAAAGAATCACTCGCGATTCTAGTAAAGTAATTAAACTATTTGGAGATTAAAAAAAATTAAATATGCTATATGAGAGGACTTCTTTTTTCTTATCTTTGCAAAAAAAAACTCAATAACTATTAGATCGGCTCGGGTCTAATTCCCTTTCCTTTAACATTTTCCCTTTATAACACCTGCACTGCAAATGCCAAGTGCATCTGCCTTTCTTTTCCTATTTTTTTCATGGAGAGGAATGCAGATGTTATAATAAAGACTAGCAAATAATGTGGGTTTGTATCTTTAACGAAATTGTCAACCCCCTCCTCTCAGATTTTTTTCATCCCTCTCCGTTCGTTTTTAAAAGAAAAGCAGGAACGACTATGTGTTTATTTTTCATTATGAAAGTTTTTTAACTAAAAATAGCTCTTTTTCTAAAATAAAAATAAAATGTTAAAATATTTCGCTCGCAGTAACGCCCATTCTATGTTGTAAACTAACAATAAGACAACAAGAAATATTCTAAACTGAAAGCAGATGCAACGGATTGTTGTACAGTAGCAGAAAAACTGTCAACGGTCTAACAAGTGGCATCAAAGAAGCCAAAAAAAAAAAAAATGTGCTAAAAAAACGAAGTATAAACGGGGAAAAATTAAAATAATTATCGTATAAAAAAAGTCAAGATGTATCTTAAAAAAAAAAAATATGAATTGATCATTCTTTGAAAATAAAGAAATTTTAGCATTTTTATTAAGTATTAAATCCTCTGTCGCGTGAACTCAATCTTTAAAAATTGCAAGTCGAAACTTGGACACATAAAATTTCGATCAATAAACATTTATACTGGAAAATGTTTTCGTATTTTTGACCAATCTTTTCTATGTTGTAAACTAAAAATGAAATAATGAGAATAACCGCACACTAAAAGCAGATGCAACGAGATTTCTAAAACTAATACGTGGGATCGAAGAAGCAAAAAAAAAAAAAAAAGAAAGAAAACCGCTAAGAATAAAAAGTTTGCACTGGTAAAAATTAAAATTATTATCGTACTTTGATTGAGTTGACTTTGTTTTGTTTTCAGTTTTCGAATAATAAGAAACATGACAAACTAAAAGCAGATAATATAATATTATTGCACAATGACATCTAATGCACTAAGTCGTTATTAAACGAAAAATGGACAAAAATGAGGCAGCTAACCTAGTGCGAAAAACAAATAGCACTCATAAGACGCCTCTATTACTTTTACTTTAACATATCCTATTTCGCGAGCATCCTGCTCAAAGAGAAATAATTTTAATAATGACGGTTTTCGGGCAGCGACCGCTTAAATTATTTTTCCGAATTTTTTATCAAATACTTTGTAGAATGACATTATTTTTGTGCTTTTTTTAACTGATGTGCTGACGCTGCCTGTTATTGTATGGAAATAGAAATCTATGGAGAAAAAAGAAAGTTAAAGACAGAATGTTTTCTGGAAAGTTGTCCCTGCGAAAAACATCGGCCTTGCATCGGCTTTTAGATGTTTTTCAAGGCCGATGGGCGATGTTTTTCTAAAGTTAACATCTGCTGCCGATGCCGATGGCCGATGGCAACTTAGTTGAACCATCGGCGAGGCCGATGCATCGGTCGAGCCTTAATGAATATGTTGGATATAAATAAATATTTTTCACAAACAATTTGATTATATAGTAAATAATATTTATATTTTAGATTATTATAAGAGATTTTTTTCTTTTGTTTCTTGTTGTTTGTTCTTTTTAATTTTTTGCCGAAATTATTATATGTTTATGATCTATTCATTAAACTTTACTGTTCTGCCCGATAAATGTCTCTTTGATTTAATATGAATTTCCGGTTACTGGGAGAATTTTATATTTATAATATCTAGAACAGCGGTCATTTCGTATGACCGCCGAGCTTACTAGTTTCTTTATAAAGAGCGAGCCATATTGTCTACCTCTTACTTCTACTCTTTACGTTGAACAAACGCTTTCACCTAAGCATTTTAAGGCATTTTTTATTTTAATTCTACGAGTCTGCTGCTTTTTTTTTTTTTTTGACAAACGGTTGTGTTTCATACGTATTATAAGCAACGTATGCCATCTATTTACCTATCTTCATAATTATAAATAATTTTTAAATATAAAATAAGATTTCTTTATATTTGCTAATTGATGTTCAGGGAGCATATAAAAATCTCGGAATATATCTCCTCCCCCCCCCCCCCTCCAACCCCGGCGCTTTTAGAAGCTAAGCCGCAACTGCAAGAGAACTTTTCTCTCAACCAAACCTCACTTAAATGCACTAAAGTTTTAGTTAACAAAGTTTTATTTACATTAACTCTTCATATGTCAATCGACGCGCTCGCAGGTTTACTGCTTGGCCATGTTTGAGTCCATTATTAACCCTATAACTACGGGTAACGTCAATAGACGATTTGGAGAAACTTTTCTGTGGTACGGGTAACGCCAATAAGCGATTTGGCGAAACATTAGTGTTGTACGGACAGGAAATAATAAGCTATTTATTGACGTCAATTGACGCTGCTTACTTTTTTTATTGGTTAGCCAATAACAAAATTTGCTATGGCGAAAGTTCTTGTAAGAAAACTCATGACATATACATAGAAATAGTAGTATCGCCATTTATGCAATTTTTGGATACTTTGTTTTTTTTTTTTTTTTTTGGCGTTCAGACAAACAGATTTGTGAATATATTCCGGTAGTTAAAGGGTTAAAGATTACTTTCACCCAGAGGACCGAGATATGCGAACTGCACTATGACGTCTCTAGCAACTAATAAATTCTGTAAAGTGGAATAACCGCAGTAACATTCTATTACGGCAGACGCATTCTGTTGAGGCTGCACAAGTAAGACCCTTACATTAAACCTGTTTTTTACAGTTGAGGCCTAGTGGTTAGGATGTCGGACTTCCAACCGGAAGATTGCGTGTTCGATACCCGACCCGCAGAAGACCCACCACGTACACTTGGGGATACGTGCATGTAAAATCCATGGACCCTGAAGTACCGAGGGTATCGAAGGGTGGAGAGTTTCCCTTTCCTTCACTCTTAGGTCAAGAAAGGTAGGTGGCGTATGTGTTGTGGTGTCACCCAAACACATCATGAGCCAAGTCGTACTTCCACCGTTGTGGTGCTCATAAAAGGAAGGCGCTCCCTTACTGCCTTAATTCCCGGTCGATTTCTGCGAAGGGGGAGCTTGGATGTTAATGCTTGAGACTAAAAAAATTTGATGGCGGCTAGTGGCCGGTAAACCGAAAAAAGTTAGTCGCCACTTTGACCATGTTTCAAACTGATGCCCCCCCCCCCCCCTCCCCAACCGCGGCTTCATTTGGCATACAAACATTCGCATACAGATACCTCAAACTACACTTTGTCACAAAATTACACAAAGTCCTATTTTTAAAGAAATAGTAATAAATTACAAACCTTTTCTAGTCGCCAGTGTTGGCGACCGTGTTGAGGTCGCCAAATAAAAATTTATAGTCGCCAATGGAGAGTGGCGACCGCTAATCTCGACCTTTATTTGATGCCCAAGTGGCATGCATTAGGGATTACAACATATTAAAGTTGCTTTCTCTGAATATGAAAAAAAAAAAAAAAAATCTAGAAAGCGTGAAAACAATTTGGAAATTCTTACCTCCATTCACTTTTTTATGAAAGGTAGGGGTACCTGTTTGAGAAGAACAATAGGTGCTGAAGAACCAATACCACTGAATTTCCATTTTTGACCACTCTTTCACACCAACTAAAACCATGTAAAGAAATATACGTTACAATAGGTCCTGCATTTTCTATACTGCACAAATAATATATAAATATCTCATTATATGTATACAAATACAAATGTGACGACCAGCAACAGGCCCAGCTAGGCTCGTCCTCGTCAATTTAGCAGTCCCCAATGAACATCAAGAGCTTTCTTAAAAGTGTTTACCCCACTGCAATTAACAGTCGCTTCCAGCAAACTATTCCAACTGCTTACGACCCTATTGAAATAGTAATGTTTAGTAATTTCAAGATTAGCCCGAGACTTAAAAAGCTTAAAACAATGACCCCTGGTTCTACTTTCAGCACATAGCTGTAGTCCATCAACATTTCCCATTTTAATGAATTTAAACAACTGAATCATGTCCCCTCTAACTCCTTTGCTCAAGACTATACATATTGAGCCTTTTAGGCCTAACCTCATAATCTAAGTCTGAGAGACCATTTACCAATCTTGTAGCCCTCCTTTGAACCCTTTCTAATAAGGTAATATCCTTTTTTAGGTACGGCGACCAAAACTAAACAGTATACTCCAAATGAGGTCTTACCAAACTTCTACCTACAGTAAAACCTGGAATAACCCCCCTCCTTTACTCCGGTTATTCGGAACAGTCCATTAAGGGGAGCGGGTATCATGAGACCTGTTTTTTTTCAATGGTGTTTTTATTTACAATTTTTCTCTCATGTCATGTTATATCACTTCATAAGGAATTTAATATTTAAAAAAAACTGGATTTCTTAAATATCATTTGAAAATTTTAATTTTTAAAAATTCATCTTGTTTTTCAAAAATTGGCGTAAAGTCTCAAAATTTTTTTATTGATTTATTACTCATAAAGAAAACTTTTAGGTTTTGAATTTTTTATAAGTCAAATACTTTTTGGAGAAAAAAAATATATAAACTGAAGTAACGCAGAAAAACAACGAAAAATTCAAAAACCTACAAAAAGAATTTAAAAAAAAAAGTACTTAAGTTATTATAAAAGGAGAGGATAAATTTACTATGTACAGGTTCAGGAACATGTGGGGAAAATATCCACATTAAGGATCCAAATTTTAAAAAGCCTTTGCATTTTAGTGAAGATGAAATGCACAAAAAACAAAGTGAGAAAAAACAGCATTTTAAGTTTTCTGCTTGCAAAACTTAAATCCTTTCTTTATCAAAATTTCAAGGAAGGAACTTTTTTTTCCAGTTACAGTCATGATGAAAGTGCTTCTTCTTGCTTATTTTATTTGAAAAATAAATATGTGGCTTATATTCAGCACAGTTACTGTTTCGGAATGAAAAGGTGGCAGCTCACACCGTAATAAAATCAATGACAAATCAATAAATATTGCTTCAATTTTTCTGAAACTTTCAAATAACAAAAAAAGAATTTAAAGATTAATTTACGATGTTTTTAAAGATTTATTTTACTACTTAGGCCAATAAAAAAATTTTTGGTGTTTTTCAACATTTTTGGGGGCTGCCTCCCATTAACCGAATTAGTTTAAGACAAGTATGGCGAACCCATGGTACGCAACAGGCATTTCAATAGCACATCAATAAGTGAATATTAAATTACTTTTGTTCCCTCATTCACTGAAAACAACATCTCAAAAAATCATCCATTTTCAAAGTGGCTGCTAGTCTTGGAAGGTTTATTTCATTTCTCTCTCTCTCTCTCTTTTTTTTTTTTTTTTGAATGTTTTCAGTGAATGAGTGAACAAAAGTAATTTTATATTCACCTGCAGATGCGCCACTGAAATGTCCGTTGCGTACCGGTCCTAAGCTAATTCATTCGGTTAACGGCCTGTTCCGAATAACCGGAATTAAGGGGGAGAGAAAAAGAAAGAAAGAAAATAAACCTTAACACGCTGAGTGCCACGTCAGTCACCGGTGACTGACAAGAAGTTACTGACATTATCATACCCGAAGTGGAGTTCAATGTAATCCAATCTCTAGCGGGCCAAACTATAAACAAAACAGGTGAGGGGCCTAACGTGTTGAATGAATGCGT
This sequence comes from Octonoba sinensis, assembly GCA_038502835.1. NCBI lineage: Eukaryota > Metazoa > Arthropoda > Arachnida > Araneae > Uloboridae > Octonoba > Octonoba sinensis. The sequence continues at coordinate 19,472,323 of CM076601.1, read as the reverse complement.
ATATAAGAATTCCCTTTCGAACAGAAATACCTTCCACTTTGCTAAAAAACAATGGCCCTAATACGTTTTAAAATGTCCATCGAGTCAATTCTAATTTGCCAGTATTGCGCTTCGCATTGCTGTACTACGATACCTGCGCGCGCGGCCTGACGGGGAAGTCGCTATAAAGCCGCGTGGCACTCGACGCGTTAAAAGACGAGCGGCCACTTCGAAATTGTGTGATTTTGAAAAAGAAAGAAAAGAAGTCCCACACTTCATTAACCCTGTGTTAACCGCCCATCTCCCCCCACTCCGGTTAAACGGAACAGTCCATTTACTGAACTAATAGCTCAGGATCGAGATGGCGAACCTATAGCCCGGGTGGTAGTAAATGGTACGCAACAGGCCTTATAGGTATCATTCATAAATGATGGACCGCTTCGAGGGGAGGAGGGTGGTCTTCGTTAAATGGTGACAGAGTGCGACAAGGGGAGGGGGTAACAAGTGCGACATCATGCATTATGCAACATAGCGTGACATGTGACAAAGGGATCGTTCATAAATGATGTCACGCGTCGAGGAGGGGTGTTCGTGAAATGGTGACAGAGTGCGACAAGGGGAGGGGTAACAAGTGCGACATCAGGCAACATAGCGTGACATGTGACAACGGGATCGTTCATAAATGATGTCACGCGTCGAGGGGGGATGTTCGTGAAATGGTGACAGAGTGCGACAAGGGGAGGGGGTAACAGGTGCGACATCATGCATTATACAACGTAGATCATTCATAAATGATGTCACGCGTCGAGGGGGGTGTTCGTGAAATGGTGACACAGTGCGACAAGGGGAGGGGGTAACAAGTGCGACATCATGCATTATGCAACATAGCGTGACATGTGACAAAGGGATCGTTCATAAATGATGTCACACGTCGAGGAGGGGTGTTCGTGAAATGGTGACAGAGTGCGACAAGGGGAGGGGGTAACAAGTGCGACATTATGCATTATGCAACATAGCGTGACATGTGACAAAGGGATCGTTCATAAATGATGTCACACGTCGAGGAGGGGTGTTCGTGAAATGGTGACAGAGTGCGACAAGGGGAGGGGGTAACAGGTGCGACATCATGCATTATACAACGTAGATCATTCATAAATGATGTCACGCGTCGAGGGGAGGTGTTCGTGAAATGGTGACAGAGTGCGACAAGGGGAGGGGGTAACAGGTGCGACATCATGCATTATACAACGTAGATCATTCATAAATGATGTCACGCGTCGAGGGGGGGTGTTCGTGAAATGGTGAAAGAGTGCGACAAGGGGAGGGGGTAACAGGTGCGACATCATGCATTATGCAACATAGCGTGACATGTGACAAAGGGATCGTTCATAAATGATGTCACGCGTCGAGGAGGGGTGTTCGTGAAATGGTGACAGAGTGCGACAAGGGGAGCGGTAACAAGTGCGACATCAGGCAACATAGCGTGACATGTGACAACGGGATCGTTCATAAATGATGTCACGCGTCGAGGGGGATGTTCGTGAAATGGTGACAGAGTGCGACAAGGGGAGGGGGTAACAAGTGCGACATCATGCATTATGCAACATCGCGTGACATGTGACAAAGGGATCGTTCATAAATGATGTCACGCGTCGAGGGGGGATGTTCGTGAAATGGTGACAGAGTGCGACAAGGGGAGGGGTAACAGGTGCGACATCATGCATTATACAACGTAGATCATTCATAAATGATGTCACGCGTCGTGGGGGGGGTGTTCGTGAAATGGTGACAGAGTGCGACAAGGGGAGGGGGTAACAGGTGCGACATCATGCATTATGCAACGTAGCGTGACTGTGACAAAGGGATCATTCATAAATGATGTCACGCGTCAAGGGGGGGGGTTATCGTGAAATGGTGACAGAGTGCGACAAGGGGAGGGGGTAACAAGTGCGACATCATGCATTATGCAACATAGCGTGACATGTGACAAAGGGATCGTTCATAAATGATGTCACGCGTCGAGGGGGGATGTTCGTGAAATGGTGACAGAGTGCGACAAGGGAAGGGGGTAACAGGTGCGACATCATGCATTATACAACGTAGATCATTCATAAATGATGTCACGCGTCGAGGGGGGTGTTCGTGAAATGGTGACAGAGTGCGACAAGGGGAGGGGGTAACAGGTGCGACATCATGCATTATGCAACATAGCGTGACATGTGACAAAGGGATCATTCAAAAATGATGTCACGCGTCGAGGGGGGATGTTCGTGAAATGGTGACAGAGTGCGACAAGAGGAGGGGGTAACAAGTGCGACATCATGCATTATGCAACATAGCGTGACATGTGACAAAGGGATCGTTCATAAATGATGTCACGCGTCGAGGGGGGATGTTCGTGAAATGGTGACAGAGTGCGACAAGGGAAGGGGGTAACAGGTGCGACATCATGCATTATGCAACATAGCGTGACATGTGACAAAGGGATCATTCAAAAATGATGTCACGCGTCGAGGGGGATGTTCGTGAAATGGTGACAGAGTGCGACAAGGGGAGGGGGTAACAAGTGCGACATCATGCATTATGCAACATAGCGTGACATGTGACAAAGGGATCATTCAAAAATGTCACGATTCGAGGAGGGGGGTGTTCGTGAAATGGTGACAGAGTGCGACAAGGGGAGGGGGTAACAAGTGCGACATCAGGCAACATAGCGTGACATGTGACAACGGGATCGTTCATAAATGATGTCACACGTCGAGGAGGGGTGTTCGTGAAATGGTGACAGAGTGCGACAAGGGGAGGGGGTAACAAGTGCGACATCATGCATTATGCAACATAGCGTGACATGTGACAAAGGGATCGTTCAAAAATAATGTCACGCGTCGAAGGGGGGTGTTCGTGAAATGGTGACAGAGTGCGACAAGGGGAGGGGTAACAAGTGCGACATCATGCATTATACAACATAGCGTGACGCGTGAACGTAGCGGATAAGAACGTAGAGATATGCATATGGTAACAAAACAAGGATAAAATATATTAGGGGTTTTTGTGGTTATAAGACAAAAGATTACAAAGGGGAGATAAACATCAAAGCATCATTCATAAATGACGTCACGCTTCGAGGGGGAGGGGGTTTATGAAATTGTGACAAAGTGTGACAAGGGGAGGGGGTCTGCTGAAGTGTGACGTATTGTGACAAAGGGGGGAGGTGGTCAAGTGGAAAAAAGCGTGACATTATGAATGACCCCTTAGTGTCACCCCCGCAAGGGCCTAATAACTTTCTTTCATTCAGTCTCAATCATTCAAAACAGTACAGAAAAAGAGAGGAAAATTAGCCTTCTAAAACTAGCGGCTACTTTGAAAATGAATTATTTTTAAAAAGAAAGAAAGCGAGTAGCTCACTAGACTTCTCATAATAATGAACTGCAACTTAATTGGCACACTAATCAAAAAGCTTAGATTAGGACTACGAATACACAATCTGTCAAGGTCCCCATATTGGGGAATTTAAGTGGAAAATTGCGTAAAATTGGAATAAAAAAAGAAGTACGTGTAGAATTTTTTTCTAACGGGTCTATAAACCTTCCTCTTAAACCACTCTGTCTATTGATGAAATCTGTGTTAAAATCCGTTGCGTAGTTTTAAAGATATAAGTGTACATAGTTTAAAAGATCGAAACGTAGAAAAAATCATTGAAAAATTAAAAAGATAATTTAAAAAAAAACTAATTGAGTCACAACTTTCATTTTTTCAGCGATGAGTTTCTCGGGTCGTAAACATTAATCATGCCGAATGGGGTCCCGATCGGTAAAACGGTCTGGGATTCTATAGCAAACAGACAGATCGACAGCAGTGCCCTTTTATATATATAGATAGTATCCAAATACGATGGAGTGTTTCGTTTTTTTCCCGCGACTGTGCAAGATCAGCATAAAGAACAGACATAAGAGGTTAAAAGACAGATTAATTGGTAGGAAATGACTTACTATGTTTAAAGGCATTTCATTAAATTCACTCTTCTATGCATTTACTATATAATTTTTATCATTATGTATTTTATTTACTTTTGTTTAAGGTTTACATATTGGTTGGAAATCGCAAGAAATGCCTTTTTGTTTTTTCTTTCGAAGATATTCATCCGTTAATTACACTGTGCAACACGAAAAATGTCCTTTGGATGAAAATGTGTTTCTTATGTATTTTTGGCTGAAAGTTATGAATCTGCAATTATTTTTTGCCTATCACGTACCATTTTCCCAAATTTCCACATTTTAGCTTTTTACGAAGTATTTGCATAAATGTGCATATTTTCGTAATTTATCAACTTAATTTATTATAAATTATATCCTTCTCATTGGTAGTGAGATCGTTGCCATTCTAGAGACCTTTTTAATGAACTTGGGTTACTTTGGCGACATTTTTGGCAACAAAATCTTGATCTACTTCTCTAAGTTTCGAGTCTTTTACAAGATGACGAAGGCATTTTGTGGACTATTTTGCGGATAAAGAAAAAAATAGTATACTGCTGTGATGTGAATGTACTATTTAAAGCATTAGGACATGAGGAAATGAAATATTTGTAAAATCTCTGGACAGAGAAGGTGTGCCTTCTTGCATCTCAGGAACAAATTCAAAAATTTAGGTGAGGCAAAAGTAAAAGAAAGGATTTTTCTTGTCCCACAACTTAAGGAAGTCCTTTTTAATGATGAAGAGTATGAAAACAAATAGTTAGAAGTTTAAAAGTTATCTTTTTTTTTGTGCACCACCAAATTGTGAAATCGTTGGAAGTGTGCCGCGGCGAAAAAAAAAAGAAGAAAGGTTGAGAATCACCGATTTAGATATTATAAGCGAAAATATCAGAAAACGTTTTAACATTACAAGGCGGATTATTTTTAATTATGAAGCAACGGATGGACTAAATGACACGAAAATTGGTATGTACAGAGTTAAATTTCAATGCTGATTACAAGTTTGTGATTAAAAATGCGGGTTGCTATTTGAAAATTTAAAGTAGGTGTTTATTTTAATGTGAAGAGGACCCCTTACCAAAATTTTACAGTTGGCATTTGATACTGTATGTTATTCCTGATAATTGACACATTTCAAGTGACTCTTGTCTAAATAGTACCCAAATGGGAAGGAGTTGTTTCGTTCCCCCCTCCCCCCGTACGGTACCAAGCAAATTCAAATCAGATGCAGCTGGCGAACCAAAAACACCTGGTATGATTAGCATGAGCAGGTGTTGCTATCTCTTGAAGCAGAAATATGAACATGCAATCGAAAATAAAATGCTATGTAAAATTTTCCTTAACGGTCGGGTAATTTTCAAGAAAACGGTCATAGAAGTGCCTATTTTTTTATATCCCTGAAAATTATATAAAAATATTTGTATGAACAATATATATATATATATATATATTCATTTTTAATTTTTGATTTTTTTTTTTATTTTGAAAGTTAAAAAGCTCCAGCTCTGAAATATCACGGGAGAGCGAAATAGAAGGCGAAACGCCAGCCCGTCATTTTCACGGGAGCGAGAGGGAAGGGGTTAAGAGCAAGCAATACTTCTGATTACTCTACATTTTAAAAAAAAAATCACGTTTTTTATAAAGTAAGGCGAAATCATACACCTCAATTAACACCATCTCATGAAATTAGGGAAGCAGTGAGTGGTCGTTTGGGGGGGTTAGAGTACCCCCCCCCCCTCAGTATCTTTGACTAAGTCATATTGCTAATCCTAGTATGGTAAAACATAAGCATGTAATCGAATTAAGATGAAAGATCTTCTAAGAGATAAGAAGATTATGTTTAAAAAAGATAAACTTTAAAGTAACTTTGAAGGGAGAGTTTCGGGTAAAATTAACCTCTCCCTCCACCCAGGATTCTCGACAAAGCCATATTGCCAAACCTAGTATAGTAAAATAAAACCATGTATTGTTCAGGTGAACGATCTTCTAAGAGATTAAAACATTCTTTAAAAGATAAACTTAAAAGTAACTTTGGGGGGAAGTTTTTGGGGAATAGTAACTTCTTCCCCCTCCCCCATCTCACGATCCTTGACTGTGAGGCCTGTCGCCAATTCCAGTATGGTAAAATATAAACATGTAAGATCTGCTAAGAGATAGATTTAAGAAGATGAAGAGTTTTTAAAAAACATAAAAAATTATGTTTAAGTGAAGATTAACTTAAAAGTAACTGGACCAAAAAGTTTAACCTTCTGTATCATAATGTAGACCGTTAAATTACTGTTCTTGTAACTTTCTTCAGCAAAAAAAAAGGGGGAAACTAAAAAAAAAATTCTGAGAAACGTATTTTATACTTTTGTTATCTCAAATCCAAAAATTAAACAAATCAGAGTTAATGAGTAATAAAGAGTTAAAAATAAAAATTAAAAGAAAACTTTTTTTAATTAAAAATCCTGTAATAAGTATATATATATATATATTATTTTTATGAGAAATATAAAAAAATCAAATAAATTCGAGTTGTTGAGAACTAAAGGATTTTAAAAAAAGGCAATTTAATGAACGTCTATAAGGGACTTGTTTTAGTTGAAAAAGCAGAGCACATTTTTACAAACAAGACTACGATAATGAGGTTTGAATCAGATAAACGATGTCAATTTAAACAATTTATTAAGGAGTGGTTATAAACACCAAAGTGCTCCGGATAAAATTAACCTTTTTGGTTTTCCTGCATTAAACATTTAACGGATCTTTATTTTTAAAGATCCGAACCATTTGTAATTTATTTTTCAGTTAGCTTTTTAACCGACTTCACAAAGGAAGGAGGTTATACATTCATATTGTATGTATGTCGTTTTTTTTTTTTTGTCCACTCATAACTTCTTACCGGATGAACCGATTTTCGTGAATTTTTTTTAATCGATCGAGGGTGGTTTCCAATAGGTCCCATACCTTGGTTTGACCATATTCGATAATTAGAAAAAAAGTTATGGGCTGAAATGAGGTCAATTTTTTGCTTTTTCATCCATAACTTTTGACTAAATGAACCGATTTGGATTATTTTTTCTTTGAGCGATAGAGGGTCGTCTAACTAAAATATCGCACATCAGTTTGACTACATCTGTTTTTTTAAAAAAAACGTTATGGGTGAAAAATAAATATTTTTTCATTTTAATTGGAAAGGCTAGGCTCGATTTTTTTTTGTTGGGAAAGTTGTTAATGAAAATGAACCTTATTGTTAAAAAAGACTTTGTTGCCATTAAGATGTAACATTAAAAGCAATTATAACAAGAAATAGACTGAAGGCTTCTCTGAAAATTAAATCCAATGAGTTTGCTTGCTCTAGTGATCCTTTAAAATCGATTTTGAAGCGAAATTTATCTTACAAACGGTTAGTTTTTAGTCATTCCCTCAAAGGTTTCCCCTCTGATATGTATGTTTTAAAAATAGAGTATTTATATAAAAATGTATTTACACTAACAAGAATAAAATAAATAATTTTTGGAAAAAAATAGAACCAACTTCAAACTATAAATTGCGCTAAAAAGTAAAAAATAATATTATTCTTTAAACAACTTCGATACGACATTTAAACATAATTTTTGAAGTCGGTGCAAAATTATGATGGATTTTGATACATGATTCCTTTTGTAACTATGAACCAATTACAAATATAAATAGCGTAGAGTTTGCAACAGTTTCAGTGTAAAAATAACGCATGGTGTAATTATAATTAGATCATAATTTTGCACCGACTTCAAAAATTATGTTTAAAAGTCGTATCCAAGTTGTTTAAAGAATAATATAATTTTTTACTTTTTAGCGCAATTTATAGTTTGAAGTCGGTTCTATTTTTTTCCAAAAATTACTTATTGGTTATTCTGTTTCAGTAGTCTATGAGATTGATAGTTTCCTTTATATGAATATGTAAAGTTCCGTTAAGGTAAACTTCATGATTATAAACAGGGCCATGGGAAATGGGGGGGGGGGTATCATGGGGTGCAGACATCGCCATCAAAATTCTGCAGAGGAATTTTTTTCAGAAAGTTTGTTTTGTTATTTTAATGCGTAATTTCCAGCTGACAAAAAAAAGTACACACACACACATATACAGATAGATGTAGATGCACGTGCGTATGTGTGTAGAATTTCTGCGTGAAGATTTTTGTGAAAATTTTTTGTGAATAGTTGAGTGGAGGATTTGAGGGTTTCCAGAAGAGGGCATCGGTATCCGATCAATATTTAAACATCCAGAAACCAGGGTTCGTGATTTATTTAATTTAAAGAAAATAATTTTTAAAAAAAATCGCATTTTTTTTAAAATTTAAATCAGATTTTTTTTATTTAAATCGGATTTTTTTTTTTGATTTTTTAAAGAAGACCTTAAATATTTTGGATAATTATTTTGTTACATTCATAGAAACAATATGGCACGTTAATCAATATGCAAAAACACACTTTAAGTTATTTTTACAGCAATAAATATTTTTTAATAATGATAATGATAAATAAATTACAAATGCATGACTCAAATGAAACTTAACCCTACCAGGAATAATAGTGCACTCACAAGTACAGAGAAAATGAACAAATTTAATCAGAATTATTTTGCTGTTTAAAGCTGAAAAAAAAGTAATAATTGTGTGTACTTAATTTTTATATTGAGTGTACTTTAATCATTTTTCTATTTTATATATAAAAAAGCTTGAAATACTTTTACCCATTTAGTAAAATCATATGCTCACACCATTACTAAAAACTGAAACTTTTTGTTTTAATCAAATATCTTTATTGTAAACTTCTATGATAAAAAATATTTAACAAGGAATAAAAACGTTAAGCTATTATGGGACAATAAATGAAACTTTAAGAATACATATTCTAAATTCTAAAAACTGTTGTTTTAAACACTCGTTCAAATTATTTATTGTGTGCATTTATTAAATTGATCTAAAGTACTATTTTTAAGATAAAAAACACAATTATTCATGATTGTTATGAATTCTAATTTAAATGACTGAATGAATTATGCTTTGCTGTTAAGATGCTTGAAGATTAAGAGTAATATTGTAAAATTCAAAAAATGGTACTTAGTTCCATACTTATGAAATATGTCATGCTCACAGACAGATGGACCCAAGAAGTTTAGTTTGAAACAGTGGTTGTAATTGCAACATATTTCATTTTTACAACACTTTTTAACATTGGAAAATTAATGATTTTTTTTTTAAATCACTTGATTTAAATCACGGTTTAAATCAAGCTGATTTAAATCAACGAACCCTGCCTGATTATAAATAAAACTCATCCAATTACTGAGTAAAACCCATACTACAATAAAATTCATAACTTCATACTCCTGGCAGCCCCTGGTTATAAATAAAACCTATACAAATACTGAGCAAAACTCTCACTACTTTAAACTCTTATAACCTCATACATTTGATGAATTGATAGTTTACACTAAACTAAATCAACGGTTAATTATAAAAAACGCAACTTTGCATTACGTTATCACTAATCTATCGAAAACATGAATACTGAAAATACCTGAGGCTAAAAACTTATTCTGCAACTGCATACACAAAAAATTGTAAATTATGTTTAAAAATATAACTTTTCTTTCCTTCTTTTCTTCCAGAATTTCATAAATACTTTTCAATTTAATCACATCCTAAGTCCAAGAAAACTAACCGTCAAAAAGTTTAAAAATCAATGTAGAAGATATACAGTAGCCCCTCGATAAATCGCGCTTGTGGTGGACAGCAAAAAAGCGCAATATATTCGAATGCGCGATCTAACTGATGCCATTAGAAATAACTCAAAAAGTACAAGTAAATTGCTTGTCAATGTAAAAAAAATCAAGTTAATCTTATATAATAACTTTCTTAATAAAAATCATTTGGCAATAGACATCTGTCCTTTTCATGATAACCTCTTCAGACCCCAGAACTAAGCACAAACAATTTTGACGCAATTTTTTGGTTCTCTGATTAAAAAAAATTACAAAGCAAAATAACTAATTTTTTTTAATGCTGATTAATAATTAGTTTAAATAATAATTAAAGCCCAATTTCCATGTTTGCCATGTTTAAAACGAAGTAAACTGTCAGTTGATTCATTTCAAAAACTGGGTGTTTTAGCTTTCAAATTGAAAAAACAGTAGTTAATAAATAGTATTTTAAAATGTACACAATTGGGTACACTTGGAATGAAGAGGTTAAGGACATTAGGATCAAAACAAAAAGAAAAGTCAAGTGAAACTTCAACTGGTTTGAGTAGAATCATTCTGTAGGCACGTATGTTGGGGAGTGGGAGAAGAATTGTTTCAGCTTTTAACTGCAGCACGTTCAGAAGAAACGAAAACATTCCTATTTGATGGCTTTGTTTTACTGAGAAAGGCAATATTTTTACTTTCAAGAGCTCGAACTTAAAATTTTGGGAGACAAAGAAAAAGCGCGATAAATCCGAATGAGCGGTATAACGAGGCGCGATATAACGAGGGGTTACTGTATAATATATAGTTTGCTGCAACAACGTCATAACTGGAAACATAACGATTCTCGAGTCAATACTGAAGGGATAATTGAAATTATGCTGTAGTATCAATTCAAAATTTAAAATTTTCGAGATATGACGTTGTTGTACGAAGTTGTTGTAGAAAGTTATACTTCATTATATGTATATAAATATATATATATCTCTTATAGAAGTGAACAGTGTCATATCTGCAAAAAATCGCTTTTTGGTTTTTATGTCAAAACTTTCAAAATTTTGCGCTCTTTATATTGGGAATACTGCCGTAAGTTCAACAATGAAGGCAAGAGGCCAACTGTATTTTTTTGGTGCAAAACTGTCATAACTACTTTTATAGCTACTTCTAGTTTTTTTTACATCATTAATATCCATCATGCGAGAGAAAACTAGAATAATAACTGTTTTCTGAACAAAATCGATTACTATAATCATTGAAACAAATAAGGTAATTAAATAAAACAAATTGTAAAACGTTCAAACGCCTCTCTTGAAAAACGTCCATTTTGCAGATGATACTGTTCATTTCTATAAGCGATATATATATATACAGTAGCGTCACTACGGATGGGGTGAAATAGTGGTTTTGGAAACACCAAAAATAAGATTAACAGTTTCGGGAAAAATGCATATGTACTTCAATTATACAATTTAAAAAATTTTGAACTAGAAAACTATAAGTTTATACAACCCAAAATTTTTTGTGGGGGGGGGGGGGGACTGACAACCCATGCTAGGAACGCTGCTGACATACACATATATATTTACAAAAAGCAGCTCCACAAAATTTGAAAAATAAGTAAATAAATAGCTGCTGTAAGGGATTATTCATAAATTATGTCACACTTTGAGGGGGGGAGGAGGTTCGTGAAATTGTGACAAAATGAAAAGGGGAGGGGAGTGGGTAACAAGAAGTGTGACATCATTCATTATGCAACATAGCATGACGCGTGACAAAGGGGATGGGGGGTCCGGTGACAAAGGTGGGAGGAGGGTCAAATATATGGGAAAAAAGCGTGACGTCATTTATGAATGGCCCCTAAGATCCAAGCATTTTAGGTTAAAAAATTCATATTTGCGCTACAGTAGTTACTACTAGTACGCAGTTGCTCGAAAATGCATCATCAAAAGCGTTTCACCACAGAGTATACATCAGTTTAAGTAACACCAAAATAAACAATATAATAGCCAATATACTTCAAAGTAATTTTCGATTAAATCACCGCTTTAAGCAATTCTGAAGGAGAAAAAGATTTAATGATTTTCTTAAATCTTCCTAGTCAAATAACTATCTGTCACGTCAGCAGCCGAATAGGCCAGTCATTTCAAAAATTTTCCGGGGGCGGGGGGAAACGGTATAGACTCAATGTACATTGCACTAGGAAAACAACAACATACATGTGCATAAACACAAATATATTTTTTCCCCAAACCAGGGGGAGGGCAATTAACCCCTGACCCCCCTAAATGGCAAGCCTGTATTCAGACTAACAAGTTTTAATTAAGCAATTAAAAGTTTTAAATGAATGAAACTTACCCTATATGCGTGCTGAATTTCTGTGACGTATCCTGACGGCCTCCCAGCTATAAATAAAGTCCGCAGATTGATAAAAAAGTTCGATAAAATTTTTCAGTCTCATGTTTCTTTGTAGAAAGTATCCAAATACAAAAGCGTCCGAGGTCTTTAACGGGCCACACTGGCTCCTTAAATTACACGGCTTTTTCAAGTTGCACTTGCTGTAATAATCTCACATAGGCTATCTCACAAAAGACAGACGCTTTATCGAAGCAAATAAACTTTTCGTCAATAAATCCTCCAAGAAAACCGTAAATCAGCCCCTTACATTCTCAAAACTTCCAAAACTTTCTCAAAACATATTTTAAATATTCCAATTAAAATGACTACAAAGCATCTTCATCTTTTTGATATTTTCAACAAAATATAGACGCTATCGTCACGTGTGAATCTGCGAGGATTTCAATCTCTCGAAACGGGCGAAATCAAAAACTGCGCATCTCGCAGCTGAGCCAATGAAATCCTTCCCTCAGTTTGCGTAATTTAATCGTATGCAAATCCGCTCGCCAAATCAGGAGCTGCTTCTCAGGGAAGAGGTAAATAATTATCATTTACACCTAACTCCAAACTGCTCCATTTCGGTAAAATAAATTCTGACGAATATATCGTAGACGTGCTTTACAATATGAAAAATGGAAAACCAAGTTCAGTTTAAGAGACTCAAAAATGTATAGTGGACGTTCATTTTGGGTGTAATTTTCAACATAAATTTTAAGGGTAAATTGAATTGGAGAAGGAGCTGCTAAATCCTCCATCTGAGTAAGAATTCTTTCGAACATTAAACCAGGGACAATGTTCGAAAGAATTCTTATTAACCGACTTCACAAAGGAAAGAGGTTATACATTCATACTGTATGTATGTCGCTTTTTGTTTGTTTGTTTGTCCACTCATAATTTCTCACCGGTTGAACTAATTTTAATGATTTTTTTAATCGATAGGGGTTGGTTCCCCATAAGTCCTGTACCTTTGTTTGACCATATTCGATAATTAGAAAAAAAAGTTATGTGCGGAATTGTAGTTTTTTTTATCCATAACTTTTGACTAAATGAACCGCTGTTGTGATTTTTTTCTTTCATCGATAGAGAGTCGAAAACACGTTACGGGTGAAAAATAAGTATTTTGTATTTTAATTGGAAAGGCTTTGCTTGATTTTTCTTTGTTGGGAAAACTATTAATAAATATAAAAGACATTGTTAAAAAAGTTTGTTGCCATTGAACTGTAATATTAAATTTTAGCAATTACAGCAAAAGTTTGACTGAAGGCTTCTCTGAGGCAAAAATTAGATCCAATCAGTTTGTTTGCTGAAATCGACTTCAAAACGGAATTTATCATACAAATGATTAGTTTTTAGTGCCATTCATTCAAAGGAGCTTTACCCTTTGATATGTATTTTTGAAAAATAGAGTATTTATATAAAAATGTATTTACACTAAAAAGAATAAAATAGAACAATTTTTATAAAAATGTAGAACCGACTTCAAATTATAAATTGTGCTTAAAAGTGAAAAATAAAGTCTTTAAACAACATCGATATTACATAGTTATTGAAAATTTTGATGGGAAAACTAAATGCGTTTATGCAATTTAAGTTTGCTTATTAATTTCAGTCTATTATCACATTAGCTGTTCTGTTTGTTATGTATGCAACTAAACTTATGGTATCGTGCATGAATGTACATAGAACGAACGAGACATAAATAGGCAGTTTTGGATTTTGACTCCTTAAAGTAATGTTTTGATATAATATCTGCCTGTTCATTTTTTAAGTGATTGAATTTACATACCGAATTGACTCGAATGCTTAGAGCACATTAAAGCAAGTTATGAAACACTGTTGTTCCTCTCATTTTTATACGCTAATTCAAAGTTAAAAGAATCATACACATTTTACGAAAATGGAGCAGATATCGAAACCTTAGACCTTGTAGGGCTGCAACCAATGGGAGGAAGGGGGTCGACCACCCCCTCCCAGAATTTTTGTTCTCTAGCCATGGTCGCTAATTCTAGTGTATTTATCAGGGATCTGGAGAGGAGAGTGGCGCAGTGGAGCAAAGAGATTTTGCTCCAAACTGCAACGAAGCCGGAGCAAAGACTCTTCCGCTTTTTTATCACCTGAAAAAAAATCCCCAAAAAAGCGATAAATGATATGATATAATCCATTGAAATTATTGAGAGGTGAGCAAAGTCGGAGCAAGTATTTAGAAATAGGAGCTAGCAACTCAAAAAAAAAAAAAAGTCTGCTCCAGATCCCTAGCATGCACAGAAGAATTTTATGAGTGCACCCCCCTCCTAGAAACATGGCTGGTTGCACTACTGAATGTTTGATTTGTGTGGCAAACTGTTGCCTTTACCCGCGCTGCCAGAACGGCATTCGCCGAAACAAATTTACAATTTTAAATTCCGCTTTGTTTGTCGGTGCTTACGTCTCATGCACCGCGTGAGTCAAATTAAAATGAAATCAACCAATTTCTGTTCGTCCCAATACCATGTGACGTGAATATTTTACCGTTTACGTTATTGCAGATTTTTCTCTTCTTTTCAACGTGTTGATGTTTGATCTGGATTTGCCAGAAACATACCCATTTTTTTTTACTTATTTATAGGAAACGGGAGACATTTGGCGGAGCAACCAAATATACAAATGGATCATTTGAATTGCTCAGAAGTTAAACCGTGTGGGGTACTAATTGTAATTTGTTTTTGTAAATTCTAACAGTCCATACACTATATTAGAAACCGTTAATTACAGACGTGTATGAAATACTTACATACGAAATAAGTTGTAATAATATTAACTTAAATATCTCAACATCAATGAAATGAGACACACCGACTTCCAGGGTTGCTAGATTTACCAGACGACTTTTATCCAGTTGCGAGAAAATTTAGCCAAAATTAGCTGTTTTCCTGAAACTCTGTTGTTGTTATTGCTCTGGTTGTTGCTTATAGTGCCAATTAAATACCCAAGCTTCTTATCGGATATTCATTTTGTCGGATATCGGATATCCATTGTATCTTGTATGACAGATTTGTACCGGATATCCGGCTCCAATGTTCGAAACCTGCAAATTCTATTCCTATTTTTAAACATTCCACAGCTTCCAAACATGCCGCAACTTTTTCACTTTATATATATTTTCAAAACATGTTAATTAAGTATATTTCAAACGTCAAATTTTTCTCTCCGTATCTTCCGTTTGGTGATTGGATCAGGTGCCGGATATTTTAAAAAATGGATATCGGATATCGGTGCCTTTCCGCTTTTAGTATGATATGAATATGAGAAAGATTAGTATTCGCTACATTTTTTATTGTGCTGGTGCATTTTTTTCAATGCAGTTTCAAATTTGCTAATGTACTACCTTTACCATTATCTGTGAAATCACTCAAATTATCACCAGAAAGAATGCTATAACTGTCAACTGAAAACAGTAAATGTACACAGTGTGTCAAAGAATTTTTAAGACATTGCATATAAAATAAACTAAAAACTAGTAATTATATATTTTTTAAATATTTTTATTAAAAATCAGCTTTTTTGGCTTCAATGCATTTGTTACAGCGATTCAACAACGATTCGAATGCCTGTTCGAGCTCACATTGTGGGAATGCCTCCAAAGCTCGCGTCGAAGCTGTTTGTATAGTGTCAATGTCATCAACGTAAAATGGAAAAAGTAAACAAATGAACTGAGATTTTCGCAGTTCATCAGCTGATAGTTAATTAGTTTCACGAATGCTCCATAACACAGATAGCGCCACTATTATAAGCTGAGTTTCAGCTGTAGTCTTAAAAATTCTTAGACACTGCGTACAAGCAGCCTCGACGCGAGCTTTGGAGGCAGTCCCACAATGTGAGCTGGAACAGGCATTCGAATCGTTGTTGAAATGCTGTAACAAATGCATTGAAGCCGAAGGAGCTTATTTTGAATAGAAATATTTTCAAAATATAATTACTACTTTTTTTTTATTTTATACACCTAGTCTTAAATTGCTTTGACGCACTGTGTATATAAATCTCAAAGTAAGCAATCTTAGTTGAAATAAAGAAAAAACAAATATTGACCTTAATATGAAAAATTATTAACTAAATTTAAAATTAGCCAAAATTGTTTGTGACTAGTAATTGAAAACACTTTTAGCCTGAAACATCTTATTAGCCACATCTGGCAACCCTGCGGACTTCTAACTAGCTCATTTAATACGCGGTTTTAAAAAATGCCCTATCAATAGAAAAATACTCTTTGCACATACGTTACTCTTATCCATTGATAAAGAACAGTTGTTTCTATTTCCTTTCAGCAGCTCTGTTTCGACAGATGCACAGCAGAAACTTTACATTATCTGAATAACTTCCGTCGAAAATGCGCAATGAAAACAATCACGCAGCACGTTGTTGTTATTGTTATTTATCTACTGTAAAGGCCGTTATTTTCCCGTGGCTTTAATTTTCGCGAGCCCGTCGTAATTGCGAAAATTTAAGCCTCGTGAAATACCTTTTTTTTTCCGCCTCAAATAATAATAAAAAGTCAGACATTTTTCACTTACCCAAAATGTAATGATTTATTGCACAGTTACAAGCTTTTTCTTGACAACTTTCTTTCTTATAACTATTTTTTGAATAATATACAACTATTTCTCGAATATAAAACAATAAAATTAATAGAAGGCAGCTCATTCCCTTGCAATATTTCTACCAGCTTCTTTGGACAAAAGGAAGTTTCTTAAAATGTGTTATGCAAAAGTTGTACTTTTGGAACTTCTCAACTTTCTCAACTTTACTTAGGTACTTTTGGAATTTTTCAACCTTCTCAACTTTACTTAGGTACTTTTGGAATTTTTCAACTTTCGGTTCTGTTCATATAAAATACGCGAAATTTTCAGCTCGCGAAATCACTGATATAGTCATTTTCGCGAAAATTACGGCCCGCGAAAATGAGGGCCTTTACAGTATTCATCAATTTATAATTTCGCTCGTATGCCTGTGCAAGGCTTGGCCTGTGCATGCCTGTCAACTTTTACGATTTTTTCGTAATTTTATGAAAATCGGCCAGGATTTTACGGTTTTAAGCTCGGCATCTAATTTTAAAGATTTCTTCTCCTTTGCATTCAAATTCCTCTTCAGCGACTGTTATTGAAACTTCAGCGATTTTCCGCGAAACTGGATCGATATGCACAAAATTTCAATTTATGCACATCTCATTCTTTTGTCAATTTTTGATGACTGAATTATATCGACTTTAAAAATAGAGACTAGAGTCAGAACGGAAACAGATATTCACTTATTAGTAAAAACTGCAGACATGTATTTTGAGGTTATAGCGAGCTCTTTTAGCCTACTTTCTCGTAAAAGTACAAAAAAAAAAAAAAAATGAAGTATGAAAGAATGCTTAATGTATTGTAAAAATATCGTTAAAAATAAAGAAAAATAAAAAATGTGAAGCGATTAAATAAAGATTGTAAAATAAAAAAATTGAAAGTAGTGATTCGAGATGGAGAAAATGTCTGTCTGTTTGTCGGTCGGTCTGTCCGCCTGGATTCGCTCGTGTTTCCGTGCGTATAAAATAAAAAACACTGAAAATTATGTCGATGAAATGCGATTGTATTAAAAAACTAAAAAAATAAAAGCAAGCCCACCTTATCACCACATAAAATGGAGGGTAAGTGAATTTCTTTGTAATTTATGCGCTTAAGTTTAGCACAAAATAGTTCAAAATGACATATACATAATGAAATATAGTATAGTGTATTTTCAAATTAGAAATGTTATATGGCAACTCCATCTGGGGCCGCGATTCACAGGTTGGGAGCCCCCTGCTCCAGGCTCGAGACACACGGACGATCCGATATCGTTGTCTTATCTTTGTCGGATCGTCTCTTCACACACGGGAACTTTTTCTGCCCGATTTCGGATGTTCTATGAAATTAATGTCATTGTTCGTTGTCAGGGAGATAGACATTTGCACAAGAGAAATAGTAGTACTTATGTACTTAAAGTACAAATACTGTTCGTTCTCGAAAGCCGCGACCAGTCTGGAGCGATTCCACTTGTTGAAGGGGTGATACGCTGAAAGCAGTTCTGGAAGTTTTATTTTAGACAAGTACAGTAACTTCTCGCTATATAGTGCCTCGTTATATCTCTCATTCGGATATATCGCGCTTTTTCTGTCTCCCAAAATTTTAAGTTTGAGTTCTTGAAAGTAAAAATATTGCATTTCTCAGTAAAGCCCCCCTTCCCCCCCCCCCCCCATTAAACAAAGCCATCGAACACAGGGATGTTTTCCTTTCTTCTGAATTTGCTACAGTTAAAAGCTTCAACAATTCTTCTCCCACTCCCCACGTTACATGCCTGCAGAATGATTCTACTCAAACCAGTTGACGTTTTACTTGACATTCCTTTTTGCGTTGATCCTAATGCCCATAGGATGAAGAAGACGGATGTCTATTGCCCAAGGATTTTTATGAAAAGATTTATTTTTATTAAGAAAGTTGTCATTATGTAAGGTTGAATTAATTTTTTTACGCTGACAATCAATTTACTTGTACTTTTTGAGTTATTTCTAACGGCATCGGTTAGATCGCGCACTCGGATATGTAGCGCGTTTTTGCTGTCCCCCAACAAGCGCGATAGAACGAGGGGCTACCGTATTTTTCTAGACACTGAATTAGTCCATTTCTCATTTGAATATTTAGGACAAAAAGAAACGAAAAAGAAGCTAGTTATTCTTCGAAAAAAGTAAACATATCCATATTTTTATTTCTTCTTTTGCCCCTATTTGGATGAAATTGAAGCAGTCCTGACGCAGTGGCGTACGCAGAATTTTTTTAAGCCCCCCCCCCTATCTTCATAAAATTCTGAACTAATGTTCTGAAACTACTAAAGGCAATTCGAGTATGCTATAAAGCACTATTTAGGGCTCAAAGGGGGGGATTAAACCCCTACCCCCCCTTGCGTACGCCACTGTCCTGACGCATGCGTAAAAGAAGGAAGGTTTCGGCTTAGAAAAACAGATAGTATCTTAGAATTACGAAAAGAAATCAATTGTATTTTTTCTTATATTGACCCATTGGTGAGTTCAACGCTATTGAAAGGAGTTTGTTTGCTGTAAAAGACTTTTGTAACGAATTTTGTAATTTATTACTGTCATCTTTCATGCAGTTGGTGTGTGTGACAGGTGGTGAATTTTGGTTACAAAAGCAATATAATATTTTTCAAACATATTTTTCTTCTGTAGGCTTGTAAGAAGATTTCAATTCATTAATGTTGCAATGGACTGAAACTTATTCAGGTGGTGCTTTTTAAAATATACAATGTAGGTTTTGAATTTTTTAATAACTACATTGCGCCAACATCGTTTTCTTATGTTGTTTTCCATGAAATACTCGTACTGTAATAATGACAACTTTCATGCAGTATAATTTTACAGATTTTTACGTAATTTTTATCCAAAATGTCAATTTATATTTTTATAAAAAAACAAAACCGACTTCAAATTATAAATTGCGCTAAAAAGTGAAAAATAAATTCATTCTTTAAACAACATCGATGTGACTTTTAAACATAGTTTTAGAAGTCGGTGCAAAATTAGGATAGATAAAATCTTTTGTAATCATGAATCAATTACAAATATATTTATTTTCGCGGAATTAGCAACAGTTCCAATATAAAGTAGCAAGGTATAATGGTAATTAGACACATAATTTTGCACCGACTTCTAAAACTATGTTTCAAAGTCACATCGATGTTGTTTAAAGAATGAATTTATTTTTCACTTTTTAGCGCAATTTATAGCTTGAAGTCGGTTCTATTTTTTTATAAAAATTATTTTATTTTATTCTTTTTAGTGTAAATACATTTTTTATATAAATACTCTATTTTAAAAACATCCATATCAAAGGGCAAAACTTCTTTGAATTAATGGCACTAAAACTAATCATTTGTATGATAAATTCTCCTTTGAAGTCGATTTTAGCAAACAAACTGATAGTATCAATTTTCTCCTTCGGTCAAACCAAGGCTGAACTTGATCGTTAAATGTTCAAGATCCGTAACAGTTAACTGACTGGATCAAGTTCAGCCTTGGTCGAACTCTTGCTGTAATTTTTTTTTAATAATTTAACATATGACAACAAACATGTTTTCAACAATGGATTTTGTATTTATAAATAGATTTCCCAACAAAGAAAAATCAAGCCAAGCCTTTTCAAGTAAATTAAAAAATACTTATTTTTCACCCGTAACGTTTTTTCTAAAAAACAAATGTAGTCAAATTGATTTGTAATATTTGAGTTAGACGACTCTTTATCGATTAAAGAAAAAATCCTCAAAATCGGTTCATTTAGTCAAAAGTTATGGTTGAAAAAACAAAAAACGTACTACATTTCTGCCTATTACTTTTGTTCTATTTATCCAATATGATCAAACGAAGGTACGGGACCTATGGGAAACCACTCTCGATCGATTGAAAAAAAACCCATGAAAATCGCTTTATCCGGTGCGAAGTTATGAGTGGACAAACAAACAAAAAAAAAAACGACATACATACACTATGAATGTATAGCCTCCTTCCTTTGTGAAGTCGGTTAAAAAATTGGATAGAAATATTATTGAAAATAATAGTACATTTATGATTACTCAGCTAAACAAATGGTGAAAAATGGCTCAAAAAATTCGTTGTGCTCCACTACTCCAGGTTTTTAAAAATTACACTCAAATTTCACACAAGATAATTTTGCGATGTGTATGAATACACATCACAAAAACCATGGCTATATGCCATGGCAACCTTAGCAAAACCGGTATTTACCTTATTGGTCGTTCATAAATGATGTCACGATTCGAGGGGGGAGGGGTGCAAAAAAGTGTAACAGTTTGTGACAAGGGAGGGAAGGGGAAGAAATAAGACATCGTACATTTTGATTTCTATAAAAACATTTAGAATCAGCAAATTAAACCTATTTTATGCTAATGTAATATAGCGTGACATGTGACAAAGGGGGTAGGGGGTATGTTGAAGTGTGACACTTCGTGATAAAGGGGGGAGGGGGTCAAATAATATTGAAAAAAGTGTGACATCATTTATAAATGTCTTTGCTTTCAACAAAGAAGCAAACATTTGAGTCTCATGCTAATAAACGCACCTACAAAAGTAACTTCCCTAAAACTAGCATGGATTCGTCCTTTTCTGACATGCGCAGAAGCGACCTAGTATCAGAACTTCGTGGTTGAACTAATTTTGCGATTCAATTGCATCAGCACAACTAAACTCTGTACATATGTTTTCTTTACAATACGACAACTTACGCAGTGAAAATCTTCCTGGTGCCGCATTTCATATAACAACTGAGAGTTGATGAATAACACTGTGCAACACGAAAAATGTCTTTTGGATGAAAATGTCTGTTTCTTATGTATTTTTGGCTGAAAATTACGAATCTGCAATTATTTTTTGCCTATCACGTACCATTTTCCCAAAATTCCACATTTTAGCTTTTTACGTATTTTCTCAAAAAATGTTCTTATTTTTGTAATTTATCGACTTAATTTATTATAAATTATATGTTTCTCATTGAAAGTGAGATTCTTGCCATTCTAGAGACCACTTTAATGAAGTTGGGTTACTTCAGCGACATTTTTGGCAACAAAAGCTTTATCTACTTCCCGAAGTTTCGGCTCTTTTACAAGACGACAAAGGCATTTTTTAGACTATTTAGCGGAGAAAGAAAAAATACTATGCTGCTGTGATGTGAATGTACTATTTCAAGCATTAGAACATGAGCACAATTCAGCAGAGTGGCGCTTGTTTATCAGTGCTCCTCCAACTAAGCATTTTTTCCCTATTCACTCCTGAAGCATATTCTGCAAACACAAAGGAAATTTCAAAATTACAAAATAACCAGTGGCAGAAACATATCAAATCTGCCACTTGTAAATCTACAATGTGTCTTTTTACCACAATTGCACATTAAACAGTTTATCGAAATATTTGTAAAAGCTCTGGACATAGAAGGAGTGGCTTTCTTGCATCTCAGGAAGAAATTCAAAAATTTAAGTGAGGCAAAAGTAAAAGAAAGGATTTTTATTACCCCACAGCTTAAGGAAGTCCTTTCATGATGAAGAGTTTGAAAACAAACATTCAGAAGCAGAAAAATCCGCCTGCCTGGCCTTTAAATCAGTGTGATCCCGTTTCCTTGGAAAAGAGAAAGCTGAAAATTACGAAAATCTTGTTGGTAACATGATAAAATGCTTTTGTATTATTTGGTTGCTATATGCCATTAAAACTACACTTTTTGGACTCCCATATGGACTTCTTTCCTCAAAACATTGGTGCAATTTATGATGATCATGGGAAAAGGTTTCATCAGGACATTTCTGTGTTTGAAAAGCGTTTCAGCGGTCGATGGAATGGAAGCATATTAATTGAATATTGCTAATCTGTTACCAAGGCACACCAACAGATGCCCACAATATGAAACGGCCAAAAAAATCATTTTAGTGTTTGTGTTTGTTGTAAGTAAGCCTCTGTTACGTTCGTATATAACCAAATTGTACAAATATGAGAAGTGGGTTTCCTGCAAAAACGGTACGTGATGGACCATTTTGGTTTGGATATTTGAATCAAGCACCTTTTGTTTATATAAAATCACATAGTTTCATCTTAAGGACAAAAAAAAAAAAGGTTCAAATTTGTTGCACAGTGTAATCGAGATAGTCCATAGTTTCGCAAGAGAACCTGAAAGCGGTACGGTTGTTCAGTGTCCTCAAGGGCGGAGAGAACATTGCAAATAGGCCATAGAAAAGAGTTTGCTTCCATTTGAGTCGTCTTTTTTCAAAACCAGCTACATCCAAAAAATGAAATTGTTCACGGCGGGCTAAAAACTAATATCTAAGAATTTCGAATTTCTAGCTGAGAGCATTGGGATAGACTTTTAACTTGCTGAAATTTTAACACAAAAATATTTTTTCCTTGGAAGATATTTGGAAGGGAAAAAAGAAGAGCTGACAAGCATGGTCGTCTGGTTTTGTAACAAACCGGCAAATTTCAAACACACTTTTTAACATGATGTAGCTGCTTTAGATACTTTAAAAAAAATAACACCATATGAAGATTACTTTAAACTATTAGAAAGTGTAAAAAAGTTGAAATCGAAAAAAAGTGGATGCATCTGGTTTTGAATCTAAACGACTCATTTGATGAGATCATTCTTTGGGCACTTATTGCTACGATCGTTTAGTTTTTAAGTACCGTTGCTACACATTGCCTAATCCGTGGGTGATTCTCAGTGGAAAAACCTTTTCGAAACTTTACACAATATGTTCGGAAAAAATATGCACCATGAATTTAAAAATGAAAATTATATAATTAGGTGAACACACCTCCCCCCCCCCCAAAAAAAAAACAATATATTTGTATATAAGCTAAAAAATAATCCTTCCGGTAATTAACTGAAAGCTCTAATATTAATAGTACCAGAACAGTTTTGAAAGTTTTTTAAATCAGTGCAAAATATTTTGCTCGTCTAAAGGTAGAAAGAAAAACGTATATTATCGTCAAAGAAATGTTGAGATTAATAAATTAAAAACAAATTGGATTTTTTTTTTTTTTTTCATTTTTGTAACAGGTTCTTGAAAATTTTCGGAAATATCGGATAATTATTTCGGATCAGAATCATCCACGGCCTAATCATCGCAACGAGTGAAAACTTCTTGATAAGTTTAACGTAACGTCGGCCAAATTCAGCCGACAGAATTAGGTTTAAAAAAAAGTTTCATGCCAAGCTTTTTTATTTATAGTAAGTTTGAGTTTTGTTGCACTTTCTTGCTTCAGGAATTAAAATTAAAGGGTCAAAACACATTTTTACTAGCAAACAATTGCACCACTAAGATTTCTACGCGAGTCGTGGTGTCGTAGTGGTAAGGCCCAGGTCTCGTTCGCCCAAGATCACAGGTTCGAACCTGGCTCAAGTCGGTGGATTTTCAAGATGCAGAAAATCGTTTGCGCCCATGTCGCATGATTGTGCGGCATGTTAAATATCCCTTGCGTATCCGTTTGGCTTGGATACTCTCGGCTAAATTAAATACCTAGTGAAAGTTGCATCAAAAGAGAGCTCGGGTGCCGCCATCTAGGGGAAACTAAGCGTCCAAATTCTCAGTGGCAATGGCATTCACCGACAGTGGTGCTACTTGAAAAAAATGGATGCCGATTACCGGGGTACGCACTACGTCTGCAAAGGTTCATGCACATACGCGGCCCCTTTGGAAAGAAAAAAAAAATATACGCGAATTAGCAATTAAACCCTCGCGCCTATGCGTCTCATCGCAGCCGATGTTTATGAGATAAGCCGATGCATTCGTGGTCTTCAATAACCAATTTTTTTCCATTTATTAGCTCTTTTATGTAAAGTGTGCAATATTTCTTTGCAATATAAAGTGCACCATGCATAAATTAGTTCCAATTTAGTTCCTTTAATTTATTTTTAACACTAGATTTACCAGATCAGTCATTTTGACTGTTTCGAAGCTTCCTTTTTGCATCATTTGTTACTCATTATAGTGCAACTTTCAGTTGCATTGTCCTTTCCTAATACACGACAAATAGGACAAGTGAATGGGACTGAAAGTTTTATTATAATTAATAGCAACTTGGTGTAAGATGAAAGTTTAGAAATGATTCAAAACGGCCTGTATAATCTAGTGTTAAGGACCAGTCTGTGTTGGTCTGCCTTTGTTGGTCTATATCGGCCTGCCTTTGTTGGTTTTTAATGGTCTGCCTTTGTTGGCCTGTATCGGTCTGGCTTTGTTGGTCTGTATCGGTCTGCCTTTGTTGGTCTGTATTGGTCTGCCTTCGTTGATTTGTATCAGTCTGCCTTTGTTGGTCTGTATCGGTCTGCCTTTGTTGGTCTGTATCGGTCTGCCTCTGTTGGTCTGTAACGGTCTGCCTTTGTTAGTCTGCATTGGTTTGCCTTTGTTGATCTGTATTGGTCTGCCCTTGTTGGTCGCTGTATCGGTCTGTATTGGTCTGCCTTTGTTGGTCGCTGTATCGGTCTGTATTGGTCTGCGTTTGTTAATCTGCATCTGTCTGTGTTGGTCTGCCTTTGTTGGTCTGTATCGGTCTGTATTGGTCTTCCTTTGTTGTTCTGTATCGGTCTGTAGGGGTCCAGCTTTGCCATGCAAGTTTGCGAGTTCAAATCCGGCCCAAATCGGCGGATTTTCAAGTTACAGAAAATCGTTAGCGTCGAGATGCACGTCCGATTATGCAAAATGCAAGATCTTTTGGAAATCCATTTGGCTTGGATACTTTCAGCTAAATTGAATTCCTAGTACAGTTTCACATCGAGGTACCTCCAGCTAGTGAGGAAACTGGGCATCAAAATTCTTAAGTGGTGGCATCGGCTGATAGTGGTGACAAATGAAATGGTTGAAAACGGCATGGTAAATGTAGGGCTAAATGAAAGGTATACAGGAAATTTCTCATGTTTATGTTGGCTACACCGAGACTGACGCATCGTTACAAACTACTTCTCAATAGCGTATACCTTGAAAACGACGGGGGCAGTGGCGAATCCAGACCCTTGATTTGGGTCCGGGGGAGAGGGAACGATTTAAATCCGTCCTCCTTTGACATATGTATTTAAACAGGGCTGCCTCCCTCCTCAGTGCGATGGAACACACCTTCAAAAATACACGGCCCCCAAATTTGCTAAACGTACTCCAAACCCCCTCCTAAAAACACCCCCAAAAAATTTTACATGATGCAACTCCCATCAAACCGGACCTTTCACAAAACTCCAGGCCATCAAAACGGACCCTTCACAATACTCCGGGTCATCAAAAAGGACCCAGCCATCAAAACGGACTCATAAAAAATTCCAGGCCATCAAAACGAACACTTCACAAAACTCCAGGCCATCAAAACGGACCCTTCACACAATTCCAGACCATTAAAACGGACCCATACAAAATTCCAGGCCATCAAAATGGACCCTTCACAAAATTCCATTTCATCAAAACGGACCCTTCACACAATTCCATTCCATCAAAACGGACCCTTCACAAAACTCCAGGCCATCAAAACGGACCCTTTACAAAATTCCAGGCCATCAAAACGGACCCATACAAAATTCCAGGCCATCGAAATGGACCCTTCACAAAATTCCATTTAA
Organism: Octonoba sinensis; assembly: GCA_038502835.1. NCBI lineage: Eukaryota > Metazoa > Arthropoda > Arachnida > Araneae > Uloboridae > Octonoba > Octonoba sinensis. The sequence goes on along the minus strand of CM076601.1, from coordinate 19,446,104 downwards.
TCAAAACGGGACCTTCACAAAATTCCAGGCCATCAAAACGGACACTTCACGCAAATCCAGGTCATCAAAACGGACCCTTCACAAAATTCCAGGCCATCGAAACTGACACTTTACAAAACTCCAGGCCATCAAAACGGACCCTTCACACAATTCCAGACCATTAAAACGGACCCATACAAAATTCCAGGCCATCAAAATGGACCCTTCACAAAATTCCATTTAATCAAAACGGAACCTTCACAAAATTCCATTTAATCAAAACGGAACCTTCACAAAATTCCATTTAATCAAAACGGAACCTTCACAAAATTCCAGGGTATGAAAAGGACCCTTCACAAAACTCCAGGCTATCAAAACGGACCCATAAAAAATTCCAGGCCATCAAAACGGACACTTTACAAAACTCCAGGCCATCAAAACGGACCCTTCACACAATTCCAGACCATTAAAACGGACCCATACAAAATTCCAGGCTATCAAAATGGACCCTTCACAAAATTCCATTTAATCAAAACGGAACCTTCACAAAATTCCATTTAATCAAAACGGAACCTTCACAAAATTCCATTTAATCAAAACGGAACCTTCACAAAATTCCATTTAATCAAAACGGAACCTTCACAGAATTCAATTTAATCAAAACGGAACCTTCACAAAATTCCAGGGTATGAAAAGAACCCTTCACAAAACTCCAGGGTATCAAAACGGACCCTTCACAAAACTCTAGGCCATCCAAACGGACACTTCACAAAATTCCAGGCCATCAAAACGGACCCTTCACAAAATTCCGAACAACCAAATCGTAGTTTTACAGAATTATTTAATAAATAAGCGGCAAGAAGTAATAAAAATTTTTTATCGTGTTTAAATTTTGTATGTTTAAAATAATTTTGTATGCTGTGTATGTTATTTGTATGTTTTAATTTTGAATTTTCACAAAATTATTTCTTCACAAAAATCTAAAAATTCTCAAAAAACGGACCCTGTTAAGAATGTTGGACCAGCCCCTGATTTATATGTATATACATATATTTTGTTGTTTCTTTAATCTGAAACACGCCGAGATTATACCCTCCCCCCCCCCCCCTCCTGGAAAATTTTTAAATGACGATCCTGGTCAAACATACATGTGATGAGGAATATAAAGACACCGATTATGTTCATCATTAAATGAACACGGGGAACATCAACCACTCACTATTAATATCTTGGCAGTCAGTAATTTACGGTCAACGAGTGGTTAAAACTTCAAAATACATTTCAACGTTATGAAATTTAAAACCGTATACTACGGATAACAGTTTCTAATAATACATTGAAGAATTACTTATATTCTGTATTATTTTTATTCTGTATTTAGCCAGGAAACCAAACTCATGTCATAAAACTTAAGCTTAAAACAGTTCGGCAAACATTTACAACTGAATGCATTCAAACATAACACATTAATGCATTCATTTTCAAGTTGAAATTTTACCATACATATTAAATTCAAAGCGAGCATAAAAATGGAAAAAGCATTGACAAACATTAAGTACGGAATAATACGAACCTTTTAAGAAAAACTTGAACGCTAGCTTTGAATATATGGCTTTATCACAGACAGTTTGAATGCCACTCGTTGTAAACACACAACAACTTGCTTATTCAACTTAATCGAATATCTTCACTTCACTTTGAGTGTTCAATAAAAATATGGTAAAATTAAAACTCTGGGGCCTCAGTGGCTGAGCAGTCTGAACGACTGTTCCGGTGCCTGCCTGCGCTCAGTAAAGAGGTGTGGGTTCGATTCCCACTTTCCCCTGGGTGTATTTCTTTCTTTGTTGCAATTCTGTTGTACTCTCTTGTTGTATCAGTCATATTAAACGAGAGTTTGAGGCCTATTCTTGAGCATAGCAAAAAAAACTCGCATATTAATGTGAACTTGAATGATCATTAACAAACAAACAAACAATTTGAGGACACATACATTTTCTAGTTTATTTGCTTTTCCCAATGGATAAGCCCTAAACTCTCGTCCAATAGGACAGAATACGATTGGAATACAAAGAAGGAAATTACAAGTATACACCCGGGCTCAGGACGGCGATCAAACCCATCGCTTCTTCGCTGCGCGCAGACTGGGGCCGGAACCAGTCGCTTATGCCGCTCAGCCACTGAGGCCCCAATTAGAGTGTTTAATGAAAATAAGGTAAAATTAAAGCTCTAAAATATCGTCGAATCACAATTTGATCAAGCGTAGTTTCCGAAAAGTTCAGCTGAGACAACTTATGAAATTAGTTTTATGGTTGCGCAATTAAGTATTTGATTAGAAGCAGAACTGTTTTTTGTTTCTTTGTTTTGTTTCTAATACCACTTGTCTGTCCAAGCTCCCCTTCGCAGAACGACCAGCAATTAAGGCAGTAAGGAGCGCCTCCCGTTTATAGATGAGCACCACAACGGTGGAAATACGACTTGAGTCATTATGTATTTGGATGTTACCAGATGGCGCTACCACAAATACGGCGCCTTCTATTTTTGACTTAAGACTGAAGGGGGGGGGGAATTCTCCACCCTCCGGTGCCCTCGGAACTGCATCGGGACTTCAGAGTCCATGGATTTTACATGCACATGTTCCCAAGTGTACATGGTGGGTCTTCAGTGGGCCGGGTGTAGAACCCCAAATTTTCCCCCGACATCCTAACCACTAGGCTACCACGGCCCTCTGAGTTTCTTACCACTGTGCTAAAAAGAAACTGCATTAGGTTCCGTTGTAAAGTTATCATATCAATTATCATAAATGCATGCATAAATAGAGATAACGTTCGTAAGAGTTTTTCGGAAAAGGACTATACTAGACTGCAACGTTTCTTGACAATGACGTCACAAAGCGCGGCTGAACAGATGAGTAAACGGCTAGGCTTTTGGGGTTACAAGGACGAGGATCGAAAAGACGGCACACCAACTTGGCGAAATAATCCGATTAAGCATTCTATTTGGCACATTACGCGTTTGAAAACTCATTTGTCAGTTTATCAGAAAAAGATAAACAGATGTAACAAAATTTAAAAACTTATTTCTTTTTACATAATCATAATTTCTTTTAATGGATAAAATATATTTCTTGTTAATGTAAAGATTAAAAGTATATTTTCTTCTAAAAATCCTTTTCTCCTTTCAATAATTCATAAAAACGGTTGGACTTTTAAACACTTTCGTTTTTCGAATAAATATTTTTTTTCCTTCCTTTTATCCGCTGAGCCTAATTTTTTTCCTGTATAAGTTTGTTTTTAATGGAAAATTACGATATTAACGAATGGAATAATAATAACTATTTAGCTTTAAGCAAAGTCACAAGTCAGGTATAAACATAAACCATTCTAAATCTCGCCAAACCGCTTATGGGAAGATCGCCAATTGCTCGTGAGCCCTTATTGCCTAAGCGTTCAGTTCTCAATCAAGGTATTACTACGCATTGAACTTCTCGTAAAATTGAAAATATACAACATTTTATGAAAATCATGACAAATAAACACTATATATGCATAGGTTAAAATACCTTATCACATTTCTATAGCGAAGTGCTTAGTTTAACTCGAAAATCGGACACCGCGTGGAGAACTACTTTCTTCGTTTGCTCTCAGCATATTTCTCCATAGTCAAGAAACTTTGCAGTTGAGTATAGAGCTTCCTAAAATTGACAATAAATAACTTTAGAAAATTTTCTTGCTCCATATTATCTGACCAAAAACAAATTCTTGCAGATTAAGCTGAGAATCAGCGTTTCCCAACAAGATTTTTGCAAAAAAGCTAGAGTTTTGATTGCAACTGTTCTTTCTACACTAAAAAATAAAACTATTGGTAACTTTCATTGGGATAACGGTGATGCCTCTTGCGTTTAACATTGCTTTTGGGTTACAAAGAAACCCTTTTTCAATGCAAAGAGATCTGAGCAGGATTGCCAAATTTAAAAACCGCAAATACGGGACAGCAGGAGCACTCTGACGGATCTGGGTTGAGGTCGGATATTCGATATCCAACCCATTTTTAACTATCCGGAACTCGATCCGGCCACTAAATAATTATTCCGTTTATCCGGCATACCAATTTTGATTTTTAAAATTTAATTAAATAGTATATTTTGAAAATAGCACATGTAAATTAAAAACTTATTACATATTTGGAAGCAGCGGGATGCTTAAAAAGGTACAGAATTTAGAATTTACAGCTTTCTAAGCGTCGGAGGCGGATACCCTGCGTGGACCCGCCGCTCAAATGGTTGCCAGATATACGATATCCGGCAAAATCAATCCAGACACCCGGCGAGAACTCATCCCTGAAAAACTCGATAGATATCCCATATCCGGCAAAATAAATACGGATACCCGGTGCGGACCCGCTGCTCAAAAAGTCGCCAGATATCTGATATCCGGCAAAATAAATCCCGAACCCGGCACGGACCTGTTGCTCAAAAGGTCGCCGGATATCCTTTTTCCGGCAAAATCAATATCCTTGCAAGATGACGACACTTTTAGCGTGCCATATTGAAGTTCCCCGGGACGCGGGACAATTTCAAAATACCGTAAAATCCGGGACGTTTCGACGTCCTGGATGTGAATGTAGAGATGCAAGACGTTATACAAAATAAAACACATGTTTATTAAAAGAATAATTTTTCTGCAATTTACAATTTTAGATATTAAAAATTCCTTTTTATTCAGCAGCTGGGTAAAACATCTTAATCTCTTAAATACTAGATAAAATCAAGGCGTATGGTAGGGGTTTCGTTTCTGCGCCGAGATCGCGTAACATATGGCGACCACAAATAAGAGAAACTGGACTAATAAAGTTGATCCTGTCACAATTTTTATCCATCGGCATTGCGACATTAATTGTCTGCTTGTAGTTTTCCTTCTTTTTTTCCTTCGACATACTCGTCTAGAATGGACTTCATGAGAATCCTGTTATGAGGAAATAAAATGGTGTGTTAGTGAATATTTTCTCACTCAAAATATAAGAACAATACTCCAAAGTATAAAGTTTGTTAGTTTGCTGAATAGTCCATTAAATTGATACTGATGAGTAATCATTTTGTCTGCCCCCAGAACTAAGCACAAACAATTTTGACGCAATTTTTTGGTTCTCTGATTTAAAAAATGATTACAAAACAAAATAACTAAAAAAAAATTTTCATTTTAATTAATAATTAGTTTAAATAATAAGGAATGCCCAATTTCCATGTTTTCCATGTTTAAAACGAAGTAAACTATCTGTTGATTAATTTAAAAAACAATTGGGTGTTTTAGCTTTCAAATTGCGCAAACAGTAGTTAATGTCAGCAGTGGACCAGTCGGTAGAAGCTCGGTTCCCGGAGAACACCAAAAGTGAAGCAACATCGACTAAGGTCAGTGTTTGGGAGGGTGGCAACCTCTCGCGGCTGGTTGCTGTGGTGTCCGTGTACGCTAAAGGGACGCACGTTAAATAGGTCGTGGCTCCAATATCCTCCAAGTGAAACGATACCTCTGAGGGGGGGGGGGCAATCCCAGGCGACGGTCTCTCATCTGGGAGCTGGTTCAAAAATTAAGAGACCTTTCAAAGGGGCGGAAATCGGACTCCTGCCTATAAGGGCCCCGTTAGACTCAGGAGCAGCGTACTCATTCTTCCTCGCTCCGAGCGAGAACTCGACAACAAAACAGTAGTTAATAAACAGTATTTTAAAATGTACCCAATTTGGTACACTTGGAATGAAGAGGTTATAATAATTTGAAAAAACTAGTCCGGTAAATCCGTAGATCATAAATCGTGGATTATATGTGTTACTGGCAAAGTATGAAACGCTGGCATTCTATAGAATTCCTAGGCATTTGCACATAATGCTGGGCAAGGTATGAAATATGAGAAGTATTACATACTTTCCGTATGCATTGTAATTAGGCATTCTATAGAGTGACAAATGCTATTTAGGCAAAGTAAATGAAGAAAACGTCCTGATGAGGTTATTATGTAAATGATGTGCATTTCTCAAAAATAAAATTAGATTCTGAAAAAATAAGGAGAGCACCATTATTTTTTTTTTCTTTTCCACAATCATCACATCGTAGCGATTCTGCAGTCAGGTTCCTTCTTAGTAGTCTGTTTGGCCTTTTGTACATCATTTATTAACTTCTCGTAAGTAGTTTCGGTTAACAAAACAGTATTTTTTCAGCGCTAATTCTCATTTTGCACTTACGGACGGAGTTTTTAACGAATCGGAGATGTATTTCATATTTTGCCGGTTTCTCATTTGGCATTCTATGGAATGCCTAGGAAATGTGTGAAATATAAATCGTTTCATACATTGCCGCTAGTTTTAGGCATTATATACATTGCCTATAGGTATTCTATAGAATATCGGATTTCAAATTTCGCCGGTAACATGTGCATTTAAAAGTCCTTAAAACATGCATGCTAGTGTGACTTTAAAAATGCCATTTTTTCCTCTGTTTTCAACCGAGTTTCTTACTTTTTTTTGTTTAGTAGCTATTGACGAGTTTTAGTGATATCCGTTAAAACATTTTGGAAACAGCTTATTATTAGTCAATTATTTCTCCTTTTCGTCGGGCAAGCCTCATTTATAATTGCAATGTTATATTGTTATAGATAGCAGATGGCAACATGTCTTCGATGAGTAAATTATTTGGTAATAAATATAAAACTCATTAAAAATTGCACGTTATTTATAGTACAAAAATGCAGATATGTGTTTCGGGATTGCTTGGAACCCGTTTTTAAATGCGATAGTGGAGCTTCTAGATGCACAAACATTCAGGCTGAATTTGGATGTTGGTGTTTCCAATACAAAATTGAAACCACCATACTTAACCCTTTATCTCCCTACGGTACTTATAAGTACCATTCTCTATAAACTCCATCCCAGCCACCATTTTTACCAATACTCTGATGATACTTTACCGGGACAGTCTTTCAATTCCCCTTTTTCAGGATACATATCAGCAAGGGTTCTTATAAAGAGTATTTTAGCGAGGAAATGAACATACATAGTTATGAAACCGATGCTGTGTTTTGAACTTCCATTTTGTTCAGATTGCTCCCTTAGAGTTTCGCTCCAGAAAAGTAGTAAAATTCAAGAAACATTTTTTCTTTCTTCTTTTTCTTTCCAATGGGGCTGCGGTATTGGTCCTCAACCATTGCAGACCTAGTGCGTTCCCCAGTAATTGGTACCGTCTCTTTCTGCGGCACCACAATGAGTGTGGTACCTTCGCCGCAAAATTCAAGAAACAAGTCACAGGAATTTTTTAATGTGTAGTTAAGAACTTAGAAAACTATTTGACGAAATATTTTGATTAAAAAGTGTATGTAATTAATTTTACAGGGTAAACACTCTGTGGCACTTGTTAGCTCTAAAGAAATAGATACTTATATATTAATCATTATTTTATTTATGTAAATCTCTTAATTTTCAGTGTACATACCTAGACAAACTATTTCTGTAACAAAAATTACTGCAGCTCATAATGCAGTAGATAAATGGTTAAAATCAAATTGTGAAAATGAAAAAAACTTTTAAATATTTTTATGGAAACTAAAATGTACGATGACATACTTCTTGCTACCCCCTTCCCTTCCGTTGTCACAAACTGTCACAATTTCTCTAACCCCCTCCCCCCACGAAGTGTGACATAATGTATGAAGGACCCCTTAGCACGGCAAAATACAGTTTTACGTCATATCTTACTTCGGAGTCGGAAGAAACTCCCAAAGACACCCCACTGTCATTATTATCCCATACGAACATTACTTGCTCGTGATCGTCTTCAGAATCCTCAGGAAAACTGTCGTCTTCATCTCTTTCGTCTTTCTTGGCTCTTGCATTCGGACGTAGCACATGTGTGGACAAGGGATCAGGCTGGAAGACGTGGACATTTCCGGATTCGCAGTTCGTTCTATTATATTTATAGGCAGTTCTATCTCTTGTCTCTGTTGTAAATCTTTGGGAATCTCGCCGTCCACTTGTTCCTTCTTCTATTTCTATCGGTATTTTGCTGTTGCAGATGAATTTAGTTTTATTCTTAGCTTCTCTTTCGTTAGTTTTGATGTCGGCGCACTTTTGACAATGTTCTTCAAATTTCTGCAAAATATTTTTAAAGACTAGGGTCAGGTGAGGTAAAATGGGTCAATTTTAGCTATTTTCATATTTAAAGCTTTATAGCAGCAAAACCAGAAACATTTCCCATTTCTTTTCAATTGCATCTTAACATTGAACTCCTTTAGAGCAATTTTATGCCATTTTAATATTTATTTTTTAATTATGAAATAGTTTAACTGAGCTTATAAAGTTGTGACCTGATTTGCTCCATCGTGGGGTAAAATGGGTCATAATGCAAAATAATGCTGAAAACAGTTATTTATTACTTTGAAATTAAAAAAAAAAAGTAAGGAACATATTTAGCAACATTTTGAATTATAATTACATTGAAATTTTAAAATCATTCTGTGTTAGATTGATTCACGTAACACTTCAACAACATCACTTCTCTTTACCACATCAATATGATCTTTTTTAGGGAAAACATTAAAAAAAATTTTTTTTTACTGTAATTTCAATAAAATAAACAACTTGCATTGTTTAAATTTAGGAATTTTCTGCAGTGAGGTGCAACAGAGTAAATTTTAAAACAATAATAGAACAGAACTAGATAAGCCTAACCATGACCCATTTTACCCCATCCAAGAAAAACTGTTGAAAAAAATTCAATATTTATTTTTTTTCTTACGCGCTCGGCTGTAATTGTCTTCCAAAGTTTCTGTGTGCGGAAATCCTTTAAATTTGGGTTGTTATTTGATAAAATATAGAGATTTTCAGAAGTTAGCAAACCATGTGTTTTGCACACTATCATCCAAAAATTACAAAAATATTTTTTTTGTGTTGCCATATTTAAGAACCTAACTTTTTTTAGAATGAAAAATGTTGCCAACACATTGAAATATAACATAAAAAATATTGGTTTAAAAATTTCAATTACAAGTTCTATTATTTTGAGTTTTTTCTCAAGTGACCCATTTTACCCCATGACCCATTTTACCCTATCCTACCCTATTAGTTATTGATTTGCTCTTATTTTCTCACCTCACGTGCAGGTTTATTTTTTATTAGCTGCGTCGCACGGTCTACCTCAAATATTGCGTCATTTCTCGGATGAAGAATTTGTTGTCCTTCTTCATTACAATTTCTAATAAATATTAAATCGCCAAAAATGTTTCAAGTTACACGGTTTTATTTATCCAAGCGCCTCTTCCGCTGTGTCGAAGTTTCTTTATTCGCTATGATTTGAGTATTTTAAAATTCAAAACATCGTTGCATTATCCAAACATTCCAAACAAAGCTATCGTTGCCATTTCACAAATAATAACTCTAATAATTTCCTCAGAGTCAAAATTATTATTTTTTTTCCTAATTAACGTTTATAATAAATTATAAAATGGGTGAAATACTGTATTGTCATTGAAGATAAGCTTGTGTGAAAAGTTTGAAGATTATTTATGCAGTAAAAGTTGTCAAAAACCGCGTAACAAACTTCCGTGACAAATCAAGTTAAATAAAACCGTGTAAAAACATCTAAGAATCAAAAAATATCGTCTGCTCTTCAAATTTATCAGTAATACTATTAAACCTCTTTTATTATTTACGCGTTCAAACCCGGAGCAGCTTGTGCAGTTCATTCCGATTGCTAAGCGAGTTCGAGCTCACTTCGTTCGCTCATTACGAACTATTTTCGCAGACGAAAAATTGAAGCCTTAAAATTCACGTACATTAATTTAATGGAAGGCAAATACTGGGACGCCTCAAAATGCTAGCAACGTTGATTAGGACTTGTTATAACGGCAACTGTATTGTTAAAATGTCAACAATGCAAATAAAATAAAAAGGCCATAAAATCTTTAAAAAATTACGTTTTAAATCAATATCTTCGCTAATTAAAATCCTCCAGCGATGAGAGAATAGGCAAAATGCCTTCCTTGGGTGTTTTCGATTTTTTAAATTCCTCACTTGACTCTTAGTTCGCAGCCGTTCGTAAGGAGATAGCACGATATAGAAAAATACGTTTCTGGGCCGTGGTAGCCTAGTGGTTAGGATGCCGGACTTCCAATCGGAAGACTGGGTGTCCGGTACCAGACCCGCTGTAGACCCACCATGTACACTTGGGGATACGTGCATGTAAAATCCGTGGACCCTGGAGTCTACGTATTGATTGAAGTCTCAAATTGACGAAATTTGTGCAGCAAGTTTTTTAAGTCACGTGATCGCGCGAGGAAAAAAAAAATCATTGTAAATGACGAAATTTTCTTGACGATTGAAGAATCGTCAAAAGTGAGTTCTATTTCTGAGAGTGCAGACGAAATTAAATACTCAGCTCTCTATTTAAATTTAAATTTTAGTCTATATTGAGTAAATAACTATGCTAAGCGAAACGAATCATTACCTTGAAAAGAGGATGATTCTTTAAAAGCAATTTCTGCTCATCATTGCCACCACGAAACTCGTCATAACTTGAAGAAGAAGGCAAAGATGACTCTGCTGCGTCTTTTTGTCTGTCTTCCGACTTTGAGTTCTTGCACTGAATAGGGCACTTTAAAGCTTCTTCGAGAGTGCTACATGACTTGGCTTGAATCTTCCATTTTTGCCGTTCTTTTCCGTCTGCTGCGGCGTCCTTTTTGCTTTCGCTTTCGGAACGAAACTTCGCGTTGAAGTATTTGTCGTACGTTTTTCGAGGTTGTTGCTCGCTTTTCTTGCCCTCCCAACTGTAGTGCGATTTGGAACGGTAGTAAGCCTCTTCTTCACTACTGTCATCAAAATGTTTTTTCGCTTCCAAATAAGCGGGGAATTTTTCATGCATAAGACCGTCAGGGAACGGATGCAAAGATGACATAACTGTTAGTTCTTTTTGCAGACGGATCGGAGAAGTTGCCAGATTGCTATAAGCTGTCACTTTTACCTAGAAATAGAAAGGAGTTGAGTATCGTAGTTGTGACCAACTTGACCTTCCTTAAGATGCACTTTATATATTAACGATGTGCGATGAGCTACTTTCGAAATTATTCATTTGTTGAAAATAATATTTTTAAAAAAAATAAGTCAGTTCCTACTTAGGTCAACAAAGAAAAATTTTATTTTAGTCACTTTTTATTAGCATTTTTTCGTTCTAATAATCATGATAGTGCATGTCCTTGACGATCAGCTAATAATCGAGTTTCGCGCTGCTCTTGAGACGCACCCCGTAATCTTTGATTGTATTAGTTGTTTTATACCCTCTCAAAAGCGGGTCGTTACTACCGCCCTACCCTGTATAAAGGTCAGCTAGTGAGAAGCCTCAACTCACTCCATTAGGTTATATTCTGGATTATAATCTATATAATCTAAAAGAAATTCTAATCTGTGAATTAAGAAAATTTTTCATACTATTCCACAACTTTTTCGCACCATCGTGAAAATAATTTTAAAGATAATATTTGTGAAAACTGTAAAATCCTAGGAGAGTCCACCCCGTTTCAAAGGCGCCAATTTGACGTCCATCTCGCAGAACGATACAAACAGGGTTACGATGAAATCAGGGTTAGCAAGATTGCGGACTCATCGCCAACCGCGCCAATGGGCGGGCTCTCCTAGGATCCAACCTATACTAATTTCTTGCAGCTGTTTTTCAGTTTTTATTTAAACTTAGATGTTTGACTTTCATTTCTTGTTATGAACTATTGTGAAACACGGAAAATAAATGTTTTAGCAAAGTTTAGAGTTTTGATGCCTGTTACTAATAACGACTACAGAAGGGGGTCGCCATTTTCTTATGGATCGAAGAGGTTTGCAAGAAAAAGGGGTACTTACGTACTATCGCAACCATATGGCGAGATTGGCGACTGATATACCTACTTATGGGTACCATAAGCGCTTTAGATAGGTACAAAATCCGAGTTGCCGATTTGGCTCGTTATCCCCGAATTTTGGCATGGTTGCGATAATACGTAAGTACCGAAAAAGGTTGGGAACCACTGCCCTACACCAAAGCTTTACCAAAATGTTCAATACTTACTGAACTCTTAGGCGGTATGCAACCACTTGTTGGCTTATATCTCGCTGCATGAACATTAGTCGTGAACAATTTGAAGAACATCAGGTAATCGTTTCTGTTCCTGATTTCAAACTGATATTTGAATTCGTCAACGCAGAATGGGCCAACTGACACCCCAAACTCATCATCGCGCACTTGATTGTGTTCGTCACAAAACGAGTCGCAGCTATCCATTTTATCACGTCATTTATTCCTCTTCAATGTTTCGCAGTATAGTTTCTTTAGTTATTACTCGTTGCTCGACTTGAAAAAAGAAAGCAGGGATTCGTCCCAGGAACTTCATCCAAAATTAAAAATCACTTTGTGTTTATGGACAATAGGACTTAAATTAAAAATAATGCGAATAACCATTGTTGTTTCATTTTCATTATTAGACGCTTTTGATTGTTGCGAATGCAGATGATACCATCTTATAAATAAGCTGCTTATTCTGTTTGTCTGTTAGCTATAGAATCCTAGGCCGTTTACCGTTCGGGACCACATTCGGCACAGTTAATGTTTCAGACCCGAGGAACTCCCTGCTGCAAAAATGAAAATTGTGACTCAATTAGTTTTTTTAAATTATTGTTTTCTTATTTTTCAATGATTTTTTTGACCAGTTTTATTTTATTTTTTGGTTGTTGCCGTCGTTTCCAACCATATAATTACAGTTGCCGTGTGAACAAACAGTTCAATGCAGTTGCCATTTTGTTATTGTAACAAATATACTAATAATAATAGAAACGTTTCTCTAGGATATTGAGTGAGGCTTCGCTGTATTTTCAATCTCCGTTAAAAATTAATGTTTACGCGAATTTAATTTGATCCCTCTTTCTTTTAAATTTATTTCTTTATTGTCTGCGCTTTTTATTATTATTATTATTATTATTTTTTATTACAGTGGCAGCGTTCTTTTTGCCCAGTTTCGTTAAAACTTTTGTTTTGAAAAGCATAATAAAATTTTCAATACGTTATTTCGATGATAAATATATATTTTTCACAAGCAATTTGATTTTATAGTAAATAAATATATAGTAGTGTGGGGCAGTAAGCAAAGGAGCGTCCTCGCCGCCTAACTTAGGTAATTCAGTTTGAATTAGCAGACACCTTTGCACAAATCATTTTAATTACAATTTATAATATCTAGGACAGCGGTCATTTTGTGTGACCGCCGGGCTTACTAGTGATATTATAATGAAATGAATTTTAGAATTACTTATATTCCTATATATAATACCAGCCTAAGTTGTCTGTCCGTCTGTCAGCGTCGTAAAAGAGCATAAAACGAAGTCGCTTCCCGCCGTATGTACGCTTAGATCTTTTAAACTACACAACGGATTTTAATGCGGTTTTCACCAATAGACAGAGTGGTTCAAGAGGAAGGTTTATAGACCCGTTAGAAAAAAAATCCTACAAGCAGTTCTTTTTTATTTTAATATTCCGCAAATTTCCACATAAATTCTTCAACATGGGGATGAAAAAACCTTGCACATATTAATGCAATATATCGATCGAAAGCGCTGATATTTCTGCACAAGATGATATTTGTTCTAAGTTTCTAAGTCAATAAGAACAACAGTTATAAGCTTTTTAGCTCGATTTCTTAAGGCTTACCTTGACCCAAAAATAATAATTAGCAGTAGGGCCCGACCGATGGCATTTTTTGGCAGATGGGCCGATGCCGATTGTTCCGAGATCGGCCGATGGCCCATTATTCTCCTCTTCCATCGGCCGATGGGAAAAAAAAGTCGCTTTAAATCAGAAAAAAGGTGCAGAATGCTTATAAAAAAATGTCATTTAAATTATTTAGTTATTTTTATGTTTATAAAAACATAAATGCATCATTCAAGCACCGTAAAGCTGCTTGGGGGATGTTTACATAATAATTAAAACTAAAAGAATCACTCACGATTCTAGTTAAGTAATTAAGCTATTTAGAGGTTTAAAAAAATGCTATATCAGAGTATTTTTAATTATTTTTTCTTATCTTTGCAAAAAAAGAAAAAAAAAACCTCAACAACTATTGGATTGGATCGGGTCTAATTCCCTTTCCTTCAACATTTTCTCTTAAAACACGTGCACTGCAAATGCCAAGTGCAGCTACCTTTATTTTCTTATTTTTTTCACGGAGAGGAATGCAGGTGTTATAATACAGACTAACAAATAATGTGGGTTTGTTTCTTTAACGAAATTGTCAACCCCCTCCTCTCAGATTTTTTTCATAATTCCCCCCGTTTTTAAAAGAAAAGCGGGAACGATTGTATGTTTATTTTTCATTATAAAAGTTATTTGAACTAAAAATAGCTCTTTTTCTGAAATAAAAATAAAATATTTAAAAATTTCGCTCGCAGTAACACCCATGTTCATAACCAAGAAATACTGAATATTGCTTTAAAAACATAGACGTGAGGATTTTTTGTCATTACAAATGAATGCTGGGTCTTAAGAACTAATCCTATTAGCTTTTTCTTTTTCTTTTTGTGAGTTGAAAATTACAATGAAATACTTGACATGTTCTTTATATTTCAATGAGTACAATGTAAGGTCACTGAAATAAAGCAATATTTTGAGCACCAGCAGTTTTCTGTTGACAAATAATCTTCTGAAAAACACGTAATCGTATATAGAAACTAAGATTTTTTAGAAAAAAAAAAATATATATATATATATATTTTTTTATATACGTTGTCAATTTTTGAAATTAATGAAATTGTAGCATTTTTATTAGGGTATTATTCTACCCTGTCGCGCGAACTCGTGTTTTAAGAATTAAATATTTGAAAATAGCAGGTCGAACTTGGACACATAAAATTTCGATCAATAAACATTTATACTGAAAAATTGATTCATTTTTTATCAATATGTTCTATGTTGTAAACTAGCAACAAAATAACAAGAAATATTCTAAACTGAAAGCAGATGCAACGAGATTGTTGTATAATAGCAGAAAAACTCAACTTTCTAACGAGTGGCATCAAAGAAGACATAAAAAAGGTAATGATGCCCTAAAAAAGGAAGTATAAACGAGGAAAAATTAAAATAATTATCGTATAAAAAAAGTCAAGATGTATTATGAAAAAAAATATGCATTGATCAATCTTTGAAAATAAAGAAATTTTAGCATTTTAATTAAGATGTTATTAAATCCTGTCGAGCGAACTCGCATTTTGACAATTAAATTTTTACAAATTGCAAGTTGAACTTGGACACATAAAATTTCGATCAATAAACATTTATACTGGAAAATTTTTTTTCTTGACTTTGACCAATCTTTTCAATGTTGCAAACTAAAAATGAAAGTATGCAGGGCTTACTTATTTCATTTAATTAATTTCTTTCTCAAATTGTTACTTATTTTAAAATATAAATGAATAAATATTTATTCAAATCGGCAGAAATTTCAAATTTTAATTTATGTTCAACATTTAATAAAATTGATTTTGCAAATGCTCGTTTTTAAATATTTTTTATACTTGTTTAAAGATTAGAAAATTCCACTTGAAATAAATCTAAATTTGATATTTTATCAAAATTATTCAGACTGGAATTACTGTGTTAATCTTCTGTACCATTGTAGGAAACAAACCGTTTGATTATTCGATACTGTTTTTGTAATTTCATGGTAGTAACAAAATCCAAGGAAAATTCCCTGATTGAGCTCCAAAAAATTCCCTGATTTTATAATTTTAGTTACACGGTATAACTGTCATACATAATGACAGTCACTGAGACTGTTATACATAATGACAGTATGAGTGGCACAATCAGAAAAATTCTTTATGGGGGGGAGGGGTGCCGTATTCCTTTTTTTTTGGGGGGGGGGGGTGGAAATAAAAGGAGGTCATAATGCAATTTTCTGAGCAATATATATAATCTGCAACTGCTAAGAATTTTTCAGATCTAAAGTTTTTTTTTAAGAATTTAGATTTCCCCCTCCCCTTCATCATTATTTAATGATTTCTTGACAAGAAAATAACTTTATTTTCTCAAAATTGCGTATTGTCTTTTCGTTGAGAAATCCCCTCCAAAAATTTTCTTTTGTGATTGTGAGTTAGTTCGCTAGTGGGGGGGGGGGGGGGGGGTGGATGAAAGAAAAGAAAAACTAAACAAATGTTCTGAGTGATATAATCTGCAACTGCTAAAAATTTTTAGTTTCTATTCTAATTTAAATATCGCTTAATTTTCTTAGGATTTGCTCTTCTCGAGTAAAAAAAAAATAAAATCAATTAAAATTATCATTCTATATGGGGGGAGAGGTCACGGGCCCTCTAGGCCTCCCCTTCTGGTTGCACCACACTGCAATATCAAACCTTAACTTCGGCACACTCGGGGCCAGCGCCACGCCGAATTTCAAAATACGACCAAAAATGGCGGACTTACAGAACCAAAAATGGCGGATACGCGGAAGCTTCAATCCTGGCACACGTATTTTTATGCTAAATTGCAATGTTTTCTTAACTCATAGACAGACAAAGTAACTTTTTTTGGTTGCTCTGCCAGAGAAAGGGCAAAAACGTGAAAATAGTAACCAACTTTTAAAAAAAAAGTGAAAATAGTGACCAATTTTTGAAAAAACGACTAAAAGTGACCAATGCAAAAAAAAGTGACTTTTAGTGAAAAAAGTGACTCACGCCGACCCCTGAAGTATGAGAATAACCGCAGTCGAAAATAACAAGGAAAATTAACCTAATTTTATCAATGTGATTTTTCAGCACAAATGCATTTGAGAAGTTCATAAATTCTAAGACTTAGGCTCTTGCTAAGAGCTATTCTCAAATCACTTCTGGCTCTTATCCGATTTCTTAGCTTGATTTTAACTAATAATAAAATGGGGAATAACCCAAGAAATATCTGGTATTCATTAGGACGAATGCATTTATGAAACCTTTTTTCCGCGAAACTCGTATTTTTTATTTATTCGAGGGAAAACTTTTTTATAATATAAGTAGTCACCGAATTCTCCCGCGAACCACCACCGAGGCTCTTATTAGGCACCATCGGGTGGGAAACTGTGCTAAAGCACAAGAATGTGTGCTTTAGCACATGCGTGAATGTGAAATCCATCAAGGTTTTGAAAAGAAAGCGTTTCGGGAGAATAATGTCCAAATGTCTGTTTGGTGGGATTTAGTTAGATTTTATTCGAGTTAATCATTTAAGGATAAGATCGTTGGAAACTTTGAGATAAATCAAAGAAAAAAAGCCCGGTTTCCGGAAATTTTTGCGAATTTCCCTGCCTTTTCCAGAACATTAGAATTCCTTGATCTCCCTGTTCTGTCACCACTCTGATATATTATAGATAAAAAACAAAATACATAAAACCATGCATAAATTCAATGCCTGCTCTGTGACTGCATCCATAACATGTACACAAGCTTATACATTTGTGTGTATGTGATCTTAAAAAGGAGGGGGGGGGGGGATTTTCAGAAATAATTCAGGAGGTGCATAAACCTTGAATTCAGTTTATCACAAAATTGAGGGCGCCGGGAAAATTGAAGTTACTGTAAATAATTATTAAAGAGCTCAGGAAGGACAAAAAGCAAAAAAATCAAGACAAAATTACTTATATATATAATGCAATTCAACTCACAGATAATTAGAATCAATAACTGTTGCAGTCAATGTGCATATTCAGTGTTCACACTGGGGAAAAATACAAGGTGGGATTTCCTACCTTGCCCAAAATTTTAAGTGGGATTTTTAAAATTTATTTTTGTTTTTAAAAGTATTACTGCATACAACCGCAAACATGTCTGCGTTTTAATGCTCATTTGTGCTTTAAATTAACGTGAAATTTTATTTCTATTACTATTACTTAACTGTCCGAACATGATCTAATACAAAATATGTAATAAAAGATGAATATCTAATCTATGCTCAGAAATAAAAGAATAAATATTAACAAGTTTCACACAAAACGGATTCTTCTACAAAATACGCGATCGCAAAAATGGGTGTTTTATAAAATGTCTCGCATTAAAAGGATCCTTTTAAATAACCAAAATTCTTTGATGTATTTTTTATAAAAAAGTCCTAAAAACTAGTTAAATATTTCCTCTATTTTTTTTCTCGATCATACATCATTTTATCTATTGATTTTTTTCAATGAAAACAGTATGTTGTCCAGAATTATCTTGCAACTGTGAAAATTCTTCAACGTCTAGCGCTTGTAACGACTTGAATGGTTCCCGTCAATTTGTAAATGCATTGTTATATCAGGGTTCATACAAGATTTGCTTAATAAAAAATAAGGACTTTGTAAGAACTTTGTCAAGGTAGAAAATAAGCAGTGTTAGCGAACATATATCGTGACATTTATAAACTTATCATGATGTATTTTTACCAAGCTATGAACTCTGCATAGAATTCTTATTAAATGTATCTTAGACACTCCCTTGACTCACTTCTAAAAAGCTTGTGGTAAATGCAAAATATTGAAAAATTTAAAACTGATTATTCTACAAAAAAAATATGCATAAACCAGTTAAAGAAATGGGAAAAAGAATTATGACTATAAAGAATTTAAAAACAAAAATGAGAAAATCTTCCTTCTCCTTACAATCATATATTTCTTCTTTACATACAAATGGAAACAATACAGGGTTCGCGCTAGGCCGGGCGATCCCCGCAATATTTTTTGAAATCCCACTCAAAAAAAAATTTTTTTGGGCTTAAACTTTAAAAATCCCACTTAAAATTTTGGTCAAGAAGGAAAATCCCACCTTGTATTTATCCCCAGCGTGAACCCTGCAATATTACATAAAATTTATAGTAGTATTATTAAAAATACTTACATTAATGTTACTTGAAAACTATTTAAAAAATACAAGTGTGTAGGTTTTAATTGTGTTGTAAATGATAGCGAGATCCTTTCTTTTGAGCTGACAGGCAAGTAATGAAAATCACAGAATTAAGAGTAATTTATAATTTTGTAAAATTAAGTATGATACTTATAAACAATACATTTTTATCCATTACATTTTTTAATTTGTGGGATGTTAAGATTGCCATTTTCTCATGATCATGAACAAATCAAAATTATGAAAAAATATAATATTTGATTCTCATTATACTATGAAAACGTTTTAGCTTGAGTGAAAAGAAAACTTTGTTATTTGTGAAAAGATATTGATACCATTGCTGTTATAATTTTAGCAGAAGTAAATTTGTACTAGCAAAATAAAGTTTATGTAAATGTTTTAGTGATATTTATCATAAAAAGCAAATATTCATATAAACATCACATTTCCCAACATTAATTACAAGACATAATTGCTATAATGTCAAAATAATTTTGTTACTAGATTTACCAAACCAATCATTTTGACTGTTTCGAAGCTTCCATTTAACATAATTTGTTACTAATTATAGTGCAAATTTCAATGGCATTGGCCTTTCCTAATGTAGGACATGTTAAGGTGACTGAAAGTTTTATTATAATTAGTAGCAACTTGATGTAAAATGAAAGTTTAGAAATGGTTGAAAATGGCCCGGTAAATCTAGTGTTAAAGGAAGTGAAATCAATAGCTAATTACTTCTATCCCATATGAAATATCACTAACTTTAAGGCGTTTACAAATTGAAAAACTAAAAATGAAAATTAATGAAAGCATAAGGATTGAACAAAAACTTTTCAATTAAGAGTCAATCTTTTTCTTCTTTTCATCTATTTTCCTACATAAATTAATTTCCTGCCTTTTTTCCTCTGATCTTTTTCTGTAACTATTAGATTTTATAAACAATTGAACATCTTTTGCTGCTTCTGCTTTTTCGACCAAATCCTCTGCCATATTTTCTAACTCGGATTTCTCCTTTTGAATACACCTTTTCTTTTGCTTTAAAAAATGTATGTCATCAATTGTTCTTTTTGGTTTCATTTTGGCAGAGGCAGACTGTTACTACTGCCTTTGTTCTGTTAGATGCTGCTCATATTTTATTCTGGAGGACGCCACTGACCTTCTCCTTTCCTCAGTTATAACCACTTCATGTAGGAGATCAATTTTCTTCCTACTTTGAAATATGATTTACTAGGTTGGAATTTACGAAAAATATTTGAATAAGACAGAAATGGATAAAAGTAGTTATTTTCTGCATCAGTTATGGGTTTTGTTACTTCAATAAATAGAATAATTTTTTTAAAAATCCTGCTTGTAGTCTTCCTTCCTTCACCTATTATCACCTAACTATACAAAAAGCGCAGAAAATTGTAACTGGATTAATGAACTTCTAAGATCAAGAAGAAGCACTATCAAAAACCTTAGTCTTATTTTTTCTCAAACTTAACAATTATTTTATAATATTGAAAAAATCTCCAAACAGAAGTTTGCTGATTTTTTTTTTCATGCTTTTTAATTATGAATGAAAGCAGAAAGAACTGCCAATTTATTTTGCAACAATATTATAATGAGTACTTGAAAGGAAAAACCTCTAATGATAAACACCGCAAAAAATTAAAAAAAAAAACTTATAAAATTACATACAAAGGGGGGGGGGGGACATTTTAGACAACAACATTTCGTTAACTAGATTATTAATAAGGTTGTAATATATAATAATTACAATTAACAGATATAATCACTAATACGTAAAATAACTTTCGAAAAAGTTCTTATATTTTCGGGAAAATTTTTAAGTGGGCGTGGCAAAATTTTCAATTTTGCAAGCTCTTTACGACAGAAACTAGAACTTAATAAAGATAAAAAATAATGGTCAGCGCAAAGTTATTGATACCCACGAGGCAGAATCGGACAGTAAATGAGAACTAGGACGTTTCACCGAAGCCGATGACATCGGATTTCGAAATGCATAAAAAATCGGGACCGAAACTTGAAAGTGCAAAAAACTGACAAAATGCGTAAATTTTACTCCTAATTTGTAAAAGTTGTTGGGTATGTATGTTAGTGCGTTTCTTTCAAAGATTTGCATAGCAAAAAAAGATAGTTTTCCAAAATTATGGATTTTTCGCGGAAACTAAATTCTTAATCTCCAAAATTATCGAAAATACGGAATTCAGTCAAAATACGAAAAAAATCACATGTCTGAAGAAGTTGAAGCGCAAAAACTTATTTTGACTATTTCAGAATAAAAGCAACCATTAACAAAAAACATAACTGAAAAACGGACCCTTTACAAAAATCGCGATGGCAAAAATCAAACTATACGTTTTCGATTGTAATTACATTTCATTTCTCTTCTTTTTAAAACATTGTAATATCTAAAAATCTGCTGCAAAAACGTTCCCTATTTTTCTTTGAAAGTAGGGAAGTTTACTTACACGCGGGTTTCCGTTTGTTTGTCAGAAAGTTAGGGGTTCGGTTTACATGCGAATGGATAATACGCAAGTATATACGGTAAGATTTTCGTAAAGTTAAAAAATTTTATTTGTTTACTTCATAATTAAACTTAAAAAATAATTGAAAGGAAAACAATATGATTCTTGTAAAGGATGCAAAACGATTACGCAAAGAAAGGAACGCATTCGTTTCTTTGCTTTGCACGTGGAAATTAGGATTACGTATTTTTTGCTGCAATGACTATGAACTTTTACGAATAAAAAGGACTGTAAATGAAAAATAAGGACTATAAGGGTCCTTATTAAGGAGTACCAGAATGTAAGGAGTTTATAAGGACTTGTAAGGACCGTGCGAACCCTGTATATAGTGCGAAAATTCAAAATGAATATTTTGAAAGAAATAAAATTTCGTATTTCTATGCGAGAATGGTTCGTTTTTCGATCGCTATTTTTGCGAAAGATTTTATTTTTTTATCGCGATCTTTTGGAAAGTTTCAGTTTTGCGTTTTTTACAAATTATGACTTTTATTCTATGTGAAAGATTCAACTTTTACTGTTTGATTTCTTGAAACCTTATTACATGCAATACTTTAAAATGAGCTCGAATTTTCACGCTCTCAATTATTTAAAAATACGTGCATATGGAATTCCGCCTTTTACACTTTCCTAATTAATAATCGAGGCATTTTAATGGATAATTAGGGTTCCTAAGATTCTTTTTTTTTTTTTCATTAATAGGGGTAAGATGGCAGTGGAAAACTAACCATTTAGTTTGTATTAAAATATCAGTTTAGAAAAGTAATTTTGTTTCGCGAAGTTTTGAACTCGTGTCCACCAGTTGCGGGAACAGCACGCAAACGAACTTTTTTTGGGGTGGGATTTCAAAAAATATTGCGGAAATCGCGAAACCTGATATTGTTTTGCCCAAATAACATACGTCAAATAAAAAGAGCGAATAAAAAGTTGAATTGCTTTATTCATGATGTTCAATTACTTTACAAAATCTAAAAATGTGAAGAATGACCGTATTTACATTATGGTATAGATTACATTGCAGCAATAAAGATGAAAATATTACATTTTAACCTATTTTGCAACATCAATAAAAATAAGGAAAAATTCAAATAAACTTTCTTAAAATTTTAGTTAGCATTAAATCTGGATTACCAAGTACTCAAAATTTGATGAAATGTTGACCAAAGTTCTCTTTTAGTTCAACTTCATTAGATTATTTTTCTAGAATGAAAATGAGTAACAGATAAAATTTCAACATCAAACATCAATTTTCTTTGCTATCATCATCACAGTTATTGCTGCCAGTCTGCCATGTCAGCCTTTCTTCATAAAACTTTATTACAGTTTGAGGGCACTTAACATTAGCTACTTTGGAAGGAACAAGATCTGCTTCATCGCATCCTTTCCTGAAAGAGAAATTAATCAAATTTTAAATTTGGTTTTTCAAATACAAGAACAATAAAATCAGTCATAGATGTGCCACTCAACACTACAATTGTGCCAACAATTTTCTTCTTTTCAAAAATCATTGCATTCTCTCTTTTTTGTTTAATATCTAATACACTATTTCAAGAAAATAAGTAAAAACTAACTAATATGAAAGGTTCAATTATTTTAAACTATTTATCATTAATTAAAATTTGTTTTTTAAATGGTACTTTCTTAGGTATAATCATTGTGATTTTAGTAACAACAGATTAATTAACAGTAAACAACAGTAAAATTTTGAATGAATTAAATATAATTTTATATTTTATCAAAATATATATTTGAAGTCAATCCTATTTTCTACCTGCAGTAATATTTATTATTTTTCTGATTAAGAAATATTCCCTTAAATTTCAATCCTAAATGCTCACTTAAATGCTTTGTAAGTAATTAAAAGTAAATTGTTGAGTTTCATAATTTTGCAGAAGAAAATTCAAGAACCCAATAATATTTTTCAGTTCTATAATAGAAAGGCAAAATATATTTCTTATTATATGTTGACAGGGTTCGTTGATTTAAATCATTGATTTAAATCATGATTTAAATCAAGTGATTTTTTAAAAAAAATCATCGATTTAAATCAAGTGATTTTTTTTTCAAAATATCATTGATTTTACTATTTTAGGAAGTGTTGTAAAAATGAAATATGTTGCAATTACAACTACTGTTTCAAACAAAACTTCCTAGGTCCATCTGTCTGTGTGCATAACATATTTCATAAGGTTAGAATTAATACCCATTCTTTTAATTTGACAATAATCTCCAAGCATCTTCACAGCAAAGCATAATTCATTCAATCATTCAAATTACAATTCATAATACATAATCATGAACCATTCTGTGTTTTTTATCTTAAAAATAATATTTTAGATCCATTTAATCAATGCCACACAATAAATAATTCAGAATGATCGTGTTTAAAACAACAATTGTTAGAATTTAGAATATATCGCCGTTCCGGAAGAACAGTGACGTAAATGCAAAAACTTCAATTTTTCAGGAGAGTGAAAAAACGATTTGCAGTTGTACAAAACTTATAGTAATTGAAAAGGGTGCAAGTGACAGAAAAAATGGCATAATTAGAGTACGTAGGATATATACTTTACTTTCATTTACCAGGGATTTGGATTTAATCACAATAATATTTCAACCCCTAAGTGCAGTTCCGTCGTTGTTACTCTAAAAATTGTTCGTTGTTTTAGAAGGCACAATTGTTAGTTCATCCATGTTCCCTGTGTAAGGGATGTGTTTCTGATATTGTATATGGACTTATTTGCATTTGACAAATTTTTGCAGTTACGTCATTGTTCTGTCGGACCGCCGATATATCCTTAAAGTTTCATCCACGTCCCCTAATAGCTTAAGGTTTTTTTCCTTTCTAAAATATTTTTTATCATAAAAGTTTTCAATAAAGATACTTGATTAAAACAAAAAGTTTCAGTTTTTAGTAATGCTGTGAGCATATGATTTTTCGAAATGGATAAAAATATTGCAGGCTTTTTTATTTATAAAATTGAAAAATGATTAAAGTACATTCAATGTAAAACTTAAGTACACACAATTGGTATTTTTACAGCTTTCAACAGGAAAATAAATCAGATTAAATGTGTTCATTTTCTCTGTACTTATGAGTGTACTATTATTCCTGGCAGGGTTAAGTTTCATTTGAGTCATGCATTTGTATTAAAATTTGTTTATTATTATTACTATTAGCAGGGCTGCACAAACTTTTTTGGGTGAAGGGCCAAAAAATTAGAAAGTATCAGGTTGGGGGCCAAAGTAACGTAATGTTTTATTCATAAAAATACAGGGTGTATTTCAGTTTTTATTTAGAGATAATATGTACAAATTACATGTATTAATAATTACTGTACTCAGGAACATATTATTAAATAAAAGTTTTTAAAAAATAATGTAAATGAATTTAAACAAAATGAGGTATAAGGTTTCTAAACAATTAATTGCACAACATTTATATGTATCAATCAAGTGATTGGTCAAATATCAAAAAAGAGGAATACTAAAATGTTTTACAAAAATGTGTGCAAATTATGAAAATGAAACAAATGGAAAATAAAAAGGTAATTTAAACTTAGAAAAACACAGCATTATTCTCTAAATTTTAACTTTCTTTATAATTTTGTTAATTTTTCTTTGACATTTCATAATGTAAAATTTAAAATATATATTAAGAGTTAAAATGAGAAATTAATTAAAAGTGCGAATATAAATACAGAAGAAATAAACACACATATATTAAATAGCAAAATCCAAATGCTATGAGTCTGTACATCACGTTAAACCCTTGCGATTCAGAATTACTATTATTCAATTTGGCTGATAGAATTGTTTTTTTAACTAACCGTTTACAAAATCTTATTAGTTAAATTGGCAATATTAAATTTATACATTGCTACATGGGCAATAAAAAAATTTAAACTGATTCCTTTATCAAAAATCAACATATCATTATTTTGTTCCATGGCATATAATTAAATTTTAATCCTTTAATCACTAGTTTTCCTGCAGATTAGAAATTGATCTTTGTGAATTAATGTAAAAAATTGCTATTTATTTATTCATTTCCTAAATACATATCAACAATAAAATTTTCCTAAATATACATCAACAATAAAATTTTTAAATTTTGATTATAAATTACTTTATAAAGTAAAATAATTATTCATATTGAAATAATTAATTCTGAAAATTAATGTTTAATTAATAATTTTTTATTCATTCATTACTACTAGTCAATTTAGCTAGTAGAATTGTTTTTTTAACTAACCATTTACAAAATCTTATTAGTTAAATTGGCATAGTAATACAGTACAGAACCTCTTATCCGGGAACCAGAAAACCGGGAATTTTTTCGTGAATTTCCCGCCATTTTTGAAAAGTTCGCGTTTTTTCGCCCATTCTGTAAAAATACGAATTTTTTTAAATGCCTTTAAAAATATGCATTTTTCCGTTACAAGTAACATATTCAGTGTTTATAAGTCGAACGATTTAGTCTAAAAACAATGTTTTTTTAGTGGAGAGGGGCGTCAACTTACTTGCAGATGAAAATTGGAAAAAAAAAAAATCTCCAACGATACTTGAGAAACATCAGACCTTTCTCTATTTTATTTCAATAATTAAACATGAAAGAAATAAGTAATTGGATTCTTATACATTTATTTAATTGTCACGTCAGTATTCGAAGACGAATTGCAACAAAAGTCAGAGTAACGAACGTTCGGAAAATTTCCAATACGGCAGATTCGCGAATTTTCCGCAATAGCTGATCGTGTAAAAATTAAACCTCGTTTATTTTTGTTTTATATATTTTTTTATTTATTTAAGAGCTGAAATAAGGTAATATGAATTTAAAATTGATATCAAGACAGCAAAAATTGCAACTGTGAAAATGAATTCTTTATTAAAATCGAGTTCGCAAAAGCGAAGTCGTTTCACACAAGTAGGAAATTTGCGAGTTTCTGCATGTAAACATGCTTCTTACATTTCGTTTTCCTCCTTTTTGAAATCATTTATTACTGTAAAAATGATTGATGATCAGCTTTTAAATTTGATAAACAAGATGTCCGATTCGGAAAGCATCCAAATGGTGCTACACCCGAACGATGAAAAAGAGCAAGATATCGATGAAGAAGAAAATAATGACATTTTGCCTGCTATGTCTAACGATCGTTGCTTTGAATTAACTAAAGAAATCATAGCAGGAATGGGACAAAATTCTTTTATAGACGAAATAACGCACATAATGGCTGTTCGAAAAATTCAGCAATCGAATTTTCGACCATTTCCCGAAAAGCTATTGTTCTGAAACTTTACATATAGCTCAGAACCATA
Source organism: Octonoba sinensis (assembly GCA_038502835.1). Classification (NCBI taxonomy): domain Eukaryota; kingdom Metazoa; phylum Arthropoda; class Arachnida; order Araneae; family Uloboridae; genus Octonoba; species Octonoba sinensis. The sequence goes on along the minus strand of CM076601.1, from coordinate 19,419,374 downwards.
TGACAATTCAATATTCTACCACTTTTATCATGATTTGATTAGTTTCTGAAGTATTTCCAATACTATAAAATTAAATATGGCGATTAGTTCCGAAAATTGCAACCAAAATTCAGTAGCGGCGTTGCGATCGTATTTTTTTACTGCGATTTTTCGTAAGCTTTTTTTTAAATTATTTTTTCTTTCGTATTTTTTTAATTTTATTATAATTATTTTTTTTTTTATCAACTGTATTAGCGGGCCAATTCAAAAGGCTCGGCGGGCCAATTTTGGCCCGCGGGCCATAGTTTGTGCATCCCTGCTATTAGAATATATTTATTGCTGTAAAAATAGCTTAAAGTGTGTTTTTGCATATTGATTAAGATGCCATATGGTTTCTATGAATGTAACATAATAAATATCCAAAATATTTAGGGTCTTTTTAAAAAAAAATTAAAAAAAATCCGATTTAAATAAAAAAAATCCGATTTTTTTAAAAAAAATTAAAAAAAAAATCACGAACCCTGTATGTTGATAATTTAATGTCTAATGATTTATTTATTTTTTTCCAACAATTTATCTTTACATCTAAATTTCAAGAGTCCTAGGGCTACAGCAATTGGATGCTGAAAGAGGAAATGCGTGATAATTTCATAACTTTCAAATCTAGTTTTAAAAATTGAAACTTTAAGCAAGTGTACTTTTATGAGGTCGTTCATCCACAACAAAATTTCTATTTCTTCTAATAATATTGCTTAACATATTTGCTAAAGATCATCAATTCATTAAGATGTACGTGCTTTATTTTAATGATTTTCTAAGTTTAATTTTTTTACTTATTTTGTTCTTTATATTTATGTTTTATGTTTTTGACTTGCTTGTGGTTATATGATATAGATTACAGAGTTTAAAGAGTAAAGAGAAAAGAAAAAAAGCTGAAATTCAATGTTTAATTTTACAGCGTTTGAAAATCTACCTCTAAACACTTTCGGGAACAAATATATATTTTCAAATAATGTTTTTATTTAAAATAAATATACATTTTATTTATTTACTTTGAGAAGAAACATTATAAATAGTTGAAATGAAAAAAATCTGATTTTTGTAGCGGATGCAAAAAGATTGTAGAACGTATGCGCTCCTTTGCTTGCACGTGGAAAGTAGGCTTAAGGAATTTCAAAAAATTGTTATAATGGAGCAGCAATCTTTTTAATGTCTGTTCTGTTATTGATTTTTCACATTGATTACTATTTACTAAACATTAGAAAACAAAGTGCACTGAGGAAAAACGCTAAGTTTATTCTTTCACGTTCCATGAAATTAAACATTTTTATCTATTTCAAGAAAAATTTACCAAATAAAATGTTCAACATAAATAATGATAAGAGGAATGATTTTCCTCTCTATAATACTACAAAATATTAGAAATCGTATCACTGTTTCCTCTACAAGCGTGGGATACATCACTCATTCTGCTCAATTTTCTCATCCATATTTGATGTTTTTAAGAGAGGGTAGAGCTAATATTCATTAATAAACTGCTTCAAAGGTAAAAATTAGTTGACTAAAGGTAAAATGTATCGAATGATGTCGATTTTAAGATTAAAAAAAATTATAATATCAAAATTTTTTCCCCTGAAAATCGCTTTTTGGCGCAAATTTTCTGAAAAAATGCATTTTATAGGAGCATGTAGCAGCAAAATCGTTTTGGCGCAGCCGTGGGAGCCCTGGATAATCCATGGAAAATTTTTCTGCTTGCTAAACAGTGAAAAAGAGGGAGGCTGGATGACATTTCTACAACAATAATATCGCTCATTAACCTATCGGCAGACACTTCAAAAGAAATAGTAAGGCAAAAATTTTAAATTTGTCACAACTTTAAATTGCTCTTGAATCAGATTTGAATATCATAACTGAGGAACATATACCAAGATATTGTCACTTAGAAATAAGCTACTTGTTCAAGTTCAACTGGAATGCTTAACCCATTAGTTCTTAATGAACATACATGTCCCAGAGGTTTTGTTCACATCCACATGCAGTGTTAAGTTATCTAAACATCCTATACAATTGAGACAAACAGTTGACCCCAATCCATACCTGCCATCTCTGGGAGAGAAAAAAATAGGAACACATCGAAAGAAAATTAGGAACATTTCACGTGGAAAAAAGGCGGTAGCTAAAATAGCAAGTATCTAATATAAATAAAGTAATATACTAAAACAACTGGATATGGGGAAAAAAATAGCTTCCTAAAGAGGGGAAAAAAAAAAATTGAAAAAGTTTTAAAACATGTAAAAGACAATCAATTTTTTGATCAAAATAATTCGTGATTTAACCATAAATAGTAAAATTTTTAAAAAAGACTAATAAAAAAATGTCGACGTACCTCCCGACTCGCAGATCTTTTTCAAACTGATTAGTTGGTTAAATCCGCCACTTGGGGCCGTTGCCGGTTTTCCCGATCGAGAATTTTCTCGAATGCACATCACGTGTCATCGACGCATGTGCGTACACGTGCTCAGCGGTATACGCAAATCACCCTCTGGTATTTAAGCGTAGTGCTCGCTCGCTTCTCTCTCTCAACCCTTTTAGAACTTCCTTTGAGACGTTCGCTCAGAGGGCGAGCGGGAAGTTGACGTTTTTACCCGGTGAGACGGACCATATGCCTTAGAATACTTTCTTAGGGATAGTTGTTTCTTGAGCTGCATCGACTCTGTGTGAAATGCCCGATAGTTAAATTTTATTCATAAAATATAAAAATCTAGTCAACTTTATTTTTTTTACGAATGGCTTTAGGTGATATTTTTAACGTCGTATTGTAAGGTTTTGAAATATTTTTCATAAATAAATCTCTGCTATTCTTTTAAGAATTGTATTAGCTTCGAATTATTTCTTAGCAAAAATAATGGGTCCTTTAGAAGGGATAATGGCCCATCAATTTCACGTGGAAAAAAGGCGGTAGCTAAAATAGCAAGCATCTAATATAAATAAAGTAATATACTAAAATAACTGGATATGGGGAAAAAAATAGCTTCCTAAAGTGTATGAAAAGACAGTAAAAGAAAAGTGATGAAAAAGTGCCTTTTAAAACACAGATGAAAAAAGACAATAACAAAAAAAAAAAAGTTTTTTGATCAAAATAATTCGTAGAACTATACCATAAATAGGCTAAAATGTTTTTAAAAAAGACTGAATAAAAAAAATGTCCACCTGCATAAATGTACTTTTATGCAAGTGGTTGGGACTTTGGGGGGGGGGGGGGGGGATTTATTGATTTAAAGTAAACACTTTGTAAGAAAGAAAAAGAAAAAGGTTGTGCAAGAAATAATTCAAAAAGTTACAGGTTTACAGATACGAAAAAGTTAATTTCAAGGTTCTAACCACAGGAATTTAACACTGCTGTTTAGTAACATTTGATAAAAACTTAACAGCTATAGAGATGCAACACATTTTTCAATGAGTTATGAACTACAATAATAAAGAGTGAAGGCAGGGGAAAAAAGGAAAATCATTTTACCATTTTATGAGAAACATCAATTCACCACTGGCATCCGTAGCACCAACAATTTTTTCTGGCTCAAGATTGCGGTCAAATCCTCGAGGACGATCATCCTGTTAGAGAGAAATTAAGGAATTTTACAGATACTTTAATATACTGTGAGGCCACACAGATGAAACATTAGATTGGCTTTTGTTAGACAAAAAGAAAGTTTTTTTTTGAACATATTTTCTTAAACCCAAGTTAAGGTAAGTTCATAAGCTTTGACAGTATACTCGGCATCAAATTGATGAATTAAGTAAAGGATTTTCCCACTTAGTTGCATTCCCTCAATAAAAAGTCTGAATATACAGTAGCAGGCTTTAAATATTTTGATAATCCTATAAAGCTACGTTGTGATAGGACAAGTAATAGTTTCCTCTGCTTCTTGTATACATTCATTTTTCTTCTCCCCCCAACACAATAGAGAAGTTTGTTTTTATTTTTATTTGATGAATAACATCTGTACACAAACTCTGGAGAAAAATAATTCAGCAATAAGTATTTATTCTCGAAATAATTACTAAAGTTAAAAGCGCAGTGTGATGGAAAAACATTCACTCACTTTATTGAAAAGAGTCACCATTCTGTGGAATGAAGTGTTTGAAATGAAACAAAAGTGTTTACAAAATATCAAATAAAATGTATAGTTTTATTCACATTATGTTTGTTGAAAAAAAGGAAATAACGACAAACCAAAGCAATTTTCCATCTTTAAACCTCTTTCTTCAAATAAAATGTGTGTAGTTTTCGTTACTTCTTGTTCATTCACTTATTGCTGTTTTTCCCAAACACTAGAGAATTTTTACCCCAATTTTTTCCAGTTAAGCCAATTGAATTCTAAACATATTTAGTTTTAAAAATACTCGGTTAAAAATTTTAAAACTTAACTTTGGTGGAAATGGGCATTAGAGACCCACGAGCTAGCACTAAAAAAAAAAATGAACAAAGTTTGAACCACGTCTCGCTAGTACTGGGCGATGTAATTTTTGATACCGCGATATATCGTCACAATAATATCTCGATGTTTCGATATATCTCGATGTGTCAGTACCAGTATGGGACCGCAAATTCGGAATCCCGAAATCCGGAACTTTTCAAAAAAAAAAAATGGTAGCTGGGAAAAAAAAAAAAATTTTTTGTTTTTTAAAGAAAAATCGGGAAATATTTCGCACCGTTTTTTTTTTTTTGGAAATAGACGTTTTAAAAAGAAGTAAAATAAAATGTAATGAACACGTTTAAGATCAGAAAAGTGCAGTTTTCAAAAAAAGTTATTTCGGGATTTTCTGAAAAGGGTTCGTTTTTGTGATTAGAGTTTTTATTAATTGTTTGCTTTAATGCTGAGTTAATATCTTCAAATTTTGCTTTTCTAAATTTCTTGTAGTTATATTTATTTTTTAAGATGAACTAATTTTCGCTAGATACAGAACATTCGCGAAATTGAAATTCGGCGTTTCTCGCATTTTCCCGGTAGCCTCATCTTTTACTGCAATTAAGTGAGTAGAAAATATAAAATCATTTCAGAAAAGTCTAGATTTTTCGATTCAAATGTAAGTCGACTCCAACTTCGTTTTTTGTGTTAAATTCCGCGACTTTTCGGCAAGTATATACGATAATAAAAAATGCTATAAATGAGCAAAATGCTAATAAAACTTACAGAGCAAATTATATGGGCTCTTATGCTACTTACAAAATTTTTTGAATGAGGACTCAAAATTCGGAAATCCGGAAAAATCGCGGCCCCGAGCGTTCTGGATTTGAGGTTCTATACTGTATGTTAAATTCGCTGTATAGCTAAGCAAATATATAAAAGAAATTCGTTTGTAAAAAATCAAATTTTAAACACTAATAACAATAATATTTTGAGATGATATTTCAATTTATTTCATATGAATTTTGAAAAAAGTAAATGCTTCTCTCAAAATGACATACTTCCAAGTATATAGACATCATTTTTATTGAAAACGACTTACATACATTACCAAGTTTAAAACTGAAAATAATTATTTCGGAAATTGAATTACGAGCCCATTTCTTCCCACGAATTTCCCTTAGGTGAAAATACAGATTAACCCCCCCCCCTTTGATTGACATTGTAATTATAAAGAAGGAATAATTAGCAAATTAGAAAAAACGAACCTTTTACAGAAATCGCAACCGCAAAAAGACAGACAATGTGTAAAAAAAAAATGCGTAATTTACTATCTTTAAATATATTCCCTAAATTTTATTTTCAGTATTTTAAAAATATTAATTTCAACTTTAAGATAAGGAAATACAAAAAAGAAATTCTTTTATTAAAAGTCATTTATAGAACAATAATACAGTACCGTACCCCAACTTCGATATGCTCGGGGCCGGAGCTATGCCGGATCCTGACCCAAAATGGCAAATTTACAGAACCAAATGTGGCCGACTTACGTAAGTATCAACGCCGACATACGCATTTTTACTTCCTATGCAGTGTTTTCTCAAGTGGTAGATAAATAAGTACTTTTTTTTCTTTTTTAGAAAGTAACATAACTAAATCGATGCGTTAATATATTATATTTTTACAAAACAAAAAATAATTTATTCGTGGATTTTGATAAAACACTCCAAATTAAACACACAATTTAGCGAAAAAAAAACAATAACTCAGTACAGACATAGTAGCTCTCCATTTTGCTTTCACCTGCATGAGAATGAAAATAGAACAATTTCACAGACTATCAGTCTGACAGATTGCAACATTAAGTGATGTGGTACGACGCCACAATCTTCCGAAACGTAACCATAATAATAAACAATTACCCCCCCCCCCCCCCAAGCTCAACACAAAAACTATCCCCTTTGCTATCAATTTAGCTAAGAGCCGACGCAAGCGGAATTTTTTCTCGTCCATCAAACAGTGTAATAAAAAAATTTCACGTTAAGAAAGCACAATTAAGCATTAAAATGCTGACATGTTTCCGGATTGCTTCGAATCCCTTTTTCAACACGATAGGGAGCTTCTAGATGCAAAAATATAGTCTGTGAAAATACAAGAATGCTGCAGAAGCTCGAAGCTCAAAAACTCCGTCTGGGGAAAAACCATCGTTCGTGGACCTAAACATGTGCTAAAAGGATGTTTGCATCAGTCAAGTTGAAAATAAAAAATGTGAGAGAAAAAGAGCCAACTATTCATATCAATTAGCAAAGATATTTAAATATTCCGTTTTCAACTATATGTATTAGATTAGGTTAGGTACTTACGTTTTTAAGGCAATTGCAATCCATTCTTCAATTTGTAAATAAGTAGATTTTTGAAACATCCTTATTATGCAATGACACTTCAAAAATCTTAGTTCTAAACGAGTAAACACGACCTCTGTCAAATTAAACTATGCAGCATTTTATTATCCTACGATTTTATTTCGCCCCTCCTCTAACCGCGTAGATCGACCAAATCAGGGGGTTTACTGAATTTACGGAAAATATATACGTATGTCTATGTACATGTATATATCAGTAACGTTACTGAGTGGGGGGGGGGGGGGGGGAGAGGAGCTGCGGCGGATCCAGAGCAAGTATTTAGAAGTCGGAGCGAAGCAACGCAGAAAAAGTAGCTGCTCCAGATTTTTTATATAAACTGCAAGTTATTCAACCCAACATTCTTTTTCTTTTTGTGGAAGGGGAGAGTGCTGACACCCATGCTGGAGTACGCCACTGCTGTATCTTCACTATTTAAAGGGGGGGGGGGGGAAGATGTTCACGAAAAAACAAAACTCTCGGAGAATATTATCGCTTTGTATTCAAAAACACAAGTTTTCCACCTTCTTTTTTTAATAATAATAGCTAAAACATCTAATTATGTATATTTCATGAATTTAGAAGAATAACGCATTAAAAAAATACAGACAAATTGGACAAAGTGCCGTTACACAGATTTACCGAACACAAATTTATAATTTTACTATTAGTAAACTGTTTGTGAAAATGTACTATACAAGTGTTTCCTATTTTGTAAAAGGAAATAACTTGTTTTCGGTTGAACTTTTTTAGAAACTGAACAACGTTTTTGTTGTAAAAGAGAATGAATGAATTATTTTAAGATTAATTCAAAAACATACATCTTGTTTTTTCAAACTTATTAAATATATTTTTCATGCATTAAGAAAGTCTTCAATACCATTTACAAACTTAAATACAAAAAATAAATAAATCGCTTAAGGCATGTTGCACATTTTAGCCTATTTTAGTAAAAAGAAAAAAACACACATTTCATTTTAGCGAGCGTTTACCGCTTGTCAATTAATGAAAAGCAAAGGAAACGAAATATTTTCCCAATCACAAAGAACCCCATCATTTCCGTAAGCAGACCCAAGTCAGAAGTTAGGAATGCACACGCCAAGCTAACGTTTCGGAAAAAAGAACCAGCACACGAAGGAGCGCCAACAACGATTTCCTGGGCAAAGACCGTGACCTTCGAGACTACGCAAAGACGCGCCACAATGATTTTATCGGCAAACACCGGCAGCATATGTTTTCCAGCGCGCCAGGAAAAGCAAAGAACAAACAAGAACTTACGAAGAATTCGGTACCACAGTGAGTCACGATAAACCGTAATGTATCGGAAACCGGTATCACCGTCGGTCACGAACCGTGATGCATCGGAAACCGGTATCACCGTCAGTCACGATAAACCGTGATATATCGCTAATCGCGATGAATGTGTAATACCGGTATTTTGCGATATATCGCCCAGTCCTACGTCTCGCAAAGGTTTGCCATCCCTGCCAACATTTTGAGGAAAACATCCAGTAGATTGCGATACACAGCAAATTTTGCATGTATTTTTTATTGTTTTCTTGGGGGAAAATGAGGATTTTTAACAATTACCTAAACAACAACCACCCACAAGTTTCTTATGTGATCTACTTTCCAGCACAATTAACAAAATAATCAGTCTTCTAAAGTTATGATTGATTTTATAATGTCCAAAACTACAACTTTCTAGTTTAAATCCATTTGATAAAGAAATTAAATAGGATAATAACCTTGTTAAAGTGATTTTTTTCTATAAAACTCCCTATTTATATTGGATTACACTAAAATTTATGAAAACCAGGTGATTTTAATTACAAACCAGGATACCAGTAGAAAAGGGGAAAATCCAGGAGTCTCCTGGAAAAACCAGTAGAGTTGGCAGGTATCCAACATAATACATATGAATATATATGCACATGTATGTATACATATAAGCTCAAAACTAATCCTACAAGAAATTATATGAAAGTTCTGATATATTAAATACAACAAGCCATTTTTTCTTCAAACGTTTTTAAAATAGCACAAAATATTTTGCTTGTCTGTAGGCAAAAAGAAAAGCACAAATACTATTTGTCAAAGAAATTTAAAATATTTTGGAAAACCAATTTTATTTTTGGAGCTGGTTCTTGAAAATTTTCGGAAATGTGGGAGAATTTCAGATCGGAATCACCCATAGAAAAGGGCGATTCCGATTAATAAGACTGAACTTTAAATGCATTTAACAACAAAATGAAGGTGACTCGAATTCTGCATTGGCCATGCTTTTCCCTGGCAAATACCATGATAAAAACAGATATTTACCTTACTGGGAAATATTAAGCTTTTTCTAGTGGGAAAAGATAAAACCAAAACATGATGATAGAAGTAAAGTACTAAATGCATATTGGATTTATTTACTCCTATTTTTTTAACTACTCTCAGTAACTAAATTAAGCAGAAAAGTAAACAATATTAAAAATAAGTAGCAACAATTTTTCTTCCCTTGCTTCCCTGTACTATTGAATTTCCTATTAATGATTATCTTTCCCCCATGTAAAACGTTAAGGCCTGGAAAACCAAAACTTAGATTATTGCCAATTATCTCCAACAACTACTTTGGAAGCTGCCATTTACCCTCTTTTAGTCAAACTTTATAACACATTAAAAAAAATAAATACATGTTTACATGGAACATGCTTTAATATTGTCTACAGAAATCAAATGTAAGAAGGTTAATTTTGAACTCAATGTTAACAAACCTCTTTTTTCTTAGCAGCAGGGGCTTCTACTGCATCCGTTTTTCTTTTCTTTTCAGTTTTATTATCTGTTGAATTCTTTTTTTTGTAATTATCTTCAAATTCTTTGATCATTTCAGGACAATCCAAGTTTTCTTTAGGTTCCCAAGTATTATCTGCACTGAAGAAATAAAAAAAAAAATATTCAATGGTACTATTTAATTGAATCAAGGTTATTTTTTTCTGGCAAAAACTTCAAAAAAATTGGGGGGGGGGGGGGGGGGGGGCGGAGGTGGAAAAAGGCAGCAAAAACCTTATTATTCTTACGTAATGAGTAGAAAGGTGTATAATTTAATAAGAGCCAAAATATCAAATTAATTTTTGGATATTTATTAACACCCTTACTTTTCAATTAATATTGCAATAAAAACAACTATTTAATGCAACTGTACATTACAAATTTTGAAAAGTAATTAAAATTAACTCGGAATACACTGAAACCTTCAATTAATTAGGGTCATACAGGGTAATTCTTGGTCAAAAAACAATAAGATTTGAATATCTCCAAAAGTTTAATAGATAATATTGATAATTTTGGCATGGAGCAAGCTTACATAATGTGTTATCTATTGTTGTATACACTTAATAAATAATGTACTTTGTTTAATTGACCTAATTAAGTGACCAATAATTATTCCGACATTGGGGTATGGTCACACTTTGTTTTTGTAGTAATAAATGTCAGAAGTAAATTCATGTGACATATTATTTTTATTTAGTGTATTTTCAATGTAAACATTGCAATGATTACTTTCTACCCCTCAAATTTTTATTTAATAAATTATTAATAATAATCACTCTTTTATGCCGTATTTCGAAACATACTTTTGTTTAAACAAAATCCACAACTATTGACAGTATTTATTATAAACTTTGTAGGAATTATTAATGGCACTTGTGCCCACAACAAAAGGATTACTTATTTTTAAAGTTACTGCCGAGGAATATATATTTTATGTTAACCATTTCTAACTTGTCTCGCTTCAGCCATCGGAAATTACCTGCACCTTTTTCGAGAAATTTCATCTCTACACTTTTCCCATTTACTTTCTTAGTAAATTTTCCCAATGTAAAAAAGGTCCATGTCATAATACACAGCAAAATATTTAGTTTCTTGAAGTGCATGTTGAATACCTCCAAGTATTTTCCTTGCCTTTAAGTAACATTGAAGTCTTCTGTGTATTGATATTGTTGTTATTTATTCTCAATCAGATTTTTCTAGCTCCTCATCTGATGCTTCAAAATGCAGCCTTTTTTCCAATAGTGAAGCATCTGTTTAGCTTTAATTCTTTTTGCCTTTAGAATTTTTCTTGACACCCATTTTTTAAAAAAATCTTTAGTTGCCATTTCTTGCTTCTTTCGCAGAAGCTTTATTTTGTATATTCTCGTCATTTATAGTAAATAAAACTCTTGTTAAAGTAAAACTAAACATAATTCTGATTATACTTACAGCAGAAAATAGCTAAATACTTATAACACTTTTTTATATGCACATAATCCATAATTATTCTTCTATTAGAATGAACAAGTATGGTTTTTAAAAAAATAAATTTTCTTTACAAAATAAGTAAATGAAATGGACATTAATACTAATATAGACCTAGCAACTAAGATCCAGTAATGTTTAGACTGAAATGAATATGAATTTAGAAATTCAGAATTTCTAAAGAATATCGGTGACCAATAATTCCCCCTGGTGACCAAGAATTGCCCCAGCAAACTGGGTATACCTATATAACCAATGTGTTGAAAAATGGATAAAATATATGCACTGGAATCAAAAGTTTAGACTATTTGTAGTATAAAACAGTTTCAACAAAATGTTTTTTTGTTTTAAATCAGGGTTCGTTGATTTAAATCGCGATTTAAATCAAGTGACTTAAAAAAAAAAAAACATTGATCTTACAATGTTAGAAAGTGTTGTAAAAATGAAATTTGTTGCAATTACAGCCACTGTTTCAAACAAAACTTCTTAGGTCCATCTGTCTGTGTGCATAACATATTTCATCAGTTTAGAACTAATCTCTCTTTTTTTTTTAATTTTACAATATTACTCTTATTCTTCAAGCATCTTGACAGCAAAGTATAATTCATTCAATTATTCAATTTAGAATTCATAATAATCAAGAATCATTCAATGTTTTTTATCTTAAAAATAACATTTTAGATCAATTTATTAAATTCCATACAAATAAATAATTCAGAATTCAGTTTTTTTCCTTCTAAAATATGTTTTTAACATAGGAGTTTTCAATAAAGATATTTGATTAAAACGAAAAGTTTCAGGTTTTAGCTATGGCGTGAGCATATGATTTTACTAAATGGGTAAAAATATTTCAGGCTTTTTCATTTATAAAATAGAAAAAATAATTTTATACATCAATGTAAAAATTAAATACACACAATCGTTACTTTTTTTCAGTTTCAACAGCAAATTCCGATTAAATGTGTTCATTTTCTCTGTTCTTATGAGTGTACTATTATTCCTGGTAAGGTTTGGTTTCATTTGAGTCAAGCATCTGTATTAAAATTTGTTTATTATTATTATTGTTAAAAAGTATTTATTGCTGTGAAAGTAGCTTAAAGTGTGTTTTTGCACATGCCATATTGTTTCTATAAATGTAACATAATCAATATAGAAAATATTTAAGGTCTTTGTAAAAATTTTTTAAAAATCTGATTTAAATGAAAAAAAAATCATATTTTTTTTTAAATCAAAAAAATCACGAACCTTGTTTTAAATAAAGCACTGGCACGGATCTTTAAAAAAGTATGATTTTTGAGACAATCTTTTTTCAAGATTTTTTTGTAGCAGTACGAAAGATTTTTTTTCTCCCAAACTTGCAACAAATTTTTGTACTTTTTAAGTTTTGCATAAGAAAATAGAATGTTTAAGGACTATTTGCCATATTTCAGTTTTGTTACAGCAGTTTATAATACTAAAAAATGTGTGACCATTAATTACCCCGGAAAAAGAGTGATGATCAGGAATTACCCTGTATGACTCTACTTTCATCACTTTCAGTAATTTCATTTTTCTGTGTCTTTACAGTACAAATCCTGAAACTAACCAATGGCAATGTCAAATGCTTACATCATAACTTCAGTTTTTTAAATACAATGATCTCTCCTCCCCTTTGAATTTTTTTTAGATGGCATAGTAGTTTGGGACTGGCTTCTTGTGCCCAAGATCGTGGTTCTAACCATAACTGATTTAGGTGGATTATCTAGTTGTCTTGAAAACATTATATACAAACAATAGGTTATAAATCTACCGACAGTTTACTAAAATTGCCAAACAAATAAATAACTAGAATTATACGTGTATATTCCGTTAGTATAAGAACGGAGGATGTAGCTGTAATGGGATTGACGGATCAATGGGAATTTGCATATTGCAAGCCTTGCAAAACCATCAGACTAACATGTACTGTTAATTTTCGTTTCGCAGATCTATCAAGGTCTCGCGGTTCCACTTCAGAAAAGGGTGATAGGTTTGTGGATGGGCACAAGCATGCACTTTTTATCTCATAGTTTTTTTTTCTTTTTCTTCCTCGATGTTACTTTCATTTCCTATATATATTTTTTTCAATGAGAAAAAACATACGCACAAACCCACCCCCGTTAGGCTGATTTAATATAGAGCAGAGCAGGGATGCACAAACTTTTTGGTGTAAAGGGCCAAAAAATTTGAAAGTATCAGGTTGGGGGCCAAAGTAACGTAATGTTTTATTCATAAAAAGACAGGGTATATTTCTTTTTTTATATAGAGGTAATATGTACAAATTACAAGTATTAATAACTACTGCACTAGGGAACATATTATTAAATAAAAGTTAATTCTGGTTTTATCTTGGTTTTCTCAGTTTAGTTCATATAAAGCAGCGTTTCCCAACCGGTGGTTCGCGAACCCCCAGGGGTTCGCGAAAATAATGTTGCGATGGCGGAGTTTCTCAACGCTAACGTAACAGAAAAAACTAAATAATAAATTTACATACGTAAAATTAGGAAGGAGTGAAAAAATGTGTGTTTTTTTTTTTAAGGAATTGTTTTCCAGATGATGCAGAAAAGTAATGGCCTGACACAGGAAGCGTACATACAAAATTTCAAATGCACTTACTTGTATACGTCTTCTTTTGCCTGATTTCTAATTTGGGTCATAACCAAACTTATCATTTCGGTACCAAGTTGGATCACAAGCTGGTACCAAGAGATATTTATTGATTTATTCTACAATTTAGAACCTATTTTTCTCCTAGCATTCCCCACTTTTTCCTCGCAAACGCGAAGAACAAGTCGGAAAATTAAAATTTCTACATAAAATGCAAAATTTTGCATTATTTTAGGCTAATTTTTCATTATATGGACCCTAAAGTGGAACCAGAAGATATTCATTAATTTTAAATTTGGACTCGTATTTATCACTTTATTCCAACTTTTCTGCATCATCACAACATCGCAGTCAGAAATTTAAAAATTTGTAAATCTTAATTCTTTTTTAATTTCCAAAACTTTTCCGAATTTTGTATATTTGAACCGGAAAGTGGAACCTATCGGGAAAATAATTTAATATATTTTTTTGTGGAATACATGTTTACTTTCCTAATAATAATGCAAAAAGAACAAAGAATAAAAAAGTAATAATAATTGAAAAAAGGTAGCTGTATTTTAGTTTTAATTGAAACTTGGATGTTTTAGAATAATTATGTTTTCGTTTCTTGTTATGAAGTATTGTACAACACGCAAAATAAATGTGCTAGTAAATTTTATAATTTCGTCACCCGTTACTATCGATCACAGAAGGGGGTTCGCCATTTTCTTTCAGATCTTAGAAGGCGTTCGCAAGGTATATAAGGTTGGGAAACACTGATATAAAGCATAGACATATCTACAAAACTGCTTCTATTTGAATCAAAATTTACTGACATTTATTAATTTAACAGATTCTTACATTAATATTTTTCTAAATTTACAAAAAAAAAAAAAAAATCGGAAATTTACGGAAAAAGTGCCGAATTTTAGGATTTTACGAACTTTGGGATTCCGAATTTAGGGTTTTGATATTGTATTTAAAACTTACTCAGAGTATCCTTTCCATTTAAGAAAATACTGAGTTTTTCCAGCTACAATACGCTTATCCAATATCTTTTCAACAACATATTCTTCAGGTTCTTCATTATTGGTTTCAGGCTCTTGTTCCTTGGATTTAGATGCTGTATTTTTCTTCTTTGAGCTCATTTTCAATTCTAAAATAATTAAGGAAATATAATTAATAAATAAAAATTTTCAGAATTACTTTAAATGAAAAAAAAAAAAAAAAAAACACTACATACACATCAAATAGAAATCATTCAACAATTAACTTGTTGGCCACCATTAATTAAAAATGTAAAATACCCATAATTGATATACCTGTACATTTATGAATTTAATTGAAAGCTCTATGGTTACACATATATATTTTGGCTTTACAAAAGTAAAATACATATTTAAAAATACCAAATAAGTTTTCCCTGCATTGACAAGAGTTAACGTTATTTATTGAAAGTTGTTTAATTCTTCATAAATTATATTGTAAGTCAAAAACCCTTAAACCAGGGTTGGGTTTTAGCTGTGAAAAACCCAATACAATTAAAATAGGATAAAAATAAAAAAGAAGGCTGTTAATAATAGCAAGATGTTTAATTATAATGTTCCTTAGTGTTAGTACACATTGAATAATAATGAAATATTAATTTATACTTTTCTTTGTTTCCGACTTAATTTTCAATTTCTTACATGTATTTCTTTCTGGTATGGATTTTTTGCATATTTGATTAACAAGCTTATTTAGTACTTATTTTTATGCTTGGAGCAAATTCAGAACAATAAAATACTGGTATAAAAAATTAAAATATAAATAATTTAGATTAATCCATACAATTTTAATTACTACAAATATAATTGAGGACTTAAAAAATGTACATCATTGCTAAGTCATTAAAAGTATGCATTCACAATAAAATGATTCATTAAATAAGTGTTAAGACAATTTCTGTTTAAAATAATTGTCACCATTGTAGTCTATTATCAGTTCATGTTCACGAAGTAGGCACTATTCTACAAATAAAATGTATTGGCAGGGCACAGCAAATGATGTGTTTTATGACTTAAAACCCCCCTCTAGCATCAGAAAACAGAAACCAGTGTTTGTAAACATTAAAAAAAAAATTCTTATGAATAAACTCTCTCAGGCAGATTCCGGCTGTGCTACAGCAAGAATATATTTTAGTAGTTTATACTTGGCAGTTTTAATGCATTTATGCTGTTTTATTTAAAATTTTTTGATTAAAGTCTATCCAATTCAGCTAAATCATATTTGATAATTTTTTTGTACAAATTAGGTTTGACAGGGAGGTTTTTACAAGATGCTTTTAGCCATAGTTAAAACCCAGAGATGTCAAACCTGACAACCCTGCCTTAAACAATATAAAAGGTTTTTTTTAAAAGGTAGGGTGTGTGGCCGGTAATGGACACCATTAAGGATATTTTGATTTTAAAAAATCACACAAAAAGAACACTTTAATAAAATATTTTGAAAATGCTATTAATAAATTATTTAGTGTCTTGGTTGCCAATCTGAAAATGAACGTTTTGATTTTTTCAAAAATTATTATTATAATATATTTATATATAAAAATAGTCAAAAATTTCAGTAATGGACACTAAAATCTTAATAATGGACACTGCAAATTTTAGTAATGGACACTTACAATATATAGTACAAATGTTTTTATTTTCTGCATAACATTTTGGAAATATATATTATAAGAAAAAATATATATTATACTGACAAATATTTATTAAAAATAAGACATTTATATATAAACCAAATTATAGGATATGCAATAGAAAAAGTTAATCATCACCATCATCTGATTGTTCACATTCATGACAATGAAACAATGTGATGTCATCCAGATCTTTTTCATTTTCCAATCCACAATGCTCTCTGTGACTTTTTGGTATGCATTTGAAGTGGTAGGGACATTTGCATTGATCACATTCTACCCACATTTTCTTTAACTTCCTTTCCTTCTCACCTAAAACTCCCATTACATTTTTTGCAGATCCAGTCATCCTCATTGGTTTCTTGTTTGATTTTATTTTTACAGCTTTTTGCTCCTTTCCTTAATGAAGTATTCTTTCCATTTTTTTGATGATACGACTGCAGGGAAAACTTTCTTTTTTCTTAAATTAGTTTTATTCTCTGGAGTTTTGGACCAAAACAAGCACTTCTTAAAAGGGCTGCTTAGTATCCCTAACGTCTTTGAAGGATAAGTTGGTGTTTGAGCAGTGCAAGGGTAATCTGCTTCCCTCGACGTCAAAGGCTGGCAGCGGCATCTCTCGAAGTCGAAGGCTGTTAGAGGTTTCAAGATCTACTTCTCTTGAAGGCGGAAACTGACAGTTGGATTCTGTGTTCATTAATTCAACAGTGTTAGATATTGTAGGATTGAAAATTATAGGTGACGCAAGGTTCGAACCACTTGATCTGGCAACAGAACGAATAGACAATGTTGGACTAGATTTATCAGTATCAAACTCTTTGTCACATTGAGCTTCTAACTTGAATGATCGCCACACATAATATAATTTCTATGTTAGGAATACAAGTTTGCTGCTAGAAATGCAATCTTCATTTCCTCAAGTTTGAGCGTCCATTATTAAAACTGCCATTTAAGTAATGGACACCTATGTGTCCATTACTAGCATTTGTATGATTTGACTGTTCTAGTAATGACCACCCCACTTTTAAATTACTGTAACAGAATTATTTATCAAATAATAATAAAAGCACATAGATTACTTACCAAACAACACTCCAAAGCAAAAAAAGTCTGACTTTTCCTAAAATTTTGTTCTGATTAATAAAGATTAGACTATGTCATGTCTAAGCAGCAAAGAAAAAGAATTGCTAAAAATGCAACATGGTGGAAAGAATTTTGCATATAAATTACCAGTTATTGGGCATGATCTTCATCCAATGGCATTCTATCTTATATATAGGACTGTGATGTCATAATTTAGCAGCAAAATAAAAAGATTATGATTGGTTTATACAAGTAATAAGGATTTAAAATGAAATGGTGTCCATTACTGACACTACACCCTATTATATTTGTTGCATCGGTAGGGAATATTTGATACTTTATGCAGTCAGATTTGTACAAATCATAACGAAACTTCATTTTTCAAAATAGAGAAAACAATGTTTGTTGTTGCTGACAAAGAGTACCAAAGGAGATGCACCCCAACAGCACGGATTACAACTTTCTCCATCTCTCTCTCTCAACATATATACTTAATCTACAGCGTCATTCCTGTTCTTTAATAAAAAAATTTCTCCTTTAAGGGAATTGCAGGCCATCAAAGTTATCTTGTAAGTATAAATCAGACAGTTTTGATTTTTAATGCAGAACACGGCAGTTGTTCGTAATTGATTGAAAACTGCTAACTTATTGTCTACTGTCACTTCCAGACGGATTTGTCTTGGGTGCTGTCAATTTCATAAGGTTATGATAGTTGTAAACACACCCATCGAAACGGAAACAAATGATGCTTTTCGTACAGAAAAAAAAACTTCAACTGTCAAAAAAAAAAAAAATATTGCTCTGTTTTTACTTTATCATAACGAATTCATTTATAGTATGTGTTGCTTCAACATTTAAGCTTTAAGTTAGCAAACGTGTTTACATATTTCTAACATTTCAGCATGTAATTTTAACATAAACAAAAAAGTTACAGTACCTTGAATTCAAACCATAAATGTAGTTGTAAAGAACAAGATATAAAGATTCATTAACCCTCGTTATTTTATTTTCCTCAAAAATTAAGGATATTTACAATAACTGCCTCCCGTTGAAAAATGCCGACTAAATTTTCACCAGTAAAGAAGCTTTCATAAACTATTAAGATTTACATCTAGACTACTAATTAACTATTGAAATCTAACTTTACAATTAGTGACAAACATAATTCAGAATTACTTACGAAATAAAATTGCACTAAAGAAAGTTTCAAAACTTGAGGAAATGACGCTTAGTTCGACGATTTGGCGGCAAGTCAAGCAAATGGCAAATTGAACGAATTTAATTCAGTTATGTTGCCAATTTGCCCAGACTTAAATATATTAATTCCATTAATACGGTATTTGATATGGACAGAATGTGCAAACCTAAAAATTTTTAAAATTTAAGAATGATTTCAATAACTATGAATCATATTTTCAATTAATTATATTTCAAATTATTACAGATCACATTTTCGGTGGTCGAAAAAGGCATACTCCACCTCCAAATGGAGGGCTCGATCACTTGCTTGAAAATTACAAACGGAACGGCAGTGCCTACTTCTTTCTTAATTAATAAACAAAAAGGGAACGAGAAATGCCAACGGGAAATAAAATGTAAAAGTGAATTTAAAAAACTGCTCCGTTTTGAAAGTTTGTGCCATGTTATGATTAAAATAAAGCTAAAGAACAAGAGATATTTTCTTCTCTTTAATTGATAAAAGCTTGCTAAACCATTGTTATTATTTATTGAAAGGGAGTCCTTGACCAGCTTGTTTTTCGTGCATTTTAAAACAACATCATGGGAGGAGGTGATCTGGTAATTACATTTACATTTTCTTTGAATTCGAAATAAAATAATATATAACCCATAGATATGTGTAATAGTAGAGTTAATTCACATTACCCCTCATTCCACTACAAATCAAAGTTTTGTAACTCTCTGCAGCAAGGTTTCAGAATTTTTTAATCTCTCAGCAATTTTTTTTCAGAATTTTAATGAATGTGTCATGAATTGAACCTGCATTTTTTTGTCATTCTGCTTAAAGCTGAGTAGGCATGCTGTGTCCTCGTTTATTTTCACAGGAAATCAGGTTTTAGCTTACACCTGGTAAATGCCTGCTCCTTTGCACTTTTAGTGATAAAAGATGTTCATCCTCTGCAGTGTCTCGTGTGCATGGCTATAAAAGCACAAAAGGCTACTGCCGGGGGAAAGAATAAGAGTTGGAGCGTAATAACCGATTTTTTAGTTGTTATTATTGCACAGACAAAAACTGCCTACAGAAAATTTTCTGCCTGCAACAAGGTCGCCTTTTTCTTATTATTTCAGACAAAAAGCAAGGCTTCTCATAACCTATAATACTCATGGGCCAATGGGGAGTGGGGCTTTTGCGCCCCTTGCCAAAAAAAAGGTAGCTGTGCCAAATTTTATGTGAAGTTTTAGCATGAAAGGAAAATGAACCTTGTTAAATCTTGTAAAAACACTGATATGTTATGTCAGCAGAGTTTTCTGTATCAATCTGCAGCACAAGTTTCAGAAGTCAAAATTTACCTGCAGCACCAAATGATGTGGAACCAAATTTACAATCATAACAAATAAACGGTTTGATCTTAGGAGAGCCCACCCCATTGGCGTGGTTGGCGATGAGTACGCAAACTTGGTAACCCAGCTTCTATCGTTCTGCGAGACAGACGCCAAATTAGGGATTTTGAAACAGGGTGGGCTCTCCTCGGAGTTTACCGAAATAAACTATACATTTTATAATAGTTGACATATAACAATAATACATGCAGACAATAAATAAATATTATAATTATTCAATTTATAAAAAAGATAATACAATCTAATATTGAAGATGCAATTAATGCAAGCTGAGAGAAAATGAATTTTTTTTGTAAGGTGGGTAGGGTAATTAATCTACAAGCTTGAAGATAAATGCAGCGCTCGCTGCCACACTGTGCAATTTCTGCTACCGAGGTTGTGGTCATCACAAAATTTCAAAAGTATTTAAACTTTTCATTGCGGGGCTGGGGGACAACAGTAGTCCCACAGAAAATTCATTTTTTGCTATAAGTAGTATTACTATAAACAGGGTCCGAAAAATCCCGGGCGACTAAAAAAATGCCTTGGCGACTAGTTTTTCAGGTGTTGACAAATGGAAATATTATAGCTGGCTCCTAAAAATTTTCCCTGGCTCCTAAGATTTTCACATTTTTGTCGGACTCTGACTATAAATATGGTATGCTGACAAGATTTCCCCCATGTATGATACCTATATTACAGTGAAACCCCGATTTTACGTTTCTCAAGGGACTGTGCAAAAAAAACGTAAAATACGGGAAATACATAGAATGCAAAAATCAAATAGAAAAAAACTAAAGGTAGTAAAGATGACTCTTTCAAAAGGTATAATATCTATATTTTACGAAAATATCCTTATTATACATACCATTTTAAGATAATTTTAACACATTTAGTTGCGATTCCTGGCGTTTAAGCTGAAAATAATCCGTAACAGCGGATTGTTTTTTAGTCATTGAGTTCAAAGTGAATGCAGCATCTTCTAGGATTGAAATACGTTGCAAGTTTTTTTCCTGGTCTTTATAAGAAAGAAAATAGTCTTTCACTATTTGTAAGCCTTTCATTGCAATAGTGAAAGAAGGGACCGTAACCATACTGTTGGAGGCCCCGGTGCGAGTGATGATTTTAAGGCCCCCTCCCTCCCGTACACAAATCATTAGCCTAGAAATAATGGATGGATGGGAAGGGAAGATGGGCCCCCTATCCCCTGGGCCCCGGTGCAACGCACCGATTGCACCTACGGTCTTTACGGCACTGGACGGGCTGTGCTTCCGGTTCATTTTGTTGATCTTCATCAGCTGACAGAAAGTACAGACGAAAAAATATTGCTTATTTTAGAAAATTTTTTTTCCCTTTCCAGGCAAAACATAAAATGCGGGAAATTTCATAAAAACAAACTTACAATCCGGGTTAAATTAACATTATTAGTATATGGAAAAACTGGGACCTGATGAAAAAAACGTAAAATGCGGGAAAAACGTAGATTCGAGGGACGTGAAATTGGGGTTTCACTGTAGTATAAATTGGTGTTTTACAGCAAAAATACACCACTAACGTGTCTATTAACTAATAAATAACAGCAGAAAGATGTGAGAAAGGTGCATTAAATTTTTTACCAGTCTCCTGTAATCAAAAGGTTAGCCTTTTCCCTATGCGACAGGTACAACTATTGTAACAGTAAAAGTTATCTTTTTGCAAACATTCTACCTGCATAAGTAGAGTAGCCAGGGATATTTTTTTCCCTTAACATGAGAACTTTGTTTACTAAAACTGCAGAGCTCAAAACCTTACAGTAACTACAATATAATATCATAAATATATGCTAACAGTTCATTTTGTTCTCAAGTGCTTGCTGTAGGGAAAATGTTAATTTGTAAAGTGTGGATGGGTAGATTTAGATGTGATGGTTTTTTTTTAGCATTTTATTATGCTTGTGGCAAGGTTCGTTGATTTAAATCAGCTTGATTTAAATCGAGTGATTTTTTTTTCGAAAAAATCATTGTTTTTACAATGTTAGAAAGTGTTGTAAAAATGAAATATGTTGCAATTACAACCACTGTTTCACACAAAACTTTCTAGGTCCATCTGTCTGTGTGCATAACATATTTCATAAGTTTAGAACTAATTACTATTGTTCTAATTTTGCAATATTACTCTTATTCTTCAAGCATCTTAACAGCAAAGCATAATTCATCCAATCATTCAAATTTGAATTCATAATAATCATGAACCATTCTATGTTTTTTTACTTTAAAAATAGTATTTTAGATCAATTTAATAAATGCCACACAATAAATAATTCAGAATGATAGCGTTTGAAACAATTGTTAGAGCCTAAGGTTTTTTTCCTTCTAAAATATATTTTTATCATAGAAGTTTTCAATGAAGATGTTTGATTAAAACAAACTGTTTCAGTTTTTAGTAATGGTGTGAGCATATGATTTTACCTGATGGGTAAAAATATTTCAGGCTTTTTCATTAATAAAATAGAAAAATGATTAATGTACACTCTGACTGTAAAAATTAAATACACACAATTGCTACGTTTTGTTCAGCTTTCAACAGCAAAATAATTCAGATTAAATTTGTTTATTTTCTCTGTACTTATGAGTGTACTATTATTCATGGTAGGGTTAAATTTCATCTGAGTCTTTGCATTAAAATTTGTTTATCATCATTATTATTAAAACATATTTATTGCTATGCAAATAGCTTAAAATGTGTTTTTGCTTATTGATTAACATGCCATATTGTTTCTATGAATGTAACATAATAAATATCCAAAATATTCATCTTTTTAAAAAAAATCAAAAAAATCCGATTTAAATTTAAAAAATCTGATTTAAATGAAAAAATCACGAATCCTGGCTTGTGGAAATGAATTGTCGTAATTGTTGCAAGTACTAATGTACTCCTTTTGGGCGGTACACCATAAGTATTGACACAAAGCTCTTCAGTTTCACTAGCATCACTCTCATCATGTGAACATCAGCTGGATTATTAATTATAACAGAATGAATGACCAAAACATTTAAATTCTGATCGACATTTTCAAAGATTTTTTTTATAGTTGTATCATACAAATTATTGCTGGTAGGAGTTATGCCTAATGTGTAAAATAGTTTAGAAATTTCAATTATAAAACAAAGGTATTAAAAATAGTTTCAATTTTTTGAGTATGGGGGAAAAACAATTGTTTATCTTGGGAGAAAAAAAGCATTTGGTTTAAACCATGGACAAAAACCACTTGGTTTTATTTGCCTATTAAACCATGTCATCCCTTGTTTTAACCATGCCAACCCTAACCTGAAAGTTTGAATTTTAGCCCCTAGGTATTATCATAAGTATGGTCATAATAACTAGATCAATATTCAGCAATAACATTATTTAATAATTAAGGTGGGAACTTGAGTCAAACATTTTAAAAATCAGTTTTAAGTATTTAAACTACTAAATTTATTATAAGTTAATTATATCAAATTATCTAATTATATCAAAAATTTATTCCAGTATGTAAGGCTGAAAGCATTCCGTCTACAGGCGGATTTCTGTCTTTTTATAGATCGTTAAACGCAGTAGGACAGAATATTCAGAACTAAAATGTTTTATAATATGGATTTAAATATGTTATAAATGTTTTTTGAAAGTGCTTCATTTAGAAGCTTCATATGTGATACTGTTGCTAATTATAGTAAATTTAGTGGTTTAAATACTTAAGAGTAATTTTTTAAATGTTTGATTCAAGTTCCCACCTTAATTATTAAATAATGTTATTGCTGAATATTGATCTAGTTATTATCTGGAAAACATTGATAAATAGTTAATACATGCAATTTAGTAACCAAGTTTTTGGGAAAGCATGAATAGTTACCAAAATTATTTTAAACTTTTATCCTTTGAAATCTTTTCACTTTTACCAGTTATTGTTTCACTGTCTCACATGGTTTTGTTTTCTTTTTTCAATTTTAGAATCTTAAGAAGTCTTGGCATCCTTCTACTCTCAGAAATATCGAAAGAGTTTGGAAAGCTGAGCAGAAGCATGAGGTTGAGCAGCAGAAGATTGAGCAGCTGCAAAAAGAACTTGCTGAGGAACGAGCGAGGGAAGAAATACAGGCATACGCGGAAGAAAAAGGGGTAGTAAAGTAAGGATGTTTTATGCTATAATGGTTTAGGGCGGACTTACCGCCAAGCTATTTCATTGGCAACCACTTGGTGATGCATCGCCGAGTTGGCAAAAAATGAGGTGGTTTTAGTTGATGCTTATTGTTCTTTTTCTCCTTTTCCCACTTGTCGAACAGGATTGTTTAATGGAGGCATAATTTTTTTGAATACATGGAATCTTTCCAATTTCCATCCATTTTGCAAGTTACTTCAGCTTTTTTTTTATTCTTGCCAAGGCAGAAATTTAACAGCAAAGCCATGCATTTTATTTTGTAATGGAAATCAATTATTCTGTATATTTACCATTCATTTAAGTTGTGATGTATGCTATTATTCCAAAAATATATTTATTTAATTAACCTTCTCCCTATAACTATTGTACCAGAAAATGGTGTAAGTATGATATTCAAAGACAATTGTTTTCTTAATACAGAAGCCATGCAGGTATAGATTTTATTCTCCAGCGATATCCTTGCTGGAAATCTGTGCGTTAAGTGAAACTGTTTGCTGAAAGTATTTTGTTTCGTAAGTCCCTCATGGAGCGAATAAGTTACTTACTTTTATATTTTATTTAAATTGTAGAGATTATCTATAAAGAAGCTTTGAAAAGCTAAGTAACCTTGCAGGGGTCCTTTCAGCATTTTTAACAGAGTCCGTTTTTTATGAATTTTTACAAAATTTTTGTGAGAAATCTGATAATTTTAAGAAAATTGGAAA
The DNA here is from genome assembly GCA_038502835.1 of Octonoba sinensis. Classification (NCBI taxonomy): domain Eukaryota; kingdom Metazoa; phylum Arthropoda; class Arachnida; order Araneae; family Uloboridae; genus Octonoba; species Octonoba sinensis. The sequence continues at coordinate 19,394,505 of CM076601.1, read as the reverse complement.
TATAAACACATAGTGATAAAAAAATTTATTACTTTTTGCCGCTTATTTAATAAAAAATACTGTAAAAAGTATGATTTGGTAGTTTTGAATTTTATGAATGGTCCGTTTCGATTAATTGGAATTTTGTGAAGGATCCGTTTTGATTAATTAGAATTTGTGAAGGGTTTGGTTTGATTAATTGGAATTATGTGAAGGGTTAAAAAAACAGATCTAAATTTCCTCTGGTGCAGCCTCTACCTTAGAAAAAGAACTCAATCTGATTTTTAAAGTAGCATTTTCTACATTAAAAGAAGAAAGTAACCTCAGAAAATATCTTCTCCTACAAAACTCCTGATTTTTTTTTCTAAACTGGTGCTTTAATCCTGATTTTCTGATAGATGTGTCATAAAATGTTTTATTCGTAATGAAATCTTAGTTGTCAAATTCTGTATTTGATTTTAATATGGCGATTGCTTAAACAAATTTTGTGAACAGTGTATTATTTCTTGTTTGTATGCTGGCCATACATGTGTTCCTCACAATAATAATAAAAAAACACTTTAATATATAACGTATAATGCGTCGGGACTCGTTACAGAGATCATATTTGCCTAATTAAACCAGTCGGTTAATAGGACCAAAATAGTTGCATTCCAATGTGGTTCTATTAACCGGAATTGAGCGTACATTAAAATTTTAATCATGAATTTTTCATTTTAAACTCGGCAGTTTTTTTACTGCAGTACAATTGTGCATGAATATCTGTTAGTTCTTCTATAATCTATTTTTAAGTACATTAATGAAAAATAAACCTTTTTAAAAATTATTTCATGTTTTTAATTAGATTTCAATTTTAATGTTCTAGGAAAAAAGAAGAAAAATTAGATTGGATGTATCAAGGTCCAGCTGCCATGGTCAACAGAGATGACTATTTGTTGGGCCGTAAAATTGATAAGAGTTTAGAATTGTTGCAGCAGCAGGAAAGTGGCACTGAGGCAAAGAAAGATGACAGTAAGCGTACTATTTTATTTGTTAAAACTAATTTGTTTTGCAGTCAAATCACAAATCTGCACAAGATTTGATATTTAAGCAATGAAATTTTGAATTATAAACTGAGTAGGAGTTTGAAATAGAAATAACATTGTGAATGTTGTAGGGAAAAAAATCAAATTTTAATTTTTGTTTTTAGTTTAAGGTGTAATTTGCATAAATGTAAGTTAAACTAAAAATCTATAGTAATTTTTTTCTATGCTATGCTCTGCTGTAACCAAATGAGAGGCAGAGCTTTAGCATTGGGAATACCACTGTAGCAGGCTGTCTAAGCAGATTGCATCCATAAACTGAGTTTTCATGATGTTCTCCCATGGAAAAATTTTGAGGAATCCAATGTAAAAAAGTATTTTTAAAGCATCTGGGGCATATAACTTGTGAATATAACATTGAAAAATTTTGCTAATTTTATATTAGCAATCGTCTTTCTGAGCAAATGGTGGTTCCATTTTTTCCTTGGTGACCCTTTGAACATATGCCTGTCATGACAAGTTTCATTCTTTCATGCTTGCATTATTGTTTTAACTGGAATTGCTCTTTTGTTTTAAAACTTGTTTTAGCATTTAACTTTTCTAATTCAGGATCATCAATATGCTGAAGACTACATATTTATATGTACTAGGGTTCATCCAGCAGTCAAAATTTAACTGTGAGTCATTAAATTTTTCAAGTTCAACCTTAAATATTTAACATCTTTTTTGGACATTTTAGTTTTTCTGTTGGACAACAGATTGCTTTGTTGAAATACGTATTTCAATTAGCGATTATCTCTCCACAGTGCGACTGATTGACCAACATTAGTTAGTTATTTAATTTAATGCATTTGTAACTCATATTATACATAAATTTTACCTTTCTGCACTCGTCCTCCTGCAAAGAGAGTAGAAATAAAAATTTGCATGCCACCCTTTTATTATTGAATAAATTAGAAATACAAACACTTAGTTTCATTTTAATCAAGAGTTATTTATTTATTTTGTTAGTACAATAGACCTGAGGTCGCAGTGCTAGTGCTCCTCAGAGCCACCCTCAAAACAATTCATTCATATTTATTTATTTAGTTTACTCTATTTATTCCTTTATTTCTAAGATTTAGATATTGGTGGAACCATGTTCAGCAGCCAAGATCTAACTGGAACAGCTACTGTAGATTTAGCAAATAAAATCCGTGAGGACCCTCTTTTTTGTATTATGTAAGTACATAATTTTTAAGATTTTTTTTTTTTTTTTGTCCTTTTATCTCTTTTTTGAAGACTTGTGTTGATCATTTTATTTATTTACTTATTTTATACATACAGGAAAAAAGAAAAAGAACAAAGGAAAAATTTGTTAACCAATCCGGTGAAGATGAAGCAATTGCAACAGCTAGTAAGACTTTTATTAATGCTCTTGCTTTGTAATTTTCTGTAGTGAAAAATTATTTTACATTCTTTATATTGCAATATTATCTTTTACAATTTTCTTTTGCTACTTCTACTGCGAATGTAAATTTTTAATTAGTGTGTCAAAAAAATATTCTCTTTTATGCCACATATTTGTGAAAAACGCATACGCATAAAATAAAACTAGAAACTAATTCAAAGTCAAATCCGATTTACGGCATGTTTCAAGCTTGGGTGGCAGAGATTGCATTGCCATTTCAGAGAAGCCCATAATTTTATATTTCATAAAAATGTTTAGTTATATGGTAATTTATTTATTATGAACTGGGCTGCAATTTGCCTATTAAAAAATAAATTTTAGATTGAATGTATTAATATATTTTATGAAAATAGTCGGGAATCCAGCAGGATGGGCTTTTAAATGACAAGTTTTAGCAACTGTTACTTGAAATATAAATTCTTAAATTTCTTATTAGAAAAGTACATTGAAGTCTCGATAGTTTAGTGTCCCATAAATCCAAGCTAGCAAAAAAAAAAAGTTAAGCTCCCAAATAGTGACCAATGAAAACAAAACTCTTGAAAGGGATACCACATCTAGTTTTTATTGTTTTTCGACAGTTCATATGCCCAGTGCACACTCTGAAGCTACCAGCAGAATGCATGAGCCATACCTTAGGGCACTTTTCCCAGCCATTGTTTGTTTTTTTTTTTGCATTTTCAACAACATTATATGCATAACCCAATTTTTTATTAACCAGGGTTTTTACCAGGGTTCATGATTTTTTTTTAAATTAAAAAAAACTGATTTCTTTTAAATAGAGTTTTTTAAATTTAAATTATTTTTTAAAATTTTTTTTTAAAAGAGACCTTAATGACTTTGGATTGGATATTTATTATGTTACATTTAAAAAAATAATGTGACGTGTTAAACATTGTGCAAAAGCGCATTTTGAGCAATTTTCTCGCAGTTGGAAGCTGAAAAAAAATCAAACATTCGTGTGTGTACACTTAATTTTACATTGAATGCACTTAATTCATTTTTCTGTTTTATGAATGAAATAACTTGAAATATTTTTTAATTTACCTATTTAGTTTTATATGCTTACTCCATCCTTTACTAAAAACTGAAATGGTGAAAAAATATTTCACAAGGAAAAGAAACCTTAAGCTACTATGGAACATGGATGAAACATTTTTAAGGATTTGTATTCTAAATTCTATACAACTTCGATTTAAATTTTATCCTGAATTAAATTATGTATTGTGCAGCGGAGGTATTCATTAAGTAGGGCTAAAAGACTTTTATTAAAATTAAGACATTAAGTTGATCATGATTATCACGAATTGTTCAATGAATTGAGCTTTGATGCATAGACATTTGCAGAGTAAGAATAATATTGTAAAAATTAAAAAATAATAATGATAAGTTCTAAAATTATAAAATATATAATACACACATACTGACAGAGGGATCTATGAAGTTTTGCTTGAAATAAAGGTTGTAAATGCAACACATTTTATGTTTTAAACAACATTTTATAAAGCTAAAATCAATTTTAAGAAAAATTTTAATGATTTGAATCGAGGATTTAAAAAAAAAATCACTTGCTTTAAATCAACAAACCCTGGTTTTTACTGCAATTGTCTTTGTAGCTTTGCAGCCTTCATTTCATTTATTAGAATGTTATATAGCCTATTAGTTGTGTAGAAAAAGATAATAATTTTTCCCCTTTTATTTCAGCTTCAAGCTTCTCTTGGAAAGAAAAATAAGAAGCACAAGAAGGACAAGAAAAAGAAGCGTGCTTCTAGTGAATCTGATGATGAGGAGAAACAGATGAAGAAAACAAAAACCTTTAGTAGCTATGAAGAGAATGAAAAATTCAAAGAAAAACATAAAAGCTCTCACTCAAAGGTAATTTCAGTCTTCAGTGTGTTCTGAAAGATTTTGTCTGGAACCTCAATAATTTCTGACAGCTGATTCTTGTTTGATTTTACTCTTAATTTAACTAAAAGAATTGTCTTAACTTTTCTCTCACTGTTTGCATTGATATGGATACCCATGGGGGTGGGAGGGGGCAGTTCTGCTGTTGTTATTTCTAATTTTTAATGAGAGAGGATTGCCTTAATGCAAATGTTATTAATATCGAACTAACACTCTTTGCCTGCAACCTTTGTGATTCTGGTCGCTCAATGGGCAATTGTTATATTCACATGCTCTCTTCATATTTTAATTTTAAATGTACTGTTCATAAGTATTAGAAAACAAGAAGGCAAATAATTGTTAAAGCATGGCATTTGGAATAAACAAATTTATATGGATAACTTAAATTTTTTGTAAAGACCTTTTCTGACAAATGATGAACCCTGCATACCATCCATTTTTTTTCTCTTTAAAAAGGTTTTCAAACTATGTTGAGGGTTTATCCAATGGCCATTTTTGCGAAGTATTCCTTAATTTATGCAACACATATTGCATCATGAGTTTTTATGTATTTTTCTCATTTAAAAATATTTTTATGAAACAATGGACTTCAAAAATCGGTTTCTTGATTGCAAGTATGTATCAAAGACAAATTAAACCATTATAATTTTTGTCAAAATTTTTAGCAATATTGAAATTTTCTCAAATTTAGAACATTTAACTTACATTGATTTGCAGTTTATTCTTGTTGCATAAAAACTGAATGTATGACAAAATAAATGAAAGCTATCCACTAATGTTTTAATATTTTCAGAATGCTTTGCAATGTTTACTGAATTCGTAATAATTGATTCTCATTCTGCTTATTATGACCAATTTAAAGAATCAATTCTGAAGTTTTTTAGTGCTGTAATCCCCTTAAAAGCCAATAACATACATAAAAAGCCTTGTACTTCCTATAATTCAATTTTTTATTTTAACACAATATTGAGCTTTGCAGCACTAAAAATAATTTAAGATTCTTTATTTAATAAAATGATGTTTTTTAATTTTGGCCACATTGCGATCCTACTTACATCTTTTATGCAGCCGAAGATTGAGAAATGATGATTTAAGGATTACACCATCTTTATGTATTGCGTTTTAATTCTATCCAAGTAATTTTTCTTGGTTTTTTTTTTTTTTTTGTCAAACTCCTTAATATTGCATTCATAAAATATGTATTTGCCCTGTTCCAAGTATTTTAAAAAAGAAGTACTGCATTATGTAGTTTCCATTAATTCCTCCCTCCTCCCATATACATATATTTATTAACTATAATTTATTGTTTTGCCATTCTGTTTACACTTTTGCTTTAAAGTTTTCATGACTTATTCATTACATAAACATAAAACTTGAATAAGATATTTTCATAAAATGTTTCTGGGAAATTTTTTGTATCTTTTGATTTAATATGTTTTTCAAATTACTATTTCATATGGATTTATTTTCAAATTTTTTGTGCTAGAGTAAAAACCAGAAAACCCTATATTTATTATATTTATGTTTAACTATCCTTCATGATTAGCAAAATGATTTTCAAAGCTAAATAATGAGTGAATTTAATGAATGATTAAATTGAACTGAAAAAAGAAAAAGAAAAATGAAAATTCATGTGCTGTAGACAATATTTAAGGTCATTAAGCAGAAATTTTTAAAAATAAAAGTAATTATTATTATTTTTTTTTATAGTTATTTAAAGTTAATGCATGAAATACGTAATGAGAACTACCTAGTGATTTTTGTATTCTATTCATAAATGTCTTTCTTTGGGCTTGACATATTTTAATATGGCCTTTCATGATCTCATAAGCTACTTTTGATGTGCTATGGTGGCTTGCAAATGTTATCAAAGTTCATTTCACAAATACAGTAAAAGTCCTATCAACGGACACCATTCTGAAGCGATGGTTTTTAATTCCCCTTCAGCATATCATTGAGCTTAAAGGATCTCTTTTGCAGACACCTCTCTATTGAAGATAAATATTTTTGTCCTCCTGGTACATGTTATAAATGGGTGATTCTGATCCAAAATGCACCGAAAATTTTTGAGGCCCTGATCCGAAAATTGAAAATCAATTTGGTTTTCCGAAAATTTTTCAAATGATTAATCTTAAGGTTTGTTTGATGATACAGAGTTCTCATTCATTAAAAGAGACTGCCGCTTTTCACCCAATCTCCAGGTCTTTCGTTTCATAGTTTATTTCTCCAGATTTTTAAAAATTGTTATTTATAATTTCCCAATATTTTAAAATTGAGTTTAACGTTTTCATTTTTGAGCAAAACTCATGGCATCCAATATTATCACTCCACAACCATTCATCACATATTTTACTGTGTGAGAAAATGAGATTTTTAGCTGCCCAACTCCCTCCACCATCCATCACAAATTAATCAAAATTCGTTATTTGCGAGATTTGTTGAATTGCACCATGAGATCAGCGACGAATTTGCATGAGCCTCTAATGATCTCTAGTATTTCAATTGAATTTTCTTAATTTCTACAAGGAATTAAAAAACCTTATATTTTGGAAGTATGCTAACAACAAGCACGTGCTTCGCTGAAAATGAGCTTGCTGTGTGTTTTGCATTTTTTAAATATTTCAAATGTTTTAAAAGTTTGAAGCTATTTTCACCTATGCTTACTTAAATGGTCACTTTATTACATAATTTTTATTTTAAATTCGTAATGCCTACTTTTTCCAAAAATTTTATGTTAAGTTAAAAAAATATTTTTTTTTTTGCTCAGAATCACCCATGGTTATAGCTCACCATATTTTAAGTTTGCTGTGTAGTTTTTGCTAAAAAATTGTTGTATATTTACTACTTTTACTTCATGCCCTTTTTTTTCTTCTTTTAAATAGAATCGAAAGGACTATGAAGAATATTATGAGCCCGACAAAAAAATATCTGATAGGAAATACAGCAAAACTAGTTCCTCATCAAATTCAAAATATGATAGAAAAAAATCTAATTATGAAGCATCATATAAATCATCCAATGATTATTACAAAGATTCCCACAGGAGCACAAGGCATCTATCTTCGCAAAACAGAACAAGTGATTCTGATGATGAAAGACACAGAAGTAGAAGTCACCAATCAAGAAATCAAGAAAATAATTTAGCTTGTGATCAAAGGCGCTCGAAATACGAGTCCCGGCATCGAGAAGATGATTACAGCAAGAAATCAAATACTTATCACAAAAAGGATGATTATGATTCTAAAGCAACTTCAAAAAAGTAAGTTTTTTCAGTTAATAACTTTTTTTTTTTTTGATGAGTGCACTTATGAATTGAACTTGGATAAAAATTGTGTTTCTCAGTACATGCACAATAAGCTTATAACTTGTGTTCTTGTCATGTTGTAAAGCCTGCAATGTGCATACTAAAGGAAAATCTCAAAGTAGCTGAAATTACAACAAAATAGCCTGGAAAAAATGTTAGTAACCCAAAAAAGGAGTGAGTAGTCCAGTGTAAAAATAAAAAATAGCCTACAATAACAAAGAAAACTAACTTTAGATAAATGATTTATTTTAAATGTATTTTGAATTGTTTTATTATAAATGCATCATTTAAAATTATTATATTTGTGGCTATTATTATTATGTTAGTATTTTGTGTTTAACTTTAATCTTTGTTTTAGAAGTAAGTTTTTTTAGGTAGGTCAGTGCATATTCCGTATTTATTATTAAGTTATAATGAATATTGTAGACTTTTTTTTTAAAGCTTACCACACCTACATGAATGGGCAGACCACAATACCTTAAAAAAAAAAAAAAAAAAAAAAATCAAAAGGAACCTGCACCCTGGAAAAGTCTGCCCACCCCTAATATAGAGAGATATATTGTTATATGGAGAGCCAGCATGTTTAAAAAAAACAATAATAAATCTTAAAAATAGAAAATGGGCCCAATGCATGTAACCCATTCTTCACTAGTTGTGGGAAGGGTAGAGATCAACATCCTAATTAAAGGTCATTCCTCCATACTCATTGTCTCTTACTTCTTTTTTTTAACTGGAAAAGTAATAATGAAAGTGTTTTCATATATTTTTATTTTGTTTTTTGCCTCTTGAGTAAAATGTAAAATTTCTACCTAATGAGGCTTATAGTTTTTGTTTTAAAAATATTAAAATCATTTCACACATACAGAAATTTAAAAAAGAAATAGTGTTATCTAAGTGCTTTTCGAATTTTCTCTGAACTTTTTGTGTTGGAATGTTCTTAACTGATACATAAATATGCATTCTTTTAATATATGTCAAAGTTATCTGATTAATATATCACAGTTAATTTGTTGCATATGGGACATCTAGTGAAAAACAACAAATGTAATTAAAAAATTTAAATGCAATTTTTAATAGAAATATCATTTTAAGCAAAGTTTGTATGTCAAAAAAGCATTGAGTGATATGTATTGAGTTATAGCCAAATATGGTAGAATGACCCTCAGACATTAACTTGTCACCAATAGAGTTTTATCTCAAGAGGTAGGAAATAAAATTTTTTTTCTTTTACCACTATTTGAACTGAGTTGTCTGGAACTATGTAGGTCTGGAACTATGTAGAATGATGTTAAATTAAAGAGCAATTTTTATTTTTTTTGTGTGCAATTTCAACGGGACCGCAAAATGTTATTGTTATGAGGTATTTTATCATTGTATCAGATATTGTTGCCAGGGGTCGATCCAGCATTTTCAACAGGGTCCACTTTTTATTAATTTAAAAAATGTTTTTTAAAAAATCAAATATTTTTGTAAAAATTCAAAATTTAAACATGCAGTAATAATTTTTTTAAATCATTTTTTGCTGCTTATTTAATTAATAACTGTAAAAAGTGCGATTTTTTAGCTCGGAATTTTGTGAAGAGCCAGTTTTGCTTAATCGGAATTTTGTGAAGAGTCCATTTTGGTTGATTGGAATTTTGTGAAAGGTTCATTTTGTGTGATTGAAATTTTGTGAAGGGTCTAAAAGCACACCTGAATTTCCTCTGTCACTACCCTTGGTTGTAGTGAGATGAAGTGCATTTTGATAAATACAATTTCTATTCCGAGTTTCCTCATGCATGGGAGACTTGTTTCCACCAAAACGCATTTTTATATTTATAAAGAATTTCCTCTGATACGATTTCCCCCCCCCCCCCCATATGTACAGAAAACTTGATTCAGCTGAAAGAGAGCGTCTCCTTCAAGAAATGCAGGATAATGCTAAATGGCGAGATGAACAACGAAAGCGAAACACCCAAAGGTACAGAGCGGAAGATGAAATGGAAGATAAATATGAGAGGGTAGACACTTCAGACTTCCTCAAGTAAGTATCAAATCAGGTTTTTGAGAGCTTTGTAGCATTGTATTCATCTGATTTATCCAAGTTTATGAAGTAATGGGCAGATATCAGAACAGAAAGTGCAATGCACTGTTATGTCTGTACAGTGGAACCTCTGTTAACCAGCTTAATTGGGACTGATGGTAAGCCGGTCAAGTAAAAATACGGTTAAAGCAGGGGATAGCAAAAAATGGGAGATATGTTATGCAATTTAAAAGAGAGAGTGGAGGTGTGGTGATTTATTGCATTTTATTAGCTACTTACAGAGTTACATAACAGTTATCAAGAGCTAGTAAAGAAATCTGTGACCATTTTTTTGCTGCAGATGAGAAACCCGGCACTTCTTGGCATAACCCGGAGAAATAAGGATTACACGAAAAAATTCATTCGAGTACAGCTACACCTTTTTCTTCCGTATAACTAGCACTCTAAAAGCTATTTTTGTTTTTTGTATTTTGAAAATATTCGGCCGGATAAAGCGAATCCGGTTAATCCGGAGCCGGTTCAGAGAGGTTCTACTGTATAACAATTTTCTCAATTTTCAACTTGTATGAATAAGTAAAAAAATGTTTGCAAGTATATGATTACCAGCTTTTTTTAAAATTTGGTTTTACTTTGTAAGATTGAGGCGTAAAAGGGGTACTACCAATTCACTGCCCCAGTAAAGTTATTCTGTCCCCTTGAAGTTTATTAATCTTTGAAATATAATGGTACTGTACTTATCAAATTTATGTATTTTGTATAAAATGGAACCCATTTTAAGTTTTTTAATCAATTAAACTCTGCTTATATTTTTTATGCATTTTGTGTGAAAGTTACAAACTCAGAGTTTGTCAAGCACTTTTTAGGAAGCTTGGTCAAAGACTAACTTCGAAAATTTTTATTGATGATTTTTTTTCTATAGAAAACTGCAATCAAAAGAAAAAGTATCATTCTTTAACAAAATGGAGTTACTTACTTATATTCTTTTGGATATTTACTGCTTTTATTTACTGATGGAAATTTTGGAGAGTTTTCCGTTTGCCAAGTTGGAATTTATTTCGCCAAATTTACAATTTTGTAGCATTTGATATGGTGGTGAATGCTTAGCACAGGCCCTGCTTGATTATACATATACATGAATGCATTGTGCATGGTTGGGAAGGTGGTATTCAACTAAAGATATATATATATATATTTTTATAAATTCGAGGTGCATAATTTTTCGTAATTTTTGAAATTAAGTTCTGAATTTTTTTTATTACTGAGAATCACCCCTGTATTCTATCATTTGAGTCACTATATTCCACTCAAAAAATGTTTAATGTGAACTTTTCTGATGTAACATTATGGATTTAAGAGTCAGAATGATATATTTTGATTTAATAGTATTATGTTCTTTCTTAGAAGTTACAAGAAAGGCCCAAGGGAATTTGTTAATGAAAGGTTTTTCAAAATTATAATTATCATAAATTTGAGATTTCATTGTTTTAGACTCCTACTCTTTGTAAAAATAAAAAAATAATGGGAAAGTGTTATATGATTTTTTTTTCTTTGAGTAAATATATTGCTGTATTTACTTTTACACAAAATGATAATTTTTTGTTTTTCCAGGCCCGTCCTTGCCAAAGTTGCTGGAAAAGGGAGTTTGGAAAACAGAGTTAAGCAAAGAATATTTTCTATACAGAGATCTTCGTCTGATATGGATAAAAACTTTACCAGGCGTTAAATCTGCTGGCTGAAAGATGCAGTTCAAGTTCTTATAAATCATCTGCAGGTAATAGGAACTTCTTATGTAATATTTTTCTTTTCTTCTGTAAAGTTTTGCTCCATTAACCCAACACTACGCAAATGTTTTTGCGGTTGTTGTCGATTTTGTGAAAGAAGATGAACCTTGAGCCCAGTTTACAAGATGTAGGGGAGACTACCTTAACCAATATGATCTTACATACAAAATAATACGAAAGAATGCCCCACTTGTTAAAAATAATACAAAACATGAGCTTAGTGAACGAAAGCAGAGGTGTTGTTTAAAAACAACACAGCGCAGTGTAGGGTTAAAGTTAGCTCTGGAATGAATATTTCAGACTTTTTATCACATCTAAATGTATTGTCTTTGAATATGAAAAGCATTCAGTCACTATGCAATTCCAATCATAGTATGTTTATTCATCACAATATAAATTTGTCGCAAATTTAATCACCGAGGTCTTAATTGATCATGCTCTTCACCTACAATGAATGCACGGCCAAATAGAAGTTAAAATGGAAAGAGGAGGTTTTGTTAAAAATATACACATGCGCTAATTTATTCATTTTTCCCACTCCTAAAATTCAATTCTACTCGATCAATTACGTGTAGTTAAAAAAAATCACTATGTTATTTTCATTTGGCAATAATTATTTTTCCTGTGGTGCTGGCACTACTGGTTACCAGTAAAAATTCTTTTTTGTGACCTTGTCAAATGAATAAATTGGGGATTCAAAGAAAAAAAGATTTTTTCTTGCTTAGTACTATAGTCTGTGTCGTTAAAATAGGCGCATCAAGGTTGCGTTTCCTGCTTCGTTACCATGGTAACTGCAAGAAAAATAACAGCGCCAGACTTTTTTTTTGCATTGCAGTTAAGGCAATTGTGATATTGTATATCACATATTTCATTCATTTTTTAATGAGGGGAATTTATTATTTCTGTTTTCAAGAAATTTGGGATAGCTGTTATTTATTTTGTGAAAATATTAAGTTTGGGTTTTTATTTATTTTACAGGGGATTCAATTGTAAAATATCGGTTGGATGTGTTGTTTTTAAAATGGGGGTATTTTTATTTTAAACGGGTGTAAGCGCGTTCATTATTAATGCATCGAGCGTTTTTGTATTCTTCCCGCTAGTGCATGTTTTGGCGGCCATTTTTTGTCCCTTTCCCTGCGAGAGCTGGAAGCGTGACGAGAGCTGGAAGCGTGACGTCATAATGTTGTTTCATTGTGCTCTGTTCTGATTGGCTGCTTGGATTCACGGCGGATGGATATCGCGTTTTCAATACACCGAAGGTGGAAACTTGTGCACGTGTGAAGAGAAATTTTCGAAGGCAGTGGCGCTGTAGTGTCGATTGGAGGTGCACGCATCTCTTGGCGGTAGAGGCCCATGGCGACCATTCTCAATGGAGATGGATAACTTCGCAGCAGGGCTGATCTCAATCCGGATACATCCTTAGGCAAGGAGTAATGGTCTGAGAAATAACAACAACAGGCCGGGTGGTCGATCCAAGATGTCCATAAAGAATTCCGTATTTTTAGAGTAAAATGTGGTTGTGAGAATTCAAGGGAGTTTTTATTCGAGGAGTTAAGTGAACACGTGCTGCCTGAAATGTTCACGAGAGACATCTCCGCCATCCTGCCGTGAGCCTGATCTGTCTTAAGTCCAGCAGCATTGTTTAATCTCCACCGTCATGCAAGAGCGTTCCACTAAGGCCATGGTGCAAGGCTAGGAAGTGTTTTTTTTTTGAGTTAAATGTTAGCCAACCTATCTCCGGACATCTTCAGGTTAATTTTAAAACGTGTTTTTTTTAGTTCATTGATGTCTCAGGATTATAAATTTTTGCAGTTGTAACTACACTCTGTTCACATGATGTGATTAGGTTTTTTGTACGGAGATCTCCACAAAATTTCGTAAGAATGCCTGGCCAATAAAAATTCCTTTGTATTTTTTCTAAATGAGGTGTGGATTTCGATTTTTTCCAATGATTAAGCTGTGATGGGGTAAGTTCTTTTTCTTTTATTTTGTTCAAGGTTTCACAGTGCATCCAGACGGATGAAACGTCCTGGAGTTTTTGCGGAAGCACATGCCACTATACGATTCGCGACAAATCTTTTGGTTCAAGTTATAATGGGGGGAAAATAGATTGTGGTGCAAAAATTAAAGATGGTTTACTAAAAATTTAGCCACATTTGGCCTTTCCACCAAATAATGGTGATGCATCACGACAGCAATTGCATTACTACACCTCCAATTCAAAATATTAGAATAATTTCTAAAAAGTAATAAGAAAGAATTCATTTTCCATTTATTTATTTTTGATACTAAGTTAATGCACTTTAATTTCTCAAAAATTGAATCTGGAATGTTTAGATAAGATTTTAACATTTACAAAATATAAAATACTAGAAATTAGGTATACAATTGCTTTCTGAAACACATTAAAATATTAGAATAAGACTTAGATTGGTTCAAAATATTAGAATACCTTATCTGACGCAATCAATTTTTGCCTTTGAGAAATTAATCTGATTTGAATTCTTATTATAACTAAAACAACAAAATTAGCTGTCATGTTCGCCAAACTAACGCGAGGAAAAAATTTCTAGCACGGAAACCATGGCAACCAGAAGGGAAAAAAGTAGAGTTGTGTGACCTTCATATGCCGATCTTAATTTCACAGACTATAATAATAGCCATGTTGGTATAGATTTTGCTTTATGAAACAATGCATCTGAAATCTATACATTATCTTATATACAAGGATAAGTGTATTGTACAATGTGTGTGTTTTCTTTCCTGAAGTGCTTGCTGGTGGGAAAAGGTGAAGTGAAAAGCAACAAATCCAAATTGTCATCATAGTCCGTATATGTGAAAGGTTTTGTCTACAGACGGATTTCCATCTTTTTTCATAAGCTGTTAGATGAAAAAAATATTATCCTCTTTGTTCTTTTCCAACCATTTCTCTCCCGTAAGAGCACAATCTGACCAAGGTCTGAATTTTTGTTAAGAACTTATGAATTGTTTACAAAATGTTCCACTTGCGTCCCCACTTTAATTATTAAATATTATTATTACCAACTAGTAAGCCCGGTGGTCATACGAAATGACCACTGTTCTAGATATTATAAATTGTAATGAAAATGATTTGTGCAAAGGTGTCTGCTAATTCAAACTGAATTCCCAGGTCAATCGCCCAGGACGCCCCTTTGCTTACTGCCCCACACTACTATATATTTATTTAAATATAGATTTATCATCGAAAAAACTTATTGAAAATTTTATTATACTTTTCAAAACAAAAGTTTTAACGAAACTGTGAAAAAAGCGCTGCCACTCGAAGAAGAAAAATATAAATAGCACAGACGATAAATAAATAAATTAAAAAGGAAGAAAGGATCAAATTTAATTCGCTTATACATTTATTTTTAATTGCAAATACAGCGAAGCCTCACTCAATATGCTCAAGAAAGGTTTTGACTATTATTAGTATATTTGTTACAACAATGGCAACTGCATTGGTTTGTTTGTTCACACGACAACTGTAATTATATTGTTGGAAACCATGGCAACAATGCAAAAATAAAATAAAACAGATTTAAAAATCATTGAAAAATTAAAAAAAAAAAAACTAATTGAGTCACAACTTTCATTTTTGCAGCGATGAGTTTCTCGGGTCGTAAACTTTAACTGTGCCGAATGTGGTCCCAATTGGTAAAACGGCCTGGGATTCTATAGCCAACAGACAGACAGAATAAGCCGCTTATAAAGATGTTAATCTCATTATTATGAAAAATAAAAAAAGGCTAAATAAGTGCAATATGTAATATATTAATGCAGGGGTGGAAAATCTTTGCCAAATTGCGCTAATTTTCCATTCTGATACAATAAGGCTTCGATTTGCGATTTCTGTGCCAAAAGTGCAATTTTAATACTCTAAAATGTTTTTTAAAAGGTAATGAATAGCAGTTAATTGCACCTTTTGTCACATAAAAAATATAAGGAAATAAAATCCTATTAAACAACAACTCTTTATGATTTATGCATTAATTGATGAAGAATCGTGACAACAACCACTCAAATGTCATTTAATTTTTAAGCTTCCTTCTAACAGTGCACATTAGGAGGCATCAAAAGAAATTTTTTTTTGGAAATTCAAAATTTCAAAAAGTTTCCACTATGGACTCACATATACCACCAAAAAAAAAAATTCCCAGATTCGAAAAATATTTAGGTCTCCAGCACAAGGCCTAAAATTCATGATTTTCTTCAAAAAATTGATTTTTTTTGTTATATTTTCTTTAAATTAAGGATAGTTTTTTTTAAAATTCAAGTTGAAAAATTTAAACAATGAAGTGGGGTATTAATGTTATAGAAAAGTTTTTGTTCTCATCCAATATTTAAGTCTTCCACATAGTACTAAAAATAAGGATTTGTTATAGTTAAAGTTAAATTTTTCATTAGAAACTCATTATTATTACTATTATTTTGTAAATGTTCCCTAATAAACAATTTTTGTTTTATAAATAAAAACTATTTGAATTTTTTTCGAATTATATTGCAAGATTAATTGTCAGATTTGAAAAGAAATGCAAGCTGTAAAATAATAATTCAAATATCATTTTCATTTGTTTACATAGCAGTGTATTATTGTAAGAATTAAAGATCAAACTCAAGGCCAAAACATAGTTGATGTTGTTTACATGTAATATTTATTCATGCTAGATCAAGCCATTTCGAATAATAGTTCTTCCAACATATCTAACGGGATGTCTGAAGTTTGCAACTGGCCTTTTCAGCCTGTGAAACATGTTTTATATCAGGCTAACTTTCATTGCATGCAAGCCATGAAAACTGAACTATTTTGGCTATTTGAAAATCAGCTCAAAAAACAATATTTAATGATAAATATTAAAACAGAAATTTGAAAGCCCTGCAATTTATATAAATTGTAAACTTGTATAAATACTTTATAAAATTATTTAAAAAAATTTATGCATCTGTGTTTTGAGCTTTAATGCGTCACAAGTAAATCAGATGTGAAATAAGGGTGACTCTTTTATAATTTTTAAAATTACAAAAGAGCCTCCCCCCTCCCCCTTTTTTTTTGATGCAAGCCCTAAAATTATCATTAGGCATAACAGTTTCAACAAGTAATACACATGCCTATATTCATGCTTAGAGATTATACTTTGATTTTCTACTTTTTCTTAACAAACTTATGGTTTCAAAATCAATTTCATAAAAGAGAAAATTCACTATGTATGCTTTTCATACACATGAATTGGATCAAAAGGCATTCTTCTATAAACATGAGCTTAAAGTCAATTCTTTTAAATTTGTGTTTCAGATATTTTTATTCTGATGAAAGTACAAACATCATGCTCAAGAGACAGAGGATTATTATCTTTTCACCAGCTGTAGACATCATGACTGCACTTCAGCGCCATGTCCTCTTGACATTTCACCTTATTTTTAAATTGGCGCAAGTTCTTTTTTTTGTTTTGTTATTATGAGATATTTAAAGGTTTGCATTTCAATACATTTACAATTCTAGTAAGGGCATAACAGAGGGGAAAGTGTCATACGGCTACAGCCAAAACGTAGCATCAAAACAATTATTATTGCTTTTTAATTCAAATTATATTTGAGGAGGTACCAAGCAGAACCACACGTCTATTTTCAACAAAAATTGGGTTAGCAGCGGATTCAAATATTACAGGATGGAGTTCAAATATTTGAAAGCTGTCACTCAACAATATTAATAAGACTAAATCAATCTATATAAATGCATAAATATATTTTTCCATAGAAGTTTATTTAGAAAGACGTATTTCGTGAACTGTCCAAAATCGTTTAGAATGGACATGTGTGGGTTTGATTGGTACCTCCTCATTTATGCAAATTAAACATTAACCCTTTATCTACTGCATTGTGATCTGCTGTAATTTTTTATATGGATAGTTTGTCTGGGTAATTAAGCCTGAAAATTAAGGGAATTACATAAATAAATTGCTCAGTCTGTAAGAATTTATTTCTTTACAGCTAATAAATGCCCCAGAGTATTTTAACTGAAATTAATTATACACTCTTTAATCAAAAATATTTTGTCAAATAATTTTCTAAGTTTTTTAACTAACACATTAAAAAAGAATCAGTGACTTAATTTGTGAATTTTACCACTTTTCTGAAACAAGACTCTAAAAAGAGGAGCAATCTGAACAAAATGGCAGTTCAGAAACACCGCATTGGTTTCAAAACTATCTTCCTTTCCTCGCTAAAGTACTCTTTATAGAACCTTTGCTGATATGTAAAAAAAAATGAAATGTATGATCCTGAAAGAGTGAAATTCAAAGAGTATTCCTGCAAAGTACCATCAGAATATTGGTAAAAATTGTTGATGGATGGAATTTATAGAAAATGGTACGTATAAGTACCGTCAGTAGATAAAGGGTTAAAGTAAAGGTTGATTTCTTCGTTTTACTTTCTTGTGGATTTTATACCATTAAGTTATGTGAAGTTATCATGAATTTAAAAAATAAGTATTGAAATTTCACCTCATTTTTCACTTACAAATTTGAAGTGGCTTCAAACTTGTGAGATCATGTAGATATCAAGAGCAACAACAATTACTGTAGAAAATTTAATCTGAAACTTTTCACAATGCATATCACAAAAATTCTTATGAAGTGAGCAAAAAGGTAATGAAAAGTAGAAGAAACATTTACTTGACAGTATACAGCTTGTTCTGTTCCAAATGAAGGACAATATTTGTTACAAAAATGTAAAATGAATAAATGCAAAAATATGTACCTTATGCAATAGCGTCACTAGGGGTTGAGTGTGACCTGCCTCCTGTGACATCCTTTTGGGGGGTTGTTAGGGGTTGACAACCAAAATTAATAAGAGTTTTTGAAAAATACGTATTTGAATCATACAATTTTATTGATGTGATTTATACTTATCATAAATGTTTATTTATGTAGGTAATGAAAGTTACACTAAATAAATAAAATAGAATATCTTAATTTTTTTTTTGCACTACTAAAATAATGCTACAAAGCTACAAGTTTATACAACACAGCAAATTTTTTTTTCGGAGGGTGGGGGTCGACACCCATGCTAGGAATGCCATTGCTTTATGCATGATCAAATATATTTTACTTTACTTAGTACTCCACAAAATAGATTGTCATGCTGTCAAATAAATAAGTCTTCTAATTCTTATTGGCTTTTTATACTTATCTTCCCTCTCATATGTCATTCTATGGTCCATATAGTTGCCATTTCAAAGCAATATCCTGTACATATGTATTTATGTGTGTCAGGGGTAAGATTTTCTACAAATATTATGCCATATATAAACTGATAATATATATGTAAAATATAATAATCTATATGTCTTATAAGAAATTTTTAAAAATAGTTGATTTTTGTATGAGACATTGTATTAATCACATTAGGTACTTTAACAATTAATGTTGACTGCAGTAAATAATTTTGTTGAAACTGGTACACTTCATATTTTAAACATCCACATTTTAATTGTGCCTTTGTCTTATAGAATGCGTGAATTTTATTCTTAGTGAAAAGGAAAAGCTGCTGATATTGTATCAGGAACTTTGAATTTGCATAAAAGTTTTACCACAAAATATATTTTGCATTTGTTATTTTTTGATTCTCACTACTTTTTAAACAGGTTTTCTGAAAGCTTTTAATAAAATCTATCATTCTGTAAAGTTACATCATATAGATGCAAGTCAAGATTCTTTTTATTTAAATAAAAAAATATTGTAAATATATATGAAATTATTTATGTATTGCAATCCAATATAGGTATAAAACTACATCATTGGGGGGGGGGGGGGGTTAATCAATGTTGCCTGTATATCTCTGTGCATTGAAAAAATGATACTATGCAATTCATTGTTGTATATATTTATACTCTGTATTAGAGAAAATTTCAACAAAGTATGTACAAAATGTATTTATTGAACATTAAAATTAAATTTTTATGCATAATGAAGTTCCATGTCTACTCCTCAGTCCAATACGCATGTAACTGTACACTGCCATGATAGTCAATGGTTTCATATTTTCTGCCGACTTAAAAGAAATCATCAACTTTCATTTCAGTCCTGCAAAACAAATGAATACAAATTTTAAATATTTATAATTCTATGCTATTAAAAATTAGATAACGAGAAGCTCAGAAACATTTCATGCTTCTTCAGCTGAATTTCTTACCCACTCTTTAATATGTTTTGAAAATACAGCAAAAGCGGGAAATAAAGAATAGTATATGAATAAAAAACATTTTTTAAAAACTCCAATTCATTACTATTAAAATATTTTTTGTATTTGAAACATTGTTTACTTTTTTTTAACGCATGAACATCTGATTTTGATGATAGAATTTATGCATTTAAATGACATATTTTAAATTATATACTCTCCTTTTGAAAGTATGCATAATTAGGCTAGTGAATGTTAAATATAGTAATCCTAAATATTATCTGGCCGAGTATATCTGCAACTGAACCAGAAACATTCAAAATGCTCGCCAGACAATAAATCAACTCCAAGTATTTTGTCAAGACAAGTAGTGAGGACAGGAAATGCTAATGATTCTTAATACTAGTTGTTTTCTTTTCAAAATTATTTAATATTTTGCATCAAAACGAAAATAAATCAAGGGTTAAAAGCTTTTTTTAATAAATATTTCAAAAAAAAATTGATTATAGGGAAGAATGTTAATGGAAGATCCCCAAAATTCAATTTAAATATTCTGTGTGTATGTGTGTACACCCTTTTATAGCCTTTTAGGGGCTTTTTCAATGCATGGGTGAAGTGTATTATTTTCATACTTACTTTGATGAGGACATCCCCAATGAGGTCAACATTTCAGGATCCATGGCATCATATCTTCCTGTGTGGAATTTTCTTGCAAATGCCGCCAATTTGTCAGGCAAAAACCTGGCGCTCTCCCTTTTCATCATCATGTATTCGGTTGACGCTAACCACTTGTGTTCTAGGCACTCATCAGTTGTCAGTCTTTTGATGGGATGTTGCTTAAATATGTTGAGCAAGAAGCGTGTCGCTTCGGAAGTGACGTTCGGAAGCAGGCTGTCGAAATGATAGCGGACAAATGCAACGTTCTCCTTCGTGTCCTCGTCGTCTTTGCCACGGAATGGAGATACTCCACTTAATCTGGAAGAAAAAGAAAATAAATTATAAGTGCAGTGCCATAAAGGAAGCACAAACGGCTGAGATTTACCTGAACTGATCCTAAAATTTATGTTCTGAATGATAAACATTGAAATAATCAATCTCTTGGGAAATAAAAAAGCTTATCTTTGAAACGAAATATACAAATTAAAATGTGTTGGTTAATCAATTTAGCTTTTGTGGAATCCATTTTACACTTAAATATAAGTTCTATAGGATAGAAATAACATAGAAAATAGTTTACAAGTTTGAAAGGTGAAAAAATAAATAAACAGGGAAAGGCCGAGAGGATATTTGAAAGTAAGATTAAATGTCAAATTCAAAATCCATCCTTCACTTACTTATCCAGATACTTTCTTTTGCCAGATGGGGTTTGCTCAATGCAAAATAATAATAAATTAAAAGTAATTGAAGAAAAAATAAGACCAGTGATATCGCTCTTCCTTTCAAATTTCTCTGAATAAAGTTTAGTGTCAGATGAAATAGTGACAATTGCTCAACTTCCTACAAACCACCCCAAAATGTTCTCAATTTCCTATAGCAATATTAAGCCGTGTTAAAGTAAATAATTATTATTATTACTACTGTTTCAGGATTGAAACCAACATATACATTCTTGAAGCTGCAGAATAACTCTCTCGAAGTAGAAAATCTCAACAAATAAAATGAACTGAAAGGAAATAATGTGACAAAGTATTTTTTTATTCCTTATTCTCGTGTTCAAGGAAGATGAGGTCATTGCCATATTAGTTTTATATAGTACTATTGTATTTTTAAACTAAAACAGGTATGATTTTTTCATACATGGATAGCATTTTGTCACATCTTTTCAAAATGAAGGTAGCCAAATTGTAATACTTTCAATATGATAACTTATACATAATGTCTCGTAAACTTTGTATTTTCCGAATGCCAGAAAATAAGCGAAACAACAAGTGTCAAAACATGAACTATATGGCTATAGCAACATCAATTTTTTGCAGGCAAAGATCATGAATTGTGAAAAAATTCAACAGGATTAACCTTTCACTTTACAGAAATGAAATTAAAAGAGAGATTTAAAATAAAAACTTACAGGATATAAGTAAGTACTCCTACACACCAAACATCTGTTAACCAAGAAACTTCTTCATTTTTTATCACTTCAGGTGCTAAAAAGGAAAGAAAAATTAAACAATTTGAGCCTTGACATCGCTATCCATATTTTCCAACTTCAAAATTTATGTATACTAAACATACCGAACAGGCAGCTGAGAAAAGGATGAAAGAAGGTAGTTGAATTAAGTTTTAAACAGTGACAAAGGAAGTAGAAGAAATAAAAGTCTTTTTTTTTTTTTTTTTTTTTTTACAAAAGATCTATCATACTCAACATTTGGGAAATCAGAAGGCAATTGCCCTTCCTTCTCAACTTTTGGACACACAATATGTATGTGAATTTATTTTGGTGTTTTTTACCAAAACTATGTATTGCATATACCCCCCTCCCCCCCCGGAAAATTTTGAAACAACCGTCCTGACACCCATGATAGAAAACTAATAGGAAATATAATGGGAAAAAAAAGAATAAAGTTTAAAATTCCTAATTTATGAAATTTATAAGTAATGTTGATTCAATGCCATTCAGAAATGCTGCATAATATGTTTATCATGTAGAGTATGCTATTGCTTATAAGTATAGAGATCTTCAATTTCATGCACATTTTAGGAAGTATGGTTAAGTAGCACAGTCAAAATGTCTTTAAAAAAGTAAAACTAAAATTGAGAAAAATCCTCTGTGATTATCCATTTCTTATCATGCAAAATATAGCCTCTATTTAAAAATACATCAATAAAGCCGTAGAAAACCAATTTTGAATAATGTGTACTTGTGCAAGAAGTTAAAAAAAATGTTTCTTTAAGGCTCCAATGCAAAATATTAGTCATTAAATTAACTTTCAGTAAACGGCAAAATTTCATTTAACAAAACGTAGTTTTCGCTATTAAAAAAACAGCAAAATATATTCATACATATATTTCATCATGCATAAAATATTTTTCTTTTAATTCCTTAAGAATGAGCAAGCTTAAAGTATACATTTATTTTTAACGCACTGAAAATGCATGAAAAATTATGGCATTGATGATGCAAAATAGATTAAAATAAGAAAATTAACAACAGCTTAAAATAAGTTAATGCTTTCAATTTAAACCCTTTCCACACATAATGTATACGAGTAACACAGATCATTTTTTTTATGTACCTAAATATTCAAGTGTTCCTTCGACATGCACTTTGCTTCCCGTCTTGGGCACAAAACGTGCAGACGCAAAATCAACTAGTTTGATATCTGTATCCCTTAAGTTGACCATTACGACATTATCAGGCTGTAATTCTAGATAACAAATGCCTCTGAAGTGAAGGTACTGCATTGCTTCTAAAACCTGAAAAATAAGTGCAGATTAAAAGATATGTGTGATGAAAAGATACAAATTTAGTTAATATTTCTTATCAGAAACTATTTAAGATTGAAAAGTGCATCAGTAAAATTTAGTTCATAACTTCAAAAGCTTTTAAAGACATTAAAAAAAAACTAACAATAAAAAGCAAAAGCCCCACCACATATTTTTAATTCTTCAGTATCATTAAAAAAAACATCCATGCTCTCAGAATCGAAGAATGTATATTGCAAATATAAATATAAAATTAATTAATTTCTAAAATTGTGTTTAAAATTCAGCAATTGCTTTAGCTGTGGAATTTTAGTAAAATTATAACTATTTTACAAAGAATGCAGTGTTCCTTTGTTATCGTTTGTGAGCAAGAGAATTATTCAAGAAGATTAGTCACCTCAGTACCAGGAATGTAGATGCCACAGGTAGGTTATGCTACAATTAGTTCTTGTAAGTAAAAGATAATCCAGTAGTTTTGGTGCGCAAACATTCAATATGCGCCCTTGTGTTATTGTGTGGGGAAAAATTCCGCAGACGGAAGCACAGTAGAACCTCTGTTAACCGGCTTAGTCGGGTCCGATGGTGAGCAATTCAGGTAAAAATACAGTTAAAGTGGGGGATAGCAAAAAATGGGGGAATTATTATGCAATTTACAAGAGAATGGAGGTGTGATGACTTATTGTGTTTTAGTACAGTTTGTGAGTTGCATACCAGTTATCAAGCGCTAGTAAAGTAGTCTGTCACCCATTTTTGTTGCAGACAAGAAGCCCGCACTTCCTGGCATGACCCGGAGAGATAAGGATTACACGAAAAAATTCACGAGTACCACAGCACCTGTCTCTTTCATATAACTAGCGCTCTAAAAGCTATTTTTCTTTTCGTATTTTGAAAATATGGGCCAGATAGTGTGAAGGCCGGATAATCCAGAACCAGTTAAGAGACGTTCCACTGTACATGATTTGAAAAAGACACATTGATTTTAAGACAATTTGGTTAAGTAGCCTTGAGTGGCTTTATGTTTCAAAATTTGCACACCTGGCACAGTGTATGCTGCCATGTATCACCTGATCTGGAGGGGTTTTTTTTTCTTATTCTCATAATTATTCTTATTTGGTCATACGACCAGGAATCACTAATCTGTCCAAGGTATATATTTTACTCATTTATCAATTTGCTCATGAGGGCCATTCTTTCGTTATGTGTGTTACACTTTCTGACAAACTTGTTAGGTATTTTTTAGGTTTTTTAATTTTGGCTAATAAAAGTACATGTGTTATAAGTATGCAAAAAAATTTTCGAAGATATATATTGTTTTGCTGTTAGTTAAAAAAAAAAATTCTGAAATTTTGTTACGTGTGTTACCCTTTATAATCCAACATATTCAAAGCATTGAATATACAAATTTATTTCTGTGATGTATGTATGAGTAGGATTAAAAAATTTTTTTCATGGAATGATAGTTTATCAAATATGTTTTTAGTAATTTTTTAGAAATTTTATTCTTTTAAGAAATATTTTAAAATTGGAGAAATAGGCGCACTACGTGCAGGGCTGGCAAGTTTCTGCCGGGGTGGTTAAAACCAGTGGCTATAACCGGTTTAAACCGGCATGGCAGAAACTAGTTTCTGCCAGTAAGTGGCAAAAACTGGCAGAAACTAAGGAATAATACTAGTAAGAACTTCAATCCGCGATTCATAATTCACACATGTATTTGATATGTAAACAATTAGGTTAAAAATTTAAAGTAAAGATAAAGAATGTTATTCAAAGTAGCAAAAAGTTTCAAAATGATCATATAAATATACTTTGTTTATATAATACTAATTTCTTTCACTTGAAAAAAAAAAATCATAATGGTAATCTGATGCTGTACAAGTTTAACTATTAATATCATTGTCTATTAATATCAGTTGAATTTCTATTTACAGGTAAAAAATTTACAAAAAATTCTATGATATTTTAACAAATCACTTTTCAGAGTATTTTTAAGTAAATAATACAATGCAATGGCAATAACTTTTAAGATTATGTATTATGTACAAATAGAAATGGTTCTTGAGAAAAATATATCAGTAAATAATTGAAGCACATAAAATATCAGAGAAAGTTTTTAAAATGAAATATCTCTTACAATTATTTTACAAAATTACCACTCAAATTCAAATATACTATCACTTTTTACACGGAGCATTTCATAGCATACGACTAATTTTGCTAACCTTTCTGAACCCGGACTTTCTTAATTTGTTCTGAAAGAAAAGCTTTAAAATATTCTTTCAAGACCAGCATTTCTTTGCTGGCAATGTCATTATTGTGAATGCAAAAGTTACTAAATTTAAGAAATCTTCATTTTTACCAGTATTTGTTTTTAAAGACGACATTACTCATTTTTCTAATACAAATTTATTTTTTAATTAAAACTATCCACAATATTTTTATTTGTTTTTTATTCTGAATAAAATGTACTTTGGAAATTTATTATTACTAAAAAATTATCATATAATGTCACAAAATGTGTTTGTGCCAGTTATTGCCAGTTTCTGCCGGTTAAAACCGGTTATAACCACTTTCTGCCACTGGCAGGGCAGAAACCACTTTCTGCCAGCAAAAACCCAGCCCTGACTACGTGTGTTACCAGAAAGTTACGTGTGTTACGCCTTCTGATTTTTTCAAGAAAAACATCCCAAATGTTTCACTAAAAGATACAGTTATTTGTAATTAACATAAAAAAGTAATTTATTTTAACATATGAAGCAGCTCAGAGTTGGAAGGAAAAATTTACCCCTGCTTTTCCTTGGTTTAGAGAGTAAAACAGAGTGAATTGTTGAGACACCTACTTTGTAAAAATCATCATTCTCTGGAAATACAAAATATGTATTTTCCTGTAAATATTGTATTTTCAGGTTTCCATTTGCATTTTTATGTCCATAATGTATCCAAGGTAGAACACTTCCCGCTCAGCAATGGTTTGTAACTTGACCATTACATAACTGTTGTTATAATCTGAAATATATTTTATTGGAGTACCAACGACTGTTATTTGGAACTTCAATATTAATTGGCCGGCAATCTAGAATATCAAGAGGAAATTCTAGCAAAACTGGATTGTTTGTGGCCCATAGTTTTGCAACCTGATTAGGAGATACCTGCATCACATGCATAGATTTTATGCCATGGATATCACTTACATTTTCCCATGGATTGAATGTTTTAATCAATTCAGTGATTTTATCATCACTTATACGCAAAATAGTTGTAGCAGGCATTAATTGATTGGCTAATTTTGCTAAGTCTTCTGAACTTTGTACAACAATGCTGCTATTGCCTTGATTTAGCACTTAGCTTCCAACTAATGATTTGGCTCTGCTAATGCAAGTAAACAAAGTTTTTACTCAACAAAAAATTTATGTACCATTGCATATTTTATTTAAATTTTACACTAAGAATTATAATCATTGATTTCCTAGACTAAGAAATTTCTTTAAGTCATATGAATGAAAAGGGGTGGTGAGTTAGTTCTATAACTATTTAAGCAACCAAATTTTTATAACAAACTGTGACATAATACATCGGTAAAACGAACGTAATGGTAACACAAGTGTGTTACCTTTGATAAAATTAATTATTAAAAAAAAATTAATGATGATTAAAAATTTTAAAGTTTTCCCCTGAAATATATTCGTTATCTTGTTTCATAAAATAAAGTTTTTAAAAAAAATCTATTTTATTAAGCTTATTATAACAAAAAATGTATAATTTTGTTATGTGTTACACAATAATTATCTTGCCTTCATTAAGCAACTTTTAATAAGAAAAAAATGTAGGTAGGGAAAATTTCAAAATTTTATATGAAAGATTAAATGTTTATCCAGTGATATATCATAGTAATAATTATTTAATGATATTTTATATTCTCAGATGCCAATGAAAATACACATTAGCAAAAAAAGCAATAAATGAAAAATATCAGTATGTTGCACTCATTTTAAAAATTTTAAGAAATATTGTTTAATATTTAAAAAAATATCACCATTTTTGGAAAATACACATTTTCGAGTTTCCAAATATGTTTCACTTTTAATATTGCGACAGCTTGAATTTTTATTAACATAAGACCACTTTCTGTAGAATGACCCATGAGCACTTTTTTTTGTTAACGTAAATGCAATTACAATAACTCTTAAGGTAATAAATTCCCCACATAATTAAAAGAACGAATTTAAAATTCATATATATCATTGAAGCTTTGAATATATTGACATGTTAAGAAAAAGTTGTTAAGAAAAGATTAAGAAAAAAAACATACAAATTGAAACCTCAATCATCTGATCAGAACTATAATAATACAACTAAGTCAATTTGAATTTAATTCTAGTGTATTTTTAAAAATGTCATATTCTCTAAAAATACATTTTACTCAACATTTATTGTATATCCGAAATAATAGGAGAGAAAAAAATTGTACCTGTTTGATGATAGCAACTACAAGTTCTTCATTATAATCATGCCTCAGAGCAAGATAAGACATGACATCAACACCAGACAACTTTTCCATTACCAAAACAGTCTTATTTCCAAAGAAGCTGGCTGACAACAATGTGACAATTTTTTCATGACATAATGACTTTAATATTTCATATTCTTGTTTCCCATCAATTTTATCTGTTGACTGGATTACTTTTGCAATGCTTCGTTCATTGGTTTCTTTAACCCATACATTCAGTACCACAGAGAATCGACCTCTAAAATAAATTTAAAAAAAAAAAGATAAAAATGGTCACACAGCTCATGATATATGATAAAATATATTGTATATTCACATTTACTGAACAACATATTTAAGAGCAAAAATATGCCCTGTCAAAAAAAAAAAATATGTGAATGCCTCTTAATGCGACTTCATCTGTGTAGTTCTAATATATGTATAGCAATTCTTGAATTATATTTGAAAATTCCGAGTTTAAAGAAACCTGAATAGTTAACTGAGTAGGTGCAGTTCTTCTGCTAAAAAAAAAGACCTCTGCCTGGCAGAGTGCCAAGAAGGATCCATTCATGTTCAAGGGAGAAACTGCTAGTATAAGGAATGTGCTACTTCTATTCTTGTTTTAGTTTGTTTAGCATACATGATATCTTTCGAACTGATGCTATATGCCAATTAATAAATTTAGTTGCTTTCAACAATCAGAGAAGCGTGCATTCTGATTCGTGTGCTAATAAATGCAATTGCAAAACAATCTTAAAACTCAAATAGAAGCGTCTTTTTTCTGTCATGTGTAGAAGCGTCCAAGTATCAGAACTTCGTGGTCGAACTGTAATAACTTTTTTTTTTCAAACGTTATTTAGCAAAAATGTTTATTAAATTTTAACTAAAAAATATTTATGACTGAACACCAGTAAAGAGTTATGAACAATTTTATATTTTAAAATTTGTTTATTATTATTTTTCAAGGATGGCTAGACCTAACAAGCGTGGTGTTCCATGCTTGATTTTTGCCCAGTTAAATAGTCAGTGGGAGTGGTCAATCATGCACAACTAAATCTACACTGCAAGGCCGTATCCAGAAGGGGGGGGGGGGGGTGACAGCTCCACCCCCTGAAATCCTGTAAACTTTCGCAATGTAGCATATATTCCTCCCTGAAACTTTCCTCAATGCTAGTGTTTCAAAGTCAAGCCCCCCCTCCTCCCGAAAAAAATTTCTGGCTACGGTCTTGCTGCACTGAACGATTTTAAGGTCTAGTGCTAAAAGGCAGAGATTTGTTGAGAAAGTACTGTGAAAAACTGAGCTATGACCCAAATATTTTTTATTAAATAGCTCTATTTCAGTGCAATTTTTTTTTACATAACTGTCCGTACCACTTGTAAACATTTTGAGAATTTAACATTTTCCATAAAATATTGCATTGTAAATCAAGAAAGATTCATTCAATATGAAAAATAATGCTATTACCTGTCCATTTCAGAAACTATTCTATACAGGTCCAGGACTTCCCCTTCTATCAAAGGAATAGGATTCTTTTCTCGACTGTAATCTAATTCTGGCAGCTCTATTTCTTTTAGCTCATAATCGGGAGTTCTTTCTGTGAACTCTTGCTGGTATTTCCTACGTGGACTGACTCTCACTTTAGGAGCTCCTAAATAGTAAATTAGATGCTTTATTATTGCTCAATTGGCATCACAAAAATATCAATCAGTACACTGTTTGTCAGGACATCCTAAAAATTCTAAGCTTAATTCTAAACATAATTATGATGTTCTAATGCACTTAAAATCTTGCTTAAGTTATGCTATCCTTTTGGAGCACAAAAGCATTAATTCATCTACTAATGGTT
This sequence comes from Octonoba sinensis, assembly GCA_038502835.1. Classification (NCBI taxonomy): domain Eukaryota; kingdom Metazoa; phylum Arthropoda; class Arachnida; order Araneae; family Uloboridae; genus Octonoba; species Octonoba sinensis. The sequence continues at coordinate 19,365,092 of CM076601.1, read as the reverse complement.
ATAGTATTGTTTTGAGAATAACAGATATAAAGCCATAATAGATTATTTAATTGCAAAAGAGTTGACAAGTTTAACCCTTTAAGACCTCAAATTTTGCTATGCTAAACAGACAACATGTAGACAAAGTTTTCAGTGATGTCTGAAAACTTAAAATGGTACTTGTACCACCAGTTGTCGAGGGAAATGGGTAATACCTCGTTTCCATGAGCCAGTACAATTGCTTGTTTCCGCCATTTATTACATACGGCAATCCAGGAAAATTAAATTTTAACTAAAGTTTAATCCGCACAATCATGTAAGCTCGGGCTTAAAGGGTTAAAAAACAAGTAAGGAAATGAATTATAAAAAATAAATAAACTAGGTCATTGCCATCATATTATATTGTAAGAATTTAAGATTGCTACAAGATGTAATACTGTAGGATGACCCAAAATTTTACAGGAATAAAAGTAATCGAGGAAAATGGGTAATAAATCGTTTCCATGAGCCAGGTCAATCGTCGTTGCCGTCATTTATTACATAAGGCAATCCAGGAAAATTAAATCTTAATTAATGCTTAATCTGCACAATCGTGTAAGCTCGGGATTAAAGGGTTAACAAGAAGTTCCGTCTAGAACTATACGAGCCTACTTTCCCGTATACACCAAATTCAAATTTATAATCTAGCTATCTCTTTCTCTCTCTTTCTTATTTATCTTTAGTTCTAATTATTGAAAATATACCTTTTTCATCGGATAATACATATTCATTCACTCAGTCATTCATTCTTTCATTTATTCAGCCATGCATTTATTCATTCATTCGTTACCTCATTCAAGTGTTTATTCATTCATTTACGCATTCATGTATTTGTTCACTCATTTATTTATATTTTCATTTATTCAATAATTTATTCATTCATTCTTTTCCTCATTCATTTATTCATTGATTTATTCTTTCACTCTTTCATTTATTCATTCATTCATTATTTCACTCATTGAGTCACTGAGAAATATCCTTGAAAATCCCGATCAAAAAATTTCATAGCAAAATAGGCTCGTAAGTTCTGGATAAACTTTCTATTTCTAGATGTTCTACGTTATAAGAGCTTTCCGATAAAGTTTGTTCCAAGCAAATCGGTCCGTTAGATCAGGATTTATATAGGGTTGAAATTTCCCCGTAAGCTCTGTGTTAATTTTTTGAACTGTTCAAAAATGAACAAAAACTGTTCAAATCAATATTTCACGCCGAGAACTCCTTTCAATAAGCTTGCAATAGGAACTTGGCTCTTGTGCCCAGAGTTTACAGAATTTGCTTCAATTTTGTCCATAGGCGCTAATGTTAAAATTTTTTGAACTGTTCAAAATTGAACAAAAAATTGTTCAAATCAAAAAGTAAAATATAGAAATGAGATGTCCTCGCCGAGATCTTTCGAATGCAAAAAGAATTTTTCCAATCGGACAATTCGTTCAAAAGTTATTAGGGGGGGACAGACCGACAGACAGACAGACCGACAGACAGACAGACAGACAGACCGACAGACACACTTTTTCCCCATCTCAATACCTTACTTTCAAATTTTTTATTTTTCAATCTTTATTTAATTACTTCACTTATTTTTCACTTTTCTTGATTTTTAACGATATTTTCACGATACATTAAGCCTTCTTTCATGCTTTATTATTTTTTTTTTTTACTTTTACGGGAAAGTAGGCTAAAAAACAAGAAAAGAAATGAATAATAAAAAATAAATAAAGTAGGGGTCATCATCTTCATATTGTATTGATTAGAATTTTGATTGCTACAAGAAGTAATGATGCAGGATGTCACAAAATTTTACAAGAATAAAAGCAGACAAAATTAAAATGCCTAGAATTTATCAGCTACCAAATGTGATGATCATATTTTTCAGCATAAAATTTCAAACCTTCAGCTTTTGTTGCATAGGGTTCTGTTGAAAAGCTTGGCTCACCCCAGCCAAATTTGTTGTACGCTTTCACTCGGAACTGATAATAAGATTCGGGTGCGAGGTTTCGGACAACAAAATACTCATGTTCAATGTTATTGCAGATTGTCGTCCACTGTTCTTCATCTGCAAAGTTGAAAATAGAAAAAGGATTACTCAACTTTTAAATTAAATATTTATTCAGAAAAGCACCGTTTAGTTATATATATAATCTAAACAATCTAATATAATAATCTAATCTAATATATATTTATATATATATATATGTATTATTATCCATTTTTACATCTATATCTTTTCATTAGTTTCAATTCATTCATAACCATTGTAATTATAGGGTACTTTGTTTAAATGATTTAAATTTTAGTTTATACAGCATTCTTTCTTTTCAAATGCAAAAATCTTTTACCTCTGTCTCTACTATAGGGGAAATATTTTTTAGAAAGCAGGATAGGGGTCAGACAGTAGTTATCTCATAAGAGTCGTTAATGATAAAAAATTAATTTACTCTGCCTTTCAACAACGCCCAGCACGGAACTAATAAAAGAAGAAATGGTAAAAAAAGTTATGTATTTTGGTTTCCATTCTTTCCATAATTTATAACAAGAAAAAAAAAATCGAGCACAATGCAGCAGCTGACTAAAACTCTCCTTCAACACCTTCAGGGACTAAAATCAAATTTTCAAGATTAAAAGCATTGAAGAACTTTTAAAATTATATAAACAAATAAATTTCATTTATCTCCATAAACCTTCCTCCTTTGCGGGAAGTCTGCAATTAAAACTTTTACCACAATTAAAAATATCTTGTGGGGACCACATTTGCAAAGTTTGAGCTCATTTCTCTCCAATTAAAAAAAAATCATCCAAAATATTTCATATACCCTTTGAAATGAGAAATGAATAAAATATTTTGGTCTAGAAGAAAATAATAAAATCAAAACACAAAATCTGCACAATTGGTTCATATTAGGTGCTTCGAGATTACAAGGAACCCCGCTTGCAGCAAAGAGAAATAGCTTCCTTCTAATTTCGAAACACGTGCACGCATGTTCTTGTAATTTTGTGCTTTAATTACATGGAGTTTTTTTTAATAACGTTGAGCAAGGACATAATACAAATTGGAAGTTTAAATCTCAAGAAAATTTGACTGATTCTTGAAAACTTTATTATAATTTTATTTATTTTTTAAATTCCTATTTTTTATACATAATTTGTTAACTTACAGTATATTTGTCAAGCAAATAAAGGTAGTTTTTATTGTTCAACTATGTAAATTCTTACTTAAAGGTGACATTGCCAATTTTAAGTTTTTGAATTCTTTAACTTCCAAATCTCAACTGATTTCAAAAATTTCAAACTTGTTCTTTAGAATTGAGATACATTATTAAAATTTATATTTAAGTCTATATTTTTTAAAAATTAAAATTACCTTTTGAGCAACAAAAAAGCAATTTTTATAAGGCCAACCGGTCTGGCATTAACCTTCTTAAATGCATTGAACATTGGATGAGTGATTTTAGCCCCTGTCCTTATCTATCGTTTTCATTAAAATAACATGTACTAATACACTAAAATTATGAGTAAAAACTTTAGCATTATTACTTTTTCCATAAATTTGTATTAACAGGATTAAATTTGAACAGATCAAGATTGTTTATTAAAATTTTGATTAAGGATTTTTTCATTATGATTTTTAACTTGATGATATTTAACTTGATTTGTCACGGAAGATTGTTACGCAGTTTTCGACCACTAGTACTTCATAAATAGACCGTGGTAGCCTAGTGGTTAGAGCGTCGGACTTCCACCTGGAAGGTTGCGCGTTCAATACCCGCTGAAGACCCACGATGTACACTTGGGGATACGTGCATGTAAAATCAGTGGACCTCGCTACCTCGCCCCGTACGCAAGCAATCCTAAGGCCTCGGCTAACAGGTTGGGGTCTGGTAGAGAAAAGTACTGCATAAATTATCTTTAAACTTTGCACACAAGCTTATATTAGTAAATGCACTACTTGTACATTAAATACACCCGCCATAACATTTTATACTATATTAGCCTCATAATTAAAAATTCCACAAATGCTCATTAAGACAACAAACTTATACTATAGAATTTCTAGTCTATACAATTTCAAAAGCAAAATTTTATGACACAATACTGCCAAAAGATATTAGCTTTCATATTTGCATCCATTAAAAAAAAAAAATTTTAATTAAAATTTTAGAAAACTAATTTAAAACTAGAAAATACAAAATATAAAGAATAAATAAAATAAAATACAAATTAGGATGATCACAGCGGGACAAATCGGCTTTTTAACTCTATAATAACACATGAAAACAAATATTTAAAGAAATGCTGGTGTAGGTACTTTTATGCCATGACAATATAATAAACACCATTATGTAAAGAAAAAACCTATATAGGAAAAGGAAAGTAAGTTAATTGAGGATCTGGCGAGGGTAGGTTCCCTCCAAGGGGTCCCTAGTAGACGAAAAATATCCCCGACTTTTCCAGGTTTTGTCAAAAATTTACAGTATTCCCTGACTTTTACAAAGGATATCAATTTCCAATTTACCATGATTTCCAGATGGAGTATGAACCCTGTTATAACGTTAATTAGGGAAAAAATTAATAATTTTGGCTCTGAGGAATTTATCAGAATTATTATTTGTCGAATGGCAACAATAGCTTTAAAAAAATGAAAAAAAGTGGTGGGTGTTTTTTTCATCTAGAAGTCCCACTACTGCATTGAAAAAGGGATTCCAAGCAATCCCGAAACATATGTCCACATTTTAATGCTCATTTGTGCTTTCTTAACATGAAAATTTTTTTAGTTTTGTTTTTTTTTTAGTTTAACAATAGCTTTGTTTGGAATTGTTTGGATTATGCAACGAATGTTTTGAATTTTAAAATACTCAAATCATGGCGAAAAAAGAAATTGCGACCAGCTGTTTCTACAAGGTGATTAATGCAGTGGTTTTTTTAAATAAACCCGTGTAATTTAAAACATTTTTAGAATTATTCATATTATTTATATGTTGTTTTACATTAGCCCCTTGTATAAATGGTACTTTATTGAACATAAATTATTGCACAAAAGCTAGAGCAAATAGAAAAAAGGAAACTTTAAAAATAATGGAAACCAAGAGCAAATTTCAGTAAAATAAGCAAAACTTGAATTTTCTTGCAGATGTCAACTAATACCAACCAGATTTCTTATATTCAAGAGTGTAGCCCAAAATTGAGCAGTTGCCCTCATCTCTCGGCACTGCCCATGTGATGTAAATTTCGGTGTCTGCGGAATCTCTAAATACTGGTGGCTCAGGGCGACCTGGTTTACCTATGAAAGGAAAGAAATCACATTAATTACTTGAAAGCATACCGTAGGTAATTCTCTGAGAAAACAAATTTTTGGAACTTCTCAAAATTTTTCAGGAAAAATATGCACCATCTATTTAAAATAAAGGTCTATTACAGGGTGGGGCAGTAGTAACGACCTGGTTTTGATGGGGTATAAAAAAAACTAATACAATTTGAGAATTGAAACTTTTTTTATTTTGACCTGTATATAATCCCATTTTTTTACATTAAGTTTTGAATACCACTTCAGCAAGATGGCGGCCTTCAGCACCAAATACACTGATTTGGTCCATTGCTGAAGTTTTGGGAGACTTTTCTGCACGTTTCAAGGGTATGGCCGATATTTCCTCGATAATTCGGTCCTTGAGCTCTTCCAAAGCATGGGGGTGATGCTTCCAAACTTTCTTCTTCAAATTACCCCACAGAAAAAAGCTTAGCAACCGTAACATTATGCGGAATATTGAAATGCACACAAAGATGCAGTCTATTCTTCCAGCATGGAAAAATAGTATCATTGTATTGCTGCATAAGGCCACCATCTTGCTGAAGAAGTATTCAAAACCTAATGTAAAAAATGGGATTATATACTGATTTAAATAAAAAGTTTGAAGTCTCAAATTGCATTAATATTTTTTTTTTTTTTTTTTTGATACCCCCTCAAAATCAGTCATTACTTCTGCCCCATCCTGTATTTTTACCAGAAGTATTTTTTTTCCAGAAGTGTTATTGTAAAGAACGCTTATTAAAGTAGAATAACATATTTTGCTTGTCTGAAGGTAGCAGGAAAAGCACAAATATTATTTGCTAAAAAAATCTTACAATTAATAAATTGAAAAAATTTCAGAAAACTGATTTTTTTCTTGTTCTTTTTTGAATTTTCAGAACATGTTCTTGAAATTCAGATCAGAACTACGGATTAAGAGAGAAGAATTTCAGATCAGAATTACGCAAGCAGCGTACATAAGGCATATAATGCAGCGAATGGCGAACAAAATACAAAATTGTAATACAAAATATAAAACATTGTAATACAAAATATAAATTATTGCTTAATATTATTACTAATTATTCACTTCCAATTTTTAAAAGTTAAAGTACTATCAGGGCCCGACTTAGCCGTATTGGGGCCCGGGGCAAAAATTTATTTAACTCTGCCTCACTGCTTCAGTAATGAAAAACCGAATAATATAATATAAACTTTCTATTCAATTTGGGGCCCCCTCAGATGTGGGGGCCCGGGGCAGCTGCCCCGTATGCCCCTGCCTTAATCAGGCCCAGAGTACTATGTTTGTAGGGCCAAAGAGAAACTTTTGAACACATATTTTGAATTCTTGAAAAATTATTTTGGTAGCATTTTCATTCTTAGTAAAAAGAATTATGAAAAAATAACAAATAAAAATGAAATACATTAAAATATTATTTTTTCAGAAACATGGAACTTTGTTATACTTTGAGAAACACACATATTTTAGCATACATTTTTATGATAAATGTTAAAAGTAAGTACATAAAATTTGTTATATGCATTAAGAATATAATTTTGTTACCCACTTCCAAGTTTTAGCCTCGCTCTACAGCAATTCACACCGTGTACATTCCTTGCCACACACTTGTAAACTCCCACATCGTATGCACGGGCAGGGTTAATCCTAAGTTCACAACGACCATCCTTTAGTGTGGTCACCTGTTTAAAAACAAAACACTGTCTTACTCTAATTATTTCAAGCATTATTTGTGGTCCCATTCAAAACATTAACAAATACAGTAGAACTTGGATAATTCGAAGCTGAAGGGACCACAGCTAAACTTCGAATTCTCCAAAACCGCAGAAGTCTAATTTTTGTAGCTTAATTTAAGGTCCACGAATGTCCGATAATATTTATTCTGCCAAAAACGTCAATGATATGTTCTGGAAAATGTCAAGGCACTAATGTATATAAAATAATTAGACATTGTATTTGTCAAAAAATTTTTTTTATACATTAATATTAAAAGATAAAATTATAGCATATAAATACAAAATTAGGAATATATAAAAAGAGTGTTACTTTTACGAAATATTCTTTGGTTAAGTACTAAAATTATATAACAAATTAGCTTCTACTGTTTAAAAAAATTGAGAAATTTTGGATTGGCTCGCTGAATTGAGTCTTTTAATTTTAACAAAGACAAAAAATATTTGATACGCATGATTTGACTGTCCGTGAAACCAATAATCAGTCCCGTGTCGAAACATTGTGAAGAGAGAAGGATTCAGAGTTCGTGATTTTTTTGATTTTTTTCAAAAAATCAGATTTTTTAAATTTTTTTAAGAAGACCTTAAATATTTTGGATATTTATTATGTTACATTCATAGAAACAATATGGCATGTTAATCAATATGCAAAAACACACTTTAAGCTATTTTCACAGCAATTAATATTTTTAATAATAATAATAATAACGATAAACAAATTTTAATACAAATGCATGACTCAAATGAAACTTAAGCCTACCAGGAATAACAGTACACTCAGAAGTACCGCGAAAATGAACAAATTTAATCAGAATTATTTTGCTGTTAAAAGCTAAAACAATTGTGAGTGCTTAATTTTTACATTGAGTGTACTTTAATCACTTTTCTATTTTATAAATGAAAAAGCCTGAAATATTTTTATTATTATTTAGAATCATATGCCCACACCATTACTAAAAACTGAAACTTTTTGTTTTAATCAAATATCTGTATTGAAAACATCTATGATAGAAAATGCTTTAGAAGGAAAAAAAACCTTAAACTATTAGGGGAAATGGATGAAACTTTAAGGATACATGTTCTAAATTCTAACAATTGTTGTTAAAAATCATTCTGAGTTATTTATTGTGTGGCATTTATTAAACTGATCTAAAATACTATTTTAAAATAAAAAAAACACAGAATGGTTCATGATTATTATGAATTCTGATTTCAATGATTGAATGAATTATGTTTTGCGGTTAAGATGCTTGAAGAATAAGAATACTATTGTAAAATTTAAAAAATAGTAATTTGTTCTAAATTTATGAAATATGTTATGCACACAGACAGATGGACCTAGGAAGTTTTCTTTGAAGCAGTGGTTATAATTGCAACATACTTCATTTTTACAACACTTTCTAACATTGTAAAATCAATGATTTTTTTGAAAAAAAATCACTTGATTTAAATCAATGATTTTTTTTAAAAAATCACTTGATTTAAATCAATGAACCCTGGAAGGATTAGGTGGTGATTCACTGTTACCTAGAGCTCCCTTCATAAAGGAACTCTACTGCTAACCAGGGAAGTGTAAAAGAGTACCTGAAGGACGTTCGGTCTCGGGGTCAATGCAGGAGGTCAGTTGTCACATTCCAAACAGGTGGATGAAAAGGATAGTATCTGTCACAATAGAAAGCAAGGCAAAAATCTCTCGAATCTACGCTTTACTACAAACAAGCAGGTAGGGTAAGATTTTTGTAGACAAAAAAGTATTCCAACGTACTTTTTTTGATTTCGGATGAGAAAACCTTCGAATGAAAGAAGTTGAACTTTGAATTATCCAAAAATTTTAACATTGATTTGAATACAAAATTCAATTGACCAAACAAAATCTTCGAATTAAAGAAAAATTTGAATTAAAGACGTTCGAATTGTCCAAGTTCTACTGTGTATAATAAGAGCCATGCATATCCAAACAATAGTAGTTTCAGTGGTATTGTATGAGACTTTGGAATGGCAGTTCTCAAATTTTAAGTCCAATTTTGCAGATATGGTTTGACAACCATATGAAGCAGATGTGGGGATATATTTTCTAAAATTCATAACAGGCGCAATACTGATTTTTTTTTCTATTTAAGATTTGGTTGGGTAATGGTTCTTTCATCCAAATTCTTAGGAAAGCATCACCAAGCTTATGGCAGGCTATGAAACTACGTTACCTTGCTAAACACAGAAGCGGTATTTGCAGCTGAGCTCAGAATTCCAAATTCATTATTTTAATAAGTTTTATTCCTGTGTCATTTGAATGACATTTTGGATAATAAAATTCAAGTACAGAAATATTGCTAATATATGAGATATTTATTTTAAATGGTATTTAAATACTTTCATTCTTAGCTCACTAAAATAATACTGACTACATAAGATCTAATATTAAAATTTAAATTCTGCTAGATGTTATGAAAACACAATAGTTATGTTAAATGAAAGGTGCACATTAAACGTTTCTGAGCATAGAACCTGCAAGTAGTTTTCTTTTAAAGAGCAATTTTAATGCATTAATACAGAAAATGCAACTGGACAATGGCTAGAAAAAGTTCAAGCTTTGCACGTTATAATCAGCGGGGGGGGGGGGGGGGATAAAAGTATTCAAATATAAATACTTTAAAAACTGCAAACAACGCTCACACTTTTTTTCAAAAAGAAAATGCTTCTGTTAATTTATTCTTTAACCATATGTAATGTTTTGAAATATATCAACTTCATCTGCTGTCTTTTTTAAAGTGTAGGAATCAAATTCTAAATTCCAGAAGTCATAGATTTCTCACAATGTTCCTATTTTGAACAAAGAAAAATAAAAGAACACCCACTAACCACAATTCTTTTGCTTTCCAAAAGAATGCCATCATTCCTAAACCATGCATAGTCTGGTTTCGGGCTTCCTATTGCATAGCATGTGAAAACAATCTCCTCTCCTTCGTTCATTGCCATTCCACGTATTTTCTCTCGAAAATAAGGCGCCATGCCTAAAAAATAGAACTAGAATGAGAATTCACACTACACATAATTTCCTAATATTACATAATAGCCAAGTTTGTTACTTTTGTTGCATTGTTGTTGCATTCACAACACAAGCAATTTTTTTTTTAAAATATGATATCCTAGTCATAAGTGCTAGTATAGTTTCTTGCTTAACCCTTCAGAATTCGCTGACATATTTTTCTCACACCTTTCCCTCAAAAAATGATAGTAAATAAAATATTTTCAACTAAAAAGCATTTTTATTTATTTTAAACAGCAAATGCTACCCAAAATAAAAATATCATTCAAAATAAATTGCACACATGTACTGCTTTTATATGAAATAATATGTCACACAACTTCAGTACTTTTACTTGTGGGGGACAAATTGTCTTTTTGGCAAACTATGTATGTCTTTTTATAAGTTTTATAAAAAGTATTTTTAACCAGAGCCATTTGAACCAACAAACTTCCTCGTGAAGTCATCCTCAAAAATCAAATCAATTTTTCGATACAAAGAAATTTAAATAATTATAATATTTAAGTGATTTATTCATTTATTTTCCATTTAGGAATATACCGGGTTTCAATATTTGATGAAACAAAATAATGAAATCATTTTCGATAAATCACACAAGCACTTGCGTCGAGGAGAAAACGCTCCCTCCCTGCACTAAAAAAAAGTCTCACCAGAACTCACACAAGAAGAAAAACACTCACTCTCCACTACTCTGACTAACAAACACTCTTGGCGACAGTCAGACAATGATTGCAAAACACATCGGGGCAGCAAGAGAAGGATAGAAGAAGAAGCTAGACAGAGCAGCACCTTCACCTATTAACTAGAATATAAGATATACTGTTTTCTTCTTGGTGTAAGTATTTTGCTCATGGCGTGAGTTCTGAAGGGTTAATATTTCAGATAGAATAATGAAGCTTTAAAATTTTTTAATTTTGTATTCCGCAAATAAGTAAGATAATTAGTATGTTAAGGATGTAATAAGAATTAGAAATTATTGATGCCTATAAAACTGCGATTGTGACATTTTGGCAAAGAGATTTAAATTAACATTACATAGCACTGAAAAAAATCGGCATTTTTTAAAAATACAGTAACCCCTCGTTATATTGCTCATTCGGATACATCGTGCTTTTTCTATGTCTCTGAAAATTTTTAGTTTGAGTTCTCGAAGGTTAAAATATTGCAATTCTGAATAAAGCCCTTTTCCCCCCTACTAAACAAAGCCATCGAACAGGAACGCTCACCTTTCTTCTGAATTTGCTGCAATTAAAATCTGCAGCAATTCTCATCCCACTCTCCAACTTGCATGCCTGGAAAATGATTCTACTCAAACCAGTTGATGCTTTACTTGTTCTTTTTGTATGATCCTAACGCCCATTGAATGAAAGAGACATGTTTACTGATCAAGGTGAAAAATACATCCATTTCTGGATACCTTTTAGTACAGAAAGGATTCAACTGGGCTGAAAAAATCCAAATTATACAATCCCCCAAGAAAGGAAGAGATAGGTAAACAAATTTTCCGGAAAGAAAATGGTTACCTATATCTTTGACACTGTTTTCACACCATGCTCTGGGGGCATGCTGTGCATGGCATGCACAGGTCCACTCAATTTACTTGTACTTTTTGAGTTATTTCTGACGGCATCAATTATATCGCCCATTTGGATATATGGTACTTTTTTCATGTCCCCCAACAAGCGCAATAAAAGGATGGGCTACTGTATAAAACATCAACATTAATAAGCGAGAAAAGATGGTATGCCACAGCTTTTTCATGTGAGAAAAAAACTCTTTTAGAAAAATTCTTCTTTAATAAATAAGCAAAGTGGAGTTGCCACAAACTGCTTATGGTGGATTAAGTTCCTTTAATAATTCAAGTTCAAATTAGCAGCTTTTACCCTAAAATTTCAGCTTAAACATACCATCTAGTGAGCATTTATACTTGTTTTTAAAAATTTGTTTTTCATTTTTTTTAAAATAAAAACATTTAAATAACTTTAGGGTTCTGGTCAGACACCTTTTCATACCAATTTCCAATTCCCTTGATCCCCTCTCTTTCCACACTTCATTCTTAAGTATTTCCATTTGTTCATGTGCAAAACCAAGTGTGCCTATTTCGTGGTACAGCCTACGAGGAACTGTTTGGTTGACGAGTCCCTTGCGCTCATCATCAATTTCTTCATCCATCATATCTACAAATTTTCGTCTCTCCCGGATCACCAACTGTAGACAAAATTTTCATAAATATACTTTTATACATAGATCTCAATTAGAAAAAAATATTTCCCAATGTGCAGAAACAATCTATGTGAAAAGATGTATAACACACATTGTTAATCTCTATTGTACAAAAAAAAAAAAAGCTTTATTGTGATTTTTGTTTAGCATCTAGAGTTCAAAACCTTTTCTATTAAGAAAAGGTTCTTTACAGCCCCGACATATCCCCCCCCCCCCCCTGTACACAACATAATAAATCATCACACTTGCTAACCTAGGGAATTAAAAAGCCGGAGATTTTTTTCGTCAACACAATGTAACATTATAAGCAACAGAAAAATTCAAATGTCAAATCCGAGATATGTGAGTGAGAAAATGCGAGTTTATTTCATATTTTTTCTTTGCTGATTATAATGTTATGTGGTGTTGTCTTTAAAAATCTCAGGCTTTTTTATTTCCTAGTTTGAAAAGCATGAAATTTCAATAACTTTAAAAAGACAACTTAATACATACATACAGAAATTTTTTGCAGCTCAGTTCTTTTAATTGACAGCTTAAAAAACAATACTAAGAGAAACCTGAACATTTATTGACAGGTCCTTTTTATTCCTTGAATAATCATAACTTGTGAGTTAAAAAAACCACAAATGTTAAGGAATTATTGTATTTAGTCAAGTTTCGATATTTTGCTTTTATTAACCAACTTCCACAAGGACTGTTATCCATTCATACATTTTTTTTTTGTTCATCAGTAACTTCTTACTGGATGAACCGATTTTGATTATTATTTTTTTTAAAATCAACCGAGGGTGACCTCCCAATGGTCCCGAACCATCATTTGACTATATTCAATAATTAGGAAAAGAATACATTTTGGGGGGAAATTTAGTAAATTTTTCGGTTTCTCATCTATAACATTTGACTAAACAAACCAATATAATGATTTTTTTAAATCGAAAGAGAGTCGTCTAATTTGAATATCATACATCAATTCCACTATAATTGTTCTTTAGAAAAAACACTATGGGGAAAAAATAAGTAGTTTTCTTTTCATTGAAATGGCTCTTCTTGATATTTCTTTGTTCAGTAAATTATTAAATAAATGTAAAACTCATTGTTAAAAAGAGTTTGTTGCTATTTATCAGTAATATTAAAAACAATTATAAGTGTTTGAGTAAAGGTTTCTCTGAAATAAAAATTATATTAGTCGAATAATATAATTTTTATTTCAGAGACTTTATATTCAGAATTGACTGAAATAATAAAAATTACATTATTTCAGTCTGTTTGCTAAAGTGACTATTCAAAACAGAATTTATCTCATACAAATGGTTAGTTTTTAGTGCCAGTCACTCAAAGAAGGTGTGCTCTTTAATATTTTTTAAAAATAGAGTATTCATAAAAAATGTATTTACACTAATAAGAGTAAAAAAAAAAAAATTGGGGGGAAAAAATAGAACTGACTTCAACTCAAAAATTGCGCTAAAATGTCAAAAATAAATTCCTTCTTTAAATAACATCAGTACAACTTTAGAACATATTTTTTTTTAATCAGCGCAAAATTATGATAGATAAAATATTTTTTAATCATGAATCAACTGTAAATACAAATGGCCCAGAGTTTTCAGCAGTTCCAATATGAAGTCACACTTGGCATAATGGTAATTAGACTGGCATGATTTTGTACAGAGTTCAAATATTATGTTTCAAAGTCTTATCGATGTAGTTTAAAGAATGAATTAATTTTTACTTTTTAGCATAATTTTAAATTTGGAGTCTGTTTTTTTTCCAAAAAGTATTTTTTATAATTCCCTTCCGGTACAAAATTAGTTTATTTACTAGGGCTTACTTACTTTAGAGGCATCGAATACACAAGAAGATGTGTTATTGTGATCTTTGCATATCATAACCTCTTCAGACCCCAGAACTAAGCACAAACAATTTTGACGCCATTTTTTGGTTCTCTGATTTAAAAAATGATTACAAAACAAAATAACTAAAAAATTTTTTTTTAATTTTAATTAATAATTAGTTTAAAAAATAATTAATGCCCAATTTCCATGTTATCCATATTTAAAACGAAGTAAACTATCTGTTGAATCATTTCAAAAAGAATTGGGTGTTTTAGCTTTCAAATTGCACAAACAGTAGTTAATAAACATCATTTTAAAATGTACCCAATTGAGTACACTTGGAATGAAGAGGTTATACATATTTTAAAGATATGTGAATGTGTGTAGCATGACACATAAAACACTTTCTATTTTTTTTTTACATACTGTGCTATCTCCCCAATGTCCATCTCTCAGACTGCAAGCTAGAGTGGGGCTTAGAGATGCTCCAACACGTAAGTACTCTCTTAATCTTCTAGGAAAGTCTGTATCTCGTAATTGCAATAAGTAGGTGTCTGGTCCACATTGGTAGCTAAGAAAAGTAATAGAGGTTCTAAATCAGAGTTTAAAATATAATTTATACCAAGGCATTACAAGGTGTTTTTCTACATAAAATAAAAGATATTACTGCAATGGGCTAAAAAAGAACGTATGCAGCTACATGCATTTTCCATTTCTGGTTGCAAAACATTCATGTTAGAGACGCAGCGTTAATGAAAAACCGTCAATGTAAATTATACATCAATGAAAAAACACATGAAACATTGACAAAAATACAATATATACTACTTCCTCAGTATCCTCTAATAAGGGTTTGCAATGGAAGGTGGGATGACTGACAATGGTCCTATTTATTTATTTATAAACTAAGATTTTTGAATTGTCAAAATGTAATCAAAAATAAATAACAGTACTAATAAAAAAAAATATTGAAATCAAAATAACTAAATTAATTAAATTAATATATATATACATATGCATATATATATAAAGAATATTTAGATGTCATTTCACTGAAAATTACAAGCTCATCAAAACACCTACATAACATTTTTTATTTTCAAATTGAAAAGTACAAATATTCAAATGTAATCTATTGATAGGACTAATTAGGCAGCAATTGTTTATTTTAATACTGAAATATATTTAAGAATAGTGGAAATATTGATGACACAAAATGTATTGAAATAAAAATTTAAATATTAAAATGCATTCCACTTGGGAATGTAACATCAATGTCAAAGTAATGTTTTATCACCAATTCATTGTAGTAGAAGTATGTTTACAATCAAAATCTCCTGCTTGATGTTTTTGAGTTGTTAATACTTTACTGGTTTAAATAATATATTTTTCAGTTTTTACTGAAAAAAAAAGTACTATAAAAAATTTAAATGAACAAATACTGCGGGCCCAAAATAGTTTCAGTTCCTTTCATAACTCAACGAATTATTTATACTCATTGTTAGTGGTAAGCAGTTCAAATGGCTCTAAAATTATTCGTATTACTCTTTCATATTTTAAGTGTTTTGATTATTTTTCCAGTGTGACAGATTGAAAATAACAGAATTATTAATTAATTACCTACATATACATAGG
Source organism: Octonoba sinensis (assembly GCA_038502835.1). NCBI lineage: Eukaryota > Metazoa > Arthropoda > Arachnida > Araneae > Uloboridae > Octonoba > Octonoba sinensis. The sequence goes on along the minus strand of CM076601.1, from coordinate 19,349,311 downwards.
CAAAGAAAAAACAGTTAAAAAACAATTTTTTCCTCTGTTTTCGAACCAATTTTCTTTTCCCTTTAGTAGCACCTGATGAGTTTTAGTGATATCAATTGAAACATTTTGGGAATAATTTATTATTAATTAAATATTTCTTCCTTTATTTTGTCAGGCATGCCTCATTTACGAGTGTAACGTTATGTTGTTATAGATAGCACATGGCAATTTGTCTTTGTTGAGTAAAATATTAGGTAATAAATATGAAACTCATTGTTAAGAAGAATTTGTTGCCATTCAGCAGTAATATTAAAAGCAATTACAATAAGAGTTGAGTTTGAGTGAAGGCTTCTCTGAAACAATGGAATGAAAAATGAGAATAGTGTACAGAACCAAACAAGTTTTATTCAACTGCCACTTAACTTATTACGAAATCGGCTGTACAAGCGTCTACATTTATGAGCGCAATTGGCCCTGTACAACAATGATTTACAATGTGTTTGTGTTAAGTGAGAATGATCAAAATAAACTATGTTATAATTGCCAAATATTATGAATAATGTTTACATAATTATATAAATAGCATAATGTTTTTATGCCAAGTTAATTTTTATTAGAGACGAAATTTGACTGTTGGGCAAACTCTAGAACCTTTAAATCCATATTTTAAATATTACCTGCAGATATTATTGAGTTAAAAAATAAAATCCTTCTTACCCAACAGCTCATTAATATTTATTAATATTTGAATAACTTTAATCTAATGATTTGTAATATTTAATTTGAAAAAAAAAAAGATATTACCTATTCTATTTATGATTTATTTAATTGCTTTTATTTTCACATATGTTTCGCCAAAAGGATGATTTAGAGTGCAGGGAATGGGAAAATAAAGAAACTACAAAATACTGACAGTTTGCTTGCTAAATCTCACACTGGTAATACTTGTAAATCAAAACTTTACAATTAAAACTCATATCATGCTTCTTACTACTTCACTTGAATTCCACATTCACATTATAAATATTGACAAGGTCGATCCAGCATTTTTAATAGGGTCCTATTTTGGATGAATTTTAGAAAGATTTTTGCAAAAAATCAAATAATTTGGTGAAAATTCAAAATTTAAACTTATAGGGATAGAAAATTTAATTATCATTTGCCGCTTATTTAATAAATAATTCTGTAAAAAGTGGGATTAGGTAGCTCGGAAATATGAGAAGAGTATGTTTTTATTGATTGGGACATTGTGAAGGGTTCAAAAACAGAGACGAATTTCCTGTGGCCCTGACCCCTAATTGACCTTATACAGAATAATAAATAATTTAAAAAAATACTTACTTGCTCTCTGATCTGAAATCTATTTCCTCCCTGTTGATCTTCTGCTTGAAAGTGACATCATCAAACTGCGAAGGTTTGACATGGGCTCGATCCAGCTCAGGCTCGGGGCTGCTGGGGGGAGTGTAGGACTCACCTGGTGGATAAATCATGCGGCTCGGGTGATAGAAGCAAGATTCTAGTGTCCTGCGGCGAAAATACCTCTTGCATGAAGCATTTGCATACTGTGTCAAGTAAAAGTGGTTGATGAATATATTAGCAGAGCATTTAGCAGTATATATTCAATTTACAAACAAAAAAAAATATTTACACAGGCAGGTTACAATTTTCAGAAATTGTTGATAGTAACTTGTACTGTTAGAAAAAGTTTCAGGAGTGATATATTACGTGTACTGATTAATCGTGGTAATCAGCCACTTTGACAATTATTTATAATCGGCAAAGTGAATCAATTACATAACATGGCAATGAAATACTGTTCATCATGTCTACCTTGAATTTCACCAGTAGAAAAATTCGAGATGAGGTTGTAAAATACAGAAGTTTTGATAAAGTTAAAAAATAGGTAGTTAAAACAAAGGTCAATAAGTTAACCTTTTTCATATAGCACTGGTACAACTGTTGTACCTGAAAAAATTACCTTTTTGATGCCATGTTAACTGCATAAGTAGAGTATCCATGCATTGTTTTTTCCTTGGTACGATTGCTATTTTGATATAGATTTTGTTTTATAAAACTACTAAGCTGAAATCCTAACAGTAACTACAATATAACTGCATAAATATGTGCCAACCTTACATTTGGTTCTTCAAGTGCTTGCCATAAAGAGAACATTAATAGGTTTTTTAGATTAGAACTGTTATGCATTATTACTGTTTAATCTTTCACTTTACGATTTTCTGTAATTAGATAATTTACTAATTTTTGCAATCGCATCCATGACGAGTTTATACATATAAATTTAGGGGAGAAAATTATCTTTAAATGAATGTCATCATTCAAAAAGTTAAGATTCTTATTTTATCCTCAATATAAAGTAACGTTGGAATGGCATAAGCCCAGAGAACAAAACAAGCTGTATCATGTTCATGACTTCCAATAGTAAGACTCAAACTTCATTACTTTTATCAATATTCCCTGCTCTTGCTGTCTGAGTGGGTAGAATTTCTTGGAAACTTACTTCTTAAAAGTAGAATTACCTGGACTTAAAAGCTTACTTCCCCTGGCCAAAACATAGATGTTTTTGAGATAAACAAGTTCAACAGTACACAAAAATTTCTAAATAATCATTGGGGAGGAGGGAGAGGGAATTCAGCTAATAGTCTATATAATTATGTATTCAATTTACAAACAAAAAAATTATTTATGCAGGCAGGTTACAATTTTTAGAAATTGTTAATAGTAACTTGTACCGTTAGAAAAAGTTTCAAGAGTGATATATTAAATGTACTGATGTACTGATTAATCGTGGTATTTGGCCCCTTTGGCAATTATTTATAATTACCAAAGTGAAATTTTTGAAACCGCCAATTTTTTAAAAAGTTAGAGTTACTTTTAGCATGCCAAAAACAAGAAACCATGCTCAATTAATTCATTAAAAATAGCAGAGGTGTACTATAAAAAAGAGAAAAAAACAAAAGCAAATCATAATAAATAAAGTATTAATATACATAACAATAATGAAACAAAAATTTTTTTAAAGTTTATGCATTCATTTTTCAAAAATATTTATTGCATCGTATTAAAAAAAAGCTTGGGGTTATGAGATAAAGATATGCATATCCTGTCGGTCCCCTCCTCCCTAACTTTTGATTAACTATGCCAATTCAAACAATTTTCTTTTCTTTTTTTTTTTTTTTTTCACTGTTAATGCATACATTTTAGCATATATTTTACTAGTCACTTTAAAAATTGCTACCTTTTCATACACCAAAAATTAAATAACTTTTTAGTGTTTAAAATATGTGCACGCTTTTAATTTTCTTCACAAGAATCGATGTTTCATGCATTATTTTCTTCTTAATTTCATTTTTTGTGTTTTATATTAAAAATGCATACTATATTGCAACATTACTCATGCATCAACACTTTCCTTCATAATCTAGCTATAGCATGTGCTAAGATCACTTTGCAGATATTATAAAGAATAAAAATCCTGGACAAAGTGAGTTCTAAGAAAATATGAGGTAAACACAACTAAGTGAAACTTGCAAAAGTGATTATTTTAACATGATAATTCTGACGACAATAAGTGAACTTGAGAACCTTAACTAGAATCACAATAGAAACACAATTTCAAAAAATATTTTGAAATCTGAAGTGTTCTTCTATTAAAAATTTTGAGACTTTAACAAAAAAAATTTTGGCTTTCAAAAACTCAATATTATTTACGGTAAGAAAGTGATGAGAAACTCTGCTATTATTGATGTTTTTTCACTTGAAGAGAGCTAAATTTCATGATTAAATTTGTTTTTATCACTAATCCAAATTTGACAACTATAAATTATACCTGAACCACTAATCAAAACTCAAATGTACTTTTCAAATTTTAAATAAATTTGCTTATTGTAACTATTATTCAATCATTATAAGAAAAAAATAGCATTAAAAATAACAATTAAAAGCAGCACTCACCCAATTTTTCCATTTTTTGTGATAATCCTTCAAACGGTCCAAATTATTCAGTAATGGTTCAGATCCTGAAGGCTTATCAGTACATTTCTGCATGAAATAACAATGAGTTAAAATTTATAAATATTTTAAAATGCCATTATTATTACTATTTTTTTTACTGTACTGAAACTTTCTTACTTTGAACCACCTATGATTAAGTGCTGTTTTCACATCCAAACGGCCTCTATAAGAGAAAAAAGAATTAACTGCTGAGGGTCAAATAATCTTCAAATAATAACACGAACTGCACGATTTTTTTAAAAAAGATGAATAAAATGAAATAGCACAGGAATCAACATATTTCTGCAGATTGTAATCTGAAGCAACGGTCCTCAACCTGAATTGACCGAAGAGCTACTTTCCAAGTTTGGCGAACACCAAGATTGAGGTGGGGGGATTCATACACTATTAATAGGGCATGTATGTTGGGATTTCACCTGTTTTAAAATCGTAGGTTGTTCTTGTCAGAACATGTTAGGATGCTTATAAAATACCTACCGTAAAATCCCGAAAGTAACCCCCCTCTTTTTAAAAACCAAACTGGCAAATTTCAGATAGGGGGGTTATAATCGAGATTTTCGAAAAAAATTATGAAAAAAAAAATTTTTAGTATTAATTAAGAGCTTTTACTGAAGGTAAATAATAAGTAAAACCCATTTAAAATTATTTTAAAAACATTAATATAAAACAAGATTCAAAAAATAAATAAACAAAAATCAGTCTTATAATTTTCTAATAGAAAATTGATTGCATGGGGATGGCATCTTTGACTGAAGAAAGAATTTAGCACTTAAGTTAGCAGAAATCCCTATAATTTAAATTTAAAACTCATAAAACGCAAATTTGGCATGTTCGGGGGCAGCGCTACATCGGTATTTCGTAATGTGTCGAATTTCAAAACACGACCAAAACTGGCGGACTCACAAGATCAAAGTTGGCGGCTAGTGAACGAATCAACGCCGAATACATGAAATTTATTTTTAAGCATATAGAGCTTGAATATTTATGAAAAATAAACAAATAAAATAAAACACAAAATACAAAAAGAAATTGGACATATTTAATCTTTATCATAAGAAAATAATACAAAATTTGCTTTAAAATCGTCAGCCATTTGGGGAGGGGGGGTTATATTAAGGAATATTGAATGATTCCACTTTCGGCGAGAAAAGGGGGGTTTACATTCGATGGGGGGGGGGGGGGCTACTTTCGGGATTTTACGGTACTTTAAAATTTCTAAGCTAATGTTTTGTTAATACCGTTAACTCAAATTAAAATAATATTCGAGATACTAGGACATTATTTTGTTTCAATTTGATAAAAACTATTAGTTTTTTTAAAAAAATCAAGTACACATGTGAAATGCCGTTACATACTGTCATCGAGAGCGTAGTTAACATGACGACTGACATTCTATATTATTGGCAAGATTTTTTTAGGTCCAGCAAATGGTCTGACAAATTAATAAACATTTTCTTAAAAACAATCAGTTCCCCTTCTAATTCAAAAGTCATTTGATTTTCTTTATTTTTTTTCAAAACTGTGTAAACTGTTAAAAATGCTGTCACGATCGGCCTAAAATCAGCTCCCGATCGACGCGTTGCCGACCACTGATCTAAAGCATCATGTAGTAAATTCCCTCTCAATCAGCTTTGAAGAAAGTGTAAATTAACTTACTGTGGATCAAAGACAAGCAACTTTGACATGAAATCCTTTGCATCATCGCTCACTCCAACAAAGGCATCTTCAATAAAGTTGATTTTCCCCTGTTGTACTCGAGTCAAAGTTTCTCTGTCGTTTTCACCCAAGAACGGAGAGATGCCACTAAGCCTAACGAGTTTTAAAATAACAAAACAAATTAGATAATTTAATTTTATTAGGACATTTGTAAAGTTTACATGGTACTTATGGATAAAGTAAATTTTGCAACAGAAAAGATGGAACTCAAAATGATCGTTGAAAACAGCTGGGAAAATATCTCCGAAGGACACTATGAAAAGACTTTCAAACACTATGGCATTGAGAATGATTGCTCTAAATGATAAAAAGAAAACTTTTTGAATAATTATAGGGGTTTTCATGACCTTTAATATTTCTTCCAACTCTCCACAAAAATGAAAGAAATTAAATTATAATATAAAAAATTATTATATTTTAAAATATTTTGGTAGGTATGGTTGAAACTCATTTATTGCATAACTTGAATTTCCATGAAATTTAAATATCTATTTGAAAAAATAATAAAGTTTTTCATTTGGACTTAATACACTCAACTACAGAAATGAAATTCCCTGATTTTTACAGGTTTTTTAGAAATTTTTTTACAAAATTCTAGACTTTTTCTACACTTTTCTATAAATATAAAAATAAACACTTCCTGATAATACTATTTAAAATCTAGCTAATAAGGCATTATCATGCAAAATGAAAACAGAAACAGCAGACTACATCATTATTCCTTTTGTGTGCTTTCCCTGAACAGACATCAATGTTTAATAATTTAAAATAATTTACAGCTTCCCTCATAAAAACCCTTTTGATAAATTGGGATTAAATTTGAATGACTAACCTTTGAATTGATTAATCTTTAAAGTAAACTAACTACTAGGCATTGTACATAAAAGGGACCATTGGTGAAGGACTCTGAACAGATTTTAACTCTTTAAAACCCGTTGCCACCGAAATTCTTGTTCAGAATCCCCGCAGTAACTATGAAAGCACAAAATCAGAAATGGACTCGACCAGCGTTTCGAAACCGCAAGGAAGGGGGGGGGGGGGGGGATAAAACGTAAAACACCTGTCGACTGAGAAAGAAAAGGTTGTATTCAGGGGAGATTCACTAATCCCTTTCCCTTCAATCAAAGCCGTGCCAGGGGGAGATCTTCCACGTGGTTTTAAGTTTCTTTTTGTTTGGGCTCCGTTTTGTTATGTTTCAAAAAGATCTCTTACACGTGATGTTTTTTTTCTTGTGTCAGGAATATGCATAAACACAAAATTTTCATATGCATTTTTAAATATATATATATATATTTTTATATCTTCTTGGAGCTTTTGTTATTCAGCCTATAAAGCATATTTTTTTCCTAATTCTTAAATGATTTTTCGTTTTTTTCATTTAATATGTTTAGTAACGTTGTTCATAAATATACACTTATCACGTTATTATAAATATTTAGAATTTTGATTAGAGTGTTGCACAAATGTTATGTAACCTGCAATGGTGGCAGAAACATAAAAACTCAAGTAACCTTGTTGGGTACTTGAGTTACTTTGTTGGAATTTTGTTCTTGATGAAGGGGGGGGGGGGGACAATAATTTTATTGTACCTTTATTCATCTTCTTATATTGAAACCGGAAAAATATTAAAATTTTACTCAATGGGGTGAAGCCTAAAAGTTCATTAGAGAATGGAGAAAATAAAAGAATAAACATATTACAACAGTAACTATAAACGCTTCATTCCAAAGTGAATAGCAGTCTTTGCTGGCTTGAGTAAACCTTTGAATAGAAGATTTTACTTCCTAAGGAAAGAACATAGTGTACAGACTGAATACTTTTTTTCTGTTTGAAGTCCCATTATTCTAAAATCCTCTTTCATTGCAATGTTTAGAAAACATCTTGGATTTACAATGGTGAAATGTTGAAACGATAACCCCACTGAACTTGTCCATCAAATGTTTGCATCAACTAAAAGTAGGCGTGGAAATGAATTGTACTGACACTCAGACATTCCATTCCTGTGAAAAGGAACGTCTTCTGCCTGAAGGGTTCATTACCTCTTTCCTGCAGCAGCAATTCTAGAAATAATAGTTTTATATTTCAAGAACATTTAAAGGCTTTTTATTTAGGGGAAATACAGATGCAAACTATAAATCTTTCTTTTCAATGAAAGATGCACTTTTTCATTCTTCTTTTTTGCTCTTATTGCATAAAAGCATCAAGTATTAGGCATCGTACTTTCAATTCTTAGTTTTGCTTGAAAAATCACCCTCGATTATTTTTAAAAAAGAAAAAAAGAAGAAGAAATTTGAATAAATCATGCTCCCTACTTTCTAAGCAGCTAATCAGGTTCGAAATGTAAACAAACTTAGTTTCAAACTTTTGACACTATTTATCAATCCTTCGATAATTGTTTTGTTACTTGGTATATAAAGTCTATTTTACATTCCCAAATATTTTGCACCGAAAACGTAAAAAATATTGCTCTTACGTCAGCTGGAAATGCGGAAGAGTAGGGGCGCATAAACGCAGAGGGGGGGGGGGGGGGGGTAACAGGATTTGAACTCCTCAAGAGGCATCGGACATCCGGTGTCCGACTAAATGTTGAGACATACAAAATTGTCTATGTCTTCCACTAAATGAAGGCACGTTTGGTAATATTAGCCAGACAGAAAGCTCTTTTTTTTTCTTTGCTCTAAGGTGACGATATGTTTATGTTCATGCATATAAATAGAGAGAGAGGGAGGGAGACAATTCATAATAGAGCGCAGCGACCTTTTGTGTTGTTTTCGTTATCAGTTCTACCTTTCACAGCACTCATAAATTTCGTTTTCTGCCTTCTTTTATTACATGCATAAATAATTTACAATTGAAACATTATATAGCCTTCGAGCTTTCCCAAACAAATGATTTTTCAATTTATCATTCCAAGGGATCATTCATCAATGATGTCATGCTTCGAGGGGGGAGGGGTTTGTGCAGTTGTGACAAGGGGAGGGGGGTCCATTGAAGTGTGACATTTTGTGACAAAGGGGGGAGAAGGTCAAATATGTGGGGAAAAAGCGTGACATCATTTATGAACGGTCCCCACTGCAAATACACAACTGAAAACTTTTCTGCCCCCTCCTCCCTCCCACCCATCGCGAACTAATATTTTTCTACCCAGTGACTTTTCTTCAACCAACTTCCTACATTTCACAGCATGAAGCCTAATTCTTATGCGCTTCAAAACACCATGTGAGAGGTTGTAATTTCTTCATATGCCCCTATTTTAATTCTAATTTACCCCGTAAAATTTAATTAGAAAGTAACTTAGACGTTAGTACACGGTAATTCGAATACATCGGGATAATTAGAATAAAAAAAAAGCGAAAGCGAAATTGGCACGTGGACTATATATAAGTAGATATACATTTTTTAATTTTAATTCATTAAAAAAGTTTTTTACTTAAAATTACATTATTGTTTTGTTATAGCAGTACCTTTACTGTTACATATGTACATATGACGAAATTTTCAAAGAGAAGCAAAAAGTTTACTCATCATTGTAAACTGATAAGAGTAAAAAGAAAATATCACTCAAATAAATGAATAAATAGAAAAAAATTGCAATGTGGTAAATGCGCATTTAAACATATGGAGATATATATCAAGTAAAGAACTACTATCTTTTGTCAAGGTAAAGTAGATATTTCTGGCATCTGCAAAAATTATGCATTATGTACATGATATGACAGTACGGTTTTTCCTATACGAAATGGCTCTTGATAAATTCTGAAATTAAATATGTATAAAGAAATGAGCTTTTTTTTCTTAAGAATGACAGTCATTTTTAAATTGAACATATTGAATTTCAACTAATTGAATTGAAAGAATTTGTAGCCAAAGTATATTTTTATTCCAAGCAAAATGCAATAAATAAATAAAATTGAATTAAATTAAAGCATAAAATCTGCAAGCATAAGCATTAAAAATTAAATTAAAGCATAAAATCTGCAAGCATAAGCATTAAAAATTAAATTAAAGCATAAAATCTGCAAGTATAAGCAATAAAAATTAAATTAAAGCATAAAATATGCAAGCATAAGCATTAAAAATTAAATCTGAATATTGTTTTCTGAATGAAAAGCAAAAAAACAACTGTTACACAAGCATATTTTGCATTTGTTGCACATAAATGAGCTTTGAATATAATAATTAGCCGCAGTCTTACGTTTTAATTTGCTACATCTCTTACATATTTTTTTCCTACCAATAATTTTAACCTTTTGATGTTGAGAATGTGTAATCGTAACAGCAGTTTCTACTGGAAGTTCATTCCTTTCAGAATTCTTCAAAATATCATTAATTAGGTCCATTTTGAATTCTAGAAGAGATTTCGGACGTTTTTCTTTTGGTAAGTTTGTCAAGGTATATAAAATGAAAGCATTACTTATAGCTGTATCCAAAAGAAACCAAAAGAGATATCTCCACCATTTGACGGATTTTCTTGCAACGCTGTAATATTTCCGACTCTGGTCGGCAAGATCAACACCTCCCATGAACTTATTGTAATTCGTTACAATAGATGGGCAAGGAACCTGATGTGTTTCAGATCCCTGCCTTCTATCCACAGTTGTTTCTTCAAAGCTGTTATTTGTAGATAGAAAGAAGATTTGACGCTTATCGTACCAAGTACAATATAAAAGGTAGGGATGCTGATCACATTGAAAACACTTAGTCTCCCCAGGTGATTTTAATTTGATACATTTCATTTCATTTGGCAGGTATTTCCGATTATTTTGAATTGTGGAACAAGCAAAAAATCCTAATTTTTTTTAAGGTGATCATCAACGGGACACTAGAAAAATAACGATCGAAAAAAATGTGATGATTTCTGGTTTTAATTGGTTGAAGTAGATGAAGAACTACATCGTGACCCAGTCCTAAACCAGATTTTCCAATTTTGTCTTTTTTACCAGTATATAAATCAAAATTTAGCACGTATCCTGATTTGGATGCACATAACATCCAAATTTTCAAGCCACGTTTCGCGGGTTTCATAGGCATATACTGGACAATCCCTAATCGACCTTTGTACTTAATTAGAGCTTCATCAACGGACAGTTCTCTACTTGGTTGTATATGTCTCAAAAATCGTTGCTTCATGTCTGTCAGGAGCGGCTCTAATTTCTGAGACAAGTGAAAATTTTCATTATCCTTTTCTAGTTCAGCTGATCTATCGGAGAGATGAAAGTACTGCAAAATTTTTCCGAATCGATTTCGACTCATTAAGCTTTTTACAACAGCATTGCCTAAAATAGGATTGCTTGACCAATAGTCCTTTACTCTTGGTAATCGAACGATTCCAAAAATCAATAATATAGCCAAAAAGTTCCAAATTTCTTGAATATCCATTACTGGCTTCCAGTTACTGTCAACGGCTCCCTTTTTTTCTTGATAAAAATCCGCATATTTGTTGGTGTTAACACGAATAGTTTCACAGATGGCATCAGTAAATAACAGTTTTAGAAAAAGAAGTGCGCTTGATCCAGCAGGTAAATCGTGTAAAGGTCCAGAGTCAAAGAAAGGTCCAGAGTCGTTTGAAGAAATTAAGGAGTTATCAACTGGTGAACTCCAAGTCAAGTTAGAAAATTCTTCTATTTCTGGATCCGGCTCTTGTAACAGAGAATCATCCAAATTAACATCGTCCGATGTTTGATTTGCGGCAGAAATTTCATTATCATTTACAGCCTCTTCAGCTTCATCTTCACTACTGAGTTCTGACTCGCTCTCTCCGCTGCTAACTGATAATAACAAATGCTCTATTTCCACTTGCGTTAATCGTTTGCGAATGTGCGACATGGTAAACCAAAATGAATAGAATAAATTTAGTCTTGATAACCAAAACTGAAAATACTACAGCTGGATAAGTGTACTGTCTTCGAAAAGATGGAAGATAGAAAACATTCTGCCTTTATATAGAAATCCTTTCTGTCAAGAGATTTTTCCTGATCGTTCTCGAAGAGAGAGGGACAAGAATGAAAGCTTTGTAATTGACAGCACTAATCCCCTTAGGGAGAAACAGCAGGAGGTAGGCCAGGCACTTCTGGACTCTTCTCTCCGAACTGACCCTTCCCCTCCGAAGAAAAGCGGAAAATACCTTCACCCCTCTACCCGCCCAAGATCGGGGCGGGTCGGGGTCCACCACGGATGGTCGGGTTTGGGCGATTCGGAGCTTAAAGAGTTAAATAATGCTCTAAAACTGACTGAAATGAAAAAAGAAATTTTTGCCAAAATTAATTTATCCTTGTAAGCAACTTCAAGGTTTCTACAGTTACTCTTCGCTTCCTTGCAGATTCAAGAAATTTCAAGATATCTGGAAAGACCTCCAATGTTCTATCCGAACATCGCAGCAAGAAGTACTCCCAATAGCAATATTCCGCCAACTCAAACCACACTGCACACAGCAGCTCAGTTATGGCTGAGGAAATTGGATGATTCAGTAAGATAAACATGCACCACATAACCGGCAATATACTTTCAAATTTCCAGCATGCGTCATGCATGTGTTCTTTCTGTAGATCTTGATGAACCTTTTCGACTATCCAATCCGAAATTTCCAGGTCTGTTTTCACAATTCTACAGGTGTTAGGCCAAACTTCCCTGACTTTTCCCCTTACAATAAAATTCCCTGACGCTTCCAGGTTTTCCTTGACCCATGGGAACTTTGTTGATATTTTTTTCGGCAGCGTAGAACCATGACTTAATCTAATCACACTAACTTCTATCACTGTTGATTTTCATTCACGTAAACATGTAATGTATGCTGTATATATATTTTTAGGGTACAAACATCTATATAACACAAATAAATTTAATAAACACATTAAAAACGTTGAAAAACTTAAAGCTGTAAAATATTGTCAACAGATGACAATGAAACCAATATTATTAAAACACTTCATTGTTTAACATTCTTAACACTTTATTCTTTGTTCATAGCAAAAAAAGTCAGAAGGGTACAATTTCTAAAAGAAAACTTAAACTTACAAAAGATATGTCATGACACCAACACTCCTGGAAGAAAAAGAATGTTCATTAAAAATAGCAGATAAAATATGGCATGACTTTGCAATACATACAAAAAGAAAGAAAAGAATTTTAAAAAAAAGATTATTATTATTTTAGCTATAATAAATTAAATCTTATATATAAGTGGCTTATTCTGTCTGCCTGTCCGCTACCTGAGTTGTGACTCAATTAGTTTTTTTTTTTTTTTTTTAATTAATTTTAAAAACTTTTTCAGTGATTTTTTTAATCCATTTTATTTTATTTTTGCATTGTATTTTTGCATTGTATTTTTGCTCCAACCGTATAATTACAGTTGCCGTGTGAACAAACAATCAATGCAGTTTCCAATGTTGTAACAAATACACTAATAATAATCAATACCTTTCTTGAGCATATTGAGTGAGGCTTCACTGTATTTGCAATCTTCGTTAAAAAATAATGTATACACAAATTTAATTTAATCCTTTCTTTCTTTTTAATTTATTTATTTACCATCTGCACTTTTTATATTTTTCTTTTCAGAGTGACAGCGCTTTTTTTCCCAGTTTCATTAAAACTTTTGTTTTGAAAAGCATAATAAAATTTTCAATAAGTTCTTTCGATGATAAATATATATTTTTCACAAACAATTTGATTATATAGTAAATAAATACATATTAGTAGTGTGGGACAGTAAACAAAGGAGATACTCGCCGCCTGACCTGGGAATTCAGTTTGAATTAGCAGACACCTTTGCACAAATCATTTTAATTACAATTTAAAATATCTAGAACAGCGGTCATTTCGTATGACCGCCGGGCTTACTAGTTCATCTATAACTGCTCATGAGTTTATTGATGATTGCTCTACATTAGAAAAAAAACCTTGCAGGCTTCATTTCCAATAACATTAATGCATATTTCATCCATTCAAAGGTGAAAACATCTTATTTAAAAAAAAGACTATGAAATACTATAATTTAAATGTACAAGTGAAATTTAGGTGTATGTTTTACTTTGTTATTGTTGCTTACTAACACAACCTTTTGAAATCCATATAACCTTTAATAATAATTAACTTTCAGGAGGGGGGAATTTCCCCCATTGCCTCCCTGCTGCGTCTGCACCTGACACAAAACAATGTTGAATAAACTTTTTTTAAAGCCAAGTCAAACATACCACATGTCGGAGAAGAGGGTCGCAGGTTGCTTGTTGGCAATTTCTGGTGCGACAAATTCAGGATGACCATATTCCAAGAAGTGATCTTTCCCAGGCAGCAAGCGAGCAGAGAGGCTAAAGTCCCCACATTTGACATCATAACTGTTCACACGAGATACCATGACATCTCCAATCTAATGACAGAAAAAATAAGTTGTCAAAAGGGAAAAAGCTACCGCATTATTTACAATGTTAAACTATCAGAGGTCAATCCAGGAAAAAACTGGATCGACTCTGTCGTCCCTTTACAAAATTCCATATCGTAAGATCTGTTTTTACGAATTGGTTACATTTTTCTTTTTTTTGGAAAAGTGGCTTTTATATTTGGTAACCCAAGTAAACTTGCCTGAAAACAAAATATTTGTTAAAAGTAATCCAGTTGGAAATTCTTCATTTTGGCAAAAGCATCACTAGCATGCAAATGTCTTCTGGCCATAGGTGCTGGACGAAAGCAATTTTTTTTTAACATGTAATTTTTAAAAAAATCACTCATTCTTGTCGTGTTACGTTTTTACTTATGACCTAGTGTTCTATTCTCATTATGAGGAAATGAAATGAAAAAGTTGTTTGTCAAGTTAGAGTTAACCTAATAAATAGGTGTGAAAAAAACCTCTCAAATATATTGGTCCAAAATTTTTTTTTATGTATATGCCATATAAAATGTATTACGAATGATGATTACAAAAAACAGATTTACAGCAATTATGTTAAATTTAAAAACATAACTTGAAGTAAAATAACTGAAAAACGTAGAATTTACTTAACCCTCCGCGTACGGTTCCCGCGATTTGAGCGGGGTATCTGTTTCGTCCCCCACTACGGGTCACGTGAAAATCGCGGGCGAAGAATTTTTTCCCACGATTTCAATACGGATCCCGCCTTTTCCCCGTGTGCGTTAAAAACCATCATCTGATGCTTATTTTCGCTGCTAGGTGGCACTAGAGGGTTCAGGAATTTGGTTTTTTTTGCTTGATTTTTTTCCTCCGCGTATTTGTGAGTTCGTGTGCTTTCTTTTGTCTTTCACCCGATAAACATTTATGAAAGATATGGATTTGCCGAGTGTCAGCGGCGTTATATGTAGGAATAGCAACTAATAATGAAAACTTTTTTTATATATTTATGTATATATTTTACCAAAATAAAGCTGCTTTTTTTAAATTTTTTTTTTTTATTTAATTTTTTTTTTTGTTTCATTACAAAATTTCTGTAACATTTTTAGAGTAAAAATGTTTAAAAATTATATTCATCTGAAAATAAAAATATCGTGTGATTTTTTTTAACTTATAAACCACGCCCGCTGAAATAGCGGGCACCGTATTATATATTTTTTAAAAACGGAAAAGCTATTAAAATTCTTGTATTATTTTAAAACAGCTGATAAAGATGTGAATTGTAACATATGTAGATAAAGAAAATATTAAAAAATCGCCCATAAAAACTGAGCGTTACGCGGAGGGTTAATAAATTAATGCACAACATTACCCTGTTAACTCAAAGAAAATCAAATGATTCCTCAATTAGTTTTTACTTACCGTTAAACCAAGATGTCCAATGTAACGACTGTGCATATAATCAAGTCCTTCCAAGACTTGGTGGATATAATAAGCAATTTCATTTTCAGAAATGCCACCTCTTTTCAAAATAGATTCTAAAAGTTCACCACCACCACAACTAAAATCAAAGTTATGGAAAACAAAAACAATACACGACTGTATGATCTTATAAATTAATTGAAAACTAGTGATAAATTTTGTTAACTGTTTTTAAAAAACTACATAAATGCACAACATATACTGAATTTTCAACAAAAATGGGTATTATCCTTACAACTGCACTTCATATATCACTTAATTCAAGGTTTATTTCTTCTTACTGGTAATTTTTCTAATGATTAAGAAAATGCTTGATACAAACTGAATGATTAACCAAAGACCGACTAAACACTAAATACAACTACAAAAGTGACAACCAGCAACAGGCACAGGGCCCAGCTAGGCTGGTCCTAGTCAATCTACCAATCCCCAATGAACATCAAGAGCCTTCTTTAAAGTTTTTCCCCCAATGCAAGAAACTGTCTCTTCCGGTAAACTAGTCCAACTGCCTACAACCCTACTGAAGAAGTCTTTTTTTCTCATTTTAAAATTAGCCTGAGATTTGAAAAGGTTAAAACAATGACCTCTGATTCCACTTTCTGTGCATAAATATATCCCATCAACATTTTCCATTTTGATAAGTTTAAATAACTGAATCATGTTTCTCTGATAAACGAGTACTATGATAAACTACTCGTTTAGCAAAAACTTTTGCAGGTATTACGTTTATTTTTGTTTTGTTTTCATTATTTTTTAAAAAGTTTTTCCAATACTATACATGCACATTTTGTTTGTAACACATACTGTAATAAATCAGAGCGCATTTCCTTTTACTATTTTAATTACTATTAATTTAGAATTACTATTTTTGAAAAATGGAAAGTAAAAAACTATTTCTAAAAGGAAAAAAAATGTGGGCAACAGCACAGGAAGTCAGGTCCTAATGATGTCACTGATAAAATGTAACACCAAATTGTAAATTAAGTAATTTTTTTAATAAAAAGCAATGATTCTCAACCATTTTTTTGTTGCGGCACACTTTTAACAATTTCAAAATTTGGCGCCAGACAAAGAAAAAGATAAGTTTAAGAGTTGTTTACCTACCTATAATACACTGTGTAAAATAGTTTATGATGATAATTTTGAATGTAAAATAAAACAATATGTACTACAAAAACTGCTATATCTGTAAGTCAAAAGAGAAAACAAAATTATTCTCATACTTCTTTTTCACTTCCTTTATACATTTGATTAAGGAGTGGAGGTGTGTTGATACTGGGAAAACTTGAAATTTCTTCACGTGGCGCAAACACTTCACTTTATGAAAGTTCAGTTAGAGGGGGTTTCATGAAATTGTGACAAAGTGCGATGAGTCGAGGGGGTGACAAGAAGTGTGACATCATGCATTATGCAACATAGCGTGACATGTGACAAAGGGGGATTTGGGAGGGGGTCCACTAAGTGTGGCATATTGTGACATAGGGGGGGGAGGGGGTCAAATATATGGAAAAAAGCATGACATCATTTATGAACAAAGATAAAAGTTTAAAAATGGTATTTAACTGTAAAAAAAGTTTCCTTTAAAAGTGTACTTTTCTCTAAACAAACTTCACTCGTAATAATTATACATCTTACTATATACATTTCTAAAATTTGGCGGCACAGGCAAGTGCCGTGGCACAGTGGTTGAGAATCGCTCGAATAGAGAACACTAAATTCCCAAATCAGATGCAGTTATCAAAAAGGATACATGTCGGTAATCAATACAAGGGTATCTTTTGTCTCAAATGCATCTCTCAGTCTCACTAATTTGGGGTGGCACAGCTGGTTCATGATGTCCATTTCGGCTTTCATGAAGTCTTTCAGCTTTCCTTTTCCGTGCATAGTCTTGGCGGCAAAACTATCCCCAGTTTCTCTTTTGACAGCATGGTATGTGATGCCTTGGGTTCCTCTGAGGAAACAGCAAATATAATCCATTGAACAAGCAACGGCAAAATAAAGAAAACTTTAAAAAAATCAGAAATGAGAAAATTATGTTCTTCAGCACAAAGAGGAATGAAATACTATTACAGGAATGAGGGCAGCCGCTCAGGAAAACCCTCTGCTCAAAAATCAATTATTCCAAAAAGTTATTATTGAATGTCACAGAAAAAAAAAACCGGCAATGCTTTAGAGAGACTGCATACCTCAGGTTTTCTGAACAACTGCATTTAGCATGCAAAAACTTTACTTTTTACATGTAAATGGGAGAAACAATCAGAAAACAATTACAAAATAGCAGAAATGTGTCAGAAAAACAATAAGTGAATTGGACTTCTTTAAAATGACTCAGTTTGGCAGTAAACAAAACTTACTATAACACAGAAATTCAACAATGCTAATATAGAAATACGTTTAAATTAGTACTTTTAAATAACAATTAAACTTGAACTTACATAACAAACTAACAGAAAATTGTATTACTGAAACATTGTATTAAAATTAATCTTTAAATCAACTGCTTGAATAAAAAAAAAGTTTCAACCTTTTGAATTTCTATCTATCAAGTCTTGAAATGCCAACTGGAAAAACTGCACTTGGGGGATAAAAAGTAGAAAGCAACTTACAAAAATTATACACATCTAAGTGAATGTTGAGAGATTACGATTGAATGGAGGGGGAAATGTGACGATGGTCTGCAGAATAAAAGTATTCCTGCTGTACAACTTTTTTGGTAATAGATTCCATTTCTTCTAATGAATATGCATCTATCCAGTTCTTAAAGGTAGTTAATAAAGAATATAACTATGTTACAACACATTTCCCTGCAAAGAAAATTAACAGGGGAGTTTTTTTTTTTTTTTTTTTAAATCTCTCTTTAGAAGATATACTTTTTTCACAAGCACAGTTAGGAAATGCACTTAGAAATACCTCCATCAAAGCAATACACATGCAAAAAGATAAAACTCTTTTCTCACTTATGCTATATAACAAAATTCAGCCAACCAAAATAACTTTAAAAAGAATGCACACAAAAGTTTTATTCAAAAAAGGGGTGTGAGAAAGGTTTACATTAAA
The DNA here is from genome assembly GCA_038502835.1 of Octonoba sinensis. Lineage (NCBI taxonomy): Eukaryota > Metazoa > Arthropoda > Arachnida > Araneae > Uloboridae > Octonoba > Octonoba sinensis. Next base: position 19,330,704 of record CM076601.1, on the reverse strand, counting down.
GAAAGCATTTAGAATAAAATATACATTTAAAAATTATTCTATTACAGACATCAAATTTAGAAGCATAGTACCTTCCAAGTTCATCACCAATGTCATAAAAATCTTCAAAAATTTTTGTACGAGGCCTCACAGGGATAGGACGACAATATGTTTTCATATCGAACATGTCTTCTGAATCTACAGAGAAAAAACACCAATTGAATTTTTATGACAGTACTGTATAACAGTCTAACTAAAATTATCATGCTTAGTTATATTGCATTACAAAGGCTTAATTATGAATGAACAAAATTTTTATAATACAAATACTATGTATTTAAAGCCTTTTTTAACATCATTCAATTGAACTCAAAATGCTTGCTGCAAGGATTGTTTCATCTCTTTGCAACAGTGCTGGGACAACCAGTTTTGCAACAAAAACATCCCCTTTCACTACAATGCTATTAGTATATTGTATCCAAAAAAGGTTATTAATATATATTTAGCTTTAGGAGACGAGTACAGAAAAAAGATGGATATTAACTGATATAATTTTTTAGGGTTTTCTTATAACTGTAGTTCTATTATTAAGTCCAAGGAATAATTAACTTAGGGGATTATAACTGATAATTGAATAATCATCAGCAGGAAATATTTACTTTACACTGCTTAAATGGGAGGAGGATAATTTAAAAAAGACTAAGATACATTTTTTACAAGATGCAATGCATGGCATATTAATATTTACAACTTACGAAAAATTTCATCATACATTGATTTTATAATGTACAGTACCGAACCCCAAATTCGGAATCCCAAAATTCGGAAAATCCTAAAATTCGGCACTTTTTCCGAAAATTTCCGATTTTTTTTTTTTGTAAATTCAGAAAAATACTAATGTAAGAATCTGTTAAATTAATAAATGTCAGTAAATTTTGATTCAATTAGAAGCAATTTTGTAGATATATTAATGCTTTATATGAACTTAACTCAGGAAACCAAGATAAAACCAGAAAACCCTACTATGTTGAAAAGTGAAAATTGATTTCTTGGGCTCAGTTAAACAGCTTTTTTCCCTATAAAAAATTATTTTTTCCCTTAAATTCTTAAAAATTTGTTTTTCAAGTTTTATTCCCTGGAAAAAGAAAAAAAGAAAGAAAGATAAAGAAACTTGCTCTATTTTTTTCTTTGTGATCATAAATGGTGCCCAGTAACCTTTGCAATTTGTACAAATGGCCTGGCATTTTAGTTTGACTTCTCTGCTAATATTTTTTTTAGATGTAGCTCTATTTTCTTTTTCATGCAATTGCAGGTGATTCAGTGAAATGGTTAACTACCATGGGGGATATGATTTATTTTTGCCGAATTGTGTGTTGTAATTTGGAGCGTTTTATTTAAATCCATGAATAAGTTATTTTTTTGTTTGGTAAAAATATTTTAACACATGGCTTTACTTATATTACCTTTTCCAAAAAAAGTTACTTATTTATGTACCAGTTAAGAAAACAGTGTGATCTGAAGTAAAAATGCGCATATTAGCATTGATGTTTTCGTAAATCCGCCATTTTTGTTCGGGTTGCGAAATTCGGCAAATTCCGAAATCCGGCTTGGCGCCGGTCCTGAGCATGCCGAATGTGGGGTTCGGTACTGTATTGGGTTTATGCATAAGTTCCGTGTTTTTTTAAATAACTTTAATTTTTGACATAAAATAACAACAATTTAATCAATGATGTACTCTCTGTTATTTTATGACTTCCTCCCAACGTTCAACGAGTTTCCGATGCCTCTTTGGTAGAAATCACCCGAAAGCTTCTCAAAAAAGTCGTCCAACCAAGCCCGTAATTTGACGTCATTACTGAACAAAACCCCGCATAAAGCATTTGAAAGCGACTTTTGCACCATCTCCATACACAGCACAAATCTCTCTAGCAGCTTCTGTGACTTTGGCACCTCGATTAACCGCAAAAAGAAGGAGGTGTCGGAAATGCTCGTTTTTGTCGACTTGACACTCCAACACAAAGTAACAAAAATTAAAGTCAACAAAAAAGTGAAATACACTATTTTATAGAACGAAAATTTCTCTTTCAAATAACACAAAAGATTATGCCAAAACGTTTCATTTTCAACGCCAATGTTTTAAATTAAAAGAAATGCGGGAACTTATGCATCCACCCAATATGTAAAACAGTGAATTTTAAATAGATTTTTGTGAAAAATCAACTCATTTTGTAAAATTCAAAATTGAAACTAACGGTGATTCAAATGTTTATCATTTTTTGCCTCTTATTTAACAAATAATTCCGTGAAAAGTATGATGTGGTAGCTCTGTATTTTGTAAAGGGCCTGTTTTAATTGATTTGAATCTTGTGATGGATTGAATTTGCTTTGGCGCGACCCCTGCAGTCAAGTTAGGGTGCAATGATGATGTAAAATCAAAGAGGAGGCGATAGGAGCAGATGGTGTTACAGCAGTTTCTCTCCCATGTAACCATTCATAGAACAGTTAACAGTAAATAAGTGGTTAACATGAACACTAATACAGAATTTGAAATTACAAAACAAAATTACAAGCATAACATAAAGCACTACGTCGACAGGGTGACGTAGTGGTAAGACGTAGGTCTCGTATGCCCAAGATCGCAGGTTCAAACCTGACCCAAGTCGGTGGATTTTCAAGATGCAGAAAATCGTCTGCGTCCATGTCGCATGATTATGCGGCATGTCAAAGATCCCTTGAGTATCCGTTTGGCATGGATACTCTCGGCTAAATTAAATTCCTAGTGCATATTGCATCGATGAGAGCTCAGGTACCGCCATCTAGTGGTAACTGAACGCCAGAAAAATTGCGGCAATGGTACCACACTCATTGTGGTGCCGCTGAAAGAGTTGGTACCAATCTCTGGGGACGCACTGGGTCTGCAATGGTTGATGACCAATACTGTAGCCCCATTAGAAAGAGAAAAAAAAAAAATAAAGCACTACAAACCTTCAACATTAAGACTAGCAGAGCTGGTCGCTGTTCCAGCAATATTTGTGGCAGTACAAGAGTATAAAGCATTGTCTCTACTGATCAAATTACTGATGAAGAGAGTACATTTATCAGGCTCCTCCCACAGTATCTTTATCCTCTCTGATTCGTACAAAGGATGCCAGTCTCTGAACCATTTAATCTTGGGGTAGGGCAAGCCTGTTACACGGCACTGCATCCGTCCTGTGCGGCGAGACATGGCTGTGGTTTCGTCCAATTTCTGAATGAACACAGGAGTCTCTAGAGTAATGAATACATAAATGCTAAATGTAATAGTCACCTTTCAGGAACTGGATTCCAATAACAAATAGTATTGAGCAAACACTTCATCACATTTACTTTTTAAGAAATAAATAAACTTTTTATATATTTTTAACAATTAAGACAAAATGAAATCTAAAATAATTTTAATAGCAATCTAAAATAATTATATCATAATAATAACTGCTAAAACCAACTATAAGTAATGAAAGAAGTAATGAAAACTTGTTTTTTATGATGATTTTAATAAATGTTTGATTAACTTTTTGAAAAATTCATGCATAAAATTACATTGAATGGATGAAAATACAGTGCACTGAAAACTAGTAAATCAAACATGTTCACATTAAAAATTATCTTTTACTCTTTTAAAATGCATAGCAGACATGTGTGAGTGTTAACTGCAAATGTTCACAATAATCTACTCATTTTATTTAAAAAAATCTCTAAACTCAATACATAAGAATAAAAAGTATTGGAGCTTTCAAGATAATCATTCATTTATAGATATATAAACATGGGAAATATGACCAGCAACCAAATGTGTGTTGTACTAGGCTGGTACTAGCATATTTGTCAATTACTATAGTCAGTGTAATTGAAATCGGCATGTCAAGGCCACGCAACTCTACCTTTTACCCTTCTGGTAGCCATGGTTCCTGTGCTAGAAACTTTTCCCAAACTTGGTTTGGGTACAGGATAAGTAAGTTTGTTGTTTTAGTTATAATAATAATAATAGACAGATTCAAATCAGATTTATTTCTCAATGGCAAAAGTAGATTGCGTCAGATAAAGTATTCTAATATTTTGGACCAATCTAAATCTAATATTTTGAGGTGTTTCAGAAAGCTATTGTATACCTTATTCACTGTATTTTATATTTTGTAAATGTTAAAATCTTATCTAAACATTCCAGATTTAATTTATGAGAAATGTAATTGCATTTACTTATTGTCAAATATAAATAAATGAAAAATAAATTCTTTCTTGTCACTTTTTATAAATTATTCCAATATTTTGAATTGGAGGTGTAGTAATGCGATTGCCTTAAAAGCAGTGCAAAAAAAAAAGTCAACCGCTCTTATTTTTCTCGCAGTTGCCATGGTAACAAAGCAGGAAACGTGACCTTGATGCGCCTATTTTAATTACAGAGTCTATAATGATGGTAAAGTACCAATAAAGTCAACTAACAAAAAGTCTAAAGTTCAAATTGCCAAATTCATACTTTACTATCAGCACTCACCAGGAACAGATCCAGGAATAATTTCTGGAAGGATGAATGAGGAAGTAAAAAGTGTTTCTTCCTCATAAATATTTCCACAAAGAAGTTACCATCAGAGCTTTTATATTGTTTAGGATCAATTAAAGCCAATTAATCTACACAAAAGTGCAGAAAAACAAGTAAAAATTATTTAATGGAATAATTATAAAAAAATTACTTTTATTCCTTATGGAGGGGGCATGTGCCCCGTGTCCCCCCTAAAATCCGCCATTGGCACTCACTGATTTTATCGGATATTTTAAAAGCTATTTGTAATTAAAAATAGACCAGTTTCACTTTCTGCTGAAACGGGAAGTCACATGACTCCCCAGGAAGTGACGTCGTTAGTGCCCGACTTCGGATTGTTCACACATCGTTCTTTGTTGCGCGCATGTTTTCTGTAAACCTGACTGAATATTCTTCACGGCTTAGAAATTTAAATTGTTGTAAAATATAAATTTTAATAATAAAACCTCTTAATATTTTGCTTTTAAAATGTTTATTTTCTCATAAAATCTTGGAAATCACTATTTTATTTTGAATGAAAATAGTATTAAAATTAGTGTACATTGAACTTTTACAGAAGCTAAAAATATTTCCTATGACCAATGGCATAGCTAGCATAGGTGATACCCGGGGCGGTTATCCGTGGTGTCATCCCCCCCCCCCCTAAAAAGAAGAAAGCCCAACAAAAAAGAAAAAAAGAAGGGAAAAAATACTATTCGTACCATGGGAGTTATAATATTTAATGTGTTTGTTGACAGCAATGGTGTGTTCAGTAGTAAAAAGCTTTTTTGAATATTTTTGTAAGGAAACATTTTGCTCAGTTAAAAGTAGAAAAGAAAATGATAGAAAAAATATCCAGTTCATGGTATTTGTTTCATTATATAGAGCTTAGAGAGCATAGCTTTACTTAGAGCTTTACTAAGAGAATGGAATATTTATATACTCTGAAAAAATAGGCTAATAAATTAACAAGAAACATACTTTAACTTTATATTTTCCATGTTATAAATTAAGGAATTAATATTTTTTAGGGGGAAGTGAGAAAACTGCCGATACACCACTTCAAGGAAAATTTCATAGACAAATTTATGCGCCATTACGAAAATTTTCGGTGGGTGGGGGGTAGAGATTGCCTCCTCTGCTGGACAAGGCCTTGCATCTAACGCTAGTTTTCAGAAATAGCAAAATTCTTACTTATACACAAATAATAATATAATGATGGAAATAAACATGAGAGATATAAAAAGGTTTTAATACTGCATTTAATGAGAATTAACATTTTATTTTTTTTAAATTATCAAACATTTAAAGACTATACAACACAAAAAAAATTTGTCAGTATTTACTTTTTTTTGTATGCGTCTGTTACTATTTTTTTTTTCTATTTATTATTTTTTTCTTATCCTTCAAATTTAGAAAAAAAAACGACTTTCAAGAATTTTATAGATATATTTAATAACACGCCCTGCTTTTCAAGCTGCAGTATATAGTTTCAACAGATATTTTTCATTTCAAAAGCACCTGCTCTGTTCGGCGGTACTGAATGCTTAAATCAATGGCGTTGCTGCAACTGTGTAGTTATTATCTATCTGGTATATTGTTCCATCCATTTCTGATTCTATACAAAGAAAATTTTAAGACTGTATTGAAGATTCTATTTTATAAATAAATAATCATACATTTGAGCTTTCACACCTTTGATTTCAGGTGAAAGCAATCTTGATTCGCTCTGAAACTGCCTGATAACTTTTTCGGTTATTTTGGGCAAATTATCAGGCAGAGCTTTTTGGAATCCTTCATCCATAATGCGTACACTCTCATATACAGTATTTTTGTGCAAAATATTAATAAAATATATTATGCAAAGAACGATCATACTAAGATACGAGAAAAACGTGTAAAAGAACAATGAAATACGCTCTGCAGACAGAGTGGGCGTGTTTCCGTGAGGCACTAGTGATGTCACCACCAATCAGAGCTCGTTTTGTGATTGCATCACTTTCTGGCAGTTTTTGTGGTTTAATAACTTATTAAATAAATTTTTGTGAGGAAAAACAATCGGATTTTTGCATTCAGGAGAGAAGTTTTAATAAGTTGACACTAAAAATTTGTCATTTTAAGAGATGCTGTAACTGTCCATTGTTGGGAGAAGGCAAAAGCATGATTTATCCGAAAATACAATTACGACCGACATCGTTAAAAATAAAGATTCATTTAATGCAATGGTCGGCAACCCGTCGATTGCGAGCCAATTTTCGGTCGATCGCGACAGCATTTTGGACAGTTTATAGTTTAAAAAAATAAATAAAATAACTTTTGAATTGGATGGGGAATTTATTTTCCCTTCAGAAAATGTTAAATTAGTTTGTCAGACCATTCACTGGACCTAAGAAAACTTCCAATAATATGGAATGTCAGTCGTCACATTAACCAAAAAAAAAAACAAAAAAACTAACAGTTTATAATACTAAATAATATATTAGTATAATTTTGATGCGAGTTAACGGTGTTAACAAATCATTATTTTATAAATTTTAAAATAGGTATTTTATAAGCATCAAAATTTGTTCTGACAAGAATTAACTTACAATTTGAAGACAGGCGCAATCCCGACATTTGAATTATTAATAGTGCATATTACCCCCGCCCCCTTCCTCCGAGTCGATCTTGGTGTTCGCCAAACTTGGAAAGTAGATCTTCAGTCAATTTAGGTTGTCGACCGCTGATTTAATGTGTCAAGTAAAAAATATTATCATCCACAAAAAAAAAAAATTAGTTTATTCTTATATTAAAGTAATTTTTTAAATAAAAACAAATGATATAAAGAGACATAATGGGTTACTGTAATATATATATATATTTTTCATTTTCAGATTAGATTGAGGTTTAAGCAACTCATAATGCCAAATGCACTTTACTAAAATGGCTTCTTGTACAGAAGAAATCACTAATTGCATTTTCCTTTTTGTGTGTAAAGCTAATATTGCAAGATGTACACCCTTCCTGGTATGAGGCCTACTAAGATGATTCTGATTCTTTTGAATCATACAATTGTGCTAGCCAGTGATAAAAGTTAAGTACGTGTGTACATGTAATCAATACAATATGTGAACTTTCCCTATGCATTTTGATCTGAAAACAAAAGACTGCACAATTGCACTGAAATAAAAAGTAATTTAAATTTTACTTACCTGCGATTAGAAGTTTGATTTTCATAGTAGCCTCACCTTCGTCATTGACTGCCAAACACGTGTAAGTACCCGCATAATCTTCAGTCATACAACCAATAAATACACATAATTTTCCATTTCTATCTTGAAGGAACCCGTACTTGTCTTTCCCAATCTGGAAGAAAAACACACCAAATTCTTAAATGCCGTTACATAATTACTAAACAATAAACATCTCTTATTACGCAACACATAAACCTATCCACAACAAAAAATTTGTAGAATCAGAAAGTTTCTTTTGAAAGTCGATTGATTAAAAACAATGCTCTGCTTACTTTTATCCATTTATTTATATCTTAATGAAGTTATAAATTTGTCTTTTCGTACTTTGTTGGATCTGGTTTAAAAACAAAAGTGAAGGGCTAAAAATACCCACTGTAATATTGTTAATAAATCGTAACTTACACCATCAAAAAAACTTTCCAGTTTTCTAATATTTTTAACATCCTCTTATAATATTGATAACAGAGGTTTCAAAGTAGTGATTTTTAGAATATTTTAACCTACACCCAAACACAAAGAAATAAATAAATAGCAAAATATGCATAAATAAATAAAGAAATAACAGGGAAAAAATAGATATTGACTCTTAATTGCCAAGAAAACTGATCTTCTGTTTTGTATTTTATGCAGAATTCAAGGTGAGGAACTATACAAAAGAAGAAATGAGAACGATGACATAAATTATGATTTAAAAAAAATCACTTGTATTTTTATACATAGTATAAGAATAAATAGCAACAGTATAAACAGTAAATCATAATTGATAATAACACACATTTAATAGAATGTGTAAGCCAGAAATTGTGCAAAAAGATATTTGCCAGGAAAAAACTGCCAGCTGGTTTTTTTTATCCTTTACAAAATACTTTGAGAGTCAATGTACTCATTTTATTAGTTTCCACATCGAATCTCCATATGATTCAGTATCAAATAACTACTTTTTGAATCAATAAGTAATCCAAAGCATTGCTTTTTCTCTCCCACCATTGCTCCTTTTTCCACTTATATTGAAAGGTTTCTAAAGCTTTCTATAAAATAAACTATTCCTGTTTCATTCTATTTTTTTAATTGAGGCATTTAGAAGCAAAGGGGTATAAGTAACAAAATTGAAAATCCAGTGCAAATGATAGGGCAAGCACTATTCTATATTGTGGCAAGAAATGTTAGAGATAGCACCAACAGGTGCTCCGCAACAGTCTGATTTAGAAAAAAATAACATTAAAGCTCCCATAAGAGCCAAACTTTGAATGCATTTTTCTCAGAATCGTTTTTTGGTCACTCACATCAATTTGCTTCTCACTGTCTTAATTTAGAAATTTTCATTCTGTAGCCCTTTGTTTATTTAAAAATGCTCTTAAGAATAACTTAGGGTTGGCTCAGGGAAGGAAATAACATGAAACAATACATAACAAAACACATATATTATTTTTCCTTTTAACACAATTGTAACGCATTTACAGAATTCAAAAAGCCTGGAGATACATATGAAAAGGACAATAAGGCACACAAAAAAAGGGCAACTGGACACACCAAACAAAAAGGACTAGATCACTACAATAATCCTTCATAAGTTGGGTGATACTCTATAATGCTAATATAAATTGAACAGATTAATACAAACTTGTGCGTCTCCTTTAAACCAGGTCACTTGTGGTTGAGGTTGGCCATATACCCAAAATTCAATGGTCACTGGTAAGCCACGAACACCATACATGGAATCTTCTTCCTTGCGAACAAACCTTGGTGGTGCAGCTAAAGGTTGGAATAAATTCCATTTCAGTTACAACTGAACCAAATGACATCAAATGAAACTAGTACTAGTACATTAAAACACTACTTTGACTCAATGAAGGCAAAATAATTTAATTATAGGTAATGCACATAAGTTAGAGTTTAGTTTACAAGAGAAAAAAATGTAAGAAATGAGGAACATCCATGACAATTCAGTAATTTACTTTGTATAACAATCATATTTTAAAACTAATTTACATATTCACTGAACTGTACCACTAATTTACGACAATATTTTACAATACGACAATATTTTACGATACGACAGTACGACAATATTTTACAATGCATTAACTATGCATTGGGGGCACATGTGAAGAACAATGTATTAAGGCACAACTTGAAATGAAAATTGACGACATAGTTCATAATTACAAAACCTTTAATTTGTACACATAATAACTATTTTTTTCTTCATAGCTCAAGTTCTACACACTGCTAAAAAGATCTACCTGCTATATCAAAAGAGATTTGCAAAATTTTGGTTTTCTCAATGTGAAAAATAATTAATGCACTATTGCATGCATGGTATCTTTTTCATACTTTCAGTCAAATTTAATTGTGCTGCATTGATCAAGTATTTTGCATAAATTAACAGCACCCAAAAGAACATACACTAAAAGAGTTTGTGCTTAAATATTCATGTTTCTAAGCTTTCCCCCTGCCCCTTATTACTATTAAAGTTTATTCTTTTTTTTTTTTTTTTTTTAGCTTTGTAGCAATATGCAAATTATTTGCATAAATTTTTTTTAAGTAATTAAACAATTACATCTTTCATGCCTTTTAAATAATTTCTATAATTCTAACTTTTTCAGAGGGACCCCCACATGACCTTTGCCCTACAAAAGCCATTAGAGACACCTGTTAAATACACAGAAACCATGACATCACAAACTATTTTATTTAAAGTTCAAATTGAGAGTAAAAGAATGAAATTAACTATACCATATTTCTGTAAAGGTGGATGCTCCAACTCATAGTCTTTGGGTTTAAAATCTTCAGGTTTGGGAGGCTGGTAGATCTTGCTACGATGGGCTATCGTGTAAGGTGATGGCTCACTCACTCCATGCTTGTTTTCTACTCGGATCCTAAATTTATAGTCTTGACCTGGCCGAAGATCTCTTACATCACAGAGTGTGTCTTTAAGGCCTGAAAATATACAAAATTAACACAATAAAAAATATAATATTAATTATTTCAAATATAAAAAGAACTTAAGAACTAGGAACTTTTAAAACAATATAGGACTAAAAAAATAGAACATGTGGTACACTCTCAAATAAATTTTAAAGGGTGGGCAACCATTCAACAAAATGGTGAAAATTTCAAACTCCTCCCACCACCCTTGTCAAATCATTTTCCTTCAAGTTTAACTGCCAGATGGAACAGAACAAATTTTCCCCAATAAATTGTTCAAAGCTAACAAAAACTTGACTTTTTATATGGTTCTTTTCATAAAGATCAGTCCTTGTTTTCCGTCTGCCGTCCCACTCCAGTTTTTGCACTGCCACTGTTCAGGACCATTACTTTCCATTTTAAGTCTCATAAGAAATTTCTTTTCTGAATTTTTTTCCAATTTAGCATAATTTTATAAAAATAGAAATGGCTTCTCACAAACGCAACAAAGAATTGGCACAACTTGTAAGATGGGTGAAATTTAGACTGCAATTTTGAAAGGCGTGCAGTGTTTGCCACACTTTAAAGTTTTAAGTTGGGGTAGGGGAGGAGTTATGTCTTTTGAAATGATTAGAATCTGAACCAAAAGTTTAGGAAAAGTAATTTAAATCAGGGGTTGCACCAGAGAAAATGTTTGCATATCTTCACAAAATTCAAATCAATCAAAATAGACCCTTTACAAACTTCAAATAAATCAAAACGGACTCTTCAACTAAGTTCCAAGCTTATCAAAATGGACTCTTCACAAAATTCCAAACTTCTAAATCGTACTTTTTACACCATTATTTATTAAAAAAGTGACAAATAGTAGTTAAATTTTGCATCAGTGTATACTTAAATTTTCCATTTTCACAAAATTATTTAATTTTTCACAAAAATCTCTTTAAAATTCATGAAAATTGGATCCTGTTAAAAATGTTGGATCAACCCCTGAAAATGTTGCAGCAAACTTTGGAAGAATATCAAGCCTGGTTTTAGTTTTGAAATAAGAACAAACCTGAAGGCACATGTTAATCAAGGTACTCACCAGTTTTATAAGGAGTCCATTCTCCATCAGGATGTTTAGCAAGCTCCAAATGATAAGTAACCGGTACTCGAGGACAGTTTGGTACAGATGGCTTCCAGCCTAGAGTCAAAGAGCTATCATCCATTCTGATGATTCTTGGCTTCTCAGGCAATGGAACTGGAGCACCTTAGTGACAAAAAGTTTTCATATTTAATTCACAGATAATAAAAAAGTTGTGATTATAATTTCATTAAATGCAATTAAAATTTCTTGATGCTTTTAAAAAATGAAAAAAAAAATCCACTATTCTGTTACTTACCACTTAAAACTTTTGCTATATAAGGATTATAAAACAGTTGATGTTAGGAAAAGGGTGAAAATATTTTCCCGTAAACTGTAATGGGTCCTCTTGGAGATTCCTGAAACCTAAGCTACGCAACTCAGAGCCGAATTTAGCTCTGTACTGCCCACAGGCAGACCTAATTTCCAATTAGACTAACCATGAAGAGGTCCGTTTATTAGCAAATACAGCAGCATTGGCAAAAAAACAACTGATTTGTTATGAACCTTATTTGTCATTCAATTATATGTTTAGGTATATGTGAAATAATTGTTTAGAACCCGACAAAAAGAGAAGGTATTTCACATCAGAATTTGGTCCTTTCTTCAGAACGACATGCTGCATTTAAAACCTTTGCAGCAACTAGTAAGAAATAAAAATTTACCAATTTTTTAAAAAAGAATAGTAAAAAATGTAGAAAAGTAAAAATTTTCCACCTTAGGTAGCTGGATATTCTGCATATTTAGAAACTTGGCTGTATGTCTGTTTGAAGCTATAGTAAAAGAAAAAACTAGTAGTTGTTAAAAATAAGGGTTACTTAGAGAAGCATGTGCAATTTTAATATTTTTTTTAAAGCAAACATGTTAATGGTAAGATATCTTTTATTTTATGTGCATATATATATCCTTTATAATAGTTACGGGACTTTTCTTATTAAAATACTCATTGCAAACAACATTTTTAATGTAACTTAAACGTTCCAACTTAATCCTTTCTTGCTACTTACTTTAATCACTAATAAAAATTACATATTTTAAAACAGCATCAACAAGAAGTAGGATAAAGGGGAAAAAACAATTGCTTACATCAATTTATAACTAAAGGAAAATTAAAAGAAAATATATTGTGCCATAAACAGTTTCATTCAAAATATATGACAAATGAACATTCAAAATGACTTTTTCAAAAATTTCAAAATGTTTCATTTACAGCACAATATAGCAAAGTTTTTGATGACATACCTGTTTTCTTAAATTTGTCAAAATCAACAAACTGGTCTCCTATTGGCATTATGTACTTTTGATCTAAACCTACAAAAAAACATTAGTGATGAACATTTCTCAGAAAATATTCAGGTGCCTACACATAAAAATTAAAACAAAAAGTTTTTAATAAAGTTATTGATTTAGCAAAAATTATTTGATCTGTAAAAGCAAAAATAGCCAGTTAAGTTGAAAAGGTTGAATTGCGAAAGATTCAAAAAATTGAGCAAAAATAACAAAAAATATGCAAATGATGAAAATAATGAATATAAAAGGTAAATATTAAACAGCAAAACTGCAACAAAAAACTTACCAAAATGAAACTGATGTACATATAAATTATTACATTATTTTAAAATTCATCTTTGAATGGTTTTCAAAAAAAAAAAAAAAAACCTAAGAAATGATCATCAGAAAAAATTTGAAAATAATTAGACCACTTTGTTCAAAAACACACCAAGGGAATAAGTACAATTCTGAAATATTGAGGATTTTAGTAAAGATTTTATTTATTTATTTTGATAAGTAAGATAGTTAACAATAACAAAACTTTAAATGCAATAAATCCATTCTTTAAAAAATCATGTTTGGTTTATTTTTGCATTGAGCAGTAGATAGATGTATTGTAATTGCTCAAAAATTTTAAACCAAAATAAATCAATGTGTAGGTGTGCATGTGTACAAGAATGGGGTGGATTTTTTTTACGGAGTTAAAAAATATATGAGAAAAAATATCTTTAAAAATAAAGATTCATACATAACCAGGGGCTCCCACTCGGGGGGGGGGGGGGGAAGCATGGCGCTGTGTGTGGCATTGATATTTTTCTTGGGGGGGGGGGAGAGGTTTGTTTCAGGGACTATTGGGGTGCTTGGTCAAATGTTTGACCGATTTAGGGGGTCGTCATTTTTAGTGGGTTCCATAGTTTTTTCAGGAGATGTGTTCTCTCTCTGAGATAACTGAAATTGTATTGCCATAGTTACACATGCAAAACAAAAAACCAAATCATAATTTTGGTAACAATTATATACAACAACAAAATTATCAGTTTATAACTATAGTTTAGCTTTTCCAAAGTTTTGCTAAAATAAAAAATGAAAAAGAAGAAAAAGCCATTTGGAACAAACAAGATTTCAAAAAAATTTACTTTTAAATGAGGACTAAGACAAAATGAGGACCTGGATTTCAAAATTTGAGAAATTTATAATGTGTTAAATAAGTCATTTTGAGATAGATGATGACAAGTTCATTTAACTTAACAGAGTTATTTAACAAAACCCTTTATCAATTTCTTCAACAGCAAGTTTTAAAAATTGCAAAAATGTTCACATTCTTTTATATTATCTTGATTAAATTTTAAGCTGTGAGGTAATAACTAAGACGATGAACAAAAATTTATTGGAAGTACAAATTATTTACTGAACAAATACTATTACTAGTTTATTGTAGCAACATTCTTCTGCTATGTAAAGCAGGAAATTCATCCTTGACCTCCTCATAAGAAGTGCTAATATTTTTTGATGTGATTGTGAAACTTGCTCTTGAATATGACCTACACCAATATTGTTGGAGGAAAAAAGATTTTTAAGAATACTTTGGTTGATTTCTGTATGACTGATACACAAATATCTCAAAATAACCCCTTAAAAATACATTTTATTTTGACACAGTCAATCACAAATCTTTATCAGCATTGGAAGCACCACCCGTCAGAACTTCCGTCATTGCTACCTTCTCCCTTTCAAAAAAAAAAAACTAGTTTTAATAGAGAAAGGTAATTTCTAATTAAGCTTCTTGCCATGATAAGTGGCTTACAGTGCCTTTCTGGAACATGAAGGAGTGCTTGAGATGTGGCAAAAATCAAGTAAACAACACTAACCCCCAATGCTAACCCACCTATTGCGTAGTAAAAAAAAAAAGGTTAGTGCAATATTAAATCTTTGATTAAGATCCACCCTCCAATTTGCCAGCTTAATTTTCCAGGGAAAAATGGATTTAGGTTTATAAAATACTTTTAATTTACAGCAGTGTTCTTTACAAATATCTTGCAAGTAAAGTTTTATATTTATTTTATAAGTTTTTGTAAAAAGCGAAGAAGAAGTTGCCTCTATCTCATCTGATGTGACTTTTGTTAAATCTAGTGACTTATTTGTCTTCTAAGGATTCATAAGACACCAAAGCATACCATTAACTTTTAGTTTATTTACTTTGATTCATTTATTCATATTTCATTTATTTATTTTTGAAAAAAATTCAGTTGTTAATCTTTCTACGCCACAAAATGGCAATTGACCAAGACTAGAATGGGAAAATATTAGCCAATCATTGAGCTAGTGTCAGTAAAGGGCATGGAAGTGACAAATTTGTTTTAAACATAGATCTTCTATACAGAACTCTAGTTTAATACAAAAAGTTAGATAAATGTTCATTTTAAACAAATGTAATTTGAAAAAGAAATTGATTAGAAACTCTCGGTCAATTCCAATATTCTTCCCTAAATATGCAAACACCTTTCTTAATATAACTTTCTGAAAAAGTGTTTATCATAAGGTATCAAAAACCTTAGAAACATTAAAACAAGCAGTGGTTAAGTTTAATTTATGTGATCATTTTTTTTTTGTTCAGATATTCTTGAGGTAATTTTAAAACAAATTCATTGTATTAAAATGGAATAATGCAAAAATAGGGCAAAAAATGTAAAAATCATGCCAAAAATTTTACATATTACCCACAAATATTATAATTCCCTTTTAGTTAACCTTTTCACTGTAGAGATAGAACAACAGCTGTCCCTGAGAAACTTTCCTTTTTGCTGCAACATGGTATTCAAAGAAGACTTTTCTATAGAAGACTATATTAGTATAATTTTGTTTTGAAGTAAAAATATAGCACAAATTTGTTTATTAAATAATTTATTTCTATTTCTATAGAAAAGAAGACTTTTCTATAGAAGACTATATTAGTATAAATTTTGTTTTGAAGTAAAAATATAGCACAAATTTGTTTATTAAATAATTTATAATAGCACAAATATGTGCTAAAAGGGCAGTATATTCCTTATGGGCCTCTTGCAGTCAAAGGGTTATTAAAAGTAAGAATTTATTCGATGTTTTTTTTTATTCTGAATAATATTTTCACACTCAGAAACGATTTTCAGGTTTTTTAAAATGATTTTATTTAAGAAGGTTTAAACTTAACTCATTTTTTACTGTATTAAATTTAATGTCTGAAAATGTGCGCTATCTCTATAGAGCTCTGCGCTATCTATTCTTCTGAAATTATACTTATCAATATCTAAGCTATAACTGATTCAGTTTATGCACATGTACATCATTGGCATTTAAATTTCAGCTACATATATACATTACTAGCTTAGTTGCATTGTAGATACATGACTTTCATACTGTATAATTGTCAATTTCAAAACACCATTTTCAAAAGAACGGATATGGTAGATAATTTTAAAAGGTTTTTTTTACTGATTGTAAATATGTATCTTTCATTTTTGTAAGTATTATTTTATTATTCCTTTTTCTTTCTCTGCCTTTTCTTTTCTTTTCCTACAAGCTTTTTAAACAACTGTGTAACTATAGATATTTCTACAATAGCCAAAAAACCAAGGCCGTAGCCAGAAGTTTTTTTCCGGGGGGGGGGGGGGGGCAGACTTTGAAACACTAGTGTTGAGGAAAGTTTCATGGAGGAATATATGCTACATTGTGAAATTTTTCTGGATTTCGGGGGGGGGGGGGGGGAGCGGGCCCGTCGCCCCCCTCCCCTGGATACGGCCTTGGAAAAAACTTATGGCAATGGTTTAACAGAAAATTCAGCTATGAAAATTGTGGGTAAAAAAACAAGGTTTGCTACCAATGATGATGTTTCTAAAACAAGATGACATAGCTGCATGGCAATAAATGCTTTTTGTGTATAAATATAAAACTGATTCCTGAACAATAAGAAATTTAATTATTCTGATTGAAAAATAAGCCAACCAAGGTTTAATCCTTTTTTACCAGCAAAAACTAATGCAAGATTTACGATAATTTTTGGGGAAATACTTAGAATATAAAATGAAAGATTTGAGTAAACCATAAAGTTTAACAAAAATATATTTAATTACATGAATTTATGCTAAATTCAGTGCCATCAATGCAGTTTTTAGAGCCCCTTAATGAAGAATTGATTACTTGTCTCAATAATGATGAATAAATTCATAATAAAACTAGATGATAAAAATGTTATAAATACACAAATTTTAAAAAATGTTGCGTACTCATGGTGCATAGGGGTGTTTCAAGGTTACAAGGAACCTTTTATCAGTGTATAAAGAAGTGAGCTTTGGGATGAAATACATCAAAGCGAAGCTGAAATCTGATTAATTCAGATGGTATTCATCCAGAAGATATTTGACAAAATGTTTGAATATGATGAAATTTTGTCTACACTGTGTTTGAATGTTGAGTTTTTCACAATTTTTTTTTTTTAATTCATAAAATTGGATCCTGTTAAACATGCTGGATCGATCCCTGAGCAAAATAACCTGTAAAATTGAAAATTGTCAAGCAAGTGACAGTAATCAATACGAACATTGTGTGTTTTTGTGTTTATTCAGCACATTCCTCCTTCCCCACCAGGAAATGTGGATTTCCATGATCAGTTTTTTTAGTCAGTATACATTACAAATGAAGTCCCAAACTAGCAAGAGTGCAAAATGCAATTTAACATGATAATAAACACTTGACTGAATCTGAAACTCTTATTCTTATTGCTATGCAATAGTGAAATGCTTGATAGATATATAATCTAAGATTTGTTTCCAACTTTTAACATTAAAATGTGTTTTATTAGGCAATGTATTTTTAGCATTTTATAATAAACTTGATAACTAAAATAAAAGTATGAAGGGGAAAAAGATCCTTTAAAAATTTAAGTTTGAAAATTTTTAAAAATATCGATTTTTAGAGGATAATGAAGTGATTTTAATGAACTTAATACAATTGAGCAGATTTCAAGAAACGAATTTATAGAAAAAAAGTTTTCCTGAAAATTTTGCTGTTGAAATATTACCGAAACATGAAAATATATGCCCATTCAAATTGATAATTTCCAAAAAACAAAATAAATCAATAAAGCAATCAATAAATAAATAATTTATGCTTTTTTAAAGGCCAAATTATTACTAATTTTCAATTCCACAGTGGAAATGTCTCTATGAATGTTTCTGAACTAAGCAATTCAACACCTTAAATAATAATCTATGTAATCAAAGCAGATTTTTTTTTTTTTTGATGCAAAGTTATTCTTATCCTACACCCACCCCTCCTTTTCTTTAACTCTATAAATAATATTTGTATATAGCAGTGGTTCGCAAAAATGACTGTGCTCCGACCCATCTAACCAAAATTTCCAACCTTGGGACCCACCTCTCAGCTGTCTTAGAGAAAAGAGGTCATAAATATGGGTAGTGCTCAGATCCCCTAGTGGCGAGTCGTGGAACTACTTAATGTTGTCTGATTTGTTCTAATTGAAATTTAAAAAATTTTTTGTAGTGTTACCAATATGAAAGAAAGACTTGAAATTAGAAACAAAACTTAATTGATTTTTTTTATTACTTAAATACCTATACCTGCAAAGTTTTTTTTTTTTACAAAGTTTCAATGGGAAGGAGGTATATATTTCTTACTTCTCTTCATCAACTTTAATTTTAGCTACCTCTATTTGCAGACTTCCTATCTTTTTAATTCATGTGTACAGTGGCGAGGGCCCAGGCTTGTGACCCAACAGTGAGTCGCGACCCATAGTTTGGTAAATACTGGTATATAGGGTTAACTTAAAATCAAAACATAAATAAGAAATTCAGATTCAAACTCATTACCCAAATATTCTTTTACATTTAATTTAAACTATGTGTGCTAAAGTTGGGTTACTCTTGTTTAAGAAATAATTTATATTTTTGCCATTTTGCAATAACTAAAATTAAGAAAATCTATCTTGGGAAGATTTTATGCCCCAAGTTGTAATAATATATACTAATCCGCTTAAACATTCCAGTAAATAATTGCCTTGTGTAAATGAAAACAGTTTTATATTTTTGAACCAGTGGATTGTGTTTCACGCTTATAATTTAGGAGCTTAGTGGATACACGTTAGTTGAAATTTTTAAAGAAATTTAGATTTGTTTTGAAACACCATGTTATTATAACTCTTTTAAAACATATTTTGTTAGCTCTTCCAATAAAGCTGATTTCAGTGATCAGGAGTCATGCCAGAGGAAATTCAGGTCCGTTTTTGGACCCCTCACAAAAATCCAATTAATCAAAAAAGACCCTTCACAAAAATCCAATTAATCAAAAGAGACCCTTCACAAAAATCCAATTAATCGAAAGAGACCATTCACAAAAATCCAATTAATCAAAAGAGACCCTTCACAAAAATCCAATTAATCAAAAGAGACCCTTCACAAAAATCCAATTAATCAAAAGAGACCCTTCACAAAAATCCAATTAATCAAAAGACCCTTCACAAAAATCCAATTAATCAAAAGACCCTTCACAAACATTCAATTAATCAAAAACAAAAGGACAATCAACTAAAACGGACCCTTCACAAAATTCAAAGCTTCTAAATCATACATGTTACTCCATTATTTATTAAAAAATCGGCAAATAGTAATGAAATTCTGCATCACTATATGTTTAAATTTTAAATTTTCAAACTTGTTTGATTTTTTACAAAAATCTCTAAAATTCACAAAAAATGGACCCTATTAAAAATGCCAGATCGACCCCTGGTGATGAAACAAGGTTCACCCAAAATGAAAAAGTTGAACCAAAAAGGGTGCTGATAGGTTAACGAAAATTATAGCAGAAGAATTCGAAATTTACAACTTCCATACATCATCACAACCAGAAGCATAACTGGAGATTTGGATATCTATGGCCAATCAAAGTTATTATCCCTGTTATTCAATATAATATTTCAGTTATATTTATATTTACAATTAACAATTAATGTGTATAAAAACTTGGTATTCATTTTGACATATTACAATAATTAAATAATAAATAAAAAAAATGTTCAAGAATAAATACAATTATTAAATAATAAATTAATACAATTATGAAATAATAAATAAATATAATTATTAAACAATAAATGAATACAAAAATAAAATAATAAATAAATACAATTATTTAATAATAAATAAATAAATAAATACAATTATTAAATAGTAAATAAATACAATAATTTAATAATAAATAAAGGCAATTATTTAATAATAAACACATTACTAAAAAATAGATAATACAAATGAAAAGAAATAATTAAATTTTAAATTTAAAAACAAACAGCTACAGAAGTTTATCTTTTCATGCTTTTGAAATGGTAAAATCATAATGATAATTCTCAAAATAAAATTTGACTTTTTTTTTTCAATGTTGAATCTATGACACCTTTTGCATCAGCGAGTGAAAAGGTTCCTATGGACATCAGCAAGCCTGTCATAGGTTAGTTATGCTTCTGATCACAACAAAAATCTTCCGATTGCTTGAAAAGAGCCCCCAAAAATTTTAAAGCACACTTTCTGTTTCACAGACTTGACATGTAGAAAATTCTTCCACTAAGCTCTTCAATTATAAGTGAAATATTATGGAACGTTAACAGTGTTGCCACAGTAATGACTTATATAAAAATTAGTATGACTAAAAAAAAGTAGAGCTCATCAAAATTGCACAATTAAATCTACAGCAGTGCATTATCATGACAACACTGCTCTTCATATCTTAATTAAAACACAAGCAAAAAAGTAAGCCAAACACCATTCACAAAATAATTAACTTTAATTTATATCAGAGAATATGTTACAATGTGAAACAATCCAGATGATCTTTACAAGAGAGAAGAAAATAAGTACACTTTCAAATGATTTACAATTAGATTTTGAATTAATAGGTTAAATTTTTTGTAAGAAAGCATGCAGCATGCTAGTTAATTACCAAAAAAAGAATAACTCATGCAAGTTTAACGTTTCATGTTATGTCCTACAAAACTATTATTTTGATGAGCTCTACATGTAAAAAGTATTGATCACCAGGAGAAACAAATAATAATACATACTCAATTGGTATAAAAATCTGTTAAAAATAGTTTGGCAAAAATATGTTAAATGTACCACTAATTATGTATCAGTGCAAAACAAAATGTATTAGGGAGTGATTTTTATTATTATCTCTTATCTGCAACTTAGTTGAGATTAAGTGGAAATTTCTACGGGTGGCCCAAATTTAAAGAACCTAATTTGATGAAACATTAAAAACGTCATATTAATTTTCAGGAAAGATGGAAAAAAAGGCAAGAGTAGTCAGAGTTTGCATAAGTTTAAAAATAAATGAAAAATTAATTTTCAGTAGAGTGAACATTTGATAACATAGTACACGCATTTGTAATTTGAAAATTGATGTAGAGGGTGTACTTAAATAATGCATGTTGCCACAACATCAGAATAAAATACATTGGAAAATGAAAGTTTTCCACAAAACTACATATCAAGTTTTTATAAGAGTGGTAAATGGGAGCTTGCTCTAAATCAATATCAAAGTTCTCAGTTAATCAAAAATTATTTTTTCTTTGCAAATCTTTTCAAAAAAAAAAAGAAACTGCTAAAGACACTCCCAAAGGATGATGGCCCACCTCCCTCAAAAGCTACCAAGCCTAGCCCCAGAATAATACCCCCAAAGAATTTTATAGTTTCGACATGATCGCCCCTTATGGACACCGCCGACTACTGTACAATATTGATATAGTTGGTGTACTAAAAAATTTTACCTACTTGCTACAATGTTATTTGGGCAAATAGCATATACAAAGGAGATCTGACAGCTATATTGGAGTATAAAACAAAACATGGAATATAATAAGAGGTTTTTTACTTAAAGTAAGGTATCATATCAAAGTAGAAATAGATCACAAAATTTACTATCCTAGGCAACGTTACAGCTTGTCCCATTCCTCTGTCACCCACCCAGATCAGGATGAGGAAATTTTTAAAATCAAAAGCTTAAAGAAAATTATCATCTAGATAATAAGTCATAAGATCACTTACGAGATATATGTTTAATGTTCTAATAAATAAAAATAAAGAAGAAAAATAAACACATGAATATTGAATATATCGAGAATAAACTACGTGGCCACCCGTGTTTTAACGGAAACTAATCATATTAACATAAGGTTATTTTTAAAGTTAGTTGTTAAATTTATCTACATCAATCAATATTTCAGTACTGTAATGATAAGTTGGTAATATTTACAATGAAAAGCACCTCCTGAGTACACCAAGTCATCAAAGAGCATAGAAGGTAAATTAATTCAAATGTATAGCAGAACAATTTATACTACCGTATAATTGAAATGCATTGTTAAAATAAAATTTAAATTATTAAAATTTCCCTTTCTCTGCAGTCGTACATATAGCAAAATAATTTAAACTAAATTTTTCCCTTTCCCCTTACAATGGAAAATCTTAAATACTTCAAAGCAATATATTATTTTTTATTTATTAATTTCAGTTTCTCCTTACTTTCAATATCAATTTTTATTTTCATCTATCTTTTTTTTTAACTTATAGACACTGAATACTTAAACACTACTAGTATAATTAGTTCACAATGTCTTGAACTGTTTGAATAGTCTATAAGTGCAGAATATGAAAAGAACAAAGTAATTCTTTTAATTAGTACCTCTAAATGCAATAAATAAGTAAATAAAACTAAAGAGAAAAAAAAGGAAGAACAAAACAGAAAAAAGGAAAAAAATTAAAAGCACAATACCATAATTAATGATAAAGTTCAATATTACATTATATATCAATTAATAAAATTCAGTTTCATATTTTAGATTAATTAATATCAACCTTGCAAGTTTTTTGGGCTTAAATTTACTCACTTAAAAAAGACAATTGTGACTTTTAAAAAAAATTAAATGCAAATTCTGCGTATATACAACCTTTATAGATTAATTACATGATGTACAATTTAAACCATACCTCCAGGTAAATGTACAAACTTTAATATTGCTACAGATAAGGACATGTCACAAACACAACTAAAATTGATCCCTTTTAAATCACAACAGATTACCTTCACTCTTCGGAACATTTGCAGTTACTTGTACAAGTGTACAAAAACTCTTCAACTCCACCCAATTCTGGAGCAGGAGTGCAAGAAAACTTAGGAGGCATCATGAATGCAATTAGGAATGCCAAAACAACAATTGCTCCAGCAACTAACAAGAGAACATGTTTGGGGGTTAAAAAGTCCAAGAGAACATCCTTACTGTCCGGTATAAGTCTCGCACTACTGGTAGCAGTGCCATGCACATTGGAGATGGTGACACTATAGTCTCCGTAGTCACCGGATTCCACTTCTCGAATGATGAGGCGCAAAATGCCCGTAGGTTCCAGATCCATTTTGTGCCGTGGAGAAGGTTCCAGAGGCTTCCCTTCTTTAACCCTTAGAGAAAATTTTATTTAAAAAGTTTTAGAACTATGAATAAATAATTTCACACAACTATTTAGTTTTCAAAATATAAATTTAAAAGTTGGAGCACTTAACTTGCTTTTGCAATTCAAGTTTAACCTTTTGAGTCTGTTTTTGATTTATATTTAATGGCTTAAGAGCACTGCCGCAGATTAGGGAGTGAGGGTTTGGGGATAAAACCCACACTGAAATGGTGAAGATTATCTAACTGAACTATTAGTCTGATTGCAACTTAGCATTTAATAACCATGAAGTTAGCATACATACTGTATACATAGTGCAACGATCCAACATCAACAACTTGTTGCGTTGCCAAAACTGAGTTACAAAAAGTGTTGCACATAGTAATAATAATAATACCACACTAACATTGGACCAATCGTTTTTGTAAAATAATGAAATTAGTTCACTATCCAATGAAATTAGTTCATCCCCCCCACCAAAAAAAAAACCTGAGTCTAGCTAAGCCACTACTCAAGGGCTTAACCGGCTATACTGCACCAGTGTCAGTGGCGTACGCAGGGGGGGTTAGGGTTTAACCCCCCCCCCCCCTTGAGCTCAGACAAAATGGCAAAAATAAAATAATTATAGTGCTTTATTACATACTCGAATTTCTTTTAGTAGTTTCAGAAAATTATGACCCCCCCCCCCTTGAAAAAATTCTGTGTACGCCTTTGGACAGTGTATTTTACCAATTTTCAGCTCAGAGCTGCTTTCCTGGAGAAGTTCTGAGAGTGACTGATCACATGCACCCATAGAGAATATGAGAAATGAGGAAAACTCATATCCATCAGTTAAATAAATGTTAGACAAAGTGGTATGAATATCTCCACCACGTTCCTTAATGCGACCCCGGGATTGAAACCCAGAACCATTTTGTTCTAACCCAAATAAATTACCAGGGGCAGAAAGAAAGGCTTGTGATATAGCATAAGTACCAGAAGCATTTCTCAGAACGCATGATTAATAAACTTAGAGTTGGCTGTGGAAAAAGGGAGTTCTCTAGGATTTGGATGGCATAAATTCCGAAGAATGTGTCCAGCTCCATGGGCTAAGACCAAGCATGGATCAATCTTTCAGTTTATCTTCAGAAAACAAAAAAAACCCCGGGAGAAATGCTGTAGCAATACTAGCTCAAAATATCAACTCTTCAGAAGTCACACCATGAGCAAAATACTCACACCAAGAGGGAAAAAAGTATATCTGGTATTCTACTTCATAGGCAAAACTGCTGATCTGTATAGCTTCTCCTTGTAACCATCTCTTGCAGTCCCAATGTGTTCTGCTATCATTAAGTCCTTGCCTGACTGTCAAAGAGGGTGTTTGCTAGTTGGAGTAGTGAGCGTTTTACTCGCTGTGTGAGTTTTGGCGAAACTTTCCTTTTTTTGAATGTGAGTGGTTTTCTCATCAAGCAAAGGCTAGTGTGATTTACCAAAAGCTACTTTTTATAGCAAGTCATGTTTGTTCAAAGGCAGGAAATAATTTTCTACAAGTCAAGTAATGCATTATTGGAAGCTGAAATATGTTTAACACTTCATTCATCACACCTATGAATGAGAATGCTAATAGGTTGAATTTGTTTTCCAACTTAACTAATGCAAGCATATCAAATATATCAAGCACAGGACAGCATTACAGCAAACAACAGGTACACAACGTATACTGCAAGTAACTCTAGTGAAATACAATAATATTATATAGCTCAACCTGGTAATATATGCCTCAGTAGAAAAAAAATACAAATAATAAAATCAACAAATTTTATGACCTAAAGAATGTTACATTATAAAGACATTTTGTGACTTAACTAGTAGTACAAAATGGTGTATAATCAAATTATTGAAATTACTAACCAACTGACATCAGGGGTTGGAATACCAGTAATGCATGCAGTAAATTTAGCTGTCATTCCTTCCATCACCTCATTATCACCAATCTTCTTCAAAAACATGGGAGGTTCACCTTTTTCCACTTTATCACTAAATCAATTAAAAGCTTACAATAAGAACTGGCATCACAAAGGAAACATTAAAATTGTTTACACACATGCATACGTACAAGGTTAAAAATACATTTATTTTCAATAAATACTTAATAATCAGAATATATTTGTCGCGGAATGCCAACCAGATGGCGCTCTCCTATTAATTGAACTGTTAATGTTTTTATATTTGATTCATTCTGTTTGAAATTGTGTAATGAGATAGTTGAAGGGGGAATTCCCAGCCCTGATAATTCTGGCTATTACGTTTCGCATTTATTATTAAAGTTTTGTTGTTTTAAATGACTGCCTACTTTTATTAAATGGGACCCATTAGTTACTTTATGAACCACCGTTGCTACGATATTATAGTGAAATGTTAGTTGCATTTTTCTTCATGGTGCAAAAGCAAAATTGGATTAATATCATGCCCAAGAACTAAAAGGTAGGCATTTATCATAGTTTCATTATTCGTACTTCTATTTGTAAACGCATACATATATTTTGGGTGTATTTCTGTTATTGAAAATGTCTGAAACTGAAATAGCGCAAGCTAAAAGAACAACTATTAGAAAACTCACTACTAAATTAATTAATCAAATTGATGCGAAATTAAAATCAGATGAAGTTGATGAACAGGATATTAGAGACGATTATGAAAATTTAATTGAAAAATCTAACGAATTAAAAGCACTTGATTCGATAATCGAAAGTTCTCTCACCCTCGATCAAGTTGAAAAAGAGGTAACAGCAAATGAGGAATATAAAACAAAATGTTTAAAATATACAAAAAGGATATTGCGTTATCTAAATGATAAATGTAAAATAAATCCACTTTTAAATGAATCACATGATCGAAGTGCCGACACCTCGTTAAGTGCCAATTTAAAAACTCAATGCTCAATTAAATTACCTAAACTTGTAATAGAACAATTTTCAGGCGATCCCAAACAATGGAATAGTTTTTGGAATAGTTTCTCTTGCTCAATAGATCAGAATGAATCTATTTCTAAGGAAGAGAAATTCTCATACCTTAAATCCTATTTAACAGGACAAGCCGCAAATGTTGTTTCCGGTTTTGAAATATCAAGTGTTAATTATGACAATTGTGTTAAAATTCTTAAAGATAGATTTGGAAGAAGAGATCTTATTATAAATTCATTCATGAATAAAATATTAACGTTAGAAGAAGTTAAAAGTAGTTCAAATATAATAGCATTACGTAAAATCTATGATGAGCTTGAAATCTCAATTAGAAATTTAGAAGCGATAAATGTAACATCAACTTCTTTCGGACATTTGTTAATGCCTATTTTGCAAAAAATTTTGCCCCACGATTTGATTTTGGAATTTAATAGACAAAGAGATGAAAACGATATTGATATTTCTAAATTTCTCCTTTTCTTAAAAAAAGAAGTTGAATGTCGCGAAAGCACCTTTTTTGCGTGTGGAGGAAACGGAGTAAATAATGGAATAAATTCTAATTACAATTGTCCAAAAATAGCAAATAAAAAAAGTAATAGAAATACACCCACGGCGAGTGCATTTGCTGCAGCTACAAAACAGGTATGCATCTTCTGCAACAAACCTCATGATTCAATTAAATGTTATAAGAAACCATTTGAAAAAATTGCCATATTAAAAGAAAATAATCGTTGTTTTAAATGTCTCAAAAAATTTCATGTTAGCCGTAATTGTAAAGATAGAAGTGCATGCGGTAAATGCAATTTGAGAAATCATCATGAATCAATATGCTTAAAAAATAATGAAGTAAAAAATGATTTTGTAAATCATCCGGAACAAAAAATATCTGAAAATGTATCAATTGTTTCCCATTCAAGTAATGAGAATTCAGAATCAAATGTAAATTCTAACACTCTAATTTCTCAGAGTAACTTTTCTGTTTCGGAAAGTACTCGTACTTTGCTACAAACGTGTACGGTTTTGGCTTGTAATGAAAACAAAACGAAAATAACAAGGTTGATTCTCGATCAAGGATCGGAAAAATGCTTTATTTTAGATACCCTGGCTGATTCCTTAAAATTAAAACCGATTAGAAATGAAAAATTGTCAGTGTATGCTTTCGGAACAGAAAGACCAATAATAAAAAATTATCCTGTAGTAGTAATAGAATTAAAAGACAGAGACGAAAAAAATAAAATAAAAGTTGAATGCTTAGTAACGAACATGATCTCAGCTTGCCCCATAAAAGGCCCCAATCACTCCGCAATTGAGAAGATGAAAAGCTTAGGTATGTCGCCAGCTGAATTAAATGTAAACAAAAAAGAGATGAGTGTAGGAATATTAATTGGCGCCGATAAGTTTTGGGATATAGTTTTAACTTCACGGCGGAGAGTAAACAGACACCTTCAAGCAGCAAATTCGTTATTCGGGTGGCTCTTAATAGGTTCAGAAAAAAATAAAACAAATGAAAACGATTCAAAACATTTATCAGTAATAGTGGGAAACACGATGACATTAAATGATCTTCACGTGTTTTGGGAACTTGACTCTATGGGTATAATTGAGGAGAATAATGAGTGTAAACAAAGCGAAATTGATTTAATGAATCGTTTTGAAAAAGATTTGCGGTTTGTTAATGGGCGATACGAATGTAAATTATTATGGAAATCTGATACTGAGGAATTGGGAAATAATTTTAACGTTGCTAATAGATGGTTTGAATTCTTGAAACAAAGATTACAAAAAAAGCCAGAAATATTGAAAAAATATCGGGAAAAACCCAAGTGTTTTGAAATGCTTAATACATCTCTATATGTAGATGATCTTTATCATGGTGGAGAAACTGTTGAGGATGCATACCAACTGTCGGTAGATGCAGTTCATATCTTCCAAGATGCGGGTATGAAATTAAGGAAGTTGAAAACAAATTCTAAAGAATTAAATGACAAATGGATAAGGGCGAAAATTAAGGGGGATGATGATTTTGATATGGAAACAAAATTTTTGGGTATGATATGGGATCCAAAAAATGACGTGATCAAATTAAATTTCGAGCCTCTTAAAGAAGCAATTGGAAGTGGTGAAAGCGACACAAAAAGAACTGTATTACGATCTGTCGCCAAAGTTTTCGATCCTGTTGGCTACTTACAACCTTTCATAGTAAGAGTAAAAATAATACTGCAGGACTCATGGCTGTTAGGTTTAGACTGGGATACAACACTTCCTCCTGACTTAAAGAAAAGGTGGATGGAATGGTGCTCTGAAATTAAAAACTTGGAAAATCCAGAATTTCCGAGAAAATTCTTCCACAGCACCAATTATACGCAACTGACAGCACACATATTTTGCAATGCCACTCCCAGAGCGTTCGGAGCGGTTGCTTATTTCCGATATGAAGATGAAACTGGACAAATAAAAACTAACTTTATAATGTCGAAAGGTAGAGTCACCCCCCTAAAGTCGTTGTCTCTGCCAAGATGTGAGTTAATGGGAGCTCTTGTAGCTGCAAAAATTGCAAACTATCTTAAATCTATTCTTCCCAAGCTATGTGATAATATACATTTTTGGTGCGATTCCATGATTACGTTATGCTGGATAAAGAAATCTCCGAATGTCTGGAAGCCGTTTGTCGCCAACCGAGTATCAGAGATCCAAAAAATTTGCGATCCCTGCCAGTGGCATCATTGCAGTGGTAATGACAACCCTGCTGACCTTTTATCGAGAGGAGAACGTGCAGAGACACTTCTTAACAGCTCATTGTGGCAAAATGGGCCAAGTTGGCTTCTCGAACCTGAAACCTCGTGGCCAAACAAGCCAATTGATACAACTGACGATCAATTAGTAACCAATGAAAGGAGAAAACATCACGTGTTTCAAACTGCCACAGATAATGAACAAAACTGTGATCAATTATTTGATTTAAATAAATTTAGCGAATTGAGCAACGTCCATCGTATAACTGCATGGGTATACCGATTTGTGCATAACTCCAACCCTTCGTCGGTAAAACATCATGGACCATTAACTGCTTCTGAAATGTTAACTGCTGAAAAATATTGGGTCAAAAGTACTCAAATGGACTACTTTCGTAAAGAAATTTCTGACTTGTCTAGTCAAAAGGTAGTAGACAAAACTTCGAGCATTTGCTCACTGAATCCAGAACTCGATGAAGATGGTCTCTTGCGACTGAAAGGCAGAATACATTTTGCAGACTGTTCAGATTTAACTAAACACCCTTGGATACTGCCGTCCAAGTGTCGTTATACAGAACTGGTAATTCTCAATGCCCATTCAAAGGTCTTGCATTCGGGAGTGGACTTTACGCTAAATCAAGTACGTGAAAAATTTTGGGTTGTAAAAGGGAGACAAAGGATCAAATCTCTTCTAAGTAAATGCATAATTTGTAAGAGATACAGTGCTCGTCCTGGAGAACAAGAAGTAGCTCCACTTCCTCCAGATCGAATTTTGGAATCGCCACCGTTTGCTATAACGGGATGTGACTATGCAGGCCCCTTTTACTCCAAAGAAGACAACAATAAACATTACTTGCTTTTGTTCACTTGCGCCGTCACCCGCGCAGTTCATCTGGAACTTGTACATTCCCTAAATACAGAGTCGTTCTTACTCGCTTTTCGGCGATTCATTTCGCGCCGAGGTTTATGCTCAACAATATACTCTGACAATGGTAAATCACTGAAACGAGCAGACATTGAACTTCAAAAAATGTGGAAATGTATTTCTGATCCTTCTGTTAAAAACTTATTTTCTGCTTACAACATTCATTGGAAATTTATTGTTGAGCGCGGAGCATGGTGGGGAGGGTTCTGGGAGAGGATGATTAAAACAATAAAAATTACTCTCAGAAAAATTGTTGGTCGATCATCGCTTTCTCTCAGCGAACTCGAAACAGTGTTTGTTGAGATAGAAGCCATGATCAATTCTAGGCCCATAACGTATTTATATAGTGACCCCTCAGAGCCGTCTCCACTCACTCCAGCTCATTTTTTAGTAGGCAAACGCTTGCTATCCCTCCCTCCGACCAGAATTTCTAGGGTCGATTTATCTGGATCAAGAGAATCTGTGGTGAAAAAATTTAAACATCAACAGAATTTGTTGAATCAATTTTGGAAATGTTGGCGTAAAGGGTATTTGCTAAATCTCAGATCAGCTAATTTCAGTCAGAAGGTCTCTAATGTAAAAGAGTTTAAACCCAATGACATAGTTTTAATTCACGAAGATCTACATCCTAGAAACATGTGGTCATTGGGTAGAATAATTGAGGTTTTTCATGGAAGGGATGGCAAAGTACGTTCTTGTTCGATTAAAACTCGTACTTCAATTATAAGAAGGCCTATTCAACTCTTATATAATATGGAAATTAATGATTGAAAAAAAAAAATGTGTGAAACTTTCTTATTGATTTTTCTATTGTTGTATTTTGTTACTAATGTTTATTTTATATTTAGTAGATTCATTTCCAGAGTAGCTGTAGATGTCAAGTCTGGTAAACTGTTTATTATTTTTGTAAATTTAAATTAATTAAATTTGGTGGGGAGTGTCGCGGAATGCCAACCAGATGGCGCTCTCCTATTAATTGAACTGTTAATGTTTTTATATTTGATTCATTCTGTTTGAAATTGTGTAATGAGATAGTTGAAGGGGGAATTCCCAGCCCTGATAATTCTGGCTATTACGTTTCGCATTTATTATTAAAGTTTTGTTGTTTTAAATGACTGCCTACTTTTATTAAATGGGACCCATTAGTTACTTTATGAACCACCGTTGCTACGATATTATAGTGAAATGTTAGTTGCATTTTTCTTCAATATTTTAGTTAAACTAATTCAAATTTTGAGGAAAAACAATAATCAGTTCGTTTAAGGTTTACCTAAATATTATGTATTACTTGCATGTTATTAATGTATACAAATAATTGTTAATAGAATATTATGCCCATATGCAATTTACAGTGTAATAATTAAGGCAAAAATACTTACTTAGTTCCTAGAGTGTATCAAACTGAATAATCAGAAGTATCAAAATGAGAACTCGTAAAACAAAACAAACCACCTTTTTTCTGGGAACATTAATTAACCGTTTAAAAATAAAATTTTAAAAGTTCTGAAGGACAATAATATATTTTGATTTCCACCGAAAGATACCTATTTTACTCCGCACAAAAGTTCTTTATAATCATTCTGAAAGACAGATTTCCATTCAATCACTTAAGGGAATCATCTTTTAAGGTATTTATACTAAGAGTGAAAAGATTACTATTTTCTATGAATTTTCTGAAATCTAGTTGAAATTACTTCTAAACTTAAAATTATGTTTGCATCAATTAAATATTTTACTCCTTTGCATTCTATTACAACTTCTCATAGACAAAGGAGCAAAAGCATTAAGATGCTTATCCATAAAATAAAAAACAAATGTGTACTTTAGAATGTATGATATAAGCCCAAACTTTTTACTTTCAAATATATTTTTCTTAAGTTTTAAAAGGTAATCAAAGAGCATTATATAAAGGAATTTCCTTTCTAATGGAGGCAATTCACCCCTAGAGGGACTCATGAACGATCACTGTTGTCACATGATACCTGCTTTGTTTACTAAGATTTTCAATGGAGTTCTATGTGGTGTTCACTAGGCAAAATTAGTTATCTTAAAATTAATTAGACTATTTTCAGTTTTCTCCGATTATAACCCAGTATTTACATTTAATTTAATCATTATTCAAGAAATTTATTAATTACAGTGAAACCTCGATTTTACGTCCCCCGAATCTACGTTTTTCCCGCATTTTACGTTTTTTTAATCAGGCCCCGTTTTTCCGTATACTAATAATGTTAATTTAACCTGGATTGTAAGTTTGTTATATATGAAATTTCCCGCATTTTATGTTTTCCCTGGAAAGTGAAAAAAAAATGTTCTAAAATAAGCAATATTTTCCCATCTGTACTTTTCGACAGCCGATGAAGATCAACAAAAAGAACCGGAAGCACAGCCTGTCCCTTCTTTCACTATTGCAATGAAGAGCTTACAAATAGTGAAAGTATTTTCACTATTTTCTTTCTTATAAAGACCAGGAAAAAAACTTGCAACATATTTCAATCCTAGAAGATGCTGCATTTACTTTGAACTTTTTTCAATGACTAAAAAACAATCCACTATTACGGATGATTTTCAGCTTAAACGCCAGGAATCGCATCTAAATGTGTTAAAATTATCTTAAAATGGTATGTATAGTAATGCTCTTTTCATAAAATATAGATATTATCCCTTTTGAAAGAGTCATCTTTACTACCTTTAGTTTTTTTCTATTTGATTTTTTCATTCTATGTATTTCCGGTATTTTACGTTTTTCCCGTATTTTACGTGTTTTTTGCCCAGTCCCTTGAGAAACGTAAAATCGGGGTTTCACTGTGTTAATTTTATGCAATGTAGAAGAACTTTATTTAGGCCTAGTTTTTATTAGATTTGTTGAACTCGAAGTAAAGCGATGCTACGGCTTCCTTTGTTTACAATGCTTTAATCACTGCAACGTGACCAATGAAGCTGCTTGAATCTGGCTGGTAAATCATAAACTAAAATGCGGTCGATTAACTATACTAAATAGTGGTGCTGAGTAATTTTACAACCCTCAAGGTTCAGTTTTGGGGAGAAAATAAGCATGATTATCTGCAGAAAATAAAACTGGAAACTTGATCGATCTGCTTCTAGAATAGTACAAAAAAAATGGGATGGGTATATATATATACACAAATGAGATATTAGAATTGATTTTACATTTTAAAAGTTTATGATGCATCAAAATTTTCTGTTGCATCCTCTCAAGATTTTTTTAATGCAAAATTTAAAACAAGACAATTATACTCCAAATATTAGTTTAAAGAAATGTAATTATTTTCAGTTTTAAAATTAAAATAAGGGGCAACATTTTTTTTGGGCTTCATTTAAAAAGTGAAGAATTAAAAAATCTCTGGAAGTGCCAAGTTGTTAAATTTGTCCTTACACCTTAAGTAATTAAAATTAAGTAATCAAATCCATTTTATAGTGTGATCATTTGGTAAAAATTAAGAAACAAATTTTTAGAAATGCCTAACATTAAAAAACTTAGTAAAACTAAATGAAAAATTGAGCACAAAATTTGCAAAGATTGCACACACGTTTTGAGGTTACAAGGATCCCCTTTTTTTCAATGCAAAAGATTGCGCTTCTAAATGAGAAACATCCAACTTCAGTTGGATTTCCTCCTACTTAATTTAATGCTGATTTAATTTTTACTTTGTAGCACAAAGGTTTACTTTTTATTTCATTAATAGACTTGCTGAAAACAAAAGCAAAATTAAAAACTTAAAAAAAGTCAAAACTTAAACCTTCAGAAATATATTACTTTATCATCATCATAACTTTCTATTGTTATCAGGGTTCCCAATGTCCCAGGAGATTAAAAAATAGGGCCTTTATAGGGCTTTTTTTAGGCCAATTTGTAACTATATATAGGGCTACTTTGCATACTAATACATTAAAACAAAAAAGATTAGGTACATACTTAGATAAAATATATTAACTCCCCCTTACACACATATTTAATGATGACAGAAAAGATTACAAATTACATCCTTTGTCAGGTTGCTGGTAGCACTTTTAATTTTTCTACTTCACCCCCTACCCTGTTTGCACATAGCCTTAGGGCTGCCCTCCCCCGAGCACGGGTAGGTAGCACTTTTAACTAAATTATTTTGGTTAACTTTGCTCTATTATTATTAATTATAAGCATTAGCAACATCTTTTTATTTTAAATGTTTCCTTTAAATTTCACTTATTATGGAAAAAAATAAAAACAGAGCTTTTGTGAACATTTTTTTACTAAATATACAATTAATTGATAAACACAAAATTTCAAAATAATCCATGGATAGCATGCCCTTGAAAAGAAAACGAGTATAACTCAGAAGGTTTGGGGAAAATTTGAATTATTGGCTAAGATTACTTTAATTGGCAATTAAATTGGTCAATTTTCTACCCCCCATCAAGTTTAGCAAGTGCCGTGATTCACATTTAAGATTCAAACATAGTATAATATGGTGTGTTTTTATTTACATGATGGTTCAAGTAAACGCTAAAAAATGGGGCCTTTCATTACTTTTTAGGGCTTTTATCTACTGAATACGGCTTTAAGAGGGGCCCCTATAAACCAATCTCAAAAATACGGCCTTTTTATGGCCCATGAGAACTCTGTCTTTGTTCTAAGTAAACATTCTGCCTCACTAATTTTTCAAGATGTAGGAACTGAAAACAACGACACATTGCATATCATTTGAAACTTACCTGATGTCCACCGCTGATCTAGTGTGATCTTCGCCAACAGAATTGGCAGCCCTGCACTCATACACTCCAGTATCCGTGGCCTGACAGCTAAGAACGCTCAATGAGTGAGTATCACCGAACTTGCTGATATTGTACTTGGAATTACTGGGAGATATTGCTTTTCCTTCAAAATACCAATCTACTTCAGGCTCAGGGTATCCTGTTACTTTACAGGTCAGCTTTATAGGTTGGTTTACAAAGCTCTGAAAGAAAGTTAGAGTCAAACGTACAAGTGAAAAACAAAATTTTATGGAAAAAATTTAAATGGAATGCGTAGTAATTTTTAAAAAATAATAAAGACCTCAAAAAATGTATTAAATTTTACACAACAACGACTTGATTGGATTA
This sequence comes from Octonoba sinensis, assembly GCA_038502835.1. Taxonomy (NCBI): domain Eukaryota; kingdom Metazoa; phylum Arthropoda; class Arachnida; order Araneae; family Uloboridae; genus Octonoba; species Octonoba sinensis. The sequence continues at coordinate 19,295,443 of CM076601.1, read as the reverse complement.
CAAAATATTGCTTTCAATGATTAAATTTTCAGCTCAATTATCTGCTTGTGACAAAAAGTTTTTCAACGATTCCTAATGTATGCTCAGATTAATACTCTTGAAATCTGTATTAGAAAAGACAAAACAGTTAAGAACAATTTTCTCCTGCTTTACAACCAACTTTCTTACCTTTTTTATTAGCTATTGACGAGTTTTAGTGATGTCAATTAAAAATTTTGGAAACAATTTACTATTAGTTCATTATTTCCCCCTTTTTTTTTTGTTCACGACAGTCTCCTTTATAGTTGTAATGTTATATTGTTATAGATAGAAGATGACAATATTTCTTGGTTGAGTGAACATGGGGTAACATTGAGTAAATTAATAGGTGATAAATATAAAACTCTTTGTTAAAAAGAGTTTGTTGCCATTAAGCAGTACTATTAAAATCAAATATAATAAGAGTTTGGAATGAAAAATGAGAATAGTGAAGGGAAGCAAACATTTAAGTTTTATCCAAATGCCCCATAGCTTAGTACGAAATCGTCAGAAGTACAAGCGGCTACATTTATGAGTGCAATTGGCCCTGTGGCGACAATGGTTTACAATACGTTTGATTTGATCAAAATGAACTCCACGTTATAATCGTCAACTTTCATTAACAATACTTATATAATTATATAGATAGCATAATGTCTTCAAGGCTAAATTTAAATATTACGGTTTAATTTTGACTATTGCATGAACTCTAGTCAGAAGAATTTTTTCACATTGTCATTAGATTCAGATCAACTTTATAGATTTTAAGGAACCAGAAAGTTTGAAAGAAATTAAGAATTTGTTTCCATTGCATACAAATTGCTGCTTAAAATCGACCATTCACCGATTTTTAGAATAAGTCTAAATTGATTGCAATCATAAAGACTTACATTAAGGTCGATCAACCTTTGAATGAAGCGTGGTGCTGTCTTCTCTTGCACAGATACCGAACCTTCAGTGCTAGCTTCTCCCAGAGGGTTGGATACTTTACATTTGTAGTCACCTATATGCTCAGGAGAAGATCTTTTGATTTCCAAAATGGCCTGAGTTAGAAAAGGAGAAAATGCTAAATCAGAAAAGAATTTTTTTTTTAAATACCCTGAAACTAAAGTTATAAATACCAAAATTTGTAAACCTTTTCAAATAACAACATTGAAGTGCATTATAACTGTGAATTCATATGCATTAGTCAAGCAATAAAAACATTTTGTTGACCAAATACGAGATACATATTTAGATTAGAGATGCAATGAATATCACTTTTTGCAAAGCAGCGTATTAATCATATTAATGTGTCTAATAACTTTTGTTAATTCAAATATTTGTTAGAAATTGCAGCTAATCTGCTCATACCTACAGAAATTTAAAATAAATGTTCAAACATAGAGTATTAAAAGGAACTTTTGAAAAAATATCAATTCAGTTCCATTAATTTTTTGCAGCAATATAATTAGCAGCTAATTTCCAATTTATTACTCCATGCTGTTAATAATTGCAATCACATTTCAAAAACATTTTGTGTGAAATGTAAGCTAGAGAAATTAAGCACACAGTTGACAAATTCGAATAAATTTACTACATACTGATTTGAAAAATATTCCTTCAGTATAAAAGTATAAACACGTACTGTTAGTCAGAGTAGTTTATCGAAGTCTTGCTAAATTTTGTAAAATATTTTAAAATTTAATTTTAATCATGTTGAGCTAGAGTGAAAATGAGTGAATCAAGAAACATCGTAGATACTGATCTAAATTCATTTTCAGTTGCACTTTTAGAAAATTTCCTAAAATTTGATTGTGATGTAAATAGTTGGATCTTCAATATTTAACATTATGCATTTAGTGATTATAAGGCAATCAATTAAAAACCAATATAATAAGAGCTTAATTCAAAAAAAAAAAAAAAAAAGGGAAGTATAAGCAAGTCCCGTGGTCTTTAGAAAAAATTTTCATACTTAAACAGACTAAATTCCATAAAATACATAAAAATTCACAAAAAATTGAAAAGAAGCGAAGGAGTTGAGTTCCTATGCAAATTAAGCCCTGACTATAATGCAACTTAATTTAGGCATATACTAAATTTTAAATGCAGTATATCATCATCCATTAAGGCCAATTTGAATATAGCCTTGTGGGTTTCCTCTAACATAAAAAAAATATCAATCACTCTAATTTGGTGGGAAATATTTTTAGACTCAAAAAGCTCATTTTATTGTTGTTATCAAATTTTGGCTAGTCCAAAATATTGGATTATTAGACTGAAACTTATCAATGCTGAGAAATAACAGAGTGCACTTTTGTCTAACCTTCTCTCCATCAAAAGTCATTAGAGTGTTATCAGAAGGTTCCAATGGTTTGTTGTTGACTTCCCATGCAATGTCAGGCAGAGGATTTCCAGTGATGGCTGCTTCCAGCCTTATTGGTTCTCCTTCTTTGACCGATACATTTCCCAGAGGTCTCAGGATTGATGGAGGTTTTTTCGGCATGTCATCAGAAGCTTTAGCTATAAAACAGGCAAAATATTTTAACCAAGAATTGTGGTTTGATAAAAAATGTCGCTGTTAAAAAAAGAGCACAAAACTGATGTTGAAAATTAGCCCAGTAGCAGAATTTTCTGCATCAATCTGCAGCATGAGTTTCAGAAGTCAAAATTTATCTGTGACACCAAATGATGTGGAACCAAATTTACAATCATAAAAAATAGCAAATTATGCATTTTAAAATATTTGACATATAACAGTAATGCATGCAGACAATAAATAAATATTATAATGATTCAATTTATAAATTAAAATAATAAAATCTAAAATTGCCTGCAATTAATGCAAGCTAAAGAGAAAATGAAGTAAAGACAATACAACACAGGTTAATAGTTGAAAATTATTTATTATATAAGTTAGTGAAAACAGGGTAAATATTTATCTGAATCATTAATACTTAACTAAGGGTTGTAGTAGTAAAAAACTAGTATTAAAATTCTTTTTGTAAGATGGATAATTAATCTGCCAGCTTTAAGATAAATCTGGCAGCGCTCGCTGCTGTGTGCACAATTTCTGCTACCAGAATTTTTTTTCCAGTGATAAATTTCATATGTAATAAATCTATTTCACTTTTATTTATTATGTAAATATTTACATTTCATCTCGAAAGTATTTTTTCCTGTTATATTCAATGACTAAGCAGGATAAAAAATTCAAAAGAAAATTAAATAAAATCCAATTATTTAATGATAAAATAGCTGCCTAAGCCACAGAATTTCCATTATTAATCGGAACCGGATTGTAAAAGATTTATGAATTAAAAAAAAAAAATTGCAATGCTTTAGTCCGAGAAAGGGACTGAAATAAAAAAAAAAAAGCAATTTAACACATTCCAGAAACAATATCGGCGAAAATAAGCTAATTGAGCCAGACTCAGTACTCTATATCTTCTCTTCTTAATGACAAGCTACAACAAACATAACCAATTCCAATTAATCAAAATGGACCCTTCACGAAACTATAATCAATCAAAACCTTCCCAAAATTACAATCAATCCAGGCAGACCCTCCACAAAATTACAATGAATCAAATGGAACCCTTCACAAAATTACAAACAAACAAACCAAATCCTTCAAAAAATCACAATCAATCAAAACGAATCCTTCACAAAATTCCAAGAAACCAAATCGTACTTCCTAGAGAATTACTTATCAAATAAACGGCCAAAAACAATAAAAAATTTTATCACTTTGCTTAAATTTTGAATTTTCACAAAAATCTTTTTAAAATTCACAAAAAACGGACCCTGTTAAAAATGCTGGATCAATGCCTGATAGCCCAAGGCAACAAACCACATCTACCTGAAACATCCAGTTGGCCGTTGCTTTTATCCTCGCCCAAGGAGTTCTTGGCAGTTAGTGAATATTTTCCTTGATCTTCTGGTTTGCAGTTTTCAATAAGGAGAGCCACTGTGCCATCTGTATTACGAATTTCTTTAATGTGAGAGCCATCAGGTGTGATTTCTTGACCATCTTTTAACCTGAATGGAAAGGGAAAAATATACACATAAAATTCTTGTATACTGAAATATTTTTAGGCCATTCTGTATTACGTTACTTTCATATAAAACATTGTGTTTTGAGTTGCAATACTTCTCAGCTAAGAATGCTGGTTGTAGTTAGATTTGCATGCCTGAAATTGTTTGTTAAAATAGAACATATATACAGTCCAGCCTCTATATAACAAAAATGCAAAATTCAGCAAAAAAGTTTGTTGAATGGAGAAATTCTTGTATATAGAGAGTAATATTTTGTATTGCTTTAAACTATATAAAAGCACATTTTAAACTCATAAAAACATTCAATATCATGTAAAAAGAATTAAATTATACTTTTTAAAAATAAATTTATTCTAATTTGTTATAATTCTTCAACTAAAGAAAAAAACACAAAAGAATAGGACAAAAAGATAACAATCAAGAAATGAAATTAGTCGCCACTTCTGAAAATAAATTTTTAAATGTAGTGTATTTAATATTATTAAATTTATAGAGACATACTCCGACTTTATTTATTTTAATTTTCCAAGAAATCCATTAATTTTGTGCAAGTTCTTTTTTCCCCTCTTCTTCTTTATTTATTTATTTTGAAAAACTCCTTTCCTTTGTAATATAATTTACATGCTTGTAATGCTTTTTTTAACTTTTGCTTGTACCATTTGCATTGCAAGAACAACAAAACAAAAATCTTGATAAGAAATTCAAAGACAGTAAAGGTTTTAAAAAGGCAAATTCTGCAAAACTCCACAAATTAATTGATAATTCACCATATAAGAATGACACTGTAATTCAGTTTCTCGGGATATGTTTTCGGGAAAACCAGTAAAAACTGGTCCTATTCCAAGAAGTTTCTTCAAAGACGCATACAGAAAGGAAACACTTGAGCAAAAGCATTTGAGAAAAAGAAAGACACTTTTAGGTTACAAGAAAAAAGTTCAGAACACTCTGCATTACTAGGAGGCTATTTTAGAAGGGAAAACCTTAAATATTCCTACTGCTAAAGAAAAGATTAGCCAAAATGGAGAAATTCACAAATTGGAGATTTGTTAAATAGAGGTTTGACTGTGCATGTGTTTGTATTATATACATACAAATATATATACATATAACATTATACTTTATCTATTTTCCCAATAATAATAAATTGAAAAGAATTAAATAAATTGAATTGATTTAATAGATCTTCCTGCTGACTTAGAATTTAGCTTAAATAGTGGTTTGAAAAATGCTAAACTGCTACTTCTAGCGTGTTCAGTACACTTTTCTTCAGGCTGAGAATTAAGTATCTGTAAAGAATTATGTCATAATTAAATGCATAAAAATTAAGCGATCAAGAAGACATAAGTTTGATTTGAGCATAGTAAGCATAAAATATCTTTTAACTTTCACTATCATTTTACCAGCATTTATAATAGGCACTCAGCACAGGCTGCAATTTTGTACTTTAAACCGCATTCATGTTTGATGAAATGTAGTTGATTATTTATTGATTTTTTAAATATCATCTAAAAAAGCGATGCTTCACATGTTAATAAATGATGCTAAAGATCAGGTATTCTTACGCTGTCAGCCATTTTTTTAACCGAAAAATTCCTCATTGCATTCGAAAAAGACAAAAAAGATAGTCAAATCTCATTGCATTGTCATACTTTCATTCAGGGTTGGCATGAAATGTCATTACTTGTTACCTGGTTCTGCTTGCCAAAAAAGATGAGAAGTATGCAAGTACCTAAGTTCTTTCTTTAGAAAAACTGAAAGGAACTCGCCATTTAATTTCAGGTGGGGGTGAGCCAGATAGCTTAGCCTCCAGTTTGGCTGGATATCCTTCCACAACGCTTACAGGTCCTAATTGTTTCTGGAATGTAGGAGCTTCTGCAAAGACAAAGAAAGAGGGATAATGTAGCAAATGCAACTCAATAATAATAATAATAATAATGATATAAAAATACACAATACAGAATGCATACTCAAATAAATAAGAAATTTTTCATCATAAATAAGATAAAATAAATAAGAATGCAATACCCTGATTGATAAAATAGCACTATATACAAAACATTTTAGGAAAAACACAATGGGACTGTACTTTTCTATATACAGTAGAACTTCTTGGATCTAATTGGGATCGTGGGAGTTTCAACTATCAAATCTTTCGAATTACTGAACATATTATACTCTTCACATGCACCGTACATAGCAACAGCTAGAACATGACTAAAATAGATTATAAGTGTTACAGAAAAGAGAGAAATGATTTGCAGTGCAATATATTGTATAATTAATTAGTAGTGAACATAGAATATAAACGGTATTACAGTTGAGAAAAAATTATATCAATGAACATACAATACAGTACAGTACTGTGCACAATGTGCTAATCAGTCAAACTGTTTAAATTTTAAAAAGTCAACTATTTTCTTCTGAACCATTGATGAAGTGCATTTTTTGGCTGGTAAGTCTCGAGTTTGTTTCAAGATCTTCAGTGCAGCACTAGACTCTGCTGATGCAATAATATCAATGCATATGCATGGAGTGTTTGCTTAAAATGCTTTAAGAAAATACTCCTAAAGTATCCCTCCATAGTCATTGTAGATGCGACAGAGTTCCTTCAATAGCTCAAAGGAAGCAAAATAGTGCGGGAAATAAATGGATAAAAATAAAGTGAAACTCTCAACCAAAAAGTTTATTTTTAAAAAAATGAGGGAAACAACAAATCACAGTTTAAAAATTGATTTTCTAAGACCTGCAAACAAAACAGACATTTATGGGAAAAAGAGACCAGTTGCATGGTCTAGTAATATTTGCAATGTATAACACAAAACACCATTTTAAACACTTACGGTTGACAACAACAGGCGCAGTGCTTTTAACTTCTCCTTTCAAATTTTCAGCAACAATGGAGTAGGTACCAGCATCTTCAGGACGACAATTTTTGATCACCAAAGACACGGTTCCATCTGGCTTTTCAATGCTCTCCACACGATTAGATGGTTTCATCTCCTTACCATCTTTTATCCTGAAGAATAAAAAAATAAATACAAAAAGAGTTTCACGATACGATCTAGTCCAAGTTGCTATGAATCTCAACAAAACTAAAATTTGAAAACTGCTCCATCAATCAAACTAATGATTCTTTATTACCATCTTTATTTGCATATAAGCTAATTATTGCAACTGGTTCCTCTCTAAATATTAAATTAGTAACAGACCCAAACTGCTCAAAGTTATGACCTTTGATTCTGCATTTTACACTAAGAGAAAACTATCCTCTATAAACTTACACTATAATTATATTCATTCCAACTCGCTTACGATGCATTTAATTGATGTTGTAATTACTAAACTCTAAAACCATCAGATCTAATTCTGAACAGTACTAAAATCTAATTCTGAAACTCTCTTTTCTTACTTTGTACTCGATTTAATAAATGAATGTTTTTCAGAAGAACAGAGCATTATATTTTATATAATAACTCAGGACTGCATTAAAACATTAACTCATATAGACCTCCACAAATTAATATGGCATAAAAATTTTCATTTGACTAAGTAATATTTGCCCTAAAATTTTAATTGCATGTTGAAATAATAAAGCAAATTTAATCAATTTTAACTTTATTACATTTGTATAGTAATATAGCACTTAAAAATTTTGAAAAAAGAGTTCCCTCCCCACTTCCCCTCTGTGCTATGTGAAATGTGCAATAAAATGTGCAGGAACTTCATTTTATTTCAAAATCAGAAGGTAATATTTCAAGGCATTTTACTTAAATAAATGAAGTAGATTGTAAAATACAATGATATAAAACTCATTTTCAATTAATAAAAGACATTTTCTACTTTATTGCAGTGAAAGATTCCGTAAATTGGAACTTGTGATTAAAAAAACAAAAAAAAAAACAAATAAGGAATAATGTTATTAACAGAATTATTATTTTTAAAAAAGGTAATCGTTTCATATATTTATACAACAAAAATGAAACTAGAAAACAAACCATGTAATAGTAGGTTTGGGCTCTCCTGATATTTTGGCTTTCAGTTCTCCAGTTTCTCCATCTTTAAGAGTCAAGGGTTCCAGAGAAGATTCTATTGTGGGTTTCTTAACAGCTAAATACAAATAAATAAATAAAATCAATTGAGTAAAAAAAAATCTAACTTAAAAACTGAAAACTTGCACTGAAAAAAAAAAAATTCTAATTTAAGCTATTAACTACACACAGGAATATTTTGCAGTTTAACTTATGTAGCACCCCCCCCCCCCCCCCAATTCTCAGATAAATTTTTCGACTTAACCCTTGTGTGTTCCTCCCAGTTTGGTTACACTAAAAGACTATGGGGTGACTTTTGACCACAAGGGTTCTCTTAATAACTTTACCATAATATTGCAAGTTCACAGCATTATTTTACATAAAAAACAAAAAGAATAAAAATCGAAAAATGCCAATAAAAACAAATGGTTAGTTAACAAGATAGTATATTAAACTCGAATCTTATTTGGGTCATATAAAGATAGCTAGATTATAAATTTGAAGTAGGTGTATGCAGGGAAAGTAGGCTTGTATAGTTCTAGATGGAACTTCGTTTTAACCCTAGAATTTAATTTTATCCTCTTTCTCCCTTGAGCATTTTGTTTTTAGCCTTTTTTCTCCCAGCTTTCCTTTTCTTTTTTCCCCCCTGATGGTATTAGATGCTGTTAATGAGGCTGAAAATTTACTTTGCTCAACACAACTTAATGTTTCAGAACAATGCATAATTTTCTCCATAGCAATTCATAATAATAGAATGTGCCGGCCCTAAGCCGAATGGATCAATTGCTCGCAATACGGCCCTGTGTTTCAGGCTCTTTTGATTAAATTTTTCCAGGCAAAAAAAAAAAAAAAATTAAACATTAAGAAGAAAAAAAACACACACACACACATTATGTAAGTTTAACAAGGTTACAAGCCTTCTGCAAAAGGTATGTCAAAGTATGTGTCTTCATTTAAAAAAAAAAATCAATTTAAAAAGTACATTTTGATTTTTCATATTGTACTGAAAAATTATGAACTTAACAAAGGATATTGTAGGTCTTGATGACATTTTGCTAAGACCAGGATGGGAGGGGTGTACCAAAATTATAACAAATCGGGAGGGGGACCCCCACAAGTCTTAATGCTGGTTCTGATAATAGCCTACATTTATAAAGTCACAAAAGTAAGAATAATGAAGATAAAATTAGTTAGTAAAACTCAGTATTTATTCTCTTACTAAAAGCAGGTTACAATATTAACTAATGGTGCAAATAGCTTATGATCATTATTTATTATAGAAACTAAAACTTTGTAACTCAATTAATCTAATTCAAAGTGTCACTTTATGCTGCAAGGAAGAAAATCATGTTTTGAAAGGGAAGCAGAGATTTAGCACATTTAAAAGATGATGGTTTTTGAAGAGTGGTTATGCAATAAAATATATTATTTGAAAAAGAAAACAGAAAGGATTAATACAAGCAACATTTTTTTCCCCTTCACATGCTTAGTTTATTCCAAAATTATTTTTTCCTAAGAATGAAACATTTTATAAAATAGGAGTGAGAGAGAGAGAAATTAAAATTTAACTAGGGCAGAAGACTGATCCTTTTAAATTTTTCATGATTTACAGTGTCATCAAAAAGTATGGAAACAAATGAACTGGAACCATTTTGCACTTTTTAATGGTAGAATATTTATTGTTATTATTATTATTTTATTTATTTATTTATTTAATTTTTAAAGTAATTTTTGAACACTATTCAATATTTTATAACTTTTGTGTCTAAGGATTTAAACAAAATTATTTTCTTTTAGATGAGAGAGAAAGAGGCTTCATAAAAAGAAGAATCAAAATTAAAATAAGAGAGCATTTTACTTTCAAAAGAGCAAAAGATAAAATATTGTATAATGTGGTGTAAATAATAATATTTAGAGTTATTTCATTATTTTTTTAAGTAACATTGTTTGAACATTATGCAAAATTTTATCTTTTGTATTTCACAATCTAAACAAAATTCTTTTCTTTTAGATGAGAGAGAAAGAGATTTCAGCAAAAGAAGAATAAAGACTGAAATTAGAGAGAAAGCGACTTCAGCAAAAGAAGAAGCAAGATTGAAATGTGAGAGAAAGAGACTTCAGCAACAGAAGAATCGAGATCAAAAGGAGAGATCATTTTATTTTCAAAGGAACAAAAGTTATAAAATATTGCATAATTTTCAAAAGATATCACTTTAAAAATAATAATAATATTTCTGCCATTAAAAGGAGTGTGAAATGGCTTCAGTTCATCTGTTCACATACTTTTTGTTTACGCTGTACTTAGAATATTTACTAAATTCAAAATATCCTCACCTTGTACTTGGACTAAAGAAGCAGAACGAGCTTTTCCTTCCGCATTCGAGGCAATGACGGTATACTTGCCAGCATCATTTTGATTGACTTTATCAATCAAGAGAGCAATTGTACCATCAGGCTCCTCCATCAAACGAACATGATCACCTGCCACTATATCTTCCCCATCCTTCTGCCTGAGACATAAATAGATTTGTTAGTCACAGGGAGGTAAAAGGGAGGAGTCGATCTTTGTTATCTAAAAGTAGAAACATTTTCTTCATTTTCCCCCAGAGTGTACTTACTTTTTAATCAAGACAATCTCTGATATGTGGAACAGATCAATGTTAATGGCTGTCATTCTTTTAGAGTTTGATGTTTGAAGGACAATTGTTTTTTTTAACTGGAAGTTGGTGTTAATTATTTATGAACATAACAAACAAAATATGTATTGAATTCTTTCTGAATTAGTACAGTACTATTATAGAAAATAATCTGTTATCTGCACTTACTATGTTACTGAGTTTGTCAGATAAATTGTCAAACTCAGTAGGACCCATGCCCTTGTTTGACCATATTCAATAATTAGAAAAAGTTATTGGACGGAATTATGGTCATATTTTTTTTCATCCATAACTTTTGACTAAATGAACCGATTTCATTTATTTTTTTTAATCATATATGGTCGTCTAACTTAAATATGATATATCATTATTGTAATTTTGACTTTTATTTATTTATTTACTTCCCATGCCATGATTTTTTTTCTTTCTTTCTTAATTTTTACTATGACTAAGAATTTTATGGAACTCTAGATACTTGATTAATTCTGCAAGTAATAGAACATATATTATTCAGTACTTCTTAAAAAATACTTCTAAAAAATACTTCTTCATGCTCACTGCTTTGGTTTATCTGTAGTTAACAGTGTTGAATTCTTTCTAGATCATTAGCAGTTTGAAAATGCACACTTAATGTTTCTGAATGAGCCAAAGAAATAAATTAACTACTAAATAAAATATGGTGCAATTTAAAACATGATTTTTTAAGCTTTATATCTTGTTTATTATACATTTTTACACAATGTGTACATAATTTTTATATCTTTTCAAAAATTCCTTTGTGTTGAAATTTTTATTGCATTTGTAACACTTCATTATTAATATTTTATAGCGTGGACAAAATACAAAAAGTAGTTCAAATTTTCGTATAAAATCATTACCTTCATCAAATTTCAAAATTATGTTCTATTTCATAAATTAGTACTATATTAGGTTAAAATTTCTTTAAAATAAAAATTCGTACATATCTTATGTTTCGCAGTGGCTATGTCACTTAAAAGCAATACTTTAATTGATTTTTTTTAGCAAAGTTAATTATTTTAATTGATATATTTGATAGACAACCATTCAACTTATCTCAAGAAGGAAATCCGAATGGGGACATAACATCGTGAGTCAATTGTTTTCCTCCAAACGTCTTTATAATAATGATAATAAGCTTATAATAAAGCAAATTACTTGCATTACATATGCTTTGAAATTTCTTAATGGATTTATTTTCTGCAACTAACCACTAACTGTTATATTAGTCTGCTAATTCTACCTCAAACAGCAGCAAACATAATACAAAAAAGAACATCTATGCAGAATGGTCCTGAATTGAAAATGCAAAAAAACAGATAGAAATTATGGACCCTGATTGAAAAATGGAGATTCTGTTACACTTCCATCCAGCAGGGTTGAAATATCATTGCCACTGCTAATATAACAATCTCTAAAAATATTTGTCTCTTTCTATGCCCAGGCTAGTGCAAACAGCAACTTTAAAATATCAAGGAAAAATAAATAAATAAATAAACTCAGGTAAATAAATACCATTTAATAGAAGTTGGCTTTCCGGGGAAACTTTAGCTTTTAGATGCAAAGGTTGACCTTCAACAAGATCTTGCTTTTCAAGTTCTTGAAGAAATTCAGGTTTCTTTCCAGCTGGTATTGCTAGGAGAGAAAATCAAAATTAGTAATCAAATCATGTGGAACAAATTCATCTTTCTTTACTTCTAATTAGCTAGAGCTATAAAGTTGTTGGTACGAATCCTTGGAGGAATATTTTGGGAGCATTCTGATAAAAGAAAATATTTGAGAATATTATCTTAAAAATTAGTTACAATAATTACACCATATTATGCATTTTAGATGTAAATAAATAATTCAAAATTACTTAAGTAATAATGTATTTTAAAGAAAGCATAAATTAATAACTAAGAATAAGCATTAATTCATTAAAATAGGAAAATTTGTAACAGTAATAAAAAGGTTATTTTTAACATTTTTTTCTGGAAGTAAAATAGCTTCATTCAAACAACTTCAGACAGTAATTGCGAGCCTTTTTTTATTAATGTGCCAGTTAACATAAGGTTTACTATTTTCAGGCGTCCACTGTGCCACTTGTTATCTTTATTTTTAATGATCATTTTTAAAGATTATTCACTTTCACAAAATGGCCGATAGGCTTGGAATATTTTCCAGATCTTTTTTTCTTTTCCTTTTATTTTTCTAGTTAGGATGTTGTTCTTATTGAATGTGAGTGAATAAAAGTAATTCAATAAGCACCTGTAGGTGCGCATTGAAGTGCCTGCACTTCAGTGTACACTGACACATGTGCCATAGGTTTACCATCCCTGATTTAAACTAAAACATTTCCATACTTTATGAATTGGTATTTAAAATATTCTAACTTTTTTTACAAAAAGAAGGTTGACTCTCCAAAATTGTCCCCAACTAGCTTGGAGCTTGAAAGTACCTTTTAAGTCAAAATAGTGAACTAAAAATTTATAAGAGAAATGAAAATACATTTGTTTTAAATTTCTGAGGACAATGACTTAAATCAAAATGGAATAGATTATTGACAAAAAGAAGTTGGAAATTCACATTTGTAGCACATAAGTTGAAAAACTGACACTTGGTTGCAGAGAGGTGTTTCAGATGCATAAATAAAGTTAGGTCCCAAAGAAGGTAAGAGTATTTCCTACAGCTCATTATAAACCTGCATATAATTGTTAAACCTAATGTAAAAAAGAGGGGGAGGGGGCAATGAAAAGGAATTTCTTCATTAGGCACTTTTGAATCTAGATTTTAGGCACAGTTCAAGATTTTTGATGACATTTTTATTACAAAGCAGCTATTCAGTAATAACCTTTGAAAATTGCCAATGCACTAATTAATGAGAGTGGATCGTGCATCATTCTGAATAAGGAAACCAAATACATTGTTTGTAATTACGCTTTTGTATTCATGCCTTGTGCATTCATATTTTAGTTCTTTCTTAACTTGAACTTTTTACTCATACAAATTTAATACACAGTAGAATTTGGATAATTCAAACGTCTTTAATTCAAATATTTCTTTACTTCGAAGATTTTGCTTGGTCCTTTAAACTTTGCATTCAAATCAATGTTAAAATTTTTGGATAATTCTAAATTCAATTTCTTTAATTCGAAGATTTTTCACATCCGAAATCGACAAAAGTACGTTAAAATACTTTTTTGTTTGCTGAAAATTTGCCCAACTTGTTTGTTTGCAGCAAATGATAGATTAGCAAGATTTCTTTTTTGGTTTCTATTGTGAAAGATTCTATCCTTTCATCCACCTGTTGGGAATGTAACAACTGTCCTCCTGCATTGACCCCTAAGACTAAACATCCTTTAGGTATTCTTTTACTCTTCACTGGTTAACAGTAGAGTTCCTTCATGAAAGGAATTTTAGTTAACAGTGAATCACGTCAAAATCCCTCTCTCTTCACAATGTTTTGAAACTTGACTGATTATTGGTTGCTCGAATGGTCAGATCATGCGTAGAAAATATTTTTCGCCTTTGTTAAAATCAAAAGATTCAATTCAGCGAAGCAGTCCTAAATTTTAAATTTTTTTTTCGAAACTGTAGCAGGTAATTTTTAATATAATTTTAGTACTTAACCAAAGACTATTTCGTAAAATTAATACTCTATTTAATATCCCTATTTCTGTATGTATAGGCTATAGTTTTATCTTTTACGTTATGTACAAAATACAATTTATTTTGTTGACAAATACAATGTTTAATTATTTTATACACATGTCTTGACATTTTCCAGAAAAGATTATCGATGTTGTTTTGCATTAAATAAACATTATCGGCATTCATGGGCCTTAAATTAAGCTACTAAAATTTGACTTTTGTAATTCAAAGTTTTGGATCATTCGAAGTTTAGCTGTGGTCCCTTCAGCTTCAAATTATCCAATTACTACTGTAATAATCATGTTTCAATAGGATGCAGAGCCCTGTACTAGAATAAGCAAAGATACTCACTGGTAACAGGAGCCTCTGATTTGGCTTCTCCTGCATCACTGGAAGCTACAATGGAATATGTCCCAGCATCACCCGCAGTTACTTTGTCGAAAGACAGTGTGATGTTCCCATCATCATCTTCTTCAACAATGTAATGGCTATTAGGAGAGATAGGCTTTCCATCTTTAAACCTAGTGAAGAGAAGTACATTTATGTAATAAAAGCCATTTGCACATGAGAACTTGTTCTTCACAAACCAAGCTATGATTTAAAGTCATTTATAAAAAGGGTCTACAGAAAATAGAAGTCACAGTGAGTATGTACTATAATGATAGTATATATGGAATCAAAAACTTCTTATTCATCCTTCTGTTAAGTTGTATCTTTAATTCAAAGATTTTCATCTTTCTCTTGGTTAATTCGAAATCAGACATTGAGAAATTTTCTAAACTTCAAGTCCAACTGTTTGGAAAATTATTTGAAGAAAGATTTGGTTGCAAGTTACAGAAACTTTTTTGCACTTCAGGGAGCTGCAAACGGGGATTTGATTTTTGATATGTCCTGATGAAAAATATTTTCTGGTATGGCATTTTAAAAACAGATTGTAGTAAAATTTCCATAGAAATGTTTTCATGCAACTCCAAGTACAAATCATTCATTCAGGTATGTATACACATTAAAAAAAAAATATGCACGGTATTTTTGGTTGATTGGTCCGTTGTCTTGGTTTAAATGCCCCTCAAAAGCTATGCAGAGCCAAACTTTGCTCATCTTGTATGATATTTTTTGAAAGAAGGCTCTTGATGTTCACTGGGAATTGTTAAATTGACTAGTAAAAGCCTAGCTGGGTCCCATACAAGTTTATGGTTGTCGAATTTATATTTGTATCTCTTCAGGAAGGAGGGGAGAGAGCTGCCTTGCAAGAGTACCTGCCCTTCTAAGGGAGTTGCCCTACACATGCATGTAGGACCAGGAAACATCCTATCAGACAATTCAATGAGTAAGAGACAACATATTTAACACAGTAAACTTCTTCCTTTTCTATTTTATCAAAGCAACAATTGCAATGCCTTTTGATTTGTCAGAGCCAATAGTGTAGTGAGAGAGTATAAAGATTGACCTTCAGAGAGTTATAATTTTTTTTTAGCATGCAGCCGATCTTGCAACAGCCAAAAAAGTATAATTTAAGTGAGAACTTAAATAATGCACTTAAATGATGCTCTACATTCATTCCTTTGACTCAAGACTTACCATGGACCTTTAAAGCACCGGATCAATAATCACCTCCCCCCCCCCTACACACATACATGGAAAAAATTCCTCATCCCACTATTGTTCTAAAAGAAATGCTTTTCAGCGGGGACACAAGTTGGATTGCTGTCTTTGTGATGTTTAAATATTATATTTGCAGATAGAGAGAAATAAATAAAATGGACAAATAATATAAAGCAGGCATTGTTACACATTAAATATTTTAAAATAATTCAGTTTAACTGTCTTCAATGTGGGAGTTGGGGCAAAAGCTTCCTTATGGCTACTTATTGGAGTACACTTTTAACATTCCTCTTAACGTTTGAATTACAATGAGCAAACCGTACTGATTTCTAAAGCAGCACATATAAAAAAATGCAATACCCCTACTTGATCAAATTAAACGTTTATTTTTTTGAAGATGATTTATTGCTCTGTATTCTATTGCTATAATTGCTTATACATTCAGTTTAGTTTAGGACTTTATAAGTATCTTGTATGGTATGCAATATTTGATTCAGCCTAAGCTTATGTTGCATAATTCACATGCATTTGTTCACTATTTAATGATTTTTGTACAATTCTAAAGAAAGAAAAGCTTGTTAAACCAGTGTTTTGCACCAATTTCATGCCTAGAATAGCCGGTGGCTAAAAACTGACTGCATTTGAAAGCTTTCCTAAGCTGGTTGCTTTTTTTCACAATACTTGTGTGGAGGGAGGGGGGGGGGGATAAAAACACAGCATAAATGATTGTCAATCGTTTTGATTTTTCAAGATATCGTTCAAGATTGCAATTTTCAAAATAGTTGGAAAGTGTAAAGTGATATTGTCTCAGTAAAATACAATTTACAAGTAATCTTTTACTTCTATTGCAATGATACAAATGAGAAAAAGGCACAAAAATTAAAACCTACCATGTAATTTTAGGTTTTGGCTGTCCTGATACTTTTGCATGTAATTTTCCTGGTTTACCTTCTACTAATTGTGTTGGTTTCAGCACTTGATCTATTTCAGGCTTTTTTGTTGTGACTAGAAATAAAAAGAAAGAATGTTTTTTAAAGAATATATGTTTTTTTCCATAATAAAATATTAAATTTCGCTAGTTACTATAAACTTAGAATTAGAAAAAAACTTTCAAAAAATCAATTTAAAACAAAAAAAAAAAAAAAAATTGTAAGATCTCATTTAAGATATAACACTCATAAATTTATGCACCAAAATAGATTTGTGCACAATTTCACTGCTTTTAGTTGATACACTTATGATTTTCAGCATAAGCAATAAATTAAACTTTTCTTTACTGAAAATAAATCTTGATTAAACAGGAAAAAAAGTTCTCATTCAAGATATAGAGCATGAAACTTCCTTCACCTAAATACAAATTGCTACACAATTTCAATAATTTGGATATGCTTATGAATTTCAACATAAGCAATGAATTTAACTTTTCATTCCAAAAAATTCTTCTTTATTTAACTGTGTATGACTTAGCATCTAATGTATTGGATTCATTAACAGTCTCCTGAAAAGTGAAGATAGCTGAGAAA
Organism: Octonoba sinensis; assembly: GCA_038502835.1. Classification (NCBI taxonomy): domain Eukaryota; kingdom Metazoa; phylum Arthropoda; class Arachnida; order Araneae; family Uloboridae; genus Octonoba; species Octonoba sinensis. Next base: position 19,277,923 of record CM076601.1, on the reverse strand, counting down.
TTTGTTATTTATTTTGATTACTTTTTTATGCAAATCACATTCTACATTGTAGAGCATTAATTTGAACAAACCTTGAGGGAAACTCTCTCCTTCATTCCATTTTTAGCTTCATTTTTATTTTTTCTAATGTGAAAGCAGATAAATAACCTTGATTTGCAGTAATTAATTATACTTTGATGAAAACTAAGTAATATATATTTTTTAATCACTGGCAAAGAGTTGAAAGAACCAAAAGCGTTTTTCAAAAGAATAAAAAACACTAAAGCAATTTATATTCCTGATGATGTTTAATTTTCTTTTCCTTGTATTGATCAATCAGCACATTTTAGCAACATGATTTTTTTCCCATGTTGCTTTTGTAAGTCTACACAGAGAAAGCAACCTTATAATAGAAAATCAGTTTACAAGACTGCATAGTGGTGTTGGTGTTCTATTAAAGAATCCATTACATACTAATCTCCATCTGACTGAATTGCTTTCAAATATACTCTCTGTAAAACTGTGTAATCATCTCACAATAGCTGGGAGTTACTTTATGATTAAACATCTTACACACACATGTATGTATGTAACGTATGTATGTGCATGCGTGCGTGTGCAGGGTGTCTACAGACTTTCAAAAGTGAAAGTTGGCGACATTTCCGGGATTTTTTTTGGACTTTTCGGTGATATATTGGATACTGATTGTCCTGGACATTGGTATTTGGTGTACTTTGTATGGCGCAAACATGTCGGACATCCAGGTTTGATGCTTTAAGGGGACTTGGTACCCTTTACGTGGCGAAAATCGACAAAAATATCGATTTTCCAATTTTTTGCTTAAATTATAGTTTACTATCCCTAGTATATTCTGGTGTAGTTTTGTAAAGATCCGAGTATTATCAATATAGTTAAAAGCGATTTTATTGCATCACTGTCCCTTTAAATGACACGCCCACTTCGCTGTTTACATTACAATTGCAGCTGAATACCTATTTTTTTTAAATATATCACCGCCAGGAAGAGGCTCAGCGTTCTTCTTCGTATGGGACGCAAAATGCAAATGAAAGTTACACAATATGATTTGGGCAAAGTGTCCTAAAGAAACATTTGCATATAAAAAACGTGTAAAACGTTGTGTAACGGAAGCTGTGTGTGAATACAATAAAGGATCCTTACGCAACATAAAAGAAGTTCAAAAAGGTTTAGGTGTAAGCCTGAGAAAGTGCTTTGTGAATCTCGGTGTAGTGCTCAATTCTCGGAGAAAATGTTTCGACACAGACGACGAAGTGCAAAGTTCCAACTTGCACGAAAATTAGTAAGAAAAGCTATTTTCAAACTAGATATGTTACATAAAAAGAAGGAAGGTGTAACATATGGTGCAGGATGCTTTTAAAATTAAAATCGGGTCTAAATATTGCTTGTTGTGGAAAATAACCACATGTACACATATAAAGGAGTGTTTTTAGATAATAAATATGTTTTAAATAATAATTTTTTATGATATATGCATCATTGCAGTAAATTATAGTTATTCGTTTTCTTATTAAAATAATTTAATTATGCTTTATCTAGTAAAAAAGTAATTCATGTTTGTTTATTAAAAATTGACATTTTACTCGATTTCTGGATCAGTGCTGTGCAACTAAGGTTTTGAATAAAAGCTATTATTCAGAGTAAACAAAGCCAAATTTAATAAAAAATATGCAGAATATTAAATAAAAATGAATGATAAGTAATATAAAATGCTATTTGAAGTGAAAAAGCAGGTTTAGAATATTTATATTTGAAGTTGAAATGTTAAAAGTGATTTTTCTCAGGTTGTGTTTTTTCAATGAGTTAGCATGTTCGAAGTGATAAAACTTTTTTGTATGTGTTTCATTTGACTCAAATTTTTTCCTGGTTGTTCCTTATGATATGTTTGATAAAACTAAGTATCAGATTTACAATAAAGTGAAAAGTTTTTTTTTTACACATGAAAATGTAAAATAAATTGATTTTTTACTGTAATTTTACACATATCTGAACATTTTATTTTTTTTCTCCTAAACTAAGTAACTTATGGTAAATCCGATACTTAAAATTATAGAGAACACTGCTAAGAAAAGTTATAAGAAAAATTAGCTCAAAACGTTCAAAATTGTACAAAAAGATACATTTTAAAATTTGCTTGAATTTTTTTAAAAAATTTAAATTTTTCAAAATTTACCATAGGTATTGAACAATTTCTTCATACAATCATTTTCTTTTATTAAGTCCTTTATTATTATGCCAAAAATGTATCATAAAATGCTTAAATTAAAAAAAACGTTCAAAGGGTACCAAGTTCCCTTAACCCATTACTCGCTGGTGTTGCATTGACCCGACAGCTAGTATAAAAAAATCATCAAAAGTTCACTAATAAAGTTATTTTGTATCTATTGCAGTTTTAGATTTGGTACAATCAATAGAAGTGACACAAAAAAAAAAAAAAAAAAAAAAATGCTTCAAATATTTGTTTTTGCTTTTAAAAACAAGAGCTATTTTTCCTAATTTTTTTTTTTTGTCCAAATTTGAGATCTCATATTTTTTTAGAAAGATTGTTAAAAAACAAAAAGTAGGGCTTGGAAGTAAAATACATCTGTTCAATGTCACAACTTATCAGCATATTCGGCAAATCAACTGTTTGTATGGGGGAGGAGGGGGAAGCAAAGACAGGTGTTGCGCCCCGGCAATGTCAGCGGAAAAGGGGTAAAATGTTTCTACTACTCATTTCCGGGTAAAGACATTTCATTTCTATTCTGTGCAATTTGAAAGTGTGAATTTGATTCTCTTGTCCTTTTTGTAAAAAATGCTCAGAACAAAATATCTTACATTAGAAGAAGCATTATCACGGATTTTAGAAATATTGAACCTGTAAAAAATGTTTCTCGCTACTCCAAAATCCGGAAGAAAAAGATTTTAGTTCCCCAGCTCGTATCATTGAGCAATATAACCTGAAAATGTGTTGATGTGTGTGACATGTGGTTTCAAATTACAGAATTAGAGTTAAGAGGTAAAAAATGGTGGAGTGGCCAATATTTACAAATTATATCTATGTTGCATTGACGGCACTACTGGATTTTAGACGGGAGGTTGCACTTCATCTGTTACAGACCCCCCCCCCCCCCCTTGATAGTGATGTAAATCAGAAAAAATCAGCAATGGGACGGCCAAGTAAATTCAGCTTTCCAAAGGTAGTAACTGGGAAACATTCCATAGTAAAGTTAACCGACAGGAAAATACTACATTGCAAGCATTTCCACAGCCAAACAATTGCTGCAGTGTTTGTAATGTTGCTTCAGAACATGACTGCAGTGAATCATATCATGTATGAAAAAGATACTGATTATTTTCTCAAATGTATAATTTCTCAAGTGTGCTTATACCTTTATGTCTGATAAATTTTAGTATCCTATAAGGTGTAATGCATGTTTTAAAACTATAATAACGCTCATAAAATTTTCCAATTTTTAAAACACACTGAAATCGCAGCACAGTTTTTGATGAGAATTCTTTGTATCCATACTCCTTTTCTGCTGACGTTGCTTCAATGCAACACCCCATATTTCCAAAGATAATAACAGTTTTCTTCTCTTTGAAGTATATTACTATTGTATGTGATCTAAATAACAACTTTTGTTAATTGTATCAAAACAAATAGCGATTTCGAGTTTTGGCGGTTAATGGGTTACGCTTGTAAATTCTATACATATTTTTTAACATCCCACTGCTTCAAAATAAGTAGTAGTTTCTGATTCATACATATTTTCAAAACATTTTAATGAAGTGAATTTTAAAAATCAAATATGACGTGCCGGATAACCAGGTATTTCGTGCAGTGGCCAGATCGGATTCTGAATGTGAATATTTAAAAAAAGTTGGACTCCTGATATCAATATTTTCTGGGAGGGACCGGTCTCATTGGGTGGAAAATTTTGGTAACCTATTCATAATTTTCCTGACTTTTTCATTACTTTTGTGACCTATTTCCAAATTTCACTTTTTCGGTACTTTTGACCTGCAGGCACCCTGGTGTGTATATGAGTACATATTGTATGCAACAGAAAAATTGAAGCTACTGAGTATTTTTATAACATAAAATACATGCCAAAAATGCATAGGAAAAAATACCTTTAACAGATAGGGATCCACTAGTGGTCGCCACCCCCATTTCATTAGTAGCTTCACAAGTATATTTTCCAGCTATCTTTTGCGTCACTTTTTTAAGTTTCAGGCTATAAGATCCAGTGGATGCTTCTGATGACATGCTATAGTTTTTGTCTTCTGATAGCTTCTTATCTTCTAACAACCTAAGTGCAAAATATAAAATGAAAAACATCAAGATCAGAGATAATACGCAATAACCTAACACCAAAGGTGAGAATACTCTATCGGCAAAACAAACGAAATTTCAAAATGACTCCACAACCCCTTGCAAACCTTTCCTTCCTTCATTCATTAAAAATTACTTTCTTTACATTTTGTAAATATTGGGTGTCACATAATCATTGGCAGAACTTTTGGATGGAGTAGCGAGGGGAGGAGGGCTAGCTCGTTTAATTAATTTCAGTTTAATTAGAAAACCTGCATTTGCCAAGTTTCGAAATAATTTGACTTAGCCCTCTAATGCCCAACTCCGCCTCAAGGCGGACGAGCATAATGACCTATCCTACTTTGTAGTGGGGTTGCCCATGATGCTACTTCTCTTCCTCTTGAGTTTTAACCATCTAGGGACCATGACGTCATTGAAAAAGTCAGTAGGAGGCGTGGTTTAAGCCTACTACTGGGTGAGATAGGTTAATATGCGGCGGACGACAATAAAAAACATGGGCATGAGAGGGTTAAGTATAGAAAAGCTTGATTTTCGCACCAACTCTGAACTATTTTTAAAATAAGAAGAAGAAAAAACAATGATGCCCTGAAAAATTTTAAATTTGATAAAACATTCAAACACATATGCACATGAAATACATTCTGAATTAATAAAAATATGAAACATTAAACCAAGATTGAAAAGGCATTGAAAAATCGGAGAGCAACAAACAACTGTTACCAAAGCTCAGATAATGAAAAAATGCAAGAATTTTCATTTTTGAAAAAAAAAAAAAAAAAATTGAAAATGAACATAAATAAAGTACCAATCATGATCACAACAGGGAAGTGTAAAGAATTATTCTTCAGTGCACAATATTACAATTGGAGTATAATTCGGTGACAAATCCCAAATTATTAATCATAAAAATTTGGTGTGGCAAGTAAACATGTATTTAAGAGTTATAACAGAATTTCCTAATTGACAGGAGTCAGAGTTGTGCAAGAAAGATTAATAGTATTTCTTTCCCAGAGTTATAAAGTTTAACAAGTTTGTTCTGCAATCAGATAAATATTTTTAAAAAATGATTATCTATAAAGCCGGTCTATAAGGATGGTCTATAAGGTCTTTTAGTTCTTGTTTGTATTTTCTTTCTATTGTTAACATGTTGATTGCCGACACGCTGACTGCCAGCTGGGTTTGTAGTTTGTGGATCTCCAGACGATAGTTTAATTTCATTAAAACATATTGAACAAAAGATTTTATTAAGCAAAAAATACTAACTTTCTATAAATGTATTGAAAAATGAAAAAAAGTCAGCAACAACATGACAACTTGTAATTTAGTCTCTCAACAAATTCACCTACTACGAGTTATTTCATAGGCTGGCAGTCAACGTGTTAATGAATATTCTTCTATGAAATTCGTAACTTTTCTGGATCCATCCTGCTTCTATAGATAATGGAAATTGCTTTTTAAACCCTTTTAACTAATTCTTTAGATATACATGTAATTACACAATTTTCTTAAACGTGCAACAACAAACATCATCTGCTAGTATCCTCTTATTATTTCCAAATATCAAATGAATAAAGTCGGGGAGTCGCGTCATGAACAACAGTTCAGGATAAAATAACTGGAACATAATTAAAAACTTCATGCTGGAAAATGGTTTTCAATCATAAAAACACATATCATTACAAGTATCATCCATTACCATTTGATTGTAGGAGCAGGATATCCTTTCACCAAAATGTTCATAGTAACAGCCACTTCTCCCTCGGAGCATTCCATATCCGAGAGCTTTTTGACAAACTCAGGAGCCACTACAAGAATAAAGTTAAAGTTTGAAAAAGAAAAGAAAGGAACAAACTTTGAAGCAATAGTAAGTTAACAACAGGATGTATGCAATAAAAATTAAATTATTTTTACATTGGTTTCATGAACTATTCATAATTTAAACATCAATATTCCTTCTCAATTTTTTCTTAAGAAACAAACTCTCCCGAGCTAGGCAATCATTTCTTAGACATATTTAACCTTCCTGGGTTCCTCCCATTTTGGTTACATTGAGGACCCTAGTAGTCATTTTTGACCCCAAGTGTTCCTTCATATACTTTATAATAAAATTGCATGTTGCATGTATCTATTAAATTTACACTATTTAATGATGAAAAAATAAGGTAAAGACAATCAAAGTAAAATTTAGTTTATGTATTAAATATGTTACTTTTAAACAAAAATATAAATAACCGGAAAGTAATTTGCAATTGTTATAGACCTGAAACAAATGTTTTTTGCAAGTGCATTTGAAGCACCTAATAACATTTTTCATTACATTTTCAACCTTTGGACAAAAGTTGCAATGTCCTCTATTTTCCCTGATCCCAAAGGTCTCCTGAGTAAAAAAAAATTTTAAGAAAAATAAAATTAAACAATTTAATAGCCTTATTTTATATGAAAAACCAAAAGAATTAAAGTCATATGAAAAACCAAAAGAATTAAAGTCACAAAATGGCATTAAAAACAAATAGTTAGTTAACAAGGTAGTTAAAGAGAAATCTGGTTGCTGTCATGTATGAACCCAAGTGACCCACGAGGGTTACGGAAAGAATTTTACAACAGAACAAAAATGTAATATTGAATGCCATTTAGGATTTAATTAAGAAATTTTCTAACAAAGAAAGAGTGTGAAAACAAATTAAATGAAGTTTACTCTTAAGATTGAGGTCTCCTGAACTGGCCTTTAGTCCATGCTCATTTCTAAGTTCACAGGTGTAAGTGCCTACATCAGATGGGGTAGCATTATTTATTATTAGCGAATAAGCATTGGAGCTCTCCTCAACTACTTGAACATGTTTCCCATCAACCACTAGTTCTTTACCATCCTTTAGCCTAAATACCAAAAGATGGAAAAATTAAACATTTATGGCAGTTTCATCATTATATTTAATTACAAAAATATAAAAGAATTACTTTGGTGCTTTTATTGCGACTCTTTCATTTGTAATCACTTCTCTTAGGAGAGTAACACACATTTTGTAACGAAAGAAATTCTTAACAAAAACATTTATTTATGCTTAAAAATACTAAATTTTAGTGAAATATTTTTAGGACTTCATTTTACTTCAATGACACTAAAAGAAGTAAATAAATAGAAATTAAAGTTATTTCTATAAAACTCTATTCAAATACTTATTTTTTTGTAAAATCAAATTCAATTTTGAGCAATATGAAGATACATAAATGCATATTCGACATGCATTATGTAAACTCCAAAGTAGGTGGTTTGTATTAGTCTGCAACTGCAACAATTTTGTTGATATTAAGACACCTTGCAAGCAATATGGAACAAACATTACTAAAATCTTTTTAGACAAGAGCATTAGATTGATTTTGCTACAAACAACAGTATCATAGTTGATTAAAATGGTTGACTAATTGTAGAGTTGTCCCATCTAGTTTCAGAAATAAATTTATTTTAAAAAATGATGATTAGGATTTTTTCTTTTCTTCTTTTGCAATTATGATCTTAATTAATTTTTCTTCATAGTTATTACTGATTAAGTTAAAGACTTGTTTCACGGCTTTAAGCGATCTGACAGCACTAAGACCAGAGGATTTTTTTGTTTCAAAATAGTTTTATCAAACCATGGAATAAGAAATATTGCAAACCAGGATTTTTTTAGAATAACAAGCTCAGACGTTCAATAGAAAGAAACATTCAAGTAAAAAATTTGAATTACGAAGAAAGGAGGGGGGAATGAAAATAAGAAAAATGAATGAACAAAGTTATAAAAACAACAAAAGACCTCAAGAAATAAAAGTTTTTAATCATGTTGATGACAAAATTTGAAAAACAATACCATTTGAGTGTGGGCTTTGGATTTCCATTAATTTCTACATTGAACTTCAAAGTATCACCTTCGAGACCTTCAACACTTTTCATACCTTTGGCGAAAGTGGGAGATGCTAATGAAAAAAATTAAGACGTAGAGAATTAAAATTTTATTTTAAAGATAATTTTTTTTTTTTAATTCAAAAGAAAATGTTCACAAATATGATGGATTTAACAAAAATCTCGATACCCATATCCAGAGTTTTCTTATCTAGATCTTCCTACACATATTTAGCAATAAGCTGCTCATGCAATCGAAGTTCTTGTTCACACATATTTTGCTAGACTTGTTGTACAACAGCACCTACATTCACCTTTAAATTCGTTACTGCACTGCCTTATGGGGTTTAATATCTTTAGTATATAAGCCCAATTTATATTTTGCTCATTTTTTGTACAGTAGAAGCCCGATATAATGCAGTTGTTGGGGGACATGTTTCATACCCGCGTTATAGCTTAACCATGGTATATCAGAATGGTGTCCAAGCAGTGGCCGACCATGATGCAAAATGATGAAAACAAAACACCTACATGCTTTGTGAAATGTAATTAACCTTTATCAGTCATTGAACACAAACTTAATCTTACACTACTTTAAAGAATCTGCAAGTATTGTTTGGCGAACTGAGGCGTTTTGTTTCTCTTTGTCATATTGGCTCACCTTACTGTATAATTCCGAAAATCCCCCACCCGTTTTCCCCCTGAAAGTCTTGCCTTTTACCGCATGGGAGGAAAAACGAAATTTCAGCAAATCTTGAAATTTAGCATTATAGCATGGGGGGATAATCGGAAGCTCTATACTCGATTTTGTAGAAGGATTAGCACAGTTATTTTATTTTTTCTAAAAAAATGTATAGTAAATGAGAATACATTTAATACAGGTAATACTAATAATGAAATTCACTATGACATTCACTTTTTTGACATAATATAGCTCAACAAGAGCAGCATTTTGACAGAAGAAAAGTTGCTCTTAGAATTCACAGCTGAATGCTAACCTAAAATGGCTCACTCAAACTCACACACACGTGCATCAATGCAGGGAAACGGCGCTCCGATGCAACTGCTCGCTGATTGGTTGAGTCTTTGGAGCGCAGCCGCTTTCCTCCTACCTTGGCTCCATGGTTGTCATATTAGGCAAAAGTTTGCCGATCAGGCTACTTTTCTCTGCGGCTATTCATTAAAAGCTCACGTATTTTGCTATTTTTCCAGTTGTTTTTGACTGCTCACTGGAGGAAAAATTTGGCAACCCTGATTGACTTCTACATAGTTTCTAAAGAGAGACGGCAACTGAAATCGGATTTCTTTGTTATTATGGGATGGGGAGAAAACAGAATTTAGGTTCTCACTGAAAATGTACTTTTTTGCCCCATGGGGGGATAATCGGAGATGGGAGCTTTTTCGGAATTATACGGTAGTATGTTGGAGTAGATGAGCACTAATTGAATCGCCTTGCTTCTCCATCCACAAAATTACCTTTGTTAACTTCGAAATGACTTTACTAGCATCTGGAATATCCTCTTTTACTACCACATCATCTTTCTCAATTCAACATTTATGCGTTACGACATCAATGATATACCGATCTCTTATGACCACTGAAATTGGTTCGTTGTTGTCAATTTCAATCCAGTCATTCTGTCCAGTTCCACTGAAATTTTCAACGCAAGATTTATCATATTTTTCGAGGAACATACTCTTCCTCGCGTTAAATCCGAATTCGCAGTATATCGGACCTCGTTATTTCGGGCTTCTACTGTATTGTGGATTTAATATCTAAACTTTTTGAATTTTATAAGCTATATTATATGTTTTGAGCTGCATGTAGCATTTTGTAAAAAAAAAATATTCCCTTTTCAATTCTCTTTTTTATTTCCAATATCCAAATTTTCTTATATCGATGCTACATTCAATTCCAATAAAGCTTGATGAAAAATTTTCATGGCATGTGAAATAGCATCAATATTAAAAGGACAATATGTTTAATTTCAAAGAATGATAGAATCCAAAATTAAAAACTGTTTCAATTAATCAGTAAGTACCATAAGGAGACAAAAATCCCACATAAAAATATGTTTCGTTTCTTTCTATTTCTTGCTTAACACCACAATTTTTACTTCAATGAAATAACCAGTTAATAAAAAATAGAACCTTGTCTTTATCATGTGATCTAATGTTCAATAATGACGGTATTCAGCAAGCACTTCAATTTTGTATCCAATCTTTGGATTATTTTACAACTGTAGCATATTTATGTCATATTGTGGCGAAGATATTGATAATTTTCCACATTTGTACATTTATTTGTGAAGAATATTTCTCAAACATTTTATGCGAAACAAAACCATTAAAAAGAAAAAAGAAAGAAATCCCTTGGGCATCCCTGAATAGGAAAGGAGAGCAGCCCTACAACAAATCAATATGAACAAACACCCTCTAAAAATCTACAACTCATCAATAATATTTATGATTATTCATTTCATTATAATTCACAATTGTTCCCATAACATTAAAAATTTGTTTCTAAGGTATCATAGCATATACATATTTTTAAAAGCAAAACTTATCTTCTAATTAAAGGATGCGAGTCATATCCAATGTAAATATTAAAATCCAAACTTTCTAACTATTACATAAAACAAGGCTTACATATCAAGTGTTTTCATTGAATTTATTTGGACTTCAAAAAAAAAATCTGTAAGAATAGTAATTTTTTTAAAGTAATTTTCTCAATTGTTTAAGGCATAATTTTTATGTTTTCATATATATATATATCTTTCTTCCAAATAACTAAATATCTAGATTTTCAAGTTGTCTGGCAATTTCTCATACAGCTGAAAAATAAATATTATTCATAGCACAACATTGAAAAACAAAAAAACAAGATTGTCACAACAGCAGGAAGAAAGTTACCTTTTACAACAACATTACTAAACTCAGCTTGACTTCCAAGGTTATTTGTAAGAACACATGAATAGCTGCCAGAATCCGCTGGCTTTGACTTTAATACTTGTAGCGTTTGCTTTCCCTTATCACTACTGATCTTTATTCTTTCTCCTGCAGTTACTTGCTGACCATCTTTGTACCTATTTGAGTGAAAAGCTCTTCGTTAATGAAGAAAATTCTGTAAATTACATAAATGTGTAGAATTCAAAGCATTAAGAAGTGTGCACAATAATAGGTTGTATTCAATACTTGAAATTAATTATTTTCAAAATGAACGATTTGATGACAATATACGAAAACTTTCCTTTCAGTAAAATCAAACATTAAATTACCATCAATGCTTAGCGAAAATTCAAACATTTTTTTTCAGCCTACTTTCCCTTAATAGTTTTTTTAAAAAGAGAGAAAAAGAATGAAAGAAGACTTAATGTATCTTAAAAATAAGTGAAGTAATTAAATAAATATTGAAAATTCAAAAATTTAAAGTAGGGTTTTGAGCTGAAGAAAATGAGTCTGTCAGTTCTCCTACCTCCCCAATCCCTTTTGCAGAAATTGTCTGATTCGAAAAAAATTTTTGCATTCGAAAGATCTCAGCGAGAACATCTCTAGATTTGAACAATTTTTCATTCCAGTTTGAACAGTTCAAATACTTTTAACATTAGCGCCTACGGGCAAAAATGAAGCAAATTATGTAAACTCTAGGCATAATATCCAAGTTTCTTCAAACAAGCTTACTGGAAGAAGCTCTCCACTGGAAACTTTTTTTGATTTGAACAATTTTATTTAAATTTGAACAGTTCAAAAAAAATTAACAATAGAGCCTATGAGCTAATTTCAATCCTATATAAATCCTGTTCTAATAGACGGATTTGCTTGGAACAAGCTTTATAGAAAAGATGTTATGACATAGAATATGTACAGATACAAAGTTCATGCAGAACTAAACGAGCTTATTTTCGCACAAATCTTTTTTATGTGGATTTTTCAGGATATTTCTGAATGAATAAATAAATGAGTTGGTGAATGAATGAGTAAATGAATGTGTCTAAAACCGTTCAAAAAGATATATTTTAAGCAATTAAAAGCTAAAGCTAAATGAGAAAGAGAGAGAAAGATAACTAGCTTATCAATTTGACTGTGTACACGGGAGAGTAGGCTCGTATAGTTTTAGATGGAACTTCGTGTTTATACATATATATCTATATATATTAACAATTTTGTGTTTAAAACAACTTACATACTAGGTGACAGGGAAAAAATTACTATGCATATTTGAAAAAATTACACAGCTTGTATTTATTTACCCTCCTCTTTTACCCCATGTTGCTTTCTTTGTGTATTAAGTACAACTTATCATTAGTTAGAAGAACATTAAATTCAAGTACACAATTATAAATTATTGCAAAAAAAAATAAATTGAATAAAAACAGTTATTCACTCATAGGGAATATTTAATATAACTGGTGCCCTTGATTAAATTTATTACCATTTCACTTCTGGAGTTGGATTTCCATCAATTTGTACTTCAAACTTAATAATCTCCTCGGCCATAACTGACATGTCTTTTAAGCCTTTCACAAAAGATGGGGCAGCTGAAAAGGATAAGAGAAAAATGAAACAACATGATTATTGGGAATAACAACAATACATTTTGTTTTTGACCAAGTGAAGTACATACGATTCACAGACACCAGATCATGCAGTTGTCATTTACTCAAAAAAAAAAACGATACGTCCAATATCTCAAGCCTATCTGACAGCATTATTTTTCTACAAAGTTGTTTAGATGCAAGTCAAATTGCAACGTTGTGCAAGTGGCAGAAATGCACTCTCAAAAGGTCATGAATTAAAATATACTCTTAATTCCATTTTTAAAATACTTAAAGCAGAGAATTCTGTAAGGGGGAAATGCATTTTTCATATTTTTTTTAATAAAAGATTTTTTTAAACCCAAATTTCATTGTTATTATTATTAGCTTTAATTTTAAGACTTTTCAAGCTGACAATAACAGAATCGAGTAGTTATACTGACGGAAAATGTGTACATAAATTGCAAAGTTTTAATAAAATTGAAATATATATTTATGCATAAATAAATAAGTAAAAAAAGAAATTTAAAATCAAAAGGGAAAAAACCACTGTAATGCACAAAATATTGCATATATATTTTTTTAATCTGCAGGGAAGATAGTTGAGTATTATGCACATTGGAATCCAGTAGCGTAGCTAGACCCAGATTCTTCGGGAGAAGTGAGCTAATTTCACGGTTTTACAAGAAAATTGGTTAAATTTCAGACAATCTTCACCATTTCAGGGGGGGGGGGGGGGTTTATCCCCAAAACTACCCTCTTATCTACACCAGTGATGTAATCTTTAAACAAATTAATAGTTCTGTAGCAGATGCAATGGCTATTACAAGTCAGAAAAATATGTTCTCTTTAAACAAAGAGCAAAAATAAAAATTAAAAAATTAAAAGTACAACAGTAAATTAGATGCCTTTTGTTACAATGAATGCATTAATCATAAGACAACAAAAAACCCACACAACATTAATACAAAATCTGTAAAAATAAAAAAATTGATGAACCATAAGCAGCAACCACTTTGAAAATATCAAGCAGGGAAGATCAAAATGTATTTTACTGCTGAACAAGCCTCGACCTTGAAAAAAGCACATATTAGATTATTATTACAATTTATTAATAAGCAAGCATTTGTAAAGACATGCGAATTACATTTCACACTTAGATTACAGGAGGATTCAGCCTCGCCCATCTCATTCATGGCCTTCACGGAATATTTCCCGCTGTCATCCTTCTTGACATTTTTTATGACAAGAGTAAAACTCTCTTCATCTGCGAACAGAAACCTGTAGCGACCCCCTGAAGATACTTCTTTGTCTTTGTGAAACCTGTGGAAGAAAGGTTCAGTTATCGTAATATTTTAGAAAATTGATCATGATCATTCAATAAATAACAAAATATTGCAATATTTCCGGAATTGTACATGGCATTTAAATATTTTGACTTGAGTTCTAATGATATATGATGATAGAAAGAAGAAAATGGCTATCTTTTTTTATACGGTTTTATTTAACTTGGATTGTCATGGAAGTTTGTTGCGCGGATTCGAACACCCTTACTGTATAAATTATCTTCAAGCACTGCATACACGCTTATCTTCGATGACAATACAATATTACATCCATTTTATAATTTATTATAATGGTAATTAGGAAAAAAATTAATAATTTTGGCTCTGAGGAAATTATCAAAATTATTACATGTTGAATGGCAACAATAGCTTTGTTTGGAATGTTTGAACAATGCAACATTTTGAATTTTAGAATACTCAAATCATGGCAAAATAAAACTGTGTAACTTAAACATTTTTAACCTATTTATTTACACCTAATTTTTATTTTAACATTTAAAAAAAAAAAAAAAATACATCTACATTTTCTTCACAAAAAACTTCAATTATTAAAGAGACATAAAACAAAGTAACCGTATAAAAAACATTCATCACTTTAAAACAAACATTTTATAAATGTTTATATCTAAAAAAGTTGTTTAAATATTAACATAAGAAACAAAAAAAAAGTAGGTGAACATGGTACAAATGGGAGATTTTTACTGGCCAAAGAAAGAAATGGTGTTATTTCTTCAAAATAGTAGCACCTGATTATAACGAAACCAAAGGGGCCCAATTAAAATTTCTTTATAATCATAAATTCATCATAAAAAAAAGAGAATTAATAGTACGCCGTAAAACAACTTTTCGGGTTAATATCCATTTAATATTTAGGCATTAAAAAATATTACATATGACAAAAAAGAAAATACCATGTCACTTTGGGCTTAGGATAACCAGTAATCTTAAGCTCCAGCATAGCAGAACCTCCTTCCGTGGCCTCCACATCGGACAATTCGACTTTAATGCCAGGAGCTTCCACTTGCCTGACCACACCTAATATTCAAAATATCCAATTATTATTAACATCCATATTACACACTTCTTACAGATAACTGATAAAGATTTAATTAGCATAAACATATAAGTAAAAAGCATAAATTCACTATTCCTACTGGAATGCGCTTGCTACCCCCCCCCCCCCCCCCAACATACGGAATTAGTGCATATACAGTACAGTATGCCTATCAATTTCAGTCCCAGTTTTCTTTTTTGTGTATTGAAATACAGCTTCATTTCAAGATCGGGCGCAATAACATATTTTTAATTTCTTGTTTGTATTTTGCTATTGGCAGGTCGAATTGAATAATATAGAGAGGATAGCTTCCAGGGGTCAAACCATATTTTTCTTTAGGGTCCCACTTTTGTGGAAAAAAAAATTGTTTGAAAAATAAAAATAATTTTAAGAAAAAAAAATGGTGTGACCATCGAAAAAAAATGCAATAAAATCTATGCTTTTCTATGCAATAAAATTTGTAAATATTTTTTAAATTTGAATTTTGTGCACAGGCCATTTTTTCAAATTTGAGTTTAGAAACGCAGCCTTTATTATATGCTTTTTTATGTACTTTAATTATGTGAAGGGGCAGCCAAGCGGCCCCAGTTTTCACTTAGATCAACCTTTGGCTTTTGAACTTAGATTTTGGCTATTTGGTTGGTGAGCCAAGGTTGTGAAATTTTTTTGCAGATTGGGGAGGGAACCGTTGATGCCAAGCTCACTAAGTCATTCAAAGTAAAAAATGCCAAAGTCATGCCAACCTCCCCCAATGAAAAGAAGATTAACCATGGAAAGAAAAGTCCCAAGACAAATGCTTATAAACAAGAAAAGAAGACTGCGTTCGATTCAACACAAACTAATACATAATATTATACAATAATTTGCATGTGCAGGAAATTTAATAAATAATTTTTGAATAAAAATAGTGACTAAAACTAATATCATAATGGAATTAAAACTTTTAATAAGGCAAATTTTAAGAACAGACTTCTTTTAACGATCAAGAACAGGGTTCACGCTAGGCCGCGCGATTCCCGCAATATTTTTTGAAATCCCACTCAAAAAAAATTTTTTTTAGGCTTAAACTTTAAAAATCCCACTTAAAATTTTGGTCAAGGAGGAAAATCCCACCTTGTATTTTTCCCCAGTGTGAACCCTGAAGAAATATTTATGTTCTGATGGGGAGGGGGGGGGGGGAGAGATACACATATCGTAAATTAAATAAGCATAAATAAATAATTTTACCTTGCACTGTAAGCTCAGCGCTGCAAGCAATTTTGCTCCCTGAGCTAGTGCTAGCAACGCAAGTGTATAAGCCTGCATCTTCTGGAGTAACATGCTGGAACATCAACGCAAGGCTGTCTTCCTCTTCGTTAAAAATGACTTGAAATCTCTCATTGGCTTCAAAGTATTGTCCATCTTTAAACCTGAAACATATTTATTTCTAAATATTTATATTCATTTGGTAAATAACAAATAAGCGCTACTTCCGCACTACGGGGGTAGCGAAATAAGAGGAATCCTACAAGAAAATATTCAGCTTTAGCAAATCAAAAATCAAAACAAGCGCTTTGTCTAAGAAACGGTTGCAGTTAAAATTATAAAACGAAACTGCGTAGCAATGAGGGCGAGCTTCACAAGTGCTACAGCTTTCATTTTTTTTCCAGTTTCCGTGATCCGCTCAATAAAAAAAAAAAATTATATGTAAATTATATATATAAGCGGCTTAAGTCTGTATGTCTGTTCGCTATAGAATCCCAGGCCGTTTTACCGAGTGGGACTACATTCGGCACGGTTAATGTTTACGACCCGAGAAACTCATCGCTACAAAAATGAAAGTTGCGACTCAATTAGTTTTCATTGAATTCATTTTTTAAATTTTTCAATGATTTTTTCTACGTTTAGATTTTCCGTCGTTTCCAACCATATAATTACAGTTGCCGTGTGAACAAACAAATCAATGCAGTTACCATTGTTGTAACAAATATACTAATAATATTCAAAACGTTTCTCCAGCATATTGAGTGAGACTTCGCTGTATTTGCAATCCCTGTTAAAAATTAATGTATACGCGAATTTCATTTAAACATTTCTTTATTTTCAATGTATTTATTTATCGTCTGCGCTTTTTATATTTTTCTTATTAGAGTGGCAGCGTTCTTTTTTCCCAGTTTCGTTAAAACTTTTGTTTTGAAAAGCATATTAAAATTTTCAAAAAGGTCTTTCGATGATAAATATATATTTTTCACAAACAATTTGATTATATATTAAATAAGTATATAGTAGTGTGGGGCAGTAAGCAAAGGGGCGTCCTCGCCGCCTGACCTGGGTAATTCATCAGTTTGAATAGCAGACACCGTTGCACAAATCATTTTAATAACAATTTATAATATCTAAAACAGCGGTCATTTCGTATGACCGCCGGGCTTACTAGTATAGATTATATGTAAATAAATTATTGTTTTGAGTTCATGTATGTGACCTGAAGAACAACGAAATACGCACTTTTATTTCTTGTTTGCTTTTTTTTTTTTTTTTTTTCTTGATGACTCAACCACTTTAACAAGATATGCGCCAAACGAAGTTTGCTTCCGGCATTTTTTTTTCGATGCAATGCCTTTGAAGGCTGCCTGTCTCGCATTGAATAGATGAAAACCCGGAAAACTCTAATCGGGAAAGTCAACAATGGTTACAGAATCTAATACAACTTCAAAATGTTATCACAGCCCCCTCGTTTCTGGAAGCGACGCTCACAATGCCGAAACTATATAACGAACCTTATAGAAGGAAGAAAAGCCTTCAGAGAAGGCTTTTCTTATGTAGCGTATTTAAGCGTAATTTTGAAAAAAAAAAAAAACGAAAGCACTTCAAGAATATTTTTACTTTTAAGGTTTAACCGCAATTTATCCAATATCAATCACAAAATTTCAAGCATTTTCAATCATAACTAAAAAAAAAAAAATGACGCTTCCGGTTTTGCGGACACGATACAAAACATTTAAATTTAGAGACAAAAAGAGTGTTCAGATTGAAAGACTTTTGCTTGTATTAAATCCTTATACTATATAGATCTAAAATATATACTAAAAATGACATTTAAGTCAAAATTATTTTTAAAAACTTTTTACTATGCAATTTTTCGTTCGGCCGATGTGATTAAAAAATGAGGAATATTATTTTCTTCTTTTTGAAAACTTTTAGACAGATAGTACATAGAGCTCCAAAGAGTAATTAGAATAAATTTGATGATCATAGAGGTTGAACGTTAGAGATTCTGCGCCAATTAAAGTTAATGTCCGGTATACCGGACACTACGTCAAAAAGAGTTAATGCAGAATAACCGCTCCGGTTGTAAAACTCGGAGAAATATGACTTATAGAATTAATTCCTCTTTGTTGCAGAGTTATTGTCTAGAACAGGGGTCTCCAAACTACGGCCCGAGGGCCACATCCGGCCCGCGGACAGATTTTGTCCGGCCCGCGGAGAGCTAGCATACTTGAAAGAAAACTCCTTCTAGAGAACATATTTATTTTTTATAGCAAATTAAATTAAGTTTACTGAAGTAATCTATTTTTATGTTGAATAATTATTAATATGACATCTACATTGATATGGTCATGGGCTAACTACTCATAACATTGTTGTAGGTTATTATTTACTAACTAACAAATTATTGAAATGAATCCAACTAACATTTTATACATTTTAAATGAAAAGATAACTTATAACAAGCATAACGACATAT
The DNA here is from genome assembly GCA_038502835.1 of Octonoba sinensis. Lineage (NCBI taxonomy): Eukaryota > Metazoa > Arthropoda > Arachnida > Araneae > Uloboridae > Octonoba > Octonoba sinensis. The sequence goes on along the minus strand of CM076601.1, from coordinate 19,259,051 downwards.
GAAATACTAATGAGATTTATGTAATTGAGATTTTCCACTGACAATAGTTTGTAGTTGTGGACTAATTTTACTTGTACCAATTATTAAAAGAGATTTAAGATGCTCATCAGTAAATTTAGATCTGTAAACATTTTTTGTGTACTTCATTTTGGAAAAGGTCTTCTCACACAAATAAGTAGTACCAAAAACAGAAAACAGCCCACGAGCAAATTTATGCAAATTACCAAATTGTGTCAGTGGAAGACACTTATAAAATTCCAAAAAAGATAAGTTTTGATATTTGTTCTTAATTATATCACTGCACTGTAGATCAATCATTTCCATTTGAAGTTCCGGGGCTAGGGTTTCAACGTCAGTATCAAAAGGATTCTGAAAAATCTTAATTTGATTCGCAATGGCATCAAAGTCCGAGAAACGAGTATCAAAATTTATTTTCAAAGCACTCAAAGTTTCGATTGCAAAATCGATAGGAAACTCGGTCTCAGTGGTGTGGCTAAATATTTCACATGTTTTAAAATGTGAAAAACATTTACTTCGTAGTTGTGATTGAAACAGTATCAATTTCTTCCGGAATGATTTGATATTATTGTATAAATCAGGAAGATGCTGGTTTTCTCCTTGCAATCTCAAATTCAGTTCGTTCACATGTTTTGTCAAATCAACCTAGAATGCTAACTTCCACAGCCATGCGTTGTTTTGCAATTCAGTAAGAGGGCGATGCTTTTCATTCAAAAAAAAATTCGATCACTGCTCGAAGTTCAAAAAAGCGCTGAAGGACTTTCCCACAACTAAGCCAACGTACGGCAGTATGATAAGGTAAGTCATTTTCTCCAATCTCTTTAATAAATTGTACGAATTGTCGGTGATTCAGCCCAAAAGATCTGATAAAATTAACAGTTGATATGACTGGTTTCAGAACTTCAGACATATCCAAACATTTTCCGCACAAAGACTGTTGATGAATGATACAATGTAAGACTATTGGTTTTGAACCACCGTCATTTTCTACAGCCTTTGACACAAGAGCGACCACTCCTTTATCTTTCCCACTCATGTTTTTGCCTCCATCAGTTGTAATACATTTCAAGTTTTTCCATCGAAGGTTCTTTTGCTTAATGGCCATTTCAACTCCTTTAAAAATATCTGAACCAGTAGTTGTGCCATGAATACTATACATATCAAGAAGTTCTTCATGCACTTCATAGCTTTTATCTACTCCTCGAATATAAATCAACACCTGAGCAGTATCTGACACATCCGTTGACTCATCCAAGGCCAAAGAAAACCACTCAACATGTCCATTTTTGTTGAACAGTTGAGAGGATATATTTTCAGCGATGTCTTCTACCCTTCGAGCCAGTGTTTGCTGACATACTGACAGTTTTTAATAAATTTACCTTTTCAGGGCACATTTCTTCGGCTACTGCGATTATGCATTCTTTGACCATTTCTCCATCGGTGAATGGTTTTCCACGTTTTGCAATTTCAAGAGCCACACGAAAGCTGGCACGAGTTGCAGCCTCTTGTTCAGTTTTGAGTTTTGTAAATAAAGATTTCTGCGATTTCAATCCGCGCTTCATAGCTTCGAATTTTTCTGTCCGCAAACTTCCTGTATATTTTGAGTAATTTTGAAAATGTTTTGCTTCATAATGACGTTTAATGTTATATTCTTTGAGAACGGCTATGCTTTCATTGCAAATCAAACATAGCGCCTTGTTACTGGACTCAATTACGAAATACTGAATGTTCCACTGATCTTTGAATTTTCTGCATTCACTATCAATTTTTCGCTTCTTTTCCATTCTACTAAATCACACACAAAAGCAACAATTCAAATAAAAATATTGTTACAAAGATGTCTTAAACTTAAACACGCACAAACACGTTTTAAGGAGGTACGCACTATTTTATTTCACAGCAGTGTCATAGGAACTGACTTGGGGTTGCGCCTCTAGCCTTCTTATATATTTCACTTACTGCCATCTAGAAGTGAGTGGAAGACACCAGAACTTTATCGAACCAACGAGATTATTCTGTAAGTGCTATTAGCGCCATCTGTTAGGGATAGAAGGTACTACCTATTTCTGCTTGTGTCCACCAGATGTCCTGTCACGTTACTCCTCATGGCTCGCTCGTACTCTACGACTAATCTAGAAATTACAGATAATGACAGGAAAATTAATAATATGCAGTGTTGCCGTTTTGCGGACTTTAGTTCGATTTGCAGCCTTTTTTAAACGTGGCGTACTTTTTCGGACTTTTTTTTTCATGTAAAAAAATACTCATTCGTTACTTGAGTACTCGTTAGGAACCGAAGTAACGATTACTGAAGAAAAAAGTAATCAATGATTACTTGTGTATTTCATTACTTTTGTAATCAATGATTACTATGGCGATACGATGCGGGTACCCCATTATAACGGATACCCATACGATACAGAAAATACATCAGCTTCCCCGTCGCTAATGGCATCTGGCAAAAAAGTAATCATATTTTACACCACTAGTGGACTGATTCAACTTTTTACCACCGGCAACAATTAATGATAATATGGTTTTGGCCCTTGGAATTTACTGGAGTAATCAATATGTCCCTAAGGCTGGAAAGTTTGGAGACCCCTGGTCTAGAATAACCTATATCTGCAAGTAGGGATGTAACGAATTTTCGGCCACTATTCGGTATTCCTTTTGAATAGTTCTGCTACAGTAAAAATGTAAGAAAATTAAGAAATTAGTGGATTTTATATTTAAAATTGCATTACAGTTATTGGGAAAAAAAAAAAAAAACCACATTAGTATATAGTTTTAATAAATAAAAATTATTTCGAAACAAAAACATTTTTTTTAAAACATTGCTTTTAGGTTTGACTGAACAAAAACAAAAACAGATTTTAAAGCTATAATATTGCATTTTATACTTAGCATTTGCTCCCAAGAGCTGGCAATAGTTAATTATGATGGAGAATATGATACTTTTATTTTATTTTTATTAACAAAGTGGAAGTTAGGCTTTGTTTTGGATAGACTGATTTATTGTGAATATTGGGCAAGAGAAAAATGTGAAAAGCCTAGATTATATCATGCATATTAAGATAGCATAAGTACATAAGTTATTGGGGTTTTTGAAAACAAAAATGCAATACTTTTAATTGCAAATACTTTTCATTACAGCGATTTTCTAGAAATTTTAATATTCGGTCTAAGACATTCAGCGAAGCCGAATATTCGGCCTGGAAGAAATGGCCGAATATTCGGTATTCGACCAAATCTCTATTCGTTACATCCTTTTTTACAAGTGTACCGGCCCTATTCCCTTTCTCTAAAAAAATATAACTTTACTATAGTGAAATACCAAGTTGAATTTTTCACTTGCTACTGGCAAAATTTCAAATGTTGGGAAAATCACTCGTAAATATTTTCTGCAATAAACATTTGGTACATTTTTAAGTAATATAAATTGTGGTTTTATCAATCTCAGTAAATGTAGTACATTGATTCAGTGAGAATCAAACGTTATTTAATACAGTAAAACCCCGTTAAAACGCGGGTGTCGGGGGACATGTTTGGCACCCGCGTTATAACATAACCGCGATATAATGAAAACTGTACCGCGGACCTGGATTCACGAGATATACCCGGTCCTGTTGCACCACTTTTAACTTCATCAATTACTCTTAACTTTTCGTCTATTGTATAATTGTTTCTCTTTTCTCGTTTTCCGCCATTTTATTAGCTGTAATTGCTGTGCAAGAAGTACACAGTACACTTCTCAACTGAGCGGGTAGTCTATCAAGTGATAGGTTAAATTTTTCTGCTCTTTGAGACTCCTAAGCTAAAACCATATCAACCGCAACAAAAACAATTTTGTTCTGAGAAAATGTGGGCTTAAAAATCTTGTTAAGTTATCAACATGGGATTATGAAGTGGAAGGGATTCTAATAAAAAAGTAGATTTGTATGGAATGGGAGGAAAGCACTTTTTAAATAAACTATGTTTTAAGCCTTTATACACCCTCACGAATTAGAGAATATGTTTACTTTTCAAAAATTTCAAAGAATCTGGAATATAAAGGGTGGTTTGTAACGATAAAGGGTGGTTTAAACGTCGGAGGACATGATAGTAACCGCGTTATATACGATTCCGCGGTATACTGAGGCACGGTATTACTATACTGGGTTTCAAAGAGCTCTTTCCTTCAAAGAGAAAATAATAATGAAAGAGCTACCCGTGACAGCAATGGATAACTAATTGGGCACAAAATTATGCTTGAAGACACAAGGTTTTACTTACCATTTGAATTTCGGTGTTTTAGGCCGCGGTGTAGGTTCCCTTTCTTCTTCCAAAGTATCCTCAAGTCCCTTGAATACATCTTTGTGCTCTGTAAAAATAATTATATGATTCGTAACTGTTTAATTAAAAAGATTTATTTTTAAAAATTAAAAAAAAGAGAGAGAAAGAATACAGGCGTTAATGTAAACGAAAATGAATCAATTGCTTGTCTCGTTTTCTTGTCTTGTCAATACGTTCTCTTAGCAACGGCGGATCTAAGGGGGGGGGGGGGCGATGGGGCGATCGCCCCCCCCCCCCTTGGGCTGATTCAAGTGGATACTACAACGACACTCCTAAGTGAGTTTTTACTCTTTGTGCCCCGGGACCAGCCATTTTTTTATGTTCTTGGAATCCCAGCCTAATAGCCCTTCAAGTTCTATGCTTTCCCCCTGTCCCTTTGTCCTTTAGTATTGCTGAGTTGCTAATCCTCGGAGTAATGGGAAAGAGATTCCCTGCTCTTTTCTTCTACCCATCAAACTGGTGACAGCTAGCCAACCCTTAGCACGTGATGTAAATTCCTGCAGCATTTACGCTAAAACCTGGAGCCTGAAACATTTCATTGAACATTCATAATTACAGATGTTTATATAAATTGCACATACTCGTTGATGGTTTTTTTAGTACATATTTAGTATTACATTTTGAAAATTTTAGAAAATATATTACTAATAATTGCTATTATTTTGTAATTTAGACATATCAATTCAAATTTAGAAAATGTATTTACAAGCCTACATTTTCCTTGAGAAAGCTTGAAGGAAATCCTAACTCGGTTAAAACTTGGCTAAGAAGCAGAATGAGTGATGGTAGACTCACTGAATTAGCGTTATTGCATATCCATAAAGATTGGACGTTAAAAAAATTATAGACAGATTTGCGAAAGCAAAAAAGCGTCAGCTTGTGTTCCTTTTATAAGGGCTTTGAATAAACGTATATGCATTGAAAAAATGTGCTAGTAAAATTTTAAATATCACTACACTAGCATTTTTTTTTTTTGTTGTTCCTGCTGTTTGAAAAAAGGGGGGGGGGGGCGGAGGGACTGTTGAAAAGGAATGAAGAATCTCCTCCATCCATCCTTACATTGAACCCCGAGATTTCCAAAATCGCCCCCCCTTGAAGATTTTCTAGATCCGCCCTTGTCTCTTAGCGTACAGTCTTAGCGGCAAACGACCTATGTTTGGCAGGAGGCCAAGAAGAATCCATTCATGTTCGAGAAACTGCTGGTATAATGACTGCGCCGTATTCTGTTTTCGTTTTAGTTCGTTTAGCATATTTTATTTCCCCCCAACTGATGCTATCTGCCATTTAAAAATTTGGTTGCTTTTAAGAAACAGAGCAGTAAACATTCTGATACCCGTGCTAATAAACGCATCTGCAAAACGAACTTCGGTAAAACTCGAATGGATTCGTTCATTTTTACCATACGCAGAAACGCCCAAGTGTCAAACTCCGTCTTCAGACTGTCTTTTTATTATAGCTCAATAATTTTAGCAGTTATATTCAATCGGTAAGAACTACTTTTACCCCACAGTGGCCCAGTCGGTAGAAGCTCGGTTCCCGCAGAACACCGAAAGTGAAGCACCACTGACTGAGGTCAGTGTTTGGGAGAGGGGACAACCTCTCGCGGCTGGTTGCTACGGTCCGTGTACGCTAAAGGGAGCTGGTGCCCGTTAAATAGGTCATGGCTCCAATGTCGTCCAAGTGAAACGATACCTCTGGGGATGCCAACCCAGGTGACGGTCTCTCATCTGGGAGCTAGTTCAAAAAATTAAGAGACCTTTCAAAGGGGTGGAAAGCGGATTCCTGCCATCAAGGGCCCCGTTGGACTCAGGAGCAGCCCATTCTTCCTCGCCACGTGCGAGGACACGACAACAACAACAACAAGAACTACTTTTATTCAGAGAACTGTGATTCGTTGGTTGATTGCGCTATGATGTGAAACGGAATCAATATGCATCCATAGCTCCCGCTATTGATGCAAAGACACAGCAATAGCTTATAGCAATGCAACAGGGTGAACACTAACACATTTTGTGGCTGTCTTTGCCAATATGAAACCACTAACAATTAAATTCACCGCAGTTAATTTCGCAGCCACTGCATTTTTATTAATTCTTATTAAATTATAAAAAACAGCTAAAAGGAACGAAATGGCACTTACTTACGACACTGAGCGTTCCCACGGTTTTGTCTTCTCCCTCTCTATTCGTGGCAACACATGAGTAAGTCCCGGCATCCTTAGCTACCACATGATCGAGGATGAGCTCGAAAACTTCCTTGCTTTCATAACTCACACGAACCCGATCATCCAATTTCAATGGTTTATCGTTTTTGAAGCTAAAAAGTTGAAATACCAGTACCGATCAGCGATGAGCAATATTCTAAGTATATTATTCAAGCAAAATATTGAAAATATATAATTTCGTCATGTTAATTTTATTTATTTATTGTTTTTGAAATTTTCTTTCTATTATAATTTTTTTGAAACATTCGCGTTTTTACTTTTTTTTATTGGTTGTTAGCAAGTCACCTGATCTATGATGTCATTGATTGTTTAGCTGCATTGCTTAAATATTTTCAGAACATTATTATTACAATAAAATAAGCAAAACAACTCAGGGATAGATTCACGGTGTCTAAAAGTGCTGTTTCTAAGCTTATTTTATGCTCGGAAACATGTCTTTCCTATCTTCTACGAGGTGTACCGACGTTCAGGCCCGTCATTTCAAAATTTTCCAGAAGGGAGGGGTTGGGGGGGAGGGTTATATTTTAGGCCAAAAACAACAAAATACATAAACACATGTATAAATTTAATGTATTTCTAAAAGTGTGGGGGGTGTCCATTGATCTTCCCTGATCGCCCAAATGACGGGCCTGCCGAAGTTTCCCACGCGAAGCATTCAATAATACTTACAATTTGACTTGCGGTTCAGGATTGCCCCTCACCACCAGCTCGAAACGCACACTAGTACCTTCCAACAACTGAGTTTCTTTGTTTAATTTGACCTTGAAGACAGGAGCATGTGGTAAAACAGTGCCACCGGGAGTTGTAGGCCTTGAGTCGTCTTTAGGAAGCCCCAACAAAGCTGTAGAATGAAAAGAACTAAAAAATGAGAATGATCGTGAATGTATGAAAAAAAAAAAAAAAAACATACCGTCAAGAAAAACATACCATTACATAACATCAAGTTCTGTTACTTCGCCTTTTTGAAGGAGCAAAGAACGCGTACTCACTTTATATACTCACAAGGTCTGTCCAGAAAGTATTTGGGAGAGATTCCATAAAGTTCATTTGTAAATACAGTAAAACCCCGTTGAAACGCGGGTGTCGGGGGACACGTTTAGCACCAACGTCTTAACATAACCGCGGTATAGTGAAACTATACCGCGGTAATTGTTCGCGAAATAATACTCGCCTTTGTTGTAGTATAATTTTTTCTTTCCTTCTTTGCTGCCATTTTATTCACTGTAATTGATGTGTAAGATGCATACATCTCAGCTGCGCAATCAGTCTATCGAGCGATAGGTTATAAACAAACTGTGCTCCGCGTAAAAAAGTGCTTAAAAATCTGTTTATGTTACCAACATGGGATTGTGAAGGGGGAGAGGGCTTAAGAAAAAAATATGTTTGGAAGGGGAGGAACGCACTTCTCACTGAGGAACATGGTTACTATTCAGGAATGCTAAAGAATCTGGAATACGAAGGTTGATAGTGCTATAAAAGAAGTTTCCCACGCACAACTAGACTTCTGAAACTGGAATAGTTAAGCATTGAACTGAACAATCCCTGGCAAATTCAGCTCTGCCCATATCAAAAGAAACAAGTCAGGCCGATTACACCCGATTTTGAAATCAAGCTATATGTTCTAGGTTAAAAGACAGAAACAGTTTGAAAAAGGTGTACATCACGCCTGCCACAATTGGGCTTTATCTGTTAGTGTGTCTGGTGGGGGGATGGGTGCTCTTTGGCTAGATTATTTGTGTGCTGGTGCTAGCTTTATTTACAATGGTAAATAAGGAATCACCTTTACCATGATAGTCACAGCGGTATATCCGATTCCGCGGTATACGAGGCGCGGTATAACGAGGTTTTACTGTAATTTGATCATGCGTTCCCGCACACGTACAACGCCGCTCTCATCATTAAAAGCAGCTGTTTAGGAATGAGCTCCTTACCCCACACACAAGAAATTGATGTGTAATAATTTATTTGTACAAATTCAAATATTATGTTGGTGGATTTGTGGACATGCACTAACCACTTAACGCATTTGCCCGTGTCTGACACGAGCGAAAGTTACCGGAAAGTTTGCCCATGCCCGTGTCTGACGCGGGCGAAAGTTACCGGAAAGTTTGCCCATGCCCGTGTCTGACGCGGGCGAAAGTAACCGGAAAGTTTGCCCATACCCCTGTCTGACACGGGCGAAAGTTACTGGAAAGTTTGCCCATGCCGTGTCTGACACGGGCGAAAGTCATCGGACAGTTTGCCCATGCCGTGTCTGACACGGGCGAAAGTTACCGGACAGTTTGCCCCTGCCGTGTCTGACACGGGCGAAAGTTACCGGAAACCCCGGGGTTTGGGGGGCCCAAAATTTTTCCGTGTCTGACACGGGCGAAAGTTACCGGACAGTTTGCCCATGCCGTGTCTTACACGGGCGAAAGTTACCGGATAGCTTGCCCATACCCGTGTCTGACACGGGCGAAAGTTACCGGAAAGTTTGCCCGTGCGTTATTTTATTTCTAACACCCGTCTGAGATCCGTTTACATTTTGTTTGTATAATATATTTTCCTATGTAGCTTTTACCCCGACCCCCGCTCCCTAGTCACCCCTACAACCTGAAATTGCAAAGAATAACTTACATTATACCAGTTTTTCATAATAAAAACTTGTGATTTTAGGGGTTAAACTGGTTTAAAGTACCTATTATTTGAATATAACTAAATCAAACGTTGCTTGCTGAAGTTTATGGTCAGTGATAAAGCGAAATTATATATTAAACTTTATGAATTTATAAAATTTTGAACAGCAAATTTCAAGCATAAGTTATAATAATGCGTGAAAAATAAAAAACAAGAAAAATAAATGATATGGTTACTTTACAGGACACTACTAGAAAGATTTTGACTTACTGCTAACAGCAAAAAAATTAAAATAAGGGTATGAATCAATTAGAAAACATTTAACTTCATGAATAACATGAAAGCCGTTTTCTGTGTAGTTAGACAATATGTCCCTAGATGACGCGGCTGAAAAAGCTATCTGTCTCTCTATCCCCCTTCTATATACCCTTTTCAACGGTAAAAACATTCATTCATTTACAAACTCACTCATTAATTAACGCACTCAATCTTTCCCTCATTCATTTATTCTTACACTTTCCCTCATTCATTTGTTCTCTCACTTTCCCTCATTCATTTATTCTCTCACTTTCCCTCATTCATTTGTTCTCTCACTTTCCCTCATTCATTTATTCTCTCACTCTCCCTCATTTATTTATTCTCTCACTTTCCCTCATTTATTTATTCTCTCACTTTCCCTCATTCATTTATTCTCTCACTGTCCCTCATTCATTTGTTCTCTCACTTTCCCTCATTCATCTATTCTCTCACTGTCCCTCATTCATTTATTCTCTCACTGTCCCTCATTCATTCATTCTCTCACTTTCCCTCATTCATTTATTCTCTAACTTTCATTCATTTCTTCATTCGTTTATTCTCTCACTCTCACTCATTCATTTATTCATTCATTCATTCAGACATAACCTTAAAAATCCACATCATAAAATGTCAAAAGGTAAATAGGCTCGTCAAGTCCTACATGAACTTCGTTTCTGTTCATATTCTACGTCATAACACCCTTTCGATGAAGTTTTTCCAAGTAAATCCGTCAAATAGATCAGGATTTGTATAGTAGTGAAGTTCCCCGTAAGCGCCAATATTAAATTTTCAGACAGACAGACTGATAGACACACATTTTTCCCATATCAAAACCTCACTTTCAAATATTTGATTTTTCATTCTTTATTTAATTATTTCACTGATTTTTGACTTTTCATATTTTTAACGATTTTTGCACGATACATTAAGCTTTCTTTCATGCTTTTGTTTTTTACTTTTACAAGGAAGAAAGCTAAAAATGGACAGCTCGCATTAGTTTCTTCTTGACTGGCAATACAGTCTCTTCTCGACGGTATTGACGCGCTACTTCATCCGTAATCCTGAATGCCTAACGAGCTGTTGATTTTAATATTGAAAGAAAGTAAATCAAAGCGTTCCGGCTTTTGCGCCACCTATCGGAGATAATAAGAAGCGTAACAATGAAATTAAGTGAGCTATTAATAATGGCATGACTTAAAACCAAGCCTGCGAGTTTAAATTAGGGATGTAACGAATAGTGATTTAACCGAATAGCCGAATACCGAATATTCGGCCATTTCTTCTAGGCCGAAGCCGAATATTCGGCCAATATCCTAGGCCGAATACCGAATATTCGGTGGCCGAATATTAGAATTTCTAGAAAATCGTTGTAATAGAAAGTATTTGTCAAATTTAAAATTATTCACAAAGTCAAACACCAAATACACATAATCTATGATGTGTATGATTTAATTCTGTTTGTGAAGAATTTGAAATTAATATATTTTCTCTATTGTTTTGAATGTAATAAAACTAATAATTTCACCCACAAGTGGAATAGAAATGACAGGTTTTATGATAGTAAGCATTAGCATTATTTTACTAATTATTTAGCTCCAATGAAACAACTATACTATTACTTAGAGACCTTGCCTTGCTCAAAACTGCTTAATGACGATATTTCAAAAGTTATAAAAGTTAATATTTTTATTTTCTGGGGTTTTTTACATACCTATTTTTAAGAGATCTATTAAAATTTAATACACTTAACTGGAATAAATTTTTATTTTCAAAAACCCTAATAACTTATGCTATCTAAATATTCATGTATCAATATATATATATTATCTTTTCTAGCTTTCCACATTTCTCTCTGACCCAATATTCACAATAAATCAGTATACCTAAATAAAGTCTGACTTCCACTTTGCTAATAATAACAAAATAAATTTTCCTATTCTCCATCATAATTAACTATTGCCAGCTTTTGGGAGAAAATACTAAAATATAAAATACAATATTACAACTTTAAAATCTGTTTTTGCTAAGTCAAGCCTAAAACAAGGTTTAAGTAAATTGTTTTTTTTATAAATTATTTTTATTTATTAAAACTATACTAATGTACCGTTTTGCAATAATTATAATGCAATTTTAAATGTTTAACATCTACTAATTTCTTTATTTTTTACATTTCTACTGCATCAGAACTATTCGGCCTAATAGTCCATCAATATTCGGCCAGGCCGAATTTGACCTTACCCAGTATTCGGCCCGGCCGAATATTCGGCTCGGTGATGAATTGATTATTCGGCAAACGGGCCGAATAGGCCGAATACCGAATAGTGGCCGAATATTCGTTACATCCCTAGTTTAAATATAATTTAAACTGAAGCTTTTGCCCTAAACTAACGCTAGGCGGTGTTGGCCTCCAGGACGGTATCTGACTAACAATATGACTTCAACTTTTTGAGTCAACTCGTTAGGCATTTAATATTACGGGGGTAGCGTTTGACGTAAGGAATTCTAGCATATTGATCTTGTCAGATCGTTAGCAAAACTGTAAGAAAGAAAGAAAGAAAAAGAAAAGGAAGGGAAAAACTTCCAAGAATATCGAGCTCTTTGCGAAAATCTAGTTTCTTTAAAGGCTGAATTTTCAAATGACAAGTAGCACACTGGACACTAGAAAATAATGAACCGAAATTTAACTCGGGCAAGGTTCGCCATCCCTGGTCTATACAGTAGTAATCATTCATTGTATGAGTCGTCTAATGGAGGCAATTCACCACTAGAGGACTCATGAGCGATCATCGTTGTCACGTGACTTCCGCTCTTTGTTTACTAAGACTTTCAATTGAGTTCTATGTGGAGTTCACTAGGCAAAATTAGTTATCTTAAAATTAATTAGACTATTTTCACAGCTTTTTCTGATTATAACTCAGTATTTACATTTAATTTAATCATTACAAAAGAAATTTATTAATTATTACAATAGTTATAGTGCGTTACTTAGTGTTAATTTTATGTAATGTAGAAGAACTTGATTTAGGCCCAGTTTTCAACTAAATTTGTCGAACTCGAAGTAAAGCGATGCTACGGCTTCCTTTGTTTACATTGCTTTCATCGCTGCCACGTGACCAATGAGGTTGCTTGAATTGCCTCCATTTATGTGTCTTCGTTAGTTGTACGCCGATTCTCAATAGACCTCCCCAATCGTCCCCCCGCAAGAGAAAAAAAGTTAAAATGACAAACTCGGTTTCCGTGAAAAGTTAACACTTACGGAGCTTTAGATTGAGTGGTGCGCTGCATGAGGCACTACCCTTCTCGTTGGAGGCAACCACCGTGTAGAGTCCTCCATCTTCCGCTTTAGCATCTCGGATAGTCAGGGAGTGCCGCTGTCCTGCCGAGTTGGTGACGATGCGAGGGTCTTTGCCCAATTTTTGATTGTCCCGTAGCCACGTGACACTAGGGATTGGTTGTCCTTCCGTTTCGCATTCTAGCCCGGCATTTTCTCCCACTATAGAAAGAATAACATCATTTAGAACCATCCAACAAGTACAGTTTCTTTCCGTTTTTCTGGTTTTATAGTTTTGCAGAGTAAGATTTCACACGAAAGGCGACAAAGACAATATTCCTGTCTTTTCCCATCATCCAAATCTCCCCGATCATCCAAATGACGGGCATGAACCGCGGGACATATTTTTGAAGGCAAAAGTGTGATCTGCGCATGCGTAAATAAGAAAAGGCAGGAATATCGTCTTTATCGTCCTTGGTATGAAAGCATTCTAAAAGACAGAGATTTCATAGTCTATTGCAAACAATCAGTAGTGTAGCCATACAGGGGTGGGGATAAAGGTTAAAACCCAGCGTTTGAAATCTTTGGTAGTCTGGGACATACATCAACGCATCCCAAGCGGTGGCATCTATAAGTCATGCCTTCTGCTGACGTTTGCATGGAGTAAAACGTCAGTAGAATGTGCATTTTAAACGTACTACCGATCGGGATGCGCTACTGTGAGTACTGAACCACCAAGGATTTCGAACGCTATAACCGTAGATGTTTAAAATTAGACACAGTTACCGCGTTATCCTCTTCGCTTTGCGAATGACAGACAAGCAAGTCATCGAAGCCAATGCTCGATTTTCCTCCAATCAGCTTTGTCCAACGCCTTTTGTTCTACCAAGCCATCAAAGTTTTTTCTAACGGCGGAAACTGCACGCAGATCAACGGTACTGAAATACTGCTGATCAACGGTGATAAAAGTGAAACTTTGCTATGCATAAAGATTCAAATTTTGAAACAATCAATACAAATTTTCGAAATACGTTAATCTTTTAAAGTAAGAATTATAGCATGAAATACCTGCTAACTCAGATCGTAGATTTAAAATGTTGATTAATGATTATTCTTTAAAATATACATAAAATATTCCATTAATCAATTCATAACATTCTGGAAAGTTTACACATAATTGAAAGCCATTTAAAACTGCAACTAGTTTTCAGCTAGAGCATTTATAGAAACTTAAAGCCATAGAAAAAAAGATACGCTAATTTAGTTTCTGAATTTTAAATTAAGAAGCTTACTATTTGCCTTTTAACCCTTTAATAATCGGCTACTTTTCAAGAAAACTCATAAAAGGGCCTATTTTTTTATCCCTGAAAATTATGTAAAATAATGTGTATGAATAATATATATATATTCATTTTAAATTTTTGATTTGTTTTTATTTTGAAATTTTAAACACTTCAGCCCAGAAATATCACGGGAGCGAGAATGAGGGCGTTAAGGCAAATCACAGGCTAAAATAAAAGGGGAATTTAAAGTTTTATGAATGAATTTTTAAATACTCCAGCCCGGAAATATCACGGGAGCGAGAATGAAGGGGTTAAGGCAAATCATAGGCTAAAATAAAAGGGGAATTTAAAGTTTTATGAATGAATTTTTAAATACTCCAGCCCGGAAATATCACGGGAGCGAGAATGAAGGGGTTAAGGCAAATCATAGGCTAAAATAAAAGAGGAATTTAAAGTTTTATGAATGAATTTTTAAATACTCCAGCCCGGAAATATCACGGGAGCGAGAATGAAGGGGTTAAGGCAAATCATAGGCTAAAATAAAAGGGGAATTTAAAGTTTTATGAATGAATTTTTAAATACTCCAGCCCGGAAATATCACGGGAGCGAGAATGAAGGGGTTAAGGCAAATCATAGGCTAAAATAAAAGGGGAATTTAAAGTTTTATGAATGAAATTTTAAATACTCCAGCCCGGAAATATCACGAGAGCGAGAATGAAGGGGTTAAGGCAAATCATAGGCTAAAATAAAAGGGGAATTTAAAGTTTTATGAATGAATTTTTGCATGAAATAATTAGAAGAATAAAAGCATTTTGAATACAAAATACTGAAAGAGACCGCTAATTTTACACCAGTCTCGACATCCTCAAAAGAAATTCGCGCAATTTCTGTTGCTATAGTAATCAACAACTTTACGCGAAGTGCAATCTGCCAATCACGATCTTCTGGTTGAAAGTGATATTTTGATGATGCAATAAATAGGCTTGCCATACGTCCCGGTTTGACCGGGACAGCCGCGGTATTTTGCTCTTGTTCCGGTGTCCCGCCCAGTTTTACCAATGTCCCGGAAACGGCTGTAAGATGTAAAAACTAATGAGTTTATGTTTTTAAGAATCTTTTATGACGACGTTAATAATCTTTAAGATGACAGAGCATAAATGAGGGAGTCCCTGCAAGAGCATTGATTGCATGTCAAATAAACTTTGGCGTTTTCTTTGGTCTGACTTTTATGAAAAAGTCAAGCTTAACAAAGACATCTTGAAGAAGTACATTCAAGTCAGAAATATGAGTTTAGTTTGACAAAAATGGTTTTTGTAATTAAAAAATAAGATTTAGTAATTAATTGTTCAATTAAACAATTTTATGTGAAGTATTTTAAACTTTATTTTATTAAGACTTATTTCTAGATGGTAGACCAGAAAAAATTCTCATTAAAAAGGAAAAAAAATGATTTTAAGTAAATTAAGTAAATTAAGTATAAAATTCCTTTTTTATTTTTAAAAGGGGGGGGGGGTAGACTAACAACTTAGTATTACATATTCCCCACTCCAGTTACTTGAGAGGCTTAAAAAAAGGCGTGTCCCGGTTTCACTAACCAAAAATATGGCAAGCCTAGCAATAAAGGACATTCACGAGGGCAGGACCATTAAATTTTGTAAAGAAAATAACAGGCACAGAATGTCATTTCAATGATTTTGTCGTTGCCGTAGTTGGGTTTAAACCACCATTAAAGCAGCTAAAAGTAAGGAATGAGCTAAATATCGTCATCTGGATTCGATGTAAAAATCTAATATTGATAAACGTTGTTCAAATTTTTAAAAAAATTTTGTAAACATAACCCTACTTTCAATCTACTTCATACGAACATAAATTTTTGCATTCATTAAGCCTGGTTTATCCATTCATTGACTGCAAAAAAAATATATTTTCAAAAAAATTAACTAAACAGTTTTAAGGATCGCTTGAAATGTCAAAAGGGTTCCATACGAGTGAGAAAGTTAGGAAACGCAGATCCAGATGTCTGAAGAAGAATACTTACACGTGCACGTGACTCCTCGAAGCGTCTTCGAAAAGCGTGGCTTATCCATCTCGGTTTCTAAAAAGCATTCAAGCATTAGTTAGACAAAGCTTTGCCAAAAAAGCAAGGGAATCAAAAAAGAGAAAAAGATTAAAACAATAATCATCGATTAAAAACAAAATGACCAAAAATATATGAGTTCTTACAAGCTGTACAAAACAAGATTTGAAAATGGCAATAAAAAAATTTAAGTTTCGAGTGAAAATTTCAAAACGTCAACAAGCGCGATAAAAACATCTAAAGCATGATAAAATAAATAGCATGAAAAAGTTTAAAAAATAATGAATAAAACATATTTTTTGAATTTGCAGCAGCAAAAAATCCTTAGTAAGGTATAAAGTATGTTATGAAACAAGGAATTATGTGCGTAGCATTATTAGCGAAAATTGAAGAAGCTAATTATAGTGAAGCAACCATTATAATATTAGTGGGGCATCGTTAATAAGACGATCGTTTATACGACGACCGCTTATACGACGTTTATACGACGATCGCTTATACGACGTTTATACGACGATCGCCTATGCGGCGTTTGTACCACGATCGTTTATACGGCGTTTGTACCACGAACGTTTATACGACGTTTTAGTCTAATCCCAATTCTTGGATCTAGCCAGAAGGTTAAATCGACTATATGACGCTATCGTATAAACCAGTGGTCACCATCAGGGGTTTGTCTGCACATTATTACACAACGATAATCAGTTGATTTTTTAAATTTCGCCAATATTCGCCCGTGTCTCAGAAAGAGTCATTAAATTTTAAGGAAAGTCATTGTTTCAGCATAAAGATATTTAATAAATTACAGCCAATATAAATTATACATATTTTTTCTTCACAATACGAAAATGTTAGCAGTGAAAAACGTGCTTGCTTAGAAGAAGGACAGAAAATATTTAAGGGGGTCTCAAAAATATTAAAAATGTTTTCCTTCATAAATCGCGTCTTCAACTATGCAATAATATACCCTCAAAATTTCAAAGCAAAATTCCAAGTCGTTTAAAAGTTATAAGCATTTGAGCCAGCGCCTCTTTTGGAGCGGTTGAGCAGGCTCATTCACGAATGACCTGAAGGGTATTAGAGAGACAGAAGAACGTCAGCAGATGTCCTTTTATTTATTTTAACAATTGAGGCCTCGGATAGAAATTTATATAAGTATTAGTATCTATAAGTATTAAAAAAATTGATTCATTACTGCCTTAAATTTACCTTCACTGCCTCTCTTTTTTTTTCAAACGCCTTTTTCTCGAAACTACTTTTTTCGAATTTGCGTACACTCTAGCTCGCAAAGTTTTTGATAAATCCGTATCAAATTTAGCACACATTTTCTTTATATATACACACTTTAGTTGAACTAGAATCGTAAACATATCTTTATTTTTACTTTTTTTATTGTAAGAAAAAAAAAAACGATTAAAAATGATACTTAACTTTTCCCTTCAAAAAAAAAAAAAAAACCTATATATATATATATGTATATACATTTATAAATTTTGAATTTTTTGTGATGATTTTAGTTCAACTAGAAGAGACACTTATGAAAAAGGTAGATTTAAAAAAAAAGTTATTTATTTCAGATAAAAATTGTGACCTCCAGGCTGTACGTAAACTGCCGACCCGGGTGGCAGCTTACAATGTGCAGCAGCCGATATCTCCGGGATTTTACAAGAAAAATGTTTGAAAATTTCAATAAACGTTCTTCAATATAACTAAAAAATAACCCTAAAATCTAAATAAAATATATTTATTCTTCATTAGTTAAAAAAAATCCTGAAAATTGCTCTTAATACGACGTTTTACACGTATTTCTCAACTTAAGTTATTGGCGTTAATGCATGATTTTCCCGCTTTTTAAAAATCTTAATAAATATCTTTTATAGCAAAGTTTATTTTTCACCTTTTATTTATTTTTTTTACATCCACACTAATTGCTAATTGAAAACCTACTTTTTTTGAGGTTGCATTAATGTCTGAATTTGAAAAATATATATTATACATATATATATATATTTTAAAGCCAAACGAAAAAAATAATTAATTTTACCTTTTTTAGAGGATTTTAATGAATTTCATTGAAATTCAATATGATAGTACACAGAATTAAAAAAAAAAAAGACATCGCTTTAATGCTTAATTTTCTCGCTTACCATTATATTTTTGTGATTAAACTAAATTCTGTACATATGTTTTCTTTACAATACGACTGCCTTAGCAGTGAAATTTTTGTTTGGGGCTCGTATAACTGAGAATTGAGCTTCTTACTACTTTTGTCCTGCGAGGTTGTTTTTTTTTTTTTTTTTTTTTTTTCGATGGAGGTGAGGGGGTGAGGGAGTAGCTAGCAAGAGAATTTGAAAATGTTAGTTACTCAGTGACCTCAAAAGTTTGGCGAACACTGGTACGATATTTGCAATGAGTCTTTTGTTGCCCCTTATATTTTTTTTGTTTTGATAAACGACTTCAAAGTTGCCTTTTTCAACATCTCCCCGGCCAATCGAGTTTCAGCAAGTGCTGAGATCTAATTGGCTCGGGATTCAAGTATTTAAACTTCTTCTCCGCACTAGCATTTCATTTCAACCCTCGGTACTGACGAAGGGTTCTCATTGCCTTGAAACCGGTCGGCCATTTTTAATCTTTTATTTGCGCCCTTTAACTTTGCTTTTACTGAATTTGACTGGTATAAATGTTAACGTCATATAAACGATGCTCCACTAATAACATTTCTTTAGTAATTCATAATCAACTCTTACCTTTTTTTCTTTATTATTAATGTTAATATTTAGTTAGACATAAAACATTAAAAAATGTGTGGCAGTTAAAAAAAATATAACTGCCCACTAATTCCCCGCCCACTTAATTTTGATACTTCAGTAAACGAGTAAAACAAATAACTATTTACAATTTATTTTCATGCCTCGTAATAATTATTTCATACGTAAAAAAAGACGGTTGCGTCGGTTTCTTTTGACATTCATTACTCTTTCTATACATTAAAAAGCCGTAACCTTAGGAATGATGCTATAATTATACACATGTCACAATCCAACCCCTCCTTAAAAAATATTGAAAAATTATTTTACAGTATGAATGCATACTTACCTCATACATACTTCCTTAAAAAGACATTCATAACAGATAGCAACAAAATAAACCCAATTCAGTGCAGAGAAACAGCAGAAGTTCAGATACTTTTGAATGTTAGTTAAACTAAACATCGCAATTAATTTCAAAAACATTCCCTGAAAAAAATATATCCTCTCCCAAGATTTAATTTACACTAATTAAATTGATTTAACATTAATTTGTTGAAGCAAGTATAACACGTCACTTCATTTATTTATTACGTTTAAGAAAGGCGAAAATATGTGTAAATTTGGTACACGTTTAACATAAATTAATGAAAAATACATGAATATTTTTAGCATATTATTTAAACGCACATCATTATTGTAGTTATAGAAATAATACTGCATTTGAAGAATGAAAATGATAAATTAAGAACTTTTCTTTTGATCACTGTAGGAATTCTAACATCCTTCATAAAAACCAAAAATAAGTTATAGGTTTTGAAAACAAGCTCTGTTTATTTTAAAACTCCATCATTTTTTTAAATGTATTTATTTTTTTGTAGCATTTTTGAGCGTTTTCTCCCTGCTATCGCATTTCATTATTGGTTTTAGACAATGACCACAAGATGTATAATGCACGGATTCCATGAACAGCTCTCTAAAAATCTTGTGAAATATTTCTGTATCTTGCATAATGAACGTTTTATGTAAGTAATGAGCTGTTTACACTCACCCTCTAACGATAACCGTAATCCGCAAACTATCAACGAACAAGCTTAACCAATCAGATTGCGAGTGCATAATGCTTTTTCTTACTGCGTTCGTGACTTGAGGACTGATTTTTTTTACTGGCGTACCTTCTGCGACTTTCGTTCGTCGGATGGGTGTAAATTAATCTCTGTAAATTCAAAACTTCATAAAAAAAAAACAAAGTTCTTTATCAAAGCATTTTTAATGCATTAATATTAATTACAATTTTGTTTTCATATTAACTATAACTGAACCTTCTAATTTGCAATTCCGCCCCAAGGCGGACGAAAATAAAGAATATAGATATAAAAAATATAAATAAAAAAATAAAACAATAAAAAAATAAAACAGTTTAAAAAAACAATAAAAAACTTGGGCATTACAGGGTTCATTAATCTCTGAGTTGTCTAGAATCAAAATTTTCAAAACAACGCATTCTTCAAAATAATTAAAGTGATCATTCTGATAAATATGGAATGAATCCCAATACATTTGACAGAATTTGGTCGGTCTAAAATAAAAAGGGTTTCTTAAAATGGTTTTTTCTTTCAAAATTATTATTGTAAAAATGACTCTTAAAAATTAGTTGTCATAAAATGACCTTTTATAAAATTATTATCATGCATTTGCACGAAAGTAATTCTGTTAAATACATAAAATCGTTTATTATATCTCTTTTATATTACTACCACTAGAGTAACATTTTTCCTATGTTTATAGCTTTATGCTAAATAACCAATAAAATTTTTAAAAGTAAAAAAAAGAGCATTAAATTTTGCATAAATTAGAGTATTTGACAAAACCAATCGCAATACAAAAAAGAGAGAGAGAAACCCTGGTAAAATTTTTTTGCAGTACCAGGACAGGGTGTAGAGACAGCAATTCCTAACGGTGCAGTACCTGATCGTGAAGTTTTCGATGCTTCTCTCAGGGTCTTTGATGACTCAGTAAATACAGAAACAAAAAAAGTTTTTCACAAATATTAGAAAAGAAAGCGACTGTAGTTGTGGTAGAACGGAGGACTAATAATAACTTTAGCGTAAAACTGGGGGAGAAAACAAGAATGCTTGGTATTTAGGAAGTTTTAAACAAGCCAAACAAATCCATTCTTTTTACATTCTAAACGTTTAAAAAGATCATAAATGAATTTCATTGATGATTTTAAGTTTCCTCTATAGATCATCTACTAATTAATGCCTACGATTGGGAGCCCCTTGGCTAATTTTTCGGTGAAAGGTTTCTTGGCGTTAACAATGATTCCGAAAAAGCTGTTTTGGAGGTGGCTGATACCTAGAAACAACGTCGTAAGTGTATCTTACAAAACAGAACCAGTAAAGATTTTTTGGGAAATCATTGCCATTTTAGATTGAGCCAATCTAAAAATGGATGTTGGAGCTTCATTTCTCAAGGTGGCAGAAGTAATGATCTGGTTTCGTAGGGGTATTAAAAAAAACTAATACAATTTGAGACAATAATGCTACTTTATAACACCTCCTTTTATATTAACGTGATCCGAACATCTCGAATCACGTGACATGAATAATCCAGTAAATTCTAGCAAAAACTAGGATTATTTAACATGATCGGAAAATCGCCAAGCTCGGCGACAAACAACAAAATAAAAATCTAAAAACACAAACAATACGAAATATTTAAGAAGACAGGACAGCTAATCAATTAATTCAGCACCAGCTTGCACTAAAATATTAAAGAAAAATTCTCATTCAAAAGAAAATACAACAACGGAAAGGGAGCTGCATCTTTTGCAGTTTGTTTTCAACAAAGACACACCCGTTGCCAGGTTCAGGACCTTGACAGAGTGCCAGCAATTGTAGATGGTGGCCCATCCGAGCGGATAAAAAGCGTTGGCCTGGGGTATACAATGAATGAGGACATTGTGGAACGGGATAAAATTACCTTCATTTCTGTCCCAATGTGAAAACTTTAAAGTTTACAACCACGATCGTTCTTTAAAGTTTGCAAATCAGCTTGAAAGACAGTGCCTATGACTGAAAAACTATCGACATTTGTCGACAAGTTTTCATTCATGCCTTCCTGTCTTCTAGGAACATGATATAAAAATGCAAACACATACATTACACTGTAAAAAAAATCTCCTGAAAATAACGGAAAAAGTACGGCAGCAGAGTTGCCGGAAATATAATATTTTCCCGAGATTTGAAGTTCCATTTCTTTTTTCTCCGTTAATCCAGATCAGGTTGTGAAAATACAGCAACCATAAAACGGAAACGTTCCGTTCTCGTATTTTCAAGACGGTATATTTCCGTTTTTTGGGAGGAGAAACCATGTATTGAAGCACTACGGAAATCTTCCGTTAAAATCAGTCAAAAATAACTCTGAAAATTCAGGTTTGTTTAACAGTGAAGGACATCATTTAGACAACTAAAATATTTTTCTATTTTTAACACGTAAAATGGAATTATATTAGCGAAATTGTATCTCGGTATTTAAGAAGCTGGATATTACATGAGGTTCAAGAAAAACCCCTGCAATTTAACATTTTTGATTTAGGTGGTACTTGTCCACTCTGATAGGTTTATTGTTTAACTAAAAACATTCATAGTAAAAAATTTTAGTTCAAACTTTCACAAAAAAATTTAGAAATGGTGAAGTTTAGCTGCAACCAACTTTTGGTACTTAAGTTGATACATGACAACAGTTCCTAGTTTTACATTCATGGTGAAACTATACCATTATAATGTTTTAACTTAGTACCAAATTTGGTTGCAGCAAAATTTCGCTATTTTTTCCTTTTTTTTTTTTTTTTTTTGGTGAATTGTTGAACTAAAAATTTTTAGTGTCTGTTTTTAGTTTAACAATTGTTTACACAGTCACTACTTTCTTCAGTATTTTAAAGTCTTTTGCTAATTTGCACAATTCTGTTTAAATTATGGAAACGTTTCGTGCGATGTATTGTATATATTTTTAACATTAAAAACAACACCATCTTCATAAACGTTAATTCTTAAATTCATCATATTTAGAACATTAAAATATACAATATTTCAAAACATGTTCAAAACAACTAAAGATGAAAATACAGTCGAACTTGGTTTTTGCGATCCCGGATTTAATGAAAATCCAGGTTTAAAGAAGGAAATTAAAAACAAAATGTTGATCTACTGTTAGAAATTCTAAATTAAACCCGGTTACGAGTGCACTCGGATTTAGCGAGAAATTTTTTCATGATAAGGTCTTCAAATTTTCCGCATGTTCCGTCGAAATTTTGATGAAAAACAAAAATGGAATTGTGTGAAAATTAGACAACGGTACAAAATAATGTTGAAATTTGGAGAAAATATAATTTATCTTCTTTTACAAAATATCAAAGTTTTTGGAAAAAAAAAAAGACAACTTCTCCAAACACTGAACAGGTGCTTTTTTTTAAACTGTAGAATGAATTATAAAAAATAGACCTTTTATAAACTACCCATTTTTATTAAATTCTATTTTTGTGTAAAAATATTTGAATTCCAATTAAACTCGGTTATTACGAATACAGGATATAACAAACAGGCTGTCTCCGTCCTTTTAACCAAGTTCGACTGTGCTATGAAACTTTAATACCAAGAAAGAAAATGTAACTTCAAAATTAATGGAAATCACTGATGGTTAAAACAATAATGACTACTCTATGAAGCAAAACTACGAAAGCAACATACGTTAACTGCAATATTATTCATATTAATTAATTAAGCACTTACCTAATATTCGTCTTCACCGAAAGCTGCGCACGCATCCAATCAAACTACGGAAGGCAGCGTTAAGAAGGGAGAGATGTGAGGAGCAGAGTTAGTGTAATTAATTACAAACATGCAAAAATTTATTCAGAGTTCTGCTTTTTGCACACAACACAGGGAACGTTACGCTACATAAGTACAGCATAAAAGAAATATACTGCATACACCTGAGCATCATCTGACACACATATATACTTCTCCGCGAGATTTTTTTTCGCGAGCGGGAACTGTTGTTTTCAAATGAGCTGCGTATATTGGTTCTTAACCATTGCAGAAATAGTGCGTACCTAGTGCGATTTGTACCAACCCTTTAAGCGGCACCACAATGAGTATGGTACCATGGCCGCACCTTTTTTGACGCTCAGTTTCCCCCCTAGATGGCGGCATCTGAGCTCTAATTGATGCAATCTGCACTAGGAGTTTAATTTAGCGGAGATTATCCACACCAAACGGATACTCAAGGGATCATTAACCTCTTGAGACCTCAGAACTAAGCACAAACAATTTTGACGCAATTTTTTGGTTTTCTGTGACTTAAAAATTCATTTCAAAACATAACTAAAAAATTTTTTTTTTTTATTTTAATTAATAATTAGTTTAAATAATAATTAATGCCCGATTTCCATGTTTTCCCTGTTTAAAACGAAGTAAACTATCTGTCGATTCAAAAATAATTTAACTTTGTGCAAGTAAACAATAATAATAATATAATTACACGTTAATTTAAAGCACAAATGAGCAATAAAATGCAGACATATGTTTCGGGATTGCTTGGAATCCCCTTTTCAATGCGACAGGGAGCTTCTAAATGCAAAACATCCAAATGAAGCAGACAGAACAATAAAAACAAAGCTTATATAGCCTAAGAATTATCTGTAAACCAATGAGAATAAAGGCAGCGTGAAGTGGAAGTAGAAGTAGCAGGAAGATACCAATAAGAGAGCAACAAACGAATCCAGTTGAAAGTACAGGAAGTAAAAAGGAATATTAATAAAAATAAAGCAAGAAAGACGACAGCATGCATAAAAATTGCAAAAATAATGAAATAAACTACAAAGAATAAAATTGAAATAAAGATAAGTACAGAAACTACCAAAACAAAATGCAAAACAAAGTACACATGTAGAGGGGGAGGGGAGGGGGAAGGAGAAAAATAGACACAAAAAAGGAAAACAACAAGAAAACCTAGAAAGAACAACAAATTAAAGAAATTTATGCCAGACCTGTGAAAAATAAGGAGTTGAGGAAGAATCATTAACCAAATTAGAACTATTCCTGTTAATATGATAAGCTTCCCAAAAGTCAAGCTCTAAAGGGGAAGAACATTTTTGAATAATTTTACCAGAATTGAAATCAAAAGAGTGGTTGGAATTCCAACAATGTTGAGCAATGCTAGACTTATTTAACTCTTGCTTTCGTACATAACCTTTATGCTCATTTAAGCGAATTTTCAGAGCACGTTTTGTCTGTCCAATGTAAGAAAGGCCGCAACGGCAACTAATTTGGTAAATACCCCAAGTGTTAAGTTGATCGACAGGACCTTAAGAGAAGAGAAGGAAAGTTTGTTACTAGGAGAAAAAACGACTTGAAATTGAAACCTTTTTAGGGTTTTAGCAATACGGAAACTGACAGAATGAAAGAATGGTAACACAACCAAATTCTTTCTAGAAACCACATTATTGGGACCAGAAGTTTTCTTAGAAAGTTTGTTATGAATAGAATCAATTAAAGAGTGAGAAAATCCTCTATCAACAGCTACAGCTTTCAGATAGTTGAGCTCAATCTTGAGAAGCTCAGGAGAAGAGCAAATATTAATAGCACGATGGACCAGAGCATTAAAAGCGGAATATTTTTGGTTGGGAGGATGAGACGACAGTCTGTGAGGAGGTAAAGAAACAGCGAAAGGTTTACGATGGACAGAAGTAGTGAAACCAGACTCACTCCTAGAAATCAAAACATCAAGAAACGCGAGGCTACTATTAAGTTCTTTCTCACAAGAAAACTGGATATTAGGATCAATGGAGTTCGTAATAGAAAGAGCATCATCAATACCTAACAAGTTACTGTCCGTTAGGACAAAACAATCATCCACATAACGAACATAAAATTGAAATTGCAATTTCTGGAACAGTTTTTCCTCAAAATAATGCATATAGAAATCACTTAAAATAGGACTAAGAGGACTTCCCATAGCCAGGCCATCTACCATAGCATAGAATTTACCATTAAATACAAAAGTGCTCTGTTGCAAGCACACACGAGTAAGGAAAACTAATTCCTCAATTTCCAGAAGTAAAATGGAATTCAGAAAGCCTTTTCCTGAGGCAAGTCAAAGCGCCATCAACAGGAACATTAGTAAACAAAGAATTAACATCAAAAGAGGCCATAACTGAATTATTCGGAACGAAGTTATGAAGTTTCTTAACAAAATCGGTGGAATTTTTAACAGTGAAAACATTCTGACTCCTAAGTGGAGAAAACACAGAAACTAAATACTAGGAAAGTTTATATGAAGCAGTGCCAATATTGGAAACAATTGGTCTGAAAGGAATACCTGCCTTGTGTACCTTTGGTAAAGCATAAAAACGCGCACAATTAGCAACAGAAGGAATCACAGACCGTTTAGCAATCAAAGGAATAGAATGAACAGACTTAACAGCAGAAGAAATAGCTTTTAACTCTTTGTCACTAGGGTCTTTATAAATTTCAGAATAAGGACCAGAAGCAATTAAGTCATCAGTTTTTTCAACATAAGATGATTTATTAAGAACAACAATCTGACCACCCTTGTCTGCTTTGGAAATGACCAAATCAGAATTGGAAACTAAATTATTGACACATCGTTTCACAGAATGGGTAAAACCAGTATTAGGAACTTTTGAATTGAAATCAACATTGGAAGCAATAAGATGCCTAACCGCCTCTTTTTGAGTGGAAGTTAAGGCACTAAATTTGAAAGCTTTTTCAACCGGAGCAATAAGTTCAGAAAAAGAAGGCTTTTTAGCCAAAGCAAAATTGTTATTACATTTCAGAGCATTAATTTCATTACTATTCAAAGGAAATTTCGAAAGATTTACAACCGTGTTCCTATTAACAAGAGGCAAATCAGCCGGAACAGGAACATTTGAATCGTTACACAACTTAGTAAATTTCTTATTTAAAGTAATTTTGTGAATGTCGGATGAACGAAGAGCTCTTGCCCATGACATTCTATCAATAGACTCAAAATCGAAATTAGAAGTTATAACAAAAATCGAAATTATAACAAACTTTCTAAGAAAACTTCTGGTCCCAATAATGTGGTTTCTAGAAAGAATTTGGTTGTGTTACCATTCTTTCCTTCTGTCAGTTTCCGTATTGCTAAAATCCTAAAAAGGTTTCAATTTCAAGTCGTTTTTTCTCCTAGTAACAAACTTTCCTTCTCTTCTCTTAAGGATCCTGTCGATCAACTTAACACTTGGGGTATTTACCAAATTAGTTGCCGTTGCGGCCTTTCTTACTTTGGACAGACAAAACGTGCTCTGAAAATTCGCTTAAATGAGCATAAAGGTTATGTACGAAAGCAAGAGTTAAATAAGTCTAGCATTGCTCAACATTGTTGGAATTCCAACCACTCTTTTGATTTCAATTCTGGTAAAATTATTCAAAAATGTTCTTCCCCTTTAGAGCTTGACTTTTGGGAAGCTTATCATATTAACAGGAATAGTTCTAATTTGGTTAATGATTCTTCCTCAACTCCTTATTTTTCACAGGTCTGGCATAAATTTCTTTAATTTGTTGTTCTTTCTAGGTTTTCTTGTTGTTTTCCTTTTTTGTGTCTATTTTTCTCCTTCCCCCTCCCCTCCCCCTCTACATGTGTACTTTGTTTTGCATTTTGTTTTGGTAGTTTCTGTCTTATTTTTATTTCAATTTATTCTTTGTATTTTATTTCATTATTTTTGCAATTTTTATGCATGCTGTCGTCTTTTTTGCTTTATTTTTATTAATATTCCTTTTTACTTCCTGTACTTTCAACTGGATTCGTTTGTTGCTCTCTTATTGGTGTCTTCCTGCTACTTCTACTTCCACTTCACGCTGCCTTTATTCTCATTGGTTTACAGATAATTCTTAGGCTACATAAGCTTTGTTTTTATTGTTCTGTCTGCTTCATTTGGATGTTTTGCATTTAGAAGCTCCCTGTCGCATTGAAAAAGGGATTCCAAGCAATCCCGAAACATATGTCTGCATTTTATTGCTCATTTGTGCTTTAAATTAACGTGTAGTTGTATTATTATCTGTCGATTCATTTCAAAAACAATGGGGTGTTTTAGCTTTCAAATTGCACAAACAGTAGTTAATAAACAGTATTTTAAAATGTACCCAATTGGGTACACTTGGAATGAAGAGGTTAACATGCCGCATAGTCATATGACAAGGGTGCGGTCGATTTTCTGCATCTTAAAAATCCACCGACTTGGGCCAGGTTTGATCCTGCGAACTAGGGCGCTCGAGGACTGCGCCTTACAACTACACTGTAAAAAAAAATCTCCTGAAAATAACGGGAAAAGTACGGCAGCAGAGTTGCCGAAAATATTCCGTTTCTGATAATATTTTCTCGAGATTTGTCAGACTTTTTCTCCGTTAATCCAAATCAGATTGTGAAAATACAGCAACCGCTAAACGGAAAAGTTCCGTTCTCATATTTTCAGGACGTGATATTTCCGTTTTTGGAAGGAAAAACCATGTATTGAAGCACTACGGAAATCTTCCGTTAAATTCAGTCAAAAAACATTCTGAAAATTCAGATTTTTTTTATCAGCGTATGACACCTTGCCGGCTTCGCTGAGCGGGCTTCACACCCGTCAATCTATGAATTTTTCTTTCAAAATTGTGGTTAGCGACTGAAACCACGCAACATATTTCGGTTAAAAACTGAAATATGTTTTTGGTGAAACCAAATAAAATAGTTACACTGTAACTATTGTTTTTGGTGAAACCAAATAAAATAGTTACACTGTAAAAAATTCTAGTTCAACCTTTTACCAAAAAAAACAGAATGGTGAAATTTAGCTCCAACCAACATTTGGTATTAAAGTTGAACCATTATAATGGTTTTCTCGGGTGAAACTGCACCGCTAAGTGCTGTAGTTGTACTACTACTACACCACTAACCGGTGTAGTATAGTAGATTTGTTCTACACCACTAATTGGTCTAGTCTACACCACTAACCCTTTGAGGTCGAATTAAGTTCATACATAGGTGTCATGCTGGTCGAAATTAATTTTCGTTGAGCGAATAGTAATACATACTATGCAAGATTACGAAGGAAATTTTTTTTTATTTCTAATGACACATTAAAAGACAATTGAAAATAAAATGATAATAATTCTATAAATGATTGCGAGCAATCCAGTAGCGTTCCCAGATTGATGTCCAAGGAAGGGCGGGGCATCGAAACAGGTGAGACATGTCTATCTCTTCAAGAAGGTCGCACAAGGTACAAAAATTGTCAGTGACCACCTTGATGCGATATAGATGTTTATTTAGGCCGTCATGGCCAGATAAAAGACGACACATGGCAACAGATTTCATTCTAGGCCACGGAGGGACATCTAGGATCTGGTTTAGCCACCGTTTATTGGAATTACGATGGCTAAGCTCCTCGAGGAAAGAGTCCTTAAAGACGTTTTTTACTAGACATTTAATATTTTTAAAAGGAAGTCTTGGATTTGACATCTGTAAAACAGAGGCCCCTTTTTTTGCCAAGAAATCAGCCGCTTCGTTTTCCGGGATTCCACAGTGGGCCGGAATCCATTGAATAACTACTCTTTTATTTTTACTGGCAAGGCAGTTGAAAAGATTTAAGCAATTATCGATAGTTAAAGTTCCATAGTGACTGGGTGCATTAATTGCCTCTATTGCTGCCCTTGAGTTAGTCAGCAACACAACTTTTGAAAAAGAGTCTAGCCGTGGCTGTAGCTGTAGCAGGGCCTGGTGAGTGGCCGCAATCTCACCATCGAAAGCTGATACGAAGGAAAAGTGAAATATATTTTTTTTTTTTTCAAATTTTATACATATATATACATATGTAACACAATAATATGTTTTAATTTTATGTAAAGATTATATTTTATAGTTCTCTATCGCGTGGTATCTTTGAAAACGCAGGTGGCTGAGAGCAGGTATACGACCACAAAGGCTTAAAATGGTTCAACTTAGTATCAAATGTTGGTAGCCTCTATATTTCATCATTTTTTCACTTTCTTTTGGGGATCGGTTGAACTTGAATTTTTTGCACTGTCTGTACAGTAGTGATGGGCATAATCAAGAGATTTCAATAATCGAGTGATTAGTACTCCGAGTGGTTTTGATAATCGAGTGATCATCTCGAGTTCTCAAGTGATTATCTCGAGTTCTCGAATGATCATTTCGAGATCTCAAGCGATCATTTCGAGATGTTCAATCGAGTTCTCGAGATGTTCAATCGAGTTCTCGAGATGTTCAATCGAGTTCTCGAGATGTTCAATCGAGATCTCGAGATGGTCGTCAGAATCGAATTCTTGAGTTATCCTGAATAATCGAGTTCTCGAGTATGATCACTCGATTATGCCCATGACTAATGTACAGTTCACCTGAATTGTAACGAGGTACCTCTACCGACTGAATTTTTGTATTCCATTAAAACCTAAAACAGGGTCATCAATTTTTTTTTTTATTGGGATTTTTTTTTCAGAAATAGTAGTGGAACGGTTGGTAGATGCAACTATGTAGACATTACGCTGCTTTTTAAATCACCGAGATTTTCTTGCGTGAAAAAAGGTGTATTTGAATTCAAGTATGAAATGTAAATATTAGTGGTTTATTACAGTTTTAATTTTATAAGTTATGTTTCATTTGCAATTTGTTATAAAATTTGAATCGCATTGCTTGGTTAAAAACTACACAACTTAAAGCGACGGGCCAATTTTGGACAACGGTTCACCTTTGGATTGCCCCTGATTAAAATGATTAACACATTGCAAGCGTGAAAAACAGCTGTTCACAATCACTGTATCATTAATGCAAATATAAATATTACTACTACAGATACTCCACCTTAATTATTTTTACAATATATTTTTCAACTGTAGTGTAAAAAACTGGTAGATATTGATATCTGCTAATCGCAATGTTAAAAGGGATCACAATCTTTTCGCGTCAAGTATGAAGTGTGCTTTCAACAGCTAAACTTATGCTGAAATAGTCCAATTAAAAAAAAAATGGTCATTCATTCTAAAACTGTAAAACCTTTTCATTACTTACGATTTATCACTTACTACAAAATAAGTGAATAATGTCCAGAGGGTAGATAATCTATTTTTTCCTAGATGGCGAAAGCCAAATTAAAAATAAAATGTACTTCAGTTGAGAAACTGAATACTCTTAGTCTTTTTTTATTTTAAATTGGTGATGCATTTCGAACACCGACATTTTTTTCGCGATCCATAGTATCAAATAAGACCTAGAGTCACGAACAGAAATACCTTCGATGAAATGTATTTTTTAGTTATTACACTGGTACATACTTTGCAAATGCAGTAAACCCCCGTTAAAACGCGGGTGTCAGGAGACATGTTTGGCACCGCGTTATAACATAACCGCGATATAATGAAACTACCGTGGAACCATATTAACGAAATATACTCGCTCCTGTTGCACGACCTTTCAGCTTTATCAATTACTCTTTCCTTTTCTTCTATTGTATAATTGTTTCTTTTCTTGTTTGCGGCCATTTTATTTGCTGCAATTGCTGTGCAAGAAGCACAGTGATGACAACTGAGCGGTTAGTCTATCGAGTCATATGTTATTCAGATTAAATTCTTCTGCTTTTTGAGACTAATAAGCTAAAACGATATCAACCGCAACAAAAACAAATGCGTTCTGAGAAAATGTGTGCTTAAAACTCTTGCTAAGTTATCAACATGAGATTTTGAAGGGGGAGAGATTCTAAGAAAAACGTAAATTTGGGTGGAATGGGAGGAACGCACTTTTCAAAGGAACAATGTTTTAGGCCTTTATACGCTATCAAGGACAAGAGAATACGTTTACTTTTCAAACATGTCAAAGAATCTGAAATACAAAGGGTGATTTGTAATGATAGAGGATGGTGCAAACGTCGGGGAACATGATAGTAACCGCGCTATATCCGATTCCACGGTATACTGAGGCGCAGTATTACGGGGTTTTACTGTATATACTTAATTTGGATCTTACCAACTGTGTGTGTTATTCGAAATGCTCACCAAGAATATGGATATGCCCCTAGACGCCGATAACCCCATATATATAGATATACATGTAAAATTTTTTGTTCCATACAGATATTTTTGTTACGTTTTATTTCTAAAGTTTTTTTTTGCATAATTTCATGCTTCTTTAGTATTGTAACTCCGATATTTATCTATGCCAACATCAAAATTTTTAATCCACTGAAAATAATTTTTTTCTTTGAAACGTCATCCACGTGTTCCGCAGCTATAGTTTTTCTATTCTAAAACTCTGGACATGAAATGGTTAGTCATTGCAGCTCCATCTTTTGTTCTTTTATTCAATATAACTGCGTTACGAACAATTACCATTAAAAAAAATCAAAAAATTAATCTCAACATTGTTCCAAGACCCCCTATCGGTCCTTCGGAAGCTGAAAACTAAATACTTCTTTTTTTCTTCAGAAAATTCGTTTCGAAAAAATGGCAACACAACTGGAAGAGAAGCATTTCAGCTTTTTCATTCAAACGGAAATTGAATTTTTCTATTAGTCAAGTGCATTTTTTTTTCAATTATTTTTTTGAAATTTGTAATTTAAACTTAATTTTCAAGGTGGGTGTTTATAATCCCTGTCATTAACATGCGATCTAGAAAGCAACTAAAATACAAATACAAGCAAATTTTGATAATGTGCAGTGATAAATCTTGCAATTCTAAATTCCTGATCAAACTTAATCCCATAAAACCCTCACAAGTAAATTTTTGTGAAAATCTTAATAGAGGCAATTCACCGCTAGAGGAACTCATGAGCGATCATCGTTGTCACGTGATATCCGCTCTTTGTTTACTAGGATTTTCAATTGAGTTCTACGTGGAGATCACGAGGCAAAATGAGTTATCTTAAAATTAATTAGACTACTTTCACAGCCTTTTCTGATTATAACCCAGTATTTACATTTAATTTAATCATTATAAAAGAAATTTATTAATTATTGCAGTAGTTATAGCGCTGTATTTAGTGTTAATTTTACGTTATGTAGAAGAACTTTATTTATCCTAGTTTTTACTTAGATTTGTCGAACTCGATGTAAAGCGATGCTCTACGGCTTCCTTTGTTTACATTGCTTTCATCGGTGCCACGTGACCAATGACGTTGCTTGAATTGCCTCCATTGAGTGTTCGTTATCCACGTGCCTTTCATTGACTGTGTGATGATCAAGCTTAGTTAACTAATTTTTTGTTGGTTCTGTGCATGTGTCTTACATTCTATTTCAGCAATGAATCATTTTACGCAATGTAAAATAACCTATGATGACTAGTTATTTTACTTGAATGACATTACATGACTATTAAATCACTAACGTATCTATCATGTCATTCAGACACCGCACGAAAAACAAATACAAAAGTACAATAAAATACCAATGGTTAAGCTCTGCATATGTCTTATTTTAATTATGTAACCTTTGAAATAATTTTCTAACCCTTTTCAGATTGATTAAACTTAGATTCTTGAAAAACACAGACCCCAAACCGTCCTGTATTTGTAGAATCACCCATATACTATGTATATATATACATAATGCAGAGATGAAATTTATTATTTCTTTCTGTAATCAGTTTTTTTTTTTTTTGGGGGGGGGGGGATTAAGATTATTTTGTTGATGAACAAAGGTCAAACTTAGTTTAAAGGTTTTACGAACAAGTGTCGGGTAGTTCAAAAAACATAAAATCTCGTCAGAAATTAGTCCATTTAAAGCAAACGTTTGAAAAATTGTATGCAAAAATTTCAAAAAAAAAAAAAAAAAATGATAATAAAAAAGTTTGGACAGAATAGATATTCATGAAATCTTAGAGAGAAGTTTAATTATTAAGATTTTTTATATATTTTTCAATTTTTTTTTTTTTTTTTTTTTTTTTTTTTTTCAGCAATTGTCTAAAACTTTCCAAAGACCGTTTAAAGATTCCTTTACCCTATGAAAATAAATCTTGTAAAAACTTTCGGAGTGAATTACAAATTAAGAGTGAAGCCTAAAATGAACTGATATTGTGTTACTGTAACGATAATACGGCAATCCAAGGTACTGTTATTACACCTGTTTTTCTATTTCCACAAATAAAATAAATGAATTTAAAACTGCAATTTATTTTTAAGGTATAACTCCAGAGTAGCTAATCATTTAAAGAGCGTTTTTTTCTTCTGCCGCTATTAAAGAATTACTAGCTTTTTTTTCGGCTGAATGTTAATTAAGAAAATAGATTGAGGACCAAAAGCAATAAAACTAAAACTTTTATCAAAAAATTTAAAGGCCTTTAATTCTCATTTCAAAAATACATACGATGCATATCAGCAAAAATATCTAGCAATAAAATATAATGTTTTCGTTCTTTACAAAAATAGTTTGGCAAAACTGTTTACACATGATTAAAAGTATTAATTACATTCCATGAACATATGACACTGTTTCGAAATGCATTTCCTCGGTCAAAACAACCAAGTCTGACATAAAACTTGTATTTGTTTGACCTTTGTTCATGTCAACAAATTTATAAGGAGAAAATATTAGCTTGAAAATATTAAGCTTGACTATATTAAGTTTGTAAAAAAATATTCAGCTTAATGAAGAAAATTTTAAGCTCGAATATATTAAGCTTGGGGAAAATATTAACTTAATGATTGCAAATAATAAGCTTGAATGTATTAAGTTTAGGGAAAATATTATGCTTGAATATATTAAGTTTAGAGATAAAAATTTTGCTTAAATATATTAAGCTAACTAAACCTAATGAAGCACTTTCACTAGTGAAACGCAATTGGTTAATCCATTTTATAACTCAATTTTTAAATAGCCAATACGAAAGTATCAAAACAGGCATTAAAAACAAAAAGGACTAAGACATTGAAAATTAAAAATTGCTTTTAGCAGCTTCATTTTTTAACACAGTTTTATTTTTAAAGTAATAAATTGTTGCTTGAAAATTATTACTTCTTTCAGCAAAAGTTCTATTATAAGTTTTGTTAATTTAATAAAGTCGTACCAAATGGTCAAACTATTATATATTTTTAACCTCGAAGCTATTTCCAAGAGATAAATTTTAAACATACTAAAGCAAAAGCTATTTGTACTATACCTAAATCAGCACCGTTAAGATTTTCTAAAAACCGCAAGAACTCACACAAAACTCAAGTACGGAAACAAACTCTCAAAACAAAAATATGATCTAAATCTAAAGCATAAAAACAATTATTTCAAAGCAAAACATAAGAAAATTCATTACGTTCAAGGGTTTTCACTCAGCACTTTCAAACGCAGAAAATATAGTTCATATCAAAAATTTATATCACATATTAAATGGAAGTTACTAGACAAAACCTTATCACACCAAGACGAAAAATAAACAAATACTTCAATACATTGGGGGTTATCTACCAACAAAAAAAGTACAATAAAAAATATATTGCTGAAGCGTTTTACAACATAAACGATTCTTTTTTTATTAATTACTATTTTTTTTTCCTTTCAAAGAGGCTTTTGTTCAAGATACACTGAACTACCAGTTATATTTTATGAAAAGCAATGACAAATCAAAATACCTAAACATGGTTATGACTTTTGAGGATCTGAGTAACAGGTTTGCTAAGAGTATTATATCTTAGGGTTCGTTATTTTTTTATTTCCACTATCACTTTAAATTTTTACTACGATTTTTCGAAGATAAACACCAGTTATATTTTAAGGAAAGCGATGAAAAATGGAAATACCTGATCACGGCTATCAATTTAGAGGATCTGGATAACGGTTACTTAGAGTATGATATCTTAGGGTTTGTTATTCTTTAACTTTCACTATCACTTTTACTTTTTGTACCATTTTTCGTAGATCGTCGTGCAAAAATTTGGAAGTTAGTATTTAACAAATGGATAAGAAATATTGAAAAAAATAATGTATAATAACTCATATCCAGGGTTCGTACTGATTTGCTGATTTAGAAGCTAAATGGGCTAAAGTTGAATACACTAAAGGCCTAGCCAATTCTCAATAAATAGGGTAATAGTTACTATCGTTCCTCTTTGTCGAAGTAGAAATATGAGAAACATAGCAAAATTTAAATTTAAAAAATATTTAAATAAATAAAAACATTGTAGTAACACTAAAAATACTTTTTTAATTTAAAAAGTAACCTTAGTAACTTCTTAAATTTAGAAAAACGTTCAGGTAGTTAGCTTTGACATGTAAAAATAAATATAACAGCTGAATTTTTTCCCCTTTAATCGAACTTATATTTTTATATTTAATCATTTAATAGCATGCGTTTAGGACTTCCACACAGCTTTAATCTTTCCATTGAAACGTCACAAAAAGTAAGACTGAAAAATTAATTGTCGAAGATTCAAGACATTAATCCGTAAAATGTTTCCTGATAAAGGAACAATTAAAGGGCTCAAAGGATTAACGTATATGTGATATTAAAAATATATAGTATAAATAAAATAAATAAATAAATAAAAGGGGGATAAATTTTGTTGGAAGAACATGTTAGTATCTGTTCCAAACATATAATTTTTCCCTTTAGCGCTAAACTTACAAATGTGCTAAGTTTCAGGGAGTGTGACGTTTTAAGTTACAAGACTAGTTCTAGTTGAGAAGGTTAAGTGATTTGCAACTTTTGACATTGAAACGAAATAAGCACAACATCGAGCTGAATAAATTTTAGGTTTAAGTAAAAAAGGAACCGAACAAAAATATCATTGAGACTTATTTTATCAGATAAGTTAATTTGTCACATAACATCTTCACCCGCTAAACGCTTCGTTTTCTCTTCTAAAATAGGTTTTTGGCACAGCGTATGTATAAAGAAAAAAAATTAAATAAATAAAAGAAAGAAGAAAAAGAAAAAAAAAAGAAAGAGAGAGGAAAAAAACTTTTTGTTTTTCTTTCTCAGCTGATGTTTGTTAGAGTTGATCCGTTTTGTCTGTGTGTGTGTGTACAAATACTTTCAAAGAAAACATAAAAATTATAGAGTAATTTTGGAGGGTAAAACGGCGACTTCATTTACTAGAGTTATTACTATTATTATATTTTAAACTAAAATAACGTTAAAAGGTATTTTAAGGAGCGAAAGAGAGTTTTTCAGCAATGAAAGATTTCTTAAACAAACAAATAAATAAATAGGAATAAAACATTTTTAGGGCCGTAATTACCACGATCACGTGGTATAGCAATTAGCTAATCATGGTCCTTTGAGCAAAAGTAATTTTTAATCATGGAGTAGATGACAGTCAATCAGTACGCATTTGGCAACACAATAGCACGGTAATTAATAATGTAGAACAAATGACCTTCGCAGGCGCACGTTAATGGTGTGTCAGAAGAGGAAAACGTCTTGCAGGTACTCTCAACCCACGTGATTGCTAACGATTGACGCAATGTTTACCATCGTATCATAAGTTCGTACCATGCCGGTTCGCACCAGAATAAATAAATACATAATTGCAATTGAAAATGAGAGATGATTACAAATACTGTAACACGTACAACTTTCTAACTTTGACCGGTATAATATAAAAAATATATGAGGGGAAAATAGCATTTTAATAAAAATATTAAATCTTCAAAAAATGTTTTAAGTTGCACGGTTTTATTTTTAAAAAAAAACTAAAATGCAGTAATAGTGGTCGAAAACCGCGTAATAAACTTCCGTGACAAATCAAGTTCAATAACATCGTTGCATTATCCAAACAAAGCTATCGTTGCCATTCGACAAATAATAATTCTGATCATTTCCTCAGAGATAAAATTATTAATTCTTTTTCCTAATTAAAGTTATAATAAATTATAAAATGGATGGAATATTGTATTGTCATCGAAGATAAGCTTGTGTGCAA
This sequence comes from Octonoba sinensis, assembly GCA_038502835.1. Classification (NCBI taxonomy): domain Eukaryota; kingdom Metazoa; phylum Arthropoda; class Arachnida; order Araneae; family Uloboridae; genus Octonoba; species Octonoba sinensis. The sequence continues at coordinate 19,221,243 of CM076601.1, read as the reverse complement.
AGTTTGAAGATAATTTATGCAATAATAGTGGTCGAAAACTGCGTATCAAACTTCCGTGACAAATCAAGCTAAATAAAACCGTTTTAAAAAAGAAGTTCAAATGAGAAATGTAAGGGTCATTTAGTGAAAATAAAAATATTTGTGCTATAACGCAACGAATTCATAACTGTAGCCTCGAAATAGCATAGAAAGTAAGTATAACATTAAAATTTACCATGACGCGCATGTTTTGGTTTTAGAAAAAGTAATGAAATTTGAGTACTTTTTATGCATTTTTAGTTATGCTTCTTTTGGCACGATGAAATTCTTTTAGGGGTTGTTGAGCTGATAACAAATGTGGAATGATAAAACTTCTTCCCTACTGAGGAAGGAAAATAGAAAGGAAAACAAAAAGAATAAACGAAAACAAGTCTTCTTAATGAATTTGGAAACTTTTAAAGACTACTAATACTTACGAGACTATTTTAAACCTCCTGGAAATGGAAACTGTATCCAACTTACAAAGAGTGAAACAAATGTAGAATGATTAAATTTCTTTTCCGAGGGGGAAAAAGAGAAAAAAAGGAACGGAAAAAAAAAGAAAAACGGCTCAAGAGTGCCTTGTGGTAGTTTTGTATCAAACACAAGACAGTTTTACAATTAAATGTTTACACAGCAAAAACCGAAGTTTCAACCCTTTAAAAATATTCAATAATGCCAAATAATAAATTCAATTATTTCTACGGCTTAAAACATATTATATAGTAAACCTAACTGCACATTATTTAAGAACAATATGTATTTGTGCCATTTTTTTTTTCATTTTTTGCACCGCCCTGGCAAAAATACCAACCCTAGTATATAGTTTATATATTAAATGAGATTGAATATCTACTTAAAAATGATACATTGGTGTATTATTGCGAGAAATGTTTAAATAATAATTATACAGCAATATAGAACTTTGGATCGCAAGAAGGGAGTTTTATGGAGAAAAAAGTTTCGAGTTTCTTTAAAATCAAATTCTGTTGATGAATCATATTTTATCTGAGAAATTGTATATATAATATTTATATATTTTTAACAGACATTTAACTTCTTCATTCCAAGTGTACCCAAGTGGGTACATTTTAAAATACCGGTTATTAACTACTGTTTGTGCAATTTGACAGCTAAAACACCCAATTGTTTTTGAAATGAAGCAACAGATAGTTTACTTCGTTTTAAACATGGAAGACATGGAAACTGGCCATTAATTAATATTTAAACTAATTATTAATTAAAATTTAAAAAAAAATTTAGTTATTTTGTTTTGTAATCATTTTTTAAATCAGAGAACCAAAAAATTGCATCAAAATTGTTTGTGCTTAGTTCCGGGGTCTGAAGAGGTTAAAAGAATTTAAAATACATCAAAAAATTAATCATTTTCAACTTTACACCAACTGAACACCAAAAATGGTGTTCCGTAACGCCAAAATGATGGCAACGAAACGGGAAATTTTTAGCGTAGTTGCGACAGTCTCGAAGATTTATTTTTGTTAAATGCAACATCACACACCAAAATGATGGCAACGAAACGGGAAATCTTTACGGTGTACAGGTTACTGAATTAAATTGTTTACTACTTACTCACTAGTAATAAAAGTTAAAGTACAGTAGCCCCTCGTTATATATCGCGCTTGTTGGGGGACAGAAAAAAGCGCGATATATCCCGAATGCGTGATATAGCCGATGCCATTAGAATTAACTCAAAAAGTACAAGTAAATTGAGTGACAACTGAAAAAAATCAATTAAAACGTCAACTGGTTTGAGTAGAATTATTCTGCAGGCATGTAAGTTGGGGAGTGGGAGGAGAATTGTTTCAGCTTTTAACAGCAGCATATTCAGAAGAAACGAAAACAATCCTGTTCGATGGCTTCAATTAAAACGTCAACTGGTTTGAGTAGAATTATTCTGCAGGCATGTAAGTTGGGGAGTGGGAGGAGAATTGTTTCAGCTTTTAACAGCAGCATATTCAGAAGAAACGAAAACAATCCTGTTCGATGGCTTCAATTAAAACGTCAACTGGTTTGAGTAGAATTATTCTGCAGGCATGTAAGTTGGGAAGTGGGAGGAGAATTGTTTCAGCTTTTAACAGCAGCATATTCAGAAGAAACGAAAACAATCCTGTTCGATGGCTTCAATTAAAACGTCAACTGGTTTGAGTAGAATTATTCTGCAGGCATGTAAGTTGGGGAGTGGGAGGAGAATTGTTTCAGCTTTTAACAGCAGCATATTCAGAAGAAACGAAAACATTCCTGTTCGATGGCTTTGTTTAATGGGGGAAAAAGGGCTTTGATCAGAAATGCAATATTTTTACTTTCAAGAGCTCAAACTTTAAATTTTGGGAGACATAGCAAAAGCGCGGCATATCCGGAAGAGCGATACTACGAGGCGCGATATAACGAGGGGTTACTGTATCTGTTTTAAAGAGGAAATCGCGAGTGAAATGTATGTCTATGACGGAAATTACATTTTGCGCATCAGATAATGCTCAGTTCCATAACTCAGATCCTAACATCTGAGACAAAACATAAAGGGCACACAAAGCGGGAACAAGTAACAACAAGTGATGACAGACATGGGGAAAGAACAAGGAATTTTTCTCATACGCACCACTTGCAGGGGGAGTCACACTCTCATCCGATTTTAAACTTTCACTCGCCAAAGTGGCATTGTCTTCACTAATTTCTAAACTTTCCAATCTCGCGTCCGCTCCAGAAGCATCTTCGGACATGACTATCGTTGGAATCGGGGGAAGATTCTCACCTGCTTTTGTAGCTGAAGGAATTTCTTTCACAGGCTCTTGGGGTGTGGATGTTCCACTTTCTTTCTTGGTGAGCGAATCTTGCTTTGTTATTTTACTTTTAGTCTTATTCTCCACCTGTTGGACGTTTTCTTTGTTTTCGTCGTCGATTGAAGCTTTCTTGGAGACAGAATCTTGCGCTTTCGGTTTGGCTTGTTCCTCAGGTATCGTGTCAACAGACTCTCCCTCTTTACTGGATGTTCGTTTGGTCTTCTTCTTCACTGAATCTTGTCGAGTAAGCGGTGGTGGAGCTGCGATCTCTTCTGTTGGTGTCTGAGGCGCTGAGGATTCAGTAGATTTTGTCTTCTTTTTTACAGAATCTTGTCGAGTAAGCGGTGGTGCAGCTGCGATCTCTTCTGTTGGTGTCTGAGGCGCTGAGGATTCAGTAGATTTTGTCTTCTTTTTTACAGAATCTTGTCGAGTAAGCGGTGGTGCAGCTGCGATCTCGTCTGTTGGTGTCTGAGGTGCTGAGGATTCACTAGATTTTGTCTTCTTTTTCACAGAATCTTGCCGACTCAGAGAAGGTTTATCCACAGATTCACTCGGCGACTGAGGCACAGATGACTCCGCAGATTTGGTCTTTTTCACTGAATTTTGCCTGCTCAGTTGTGGACTCTGATCGATACTATCAGTTGGTGTAGGCGTTTCTGCAGATTTTGATTTTTTCTTTGTAGAATCTTGTCGAGATAGCTTAGGTGCCTTTTCTAAGCTGTCAGTTGGTGTACTTGGTACTGATGATTCAACTGATTTGGACTTGCCTCGGGAGTCCTGCCTAATTAACGGCTTTTCAGAACTGTCTAATGGTGACTGAGGAACAAACTCGCCGTCTTTCGAGTTTTTCGATGATTCTTGCTCTGGAGGACAACTCAACTCTTCAACAGGCGTCTGAGGTACGGAGGAGTCCGATGATTTGGGAGACTTTTTCTTTGTCGAATCTTGTCGTTTGATACTTTCGATTTTGGGTTTTTTCAGCTCAGGTTCTTCAGGTGGCTCTTCAGCCTTGTGCTTTTGTTCAAGGTTTATGCTATCAGTGATATCATGCGGTTTGTCGATGCTTGGCTCTAAATCTCCCAAATCTTCAGCAACTGTTAAAGAAAAAGAAAAAATCTTATTACATAAAATAAAGTAAAGTAAAAAGCATTATTAGCAAACATAATTCTGAGAATAAATACACTTGAAAGCAAATGTTATAATAATTTAAATTTCTTTCATTTTGGGATAGTGAAACTATGTTTATTTTAACCCTACACTGCGCAATTTTTATTTTCTTTGTAAAATATTTTTTGTGTGTGTTTCTTTGTGCTAGTTGTAAGTGGGAAAAATACTAAAAAAAATCCTATTTAATTCGGAAAAGTTGAAGTCGGGAAAAATTGACATGTTGTTTAAAAACAACACTGCGCATTTAGGGGTAAGAAAAATAATTTTTTTATACAATCATTTTAACAAATGAAACCAAATCAATAATAAATAGTCATGCATTATGATCATAAAATAGCCCTAAAATATGAAACTTTATTAAAATAATTTATTTTATTATTATTTAAAAAATTTATAAAATTTATTAAAGTAAAAATTTGCAGATTTACTTTGGTTACCAATAAAGTTTAATAACAATTTCATTAAAAAGATTTTAAACAAGAAAGCTAACATCTGTAGGGGGATTTTGCGATAATGTTCGTATCTTCTTTGGTTAAGCGTGAACTGATTTTAAACAAAATTCCTAAATAATAATTTAATAGACCACTTTAAGCTAATTTGTGGAATATTTAACAATAATCTTCTAAAAGATACTAAATAAAGTGAAATAGAATAACTTGTGACACCTGTTCTTGTTTATACTACGAATAATGCAGGAGCATAAAAATTGCCCCCGAATGCGCAGTGTTGTTTTAAAACAACAAGTAAAAAAGGCGCCTTAATATATATTTTTCCCGAATTTTTTCAGACAACTTATATTTATTTTGTTTTAGAACTATGTAAGCAGTTAGAGACTATTTTTTAAAATAAAGTTGTTGCATAAAATTTGTAGAAAAAAAATTAAGAAGTTACTGTTTTTTTACGAAATCATCATGTCTTACGATTTTGTGAAAAAGATGAACTTTGCGTTCAGTTTACAAGATCTAGTGGAAACTATATTAACTAATATGATCATACACGCAAAATGAAACGAAAGAATGCACCACATGTGAAAAATATTACAAAATAAAAGCTTAGTGAACGAAAAATGGAGGTGTTGTTGAAAAACAACGCGGCGCAGTGTAGGGTTAAGGGTTTCAGCCTCTTCTCCTTTTTTCAATGAAAAATACATAACCCAATGAGAAAATTTGCTCATGAATTTTTCATACTTTTAGATAAATAGAGTTTTAGTTACATCATTTTGCAATTTAGATTAACCAAACCAGTCATTCTGACTGTTTCGAAGTTTCCATTTTGCATAATTTCTTACTCATTATAGTAGAACTTTCAATTGCATTGGTTTTGCCCAATACACGGTAAGTAAGACAAGTTAATGTAAGTGAAAGTTTTATTATAATTAGTAGCAACTTGGTGTGAAATGAGAGTTTAAAATGGCTAAAAATGGCCTGGTAAATTCAGTGTTAAAATGACATTCAAAATAATACGCCATGTTGTATGCAATTTGGCATCAAAGAATTTTGTCACGCATACTGAATTTTTAAATGAGAATCAGAAGCTTGAAAATGAAAAGTTGAATACAAATCATAACAAGTGCAGCGGGGACTAGCTAAATTACACATAATAAATTAATTAATCCATCTTCGTCTATCGTGTTTGTTCAGCAGTTACATAAAAGTAAAAATAAACTTTTGCCCTTTGCATTTATTTCAGAGTATAAACGTGCTTAATCTTAAACAAAGGGTCTTTATTCGGCTTTTTAGTCACAATATTTGAAATAGAAATTCCCTGACGTTGTGACACGTTCCGTGTTTCAATAACACGGATAGTGATTCATTTAAGGCGTTCTTCATCTACTTATTTCTGACGCATCAACCCTTTATCTACTGCATTATGATCTGCAGTAATTTTTTTCACAGAAATAGTTTGTCTAGGTATTTACACTGAAAATTAAGGGATTTACATAAATAAAATGATCAATATATCAGTATTTATTTCTTTACAGCTAATAAGTGCCACAGAGTATTTACCCTAAAAAATTAATTACATACACTTATTAATCATAATATTTCGTCAAATAATTTTCTAAGTTCTTAACTAACACATTAAAAAAATCAGTGACTTGATTCGTGAATTTCACACTTTTCTGAAGCGAAACTCTACGGGAGCAATCTGAACAAAATAGAAGTTCAAAACATAGCATCGGTTTCAAAACTATCTATGTTCCTTTCCTCGCTAAAATACTCTTTATAGAATCCTTGCTGATATGTATCCTGAAAATGGGGAATTTAAAGACTTCCGGCAAAGTACCACCAGAATATTGGTAAAAATGGTTGCTGGGATGGAATTTATAGAGAATGGTACTTATAAGTACCGACAGTAGATAAAGGGTTAAGGCGAAAGTTGCATTCAAATGATAGATATTTTTCTTGGCACAAGGTTTTGCTTTCATTACACTAAATCAAAGTGCATTCCCCTTTAGAATAAAGATGGGAAATGATTATAGCTGATATATGCATTAAAAATTTCTCGCCAAACGTTGCTAGGTGGGCGAGAAAGTTCCTCGCCAAACGTTGCGAAACTAACCTATTTCATTGGAATAACACCCCATTTTATTGATTGAGAACGCGTTTTTAGCCTACTTTCCCGTAAAAGTAAAAAAAAATAAATAATAAAGCATGAAAGAAGGCTTAATGTATCGTGAAAATATCGTTAAAAATCAAGAAAAGTCAAAAATAAGTGAAGTAATTAAATAAAGATTGAAAAATAAAAAATTTGAAAGTAGGGTATTGAGATGGGGAAAAAGTGTGTCTGTCGGTCTGTCTGTCGGTCTGTCTGTCGGTCTGTCTGTCGGTCTGTCTGTCTGTCTGTCTGTCCCCCCCTAATAACTTTTGAACGAATTGTCCGATTGGAAAAATTCTTTTTGCATTCGAAAGAGCTCGGCGAGGACATCTCATTTCTATATTTTACTTTTTGATTTGAACAATTTTTTGTTCAATTTTGAACAGCTCAAAAAATTTTAACATTAGCGCCTATGGACAAAATTGAAGCAAATTCTGTAAACTCTGGGCACAAGAGCCAAGTTCCTATTGCAAGCTTATTGAAAGGAGTTCTCGGCGTGAAATATTGATTTGAACAGTTTTTGTTCATTTTTGAACAGTTCAAAAAATTAACACAGAGCTTACGGGGAAATTTCAACCCTATATAAATCCTGATCTAACGGACCGATTTGCTTGGAACAAACTTTATCGGAAAGCTCTTATAACGTAGAACATGTAGAAATAGAAAGTTTATCCAGAACTTACGAGCCTATTTTGCTATGAAATTTTTTGATCGGGATTTTCAAGGATATTTCTCAGTGACTCAATGAGTGAAATAATGAATGAATGAATAAATTAAAGAGTGAAAGAATAAATCAATGAATAAATGAATGAGGAAAAGAATGAATGAATAAATTATTGAATAAATGAAAATATAAATAAATTAGTGAATAAATACATGAATGCGTAAATGAATGAATAAACACTTGAATGAGGTAACGAATGAATGAATAAATGCATGGCTGAATAAATGAAAGAATGAATGAGTGAGTGAATGAATATGTATTATCCGTTGAAAAAGGTATATTTTCAATAATTAGAACTAAAGATAAATAAGAAAGAGAGAGAAAGAGATAGCTAGATTATAAATTTGAATTTGGTGTATACGGGAAAGTAGGCTCGTATAGTTCTAGACGGAACTTCTTGTTCACAATTCATTATGCATCTATTTTGAATAAAAAATGCATCATTTTTTTGCTTATGCTGATCCAATTAAGAAAAACACAAGCACAAAATGGTACTCAAACCGCTGATTGCGAAAAAAAATCGTTTATTCTCCTGTTTATCCTAAAGAACGTTTAACTAACCGTCATTTTCAAGAGCTCAATAAGAATCGGGTGTCCATCTTGGTTGCGAAACCTTACGGTCGTACGTTGTTGTTAAAATATGAATAAAGATTTATCAGTTCAAATCTGCATGGGTATATAAAAAAAAAAGTGGCTTAAGCAGTGGTTACTACATGGAGACATATACACACGTAAATCAAAAATTGGAGACATCGGATTCCCGAACTGTTTGCGAATGAGCGAACCCATAATTTGAGATGCTGAAGCTTGTTTGAATTTTAATTTTTGCAGCAAATAAAATGATTTTCGTCAATATACAGTAAATTTAGACTAAAAATGACTTTGGATCCGATCAAAAACTGAAATCTCAACCTTAAGGCAGTTTCCCTGTTGGAAAATAAGATTTATTGATAAATAAACGACCGCTTTACGTGGTGTAGATGGCCAAATGGCTAGCGCGTAAGCTAGGTATGCTATACACCCGGGTTCGATTCCCGCAAGCTTAGTTTACAGTTTCTACACCTCGAAATGGTTCAAAAACGGTAAAAATTTTGTTTTGAAACCATTTTTAAATGGTTATAAAACCGTAAACTTCTGTATTTACGGCTTTTAAACCAAGCTGATTGGAAATGGTTAGGTCCCGTAAAGATAGAAAAATGTTCCAAACCGTAAATTTTACGGTGAATTAGATGGACAGACTGCTGCCGGTCATTTAACCGTAATTTCATGATGAAATTTTTAACAGTGTACGAGATCTAGTGGCGCTTGTAAATAACGGTTAGTTAAACGTTCTTCAGGAGAAATAGAGAATAAACGATTTTTTTCACAATCAGCGGTTTGAGTACCATCTTTTTAATGGTTATTCAACTGTTGCAGTTAAATATGGTAAAATAACAATCAAACGAATAATTATATTACTATTTTCTTACGGAAATTTTTAACTGCATTTCCGCTCACTCTTTCCTTTCCTTTTTTTAAATTTTTGAAAAATTCAACTATTTTTAAACTTAACCTTTGTTACGTGGATACTTTTTATTTCTTTCTCCAAAAGTGTCCTTAAATAAACATTAACTTTTCCATGGTTCGAGCAGCCAGAGAAAATCAGTTCCGTTGGACCCTCCCCAAAATTTCAATCAATCAAAACTGACCCTTCCCAAAATTCCATTGAATGAAAACGGACCCTACACAAAATTCCGAGCTACCAAATCTTACTTTTTTTCAGAATTATTCATTAAATAAGCGGCAAAAAATGACAAAAAATTTTACCGCTGTATGTTTAAATTTTGAATTTTTACGAATTTATTCGAATTTTCACAAAAATATAAAAATTCACAAAAACCGGACCCTGTTAAAAAGTGCTCGATCAACCACTGGTTTCGCTTATTATCATTATTATTATTATTATTGCTTTATCAGCCACTTCTGAGGCTAATGTTCTTAGGCTCCGCTAATTTTCATTCGCTGTTTTAAATTTAAAATAGTGAAACCTGTGTAAGTTGACCAATTGCGGTGCAGCACTTTAGTGGTAAACTTGAACAGGTGGTCAACTTATAGAGGGCGAAGGGCTAATTCCGTTCCTGACAAAAGTGGTCAACTTAGACAGGTGGTCAACTTAGACAGATGGTCAACTTAGACAGGTGGTCAACTTAGACAGGTGGTCAACTTAGACAGATGGTCAACTTAGACAGATGGTCAACTTAGGAAGATGGTCAACTTAGACAGGTGGTCAACTTAGACAGGTGGTCAACTTACAAAGGTGGTCAACTTTACAGGTTTTACTGTAGCCGTTTCTTTATTTTGAAGATTGCCCAAAAGACTACACCATCATTATGGTTCAACATAGTACCAAATGTTGGCTTCAGCTAAATTTCACCATTTTTACATTTTTTGGTGATTTGTTGAACTAGAATTTTTTAGTGTACAACCTAGAATTGCTTTACATTCGTTTTCTGTTAATGCAGTGATGAATATTTCTTTTCGAACAATCCTTGATTGTGAAATTTTTGTCAACAAAAGTTTAATTGTTTTACTTTTCATGTTTTCGGCATTTAAAATTAATTTAAATAATTTATGAGAAGATATAAGTGATCATGCGTTATAAATAAATATAAAACTTTCTATTTATACCTTTTTGTGTATAATATTAGAGCCAAACTTGAAAGTATTCCATGAATGGTAATAAACTTGTATCACCTTTTAAACTAGGGGTTGACAAAGCCTTAATATATCAGGGAGTCAATGATAAAAATTAGGAAGCAGCTCTTACTCTTAAAAACTTTGATATTTTATCGTTATTTCTACATAACATATCATTTTACTATGTCATCTCAAAACATATTTCATAAACTTACAATTTCAAGCAACAAAAAAAAATTGAAAGTATCTGTTTATGTAATGCATAAAATATAATAGTTTTAAGAAATGGCGTAATTACAACAGGACATAATGTAAAAAAATTGCAACATTCTATTTAAAACTTCCACAAAAGCTAATAGTTTTAAATAGCATTTTTTTTTTTTTTTTTTTTTGCATGCGAAAAATATATTTGTATTTAAGGTACAGTTGAGAATATGGTTTGAAACACTCTGGTATTGCATAATGTTTTGTTCTCAACTATTTAGGAGCTAGAGATGAAAAAGCTAGGCACCATGTCAACCTCGAGCCTAATATTTGTCGAGTAGACAAAAATTCTTGTATATGTTGGGTAGTACGAAAATGAAACTTCTCACACCATAATAGTTTCAGTTCACAAAAATGGCAACACCTATAAATCAAACTTATGGTGCTTACAAAAGATACTAGCATACATTACGAAAAATATTTTACTAACATGGATAATTTATTTGCATAAAGAAGACAATTTAAACTTACCAGGAGAGTTATTTAGAAATGGTGGAATGCAAATACTTTTAATTCAGTAAACATTATAAAAACACACGCCACACAAAACAAAAAATACTTTCTTCTGATTTTGCCACAGAGCACTAGGAACACGAAAAAATAATTTGGAAAATATCACATTTCAGTTCACAAAAATGGCAACACCTATAAAAACCGAATAGAAGACGATTTGAATTAATCCGCCTCGCAAAAATCAGCGCACTAATCACAAACTATTCTTTGCTAAAATGCTAAAGAATAGATCTCGTCGCGCCTAGAGGACTAAAGTGTTTGTTCGGCGAGGCAAATCGCCAAGGAATTTAGCAGTCGCAAGTTGTTCTAACTCTCTGCGTTCGAAAGCTAAATAAAAAAATTTGGAGACCGGAAGCTTCGCTAGAGGGCACTGGAGAAATGGCAGCCATTTTTTCTTCTCTATTTTACTCAAACCGAATTTAGAACAAGCCCTCTTTCTGAGCTGGTGACTCAGCTGAGGCTGCGAGATATACGACAAATATTTCTTTCAGAGACATATGTTGTTCTGAGTAAGCGTCAGAACATATAAAAATCAAAGTTGAAGTCAAATTTAACAAATGTAAAAATTAAAATTTAAAAATTGAATCAAAATTTAATCGGTAAGCCTCTATCACTCACCAACTCGGATACATTTCATTTTTTACATTCGAGATAATAACAAATAATAATAATAATATTACAAAAAAGATACACGAACTTCATGATTATTAATTTAAAAAACGAAAACAAAACAAAACAAAACAAAATTATAATTTTTTTAAAACCCTCTATCACTTATAACTCGGATTTTTTTGATGTTTTGCATTCGAGAAAGACACGTTTTTCAGAAAAAAAATCTATTAATTATGAAAAAAATTACGGAAACAGCGATAGAATAGCATGTTGCCTACAGTGCACAGTGCACTCTACACTATGATACAAAGGAATAAAATAATAATTAAAGAAACCTAAAATAAGAAATGGAACAAAAATATTACGTGAAAATAGATATCTAGAACAGTTTAAAGATTTATTTTTTCTGAAATGTAAGAATGTTACGAAGAAATCTGGAAAAATACAAGATGAAAAGGTCATAGCAAACCGATTAAAAATACCAAAATAACGGAAATTTTTTTTTTTTTCAAAAGTAGTTTGAAACCTGAGTGAAAATAATTTATACATATAGAATAGTTGTTTCTTATACCGACGAATTTCGATTGATACAGCAATTTTTCGTACTCAGCGAAACACATTAATTTACATCAGTCATTAGTTTAAAAAATTAAATTTTACTTGAATTATACATATAGGAAATCAAACCAAATTTCTCTTCAGATTTAATTGCATCGCTACGATTATTTTTTCCGCTAAATGTAAGTAGACAGACTCCATTTTGTAACTTTAAAAAATATGTTCATGTTGAGCTGTATGGCCAGAAATTGGGTTACAATACTGTGTTTATTAATATCTGTAATTGCTATCTTATAAAACCAACAAAATAATATTTGGAAGTTAATAATAATTCTGAAAAGTTTATCAATATAAGGAAAAGGAATATGTAGGGGGTAGGGGGTTTGCTCCAGAAAACAAACACAAATATTAGTTTCACGTAATACCCTTAAGATTAGACACGAGGAGTTCATTGGTTTGGTTAGTGCATTAAGTTAAGGCAATCGTTTTTTTTTTTTCTTTTTTTCACAACTTAATTTTAGGGATATAAGAAGTAAACTTTTACATTTTGTGAGTAAACAAACTGTGAGAAAACTGTGTTATAACATAAAAATTATTACACATGTTTTACCCGTGTTTTATATCTGCAAAGAATTTCTTTATCTGTGTGAAAACATTCTCTAATAGAATGCGATGTTATGTATACAAAAACCCAGCGGTTTTTGACTTTTCCTTGGCAAGTTCACTTTACGAACTATTGAAAACTAAGTAAAAACAGGTGTATATAATTTTTATGTAGAAAATTGTACCTTGAAATTTGATTTTATCATAAAATCCTCGGTTTAATTTCTATAAGTACAACTAAATGTAATTTTAACATTTTATACTAATATTTTAAATTATAACAATAGCCCATTTTCAAATGTACCACAACATCGAAAAAGTTTCATTTTGTTAATACTTCTGATTTGAAATATATTTTAAATCAAACAAAAAAAAAAAAAAATACCGTTCTCCCTAGGTTAAAATTTCAAAAACTTATGGATAAAAAACATGAGATAAAAGCTATCTAAGCCCTGATTACGTTGGTATTGGAAAAATGGGCTGACTTTTCACTCCAAAAAAATGTCTGCATTTCTAATTGATATTTGCCCCTTTTTTTAAAGTCTCTCCCCTTCCCACTTTTTTTTTTTTCTTTTCAATGATTCTAAGTGTATGAATTAAAATCTTGTCCGTTTAGCTAATAATAAAACCGAAAGTATGTTTACAACTTCGGAAAATGTATTTTCTATTCATCAAAAACAATCATGTTACATTATAAAAATTTTAGCCCGAAAATACATGAGAATCTCCTGGGAAATCTGGAGTCTGACGTAAAATCACAAAGGCTTAAAAACAAGAAACTACAAAAAAAGAAATTACAGAGAATAAAAGATAAAGAACATTTTGTAAATTGGATTGCAACCGGTGGTGTGCCGCCATCGCTGAATTTCTATTTCCAATGATCCCACACTACTCTGATGCCACCGGAACCGGGAAGGTTGCCCGCCAAGCTTTAGTAAGGTGCTCGCCACAGATGAAGTTAAAAAATGATATGACAAAAAAATGTATGCGTTTTTTACAATTTTTTAGCTGGTAGTCACAAAATTCAAGTCTATTTTTGAAGAGTGCGGAAAAACAGGAATTTTATTGAGAATCTGTTGTCAAGAAACGTGTTTGATCTAAATTCAGTTCATCGTACATTTAAAGAAACACTCAGTTTTATTTCTGTACTTTCTACAGAACTTTTTAGTGTAGATACAAAAGCGTAAAAATAGTTACATCGATTACTTTTTTTTGCCACTTATGAGACCGTTCATAAAAGAGGTCACGCTTTGCTCCAAGACACAGTTCTTGTTACCCCTACCCCCCCCCCCTTGTCCCATGTCACGCTATGTTGCATTAGCAGGATGTCACAGTTCTCGTTACCCCTACCCCCCCTTGTCCCATGTCACGCTATGTTGCATTAGCAGGATGTCACAGTTCTCGTTACCCCTACCCCCCCTTGTCCCATGTCACGCTATGTTGCATTAGCAGGATGTCACAGTTCTTGTTACCCCTACCCCCCTTGTCCCATGTCACGCTATGTTGCATTAGCAGGATGTCACAGTTCTCGTTACCCCTACCCCCCTTTGTCACATACCAGGCTATGTTGCACAAGCAGAATGTCACAGTTCTTGTTACCCCTCCCCTCGCTTTGTCACAATTTCAAGAACTCCCCCTCAAAGTGTGACATCATTAATGCATGATCCCTACGTCAAGAACAGATTAAAGCATGAATCATCACTATTTTAAAAACAAAGCTGTGATTTTTTCTAAATGGGGTTCAGGCTTAATTCAACATGATCGGCTTCATCGCAAACACAAATGCGTGTCACTTGTGCACCCCATGCCTCACCAAGCGTTTCGTATTCAGGTCAAAAAAGTGCCAGAGACCAAAAAACTTCGAAAAGTGTCGAGCCAGTGTTGATCTTGAAGGTAGAACCTCCTGACCTCAATAACATCCTGCTATTTCAGAATATGCCTTGGCTTGAAACAAAGGTTTTTGAACTTTCTCTTTATTAGATTGTTAGAAACATACTAAAGTTTTTATTTACGAGCACGAGACAGTTTGTTTTCACAAGAAAGCACTCAGCGAAATATTGATGGAAATTTAGATTTTCGTTTCCCCCCCCCCCCCCCCCATGAATAAAAGTTTTAATGTTTTCTTTTCTTTGAAGAATCAAGGCCCTCTATATGTGTATGTACATAAATATTAAAGACTAGTAAGCCCGGCGGCCATACGAAATGACCGCTGTTCTAGATATTATAAATATACAATTCTCCCAGTAACCGGAAATGCACATCAAAGAGATATTTGTCAAGAGATATTTGTCAGGTAGAACAGTAAAGTTTAATGAATAAATAATAAACATATAATAATTTCGGAAAAAATATTCTTACCGAAAAAAAAAATCCAAGTTCTAATAATCTGTAAAATAAAAGTACTATTTACAATATAATCAAATTGCTTGAGAAAAATATTTATTTATATCCAGCAAAATCATCGTCAAAACAATAGTTTAAATGAAACTGGAGAAAAGAGCGCAGCTACTTTAATATATACAAAAAGCGCAGACTATAAATAAATTAAAACAAAGAGAGAAGGATTCAATTAAATTCGCGTTTACATTAATTTTTAACTGAGATTACAAATCTAGCGATGCATCACTTAAAATGCTAGATAAATGTTTTGATTATTAGTCATTTTCATCATAGAAATAATTGTGTAGATGGCAGCACGATGCAGTTTTCCTGGAGTAAGAAATTCGGAATAAGCTATCGGTGACAAACAGACACTTAAGCGGTTAATATATAAGAAGTTTACAACACGGCTGGCATGGTGGGGCCGTGAAAAGGCGCGGGACTCGTACGCTCCAGGTCAGAGGACCGAGCCTGGTAATGTTGGTGAATTTTCAAGATGCAGAAAATTGTCTGCGCCCATGTCGTATGATTATGCGGCATGTAAAAAATCCTTTGAGTACCCATTTGGCTTGGGTCAAAATTCTCATGCGGCGAAGGTACCACACTCATTGTGGTGCCGCTGAAAGAGATGGTACCAATCTCTGAGGAGCGCACTAGGTCTGCAACTGGCAGAAGTCAAAATCAGCCCATTAGAAATTTTTGAAAAATTTAAAAAGAGAGATTACAACACGAGCTGTTTGTTTAGTTATATCTTTGATCTCGGTTATTGCTGCAAAAAAAGACGTTCGAAAATTTTAAACTTGAGTTGGAGTCATATTGATCACGTTGGTGACCGATTCTGTGCCTCGTTTTTCTGCACGCGTCTTTGGTTCTACATAATTTTACTAACATGCTACAGTCTATCGTTTACTTATTCGAAATTTATAAAATTTAATGTGTCACATTTTTTATGTAGGTTTTTAGAAAGTTTTCATTTTAACATTTTTTCACCTTTCAGAATTTGAAAGTTTTTTTCCTGCAAGTTTATTTTTTCTTTTACTATCGGATTTTATAGATTTTTTTGGATACATTTCTTCCGTAAGAGTTTTTTTCATGCATAGCTTTTTTTTCTTTTTGCCCAAAAAGAACTTAAGGATGTAAGCAGCTACATCCGACACTTGCGTTCTGATTGCTCGCAATTTTATGAATTGGTGTGTGCGTTACTTGTACCTTCAAAACACGTGTCACCAATCGATATTCTTGAAATTAGTTCTTTAAAAACGTTGCTTTTCCCTTTTATTTGAAGATTTCTATTTTTTCTCATACCAAAAAACTTTAAGAGTCTTTGGTATGAACAAAAAATTTGCAATCAGGTACCCCTCGATTTTTTTGGCGATTTTTTTTTTTTTGACGCCAAGATGTGACTAGCAAGATGTCCACTGTCTAACCAGAAATAAAACTTTATCGCCAAAATATAACGCCAACTAAGGAGAACCCGACTCTACACCTAAACCGACAGCAGTAACAAAACAATGCAAACGTGTTAAAGAAAAGTAATCAGATGCGATTTTTAAGCAGGGAATGCAATTATTTTTAAAAAAATAACAATGAAAATACTACTACTAAAACATCTTCAGCCGAGTATTTTTCTAGAATTTGTTTTAAACTTTAACATTCAGAAAGCGGAAGCGAGAAATGGAGACAGTAGCAAGCATAAGAATTGAAAACAGTGAGCAAAGGACGATGGATAAAACCGTTCTCCGAGACAAAACCTCTTTTCACTTGGGGAAGAATTTTTTTTCCCAACCAGTTTTTTCCGAAATTTGAGAGGGGATTTGTGGGTTGCTAAAGTGCCATATGAACGGGGCAAATAGGAAAAAATATCATCATTCCTTTAAATTTTAAAACCTGTTGCTGAATATTTAGGGCTCAGAATAATATACTATAATAAAAGTTCAAGAAAAAAATCGAATGAAGCTAAAGCAGACTTCTGACGCGCATGGGAAGTGCAAGCAAACGGTGGTTTTATTTATTTATTTATTTTAGGTATATGTATTTCAACTTGATAAACGAGATAGAGATTTAAAAAGCACTTAAACTTAGAGAAGAAAATGTAAAATAAAGCAAAAGTGGTTATAAATACCATTTCGATGCTGCCGTTCAAAAATCTGTAAATCTACTTTTGTTACGATAAGAGTTGCATTACAAGAAAGTCTAAAAAACGTAAACGCGAGAAAATAGCTCAAGTTTTGTGCTGGTTGAGATTCTTATATATAAGCGGCTTATATTCTGTCTGTCTGTCCGCTATAGGATCCTAGGCCCTTTTACCGATAGGGACCACATACGGCGCGGTTGATGTTTACGAGCCGAGAAACTCATCGCTGCAAAAATGAAAGTTGTGACTCAATTAGTTTTTTAAAATTATTTTTATTAATTTTTCAATGATTTTTTTTGACCCGTTTTATTTTATTTTTGCATTGTTGCAATCATTTCCAATAGTATAAATACAGTTGCCGTGTCAACAAATAAATCAATGCAGTTACCTTTGTTATTGTAACAAATATACTAATAATAATCAAAATGTTTATCTAGCATATTGAGTGTGGCTTCGCTGTATTTGCAATCTCCGTTAAAAATTAATGTATACGCGAATTTAATTTAATCCTTTCTTTCTTTTTCATTTATTTATTTATCGTCTGAAATTTTTATATTTTTCTTATATGAAAAGCATAATAACATTTTCAATAAGTTCTTTCGACGATAAATATATATTTTTCACAAACAATTTGATTATATAGTGAATAAACATATAGTAGTGTGGGGCAGTAAGCAAAGGGACGTTCTCGCCGCCTGACCTGGGTCATTCAGTTTGAATTAGCAGACACCTTCGCACAAACCATTTTAATTACAATATCTAGAACAGCTGTCATTTCGTATGACCGCCGGGCTTACTAGTATTGTATAAGGTAAGATAAAGTTTACAACAAAATAAAAATTAGTAAATAGTAGTAAAATATATTGCTTGTTTAAATTCACAAATAATTATCCGAGCTATTCTGTCTTAAAAGTGCAAATGCCGAAGAAGATTTCCTTTAAATTTAATCCTTTTTATAGAAACTTTCAACTAGAAGTCAATTAACCGATACAAAATGAAATCAATAAGAATGCACAGCAAAAAAACTTCAAAAATAAATTGTATAAAAATACTTAATCCTCAGATTTTAGATGCTTTTCGGTTAATCCAAAATATGTGATGTCACACTTCTTGCTACCCTTCCCTCCCCTTGTCCCAAAATTTATCCAACCTTCCCCCCCCCCCCTTCGAAGCGTGACATCATTTATGAATGACCCCAAAAGAAGTGTTCTGAAAAGTGATTAAATCTTGCAGTAAAGAATAAAAATCAGATAATTTTTGAAAAAAAATTTCATTATACCCTACCCTGGTGGCAAAAAGATGAACTATTACTTCCCTAATGCAGACTTCTTTACAGCATGATCCGTATATCATATTGATTAAGTTTACCGACATACGTCTGTATTACAGGTGCCTTCAACCTGGGTTCCGCGGAACCCTAGAGTTCGATGAAACTTTGACAGGTATTCCGCGATTTGCTCAACCAAATGGCCAACATTTCATCAAAATTTTAAATTTTATAAAAAGTTGAATCCTTAAAGGCGGGTTTCTTGAACAAAATAATAACAAATAAATATTTTATGGATAAAAGTAAATCTGAAATTTTGAAAGATGCCATAATAATTTTGTAAATTTGAGGATCAAGCTTTGATATCCTATTTTTTCTGCTCTTTGATCAAGAGGTTCCTAGTTCCCAGGGGTTTAACAGGGTCCCGTTATTGTGAATTTTAAAAAGACTGTTGTGAAAAATCACATTATTTTAAAATCTAAACCAATATTGTTTCAGGAAGGGTCTGTTTTGATTGACTGGAATTTTGTGAAGGGTCCATCTTGATTTATTGGAATTTTGTAAAAGATCCGTTTTGATTCACTGGAATTTTGTAAAGGGCCCGTTTTGATTGATTGGAATTTTATGAAGTGTCCGGTTTGATTGATTGGAATTTTGTGGTCCGCTTCGATTGACTGGGATTTTGTGAAGGGTCAGTGCTGATTGACTGAAATTTTGTGAAGGGTTCATTTTGATTGACTGGAATTTTGTGAAGGTTCTGTTTTGATGTACTGGAATTTTGTAAAGGTTCCTTTTTGATTGAATAATTTTGTGAAGGGTTCATTTTGATTGACTGGAATTTTGTGAAGGTTCTGTTTTGATGTACTGGAATTGTGTAAAGGTTCCTTTTTGATTGAATAATTTTGTGAAGGGCTTGTTTTGATTGACTGGAATTTTGTGAAGGGTTCATTTTGATTGACTGGAATTTTGTGAAGGGTCCGTTTTGATGTACTGGAATTTTGTAAAGGTTCCTTTTTGATTGACTAATTTTGTGAAGGGCTTGTTTTGATTAACTGTAATTTTGTGAAGGGTTCATTTTGATTGACTGGAATTTTGTGAAGGGTCCGTTTTGATGTACTGGAATTTTGTGAAGGTTCCTTTTTGATTGACTAATTTTGTGAAGGGCTTGTTTTGATTGACTGGAATTTTGTGAAGGGTTCATTTTGATTGACTGGAATTTTGTGAAGGGTCCGTTTTGATGTACTGGAATTTTGTAAAGGTTCCTTTTTGATTGACTAATTTTGTGAAGGGCTGGTTTTGATTGACTGGAATTTTGTGAAGGTTCCTTTTTGATTGACTAATTTTGTAAAGGGCTTGTTTTGATTGACTGGAATTTTGTGAAGGGTCCGATTTGATTGATTGGAATTTTGTGAAGGGACCGTTTTGATTGACTGGAATTTTGTAATGGGTCCGTTTAGATTGACTGGAATGTTGTAGCTCCGTTTTGATGGACTCGAATTTTATGAAGGGTCCGAAAACAAATTTCAATTCCCTCTGGCGCGACCCGTGGTACCCCAAGGATTAAAAAAGTTGAATACCCATGGTCTATTAAAACGAGTGCTAGTAGGTCCAAGCAGAGTCAGTTTGATTACAAGCACTGTGTACGCAAAAATATTTTATTTCTCCCCATTGCCTTACCTTGGTTAGCAGCACAAGAGAGTTCTTTTATCCAGGCCTGTTTCTGCTTGGAGCTGCGTGCTTTTAAGGTGAGGGGAAACCCGGGCCTCCCCTTCTTCTGAGAACGGAATATGAGAGCCAAAGGATCCCCCTCCACTTCTTCCGTCACTTCAACGTCTTGAAGCTGCAGAAAGAAGAAGAGCTCAGAAAACATTTTTCTCGGAGATCAGGAGCTGAGCAACACGGTTTTGCTTAAAGCAAGAGCAGAGACGGAGCACGGAAATGCGTCGTGCTCCACTGCTCCATTTTTTTTTTAAATTGTCGTTTCGTGAATTGTTTTAAAAATGACTTTTTCAGCATCAAAATTAGTTTCGAATGAAATACCATAAAGAATGATAAAAAAAAAAATTCCCTTGCAGTTTTGTTCAAAAGAATCAAAGAGGATGAATATACGTTTTTATTGTTTAATGAAAACAACATAAACAAACATAATAAGTTAAATAAATAAATAATGTGATTTCAATTAAAAGTACTCGAAGCACGGGGCGGAGCAGGTTTGGAGTTGGTGAAAATATTTAGAAGTTGAAGCGGAGCTAGTGTGGAGCAACTCAAAAAAGTTGTTGCTGCAGTTCCCTGATCTTTGTAGTTAAAGCAGCGCAGATTTTGACCCATAATTTAAAATTCCATGTAAAAGAAATACTCATTCCTTTTTCTTTACTACTTCTGTATAAATTCATGCTTTACAGCTACAACTAGTTAAACCACAATTTTTATTTCGTTTCCTCTGTGACTTCTGGTTTCAGCTGCTATTTTTAATTTAAAAAATGAAACTCATTTTTGCATTTGATTATAGATTTTGTGAACAGCAATTCACGTCTCTAAAAAGTTTTATCTCTAATTGGGAAGTTTCAACCAAATAAATATTAGAAAACATAAGACGGGTTAAAATTAGTTAGGGATAGAACTAATCCATGCAGAGGAAATATTCATTCTTTTTTCTGTACTATTTCTGTATAAATTCATGCTTTACAGCTACAGCTAGTTGAACCACAGTTTTTATTTCATTTCCTCTGTGACTTCTGGTTTCCTATCCTATTTTTAACTAAAAAAATATCATTTTATGATCAAAACTCATTTTTGTATCTGAATCTAGATTTTGTGAACAGTAATTCACGTATCTAAAAAGTTTTACTTCTGATTGGGAAGTTTCGACCTAATAAATATTAGAATATTAGAAAAAAGAAGACGGGTTAGGATTAATTAGGAATAGAACTAATCCATGTAGAGGAAATATTCATTCTTTTTTCTTTACTATTTCTGTATAACTTCATGCTTCACAGCTACAACTAGTTGAACCACAATTTCATTTCGTTTCCTCTGTGACTTCTGGTTTCCTATCCTATTTTTAATTAAAAAATTTTCCTTTTATGATCAAAACTCATTTTTGCATTTAAATATAGATTATGTGAACAGCAATTCGCGTATCTAAAAAGTTTTAGCTCTCATTGGGAAGTTTCGACCTATTAAATATTAGAAAATAAGGCGGGTTGGAATTAGATAGGGTTAGAAAAAGTAAGACGAAACTTACCTTAAAAAGGTTTGTGACGTGGAAGGACTCTTTACCTTCGACGTACTGCTTTTCTGTAACGAATACTCTTCCCTTAAAGAGAAAAACATAGCGTTCGAAGCAACCGTCACGGTCTCCTTCAATAACGTCGAATATGTCCTGAAAAATAAAAATCGAACTTTAGAACAAACGGCACGCACAACAAATGGTAAAGAGATGTAGGGATTGGCGGGTAAAACCAGGGCTGTTATTTGAGGGTACATTACTGCTTATATCAACCAAAAATCACATGAAACTACACAGTAAAAATTTTGCGTTTAGTTACCACCATTTTTGGTGTTACTGACCACGATTTTTGGTGTTTTTCGGTGTTACTGAACACGATTTTTGGTGTTATGAACACGATTTTCGGTGTTACTGAACACAATTTTTTGTGTTGCTGAAAGCGATTTTTGGTATTACCGAACACGATTTTTGGTGCTACTGAACAAGATTTTCGGTGTTATTGAACACGATTTTTGGTGTTACTGACCACGATTTTTGGTGTTACTGAACACGATTTTCGGTGTCACTGAATACGATTTTTGGTGTTACTGGACACGATTTTTGGTGTTACTGGACACGGTTTTTGGTGTTACTGAACACGGTTTTTGGTGTTACTGAACACGGTTTTTGGTGTTACTGAACACGGTTTTTGGTGTTACTGAACACGATTTTTGGTGTTACTGAACACGATTTTTGGTGTTACTGAACACGATTTTTGGTGTTCAGTTGGTGCAAAGTTGAAAATTATTCATTTGTGATACGTACAGGGTGGGGCAAAAGTAATGACCCGGTTTTGAAGGGTTATATATAAAAAAAAAAAACTAATACAGTTTGAGACTTAAAACTTTTTTTAAAATCTGTATTTAACACCATTTTTTACATTAAGTTTTGATTACCACTTCAGTAATATGGCGGCCATCAGCAGCAATACACTGATGCAGTCTATTTCTAAAGTTTTGAGAAACGTTTCTGCACATTTCAAGGGGTTCCCTCATCTCTTCTAAAATATGGTTAACTTTCTCCTTCAAATATCCTCACAAAAAAAGCTTTTAGGGACCGTAACATTACGCGGGATATTGAAATGCACACAAAGATGCAGTCTATTGTGGAAAAATAGGCTGCATCAGTTTATTGCTGCTAATGACCGCCATATTGCTGAAGTGGTATTCAAAACTTAATGTAAAAACATGGTATTAAATATAGTTCAAAATGAAAAAGTTTTAAGTCTCAAACTGTATCAGTTTTTTTTTATATATATAACCCTTCAAAACCGGGTCCTTACTTTTGCCCCACCCGGTATTAATTTTTTTTATGTGCCTATCTAAAAACAAACGTAGACAGTATAATGCTTCTTTGCACATGAAATGTGTTAAATCCGTTATGTATTGCAACTTCATTACAATTGCTCATTTCTATGGAAATAGGATAAATGAACAATCGTAATGAACTTTTGATGCGTAGATAAGTTAACGAACATCATATGCTAAAAAACATCCTGCTGTCTGTATTTTTTAGACAGACACTTAAAAAAAATTAAAATACGCCAAAAAGTAAATAATTTTCAAATTTACATCATAAATGTTGGCAACTAAACGGAAGATTTTTTAGTGCATTTGCAGACAGTCTCGAAGTTTTACTTTTGTTAAGTTCAACACCTGATAATACTTCCTTTAGAAACAATTTTAAATTATTAAAACAGGGTTTGAATCACATTCTATATATACTAAGCCCTTCTTTCTGTTAAAGAGTGTAGTCCGGTAAAACCGGGACTTTGCAGTCTGAGTCTGCTTTCTCAACATCCTCAATTGAAATAAAGCCTATCTCAAATCAAAATAACCCAAGAATCGTGAAGAAGTCTGATAACCACCGAGAAAATTCAAATCCTGTACTGAAATATAAATAAATTTTCATACAATATTCAGGTTTTATTAATAACAACAATTCTATCACTTGAATACAAAAGCTAAGTACAACAAGTATATTCCAAAGCTAAAAGAAAACAAACTTTGATAAGGAGTCATGAGGTTGAAGCATTAAAAGAACGACTGACAACGGAAGACAGTAATTCATACTTCTTCGCCTTATAAATTAAAGCAGGAACTTTCTGAGTAAGAAAAAACAAACATACCATAAAAGAAAAAATTAATGCAGAAACTTAAGGCCTCCTAAAAACCCCTGTAGTAGATCCTTTACACAATGCTTGTGTTCCCACCAAATAAAGAGAATGTCCTTTCACTTTATACTTTTATTTACTACACTGTCCCGCAGTGGACCAGTCGGTAGAAGCTCGGTTCCGGAAGAGTACCGAAAGTGAAGCAACATCGACTCAGGTCAGTGTTTGGGAGGGTGACAACCTCTCGCTGTTGTGGTGTCCGTGTACGCTAAAGGGAGCTGGTGCACGTTAAATAGGTCGCGGCTCCAATGTCCTCCAAGTGAAACGATACCTCTGGGGTGCCAACCCAGGTGATGGTCTCTCATCTGGGAGGTGGTTCAAAAAATTAAGATACCTTTCAAAAAGGGGGCGGAAATCGGACTCCTGCCTATAAGGGCCCCGTTAGACTCAGGAGCAGCGTAGGACTCGACAACAACAGCACCGACATTTACTACATTAACAAATACTGACATCAAACTGCTGATATATACATATGTAGGTTTGCCATACGTCCCGGTATTTTGATCTTGTCCCGGTGTCCCGTCCAGTTTTATCAATGTCCCTGTAACGGTTGTAAGATGTAAAAAGTAATGAATTTATGTTTTCAAGAATCTTTTATGAAGACATTTAGAATATTTTTGATGATAGAGCATTAATTAGGGCGTCCACTGCAAGAGCATTGATTGTATGTAAAATAAACTTTGGCGTTTTCTTTGCTCTGACTTTTATGAAAAACTCAAGCTTAACAAAGACATCTTTAAAAAAGTACATTCAAGTCAGAAATATGAGTGGTTTGAACATAACATTGTTAACTTATTAATTGCTCTTTTTTTTAGTTTAACAAAAATGTTTTTTTTTTAAATGTTTTTTTAGTTAGACAAAAAGTTATTTAAAAAAATAAAATTTAGTAATTAATTGTTCAATTAAACAATTTTATGATGTAAACTTTATTTTATTAACACTTTTTTCTAGATGGAAGACCAGAAAAAATTCTCATTAAAAAGGGAAAAAAGTCTTTTTATGTAAATTAAGTAGCAAATATTCCTTTTTTATTTTTAAAAGGTGCGTAGACTAACAATTTAGGGTTCCAGATTCCCCATTCCTGTTACCTGCGAGGCAAAAAAAGGGCCTAAAACTCACCATTTTGCTTTTAATTTTTTAAAAATATCCCCAGAACCCCCCCCCCCTCCGCTACTGGGGGTTTTCCATAGTCCCCCAGATCCCCCGGTATGCATATCACATATTAGGGTGTCCCGGTTTCACTAACCAAAAATATGGCAAGCCTATACATATACAGATTCCTCTTAGGTTCCACATAATTAAAACGCTTCCTACAAAATTTAATTACCAAATTTATGCCCACTCGGAGCATAGCGTTCCGAGCCCGTTACCAACCGACCGTACCCTTCGTATAGTTCGATCCGACTGACTTAAAATTCCCACCTCGGATAGCGAAGATGATCGCAGTCCCTTTTGTAGGGAAACTCAAAAATCTGTAGCCGAAGTTGCCACAATCCCCTACAAAACACGGAAAAGAAGTTTTAAATTTAGCACCAAAACAGATTTTTCTCCATCAGATGAATACGGGAAAAGTCACCAATGTCGAGAGACTTGCAGCCCTGGAAGTCAAAAGACCTGGAAGTTTGGATGCGGTATCTCCCTTGAATAGAACGGTCATGATCAAAGTTTTATTTCTTATTCATATTCCTAAAACATATACGAATCTGATCATACTTAATTTACTACATGTTCCGTTATTTTTAACCCCCCTTATGTTATTTTTTGCTTTAAATATTCAGTTTACCATAAGAGCTTTTTTTTTCTCATTATTTTTGGTATCTACCAGGTTTTTCCAAGGAGTAGGTCGAACAAAACCGGATACTTGCAAACTTCCATGAAATAATAAATTTCAAAAAAAAAGAAAACTTAATGCAGAAACTTTAAAGCCTTCTAAAAACACCCTACAAAACACGGAAAAGAAACATTAAATTTAGCATAAAAACGATTTTTTTCCATCAGTAGAATACGGGAAAAGTGACTAAGGTCAAGAAACTTACAGCCCTGGAAGTTTGGATCCGGTATCTTACTTGAAAAGAATATTCATGATCAAAGTTTTATTTCAAATTCATGTTCTTAAAACATATATGAAACTGGTCATTCTTAATTTACTACATAGTCCGTTATTTTTAAATTCCCTTATGTTCCTCAATGTAAAAGGGGCTAGTGCATTAATTTTTTGCTTTAAATTTTCAGTTTACCAAAAGAGCTTTTTTTTTTCATTATTTTTGGTATCTACCAGGTTTTCTCAAGGAGCAGGTCGGACAAAACCGGATACTTGCAAACTTCCATGAAATAATAAATTTCAAAAAAAAAAAAGAAAACAATGCAGAAACTTTAAAGCCTTCTAAAAACACCCTACAAAACACGGAAAAGAAACATTAAATTTAGCATAAAAACGATTTTTTTTCCATCAGTAGAATACGGGAAAAGTGACTAAGGTCAAGAAACTTACAGCCCTGGAAGTTTGGATCCGGTATCTCACTTGAAAAGAATATTCATGATCAAAGTTTTGTTTCAAATTCATGTTCTTAAAACATATATGAAACTGGTGATTCTTAATTTACTACATGTTCCGTTATTTTTAAATTCCCTTATGTTCCTCAATGTAAAAGGGGCTAGTGCATTAATTTTTTGCTTTAAATTTTCAGTTTGCCAAAAGAGCTTTTTTTTTTTTCATTATTTTTGGTATCTACCAGGTTTTTCCAAGGAACAGGTTAGACAAAACTGGGTACTTGCTAACTTCCAAGACATAACTAATTTCCCTTCAAAATATAGTTTTTTTACATTGAATGTGAAAAAAGGGTATTCGTTTCAATTCTTGATTCGAGAACAAAATAGTATCGGTGTAGCGATGGATAGCCAAGTCAAAGGTGAAAGTACCAAATTAACTCCTTGTTGCCCTTTAATTAATTTTATTTAACAGTTAAAACACAAACACAACAACTAAATTAAACATTAGACTGAAAAATATTAATTCGAGCATTTTTGAAGGAGCGTGTCTGGAAAAGGCTCCAACCTCGTTGCATGAAATCCAAGTTCCAAGTGAATCTTCTTCTGATTGTCGGACCAAGGTTGACTGATTGCATCAGACACGATTTATGATATGGCTCAAGTAAACAGATTCCCAACATTGAACAATATTCATTTCTAGGGATAACCTATCATTCAAATGCAATATGAAACAATTTGATTCATGGAGAGGGGCCCTTCATAAATGATGTCACGCTTTTTTCCCATACATTTGACACCCCTCCCCTCCCCTTTGTCACAATATGTCATGCTTTTTCCCATATATTTGACACCTCTCCCCCCCCCTTTGTCACACTTCAGTCGACCCCCCTCCCCCTTTGTCACATGTCACGCTATGTTGCATAATGCATGATGTCACACTTCTTGTTACCCCCCCTCTCCTTGTCACACTTTCGAGAACACCCCCCCCCCCCCCGAAGGGTGACATCGTTTATGAATGATCCCAAAAACGAAAAGAAACATCGGGACCCGGTTTTGTCTAACTTTCCGCTAAGCGTGTATCACGATTATTCGCATCTGGATGGGCAGTCATGATAAAATACAGCCTGTTAACGAGATTATTAAGTCATAATACTTATCCGCCATCTGAGGAGGATTTTTTGAAACGGAAATTAATTAACAATTAACAATTAACATATGCATCACTTGCTGCAAACAAATGTGTTATTATATAAATTCTAGTTTTATTAAACCTGGTAGCTATATTGTCAAACAAAATTTTATAAAAGTAAGAATCTAACTATTACACATTATTATGGCCCAGCATATAATAAAATCATTTGCAAACGACAGAACACTAACAAGAAAGTGATAAAAATCAAGAACAATTCATTTGTAAAAGCAAAATCGACACACAGTATCAATCACACTGATTAAGTGTACTGAAACTAACTTTATTAGACGCAAAGCCTGGAAATAAGCTTAAAATAATGATTCAGTGTGATTATGATATAAATTTGGATGCAAAAGTCACGATCACGACAAGCAATTATTAACATAATTCTTTCGCCGTAAGGTGTAAAGAAGTCTGCTCAAAATTCTGTCTGCCTCTCTTACGTCTAGTATGACATCTTTATTTTAGTCAGTTCTACAGTACTTAATACTTATTAAAACCGTCGGTACGTATGGGTTACTCGCCAAACATCGCCAAATGAAAAATAAACAAAGCAATGTTGCGAGATTCATAGAATAGTATGACATTTTATTAGATTATAAAATGACTTTTATAAAAAAATAGAACCGACTTCAAATTATAAATTGCGCTAAAAAGTGAAAAATAAATTAGTTCTTTTAACAACATCGATGTGACTTTTAAACATAGTTTTAGAAGTCGGTGCAAAATTAGGATAGATAAAATCTTTTGTAATCATGAATCCCAATTACAAATATATATACTTTCGCAGAATTAGCAACAGCTCTAATGTGAAGAAAAAAATGGTATAAAAGGTTAGTTAAACTGTTTCATTTTAATTTTGCACCGACTTCTAAAACTAGGTTTAAAAGTCACATCGATGTTGTTAAAAGAACTAATTTATTTTTCACTTTTTAACGCAATTTATAATTTGAAGTCGGTTCTATTTTTTTATAAAAATCATTTTATTTTATACTTTTTAGTGTAAATACATGTTTTATATAAATACTCTATTTCTAAAAAATCGATATCAAAGGGCCAACCTTCTTTAAATGAATGGCACTAAAAACTAATCATTTGTATGATAAATTCCGTTTTGAAGTCGATTTTACCAAAACAAACTGATTGGATTCATTTTTGCCTCGGAAAAGCCTTCAGTCAAACTCTTGCTGTAATTGCTTTTAATATTATAGCCCAATGGCAACAAACACTTTTTTAACAATGACTTTTATATTTATTAATAGTTTTCCCAACAAAGAAAAACCAAGCCAAGCCTTTCCAATTAAAATAAAAAATACTTGTTTTTCGCCAGTAACGTTTCTTCTAAAAAGAAAATGTAGTCAAATTGATTTGCGATATTTGAGTTAGACGACCCTCTATCAATTCAAGAAAAAATCATCAAAATCGGTTCATTTAGTCAAAAGTTATGAATGAAAAAACAAAAAAAAATCTACATTTCCGCACATAACTTTTTTTCTAATTGTCGAATATGGTCAAACGAAGGTACGGGACCTATGGGAAACCACCCTCGATCGATTAAAAAAAAACTCATGCAAATCGGATCATCTATGAGAAGTTATGAGTGGACAAACAAACAAACAAAAAAAAAAAAAAAACGACATACATATAATATGAATGTATAACCTCCTTCCTTTGTGAAGTCGGTTAATAAAAATAGCATGCTGGCGGCATTTCATAAACCGTCGCCAAGGTAGGGCGTATAACCGGTAAGTACCAAAACGTTCAGTGCACTTCTTAATGCTGGAAGTAATTACCTTTTTCCTTGTCCTTTAAAGGTTTGATTTTTTAAAAAAAAGTTTATTTTGATATTATTTCTTAATTTGAAAGGTCAAATTTCTCAATTCAACTTACATTGAAATGACCTTAATGTAGTATGATTCAAAGAGAAAAAATTGATGTGAACTATCAACTACTGTTACACTACGTACTTTTTTCTACAATAAAAGAGAAAATAAAAGATTGCATCAAAAGTTGTACTACATTTTAGTTTTAAAACTTTAAAAGAAAAAATTAAGTAATTGTTGGGTGGGAAAATGAGGGGGAGGGAGGGTACCCCAGTACAGCAGTGACCTGTAAGTCTAAATAATTGTAATAAGTGTAATATGATCAATCTTGATACATCAATGAATTGATCAGAACAAGAGAAACCGGAAGATTGTTTCGCAAGAAGTGGCTAATCTGTTATGTCCAGCCCCCGTTCAAGTTCCTTCAAAATAACATCTTTTTTTGTTTGTTTGCAATTGGCTGCCTTTTGGTGACTAGCATCCTCTACCAACATCTAACATGATGTTATTCAGCTATGATGTTAAAAAATATTGAGCTGCATTTTTTATTGTAGTAAATTCTGAATTGTTTTTCTCTCACCTCCACCCAACTAAATTGTGAACGTTTTTAATGCAGTCAAAAATTTCATCCATTTGCTGTTTGCATTTTACAGTATCATAACTGTAACGAAACGTTCGGAGAGGTTATATTTTATAATTTGTATCTATCACCAGAATATTGGAATCTTAATCATAACTACTCTTCTTCCTTTTACACGCGCCGCAAATAACTTGAAAGTTTTGGCTGAAGGCCAAGTAAGACACCTGATCGAACGTATTCCGCATTCTCACAGTTAACAGACAATCGAAATATCATTAAGAACATTCGCAGCCACGTATTCCTCCCTTTCCCCGCATAATACATTGTCAAAATACTTACAGGTGTTGGCTTTCTCTTGATATCCATTGTTGCCACTCGGTCGTCTCAAAAATTCGTCAAGATATGAAGGACAACCCAGAAAAGAAGGTGTAGGGAGCGTGTGCTCCTGACGCCATCTCGGGGCGGAAAGATTAAATATAAAACTTGGCGAGAACTGTGTTGACGAATCGGAAATAAGTTTCTGAACACGAATCGAAATTTTCTTGGACTTTTAAGGGAAATAAAATTTTTAAACTGCGTCCCTTTAGACTGGGTAAAATTTCTTTTTTCTTTTTCTTTTCAGTGCTGCTGATGGCGATTTGGGCGCTATTCTAACGCCATGGGGTGAACAGTTAAATAAATAAATAAATATATACAGTGGAACCTCGGTAGCTAGACACGCGGGTAATAAGTCGACTACCTCGGTAAGTCGACATTTCCCTCCCTTAAATGGTTGGCCCAATGCTAATTTCAATGGGCGAAAGTCTCTCTTAACTTGACACACAATTTTCAGAGACCCCTGCAAGTTGACCTCAATTTTGTATTCTTATTAACTTTTTCTTCCGGTATTCTATCACGGTGTACAATTCTGAGAATTTTACAGTGATGTTTCTTCGTCAATAAATCAATTCTTTTCTGGAAAGTGTTCCTGGAAGATTCCCCTATTCTCCTTGTACCCTGGGTTTTTTACTCATGAGGTATTCTGATTTTATTGACAAAGTTTATATATTTATTTGTCTGTAATGTATAATTTTGCAAAATAATAATCGCTAGATAATAAACGGGGATAATTTCATTCACTAGAACTAGCTTTCATAACTTGAATGGTAAGTAAATAACAATACAAACACAAACTTATATTAGTAATTGAAATCAAAGAACCTCGGTACCTTGACACCCGCGTATCTCGACGTGTTTCCTTGGGGTGTCGAGTTATCGAGGTTTCACTGTATATATATGTACATATATACAGCTAAACTCGCTTAATACGAAATGCCAAAACGTCGCGAATTTGGTCGTATTAACCGTTATTCGATACAACCGTGAATAAGTATAATTGTGTTTTAAAAAAGTGTTAGAAATGCGTGTTTATATTTTAAAAATAATTAGTAAAATGTAAAATAAATAGCGTAAACAAATGATTTATTTTACTAATATACACTTTTAAATCTTGTTTGTACGTTGAGAAAAAGTGAGCTTACCATTTAAAATATCAGAATTTTTTTAAAAATCCTTAATGGTTTGTTGTTTTTTAGATGCATTAAATTTTATCATGCAAATTTTTCATGAATAGGTCAGAAATTTTGTTCGTCTTAGCCAAAATTTGTATTTTAGCCTTCGTAATATGCGTGAGATATTTAGGTCATTAAATAGTAAACCAAACTTAATGAACAAAATGTTCGTTTTAGCCGTGATTTCGTATTAACCGTGTTCGTATTAAGAAAGTTCAACTAAATATATATATATATATACATAAAAATGTAAAAAATGACGGTATAAAATACAAACACACACACGCAGGTACAGAAATGAAAAAAGCAAAGAACAGAAACAAACAAGAATATTCAAATTGCTAAGATGGTCTCTAGTTTTCCCGATACCAGTAACATACACCATTAGTAAAGTCACGTGGGTAGGACTCATAATGCTTAATCCTACTGTAATAATTAAAATTACGTGAAATAACTTTTTCTTATTGTCAATACTGATCCAAATTATTTATTGTTTTTTGACTCTATCTCAGAACTGGGCTCGTTAACTTTAACCAGAACGCCGACGATGATAACTTTTGTATTTCCAAAAAAAAAGGAGAAATAAGAAATTTCTCTTAGAAAAAAAAGGAACTTACTCTTTTGAGAATTCGACCCAACCTCAGCAGGTCTCCCTTGCATCCCTGAATTGCTTGGATGTATTGAAGATCCCTGGTCCGCTTGTTGATGCCGTGTATGAACTCCAAGGCTTTTTCTAAATCACTCGTATCTTCGCGCAGGAAACTGGACAATCGTATTAATTCCTGGAAGGTAAACGTATTGAAGTCAGATTACTAAAAATAACTTTTCAAAATGTATAAATGTAAGGTAAATGGACACTGTTAAGAAAATTTTCGTACTTTTTTACGTGGCAACATTTTTTCAAGGGACTTACATCAATATTTGCACATTTAGCTTAATCGCCAACAACTTCTCTAAAAATTAATTACCTATAAAATGTCGTTTGATGAAAAATTAGGACTGTTACGTCAAATGTACTAAACGCTTTATTTGTATCCATAGTGGACATTTATAAGACACGTATTTGCATGAGTAGTGGACAGAAATGAATATCATCTATTTTATGCAGTTAATTTGGAGAAATCATTTTAAAAATGACGAGGGGACCATTCTTAAATGATGTCACGTTTTTTTCCCATATATTTTCCCCAAATCCCTCACTTTCTTATGGATCGGCTTTAGTAAAGAGCAGCAAATGTGACCGTTGTGGAGGCAGCTAGTAAATATGATGATCCATGTACTTGCATAGCTGCTCCACACCAACTTTAGTTGTATTAACCAGCACTAGGAATCGTTCGTTATAGGTTCTGGTAATTTAATTCAAGTTTCATGTTACATTCGCTTATTTTAGGAGCTTAAAGATCTAAGTGTCCACTACTGGAGCAGTGTCCACTACCGGGTCATTTACCTTTTAACGTTTTAAAGCATTGAAAATATGTTGCTATTAGGCTTGAACAACTTATCTAATTTAGTAAAACCTCTTATGTTGACCACCTTTGTAAGTAAACTTTCTTTCTAAGTTGACCACTTTTGTCACGAACGGAATTAGCCCTCCACTTTCTACCTCATCCTCTATAAGTTGACCACCTGTCTAAGTTGACCACTAAAGTGCTGCAGCGCAGGTGGTCAACTTACACAGGTTTCACTGTATATGATTTTTCAGGCTTAACTCTAGTAGTTGAAATACTAACATATATATGGTCCCTATTCAACCATATATACACTGTTAAAAATTTCCTTAAAAAAATAGTAATATAACCATTTATTTGATTGATATTTTAGCATATTTAATTACAACAGTTGAACAGCCATTAAAAATATGGTACTCAAACCGCTGATTGTGAAAAAAATTGTTTCTTCTCTGTTTCTTCTAAAAAATGTTTAACTAACCGTTATTTACAAGCGCCACTATGTCTCGTAGTCACTAAGAATCGGGCGTCCATTTTGGTTGTGGAACCTTACCAGTCGTACGCTGTTGTTAAAATATGAATAAAGATTTATCAGTTCAAATCTGCATGTGTACATAAAAAAAAAATGGCTTAAGCAGCGGTTACTAAAAAGAAACACATACACAAGTAAATCAAAAATTGGAGACATCGGATTCTCGAACTGTTTGCAAATGAGCGAACTCAGCTGTTTTTTCGAAAACAGCTGAAGTTTGTTTGTATTTAATTTTTGCAGCAAATAAAATGATTTTCGTCAATATGCAATAAATTTAGACCCAAAATGACTTTGGATGCAATCAAAAACTGAAATCTCAATTTTAATACCGTTTGCCTTTTGGAAAAGAAGATTGGTTGATAAATAAACGGCCGCTTTGAGTGGGTAGATGGCAGAATGATTAGAGCGCAAGGTTGGTATACCATACACTCGGGGTTCGATTCCAGCATGCTTCATATACGGTTTCTACGCCTCGAAATGGTTCAAAAACGGTAAAAATTTAGTGTTGAATCCAGTTTTAACTGGTTATAAAACCGTAAACTGTTGTATTTACGGCTTTTTAACCAAGTTGATTTTAAATGGTTTAGGTCCCGTAAAGATAGAAAAATGTTCTAAACCGTAAATTTAACGGTGAATTCGATATACAGACTGCTTCCACGTATTTAACCGTAATTTCATGATGAAATTTCTAACAGTTTATTTTAGTATATATAATTGACTATATACTAACAATAATATATAGTCAAAATCTTACGCTATATAATACGGGCGTAATCTAAAAGTAGAATACTTTAATTTTAGAAAGATAATTTTTTCTAGCAGGTCTATAAACTTGGCCCGTGCTAATAAAAACAAACTGTAAAATTTTCAGCGAAATTAGACAAGTAGTTTTCGAGATTAGAGACTCGAATCTCGATGATTTCGCGTTGTTTGGTACAAAGCAAATTACTTTGTAACAAAGTAACTTGTTTACTTTGCAAACATTACTGTACTTGCAAAATAATCACTATTTTCTGCCGTTTTTTCCCCCGAAATATTTAAATCAAAACCCCGTGCATTCCACAAAAATATTTAAATCAACTTGTATGAAAGCTGTCAAGTAATTTGGTTCCCCACAAATACTTGACAGTTGAGAGGGGGGGGGGCAGTTGTACCCATTGCATCCTCCTTGTATCCATGCCTAAGCTTAGGGACATCTCAGGGTAATGATTTATTTCTTCACCATAAAAATATAAATTTGTTTTAGTTAATGTCAGCACAACTGGTAAATGATCCGGTAGTGGACACTACTTTTCTCCACCAAACCCCTACCTGTTAGCCGAGGCCTTAGGATTGCTTACGCACGGGGAGAGGTAGTGGGGTCTACGGATTTTACATGCACATATCCCCAAGTATACATGGTGGTCTTCAGTGGGTATCGAACGCGCGACCTTCCAGGCGGCAGTCCGACGTGCTAACCACTGGGCTACCACGGCCCGGTAGTGGACACTGCTCTAGTAATGGACACTTGGATCTTTAAGCTCCTAAAATAAGCGGACGTAACATTAAACGTGAATGAAATGATCAGAACCTATAGCGAACGATTCCTAGTGCTGGTTAATAGAACTCAAGTTGGCGTGGATCAGCTATGCAAGTACATGGATCATCATATTTAATAGCTGCCTCCACAACGGTCACACTTGCTGCCCTTTACTAAAGCCGATCCATCAGAAGGTGAGGGATTTGGGGAAAATAGATGAGGAAACGTGTGACATCATTTATGAATGGTCCCTTAGTCATTTAAAATTATTTCTAAAAGTTAACAGCATAAAATAGATGACATTCATTTCTGTCCACTACTCATGCAAATACGTGTCTTATAAATGTCCACTATGGATACAAATAAAGCGTTTAGTAAATTCGACGTAAAAATCCTAATTTTTCATCCAATGACATTTTATAGGTCATTCATGTTTAGAGAAATAGTTGGCGATTAAGCTAAATATGCAGATATTGATGCAAGTCCCTTGAAAAAAAATTGCCACGTTAAAGAGTAAGAATATTTTCTTAACTGTGTCCACTACCGGACCATTTACCTTATATAAAATGAAGAATTTTCATGAAATTTCGTCCAAAGAAACGCAAGTGCCCTACTTGAGACTACTCAATACTATTGTTGTCTGCTCTATTCAATCGCAACCGATTCTCACTGGGATACATTGCTCGCTCGAAGAGTGAAACTGTTCGAGCGTGGTGTTTCGTTCTTCGAATGTTTGGTGTGTTGGTAGGGGACCGCGTGAACGCTCGTTTTTGCTAGTCATGGCTCGACCATCAGCGCCATTATGTGCGGTTTCACTCTTCGAGCGAGCAGTGAAAGTATTGTCTCATATCGATGGTCGGTCATATTGACTGACCCGGTAGGCAGGAGACATGATAATTTTTTCTTGGAAAAGAGAAAAAATAACCAGAAATACAGAGTGAAAAAATATTATATACATATTCTAAAAATTGTCATATAGTCCGATAACGGTATTATAACGTTTAAAGTGTGTGATTCTTTAAAAGCTTGAAAACGGTCAATTTAACCGGTACTGGTAGGTTTAGTGTTAAAGAACCCTTTTTACAAGTGGAAACAGTTTAGAGTTTCGAGGAGCTAAACACCAATCCCAGTAAGCATTCTTCGTGCTGCTAAAACTTATATCCCTCTTATAGTACTATCAGATTGTGTACCAGAACCGAATCTTGGACTTTTCCGAGACGGGGCAAAACTTAAAAATGCCGCCTCCTCCAACCAATTATTGTTGATATTTCATATAACTTTTTATGCAATGGTCATTTTTTTCTTTTTGATTTGAGCATTTTCCCCTTTTGGGGGCCACTGATGAATCCCAACTTTCGGAAATATTTCCACACATTAGCTCAACATTAGGGGGTCAGAGCCATATGAAGGATCCTTCTTAACTGGAGATATGAAATTCTGACAGTTGGATACGGGGGTTTCTCTCTCGGGAAAATTTTTGAAAATTATATACGAACTGGTGCAATTTGAGGCCGTAGGAGACACTTTCGGACTTCAAAAGTCTTAGAGAAAAAAAAAAGCAAGCAAAAACTTTTTGAAATTTAAACGCTTTCGCTCATAAAAATGATACTTCAAATTCAGAAAAAAATTGGCATATATTTTTTTAATTCAGAGGGCAGGACCCTCCCCCTCCTTCTTACTAACGCCCATATCGGAGAGCCAAGTGTTTGCCGTCTCAAACAACATTTACAAGCTCCCACGCTCCCCCCTCTTCCCAAAAGGAGGCTTTGAAAGTTTCTAAAAAAAAACATTGGGTATTGTCTTCGCAGATCACGATTTATACGTATTTCATTACCACAAGGGGGGAAAACCTTGACTTTTAAAAATTAAATTTCTTAATTTTGACATTTCGAAATTGCCACCCCCTAACCTCAATTTTAGAATTTCCAACAGTTTAAAGAAAAAAATAATTCTATTAATCGGTTTTAATCGTTAGAAAAATAACGGATGAGTGATAAAATTGGAGCGCCGAACTAGGATTTTAATTCTCTTCCGAAAATTAAATTTTCTTAATTAAATATTTTTTCTCCCTTTCTCCTTATTTTTTTTTCTTGTGCATCACAGTTGAATTTGCCGCCCCCAGAAGTGCCGCCCGGGGCATGGGCCCCGGCTTGCCCCACCCTAGATGCGACACTGGTGCACCCCGTAATGTGGAAATATACCATTTTTCTTTTACGCTAATCATTTTACTTTTGCAATGAATAAAGCTTTTTTGATGAACTATGTAATTTATTATTAATATAAAATGTGTAATTTAAACAAAGACTAAAACTTTTTTCTGAAAAAATATCTGTTGAAAATCGAAGAAAAATTATATTTTCTCTTGCAAATCGTGAAAAAAAAATCAGCACATTAGCCTAAATAAAGGTCAATAATAAGACTCAATAATACTTCAACAAACTATTTCACAGTTTGTCTGCTAAGAAAGCAAATTGCGGTAATTCTCCTCTTGGTTTTAAATTATTGACGTGAGCACATTTTTTGTAGCACAAGATTGTACAGCGACATTTTTAAGCATATTGTTTTCTCATCTAAAAGAAAAACAAAAGGCGACTATCGTCGCACAAGAACTTTTGTGTTTCGTCTATTTTCTATTACAATCAGGGCCTTAATCCCTTTAGGCCCGTGAGGTACGGGCCTAATACCCCCATTTTGAGGGGGCCCCCTAATTTTGGTTATTCCTTTTCTTTTTTTGTAATTTATAATTTTTTAGAAAAATATTTAAAAATAGGATCTTTCAAAAACAAACTGTTAGTGTTCTGCTGCTTCACAGAAAGTTTATTATTAAATTATTTTAAAACCACAAGGAGTTTTTACTTTGGGGGCTCATAAATTTTGGTCTGACAATTTGAAATTTGAATAACAAAATCAATTTTCCACTTTGGAGGCCCCCAGATTTTATTCAAACATTTCGTAATTTAAGAACAAAATCATGTTGCACGTTGGGGGCTCCCAAACGTTAGTCTGGCTCTTTGACATTTGAAAAACAAATTAGTTTTTGCGCTTTGGGATCCCTCAAATGTTGGTGTGACTGGCAAGTTTTACAAACACATACTGAGTGTTATGTTTTTAAAAAAAATTGTTGCGTGAGGAGCCCCCAAACATGAGTTGTGCTATAGCGATTCAAAATGTAAATCGGGCTCTAATTACAATAAATGCTTATGTGCATTGCAGGCACAAAACATGAGTACACTCATGATTCAGGATATTTAATTAAAGCCGTAAACAAATATAACGGGGGAAGTTTAACATTTAAAAATAATATATTTGCCTTCTATATTAAAAAACAAGAAGTTCCGTCTAGAACTATACGAGCCTACTTTCCCGTATACACCGAATTCAAATTTATAATCTAGCTATATCTCTCTCTGTCTTTCTCGTTTAGCTTTAGTTCTTAATTGCTTCAAATATACCTTTTTCAACGGTTAATACATATTTTATTCAATCATTATTTATTAAGTCATTCATGTATTTATTCACTCATTTATTCATTCATTCTTTTGCTTATTCATTTAATCATTCATTAATTAAAAAATATTCTTGAAAATCCCGATCAAAAAATTTCATAGGGAAATAGGCTCGTTAGTTCTTTATTAACTTTCTATTTGTACATGTTCTACGTCATAAGAGCTTTCCGATAAAGTTTGTTTCAAACAAATCGTTCCGTTAGATCAGGAATTAGATAGGATTGAAATTTATCCGTAGGCGGTATGTTAATTTTTTTTGAACTGTTCAAAAATGAACAAAAATTGTTCAAATCATTATTTCATGCTAAGAACTTCTTCCAGTGAGTTTGTTCATGGGAACTTATATCTTGTACCCAGAGTTTACATAATTTGCTTCATTTTCACCCATAGGCGCTAATGTTAAATTTTTTTGAACTGTTCAAAATTGCACAAAAAATTGTTCAAATCAAAAAGTAAAATATGCAAATGAGATGTCCTCGCCGAGATCTTTCGAATGCAAAAAGAATTTTTGCAATCGGGCAATTCGTTCAAAAGTTATTAGGGGGAGGGGGGGGGGACAGACCGACCGACACACTTTTTCCCCATCTCAAAACCCTACTTTCAAATTTTTTATTTTTCAATCTTTATTTAATTACTTTACTTATTTTTGACTTTTCTTGATTTCTAACGATATTTTCACGATACATTAAGCCTTCTTTCATGCTTTATTATTATTTTTTTTTACTTTTGCGGGAAAGTAGGCTAAAAACCGGTAGAAATTTGCAAATCGATGAAATCTAGCCATGACAATACTAACAAGGGAGAAAACGTTTTCCAGTCACGTGTGAAGACTGATTTTAATAACTATTCCGATCAGCATGGAACAGGTTTATAGACCTGTTAGTAAAAGATCCGACATGTAATTCTTTTTTTTAATTCCAAATTTAAGCAAATCTATCCATATAAAAAGGATATTTGTATGTATTGTATTGTAAGTCGCTAATCTGGAAAACTACCCATCAGATGTCACCGAACTTTTCAATTTGTTTTGATTAGCACGTTTCAATTTGTTTCAATTTGTTTTGATTAGTAGATAAACCTGGCCGGTTTATAGACCAACTAGAAAAAAATTATTTCTCTAAAAATTAAAATATTGTAACTAGTATTATTCTGCAATTATTATTATTTGAAAATTAAAATAATAATAAGAATAGTAATGCTAATGATAACAATAATAATAAAGAGTTTAAGCACTCTTTATTATTATTATTGCTATTTTAATTTTTAATGTGCCTAAGTGTGTTCAGAATGAAAATTTTTTAGACAATTTTTTTTGTTGACTTAATACTTTCATTACTGTTCCTAAATTTTAACGTTTCTAAAAATGCAAACATGAACACGAAATTGAATTTATAAAATAAAACGAAGTGCCCATGAAGAAATTCAAGTTTAGAAGTTTCAAAAGAATTAATCGACCTTGTTCAAGAGTAATTATGGTATCGGTTTCTTCATTTTTCGTTAATTTGACGCACTAGCGCAAACACAATCAAGTACCAGAAGATTCACCTGTCTATCTCGATGTTTGCTGTTACAGTTCTGACCCTCGGGAGCTTCTGCGCATGGCAGAAAAGGGCGAATCCATTCGAGTTTCGGGGAAGTTCGTTTTGCAGGTGCGATTATTGGCAGGCGAATTAGAATATTTGTTTCTTCCTTCGTCAAAAACAACCAAATTTATAAACTGGCATGTAGCATCGGTTCGGAGGAAATCAAGTATGCTGAAAGAACTAAAACGAGACCAGAAATGGCACATTCTACCAGCAGTTCCCCCCTTGAACATGAATAGATTCTTCTTGGCACGCTGCCAGTTAGAGCTTTTTTTTTTTTTTTGGTAGTAGAATAGTAACTTTCGGCATGAGATAAATGTCAAGTTAATCCGACAAAAAACATGTCTATGCTTACCCTTAGTAGAAGTTGGTAATCATTAAGCCTTTGAATAGGGAGTTTCAGATGCTGCTCCAGTACTTTGTCGTCATCAATCATTTTGCTATAATCCTAAAATAAAGAGAGAATTGTTTTAATTGCAGAAGAAAGGCTCTGTATCTATACTTCAACAATAATGTGACTCAATACACTATTTTTGACAAACCAATTGAGGCAATTTATCGCATCACGTGATAACGGAGATCTCTGATTTGTTTACCAAATTTTTAATTGAGTTCTACGCGGAGTTCACGAAACAAAATTAGCTATATCAAAATTAGACTATTTTCATAGCTTTTTCTGATTATAAACCAAATAATTTACCTTTAATTTAATCATTATAAAAGAAATTTATTAGTAATTATACTAGTTATAGTGCTTTATTTAGTGTTAATTTTATATAACGTAGAACTTTATTTAGCCCTTGTTTTTAATAACGTAGAATTTTATTTAGGCCTAGTTTTAATTAGATTGGTCGAACTCGAAGTATAGCGATACTACAGCTTCCTTTGTTTACATCGCTTACATCGCTATCACGTGACCTATGACGCTGTATGAATTGCCTCCACTGATATAATATTTCTAACACTTCCTTGCCGAGTTGGAACACCAGTAATTTCCTTCAAGACTTCGTGAATAAGTTGTAATGTTTAAGAAAATTTATATCACATTTCGGACTGGAAAGGTATACGTTTCGTATCTCTAATTAACTGTATTTGACCGAGTAAAATATGTTTTTAAAGTTTATGCTCAAAAAGAAAGTTTTACAGCTTTTTAATCAGGTAACAGTGATCATCATTCAGGGTGGTAGCAATGAAATTTAAAAAAATGTTCTAATAAACAGATTGTGTGTGTTTATTCATCAACTTAAGGAACCTTTCAAAATTCGTTTAAATTTTTAAAGGGTATATATAAAATAAACAAGATTCTTCACCAATTGGGAAGAGGTAAAATAGTTAAGGTTGAAAAGTATGTGCTGGGCTCTCGGGAAATTAGGATCTTTTAGGTGTGGTCGAACTTATTGAAGTGTGTGTGAATCGAGTTAGCGATTGTCTTGGACCAATTCTTTGCAAAACAAACTTGTCGTTGGAGTTGGTGTTGTATGGCGCTTATTAAAAAAGTAAAAAAACTAATACAGTAGAATCTCCATAAGTTGACCACCCAAAGGACTGTTACTAAGTGGCCAACATACGGAGGTGGTCAACTTAGGGAATTTTTAGAAAAAAATTAGTACAATATTAGAGAAAATTGTTTAAAATCTTTTGTAGTGTTTTAAAGGAAAAATTGCTCATTTTTATTTTTACTGAAGGTAAAGCACATTTTTACAATTTTTAAGGAATGATTCAATTATTGTTTGAGTCATCTTTTTGTTCATTATGTAACTGTAAAAAGCCCTTTCACAGTTTACAAGTCCATTAAGCCTGCTTGGGTATTTTTCTACAGCAAACTCTTTAAATTGCTCAACAGACAAAAAAAAAAAAAAAAAAGAAAGAAACCAGAAAAAAGAACAGAATGTCAGAATGTTCGAGCGATACACGTTGTTTTCCAATTCTGCATAGTTCAATTCTACGCCCATACCCTACTCCCCTGATCTTTTCCCAAATTCCAGCAATTACAGACAATGTATGCAGTCCAAGAAATGAAAACACTTTAAAGGGCTAGAATATAATTTCTCCTTAAAAGAAGGCTGGCCACAATCTGCAGCATTTCCGTCTTATTGTATGATACTGGAAGTGAGCAATGAATGGAGCACCACAAGGGGGGCGAGTGTTACTTTAGAGAAGCCAAATAACTAATAAATTCCTGGAAACCAGATGGAGAACAAACGGGGGAAAAAGCAAATTCAAGAAAACATCAGTGGTCATGTTACAGAGAGTAAATTATAAGTGGTCAACATACAACTTACGGAGGTAATCAACATAGGGAGGTAAATCTCCATTTATATTGTGACCATTCAAACTAAAAAATTCGGTCAACATAGAGAGGTGGTCAACACAGGGAGGTGGTCAACTTTGGAGGTTTTACTGTAATTAGAAATTAAAATCTCTTAATGGAATCATTTTAGTTATAGCAAGTGATACATTGTCGGAAATAAGTATTTTCTGTCCCGCAGTGGAGAAGTCGGAAGATGATCGGTTCCCGCAGAACACCGAAAGTGATTGTTGTTGTTGTCTCTAATCCCAGATGGTGTAGCCTTGTTATAACATCTCCATAAAACCAAAAATAGCTAGAAAGTCCAAAAATAAAATAAGATCCGTAAAAGTTTCAAGGTGGGTAAAACCCATGCATACGAGAATATGGTTGGGAGTGGTCTGAACAGCCGTGGACTTATGACACTCCGGAAAGATTCTCTCGCTCTGTTGGAAAGTGATTTGATGTGGCCACTTAAAAAGCGTGAGAGAGCCGTCTGATGATTCCTCGATATATTTAGCTGGTGACACCATTGCGGTCTTTTCCCAAAGTACCATGGATGAGCAGGTGTATCTCCAAACAAACATTCCATGCAGGGTGTCAGCAGGGTGTCAGCAGAGGCATCTTTGACTAGTCTATCAGCTATCTCATTACCTATCTGTCCAACATGCGAGGGGACCCATTGAAAGTGTACAGAGTGTCTAATAGAAAGCCGAGATGCTAGGTCTAGAATATTTAGATTTTTTATTGATGGGGAACAAAAATAATCTTTTATCCGCCTATTTAAAAATAGCAGAGCATAGATGCAATCAAATTT
Organism: Octonoba sinensis; assembly: GCA_038502835.1. NCBI lineage: Eukaryota > Metazoa > Arthropoda > Arachnida > Araneae > Uloboridae > Octonoba > Octonoba sinensis. The sequence goes on along the minus strand of CM076601.1, from coordinate 19,178,164 downwards.
ATGCTGTTGCGTTGTTGGTTGAAAAAAATATCGGAGGACTATTTCTTAAAAGTCAATTCCAGTTTATTTTGACATGAATTAAATTAACAAAGTTAAAATAATAAAAAGACAATAAGATTGTAAAACAAACCGAACTAGAGCCATATTTTGTTACGAAAAATAAATCACCGGTAAAATAACTCATACGTGCCGGCGTTAAACTATTGAAAAAACTATTGTAAAAAGGAAACTTCAGCTGCTTACCAAAAGTGCTTCATTAAAACATGTTTACACGAGGACAAACGCGAGAAGAGGCCCCAGCGCCCATGACTTCAAGGAGTCATATCTTATACCTTAAGTTTATTTGCATTAATTGTTCCCATTGGACGAACGCAACACGCAGATGCGATCGGCCAATGGAAGACAAGTTACCTACGTCATAAAATTTGCATCGGTCGCCGCCTACGCCACCTACTGTCGAAACTATTGAAGCACATGCGAAATTTAAGAAGGGAAAGTAAGTGATGCGACTCTGTTAAAAGGGCGATAAGGCCAACAGTCATGTCCCCAACAGTCATCCAGAGAGAGAGGTGCTGCATAGAGGCACGACTGTCCGTTAAAATCCAAATGTCCTTGAAGTACACCGAAAGTGAAGCAACATTGACTGAGGTCAGCGGTTTGGGAGGGTGGCAACCTTTCGCGGCAGGTTGCTTTGGGACCGCGCACGGTTAATCCGGCCCCGGGTCGGTAAAGCAGGTAGGCCAGCCCTTTATGGCCGTTGCTGGTTTGTCAAATGTCAGAGAGTTTGTGGGAGGTTCGAAGGAGGGCAGTGCCAAGGTCGCACACATTCATACTGGGGGGTAGTCTGAGATAACCGAAAAGGTTCAGTCAGTATGGCCGTGGTTAGCATTGAGCACCTCTGGGGGTGACGCCGTGCTGTGGCCGGCGTAGAATAGCGCCGACGTAGTTATGCGTGTCGTAAGAGGCGACTAAAATAGCGCTATTCGATCCGGGTGACGTAAGGCCAACTTTGAAGTTGGACTGTGGCCTCGGGTCGGTAAAGCAGGTCGCCAACGCTCTGCCAGCCCAGCCCTTAAGGCCGGTGCTGGTTGTCAAGTGTCAGAGAGTTTGTGGGACGTTCGAAGGAGGACAGCGCTGCGTGCCGCACCCCTAGTATTGGGGTAGTCTGCGGAACGTAACGGTACGGGCAGTATGGCCGTAGTTAGCATTCATTACCTCTGGGGGGGGGGGACAACCCCAGGTGACGGTCTCTCATCTGGGAGCTGGTTCAAAAAGTAAGAGACATCTCAGACGGGCGGAAGTCGGACTCCTGCCTGTAAGGACCCCGTTAGACTCAGGAGCAGCGCATCCATCCTTCCTCGCTTCGCGCGAGGACTCGACAACAACAACAAAAAGTATTTTCCGTCTGGATAGAAGTATTTAATCCGTTTTTTTTAAGACGCATGCTTTAGTCTTCACGAGAGTGCCGTATTTTCATTCATCATTGCATGCATATTAATAGCAAACAGCCGAAACGATTTTAGCTGAAAAACGTTTTCATTTAACAATTCAACATTTCAAAATATTAAGCTGAAGCCCAAGGAGTTCGACCAGAATTAAAAGGACCTAATATCCCTAGAGCCTACACATGCTTTTCAAACATTAGCTATATTTCTCTCCCAATGGGTCAAGGCTTTTCATTGTTTTAACCCTTTCATGCATGTATTTATTTTTTTTTTTTTTTGTGTTACGAACAAAAACTTCATATGCCGCTAACTAATTTAGCATCTGAGGATTGTTGTGTAATAGTTTAATTTTAGAAATTTTGTCCTGTATAGTCAAAAATTCGTGTTCTTGTATGAAGACTTTTATATATTTTTTGGCATATTTATTCAATATAATAATAAACATAGCAAAATTGAATATTCAAAATTCATTTATAAGGAATAAGGAGCTGTAAAATAATAACAAACTTCCCAGTAATGTAAAACAAGCTTTTAAAATAACTAAACAGAATTTGATTCGAAACTAAAATTTTCTTTTCTTTCTTGAATCCTCCATGGTCTCCCAAAGATATCTTAATCTTTTAACAATCTTGAGTACCCTATGAAACATTTTGTGGTTTCCAATAATTGTTTGGAGTGTCTAGATGAGGACGACATGGAAATTGCAGCAGAAAAACGAATCTGCATAAAAATTTGAAGTAAAAATGTATGTCACCTCATATGAGGCTTTCATGCATGAGAGGGTTAATTCGCGAATGAAATTTCTCTACTAATAATAAAGCAGCAAGTATGTGTGTGTGTGTGTCTGTGTTCGGCGTAGGGCCAAGACCGTTCGGCGGATTTTCATGAAACTTTTGGGACGAAATTAGTTTGGAACAGGGTAGTGTGCACCTCGGAGAGTTTTTCCTGAAAATCGAATTTGTTCTTTTTTTACTCCAATTTATAGCTGCAAATTGAATAAAATGGTGCTTTTCTATCTGAAGAAATTGTCGCATCCTTTCGAGCTTGATACCATTGAAAAGCGCGTGAAAAGCTACTTCAGGAAGAGTTTTTTGCTGTGTGCTAAAATGCGAAGCCTCTAAATTAACTAGGAAAGAAGTTATAAGAGGGTTTTTCTCTGTAGTTCGAAATTATTTTTTCACGGTAATTAACTTTAATTTTATTTGAATTGTTACCATGCCGACTGGATTATATTCATTTTCTTTTTTCACGAATTAAAATTTATTTCTTGCGGTTTTTGTCATTTTGAGGAGCAGCCGATTTTCAATTTATTTCTTTTCTTTTTGAATTTTGATTATTCTCTTTTTTTTAAACGAATTAAAATACTGCACAGGGTTTTTTTAAAGAAATGTTATCCTTTATAGCGATTTTTGTTGCGACTATTTATATTTTTATTTATTTAGTTTTTTTTCTCCACTGAATTAGAAAACATGTTATTTGCCTATTTGAGCTCGGGTGAAAGGTTTTTCCGCTTTCAAAGCTTTCCCTCCTACTCTTAGTTTCTGCAAGATACAAAATTTCGTCTTTCTGTTTTACTGTTAATGAATAGTAGACAAAAACTAATTATACTAAAAATTTATTAATTAAAACTACTAATGAATTATAATCGTCCTTTTTGTGTGGATACTTGAACTAAACAAACAAAATGCGTTTTCTCTTAAATATTTTCGTTTTCGTTTTGTTTCGTTTCTTTCATTTCTGTTTTTCTTTTTTATTGTGTGTGTTTTGTAAAATAAAAGTGCTTAAATGTGTAGGATCGCTGGTTCATTGCCGTGGGTGGATAATTTTTAATTATGTGGAATGCTATACATTTTAATAAAATAATAGAATTTTCGCATTAAAAAGTTACTACTATATACGCAATGACGAACCGACTGATCTTTCATTTTTTAACACGGGCACAGCCGTGCGGGTACAGCTAGTATGTTAATAAAATTAATATTTTTAAGAGGAGAATTGCAATTGTAACAATTAATGGACTGAATGATTCCAAAATTCATAATGAAAGACTGCTAAAACTTAAATATGTAAATGCAAAATAAATCGTACTTCCAAATACTCCTTGAGGGGTCCCTCCTTCAAGAGCCGTTGCGCTCTCGCCTCATTCCAGCAGTAGCTAGCGTGCATATCGAAGTCCCTTTCCTAAAGAAAGAAAAGAAATAATACAGTTCTACCTTAAAATCATCGAGTATATCGCTGTAATTAACCTGCATCATTCTTCAAGTATGACTCCGACACAAAGCTACATTCACTAATGAATTAATTCCCTCAAACTGATAGCTTATGAGCGTACAAAGTGAGTTATAAATTTTTTCTATCTATGAATTTAAAAACTCCACTTATTTACTTCGATATGTATGCGTACCTTCACTGTAAATATTATAATGCCTATATGACTTTCAGAAAAACAAATACGTCAGTTTTTTTAACGACGTTTTAATAACTGCAACAAATCTAAATTTATCGAAAAAAAGGTTTTATTTAATGCAGTAGTTCTTCGCATTTAGCGAAAACTTTTAACCATTTTTCCGTCTCGAAAGTCTGTTTAAACACACACTTTCATTCCACAAAATTGAATTTTTATTCTAATAAACACACTTTTACTCTGAAAAGAAATCGCCTGTAACTTTTAATATTTGAAGCATAAGACTACATAAGTTACAGAGTTTTATTTAAATCCAATATAATTTATTATACAATGGAAAAAAGAAAAATGAAGATAACTTTTAAACTACTCCAAAAATATTTATACATTCGCTGCTTCGTTTTATTTAGAACCGAAAGTTCCCAGCCTTAAAAAAAAAAAAAAAAAAAAAAAAGGCTCTTTTCCTGAGAGACGTGACAACTCGTATGAAATCCAGAAATGTCGAATGTCATTTTTATTTTTCAAACTTTCAGGTATTTTAAACCCTTCCGCTTGAAAGGAAACTGAAGTGAGCCCTTTGAGTTACAATAATATCTCCTACAAAATCTTCAAACATACATATTTCTCGGAGTTTTAGACTTTTATTCTTTTAAGATTTAGTATGTTTGCTTATGAAAAAAGATTATATATTTAGTACTACTTCTACTAAGAGATGTCAAAAAGACACTTTCCAAATTTTAACTTAAGAGTATTCTGCTAGTTAAAACGGTTTCTCCACAATTCGGATTTTGACTTTTTTTTGAGTTGTTATCAATATTTGTTAAATTAATTCTGAGCTATTACTTATCTCCAGTTAATCTGGATTTTAATATGTGCATAGGGTTTTTAAAATTTCTACTGTGTACCGTTATTTCTATCATGTAATGTTTTTTGATATCTTAAAGATTTAATAAGTGTTTAATTGTAAGCCGTTTCATGTACAAAAATCAACATCATTTTACAGCACTATATTAATTCACACACATTTCAGTGCTCAGTTGATATATAATCATTCGCATCATTCGCTATCTACAACATACGACACAAACAAATAACTCAATACACATTATATCAATTCACACACATCTCAGTGCTCAGTTGATATATAATGATTCCCATCATTCGCTATCTACAACATACGACACATCTCATATGCTTAGTACAATGCTCTGAGCAGCTCACTGAGCGAGCATATATTTTGTAGATTAATGAATTAAGCTAGAATTCAAAACCTAATTAAATAATTTCTACTAAATACGCATCAATATAACAATATCGCTCAAATTTTATAAATTTAACTGATGATTTGAAAGTTCTGGCAATGATTTTCACTTAAATGCAAGAGTCAGGTGAGACGATAAGAAATAATGTTAACGAGTATAGATTGCTTTAATTCGCATTCAGTTTTCCACTTCACTGTGACCAATATTTTCACAAAAGTGTTCAATTTTTTTCTGTCAGTTTTATGAAACACAATTTAAACATTGCAAGAGTTTCAAAAGTTTTTACAAGACGAACATAATACAATGCACAAATAGGGATAATTGTTATTTGATCATTTAACCTCAAAATGTCTCTAATAAATCCCGCAGTGAACCGGCCGGTAGAAGCTCGGTTCCCGCAGAGCACCGAAAGTGAAGCAACATCGACTTAGGTCAGTATTTGGGAGGGTGACAACCTCTCACGGCTGGTTGCTGTGGGCTGTGTACGCTAAATTTCACGGCCCAAAGAATGGTGCACGTTAATAGGTAGTGGCTCCAAAGTCCTCCAAGTGAAACGATACCTCTGGGGTGCCAATCCCAGGTGACGGTCTCTCACCTGGGATGTGGTTCAAAAAGTAAAAGACCACAAAAAAATTTGAGGTAAAGTCAGTCTTCTGCCCTCGTGGTTCCTCGCTCTAAAATGAAGCTGCATATCACCCTAAGTCAGTGGATTCTGATCTGGTAGTAGGTTTTCCCGAGCCAGGGGAATTAATAACAACATGTCTCTAATAATATTGTTCCTCAAATGTTTTTTTGGAGAAATAGACGGACTTCTAGACAATCTATAATTCTTGGAATAGCACGTATTTGTCAAACACTTGGCGTATGCTCATGCATCTAGTAGGAGTGACGAGAACATTTCTTGGGGCCATGGTAGCGTAGTGGTCAGGACGTCGGACTTAAAGCCGGAAGTTTGGGAGTTCTATATTCAACCCGCTGAAGATCCACCATGTATACTTGGGGATGCGTGCAAGTAAAATCTGTGGACCCTAAATTTCCAGGGTACCAGAGGAAGGAGATTTTCCCTTCCCTTCACTCTTAGGTCAAAAGAGGAAGGTGGCGTACTTGTAGTGGCGCCATCTGGTGTTATCCAAATACATAATGAGCCAAGTCGTATTCCCATCGTTGTGATGCTCATTTATGAGCAAGTAGACGAAGCACATTTCTTTAAATAGTGACCAGTATTTGTCTGGTTTTCACATGATTTTTAAACGCTTGAACCTAAACTAGGGCTTACTAAAATATTTATAATTTAAAACTATACAAGAAACAGTATACAGCAATACAAGAAAAAAAAAACCCCGAAAAAAAAAAAAAAAAAAAACAGCCAAAAAGAAAGAGAGAAAAAAGAAAAAATAAATAAAAGAAACAAGCATAGAATGTCAAACTCTTGCAACTTATGGGCCGCTCTACGGCAGAGACAAAATTTCAATTATTCAATTCACGCAGATTGTTCAGATTGAATGTTTTACCACACATAGATATTCTTGGCATATACTAAAAATAATCCTTCGAATATTTAAAACACAACACATAGATATTCTTGGCACGTACCAAAAATAACCTTTCAAATATTTAAAACACAACACATAGATATTCTTGGCACGTACTAAAAATAATCATTAAATTATTTAAAACACAAGGTATCAAGAGAGGAACCTACGTACCAATCTAAGAAATGTTTTCCCCAACTTTGTTGGCTCTTTTACATGGTAATGAATTCCTTTCATTAAAACGCTGTAAAAAAAAATACAAAGATAAAGTTTTGGCATTCCAAAGCACTATTACGATTTCATTCAAAAAAGCTAAACAGGTTAACCCTTTAACTCTCAAGTTATTTTGATGATTTGGGTAAATATATATATTGTCAATCTGTTTTATTGCAAAAATCAAATGTTTGGTACAAAATAAAATATACTTAGAAGTAAAAAACTGATATTTTGAATTACATGCAGACAAATGTTAAGGTTTTTAGCCACTACATATTCGCATGATGTGGCTGCCACTCATTTTGGAACACCAGTGCTGTGCCCGAAATAACTCGGGCATGACATTAAAAGGGTGAATTTTCAGTTCATTTTCCTCATTATTTGAGTAGCATTTGAGCAAAGTTAATAAATGATGAGAGTTAAAAGGTAAATGGTGAAATAAATTTTCAGGTTTTTTAACTGAAATAATCATAATCCTGGATTCGTATTATGAGTTATCTGTGATAGAAACCTTGAAAAATGCAAATCTTATCAACTCTAAAAATCTGTGAAAAATACAATTTTATCGGTATTGCGCTGCAAAAATTTCTGTGTGTATTTGAACTATTGTTTGATTTTTCGATATAATTATTATATTACTGAAAGTAGTGGTATCAACAACAAAAAAATTGTAATTTATTCATTTTTTGTACTTTTCATCTAGCAAAACTAAAAAATTCATACAAAATTTGAAATTTAATTAAAAATTTCACATCTAAGTCAGAACAATTAAAAACAGTCGTATTGTTAATTGAACATATTTTATTTTTGAAAAAATATGTTAATACAGCTTTTATTGGCGTTGAAATTTGCATGTTCCAAAAATGGAACATTGGCGTGTAAAGGTCTACGTTTTAACACATTACAGTTCTTTTGGTTGCATGGCATCAAATAAATAAAGACAATTTTTTAAATGTTGGAACTCATTGTAAATGGTAGGCAGATGTGTTTAATGGGACTTTATTTACATTCTGTTCCCGTCTGCCCCCCCCCCCCCCCCCCCACTTCTTCATCCGCAGCAACCCTTCCTGTAACCTGAAGGGGATTACTTTTCTTTAAAAATCCCATATGTTTTTTGGTAGCTAGACTTCGTTTATGACTTAGGCGTACAAATTAGAGGATAAAATAAATGGTTGAAGAGAGGATAAAATAGTTCATCACGATGTGCTAGTGGAGACAACACAGAGAAACACATGTTTAGGGAATCATGAGAAAGATTTTTAGCTATTTTTCTTCTCTGCGATTTTTCTCAGTCAGTGAGTATTCCTTACACTGACCTGATGTTTCATTCAAAACATTTTCGAGCTGTAGACGAGGCACTGGATTATTTTTATACAGTATGTGATGATTTTGAAGAATATATTGATATTTGTCAATTGCCTCCAGAAGAAAGTGGATGCTCAACAGATGAAGAAGACATTGATGAGGACGTTTTTGAGCCCGTTCTGCCAGCCGAAGTTTTTCTAATATATGTGGCTGATGCTGCTGGCTAGATTTTGGATATTTGCACAAAGGTGCAACAGCAGAAGTGTGACGTCTCTATTTTGGGAGGGAGGTGACCTTGCATTTACTTCGCATGAAACCGAAAATCCATTGTGTCCCTGGGCCTCAAATAAATCCTTCTGAAGCTTTAAGAAAATCTGATGCACATTATTTTATGCCTACATCACAAGGAGTTGTGCTGTATGCAAGGAGAATACTACAAAAAAATATTTTGAGTGCGACAAAAAACGGCGCGAAGCATGCTTTCCTAGCTACCATGGACAGTGGAAAAAATTCAGGACATTGAATCCGCGAGCATTTATAATAACTATTATACTTTGTTTCAAAGAATTTTAATAAAATTTGTTATTTGTACCATATTTAACTTTTCATTCACATTATACTTTGTGTTTTCCAAACTATGGCCCAGTGATACTTGTTGCTTTTCTAATGCAAATTTATTTCCGTTTGTTTATTTTTGATGCCTTTAAAAGATAATAACTAATTTTATTTCTCTAATTATAACTCCTGGTTATCAGCAACAAATCATTTTTAGAATTCAGTTTGTTAGACTTTATTATTTGAAGCTTCGCTGCATATGCAGAACATGTATAACCGTAGGACTTCATGAAAACTATCCCTGGAATTACGGTACAGCTTGGCTACTTTCCCCTGGAAGTAGTGCTAATCACAAAAACCTTGTGTAACTTGCCTACAATGTCTTTAAGATTCCTCAAAAAAACATTAGTTTGAAATTAAAAAGCACAAATTAACTTTTTTTAAAACACGTACACAAACTAAGTGTTACCCGCCAATGTTCCATTTTTGGAACATGCCAAAAATCATGTACAATTTTTTTTTAAATAAAAAAACTTACCCATAGTTCTTATATTTGCTTTGCAAAGTGATTTTTAGCAATAAGTAGTTTGTAGCATGTTCCAATCATAATGCGGCGTTTAAAAGGTTAAGTACCAAATGTTGGTTGCAGCTCAATTTCACCATTTTTTTTTTTTTCATTTTTCGGCGAAAGGATGAACTAGAATTTTTTACAGTGTACATTATTCGTCGCCAAATTGCTTTGCTTTGAAAAATCTTTTAAATAAGTATAATAACTTAGGCTTTCACGGTTGGTGTCCATACAAAACATAATATTTTGTGGGCTTATAGGCCATGGTGCAACCAAGATGCTTTCGGCTGACGTCTTGCCTGACATGTTTCAGGCTTCTTCAGAATGAAAATGAAGGCAATGCAGAGATCTGGTCCTTATATTTCAAGCATCAGATGTGCTTAAACCTCATTGGATAAGCAACCAAGCTCAGGCTTGCTGGGACTAATTCTGATTGGTTCCTCATATTTGTTCTTGGCATTGATTAGTGCTTTTTGAAGCAGTGGAACCCATAACTTGTTCCCTTTCAAAATTTCTTGTTTTCTATTTATGTAGTGAGGATCTTTATTTTCCATCTGAAGAAGCCTGAAACATCTTGGTTAGACCACGGCCTATAAGCCCAGAAAATATTATGTTTGGTTTTAAATATGGTTTTTTGTCATGCTGGATACACTTAGGACATACTAGAAAACTGCTAAGAGTTTTTTGTTTTTGTAATTTTTATGAAAAGGGGTCTGTGTTATGATTTTACCCTTGTAGTCGTTTTTTGTGAACACCAAAAATGGTGGTCAGTAACACGAAAAGAGGTGGCAACTAAATGCAAAATTTTTACAGTATACCTTTTATACCAATAAAATCAAGGTTTCGCTGTACTGCGCTTACTTGTTGTGGAAATCAGCAATGTCTTTGAAGTTCCCGAAAAGGGATCCCTTGCGGTCCCGAAATTCTTTGGGCATCTTCGGGTTGTCCATCTGCTTGTAGTAGTGATCCACCACGAATTGCAGATCTTTGGCGAAATCCTCCTCTGTGTCCACCAGCTCATGGACGATATCCCTATACGGAGGAAGTGTTAGATTTTAGTGTTAAGATTTAGAGAAAGAAAGACGAAATTTCTGATCAATCTTACTACTATTACAAATGAGAAAGTTTGGATGGATGTTCGTTACTCAATCACGCCAGAATGGCTGAACAGATCTGGACGAAATTTGGCACAGGAATAGATTACAGTCTGGAGTAGCACATAGGCTACTTTTTAACCCGAAGAAAAGTGCGGTTCCCGTGAAATATCTTATATACAAACCGCCTAAGTGTCTGTTTGTCGCCGATAGCTTATTCCGAATTTCTTACTCTGAGAAAACTGCATTATGCTGCCATCTACACAATTGTTCCAATAATGAAAACGAATAATAATCAAAACAGTTCTCTCGCATTTTTGAGTGAGACATCGCTAGATTTGCAATCTCCGTTAAAAATGAATGTAAACGCGAATTTAATTTAATTTTTCTTTCTTTGTTTTAATTTATTTATCGCCTGCGTTTTTTATATATATTAAAGGGGCAGCGCTCTTTTTTCCAGTTTCGCTACAACTACTGTTTTGGCGATGATTAATGTTGGATATAAAAAAAATATTTTTCACAAACACTTTGAGTATATAGTAAATAATATTTTTATTTTACAGACTATTATAACTTAGATGTTTTTTTCAGTAAGAATATTTTTTTCCGAAATGATTATATGTTTATTATTTATTCCTTAAACTTTACTGTTCTACCTGATAAATATCTCTTTGATTTGATGTGTATTTCCGGTTACTGGGATAATTGTATATTTATAATATCTAGAACAACAGCGGTCATTTTGTATGACCGCCGGGTTTATTAGTCATTATATACTAACAGGAAGTTCCGTCTAGAACTATACGAGGCTACTTTCCAGTATACATCAACTTCAAACTTGTAATCGAGCTCTCTCTCTCTCTCTCTCTCTTTTTCGTTTAGCTTTTGTTCTTAATTACTTCAAATATACTTTTTTCACCGGTTAATACATATTCCTTCTCTCATTAATTCATTTATTCAGTCATTCGTGTATTCATTCATTCACTCATTCATGTATTTTTTCACTAATTTACTTATTTTTTCATTCATTCACTCGTTTCTTCATTCATTAATTCATTTATTCAGTCATTCATTTATTCATTCATTCACTCATTTATGTATTTATTAACTCATTTACTTATTTTTTCATTCACTTGCTCATTTATTCACTTATTTATTTTTTTATCCTTTATTCACTCATTTGTTCCTTCATTCAAAAATATTCTTAAAACACCCAATCAAAAAGTTTCCTAGGAAAATAGGCTCGTTAGATCTAGATGAACTTTCTATCTGTACATGTTCTACGTCATAAGAGCTTTCCGATAAAGTCGGCTCCAAGTATATCGGTCCGTTAGATCAGGATTTATACAGGATTCAAATTTCCACCTAGGCGATACGTTTAATTTTTTTGAACTGTTATAAAATGAACAAAAATTGTTCAAACAAAGAAATATTTCACGCCAAAAGGTTCTTCCAATAAGCTTGTTCATAGGAACTTGGATCTTACGCCCAGAATTTACGTAATTTGCCCATAGGCGGTCGTAATGTTAAGATTTTTTGAACCGTTCAAAATTAAACGAAAAATTGTTCAAATCAGAAACTAAGATGAGATGTCCTCGCCGAGATCTTTCGAATGCAAAAAAAAAAAAAAAAAACAATCTTCCGAATCGAACAATTTCTTCAAAAGTGATTATATTTTTACATAATGAAACCGACAGACAGACATACAGACCGACAGACACATTTTCCCCCATCTTAAAGCCCTACTTTCTATTTTTTTATTTTTCATTCTTTATTTAATTACTTAACTTATTTTTGACTCTTCTTGATTTTTAACGATATTTTCACGATACATTAAGCCTCCTTTCATGCTTTATTATTTCTTTAACTTTTCAGCTAAAGTAAGCTAAAAATGCTGTATTATCGTAAGATGGACGGTGTTGCTAAATTGTTGCAAATGAAATTGAAAAAACATCAGTATCGGCCTCATAGCTTGAGTGGTAGAGCACTCGGCGAGTAACTAAGGGTCCTGGGTTCGAGTCCCAGTCCGGAATAATTGATTTTTACTCAATTAATAAGTACATAGGCTACTTTTTATTCCAGAAAAATGTGCGGTTCCCGTGGGATAGAATTGTTTCTGTCTTTCACCGAGCAAGGGATCGATATAATTTTTTGCGCAAAGGTAGTTTAGGGGTCAGATAATGAGATGGTCTACTTTTTATCCCGGAAGAATTCCCTCTTCCTATGGGATAGCATATCGGTTGTTTCCTACATGAACCATGAATTTAAAAGGAGTTGCATTAAAGTTCGTTAACTTGACTTTTGGCGCATATTCCTCAATAATTCCAATTTAACCGGATTGCATACGGATTTCCTGTCAATTTCATCATCAACCTTTGAGCCACATCATTCACCTTACGATAAATGCACCATTTTAACGCAATGAAGCCTATATTTAGACCTTCTCAATACATAATATATAAATTGAGTAAAAATAAATAAATTGGCATTTATTCTTTGAAAACCCCAATTGTGGTTAGTTCCGACAAATGCTTTTATCAATATATATATATTATGTGTGTGTGTGTGTGTGTTTTAGCTTAATGACAGTCAAAACGTATTTTTGTCAATTTAATAATCATAATGAGCATAAACAAAACATTAATAAACGTAAACGAAACAGTCTATAATAAATAGTCCTTTAATAAGTAAAATAAATAAAAGTTTTATCATCCATAACGCTTATTATAATCAATGATAAGGATAAAATTGTGTATTTTAAGAAACTTATCGGCGCAATTTGTCAGGTCTATCTATATTAAAATTGGATACGTATGTTCAATTTGCAACCAGAATAATCTTAAAGTTTCACATTTTATGCGAATTTTTCAAAGATCCACCTGAAACTAATTCCAACTCTTCCACTCCCAACATACACTCACGGACATTGAAAATAGCGCACCAAGAAGGAATCATCGGATTGAAATGAAATTTATTTCAGTGAATGATAAAGCTGAAAGATTCACTTGATCAAAAAAAATTAAACAATTAGACAATTACAAAGCCGTCCAGCCAGCTCTGCTTAATAGCGCGTCGGACCGCCTCGGGCTGTGATACATGCCGCAACACGGCATGTATCAGCTGAAGCAGATGTCCCCACAAATCTTGAACAAATTTCTCCAAATCATGCAAGGAGTGGCACGACGGCAACTGGCGCTTCAGCTGGTCCCATACATGCTCAACAGGGGAGATGCCCGGGGAGCGAGCAGGTCATGGAAAGCTCCGAATACATCGTAAGGAGTCCCGTCAACCCGAGCCGTGTGCGGATGAGCTTTATCCTGCTGGTAAATTGCACCTGGAATACCGGTTATGTATGGAAGCACATGAGGCCGTAGGACTTCATCCACATACCGCTGAACTGTTAATTGCGAGAAATGTCTTCTTCGATGTCTACCTGGCATTCTATACAATTTGGTACACCTTATAGCGTCGATTCGTGGTCGTCACGTTTATGAATCTTCCGCAATGCGCCGGTTTATATAGGCCGCATTTCTTGCTTGCAACGCCAGTGCAGCGTGCGTGGATACGCGCATGCGCCCTAAACTTACATCATTTGCATACCGGAGGTCACTCTACTACTTTGCATTTAGTTTTGCGGTTGTAGCGCGCTTCCTTCTTGTTGCGCTATTTTCAATGTCCGTGAGTGTATGTTAAACTTTCTGGCATGGACGTAAATTAGATAGCCATTTAATATTTTTGTTTAAATCAGGAACAAGCTTTTCCAGCAAATTTCCAAATTGCTGTGCTATATATTTCTGAGTATCAGCATCAGTTTCACATGCAGTACTTGTTGCAAACTCATAAGGGAGGAAAAATAAGTCAACATATCCATTGCCAAGTATCTCTTATCACAAATTTAATTTTTCATTGTAGCATTTATCTTGAAAATGAAACGATGAAATTGATTTGTATTGCAACGATGAGTTGAGAGAATTTAAGACAGACGTTTACCCCATGTCTTTAATGCGGTGTTCCGTGTGCCACATTTTGACACTGCTCTATAGGAACAATGCGCTTTATTAAATGTATCAAATTTCCTCAGATCCTTCTCTCAAGAGTGTTTCTGGAGAGAATAACATGAGATGGATAAGCAGTGAGAAAACCGCACGCATGTAAATGAATTTTTTAATAAATCTATAATAACGTAATCAAAAATTTTACTGGTAGTTAAATTTAAACTAGAAATAGATGGACCAAAATTAGTTCAATATCAGGTGTGAAGGGCGAAAGGGCGGGGGGGGGGGGATTATAGGTAACAAACAACAAAATAAATAAACACAGATGCAAATACTATGTATTCCTAGAAGTCTCGGAGTCTGGGGGTGGGGGAGATCACCCAAATGACGGGCCTGTTTATTTAATAAAACGTGTTAAAGTTCTTCGGGCTTATATAGCACGTTCGGGTTATTTTACAAGTTTCATTTTTTCTTTTCTTTTTTGGATAAGCTGAAATAGTTATTTCATAATAGTTCAAAAACAGATCTCTTATATTGAGAAATATATTATAAGTAGAATTAATACTGCAGGCAATTAAATTAATTATTTGTTTATCTGAGAGAATAAACTAAAAACATAAATAATTAAACATTTCAGTTGCGCCATCTGTGAAAGAACTAATCAACCAGAGATAATTTTTTGCTGCATAAATACTTTATATCAGATTATCAAAAAGACATCAAGTCCCTTAAGTCATTTTGAAATGTATTGTGCTCAAATTATCAGTATTCATTAAGTAAAAATTTGACACATCAAAAATCAAAGTCTCGCAAACGTGGCAACAACATTTCCCAAGAATAAACAGACGCTCTCAAAGTCAGACCGCAAATTATCGGAGCTGAACGATAGCTTCTTTGCGTGAACATGTAAGAAATTATTCATCTTTTTTTATTACTCACTCTCTTTTTTGCATTGCTTCTATCTGCTGAGTGTCCATCCCAGGCTCGGTGACAATTGGGGTGGCGCCCCTGCTTAAGGTATCGGTAGCAGTCGATTTCTCGAGGTAGCAAGCCGGGACCCATCCTTCCTTTGGACTCTCTTCTGGACTCATGGGAACAGTCCGAACAAGCCATCTGCAAAGAGAAGAAGTACATGTGCTATATGAACAGTTCAAAAAGCAACCAGCAAATAGAAATGAACGCTTCAAACAAGCAACCAGCAAATAGACATGAACAGTTCAAACAAGCAACCAGCAAATAGAAATGGACAGTTCAAACAAGCAACCAGCAAATAGACATGATCAGTTCAAACAAGCAACCAGCAAATAGACATGAACAGTTCAAACAAGCAACCAGTAAATAGACATGAACAGTTCAAACAAACAACCAGCAAATAGACATGAACAATTCAAACAAACAACCAGCAAATAGATATGAACAGTTCAAAAAAGCAACCATCAAATAGACATGAACAGTTCAAGAAAGCAATCATCAATAGAAAATTGCTCGAACTAACCACCTAGAAATCGATCCATTATTCTATGGAACAGTTTGAGGAACCACCTACAAATACTCTTTAAAGAGTATTCACCTCAAAGGTGATGTGAACATTTTGCGTATGTCGTAATAAACTGTAGATATTATGAAACTAATAGCAATGACGTATGAATTCGATAGCGCAATCAACTAATCACTATCGTCTGAATGGAAGTAACGTTAAATAATGGGATAAAAACGACAATCAGTCAGTAAGAGAGCGCGTGGTTGTTAAGTAAGGTAGAACCAATGAAGGACCGTGAAATGTTTTGTTGCTGTTGCTTGTCGCTTTTGCGGTTGGTGTGAATACACCCTTAACTGTGTATGTACAGTACCTTAAGAAGCTTGATTAAAGCTATTTGAGAATTTAATTACAACAAAAATTGCTTTCTCGTGCTATTTCTAACCCCTTGTTTTTCGTGCTATCTCCTTTCTGAAACACAGCAGAAAAAGTTCTTGTTTTACGTCAAAAATTACTTTACGGAAGGCAAATAAAACTGTTCTGTAGCCGCACTGCGCGTATGCTATACCACTCTACAAACTAAAGAGACTTTATTTTCTAACAAATACGTTTATCAAAAGAGTCGAATTCACTGAGAACATTGTCTGTTTTTTAGACGAAAAGCTACATTTTATCAATGATGTTTGTGGTATTTTTATGTCATTCGAATATTGTGAGTAGAATTTTTAACGCTTATTCAGATGGTAAAAAACTTTTAGTTTGCAAATAAGAATTCAATTTTCAAAAATCACGATTCGGGAATTAAATTTGATGCGAATATATTTAATATCGGTAAAACAAAATAGTCTCCAATTAAGGATAGAAAACAATATAGCGGTGATAAAACTTAATGGTCTGAAGGTGGGTTATTCGTTTAAATCTCTTCATCAACCAGAATAAATATATTTATAGATGTAGCACTACATACAGTATGTCAAAGCATTTTTAAGACTAGGTTCATAGAATAAAATATACAAAACTTTAGATCTGTATCGACATTAGTTAAAAAAAATTAAAAATGTATGATTCATAAAACGGTTTCCATTGCTCTGTGAGAAAAGGAAGTTATGTTGCCGCACCCTCTATTATAATCACAGAGCAGTCATCTTCATGTTTGTAGCATTTTGCTTAGGGGTCGAATTTGACGTGGTCTTTTCCATGAAGAAAAGTTCCCCATCCTGTGAAACTAGTCTTAAAAATTCTTTGACACACTACGTATGTGCGCATTGATTAGAAAAACAGCACTAATAAAGCATTTCAGCGAAGGATTTCATCGTGAAACATTTTTAGCGTTATGATTCAAAGATTAGCTTGGTTTAACACTTCACATACACAGAAATAACTGCAACGTAATTATTCTTCCAACGAGTATCAAGGGCGGGGTTAGAAAACAGCATTCGCTTCCAAGTAGTAAAAATAGGTAAAATAAATCCTTTACAATATTTTTATAAGTTGAAAAACAAGTCAAAGTTGAAATACAGAGCCTTCTAGAACTTTAACAACTGTTCCGTCTGTGAGTAATGCTGGAGGTTTTCTTAACACCTTTTACCACCTGCAACGATTTGATACATTGTTATATACTTGTGCGAAGTTTTAATCGTCAAAGGATGACATTATCTAGACTTCCTCGCATTCGAAACAACAGTCTTCGAGTTTGTCAAGGGAGAAAAAATAGTAGTACGATAAAAAGAAAATGACTAAGCCTTTTCTATGAGCTGGAAGCAGAGTGAAGGAATTGTTGCCAAGAATATTCGATACTTTCAGATTCTGTTCAAATCATCGAATGATTTATGAACCATACACGTCGCGAAAGTCACGAATTTGAGAATCAGTCACGAAAGTCCCCAAAAATCACTAATTTGAAAAAAGGTCATGAAAGTAAGGAAAAAGTCACGAATTTGAGAATCAGTCAAGAAAGTCTCAAAAAATCACTAATTTGAAAAACGGTTATGAAAGTAAGGAAAAAGTCACGAATTTGAGACTCAGTCAAGAAAGTCCCCAAAAATCACTAATTTGAAAAACGGTCATGAAAGTAAGAAAAAAGTGACGAATTTGAGACTCAGTCAAGAAAGTCCCCAAAAATCACTAATTTGAAAAAAGGTCATGAAAGTAAGGAAAAAGTCACGAATTTGAGAATCAGTCACGAAAGTCCCCAAAAATCACTAATTTGAAAAAAGGTCATGAAAGTAAGGAAAAAGTCACGAATTTGAGAATCAGTCAAGAAAGTCTCAAAAAAATCACTAATTTGAACTAATTTGAAAAACGGTTATGAAAGTAAGGAAAAAGTCACGAATTTGAGACTCAGTCAAGAAAGTCCCCAAAAATCACTAATTTGAAAAACGGTCATGAAAGTAAGAAAAAAGTGACGAAAATTTTTCGTCCAACAACTACATTTATTATCTTATTATTATTACTATTATTATTGTTTGTTTGTTTACTGGCACCTCTTTTCATGTATAACGTATATCCGGCCTTAAAATGACCACGATAGTTATTTATCTTTAATCCATCAATTGTACGTTAATTTTTAGTTTTGTAAATCACAAAAATTACTCATATACCCTTTAAATAATGACTAGAGTTCAGCCAAGGATGAGAAAATAATTTGATTATGCTGACTACGTTTACCGTAGTCGGTAAAAGTAGGAATTATCGACTACGGAGAGGGTGACGTTATGGATTTTTGCTCATATTAATTTCATGGATTTTTTAATTTGATACACCTAATGGCTGATCTTTACTTATACTAATTTTTAAATGAAAATCAGTATAAGTAAAGTCTTTTATGAAAGCATTTTTAAATGAATTTTGGTTTTCATTTTCATTCTAATAAAAGTATTAATACAGTAATCCATTTTATTACTTCTCCATGACATTGCAATTCGCACTTGCCGCTTTGATACTATTTTTTTTCTTTAACCGCTTGCCGGATTATTCCGAGTTATCTCGGGTTCGTATGTATTGCGGTTCATTATTATTCCGAGATAACTCAGGCGAAGCAGAATTTGTCGACACGATTTGCTTTACTCGGCCTGGAGGAAATGAAATGAAATATTCAGCTTTGATTGGCAGTTGGTGTTGCCCTTGTAACAAAAGTTTATCATACAAAAACTAATATGTAACTTTTTACCATTTTCCCCGAGATAACTCGGGATAGTAATGTAATATTAAAATTAAATGCTTTTACACCTGCAAAAAATTAAAAATTTAACTTAAATCCTACATATTTTGTTTTGTTTCATTTCCTTGCATTTAATAAAATAAAGTAAAAAATGTGATAATTTTTTGCAATCTTTTTCAAAAAAACTTGTAAGGGAAGCAGTGAAGACGTATTTCATTTGAAATACAGCTTTGGCGGATTCCCTCTCGTGAGATGAAACGCTTCAATTATCCCCATTGTAATGAAATAATGCTCGATAAGAGACAGAAGATCTCAGAAAATTGGAAAACTCATTAACTTAATGAAAGTAAGGCAGGCCCAATTAAAAGAGTACTTCATACGCCTATGAATGGATGTAAAACAAAATGGTTCTCTCTTCTTCGTCCGAAAACAACAAGTGAGTGAAGTTTCTTATGAATGGAAAGATTGTTCCAGAACCACCCACAGACTTAATGAATGATGTGCATTCGAAAACGAAGGCTTTTTAAACGGCCATCATTCTTAGATCTGATATTTAAGCTTATTTTGGCAGATAAGCAACCTAGACGGTAGCTGGGTTCCAGCCAGAGAATATTTTTAGAAATATAAAAGCAATTTTAGACTAAATATGAGTCGTGAATGGTACTTTGTGAAGATAAATAGATGACCAATTAGACATTTATTATTTTTGAGAAACGGTAGCAATGCTCCATTGCAGTACTACCATTTCTAGCTAAACAATTACTATAATATTTTCATTTCTATTATAACAAGAAGTTCCGTCTAGAACTACACGAGCCTACCTTCCAGCATACACCAATATCAGATTGATATAATCTCTCTCTCCTTCTCATTCACCTTTAGTTCTTAATTACTTCAAATATGAATTTTTCAACGGTTTGTACATATTCATTCACTAACTCATTCATTCATTTATTCATTGACTCACTCATTTAATCATTCAGAAATATCCTTAAAAATCCAGATCAAAGCTGTATCTTCAGCTGAAAAAGAGCCTTAGGGACTTGGCTGCACGTAATTGATCAAAACTGCAACGCATAGAAAAGTCGTTTAGATTTTAAAACAGCTAAAGTCATTTACAAAAACCTTAACATTTTTTAAAGCTTTGCTTACATAGGTTAGAAATTGCTCATGAGGCTTTAAAACAGCGTTTTACCTATCGTAATAAGTAATTTTAAAAAAAACTATATTTTGAACAATTTTGAGGTGCTGTGCCCCTTTGCAAAGTCTAAAGCAGCGTTTCCCAACCGGCGGTTCGCGAACCCCGGGGGTCGCGCGGTACAGAAAGGGGGTTCGCGAAAATAATATTGCAATGGCGGAATTTTTTATCTAACGCAAAAAAAAAAAAGAAAAACGAAGTAATAAATTTACATACGCATTAAGTATACTTTTTTTTATTTGTATCGGAAAAAGGAGCGCAAAAATGATTTTTTTTAAATAAATTATATTTTCCTGATAATGCAGAAAAGTATTGGACTGAGATAGGAAGCATATACAAAATTTGAAATGCACTTATTTCTACTTTTGCCTGATTTCTAAAATTTGGGTCACAAATTGGTACCGAAAGCTATTTATTAATTTATTTTAAATTTTAGAACGTATGTTTCACTTACCGTTTCCCACTTTTTCCTCACAAGAGCGAAGAATGAGTCGGAAATACGTCACCCGTTACTATTGACTACAGACGGGGGTTCGCCATTTTCTTTCGGATCTTAGAAGGGGTTCGCAAGGGAAAGAAGGTTGGGAAATACTGGTCTAATACAACGGGGACATATTTTGGGGCTGTCATAGCCTGTGTAAAATCAACATAAAAATTATAATATATTTATTTTGCTCATCAGTTAAACGTTGGAAATTTAAACTATTGGTGCACATTACGTAGTTATTAATAAATCAAGTCAAGAATAAATTTTACCTTCTTGGCTTAGAAGCATCTAACACCTCAACTTGTTGGCCTTCTTTCATAGCAACAGCCTCTTCGTCACTTTCCATAGGCTTAAACTCCATAATAGATACATAAACCTCAAGACCCTGGAAAAGTACAATCAGTAATTAAGAAAACAAATTGGAAGTGGAAAATATTTTTTTCGTCCGAGACTTACTTGTTATGTGTATAAAATAAAAAGAAAAATTAATAAACAAATCGATGCAGTAGAATAAGGTGTCTCTTTGCTTATTTGTATCGGGAAAACGGTAACGCGAATAAACATGAAGGAATAGCAGGTTTTGTAGCTTTTGCAAAGTTGCGCATAGCTTGATGGGATTTTTAACGCTTATGTTACTTCCACTCTAATATCAAATTGGAATAATAGGAATGCAATCCCCCCCCCCCCCCCAAAAAAAAAAAAACTCAAAAATTACCAAATTAAAAAGAAAAAAAACACACAACACAAATTCAAAAATATTAACAAATTCAGTGAACATAAATTTTATTTGCAAAACATTTTCAGATTGGTTTGCTGTCTTAACACCTAAAGAAGAGTTGATTCAGGACTTACACCGTGCATTATTTTAACAAAACGATTTTTCGATAATCCACTACTATTGGTTGCATTGGAAAGAGGACAAAAATGCCCTGCATATGGTTGTTGAAGGAACAAATAAAGCTTATCAGAAGTAAAAACAAATGAATTATAAAAATTTAAAGAAAAAAGAGAAAATTATTAGATGGATAATCAAGCAAACGTACAGTGGCTATTCGTAGTATGTTATGTTAATGATCGAATTTAAACTGAGTAACTGCCAAGAATGTAAATTGTCTACGTAGAGTTCGTGCATAGATTTTCTTTTATATTCGGTGGATATGGGGATATTGACCCCATATGTAATTGACTCCCGAAGAGAGATAGTTTATGCAGTAGATGTAAAAGCAAATTTTTAACAGTGAGTTGGATGTTTCATTTTACGTCGTCGTTAGTCTTTAAGCCACATATTCATCCTGAAACAAAATGTAATAAAATAATTTTTGGAAAAAAAAATAGAACCGACTTCAAATTAGAAATTGCGCTAAAAAGTGAAAAATAAATTAATTCTTTAAACAACATCGATGTGACTTTTAAACATAAACTCATGTTTGTGAAAATTGCAACACCATGAAGGACTTACGCGAGTGAGCTGAAATTTTCAGGAAATGCAAAGTAGCGCATGATATGCAAATGATTAGAATTTCAAATCCGTAGCGCATGCGTATGCTGAGCAGCGCCCTCTGAACGGCGGATGGATCCGAATAAATAGACGGCTGTAGCGAGGCGTGTATGGTTATCGGTGGTTATCTGCTAGTGGTAAACGTTAGCTCAATCTTTACTTATGCCTCTTCGACGAAAGAGAGTAAGATTTGAACAACTTACAGAGTTGGGCCGGGGGAGAATCATCGGCCTTCGTGAAGCTGGATTGTCGTATCGTGAAGTAGCCGCTCGTGTGCAGCGTAACAGCAGCACAGTGATGCGTGTTTGGAAGCAGTGGACAGACGAGGGTCGAACAACTCGGAAATCCGGAAGTGGACCCCGAAATGTGACGTCAACTCGCGATGATAGACACTTGGTCCGCATGGCGCGGACGGACCGCACAGCTACCTATAGACAATTGTTAGCACAGTGGTCAATAGCTGCAGGTGTTTCATTGTTTGCTTCATCAATTCGTAGACGTCTGCTGCAGCGTGGACTGCGCGCAAGGACTCCTTTATACAGGATCCCCCTCACGCTAAACCACCGCCGCCTGCGGCTATAATGGGCCAATCAACATAGAGACTGGTATGCTGATTGGCAGCCAGTCGTGTTTTCTGACGAATCCCGCTTTAATTTGTGGTACCATGATGGCCGCATTCGTGTCAGACGCTATGCCGGTGAACGCCACCTTCCGGGGTGCATTATCGAACGCCACAGTGGACGAATATCCGGAGTTATGATCTGGGGCGCCATAGCCTATCATGGACGATCTCAATTGGTACGAATTGTGGGCAATCTGAACAGCAACCGGTACATCAGTGAAATTCTACAGCCCTAAGCTGTTCCCTTCCTTCAAAGCTTGCCAGGCGCTGAATTTCAACAGGACAATGCCCGCCCTCATATTGCTAGGACTGTTCAATCCTTCTTTGCAACGCAGCAGGTACAGCTTCTTCCTTGGCCTGCGTATTTCCCGGATATGTCGCCAATTGAACATGTGTGGGATTTCGTTGGTCGGCGTCTCTCTCGTGATCTTCGTCCTGTTGCTTCTGTAGACGCACTTTGGGTACGCATACAAACAATATGGAATGCTCTTCCTCAGGCAGACTTTCAAAATTTGTTTGACTCCATGCCACGTCGTGTAGCAGCACTTATTGCAGCGCGTGGTGGCTACACAAAATACTGATTCCGATCTCTTGTTATTGTTTGTTTGCTTTGAAACTTTAATCATTTATTTGTACCACTACCACTCAACTGTGTATTAAATTTCATTCAATTATGACGATTCCTTCATGGTGTTGCAATTTTCACAAACATGAGTTTAGTTTTAGAAGTCGGTGCAAAGTTAGGATAGATAAAATCTTTTGCAATCAGGAATCCCCCCCCCCCCCCAATTACAAATATAAATATTTTCTCAGAATTAGCAACAGTTCTAATATGAAGTAGCACATGGTGTAATGGTAATTAGACTCATAATTTTGCAACGACTTCTAAAACTATGTTTAAAAGTCACATCGATGTTGTTTAAAGAATTAATTTATTTTTCACTTTTTAGCGCAATTTCTAATTTGAAGCCGGTTCTATTTTTTTTTCCAAAAATTATTTTATTTTATTCTTTTTAGTGTAAATACATGTTTTATATAAATACTCTATTTTTAAAAAAACAATATCGAAGGGAAAACCTTCTTTGAATGAATAACACTAAGAAGTAATCATTTGTATGAAAAATTCCGCTTTGAAGTCGATTTTAGCAAACCAACTGATTGGATTTAATTTTTGCCTCAGAGAAGCCTTCAGTCAAAATCTTGCTGTAATTGCATTTATTATTATAGCACAATGGCAACAAAAGCTTTTCTAACAATGAGTTTCATATTTATTAATAATTTTCCCAGCAAAGAAAAATCAAGTCAAGCCTTTAAAATTAAAATAAAAAATACTTATTTTTCACCCGTAATGTTTTTTCTAAAAAACAAACGTAGTCACATTGATGTACAATATTTGACTTAGACGACCCACTATCTATTTATAAAAAAGTCATCAAAATCGGTTCATTTTGTCATTATCGAATATGGTCAAACGAAGGTACGGGACCTATGGGAAACCACCCTCGATCGATTATAAAAAAATCATGAAAATCGGTTCATCCGGTGAGAAGTTATGAGTGGACAAACAAACAAACAAACAAAAAAAAGACATACATACAATATGAATGTATAACCTCGTTCCTTTGTGAAGTCGGTTAAAAACGAATTCAAAACAAAATAATGAAAGTATTGTTGATTAGGAAAGCAATGAGTGTGCTATGTAGACGCAAAAGGAGAGAGTTTTGAGAGTTAACCCCCAGGAACCTTGGTTTTCTACAGACACGAGAATTTTAGGGTGAAGTTTTTTAAAAAATGCAGTAGTTGATGTCTTTTAAGAAGAAGTATATATAATATGGTTATTAAAAGAAATTTTGACGTCAATTTTGGCAAAATTATGGCAAAAAGGGGGGAAATATGAAAAATACAAAAAATGTCCCTCGCGTCTCAGTTTTTTAGTAATTTTTCTAAAACTTTTTCTAATGCTTCAAATGATCCTCAAGAAGATATCCAGTGCCATAAGCATTGTCTTCCCTTATTTCTCTTTTCTTAAATATTGATTAGAAATTGATTTATAAATGGTGTTATTGCACCGAAATGCAAAAATTTTTGAAAAAAAAAAATCGTCCAAAAAAAAAAAAGTTAGGGGAAAAATATTAATGCTTCTAAGTTTTTATCCAATTACATAACGCTATAGTAAGTTATTAAGTGATTTGGTTAACATTGAAAACGCGAGGTGCATCTTTTGTACCTTTCAGATTTTTTCATTTTTTGCTGTAATTTAGGCAAAATCGAGGCCACAATTTATTTTAATAACCATGATATTCATAATTTCTCTTACATATATATAAATTACATTATATTTTTTTTTCTTAATTTCATCCTAAAAATCCCGTGTCCCCTTAAGTCATCTTGCCAATGCTAGTATGTTAATTCAATTATATATAGGCTTGCCATACGTCCCGGTTTGACCGGGACAGTCCCGGTATTTTGCTCTTGTCCCGGTGTCTCGCTCAGTTCTATCAATGTCCCGGAAACGGCTGTAAGATGTAAAAAGTAATGAATTTAGGTTTTTAAGAATCTTTTATAAAGACATTAAGAATCTTTAAGATGACAGAGCATTAATGAAGGAGTCCACTGCAAGAGCCTTGATTGCATGTAAAATAAACTTTGGCGTTTTATTTGACCTGACTTTTATAAAAAAAAGTCAAGCTTAACAATGACAGCTTGAAAAAAGTACATTCAAGTCAGAAATATGAGTGGGCTGGAAGCAAAGAATAATATTGTTAACTTACTAATTGTTTTTTTTAGTTTGACAAAAATGTTTTTTTTTTTTTTGAAATGGTTTTTGTAGTTAGACAAAAAGTTGTAATTTAAAAAAATAAGACTTATTAATTGTTCAATTAAACAGTTTTATGAAGTATTTTAAACTTTATTTTATTAACACTTCTTTCTAGATGGTAGACCAGAAAAAATTATCATTAAAAAGGAAAAAAAAAAGTAAATTAAGTAGCAAAAATTCTCTTTTTATTTTTAAAAAGTGGGTAGACTAACAATTTAGGGTTCCAGATTCCCCATTCCTGTTACCTGCGAGGCAAAAAAAAGACTTGAAACTCACCATTTTGCTTCTATTATTTTTTAAAACTTCCCCAGACTACCTCCCCCCCCCCCCCGCTAGAGGGAGCATCCCATACCCCCGGTTTTCCCATCCCATATTGTGCCGGTTTCACTTACCAAAAATATGGCAAGCCTAATTATATACATGTAAGGACAGTTAACAACAAAACACCCCTTACAGGAGAGAATTCTGATGTCGCTACTGAGGGTTTCTACAGCCCTTGTTCTTAAGCATATGTCCAATTAATTCTGTAATGTTAATATAGAAATACATGTCAGGAAAATTATGAGCCAACCCCAGGCGTTTGCACCACTGTCGTGCGGAATATAAAACACAAACAATCTGTTATAACAATTTTTTTTATGCGTCAAAACTCTAAGAATTTCCGTTTTTAAGACACACAACACATTGCATCACTCGTAAATTAGTGCATATTGGTCTCTCGTGTATTTTCTGATCAGTGATGTTATTTCCACTGCACAATCAACTCACGGCGTCGAACTGATTTACAATGACTGTCTGGACTACTTATTAATCTAGACAGATTAGCAATCTCAAATGTTTGGAAAAGAAAGATTGCAAGTCTCCAGGATCGGTTGACTAATCGCGGGGAAACCCTGGAGTTCAATGGAACACAAATAAAGAAACGCTGGAGAAGACAACAGAACGGGGGAGAAAGGGCGGGAATGTTGGAAATACGTAATGGTTACATTGGGACTGAATTACAATTAGTTTTGCTTTATATTTTATTATTTTTTTTTTTAACTCAGGCGTATTTTGAAGTTCTTCTACGGCCCCCAGGTTGAGAGCCGCTGTAAGAAGAATCCAATACAGTGGAACCCCGCCATTCGTCTGCCTCTCTATTCGTACAACTCGTTATTCGTCCAACTTGTTCAAAAAGTTCAACTCATCATTCGTACGCTTGCCCCGCGATTCGGACAGCGGCAGGAGCCAGGGTGGCCAGTTTGGCTTTTAAAAAAAATCGAGAAATTATGCTCTTTTTTGAACTTGTCTGGAAATAATTTGTTTGGAGTTTTGTTTTTTGTTTTTTCAAATTTTATTACTTTTTGAGATTTTACTGACAATTTTAACTTTCTAAGGGGAGCAGCAGGAGGAAAGTGGTTGAAGTACTTGCTTCTTCAGGGGAGGAAAGTAGTAAGGAAAGCATTTCCTTCGCAGCAATTTAAGAGCTGTGTTACGCGTGCTAGAAAACACAGAGTGGTTGAAAAATGGCATCCCAACACTGCTGTGGTCAACAGCATTAACTTTTTCGACGAACATGTTACTGACCATTTTAGAAAAATTCTGAACAATCGTCAGAGGCAGACAACATTGAACATGTTCTTAGAGAAAGATACCCAAGATTCTTCTAGTGCAAAAATACAGAAAAAGAAAGAACAGCAGAAAGAGCGAAAACACTTGAAGGGATGTTACCTGATGTCTTTATGGAAGGGGACTCCTCGCCCAACCATTTCTCTTTCTCTTCTCAACATTCCACTTAGGCCATCAGCTCAGCTCAGTACAAGCAAAGTGCAGTTAAATTTTTATTTATGTATAATTTCATGTACAGTACTGCACATTTGAATTTCATAGGTTTAAATTAGCAATGATCTGTGGGTCTGGAAGGGATTAATCGAATTTACATTGCATCTTATGTGAAAAAATAATTCGCCATTTGTACAAATCGCTATTCGAACTACCTCCTGGAGCGAAATGTGTACTAATAGCGAGGTTCCACTATATTTTCATCAAGCTTTCCGAAAGGTAAAAGTATGCAGAATACAAAAACATTAATAGCATCCTTTTCAAATTAACTCATTATTATAAATTTACAACTTATTTCAACAATATAATAACGCAAAGTTGTCATCGCCATTTTTGTTATAATTTAATTGAGATACATTTCTCATAAAAATGTTATTAAATGTTTGAATAGTCAAAAGATGCAATTAATAGTTGGAAGCGTTACATTTTTGCAAATTTCGTTTAAACATACATTTATGGAATATTTTATTGCGAAATATTTTTTTTTTATTTTAAAGTGGTGTAAACATTGATTTCAGAAGGTGCATCTAATGCACATAATGAGGTTTGAAAAGGTGTCACGTAGTTGCTTTCTACATATCTACAGAAAAGCTCTTTTACATTCATTTTTATTTTGTACTTAAAAAATTAATGTAAGCAAAAAAAAGGACAATGACGTAATTGTTTTTTAATATCAAATTAACCTGATTAAAAACGTGTTCTCTCTTAAACAGCCAACTAGCAAATCGAATTTAGTTCCGCTCTCTACACCTGTAAATAGAATACTTCTCTGTTCCAGAACACAACTTTTGGAAGGAAAACATTCCACCACCTTGGCATTCCTCATCCTCAGGTGAAGGGTTCGACCTTGGCATCTGTTCGATTTGGGGGGAGGAAACATTCTAAATAAAGATTCAGGGAAGGCCTGCCTCATACATCTGATACGCCAAGGGCCAACGAAATCCCCATTGTTATTCCTTCTTGGAGCAACGTGTTGATTGATGGATGGATATTTCCATGAATGGGATGCTTAATTTGCAATGGACTAATGGGTTTAATAGATCTTCTCATGAGCTTTTTTTCTTCTCAGGCTTCTAATTCCAACTCAACTCAACTTTGCCCACTGACAGAAAATACTTCTTCGTGAGACACTTGAATGCACAAGTGACAACAGATTCTAACATAGTAGAATTCGAGGTGTTTAAACAATCCCAAATGTTTCAGGTGTTATCGGAGAAAATAAGGTCCTAAATGTTAAAATAACTAAATAATTTTGAAGTGTGCTGGTATATCTTCATGCATACTTTTAAAATAGTGGACGAATTTCAGTCTGAAAAATTTAATTCCGAATTATTTCATAAAACCATGTCCGATTTCTTCATAAAACCATGTCCGATCCCAAATGTGTCAGGCATCATCGGAGAAAGAAATGTACTAAATGTTACAGGTACTAAATGTTAAAATAACTAAATACATTTTGGGGTGTGCTTGTATATCTTCATGTTTACTTTTAAAAAAGTGAAAGAATTTTAGTCTAATAAATTTAATTCTGAATTATTACTCAAAACCATGCCTAGAAAACCATATCCGGAAAACCATGTCCGATTTTTGTCATGTCTGTCACGACTTTTTTTTACATAATGATTCAAAATATTCCAGGTACTAAATGTTAAAGTAACTAAATAAATTTTGGTGTGTGTTTGTATATCTTTATGCTTACTTTTAAAAAAAGCGGAAGAACTTTAGTCTAAGAAATTTTATTTTGAATTATTTCGTATAGCTATGTCAGGAAAATCACGTCCGAAAAACAATGTCCGATTTCTGTCATGTCTGTCATGACTTGTTTTTACATAATGATTCAAAATACTTATTTAGATAGACTAACATTCTTTCAGCATTTTTAAAGTAGGCATGCAGAAGTGTAAACACACTAAAATTTATTGAGTCATTTTAATATTAAGTACCAGAAACAAAACAAAGAAGGTGTGACAAACATGTTAAAAGACAGATGGAATTAACCGTTTGTAGTTTGCACAATGGTCGGCATGGTGGTGTCGCGGCAAGGCGCGGGACTCGCACCTCCGAGGTCATGGAATCGAGCCTGAGATTGTCGGTGGATTTTCAAGATTCAGAAAATCGTCCGCCCCCATGTCGTATGATTATGCTGCGTGCAAAAGATCCGGGTGCTCACCCTTTCAGGAAGAAGAAAGTGGAAATCAAAATTCTCATTCGGCGATGGTACCACACTCATTGTGGTGCCACTGAAAGAGATGGTACCAATCTCTGGGAAACGCACTGGTCTGAAATTAGCAGAAACCAAGAGAAGTCCATTAGAAATAGAAGAAAAAGTCTGCACAATGCAAACTTGACGCGTTTTATAGATTTATTTATGCATCATCATGTTTATATATAAGATACTTTATAAAATATATTGAAAGGGCTAAATCTTTTGTAGTAGCAGTGTGATTTTTTCTTTCTCTCTTCCTTTCCTTTTTAAATTTTCATTTATTTATTTATTTATCATTTTTATTTATTTATTTAATTATCATTTTTATTTATTTCTGTGTACATTAAATTCCATATTTATTTATTTATTTATTCCATTTTTGTTACCTACAGAAGTTTGGAAAAAAATCAAACTCTTTACGCGTACATTATCTGCCATTTCCTAAATATACCAGCTATAACTGGAAACAAAGTCTGAGTGTAACTGCAACTGTTGGACTCGGAAGATCCGGGCGCATGGTGCCCACTTGCGAAAACAAAACTTTCCCCGACTGTCTAATTCCGCGAAATCGACTAAGCTAAATTTAAACCGAATAGTACTAAGCTCTGAGTTCCGGTTTCAAATGCTCAACAAAAACCAAGTTTTGCAACACAACCTTCCATATTTGTAAACTTGATCAAGTACGCTATTAATTTGTCTTTGGATTTCAGCATAAAATATTTTTTATGCAATAGTTGAATTTTACCTCTGAAGCAATCCAAAACAACATTTTAATCTTAAATTATTTCAATTCGAAAAAGCATTAATTTTTCTAATAACGGTTGGAAAAAATGAAAAACAAAAAGAAAAGGACATTTTTGTGTCATATTATTTTATAGAAATTTGACATATTCATTATTTTTTTTCTTCCGTCAAGGGGTCATTTACAAATTATTTCACGCTTCGAGGGAAGGGGGGGGGGGGGTTCGAGAAATTGGGACAGTTTGTAACAAGAGGAGGGGAGAGATTAACAAGAAATATGACATTACGCATTTTGGTTTCTGTAAAAGCATTTAAAATCAGTAAATTAAAGTTATCTTCGAAGTTTTTTTCATTTTGTATCGTAAACACCAATGCATATTAATGGCTCATCAATTACTAATAACCACAAAATGCAAAAGCTGATCAATGTTTAATTGGCCTAAAAGACACGGAATAAGGAGTAATAAAAGTAAGAATTCCCAATGATAGATAAGATTAAAAGACTCAACAGCTATGCAAACAAAAATGAAGTCAGTAATTCGGTGGAAATTTATTTGAAAAAAAAAAAAAATCAATATTCGACAAGAGGCATAGACTTATCCATAATGCATCAGCAAATTAGGAATGGATTCATCAGTGATGGTCGTGCTTAAAAACAGGACTCATGAATTTCGAGCTTATTATTTGCGAATAGATAATAAGTGACTTATCAATCGTCCTCGCTTATTTTAAATACATTCAGGGGTCATTCATAAATGTCACGTTTCTTGGGGGGGAGGGGTGTTCGAGAAATTGTGACAGTTTGTGACAAAGAGAGGGAAGGGGTAACAAGAATTGTAACATTACACATTTTGGCTTCTATAAAAAGATTTAAAATCAGCAAATTAAATTTATTTTAAAAGCGTTTTTGATTTTCATAATTTGATTTTAGAGTTTTTTTGATTATTTTGTATCGTAAACACTGAGTTGGTTAAGGTTTAAATTTACTTCTTGTTAAAAGTTTAAAGAGGAATTTTCTTAAACATTTACCCTTTTAAGATAAAATTGCGCGGTTCATTTTTTTTAGAGTTCGAACAATTTTGCGTTGTAAATCTTATCATTTTACGCAAATTAAGTACACATGTAATCATCATTATTGTTATTACGCTCACAAATTGTATTAATGACAGTTCAAGAATAAAATTAGAAACGTGATCTATAACCGCAGTGCTTTGTTTCTGAACGGCAAGTGCATATGCTCATGTAATATAGCGGGGACACTTGCATGTAAAATCCGTGCATGTAATAGCGACATGTGACAAAGGGGGGTAAGAGGGCATGATGATGGTTGACATTCTGTGACAGAGAGGGAAGGGGGTCAAATATATTGAATAAAAGTGTGACAATGATGAACAGTCCTCAAAGAAAGAAAAGTTTATGAACAATGTGAGGGGAATTAAGGGGACTCGAACCGTTTTGAGGCGGCCAATTTGTAGTCAACTTTCTTCAAGCGTTACTCCTCAGCCATAGGGAATTTTGCTTCGCGGTTTTTTAATTTTTTTAAGTAGGTCCTTATCTATTATGTAGACCAAATTGTATCCAAAAATATTGAATATTTATTTTTTTATTCAATATCATATTTTTTTACTTCATAACTTCCGGAACCGTTTTCTCGAAAACGGCTCAATGAATCAGTATACTTTTTTTTGCATAAGATTTGGCTATATTAGGTCTATGTTTACAACCAAGGGTTTTTCAAAATTTTGAAAATAAGCTACAAAAAACAATTTTTTTTCAATGTTGTGTATTCACTACGAAAAGTTTTTAGCTGACCAGATTTTTATAAAGTGAAGATTTTAAATATCCCTGGTTGTGAATTCATTATAAGTTGTGACAAATGAAATAAAAAAATAAGATCAATAAAATCTTGAATGGATTTTGAGAAAAATGTTCCGGAAGTTATGAAATTGTAAAAAACTTTGACATTGAATAAAAACATAAATATTCAATATTTTTGGATACAATTTGGTCTACATATAGAGAAAGACCTACTTAAGAAAATAAAAAAAAAACCGCGAAGCAAAATTCCCTATGGCTGAGGAGTAACGCTTGAAGAAAGTTGACTACAAATTGGCCGCTTCAAAACGGTTCGGGTCCCCTTAATAAGCGGAACACATGTAGTATTAACTAAACTAAGTGACACGGCGCAAGTCTCAATTTATTTTCATAATTTTAATAGTTATGAAAACTATTACTGCTTTGTAAATTTTAAAAGAATGCCATTGATCTAATTGCACACATTAACAAATCCGTTTGTGGGCACAAATTTGCATGCGCGTGTTTCAAACTTTCCCTCTTCAATGCAGAAAACTTTCGTAGCAACGTTCCTTGGATTCAGCCTCGAATTATCTCGCGCCAGTTCATTGCAGCATCGACAAATTCATCGCATTCTTTGCGATCAGTGATTATTATAAACATATTTTGTGCATTTGAAAAGGCATTCAGGTGTTCCTAACACGTTGACTGCCCCGGCGAGTTTTAGAAATCTGGCCTAAAATGACAATTTGATTTAAGCACATTATATTATTAAAAACTCTAATTCTGGTGCATAGTTATAATCAAAAATCATAAAAAGTGTGCTTTTTTTTTTAAAAGGTCTCACGAATTATCTTGTTCTTTATAAGTTTTAAATCGTTTTTTAATAAATTTTCTGTTTATGCAAGCCAGCATTGATTTTTTTTCTTTCCCCAGAAGCCATCGATCGATATTTACACTGATATATTTTGAGTTTAATCATAGCTGCACAAAAATGGCAAGTAAACACAAGACGAGATAACTCGTAGTTGGCGTCTTAGAAAGGAACGCAATCCACGAGTTACCTCGTAGTTGGCAATCAACGTGTTAAATTAATTTCAATCTCATTACGCGTTATTGTTGTTTTTAATGCCACTTCGGTACCCAAGCTCCCATTCTCAGAACGACCAGGAGATGAGCACCGCAACGGTGAAAGCACGAAATGAATCATAACGTGTTTCGATGACACCAGGTGGCGCCACCACACATACGCCACCTTCCTTTTTAGACCCTGGGAGAAGGGAAGGAAAATTCTCCATCCTCCGGTACCCTCGGAACTGCCTCGGGACTTCAGGGTCCACGGACTTTACATGCACGTATCCTCAAGTGTCTTCTGCGGGTCGGGTATCGAACACTAAATCTTCCGGTTGGAAGTAAGACACCCTAACCACTAGGCTACCACGGTCCTATTCTGCGTTGTTGTATTTAGCATTGACTGTGATTCCGTGGCCTTTTATTTTTTTTTCTTTTTAATGGAGAAAACTAAGATACATGCAATACTATCTTTTACGTTATTATGTCAAAAATGAGTAAATAATTACATCAATGATTGGAGTCACAAAAAATTTTTGATGGCGATAAATAGAAGTGCTGTACCATTTTATTGCACCAAACTCGCGCAATTTTTTATTGCCCATTCGTGCCCTTCAAGTTTTATTTGCCAGGTGTGCTTATAAGCTTATTAAAAACATTTCAAGGATCCACATGAAAAGCTACCTAAGTCACATACTACTTGATGAACTTTGCTTTATGTTATACAGTCGACGCTCGATATAACGACCATCTGCCTCCCGCAGAAAAAGATCTTTATAATGACTGGTCGCTATAAGAGGCAGAATTTTTAAAAGATGTATAAATGCATCATGCATGTCCGGTACTTCCTTTAAAATTGGTAATTTTTCAAAGATTCCTACTAATTTTTTTTTTCATTGGAATTTAAAAAAAAATTATCAGTGCAAAATATTAAACAGATTTTAAAGTCGAAAATATAGGAAAAAAACACATACACATTTCTAGAATTTCATCCGCTTATTTCGGAGAATCGACCGTTGGAAAAACACTTGATTCAAACGAAAATCTAAGAATACAACTGTCAACCCCTTTCATTAATAAGAAAACCGAAAATTCCACATTTCCTCCCTCTCTATTCTTTCCGTACTGTGATGAGTGGTATTTCCCCCTTGTCAAAGTTGGACTGAACACTGAAGATTCTATGCAGCTTGTGGGTAAAGTATAATCAAGGTCATTTCAAGTTACAAATTTAGAAACATGCACTATTTGGAAAAAGACATAATGTCTGCTGAATGTGGTCGCTGTCTTGGATTAGACGATACAGAACGGTCGTAATACCGAAAGTAAATTATCATAGAGTTCATAGGGATAAAGTTGGGACTTGTACCACTGCTCGTTATAATGGAATGGTCGTTATAACGAGCGTCGACTGTATTATGAATTATGTATTATAAATGAATATAAATTATGTATTATAAATTTGAATTCCGGTATTACGGAAAAGTAGGCTCTACAGTTAAAATTGACATTTATGTTATGAAATAATTGAATAAAACACGAGGCAAATTTCAAAAAGTAGTATGTGACTTAGGTCGTTTTTCCAGTGGACCCCTCATTCTATCTTAAAATTTACAATATTAACTCAATTCAGTGTGAAAAACTCGCTAATACAGTCGCAACGCATTTAATACATAGTCGCGAAACATTTTTTTCCAGTTTCAGATTTAGCAAGAAGTGCCGTCTAAAAGTACACGAGCCTACTTCCCGTGTGCCAGAAAAATAATTAGTAAGTACAGCCTATCTTCCTAACCTACCTCTAATTATTCCTCTTTTCTACTAGTTTAGCTTAAATTCTTCATTATTTAAAATACAGCTTTTAAACGGTTAATAGTCGTACACTATATATCGAAACATTTAAAATCAATTCTAATTAAAAAGAAATATGTATTACCTTTTATAATCTGCGATCGTTTTTTTTTTTCTTTCACTAGCTCATGCATGCATTTATTTCTTCATGCATTCTTTCATTTATTCATTCATGCATTTACTAATTTATTCATTTATTCATTCATTCAAAACTATCTTTAAAAATACAGATAAAAAAGTTTCATGTGAAGGTAGGGTCGCTTAGTTCTAGATGAACTTTTTGTCTATACAATCTCTACGTCATAAGCTACTTCCAATAAAATTTGTTCTAATCAAATCCGTCTCTTTAAATCAGGATTTATATAGGATTCAAATTATTTCCCAGTAAGCTAATGTTGAGTATTCCCCCCCCCCCTTTTTTTTTTTGAACTGTACAGAATTGAACAAATAAATGACCAAATCAAAAAATAAGACACGGGCCAAGATCTTTAGCGCACACACACCACATAAAAGAAAAAAAAAAGAACTCAAATTGAACAATTCCGTCAAAAGTTATAAGAGCGGACAGACAGACTCTGAATTTCTCCATCTCAAAACCTTACTTTAGGTTTTTTCATTTTTCAATCTTTAATTATCTAATTTATTTTGACTTTTTTTTTTTTGTCTTTAATGACATTTTCAAGCAACATTAAGCCTTCTTTCACACTTTTTGTTTTTTTACTTTTACAGGAAAGTGTGTTAAAAAATGCTCCGACTAGTAATTGAATACGAGTGATATTAAATATTTAAAGTGGTTGAAAAAAATAAAGAGTTAACAAAAGCAGATTTTCATTGTGAAGGAACTTTTATTGTCAGTGAAACTGTCAGTTAACTGTCAGTGAATGTTTTGAACAAATCAAAAATTAATAATTCAAATGCGTAAACCTGTTGTGAAGAAAACGTTATTACTGTTGGCACTACGTTTTTTAGAGCTGCTATGTTCATCCTGCGGCAGGCCGATTTATTGTAATTGCCCCAGTTCTAGCCCGTCAAAAAACGTAACAAGATATTTCAAACTTTCCCTCTTCAACGCAGAAAATGCCTTTGATATAATTGCACACATTACATTAACAAATCCGTTTATAGGCACAAATTTGCAGTGAAAGTTGCATACGTGTTTCAAACTTTTCCGCCTTCAATGCAGAAAACTTTCGTAGCAACATTTCCTAAATATCGAACTAGTGGCTGAGATTTGTACAATTATTATTTTCAAACACTTGCAGTTTCGTTTAGAGCTGAAAAGGTGCATTTGTTGGGGTTTTTTCGCGACATAATCAAAGAATGATTCATTTGAAACTTTCATTAGTTTCAATCATTTTTATGTTGTGACTTGTCTGAAATAGTTGTCATGCGTATGTAACCCATTGGATCATTCTTAAATGATGTCACGGTACTGGGGGGAAGGCGGAATTCGTGAAATTGTGACAAAGTGTGACAAGGGAATGGGAGAGGTAACAAGAAGTGTGACATCCCTGCTTATGCAAGATAGCGTGACGTCTGACAAAGGGAGGAGGGGGTCCGTTGAAATGTGACATTTTGTGTAAAAGGGGGGAGGGGGTTCAAATATATAGGAAAAAAACGTGACATCATTTATGAACGGTCCCCATGGGAAAAAAGGTCAGTAGGTTTAGAACCTGTTAACACATTGTTGACCTATTTTTTTCTTTTCCTATTAAGAACTAACGTGTGCAGCCAGCGATTCTTTCAAAAAGTGGGGAAAACTTTTTTATCACTTAATATTATATTGTGTTTATACTTGCAGTTAGAATTACAAAGGTAATGAAAACAAATAGTTAATTAACGATATTTGAATGCATAATAATTCGTCAATCAAGCAAGCAGAGTAACTTTGATCCAATCTCTCTATTTTTAATTGCTCCACAAATATTTCAATAGTGATATTATAATAACTGGCATACAACTAAAGAAGAAAGGTGAGTATGCGATACTTCTAAAGCATCGCATAGTCACCAAAAATTAAGAAATAATTATAAAAACCATTTGAAATGAATTATCAATCTGTTTCAAAGTATTCCTTCCATTTAGGGTAACTTTGAGCCATGACACATAATTGATTTTCAAAAGAATTGTTTCAATAAAAGTATTATTGCTGTGCAACTTTTAACCAGAACAAAAAAAATCCTAAATATTTAAGGAAATATATTTTACAACATCACAGGATTTCTACAATTCATAAGAGTTCATAGATCAGCTTCAGAATTCTTTTAGCAACTTCAAGTGTTTCAACAACCCCAAACCAGCATTCAAAAATAGCTTCCAAGCTGTGACTTTAGAAAGATTGAATTAATCTGTGAACTGTGCTGCAAACTTCTTTGTAAAATTAATAGCATAAAACTAATTTTTTAACTTAGCCACCACTGGAGGTTCTAAGTTTTATTTTAAAGCTATATGTGCTGAAATATATGACGTGGTTCAAAGTTACCCTGTATGAATGTACCTTTGCTATCGGAGGATGTCATATGACGTTTCCGGTGAACCACATATAATTATCAAAAAGCGTTATATGTCGTTCCCCGGTCATCAATGTATGGTTATCAAAAGACATCATGTGACGTTCCCGGTCAACAACGTATGTTTATCAAAAGACGTCATATGCCGTTCCCCCTCAACAACGTCTTAACCATAAAGATATAAAAAGTGAAAACTGTTGCCGAATAAGCCATTATAAGGATCGGCAGTAAATGTTTAAAAGCATGTTAACAATAAAGAGTTAAAATGTGCAAACCTCTTGTGACGGAGACAAGTTCCACTTGGCAGTAAATGTTGTTTCTTGATCCATTTGCTGCATATTTGTACTGTTGCCAGATGACAAAGAAATACCAAACGCTTCACACTTCTGTGACGAAGATAAACTTTTTTCACGCATGGAACTACATGTGATGGGCAAGCGCCTCTCCAATTCCGAAGATTCGCTGGTTAGAGCGAACTCTTCTAAGCCGAACGTGAACGAATCTGCAGATTTTGGGACAGTGTCAAGGCCTACATTACTGTCTTTGGAGTACTGGACAGCATGCACAGACTGGGAACTGATTAATGTGTGCTGCGTAGAATTTAAGGGGTCGCTCGATAATAAAAAAGTTTCTGCCGAACTGTGGGAGGTTCCCTCAACTAAATTGTAACATGTTTCCCATTTATTTAAATCCCTGCTATCACTTAAAACCGAGTTTTTTGGATGGAAGGTCACTTCTTCTTCAACAGAAGATTCAACACCATATCTCTTTTGACCCATACCATCGTCGGAGTGTCTTCGCGACACCCCCTCGTGAGGAACATTTAAACCTTTTTCAGTGCGGTTATCTCTATTTTCAACACTTTCTTCTTCAAAAATATTACTTTTTGTAGTTTTGTTGGAGTATTCCTCTTTTTTTGAACATATTTCAGACGGATAAATGTACTTACCTGTATCATCAAATTCTTTCACACTAGATGAATCTTCTTCAATATTTTCGGAGAAATAGTTTGATTTTTCTCTAATTTTACTTTTATTTCTTTCAATTATTTTCGTTTGTGAAATAATCTTTGAATGTACATCACCTTCACAATGACTTAAAATTTGATCTTTTAGATTTTGTAAATCATCACACTGATGAGGTAATATGTCGGCACACTGTGGAATAGATTTTCCGGAATCGGCTTCCGAAGACAAATCCTCATTCTTCGAGCGCTTTGTTTCTTCTTCGACAATGTTCGATAATTCCAAATTATGCTTCCGTTTGCCACTTTCATATGTATCCGAAAGCTGATAATCAGAAATGCCTTCAGCTTGGTTTGGTGTGCCTCGTTTATCGTCACTTGCCTTGGGAAATTTCTCTGATATTCTATCTTCTGAATTCGAAGAATTAGAAGATTTATCGCTCCTCAAAAAAGAGTGCATCATATCACTTGAGGTACCTTCTTCGTTTCCAGCCGCAGTTAAGCAGACAGTTGAAGTTGTATTTTCTTCATTATTCTTTACCTGATTTTTTTCATTTCCATTGCTTATATCCCTGTGCATCTCAGTGTCTTGGGCAAATCTATTTTTAGACGAACTAAAAATTTTGGAGTTGGTTAAAATCTCTTCTGGAAAATCTCGTATATTTTCCTCCGATTTGAAATCTTTGCTAACCGATGCATTTTCTTTCATTTTACTTTCATTTCCTTTGAACAAATCAACTATTTTCTCCTCTTCTTTTTCAGTAATTACTAAGCTGTTAAACTGCTCTTTGTGTTTTGATCGTTTAGAAACATTTTTTCCGTCTACTTTAGCCAAAATTTCTTCTGATATCTTCCTCGCTGCCTCTGAATTTCTCACATCAATGATTTTCAAAAAAGGTTCAACTTCCACACTATTCAAAACAGTACTTTCTTCAATCGGTGGAAATTTTAGATCACTTGATTTGAATGCCCCACTACTTGGTGAAGTTTTAGAATGCATTTCAGATTCGTTTGACGAATCGCAATTCTTCGAAGACTTTACTTTCGGGAGAGCTTTACCCGAAAAGGATTTTAAATCTTCCAATTCTCGTTTTAAATCCCACCCATGTATTTCCTCCAGGCTACTATATATTAAGGATTCGTGACTACAGTTTTTGGACACAGAGTGTGACTTAGAACCATCACTACTTTTCCCTTGACTTTCCAAAGAAGATTTTGAGCTGCTGGCACTTAAAGGTCTGAAGGAGTCATCGACATTCCTGTCAGCAGATTGAGGATTCTGATTATCATCTATTTGGTTTTGTTCGCATGAACTATGTTTAGAGACATTGCCATCACTTTGAACAGATTCACATTCAGTTGAGGCGCCATTCTCTGTCGCATCAGCAGGAGCCATAGGCTCATTAAATTCTAACTCCACGACCTCACTTACATCAAACGTGCCAACTAAAGTGAGTCTGTTACCGGAATCCACAGCATCGTGCTTTTCAAATTGCTTAAATTGCAATTTATATTTTTCTAATCTGCTACGTTTTGGAGCAACTGGCTCAATGAGTTCGGTTCCTTTATCTGAGTTACTAACATCATTTATCAACATTTGTTCACAAGAAACATTTTCTTTCCCCATTTCAGTTCCTCCTGACTCATCCGCAATTTTACGCCTGTTTTGTTCCTGAATTTCCTTCCGCCTTTGTTTACCAGGTCTTTTAGGCCTGGACTTCCGAACATCCGTCAGAATCTCGGAAATCGTCGGAAGTTCCTCAGCAGTAAATGCCTTGTGTGTTGCTTTCTCTTCTTCAACAATTACAACTTCCTTCTTAATATCCTTCAGGAGTCTTATCTGGAATGGATGATTTTCATCTTCCCCAGGAACCAGGCTAATTTTCAAATTCACAGGCAACGTATGTCTTCTACCGAACTTCTGTTCCTTTGGTTCTTCAGCCTTACCTTGGATTTCTTTCACCGATGCAGGAAACATGGAACCTTCCTTGCTGAAAATAAACAAATCCTCGCCGTCTTTTAATTTAAGCACATCTTCAATGCCGCCGCGTACAATATGTTCCACTTCAGATGGTATAAGCACGCTCTGCATTGATTCATCCTCAACCACGGAAACCATATCTTCAATGGTTTTGTCTGTTGTTGTCCCCAGCAAAGGGTACAGATACTTATACCCAGCCATCGCATTGTACTTCGCTGTGATTCGACAGTGGAAGTCGTGCTCTGTAACCATTCTTGTACATCCATCTAAATCGATTATAGGGTAGACGTATTTGTAATCTTTAAAATGCTTCTGTTTTTCGGTAATTCTACAACCGGACAAACTTTCGAATTTGGGGTAGTCATCGGAAGAAAATACGTAATGATGTTCGTCCATGGAATGACTCTTTCCTGTAATTCTGCAAAATGGCGAAGTATTCGATCTTTTGAGTGCATAGAGACTGCCTAGCCTAGGCGGTCGCTTTTTAGCATTTTGTGCCATTTTGATGCCGAAATTACTCTATTTCCCCTTTCCCGTTTATTACGGGAAGTTCAAAGTGCAATATATTTATACTTCAAATATACGACCACATTAAAAAATTTTGATCTTGTGGAATTGCAATTTGTGAAAAAAAAAATTAAAGCAAACTTGAATTACAGTCCGAAATTTCGGACACAATTTTTAAATATCTTCCTTAAACAACTAAACACTACCGCAAATAAATAGTTATGAAAAAATTAGTTCACAAAAACACTCGCAAGTGATCACACTAAATTTCAAATTAAAGCTGAAAAACTCACAAATTTAAGCATTGGATTTAAATGATCTATAATTTAAAATAACTCTCTTTGGAAATTTCAATTTATCTCATTTCGTTATGCGATCTTAAATTAGGCGCGAAAAATCACAGATGTAGAAAAGAAAATACTTATGACTAGACCTTCAGTTCATATTGACAAACCAAGAAAAAAGAAAATACTTATGACTAGACCTACAGTTGAAATTGACCAACCAAGAAAGAAAGAAAAATCGTTCACGTAAGATTAACATGAATCAGGAAAAAAAAAAAAAAAAAAACGGCAATAATTTGGATTTAAGAGATAAAAACTACTGAAATCTTTAAATTTGCAATTTAGTATAATAATTCAAGTAGTGTAAAGCATAAAGACTAATTCACATATATGTATATCACAAACCAATTGCAAAATAAAAGTATAATTTGAAATAAATAACTTTACATAAGAATAACTATAAAATTTTAATTTATTTATGGGAAATTTGTCTAAAACTTCAGAAATGCAATCGCTCGCTAAAAATGAAGCTTCTTAAAAACATGAATAAAAGTTCGCTTTTTTAATTTTAAATTAAATAAAACTAACTATACTATCTATAAAGCGTTTCAGATTCTAACACACAACAATTATCTATTACTGGCTATTTTGATTCATAAAAATAAAATTTTTAATGACCCATCGTATTTTATCAACAAAAATACTGTCAAAACTTGCACTGTATGCACAAATTAAGTGTAGATCTTCATGAAAGAAACGTAGCAAAAATAAAAATACAAACCTTTAAGCGAAATATAACTCGTTTAAAAACTTACTTCATTTCTGATTCAAAGAACGGAAGAAACAATATTATAGAAAAAATGAAATATCCCAAAATCTGCAGATAGTCGTCACAAGTTTCACTTCAACATTTCTTCGTATTCTACACATTACTAAATCAAACACAGCACTATTTGCACGCCGTTTTGTTTATACAAAACACACGCAACAAACTCGATCTTGGAATTTTCCAATCACCCGCGATTTTAACTGCCGCGATTTAAATAATCCATATTCCGAAGGGATTTTTTTCACCAATTTTTGAAGAATAATTTTTCGTCTTTGACACCTAGTTTCTAAAATTTGAAATCACATTATCCATAATCCAACTTTCGTCCGCGCTTCTTGCCCAACGGGGTTTCACTATCGCGCTCTCGTGCTAGAACTACGAACTTGTGTGTTGGGTGATCTCAGGGTTGATGAAGTTGGGATGTCGAATGACTCAGACTGGAGGAGAGGAAAAAAAATCCTCCCCCCTCCCATCCGCATCTCTTCGCTTCCGTTAGGAATCTCAGGTAAAGTTGACGTCGCTCGCTGCGAAGAAAAACAAAGTCTTTTCTATGCAGAGTTGCTCATTCAGAAAGTGGAAAATATTTATAAAGTGCTCTTGTATTGAACATGTTAAAGAGCGAGGTAGTATTTTATTCGTTAACACATTCGTGTTCAACACAGCAGCACAAACAGATATCTTGAATTGAACATGTTAAAGAGCGAGGTAGTATTTTATTCGTTAACACATTCTTGTCAATACAGCAGCAAAATAAGTGCTCTTGTATTGAACATGTTAAAGAGCGATGTAGTATTCTTTTCATTAACACATTTGTGTTCAATACAGCAGCAAAATTACTGCTCTTGTATTGAACATATTAAAGAGCAAGGTAGTATTTTATTCATTAACACATTCGTGTTCAATACAACACAAAAATCAGTGCCTCTCGTACTAAACATGTTAAAGAGCGAAGCAGTATTCTATTCATTAGCACATACATTCGTGTTCTATACAGCAGCAAAATCAGTTCTCTTGTATCGAACATGTTAAAGAACGATGTAGTATTTTATTCATCAACACATTCGTGTTCAATACTGCATCAAAATCAGGGCTCTTGTATTGAACATGTTAAAGAGCGAGGTAGTATTTTATTCATTAACACATTCGTGTTCAATACAACACAAAAATCAGTGCCTCTCGTACTAAACATGTTAAAGAGCGAATCAGTATCTTATTCATTAACACGTACATTCGTGTTCTATACAGCAGCAAAATCAGTGCTCTTGTATGGAACATGTTAAAACACGAGGTAGTATTTCATTCATTAACACATTCTTGTTCAATACAGCAACAAAACCAGTGCTCTTGTATGGAACATGTTAAAACGCGAGGTAGTATTTCATTCATTAACACATTCTTGTTCAATACAGCAGCAAAACCAGTGCTCTTGTATTGAACATATTAAAGAGCTAGATATTTTATTCATTAACACATTCGTGTTCAGCAGAGCAGCAAAATCATGAAAATCGAATTTTCGTGAATTCGGATTTTCGTGAATCGCACATTATTTCATACATTAACACATTCGTGCTCAATACAGCACTCAATTCAAGAAAATCAATTTCCTTTTGTGAGACCGTACTCAGTTGGTTATTCAGAAGCATTAAAATAATTCACAAAGTGCTCCAGTATTGAACACGTAAGCTCTATTAACACATTACAGCTTACGTTAAAATAAAGTTGATAAAAAGTAAAAAGATGACAGGCTTTTATTAGGTGCGTTTTTCTATATTATCATGTATATTTGGGAAAAAATCAATGTGTGAGAAGCATGAAGTGAATCTCTATAGTTTGGATTTCTAAAACGGGGTTGCCACAGTTTAGATTAAAAAATGGGTAGCAACTCGTTAATTGGTCACGTGGCACCGGTGAAAGCAATGTAAACAAAGGAAGCCGTAGCAACGTTTTACTTCGAGTTCGACAAATCTAATTAAAAACTAGGCCTAAATAAAGTTCTTCTACATTACATAAAATTAAGACTAAATACAACACTGTAACTTAATAATTAAAACTTTTCTTTTATAATGATTAAATTAAATGTAAATAATGTGTTATAATCAAAAAGCTGTGAAAATAGTCTAATTAATTTTAAGATAACTCATTTTGCCTAGTAAACTCCACGTAGAACTGAATTGAAAATCTTAGTGAACAAAGAGCGGATATCACGTGACGACGATGATCGCTCAAGAGTCCCTCTAGCGGTGAATTGCCTCCATTACCATTTGTAATGGAGGCAAGGAAAATAAAATAATGTTATTTCGGTTACACTATAGATATGCGCGTGCTAAACGAATACAAAATTTGAAAATGAATACTCTCAAATTTTGTATTTGTTTTGCATTGATTTGTATTGATTAATTGAAATTTTGTACTGATAATAAATCTCACTAAAACGGCCCTGAATTATGTCACTGGTTTTAATCAGTTTTTGTTTGCATTGGAATAAAACAGTATTAATGTAAGCTCGAAAATTTAATTTTTCGTCAAGAATGATCCTTCAATATTTTACTTCTTTAGAGTAAAGA
This sequence comes from Octonoba sinensis, assembly GCA_038502835.1. Lineage (NCBI taxonomy): Eukaryota > Metazoa > Arthropoda > Arachnida > Araneae > Uloboridae > Octonoba > Octonoba sinensis. The sequence continues at coordinate 19,133,411 of CM076601.1, read as the reverse complement.
ATATCTTGATTATTCATTTCGATGGGTTTGGGACTTGATCTGGTTTTATAGTCATGGAAATGTATTAATTTAGTTTTATCCGTATTGACGTCGAAGCGCCAACACTTAAATTATTTCATTACGAGCTGAGTAAAACACATTACCGAAATTTAACTAAGATAAAAAATATGAAACTAAAATGTCTTAAAAGTGACTGGTAGACAGGCCACAGCGTGAAAAAAAATTGAAATTTGTAAAAAGTAAAATCTGTATCTTTACAATTGAATTACAACTTCATGTTTCGAATTCGGAAGCAATTCGTTGAAACGAAAATAATAAATTATAGAAAAAAATTAAAATTGTGTTGTCGCAAAAATTTATGCAAAAATAAGTTTTTATGCAACTATCTTTTTTGATAAGATAGGCTTAGGATCGGTGAGATTTTTTTTTCTTTCCTTAGCGATAAAGTGCAACGACCGTTGTACATGTTATAAAGAAGCTGAAATCTCTGCAGTTCTTGCCTGAAGAAGTTGCAAAAGTTTGGAAGCTGAAAGGTAGACCGATTTTAAAATGGGAACAGGTGCGGATTAGTTTTTGGTGACATTCACTCCTACACTGTAAAAAATTCTAGTTGAACCTGTCACTAAAAAAAAAGGAAAAAAAATGTTGAAATTTAGCTGCTACCAACATTTGGTACTAAAGTTTAACCATTATAATGGTTACTAGTTTCATATTTATGGTGAAACTACGCTGTAAAAATTTTAGTTGTCACCATTTTTGATTTTGCTGAGCACCATTTTTGGTCTTTCTGAGCACCATTTTTTGGTCTTTCTGAGCACCATTTTTTTGGTGTTCCTGAGCACCATTTTTTGGTGTTGCTGAGCACCATTTTTGGTGTTCCTGAGCACCATCTTTTGGTCTTTCTGAGCACCATTTTTTGATCTTTCAGAGCACCATTTTTTGGTCTTTCTGAGCACCATTTTTTGGTCTTTCTGAGCACCATTTTATGGTGTTCCTGAGCACCATTTTTTTGGTGTTCAGTTTCTTCAAAGTTGATAATTATTCATTTTTTGATGTATTTTAAATTCTTTTGTGTCTATCTAAAAAATGTAGACAGCAGAATGTTTTTAGAATATGATGTTCGTCAACTCATCTACGCATCAAACATTCATTACGATTGCTCATTCGTCCTATTTTCTTAGAAATGTGCAATCGCAATGACATTTCGATACGTAAGGGAGTTAACACATTTCATGTGCTAAGAAACGTTATACTGTCTATATTTTTTGTTAGACAGACACATAAAAAAATTAAAGTACAGTTGAACTCGTTTAATACGAAATGTCAAAAATTCGCGCATTTGTTCGTATTAACAGTTATTCGTAACATAACAACCGTGAATAAGTAAACTGGTGTAAAAAAAAATATTAGAAATACATGTTTATATTTTAAAAATAATTACTGCTATTTAAGAATGATTCAACGATAGAGGGTTCGATCCCTGAGTAGACTGACCTGTCCGAAAGATAACACGTGCAGGAGCTATATTCTCTATTCTCTACCCAGAAAGATTGAACGTATGATTCGAAATACATACTTGGTGGTTTACAATGACTCAAAATAACCAACAATTTCTATTTAAAAAAATAATTATATGGAATCGAGAAAATTTTTCGTGAGTAGGTCAGAAATTTTGTTCGTTTTAGCCGATATTTGTATTTTAGCCTTCGTAATATGCGTGAGATATTTAGTGTCATTAAATAGTAAACCAAACTTAATGAACAAAATGTTCGTTTTAGCAGTGATTTCGTATTAACCGTGTTCGCATTACGAAAATTCAATTATAAAAACAAAAATGAATAATTTTCAACTTAACACCAAAAACTGTGCCAACTTAACGCAAAATTTTTACAGTGTAGGTGCAACTATACGATTATAATGGTTCAACTTAGTACCAAATGTTGGTTACTGCTGAATTTCACAATTGTTTGGGTGAAAAGTTGAACTAAAATTTTTGAGAGTGTATACTATCTACCAAAAAGTATCAGGACACTTTGGATTTTAGACATTCTTTTTTAAAGTCTGAAGGAATATTAAACTTGCTGTTTTCTATTTTGTACCATGGAAAGAACATACTTAAACTCACATTTAGGAAACAAAATTCAGGCTTAGGGGCAATTAGGGGGCGGTCAAAAAATCGAAGAAAAAAAACAACACTTTTGAACATATTGTATCAGAAAATGTTCGAAATGTCCTGTAACTTTCGCAAAACATTTTTAATTATATAGGCCAGGGGTTCTCAACCGGTGGTACGCGGGGACATTTCAGGTGGTACGCAGTCATATATTAATAATAACAATAACAATAAAAACTGTTGAATGTGAATAACATTAATTTACAGTTACGATGTAACATTTCCGCGTTACATTTCCGCGTACCGCGTACAATTCTTCCATCTGTGTTTTACATAGCATAGTGGCAGTTTGACGCTGACCTTGACGCTACACAAACAACCCGAGTGACTCAATTAATTCTCCCACTCCTCACCCCCCGCCACTCATCACGACCATCCCACACTGTCAATTTTGTTTTGACAGTGGCATGAGCTGGTGTCACGTTCTCTTGTGATACTTTCTCACCCAGTAGTTCCATTCTGATGCCAATGTTAGCTGCTTCTCGATTGTGTTCCATGAAGTGAAGTTTAGTTTTAGTTTTTAGTAGTAATTCAGCATTAGTTTTTAGTGGACATAATGAAGCGATATTTGACTAACCCCTCCACCTCTAAGGACAGTCAAAAGAAGATTAAACCTCAGCCAAATCGTAAGTACGATGCAGCGTATCTACAGTTAGGATTTATAGTAAAACCTGGCACAGAAAATAACGATAATCCTATTCCACAATGTGTTGTATGTTCAGAAACACTTTCAAATCAGAGCATGAAGCCTTCCTTACTAAAGAGGCACCAGACTACTAAGCATCCCGATTTGGTTGACAAACCTATTGAATTTTTTCAAAGAAAATCTGAATTGTGTAAGAGAGAAAATCAGTGCATGGTAAAATTTGTAAATATAGACAAAAAACTGGTCAAAGCATCGTACCTTGCCAGTTATAGAATAGCTAAAGAAGGGAAGCCTCATACAATTGGCGAGACACTTTTACTTCCGGTCGCTAAGGATATAGTCGAGGCAGTATTAGGCGAAAAGGCAGCAAAGGAAATCGAGAAAATTCCGTTGTCGAATGACACAGTAAAGAGGCGAATTGTTGAGATGTCTTCGAGTATTGAAGAACAGCTTTTACTTCAACTGCGCGAATGTAATTATTTTGCACTGCAAGTAGACGAGAGCACAGACATAACAAATATGGCGCAGCTTCTTGTATTCATACGTTTTGATTATCAAAATGAAGTAAAGGAAGAATTTTTATTTTGCAAACCTCTTGAATCAAACACTAAAGCTGAGGACATATTTAATGTCATAAATGAGTACATTATGAAAGCGGGAATATCATGGTCTAAATGTGTTGGTTTGTGCACGGACGGAGCAAAAGCTATGTCGGGTCATTTAAGTGGATTAGGAGCAAGAATAAAAAAAGTTGCTCCAGAATGCCAAAGTACTCACTGCGTTATTCACCGAGAAGCTTTGGCTTCCAAGGGTATGCCTGCCAACCTTAAGTCTGTTTTAACGGATAGCGTGAAGGTCATTAATTTTATTAAGGCCAGGGCTCTTAATTCACGGCTTTTCTCTTTGATGTGTGAAGATATGGGTGGAAAATATCAAACTCTCCTCCTACATACCGAGGTTAGATGGTTGTCACGAGGCAAGATCCTAACTCGTCTATTTGAACTGAGGTCTGAAGCCTTTAGGTTTTTAATTGAACAAAATCATGACATGAAACACTTGTTCAATGATGAAGAATGGCAATCACGATTGGCGTATTTGGCTGATATTTTTGATAGGCTTAATATCTTGAACATGGGACTTCAAGGGCCGAGTACAACAGTGTTCACTACCAACGATAAAATATCATCCTTCAAGAAAAAGTTGGTTCTGTTTCGTTCTCAAGCACAGGGCAAGGATTTCTCTGCATTCCCTACTCTTGCATCATTTTTGGAAGAAAATGATATTTTTCTGAAGCCAGAAGTGACTGATGATATCACTAGTCATATGGAAGCCCTTCAAACGAGCTTTGATAAATATTTTAATCAAGATTTTTCTAAATATGAGTGGATTAGAAATCCATTTTCAGGGAAATTTCCTAGTCACTCAAAAGAGTGTTTCATCGACCTTATAAGTGACAGCTCAATGAAAGATGCGTTTAAAGAAAAATCTTTAATAGACTTTTGGCTGGGGACAAAAACTGAATATCCATCTGTGTTCAAGCAAGCAATAATCTTTTTACTTCCATTTGTAACCTCGTACTTATGTGAATCGGGCTTTTCAGAACTGCTGTACATTAAAAATCAATACAGAACCCGCATTAGTGTTGAAGAGGACTTAAGAATCAAGTTGAGTTCAATCGACCCAGATGTAGAAAATTTGGTCAAGAACAAACAACAGGGAGCTCATTAGGATCTGTTTAAATTTAAATGACTGTGTTCAATGAACTAATGACTAATGTAAGATTGTTTTTAATGTATGATACATTTAATTTTGTATCTAAGTAAATTCTATTTACATACATACAGTTGTAGAATACATTTTTATTTTCCTAAACATGACCAAATGTAAATTATATATTATAGATAAATAAATAAATAAATAAATAAAAATATATATAAATATAACGTGGTACGTCAAAATCTCTGAAAATTTCAAGTGGTACGTGGTTACTAAAAGGTTGAGAACCCCTGATATAGGCAATGCTTACACCCGCTTTCGTCAGAATAGCAGGAATATTCATGAAGATATGGGCATTTGTTTTAAATATTCGAAATTTTTCGCAAGTGTTTTGCTTATAACTCGCTAAGTTCTATCTCAATTCACATGAAACTTGCAGACAACTTGACAAAATAAAAAGTAAGTACGGTACCAAAACGTGAGGTAGAACTATTGATATTTTTCAAAGAGATATACACCATACAGCAAGCCGTATTTAGAGGCTCTCAAATTGGAGAAAAATGATAAGGGGTTTTCCACAAATTTTTATATTGCATGATAAATTGGAAAATTGACAGATGTTAAACTGCACTAAATTGCATTATTTGTGTTTTTGGAGTCTGAATTTGATCACTATTGTTTACTTTGTCAAAATTATCATGCAATATAAAAATTTGTGGAAAACCCCCTATTTTTTTTCTCCAATTTGAGAGCTTGCTATATACCACTCACAGTACGGTCTATATCTTTTAGAAAAATATCAATATTCAACTGAAACTTTAACATAAGTTGCTCCATAGATCTCACTACCACTACTTTCGCGCATGCGTAATCACATTTGTTTTAATAAAATTGTTCATCTCTCATCGACTATTCATTACACGTTTTGGTACCATACTTACTTTTCATTTTGTCAAGTTGTCTGCAAGTTTCATGTAATTTTGAGATAGAACTTAGCGAGTTATAAGCAAAACACTTGCGAAAAATTTCGAATATTTAAAACAAATGCCCATATCTTCATCAATATTACTGCTATTGTGACGAAAGCGGGTGTAAGCATTGCGTATATAATTAAAAATGTTTTGCGAAAGTTACAGGAGATTTCGATCATTTTCTGATACAAGATGTTTAAAAGTGTTGTTCTTCTTCTTTAATTTTTTGACCGCCCCCTAATTGCCCCTAAGCCTGAATTTTGTTTCCTAAATGTGAGTTTAAGTATGTTCTTTCCATGGTACAAAATACAAAACAGCAAGTTTAATATTCCTTCAGACTTTTTAAAAAATGTCTAAAATCTAAAGTGTCCGAATACTTTTTGGTAGATAGTGTAGTAGGGGAGGGGCAAGAGAGTAACAAGAATTGTGACATCATGCGTATGCAACATAGAGCCGCATGTGACAAAGGGGGAAGGGGGCATGTTGAAGTGTGACATTTTATGACAAAGGGGGGAGGAGTCAAATATGTGAAAAAAAAGAAAATGGCGTGACATCATTTATGGATGGTTACAAAGATATAGAAGAAAGATTTTTGATGGCCTCAATACATTAACTAATTTATGAAATTTGAAACATTGGGCCATTTTTCCAAATACAAGCAGTGGCATCCATTTAACAACAAATATAGTCTATTTGAAACATACAATTTACATCATAACAACCACTCAAAACATCACCTCCTGCAGTTTTTGATTCCCCCCCCCCCCTGCCAAAGATAAACGGCTAGCACCTGGAAGTAGAACTCCTTTTCTTTTCACCTTTTTTTCTAGTCCTCATTCCCAAAATAGCACGGAGGCAAGAAAACCACGAACATCGTTTTTCAGTTTTCGGTTGCCTTGTGGTAAACAAAAAGATAAATGCATCTCCTGGGAGAGATCCTGCAAACAAACTATTAAAGAGACTAAAACCGAATTTTTCAGTTTAAATATGCGATGACTCCTATAAAATCCGTCACTCAGAGGAAGTACAAGATGGGGAACTGGATTTCTCAAATTTAATTATACTGGAGAATATAAATACAAATTTAATCCAGATTAAACTGGAAATGTTAGATCTCCCTGCAGGGAAAAGTAAGTAACCAATAGCTCCCAATTTTAATGAGGAGTTTCTTAAATCGTGTTTCGCGGAGCTCTAAGAGACCGTCCATAAAGGATGTCACACTTTTTTCCCATATATTTGAACCCCTCCCCTTTGTCACAAAATGTCACACTTCAACATACCCCTCCCCCCTTTGTCACAAAATGTCACACTTCAACATACCCCTCTTTGTCACATGCAGCGCTATGCTGAACAAGCATGAGTCACACTTCTTGTTACCTCCTCCCCTCCCCTTGTCATAGTTTGTCACAATTTCTTGAACCCCGCTTCCCCCTCGAAGCGTGACATCCTTTATGAATGCTTTGTGGCCCTCTTACACTCGAGGTGTTAAATGTCAAGATTAGATTAAAACAATTCAAATCTCTTTTATTTCAGATAAATGTGAATTGGTAAAAGAAAAAGAAGAAAAACTGGATTGAAAGGTTAAATTTATCTCATGTCTTTTCTGACAAAGTAGCCGATTTTCAGTTTTGGACCCCTTGTAAAATATCACAATATTAGATTAAAACAATCCAAACTATTTATGTTTTTTAACTTCAGATTTGAGATAAACGTGAATTAGAAATAAAACCGGGTTTAATGTAAAAAATTATCTAAGGCCTTTTCTGAAAAAGTAGTCGATTTTTAGTAGTGGCCCTCTTACACTCGAGGTGTACAATGTCAAAATTAGATTAAAACAATCGAAACTTTTTTTTTTTAACTCCATATGAATGTGAGTTAGAAGAAAATTTGGATTTAATGGTGAAATTTATCTAATGCCTGTTCTGAGAAAATAGTCCATTTAAGTTGTGGCCCTCTTACACTTGAGGTGTGAAATGTCAAGCTTAGATTAAAACAATTCAAACCGTTCCTTAACTTCTGATAAATGTGAATTGGTAAAAAAAAAACTGGACCTTACGGTGAAATTTATCTAATGCCTTTTTTGAGAAAGTAGTCCATTTTAAGTTGTTGCTTTCTTACACCCGAGGTGTGAAATGTCAAGATTAGAGTAAAACAATCTAAGCCGTTTTGTTTTTTAACTCCAGATAAATGTGAGTTAGAAGAAAGATTGGATTTAACAGTGAAATTTATCTAATGCCTTTTTTGAGAAAGTAGCCGGTTTTAAGTTGTGTCCCTCTTACACTGGAGGCGTAAACTGTCAAAATAGAATAAAACAGTCCAAACCGTTTTTAACTTGAGATAAATGTTAGTTAAAAGGAAAATTGTATGTAACGGTTAAATTTATCTAATGCCTTTTCCTAAGAAAGTAGTTCATTTTCAGTTTTGGCCCTCTTTCACTCGCGGCGAGAACTGTCAAGATTCAAGTAATACAATCCTAACCGTTTTTTAACTTCACATAAATGCGAGTTAGAAAGAAAATTGGGTTTAACGGTTAAATTTATCTAAGGCTTTTCCCGAGAAAGTAGTCGATTTTCAGATGGTGCCCTCTTACACTCGAGGTGTGAAATGTCAAGATCAATGGCGGATGTTCAACCCAGCAACGCGCATGCAAAGTACTGTTCGCCCGACCTTCGTCATCCCTAAAATCAGACGACTTGAGGGTGCGGGGGATCTAATATGCAGTCACTTGGATAAATATAACTCCTCCACCGCGCCGGCTTTCCGCGAAAAGCTCCCTCCGTTCGAACAGTTATAAAACTTTGCCTCAGAATTCCCACGTTGAAGACAAAGATGAATGAACCGATGATGGCTTGACATTTATTTCGAGCGGTGGGGGAACCGTAAACTAAATCATTTTTTGTCGCTTAATGAGGGGGGGGGGGGATGCTGATATACTGATGGCAACGGTCAAAAGTAGGCGTCAGATTGAATTACGATTTTAAGTTTGTGAAACGCGTTGTAAAGTTAAGCGGAGTTGGCACCATCAGACCATTTTTTTTTCTCTATGGTGTTTTTATTTACAATTTTTGTCTCATGTCATGTTATATCACTTCATAAGACATTTAATATTTAAAAAAGCTTGATTTCTTTAATATAATTTGAAAATTTAAATTTTTAAAACAAAATTAAGCAATTTTTTTAAATGCATCTTCTTTTTCAGAAATTAGCGTAAAGTCTCAAATTTCGTTTCATTGATTCATTACTTATAAAGCAAAAGTTTTATGCTTTGATTTTTTTATGTCACATTGTTTTTGAGAAAAAAAAATAAAAACTGAAGTTACGCAGAAGAAACAACGACAAACTCAAAAAACCTACAAAAAAAATTTAAAAAAAAGTACTTCAGTTATCAAAAAAGTAAATCATGAATTTGTCACGTACAGTTTCAGGAACATGTGGGAAAAAAATCCACATTATAGATACAAATTTAAAAAAGCCTGCATTTTAATTAAGATGATATGCGCTAAAACAAAGCGAGAGAAAACAGTATTTTTTTAAGTTTTCGTACTTAAATTTTAAGTACTTAAATTCTTTTTTTATCAAAATTTCAAGTAAGGACCTTTTTTTCTTTGGACGTACAGTCACGATGGTGTCATGCCGATTGCGGACGGTCAGATGCGGAAAATTGAGATGGTGGGTTATCAACAATGGGACAAGATTTGCAAGAGTCAAGGGTTGCATTCCACTTGCGGACAAACAGATACGGGTGACCAAAAAGAGGAATTTATCGCGTCACTTAGGTTTTGCCTTCATTTTCCCGCTGCATATTTCCCCTTACGCTTTTCTCGTTTCTCTACATAAAACTAACTGATCTTACGCTTTCATACTGCGGCGTTTCAGCTACGAAGTCATAGCTTTAATTATCAATTTTCGAAATTTTTTCGAGAAAAATTCGAGGGACAGGTGATGATATTTCTTCCCAAATTTTATTTTAATTTTTTGGCGTATTGCCATCGTTTTCTTGGCTCGGATTGCTTCATTTGATGCAGAAGAATGAGCGTATTGAATATAATGCGTAGAACATTATATTCATAATTCGTCTTCATATTTAGCTTACATTTGTCCTTTTTATCTTTTGAGTAAGCCCATGAAATGTATTTTTCGGTCTTCCGATGCATTCTATACTGGCATCCGTTTACAAGTAAAGAATGTTTATATTTCATAGTTGATATTAAATCAACTGAGACAAACTTCATGGCAATAAGGCTTTAAAGGAAAAACAATCTGTTTACTGCTCCACAATCAAGCATCAAATGAAGAGATGGTACACATGTAGTACCATAAAATAACAAGTGTGTGAATAGACAAATGCTGACCAATAAAACGCGTAAACTCCCTTTTCGACCGCAAACGAAGCGATTACCTCCCCCTTCTAGCCACCCATTAAAATGTTGTAACCATGTGAAATAGAAGTGACTGCTTATCTCCCTTAATCCCACTGTTCATTGTTCGATTCCGCTGTCCGCATCTGCCCAGTCCGCAAGTGGCATGTAACCGTCACGATGAAGTTGCTTCTTCTCCCTTATTTTATTTTTAAAAATAAATATGCGGCTCATATTCAGCACAGTTTCAGTTTCGGAATGAATAGGTGGCACGTCACTAAAATCAATGATAAGCTAATAAATATTGCTTCCATTTTTCTGAAACTTTCAGGGAACATTTTTAAAGATTTATATTACTACTTAAGCCAATAAAAAAAATTTTTGGTGTCAGCAGTGTAGCATAGTAAGCAAACAAAGATAACAGGGTGCTTGGGTTTATCAATAAGACTATTTCGAACAGGTCTAAGGAAGTTGTTTTGCCATTATACAGCAGTTTGGCAAGAACTCATTTGGAGTATGCTGTTCAGTTTTAGTCTCCTTACCTAAAGAAGAATATTGCCTTATTCGAAATGGTTCAAAGGAGGGTTACTAGGTTGGTAAGGGGTTTCTCAGACTTTGACTATGAGGTTAGGCTTAATAGGCTCAATATGTTTAGTCTAGAGCATAGGTTCTCAACGTGGGCGATAACGCCCCCTTGTGGGCGTTTGAGAGTTTCAGGGGGGGCATTAAAAGGATCAGAAAAAACTATGGGGCATTGACATGACGTGGAGAGGCATGGGCAGATTCATTAAACGTAGTCTAAAATAGACTAAATACGCTGATTATGTACTAACAAAAGTATTAGGTTTGTGGTCGATTGCTCAACGATTTCTGATAGCATTCACATCTTCATGTTTAGCTGAACGTGGCTATAGTTCTGTAGCAACATTGATAACCAAAAGGAGAAATCAGCTCCATATTATTGAACGCGGCGACTTACGATTGTTTTTAAGTAAAATCGAGCGTGATATTAGCAAACTCCTTAAAATGCATCAAATTAAACCTTCTCATTAGTTAAGTTACGAATTCAATATCTGAAAATTTTAACAAAAATACTTTTCAATATAATTAAGTATGCGTTTTGATTGCTCTCATTATAAGTCTTCCTTAAAAAGAGAAATAGGATAGGGTCATATCCTATCTACTAATAAAGAGTATACTATTACACATTTAAAAATGTATTCGTGGGAATAGCTATTTCAGATTCGCAAGTAAAAAAAGAGGGCTTTAGAAAAAAAAATATTCTCAAAGTGGGCGGTGGGCAAAAAAAGGTTGAGAACCTATGGTCTAGAGCAAAGGAGAATCCAAGGGGACATGATTCCGTTGTTTAAATTCATTAAAACAGGAAATATAGATCGGCTGCATTTACGCACTGAAGGTAGAACCAGAGGTCAGTGTTTTAAGCTTTTCAAATCTCAGGTTAATTCTTAAATTAGGAAAAATTACTACCTCAATAGGCAGGCGGTTGTAGGCAGTTAAAATAGTTTACCGGAAGCGACTGTTACTTGCTGTGGGGTAAAAGCTTTTCAGAAGGCTCTTGATGTTCATCGGTAATTTTTAAATTGACTAGGATCAGCCTAGATGGGCCCTGCGCCTCTTGCTGGTTGTCCCTTTTGTATTTGTATTTGATACGACTCGTAAACACAGTTTTAGAGTCGGTGCAAAACATGGTTATGATAGTTAAAATCTTCTGTAATCATGAATCGATCACAAAAATAAATGGCTCAGAGTTTGAAATAGTTCCAATATGAAGTAATGTTGTTGTTGTTGTCGAGTCCTCGCACGTGACGAGGAAGAATGGGTACGCTGCTCCTGAGTCTAACGAGGCCCTTACATGCAGGAGTCCGATTTCCGCCCCTTTTTGAAAGGTCTCTTAATATTTGAACCAGCTCCCAGAGGAGAGACCGTCACCTGGGATTAGAACCCCCAGAGGTATCGCTTCACTTGGAGGACACTGGAGCCACGACCTATTTAACGTTGCACCAGCCCCCCTTAGCGTGCACGGACACCACAGCAACCAGCCGCGAGAGGTTGTCACCCTCCTAAACACTGACCTCAGTCAATGTTGCTTCACTTTCCGCGTTCAACGGGAACCGAGCTTCTACCGACTGGTCCACTGCGGGACAATATGAAGTAATACATGGTATAATTGCAATTAGGCTGTCATAATTTTGCGCCGGTTTCTGACGCTATGTTGGAAAGCCATATCGATATTATTTAGAGCAGCAGTTCCTAAACTGTGGTACGCGTGCAGGCAAAAAAAAAGAGAAAGGAAGAGATTAAAAAAGATTAAAACATAAAAACTCAGGTTTGAAGATCGAATTTGCCCGATTAGAGATGTGAAAAAGTGATGTGATTGAACTAACCTAGTATTTGTCCTAACCTAGTTGTCCTAGTATTTTTCTATAATCAATTAGTATTCTATTCTATATAATAAAGTGACATTAGCAGTGGTACGCAAATGGTTTGCAAGGAAAATGGTGGTACACGGGAAAAAAAGATTGGGAACCGCTGATTTAGGGAAAGAAGTTATTTTTTACTTTTTAAGCGAGATTTTTCATTTAAAGTCGGTTTTATTTTTTCCCCTCAATATTATTTTATGTTAATTAAAATTTGTTCAGGAGTTCAGCCAAAAAATTGATTCTTAGTACGCTTGTTTCAAGGCAATATAGACAAGACTGAGACTTAATAGAAAACTGACTTCGCACTCTCAAAAATAAAATCGTCACTTTTGACGATTCTTCAATCGTCAGGAAAATTTCGTCATTTACAACGATACTTTCCTCGTGCAATCACGTGACTTTAAAAAAGTTACTACACACATTTCGGCCATTCGACGAAAGATCTACTCGGGGCACGTTTCACGAAGTCGTTTCGCCGAACACGACGGAAGTTTCGTGAGATTTGAGCGTGGGTTTCCGAGAGTGCGGAAACGGATTTCATGGCAGGATCGTAGTATGTAACATGTAACACACCATCGACAGCCAAAATGAGACAGTGCACTAATATCCAGCCACTTCCGAGCGAAAAGCTCTCAGGTTTTTCAGCGAAGTTTATAGATTAGAAATTTCACCGAAATTACAAGAGTATTAGTGGAATTATTTTTACAAAATAATACAGAAAACACATTAATTTAAGATAGTTTTAGAATCTTAGCAAACAGAATTAAATCCTGCAGCATAAATTTATGTATGGAATTGGCCTTTGTGAATACTTTCAAATTTGACAAATTATTTCTATTCCAATGATTTTCTAGAAATTTTCATATTCGGCCGCCGAATATTGGGTATTCGGCCTATATGAAAATTTGACTGTATATTTTTAAAAGTAATTTAAAAATATACAGTCCACTTTCTCTTCAACAGGTCTTTGAAGCTAACGGTTTTATAATAATTAATATTTCTAAATATTAAAAATTGAAGTACTATTATTTTTAATTAAATAACAGAAATTTGGGAAAAAAATGACCTCAAATTAAAAATTTCTCTAAAAAGGGAAAAACTAAATTCATTCTGTTCCGTTCCGGAAGGACATAAAGCTCCCTCTAGCGAGTTTTATTGAAAGGACCTCAGAACGCTGCTGGACACTAGGGTGGAACGAAAAAAATCAACTTTTGATTTTTAGTTCGTAATAGCACGGAAAAGTTGCCTTTTGCTATAGATATGATAAATTTAAAATATGAAAAATATTGGAGTACGCCTTGAGGTGCCGCAAAGAGGTTCAAGTTTCTTAAAATTGAAATTTTTTCTACATTTTGAAATTTTTTTACGCAAAAAATTATTATTTTATTTTTGATTTATAATAGCGTGGAATAGTTGCCTTATCGTATAGATAAGAAAAATTTAAATATGAAAAATGTTGGAGCACATTTCGAGGCGCCGCAAAAACGCTAAAAGTAGCTTTCGTTTTTATGAAAACAGTTTTTATAACTTTTTCAAAGATTTTTACAAGTTTTGATTAAGTTTTAAAAAAGCTTTATAATATGAATATAATGATAAAAACATCTTTAGTATTGCATTGGTATGTTTGTAAAAAAAAAAAGAAAATTGAAAAATTTTTAACTTTTGATAAAATATTTTTATGAAGTTTTCGTACACTGAAACGTTACAAGAAATTGTTTTAAATACGTATATAAGCATTATAATTGGAAACAAGTTATATTTTACAGATAATAATAATAATAATATATTTTGTATCGGTTACTCTGTATCCTTAATAATTACACATGTTACAGATGCAAAATGTTTGCTTCTACTTCATTGCTCCGTTTTGTTTAACTTTTGGCATTTTTACACGTGAGTCAGTTTTTGCTTTTTTGTATCTGCTCTTGCGATTGAACTGCAGGTCTTTTGAGCAGATTCGGACACCAGTTTCACAGCTCTTCCCACTGCTTATGTGTGACTCCTTTGGTTGCTTAGCTTTACCATCTAAATCAGGGGTCTCCAAACTTTCCAGCCTTAGGGCCATATTGATTACTCCAGTAAAATCCAAGGGCCAAAACCATATTATCATTAATTGTTGCCGGTGGTAAAAAGTTGAATCAGTCCACTAGTGGTGTAAAATATGATTACTTTTTTGCCAGATGCCATTAGCTAGCTCTCCGCGGGCCGGACAAAATCTGTCCGCGGGCCGGATGTGGCCCTCGGGCCGTAGTTTGGAGACCCCTGATCTAAATGACAAAAAGGATGTCGCAATGGCAGCTCATTGCAAAGGAGCATTGTAAAGGTATTTATATTTTCTTTTCCACGAAAGAAGAAACACTATTATTATATGCAGTGTTTGTAACGGTTCCATCACTGAAGTTCAAAAACTCTTTGTTGATTTCTCTATCGTCAAGAAATACCAGTATACTATCTGCTGTGCCTTTTCCGGTGCAAGATTTTGGTGTTACGTGGCCTAAAAACTTGGACTTTCGTTCCTCTATTAGTGAAATGTATATTCTTTTGAAGTAACTTTCTTGTACAATTTACTTCCTTTCTTTTCTTGAACAATGTTACGTCTTTTTTACTTTTAATAAAAAAACCAATCCTATACTTGCGGTTATCTGATTATAGCTAAGGCCATTAATGATATATTGATTTTGCTCTTCTAATTTCCGTCCTGTGTATTACATTCGTTTTGTCTTCTTCTGTGGTTACACCCATGTCCTGCAGAGCAGCACTAGCTATAGCTGCATCTAAGTGCTTTTCTCTAGTTACAATTTTGAGGGGTCTGGTACATTTATATCTTCTTTTACAGTCGAAGGACTTGCTTGGATTGCCTCTTGGTAAGGAACATTGATGTTCTTCAGTGCTGTCATTGTCTCCAGTAACCGTTTTTGATGCACTAGTATTACTCTTTCTCCTTTTCTTGCTTGTTTCTTCCTTGAAGCGCTAGTTTTTGATACATCAATATTACATTATAACCCTTTTCCCCCTCAGAGCTTTGATCCTTCAGAAACTCTTATTCCATAACTAGTATTTTTTTCTCTTTTATACAAATACAAGTACTAACGTTTACACATTCTTTAAACGACATCGGTAGGACTTTTAAACAATTTTTGAAGGCAGTGCCAAATTATGACAGATAAAATCCTTGGTAATGATGAATCAATTACACTTACCGGCAACAGTATCAAATAAACGCTCAGCATCTTCTCTAAATTTTGTGACGTTGCAATCAAACGTATCGGACCAACTTCTACTTTTAGACCGTAATAAATACTCCAACTTAGCATGCTAAGATTTTATCATTTGTAAAATTTTTTTGCTAAAAACAATGGGAAGAGAAGCTCTTGATCCTGTTTGTTCAATTTTGGGAACTGAAGTCACATATTTCACATACCGTAGGATTTTTCTCTGAAGGAACAATGAAGTGTATGTCCAACCGGAGCGTTTCATAACAGATTCGTTTTACAAGCAGTTTCACTTCGAGCAAATCACTAAATGTCCCCCAAAAAATAGGATATTCCAACATTTGTCTTGACTCATTTAGACCGAGTCATTTGTATCAATAAAATAAAGTAACTCACAAACTAACAAAATATTGTGTTAATCTGTTACTGAATAGGCGGAGTGCAAATGCCAACTCAACTGAACTCGGCAAAGGTACAGAGCTTGCCACCACATGCAGACAAATCTCCCCCCTCCCCTAGTCCCCCCCCCCCCAACTCGAAGTCCGGCGATTGCTAAGGCTATTGAATACCATGCCAATGCAATACTAAAGGTGTTTATATCATTCTATTCATACTGTAAAGCTTTTATAAAATTTAATCGAAGCTTGTAAAAATCTTTGAAAAAGCTATAAAAACTGTGTTTTCATAAAACTTTAGCTGCTGTCAGCATCTTTGCGGCGCCTCAAAATGTACTCCAACATTTTTCATATTTTTAATTTTTCTTATCCATACCATAAGGCAACTATTCCACGCTATTACAAATCAAAAATAAAAAAATAATTTTTTCGTAAAAAAACTTCAAAATGTAGTAAAAAATTCAATTTTAAGAAACTTTAACGTCTTTGCGAACGTTGCTTTAACGTCTCAAGGAATACTCCAATATTTTTCATATTTTAAATTTACCTTATTTATACCAAAAGGTAACTTTTCCGTGCTATTACGAACTAAAAATCAAAAGTTGATTTTTTTCGTTCCACCCTACTGGACACCAATGCTTCAGCACTTATCTCAAACCAAATCCACCCGTTGCAAGCAGTGGCAATTATTATTGATTATTTATGTTGTGTGATTATTGTGTTTTTATGTCAAATAAAAAAGTAATTTAAAAATATACAGTCCACTAATTCGACGACCAAACTCCTAACACATTCTTTAAACAACATCGGTATGACTTTTAAACAATTTTTGAAGTCAGTGCCAAATTATGACAGATAAAACCCTTGGTAATGATGAATCAATTGCAAATATAAATGGCCCGAGTTTGCAACAGTTGCAAAGTTGGAATATAAAGTGACACATGCAATGGTAAGCCGACAGGGTGGCGTAGTGGTATGGCGCAGGCCTCGTACTCCCAAGTTCGCAGGTTCAAACCTGGCGCCATACAGGGAAACTAAATGCAAGTGGTAATGGCATCCACAGACAGTAATGCTACTTGACAGAATGGATGCCGATTTCCGGGGAATGCACTAGGTCTGCAAAATGGCTAGC
This sequence comes from Octonoba sinensis, assembly GCA_038502835.1. Lineage (NCBI taxonomy): Eukaryota > Metazoa > Arthropoda > Arachnida > Araneae > Uloboridae > Octonoba > Octonoba sinensis. The sequence continues at coordinate 19,116,367 of CM076601.1, read as the reverse complement.
AACCATATGCAGCCCCGCTTGAATAAATAAAAATAAATAAAATATTTAAAGGTAATCAGATTGACATAATTTTGCACCCACTACAAAAATTATGCTTAAAAGTCGTATCGATGTTGTTCAACGAAATAATTTCTTTTTCACTTTTTTTGCGCAATTTTTAATTTGAATTCGGGTTACAATCAATAAGTGCGAGATACGAACTCTTCCCTTCCATTGCAACCGTAATAGCGCAAATGGGACTGTTCTTCAAAGCTGGTGCCGCCATCTAGTAGCCATACAAGAAAACACTACGGTTTCTAATTCCTGTATTGTTTTCCCTTTCTTTACCAGTCTCTTCCCTCGTCAGAATGAACGCGTTCACAAGCAACAGAAAGAAAGAGAATGATATATGAATGCAAGTTCGAAAACTTAAAGCAGAGGAGCAATATAAATAATATTAAATCTCCAAAAAATGTTTTAGGTTACACGGTTTTATTTTTAAAAAAACTAAAATGCAGGAATAGTCGTCGAAAATCGCGTATAACAAACTTCCGTGGCAAACCAAGTTTAATAACATCGTCGCATTATCCAAACAAAGCTATCGTTGCCATTCCACAAATAATAATTCTGATACTTTCCTCACAGCAAAGATTATTCATTTTTCTTCCTAATGAACGTTATAATAAATTATAAAATGGATGGAATATTGTATTGTCATCGAAGATAAGTTTGTGTGCTAACTTTGAGGATGATTTATGCGGTCATTGTGGCCGAAAACCGCGTAAACTTCCGTGACGAATCAAATTAAATGAAACCGTGTAAAAAAGAAAAAATCCTATAAGAAACTGAAAAATACACCCGTGTTTATACATGAAGGTTTAAATTTATTAGGAATTTTCTGATATGCTGACATGATAAAAAAATTCCCAGTTGCCTGGAACTTCTTGGTAGTTGGAGAGATGATCATTAACATAAAAATAATAACAATACATTTTTTAATTAGTTCCATTTAGTCGTCATTTTAAATTAAAACTAAACAAACGTGAGAGACTTTAATTTATAGATATTATGTATAGATATGAGAGATATTATAATTTATGCATTCGTTTACTTAGGCATTAGTTTATTTCGTAATCAGTTTCAAAATTAAATGTAAATAATGAATATTTATGAGGTTTTTTTCCCGCAGGAATATTCATTAAAAATTTAAAAAGTTTTCAAAGAAGTGAAAGAAATACGTGCTATCTTGTTTATGAAATTGGTACTGCGCATGCGCGTATGCGATTTACTATCATCATCAAAAATATCTAAATCAAATATAATAATATAACCACAATACTCTTTGCTAATACAATAATTTCGATATTGTTTAAATATTGGGAATGATTAAAAACGTGTAAGTACCATTAATTTCACATGTTTTTAAAGCATAATTTATCGAAAAGACACCTATTTTCCAAATTTTCTTGCATTATTGAGGTATTAAAACGTTATGCGTAACTTGTTACATCCTAAAACAATAGTACGAAAGTTAGGACTATGCATATCGATTCATAATTTACGAAGATTTACTGTAAATTTACAAAAATAAACTATAAAATTAAAAATAAAGAGAATAAGTCCCGAAAGAGAGAATGAAAGAACATGCCTACTCAAATACTTAGTAAATTAATTAACTTACAAATTCCATTTTGACATTTGAATTTCATCTCAGGCACGAACAAAAGTATTAATTTTCTGCATGACGGAAAGTGCCATTCCCTATGGTTACTGTGCTTTATAGGCTAAGAACGCATTAAAAAAAACTAAATATTTACTTTAAAAAAAGGAGTATATTTTTTTTTTTTTTAAACTAGAGTCAACCATTCTTTCAGACAAAATACAAGGAGGCTATGCGTACGCGCGGGAAGTGCAAGCAGGAGTTTTTACTATTTCGTTTTTCGTACCTGATTTAAAATTTTGTTTCTGAAGGTATTAAATTCCAGCTTGAAGAGCCTTGAACTCACTGGTTTACGACACGTTACAAATTAGAACATATTTGACATCATTTTTACAATTTATTAGTGATCAAGTATCTATGTAGCAAATGAGTAGAGCTGTCGAAAATTTGATAGCTCATAGATGGCGCAGACAAAATTATTAGCATTTGCTTTTGGGTGTTTTCAGCGCTATCTATGAAGAGCGAAATTAACTAGACAGTTTGATCGGCTTCAATACTTATATGTTTATTTGAGCTTTAATTTAACGTGAAATTATATTTCTATTTCTTATATGTTTATTGTTTTCTACGTAAAAAATCTGCTAGTGCTTTGGAAAAAAATACTTAAGACTGGAAAAAATAAAGAAAAAGTGAATCTATAAATATATGTAATACAGAGCTGGAATGCATTTAATAATTATATCCCATCAATATCAACTTTTCTTTTAATTTCCAGTCAAATATAATATACTGTTAATATATATAAGAAAAATAGTAGTTTGTTGCTTTCTATTTCAAAAAATAGACTACTTTCTCTTTTTATGCAAGTCCCTTTTGAACTGATCTTTAGGGACTGAAAAGATATTACGAATCGTCTAAACGCGAGGCTTGACCGATGATTTAAAGCGTATGAGTTCTGAATTAGCCACAACATCTTTGAAACTTAACCGTTTACACGAACTATTAACTCATTACCAAATATGTGTAGTCGAACCTGTTTATCTCGAACCTGTCCGTCTCGAAAACCTCTCTATCTCGAAATTTTATATTTTCCCTGCATTTACAACCTAAACTCAATGTATTTTCCATGTTTATCTCGTAAATTCCCCCCCCCCCCCCAAAACCTCTATACTCGAATTCTGGTTTTGCTGCTATAAGTCGAGTGTAATGCTATAAGGCGAACGTAAACGGTGATTCGGAAGAAGAGGAGATTGAGGAAAATACAGATGTCGCGAAAGTCACTGTAAAAAGAAGCAGAGAAGACTATTGAAACATTAACAACTTTCCTCGAATTTCAGGAAAATTTCGGTCTAGGTGAACTTACAGCGATCGCTACCCTCAAAAGTATAATCGAGTCCAAAACAACCAGACAACAAAAAACACTGAAAGACTTTTTCTTGTACTTGCTAAAGAAAGTAGTAGTACTTGTCTTGCTTTTTGAAAGACTTGCAAAAAAGTATAATGAATACCATTTTTTTATTGTCTATGTTATTTATACGAGTATAAAATTCGTTAAAAAAAGTTAATGTTATAGTAAAATGCTTAATAAAACTAATACAGAATATTTTTTCCCTACAGCATATAGTCTTCGTTTCAGTTGCAAATTTTAATAGTTTTATCCAAACCTCTGTACCTAGAGACCTCTTTATCTCGACTTTTTTTCCCTTCCCGTGAATTTCGAGATAGACAGATTCGACTGTATTTTGAAAGTGGGTCTGTTTATACCTAATAAATAGAGGACCATCATTAAATTTCGAGATAAAAAAAAATTTATCCTTTTTTTTTTTTTGTGTGTGTGTGTTACATTTTTGGAACATTGGCGCTTTGGATGCAGTTTTTTCAAAAAACGATTTCCTATTAACTAAAAGATTTTTCATGCATTTTTTTTTTCTCTTGATATATTTTATTTCAGACTATATTTAGACAAATACCTGCATTGCAGCGTCCACAACATGCTTTTTTTTAGCTTCCTGAAGTTTCAATGTCCATGATAGAAAAGAAAGCATTGCTGGTGAATTCGTTTTATATATACACAGTCCCTGTCCAAATTAATAGACGCACTATAGAATTTTTGTAATTTCATACGCAACACTCAGTCTGATGCAAAAACGCGTTTTTTTCCCTTTTTGGTCATGTTTTAATACACAATATTCATACTTTCCAATTAAAATTCATTTCTTCTTGCGTTTAGGGGACCTTCAACAAATTGAAAAAGGAGGATAAATGTTTTGGATGAACCTGCATCGTAAAAAGCCGGGAATTAACTAAATTTCGGAAACTAGTTTAATTTCTATGCACTATAGTTCTGTTCATTTTCGCAAAAATTGTACTTATACCCCCCTCACGAAGATATAGGCATTTTCACAATTTCGGTCACACGTTTTTTGGCTTATAGCACGCAAAGTTTTTCACAAAACGTCGCCAAATTTTCAGAAAACTTGACAGCGCGCAAGCGCAGCATCATACTGAAATTTGACATAAAAGTGTAGATTATTTGATTAATTATGGATATTTAACGGAATACATTTTTTAATGCGCATGCGCAAAATATAACAATTTGTAATTGTCGTAACTTCAAACCCAAGCGTACAGGGCAACTCATAAAAGAATTTCAGTTCAATACCTTGAAAATTCAGAAAGATTTCGGCAATTTATTGAGATGTATTTCAACCAGTGCTCGAAAAATATATTGCCCGACATGGCGGGGTACGTCAAAATTCCGATCGGGCATGAATGCTCTACCCTTACATGCCCGGCAGGTCATACGATTTTTTTAATCAGATGTTTCTTTCGAAAACTTTATTATTTCGCGTTTTATTGAAAAATCACATTATCCTTACCGGATCTCAAAATTGACACGTTGACGGACATGCATGTCAACAATAAAATTGGTAATACAATTTTAATTTTGTACATTTTGACTTGTAACTACTTATTATATAACATTTTTAACCGACTTCACAAAGGAAGGAGGTTATACATTTGTATTGTATGTATGTCGTTTTTTTTTTTTTTTTCTGTTTGTTTGTCCACTCATAACTTCGCACCGGATGAACCGATTTTCATGATTTTTTTCCAATCGATCAGGGGTGGTTTCCCATAGGTCCCGTACTTTCGTTTGACCATATTCGATAATTAGAACAAAAGTAATGGGCAGAAATGTAGTATTTTTTTGTCTTTTCATCCATAACTTTTGACTAAATGAACCGATTTTGATGATTTTTTTCTTTAATCGATAGAGGGTCGTCTAATTCAAATATTGCAAATCAATTTGCCTACATTTGTTTTTTAGAAAAAACGTTACGAGTCAGATATAAAGCTGTTAATTTAATTTTTTGTCTGATTAATGCAAAGCGACAAACTCAAATGTTTTTATCGACGTGCAATAAAACAACTTCTGTGCATATAAAAATTCCGTTCGAGCAGGTAATTTCTAGAGAAACATGCCCGGAGGGGCATGTAAAATTCACAAAATTTTTCGAGCCCTGATTTCAACAGTTTCTGGAAAAGAGCGATTTCTTGAGGGGATGTTCACAAATCAGTCGCAAGTGCTTACAATCGTTCAGTGCATTAATACTGTGATTTGTGATAAAAATCCAATTTTTGTGAACAGACCCTCTCAGTCCAAGTGCATGGTTATGATGGTAAAGAATTCTTCACAAATACACAATTTTTAAAAGATATTCCTATAGAACTAACTATAGTAAAACCTGTAAAGTTGACCACCTTGTCTAAGTTGACCACTTTTGCCAGGAACGGAATTAACCCTAAACTATATAATGAGGGGAAACCTTTGTAACTTGACCGCCGGTCGATATTGACCACTTATGTATGCCAAATTTGGCTGGGAGAATTGAAAAAAAAAACCTTGTAAGTTGACCACCTAATTATTGCTATATTTATTTGTTTAGCCATTTTTTAAAGTATAACAATAACTTAAATATCACTTCTCCAGGATATTTTCTATGCTAAAACGTTAGACCAGTATTTGTCTGGATGGATGAAACATCAATACAAAGTTCGCCTAAACCCCTTTTTAAGTTAACCATACGGGAAATCTTCTGTGAGCACTCTCTTGTTCTTTAAATAAGTTTATTCATTTTTATTCTAATTCATATTGCCATTTTAAAAAAAACATGTATTTTTAGGAATTTTATCTTTACCATCCAATACTAGCCTGCATAATGAATAAGATATTTATCTTTATTTTAGCTAAGTGCTTTAGTTTTGGAGTAGTATAGGATAAATTGTAAATCATTCAGGTTAAATTTATCTAATGATATTTTAGATAATTATGAAAATAACAGTTAATTACTAATTTTAGTGTAAGAAATGACAAAAAAATCTCCACTCTCTATAAGTTGACCACCTGCCTAAGTTGACCACTAAAGTGCTGCACCGCAGGTGGTCAACTTACACAGGTTGCACTGTATGTTGCTTTCTTTTCTTTCCAAAGCACTCCATTCTATTTTGATTCACTTATTTATCATGTATGATGTTGGAATACATCGAAATTTCTTCACCTGAATGCAAATAAATATTTTGTCTCAACGCTTTTAATTAATTTATCTATCTCTATGGCACAATTTCACTTTTATCTACAAAGTCAAAAATAATTACAAGTGCCAAAACCTCTGGACCTAACGTTGCCAGAGAGAGCGCATGGTGCCAAGAAAAACAATATAACCTAAGAGGGGGCTGGGGAGACAAACCATTCATCATCATCGCGTTATAAACGTTGAGAAAAGTAACACATAAGTTTTTAACGCATCACTCATCCAGTCGGGAAAGAAATCCATAAATATATTTCACTTTACGTGGACCTATTACGATTAAATATTGCGGTACGATACGACACTGACGTAATGCAAAAAGTAAACTATGAAAGAACAATATTTAAAAATTTGTTTAATGATCAGCATAGAAAAGTAACATAATATTTGTATTTATTATCGTAACTTAGGTATTTTAACACATTTATTTCTATTGCTTAAAAAGTATTTCCATTCATAACTCAATTTTTAATTTCCAATTCTTTTGAGTGGCAACACCTTAGTTTTTCTATATCCAGCGATCTTTTCTTAAGCCTTTCGAATATTAAAACGGTTTTTTTTAAGTATTTCCATTCATAACTAAAATGTTAATTTCCGATTCTTTTGAGTGGCAACACCTTAGTTTGTTTATATCCAGCGATCTTTTCTTCAGCCTTTCGAATTTTAAAACGCTTTTTTAAAAGTATTTCCATTCATAACTAAAATTTTAATTTCCGATTCTTTTGAGTGGCAACACCTTAGTTTTTCTATATCCAGCGATCTTTTCAACAGCCTACGAATTTTGAAACGGTTTTTTTTTAAATATTTCCAATCATAACAAAAATTTTAATTTCCGATTCTTTTGATTGGCAACACTTTAGTTTTTCTGTATCCAGCGATCTTTTCTTCAGCCTTTCGAATTTTGAAACTTATTTTTTTTTAAAGTATTTCCATTCATAACTAAATTTTTAATTTCCGATTCTTTTGAGTGGTAACACCTTAGTTTTTTTTAAATCTAGCGATCTTTTCTTAAGCCTTTCGCATTCTAAAGCGTTTTCTTAAAACGTATTTCCATTCGTAACTCAGTTTTTAATTTCCGATTCTTTGGAGTGACAACACCTTACTTCGTTAATATCGACCGATCATTCTCAAGCTTGATTGTTCAAGGCAGAACGTGATCGTAACCGACCAGTAATAATAGTTAACTGGATCAAGTTCAGCCTTGGGTCGTTGAACCTATATCCCGCAGATTTTCTGAGGGAGATCAGCTAGTTTTACTTATCGCCCTTAAAAAGACCATTCACTGGATGAACAAAAAAGAGGGAAAAAAAGTCCTTGATTGGAAAAATGTCCTTGATTTTTTTTCCAAATAATAACAAGAAGTTCCATCTAAAACTGTACGAGCCTACTTTCCCGTATACACCGAATTCAAATTTATAATCTAGCTATCTCTCTCTCTCTCTGTCTTTCTCGTTTAGCTCTAGTTCTTAATTGCTTCAAATATACCTTTTTCAACGGTTAATACATATTCATTCAACCATTATTTATTAACTCATTCATGTATTTATTCACTCACTTATTCATTCATTCTTTTGCTTACTCATTTAATCATTCATTAATTAAAAAATATTCTTGAAAATCCCGATCAAAAAATTTCATAGGAAAATAGGCTCGTTAGTTCTGGATGAACTTTCTATTTGTACATGTTCTACGTCATAAGAGCTTTCCGATAAAGTTTGTTCCAAGCAAATTGGTCCGTTAGATCAGAAATTATATAGGACTGAAATTTCCCCGTAGGCGGTATGTAAATTTTTTTTGAACTGTTCAAAAATGAACAAAAATTGTTCAAATCAATATTTCACGCCAAGAACTTCTTTCAGTGAGCTTGTTCATGGGAACTTATATCTTGTACCCAGAGTTTACATAATTTGCTTCATTTTCACCCATAGGCGCTAATGTTAAAATTTTTTGAACTGTTCAAAATTGAACAAAAAAATGGTCAAATCAAAAAGTAAAATATGGAAATGAGATGTTCTCTCCGAGATCTTTCGAATGCGAAAAGAATTTTTCCAATCGGACAATTCGTTCAAAAGTTATTAGGGGGGGACAGACCGACAGACAGACAGACAGACCGACCGACACACTTTTTCCCCATCTCAAAACCCTACTTTCAAATTTTTTATTTTTCAATCTTTATTTAATTACTTAACTTATTTTTGACTTTTCTTAATTTCTAACGATATTTTCACGATACATTAAGCCTTCTTTCATGCTTTATTATTATTATTTTTTTACTTTTACGGGAAAGTAGGCTAAAATATGCCATCACGATCTGGGGCTTCTAAACTTTTAAGCAACACGACGCACTATAGAAATACAATCTACCAGTCGACCTGTGCGGAATTCCGCACTCATTTGGGAGAAAGGACATTATGAAGAATAAAAAAAAGTAAACGGATATTTGTCCAGAAGAAGGAATGTAATTGAACACAGCAGTACAAATAGCTGTTGCAATTTTTTTTCCACTATTGATTAGATATTCCACAAAATAACAACATAATCACAATACTACATTCTCAAAAATAGAATCCTCATTTTCGACGATCTTTCAATCGTCAAGAAAATGTCGTCCTTTATAACGATTCTGTCCTCACGCGACCACGTGACTTAAAAAAGTTACCACACAAATTTCGGCAATTTGACGAATTGTTTGCTCGGAGCATTTTCCACGCAGCCATTTTGTCAAATACTACGAAACTTTCGTGAGATTTGAGCATGCATTTCTGAGAGTGTAATGATAGGTTTATTATTAGTATAAATAAATTAAAACACAAGAAAGAAACAGTTTCATTACTTAGAATATAGTTACTGTTGGTCTGTGAGGCTCTACACATCGCATAATATAAAGGAATGTGTGAAGCCTAACGATTGAATAAGTTTAACACACAGACGCAGCTGAAACCGTCCAATTTGCTACACAATAAAAACAGAAGAGTTTCTTTTTTGTTTACTTGATAACAGATGGCGCCATCATACACAACACCCATTTGGCACTTCTTAGATTTTAAATCTCAACTTTAGGAGAAGCGGGTGCATTTTTAGACCGTGGGTCCATTTTTCTTCATACCGAGCATGATGCTTCACTGGTTGGAAAAACACGTCGGAAAAGTGAACTGATTTCAGTTGTTTATTTTTCTTTATAATTATTAATATAATTACCAGATCTATTTTATCATGCTTACTCAACTTTCTTCTTTTTTTATTACACGGTTTCATTTAACTTGATTTGTCAATGAGGTATGTTACGCGGTTTTCGACTACTATGACCGCATAAATTACTTCAAACTTCGCACACAATCTTATCTTCCGATGACAATACAATATTCCATTCATTTTATAATTTATTATAACGTTAATTACGAGAAAAAATTAATAATTTTGGCTCTGAGGAAATGTTCAGAATTATTATTCGTCGAATGGCAACGATAGCTTTGTTTGAAGAATGCAACGATGTTTTGAATTTTAAAATACTCAGATCATGGCGAAATTTTTTACTTTTTTTTTTTTTTTGAAATAAAACCGTGTAACATAAAACATTTTTACACGGTTATTTTTATTAATGCTTTTGTTTGGGTCTTTCGAAAACCGACGAACAACTGAAATGCGCACAAAAGAAATGACGCATAAGTGAGAGATTATTGTAATAAATCTCATTGGAATTTTGACATAAAAAAAAACAATCATTTTCAAATACACACTTAAACTAGTCTGTTGTGGACATCACGAAACTTTCTCTGTATCCTTCACATGAAAAGAAAATACAGTAGAACCCCGGTTATCCGAATCCCATTTATCCGAAAACAGGCTTAACCGAAATGGCAAATGGGTCGGGTATTTTTCCATAACGGGCAAATGCTCCGTTTTTTTAAAAGTTCTTTCTTCATAAAAGGTAAATGGCACGTTTTTTCCATAACTATCGAAAGTATTGTCCCTTCATGATAAAATGTTTAATAATAAATGACATAAACGTAAAATATTAATATTTTGTATAGAATTTATTGCAACAATTATATTACATTCAAGTTCAGAACCGGTAATCTGCCTGGCAATTCGTTGCATTCTGCAGTTGGGGGTAGTTCTATGAGCAGGGGGGAACATGTTGGTTATAAACATAGCCTTTGCCTATAATTCTCGCTCATCTGAAAATTTCCATGGTTCCTCGATTAATCGAAAACGTTACGGTCCCATGCTTTTCGGATAACCGGAGTTCTACTTAACTATTCTCCAAACATCTCTATTATAGGGCCGTGGTAGCCTAGCGGTTAGGATGTAGAGCTTTGGATCGGAGGATCTCGGGCTCGATACCCTTGCCGCTGAAGACCCACCACGTACACTTAGGGATACGTGCATGTAAAATCCGTGGGCCCTGACGTCCCGAGGCAGTTCCAGGTACCGGAGGGTGGAGACTTTACCTTCCCTTCACTCTTATGTCAAAAATAAAAGAGCTGGCGTATTTATGGTGGTGCCATCTGGTGTCATCCAAGTACATTACGAGACATGACGTACTTCCACCACTGGTGGTCATCTATAAAGGGGAGGTGCACCTTACTGATTTAATTCCTCGTCGTTCTGCGAAGGGGAGCTTGGATATCAAGGTGGCATAAGAAACAACGACACCTCTATCATGATACAAATCTTTATGGAAAAAAAATATTTTTATAAATAGAATGTATAGAATAAAATATTTTTATAAATAGAACCAGGACAAACTAATTAAAAGGTTTGTAGCCTCAAAATGCTAAAAATATTGATGAGAATTTCATTCCTTAACGTGTAGATGAAATGGCAACAATACAATGCAAAACAAAGTCTCTGCTCCCTTGGCGACGTTGGCGCCAGAATATAATTAACACTTTTTCCCATTGCGATACATTTACAATTTTGTTTGAATTGTCGTATTCTACAGATATACGATTAGCGATAAAAGCATTCTATTGCCCCACATCCCTTGGAGTGAATGGCGCCAAAGTTTAATCAACACCAGTATCTATCAGAATGTATATGTGAACAAAATTTCGTGCAATTCTATAAATTATGTCTTGCGTTAGAGTGCCCACAAAAAAAAAAAAAAAAAAACTAATAAAAAGCTCAATTGCTCCATCCACCTTGGAGCGAATGGCGACAAAATGCAATCAGCCCCTGCTCCTGTTAAAGTTCACTTGTATACCAAATTTTGTTGGAATTCTTCCAATACTTCTCGAGAAAAACGTTCGATTGCTCTACATCCTTCGTATGCATTAGCGCAAAAAACTAATCAGCACCAGTTCCCATCAGGGTGTATGTGTGCACAGAATTTCCTTTGATTCCAATGCAGTACTTTTTGCGTTAGAGCGGCCACACGAAAAAAAGGACACGTACTGACACACAGACATACATTTTTTTCAAAGTGGGTTTAGCGCACTTCAAAACATAATCCGTCGAGATTCGAAAATTTTAACGAAAACAAAATTTTCTGATACATATTGAATGTAGAACAAGGCAAAAAAGCCAAACAACTTTAACAATTCAAATGATTTTTTTTTTTTTAATTTCTTTTTGTGCAATAAATATCAGGGACGGAGCGGAACATGGAGCAAGAGCATAGAGCAGTGGAGCAATGGAGGCAATTCAAGCAACGTCATTGGTCACGCGGCAGAGATGAAAGCAACGTAAACAAAGGAAGCCGTAGCATCGCTTTACTTCGAGTTCGACAAATCTATTTACAAACTAGGCCTAAATAAAGCTCTTCTACATTACATAAAATTAACACGAAATAAAACACTATAACTATTCTAATAATTAATAAATTTCTTGAATAATGATTAAATTTAGTGTAAATACTGGGTTTTAATTAGAAAAAGCTGTGCAAATAGTCTAATTAATTTCTGGATTACTAATTTTGCCTAGTGAACTCCACGTAGAACTCAATTGAAAATCTTAGTAAGCAAAGAGCGGATGTCACGTGACAACGGTGATCGTTTATGAGTCCCTCTAGCGGTGAATTGCCTCCATTAGTTTTTGCTTGGAGCATGGATGGAGCAGTGGAGCAATGAGTTTTTTCTTGGAGCACGAACGGAGCAGTGAGTTTTGCTTGGACAGAAACGGAGCACGCAACAATAGAGCAATGAGTTTTTGCTTGGAAACGGAGCACGGCAACTTGTCGCACTGGAGTGCTCCAAATTTTTTAATTAAAATTTCATTAAAAACCTTAAAACGACGCATTAAAAAGTTGCGAAGAACGCATTACAACGAAGGAAAGCTATTTTTGCATCTGCAAAAACCAACAGAAATATATGTCCTTGCTCCATCTTCATGATGATAACTATAAAAGTAACATTCTATAAATATTAAATGGTTTTATTATCGTCATTTAATATTTATAGTATTTTTTAATACAAAATATACCTCTTTTTTTATCATTTTTAACACAAAATATACCACGAAGAGTAGTAGCATTGCGAAACGTTTGAATAACAAATATAAAATGGAAATTTTAAACGCAAACTGGCAACCGCTTTGAAAAATAAACCATAGCTTGTTGCAATGTTTTTACTGTGGAATACTAACAATAATTATTGGTACTCTTTCATTTCTACTCACATTACTCAAATGTTTGTTAATGGGACAATTATTAATTTTTAAAATAAATTATATAAAAATTTGTAAAATTTACACAAATTAATATTAAAATTTATAAATTGATATTAAATTTGTAAATTAATATAAAAATTTAAATAAACTATTATAAAATCTTATATTTTTTCATATATAAACTATGTAAAAAATTATAATATTAATTTTTAATAATAAATAAATTATAGGTACTCTTTCATTTCTACTCACATTACTCAAATGTTTGTTAATGGGACAATTATTAATTTTTATAATAAATTATATAAAAATTGTAAAATTTATACAAATTAATATTAAAATTTATAAATTAATATTAAATTTGTAAATTAATATTAAAATTTAAATAAATTAATATTATAAAAACTATTATATTTTTTCATATATAAACTATATAAAAAATTATAATATTAATTTTTAATATTAAATAAATTATAGGAATAAATTTGCATAATATTTATTTATTTATTTAACAAATGGGACAAATTATTTGTACAAATAATGACTCCCTTATTATTTAAGTATGCGTTAAAAAACGTAACTTAAAGATAAAATGAGCTGTTTTGTATTATTTAAAGAGTTAGTGTCATACTACATTAACATAACAAATTAAAATAATGATTAAATATTTTCTCTTATTAAAGGAGCTGTTTATGACTGAGAAATAATAATAAAAATAACTATTATCTGAAATTTTTAAAGTTGATGATTTTTGAAAATAAAATTGAACATTGCGTAGTTATATTCACCACTGAGTGCTCCTTTAGTTTACATTTTGTACACTTGGATAGTTTATTTTGGTGTCAAAAAATACTTTGAAATGTGCGTTTTTGTTTTCAAACCGATTTCAATAAAATCAAGAATAAAATTCAGTTTGTTCATATTATATACATTTTTAGAGCATTATTATAAGATAATATTTTTTATTCTGAAAAATAACTATTCCTGTTAATACTACTTAAAAAATGAGCTAATGTTTTAAAACACAAGCTACAGAAAACAATACCGTTAACATTTAAATCCATTATTTTCAAACCACCCGAACAAGCTGAAAAATAAGGAAATTTATTTCTTCAGTAATAAGATTAATAACTACACTAAGATCTCAGTGTATTAATGACTACATCAACGTCATTACGATCATTTTTCATTATAGAAATTGACTAAAGATAAACGATGGTTCAGTAACAGCGTCTCTATGTTTAACTTTAATTAAAATCCCAAAAATTAATACTATCTTACACATCGACGAAGATTAGGAGTTTCTTTTAGTAAATTTTTTAATTAATAAAATATTTATTACGAATACAAGGCAGTGTTCAGACGAAATTGAAAAATAAAAATGCTCTTTAAAATACCTTTACAAAGTATGAAGTTTCTAACATGACATCACTGTCACACCGCAATATCCACAAATTATTCTTTTTAAAATAAAGCTCTTTTTTTAGAAACTTTATTTGCAATGAAAGAGTTTTAACTTTAACTTTTAACTTTTATATTTTAGAATGTAACTAACCCTCCTGTATCCCAATACAAAATATGAAGTTTCTAAGATGACATTAATGTCACACCCACAACATTCACAAATTAATCTTTTTTATATAAAGTTTCTTTTTTTAAAAACTTTATTTATGACAGCGTTTTATAACTTTCAATTTTTATCTTTTAGGATGTAATTAGCCTTCGTGTATTTTAATGCAAAGTATGAAGTTTCTAAAATGAAATTAATGTCCTACCCACATCATCTACAAATTATTCTTTTTTTTTAAACTTTATAGGTAATGAAAGAGTTGTAACCTTTTACTTTTAATTTTTATATTTTAGGATGTAATTAACCGTCATGTACTTAATTCAAAGTATGAAGTTTCTAAGATGACATTAATGTCATACCCCCAACATCCACAAATTATTCTTTTTAATATCAAGCTATTTTTTATTAGAAACTTTATTCGCAATGGAAGAGTTTTAAATTTTAACTTTTAATTTTTATATTTTTGAAATGAAATAACCTTTGTGTATGTTAATGCAAAGTATGAAGTTTCTAAGATGGTGTTACTGTCACACCTGCAACATCCCTAAATTATTCTTTTTTATATTAAGCTTTTTTTTTTCTCTTTTTTTTAGAAACTTTATACTTTGCTTAAAAATACACAAGGGTTAGATACATTCTAAGATATAAAAAAGTTAAAGGTTAAGACTCTTTAACTCCAAATATATAAGGGAAAATGTCACAACCCTGAAAATGGCTTAAGTATATAAAAGAATATGAAAACATATATATATATTGGTTTTACATCGTTATCAATAAGCGATAATGAACTGAATGTGACACATCGATATTGTGATGTACTCGTACAAAATGCGAAATATTGAGTTACAAAGTTTACCATACTTCATAAGTACAGGTAAAGTTAAAGACTATACAAAATGTAAGATCTTCTGAGCGATGTTTTATATATAAATAGAAAACCATAGTTTCACGAAAGTAGAGCTTAGACCATTTTCAAACATGCAAATTATAGAACATTCGTGTATTAATAAAATGGAGCTGTAACGTAGCAAGATCGGAAAAAGATCTTTTTGGCTGGTTTAGGTTTTTTTTCTTTTTTAATCTTTCGTTGACACATCAAAAAAAAAAAAAAAATTCTTGAATGTAGTATATAATCTTTTTTTTTTTCCATATGAAACGAAATGAATGTGTGAAATAACAAAAACGTAAAAAATACCTGAAAAAAAAAACAATTTTATATCCAATCGTTCTGATAGGTCACAGGCACTAACTAAATGATAAAAACTGATATGTTGTGTTAGAAGTAAAATATTTTAAAATGCCAGTTTTTCTCAAAATTATTGTCAGATAAATTTCCCAAGAGTTCGAGCTATTCGAACACTTCATTCGTCTTCAATCACAAGACCAAGTGTTAAGTAACCAAGAATTTGAAGAATACGAAATCAGTTGTTTGGGAGAATAAATTGTTGGCTTACATACGAAATCAGTTGCTAGGGAGATAAATTGTTGGATCACATACGAAATCAATGATTGGAAGATACATTTTTGGATCACACATGAAATCAGTTGCTTGGGAGATAAATTTTTGGATCACACACGAAATCAATGATTCGAAGATACATTTTTGGATCACATACGAAATCAGTTGCTTGAGAGATAACTTTTTGGATCACATACGAAATCAGTTGCTTGGAAGATGAATTTTTGGATCACATACGGAATCAGTTGCTTGAGAGACAAATTTTTGGATCATAGCAGAAATGTAATGAAACAATTGATCGTAACAATATTTGTACCGATTCAGCATCTACCTATGTTAAGAAAAAACAAACATTTCTTCTTGCAAACGGGATAAGAAATTCCTTTACAGACTAGATATTCGATTCCACGGGAATCTTTTGATTAAATACTCTGTTTTTTTTTTTTTTTTAAATCCCATAACTTGTTGGCACTGTAATTTCCGACAGCCACTGACGACTTCTTTTGGCGAGCTTATTCATCCGAGGGTTCATTCTTCGGTGCAGTCGAGTCATTCGTTCGATGATGAATCACGATCGATTACGTCATAAGGAGGAAGAAAAATGGAAAGAACTTTGTTCCAAGACACAAATTTTGGAGTATTTTAGTTTGATTTCTCGTGTTCTCCTGGAGAGTTGTCCTCGGATGCTTCTGCCGCTTCACCAAGATGAGACAGGAAGACTGGTCGGATGAACCTGTAGTAGAGGAATCTAGATCCGTTGAGTCTCCAGGGCAGGAAGCACCAGATGAGGAACATGCACTTCAGCATCCAGTAGAAAGGAATAAGAGCAAGGATGAAGTCGGAGAAGAATTCGACGAGGGCCAGTCCAGCGAACACCACCCAGTACGTCAGCCAACACGTGTCGTCCTCCTTGTTCTTGCTTTCGATGGCCAAGATGGAAGCGTACGCGGGGTATGCGAATCCGATACCATTGCAGATGAGCTGAGCACCGTATCCTATGATGACCAGGGCACCTAGGACAAAGCAGGTGCCTAGAACGATCTTCCGTCGCTCGATTCCAGTGGATTTTTCAACTTTTATCAAGTACTCATTGAATTTGTTATCCTCCTGTAACTTTTTGTCCAGGGCTATCAAGGCACTGTTTATCGAGAACATATTTGAGCAAAGTTGGACACAAGTTTTTCTCGCGTGACTTAGAATAGGGCGAGGAACACACAGAGAAGAGGCTTTCGGTTACCACTTCCAAAGATCTGTTAGCTCGCGATAGGAAGCGCTTCTGGAGGGACACGACGGTTAATTTTTTTCCCCCTCTCTCGTTCTAGAATAATCTCACTACCCTTCATTCTTCCACTTTATTTCGGTCCCTAAGGCCTTGGTGATTACCGCCGCTTGCCAAAAGCCTTGGCATTGTTTCTCAGAATTCATTTTAATTGAATCTACCATTGCTTCCCATAAAAATAGCAGCAAGTAGGTGATAGTCGCCTTTTCGCTGCCTTCTCATTAACTTTTACACACGATCTGTGTATGACTTTCCGATTTCGAATGATGAATTTCCATTCAAATAATCTGTAACCGTTCGAGGCAGAAAATATTCCGTAGTTAAACAGCGGTGGAAATATAAGTTCCATTCCTTGAAGCATAAATCGTAAGTTTTTCAATAATAAAAGAAGCTGTATCTGAAAGAGATATGTTTCTTTTATTATTCCTCCAAAGCATGCAATTAGGAACCGTTCCAAATTTACTCTCATTAATGCTAAAGCTTTCCCAGCTAGTAACGGAATTTGTGGTTGTTTTGTTTAGATGCGAAATATCTTGGAGCTATTATCATTTATTTAATCCTGCTATTACCTGAAATTTTCTTCATTAAAATTCGTGAGTTTACGGACAACATGGCGTTTTTTTTTTTTTTTTTTTTTTTTTTTTTTTTGTAATATAACTAGTATTAGGTGAGGAACCAGAGAAAAGGTTGTGGTCAGATTTGTCACCCCCTCCCCCTCCATTTCTCTCCTTAGCAGAGCTCCTAGCCTTGAACTTCGATCGCTTATACTTTCCTAACAACAACAGTTAAAAAATGAAATTAAAAATAAAATAAGCTTAAGACCTCTCATCTTCTTATCTCTTTCTTTCGTAGAAAAATTCTGTATGCGCCCACGATATAATAAATTAGTGGGAAATACTTCTTTATTATTTATTGAGCGGCAAATAAATGAAATTACAATTAAATATCAGTATTATAGATTGAATATACTCAAATATCAGTAAATAAAGTAATTCAATAAAATTAATAGTAATATTTAACCATCTACATATCTGCGATGCATACTGAAAACTAGTTTGCACCAGATAGCTGGGTATATAAATTACATTCAGTAGTCAGGGGTTCCCATCCTCCCTCCCCCACCCCCAAGAGCAATGGCGCACCCCTTCAAAAGAAGCGAAGCACACCAAGATACGATGCTCCGCAAAAAAAACGACTAAGGCGCTTTGAAACTCCCTCTAAAAATTTTAATGACGTCATAAGGCCCCTTCCCCATGTAGAAGCCCCAGCAGTCGCGAACTTAAACCGTTAAGCTTACAAAAACAGCTAAACTTTGAAAAGCAAAATTAATTTTTAAACAAGATTTTTTTTAAATATTGATTAACTGTCACTTCTTGGTTTTTCCTTGCTGAATTTCTATACTCTTACTATAAGGAAAATCATCTGCTCGATAGTAAATATAACTGTTGCATCACATTTACAAAAAAAAAAAAAAAAAATATTTTTGTGCTTCTGTACTAGAATAATAATTGATTAGCTTATAAAAATATAGAAATAAAAAATACAGATTAGCTTTTGTACAGGTGTATAACACAACAATTGGCTAAAATCTACTCTCGTGAATGCTTATAGAAACTTTAACCTTGTACAGAACTCCGTTTTTTCGAACTGTATTCATGATTTCCTAATGATAGTCATACTCGATTTCATACAACAAAATTTTTAATTTGACTAATTTGATTAATACAGTGGAACCTTGCTATAGCGAACCCGGGATACAACGATCCCCTGTTGTAACGAACCTTTCAAATGGTCCCAACTGAATCCTTATGTCATTAATGCATTTTCAAACGCTTATAACGATCACCAAATGTTAGGAAATCGGATATAGCGAGCCAAATTTTAAGATCTTTTAAACGATTTATCTTAGCAACATTCCTTCCCATTTGCGTTCTAGTCTAGACAAACACTTATCTTTTACAATGGTGTATATAAAATCCAAAGGTTTACAGCCAATAATATCATATTTTTTAAATACTATGGATAAATAATACGGTAAAATTTTTTATGTTTGTTTATTACTAAAAACCATATTTAAAATTAAAATTTTCTCCTCTACCCTGATTATTGTTAAATATGTTTATTATATTGAAGTATCTTAGTCAGTTAACACTTTTTTTGCAAAATCGGATGTCGCGAATCCTCGGTTATAGCGATCTCCGAAGTCGGTCCGTTGAGGGTTCTTTATACAGGAGTTTAACTTTATATCTTTTATTTGAATCACTCGCATGAACTTTAAAATTTAGGGATATTGAGCTAGGAAAGTTGCATTTAAAAAAAAATATTAAACATCAATAATTAATTGTCAATTTTGCCAAATTTTTACAGTACAACATAAAAGGTAATACATATAAATGTGAAAAAAGGGCCAAGTTCGATAGAAAAAAAACGGCCTTCGGAGTTGTCGGTGTTAGCGATAAAAGAATTGATATCTAATGGGTGCCAAGTTCCATAGCAGATCCTTTGATCATGGCTGTAAGAGCGTACAATGTTCCTTAATTTATTTAAAAACATTTTTTTATCGGATTCCTAACTTGGCAAGTGTTAATTAAAATAAATTACATACAAAAAATATAACTCATTCAATTAGCAATTTTTAATAGTTAGTAAAATCATGTGGCAAGCTATTATAGTTAATTTCTAATTGTCTTCTTATCGTCTTCTTGAACGTAACTTATCTTAATTAAAACTTGCCAAGTTAGGAATTCGATAAAAAAATGTTTTTAAATAAATTAAAGAACATTGTACGCTCTTACAGCCATGATCAAAGGATCTGCTATGGAACTTGGCACCCATTAGATATCAATTCTTTTATCGCTAACACCGACAACTCCGAAGGCCGTTTTTGGTCTATCGAACTTGGCCCTTTTTTCACATTTATGTTTTGTTGGGATATCATTAATTTTTGAAAAGCTAAAATGTGTGTTTTTATATTGACGATAAGTTATACTAAATTAAACCAAGCTGAATAGTCGCTATTAATTATTTAAGTTTTTTTCGTCTGTTTACATTTCTCCGTAATAAGTCCGTAAACCTATCTTGACTTAATTAATCTTTTATTTAAAACGTTGAAAAGTTCTGTATAACTACGACAATGGATTCTTTGTAGTCAGCTTGAGTTAAGCCTGAAGGCGAAAAATTAAAGCGGAAAGTGAATTTCAATGCATCAGTTATTTACCTTCAAGCGCGAGAGAGTATTGTTTACTTTAAACGGTAGCAAAATATGGCTGCTGTTTGAAGTCGTTAGGTATGATGCTACTTATGAGTATGCTAGTAACTTCGAAGATAAGCTAATTTTTTTAAGTTTCGGATTTTTTCCTTTATATATGCCAAATTGCCTACCTTGATACCAAGTTTTAAGTTTCTAAGTCTCCTAGAAGTAGGTTAGGTTTTTGATGAGTGAGTGATAAAAATGACACTTTTCAAACCTTAATAATTCCATAACCATAAGAGGTACATCAATGAAATTTGATATTCTAGGGGTTAAGAGGATCGCTATTAGATGTACAAAATTTCAAGTATGTAGGTCTAATAGGTTTTGGGTAATGGTGGGGTCAAAAGTAGCTCGAAATGGTTCGGGTAAATATACACATTGGCCGGTGTCGCCGTATCTTAATTTTTCTGACTTTCTGAACTTGGTGGACGCACTGCCGTGTGTCTAGATGAGGGAATAAAAATCATTTTTTACCCACTAAATGCCTTATTAATAAACACCTGTTATGCCAAAACTATATACGTGGGAAATGTGCTGTTAATGTAGTAGTTATTTACATTTGTTGAAACTGTATTTATAGATGATTTTAAATTTACATGCTTACCTAGGTGCATTTAGTGTGGGTTAGGTTAATAAATTCTCTTAGGGATCATTCATAAATGATGTCACGCTTCGAGGGGGGGAGGGGGGTTCCTGAAATTGTGACAAAGTGTGACAAGAGGAGGGGAGGGGGTAACAAGTGTGACATCATGAATTATGCAACAGCGTGACGCGTGACAAAGGGGGGAGGGGGTCAAATACATGGAAAAAAAGCGTGACGTCATTTATGAACGGCCCCTTAGGTAACTAGAGCTTTAAACAGACTTTTTATAGCATTATAATGTTTCTTTTCGAGATATGTACGTTGATTCCGCTGTTCTTAACAGGTGGTGCTGAAACCCTTTTAGTTTTTTTTTTTTTTTTTTTTTTTTGTAGCACATAAATATTTTACTATATTTAGGAACTAAGTTTATTTTCGTAGCTGTCGTCATTTTAGAGTTACAGTGGGATTCAAAACTATTTGGCATCCTTTAATACTGAATTCTTAGAGAAGCTTCTGGATTATTTGTCGGTTACAGAGTTATCATGCGTGGATGAAGTTAATGAAAATACTCGATGGATAAAGTTGTTTATCACTGGGCTCTTTATTTATAGATATTTGCGCTTCGAAAAATAGAAATAAAGCATGTGATTTAGACATATTTTCAATGAACACACTGTGTAAAAAATATGGAATAAATTACCTTAGGTGGCGCAACTGAATCTTATCTTCCACACGAAAACGTTATATAAATGAATGACTTAACGTTATTAAGCCACAAATTTTCAAAAATATGTCAATTTTTAATGACGGAGCCAGAGATGTATCTAAGTGCAGCCATTTCGTTTGCATCAACTGTGTACACTTCTACCGCAAAAAAAAAAAGAGTGCTCTGACTGGCAGAGTGCCAAAAAGAATCCATTCAAAACTGCGGGTATAAGGAATGAGCTGTATTCTGTTCTCTTTTTAGTTCGTTTGGCATATTTTACTTCTTTCGAACTGGTGCTACTGACAGTTTATTAATTTTGTCGCTTTTAACAATCAGCGAAGCAAACATTCAGATTCTCGAGCTAATAAAAGCACCTGCAGAACGAACTACCCTAAAACTTGAATGGATTCGTCCTTTTCCGCCATGCGCAGAAGCGCCAAAGCGTCAGAAGTTCGTGGTTGAACTGAACCTACCTGCTCAAGAAGAAATACTGATCTTAGCAAAAGTTCTTGTACTCACTGATGTTTCGTTTTAAATACGAATACATTTTTGCACACGTCAATTAAAACACTATACAGAACTAAACGCTTACCAAATAAATTTTGCATTAATTCATTCACAGTTCCAATTAAAGAACCTTTGCCAGAACTATAAATATCCTTAAACAAAATGAAGTAAAATGCTTTACTTGAAAAACTACGATTATTTGTCTTGTGTTAAACTGTTTGAACAAACATTTGCAGCAATGGATTTTTCTATAGTTAAAACACAACAAAAGAAGATTGCAACCAATTCGGCCTGTAAAAGATGCGCTCGGGAAGTCACTTTTTAGTTTTGGCTTCGAGGGGTATTGCGCCCTCTCGCCGGACAGCGCATCCGGTAAATCCCATGTCAGTTGTCCCTCCAGTTAGATGATTTGCCCCAATATTTTTAATGCGAAAACAGTTTAAACTCAAGGTGGTGAATCAACAGTCACAATTTCACCGTGACTGTTTAAAGATTGCGTACCTTGCTCTCTGAGATTGCATCTTTTCCGTACGTAATGGAATCCAATGTCGATTTTTTTCCTCCGTAACTAACCGACAGAGCGGACACATCAGCCTCATAGGCTTCATATCCACTGATTCGAGATTTCTTGGCGGACAAACTGTCCTCCGAAGATTCCTTAAAGTGGTGGCCAATTTTCCGGTGGCTAGACCGATGTTCGGATATCGACTCTTCGCCCACGGTGGAAGAAACAGTCACGGACCGCTGAGAAACGCTTTCTGTTGCACTACCATCTAAAAGAGAGAAAAAATCATGATATATTGGGACCGTTCATAAATGATGTCACATATTTTAAAAATATATTTACCCCCCTCCCCCCCCCCTTTGTCACAAAGTGTCACACTTCAACATACCCCTCCCCCTCTTTGTCAAGCTATATTACATTAGCATGAAGTAGGTTTAATTTGCTGATTTTGTTTTTATAGAAGCCAAAATGTTCGATGTCACACTTCTTGTTACCCCCTCCCCTTGTCACAAACTGTCTCACTTTCTTGAACCCCTTCCCCCCTCAAAGGGTGACATCATTTATGAATGACCCCATTAATGAAAGAAAAAACTTTTGAATCTGTTTTTGAAGGATTGAACGCTTTCCAATCGAGGATTACTTGCTAGAAAATTAGAAATTTTTCCGTTTTTGGGAGCTGGCGATGGTTACATTTTTTTTCTCGCGAAATCAAACTACTGTACCATTTTGGGTTGCCGTTGGCGATGTTTAACATAGTGAGGACGGCGTGTACCACGGGTGGCTCACATGTGAGTAGTTTATCTGGCGGCGTGTACAACTGGCGGCTAACACAGGAATGGTTCATCTGGCGGCGTGTACCACTTGCGGCTTATATCAGCTATAGTCTTATAACACAGTTTTGTTAGATGAAAAACACTTCATGCGGTAAAAAAAAAACTTTTTTACTGAAAAATTGAAAAGCATATTTTTTATAGGTAGCAAAAATCTGCGCCGTCCTCAACATGTTAAATTAAATACTTCCCGAGAAAACAAACTCCACACACAAAACAAAATGATTTGGCGTAATTTATTTGGCGAAAAAAAAATTAACCATCCCCAGCCCTGCCGAAACGGAAAAGTACCGAAAATTATTACTCTTGCACACTAGAGTTTGGAGTAGTTTAGTGGTCCTCAAAGTGGTCCATATGGGTCCCCAGTGGTCTACTGTGACCTACGAGGAGTCCACGTCAACGATTGAAGAAATTGGGGGTGTATGAGATGAAAACAGGGGTCTATGAGACTGGATCTGATTTAAACAGGTTATCACGAATTTTCCCAGCTGATGCGCCTAATAGATATTTTGCCAATGCCACATACTTATTTATGTATATTCAAATTTACTAATTATATATTGGTAAAACATGCTTCATAAATTGTGCACTCTTGAGATTTTAATATTTAGTAGAAAGGACCGTAGTCTGAGGGACCTCACCATTAAATGTCGATGCATAAAAGTAAATGTTACATGGCCTAAAAAAACTTAACATTTTATTTTAAATTACAATTTGTAACTTTCACACGACATTTCAGGACAATTTTCTCAATCTCCCTATAGTCTTAGGACTTATTGGGAAATACTTTGACCTAAGTTTTACTCCGCTTTGGAATTTTCAAATATAAATAATTTACTAATGGAGGCGATTCAAGCAACGTCATTTGTCACGTGGCAGCGAATAAAGCAATGTATACAAAGGAAGCCGTAGCGTCGATTTACTTCGAGTTCGACAAATCTAATTAAAAACTAGGCCT
Organism: Octonoba sinensis; assembly: GCA_038502835.1. Lineage (NCBI taxonomy): Eukaryota > Metazoa > Arthropoda > Arachnida > Araneae > Uloboridae > Octonoba > Octonoba sinensis. The sequence continues at coordinate 19,091,877 of CM076601.1, read as the reverse complement.
CAATAAAGTTCTTCTACATTACATAAAATTAACACTAAATAAAACACTATAACTATTGTAATAATGAATAAATTTCTTTTATAATACAGAAAATGATTTTTTCAAATCAATTCTTACAGGATATAAATAATTTTAGCACTGAAACAGAAATAAACTATATTAATAGGCTATTCAAATATTTTAATAAAAGTGAATTTTAAAATTTATTCTGTTCTTATGGGATATTAATAACGGGATGCATAATGATTAAATTAAATCTAAATGCAGGTATATAATCAGGAAAAGCTGTGAAAATAGTCTAGTTAATTTTAAGATAACTAATTTTGCCCAATGAACTCCACGTAGAACTCAACTGAAAATCTTAGTAAACAAAGAGCGGATATCACATGACAACGATAATCGCTCATGAGTCGCTCTAGCAGTGAATTGCCTCCATTGACTTTTTTTATAATGATCCCACAGGAAGAGGGTCGACGAAAAACAGAAAGCAAAGACAAGAGTTCCAAGAATTAAAAAAGTGTGGAAACCATTGCTTTTTCAGCCATAACCTTTCAACCAACTGTTTTCTCAACTGCCTTGTGACTTCAAGGAATTTCTGAGCTATTTTGCCGATCAAACATTAGTCGGGGTGTTCTTCTAATTTCGTCACAACCATTTTTTCTTTAAGCTAACTTCGTGCTTTTAACCTCAACATTAGTTACCACTCTCCTGGTCCCACCCCTAGGCCCAATAATTATCCAAAAAACAAGGTGTCCTGTTTTGAGAAGAAAAAAAAGGGGGATCACGTTAGGTATCATACGCTATCTATCTATGGTTTTATTTATGTACGCTAGGGGGAGCTGGTCTACACTAAAAAATTTAGTGATATGTTGTACCAAAAAGTGGTGCAGATTTGCTGGCTATAAAAGGTGGTGCTTAATTTTACTATAATTTGGTGATAACTTGCTTATCTTGCACCAAAATATAGTAAAATTAAGCAACATCAATTGCAGTAAACGACACTATTTTTTGGTGCATTTGGAATTAATTGCACTATTTTTTGGTGCATTTGGAATTAATTGCACTATTTTTTGGTGCAACATGCCGCTGAATTTTTTACAGTGTAGTAGTTGGAACTTTCACAGGGCAGTTGTTAAAGAAAAACACTTCTTATTTATTTTACAGAATTTCTATAGTGAAATAGTTTCTGCAGTTTTTACAGCCTACAGTGGAATTTAGATCCGTTCCAGAAAGTTCACTTCACTTTTTTTTTTTTTGACAGATTTTCCGAATTTGCTGAAAATAGTCAAAAACTAGCGAAAAGACTAAAAGAAACACACACAGCACACATAAATAGGAATACGTATATACATGGATGATACTCTTTGTAAATTTTTGCGTGTAGAATGTTTCATATTTTTGCAAAAGAAAGGGTCAGGCATTTGGCACTGCCTTCCCCCCTCCCCGCTATCAATTATAGGGTGGTTACGAACAACCATTCGAATAATCGAATAAAAAATACTCAAGTCTAGACGGTTGTTCAAAGGTCTCCGACGACTGCTTCAAGATTTGCATGAATCACCGACTTACCTTCCGTGTATCGGTAAGAAGTGGCAGATGCTTTGAAGGATGCTTTGGTGAAGGACATCCCTTCCTGCTGGCAGCCAGCCACACCGGCTACACCCTGCGAACAGAAAAGAACAGCTTTTCAGTCATCGGAAAGCCCTTCAATCCTTTCGAACAAAAACCACATGCAACCCGTCTTCATGTTCCTCAAAATATAGACATGGCTACTGAATCATTTATTTCAAAAATCAGTCAGGTGCCAAGTTCTAAAATTTCGAAAACACTAATTACGAAAACACTATCAGTGTATTAATTCGAAAACGAATTAATGCACTGATTAATATTTTTAAATTAAATTTTATTAAAAACTTGGAATAGTATTTTGTGCAAGTTTATTCGTCGTTAAGTGTCGAACTTACTGCTATTTCTTGAAATTAAAAGTTGCATATATCGCTGCTAATATACCGTGCAAACTGATTAAATTATTATATTAATTTCTATTAAAAATTTGGAATAATATATTGTGGTAGCTTATTTCTATTTCAGTGTTGAACTAATTGCTATCCATTGATATAAATAATTATATATCCCGTTATTAATATCCCATAAGAGCAGAATAAACTTTAAAATTAACTTTTATTAAAATATTTGAATAACCTATTGTTGTAGTTTATTTCTGTTTCAGTGCTAAAATTATTTCTATCCCGTACGAATCGATTTGAAAAAATCATTTTCTGTAGCTCCATGCTTTTTATTTAGTGCTGTTTAATTTCACGTTTGAAGTTTTTATGCACTATATCAGGGGTGGCCAAGCTCCTTGACAGTCCAAGCCATTTTTCAAAATTTGAAATTTTTGGCGAGCCGCAATTAAATACGTATCCAAAAAAGGCAGAAATTGTTTTTACAGAATTTATATTTCATACAGGGTGCGGCAGCATAATTTCCTTTTTTGAAATGTGCGACTTTCAGTCTATAAATGTTATTGCGGGGTGGGAGTTGTCTCATTCCAAAGGGACGGTTCTAAAGTTTTGTTCCCACCTTGGTCAGTCGCCATTCTGCTTTGGAATCTCGAAGGAGAGTGCGTTTTCTGTCGAGGCCAACTTTTCGAATGAACATTCAGTGATTTGAAGTGGCCAGCCACTTCCTGGATTTGGCCCCTTGTGATTTTTCTTCGGGGTTTTTTCTGAAATATTGACTTTATGTCAATCGTCCAATGACCCTACAACACCTAAATGCCAGCATCCAGGCAGAAATTGCTAACATACCCGCTGCTATGTTGGTAAGATCGTGACAAGTAAAACATAACTTTATGCATGTAGCTACACTATAAAAAAAATTTAAAGTTTATAAGATTCATTCAGTTTTGAAAAAAGGAAGTTATGCTGCCGCATCCTGTATAAATAATAGTACAAAATATGTGTATTGAATTTAAATATTAAAAATTAAACACATTTATTCAAGGGCGGATCTAGAAAATCTTCAAGGGGGGGGGGGCGATTTTGGAAATCTCGGGGTTCAATGTAAGGATGGATGGAGGAGATTCTTCATTCCTTTTCAACAGTCCCTCCGCCCCCCCCCCCTTTTTTTCAAACAGCAGGAACAACAAAAAAAAATGCTAGTGTAGTGATATTTAAAATTTTACTAGCACATTTTTTCAATGCATATACGTTTATTCAAAGCCCTTATAAAAGGAACACAAGCTGACGTTTTTTTGCTTTCGCAAATCTGTCTATCATTTTTTCAACGTCCAATGTAATATCTTTATGGATATGCAATAACGCTAATTCAGTGAGTCTATCATCACTCATTCTGCTTCTTAGCCAAGTTTTAACCGAGTTAGGATTTCCTTCAAGCTTTCTCAAGAAAAATGTAGGCTTGTAAATACATTTTCTAAATTTGAATTGATATGTCTAAATTACAAAATAATAGCAATTATTAGTAATATATTTTCTAAAATTTTCAAAATGTAATACTAAATATGTACTAAAAAAACCATCAACGAGTATGTGCAATTTATATAAACATCTGTAATTATGAATGTTCAATGAAATGTTTCAGACTCCAGGTTTTAGCGTAAATGCTGCAGGAATTTACACCACGTGCTAAGGGTTGGCTAGCTGTCACCAGTTTGATGGGTAGAAGAAAAGAGCAGGGAATCTCTTTCCCATTACTCCGAGGATTAGCAACTCAACAACACTAAAGGACAAAGGGACAGGGGGAAAGCATAGAACTTGAAGGGCTATTAGGCTGGGATTCCAAGAACATAAAAAAATGGCTGGTCCCGGGGCACAAAGAGTAAAAACTCACTTAGGAGTGTCGTTGTAGTATCCACTTGAATCAGCCCAAGGGGGGGGGGGGGGGGGATCGCCCCATCGCCCCCCCCCCCTTAGATCCGCCCTTGCATTTATTTTACAGCTTTGGATAATTCTTTAAAATGTGGTGAATAATAAGAGCTAGGTTTTAGCTCCAAAAATGCTAAGTTGGCAACACTGGTCTATAGTCGAATCGGACGATTACGTCAGTTTATGTTCGTTAGCGCAGTTTTCGATGAGTCATATATCATGCTTAACTTGGGCGGAAATGAAATTTGTCCTTAGTCCCTCATATTTGTTGTCAGTAATTTAAAAGACATTTTGAAACACATACGGAACGATAATAATTTTTTAAAATATAAAAGCGCAAAAATGAAAAGGGAACTCGGGTCCATTTATCGAGAGCCACAAATAATCCTTCAAAGAGCCGCAAGTTGGCCACCCCTGCACTATATGCTAAATTCAGAAAAAATGTACTAAAGTATATAATTATGTATCTGGTTTCCTGAAAAGAACGAAAGACTTTATATTTGAGCCGTTTATTTTGAAAGTGAGGCAAGTCCGTTGTTCAAAAAACTGAAGAGAACGGCCAATTATAGATAAAAGTTATTATGATCTTTTCATCTGTAAACAGTTTATGGGAAAAAAAAGGTTCCGAACCCTAATATTTTTGAGGTAGAAGTTTTTGCCTTTAACAGTATTGTAAATATGTTTATTTTGAAAATGGGTGCAAGTTAATATTGGATCATTTTTAATTAAATAGCATTTTTAAGCTATATAGTATTTAACTATACAACGTAATATTATATGCTTTTGAAAATGGCATTTACAATATATATAATATTTCACTTTACAATGCAATATTACACGCTTTTTAAAATGGCATTTAAAACCTATATAATATTTTACTTTACCATGTAATATTATATGCTTTTTAAAATGGCACTTATAACCCATATAATATTTAACTTTGCCATGTAATATATGCTTTTAAAGTGGCATGAATAACCTATATAATATTTTACTTTTCCATGTAATATTATATGCTTTTTGAAATTTATAAATACTAATAAGTTTTGAACTGATTTTATATGTGATCGTAGAAAATTTAAAAATACATTTTAAATCATGGGTAGAACTGAGTTGTAACTGTAAAATAATAATAATAATAATAATAAATAATAATAAATAATTAATAATAATAAATAATTAATAATAATAAATAATTAATAATAATAAATAATTAATAATAATAAATAATTAACAATAATAAATAAATAAATAATAATAACAAATAAATAAATAATAATAATAAATAAATAATAATAATAATAAATAATAAATAAATAAGTAAAAAGAAACGTTTGCTGCAAAATCCGTTCAAGCACCAAATTTTCCAATTTCAGGAAAACATTTCCAGTATTATATCCAACAGTTCAATAGGTATTGCGATGTTTTTTTAGCAAAAGAAAAATATTTTGAAAAAAAAGAATAGCAACTCATATCTGAAAAATTTTGTCTGATGCTAACCAAATGCGTGTTTTCGAAATTTTAGAACTTGGCGCCTAACTGATTTTTGAAATAAATTTTATTAAATTATATTTTTAATCAGTGTATTAATTCTTTAAATTTTTAAAACTAAACCGGGTGAACGTAAATTGGAAAGCATAAAATTTTAAACCCAATTCTGCAAACGCAACTAAAAAACGCCCAAGTAAACATTCCAATATTGTTTCACCAGATGGCGACACCAGATAATTCGATGAAAGTACCCCTTCGATGTTTTTGAAAATTTTCAAGAAAACTTGATTATTCTTTATCGAAGTGTGTATCAGTGGCGGATCCAGAAAAAAATTCTGGGGGGGGGGGGGGCACAATGTGGCTGATGTGCGTGGTTTCAGCTTAAAAACAAAATAGAGGGGGGGGGGGGACACAACTCCAGAAACTGTGATCCATTTTACTTTCCAAATATAATTTAATCAATTATTTAATTAAACTTAATTGATTTATTAAATTTAAATTATCAATAAAATTTCAACTAATTATTCCCTAATTAAATACAAAAAAAACATTTTTTTTTAAACTGGACGTATATAATAAAGGAATATATACTGTGAAAGCACTTATTTTCTTGAGCACTTTTTTTTAACTTTTGGTTTTGTTCATATATAATTCGCGAAATTTTCAGCTCGCAAAATCACCAATAACTTTTTCGCGAAAATTTAGGGGGGGGAGGGGGTCAAATGGAGTCTTCTTCAAGTCTATTGAAGATTTAACGTGAGCATAAATCAACTGTCTAAGTGATTTTGCAGGTGTCTGCTTCTTTCTGTCTTAGCAATTACCCGGTTATCTCAGTTTGTCACATAGAATTGAAAGAATAGAAGTCACATAGAATAGAAGTTTTATCGCTCCATCTGCAAAATAGTTTCTTTTTCCTCGTTTTTAGCGTAAAGGAAGAAAAGAAAGTCAATTCTTTCTAGTCTTTACCTAAAGCGTCTGGAGGGGGCACGGGCCCCCGTGCCCCCTCCTCTGGATCCGCCACTGAGTGTGTTGCTTCCGATTTGTTAATTCGAAACAAGATAATATTGCATTAACTTGTTTTGAAAACGTAGTAAGTAGAACTTGATTATCCATATTTCTTAGTTTTTTATTCAATAATTATTTCAATCACTTTCCTTCTCGCTGTAACCAAAAATTGATTCTAAAATTGCTTCATTTTAGAGTGATTTTAAAATGATCCAAGTTCTCTATTTATTTAATTTTTTTTAACACGTTGACTGCCGACACGCTGGCTGCCAGCGTTGTTTGTAGTTTACGGATCTCCAGACGATAGTTTAATTTAATGACAACGTATTGTACAAAACATTTTATTAAGTAAAAAATGACTAACATAAATGTATTGAGAAATGAAAAAAACTCGGCAACAACGAGACAACTTGTCATTTGGTCTCTCAACAGGTTCACCTACTACGAGTTATCTCGAGTAGCTTCGCAGTCAACGTGTTAAATCGAAAATCTGAACTTAATTTTATCAGCTAATCTTCATTAACACAGTAAAAGTTTCTTTGCAATTAATATGCTGGAAGAAAAGAAATCGGCACTCTCATTGAAAATGTAAATATTTAGCTAAACAAAAATACGTTCGAATGAATGCTGGAAACATTAGAAGGTGCAAATACAGTGAAACCCCGAACTAATTGGGGCTGTAACCTGTCGTATTTCAGTTTGTTCGTAGTGATTAGCCTAAAAACTTTCCATAACCAACTTTAACCGGTTTTCAATAAGTATGTTGACACATTTACAGTTTCTTAAGTACGCTAACTGTACGTCTTTGTCAATATTTCAACTAATTATATAGAACAAAGTTAGCGTAATTGTTTTATGGCAAAATGAATAAGTTTATATTTTTTGAGGGTGTTTTTCAAGCTTTGTTTTTTAAAAAAAAAAAAAACCTCGTTCGGATTTTCCAGGATTTCAGATTTTCGGGGTTTAACTGTAAAGCTAAAAGATTTTTTTCTTTTTTAAAAAGTTCCAATATGACAATGTAGAACATGGTTTGACCATCAAACATAAATTATTAATAAATTAATTACAAAATTTGAACAAGAGTGTTCAAATTGTATGATTAATAAGACCGATGGCGCACCCCCTTAAAAAACGAAGGACCGCCTCCTCCCCTAATCATCCCAAAAGTCAAGCAGCTTTAAATTTTAATTTCTTGAAGCTTTCTGTTTGTACTGGGATAACTTTGAAATATTTTAACTACAATTATACTCTAAAACTTTTGAACAGAATTTAAATTTTGCGAGTTTCCTGGCCATGGGAAAGCATTAAAATGTTAGATTTCTCAAACTTGCAATATTTTTGGCCAGTAGTGTACTTGTAACAAAAAAAGGGGAGGAGGGGTGAAGTGGAATAAGTAAGGGGGGAAAACTATGTAGTTGACTTTGACCCTAAATGAGTTTATGACAAGTTCTTTTATTTGTATCATAATGTGTTTCAGAATTTTGTACTCTATATGTATAACTTCATTTGTTATAAAACTTATTCACAACTTTTTATTTTTGTGGTAAATATTATAACCCTTTATCTACCACATTATGATCTGCAGTAATTTTTCTTACAGAAATAGTTTGTCTAGGTATTTACACTGGAAATTAAGGGATTTACATAAATAAAATGCTCAGTCTATAAGTATTTATTTCTTTACAGCTAATAAGTGCAACAGAGTATTTACCCTGTGAAATTAATTACATACACTTTTTAATCAACATATTTCGTCAAATAGTTTTCTAAGTTCTTAACTAACACATTAAAAAAATCAGTGACTTGATTCTTGAATTTTCCTGCTTTTCTGGAGCGAAACTCTAAGGGAGCCATGTGAACAAAATGGAAGTTCAAAACACAGCATCGGTTTCAAGATTATCTATGTTCCTTTCCTCGCTAAAATACTCTTTATAGAGCCCTTGCTGATATGTATCCCGAAAAGGGGGAATGTAAAGGCTGTCCCTGCAAAGTACCATCAGAATATTGGTAAAAATGGTTGCTGGGATGGAATTTATAGAGAACGGCACTTATAAGTCCTGTCGGTAGATAAAGGGTGAACTTTTGTGCTTCGCACTTGATACATGGTCCTTATGGATCATGATGTTGCATAGAAATAAAATGAAACTATTATTTTCAGAGGAAGATAAAACAGCAGGCAGATTTTCAAAATCGAATTAGGATAAGGGACATTATTCTGTATAAAATGTACAGTGATAACTCGAGATACGAGTTTAATTCGTTCCGTAACCTTGCTCGTATGTCAATTTGCTCGTATCTCAAAGCAATTTACTGCGCAGGCGCAATAAACATTACAGTGATAACTCGAGATACAAGTTTAATTCGTTCCGTAACCTTCCTCGTATGTCAATTTGCTCGTATCTCAAAGCAATTTACTGCGCAGGCGCAATAAACATTACAGTGATAACAAGAGATACAAGTTTAATTCGTTCCGTAACCTAGCTCCTATGTCAATTTGCTCGTATCTCAAAGCAGTTTACTGCGCAGGCGCAATAAACATTACAGTGATAACTCGAGATACAAGTTTAATTCGTTCCGTAACCTTGCTCGTACGTGAATTTGCTCGTATCTCAAAGCAATTTACTGCGCAGGCGCAGTAAACTGGGTGGGCCGTGGCGTCGCAGCTGGCGTTCCTCGTATCTCAAATATCGCTCAGATTTCAAAACAAAACTTCGCTGCTCGTATCTCAAATCACTCGTATCTCGAGGTGCCACTGTATAACGTTGTACCCTGGAAGTACAACGGAAATATTTTCAGAGGAGGAAACCAAAAATAGTTTAGAAAATGGACCGCCAAAACCCTCAAAAGGACGATTTTGCTGAGAGGCTAAAAAAGGATTAATTCTTGCGGAAAATATGATCAGATATGTGAACAAATTAAGATAGTTTTGGAAGCTGCCGACAGGGTGGCGTAGTGGTAAGCGATCATCCATAAATGATGTCACACTTCGAGGGGGGAGGGGGTTCGTGAAATTGTGACAAAGTGTGACAAGGGGAGGGGAGGGGGTAACAAGAAGTGTGACATCATGCATTATGCAACATAGAGTGACGCGTAACAAAGGGGGGGAGAAGGTCAAATATATGGGAAAAAAGCGTGACGTCATTTATGAACGGCCTCTAAGGCGCAGGCCTCGTACGCCCAAGTTCGCAGGCTCAAACCTGGCCCAAGTCGGTGGATCTTCAAGATGCAGAAAATCATCTGCGGCCATGTCGTATGATTATGCTCCATGTAAAAGATCCCTTGAGTAGACATTTGGCTTGGATGCCCTCGGCTAAATTAAATTCCTAGTGCAATCTGCAGCAATTGGAGCTCAGGTGCCGCCCTCTAGGGGGAAACTGAGTGTCGAAATTCTCAGAGTGTTAATGGCATCCGCCGACAGTGGAGCTACTTGACAGAATGGATGCCGATTTCCGGGGAATGCACTAGGTCTGCAAAACGGTTAGCAACCATATGCAGCCCCGTTGGAATAAATAAATAAATAAAAAAATTTTGGAAGCTTGAGGAAATGGTAGAAGTTGTCCGTTGTTTAGCAAAAACTATGTTTTTAAACAGGCAAAATGTCAAACACACTAACATATTCTAGGTTAACCCTTCACCAAAAAAGTGGTGAGATTTAGCGGCCACCTGTATTTGGCACTAAGTTGAACCATTATAATGGTACTAGCTGATTCCCCGCAAAACATCTGCTGGCCGTAAGCTCAACATTCAATCTAAACATGAGAATAATCGCTCGATATAAACAAACTAAGGTGTTGCCACTCCAAAGAATCGGTAATTAAAAATTGAGTTATGAATGGAAATACTTTTTTAAAAATATAAATAAATTTGTTAAAGTCTGTAAATTTCGATTTGTAAATATCGTTTTATCATAGGTTTTTTCTTTTTTGCATGATGCCAGTATCGTATCGCAAAATTTAATCGTAACTGATCCACGTTAAATGAAATATATGCATTGATAGTTACACCTTGATTCACCATGAACGTCAAACTAGAATGATATCACGCTTCGAGGGGGGGGAGGGAGTTCGTGAAATTGTGACAAAATGTGACAAGGGGAGGGGAGAGGGTAACAAGAAGTGTGACATCATGCAAAATGCAACATAGCGTGGCGGCGACAAGGGGGAAGGGGGGGTCCGCTAAGAGTGACATATTGTGACAAAGGGGAGAGGGGATCAAATATATATGGCAAAGGCGTGACGTCATTTATGAACGGCTCCTAAAGGATCATTCATAAATGATGTCACGCTTCGAGAAGGAAGGGAGGTTCATGAAATTGTGACAAGAGGCGGGGTAATAAGAAGTGTGACATCATGCCTATGCAACATAGCGTGGCGGTGACAAAGGGGGAGGGGGTCAAATATACGGGGAAAAACGTGACTTCATTTATGGACGGTCCCTAATGGCTCAACTTCAGTACTAAATGTTGGTTGCAGGTAAATTTTAACATTTTTTTTTTTTTTTCATTTCTTTGGTGAAACGTTAAACTAGAAATTTTTATAGTGCAAAGATCAAGCGAATATTGTAACTTTCGGATTATTCTCTTCGTTCAGCGCATAAATGTCAAATAATGCTTGAAAATCAATTTAGATTTAAAAGCTTTTCTGCAAGCCTTAAACGCTCGCCTCGTGGGTGAAGATGGGGGAATAGGTTTTTTACTGTCTGCAAACAGACGACGTCGTCAAGACAACGTATAACCGCAGGTTTCCAAAAATAGATCGTACTCCTCTTCTTTGGCAGTTTGTTGACGAGGCTCAGCAAGCGAGGCTTTCCCGTTTTAAAAATCTCCGGTGAAGCTGTTTTTCATATTGATAGTTAAAAGCGGGCCAAGTGGGGAGAAAACACTTCATTTGTTTCTGCGCAAAAGACTCGAAAAGCCCCCTGACACAAATAGTGTTTTATCTTCATTTTGATTTTGAAACACGCTTTGAAGAAAGGGTTCGAAATGGTCTTAAGCAGGGATCTGGAACGGAGCGCGGAGCAGCGAGATTTTTCTCGAAACTTAGAAATTGGAGTGGAGCCGGAGCGAAGAAATTTCTTGAGCTCCGTGGCGGTTCTTTTATTATCTTTATTACTATTAATACTTCATTCAAAAACGTAAAAATAAATAAATGAGAGGGGGCTTTATTATTATTATTATTATTAAAAAGGTAAAAATAAATAAATGAGGCGTTTTTTTTATTATTATTATTAATAATAATAACATTATTACATCGAAAAACTTAAAATTATATGAATAAGAAGTGTTTTTTTTTTAATATTACATTTAAAATCGTAAAAATAAGTAAATGATAGGTGTTTTTTTAATTATAATTATTACATTTAAAAACGTAAAAATTAATAAATGAGAGGGGGCTTTATTATTATTATTATTATTAAAAACGTAAAAGTAAATAAATGAGGCGTTTTTTTAGCCTACTTTCCCGTAAAAATAAAAAAATAATAATAATAAAGCATGAAAGAAGGCTTAATGTATCGTGAAAATATCGTTAGAAATCAAGAAAAGTCAAAAATAAGTTAAGTAAATAAATAAAGATTGAAAAATAAAAAATTTGAAAGTAGGGTTTTGAGATGGGGAAAAAGTGTGTCGGTCGGTCTGTCGGTCTGTCGGTTGGTCTGTCTGTCTGTCGGTCTGTCTGTCCCCCCTAATAACTTTTGAACGAATTGTCCGATTGGAAAAATTCTTTTTGCATTCGAAAGACCTCGGCGGAGATATCTCATTTCCATATTTTACTTTTTGATTTGAACGATTTTTTGTTCAATTTTGAACAGTTCAAAAAATTTTAACATTAGCGCCTATGGGTGAAAATGAAGCAAATTATGTAAACTCTGGGTACAAGATATAAGTTCCCATGAACAAGCTCACTGGAAGAAGTTCTTGGCGTGAAATATTGATTTGAACAATTTTTGTTCATTTTTGAACAGTTCAAAAAATTAACATACCGCATATGGGGAAATTTCAATCCTATATAATTTCTGATCTAACGGACCGATTTGCTTAGAAAAAACTTTACCGGAAAGCTCTTATGACGTAGAACATGTAAAAATAGAAAGTTCATCCAGAACTAACGAGCCTATTTTCCTATGAAATTTTTTGATCGGGATTTTCAAGAATATTTTTTAATTAATGAATGATTAAATGAATAAGCAAAAGAATGAATGAATAAATGAGTGAATAAATACATGAATGACTTAATAAATAATGATTGAATGAATATGTATTAACCGTTGAAAAAGCTATATTTGAAGCAATTAAGAACTAAAGCTAAACGAGAAAGACAGAGAGAGAGATAGCTAGATTATAAATTTGAATTCAGTGTATACGGGAAAGTAGGCTCGTATAGTTCTAGACGGAACTTCTTGTTATTATTATTATTAATAATAATAACATTATTACATCGAAAAACTTAAAATTATATGAATGAGGTTTTTTTTTTATTATTATTAATATTACATTTAAAATCGTAAAAATAAGTAAATGATAGGTGTTTTTTAATTATAATTATTACTTTTAAAAACGTAAAAATAAATAAATGCGGTATTTTTTATTAATAATAATAATAATAATATTACATCGAAAAACGTAAAAATAAATAAATGAGAGGGTTTTTTTATTATTATTACTAATATTACATTTAAAAACGTAAAAAAAAATAAATGATAGGTGTTTTTTTAATTATTATTACTATTATTATTATTATAATGATTATTACTAATTATTATTACAGTTAAAAATTTGAAAATAAATGAGAACCTGGGGTTTTATAATAATAATAATAATTATTATTATTATTATTATTACAATTAAAAACATAGAAAAAATGAGGTGTTTTATTATTATTACATTTAAATATTAAAAATAGCAACTCAAAAGCTCCAGATTCCTGTTTTAGCAGGGGGAAAAAAATCTGTTTTTCGTGTATAAAACATCAAGAGTTTCTCCTTTCTTTTTTTCAAATACTTTCCCTTGTTTTTTCTTAATTTTATTAATTATAGTATAATTTTTTCATTTTTGCCCATAGGTGCTAATGTTAATATCTTTTGAACCGTTCAAAATTGAACGAAAAATTGTTCAAATCAAAAAGTAAAAAGAGAAAAAGAGATATCCCGCCGAGATCTTTCGAATGCAAAAAAAAAAAAAATCTTTCAAATCGTACAATTATTGGGGGGGGGGGGGGGGGGGTAAACAGATCGAAACACTTTTTCCCAGCTCAAAAAACCATACTTTCAATATTTATTTCAACTTTAAATTTTTGACATTCTTATTTTTACGATACATCTTTCGTTCTTTTCTTTATTGTTAACTTTTACGGGAAAAGTAGGCTAAAAACCAGTTCTTGTATGAAGTTTTAAGTCATGATTGATTAGAAGTGGTCGACTTTATCGACTTCGGCAATCACAATCACTAGCTGTTGGAGAGAAAGAACTGTACGACAACAACTCTGATATTCAACACTGGTCCTTTTTTTTTTTTTTTCGTGTGTGTCTCAAGAAGCAATTTCAAGAGACTTACAGGAACTCAAAACAATCAGACTCCTGGATGGATAACTAGAGCTGTTTTTAGAAATTATATCTGAGCACAGCGTCATAAATTCAACTGGTGACTAATAGAAAATAAAAGTAACGTTGGAGAAAAATTGATTTAGTATCATCAGTTTTTACATGTCCATAGTGTTTTAAGTTTCTTACACATTTGGAAAAATGTAACTCATACCAAAAATAAATTTCACATTGTAAAACATATTATTACGCAGCGGCATTAGAATACATACGATCTTTCAACCTAGTTAATTAGTTGGCGCTCGTAGAGCGCTTTTAAAATGAATTTTCCTACTGTCGTCTAGGAATTAATAAGTTAACTAATTCTTTAATTTATTTGCAATATTATTTACAATATATAAGGTAAATACCCGGTAGTGGACACTTTTCTCCATCGGACCCCTACCTGTTAGCCGAGGCCTTAGGATTGCTTACGCACAGGGAGAGGTAGTGGGGTCTACGGATTTTACATGCACATATCCCCAAGTATACATGGTGGTCTTCAGTGGGTAGTGGACACTGCTCTAATAGTGGACACTTAGATTTTTAAGCTCCTAAAATAAGCGAATGTAACGCTAAACTTGAATGAAATGATCAGAACCTACAGCGAACGATTCCTAGTGCTGGTTAATAAAACTCAAGTTGGCGTGGAGCATCTATGCAAGTACATGGATCATCATATTTAATAGCTGCCTCCACAACGGTCCCATTTGCTGCTCTTTACTAAAGCCGATCCATAAGAAGGTGAGGGATTTGGGGACAGTGGCGGATCCAGAGGGGGGGGGGGGCACGGGGGCCCGTGCCCCCTCCAGACGCTTTAGGTAAGGACTAGAAAGAATTGACTTTCTTTTCTTCCTTTAAGCTAAAAACGAGGAAAAAGAAACTATTTTGCAGATGGAGCGATAAAACTTCTATTCTATGTGACTTCTATTCTTTCAATTCTATGTGACAAACTGAGATAACTGGGTAATTGCTAAGACAGAAAGAAGCAGACACCTGCAAAATCACTTAGACAGTTGATTTATGCTCACGTTAAATCTTCAATAGACTTGAAGAAGACTCCATTTGACCCCCCCCCCCCCTAAATTTTCGCGAAAAAGTTATTGGTGATTTTGCGAGCTGAAAATTTCGCGAATTATATATGAACAAAACCAAAAGTTAAATTAAGTGCTCAAGAAAATAAGTGCTTTCACAGTATATATTCCTTTATTATATATGTCCAGTTTTTAAAAAAAATGTGTTTTTTTGTATTTAATTAGGGAATAATTAATTAAAATTTTATTGATAATTTAAATTTAATAAATCAATTAAGTTTAATTAAATAATTGATTAAATTATATTTGGAAAGTAAAACGGATCACAGTTTCTGGAGTTGTGTCCCCCCCCACCCTCTATTTTGTTTTTAAGCTGAAACCACGCACATCAGCCACATTGTGCCCGCCCCCCCCCCCTAGAATTTTTTTCTGGATCCGCCACTGTTTGGGGAAAATATATGGGAAAAAAGCGTGACATCATTTATGAATGGTCCCTTAGTTATTTTTAAAATTACAATGTGCAACAAATTTGAACTTTTTTATTTGTCCTTTAGATGAAACTATGTGATTTTATACAAACAAAAGGTGTAAAATAATTAGGCGGTTAGCTGACAACGGGTTTTTATATAATACTCCCACCCAAATTTGGCGTACATAAGTGGTCATAATATGGACAGGTGGTCATATTAGGTGGTGACGTTACAAAGGTTTCCTTGCATTATATAATATAGGGCTAGTTCCACAAAAGTGATCAACTTAGACAGGTGGTCAGCTTACAAAGGTGGTCAACTTTACAGGTTTTACTGTATAAGCTAATCTTCATCTATAAGCTAACCTTGATACATAATCATATAATAACCTTTTATAAGCTATTTTAACAATACAGTAAAAATTGTAAAGTTGACAACCTGTCTCAGTTGTCCACTCTGTAAGTTGAACACTAAACTGCTGCACCGCAAGTGGTCAACACTTACACGGGTTTCACAGTACTGAGCAATTGTTCATGTAGAAGATTTTTATTCATTTAGTTATTTATTCATCTGTTTACATCGATAAATAAGTGAGAATTATTATCCTCTTTAGAACTTCCGATGATAAGAATGTGCAGTAGTTGTATTTTGTTTAACTCGTAGAACTTGTCTCTGGTTTAGCCATATACAGTCAGTAATGGCTATATGGGCACCTCTAGGGCCCAAAACCATATGACCATACATGCGGAACAATAAAAAAGTATAGTTAATATGGCATCAATGTATTTTTGGAATCGGAACTTAAACAAATAAACTTCCTGAGACGTTTTAAATGTTAAAGCACACATATACATATTTTAGAAAACTAATTCTTTACCTTACCATCTACCTTACATTTAAGAAAAATATTATGTTAAGCATGACTGCCGTTGCTTTTTGCATGTTAACACAATTTTTTCCAAGTCTCTAAGAGTCTTTACATTTACTGCAACTGAATTTAAAAAACCGTTTGTTTCCTGTTTCAAGAAGTGTTTATTTTTCTGTAGAAAACAAAATGCCAACCTAAGGAAAAGCGACCATACAACTGGTAATCCTAAAAATTACATGACGATATAAGCGGTGTACTTTAGCACGCGTTCCCTATTAAGTTAAACGGGACTTTAGAAAACTGACCATATAAGCGGGGTTACCTTATAACAGGGTGACCATATAGGTGGTACTGACTGTATTATGACAGCAAGTGTGTCAAAAAAAGGTTTGCAACCCTGAAAAAAATATTTTAAAGTCTGTTTCTTACCGAGAAGTGTAGATTTCAATGCTCGAAACACGTCAATCTTACTGACTCACATTCACCAACAGTGGCGCCGCAAAGCAAGTTTCTGCTTAACGAAAAACACAAAAAAAGTAAGCCTAGAATATCAATAAAATAGTGTGAATGTGTTACTGAAATGAATATTGTTTCTAATGGCCACTTGGGAATCCAAGCGCCCCTTCCCAGAGCGACCAGGAATTAAGGCAATAATTCCTTCTTTTTTATAGCTGAGGCCTTCGGTTTAAAGGCCTTCCGATTTTTATAGCTGAGCACCGCAACGGTAGAAGCAGGGCCCGATTTACATTTTGAATCACTATAGGCACAACTCATGTTTGGGGGCTCCTCACGCAACAAAAATTTTTTAAACATAATGTAGTGTCTGGCATACTCGACCCTATGCAACCTCGAATCATCCTTCCTGCTGGTCTAGCGGGTTAGTTTGGCCGGGGGATATCCTGCAGGGGGCGAAGAGGGATGCGAAAAGTGAGAAAGAGAGAAGGACTCGAGGAATCGTAGGGAGAGCAGTGTCTGCGAGGCGCTGGCTCTAGCGAAATACAAACTTTGCTTGATATAAGTATTACTGAGGATATATAAATAGTATTACTGTACAAAGTGTACAAAGTTAATGTTGAATTAACAAGATATTTATAAATAAGTATAGTGTGATCTGATGCTAATTTGAAGATTTCTCATAATCACGTAAGAGAACCAATAGTGTCGTGGTACGAAGTTCCGAGGGTCCGCGACACGCTACACATAGCATTCAGTATGTGTTTAAAACTTGCCATTCTCACCAAAATTTGGGCGCAAAAACTAATTTGTTTTTCAGATGTCAAAGAGTCAGACTAACATTTGGGGGCCCCCAACGTGCAAAATGATTTTGTTTTTAAATTATAAAATGTTTGAATAAAATCTGGGGTCCCCCAAAGTGCAAAATCGATTTTGTTTTTCAAATTTCAAATTGTGACACCAAAATTTGGGGGCTCCCAAAGTGAAAATTCCTTGTGGTTTTAAAATAATTTAATAATACAAATGTTCTGTGAAGCAACAGAACACTAATTGTTTGTTTTTGAACGATGCTATTTTTAAATATTTTTCTAAAAAAAGTTAAATTACAAAAAAAGTAATGATAAAAATTAGAGGGCCCCTCGAAGTGGGGGCTCTAGTCCCGGGTCTCACGGGCCTAATAGTAAATAAGGCCCTGGTGATGTCATATTACCAATAAGGGACGGTTCATAAATGATGCCACACTTGTTTTCAAATATGTTTGTACCCCCCCCCCCCCCCCATTAGAGTGCAATACATAGAACGCGATAGTGCTTGCTCACGAAATCTTTAGACTCGAAGTGTTGGAGCTTTGTTGCTTTTTGAAGACAAAAAGCAACAAAACTTCTCCAAACACTTTGAACTTTTTGAAGAAGGAACGCTTGCCATGCCAGTTCAATTCTGGAAGCGAACGAACTTTCTCGCGCCTTGATGAACTCGGAAAGACGCTTTTTGCAAATTCTCGAAAACAAAAACAATCCTCGATTGTAATTTATTTTGTGAGAAAGCAATAATTAACTTTAAACAACGTGGATTAGGTTTAAAGAGAGCACAAAAGGAAAAATATTGCTAATTTTAAAACCTTTTTTTTTTTTTTTTTTCTTTTTTTGCTTTTGAGTGAAAACGTAAAATGCGGGGAGTTCGATAGATAACAAACTTAGAATCCGGAAAAACTGGAACCTGGTGAGGAAACGTAAAATGTGGGAAAAACGTAGATTGGGTGGATCTTAAATCGGGGTTTCACTGTAATATATTTTTTAAAACTGTAGCATTTTATGCATGGTAGAAAAACACTTTAACTAAAATATATAAAAATTTGCAACCTTAGACCGCTGCTTAGAGACCGTTCATAAATGATGCCACGCCTTTTTTTTTCAATATATTTGACACTCCTACCCCCTAGTCACAAAATGTCACACTTAGCCGTACCCCCTACCCCCTTTGTAACACGTCACGCTATATAAAATGAGCATATGTACTTCCAGTTCAGAAACAAGGCACTGCGTTCTAGATCACGTGTTTTGAACTTTTAATGACATTTGTGAGCACAATAATAATAAGGCTTACATGTGTGTAAAAATAAGGTTAAAGTTTACAGCGCAAAAGATAATTAGCATAGAACAGTAAAATGGCATAGAAAGCATTTTTACTGATATATGTAAAAATGTGTCTTTTATAAATGATGTCACGTCTTTTTTTCAAAATGTTTGGCCCCTTCCCCCTTTGTCACAAAATGTCACAATTCAACAGGATCTCCTATCCTCTTTAGTCACATGTCACGCTATATTACATAGGTGCACTGGTTGTGTGCTGCAGTTCAGAGAAAAAGCACAATGTTTAGATCACATTTCTTTTTACACGGTTTTATTGAACTTGATTTGTCGCGGAAATTTGGTACGCGGTTTTCGACCGCTATGACTGCAGAAATTATCTTCAAACCTTGCACACAAGCTTATCTTCCCGATGACAATACAATATTCCATCCGTTTTATAAATTATTACAAAGTTCATTAGGAGAAAAAAAAATAATTTTGGCTCTAAGGAAGTGATCATAATTATTATTTGTCGAATGGCAACGATAACTTTGTTTGGATAATGAAACGGTGTTATTGAACTTGATTTGTCACGGAAGTTTGTTACGCGACTTTCGACAAATATTACTGCATTTTAGTTTTTTAAAAAATAAAACCGTGTAACTTAAAACTTATTTGGAGATTTAATATTCATTTTATTTTTGAACTTTTAATGAGATTTGAGAGCATAACAATAGTAATAATTATATGCTGTGTACTTATTTTTTATAAAATGAGATTAAAGTTTAGAGCAAAAAAAGGTAATTTGTATATTATATACTCAACTGCAAAGTTTCTTGACTATGGAGAAATATGCCGAGAGCAAACGAAGAAAGTAGTTCTCGCGGTATCCGATTTTCGAGTTAAACTAAGCACTTCGCTTTCGAAATGTGATAAGGTATTTTAACCTACGCATATATAGCGTTTATTTGTCATGATTTTCATAAAATGTTATATATTTTCAATTTTTACGAGAAGTGCAACGCGTAGTAATACCTTTATTTCGAACTGAACGCTCAGCCAATAAGAGCTCACGAGCAGTTGGCGATCTTCCCATAATCGGTTTGGCGAGATTTAGAATGGTTTATGTTTATGCCTGACTCGCTGGCTTGTAACTTTGCTTAAAGCTAAACAGTTATTATTATTCCATGCGTTAATATCGTAATTTTCCATTAAAAACAAAATTACACAGGAACAAAATTAGGCTCAGGGGATAACTGGAAGGAAAAAAATTATTTATTTGAAAAGCGAAAGTGTTCAAAAGTCCAACCGTTTTTATGAATTATTGGAGAAAAGGATTTTTAGAAGAAAATATAATTTAATGATTACATTAACAAGAAATATATTGATCCAATAAAAGAAATTATGATTATGTAAAAAGAAATAAGTTTTTTAATTTGTTACATCTGTTTATCTTTTTCTGAGAAACTGACAAATGAGTTTTCAAACGCGTAATGTACCAAATAGAATGCTTAATCGGATTATTTCGCCAAGTTGGTGTGCCGTCTTCTCGACCCTCGCCCAGGAACCCCAAAAGCCTCGCCGTTTACTCATTTCTTCTGCCGCGCGTTGTGACGTCATTGTCAAGAAACGTTGCAGTCTAGTATAGTAAAAAATATCAATTTTTCTGAAACAAAAAAACACCGATATTTTATCTTAAAGGTGTAAATTTCCAAGAAAATTTCTTCTTAAACTTTTATAAAGTAAATTTAAACCTTAATTAGTATCAGTGTTTCCGACACAAAATGATCAATGAAACTTAAAAATCAAATTATTAAAATGGAAAACACTTTTACAAAGAATTTAATTTTCCGATTTTAAATGTTTTTATCGAAACCAAAATGTGTAACGTCACACTTCTTGTTACCCTCCTCCCAACCCCTTGTCACAAACTGTCACAATGTCTCGAGCCCCCTCCCCTCCTCGAAGCGTGACATCATGTATGAAGGAACATTAAATCGATATTTTTTTTTTGAAACGATAATTCCTCCTTATCGATATTACTATCAAACTTTACCATGAATATGAAACCGTGGATCTGGAGAGGGAACACGGATCAGTGAAGCAAAGAGATTTTACTCAAAACTGGAGTTGAGCTGGAGCAGAGAAATTTGCTGTGCTCCACGGCAAGATTTTTCTGTCTTCTTTTGTTATGTTGTCTTCGTTCTTAATTTTTAGCCTACTTTCCGGTAAAAGAAAAAAAGAACGAGAGAAGGCTTAATGGATCGTGAAAACATCGTTAAAAATGAGAAAAAGTCAAAAATAAAATAAGTAATTAAATAAAAATTGAAAAATAAAAATATGGAAGTAGGTTTTTGAGGTGGGGAAAGTGTGTCTGTTGGTCTGTCTGTCCGCCCCTAAGCACTTTTGAAGGAACTGTCCCATTCGAAAGATTTTTGACGTGAATACGTCTTTAAATTTGCTACCATACAGAAGCAATAAAAAAAAAAAATTAATGATAACAAAATCGGGGGATACAGTTTGACGTTGCAGTTCCGAATCTATCCTCTATATCCAAAATTAAATAATACCACTGGATAGCTAAAGGATCAAAGAATTCATTACAATAAGCGAGAACAGTGACGCATTGCGGGCGGTGGAGGGGGAAGCTCCGCCATTTTGAGGTCATTTTGCTTCGTATCGACATTTGCAATCAGTATAGCTTTTGACTCGTAGAAGCTACGATGTTCGTTTCAGTTTCAATCATCAGCTGTCGTCAAAATCCATCGATTGTATAAAAAACATTAGTTTAAAGTAGTGACAGTGAATATAATAAGGTGTTAGAATAAAAAAAAATGTACAAAAAATATAGAGATAATGTCGGCTTATACGCGTCGAAAATCCAAAACTGTAAAGTTATTAATTAATAAAGTTATATTGTAACACAATAATTATTTGTTTCCTTGCTTTTATTCTAAATACATAAATAAAAATATTTTATTTAAAATATATAACCCGTTACATAAACGTATTCACGTACAACACACGGCCGTGTCCTTGACACAGCTGCATTCCCTATTGAAAAAAATCACAAAACCGGTATCAAAATGATACTGGAACCAGTACAAACTATACTGGAACCAGTACAAAACCAGCACAAACCGGGAATTTTTTTCCAATAGGGTTGGAAAGATCTCATCGAGGACAACTCATTTCCACATTAAAAAATATTGATAATAATGGTAATAATAATAAAAATAATTAAAAAAGCGTAGAGTGCTTTTCTATTTACATTTCGGAACTGATTCTACGCTAACGAACGGCTAACAATACGAAATAATGAAACAACTTTTATTGAACACCCGACCCCCTGTTTTTTTAGCACTAAAATTAATACTTTGGTCAATCGTTTCACGCTGATTATTTCAAGCTCATTCAAAAAATTTACTTGTAAGTTGTGAGCTATCCCTTTGCTACTAAACATATCTTCATATTGAAAGATTATTTTAAACTTTTCAGCTGATATCGCTACAAAAGCGTGTATATTTTTTAAGTTTTTTTGAACTAAAATTTTATGAAGTTTTAGTTTTGAATGATCCAAGTTTCCGCCTAAAGAGCATTCATAAGTTGTAACTTACCTGATTACGACACCTTACAAATTGAAGGACTGAATTGGACGTTGTTGGTAACTAAAAAGGTATAAATCTAATACAGAAATTATATTAGTTAGTAAATTATTTTGCAGATGGCAGTACTAAAATCTTTTATCTCTGTAAAATCTTGTTTCTACTGCCATCTATGAAATGATAACTTTAGCTACATCATCTGATCGCGTCTTCACCGATAACAATAATGTGTTTTTACAAAATAAATTTTTGTTTAAAACTGGGTCCCCTTTCATACACTTTTAAATCTTACAAGTACATTGATAAAAAGAGAACTTACCTTTTAAAATTTAACAATTTTGGAAAAATCCTTAATGGTTTGTTGTTTTCTAGGTACATTAAATTTTATCATAAGCATGTCTTGGCGCAAGGTGCCTAGTGCCATTTTTACTTAGTGGTTTACAATAACTCAAAATAACCAACAATTTTTATATAAAAAATTATTACATGCCATCTAGAAAATTTTTCGTGAATAGGTCAGAAATTTTGTTCGTCTCAGCCGAAATTTCTATTTTAGCCTTTGTAATATGCGTGAGATATTTAGTGTCATTAAATAGTAAAAAAAAATTTAATGAACAAAATGATCGTTTTAGCCGTGATTTCATATTAACCGTGTTCGTATTAAGAAAGTTCAACTGTATTTTGAATGCTTTAAGGAATTTTGACCTCAGATCTTGAAGTGCATTTTTTTCAACTTCAGTAGTTGGATTTCTTATGGTCGTTTTTTGTGTGTTTTCAGAGGCCGTTCATAAATGATGTCACGCTTTCTTCCCATACATTTGACCCCCCCCCCCCTTTGTCACAATATGTCAAATTTCAGCGGACCACCCCTCCCCCCTTTGTCACATGTCATGCGATGTTGCGTAATGCATGATGCCACACTTCTTGCTACCCCCTCCCCTCCCCTTGTCACACTTTGTCACAATTTCACGAACCCCCCTCCCCCCCCCTCGAAGCGTGACATCATTTATGAATGATCCCTTACAGCATTTTTAGGGATTTTTTAGATTATAAATTTCCGGGAGCCTGGTTACGAAGGAGCATTTGAACGCAAAACTGTTCCCAGGGTACGCCTTCATTGCGTTGACATATAGTTCGGAAAAATCCGCAATTCCAAAATTGTGAAGTCCGGAGGATGCCGGATTTGAGACTCAGTGCTATATCGCCAGTCGCTGGCCAAATTATTGGACGCAGTACTCACATTTCGTAATTACGGTTCGACCACGTTATTTGGACCCTTGGGCGCTCTGCGCATGGCAGAAAAGGACGAACTCATTCGAGTTTTAGGGAAGTTCGTTTTGCGGGCGCGTTTATTTAGTACGGGAATCAGAATGTCGCTTCTCTGATTGTTGAAAGCAACTGAATTTATAAATTGACATATAGCATCAGTTTGAAAGAATCGTGTATGCTAAACGAACTAGAACGAGAACAAAAATGGCACATCTCTTATACCAGCAGTTCCTCATTTGAGCATGAATGGATTCTTCTTGGCACTCCGCCAGCAGATCGCCTTGGTTTACGGCAGAACTGTATGTGTTTAATCTTTTTCAATATAAAGTGAAGATATTTTTTTTACTTATTTGGTAATGTTTTTCGTCACAATGTTCTACTCTCCAGTAAAAATCACCAGTGCATTTAGAAAATGAACATCTACTTGGGATCATTCATAAATGATGTCACGCTTAGAGGGCCGGGGGGGGGGGGGGGGTTCGTGAAATTGTGACAAAGTGTGACAAGGTGAGGGAAGGGGTTACAAGAAGAGTGGCATCGTGCATTATGCAACATAGCGTGGCGTGTGACAAAGGGGGGAGGGGGTCCGCTGAACTGTGAAATATTGTGACAAAGGGTGAAGGGGGTTCGCTGAACTGTGACATATTGTGACAAAGGGGGAGGGGGGTCAAATGTATGGGGGAAAGGCGTGACATCTATGAACGGCCCTTTGACTACAAAAAAAAAAAAAAAAAAAACAAAGAAACGAAAAAGTTTGACCGTTTTGTGATCCTAAAAAAAAACTGGAAATAAGGTTAAATTAATTTATTTGCTACGCACAATTTTTCACTGCTTCTTCGTAAAATTTCTATGTATGCTCACGAAGGATGAGGGTTAATCCAGAGTGACTAGCATTACAATGGGAGAAGTTTTTCATTGTGAAAATATACTGTAACATATACATTTGAAAAAGAACTAATAATGTTTTTTATTTTGAAAATTTATTCAGATTGGTAATGAAAATCTCTACCCTTTCCTTACAAATAAAAGTTTTCACGCATTTTGAAGTGCGTACAATATCTTCAAAAGTGCAATTCCAAAAAATGTCAATTTTAATGGGTTTTTCTTGGCTTATTTGCCTGATACCTGGAGTTTCATCCAAGGCCTCATTGTTCAGGGGGTTTTTTGGCAACCCAGTGTAACGTCGTGGAAAACATACCGAGTTGTCAATAAAAATTACGGGGATAAAACTTAACAAAGCTTTTATTTACAACTATATACAGCTTCATCAAAATTGTGGATTCTGTGGACAGTGACAGAGAGAGACGGAAAGTTGCGTCCATCTACTCTCGTAGTCAAAGATGTTCTCCCCGAACCAAGAAGATTCTTACCCTTCCTTGCATTTCCGTTATCCTAGACCAGCGGAAATCGGCCACCCCCCCCCCCCCCCTTTTTGAGATAAAATTGAGAGGGATGCGGCCGCCCTTTTTCGGCTAGGCCCCCACTTTGAGGGGGGGCCCTAATTTTGCTTATTATTATTTGCTTATTTTTTATTTTTTTGTAATTTAAAATTTTTTAGAAAAATATTTAAAAACAAACGTCTTTCAAAAACAAACTGTTAGTGTTCTGTTGCTTCACAGAACATTTGTATTATTAAATTATTTTACAACCACAAGGAATTTTCACTTTGGGGGCCCATAAATTTTGGACTGACAATTTGGAATTTGAAAAACAGAAACGATTTTGCACTTTGGGGGCTCCCAGATTGCCTATATATTGTGCCTATAGTGATTCAAAATGTAAATCGGGCCCTGGACATCACCACTAGATTTTTTACCGTTTTAGAGCTAATGAGAAAGCTGTTGTTCTTTTCATTTCCTGGTTTCGGTCTTATCCAGCTGAGGAACCAGCCAGGGGCAAAAAACCCCCAGAACCCCCCCAAATATCACTCCGATATGAGAAATCCAAAACTCTTCTGGGAGAGAGAGAGGGAGAGGGAGTGGTTCGCCTACGTCGAGCCAACTTTAGCAACTGCTGACAGAGCGTTTGCAGAGAAGCTTTTGCGCTTACTCCAAGTAATATCGCTCTCCAAAAGAGTTCGTCTGCTGCCGAGACGCACACGAGCAGATGGAAGATAATCGAAGCATAAGTACTTCCTGCTTACTCGACGGAGATGAGAAAGAAAAAAAAACGTCAACAAAACACAGCAATGGTTTTGAAACCAGCAACTAGTTTTTAAGAATTTATTAACCTCTTCAGACCCCAGAACTAAGCACAAACAATTTTGACGCAATTTTTTGGTTCTCTGATTTAAAAAATGAATGCAAAACAAAATAACTAAATTTTTTTTTTTTTGAATTTTAATTAATAATTAGTTTAAATAATAATTACTGCCCAATTTCCATGTTTTCCATCCTTATAACGAAGTAAACTATCTGTTGATTCATTTAAAAAACAATTGGGTGTTTTCGCTTTCTAATTGCGCAAACAGTCGTCAAGAAGCAGTATTTTAAAATGTACCCAATTGGGTACACTTGGAATGAAATTAAACAAAATTTACTTATTTAACCCTCTCGACCCTGACCCTTATATGAGGTTCCCACTTGAAATAATGATCATATATTTTAGTTTGTAAAACAACAAAATGTATCCTTTTATTTTTTTGTGACACCTTTTATGCACATAAGAGACCTGAAAATGACTGCAAAAATCATTACAGTGATAACTCGAGATACGAGTTTAATTCGTTCCGTAACTTTGCTCGTATGTCAATTTGCTCGTATTTCAAAGCAATTTACTGCGTATGCGCAATAAACATTACAGTGATAACTCGAGATACAAGTTTA
The DNA here is from genome assembly GCA_038502835.1 of Octonoba sinensis. NCBI lineage: Eukaryota > Metazoa > Arthropoda > Arachnida > Araneae > Uloboridae > Octonoba > Octonoba sinensis. Next base: position 19,065,326 of record CM076601.1, on the reverse strand, counting down.
ATTCATTCCGTAACCTTGCTCGTATATCAATTTGCTCGTATCTCAAAGCAGTTTACTGCGCAGGCGCAGGAAATTGGGTGGGCCGTGGCGTAAAAACTGGCCGTTTCACGTATCTCAAATGTCGCTCGTATTTCAAAACAAAACTTCGTTGCTCGACTGCGCTCGTATCTCAAATCACTCGTATGTCAGGGCAGTCTTATCTCGAGGTACCACTGTACTTTATAATTATTTACCATTAATCACTTAATTGTATACTTATTTTGAATTTTATGATGCACAGAATGTATCCAATACCGTATACTATTTTAATAAGTATTTTTAAAAAATAATGAGTAGGATCCGGAAGGGCAAAGTGTACATCAGCAAATAAAAAGCTAGAGCTTTGAGATAAATGAAGGAATTGTCGTTTTTTTTATATTTTAGCTATTAATAATTAGGAATTAATTTTTACATTCAAATCTATTTTAATGGAAACTTTTTAGGTGAAAAAAACAGTCAATTTCTTAGTTTATACAACACTCTGAAATTAAAACAGCTCTTTCAACTTCTCTCAGAGATTTTGTTTTGAAGAATTTAAAGCTAATTTTCGGTGCAGACAGCTTTACATATATCTCAAAAATACTTCCCCACTAACGGTGAAGCTAAATTTAGTCTACATATTATTTTACAGTAGTTTAAGTAAGAGGGGTAAAGTGGATCTAGCATTAGGCTCAACATGCCCGCTGTTCAAAAATTACTTCATGTTAATTTATGAGGTAGAACCAGGACTCAACTTGCATAGAAACTCACAGGAGCTCAGCTTCCATATTTCCTTTCAATTTTATGCGAAGTTTTAACAACTTAAGGGATTTCAGGCTATTTCCAATAAGTTTACATTTAAAAAAAAAAAACCCAACTCTTCAATTTTATTACTTGTGTGGAACAAAATTAAGAAAAGTAAGGATATCTGAATGAATTGGCAACTCAAAACACATCAATTCTGTTTTAAGCCGTCTTCTTTCTTTCATAAATTTACCTTCCTCAAACTAGTACTTTAATTAAACTCTTTTTTAATAAAACTGGTAGTTTTATTGAAAAGGTGCGCCAGGGAAAGTATCATTATAATATTTGTAAAAAGGTCGACTGGATGGAATTTTAAAGTGACTGGTACTTATAAGTACAGTCAGTAAATAAAAGGGTTAATAAAGTTTTTAAATAAAGTGGATTTTTTTTTTTTGGGGGGGGGGGGGGGTTACTTGGCCACTGATCAATAAGAGAGAGTTCCACGTTCGAAAATGTGATTTCATAGTCGATTTAAGAACACAAAACACTATTTAAAATCCAAGGATGTTATAAGTACCGCACGTGATCAGTAACACCAACTAGGACAGCCCTGGCGTAGATAAGGGGGTAGTTTTCGGGATAAAACCCCCTGAAATGGTAAAGATTATCTAGAATTTGACCAATTTTTTGGAAAAGAATCAAATTAGCTGACTTCTCCCGAAGAAATCCCCCCCCCCCCCCAAAATCTTGGTCTGGCTACGCCACTTTTCCCCCATATATTTGACCCCTCTCCCCCCTTTGTCGCAAAATGTCACACTTCAACGGACCTCCCTACCCCCTTTGCCACATATCATGCTGTGGGGCATAAGCATGATGTCACACTTCTTGTTACAATTCCCCTCCCCTTGTCACAATTTCACGAACCACTCCTTCCCCCTCGAAGCGTGACATCATTTATGAATGATCCTTAGAGACATTTTTGTCATCATAAACTTATTGAAATTTTGGTACTCTTCCGTTTCGGGGATAGTAAAAAATTTTTCGCCAAATCACTTTGTTTTGTGCGTAGAGTTGTTTTCAGGAAAAAATATTTAAACATCGCCTACAGCATAGGTTCTCAACCTTTTTTTGCTCACCGACCACTTTGAGAATATTTTTTTTCTGAAGCCCCACACCCCTTTTTTTTAACTTACGAATTTGAAATAGCTATTCCCACGAATATATTTTTAAATGTGTAATATTATACATTGTATTCGTAGCTAGGATATGACCCTATATAATTTCTGCTTTTAAGGAAGACTATTTTAATGAGAGCAATCAAAACGCATACTTAATTATATGGAAAAGTATTTCTATTAAAATTTTCAGACATGGAATTCGTAACTTAACTAATGAGAAGGTTGAATTTGATGCATTTTAAGGAGTTTGCTAATATTGGGCTCGATTTTACTTAAAAACAATCATAACTCGCCTCGTTCAATAATATGGAGCCAATTTCTCTTTTTTGTTACCAATGTTGCTAAAGCAGTATAGCAACGTTCAGCTAAATATGAAGATGGGAATGCTATCAGAAATTTTTGAACAATCGACCATAAACCTAATACTTTTGTTAGTGCATAATCAGCATGTATTTTGGACTGTGTTTAATTAATCTGCCCATGCCCCTCCACGTCATCTCAATGCCCCCTAGTTTTCTCTGGGTCTTTTACTGCCTCCCCTGAAACTCTCAAACGCTCACAAGGGAGGCGTTATCGCCCACTTTGAGAACCTAGCCAACAGCAACTCAAAATGGATTAGCAGTTTGATTTAGTGAAAAAATAATAACCATCGGCCAGCTTCCTCGAAACGGAAAAGTATCGAAGGGACATCTAGCAAAGCAAAAGTATGCTTTCGTTAAAAGTACTCTAAGTCAAAAAAATTATTAAAAAATGTAAATGAAGACATTTAAACTCAACTTGAAGTAGTAAAAATAAAAAAACGTAATAAATAAAATTTAAAAAAAAACAATCACAATAGTAAGATTTTTCTCAAGCCTCTACAAAAATCTTTGGGGTCATTCATAAATGATCTCGCTGCAAGGGAGGAGGGGGTAACAAAAAGTGTGACAGTTTGTGACAAAGGGAGGGAAGGGGGTAACAAGAAGTGTGACAGTTTGTGACAAAGGGAGGGAAGGGGGTAACAAAAAGTGAGTTTGTGACAAAGGGAGGGAAGGGGGTTACAAAAAGTGTGACAGTTTGTGACAAAGGGAGGGAATGTGGTAACAAAAAGTGTGACAGTTTGTGACAAAGGGAGGGAAGGGGTAACAAGAAGTGTGACAGTTTGTGACAAAGGGAGGGAAGGGGTAACAAGAAGTGTGACAGTTTGTGACAAAGGGAGGGAAGGGGATAACAAGAAGTGTGACATCGTACATTTTGAATTTTATAAAACTTTTAAAATCAGCAAATTAAACCTATTTTATGGTAAATAAATAGCGTGACATGTGACAAAGAAGGGGGAGGGTGTATGTTGAAGTGGGCCACTTAGTGACAAAGGGGGAGAGGGAGTCAAATATATTGAAAAAAAGTGTGACATAATTTATGAACAGTCCATTTTTTCTCTTCTAATTACAGCTTTGAATGAGACGTGATATTTTTCGTTTTATTAAAAATAAACCTAAAAGTGGAAAAAGTAAATTAAAGGAAATGTGAGGTGTGGCTGTGTCATGGACACTGCCGTGTGTAGTACGTGAATACGTTTATGTAACAGGTTATACTTTTTAAATAAAACAAATGTTTTATATACAATCGATAGATTTTGACGACAGCTGATGGTTAAAACTTAAACGAACATCGTAGCTTCTCCGAGTCAAAAGCTATAGTAATTGCAAATCTCGATACGCAGCAAAACAACCTCAAAATGGGGGAACATTCCCCCTCCACCACGCGCAATGCGTCACTGTTCTCGCTTATCGTAATTAGGGATGTAACGAATAGTGATTTGGCCGAATTAGCCGAATACCGAATATTCGGCCTTATCTCCCAGGCTGAAGCCGAATGTTCGGCCAGTTCTTTTAGGCCGAATACCGAATATTCGGCCAATGTCTTAGGCTGAATACCGAATATTAAAATTTCTAGAAAATCTTCGGAAAAGAAAGTATTTGTCAAATTTAAAAACACCAATTCCACACATTAATTTATGATGTATTATTTAATTATGTTTGTTAAAAATCTCAACTCTCAAAAGTTAATGCATTTTCTGTATTGTTTTGAATGCAATAAAACTGAGAATATAACCCACAAGTGGAATAGAAATGACTGGTTTTAATGTAAGCATTAGCATTATTTTATTAATTATTTAATTCGAAGAAGTACTGTTGAACTAGTGAACTTTTACCTTGCTCGAAATAGTTTTATGAAGATATTTTAAATGTTATAAAATTTAAAATTTTTATTTTATGTTTTTTTACGTACCTATTTTTATAAAATCTATTAAAATTTATTGATTTTAAATGGAATAAAATTTTATTTTCAAAAACCGCAATAACATGCTAGCTTGATATTCATGAAAAATTCTTGGCTTTTCACATTTCTCTTTTACCCAATATTTACAATAAATCAGTCTACCGAACGAAGTCTGACTTCCACTTTGTTAATAGTAATAACAAAATAAAAGTCTCATATTCTCCATCCTAATTAGCTATTGTCAGCTTTTGGGAACACATGTTATATACAAAATACAACATAATAACCTTAAAATATGTTTTTGCTCTGTAAAAAAAAAATATGGAATGTTAAGTATTTTTTTATGTTTTTGCACAGTCAAACCTATAAACAATGTTTAAAAAAAGTAGTTTTTTTCCTAAATTATTTTTATTTATTAAAATTTTATAACTATTATGTTCTTTCGAAATAACTATAATTCAATTTTAGAAGTTTAAAATCTACTAATTTTTTCATTTTTTTTTTTTTTTTTTCATTTCTACCGCAGCAGAACTATTCGGCCGAATAATCCATCAATATTCGGCCAGGCCGAATTTGATCTTACAGAGTATTCGGCCAGACCGAATATTCGGCTAGGTCGTGAAATAACTATTCGGCCAGGCCGAATAGGCCGAATACCGAATAGTGGTCGAATACTCGTTACATCCCTAATCATAATGAATTCTTCCATCCTTTAGCTATCCAGTGGTATTATTTAATTTTGGATGCAGAGGATAGATTCGAAACTACAGCGCCAAACTGCATCCCCCGATTTTGTTATCATTAGATTTTTTGGATTGCCCCCGTATACAGTAGAGCCCCGATTCTAAGTTTTCTATGGGACTCGTTGCAAAAAGCGTACGACACGGGAAAACGTAAAATAGGGGTCTAAAGCTCATTGTTAAAAAATTGACACTTACCAGATAAGCGATTGGAAAAACTAGATAATCTTTACTTGTTCCCTGCTTTTACACATAATTACAAGCACAGCACGTTCAATACTAAGCAGCGAGCATAAAATGACGTAGGATGCGGGATAACGTACGAAACGGACAACGTAAAATCGAGGTTCCTCTAGTGGCGAATTTAAAGACGTATTCGCGTCAAAAGTAAAAAGCAATTAACGCACTAATTGAGTTGCGAGATTTAGGAATGAAGACTATTTTTAAACAAACTGAGAAATGGGGTAAAATTTTCACTTAAAGGAACGCTTTGAATATCTGAACCCTTGCCAAGCCCGAGCTCAACAAGGTGATAAAATTTGTCTTCACCAAACTGTGTAACACTTTGTAGCGTAGGTTACAAAAAAGTGCCCTCTTTCTGTTTATTCTCTGCTAATGTTATTTATCATGTATGACGATACATGCTTATATCAAGGACAACAGATGCAATACTATGATGCAGTGGTTCCCAAGCTGTGGTACGCGAAGCCTCTTCATGTGGTACGCGTGCAGGCAAAAAAGGGAGAGATCGACTAGACTGGAAGCATTGCGTTGCTTATTATTGACTGTAAACTTTTGAATTTTATATACACCATTATAAAAAATAGCGTTTGACTACACTGTTAAAAATTTCCGTAAGAAAATAGTAAAATGACCATTTGATTGTTATTTTATCACATTTAATTACAACAGTTGAATAACCGTTAAAAAAATGGTACTCAAACCGCTGATTGCGAAAAAAATCGTTTATTCTCTTTATCCTAAAGAACGTTTAACTAACCGTCATTTTCAAGCGCTCAATAAGAAGCGCTAAATAGAACCACGTACACACGTAAATAAAAAATTGGAGACATCGGATTTCCAAACTGTTTGCGAATGAGCCCATCAGTTGAGCTGCTAAAGCTTGTTTGCATTTTAATTTTTGCAGCAAATAAAATGATTTTCGTCAATATGCAGTAAATTTAGACTAAAAATGACTTTGGATCCAATCAAAAACTAAAATCTCAATTTTAAGGCAGTTTGCCTGTTGGAAAAGAAGATTTATTGATAAATAAACTGCCACTTCACGTGGTGTAGATGGCCGAATGGTGGCTAGAGCGCAAGGTTGGTATACTGTACACCCGGGTTTGATTCCCGCAAGCTTCGTTTACGGTTTCTACGACTCGAAGATTCTGCGCCTCGAAATGGTTCAAAAACGGTAAAACTTTTGTTTCGAAACCATTTTTAAATGGTTATAAAACCATAAACTTTTGTATTTACGGCTTTTTTACCAAGCTGATTGGAAATGGTTAGGTCCCGTAAAGATATAAAAATGTTCCAAACCGTAAATTTAACGGTGAATTAGATGGACAAACTGCTGCCGGTCATTTAACCGTAATTTCATGATGAAATTTCTAACAGCGTAGCCTAGAACAAAAATGGCAAGGAATGTTGCTGAGACAAATCGTATAAAAGTCTTCGCTATAGCCGATTTTCTAACGTTTGGTGATCGGAATAAACGATTGAAAATACATTAATGACATAGGGTTTCAGTTGGGACCACTTGGAAGGTTCGTTACAATAGAGTTAGTTATATCTCGGGTTCGCTACAGCAACGTTCTACTGTAATTTAATTATTAACTTACAGCAGTCTATCTCAGCCATTACCTGTTGTACTTCAGTACCAATTTGGAAAATTTGCAGTCATAAATTTATTTTACATAGACTTGGGCCAAAATGTTAAAGGTCTAATAATCCCAATTTTAACCACGAGAATTGCCCCTACTGTGAAGAAACTTTAATTTCCCGGCTGTGGTACATATCATACGTGATGCCTTAAACCAAAGGTTCCCAAACTGTGTTACGAGTACCACTAGTGGTACGCGAAGTCTCTCCAGGTGGTACTCGTGCAGGCAAATAAAAGAGAGATAGACTAGACTGGAAGCATTGCGTTGCTTTGTGTTCTGATAGTGCTTGGGCAATGAGAGAGAAACACGGAGGAGTTTTTGCCAAAATAAAATCTTTGACAGAAAACTGCGAGTTTGTTCCTTGCAGGATTCATAAACAGTAGTTGGCAGCTAAGGCCCGAGCCATTTAAAGTTTCCTGTTTTGAAAGTGCGTATTAAAAATATATTTTATATATTTCATTTTATATATACAGCTTTAATTAAAAAAAGCTTTTTTCTACATTAATAACTTTTAACAAATGGTGTAATTTATATTACTTAGTCGTCCAAGTATTCTACTATCATCTTTTATTATTTTATTTTATATAAAAAAAAAATAAAGTTATATTCGCAGTGGTACGCAAATGGTTTGCAAGAAAAATGGTGGTACGCGAAAAAAAGATTGGGAACCGATGCTATGGTGATTTGAACAGTTCAAAATTTTATCTGACCAAAACTCGAATAAAAACATCAACTCATATTATAAGTGTTAAAAGTTTAATTTTGCCCTTTTATTTATTTATTTTTACAATAAATTTTACAATGATCTGACAACATACTGCAGTTCTAAATAGACCTCTTGATCAGACATATCTAAGTACATTGTAAAATTCATTTTTAAAAAAAAGTAATAATACTAATAAGAAATAAATAACAGGGCCAAGTTGCAAAGTTAATTATTTTTCCCCTCTGGTCTCACAAGAAGCACTCAAGAGATACTTACACGAATAGATATATCATCCTCCAAATATACTACTAGCTCGCAGAGTACTTTGAATTTATTTACAAAATATAATATAAATTCTACTGGTGGTCAATAAAGTGAAAGATCGATGGACGAAATTTGATTTATTAATAAAATATTGTAACTAATTTTTACAAGTAATATATGATGTTTTATAAGTTTTTTTTCCCCTGACTGTTGAACCAATAACAAAGATAAACTTTATATTGAAGAAAACTATTAATTGTATTAGAGTGAAGGAGTGCTATTTAACAAGTTGTTTCATAGATGGCATTAGTAAAACGAATAAAAGAGCAAAAGATTTTAATCTTGCCTTCTCTTAAGAAATTGATTAACAATGTAGTAGTTCATAATCTACATTAAAATTGGATGACTTACTACAGTCTGTATAATTAGAATCGGCGTGTCAAGGTCACACAACTCTACCTTTTCCCCTTCTGGTCGCCATGGTTTCCGTGATAGAAACTTTTTCCCCCACTTGGTTTGGCGAATATAAGTAAGTTTTGTTTTAGTTATAATAATAATAGACGGATTAAAATCAGATTTATTTCTCAATGGCAAAAATAAATTGCGTAAGATAAAGTATTCTAATATTTTGAACCAATCTAAATCTTATTCTAATATTTTGATGTGTTTTAGAAAGCTATTTATTGTATAGCTAATTTATTGTATTTTACATTTTGTAAACGTTAAAATCTTATCTAAACATTCTAGATTTAATTTATGAGAAATTTAATTGTATTTACTTAGTATCAAAAAAATAGATGGAAAATAATTTCTTTTTTATTACTTTTCCTCAATTATTCTAATATTTTGAATCGGAGGAGTACTAACGCAATTGCCTTAACTGCAGTGCAAAAAAAAAGTATGGCTCTGTTATCTTTCTCGCAGTTGCCATGGTGACAAAGCAGGAAACGCGACCTTGATGCGCCTATTCTAATTACACAGACTATAGCATTATAAGAGCGGTGCCTAATCCACTCCGTGAATTTGCAGGGTGTCGTCAATTCAAGTTATCGGTATTCATTAGGCAAAAACTTGATACGTTCGAAAAGAACATTTAGTATTTAGCCAATTAACAAATAGAAAAAGGAATAATCATGATAAAGGAAAGGCTAGAAAAACAAAAAATAGTAGCAATATAAATTTCAATTTAAAAAATAAAATTAAAAAATACACACCCTTCTCATTTTCAGTTAACTAGGTTTATTTTCAGTTATGATACATTGAAATAACACCAGTAAAATTGTATAGTTCAAGTACAAATATTTTTTAAAAAACTCAGTTTTTGTTTCAGTTTGGGTGTTATCCCCCCATCACCCTCCAAAAGGGCGTCGTCAGAGAACTGCACCCTCCCCCCCCCCCCTTAGTGACGCAACTGGATAGGATAAGTACGCAAGCACTTACTATACAAGGAATAGTAACACAAGGCGTTGTAAAGGGTACTGAGAAAACATCCCCTCGAAACGGGGGGGGGGGGAGAATCGTTAGGGATCATTCGTAAATGTCACGCTTCGAAGGAGAGTTTCGTGAAATTGTGGCCAAGGGGAGGGGTATCAAGAAGTGTGACATCATTTTGATGCATCATAGAGGGGCATGTGAGAAAGGGGGGAGGGGGTATGTTGAAATATGACATTTTGTGACAAAGAAGGGGAGGAGGTCAAATATATGGGGAGAAAGCGTGACATCATTTATGGACGGTCCCTTATTAGGAACAACATACACCCTGGTCATCTTCCCTGATATAAAAGAAAGTAGATACATGTAAATTAACTGTTAGGGAGACAGCTTCTTACTCAAAAGTTTTAATAACGTTTTAAATTAAATGCTCATAATTATTTCAAAGCAGTTTCCCCTTTGATGTTCCAGTTGCTTTGTTCAGCTGGAAATAGAACATTCAAGAAACCTAGTACAGCGAGAACTTTATATGAGGGCACACCACGCAACTTCGCGAAAGTAACCGTATATGCGGGATGACCTTATATGCGAGATGACCCTTATATGCGGGTTACCTAGTATGCGAGTGACGTTACGTCGAGGTCTGACTGCATTTGCACATTTCAGTAGGTTATTGTCGTTGAATAAAACAAAAGTTATATCCTTCTACCCAGCTGCTGCGGTAATCCATTTCGATTCCATCGCTGTTGGCAGCTTGCCAATTTACAACGCGAAACGTGGTCGGACAAAAAGATTATTTCCGAACAACAGAGGTTCTGAAAATTATAGAAGAAAAATATTTTTACATGCAAGTACATTCGATAAATCGATTTGTGAATGAACAATTTGTAGTTTTCTTCAAAAATAAGGTTTCAAAAGATTTTTTCCTAAATAGATTGGCAACAGTCAGTTCTTTCTTTGCAATTCCAAACTACCTAACAAGGAATGATTATTAGAATCAAAATCTTACATGACTGGAAAATCTTGTGTTCATTCACTGGTAGTTCGCCACTTTATTTATTTGTTGTTGTTGTTGTTTTGTTTTTGCACACCGAAAGACGTCCTAAAGCAGTGCCATTTAACAACTTCCATTTTTTTTTAAATTTACACGCATCAGTTAAAATGTTTTTTTGTCATGAATCAACTAGTACGTATTCAAAAAACTATGATTTAAGGGGGGAATTACGTGTAAAACGGTGTATTAAGAGCAATTTTCATGAATTTTTTAAACGTATAAAGAATAAATATATTTTATTGAGATTTTCAGGTTAGTTTATAGATATATTGAAGAACATTTACTGAAATTTTCAAACATTTCTTTTGAAAAATCCCGGAGATATCGGCTGCTGCACACTGTAAGTCGGCAGTTTGCGCACATCCTGGCAGTCAATTTTTATCTGAAATCAATTTTTTTTAAATCCACTTTTTTTTTTTTATAAGTGTCTCTTCTAGTTGAACTAAAATCATTACAAAAAAATTGAAAAGTTTGATCAAAAACTCTGCGAGCTAGTGTGTGCGCAAATTCGAAAAAAGTAGTTTCGAGAAAAACGCGTTTGAAAAAAAGAGTGGTATTGAAGGTAAATTTAAGGCAGTATTGAATCAATTTTTTTTATAAAGATAGAAATTTCTATCCGAAGTCTCAATTGTTAAAAGAAATAAAAGGACATCTGCTAACGTTCTCTAATACCCTTCAGGTCATTCATGAGGGACTACCTGCTCAACTGCTCCAAAAGGGCAGCTCGCTTAAATGCTTATAACTTTTAACCGCTTGGAATTTTGCTTTGAAATTTTCAGGGTATATTATTGAATAGTTGTAGAATTGATTTATATGAAGAAATTTTTTTTTAAATTTTTGAGACCTTTACACGTATTTCCCCCCTTAAAAAAATGAAATTGTTCTTAAGAAACCGTTCATAAATGACCGTTCACACTTTTTTCAATATATCTGACCCCCTCCCCTTCTGTCACAAAATGTCGCACTTCAACATACCCCTCCCCCTTTTGTCACATGCCTCACTATGTTGCATAAGCATGATGTCACACTTCTTGTTATCCCTTCCCTCCCCTTGTCACACTTTGTCACAATTTCATGACCCCCCCCCCCTCTTCCTCGGAGCGTGATATCATTCATGAATGAACCCTAAGGCGAAGGTAGACCTTACTTTTCGAAAAATCGACGGAAAAATTGATTTTATTTTATTTTTATATGCATGAAAAATAAAATCGAATTTCCAGATTTTTCGAAGAGTATCCACCTTCGCCTTTAAAATAATTCTAAAAATACATGAAACCATCTTCCCCTATGTTGTTGCCAGATCCAAACTAGCAGCGAAAGCGATTGCGCAAGAGAGTCATTACACGGCGAAACTGCTTTGCTGCAAATATCTCCCCTTCGTTAGCACTTGCACAATTCTAAATGGACCGAACCATTGGTGTATGTTTTATTTTTCCCCTTGGCATTTTGTTATTTATTTATTTCTTTTCCCTTTTCTGCTTTTCGCGCAATTGTACCGCTTAAGTTGCTATTTTAAAAGCATTTTAGGAAAGTTCATTTTTCACAACAAACCAATTTAACAACTTGGAAACTTGAATAAAGCAATGGTGCACTAGGATAGGCGTAATTTGGGATTGTAAAATGGAAGAACAAATTCTTTTTTTTTTTTTTTTTTTGAAGCATGGTTTCCCCACCGGTGGTCCGTGGGAGACTCGGTGGTGGTCCGCAAGAAAATTCGGTGACTACTGACAAAGAAAAAGGTGAAATACGGAACTAATAATAAACAGCTTCCAAAAGTTTTTGATGGATATCGCAAAAATTCGTCAATAGCTATTTAACAAAAAAAGTAAGAAAATTGGTTGAAAAACAGAAAAAATGGTTTTTAGGTATTTTGCCTTTGCTTACTTATAATAGATATATAAATTACTGCATACTAAAAGCTTCTTTTAAATATTTTTCTACCTTCACAGTTAAAGTACGCACAGTTTTTTTTTTTTTTTTTTTACCCCCAAATTCTTTGGGTTTCAACCCCAAATTAAAAATCTCTCTCTGTTTGAATCCCTGCACAAATGCTTACTTAGACAACTGCCTACTAATCAACCTACTACCTACCAGTTATTTTTATGCGACTTGTCAATTTATCACTTTTTTTTTTTTTTTTGCCTTGCTTTCTTTTTAGAAATCGACTCTACTTATTATGAGTTAATTACGATCCTTTAAAATAGGGAGATAACACATTTTCTTTCATTAGGATAAGTATTAGATTCCGAAATAGTTTTCTCCGTTTTTTTTGTTCTTCATTTCTTTATTTTTTAAATTTAATTTTAATTTATTTATTTTGCATTAATAATTTGACTTATTATTCATAAGCCGCTTAAGTGTCTGTTTTTCGACGATAGTTTAGTGGTTGCTTGCGTAACTGTAATGCAGTTGCCATTGTTGTAACACATGTCAAATTTACTAATAATCAAAACATTTCTCTAGCGTTTTGAGTGATGCATCGCTAGATTTGCAATCTCCGTTAACAATGAATGTAAACGCGAATTTAATTTAATCCTTCTTTGTTTTAATTTATTTATCGTCGCGCTTTTTATATATATTAAAGTGGCAGCGCCCTTTTTTCCAGTTTCGTTAAAACTTTTGTTTTGACGATGATTATGTCGGATATAAATAAATATTTCTCACAAACAATTTGATTATATAGTAAATAATATTTTTATTTTGCAGATTATTATAACTTAGATGTTTTTTTTTTTTCGGTAGGAATATTTTTTTCCGAAAAGATTATATGCTTATTATTTATTCATTAAACTTTACTGTTCTACCTGATAAATATCTCTTTGATTCGTTGTGCATTTCCGGTTATTGGGAGAATTGTATATTTGTAATATCTAGAACAGCGGTCATTTCGTATGACCGCCGGGCTAACTAGTATTTGAATAAACCCAGAGCAGACTTTTGACCTTTTGGTGTGCAATTTTCATTACAAGTTTGTGTCTCAACTAAACTGGACTTATTAAAACATACAGACGGCTCTAAAATAGATATTTACCACAGGCCCGTCATTTTGAGGAGTAGGGACAAATGCTCCTCCTACCGGCGAGACTCTCCCAGAACTAAAAACATAGAATTTCTTAGCGTGTGGTTCTTTTTTTTTTTTTTTTTTTTCCGTTTAGGAATCAGATAAAAAATAGACAAAGTATAATGATTTTTTTGGAGAATTTCGTGAGTTTTATGGTTTTATCGTGCTTTTAACAATTTTTTGCAAATTTTGTTTTTTTTAACGCATTTATTCTATGAAAAAATCTTAAACAAACCTCAACTCAAAACAGTAAACAATAGACTAGCTCAGAACTAAACAAACAATTTCTTTGCGCATGGTTCAAATTCTTTTTCGTTTTACAAACAGAGAAAAAATAATGCATGCATTTAATTCCAATTATGATTAGAAATGAAATTAGAAAGTAGAACCTCCTGTAGTCAACCATTAATTTAAAATTTAAGAAAAATTCCTTTTTCAATTTTTAAAATATTTTAAATTTCTCAATTATATCTTTTTTTAAAAGATTTTTCTTTTTTTGAATAATTCCTGCCAAATCTGAACCCCTATCTGACACTTAGTTCAATTTACATTTTTTTTTTCGTTGAAAAAGCAGAAAAAAAAAGGCCAACAATTCAGATTCAACACTAAAATAAAAACAAACTACAAACTTCAGAGTCGAACCCATGCTAATTTTTGTTAAACATACACTCCGTGGAATGCACATACAAAGTTTCAGAGCTGTGTCCTTAGCCGAAAAAAAGCCTCAGGGATTTTACTACACGTCATTGGTCAAAAATACAAAGCAAAGAAAAATGCGTTTAAAGATTTTAAACGTAGAATGAGAACAGCTGAAGTCATTTACAAAACCTGAAATATCTCTTAAAGTTTTACTCACATAGGTTTGAAATATTGCATGAGGCTTTAAAATAGTTTTATTTATCGAAATACGTAATAAAATTTTTTTCGAGATTTTGAGGTAATATCGTAAAATCCCGATTTTATATTTCTCAAGGAGCTGGATTCAAAAAAAAACGTAAAATACGGGAAAACGTAAAGTACGGTAAAATACATAGAAAGCAAAAATCAAATAGAAAAAAGAAACTACATGTAGTACAGAAGACTCTTTCAAAAAGTATAATATCGGTATTTTCGAAAAGAAAATAATTATATATACTATTTTAACACATTTAATTACGAATTGGGTTGAAAATAATTCGTAATAGTGGATTGGGGTTCAGAACAATTTTTAAAACTATTTTTAGAATTTTTTTTTTCTTTTTTTTACTTTTGTGGGAAAACGTATAATGCGGAGAATTCGATAAATAAACTTAGAATCTGGGTTAGCTTAACATTAATTAGTATTTGGAAAAACTTGAAGCTGATGAAAAATATTTAAAATGCGGCGGACGTTAAAAAGGGGTTTTACTGTATATAGTAAACAATTTATAGAAAATAGTAAACAATTTTATATTTCTGATGTTTTCATGATTCGGTGGCTAGAGGGTTGTTTTCCATCGGATATGAACAAAATTGAACTTTTCTCCTCGAACAGCAAGCTTGAGAAAACATAAAGTAAATCGTCAGCCGAAAGCAAAAAACAGATCAAAGGTTATTTATTTACTCAAAAAAATTTAATAAATCGTCCGTCGAAAGGGAAAAACAGATCAAAGGTTATTCTTTATTCAGAGAAATTTACTGAATCGTCAGCCGAAAGCGAAAAACAGATCAAAGCTTATTTATTTACTCACAGAAATTTCATAAATCGTCAGCCGAAAAAGCGAGAAACAGATCAAAAGTTTTTTTATTTACTCACAGAAATTTCTGTCACTGAGGTGAAGCTGGATTCCTGTTCCGCTAGAGTTGCCGAAAGTGAGGCGACGCCAGGTGGGGTGAAGACCTCCGCAGATTCCGCTTCTCTTTTCTGGAGAGCCGACTCAGCTGAAGCAGTGGCGCACCCTGGCGGAGAAGGGCGGAACGACCCTGGAAGGGGGGAAAAAATTGCTCGCCATAAATGAATTTCTTCGAGTTTTGTGTTATTTATTAGCTTGCCACACGCAGAAGAAAATTCAAATTTGAGAAAGCAGCAGCCTAAGTGTGGGTAAATCGAAGCGAAGAAAAATGTTCGGAATTTCACGCAAAGTTTTGGTAAAAGTCCTGCACCATTACTCTAAAATAAAAATTGCATACGTACTTGGGTGAACATGCCCCCCCCCCCCTCAAAACCAACACACAATACATACATAGGTGTATATGATCTATTATTTATATATGAGCTCAAAAACAACAAAAAAAAAAGCTTTAAGAAATAATTAAATGAAAGGTCTAATATTAATAAAAGTCTTTTCTCCCCCGGAACCGTGATTACATTGCCTTGAAAGTTTTGTAAAGTAGTACAAAATATTTTGCTTGTCTGAAAGAAAGAAGAAAGAAAAGTACAGAAAGAAAAAAAAGAAAAGTTCATTTTTCACAACAAACCAATTTAACCACTTGGAAAGGAAATGGTACCTAATCAAGACTTGAATAAGGCAAATGGTGCACTCAGATAGGCGTCATTTAGCATTGTAAAATGGAAGAACAAATTCAAATTTTTTTTAAAGCACGGTTTCCCAACCGGTTGTCCGCGGACCAAAGGTGGTCCGTGAGATCCTCGGCGGTGGTCTGCGAGAAAATTCGGTGACTGTTTAAAAAATAATAAATTTTCTCATTAATAAATCGAAATTACAAATTTCGTTAAACAAGATTACACGATGATTATGTCGGATATAAATAAATATTTCTCACAAACAATTTGATTATATAGTAAATAATATTTTTATTTTGCAGATTATTATAAATTAGATGTTCTTTTTTTCGGTAGGAATATTTTTTTCCGAAAAGATTATATGCTTATTATTTATTCATTAAACTTTACTGTTCTACCTGATAAATATCTCTTTGATTCGTTGTGCATTTCCGGTTATTGGGAGAATTGTATATTTGTAATATCTAGAACAGCGATCATTTCGTATGACCGCCTGGTGAATATCGGGTATTTATTGTTATTCCCTACTTTATTGTTAATTAAAACCAAACTAAGAAAGCGGCTAAGTGCAAGTAGTGACTTGAGAGCAGTTCTTAGTAAGATCCTTGAGTTCGGAAGGCTTCCCCCCCCCCCTCCCCTCCTTCGTCAAACAAATCTTAAGATTAATAAATTTTAAAAATTTCGAAAACTGATTTTTTTTTTCTTTTTTTTTTTTTAACTTTCGGAATAGGCCGCTAAAAATTTTCGGAGAATGTTGGAGAATTTCGGATAAGATCACACCTGAGCCTAGTGCATCAAATTTTGACATATATTAGTAAAAATGCTTTCTCTGCTATGCATAAAATGTTACACATTAAAAAAATCTGATTTTTTTAATCTGTAACGCTTTTCCTGCTATGCATAAAATGTTACACATTACACAATCTGATTTTTTTAATCTGTAACGCTTTTTTGCTATGCATAAAATGTTACACATTAAACAATCTGATTTTTTTAATCTGTAACGCTTTTCCTGCTATGCATAAAATGTTACACATTAAACAATCTTATTTTTTTTAAAGTGCTTAAACGTTCATTTACTGGTCAGATTTGTCACGACGTACCTTCATCTTCGTCAAGCATGGGACTGTCGACGGTCTCCTCCGTGATATCAGCCACTCCGAACGGAGTCTCCGCCCCCTTGGGTCCCGTGCCGCCCTCGTCCGTCGTGCCCTGGGCCAAGGTGGGCAAGTCGGTGGAAGGAGTGGGGGGCAGCTCGAACGTCACGGCCGTCGATGCCTCCGGGGGCCACACCACGTCCCCCAACAACTGAAAAAGAAGTAGTATATTGGTCCCTCGAGATACGAGTGCCCTGACATACGAGTGATTTGAGATACGAGCGCTGCGAGCAGCGAAGTTTTGTTTTGAAATACGAGCGATATTTGAGATACGAGGAACTCCAGCTGCGACGCCACGGCCGTTGATGCCTCCGGGGGCCACACCACGTCCTCCAACAACTGAAAAAGAAGTAGTATATTGGTACCTCGAGATACGAGTGCCCTGACATACAAATTTTAAATTTGGAAAGAAAAAACGGGGCCCGCGGGGGTCCCGGGGAAACCCCCCCAAAGGGGCGGAAAAGGTTTTGTTTTGAAAATAAACGAGGAACGCCAGCTGCGACGCCACGGCCGTTGATGCCTCCGGGGGCCACACCACGTCCCCCAACAACTGAAAAAGAAGTAGTATATTGGTGCCTCGAGATACGAGTGCTCTGACATACGAGTGATTTGAAATACGAGCGCTGTCGAGCAGCGAAGTTTTGTTTTGAAATACGAGCGATATTTGCGATACGAGGAACGCCAGCTGCGACGCCACGGCTCACCCAGTTGACTGCGCCTGCGCAGTAAATTGCTTTGAGATACGAGCAAATTGACATACGAGCAAGGTTACGGAACGAATTGAACTCGTATCTCGAGGTATCACTGTAATTCGATTCATCCACAAGTGAGCCATGGGGTCTGGTGGTTAGAATTGCCTTTTGCTCAAATTACAGTTGCATTTTCTTAATACGAACACGGTTAATACGAAATCACGCCTAAAACGGACATTTTGTTCGCTAAGTTTGGTTTACTATTTATTTACACTAAATATCTCGCGCATATTACGAAGGCTAAAATAAAAATTTCGGCTAAGACGAACAAAATTTCTAGATTGCACACAATTAGTATTTTTTTTTTTTTTTTTTAACAACTTGTTGGTTATTTTGAGTCATTGTAAACCACCAAGTACGTATTTCGAATTATACGTTCAATCTTTCCAAGTAGAGAATGTAGCTCATGCAGGTGTTGGCTTTCGGACAGGTCCAGTCGGCTCAGGGATCAAACCCTCTAATCTTCGAATCATTCTTAAATCGTGGTAATAATTTTTAATATTTAATATAAACGGGCATTCCTACACAATTTTACTTATTCACGGTTGTTACGAATAACGGCTAATACGAACAAATTCGCGAATTTTTGGCATTTCGTATTAAGCGAGTTCAACTGTATATGCTTTTCAAAGCTCTTGTTAAAAAAATTATTTGCTTTATTTTGCAAATGCCAAAACGAGCTCTCCAGTACGTTTTACCAATGTCTTCACACTGCGCTAGCACAATGCAGTTTGACCAAGATCTGACACTTGGACGCTTCTGCGCATGTCAGAAAAGGACGAATCCATTTGAGTTTTAGAGAACTTCGTTTTGCAGGCGCGTTTATTAGGGACCGCTCATAAATGATGTCACGCTTTTTTGCGATATATTTGACCCCCTTCCCCTTTTGTCACATGTTAAAAATACATTAATTGTTAAAAATACATTTGATTGAAATGTTAAAATTTAGTTTTGAAATGGCACCATTAAAATGGAAAATTCACCAATTAATTTTAAATGTTAAAATAACTAAAATGGTGTCCATGAAATGGTTATATATAAACGTGCATTGGATATACATTAAAAAAAATACATAAATTTTCATGACTTACCGAATAGATTAATTTCCATAAATAGTATAACAAAATCAATTCACCTGGCCAAGCTTATCATATTAAATATAAAAAGAATACTGTGCACAGCATGTTAATACATGAATATATAAAAATAGATACTTGATTACATTTCAGCACCATCATCTTTGATCGTAAATCGTGGAGTTCATGAAACAAGAAGATTATTTTGAAAGTCGTAGAATCGCACTTCTTTCACTCATATTTTTAAAATCGCGTGCACATGACACATTTCGCTAACGAGATTTCCATTAAATTTTAGAGGCCACACATGATTAAAATGCGAAATTTATGTGGTTGCCTATTGGCCTGCTGCATGTGGGACGTTCATACTTCTTCAAAATGCATCTCTTTCAATCGAATATATTTCAAATCATCGAGATGATACAATGTTGATTTATAGTAGATTCAAACAAGATGTTTCACATTTCATACTTATTTTTTTAGTTCATCGAGACATTTTTATGAAAAATTATCTTCTAAAAACATTTCTTCCTGCGTCTCTTCCACGCAAAACTAGGAGAAGATGCCATTTTCACCCCTTCACACCACACAAGAAATCGGGAAGAGTCAAAAAGGATTTCGAAGTTCCACGCTATGACGTGTTAGTCGCGTGCTGTCACGTAGTGCAATCAGGAAGTAGACAATTTGTAAATCGTACTGCCCTCTTGCGGGAGAAAATGTGAAGCATGTAAACAAAATGTCATACTTCAACGAACCCCTTCCCCCTTGGTCACAAAAGTAACACTTCAACGGTCCCCCTCCTCCTTTTGTCACAAAATGTCACACTTCAACGGACACCCCACCCCTTTGTCACATGTCACGCTATGTTGTATAAGCCTGATGTCACACTTCTTGTTACCTCCTCCCCTTCCCTTGTCACACTTTGTCACAATATTCCCTCTCCCCTCGAAACGTGACATCATTTATGAATGATCCCTTAGCAGTCGAATCGGAATATTTGCTTCTCTGTTTGTTGAAAGCAACTAAATTAATGAATTGGCAGATAGCATCAATTCGGAAGAAATCAAGTAGGCTAAACAAACTAAAACGAGAACGGAAACGGCGCATTCCTTACACTAGCAGTTCCTCCCTTGACCATGAATGGATTCTTCTTGACACTTTTTAAGTCATTGTTTTTTTTTTCTTTTCTCTTTCTATAGAACTGTACATCTATACCATAGAAACGAGGTAATTTGACATGCACAGAATATTTTTCTGTGTTGCTACATCGTGTCCAATGATGCTTTATTAAATTTTCCGCACATCCCAGTTCATACTGACATTTGTCCAAAACTACCACGGTGGGGAAAAAAGAGCGCGTTCATCGCTGCAATGAATGTGTTAATTGTACAGCTCAGTTGCCAAACCGATCAACTCCACTATGACCGAACTCGAGAGAGAACTCGAGGAATACATGTGATTTTGTTCTCGTTTTAGTTCGTTTAGCATACTTGAATTCTTCCGAACTGATGGTGCATGTCATCGAGAAAACTCGAGACCGAACTCGAGGAATGCAGCGTATCCTGTTCTCATTTTAGTTCGTTTAGCATACTTGATTTCTTCCGAACTGATGCTACATGTCATCGAGAAAACTCGAGACCGAACTCGAGGAATGCAGCGTATCCTGTTCTCGTTTTAGTTCGTTTAGCATACTTGATTTCTTCCGAACTGATGCTACATGTCATCGAGAAAACTCGAGACCGAACTCGAGGAATGCAGCGTATCCTGTTCTCGTTTTAGTTCGTTTAGCATACTTGATTTCTTCCGAACTGATGCTACATGTCATCGAGAAAACTCGAGACCGAACTCGAGGAATGCAGCGTATCCTGTTCTCGTTTTAGTTCGTTTAGCATACTTGATTTCTTCCGAACTGATGCTACATGTCATCGAGAAAACTCGAGACCGAACTCGAGGAATGCAGCGTATCCTGTTCTCGTTTTAGTTCGTTTAGCATACTTGATTTCTTCCGAACTGAAGCTGTATGCCAGTTTATAAATTTGGTTGCTTTCAACAACCAGCGAAGCAACCATTATGATTCGCGTGCTAATAAAAGCACCTGCAAAACGAAGTTCCCTCAAACTCGAATGGATTCGTCCGTTTCTGCCATGCGCAGAAGCGTCCACGTGTCAGAACGTCGTGGTTGAACTGCAGCGTGCTCCGTGAGAAGTTCTCGGCATTCAGTCTCATTTGTTGCTGTCACCAGGTAAGAAAAGTGTTTAACAAAGACTTCTTATAAACTCACTTGCTACATGTTAATGGAACTCTTTCAGAGTAGAAGTAAGGAAATTTTTAAAAAGTAAAGTTAGTTGATTTGGAAAATGGTATTTTCAATCACGAGCCTAAATCACAATTTAGAGATCGTTATACTCTATAATACAGAAACATTTATCAGTTCATACAGAAACATAATAGTTATAAAACAAAAAATATTTTCCTCTATAATTTTACAGCTGGTAGGATTTTGGTGTAGCCGTACACTGTAAGTCTCTTTTATTTATTAATTTATTCAAAACTAAGTTTTAAAATAATGATAAAATTTTCTAATGCCTCTCCTAAAAAGCAAGTCTGTTAGTCTGTTTAGAGTCTTCTGATTTCTGTATTTCCCCATTCACTGGGTTACGTAAAACATTTTTGCCTTTAATTTATTTCTATTAAGGGGACTCGGCACCTTTTGACAATTTTTTTTTAATTTAGGAACCTATTTCATTTGTATGTTATGATGTACTATTGTTCAACAAAATGATTTTCACATGAAAAATAAAAATTCAACTAACTGAAAATTTTAAAATTCGATTTTTTTAAAATTATTTAACAGTTTTAAATTTCCTTCTTCTTTTTCATTTCTGGACTTTTTTTTAACCAAATTTTTTAAAAGTACTTATTATAGTATGGTTCACAATTTTAGGAATGGGTTTTGCTATTAATTAATTAGTTTTTGAGAAAAAAGTTTTTAAAGTTGCATCCATGGTAGAACACAGAAAAAAAGCGACTTTTGTTACATTTTCATTTTTAAAATTTTTTTTGAAAATATTTAGCAAATTCCATCCCTAATTTTATCAAGCACATCATATCGAACACACACAAAAAATTTCAAGTTGCTACATGAATATATGAAGAAGTTTTAGCATTTTAAGTACTACAATACCGCGAAAACACACAAAACGAGAAAACGCAGTTTAAAGAATACAAAATCCTACTAAAACATCAGAAATATTTGAGTTCTCTTACTTCTTAACAACATTTATATTGGTTGTATCGCTTCAAAACTTCGCTCAGATATACTAGGAGAGTCAAACCACATTTTAAGCAAAAAATTGAATATTCATTATTTTCAGCCATTTTCTACATTTGAAAGGTGCCAAGTCCCCTTAACTCTTAAAAGTGATATGCAATAGTTAATATAAAAATATTACGTTCAAGGAACGTACTTTCTACAGAATATTTTTTTAATTTGTAGCAATATTAGGTTCCGTTCCTTTAAATCAAAAATAGACATCAGAGGAGTCGAATAAAGAACAATACTGTAATAAATAGAATCTTTAAATACTGCAATATTGAACCTAAATGTTCTATTACAAAAGTAAGACATACCGTAGAACTTTAATTAACAACATACAAATTAATTATAATCTTACCGAACATTTACACATTTTAAACCTGAAATGGATTTAGAGTAATTATTTTAAATGCTGGTGGTCAACCCGCAGGAACACAATAGGCGAAAATCCAAAATGCCATTTTTTGGTCTTTAGTGCTGCCATCTAGTAGGAATCGAATAAGCTTGAGCACAAATAATGTGAAAATGTGATGTGGATTAAAAAAGAATATCGTTTGTTGTTCAATCGGTCTTTAATTTATGAATTTGATTTCTGCAAACTCATATTTATTTTTCATTATTTTTTTGTATAATGATAGTATTTTAAGAATTTAACCAATAGAATTACGGGAGGTTGAAAATCACCCAGTAAATAGAATAGCAATTGCTCATGTTTTGTCATTGTTTATTTAAATAATTATTCATTTAGTTTTACCTAAGTCATACCTAAAATTTTACTGTTAATTATTTTCCTAAATGTTTGTGTGTGTATATAATAAATATATACAGTGAGTCCCGATTTAACGTCCCCCCAATTTACGTTTTTCCCACATTTTACTTTTTCCCTCAAAAGGAAAAAAAGAAAAAAATGTTTTAAAATGAGCAATATGTCTCCTTTTGCGCTGTTTTTGAAGCTAATCCACGTTGTTGAAAGTGAATTATTACTATCTCACAAAATAAAGAATTTTCAACAAGAATCGTTCATCAAAGCGTGAGAAAGTTCGTTCGCTTCCAAAATTGAACTGGAAATTCGTTCTTCTTGCCATTTTAAAAATCAACAAAGCTCCAACACTTCGATTCTAAAGAAGATTTCATTAGAAATCACTATTACGTGCCACGTACTGTACTCTTATTAGACTTATATCTATATTTATAATCCAGTATTACGGATTATTTTCAACCTAACGCCAGGGTTCGTAATTAAATATGTTAAAATGATATGCAGAATATTTTCTTTTCGAAAATATAGATATTAAACTTTTTGAAAGAGTCATCTTTACAACCTTTAGTTTATTTCTATTTGATTTATGCATTCTATATATTTCTCGTACTTTACGTTTTCCCGTATTTAAAGTTTTTTTATCCGGTCCCTTGGGAAACGTAAAATCGGGGATTCACTGTAATTATATATATGTATATATGCTTATTTATTTTTCAATTTCTGACTTTAAATTATCAAAATCTTCATCAGCGACAACAGCCTTTACATAATAATTTCTTTAATGCTAAAAATAAATGTTCTTCGTATACCATTTGACGCAAGAATTTTGGTTGGAAAAGAAAAAGGATTATCGAAGATTTCACTTTAATTGTAAAGATCATTCGTGCATTGTGGTCTGAACTTGCTACTTAGCTGGGGAAAATATCCTCTTTTAATTCTCACCTGACGTTCTTTTTCTTCTTGTCGATCTCGTTTCCCTTTCGAGACATTATTCGGGTTCGAACTCCATTTCTGTTTGGTCTGGTTCGAGAGGGGTTCCGGGGCGGCGGCTCCTTCGGACACCACCCCTTGCTCCGGGGAGGGGACGAGGGTGTCCTCACTCGCCGTTTTCACCTTCGAATTCATGCCCAAGATGTTCTAAAAGGGTTCAGAAAAATTAAGCATCAGAGTAAATATTATATTAAAATTCATTAAATTGAAAACAAAAGAAATACAGTCAGTACCGCCTATATGGTCACCCTGTTATAAGGTCGCCCCGCTTATATGGGCAGTTTTCTAAAGTCTCTCTTAACTTAATAGGGAACGTGTGTTAAAGTACACCGCTTATATCATTATGTAATTTTTAGAATTATCGGTTGTATGGTCACTTTTCCTTAGGTTGGCATCTTGTTTTCTTCAGAAAAATAAACACTTCTTGAGACTGGAAGCAAACGGAAATGACCAGACTCACTTTCGTTCGACCTCCGCAGTCACTCATCCCACCCCCTTCCGAATTCCTTTCCTTTCTCAAGAGCAAAGGGTTGCAGCGAATGAAAATTTAAAGACCTAGGGACTTAGCAAAAACTGTGTTAACAAGCAAGAAGCAACGGCAGTCCTGCTTAACATAATATTTTTTTTTTTAATGCAAGGTAAATGATAAGGTAAAGAATTAATGTTTTCTAAAATATGTATATGTGCGTGTATTTCTTATTTCTTTAATATTTAAAACATCTCAGAGTGTTTATTTGTTTAGGTTCTGATTCCAAAAACATATTTATTACGTCATTGTTCTTCCGGACCGGCGATATGGTCACCCCACTTAAAAGGTCATATTTTTCTGGGCCCCAGAGATGACCATATAGCCTATACTGACTGTAATAAAAACTCTGACAACTTTCATTGAAAAGGAAGATCAAAATATGAGTGAGAGTTTGGGTCCGTCAAAAGAAACGATTGCCATTTCAAAAAAATTAAAAACGAAAAATCTATAACATTTGATTACAAGAGTATGGTGGTAACTTATCTTATAGATAATATTTTAGAACATAACAAATTTTTATCTTTTAGAATTCAACAAATTTTTAATTTTTCAAATGTTTTTCACTTATTTATGTGCTTTTTTTTTTCACCGAGTCATTTCAATTTAATGCACTTACATGCAGGGTTCCACTGTATATGGATAATAAAGCAATTGGTACAAAATTTCACAAAAGTATTTTTTAAACTATTGTTTTCAATGCTATCACTTTTTTATTTGAAAGTATTTTAACCCTTTATCTACCGCATTATGATCTGCAGTAATTTTTTTCACAGAAATAGTTTGTCTAGGTATTTACACTGAAAATGAAGGGATTTACATAAATAAAATGATCAATATTTAAGTATTTATTTCTTTACAGCTAATAAGTCCCACAGAGTATTTACTTTGTAAGATTAATTACACACAATTTTTAATCAACATATTTCGTCAAATAATTTTCTAAGTTCTTAACTAACACATTAAAAAAATCAGTGACTTGCTTCTTGAGTTTTACTGCTTTTCTGGAGCGAAACTCTAAGGGAGCAATCTGAACAAAATGGAAATTCAAAGCACAGCATCGGTTTCAAAACTATATATCTTCCTTTCCACTCTAAAATACTCTTTACAGAACCCTTGCTGATATGTATCCTGAAAAAGGGGAATGTAAAGAATGTCCCGGCAAAGTACCATCAGAATATTGGTAAAAAGGTTGCTGGGATGGAATTTATAGAGAATGGTACTTATAAGTACCGTCGGTAGATAACGGGTTAAATAAAAGTGCGAAACCTGTGCGAGCAGTTCGTCCTCCAAGAGTTCGTCGATGTCCTTCATGTCCTCCAGGTCGGAGTTGAATTGATCTTCGTCTTCTTTTTCGAAGGTCACGCTGCCCGTGTCGCAGCTGCGGTTGCTCTGCGTCAGATCTTCGATGATGCCCTGAAAAATAATAACAACAGTTGAAGGGGTGGGAAACATACTGGTGTAAGTCACGTGATTAGTATTTTGAGAGACGCGACATTTTGCGTTACGGGTATTGATTAAGCAAAAATGAACGGTGCCACATGTTGGTAAATTTTTGAAGCACTTCTCTAGTTTACTAAAAATTAGGTACATGACGCTTCGGCAGGGTAGCATAGTGGTCAGTGGCGTACGCAAAGGGGGGGTTTAGGGGTTTAACCCCCCCCCCTTGAGCCCTAAATAATAGTGCTTTATTACATACTCGAATTTCTTTTAGTAGTTTCAGAACATTATGAACCCCTTCCCCCTTGAAAAAATTCTGCGCAAGCCACTGGTAGTGGTAGGCACTGGCCTAATAAGCCCAAGATCGCAGGATCAAACCTGGCTCAAGTAGGTGGATTTTCAAGATGCAGAAAATCGTCAACGCCCATGTCGTATGATTAGGCGACATGCTTAAGATCCTTTGAGTATCTGTTGGGCTTGGATAATCTGGGATAAATTTAACTCCTAGTGCAGTTTCGCATCATTTAGAGCTCAGGTGCCACCATCTAGGGGGAAACTGAGTGTCAAAATTCTCTGGTGTTACAGGTATCCGCCGATAGTGGTGCTACTTGAAGAATGGATGCCGGTTTCCAGGGAATGCACTAGGTTTGTAAAGGTTAATGACCATACGCAGCCCCATTAGAAAAAAAAAGGCAGATGATGAACAGCTCTTCTCCAAAACACTGTTGAACTACATCTCACTAAAGTGCGATATCTTCCTGAAGTTTCAAGAAATTCAACTGAATTTTTTTAAAGAGATACCCTGAATACTTGGGTTTGAAATTATGATATTTAAAAATAGCCATCGCTTTGCGCATGCACAGTAAAAAATTATTTTCCCTTTAAACGGTCATAATTTATCAAAAGTTCCATATTCTCGTTTCAAATTTCATTCTAACGCTTCACTTGCATGCTGTCAGGTTTTCTAAAAGTTTCGTAACATTTTGTGAAAAACTTTCTGTGTTACAAGCGTGTGCGTCCCTTAAAGGAAAGAGGAAATGAATTTTTATTGGAAAGTGTGAACAGTCTAGATTAAAAGCTGACCAAATAAGTAAAAAACGGATTTTCGCATTAGACAAATTGCTAAACATTTAAATATGAAAAATCCATAGTGCGTCTATTAATTAGGCCAGGGACTGTAAGGTATTTTGATATTTATAAAGTGACGGAGAAAAAAATTCTTTGAGAAATAAAAAATTCCACGGATTTTCTAGAAGCTTCAAATAGGGGATCTTTGGGGAAAATTGTTATGCTCCACTATTAGATATATGTTATGTCCCGTATCAGCAGTCGGGCTAAACAGCATTCATTTTTTTTTCTTTCCTTTATTTTCTACTCATCAGGTATTTACAAGAATACTATTTACAACGATGAATGACATGAATATTTACAGTATTTACAAAAGCGGTGCGCATAGAGAACATCTCGCAAAGGAGCACAATTTCTCTGTGTTATCCTTTACGCATCAGCTCACCAAGTGACGCTATCCTTTGTTTTCCAGACCCTTCTTGGGGTCTCTTAGCCAATCAGAACTCAGGGTTATAGTTTTGGCTCATGTTTTAGAGTGGACCCATAAAAAGGACCTAATTGGTTTTAGTTCAGGTTTACAAAAGTTACGTTAAAAGGTCCCAACGGTAGTTTGCTTTTACAAAGACAAAGAAAGGAATAATGATAATTCATTTAATTTATTATAAACCTCACATATCCCCCCTCTCAAAAAGAGTTGGTTCTGGAGGTGATCAATCTCCAAAAACAACCTTTTCGAAAGGAAAAACAACCCGACAATTACAATTTTAAAAATTAAAAGTGAAAAGAAAAATATTCTAAACTCCCTGGGTTCTGATGGCAGTACTACTTTTCATAGGTATAAAAACAAATCACAAAATACACCTAAATTATGTGTAAACCCTATTACATTACACTAATACAATTTTCATAAGACAAAATACGTTCATAGAATCGCGTATGCAAAACTATTCACGTGGTACCACTGGAGTTATTTTTTTATATGCACAGTTTTCTTCATATATCAGTTCATACTGATGGATTCCACAGTTCCTAAGGATACTTTCGAGTTCCTTACTAATTTTTCGTGTTCCATATCGTTCATGTAGTGTCTTTCATCTACAAAATAATGTCTCTTCCTTCCAACATTATTACAACATTTTCTTAACTGTATATCACTTTCTAGTATGTTTCAAATATCCCGTAAGAGAATCAACAATAAATTTCAATCGATACAATAAATCACTTAAATTTCTCACAGTGAACAAACATCATCTTAATTCTAAAATAACCCTTTCAAATAATTAAAAATCTTCAGTAACATCAGATTATTCATGCTCATTAGTACAATACAACATATTTCTTAACACACCCTAATTCTACTACACCAAATCAATATCTTATAACTCAAAACATTATCACAAACAACTTCAATGTTGATGCAAAACAATTCAAATAAGTACAGTGTTACAATGACACTATTCATTTTCTTTTGTTTACAAAAGTAACCATTATACATAAATACGGCTTTCAGCGCCTTTCTTTTTCTTTTATCCCCATAGGAAGTTTTAACAGTGGGAGTAAGTCTTTCCCACGTTAATTTACCCATATGGAATATTCTTACACTCATTCTTTTTGTGAAAGTTGGAACCCTTCAGCGGGATAACAATACCTCAATCTACATGAATGAACAATTTCTGTGAAACTTAAACTCCTTTCAATTTCAAAATTTACGTCAGAAACTTTTCTTAAAATTTTGTATGTGCCTGAATAAGGCGATGTTAACTTTCTTGTATTTGGATACTTAAATTCCTCTAGCATTACTAAATCACCAACTTTAAATTCTGCATTTTTGAAACTTCCTATCATACCTAACCTTGCTTTTTTCATGATCTGCCTTTGTTTTTTCTAACGCAATTGCTCTAGCTTCTTGTACTGGGGGGTATAGTTCTTGATCAATAGGAGATTCAAATGGTAACTTTCCAAACATTAAATAGGCGGGTGGAAAAGTGGTAACTGAATGTGGTGTATTATTATATTCTAGAGTAACCTCTTCTAAATATCTAGTCCAAGGAATTTCTGTTGTAGAGCTGTTTACTTTGCATTTTAATCTAGTTACAATTGATTGATTTACCCGTTCACATTTACCATTCGTTTGAGGGTGATGCGAGGAGGTTAATAGCTGTTTTACACCATGATTTTTTAAAAATTTCTTAAACCTACCAGACGTAAATGCAGGGTTTCTGTCCGTTAAAAGTGCTTTGGGAACACCAGAGCTAAATATTTGCTTTAATAAATTTGTGTAGACTTCAGAAGTGATATTTTTGCTGGGAAAAGTCCAAATAAATCTAGTTGCATGATCTATTAATATACTAAGGTACCGTTTTGTTGAGTTAAAATAATTAAATCCACCTACTGAGTCAAGAGAAAATATTTCAAAAGGTTCTGTACATGGTGGCATGGATTGCAAAAGTCCAAACTTTTTCCGATGAGAACATTTATTTAATTGACATATCTCACAGTGTTTTACATATCCTGAAATATCTGTGATAATGTCCTCCCAATAGAAGTAAGGAGAAATCAGGCTTAGCATTTTCTTAACCCCAGGGTGACCAAATTCCTCGTGGGCTTTAGAAACTAACTCTTTTCTAAGTGAAAAGGGAACGACAACCTTTATCAACCCCTTCTTACTAATAGTCAGGACATCATTTACTTTTCTGAATTTTACGTTATCGAGATTGTCAAGTTTTTGATGCTCTATAATTTTTTATTTTGTAAGTAAATGAGTTTGAGGACAATTATGATGTGATATGGGATTTCTAGACAACATATCTGCTTCGTGGTTTGTAGAGCCTTTTTATATTTAATTTCGTAATCATACATAGATAATTTTAAAGACCAACGAAATAATCTACCCGTCAAATGTTTTACCTTATCTAACCATACAAGAGCGGAATGATCACTGTATATAGTGAAAGAGGATCCGTGAAGGTAATGTTGTTATTTTTCAAGAGCATCAACAATAGCCAGACATTCTAATTCAGTTACTGAGTAATTTTTTTCATAAGGTCTTAACTGACGTGAATGAAAAGAAATAGGATGTTGCGTTCCATCCTGGTGTTCTTCTTTAAGGACAGCACCTAAAGATTCTCCTGAAGCATCTACATACAAATGACATTTTAGATTTGGATTGAAAAGATTTAGAACAGGTTTAGAAATTAAGGAAAGTTTTAACTCTTCAAAAGCTTTTTGGCATTCCTTAGTCCAAACCCATTTTGTCTCTTTTTTGAGAAGTTTATTTAAGGGTAATCTAAGCTTTGCATAATTAGGGATGAATTGGTGGTAAACATTTATGCTTCCCAAAAACCTTTGTAAAGTTTTTACATTATGAGGTGGTAGCAACTTTTTTATTGTTTCTATATTGGCATTACTGGGTGAACACTTTCCTTCAGAAATTTCATATCCTAAAAATTTTATACTTGTTTTATAAAAATTACATTTAGATCCTTTTAACTTAATGTTTTCCTCAAGGCAAATATTGAAAATTTTCTCAAGGTGATTAAAATGACTTTCAACACTATCACTATAAGCAATAATGTCATCAAAGTAGTTTATGGCAAAGTTAACATTGTGTTTTTGTAATATTTGCCGTATCGCCCGCATGAATACGCTGGGACTGTTTTTCCATCCCGAAGGGAAGTCTCAACCATTCATAAAGACCAAAATTAGTGGTCATAGCAAGTTTTTCCGCGTCACTATCTCGTATTTTGATATGCCAAAATCCGCTGCAAAGATCAATTGTTGAAAAATACTTAGCATGCGTTAAAACGTCTAGTACATCATCAATTCTGGGAATTGGTTCGGAATCTGTTTTAGTAATTTGGTTTAACTTTCGGAAAGCAATACAAAGTCTACTTTTTTTTCCCTTCATATTTCTTTACAACCATAGTTACAGGAGCAGAATATGGACTATGTGAATATTTAATTAAACCCACATCTAATAATTTAGTTATTTGTGCCTTAATTTCTTGGGTATCTTGAGGAGAGCAACGATAAGGTCTTAAAGAAATAGGAAGCTCAGAAGTCAATACAACCTTCTGAGGCTCCAACCTAATACAGCCTACATCGTAACGGTCCTCACTAAATATGTTTGAAAACCTATTCAGCAACATAGAGAGCCTTTCATCCGCCTGAGTTTGTGGTGGAAAGTATTCCACAGAAGCAGGGGATTTTGTGTTAATAGCGCCCGTTGGAGTTGGGCGAAGACTACTCTGAACCATACCAAGACACTTATAATCACAATTTGAAGCAATTTTAGTTTTAACTGATAACAAGCTATTTCCTTGCAATATTTCTCTTTTATCAAAATCGGTTTTTATATCAAAAAGGTACATATGAGGTAGTGATAGCAAGCAATAATTTAACTCTGTGTCAAGGCAACACATTTCAACTAATTTTTCATAAGCCCCAATTTTGACCTTAATTTCAATTATATCATAGTTATTAATGCTGCCTTGAGTTTGTTTTAATGGTATATCCCCACCCATATTTATTACATTATATTCCACTTCCTTTAAGAATTTCTTCGGAATTACAGATATGCTGCTGCCTGAATCACACAGAGCGAGAATCGTTTTTTGGTTGTCATCAATACCTTTGATAGAAATATTGCAATACAATAATTGTCAATCTTTTTTGTTAACAGTTGGAGGATCCTTCTTAGAATTATTGTCAAAACCCTCTTGCTTAGATGAGGAGCCAGTCTGAACATCCCCATGATGAGTTTGTTCACTCTGCCTCTTCACATTTCTTTCCATAGAAGGGTACTCTAATTCATTTGCATTTCCTCGATAATTTTGAGAATCATATTTTGGATAATTTGGCTTAGATGGAAAGGGGTTATAATTACTCTGTTGACGTTGATATTTGAAATGATAAGGTTTTTGAATTTGGTTATACACAGGGTTTGACGAATTATTATATTTTTGGCCCTGGTATCCACTCTGAGTAACACGTTTCTGATTAGGAATATTAGTTTTAACACCGGAAGCCTTTCTATCGACAGTTAATCTTAAATGTTCATACTCGTCTAATTTTTCAGCAATATCAAGAGGTTTGTTCCATTGAATCCAATTATCCATGAAGTGATGTTTAATATCACTAGATACTCTATGCTTTTAAATTTTATTGGCTATCATTAGATCTTTTAATTGTTCAAAAGTAGTAATGTTAAGTTCTCTAATCCAATCTTCAAAATAACTGGAAAGTTGATGGGCATAATTGCGCCAAGAATCTCCAGATTTTCTTATGGAGCTAAAGAACTGGGTGTTTAGTTGCTCAGGATTTAATTTAAATCTTTTAAGAAGGACCTCTTTTATGTATTGATAGTCATTAATTTTAACTTCTGGTTCTCTTGCGAGTTTGTTGGACATTTCGGAAGGAACCAACCCCAACAAATATGCAACATATTGTTCGGGCGGGGGGAACCCTTTGGGCCCTTTGTTTCAAAATTTTTTAAGTATAAAGCAATTTCATCAGTTTTAGGGTCAAATTTCTGCATTATTTGCATTAAGGATAATCTTGAAGAATTTTCAGCGTTTTTTGTCATTTTTTCCTTTTCCGCCTCTAGGTCTAACCTTAACTGAGCCAATTCTTGCTCTTTTACAGTATTTAACTTTTCTAATTCCCTTCTATGGGACATATTCAACTTTTCTAACTCCAAATTATATTTTCTTTCATCAATTATCCTATCTAAGATATCCCTAACTAAATTCTCATCATAATCCTCATGTTCTAAAATTAATTTCCGAATTTCTTTGGAATGTAACTTCGGATCTAGTTCTCTGTCCAACTCATCCGCAAGAGACAAAAGATCAGCCTTAGTGGCTCTTCCTATACCAGCCATTTTAATATCTCAAATAATAATACTAATTAATAAAATAAAATTTATAAGATTACACATATAATTCCTTCATTTCTCATTCTTACATTAAATCAATGCCCAATAAAATTCTTTCATAGAATTAATGCCATTATGAATAAAAAAATTTAAAATTACACTATCAAAATTTCAATTCAGCACATAAAAATAATTTCAGACCAGTAAAAACTTACTCCCGATGCATTTTCAACATGATGTTCCTTTTCAAAGAACTCAACACCATAAATTCAAGCCATAATCCAAAGTGGAGACTTTCACTCTATTGATAGAAAATTTACTTGCATCAAACTTCATTCTTTTATCGCAACGCGATTTCATGATGCACCAGAAGTCGCACAACACTAATCTTCGCTTTTAAAGCCACAACGCACGCATGAGGACCCAATGACCATCGTCGAAGTTCCAGACGAAAACGTATTCCCAATCTTCACAGGCACAGAGAGAAAGAAGGGGGCGAAATTTTCACCACACTGCGAAAGGAGCGGACGTCGTTCGTTGACCTCTCTGGAACGCAGGGTACTGGACAAAGCAGATCGCTATACCAAGCTGGGAACTGCTGACTTTGGAGATGGCCCTGGATGAAGGCGGGGGAGTAAACAGCCTTTTCGCTCGAAAGTACCGGATTTCCCGATGTCCATTATGGGCGCATTGCAGATTTTCATTTTTTTTCTTTCCTTTATTTTCTACTCATCGGGTATTTACAAGAATACTATTTACAACGATGAATGACATGAATATTTACAGTATTTACAAAAGCGGTGCGCATAGAGAACATCTCGCAGGAGCACAATTTCTCTGTGTTATCCTTTACGCATCAGCTCACCAAGTGACGCTATCCTTTGTTTTTCAGACCCTTCTTGGGGTCTCTTAGCCAATCAGAACTCAGGGTTATAGTTTTGGCTCACGTTTTAGAGTGGACCCGTAGAAAGGACCCAATTGGTTTTAGTTCAGGTTTACAAAAGTTACGTTAAAAGGTTCCAACGGTAGTTTGCTTTTACAAAGACAAAGAAAAGTAATAATAATTCATTTAATTTATTATAAACCTCACATATATATTTTTTTATTCACATTTTCAATTTTCTATCACATACAAATTTTTTTCTTTTTATTTCTTTTTTAATTAATTATTATTGTTATTATTTTTTTTTTTTTCCACATTTTCAATTTTCTATCAAATACAAATTTAACTAAAGAAGAGAAAAAATATATACAGTGAAACCTGTGTAAGTTGACCACTTTCGGTGCAGCACTTTAGTGGTCAACTTGGACAGGTGGTCAACTTGTAGAGGGTATAAATATTTTTTTCTGTCATTTCTTACACTATGCATTCATTCATTTGCAACTAACTAAAATATAGCTTCATGTATTAACGTTACTTTAAAATAGTAATTAGCTATTTTTTCACAATTATCTAAAATATTATTACAGAATTTTAACCTGAATTTCTTACAATGTATCCTATACAACTTTAAAAGTAAAGGACTCACTTAAAATAAAAATAAATATCTTATTAATTATGTAAGTTACTTATATGATAATAAAGATTTCGTAAAAATACATAATTTTTCAAAATGACTATATCAGATAGAAGAAAAAAGAAGAAACTTATTTAAAGAATAAAAGAATGCTCATTGTAGTTTTCCCATATAGTTGACTGACAAATAAATTTAGGCAAACTTTCTATTGATGTTTCATCCATCCAGACAAATTCTGGTCTGACATTATAGCATAAAAAATATCCTGGAGAAGTTATTCATTTTTTTTTTTTTTTTTACCTTTAAAAGAATAGATAAACAAAAAAAAAAAAAAAAATGACTACGCGGTCAACTCACAAAGAATTTTAATAATACTCCCACCCAAATTTGGCAAACATAAGTGGTCAATATAGACAGGCAGCGGCGTACGCAGAATTTTTTCATGGGGGTTCATAATTTTCTGAAACTACTAAAAGAAATTCGAGTATGTAATAAAGCACTATTATTTCCCTAAGTTAGACAGCTAGACAATTTTGACTTTAACTCAAGGGTCAAAACAACTATTTATGAACAACCACCTAATTCTCAGATCCAATCCAAGGTGCGAGAAACTGAGTGTTGTTCCAGCTGACGCTAAAAGCCCCTCGTGACGCATGTCCACGTGACCCCTCGTGACGCATGAATAAGAAAAAAAAATTCATTTCATGTTATAGCAGGTGGCTTTTCTCGAACGCGGAAGTTTTTCAATATGCTTCCCCTATTAAAATTCATTATTAACTTCATTCAAACTAGTTAGTACTTAGCGCATATCTATTTGTTGGGTGTTCTATAGAACAAAAATGCAAAAAGCTGAATTCGTAGAATTTATTTAAGAGCCACGCACCTGATATATTTACTCATGTATTTTGCAGCTCGAGCTCTTCAGCTACGTTTTGATAAAGCAATGGCGATTTGATTCGAAATTTTCTTGGGTATGATTTTATTTCTACATGCTGAGAAAGGAAGTTCTTTGTGACTACGAAACACGTGAGTGCTATTTTTATTGCAATTTGTACTTTATACTTGGTCCTCACTGATGTTACCAAGCAACTTATTTTTTCATTTTTGAAGGTTAAAGGTTTGAATTTAAAGACGAAATGTTTTGTAATGTTGAGATATTTATTTTATTTTCAATATATTTAAGTAGAATATACTGCAATCATTTTGAAAAAATTACAACAATAGTATTATATCCGCAATATTTTTTGCACATCCCCAGAAGCAAAAAAAAAAAAAATAAATAAATAATAATAATAAAATAAATACTCATAAGTATTTAATTCGCATTTTTAAAATAATGTCTTAACTTTTTTTTTTTTTTTGGTGCACTATTCCATTTCAGTATCTTTGCTGTATCTTTGGACTTTAAATTGAAAAACAAAACGGTTTTCAGACACTAAAGAAGTGTCAAGTTCTGTTTAATTTTCTTCGACTTTTTTCTTTCTTTCTTTTTTGCCATTAAGAAATAATGTTAAAAGGAATTACAATAAGAGTTTGAATGAAGGCTTCCCTGGAACGAAAATTAAATTCTTTCTATTAATAATTTAAATCAGAATTTTTAAAATAAACTTCAAAACGTGATTTATCATACAAGCGATTAGTTTGTAGTGTCAGTGGTTCAAAGTGGATGTGCCCTTTCATATTTTCTTTTTCTGATATAAATAGAGTAGTTATATGAAAAACGTAGTTACATTTGAAGAGTAAAATAAAATACTTTTTGGGGGAAAAAATAGAACCGACTTCAAATTAAAAATTGCTCAAAAAAGTAAAAAAATAATTTCATTCGCTAAACAACATCGATACGACTTTTAAACATAGATTTAGAAGTCGGCGCAAATTATGTGGGTTTGATTACAATTACAAAGCATGCATTACTTCATATTGGAACTGTTGCAAACTGTGTGCCATCCATGTTTGTAATTGATTCATAATTACAAAAGATTTTATATATCATAATTTTGCACCGACTTCTAAATCTATGGTTAAAAGTCGTATCAATGTTATTAAACGAATGAAATTGTTTTTCACTTTAACGCAATTTTTAATTTGAAGTCTGTTCTACTTTTCCCCCCAAAAATTCTAAAGATAATCAAAGGTTTGATTTTAGATCGAAATGATTTTCACAGGCTAATTCTAATTTTTATGACAAAAAATAGCTAACGTTAAAAATATTATTTCCATCATGAAATTACTTGATAGGGCTGCTTTTTTTTTTGAAATTTTTTTAACCTATGAAAAAACATGTCAAACAATTGAAATATCCATAATCTGTAAAAATGTGGGACGGAATCAGAATCGGTGCTATAGTTTCTAAATTGTATAAAGGTTTTCACAGCAAATTTTAAAATTTAAAGAATGATGTTTATTAACTAATTTATACAGAAAAACATTTTGAAGAAATATTTCACTTTCTTCACATTCCTATTTACGCAACAAAAGAGATTGAAATTTTTTTAGTTTAGAAAAAAATTAGACAAAATAAACACTTGGGCTCGGCCGGGATTTGAACCCGGGACCTCTCGCACCCTAAGCGAGAATCATACCCCTAGACCACCGAGCCACGACATTGCATGGAGGAATAAGCATAAACTGTAGATAGCGTTGTTTTCAGTCTCATTTTTAATCTAACTTTTTTCATAGTTATTACATAAACGAAAACAAAAATGACGGAGAGAAGACCAACAAATCAGCAAGTATATCTCCAATTTTTTTGTAATTATCGGGATTTTATCATGGGATTTACGCGCTTCGTTCTTTCTAAACAAACGATTTAAATATATTATATTGCTCATTCCTCATTATAACTGGCCCTGTTTCGATTACCAAATGGAACAGAATGGGAAATGTTAAACTGCTGCTGAATACTATTTAAACATGCTTATGTCGACAATTTTAATGTGTGTGAGCAAAATGCCCAACAAAGAAATAAAAAGATAAAAAGAAATATATGTAGCATGTAGCGCAAATATGAAAAGCCCGTCTTAAAGATGAGATAATTTCTAATTTAGTTTTTATACTTAACAAAAAAAAATCAGTCTAGAGTGAACCGTATTACCTTAGTAATTAATTACTAATGTAATACATTTAGTAATTTGTTTAGTTTCTACCTGGTTTCTACGTCCAACTTTCAAATACCCAGATACGATAGAAAAAAATTGAAAATTATTTTGCTACAAATACTTTTCTGAATTATAGCCAATATACAGAACAAAAGGCAAATAACCGAAAACAACTGTAATTTGCAATGAAAAATAAAAAAACACGTTGGGCTCGGCCGGGATTTGAACCCGGGACCTCTCGCACCCAAAGCGAGAATCATACCCCTAGACCACCGAGCCACAATAACCGATATTTTAAAATATTTTAAACCAAAAACAGCTGAACTGATTTTTGTTAAATTGTTATTCTGAATTTAATTTTTTTAAATATTAATTATAACCTTCTTGTGAGTTAAAATTATTCTTTTCCTCGGCAACTGTTTGCGCTTTTGGCCCAGAATACCGTGTAGATTCGTTGTGAACTAAAAATTTGGAAATTGCAACAACCTCAAAGAAACCTACAGGTCTCGATTTCTTTGATCACTTTTAGCAAAAATATACAGATTTCTTGGCATTCAAACACATGGCCCAATTGAATTTGAAAACACGTAAACATAAATTGTTTTCCATCCCAAAACGTTTTTTTTTTCTTTTTTTAATTGGCGAACATCACAGAAGCCGAGAAGCGAAGTGTGTGGCGCCATCTCTTAACGTTAGCTTCAAACAAAGTAAAATAACGTAACGCTTTACCGCACCGTTGTTAATTTCCAGTTCTAATACCATTTATTTAATTCTTTAGATCTATTTTTTTAAGCTTAAATTTATTATAAATGTGAAAATATTATATTCCATAGTTTTTGAAAAAGTAGGAAAATAAAACTGAAAAACTCGAATTATCATTTATTAAAAGAAAAAAAACCCACCCAATTGCCTCAACTTTGGGAAACGGAAAGCATTTTCATTTTCATTTGCGTCATTCTACAATTTAGGTCTTAGGAGCAGTTCCAATCAGAAATCCTCATAGTGAAATGGACTCAAGCATTAAATATTTCAGTAAATATATTTACACTTAAGAAAAACCGAAACGAGCACAAATGACACTTTATCACCTTATTTTATTTCATTACTATAATGGCTGAGACCCGCTATATAGGGATCATTCATAAATGAGGTCACGCTTCGAGGGGGGAGGGGGTATTCGTGAAATTGTGAAGAGGGGAGGGGGGTAACAAGAAGTCTGACATCATGCTTATGCAAGACAGCTGGACATGTGACAAAAGGGGTAGGGGGTCCGTTGATGTGTTACATTTTGTGACAAAGGGGGTAGGGGGTCCGTTGATATGTTACATTTTGTGACAAAGGGGGGGGAGGGGGTCAAATATATGGGAAAACAGCGTGACATCATTTATCGAAAGGTCCCATAATGCTAGCGGGAGAACGAATAAAAGAGGCAAAACAGTGTGTCATATGGAAAAGAAACTAAATTACAGAACTCACGTGATGCAGGGGTTCCCTTTCTAATAGATAAAACAGGCTCAGCTGAACCCGTTTGTCTCCTCCAAAAATGTTAAAAACCAATAAATAACAAAGGAACAAAGCTTTAATTAGGTTGTTTTGTTTAAAATGAAAAAGTAACTGTTTTATTTACTATCGTCTTCGACAAAAGCTGCAACAAAAAATCGGGAAAAAACGAAATTTAAAAAAAAAATCATTAAAAAAATAAAATTATTTTAAACTGAGTTTGATTGAAATAATACTTTTAAATAAAACCTCAAATCACGTATCCAATTTTGCGCAAAATTGCTTTAATGACGTTGTTTTCTTCTTTACATTTTTAGCACAAAAGTACGCTATTTATTAGGTATAAAGGTACAGTAAATTTTATTTCATTTTTCTCACTTGTATGCGTCATGTTTTGAAGCTTCGTTTTCGAATGTATCAAATTACCGCTTAACGAACATCTATCACTTTAACTCTATTACAAATTGACGAAATGAATTTCAAATCGTTTTGTGACGAATCCATTAGATATTTATGCAGCAAATTAAATAAGAAAGCTATAGTTAGTTCGTTATTTCACAGATGGCAAAACTCAAATTGTTGTATTCATTATTTGAGATGCTTTTAGCGCTATCGATGAAAGAAATGAGTAACTAGTTAGTTAGATGATCTGTAATGCATCACTGCTTTCTATTTTCTTTTATTGGAAAGTTCCGTTAGCGATTTGAAATAACCTAAAACCCTATGGAAAGATAAACATGTCAATAGAAACATGCTAATAATATTTAATAGGTATTATAAATTTTAGTCGAGTAGTATTTGTTTCTCTTTTGCTTACCAGTCGTATTTATCATCTACAAATAATATATTTGAAAAATATATGTTATTGACTGAAATTCTTGAAGTTATCTGGTTCTATTTAAAGAAGTCGCTTTGCAGTTGCAAAGCGACAAAAAATGAAGGTGAATTTAAAAGTTGTACCTATCCGCAAGTGTTGTACAAACTGAATGTGTGAAACGAAACGAGCTTTTTCAAACCAAAGTGCTACACCAAATCGTTCCCAGATGTACCCCCGATGATGGTATACAATAAGTAATTAAAAGTCAATGAACAATTTAATTTTATATATATATATATATATAAAGTGAAACCCCGATTTTACGTTTCTCAAGGGACTGGGCAAAAAAACGTAAAATACGGGAAATTCATAGAATGCAAAAATCAAATAGAAAGAAACTAAAGGTAGCAAAAATGACTCTTTCAAAAGGTATAATATCTATATTTTACGAAAAGAACATTATTATACATACCATTTTAAGATAATTTTAACACATTTAGATGCGATTCCTGGCGTTTAGGCTGAAAGTATTCCGTAATAGTGGATTGTTTTTTAGTCATTGAATTCAAAGTGAATGCAGCATCTTCTGGGATTGTAATACGTTGCAAGTTTTTTCCATGGTCTTAATAAGAAAGAAAATAGTCTTTCACTATTTGTAAGCTCTTCATTGCAATAGTGAAAGAAGGAACGGGCTGTGCTTCCGGTTCTTTTTGTTGATTTTCATCGGCTGACGAAGAGTACAGACGGGAAAATATTGCTCATTTTAGAAAAAAAAATTGTTTCACTTTCCAGGGAAAACGTAAAATGCGGGAAATTTCATACATAACAAACTTACAATCCGGGTTAAATGAACATTATTAGTATACGGAAAAACTGGGACCTGAAGAAAAAAACGTAAAATGAGGGGAAAACGTAGATTCGGGGGACGTAAAATCGGGGTTTCACTGTATAATTAAATTGCATCTTTGTAAATATATCTTTTTTTCAAATTTCTGGAGAAGTACATGAAAAATCTTTGGTCGTATAAAAAGGTATACTTCTCCACACACTTTCCAGTAAAAATTTCGTCACGCATGAATTGAGGGGACCAGATACAAATTGACGAAAATGAAAAATGTTTTCGATCTCCCTGTCTCGTAAAATTCATGGGAAAAAAAAACTAGTATATTTCGCGGAAAGAATTTACTTGGCGTGTACAATATTTCTTCCACGCATAATCACGATGTTATAATCATTTTTTTTCCAAAATGCTAATTTAATTAGCATGTTTTTTTTTTTGCCCATAACGTGCAGAATACTTCACGGAATCTCACCAAACTTACAGAAAAGTTGCGAGCACGCCAAAGGGACATCATAACTGAAATTTGAAATCAAAAAACTAAATATAAGGTAAATTATGAGCATTTAAAGGAAATAATTTTTAGTGCGCATGCGCGAAAGATAGCAATACTTAACTTTCCTAGCTTCATACCCAAGTATATAAAGACTAGTTGGGTTACAGCAAATGGTTTCATTTCGGATGAATAACATATCATATTTCTTATTCTTCAGATCATATCCCTTCTTTTTCATATGATTATCCTTTAATTTCAATTTTCCGACACCCTTGATGACCAATGATCTAATTCCACATTTAAAAACACAATGTTTTTGCAAAAAGCTTTTTGTGTATTTTAACTCTAAAGTTAACTCTAAAAAGAGGAGAAATGTTTCAGTTTTTTTTTTTTTTTTCCCCCTGCAGGATTGTACTGTTAGCCAAAAGAAAATCAGCAGAAAGGATTAGATGAATATGAAGAGTGAACGTTTCAGCCACGCATTGTCTGCAATAAATACTTTGTGCTCTGTAGTACTTCTTTTACTTCACAATAATTTTCACAAGCAAACAAAGGAGGCAATTTATCGCTAGAGGGACTCATGAGCGATCACCGTTGTCACGTGATATCCGCTCTTCGTTTACTAAGATTTTCAATTGAGTTCTATGTGGAGTTCACTAGGCAAAATTAGTTATCTCAAGATAAATTAGACTATTTTCACAGCTTTTTCCGATTATAACCCAGTATTTTCATTTAATTTAATCATTAAAAAAAATTATTAATTGTTACAATAGTTATAGTGTTTTATTTAGTGTTAATGTTATGTAATGTAGAAGAACTTCATTTAGGCCCAGTTTTTAATTAGATTTGTCGAACTCTAAGTAAAGCGATGCTACGGCTTAATTTGTTTACATTGCTTTCATCGCTGCCACGTGACCAATGACGTTGCTCGAAACGGCAACAAAACACTCACCCTACTTTTACCTCTCATCCTAATCAATGCTTATTGGACTAAACAGTTAGGCAGTCGGGCTGTTAAACAGCCTATTAGTTTTCAATTTACTAGAGGTCGCCGTCAGTCGAAATTCGACCTTAGTAATAAAATTTAGCAATATTCAGATTGGAAATAAAATGTATCATCATCGGGGAAAAGCAAA
Source organism: Octonoba sinensis (assembly GCA_038502835.1). Lineage (NCBI taxonomy): Eukaryota > Metazoa > Arthropoda > Arachnida > Araneae > Uloboridae > Octonoba > Octonoba sinensis. The sequence goes on along the minus strand of CM076601.1, from coordinate 19,023,138 downwards.
AAAATGAGAGCGTAAAATATGATTTCGAAAAGTGCGATTGCGGCGTATCATCAACTCTGCTGCAAAGAATCTTAACGATGGATGGTCTCGGCTTTCGTAAACAAACAGTACCACTAGGGGGGGGGGGGGAGATAGAAAGAAAAAAACCAGTTAAATAGCAAAACACCTTAAACCTCCTATAGGTGCGCGAATCTGTCAGATACAATCACACTTACGTATTAGATGATTTAATCACTTTATTGTTCAACCACCTCATTGGCACTGAACTCTGGCGGGAGTGATTAACCCCTTCCCTCTCGCTCCCGTGAAAATGACGTGCTGAGGTTTCGCCTTCTATTTATCGTTCCCGTGATATTTCCGGGCTGGAGTGTTTAAAATTTCCAGCTAAAAACAAATTAAAAATGAATATAAGGTAAATGACCCGGTAGCGGACACTGCTCTAGTAGTAGACACTTAGATCTTTAAGCTCCTAAAATAAGCGAATGTAACATTAAACTTGAATGAAATGATCAGAACCTACAGCGAACGATTCCTAGTGCTGGTTAATAGAACTAGAGTTGGCGTGGAGCATCTATGCAAGTACATGGATCATCATATTTAATAGCTGCCTCCACAACGGTCACCTTTGCTGTTCTTTACTAAAGCCGACCAATAAGAAGGCGAGGTATTTGGGGAAAATATATGGGACAAAAGCGCGACATCATTTGTAAATGGTCCCTTAGACATTTTAAGCTAAATATGCAACTACTAGCTGATCTCCCGCTGAACATCTGCGGGCTATAAGTTTAAAATTCAAAAGGCTTAAGAAAAGATCGCTGGATATAAACAACTAAGGTGTTGCCACTCCAAAGAATCGGAAATTAAAAATTTAGTTATTAATGGAAATACATTTTAAGAAATAAAAATTAATTTGTTATCCCGTAGGTTACGATAATAAATAATAAATCGTTCTTTTCCACGCTAATCATTAAACAATTTTTTAAATATCGTTTTACCATTGTTTGTTTGTTGCATGATGTCAGTATCGTATCGTTTCGCAAAACTTAATCGTAACTGGTCCACGTTAAATGAAATATATATATGGATTGACTAAGTCCCTTGAAGAAAATTTGCCACGTGAAAGAATAGGAAAATTTTCTTAACTGTGTCCACTACCGGGTCATTTACCTTTTTAGCCTACTTTCCCGTAAAAGTAAAAAAAAATAATAATAAAGCATGAAAGAAGGCTTAATGTATCGTGAAAATATCGTTAAAAATCAAGAAAAGTCAAAAATAAGTGAAGTAATTAAATAAAGATTGAAAAATAAAAAATTTGAAAGTAGGGTATTGAGATGGGGAAAAAGTGTGTCTGTCGGTCTGTCTGTCTGTCTGTCGGTCTGTCTGTCTGTCGGTCTGTCTGTCGGTCTGTCTGTCTGTCGGTCTGTCTGTCTGTCGGTCTGTCCCCCCCTAATAACTTTTGAACGAATTGTCCGATTGGAAAAATTCTTTTTGCATTCGAAAGATCTCGGCGAGGACATCTCATTTCTATATTTTACTTTTTTATTTGAACAATTTTTTGTTCAATTTTGAACAGTTCAAAAAAATTTAACATTAGCGCCTATGGACAAAATTGAAGCAAATTCTGTAAACTCTGGGCACAAGAGCCAAGTTCCTATTGCAAGCTTATTGAAAGGAGTTCTCGGCGTGAAATATTGATTTGAACAGTTTTTGTTCATTTTTGAACAGTTCAAAAAATTAACACAGAGCTTACGGGGAAATTTCAACCCTATATAAATCCTGATCTAACGGACCGATTTGCTTGGAACAAACTTTATCGGAAAGCTCTTATAACGTAGAACATGTAGAAATAGAAAGTTTATCCAGAACTTACGAGCCTATTTTGCTATGAAATTTTTTGATCGGGATTTTCAGGGATATTTCTCAGTGACTCAATGAGTGAAATAATGAATGAATGAATAAATTAAAGAGTGAAAGAATAAATCAATGAATAAATGAATGAGGAAAAGAATGAATGAATAAATTATTGAATAAATGAAAATATAAATAAATGAGTGAATAAATACATGAATGCGTAAATGAATGAATAAACACTTGAATGAAGTAACGAATGAATGAATAAATGCATGGCTGAATAAATGAAAGAATGAATGAGTGAGTGAATGAATATGTATTATCCGTTGAAAAAGGTATATTTTCAATAATTAGAACTAAAGATAAATAAGAAAGAGAGAGAAAGAGATAGCTAGATTATAAATTTGAATTTGGTGTATGCGGGAAAGTAGGCTCGTATAGTTCTAGACGGAACTTCCTTGTTATATTGCTCATATACATATTTTTATATATTTTTCAAGGATAAAAAAATAAGCACTTTTATGACCATTTTCTTGAAAATTACCCGACCGTTAAGGGGTTAAAAACAGATAGAAGGAGGGGGAGCACTTTCCCACCAACTGTGTGGGCGTAGCTCCGAGACTATTTTATTTATCTTTCTGAGACCCGAGCAAAATAAAATACAAATATTCTCTCAACTATTAGTTTTTCTGAACAATTGGGCATTAAAAGTGACGTTTTTCAAAAAATTAATAAACTTAAATTTTTAAATTTTTCTGGGGGGGGGGGGCACATCCATTTGAATGTACGTTGTGGTCGTAAACACAGTAGAACTATGCGATACTTACACAAAAATAGATGAACAACAAATTTTATTCATTACTTATAACATAAGAAAAGAGATCAAACTTGTATAAAAATCCTAAAACAATATTAAAAAGAAAAAAATAATGTGAAAATCAAAACAACAGTAACAGAGCACCGAATTCCAACTTGACTCGTGTTCTTCGTCATATTGTAAACATATAAACTACCGTTTCCGAATTCTCAAAGTTAAGAAGTGATTTCCTATTCCTCCTTTATTATTCCAGTCCATTTCTTGCTCGCTAAAATAAAATCTGTCACAATAGGGAGAAAAAGCAAAACACCCATTTTATTGGATGCCAGGTCTCAGGAGGTTATGCATCCGACAGATTCGCTCACCTAACGGAATGTCAATCGTACAATAAAAATGTAGAAATAGAAGGAAGTAGAACTAAAAATAAATACATAAATATACCTGCATTTGTTCCGAAACTGTCATCGATCGTCTGTTGGAATGTTCTGAAATAGATAAATTCATCAATTTAGAATGATTTCTTCCTCCGTTTATACTGTTTCATAATAATTATCTATTTATGATATCCTTCATTACACACAAAAATATACCTCATGACTTCCTTACAGAAGGTCACAGCAAGTTTAAACATTTTTCGCAAGAGCACTGTGTGTACTCTATGGACATTAGTATTTTTAAGGGGTTATAGACTGCCTCCCCACCTCCTCTACCCCCAAAACTAATGCTATGAACAGGTATCAAGTTGAAAACAGGGAGAACACTAACGGATGTAGCATTCAGCCGAAACGACTTTGAAATTGAAAAAAGAATTACTTTTAGCCTACTTTTCAGTAAAAGTTAAAAAAATTAATAAAGCAAGGAAAAAGGGTTAATGTATCGTGAAAATATGGTTAAAAATCAAGGAAAGTCAAAAAAAAAAAAAAAGTGAAGTAATTAAATAAAGATTGAAAAATAAAAATTTGAAAGTAGGGTTTTGAGATGGGGGGAAATGTGTGTATGTCAGTCTGTCTGTCCCCCCTAATAACTTTTGAGCGAATTGTCCGATTCGACAGATTTTTTTTTTTTTTTTGCCTTCGAAAAATCTTGCCGAAGACATCTCATTCCCTTATTTTACTTTTTGATTTGAACAATTTTTTGTTAAGTTTTGGATAGTTCAAAAAATTTTAACATTAGCGCCTATGGGAAAAAATGAAGAAAATTCTGTAAACTCTGGGCACAATATCCAAGTTCCTATGAGCAAGGTTACTGGAAGAAGCCCTCAGCGTGAAATATTGATTTGAACAATTTTTGTTTATTTTTGAACAATTCAGAAAAGAATAATATAGCGTCTACGGGGAAATTTCAATCCCATATAAATCCTGATCTAACAGACGGATTTGCTTGGAACAAACTTTATCGAACAGATGTTATGACGTAGAACATGTACAGATACGAAGTTCAACCAAAACTAAAAGAGCCTATTTTTTTAATGAAATTTTTTAATCGAAAATTTTAAGGATCTTTTTGAATGAGTGAATAAATAAGTGAATAAATGATAAAATATATAAATGAGTAAATGAGTGATAAATTAAATTAGTGAATAAATACATGCATGAGTAAATAAATGAAAGACTGAATAAATAAATAAATGAAAGAATGAGTGAGTAAAAATAATGTATTAACCGTTGAAAAGGGTATATTTGAAGTAATTAAAAACTGAAGCTAAATGAAAAAGACAGTGAGAGATATAAATTTGAAGTTGGGTGTATACGGGAAAGTAGGCTCGTATAGTTCTAGATGGAACTTCTTGTTATAGAATTGAAATGTGAGATTTTATTAGAATTACGAATCCTTTAAAAATGATTCAGGTTTTTAAAAAAAATTTCTCTCCAATCTACATCAACAAAATTTGTCAACACTGATTCATGGGAGCTTAAAATAGAAATTCAGGCTGAAATTTTTTGCGAATACAGTAGAATGGAAAAAAAATTCACGTTAAATTAAAGCACAAATGAGCATTAAAACGCAGACATATGTTTCGGGATTGCTTGGAATCCCTTTTTCAATGCGACAGAGAGCTTCTAGATGCAAAACATCCAAATGAAGCAGACAAAGCAACAAAAACAAAGCTTATATAGCCTAAGAATTAACTGTAAACCAATGAGAATAAAGGCAGTGTGAAGTGGAAGTAGTAGGAAAGGCACCAATAAGAGAGCAACAAACGAATGCAGTTGGAAGTACAGGAAGTAAAAAGGAATATCAATAAAACACAAAGCAAAAAAGACAACAGCATGCATAAAAATTTGAAAATACATGAAAATTGCAAAATAATAAAATAAAATACAAAGAATAAAATGGAAATAAAATAAGTACAGAAAATACCAAAACAAAAAGCAAAACAAAGTACACATCTAAAATAGGTGGATGGGCGGAGACAGAAAAAATTGACACAAAAAAGGATAACTAACAAGAAAACCAAGAAAGTACAACAAATTAAAGGAACTTATGCCAGACCTGTGAAAAATAAGGAGTTGAGGAAGAATCATTAACCAAATTAGAACTATTCCTGTTAATATGATAAGCTTCCCAAAAGTCAAGCTCTAAAGGGGAAGAACATTTTTGAATAATTTTACCAGAATTGAAATCAAAAGAGTGGTTGGAATTCCAACAATGTTGAGCAATGCTAGACTTATTTAACTCTTGCTTTCGTACATAACCTTTATGCTCATTTAAGCGAATTTTCAGAGCACGTTTTGTCTGTCCAACGTAAGAAAGGCCGCAACGGCAACTAATTTGGTAAATACCCCAAGTGTTAAGTTGATCGACAGGATCCTTAAGAGAAGAGAAGGAAAGTTTGTTACTAGGAGAAAAAACGACTTGAAATTGAAACCTTTTTAGGGTTTTAGCAATACGGAAACTGACAGAATGAAAGAATGGTAACACAACCAAATTCTTTCTAGAAACCACATTATTGGGACCAGAAGTTTTCTTAGAAAGTTTGTTATGAATAGAATCAATTAAAGAGTGAGAAAATCCTCTATCAACAGCTACAGCTTTCAGATAGTTGAGTTCAATCTTGAGAAGTTCAGGAGAAGAGCAAATATTAATAGCACGATGGACAAGAGAATTAAAAGCCGAATATTTTTGGTTGGGAGGATGGAGACGACAGTCTGTGAGGAGGTAAAGAAACAGCGAAAGGTTTACAATAGACAGAAGTAGTGAAACCAGACTCACTCCTAGAAATCAAAACATCAAGAAACGCGAGGCTACTATTAAGTTCTTTCTCACAAGAAAACTGGATATTAGGATCAATGGAGTTCATAATCGAAAGAGCGTCATCAATACCTAACAAGTTACTGTCCGTTAGGACAAAACAATCATCCACATAACGAACATAAAATTGAAATTGCAATTTCTGGAATAGTTTTTCCTCAAAATAATGCATATAGAAATCACTTAAAATAGGACTAAGAGGACTTCCCATGGCCAGGCCATTCTGTGTTTTCTCCACTTAGGAGTCGGAATGTTTTCACTGTTAAAAATTCCACCGATTTTGTTAAGAAACTTCATAACTTCGTTCCGAATAATTCGGTTATGGCCTCTTTTGATGTTAATTCTTTGTTTACTAATGTTCCTGTTGATGGCGCTTTGACTTGCCTCAGGAAAAGGTTTTCTGAATTCCATTTTACTTCTGTGGAAATTGAGGAATTAGTTTTTCTTACTCGTGTGTGCTTGCAACAGAGCACTTTTGTATTTAATGGTAAATTCTATGCTATGGTAGATGGCCATAGCATAGAAGTCCATAGCAAGAAGTTCATGGGAAGTCCTCTTAGTGCTATTTTAAGATTACAATTGAGTTCTTCTTGGAGTTCACTAGGCAAAATTAGTTATCTCAAAATTACATAGACGATTTTCAGTTTTTTCTGATTATAACCCAGTATTTTCATTTAATTTAATCATAAAAATAAATTTATTAATTATTAAAATAGTTATAGTTTTTTATTTAGTGTTAATATTATGTAAAGTAGAAGAACTTTATTTAATCCTAGCTTTTAATTAGATTTGCCGAACTCGTAGCAAAACGATGCTGCAGCTTCCTTTGTTGACATTGCTTTCATCGGTGCCACGTGACCAATGACGCTGCTTGAATTGCCTCCATTATACCGTAAAAATTAATAAATTAGTAGTGAGAGGGTTACATGCCACTTGCTGACGGGTCAGATGCGGACAGCGGAATCCAACAATGAACAGTGGGATTAAGGGAGATACGCAGTCACTTCTATTTCACATGGTTACAACATTTTAATGGGCGACTAGAAAAGGGAGATAATCGCTTCATTTGCGGTTGAAAAGGGAGTTTACACGTTTTATTGGTCAGCATTTGTCTATTCACGCACTTGTTATTTCATGGTAATAAGTACTACCATGTGTACCATCTCTCCATTTGATGCTTGATTGTGGAGCAGTAAACATATTGCTTTTCATTTCTGCTGATTTAAAGCATTATTGCTATGGAGTTTGTCTCAGTTGATTTAATATCAACTATGAAAAATAAACATTCTTTACTTGTAAACGGATGCCAGAATAGAATGCATCGGAAGATCGAAAAATACATTTCATGGGCTTGCTCAAAAGATAAAAAGGACAAATGTAAGCTAAATATGAAGACGAATTATGAATATAATGTTCTACGCATTATAATCAATACGCTCATTCTTCTGCATCAAATGAAGCAATCCAAGCCAAGAAAACGATGGCAATACGCCAAAAAATTAAAATAAAATTTGGGAAGAAATATCATCACCTGTCCCTCGAATTTTTCTCGAAAAAATTTCGAAAATTGATAATTAAAGCTATGACTTCGTAGCTGAAACGCCGCAGTATGAAAGCGTAAGATCAGTTAGTTTTATGTAGAGAAACGAGAAAAGCGTAAGGGGAAATATGCAGCGGGAAAATGAAGGCAAAACCTAAGTGACGCGATAAATCCCTCTTTTTGGTCACCCGTATCTGTCTGTCCGCAAGTGGAATGCAACCCTTGACTCTTGCAAATCTTGTCCCATTGTTGATAACCCACCCTCTCTATTTTCCGCATCTGACCGTCCGCAATCGGCATGACACCAGTGAGAGTTCTTCCTTTTCAAAGCGGAGATGTTACCTTTACGAAATAAACGATTCAATACTTCCTACAATGAAGTGAAGGGGAAGTACTTATCAGGGATCGGTATCGGAGTGTGGGAATATTGGGATCATTCATAAATGATGTCACACTTCGAGGGGGGGGGAAGAGGGTTCGTGAAATTGCAACGCAGTGTGACAAGGGGAGGGGGGTAACAATAAGTGTGACATCATGCATTATGCAACCTAGCGTGTTGCGTGACATATTGTGACAAAGGGGGGGGGGTCAAATATATGGGGGGAAAAGGATGACGTCATTTATGAAATGGGGGTAACAAGAAGTGTGACATGACACATTTTGGTTTCTATAAAAATATTTAAAATCAGCAAATTAAATGTCATTAATTAATCAGCAAATGTGACCGTTGTGGAGGCAGCTATTAAATATGATGATCCATGTACTTGCATAGATGCTCCACGCCAACTTTAGCTTTACGCTCCATTAACCAGCACTAGGAATCGTTCGCAATAGGTTCTGATCATTTCATTCAAGTTTCATGTTACATTCGCTTATTTTAGGAGCTTAAAGATCTAAGTGTCCACTACTAGAGTAGTGTCCACTACAGTAGGGCCGTGGTAGCCCAGTGGTTAGTACGTCGGACTTCCACCTGGAAGGTCGCGCGTTCGATACCCACTGAAGACCACCATGTATACTGGGGATATGTGCATGTAAAATAGGTAGACCCTACTACCTCTCCCCGTGCGTAAGCAATCCTAAGGCCTCGGCTAACAGGTACCGAATACCAAAAAAATATTTTTTTTCTTGTCTTACATACTACATGATAGTATCAAACTACAGGGTGTTCATTAATTCTTGTCGGGGTGTCCGTACCTCATAACTTTTGAATAAAAAATATTGCACAAAAACCGATTACGTATTCGTAAATTACAACTGAAAGAAATTTATTAATGATATTAAAAAGATTAATGCATTTGCACATGGCTGCCCTACGTGGCTCGTAACACATTAAGACGAAATTCGATTTCCCTCCAAGCAGGGCCCGACTTACAAATTTGGGGGCCCAGGGCACAGAAAAAAATGGGGCCCGCCAAGTTGCTTGAACTGAAAAATAAAATTTTTTTGCTACACTAATAACACTTCAAAGAGTACTGTCACTAAAATGCTGCGTTTTGTGGTGCCCTGGGTATCATGTGAACCTATCACTAACTATTCCTGGGTTTGGATCAAATATGTTTGTAAATGTGTGTCGAAAAGTTATAAGCGACAAGTGTTACGACACATTAAAGCTCTTGAATGGCATCAGTAAGTCTCACACCATTAACCAGCATGACACAAACTCTGTTTCTTGTCAATATATATACATACATACATACTACTATAGTATGTTAACCAAATAATAAAATTACCCTACTTATTGAATTTATGATCATCTCATACAACCAACAGGGTTCGCGCTAGGCCGCGCGATCGCGCAATTCCCGCAATATTTTCTGAAATCCCGCTCAAAAAAATTTTTTTTGGGGCTTAAACTTTAAAAATCCCACTTAAAATTTTGGTCAAGGAGGAAAATCTCACCTTGTATTTTTCCCCAGTGTGAACCCTGACCAATAAAATTCTTTAAAGGTACATTAAAGGAACAGTCCACAAAATAAATTTCTTCTTTCTCCTTCACAAGAAAAAAAAATATATAATAATAAACGTTTTATAGAATTTTTTAAAAATTTCTTTGTGAATTTAAACTATTTGCGGGCCCCAAAAAATCAGGGGGCCCTGGGCACGTGCCCCGAGTGCCCTGTGTGAAATCAGGCCCTGCCTCCAAGTGTTCTCCAGCATTTGCGGGGTAACATTATTTCGCAGTAACAATTCTGCGCTTCAGTTCATCAAGGGAGGGCACAGGGGTCTGCTTGTCTCGTTGATTTTCGTGGACTGCGAGTAAACGTTTCTTGGATGGGATCAACATTTTATTGCGAAGTGCTCGGTCTCCCCGCTCCCTTTCGGGGTAGAACGCTACCAGTTTCCGTAAATTGTGTTATAAACCAGCGTCTGATAGAATTATCCGAAGGAGGATCCTTCTTGTACGTGGTCCTGAAGCGACGTTGAGTAGTTATGACACATTTAGTTTCGAAAAACCACAATAGACACATTGCTTTTTCTTGCACGGTCGCCATTTTTATTTATGACGTCATAATTACCCAGATTGCAAATGCGCTAAGATCGCATTGTTGGCACGTAAAATTCTTTTAGTTGTAATTTACGAATAAATAATCGGTTCTTGCGTAATATGTTTCATTAGAAACCCCGACAATAATTAATGAACACCCTGTATTTATAGTATAATTAGAGATTAAACATGTTTAAATATTTTCCTGTAAAAGAAATTGTCACTTTTGTTGCCTGTTTTCTTGAAAATTATGCGACCGTTAAGAATTTAATACTTTTATTAGCTTCATGTAAAGAAATCTCCTGCTCAATCAATTTTCCCAAGCACGTTGTCCCCATTTTTTTACTCCCAGAGTACTATAAGTATCAACACGTCGCTTTCACAAATCATATCACTATAATTTTCATTCTGCCCCATTCTTACTCCAGAAAAAATGCCATCCTAAAAATTTTCAGCACTTCTCAAAAAATGTCGCCACTAAATGTTGCTAAAGTCTTTGAGCGAAGAAATGAAGTGTTACCTGAGTTGCTCTCCTCCGTCTGGGAACCGTCATCAATTAATATTAATAAACCGGACTGTCTTCCGTCACCTGGAAATACACAAAAAAAAAAAAAAAAAAGAATATTATCAGATCTCTTAAGTAGACATAGTATAACACACAGGAGCTAAAATTAAGATTTTTAATTAGGGACCGTTCATAAATGATGTCACGCTTTTTTTTCCCACATATTTGACCCCCCTCCTCCCTTTGACACAAAATATCACACTTCAACAGACCCCCCCTTCCCCCTTTGCCACAAAATGTTACACTTCAACGAACCCCTCCACCCTTTGTCACATGTCACGCTAAGTAGCATAAGTAGGGATGTCACATTTCTTGTTACCCCCTCCCCATGTCACACTTTGTTGCAATTTCACGAACCCCCCTCCCCCCGCAAAGCGTGACCTTATTTATGAATGATCCCTTAGAAGGGAACAGAATTTTTGGGAGGGAGAAACTGTGGAATGTTAGAACTATTTCCGTCATTTGGGTAGATTCCCATATCGTGGAAATTTGGGTGCTGTTCCGTGTTGTTTTTTTTTTTTTTTTCGCAGAATTTAAGCCAAATTTTTAAAAATCGCTTCCCTTTATTCCACTAAAATAATACTACTATAATGTTCAAAATTTATTAAGCATTTTTTTTACTCCAAATCAAATAAAAACTATATTTTCAATAAAATGGTATGAGGGGAGGGCACTAATATTAGTAACTTTTCACCGTTTTTGGGGGGGGCGGGTATCTAAGGTTACTCACGCTATAAAGTATTCAAAAACTTAAGTTAAAATACTACAAAAAAAAAAATATCTATCAGCATTTTCTCATTCCGTTATACAGCACATTCCGCTGTACGGACACCGCTATACGGCACTGAAGTAATTTTAGATGAACATCACTTTGCAGAAGCAGAATGCTCATGCTCTTTTCAGTACTAAATATTGAAATAATTTTGTAAATTTTGTTATGATTACTCATCTTTATAACTACTTAAAATGTAGATGAAGAATTTTAGCCTAAGGAATAAAATGCTGAGCAATCATGTTAAAATATACCGTGAGAAGCGTGTCCACTTTTTGCCCCATGTCTGTCACAGCATATTTTTACAAAATAACTCAAAATATTTATTCCGACAGCAAAGTTCTTCCACAATTTTTAAAGTAGAGTTGGAAATGTGTAACCGCACCAGAATTTACTAATTTATTTTAATATTTGAGGTGGTGAGATGAGAAACATAGAGGTTAAGTCAAGCGTTTAATATCTTGAGAAAAACATTACGGTTTTTATTTTATGGTGTTGAATAAGAAAAAAATTAGTGGTGCCATCTGTTGAAAAATATTGGAAGTATTCTGTAGTTTACTGTAAAGGTATAATATAGAAAATTGAATTAACTACCGTTTCAAAAAATTTGACTTAAACCAGTACCTTAACCTGTCATTTTAATATCTGAAATGCAGCAAAAATGTTGCCACAGCCATGACAAATGACTTATGGCAGCGTACCACTAGTGGTACGCGAAGCCTCTGCAGGTGGTACGCGTACAGGCAAAAAATCTATCTAAATCTGTTAAGTGTTCTATTCTATTTTTATCATAAAGTTATATTAGCAGTGGTACGCAAAATGGCTTGGAAGAAAAATAGTGGTACGCGTACAGGCAAAAAATCTATCTATAATCTGTTAGTGTTCTATTCTATATAATAAAGTTATATTAGAAGTGGTACGCAAAATGTTTTGCAAGAAAAATGGTGGTACGCGTGCAGGCAAAAATCTACCTATAATCTGCTAGTGTTCTATTCTATATAATAAAGGAAGTACGCAAAATGGTTTGGAAGAAAAATGGTGGTACGCGAAAAAAAAGATTGGGAACCGCTGACTTATGGAGTTAACTTTTAAATATTTCTTTCCCCCTCGATTTCCCCAAAATGTAAGCTTTTTGCGGTCAATTTGATTCTCGGCAAGGTGAGAAGGAGGGGGGTAGAAGATAGCATATGAAGAATCACGTGTGTTGGCAAATACGGCGATCCCCTCCTGTGGCAGAGTTGGACGACTGCCCAGAAATTCATTCAGAAGACATTTGGAGGGTGCAATCATCTTGCGTTCACACATGTGGCTGATCCTCAAATACGTACAATCTGCGAGCAAATGACGTCTGGCATCTGATGCGAGAAAGATCAGACAGGAAAAGAAAGCGTTCACTCGGATTTTTTTTTCTCACCGATTTTCGCATTTCGAACGGGCAAACGAAGGCAAGAAAATTCGGACACGGATCTTTCGCATAGTACTACTGTGAAAAACCCATGTCCGATTTTTCCCTTGAGTTTCGATGTTTTTAAATATATAGGCTGTTCATTAAGTATTGTTGGGGTTTCCGTACTTCATAACTTTCAAATAAAAAATATTACGCAAAAACCGATTGCGTATTCGTAAATTGCAACTCGAAGATTTTTTTTCAATGACATTAAAAATATTAATGAATTTGCACATGGCTGCCCTTCGTGGCTCATAACACATCGAGACGAAATTCGATTTGCCTCCAAGTGTTCTCCAGCATTTGCGGGGTAACATTTTGGATCGCAGTAACAATTCTGCGCTTCAGTTCATCAAGGGTCTTGTACACAATGGTGTTTCGTACATACATACACTGCTTGTCTCGTGGATTTCCGTGGACTGCGACTAAACGTTTCTTGGATGCGATCAACATTTACATGTGAAGTGCTCGGCATTCCCGCTCCCTTTCGGTGTAGAACGCTACTAGTTTCCTGAAATTGTGTTAACCAGCCTCTGATAGAATTATCCGAAGGAGGATCTTTCTTGTAAGTGGTCCTGAAGCGACGTTGAGTAGTTATGACTGATTTAGTTTCGAAAAACCACAATATATACATTGCTTTTTCTTGCACGGTCGCCATCTTTATTTATGACTTCATAATTACCCAAACTGCAAATGTGCTAAGATCGCACTGTTGCCACGTAAAATTCTTTGAGTTGCAATTTACGAATACACAATCGGTTTTTGCGTAATATTTTTTATTCGAAAGTTATGAGGTACGGAAACCCCGACAATAATTAATGAACACCCTGTATATGTATATTAAAGAAAGATCAAAAGGTAAGAATTTTTTTCTAAACAAAGATCGGAAAATCGGACGACTCATGTAAAACCAATTTTAGAGAGGGAGTGAAGGGTTCTTCGCAACCTCAAAACAATTGGCCGCAACGTTTTGCAAATTTTGTGCTTAAATTAGGGTGGGTTTAACCCCTTCATTTGCGTCACATTTCGTCTCAAAACCTTACATTTCGACAACAGTACCGCTCTCCCCTTTTCCCACGATGTAAAATAAAGGGAGAAAGAAATATGTGTTTTTTTCTGGAAGATACAATCAGCTATACCATAGCTGAAAAAATGCGTTTTAAAACATATCTTTTCATATCAAAAGTTCAAGTGAAGCCAACGAAAAAATCGAGCCCCAGGTGGACCACTTCTCTTTAACAGCCATGGAACTCGATGAATAACGTTTGCTTCATAACAACTTTTAAATATTTGCTACAACTCTGCTCCGTGCTCCGAGTAGTTTTAATAGAAATATGTAGTTTGTCATTTTTAGCTACTAATGTTATTTCTGTTATTTTCTTAAGCTATAAAAATGTTCTTTATATTTATTCATCCTCTTCTTGAATTCCTCTGAACCACATTACAGAAGAAAAATCGTCTTCTTCTTTGTCGTATTTTATTCTTCGGGAGAATTCAAAGAGATTCTCCAGGGATCTAGAGTGGAGAGTGGAGCAGGAATGCGAAGTAACAAAATTTTTATGAAGACACATTCACTTTGCAATTATATTCAGAATGAGTAAAGGCAACGTTAGAGGGCTCAAATAAAAGCTTAAAAATGGTAGGCCGGTTTCAAGGGCAATCAGACCCCTTCGTCAATGCCGAGAGCAGAAATGAAACTCTCGGTACTGACGAGCACGGAGCAGAACCGGAGCAAGCACTTAGAACCGGGGGAACCATAACCTCCAACTGGTATTCTTCAAGCATAATATACCAGGGAGGATCAGGTTCACACAGCAAGGAATGGTAAGTCTGGGCTGGCTCCTAGTAAACCTATCTCGGGAGAGATAAACCAGAGCAACTCAAAAAAGGGGCTGTTCCAGATCCCTGCTCAGAAGTAATTTCAATTAATAAAAGTTAAGTTTAAACATTTCAAAGAAAATCTAATTAAAAAGTATAGATAGGAGCAATGGAGCACTCCAAATTTATATGCTAAGGCCCCGCTCCGGCTCAAAGCAAAAACTTGTCTCTTGCGCTCCTGCTCCACTCCAGACCTCTGCCAGCTACGCCACTGTTACTGTTCGACCATGAAATTCTGACACTTGGACTCTTCGGCGCATAGAAGAAAAGGACGAATCCATTTGAGTTTTAGGGAAGTTCGTTTTGGAGGTGCGTTTATTAGCACACGAATCAGGATGGGACCGTTCATAAATGATGTCACGTTTTTTCCCATACATTTTACCCCTTTTTTACAAAATGTCACACCTCAACGGACCCCCTATCCCCCTTTGTCACATGTCACGCTATGCTGCACACGCATAATGTCACACTTCTTGTTATTCCCTTCCCTCCCCTTGTCACAATTTCACAAACCCCCTCTTCCCCTCGAAGCGTGACATCATTTATGAATGATCCCAATGTTTTGCTTTCTAAATTTATAAACTGACAGTTAGCATCAGTTCGAAAGAAATAATGTTATGCTAAACGAACTAAAAGGAGAACAGAATACGGCACATTCCTTACACCAGCAATTTCTCCCTTGAACATGAATGGATTCTTCTTGGCATTCTGTTAATCAGAAGTCCTATTTTTTCGCTGTAGAACTGTATTACTACAGTGAAACCCCGATTTTACGTCCCCCGAATCTACGTTTTTCCCGCATTTTACGTTTTTTTCATCAGGTCCCTGATTTTCCGTATACTAATAATGTTAATTTAACCCGGATTGTAAGTTTGTTATACATGAAATTTCCCGCATTTTACGTTTTCCCTGGAATGTGAAAAAAAAATATGTTCTAAAATAAGCAATATTTTTCCTTCTGTACTTTTCGTCAGCCGATGAAGATCAACAAAAAGAACCGGAAGCACAGCCCGTCCCTTCTTTCACTATTGCAACGAAGAGCTTACAAATAGTGAAAGACGATTTTCTTTCTTATAAAGACCAGGAAAAAAAACTTGCAACGTATTTCAATGATAGAAGATGCTGCATTCACTTTGAACTCAATGACTAAAATACAATCCACTATTACGGATTATTTTCAGCCTAAACGCCAGAAACCGCATCTAAATGTGCTAAAATTATCTTAAAATGGTATGTATAATAATGTTCTTTTCGTAAAATATAGATATTATACCTTTTGAAAGAGTCATCTTTACTACCTTTAGTTTTTTTCTATTTGATTTTTGCATTCTATGTATTTCCCGTATTTTACGTTTTTCGCGTATTTTAGGTTTTTCTTGCCCAGTCCCTTGAGGAACGTAAAATCGGGGTTTCACTGCGCTACAAATTTTCGAGTTCAATAATCGCACCCCGGAAGCTCCTCCTGACCTAAAAAGCGGCATCAAGATGAGGTCCTAACGCGCGGTTTCAGGATCGTTCTCAAGAACGTTCTATTTCGAGTTCCCGAAGCAAAGGGTAGCCCTCTCTCCTCCAAGGTGGCACTAGAGTTTCGTCTGCTAGGAAGAAAAACATGATGGACCCAGCGTACCCACCCCGCGGTTGCGCAATTTCTATTTTTATAAAGAAAACTGATTCACGGCAGAAGCTCATCGCCATTAAAGATGAGTAGTTGGGGAATGCGTGCGGCCGGAAAAGTGGAAGTAGAAGTAGTTTGTTTCTTCTCCTCCACCTGTGATGGATGATGGACAAAACTTGTCTCTGGTAACTGCAGTTTACACTGAGCTGTTTATTTCTTAGAGTAAAAAATGAATAAAACATTAAGAAACAGGCGTCGCATTTGACACATACCAACAAAATGAGGTCGTTATAAATAATGTCAAGCTTATTTTTTCAATTGACCCCTCTTTCCCCTTTGTCACAAAATGTCACACTTCAACATGTCCTCTACTCCTCCCTCCTTTGTAACATATCACGCTACTTTACATAAGCGTATGTAGTACGTATCAGAAACAAAGCACTGCCGTATTAAAATTTTTGTTTTGAACTTTTAATGACCTTTGCGAGCATAATAGCAACGGTTATATGTGTACTCAATTTGTAAAAAATAAATTAAGGTTTAAAACAAAAAATATAAGGTAAATGACACGGTAATGGACACTGTTAAGAAAATTTTTGTACTCTTTTACGTGGCAAAATTTCTTCAAGAGACTTACATCAATATTTGCATATTTAGCTTCATCGCCAACTTTTTCTCTAAAAATGAATTACCTATAAAATGTCATTTGATGAAAAATTACGATTTTTACGTCAAATTTACTAAACGCTTCATTTGTATCTATAGTGGACATTTATAAGACACGTATTTGCATGAGTAGTGGACAGAAACTAATATCATCTATTTTATGCTGTTTACTTGGAGAAATAATTTTAAAAATGACTAAGGGACCATTCATAAATGATGTCACCCTTTTTCCCATATATTTTCCCCAAATCCCTAGCCTTATTATGGATCGGCTATGTGACCGTTGTGGAGGCAGCTATTAAATACTATGATCCATGTACTTGCCTAGATGCTCCACGCCAACTTTAGCTCTATTAACCAGCACTAGGAATCGTTCGCTATAGGTTCTGATCCTTTCACTCAAGTTTAATGTTACATTAGCTTATTTTAGGAGCTTAAAGATCTAAGTGTCCACTACTAGAGTAGTGTCCACTACAGTACCGGATCTTGGAGTTTTCCGAGGTGGGGCAAAACTTAAAAATGCCGGCCCCCTCTCCATCCAATTATTGTTGATATTTCACATAACTTTTAGGCGCTCGCCTTTTTTATTTATTTTTGAGGATTTTTCCACTTTCGCGCACTGATAAACAGATAGAACTTTGGTTAATGTTCCCACAGCATGGCCCTTTCAGCTCCACATTGGGGGGTGGGGAGGTCGAACCATAGGAAGGGCCCCCTTAACAAGAGATATGAAATTCTGACAGTTAAAGGAGGTCCGGGGGATTTTCCCGCGGGAAAATTTTGAAAACTATATGCAAACTGGCATTTGGGACTTCAAAAATTTTGAGAAAAAAAAAACAAGAACTTTTTTAATTTAAACGCATTTGCGCATAAAAATGCAGAAAAAAAAACGGTATTTTCCAGGGCTGGACCCCCCACCCCCTCTCCTTTTCTTACTAACGCCCATATCGAAGAGCCACGAGTTTGCCTTCTCAAAGAACACCTTACAAGCTCCCACCTCTTCCCAAAAGGATGCTTTGAGAGTTTGTAAAAGGAAAACTATTGGGTATTGTTTGATCATAGCATAATTTATACGCATTTCAATATTACAAGGGGAAGAAACCTTGGCTTTTTAAAATTTAAAGCTTTAAATTTTGACATTGTGAGTGGAGTGTTGCCGTCCCCTAATCTTAAGTTTAGAGTTTCAGACGGTTTATGCAAATAAATAATTATATTAATCGGTTTTAATCGTTAGCAAAATTATAGCTGATCAATGATAAAATCGGAGCGCCGAACCAGGATTTTAATTTTCTTCCACACGTTAAACTTTCTTTATCAAATATTTTTTCTTTTCTTTCTTTTCATCTTCTATTTTTTTGTGCATCTCAGCTGAATTTGCCGCCCCCCAGAAGTTCTGCCCGGAGCATGGGCCCCGGCTTGCCCCACCCTAGATCCGGCACTGATCTACTACCGGGTCATTTACCTTAGTTAGTATACAACAGTAAAAAATATTAATTGTTCAAAGCGTGTAAAAATGACCCGCACTATTTCGTCTTAAAAGTGCAAATGCCCCAAGATTTCCTTTTTAATTTAAACTTTTTACTATAAGTTAATTTAAACCTTAAACAGCATCGATGGTTTCGATACAAAGTAAAAAAAAATTAAAAATCAATAATAGAAAAGTATTTAACCTGCGAATATTAATATTTTCTATTTTAATCGAAGTGTGTCTCCTCCCCCCCCCCCCCCCTTGAAGCGTAGCATCATTTGTGAATGACACCGTGCAAAGTATATTGCAGTTGTCTGGTCAGATAATCAGTTAATGCTACTTAAAAAAAACATCCAAAAATCCTAAATCGTACGCACACCTACGTACTCGTACTTTTCTTTTCTTAAAAAAGCCTTAAATTTTTGAGTGCTGTTCTTAATTGAAGTCTTATCAAAACGCCACTCTATCATTATTTACGCAACAGATTAATTTGACAAAAAAACGCAGCCTATTGCTCAAATTCCGGAACCTTCGGATCTTATTTGAGAATAGTTTAGCAACATTTGGATCTTATTTGAGAATAGTTTAGCAACATTTGGATCTTATTTGAGAATAGTTTAGCAACATTCGGATCTTATTTGAGAATAGTTTAGCAACATTTGGATCTTATTTGAGAATAGTTTAGCAACATTTGGATCTTATTTGAGAATAGTTTAGCAACATTCGGATCTTATTTGAGAATATTTTAACATTTGAATCTTATTTGAGAATAATTTAGCAACATTTAAATCTTATCTAAGATTAATTTGGCAACATTTGGATCTTATTTCATGACAGTTTAGCAACATTTGGATTTTATTTCAGTAAAGTTGAGCAACATTTAGATGCCAGTGCATGGAATCAAATTCCCACACGTTGATGAAAAAGATCAACAAGTGGAGGATTTGGATTTAAATGGACGGTGGTGACGATAACCGGGTATGAGAAAATGGAAACTAATCAATTTCCGATTGGCAATGCTCGGATGACGATTTTTTTTTTTTTGTGATCGACTGCATATTACTAAAATGAATTTGCTGCTATTTTTTGGAGGGATAATTTGGATAAGGTTTCACTACTACTCATGCTGAAAAGCATGTCTATCAAGTTTCACTTTCAAAGTAACATACGAGATATATTTCGGTTGAAGTGATTCCGGGGTATGTTAAGATTTAGCGGCTTCCAAACTTTTTTTACAACGGATCCATTAATGATTCGCACCTTACTTTGAGGAACGCCATTAGCTTTCACATTATAAAAATTTAACCTTTCACCACGTAACTTTGCATATCTGCAGAGCCACAGTTGTACCATCAAAAAAGATCTCTGACTGGCAGAGTTTCAAGAAGAATCCATTCGTGCTCAAGCGAGAAGCGCATAAGGATGTGCCATATTCTCTTCTTGTTTTAGTCCGTTTAAGCATGCTTGATGTTTCAAGAACTGATGCTTGTTGCTTTCAAGAAACAGAGAAGCAAACGTTCTGACTCGCGTGCTAATAAACCCACCAGCAAAACAAACTTCCCTAAACTCGCATGGATTCGTCCGTTCCTGCCATGCGCAAAAGCGTCCAAATGTCCGAACTTCGTGGTGGAACAGTAAGTTTCAATTGAATTTTCCATGCTGTCGTATAATATCTAACATTGAAAACTGATTTGACCAACTGCACAAACGTGCTTGACTTTTAGCAAGGTGAAAAGAGTTGACAACCAGTCCGCGATGTATTTTTCCTGCATTCCTTGACCAACCCTGTATATAAAAATAATCGTTATTCTTCGCTTTTAAAAGCGTGAAGTGAAGGGTTAGGGTCTAGATAAGAGCTCATTATTTAAGAATGTCTCCCTCCCCCGTAAGTAAATTTGAAGCTACCTGTTTGGATTTTAAGATTTTAATGCTGTGAAATTCCAATTTGGAAAGTTCTCTGATCGTTTAAGGGTTGCCGTTGGCAGCAAATTACCTCGGCTCAACTAATTGGCTCTTTGACCCATCAAGCACAAAAAACATAGATCATATACTTTCTATTAATTCTTACCGTCTCCAACAGTTCCTTCCAAGGTTACATCTGTCAGAGTACCGGCACCTAAAGAATACAAACAAAAATAGTTATTTTATTTGCATTTCAATTTTTTCATTATTATTTGAAAAATGACTAGATAGCAAATATGAAACCCGTGATGTTTCTGGACACTCGCCTTCCTTAACACGCTCGATGGGTATTTCCCTTTATTTTTTAGTAGCTGCTGATTAATTACATTAGTTTCAGTGCTACTGAGTACTTGTATCTATCTTCCACTATTTTCAACTTTTCCTTACATAGAGATCTCAAAGGGGCAGACCCTGAATGCATTTGACTCGTAACGCCCCCCACCCCACTTCGAATTATTATTAATAACAAAAACTTCAGCCTAGACCTATACGAGCCTACTTTGCCTCTGTACAACAATATCAAATTGATAATCTCTCTTTCTCATTTAGCTTTAGACCTCTTCCTTGCTTCGAATAAGAGTATACCTTTTTCAATGGTTTATACATATTCCCTCACTCATTTTTTCATTCATTCACTCACTCATTTTTTCATTCATTCGCTCACTCATTTTTTCATTTGTCCGCTCACTCACTTTTTCATTCATGCATTCACTCACTCATTTTTTTCATTCATGCATTCACTCACTCATTTTTTCATTCATTCATTTACTCATTTATTTGTTTATTCATTTGCTCACTTATTCATTCATTCACTCACTCATTTATTTATTCATTCACTCACTTTAGTCATTTATTCATTCACTCACTCATTTATTTATTCATTCACTCACTTAGTCATTCATTCATTCACTCACTCATTTACTCATTCATTCACTCACTCATTTGTTCATTCGGAAATATCCTTAAAAATCCAGATCAAAAAGTTTCGTGAGAAAATAGGCTCATTTAAAAACGAACTTCGTATCGTTCTGCGTCATAGCAACTTTTCGATAAAGTAAACTATGTAAATCTATCTGTTAGAACAGGATTTATATAAAATTGAAATTTCCCGTAGACGCTAAACTGCGTGAGACTAGTATGATGCCCTCACTTCATATTCCTTGATACATTTTCTAAATTACACTGTTTTTAACATGTCTTAGTGTCGAGCTATGGCAGCAGTATTATAGGAAGGTCTGTTTAATCTGAAAGTGGCAGGGACGTAACTAGGTCATTTTCTAACTGGGGCAAGACGAGGCTTATATACACAAAAAAGTATGTATATTTAAGTAAACACACACATTAAGTCAATATAGCGCCCATAAAGTAATCTGACATCCGGGGTATACGCCCGCCCCGTCTAGTTACGTCTTTGGAAAGTGGGGCAAGAACATTTTTGAAAAAAATTAAGCTAATGGTATCTGTGAATTTATAATTAAATAAATCAGAATCCTAATATTTGGGAGATGGCTGTTTAAGCCTTTAACAGTATTGTAAATATATTGAAATGCAAATCTTTACAGTTCAACCAGGAAGTTCTGACACTCGGACGCTTCTGCGCATGGCGGAATAGGACGAATGCATTTGAGTTTTAGGGAAGCTCGTTTTACAGGTGCGTTAGTTAGCACGGGAATCAGAACGTTTGCTTCTCTATTTGTTGGAAGCAACCAAACTTTTAAACTACCATGTAGCATCAGTTCGGAAGAAGTCGAATGTGCTAAACGAACTAAAACGAGAACGGAATACAGCACATTCCTTATGCCAGACTTTCTCCCCTGAACACGAATGGATTCTTCTTGGCACTCTGCCAGTCAGAGGACTCCCTTCTGTGGTGGAACTGTAAATATCTCTCAACAACAAAAGAATGGACCTGTCCCACTTTCAAAATAAACGGCTCAAATTGCAGAAAGGGGCTCACCTTCCGCGGAATAATAGTAGAGGGAGCCGAAGCACGAGTTGTGGCCGCGGCTGTTCTCCGCCCTGCACTCGTACTCCCCCTCGTCCTCCTCCTGCACGTTGCTGAGCACGAGCTCGTGCCACCCGTCGCCGTGCGAATACAATTCTCTGCGCCCCGGCGCGGGCCGCAGGGGCTCGCCGCATCTCCACCACGAGATCTCGCTAGGGTCGGCGAGATCTTCGCTCACTTTGACCTGCGAACAGACGACGAAACATGCATGAGATTCCTGGCTAAAAGATGACAATACACACATGAAATTTGTAGGTGAAAACTGAAATTTGGTTAGTACAGGGTTCATACTAAAATAGCCCAAAAAAAAAAATTCCATGACTTTTCCAGGAGATCAAAGCAGAATTCCAGGTTAACGTTCCAAGCAAAAATATTTATTAGCAAATGCACTACTTTTACATTAAATACGGCCGCCATAACATTTCATACCATATAATTATATTAACCTCATATTTAGAAATTCCATAGATGCTCCTTAAGATAACAAACTTATACTATAATGCAACTTTTTTTTTTCATTTAAATTTAAGAAAGCTAATTTAAAACTATAAAACATAAAATATAAAGAATAAATAAAATAAGAATTATGATGATCCTGCTGGGGACAAATCAGCTTTTTAAATATATAATAACACATGAAAACAAATATTTAAAGAAATGCTGATGTAGGCACTTTTATGCCATGACAATATAATAAATACCATTATATAAAGAAAAAACCTATATAGGAAAAGGAAGACGAGCTAATTGAGGATCTGTCTTCACGCCGAGCGTAGGTTCCCTCCAAGGAGTCCCTGGTAGGAGAAAAAATCCCTGACTTTTCCAGGTTTTGTCAAAAATTTACGTTTTCCCCAGACTTTTCCATGACTTTTGCAAAGGAATTCCATTCAGATTCCATGAATGATATGATTCCATTCAAATTCCAAAATTATCAAATTCCATGACTTTTCCAGGTTTTCCAAGTGGAGTATGAACCCTGTTAGTAGCCAATGACCGATAGACTCAGTTTTGTTAATGTTTTTGTTTGAAGTTAGTCGCCGCTTTTTAAAATTGCTAATAAGAGTGGAAAACTAACCCTAAAGTAGTTTAGAAAATCAACAAATTATTGAAGTAAAACAAGAAATATGCAGATTTGAATTGAATTTGGTAAAATGTTTTCGAACTTTTAAAAGTATTTGAGGGAAATACGAGTAAAGGTCTCAAAAAATTTTTAAAAAAATCTTCATAAATAGATTCTAGACTATTCAATAATATACCCTGAAAATTTCAAAGCAAAATTCCAAGTCGTTTAAAAGTTATAAGCATTTGAGCGAGCGCCCCTTTTGGAGCAGTTGAGAAGGTGCTGACCCTCATGCATGACCTGAAGGGTATAAGAGAACGTTAGCAGATGTCCTTTTATTTCTTTTAACAATTGAGACCTCGGATAGAAATTTCTGTAAGTATTAAAAAAAAATTGATTCATTACTGCCTTAAATTTAACTTCAATACCACTCTTTTTTTCAAACGCGTTTTTCTCGAAACTACTTTTTTCGAATTTGCGTACACTCTAGCTCGCAGAGTTTTTGATCAATCCTTATCAAATTTAGCACACCTTTTCCTTATATATACACGCTTTTGTTGAACTAGAATCATAAACATATCTTAATTTTTACTTTTTTTATTGTAAAAAAAGAACAACAAAAAAAAATCGGTTAAAAATCATACTAAATTTTCCCCATTCTAAAAAAAATAGAAATTTTCAATTTTTTGTGATGATTTTAGTTCAACTAGAAGAGACACTTATAAAAAGGCAGATTTTAAAAAAATTGATTTCAGATAAAAATTGTGACCTCCAGGATGTGCGCAAACTGCCGACCTGGGTGGCTACTTACAGCGTGCAGCAGCCGATATCTCCGGGATTTTTCAAGAAAAATGTTTGAACATTTCAGTAAATGTTCTTCAATATATCTATAAAATAACCTCAAAATCTCAATAAAATATATTTATCCTTATACGTTAAAAAAATTCATGAAAATTGCTGTTAATACGCCGTTTTGCACGTATTTCCCCCTTAAGTATATACAGGGTGTTGAAGGATTGAAACTTGAAATAGGGCATGAAATTTTTGGCGAAGCACGTGTTCAATATTGGCACGTTTCCAAGGGAAAAAAAGGCGATTTGCTCTTAAAACAAAAAAAAAAAAAAAAAAAAAAGCGATTGCAGTTGAATGAGCAAAAAAGGTGACCGCGCAGGAGTGGCAATCGATGATAATACTTTAATCGCCACATGGCGAGTGGCGACCATTATCTTTCACCGATAATGACATTCTTGGTAAAAAGATGTGACAAAACATACAGGAAATTCTTGTAACCAAGAATTTGGGCGCCAGTGTGGTAATTTAAAAGAAACAGTGCTCTGTAAAAAATAATCAGGGACATTTTCATTTATTTTAAGGTCAAAATAAAAAAAGTTTTCCTTAAATTTTAAAATAAAATTTATGGAAAACTTTCTTTTATCATAAGTAGAAATAATTTTTATAACAACATGTATTGGCATTATTGATGCCAGTTTTTTTTGCAGTAAATTTTCAAGATTTATTTTCATTGCCAGTTATTTTTAGACTAGCTGCGACGCCCGGCGTTGCACGGTCTATCTTAAATTAGATTTTGCGAATACAGCGATGCCTCATCAAAATGCTAGAAACGTTGATTATTTTTTTTTTTATTTGTTTAACAATGGCAACTGCATTGATTTGTTTGTTCACACGGCAACTGTAACAATTATTGAAACGATGCAACAATGCAAATAAAATAAAACGCCGTCAAAACTACATCTGGGTCAAATAAAATTAATTACTGTGAAAAAATAATTTCAAACTACAGAGAAAAATGCTTATAACTTCTTTTCTAGTTAATTTAGAGGCTTCCAATTTTAGCACGTAGCAAAAACTCTTCCGCAAGTAGTTTTTTACGCGCTTTTCAGTGGTATCAAGCTCGATAGGATGTGATAATTTCTTCCGATAGAAAAGGACTATTTGATGCAATTTTCGGAACTTCGCTCCAATTGGTCTTAGCGTGATGATATATAGCCTATAGCCTTCCTCAATCAATGGGCTATCTAACACTGAAAGAATTTTTCAAACCGGACCAGTAGTTCCTGAGATTAGCGCGTTCAAGCAAACAAACTCTACAGTTTTATAATATTAGTAAAGATAAAGATGACACAAAAAGAAAGCGTGTTATCTCGTGCACTAGTAGTAATTATTCCAAAAAATTGCGTAATAAAATGCTTTTACCTGGAAAGTGACAATATCTCCATCAGTTGCATCTGTTTCTGTTGGAAGAACTTGTAGAAAACTTGGAGGCGCCGCCATTTTCTTATGTTAATTTGCACCCTTGCGAAATAGAGAGAAAAAATTATTAAAGTATATTTTTAACATTGGAGGAAAATACGGTTAACGTGGCTCATACTGCGCTACAGGCCAAATTTTACATGCAGATACACAATAATATTTTCGAATCGAATTATCGGTCTCATGAATTGAAATTATACGGGCATATGTGTAATTTTCCCTTTTCTCGAAAGTTCAAGCGGCTAAAAAGCAGATCTGGAGAGGAGCTTGGAGCTGGAGCGCGAAGCGGTGGAGCAACGAGATTTTGCTTAGAGCTGGAGCGGACCTCTGGAGTACCGAAAATTGTCATGCTAGACTTTTTTTATTACCTTTTATGAAAATAATTTCATAAAAAATTTTACAAGGACTTTTTTTCGCATCTAGAAACCGTTCATAATTTATGTCAAACTTTTTTTCAATATATTTGATTTCCCCCCCCCCTCTTTGTCACAAAATATAATATATTTCATCAAGTCTCCTATTCCCCTTTGTTTCATGTCACGCTATATTACATAAGCATATATACTGTGAGCGTGATTTACAACGCACTGCATTATAAATCACGCTTCTAATTTTATTTTTGAACTTCTAATGACATTTGTGAGCATAATAAAAATTATGATTACTTGTGTACTTAATGTGTATACAATAAGGTTAAGGTTTACAATACAAAAGATAATTATTATAAAACAGTAAAATGTATTAGTTGTTCGAATTCTGAAAAAAATGTCCCACGCAATTTTATTTTTAAAGTATAAATAACTAAGAACATTTCCTTTTAAACTTTTAACTAAGAGTAAGTTTAAACCTAGATCAGCATCGGTATTTACGATACACAATGATCAATGACACTTTAAAATCAAATCATGAAAATAAAAAAAAAAACTCTGAAAGTAAATTTAATTTGCTGATTTTAAATGTTTTTATAGAAACCAAAATGCCTAATGTCACACGTTTTGCTACCCCCTCCCATTGTAACAAACTATCACAATTTCTAGAACCCCCCGTCCCACTCGAAGCGTGACGTCATTTATGAATGACCCCCAAATTTGAGTGAACTACGACAAAGAACAAAAGATTATTTTTCAATCTGTAAATTTTATTCGAAGGAAATAAAGACGAAGATGAATAAATTTAAATATCGTTTTAACTGCTGAATAAAAGAAACATAAACAAGATTAACAAATTAAATAAATGAATATTATGTGATGGATATGTTTCCTATCAAAACTACTAAGAGCACGAAACGAAGTTGGAGCAACTATTTAGAAGTTGGAGCGGAGCTGAATCACCGGAGCAACTGGAATAACTTGTTGCTTCACTACCCTGGGGCCGTTCATAAATGACGTCAAGCTTTTTTCCCGTATATTTGACCTCCCTCCCCCCTTTGTCACAATACTGTCACACTTCAGCGGACCCCCCCCCCCCTCCCCGATTTGTCACGCGTCACGCTATGTTGCATAATGCATGATGTCTCACTTCTTGTTACCCCTTCCCCTCCCCTTGTCACTTTGTCACAATTTCACGAATGCCCCTCCCCCCTCGAAGCGTGACATCATTTATGAATGATTCCTCTCCTAAAAATTAAGCTACATTTTAATCAACAGGCATCTGGAGCTGCCACTTTTTTGACGTGCTCCGCTCCGACCTCAGAGTTCTTCTTCCGGCTCCGCTCCGTGCACAGAACAGTTTTAATAGGAATTATATTTTTATCACTCCCTTAGTTATTTTTTAATCGGTATTTACATGTGATAAAAAAAGCGGACTTTAGCGGACTCCCCCCCCCTCCCCGATTTGTCACGCGTCACGCTATGTTGCATAATGCATGATGTCTCACTTCTTGTTACCCCCTCCCCTCCCCTTGTCACACTTTGTCACAATTTCACGAATCCCCCTCCCCCCTCGAAGCGTGACATCATTTATGAATGATTCCTCTCCTAAAAATTAAGCTACATTTTAATCAACAGGCATCTGGAGCTGCCACTTTTTTGACGTGCTCCGCTCCGACCTCAGAGTTCTTCTTCCGGCTCCGCTCCGTGCACAGAACAGTTTTAATAGGAATTATATTTTTATCACTCCCTTAGTTATTTTTTAATCGGTATTTACATGTGATAAAAAAATTTTAAAAGTTACGTATTCATTTATCAATAAATATATGATGTTTTATATGCACACCCATAAAAACTTCATTTATTTTTAAGTTTAGGAGTATAATTTTAAATGAGCTGATATGTGCACCATACGACTTCCTTGTACTACACTAAATATAATACACTTTGGTATTGGAGGAAAAACAATTTTACAAAATCCTAATTCTTGCAAATGCTTTGACATGGGAGTTTTGCGGTAAAGTCGCCAAATATTGCATACATCGCCGAACCAGCACCATATTCTGCTTCACTATTTTTGCGCCAAATTTGGCTAGATATTCACAAGTTTTTGCCAAATGGGTACTTAAGGAGTTGGTTAAATGCCCTCGGGTAAATATCTTGGTATTAAAAACAACTGGAAATGTGCATGAAATTGAGATAAAATCGCACAAAACACCCCTTTTGCACAACGTCTGGTTTCAACCAAAAGGAGGGGCGCACAAATAGACCGTGTACAGGTCCTACAATACGAAATTTCACCCTTCAACGACTAAATTTTTTCGAGTTATGACAGACGTGCACATACGAACCTACAGACAGCACGACAAAACTCGTCAAAATGGACTCGGGGATGGTCAAAATCGATATTTCAGTCGTCCATACGTTCGTGCATATGTACATACACACTGGCATTGCGAAAGAAATGTCCAAACTGATTAAGTTGGGATCAAAATGCAAATTTGGGCTGATATTTGAGTGGGAAAATGCTCGCGATTACGATATTTCTTCTACTTTGCACACGGAAGTAAAAGTAATAATAAAATCGGAGCTCCACTGCTTCGCGATCCTACTCCAACTTCCGCTCGAGACCCCAGAAAACAACAAACATCATATGCTACAGACACAGAATATTGAAAGTAAGAAATTTCAGTGCGAGAGGCTTGTTGACGTAATTACCCGAGCATGTCTACCACCAAAGACAGAAAGCAAGAGAAGGATCGTTCTGAGCCTTAAATTAATTGAATCGGCATGTTTGTGGACAAACTTCTCTCATTCGCCGTGCAATTCAACTCCACGCCGCAGGTGTTGCCAAACTTCGTGGCTAAAAACTGAGTCACCGGAGTACGGGAGCGCTGCCAAGGATCGCAACTATGTATGGCCGTACTCAGATGTTGGCGGTGCCGGCGTTCAAGGTTAAACTATTACACAGAGCTCTCAGCCATGCCAGTGTTGGTGAAGAATAACCGTTTAAAAAGAGCTTGTAAGTTGTCAAGATTAATCGCGATGCTGAGGTTACCTCTGGCGCCAAAGAAGTGGTTTACTAGTGACACACATTCTGAGACTGCACGGGAGCAAAAATAGTTTACAGTCGTTCGGATTTAGTTAAGAGTTTCAGACTGATGTGTTAACTGAAGACTGGTTCCAATTAGCCATGAAGAGAGACAATAAAACATGTGTAAAAAATACAACATACATTTCCTCAAGTTAGATGTTAACTCGGAACCAAGCATGTCATTTCACCTTTTCCCTGTGGGAAGGAGGAGGCAAAGAACATTTATTTTATGAATACACTCTGTTGCAAAAATTCCGAGAATTAAATTTCCCTGTACATTTGGCACAGTGACACCTGTGTAAGTTGCGGTGCAGCACTTTAGTGGTCAATTTGGACAGGTGGTCAACTTATACAGGGTAAGGTAGAGGGTGAAGGGCTAATTCCTTTCTTGACAAAAGTGGTCATCTTAGGCAGGTGGTCAACGTTGCAGGTTTTACTGTACTCAGATATGATTTATGTAAATGATCGATATTTCATAACAATGGGTTATCAGGCATTTGAGCTGGTAAGCAGACAGCATTTAAAATATGAATCCCTGTTAACTAGAATTTACATCTATTTTTTAAGCACAGAATTTTAAACATAGATGCCTTTGATGCGTACTCGAAAGCGCTACGAATATTTATGTTGCCAAGAATCTCAACATACGCCTTAAAGCCACGTTTACACGATGCCAGTTGAACACGATGCCTGGAGACAGCTTATTGGCATAAAGTTTTTGGCTACGTGTGAACAATTCAGGCCACATGGCGTCCCAACTGCCTCGAAAGTTGTCCAGAAATTCAGTTAGCTCCCAGAGTAGACAGAGGACAATGAACTGGGCCCGGTGAGGCCCCCACCACACTGAATCACAGTTGTCGATCCAGTTGGCGCCGTGTGAACGTTGCAGCCAGTTTATTTGCTTTGTGTGGTGGCAATTCACTAGTGTCAGTCAAGTCTCTCAGCCATTTTTCGTCATCAACTTCCATGCCAATACTTTCACAGTGTGAACAGGTTCTCTTCCAACTGGCCTGGCCATGACATTCCTCCAACTGTCCAGAGACAATTGGCCCCGACAATTGTCTCTTCAACTGGCATCGTGTAAACGCGGCTTAAAGAAGCTCCTTGGTCGAACCAAACAGACGTATCAAAGCATGTTGACTGAAGTCATATGCTACAGTTCTACAATCAAAAAAAAGAGCTATGATTGACAAAGTGCCAAGAAGAACCCATTCATGTTCAAGGGAGGAACTGCTGGTGTAAGGAATGTGCCGTTTCCGTTGTCATTTAGCATACTTGCTTCCTTCCGATCTGACGCTATATGCCAGTTTAAATATTTACTTGCTTTCAACAAAGAGATAAACAAACATTCTGATTCGCATCCTAACTAGCGCACCCGCAAAACGAACTTCCCTAAACATCGAATGGATTCGTCCCTTTCTGCCATGCGCAGAAGCGTCCAAGTGTCTGAACGTCGAACTGTTGTTGCGCTCTCTTGTCAGTAGAATATCAGAAGAGGAACCGTCGCCCGGGGGACCGCAGCAGCTCAGGTGGCCCTGTATCACAGACCCATGATGAGAGAGGACCGCGCAACAGGTGAGCAGGCTTGGAACATGTTCTGAACGGAGCTTCAGCCATCTCCGTGGAAGTGCGAGCCTTGATTCAATTTTTAGGAGCAAAGAATGTGTACGCATCTGACAGAGTGACAGTCTGACATGTTGAGTGTGTGAAGGTGTTATCCACCTGCATGACAATGCCAGGCCCCATACTGCTATAGCAGCGCAGTAATTGTTGCGACGGTTCAGGAGGGAAATCTGGAGCCACCACCCATACAGCCCAGGTTTGGAACCTAGTGACCATTTCCTGTTTCCGAGTTTGAAGGAGCACTTATCTAGCACGCGGTTCTCTTTAGACAGTGATGTGAAAACATTTGTCGAGACTTGCCTCAATAAACAGGGACCTGATTTCTACCAAGACGGGTTAAACAAGTTTGTTCTGCGTTCTGATAAATGCCTAAATAGAGTTGGTGATTGGTTCGAAAAGTGATATGCCTCTTAATTCCCTTATGTATTTTCTGTCTGTTGTTAATGAATATTTCTTTATTCAACTTGTAACCTTTTTTTTCATCACCTCTCGTGAAAGGTTACAGGGGGAAAAACGATCAGAGTCACATTTTAAACTTTTTAAGTTATTCAAGGAAATAACATTACCAACCTCATTTTCTATCAAAACAATAAGTTTGGTTTAATTTAAAAATACCCACATTATTAATATATAAATTATCACACAAAAAATATTATAACCACGCTTATTATATATAAATTACCACACAAAAAAATGGACTGATCGTTTTTCCCCTGTATCCTTCAAAAAAAAATATATATATATATATATATATATATATATATATATATATATATATATATATATATATATAGATGGTTAATTTGGGGGGAGGGGTAATATGCCACACCTTCGTATTTTCAACAAATTAAATTTGAAAAATATTGAAATGCTGTGAGGCACCTTTTTTTTACGTCAAAAGGTACGGTACACGTAAAGGAAACGGGCTGAATCTTTCGGAGCAAAAAGCAATATAATTTAATTCCGAGCAATAAAACTTTAAAAATGCATTTCAAGAACCCTAAGCATTATCAATAAGCTGTTCAGTCCTAGATAGAATGCTATAATAGTTCAAAATAAACGCTATAACAGCGGGAAGAATGTCCAGGGAAATAACCGTGTGAAGATTCAGTGGGAAGGTCGGGAATTTTTTCTCCCCCAGCTTCCCTCTCGAAACTCTAATACCTAAAAAAAACATTTAAAAATGGGGCATTAACAAACGACTTCGAAGCAATACCTCCCCCACCCTCCGAAAATTTTTTTGGATACGATTGGGTTATTGGAAACCAATTCATTTCACGGGAAACCCCCCTAACAGTCCCTCACAAACACACCCACAGAAGCATTGAAACTTAAATGACGAAAGAACCCCGCGTCTTTACATAGTTCAGTCAGACATCGATATAAGACCACAATTCGGGACTTTACAAAAATTACCTTATAACCGATTCATACATATTTGATATTTAATGGTCGGGACTTTGGGAAGGTGACCTTATATGCAGGTGACCTTATATCGAGGTCTGATTGCAATTTTTGTAGTCTCTCCAAATGTTTACAAATATGGGTTTTGTAACTGTCCTCTCCGGTTTAAAACTATTCAAGTTTGGCGACCAAATTTGGCCACCGAAAATGTTATCAAATCTGATAAAATGAGATTAGCTCTGCATGTAAAATGACTTTTTCTGCTTGATGACTTATAAAGCAGAGAAGATTAAATTTCTCTTTTCCCTTCAAACTATATAATACGTACTTCCTTTGAGTGGAATGAGACAATGATTGTTTAATTTCAACTTGGAACAGAATAATGCAACAAAAATATCGGCTTAAGTGCCGTACTAAATATTTGCAATAATAAAAACAGAGAAACTCTCCATTGGGATTTTGAACTTGGATTGTCCGCTCGAATTGAGAGGTTACTTCTCCTGTTTATACGGATCCTTGTTTAGTACTAATAATGTTTGTTTTTTATTTGTTACAGTATAAAATCAATTCCATTTGCAACAGTAACATTAAATTGGGCTACTCAAAGAAAAATTACCAGTTTGATATTTCTTTGCAATTATATACACAAACTCTGGTTAGAACCTAACTTCTGGCGTACTAAAAAGTTGTTTAAAAATTCTGAATTTAAGAGGTGTAAACTATTAAGCTTTTACACGCACTTTTCTGTTACTAAAATGAAACAAGTGCAGTGAATTATAGAAAAATCCTTTTATAATCAGGGGTCTCGCCAAAAGAAATTCGGGTCCGTTTTCGGACCCTTCAAAAAATTCCAATTAATCGAAACCGAGCCTTCCCAAAGTTTCACTCAATCAAAACGGACCCTTCCCAAAATTCAAGTCAATCAAAACCGACCCTTCCCAAAATTCGAATCAATCAAAACAGACCCTTCCCAAAATTCAAATCAATCAAAACAGACCCTTCCCAAAATTCAAATCAATCAAAACGGACCCTTCCCAAAATTCAAATCAAACAAAAAGGACCCTTCACAAAATACAAATCAATTGAAACGGCCCTTCACAAAATACAAATCAATCAAAACTGACCCTTCACAAAATACAAATCAATCAAAACTGACCCTTCACAAAATACAAATCAATCAAAACTGACCCGTCACAAAATTCAAATCAATCCAAACGGACCCTTCACAAAATTCAAATCTATCAAAACGGACCCTTCCCAAAATTCAAATCAATCAAACCAGACCCTTCACAAAATTCAAACCAATCAAAACGGGCCCTTTCCTAAAATTCAAAACAATCAAAAGTAACCCTTCACAAAACTCAAATCAATCAAAACGGACCCTTCATGAAATTCAAATCAATCATAACCAGGTCCGACAAATCCCAGGCGCCAGGATGCCCGGGCGACTAGTTTTTCAGGTGGCGACTATGCTCGCAAATGAAAATATTATAGCTGGCTCCTAAAAATTTTCTCTGGCTCCTAAGATTTTCGCATTTTTGTCGGACTCTGATCATAACGGACCCTTCCCAATATTCAAATCAATCAAAACGGACCCTTCACAAAGTTACAGCCTTCCAAAGCGTCGTTTTCACACCATTTTTTATTATATAAGCGGAAAATAATATTAAAAATTTTCCTCGCTATATGTTTAAATTTTCAATTTTCACAAAATTATTTGATTTTTCACAAAAATATTGTAGTAAAGTCTATTCCATACTAACTATAGTCAAGGTTTTGAAGTTAAAATTGCGTGTCACTCGTACAATGATAACTCTGTCATCTTATCAAATATTTATTACATAAAAAATAAACACAATCATGCAGTATTAAACAATTAAGAATGAGGCTTCCGAACAACAAGTGTCGACATACATCGCTACTCCAACAACCGTTAAATTAAACAATTTTAATTAGAGTTCTTTTTTTTTGGTGAAAGTGAAAGTTATTATTTTTTAGAAGTTGAAGTGCTTAATCGCCACAGTACTCCCCCCCAAGTGCCAAGGGCACTGATGTTACAAGTATTTTCTGTTGAAGCGAACTTGTCTTCCTGAGCGAGTGGTTATTGGGACAGGTTGTACTATGTCTGTGGTTTCATTTCTTGGAACGGGTTGCTGGATGTCGGTGGTTTCATTGCTCATTGGGAGAGCAACAGGGACGTCAGCTAGATTATGCGTTGAGGGCGCACAGTTGCTTGCAGTAGGCAGGTCGTCAGTAGCTAAGGAAAAGCTTGGCTTGAGACGGTCAACACTAATCGTGCTTGGTTTGTTGTTGATTATCAGGGTGAAGTGTTTAGGAGTGCGCTCTATGACTTTGTAGGGGCCATCGTAAGGTGTTTGTAGCGGCTTCTTAACTCCACCGTGCCGAACAAAAACATGGGTGCAGTTGAGTAAACTTGGGTTGATGAAAGGTGTTTGTTTATTATGGGCAGATCCTGGTGTCGGGGAGAGATTTTGCATAATTATCCGGAGTTGTTGTACAAATTCAGATGGTTCTTCACTGGATATCGTGGACGGAGAGAGAAATTCTCCTGGCAGTCGGAGTGTTGAGCCATATACCAGCTCTGCAGTAGTGCACTGGAGATCGTCCTTGAAGGTGGAACGCAATCCCAAAAGCACAAGAGGCAATGTTTCAGTCCATCGATGGTTATGGTAACATTTAAGAGCCTGTTTGAGGGTACGGTGAAGTCTCTCGACCATTCCATTGCTAGCAGGGTGGTATGGGGTTGTTCTTATATGCTTAACTCCCAATAGTCGGGAAAGAGAAGCAAAAAGTGTGGATTGAAACTGCCGACCTTGGTCTGTTGTAATGATGGATGGTACCCCAAAACGTGAAATCCAGTGATTCACAATTGCACGTGCCACTGTTTCAGCACATATATCAGTCACGGGTATAGCCTCGGGCCATCTGGTGTATCGGTCGACGCAAGTCATGAGGTAAGAGAATCCATCAGAGGGTGGTAATGGACCGACCAAGTCAACATGCACATGGTCGAACCTTCGTGCTGGTTTTAAGAATGGTTGAATAGGGCTGTGAGTGTGCTTGCTTATTTTAGATTTCTGGCAGTCCACACAAGCACGTGACCAAAGAACGTGTGAACTTTTACGATGATAAGTGCAATCGAAAAATATCTAAGCTGCGTAAGTTACCGCACGATTTTATTTGTCTAAATGAATTTGGTTTTATATTCACGAGTTGGTACATTGCCTTTCGATGTTGAGTGACATAGATTCTCTTTGCTTACTTATGATAAATTGTAATGTCGTTTATGATAATTGTCGCCTTGATGATAACTTTCTTTTTGAGTGCTACTTTAATGTGTGTTTTTTTACGTGTTAATCCCTAATTGAATTATATTTGTAACTCAAGTTATATATAATGTCGACATCTGAAGATCAAATTTTCAACGAACCACAAATTTCTCACGTTGCGGTGAAACCACCGCCGTTTTGGAAGAATAATCCTAGCCTGTGGTTCCTCCGCTTAGAAGCACAATTTTCCTTGGCACATGTGACGACTGACGAAACCAAGTTCAATTATGTTGTGGCAGCTGTTGATTCGGACATACTAAGCTCCGTAAGTGATATCATTATGCGACCTCCCGAAACCAACAAATATGAGCAGTTAAAAACACGTTTGGTTGAATTACACTCAGAAAGCGAGTCGTCTAAAATAAGGACATTGTTACAAGGGTTAGAGCTCGGTGACCAACGTCCGTCACAATTGCTTATACGCATGCGTGCTCTAGGTGGCGATTCCGTAGGTGAGCCATTGCTTAAATCACTCTGGCTTGGACGACTGCCCAACAGCACGCAATCGATTTTGGCAGCGTTAAATGAAGATTTAACGAAACTCGCATCTATTGCAGATAAAATCCACGATTTAACGCCTCAATCGTCCATTAATTCTGCACAAGTCTCTATTGCACCACAAAATATCGCGCTACAGGCGCAAATTGACCAATTAACCCTGCAAGTCAAACAGTTAACTTCTATAGTTCAGGAGCGAAGTACACGGAGGGACAATTACATTAGAAATCCTAGACACCGAAATAACTCTCGCTACCGTAGCAATTCTCGCAATCGAAGCTATAAAGAGCCAGAAAATGGTTTATGTTTCTATCATATTAATTTTGGTGAAAGTGAAAGTTATTATTTTTTAGAAGTTGAAGTGCTTAATCGCCACAATATCTTTAAAATTCGCAAAAAACGACCGTGTTAAAAAATGCTGAATAATGAGTTCATTTTAGCATTATAAGCCCTGATAATGCTTAAATGCTGGATTATAAATTGTGATGCATTAACTTTAAAAAAGAAGACAACAGAATTTCTTGAAAATAATCGTTTTATAGTTCTGCTACTAGTAAAACTGTTGCATTAACTTCAAATGCAAGTCAATGGACTGTTTTCAAATGTATTTAGCAGAGTGGAAAGAACCCTTGGCTGCGCTACAATTTACCCAGCTCCTATTGGTTCAAGTGCAAGGTTAATCTATACAGCGATTAACAAACTGCTTACTGCATGCTCAAAGTCAAACTGCCGCAAATCATCATTAGTAACACGAACCCGGTGCTTATCAGCAAATAGAACTTGAAGGGCTTGATTTACATCACCGTAATAAAGAACTCCATTTGGCATTTGATTTGTGTGCACTTACCATATAGCGAAAATATATTTTATTTATTATTCAAATGTGCTACGCTACCGTCAATTTTAACATTTCATAATTTTGAAATTTAAATTGGGATTAAACTTCTTAAATATTTTAGCGGAACAGAATTGAATTAGAAAAAATAATTTGGAAATTCAGTTGTGCTACGCTACGTCAATTTTAATATTTCATAATTTTGAAATCTAAGTTAGGATTACATTTTTTAAATATTTACTCTCATGGTTGATTTTACATGAATGGAGACGTATGATAGCTTTTAGTTTTGGCATTTCTTATTTTTGACGCCAGATACAGGGTCAGTTGGGGTAATTGTAAATGCTTTTTCAATGTTTTAACTTTTAATCCTTTCCTACATCTTGAATGAATTCAGGGATAAAATTGTGAGCATAGTACTGTACTTCTTGTGAGTAAATGTGTGCAAAAATTTTGACTTTAGGACTATTTGTTAGCGAATGAGCTCGTGTGTACAATTACCCCAGAGATCTGGGGTAATTGTAAACAGTGATTTATTTTCGAATAAGGTTGATGCAAATGGAAAATTGTTTCATACACAGTCTGCTTGAAGGCTTAAGAAGTTCCGGAGCAATGGTTCTCAATCTGCGGCACAGAATTGAATTTACACAACAAGAGCGCATGTAATCATTTTCATCTTACAGAGCCCCATATAAACTTAAAAATTTGCTCTACTATTTCCATACTTTCTTCAATTAAAAATGTCAAATCATTTACTTAAATTACAAATTCAAATTTCCTTTAGCTATTTTTAGTTGTTTTACTTGTATGTACGTGGAGCAATGCTTTAAATTCTTTAACACTAAACCTACAAATAGTTTCTGTACACCTAATTCCTACCACGCTCGGTCAAATTGACCGGTAATTAAAAAATTAAATAATTAAATTCAAAAATTCAAAAATTAAGTACATTTTTCTTGGAAAAGAGAAAAAATAACTAGAAGTACAGAGTGAAAAAAATATTATACTCATATTCTAAGATTGTCATATAGTTCTATAACGGTATTATAACGTTTAAAGTGTGGAATTCTTATAAAAGTTTGAAAACGGTCAATTTGACCGGTACTTGGTAGGTTTAATGATACATTTACTCTCTGAGAAACTGCGTTTTTCGTTGAGGTAACTGTCACTTCTCAGAACGTTTATAGAATACTGACGTCAAAATGTACCAAAAAGAATTCATTCATGTTCAAGCGAGAAACTGCTGGTATAAGGAATGTGCCGTATTGTTTTAGTTCGCTGTGCGTATTTGATTTCTTCCTGAACATTCTGATTCGCATCTGTTAATAATGCTGTAATAAACGCATATGTTAACCCTTATTCTCATGAAGTAGCATATTGCTACCTGGGGTTTTCCCCTACTTTCTATTTGTTAAGTGACGTCAGCGCGTATGTTGCATTGTTAGTTGCTAGCACTTACTCTCAAAGTAGCATATATGCTACTTTATGAGAATAAGGGTTAAAGGAACGTTCTTAAAACTCGAACGGAAGTGTCAGAACTTCGTGTTTGAACTCTACCCAAGGTTCACACTGGGGAAAAATACAAGGTGGGATTTTCCTCCTTGACCAAAATTTTAAGTGGGATTTTTTAAGTTTAAGCCTAAAAAAATTTTTTTTTGAGTGGGATTTCAAAAAATATTGCGGGAATCGCGCGGCCTAGCGCGAACCCTGCTACCTCTAACTCTAATTCTAGTTTTTATTAATAGTTGTGCTGAATAGATAAACTTTTTTCGAGTAAGCTTACACCAATTACTAATCTCAGTTGCATTAAACTAGGGATCTAACGAATATTCGGCCAGTATTCGGTATTTAGCCTGGCCGAACAGTAATTTTAGAACCTAGCCAAATACTCCGCAAGATCACATTCGGCCGAACAGTTCTGCCACAGAAAGAAATGTAAGAACATTAAGAAATTAGTAGATTTTAAACACTTAAAATTGCTTGAAATTAAACACTTATAGTTACTGCAAAAGATACATTAGTATATAGTTTTAATAATTTAGAAAATAACAATTTTTTTAAACTTTTTTTAACTAATTTTTTTAAAACATTGTTTTTAGGTCTGACTAAACAAAAACAGATTTTAAAACTATAATATTGTATTTTATACTTAGCATTTGCTCCCAAAAGCTGGCAATAGTTAATGTTAGCAATAGTTAATGCTGGCAATAGTTAATAGTTATGATGGAGAATATGATACTTTTATTTTGTTGGTATTAATAAAATGGAAGTCAGACTTTGTTTGGGTAGACTGATTTATTGTGAACTAGCTCACATGCCCGGCGTTGCGCGGGATAAAATTGCATCATTCGCAGTCCAAGTGACGCATGTCCAAAATTCTGTAGTAAATGTATAGGGAAAAGTTTTCTGAAAAAATCCAAGTAGGAGATGGGCAACAGTCCATAAAAATCCTATTTATACAGTAAAATTCACGAAAAACCACGATTGCATTAAAACGAACAGCCTAGAAAAATTCCTTTTAGACCAAAAATAAGTCCATAAAAATCCACAGTAAAATACCAACAAAAGTTCATAGAAATTGTAATTAGAGTAAGAGAAACAGTAACTAAAATGCGCATATGTAGAGGGATAATTGTGCCAAAATGATATCAAGAGCCCGTAAAAATCTCAATTAAAATATTGACCACAATACATCTAAAATTTCCCATCAGAAAAAGAGCAGTACTCTCTTTCAAAATGTTCATCAGATCAAGAACAACTCTCCCTGAATATTTCTGCTACAATAAAGAAAGCATTATTTAAAGCCCTCCATTTCAATAAAGACAACTATTCCTAAACATCCCAAATAGAATAATAACATTAGTATCAAAAAATATCCATTACAATGGAGACGTCAGTGACTAAAAATAGAATACTGACCTTCAAGAGCTACTGTTCCTAAAATTACCCAGCAGTCCATTTTAAATTCCCCATCAAAATTCCTAAAGATCCCGCTTGCAAAATCGTCAAAACATTTCCTGAAAATTCAATTGAATAGCACTTTCATAAAACTCGGATAAAAACGAAAGAAAAGAAAGCATTATTTCCAAAGGCAAATGCACATTTAAATTAGAAAATGTTTAATGCTGAACCAATTCTGACGTGTGAAACTTAAGTTGATAGAAAAAATAACTAAATTCTGCCCAAATGGCGCCAAATAGACAATACAAAAATTAAATAAATGTTAGAAAATAAATCACTTGTGTAGAATATGGAATCAATAGTCGCCAAATCGCAC
The DNA here is from genome assembly GCA_038502835.1 of Octonoba sinensis. Taxonomy (NCBI): domain Eukaryota; kingdom Metazoa; phylum Arthropoda; class Arachnida; order Araneae; family Uloboridae; genus Octonoba; species Octonoba sinensis. The sequence continues at coordinate 18,983,035 of CM076601.1, read as the reverse complement.
TAAAATAATGGCAGCATTTCGCAAATACGCCATGATCCTATGGTGTAAATCATGTATTGAATTGAATGAGAACAATAGTACTGATAAGGATTATTGGACGCATTTCGGAAAAGTTACGAAGCGCAAAATAATATATTGAGAACAATTAACTGGAAGATGGGAGGGTAAAAAGTAATCACCACCTGGCGAAATTTTAAATTTCATCAAAAATAAGCGATATCGAAGACCTTCCAACCTATTTCTTATCAAAGAAATGTATATTAAATCGTCAAAAAAGAAAGAAAAATCAAAATTAAAAATCGCATGCAGTTAATAATCCACAAAATATCCAGAAGAGTGAAATGAATTTTTAGAATTTGTTTGGTTGATAAAACGGACACTCTACCATACGAAATAATGTTTCATGCAATTGTTGAACTGCTAATACTATTAAATCGCCAAAAAAGGAAGGAGAATCAACCTCAAGGTAAAGTAATTAAAATTCGTCTGCAGTACCACAAAATATGTATAACAATAAAATGAATTTTTAGAATATGTTTCGCTCATAAAACGGCATGAATAAAGATAAAATAGCATTTTTAGCCTACTTTCCCGTAAAAGTAAAAAAAAATAATAATAAAGCATGAAAGAAGGCTTAATGTATCGTGAAAATATCGTTAAAAATCAAGAAAAGTCAAAAATAAGTGAAGTAATTAAATAAAGATTGAAAAATAAAAAATTTGAAAGTAGGGTATTGAGATGGGGAAAAAGTGTGTCTGTCGGTCTGTCTGTCTTTCGGTCTGTCGGTCTGTCTGTCGGTCTGTCTGTCGGTCTGTCTGTCTGTCGGTCTGTCCCCCCCCCCTAATAACTTTTGAACGAATTGTCCGATTGGAAAAATTCTTTTTGCATTCGAAAGATCTCGGCGAGGACATCTCATTTCTATATTTTACTTTTTGATTTGAACAATTTTTTGTTCAATTTTGAACAGTTCAAAAAATTTTAACATTAGCACCTATGGACAAAATTGAAGCAAATTCTGTAAACTCTGGGCACAAGAGCCAAGTTCCTATTGAAAGCTTATTGAAAGGAGTTCTCGGCGTGAAATATTGATTTGAACAGTTTTTGTTCATTTTTGAACAGTTCAAAAAATTAACACAGAGCTTACGGGGAAATTTCAACCCTATATAAATCCTGATCTAACGGACCGATTTGCTTGGAACAAACTTTATCGGAAAGCTCTTATAACGTAGAACATGTAGAGATAGAAAGTTTATCCAGAACTTACGAGCCTATTTTGCTATGAAATTTTTTGATCGGGATTTTCAAGGATATTTTTCAGTGACTCAATGAGTGAAATAATGAATGAATGAATAAATGAAAGAGTGAAAGAATAAATCAATGAATAAATGAATGAGGAAAAGAATGAATGAATAAATTATTGAATAAATGCAAATATAAATAAATGAGTGAATAAATACATGAATGCGTAAATGAATGAATAAACACTTGAATGAGGTAACGAATGAATGAATAAATGCATGGCTGAATGAATGAAAGAATGAATGAGTGAGTGAATGAATATGTATTATCCGTTGAAAAAGGTATATTTTCAATAATTAGAACTAAAGATAAATAAGAAAGAGAGAGAAAGAGATAGCTAGATTATAAATTTGAATTTGGTGTATACGGGAAAGTAGGCTCGTATAGTTCTAGACGGAACTTCTTGTTTCAATCTTACGTTTTCAGAAATCATCTAGTTGGTGACAAAAGTAATATTTATTTTGGCGAAAACACACAGATTGAGCAGATAAAGTCAGAGGTAAGCCTTGCTTTAAAGTTCGAAAACTACTTTAAATGAATATTGCGCGTGTTCTATTTGTTCTACGAACTTCAGAAGGAGATCATTTTGTGCAGTTTTTTACGGGAATCAATATGCTGCAAAAATCTAAAAGAATGAATCGATGAGATATTCTTAAAATAAACAGTTTTGCTTAAAATTGGAATAAAAAAAGAACAAATTCGAATTTTCCGAAAAACGCTTCGAGGTTCACGAGGACCTGACCCAAGGTACTTGTAAACAAAATTTCGTACTTCTGGCCCGTTCCATCTCGCCAGGACGCGATCGACAGACACACACACACACACACACACACACAAATTTTGGTTTTATTTATATAGATATCGGGTAAGCGAGAAATGTGAAAAGCTTAGATTATATCATGAATATTACGATAGCTTAAGTTATTGAGGTTTTTGAAAATAAAAATTTTGCATTAAATTTTAATAGATCTTTTAAAAATAGGTATGTAAAAGTCCACAACATAAAAATATTAACTTTTATAACTTTTATAATATCTTCATAAAACTATTTTGAGCAAGGTAAATGTTCACTAAATAATAGAATTTATATAATTTGAATTAAATAATTAGTAAAATAAAGCAAATGCTTACATTGAAACCTGTCATTGCTATTGAACTTGTGGGTTAAATTCTCAATTTTATTGTATTCAAAACAATACAGAAAATACATTAATTTTAGATAGTTTTAGATTCTAACAAGAATTGCATCGAACATCATAGATTAATGTGTGGAATTTTTGTTCGACTTTGTGAATACTTTTAAATTTGGCAAATACTTTTTACTACAGCGATTTTCCAGAAATTTTAACATTAGGCTGCCGAATATTCGGTATTCGGCCTAACTAGCGTGCCTCTAGAAGAGTGATGACAACGGCTACTGCGCATGCTCCCCGACAACATATTTTTACCAGCGCGGCCGCGTATCCGCGCAAGAGTCGCGATGATTTTGAAGTCAACTTGCGCTCTTTCGGCAAAAGGTAGCATGCTCGAAAAGGGATTCAACTTTTTTTAGGATCATTCAGATTTTAAGAATTATATAATGACGCTGATTTAAGAAAAAAAAAAGGCCATTAGCTCAATTTAAAAAAGGAAATATGAATATTTTTATTTTAGAATATTGGAACATTTTTAATAGTTTATCCGTCAAAGGAAGTACATAATTAATAAATACACATTACTGAGAGCTATTTTGTTGCTTTTTTTTGTGTCACGTCGCGAAGAGTAGCGGTTCATTTTTAAACGGTCTAGCAATGATTATTCGAATTAAATACCATCAACAAGCAACATATAACTAAAGTGAAGCGTGATAGTTGTATTAATTGTAAGAAAAACAAATTGGGCAACACAGATATGAAATTCTTAGTGAATACTAGTGCGTTGATTCGTGACCATTCAAGCTTACTACCATGAAGCAAATAAAAGTGCCATAACATTGGAAAAACAACCAGTTTTCAACAAATTTTTACCAGGAGTCAAGTTTTTCAACATTGCTGAATAGAAAAATTAGAAATAGAAGTGTTTACATGCCTTTTCTACGAAGAGAAGGCGTATTTTTTAAAGAACCGCGATAAACTCCATGCTTTAGTCTACGGGAGAAACGCGCTTATAGCCCAAAGGGGTAAACTATTCCCTTCGACCAATGACAAGAAGTCGCCCTGTTGTCATCTCTCTTCTATTCAGGCTCGCTAGGCCTAACACTTTCGGCTAGAGGAAATGGCCGAATATTCGGCTTCGGCCTGGAAGAAATGGCCGAATGTTCGGTATTCGGCAAATTCGGCCAAATTACTATTCGTTACATCCCTACATTAAACCAATCGGTTACGCCAGCAATTCGCGAGTTATGCGCAAGCCTATGAGCACAATCATTAACATATAAAACCGCGTAGTAATATTTTTAGTTACAAAGTTTTATTTAAAAAGAAAACTAAAAAATTTCGCCATGATTCGAGTATTTTAAAATTCAAAGCATCGTTGCATTATCCAAACATTCCAAACAAAGTTATCGTTGCCATTCGACACATTATAATTCTGATCATTTTCTCAAAGCCAAAATTATTAATTTTTTTCTTAATTAACGTTATAATAAATTACAAAATGGAAGGAATATTATATTGTCATCGGTAAGATTAGCTTGCGTGCAAATTTTGAAGATAATTTATGCAGTAATAGTAATGGAAAACCGTGTGACAAACTTCCGTGACAAATCAAGTTAAATAAAACCGTGTGCAAAAAAACATTCTTAGGGGGCCATTCATAAATGATGTCGCAATTTTTTTGAATATATTTGACCCCCCTCCCACTTTGACAGTTTTGTCACACTTTAGCATATCCCCCTCCCCCACGATAATCCCCCATGTTACGCTATACAGTAAAGCCCCGTTATACCGCGCCTCAGTACACCGCGGAATCGGATATACCGCGGTGATTATCATGTCCCCCGATGTTTAAACCACCTTTAACATTGTCAATTAAAGGTTACACATTTACCATTGTAAATAAAGCCAGCCCGAGCACACAAATATTCTAGCCAAAGAGCTTCCATCCCCCCACCACACACCCTAACAGATAAAACCTTATGGTGATATTCCTGATGGACACCTTTTTCATGCTTTTTCTGTCTTTCAACCTAGGACACTATATGGTTACATGCCACTTGCGGACAGGTCAGATGCGGACAGCGGAATCGAACAATGAACAGTGGGATTAAGGTAGATAAGCAGTCACTTCTATTTCACATGGTTACAACATTTTAATGGGTGACTAGAAGGGAGAGGTAATCGCTTCATTTGCGGTTGAAAAGGGAGTTTACACATTTTATTGGTCAGCATTGTCTATTCACGCACTTATTTCATGGTAATAAGTACTACCATGTGTACCATCTCTCCATTTGATGCTTGATTGTGGAGCAGTAAACATATTGCTTTTCATTTCTGCTGATTTAAAGCATTATTGCTATGGAGTTTGTCTCAGTTGATTTAATATCAACTATGAAAAATAAACATTCTTTACTTGTAAACGGATGCCAGAATAGAATGCATCGAAAGATCGAAAAAAACATTTCATGGGCTTGCTGAAAAGATAAAAAGGACAAATGTAAGCTAAATATGAAGACGAATTTTGAATAAAGTGTTCTACGCATTATATTCAATACGCTCATTCTTCTGCATCAAATGAAGCAAGAATCCAAGCCAAGAAAACGATGGCAATATGCAAAAAAAAAAAAAGAGTTTGGGAAGAAATATCGTCACCTGTCCCTCGAATTTTTCACGAAAAAATTTCGGAAATTAATAACAAAATGACTTGGTAGCTGAAGCGCCGCAGTATGAAAGCGTAAAATCAGTTTTATGTGGAAAAAGGAGAAAAGCGTAAGAGGAAATATGCAGCGGGAAAATGCAGACAAAACCTAAGTGACGCGATAAATTCCTCTTTTTGGTCACCCATATGTGTCTGTCCGCACAAGTGGAATGCAACCCTTGACTCTCGCGAATCTTGTCCCATTGTTGATAACCCACCCTCTCAGTTTTCCGCATCTGACCGTCCGCAACTGGCATGACACCCACTATATAGCTCGATTTCGAAATCGGGTACAACCGCCGTGACTGGCTCTGACTTGTTGCTGTTGATATGGGAGGAGCTCAATCTGTCTGGAACTGTTCAGTTCCATGCTTAACTATCTTCCATTTTCAGAAGTACACCTTTGTATTCCAGGTTCTTTAGCGTTCCTGAAAATGAAATATATTTTCCAGTCTGAGTGTGTGTGTGTGTATGCAGACTTAAATCATTGTTTCTTTGAGAAGTGCGTCCCTCCCCATCCAAATCTAATTTTTCCTTAGGGCCTCTTCACAATCCCATATTGATCACAAAGATATGTTTAAGCCCCCATTTTCTCGGAACACAGTTGGTTTATAACCAATCGCTCGATATTGACTGCGCAATTGGAGATGTGTGCTTCTTGCACAGCAATTACAGTGAATAAAATAGCAGCAAAGAAGAAAAAAAAAATATACTATAGAAGAAAAGTTACGAGTGATTGATAAAGTTAAAAATTATGCAAATAAAGCGAGCATTACTTCGTAATATGGTTCTGCGAGCGGTTATGTTATAACGCGGGTGCCAAACATGTCCCCCACACCCACACCAGCGTTTTACTGTATTTACATTAGCATGTCGCACCCCGCCGACAACAGTAACACAACTCACAAATTTGAGTTGGCGAGTTTCTATCTTTCAAAAAATCTTACAAAACAATGTAACATCGTTCTGAAAACACTGAGGGATGAAAAAAGAAGCTAAAATATTACGAGCTATATTTATTAATCGGTCATAATGTGCAATACAAATCCATGAGATTATTATTTGTCGATTTGTCATATTACAGAATGTTTTAATGATTTTTGCGTTGTATTACTTTTGTTGCCGGGGTACGATATGTTCTTGAAGTTCAGACAACAAAGCCACACGTAATATAGATAACATTTCCAATTTTATTTTTGAATATTTAGAGACATTTGTGAGCATAACAATAGTAATGATTTAAATGTGTACTTAATTTTGCATACAGTGAAAATAAGGTTTACAACAAAAAATATAAGTGATACATTATGGTAAAAAATATTAAGTGTTCGAATTCTGAAAAAGTTTAACGCACCATGCTTTCTGAAAAATGTAAATGCCAAACATTCCCTTTTAAATTGAAACTTTTAACTAGAAGTTGATCTAAACTTTAATCAGCAGCGATGGTTTCGATGCAGAATAAAATCAATAAGAGCACGAAAAAATAAAATCAATCCAAAAGGGCAATGTGAACTTCAACGAAAACTTTTATTTGACTTTCACACCAAACCTACAAACTTATAAGCCTTTTTTTCTTGTAATTTTTATGGAAATTGGACAATTTTTACGACTTAAAGGTCGTACTCTATTTTTTACGACTTTCTTAGATTCAGTCAAATTTTAGTTGAAACTAGCGATTTGTCCCAGAACTTAATCACCAATTTCAGCATTTCTTCCCCAAGTTTTGTATGATGACTGGATTATTTAGAGTTAAATGATAGTAATGGACTTGGACTTTAAGAAAAAGGACTGGGTTATTTACATTTAAATGACTATAACTCGGTATTTAGATTTTAATGTCTGTACTAGAAGAAAGTACAGATTTTTTCCTATATGTATTTAAGAAATGGTGATCTTTTTCAATTTTATTTTTATTTTTCCGGTGAAAAGCATATTCCGCTTTCTTTTTTTCTTTTCGAAATTTTTCTGATTTTTTGAGAAAAGTGAAAAAATTTCCGAATTCTTATTTCAAGATTGGCAGGTATTCTACATACCAGCGGCCCCCTAGTGAAAAATGCCTTGAGAAATGGCCTGCCATTAGCATCAGAGTATAAAAACAAACGCTAATACGAAATTTTGCAAAACTTTTGAGTTCTAGCTTTACTAATTACATGCCTCTGAACCTCAGATGCATTAAAAATGCATCTAAAAAGGAATTAAGGAAAATTACTAAAATATTTTTGTTGTACTTCACACTAAAACTAGCACACAATACAAAATTAAAGGAAAATAATTGCACGTATATGATTGATTGATTCTTCTAAAATAAGATTATTCACATCAATTATCTACATCATGGGTTTCCAAACATTTTTTTCTGTTGTTCGTAGACTCAATGATTCGTAGAAATCAATGGAGGCAATTCAAGCAACGTCATTGGTCACATGGCAGAGATGAAAGCAATGTAAACAAAGGAAGCCGTAGCATCGCTTTGCTTAGAGTTCGAGAGATCCACTTAAAAACTAGGCCTAAATAAAATTCATTACATAAAATTAACACGAAATGAAACACTATAGCTATTCTATTAATTAATAAATTTCTTGAATAATGATTAAATTAAATGTAAATAATGAATTTTAATCAGAAAGGGCTGTACAAATAGTCTAATTAATTTTGAGAACTGATTTTGCCTAGTGAACTCCATGCAGAACTCAATTAAAAATCTTAGTAAACAAAAAGCGGTTATCTCGTGACGACGGTGATCGTTCATGAGTCCCTCTAGAGGTGAATTGCCTCCCTTAGTGCAACATTTATACTTGTAAGTTCCAAAACGGAGTAAAGCGGAGGATAATGTTTTTTCCAGGAAGCTCAAAAACAATAGGAAGTAAGATAAAAATGTGCTGAAGTGTCTTATGAAAGTTAGGAAATGAAATTTAAAACAAAATGTTAAAAACTATATTTTCTATCATGTAAAATTTTATTTTTATGCAACAACATTTAATGGCGAGATCCCTCCGGGTATGGCCTTTCTGTGCCAACATGAAAATTGGAAGATTTCAGGGGTGCTCCCCCCCCCCCCCAAAAAAAAAAACCTGAATGGCGCAGTCTGCGTAATGCCCCACCCCCTGGTGGGAACCCTTGAAGATTTTAGTAGTTTCAAGCGCAAAAAGAATAAGTACCTACTTGCGCAAATTATGAAATATATTCTACGAATATATAATTAGTAAATTTCTAATGCTTATTTTATCACTAAGTAAGTGAGATTGGGGATCCTTCATAAATGATGTCACACTTCGAGGGGGAGGGGATTCGAGAAATTGTGACAAGGGGAGGGGGTAACACGAAGTGTGACATCATGCTTTATGTAACAGAGTTACATGTGACAAATGAGGAGGGGAGTCCGTTGAAGCATGGCATATTGTGACAAAGAGGGAGGGGGGTCAAATATATGGGAACAAAGCGTGACATCATTTATGAACAGCCTCTTGGATAGATTTCTGTTAGGGGCATCATGTCTAAAATTTGGTGATAACTTATTTAAATGAGAGTCAGACCCCTCTTTTAACCCTTTGGGTACATTTGACGAGTGAGACTCGTCATCTGCTTACTTGGGCGAAGTTACGGAGGACGAGTCTTCATTATCTGAATTTATCTTAAGAAGTAGGCGTTGATGTTTGCGACACCCCCGCTAGTGGGGATCCGTATAGCGACAAATGAAATCCGCCCCATGGGCATAAAAATCTTCAAATAAGGCAGCCCTCAAAGGGTTAATATCATGCAATACTATTTATACATTAACATGTTGACTGCCAACTGCGAAATAACTCGTAGTTGCTGAGAGACCAAATTACAAGTTATTTCGCAATTGCCGGCTTACTTTGACTTTTCAATACATTTATAGGAAAGTTTAAAATTTTTATTTAGTAAGACGTTTTGAACAATTTGATGCAGGGGTCTCCAACCTTTTTGTACCTAAGAGCACATACCAGAATACCGGTCGAATGGCGGGCATCATTTTTTTTTTCAAGATAAATTTATATTTGGTGTGTGGACATAGTTAATAATTCACGCTACATATAATGCACAAAAAATAATTTTTAAAAAGTAAGTTAACATGAATATAATTTGTATTAATATTCTTGTGTAAAATAAATGATTACTAAATTGCTTTGTAAAACATACGAAGTATAAAAAATATTTATAAAATATATACAATAAAGTCAATCTAATCTTTGGCATTGCATTTCACTGGCCAGCGCTTCACAATTGGGAGAATATGACGAAATTCCTGCTCGCGAGATATCGTCAAGGTGTTCATCTGTAAGTCATACTTTATATGGCTCTTCATTCATATATTCTAGATTCTAAATGTTCTCTAGTTTAAAATGGAAAACTGAAATATTTTATTGTTGGGCACAAGCAGCGTGCGCACCTAGACCGATTAGTCAAAACGCACCCTTTACAAAATTGCAATTAATCAGAACCCTTTACACAATTCCATATTAATTAAAACGGACCCTTCCCAAAAGTACAATTAATCAAAACGGACCCTTCACAAAATTCCATTCAACCAAAACGGACCCTTCACAAAAATCCGAGCTACTTAATCATACTTTTGACGGAGTTAATTCATTAAAAAGGTGGAAAATAATTTTAAAAAAATTATCACTCCAATTTTAAATTTTAATTTGACACAGAATTATTCTATTTTTCATAAAAATCTTTTTAAAATTAGCAAAAAAAAAGACCCTGTTAAGAATGCTGTATCTACTACCCCAGAACATTGTACTCTAAACGACTCTAGATCAGTTTGGAAAAGGTTTTACTATACACCGTTGTTTGAAAAGAATAGTGACACAACTCAAAAAAGCAACTTTTTCAGGAGACCAGTTTTTAAATTGTTGCGATTTGTAATTTATTGTTGTTCCATTCATAACAATTCCTAATTATTGTAATGCACCTTAAAAATGGTTAATACTATTCTTGTTCTTTATTTTATGCAGTTTTTGTGCTAGCCTTTTAGGGTTCCTAGAAATTTTAATCAAATGTAGGAGACTTTGAGTTTTGTCTCTTTCGAATAAAAACAACATTTTTTCTGAAACAACAATTTGAGGAATAGTGTATTAACCCTGAAAAGGTCTTAAAAAAAGTTGTAACATTAAAATCAATACAGACACAACTCTAAATATGTCTATTGTCCATAAAATTTTAGGAAAAAAACCTACATTAGCAGCAATACATATACAACACAAAATGGGTCTCTATTGCTCTATAAGGGACTATATCTCTTAGGACCTGATCGGAGTTGTGCCTTTTTTCCATAAAATTGGCAGTACTCACCCACGCAGCAGTCGAATCACAACACGAGTTATGCCTCTGTTCAATAAAAAAATGGCGTTTTATTTTCATTTTGAAAAGACACTTATGCTATCTACGGGCAACTTTAACAACTACGGGAACTAAGTCGTAGGACTTAGTTCTTTATTCCATATAAAAGATCAATTTTTTGAAAATATTATTAATTAAAAATCTCATTTTCGGTATTTTTTGAGTTGTGTCACTATTCTTTTCAAGCGACGACATATAAAATCACAACATACCAATAGTTTGAAAGTTACTTATTTTACTTAGTTTGAAAGTACTTATTTGCTTTTATGTAAAAACAGTTCTAAATGACGCTTAGGTAAAAGATACTAAGTCTGAGTATGATTCATTCAGCAGTAATCGAAGTTGTATTTTTACTTAATGATAACTAATTTTTTATTCAATTGGGGAATACCAACTACATTCATGAAAACGTTAGCACAGGGATTCTCGACCTTTTTCTTTGTCACGGCACACTTTTAACGATTTCAAAACTGGCGGCACACGAAGAAAAAGATAAGTTTAAAAGTTGATTACTTACCTATAATACACAGTGTAAAATAGTTTATGATAACTTTGAATGTACAATAAAATAATATAATATCAAGCACTTAGAAGCAAAGGGGTGTAAGTGACCGAAATGAAAATTTTGAGAAAGCTAGTGCAAATGATACATTAAACACCCTTCTGTTTCGTGGAAAAGAGATTTTAGTGGTAGCTTTGACAGATACTACAAAAAAAGAATGATTTAAAAAAAATACTAAATAAAAGCGGCATTCCGTTTGGTGGCAAAGGGATGCAAGTGCACTTACATCCGTTTGCCTCTAAATAAAATTATTTGATTTTTCAGTTAGTTTAAATACGCGAGGCAGACGATCTATTTACGAAACTTACAGAGGAGAAGAACAAAAATAGGAAAAGAATTCGGAATTGTTGAATAATAATTATAAAAACAAGGGTTAAATCGTCTGCAGATTTTATTTTTGTCGTGTTTTGTTTTCGGCAATTGGCAATTTGTCTAATGGCAATGATTTTTAGTTTGTTGATAAATATAATGATTCGAAATTTATACTACGCAGTTTTTAATGGAGTTTAATCACTAACAAACGATCTTTTATTATTGTATAAATTAGCAAAATGAACAAGACACGTTTTTCATTTAGTGGCAAAGGGGTGTAAGTTAACCAGTTGGAAGCAAAGGGGTGTAAGTAAAAATAAGCTATTTTTTAAAAAAAATCCTACGCGAAATCTAATCATCAGAAACACCTCACACTTAAACTAACACATACATATAGGACTCGAAAATAAAAAAAAATATTTACACGAAGAGCCTCTAGAATTTAGAATAAGAATTAAACTTCAAACGAGTTTTACCCAAAATGATACTTTAGTCACTTACATCCCTTTGCTTCTCACCGCCTCATATATACTACAAAAACAACTGTACGTTTATTAAGGTCTTAATTACAAGAAAGAACACTTCCAATGATAAATTTGAGCCCTTTTTATGATTTCACTTACATTTGGTCGTAAAAGTGACAATGCTACTTACATATCGTCTTCTACATCCATCAATTATCGAGGATAAAAACAGTTTTAAAAAATATGGTTTTAACTGTAAAAGCAAGTTTTCTTTGACAGTGTACTTTTCTTTAATTTAAACAAACTTAACTCGTAATTTAAAAACATTATAATTTTTACTATATACCTTTCTAAAATTTAGCGGCGCACTGAATTGGACGACACACAAAAGTGCCATGGCGCAATGGTTGAGAATCACTGGGTTAGAAAGTTACCTTCGTACCGATTGTAGATTTTATTAAGATATTTCGTATTTAGAGCAATAATTTAGTCTTGAAAGACAATATTCCACGACATTTATCATATTCAAGCATTTTACAAGTGCCCGGATGATTTGTTGGAAATAATTGTGAGAGTTACATAATACATTTCTCTTTTTAAGAGGCTTTCTATTACACAGTTTTTCGGGGGGGGGGGGTATAAACTCAATGCATTTTGCATCAACCCCTTAACTCGTCTGCCCGTGTCTCACACGGGCGAAAGTTTGCCCAAGCCCGTGCGTTATTTTATTTCTAATGCCCGTCTGAGATCCGTTTACACCAGTGATTCCCAAAGTGGTCTATATCGACCCTCAGGGGTCGACAATAATTCATTACTTTAGATCAGTGATTCCCAAAGTGGTCTATACCGATCCTCAGGGGCCGACAATAATTCATTACTTTAGTTCAGTGATTTCCAAAGTGGTCTATATCGACCCCCAGGGGTCGACGACAACCTGCAAGGGGTCCATCTCAAGTTAAAAAAAAATGGAGGTCCATGAAGTGAAAATGGGGGTCAACGATAGTGGATCTCATATAAGCTAATGATTTTAAGCACTAACTTTAAGCACTAACGAAGAACTTAGGTACCGTTTAGAAACTGATATCAGCAAATTCTGGCTTCAAAAAAAAAAAAAAAAAAAAAACAACCTGTTACTTATCCCGTATTATGGAATATCGCGAGAAAGTTTTTAATTGATTTTATATCTTCAGACCTAGTGGAAAGGGGTTTCAGCTCAGTTGCCAATCTCCTAATAAAAAAACGAAGCAGTCTGGACATCATTAACCGAGGAGATTTGAAATTAATCCTAACTAAATCGATACCAAATGTGATTCATCGCTTAGTTATTTTATAAAACATATACTAAATTTTAATTTGATTCTTTTTAAGTTGAATTTAATTAATAAATGTATAAAATTAACGTGTTTTTTTCTTACGTTTTTCCCACTATACTTCACTACAATTAGAAATTTAAATGTTTCACAGTGTAGTACTATATCAGCTGTCAAAACTACATTTGAAGTTTATGAATTTACAAAAAATCAATATCAGGCTACCCAAAACCGAAAAAACATTGCAAGGGGTCTACGAGACAAAAAAGTTTGAGAACCACTGGTTTACACTTTGTTTGTATAATATATATCTTCTATGTAACTTTTACCCCCCCCCCCCCACCGCTCCCTAGTCACCCCCCCCCCCCCCCAACCTAAAATTGCAAAGAATAACTTACACTATACTGGTTTTTCAGAAAAAAAACAAGGACTTTAAGTCGTTAAAATCAACAAAATACATACTCAACAAAAGATATATACGCTTATACGCATACGTATAAATACACGAGGGGGATTACCCCCTGCCTCTTTGACCCGTCTAAATGACGGGCCTGCTCTTCAAACAAATCAAGATAAAGTTTTTATGAAGCTAAAGTTAAAATTTACCTTTTCAAAGTCCCAAAAGCACAAATAGTATCCAAAGCATGAAGCACATTTAAATTCCAATTTGATCAACTGAATGGATATATATATCACTTTAATGCACCAGAAGGAATTCACTTAAAAAAATAATTAAAGGAATTGCACAAAGCTGAGAAGTTTACAAGAACCGAGCTCTATCCCCCCCGAGAGCATTTGTTTGACAACGGAACTTCTCAAACGATCACCGACTGCGGAAAATAGAACTTTCTGTAGGGTTGCCATTGTTTTCGAAAACTCGCCAAATGGTTGATTAAGAAGAAGGTTTTGAGAAACTTTGTTTCCTATGGGGCCATTCTTAAATGATGTCAAGCTTCGAAAGGGGGGAGGAGGGTTCGGGAAATTGTGAGAAGGGGAGGGGAGGGGGTAACAAGACGTGTCACATATAAAAACATTCTTCTTCTATAAAAACAGTTAAAATCAGTAACTCAAATTTATTTTTGAAGTTCGTTTTTATTTTAAAGTTCGTTTTTTAATATTTTTACCGAGTGATTGATTCTCAATCTTTTTTCGATTAAAACAAAAACATAAGTGCTATTATTTTTATCTTTCAACCCTCCCAAACTATACAAATATACATAAATGTAGTCGATTCACTTTCATAATACAAATGAATTGGTTATTTCAGAAAAGGAATTAGTAACATTTATTTATAAAGTTGAGTTAGTAGGTGGTTTTTTTGAGAAATTATGGCCATATTTGGAATGTTGACAAGTTTCTCACACTGTGTAATGTCTTCGTATTTTGTGTTACAATATATTTTTTAATTCCATTATGTTCTGTAATTTTCTTGTAGTTTACTCAGTGAATATTTTATTTAATTTTCACTTAAAACGGGAAAGATTAATTTAAAATAAAGAAATGAAATTCAACTCGTGTATTATACTGCTAGAATTAGTTGCTCCAACAGCTGGCGCTACAGAAATCAAATCTTGATTAAAGAAGCATGTTACTAGTGATATCTATTGAGAAACTATATACAGTGAAACCTGTGTGAGTTGACCACTTGCAGTAGAGCATTTTAGTGGTCAACTTAGGCAGGTGGTCAACCTATAGAAGGTGGAGGGATTTTTTTTTTTTTTTTTTTGTTATTTCTTGCACCATGCATTTAGACAAATATAAGAGAAAACATGCGCAAACGGTCATTGTGCGGTATTGTGATTTGACATACTATGGAAGAGAACGTTTATGTTGTTGTTATTGTCGAGTCCTCGCCCGTGACGAGGAAGAATGGGTACGTTGCTCTTGAGTCTAACGGGGCCCTTATAGGCAGGAGTCCGATTTCCGCCCCTTTTTGAAAGGTCTCTTAATTTTTGAACCAGCTCCCAGATGAGAGACCGCCACCTGGGATTGGCACCCCCAGAGGTATCGCTTCACTTGGAGGACATTGGAGCCTTGACCTGTTTAACGTGCACCAGCTCCCTTTAGCGTACATGGACACCACAGCAACCAGCAGCGAGAAGTTGTCTCCTTCCCAACAACTGACCTTAGTCAATGTTGCTTCAATTTCGGTGTTCAACGGGAACCGAGCTTCTACCGACTGGTCCACTCCTGGGACACACCGTGTGAGTAACAAGCTAGTAAAAGACGAAAGTTCATCTCAAAAAAGAAAAAAAGATCCATTTAGAAATGAATTAAAATGTATACCATCCAGAAGCCTCTTAGCCGCTGTCGATTTACGAGTCGACAGCGTTGCCCGGGGAGCACCACGTGGAGGTGGGCTTCTGAAAGCCTTTCTTCTGCACTCGGTACGCCACAGAGTTACAATGGAACTAGAGTGATGACTCAAATTGTGATGGACAATAAGATTTTTTCCCGTTAAGAAGTTTTTTTTACTTTCTAAAAAGTACAAATTATTTTTGTAACATGTTATTCTGTGACTATTTTTAAGACTCGAAACGTTTAAGCCAGAAGTGGTATTCTTATGAATTAAAATTACAAACATTGTTTTGTTATAAGTGTGGTTTTGGAGAAAGCAATGCTTTTTTAGTAAGTTTTTAGTTGTAAATGAGTAAAATTTAGTATTATAATTTTTTGGATGCATTATGTCTATTGTTAAGTGAGCGTTAAGTTCCGATTTTGGATTTAATTCTCTTAAAGTTCCATTTTCCTTTAAGTCCATTTAGACATCACTTCAGTTCGCAATTTAACTCACCAGAGTTGAAATTTCAGAATTGACGTCATTTAATCGTCAGCAGCACAGAAATCCACTGCAGTCAATAGATTTTCACTGGCGACGAAAAGACGCCATTCTTCAAGAGAACTCTTGCCGCCCGAGTCCAGAATAAAGCTATAACTCCCCAGGGGACCGCCCCTCCACCGATGTTAACCCTTTTGCGGCCCCCCGAACTGATCGTAGATGTTATGATCAGCTCTTTTCTTTTTTTTTTTTTTTTTTAAGACAATATCACCATCTTAGTATTTTTGTTTAGTCTTCCTCTTTCGCAGCAGCAAAACATCTGAAAAAGAAAAAAATGCTCTTTTTAGTCATTTATTTCTCTTAAATATGATTAAATTCATAAATTCTTTTTTGAAATATTTTTTATCAATAGAGTGTTTCTTTCTACCGAATGTGTTTCTGATGGTTTAGCATCAATTATAATATTTTGGCCCTTTACTAGACTTCTATTTATTTGAAGTACAGTAAAAACTAAAGTTGACCACCTTCGTAAGATGACCACCTGTATAAGTTGACCACTTTTGTCAGGAACGGAATAAGCCCTATATTATTTAATGTAGAGAAACCTTCGTGACTTGACCACCTAAGTTGACCACCTGTCTATGTTGACCACTTATGTACGCCAAATTTGGGTGGGAGTATTATAAAAAAACCTTTGTAAGTGCACCACCTAATCATTACTACATTTGCTTATCTATTTTCGGAAAGATTACAAAAACTAAAATAGCTTCTCCAGGGCATTTTTTATGCTACAATGTTAAACCAGTATTTGTCTGGAAGGATGAAACATCAGTATAAAGTTTGTTTAAACCAAGTTAACCCCCCCCCCAAATGGGAAAACTACTATGAGCACTCTCCTTTTCTTGAAATAAGTTTCTTTTTTTTTCTTTGATCTGATATAGCCATTCTGAAAAGTATATTTTAGGAATTCTTTAGGACCATATAGGTAACTAACCATAATTAATATGGTATTTATCTTAATTTTAACTAAGTACTTTACTTTTGAAGTTGTACAGGATACATTGTACGTCATTCGGGTTAAATTTCTTTCATGATATTTTAGATAATTGTGAAAAAAAGCTAATCACTGTTTTAAAGTAACATCATTACATGAAGTTATATTTAATTAGTTATAAATGAATAAATGCATACTGTATGAAATAACAAAACTGTGCAAGCTGACCACTGCACCGCAAGTGGTCAGCTTGCACAGGTTTCACTGTATCCTCATCTATATAAAGTGAAGCATCGAAACATCAATATCCTCAAAGTTTCAAGGTGTGTGTTCCCTTTCATTTGACTTTCATTTATTTACCATTGAGTTTACATTTTATCAAGTGTTCTTCAAAAAGAAAACGTTTCCGTATTAGTCAACTGGACACGTCTTTAACGTGACCGCTCCCACCATCAAGGCGGGGGGTTTTTCCCCCCTTTTTTATTTCTCTTGTACCTCAATGTGCAGTTCAATTGATGCATTGCCTCTCTTATTCTTAGTGTCGCTACATTAATTAGATTATTAAAGAGTTCAAATCGAGTTATAGAGCAGTTCAAACTTTTTTTTTTTTTTTAATCGCACGAGGCGGCCATTTGATGAATTTTTCCTCACAG
The DNA here is from genome assembly GCA_038502835.1 of Octonoba sinensis. Lineage (NCBI taxonomy): Eukaryota > Metazoa > Arthropoda > Arachnida > Araneae > Uloboridae > Octonoba > Octonoba sinensis. Next base: position 18,965,461 of record CM076601.1, on the reverse strand, counting down.
CCAATAGCGCTGCTCTGAACATACCATTGGGGAGGTGGGGAAAATGTTTTGCCCGTCCTAGCGGTTAATTGGACCTTAAAAAACTTGGGTGTCTCCCGTGTGAGAATTTTAAATTTTTAAAAAGATTCCATAAAAAAGTTCCAACCTTTTCTCATGAATGACAAATCTTCAAACAAAAAGAAAACGTAAACATTCTTCCCTTATTCTGCCTTTTCTGTTTCCTGGTCATGAAAATCTAAACCTACCTAGGTTTAAATAACCCCAATGGGCAGAGATGTTTTACTGTTCATATTTAAAATTTCCCCCAAATGTTTTCTTTTGTTTTCAAAAAATTCAATTTTGAATTTATCGTTTTTCATTTAAAATTTAAATTCTTTAAAAATGTTTATATTTTTTTGTTATTTTAGGGTATTTATTAATTTACAAAAAATTTTCCTTCAAATTAAGCTTTTAAAATTTTTAAATTTCCCTGGACTTTAGTAAGTTATAATCAAGTATTTCTTTTAAGATCAAATAATTTCAGTATTGAATTAAATTAGTATTAGTTTAATTAATTAATTGTTTAATTAATCAATTAAGAAATGAAATAATTGTATTAATTATTAAATAAATTATTAATTTAAATTTTTATAAAACGGCCAAAAGGGAGCATAAATTCTAACATGTTAAAAAAATTGAAAAACTAGTCAGCCCCTCCTGTTCCAAAGTTTGCCCTCCCCCCCCCCCCCGGAGTCAGAGTCCGGCTACAAGCCTGCTGAGCATACATTTGAGGTCTGGTTGCTGTGATGTCCAACGGTCGTCGTACCTCCACGGTTGTGTCTGCCCGTGCGAGGATAACAATAAAACATCACACTCAAAACTTTCAATTTTTCTCATGGAATGACAAGATCCTCCACCCAGACTACGTGACATTCGGTCATCCTCTCTCGCGACTTCTGACCTTTTCTGGAACACATACCATCCTGGTCATGGAACATCTAAACCTCCCTAGGGGTTTGATAATCCCCAAGACGGCAGAGATGATTTTACGAGTGTTCGGAGCTGACTTGAGAGAATCTCTCACCGAACCCCATGTTTTCCTCTTCTGACTTGTAGACTTAAAGTAACTTCAACTTGAAGTTTTCATCTGTTTTTTCAGTTTAGTGGTATCCAACCTCCTGTCAAATTACTTTACAAAATCTTCATATATAGCCAGGTGTTTGTTGTTCATTTTATGGCTGATAGCTGTAGAATACGTTACAATGCAAATGTTTTCCTTCGATTACCCCATGCTATGGATTCGCATCAGCACATTTGTCAACTCGAACTGGACTTCTAAATCCACAAATCTCACTATGTCCGTCAGAACTTTTGTAACGTCGTCCATAGCTTCGTCCCATTTGTCATCTTTTGGTTTGAGTTTCAAAATTAGTTTTTGTTTTTTACTCTCTTCATGGAAGGTTTTCAGAGCGTAATCAATACCCAATCTTTTAAAATCGGTGAGGGTTACTTTGATAATGACGTCTCCCTCTTTTAGCTATTTTTGATAAATCGTGAATTATGTGTAAAGATATAGTTTGGCACTGATAACATGACGCTGGACTTTTAGAAGGTTAATTTCTTCTCTGGGCATTCTCTACTTCCCACAATTTCGTATCTCAAGGCCAGAATAAATTAAGTCACATTATTACTACTTTTTTACGAGAACGTAAGAACTGATTCCGTTTCATGCTAAAGCTGTTTTATAATTTAGGTGACAAAACATGATTGTTAACATTAAAACAAGTATGTATATCTCTTGTTGGTTTATTTCCTTACAATCAACTATTATTTTCTAACCTTAAAATCGCCATTCTGAGACTTACGTTGGTCTGGCTTTGAGATACAGAACTTTTGCACTGGAAAAACAAACCGATTTTGTCTTCGCACCAGCTGTCAAACTATACCTTGCAGTTAAAAGAACCTTCTAATCAGTTTGCTTTCTCTCTCAGAGTGTTTATTTGTCTGTCTTTCAACTGTAAATGATTTAGTTGCGATTTAAAAATGCTCTACCACCATGCATATCTTAGAGATGTAACTGATGTTTTATGTTACCACAGCAGATTTTATATTCGAACCAGACTATAGGCTGCATCAATCATTTTATTTAATGAGTAGTGAAATATGTTCAATTTATAGGAGCTATTTTAAGAAATATGCTTAGCTGTTAGAATTGAATGTACAGAATTTTCTGTAAAAACAAAAAATTTTCTATTATTCTGAAACGCATGTTTGACAATTTCATACAAATATCCACAACTAAAGTGAAAATCTCTGTTACCTAAATATTCTGCCGCTTGCAATTTGGAAAATGCTAATTTTCTTTTCAAAATTTGATCATTTTAAAAACACTAATCTCTGACAAAAACCCTAATGAGCGAATATTAGGTAATATTTCTTAGTTAAATTTACAATTATGCCAAAATTTTCTAGAAGAATAATTAAACTTACCTGCGATTCGAGATCTCAACGACTTTTTTTTTGTTTTATTTTCAGGATTTGAGACTCCGGCAGTTATTTCTGCCATTCTATTCTCAAACTGGACTTCTAAATCGGCAAATTTTACCAAGTCCATCAGAATTTTTGCAACGTCATTCATAACTTGATCGTCACATTTTTCATCTTTTGGTTTGAGTTTAAGGATTAGCTTTTCCTTCTTACTCTCTTCATGGAATGTTTTCAAAGCGTAGTCGACACTCAATGTTGTTAAGTCGTTGAAGTTAGCTTTGATAATTAGGTCTCCCTCTTTTAGCTCTTTTTGAGCATTTGATCCATGAACGAGGTGAGTTACCTTCAAACCTTCGAACCTGAAGAAATCATGACAGAAGAAGAAAAGCTTTAAACACAAATATAAATCGAAAGACATGATTCTTTTAAAAGTTTCTGTATATTGATAGGGTAGGATGGGGTAAAATGGGTCACTTGATAAAAAACTCAAAATAATAGAACTTGAAATTGAAATTTTTAAACCAGTATTTTTTATGTTATATTTCGATGTATTAGCAGCATTTTTCATTCTAAAAAAAGTTAGGTTCTTAAATATGGCAACACAAAAAATATTTTTGTAATTTTTGGATGATAGTGTGCTAAACACATGGTTTACCACCTTCTGAAAATCTCTATATTTTATCAGATAACAACCCAAATCTAAAGGATTTCCGCACAAAAAAACTTTGGAGAACTTCAATTACAGCCGATCATGTAAAAAAATAATAAATATTGAATTTTTCACACCAGTTTTTCTTGGATGGGGTAAAATGGGTCATGGTTAGGCTTAGTTAGTTCTATTATTGTTTTAAAATTTACTCTGTTGCAACCTCACTGCAGAAAATTCCTAAATTTAAACACTGTATGTTGTTTGTTTTATTGAAATTAAACTTAAAAGATTTTTTTTAATGTTTTCCTTAAAAAAGGTTATGTTGATGTGGTAGAGAGAAGTGATGTTGTTGAAGTGTTATGTGAACCAATATATAACAATCTACAACAATATTATTTTAACATTTCAATGTAATTATAATTCAAAATGTTGCTAAATATGTTACTTACTTTTTTTTTCAATTTTAAAGTAATAAATTACTGTTTTCAGCATTATTTTGCATTATGACCCATTTTACCCCACGATGGAGCAAATCAGGTCACAACTTTATAAGCTCAGTTAAACTATTTCATAATTAAAAAATAAATGTTAAAATGACATAAAAGTGATCTAAAAGAGTTCAATGTTAAGATGCAATTGAAAAGAAATGGGAAATATTTCTGGTTTTATTGCTTTGAAACTTTAAATATGAAAATAAGCTAAAATTGACCCATTTTACCCCACCTGACTCTACTTATTTTGTTTTTACTCCTGAATTTGGATTACTCTTATCAAGTTTAATCTTATGCCTACTCAAAAACTCTCTCTCTAAAGCCGAATACAATATCAAACTTTATCATTGGTTTTTCTTTCATTTCAGTTCATTTCTCCAATATTTTTAGCGAAAGTTTTTAAAATTTGCATTACTGATAAAAAAAATTTCAAACAATAGCCTTGAGAAAATTTAGTATTTCTGAGCATGGTATCTTACGGTTCCAAGCGTCGACCCCTTCTCCCTTCAGATACTAACACACTTCGGGGTTTTTTTTTTAACTTTTTTTCTGGCATCGCCAACTTGTTTACAAGAATAGCAAATTTTCAAATTCCATAGTAATCTCGGGTTAGAGTAGTCGGTAACTCGCTCAGCGGAATGAGTTGCGTTCTCAAAAAGTTTCCTCCAATGTGCTCAAATTTAAACGGAAAGGGGGTTGATAATGTATGGATAACATTCACCAGAACTTTGAAATGTCTGTATTGTTTTCACTTACCGGTGATGTTGGTCGAAGGATGGCTTAACAGTCATTCCATAAAATCCAGAATGTTTCTTTATCACGATCATTTTTCTGAAAAAGGAATTCGGATGAGTAATGAGTGGTTCCAGACTTTTTTTTCCTTGCGAACGACTTTTAACCTCTTCAGAACTAAGCACCAGAACTAAGCACAACTAACCAACCAGAACTAAGCACAAACAATTTTGACGCAATTTTTTGGCTCTCTGATTTAAAAGATGATTACAAAACAAAATAACTACTTTTTTTTAAATTTTAATTAATAATTAGTTTAAATAATAATTAATGCCCAATTTTAAAGTTTTCCATGTTTTAAACGAAGTAAACTATTTGTTGATTCATTTCAAAAACAATTGGGTGTTTTTTCAAAGTGCACAAACAGTAGTTAATAAACAGTATTTTAAAATGTACCCAATTGGGTACACTTGAATGAAGAAGTTAAGATCCGAAATAAAATGGCGAACCCCCTTTTGTAAAAACGAAAGTTAGTGTTTTTTTTTTTATCAATTGTTCATTTTTAGTTATTAATAGGGTAGTAAACATATGTATTCACCAAAAATATCCTTAAAAATTATTTTCCTGACAGACCGAAAGTTGTAAAATTTCATGAGAATCAAGCGCATCGATCCTTAACCCTTGAGCTGTCACTTATCAAGACATTATGCAAGTAGTCACGTCGGGTCATATAGTCCCGAATTAAAATTTAGTAAATTGAGTATTAAAAAATTTCAATATAATGTAAGAATTTGTAATACATAAAAAGCACAAAAAAGGAAAGATATTAAAATTGTACCTGGGTCAATAGGACCCGACATGACAGCTAAAAGGTTAAATATCATTTGGTTTCATTTTTGAGTTGAAATGTGCAAGCGTTGAGATAAAGTATGATAAATGCGAGTAGAAAATTAAAAATTGATGAATAAACACTTTCCGGTACTACTTTGTCAATAGTCTGTTTACATTTTTGTAAACTTTCATATTTCCGACTTGTTTCTTTGCGCTAGCGAGGAAAAGTGGGAAATGGTAGGAGAAACATACGTTCAAGATTTAAAATAAATGACTGAATATCTTCGATACCACTTTGGGGGATTCAAGTTTTCGGAATCCAAAACAAAGTGCATAACATGGTAATATAACTCATAATGCAATAAAACACAAAGCTGTCGTTACATGGCGGATAATAATGCAAAAATGCGTAATGTAAAACTGAAGGGTCACTTTTACAAATTATTTCTAATGGATTCTTATGTTGAAGTCCCATTGCATTTTTACTCTGCTTTGGATTCAGCATACTATTCAGAAACTTGACTATTGCGTTTGATATGGAGCCCATTGCCGAATGAATAAGTGCTTCCCGAAAATAACTAAAGACGACTATAAACGTATACCAGAGGTAAGTCCTTGCGATCTATTAAATAAACATAGTAAGAAACATTATTTACTTACAATTGGTAGATTTTTTTTTTCGTAAAAGGCGTAAAAAATATAATTTTTTCACAGAGCTCAAGTTGAATTAGGCGTACAAAGCTTGGCATCAACTTAAAAATGACGAATTTGGATTTGTGATCCATTGTTGAAGAACCAAGTATTGTTGCCCAAACAAGTTCACACTGTTGTGTTATTACTTTTTTTCTTTGTTGCTTGCATTAAATTTAAACAGTAGTATATAATTTAAATTTTGAAAGACTTTTTTCATTGTTGTGATTTCCGCCATATTGGAATCAAACATTTCAATAACCTTGAAAAATTGTTAAAAATAAGATAAGTTAATAAGTAAATTGTTAAAAGAGGCGTGGGTTAGATTCCCACCTTGCCCTGGGTGTATTTCCTTCTTTGTATATTAAAATCTGTTGTGCTGTCTTGTTCTATCTGTCATATTGGACGAGAGTTTGAGGCATATCCTTGAGAATAGCAAATAAACTCGAATATTTATGTGACCTGAAATGGTCGTAAACAAACAAACAAAATACGAGAACGGAACTTTTCCGTTTCACGGTTGCTGTATTTTCACAACCTTATTTGGATTAACGGAGAAAATAGAAATGGAACTTCTGTCAAATCTCGGGAAAATATCATCAGAAACGGAATATTTCCGGCAACTCTGCTGCCGTACTTTTTCCGATATTTTCAGGAGATTTTTTTTAACAGTGTACTTTTGCAGTTAGAAGGGGACACCATAAGTTTAGCACAGAAGGGTGACTGTTTACTCGAAGTGGAAACAGTCTATGTTTGCAGAAGTATTCTTCTTGTTATGGAAACTAGGTATTAGTTAATTGCGGGAAAGAACTGGATCAATTGACCCAACAGCTTGAACTGTCTATTTTCATCATTGCAATTGAACGTCGTCGAATGCAGTGCTGGAGCTCATAGAGCTGATTAGTTTGAGCTAAGCGAGCTCAGTTATCGATGATGTTGTTCACTTAATTTAAATTAGCTCTACTTTTTTATTTTGCACTTATTAGCAGTGTTTTTATTTGCAATTGCACTATCTCTCCCCTTGACCATATGTGCTTTTCTTTTATTAACTTCTGACAGCGTGTTTTTAAAACAAACTTCCTTTGCGTCACTTATAATAAATATCTACACTTTGATACTCTTTCTTGCATTTCGTTACCACACTCTTTTTATAATACAAATTCTTTTCACGCCTTAAGGATTGTATTTTAATATAGAAGCTTAACTAGCGGCAATGAAATATAAGAAGCTACATTTTTTTCGTCTTTTTTGCATTTCACTATAAGCATTATGAAAATTAACTAGTCTGTTGTGGCTATCACAAAAATTTCTTTTATGTCCTTCATATTATTAATCTTCGTAAACTTACAAAAAGCGAGGATACCTTGGAACAATTGGGGGCAAAATATAATCATTGGGGTATTTTTCTTCCCATTGAGATACCTCCTTTAAAACTTTGTTCGAACTCTCGGATTGTTCAGATAAACGCTTGGCAGGAAAAACATTCGATTACGCAATCATGACATCCCTTCCCACTTTGGAGGGAATGTTGGCAAAAGCTAATCAAAATCTGTTCCGTTGAGATGTACCTCTGTATTAATTTCTGTTCAAACTTTTCAGTACTTCTCGAGATATACACTTAGCAAAAAAAGAAGTTCGATTGCGTTATGTCTCCAAACTTTTTGAAGCAAATGGCAACACCAAAATTACATAGGAGGCCATTTATATTCGGATGCACCTGTATATCAATTTTTGTTTTAATTCTTCGATTTCTTTTTGAGATAGAGCAGTCAGGCTTAGTCAGAAGAAAAGTTCGATTAATCCACCCGCTCGGCAACAACATTTAATCAGTCCCACTTGTCATCAGAGTTTGCAAGTGTACAGTTTGACCCCGAAGTTTGACTCTAGGTCTCGTCTGTACATGGCAAAAATGGATAAATCCATTCGACTTTTAAAGAAGTTCGGTTTGCAGATGAGTTTAATAGCACGCGAATCAGAATGTTTACTACTGTGTTTGATGAAAATAACCAGATTAATAAACTGCTATATAACATCAGCTCGGAGGAAGTAAAATATGCTAAAAGAACTAAAACAAGAACCGAATTTGACACATTCTTTATCAACAGTTTCATCCCAACTTCGAAAAGTTCCTGTCGCATGAGTTTTTTAAAGAAAATGTAGTCTCTCTTTTTTAAAACATTATTTCACACGTAATACTTAATCGAAGAAACTGTAAGCGACAAAGTTATCATGGTAAATTTAAATTTCTGAGAAAATTTGAAAAAATATATAGATTTTTTAAAATTTATTGGTAATTTTTATTTTTATATGAAGTATTTTGATTCATATATATCTAAACTTGATTAAATACTAAATTCAGGGAAATACAGCTAGTATTAACACGCAAAGAGCTGTTTGATACTTTTTTTACTTTTCGTGATGTTGGAAAATATATATAAATATAATTAATTTTGCTATTTGTGTATTTCGCCTCCAAACTTGGCACATATGTTTAAAAATGCCCTAATCATCAACTAATTAAAATTTCATGTGAAGCGATTAATATTTACAATATTTCACTTTGAATGTCCCGTGCCCCAAACGAAGCGAATGAATTCTGTAGAAGATTTTTCTGCTCCAATACGGTGCTACTTGCAGAGAAAAAAAAACCATCCTGTTCATTTAAGGGGGGAAATACGTGTAAAACGGCTTAATAAGAGCAATTTTCACGATTTTTTTTTTTAAGTATAAAGAATAAATATATTTTATTGAGATTTTGAGGTTATTTTATAGATATATTGAAGAACATTTACTGAAATTTTCAAGCATTTTTCTTGAAACATCCGGGAGAGATCGGCTGCTGCACACTGGAAGTCGCCACCCGGTTCGGCAGTTTGCGTACATACTGGCGGTCACAATTTTTATCTGAAATATTTTTTTCCTTTAAATCTACTTTTTTATATAAGTGTCTCTTCTAGTTGAACTAAAATCATCACAGAAAATCGAAAATTTCAAATTTTTTTTTTTAGAATAGGAAAATTGAGTACGATTTTTAACCGTTTTTTGAGACCGTTGCACGTATTTCCCCCCTTAAAACGAAGTTATTGGGATTCCCACAGCGAATTTTTATTGACGTAGTGGTTGGAAAACACGCCCGGATAAAGTCGTGTTTATTGTTTCTTAGAACCAACTTAGCTCGAGCAAACAGGAAACTCCCAGCGTATTTTTCGCGTGACCTTTTCTATTTTAGCTTCATCTATTATTGTTTTTTGCTTAATTTTAACACTATATTTACCAGACCAGTCATTTTTACTGTTTCGAAGCTGCGTAATTTGTAACTAATTATCGTGCAACTTTCAACTGCATTGGTTTTCCCTAAGGACAAGTGAATATGACTGAAACATTTATTATAATTAGTAGCAACGTGGTGTAAAATGAAAGATTAGAATTGGTTAAAAACGGCCCGGTAAATCTAGTGTTAAAGGAAAATAATTAAAACACAATTCTAAATTAGGCACAAAACAAAAAATTAAAGCATGAAACACATTAAAGTAAGCGTAAATTTGCACCCGGAGGTCACGTTCGGTAACCTTATTAGCTTCTGAAAGTAATCGGTGAGATTAAATCGAAAAGCTTTTGGGGTTTTACATTCACAATAACAGGTTTAATTCTATACCATTTTCCATGAGGAAACATATAGAACCCTCATATTTTGCGCGTACCCTAAGCCTATAACACTGTTAAAACTGGATACTTAAAAATAAAGAAAATGTACTCATTTTTGAGTACTTCACGTCCTTATAATAGCTCCGAGTACCTAACTCTTAAGAAATGCACGTTCTCATTTTTTTTTGAGTACGCTCAGGGGCTCGAATATGAGTCAGTATGTATCAAAACACATACTCATATCTTGAGTACATACCTGACTCGAATATGAGTATGTATCAAAAGACCCATACTCATATTTTACAGTACATACCGGCTTTACACCGCAATGCAAAACTATACTTACGTTTCTGTCTTATTTTTTTTTTAGGGACTCCTAAAAGTCAACAGTAACGCTGCCGCAAATTAAATTTACGGTCACTCGCTCACTGCTGACCATTGGGATTACTCCCTTTATTTTCCACATGATAATAACATAGTACTTTGTATAACATATTGAATAACATAGGATCAATAACATAATTGAGTAGCATATAGTATAATCATAATAACAACAATATACAAAAATCTGTACAAAAAATTGAACATGAAGATTTATACCAATTAAGATATAAATCTCATGTTCAATTATAGATGGGCTTTGCATACACATGTGAAAAAATATATCATTTAAGATATACTGCTCAAATGCATATGCAAACTTACAAAAAAATATATATATGCATTGAAGCATTATAATAAATATAATGTTTCAATGCATATTAACCCTTTATCTACTGCCATTATGATCTGCAGTAATTTGTTTTACAGAAATAGTTTGTCTAGGTATTTATACTGAAAATTAAGGGATTTACATAAGTAAAAGGATCAATATATAAGTATTTATTTCTTTACAGCTAATAAGTCCCACAGAGTATTTACTTTGTAAGATTAATTACATACAGTTTTTAATCAAAATATTTCGTCAAATAGTTTTCTAAGTTCTTAACTAACACATTAAAAAAATCAGTGACTTGATTCTTGAATTTTCCTGGAGCGAACTCTAAGGGAGCAATCTGAACAAAATGGAAGTTCAAAGCACAGCATCGGTTTCAAGACTATCTATGTTCCTTTCTTCGCTAAAATACTCTTTATAGAACCCTTGCTGATATATATCCTGAAAAGGGGAGTTTAAAGACTGTCCCGGCAAAGTACCATCAGAATATTGGTAAAAATGGTTGCTGGGATGGAATTTATAGAGAATGGTACTTATAAGTACCGTCGGTAGATAAAGGGTTAAAAGAAAAGAATAACAAACCCATTTTGCTGCCTAGCCTACCCTACCGCTTAGAAAAGTTCCAAACCTATAGGCAAAGAGCCAAAACTAGAATCGCGCAAAGCACATTCTATGTAGCAACATTTAGAGCAGCGGTTCCCAAGCGTATAGTGGGGCCGTTCTTAAATGACATCACGCTTTTTTCCCATATATTTGACCCCCTTCCCCCTCTCCCCTTTGTCACAATATGTCACACTTCAGCGGACCACCCCCCCTCCCTTTGTCACGCCTCAAGCTATGTTGCATAACGCATGATGTCGCACTTCTTGTTACCCCTCCCCTCGTCACACTTTGTCACAATTTCACAAACCCCCCCCCCCCCCTCGAAGCGTGACATCATTTATGAATGATCCCAGTGGTGCGCGTGTCAACAAAAAAAAGGTCAAAACATTAAAAACTTTAAAAGTAAAATAATTAAAGTACTGTTTGAATCAGTCAACAGAAAGTGACATGAGCGGTACTAGATGTCACATGCTGAGCGATTGGGAGCTGAGGCGACGCCACTGCTAGACTCTAGAGCAGTGTTTCCCAACGTGGGGCCCCCGCCCCACAGGGGGCAATTTGATTGTAAAGGGGGCAATTCGATTGTAAAGGGGGGCAATTCGATTGTAAAGGGGGGCAATTCGATTGTAAAGGGGGGGGCAATTCGATTGTTAAGGGGGGCAATTCGAAAATGGAATCGACTCGAGTTTAATCCTTTCGCTCCGAGCCATTTAAATGCAATGCTAGATTTCGATGCCAAACTCAATGAAAAAAGCAAATTCGTAAATAATTGCGTTAAATAATTATTAGGTTAATTTCGCTAGACGAAACCAAAATATCAACTGGGTGTTTGCCGTCGTCAAGTAAACTTCACTGCGGCAGACGGCATTAAATTAAAATAACAAATTAATATAAAAAAATCATTTTAAAAATTATTTGAAGTATAATTTCAGTTTTTCATTATATGTTTTGAAAATTTACTTACTGCGTTTCGTTTGCAATTTAAAAGTGATTTCGTCCTAAAACCTATCATTAAAGTTTCTTAAGTGCACACTTCAATTTTTTAATATATTAAAAATTATGCATGCTACATAAGGGGGCATAAGAATTTTATTCAGGCTAAGGTGGAGCATGGCACAAAAAGGTTGGGAACCACTGCTCTAGAGTCACCACATTTTCAGTTCTGCTCAACTCAGGATGGCTAATTCGTTTTCTGCTTTAGTCCATCATTTGTTCTGCTGTAAGTTCATATTTTATATTGAAATAATATTGAACTGCTTCAGTTACTTGCTATGTTTGTTTTGAGAGGTACTTACTTAATACGATTATGTGAAGGTATTTTTATGTGATTTCATTTTGATTTAGTTTTATAAATCGAATTTGATATGAAACATTAATAGACATGGAAAGGTGGTAAGAACGAGAAAGTTCTGTGAGCCTATTGGATAAAAATTCGTTCGTGCGGAAAACGCTATCTACAATTCTACCAAATGAGGAACACGAGTCGTTCATAGAAGTATCCTGTAACTCAGGATTGAAGATTGAATTTGCCCGATTTAGAGTTGGGAGAATGTTGACTCTAAGTTTAAAAATGAATTCTCGTTATTGTCAAGAAAAGCATTGATGTTTTAAATTCAGTTCACAACCCCTTATCTTTGTGAAACTGCTTTTTCCAATATGACATTTATTAAAAATAATAGAATTTTTGATTTTTTGAAAAAAGAGATTAAAACTAACTTCTACTGAACCCAGATATCACCTTGCTTGTATTTTTCTTCCATGCAGCAGCTCTCATTAGTTTGTTTGTCTTTTTTTTAATTTTTTTACATGATAGGCATTTTGCTCTTATAACGTGTTAATAATTATAGTTATACGTGTAAAAGTTTCAAAAAATTTTTTAAAAAATTTTGTCCTTAAATCGATTCTACACTATTCAATAATACACCCTGAAAATTTCAGAGCAAAATTCCAAATCGTTTAAAAGTTATAAGCATTTGAGCGAGCGCCCCTTTAGGAGCAGTTGAGCAGGTAGTCCCTCGTGAATGACCGCAAGGGTATTAGAGAACGTTAGCAGATCTCCTTTTATTTCTTTTAACAATTGAGACCTCGGAAATAAATTTCTATAAGTGTTTGTATCAATAAGTATTAAAAAAAATTGATTCATTATTGCCTTAAATTTACCTTCAATCCTTCAATACCACCCTTTTTTTCAAACGCGTTTTTCTCGAAACTACTTTTTTCGAAATTACGTACACACTAGCTCGCAGAGTTTGTGATCAAATTTAGCACACATTTTCTTTATATATACACACTTTAATTGAACTAGAATCATAAACATATCCTTATTTTTACTTTTTTTATTGTAAAAAAAGGAAAAAAAACTGTTAAAAATCGTACTTAATTTTCCCATTCTAAAAAACAACTGAAATTTTCAATTTTTTGTGATGATTTTAGTTCAACTAGAAGATACACTTATAAAAAAAGTAGATTTAAAAAAAAAATGATTTCAGATAAAAATTGTAACCTCCAGGGTGTACGCAAACTGCCGACCCGGGTGACGACTTACAGTGCAGCAGCCGATATCTCCGGGATTTTTCAAGAAAAATGTTTGAAAATTTCACTAAATGTTCTTCAATATATCTATAAACTAACCTCATAATCTCAATAAAATATATTTATTCTTTATACGTTAAAAAAATTCCATGAACATTTCTCTTAATACGCCGTTTTACACGTATTTCCCCCCTTAAAGACGTATTTCTAATGCTGTTTCGGAAGCACATATTAAAAATATATTTTATATATTTCATCCGTTTTTACAGCTTTGTTTTGATAAACGCTTTTCTCTGCATTAACTATAAAAATGTGTTTTATATTACCTAGTCGACCCAATATTTATCCGTAATCTATTAGTGTTCCATTCTATATAATAATGTTATATTATCAGTGGTACCCAAATGGTTTCCAAGAAAAATGGTGGTTCGCGGGACAAAAAAATTGGGAGCCGCTAATTTAGAGCATAAGAAACGAAAAGGATAAAGAATTAAAACACCCAGCAGGTGAAGTTCGATAGAAATGCAGGGGATTATAGGCAGGGGAAAAACCGGTACGAAATTGAAAAACGTCTGAATCTATACATTAATAGACAAAAACAAAACAACTAAGTACCATTTTTTCTCTTCTATTTGACAACCTATTTTATGACTGTTTTCTATCTAGTAGCTATTGATGAGTTTTAGGGTTATCAATAAAACACATTTGGAAATAGTTAATTTGCTTTGTCCTCTACTTGCGACGAAAATTCAAAGCCTTTTTTTCTCATTCTTGATTCGTCATCTTATATATAAGAGCTTAAGTGTCTGTTTGTCGCCAATACCGAGAAAACTTCATCGTGCTGCCAACTACACAATTGTTTCTATAATGAAAACATTTCTCTAGCATTTTGAGTGAGGCGTCGCTAGATTTGCAATCTTCGTTAAAAATTAATGTAAACGCGAATTTAATTTAATCTTTCTTTCTTTGTTTTAATTTATTTATCGCCTGCGCTCTTTATATATGTTAAAGTGGCAGCGCTCATTTTTCCAGTTACGTTAAAACTATTGTTTTGACGATGATTATGTTGGATATAAATAAATATTTTTCACAAACAATTTGATTATATAGTAAATAATATTTTTGTGTTACAGATTATTATAACTTAGATGTTTTTTTTTTCGGTAAGAATATTATTTTCCGAAATTATTAAATGTTTAATTTTTATTCATTAAACTTGACTGTTCTACCTGATAAATATCTCTTTGATTTGATGTGCATTTCCGGTTACTGGGAGAATTGTATATTTGTAATATCTAGAACAGCGGTCATTTCGTATGACCGCCGGACTTACTATAGTCTGTGTAATTACAATCGGCGTGTCAAGGTCATACAACTCTACCTTTTCTCCTTCTGGTCGTTATGGCTTCCGTGCTAGAAACTTTTTCCCCACTTGGTTTGGGAACATAAGTCAAGTTGTTGTTTTAGTTATAATAATATAAGACGGATTCAAATCAGATTTATTTCTCAATGGCAAAAATAGATTGCGTCAGGCAAAGTTTTCAAATATTTTCAACCAATCTAAATATTATTCTGACATTTTGATGTGTTTCAGAAAGCTATTGTATAGCTAATTTATCGTATTTTATATTTTGCAAATGTGAAAATCTTATCTAAACATTCCAGATGAAATTTAATTGCATTTACTTAATATAAAAAATAAATAAATGGAAAATTAATTCTTTCTTATTACTTTTTCTCAACTATGCTAATATTTTGAATCGGAGGTGTCGTAATGCCATTGCCTTAACTGCAGTGCAAAAAAAAGTCTGGCTCTGTTATCATTCTCGTAGTTGCCATGGAGACAAAGCAGCAAACGCGACCTTGATGCGCCTATTTTAATTACACAGACTATAGTACTATACTATAAAGTGAGATAATCAGTGCCATGACGCGTTACTTTGCTTCGCGTCCTTGTTTCGTAAGTTTGTTGATTTGCATTAGCGCTTTGAACTCTTGATCAATTTGAAAGTGAGTCTTTGCGGTTTTAATTTATTCAATAATCATGGGATGGGATGAAAATTTTTATTTCTATTTTCTTTATAGAAGAAGGAGTGCAGCAAGATAAAGCTTATGCATAAAATGTGTTATGAATGCAATAATTTAAATAACTAACTCGGTGGTCAATCCGTTGCACCTAGTAGAAATTGTCACTAATTGAAATTTGTTTATTAACGACCATTTCAGGTCATATAAATATTCGAGTTTATCTGTGATTCTCAAGGATATGCCTCAAACTCTTGTCTAATATGACAGATAGAACAAGGCAGTACAACAGATTTACTATACAAAGAAGGGAATACACCCAGGGGAAAGTGGGAATCGAACCCACGCCTCTCACAGCGCGCAGGCAGGCACCGGAACCAGTCGATTAGCCCACTCAGCCACTGCGGCCCCCTAATTGAAATATATTTTTAAAAAAACTGTTGCCAAACAAAAGACTAAAATGTCTATGTTTTTTAAACATTCGAGGCTGAACTTGAAAATTTTCATGAATTACGGTAGAATTTAAGCCGCTGGGCGAACTCTAGCGTAAATGAAATCCTGTAAATATATTTTTTTTCCTCTGTGGTGTGTGTGTGCAATGGCGAACAAATCAGAAAAAAAAAACAAATCGCTAGTTCTTTTAAAACAAAAAAGGGTTCGTTAAGGAGTAGTTAAGGGGTTGTTCATAAATGATGTCACGCCTTTTCCCATATGTCTGACCCCCTCCACCCCTTTGTCACAATATGTCACACTTCAGCAGACCCTTTGTCACATGTCACGCTATGTTGCGTGATGCATGATGTCACACTCTCTGTTACCCCCTCCCCTCCCCTTGTCACACTTGGTCACAATTTCATAAACCCCCCTCCCCCCCTCGATGGGGTTTTTTTTCTTACACTGTGCAGTTATTCATTTGTAACTAATTAAAATATAGCTTCATGTATCAACGTTACTTTAAAACAGTGATTAGCTTTTTTTTCCAAGAATTATCTAAATATCATTAGAGAAATTTAACCCTAATTACTTACAATGTATCCTACACAACTTTAAAAGTAAAGTACTTACTTAAAATTAAGGTAAATATCTTATTAATTATATCAGTTGCTTATATGATGGTAAAGATTTCCTAAAAATACATAGCTGTTCAAAATGGCTATATTATATATAAGTAAAAAGGAGAAACTTATTTAAAGAATCAACGAGTGCTCATAGTAGTTTTCCCATTTGGTTAACTTACAAAGAGGTTTATAGGCAACTTTACATGGATCTTTCATCCATCCAGACAAATACTAGTCTAACATTATAGCATTACAAATATCCTGGAGAAGTTATTTTAGTTTTTTCTTTTTAATCTTTGCAAAAATAGATAAACAAATAATATAGTAATAATAAGGCGGTCAACTTACAAAGAGTTTTTTATAATACTCTCATCCACATTTGGCATACATAAGTGGTCAACGTAGACAGGTGGTCAACTTGGGTGGTCAATTTACAAAGGTTTCTCTACATTATATAATATAGGACTAATTCCGTTTCTGACAAAAGTGATCAACTTAGACAGGTGGTCAACTTGGGTGGTCAATTTACAAAGGTTTCTCTACATTACATAATATAGGACTAATTCCATTTCTGACAAAAGTGATCAACTTAGACAGGTGGTCAATTTTACAGGTTTTACTGTATACATCGAATATCCGGTATCCGACTAACTTTTAAATATCTGAAATCTGGTTTGATCAAAGCACGAGTCTGGCATGTGCTGTCTGGCATGTAAAATTTTATTAATAAAATTGAACTGACTAGCCTGTTTTAAAAATATATGTAAATTACAAACTTACTACGTATTTGCCTGCTGTGTGGTGTTTAACCCTTTATCTACAGCATTATGATCTGCAGCATTTTTTTTTTTTCTTACAAAACTAGTTTGTTTGTCTAGGTGTTGACACTGAAAATGAAGGCATTCACATAAATAAAATGCTCAGTCTGTAAGTATTTATTTCTTTACAGCTAATAAGTGCCACAGAGTATTTACCCTGTGAAATTAATTACATACACTTTTTAACCAAAATAGTTCGTCAAATAGTTTTCTAAGTTCTTAACTAACACATTAAAAAAATCAGTGACTTGTTTCTTGAATTTTAGTATTTTTCTGGAGCGAAACTCTAAGGGAGTAATCTGAACAAAATGGAAGTTCAAAACACAGCATCGGTTTCAACACTATCTATGTTCCTTTCCTGGCTAAAATACTCTTTATAGAAAGAACCCTTGCTGATGTGTATCCTGAAAAAGGGGAATTTAAAGACTATCCCGGCAAAGTACCATCAGAATATTGGTAAAAATGGTTGCTGGGATGGGCTTTATAGAGAATGGTACTTATAAGTACCGTCGGTAGATAAAGGGTTAAAAACACGCATAGAATTTAAAAGTTTCAACCATCATTTGGTACACATTCGTCAGACGTAAGCGATACTGGATATCCGGTATTCGGAGAAGTTATTGAACTGGGGGGTATTTGCGCCAATGAGCTTAGGGGGGGATGGGCACCCCTGAGTCTGGCGTTGCCCACTCTGCATTGTTAAAAGTAATGAAGAATGAAAATATTACAGCAATGTTTCAACACCGTAAATCCGAACCATATAAAAAACCAATGCGAGTGACAAAGTTTCAACACTTCGTCAAAATCAAGCAGAATAGATCTCAGAGTGCTTTCTTGTAAAACCTTCATTTGCTAGAAAGATCTGATGGAGCTTCAAAACTAATATATGCTGCTTTTGCTAAAAAAGCAGGGTTGAAAGTACAGTTGAAATCGCTTAATACGAAATGCCAAAATGTCGCGAATTTGTTCGTATTAACCGTTATTCGTAACAACCGAGAAAAAGTAAAATTGTGTTAAAAAAAAAAAATTAGAAATGCATGCTTATATTTTAAAAATAATTACTACTATTTATAATAAAACGCAACATAAATAGGGAAATTAAATGATTTATTTTTAATAATATGCACTTTTAAATCTTACTAGTTCATTGAAAAAAGTGAACTTACCTTTTAAAATTTAACAATTATGGAAAAAATCCTTAATGGTTAGTTGCTTTTCAGGTACATTAAATTTTATCATAAGCATATATCAGCGCAAAATGCCTTGGACCGTTTGTATTTTGTCATTTTCTGGATGCATCTAATAAAAGTTCATTAAAGTACCTATAGCTTCTTCAGCTTTGCTATAAGCTCTTGCTACCCAGAAAGATTCAACGCATGATTCGAAATACGTACGTCGTAGTTTACAATGACTCAAAAGAACCAACAATTTCTTTTTAAAATAAATAAATTATTTCCAATCGAGAAAATTTTTCGTGAATAGGTCAGAAATTTTGTTCGTCTTAGCCGAAATTTGTATTTTAACCTTCGTAATATGTGTGAGATTTAGTGTAATTAAATAGTAAACTAAACTTAATGAACAAAACGTTCGTTTTAGCCGTGATTTCGTTTTAACCATGTTCGTATTAAGAAAGTTCAACTGCATTTAGAAACATCTGGTCAAATTAATGAATCAAAGCGAACTGCGAAGTCCGCAGAAGCAGTTCTCTGAAACGAAATTGAATGAACCGAAAAAACTTCAAACACAGATATTTTTTCTGCAGCTCTAGACGTGTTTGCGTTGCTCGCCAACAACACAGGTGACCATGAGCGCATTCTGGGAAAAAACCAGGAATTCAGAAAGAAATCCGTAAAATCTCGAATATTAATGTGACCTGAAATTGTCGTTTACAACAACAACAACAACCCGTAAAATTTGAGGAGGGCGAGAGAGAGACTGAAGCTGGTTAGAATTTGAAAAGAACATTTTCTGATGGGCCTCAGCGACTGAGCGATCTAATCGACTGGTTCCGGTGCCTGCTTGGGCTCAGTGAAGAGGCGTCGGTTCGATTCCGACTTTCACCTGGGTGTATTTCTTTCTTTTTATAGTAAATCTGTTGTACTGTCTTGTTCTATCTGTTATATAAGACGAGAGTTTGAGGCACATCCTGGAGAATAGCAAATAAACTCGAACATTTATGTGACCTGAAGTGGTCGTTAACAAACAAACATTTTCTGAAACGGCTTTGACTTTCCACTTCGTGTCTAGTTATCCTTTTGCAGTATTGGAGGTTGAAATCTGGACAGGACTTAAGATGTTAAAAGGTAATTAAAAGTTTCATATTGATTGGTGGTTACAGAAAATGTTTGAGCAAAAATATTTTGCACTTTTTTTTTGCTCGGTAGTTTCTTAAACTGTTGTATCAAATTGTTCTTATTTATATTTCACTTTGTTATTCTTTTGCTAGGCTTAACACTAGATTGCCCAAACCAGTCATCTTTTTGACTGTTTCGAAGCTTCCAATTTGCAAAATTTGTTACTAATTCTAGTGCAACTTTTCCTAATACACGACAAGTAGGACAAGTGAATGTAACTGAAGGTTTTATTGCAATTACTAGCAACTTGGTGTAAAAGAGAAGTTTTGTAGGGTTTCAATATGGCCTGGTTAATCTAGTGTTAATTAATTTTTTTCTATTGATTGTTTTGTTTTGGTGTGTTGCTTCCGGTCAAACCCTTTGAAGCTTTGGGTCTGTAATTGAGCATTTTTGCAAAGATTTTTCTAAGCTTCACCTCTTATTATTATTACTAATACTATTTTGCTTATTGTTAAATTTTTATCCCTTTCGTTTCGTGTAGACTTTCAATGGTTGGTTGACGCAATATATATTTAGTAAGGCTGTTGTGTCGTAAAATTTAGAACAACCGACCAGTATGCATGTAATATTCAATTAGTGTAAGGTGTTAGTGTCTCAAAATTGCTTTAAATATTTTAATACTTAGGTGTATATTTAGATGGTTCAGACAGAGAATTTTCAAGCGAACATTCAAATTTTGCTGCAAAAGGAATGACAATTTAAAAAAAAAAGTGAGCAAGGTTTAGCTGCGTTTACACCAAAGTTGACCACTAAAAGTTGCCACTAGAAGTTGACCACGAGAAGTTGACCACGAGAAGTTGACCACGAGAAGTTGACCGCGAGAAGTTGACCACGAGAAGTTGACCACGAGAAGTTGACCACGAGAAGTTGACCACGAGA
The DNA here is from genome assembly GCA_038502835.1 of Octonoba sinensis. Taxonomy (NCBI): domain Eukaryota; kingdom Metazoa; phylum Arthropoda; class Arachnida; order Araneae; family Uloboridae; genus Octonoba; species Octonoba sinensis. Next base: position 18,944,973 of record CM076601.1, on the reverse strand, counting down.
AGTTGACCACTGAGAAGTTGACCACTAGAAGTTGACCACTAGAAGTTGACCACTAGAAGTTGACCACTAGAAGTTGACCACTAGAAGTTGACCACTAGAAGTTGACCACTAGAAGTTGACCACTAGAAGTTGACCACTAGAAGTTGTCCACTAGAAGTTGACCACTAGAAGTTGTCCACTAGAAGTTGTCCACTAGTTGTCCACTAGAAGTTGACCACTAGAAGTTGACCAACTTTGAATAACTTTGACCACAAAAAGTTGACCATTAAAAGTTGACCAACTTTGACCACTAAAAGTTGCTCTTCTCAAATTATAGAGCAAGAAGTCAAAAATTTTTTGTAGAAAACTGAAAGTTGCTCTTCTCAAATTTAGAGCAACAAGTGGAGAACTTATTGCCAAAGAATTGACGTCCTGTCCGGGGAGCGTGGAAAGCAGTGGTGTAGTCGAGGGGGAACGCAGGGGGACGGCGTCCCGCTACCTTTTTATTTTAATACAAGCGCCCCCCCCCCCCTGACTTTTTTTTTCAGGACTCCACCACTGGTGGGAAGGGAACAGTTTTCTACTAGTCTCCTACAAGTTGCTGGCGCAAAGCGTGCAGCAACAAATCTTCCACTTTTAGCTTTCAACTTTCTTTTCTCTCTACGGACACTACACGGGAAACCGAAATTTAGTAGAAGATTTGTCTCCCCACAAGTGGAAGACAGAAAAAGTTGCTGTATTTTGTAGAAAAAGCAGCAAATTGCCGCAACTCGTAGAGAACTTAGTGGAAGGCTTTGGTGTAAGCGCGGCCTTAACTTGAATCCAGCTTTCGAATGCAATCATTCGACATAACCGTTTTGAGGTTGAGTACAGTGTTGAATGTTGTAGGGGAACATTGCGTAAACTAAAATGGTAAAATATTTACTGTGTTTGAAGGGCAACTATTTAATAAGAATCTAGATATGTTACATGACATGTAGTTGATTCCAGTCAAAAAATAGTATGCTCTAACGATCAAGCTATATGATAATACAAGCCATTTTCAAAATGTGTTGTCCATGTTGCACTATTTTGTGCTAAGTCAAAAATTCTTTTCGCTATTATATAATGATAAAATTCCTATTATTAGTAGGTCTAAATTTATATTTAAAATATTAATGTCCAGCATATTGCGAATTTATTCTTATGTTAGTCTTGTCATTGTTTTAAGCTTTTCAAATATCAGGCTAATCTTGAAATTAGGAAAAATGACTACTTCAATAAGGTTGTAGGCAGTTGGAATAGTTTACCGGAAGCGACTATTAACTGCAGTGGGGTAAAAACGTAAGAAAGCTCTTGATGTTCATTGGGGACTGCTAAATTCCCTAGGACCAGCCTAGCTGGGCACTGAGCAAGTTGCTGGTCGTCACTTTTGTATTTGTTTTCATAAGAGTTTAACTATGTTACATAACATGCAGTTGATTCAAGTCAAAAAATATTATGCTCTACAGATCAAGCTACATGATAACACAAGCTATTTTCATATTTGGTTCTCACGTTGCACTATTTTGTGAAAAGTCAAAAAAAATTTTTGCTATTATATCGCTGGTTCAAAATTAAAACGATATTTCTGCAAAAATCGATTTTTTTTTTTATTACATCAAAAAAATCTTAAATTTTTGCTTTTTCTCGAGGATGTATCGTCATATCTATGGTTGAAATAGAGAGCAGTAAATTTGTTTGTCACTTGTGTAAATTTCTCGCTCAAATACAGGATACAACGACACAACACCAATGCGTCAGTAGCATAGTAAAGCTCGATGAATGAAGACTCAGCTAAGTTAAAACGGGCTATTAGAGCAGGTGTTCTGTATTATATCAAAACTAAACTAGTGCTTTGTCCAATGTGTAGATTTATGTAGATTTAACCTTGAATTTCTTGAATTGTTTACCGCATTATGTTTTAAAATCAGTAGAAAAGTCCAGGTCAAAACGACAGATCTGCCAATTTCTCCTGAATCATAAAGTTTTTAAAAAATATTACGAAGTAGATTCATAGTAAAAATTATAAAAAATTATTTAAAGTAAACAAAAACTAAATGGGCTTTGATTCCACTGAGAACATTTTTTTTTTGCTAAAAAATCTTTTAAAATGCTCTCCTGAAAAGTATTGATTTGCAGAAGTGTCGTTTTAATTTTGAACCAGCGATATGATAATACAAGCCATTTTCAAACTGTGTTGCCCACGTTGCACTATTTTGTGTTAAGTCAAAAATTATTTTTGCTGTTATATAATAAAATTCCTGTTACTCATATTTTAAATTTCAATTTAGACCAACTAATGTCCAATACAGTGTTAATTTATTTTTAAGTTAGGCTTGTTTTGTTTTCAAATGGTAAGTACAATTTTTCATGTGCATACGCAGCAAAGTAAAATAAATATTTAATTTCCCTTTGCTGCTACATGAGTCATCAGATAAGTCAATTCTATAACTGTCAGCTCTATAATAAGGCGCTCTCGTACTTAATTATAGACTATTGAACTACCATTTCTCTGATGTTGTTTCAAACCTGTAAATTCTACACATATTTTTAGACATTCCAAATTCATGGTTAGTTTTTAAATTATATATATTTTCAAAACATACTAATTTAATTAATAAAAAAACAAAAGTTGGCGCGCCGGATAACCGTGCAGTTGCTGGATCGGATTCCGGATATTTTAGAATCGGTCATATACCGGATATTCGATGGTCTTCTGAAGGGGGACCGATTGCAGTTTTGTTCCTTCGTTTGTGCGCCTTCTCATTTGTCAGGTATGTGAGTGTGAAAACATTGATTCTATCGTAAAATTAAAGAGTCTCAAAAACGAAGCCAGAAATATAAGTTCGATTTTTCTCAATTAACTTCAGTAAATATTTTTGATTTTACTTGAATAAATTCTGGTACTTTCAAATATTTAGATACGTGTGTGATTTTTGCCGCAATATTAGTCTAGCTTTTGCCTTTTTTTTTAACGTAAAAATTATCTTTGAATAATTTGAAATGTAAACAGGGATCATTCATCAATGATGTCACGCTTCGAAGGGGGGGAGGGGGGGGGGTTCGTTAAACTGTGACAAAGTGTGTCAAGGGGAGGGGAGGGGGGTAACATGAAGTGTGACATCGTGCATTATGCAACATAGCGTGACGCGTGACAAAGGGGGGGGAGGGGGGTCCGATGAAGTGTGACAAAGGGGGGAGGGGGGGTCAAATATGTGGGGACAAAGCGTGACGTCATTTATGAACGGCCCCACAGTAGCAAATACGCTTGAGCTGTTTTTCATAGTAACAAAATTTTCAAAATTGAGAATTTTTTTTTCATGCAGCCCAGTTCTGCTTTATGTATTTTTCTTTCTTGTTTTTTCTTTTATACGTAATTTTAGTAGAAGACAAAACTGCGGGTGACTTCTATAATAGACTGCAGGGAACCTACTCTTTTTTAAAAAAATAAATAAAAAAAAAAGAAAAACAGTTTTGGAAGTACTTTTTCATTGTTATTATTTTTTGCTATTTTCGTTTTCACTTTTGAAATAAAAGTAATGGAATGATTCTTATGGAGATGAGACAGTTATTTAACGTATTGTTTCGGATGTTGTGTTTAAACCCCAACTTCTCTTAACTTCCAGACATTTGTCAAACCAAATCTTGCTGAAATGTATCACTATAGGAAAGCTATGAATGTATTCCAGTCCCTCGCCGAAGCTTTTGAAGGAAATGAAAGGTTTCAAGAGGAACTTAACACAATTCTTGCAATTATTTAAATTCTGGATAGAATTATAAACAAAGAGGATGAAGAAGAGAGAAACATCAGGTAACAGCCTCTCGTGTGTTTTCTCCCTTTCTGCTGTTCTTTCTTTTTTCTGCCTTTTGTACTATAAGAATCTTGTGGTTTCTTTCACTAAAAACCTGTCCAATGTTGTCTACCTTTGACGATTGTTCAGAATTTTTCTAAAATAGTCAATAACATGTTCGTCGAAAAAGTAAATGCTGTTGACCACAGCAGTGTTGGGATGCCATTTTTCAACCACTCTGTGTTTTCTAGCAGGGTAACACAACTCTTTTATTGCTGCGAAAGAAATGCTTTCCTTACTACTTTCCTCTTCTGAAGAAGAAAGTTCTTCAACCACTTCTTCTTGCTGCCCTATTAGAAAGTTAAAATTGTCAGTAAAATCTAAGTATTAAAACTTAAAGAAAATCCAAAACGCCAAACAAATTATTTCCAGTCGAGTTCAAAATGAGCATAATTTTGTGATTGTTTTCTTAAAAAAAGCCAAACTGACAACCCACCTGGCCCTTGACGCCTTACGAATCGCGGGACAAGTGGCCGTTCATAAATGACGTCACGCTTTTTTCCCATATATTTGACCCCCTCCCCCTCTTTGTCACAATATGTCACACTTCAGTTTACCCTCTCCCCCCCCCCTTGTCACTCGTCACGCTATATTGCATAATGCATGATGTCACACTTCTTGTTACCCCTCAACCTCCCCTTGTCACACTTTGTCACAATTTCACGAACCCCCCTCCCCCCTCGTAGCGTAACATCATTTATGAATGATCCCCAAGTACGAATGGCGAGTTGACTTTTACTTGAACAAGTTGGACGAATAGCGAGTTGTACGAATAGAGAGGCTGATGAATGGCGGGGTTCCACTGTATAAGTAAATTATCGACTCAAAAAATAACTGAAAAGAGAATCTCGATAGTCTGCTTTTTTTACAAAGCTTATAAAACTGTTCAGTGTCATTTTTTTTCTGCGCACATCTACACCAGAACCCATGTGTCTCCCTCACATGAGCAGCCATGGACACTTTTCTGATAGAAATTCAGAAAATAATTTACAAACGGAAAAAAAAAATGGATTGAGAAATATAGTTTTAATTTTAAAAATCCACACCTAGTTTTTAAAAAAAAACTATTTAACTTTAAAAAATCTCCGTGCACGAAAATTCTCGTCATGAAATTCATTTACTTGACAGTCTCCCAAATTTTAATCTTGCAGTGTTGACAGTTGATTTTCTTTGAATGTTAAATTACATTTTAAAATACAGTTGAACTTTCTTAATACGAACACGGTTAATACGAAATCACGGCTGAAACTAACATTTTGTTCATTAAGTTTGGTTTACTATTTATTTACACTATCTCACGCATATTACGAAGGCTAAAATACAAATTTCGGCTAAGACGAGCAAAATTTCTGACCTATTCACAAAAAAAATTTAATTATTTTTTTTTACGAATTCTTGGTTATTTTGAGTCGTTGTAAACCGCCAAGTACGTATTTAGAATCATACGTTGAATCTTTTAGGGTAGAAAATAAAGCTCATACACTTGTCTGCTTTAGAACAGGTCAGTCTGCTCAGGGATCACACCCTCTCTCTTGGAATCATTTTAAATATTAGTAATTATTTTTAAAATATAAAGATTTATTACTAGTGTTCGGCAGCAGTTAACTAGAAGTAGTTAACTACTAGTTGTAACTACTTTTGTTTTGAACTAGTTAACTACTAGTTAAACTACTTTTTCCCCAACTACTAGTTACAACTACTTTCAAAATTCCAACTACTTTCGAAAAAAAAATTTTAAATCTATTTTTTGAAAAAAATAACTATTTCATAAACATTACATTATTTAAATTTTTAGCTTATGAATATTACTCACACAAATGTGTTTTTTATATTATGATATATAATAAATAAGGACTCATAAAAAAATCATAATATTTATTGCAGTATTTAGGCAAATTAGAAGAAGCTTTAGAAAGCTTCTTCTAATTTGCCTATATAATTAATAAATAATGTATATAAATGTACATGTATATATGCTTCTATAATTAATAAATAGCGCCCGCACCAGCACATGCAGAATGAAGTTTCATTTAAAGACCAAATCTTCATTATGGGGAAGCTTTACCTCTACTCCAGTACCATGCATGCGCTTGGGATACCATAAAACACAAAAAGAAAGAAAGAAAGAATACTGGTTTTTGATTTTTTTTTTTTTTTTTGAAAAACTGATTTTTATGATTTTTTAAAGACAAAATATTGATTTTTATGATTAAACAAAAAAAAACTATTTATATCAGCTTCCAAATTATTAAAATATAGATATTTTTTTTATAAATTTTAATATATTCTGGGTTGAAGCTTCTTCTTTCTAATGGGGCTGCAGTATTGGTCATCAACCGTTGCAGTGCGTCCCGAGAGATTGGCACTAACTCTTTCAGCCGCAATTTTTTTGGCGCTTAGTTTCCCCTAGATGGGGCACCTGAGCTCTCGTTGATGCAATCTGCACTAGGAATGTAATTTAGCAGCTCAAGGGATCTTTAACATGCCGCACAATCATACGACATGGTCGCAGACGATTTTCTGCGTCTTGAAAATCCACCGATTTGGGCCAGGTTTGAACCTGCGATCTTGGGCATCCGAGACCTGCGTCTTACCACCACGCCACCCTGTCGACTTCTGGGTTGAAGCAATTCATTAGAATGTTAACTCTCTATATGGTAGCCTTAATGCATCTGGTACTCTAGGGAAAGGTGGAATAGCTTCGTTAAAGTGTCAAAGAATGACATTTTATCAGAGAACATTAAGTTTTTGGACATGCTGACTACAGCAAAAGCATCAACAGCACCTATAGAAAGGATTTTTTCTACATTTGGAATAGTGCACTCAAAATTAAGAAACGGATTGGGGGTTGATAAGGAATCAAAACTGGTATTCTTGATGAAGCATCTCAATAGTAAAAATGATTAAGCTATATTAAACATTTTATGTGATATTTGCCCTCTCTGTTTATATATTCAAGAAGTTTGTATACACTCAAAAAATTTTAATAGTCCAGGCAACTTATTTCTATATATATTCAAGAAATTATAAAACATTTAGTCCAGAAATATAAGCTTTCTCTTCTGTTTCTTGTTGTTCTCTGTTTATTACGCATACATTTTTTATGTAATATATAATTAATTAGTAATTAATACTTAACTGTGTTTGTTGCTGTATTTGTGTGCACATACATATTTTGCTTAAAAAATCCAAACAGTCTGATTTAAATTTTTAAAAAATTCTATGTTTTAATTTTTTTTAAAGGAAAACAAATTACCAACCCTGCCTTCAACACAATTTGAAAGAATGTAATCTAAATTCTAAAGCATGCACGTCACAAAGATATTTTGTTAATGAATGGGGTTTGGGCAGAGGGAGAATTTTAAATTGATATTAAGGGCAAACCCCTTCATTTTACAGCTGCTGAAAAACTTATTTCTTGAAAACATAAATTATTAACTTTATTAAACATATTAAAATAAGAATTTAAATTGTTTTGTTTTTATTCATATTCTCTTTATATATTAATTGTTCACTGTTATTTGGAAATATTCAATCTTTGAATGTTTTACAGGAATTTCTTTTAAATTGTTTTAATGATTAAAAATAATATTGAGTTGAATGATTAGGATTAACTATTTAAGAGCAAGCTTAAGGGAGCACGGTATCTACTTCCAAATTTTTTTTCGTTTAACAGTCAAATAAAAAATATTACACGCATTTAATTCCAATTATGACTAGAAATGATATTTGAAAGTAGAACCTCATTGTGATCAACCATTAATTTAAAATTTTTTAAAAAAATCAACTTTTTTAATTGTTTATAACGTTCTCAATCATGTCTTTTTTCAAAAGGATTTTCCTTTGTAATACTTCCCAAACATTTTAGAATAAAAGTTAGCATGGAATTAACTATCTGACACTTAGTTGAATTTTAACATTTTTCTTTTTGTTAAAAAGTCAGTAAAAACGATTCAAAATTTCAATTTCAACCAAATAAATAAAAACAATCTTCAAAATTCAGTCAAACCCATGCTAATTTTTGTTAAAAATACTACGAGGAATGCACATACTAAGTTTCAAAGCTGTATCTTTGAGGGAAAAGGGAACCTTAGGGATTTTACTACACGTCACTGGTCAAAAATACAAAGCAGAGAAAAATGCGTTCAAAGATTTTAAATGCAGAATGAAAACAGCAAAAATTATTTGTAAAAACCGGAATATCATTTAAAGTTTTGCTCACATAGGTATGAAATTTTGCTTGAGGTTTTAAACATGAGTTTTATCTGTCGATATGAGTAATTTAAAAAATATAGCTAATTTGAGCAATTTTGAGGTATTGTGTCCCCTTAAAAATGGAAATTCAAATGAATTATACTTAAGTTAATTAATAGTTAACTACTTTTGGAGAACAGTTAACTACTAGTTACAGCTACTCTTAGAAAAAAGTAGTTAACTACTAGTTGCAACTAGTTTTGTTTAGAATAGTTAGTAGTTGGTAGTTAACTACTTTTTGACAAGTAGTTGCCGAACACTATTCATTACTAATACTTTTTTTACACAATTTTACGTATTCACAGTTGTTACGAATAACGGCTAATACGAACAAATTCGAGAATTTTTGGCATTTCGTATTAAACGAGTTCAACTGTATACTCATGTGCATAGTAATGTTATTCAATGCTGCTATTGAAACATTTTTTTCCTCGCTGTTTTTTGAAATTCATTTTAGGCGTTCCTTGGCAAATGCCAGCTCAAGTTATGGGAGCGGAGCCAATGCCTGTACCACCTCCTCCAGGAATTGTGCCCATTCCACCTGCACCACCAGCGGTAGCTGCTACCATGTACCCCTGGGCTCAAGTTATGGGTGTACCACCACCGCCGCCGCTCTCTCTTCGGGCCAACCTCCAAAATCTTGCGCCTCAGCCACCTGCTGTCAGCTCTGGCCCATCCAGTGGCACCACTTCAACTTCAGCTCAGGACGTTAGTTTGTCGAACGTCGAACCTCTCCCTTCCCGCTGCACTAAAACTTTGCCGTAATCCGGCTTCAAAGAGTGCAACATGGCCAAAATTCCAGAGTGTGGATTCTGGCCTTTGAGCCACATGAGGGAGGGGGGGGGGACAGAATTTTTCGGGGCCGGATGGTCCGTATAGTCTATACGGGGTATAGACAACCTAAACGGCTGCCTGAGGTGCAAAATTTTGGGAATTGCAAAATGGATTATAATTTACTTTTTTAATTTTGAAAATAAATAAATAACATACATCAGTTTTGCACTTTAGGCTGCCACCTAAGTTATCTATTTGAACGAGCTCTCGGGGCCGGCTTGAGAAATTCTCAGGGGCAGTTCGTCCATACAGAAAACCTAGGCGGCCGTCTGGGATGCAAACAACTTTTGAGATCTGCAAAATTGCTTTTTTTTTTTTTTTTAATTTTGACCGCAGTGCTGGCGGGGAAGGCTAAGGCCGCGGGGACTGCCTCGCGGCACAGCGCATTAAAGGGCTGCAGCTATTAACAGCAAATTAAGATATTACATATTATTGTCCTTCTAGAATGAATAAGAAAAATAAATCTGTCTTGTAGACATTTAATATTCAAATACATATCTACATATTTATTGACAATATTTTTAACCCCTACAATGTACGAAATACGGCCCTGAGAAATCCTCAAGCCGGCCCAGAGAGTTTCTCGAGGCCAGTTGTCTCGGTCCATTGCCAAATTTTTCTATTTTAACCCCTTGGAGCACTAGTTTTTTTTTCCTCACAGAAAATTAATATATAGGTATAGTATAAATTGTTTTTGACATTTTCAGTTATAGGGGATGACTAGAAATCCGGTGGGGGGATTAAAGGTATATAAAAAATTATTATACAAACAAAGCTCAAACGGATCTCAAACGGGCCTTAGAAATAAAATAACGCGAAATACAAGATCGCTCGTGTGAGACACGGGTTTGTGCGAATTTGCCCGTAACTTTCGCCCGTGTAAGACACGGGTTTGTGCGAATTTGCCCGTAACTTTCGCCGTGTGAGACACGGGCATGTGCAAACTTGCCGGTAATTTTCGACCGTGTCAGACACGGGCCATGTACAAATTTGCCGGTCTCTTTCGTCCGTGTCAGACTCGGGCCTGTGCAAATTTGCCGGTCTCTTTCGTCCGTGTCAGACACGGGCCTGTGCAAATTTGCCGGTCTCTTTCGTCCGTGTCAGACACGGGCCTGTGCAAATTTGCCGGTAACTTTCGCCCGCGTCAGACACGGGCAAATGCGTTAGGGGGTTGAAGTATATTAAGAAGCAATTTAACTCAGGATGAATTGGAATCATTTATGTGAATGCCGTGTGAAAAAAAGATATATTAGTAAAGCTTGACATGGGAAGTCTAGTACATGATGTAGCAAATAAGAGTTCCCCTTTTAAAATCGCTTTTAAAATACTAAATGGCCTTCAAAAGGAAAATAATTTTTAGGAAAATATTGCAATGTATATTTGATTGTGGATGAGTTTTTTTGAAACCTGTTACTATTTGTATGTTATAGTTATATTACTGGAAACCAGAACAATAAACATTTCTTTTAACTTTTTCATAACTAGAACTAATTTCTTTTATGTTAACATACTGATTTGTAGCACACTCAATACACAAAGAATACGATGGGTACCTAGTTTTTCATGTTTATTCTTCAATTCCACCTATTTTCATGTAAATTACTGCCAAAATTCTTTTTAAAATGCTATTAAAACTCTTTGTTGTCATTGAGTAAATTTCAAAATTTTTCGGGGGGGATGCGTAATATATGATTAGCGTTTCTTTTCCGTTCTTTGGTAGTGTCCCCCTCCCCCCCCCCCCAAAGGGCCGGTCTGTTTGAAATATGCCCAGGCCGAATTTTCTTCCCAGTCCGCCCCTGTTCCAACGATTCCATTCATGTCATAGAATGTCACTCTCATTTCTTAACCAGTTTGCAGACTGCAAAACAATACATGAAAACATTGTTTCATCCTCATATAGATGGCTCAATAAATTTCTTTTTTAAAAATTTTTTGTTAGCGATTAAATTTTGAGTTGGGTCAGATGGGGGAAAATGGGTTACTTATTACTTTGAAATTGAAACAAATATGTAGGTAACATATTTAGCTACATTTTGAATTATAATTACATTGAAATGTTAAAATAATATTGTTCTAGATTGTTATATATTGGTTCACATAACACTTCAACAACATCACTTCTCTCTACCACATCATTATCTTTTTTAGGGAAAACATAAAGCAAAAAATTTATTTTATTTCAATAAAATAAACAACCTACATTGTTTAAATTTAGGAACTTGCTGCAGTGAGGTACAACAGAGTAAATTCAAAAAAAAAAAAAAAAGAATAGAATAGAAACTACTTAAGCCTAACCATGACCCATTTTACCTCATCCAAGAAAAACTGATGTAAAAAAGACAATATTTATTTTTTTTTACATGCTTTGCTGGAATTGTTCTCCAAAGTTTCTTAGTGAGGAAATCCTTCAAATTTGGGCTGTTATTCGATAAAATATAGTTTTTCAGAAGTTGGTAAACCATGTGTTTAGCACACTATCATCCAAAGTTTAGAAAAAAATTTACTTGTGGTCCTATATTTAAGAACCTAAGTTTTTTGAGAATGAAAAGTGTTACCAACACATTGAAGTATAACATTAAAAATATTGGTTTAAAAATTACAATTTCAAGTTCTATTATTTTGGGGTTTTTATCAAGTGACCCATTTTACCCCATCCTCCCCTTCTATTTTTCCTTCCCTGTTGGATACTGCTGCTTGAATTTTGGTAAGAATAGTCCTTCATAGTAATAGCGAATTGTAGTTATACTTTTAATTCGAGATCTATAAAACCTTCAGTATTCAGGAGATAAAATTCAAATGTTAAGTGATGGGGAACTCCCCTCCCTTTATGTGGAGGGGTTCATAAATTTTTACAAGAGAGATAGTTAATATCATGTCAATGTTTCATTTTGTATATCTCCACATCATAAAATTTTGATAAGATCCCCACCCTCCTACCCTGAATTTTAGCCTCCTAATACAGTAAAAACTCGATAGAACAATACTTGGAGTAGATTTGCAAGAAAGATTAAATAGAATAACAAACAAAGCCCAGCAGGTTATTTTTATTTGATTTTTATTGTAAAAACATTTCAAATTGCAGCTGAATTCGCAAAAACTAAAGACAACTGATGATGATACTGATGCAAAAGATGTAGCAACATTCAATTTGACTTTTGTTAAAACGTTAGGAACACTTTGGAGAGTTTCCAATCATAGGCGTAACTAGGGTTGGTGAAAGGGGGGGGGGGGGGTCACACTAAAAATGTACAGACCAAACACCGATAAGAGGTGTAAAAGAGTTGAAAATTTATTAGTCATAAATACTTGTCTCTAAAAATCTCCCCCTGGCAAAAAAACTTCAATCACAAGTTTTAAAAAAAGAAAGAAAAGAGAAATTACGCTTTTAAGGCACTTTACTTTCAGAAACACTTTCAGGAAAGGACATTGAACACTATCACGAGCGACACCAAAAGTAACTTAAAAGACATAAGACTTTATTTTGAAAAAAATGGGGGGGGGGGGAGTAACCAAACACCTCTCTGTTTCCTCTAACATCACCAAAGTATCCCGAAGTTGCATTGCTCGGAAGATTTCAAAAAGTTTCCTGGGGAGAGCCCTCGAAGCCTTGCCTCCAGAGTTAGCCTAAGCATTATAGATGTAAGACCAGTTACAAAAATTTAAGTTGCAGAAGCCCCAAATACCCACTCCTCTAACTTCGCCAAAGATCTAAACATACATCTACTATATATACATCAGAAAGCTATCATATATGTAAAAAAATTCCTATTAACATCATTTCTAGTCATATATATCTGTATATATATATGTGTGTATATATAAAGGGTATGATTTTGAAGCATGCACTGCCCTTCCTAATTCTTAACTCGCTCCCCCTGCTCCGGAGCCAAGGCAGTATCCAGAATTTTTTTCGGGGAGGCCCAGACTTCGACACACTTATGTTAAGCAAAGTTTCAGGGAGGAATATATGATACATTGCAAAAGATTTCTGGGGGGGGGGGGGGGGCCCGTGGGTCCCCCTTCCCTTCTGGATACGGCCTTGATTCACAAAAACATTAAACATTCATTACTAGATCTATTAGTTTATTTTTGTAATTCAAACGCAATAGAAAATTCAATATTTAGCGCTAAGCAATCTTCTATGTCCAGGCATTCATAATATTAAAACTGGGAAATAGTGGAATTTTAGGGAAAAAAAATCCAAATTCCCCTACAAAAATGATCGTCCCCACAATAAATTTCTAAAAATTTTGTTAAATTTGTAGCAAAACATACCTCAGAAGTGGAAGCGTCTGAAATGAATTTTCTTTTCTTTTTGGATGACGAACGTGTCCATCGCTGCAGTGCAAACATTATTATGTATCGAAAATAACTAAAAATTTAGCTTAAATATAAATAATACTTGATTGTTTTTAAATGCAGCATTAAACCGTAGCAGTGAGATTGGAAACGTTGAACGGATGATTTCCAGAGTCGTAATGCAATCAGTGATGGACCATAAGAAAAAAAAAAACATTTAAAATATAAGAGATGAGAGAACATCTGTAAATGAGAATGCAATACAAATACAGTTCATCAGTTTTCCAATCGGCTCATCTACAAAAAAGATTTTACCAAAATGGGTGTTTGGAGAGGAAGTCATAAATAATTACAAATTGCTCTTTAAGTTTCTTGATGAGCATCACTTCCTGGCTTGAGGGTTTAACCCATTAGGACAATTGTTGGCTAGGGGTCCTTCATTTTCAGACCCCAGCGCCGGGTTATCAGAAAACAAAACTCCATCATAGTAGAGAATATTTTCCACGAAACGTATTACTTGTGCGATTGTATACCTAAATTGCTGCCTTTGGGTAAAAAAGACATCAAGAAGGAAAGAAAACCATCTGGAGTGATTGAAAGGATCTCTGTTTGTGTGTGTGTTGTACGGTGATTGAAGCCACCTTTTGCTGTAAACCCCCCCCCCCCCCCAAGGTGATAAGGGGGTTGATTATAACCAGATGAAAAGTCCTCTTTATTATGAGCTGCATACTTTGGTCATGATCACAACCCTTCAGAGAAAGAGGAAATAAAATCATATGCATATGTGTTTAATTTTCTTAGGGGGAAAAAAATATGTGCTTTGCAAGGCCGTAGCCAAAAATTTTGTGAGCCTAAATGTGCCTCAATAAGTCAATACCCAAAGGGGGGGGTTGAACCCCCAAACCCCCCCCCCCCCGGTTACGCCTATGTTTCCAATTAATTCAGAAGTAATAAACTGCATTTGTGTTATTGTATTTTAATGCTATGTATACTACTAATAAAAATAACTATCATTATTATTGATTATTTTATTTTGGATAGCTAAGTAATAGTGGAGGGAAAAATTTGTAACGGCTATTTTTTGTACTGATGTGTGTGTTCAATTACATGTCTTCTTTTGTACCAATACCCTTTACTTTTTACTATTCCTCTTCATAATGTCCTTTCTCCCAAATTAGTGCGGAATTCCATAAGGGTCGACTAGTTGCTCATATAAGTTTGAAATTTTGCATGAGGCTTAAAAACAGTTTTATCTATTGAAATACAAAATAATTTTTTTTTTCGATATTTTGAGTTACTGTGCCCCCTTAAGAACTTAACACAAATACTGCCATTCAAAATATTTCCAGCATTTTGTAAACTCATGAATTGTTATTAACAATGACAAGAAATGTCAACCCTTTTTTGTGATCCAGTCCTTTAAAAAAATGTTATTTTTGTTAGCCCACAGTTATAAAGGTTGGAAAACACTGCTCTAATTCCCCCCCCCCCCCCTCCCGTTCCCCCATAAACTTTTTTCTTGACACCAGATGCATGAAATATAACATTTATTTTTATCCTACTATTCTTAAAAAAGAAAACAAGGAATATGTTTTGTGTAAATAAAAATTAATAGTAATAATAAAAGCATGAAAAATGCTTAAAATCGAAAAAAAAAATTAAACAGCAAAACGAACGAATTAAAAATACAAAAATAAATAGCTAGAAAAATTCCAGCAGTTAAAAACTAGGAAAAATCAACAAACGATTAAAGAATAAACCAAGAAATTGAAAATAACGTCTAATTGAAGATTTTCAGTAAATTTCCAGTACGTCCATTTGTTGCATTACTGATTGCAATATATATTTTTTTTAATCTTTAATAATTATTATTCTCAAAAATACTATTTGAGTTATTTTGATATCAAAACATTTCTGAAAGAAGTGTTGTGAAACAAATTTTCAAAAAAAAAAAAACCCCTCTTTCAAATAAAAAAGAGGAGAAACCACTTCTCACATCCACAAGGCACCGGCGAGATTCGAACTCGCGATCTCCTGTTTACTAGACAGGCGCTTTAACCAACTAAGCCACGGCGCCTCGCACTCACGGCTGATGATAAACACTCAGTTTCGCATCAAAGCTTTATCAGAATTTTATTGCTGGTGAAAATATTTGTCAATTGATGATTCAGGAAATGGACGTTTTTAGTCAAATCTTTACTTTTTAGTATTTTTCCCACCCCCACTAAGGGATAGTTTTGGGGATGCAATCCCCCCCCCCCCTAAACTGGTGAAATTTATCTGGAATTTAACCAATTTTTTTTTCTTGTAAAACCATGAAATTAGCTCATTTCTCCCGAAGAAATCTGGGTCTAGCTACCCTACTGTTTCCCCCCCCCCCCCCCCGATGTAGGAGCAATTAATTTTCTTGGTTTAGTGGATTAAATTGTTAAAATTAACTTTTAAACTAATCGAAAAGTTAAACTCAATTTTATAACTGATTAAATAGCTGAGACCTGGAGCGGAGCCGGAGCAAAGAAAATCCCTTTGTTTTATTGCTTTGTTTTTTTTTTCTTTTGTCAGGAATTAAAAAAGAACGAAAAAGAGATAAATATACAATATCACAAAATTATTCGGAGCACTGGAGCGGAGCTGGTCAGTGGTCTAGTCCTAAAAAAAGTTGGGGGGATGCTTTTAAACATACGAAGATAAGTAATTAAATTCAAAAGTGGGGGGACACGCTTATGTTAAAATTTAACAAATGTGGAGGGACGCTTGTATTAAAATAAAAAGGTCGGGGGACGCCGTCCCCCCTCGACTGCACCACGGGAGCTGGTGCAAGTATTCAGAAGTCTAGAGCTAGAACGGAGCAACTCAAAAAAGTGGCTGCCCCCTGTTAAATGATGAAAATTAATCCCCCCCCCCTCATTAGATCGTTGTTTTTGGACTTCATATATGTTTGATATGGATGGAGGGTAATCCCCCTCCTCCGCCATGTAGTTACGCCACTGTTCGCTGTGTATGTTTTTATATAATTTATGATTCTTCCCCCCCCCCCCCTCCCTTCGCCACTAAAAAAGGTTATGCTTGAAAAATTCAATACAATAATATTTGTTTCATGTATAGTATTTTTTTTTCATAAATTAGTTTTTGTTTGTAGAATAAAAAATATCTAGGGCAGGCCCGTCATTTGGGGATGAGGGGTCAGGAGGGGGCCATTGACACACCCCTCGCTGACTTTGAAGATATTTATAAATTTGCATGTATTCTGTTGTTTTTTTTAAATGTAATATACAAAACAGACATACCTCCTCCCCCCCCCCCCCAGGACAAATTCGATACGACGAGCCTGATGTAGGGTGCAATGAAGAGAAATATTGTGTACTTGCCAGCCAAATATAGGTTTTATCATGTTTTTTAATCTGAAATTTAATTTATTTTTTAGCATCCCATCAGATTTTTTTTTTTTTTTTTTGCAAATACATATTTTGTGAAAAGTCAATAATTTGCGAAAGCATGTGGATACTTCAAATTAGACAATTTCTTTTCTTACATAATTTCCTTTATTTTTTTTTTTTTTGCTCATATTATTCTTATAGACACAGAGGGTTTTCAGTGACCTTTGATTAATAATAAAACATGTAACAAAATAAGGATGAATTTCTATTTTTGTGCCCCTCATTTTTGAATTTAGATAAATATATATACGCAATAAAACTCGTCTATAGTAACCCCGTTTATAGTTATATCAGTTATATATAACCTCTATAAATCCTGGTCCCTTCGATCAGTGGTGTAGTCCAGGAGGGGGGAGTGGGCCTTGAATGACACTGTATTAGTTCTACAGTATGTGTGTGTATATATATATATATATATAGGCAAAGGGAGCATCGACTAATTAACCTGTTCTAATGAAGGTCCACCTGTACACCATTCCTTGTTCGAATTCTTCCATTACCTCGAATTTGAGAGAAAACTACACAAATCAAGAAAAACGTTCGATTGTTCCCCCCTTGAAACGGATTCGTCCCAAAAACTAATCAGCAACACTTTGCATGTGTCTACGTGTGTACCGAATTTCGTTTGATTCCATGCATTACACGTAGTCACAAAAAAGCGACGGGCAGACATTTTCCGAAAATGGTCAAAATTGATCAGTACACCCAAGGCCGTAGCCAAAAATTTTCTTCGGGGGGGGGGGGGGGGGCTGACTTCGAAACACTTATGTTGAGGAGAAAGTTTCAGGGAGGAATACAGTAGCCCCTCGGTTATATCGCGCTTGTCGGGGGACAGCAAAACAGCGCGATTTATCCGAAGCGCGATATAACCGATGCCGTTGAGAAATTACTCAAAAGTACAAGTAAATTGAGCTTTCTTGGTTTATAATTTGGATTTGTTCACCAAAGGGCGAATCCTTTCCGTACCTCTCTCTTTCCTTCAATGGGAGTTAGGATCAACACAAAAAGAACAAGTAAAACGTCAGGTTTGAATAGAACCATTCTGCATAAAATTTTCGGAGACAGAAAAAGCGCGATATATCCGAATGAGCGACATAACGAAGGGTTACTGTATGGGGGCCGTTCATAAATGACGTCACGCTTTTTTCCCATATATTTGACCCCCCTCCCCCCTTTACACAATACGTCACACTTCAGCGGACCCCACTCCCCCCCTTTGTCACGCTATGTTGCACAATGCAGGATGTCGCACTTCTTGTTACCCCCTCCTCTCGTCACAATTTCACGAACCCTCCCCCCTCCCCCCTCGAAGCGCGACATCATTTATGAATGATCCCATATGCTACATTGCGAAAAATTTCGGGGGGATACGGCCTTCAGTACATTTTTAAAACGTGTAAAGCAGTCCAAAAACGATAGTTTTCCCGAATCCAATAGTTTCTACTATATATTTTGGGCGTAGGAAGAAGTAAAAATAAGAAAATTTAAAGCTATGTTATTTCTCAATGCAGGGATAATTTTTGGAGGGGCACCATATGGTGTATCAAATGGTTCTCCCACATAAAACTTTTCACAATACTGTTCTCAAGAGTATTTATGATTTTTTACTATTCCTCTATCCCTTAAGGCCAATTTATCTATTTAGAGAAAATAGAGAAAAATAAGTGAAAATTATTTAAAAGGGCTATTTACACATTTCATTTACTCCTTTGGGCGGAATACGCCCCCTCCCTAAAATCCGCAATCAAAATGTGTGTAAAATACCAAATAAGCGTCCCCCTAAAATTTCCTGCAATTCGAGAAAATATAAGAGGGGCTGCTTAAACGGTACAAGTGAACAACTACTGACTGAACCTCCCTTTTTGACAAGTAGAAGGCTTATAAATAAAAGCTCCCATAAATTTTATTCACATATCCAGAAGTTCTTCCGATATGTATTTGCACCAAAAAAATAATTTTTTGGTCAATTCCACTAATAAAAAAGCACGCTACAGTGTTTCAATCCTTCTCTCACGTGGACTAAAGAGGGTAGTCTTCAATAATTGGGAAAGTTGGAGACTCTGTATCGTCAAAGAAATCTAAAATAATTTTAAAAATTTCGCATTTTTGAATTAATTTTCAATTTTCGGATCAGCTCCCAAAAATTTTCGGACATTTTGGATCAGAATCACCCGATTGAATCGTACATAAAAATATGGTGCTCACTAATAACTACACAAAATGTTATTTTCTTAATAAAAATGAATAAATAAAGCAGAAATTTGAATTCTTCTGTTTTTCCATTCAGCATTTTAAAATCATTTCAGTTTATCAAACACTGCCTTGTTGAAGATTAACGAATTCTATTGTTATTTCATAATGCTAAACAATCCCGTTATGGTATTTTTCAGCAACTGTAAGTATACATGAAGTATAATTTAATGAATACCAAATGCACTATATCCCGTTGTACCTTCTTTGGTTTTACTCTAAACCAAATAATTATAAAGTCATACCTGCCAACCCCTATTTTGAAAAATGCATAGATTATTGTAAAATTTTGCAGAAGAAATTGCACAAAATGCAGAAGATTTTATATGCAATGCCAAATGATACCATAGATAATTTAGGTCACTGAAAATTAAGTTTTATTATCATTACTGAAAATTTACAATTATTTTATGTTCACATTTTCAACAAAACATGTTTAAAAAATGAGGGATTTTGTCTAATTATATTATAAAAACAATTCAACACCTTTGATTATCTATTACGAAACAAAATGCTGCAAATTTAGAAAGTAAATACTAGTAAGCAAATGAATTTTCGTGTCATACTTAATATAATTACTCTTAGCAGAAATGTGATCATTAGTGCAGAAAATGGGCACTAAATGCAGAAAGCTTCAGAAAAATGTGGAAGGGTTGGCAGCTACGTAAAGATATGCATGTGTATGTATCATTGTAAATTCATGCTTCAAAAAAAAAAAATGATTAAGATTTTTTTTCTACAAATCATTTTATTACATTTTTACATACATAAAATTCTAAACATACAATATATTTTTGAGGATAAAAACAGCTGCACGTTCAACTTATGATTTACCTTTTTTTTGACAAAAAGTACAACCACAAGAGCTATTAAAAAAAATTTACTTACTACTAATACACAGTTCACCACATCAAGAACTTTGAATTAAATAAAATCCTGAAACTTTGAATAAGGTTTTCAGGTCAAAATTAATGTATATACAAAATCAATGAATATTAGTAATTATAGAATGGGAAAAGGGGGAAAAAACAGGAGCAAAATACATCTAATACAGAATGAGTACTTAAAATTGTTGAAATGTAATTAGAGACTTAAAAAAGGTAAAATGATGAATGAGGAAGACAGGACTATGATGTTTTGCATAATTCATACATCATCCCCCCCCCCCCCAATACATGGATTTTTTAAATTGTATACAACTGAATAAAATTTTTGAATTGAAACTTGATTACATTTTTATCAAATGTGGGCAAGGGGTTTAAAATGTCATTTATTACAAAGTGAGAAAAATATTTTATTGTGCCAAGAACAATAAAATGTTTTTAAAAACTCCAAGTTGGTTCATCTCAAATCTTTCTTACACCAGAAGAAATAGATGATACAAGATCGGTCAATCATGAATTTAATAAACAGTTTTGCAACAAACATAAACCATAATATGAAAAAGGGGACTCTATTCTCACACGATTTCTTTCTAAAGTAAATAATAAAAGCACTAAAACTTGCAAGCTAAGTATTGCATCGCTGAATCCTTTAAATGTGTAACCAGTTCGTATATTCAGAGGTCCGTGTCGTACCAGGCAGCCATTTGTTGGGATGGGTTGCTTCCATCGTGGTGGGGAGAGGGCAGCATAGGCTCCAAAGTGTCAAAATTAATGTCGGGAGGGCCATCTAAGTCCATGTCTGCATCGAGGGGACCATAGCCACCTGGTCCAACCTGACCCCCGAGATCTAGTCCTTGCATGGAATCAATAGGGACCTGCAAATCAAAGCCTGAAAGAAGGAAAAAGACATCAAACTCGGAAAAAAGCATTATCATCAACTTAAAAAAAGCACAGCGAAATCTAATACGAGCATCATTGTGATTTTCTACTGTTTTTTTCAGGAGGGAGTTTTTTAGAACAATTAAGAATTGATAAATCATTTTTTGATACATTTTGAGTTATCTACACACATACAACAAAAAGTGCAAATAAACAAGTTAGATTCAATATTTTCTACTTTCATATCCATTTTTTGGCCGGGAGGGGGGGGGGGCATCTTAAATAATAATTTTGTAAGAGGAGCCACACACTGCATAAGGTCATCTGTAGTTCTATCTAAAAAATTGGTTATTTGACAATGTTGTGTAGAGTGGGGATCAATAGAAGATATTTCTTGCTGTTCAAACAGAGCTATTCCATGCACAGAATATTCTCTATCAAATCAATTCCAATAGAATGATTTCTTTCAAACAAACTCTTGAAATTTTCTGAGTAATTTTATATAAAAGTATAACTCACAGAACCCTTATATTATAACTATTTTTTTTTAAAACATTTAAATTCATTTTTGTTAAATTTACACACATAGAAACAAAATTTTCACATTTTACACACGCATCTGATTTTTTCTTTTAAATCTTTTTACTATTTTTACTCCATTCGACTCAACACACAAAGGATTTATAAATGGATAACTTTTGAAGATAAACAGAAGGAAAATAATTCATTTAAATTAGAATCCTTTCATGTTTTACTTAATGCACCAAATGCATGAAACAAATAAAAGTAAGACAGCTAACCAAGGTTTATTTTTTAAAAACATATTTAATTAAGAAGAAATATATCATGCAATGAAATGCATATATTTTTCGATTTTTTGTAAGAGCCTTTTCTTTGCTTGTTAGAATCATCTAAATCTTAATTTTTAAATATAACTTATTCATAATTTTTACTTCACAGAAAGAAAAAGAATTCATGCATTCTGAACCTATATACAGTGTAATAAACTGAAACATGTTTTGCAAAATTTTTACTAAAGAAAATGAAAAAAACTGCTTTTAAATTTTGAATAGCAATTTACAACAAATAAAGGACATCTGCTCAACTTTCTTTAAAAGACAAATTATTTTGGAGGTGCAACAAAAAGTTTGTATAGTACATACCTCAGGTGATCCATGGATCAAGTCAGCTCACAAAAAAGAAAACATTCGTACAACATTATTCACACAACATAAACAATAATCTATAAAGTAACACAATTTTAAACTGTTAATGCTGAGAGCACATTTAAGTTTGAAATCTTTTATATTTTCATAATGAAGTAGCAACATAATTAGTGGTGTTAGTGCATTCCTTTTTATTTGAATGCTGTACATCATCTGATAATTCCAATTTTAGATTGCAATGTACATTATAAGTCAAGACATAATAAGGGAGTAAAATATGCTTTTTTTAATTTTTAAAAATTTGGCAGGGCAATTCTTTAAATGCTAAATATCAAATTAAAAATTGCATTACTTGTAGAAAAATAAACGCATTACTGTGACGTAGAATAAAAAAAATTTCTTAATCACAAAGAAAAACATTTGCTTGCTGTTGAAACTAAAACTGTTTTAAACTTTTATAACCAAGTAAAAATGCATTGTTATCCCAGAAAATAAACTTAAAAAGGAGATCGAAGTATCTGCAGCTTGCTTAGGGATCATTCATAAATGATGTCACGCTTCGGGGGGGGGGGGGTTTGTGAAATTCTGACAAAGTGTGGGGTAACAAGAAGTGTGACATCATGCATTATGCAACATAGCGTGACGCGTGACAAAGGGGGGAGGGGGGGGGTCAAAAGATAAATATGGGAAAAAAGCGTGACATCATTTATGAACGGCCCCTTACTCTAAAAATGCAAAGTTAGAACTATTGCCAATACTAATATTATGAAAACCGCCAAAGTTTTTTTCAGGGATTTTTAAGTACTATAAGAAATGTTACAGAACATTGTTGCAAAAAATTCAATTACATTTTCCTTTTCTTTATGTGTTAAGTTAAAAAAAGAAGAAAATTGCAGTACATTAAAAACACTCCGGTACATTTCCAGTATCAATAGAGATGGTGCGAAATGCTTCATATGAATCACAAAGAAATTCACTAACATTGTCAGAAATAACATTTTTTTTATTAAATTCATTTGTTTATTTTTATGGTATCTTAATAAGCATGAAAAGCAGAGGGGAGGGGGGGAGAGAATAATACAGTATGAGAATATGTATCAAGAAAAATGTTTCAAAATGTTCAATCCATTTAATCACTATAGTTTCAGAAAGAAGGTGGAAAGATGTGCTGGGGAAAGAAAAAAAAAGGTGGGGAAAAGAGTAAGCAAACGTAATAATAACTAGACTGATTATGAGTGAAAATACATTAGCCAAACAAAAAAGAGAGAAGAAGAAGTAATATCAGAAGAAAAGACACTTTTCCAAGTAATGGGCACAATGAAGCTGATGTTTACTGGAAGGTAAGCTTGCAAAATATCTATGCAGAGTTCTTTTTCCAGATAAGGCCTATTATTTACAGAAATGATTGTTTAAAAAGGCCCAATGTAGCAGCAAAAATAAACAGACGATACAGGTTGACAATGTGTAATTTAAGAAACAATACACAACTTTACTTTTAACATTTTAAGACAAAAATATCTATCCACTGTCTGTAACAGTTGCAAGAAATGGTGATGTGAAATTAACTGCTTTACAGAGAAGAAAAGAAATCAAATAAGACAATATCAACGTGTTTTAAAGACAGACCACACAATTGATACATAAAGAAATACAAGAGCATTATGAATATAAAACAGATCTACTGAAAAAAGTAGACAAACAATTCATCAGACCATGACAATTTTGAAATGCTTATCATATTAATCGAGCAAAAAGTGTACCTTGAGGAGTATAAGGATTGTGTCTTGGTCCGGCTGCATGCACACTGGGAGGTCCCTGGCTGCCTTGGTATATTTGGTCGTGATATGCCTCTTCAGTGGCTAGCATGTTGATATCCATGTCGGCCGGCTAAAAAAAAAAAAAAAAAAATCAATATTAATGACTACATGCAATTAAATAATGTTTACCTTTGAACAGAAACTTGTAAGGTACAAATTGTAAAATGCACTGCATGCAACTGTTGGAATGCAACCCCTTTTCAAGGTGGAAAATGTTTCGAGTTTTTGGCAATTAATCAGTCTTTTGACTGGTGCCTTTTTAATTGTTGCTCGCGGACCAAAGCGTTTTTGCATTGTAGAAGCGGCTCCTCTAACTCTGAAACATGTCGTTTGTTGTGCAAGCAGTATATTTTGTAAATTGTGCAAAACAACATTGCGCTCTTAAGTAAAAATTAAAGAAGGAAAACGAGCCACCTGATAACAATTATATTACTATTTTAATTTCTAAAGAAGTCGAACCAAAAAAAATTTTAAATTTTTCAAATTAAATAATAATTATAAAATAAAATATTTCTTTTGATTTTTCGAAAACGCTGAAACTGCTCAGCTTTATACTTTCATTATTCTTCTTACTTTCATAGATGTTACAATCAATTATTGAAATTATAAAGAAGCTTATATTGTGATCATTTGATTGGAAAACTGTCATACTTTTAACCTTTAAATGCCTGATTTTTTAAAGCTGTTTTGAAATATTGGGCTGAAGAAACAAAAAATACTTTTGTCAAATATCTTATAATATTAGTAAATATTGCAGTCAAAGTTAAGTTATTCTTCACTGAAGAACAAGAAATATAGCATTTTCAAGCATACAAAGACTAAACAAAAGGTATATACAGAAAATGTTGAAAAAGGAAATCTATTTTTATTTTTCATCAGCATTGGCAAGAGGCAGCATTTAAAAGTTAACCGTAAGCAACTTCTTCATATTCTAGTACAACAATACTCAACCTGTGGCCTACTTGCCAAACACGACCAGCCTAACTTTTGAGAGTGGTCCGGTAAAAACAGTCAAAAAATTGACAAGCAGTGATATCCAGAAATTTTTGTCCAAGGACACCTTAAAAAAACTTTTTTTCTTTTACAAATAACTGTTGCTTACTTGGCCTTGGAAGAAGGTAGAATGTTGTATGAATTCAATGATATTAAATGACAAAAAAAAAAAGCTGTAATTTTTATGTTGGGGCTTGTGTGAAACATCTGTAAAGTACCTAAGGCCCACAAGAAAAAAAAAAAGGATGACTACCACAGATCTAATGGCTAACAACATTTATTTAAATCCAACAAAATAAGTAATAAATTTCCTTTACCATTCCAGTCCACGGTCCGGCATCATCTCGGAAGAGGGAATTGGTAAGTTCAACAGACAATCTTTTCTTGTAGTCTTGAGGCTTATCTTCAGACATGCGGAATAAAACAGCTGCTGCATATGTAGCTGAAATTTGAAAGATTGATAAATCTCTCTCCTTTTACTTTTATTTTTAAGCATATAGATCATATAAAAATTAGTTGTAACTAGGGAAGTAATGAATAGTGATTTGGCCGAATAGTAAAGGTCAAGATTCGCGGTCGCCACTCGCCACGTGGCGACCTTGTTTGAAAAAGTGGCGATTCAAAAAATTAGGAGCGATAGCCACCTTTTATTTTTTTTATTTTCAAAGTAAATCCCTCCTTTTCGAATACCATCTAGAGAACTTTCAACTCTTGCTTCTTTCATGCATACAAGCACAATAAAAACGCATTAATTCGTCATTCAAGTAACCGAATTTCGGCCGATAGTCTTCATTTCCCCTTTCACAAGAAAATAAATGGCGAAATTTTTTCACGATTACGCTATTGTTTTTTTCTTTAAATTCCTTCTCTCTGCCATTCTTTTAAATGTAGTAGGAAACAATCTTAATCTCTCTTTTTTTTTTTCATAGCTTCCATTTCACACTTACATTTCAGATCGGCCATTTTCGCGTTAACTAATAAAATCGGACTTAAGTAACGCGCCATTTTGAAAGTAGTGTGAAAGCTTTAAAAAGAGTTTTGAAAAGAATGAAAATTAAATGTACCGAACAAAACTAGAACTGGAAATATACATTTTTTTATACTTGTGTACGAAAATGGTTCGTATTTGTGATCGCGGTTTTTGTAAAGGGTTCGTTTCTGTGAGGGGGATTTTTGTTATCTGTTGCTTCCATGATGAAACAAGTTAAATTTGGTTTCATTTTGAATTCACGTCTTTTGTGCTCTATAACATTAAACATGAAAAACGATATTGCAAATATTCATATTCCCGTAATTTACCATCTCCAAGGAAGCAAGTTTTTCTTTTTCCAATTTGAAAGTCATATACATTTTTTTTTTTTTTTTTGAAGACTTGATAGGTTTAACAAAATATTATGTTTTCTTCACTGAAAATAAGACACATAAGAAATTGTAGTGCACTGATACACCATTCACCCCCCCCCCCCCCCCTCCCGCTTTGCACTTTTGCTTTATGACGCATAGGTGGCCACCAAGTTAATCAAGTTTAGTGGCCACTGGCCACTTGCAAAATTTCTGAGTCTTGACCTTTACCGAATAGCCAAATATTCGCCCACTTCTTCCAGGCCAAAGCCGAATATTCGGCCATTTCTTCTAAGCCGAATATTTGGCGGTCGAATATTAAAATTTCTAGAAAATCGTTGTTATAGAAATTATTTGTCAAATTTAAAATTATTCACTAATTCAAACACCAATTACAATCTATGTATGGTTTAATTCTGTTTGTTAAGAAGTTAAAACTATAAAATTAATCTATTTTATCTGTTGTTTTGAATATAATACAACTAAGAATTTCACCCACAAGTGGAATAGAAATAACAGGTTTTATGATAGTAAGCATTAGCATTATTTTACTAATTATTTAATTCAAATGAAAGAACTACAAATGCTTAGTGAACTTTTACCTCGCTCGAAACTGTTTTATGAAGGTATTTTAAAAGTTATAAAAGTTAATATTTATATTTTATAGGGTTTTTTACATACCTATTTTTTAAAAATCTATTAAAATTTACTACACTTAACTGGAATATATTTTTATTTTCAAAAACCCTAGTAACTTATGTTACCTAAATATTCATGATATATTCTACGCTTTTCACATTTCTCTTACACAATATTCACAATAAATAGTCTACCCAAACAAAGTCCGACTTCCACTTTGTGAATAATAACAAAATAAATTTCTCATATTCTTCATTATAATTAACTATTGCTTTTGGAAGAAAATGCCGAGTATAAAATAAAATATTACAACTTTAAAATCTGTTTTTGCTCATCAAGTCTGAATCAAGGTTTAAAAAAAGCATTTTTTTTTTCTAAATTATTTTGACTGATTAAAACTATATACTAATGCATTTTTTTTGCAATAATTACAATACAATTTTTAATGTTTAAAATCTATGTACAGTTGAAATGTAGTTCAGGCGGCTAGAGTTGTCCTTTACTCAGATAGTTGCTAGTAGGTGGCGTTACCTGCCTTGAGTAATCAAAATGTTCTGTTCGGTTAGGTCAAAAAGTGTGTGAGAAAATATATTTAGAATATAAAATTGATATGCATTGCATTTATTTAATTATTTGTACATAACTAATGATTTTATAATGTAGTTTACTTCTTAAAATAGTTTCTTTTTTTGTAAATTCTGCATCTTCGCTCATGCGACTGAAGTTTTTCTTTTGTGATGGCATCGGCTGGAAGACTGCACGTGCTATTTTGGTGCTTTAAAGGATTGAAGAGTGACAGTGAAGAAAAGGGTGGTGAAAGTAGCGCCCAGCGGCAGTGAAGTGGTGGAAGCGAAGCCGGATTGATGCGTGTACCTGAACAAGGATTAAAAATGTGTTCTACTGCAAGGTGTGCGAGTGACGGTGCGTGGTAAAAAAGATTCTTGTCAAGTGTGTGCGGTGGACTAAGTTTCAGGAAGGGCCCTACGCAGAAAGGACAGTCTCACGCCAAATGTTTCCATTTGGATGTTGTTGTTGTTGTTGGAATGTTGCCATGTTTTCGTGAGGAAGGATTCTTTTAATGTTCTTTTAATTGTTCTTTTGATGTTCCTTTTGAATAAGATTTTATATTGCTTTTAATGTCTCTATTGGACACGTTTTTACAGTAATTTTAAATGTTTTATTGAATACGCTATGCTGGAATTTTGTGGATGGCGAAGCTGGTTAATAAACCAGTCCTTTTCTTTATTATATTCTATGTGTTTTATTTGGGCATGACCAGTGGCAACAATTTATCGGGACAAATTCATTTTTTATATTGCTTAATGAACCTGTGGATATTGCGGGTACCGAATGCCTCTTCTGGCAATTAAAACGGTACATCTACTAATTTCTTTATTTTTTTACATTTGTACTGCAGCAGAACTATTCGGCCGAATAGTCCATCAGTATTCGGCCAGGTCGAATTTGATCTTACCCAGTATTCGGCCAGGCCGAATATTGAATGAAAGGTGATGAAATAACTATTCGGTTTGGCCGAATATTCGTTACATCCCTAGTTGTAACAACACACCCTAAATAAATCACGGTCACTTTTTCTTCAATATCAATTGCTTTTACAATATTAGCAGCGAACAAAGGGATGTAATTTACTGGAAGTTACACCAAAATAATGAAATAGCATAAGTTTTTTTTTTGCATTATTACTATAAACTATAAAACTAAATGTTTATAAACGTTCCGCTTTTTTGTGTGGAGGGGGGCAGTACCATAAGTTACTGCCTCTGATGACATCCATGCCTTTTCTTTAATTATGACTTTTTCAATCATTAAAAAACTTTAATCATTTTTCAATGATTATTTTACCAGATAATCATTGAACCTACTCAGGGGTCATTCACAAATGATATCGCGCTACGAGGGGGAAGGAGCCTCGAGAAATTGTGCATTTATGACAAGGGGAGGAGAGCAACAAGTGTGACACATTGTAACAAAGAGGGGAGGAATCAAATATAGTGGAAAAAGTGCGACATCATTTATGAACCACCCCTTACCAGATTTCAGATTCTGGTAAGTAGGAAGTTTTGTTCCCATTGTTTATTTTATTTATTTATTTATTTATTTTGTAAATGATCTATAATTATAAATTTTTTATACCATAAGAAAAATTAAAGTTCCAATCCTGGAACAGTTTTTAAATAAGAGAAAACAATTCCTTTAATTTTAACCAAGTAGTAATCTTAAACTAAAGCAATTGCTTCTTCATTGCAATGACAATGTGTTTGGATGGGGGATCCAAATAAAATTTTGGAAATGCCACTGTACACTACTGATACTGTACTGATCAGCACAGTAGGTTGTACTGATAAGCTTCATGAAAAATAAGTTTAACATTAGGTCATCTTAAACTTCTTAAGAAAAATGCTACTTATTTTTAAATTTTTTAAACGAGACTTGAAAATTAACATGAGACACGTAATTGCAATGAAAATTGGGCACACATTTTGGCGAGACAAGGAACTTTTTCTTGAAGTGCAAGGAACAAATAGTTATGAAAATTTTTTTTTGGAAAATTTATAGGAAGTTCTGGTGTTCATCAAGTTACGGCAAAATTGAAAAATATTAAAGCTGAAAAAGCTAAAATCAATCTTTAAAACAAATGTCAGAAAACATGAATAAAAGTTACATCATTATATGTTAAGCCGTTTCTCCCCCCCCCCCCCCCCAAAACCTAGTTATGACTTTTTGGACATTTTAGCAGTAAAAAAAAAAAAAAAGAAAGTTTTATAATTTCAAAACAATTGAAGCATTTTGGGCCAATGATTATTTCTTTTTAGTGCTTGTGAGACAAACATAATCAAAAAGCGGCGAGCGGGGCACATAGCTACTTTATCTTACTACCCCTTACACATCAGGCACTCTAAAAATACATAAAATTTGAAAGATTTCATCATAATTAAGGGCTTACTTACCAACACCCTCATTTCTAGAATGCAGAAGATCTGTAAGAGGCGGTGTTGCACCCTCTTGTTCGATCATTTCCGCACCTTCTTTATCAGCTGCAAGTTCACAAAGAACACCAGCAGCAACTCTTTGAATGTTTTCAATTTCACTATACAAAAGCTAAAAGCAAAAAAAACATTATCAAACTAAGCTTCACCTGCAACATGTGTGAAGAGCCTTTCACATTTGTATACCTTAGAATCATTTTTCACAAGAAAAATTACTCATACCATTAACAAGAAGTTCCGTCTAGAATTATACGAGCCTACTTTCCCGTATACAGCAAATTCAAATTTATAATCTAGCTATCTCTCTCTCTGTCTTTCTCGTTTAGCTTTAATTCTTATTTTCTTCAAATATACCGTTTCCAACTGTTAATACATATTCATTCAATCATTCATTTATTAAGTCATTCATGTATTTATTCACTCATTTACTCATTCATTCTTTTGCTTATTCATTTAATCATACATTAATTCAAAAATATTCTTGAAAATCCCGATCAAAAAATTTCATAGGAAAATAGGCTCGTTAGTTTTGGATGAACTTTCTATTTGTACATGTTCTACGTCATAAGAGCTTTCCGATAAAGTTTGTTCCACGCAAATCGGTCCGTTTGATCAGGAATTATATAGGATTGAAATTTCCCTGTAGGCGGTATGTTAATTTTTTTTGAACTGTTCAAAAATGAACAAAAATTGTTCAAATCAATATTTCACGCCAAGAACTTCTTCCAGTGAGCTTGTTCATGGGAACTTAGATCTTGTACCCAGAGTTTACATAATTTGCTTCATTTTCACCCATAGGCGCTAATGTTAAAATTTTTTGAACTGTTCAAAATTGAACAAAAAATTGTTCAAATAAATATATGGAAATCAGATGTCCTCGCCGAGATCTTTCGAATGCAAAAAGAATTTTTTGAATCGGACAATTCGTTCAAAAGTTATTAGGGGGGGACAGACCGACACACACACTTTTCCCCCATCTCAAAACCCTACTTTCAAATTTTTTATTTTTCAATCTTTATTTAATTACTTAACTTATTTTTGACTTTTCTTGATTTCTAACGATATTTTCATGATACAATAAGCCTTC
This sequence comes from Octonoba sinensis, assembly GCA_038502835.1. Classification (NCBI taxonomy): domain Eukaryota; kingdom Metazoa; phylum Arthropoda; class Arachnida; order Araneae; family Uloboridae; genus Octonoba; species Octonoba sinensis. Next base: position 18,914,234 of record CM076601.1, on the reverse strand, counting down.
TTTCATGCTTTATTTTTTTTTTACTTTTACGGGAATGTAGGCTAAAAAAGGAAGAAAAAAGAAAAAAATATCTTACATTGGCATTTGTAATTGTGCATATTGATAATATCTTATTATTTTAGCACAAAAATCATTACATCTGTACAAAGCAGGGCCAAATATTCATATATAAAGGATTGTAACCTATAAAGTTTTGTCAAAAAGCATGTTGCCATAAACGGTATTTCCATACAACTTGAAAATGAAAAAGTCTAAATAACTGATCCCAAACTTTATAAAAAACTGAATCAATTTTCAGTTTACAAGTAGCTTTAACTTCTCTTCTTCCCCCTTTCGAATTAAAAAATCCTCAGTTTCAAATTTTAGGAATTTATCATTAAATTTTTATTTTTCAAAATTACAAAAGAAAAAAAAAAAAAAAAGAGGGAACATATCAGTTTTAGAAAAAGTATTTTAGGAATATTATTTGGCAAAGTACACAACAGCAAGAAATAAAATTATAACGACACAAATAATGGAGCTTGTGTAAACCTGTTTAGCAATAACGTTTTTCATATTTTCTATTACAAATAATGATCAAAATCAATGCAAAATATGAAACTGATCTGGAAAAGTATAAAACACAGCTGAAATCTGTTAATTCATGATTACCCTGTGAAAAATTTAGCAAGTATACAAAGGAATCCTAGTACGGGAGAAGTGTAATTGGAGTTGCCAAGAAGACAACATTCAGGATGATCAGAAATTTGAGATCATAAAGGAGAAAGAGGAAACTGGAGAGGAGGCTGATGAGATGACACTCAAACTAGAATGAGACATATTTAAAAAGGATTTCACTTTTGGGATCGCTAACTGGAAGCAGCTGGAAACTAAGAAAAAAGCTGCTGATTTTTGGAAAAAATAGGAAACATAGGGAAAAAAGAGGGGGGAAATTGGAAGTTTTTTCAAAAATACAGCAATACAGGAGTGGTGAGCTCAGTTAGTATTTTTATTTTTATACGCTTTTTTCAGCCTATAAAAAATGTTGTTCATACGTTTTACAGAATTTTAATGTTTTTGAAAAAAGCAGAATATTTATGCAGATGGTTATGATGCCTAATGACCAATTGATAAAATTTATATAAAACCTATAAAAGGGCGGGGGGGGGGGGGGGGGGGCTACATTTCAAACTAAAGATCAGCAAAAAAATATAAAAAAGGCGACACAGAAGCAATTTTTTTTTTATGAAAGTACTTTCAGCATTCATTTAAAAACTAAATTTGCTCCTTCAAACGGATAAATTTGCACATTTCTGGTAACTCTCCTGTAATTTATTTCTTCATTTATTTACTTTTATTCTTCAGAATTAGCTCTTTGGGTGCCAGATAGTTGTCAAGTTATACATTGAGAGAATGATAAAAAAGATAAATGATTCTACAATTTTGTGATAAAGGATGATTTGCTTTCATCCAATGCAATTTTCTTACTTATTTTAAAATCCTACCACAAAAGAAAAAAAAAAGTGAAAAAAGAAAAAAAAGCAAAAAAAACAAATCCTGAAGCTTACCTGCACAAATACTGGAATCACATTCAAGCCCCTGATGATTGCTCTATTGTGTGCCTCACGAGCAAGAATGTGAAGGGCTCCCACCGTTCCTTCCACAATTTCTTCCATTCTTACACCATCCACATAAGCAATTTGGCTGTTGTTGGATGCAACGCTGGAACGTTGCTGAAATGTAAGTTCGTAACAATTTACTTCACTTTAATGCACAAACAAACATACTTTTAGAAAAATATTTTACAGTTCACATTTAGGAAAATCGGTGCTTCATGCATGTTTTAACTCATCATTCCTATTTAGTGCAACAAAAATTATGAAAAGATGCATAATCATTTTCTAAAAGTATATTGACATTTTTCTTAAAAAGCAAGTTTACAGAGCATTTTTTATTGATAAAAATTTTATCAACTGTATGCCAATCTTCTTACTTATATTCCTCAAAAATTATGTATACTTGGTGCGGAACATGGAAATGGATTTAACCTAACAAAAATCAAAACAACCTAAAGCAATAAGTAGATTAGAAGATGGAACTAAGTCCCATCCATATGGTGGGAAAAAAACAAGTCATTTACTGTGAATTCCAGATCATATCAATTTGGAAAAAATATGCAATAAGTGGCAGACCCATCATTTTAATATTTTCTAGGAAGATGTATTCAACGCATATTATAGGTTTTTCCACAGATCTACATTACATAGCATTAAAAATACGCTTACTCTTTGTGTGTCCTGATAGGCTTTTATCAATAACGCCACAAGTCCCGGTATAGCTCCGTGCTCTCGCAATGGTGCATGGTTTGCAGTACACAATGCAAGGTTTCTTATTAAACCAATGACCGCCTAGAAGGAAAAAAAGAAAGGCAAAGCTGCAATTAATATCCATACTCTACAAATTCACAGCACAAAGTCTTCAGAAACCCCTAAACAGTGATTCACTAGACTAAACCATGCAAATGCTCTTACCTTGATTAATGGCCATCTACTAGGAGGATGCAAAAGCTTCACAATCACTTGCAATCCATAATGTAACCTTACTGCATTCTGGGCCATTTCAGCTTCGGGATGACGACTAGTCAAATGACGAAGTGCACAAACCTGAAAAGTAGGTGGGGGGGGGGGACAGCAATGATTAAGTTTTTTTATCTACTGAAAGGAAAATCCTTTTTTGAAAAAAAAAAAAAAGAAACAGGTACCAAAAAATTTTAAAATGTAACAAAAGTTAAAGGAAAATATTTAAATTATTTAAAAACAATTCACCACACTTACAGCGGGCTCTGTGATTTCTTCTCTATCCCCAGCTTGAATAATGGCTCTCACCAATGCTTCAATTCCTCCCACTTGGCACACAGTAACTTTATTGCGATGATTGTTGCAAGTCAAATTTGACAGAATACCAGCAGCACAAGTAACTACGTTAATGTCACTACTTCCTAAAAGTTGCACAAGTCCTTGCAGTAAGCCTTCCACATTATCCTACACACACAAAATGAATAAATTAAAAGCTTGAAAAGGTTTTTGTGCAATATTATTAAAATATTCTTTAGAAAATAAATCTGAATGAATTATAGAATGCAGTATCAGCCCATAAGTGAAAGTAATTTTCTCAAGACTGAACATTATTTGCAATAAATAACTCTTCAAGTCAAATTCATATCAAAATGATTACTTTTGTGATAGCTAAGCACATGAAAACAAATCCAACCTTTTCTGGTGCAAATCTACACGAAAATTGCAAACACTTATTTCAAGGTTAAATAGAGCAACAAGACACTATACGGTACAGGAATAGGAGCATGCTACAAAATCAAACTATTTTTTACTTGTAGTTGTAGCTTAAATACTATTTTTACACTAAAAAAAAAAAAAAAAGTTTCCTCATAGCTCTGAAACAGAAGTGCGCAATTTTTATTGTTAATAATGGGTAACAATATTAAAATGTATTAATGCATAAAACCTAAATTTTCAAGAGTTTGTATTTTTATGCATCAATAAAAGGGCTCTTTGTAAACTTAAAACCCTTGAATGCTTTTTTTTTTTTTTTTTTGAGAATTTGACTTTTAATAATATTACTTATCATACACTGTTTTTGCACAAAAGCAAGCATTTTACGTCCTTGTTTCAGTGTGGTCATTCAACTGAAGTCATAATTTAAAAGAATGCAACTTTAACCAAAATTAAATATTTAAATGCAGCCAAATACCTCCATAGAAAAAAGCTGTATAACAAATGCAGACTAAGTAAAAGTAAAAATAATTTAATACCTGTTTTGTAGCAGCATCCGACAGATTTCTTAATGTCCACAGACAATTGAGAACCAAACGTTGGCTCTGATGACCTAAATGCATTGCCAGAGCTTGCATGCCACCTGCAAAACAAGCACATAATTGTGACTTATTTTTGTTAATGTTATTAAATATTAGCTCAATTTTTATCTAAAAAATACATAATTTTGAGTTACATGTATTTTGCTTATACTCAAATTACAACATGAAATTTGAAAATGGCACAGCTAAAAAAAAAAAGAGCAATTCTTATAATTAACTTTAAAAAAAAAAAATCCCCATGGAAGAATACAAGAACTATTAACTTCTGAGACAAAATGCTGCTAAAAAGCAGTATTTTAAAAATAATTTAATGTTACACATAAAATAAATAAGTTTTACCAAAGTAGTAATATATACATATATTATCCATACCGATAATATATGCATAAAAAAGCTATATTATACACCAATTAAGCAATTTTAAACTTCAGAGCAGGTAGCACGTTAAAGAATTTATGTGAAATTTTATTTGATTTAATTATTAAATATTTTATCTACATTTAAATTAAAAAACTTATCTAAATTATAATAAGTTGCGCTAGAAAAGTCATTTTTACTAGCTCAAACTCGGCAAGAAAAATATTTCAGATATTCCACACTCAGTTTATGTTCCTATGAAGTTAAGTTATTTCAAATAGAGAAACAGCAGTTTTATTCCTGTTGATACAAATAATGCACTTCCATTTACATTTACAGCAACAATTATGAAGTAAATTAAATTTTGAAGAGCCACTTAAATTTTTTTCATATTTAATTATGAAACTGAAAATCAAACTAGGAATTAAAAACTAGTATAAAGGTTGTAAGAAAAGCTTACCAAGTCAAATCAATCATTTATCAATTATTTGCTCTTCTTTTTTAACATTCAGCACAATGAACTTCATTAATGTTTTCTCATATTTTAAATCCTTTGTGTTTTAATTTTCTTCATATTTTTATCAGGGTTGGCAAGTTTCTTCCAAAGCAGGAAAAAAAAAAAATGGCCGAAAGAAATAGGTTTCTTCCAGTGGAAGAAAACATTAAGATTTCACTACATAAGTTGCAATTTTGTAACATAAAATAAATATATTTTTCATGCAGTACATAGAGTTAAACCTATAAAACTTTTAATTGCATTCTAACCTTATAATTAAACTAGTTAGTATACCATTATCAATTAATTTTTAAACAATACAAATTTTTATTTCAACTTCTTATAATTTGCATTTATCAATTTACATTACTCAAATATTCTTATGCTTTGTTGAGTCTGAAGAGTTATTAAATATACAAGGGGTATTAAATAATGTAAGTCATGAAGAAGTCCTTATTAATTTAAAATTAAAAGTAGTATAGCATTGAACATATATATGTATATCAGGGTAAGGAACTTTCTTCCAAAGTGGAAAAAAGATAGTAAGGACAGCCAGAAGAAAATTAATTTCTTCCAAGAGTGGAGGAATTGGAAAAAACCTATTTGTTAAGAATTTTAGAAAACATACTATGGCTAAATTTTAAATCACTTAATTAGGGGGATAATAAAGTAATGCAAAAACTTTCAGAACATTAATTTTTTAAAGTTAGCATTCTAATATATGTGCTGGAATACTTATATTGTTAATGCACTGCACAATATACTTTAAAATAGCAATATATTTTTATATGAAAAAAAAATGCAATTATGAATGAATTCTTCCATTGCTGTATCGGTTTTTTGACACAAATGGCAGAAACAGTAAAAGCTTCCAGCTACAATGTTTTAACAAACCCTCTCCTGAAATTATAACAACTATTACATAAATACCTGTCAAATTTAATTTGTTACTAAAAATACATAGGTGCAATAGTTGTCCATAATCAGGGGTCAATCCAACAGTATGGTAAAATCCCCAAAAATAGCATTTATAATATTAATTGCATGCTTTACATTTCATGAAATTAACAATGCTAATAACAGTTTCATTTTCCCATTTAGTTAACATGTATTGATTTCAACTTATTTTATGTCCAGTTGGTTTCTTACCCCCCCCCCCCCTTTTTTTTGTTCCAGTTTTTTTTCTAAAAGAAGTGGTTCTTTTCTGAAGGATTCAACAGTTTATGTGAAAAAAACTCAGCCAAAACATAAAAATACAGAACAGTAAAAATATGCACAGTAAACCAATTACCAGCATCAACTATGGCAGGTTTGTTACTTGAACAAACAGAGAGAACTTTCAAAACCCTTGAAGTAGTCCATAACAGCTTCTCGTAGGTGTAAGACCTCATAATGCGAACCAGTTCCGCTGGACCACCACTAGCCAATATAATGAGCTGGAACGATTTTTGCATATTTAGGTTCAGTATAAAACATTTGCAGCTAAATGTAAATAAAAACAACACAGTGCCATTACAGAAATAAGTTCCATTAATCATGAGAGAAACTTTTAAACTGGAAAGTTCTTAGAAGCAATAACTTAAGGGAGACAATCAACTATACATTAATTATTACAATCAAAGATTCTGCGCACGTCTCAAAGCAATTATGATAATAAAATGTAGGAATTATAAAGATTTAATGCTCCTAAATCTACAATTTTGAGAACTATATTCCAGACACACTATGCATGAACTCGAGTTACTCTGAAATTAAATAATAAGCAAACAAAATGTATTCGTAACAACAGATCTATTTATTTACCTTGCTTTCTTGATTTCCATATGCCAAAATTTGTAAGCAGTCCGTTACAATAGCAAGGAATTTTACATTGTTGCGCTGAAGTAGTGTGACCATTTTTTGAAGACCGCCAGCCAAGCGTACAGCCATTTTAGATCCTTCTTGATGCAAAAGAAGATTGTGGAGAGTTGTGATTGCATAAAACAAAACTGATTCAACTGGAGAACAAAAAAAAAAAAAATAAAGGTATCCCATAACCAAATGTTAAAATAATTTTTATATACTCGAATTGTAATTTTACTTGTAATTCAGTTATTGTTACGAAATGTTCAAGCACTTCAAATATGGTCAGTCCATAATCAGGGGTCAATCTAACATTTTTCACAGGGTCTTGTTTTTGTGAATTTTAAATAGATTTTTGCGGAAAATACTGTAATTTTGTGTAAATTCAAAATTTAAACAAATAATGATAAAAAACATTATTTGACGTTGATAAAAAAAATTTATGAAAAATTCAATTAGTTAGCCTCAAATTTTGTGAAGGGCTAGTTTGGAATTTTTTTGAAGGGTCCGTATTTGATTAATTGGGATTTTGTAAAAAATCCAAAAACGGACCATAATTTTCTCTGGCGCAACCCCTGATAATGTACATTGTTTCTCAATAAATTTTTTAAAAATAAATAAATAAAATTTAAATAAGTAAATTTAAAAAATCATAAAAGTTATTAATAAAAGTGCTACAATCATCATCAGTTTATGGTGCTATTAAAATATTTTTTGATTATTCCTAAAAAAACTTAAAGCTAAAACACTAAAAAAATTTCAAAGAAATGTATGAATAAATTAAAATCCCATAAATAAGCAGGTTTTTTTTAAATACAAGTTAGAATCAGCATCATGTAAATTCTTCTTAATTAAAAGGGTTTAGGTTCACCATTTTAAAGATATTCACTATTTATGTATTTTCCCATCGACCATCAATCTAACAGCGTTCCTGATTATTTCTTCACTCAAACATTCTTCTTCACATTAAAGTTCAAGATTAGTGTTATTTGATATTGTTTGACCCATTTTGTTGTAACCAAAATACATCATTTGCTACATTCTTTTCTGTGTGGATAATGGTTGATGTAAGTGCCGATTGTTCAAAACTTCTCTCTTTTTAAACTTAATACCTCTTATTTTAACTCTAATGTATAAAACAGTTTGTTAAAACAAGAAACAACATGAACATTTTTTTAGCATCTATTCATCTCACCTCAGCAGCTTGACTAAAGCAGGTATTCCACTGGACTTGAAAATGGCCAGAAGGCCTTGTCGATGATGAGATAAGTTGTGCAATACACCAGCCGCACATTTGGTGGTTTCCAGATCATTCGAAGACGTCATTGCACGCACTAATGCAGCTACCATTTGGGGGGAGTTCATTATTGCATGACGTGATGCCTCTTTTTTCGACAACTGGTGAACCATCATTGCCGCCTGGCTCACGACAACTTGGTCTTCATCATTCAACAGCTTTACCAATTCCGGAATAGCTCTAGTCGCCAAGTCTGCGTCATCCTGGGGGAAAACAACCATAAATGTTACTACATTTTAAATATTTACCGATACTAAACTTTGCAAAAAATGGATATATATAAATATATATATATATAGGTTTACTTAACAGGAAGACCAATTAAAATTTCGTCCCAAAACCAAACCCCAGTTAATAAGTTTCAATACATACTTTTAGAACTATGATTGAAAAGTAATTACAGCTGCAACTAAGGATAATTTTTGGGAATCAGAACCTTCTGTGCAGGGAGGAGAATTTATAAAAGTCAATCTTTTACAAAATAATATTAATTATGACAACTCTTTATAAAGTTAATTTTGTGCCCAAAAGCAGCTCTTTCACAAATGCCTGAGGCATTCTACCATAATCTTAACTTTTACGTTCCTCTGCAATAAAATTTAAATTAAGTGATTCATTTTTTAAACAGAAATATATATGTGCATAAAAAGATGCTTACTGTACTACCTCACTTTAATTTTTGTACAATTATTTAGTTTCGCACTATTTTGAGGTTCAAAATATAGCCTAAATTTCTTGCCGTCCCTCGTCCCTAATTACTAATATTTTTGTTGATCTAGTTCTAATAATTCTATTATTGTATGAATACTAGCACCATTTTTTTTTTCAAATTATACTAATAAATTGCAATATAAAAATTTTTAATCAGCATAAGTAGTATAACTTTTAGGTTGAATTAATTTTTATAAACTTTGTCCTTGAAGTGCTGGCTCCTTACTCTCCTTTCCACTAACATTCATTAAAAGGGCCACTAGACAATATCATTTTACTTAACTTAGCTTGCTAAATACTTATTACTAAGCTATAAACAGCATGGATGTTACTTAGAGATAGAATTTTATTTGTACTGGCAATAAAAGCATATAAAAATGTCATCTCAAGCACTGCGGCCTTATTGGTAATCCTTACCGTTCCTTAGAATTACAGCTCAATTTTCAGAGATAAATAAAAAAATTATACTTCATGACTTTGAATAAATAATTGCTGAAAAAAATGTTCTATGTGGCTACGAGTAAGCCTAATTTATGGAATTCTAGTAAAAGACATCTTCCTTACGGTCCCTGTATCTGCTGCTGACCACAGGCATGGCTATGGATTATAAGTTCAAAATGAATCCTCAACCAAAAAATTCATATCATATCTAAATAATTTTACATGGAGTATTTCGTTTTGGGATAGAGAGGATGCCAAACAGGTTTCATATTTTAAAATTGATTAAAAATACGATTATTGAGCAATAAAATTAAGAAACATACCACTTAACATGACTAAATTTGTTCCCTTTTTTGATTGATGACAGTGTTCATTTATTAAATTTGTTACATAAAAAAATATTTTTAAGGTTTTGATACTTAAATCAGAAGGGGGGGGGGGGGAATCTTGATAAATTTAGATAGCTTTTACTTTTCTTCCAAAACCCACGATTTTTTTTCATTCATAAATTATTAGTAGAACTTAGGAAAGTGAACGGTAAATTTACTCATTGCAACCAGAATTCATTTTTTATTTATTGATTTTCTTAAAACTATAATTTCAAAGTTCACACTAACAGCTTAAGCAAAATATCTTTTAATTACTTCATTATATGTGTAATCTAAATATTCATTTGAAACTTGCAAAGATCTTAGACATAAAATGTTTGCAAAAGAAAGAAAAGTAATTTTCAGCTGAAGAAAGTGGTTTTAATTTGAAAAAAAAAAAAAAAGGTTAAGGAGAATTACTTAAAAATTATACTTTATATTAATTCAAGTAATGTTAAAATTTAAAAAGATGCAATGATATTAAAGAGAAATATATTTTATTAAGGACTGAAATATTTTTCCTATAAGATAAGTTGCAATCACAAAGTTCATACAAACAGTAGAATTGGTTTTAAAGGCGCAGTGAGCTCTATTCAATGAAAATAGAAAATCATAATATGTACCACTGACCTGATAATTGATCAAATTCACAACTGCATGTTTCAGCATCTGAGAAGGTTCGGCAAGGCGCTGCACAGCTGTTGGCTGTGTGGGATCAAACTGAGTACTGGGTATTTCAATACCTTCTTCCAATGTTTCAGGAAACATAGCCGCTCTCACTCGTTGAGAACGTGTCTGGTTCAACTGCTGATTCATTTCTAGAAAATTGGCATGAATAAGAAAAATATTCATATAAAATTTTTACACTGGATTTTGTCGATGTATTTTTTTGCCCCCTCAAAACACAGAAGTTTCGTAACATAGCAGATTGCATTGGTATTGAAACTTCAAAACAGAAAATTGTAAACAAATTGAAACTATTAAGATTCATAAATGAATTTAACAACGTTGAAATGGTATTTTAATTGAAGAACACTACATTGTAATAAACACCAAAAAAAAAAGAGAAATAATGTTAACCATAAAATACTGAATCAACGCCTCCAGAAGTTTTCATGAAATCCTCTATATGAATTTATAAGGAAGGCGGAGCTTACACGGTAAAAGTGAAATAAATAACGATTAAATGTCCCCTTCTTGATAAGTGGAAGGCATTAGCACTGTAAAAGCTCATCTAAATCGCATTCATGTAACTAGAACTTTTTGCGATATTATGTAATTTTTACTTTCTCAAAGAAAAAACAGGAGGACAATTTTCTGACTACGCTATAAATACACAGCTTGTATTTTCTTTCACTTTATAGAATTTTCTCTTTAAAAAAATATTAAATAAATACAAAATTGACAATCCCAAGAATTGGCTTTATTGCAGCTAAAGCAATTTTTGAATGAATGTACAAAACATCCCCATCATTCCTATGCTTCCTCTTTCTCCAACTCGGACATTGCTTTCTTTGTTGAATATCCTGTGAATAATGAGTCCCTTGACTTTCATAGGAACTTTAACACCTTGCAATCTTTTAAATAACACATTCATTTTATATTGAATATTTTCATTTGAACTTATAATAGGAAATAAGAAACCTTTAGTGCCTGTAAATGTCTGGTAGACTTTAGAAAGAACATTGTTTTTAAAACTGTGGAAAAGTTGGAAATGAACATTTTGAAACCGATGAAAATAAAATACATCTAATAAACGAATCTAAAGTCAAAAATGTTAATGTTCGTACTCGTTTTTTTATTGCGATTTTCGTACAGTATCTTATCCTTGCACATTTTTATATAATTATTATTTTTGTTTTTTCTTTATAATTTCAATCACAATCCGAGATGAAGCGGGAGGGAGCAGAAAGTATTTTTATGTGAAGGAAATTCAGGAAAAATGCAGCAATCAAGTTCTCAAAAAATTTCCTGTAGAGCTTAGCAAACATTTTTTTTTTTGTTAAAATCAATTATTTTTTCATTATATTATCTCAATTTTTTTCTTTTTCCTTTTTTTTTTTTTAAGGTCTCTTTGCTGCCATCTGTACCTTAATATTTAATATCAGCCACAGAATTTTAGGCAGAAAAATAATTCAATTCTTTAGGAAATGTAAAATTAACGATTGATGAAAACCTTAAGTACATACCATCTACTTGTTCTTGAGTGAAGCCTTGCCCGAATCCAGGCTGGTCCCAGTCAAACACCATCTGATCATTATCTAAATCATCTTCTTTTCCACAAAGGGATGGTGGACCCTAAATTAAAAAAAAATAATAATCAAAAATGCATTAAACAGAAAAAAAGTTAATGACTATGCAATGACAAAACAAGTAAATGTGCTTACATGAGTAGTAGCTCCAGAATGAATCCCAGAATCTCCCATGTAAGAATTCTGCTGCCACATCAGAGTTTGCTCCTTAGGATTTTGCAATGGCATATCAGGAGGATTGTTGTAATTTCCGTGTGACACTAGATCAAAAAAAATACACATTAGTATCAATGCTTACTTCCTTCTTTTCAATTATGCCTATTTTGTTCATAACCACTTTGCACTAGTACTAGGGATGTAAACTGTAAAGAATACTAATTTGGCCAAGATTGTTATTTTTTACTTTTTTTTAAAACTTGAGGTTATTTTTTGAAACACATCAACCATTTACTTTTGCAACTAATTTAAAATAGCGACTTAAAAATTGCAGCAAGTTCCAACAAGCTTTCTTTATTATTACATCCAACTACAGTAGTCGTGCCGGAAGAAATTCAGGTGTTTTAGGACCCTTCACAAAATTCCAATTAATCAGAACGGACCCTTCACAAAATTCCAATCAATCAAAATGGAACCGTCACAAAATTCCAAATTACCAAATTCTACCTTACTCAGAATTATCTATCAAATAAAGGGAGAAAAGTTTTTTAAATTCTAATCCCTTATATGCTTTAATATATAGCTTTACTACAGCTACGTGCTGAAAGTAGTACCAGAGGTCATTGTTTGAAGCTTTTCAAATCTCAGGCTAATCTTGAAATTAGGAAAAATGACTACTTCAATAGGGTTGTATAGTCTGTGTAATTAGAATAGGCGCATCAAGGTCGCGCTTCCTGCTTTGTCTCCATGGCAGCTGCGAGAAAGATAACAGAGCCAGACTTTTTTTTTTTGCACTGCAGTTAAGGCAATTGCATTACTACACCTCTGATTCAAAATATTAGAATAATTGAGAAAAGTAATAAGAAAGAATTTATTTTCCATTTATTTATTTTTGATATTAGGTAAATGCAATTAAATTTCTCATAAATTAAATCTGGAATGTTTAGATACGATTTTAACATTTACAAAATATAAAATACAATAAATTAGCTATACAATAGCTTTCGGAAACACATCAAAATATTAGAATAAAATTTGGATTGGTTCAAAATATTAGAATACTTTATCTCACGCAATCTATTTTCGCGATTGAGAAATAAATCTGATTTTAATCAGTCTATTATTATTATTATAACTAAAACAACAAACTGACTTATCTTCCCCAAACCATGTGGGAAAAAAGCTTCCAGCACGGAAACCATGGCGATCGGAAGGGGAAAAGGTAGAGTTATATGACCTTGACACCCCGATTCTAATTACACAGACTATAGGCAGTTGGAATAGTTTACCGGAAGCGTCTGTTAATTGCAGTGGGGTAAAAACTTTTAAGAAAGCTCTTGATGTTCATTGGGGACTGCTAAATTGAATTGGACCAGCCTAGCTGGGCCCTGAGCTTGTTGCTGGTCACCACTTTTGTATTTGTATATAGTTGAGAGGGTGGTGTAGTGGTAAGGGGCAGGCCTTGTACCGCCCAAGATCTCAAATCTAAACCTGGCCCAAGTGGTGTATTTTCAAGATGCAGAAAATCTTCTGCCCCCATGTCGTATGATTATGCGGCCTGTTAAAGATCCATCGAGTATCCATTTGGCATGGATACTCACTGCTAAATTAAATTCCTAGTGACATTTGCATCAACAAGAGCTCAGGTGCCACCATCTAGGGGAAACTGAACATCAAAAAAATTGCGGCAATGGTACCACACTCATTGTGGTGCAGCTGAAAGAGTTGGTACCAATCTCTGGGGACACACTAGGTCTGCAATGGTTGAGGACCAATACTGCAGCCCCATTAGAAAGAAAAATAAAATATGTTTAAATATTGATTTTTCACACAACCTTTTTTTAAATTCAGAAAAACCAACCCTGTTGAAAATGCCGACTCGGCCCCAGAACTATCTCAAATAATTTTAGAGCAATTTCACGGTTGAGAAAAATGTCATATTAACATCATTGATAAAACACTCATTAATAAAGCTTATGTAAATAATAATAAATTCATTCCCATCCTTTGTGTTTATTACTCATCTTGGTTTTCTGACCAAGGAAAACAAATGGGAATGGCATATGACTTTTTACAAGCACTGTACACACTGCCGCAGGATGAACATTTTCAACACAAATCTCATTTTCTTTGATTAATATTTATATATCATAAGTTATTGAGCCTACAGCATATTGCTAATTGATTGCATTTTGGACTAATGTTGTCATTCATTGATATAGAAAATTAAGTAAACTTACTTGGTCTTGACACGGGAGGTGCTGGAGATTGCATCTGATAGCTCATCTTGTCCAAGTGGAAATACTTTCACAAATACGACAAACCACCCTAAAATTAAAAAAAAAAATCAACTCCTTTTAGAAGTTGTACGATTAACATAAAATAGCATTAATCTAAAATATGAATACATATACAAGTTATTAACATTTGCATAATAATATAGAAGCATATTTTTTTATATTTCTCACGTTTTTTATAAATATAAACAGCTTCCACAAATCAGAAAATAAAAATAAAAAACCGTTTCCAAAAAAACTTTCCTAAATATAACAAACCAGCATAAAATTTAAAAAACCAACTCTTAAATAATTGTACAATTAACATAAAGTAGAATTTTAATCTAAAATATAAATACATAGAGTTATTAATGTAATGTTTGTAGGTAGGTACAATCTAAAAGCATATTTTTTTTTTATTTTGCACGATGTTTTAATAACTTTTAATAAATTCCACAAATCAAAAAATAACAATAAAAAATCTTTCCAAAATTTGTCACATTAATTTGAAACGCATTGAAGTTAAAATTGAGAAAAATAATCAAACCAAGGTAAAATAATGAAAAATCAAACATTTACGCTGGTAGAATCATGAAACGTTAATTTAATTTAATATCATTAGTAGTTGACAGACAGCCTTTTGCACTGAATAAAAACTGCAGCACAGTTAAAACGGTCAGATTTTGGTTAAGAAACATGCTGCATTATATGCACATAATACAGGATTTTAAAATACACATTATAAACAAGTGCTAGAAGTTAGCGTACTTCAATTTAAATACACTAGCAAGTGTTATGCATAAACAAAACAAAGAATTTTCAAGAAAAAGTTTATTTTCAATTGAAAAAGTGCATGCAATACATAAATAGAAGGAACTAATATGGTTTCAATATTTTTTTACTAGCATCAAACCTAAAATCCGGATTCTAACAATGATTTATGACTGCAACAACTGACGCATTCCAATGGTATTTTCACCCAACCCTAATTGTTATGGAATTGGAAGTTTAAACCCTAGTAATACAGCGAGATACGATTAAGTGGAGGAAAAAATATTTTATCATAGCTTTAAAAAGTATTTTGAGGTTTTACTTACCTCCTCTTACGAGAAAATGTAATCAAAATATCAAAATAAACACCATCGAAAGATGAAATTCGCTCGAACAATCCACAAAATATGGCGTCGCTTCGCTGTCGGCTTTTTCGTTTGTTGTTGATTGTTGTTGCACTTGTCGCTGGTTACGTTTGCTGCCAATGGCTGGCAAAAAATCATGTAAACAAACTGGTACAGATGTCGCTGGATACTTTAGAATTTACGAATTCCTCCTCCCGTGTGGAGCCGTAAACTTTTTTTCTAATCGAACGTAACAAATTGACTGCAAAGCTTGACAAATATTTATTTAAAATCAAAGAAATACAAATGCTAAGAAGAGTCGTAAGAGTGTGTTCCGAACAGAGGCGTAACTAAGGTTTTCAGCGCCCGGGGACAACTGAAGATTTTGCGATCCCCTGTGTCCCTGGGGGCCTAGGGGCGCCCCTAAAGGGAATTAAAAAACTTTTATGCTTCCTAAATGATAAATATATTTAAATAGCAGCCCTTTTAACTTTCATTTTTATTAGCGACCATTCATTTCTAAAGGAAATATGGGACACTTTGGCTTCGCTTAATTATTTATCTGATTTCCCACGCACTCCTGTGCTACATTGGTCATTCCCGAAATGATTTGCGATGCTCCCACTTTTTTGTCGAACATATTCACACCTCTTCAGTTCAAATAATTTTCTTTTCGCATTTAAAAATAAAATAAATTAACATTAATTTGGCGCCCCTTCACGCTGCGCCCAGGGACAGCTGTCCCTCCTTGTCCCCACCTAAGCTACGCCTCTGGTTCCGAATGTATCTCCTACTATAAGGCAATAAGATGAGAAATATTAATTACGCGCTCATGAAAAATAATAATAATAATAATTACATGCTGGTTGCTATCGCACTAATGTGTTTTAATTATATTGAAAGTTATCTGTTCTTATTCTGAAGTTTCCTTTGATTAATTTTATTTATTTTGTCACAGCCCGCTTCTTTTTCGACATACACTTCTGCTTTTGACTATACCAGTGGAAAAAGCTGTGGTCTTCTGCCTTCATCGCGCAAATAGTTTCGAATAAAATTAAATAAAATTAAAAAAACAGGCCCGTTATTCAGCAGGTCATGAATGTGCTCCCAACGTCTCCTGTTTATTATGATTTTCTACGAAAACAGTCTTAATGCAATACATGCACTTGGGAAAGTGAAGGGGGCTTAAGCCCCCCCATTAGAAATCGGGAAATTTTCCTTTTAATGCCAAATGAGAATTTATTTTAATGATCTGTAAAATCATTCATTAGCGATTTTTGTAATTAATATTAATAATAATGAGTGAATACTAATCATTTTTTAATCGTTAATTGGTTTTTATTGGAAATTAAAGCCCCCCCCCCCTCCATGATTTTTAAATTGCTACGCTCCTTATGCAATATACATATTGAGCAGGGCTGGATTGGACCCTTCAAAAGGGCGCAGGTTGGCTACGCAAAACCGCTGTTAATTTGTGCTTTAAAGAGGATTACTATACGTTCAAGTTAGGGAGAGGGTGAGGAGGACGCTTTGGGGCGTTATCGCTAATAAATAAGTTATCGTTATCAATAAAAATAAATTAAAAAGTTATTTCTCCCCCCTTTCGACGTAGATTTTAAGTTTTTATCCATCATACTTTCGTACTGCTCCTGGCATCTACCAATTGTAGTCATTATTTCTATATTCTTACCAGTTACTTCAATGACCCTTTAAAATTAGAAAAAGGTACAAATACATATCACGGATATTATATAAATAGGGTGGCATGAGAAAATTCTAATTTTGCCCCAACGTTCCCAAAGTAACTTGGAAACCCCTGGCGTAAGAGAAAATTAATAAATTTTACATAAAATTTGTATAAAATGGCATGTACGCAAATATGGCTTTTATAGAAAGAGGTAGGGATAGGATAAGATAGAGGCTGCATTTTGCAAAGCAGGCTTTTAAAAATTAAAATTTCGTGTGTAGACAACTTTATACTCATAAAATCAGAAAAAAATGATTCAAGATATGCAAAAAAATTTTTATTAACAAGCACATGTACTATATATGTACAATTATATATATACACACAAACACTAATTGTATGATACAGAAGTTACAGCCATGAAAGTCGGGAAAGACAAAGTGTTCACAAGCACACATGTACAAAAGAAAACCAAACTACTGAGGGAAGATCAAAAGTGAAGAGAACCATGCAAATAATTCATAACACAAAATTAATGGTCCCATAAAGAAATGCTTCAAATACTACATATACATGTTTCTCTATTGCACAGCTAAAAAGGAAATTATATACATTTTGATAATAAAGTTGGCAACAGGAAATGCGGAAAAGAAAAAATTATACTACAGGGTAATAATTTATTTGATTCAGCTTGACAGAAAGTTAAATAGAAGAGACACAAAAAATTTTATTTCTTGCCCGGACAGCTCAAATAACACAGAAATACTCATCAGAGCTCTTTGAGTTCAAGGCACAATTGACACTCAATATAAAGAGGGGGTGGGGCTTCTGCATGATTATCATCAAAAAAAAAAAAAAAGATTCACATTCAATTTTTTTCCCCCAGATTTATCATCATAACTCTTACACAGTGCAAACAAGGCAATGATATACATTTCAGCATTCCCCAGAAACATTTCAATTTCTCCATTATGATTCTCCAAGTTTAAAACATTTCAGTTTTTGACACAAAACTTGAGACTTATTACTATTTAGAAAGTTATTTAATTACATCTTAAGCTACGAACAAAATTACTTCTCAGAACAAAAATTTGCATGGAGTTCTAAAGGACTTCATTAGTTCACTCAATCAGTATAGGAATTGACGATATACTTAAATACAACAAGCAAGCCTGTATGAACCAGTTTTGTAAAACAATTTGTCACTTAAGACATAAGCGTTACATATCGATTTGTAGTTGCTTCATTAAAGCAGGATAGCAAAATTGCCCAATTCATACTTAAGCTACATATATACAATTGGTTCTAAACACATGAAAGATTTAAAGTAACATAATATTTATCATATTCAAAATATTTTACACACTTGTGCCAGCAAGTCTCTGCAGTCTGTTCAATTTATACAAAACTTCTTATATAATAAAAAGGAAAATATATAGATAGATTCATTAATATTTATATTTGTATTATGGAACAAATACTTAAAAAACTTGACAAATTTACTAAAATTTAAGCTTCTTACATTATATGAACTTGATAACTCGCCATATAAATATTGAAAAGGGAAATTAAACAGATGTTGACGACTTTGAGGATCTACATTGACTATTGAGCAAAACTAACATGATAGAATAAAAGAAACATGGGTAGGTGCTAGGTTTCCAAAAGTTTTTAATAGGATTCCCTACTGTTGAAGTATTTATAAAACCAAGGATGATTAAAAAAAACCTCAAGCTGAAAATCCAGGAAATTGCTATTGAAAAATCAACATTGTTACACATATAACCAATTCATTTTCTTTCCCTATTATAAGCCTAATAAAAGACCTATGATAAGTTTCTACATTTTTCCTGCAAACCCTCGAAAAAAAAAACCAAGAAAAGATACACATTGCTCCATTTTTTTACGATTTTTTCTGAGGGGAAATATAAATTCAAAATATGAATGGTGAAGTACTCGCAACAAATACTGGATATCCTGAAACTTCCAGATTGCAAATAGCAAAAGCATTCACCCCTGTAAAACAGAAGAAAAGTTAGATGCTTTTACAGTTAAAAAAATATTAAACGAAATTGAAAACATTGTTTGTGATATGAAATGATAGAAATGACTGGATAGCGACTCCTGAATTCCACGAATACCATTTGCATGTAAGCACCAATTAGTATCATAAATTATTTATGTTTAAGACTTTGAAATATTAATATACATTTAAGTATCAAACTATATATTATTTGACGTAACGATTAAGGAAAATATAACAATTTTGAGTGAAGTAGGTGAGAGTTACAGGAAAAAACAACACTTTTTAAAAAATATAATTGTAATAAGAATATTAGCTATATCTTCTTGAAACAGTGGTTACAATTTATTTTAAAAATATATCCTGCTCCCCCATTAAATTTTGTATGGCACATCAATTAAGAAGCTAGAAGATATTCAACTAGTATAAAAAAATATTAATTAAACAAAATAATGCTATAGTGTTCATATCCTAACACATAAATATCGCTTGAGAAATCAAATTAATATGTTAAAGGAAAAATGTTTTATCAGAATACCATATACAATAGCAAAACACTGCTACACCAAATTGATTCAAATTTAAAGCAATTCTGTAATAGGCTCATCATTTTTGTACTCAAATTTAATTGCAACACATTTAGTGAATTGCCTGAACTGTATTTAGGTACAGTAAAGGATTTAATAATGAAAGGAAAAAAGAATAGAGATGATTTGTACAAATGCTGAATCACTCTAAATTTAAAACAAAAAGCATTTTTCACCACATATTTACATTTCTTATGGAGAAGTGTACATTGCTTAATAGCGAAAATAATCAGAAAGACATAAAAATGTCAATAAACACACACACAAAAAAAAAAAAAAAAATATGAAAAGACTAGTTTTTTTCAGTTTTGATAATTTTCAAAATTATTTATTTGCACTTCCATTTGCGTCGACTTTGCTTTTACTCATATTTAAATACAAGTTCTTTGAGTACCTTTTAACAAAAGATTTAACATCCCAACTCAGCATACATTTATTAACAGATAAAAAAGCACATACATGATACACTTGAAAGAAAATGACTGCTATTGCTGCACAAGTGTAATTCTAAGTCACAGTAATAATTTTCGAAACATGCACTAAAATGAGATATTAAAATGCAACTAAAAGTGACCATAAATTTTGATCAAGACAGAATGCAATTTTATATATTTTGTAATCGGTTACAGTTTATGCATTACAAATACTAAGAAACCAAGGTTTTTAGAATAAAATATATTTGAATACTCTTTGGTGGTAAAAATGAATCTTGCAATACATATATATTACGGAGATATATGGATTGTAAAAATTTAAAACAGAATACAAGGTTAACAAATATTAAAATTTTTGCATTAGAGTCCTAATATTTATGTCTGGAAGTTATGGTCACCCTTGCTAGCAGTTCTTAAAATAATATTCAAAATTTGATCAAAACAAAGCTCTAAGTGTTGTTTTGGACTACATGAGTAATAGTAGTGAGGATGATAAAAAGAATCAAAAATTGTGCACTAGTAGAAGTCATGCATAGTTAATAAGGCACATATTGAAACTGGTTATTACACAAGTTCCAAATTTAAGCCAATTTTTGGCCTTTGGCACTTTAACATGAAGGAACATTTAAAATCTATAAGAAACATTTCCAAAGCAATAAAAAAACTTTGCAGCAAACAAAATACATAACGTTCCTTCCCTTTAAATTTTGTGCCTTGTTTACATAAGTTTGTAATTGGTAAATGGCTCAGAGAATAAAAAATTATGAAGAATGAATCCTAGTGAGTGACCTGAACAATGACTGCACAGGTTATCTGAAACAATGAAAGGTGAAATTGCCCAACGGTACTGATCAATTCAACTTATGTAATTTCACACATGTGATTAAAAAAGTAAATGCAATACATTTCTTCAATTTTATGTTTCCACGAGTAAATGAGCCCTTCAGAAGGGCTTAAAAATTAATTTTTCTTGAATGGCAAACATACAAGCCAAATACTTGTATAAGTATTCATTTTCAATAGAAATCCTGTATGTGTTTTCATTGGTAAATTAAGTTCTTTTGACATAAGTTATTCAGACACGGATTTCAAGTTAAATGTGTACATTTATAGCATTCAAACGTTCAGGACCTAGGCCCTTGGTTCCATTTTTACTCAATTTTTATTTATTAAAATACGTTCAGTGAGCACATGATTTAAACTGATAAATTAACATTTGAGCTTTTTGATTTCAAAACTACAAGAAAAATAAAACAAACAATAAACAAAATTTACTATTCTATCTTTATTTCTAAACATTTTCAGAAACATACTCATTTTTGTCTTTTATATTTCATAGATTGCCAGAAATTGAAAAACAATATATATATATAAAAGTTAATTGAAACTATTTCTAGAATTTTGAAAGCAATAATAATTTGATAATATTAATGGGTAGTAAAAATCAGATTGTTGAAACATTTTGGTATTCAATTTTGATTTATAAAAAAACATTTACAGCACAAGTGAAAGAATATGGAAATTTACTTGTTGATATTGTGTCACTGTTGACTTGAACATGATCTCAACATTTTAAGCAAATGAGGTGGAGGGGGGGGGGGGGAGGCTTTTGGCTATTTTCAAACAATTTAGGAAAGAAAATTAAGTTGTGCTGAAGTTGTAATATAATTTTCCTTTCCACACACATACACATTAATCACTTTTCTCCTTCTTTGAAAAAAATTTACATAATTATATAAGAAATATAATTAAGATCATACTGAAGTCAGAGTTTTATTATGCTAGGGGTGATAAAATAAGGCCAAAGAACAAATCTAGTTATAGCAGATAAATTTTATGATCAATAGTTAGACCCCCTTGTTTTAGAAGAAAATTTTTTGTTCACTCAATAAACCATGAATTATTTTATCATGAAATACTGGTATACATATACTATTTTAAAAATTCCTAAACAAATGGCTGAATTATATTTAATGTTCATTTTCAATTCCAACAAATTTCAACAACATTTTGGGAATCTTGTAAAAAATAAAATTTATAAACACATATAATAAAGACTCCATGGAAAATTAAGCAACAAAATCAAATTACTTTTTAAAAAATTTAACAGAAGTGTACCAAAACATTGGGAATTTATCAAATATTATCAACTTATCATTCCAAACATAAGTTTAAGTCTTATAATAGACATTAAAAATACAATAAAATTTGAGAGAAAAAAAAGAACAAAGAACAAATTGTAATAACAATAACATACATTATTATCAAAAAAAAAAAAAAAAAAAACTCTTAGCCACACAAGCATTCTCCCTCTTTTTATAGAGTAGGTCAGTCAACAAATCAGAAGTGTGAAATCTTGATTTACACGTACACCAATCCAAAATGTGGCAATAGTTTTTAAATAAAATTCAGAAAACAGCTCAAAAAAGATACCTACAAAAGTCATTTAGAGTGTGCAACCACTTTTCATTTAATTATTGACAAAACCATTAACAGCATTTGGCCTGTCAGCTTCAGTAGGGGCAGTTTCGTTAGATGGAACATCCGTTTTGGGCAAAGCATCTGGATTGTGCCGATGCTGGCCAGAGTTTACACGATAGCGACCACCTGCCCTGTAGTTCATATTTTGACCCCTGCCTTGATTCCTTTCATTTCTGTGATCTCTGTTCCTGTTTCTGTCATTAGAATAATTAGAATTTTCATTGTTGCTTCCATCACGATCTACGTGCCTGTATTCATTAGACGTGTCGTAATTATTATAATTTCTATTGTAATTGTAGTTCCTATAGTTTGGTCTTGGATATCCAAAGCCACCTCTATTGCCTTGATAGCCCCTGCCACGATTTTGATTCGGAAACCTTCCATAACTGAAACGTTTATTGCAGAAAACACGAGATCTACTTGTACTTTGATTCTTGGAAACTGGAACTGCTTCCTGTAAAAAAGAAGAACTGAAATGTAACATACTTAAACAGATATGAATGTCAAAAAATTAAAATTACACGTATTAATAAGAAGATTCTCACCAACATAAAATGGTACTATCTAAGTGATTTTTGAATGGAAGGTATTGTTAACCCTTTCGGGACAAGGTAATGCAAAGGCCTTCAGGACGAGATAAAATACATCGGAAATATAGCAAAGGAAAGAGAAATTTAAAACAGCTGTTATTAGTTTGCTTTCACATCACCCCCCCCCCCTAAAATTTACAATGGAGCAATATGCAACATGAGATGTCATGCAGATAAACTAAACTCAGTGGCACGACAGTCCATTGGGCAATGGCCTACCGTATCCAGACAAGCTTTTGAGACTGAGGACCCTGGGGTGCAGAAGCAAATGTTTCAGTCAAGTGGTAGTCAGGTGAATATAACAATATATTTCTCAAGTTAAGGGGGGGGGGGGGAGCAATGCCACCTTCTGACCTCCATAGATAACAGGTTTCAATGTCACACAAAGGTAAAAAGTTTTACTTTGAAACAGGAATTCTCTAACACAATTTACGACTAATTACCAATAATTTCGAGTTGTAGCTTCTATTCCAGTTTAAATTTAAAGCATTATCATAATCACACATTTTTTTTAGGAAAAAAAAATCCTTAAAATTAGCAGTTGCCATTGAAATTTGCATAAGTTTCCCCAAAAGGAGCAAATAAAGAAATATTAATCATAAATAAATCTAAAAACAAAAATAAATAAATTAATACATAATCTATAGTAATAATAAAACAAAATTGTTTAAAGAAGTTCGTAACATCTTTTTTTTTTAAATATGAGATGAGTGGATGCATGTCCATTGGTCCCACTCCCCCCAAACGGGGGAGGATTAAGGGAGTATTCCAATTCAAAATGTTTCTTTTTTTTTCACACTGTTTTTATATTCACTTTCTACAGAAATTTAAATGCAAATTTTACAATTTGCTTTTTAAAATTGCTACCTCCCCCCCCCACTCAGCAAAACATTATCATTATTAAATATCTTTTCATTTTTTAAAAATTTATATGTGCAAATTTTTAAGTTCTTTCACAAGGAATGATGATTGATGCAATTCTTTTAAATGCCCTTCACAACTCGCAACCAAGAAAAAAAAAAAAAAATCTGGTTATCATAATGTTTCATAAGAGCAGCAGTATACTTGTGCGATAAATTTCGAATAATATTGTTATTTCGCATAACATTTGATGTTTTAAATGAAGAAAAATTGTTTTTTAGTTAAAAATATTTCATTAACCAGCATTTTTTGAAGGTAATAAGTGGTGTGAGAAAAATTCTCACACGCAAGTTCTCGAGTATATTTTAATGCCAGTTCTGAAGGGTTAAATTATTAATTTCATTTTTTCTACTGTACATAAAAATGTATACTATACTGCAATATTCCTCCTGAATCAATATTTTCCTCTATAGTCTAGCGTCAGCATAGTGCTTTATGAGTACTTTACAGATTTTATAAAGCATAAAAATCCTGGATAAACTGGATTCAGATTAAAAATAGTGCTACTAAATTAAAAGTGCTTACTGGCCATTGGCTGCTATCTAAATGTGTGAAATTTCAGGCCTAGTTAATTAAAAGAATGAAATTTCATTTAACAATCAACAAGAAAATTAGTTCACAGAACGTGAATAAAATTTGAAAATATTTTTAAACTCTTAGCTAATTCTGTTAAGTTAAACATTGTAAACAAAAAGAATAGTGAAGTGATGGTGTAATGGTAGTATTAAAAATAACTATTGTCATCAATCGGTTGCTAATTATCTTCAACCGATTAATCGGTAATTGGCCAATTTGTTTATCGGTACAGTAGAACCTCTGTTAACCGGCTTAATTGAGACTGACGGTAAGCCAGTTAAGTAAAAATACGGTTAAAACGGGGGATAGCAAAAAAGGGGGGACATATTGTTCAATTTAAAAAAGAGCGAAGGTGTGATGATTTATTACGTTTACTTTGAGAGTTACATACCAGTTATCAAGCACTTGGCAAGACTGAATTGACTAACCCCACTGCACCTGAGGTTAGCCAATAGCCACCTTTGATTTCATAGGACCCATACGCGAATCCCTAGGACCCCCCCCCCCCTTCTCTCTGACATCGGAACATTGCTTTTGTCCGGGGGGATAAGGATTTTACAAAAAATTCACTCTAGTATCGCAGCCTCTGTTTCTTCCATATAACTAGTGTTCTAAAAGCTATTTTTGTATTTTGAAAATATAAGCAGGATAAAGCTGAGGCCGGTTAATCCTGAACCGGCTAAGAGAGGTTCTACTGTACATTCCTAATTAGAAGGTTGAAATTAAAAGTTAGAATTGCTGGAATTGGTGCTCAGCTTTCACCATAATCAGAAGCTTTTAATAATGATTGCTTCACACAATTCTAAAGAATTTGGCGCATTTTCCAATCCATAACCAAATTACGGATTGGAAACAGTTTTTTAGCATATTAAACAATCATGTAATTATACAGTAAGCTAAAGCAATTTTGCAGTATAAAATTTCAAAACAATTACCTTTTCTATTGTTGGTGCTTCATCTTCCACAGTGTCTGAAATATTTCCCACATCTAAAATTAGAAATTTGGTATAGATACACAAATTAAATAAGTAATAATGCATACTATTTTTTAAATTTACATCTAAAATAAGTACTCAGTATAAAACGACAATATCCTACTTCGTCAAAACAAAGAACTTTCCTGACTATTCCACAGACCTTCGGTTAAATCACGATATAGTAGCAAATTCGAACATTAACTTCATGGAATATACTAGTAAGACAATAGAACAACTGGTTAAAGTGAAAGATTTTGATTCTTTCTTCTCTTCACAGCATTTAGAACGCTTAACAGATACAAATGCTGCATTTTAAAAGCCAGGTTTATTTACACATTGAAACAAACCATCACACAAAAACTATAGTTTCCAAACCATGAGTACGCATAAAATTTTCAGAGAGAAATTACTAATTTCGCAATACATAAGGGAGCAGCTTTTTCTGCATAAATCTGCAGCACGAGTTTCAGAAGTCAAAATTTATCTGCGGCACCAAATGATGTGGAACCAAATTTACAATCATAAAAAATAACACAAACTATGCATTTTAAAATAGTTGACATATAACAGTAATGCATGCTGACAATAAATAAAAATTATAATTATTCAATTTATAAAACAATTAATAAAATCTAAAATCGACATGCTATTGATGCAAGCTAAGAGAAAATGAAGTAGACAATACAACACAGTTTAATAGTTGAAAATTACAGTAAAACCTCTCAATAAGGGACACTAAGGGGACTGGAAATTTTGTCCCTTAAATAGAGGTGTCCCTTCCTCGGAGGTTCATAAGTTGATGCATACACATATAGTGTATTGACTAAGTTTAACTTTTTAATAGTAAACATGTGTTACCATTTAAGCTTAAATACTGAAAATGTCTCATGCATACAAAATATAAGTTAAAATTATTGAAATTAAAAATTTTTTCATTGAAAAACTGAAATCTTAGCATAAATTTTATATTGGCAAAGTTTTGTAACTTACAGAAATTTATTCGAAGTAATCTGTTAGATGGGTTTGTTTCAAAGTACATAATTTGGGCAATACTGTAGAAATTACATTCAGTGCGCATTTTACAATTCTTGCATAAAAAAGCTTGTCGGTACTGTCTGTCCTTGCTGAACACACATGTATTCCATTGTACAAAAGAGGGAAAAGGCTTTACAATTAGGTTTTGTCAAGTACTTTAAAATACACTTGTTTCTTTGTTCATGCTTCTAGAACTCATACCAACTTTCAGAAGTTAATTTTTAGAAAATAAAAAAAAGAACTTTAGCTTCCAATAAATTTTCTTATCTATATAACTTGAATTTTGGAAATTTTTCTCCAAGAATGTCCCTTAAATAGAGTGTCCCTTATTCAGAGGTAAATACGTTGCCATCCCTATTCAAAGGGACTGGGACCTGAAAAAATGTCCCTTAATTAGAGGTGTCCCTTAAAGGAGGTACTACTATTTATTATAAAAGTTAGTGAAAATAGGGTAAACATTTATCTGAATCATTAGTACTTAACTAAGGGTCTTAGTAGTAAAAAACTAACTAGTATTAAAAATTTTTTTTTGTAAGGTGGCAAGCTTTAAGAAGCTAATCTGCAAGCTTTAAGATAAATCTGCAGTGTTTGCTGCCGTGCTGCGCAATTTCTGCTACCGGGCATGACATTATTATGTAATGCCTTTTCTCCAAACCACCATGGTTTTAGCATAAAGCCTTATAATTAAAGTATGCTGAAAGAGAGTAGGAAAACCGATAGGTTCGGCTGCATTCATATGCTAGTCTTCTATTTTAATTATTGAAAAGTCTGCTTATTAACAAAAATGCTTGAAATGGATCCTGCTAAGGATAACTAGGGAGGGAGGACAGGAAAATTATCCAGTGGAGTGGATGAAGACTGAATTAATAATGTGGTGGATGAAAAATGCAAAGCATAACAATGCTATTTCTTACTTATTCAGCATTCAATTTGTAGGACATGATAACATGAGCAATGAAGATTAGGATATTGGGCGAAATGAAAATTCCAAGAAAAAAGTTGGTTAAATAGAGAAACCAACTATGATCTTTAGCGCATATTTTACAAAGAAAATCTTTATATATTCTTATTTAAAAGAGAAAGTTTGTTAAATGCATGGAATATGGAGATGTTACAACAAATACAATCTTACCATTTTTGTCAGCCATTGAATTGATATCTTCATTAGCTACAGATGATGATGGACTAGGTTCAGCATTTACATGTGAAGAAGCTGCGTGGCCAAGTGCTGAATGAGAGCGTTGACTGTACACATTCTTTACAGGTTGGACTAAGAAAAAATGTTTTTTGGAATGATGCCAAATATATATATATATATAAATATATAATTATGATAAAATCTAAAATGCATACTAAATAATATATCATACTATCCTACTACAACCTATAAAACCAGTTTCTAAAGTAATGTCTTCCCAGTGAAGTTTAACGTACGGGAAATAGCTTTAACATCAGGAGCCAAACAATTCATGATTAAGCAAATCTTCTTCATTTTGGGGATTAGTACAATAGACCTCTGGTCGCGGTACTTGGTCTTTCGAGCCCCCCTTTCCCTCATTTCATTTCACTTCAAGCAAATCTTTAGCAGTAAGATAAAGGGGAGATTTTTGAAATGTTTCGCAACATTCATAAACCTGAAAATCACCAGGAGGGATAAAATTTTTTCGTCTGATTGCTTATAAATTTGCAATTCATAAATATGAATAAACTAGAGTAACCCCTAAATAGGAGCAAATTTATAGGAAATACCAAGTATTATCAGTTTTGGTCTACAATAAGTTTGTAATTAGTCAAAATTACAATACAATTCAAGTAATTTTCTTTTATGTTTTGTCTTGCCAAAAGCAAGATCTCTTTACAGCTCAATGAACACATTTTTGACAAAATACGGAACAAGCACCAAAATGAAGTTTATAAAACGAGAGCCCTTTATGAATATTTTAAATGGAAAATTAACAATTGATAGTTCAAATATAATCAAGGAAATTTACAAGAAGTTCAAAATGCTGTCAATATGCATATAAGCCCATCCCCAACTTTCAATTCCAAGAAAAAAAAGGTTGACCCATGTATAAGATCACCTTTACTTTGAAAATTGACATCTTTAGTAATTTCTTTCTGCAGAATCCGATTCCAGAGAAAGAGAAGGCGATAGCGATTTTTCTTGTGGCTATAATGAAAGTCAAAACTCTAAGCAACTTTGAAGATCTTTTGGATGCTTCCGAAGATGAATAATATTGAAATAATGGAATAATTAAAATAATGGAATAAATCACTTTGAAGAACGAAGAGATTATCCAAGTTTTTAGAAAACCATATTGAAAAGCTGCATGAACCATATGAGTATATGTTTATGATTTAAGGCATATGATAAATTGTTCTTCTATCTTTTTTGCCTTTTTAATACAAAAACCGAACAAATTAAATCTTCATTTCGCTAATCAAGTTTTGAAATTTTTGAAGGAGAACTGTTTGAGTTGAATTTTCAACAAAAAAAAAAAAAAAAAAAAAAAAAAAAAAAAAGGCTTACACACTAATGTAAAATGTAAAAAATTTATTTCCTGGTCAGAATTATTTAAGAATGAAAATGTTAATAGGAATACAAATACACTAATCATACATACCTTCTCCAAATAATTTGACAATCTGTGAAAGAAAAAAACCCACATTAAATTAATAAAATTAAACACTAAACTACTTTTAAGCATGAAGCTAATATCTTTAAATTACAAGAAACATTTAAAAAATGACAGAAAAACTTACATCAGTTATACTCTCCATTGACCACTGATACCATATCGTTTTTCCTAACTCATCATCATATTTCCTTTCAGTTACAAATTGCTGTGAAATAAAACAACATGGGTTAGTAAACTGTGAAGGGAAATAGCTTAAGAGACAACCTTTTTTAAAGAACTCGTCCAAATTATATTACTAATTTTATGCTATTATTTCATTACATGATTTTTACATTCAACCTCCTAAACAAGAAAGTAGATAAAGGTGTTAATTTTTGGGCATTCAGCATCTTTTTAAATGCAATCAAACCAATCAATTGCCCTATGGGAACAATACAAAAGAGATTTTATAAGCAGAGTGACCAGATCTTCAATAAAAGGGAGGAAAAAGCAATATATTTTAATTGTTAGAAACATTGTTTTAATTGCAGTGTTTAAAAAAATTAAAATCATAAAATTATTTACAGAAGCTATATTCTATTATTATTGCCAAAGTGTCATTGAAAAACAAAGAAAAGTTTTCTGAGGATGATTTGGCGTGTTTGAATTATTTTATTTGACTTATTGAATTAAAGGTAAGAGTTCATATGCTTTAACATCATAAGAGGGTTCTGTTGGTTGTGTTGAACTTTCGTCTATTGCTGCATCCTCACTTGAGCGATGCTCAACCTGAACAGCAAAAAGCGGCTGAACCGAATGGTTGCTTGCATGCACAGAGGTTGTTTTTCGTCTTCTCGTGTCATTCTTACCCTGAGCTAGACCATGACAGCACGGACAAAACACCATTTTCTTTTTTCAACTATTTTTCCTTTTTTATCATTGTTATTATCAACATTTACAGGTTTGGTGGTTACTGTGTATAGCCAGCACCTGGCGATAGCAGTAAATTTTTCCCTTATGCTTTTGTAATTGGCGCTTTTACACCTCTCGTAATTCGTTGAGAAATAAAACAAATATGATAAGTCAAGTCATGCTTCCTTTTTATTATTATTTTCAAAGATTGAAGATTTTTAAAAAATTACTCCTATAAATCTACTTATATACTTTATTTAAATGCTTTCTACTATGTGTAACTTTAAGTTATTGTTATTAAGTATTTTTAGGATAATTTGAATTTGTTATTAATCTTTTTACTTTATTACATAATTAAAACGCAAAGAAAGCACGACTTTGGACTTTGAGATTATTAGGAAAATTATGTACAGTGTTTGAATCCATCCTTATAGTCTCCAGTAGACATCTATCTATAGATCATTGCATGATCTGAAGCTTTTACAGTACTTTGCTGCAAAACGTTTAAGCCTTTTTGATATGCTAGTGCTATTAAAAGCCATCAATTAAAATCTTTCAAATAAAGTGGCATGTTTCTAACCTTTTTATAATCAAAATGTTATTGAGAAATAATTTGAATGCTATGTTTTTGAACAATGCACAAAAACATTTCAATTTATATTGTAGCTTTTAATTCTCATCACTGGGTCATTCCATGTCAACTGGACCAATTTTCAAAATCATCCCCACTCGACCATCTCCAATTTTGATAAAATTTTTGCACAAGGTTTCTGGTAGGAACAAAACTAAGTTAGCCAATTTTTTAGACCTTGAAAGTAAAAACTCATGTAGCAGGGGCCGCCTAAGTTTAGGAACCAAGATGGCTGCCATTGACGAACGAAACAAGTAGCCATGTTTGGATGCACCTGGAGAGCCACATAATAAAAGTACAACCCCGAAATTTATTTTCCTCAGACAACTTTTTGTGCTTAATCTAATGGCATAGTTTTGAAAGACCACAAAGAAAGTTATTTTCTATTGTGTTCAGTCAAAGTTGGCTGAAAATTCTATTTGACAAAAATTTTAAAAACATTATACTGCTCTAAATCATCAGTAACTAAACTTACACACTTGTAATTTTGTATATATCTAAGTCAACTACTTGTCAACGTATTCTGAAAATTGCAAAAATTTTATTAAGATAGGTTTTGATTTATAGTTACCTAAACATGCAGCAGTTTTCAAAAATGGCCATTTTCGATCATTTTTTAACCATCCTATCTGAGGGGGAACTTAATGAATTTTTTTCGTTTAACTTTCATTAGATAGAAGAAAGCTTTCTCTACCAAATTTGAAATTTTTAAGAAGGTGTTTCTTCGTAAGCCTGAGAAAAATGGTTCAAATTTGAGTTAAAAACCATGCCGACCTGTCTGCATTTTTAGCCTTAATTTTGCTTTTTTGAAGTTTTATTTGACATTTAAAAGGAAAGAAACTTTTGTTGGGTCCTGCAGGGCTTGCGCATACTCGAATTTGACATATAATCAATATTATTTGAAAAAATACTCTCATTTTTGAAAGATGAGACTCAAACTTTGGTAAAATTTCGAACAAAAGACATTCTAATACTGAAAAACTGATTTATATTTTTGCTCAATATGCTTTATATTCTGAATTATTAATAAAAGAACTAGGAATAGTGTAAAATGAAAGCAGATGCAAAAAGATTGCCGTGCGATTGCAGCAAAACGCTCTTACTGTTCCTAACAGGCGGCATCAAAGAAACGTAAAAAATAAGCTAAAAGTTTTTAAAAATTCAACAAATAAAGACCTAATGGTTATAATTTTCAACATTAAGATGAATAAATACATTTTTTAAAAAAGAAAAACTTATTATGAAGAGTTTAAGAAATTCAATTTTGGCAAAATGGCTTTTCCCTCTTCTCATGGCAATTGGTTGATTATAAACCACTCATTACTTTCATATTAAACTGTTTGAAGGAATTATGATTTTACTTTTTAAATTGATTTAATTAAGCATTTACTTATTTGCACAAAAAGTTACTCGACAAGAAAATAAAATTCACCTCCTTTTTCATAAAAACAAGAATTTAGTTTGAAACATTCGAGATCAGACAATGTCTCCAAAGAACTTTTTTTTTTTGAAAATCTGTTATTAAAAAAAAAAATTTTGTTATGTAATTTGCAATGAAATACAATACACACCCCAAAAGTTTTTAATAGATTATCTAAATTTTTAATAGATTATCTAAATTTTTAATTGATTATCTACGGATTCCTTATACCAACCTTCTATATTTTCGTGTAGAACTTTTTATATTTCAGGGTAAAATCATCACGACTACGACAGCGTTTTAAAAATACTTTTTTTCTTGCGCTAAACTACCTAAATTGACTCGCATCTTCCAAAAAGTGATTTACTTTTTTTAAATTGTGAGTCAGCCTGATAGTCACATATTTTCAAGCCTGGAGTAACCACTGGTTCATGGTGGTTAAACCACTACTAGTTTATGTTTACACTGGTAACCCCTCTGCCAAGGGGTCATGCCCAATAGTCACGCTACTCGGCCACAGACGTAGGTCTCTTTTCTGTAGGACCTCAAGCCTGATGCAAAAAAATAAACAGCAGCTTTTTGCCAAAAATTGAATTTCTTAAACTCGTCATAATAAGTTTTTTTTTTTTTTAATTTATTTATTTATTTACCTTAATGTTCAAAATTATTCACATTGGATCTTTATTTACTGATTTTTTTTTTTTTTTTTACTGTTAGCTTATTTTTTACGTTTCTTTGATGCCGCCTGTTGGGAAAAGTAAGAACGTTTTGCTGCAATCTTTTTGCATCTGCTTTCATTTTACAATATTTCTAGTTCTTTTTTTAATAATTCACAATATAAAGCATATTGAGCAAAAATACAAATTAATTTTCCAGTATTGGAATGCCTTTTAGTTAAAATTTTACCAGTCAAAGTTTGACTCATCTTCCAAAAATGAGAGTCAATTTTTTCAAATAATATTGCTTATGTGTCAAATCCGAGTATGCGCCAGGCCTGCAGGACCCAACGCAAGTTTCTTTCCTTTTAAGTGTTAAATAAAACTTCAAAAAAGCAAAATTGAGGCTAAAAATGCGGACATATTAGCATGGTTTTTAACTCAGATTTGAACCATTATTTCTCCGGCCTACAAAAAAACACAGTCTTAAAAATTTCAAATTTGGTAGAGAAAGCTTTCTTCTATCTAATGAAAGTTAAACGAAGAAAATTCATTAAGTTTCCCCTCAGATATGACGGTTCAAAAATGATCAAAACTGGCCATTTTTGAAAACCGCTGCCTGTTTAAGTAACTATAAATCAAAACCTATCTTAATGAAATTTTTGAAATTTTCAGAATACGTTGACAAGTAATTGACTTAGATATATACAAAAGCACAAGTATGTAAGATTAGTTACTGACGATTTAGAGCAGTATACAGTTTTAAAAAATTTTGTCAAATAGAATTTTCAGCCAACTTTGACTGAACACAATAGAAAATAACTTTGTTTGTGGTCTTTCAAAACTTTGCTATTAGATTAAGCACAAAAAGTTGTCTGAGGCAAATAAATTTTGGGGTTGTACTTTTATTATGTGGCTCTCCAGGTACGTCCAAACATGGCTATTTGTTTCCTTCGGTCAATGGCAGCCATCTTGGTTCCTAAACTTAGGCGCCCCCTGCTATATGAGATTTTACCTTTCAAGGTCTAAAAATTTGGCTAACTTAGTTTTATACCTACCAGAAACTTTGTGCAAAAATTTTATCAAAATTGGAAATGGTCGAGTGGGGATGATTTTGAAAATTGGTCCAGTTGACAACATGGAATGACCCCACTTCCTTTTCCTCATAATAGCTCATTTATATTCTTTTAGTAAGAAATTGCTCCAGAAGGATTTTTCTCTAATGTGGTATTACGCCTGAGCAATAATTATTTAAAACTGTTTACTTACCTTAATATCTGAACGCAGCTCTGACCATTCAGCTTCTGTTAAAGAAGGAGTTCGATCAACTCTTCTCTTTAATTCAACTGCAAGATCTTGTCTGCTTTTCAAGAGATTTACTAGATTAAAAAAAAAAAACACTAGTATTAGCATCCTTTAATGGTATGGCCATCTGAACTGTAAGATAAATATTATCTGAAACATTAGTACTACAGGTTTTACTCATACAATGCCTATTAAGTTCCCAATCGAAAAAACGCACATTTTTGTGAATGTATGGTTTTTTGAAAATCATTTTTATGAAGATGCAGATTTTATTATATTACTTTTGTGAATGTGCCATTTTTATTTTATCATTTTAGTGAGGGTACCAGTAATTGGTAGTAAAAATGGTCTGTATTGGCTCTCGAGTTTTTTATAACATCATAATCAGGACCTGCAATATTATAGAAATTTTCATAAATTAATAAAAATCTTAATTTAAGCAACTGGCCCTGATGCTATTCTCTCAGAGTGGAAACTACTAAGAATTTATTCGTTTTAATACAAGCAACACGGGAACAAGAAATTTTACCTGAGGAATGGAAAAAGAGTATAACTTGTGTAATACACACACACACACAAAAATGAGATATACCCGAGTCCCTAGTTATAGAGGCATCAGCCTGCTCTGTGCAAGCTATAAAATATTCTCTAACATTCTATTCAACAAACCTTCTGCACTTGTGGAAACGACAGTAGGCGATTATCAAAATGGATTTTAAAAGGGAAGGTGCACTACAGCAGAGCAGACGTCTGAAAAATTATAGAGAAGACTAAGGAGTTTGGAACCGATACACACCACCGCTTTATCGACTTTAAAACCGCTTATGATAGCATCGATAGAAAAGCTCTTATCGCAGCCATGAGAGAGTTTGAAACTCCTGACAAGTTATTAAGGTTGATAAGCCTGACATGAAATGAAACCAAAATCATTGTCAAAATACAGAATAACCTATCAAACCCTATGGTAATAAAAAGTGGGGAGATGCACTATCAGAAGGACAGCAGAAAAAGTGGTAAGAGATTCCAACATCAATACTAGGGGAAACATCTTTAACAAATCAGTACAATTATCAACTTTTGCTGATGATAATGATATTATTGCTCAAACACCCACTGCTCTAAAACAAGCTTTCTTATCTTTAGGGAAAGATCTCAGGATGGGCCGGAGAATTAACAATAAAACCAAACACATTCCTTGCAATAAAACTTCTTATAACATTAGCCACATTAGGATTGGAGAATATAATTTTGAGGCTGTTGACAGCTTAATTACTTATTTAGGTTCTGAAATCAACCAAGAGAATGATATTACAACTGAAATTCAAAAAAGAATTTTACGGCAAATATGTTTTAATGGAATACGAAGATACCTGAAATTTAATGTAATTAAACAAAAGAAAAGTTTTCCTGTATAAATGTCCTATAACAGTGGATCCCAACAATTTTTCCTTGTGAACAACTTCTAAAATGGAAAGAAAGTGCTAACCCCTTTGGTAGCCATTAGTAACGGATAAGTAAACTAAAATTTGCTAGCACATTTATTTTCCCAAGTTCCACAATACTTCAAAAAAAAAAAAAAAAGAAATGAAAACACAATTGTGAACCATCTAAGTTCAAATAAAAACTAAAGTAATAGCTACAAGAAAATGGATACATACTTTTTAATTATTATTTTATTTGTTCTTTTTCAATTACTAATAGAGCAGTAAACATATATACATATACGCAAAAACTATTTTCCCGATATCGTGAAAAGCTTGTGGAATGGCATGAAAAATTAAGTACAACAATTTGAATCAATCAATATCTTTTGGTTTCACTACCAAATTAAAATATACAGAATTCACAAAAGTTATGGAAATTTTCAGAAATATTAAAATTTGCATACTCTCAAATTTCTCTTTGTGACAGTGCAAAAAAGTTACAATAAAGAATTACAGCAGAGCCTCGGTTACCCGAGCCCCAACTAACCGAGTTCCGTGTTACCCAAGGTACATTTGCCCTTGAAAAAAAAAAATTTTTTTTTTGCCGGTCGATGCCGGCGTCACCAGCTACGACAATTAGGTAAAACAGCAGCAAAGAAGCGAGCGAGTTCCGTTAAACAGAAAACAATATGTATGTATAAACTTCTTCAAGAAACAACTTTAACTGGAACATGTACTCTAATGATGTGTACATGAAAAAATAGATATTTGTATTGTATGTAACGTCATGTCTTCATTTCATAATGTGTACGGTAAATGCCTTTTTTTTACATCTTTGACGACATTTCAACCCATGTTTCCCTTCCAAATTGGAGAGTCCGTGTTATCCAAGGTACCCTCGGTCCACATTAACTCAGATAATCAAGGCTCTACTGTATAAATAAGTACAAAATTTGAAATAAAATATCATCCACTTCCCCTTTGGGGTCGATACTGGCAAAATTAGCCAAAAAGAATACAAAATTTTTCGTTTTAGTAAGTTTTCATATTTTTGACACTTTTCTTTGCGCTAGTGCGGAAAATGTGAGGAATGGTAGGGGAAACACACTTTCAAAATTGAAAATTAATCAATGAATAGCTTTCGATCAATGAGCCACTTCATGATCTAAATTTTCAAAATCGAGCAAAAAAAAGAAAGAAGTGCATTTCAAATGCTATAGGTATGCTTTTCCTATAGCAGTTTGTCCACAACATTTCAAATTGAATCTGTGTATGTGTATGGACAAAAGAACATTTATGTTTCCCCTCCCCAAAAAATATTCTGGTATAACAATTTTGTTATTTAAAGCAAAAAGTTGAAACAATACGAATTAAAATTAACGCTGAAAAGCATCAAAGAACTTACAAGCTTCTTCTTTAGTTTTTTCCAGCTCTTGCTCAACCAGCTCCTGCCTTTTATCTAATCTGTAAATACAAAATATTTCTGTAATTTATAAATATTAATGGCTAAATATAAGAAAAATGGTACAATATAAACATTAACTTATTACAACAGAAGCTATTTCCAGGCCTGGGAAGTTGATGACCTAAAAGATCTTGAAAAACGCTTTAAAAAGTTACAAAAAATGACAGAAAAATGCCATTAAAACTGGAAAAAAAAGCACATAACTTGTTAAAAAATGCAAAGATCTGAGGTTGTTATTGGATTGAAGCAATTTAAACATTTGCATTTTGAAAAATTATAACACCATTATAAAATGACTTTCTATTTAGAAATAAACGAAAAATAATACAGCCAATAATTGGGAAACATAAGTTTTGACAATTTTAATATTTTAAATGAGGGAATCGAAATTCCTCTGAATAATTAATAATATTTCTTCACATCATAAAAAACCACATCCGAAAGTAAGCTAGCATATCTTGAAAAGGGTCTTTCAATGTAGACATACTGGGACAAATTCAAAATAAATAAACAGAAGCACTCATGGAGAAATATTTACTTCAAATTGACACTGGATCTCTTCCTTTTAAAACACCAGCAACTTTTTTCAGCATCAAGTTGATGCATTGTTTTTCGTCATTTAGTTTTGCAGCAATAGATTCATATTTCTACCGTTCAGCATCCTTTTATTTTATTTTTTATTTATTTACTTTTTTTGTAAAATTTAATGAATAAATCAAACAAAATTTTAATCAGAAAAATTAAAAAGAGCTAAAACAGAGACAAATGCTCTGAAAAATGAGAAAAATCTAAGAATTCAAAAAATGTATTATCAACTTCCGGGGCCTGGTTACAACAGAGGTTAAATTTATGCTCAAGATCAATGCAATTTCGACATTTTTAAAGCCAACAAAAAGTTTACGATCTTTATAAAATATGTTTTATACAGACAACTTGAGCATTATGATCTGCTACAAAGAAAAATGCAAAAAGATGCAATTTCCAGTTAGTATTTTGCTAGTCGATTGGCCTTTTTGGCTAGTGGGTAGAAAAATTAAATTGGATCTCTGAAATCTATGGAATATTTTCTCTTCCTTTTATGGATTGGATAAAAAGTATTGCATCTACATGCAACTTCAATTATTATTTATTTTTTACTCCAGCTAACTAGCACATTACTGTTAGGAAAAAAGAAAACAATCGTAATACTAATAAACGCACAATACACAAATAGGAGAAAATTAATATTCACATCATATTGAAATTTTTTTCCAATGCACAAAATAAAGTACTCAAAAACTTTGAATTCCTGTCAAGACTGCAACAGAATTACGAATTTCCCTTCACTGGTACGAAAAATGAAAGAGAAAAAGTTACAAAGGGAAAAATTCATTTTTATGAAAATAAATCTTCAATGTTTGAGATACCCATCATGGCTCACGCCACAACAAATTCGGATCCGTTTTTGGACCTTTCAGAAAATTCCAACCAATAAAAATGAACCCTTCAAAAAATCCAAAGCAATCAAATTGCACTTTTCATAGAATTATTTATTAAATAAGAAGCAAATAGTTGTAAATGTTTTTATCACTATATGTTTAAATTTTTAGTTTTCTTAAAACTATTTGATTTTTCACAAAAATCTATAAAATTCGAAAACCAGACACATGAAAATGCTGGACTGGGGGGGGGGGGGGGGACTGCACATTCAGACATCAATAACCATGTCTGCATTCCACTGATACAGAAATTTTTTTTCTTCCTTAATACTGAACTATACAAATTATAAGAACCACCTTATTTTTCTGAAAACTAACATTTTTAACATTTATAAGTAGTTTGCAAAACCAGTAGGACAAAAAAGTTGTTTTATTATTATTATAAAACAAAATTGGCCTTTAAGTCCCAGAAAATAATCATTTGAATTTTAATCTTTTTCTCTCTAATAATTTTTTTAACTGGCAAAAGTTTATCAGACAGAGACGCTTCATTTGCATTTCAGTTTTGAGAATAAAACATACCGGAGTTTGAGACAATTTTTTGAGGATAAAGTATATACACAGCAATAACATTACAATTACACAGAAGAAATACACTTACAATTTTCTCACGTCATTGAAGGAATTTTTTAATTTTTTTACAGATTCTTCTAAGCCTTTTTCTAGCTGCAAGTGAATCCTTTGAAGTGATATGGTCTGCCTATTTAGATCTTTCTTGCACTTCTCATAACCTATAAAAATTTTTTAAAATAATATTTACAAAATTGCTATCATAAGGAAGAAAATTAAAGTTTAGATATAAATTTCATTAAACCAATAATAAAATAATAAGAGTAAAAGAACAGTAAAATTAATTACCCCGTT
Organism: Octonoba sinensis; assembly: GCA_038502835.1. NCBI lineage: Eukaryota > Metazoa > Arthropoda > Arachnida > Araneae > Uloboridae > Octonoba > Octonoba sinensis. Next base: position 18,874,968 of record CM076601.1, on the reverse strand, counting down.
TTGTAGGAGCTGCAGTTGCTTGAGGATTGTGCTGACTAGATGATTCTTCAGATATTGAAGATGTTTTAGATCTACGAAAACTGCTTGTCCTGAAATTTCATATAAAGAAAGCTCTTACCATAAAGTTAGTTTAGATATTTTTTAATATTTAATGTTCACTCATTCAATATTTATAATAGCCTTAGCTTAAATATATTTCAACAAGCATACTATTTCTCTGAAATATTACTGATTAATTAAACACTCTAGACTGCTAATACAGGGTTCCCACTCATCTCTAAGTCAAATTTAAGGCCTTTTTAAGGCCACTTGTCACTTTTATAGGGCCACATTACATATAACATTTAGAATGACTTTTCTTTGAAGGGATAAGAATGATATCGTATATGTGAATATAGTCAAATGTTCAACACTGAAATTAACTTAAAAAAAAATAATAAGAATTCTGGAAATGACATTAAAACTTTGCTATCACAACTAAGGAACTAATTTTTTTCCCTCCAATGGATTTTAATGTACATTTAATGAATCTTTACGCAAGATTAATTCATTGTTATGAATAAATGCTTTCCTCAGAATGATGATGAAGCAGCAACATGAACATCTCACTAAATTAAATCTTTTACATAAGCCAACTTTTTCAAATTTTCTCTTAAATTTAAAGATTTATTCCCTTAATAGTTATATTTTCTTCAGAGTTACAAATATTATGCTTAGCTAACTTTTCAATCTATAATCCACAACCAGATTTTATTTTGCCTCCAACAACATTTCTCAACACATAATCTGCAGTGCCGCAGTGTATTATCCAAATACTATGATATGTCTTATGATTATGCCTTTTATACATGTAAATCCATGCGAGTAAAAACAACATATATATTACGCAAATTTTGCAAAAGATTTTGAGGCTGCAACAAACCCCTTTTTTAATGCAGAAGAAGTGCACTTCTAGGCAAAAGCATCCAACGAAGGAAGTATTCGTTTATTGCCTTAAATCACACTCTATCTGCTCAGAAATATGACTTGAAATAAATGTGTCTTTTTTCCTCATAAGAACAAGCTTTTAAACCATTATAAAGCAAGCAATAGCAATGTCTTGAATCAATGTTCTTTCTGAAGGCAGATTATTCAAAAAATATTTTAAGCATTGCATTTTAATAAGGCTACAATAACGAATACTAATAATTATCAACATGATCATCGAAAGTTTGGGTTAAGTTAAGGGAAAAAATGCTGACTATAGGTATGTTTCTTCATTCTTTTTTCCCCCCCATAACATAAGAATTCTCAAGCAATTTCATGGTATCCTTGATTTCTCTGTGACCACTTAGCTTCGGAGATAATTTTTAAAATTCCAGAACGATCGTAACATCAAATGAAAATTCACTTAGAATAGAAAATCCATACAAGTTTGCCACTGTGCTGGTGTAAAAATATACATATATATATATCAATACTTGTAGATTTTCATCTCATTTACCAGTTTTGCAAAATCCATGTCACATGAATGAATCAGCAGTGTTCCATGACTCTGATTTCCGAGTTGGAAAAGGAAGATTGGAAATAAATTTAAGGCCTCAAAAATAAAAATTAGGGCCTTTTGAGAGTTTTTGGAAGAAAATAAGGCCTTTTAAGGGCCCCTAAATCAATTTCCAAATTTAAGGCCTTTTAAGGGCCCCTAAATCAATTTCCAAATTTAAGGCCTTTTTAGGGATTTTTTAAGGCCGTGGGAACCCTGTAATAAACACACAAACACAGTATTTGCCTGGTGCACTAGGTCAGCGTTTCCCAACTGGTGGTTGGCGAAGATAATATTGCAATGGCGAAATTTTTAATTGCTAATGTGACAGAAAAAAAAACTAAATAAATTTACATAAGTTATTAAGACGGAGTGTATAATGTTTTTTTAATAAATTGTTTTTCTGATAATATGCAAAAGTGGAGAACTGGCATAGGAAGCATACATACAAAACTTGAAATGCAAATATTTTTAGTGTTACCCGATTTCGAAAATTTGAATCTCAAAGTGGTATGTATCAAAAGATGTCCTTAGAATTATTTAAAATTTTGAAAGCATGTTTTTCCTACAGTTTCCCACTTTTTCCTCACTTGAGCGAAGGAAAAGTCGAAAATATTAAAATTTAATTTAACGTTTGATTTCGGATTATTTTTAGCTAATTTTTCGTACACAGACAATAAAGTGGAACCGGAAGATATTCATTCATTAATTCTAAATTTTGTACTCACACTTATCACACCAAATTCCAACTTTTGCAAATTGTATATATTTCAACCTGAAAGTGGAACCAACGACATTTATTGATTGATTCCAAATTTTGTACATATACTTCTCATGTACATATACGTCTCAACTTTTTCGCACTACCAAGAAAATAATTTTTAAAGATATTTTTCATGAATACGTAAGTTTACTACCCTGTTTATACTTCAAAAAGAACAAATAATAAAAATGTAACTTTAGTTTTCACTTAAACTTAGATGTTTTGCAATTATATTTTCATTTCTTCTTAGGAACTATAGTACTCCATGGAAAGTAAATGTGCTTAGCAAGTTCTATAGTTTAATTATTAGTTGCTAACAGCTATCAGAAGGGGGTTGGTTCGCTCTTCCGGTTCTTAGAAGTGGTTAGCAAAGAAAGGTTTTGAACCACTGCCCTAGGGTAAAGCAAATTGCAATAACACTGAAAACTTTAAGGGGGGGGGGGGGGGCAGACAATTAGATTACAAACCAAAGTAAAAAAAATGTTTAATCAATAATGACAAAGAATGTTATCATTTAAAGATTAATAATAATAATAATTTGAAATTAGGGACCATTTTGTTTTTCTGAAACTAATTTTTTTCGGATTTAAAATAATTTATAACTTACAAACTTGAAGTTTAAGCATATTATAAAGAATTTATAACTAATATTTATTTTCGACTATTTTCAAATTGGTAATTGGGTGTTAAATTCAAGTAAAGTTGCCATATATCAGCATTTTGCACTGCAAAACATGTGCATGTCATGAATGAGGTGATAGAGTACAAAAAACATTTCGGCAGTTTGGAATATGGTAACCCCACATTTAAGAGAACAAGCAAGTAAATTACGTTACCTTTGCCTAGACTGATATTTGTTATGACCTTCATCTTTAATTGATCTGTATTTTTCTCTTTTCTGCTCATCTAGTTTCTCAGAAAAGTCTGAAACAGGTGAGCTTCTAATGTTTTCACTGTCTTTCAAGGGAATCTTGTTTGACATTTGATCGATGGAGCTTGTATCTTCTGGAGTTTGTTCCCAATAGTTTATATTCCGATCTACAGAAGCACATTTTATTGAATTATCGAACAAAGGTTCATCTTCCAAATTTTTTAGTCTTTCGTGATTTAAGAGAGGAGAATTTGAATTCTTTTCTTCGTCAGCATCATGAAAATTGCCTAAAAAATAATAATGTTATTGTATACAAGGTTTCCTTTCCTTGACTAACAGCTGGTTCTAGAGTGTTACAGGGGTTATTAAAAATCTTAATAAACATTTTCAAGGCATAAGATAAAATGTATAAAAGATAAAACAAATCTAAAAGTGAAAAAACTGTTTTGCACATACTAAGTACGGTCAACTTGCATTATAAAACTATTTCGGTTGTTATACCAAATAGTTGCTGTTTTAAATAAATCAATAGTAATTTTCAACTAGTTCCTTTTTCTTTAAATTTGGTTAAAGCATTACTTTTAAAAAGCACAAAAAACTTACAATAACCAATGTATAAAATTAATCTCAAACAAAAGTTTTGAATTTAAATGCATTAAAAGTAATAATTAACGAGATGCGATATATTCAATTTTTAAAATTGATGATTTCATGTGACAATCTGAAGTAGTTATCCTTTTTAAAGCATTGTAAAACAAAAGTTATACATAGGCAGAAATATGGATTTCTTGTGGGATGACTTTTCTTTTACCTAATGTAGCCTAAACAGTTATTTTTTGAGATACAGTCAATTTAAACTTGCAAGCAATGTAAAGTAAAAAAGAGAAATGCTGCTTAATGCCCAAATAGCCCAAACTGCAGATTTACAATGTAGCAGAAGCCAGCCAGATGTTTTTCCTTCCTCTCCAAACTGATATGAGTGAATTTGCTAGTACAAGTTGCAACAAATACAAATAATACGCTATTGAACTCCTACCCCATCCTAAGGATATTTTCTTTCTCCCTAGGACCTGTCAGTGCTCAAATAACATAAATATCTGAGGGAGAAATCCTTCCGACTATCCTTCTAGAAAGAAATGGTCAAAAAATATTTTGCTGCTTGGGAAGGAAAGAGTTAATACAACATCATTTTATGCAGTCAGCGTTGCATATGCATTTAAATTACTGATGAATATGGTTCACACATAATTCCTTCATATATTTGCTTTTACAGTACTTTCTCTATCATTTAAAAAAAAGCTGTGAAATTAGATTATTTTTGCAGTATAGCAATTTTTCTTCTTATTCAACATTAGTAAGAAAGGATGATGAAGAAAAAAAGACATGTTTGGGGAATATATTTTTTTATATGCCCACACAGTAGGATAGTTGGTAGAGCAGTATGGTTTTTCTACCAACAGATGTAGAAGGATCTTATTTTTCTGCAATTTGTTTTCAATAATTTACCTGAATGGGCTGATCAAACCATGCTTCCTTAAAAATTTATGTGCAAAGTACTTTTTTTTTTGAATAATGCAACTATCACCAATCTTTCAGCACGTCATTAAAAAGTTATTCATGGGGGTACTAGTTGAAGCCCTTAAGTTTACAACTTCTAATCTAACAAAAATAATTTTACTGTTAATAAATTAATGTTGCGATTGAAACTGTGCAAACTGGTAGGTCTTGAAGTGTTAAAAATGAATGAAAAGTACTTTTAAAATTTTAATTAAGTTTTAAATGGTAACTTATCGAAATTGTAATTAGAATTGTCACATTTTTCTAAAAATAAAACAGAAAAATCCATTTAGAAATAATTACCATTGCCATTTTCCGTTCTGGGATATTCCTTCTCTACTTCTGCATCGACATTTCCACTACTGTGTATGCTGGAGCTATCATCGGCATCAAACGATGCAGCTGCATTTGAGCCTGAAACCAAATCCTTTTTTCCTTTCTTCTTCTTCTTTTTATTCTTATTAGTCTAGGAAATGAATAGCATTTATTTTTATAAAGTAAATAAAATTAATACTTGAAAATACATTTAAAAATTTTTTTTTTTTTTTTTTTTTGGGGGGGGGGGGGGGGGAACAAACACACAAATGCCAAGGAAATACCTTAAAAACAAGTTTAATAACTCCTCGCTACATTTTAAAATAAATGCAGTAATAATTTCTACCACAGATGGAGATACTTGAAAATTTGAGTTATTCATTTCTAGCCCTTATCTATGAGAATTTTACATCTATGGGTTTGACTTCAAGTAATTTGAACACCCACATATTTTCAAATACACTCCACTTACATATTACAAACCTAAAATGTTTTCAAAGCACAAAATCCTCTTAAAGAAAGAAAAACCCGAGAATTTAACAAGCAAATAGGACTACAGAAGGAATTGGTAAAAAAATCAGTTTCCCCTATGAAAACCATATCCTAAGACATAAAAAATAAATAAAAAAAGATATAAGGGCAGTATCTTGCAAAAACATTTCATTGAAAAACAATGTAGTAATGTACTCTAGTACTATCTTTAAAAACTAAAAATATTACTTTTTCACTACGTTATATTAGTAAGACTAACTTTACAATAACCAAAACCCATTATTAAAATTTTGACTATTCATCCTTTTGCATCAGTCCCTTGAAAGGTGCATAAGAAGTGTTGGTTTATTGTACATTAAATTAATCAAAGAAAGTACATTTAGAGACTGCAAGCAAAATATGTAACAAATTAATCTTAAATTTCATTTGAAATACTTACTTTGCTTTTCAGACTTCCAGAATCCACAAAACTGCTCAAAGCTTCTTCACCACCATCTGTAATAAAAAAATAATAAAAAAAGGTTCTAGCTAAATTCTAAAGTACCTTACATTATAAAGTAAAATGCACATAAAGCAGCCAAGATACATTATATTAAAACTATTTCTAAAAAGCGTCATCATACATTACAAAACTACGAGCTGTTAATATAAAACATGTGCGTGTGTGTTGTGTAAATATGTATATGCATATATAAAAAGAATGTAGTGAGTAGTGCTTTGGCCAAACTACCGAATATTTGGTGGCTGAATATTAAAATTTTGGCTGAATAATGAAATTTCTCGAAACTGATTGTAATTTAAAGTATTTGTTAAATTAAAAAAGATTCAAAAAGTGAAACGCCAGTTATACATATTAGTTTTTGAGTATTTTTTCTACACTTCAATTAGGTTTGTTTAAAATTATTAAAACAACTAAATTAATTTTATTTCGTATAAATGTTTCTTATTTGCAATAATATTCACAATTTCACCCATAAGTGGAATGCAAATAATACACATTTAAATGCAACCATTTCAATCTTATAAATAAATATTTAATTAAAATCAAAGACATAATATTTATATGTAGTGCACTTTTATCTTGCTCAAAATAGTTGAAATAAATGTTAATAGTTTATGGACAGGGTAGCTACAGAATCTCTGAAACAAAATCTCTGGACTGGACTCGGATTTCCAGAGAATTTCCCCGATTTATTTTGTATATAATAGACATATGTGTACGGAAAAGATAAAAAGCAGACCTATTCAAAATGGAAATGAATGCTACATTAAAATATTAGAAATAACAAAAATTAACAGCAGGTAAAAATTTTCAAATTTTAATTTTGATTATTTTGAAGAGAAAAAGAAAAAGGGGAAAAAAGTCATTGTCACAGCAGCGAAAAAATTCTGCCCTAAATCGGTTTAAATAGTTAAGAAAATTATGCATTTTTTGAAGATTAAAAAAGCATTTAATTCTACTAGGAAATAGCATTTTAGGATGAATCCTAGTATGTCAAAAAAAAATTGATCTGTGCACATAAAATAGGTAAATCTCTTCATGTACAGCATAATTATTTATTCTTAGATTTTACATCCATAGTAAATAAGAAATGAAATAAAATGATTTTTTATTTAAATTTTATCTTATTTTTTATTTATTTATTTACTTGCAATTATTGCAGATATTTAAGATGTCCTTCATGTGCACAATCAACTTATGTCATGAATGAATGTGCCAATTAAAAAAAAAAATATTGCAATGCGATGAAATTGAAACTTGTGCATAGTTAATAATTTTTGTTCTGGCTTTTTCAAATTAAAACATTACTTAACAGTTTCATTCTTTATCACAAGTATTTTAAACAATATGAAGAATTATGCAAGCATATTTCTGGTTTAACAACTTTTCATTACTTCACTTGAAGACGGGTGAGGTAACGAGGGTGGGACAAATGTGACTGTTGTATCCCTCCCCTTTCCAATCTTTAAAGAAAGCCAGTAAGTGGTCTCCTAGTTTTCAAATTTGTATTTTTAAACATGTTTCTTAACAATTTCTAAGAACAAATGATTTAGGCTAGGTACTGTTAATGATTTTCTCATTTGAATTCCAATTATAGTAGATTGTATCCAATTGTTATTGTATCACTAAATTGGATTTTTTCATTTGCAAAGCAATTTTCAACGTCATTTAAAAACTTTTTTAGCATTATTATATGTATTATTAGAGTAATAGTATTTTTTTTAAATCCCACTTCTAAAGAAAAAGCCACTAATAACTTTTTTTTATTTGTTTGATGAAAATTAAAATTAAAGAACTTTATATAAAACTAATCATTTGAATATAAAACCAAAAAAGAAAAGAAAGAAGAAAATTCAGTTTACCCTTACTATCAGAAATGTAAAATATATATATATATAAAATAATCATAGTTTTTCTCATAAAAAGGATGTAAAAAAAAAAAAAAAAAAAAAAAACTTCTAAAAAATGCACATCTTCAGAGGAAATAGTCAATTTTTAGTGCATTAGCATCCAAAACCCGGTGGATTTGGAAAAATAATACCTAATATAATTTAAATATTTTTCAAAAAAAATATTTAAAGACATTTTTAAAAAATCAGAGAAATAGCTATTTTTATCACATTTTGTATTATTTCCAATAGTTTGCATTGCAACATACATACAAACAATCCTGCTTCGGGCTCGCCATGTTTGGTCGAAATGAAAATGGAAAATATTATGGTAGCATTGGTTTGGTTTGCATTTTCCAGTGTAGTTGATGATTGAAAAATTATTGTTATTGTAATCAAAAGTAACTAAAATAAAACAAGGCATTCATTAAAGCACTATGAACGTACTAAGTGTGACCAAGTATGACGTTCTTGCTAGCATAGAATGGAACAAGAAGGTTTTAAGCGCAGGAATATAGAAAAAATATCGAAATATAGGATAATAGTCGAGTTTGTGATAAAATGCTCTTAACATTTTTAGCACATTCCTGAAGAATTCAAGCACTTCTCTTTTTTTAGCTTTTTAAAATTTTTTCAAACACTTGAAAATAAACATTTCGTCTTCCAAGTGCGAACAAACCCTGCTCTAACAAGTTCAAAGATGTTATTGAAAAGGTGATTTTTTTACTCATTTTAATTGAGCAATTATGGATTATTTTCTATAAATGCTTCATCTCGACACAGCCAGAGCCGAGGTGGTGCTACTCGCTACTATATATAAAGAGCCAAAACAACAGGACATCAAACACAGTTAAATACTAAGGAAATTTACTAATTTGAACATTTACCAAGAAAGTATGTTTTAATAATTACAATCACCATCCTATAATTATTTTTACCAGTAGTTGCTGAACATTAAAAAGATTTATGTATGCACACACTTGCCTTAAAAAGGATATGATAAACATAAAGTCATTAAAATGCAACATATAGTCCAAGCGTTAAGAATCAAGAAACTAAGGACTAGGTTAACTTGCAACATTCACCAGATGTCTCTGCAAGTGCATTATAAATAGAATTTCAATTAACGCAAAATAATACTTAAAACTTTTCAATGTTTATGATAAAATGAAACATTGAAGGTTATAAAATTAGAGGAGGGGGAATAAGTTACATAAATATACAAGATAATTTTTAGCAGGAATAAAATCTATTGCATTAAGCATAAATATTTCAACACGTACTAAAATGTAAAAATCTAGTTTTGACAATTATGTAAAAAAAAAACTAGACACACACACGTAATTTTAGTACACTAGGCTTTGCTGTCGCAAAATTAAAAACTGCTGGCCATAAATGTTTATTTATTTAATGAATTTCTTATCATTTAATTATACATCATTTTGAAGAAAGTTTTTCTTCTTTCACTTAATAATAATTTACATAATGTGCTCGCTCGGAGGTCTGATATATGAAATAGTGCTCTGAGCATGTGCCGATACGGCACATGCGTAGGAGTTCTTTTTTGGCAGCATAAAAGCTACATCCATGAACTCGCCAAAGTAGATCCTTTTTTTACGTGGCTCTAGTGAGCACTCGCTCGTTTACAATTGTTATGATAGTTATGTTCTTTTAATATTTATTTTCATATTGATCTTTAACTGTTGTTTTTAGCCACGTCTCTGTTAAAAATAAATGTCAATTGTTGAATAGATTCAGTTCCCTTTTTCTTATTAAAGCCCAACAAAAACTGTACCTGTTAGAGCGCCTGCGAGGAGAGATTTTACTGTACAAATGTACACATACATATAAGATTTTTAAGCAAGTAATAAGAAAGAAATATAGACTACTTTTTTTCAATAGATTTTTTTTACCAATCTTCTTATGTTTCAGAAATAACTTTTATTGTTAAAATATTAGTACTGAATACTTGTTTATATCTTACAATTAAAAAATAAATAAATAAAAAGTTATACACAAACCTCGAGTCAGAGCATCTATTGCTTTACTTTCATCATCGTCGTAATACATCAAAATTTTTCCTAGATTTTCCTTAATTGTACCAGGAAACATATCAAGGATTTTAGCAACCTAAAAATTAAACATCAAAAGTATCCTGAACAATTCACTTAGCATTTTAATAAAGTTATTGAAATAAACTATCAGTTAGTACAGTAGCTTACATTTTAGATCAAGTATACAATCAAATTTAACTCATTTATAATGACTGTTTTTAACAACTTATAATGTCAATAAATTGATAGTCTAGTCAGAACCCCAGATTGAAAACATTAAAACACTTTACTTTTTAATGTCACAATTAAAATGCCAACCTTGACTTTAGCATTTTTTTTAACAAATAAATTTTTGATTTTAGTTTTCCTTTTATTCTTTTCTTGTGCACAATGCATTTTCAGACTCCAAAACATGAATGCAGCTGGAATTGTTATTTAAAATAGATTTTTAAAAAATTTTGTTCGCATTTAACTAATGCAAGTACAATGTTTTATGAGTTATCTTTAAATGATTCTTTTTTCAAAAAAAATTCTATAATCAACTTGATCAGAATTATGGTAATCAAGCTAGTATGAAAGCAAATGTCACAGAGAAATTCTTTTTTTCTTCATGATACCACAGGAGGATCAGTACAAAATTTTGCATAAATGTTGCTAAAAAAAGGCAAAATAAAAATTTTTTTTTTCAAAAAAATTTGTAAATTTCAATTTGAAATTTAAAAATTTGTATAGACATTTGCTTTGGAAAACCTCTTTTTTTTTGAGTAGCTGGGTCATGATAGATATTTCATAAAACCTCATAAAATACTGAACAAAACAGTATAACTTTTATCTTTTTAAGTAAAATAGTTTGTTAATTACAGCCGTCTAAAGATTAGTAAATGATGAAAAATTTATAGTTTTGTCAAAAATTAATTTATAACTGGAAAACAAATGAGTAAAAAACCCAAAAGATATTTTCCACCTATCATACAACTACTCTATTTGAGCCAAAAAACAAAATCCAAAGGCATGATGTTTTGACATTGGTTGATTTGGTGTGGAATTACCCAAGCGGAAGTGTCTTGCACACGAAAAATTTGATGAAAAACACAAAATCCGAACATTTTCCATTTATCTATATGACTATCGATATTGTAGTCACATTTTTTTTCATCCCTTCCAAAAAATTGCAAACCTCTTCATGTATAAACCCTGGGATTCCGCAGAGATCACTGAAGTGTTCCACGAAATTTGCAGGCTTTCCCTTCCTAACATTCAAGAACAAGATTTTAAAATCGGTCAAATTTCTAACAAGCATTATGCCTAATCCAAATTTTAAAAAGTAGAATAATAGCTTACTTTCACTCAGTAACTTAAATAGTTTGTGTGAATGCAACTATTTAATGTCGCAAATGATGGATTTGCAAAGATCAGGAACTGCGGGAGAATTTCAAATATACATGAATATAAAAGAGTACAGAGTTTAAAACTTTACATAAGGGCAATTCCACGGAGTCGGATGTAAAAAATGAAGAAAACTTCGCAAATTTAACTCTGTTTACCACATATAAACTCATTTAAAATTATAAAATTTACTTTCAAGATATTCACTACATCATTCTGAGTACAAAAATAATGTTAGCTTTTAAAAAGATATTATTCTAGTATAAATTAAATTAATTTAATTAGTTGGTGTCGGACGGAAACACACAAATGGCAAAATTGAATGTTCTCTTTAATATTTCTAAAAGTCTGTGCATTAGCTTATGTTTTAATTTTAAACACTGTTAAATTGAAAAGTATACATTTGAATGAAGCTTATTATGCAGTTTTAAAATAGCATTATGTAAATTATAATTAATTTGAAATTATTTTTACCTTGGTGTCGTACGTAAATTTTTGGTGTCGGATGTAAATTGTTGAAGTTGGATACAAACCGTTGGTTTTTATGAAAAGTTGATGATAACAATTATAAATATGTAAATTAGTTTAAGTTTTATTCAAGTGTCATATACATATTTTTTTTACATTTAAAATGATTCAGAAAAGTTAAATTGTCCCCTATTTCCTGTTGGGATAAGGCAAGGCCGTAGCCAGGAATCATTTTTGGGGAAGGGGGGGGGGGGGGCTGACTTTAAAACACTAGTGTAGGGGAAAGTTTCAGGGAAGAATATATGCTACATTGCAAAAATTTTTGGGATTTCGGGGGGGGGGGGGGGGGCATACCAACCCCCCTTGGATACGGCCTTGGGATAAAGGGTTGAATACAATACATTTTATAATGTCATGCAATTTATAAAAGATTTTGTCCTCATTTTTGGGCCACTTAAAATTGCCTTCGGATCGATGCATGATGGACACTTCTATCTCATTTTTTATTTTTCTATTGTAATGCATCCTGGATAGAGATTGGTGTCATATTTGACCAGAACCCAGTCATTGATATTCACTGCTGCTGCATTAACAGCTGCTGGCTCATCAATTTCAGAATCATCTGATTCGGACGCAGGAAATATTGATACAATCCCAAATTTACTGTCATTTGATATATCTCCAATCTCTACTTGAGTATGCCCAACTGGTTGCACAAAGTGAATCGATTTTATGTTGGGAATCGGCAAAACAGCTTTCCAGTACTGTTGCAAATGTTGTGTATCTCTTTCTATGTCTTTTCCTGGAATATATTTTATGTGTATGTTTGGATTCAAACACTCTGCAACCTGAGCAAATTACTCTGCTTGTGTCACTAACTCTTTTTCCGCTTTGACGTGTCGCCAAACAGTTCTTTTCACAGTGCCTCCTATCAGGGGTGATTGCAACACAAAGTAAGAAACCCTGAAAATTTTTTATGCAAAAAGTCGGTATCACTTTTTATGCGTATTATGTATTTTATATATTTATATATTTTTAAATAATACGACAGCTTTTATTTATGGTGCATAAAAAGTGATACCAACTTCACCACATATGGTGAAACAAAACTTTCAATTTTAACTAAGGAAAATTAAATTGCAGAAAATGCAAAAGCTTCCTTTTTATGCCTATTTCACTTTGTTTTGCAAATAAAAGAAAATATGTTGAGAAAAACAGTTAAAAATAAATGTAGTTTTAAAAAAAGTAACGGTGTCGTACGTAAATGGTGTGGGACGTAAAAAATTTCTTTACATCCAACACCAAGTTTTTAGTATAAAATATTAAATATTAAAAAAATGAAAGTAGGTTATTTCAATGATATTAAAAATCCTGCTTTACATAGAAAATTTTATTCATGCAGCTTTGAAAGTACTTGCTCAGCATAAATAATTATACAATTTGGTGTCGGACGTAAACATGTGAAGTGGCTTACATGCAAATTCCTTCAGAAATCAAAATGGATAATGTTTCTACACACTTTGCAACATTACATGCTGTAGACTGCATACTTAAATGTTTACTCACCTTAGTTTATAATATTAATTCATTTATTTTGAAAGAAACTGAGTTTCTTTAAGAGTAGCCAAATTTGATTTCGAAACGCACAAAAAATTGAAGTTTTGTAAAAATGAAATATGTTGCAATTACAACCACTGTTTCAAACAAAACTTCCTAGGTCTATCTGTCTGTGTGCATAACATATTTCATAAGGTTAGAATTAATTACTATTTTTTAAATTTTACAATATCATGTTAAAGCATGTTCAAGCATGTTAACAGCAAATTACAATTCATAATAATCATGAGCCATTCTGTGTTTTTTTAATGTTAAAACTAGTACTTTAGATCAATTTAATAAATGCCACATAATAAATAATTCAAAATGATAGTGTTTAAAACAACTATTGTTAGAATTTAGAATATGTATCCTTAAAGCCTCATCCATGTCCCCTAATAGCTTAAGGTTTCTTCCCTTCTAAAATATTTTTTTATCATTGGAGTTTTCAATAAAGATATTTGATTAAAACAAAAAGTTTCAGTTTTTAGTAATGGCATATGATTTTACTAAATGGGTAAAAATATTTCAGGCTTTTTCATTTATAAAATTGAAAAATGATTAAAGTACATTCAATGTAAAAATTAAGCACACACAATTGTTACTTTATTCCAGCTTTCAACAGCAAAATGATTCAGATTAAATTTGTCCATTTTCTCTGTACTTACAAGTGTACTATTATTCCTGGTAGGGTTAAGTTTCATTTGAGCCATGCATTTGTATCAAAATTTCTTTATCATTATTATTTAAAAATATTTATTGCTGTGAAAAAAGCTTAAAGTGTGTTTTTGCATATTGATGAAGATGCCATATTGTTTCTATGAATGTAACATAATAAATATCCAAAATATTTAAGGTTTTTAAAAAAAAAAAATTTTTTAATCCGATTTAGATACAAAAAATCTAAACAAATTTAAAAATCACGACATTGGGACAAAATGCCCCAATATGCATAAAATCCTTGTATAAATTTACAAAAAAAATTTGCGCTAAGACACCTATCTACATGTAATTATGCCTTGACGCTTAGAATCTTTCAGTTTTGATTCAAATTTATACAAAATAAATTGCTATATGCACATCATGGACTCTACGATGCGTCCCAAATACCGTGAAATGTCTCAATATTAAACTCTGAAATCATGTTCTTTTAAAATATATAATTATGCATTTTAACATTAAGCAAACATAATTGCTTGATTAAATTACAATACTTACTTTTTGCTTACTGGATTCACTTATTGTCTTTTGTTCGGAAGGCATACTCATAGAAGAATCGCGAACAAAGCCCTCTGCAAAAGGAAATTAAATCAGCACTTATGGCAACAAAACTCATTCACTGTTCAGGCACTTTCAATACATCTCACTAAACATTTTCCCACAGAGTAAGTAATTTCGTGAAAAGGATGCAATGGAATCATTGCAATGTCACAAGGCTTAAGTACTCTCAGCCCTGTGACCCTGTTGAGACAGCTGTGTTTTTGGTACACACAGATGGCAGCTAACTAAAGATAAATATAAAGTTATGTTCTTAGTCAATTGACTGGATGTTTTTATATGTAGAAAGTCCAGAATCTATCGAGGTTATCTTTAAAAAAATTAAAACTCTGTAAAGAATTTTTTGCATTGAATGAATAAATGGGAAATAAATTTTATTTCTAATGCAATATAGAGTAAAGCAATAAGATCAGAAATTTTGTTTCATAAAAAATGCTGAATGACTCATTTATAATGAAACTGAAACAAATGGAATGAGAAAGGAAAAAAAAAAGAGAAAAATCTTAGAAGACAAAAGCAAAAACATGTTGCTATAACAAATGACTAACAATCATAAAGATAAAATATCGTAATACAAAATAAGATATTTTATTGAATGAAATTTTATCAAATACTTGAATAAAAAATAAAAAGTACAATACACTTTAAAAAACTCAAAAACAAAGCAAAAATGCAAATAGCAATTAGAATTGCAGATCCCAAAAGTTATAAGAAACCCCTAAGTAACAGATATGATAATTTATATTAATTCTTAAAATTTTACTTCAAACTGGACTAGAGTAGATTTTATGTTTAATCAACCATGAACTTTTCCAAGAAAAATCCTCATTTTCTCAAGATATGGGTCATTCTCGAAAAAGGAGAAATTTGCTGTCCCATCTTCACAGCAACCTCAGAAAAGTGTTTTATATTTCTTTTATTGTTATTATTTATCTGTATCCCCCTAAAGAATAAAATAACAAGCATTTAACTGAGCCAAGTAGTATAGTTTTTTCTCAAGACTTACTACAAATGCTAAAATGTCATTACCATCCACTAGAATTTTTGTCTTTAAAGGTCTGCCTACATATTAAAAAAACTAAAATACATCTTTAAAATAGGTTTTTGTAATGCCTAAAGTATTCCATTTTGAAATAGAGTTTCCTTTTTTGTTTGGTTGCAATTAAAAAATATTTCCACACTAGTTATAACCTGTGCCCAGCATTTTGCATCATTACCATCCTAGGGTTTTTACTGGTATTTATGACCACTTAGTGTCACTAGTAATTCAAATAACAGTCTATCTTAGTAGCAGCCAGCTTAGATTTGTGGGTGAAGTAAGAATTTTATGTGTGGAAATCTCTAAGCATTCTGCTTCAGTGTACTGAGTGACAAGATGAGTGGGAAAAAAAATATTGCTATAATTACCATCCTTATGTATTATGAGTTACTTTAAGCAGCATTGAGCATTTTTGTTCTTTATATGCTCATGTTAGATGAATCTTTATTTTAAATAAGTAAAACTTTTATAAAAGCAGCAATATTTTGTGTTCTGAGAGGAGAAAAAGTGTTCAATATTATTACCATCCAGCTTAAAAGTTATGAACATGTGGATGGTAATGGCAGACTGATGATGGTAATGATACTGTGGTGCATTTTCAATTTTATAATCTAAATTCAAATTTAGTATAAAGAATTGTTAATCATTATTAATAATACTCAAGATGTTTGATTGTTAGAAAATTACTTTTTTAATAACTTAGGATACTTTTTTGTTTAAGTTTAATGGAATCTCATTAAAAAGATTTTAGGAAGCTATTAATGCTTTAGCTTTGTATAGTTTTACTTTTGAATTTAGATGATTTAAAGTTTTTGTCATAATTTGTTTTCTGACCATATTTTATTTTAATAATATCATTCAATTTTTGATTCACCTATACTAATAATAGATTAAGTTTATTACAAGTTCTGTAATTCTTCACTTTAGTCTCTATTTGTTTATATTTTATCTAATGATTTCTTCCCATTGTTGATGAAAAATGATGAATAAATTTCGAAAGTTTGCTTTTTTAAAATTTTTATTATAGTTTTTTTTCATTAAGATTTCACATACAAAAAAAGAACACCCTGTTCGATCCTTAAGTTATGCAAGTTTTTAATTTGCTTATAATAATTATCGATCATAGCATTAATGCAAATTTTGGTAATCTTCATTTAAGCCCTAATTTTGGTTTGTAGTTTATCTAATAGTTTCTATTTATTGTTAATGGTTAAATAATGGATAGTTTATTTAGTCATTACCATCCTTGTAGTGCAACTGCTTGTCCTCCAACTATTTATGCTTGAATTTTTTAATACATGCTCTTAAAATGTTTAGTTTTCTTAGTATTATAGGAAATAAGTATAAATGGAAGTATAAGACATCAGTTCACTAGGAAAAAATAAAAGAAATGCATAGAATATTTTTTAAAAAGGTAATAAGCAGACATTTAAAATTAATTTGAATAAGAACAGCTTAAAATTATTATTTAAATTTTTTCCCATTAGAATATTACTAGTACCTTATTATAAACTGTAACACAATTTATAAAAATCATATGTATAGAATTTCTGCAGGATTTATGGCATAGGATGGTAATGACGCTTTTTGTCAAATTTATGAATTTAAACCTTTATATCTCCAAAGTAAATGCAGATGTTTTGTGGACTTTTGTAGTTCAACAAAATTATATATCTTGCCTTACTAAAAAATGCCAAATTGCACTCCTAGTGAAAAGTTGAAAACGTATGAATGCAAAATACCACCTTTCTGGAGAATGACCCATATCAGTTATTCACCCACACAAAATTAAAAGACTGAAACTCTGGTAAAAGTTGCTAGACAGAATTTTGATAAATTTACACATAGGAAAAAGATATATTTCCAATTCTAAAGAAATTCATTTTCAAATATCTTTAGATTTTACCAAAAAAAAAATTAAAAATACAAGGAAAAAAAGAAAAGCATAAGGCTTACCAAATGAATTAAATATTTCACTAATCTTAAAGAAATGAATGAAATTTGACAAATTTAGTACAATCAACAAAAAAAGATACAATGCAGATCTACAGGTTGATAAAAGGAAGTAACATTTTCAGATAAAAACCTTATCTATGAACAACCAAGTTTCAAAAAAGGGGAATCCCCATGAAAAATTGTAATCAATGTTTAGCTACTGTCAGTTTAATAATACAAGATGCATGAAAACTGAAATAAAAATGCAATTCAAGACTGAAAAATTTACAAAATTTAAAAATTAAGAGACCATATTACTCCTTCTTAAACAATCACTTTCAAAATTATTTTCTGCTTTTTTTAACTCGGTAATAAAGTAAGAAAAAGAAGCAGAACTTAAATATAACCTTAATATGGAATAAGGGTAAATTTATATCAAATTTGATACAAGAAATTGAGATATGACAAGTTTCACAAAATTTAGAAGTTGTAAGGTAAATAACACACACACAAAACCGAAATAAAATACATAGCCAAAAAAAAATTATACATCCTAAATGATAAATAGCTCTAAAAAGCAGCCCTTTTAACTTTCATTCTTATTAGCGAGCATTCACTTTTAAGGGAAAAATGGGACACTTTGGCTTTGCAAAATTGTTTGATTTCCCACGAACTCCTGTGCTATATTGGTCATTCCCGATATGATATGATGATCTCACTTTTTTCGTCGAACATATTCACACCTCTTCTAATCAAATATTTCTTTTTGCATTTAAAAATAGAATAAATTTGAATTAATTTGGCACCTCTTGATGCTTCGCCGGGGGACAGCTGTCCCTCCTTGCCCCCCTCTAGCTATGCCTCTGAGTAGAGTACTCATTTAACATGGATGCTTTAGCTGCGACAGTTTACTATTCCTTCTTATCATCATTAAGGAAATTTATTTTTAAAACATGGTAAATAAAAACTTTATTATTTAGTATTGTAAAAATAGTGTCGTACAAAGGTTTTAGAAATTTTCTTATCGTGTTAGAATGAAACAGTGTTATATAAGGGTTCCTGCAATTTATTTATTCTATCCTGTTACAGCGAAACTGTACCATAGGAAGTCTTATTGTAGGAGAGCTACAATCTTTTATACAAGAAAGTCTATAAAAGTCCATCTCTGTTTCAATCTAAAAGCAAATGAAAATACTTAAATGGTTTCACAGTCAAATTTTCAGCAAGTTTTATTTTTTTACTCTTTTATTTGAAATACACACATGGTTTTGAAATTTCATGTGTATATCAACACATAGCATATTTTAGACACAATAACACATTTTTTTCTCTTAGAAAATTGTCAAAAGTTTAAATGTATTTTTTTTTTTTTTTTTTTTGGAGAAATTGCTCAAAAATTAAGTTGCATCATACATCTTAATAGTTTGTAAAATAGGATACTAAGTTTACCAGTAAATTATGTTCACCAACTTGTAGATGTAAATACCAGGAATGATTCCCCCCCCCCCCCTTTTTTTTGTCGTTTAGGCAAAATGGAAACAAGATCGAAAATAAATTTGTTTCTTCAAAAATCTTAAAGATAATTGCTTGTTCAAAATAAAACTAAAAGCAAGATTAAACATAACTTGTACTAAATAAACAGAAAATTTCAAACAAACAAAATTTAAGTAGAATCCTTTTAAATGAGAAAATTGTAAGCAATGAAAAATGATTTTTTTAAACTATTCATAACAAGGGGCGTTTTGATCAACTCCTTCAAATGCAAATAATACAGGGGGTTGAAAAATGGAGCTGGAGGGGTTGAACCGCCCTTAACAAATACAATACTGTGATGGAACTTTAAAACAAGACACAAGTTTCAAATAGACTAATAGAAATGTAAAGAAGGAAGAGTACTAATAGAAGTGATATCAGCTTACAGACTTCCAAACACTAGGTAGTTATAAAAAGACTTTTACAAAATTTTAGATGAAAAAAAATGGTTTGAAAATTAGCAGCAGAAAAAAGGAATGGACAACAGAACAAAAGAAAAAACTTTAATATCATGAAATTCATAATAATTCAAACTTCTGTGAGGCATTTGAAACGGTTTGTGAGACATGTGAAACGAAATACGAACAATACGTTACTCTTACATTAACAATAAGCAATATCAGAAGGGGAAAAAATACAATAATAATGCAAGCTTTTTTAAACTTGATGGAACGTGAACGTTCATTAAAAAAATCAATCAATGGGAAAAGCTTTAAATCTATGATGAATTAAATAGCGTTTTAAAAAAAGAAACATTTGAAGCAACAGATAGGAAGTCTCTAGTTAAAAGGGAGAATGGTGTATTGCCGGCTACCGATTGAACAAAACAAAAAACCGGCAAATTAGCAAAAATTCATTATTGCAAATATTTTCAAAGAATTATATTTAAATTAAGCCTAATTTTTAGCAAGAATAATACACTTGCATAACTGCAAAGAGAAAGATGTTCATGAGCGCTTTTTACACTTACCCTTACTTCCACCCTTCTTCGCCATGTTTAAATCGCAAGCAGATTCAATGATTATTATATTATGACCTTGCAAAATGTTTTTTGGTGAAGATGCTTTTTCTTTACAGATAACGTGGATATAACGTTGCAAAAATACAGGAGATTACTACAGAACAGTCGCGAAACTGCAGCTAAAGAGATTTTGCTCTTTCAACTGTCAGTTGCCATATCTATGATAAAAGGGGTATTGACCCTGAGTTCTGTTCTGAAACATCCGAATAAAACCAAAGCATTTTTTTTATTACCATCTTTCAGAACATAATCGTTTAATTTTTAGATTATTAAACCTTTTCATATGAAACAGGAATCCCCAATTTTTTGATATCTTCTGAAAACTATAAAAACGACTCATTCTCAAGAATAATACATTTTGTTAAGATGTGTTATGGAAATTTAATCATTTATTTGTAAAATAAACAAACAGAAAGGATGTCTTGAATGAAAATAGAAAAAATATATACGAAGTAGGGTTGCGCAAAAGTTTCATCGAATTTGATATAATATAAATGGCAACAGTAAGAAGATAGGCGTGGCTTAAGGGTAAAGAATTACGTAATTTTTGTTTGTGTTTGTAGTTTGTATGCGGGCTTTTTTTCATGCTTTCCCCCCCCCCCCCACCCTTTCTAGTTCCAAATTTCTTGGGTTTGTTAATGTATTTTTTTTATAAGCCTTTTGAGTCTTATTAGATACGTTGATGCATTCATACGTATCTACTACTTCATAACAAACATTAGTTACCTCGTCAAATAATTATGCGCCTTGTTTTTTAATAGCAGCTGTTTTTTCTACATTACACTTTAATTGAAGGGGCCGTATAATCAGGATAGCTCTTTTCTGAGACCACTTTTTATAGACTCTAAAACACAACTCGTAATTCTCTATTCATAAAAAGTTCAAATCTTTTATATTAAAAAAAAAAATATTATTTATTTATTTTATTCTAATCCACATTGATTAATGCTTGAAATTTTTTTCTTAAATAGGATGAACACTTAATTTAAAAACATGGATGCAAAGAAAATTTGTGAAGCTGAAGAAAATGGTAATAAATATGTAATGCTATAAATACATCCAC
This sequence comes from Octonoba sinensis, assembly GCA_038502835.1. Lineage (NCBI taxonomy): Eukaryota > Metazoa > Arthropoda > Arachnida > Araneae > Uloboridae > Octonoba > Octonoba sinensis. The sequence continues at coordinate 18,853,684 of CM076601.1, read as the reverse complement.
TCATTTAAAATGAATCTGAATTAAATATGTAAAATTATGTCTTCATGAACTTCAGTGTCCTTCATTATATCAAAATGCTTTTAATCAACATAAACATGAAAGGAACATTATAGGACGGGAAAGTTGAAAGATGTTTTCAATGCTCATGGATTATTCAGGGAGAAAAATAAAAAACTCAAAATAAGAAATATATTTTTTTTAGACCCCCCCCCCCCCCCCAAAAAAAAAAAAAAAAAATCATTCCAAAAAGCATCCCATCTTTAGAAAACTAAAAGAGAAATGTTTTGAAAGTCATTTAAGTGGTAAACAGAAGTGGCAATCAAAGAGATTATTATCTAGCGTTATCCTGCATGCATATTATTTCAAATTTAATAATTTTTTTAACCTCATTCTGATTTAATTCATTAAAAATGGAACATGAGTTTTTATTTTGATATCTGAGAAACTCATCCAGGCATTTGTGTGAGGCCTAGTATATTAAATTCTTATTTCCAACTGTGGTATCAAATACAAAAGGGCCGACCAGCAACAGGCGCAGTTCCCAGCTAGGCTGGTCCTAATTTAACAGTTCCCATTGAACATCAAGAGCTTTCTTAAAAGTTTTTACACCACTGTAAATAACAGTCACTTCTGGTAGACAATTCCAACTGCCTGCAACCCTATTGAAGTAGTCATTTTTCCTAATTTCAAGATTAGCCCGAGATTTGAAAAGCTTAAAACAATGACCTCTGGTTAGAGATGTGGGGTGGAAAATTTTCCATGACCAAAAAGTATATTTTACACTAAATTTTTTGTGTGACTCAATAAAACTATTCATGTTTTCTGTTATTAGCATATTTCAGCTTTATTTCAACAAAGTACTGATTTTAATTTCAACTTGGTGCTAGAGATTAAAAAAATTAGTTTACCTTTTCTTACTTAAGTTTTGAATATTCCTTCATTTTCATATTATAACAAAACATTTCACAATTCCTAAATTTAAATAATAAAATAAAATTCACTAAAAAAATAATAATGACCTTTGTTTGTGGTGTGAAAAGCAAATCCGTGCTGGGATATCAAAATCCAACAGATGGCGCTATCTGTAGCTTCAGTCATAATCTTTCTTTCTTATTAATAGCAAGGGCGGATCTAGAAAATCTTCAAGGGGGGGGGGGGGGCGATTTTGGAAATCTCGGGGTTCAAAGTAAGGATGGATGGAGGAGATTCTTCATTCCTTTTCAACAGTCCCTCCGCCCCCCCCCCCCTTTTTTTCAAACAGCAGGAACAACAAAAAAAAAATGCTAGTGTAGTGATATTTAAAATTTTACTAGCACATTTTTTCAATGCATATACGTTTATTCAAAGCCCTTATAAAAGGAACACAAGCTGACGTTTTTTTGCTTTCGCAAATCTGTCTATAATTTTTTCAACGTCCAATCTTTATGGATATGCAATAACGCTAATTCAGTGAGTCTACCATCACTCATTCTGCTTCTTAGCCAAGTTTTAACCGAGTTAGGATTTCCTTCAAGCTTTCTCAAGAAAAATGTAGGCTTGTAAATACATTTTCTAAATTTGAATTGATATGTCTAAATTACAAAATAATAGCAATTATTAGTAATATATTTTCTAAAATTTTCAAAATGTAATACTAAATATGTACTAAAAAAACCACCAACGAGTATGTGCAATTTATATAAACATCTGTAATTATGAATGTTCAATGAAATGTTTCAGGCTCCAGGTTTTAGCGTAAATGCTGCAGGAATTTACACCACGTGCTAAGGGTTGGCTAGCTGTCACCAGTTTGATGGGTAGAAGAAAAGAGCAAGGAATCTCTTTCCCATTACTCCGAGGATTAGCAACTCAGCAATACTAAAGGACAAAGGGACAGGGGGAAAGCATAGAACTTGAAGGGCTATATTAGGCTGGGATTCCAAGAACATAAAAAAATGGCTGGTCCCGGGACACAAAGAGTAAAAACTCACTTAGGAGTGTCGTTGTAGTAGCCACTTGAATCAGCCCAAAGGGGGGGGGGGGGGCGATCGCCCCATCCCGCCCTTAGATCCGCTGTTGATTAATAGCAGTAAGTTTTGATTTCAGAAGCTCTTTACTATGCTTTGTCTCTATCAGCAATAATGTCAAACCAGAAAAAAAAAAAACAAGTGTGTAGAAGCACTTTGTTGAAATTCAGAAAGGTTGTAAAATTATTGGTAAGTGTAACTATTGTGACAAAATATATGCTAATAATGCAACAAGGAGATTTGGAGCAAAGATATCCTATAGAAAGCTGCAACTTTTCCAACAACTTGTTTCTCTAGCAGCTTGGTGGAAAGGCTATTGCATGACAACGGAATTATCTATGGTTGCTGCAAGAATTTTATATATTCCTCCAACAGCTGCTTCCTGCGAGTGTAATTTGAAGGAATTTAGCAACATAAAGACATCAAAAAGTTCTGTCTAGAACTATACGAGCTTACTTTCCCATATATACCCAAATTCAAATTTATAATCTAGCTATGCCTTTCTCTTTTTCATTACATCAAATGTACCTTTTTCAACGCATAATACATATTCATTCTTTCATTTATTCACTCATTCATGTATTTATTCATTCATTTACTCATTCATGTATTTATTCACTCATTTATTTTCTCCATCATTCATTCATTTATTTACTTTTTCCATCACTCACTCATTTATTTATTTTATCATTTATTCACTCATTTATTTATTCCTTCATTCTTTCACTTATACAATTATTCATTGATTCATTGAGAAATATCCTCAAAATCCCGATCAAAAAACCTCATAGGAAAAAATGCTCGTTCGGTTCTTGTTGAACTTCATATCTGCTCATGTTCTACATAGTAACATCTTTCCGACAACGTTTGTTGCAAGCAAATCCGTCGGTTAGATCAGGATTTATTTGGGATTGAAATTTCCCCGTAGACGCTAATGTTTTTTTTTTTTTAGAACGGTTCAAAAATGAACAAATATTGTTCAAATCAATATTTAACGCCGAGAGCTTCTTCCAATAAGCTTGCTCAAAGGAACTTGCATCTTGTGCCCAGAGTTTGCATAATTTACTTCATTTTCGCCAGTAGGCGCTAATGTTAAAATTTTTCGAACTGCTCAAAATTGAACAAAAAAATTCAAATCAAAAAGTAAAAATGGAAATGAGATGTCCTCGCCGAGATCTTTCAAATGCAAAAATAATTTTCCGAATCAGACAATTCTTTCAAAAGTTGTTAGGTGGGGGGGGGGGGAACAGACAGACCAACAGACAAGTTTTCCCCATCTCACAACACACTAACATTGAAACAGGGTCTTTGAGTAGTTGCCATTCTGACCTGGATCTATCCGGGCTGCCGGATTTTAGCCAGGCCAAAATAAGCCGGCCGGCTTTTTTTGGTTTAAACCACTTTAAAAAGGCCGGCTTTTTAAATAAAAGCCGGCTTTTATTAAAATGTTTTTAAAAAAAATTTCCAAAAAAGTATTAAATAAAAAATTATATTTACATCATTTAAGCAATTACATTATTAATGCAATTGCAAAATACTTGAAATAAGAATGAAAATTATTTAATAGAATGATACATAACAGAAATAGCAAGGAGAAAGTGATCCTTATTAGAAATTTATTTAGATTCAATGCAATTTAAACAATTTAATTTAAAGATTTTTACTAGGAATTCAAAAGTTCACTTAACACTACTCTGTCAAGTACTATACTTGACACTGAACTAAATATTACCAATCATTTGCCTTGGTCTTTAACTAATAATCTTTTGTAGATTTTAAAGCACCTTTATTTTTGTTTACTTTTTTCAGAACCTTAACTAGTTCTCTGATCCAAATAAAAATAAAAGTTATTTGTCAAATAAATTGCATATAAAATAAAAAATGCCCATTTGAAGCAGACCAGCTGCTCAACGTTAAATTGTACTAGAATGATATTCATCTTAAAAAATAATGTTATGTATATAAAAAAAATCCTTATATAAAAGCAAGGCAACTACTCTCTACAGAAAACTTCTTTTAATTTTTTGCCATGAGTAGTGCTGTTAGTAAACACTAGTTTAGTTTTAATCAGGATTATGTAAGTACTTTGTTAAAGGAAAGGAGATACTATCTTCAAATCACTGTCCTTCCTACTCTCCTCGCCTTGAGCAAAAGACTTTTTTGTTTGTAGTGTGAAATATATGATAGCAAAATATTAATGTAAGTTTCAGTATTCTGAATTATTTCAAAGTAATTAAATGCTTAACATTAAAATATCAATTTTTTAAGTGACAAGTATGTACTTGAATATGTAATAGGATAGCTTCTCAATATAATAAGATGAGGTACTGTGCTCTACTATAGAAGAATTTGATTTCTCCCTCGACCTGAATTTAATTTCCTTCTTTTGTATTGAAAAAAATAGATTCTGTATAGCTATAAGCTGTAATATTAGGCAAGGGCTCAATGAGAGAGGCTCACAAAATTAAGCACATAAACACGAAAATGGTAATCAGTATTGTAAAATTCATTCAGGTTGTGTAACAAAAAAATTTTGAATCTAATTTAAAATGAACTCCATTAAAAAAAGATTTGAGCTTCATTTTACACAAATTAACAGTAGCAGCATAAATTGAGTGTAAATAGTAAATAGTATTGTGTCTAATTGAAAAAGGCCAATAAAGACCGGCCCTTTTTAAAAAAGACCATTCTTTTTTAATAAAAGCCGGCCAGCCTGGCCTTTAAAAAAAAAAAACGTTTTTTTTGCAGCACTGGGATCTGTCCATGCTCTCTGCATCTGAGAGTGATCTAGAAAGTTTGGATGTTATGGAATCTGAGTGATCCTACTGTTTAAGAGTACATAGTCAGTGCTAAAAATTTTGTGACATAATAGTATTGTGAGTGTTTATATTGAAATAATGCCGTGACCCATAGGTTGGGAAAAACTGATAGAATACATAAGAATTTAAAGATGAAAAATCTTTGAATTTATTGAGTGGAAAATTTTACGGAAAACCCACATCTCTACCTCTGGTCAAGGCCATATCCAGAAATTTTTTCAGGGGGGGGGGGGGGGGCTGACTTTGACACACTTGTGGGAAAGTTTCAAGGAGGAATATATGCAACATTTTGAAAATTTTCGGAAGTGGGGGGGGGGGGGGCATGGTTCCCCCTGTGGATACACCCTTGTATGGTATTGATTGCAAAAACTTTTTAGAACCAGGATAAACCTTGATAGATGGGATAAATTAACTAATCAGAACTACTTCATGTGTCATTATTTCATTTAACTTTGTTAAAAATATTATTAAATTTATATTGTTTAAAATATTAATTTATATTATTATCATATTAGCGTAGAATTCATAGTATTTGTCATGTAATTTTTACGTTGGTACTTAATGCATTTTCTAGAAATCAAAAATATGAATTTGGAGTTAGAGCAGTTTTATGAGCAAGAACTTTCAGATTTATTGAAGCACCCACTAGATAAGATTCCTGTAGCTTTCCTTCAGAAAATTGCAGAACTGATACATGGAACTCTTTCAAGGGAAGGAGATTGGCAGGAAATCGTGTATAAGATGGGCCTTGAAAATAATCATGAAATTAGGGTGAGTTCTTTACTGATTGTTATTTATTTACTTCACGTATACCCAGCCTAGCTGAGCCCAGATCCTGTTGCTGGTTGTTCCTTTTGCATTTGTATAATACAACTATAAAAGAGACAAATACAAATACAAAAGTAACGACCAGCAACAGGCACAAGGCCCAGCTAGGCTGGTCCTAGTCAATTTTACAGTCCCCAATGAACATCAAGAGCTTTCTTAAAAGTTTTTACCCCACTGCAAGTAACAATTGCTTCTGGTAAACTATTCCAACTGCCTACAACCCTGTTGAAGTAGTAATGTTTCCTAATTTCATGATTAGCCTGAGGTTTGAAAAGCTTACAACAATGACCTCTGGTTCTACTTTCAGCACATAACTGCAGCCCATCACCATTTCCCATTTTAATGAATTTAAACAACTGAATCATGTCCCCTCTAACTCTTCTTTGCTCAAGTTTATACATATTGAGCCTTTTTACCCTAACCTCATAGTCTAAGTCTGAAAGACCCCTTACCAACCTAGTAGCCCTCCTTAGAACACTTTCCAATAAGGTAATATCCTTCTTTAGGTAAGGAGACCAAAACTGAGACGACTAGCAATCGGGACTCAGGGACCAACTAGACTGGTGCTAGTCATCAATCTCCAATGAAGAAAGGGCCCCTCTCATTTCTCAGGGTTACCAAATGAAGCTAAATTTAGCCATTAGGGCTAGTGTAAGATGCTCCTGGCTAAAAGTATTTTAAATTACTAGACACAGACAATTCTGATTAATTTTGGCTAATTTCAAATTTAGTTTTACACATTAAAGTTTGTTATTTTTTATTTCAGCCAAGATTTGCTTGCTTTAAGATTTATATACAATGTACTATGTTCAGTTGGCAGTTTTGGCATTCGTTCTGTTGATCATTTGAATGATATTATGAAAGATAATGGTAAAGGTGGTCTATTAGATGGTGTGAAACTGCATATAACAAAATGCACTAGCGTAATGCTAGTGTAAAAAATGTAGTGAATGCTAGTGGTTGAAACAAGCATTCAACCACAAGCGTAATTTGTTCAATTATGTTTACTAATGCGTATGTTTTTTTTTTTGCCATTATTTTTCCCCACTATGCAGGAAGTATAAAACCTGCTCATTAGAAGCAACAAAATGCAACCTTGTGCTGTTATATTGTGATATTTATTGCACTTACTGTTTCATTTATACTAAACAATTATTTAAAACTTATTCTATAATACATCATCCCAAAATTTCCATAAAATGACATTCATTACATCTTTCAGAATGTAGCACTTTACTCTAAGTTGGCAGAAGAGCTTCCTATTACTTTTGCTCTAAAACGCCATCTGTTGCATAACAGAAGTTATGGACACATAATCAAGTGTTTGCTCGAAGAAAAAAGATTTGATGTGCTAAGGGAGTTAAAGCCTTTTACTGAAAGTAAGTATTTCTTGGTCTTACTTTATTGTGTGTTTTAATCTATACATATTATTCCTCTATATGGTTTTTCTGTCGCTTTGTGATATATTCCTTATTCCTTTATCAAATTCCATGATTTATCCCTCATTTCAAAGCTTATTGTGCTGGCTAAGGAAGAAATTTTTACCCGTAGTCTAAAAATGTACCACTTCTTTTAAATTTGAATTTTAAAATCATCTAAGAAGAGGTCCTTTAATGGATGCCAAATTGCTGTTGTGTATACTGATGCCATCTGTTATCAAGTAAACTAACAAGAAACTCTTCTGTTTTTATGGTGCAAAAAAGTGGACAGTACTAGCTGCGCCTGTGTGTTTAAACTTATTCAATCGCAAGGCTCTACACATTCATTTATATGAATGTGTGGAGCCTAACCAACCAACAGTAACTATATTTTAAGTAATGGAACTGTTTCATTATTGTATTTTAATGCTGTGTGTACTAATAATAAAAATAATTATCATTATTATTGTGGTTACTTTATAAATGTTGAATAGCTAAATAATAGTGGGGAAAAAATTGTGACAGATTTTTTGTACCAACACCTGTTTACTTTTTTCTATTCTTCTTCATAATGTCTTTTCTCCTAAATTAGTGCAGAATTCCGCATGGGTGGACTAGTTATGTATTATTCTCAAGAAATGCATTTGGTTCTATTTTATTGAAGTCAATTTTCAGTAACTGTAAAAGTCTTCACTAATGATTTTCAAAGAAAAATTAATTTTTGTGTCAGTACAATAAATGCAAATCCCTAAACTTTTCCTGAAGTAAATTAAAAAAATGTTCTTTTTATGTAGTACATTCTTCTATGTTTAATCTTGAATGGCTATTAATACTAATGCATAATTTTTCTCCTGAGTTATTGAGTTTATTTTAGCAGCTTTTTTCAACAATCCTGCTAAAATTCTTTCTCCATTTTCCCCCTCTTTTAACTCACTACAAAAAGTTCTTTAGCTTTTTTTCACTGGTAACTTATGTGTTTCATGATATTTGCCATCAGTTTATTACGCTGTTGATCTTTATTTCAGATCTCATATTTGAAGAGCAAAATAGCTCCAACAATGGCAACACCTTATTCTATGAGTTATATTCAAATCTTCAGTCTTATGATGAGTATTCCCCAAAAGAATCTTTGAAAGAAGAGTTGTTGCTGGAGAAAAATGCTGTTGTTGCTTCAAAGAAGGAAAAAACATCACTTGTTGTAAAGTTACCCAAAGAGCCAGAATGTTTTCCTTCTATAACAGCTTTTATTCCTCACACAAGTGCTGATAGTAGGACAGCTCAAAGTGTGTTGATGGAATTGCGAAATGAAGGCATCGTGGGGAAATTGCTATCAGAATTGGATCACTTATTTGCAATAAATAGAACTCGAGCCCTAAATGCTATTCTGTGTGAGGTAATTTTATTGTTATTATTATTATTATTATATTATTTTTCTCTTAGGCAGGGTTCATGCTAGGCTGCAGAATTTCACAATTCCCACAATTTTTTTTTTAAATCCCACTCGAAGAATGTTTGTTTGTGCGCCGTTTCCACAACTAGCGGACAAGCATTCAGAAGATTGTGTATTCCAATCTGACCTTATATGCAAATTGAAAGGACTGTTAGTTTTCAGCTGCCATCTTGTCTCTATTAATGAAAATAAGAATATAGGAACTCTATTTATCACATAGTAACATGAGTAAAAGATTGACAACTTCTTTATTCTTTGAACACTCAAAGGCCTTTAGGAAAGCAGACTGATCTTCTTTCGGACCCCTTTTGTGTGAACCTTGGTAATGTTCATTCCTTCTTTGCTGAATATATATTAGATAATCATATTTTATTGCGTAGTTGGTATTAGACTATTACATTATGTTCGCACAATATAGTTAACTTTAAACTAAAAATTCAAAAAACTCCCACTTAACATTTTGGTCAAGGTGGGAAATCTCACTTTGTATTTTTCTCCAGTGTGAACCTTGTTTTAAGAAAGTATTGAGTCAAAATATTTTGCTGTATTAAAGTATAGCACATCTTTGTGTGCTCTGTACAGGACTGGACCTATGCACAGGTAGTTTAAGGTAAATGCACAAATAGTGGACAACGTAAGCGTATTTCTTCAGTTATCATCTAAACTTTAAAGAACTTTTGCTGATGTACATTTTTTTTATGGTTGTCCAAACTTTTGTCTCAAGTAATGATCACCTCAAATATCAAAATAATCATTATACAATTTTTAAAACATTAAGAACTTCGATCACTTTTATGTTCCAGAGATGGGCATAACAATTTTTATTTTTAATAGTTTACAATTTATAATATTTTCTGTTTTCCTCATTGGATCCTTATTTTATTTTATTTTTTAATTCACTTATATAATATTGGACCACAGTGTTACCACCTAGTCATGAGGAATCGGTGTTAAATCAAACTAAAAAAAGTGCTAGATTTCAATACATTTGGTGGAAAGGTGCTAAAATCAATACCGCCACCTATTTCAAAATTGCAGATGCAAAAATTATTGGTAATAATATAGGTACTATTTAGATGTTAATAAAGTTTTACGAATATTTTTTTAAACTTCATGCTTAAATAGAATTTTATTTTTTAGATTAGTTCAAATAATGCAGGGGTGCCCCACTCAGTTATGGTGCACCCTCTAAAAAGCTATAGAGGCCCCCTGAAAATATGACCCCCTCAAAAATCGGCCAACCCCTTGAAATTACCCAAAAAAGTTTAATGGGCAGACTCATTTCGTGCACCATGACCTCCTTCTTCTGTACGTAGATAAAAAAATTTAAGTAAAGAAAACAGAACCAATTAGTTATATTTGAAAGCATTTCTTTCTTAACACAATGATAAGATATTTAAATATCTTAACACAATGATAAGATATTTAAATACTGTATTCTGAAAAATTTTACAGTCCTAGTGGTTTGGATTCTACTTAAAGCAGTACATCCTCACAGTGATTCACTTTGTGCTCGGTGGGAAAAGCCTGTAAAATGCATAGGATGTCAATCATCTGGGTTAAAATGTTCGATAAGGAGCCGAAAGGGAGGAAAATATGAAAAATGCAACATGCATAACCATGGGACAGCCGTTTCGTTTGGTGCTAAATTTAGGGCTAGGTGCTAAAATTTCTTTTTCAGGGCTGGATGAGCCCTTTTTTAGGGCTAGATTCAGCAGTAATTTATTTAATAATTTGCTTTCATGGTTGAAAGCAAATGGCGGATAATTTAACTTTTATTATTTCAAATATTTTAAAAATTATTTAGTAAAGAGGTTTTTTTTTTTAATTTCTTTTTCTTAGGTAACAACTAGTACCCAATTATAAAACCTTAAAACAAGTGACAAAAACTATATTTATAGGATTTCTACATGGTTTATGACATTGGATGGTAATGATAAATTTGAAAATTTTGCACTCACTATCCAAAATAAATGTTGTCGTTTAATTACCCTTGGTAGTTTTACAGAGCTACATGGATGAAAAAGTGCCAAATTGCACCTTTAGGGAAAAATGCAAAAAATATGAATTCAGAACTGCAAAATTGCATATTTCCAGAGAATGGCCTATATATATAAGTATATACAGTAGAGCCTCGGTTATCCGAGCCCCGACTAACCGAGGTACATTTGCCCTTGAAGACAAAATTGTTTTGCCGTCACCAGCTACAACAATTGCGTAAAACGGCAGCGAAGAAGCGAGCGAGTTATGTTAAACAGAAAACAATATATCTGCATAAAATTTTTCAAGAAACAACCAGGGCTGGCCCTATCAATGTGCAAAGTACAAGGGCGCCATCATCTTGGGGGCGTCTCAGCGTCAGAGCTAGAAAACAAAAACAATAATCCGTGTTTTACAAAATTAATTCAACAATTCTAGTTGTCTTAACGTAGGCAGACCCAATGGTAGTGACTCCTCCCAGACTCTCCATCTTTCAAGGGAAAGAACTTAGCGTCAAAATTCACTTGTGGCGATGGTACTGCTTGATAGAGATGGTTAGATTATACCAATCCCTGTGAAACTGCAATTACCAGAAACCAACAAAGAAGCCCATAAGAAAGAAAAAAATAAATTACTTGTTTCATGTATGAAATTATTAAAGTTTTTAAAATAAATGAAAAAGAAATATAACTATACACAATTTGAATTTATAGTATTTCCGTTTGTGTGATGAAAGACGTCTAGGGGTGACTATTTTTATAGAGTCCAAGGTCGCCGAATACCGTCGGGTCGTCCCTGGAAACAACTTTAACTGGAACATGTTCTATAGTGCTGTGTATGTGTGAAATTAGACATTTGTATGCATATGTGACGTTATATTTTCATTTTATAATATGTACTGTAAATGTTTTTTTTTTTTTTTACATCTTTAATGACACTTTCATTCATTTTAACACGTTTCCCTCCTGATTTGGGCAGAGTCCGTATTATCCGAGTTTTCAATTATCCGAGGTACCCTCAGTCCACATTACCTCGGAAAATTAAGGCTCTACTATAATAATTTTCTGTACATGAATGCAAGTAAACTATATACAAACCAAAAGAAAGCTTAGTTTACTTCCACTTTAAGTACTTGTTGAACCTAAAGCAAAATCTTGTCGACTGAAATAGTAATGTTAACAATTGGCTTTTCAGTGGCTTAATTACAACTGCTCTAGGGATGTAATTGCTAGTTTTTGTTCTGCAATGTGTGTCACATTTTGAAGCTCATTCTGCTTTGACAATAAACATTAATAACAATTTTAAACCAAATATGCAAATTTTAGTTTTGTTTTTCTCTTTTACTTTGCCTTTTCAATTTTGAATGTGTTTTTTTCCTTTGTAAGATATGAAAAAAAAGAAAATAGGAAAGAAATTTATTATATGCTAATTCAGCTACTTGCTTTCTATAGGTGGATTTCGTCATTCCAATCATTTCGGATGCATATCTTCAGCAAATTCGTCCTTCGATTTGTGGGGCACAAGATGAAGAGACTGCAAACAACTGTTATATTTTTAACCAACTGAGTAGTGAAGTGTTATGGAACGGTTGCATGAACTACCGTGTGCGCCCAATTCTGGTACCTGAATTTGACCAAGATTTGCTCAGTCCTTACGCTTGTTTGCGGGATTGTGCTCTACGGATTTCTGAAATGCAGAAACTGACTCGTGTTTTAAAATGCACAAAACCCCTTATTCACAAACTTAAATCTCGATAGAAGTCGGAGATATTTTACTTATGATGTGGAAAAAGTAACAAGTCTTTCACTTTTGAACAATCTCTTTTCCACATTCTATGAACCATTTGTATGAAGTTGCAGTTCCAGATAGCTGTTATAAACAAGAGCTGTTATAAAATTACAGCAAAGATTAAGATAAAGAAGTCTTTGAGAACTTTTCAGTCGAGAAACCTTGTGCTATCCAAATTTGTTAGAAAATATGAACGAAATACTATGTAGGTATGAAAAAGGTACTCATTAATTTTTAAAAGAGAATATTTTTGTTTGAAGATAGAATAATTATTTATGTACAGATGTAAAACTCAATGTTGTTATGTTTGAAAAGTCCATTATTTTAATGTATAGCCCTACTTTGTTAATTTATAGTATATTTAATGCAATTAATATATCTAATAGTAATACTAATATATCTAGTAGTGTATACAAAGTTAAACAAAGTGGTGCTGCAGTAGCAGCAAACTCAGTACGGAGGTCAAGAAGGGTGTATCCCCCCCTTCCCTGACTTTGGCATGATGAATGAATGTATCCCCCCCACCGTCTCTCCTATGTTATGCATTCAGTATGTACTTTTTATCCCAAGGAAAACTTTGAAATGAGTCTAGGTTAAACTAGGCTGGTCCATAGTAGCTTATTAATTCCCAATGAAAACCAAATGTGCTTTTAAAGCTTTTCCCCTAGAAGTAATCACAGCTTGTAGAAAAATATTCAGTTTTTAATCCTATGGAAATAATTTATCTTCACTTATTTCAAGATTAGCGTAACTCTGATTTAAACTGTTATTTGGTTCTGTCTTCTCTACAAAAAGTGAGATCATCAATATCTTTTGATAATTTAAGCATCAGAACCATATCCCTTATAAGTAGGGTTGCCATCCGTCTGCATTCAGCGGTGAAATAGTTGTGTATTAAATGAGTTAATTGAGTGCGACAGAGGCAGGTGTCCACATTTTGCAGTTAGTAATATGGTAACCCTACTTATAATGTTTACCTTTCTGCACCAAAAAATAAAAGACAAAAAATTATTGAAAATCACAAAATTTTCAAACATATTATACACATGTTTGAGGGTTACAGGGACTTTTTTTTTTCATACAGAAAAAGTTTTGAGTTTCTAATAATAGGTAGAAGTCACAAAAACCCTTGTCTCTCTTCTGCTCAGGATTATAAGTATTTAACCAATTAACTTATCATAATCTAAACCTGCAAGTGGGGTTGGAAAGGGGATGGTCCTTAGGTCGGGACCCCTGCCTTGGACGCACAGAAAAAAAAAATCTAACTAAAGAATTAATTCTTTTGTATCTAAATCACGTTTTTCTTCCACTTCACAATTTTATGTAGATACTTATGACTGTTTACGTAAAATTAAAATAGTTCTGATTGCTTTTATTTAAATTGTCAAGCATTAACGCTCACAACTCTTATCTTGGACACTTCCCTGGAGAAAATTTTTGCCACACCACTGCTGGGAAGTATATTTCCGAAATTTGATGTGGGTACAGCGGTACCTATGTTCATTGAGCTTAAGGGGAACGTTTCCTCATTGCCAATAGAACTGAATTACTCATTGCCAAATGCTAAGCTTGAATGGGTTAATATTATTTACAAAACTGTATGAAACTTATTTTAATGCATACAAGAGAATAAAAGACTGCATTTTGACGAATCTAGAGCTTTTTAAAAGTTTTTCTGCAGAATTCCAATTCTGTGTAGAACTGTGATCATGTATTTTGATAACTTTATGTTGTAAAAATTTCTATATTTATGAGAGCTGTAATTTTACATGCTTGTACTAAAATTAATACAAATACTGTCATCAGTTCTGATAGTATTAGAGTATCAATTTTGGAAAAAAAATAATAAATATTGTTGATACTTTTGATAACTTCACAATGTAATCTTTAACTGCACTTTTTCTTGGAACAAACCATTTTAAACGTCCATTAAGTTTAATAATGTTTCATATGGCATTTCAGAGACCTCCCCCCCTCCCCAAAAAAAAAAAAGTGTAAGACAATTCTATTAAGTTTCAATGATTTTCCTATGGTATCATTGACAGCTTTAGAATCCAAACAAAAAGAAGGAAGAGCAAAAAGTAGGATGGTCAAAATGACTTGGGAACACTGGGTTTGAAAGTATTAAGTGATTCTAATACAGCGTAGGCAATATAACATCCCATTGTTTTGGTTTTTGTAATGAATAACTCAATTAAAATAATGGCATTTTAGAAGTTTTCTTCGTTGCTGGTTTAGAAATCTTCATGATAGAGCTCTGATCGAACCAAAAGGCCGTATCCAGAGGGGGGAGGGACGCCCTCCCGCGAAATATTTCGCTATGTAGCAGATATTTCTCCCTGAAACCTTCTCCAACATAAGTGTTTCAAAGTCATCAGGGCCCCCCCCCCCCCCCCGAAGAAAAATTCTGGCTACGGTCTTGCATCGAACTGCTTATACCCTTTTAACGTCACCAATGGTGGCTTAAAAATGACATTTTCGAAAAAGAGTTTGGTAGTGAAGCTCGAGCCACTTTCCTCCCAAAAATTACCAAACATAGCCTGAAATTGATTAGGACGTCAATTTCAAAAAAAATCCGGAGCAGATGCGGCGGATCTTATGTAATCAAAGATATCCTAAAATTGCACTTTTAAGACTTCTTCATCAAACAATCATTTAACCTTCGGCATTCAGTGTTGATTGGCGTTACTTGTAATAAGTGGCATCTGCAAGGATTGTGAACATTTTCAGGTTTTGTACACGCTTAAGAATTTATTTTTAGATCATTAAGAAAAAGGGATAAAAGAAAAAACACGAACTTTCACCGATATAATAGGTTTAAAATGGGGAAAATACAATTATAAAAGAAGAATTTCGAACTAATGAATGTATCGTTCTTTTTTGAACAATACATGCGATGAATACGGGGGTAATCCAAACTTCGTCTGCTTCGCACCTCTCACCCTCACCCTTGTGATGTGATGCGAGCGTTTATCTATATTGTTTTCGGCATTAAGTTTTTTTTTTCTTTTGCACTCCACTCTCACTCTCCTCTTAAATACTACCTCCAGCCTTTCTTCGCTCCATATCTCTGTTTACATTTTGTTTGATCGTAACCGTCGATACTAAACGATCGCTGAGAAATGTCAAAATTTTAAATTGTTGCAAATGATGTTAATTTGAGGCTATCCAATTGCATTCGAATATATTTATTTCACATCTTTTCTGATATTTCTTTGTTAAAGAGAAAATGACGGGAGCTAATCAATTTCCACAAAATACTGCTTTTCATTCCAGTGTTCAAAGTGCTCTTTCCAACCGCGATTTCGAGCTGTATGAGCTAGCCTGTTTGAGTGGAGTTCCTATTGACCCCCAAGTTTTCAGGTGAATTGTAATTCATTAGTTAATCTTATTTCGCAAAAGATTCCTCCTCATTTTCTTGTTCATGACGCTTCTTTAAGACTCAGCAATGAATTTAGAGCTTATCAAAAACAACAAATGTTTGCTGAAGGTGGATTGGGTTGTAAACTTCTTGTCTTGTGGTGATTTCTTGCAAGTGACAGAAGTTTTATTGTAGGATTAGGATAATAATGAATGGAATTATTGTTCTTACTAAATTTTCTAAACTTTTTCTAATATTTTGTACTGTAAATGGATCAGTTTCAAATTAATTTGAAGGTTCCATTTTTAACTTCAAATTATTAAAAATAAATTTAGTGCCCTATGTAACTTCAGCTCCTCAAATTCATGCGAAATTAACTCCAGTTACTCCAACATCAAAACAGTCTTGTGTTATGTTGTGGCACAGAAACAACTTTTGCACTAAGTGATGTTTGATCCATATTGAGAAGATAGGCTAAAATGTTTTTAAGATACTCTGACTGCAACCTTTTCATCTGTCGAAATGATTTCAAGAAAATACAGATGACGCGATTCTCAAAAAGAAAGTTTATTTGTTGATGTACACAAGATTGAAATGTAGGACAACCAAAATTTATTAAAAGTGGCAATCTTAGTACAATCTAACTGTTAAAACTGTGAAAATTAAGTTTTAAAAACAAGTTTTAGCTCTTTTCACCTTATTTCAAAGTTTTTAAATGAAAAAAGTTTTTAGCCCAAAATTTTAGCTTTTTCTTCTCATTATGGTAAGGGGGTTTATTAGAGGATATTGTTAGGAAATCATTGACTATTTTGAAAATGATAAAAGCTATCTGTAAGGTCATTTATATGATTCTTAGATGCAGAAGATGAAACTAAAGAATTCCTTGATAAAATTACCAAAAATAAAAGCTCTTACCTTAATGTTTTACATTACAAAAATGTTTAATGTAAACATTTTACATTACAATTTTTCCTTTAAAAACATAATTAGGTATTAAATTACCATGTAAATAATGTAGAAAAATGTAAGTTTATAAGAGTATGGTAAGGTATTTATAAAAAAATCCCATGCATTTAGTACACAATTTGGCATATTTAAGCAATATATTGCACAGATATTAAGGAAGGTAAATGGATTAATGGAAACTTTAATGATTTATAATAATAAATTTTAATCAACTTAAATAATCACGTTTCCAGCAAGTTTTAAAATGTGTTCAACAATATTTGGTAAAAGTAAATATGATAAAAATTTCAATTGGTTTGATTTATTTTTTGATAAAAATTTTTTATCCACCTTTATAAACCCCTTTTTTACTTTAATATCGTAAATCTGCATATCCTTTATATATTTTTTATTTCATGTGATTCTTAAATTTCCATAAAAACTGCTTTCTGATATCAATTTTTCAAAATATTTTATAGGATTTTATTGGACCTGCTGAAAATGGACATTTCACCGACTGAAATATTCCGCGTGTTGCAAAACATGGCCCTTCAAGCGTTCAAACCAAATACATCTTTGAAAAAAAATTCCCAAACCAAAAGCCATTCTTCTCAAAGTTCAAACAAGAAAAAACCTCCAGTAGCGGCTAAGCCCAAAAAAATCAGTGTGGAGAAGCAAGGTGTATATTGATTTTTCTCTTACTTGAAGTCTGGATAGATTTAATGCCTAAAATTTTGAGCTCTTCCTTCTGTAGTATGACTTATTATGATGAATAAAGAGAGACAGTTGTCTTTCATTCGAACAAAATTTAGCAGGCCCATCATTTCGAATTTCTCCAGTGTATATTCTCCTTGTACTTTTCATTAAAAGAACAATAAAATACATGCAAATTCATAAACATCCATTATATTCTCAAAGCTTGATTGTCTCCCCCCCCCCCCCCCCAATTGACAGGCCTGAAATGTAGCTTAAATATATTTTGCAAAATACATTTTTTAAACAGAAAATAAGAAAACTTGAAATAGGATATTTCGATGATTTTTTATAAAAAATCAGTGTTTACTCAACATATGTTTCGTTTGTTGCACAATGTAATATTTATGGTTTGTTTTCACAGGATTTACAATTTTGATGTTATACTTTTGGTTAAAATCTTTGTTATGGGAATACAGGTTTCTGTTACAGTAATTTTATATCTAGTAAGGAATTTGATGCAATGAAAAATTTATTTCATAAAACATGAAAACAAAAAAAATAATAAATAAATAAGCATAGCAGTTTTTTTTACTAAGATAATTATTGCTTTAAAGCAAATTTCTTAAAAATAAATATTTAAATTAATCTTAAAATTTAAAAATTTTCATGTAGAAAATAGATATTGTTAAGGCATATTTTTTGATCAATGAAATTATGTCTATACCGTTTAACGTCTGCCCCTACAGTTACATTTATACTATTCAGGTGGTGTAGTTTCAGATCTTATATACCACGTTGAGATCCCCAACTGTTGGAAGAGAACGTTTACTTGTTCGTTATATGATCGTCATTATGATTCTTCATTTTAAGTTACGGAATTAGAAAATATTTTTAAAATATATTATATTCTTTTACGTGAGAGAAACCATGTTTTTACTACATTTAAGTTGTTGTACTAAATTTTTTGAAAACACACAGGAAGGACCAATGATGTCCCTTATAAAATTATTACTGCATTTTCTTTCTTTCCTTGGAAATAGCTAGCCTATATACACTATATATAACTCGTGTCTTTTCACAAAAAATAAGATTTTTCCCGATTACATTATACTGTGTATCGTTACAAAGGAACATGTAGATTGTGCTCTTTATGTTTCTTATGCTTGAATTCTTAATTTACATTTCACATCCCCTTTGTCTTTAACTAACAAAAAATTTGAAACCAGTGTAAATAAAAATTTGATGTTAATGTTGATTGTAGTCTGTGTAGTATTTAAGTCTATTAAAATTGTTTCAAAATGTTTTCTTCAGTATCTTTTTTTTTTTTATAATGAACAAGAAAAATTGGAAACCATGCATGTTTAAAATTATCTTTGAATCTAAAGAAGAAAAAATTCTTTATACCAGAAAGGCACATAGGTACTTTTTATTTAACAGTTCTATGTTGTTGTAATGTGCCAAAAATTCATTTTTTATATCTTAATTTAAAATAATTACATATGATTACTTTATTTCATAACACTACCCCTTAGGTAAACCATAAACAGCAACTACTTATTTTTTTTTAATACTAGGTTCAAAGTTTTTTTTTTTAACTTAATTTCTTTCTTTCACCAACTTAAATTACAAAAGAAACCTTCCAGAAATGTGTAAGTTTTAACATTTCTCAGTTTATGAAATGTGGGGAAGATGACCAATGTTTTAAGTAACTTGACCACAAATAATTTCCGACTTCTGACTTAATTAGCTACTTTTGTGAGCAATTTAAAATTTCATCGCGGCCATAAGTGAGGTGTAATGAAATAAATTTAAAACAATGTTATAGAAAAAAAGGCAGTCATTAAAACTGACTGCTTTTATTTATTATTTACGAAAATGCCTGAGCACTGTACATTGTGTATATACATTTAAATCGATGTCATTCTGATTTCTGATCTTAACAGATAAAAAGTCTAGCAATTTGCAATTAGTTCAATGGCAGACAACATTCAGCACAATGCAAGTCACATGGATTATAATTCAATTTTTTTTAAAAATAATTTTCAAAATCGAATTTCTCATTTTTTCTGAATCAGACATTATGTTTGCATAATAAGCCTATTTTTGACTTAAGAGCAATAAATATATAGATGCAGTTTGGCACAATACAGCTCATATAATAGGAGTTGCGCCAGAGGAAATTCAGGTCCTTTTAGACCCTTCACAAAATCCGGAGCTACCAAATCATACTTTTTACAGAATTACTTACTAAATAAACAGCAACAAGTAATATTTTTTAAAAATCAGTGTACATTTAAATTTTGAACTTTCAAATTACTTCCTTTTTATTACATGGTTTTATTTAAGTTGATTTGTCACGGAAGTTTGTCACACAGTTTTCGACCACTATTGCTGCATAAATTATCTTCAAAGTTAGCACACAAGCTTATCTTCGATGACAATACAATAATCCATCCATTTTATAATTTATTGTGACGTTAATTAGGAAAAAAAATATAGTGTTGGCTCTGAGGAAATGATCAGAATTATTATTTGTCGAATGGTAACAATAGCTTTGTTTGGATCATGCAACGATGTTATTTAACCCAAAAGAACGCGCGCTTCCTAAACAAACGTAAAGACGCGCGGGGGTCACAGAATGACTCCAAACTGAAACGCAGTTAAAAGCATTACTTCGTTACTTATTTATGTCAAAACCATACCGTCTCTTTTTCAAACATTAAAATTTACATTTAAACACTAGTGCGTTGGGGGAAGAAACTCTGCTATTGATAAGAAAGGAATGAGCAGGTGGCTAGTTTTCTAGGAATTTGGCTATAGCTTGGGGTCATAAAATGACTCCGGCGCTTTCTCTCGGGTTAAATTAATCTGTCTCGGAAGTTTGTTACGCGGTTTTCGACCACTATTACTGCATTTTAGTTTGTTTTTTTAAAATAAAACCGTGTCAATTAAAACATTTTTGAAGATTTAATATTTATTCACAATCTTTTTGAAATTCACAAAAAATGGAACCTGTTAGAAATGCTGGATCAATCCCTGTAAAGCATGGTTAATGAAATATTTTATTTATATTTAACATGATGAATTTATGATATGGTTTTGAAACAATCAATAGACATTTTTACTATAAGTTTTGAAATTTTCTTCGATGGCACAAAATTTCAACTCTGATCCTGCCAATAAATGCATTACATTATCTATATATTTTATGCTCTCTACATTTCCCCCACAGAAGTATAAATTGTCAATTAAATTATTTTCAAAGTTTCTGAAGCAACAAAATAAATACACTACAGCACCATATAATTTCAAACTAGCATATACAATAATAAAGATGATAGTCAATGTTCTATAAATGAAATAAATCTAACGAAACTTTTCAACAAAAATTATAATTATATAATCAGAGTAACAAAAATTATTAAAATTCTATGTTCAAAAACTTATTTGCACTTTTGAGAGGTAGAGGGTGGCATTTTAGCTTTGTTTGTCATTAAAACTAAAGAATATTAATCATTCACTTTTAAAAAATTACCGTAATTATCTGTGTATAGCACGTGGGTTATCTACAAAAAAAAAAAACTCATTTTTTACTACCTGCGGGCAATACATGAAATTGAAAAAGAAAGGTATTATTTAAAAGACAAATACCGTTCAAAAATATCGAAATCTCTTTTCTTGCAAAACAAAATGCAGAGAAATAAATTGTAGCTTTCGAAACAATGGGCCAAAACAGATTGGGGCTCGGACGCTTCAGGCGAATGCAGTGTTTTCTAGGGGTGTATCCCATGATTTTTTCTGGGTGCGGATTATACAACGATGCAGGTTATACACCGAACTTAATTTTTTTAGAATGAATTTTTCTTCCTGCGGAGTATACAATGATGTGGGCTATTTACTGATAATTACGGTAATAAAAATATTTTGTTATTATAATACTTGAACATTGATTTCTAATAACTTTGAAAGTAAATGCAATACAATTTTTAATTGAACCCATATATAACAAATACCTTTTTGTTAATACTGTTTCATTTGCCAACATTACTTATTCAAAATATTTTTTCAAAAAGAAAAGAAAAGCTATTATTAATAATATATATTTTTAAAAAAAGTGTTATTAAACTTTTTGCCAGCTCCGACGTTCAAAATATAAATACTGTTTGACCACTGCTGAGATGGTAAGGCATATATCTGCTTTCTATGCAGAGATGGATGCACTCATTATCTTGAAGCTTCTGGCAGCTTCTGCTTCACAAGTTATAATCACATTATAAATTAAATTCTTATGATAGAATTACTTCAAAATGACCGATTCTTAATCCCATCCTGTTCTTTTTAGCAACTATATTTGCAATACCATTTCACAATACTTTAAAGGCCATATTATCGAAATGAACTACAAACACTCCCCCCCCCCCCAGCTGAACTCCATAAGTGTAGGCAGAGCTTCAGCATTGGGGGGTGCCTGTGTGCCAGGAATTCAGTTATATATAGAAGGGATGGGGTCCCAGATGCACCTTTTGAAGAGTGAAGCAAAAATAAGCATTTCTAAAGCATCTGAGTTATGGAGTTAATGAAAACGCAAAAAAATTGCCTCTTTCACATTAGCGTTCTTTCTCTGGTGCTATCACGGTGCCCCCCAAAATCAAAAAATAATTTTATTCTGAGTACGTTCTCACTTTTGAAATAAAAAATTATTTTTACAAACGAAGACCTTCACTTAACGGAAATTTCATAAATAGTACAAGTCCTATTACTGTTCATACTCTGTGTACCTTTACTTTTCATTGTACATGGCCTTTTTCTAATAATTAAATCCAGATATTTTCAAAGTTTCACCTCATTATGTAACAAAAAATAGCCTCTAAGTAAGTTACAGAAATGATCACCAGTACTTTGTTGCCTAATTGATTGCGAGGTCACGATGCAGAATGTTGCCCTTTTGTTGTGCCTAATTTAGTATGGAAACTTAGTCAAAGGGCCAAAAAGTCTTTTAAAAGAGTAGTTCTCCTTTTCTCTGCCACATCCATTTGATTTTCTAACTCCTGAAAATAAAAACATTGATTTTCAAAGCATAATGGGAATAGTTATTTAAAACTATGCTAAGAGATCATTGTAAGACAAATGATCAAAATCCAAAAGTATCGTAAATAGCCATTTCGAAGCTACAATGGAGCCTTTTCATCAGTGCAGAAAAGAAGCGCTCAACACACAATTAGAAAGCGGTGAGTCAACAGGCAAGAACCAGAAAAACAACCGGTATTTATACCGAATGTGTCACATTAGAGACTGACCAATCAGAGGCCAGGAACAAGGCGGGAGACGAACAGGAAAGAGAAGAAAAATTATAAAAATAGTTTCCAAATGTCGGGAAAATATGAAGTACTGGAAAAATCATTTAATAAAGAATGAGAATATTTCTCCTAATGTGATAAGCTTTCTAAAAATCAAGTCATAGATCAAAGAATATTTTCT
The DNA here is from genome assembly GCA_038502835.1 of Octonoba sinensis. Taxonomy (NCBI): domain Eukaryota; kingdom Metazoa; phylum Arthropoda; class Arachnida; order Araneae; family Uloboridae; genus Octonoba; species Octonoba sinensis. Next base: position 18,830,915 of record CM076601.1, on the reverse strand, counting down.
GAATTTTCTTCTACTAGAATATAGGTTCTCAACGTGGGCGATAACACCCTTGTGGGCGTTATCGCCCACGTTGTATATATTCTTGTGGGCGTTTGAGACTTTCAGAGGGCAGTAAAAGGCCTAGAGAAAACTAGGGGACGTTGAGATGACATGGAGGGGCGTGGGCAGATTAATTAAATATTGTCCAAAATAGAATAAACACGCTGCTTATGTACTAACAAAAGTATTAGATTTATGGTCGATTGTTCAACGATTTCCGATAGCATTCCCATCTTCATATTTATCTCAACGTGGCTATAGTTCTGTAGCAACATTGATAACCAAAAGGAGAAATCAGCTCCATATTATTGAACGAGGCGAGTTACGATTGTTTTTAAGTAAAATCGAGCCTGATATTGGCAAACTAATTCAAATGCATCAAATTCAACCTTCTCATTAGTTAAGTTACGAATTCCATGTCTGAAAATTTTAATAAAAATACTTTTCAATATAATAAAGCGTGCATTTTGATTGCTCTCATTAAAATAGTCTTACTTAAAAACAGAAATAGGATAGGGTCATATCCTATCTACGAATAAAATGTATAATATTACACATTTAAAAATATATTCATAGGAGTAGCTATTTCAGATTCGCAAGTAAAAAATGGGGGGGGGGGGGGGGATTCGCTTTAGAAAAAAAAATACTCTCAAAGTGGGCGGTGGGCAAAAAAAAGGTTGAGAACCCATGTACTAGAATTATCAGAAAATGCTCTTCAGTCTACGGAGAAATTCTCAGTCTTTAGTAAATAATTTTTACAGTACTCCATATTTTCCCGATATTTGGAAACTATTTTTATAATTTTTCTTTCCTTTCCTGTTCCTTTCCCGTCATTTCCTTCTTGGTCTCTGCTCCCACCTTGTTTCTAGGATCTGATTGGTCAATCTCTAATCCGACACATTTGGTATAAATATCGGTTGTCTTTGGTTCTTTCCTGTTGTTTCTCCCCGATACCTTCCTCTTTCCCTCATCCCCCACCTTCCCTGACCCCCTCTTCTAAATTAGCAAGTTTAAGCCCTTGGTTTTTGTATATATGTATATTTCTGTAAATACCTCATACTTTTCAAACACATTTAATCTCTTTTTCTCAACTTTTCTTAATATGTAATTTTATTTGTACGCTCCGCCGCCCCTTTGAGACCCTTGACTCCGCCCCCTAAACAGGATTGGTCTCCTCTTTCCACGATCCTCTCTCTGAGCCTGGGCAAAAGGGCCTTTGGCCCTGCACACCCAATTTTTTATCTCCCGTCTGTCTGTCTGTTCTTTCCTGTTCCCTCACAGCTTTCTAGTTGTGTGTTGAGAGCTTCTTTTCTGCACTGATGAAGAGGCTCCATTGTAATTTCGAAATAGCTATTTGTGATACTTTTTATTCTGAATTTGTGCTTTTTTATTGTTTTATCTTTGTACTTATATATAAGAGATAATTGTTTTGTATATATAATAGTTCAAATAGAAGTTTAAAAAAAAAGTTTATTAATTATGTACCAACAAACACAACTCTCATATAGTTAAGTTTGCGGAAGAATCATACATGTATTTAGAAACCAGTAAATATTACTGAAAGTAGTTCATTCAGTTTTGAGCATGAAATGAACACTAAAGAGGAGGGAGAAAATTCTAAACATACATGGCAAACTAATATAATTTAACAATACAAATTTTTTACAAATCAGTAAGTCATAGAGGAATCATTGGTCTTTGTTTTTTACAAAAATGAATGCAAGATTCAACAATTCAATCAGCAGAATGTAGTTGAAATTTGATCGATCCTGATCTACAACAAAGCAATCAACAACATGATATGCATAAAATTTAAGCTCAAAATATGAAATAATTTAATTTCAAATAATGCAAGCAATGTTCACTCAAATGTAGCTCAGGGGACATTCGGCAGTCAAGTCATTAACCGCTTCCTTTAGAAAATTTTTTGGAAAATATTGCAACAAAAAATCACACATTTTAAAATTTTATTATTAAATACAAGGAAACAAAACAAAATATGTAGGTTTTAAGTTTAATTTTTATTTTTTACAGGTGTAAAAGCATAACCTTGCATTACATTTTTAATATTAGTTTACTATCCCAAGTCATCTGGGGTAAATAGAAAAAAGTTAAATATTGGTCTTTGATAGTTTTTGAAACAACACAGAAAACTCACAAAACTTGACAAATTGTCAATCAAAGCTGAATATTTCCTCGCATCTCCTCCAGGACAAAGCTGACGTATACTATATAATAAGGAAAACACATGACCAGTAGTCCAGCAAAAGAACTTGAAGTCAACAAAACTTGGGAAACTGCCAGTCAAAACTGAATATTTCCGTTCATTTCCTCTAGCCTGAGTACAGCCGTGATAACACAAACCATACTGTCAAATTCGGCTTCTCCTGAGTTTTCTCGGGATAGTAATTAACTGCAATATGAATTAACAGCAATCCCTGCTGTATACGAACCCGAGATAACTCGGGATAATCAAGCTGTTAAATATGAAATGTAATTTATCATCAAAGGCAAAAGAATACTAAGGTGAACAAATGTTTAAAAAAAAATCATTTCCACCTTGGAGAAATGGACAGATGAGTCAGAGTGAGAAAATTCAGTCACATCTCAAGAATACAATCAAATGAAATTACTTTGTTTAGCTACTTTACAAGCAGGGTTCGAAATTAGCGGTCGTTGGTCGTATTTTGCAACTAAAAATTCCAGTTTGACGAGATTTCACCTCCAGTCGTCACTTTTGACACTGTAGCCTTTTCGTAAAACTTTTAGTTCTACAACCACAATTTTTCACCAAGTCATCATTTAAACTTTTTTTTTTAAAATCTGGTATAACTTTGCACAATTATATTTTTATCTAGATATTTCATCTAATCTTCTGTGTTTTGAGTTTTTACGATACCTACGAAGACTATCGTAACTTCTTGACCAGCAAATTTGGAGATGTGAATTTTTCCTTGCAAATGAAGTTTTGTAAGCAACACTAGATTGTAAATAACGCTTGGAAAAATAGTCAAGCCAATTAACTCATATTTTATTTTATTAGGCACTAATTAAAATAAACGTTTATATTGATTCATAAAGTAAAACTACCAACTTTTCAAATGTTACTAATAGAAATTTATTTTAAATTTTTTTCTCTTACTTATCAATAATTTCCTCGGTAAGGTTGTGATGTTTTGCGCCAATCTTCAAAAATTGCACAGCTGTTATCTCTGCCCAAGCAATTCAAATTGTTTTAAAATTAAGCCTAGCAGAACATTTTTGGCAACTCAAACAAAACAACGAGGTGCCAATGACGCCTAACATTTACATCCTAATTTTCAACCCTGTTTACAAGCAACAACATAAACAAGCATAAAAAAATGCCTTCTGTTTTACTTATCTAAAGGTGCAAGACAGAAAAGAACTAATTTACTTACACCTCTGTCTGTTGTTTCAGCTCGCTCAACTTTCCAGGACAAATTTTCAATTTCTGCTTCTAGTTGAGCTTGCTGATATTCAAACTGAAATATAAAAGATTCAATTAAATTCCTTTATTAAAAACAAAAGGCCACTGTCTTGTACATTCTACTCACAAAATTTTGTACATCAGATGTGTTTTAAGCTCATTCATAAACTTCAAAGAGAAAAATGGGGACGGAGTAGTGTATCCGAGAATTTTCTTGAAGGGGTATATTGCTTAGGAGCAGTTTGTTAATGCCTTCTTTTCCATACCATAATTTCAGGGGGGGGGGGGGCACTTTTAAAAATATGACTTACTACAAGTAACAAGAGCAATTAGATTCTTATACTTTCACAAGCATATGATACATTTTCATATATACAAATAGTTTCTCAAGTCAAAATATGCTTATGTGTTTAAATAAACGGATAATCAAAGTAAGTACAAATTCATTTGTCTTATAATGAATGATAAAGTATCCTACTGATTATCTACACAATTGTTAACATATCATTCACAAAAAAATATGAAAAATGTATACATACATTTACGCTTTGTATGAATAATTTGATTATTTTTCAAGGTAAAAATGCATTTCTTGAGCTATTTGTAAGCAATTTAATATAAAACGTTTTCTTTCAAATTTTTATACAGTGAAACCTGTGTAAGTTGACCACTTGCGGTGCAGTACTTTAGTGGTCCACAAGAGGGTAAAGGGCTAATACCGTTCCTGACAAAAGTGGTCCATGCAGACAGATGGTCATTTTACAATGGCGGTCAACTTTACAGGTTTCACTGTATTTATTTTACACAAATACCAACTTCTCTGAATTTTGTTGATTAGATTGCTAGTTTTTGTTGATTTTGAAGATTTTTGATTAAAAGAAAATATCAAAGGAGTAATTCAATTTAAGAAAGAACAAAAACATACTTGATTTTTCTAAAAAAAGGCAAACAATACAATTCTCTATGGAAACCCATATAATATACAATTTTATTTTCATTTATTTACAATTAAGAACAATCTATGATTCAAAAGTATACCTGAAACATTTATAACATTTTTAATCGTTTATTTTTCTATGCTATTTAACATGCTGACTGCCAAGTATGAGATAATTTATAGTAGTTGAACTTTGCTGAGAAACCAAAATACTTATATGCAGCATTTTCACTTTTAAGAACATTTATAGAAAGTACAATTTTTTACTCAAAAAGATGATTTGAACAATATGATGCATTCACGTTAAACTATCATCTGCAGACCCAGAAACTGGAAACAATTCTGGCAGTCAATGGGATAAATATACATTTATAAACGAATATAGCACCAAAAAAATTTTAAACTAGCATTCAAAACAAAACAAATTTTTAAGCAAAAACATATAATTTTATAAAGTGCTCTACTGATCTTAATATTCACGTATACATAATTAAGAACAAAAAAAAAAAAAAAAAAGATTTTTATTAAAACTAAAATTTTAAACTCACCAATTCTTTTCTAGGACCACTTTCCATGTAGTATGCATAAGGGTAAGTATACTGCAGAGTGTATCGACACTAATTAAAGGAAAAATGTCTTTAATAGAAACTTATAAAATTTATCATAATTCATTTAGATTTTGCTTCTACAGAATAATGACACTGATGATGACTACACCACAGTGGAGAGAAGATACATAAAATACATACCTTTGCTAGTAAGGCAGCAGCATTTCTCAGATATTGCCAATCTATCCACGTTCCTTCATTTGCCATTACTTTTTCATCTATTCTATCTTTAATTTTTTGGAGTGTCTGCATTTCTAGCCGAAGACTCCTCGCATGGTTTTCCCACTGAAAGTAGTAATGATATAGTAAAATCATTTTTGCAATATTTATTTCAAACAGTGGCTATTACTTTATTTTATAAGATTGTTGTTCAAAAGAAATATTGAATTCTGCAGCACCTGATTATTTTTAAATAATTTATTTACCATGCCATTTTCAACCATTTCTAAACTTTTTTTTTTACTCCAAAGTTTACGAATATACATTTAGCAATGTCAAACAATTTCTGGATAAAATCACTTTTAATGAAAAAAAATGACTAATATTATGGCAAAAGTGAAATAAAATACCTTAAATTGTGTGCTATAATTATTCACATACTAAGACCATCAGCAAACCCTCACCTCTTTTTGATTTTATTTTTAAAGATCTGATACACATAACATATTTTAATTGGAAAATATAAGTTTTTACACAGTTCATAACACTAGTTTATGATTAAGTCAAATTTTCTTGCAAATAATTGGCTATCATAATCACTCATATACATTTTGATATGGAAAAGAAAATACCAAGGTACACTATCATACACTCGGGGACTTGGACTCACTCAAGAAGATATTTAAAAAGAATTATGCGTTAAAACCTTAGAAGGGCCACATAGGCACCTTTAGACTTTCTAGGCATACAGGAATTCTCTATCTTTCTAGTGTAAGCACAAAACCTGAAAGCACTTTTTCAAACATATCTCTTTTTTAACTACTGAATATGTGCATGTTATCATACAAAGAGCGTTATCTAATTTTAGCATAAAATAGATTATGGTTAAGGGATCTCCTTCATGTAAAAACCCATAAATCAACAATTTTTGAGTTATCCAATAGTAATAATGAGGGTACGATGTGTTGAAACAACTTCCAATTCTCAGTGAAGCATGTATTCATTCTTCAATGCTGGCGAGTTTACAAAATTCATTTTTATCAAAACATGTGTTACAAATTATATGAAGATTCAATTAAAATTTGAAAAATCCTCTCCAGTTCATGAAAATAATTCCAATCTTCAAAACAAATCAAAGTCTTGTAGAGTAAAAAATTTTATAAGAGAAGCAATTTCCAGCAACACGTTTAATTCATTAAAAATTTGAAACTTCCCCGAAAAAACAACTTTTTTTTCCAGAGAATGGAAAAAGCTGAACTCTTTTTGAAAAAGCAGAATTTTCTAGAAAAACTGAAAAGCAAAAAAATATTATCTCTAATAAAAGGATGTTCCATACACTGTATTGATTTTTTGAAGAGTTGCAACCCCCTTTATATATGACCCCCAGCTTGAGAAATGATGCTTTAGATTTAAAAAAAATTTATAATTGCCAATACAATCATTCATCACACACAAAATATTTTCCCCGATACCAATTGCTTTTAAGTAAGAAAAAAATATTTTTTCTTACTCTTTCGAAGTAAAAGAGATATTTTTTGAGTGCTTCTCTGGCTTGAGCATGAGCAGATTCATTAGCAATGTTTGGATTCTCTTTATATCGACTGCATTCATAGTATTCACTGCCGTGAGAATTCCAATCTGAAAGATGCATCACAATGTAAGTCTATTGACAACTAATAACATCAAATGCATGAAATCAGTTTCCACATAAGGATTAAAATTACTGAAGACTGAAAAGAGCACACTGAAAAATTACCCGATGCATCGCAAATGCATTTGGAAACATTTTGAATAACAATAATAAAATGTGAGTCACTTATAACTATTTGCAATTTAAAGTTAAGCGTTGATAAATTAATGATAAAATCCAGGGCATCAATCTCGGCAGCTCCCTTCGCATGTAGCATTTTGAGTGGAGCAAAAGAGGCGATATCATGTTTACATATTGAAATTTCCCCATCCAAAAAAATTCCAGGTTTTCCAGGTAGCGTATCAACCCAGAATGTTCTGTCTAAAAAAACACCCAAGTTTAGTAGTCCAAAAACATAAAATTAAAAAGTGGTAGCCTAAAAGTAAAAATAAATGACCAGGGGCCAATCCAGGGATTTTATCTTACTACCTAGTTTTGTGAAAATCTTATATCAATATTTTATTTTTGTGAAAATATTATATCCACATCCTATTTCTATGACTTATTATTATTGTTGTTATTATTTTTAACAACATCACACTTTTTGTTAAAAATACCTTTGTAGTTGGACTCAACAGGCATAACACTTCTTACAGTTTAGGAAATACGTAATCAGAAACGAAAGAAAGCAAAATCAGATACTAAAAGATTTCTGCACAATGGCATGCAATGAACTAAAATTTCTCAAAAACTTACTTTCGACGTGCAAAGGAAAAACGGATAAGAATGAGTCAAAATCATTCTTCACACTAATACAATGTTTAATCAATTTGTTCAATTTTATAAATAAAATGTAAAATAATAAAAATTTCCGATTAAAAAATGCGAATTTTCATGAAAGGCCCATCACTTCAGAATTCTCGGGGGGGGGGGGGGGGGGGGGGGTAAATTTTCAAAGTATATTATAGGTTAAAAACAACAAAATACATAAAAACATGCATAAATTTAATGTATTTTTTAAAGTCGGAGGCCCCTGATTGCCCAACTGGGATGTGGTTTTTTTTATTAATATTACAAATATTAATTAAAAGTTTTTTTTTAAATAATTTTCGCGAATAAATGTAGTTAATTATGTGATTTTTGTGGAGGTGTCATTTTTATTAAATGTTTTGTGAAGGTACCAATAAATGACAGTAAAATTGGTAGGAGTGATACAGTGGAGGACTACTACCTAAGGGATAAGTATTGTTACAGATTATATCAATAACAATTTAAAACTTCATACTTTTTCTCCTTTAGATCAAATTTTAAAAGAGATGGGGGAAATTATTAAGAAAATGCCACTTTGGCAAACTTCTATTTGTGCCTGGATTTTGGCAACATTAGCTAATTGTCATAAAATATGTTAGAGAAAAGATTGTACTTACCCCCTAAACACATCCAACAAAAGTCGAATTTACAACCGTAGCATTGCTAGAAGGAGAAAGAAAATCGGCATAAATTTTACTGCATAAAGTTTCTGCTTATGAGATATATATTTTAATCAATGTTCTTTTTTAATTCATTGGCTTCTTCAGTGGGACCTACAGGACACTAATTTGCATCTCTTTGAAAGCACAGGACTGTTTTAAGCTCACAGCGAATACAGTCGAACCTGTTTATCTTGAAAACCTCCCTATCTCAAAATTTCATATTTTCCCTGCATTTACACCCTAAATTCAATGTATTTTCAATGCTTATCTCGAAAAAAATTTCCCCCCAAAACCTCTATATCTCGAATTCTGGTTTTGCTGCCATTTTCGAATTCGAAGTCGAGTGACCTTTCAGCAGCAAACAAAAATTTTGCGGAAATCGTAGCGAACGTAAAAGGTGATTCGGAATAAGAGGAGATTGAGGAAAATACAGATGTAGCGAAAGTCACTGTAAAAAGAAGCAGAGAAGGCTATTGAAACATTAAACACTTTCCTCAAATTTCAGGAAAATTTCGGTCTAGGTGAACTTACAGCGCGCGCTACCCTCAAAAGTATAATCGAGTCCAAAACAACCAGACAACAAAAAACGCGGAAAGACTTTTTCTTGTACTTGCTAAAGAAAGTAGTAGTACTTGTCTTGCTTTTTGAAAGACTTGCAAAAAGGTATGCTGACTACTATTTTTTTACTGTCTATGTTATTTATACGAGTATAAAATTCGTTAAAAAAAGTTAATGTTATAGTAAAATGCTTAATAAAACCAATACAGAAGATTTTTTACCTACAGCATATAGTCTTTGTTTCAGTTGCAAATTTTAATAGTTTTATCCAAACCTCTGTACATCGAAACCTCTTTATCTCGAATTTTTTTCCCTTCCCGTGAAATTCGAGATACACAGGTTCGACTGTATTTCCCTTGTTTCACCTTAATGTTGAGTTCAGAACTTATATTTATACTTTTTGGCAGAATTTTTTAATGTTTTGTTGGAACAGTCATTTAAATTGTAGAAAATGGTATTTTCTCAAAACTGCCGGAATGAGCAACGGAAGAAAATGACAGGTGAATATCTTTGCAACTATAAATGACGTAATAAAGTGCCAAATAAAAATATTTTGCATTATTTACATTTATTTTTGAAGTAATGACATGAATATTGAGTTTGCAAAATCAAAAAAAGTGCAAAACATACAGCTGTTTGTCTGAAATAAGAAGAAACAAATTACTTTAAAAAAGATTACAAATAAACTCAAGATTTCTTCAATCATTATATCCATCATCATTCTGGTAAAATCCTCTAAGTTCACAAAAAATAAATAAAGGCCATTATGGTGAATTAGAATTTGCTATTAGTTGCTTAATGATTTAAACCAATTACCCAAATAAAAAATTACATAAGTAAATCTACTGTAGGAGTTAGCGGTCTTTAAAATGATTTTAACAATTTTTCATAATGATTTGAAAGTTTAAACTGACAATATCTCAAAACTGGGGTCACAGAATTAGTGAATTTCACCGGAATGCACATGATTTGTTACTTTCTATAAGGGAAGAGTTATCCCCATGAATTTCTGGCACCACTGCTGACTACAAAGCCCACAAGAAAAAGATATTCACTCTAAAACATCTTAGATAATGCACACAATCCTTTTTTTTTTTCTCCAGGAAGGGACAAATTTAAGCCAGAAAAGCAGAACCATGCATTTTCATGGAAAAAAGTAAATATAATCATAGAATACTGTGCCATTAAGTATCAATACTTCCTGAAGGATTGTGGTGAATCAAGACATACCAATACTTTTGATGATCAATTATTGTTATTCAAACAGAAAATATTTAACAATTAGAACAAATTTTTATGAGCATCTTTATCAAAATTTGAGAGGAAAGTCAAGTGGAAAAATAAAAAAATATTACCATGTGATTACAGCCTCCATTTTTCTCTATACAAATATTGCATTTTGGGCACTGAAAATAAAAAGCAAAATTAGTTTTAATGCTAAATACCATTTAACAAAATGCATTATTTAACGCATACTTCAAAATCGAGTAGGTGAATTGCAGTGCATTGAAATTTTCAACAGTAACTTAAAAAAGGATGAACAGGGCTCGGCGCACTTTGGAGTCTTCAAAATAGTGAAAAAAGTGACAACAGCTTTAAAAAAAGTGACCAAAGTAGTGACCATTAAAATGTAAACTTGTGTGTGTGTTTTTTCATTTAAACTAAATATAACTTGAAAAAGAGCAGTTTCGACATCTTTTGAAAACTAAACCTGAATAAATAGAACTTTTACCCAACTTAAAAAAAAAATCAGAGCCTATTCAAAAATACGAATTTTTATACCTGTAACTATCTTCATAAATACCTTTTTCAAAACCCATAAATGGCTAAGAGTGAGAGAGACAAAAGTTATTTCTCTTAATTAATTTCTTTCTCAAATTGTTACTTATTTAAAAATATAAATGAATAAATATTTATTCAAATCGGCAGAAATTTCAAATTTTAATTTATGTTCAACATTGAATAAAATTTATTTTGCAAATGCTCGTTTTTAAATATTTTTTATACTTGTTTAAAGATTAGAAAATTCCACTGGAAATAAATCTAAATTTGATATTTTATCAAAATTATTCAGACTGAAATTAATGTGTGTTTAATGTTCTGTACCATTGTAGGAAACAAACCGTTTGATTATTCGATACTGTTTTTGTAATTTCATGGTACAGTACCAAACCCCAAATTCGGCATGCTCGGGACCGGCGGCAAGCCGGATTTCGGAACCCGACCAAAAATGGCGGATTTACGAAACCATCAACGCTAATATGCGCATTTTTACTTCAGATCGCACTGTTTTCTTAACTGGTACACAAATAAGTATCTTTTTTTGGAAAAGGTAATATAAGTAAAGCCATGTGTTAAAATATTTTTACCAAACAAAAAAGTAACTTATTCATGGATTTAAATAAAACGCTCCAAATTACAACACACAATTCAGCAAAAATAAATCATACCCACCATGGTAGTTAACCATGTCACTGAATCACCTGCAATTGCATGAAAAAGAAAATAGAGCTACATCTTAAAAAAAAAATGTTAGCAGAGAAGTCAAACTAAAATGCCAGGCCATTTGTACAAATTGCAAGGGTTACTGGGCGCCATTTATAACCACAAAGAAAAAAAAATAGAGCAAGTTTCTTTATCTTTTCCTTTTTTCTTTTTCCAGGGAATAAAACTTGAAAAACAAATTTTTAAGAATTTAAGGGAAGAAATAATTTTTTATAGGGAAAAAAGCTGTTTAACTGAGCCCAAGAAATCAATTTTCACTTTTCAACATAGTAGGGTTTTCTGGTTTTATCTTGGTTTCCCGAGTTTAAAGTTCATATAAAGCATAATTATATCTGCAAAATCGCTTCGATTTGAATCTAAATTTACTGACATTTATTAATTTAACAGATTCTTACATTAATATTTTTCTGAATTTACAAAAAAAAAATTCGGAATTTTTCAGGAAAATTGCCGAATTTTAGGATTTTCCGAACTTCAGAATTCCGAATTTGGGGTTCGGTACTGTAGTAGCAAAATCCAAGAAAAATTCCCTGATTGAGCTCCAAAAAATTCCTTGATTTTATAATTTTAGTTGTGATTTTATAATTTTAGTTACACGGTATAACTGTCATACATAATGACAGTATGAGTGACACAATCAGAAAAATTCTTTAGGGGGGGGGGGGGGGGGGTGCACTATTTTTTCTCCTACCTGAACTTTGTGCAATTCTCTTTTTTTTGGGGGGGGGGGGGGGAGGATGGAAATAAAATGAGGTCATAATGTACTTTTCTGAGCAATATATATAATCTGCAACTGCTAAGAATTTTTCAGATCTAAAGTTTTTTTTTAAGAATTTAGATTTCCCCCTCCTCTGCATCCTTATTTAATGATTTCTTTACAAGAATATAACTTTATTTTCTCAAAATTGCGTATTGTCTAATCGTTGAGAAATCCTGTTCAAAAATTTTCTTTTGTGATTGTGACAGTTAGTTCGGGAGTGGGGGGGAGGGGGGGATGAAAGAAAAGAGAAATTGAGCTAATTTTCTGAGTGATATAATCTGCAACTGCTACAAATTTTTAGTTTCTTTTCTAATTTAAATATCGCTTAATTTTCTTAGGATTTGCTCTTCTCGAGTAAAAATAAATAAAACCATTCAAATTATCATTCTAGATGGGGGGATAGGTCACGGGCCCTCTAGCCCTCCCTTTCTGGTTGCATCATACTGCAATATCAAACCTCAACTTGGCACACTCGGGGCTGGCGCCACACCGAATTTCAAAATACGACAAAAAAATGGCAGACTTACAGAACCAAAAATGGCGGACTTAGAACCCAAAATGGCGGATACACGGAAGCTTCAACCCTGGCACACGTATTTTTATGCAAAATTGCAATGTTTTCTTAACTCTCAGACAGACAAAGTAACTTTTTTTGGTTGCTCTGACAGAGAAAGGGCAAAAAAGTGAAAATAATGACCAACTTTTTAAAAAAAGTGAAAATAGTGACCAATTTTTGAAAAAGTTACTAAAAGTGCCCAATGCAAAAAAAAGTGACTTTTAGTGAAAAAAGTGACTCGCGCCGACCCCTGTATGAATTAAAATAGCAAAACAAACTTATGTTGACCCTTTACTCCACGCTTTTTAAAATGAAGAACAGGAATTAAGTTCATATTCAGGATTGGACTAGAAATACAGGAAAACTATTAGGTAGACTGGTGGTCAATTCTTTTCCCTTACTAAGACAAACACCTCTGCAGATGTTCAAAGCAGCTTTCATTGTTAAATTATAGAAGACAGCAGGGAAAATCCAATTGAAACTTAACTTTGCAGATATGCAAAGCAATGTAGTGAAAGATTAACCCTAAATGCAGGACTAAAAAGAACTGATTTCTAGCTTTCATTTTTTCTCTAAATCACGGGGAAAATGCATATTTTGATTTAAATTGGTTTATGCTCAAAAAAACTGAGCTTCACCTGAAAATACATAATACTCAGGGGTTAGAGTTGTCCTTGCCCCACTTTTTCAACTTTTGTCCAAAATTTCCTACAATTTACGGATTCCTTACTAGGAAAATAATCCATGTGTACTACGAATTCTACAATTTCTATAATTATAGGAATTGTAGGACAACTCCAAGCCCTAAAATACTTTACAGTCAAATATCCTAAAACACTGATAAATATTATCAAAACACATTACTGTTCAAGTAGTAATCTTTTATTCAGTGGCGTAGCTGGACCCAAATTTCAGGGGGGGTTTCTTCGGGAGAAGTGAGCTAATTTCATTGCTCTACAAGAAAAATTGGTTATATTCTAGGCAATCTTTACCATTTCAGGGGGGGTTTTATCCCCAAAACACCCCCCTTATCTACGCCAGTGCTTTTATTCTTCCCTGAAGAATGAAGATGTACAGCATTTTCAAGAGTATATAAAACAAAATATCCATGAAGAAAATAGTGAAAAAGTATGTTTATTTGTAATTTTCATCTGCATTAGCGCTGCTATCTACATGTAAAAAGTTTTGTAACAGTATCTTCAGGGTGTAACTTATTCATAACAACAGGCATTAGAGCTTCAACTTTAGTCTCATAATATTTTAGAAAACTAAATTGTGCATGTTGCAAAATGGCACACTTAAGGGTAAATGAAATTAAAAAATAAAAACCAAATTTATAAAGTAACATCCTAAAAATGAAGCAAAAAAGATACTATTTATTGCAAATAATTTAGACACTTACATCTTTTGTGTGAGCGGAAATATAGTTTGCTGTCTCCGAATCATCTGCACATTTTGTGAGCCACTTCTTTATTGTTTCACAATCAGTTGGAGCATGATAATCTGTTCCACATTTAAAGCTAAACGTTGAAAAAATGGTCAAAAAATTTACTGTTGTGAACTTACTAATGGCAACAACAAAATTCAAGTAACTTTTGTTTCAAGTAATAAGAAGAAATAGTCAGAAATAAAAAGAAAAATTTTCGATCAATCTGGACTTCGTTCTAGATTCCTGATACCATCTTCCCCTTTATTTAAGCAAAATCACAAGCTCTTTACGAAAATGTCAGCCCTTTTCGTCCGATAAAATATCCTCTGTGAGTGCTGCACAATTGAAACTAATGTACTGCTGTGCCGTTGTCCGATAGTTATCCTTCATCCGAGACAAGTAATAGTCTCCGAAAGAGAAACTGTCGGACCCATATTGTTGTTTGCCTGAGTCGTGCCATTTAACCTAATGCACTCCTATGTCGGAACTGTCGCATTGTACCATTGTCGGATCCTCCGTGTGTATTGAGCATCATTTGGAATAAGGAATACAATTTTAGCAGAAATACTTTACAGCTGATTCAATAATAAATCTACTACTGAATCTAAAGGCTAAAATCATACGTAATTTTTAATAGTAAAACCCCTGAAAGTAACCCCCCTCTTTTTAAAAACCAAACTGGCAAATTTCAGATAGGGGGGTTATAATCGAGATTTTCAAAAAAAATTATGAAAATAAAAAATGTTTTTAGTATTAATTAAAAGCATTTACTGAAGATAAATAATAAGTATAACCCATTTAAAATTATTTTAAAAACATTAATATAAAACAAGATTTAAACAAAAATCTGTCTTATAATTTTCTAATAGAAAATTGATCGCATGGGGATGGCATCTTTGACTTAAGAAAGAATTTAGCACTTAAGTTAGCAGAAATCCCTATAATTTAAATTTAAAACTCCTAAAACGCAAATTTGGCATCTTCGGGGCCATCGCTACATCGGTATTTTGTAATGTGACGAATTTCAAAACACGACCAAAAACGGCGGACTTACACGATCAAAGATGGCGGCTAATGAACGAATCAATGCTAAGAAAGAAATTAGCACTTAAGTTAGCAGAAATCCGTATTATTTAAAATTAAAACTCATAAAACGTAAATTTGGCATGTTCGGGGCCAGCGCTATATCGGTATTTCGTAATGTTTCCGAATTTCAAAACACGACCAAAAATGGCGGACTCACAAGATCAAAGATGGCGGCTAATGAACAAATCAACGCCGAATACATGAAATTTATTTTTAAGCATATAGACCTTGAATATTTGAAAAATAAACGAATAAAATAAAACACAAAAAGAAATTGGACATATTTAATCTTTATTATAAGAAAATAATACAAAATTTGTTTCAAAATTCGTCAGCCATTTGGGGAGGGGGGTTATATTAAGGAATATTGAATGATTCCACTATCGTGAGAAAAGGGGGGGGGGGGTTACATTCGATGGGATTTTCAGGATACTTTCAGGTTTTTACGGTAGTTTAAAAAATTGATGAATCAATTTAACAGAAAAAAACACTAGTTTTAAGTGTTTTTTTCTGTAAGTAAAATAAGAACAGCCAATTTATAAAAATTGAGATAACTTACCAGAACACTGTTTTACAATGTTTGCACGTTATTCTTTTGCTCTGAAATTCTTTGGCATAAATTATAATATGACAGTTAGGTCCAGGACAAAACCGAAGGGCTGGATGACTCTAAAAATAAATAAATAAAAAGATATATTTTCAATTCCATGTCAGGACTGTTACATGAAACATTTAATCTCCTCCATACAATTAATAGAAGGAAAATTTAAGTGAGTTAGAACATAATATCTGTTTTTATAATTATAGAAATTTACATCACAAAAAAAATACTTTGATTTTTGAACAAATGCTATATTTCTACAGTGCATTGCAGATAGATGGTATTAATTTTACTTGGATTTTTTTTCTTTAAAACTTTTTTTACAGCTTAACATTCAAAGCAGAATAAACATTATGATTCCCTTTTTATTTGCAAATAATAATTTAAAAAATTATTTTAACACTGCTGGAGGTAGGACCAGGGAGTACAGCCATTCAATGTTCAACTCCATTGACCAGACTGAATATTAATGAGCTAGCTAGGAAGGTGATAAATACAAAGAACATATAAGAAAACATTTTATACTTTTGAATTTTGCACAAAATTAATGCTGTTCCCAAGCTTCTTAAGCTTATTTCTTCTAAAATGTCTCAATTTTATAAACATGATTAAAGATTAACCCTTCAGAATTTGCATCAAAATGAGTAGCAACCTGAGAACTTGCCAGTGAGAATATTTCTCACACCACCTATTTCCATCAAAAAAAATAAAATAAATAAAATAAAAAATATATTAAAAAAGAGAGAAAAAGATAGTAAATGAAATATTTTTAATTAAAAATCACTTTCATTTATTCTAACTACCAAAGGTTATCTAAAATAATAACATTATTCAAAATACATCGTACAGGTGTACTGTTTTCATGAAGTATTATATCAAGCAACTTAGTTGCTTTTTATTTATCGTGGGACAAAATGTTCCTTATGAAAACTAGGAAAAAATTGCTTTTGCAAACTACGAATGTCTATTTTATAAAAGCCTTTTTAGGGAGAACCATTTGAACCAACAAACTTCCTCGTGTAGTCATCCTCGAAAATGAAAACAATTTTCAGTACAAAGAAATTTAACTAATTCAATAGCTATTCTATGCAATTGATTTATTCCTTTATTTTAGTTCATTTAGGTACATACCTGCTTTAATATTTGATGAAACAAAATAAAAAAGACTTTTTAGTAAATCACATGAGTGCTTGCTTGTTGAAAAAAAACTTGCATTCAAAAAAAAAAAAAAAATAACTAAAACTCACAAAGGGAGAAAAAACACACTCGACTACTCCGACCAGCAAACACCAACTTTGAAAGTGAAACCAAGACTTAAGGGTTGTAAACACATTGGAACAGCAAGAGAAGGTTACAAGGAGAAGCTAGACAAAGCAGCACCTATGTCTATGAAGTAGAATACCAGACATACTTTCTTTTTCGTGATGTATTTTTGATTGCGGTGCAAGTTCTGAAGGTTTAAAGCATATTTCACTTTGTTATGCACTAAAGAGAACAATCCAAAACATTCTGGAAGGAAAGATTGGAAATAACATAATTTTCTAAATAATTAAAATCATATGTACCTTAACATAATCTGAAAAGGAAAACTGTTGATACTTCTCACGCAAGGAAGACTTATTGACAATATTAAGGACAAAATCTTCTGGCACCAAGAGGCCACAATTTTGGGCCATACACTCCATTGCTAAGAAGGAAAAAGAAAAATATAAATTTTCAATTTACAAGAAAAACAAAGTATGCTTCAAAACGAAATGAATTCGAGCATTAATGGAAGGAAAGGAGTAGATAAAATAGGCAAATGCATTACTTGTTGACCAGTTAATCATTTTATAGCCAGAACAGATATTTGGACACTTGAATATAATATTATAAATGAATTTAAAAAGAGGCAAGGATATAGAACATTCAATGGCTTGAATATTATAAATTAAGTAATATTGATCATAAAGATAGTCATAGGATCAAAATTTTCACTTTCAATTTTGTTTTCAAATAGTTCTTTCTTTCATTGCCTCTCTTCATAGCTACTTTACTTGGTTATGTATATTTGGAGAACAGTAATCAAGAAATCATTTAGTAATTACTAAGGAAAAGCCATATTTTCCATCCATTAGTACAGTGGTTCCTAAACTTTTTGTCTCATAGACCCCTTGCCATGCTTTTCGGTTTTGGGTAGACCCCATGCTTACCTGATATTGATTTTTTGTAAATTTATCAACTTCAAATGTATTTTTGACAGCTGGTATACTGCTACTCACTGCTAAAGATTTAAATTTTCTAACTGTAGTGAAGTGTAGTGTGAAAAACTCAAGAAAAAACTCTTGTTAATTTGATAGATTTATTAATTAAATTCAAATTAAAATGAATTAAATTAAAATTTAGTATTTGTTATATAAAATAAGTAAGCAATAAATAAATGCGTTTAGTGGGAGGGATGATTCTGATGCTTTAATAATAAATTATCAACATTTGGCATTAATTTAGTTAGGTCGCCGTCGCGCTTCCCACCTATTTGCTTAAAAATTTTGCAGAGTAATTGCTTATATGAGATCCACTATCGTTGACCCCAATTTTTTTTTGCACTTGACAATGACCCTTTGCAGGTTGTCATCGACCCCTGGGGGTCGATATAGACCACTTTAGGAATCACTGCATTAGTATATCTATACATACAGTGACATTCCTAGACATGGGTGTTATCTAGAGCGGCAATTTCACCCTTGAAAAGAAAAAACCTTCTTGTCTTTTATAAGCTTGTAGTCTTATAGTTTATATTATTTTCAGTTGAAGAAAAAAAATTCCATTTTATTTTCAGGGTTATGATACATTGAAATTCCATATGTAAAATTATACAATTCAAGTATATATAGCAGATACATGAATGGAATAATATTAATATTTTAAAACATGGCTCCAATTGATCTAGCTATGCTAATGCCAGGCGCAACAATTTTCCAAAAGAGTGGAAAGAGAGCTATTTCCTTTGGGGGCAGATCTCTTGGTGTAGATTAGTGATTGTTGACAATGTTCGGATTTTATAGACCAAAATTAATTTGACACTTTATCATATTGTTTGGCAATTTATTGGTTTTCAATTGATGAAAAAAGTCCTGAAGCATTATATTAAAGATGGGTATTTGAAGAGACATTTGTTTTATTGAACTTGATAGGTCACATTTGGAACTAAGTAGTCAATATAATTTGATTGACTAATGTGGTGACAAGCCCCTGAATTTTGGCTAACCGCATTAATTAAAGAATTGCTTTTACGGTCGCCTAGACTAGATGTAGTGATTGGAGTTCAGCTCCACTTGTGGGCAGCTTGAATACTTTGGTATGTTTCTGACTTTATATTCATTGCATTTTGGCAAACAGAAAATATGAAGCTAGATTGAGTGGGGTCGGGGTGTTAAGCATCAAATTTCATTGAAAGAGAAGAATAAAAAAAATGTTCAAATTTAATTTCAGGAAGTTTTTAAATAACTCACTTGTGGTGATGCCATGAACTATTTGAATTTCAAAATGAGTGCACCAACACTCCTTGCAAAAGAAATGTCCACATGCAAGAGCACGGAAATATTCACCAGCGTACATCATTAAGCAGACAGAGCAGCTGTAAGATTTCGAGGTTCGAACTACCTACAAAAAAAAAAAAAGAGACTTGTAGGCTCCTTATATATGTATATATATATATATATTGTATTGATAAACATTGGTATAAAGTGGCACCCACACTTGAGAACCATACAACATGGCTATCACAATCGACTCACCTAATTTACTGTTCAGGAAACGGGAAGAAGCTATTTTTCGTCTTCCTGAAGTGTGCTCAGATTTGGATGCCACTAGTCATTGAGTTAAAAATAAATAATAATGTTTTCCCCACTATTGAACTTGAAAATGGTACAAATGCATTAACAAACATGTAATAAATGAAATCTATAACCATGGGGCTAATCCAACATTTTTTTACAGGGCCCGTTTTTGTGAATTTTAAAGAAATTCATGGGTGATTCCAAGAAAAAAAAAATTTCGGACCTTCAGACAAAATTTTTAGAAAAAGTATATGCCATTAATTTAAAATAAAAATTATATACTTAAGTTAACAAGCCCTTCAACACACACTACATACGCAAATATATATATAAGCTCATAAACAATCCTTCAAGCAATTAAATGAAAAGTCTAATATATTACTTACCCAGAAGTCTTTTTTTTTTTCCTGGAAAAAATTACTGTATTGAAAGTTTTTTAAAGTAGTACGAAATATTTTGCTTGTCTAAAGGTAGAAAGAAAAGCACAGATATTAATTGTTAAAGAAATATTAAGATTAATAAATGAAAAAATTTTCGGAAAACCGATTTTTCTTTTTAATTTTCGGATCAGAGTCACCTATGGAAATTGTTGAGAAAAATTGAATTATTTTATGAAAATGCAAACTTTAAACATATAGCGATGAAAAATTTTACTATTATTTGCAGCTTTTATAATAAATAAGGGCGTGAAAAGTACGATTTGGTAGCTTGGAATTTTAGGAAGGGTCCGTTTTGATTCACTTGAATTTTGTGAAGGGTCCGAAAAAGGACCAGAATTTCCTCTGCTGTGATCCCTGATAACAATCCCCTTGAAAAAAAAAAAAAAAGAAAGAAAGAAAAAAGGAATATATATATATAGAATGAAACATTTAAATTTCAAACAAATTTTATCAGCTTTCTTTTACATATAAAAAAAGTAAAATAAACAGCAAGTTTTCTTCAAAACCATTTCTTATTCAAGATGTTTTCATTCCGAAATTTTAAAAATTGTCACAGCTGGTGTGTTAGATATAATGAACTCTAGTTAACTCTAATTTAGTTAGCAACAGAAAAGAATCCCACATGAATCAACAAGAATTTTTATTTATTTATTTATTATTTTAAATTTTTCACCAGAAAGTCAATTTGAGTGACTCGGTAAATGCCAGTATTTCAGCAAGTAATAAATGTTTGTAATCGCAAAAAAAAAAAAAAAAAGTATAAATACGTAAAATATTATAAATTCATTTGTGAGCATATTGCTGGACTGATGATAATACTGATACTTATACGTACATTTCAAATACTTTTCAGCAACATACCTGAAAGTCAACTTCAGGACTTTTAAAAGGCTTGATCTTAGAATCAATCAGCAATTTAAATGCATCTTGTCTGTAGGAAGAAATAATGTCAGCAGTGTTCCAATGATGAGTATGTAAGAGTAACTTTGCAAGAGAAGGAGTCACCTATTATACATAAAAAATATTTGTTCAAAAAAGATATAATGCCATTATGCAGATATATTCATACAAATGCTTCACTTATACAAATACAAAAGTGACGACCAGCAACAGGCTCAGGGCCCAGCTAGGCTGGTCCTAGTCAATTTAGCAGTCCCCAATGAACATCAAAAGCTTTCTTAAAAGTTTTACCCCACTGCAATTAACAGTTGCCTCCGGTAAACTATTCCAACTGCCTACAACCCTGTTGAAGTAGTAATGTTTCCTAATTTCATGATTAGCCTGAGGTTTGAAAAGCTTACAACAATGACCTCTGGTTCTACTTTCAGCAAATCACTGTGCCCATCAAGATTTCCCATTTTAATGAATTTAAACAACTGAATCATGTCCCCTCTAACTCTTCTTTGCTAAAGACTATACATATTGAGCCTTTTAAGGCTGCTCTCATAATCTAAGGCTGAAGGACCACTTACCAACCTAGTAGCCCTCCTTTGAACCCTTTTACTATCACTTATCAAGGTCTGAAATTCGGTGCAGGATGGCAATATCCCCACCCAAATTTCTCAGATCGCCTCATCAAAAATAGACTGGCTGGGAGTAAAAAGTGACAGGTGGAATACTCACAGGTATATTGGCACAGAGACTTTCCACACATTCGTTCAATAATCTTTCGACATCCTCAATCGACAAGCATTTGAATTCAAAGTACTCTGGATCTGTTTTCCTTGGATCAGCAGGTTCCATTTCTGAATCCTCTGAACAATTGTAGTAGTCGTAATAGCCCCCATCATCACTCTCTTCATTCATGTCATCATCAGAATTCATGACAGAAATCTGGCAAAATAAGAGGGGAAAAAACTCTGATTGACCTATATATTTCTAAAGATTAATACATGCCAGGAAAAAATTTAAACATTAATTTACAGGAGATCAAAGATACAATTTTTTTTCAGAAAAGTGCAATGATAATGGATACAATGTTATACATAGGAGAGAAGAGGGAAGATTGGAACATTCTCCCATAAATATTTTTTTATTTATTATCTCCTACTTATTAATAAATGCAAATGCTTGGATAATGAAGTCACATGTTTTAACCTATTTTTGAAAATACACAATATAAAAAAGGTTGCTTTGAACTAGAGGGGGGGGGGGGGGACAAATAATTTTTACTGGCTATCACTTTTTTTCAAATACCTGGAGCTCTGCACATGATAATCAAATATTTCATCTGAAGCATCATATATTGAAAATAAAGACAATTCACTACCACAGGATTAATCATTAAACTGATTTTTTTTTTTGCCTTGCGCATTGTAAGTTTTAGTTTGCTTTTTGCTCTCCAGACTCGAAGCTTCCGCCTCTTCAATTTTCTTCTTTTATCTTTCTTTCATATACCTACTTCTTTCTCTTATCCATACTTAGTTGTGATGTAATGTTAGTTCTGTGTCCTTTAATCAGGAGTCGCTCACAACAGGGGAAATCCAGGTCTGTTTTTTGACGGATCACAAACTTCCAGCCAATCAAAATGGAGCCTTCACAAAATTCTTAACTACTAAATCGAACTTTTTTACAGAATTATTTATTAAATAAGTGGCAAAAAAAAAAAATCACTATATGTTTGAACTTTTACAATTTTTTTAAAAAAATTCACAGAAAAGGACCTTCTTCAAAATGCTGGATCAACCCACCCCTGTTAATAATACTTAGTACATTAGCAATTTTGATTGGCTGAATTGATTTTCTGGATTTTTACATCATAATTACTATTAACTGATAGGTACAAAATATATATAATATACTAACTTAAAAGTTTCAATATTTTTGCATACCTTGGTTTATATGACTTCATCATTATATTATACCATACAAACCTTGTTGCATTATCTTTCTTGATACAGCTCTTCATCTTGGTGATTATAATTTTTGAAAATATTTCCTCTATGGCTGTAATATTTAAATTTGTAGTATATTTGCATAAATTAGAGATATGTATACTATCTCAGAGCAATACAGACATGCTAAGCCCAAATAGGTATCTGAAATGAAGCCGAGGTCAAAAGGACAATCGACGTTTAAAGTTTTACACCAGTGTATACTTAATTCAGATACTACTTTTTGACAGTTTATTTTCTTCAATGTATATCAAATTGATTGGTAGTGCACAGCATTTACTCAAAGCATTTGTTTTCCAGATGTTGTATACCTCCTTCATCCCCCCCCCCCCCCAACATAACTTATTTCACTTGGACAGAACTCATCGGAAACAGCTTAATCTACAAGACTAGGGAAAAGAGAAATTATTCTATGCTTAGGGAAAAAGTGTTTAAAAAAAATAATCCTTTCAATGAACTACATAGTTTATTTGGAAGCAACATAATTTAAGGGTCTTTTGATAGAGGGAACAACATTTTGCCAAATTGTCAACAATTTGCATCGAGGGGTAGCCACACAAATGCTAATTGAGAAATGATAGATATACAGGTTACCATCGTAATCCATTGTTTTGTGAAATTCTTCCAGTCACTAAAATCCTTCCTAATTCAAAGTCTGCTTGAAACAATAATAATAACTTGTAGCCTATGAAGTATAGGTAAACTGTAATAAAAATTTGGATGTTTAGAAGCTCCACCATTGAATTGAAAAAGAAGATTCCTAGCAATCCCGAAACATATGTCTGCATTTTAATGCTTATTTGTGCTTTCTTAACATGAAAATGTTTATTACAGTTTACTTGAGCACAAAGTTAATTTATTATTTCATAAAGTATATGATTTTAAAATGTCATCTAAATAAAAGTATCATTTATGACTGCATTGTGCACAAAGAACCAAAATTCAATATATGATTTGATTTTTTCACCTAAATTATAAATGTGACTAAAATGAAAAATCATTGTGGAATAAATCAATCCTTAAAAAATTGATTAAGACCCCTCCCCCCCCCCCCCCCCACCCAAAAAAAAAAAAAGAAAGAGATAAAAAAGAGAGAGAAAATTCTGTCATGTTAGTACATTAATATTTTGTTGACAAAGATACAAAATTCAAAAGAAAATAATGATTTATTTTGTTCCCTTGAATGATAAATTATAGGACTAAATTGAAAATTCGTTGGAATAAATGAATCCCTCAGAAATGGCTTAGACCAGGGGGGACTTTTAAGTACAAAGAGATAGAGAAAGAAAAGTGCGTTTTTTAGTACAATAACCTTTAAAATTTTAGGTCGTTCAATTTAGTCAGAAAATATATTTATTATGTTATAACCTAGATAAATGAGTACCCATATCCTAAAATTTAAAAAAAAATCAGAAAGCATCAATGAATGAACTTAATTCATTGGCTTCTGGTAAACTGAATTTATGAACAGAAAATCGCCATCAATGTTTTTATGCATTAAAAACGAATCTAAAAATTATACCTCTTATAAAGTACATAGCGACATTTAAATGTAACAAGGACCAATCTATCATTAAATATTAAATGAAGCACATACAGAAATAAGAAACAATGAAATTTTTAGTTTAAATAACATGTTTTCAGGACTACGATATTTCCAACAAACAGAATTTTAAAGTTATTGTATCAGGACTACAATAATTTTAAACTTCCGTTGTTTGAAACAAAATTGTCACTTGATCATAGTTCAGTAAGAAATGAATGAAATTAGAGAAGAGACAGCATTGAAATAAATTACGATTTAGACGTGAATATTTTTTTAAAGTTCTTTCCATGTTACATGCCATCAAAGAAGAGGCAAATCAAGCCTTTCGTTTCTGCTTTCTCTCATTTTGAACTAAAATGAAGCAAAAGTATTGAAAGTAAAGGTTAATAACCAATCATAAAAGATACTTTTAAAAAATGTAGAATTTTAAATTGTATATTTATATATTATTTTTTTACCTATAGTTGACTCAAAAGTCTTGGTAACTAAAATTCATAGAATTTGAGATTAATGTCAGACTATACTTAAGAGTACCATCATAAAATTGGAAAAAACGTAAATAGAAAAAGATTTAATTCAGTAATTTCTTGGTAATAAACAAATATTTGGTGTTCAATGGACGGCGACAACTTGAAAATTTTCGTTGCCTAATTGAAAATTCAGCACATAGAATTCAAGGTAAACTGTCCGTAAATCCCAGGCTTACCACAATTCCAATTAAAACATTAAAAACATCTTCCTTTAGTCACATGGCGTAAAATGTTTCAAGCATTATTTCCGATAAATACAGTAATAAGAGTGGTATTATGCGTAAAATGAGATAAGTCACTTTTCTTTTGAGGGGGATGGTGGGTGGTAACAGTGATTATTATATTATGATTTTTTAAAGTAAAGTATAAAATATTTACTTTAACAAATCATACTTTTCAAGAGGTTTTGCTTACAAGACCACTAAATATTTGCTGTGCTATGAATTCTATAACAAATTAAAAAATATGTTATTATGTTGTTGTGTGCTCCTTGTTCGAGCGGAACTCGAAGCGGTGTGGAAACGGGGGTCATTTAAATTTAATTCTTCTGCACTCTGCGGGCAGGTGATGTTCATCTTCGTCTTTATACACGCTTAACAATAATGTAGAAGAATTTTGAACTAAATAAACTTATTGTTCTTTCTTTTGAACATTTATGAGAGAAAAACTCTGAAAAGGTGCCTTTTGTACATAAAAAAGAAGATCTCATAAGAACGAAAAACGCATGTGTTGAGGTTCGGAAGAAAATCCAAACTGCTCTCACATGACGTCACGTGGGTAAGCACTCTGTTCGATCTTTCTAATAATAATGTTAAGTTGCTTATCTGACCGTGGATGAGATATCGTTTTTGTTTTAGAGCCGTGGTGTTCGTGGTCAATGCAAGAACAATCCGTAGACTAATAATACTGATACACAGAGAAATAGCAATGCTTTAATACTCACAAACCAAACCACGTGACGTAGGGAGACTTCAGCAGACGACGCCGTTCATACCACTGATTCGTAAGGCAAAATACTCGGTGGAATTTATAATAAAGTGACAAATTAAGACGTAAACCATGGTAAAATACTGTTGTGCTTATGCTTGCAAAGAAAAATATGTTAAGGAAGAAACTATCACCTTTTTGATATTAGTTATATATAACATTTTAATTTAATGTTGCAGTTTTCTTACGGCTGACTTTTTTGGTGCGTATGAAATGAAGTCGACTCTTCTTTTTGTTAATTATTCTATCCAGCTAACACTTGGATATAGTTTATTGATTTACGTGTGTATTTTGAACTTTCCTAAATAAACAGACCTACTGAAAGTTTATTCATACCTTAATAACTGCAAAATGTGTTCAGTTCTGGATAATAATTCCAGTTGCATAATTTGTCGCTAAAATGTGAAAGAATGAGATACATTTTAAGTAAAATTGCATTTGAATAAAAGAAAAAAATACCTTGTATAAAAAGTATTTTATTTTACATATGATCTGAAATTACGATTATTTCAATGTTAAAACTGCTATTCAAAGCTAATAGACTAGTAATTGTGAATCGTCAGATGACTTAAACTTTTTTCTTTTTTCAGTTTTGTTTTAGACTATAAGTTCTGTTTTCAACTAGATTACTTTTCAACTGAAATAGAACAAATTCTACTTGACATTGACACCACTATTTAGCAGAATCGATTTTTTTCCGTCTCCATGTGTAAATATTAAGTTGTGAATTTGAATGATTAAATGCGCATAATTACGTTTTCTCCAGTTGTTTATGTACGGCAGCGTCTTAAATAATCAGAATGTTGATTTCAAAAGGGTAAATTCTTTTTTAAAAGGAATGTTTGAAAGTAAAATAAAGTATCTAAATAATGTTTTCCAGAACTAATAATTTATACCAAAATATTAAATAAAGAGTTAGAAAAATTTTTAAAATAAAGAATTCAGTTTGTTCAGTGAACATAAAAAAAGCTCAAATGTTGTTACGAGAAAAGTGCCTACGAGCCATAATGGCTAATTTTAGCCACATCTGGCAGCCCTGGTATGAATTGAAAAAATAAATATATTTTTAAATTTTGTGAGGAAAACTGTTTTAAAGAAATTCCCCCAGATGAAGAAGGCGTCACCGAACTTAGTTTGTTCTAAACTTTTAACCAGACCTAAAAATTATTAAGTCATAAATTTGTGCGTTACCTATTAACGAACAATTTTACTTATAATGCAGCACAAGCACTTCATAATGGCATTTGAGAGTTGATCCCCTTGTTTCTTAGGTGAAAAAATAATTCGCTATTCGTTCAACTCGCTATTCGAACTGCCTTCTAGAACAAATTGTGTACGAATAGCGGGGTTTCATTGTATTGAGTCCCATCCAGGGCCGGTACTATCAATGTGCTAGTGTAAAATGCACGGGAGCCAGCATCTTGGGGGCGTATCGGTGTCAGGGGTCCCGGCTCGACCCTCTCCAATTTTGATGAAATTTTTATGGCATGTACATATATGTCTTAGATGGAGCCATACCAAATTACAGCTCCATAAGTTGTATAGTCTGGCCACTAGCCATGGTTTTGTGAAGGCACCTTCTTTAAAGTCGCAACTGAAATGAGCAAATCGTCAACTTTGTGTTCTTATTGATCATGACCTAAGACGAGCAGACTGAAACTTGGTGATCCTACTAAACATTTCAAATATTAACAGCTTACTAGTGCAACGAAAGCTAAATGTATTTTAGATTTTCCCTATTTTTGCTGCCAAAGTAGCTCATGTGTGCCAATGTGGCAAATTTTGACAACACTTTGCCAGCTTGTATCTGTTGATAGAAATATTTTCTGAACTGGATTCCTTCACCATTTGCACCCTACTGGCATGTCATAAAGGTGTGCAAGTGGTACCTTGACTGCTCAATTTACTGCTGAGTTATTGCTGGTACAAAATTCATTCAAAAATTTCATGCTTCAATTTTGGCTCATTTTCTAAGCGCCTCAAAAGTGATCCCTCGAATTTAGTTTTTATTTATATCATTACAAAGAGCTTTTTTTTCCTTTATCAGGAAATGTCTTTTGAATTTGAGACAGAGCAGTTTCATACAGATAATGAATTTCAAAACGATACATAAAATTTTGCTAATTACAGAAAATACAGATTTTATTTCATTAATTTATAAATGACCCAAGAAGACTACTGAACTGAAACTTGGTGATCCTGCTAAACTTTTGAGATATATAACAGCCTACCAGTCAAGGGCGGATCTAGAAAATCTTCAAGGGGGGGGGGGGGCGATTTTGGAAATCTCGGGGTTCAATGTAAGGATGGATGGAGGAGATTCTTCATTCCTTTTCAATATTCCTTCCCCCCCCCCCTTTTTTTTCAAACAGCAGGAACAACAAAAAAGAAATTGCTAGTTTAGTAATATTTAAAATTTTACTAACACATTTTTTCAATGCAAATAATTTTATTCAAAGCCCTTATAAAAGGAACACAAGCTGCCGTTTTTTTGCTTTCGGAAATATGTCTATAATTTTTTCAAAGTCCAATGTAATATCTTTATGGATATGCAATAGCGCTAATCCAGTGAATCATCACTCATTCTGCTTCTTAGCCAAGTTTGAACTAAGTTAGGATTTCCTTCAAGCTTTCTCAAGAAAAATGTAGGCTTGTAAATACATTTTCTAAATTTGATTTGATATGCCAAAATTACTAAATAATAGCAATTATTAGTAATATATTTTCTAAAATTTTTAAAATGTAATACTAAATATGTACTAAAAAACCATCAACGTGTATGTGCAATTTATATAAACATCTGTAATTATGAATGTTCAATGAAATGTTTCAGACTCCAGGTTTTAGCGTAAATGCTGCAGGAATTTACACCACGTGCTAAGGGTTGGCTAGCTGTCACCAGTTGATAGGTAGAAGAAAAGAGCAGGGAATCTCTTTCCCATTACTCCCAGGATTAGCAACTCATCAATACTAAGAGAGGACAAAGGGATAGGGGGAAAGCATAGAGCTTGAAACTGGGCTATTAGGCTGGGATTCCAAGAACATAAAAAAATGGCTGGTCCCGGGGCACAAAGAGTAAAAACTCACTTAGGAGTGTCGATGCAGTATCCACTTGAATCAGCCCAAGGGGGGGGGGGCGATCGCCCCCCCCCCTAGATCCGCCGTTGTCTGGGGTGCCGAGATTTACTTACGGCAGGCATAAATGGGGAATGCTCTCTGTTTTAAAAAAAGAGGAAGTTCATATTCTCTAACAGAAAACTTTGAAAAGGTAATATTTGGACACTATCCTTGCACTTAAGTAATGTGAAAGTATGGTTTTTCTGACTTCTTCCATTGAAATGCATACATTTTCCTAAAAAATATGCTTATAAGGGGCAAAAGGATGCATTCGGAAAGGTAACACGGTGCATTAAAAAAGTAACTGGGCGCTGTCCCCCGCCACAAAGCGCTAGTGTCACCATTACAACACTTTAAGAGCATTCCAGAGGAGCTGCTGGAGCGAATAGGTTTGAATAAGAATACTGTGCAAAGGCATTTTCCGTAGCTTCAGAGCGATGGTGTAGTCCTCAAAAAAAAAAAAAAAAAAAAGAAAAGAGGTGGGGGAACTCGTACATATACGAACATCAAAAACTGGGAGTACGCTTATGTTAAAATCCAAACAAGTGGGGGAGCTTGTGTTATAAAACAAAAGGCATACCCCTTGACTACTCCACTGCTGCAAACTTAAGATCTCATGTGAGTATACACACTCCTGTGACTTTTGTTCAACTCATTTCATTGATTAGTGATGTTGAAAAATCACATGACCACCCCATACGGGCAAAAAACTGTATACGTGCAACTATTGCTCGGAGGTTCCCACAGCTTCGCTTCTGAAAAGACATTTGTTGCTAATGCCAAGCTCCTCTCACAGAATAACCGGGAATTAAGGCAGACAAGGAGTGCCTTCCGTTTTTAATGAGCACCTCAAGGGTGGACGTACGACTTGGCTAAAGCCCATATTATGTATTCGGATGATGGCAGAAGGCGCCACCACAAATATGACACCTTCCTCTTTTGAACTAAGAGTGAAGGGAAGGGAAATTCTCCACCCTCTGGTGCCCTTAGAACTGCCTTGGGATTTCAGGGTCCACAGATTTTACATGCACATATAAAAAGACATTTAAGATTCCTTAGAAGTAGGAAGTCATACTTGTACAAGTATTGTCTTTAGTCATTTTCTGTTGTTTTGAAAGTGAAGAGTCATCTGAAGACCCACATTGGTGAAAGGCCGTATAGCTGTGGAGTTTGTTATAAGGCATTTGCAAGAGGTTAGACCTTAAAAAGACCTAATAGAATTCATACTGGTAATGAACCTCTTTCTTGTGTATAGTATTTAAAAACATTTTCTATAGTTTCAAACCTAAAATTGTAAAAGTCGGAGAAAATGAGCAAAATTTAAAAAATGACAGGGAATTCATGCTTTTTTAAAAAGAAACATTGATTATTTTTAAACGGTCAAACAAATCCCTCCCCCCCCCCCTATCGACGTTTAGAAATACTTAAAACTTGATGTATATAATGTAATTTTTCCTAATTTGTGTGTAGGAAATAACTACTATTAATATTTTTGCCACATACATGTATTAAATATTTTTTTTAGTGCTTTGGCTTTGAATAAAATGATTGAGTAACATTTGAGTTGATTTTTAGTATTCCATCATAAATAGGCTAACAGCTAACCTCAAACATATGTTAGGCTACTTGCCACCACCACTTAATAATTATATTTTAAAAAACACAAAAGGCACAAATCACAAACGAATTGAAATTGGCGTTTTATTTCATAAGATGCATCCATTTTTATTTTTACTTTGCCCTCTAAGGAAGTGGCTTAAGCACTCAGATTTGCCTAATTTATCAAACTCTCAAAACTTTTATCATCATCTGCAATAGCGTTTTCTTAAATCGTGCAGCAATTTTGAAAATTGTACATTGCAAACCTCAAAAGTTTCCTTCTTCCCATAACCATTGTATTCAATTATTTCAGAAAATAAACTTTTATCTTAATAATTTATGGATGCAAAGCAAGTGTCCTTCACAATAGTTAGGGGGGGGGGGGGGATCATGGTGTAGAATGTGTCCTCAGAAGTTTTGAGAGGGACTTTTTTTTAAAGAAAAAAAGCCTTTATTTTGTTTTTATATGCAGAATTTTTATATTAAAAAAGTCTGAGGCACAGTGGATCACTTTTGCACTTTTTGATTTTTTAACAAAACAAGAAAAGGCTATGTATTTGTAAAATATTAGACATTCTTTAAACATTTGTTGTTTTACAACAATATCAGTAAAAAAATAAATTGTGTGGACTCACGAAGGTGGTCCACTGTGCATTTGTCCTGGGGCGCAGGGGCAGTGAACATAACATAATGTAGTAAGACAAGAAAATAATCACGGAAAAGTCCAGAAATTTGACTTTAAAAAAATGGTAAGAAAGTTTTAAGTCTTTCAAAAAGTTATATAATTTTATTCAGAGTCCCATAGCCTGAAATAAAAATCTTTTATTTTCTTTCCAGAAATATATGCAACAATTATGAGACATGTAACAATTATGAGACTCTACAATGAATAATTTTTCAATATAAGTTACAATTTCCATAAAACAATAAAATACTGATTTAATGCTTCAAATACAAAAAGAGCACAAACAAAATATATAGATTAATCAGCAATCATTAAGTTAAATTTGAATTTGGACTAAATGAGCACCAATCTAATCAGTAATAATATTTCCAAAGACATTTAAAAAAAAAAATTGAACAGGATATTTTTTCCTCTACTTAAATATTAAGTACTTGGTCATAAAACAGCAAAGAACATGAAAATAACTTAAAATAATAAATATGACTAGAAATACACATCATCAACAAAATAAGATATCACAGTATGAAGAAACAAGCATAAAAATGTATGTTTTCAACAAACAAACAAAAAAAAGAACAAATATGTAGTTAATAATGACTTGATTAATAAATAAATAATGAATAATAAATAAATAAATAATGACTTAGCAAATAAATAAAGTATTAATGACTTATTAATATTAATGCATTGAGTTATATAAAATTTAAGTATCCCCATAAAACTTAATAATATTTCCCCCTGAAACAAGAAATATCTATTAAATATTAAGTTAGATCTGAACAAAGTTCTTAGAATTTCAACCAAAGCTTCAGTTTGATATTGAGCATGCATTACATGAGAAAATACAAATACAAAAGTGACGACCAGCAACAGGCTCAGGGCCCAGCTAGGCTGATCCTAGTCAATTTAGTAGTCCACAATGAACATCAAGAGCCTTCTTAAATGTTTTTTCCCCACTGCAATTAACAGTCGCTTCCGGTAAACTATTCCAACTGCCTACAACCCTACTGAAGTAGTCGTTTTTCCTCATTTCAAGATTAGCCTGAGGTTTGAAAAGCTTAAAACACCGACTTCTGGTTCTACTTTCAGCACATAGCTGTAGTCCATCAACATTTCCCATTTTAATGAATTTAAACAACTGAATCATGTCCCCTCTAACTCGCTAAAGAGAATGGCTCATTCCAATATGTCTTGTTGATGACAGTTCTTACACAAACAAGACATTTTGGTTAGAAATTAGTTGTGGCCTTAATTGTGCCAGGTCTAAAAATAATAAACATAATCATAGGCAGCAAAGAGGTTTTGGAAAATGGCTGGGCAGAAAATGGCTATCCTTTTGATAGAGCTGAGCTAATATTTTTTTGCTTGAAACAGGAACTGAGCCGGAGCAAGGATATTTGTTGTGCTGCACTGCTCTGATTTTTTTCACTTATTTTTGGAATTTTGTTCAAAAACTTAAGAATAAACAAAGGAGGCTTTCTTTTTCAAATATGCCTTTCCATTTACTGCACATTGAATATCTGATGGCTACGAGGAGAACACACTGTTATAAGGATTTCTTTCTTGAATATTTATTTTTCATTCTAAAAAATTTGCTCCAATATTTTCATTAATAAATTAACGCATTGGTGATATGTTACGGAGATCTACATGTTTATAGTCTGTGTAATTAAAATAGATGCATCAAGGTCACATTTTCTTCTTCGTTACCATGGCAACTGCAAGAAAAATAACAGCACCAGACTCTTTTTTTTCGCACTGCAGTTAAGGCAATTGCATTACTACACCTCGGATTCAATATATTAGAATTATTTGTAAAAAGTAATAAGAAAGAATTTATTTTCCATTTATTTATTTTTGATACTAAGTAAATGCAATTAAATTTCTTATAAATTAAATCTAGAATGTTTAGATAAGATTTTAACAATTACAAAGTATAAAATATGATAAATTAAGTTTTTAATAGCTTTCTGAAACACATCAAAATATTAGAACAAGGCTTAGATTGTTCAAAATATTAGAATACTTTATCTGACGCAATCTATTTTTGCCATTAAGAAATAAATCTGATTTGAATCCGTCTTTATTATTATTATAACTAAAACAACAAAGTTAGTTATCATGTTCGCCAAACAAACATGGGGGAAATTTTCTAGCACGGAAGCCATGGGGACCAGAAGGGGAAAAGGTAGAGTTTTGTGACCTTGACACACCAATTTTAATTACACAGACTATAATTGTCCAGCGTTAGGTGAGGGGCCGTGGAAATTGCCCATTTCATGCAGAGGTTGGCCTGGTAATGTCTTCTCTTTTAATTAAAAGAAAAGAAATACATAAAACCAGACATACCCTACATAAAACCAGAGATTTCTGTACCAGTCACCTACACTGGACATTTAAACACGGATATTTCCGTAGCCGAGTGTGTTAAACAAAATTTGTAAACAGTATGAATCTTATTTAAACTATAAAATAGAGCAACTAATTAAAAGTTGGAGAGGAGCTACTCAAAAAAATGGCTGCTCCAGTTCCCCGGTCATCTCCTGCAAAGTGTTATAAATAAAAATTAATGCATACAAAAATTAAAACACTAAAAATGATATCACTTTTGATCACAGCTGATTGAATTAGTCATGTATTTTGAAATGTGACAAGTTCTTATACAATAACCCAATCCTGGTAGCAGAATTTTCTGTATCAATCTGCAGCACGAGTTTCGGAAGTCAAAATTTATCTGTGGCACCAAATGATGTGGAACCAAATTTACAATCATAAAAAATAGCAAACAATGCATTTTAAAATAGTTGACATATAACACAAATGCATGCAAACAATAAATACAAATTATAATTATTAAATTTATAAATAAATTAATAAAATCTAAAATTGACATGCAATGAATGCAAGCTAAGAGAAAATGAAGTAAAGACAATACAACACAGTTTAATAGCTGAAAATTATCTATTATATAAGTTAGTGAAAACAGGGTAAACATTTTTCTGAATCATTAATACTTAATTAAGTATTAGTAAAGTCGTATTAGTAAAAAACTAACTATAGTATTAATTTTTTTTTTGTAAAGTGGATAATTAATCTGCAAGCTTCAAGATAAATCTGCAGCGCTCGCTGCCATGCTGCACAATTTCTGCTACCGGGAACGCAATAAAATGATTCTATAAGAATTTGAATAATGCGTTAATAATGGCGACGCAAATAAAATCATAACTATTTTTTTTTAATTCCAATTTTTTTAAATGCGCTTACTTCAGAAAGACTGACTATGATTTTATAAATGGCACAAGAAATATATAAAAATAACTTACCTAAGAAGTTTCGTAAAAAATATCACACTATGTATGGCAATTATTTAAAATTAAGCTAATAAACACCAAGCGTATACTTTTCAAAAACATGTAATGCTATGAACATGAAAGATTTTCATTTAATCGGAAGGAAATACGCTTGGACAAAAGTTGTAAAATCTAATTCATTTTTATGCAATTACCATTAAGCAATCAGGAAATATAATTGTAATATATTTAATTATATTGTATGTAATTTCATACGTATCAAATAGTTTGAAAGTTATAATTTAATTGTTTAAGAGAGAATTAGCTCATATAAGTTAATACTGAAAACAAATTCAATGACAAAAACAAAACCTAAATGCTATGCTTTCAAAATGCACTTATACTTTCACCAACATAGTCATAATAAAGGAGATTGAGTTATGAGCTGTCTTCTTCTATTATTACTTCTCTAAAGCTCCCATCATAACATTAAGACATATTTAACACAATTGATGGCTTTTAATTTTTAATATTCATTTTAAAGCAGGTTTTTTTTTTACTCATGCAGGCACGTAATTTCCTTTAGGCCTGTAAAATATTTGACCTCGCAACATTCTCCTATTCAATTCTTTCTTCAGAAGTTTCAATTCTTTGTCTACTTTCTTCAAGATCCCGTGGTTTTCCAAAGCACGTCTCGATAGATAAGGCAGCACTTCATCGATGGGGCCATAAGGAACATATTTATACACAGAATAGCCAGCCTGACCTAAGTATTTGATTAAGATAATAACAAATTAGCCATTTGTAAATTATGATACTCAATAAATGGCATACAACAAAGGAAAACAATCTTCTTGTTAATGTGAATTTTCCACTCGCACAGAGTTTAAAAAAAAAAGGCTCTTTTCTGGGCCACACAAATACTGTCAAAGTAATGACTATTGCATAAGTAAACAAAGCTAACCCTGGCTACTAATGCCAACAATGAGGGGGGGGGGGAGGTTACCTTCAAAGAAAAATTCAAAGATGATGAAAAAGTAATTTGCACAACAGAAACCATCATTATCTTACTAATTAATTTATTTATTAAATAAAATGTAAACCTTTGTGGAAAAAAATTTAAATTAATGTAAAATTAAGCACAAACTGTTGCAATTCTAGATGACAAACATCCAACTAAGTTGGATGTTTGTCATCTAGGAGCTCTTCTTTTGCATTGAAAAAGGGGTTCCTTGTAACCTCGAAACACGTATCAGCAACTTTTGCAAAAATTTGCAGTTAATTTTCGGTTAATTTTTAATTTATTTATTATTAAAATTTCCCACATAGAGAGTTTTAGTACCGCCTTTACTAAATAACATATGTAAGAAATTCGACAGAAATGTTAACGTAAAATGCACTGCTGTTCTTGTTGCCAAATGTTTCTGAGCATTTTACAGATCTGGGAGCATCTTTTATTACACTAAAATTCTTTGAAACAAGGACAGGTAAAAGGAAAAAAAAACACAGTTATTTGCAAATAAAACATTAAGCACTGTAACCTTGTTAGCACTCCGATTTTTTGCAGCTGGGAGCACCCTAATTTAAATGATCATTTAACTCTAACTCATTATTAGGAGATTGTAAATGTGGAAAAGAAATAAAATAGTGCACTCACCTAAATATAATCATAAATAACTGGAAAAAAAAAATCAGACCGACTTTATGCCAAAATAGAGGGGCAGGAAGGTAGCCTAATTTAGAAAAGAAAAGAGAAAAGTACAAACAACAGCTTGCTAGTTTTTTGAAGATTTAAGATTAAAAAATGCACTTGCCTAAAAAGAGTTTGGTAGGCACTCTATCTGAAAGTGCAAATTTGTGACGTGAAATTTATTTAAATATCCATGAAATGTTTGGATAACCAATGAATTGCTAGTGAATTAAAGTTTAACTATCAAATTTATTGACATGCTGGATGAGCGGATATTCGGTGCAATGACAAATCACGGATAAAAAATTGGTCAGATAGGGGAGGATGGGGTAAAATGGGTCCCTTTATAAAAAGCCCAAAATAATACAACTTGAAATTGACATTTTTAAACCAATATTTTTAATGTTATTTTTCTATGTGTTGGCAACATTTTTCAATCTAAAG
Source organism: Octonoba sinensis (assembly GCA_038502835.1). Lineage (NCBI taxonomy): Eukaryota > Metazoa > Arthropoda > Arachnida > Araneae > Uloboridae > Octonoba > Octonoba sinensis. The sequence goes on along the minus strand of CM076601.1, from coordinate 18,794,087 downwards.
AAAGTTAGGTTCTTAAATATGGCAAAACAAGAATTTTGTTTTTGTTAACTTTGGATGGTGGTGTGTTTAACACATGGTTTTCCAACTTCTGAAAAGCTCTACATCTTATCGAATAACAGCCCAAATTTAAAGGATTACCTCACTAAGAAACTTTGGAGAACAATTCCAGCTGAGCAGTTAAGAAAAATATTAAATATATTTTTTTTTACATCAGTTTTTCTTGGATGGGGTAAAATGGGTCATGATTAGGATTAGGTTGTTTTATTCAATTTTTTTATTATTATTTACTCTGTTGTACCTAACGGCCAGCAAGTTTCTACATTTAAACAATGTATGTTTTTTATTTTATTGAAATTAAATTAAAAAAATTTTTTTAAAACGTTTTCCTTAAAAAAGATCATGTTGATGTGGTAGAGAAAAGTGATATTGTTGAATTGATTACATTATCCAGAATGTAACTATTGAGAACGATATTATTTTTACATTTCAATGTAATCATAATTCAAAATATGTTACTTACACACTTTTTTACAATTTCAAAGTAATAAATAACTTTATTCAGCATTATTTTGCATTATGACCCATTTTACCCCACGATGGCAAAAAAGAAGTCATAACTTTATAAGCTACAGTTAAACTATTTCATAATTAAAAAATAAATATTAAAATTACATAAAATTGTTCTAAAGGAAGTCAATGTTAACATGCAATTGAAAAGAAATGGGAAATGTTTCTGGTTTTGTTGCTATGAAACTTTGCGTATGGAAAATAGCTACAAACTGACCCATTTTCCCCCACCTGACACTACTGGATATATGAAGCGCAAAAAAAAAAAAAAAAAAAAGAAAAAAAGAGAAATCCTTCTAATTCCCCCCCAAAGGAAAATTAATTCAGCTGACACAACTTGTGCCATGGACTTAACAGTGGGAACCCCTGCACATCTGTAAATGCAGCTTCTCATTTATGAACTCATGTAACAAAAAGACTACTTAAAATAAAACATTATAATTTTACTCAAAGCTCAAAAATTGTTCTAAATACTTCAAATTATCAGTCTTAATAACACTTTTGTACCTTATGTACTTTTGCATGTTTTAATAATATGTAAAACAAATAAAAACACACAATAAAAAATATGACAGTTTGTTAACTGAAAGCTGGGAAAAAATAAAACTGTTAAGGTGTAAAGAGGTTGGGACTGTATTATGCAAATATTAAAGAAAATACAGAAAAGCATAAAAGTGATCAAAAGTACTTACCTAGCAAAAAACTAACTTGGTCGCACATTCCTAATAGCTGACCAAAACATACAACTTTGTGCTCTGGCTTAATTCCCAGTTCTTCCATTCTATTACAGAAAAAGAAAAAAAAAAGCATGAAAAATCCATAAATGGCATTTTAAAAATCGCACATAAGTTCTAAATTTTGTACTTGAAAATATTTTTTAAAAATAGCTTTACATTAATTTTTTAGTAACAAATAATTGAAAATGCAATGTAAAAATATATGTATTAAGATTACATATTCTAGAGCAATTCTATACGCAATAAATTTAAAACATTTTCCATAGCACATGCAAATTATTTATTTTGGAGCTAATTGCACAAAATATAAAATCAGAAATTCGACAAAAGCATTGCGTGCAGTGTCTGCGTCTCTTACGAACAAAAAACAGTGACACCTCGATAACTCGACACCCCAAGGGGACACGAAAACATGTCGAGATGAGCGGGTGTCGAGTTACCGAGATTTCAAAATTCCAGTTGCTAATATTGGTCTGGATTGTTATTTACTTGCCATTCAAGTTATGAAAGCCAATTCCAGTGAATGAAATTGTCCCTGTTTATTATTTATCTATTATTATTATGATTTTGAAAATTTTAATTAACAACAAATAAATATATAAACATAGAATGAAAAATCCAGAATACCTCATGTGAAAAATCCATAATTTTTGTTTATAAATTCCTCAACACTATTAAGCTTGCTAATTTGTAATTCACTTTTTTCTTAATTTTCTGGCTCCACAGGGTACAAGGGGAATAGGGGAATCTTCCAAGAATACATTCCGGAAAAGAACTGATTTATTGACAAAGAAACATCACTGTAAAATTCTAAGAATTGTACACTGAAAAAATACTGGAATAAAAAGTTAAAGGGTTCCTGGAAATTGTGTTTCAAGTTTGAGTTTTTCACCCACTGATATTAGCATTGGGCCAACCATTAGGGGAGGGAAATGTCGACTTAGCGAGGTAGTCGACTTATCCAAGCGTCGAGCTACCGAGGTTCCACTATACTAAGTCTTCAGGTTGTTAGTAAGTTTAATGTAGCATTTTAAAACTTATCACTAATTATTTCCAAGTAACCTAAAGAGTACCCGAAAGCTCGAAATGAGTTAAGTAAATTTTTAGCCATTTACTAAAGTTTCAAATAGTTGTAATTTATTAATTTAAAAAAAAACAAGAAGTTCCGTCTAGAACTATACGAGCCTACTTTCCCGTATACACCAAATTCAAATTTATAATCTAGCTATCTCTTTCTCTCTCTTTCTTATTTATCTTTAGTTCTAATTATTGAAAATATACCTTTTTCAACGGATAATACATATTCATTCACTCACTCATTCATTCTTTCATTTATTCAGCCATGCATTTATTCATTCATTCGTTACCTCATTCAAGTGTTTATTCATTCATTTACGCATTCATGTATTTATTCACTCATTCATTTATATTTTCATTTATTCAATAATTTATTCATTCATTCTTTTCCTCATTCATTTATTCATTGATTCACTCTTTCACTCTTTCATTGATTCATTCATTCATTATTTCACTCATTGAGTCACTGAGAAATATCCTTGAAAATCCCGATCAAAAAATTTCATAGAAAAATAGGCTCGTAAGTTCTGGATAAACTTTCTATTTCTACATGTTCTACGTTATAAGAGCTTTCCGATAAAGTTTGTTCCAAGCAAATCGGTCCGTTAGATCAGGATTTATATAGGGTTGAAATTTCCCCGCAAGCTCTGTGTTAATTTTTTGAACTGTTCAAAAATGAACAAAAACTGTTCAAATCGATATTTCACGCCAAGAGATTCTTCCAGTAAGCTTGTTCATTGGAACATGGATCTTGTACCCAGAGTTTACAGAATTTGCTTCAATTTTGTCCATAGGCGTTAATGTTAAAATTTTTTGAGCTGTTCAAAATTGAACAAAAAATTGTTCAAATCAAAAAGTAAAATACGGAAATGAGATGTCCTCGCCGAGATTTTTCGAATGCAAAAAGAATTTTTCCAATCGGACAATTCGTTCAAAAGTTATTAGGGGGGGACAGACCGACAGACAGACCGACAGACACACTTTTTCCCCATCTCAATACCCTACTTTCAAATTTTTTATTTTTCAATCTTTATTTAATTACTTCACTTATTTTTGACTTTTCTTGATTTTTAACGATATTTTCACGATACATTAAGCCTTCTTTAATGCTTTATTATTATTTTTTTTTACTTTTACAGGAAAGTAGGCTAAAAAAGGATTGCTATATCGTTGGCTTTATAGAGATTGCATTTTTAACCTACACTTAGAATGAATATTTTTATACATATCTTATGTTCTATTCATAGTTTTAATCTAGCAGGAAATAAATCAATTTGTCTTCACACTTTTCTAAACTATTTCAGAATGCATTAAAATGGTCAGACCATATAATATAATTTTTTTACAAAACAATCTTGCCTTTCTAACTTCCATGTCTCTTTTAAAAAAAAAAAAAGGGGGGGGGGGGAGTGTAATTTTTATACAACCTGATCAAGTATCAAGAATTTTTTCTATACATTTTCTAAGCTCTTAAAACCTAGTTTAAAATTTAAACTCTTTTGCAGGATTTAAAACAACATGTAATGTAGTTTGCTACATACAAACATTAAAGTGGAATATATTCAACACAATGAAATAAAAAGTAAACAATTGTACTACATAGTAAAAATTAAAAATCAACGTAAATTTAAGACACAAAAAATTGCAGACACGTGTTTTGAGGTTACAAGGAACCTCTTTTTCAATGCAAACGAGTGAGCTTCTATATGAACTCTTTTGCATTTAAAAATGGGTCCTTATAACCTCGAAACACGTGTCTGCAATTTTTTGTGCTTGATTTTAGGTTGATTTTTAATTTTTACAATGTTCAACACAGTTACATATTTTGCAAAGAAAAAAAGTTTTACTTTTTAACAGTAAAACGAACGGTATCCTCATTGTGCGAAGCCACCATGACTCCAATCTTCTTCTCTGCAGTTGTTGTAAGATCCTCATGGACCTGTCTCAAAACCTCACTGAGGGTTTTATGGTACATTTCAGACGTAGCTTCGTAAGTGGGATTGATCGGGTCTTCATACCCAATCTCATGAGCTCTGACTCTTTCCTGTTAATTACAATAAATAAGGATTAAAATGTAATACATTATTAGAAATGAAAAGTTGCGAACGGCCTGTTGAAAATAGAATTATTTAGGATTAAGAGCCAAAATAAAAAGTAATGATAAAATAAGTATGTATATACATGATAGAATCTTGAATGCCATCTGAACTATTTTCCCCCTAAAATATAGGTTTCTGAATTAGGTGTTGATTTTAATTAAGGGGGGGGGGGGGACTTCCATATTATGTTATCAGTTTTTTTGTTCTTATTTATCAGGTATGAAAGAAATTATAAAAAGAGGAAACAGATGTGATTTAGTGCACACAAACATGAAAAAGTAGGAAAATATGAAACACCAGCATTTCAGCAAATGCATTAAACACGTTTATATTTCATTAAAAGAAAAAAACATCCTTATTTATGTTACAAAAGTGTCTTAATTGAACTCTGCAATATATAAAACATAATAAAGTTTCATGAATTTAATTTGAAAAGGGAAATAATTTTCAGTAGTGATAACTAAAAACAATTTTTGTCAAAATAATAAACTTTATAATTTATCTGATTATCTTGTAATATACCCAAAAATTCTAAATTAAAAATATTCCAACTAAAAATAAATACGTTACTAACATACATTACTGAAATTTAAAGGTTGTAGGAGCATTTTAATTGAAAAAACACTAGCTTGGTATAACCAAGAAACTAAAGATTAACATCTTATTCCCATCTTTTTTTCTACTAAAAACACCCAATATATTAATAAAATTAATTTACAAGAGTTTTTTTTGATGTAATAAACATTTATTGTTAAAGTAGATATGTTAAAGTAGATATGTAAGTCTAAATGTTGCTTTAAAAAAAAAAGAAGATGGTCAATTTTTTGACCATTTTAAACTTTGTTTAGCATTCAGTAACGACTGATTTTTTTTTGAAGAAAACCGAAATATTTTATTTACCTGTTCCATATAAGCTCCACGGACCAATTTAGCACCAAAATAGAAGCCTTGCCTTTTAGCCAAATCCAAATCAAGAACAACATTGTTGTATGCTTCCTAATATTAAAATAATAATAAAAAAAATGTGTGATAAAATTGTGGGGTTCAAACTTGAAATAAGATGCATTGATGCACGCAAAGACATTTAATTAAACTAACATTATTACAAATATTTACAAAACAAGCTGGATCTAGGGGACGTCTTACGCAAACATCTTTTATTCACGCTCTAGTCTTTTTTTTCTCTGCTCGGATTCGGGAAGCCAAGCGCTAGCTTCGCGATCGGTTACAGTTAGTCCTTCAGTAACAGTCTAAAGTTAATGGAGGGTTTTGGCACTGTATCCCACAAAATTATTATATTCTATTTCCCTATACATGTTATAAAACATATAATAAAAACACATGATATTCTATTGAACACATGATGGTCTATTGAACCTAACTGGAAGATTTAACTTTTGTTCAGTCTGACATGAGTTGAATGTACAAAGAGTAAGAAATAAAATACTCAACTAACCATATTTTTGCTATTTAAAAAAAAAAAAAAAAAAGAAAGGAAGAAAGACAAATCTTTTGTTTCTATAAATAAAAAAGCTAATGTCCATACATTTTGAAAACATCGCCATATTGACAAATTTCTTTAGAAACTTATTAATTACATTAGAATTTAGACAATAATAATAAACAGTTTGGAATAGACAATGACAACAATAGAATTTTACAAGTGATTAAAAAGTGATTTAAGTGCAAATGATCTACAAAATACTAATGAATTCTTATTAATATTTTGAAAGTGCTGAAATTCAACCAAAGCCTTAACCAACAACTTATTCTCAAGATATACTTAGCCTTTTATATAGAAATGTGCGAAGTACAAAAACAAGGAAGCGGTAAAATAATGGAAGTTTTCAACTCCGGCTATATATATCAATAAAATTAATAATTGAAATTCAATTGAGGGTTATGGTGCAAGAACCGGGTATGTCCAAAAGTTCAAATTTTTCAAGAGAACAAAATCAAAGTTGGGAAGACACCATGCAAGTCCACCATAAGGGTTTTAAAGAAACAACACACATGAATTATGTTGAACGGTTTAATAATTTGAACTCTGAAAGAAACATAAATACTATTGAGATTGGTGTTTGCAGCAGCGGAAGAAAGTGTTTCTATTGGCAAACGTTGTTGCCTTTCACCACTATTTGTCGCACAAAAGGAGAACGACCTCACTTACGTTCCTGCTTCTTGCACCAATCAAAACATCCTCATTCAATGGAAGGATAAACACTAAAAAACTATTTTTGAAAAATTTGGACTTACCCGATTCTTGCAGCATGCCCCTCAATTAATGCTTTTGACAAACTATTCAAGCAATGAAAAAAAGAAAGGAACTATTTCGTACCTTTAAGTAGCATTGGTAAGTGTTGAAAATAATAGCTTTCTTCTTATTATATTTCCGCATCATTTCCATTGTTATCCTATTGATAGCTGGCTGGAAATAAGATTGTTCCGCATCGATCATCACACGAACATCTTTCTCTTGGGCACTCTATAAAATTTTTTTTTTTTTTTATGAAGATGTCATTTCATCTCCTAATGTAGATAATTTTATCCCAACTGATTTTTTTTTTTTTTAATTCTCAGAAATCCTGCCCAAAAGAATATAAAAATTAATGCCGCTCTACTTTCATTTATGCGTAAATTTTTGATGTACCTCTCAGTTTTGCGTCTTTTACATGATACATATTTTTCCTTTTTATCCAAAACTTAAAAAAAAAACTTATTCAAAATGCTCCTGTACATGTCTTAATGCATAAAAAACATTTGAATAAAGTTGTAAAATATATTTTAAAGTAGAACAATAACAATTGTAATTTTTTTGCTATTTCAAAAAATTGCAAAATACACAAATTCACTTGGTTTTTGTTAATATCGTTTATTTACTGGAAAATCAAATTAATTCATGAAAATGAAACTATTATTCCTTTCACCTTTTTTCCCCCTAGCTATTTACCTTTAAACTTAATACGATCTGAAACAAAGTTGAATTTTATTTACTCTCACTTTGTATCTCTTTTGGTTGCCCCTTGTGCAAACGTGTTTGAAAAAAATTAAAAAACATGACCTTAAAATTTCTCCTAAGCAATTTCAACTTTCAATCACTGCAAAAGCAAAGATGTACTGAATATCTGCCCGAAAACTATGAAACCATAATAATGGCAATAATAAGAAAAAAATGAAAACATAATAATGGCAATAATAAGAGAAGTGCCATTCACATGATAATGACCACACAAGCCATAACTTGAAATGGTTTAAATGAATATGTGCAACTGATTTATTACTGAAGTTTCTTTTTAAATTTTGAGTTAATTCTACTGATTATTTGCTTATGCTTCTGGTTTTTAACAGACGTACAAATTACTTCTCTCAAGTACAAAGCCAAACAGAGAAAGGAAATTTTAAAATTTATTAAATTATAATTTTATATTTATTGTCTACAAATCAACGTAAACAACCTCCTGTTTTGAAAACGCATATTAAACTAATACTCTTACATCTGCATTAGGGAAAGCATACTCTGACACTCAATTAACTAAGCTCTTAACAGATTCTATAAACATGTGAGATTTTTTTTCCATTTAATTGAAACCTTTTGAGTAAATGTAGGCTCTGGAAATTGCTGAACAAAAATGATAATCTCTTGAAAAATTCATTGTATATACATTAACCTTTCTTTATGTAATGCCTTACAAAACTATTCTACCAAATTAATAAATTTTGGTATGGAACTCAATGCAGTTACAACATATCTGAAAGAATTTAACTAGTTACCAGAATAAAGAATGTTTATTCGGTACATTTATTATAAAGCTAGCATGTAAAACAATTTTAAGCTATCCAGCTATTTCCTAACATTTCATATTTAAGCGTTTTCAAAAATTCAAAAGAAATACTTCTCTAATTATGGTTTTATTAAACAAATTTGAAGAGAGAAATAGCTTCCATATTGATTCCTCTAAATGATAAGTGTGAGCGTGTGTGTGAGCGAGAGATTTTTTCATTTTACCACAGAAATACACGAGTTGTAAGAATTTTTAATCAGAAAGTTTGAAGTTTTAAACAATAACATAATTGGTAACATTTTTCATTCAAGTAAGGCATTCTAAACTCATACTTGACAATATAAGACAAATGATCAAAAATCTTTTATCCTAAAATATGAGTATAAGGAAGACACAACGTAAATAAAGCACAACTTTTCACAATGAAGCAAATAGCTATTTCAAGGCAGAAAGAAAAGTGCTCACCACACAACAAGAAAGTTGGAGTGAACTAAATAATTTTTCCAATACTTCATTTTTTCCTATAATATGGAGTATTTACAGTATACTCCATTTTTTCTTAAAGTTTTTTTTTAAATTCTTTGGTTGATTTTCACAGTACTCCAGTTTTTACAGAGATTTGGAAATGTTTTGTACAGTTTTTCTTTTATTCCTGTATGTGTTTCCCTCTATCCTTCTTTTTCCCTGTTCCTGGCCTCTGATTGGTCTTCTTCATTCCATGTCCATTTCTTTGTTCCTATTGGTTAATCTCTAATCGAACCCATTTGGCATAAATACCGGTTATCTTTCTAGCTGTTGTGTTTTCATTCACAACTTTCTTGCTGGGTGTTGAGCACTTTTATTTCCTGCAGTTTATGTTCTGTTCATTGCAGTTTCGAAATAGCTAGTTGCATTAATGTTTTGACAACTTGTGCTTCATTTATGTTGTTTCCCCCTTGCACTCATACTTGACAAGTTTATTTATGACATTACAAATACCTAAAAGTATGTAAAATGTCCCAAACAAGCTAGCATGTCAAATCATTGTTTTAATTGCTGATGATTTTTACAGATTTAACCAAATTACACTTAGTTTTTAGAGGGAACACTTATGAAGCCTCACCCTGGCAATATTGTGAAGACGTCTCATCATGTTTCGAAACATTTCTTCTTCATCGTTGTTTAAGGGCTTTTTTCCCCCAATTTAAAAAAATTAAAAAATTCCATTCTTTCCACTCTGTAAAACATTCAAATAAAAAAGAGTAACAAGTAAACAAACATTCTTAAAGATTTACTTTTGTGCGCTTAGTTACATTGAAGGGCAAAATATTTGCTAGAGAATTAAACCAATGTGCATCTTACCCTTAAAAAAATATATTTTAGTATTTTGCAGTTTTTAGAGTTAAAATTTTGAACAACTTTGTCACGTCCCATATGTTACAGAAGAGTTTAAAATATTTTTTGCCATTCATTTCCAGAATACATAGATAGATTAATGTTGTGAAATTTTGTAGGCAGTTGTGATATGTCATGGAGTTAGGTTTTGATTAATTAATAAACATCGATAAAAGAACATTAACAACAAAGCTTATTAATTTAGGTTTTACAGAATTCCTGCCTAAATTACTCAGCCATTGCTTTAGGAATGGGAATTACGCACCAACTGAGCCAAATCTGGTATCCTGCTACAAAACACGGATTTATGTTCGATTCTGCACCAATTTTGAATTCATGCCAAAGTCTTGGCACATACTAAAGGCTTTTAAGGGAGGCTCCTTGAAAATTGACCAGGTCAAAAAAAATTTCTGTGAAAACAAAAATCCACAATTTTTCACTTTTACATATAGTTACTCAGTTATTGGAATTTTTTTTATTCTCTTCCAAAAAAATTGCCATCCCCTCAGTACATAAAGCTTGGAGGGGAGTCTCCCCTTCACTTGAAAATTTGAATTTTAGCCCCTGTTAATATGTTTTTGTTTACAAAATTATCCCATTCATTGCCATTTATTATTTTTATTTTGATGTATTTATATTTTTCCTTATAACATGTAGCTCAGAAGATTAAAAGATAAAGAGACATTGTGGTTTTTTTTTCTTGCGTCGTATAGGACAAGATAGGCTTATTTAAAGGAAAGACATTTCACGATATTGAGGATAATTTAATAGCTTCTATACTGTGATATCTTGCATAACAGTTAAGTTGTTCTAAATATTATGCAAGTAGTTTATAGAATGCTCATTATAAATACAAATAGCAAAAAATTAAACAGGTAATTTTTATTTATTATTAGAGATAAATTTTACTGACCTGTAGATTAGGAACCTTGAATAAGTCAGACATAACATAATTCATATCAACAAGGCCACTCCAAGAAAACATATTCATAAGCCTATTAATGACAGATTCAAAAATTTATTTAAAACAGATACAAAATGAACTAACGCATAAAACTAAAAATTGCAACTACTTTTAAGAAAATTTCAGCCGAGTGTAATTAACATCAATTTTTTTACGTTTTTGCTGAAGTACTTTCTGTGATTAAATTGAAGGAATGAAACACACACAATTGCTGAATTTATTGTAAAACTTTTTAATATTCAGAAACAAATTTCAATAAGTTAAATGAAAGTTTGGGACAAGCCTTAGTAATGACCTTTACAACTATAAATACTTTTGAAAATTTAAATATTTTTTTAATTGAAAATTAAAACTTGAGAAAGCAACTGTTGAGATGAAATTAAAAATTCCAACTACATTAATACAATTTTTTAGGCTAAGAACATAAAATTTAGCTACATTTGGGAAATTATGCAAGTATGCAAACAACTTATACATACAAAGTGTTCACATATTAGCACCATTGCCTAAAGATTGCAAAATAGTTTTGAAGCAGAAAACTTGCTAGAATGCCTCCTTCATATTAAAGGAGCCCCATAATAAAGGTCAATTCTCTCCTCCACCCCATAATCACTATATAGTTCATCCAAAAATTGATGCAGGTGGCATTGAAAGCAATAGTTTTACTGAGATTAATATTATGTGAATTTGTAATTTTGGAAATTTCGAAGGGTAAAGCAATTAAGGGGCCGTTCATAAATGACGTCACGCTTTTTTCCCAGATTTTTGACCCCCTCCCCCCTTTGTCACAATATGTCACACTTCAGCGCACCCCCTCCCCCCTTTGTCACGCGTCACGCTATGTTGCGTAATGCATGATGTCACACTTCTTGTTACCCCCTCCCCTCCCCTTGTCACACTTTGTCACAATTTCACGAACCCCCCTCCCCCCCTCGAAGCGTGACATCATTTACGAATGATCCCTAAGAGCCAAATGTCCCCTTTTTTTTTGCACTGGGAAAGACTATTTACAAACTGCACATTGTCTGAAAGCAATTTGTAAATTATTTAAAATTTTATTAGTAAATTTTTTTGGCTTGAGCTCATATGATACTGTGTAATACATTTCCTTGCATAATAGTTCCAGTTGGAGTTTGGCACTAAAAACCAGTGTTAGCCAAAGTGGGCACAGCCCGAAAAAACTCCCCGTTTTTTTCGGGCAGGCACCTCTTGAAAAACTCACTATCTCGGTAAAGTGGTTTTTTTAAATTTACTGCATATTGAAAACATTTACTACAGAAATAAAATAAATGTTATACTTATAATGTTTATCACTACCAAGGCCTGAAATTGCCATTTACCTTTTTGGACAATTTTGTTCTTTTGTATAGGCACTTCTTAAGGTATTTGTAGATAAAAATTCAATGCTCTTGGGTCTTTTTAAAAATGTTATTTATTTATCCTTATCTATCTCTTTATTTTATAAGTATATTAAAAGCTAAAATTTTTACACGTATTTCCCTATTAAATTCATATTCGAGATCAAAACAAATTATTAAAAATTATTTTAATCAAAAGATTTTCTTCGCTTGCATTGTTACAGAAAACATTCTTTGGTAAGATTTCTTTCGCTTGGTGCAAGGTTTCCAAACAAAAATTTGATTTGAAAGACTACTTGAAATTAGCCAAAATAACCAACATTTGACAACATTCTTTAAATTGTAACCATTCTTTAATATTTACATCGTATTTCTTCTTTTACTAAATAATTTTAGAGAGATAGCGAAATTGTGTGAAGCAAAAATTTATTGCTGGTGTGTGCTTTGGAATTACAAGGAATGCCTGTGATCTTTCAATGATACACAATTTATTTCTGCACAGAAAAAATGTTTACTCCTTAAATTGCCATATTTTAGCAAACAAATTTTTTGAAAATATTTCGTATAAACATACAATTATGATTAAATTTAAATTTGATCTCTTTTTTGTTAATTTCAAAAGTTTCTTACGTTATGTTTGAGTAAAAGATGGATTTATGATTAAACAAAAAAGATATACAGGGCTACGAGATAGAAATGCAAAAAAAAAAAAGGCAAACAATGGTTTAGTACAAAGTAAAAATTAGAATTGAGATTTAAAGCTTTCCTGAAAAAACACGAGAAAGCCCGGGTTTCTCATTAAAAACACAGGCAAAGTGGACTTTCTCAAAAAAAAAAAAAAAATATTTTTTTTCAAACCAAGCTCAAAACAAGTAAAAGAAAGGGTGACTAATATAGTAGTAAATATGGTGTGTAGTGTTACATATTAACAAAACTAACATTTATATTTACAAAAACTATGAAAACTGCAAGAAAAATGAAAGGAAGAAAAATAAGTGATGTTTTCTGGGAAGATGTAGCCTTGAAAGAAACAAATTAAAAAGATAATGTATTAAAAAAAACATGCATTACAAAAAAAAAACACACACACACACACACAAAAAAAAAATTAAAAAATAAATTTCAAGAAAACACAGAATATTTAAATTAACTTTTAACAATGGCTTCATTAATTACTTTTGATTACCCCCCTAAAAGGAAATCTTAAAAATCATTTTAGTGTTAGAATCACCAAGATCTAAGAACCATTGCAATTTCCGAAAACGAAAACTAATTTTAAATAAAGGAGAAAATACCCTTTGAGATCATAGTCCATATTCTGAAGCCATTTTTTGACTTCTTCGTTGTCTACTTTGATGTTGTGATACTCGAGCTTGCTGGCAATGACGGCAGGGCTCACGCTTTCTGCAACCATGCTCTCACTTTTGGCTCCGGTGACTTCTTTAAAGTACTTGCGAGTGCGAGCAATAACTTCAGACAGTTGCATCTGGGGGAAGAAAGAGTAACCGAGTGCTTGATGTAGTCGATTATCACTAACACACAAAACTATAATCTTCAATTCTCTGTATTTCACTGTGGTTTTTGTACGAAAAGTGCCAAACAGATCCTGTGACTGTTAAAATCTCAACACCAATTTTAATCTTTGTTAAGTTGCAAATCTTCAAAATAATTGACAATTTTAACTGAAATAAACGTGTTAAATTAAAAAATACATAAATAAATATTTTATATTTAAGAAAGCTATAAATTAAAAATTATACATATTGTGCAGTATTGAATCTGTAATCCGAATAAAAAAAATTGAGCATTTTCTATTACAAAATATATAAATAAACATTAAAAATATATATAAACTTAACTCTTTTTAGAATAAATTAGAATATTTATTGAATGTGTTTACTACGATTCTAGAATTATAAAGAATGCAAACAAGACTTTGCAATCTGCAACTTCAGTATTACGTATTACAGTAGTGGTATTCAATCTTATTTCTCTACCGCTGTATACACATGACAAATATTTTATAACAGACAAAACATAAAAAGTACTGAAAAATTATGAATGTTTCTTGAATTTAACTGAATTTATGTAACAAAAGGTCCATTTCAGGGCCAAATCAAACTTCAGTTTTCCACGAAAAAGATGAAAGCTTTTTTTTTTTTAGGGTGTACTTCACAAAAAGAACTACCATTGCAGCTCCTTGTCAACTCTTTTGAAAACCTTTACAAAGCAACCCACAAATGCTCAGCAGAATGCAGGTTGATTATTGCTCGATTAAAAGGAGTTGAGTGAATGATGAAAACACGTCATTTTAAAATAAGAAAGCATTTATTCAGTTTATATAAATGTCTTCAAGTTCAAAAAAGAAGAACAATTGCAAAGTAACTATCACAAGATTTTTTTTTATGCAAAAAAATTCCATCAATATAATTTAGTCTCTAAATATTTACTATACAGATGGAGTTCATAAAATAATAATGTATAAAGTTTAAGAAAAATTTTATCATTAAAGTATATTACAAAAATAGCATAATAATTCCACCAAAAAAGTGTTTCAAATAAGTATGTCTATTCTCATGTGCACATTTGATGACCTTAAAATAACGTGAAACATACCAAAAGTTGTGGACGGCCTAAAGCAGTTAATTTTATGGCAGCAAAACCTGTTGACTGTGTAGTACCTGGAGAAAAAAAACAAACAACTGTGAAAATATTGAAAATGCCCTTTTCATTTTACTAGGTCAAATCAAGAATAAATTAATATGAAATGCATTAACGAACATTTCGTCAAAAAAGTTCAATATCATTATGTAAATTTAACTTGCATACCGGAAAATATTTTTTTAAAAATTCAAAACCCTTTTGAAACTGATTCAACCTCAATAAAGTACATTCATTACAAAATGAGTAGAAACTTGAATTTTAAATTATACTCATTTTCATATAAAATGTTTAACCAACCCCAAGGCTGAAACTGTTTTAGTTCTATTTCCTAATTTTAAAATTTAGTTGTTACATAAAAGTTTTTTTATTAACATACATAATAATAATAATAATTTAGTAATGCACTAAAACCCCTCTATAGTGGACAGCAGTGGAACAAAAATATTTGTCCATAATAGAGAGGGGGAGGGGGGGGGGGGTCAGCAGCAGAGAAGATTTTTTTTTTTTTGGGCTCAATGTTTTCCTAGCAGGAAATTAAAAACTATCTGCATTAGAAGGGTGTTCATTAGGAGGCATTTTAAGAAAGAAAAATAAATAAATGCCACAATAAATTAAAATACTCGCCCTTTTGAAAGTATCTCAAAGTTATGAATAATTTTACGGTTTTTAATACTTGCAAAAGAGGATGTATAATGAGAATTTTAATTACATTTTAGTGAAGCAAATTAGTTTGAGAAAACACTAAAATAATTTTTAAAATACGTCAAATGTTTATTTCATTTTGAATCATTTCTTTGAACAATTAGTAATTATTTTAAATTGCTAAAAATTTATATGCATCAAAAATAGGATAGCAGTGGATCACTAAAAAATAAAGTATACTAAAAATCATTAGATTTATAAAAGTGAGAAAATAGTTACAAAACGTTACATGTTTGAAGTTACCAGAAGTTTCTCTTTTAGAAGGACTACTTTTTGTCTCAATGTTCTAGTGGCCTAGCTGATATGTCCCACTTTCCCGCCAAATGAGATAAATATAAATAAACTAGATCTTTTCATACTTTCTTAGGTTTTCATTGCCAAAAAAATGCAACAAGGTCATGAAAAAATGCTCATTTTTTATTTGATAAACTATTTAACTGTAATGATTCACTTTAAGTAATAACCATTCACAGCATTGTCAAGTACTTTCTCGCATGAGATTTCAAATTTTTTCCGTTTGATGACATTTGAATCCCTGAAAAACAAAATTGGCATAGCCCCCATCCCTGTCTGTAAGTCAGGAAAATTTCATGTCCTGATTTTTAGTTTGGAAAATCTGTTCACATTTATTTTATACACTGTTTTAAAGGCAAAAGGTTCCCATCCGACGAACTAAGAAGAAACTTGAATATCATGCAAATGAATGTTACGATAAAGGAAGCAAAGTAATAAGACAAATTTTAAAACTGACATACCAGCCACTGCATCTATACACCTGAGAAAAGTATCCATATTTTTTTCACATTGAGCCTCACTTAAGTAAAAATATGTGCGTGCTTTCGCTTTATATTTTCTGCGATCAGCAAATTCTTTATGGGGCTTGTATTGCTTTAAATCTCCTATAACAATAATAGAAAAGATCGAGATTAAATATTTCCAAATGTCACAAATATTAACAACTCAAGAAGTAACTATTAAATTACAATGCTTACCGGTATCTGACGTTTCCATTTTGTGTGCTATAGTGGCCCTGAAAGAGGGGAAAAACCAATCACTATGCATGGCAAAGCGGAAAATTTATGAACGGTTTCGGAAATCTATACATAGACGGGCAAAGACAAAACAGTTAAGAATAATTTTCCTGTTTCTCAACTGGTTTTCTTACTTTTTTACATTTAGTAGCTATTGACGAGTTTTAGTGATATTAATTAAAAATGTTTGAAAACAGAGTATTATTAGTTATCTATTTGCCCCTTTTCTTTTGGCAAACAAGCCTCATTTATAATTGTAATGCTATACTGTTATAGACAGCAGATGGCAGCATGCCTTGGTCGAGTAAATTGTTAGGCAATAAATATAAAACTCATTGTAAAAGAGAGTTTGTTGCCATTAAGGGATAATTCATAAATGATGTCACGCTTCGAGGGGGGAGGGGGGTTCGTGAAATTGTGACAAGGGAAGGGGAGAGGTAACAAGAAGTGTGACACCAGGTTTATACAACAAAGCGTGACATGTGACAAAGGGGGGAGGGAGTCAAATATATCGGGGAAAAATGTGCTATCATTTATGAACGGTCCCTAAGCAGTAATATTAAAAGCAATTATAATAAGAGTTAGAGGTAACTCTTCTCTGAAACAATGGAATAAAAATGTGAATAGAGTATGGAAGCAAACGTTTAAGTTTTATTTAACTGCCACTCAACTTTACACACACTCAATTTTACACACACACACACAAAACAAACATTTTTTATTCCGCCATATTGCACACTTGTGTAGAAGTTATTGTCAAACAATCAGGCTTCAACATATAAACAAGACACTTTATTTGTTTAACAAAAATAAACGTGCGACAATGCAGTACACAAATCTCAAACATAAACTTTTAATTTTGTTGGAGTGGACTTCAGATCATCAATTTTTATGTACGCCAAGCATTTTTCAGAATAAAGGGACTATCTACAGAAAAAGTACTCCTCCTAAATGAAAATCTTTGACACACCCGCTACATAGTATGAACAAAGTATCAAGACTCGATTTCACCATGGGTCTTAAATTTAAAAACTTATAACCATCAATAGCCTAACTGCAAAGTAAAAAGACTATCTGCAGTAAAAGCACTCCTCCTAAATGAAAATCCTTGACATACCCGCAACATAGTATGAACGAAGTATCAAGACTCGATTTCATTTTGGTGAATCTGGGTCTTAAGTTTAAGAACTTATAACTAACGATAGCTTAACTGTAAAGTAAAAACCATAATGTAACATATTTTTACTGTTGAACTAAGTGCATTCATGATTTTTTTTATTTAGATGGCTGCATTTCATATCTAGCTAGGATTGCTGAATATTCATATACAATTTATCTAATGTAAAATATATTGTCTAAATAGGAATCTAATCTTATATTGAATGATCGGAATAGGTGGAATTATAGGTAAACTCCTGTCCATTCTATCACTACATAAAATATTAAACTTTAAATTGCTTATATTAACAAATACAGATTTATACGCAAGCAGCCCTGAGTCGCCTTAGGTGATGTCAATGGGGGAGGCCGTTGTTCAGTAGTGGACCTCTTAGGACTGAAATGACGACGGTGATGAAATATTTAACTCTATATCTCTCATCCCCCAGAAAACAATTGGGTTGAAAATTTATTTAGTTAAGGATTTGCTTTTCGAAAGCTCGGTCTATCAGGTGCTACATTATTAACGCCTTGCCTGCCGCGGAAAATTTACAGGATTCGCTACCCCGGAAGGGTTCACACTGGGGAAAAATACAAGGTGGGATTTCCCACCTTAACCAAACTTTTAAGTGGGATTTTTAAAATTTAAGTGGAAAATTTAATTTTTTGTTTTTGTCTTTAAAAATATTACTAAATTGTCCGATCATGATCCAATACAAACTATGTAATAAAAGATGATTATCTAAGCTATGCTCAGCAAAGTAAGAATAGACATCAACAAGGTTCACACAAAACAGATCCTTCACAAAATTCGCGATCGCAAAAATGGGTGCTTTATAAAATGTTTTAAGCATGAAAAAGATCCTCTGGTATTTTGGTTATTTAATCAAAATTCTTTGATGTGCGATTTTTACAAAAAAAATCCTTAAAATTAGTTTAATATTTCCTCTATTTTTTCTGATCATATGTCATTTTATCTATTGATGTTTTTCAATGAAATCAGTATATTTTAGAAACTAGCATTCTTTTGTAACCTTGTGACCAAAGAAGATTCCCCTTTTCCACTCCTTTTTTTGATTTTGTCCTCTGTGAATAGAATGACTGAAGATAAGTCTGCATTCACCAAAGGGCTCAAGTTGTTCAATAATCCCAAGGAATGAAGAAGTTATCAATCTTTCCCCCATGCTATTATATATGACAAAAAGGGTTCCTAGATTCTTCTTTTTATTAATGAGGATAAGATGGCTGTTGAAAATTAATATACTCCATTTAGTTTGTATTGAATTATCAGTTTAGAATAGTATTTTCGTTTCGCGATGTTTTGAAAGCGTGTCCTCTAGTTGCGGGAACAGCGCGCAAACGAAGTTTTTTTGAGCCGGATTTCAAAAAATTCTGCGGGAATCGCGCAGCCTGGCGCGAACCCTGCTCGGGCACCCTTTCGCGTACTTGCCAACCCCTATTTTGGAAAATGCAGAAGATAATCTAAAACCTTTCAGAAAAAATTGCGTAAAATGCAGATTTTATGCAATGCCAAATGATACTTTGGATGATTAAAGTAACTAAAATTTAAGTTTTATTATCATTGCTGAATATTTAGTTATTTTATGTTGACATTTTCAACAAAACGTTCATTTTCAAATAAAATGAGGGATTTGGTTTAATTATACTATAAAAACATCTTTTGCCTTGATTATTAATAAGACAATTCAACACCTTTGATTATCTATTATGAAACAAAATGCTGCAAATTTAAAAAGTAAATACTTGTAAACAAATGAATTTCTTTCTTATTTCTCATGCAAAATATTGTCATGTTTAAATATATCGCAATGAGGGGGAAAATATAGCTGAGCTGTAAACCAGACGCTGCGTCGACTATAGTTTGGGAGCTGAGCCTATTGGTTGAAGTTCAGTTCAGATTTGGTTTTCCAATGCATGTGCATCCCAAGCTGGATGCACCTTAAGAGTTGCGTGTCATATTTTATTACTCTTAGCAAAAATAAGGAAGATCTGATCATTAGCACAGGAAAGCGGAGAATGGAGCCTAAATGAGAAAAGCTTCTGCAAAATGAGGAAGGGTTGGCAGCTATGGGTTTCTACTAGCGTAGTTATGAGGTGTATTAGGGGAAAGAAGTACATTTTGAAACCCCCTTACCTCATAAATATCCTTCACAAACACTATCAGGATCACTTTATACTATTCCAAAACCTCAGCTGTAATTTTACTGATAGCCGCACAAGCCAAAGAATATAACATCGGGAAGCATATACACGCCCGGGGCAGTTAAGGGATTAACCAACATCAACAGAACAAAAGCAAAAAAAAAGCAAAACTAACCGTTGCATTGCCTCTTTTGCTTGTTCTTCACTCATATCTTCTTCAGCACTGTAATCCAGAATGCTTTTCACACCAAAGGAACGCAGCCTTTCCAGCACAGGACGAATGGATTTCGTGTCTTCTCCAGCCACAAAATGTCCATAGAATGTGTGTTTCATCAGCAAGTTGAAAAGTTTTGATCCCAAAACCCTTTTTCCCTTCTTAATAAGCTGTGAGAAGAAAATTTTACGTTAACACAATGACTTCCAACTTTCACCAGAATTTGTTATGCACAGAAAATAGTTTCATTTGAAAGAGGAAAAAGAAAAGTCATTAACTGAAAAACATTTGGAACAAAGGCAAACTAATAAAATTAGTTTCAGAAATATTATGAATAGAATAATATCTTAAAGAAAAGAGCATTGTACAAACAAATTTTACCAAATATATGCTGTCTGATAACCTCTTGTAGCAATTTCCAAGTTCATTTTTTACACAACACAGCATTTAATGTTTAAATTAAGGACTTAAAAAATGCAAAGAAATATTTAACAAGTGAAAAGATTATATGACCCAGTAGAATAGTCCTGGGGAAAAAATTGGGAGAGGCTTATAGACATGAGAATAACTTACTAAGATCAAAAGGGGTTGCGCCAAAAATAAAAAAATAAAAAAGTGTAGGGACACTTGTGTTAAAGTTGGAAGGTTGCAATCCTCCAGGCTTTCGACTACAGGGTTGATATGAGTTCAATTTGACGGACACGGTTGTCAGCAATTGAAGGGGAAATAAATTTGGAGGCTGAAAAAAACCTCTTAAATGAATGGTTGTATTTAGCCTCAGGTCACCTATTGGAAGACCTGAACTCTGTCTCCTCATCCAGTGGTGTAGTCCTGAAAAAATAGTTGGGGGGCCACTTATACATACGGAGATAAGCAATTGAAATCAAAAGTGGGGGATGCTTATGTTAAAATTTAAAACATTTGGGGGGACGCTTGTATTCAAATAAAAAGGTAGGGGACACCGACCCCCCTCGACTACACCACTGACCCGACCCCTTCTCGGGTTCCTTTTGAAAAAAAGAAAAAAGAAACAAACCTACTTTTACTTTGAAAACGCAGACTCCCAAAGAAGGGCTATCACTTGTCAAAGTTACAAAAGCTTATGCATTATGGTAAAGGTCTTTTTTAACATTTTTGTGGATAAGTAAGGATTACTAGCACTAGTTACAAAAAAAAAAAAAAAAAAAGAAAGAAAGGAAAGCAAGAGCCTTTATTCTTTATCCCTGTTGAATTAGTAGAAACCCAAAATGAAAAAACTTGTTTTCAACCTATTCTGGTCCCATTTTTTAAAAAGTCACAAACATAGCAGCATTATTTGATTTTTGTAAGCCTTTCAGTTTTTCTGTACTCCCACATTTCAGCTTTTTTCAGTCTTTTGCATATTCCCTCATTCCAAGTAGACCTTCTATTTTTAGTAGAAGCAGTGATGCTGGGTTGGCAAGTTTCTTTCAAAGCAGAAAAAAGCAACTGGAAGAAATAGATTTCTTCCAAGTTTTACAAATGGAAGAAACTTATTTATTGAGAACTTACCATGTAAGTTGGCAATTTTGTGACATAAAATAAATGCATTTTGTAGGCAAACTTTAAATACATAGTTAGACCTACAAAAATTTAATTACACATACTAAATTATTAATTAAACAATTTATAATGCTACTATCGACCTATTTTTAACTCAAATTTTTATTATTTAAACTTCCTTATAAGTTTCATGTAATTTCAAATATTCTTCTGTTTTGACAAGTCAGACTCACTAAATGCATAAGGGGTATCAAATAATGTGTTATTGAAGCAGGGTTGTTTGGTTTAAACCACGTTGGTTTAAACCATGGTTTAAACCAAATGGTTTTTTTAAAAAAACCACTTGGTTTAAACCAAATCTTTTTTCATTAATTTTGCACATCATTAAAAATTGCAAAATCCAATTTATACAGAAATTACAAGCACAGCACTGGATAATTAATGAATTTGAAAATTAACAAACTTTTTTTTTTAATCAGTATAAATTTTTCTCATCTCCTATCTGCAGACTACCCATGCCAGACTATTTGGGTTTTTCAAAAATTACCTCTGAAAAAGCTAATTTGCGAAAAACTCTTCTTGGTCATTATAAAAATGAAAATATTGCAATTGTAATTCCTGGATTTAAGGAATTAGAAACAATAAAATAACTTCATAATAACCAATTTACAAATGTATGTTACAGATAACAATTTTTAAGAAACCAAATCTTTTTTCATTTATTTTTCGCATTATAAAAAATTGCAAAATCCAATTTGTGCAGAATCTAATTGCAAAATCCAATTGCAAGCACAGCATTAGATAAATCATGAATTACTGAATTTTTAAAGTAACAAACTTTTTTTTAATCAGTGCAAATTTTTCTTTTTTTCCTAAATTGTTCTCTTTTTTTTAAAAATATATTTATTCTTGAATTAGGAAAAATTGTATTTAAAAAAAAATAAAAATTATAGTGATAATTTCTAAGCCAATGTTGCTGATTTGTATAAGTGTTATGGTGTAATCATTTGTTGATATTACTGATACTCTAAATCAACACACGATTTTTAATGTATCTTTCATTTTTGCTTATTTTTTATTACTTTAGTAAAATATGCTTTTGTTAAAACTCAACCCGCATAATAATTATTTCTTTAATAATTTGCTGAAAGGCCTGTATAAGTAGAGTATTATAACGTGCTAATACAGTAAAACCTGTAAAGTTGACCACCGTTGTAAGTTGGCCACCTGTCTAAGCTGAGCACTTTTGGTCAGGAAAGGAATTAGCCCTATATTATTTAATGTAGGAAAACCTTTGTAATTTGACCACCTGTCTATATTGACCACTTAAGTACCAAATTTGGGTGGGAGTATTATAAAAAACCCTTTGTAAGTTGGCTGCCCAATTATTACTATATTTATTTATTTATCTATTTTTGCAAAGATAAAAAAAACTTCCAGTTTAAAGTTCTTCAGAATAATATTTTTTATGCTATAATGTTTGACCAGTATTTGTCTGGATGGATGAAACATCAATATAAAGTTTGCCTAAACCTCTGTGTAAGTTAAGCATCCGATAAAACTACTATGAGCACTCTTTTGCTTTCTAAATAAGTTTCTTATTTTTCTTCTAATTGATCTAGTCATTTCGAAAAATTATGTATTTTTAGGGAATCTTTATAGTCAAATAAGTAAACTAACACATTTATCTTTAACTAAGTGCTTTAATTTTAAAGTTGTATAGGATGCATTGTAAGTCATTCAGATTAACTTTATCTAATGGTTTTTAGATAATTGTTAAAAATAGCTAATTACTAATTTTAAAGTAACATTAATACATGATGTTATATTTTAATTAGTCACAAATGAATAAACGCATAGCGTAAGAAATGACAAAAAAAAATCTCCACCCTCTATAAGTTGAGGACTAAAGTGCTGCACCTATATAAGGTAATTAAAATTTAAGGTATAAACTTATAGTTACTTAATTAATTATCAATAAATTAACTGTCAATAACATTTGTTTACAATTAAAGATCTAAAATCTCCATGATTTCCTAAAAGTCAAATTGTTTTTCCAACAAATGCTATTTAAACCAAAAAAACCCGGTTTAAACCAAAAAAACCAGGTTTTTTTCCAACCCTGTATTGAAGATAACACTAAGGTATTCTTTGCGACTACATTTAAAAAGAATTCCAATTGATAAAATTGCTTATAAAGTGTATTATTATTTGACAAAACCTAACGCTTATATATGAAACATTTTCTTAAAATTTCAATAAATTAACTGTGGAATTTACATTTAAGCTAAATAAATTATCCTCATGTCCTTTCAATAAAACAAACAACTTTTCGCTTGTGAGAAGCCTTTAAAGAAAAAATTGCCGATTGTAACTAAAACATTAGAAAATGTAAGTTAATACAAATAGTTGCTATGGTAACTAAAATAAACATGAGTTACGTGAAACTTCTATGTATTCACGAACTTTTATAAAGTGAATAAACTATTAAAAGGGAATAGAGCAAAAAATATCGAGCAGAGATTTTATAAGCATCTACCCTGAAAGACCTATGAAACAAAAACTTGCCATTTGATGATTTTCCACGAGGAAATCAATCGTGCTCAATCGAAGCACAAGAATAGCCCTGAATATTTCCCAAGTAGTTTTACTTTTGTATGCATCTTTTGCGTTTTCGAATGTTAAGTCCAACGGATCAGTCTGTCGAGGTGGTTTAGGTTGAGCTGCTCCATTCTCAGCTGAATTCAAAGACGATTCTGGATGTAGAGTAGTGGATTTTAAACGACAGTGAAATGGTTTTAACAGTGTATAAGAGGATGAAATATAATGTTTCGCATCGATAATGGATCGCCGTGCAACCCATATCACTGCCATAACACTTATAACGCCGACTTTAATGAAAAACTCGAGCTATGAAGTTGAATGTTTACACTTTCCGGCTCGGAATTTTGTTTTCAAAAATCTGTCATAATGGTTGTGTTGCCAGTTTAAATGAGTAAAGTGTACATGAAAAAGATTGTAAAGTTACGAAATGGGGGAGTGAAGAGATGTGCTTGAAAGTGTATTTTGACGAGATGCTCGAACTATCATGAATAGAATAGAATAGAATAGGTTACTAACTAATAAGAAACATGGTAAAATATAAGTATTAGTATGGATTGCATTTGGATAGCATGGACGAAGATTGATAGGTTTGGTAATTGCCAGGAATCTTCAGTATACACAGCACAGTAATCAACGAAAAAGCATAAAAAAGTGTAGCAGCCAGTTTTTAGGCAGGGAGTGATTCTGAAAATCGAGGATTTTATTCTTCCTTTTCAGACATTTTTAATGAGAAAATATTAGTCATTTACGGAATCGAACATTTCTTATAAAATTATAATTTTTCATTTATGTGACTATAGCCTAAAAGATATAGAAAGGACCTCCTCTGCATATGCGTTCAGGAGTGTAGATATAAAGGACTAGGAATGCAAAGAAGAGTAGGCCATAACCGCCCTTCACTAACTCTTTAGCTGATTTTCAGCAATATTGCCAATCCTAGTACGGTAATATAAGTCGTTTCTAATCCTGATACGGTAGTATGAGCATTGTTTCTAGTTCTAGTATGGGTTCTAAGGATTTTTAACGATCAACTCCGCCCCCCCCCCCGTTCCCCAGTCACAGGATAAAATTCTGGTTTCATTAGTGCAAGGGACGTGTGTGGCAATCCTCTAAAAACCGAAATCAAAACTGATTGTGAAAACCTAGTGTCTTGGGGCTCTCCAAAACAAATAAATAGGCATTTTTTGCTTCGTCTTTGATTGTCACAGAAATGACATTCCTCTTTTGTTAACCTCACTATAAAGAACAATAAAATTGATGCTAAAAATTTCATTTATGAAGTAATTTTAAAACTTAATGAAATGGTTTATTTTAGAATTAGAAAAAACGGCATGACCGGTGAGCAGAGGTGCCTAACCCCCCTGCGAGTGATGGCACCCCCCGTAAAAGCTAGAGAGCCCCCCAAAAGGATTACTGCCAAAAAACCAGCCAAAACGCCCTAATCCCCCCCATTTTTTTTCAATACGCGGTCTGCGCCATGGCCCTCTCCTTTTGGGCAACTCTGCGCCGTGAGAAAATTCTCGCAACCCCAATTGGAGTCACGACCCACAGCGGTTGGGGATCTCTGGTCTAGGATTTGATCTGAATAATTTCATAAAAAATATATTGAGGAATACAGCACCCACAGCCAGAGGCGTTGCTAGGTGGGGGCAAGGAGGGACAGCTGTCACCGGGCGCAGCGTCAAGGGGCGCCAAATTAATGTTAATTTATTTTGTTTTTAAATGCGAAAAGAAAATTATTTGAACCTAAGAGGTGTGAATATGTTCGACAAAAAAGTGGGAGCACCGCAAATCATATCGGGAATGACCAATGACCAATGTAGCACAGGATAGTGCGTGGGAAATCAGACAAATAATTTGCAAAGCCAAAGTGTCCCATTTTTCCCTTAAAAGTGAATGGTTGGTAATAAAAATGAAAGTTAAAAGGGCTGCTTCTTAGAGCCATTTATCAGAGGAAGCATAAAAGTTTTTTAATTCCCTTTAGGGACGCCCCTAGGCCCCCCCAGGGGCACATGGGGTGCAAAATCTGCAGTTGTCCCCGGGCGCTGAAAACTCTAGCTACGCCTCTGCCCATAGCACCATATGATCAGAACTCAAGCCAGATACCATAGACATACGCGTAGAAAATCTGAAATTCAGACGTGAGGTGCAAACACTAGAGCAGTGTTTGATGTTCTAAACGTGTTCTCCGCTGCGAATACCCATACAATAAGCAACACTGAAAACACTGAAAAAAGAGCATGAGTTACAATAAATCAAGAATAAAGTCCAGGACTTACACAATTGCAGTAACAATATGTATGAGAGCTCAGGTAGTACATACAGGGTGGGGCAAACGTAATGACTCGGTTTTGAAGGGTTATAAAAAAAAAAACTAGATATACAGTTTGAGACTTAAAACTTTTTTATTTTGATTTGTATGGTTATCCCATTTTTTTACATTAAGTTCTGAATACCACTTCATCAAGATGGCGGCCTTCAGCACCAATACACTAATGCGAAGTCTTGGAAACCTTTTCTGCACATTACAAGGGGGATATTTCCTCGGTAATTCGGTCCTTCAGCTCTTCTAAAGTATTGGGATGACGTTTCGAAACTTTCTCCTTTAAATAATCCCACAGAAAAAAAGCTTAGGGACTGTAACGTTACGCGGAATTTTGAAATGCACACAAAAATGCAGTCTATTCTCTCTGCATGGGAAAATGGACTGCATCAAACTATGGGTGCTGAAGGCCTCCATCTTGCTGATGTGGTATTCAAAATGTAAAAAATGGGATTATATACAGATCAAAATAAAAAATGTTTTAAGTCTCAAATTGTATAAGTTTTTTTTAATACCCCCTCAAAACCGGGTCATTACTTCTACCTCACCCTGTAATATGCAATTTAAAAAGAGGAGTAACGTAGCTACCCCCATAAGAACTGCGATTGAAAAAACTAAATAGGGTCGCGACCCATAGGTTGGAGACCCCTGATATAGGTAGTCTAATTGCTAATGGGTGGGTCATGTAGCAAACTGCGCCATTGATATTTTTAGGGGGGGGGAGTGTCTTCAGAGGAGAGTGTTCAACGGGGAGGGGGGTTCCGCAGCACTTTAGGGGGTGTGCCATCGTTCTCGGGAGGGAGCGGGGCACCACTGGATTGCTTGCAATGCTCAAGCTACCAATAATATGTTTTCCAAGATAAAATATCTGTTTGGCTTTTGGAACAACTGGCTCAGCCAACCAAAAAAAGAAACTTGCGAAAGAATAGAGCAGCGGTTCCCGAACTATTTTGACCACGGAATCCTTAACGGTTCACTTTTACTTTGAGGGACCCCTATTAGTGTTTAATTGAAAATCAAATTTAACGATCTGAACAAGGCTTATTTAAATTTATCCCCCCCCCCCCCCGTGGGAAATAAATTTAAAACTACTTTTGAATTGAAGGTTTTACTATTGTGAAATTCCAATCTGGAAAACTCTTGCTCCCCCTTGCCCCTCCACCCCCGAAAAGAAAGAGCAATTAATTCCCCTGGATTTCGAAAAATTTGAAAAATGGTGTCCATTGGTTATCCTTCTGTATTACCTTTGGAACTTATTTTTAAGTTGCCAGGTTGTCAATGAAAGACACTTTTGAAACTGAAAATAAGAATAAATTGCAATATATTTTTTAATTATTACACCTGTCACTGTATTGTTAGTAATGACTGTACAGGCTTTAATCTCAGATAGTTGAATACATAGACGTGGAGTAGCGTCTAATCTAGATCTGAATTAGTGTTTAAATCTAGAGCATGGAGGTTTTTTTTATATTTAAGATTGCAACCACTTCAAGCTATTACACTAAATGTCAAAGGTTAAGGCTCAATAGCTTGTTACTGTAAGTTATCTTAATGACTCTATTATTTTACTAATTTTCCTACTCATGAAAAACTGCAGTTTTAACAAAAAAAATGTTGAAATTTTTATTTTAAATTAATGGTTTTGAAAAGGGTGAAAAATACATGAGTCATGTTTTAGCTACAGAACTAACAATTAAATATAAAAATTAATGTTTCCATTACACTTAATAACAATCATTGAATTTTCTAATTAATATATTAAACTTAATAAAATGAAATGCTGTGTTTCACCACAAAAAATCGTATTTTTTATACCATTTCCGGTCCAAATCGAGCCTTTCGCATGGCCAGTTTTAATTTCCCAATTGACATTTCACAATTATGATAAAATCATTGCTTAAAATTGCCCCGATTTTTTTAATATAGTTTATATCGAATTGAAAACGTAAAAGTTCAAAACTAATGCACTGTTCGAGGAAAATCACTGAAACCGTAATTTGAAAGTTGAGCGTTGAGTTGAAGCATTGTCCAGCAGAAAAAAGCAGAAAAATTTATTTTTAAGTGTAAAACTCACAAACAGGAAACAAATAAGACATGACTATGCTCACAAACTTCCAACTTTTGTGAACCATTAATATGCGCAAGAGGCATTTGACTATAAAAACAATTTTTTTCCAATGCCATCATCAAAACACCAGTTTATTTTTTACTAAACGTTGCCGGCACAGTTTCGTCCTGTAAGGCGCAGGCCTCGTACGCCAGGGGTCGTG
Source organism: Octonoba sinensis (assembly GCA_038502835.1). Lineage (NCBI taxonomy): Eukaryota > Metazoa > Arthropoda > Arachnida > Araneae > Uloboridae > Octonoba > Octonoba sinensis. The sequence continues at coordinate 18,765,479 of CM076601.1, read as the reverse complement.
GGTTCAAACCCGACCATGTCGGTGGATACTCACGATGCAGAAAATCGCCTGCACGTAACGAAACCTTGAGTATTAATTTTGCTTGGATATTCTTGGCTAAATTAAATTTCTAGTGCAGTTTAGCATCGTCAAAGTCCTAGTGCAGTTTCGCATTGTAAGTGCTTCACCTCCCAGTGAAGAAACTAGGCGACAGAACTCTCATGTGGCAATGGCATTCGTCGATTGTGGTGCAACTTTAACGAATGGGTGTCAGCTTCCGAGGAATGCATTAGGTCTGAAATGTTAATGAGCAATACGCTGCCCATGTAGAAATAAAAAAATGTTTACTAAACCATACTTTTCGACTCCTTTCGGTAATCATGTTAAAAGTATTACAAAACCAATTCAAATCTCCTCCTTTGCTCATTAGTCATTATCATAGAATATAATTGTCAACCATTCATCGTCAAACGATATATAGCCATTTTGATCCACCCCAATAGAGTTTCAGAGTGGTCTAAAGAAGAGCAACGAGTTTTTTTTTTTTACAATTCTTACATTAATGAACTAATTTTTAAAATTCTCTGAACAGTTTTTTTTCTTATTTTGCTTCCTTCAAATTTTTGTATTTTTACTTTCAGAAACGGAATTAACTGTTACTTTCAGCTAAATTTCATCGCGAAACATTTTCTGAACATGATTTACTGAACAGAATTTTATATAATAATGAATTTGCAAAGGAACCCCTGCCATCCTTCTGCGGAACCGTAGGGTTCCGTGGAACACACTTTGGGAAACGCTGGAATAGAGCTCCTAAAAGCTACAATATGCATTCAATAAACTTCAGTTCTTTTTTCTTTGACTACCAGTTAGATTTATAACTTACTACTAATATATTTATGAAAATGCTTCATTTTCTACAGTAAGGGTCTTTACTTTAATTGGAGCCCAGTTATAGTAGTCTCGCTTGAAATATTCTTGAGAGACGAGTTTATTTCATGGTACGTTTATCAACAGCTTAAAATTTCTGCTGCTTACTGACAACGAGACAAATTTAGGCATATTAACTTAGTTCATTAGTTGGTCTTCTTATAGAATAGCTTTCAAAACGAATACGATGATGATTTTCAATTTAGTATTTGAACTTTATTGGTCGATTGAACTTTATTTAAAAAATATATCCCAGTACTTAAAGAGCAAAATACGCTCTTGACCCCCCCGCTCTTGAAACGTAATTTTTTTCGCTCCACCGGGAGAGAAAAAAATTACGTTTCGAGAAGCAGTTATCTAAATGGGGCAAAATTTGGTTGATGCGAGGTACATGTAAAAAAAACCCAAATGATTACAACTTTAGAAAAATTGGATGATTTGTTCAAGAGAAAGAGCTTCACAAGGTGAGCAACTCATATTATAACGATAGTTATTAAAACGATATCGCTTTTAGCGACACACCGAGTATAACGTCAATGTATCGCTGATCTCGACAGTAGATAGAAAATGACAGTTCTGGTGCAGCAGGCGGATTGCGGATCGGCCACGCCCCCCACTCCGCCTGCCACGCCCCCCTCCACCTCCTGCTCCTCCGCCTGCCGAGTAGGGTTGAGTAGTAGGGTTCCTGCTGCTATCCTCGTAATCTTTTACGAGGGTTTCTGAGTGGAGTTGAGTTGTTTTTCTTACTTGTTACACCGAAGTTTCGTTTTTCGGAATGGCAACGGTGATACTGCATGTAGCGGTTGTCATGACAACAGTTACCAACTAAAATTGCTCATGGCGCCACCTAGTGAGAGAAATTATTTTTTTGAACTCTGAGGTTATACACATGGCGCCATCTAGTGAGATAAGTATTAATTAATTAATCCATTTAATTATTTTTGGACTTGGAATTATTTTCCATGATTTTATTTAATTTCACCTTCCTAGATCGGGAATCGAACATGCGACCTCCAGCTCCAAAAATCATTTGACGCTCTGATGGCTGCACGCTTTAACCATGAGACCACCAAATGGTTTCAGTAAAGTACAGTTTAAATCAATCTTAATATAATTCTTTTTCAGATGTTCGAGAAGAATGATCATGCTGACATCTAGCGAGAGAAAAATTATTATTATTATTTTTTTTTGAACTTTATCGTTTTCTGATGTTATTTTTAATTTCCAACTTGGGTTTTTCGCGAATGGTAACATTAATTAATTTTTTTAATTTCAAGAGTTGAAACGCTGATGCTGTAATCCAGTGAGAGAAATTATTTTTTGAACTTTATTGTTTTCTGATGTTATTTTTAATTTCCAACTTAGGTTTTTCGCGAGTGGTAACATTAATTTTTGAATTGGTAACATGTTTTTAGTTTTAATTTCAAGAGTTGAAACGCTCATGCTGTCATCCAGTGAGAGAAATTATTTTTGGACATAGAGTATTTTATTTAATTACATCTTCTTTTAGATATTCGGATTCATATACCCCAAACCTTAATGTTGTAAAACTCATTCGATCAGGTCATGATTACTATGTTTTTTTCCCCCTTGCGTTAGTATCAGACTTAACTGATGTGTTCTAACGGGAATTAATTAATTATTTCCATCAGAATTAAATTTCACAATTTTTAATCAACTCATAGCATTATTTTAATCTTAATAATGTATAAGTAGTAACTATCTCTTAATTTTGAACATATTTTATTTTTACACTTGTAATTTTTCCCCCTAAAATATTAAACCCAGGATTAATTGCGATTCAATCAAATAGCTTCTTGAGAAAGTTTATATTTAATGTAAACCAAACAAATCAATCCTCGAAATTTACAAAATTTAAGTCACAGTTAATGATAGAAATGTTTAAGACTTAGAAAATTTTTTAAAATCTTTTTTCCTAAAGTATGAAAGACAGAATTAAATGCGAACTTATCAAATAGTTTCTTGAAAAAGTGTGAACTTAATAAAAATCATTCCATTCGATCCACACAATTTACTAAATTTAAGTCACTTAAAAGTTTTATTGAAATGTTTGAGACTTAGAAAATGAGCATCAATAGGTTTATACATGCCAATTTAACAATAATTTTACAAAAAGCGATGATTTCTTCTATACTTAAACAGGGGTTTACATCCATTTTACGGTTTTCTATGAATACAAATCAATGAATTTATATCAACTAAGACTATATTTGTATTATAAGTAATCATCCTTTAATCAATATTGTACCACTAGATTTTTTTCCAAGTTTAAGAGTTTGCATGAAATAAGAGAAGTTAGAGTATGTTCGGCAACTTCATTTTACATAGAATAATAAGCGAAGGTTTCATGTATTTCAATATTATTATTATTTTTTTTTTGTTTTCAATTTAGATTTTTTCTTACACATTTTGACGTTTCAAACGAATACAATCTACGAGATTATTGTAGTCATATACATCATGATTAAAGAAACTTTAAAAATAGTCAAGAGCATATTGCTAAATTTGTAACTGCGAAGCAACTTAACAACCCGATTGACGTACAATACAATACATTTAACGAACATTTCACCTATTCAAAAGAGTTTCAAAACTTTGTCTTGAACATTTAACGAATTTTTCATTTATTCAAAGAATTATTTATTTTTAGGATTTACACAGAACTCATAATTTACAAAGATTTTATGATATACCTACAACCAGAGAAAAATATTTAACATAACTATTTACAACACGATTTTCACACACTGAAAAAGTTTATTACTTAAGCATGAAGAAACTTTAAAACTGTTCACACCGCAAATTTCATGCATTGAAAAAGTCTATTACTTACATACAAACTTAGAGTCTTTGAAACTAAGATCACATGAGTACAACTTAATTTAAATACGGTAATGCTTAAAATCATTGCTACATAAACTACAGAAAATAAAAAATGAAAGTTAGAAATATTATACTCAAAGACATAAAAAACACACACAAGATGTAACATCTGTTGAAACTTCTACCATTAAAAATAATTAACAACATCCATTATCAGAACTTGGAAGAATGAATTCTAAAAAAGCCTCTTAGAAATAAAGGACAATTTCAGCACTTCCTCTACCGAGTTCCTACTAAGCAAAGCAATCGTTGCGAATTTGCAGTTATACGATACACAAACATGAATCAACTATGCAAAATCTAGCAGTACAGTTAGTGAATGAACACAGAGAGAATGCACTTAAAATAATATCATTCACACGTTGAAAATCGAAGAATTTTTTCATGCAATATAGCTATATTTCACTTATTTAAACTTACAAGAAACTAATTTTAACAGAATGCAATCTAAGAAATACTTTAAAGTCAAAATACAAATTATATAAAACATCATGTACTTACAGAGAAGAGAGAGCGTACATGTTTCCCCTCCAAACCACAACGTAGAAATGACTCTTCAGGCTCTTATCAGCTGACGAAGATAAGACAGGCCACAGGCCACCCCAATCGAGCAGTGATTCATATCAGGTTTATCTTTCACAAGGACACAGCCAGTAGCTTTCAATGTGGATTTCTCAAATCTTTTTTAAATATTTCATACACACAACTACATACATATGTATAAATTTAATACTTTTACGGAGACCTATGTATTTAACTCACCATACTCAGACAGTTTTCATACTCAGTCATTTAATATTTTAATATTTTTGTGTTGCTTTAATATATTATACTTAGTATTTTTACATCTTCATTGCAGGTTTTAGTAGATAAAGTTAAGTTTTAACATTTTGAAAAATGCATAACACTTTTACTTTGCAAATTTCCGTACTATTATTTTTTCGTTCTAAGTTTCTCTGAATGTATTTAAGTTTTAACATTGAAGTCAATTTGTCATTTAAGTTTGAAGTTAGCACTCTCTCATGCATTATTGCTTTGTATTGTGTATTTTTTAATATTTCACAGTATTAGCATTTTGTTCTTCGAACTTTTACATTTTTCTGATTAAGATTGCTCTAAACAAATCTACGTTTTGATGGTGAATCTATGTTTTCAAGTTTTATTTGATAACTCCAAATTTTTTTTATTTTTTATTTTTTATTTTATACTTTTACATTTTATGTGTTGCTTTAGTATATTATACTTAGTATTTTTACGTCTTCATTCTACACTTTTTTACCTTCCGTTTTAACATTTTGCTAATGTATAATACATGTATTTTTTAAATATTCGAACTTTTACGTTTTTTGTTCTAAGTTTTTCTGGATCAATTTAAGTTTTGGTGTTTTGTACTTAGTATTTTTACTTTTCTAATCCAATTTTTAGTAGATGAAATTACGTTTTTTGGAGTTTTGCAAGTGCATACCACTTTTATTTTGAAAATTTTCGTAGTTTTACATTTTTGTTCTAAGTTTTTCCGGATGAAATTAGGTTTTGAAGCTTTATAGTTGTATAATTGGTCCTCTTTCATACTTTATTGTTTTTTTTTACTGTGTTTCTTTACTTTTTCAGTTTTAGCATTTTGTTCTTCGAAATTATACAACTTTGATTAAGATTTCTGTAGAGAAATTATATGTTTTGATGTTGAATCTATGTTTTGGAGTTTTAGTAGATAACTTTGAATTTTTTATGTTTAGTAATTTGTACTTTTACAATTTGTGTTGCTTCAGTATATTATACTTAGTATTTTTATATCTTCATAGTTCTTTAACATTTTCGTTATGTTTTTACTAAATAAATGTATATTTGACGTTCTGTGCTTAGTACTTTTACATTTTCTACACTAAGTTTTACGAGATGAATCTAAGTTTTGATGTTTTGTACGTAGTACTTTTACATTTTAGTGTTGCTTTAATATATTATACTTAATATTTTTACATCTTTATTCCATGTTTTAGTTAAAGTTTTCACATTCGTACACAGTACTTTTTACATTTCGCAAGTGCATTTCAATGTACAAATCTATGTTTTGATACTTTATATTTGTTATTTAGACATTTTTATGATGTTTTAACATTTCGTACTTAGTAATTTCACTCGACTTCAGTCCAAGTTTTAGAAGATAACTCTAACTTTTTTTACGTTTTGTATTTTGTACTCTTAAATTTTTTACATTTATAGAATGTTTGAACATTTTGTACTCATACTTTTTACGATTTTAGTTTGAAATTTTGTAGATCCATCTGAATTTTTTAAGTTTCGTACTTAAACTTTTACATTTTCGTACAAAGTTTCACTTCATGAATACGTTATATACTTAGAATTTTTACATTTTCATGTTGCTTTAATATTTCATACTTAGTACATTTGGCTCAATTACATTGTCATTCTAAGTTTTAATAGATAAATTAGAGTTTTAACATTTTGTACGTAGTAATTTTTACATTTTTGCATTAAGTTTTAACATTTTGCAAGTGTATAACACTTTTCTTTTGAAAAGTTCCTTACTTTTACATCTTTGTTTTGAGTTTTTCTGGGTGAAATTGAGTTTTGCAGCTTTATACTTAGAATTTTTACATGTTTTGTTGTTTTGTACTGCGTGTTTTTAATTTTTCAGAGTTTTAGGATTTTGTTGTTAGAATTTTTACATTTTTGATTAATATTTCAGGAGTCAAATCTATGTTTTGTTGCTTTATACTTGTCATTTTGACATTTTTATGATGTTTTAACAATTTATACTTAGTAATTTTACGACTTCATTCTAAGTTTTTGTAGAGAAATCATTTTTTACGTTTTGAAGTTTTAATAACTTGCGAATGCTTAACACTTTTATTTTGTAAACTTCAGTAATTTTACATTTCCGCTCTAAGTTTTTCTAGACGAATTAGAAATTATATGGTTTATCAAAAATTTTAGTTCTAAGTTTTGACCGTTTGTATGTAGTATTTTTCTTTTTCTTTTTCAAAATTTTTATGATACATTGTTTTAATATCTTAATCTATGTTTGATGTTTTGTCTTTTGCACTTTAACATTTTCATTTTGCTTTTATCAAATTAGTGTATATTTGAGGTTCTATCCTTAGTACTTTTACACTTTTATACTAAGTTTTACTAGATGAATCTAAGTTTTGATGTTTTGTACGTTGTACTTTTACATTTTAGTGTTGCTTTAAGATATTATACTTAATATTTTTACATCTTCGTTTCATGTTTTAGTTAAAGTTTTAACATTAGTACACAGTACTTTTTACATTTTGCAAGTGCATAACACTTTTATTTTTGAAAATTTTCGTAGTTTTACATTATTCGTTCTAAGTTTTACTAGATGACTCTAAGTTTTGATGTTTTGCGCGCAGTACTTTGACTTTTCTTATGGAGTTTTTAGCAGGTTAATATAAGTTTTGCATTGGTAGTAGTAGTTGGAAGCTATGTTTCTTTATTTCAGTTTGTAATGCAAGTCTTTGAGTATAACGTTTCTAACTTTTTTTTATATTCTGTACTTTATGTTGCTACGATTTTAACCAATTCTATATTTAACTTGAACTCTGTATAAAGTTGTTTGCAATCGTAGTTTCAAAGTAAAGATTTCAATTTTGTATGTAAGTAATAGACTTTTTCAAAACACGGAATTTGTAATGTAACTAGCTTGAAAGTTTTCTTTGTACTTTAGTAATAAACCTTTTCAATGTGGGAAAGATGCGTTGCAAATAGTTTTGATAAATATTTTTGTCGGTTGTATATCATTAACCCTGTGTAAATTATAAAAATTGTGTTAAAGATTGAGTTTTGAAAATAAATAACTTCTTGAATAAATGAAATGTTCGTTAAATGTTAAAGAGTAAGTTTTGAAAGTCCTTGAATAGATGAAATGTTCGTTTAATGTGTTATGTGCTTGATTATATTATTAAAGGTGTGAACAAAGTAAAGATTCCAAGTTTGTATGTTAGAAATAGACTTTTTCAAAACATGAAATTTGCAGCGAAAATAGCTTGAAAGTTTTCTTTGAACTTTGCTAATAAACCTTTTCAATGTATGAAACTCGTATTGGGAATAGTTGTGTCAAATATTTTTATCGGTCGTATTACTCTGTGAAAATCTTAAAAATTGTGTTAAACACTGAGTTTTGAAAATAAATAACTTCTTGAATAGATGAAACATTAGTTAAATGTTAAAGAGTAAGTTTTGAAAGTCTTTGAATAGATGAAATGATCGTTTAATGTATTGAATGGCTTGATTATAATACTAAAGGAAAGAAATTCTTCACTCGGAAGTAATGAATTGAAGGATTATACCTAGGAAAAAATGAGCGTTTAATGAAAACTGTCTGAGTATGGTGAGTTAAATACATAGGTCTCCGTCAAAGTATTAAATTTATACATATGTATGTAGTTGTGTGTATGAAATATTTAAAAAAGATTTGAGAAATCCACATTGAAAGCTACTGGCTGTGTCCTTGTGAAAGATAAACCTGATATGAATCACTGCTCGATTGGGGTGGCCTGTGGCCTGTCTTATCTTCGTCAGCTGATAAGAGCCTGAAGAGTCATTTCTACGTTGTGGTTTGGAGGGGAAACATGTACGCTCTCTCTTCTCTGTAAGTACATGATGTTTTATATAATTTGTATTTTGACTTTAAAGTATTTCTTAGATTGCATTCTGTTAAAATTAGTTTCTTGTAAGTTTAAATAAGTGAAATATAGCTATATTGCATGAAAAAATTCTTCGATTTTCAACGTGTGAATGATATTATTTTAAGTGCATTCTCTCTGTGTTCATTCACTAACTGTACTGCTAGATTTTGCATAGTTGATTCATGTTTGTGTATCGTATAACTGCAAATTCGCAACGATTGCTTTGCTTAGTAGGAACTCGGTAGAGGAAGTGCTGAAATTGTCCTTTATTTCTAAGAGGCTTTTTTAGAATTCATTCTTCCAAGTTCTGATAATGGATGTTGTTAATTATTTTTAATGGTAGAAGTTTCAACAGATGTTACATCTTGTGTGTGTTTTTTATGTCTTTGAGTATAATATTTCTAACTTTCATTTTTTATTTTCTGTAGTTTATGTAGCAATGATTTTAAGCATTACCGTATTTAAATTAAGTTGTACTCATGTGATCTTAGTTTCAAAGACTCTAAGTTTGTATGTAAGTAATAGACTTTTTCAATGCATGAAATTTGCGGTGTGAACAGTTTTAAAGTTTCTTCATGCTTAAGTAATAAACTTTTTCAGTGTGTGAAAATCGTGTTATAAATAGTTATGTTAAATATTTTTCTCTGGTTGTAGGTATATCATAAAATCTTTGTAAATTATGAGTTCTGTGTAAATCCTAAAAATAAATAATTCTTTGAATAAATGAAAAATTCGTTAAATGTTCAAGACAAAGTTTTGAAACTCTTTTGAATAGGTGAAATGTTCGTTAAATGTATTGTATTGTACGTCAATCGGGTTGTTAAGTTGCTTCGCAGTTACAAATTTAGCAATATGCTCTTGACTATTTTTAAAGTTTCTTTAATCATGATGTATATGACTACAATAATCTCGTAGATTGTATTCGTTTGAAACGTCAAAATGTGTAAGAAAAAATCTAAATTGAAAACAAAAAAAAAAAAAAAATAATATTGAAATACATGAAACCTTCGCTTATTATTCTATGTAAAATGAAGTTGCCGAACATACTCTAACTTCTCTTATTTCATGCAAACTCTTAAACTTGGAAAAAAATCTAGTGGTACAATATTGATTAAAGGATGATTACTTATAATACAAATATAGTCTTAGTTGATATAAATTCATTGATTTGTATTCATAGAAAACCGTAAAATGGATGTAAACCCCTGTTTAAGTATAGAAGAAATCATCGCTTTTTGTAAAATTATTGTTAAATTGGCATGTATAAACCTATTGATGCTCATTTTCTAAGTCTCAAACATTTCAATAAAACTTTTAAGTGACTTAAATTTAGTAAATTGTGTGGATCGAATGGAATGATTTTTATTAAGTTCACACTTTTTCAAGAAACTATTTGATAAGTTCGCATTTAATTCTGTCTTTCATACTTTAGGAAAAAAGATTTTAAAAAATTTTCTAAGTCTTAAACATTTCTATCATTAACTGTGACTTAAATTTTGTAAATTTCGAGGATTGATTTGTTTGGTTTACATTAAATATAAACTTTCTCAAGAAGCTATTTGATTGAATCGCAATTAATCCTGGGTTTAATATTTTAGGGGGAAAAATTACAAGTGTAAAAATAAAATATGTTCAAAATTAAGAGATAGTTACTACTTATACATTATTAAGATTAAAATAATGCTATGAGTTGATTAAAAATTGTGAAATTTAATTCTGATGGAAATAAATTATTAATTCCCGTTAGAACACATCAGTTAAGTCTGATACTAACGCAAGGGGGAAAAAAACATAGTAATCATGACCTGATCGAATGAGTTTTACAACATTAAGGTTTGGGGTATATGAATCCGAATATCTAAAAGAAGATGTAATTAAATAAAATACTCTATGTCCAAAAATAATTTCTCTCACTGGATGACAGCATGAGCGTTTCAACTCTTGAAATTAAAACTAAAAACATGTTACCAATTCAAAAATTAATGTTACCACTCGCGAAAAACCTAAGTTGGAAATTAAAAATAACATCAGAAAACGATAAAGTTCAAAAAATAATTTCTCTCACTGGATTACAGCATCAGCGTTTCAACTCTTGAAATTAAAAAAATAAATTAATGTTACCATTCGCGAAAAACCTAAGTTTTAAATTAAAAATAACATCAGAAAACGATAAAGTTAAAAAAAAAAAAATAATAATAATTTTTCTCTCGCTAGATGTCAGCATGATCATTCTTCTCGAACATCTGAAAAAGAATTATATTAAGATTGATTTAAACTGTACTTTACTGAAATCGTTTGGTGGTCTCATGGTTAAAGCGCGCAGCCATCAGAGCGTCAAATGATTTTTGGAACTGGAGGTCGCATGTTCGATTCCCGATCTAGGAAGGTGAAATTAAATAAAATCATGGAAAATAATTCCAAGTCCAAAAATAATTAAATGGATTAATTAATTAATATTTATCTCACTAGATGGCGCCATGTGTATAACCTCAGAGTTCAAAAAAATAATTTCTCTCACTAGGTGGCGCCATGAGCAATTTTAGTTGGTAACTGTTGTCATGACAACCGCTACATGCAGTATCACCGTTGCCATTCCGAAAAACGAAACTTCGGTGTAACAAGTAAGAAAAACAACTCAACTCCACTCAGAAACCCTCGTAAAAGATTACGAGGGCAGCAGCAGGAACCCTACTACTCAACCCTACTCGGCAGGCGGAGGAGCAGGAGGTGGAGGGGGCGTGGCAGGCGGAGAAGGGGGCGTGGCCGATCCGCAATCCGCCTGCTGCACCAGAACTGTCATTTTCTATCAACTCTCGACAACTCTCCTTTGAAAGTAACGTTAACCCATTTTGCTTTTTAACGTCATAGTTATAATGGTAAACTTTGTTTTAACTTTTTTTTCCTCGATTTTATTTTTATAAAATCGTTTTTTAGGGGAAATGCAAAGAACTTAAATTAAAAGAAGTCATGAGTGCTATAAAATAGTCCCACTAGCAACAGCTTAGAAAAACATTTCTTCTTAGGGGTCATTCGTAAATGATGTCACGCTTCGAGGGGGGGAGGAGGGGTTCGAGAAATTGTGACACGGGGAGAGGAAGGGGTAGCAAGAAGTGTGACAATACACAATTTGGTTTCTATAAAAACATTCAAAATCAGCAAAATTAACCTTCGAAAAGTCGATTCGAAGCAAAATAACGCGTCGCTCCCGGTCACTGCGCTTAATTATCTCACTTTATATTATATTAGACATTGTTAACTTCAAATTGCACTTTTTTTTGTTTGACATTATACTGGACAAACAATCTGACGTACGTTTCATACACATATGTTTTGGAAATGGATTATCTGACACCTGATTTGCTTTGACATTCATTTACTAGATTACATTTTTTCTTTTGTTTTGTATATGACCCGTCTTCTTCCTTGAATTATAAATAGTTAAAAATATATCGAGTATTGTACAAATATTGTAGATTCTAGATGTACGGAGTAGTGAAGAAAATATGAGGCAGGACAACAGATTGACCAGAGAAGAAAATGGTACTTAATGCTTTGTTCTCCATATGAAGATGTTCTATCGGATCTCTTTTTTTGTTCCTCGTTTTTTCGCCTCCGTCGATACACTATCTTTTCTAGGCACTAAACTCTTTCTATACCTTTAAAATATAAAACACCATTCACAATAAAAAAAAAGTGTTGCCGTTATTCAATCAAATGCATTAAAAAGTCATAAATTAAAAAACCATTCTGCGCCTTTTCGTTTTTTGGTTTATTTTACAAATATCAGAAATGTTCATCCACTTCAATTGATTTACTAATTTATGAAGCTTCGTGATTTAGTTTGCTTATAAAAAATCACGTTATAATAGATTTGTTATCTAATTTTACATTAATGTTTACGGGCAGTCTCGAATAATCTCTACTATGCAATTCCCCTTTTAGAATTTTCGAAATTCCTCCTCGAGCTTTCGGCTCTCTCATCCGCTTTGCCTCTGTGTAAACAGAATATCTTTAGTCGCGAGGCAATTTGGGAGTCGTTTAATATAAGCTCCCACCTACTTGCGCAATTATTAGGCTACGAGCGGATTCGAATTAGTCTTCAAGTCAATTTCACTTTACTTGAGGAAGGAGGATAATCCGCTTTCTGCAGACGACAATTTCAGAGATAATAGCGAGAATCTTCGGATCAGAGGAACTCGAAACATTCGATTTGCGACACGATAGTTTTGAGGTAATTGATACTTGTTATTGGCTGTATCACCACTACTAAATATGAGTGGTTTTTTTTAGAATTGCGATATTGCGACGTTTTTTAAATTCGATTGAAAGAGCATAAACATTATGAGTAGCAAAAAAACAAAAAGAAAATAAAGGAAAATCGAGCATGTTCAATGTTTTAGAACTTCCAACCACGGTTAATGCTTACGACCCGAGAAACTCATCGCTGCAAAAATGAAAATTGTGACTTAATTAGTTTTTTTTTTAATTAATTTTTTTTAATTTTTCAATGATTTTTTTGACCCGTTTTATTTTATTTTTACATTGTTGCCGTCGTTTCCAGCCATTATAATTTCAGTTGCCGTGTGAACAAGCAAATCAATGCAGTTGCCATTGTTGTAACAAATGTAACAAATATACTAATAATAATTAAAACATTTCTCTTCTAGCATATTGAGTGAGGCTTTGCTGTATTTGCAATCTACGCAAAAATTAATGTATACCCGAATTTAATTTAAATCCTTTCTTTCCTTTTAATTTATCAATTTATATCGTCTGCGCTTTTTAGCCTACTTTCCCGTAAAAGTAAAAAATAATAATAATAAAGCATGAAAGAAGGCTTAATGTAAAGTGAAAATATCGTTAAAAATCAAGAAAAGTCAAAAATAAGTGAAGTAATTAAATAAAGATTGAAAAATAAAAAATTTGAAAGTAGGGTATTGAGATGGGGAAAAAGTGTGTCTGTCTGTCTGTCGGTCTGTCCCCCCCTAATAACTTTTGAACGAATTGTCCGATTGGAAAAATTCTTTTTGCATTCGAAAGATCTCGGCGAGGACATCTCATTTCCATATTTTAGTTTTTTATATGAACAATTTTTTGTTCAATTTTGAACAGTTCAAAAAATTTTAACATTAGCGCCTATGGACAAAATTGAAGCAAATTCTGTAAACTCTGGGCACAAGAGCCAAGTTCCTATTGCAAGCTTATTGAAAGGAGTTCTCGGCGTGAAATATTGATTTGAACAGTTTTTGTTCATTTTTGAACAGTTCAAAAAATTAACACAGAGCTTACGGGGAAATTTCAACCCTATATAAATCCTGATCTAACGGACCGATTTGCTTGGAACAAACTTTATCGGAAAGCTCTTATAACGTAGAACATGTAGAAATAGAAAGTTTATCCAGAACTTACGAGCCTATTTTGCTATGAAATTTTTTGATCGGGATTTTCAAGGATATTTCTCAGTGACTCAATGAGTGAAATAATGAATGAATGAATAAATGAAAGAGTGAAAAAATAAATCAATGAATAAATGAATGAGGAAAAGAATGAATGAATAAATTATTGAATAAATGAAAATATAAATAAATGAGTGAATAAATACATGAATGCGTAAATGAATGAATAAACACTTGAATGAGGTAACGAATGAATGAATAAATGCATGGCTGAATAAGTGAAAGAATGAATGAGTGAGTGAATGAATATGTATTATCCGTTGAAAAAGGTATATTTTCAATAATTAGAACTAAAGATAAATAAGAAAGAGAGAGAAAGAGATAGCTAGATTATAAATTTGAATTTGGTGTATACGGGAAAGTAGGCTCGTACAGTTCTAGACGGAACTTCTTGTTATATTTTTCTTATTGGAGTGGCAGCGCTCTTTTTTCCCAGTTTCATTAAAACTTTTGTTTTGAAAAGCATAATAAAATTTTCAATAAGTTCTTTCTATGATACATATATATTTTTCACAAACAATTTGATTATATAGTAAATAAATATATAGTAGTGTGGGGCATTAAGCAAAGGGGCGTCCGCGCCGCCTGACCTAGGTCATTCAGTTTGAATTAGCAGACACCTTTGCACAAATCATTTTAATTACAATTTATAATATCTAGAACAGCGGTCATTTCGTGTGACCGCCGGGATAACTAGTCGTTCATAATCAGGATGATGATTTCTAATAAGGCATATTAAAAAATCAGCCTGGGGGGGGGGGGGGGATTTGTCATTTTGTTTATTTTTTTACTACCCGTAACAACGCAATATCGGAATATGTTTCTTACAAAGTTTTTTCATACAATTAAATAATATTTATTGTTATCCATTTGCCATAAAGGTCTCCTTTATGCTTAAGGTTTAAAGATTATTTGTTCTTCCTTATTTCCCTACTTTCCAATAAAAGGAAATAAATAATAATAATAATAACCAGAACAACAACAACAGTAATAAAAACAGCACAGAAGGCTTACATCGTAAAAATATAATCAAAAACAAAAAGAAGTCAAAAGTAAATAAATTAGTTTTAAAATCACATATTGGAAAGTAAAAAAAATGAAGAGTCATGAGCTGGGAAAATGTGTGTCTGTCTGCCCCAATCACTTTGGAGAGAATAGCCTAGTTCGAACAAATCGTTTTTTGTTCGAAAGATCTGAGTAGAAACGAATTGGAAAGTTTTATTAATCACTGATTTCAAGATTATTATAAGCCGCGTTCTAGCGCGATTTCTAAAAACTTTTTTACCGAAATACGACACTGGAGGGAGGAAAATTAAGAAAACTGTTGTTGTCGTTATGCTTTGTCCATCGATAAATATTATGGGGGTGGGGGTGGAATAGAAATATAAAAACCCCATCTTACAAGGGGTTTTGTTTTTGTAGGCAGGGGTGCCCACGGGGGGGGGGGGGGAGGCAGACTGCGCCATTGAAAATGTTAGGGGTAGGGATTGTTTTCAGGGGATTTTGGCCGATTTTTTTGGGGGGTGCGTCATTATTCTTGAGGGGAGAAGGTGGCACACCTGTTGTTGGCGTCTTTTGGTTTGCGTTTCCGTGTTGATCAACGTTCCGTGTGTCTTTCGTACTTTAAAATGACATTCTTTATTATATAGTGTGAAGACATTCTAAGAAAATTCCAGTTTAGGTAGGACTCACATTACAACCGAGTCAAATTATGTCTGTTTTGGTCAGAAAGTAAGAATTTGAAATAAAATAAGTATCACTCGAAATAAAGTTCCGGAACGACGTACCTCCTAGGAGAAAAATTACCTTGAGAACGTCATATCGGCCACACTACCAGCGTTTCCCAAACTGTGGAACGCGTATTACTAATGGTACGCGAAGCCTCTGCAGGTGGTACGCGTTCCGGTAAAAAAAAATCTATCTATAATCTATTAGTGTTCTATTCTACATATAAGGTTATATTAACAGTAGTGCGCAAAATGGTTTGAAAAAAAAATGGTGGAACGCGAAAAAAAAAAAAAAAAAAAAGATTGGGAACAGCTGCTATAGACTATACACATAAATCATTGGACCGGGTCCCCAATGGTTATATGCCCAGTAATATGTTACAAGGAATTGCAAGTGGTTATCTTCGAACTGCTACTGTAATGTTTATGTTCTTAAGATATTACGAGATAAAAACTCTCCCTTAAGATCAGGCGGAAATCTAATCGATATCTCTTAGTTCAATTCGATACGATACATAAACAAAAAAAGGAAAACTTCTTCAGCTTCGATTCTATGGGCATTGAAAAACTTTGCAAGCGCCTTTCACGGTATTTCGGGCATATGTAGAGTCCTTAACGTGCATTATATATCCTTGCCTTTTGCCCCTCTATGTACTTTGCCCCTCTATGTACTTTAAATAAATTTGTAATGCAAAAACATGAAGCCTTTTGGTACTAACAGGATTTATTCCATTTCTTGCTGCTTCATCTTATATATAAGCGGCTTATTCTGTCTGTCTGTCCGCTATAGGATCCCAGGCCGTTTTACCGATCGGGACCACATTCGGCGCGGTTAATGTTTACTACCCGAGAAACGCATCGCTGCAAAAATGGAAGTTGTGACTCAAATAGTTTTTTTTAAATTAATTTTTAAAAAATTTTCATTGCTTTTTTGACCTTTTTTATTTTATTTTTTCATTGTTGCCGTAGTTTCCAACAGTATAATTACAGTTGCCGTGTGAACAAACTAGTCAATGCAGTTGCCATTGTTATTGCAACAAATGAAAAAGATATACTAATAACAATCGAAAGGTTTATCTAGCATATTGAGTGAGGCTTTGTTGTATTTGCAATCTATGTTAAAAAATAATGTATACGCGAATTTAATTTAATCCTTTCTTTCTTTTAAATTTATTTATTTATCGTCTGCGCTTTTTAAATTTTTCTTATTAGAGTGGCAGCGCTCTTTTTTCCCAGTTTCGTTAAAACTTTTGTTTTGAAAAGCATAATAAAATTTTCAATACGTTCTTTCTATGATAAATATATATATTTCACAAACAATTTGATTATATATTAAATAAGTACATAGTAGGGCGGGGCAGTAAGCAAAGGGGCGTCCTCGCCGCCTGACATGGGTCATTCAGTTTGAATTAGCAGACACCTTTGCACAAATCATTTAAATTACAATTTATAACATCTAGAACAGCGGTCATTTCGTATGACCGCCGGGCTTACTCGTACTACATTTCCGCCTATGCAAAATAATCTTTCGCTGTCCAAAGATGTTGCTGTTGCGCTTGCAGTTCTACAGCAGAAAAAAAGACCTTTGACTGGCCGAGGGCCAAGACCTCATTGATGATTAAGGAAAAAAGCTGCAGGTATAAAGAATGCGCCGTAATCTGTTCTCGTTTTAGGTGAGAAAAACGTAAATATGTCACGTCGTAAATACGAGAATTATTTGCAACCAGAAGACGGTGGGGAAGATTTGTTTTAATTGAAAATATTTAATTATTCTTCTATATTAACGCAATAGACTTTCTTTTGTTACCGTATTTCTAGTTTGCTTCAAAATTTCTAAGGATTCGCACTTTGTTTTCAAAATTTGGATAACTTCTGTACGTTGTTACGTAAAGTATGAGAAATTCTCATACAGTTCTATCGCCAAAAAAGAACCTTGGACTGGCAGAGTGCCAAAAAGAATCCATTCATGTTCAGGAGAGAAACTGCTGGCATACGGAATGTGCTGTATTCTGTACTCGTTTTAGTTTGTTCAGCATACTTTGTTTCTTCCGAACTGATGCTATCTGACAGTTTAAACATTTGGTTGCTTTCAACAAACGGAGAAGCAAACATCATGATTCGCGTGCTAATAAACGCACCTGAAAAACGAACTTCCCTAAAACCGGAATGGATTCGTCCTTTTCTGCCTTGCGCAGAAACTCCCGAGGGTCAGAACTTCGAGGTCGATAATATAATTCCTATTAAATCTATTTGGAGCAAGATGCCGGAGCAAGTTTCTGCAAAACCGCCGCAGTTCAAAAAAGTGGCTGCTCCAGCCCTAATAATAATAACTAGAGTTCGACCAGCGGACGAAATTCGATCGTAAGTCATTAAATTTTTCAAGCTGCGCCTCAAGCGTTTTAACAACTTTCAGACATTTTAGTTTTTCTGTTTTCCAACAGTTTTTTTTTGTTTAAGGGGGGACGTGGACGTGTAAAAGTTTCAAAAAAATTAAAAAATTTTTTTCTTCATAAATCGATTCTACAACTGTTCAATAATATACCCTGAAAATTTCAAAGCAAAATTCCAAGTCGTTTAAAAGTTATAAGCACTTGAGCGAGCGCCTCTTTTGGAGCAGCTAAGCAGGTAGTCCCTCATGAATGACCTGAAGAGTATCAGAGAACGTTAGCAGATGTCCTTTTATTTCTTTTAACAATTGAGACCTCAAATTGAAATTTATATAGGTATTAGTATCTATGAGTATAAAAAAATTGATTATTGCCATAAATTTACCTTCAATACCACTCTTTTTTTTTCAAACGCGTTTTATTCGAAACTACTTTTTCGAATTGGCCTACACTCTAGCTCGCAGAGTTTTGATCAATCCTTATCAAATTTAGCAAACATTTTCTTATATATACACTAGGGATGTAACGAATAGTGATTTGGCCGAATACCGAATATTCGGCCATTTCTTCCAGGCCGAAGCCGAATATTCGTCCAATTCTTCTAGGCCGAAGCCGAATATTCGGCGGCCGAATATTAAATTTTAGAGAAAATCGTTGTAATTGAAAGTATTTGTCAAATTTAAAATTATTCACAAAGCCAAACACCACTTACACACAAATTATGATGTATTATTTAATTCTGCTTGTTAAGAATTTAACACTATTTAAAATTAATCTATTTTCTCTATTGTTTTGAATGTAATAAAACTAAGAATTTCACCCACAAGTGGAATAGAAATGACAGGTTTTATGGTAGTAAGCAATAGCATTATTTTGCAAATTATTTAAAACAATTGAAAGAACTACTATAGTTTAGTGAACTTTTACCTTGCTCAAAACTGTTTGAAGATATTTTAAAAGTCTCAAAAGTTAATATTTTTATTTTATGGGGTTTTCACATCCCTATTTTTAAAAGATCTATTACAATTTAAAACCCTTAACTGTAATATATTTTTATTTTCATAAACCCCAATAACTTATGCTATCTAAATATTCATGATATATTCTAGGCTTTTCACATTTCTCTCTAACCCAATATTCACAATAAATCAGTCTACCCAAACAAAGTCTGACTTCCACTTTGTTAATAATAACAAAATAAATTTCTTATATTCACCATCATTATTAACTATTTGCCAGCTTTTGGGAGCAAATGATAAATGTAAAATACAATATTACAACATTAAAATCTGCTTTTGCTCAGTCAAGCCTAAAACCAGGTTTAAAAAGAGTAGTTTTTTCTAAATTTATTTTTATTTATTAAAACTATATAAAGATGTTTTTTTTTGCAATAATTATAATACAATTTTAAATATTTAAAATCCACTAATTTCTTCATTTTTTTACATTTCTACTGCAGCAGAACTATTCGGACGAATAGTCTATTAATATTCGGCCAGGCCGAATATTCGGCTAGGTGATGAAATGGCTATTCGGCCAAACCGAATATTCGGCCGAAGAGCCGAATATTCGGCCGAAGAGCCGAATAGGCCGAATACCGAATAGTGGCCGAATATTCGTTGCATCCCTAATATACACGCTTTAGTTGAACTAGAATCATAAACATATCTTCATTTTTACGTTTTTTATTGTAAAAAAAAAAACGGTTAAAAATCGTACTTAATTTTCCCATTCTAAAAACAAAAAATAGAAATTTTCAATTTTTTGTGATGATTTTAGTTCAACTAGAAGAGACACTTATTAGAAAAGTAGATTTTTTAAAAAATTGATTTTTGATAAAAATTGTGACCTTCAGGATGTACGCAAACTGCCCACCCGGGTAGCGACTTACAGTATGCAGCAGTCGATATCTCTGGGATTTTTCAAGAAAAACGTGTGAATGTTTCAGTAAATGTTCTTCAATATATTTATAAAATAACCTGGAAATATCAAAAAAATATATTTATTCTTTATACGTTAAAAGAAAATCATGAAAATTGCTCTTAATACGCCGTTTTACACACATTTCCCCCTGAAATATTTCAATTAGGGATAATTTCTCCTCAGTGTGACTGGTTGCCCACTGAGTTACATACTTAATTTAATGTATTTGTAACACATATTATACCTAAACTTCATCTCTCTGTACTCGATCTCGTGTAAAGAAAAGAGACTTAAACATTTTCATGCCACTCCATTATTATTGAATAAATTAGAAATAAAAACAACTTCCAGTTTAATCAAGAGTTCAAAACGCTAATGCAAATCAACATGCTTACGAAATGTTGATTCGAAGCAAAATAGCATGTCACCGCACTTATTATGTCACTGTATATTATACAGCAACCCCTCGTTACATCGCGCTTTTTCTATGTCTCCCAAAATTTTAATTTCGAGCTCTCGAAAGTAAACGTATTGCGTTTCTAAGTAAAGCCCCTCTTTTTACCCATTAAACAAAGCCATCGAATAGGAATGTTTTCCTTTCTTCTGAATTTGCTGCAGTTAAAAGCTGCAACAATTCTCCTCCCACTCCCCACGTTACATGCCTGCAGAATGATTCGACTCAAACCAGTTGAGGATTTACTTGACATTTCTTTTTGTATTGATCCTAAAGCCTATAGAATGAAAGAGACATGTCTATTGCCCAAGGATTTATTATTAAGCTATTTTCATTAAGAAAGTTGTCTTTATTACATGGTTTTATTTAACTTGACTTGGCACGGAACTTTGTAAGGCGGTTTTCGACAACTATTACTGCATAAATTATCTTCAAATTTTGCACACAAGCTTATCTTCGATGACAATACAATAATCCATCCATTTTATAATTTATTATAACGTTGATTAGGAAAAAAAATTAATAATTTTGGCTCTGAGGAAATGATCAGCATTATCATTTGCCGTTTGGCAACAATAGCTTTGTTTGGATAATGCAACGATGTTTTGAATTTAAATAAAACCATGTAACTTAAAACATTTTTGGCGATTTAATATTTATTTTATGTAAGATTAAATCAAATTTTTTAAGTTGACACTCAGTTTTCTTGTACGTTTTCAGTTATTTCTAACGGCATCGGTTATATCGCGCATTCGGATATATCGCGATTTTTTGCTTTATCGCGCCCCCGATAAGCGCGATATAACAAGGGGCTGCTTTTTTTTTTCTTCCCATATTGCGTTTCATTTCGTTTCACATTGTACTGGATCAACGACGAACAATTTGGTGGATTACTTATCATACATATATATTCAAAAAAGTGGCTGCTCCATCCCTGATAATAATATTAGTAATAATAACGAGTTCGACCAGCGGTCGAAACTCGACCGTAGGTCATTAAATTTTTCAAGCTCAGCCTCGAACGTTTTAATATCTTTCAGACATTTTAGTTTTTCTGCTTTCCAACAGTTTGTTTTGTTTAAGGGGGGGGGGGGGGTGTAAAGGTCTCAAAAAATTAAGCGTGTAAAGGTCTCAAAAAAATCAAAATTTTCTTTTTCTTCATATAAATCGATTCTACAACTATTCAATAATGTCCCCTGAAAATTTCAAAGCAAAATTCCAAGTCGTTTAAAAGTTATAAGCCTTTGAGCGAGCGCCCCGTTTGGAGCAGTTAAGCAGGTAGTCCCTCCTGAATGACCTGAACCAACATAATCATCGTTAAAACTATTGTTTTGACGATGGATTATGTTGGATATAAATAAATATTTTTCATACATATATATTTTGGAAGTCGATTAATTGACACATTAAGATTAGTATTATTTTGCTTTCACATTCATTTAAAAGATTACATTTTCTCTTCTATTTTGCTCTTGACAATTCTTCTTTGAATTATAAATAGCACAAAATGTATTGATTATTGTGCAAATACTGTAGCTTGCAGATGTAAGGAGTAGTTTTAAAGTGTGACGTATAAAGACTTCTAAACAAGCCTTAGGATCTACGCCGAAAGTAGGAGAGGAAAAATAATTGGGTATTTACAAAGTTTTTTTTATTGATAACCGGGACCTTACTTATCATTAGGCCCGTGAGGCCCGGCCTAGGGCCCCCACTTTGAGGGGGGCCCCAAATTTTGGTTATTATTTTTTTTGTAATTTAAAATTTTTTAGAAAGATATTTAAAAATAGCATCTTTCAAAAACAAACTGTTAGTGTTCCGTTGCTTCACAGAAACTTTGTATTATTAAATTATTTTAAAACCACAAGGAATTTTCACTTTGGGAGCCCTCAAATTTTGGTCTGACAAGTTGAAATTTGAAAAACAAAATTGATTTCGCACTTTGGGGCCCCCAGATTTTATTCAAGCATTTTGTAATTTAAAAACAAAATCATTTTTCTCATTGGGGGCTTCCAAATGTTAGTCTGACTCTTTGACATTTGAAAAGCAAATTAGTTTTTGCACTTTGGGGGCCCCCAAATTTTGGTGTGACTGGCAAGTTTTACAAGCACATACCTGAATGTTATGTTTAAAAATTTTTTGTTGCGTGAGGGGCCCCCAAACCTGAGTTGTGCCTATAGTGATTCAAAACGAAAATCGGGCCCTGTTGATAATACTAAAACTCATCAATAGTTAATAAATAAAAAAAAAAGTAATAAAATCGGTAACAAACAAAGAAGAAAATGGTACTTAACTCTTTTGACTTTGTCTGTTTATATACAGTTAATATCAGTAATAATAATCACTATAATTCATCAGCTGCCCATTAATCTACTGATTATCTTCTGTCGATCAACGATCAATCGGATATTGGCAATCAACAGTTTGCATATCGGTTCATATCCCTAACAATAACAAACACTTAACCAAATTGACTAAACTCCGAAAGTGTTGTTACAGTAGCAAAAACTTCACTAAACTGACCGAAGTCCAGAAGTTGCCACAATATCCTTGATAATAATAAAAGTTTTCTTCCGAACGACAATTCGGATTCGTAAATCTCATTTTTATCTGTCCAGTGTCGGTTCGTTACTTCGATTCCCCAAAAGCAACACTTTCTCCAATAAATGAAAGCGCCAGCGGTTGCTTTCGCTCGGCGAAAGCGCGCACATGCGCTTCGTTCCCAAGGATAGTTCCGCGATCGCGCTCCCACAGATCGTCTGCGAGACGCGCGCACTTCAGATCGTCTGCTTGCTACCTTCAGAAAGCGGCGTGACATTTTTTGTGGAATACATTGCCAGCGCTAAGTGGTTAATTGCTTCAGTGGATTCAGCTGAGCATTTAACACGGAAAATTGAAATGTTTTAGACGGTTGCATTAACGATTTTACTTTGTGAAGTAATTCGAATGTATTTTGTGGGCTTCTAAAAAGTTGTGAATGAAATGAATTCCACGCTGTGCGTTCAAACTTTGTGCTGCATTTTTTTGAAAATGAACAGTTAGCCGGAAAGTGCTTAGTACGTGATTTGGACATTAAATAAGCCACATTGTTTTACAAACAGTTCGAACATACTGTCTTGGATTGTGCAATATTATAAATGAAAAGAATACCGCGATCTGTCTTCGGAACATTGCAATGAAACTGTATAGTGACTTTTTGAAAATGAACAGGTAACCAGAAGTTGTTCTACACGAAAATTAACGTGAATTATATATTGGATTAGTGACTTTATTTTACCAAACAGTTCGTACATATTGTCTTAGATTCTGAAATTTTACGAACGAAAAGAATTAATTCCACTATTCGTTTTCGGAACATGTGATGAGACTGTATAGTGACTTTTAAAAATCAACTGTTAACTGGAAAGTGTTCAACACGAAAATTAACGAGATTTGGACATTGAATTAGCGACTTTATTTTGTCATACAGTTCGAACATACTGTCTTGGATCCTGCAATATTAAGAATGAAAATAATTCCACGATTTGTCTTCGGAACATGTGATGAGACTGTATAGTGACTTTTTGAAAATGAACAGTTAACCAAAAAGTGTTCAAAACGAAAATTAAACTGAATTAGACGTACAATTAAGGAGTTTTATGCTGTCAAACAGTTCGAACATATTTTCTTGGCTTCTGCAATCTTATGAATGAAAATAATTCCACGATTTGTTTTCGGAACGTTGTGATGAGACTTTGTATTTATTGTGACTTTTTGAGAATGAACAGTTAACTGGAATTGTGCACACTCCCTATCCCCATGAAATGAATTCAAGTTTGATTTACGTCCCGATTTTGCTGGCTGTTCCACTATCAGTTTTGAAAGTGCTGTGCTAACTCGTCATGACGGGAAATCGGGATGCAACTATTCGGACAGACCCCACCAACGAAAGAGAATGTTTTGAAAAATATGGTACTCCTGAAAAAGGTGAGCTCATTAAAATTTGTTCGTGTGAATTTTATTTCCCATGATCACTTCTTCATTAACAATTTTTTAAAGCTTGCTCCCTGCTATGACATTTTTTAAACTTATGTCTATTTGAGTTAAATTAATAACCAACGGTGAATTCCATATGTCTCTTGTCATGGCTGCCACATCTCTTCGTTTTGTTTCGAGTACGAAATATAAAAACAACTAAATAAATTTTAATGTCCTTATGTGCCCGCATGCCTACTTTAACCACTGCTTATCCCGCGATTTTCACGCGGAACGTAAATAATGTAGCGAAAATTGCTCATCCCGTGATTTTCACCAGGCATGAGCTACTTACCTATACTTACGTGTTAACTGCCAGCGCGGTTTATAGTTTATGGATCTCCAGACGATAGTTTAATTTCATTAAAACATATTGTACAAAACATTTCATTAAGTAAAAAATGGCTAAATTTCTATAAATGTATTGAAAAATGAAGAAAAGTCTGCAACAACAAGACAACTTGTCATTTGGTCTCTCAATAAGTTCACCTACTACGAGCTATCTCGTAGATTAGCAGTCAACGTGTTAAACTTCGGTAATGCAATTTCTGAAGAAATTATACTTTAATTCCGGTTTTATTCCTTGAGTTGCGTGAAGTATGCGAATTTTATGCTAAAATAACGCTTCAAAAAATGTATTGATTATTGTGCAAATACTGTAGCTTGCAGATGTAAGGAGTAGTTTTAAAGTGTGACGTATAAAGACTTCTAAACAAGCCTTAGGATCTACGCCGAAAGTAGGAGAGGAAAAATAATTGGGTATTTACAAAGTTTTTTTTATTGATAACCGGGACCTTACTTATCATTAGGCCCGTGAGGCCCGGCCTAGGGCCCCCACTTTGAGGGGGGCCCCAAATTTTGGTTATTATTTTTTTTGTAATTTAAAATTTTTTAGAAAGATATTTAAAAATAGCATCTTTCAAAAACAAACTGTTAGTGTTCCGTTGCTTCACAGAAACTTTGTATTATTAAATTATTTTAAAACCACAAGGAATTTTCACTTTGGGAGCCATCAAATTTTGGTCTGACAAGTTGAAATTTGAAAAACAAAATTGATTTCGCACTTTGGGGCCCCCAGATTTTATTCAAGCATTTTGTAATTTAAAAACAAAATCATTTTTCTCATTGGGAATCAAAATAATAAAAATAAATACCAAAAGTCTTTGCTGCAAAAAGATGTTGCTGATTTAAACTCCAAAACATGTGTTGATTTCAGATATGTAATTAAAATATTTGCATATTTTGAATAGAATTCGCTTAAAAAAATTTGAGCAGTCAGAGGATTAAGGCGAAGGTGTATTTCGGAAAATCGGCCGGAAAAATGTATTTTTTATTCACGTCTACTTTTATTGCAATGAACCTGTTTTTCATTGTGACAAAGAGAAAATTTGATTTGTGCATAAATTCGAGGTAATTTTAAAGTTTGAAAGTGGGCGAGATTTGAGCACGAATCGCCATTTAAAAAGCCTTTTTATCGATACTAAATTTTTCTGCATATTGATATTTCAAAATGTTCCTTGCTCCTTAATTTTTATATAATAAAACTGAAAATTAGTGATTGACTAGTTTTCACTCATAGTTAAGCGACATTCGGCATCCATTATGCGATTGGAATATATTAAGCAATTTAAAGTAAGGGTTTGGTAGACTATTTAGGGAGGGTCATCGTTTTTTGGGAGGGTGTGTAGCTTGTAGGGGGGTGCACCATATCAAGACATTCATCAAGACAAAAAGTGCACAAGAGAGCATTTTTTGCCCTGATGAATAGGTTCCATTGTAGCTTTGAAATATTTCACGTAGTTTCTTAACAATTTGTGCTTGATTTATGTTGGTTATTCATTTGAGTCAAAAAAGAAAAAAAAAAAAAAAAGCTAGAAGGAATAATTTTACATCTTAAGCCGCTTAAGTGTCTGTTTGTCGCCAATGGCTTATTCTGAATTTCTTACTCCGAGAAAACTGCATCGTGCTGCCATCTACACAATTGTATCTATAATGAAAACGACTAATAATCAAAACATTTCTCTAGCGTTTTGAGTGAGGCATCGCTAGATTTGCAATCTCCGTTGAAAATTAATGTAAACGCGAATTTAGTTTAATCCGTTTTTCTTTGTTTTAATTTATTTACTGTCTGCGCTTTTTATATATATTAAAGTGGCAGCGCTCTTTTTTCCAGGTTTCGTTAAAACTATTGTTTTGACGATGATTATGTTGGATATAAATAAATATTTTTCACAAACAATTTGATTATGTAGTGAATAATATTTTTATTTTACAGATTATTATAACTTAGCTTTTTTCGGTAAGATTTTTTTCCCCGAAATTATTATATGTTTATTATTTATTCATTAAACTTTACTGTTCTACCTGATAAATATCTCTTTGATGTGCATTTCCGGTTACTGGGAGAATTGTGCGTTTATTAATATCTAGAACAGCGGTCATTTCGTATGATCGCCGGGCTTACTACTATTTTATAACATCACAACCAATAAATAACGAGATATTAAAAACTCAACGTAAAAATAAATGGAAAATGTTTGAAGGAAGACGTGTCAACTGCTCATAGAAATAAGAAATCTGCTGTTGTGTGATAATATAAGTACCTGCTGCAAAAAATTGCAAACTGCACTTGGGATGGAATGGAGGTCCCTGAATGTAATGTTTGTCCTGACCATTCCCTTACATTATTTGTTTTCTCTACCAGTTCTATTACCTGTAAATAATTCTGTTCCTGGGAACAGGAATAGTTCTAATTTGGTTAATGATTCTTCCTCAGCTCCATATTTTTCCCAGGTCTTGCAGAAGTTCCCTTAATTTGTTGTTCTTTCTTGGCTCTTGTTGGTTGGTTGGTGGATCTGCTTTAATTTTATGTCTTTTTTTTTTTCTCTTTTTGGTCCCTTTGGGAGGGATTATCGGTATTCGTTAATTGAAATATTTAAACAAAAGAAACTCTAGTCAAACAGAAAAACTAAAATGTCTAAAAGTCGTTTAAACGTTCCAGGCTGAGCTTTAAAAATTCAATAAATTACGGCCGAATTTCGACCGCTGGTCGAACTCTAGTTATACAAAACGGCTGGATATATGCTATGCACTCAGAGGCGGAGACAGAATAACATTTGGGGGGGGGGGGGGGTTCATTCAAGACTTGGGTGCAGAAAATTTCTCGCACCGTTGGAGGGTTTACAAAAATTGCCCAATTGGCCGGGACTAACAGTATGCTTACGCCGCCAGCGCCTTATAACTTTTATTTAAATGCAAAACTATAACATACATGGAGCATCGTTTATTTTATATGACGCTGAAAAAACTACAGAAAGTAAAACATAAACGATTGCGTCCTATAATCGATTTTACCCTTCTGGCTAGATTCAAGAATTGAGGCCAAACTAAAACGTGATAATGTGATAAATGTGAACATCGTATAAACGATGTTCCTCTGTATTTTCAAATTTTATTAATGAATTTCGCAGAATTTCTTCCATATTACAAAATTTTGTCGATGCTTTAGGGGGGATGGCATGACCCCCATGACCCTCCCTTTTTATCCCCCTCCCCCTTTATGCAGTGAGTGACATATGACTGCTACAACTTATAGAAATTAGTTTCATTATACGAGTAGGGGAGTTGCGTAGTAAATGAACTCTTAGCCAAAATTTTTACTTTAAATAAAAATCATAATATATTTTTTAAATATGTAGCGCTACATGACAGTAAAAACAATTTTATAGATATAGTATGTAATTGTTGAGACATTGGGGTATCTTAACCTCTTCAGACCACAGAACTAAGCACAAACAATTTTGACGAAACTTTTTTGTTCTCTAATTTAAAAAATGATTACAAATCAAAATACCTATTTTTTTAAAAGTTTTAATATAATTAATTTAAAAAATAATTAATCCCCAATTTCCATGTTTTCCATGTTTAAAACGAAGTAAACTATTTTTTGATTAATTTCAAAAACAGTTGGGTGTTTTAACTTTCGAATTGCACAAACAGTAGTTAATAAACAGCATTTTAAAATGTACCCAATTGGGTACAGAAAGTCGCAAGAGGTCAAATGGCACTGCTTCAAAGTTTTTGGGAGTGCAAATAAAAAGTGGTACAGCAAAAGTGGTAAATGACCAATGAATAAAGACAAAAATTTCCAATCAATAAACATGTAAGATTTTGATTCTAACAATCATTCTGGCGTCAGGTAGCTAGGAATTGCACGAAGAGAAACAACTGTTGCCAGTCCATCTAGAGAAAATCTTTTGAAATCTCATTAAAAAAAAAATTCAATCTGCTCATTCACTGATTGGTTTATCCAATATCAAGGAACTCAAAATCTGTACCTCAGATATTTCTGAAGGGGTACAAAGGGCATCAGGAAATTAACTGTAATTTTCGAGATTTTCTTAGATTTCAGCTTGTTCGTTTCTTTTCGTCCGTTCTACTTTCTTTAAAGCGCAGGGGAACGGTAATTAACTTGCCTGCCCCCACCTCCACAGAGATGGGACTGAATGAAATTATTTCAGTTATTAAAAAAGAAAGAAGAGAAAAAATATATAATCCAAGTAAAACCTTTCGCGAGTTTTCATTCTACCCTCTTGCTTATTGCATGCCAAATGAACTGTTCGGAAATGCATGAAATAAAACATAACTCGAAACAAGTGCAATTGTGAAACTGAAGCCCAGGAAGAACAGGGGTTCTTAGGAATGGTAATTTCTACCACGCCAAAAAAAAAAAAAAAACATACGAGTATGAGGACAATTAAAGAAAATATAAATTTATGGCTTTAAATATAAATAACAGTCGACAGGGTGGCGTAGTGGTAAGACGCAGGTCTCGTACGCCCAAGATCGCAGGTTCAAACCTGGCCCAAGTCGGTGGATTTTCAAGATGCAGAAAAGCGTCTGCGTCCATGTCGTATGATTATGCGTCATGTAAAAGATCCCTTGAGTATCCGTTTGGCTTGGATGCTCTCGACTAAATTAAATTCCTAGTGCATATTGCATCAATGAGAGCTCAGGTACCGCCATCTAGTGGTAACTGAACGTCAAAATTCTCATACGGCGATGGTACCACACTCATTGTGGTGCCGCTGAAAGAGATGGTACCAATTACTGGGGAACGCACTAGGTCATCAATGGTTGAGGACCAATACTGCAGCCCCATTGGAAAAAAAATATATAAATAACAAAGTTAAGTAAATAATGTAAAAGTAGTTTTGTGCTTTTTATTCAAAACGATTTTGCGTGTCTGACATTAAAGTGCACCCCATACATTATTTTAATATCGTGTTGTAAAATCACCATGTGCAAGGATTTGCTTTAAATATAGCATTCTAATATGTTATACCTTTTTTTGACCATTTTCAAACCATCGAAAAATCGTCGAAGTTTCAGTTGGTTACTTGTAGAACTTTTCACTTGGGCTCATTTCAGGGCTCCCACCCAATCATTCTATGGGCTCCTTTGCCAGTTATAACGCCCCCTTGTACTCTGATAGTTTGTATAAGGTGTATAAAAGTGACGCTTAACTAGTACTCTTAAAGATTGAGTAAAAAGTACTACATTTCTTCCATGCATCGCCAAAAAAGAAGGTAAAATCATGACTGTCGTTCACTTTAAAGGAGGGGGGGGGGGGAAGAGATTTTGCACGGAATAGACATAAGTAAATACGCTATAAAGAACATCACTATTAAAAATAATAATATAATAATTTTTTTTGATAATATTCTTATTTAAGTTGTTTTTTCCGCTTCTTTAAAAGCAACAAGTATTTCATTTTTCCAGTAAAGACAAGTGGTTTACAAAATAACTACCATTAATGCTCTCGTGTTTCTAGAAATGTATCTTATTTAATTATAGCTCTTTTTTGATACTTATTGAAAAAATTAAATTTTTTTTCTTTTCTAACGCCGACCCACGGACCCCTTTGACTTATGTGAATATTTTATCAGTTTATTAGAAGGGAAATTTCGTCAAACCCACCATTTGAATATCCGCATGCCAAGTCCCTCTAGGCAGTCCCGGGATCGAGTTCCCTTTTCCAAATTCGAACATTTACTTAACTAAATTGCAGAGTGCATTCGCGGCCGGATGTATCCAATCAGAAGAGTTGTAGGCGTTCCGACTCTATCAATATCAATGTCTATTCTGCCGGAAGGAATGTGCAATCGGAAATTCCTTAATAGAAAGTTCCTTCCGACCGGATCTCCATTGCCGGACCAGGTTAATGCAGTAATGACCCTTAATTCATTCACTTCGGAAACATGGAATAAACTTAAGCCGATGCAAAAAAGTAACAGAGCGAAAATTGTTTTAATTGGTTGTTGCGCAGTGTTGGATGCAAATGTTGGGAGTATTTTTCAGTGTAGAGGGCTCCGTCTATGTGTCTTTTAAATCTTTTTTAAGACGTTTTTTGTGTTATTTTGGTGTTATTACACCATTTTCGGTGTGCAGTTGGGGTAGACTTTAAAATTATTCCTTTTTTGATGTACTTTAAATTCTTTTAAATGTCTGTCTAAATATACAGGCAGCAGAATGTTTTTCAGCATATGCTATTCGATAACTCATCTACGCATCAGAAATTCATTGCAATGGAGACAATTCAATCAACGTCATTGGTCACGTGGCACCGATGAAAGCAATGTAAACAAAGGAAGCCGTGGCATCGCTTTACATCGAGTTCGACAAATTTAATTAAAAACTAGGCCTAAATAAAGTTCTTCTACATTGCATAAAATTAACACTAAATACAATACTATAACTATTGTAATAATTAATAAAATTCTTTTATAATGATTAAATTAAATGTAAATACTGGGTTATAATAAGAAAAAGCTGTGAAAATAGGCTAATTAATGTTAAGATAACTCATTTTGCCTTGTGAACTCCGCGGAACTCAATTGAAAAGCTCAGTAAACAAAGAGTGGATATCACGTGACAACGATGATCGCCCCTGTAGCAGTGAATTGCCTCCATGGCTCATTTATCCTATTTTCATCGAAATGAGCATAATAGCAATGAAATTTCGATGCGTAATGGAGTTAACACATTTCATGTACTAAGAAACGTTATACTGTCTTTTTTTTTAGACAGACTTATAAAAATTTTTTTAAGCATATCAAAAATGAATAATTTTAAGCACATCAAAAAAGAATAATTTTTAGCATATCAAAAATGAATAATTTTAAGTATATCAAAAAAGAATAATTTTAAGCATACCAAAAATGAATAATTTTAAACATATTAAAAAAGAATAATTTTAAGCGTATTAAAAATGAATAATTTTCAACTGCTCACCAACTGAACACCAAAAATCGTGTTCAGCAACACCGCAAATGGTGGCAACTAAACGCAAAATTTTTACAGTGTAGTAAGCTATTTTTTAATCCCTACGAATGTGGGAGGTATATTTACCACTAAATCCATCAGGCTATTGAACTTGAGATGCATGCAGGGCCTTATTTACCATTAGGCCTGTGAGGTCCGGGCCTAGGGCCCCCTTTGAGGGGGCCCCTTAATTTTGATTATTATTATTTTTTATAATTTAAAATTTTTTTAGAAAAATATTGAAAAATTGCATCTATCAAAAACAAACGGTTAGTGTTCTGTTGCTTCACAGAAAATTTGTGTTATTAAATTATTTTAAAAACCACAAGGAATTTTCACTTTGGGGGCCCCCAAATTTTGGTCTGACAATTTGAAATTTGAAAAACAAAATCGGTTTTGCACTTTGGGGGGCCTCAGATTTTATTCAAGCATTTTGTAATTTGAAAACAAAATCATTTTGCACGTTGGGTGCTCCCAAATGTTAGTCTGACTCTTTGACATTTGAAAAACAAATTAGTTTTTGCGCTTTGGGGCCCCCAAAGTTTTGGCTTAAAAAACTTTTGTTGCGTGAGGGGTCCCCAAACATGGGTTGTGCCTACAGTGATTCAAAATGCAAATCGGGTTCTGGATGCATGCACCCCCTCTCGGGGGAAGGGATGTAAAAAGCAAGGGTAATTTTTTAACGACCTATATGACATTCCAAAGAAGCTAATCTAAATTATATATATATTTATTTAAAAAATACATTATGCTTAATCAACCTTATGCTTTATAGTCCTGTCATCACCATATAGTCCCGTAAAAATTTTTATGTCCAGAGATTTTCTCTTTAGAATCGAGATCTGTAGAGGTTCTAATACGAAACAGTCTTGGGTAGACATGTTGATTCCTGGGCGAAATAATTTTACAGCCTATCAAATATGGCGGCCATTTTGGATCCTTTCCTCATTAGGCTTTCAGCAACCAATCAACATCTAAACTTAATTTTGGTTTTAAACTTTGATTTTTTGGGTCTAAGAGTCAAATAACATATTATTTAAGTAATTAAAGCAATATTACTACCTTTTTCAGTAGTTTGCTTTCAAATGTATCCGATAACTGTTGTTTAATATTCTGGTCGCAAAAATTGAAACTAGAATAAAAGAATTCTCAATAATACTAAGTTTCAGCTAGTGTTTATTAGAATTATACGTTCCTTTTGTTGGTAGAATTGTATAATAATAGCAAAATATAAAATTAAGCAATAAAAAAATGAATGAATAAAAACATGCTATTTTATTTTGCATTTCTTGGTGGTACATTTGACAAAAATAGTGCACTTTACAACAGAAGCTTTGTAAACACATCTGTTTTAAACAGAAACCTAACATTTGCTCACACACAGGAGTTCCAATAGCAGGAAATTCAAAAAAAAAAAAAAAGAACATTATAGTCTCAGCACCCCGTTAATATTTTCCCAGCAAAATCATACGGATCATTTATTAATTGTTTATTTTCAAGAAAACGAATAATAATGAAGATAATTTGACAAACATAAATTTTTGGTTGAAAATTATAGCTTATGACCTCTAATTTCGAACATTAGCTTCATACCAGTTCCCTTTATTAATTGAAAAAAATATATACATGTGGATATCGTTGAATATATTATTCAATATACAGATACATATGGGTTAACTTTCTCTCAACTCAACTCTGGCGCAACAGCCGCTCCCATGAGAGCTAAGCGCTGCTGTGTTCATCTCAGCTTACGAGGCTGAGGGTCTTCAAGAAGTAGATGTTCTAGGAACTACTTCAGAGATGCAGAAATAGATGTTCTGGTGAGGTAGTCGACTTAACTGGCTTTAATTCTCTCTCCCAAATTGATGTGCTTAAAGTAATATTACTTTTAAAAAATACTGTTTTCTACATGCTGTAAATATGCTATAGAAGAGCGTTGCAAAAGTTTTTGTAGGATAATATTTCATAAAAATTAAAGGTTCAGAATAAAATTAATACAAATATCTACTTGCTACGTAGTGAAACTTGAAATTGCAGATGTAATTTTCAGGCTCACTTAAAAGATTACACTATAAAAGTAATTGAATAAACATATTAACTAAAAATGTAATATACTTACTATGCTACATGCACTTCATTAGATTAATAATAGCTTAATTTAGTAACCTAATCAAAAATGTTTGAACATTATTATTTTAAAACTACCATTAGAATACAAATGGTAGAATGAATATATAGTTTTATATTTTAGCAATGAAGTGTACTTATAATATCATAATAGTAATTTAATATTATAGTACTGTATTTTTATAAGAAATATTTGATATTTTTCCTTACAGAAATCACATAAATGGAAAAACATTTTCCCTACAAAATTGAATCAATGCACTTTTCTAAAATCGTTATAAACGTGTCAAACTTAAAGTTTTCAATTAAAAGTAGTTTCTTTTCCCAAATATAACATATCTAATAGTAACAAAGTCTCCTATTTTACATTTGAGGATTTGTTCTAAGAATTTATTTATGCTAATTTAATATATTTGAACTTTTAATGACTGTTTTGTTTTCCGTTGGTTGTTTGCTTCTTCTAGTTTCTTCCATTTATTCCGATTTTTTCCAGTTTCTTCCCCTGTACTATTAAAATTGGTTTCTACTGAAACCTGAACACCCAACTCTGCTTCATAGTAAAGTCGGTACTAAATGGTTTTATGTAATATACTCATAGATATCATTTAAATGTAACTTTATTTTTTTTATTTACTGAAAATTACATGTTTTATAATTGATATTTCTCTATTACAAAACATATAATTGGCTCTGACTTAAATTATCATTATAAATTAATATTGATATACTTGTTTTATAAACATGTTTCCTTGAAAAAGCTTCTAGAGGAACTGAACTCTTTAATTTTATAATTTTTTTTTAATCATTACTCTACTTTTTTTCCTCCATAAAATATTTCATGCCTGATATTATAGCATAGAATTTATTCCCTGAATGGGAACAATCATCATATTTCTTTTAGATGAATTCTGCTTTTTTAATTTTTAATTTCCAGTTTACTGGAAAAAATTATATTTAGTCCCCCCGGTTTTTCCCGGGGCGAAAAAACCAAGCCCTAACCAATAGCTTGAGAAATACCTGTCGTCCAAAAATTTTCTATTCAGTAAAATATCAGCACGGAAAACTGTTCCTGTTGTTGATTTCATGTCAAAAGTTCTAATGATAAAGTCAAAGAAAGTGAAAAATTTTGGAGAAGTCGTCAACAATGTTCTGCACGGATCGATGTCGGTATGCTCTTAGCAGGAACATCATGTTGTGTTCGAAAGTTATGTACAACATGCTATATTTTACTTAGTTTTCTAGTCCTTCAGTAGTTAATAATGAGTTGCAACCTGCAATTATGCACTTTGTAGAAGTAAGGCAGGACATTAAAGAGCTTAATAACACGTTAGAGGAGGGCAGTTTACGAATTGTTTCACACATGCACTGGGCTCACGGTGCAAAATGAGTGATTGCGCTTTCGAATGATACAGACGTGTAGTATTGTTAATTCGAGTTGCATCAACATGGATGTGACAAGGAATATCTGAGTTCTGGATAGTTTTCTGAATAGAAGAAAATAGACGGTTCATTTCCGTCAAACATTCTTACCAGAAATTTAAATCAATTGCTAACCAAAGTACACTCGAAAGCTCACATTTCTTAAAGGTAATGACGAAATTAGCAAAACTGGGACAAAAATTTTAGCTATAAAATCAAATCCTATTTCATATTTGCCAGATTTTGCTGAGACAGAGGAAGAGTGCGATTATGAAACAGTGGAGAAATACCTAGTGCGAGTCTGGAAAGCTCATTCAACAGGTGACACATTTGATAATCTACGATTTAATGAATACAAGAAGTCACTTCCACTGAGTGGACTTCACCAACATCACTTTCAGTTAAAATGCACATCCTAAGAGCTCTTTAGCACACAAGACGGAATATTCGTCTTCTTGAAAATAAGCAATTAATAAACGATCCGCATGATTTTACTGGGAAAATATTATCGGGGTGCTGGGACCCTAAAAAATTTTGAATTTCCTGCCACTGGAACTCCTGTGTGTGAGCAAATGTTAGCTTTCTGTCTCCAAAAGATGTGCT
This sequence comes from Octonoba sinensis, assembly GCA_038502835.1. NCBI lineage: Eukaryota > Metazoa > Arthropoda > Arachnida > Araneae > Uloboridae > Octonoba > Octonoba sinensis. Next base: position 18,729,566 of record CM076601.1, on the reverse strand, counting down.
TACAAAGCTGCTGTTGTAAAGTGCACTAGTTTTGTCAAATGTACCCCCAAGGAATGCAAAATCAAATAGCATGTTTTTATTCATTCATTTTTTTTATTCATTCATTTTTTTTATTGCTTAATTTTATATTTTGCTTTTATTATACAATTCTACCAATAAAAGGAAAGTATAATTCTAGTAAACACTAGCTGAAACTTAGTATTATTGAGAATTCTTTTGCTCTAGTTTCAATTTTTGCAACCAGAATATTAAACAACAGTTATCGGATACATTTGCAAGCAAACTACTGAAAAAAGTAGTAAGATTGCTTTAATGACTTAAATAATATGTTATTTGAATTCTTAGATCCAAAAAACAAAGTTTAAAACCAAAATTAAGTTTATATGTTGATTGGTTGCTGAATGCCAAATGAAGAAAGGAACCAAAATGGCCGCCATATTTGATGGCCTGTAAAACTATTTCGCCCAGGAATCAAGATGTCTACCCAAGACAGTTTCGTATTAGAACCTCTACAGATCCCGATTCTAAAGAGAAAATCTCTGGACATAAAAATTTTTACGGGACTATATGGTGGGGACTGGAATATTAATGTAAATTAGGTTTCAATGGCCTTATGCTGATGGAAGGGAGAAAAAACTGGCTTTATAAAAGGTGTAAATAAGTCACGTGGTAAATACGAGAATTATTTGCGATCAGATGAAGGTGGGGAACATTCATTTTAACCTCTTCAGACCCCAGAACTAAGCACAAACAATTTTCACGCAATTTTTTGTTTCTCTGATTTGAAAAATGATCACAAAACAAAATAACTAAAAAAGTTTTTTTTAGTTTTAATTAATAATTAGTTTAAATAATAATTAATGCCCAATTTCCATGTTAAAAACGAAGTAAACTATCTGTTGATTCATTTCAAAAACAAGTGGGTGTTTTAGCTTTCAAATTGCACAAACAGAAGTTAATGAACATTATTTTAAAATGTTCCCAATTGGGTACACTTGGGATGAAGAGATTATGTGAAAATATTTAAGTATTCTGATATAATAACGCAATCAACCTCGTTTTGGTACCGCATTTATAGTTTTCTTCAAAATTTCTAAGGATTTGTACTTTGTTTTCAAAATTTGGATAATTTCTGTACGCTATTACGTAATGTTTGAGAAATTCTCACACAGTTCTACCGCCAAAAAAGAACCTTGGACTGGCAGAGTGCCAAAAAGAATCCATTCATGTTCAGGAGAGAAACTGCTGGCATACGGAATGTGCTGTATTCTGTACTCGTTTTAGTTTGTTCAGCATACTTTGTTTCTTCCGAACTGATGCTATCTGACAGTTTAAAAATTTGGTTGCTTTCAACAAACGGAGAAGCAAACATCATGATTCGCGTGCTAATAAACGCACCTGCAAAACGGACTTCCCTAAAACTCGAATGGATTCGTCCCTTTCTGCCATGCGCAGAAGCGCCCGAGGGTCAGAACTTCGTGGTCGAACTGTATTGTTCTATACTAATGTAATAAGCTTTGTTTTGTTATCGTGTTTTTAGTTTGCTTCAAAATTTCCATGCATCCGTAATGTTTCCAAAATTTAGATAATTCCTCTGCGAAGTGACGAAATTTTTAAGAAACTCTCATACCTCTGTTTGAATTAAGCATGAAAAGTAAAACTTTTAACTAAAAACGTTTTCGCATGAGGGACTTTGTGCGCTTTATCTTTTCTTCCTTTCATTTTTCTTTTTTGAGGAAGTCTTATCTGTTGTATACTGGGAGGTCTTTTGGCTCTACATTTTAAAGTGCACTGTGAGTTGAATTAACTCGCAAAGCGACCAGGAATTAAGGCAGACAAGGAGCGCCTTCCGTGTTTTAATGAGCACCACAAGGGTGGACTTTGCCACAAGCACAGCTTATGCATTCGGATGACACCACAAGGGTGGACTTTGCCACAAGCACAGCTTATGCATTCGGATGACACCACAAGGGTGGACTTTGCCACAAGCACAGCTTATGCATTCGGATGACACCACAAGGGTGGACTTTGCCACAAGCACAGCTTATGTATTCGGATGACACCACAAGGGTGGACTTTGCCACAAGCACAGCTTATGTATTCGGATGACACCACAAGGGTGGACTTTGCAACAAGCACAGCTTATGTATTCGGATGACACCACAAACATGCCACCTTCCTTTTTTGACTTAAGAGTGAAGGGAAGGGAAATTCTTCACTCTCCGGTACCCTCGGGACTTAAGGGTCCAGAGATTTTACATGCACGTATTCCCAAGTGTACATGGTGGACTTCAGCGGTTTGCGTATCTAACACCCAACCCTCCAGTTGGAAATACAGTGGTACCTCGAGATACGAGTGCCCTGAAATACAAGTTATTTGAGATACGAGCGCCGTCGAGCAGCGAAGTTTTGTTTTGAAATACGAGCGAAATCTGAGATACGAATGAGAGCTGTCGAGCAGCGAAGTTTTGTTTTGAAATACCAGCGACATTTGTGATACGAACGAGAGCTGTCGAGCAGCGAAGTTTTGTTTTGAGATACGACGAACGGCCAGCTGCGACGCTGCACACGGCCCACCCAGTTTACTGCGCCTTTTTGCTTTACATTCTCTTTCATTATGTTGTTATACAATATTTGCCATTTATAAATATATTTTTCTTATTCAAAAACGCGGATTAACATAATGGCATTTCAACTAATTTCAATGGAGAAAATTGATTTGAGATACGAGCAAGGTTACGGAACGAATTAAACTCGTATCTCGGGGCATCACTGTATGACATCCTAACCACTTGGTTACTTTGAGATACGAGCTCAAACTAGGTTACTTTGAGATACGAAAATTGCTCTGAGATACGAGCAAATCACTAATTGACATCCTAACCACTAGGTTACTTTGAGATACGAGCAAAAGCTAGGTTACTTTGAGATATGAAAATTGCTTTGAGATACGAGCAAGGTTATAGACCGAATTAAACTCGTATCTCGGGGTATCACTGTATGACATCCTAACCACTTGGTTACTTTGAGATACGAGCTCAAACTAGGTTACTTTGAGATACGAAAATTGCTTTGAGATACGAGAAAATCACTGAATGACATCCTAACCACTAGGTTACTTTGAGATACGAGCTGAAGCTAGGTTACTTTGAGATATGAAAATTGCTTTGAGATACGAGCAAATTGACATACGAGCAAGGTTACAGAACGAATTAAACTCGTATCTCGGGGTATCACTGTATGACATCCTAACCACTTGGTTACTTTGAGATACGAGCTCAAACTAGGTTACTTTGAGATACGAAAATTGCTGTGAGATACGAGCAAATCACTAATTGACATCCTAACCACTAGGTTACTTTGAGATACGAGCAAAAGCTAGGTTACTTTGCGATATGAAAATTGCTTTGAGATACGAGCAAGGTTACAGAACGAATTAAACTCGTATCTCGGGGTATCACTGTATGACATCCTAACCACTTGGTTACTTTGAGATACGAGCTCAAACTAGGTTACTTTGAGATACGAAAATTGCTTTGAGATACGAGCAAATCACGGAATGACATCCTAACCACTAGGTTACTTTGAGATACGAGCTGAAGCTAGGTTACTTTGAGATATGAAAATTGCTTTGAGATACGAGCAAATTGACATACGAGCAAGGTTACAGAACGAATTAAACTCGTATCTCAAGGTATTACTGTATGACATCCTAACCACCAGGTTAGCACGTCCCATTTTCCTCTTTAAGAAGCCTGTTTATTTGCTCCATCCTTAAACGTTAGATACCGTTACATACTCTCTTTCATGAATTAAAAGAATAACTTCATTATTGTTCTTCGATCAATTTTTTCTCGTTTTACTTAACTTCTTCTCTTTCCATTAGGATAAAGGGAGATTTTTTTCCTTGCGTCCTTTATGCGATTAAGCGTTTTTTAAGAATTATTCTTTCTTAAGTACTCTGTTGAAAATATAAAAGAATACACTATTTTCTATGTTCCCTGTTTGTGAAAACCTTTCGTCTTCATTAGTTAAAATAATACATGTGTTAATTAATTTTGTTATGAAAAAATGTGAGGTATGGCTGTGTCATGGACACGGCCGTGTGTTGTACGTGAATACGTTTATGTAACGGGTTATACATTTCAAATAAAATATTTTTATTTATGTATTTAGAATAAAAGCAAGGAAGCAAATAATTATTGTATTACAATATAACTGTATTAATTAATAACTTTATAGTTTTGGCTTTTCGACGCGTATAAGCCGACATTGTTTTTATATTTTCTTAATTCTAACACCTGATTATATTCACTGTCACTACTTTAACCTAATGTTTTATATACAATCGATAGATTTTGGCGACAGCTTGCGATTAAAACTTAAACGAACATCGTAGCTTCTATGAGTCAAAAGCTGTACTACTTACAATTTTCGATACACAGCAAAATAACATCAAAATGGCGGCGCTTCCCTTTTTACTCCCCGCGATGCGTTACTGTTCTCGCTTCTAATTAATTTTTTGATCCTTTAGCTATATCCTGTGGTATTTTTTTAATTTTGGATGTAAAGGATAGATTCGAAACTACAACGACAAACTGTATCCCCCGATTTTGTTATCATTAGATTTTTTGGATTGTTCCCGTGTGGTAGCAAATTTAAAGATGTTTTCACGTCAAAAAAAAAAAAAAAATAAATAAATAAATAAAATAATAATAATGTATTGTATGATTGCACCACAAAGAGTTTTAATTGACATCATTTCCAGCGCGTGTACGCTAAATAATGAAATAGCATTTAAAACATACATGGTAAAATATTTTGGAAAGAATTAAACAAGAAGTTTTCTGTAGAAATGCAGCGAGGATCCTTAACGCTCGTTGATAAAAACGTCATTATCTTCATCATATGCTAGCAAATTGCTATCAATCTGTAAAAGCTCTAAGAATGTGGAAAACTCTGGTTTGGGCTCAGAATACTTTTCATACAGTTCCCTCAGAGCTTCTTGCGTCACCCGTGTCCAGCGATGAATCAAACGTTTCAAACTGTCGGGATCTATTTTCGTTTTATGCTGTTCAACTTGTTGAAGTTTTCGTACTTTTTCTTTTTTATTGTTGATCCCTTGCTCCAGAAACTTGTACATTCCCAATAACGTTTCTTTGTCATCGCATCTTTCAATATCGTCCAGGCATGATATGTTCTTAACGATAGTATCCATTGAGGAAATGGAGTCTGGATGTAGAGTCAGTTTTTCGGTACTAGAATTTGAGTTTTCTTGTATAATGAATATCTAGGAACTAACTTTGATGGTAAGGAATTCTTCTATCAGTCAAAGCTTGAATTAACTTGAAGGAAAAAAAAAAGAATATTTTGCTGTACGTATTTTCGTATGATTTAAGGTTGCGTATAATTTTATTAATTATATACAGGGCAACATTATACTTGTAAAGTACAGTAAAACCTGTAAAGGTGACTACTTTGTAAGGGGGGGGGGTGATTAAAGTTACATCGAAAAAATATATTATATAAACAAAGTGTAAACGGATTTCAGACGGGCATTGGTAAACATTCCGGTAACTGTCGACCGTATCAGACACGGGCAAATGCGTTAAGAGAGGAAATACGTGTAAAGATCTCAAAAAATTTAAAAAAAAATCTTCATAAATCGATTCTCCAACTCTTCAATAATATACCCTGAAAATTTCAAAGCAAAATTCCAAGCCGTTTAAAAGTTATAAGCCTTTGAGCGAGCGCCCCCTTTTTAGCAGTTGAGCAGGTAGTCCCTTATAAATGACCTGAAGGGTATTAGAGAACGTTAGCAGATGTCCTTTCATTTTTTTTTTTTTTAACAATTGAGACCTCGGATAGAAATTTCTATAACTATTAGTACCAATAAGTATAAAAAAAAAATGGATTCATTACTGCCTTAAATTTACCTTCAATAACACTCTTTTTTTTCAAACGCGTTTTTCTCGAAACTACTTTTTTCGAATTTGCGTACTCTAGCTCGCTGACTTTGAATCAATCCTCATCAAATTTAGCACACATTTTCTTTATATATACATGCTTTAGTTGAATTAGAATCATAAACATATCTTTATTTTTACTTTTTTTAATTGTAAAAAAATAAAAAAAAAAAAAAAACAGTTAAAAATCGCATCTAATTTTCCAATTCTTATAAAAATAATTACAAAAATAGATATTTTAAATTTTTTGTGACGATTTTAGTTCAACTAAAAGAGACACTTATAAAAAAAAGTAGATTAAAAAAAAAATGATTTCAGATAAAAATTGTGACCTCCAGGATGTACGCAAGCCGCCGACCCGGGTGGCGACTTACAGTATGCAGCAGACCTTATCTCCGGGATTTTTCAAGAAAAATGTTTGAAATTTTCAGTAAACGTTCTTCAATATATTTATAAAATAACCTCAAAATCTCAATAAAATATATCTATTCTTTATACGTCAAAAAAATTCATGAAAATTACTCCTAATATGCCATACGCGGGATTTGAACGGAAGATACCTTGAACACAAACCATGTGGCACTACGAACTGTTACCTGATATTGGCAACACTGAATCAGAAAACCAAAACAATCAGAAATGTTAAGGAAGGAAAGAATAAGTGTACACTCACAACCGTCAAATATTCAATATTCAATTAAAAAAATTAACCCACTAATATAGTAGATTGTATGATGTTACAAACACAGTAATTCCCTTATAAAAATGTTTTTTATTTCAGCAAATAATATAACTGATTCTATATGAATAAAATTTATCTAAATGAATCAAAATAGTACCGGTAAATCTTTTTGAAATGTTTTGAATTTGGAGTGTAAGAAACAATATATGTTACCTGTTTTTGAAAATGTACCAAATCCTCTTATGTTAAAATTTTGCAGTATATAAGAGAAAATCCAATTCTAAGCTTTTTATAACGCATCATATCAAAAGTTCTAGTTAAAACACATTTTAAAAAGTGCAACGATCCAAAAGTCGAGTTGTTAATAGTCTGCATATGCAGACGATATATATAAAAAGATCACATGAATAGAGTTTTCATATAAATTGCTAAAATTACTTCAAGGTTAAACAAACGATAATTAAAAAGGCAATATAATTGAATAATTCCATTTCTCGATTGTGGTTAAAAAAAGAAATGGACACTTAAGACTAATTCGAGACTGTTATATTATTTACAATCATGCTATAGCTAAGCTTAGAATTGGATTTTCTCTTATTACACGATTTTATTTAACTTTATTTGTCACGGAAGTTTATTACGCTGTTATCGACCACTATTACTGCATAAATTATTTTCAAACTTTGCACACAAGCTTATCTTCGATGACAATACAATATTCCATCCATGCTATAATTTATTATCTTAATTGGAAAACAAATAGTAATTTTGACTCTGAGGAAAATATCAGAATTATTATTTGTCGAATGGCAACGATAGCTTTATTTGGAGTAATGATAGGATGTTTTGAATTTTAATTTTGTATGTTTGGATAATGCAACGATGTTTTGAATTTTAAAATAGTCAAATCATGGCGAAAAAAGATATTTCTTTTAAAATAAAACCGTGTAACATTTTCTTATTGAATTATACACTAAAAAATTAACATTAGAGGATTTGGTACATTTTCAGAAACAAGTAACATATATTGTTTCTCCCATTCCAAATTCAAAACATTACAAAATATATTACCGGTACCATTTTGATTCATTCAGATACATTTTATTCATGTAGAATCGGTTCAGTTATTGTCAAAAAAAGTTTATAATATATTTTAATTGAAAAAAGTAGTGTTTACATACTTCCATTTTTCCCCAAAAAACATCGTTGCAAATGAACGTTTAATAAGTATCATTGACATATAGGGAAAACGAATGCATAGAATCTGAAATAAACGAATTTTTTTACAAAACGAATTTCAAAACTATGCTACACCGTATTCTGCGGATTATAAGACATTTTTTGGCAATTTTTCTGGAAAATACATTTTTTAATGTTTATAATTAACTAATTTAGCAAAATTACGCTTCGTTTTCATTTGCAATAATAGTATTGAAAAAAAAAATATGTCAACCACCTATAGATATTGCATGAAAACCTTGTCTGGTTTCCCCTGGGATTGCGCCTATGCCTTCAATTTTTGTGTTTGAACCGAACAAATTTGCGCTTAAAGAAGCATAGTAATTTAAATTCACAGCACTACAACACGTTACAAATGGCTCTGGCATCGTTTTCACAATAACTAATAGAATATTCATGCAGTAAAGAACCACCATAGTTAGTTTGTTACTTCACAGATGGCAGAACTAAAATCAAAAGTTCTTTGTTACGGATGTTTTTAATGCCACCTGGTGAAATGAATTACTAATTAGTTATTTCGATAGCATGGAACTCTAACAAAACTATTAATGTTTTTCAAAATAAAAATTCTCCTATTATTAAAAATAGCCATCTTTTACTATAAAACAGGTATAACTCTTACGAAACAGTATAGAGCTTAAAATTTTTAAATTGTGCTAGCAGGCCCGTCATTTCCAAATTTTTCAGGGGGGTTGGAGCTGAAAGGTATATTTTCAATTCTTGTTATAGGTAAAAAACAACGAAATACATAAGAAAATGCATAAATTCAATGTAGTTGATACATTTTTTTTGTTACCACTTAATTTACTATTCTTTTAAGCTTGTAAAAAAATATAACTTTTGTGGTGTAGGCTCTCATTCGAGGGAAAGCTGCTTTTCATGCAACTCTTGCAATCTCCGTTAAAATATGAATGTAAACGCGAATTTAATTTAATCCTTCTTTCTTTGTTTTTATTTATCGTCTGCGCTTTTTTTCTGATATTAAAGTGGCAGCGCTCTTTTTTCCAGTTTTGTTAAAACTATTGTTTTCACAATAGTTAGATTACGGTGGATATAAATAAATATTTTTTCCAAACAATTTAATTATACATATAGTAAATAATATTTTTATTTTACAGATTATTATAACTTAGATGTTTTTTTCGGTAAGAATATTTTTTTCCGAAATTATTATATGTTTATTATTTATTCATTAAACTTGACTGTTCTACTTGATAAATATCTCTTTGATTTGATGTGCATTTCAGGTTACTGGGAGAACTGCATATTTATAATATCTAGAACAGCGGTCATTTATAATGACCGCCGGGCTGACTAGTTGATGTTATAAGTCGGATGAGCTTTTATGACTTTTATTAATTTTTTGATCTTTTTAACCATTTAAAGAAAGAGATTTTTTTCAGCAAAACTAGTATAGTGCAGGTTATTCTTTGCAATTTCAGGCTGTGTGGGGAGGGGGAGACTAGGAAGCTGGGAGTGGTGTAAAAGTTACATAGAGAAAATATTACACAAGCAAAGTGTGAACCCGATCTCAGACGGGCATTAAAAATAAAATATCTCATGTTTAAGGGTTAAGTACATGATTATAGAGGTTATAGGGGGGGGGGGGGAAATCCTATCTTCATTCCTAGGGGCAGGATTCATTCCTAGCTAGATCGTGGGAATGTTGCCTATATTCATTCAAGATTTCTTATTGCGGTCAAAATGACCACAATGTCCTTCTACTTAGTATAAAATGTTGGTTGGGGGTTCTAATGTTAAACTTATTGCAATATTCGATTGCAGACACTGCGTTATGCATGAAAAAATGATAAAATATCTTTGTAAATTCCGAAAGCATTACATTAAATATACAAAATGTTTGTACAAGCGTTGTAGATTTACAAGAGATTTACAAAAGAAAGTGAAAAAGAATCGTTGCAGATTCTGGGATTACTTAAATTTACACCTGTAATTGACTTAAGGTTGCGTATAACTTTATAAATTATATATCCGTCCACATTATGCTTGTAAGTGCAGTAAAACCTGTAAAGATGATTGATTACCTTTGTAAGCTACCACCTGTGTAAGTTAAACACTTTTGTCAGGAACGGAATGAGCCCTATATCATATAAGGTAGAGAAACCTTTCTAACTTGACTACCTGTCTATGTTGACCACTCAATGTACTCCAAATTTGAGTTTGAGTATTATAAAATGCTTTTTATAGGTTGACCGCCTAATTATTACTATATTTATTTGTTTATCTATTTTTTCAAAAATAAAAAAACTTAGATAACTTCTCCAAGATATTTTTATGACACAATGTTAGACCAGAATTTGTATGGATGGATGAAACATCAATATAAAGTTTGCCTCAACCTCTTAGTAAGTTAACCATACGGGAAAACTACTATGGGATGATTCATAAATGATGTCACGCTTCAAGGCGGGAGAGGAGGGGGGGGGGTGTGAAATTGTGACAACTTGTGACAAGGGGAGGGGGTAACAAGAAGTATGACATGTTTATGCAACGTAGCGTGGCATGTGGGGGAGGGGGCATGGGGGAGGGGGTATGTTGAAGTGTGAAATTTTGTGACGAAGGAGGAGGGGGGGTCAAATATATGGGAAAAAAACGTGACATCCTTTATGAACGGTCCCTATGAGCACTCTTTTATTCTTTGAAAAAGTTCCTTTTTTCTGTAGCAGTTTTGAAAAATTCTGTGTTTTTAAAAATCTTTACCATCAGATAAGCAACTTACGTAATTAATAAGATATTTATCTTTATTTTAAGTAAGTACTTTGCTTTTAAAGTTTTAGTATATACATTATAAGTCATTCAGGTTAAATTTTTCTAATGATATTTGTGATAATTGTGAAAAAAATGCTAATTACTTTTTTAAAGTAACGTTAATAACTAAAGCTGTATTTTGATTAGTCACAAATTAATAGTGTAAGAAATGACCAAAAAAAAAAACATCTCCACCCTCAAGAAGTTGACCACCTGTCTAAGTTGACCACTAAATTGCTTCACTGCAAGTGATCAACAAAAACAGGTTTCACTGTACAGTACAACCTCTGTTAATCTGCTTAATTGGGACCGATGCTAAGCCGATTAAGTAGAAATACGGTTATGGGGGGATAGCAAAAAAAAAAATGGGAGATATATTATGTAATTTAAAAGATAGAATGGAGGTGTGATGATTTATTGCGTTTTAGCACAGTTACTTTGAGAATTACATACCAGTTATTAAGCACTCGAGAAAAAATTCCACAAAAAAATTCACTCGAATACCGCAGCACGTGTTTCTTCCATATAACCAGAGCTCTAAAAATTTTTTTTGTATTTTGTAAATATGGGACGGATATAGCAAAGGCCGGTTAATCCGGAGCCGGTTAAGAGAGGTTCCGCTGTATTTGTGTCCTCCCCTCCCAACTTCTATATTTTGAAGAGGCGATAGGAGAGTAAGAAACCGAAACCGCAAAAATGAAAAGAAAAAAAAAAAAAAAAAATGCTACTTCCTTCGCAAATCAACCACGGATTCGAAATCAGGTGATTCTATACATAGTCCTTGCATACACAAATAGCAATTTATAAATAAAACATACACACAAAAATCGTCTGTCACTCTATTACGGGAGAAAAACATTTTTGACGGACTCTTGCTCCGGAATATTTTTAACCCGATCCCGAACGGCAGAAAATACTTTTCGGTTGCGACTGGATGTGAGTACTCGAGATGTGGGGGGGCCACCCACCCTGGAGAGGAAATGCAATCGGCAATTTGTGCTGACGGTCATGGATTTCGGAAAGTGCGCCATCACCCTGCGGAGTGACGACCCGATTCTAGATGCAATGTGTCGTGCAGGTGTCGAATGGGCGTGGGCGGTGACTTATTTGGAAGTGTGGGGGGAAACGAAGTGAAAAGAGAGAATCCGATATGTGTTCGAAATATTTTGATCAAAAAGTTGCTCTTTTTAGCCTACTTTCCCGAAAAAGTACGAAAAAGAAAAAGAGAATAAAAGAAGTAATGTGTTGTGAAAACATCGCTGAAAATAAGAAAAAAAGTCCAGAATGAAGTAATTAAACAAGTATTGAACAATAAATTTGAAAGTGGTTTTGAGTTGGGTAAAATGTGTGTTCGTCGGTCTGTTATTATTTTTGAAAGAATTGTCCGATTCGAAAGATTCTTTTTTTTTTTTTTTTTGCATTCGAAAGTTCTTGGTGACAGGGCCGGCCCAAACAAAAGCGGGGCCTTGGGCGGAATTATTTGCGGGGCCTATATATATATAGGGGTTCATGCGTTAAACTAGGTTGAAAAGTTCCAATGGAATAGTAGTTAGCAGCCAAAAAAAAAAAAAAAAAAAAAAAAATTGTTATTTTTTATTAGTTGTTAATTTTTGTTATTAGTTATTTTTTTCTTGCAAATTTCGATTTATATCTTGTATAGCCATTTTGATTTCTGTTGAGTATTTTACATCTTAACATATTTGATTGCAAGAATTCACGTTCCTTAAGTAAAATTTATTATTTACAGGTTAATGAATGGTGATAGTTAAATTTTTTAAAATTGCATTTAGATGCCTTTACTAAAATGACTTTACTTTCTTGAATGCCTTAAGGCAAATTAATTTACAACCTTATCAAAATTTAGCTTCTTTACAAATTCTGATTCAATCGACAAGATTGCCAAAGATGTCAACCTTTCTTTCGATTTGAAAGATCTTTTTTGCATTCGAAAGTTCTCGGCGAGTACATCTCAATTCCATATTTTACTTTTTGATTTGGACAATTTTTAGTATAATTTTGAACAGTTCAAAAAATTTTAATATTACCCCCAATGGGCAAAAATGAAACAAATTTTGTAAACTCTGATCATAAGATCCAAGTTCCTTTGAACAAGTTTATTGGAAGAAGCTTTCAACGGGAGACATTTTTTGATTTGAACCAACTTTTGTTCAATTTTGAACAGTTTAAAAGAAAAAAAAAATAGAAACGTTAGCGCCCATGGGAAAATTATATAAATCCTGTATAATCCTATATAAACCCTTCGCTAACAGAAGGATTTGCTTAGATCAAACTTGATCGAAAAGCTTTTATGATTTAGAACATGCACTGATACGAAGTTCCAGAACTACATGAGCGTATTTTCCTACGAAACTTTCCGATCTGGGTTTTTAAGGATATTTTCGAATGATTGAATGAACAAATGAGAGCGAAATGATGAATAAATAAATAAATAAATGAATGAGTGAATGAATATGTGTAAACCGTTGAAAAAGGTCTGTTGGTAATCGGCCAATGTGCTTCTCGGTTGTTAAAAATGTTGAACAAAAAGAATGGTGATGGAAAAAGTGTAGTATTCAAAAATAACCATTGTAATTAATCTGCTGCCGATTAATCGGCCAATGTGCTTATCGGTGCGAATACGAATGCCACGAGGCTCAAATCGTAAGGAGGCCTTCGCTAAAATATTAATGGTTAGAATTCGGAAACATTTCTACTTCACGGCTCGGTGGAAACATTTACGTAAGACAGAAGTTTCAAAAGGGGGGCGAAATCGCTTTTGTTGGCTGCCTGTATGACAAGACAAAGAGAAAGAAGCTCGACTTCAATTTCCGGTTTTGCTGGAGAGGCTCGAGTTAATATAAGAGCGAAAATTTTCCTTGTATCGTTCCTTCATAAATTGCGGGTGCCATTATCTGTGACGGTCCGGGGAGATATGAAATTAAATTGGAGGAGGAAGATCCTCTTGACTCTCCCACACATCGGTTCTTGCTGCGGACGACAATATTTTCTGGAGAGGAGTTTCAAGTACTTTATCTACGAAGCGGGTTAATCAGTCTGCTCTCCCCCTGCGAGCGAAATTGAGTTTCCTTTTCTAGATAGAGCCTTGTGTCTTTTACGCGTGCGTGCTCACGTGAGACACGTGACATAAGCAACCGATTCCAGATGCTTTAATAACGAAGTGAAATGAGCAGTTACTGTTTGATTCTATCCCTGAGCAACATATTGAAATCAAATATTAGGGACTTTATTTAAGTCTTTTTTAATGGTAAAAGGATAGGAACATACACAGTGTGTCAAAGAATTTTTAAAACTTCGTTTATAAATTACAAACAAATAAACAAAAAAAAAACAACTAGTAATTATATTTTTTAAAAGTACTTTTATTCAAAATAACCTCCTTCGGCTTCAATACATTAGCTACAGCGGTTTAACAACGATTCGAATGCCTGATTCAGCTCCCATTGTGGGAGTGCCGCCAAAGCTCGCGTCGGAAGTCTGTGTCAAAGAGTTTTTGACCTCTTCAGAACCCAGAACTAAGCACAAACAATTTTGACGCAATTTTTTGGTTCTCTGCAGGGCCGGCGCTAGCACGAATGGCGCCCTGAGGCAAAAAAAATTTTCCCGCCCCTACTATATATTATGAAGAAATATAGATTAAAAATGATCGATACAAACTTTAATAATACATATTTTAACTTTCAAAAAGCTGAAGGAAAGCAATCGCTTATCAGAATAGACTGAATAAGAGAAAAAAAAGCACAGAAAAAGAGAAAAAAGTAATAAATTGCGTTTTGCTCGTCATAAAATATATACGTTTGACTACCACTAACTTTGAAGCCCAGCTGGGCGGCTATTGAGTTCGAGAGTTAACCAATTCTACTGTTCAATCACAGTATAGTTTAATTACTTAGTTTAATTAATTGTTAGAACATTCGGAAGTTGTGTCATTCTTAGTATAGAGAGCCCATCCACCAAGACAAGGTGGTACAAGGATGAGAAAAATCGGTTTTTAACTGTCCAGAAGCCTAAAACCGCATAAAAAACAAACGTAATATAAGTTTTTAATTTTTTTGAGATAAAAACTGTTGTTTTTTACTTATAAAGATGAAATCAATATTTATGGCTAATACGCCCCTAAGAACGGCGCGCCCTGAGGCGGGCGCCTCACCGCCTCAGCCAAGCGCCGGCCCTGGTTCTCTGATTTAAAAAATGATTACAAAACAAAATAACTGAAATTTTTTTTTAAATTTTAATTAATAATTAATGCCCAATTTCCATGTTGGAAGCAAAGTAAACTATCTGTTGAAAAATTCCAAAAACAATTGGGTGTTTTAGCTTTCAAACTGCGCAAACAGTAGTTAATAAACATTATTTGAAAATATCCCCAATTGGGTACACTTGGCATGAAGAGGTTAAGACTACATCTGGGAAGTAAGCTAACAGTAGCTCTCTCTGTGTTATCGAGCATTTGTGAAACTCTTTAACCATCAGCTGATCCACTTCCAAAACCTCAGATCATTTTTTTTTTATTTGATGACATTGACGCTATACAAACAGCTTCGGCACGAGCTTTGGAGGATGTCCTACAATGTGACAAACAGCCTCGGCGCGAGCTTTGGAGGATGTCCTACAATGTGACAAACAGCCTCGGCGCGAGCTTTGGAGGCAGTCCTACAATGTGAGCTGGAACAGGCATTCGAACCGTTGTTAAACCGCTGTATAACAAATGTATAAAGTGAGGTTAAGGTTTACAACAGAAATGATAATTAGTATAGAATAATAAAAAACTGTTCGAATGCTGAAAAAAAAAAAATGGGGGGGGGGGGGGGACTCGATTTTATCTCAAAAGTGTAAATACCTAAGAAAATTTCCTTTTAAACCTTTAACAAGAAGTAACTTGAAACCTTAATCAGAGTTCACGATACAAAATGATCAGTGAAACTTCAAAATCAAATCAAAAGAACTTTAAAAATCAATTTAATTTGCTGATTTTAAATGTTTTTATAGAAGCCAAAACGTGTAATCTCGCCTTTCTTGTTACTCCCTTCCCTCCCCTTGTCACAATTTCTCAAACCTCCTCCCCCCTCGAACCGTGACATCATTTATGTAGTAATTTATATACACTGTGCTGCAAAAAAAAAAAAAAAAAAGAAAAGAAAAATAAGAGAACCTCCCCTTCAAAAAAGGTCTGAGCAGTGGAACACAGTAAATTTGTTTGCTCCGGGTACGCTCCAGTATCGAGAAAAATTTCGGTGCTCCACTGCCCCTGCTCTACTCCATTTTATTAAGCAGCTCTCTTATTGCGTTGCTCC
The DNA here is from genome assembly GCA_038502835.1 of Octonoba sinensis. Taxonomy (NCBI): domain Eukaryota; kingdom Metazoa; phylum Arthropoda; class Arachnida; order Araneae; family Uloboridae; genus Octonoba; species Octonoba sinensis. The sequence goes on along the minus strand of CM076601.1, from coordinate 18,713,598 downwards.
GCTATAACACCGCTCCGACTTTAAAGCATTTTTGCTCCAGCTCCACTCCTTGTTTCCGAATTATTTTAATAGGATTAATTTGATTATCGCTTCTATTAACTTAACTTACTAATTGGTATATATGTGATAAAAATTAAACAAGTTTTATTTATCAGTAAATATGTAATGTTTCATATACGTTGCGCTGCAAAAAAAAAAGGTGTACCCGCAACCTCCCCCCCTACCCCCCAAAAAAAGAAGTCTGAGTAGTGGATCACAGCAAATTTATTCGCTCCTACTCCGCTCCAGAATCGAGAAAAATTTCGGTGCTCCGTAGCCTCGCGCTTCTGTTTCCCGCTCCGCTCCACTTTCTTAAGCAGCTTCCTTATTGCGCTGCTCCGCTCCATCACCGCTCTGACTTCGAAGTATTTGCTCCAGCTCCGCTCCTTATTCCGAATCGTTTTAATAGGATTAATCTGTTTATCTCTTTTATAAACTTGATTCATTAATTGGTATATATGTGATAAAAAATTAAACTTGTTTTATCAATAAATATTTAATCTTTTATGTACTGTGCTGCAAAAAAAAAAAAAAAGAAATAAAAAGTGATCCCCCCCAAAAAAAAGTCTGAGCAGCACAGCAAAGTTCTTCGCTCCGGCTCAGCTCCAGTATCGAAAAAAATTTCGGTGCTCCGGTGCCTCGCGTTCCTGTTTCCCGCTCCGCTCCACTTTCTTAAGCAGCTTCCTTTTTGCGCTGCTCCTCTCCATCACCGCTCCGACTTCGAAGTATTTGCTCCAACTCCGCTCCTTATTCCGAATCGTTTTAATAGGATTAATTTGTTTTTCGCTTTATAAACTTGATTCATTAATTGGTATATATGTGATAAAAAATTAAACTTGTTTTATCAATAAATATTTAATCTTTTATGTATTGTGCTGCAAAAAAAATAAATAAATAAATTTAAAAAAAAAAAGTGACCCCCCCCCCCCCCCACCAAAAAAAAAAAAAAAGTCTGAGCAGTGGAACACAGCAAATTTTTTTGCTCCGGCTCCGCTCCAATATCGAGAAAAATTTCGGTGCTCCGTTGCCTCGCGCTCCTGTTGATCGCTCCGCTTCAGATTCCGAGAGAATTTTGTGAAAAAAATTTTAGTAGATATTCCATTGCTACAAAGTATCTTTTCACCCAAATAAAATCCCACAATAAAACCTGCCCTTTCAGTTCGCGAAGTGGCTCCATGTCTGGGAAACCTATCACGCTGCGGCGTTCTACGTTTCGAAATGCCGCGGAATCGATTTCTATTGTATATCCAGTTATCAAATAAAGCGCCCTTTTACAAGGGTTCCGATAGCCGGGGAAATATGCTTTTGAGCCGCGGATATGACTATTCTATTGCTGAGCATGCTCACGCTACAATTCAGCCGAGGGCAAATAGGAGAGGATTACACCAGGAAATGCGTTTTGAGTTCCTTTGTAGGATTAGTATCGAGTTCCAAGATTTCTTATAGCATTACCATTTCATCGTTGGCATCAGAAGAAAGGTTTAGAACAAACCTCATGTAAGGGACCGTTTATAAATGTCACGCTTATGTAGCCATATTTTTCACTTTTGGTTTTGAATGTATCAAATATCTACGCACAAAAACATTGATTATTACCACATCCACAAATTAAAGAATGAGTTTGCCATCTTTTTGACAACAGCAAATATATACTACTGCATTACTTTTTCAGTTAGTCCACAGATGGCGTAACTAAAATCATTTGTTCTCAAGCGTGGAACGGCGTTATGTCTGGCTTCTACTTTTATACCACTGTGTTTTCTTGTGTGATATTTTTTGTCATTGGTGTAATTATTTCAGTCTATCAAAGGAGAGAGATTTATAAAACAAAATATATTTGTAAGAGTAAATGATAGTAAATTTTGTGTTAGTCTTTATTTTTCTTTTATTCACCAGTTTTATTTATGTTCTTATATACTCCCAGGATTTTTGATGATTTCTTGTGTACCTTTCTGTTCAAGTGAGACGCTCTGAACGCTTATAGAGTGTCCAGAAAAATAAAATAAAACCAAACGTCTCAGAATTTACGAGACTGCCGTAAAATCCTGGAAATTTGAGAAATTTCCTGGCGTCCCGGGGAACTTCAATGCAATTCAACTCGTATTCTTTCTAGGGTATTGATTTTGCCGGAAATCGGATGTCTAATGAAGTGTCAGTATCAGATATCCGGCTCTAAAGTTTGAAACCTGTTAATTCAAAAAAGTTTTGAAGCATCCTGCAGCTTCCAAATACGGTGAAAGTTTTCAATTTACAAATACTATTTTCTAAAAATGTGCTATAGTCTGTGTAATTAGAATAGGCGCATCAAGGTCGCGTTTGCTGCTTTGTCTCCATGGCAACTGCGAAATTGATTACACAGCCATACTTTTTTTTTGCACTGCAGTTAAGGCAATTGCATTACCAGACCTCCGATTCAAAATATTGGAATAGTTGAGGAAAAGTAATAAGAAGGAATTTATTTTCCATTTATTTATTTTTGATATTAAGGAAATGCAATTAAATTTCATCTGGAATGTTTAAATAAAATTTTAACATTTACAAAATATAAAAATACGATAAATTAGCTATACAATAACTTTCTGAAACACATCAAAATGTCAGAACAATATTTAGTTTGGTTGAAAATATTTGAAAACTTTGACGCAATATATTTTTGCCATTGAGAAATAAATCTGATTTTAATCCGTCTATTATTATTATAACTAAAACAACAAACTGAGTTATGTTCCCAAACCAAGTGGGGAAAAAGTTTCTAGCACGGAAACCATGGCGACCAGAAGGGGAAAAGGTAGAGTTGTGTGACCTTGACACGCCGATTGTAATTACACAGACTATAGTTAGTTAGATTTTTGAAAATTGTCACGCTGGATGACTGAATCTTTCGTGCTGTGGCCGGATGGGACTCCTGATAATTGAAAATGGGTCTAATGCTGGACATTCGACCCCCCTTCCCGTCGTTGCTCACCCGCTGTCCCGTATGTAACCCTGTGGGGCAATACAGTTCCCATGGACTTGTATTGACTATTGAGGTCGGTAAGAACGTCACCATATTAAAATCAAGCCGGACCTGATACGTGTGTCGGTTTTTTTCAGCTTCTAATTGCAAAAAATTGCAACAATTGCTCTGCGATGTATGCCGTAACCACGTACGTTAACCCTTTCTAAGGCAGCGGGAAGTATGCTTCTCACCAAATTCATAAAATTATAGATGTTTCTAGTAAGCTATTTTACTCTTTCTGATTGGCAGAATCTTGCAAAGACTCTGGGAAATAAATTTACCAACACATGCATCAATATTCAAATATTATAACTATCCCCCTCGACGGGGGGCGGTAGGTGGAAAATATCATGCTAATCTTATTTAGTGTCCTATATGAATTTCTTTGTTAAACAAAACAAAATCTGAAAAATATTTTAACATACCGATACTACAAAAAATGGCCCTATAAAGGCTTAAGTCAGGTTTAGACGATGCAATAAAACGCAACGATTTGTCTGCAACGACAAGATGCATTTCGTCGAAAATCGGGAGTGTCGTTCACACCTTGCGTCCTTTTACTCCACCTCGGCTTTTCCAACATCAGTAGTCTTTTAACCTTGTGCTTCGTCGTAGCGTTGTGTTTTGTGCGTCGTACCACGCAATGGAGGAGATACTTTTGTGGTCTGCCTTTTACCTTGCAAAATGAGTAAAAAAGAAAAGAAAACCTGAGCAGAGCTGCAAAAAAGCTGGCTTTCTTAAAAAAAAAAAAAAAAAAAGACCAGACCTGCCGGCTTTTATTATAAAAGTCCGGTCTTTTTCAATTAGACACAACACTATTTACAATTTGCACCTATACTACGTCAGTTTATGTTGCTATTGTTAATTTGTGTAAAAGGAAGCTCAATGATTTCTTTCAATGGAGAATAATTAAAATTAGATTCAGAATAGTTTTGTTACTCAACCTGAATGTATTTTACAATATTGATTGCTATATTCGTGTTTGTGCACTGAATGTTGTGTACTACATGAGTGTGATCGCTCGATATAAACAAATTAAAATGTTGCCACTCCAAACAATCGGAAATGAACCATTTTAAAATCGCAGAAAACGTTTTAAAATTCGAAAGGATTAAGAAAATTTCGCTAGATATACACTATCTACAAAACAGTATTTGGACACTTTGGATTTTAGACATTTTTTTAAAAGTCTGAAGAAATATTAAACTTGCTGTTCTGTATTTTGTACCATGGAAAGAACATACTTAAACTCACATTTAAGAAACAAAATTCAGGCTTAGGGGCAATGAGGGGGCGGTCAAAAAATAAAGAAGAAAAACAATTTTGAACATCTTGTGTCAGAAAATGATCGAAATCTCCTGTAACTTTCGCAAAACGCTTTTAATTATATACGCAATGCTTACTACCGCTTTCGTCAGAATATCAGTAATATTCATGAAGATATGGGCATTTGTTGAAAATATTCGAAATTTTTCGCGTGTTTTGCTTATAACTCGCTAAGTTCTATCTCAAATTACATGAAACTTGCAGACAGCTTGACAAAATAAAAAGTAAGTATGGTTCCAAAAACGTGGAGAAAATTTAATACATAGTCGATGAGATTTGAGCAGTTTTATTAAAACAAATGTGATTGCGCTTGCGCGAAAGATATTAATTATTTTTTTTAATAATTTCGTAGTGAGATCTATGGAGCAACTTATGTAAAAGTTTCAGTTGAATATTGATATTTTTCAAAGAGATACACACCATACAGTGAGCCGTATTTAGCAAGCTCTCAAATTGGAGAAAAAAGATAAGGGGTTTTCCACAAATCCAAAGGGATTTTCCAGCGAGTTATAAGCAAAACACTTGCGAAAAATTTCGAATATTTTAAACAAATACCCATATCTTCATGAATATTACTGCTATTCTGACGAAAGCGGTAGTAAGCATTGCGTATATAATTAAAAATGTTTTGCGAAAGTACAGGAGATTTCGATCATTTTCTGACACAAGATGTTCAAAATTGTTGTTTTTCTTTAATTTTTTGACCGCCCCCTAATTGCCCCTAAGCCTGAATTTTGTTTCTTAAATGTGAGTTTAAGTATATTCTTTCCATGGTACAAAATACAGAACAGCAAGCTTAATATTTCTTCAAAGTGTCCAAATACTTTTTGGTAGATAGTGTATATGCCGATGATCGCTAGATTTGATATAAACATACTATGGTGTTGCCACTCCAAAAAAAAGGAAATTAAAAATCTAGTTTTGAATGAAAATACTTTTTCAGAAATAGAAATAAATTCGTTAAAGTTCGTAAGTTACGGTAAAAATACGAAAAAAAAAATATATATATATATATTTGATTTTTCTAGGCTAATCAATAAACAAATTTTTAAATATTGTTTTACCATAGCTTTTTTTTTTTTTTTGCATGATGTATCGAATTACAGAATTTAATCGTAATTGGCTCACGTCAGGTGAAATATATATGTAGATTCGATAAAAGGAAAAACGTTTGCTTTAATCCTACTAAACATATGTAGCTTAAATTATCACGTTTGAACAAGATAAAAAAACGTAATAGTGTTAAGCAGTACTTTAATAAATTCTTTTGTTAAATGTACTGAAAAAAAAAAACATTAACTGCAAAATATATAAAATATGTGAAATAAATGATGCCGACACAAAAGCTTGAAATATTTTTCATCATTTAAAATACTCATCAATGCAGGACTGTCTTTTCTTCGCTTATCTTGTAGTCAACGTACTCTTTCTAGTTTAAGTTTTAAGTACTTCAGAGTCCTGAATGTGCGAGAAATGAAAGAAACTACGTTCAGTGCCCATCCATCAGCGTATTGGTTGAATGTCCAATGGGCTATCATTCTCTTGATCGATGCTTTCCCACACAAATTAGTACGAAGTCGGCAGAAGTACAAGCGGCTGTATTTATGAGCGCAGTTGGCCGTGCGCCGACAATGATTTACAATACGTGTGCATTAATCGAGGATGTCCAAAATGAACTCGGCGTTATAATCGTACATTTTGATAAATAATCTTATATATAAGCGGCTTATTTTGCCTGTCTGTCCGCTATAGAATCCCAGGCTGTTATACCGATCGGGACCAAATTCGACACGGTTAATATTTAAAACCCGGGAAACTAATCGCTGCAAAAATGAAAGTTGAGTCTCAATTAATTTTTTTTAAGTATTTCAATGATTTTTTTTGACCCGTTTTATTTTGTTTTTGCATTGTTGCCGTCGTTTCCAACAATATAATTACAGTTGCCGTGTGAACAAACAAATCACTGCAGTTGCGATTGTTGTAACAAATATACTAATATTAATCGAAACGTTTCTCTAGCATATTGAGTGAGGCTTCACTGTATTTGCAATCTTCGTGAAAAATTAATGTATACGCGAATTTAATTTAATCCTTTTTTTTTTTTTTTTGTTTTGTTTATTCATCGTCTGCGCTTTTTATATTTTTCTTATTAGAGTGGCAGCGCTCTTTTTTCCCAGCTTCATTAAACCTTTGTTTTGAAAAGCATAATAAAATTTTCAATAAGTTCTTTCGATGATAAGTATGTATTTTTCACAAACAATTTGATTATATAGTAAATAAATATATAGTAGTGTGGGGGGAAGTAAGCAAAGGGGCGTCCTCGCCGCCTGACCTGGGTCATTCAGTTTGAAGGAGCAGACACCTTTGCACAAATCATTTTAATTACAATTTATAATATCTTGAACAGCGGTCATTTCGTATGACCGCCGGGTTTACTAGTACTTAAATAATTATATAAAAAGCATAATGTTCTCAATGCTAAAGATAGTTATTACGCTCGAAATTCGACGGTTGGGCGAACTCTAGTTTATAGAAATATGCCTCCAGCATAGCCTAAATTTCCTTTTCCGAATACATGTAACTCAGCAGTTAACCCAATTTCAGTATTAAACCCGTTTTCAGTAACTACTTGACTTTCAATACGCATTTTGGAGAGTACTTAACTATAAAACTCGCTTAAATGCATTTTGCACGTTTGCAGGAGGTATGTACGGAGGAGGAGGGTAAAGAATCGAAAGACCCCTGTAAGTTGTTGAACATGGAATGCAAATCAGTCCGTCGCCATTTAGACATCATTACGTTAACTTTCCAAATCGGCAGTTTTAGAGAGAAACTTTAACTTTGTGTCGAGACTGTCACATTAGTTGGAAGTAATCATAAAGTTTAATTATAACTACTGTAATTTAATTTTTCGGAAGAAAGTATGCTGTTGGAATTTCTGTAGGAATTGGAAAAACTCTCTAAGGCGAATTGTTTTCTGTGTAACCTGAAAGATGTGCAAAGCACTGAAAGAAGACTTGAGCTCAGGTTCCCAAACTGTGGTACGCGAAACCTCTTTAGGTGGTACACGTGCAGGCAAAAAAAAAATATATCTATAATCTATTGATCTTCTATTGCAGCGGTTCCAAATCTTTTTTTTTTCGCGTACCACCATTTTTCTTGCGAACCATTTGCGTACCACTACGAATATAACTTTATTATATAGAATATAATAATGATAGATTATAGAAAAATACCAGAACGACTAGGTAATATAAATCACACCATTTTTTATTTTTCTTAAGGCAAAAAAAGCGTTTATTAAAATAAAGCTCTATACGTAAAATATATGAAATATATAAAATCTGCTTTTAATATGTACTTTCAAAACACATCATAAATTAGTATATAGCACTAGTCTGTGTCTTCTTCTTCTTTTTTTTTTGCCGGCACGCGTACCACCTGGAGAGGTTTCGCGTACCACTAGTGGTGCGCGTACCACAGTTTCGAAACCGCTGTTCAATTGTATATAATAAAGTTATATAGCAGTGGTACGCAAAATGGTTCGCAAGAAAAATGGTGTACGCGAAAAAAAAGATTGGGAGGGGCTGCTTTAGCTGATAAAGTAAAATTAAGAAAAAAGTTCGAAGGGATCATTGGTAAATGATGTCACGCTTCGAGGGGGGAAAGGGGTTTGTGAGACTGGGACAAATTGTCTTAGACCATATAGTAACTAGACGAGCCCTGCTATTCACTCGCCTAAAGTTCCTAAGCAGGAATGGTGGGGACCAGTTTGACTGACAGGGGGCGGAGATCAAAGATTTGCACCGCCGGTGACTACGTGGGTGAGTCTTCTCAATTTCTGAACTTGCTTCTGATCTGTAAAAGAGCTGAGATTGTTTTCAGGCAAACGATCAAGACCCATCCTATGCACAAACCTAATTTATTAAACATAACAGCAATATTAACAATGAGAAGCGTAAACTTTAATTTTATTTTTAAATCTCTGTCTGGAGTATCTTATTCTTGATTATGAAGAACAAGAAAATCATATATATAACTACAGCAATTGTTGAAAAATACTTAAAAAAGGGGGCCACACCATTTCTTTAAAATACCAGAAATGCGTAACAAATTCACAAAATTAATTTTATTTAAAAATCAATAGCAATATTCAACAGAAATTAAACAATTTTTTTTTCCAGTAATTAAATTCTATTCGGCTTTTTTAATAATGCACCGTCGCATAAATAATAAATGCGACGTTGAAATTATTATTGCAATAACATTAATCTTAAAAGACATGAAAGATGCTTGAAATATAGTCGCAGAAAGGCCGAACGTTCGTTGCATCACCAAGTATGCATATGTGTGCGTTCGCTCCAGTCTTTTTATTTTTTATTCTTTACTTTTAATAATGTATGTAGAATTGTTAAATTTTCAAAATTATGCTTAAAATGCATTTCTTGCTTTAATCTTACCAATATATATATTGTATTTCTGACTGTACTGCTCAACACTTGGATTATAAATTAATTTTGTGCCGTTTATTTGTATGCCGTTCGTTGGCAATCTTCGAACAAATTTAACCTTGTGTAATTCATTAAAAAAAACACTCACAATTTAATTAAGAGTACAATGGGATCGTCCTTAAATGATGTATTGCCTTTTTCCCATCCCCCCCCCCCTTTGTCACATGCCACGCTATGTTGCATAAGCATGATGTCACACTTCTTGTTACCCCTCCCCTTGTGTCAATTTTACGAACCCCCCTCCCCCCTCGAAGCGTGAAATCAGTTATGAATGCTCTCAATCCGATGTTTTCAGTCCTACAGGCTAATGTCACATGACTATTAATTTTAGATTTACGAACTTACTGGAGAAAAAGTAAATTTTTGACTGATAATTTTGTAAAGTAAACAATTTTCGGAACTTAAAAAAATTTAGAAAACAATTTTCTAAACAAAAATTTTTTCTTCATGTTGCTGATTTATTTCAAATTTTGAAAAGAAGAACAGCTAAAACGCTTTTGTTTTTCCTTCCTTATTTTTCAATGAACTGAAAAAGAAAAGAATAGGTATATTTGATGTTTGGCCTTTTAACGAAATATTACATATATTTTTATTTTCCGCATTGATATCTCAAGAGCAAGACATAATGAGGATGAAGTCGTTAAAAACCTTGTAAAAGCAATACGAATTGTATTCATTGTAAGAAATTTAGTGTATGTCATTGCGTTTCGAAAAAGTAAGCAAGAAACTAACTCTCCTACTCAATGAGCTCAATAAATAAGATCATTTTCAAATCACTATTACTAATTAAATATTGATAGTATCAATAAAAAAAAAACGCTTGTCCATTAATCTATGAACTATGTTCTTGCGTGTGATAGAAAATAATTGTGCTAAAATGTTTCTGTCATATAATAAAAAAATAAAATGAATCACTCTTCAAATCTCTACGAGAATTAACATAGCAAGACGAAGCCCTCTCTCACCGAAGGACTCCGTCAGCTGTTTTCCGGGGAAAGACTCCTGCTTACCGACCCCGCCCCCAAACCTTGTCTATCTAGTTTATGGTCTAAGCAAATTGTGACAAGGGGAGGAAAGGGGGTTACAAGAAGTGCGACATGATGCTTATGCAACATACCGTGACATTTGATAAAGGGGGGAGGCAAGTGGGACATTTTATGACAAAAGGGGGAGTTGGTCAAACATAGTTGAAAAATGCGAGACACCATTTATGGACTGTCCCGAAGTTGGAAATAAGTTATGAAATACTTCTACATGATCAATCTTACTGTTGTATAGGTTTTTTCCACAATGCCCATGTAGCTAGCTGAAATGAGCTACGTAAGGCTCCGAAAACTAAAAGTTTTAAGAGCCTAATTCATATTAAAAATCTGTTTTTTTGGAATGAAAAAAATTTGTTTTGTAACCCAGAAATATTTGTTCGTAATTTCTATTGCAAGTTGACTTTTTATGTTGTTTTTAATTGTTTTATTTTGTTTTAAGGATTTCATTGTTTAATTATTCACATCCAGGATTTTGCTTCAGGGGGTAGGGAGTTAAAACTCAGGATTAGGGATGCACGGATAATTATTTTTCTGGCTGTCGGGCTCTTGTCGGAAGGATTCATACCGGATATCCGGTTCTGATGTTTGAAATCTGTAAATTCTATACATATTCGATATATTTCGTGCAGTTGCCGGATCGGATTCCGGATACTTAGATATACAGCAGTATCTGAAAATATTTCTACCTGATGCCTTTTGGGAGGACCGAAACTGTTCGTCCCCCCCCCCCCCGTGCGTGGCCCTTCGTGTGTGTGCATATATATATATATATATATATATATGAGGCCCAGTGGCTGAATGGTAGCCTTCCGTGTTACCATGCCACAATTCCGATTGATTCCCGGGCTGGGCGGGGTCGATAAAAGGGGGACCAAGCATGCTTGGAACAAAACACTTGGGGTTCCGCATCAGGCCGACCACTTGACCGGAGCATCTGCTTCTGCACCGCAGGGCCCTCGGTCTCGAGAACAGGGATGGTCTCAGTAGGCCAGAGCCCCCAATGGGCTGTCGCGCCACTAACGGCCACCTAAATACTAAAATCCAGCGAATTTGGGGATCACTTGACATTATCCGACTTATTCAGGCAGAAAAGAAGCCCGTTTTGAATGCTTTTTTTCTCGTTGTTTGGGTAGGAAACGTAACTTTTTAAGAAAAGCTCTGCAGAACTTTTCAAAAGAATTAATCTCTGCTCTGAAAGCTTGTCGTGTTTTGCCCTTTTATCCCTGAGCAGCTGTATCACAAACTGTCCCGTCACCGGAGAAAATTTTTCACGTTATGTGACAGTTCTCCGATCTGTTAATCTAATTGGCCGTGGTCTGAGATGACGTTCTCTTAAAAACCGAGCGTTAGGGAGAAAGTGCTGATTCAGAGTTAATACTCTGCTACCGGGTTACCAGGTTCAGATTAAGCCTTGTTAGCAGAAAAAAAAAAATTCTAAATTTAGACAGGGTTGGCCCACTCTATAGGCACGCCTCATTTTTTAAGGACTTATCCACCTGTAGTCGTGTAAAACTACCTACTTACAGTTCGACCGCCGAGTTTCTTTTGATTGACACTTTTCACATCGTTTGTTTAAATTTTTTTTCTACATTAATGGATCATGACTCATGAACTCATGTTTTCACTCCCAGCTGATCAAATTCACTGGCTTAACATGTTGTCTGCCCTTGGATTTCATGCAATGTCAATCGACCCGAAGAGGAAACTGCGAACAAAATCAATCCTTTAACTAAAATAAAAGAACCCGCTCAGACAAAAACTCGTCTTTCTGCCTTTTATTTACAAGAACAGTGATTGTGGAGAGTCCCACTTTGGCATGCGCCCCGCGGAGACTTTAGCCGTTATTAAATCTCCACCTGACCTTTTCTGACGTTTGTGCGTGTGTGTGAGAAGACCTGTCAGCTGGTGACAGCTGAATAGGAGCACACGCCTGCCGGATCTCATCCCAAAAAGAACAAAAAACGGAAAAGCAAATAACCGAAGGATTTGAAAATGGTGCTTTTCTTTTTGTCGAAGCACATGTCGAGCATACTCGAGGTTTCTCCGGTTACCCACTCGCTCAATTTGCCTGATGGGGGAAAACCATTTGGGCAAATAATGAAGTTTAACGCGTTCTATGTCATTGTAGTGTCGTCGGATACAGGCGTGAACAGCCTGGAAAATTGTATTGTTCTGGAACTTTTTTTCAAAATGGGGAAGTTTTCGATTTTTTGGTTTTATTTTTATTTGATGAAATAACGTCTATAAACATCATCTCGGAAAATTTTTTTTTCCTGCGATGAGTATTTATTTTTTAACCCTTTAACTACAGGTAACTTTAATAGACGATTTGGCGAAACTTTCCTGTGGTACGGGTTACGTCAATAAGCGACTTGATGAATTATGCTGAAAATGTAGGTTTCGGAATAAAACGTCGAACAATGGGAATTGAATTCGTTCTTTATATTATAAGTAATAATTTATTCAATTGAAAATGGCAAAATTAGAGTGGCAGAAGGGGGTATTGACCAGTCCTTTTTGGTACATTATGCCGCCGATTTGCAAGCAAACAAAGCTACATTTCATGGGAATTTAGATTTTGAACAAAAAATTTCCAATTAACATTAGCCAAACGAAATATAACCAAACCAAAAAAATAAAACAATTTGCTATGGCGAAAGCGTTTTTTTCTAAAAAAATAACCATGGGTAGAAAATAGGGTCGTCTACGCCTAATATTGATTGGAACTCTCCAGTTTTGCCTTTTTCATGTAAGAAACTCATGACATATACATAAGAAATAGATGCATCCCCATTTATGCAATTGTTGCATACTTTCTTTTTGGCATTCAGATAAACAGATTTGTGAATATATTCCGGTAGTTAAAGGGTTAAATAGTTTTTAAAGTTCAAGCGCATTAAGCAATGCAAAACAAATTTTTTACGTGTGTCACACTTTAGGTTAAAGAGGTGACACCGCGGTGACACAAGATCTTACCTACAATACGAACGACTCACCCGGGCTTTGAGTTCCTCGGATGTCCGCCAAACAGGACTACTTCAAAATATTTAAATATTTTTACTTAGTTGAAACGTTTCTTCCTTTCTTTCTAATGGGGCCGCGTATGGGCATGAACCTTTGCAGACGTAGTGCGTACCCGGTAATCGGCATCCATGTTTTTCAAGTAGCACCACTGTCGGTGGATGCCATTGCCACTGAGAATTCGGACGCTCAGTTTCCCCTAGATGGCGGCACCCGAGCTCTCATTTGATGCGACTTGCACTAGATATTTAATTTAGCCGAGAGTATCCAAGCCAAACGGATACTCAAGGTATCTTTAGCATGCCGCACAATCATGCGACATGGGCGCAAACGATTTTCTGCATTTTGAAAATCCACCGACTTGGCCCAGGTTTGAACCTGCGATCTTGGACGTACGAGACTTGCGCTTAACTCTACACCACCCAGTCGAAACTTAGTTAAAACTGGACGTAACTACGAGTGTAATGTGTGTACCTAAAATTATTAGCCTTCTGTCAGTTAAATTTGTCTTTGGAATAGTATTATGCCGGCAGGGTGGCGTAGTGGTAAGGCACTGGCCTCGCTCGCCCCAGTTCGCAGGATCAAACATATGGCCCAAGTCGGTGGATTTTCAAGATGCTGAAATCGTCATCGCCCACGTCGTATGATTATGCGGTATGTTAACGATCACTTGAGTATCTGTTTGCTTGGATACTCGCGACTAAATTAAATTACTAGTGCAGTTTCGCATCATTGAGAGATTTTAATTTATATACTGTCCGGCACCGCTTAAAGGAATACCGTGGGTTCCCGCATATTTTATTCGATTAAGCGGGGTATTCGTATATGCGGGGAAATCTTCTTTACCTTACAGAACTGATAATATTGCCTCGAAACGGAATAATAAATCAGTATATCGAATTAAAAGAATTTATTAATGTTAGTGTTTGAAAGTTTTTTAAATAAAATAAATAGAACCTAAATAATTGAATACATTATTATATATTTTTAAGGAAAAATTAAAGTGATGAAAAGTAAGGTGTTGTTGAAAGATCAACTTGAAAATTCAAAAATTGTTCTTATTTACTTATTTATTTTTGAAATTTAATCAATTTTTTCTCTCAAAAATATTTCAAAAGCAGACCAGTATTATTGGATTATCCGGGGAAATGATTCGATTAAACGGGGATCTTTAACATGGCGTCTATGGGGAAACATTCGGTTCCGGAAGATTTTATTCTTATAAGTGGAGTATTCCTTTATCCGTTACCCGATTAAGCAGGGCTGACTACTTCAATGGTGTATGTAAAAAGTTACGTATGAATGTACGTAACCACTTGTACTGTGTCTATTATTTTTTAAATCTATTTTTAAAAAAATGTTTATGAGTGTGTTGTGAATGTTTACAACTTTTTGTACTTCCGAATAACTACATTCAGCAGCACTAATGGGAGAAGTTGAAGTCGTTTTAGCGATGTGTGAGGTCAATTGGCTTGTTCAAAAACTTCTTCGAATATCGGCAAAGAATGTAGGGAATTCTTCGCTGTTTTGAATAGACTATGAGAAGGAGGCAGAGTTAAAATGATGAATTGCCACAATCATTCATTTCTGATCGATGCAAACTGACATCATATCCGCTTAATATTTCTGGAAATATTCTAAGAGCAGTGACGCCAAAGTTATGATGCCACTGAGCAACAACAATTCCATTTTCGAATTGCGAGAACTCGCTACCTCTTCTCCCCCACACCAAAAAAAGAAAAAACCCCAAAAATTAGGAAAGTTTTAAGTTTTCAGTAATCTTTTATGTGCGTATGGGACGATAATGATAATTATAGTGATAATTAATCATATGAGCGGGCTACTATATGGCCACGTTATACACAGTGTGTCAAAGAATTTTTAAGACTAGGTTTACAAAATAAAATAAAAACTAGTAATTATATATTTTTTAAGTATTTTTGTTAAAAATAAGCTCTTTCGGCTTCAATACATTGTTACAGCGGTTTAAGAACGATTCGAATGCTTGTTCCAGCCCACATTGTGGGACTGCCTCTAAAGCTCGCGTCGGAAGTCTGTGTCAAAGAATGTTTAAGACTGCAGCTGCAACTAAGCTGACAGTAGCTCTATCTGTGTTATCGAACATTCGTGAAACTCCTTAATATCAGCTGATCCACTGCCAGAGCCTCAGTTCATTTGTTTACATTTTTTTACTTTGATGACAGTTCATTTGTTTACTTTTTTTTACTTTGATGACAGTTCATTTGTTTACTTTTTTTAACTTTGATGACAGTTCATTTGTTTATTATTTTTTTTAACTTTGATGACAGTTCATTTGTTTACTTTTTTTAACTTTGATGACATTGACACTATACAAACAGACGTCCGACGGCGAGCTTTGGAGGCAGTTCCACAAAGTGAGCTGGAACAGGTATTCGACTCGTTGTTGAACCGGTTAATTTGAAGCCGGATGAACTTATTTTGAATGGAAATACTGAAAAAAATAGAATTAGCAGTTTTTATTTTATTTTATAAACCTAGTCTTTCCATATCCTTTATACTAAGAGCAGCAAAATACAGTAGAACGTCCACCGAAGGGACTGTAACTAAGTGGTCAACATACGGAGGTGGTCAACTTAAGGAATTTTTAGAAAAAAATTAGTTCAATATTAGAGATTATTTATTAAACTTTTTAAGTATTTTTTAAGGAAAAATTTAGCAGTTACTCATTTTTATTTTTACTGAAGGTACAACAATTTTTTACTTTTTTTTAAAGAAATGATTCAATTTTTTTTTGAGTCCTATTTTTGTTCCTCAGGTAACTGAAAAAAGCACTTTCATCAAGAGTGGTCGAGTTACAGAGCGTAAATTATAAAAAAAAAATTCAAATTACATACTAAAATGTGGTTAACATATTACTTATGGAGGTGGTCAACATAGAGAGGTAAATCTCCAAATGCGTTGTGACCATTCAAACTATAAAATTTTGGTCGACATAGAGAGGTGGTCAACTTTGGAGGTTTTACTGTATGTATATTGTTTCTTTTCTTTCTGAGCTACACGCTCTTTAACGCGAATAAGAGCGAGAACCACTTTTATCGACTGTTTTCTCCTATATTTCAGTTATTTTTTTGTGGTCGGAAATTTTTGTCCCGGAATGGAAACGATATGGCTGATTGTTCCACGAAACTAGATCCGCTCCTGCTGGAGTGGAGAGGAAAATTCAAAAGCATCGCACCAGCGGCTTACAACTGTGGCTGTGAATCTCGTATTTTATCTACTTTTCTTTCTCGTGAAGTCGCGAAAATGAGTAATACAGTCGACGCTCGATATAACGACCGTCTGCGTCCCGCAGAAAAAGGTCTTTATAACGAGTGGTCGCTATAAGAGGTAGAATTTTCTAAAAAAGTATATAAATGCATGATATGTTCAGTAGTTCCTTTAAAATTGGTAATTTTTCAAAGATTCCAAAATAAATGCTGAAATTATTTTTTATCATTGGAATTTTTAAGTCGATAATATAGGGGGAGGGAGGGGGGAATTACATACACATTTCTGGAAGCAAAACTGAGCTGATATGACACCTGGAAGGGACAGCCTTTCTCCTCTTATTTCGGAGAATCTACTGTTGGAAAAATACGTGATTCAAACGAAACACTACCAATACATCTGTCAACCCCTTTTCCCAATAAGAAATCCGGAAATTCCACGTTTAATCCCCCTCTATTCTTTCCGTACTCTAATGAGTGGTAATCCCTCCCCCCTGTCAAAGTTGGACTGAACACTTATAAGGGTTCCAAGCAGCTTGTCCGTAAACTATAATCAAGGTCATTTCAAGTTACAAATTTAGAAATACGCACTGTTTGGAAAGAATACCAGAAATAGTATCTGCTGAATGCGGTCGCTGTATTGGATTAGATGATACAGAACGGTCGTTATACCGAAAGCAAATTTACGTGGATTTCATAAGGATCAAGTTGGGACTTTTACCACTGGTCGTTATAATGGAATGGTCTTTATAACGTGTGGTCGTTATAATGAGCGTCGACTGTATAAGAGAACGATACTTCAATGGCGACATGTTTTAGTTTTATATTATATATATTTAGTGTTAGTGTTAATAAAAAGTGGTAGCTTTCTTCCTTTCCCTCCCTAATAATAATTGGCGATACTGCGGCAGCTATTCTTTATGCAGCGGTTTTGTCATTTAGTGGCACTTACCAAGCATCGCAGGCTAATTTACATGCATATGCAGTGTTTTTAATTAAAAGTACTCTGTTTAAACCTGCGTAGAACTTGTTCTAAGACACCTACGTCACTCAAAATTGGTCAGTGAACAAAAGAATTCGGTGATAAAAATATCGGTGTTCAAATGTTTACCACCAGGTGGGGCTACTTGCTTCTCTATCAATTCTCATGTCTAAGAGATTCCCTCATGATATCAAGTGTGACAAGAGGAGGGGAAGCAAGAAGTGTGACAGCACACATTTTGGTTAAAAAAAACATGAAAAATCAGCAGAAAAATTACTAATATTTGTTTGTTAAAAATATTAAATATTTTTATATTATTTATTGATGAAATATTTTATTATATTTTTCTTACGTTTTTTGTTTTTGTTTATTATCATTCATTTCATTTTGTGTCGCAACATTGATGCTGCTTAAGGTTTAAATCAACTTAATTAGTTTAAATTTAAAAGAGTATCTTCTTTCGCATTTACAACTTTGAGTTAAAGTAGCTTGGTTCATTTTAAAGAATTCGAAAAATTAATATTTTTTGCAACTATTTCAACTAATTATTATTGTTGTAATTTTTTTTACTGTTGTTGCTGCAAATCTTATTCTCATTTTACAAATTAAGTAAATAATCATTATTACTGTTAGGCTCACAAATGTCATTAAAGGTTCAAAAGTGAAATTAAGAATGTGGGCTGTAACGTAGTGCTTTGTTTCTGAACTTCAAGTACATATGTGTTGAAGTTGGACATTTTGTGACAGGGGGGGGGGAGTTGGAAATATATTGAAAAAAGTGCGACATGTATGAATAGTCCCTAAATTGTATCAATTGATTAACTTTTTGGCCGTACTATTATAAACATGTTATAACACGCTTTGAACATGTGGTTGAGGCAAGAGGAGTGCACATTGAACGAATTCTGTTATAAAATATAGTTTTTTGTTTTTCGTTTCTAATTTGTTTTTTCCTACTCTCTTTTCTTAGCTAGAGGTAAAAAATTGAACTAGAACTTAGTTATTGCATATTTCAATTTCCCATTTAACGTATACACTAAGTTTCGTTATATGGGGAATACGGTCCATATAACCTATACAACAAGTTTCCCTATATGGGGAATACGGTCCATATAATGTATACAACAAGTTTCGTTATATGGGGAATTGAAACTTCGTTTTATGGGGAATACGGTCCATAAAACGTATACAGCAAATTTCGTTATATGGGGAATACGGTCCATATAACGTATGCACCAAGTTTTGTCATTTGGGGAATAGGGTCCATATAACATATACACAAAGTTCCAAAACGTCGATTAGAACCAACTCTAGGTAAGTCTAAATAGAGGGCAACTTTAATAATAACCATACTAGGATCAGAAATTTTGCATAAAACAGGGAAAACCACGGGTTCGGGGAGAAAGGATTGATCCCCAAAACCACCACGGCTCCATCAACATTTTCTGGTGGTGCTTGACTTCT
The DNA here is from genome assembly GCA_038502835.1 of Octonoba sinensis. Classification (NCBI taxonomy): domain Eukaryota; kingdom Metazoa; phylum Arthropoda; class Arachnida; order Araneae; family Uloboridae; genus Octonoba; species Octonoba sinensis. The sequence goes on along the minus strand of CM076601.1, from coordinate 18,694,966 downwards.
AAATCTCATGATATTTTTTTTTTTTTGGGGGGGGGGGGATACAAATAAAGGTACACCACAGTACAAAGAGATGAAAATATTAACAGCTTTCCTGACTTCAATGAATACACGTTTAAAAACAAATAATTTTATAGCATTCTTAGTATTTGTAAATACATTTCTTCTTTTGAATCAGATTTTTGCCAATATTTCCAAATTTAGAACACATGCACGACCGGAATGGGCAGACCGATTTTATTCCCCCCTTTTAGTCTCTCCAAAATTTTCCGCCAGGGAACAGTGACAACCACTTTTTGAATTGCTCCACTCTGACGTACTGTCAGAGCAGTACCGGTTCCAGCATATTTTATTTGATTAAGCGGGGTATTCGATTATGCGGGGAAATTTTCTTTAACTTACAGAACTAATAATATTGCCTTGAAACGTTATAATAAATCAGTATATCTAGCTAAAAGAAGTTATTAATGTTACTGCTTAAAAGATTTTTTAAATAAGATAAATAAAAAAATAATAATTAAACAATTAAATACATTATTATATATTTTTAAGTACAAATTAAAATGATGAAAAGTAAAACTTACAACTTAAATTACAATATCTTTGGGACATCTTTTCACTGTTTACTTAGGGGTGTGAGAGGGGGAGGCTGAAAGATCAACTTGAAAATTCAAAAATTGTTCTCATTTACTTATTTATTTTTGAAATTTAATCATTTTTTTAATCAAAGATATTTCAAAAGCAGACCAGTATTATTGGACTATCCGGGGAAATTATTCGATTAAACGGGGATCTTCAATATTGCGTCTATGGGGAAGTATTCGGTTCCTGAATGTTTTATTCTTATAAGCGGGGCATTCCGTTAACCGTTACCCGATTAAGCGGGGCTGACAGTATTAATATCTACTCCAGCGCCTTTCCGTGTTCCAAATAATTTTAATGGATCACATAATTTAGCTCTTTTTTTTTCCTTGCTAATTTTTGTGCGATGAAAAATTGGAAAATTAAAAAAAAAAAAAAAAAGAATTGGAGCAGTGGAGCACGATAATTTTTTTGCTCCGGCTCGGCTACAGTTTAAAATAAAATCTTGTTGCTTCGCACTTTGCTTCAGACCCCTATTTTCCGCGGTGTTGTTACAATAAAACCTGTAAACTTGATGACCACCTTTTCAAGTTAGCCACCTGTCTACGTTGACCACTTTTGTCAGGAGCGGAATTAGCCCTATATTACGTAATGTAGTGAAACTTTGTAGCTTGACCACTTGTCTTTATTGACCACTTATATACGCCAAATTTGGGTGGGAGAATTAAAAAAAAAACCCTTTGCAAGTTGACCGCCTAATTATTACTATATTTATCTGTTTAGGGATCATTCATAAATGATGTCACGCTTCGAGGGGGGTTCGTGAAATTGTGACAAGGGGAGGGGAGGGGGTAACAAGAAGTGTGACATCGTGCATTATGGAACTTAGCGTGAAGCGTGACAAAGGGCGGGGGAGGGGGGTCCGCTGAAGTGTGACATATTGTGACAAAGGGGGGAGGGGGGTCAAATATATGGGAAAAAAGCGTGACGTCATTTATGAACGGCCCCTTATCTATGTTTGCAAAGATTTAAAAAAAAACTAAAATAACTTCTCCAGGATATTTTTTATGATATATTGTTAGACCAGGATTTGTCTGAATGGATGAAACATCAATATAAAGTTTGCTTAAAACCTCTTTCTAAGTTAACCATATATGGAAAAAGTACTATGAGCACTCTCTTATTCTTTAAATAAGTTTCTTCTAATTGATCTAGCCATTTTGAAAAATTATGTATTTTTAGGAAATCTTTACCATCAAACAAGTAACTTACATGATTAATAAGATATTAACCCTTTTTAGCCTACTTTCTTGTAAAAGTAAAAAAAATAATAATAAAGCATGAAAGAAGGCTTAATGTATCGTGAAAATATCGTTAAAAATCAAGAAAAGTCAAAAATAAGTTAAGTAATTAAATAAAGATTGAAAAATAAAAAAATTGAAAGTAGGGTTTTGAGATGAGGAAAAAGTGCGTCTGTCGGTCTGTCTGTCTGTCTGTCGGTCTGTCCCCCCCTAATAACTTTTGAACGAATTGTCCGATTCGAAAAATTATTTTTTGCATTCGAAAGATCTCGGCGAGGACATCTCATTTCCTTATTTTACTTTTTGATTTGAACAATTTTTTGTTCAACTTTGAACAGTTCAAAAAATTTTAACATTATCGCCTATGGGTGAAAATGAAGCAAATTATGTAAACTTTGGGTACAAGATCCAAGTTTCAATGAACAAGCTCACTGGAAGAAGTTCTTATCGTGAAATATTGATTTGAACAATTTTTGTTCATTTTTGAACAGTTCAAAAAAAAAAAAATTAGCATACCGCCTACGGGAAAATTTCAATCCTATATAATTCCTGATCTAACGGACCGATTTGCTTGGAACAAATTTTATCAGAGAGCTCTTATGACGTAGAACATGTACAAATAGAAGGTACATCCAGAACTAAGGAGCCTATTTTCCTATGAAATTTTTTGATCGGGATTTTCAAGAATATTTTTGAATCAATGAATGATTAAATGAATAAGCAAAAGAATGAATGAATAAATGAGTGACTAAATACATGAATGACTTAATAAATGAATGATTGAATGAATATCTATTAACCGTTGAAAAAGGTATATTTGAAGCAATTAAGAACTAAAACTAAACGAGAAAGACAGAGAGAGAGAGATAGCTAGATTATAAATTTGAATTCGGTGTATACGGGAAAGTAGGCTTGTATAGTTCTAGACAGAACTTCTTGTTTTTTTTATCTAAGTGCTTTAATTTTAAAGTTGTATAGGATGCATTGTAAGTCATTCAGGTTAACTTTATCTAATTATATCTATACTTTAGATAAATGTGAAAAAATAGCTAATTACTGATTTGTAAAGTAATGTTAATATATGAAATTATATTTTAATAAGTTACAAATGAATAAATGCATAATGTAAGAGATGACCAAAAAAATCCACCCTCTATAAGTTGACCATTTAAGTGGTCAACTTCCACGAGATTCACTGTATTTGGAGAAAAATGGAGCAGTGGAGCAAGATATCTTGTTTGCTCCATTTACGCTCCAGTTTCGAATAATATCACGTTGCTACACTTTTCCCCACTTCGCTCCAGGCCCCCTTTTACCAGGGTATTGATATTTAAAAAAAAAATCCCTTCCCGGCTTAACACAATTTTAATAAACAAACATTTCTCTAATGGCCGATTTCGATACGCATTCCAGAATCACTGAATCGCCCGTGTTTTAAGTTTCACCACTGCTAAAGCTCCGAGGCAAATCACTTCTATTTTGAGGAACAAAACTTTTGAAAAAGGGAAAAAAAAAATCTCCATCGCTAATGGACAGACGGAAAGATGAGAAACACAGTGCGTATATACTTTTCAAGAAACTCTTCGAAGTTTGTTCTTTTCTGGTCGTGCACATTAAAAATAGAAATCCCCGCGTGTAATAATCTCCGCTAAACGGGCATATAGAAGTACAGAAAATCAATCACGTTTATTTCAGGCGTTATTTCTTACAAAAAAAAAACTTGTCATCACTGAACATTATCTGACACTTCTAAAGACATTTAAGAGAATGCTTTTAAGAAACGCCGCGTTTTGTTAAAATTTATCGGCAGTAATTTTTTAACAATTGCCGGGGAAACTCAACTGCACTTAGCTGGAATTGAAAAGTTTTCCAAATTAAAAGCTTCACTTAGTTTTTATTGAATTGTGGGTAGGAGAGCGATTGGATGAAACCGTGTGACGCAATTCTTTTGGGCAGGTTGCTTTTGAATTTAATGATGTTCAAATCCAGTTCGACCTCGGAGTTTTGACACTCGGCCGCCTCTCAGTAGCAGAATTTTCTGTATGAATCTGCTTCACGAGTTTCAGAAGTCAACATTTATCTGTTTCACCAAATGATGTGGAACCAAATTTACAATAGTAAAAAATGGCAAACTATGCATTTTAAAATTGTTGACATATAACAGTAATGCTACAGACAATAAATAAAAATTATAATTATTTAATTTATAAATAAATTAATAAAATCTAAAATTGACATGCAATGATTGCAAGCTAAGAGAAAATGAAGTAAAGACAATACGACACAGTTTAATAGTTGAAAATTATTTGTTATATAAGTTAGTGAAAACAGGACAATAGATCGAGGTTGTGCTTATGTTTGATAAGTATGTTATTCAATAAAACACCTTTTAGATTATTAGGAATGAATGGTCCCGTGAAAAACGATAGATCGAGGTTCTGCTTATAGTTAATAACTATGTTATTCAATAAAATACTTTTTAGATTGATTATTCGGAATGAATGGTCCCGTGAAAAATGATAGATCGAGGTTGTGCTTATTTTTAATAAGTACGTTATTCAATAAAACACTTTGTAGATCATTCGGAACGAATGGTTCTGTGAAAAGCGATAGATCAAGGTTATGCTTACATTTAACAAGTATGCTATTCAATAAAACACCTTTTAGATTATTCGGAGTGAATGGTCCCTTGAAAAACGTTAGATCGAAGTTTTTCTTATATGTAACTAGTATGTTAGTCAATGAAACATTTTAGATTATTCGGAAAGAATGAAAAACGATAGATGGAGGTTGTGCTTACATTTAACAAGTATGTTATTCAATAAAACACTTTTTAGATTAATACAGTAAGACGTGCAAAATCGTGAAATAATAAGAGACTATTTCATGAAATACCGAAGTTAATCATATTGATTTGGATTGCCGAGACCTAAACAATAAAATGTGGATTTTAGCCAACTTGTAGGGCTTCGCACCTAGTTATGTGTACATTTACTAAGCCTCCAGGATTAGAACTATACGGATAAAGGTGTAAATTTAGATTGTTAGACTAGAATTACTGAACTCATTAAACTGCTCGTGATTTACTGTGCATAAATTCCCAAACTGAAAATTTGATCACTTACCATGGTCTATTCGAAATTCGAGCAATACGGGCGCCGTCTGCATTGGAACATGATAAAGGGAAACTTCCTTTGATCCGCTTATTTGTAGAGGTAGAGAGGACGTTCTAAATTAAGTGATGAGGTAAAATTTCAAAATTCGTAGCATAATGATCACATAGAAATGGGTAAAGAGATGGAAGGCACAATGAGTCTCTGGAACAGTGGTTTCCAAAGTTGACTGGGCTCCGACACATCTAACGAAAAATTTCCGATCTTGGGACCCACTTCTTAGCTGCCTTAGAGAAAAGAGGCATAAATATGGGTAATGCTCGAATCTCCTAGCGGCGAGTTTTGAAACTAATTAATGCTGTCTTATTTGTTCTAATTGAAATACTTTTTTTGTTTGTGTTACCAATACGAATGAAAGACTTGAAATAAGAAACACAACTTAAATAATTTTTTATACTACTTAAATATCTACACCTGCAAGAATTTTTTTACAAAGTTATTTCAATAGGGAAGGATGTATTTGTTTCTTATTTCTCCTCATTAAAGTTTTAGCATCAACCTCAACTTTAGTTACTTTTAATCGCAGACTTTCTATTTTTTTTTTAAATTTCATGTGTACAGTGGCAAAGGAGCACTCAATATTTGCTCGCGTTAGGTTTATACCCTAAAGCCGCGCTCCCTGCGGTGGCGGGAGTAGAATAGCGCCGATGTAGCTATGCATGTCGTAAGAGGCGACTAAAATAGCAACATCCGATCCGGGTGACGTAAAGCTTGCTTTGGAGCATGACTATGGCCCCGGGTCGGTAAAGCAGGTCGGCAAAGCTCTGTCAGCCCAGCCCTTTATGGCTGGTGCTGGTTTGTCAACTGTCAGAGAGTTTGTGGGAAGTGCGAAGGAGGACAGCGCCACGGTCGCACCCCCTCATACTGGGGAGTAGTCTGAGATAACCGAAAAGGTTCAGTCAGTATGGCCGTGGTTTGCATTCGATACCCTAAAGTCGCGTTTTCACGATGCCAGTCGAAGAGACAATTGTCTGGAGACAGCATGTCTTATGTCTGGCATAAAGTTATGGGCTACGTGTAAACAATTCAGGCCAATTGGCGAGCCAACTGCCTCGACAGTTGTCCTGAAATTCAATTGGCTCGAAGAGTAGACAGAGGACACTGAACTAGGCCCAGTGAGGCCCCCCCCCCCACCACTCTGAGTCATAGTTGTTGAGCCAGTTGGCGCCGTCTGAACGTTGCAGCCAGTTGATCTGCTTTGTGCTGTGCCAATTCACTCGTGTCAGTCAAGTCTTTCAGCAATTTTTCGTCATCAACTGCCATGACAATACTTTCACAGTGTGAACAGGTTCTCTTCCAACTGGCCTGGCCATGACATTCCCCCAACTGTCCAGAGACAACTAGCCACGACAATTGTCTCTTCAACTGGTATCGTGTAAACGCGGCTATAGTTTGGGAAATACTGGTCTAGAATATTCTCGGAGAACGAGAATGGAACGAATGTCCCATGACTTTTGTCTAAGTAGTGTACTACTTCACAGTATGTTTCAAACTGCAAGGTACCTCGCGAACACATCCAAAATGCCCCATAATACTTTGGAACTGCATGAAAATTTATGTAATAAACAAAATATTTCCTAATACATACGTTGTCACCACATCATAGTACATACCTCGCAAATTTTACGTCGCCGTTGACTCTTTTGCGTGCTTCTTACAGCGAAAACGTCTGCAAATGGAACAAAAAGCTTTTCGTGGTTGTTATGATGGGGAGATTCAGATGGCGGGAGGGGGACGCGACTCAAAACCCTTCTGCGCAGAATTAGTAGTGCCATTTTAAAGATTCCGTCATAACCATGCGTAATATTGGCACTTGGCGCATTACCCAGCCTGGCGTTATTCGGCATTTGGGCGATCAAGGGGGGAGGGAGGCATGTGTTCATGTATTTTTCTTTTACGTAGAATATGCATTGAATATACACCCTTTGTCCTTCCCCCTGGAAACTTTCGAAATGACGGGCCTGACCCCAGGACAACTTATATGATGTTTTATATATACTGTGTTGTGAACAATTGTTTGCCTCCCCCCTTCCAAAAAAAAAATCAAAAGAAAAGAAACCAAAAAGAGTTTTTGAGGTATAAATAAAAAGGTTTTGAATACCCCCCCCCCCCCCAAAAAAAAAAAAAAGAAAAAAAAAAAACAGAAAAATTACGTTGTTCCGCTCCAGATTCTTGATTCTACTTGTTTGGACGTACCTGTACGATATTATTTTTCTTTATAGTCATTTATATTTCAATTTTTAACATGGCAACAATTTTTGTGATACTTTTGTAATCATGGCATTTTGATTGAGTTGGTGTTCGAAAAGAAAGAAGTTGATGGCCACACAAAGTTGCAGGCATTTGTATTTTAATGTCCTTTATCTCTAAAAAAAGCAATTTTCTATAAAAGACTTGCCATTTTGGCCCGAGTCGACTAATACCTGTCTTCTTTTAAAAATTCTTCGCAACTCTAGTACTGTTGCCAAAATATAAACACAAAACTCAAATTAATTACAGATGAATCGTAGCGCCCGGAGTACACCTTTCGTAAAAGATGGTCGTAATCGCTTTATGGAGTACTAGTTCAGAGAAATATTTTCTTTTCCTGCCTTCTATTTTTTAAAACATTTTTCGCTGATTGAAAGCATGCCTGTTAGACTTCAGCGAACCACTTTTGCAAAAATAAACTCAGACAAGTTTGCGACCTGACGAAAGAAAGGTGAAGGCTGGAGCGTAGAAAGGAAGCTTTCATCCTCACTTTTTATATTTTTATTAACATCCTCTAAACAACGTATCTTGTTCAATGTGAGGTCTTCTCCAACGGAAGTTTTAGCGGGGAAAAATGGGGTTTTAAGACGTATTTTTTAGACAACAGTCATAGTTGCAAGTCGGAAACTGAATCGTCGATTTTCGAAAAGAAACCACATTTATTAATTCAGAAAATTTAATTTTTTTTCAATTCAATGGAAGCAATTCACCAATAGAGGGACTCATGAACTATCACCGTTGTCACGTGATATCCGCTCTTTGTTCACTAAGATTTATAAGTCAAATACTTAGAAAAAATAAAAACTGAAGTAATGCAGAAAAAACAACGACAAATTCAAAAAACCTACAAAAAGAATTTTTATTTAAAAATAGTTAAGTTATCATAAAAGCAGACCAGATGTGGGGAAAAAAATCCTAATTATAGATCCAAATTTTAAAAAGCCTTTGCATTTTAATTGAAATGAAATGCGCAAAAAAAACAAGGTGAGAGGAAACGGCATTTTAAGTTTTCAGCTTTCAAAAACGTAAATCCTTTCTTTATCAAAATTTCAAGTAAGGAACTTTTTTTTTTCAGTTACAGTCACGATGAAAGTGGTTCTTCTTACTTATTTTATCTTAAAAAATAAATATGTGGCTTATATTCAGCGCAGTTACTGTTTCGGAATTAAAAGGTGGCGCCTCACAACGCAATAAAATCAATGGTAAATCAATAAAGATTGCTTCCATTTTTCTGAAACTTTCAGGGAACATTTTTAAAGGTTTATTTTACTACTTAAGCCAATAAAAGGAAGTTGGTGTTTTGCAACATTTTTGGGTGCTGGCTCCCCTCAAAAGACTTACCGATGATTATTTAAAGAATGAATTTATTTTTTACTTTTTAGTGCAATTTGAAATTTGAAGTCGGTTCTACTTTTTTTTTTCAAAAATTATTTTTTTTAATGTGTAAAGTTTTTTTTCTATCATTTGGAGGAAAATTTTTTTGTCCAGTATATATATTGAGGAGTATTTTTTGTAGCTGAACAAGAAATTCGGAAACATGTTTTTCAACAGTTCGTTGTTAACGATACTTAAACTCACATTGTACAGTTGAACTCGCTTAATACGAAATGCCGAAAATTCGCGAATTTGTTCGTATTAGCCGTTATTCGTAACAACCGTGAATGAGTAAAAGTGTGTAAAAAAGTATTAGAAATACATGTTTATATTTTAAAATTAATTGCTGCTGTTTAAGGATGATTCGATTATTAGAGGGTTTGATCCTTGAGCAGATTGACGAAAATTGTTTTTGCGTCGCTTACTGCGCTTGAACTGTGAAAATTATGTAAAAAAAAAAAAAAAAACGTATCGCAGAACAAAAATTTTCGCAAAGACGATGTTTATTGGCGTTATTCCATCAAATAAAAATACAGTCGAACCTTGCTATAGTGAACTCGGATATAACGATTCCCCGGTTGTAACGAACCTTCCAAATGGTCCCAACTGAAACACTATGTCATTAATGCATTTTTTCACGTAGTTTTTCGTGAATAATAATAAACCAAGTGTAATCTCAACTCGAGAATTTATTGATAACTGAACATAGACAAATTCAAATAATAGCTGGGAAATTAAACCGTTACAGACGGTCACTCCAAAGTACCCCTAAGCACTCACTTCACCGCTTTTATATACCTCTTGTTTTATATCGAGCGCATGGGCAGTTCTGCAGGACTTGCGTATTTCCGCCGCTGGAATGTTCTAGAACAAGTGACTCGTATCCGGTCAGGAAAGTACCAGGAATAAATAAATAAATAACATCTCTAATACTTTTAGAGGAAAATCCTGATACTTCCCCAGCCGGGATATCGAACGCGTGACGCCTGGGTGAGATGCAGGATTGCTAACCATTAGACTACTTGGGAACGTAGTTTCCACTACAATATTTTAAAATTAATTGCTGCTGTTTAAGGATGATTCGATTATTAGAGGGTTTGATCCTTGAGCAGACTGACGAAAATTGTTTTTGCGTCGCTTACTGCGCTTGAACTGTAAAAATTATGTAAAAAAAAAATACGTTTCGCAGAACAAAAATTTTCGCAAAGACGATGTTTATTGGCGTTATTCCATCAAATAAAAATACAGTCGAACCTTGCTATAGTGAACCCGGATATAACGATTCCCCGGTTGTAACGAACCTTCCAAATGGTCCCAACTGAAACACTATGTCATTAATGCATTTTCAAACGTTTATAACGATCACCAAGCGTTAGAAAATCGGCTATAGCGATGCAAAATTCTAAGTCTTGTATACGATTTGTCTCAGCAACATTCCTTGCCATTTGTGTTACAGTCTAGTCAAACACTATCTTTTACAATGATGTATATGAAATACAAAAGTTTACAGCCGATAATAACATCTTGTTTTCTTACTACAGATAAATAATAAGGTAATTTTTAAAAATTTGTTTATTATTAAAAACCGTATTTAAAGTTACGTTTTTACTCCTCTACCCTGGTTATTGAGAGAAATAGGTTTATTATACAGTAAAAGCTCCTTATTCGCGCTTCCTTCATTCGCGGTTTCACTATTCGCGGATTAAAAAATTGCGACCCAATTCCTATATTCGCGGCTAAAAATTCCTTTATTCGCGGATCAAATAAGTACATACACAATAATAAAAGGATTCCAATAGGTATCCAACCCAATATTTGAAGTTCAAGTTGAAATTATTTATTAAGAAAATGCATTGCGGTTGCTGAAAAGTTTTTTATAATTTTCCAAGATCCGCTTAGAAAGGGAAATAAAAAATTAACCGATAAAAATAAAACATCCGCACAAACCGACGCCCGTTAGGCTGAATTAATACAGGAGAAAAAAAGAACGAAAAAAAAAAAAAACAAAGCACTTATCATTATGTCTCATATCAACCGATCACCCCTATTTCGATAAAATCGAAGCAGACCTGACGCCAAATTCTTTCATACCTCTCCCTTAGCATTATGGACAGTAAGCCGCCTTCGCCGCGACCGGTGTTTTTGAGAATGTAAACAAACAGAATTAAAGCCACCTTATTATTCAATGAATAAAGTATATTTTTGACACGAGTAACACGTCTCTACCGCTCTTTTTCTAACTTATAATGTCAACTAAAAAAAATGAGAAAAGAATTTCGACACGAAAAAAATCTGTGTTACCGCTTAAAGTGAAAATAGAAATGCTTGATCGTTTACGCCTTGGAGAGTTATTTGCATCCATATCAAGCTCATTCAATGTCAACGAATCAACTGTACGATCGATAAAAAAATCCGAATATAAAATAAGGTCGTCTGTAGCTTCAACTTCACTGTCAGCGAAAATTGTTCGTGATCCAGCAATAGAAAAAATGGAAGTGGCGTTGTCATTATGGATCGAAGACCGCAACCAAAAAAGGGTGCCCCTGAGTGGTCCAATGGTCCGGGAGAAGGCAAAGCGTATTTACGCTCATTTTAAAGAACCTGGTGGTAGTTGTAGCGGTGAATGTACAGATGGAAGATTTCAAGCATCGGAAGGTTGGTTCAATAAATTTAAGGTGAGACAATCATTGCATAACATTAAAATCGTTGGAGAAGCAGCATCTGCAGACACTGCTGCAGCAGAACGATATCCAGAAGAATTTGCAAAGCTAGTAACTGATGGAGGATACAAACCTGAGGAAGTATTTAATGCAGACGAAACTGCACTGTTTTGGAAGAGAATGCCAAACAAAACATTCATTTCTAAAAGCGAAAAGTCTGCTCCTGGATTTAAGGCAGCAAAGGATAGAGTTACACTGCTGCTATGTTCTAATGCATCTGGAGATTGTGTCATTAAGCCACTGATGCTTTAAAGATCGTTTAATCCCTTAAAAAAAATCAAAACAAGGACAACTTGCCAGTGCTTTGGCGTGCTAATACGAAAGCGTGGGTTACAAGCGCTATTTTTTGTGACTGGTTCCGGAATTGTTTTGTTTCTGAAGTTGAAACTTATTTAAAAAAAACAGAATTTAGACTTTAAAGCACTTCTAGTTTTGGACAATGCACCAGGTCATCCTCGCGCACTTGAAACTTTGCATCCAAATATAAAAGTGACATTTTTACCTCCCAACACGACGGCTTTGCTTCAACCTATGGACCAAGGAATTCTCCAGGCCTTTAAGCTCTCTTACATTAGACGAACCTTCAAAATCATATTGGATAATATGGAATGTAATCCTGATATGAATGTTATGGAATGCTGGAAGAAATTTCACATTGCAAAATGCATCGTAAACATAAAAGAATCATTGGAAGAACTGAAGCCACACACATTGAAGTCATGCTGGAAAAAACTGTGGCCTGCTCTGACTGCGGAAAATGACGAAGAATCTGTGCAAGTTTCAACTTTGACTGCAAACATAGCCGAAATCGCGAATGGAATAGGACGAGATGGGTTCGAACAGATAGAATCAAGTGACATTCAGGAACTGCTTGAATCGCAAGATGAAGATTTGACTGAAACCGACTTGGAGGAAATGTTAAATTCGCAGCAAATTGAAGAAGAGGCTTCAACAAGCACTGGAAACGTGACATTTAATTTGAAAAATCTTAGTGAAGGTTTAAGAATGGCAAATGAGCTTTGCGATTTCTTTATGAACATTGATCCGTCTATGGAACGAAGTCTTATTTTTAAGAGGCAAATTGCTAGTGCGACTGCTGCGTATCAGTCTGAATTGAAGGAGCTTTTAAAAACTGCCAAGCAAGGGAAAATTACAAAATTCTTCAAACTATTGCCTAAGCCTTAAGATAATTAATCAAAATGTTCAAAAACCTCAATTAAATTGATTTTTTATGTATTTGTTTTTTTTTTATTTTGTCACCTAGGAACGTATCCCCTATAATCCCATATAAAATACCATTCCGTATTCACGGTTTCTGTATTCGCGGCACATTTATGGAACATATACCCCGCGAATAAAGAGCTTTTACTGTATAGAAGTATCTTAGTCAAACACTTTTTTGCAAAATCGGATTTAGCGAACCTTCGGTTATATCGATCTCTGAAGACAGCCCATTAAGGGTTCGTTATAGCGGGGTTTGACTGTAATAACAAAAAGTCAAAATTCAAGGTGAAATATCAAAATTTCGCTGATTTCAAGAAGTGATAATTTTCCGCTAGGAACGAAAACAAACTGAAATACCACATAGATCACGCTAATTAGAAACTCTAAGTGTAATTGTGTGGTTTGTAACGATTTACAGTTTACAGCCACTCGAAAATGCGAAAAAATTCAAAAAGGATATTTTGGGACCCCCATAAGCCAAAAGGGATGAAAAATTTTTTTTTGGCAATTTTACTAAATTTTAGATCGCTATAGCCGATTTCCTAAAGATTGGTGATCGTTATAAACGTTTGAAAATGCGTTAATGACATAGAGCTTCAGTTGTGACCATTTGAAAGGTCTGTTACAACCAGGGGATCGTTATATCCCGGGTTCGCTATAGCAAGGTTCCATTGTAAAACCAAAAAATCGAAATCTTCCCTCTTTACGCAGAACTAGAACAATCCATTTTTATCTTCAACCATTCAAAGAAATGCGATATCCCCTAAAACAAACTCGTGAACTATGTCTCCGTCGAAGGAACGTATCAGGTTACCAAGAAAAGTTAAAGGAGGAAAGAAAAACAAAGGGAACTCATACACTTTGTCATCCGGGTCGTTTGCGGATGATGAATCGTGCGAAAAATTCGAACGACAAAGAGGAGGTCTTCGGGGTCAAGTGGCAACCCGGTGGCACATCAACAAAAACATCTTTTCATAATCGATCACAGATAAGAGGCGGGAAGGCGTCGTTTATTAATAGATAACAAGCTCTCGTAAGAATAACATGCAATAAATGGACGCTATTAAGATACTCCAAATTGTAATGTGCTTGTTGGAACACATTTTTATGGCGGTTTATAATGTATTCCGTTTATGAGCGTCCATCACTTTTGGGTACTTCAGTATATTTTGTAGCAGTTTTTTTTTTTCTTCTGTCAACAAGTTTAGATTTCTTAAGAGTTTTGACCATGAATGAAAGTTTTAGGTTGCTCATAGAGTTATTTTGCTTATGAACATTTAATCTTTATCTAATTCAGCGCTTCCCAATCTTTTATTTTCGTGTACCACCATTTCTCTTGCGAACCATTTTGCGTACCACTGCTAATATAACTTCATTATATAGAACAGAACACTAACAGATTATAGTTTAAAAATAGATTTTTTTTGCTTGCACGCGTACCACCTGGAGAGGCTTCGCGTACCACAGTTTGGGAACCACTGGAATAGAAGATCAATAGATTATAGATAGATTTTTTTGCCTGCACGTGTACCATCTGGAGATGCTTCGTGTACCACTTGTGGTACGAGTACCACAGTTTGGAAACCGCTGATCTAATTTAAAGTTTTATTTGCGTTCGGTTGTCAGTTTTCTCGTGGTACGGTTCGATCACGAAGTTCTGACCTTTGGGCGCTTCTGCGCATGGCAGAAAAGGACGAATCCATTCGAGTTTCAGGGAAGCTCGTTTTGCAGGTGCGTTCCTTAGATCGCGAACTAGACTGTCTGCTTCTCCGCCTGTTGAAAGTCGCCAAATTTAAACTCGTACTGCACCAGTTCGGAAGAAACCAAGTATGCTAAACGACCAGAAACGAGAACAGAATGTGGCACATTCCATATACCAAAAAGCTGTTTCCCCCTTGAACATGAATGGATTCTTTTTGGCACTCTGCCAGTCAGAGGTTTTCCTTTTTTGTCCAGAGAACAGTATGTATTATTTTAAACGCTTTTAAAAACACAGGGAGACTTTGAAGTCGTCCAATGGAGGCAATGCACCGCTAGAGACTCGTGAGCGATCACCGTTGTCACGTGATATCCGCTCTTTGTTAACTAAGATTTTCAATTTAGTTCTACATGGAGTTCACTAGGCAAAATGAGTTATCTAAAAATAATAAGACTATTTTCACAGCTTTTTCTGAAAAAAATCCAGTATTTACATTTAATTTAATCATTACAAACGAAATGCATTAATTATTACAATAGTTATAGTGTTGATTTTATGTAATGCAAAAGAACTTTCTTTAGGCCTAGTTTTAAATTAGATTTGTCGAACTCGATGTAAAGCGATGCTACGGCTTCCTTTGTTTACATTGCTTTAATCGCTGCCACGTGACCAATGTCTCTCTTGCGTACTTCAAAAGAGAAAAACATGAGGTCGGTAACAGACACAGTCACCGGAAAAACCACCACACGGGAAAGGTTCATTGATATAAGTATATATATGTAACAGTTTTAAATATAACTGGTAGCAGCTGAGACGTGTGCTTCTTGCCTAGCAATTATAGAGAATAAAATGGCAGCAAAGAAGAAAAGAGAAATATATACTATAAAGGAGAAGAAAAGTTACGAGTCATTGATAAAGTTAAAAATGATGCAACGAAAACGAGTATTATTTCGTAACATGGTTCTGTGGTATAGTTTCACTATAGGTTATGTTATAACGCGGGTGCCAAATGTGTCTACCGACACTCGCGTTTTAGCGGAATTTCTATGCATTCGAAATTTTCCAAGGAAGCCATTTTGCCAATTTTCAGCTCCGTAGGAGTTTAATTATGGGATATATTATTTAAAAACCAAATAACTTTTAAAGTGCCGTTTTAGTTGATCTGCGTTTTTTAAGGTATCAGGGAGAGCAGCGGAATAAATATTTGGGGATTAAATCGCCCAGAGCCATTAGTCTTAGTCAATATCGCCGATCCTTGAATTGTAATATATGCTCACGTAAGAGTTGATATTACCTCCCTCCCCATGAGAAAATTCTGATTGTATCAGTCATCAGAAAAAAAGGGGGCTCTTTCTAGCTTTGATCACGGTCAGCTTAATACAAGGAACTTGGAAACTCCAAGATCACATGACTGTCTCCACATCTTATGGAGAGGTAAGAAACCACAGTTAACGGTCGTTCATAAATTATGTCACGCTTTTTTCCCATATATTTGACCCCCCCTCCTCCCTTTGTCACAATATGTCACACATTAGCGGACCCCCCTGTGCCACATGTCACGCTATGTTGCATAATGCATGATGTCACACTTCTTGTTACCCCCTCCCCTCCCCTTGTCACACTTTGTCACAATTTCATTACCCCCCCCTCGAAGCGTGACATCATTTATGAATAATCCTTAACTGTCTTGCTTTTCCAACACCAACAAGATTATTTATAAAATACGCAGTTTTTTTTTTGTTATTTGCTATTTGTATCTAATAAATGGTAAATTTAAAAAAATCTCTATTGTGATAAGTAATGTTTTAATTTATGATTGCAATGTTTCATTGTGATTTTTGTATTAGGGACCGCCCATAAATGATATCACACTTTTTTCCCATATATTTGGCCCCTCCCCCCCTTTGTCATATGCCACGCTATGTTGCGTGAGCATGATGCCACACTTCTTGTTTTTCCCCTCCCCTCCTCTCCTCTTGTCACAACTTCTAGAACTCCCTCCCCCTTCGAAGCGTCGTGACATCATTTATGAATGACCCTTAAGCCCCCTTTTTTTTGAACGAAAATTCGCAAGGTGTACAGACAATATACTATTTACCGCACTCTTCTTTCAAATTATATTAGCATTTAAGGGACCGTTCATAAATGATGTCACGCTTTTTTCCCATATATTTGACCCCCTCACCCTTTTGTCACAACATGTCACACTTCAACGCACCCCCTCCCCCTTTGTCACATGTCACGCTATGTTGCATGAGCATGATGTCCCACTTCTTGTTACTCTTCCCCTCCTCTTGTCACAATTTCATGGACCCCCTCCCCCTCGAAGCGTGACTTCATTTATGTATGATCCCTAAGCACTTTATTTTAAAAATTGTCCTGTGAATTTTTCAAAACAGTTATATCCATGGTTTTTTTTTTGCTAAAAATAAATGTTATTTTAAGACATGTGCATATTTCTATCATACTTAATGTTGCATGCATTTTAAAATTTCATTAAAAAATGTACTGTCAGCCCCGTTTAATCAGGTGACGGATAAAGGAATACCCCGCTTATAAGAATAAAACCTTCCGGAACCGAATATTTCCCCATACATGCAATGTTAAAGATCGCCGTTTAATCGAATCATTTAACCGGATAATCCAATATTACTGGTCTGCTTTTAAAATATTTTTGATAAAAAAATTGATTAAATTTCAAAAATAAATATGTAAATAAGAACAATTTTTGAATTTTCAAGTTGATCTTTCAGCAACACCTTACTTTTCATCATTTTAATTTGTACTTAAAAATATATAATAATGTATTTAATTATTTTGTTTTTATTAATTTTATTTTAAAAAAACTTTTAAACACTAACATTAATAACTTCTTTTAATTAGATATACTGATTTATTATTATGTTTCGAGGCAATATTATCAGTTTTGTAAGGTAAAGAAGATTTCCCCGCACAATCGCATACCCCGCATAATCGAATAAAATATGCTGGAACCGACGGTATTCCTTTAAGCGAGGCCGACAATATTTGAATTTAAATTTTGTCAGTAACACCAGGGTTGCCAGATTTTCGAGACGACTTTTAGCCAGTTGCGAGAACAAAATTAGCCATTTGTTGTGTAAACTCAGTTGTTGTTATTATTGCATTAGTTGCTGTTATTGCGTTTGTTGTGGTTGTTATTGCGTTTGTTGTGGTTGTTATTGCTTTGTTGTTGTTATTGCTTTGTTGTTATTGCTTCGTTGTTGCTATAATGCCATTTAGATACGCAAGCTCCACACCGGATATTCATTTTGTCGGATATCCGATGTCTCTTGTCTGCCGGATTTGTACCGGATATCCAGTTCTGCTGTTTGAAAGCAATAAATTCTGTACCTGTTTTCAAACATTCCACAGTTTCCAAATATTTACAAGTTTTTTACTCACATAGTTTTTAAATCATGCTAATTCAATTTCAAAAACCAAATTTTACTCATCGGATTTTTGAGATCCAGTGGTGATTTGTTGCGTGATTGGATTAGGTGCCGGACATTAAAAAAAGTTCAGATACCGGATATCCGGTGCCTTGTAAAATGGAGAACCGGTCTCGCTTGTCCACCTCCCAGTGAAGACCAGCAGTCAGTACATTTTTTTATTATGCTAGTGCATTTTGTTCTATGCATTTCCACATCTTTTAACTTTCTACTTTTACCATTTTCTGCTGTAATAGCATTCAAATGATCAACAGAACGAATTCTACAACTGCCAACTGAACATACTAAATGCATATAAATCTCAAAGCACGCAAATCTTGGTTGAAATAAACCAATAATAAACTTTAATATGGAAAACTAAATTTAAAATTAGCCATTATTAGCCAGAATTGTTTGTGGCTAGTAAATGAAAATACTTTTAGCCAGCTGCACCTTAAATTAGCCGTAATGGCTATATTTAGCCACATCTGCAACCCTGAGTAACACGAAAATTCACCAACGCATTTTCCAAAGCAGTAAGGAATGTTAAATTATTTTTACTTAGTGGTGAAATGAAATAACGAATGCACTAACTTTTCTTTCCAACATTTGCTTTTGTCATCATTTTGCACAAACGTTTGGGGTTTCTAGCTTTTATCTTTAACTGTGTTTGCTTGATATCATTTCCGGAAGTAATAAAATTCTACGAGCTTCAACTGAGGCAAATAAGCGAACCTCCGCCATTGTGAGGTTTTCATTGCCACCGAGTTTTATTCAGCAACTTTACTCTGTTCTCGAAAGGGAAAAGGAGGCAAAGAACAACAAAAACGAAAAGTTTAATAACAGGTGGTTGCTCCCTTGAGAGCAGATGCGCTGTAATGCGAAGTCTTGCGGTACTACTGTTCGTAATTAACCAGTACGATTCTTGCAATTAAGTCTAGAACGTTTCCAAATGCATGTTTAAAATTAAAATTTTCCGGATATTTCGGTTGTAGAAGGTTGCTATTTTGTTGACTCTAGATATTAACACAGCTTATATTAAGTTCTGATGCTGTGTTCTAAGGAGATAACAAATTATTATTATTTCAATATTTTCTCTTGTTGAATGTAGTCTACATTTGAAGAATGTAGTCAAACATTTAACGTTGTTAATAATTTGAAAATGAATTTCCAATTTGATAAGTAATAAATATTTTTTTTTCCAAGTATTTTAACTGAAATTTTACATTTTTGTTGCAATGAGAAAGTAGGAAAGCAGTGTAACTGCCCATTTTCTATTCGACACAATAAAATAATTCGAGAAACAATTTTTCATCTTAAATATAATCTTTTTTAGCCTACATTCCCGTAAAAGTTTTTAAAAAATTTAAAGGTCAAGTATTAAATAAAAGTAGGCTTAATGTATTGTAAAACTATCGTTAAAAATTAAGAAGAGTCAAAAATAAGTGAAGTAATTTAAAAAAAGTTTGAAAAATAATAAAAATTGAAAGTAGGGTTTTGAGGAAGGTAAAATGTGTCTGTTGATCTGTCTCCCCCCTTATTAACTTTTGAGGGAAATGTCAGACTCGAAATGTTTTTCAAACATTCGAAAGGACATCTCATTTCCATATTTTATTTTTTGATTTGAACAATTTTTCGTTCAATTTTGAACATTTCAAACATTTTAACATCAGCGCCTATGGCGAAATGTGAAGCAAATTATGTACCCTGGATATAAGATCAAAGTTCCTTTGACCAAGCTTATTGGAAGGAAATCTTGAAATTTTTTTTTTTTTTTTTTGGTTTTGAACCATTTTCGTTTAATTTTGAACAGTTCAAAACTTTTTTAACATTACCGCCTACGGGGGAATTTCAATCCTATATAAATCCTGATCTAAGAGACGGATTTGCATGAACCAAACTTTATGGTATGGATCTTGTGACGTGGAACATGTACATATACCAAGTTCGTCCAGAACTAAACGAGCCTATTTTCCCGTGATTTTTTTTGGATCTGGATTTTTAAGGATGAGATTATGGAATGAATGAATAAAAGAATGAATGATGGGATGATCGAATAAATGAATGAGTAAATGAGGGAATTAATTAATAAATAAATGAATAAATTAATTAATAAATGAATGAATGTATAACCTAGTGAATGAGTGACTTAATACATACATTAATGAGTGAATGAATGAATGAAGGAGAATGAATGAGTAAATGAATGAAGGAGAATGAATGAATGAATAAATGAGCGAAAGAGTGAATTAATAAATGAATGAATGCATAACTACATGAATGAGTGACTTAATACATACATTAATGAGTGAAGGAATGAATGAGAATGAATGAATGAATGAATGAATAATAATGAATGAATGAATGCATAACTACATGAATGAGTGACTCAATACATACATTAATGAGTGAATGAATGAATAAAGGAAAGTGAATGAATGAATAAATGAGTGAAAGGGTGAATTAATAAATGAGTGAATGAATTAATAAATAAATGAATGAATGCATAACTACATGAATGAGTGACTTAATATACATTAATGAGTGAAGGAATGAATGAGAATGAATGAATAAGAATGAATGAATGAATAAGAAGGAATGAAGGAATATGTATTAACCGGCGAAAAGGCATATTTGAAGTAATTAAGAGCTGAAGCTAAATGGGAAAGAGACAGATTATAAATTGGACGTTGGGGTGTATACGGGAAAGTATGCTCGTATAGATCTAGACGGAGCTTCTAGATTATTGTGCAATAAGTTCTAAGTTCTTTTCGTATTTTTGAAAGTTTCAATGAATTCTACGCCTTTAATGTGAACACAATTATGAATATACGTGTCAAAAATTGTTCCGGTCAGTAAATCCAAAACTTTCAATTACTAAGAATGAACAAAAAAAAAAAAAAGAATTATTTTTAGAAAAGAAAGAAATTTCAAAACGTATTAGGAAATTATTTGACGAATGCGCTATGAGAAAAATTTATTCATCATTGTAATATGTAAACAGTACTCTGCCAATCGATTATTTTTGTATTGGCTGAGAACATTACTAAATCCAGCTTATATTCCTTCTTTCTCTGAATGTTGCCATTTTTTTGGTATTTATATATTTTACTTTATGTTTTTAGGATTTAATCACATTTTCGAAGAATTTTTTTTCCCTAAAGATTTATCTGCTGGTTTTTTTTCAATACGTAGTGCTTGTAAATAACTTGCATTATTTTCTCTTCACTATAATTCGTTCGATTGACTAATTAGTACATTTGGATTTCTTTTTTTTAATAAGAAACAGGGCTTACGTAGCTGCGAAATAAGTTACTGTTGGGTTCGATGTGGAGGATTAGAGAATTGTTAAAAGGATTTTCCTTTCTTTTATCTACCAGTTTTTATTATACTTTTGTCAAATATATATCACTTTCACCCAGTTCACTGATATTACTTGGAGTAGTCTTTCAATCGTATTCAAGCAACTTCGTGAATTCGCGAAGAAACAATTCGTAAAAAATAAATAGTAATGAATCATAGAAATAAAATTTCACATTAAATTAAAGTAAAAATGAGCATTAAAACGCAGACATATGTTTCGGGATTGCTTGGAATCCCTTTATCAATGCGACAGGGAGCTTCTAGATGCAAAACATCCAAATGTCATCCCGAAACATATGTCTGCGTTTTAATGCTCATTTGTGCTTTAATTTAATGTGAAATTTTATTTCTATTACTTTGCACAAAGTTAAATTATTATTAGTAATGAATCACTCTAATTTTGCATGGCGTAACAATTGGATTCATCAATGAATATTAGGTTTCTGCAAGTATTTTATTGGTTACTTTTTCGCTACCGAATGCACACGTATTTTCTTTTCTTTTAAAACGTCCCCCAAAGCAACATTTTAAAAGATTTTTTTTTTTTTTTTTTGCTCTTTGAATTTCTTTATTTTTTTCTTATTAAAAAGTGGAAATCTTTTCAGGGAAGTACACCTTGTTTTCGGAAAGAGGGTATAAAAAGCTATAAAAAAGGGAAATTGGGAATTATTCATGCTCTATTTTCCCCTTGTTATCGTTGACTTCTCACTATATATAGGGATCGGGAAAAGTAGATTTAACAAGTCCTATTCCTTCAAGAATTTAAAAAAAAAAAAAATGCATAGGAAGCTACATAAATCCCCATTTGAAGTTGAAAAATTATTAAGGGTAACGTATTTTTATCTTACACGAAGAGTTCATCCTCTTTTTTTTCTAAAAATTTCCAATCTTGGGACTCACCCACCTCTTAGTTGTGTAATGCTCAGATCCCCTAGTGGCGAGTTGTAGAACTACTTATTGCTGTCTTACTTCTTCTAATTGAAACAAAAATTTTGTTTTTAGTGTTACCAATATGAATGAAAGACTGTTGAAATAAGAAACAATTAAATAAAATTTTTATTACTTAAATACCTACACCTGCAAGGTTTTTTTACGAAGTAATTTCAATGGGAAGCATGTATTTGTTTCCTATTTCTCTTCATTAAAGTTTTAGCATCAACTACAACTTTCGTTACTTTTATTCGCAGACTTCTATTTTTTAAAATTCATGTGTGCAGTGACGAGGACCCACTCAATATTCGTTCGCGACCCACCAGTGGGTCGCGACCCATAGTTTGGGATATACTGGTGTAAGTTATTATTTGCAATTTCAGGTTGTGGGGGGGGGGGGGGGTAAAAGTTACATAGACAAAATATATTATACAAACAAAGTGTAAACTTTTCTCAGACGGGCATTAGAAATAAAATAACGCACGGGCATGGCCAAACTTTCCGGTAACTTTCGCCCGTGTCAGACACGGGCATGGGCAAACCTTCCGGTAACTTCCGCCCGTGTCAGACACGGGCATGGGCAAATCTTCCGGTAACTTTCGCCCGTGTCAGACACGGGCATGGCAAACCTTCCGGTAACTTTCGCCCGTGTCAGACACGGGCATGCGCAAACCTTCGGGTAACTTTCGCCCGTGCCAGACACGGGCAAATGCGTTAAGGGGTTAAAATCAACCTTGCGCATCAAAAATATGTCCCGATCGACCTTTATTTGCTTCTTAAAGGAGTAATAAGAGAAAAATAATTTTAAAACAATGTGGGGTATGACTGTGTCATGGACACGGCCGTGTGTTGTACGTGAATACGTTTATATAACGGGTTATACATTTTAAATAAAATATTTTTATTTATGTATTTAGAACAAAAGCAAGGAAAAAAATAATTATTGTGTTACAATATAACTTTATTCATTAATGACTTTATAGTTTTGGCTTTTCGACGCGTATAAGCCGACATTATCTATATATTTTTGAAATTTTTTTTATTGTAACACCTTATTATATGCACTGTCACTACTATAAACTTATTTTTTATGTACAATCGATAGATTTTGACGACAGCTGACGATTAAAACTTGAACGAACATCGCAGCTTCTGCGAGTCAAAAGCTATACTAATTGCAAATTTCGATTCGCAGCAAAATAACCTCAAAATGGCGCCGCTTCCCTCCTCACCCCCGCGATGCGTCACTGTTATAGCTTACCGTAATGAATTCTTTGCTCCTTTAGCTATCCAGTGGTATTATTTAATTTTGGATGTAGAGGACAGATTCGAAACTACAACGTCAAATTGTATCCCCCGATTTTGTTGTCATTAGATTTTTTGGATTGCTCCCGTATGGCAGCAAATTTACAGACGTATTCACGTGAAAATTTTTGTGATAGTATATTTATTTAAAGACCACATACATGAAAGTAGAATATTTATTAAACAACACAAGCATTTTGACAGAAGTTATGTAAAAGTTCCATTAGGCAATAAGAACAATGTCCAATTACTGCTCCAAATCTAGTAGAAATCGTTCTGTGATTAACTGGTCGATCACGATCGACTTGATGCCACTGCCCACCGTCTTCAAAAGAGGTTTGTTTTCTACTTGTACGAAAAATTTTATTACTATGTCCATGTACAAAAAAATACATTATTTGAAAGCCAAGTACTCTTAAGCACAAAAATTGTTTTACTAATTAATTCAAGATGATCGCTATTTAAAATATCAAATTAATTGATATAATTAATATAAAATAATTTTACTTATCAAGTGGCAACAAGATAAACTAAGCTTTTCGTTGTCTTTTGACGAATTAATATCAGACTCACATTAAATGAATACACAGAAACAATTATCTTCTTTTCATGAAAATTAGCAATAATTAGTAATAATTGGGTAATTAACTTGTAAACAATGCCGCCAATAAGGAAATCCTGATTGAAAAAAAAAAATGAAGACAATTTTCTAATGCTCTTATGTATTTACCCTTTTTAAATGTCTTCCTTGAAATAGATATTCCTGAGAGGATTATTAAAAGTATTCGTCTACTGACTAAGATTTCAGATATTCATTTATTCAGGGTTGCCCGATCCCACCCAGAGCAATGGCGTCCTCCCCAAAAAAATTTACGGACCCCCACAAAATTGCCAAACCGCTAAAATACACCACAAATATCAATGGCGCAGTCTGCGCCATAACCCCATCTACGTGGTGGGCTACCTACCCTAGGTATAATTAATAAGTATTTTCCAAGCGTGACTCTTCAGTGGCGTTTTCGAGGAACTTTTCGTGTGAGGAGCGGGAGATTCTCTTATATTTTTGACACACATATACATATATTGCATATGAATATACACACGTATGTATTGTATATATGCACTTTCAATTCTTCATGGCGGTTATAACTCTTCCCTTTGCCCCCCTTTGCTACACCACTGTGACTGCTATATATGGTGGTCATTGTTTTAAGGTGAAGCAGTTTAAGTTAAGAAAAAATACTATTTCGATGGGGTTGTAGGCATTTGGAATTGTTTACCGCAGCGGATTCCAATCTTTTCTTTTCGCGTACCACCATTTGCCTTGCAAACAATTTGCGTACCACTGCGAATATAACTTTGTTATATAAAATAAAATAATAATAGATTATAGAAAAAATACTAGAACGACTAGGTAATGTAAATTACACCATTTTTGATAGTTATTAATGTAGAGAAAAGCGTTTTTTTATTAATGCTGCATATATAAGATGAAATACATAAAATATATTTTTATTACGCACTTCCATAACAGGAGCTGAAATGGCTCAGGCCTTAGCTGCCAACTGATATTTATGAATCCTGCAATGAACAAACGTCCTGTAAAAGATTTTATTTTCGTATAACTCCTCCCTGTTTCCCTGTCATTGCCAGAGCACTATCAGAACAGAAAGCAACGCAATGCTTCCAGTCTAATCTACGTCTCCTTTCTTTGCCTGCACGCGTACCACCTGGAGAGGCCTCACGTACCACTAGTGGTAAGCGTACAACAGTTTAGGAACCGCTGGTTTACCGGAAGCGACTGTTACTTGCAGTTTGGTAAATTGCTCTTGATGTTGTTGTTGTTGTAGAGTCCTCGCACGTGGCGAGGAAGAATGGGTACGCTGCTCCTGAGTATAACGGGGCCCTTGTAGGCAGGAGTCCGATTTCCGCCCCTTTGAAAAGTCTCTTATTTTTTTGAACCAGCTCCCAGATGAGAGACCGTCACCTGGGATTGGCACCCCCAGAGGTATCGAATGCAAACCACGGCCGTACTGACTGAACCTTTTCGGTTATCTCAGACTACCCCCCAGTATGAGGGGGTGTGATCGTGGCGCTGTCCTCCTTCGCACTTCCCACAAACTCTCTGACAGTTGACAAACCAGCACCAGCCATAAAGGGCTGGGATGACAGAACTTTGCCGACCTGCTTTACCGACCCGGGGCCATAGTCCTGCTACAAAGCAAGCCTTACGTCACCCGGGTCGGATGTTGCTATTTTAGTCGCCTCTTACGACACGCATAACTACGTCGGTGCTATTCTACGCCCGCCACTGCAGGGCGGCACCCCCAGAGGTATCGTTTCACTTGGAGGACATTGGAGCCACGACCTATTTAACGTGCACCAGCTCCCTTTAGCGTACACGGACACCACAGCAACCAGCCGCCGAGAGGTTGTCCCCCTCCCAAACACTGCCCTCAGTCATTGTTGCTTCACTTTCGGTGTTCAACGGGAACCGAGCTTTTACCGACTCGTCCACTGCGGGACGCTCTTGATGTTCGCTTTGACATTTGCAGCGCTCTTGATGTTCACTCGGGATTGGTAAATTGTCTACGACCAGCGACACTGGTTCTGTGCCTGTTGATGCTCGTATCTTCTGTATTGTAAGCAGCAGTTCCCAAACTGTGGTGCGCGAAGCCTCTCCAGGTGGTACGCGCGCTGGCAAAACAAAAAAAAAACAAAAAAAAGAAGACGTTAATGCACAAAAACTCAGGATTGAAGATCGAATTTGCCGGTTCGAGTAGGGAGAAGGTTGGCTCAAAGTTCAACATGAATTCCCGCTACTGTCAAGAAAAGCATTGCTGTTTTTAATTCAGTTCGCAAATACTCATCTTTTTAAAACTGCTTTTTCCAATATGATAATCATTTAAAATAAATATAGAAACAAAATAAATGTTGAACCAAATTTGAGGTTAAAACTAACTTCAACTGAACCAGATATCGCCTCGCTTGTATCTGCCATACAGCAGCAACCTTCTCCTTAATTTTTTTTCTGTCATTTTTTACATGATAGGTATTTTGTACTTAAAGACGCTTTAATCTGCATTAACCATAAAAATGGTGTGATTGAATTAACCTAGTTGTCCAAGTATTTTTCTAAATCTATTAGTGTTCTATTTTTATCTAATAAAGTTACATTAGCAGGGGTAAGCAAATGGTTTGCAAGAAAAGGGGCGAAAAAAAAATTGGAACCGCTGTTGTAAAGTATTCCTTAACTCTTAAAATTCTAAAGTTCCATCATGATCGGAACGTACCTTTTTAAAAAACAAATGACTTTACTTACACAAGAGATGCATTTGAAACGTTGGAACTACTTTAGTATTTCGTTCCAGGTTTGTGTTGATGAATTAGCTCCGGGGACTATATATACACTTTTAAACAATCTAAAAAGTGGAAAATATGCCTCAACTTTGAGATGTTTTTTAAAAATACCCAATGCATCAAAACTTTAGGTACAATATAAATAAATTAATAAGAAATATTTTAATAGTTTTATTTTAATTAAAAATTTGGTTTAAATATATTTTTTTAAATCCGGATTTTTCGGCTCATGTCACATTGCTCTGCTCCGACTTCTAATTTATTGCGTCAGCTCCGCTCCGCGCTCCGAATATTTTAAATAAAACGCATATTGTTAATAATATTTATTTAATGTATTAATAAATATATGCAAAAAAAAAAAAAAAACACATGAGAACCCTTAAGTGTTCAATATACAGTAAATTAAAAAACAAATTAAAAAAAAAAAAGAGAAACCCAGAATAGTGGAGCACATCAAATTTCCTTTACCCGGCTCCTCTCCAGTTTGGAGCAAAATCATATTGCTCCAGTGCTCCACGCTCCGCTTCTGAACCCTGACAACAATGTTTATTCCAACAATAAAACAAAACAAGGTTTTCTGAATTTTAAGACATCGACTCTGCTAAATCAGTGTTCATTACGACGTTATGTTTTGAGTCCCTGGTAGCTTACTGGTTAGGATGTCTAATTTTTAACCGGAGGGTTTGATGTTCGATACCGGACCCACCATGTACAATAGGGTATACGTGCATATAAGATCCCTGAACCCCGAAGTCTCGAAGCAGTTCCGAGAGTAGCGCAAACTGGAGGATTTACTTTTCCTTCAGCCTTTTGTCTAAAAAGGAAGATGCCGCCATCTGATGTCATCCGATACATAATCTGTCTTTGATCCAAGTTGTACTTCCACCCTTGCGGTGCTCATTTAAAACGGAAGGCGTTCCCTGTCTGCTTTAACCCTTATTCTCATAAAGTAGCATATATGCTACCTGGGGTTTTCCCCTAGTTTCTATTTGTTAAGTGACGTCAGCGCGTATGTTGCATTGTTATTTGCTAGCCCTTATTCTCATAAAGTAGCATATATGCTACTTTATGAGAATAAGGGTTAATTTCTGGTCTCTCTGCAAGGGGAGCATGGATTATCCAAGTGACAACAACAACGTTATGTTTCAACCAAGACTCCTCGATCTCAATTCAACAACTCTTCAAAATCATTTGCATAGGCATAAATCTCTTTTAGTTTCGACTACTTTCGTTTCTTCCTCGAGAAAAAGGAACAAAATCTACCTTAATGAGATTTAGAGCAAACGAAAAGAAGATCAAAAACTCTTTACCCTGTTTACCCCTGGACGCAGTTCAAATCTTGTTAGAACTTTTCGCCAGCGAAGTCCCAGAATAAGAGAATATTCGGAGGGCAGAAGCTGCCATTTCCTTTCGCCTCGGGAAAAGTGCTGACATGTGTAACTCTTTATTTATTTGCTCGTCGGTACCTCGGTGGTTGTTCCTGTTTATCACTTGTATTGTCTGACATATCTGTAGAACGCGGGAATTTTCATATAACGTGAAAAATAAAGGTATTAGATTGCTGAAAGTCAGCCTACAGAGAGTTCTGAAAATGCACTGCATGTACAAATATTAATGCAGTAATCTCTCGTATATACGTGGGCGCTGGAGAGAGGGAGAAGGGGGGGGGGGGAGACAAAATCCGGCGAAAAAATTGCAGGTGAACGAAACGTATAAATGATATTTTTTTTTGAAACTAAGTTTAAAGGTAAATTAGAAAAAGAAAGAAACGTAGAAAGAATATAAAAATATTCAGTAAAAGAATTAACATTCTCGTATATTGTTTACTACACCCAGTGTGTCGAAGAATTTTTGAGACTAAGTTTTATAAAATAAAATGAAAACTAGTAATTATTTTTTAAGTATTTTTATTCAAAATAAACTCCTCCGGCTTCAATACATTTGTGACAGCGGTTTAACAACGATTCGAATGCCTGTTCCAGTTCATATTGTGGAACTGCTTCCAAAGCTCGAGTCGAAGCAGTTTGTACACACTGTGTCGAAGAATTTTTAAGACTACAGCTGGAACTCAGCTTACAGTGGCGCTATCTGTGTTGTCGAGCATTCATGAAACTCCCTCACTATCAGCTGATCCACCGCAAAAACCTCAGTTCACTTGTTTACTATTTTTGTTTACTTTGATGACATTGGCACTATACAAACAGCTTCGACGCGAGCTTTGGAGGCAGTCCCACAATGTGAACTGGAACAGGCATTCGAGTCGTTGTTAAACCGCTGCCACAAATGTATTGAAGCCGAAGAAGTTTATTTTGAAAAAAATTCTTTAAAAATTTAATTACTAGTTTTTATTTTATTTTATAAACCTTAGTCTTAAAAGTTCTTTGACACACTGTGTATACATGAATTTGAGTTGAATGGAACAGTCCGTTGAATGGTAAAAATGTCCCTCCATCTCTCCAAAAGAAAAAAAAGAAATATATATACAGTCTATCACCACTGGAGATATCCCTATCAGAACTTTCATCGCTTCTATTTTCTCATGCCCACTTTTTTCGAAGCTTTTCACCACCATGTGTGAAGCGAAACGATTCCACACCAAAGTTGAAGATCTAGATAATGTGATAGTCGAGCAATAACAACACTGTTCCAAACTTAACCGTTGTCCGAATAATACGAAATCTGCACCTAGATTGTGGAACGTTTTACATATGTAATATGGAAAAATCCTTTGTATCCTTTATATCCTTTGCTGTGATATGGAGAAATCCTTTGTATCCTTTGTCAGGCTGTGATATGGAGAAATCCTTTGCATCCTTTGTCAGGCTGTGATATGGAGAAATCCTTTGTATCCTTTGTCAGGCTGTGTGAAGAAATCCTTTGTATCCTTTGTCTGGCTTTTTCCATATTAAGCTTGACAGCTCAGGGTTTCCCACTCATAAATTTCTCTAACGCGTTACCATATATGGTCATGCCTAAGCTCTATTCGGTTTCCCTCAGGAATTCCCTTCAGACTAATTTTTTCCCCGTAGACTTAGGCCAGCCTCTGTCTACGGGATTAAAGCCAATAATATATTTTATATTCCATATGGCCCTCCTATTTAAACCACGTGCCATCACGTGGTGTAGGGAACATTGTCTGCCGTCTAAACGATTTTCCCCCATATAAATACGACAGCCCGAACGAAAATCAGGGTTCTTGCTGCTTGATACTTGCTGCAGACTTTGTCTTTCGTGCCAACCATTTTACTGTTATTCCATATCTTTATGTGTTAAAGTGTACAAATAAAGAATTAGAATGAAGTCCTGTGCCTCGTCTTACGTGGGTTTTAGCGGCCACTGCTTTAAGACATAGAACGGAACTGCCGTTCTTGCATATATATATATATATATATATATATATATATGTATGAAATAGAGAATATATATATAAAAAATTAGTGGGTATGTGAAAAAACAACAATATAAAAGGCTGAACGTGGGAAATCACAAATATAAACATTCAAAATGAAAAAGAGCCTGCCTCTTCATCAGTGGGAGGGAGCAGGAAGCATATATAACGAACTATTGTCATTGCAGGTTTCTGAGAAATCCCAGCATAGCATGTGAGAAAAAATTTTTTAACAACAAAAGATATAAGACTGGGAGTTGCAAGTCAAGTGAATAATCAACATAATTTGAATAATCAAAATAATTTATCCAGTTATAAAAAGAACAAAAAATTTTTTTATTATTAAAAGAAGTTTCAAGTTTACGTGAAACTGACTGAGGCAAATTGTAAAAATAGAAAAAAAACAGAACAACAACATGCTATAGCCGAAATTTCCCCTCCCAGACCTGCAAAGCAATACGATTAAAATATAGCTTCTAAATCTACTCACCTCCCAAGGCAGGAACAGGAAAGGAAGACATCAACAACTAGCCGAGAAAGAGATACGCCATGTAATGGCTAAGTCCGTCCGTGTCCGTGTGGTTGACCTTGACATTCCGATCTCGCTCACAGACCAACACAATATCCAAAAACTGGCGTTCCAACTGATGGACTTTAGCCAGAAATCTTCATCCCGTGTGTGTCAATGAGGTTCCGTTACGGTTATATAGCAACTGCAAAACGCTACGCCAAAGTTTTAAACGACTTAATGTAACAAATAATAAAATTCTGCGGATAATTATTAAAGTAAAAAAGGATTGCAGAGAAGGTGAAAACATTTTTATCCAAGTTATATTTGTTATTGCAGATTTTAGAATACCTGTAAAGTTGACCTGTGATAATATTTATAAAAACTTTTTTATGCAAATTACTATGCCAGTGTGGCATAGTGATGGTATGGAAATTGAAGTCTTTACGTTTATCATATACGTCAATAATTAGATTACTGTTTCTAATGTTCAATGATAAATCCAAAAAATTAGTTCTGTATGTATTATTATTAGTGGATTTTAAATTGGGATAAATTTTTTCCAACTCCTCAGCAATATTAAAATTGATGACAAGAATGTCATCAATATATCTGAATGCACGTATTCTATTGTTATATTGCACCACATATTTAAATTCGTAGTAGAATAAAAAACACACAATATTAATGATCACAAACAATATTAATGATTTCATATTAAAAACTGCATATACATACACCACTCCCTTCGAAGCCTTTTCTGAATGGAAACATAACATACTACTTGATTTTAAGTGTTTTTTAAAAACCCATCTTAATAGTAATGAATTTGAATATCAAAAAATCAGTAACAAAGACTTAAGCTATATAAAAAACATACAAAAATCATTCATATTCGTACCTGTTGATAAAGCTGCCAACAACTATGCAATTATATGCAAACAATTTTATAAAGAGAAAATTATGACCGAATTGAATAACACATCTTTTTACAAACCTGTAGACGCAGAAGTCAGTTCTATTTACAAGAATTTCGCTGCTTTTGCAAAGGAATGCAAATCTATATTCGAAAAAAATTTCTCTGTCCCTAGGGAATTAAAAATTCCTTTTCTCTTTTTAACTCCAAAATTCCATAAAACACCAATCGGCTTCAGATTTATCTGTTGCACTATTGGTAGTGTGAATAGCTTTTTCAATATACATTTACAAAAACTATTAAAACAAATTTACGATTTTCTAAAAAACAAATTTCATAACACCAGCTATTTTTGGTCAATCAACAACAGCTCGGATGTTGTAAATGCCTTAATCGCTTCCCCTCCTACACTCTTATACTCTTATGATTTTGAAAATTTATTTAACAATATTCCAATTAATCTGCTGGTACATGCAATAGACAAATTATTTGATTTTTTTCACCTAGAATCTGAAATTAACTTGAATAAGGACTTTACACTTAATCTATGCAGTTTTTGCTTCAAAAATAATTTTTTAAAATTCCACAACTTGATTTATAAGCAGATAAAGGGTATAGGAATGGGAACCAATTACTCTAGCACTGCCGCAAACCTTTTTTTATTCTACTACGAATTTAAATATGTGGTGCAATATAACAATAGAATACGTGCATTCAGATATATTGATGACATTCTTGTCATCAATTTTAATATTGCTGAGGAGTTGGAAAAAATTTATCCCAATTGTCTAAATTTAAAATCCACTAATAATAATACATACAGAACTAATTTTTTGGATTTATCATTGAACATTAGAAACAGTAATCTAATTATTGACGTATATGATAAACGTAAAGACTTCAATTTCCATACCATCACTATGCCACACTGGCATAGTAATTTGCATAAAAAAGTTTTTATAAATATTATCACAGGTCAACTTTACAGGTATTCTAAAATCTGCAATAACAAATATAACTTGGATAAAAATGTTTTCACCTTCTCTGCAATCCTTTTTTACTTTAATAATTATCCGCAGAATTTTATTAATTGTTACATTAAGTCGTTTAAAACTTTGGCGTAGCGTTTTGCAGTTGCTATATAACCGTAACGGAACCTCATTGACACACACGGGATGAAGATTTCTGGCTAAAGTCCATCAGTTGGAACGCCAGTTTTTGGATATTGTGTTGGTCTGTGAGCGAGATCGGAATGTCAAGGTCAACCACACGGACACGGACGGACTTAGCCATTACATGGCGTATCTCTTTCTCGGCTAGTTGTTGATGTCTTCCTTTCCTGTTCCTGCCTTGGGAGGTGAGTAGATTTAGAAGCTATATTTTAATCGTATTGCTTTGCAGGTCTGGGAGGGGAAATTTCGGCTATAGCATGTTGTTGTTCTGTTTTTTTTCTATTTTTACAATTTGCCTCAGTCAGTTTCACGTAAACTTGAAACTTCTTTTAATAATAAAAAAATTTTTTGTTCTTTTTATAACTGGATAAATTATTTTGATTATTCAAATTATGTTGATTATTCACTTGACTTGCAACTCCCAGTCTTATATCTTTTGTTGTTAAAAAATTTTTTCTCACATGCTATGCTGGGATTTCTCAGAAACCTGCAATGACAATAGTTCGTTATATATGCTTCCTGCTCCCTCCCACTGATGAAGAGGCAGGCTCTTTTTCATTTTGAATGTTTATATTTGTGATTTCCCACGTTCAGCCTTTTATATTGTTGTTTTTTCACATACCCACTAATTTTTTATATATATATTCTCTATTTCATACATATATTTGCAACTGTTTAAGTGTGCTGCCTCGTGCGCCTTTTCACAGTTTGATTCACTTTATTAACTTTTGATTATATATATATATATATATATATATTAAACCTTGAAAGAAATGTGGGTTGTGGCTGTGTCATGGACACGGCCGTGTGTTGTACGTGAACACGTCTATGTAACGGATTATATACTTTTTGAATAAAATATTTTTATTTATGTATTTAGACTAAAAGTTAGGAAACAAACATTTATTGTGTTATAATATCACTTTATTAATTAATAATTTTATAGTTTTGACTTTTCGACGCGTATAATCAGACATTATCTATATATTTTTCATATTTTTTTTATTCTGATACCTTATTATATTCACTGTCACTACTTAAAACTAATGTTTTATATACAATCGATAGATTTTGACGATAGCTGATGATTAAAACTTGAACGAACATCGCAGCTTCTGCGAGTCAAAAGCTATACTAATTGCAAATTTCGATTCGCAGCAAAATAACCTCAAAATGGCGCCGCTTCCCTCCTCACCCCCGCGATGCGTCACTGTTCTCGCTTACCGTAATGAATTATTTGATCCTTTAGCTATCCAGTGGTATTATTTAATATTGGATGTAGAGGATAGATTCGAAACTACAACGCCAAATTTGATCCCCCGATTTTGTTATCATTAGATTTGTTGGATTGCTCCCGTATGGTAGCAAATTTAAAAACGTATTCACGTCAAAAAATAGTGCGGCTGATATTTAGGATGAAACGGTAACTGCGTCATTTGGACCAGCGTCCAATGAATGTTGCTGTTTTTTTATTGTTCTATTTCATGCAGTTTTATCAATACTTCATTAATGCTTAAACAAAAGAAATTACTTTTTTTTTCACTCTGCCACTTGGGTGGTACTGTTCCAACTGCTTGGCCATTCCTTACATGAATTCGCTATTGTATCTACCAAAGAATTCTAAAGTTTCATTACTTAGCAATTCAAACTAAACAGCATTCAGATTCATTTACAATCATCGTCTAAGTAAAACATGTGCTCAAATATTATTGGTTGTAAGAGCTGCTAAATCTTGTATTGACTCCTCCTCTGCCGAGCTTCTAATACTCCAGGGAGAATGGGGCGTTGACAAGCAAAGGAAAACAAAGCGATCTTTGTTTCATTAGGGAGAGGAGATTCCTTCTTCGCTGATGGAACTCTGCAGATATTTTGGATTATGTCCTCATCCATCATGCTGCGTCTCTCCTGTTTTTCTTGTTAATAAATAGCGATAGGACCACCGTCAAGAGTGACACTGTTGAGAAGAACAAGATTGAAGAGACGAAAGACAGGATTAACTTCGAAATGGCGCTTGTTATTTTGATGGTTCCAGACATTTTCAGTGATTAAATCACATCTGCAAGTCATACCGACATGATTAATTATGAATTTTTGATCAACATTACATATTCATGCATTATTTTTTTTTAAAAATATTCTTGCAGTAAGTGCGTACAAAGGATATTGAAGATCGTATAAGATTTGTGGAAAAGTTCGAATTTTAATGGATCTACATGTTTTAAAATAGTGTCATTAAATCTTTTTAACCCACGGGCAACGTACATGTAATGACTATTTCACGAGGACGGCAATAAAAAATGAATATGGATTTTTTTTGACAATGTTGCCAAATTCTTCTAAGAAAGTCTTGCCAAATCGATTTTTTAATGTTTGCGAGTAGGAAAGTAAAAAAAGTACTTTTTAACCCCTTAACAATCGGTTAATTTTCAAGAAAACGGTCATAAAAGGGACTATTCTTTTATCCCTAAAAATTATATAAAAATATGTGTATAAACAATATATATATATATTAATTTTTAATTTGTATTTATCTTGGAATTTTAAACACTCCAGCCCGGAAATATCACGGGAGCGAGAAATAGAGGGCGAAACCTCACCCCGTCAATTTCACGAGAGCGAGAAATAGAGGGCGAAACCTCACCCCGTCAATTTCACGAGAGCGAGAAATAGAGGGCGAAACCCCACCCCGTCAATTTCACGGAAGCGAGAAATAGAGGGCGAAACCCCACCCCGTCAATTTCATGAGAGCGAGAAATAGAGGGCGAAACCCCACCCCGTCAATTTCACGGGAGCGAGAAGGAAGGGGGTAAGGGTGTGCTCAATGCTAACTACGGGCATACTGACTGTACCTTTTCGGTTTCTCAGACTATCCCCAATACTTGGGGGTGCGACCGCAGCGCTGTCCTCCTTCGAACCTCCCACCGACCCTCTAGACCAGTATTTCCCAAACTATGGGTCGTGACCCACTGGTGGGTCGCGAGCGAATATTGAGTTGGTTCCTCGCCACTGTACACATGAATTAAAAAAAAAGGAAGTCTGTGAATAAAATTAACTAAAGTTGAAGTTGATGGTAAAACTTTAATGAAGAGAAATAAGAAACAAATACATCCTTCCCATTGAAATAACTTTGTTAAAAAAACCTAGCAGGTGTAGGTATTTAAGTAATAAAAAAATATATTTAAGTTGTGTTTCTTATTTCAACAGTCTTTCATTCGTATTGGTAACACAAAAAAAAAAAAGTATTTCAATTAGAACAAATAAGACAGCATTAATTAGTTTCAAAACTCGCCGCTAGGAGATTCGAGCATTACCAATATTTATGTCCTCTTTTCTCTAAGACAGCTATGAGTTGGGCCCAGGATTGGAAGTTTTTGTTAGATGGGTCGCAGCCCAGTCAACTTTGGGAACCACTGCTCTAGACACTTGACAACCAGCACCGTTAATAAAGGGTTGGGCTGGCAGTGCGTTGCCTACCTGTGAAGCCTGTGTAAGTTGAATACTTGCGGTGCAGCGCTTTAGTGGTCAACTTTAGACAGGTGGCCAACTTACAGAGGGCGATTTTTTTATTATTATTATTATTTCTTACACTATGCTTTTATTCATTTGCAGCTAACTGAAATATTGCTTCATGTATTAACGTTACTTTAAAGTAGTGCTTCGCTTTTTTCCCCCTCAAAATTATCTAAAATACCATTAGAGAAATTTAACCTGAATGACTTGCAATGCATGCTATACAAATTTGAAAGCAAAGTACTAATTTAAAATTGGTTGAGAAACGCTGAGTTAAGGGGACCCGAACCGTTTTTGGGTGAAAAAATTAACTTTTTTTAAATTTTTTAAATTAAAACTAGAACTCTTCCTGGATCATTTGCTGTAAAAATTATGTAAATCTGAGCATTCTAAGTACTTGAAATGATTTTTTGAAAGTTGCGAGTCTGTCGAAATTTGGTCTAGCGAAATTGGGTTTTTTTGCTTTGCAAGGGGAAACACTTTACCCTTACTTGTGTTTTCGAGTTTATTTCGATATACAGCCTATCGATGGTAGTGACAGTAACAATCGATGGCATTCATAGCATTTAAATATCGAACTAAGAGAACAAAAAGCCCGGGAATAGCGGGAAATTTAAACTTCTGGATTAAATCGTCTCTCCTGAAAAGTTGCATTTTTTCCTCTTTCGGAACCGTTTTCTCGAAAACGGCTAAGTGAATCAATATACTTTTTTTGCATATGATCTGGCTATATTAGGCCTATATTTACAACCAAGGGTTTTTAAAAATTTTGAAAACAACCTACAAAAAACAATTTTTTTCAATGTTGTGTATTCACTACGAAAAGTTTTTAGCTGACCAGATTTTTATAAAGTGAAATTTTTAAATATCCCTGGTTGTGAATTCATTATAAGATGGGACAAATAAAATAAAAAAATAAGATCAATAAAATCTAGAATGGATTATGAGAAAAATGTTCCGGAAGTTATGAAATTGTAACAAACTTTGATATTGAATAAAAAAATAAATATTCAATATTTTTGGATACAATTTGGTCTGCCTATAGAGAAAGATCTACTTAAAAAAATAAAAAAACAACCGCGAAGCAAATTTCCCTATGGCTGAGGAGTAACGCTTGAAGAAAGTTGACTACAAATTGGCCGCCTCAAAAGGTACGGGTCCCCTTAAGGGGTCTGCCTACGTTCGGAGGCTTTTTTTTTCAAAACAATGAAATAATTACTAAATGCATATTTTTTTTAAAAGTAATTAAAATTAAGAAAACAAACAAAATAATAGCTATATTTTTATAAAATTTTGAAAAATTGGGAAATTTTAGCAAAAAATAGGCGAATTTTACAGTTTACGCCAAACACTCTATACTCACTTTAACTCGATATATTTTAAAATCCTTAATAATATATGTTTCTATATTACTTAACTGTGTTCTGAACTAAAAGTTTTATAATACAGTCAACGCTCTTTATAACGACCACACATTATAAAGACCATTCCATTACAACGACCAGTGGTAAAAGTCCCAACTTTATCCCTATGAACTCTATGTAAATTTGCTTTCGGTATAGCGACCTTTCTGAATCGTCTAATCCAATACAGCGACCATACCAGGTGTCATGTCAGCTCAGAAGTTCTGCTTCCAGAAATGTGAATGTAATTTTTTTCCCTATATTTTCTACTTTAAAATCTGTTTAATATTTTGTTATAATATTTTGCACTGATATATTTTTTTAAATTCTAATTTCAAAAATAATTTAGTTGGAATCTTTTAAAAACTACATCAATTTTAACGGAAATACTGAACATGTACACTGCTGGCCACCGTAAATGCAACACCCTGAAGGAAGCGTGCAAATAATATGAAATTTACAACATGCATTAGTGGAGGTGAGATATGCAAATGATTAGAATTTCAGCGCAAACGCACATCACGCGCGCCTGTGGCGCCACCTGAAAGTGCTTTTTAAGGTTTGGAGATTTCGACGATTTTAAGTACGAAAATTATGTTTTTCTTGGGGTTTTTTCTAAAAAACAATCAATTATGCCTCGTAGTAAACTATGATCATCTTTTGATCAAGTATCTGAGTTCTACAGAGGAAGGATAGTGGCCTACTGAGATTGCGGATTATCTTTCAGGGATTTTGGTTGTTGGGTTTGACGAAACCAAACAACTGTAATGTGTATATGTGATCGCTGGATGCAGGAGGGTACGACGGACCGACGTGATCGATCGTATCCACCTCAGTGCACCACTTCACGTGATGACGGGCATATTTTGAGCATGGCAGTGACGGATCGCTCAGTCACATCACGAACCATAGCACAGCAGATTCAGTCTGTAACGCATCATCCACTGTCTGCGTGTACCATTCGACGCCGTTTACAGCAGAGTGGTCTGTCCGCAAGACGTCCATTGCTTCGTCTACCCTTGACGCAGAACCACAGACGTCACCGCCACCTTCACGGTGCAATGAAAAAAGGATGTGGATGGCAGAATGGAATGAAATTGTCTTTACTGACGAGTCACGCTTCTGAATGCAACACCACGATGGTCGGATTCGAGTCTGGAGACACCGTGGAGAGGGTATGCTGAACAGCTACGTTATGCACCGCCACACTGGTCCTGCACCGGGTATTATGGTATGGGGCGGTATTGGATATCACTCTCGCACTCCTCTAGTACTCATTGCTGGTACTCTAAACAGCCAGCGCTACATCTCCGAGGTGTTGGAGCCAGTTGTCCTTCCTTACCTTCAGGGCTTGCCCATAGCCATATTTTAACAGGATAATGGGCGACCACACGTGGCACGCATTGTCCAAGTGTTCTTCGTCAACCACCAGGTTGACTTGCTTCCCTGGCCGGCTCGCTCTCCGGATCTTTCGCCGATAGAAAACAAGTGGTCCATGATTGCTCAACGATTGACCCAGAGTACATCCCCAGCTGCCACAGCAGATCAACTTTGGCAACGTGTGGAAGCTGCTTGACCTGCTGTACCCCAAAAACACATCCAAAGTCTCTTTGAATCAATGCCGAGGCGTGTGGTAGCGATGATCTCCAACAATGGCGACTACTCTGGCTACTGATTCTGGCAGGAAACACACTTCCCAGAAGTCTATAAATTTAATCATTTGATACTTCGGAAACATGTTATCTACAAAATAATTTCGTTGTGATATCTCTTGTCTTTCTTGGTGTTGCAATTTGGGTGGCCAGCAGTGTATGTATATTTTTAAAGGAAAATTCCATCTCTTATAGCGACCACTCGTTATAAAGACCTTTTTCTGTGGGACGCAGATGGTCGTTATATCGAGCGTCGACTGTAGGTCCAAAATTGAGAAAAATATAGCAGTTTTGTTGAAATTCATACGCTTTTCACCGAAAAAACACAATATTTCACAAATAAATGCCTGTAAATTTTTTAAATACTGACATAGAGCTTAGCTTTTAGTTCAAAACACAGATAGCAATGTTTGAAACAATACTTTAAAAAATCACAGTAATGGGTATAAAACTTTTCGAGTTATGAGATCTGCCGTGAACAAAGATATCGAAAAAAGTAGTTTTTCAGAAAACGCATTTTAAATTCCACTTTTATGTGCTCGCGATGCGACTTCTGGTTAACGTAATTGCATGTAACTTCGTTTCTATGTGTCGTAGTAACAAAAACCAAACATTTTTGAAATCTTAAATACATATTCTTTTTAAATATAAAATAAAAAAAATATCGATTTTTTTTCGCAAAACTCGTTTTTTTGGACTTTTAAGTGATCAAATGATAGTTTATATGAATGATTTCCAAAATCGCACATGAACTGCACTTCTTGGCACGTCAAAAATGAACACACAAAACACAATCAACAAACTATTTACTATTTTAAAAATACAAATTTACCGAAGTGACAGTAAAATTCTCCTTCAAGCCACACAACATATTGAAACAGTCGGCCCAAATCTCACAGCTATCAACCTTCACAGCGTCGGAGAATTTTATCGAAGGAAGGTTTATCACTTCTCGAGTCAAAGATCAATCGCAAATGGGAATCGAAACAATTTATTAGAAAGGCAATTTCGAACCCAACATTCAATAAAGTCGTTGAAACCTTTTATCTGATCTCATTTTGTTGCAGATTATTTCTCATACAGATGTCATTTATTGCGATAATATCCGTGTTTTTCCTTTTCAGCTTTTTTAACGCGTTATTTGGATTCGGTTCTGCCTTGTTTGTTTATAAGCAGACGTTTCATTTATTATGAAACGACGAGGGAGAGTTGAGATGTTTTACTGGATATTAAAAATTATTGAAGGTTTTGATTGCGATTTTTTTTAACGAGCAGCGCAATCAAATGAGGAGGAATGCTAAAGAGAAATTGGGAGGCAGAGACTGTTCGATTGTTATTTTTGTAATTGTCTTTATAAATAAAATTTTTGAATTCTGAACTACATGTTTATAAAAATTATTTTGAATTAAAAAATCATATAAATTTGAGTTTATTAGTGACAGACGATAAAAAAAAAAAAAAAAATTAAAGTCCTGAAGTACGTGGGTTTTCCTTTGTTAGTTATTACTCCAATCCAAAGTTTCAAATAAGTCAGAGTTTCTGGGTAATGGGTTAAAAATGCTACTAAAATCCTGGAATACATTTTTTTTTGTTTGGTTATCACCCCAATCCAAAACATCAACTCCCATTATAAAAAGACTTTGGTAAGTTGGCCGCCTAATTATTACTATATTTATTTATTTATCTATTTTTGAAAAAATAAAACAAACTAAAAGAACTTCTCCAGGATATTTTTTATGCTATAATGTTGGACCTTTTTTTTAGTTGATATATCCATTTTGAAAAATTGTGCATTTTTAGGAAATCTTTACCATCATAGAAGTAACTAAAATAATAAGATACTTACCTTTATTTTAACTAAGTACTTTACTTTTAAAGTTGTACAGCATGCATTGTAAGTGATTCAGGTTAAATTTCTCTAATGATATTTCAGATAATTGTGGGGAAAAAAAAAAGCCAATTACTAATTTAAAAATACGTCATTACATGAAGCTATATTTTAATTAGTTACAGATGAATAAATGCATAGTGTAAGAATTGACAAAGGAAAAAAAACCCTCTACCCTCTATAAGTGGACCACCTGTGTAAGTTGACCACTAAAGTGCTGCACCGAAAGTGGTTAACTTACACGGGCTTCACTGTACCATGGAATTTCACCATGATAATTATCATAGTCATTATTTTGCCATACGTTCAGAGGTACACATATGTACTGTTATTCTGGCAAAAAAAGAAAAATTTGGCAGAATGCCTGGGACGAATCCATTCAGGTTCACCGGAGAAACTTTTGGTGTAAGGAATGCGGCGTATTCTGTTCTCATTTTAGCTCGTTTCGCATGGTCTAATGTTCGAACTGAGGCTATCGACAAGTTTAGAAATGTAGTTTCGTTTAACAGACTGAGAATCAAGCATTCTGTTTCGCATGCCAATAAACGCACCTGCAAAACGAACTCCCCTCAAGCGCGAATGGATTCGTCCTTTTCTGCCATGCGCAGAAGCGTTCAAGAGTCAGAACTTCGTGGTCGAACGGTAAGCTTCTAACGTAAACTTTTATTAAGGAATTAACCCCTTGAAGCACGTGGTTTTTTCTGAAAAACTGGCAAATATATTTTTTTTGGACAGAAAATAAATATATACGTTTAGTATGAATTGGTTTTGGCGATTTCAGTTGCGGGGGTGACTAGAGGGCGGGGGCTGGGGTAAAAGTTATGTAAAAAAAATATTATACGAACAAAAGTGTAAACGGATCTCAGACGTACATTAGAAATAAGATAACACAAGATACAAGATCGCCCGTGTGCGACACGGGCATGTGCAACTTTGCCGGTACCCTTCGCCCGTGTCAGACACGGGCAAACGCGTTAAGTCAGCTTTTCCCAATCTTTTTTTTTTTCGCGCACCACCATTTTACTTGCAAACCATTTGCGTACCACTGCGAATATAACTTTATTATCTCTATCTCTACTAATAATAAAGCAGCAAGTATGTGTGTCTGTCTGTCTGTGTCCGGCGTAGGGCCCAGACCGTCCGGCGGATTTTCATGAAATTTAGTACGAAATTAGTTTGGAACATGGGGGTGTGCACCTCGGAGAGTTCTGAAATTCGAATTTGTTCTTTTTGTATTTCAATTTACAGCCGAACATTTTGCAAAATAGTCGTTTTCTATGGGAAGGAATTATCGCATCCTTCCGAGCTTGATACCGTTGAAAAGCCCATAAAAAAACTGTTCCAGAAAGAGTTTTGTTCTTTGTGCTAAAATTCGAAGCCTCTAAATTGTCTGGAAAAGAAATTATAACGGTTTTTCTCTGTAGTTCGAAATTATTTTTTCACGGTAATTTACTTTATTTTTTTTTGAATTGTTGCTATGCCGACTGGTTTATGATCTTTTTAGCCTACTTTCCCGTAAAAGTAAAAAAAAAATAATAATAAAGCATGAAAGAAGGTTTAATGTATCGTGAAAATATCGTTAAAAATCAATAAAAGTCAAAAATAAGTGAAGTAATTAAATAAAGATTGAAAAATAAAAAATTTGAAAGTAGGGTATTGAGATGGGGAAAAAGTGTGTCTGTCGGTCTGTCTGTCTGTCGGTCTGTCTGTCGGTCTGTCGGTCTGTCGGTCTGTCCCCCCCTAATAACTTTTGAATGAATTGCCCGATTGGAAAAATTCTTTTTGCATTCGAAAGATCTCGGCGAGGACATCTCATTTCTATATTTTACTTTTTGATTTGAACAATTTTTTGTTCAATTTTGAACAGTTCAAAAAATTTTAACATTAGCGCCTATGGACAAAATTGAAGCAAATTCTGTAAACTCTGGGCACAAGAGCCAAGTTCCTATTGCAATCTTATTGAAAGGAGTTCTCGGCGTGAAATATTGATTTGAACAGTTTTTGTTCATTTTTGAACAGTTCAAAAAATTAACACAGAGCTTACGGGGAAATTTCAACCCTATATAAATCCTGATCTAACGGACCGATTTGCTTGGAACAAACTTTATCGGAAAGCTCTTATAACGTAGAACATGTAGAAATAGAAAGTTTATCCAGAACTTACGAGCCTATTTTGCTATAAGATTTTTTGATCGGGATTTTCAAGGATATTTCTCAGTGACTCAATGAGTGAAATAATGAATGAATGAATAAATGAAAGAGTGAAAGAATAAATCAATGAATAAAT
Source organism: Octonoba sinensis (assembly GCA_038502835.1). Taxonomy (NCBI): domain Eukaryota; kingdom Metazoa; phylum Arthropoda; class Arachnida; order Araneae; family Uloboridae; genus Octonoba; species Octonoba sinensis. The sequence goes on along the minus strand of CM076601.1, from coordinate 18,651,515 downwards.
GAATGAGGAAAAGAATGAATGAATAAATTATTGAATAAATGAAAATATAAATAAATGAGTGAATAAATAGATGAATGCGTAAATGAATGAATAAACACTTGAATGAGGTAACGAATGAATGAATAAATGCATGGCTGAATAAATGAAAGAATGAATGAGTGAGTGAATGAATAAGTATTATCCGTTGAAAGAGGTATATTTTCAATAATTAGAACTAAAGATAAATAAGAAAGATAGAGAAAGCGATAGCTAGATTATAAATTTGAATTTGGTGTATACGGGAAAGTAGGCTCGTATAGTTCTAGACGGAACTTCTTGTTTTTTATTGAATTAAAATTTATTTCTTGCGGTTTTTAGCATTTTGAGTAGCAGCCGATATTTAATTTATTAATTAATTTATTTATTCATTTTGGATTTTGATTATTCTTTTTCTTTAAAACGAATTAAAGTTTATTTCTTGCAGCTCACAGGCATTCGATAGCTGTTTTTTTTTCTTTACTATTTTGACATGCATTTTACGGGACCACTCTCTATAGTGCACAGGGTTTTTTTTTTTTTTATAAATGTTATCCTTTATAGCGATTTTTGTTATTCCAACTAATTATTACTATTTATATTCTTATTTATTTTATCATTTTTTCTCAAGTAAATTAGCACAAATGTTATTTGCGTATTTGAGTTCTGCTAAAAGTTTTTTCCGCTTTCAAAGCTTTGTTTGCTGCTGTTAGTTTCTGCAAGCTACAAAATTTCGTAGTTCTGTTTTACTGTCAATGAATAATAGCTAAAAACTAATTATACTAAAAATTTATTAATTAAAACTATTCTAATGGATTAAAATAGTCCTTTCTGTGTGGTTAGTTGAACTAAACAAACAAAATGCGTTTTCTCTTGAATATTTTTCCTTTCGTTTTGTTTCATTTCTTTCCTTTCTTTTTTCCCTTTTTATTGAATGTGTTTTGTAAAAAGAAATGCTTAAATGTGTAGGATCGCTGATTCATTGCAGTTTGCGGATAGTTTTTAACTATGTTAAATGCTATATGTTTTAATAAATTAATTTTTAGGAAAAAACAGGACCGATTTCGAATTATAAATTGCGCTAAAAAGTGAAAAATAAATTAATTCTTTAAACAACATCGATGTGACTTTTAAACATAGTTTTAGAAGTCGGTGCAAAATTAGGATAGATAACATCTTTTGTAATCATGAATCCATTACAAATATATATATTTTCGCAGAATTAGCAACGGTTCCCCTATGAAGTAAAAAATGGTGTAATGGTAATTAACCTCATAATTTTGCAACGACTTATAAAACTATGTTTAAAAGTCACATCGATGTTGTTTAAAGAATTCCTTTATTTTTCACTTTTTAGCGCAATTTATAACTTGAAGTCGGTTCTGTTTTTTTATAAAAATTATTTTATTTCATTCTTTTTCGTGCAACTGCATTTTTTTATATAAATACTATATTTCTAAAAAATCCATATCAAAGAGCAAACCTTCTTTGAATGAATGGCACTATAAACTAATCATTTTTGTGTGATAAATTCTGTTTTGAAGTCGATTTTAGCAAAACAAACTCATTGGATTAATTCTTGCTTCAGAGAAGCCTTCAGTCAAACTCTTGCTGTAATTGCTTTTTTGTATAGCCCAATGGCAACAAACACTTTTTTAACAATGACTTTTATATTTATTAATAGTTTTCCAAACAAGGAAAAATCAAGCGAAGCCTTTCCAATTAAAATAAAAAATACTTGTTTTTCACCCGTAACGTTTTTTCTAAAAAAACAAATGTAGCCAAATTGACTTGCGATATTTGAGTTCGACGATCCTCTATAGATTAAAGAAAAAAATCATCAAAATCGGTTCATTTAGTCAAAAGTTATGAATGAAAAAACAAAAAAATTCTATATTTCCGCCCATAACTTTTTTTCTAATTGTCGAATATGGTCAAACGAAAGTACGGTACTTATGGGAAACCACCCTCGATCGATTAAAAAAAATCATGAAAATCGGATCATCCGGTGAGAAGTTATGAGTAGACAAGCAAACAAACAAACAAACAAAAAAAAAGACATGCATACAATATGAATGTATAACCTCCTTCCTTTGTGAAGTCTGTTAATAAAATAGCATAATTTACACATAAAAAAGTTACCATTATAGACACAATGGCGAACCGACTGGTCTTTTCATTTTTTAACACGGGCATAGCCGTGCTGGTACCGCTAGTATAGAATATAATACTAATAGATTATAGAAAATTACTGGGACGACTAGGTAATATAAATTACACCATTTTTGATAGTTATATAGGCAGAGAAAAGTGTTTATTAAAATAAAGCTGCATACATAAAATAAAATAATATGCAATATATTTTATTTCATATATAGTGCCTGTGATTTAATGATGTTGACCACCTTGACAGATTTCTGTAAAGCACATTTAAATAGCTCATGTATACCCTTTGCTGCCAACTGATGTTTATTAATGCTGCAACGAATAAAAGTAGTTTTCTGTCAAAGATTTTATTTTGGCAAAAACTCCTAAGTGTTTCTCTCTCATTGCCCGAGCACTATCGGAACAGAAAGCAACGCAATACCTGCAGTCTAGGCTACATCTCCATTTTTTGCCTGCCCGCGTACCACCTGGAGAAGTTTCATGTACCACTAGTGGTACGCGTATCACAGTTTGCGAACCGCTTGGTGTTCACTTGGGATTGGTAAATTGACTAGGACCAGCATAGCTGTTCCTGTGCCTGTTGCTGCTCGTCGCTTTTGTATTGTAAAGTATTCTTTAACTCTTAAAATTCTAAAGTTCCATCATCATCGAAACGCACCTTTTAAAAAACAAATAACTTTTAGTTACACAAGACATGCGTTTGAAATGTTGAAACTACTTTAGTACAGTAAAACCCCGTTAAAACGCGGGTGTCGGGGGACATGCTTGGCACCCGCATAACCGCGGTGTTACCTCCGTGTTACTCCGTCATTGACCGAGCACCACCAGAACAGAAAGCAACGTATTCTTTCAGTCCAGTCTATCTCTTCTTTTTTTTTTTCGTCTACATGCGTACCACCATAGAGACTTCACGTACCACAGTTTGGTAACCGCTCCGGGGGGGGGGGGGTAATTTACTTTCTGGGTAGCATTACAATGATATAGCCTTGTTGACAGAAATAGATTAGTAGCAATCACCGCCCAATCTTTGCAAAGCTCTTGAATCGATTGTCTTTTAGAATAAAACAACCTGATGAATAACTTACTCGTCGTGTAAGATAACTAACTCTGCTCGAAGAGGATGATCAGGCCATGAAACACGCCTCATTTAAAGTACACTAAGGTTTTAAAAGATCTCCGCAGTTCGTCTGTTAAATCCCTTTATCACGTGAAGGTGCTTGTTATGCTAATAAGTTAAAATCTCCTCCTGGCCATCTTTTGTCTCTCAGCTAATGCGTCTCCGTTGCCTTTATGGCGCTTATCGCTTGTTTGATCGTTTTCTTTGATGAAGGTATTTTAATTTAGCTGTGTATTCATTCGCTTTTGCCTTATTTGGTAATTAATTAATTAAATTTTTTGTGAAATGTTTTAATTTTAAATTTTGGGACTAAGTCATTAATTATGCGTAATTTGAGACAGCCCTTTAACCCTTTATCTACTGACGGTACTTATAAGTACCATTCTCTATAAATTCCACCCCAGCAACCATTTTTACCAATATTCTAGTGGTACTTTGCAGGGGCACTTTAAATTCCCCTTTTCCAGGATACATATCAGCAAGGGTTCTATAAAGAGTATTTTAGCGAGGAAAGGAACATAGATAGTTTTGAAACCGATGGCTGTGCTTTGAACTTCCATTTTGTTCAGATTGCTCCCTTAGAGTTTCTCTCCAGAAAAGCAGTAAAATTCAAGAATCAAGTCACTGTTTTTTTTAATGTATTAGTTAAGAACTTAGAAAACTATTTGACGAAATATTTTGATTAAAAAGTGCATGTAATTAATTTCACAGGGTAACTACTCTGTGGCACTTATTAGCTGTAAAAAATAAATACTTATAGACTGAGTATTTTATTTATGTAAATCCCTTAATTTTCAGTGTAAATACCTAGACAAATTATTTCTGTAAAAAAAATTACTGCAGATCATAATGCGGTAGATAAAGGGTTAAAGCACGATTTTTTTTCTGTAGAACTAGTATAGTGTAAGTTATTATTTTCAATTTCAGGTTGGGGAGTGATTAGGATGCGGGGGGGGGGGGGGATAAAGTTACATAGAATAAAAATATTATACACACAAAGTGTGAACGGATCTCAGACGGATTTCTAACTTGCAAGTGTTAATTAATGTAAATTACATTAAAAAAAATTTAACTCCTCCAATCAGACATTTTGAGTAGTTAATAAAATCATGTGGCAAGCTATAATAGTTAATTTCTAACTGTCTTCTCATCGTCTTATTGAACGTAATTTATCTTGATTAAAAACTTGCCTAATTAGAAATCCGATATCAACAAAAGTAACAAATTGTTTTTAAATGAATTAGAGAACATCGTACTTTTACTGCTATGATTAAAGGATCTGCTGTGGAACTTGGCCTCCGTTACATATTGATCCTTTTATCGGTGACACCGACTACTCCGAAGGCCGTTTGTTCTATCGAACTTGGCCCATTTTTCGCGTTTATGTTTTTGTTAGGATTTTGTCCACTTAAGTATGCTTAAGACATACTACACATTCTGTGCTTCTGTTCGTTATCAAAATGGTTGTTTTTTTTTCCTTTTCGAAAACTGGAAATAAAGTCAGCGTTTTAAGATCACTTTAAAAACTGAAATAACTGCTTCCTCTGAGGTTCTCTACCGAATATCTGCTGCTTCATCTGATCTTTAAATGATGCATTTTTTTCTTTTCTCTTCTGCTTTTATTTACGTTTTTTCTTTTGCTTTGGATTTCTTCTTTACTTCCAAATTACACTCACCAAACTACCACCAAAGTCAAAAAAAGTTGGAGAAAAATCTCAAAATTTTCCTTGGAATAAAGACTGAAAGATCGTTTCATATATTTTTGCTGAAATATTGTTACAAACTTGTATTTTCAGATTTTTATTTTATTGCTTCTCGCCAAGATTGGCGACTTTCCGATGATGTTAGATAATCCTAGTTTTCGGTAGAATTTTCTGGATTATTCATGTCACGTGATCCCTAGATGCTATATAAGGAAGGCCAGAAGTTCAGTTCAGTTTTTTAGACTTTCGTGAAGCATTTAAGTCTGAGCCATTGCGCTGTGTTTTATATTTTTATTTTGTTGTTTCTCACCAAGCTTAACGACTTTCCGATAAGGTTAGATAACCCTAGTTTCCGCTAGAATTTTCTGTATTATTCATGTCACGTGATCCATAGATGCTATATAAGGAGCTCTGGCCAGAAGTGCAGTTCAGTTTTTAAACCTTTTTCGAGTGCATGTCAGTCTGAGCCATTGCGCTGTGAGCTTCGTGCTTGATTCTATTCGTATTTGGGAAGAAAATACGAGTTTACCGTTGGTTTTACGGTGATGTGTGTGAGATATTTTTCTGTACATACAGTAAATAACTAGTAAATAAATTGCTCTGTATGTTCAAGGAGTTCGTCATCTGTTTAAAGTCCGACGGACTCTTTAAAATATTAATTATATTGGCAATATAATAAACTAAGATAACAAACATATTATGTGACTTTTTTAAATTGCAAATATGTATTTTATGACTTTGGATTTCCTCCATTCTAAAGTACGCAGCTTTATCGAATTCTATATTTTACCTCAAAATAGTAACTACATTTTTAGGATACACTTCATATGTAGATTGTCGTAAGATATTTTTTATCCTCTTCATTCCAAGTGTACCCAATTGGGTACATTTTAAAATACTGTTTATTAACTACTGTTCGTGCAATTTGAAAGCTTAAACACCCAATTGTTTTTGCAATTAATCAACAGATAGTTTACTTCGCTTTAAAAGTGGAAAACATTTAAATTGGGCATTAATTATTATTTAAACTAATGATTATAACCCAGTATTTATATTTAATTTAATCATTATAAAAGAAATTTATTATTTATTACAATAATTATAGTGTTTTATTTAGTGTTAATTTTATGTAATGAAGAACTTTATTTAGGCCTAATTGTTAATTAGATTTGTCGAACACGAAGCAAAGCGATGCTACGGCTTCCTTTGTTTACATTGCTTTCATCGGTGCCACGTGACCAATGACGTTGCTTGAATTGCCTCCATTGCATCATGACTTCATCATTGGTGTAATTGATTTGGCGAAAAAAAAAAAAAAAAATTAACCATCACCAGTCCTCCCCCCTAAACGAAAAAGTACCGAGTTGCGTAAAAGTATTGTCGCAAATACATATCAAAACGATATTATATGCTAATTCTAATTTTAGGCAGTAACCGAACTAAATATAGTCAGCCCCCTAGTTTCAAAAAATATATATAATTCTTCACTTTCATACAAATTTAATTTAACATTTCTTTTTCTTTAAATTAATGAAATGGCATTTGCCTGATGTATGGCAGTCTATTATATTTTGCCTTCTTACGCATATAAATGGAGCATTGATTTTCAATAACAATCGAAAGTGATACCCGACTCGGTTAATGTCGCAGAATAATGAAAAAAAAACGCTTATCGATCGATTTCAGTAAACATCTGTAAAAATTTATGAACTATCAGAAATCCAGACCGTTCTGTTTGTCTCTTGGTACAACTTCCAATATAAATTAGATTTATTGCATAATTATTTAAATGATTCAATTATCTTAATGGCTATGGCGAGTATATTTTTTCCCTCTCGGGCGAACGATCTCTTCCGAGCAGCAGGCATCATTATCTGTTCTATTGTTTGATGCAGTGTTTATTCGATGTTTAATGACTGGTAGTTACTGTAATTATAAATAAAAATAAAGCTTAAATAGCAAAAGAGAAATATAATTTTTAGTGGAATACATCTTCTTACAGCTTATAAATTTCTGAATAATATTTTGTTTCAATGTAGAAAGTGAAATATAGCCGCTAATTTTGCGTAGGGTCATTTCTTTAGTCTTTTGCCATATTTGTCAAATTTGTTTGTTTGATATGAGACTCTAAAAGTAAAGTACTAAACGTAATATAAATACTGGTAAGCTTACATACCTGCATAACATTTTGAATTGTTATGCAAAAACTTTCTTCTGCAGATGAAAGACTGTCATCTGTTTCTTAGAGTAGGCCATGAAAATACATAAGCACAGGAAAATTTATTAAACAATAGCGACCCGAATTTATACTATGTGCTAAATTAATATTAATGAATAAAATATATATATTTTTTTCTTTTAACTCCCAATTTAATTATTATTTAAATTATATCTATATATATATATAGGTTTGCAATATTTTTGGATAGTGAAACCGGGACGCATTGGTATGGGACGGGCATGCCGGGGGGTCTGGGGGTATGGAAAACCCCTCAGTAGCGCTGCGTCTGGGTAAATTAAAAAAAAAAATTAAAAGCATAGGGTGAGTTTTAAGCCTTTTTTTGCTTCGCAAGTAACAGGAATGGGGAATCTGGAACCCTAAATTGTTAGTCTACCCACCTTTTAAAAATAAAAAGGAATTTTTGCTATTTAATTTAGTTAAGATAATTTTTTTTCCTTTTAATGAGAATTTTTTCTGGTCTACCATCTAGAAAGAACTGTTAATAAAATAAAGTTTAAAATACTTCATAAAATTGTTTAATTGAAAAATTAATTACTAAATCTTATTTTTTTTAATTACAGCTTTTTGTCTAACTACAAAAACCATTTCAGAAAAACATTTTTGTTAAACTAAAAAAAGCAATTAATTAGTTAACAATGTTATTCTTTGTTTTGAGCCCACTCATATTTCTGACTTGAATGTACTTTTTTCAAGCTGTCATTGTTAAGTTTGACTTTTTCATAAAAGTCGGAGCAAAGAAAACGGCAAAGTTTAATTTACATACAATCAATGCTCTTGCAGTGGACTCCCTCATGAATGCTTCATGTCCTCCTAAATATTCTTAATGTCTTCACGAAAGATTCCTAAAAACATAAATTCATTACTTTTTACATTTTACAACCGTTTCCGGGACATCGATAAAACTGGACGGGACACCGGGACAAGAGCAAAATACCGGGACTGTCCAGGTTTAACCGGGACGTATGGCAAGCCTATATATATATACATATATATAAATAAATTCAAATCATTTTGAAGTGCTATGCACGCAAAAGCGTGCTGTTGCAAACCTGTCTAATATTTGTCAAGTAAAATATTTCTTAGAATAGGCATGAAGATACGTAGCTCCCTAAAATTTATAAAAGAATTAGAGCCCCGAAAATTTATACTATGTTCTAAATTATAATAAGCAATGAATGTTCATGTTTTTGTTGAGCTACCAATTTAAATATCCTTTTTAATATGTATATAAATAAATCTATTTATTTTGAGTCTGAAACCACCACACTATGCACCTCAGCTATGATTCACTCAGCACGGCTCACAACCCCCTCCCAAACCCGCAGCTCGACCTGTTCTAAGGGCGGTCTCCTGTTCTCGCTGCGCTTCTTCATGCTCTCGTCTTGGCCTTACGTTCGTTCATTGTGTTTTATGTGTCCTTTTCTCCTCTTTCTTTGTCTTCTTATGTTGTTTCCCTAACTTATTTAAAAAAAAAAAAAATATTAAAAAACGATAGCCCAAAAAAATATTAAAAGCTCAAAAACCCTACTCTTGTGAGCCGGGAAAATATGCCGTCTAACGTCCATCGGCACTCTGAATACTTTCCATCAGTCTTCTTCCAAAACCAGATGCCCCCGCGCCTCAGCGCGCCCCATCCAGCCAATAGCTGATTGGCACCCCTTTTTTTTTGCTTCGCTCGCGGAGACTAGATGTACTCTTATGTTACAGGATATTAAATTGATGTACTGCCATTTAGTGACTTTCGGGTAAATGGGTTCACTTACTCAAACCGCCCGATCCAAATGCCGTGCTACTGCTGCTTTGAGTCTGAAAAACGCAATGACCTAGAGCGATTCACGCAAGTCTCTTAATATGTTAAGGGACAGATTAGAATATAGAAGCAATTCGTCCTAGTGGTCAGGGGACTTTCAAAACTGACGTTTTAAATTATGAGTGATTTGATGAGAAAATTTTGTCATTTCTTTAAATTGAAAACACACATTATTCTGTAAATGTTTGAAGAAATATTTTAAATGGCTCTTGAGCTAGTTTCATTGTAAAACTTCAAAATGCCGAAAAATTGCCAAATTTTAAAATGCTCCTTGCGCATTTGGTACGAGCACGGATTCACCAAACTTTCTTTACACTCATTGACGCATAATAACAAATGTTACTAAAAGTTTAATATTTTTTATAAGGTAAATAAAACATTTGAGATGCATTTTTCAAATTTTCAGAAAACAGACAAAAAATTTATATTATTAATTTTCCTTCAAGTTTAAGGAGCTAACCAGTAAGATTAATTTTAGTAAAAATTTGTTTATATGCGTCAAATGAGTGTAAGGAGGAAATTTGGGGACTGCGCTCAAGCCAATTGCCCATGGTACATTTTAAAATTTGGATATTTTTCGGCATTTTAAAGTTTAATTATCTCAAGAACCACTCAAAATATTTTTACAAAAATTTGCAAAATAATTTGGGCTTACAATAATAATAAGAAAACACAATTTTCAGAATAATTCACAGACATTTAACCCCTTCCCTCTCGATCCCGTGAAAATGACGGGCCTAGGTTTCGCCTTCTATTTCTTGCTCCCGTGTAAATGACGGGCTGGAGTGTTTAAAATTCCAAAATAAATACAAATCAAGAATTAAAAATAAATATATACGTTGTTCAGACACATATTTTTATATAATTTTCAGGGATAAAAAAATAGGCACTTTTATGACCGTTTACTTGAAAATTACCCGACCGTTATGGGGTTAATTAAGCAACCATCTGTGGGTCTGGAACTGATTAATCCTATTTACATTATATCTTATGTGAAAAAAATAATTTGCCATTCGTACAAATCGCCATTCGAACTGTCTCCTGTAACGAATTGTGTACGAATAGCGAGGTTCCACTGTACAGTAGATTCCGGTTAATCGGACTACATCGGGATGCGCTCATTTTGGTCCTATTTACCGGCTGGTCCGATTACGCGAATATGGAACAAGACCGGACGTATTATGAAGTTTTAAAAAGCACTCAACAGCTAATGAAATTTCCTTCTAAATATACATTACTTATTTCACAATCAAAGAATTTTATTAAAATTATCAATAAATTTTTTTTGGTACGTGGTGAGGCTCAGCCGACTAAATTAGAAAATTCACTTGAACTTTGACCTTTTGTTTAATAGATCCGCCATCTAGTGGGAATTTCGTTAAAAATCTCCCTTGTAAATCTAGTTGGATTTTATTGAAAGTTAATTAATGTCAAAAAAATTAATTTTTGCCTTAGTTGACCCGCTTTAAATCCGTTCTACCCGGCCAACTTACGGATCCTGTTTTATATTTGCCTTCATTTCTCTAATCCGATTAAACGAATTTTCGGTCCCAATAAGCGATTAGTATTAGGCTTATGTAATAGGAAATGTTTTGGTTCTCTTTGGATTTGGTCTGATTAAGCGGCTGGTCCGATTATCCGGTGATCCAATTTAGCGTATTCCACTATATATATGTATATATATTTTACCATGTTACAGGCTAAGTATGAAACGTCGGTATTCTATAGAATGCCTAGGCATTGTATATAATGCCGTATGTTTTTAGGCAAGGTATGAAATGTGAGAAGTATTACATACTTTCCCTAGGCATTGTATATAATACCTAGGCTTTCCATTGAATGACAAATGCTATCTAAGCAAAATATGAAAAAAAAACCGTCCTGATAAGGTTATCTAGTAAATGATGTGTACTTCTCAAAAGTAAAAATTATGTTTTGAAAAAATAATGAGAGTGGCATTAAAAAAATATTTTTGTTTTCCACAATCATCACATCGCAGCGATTCAGCAACCTTGTCCCCGGGTTCCTCCTTAGTAGTCATTTTGACTTTTTGTATACAAATCATGAACTTCTAGTAAGTAGTTTCGGTTAAGAAAATACTTATACAATGCTTAAGCATTCTATAGAACAGGGGTCTCCAAACTACGGCCCGAGGGCCACATCCGGCCCGCGGACAGATTTTGTCCGGCCCGCGGAGAGCTGGCATACTTGAAAGAAAACTCCTTCTAGAGAACATATTTATTTTTTATAGCAAATTAAATTAAGTTTACTGAAGTAATCTATTTTTATGTTGAATAATTATTAATATGACATCTACATTGATATGGTCATGGGCTAACTACTCATAACATTGTTGTAGGTTATTTTTTACTAACGAACAAATTATTGAAATGAATCCAACTAACATTTTATACATGTTAAATGAAAAGATAACTTATAACAAGCATAACGACATATGAAATACTAATGAGATTTATGTAATTGAGATTTTCCACTGACAATAGTTTGTAGTTGTGGACTAATTTTACTTGTACCAATTATTAAAAGAGATTTAAGATGCTCATCAGTTAATTTAGATCTGTAAACATTTTTTGTGTACTTCATTTTGGAAAAGGTCTTCTCATACAAATAAGTAGTACCAAAAACAGAAAACAGCCCACGAGCAAATTTATGCAAATTATCAAATTGTGTCAGTGGAAGACACTTATAAAATTCCAACAAAGATAAGTTTTGATATTTGTTCTTAATTATATCACTGCACTGTAGATCAATCATTTCCATTTGAAGTTCCGGGGCTAGGGTTTCAATGTCAGTATCAAAAGGATTCTGAAAAATCTTAATTTGATTCGCAATGGCATCAAAGTCCGAGAAACGAGTATCAAAATTTATTTTCAAAGCACTCAAAGTTTCGATTGCAAAATCGATAGGAAACTCGGTCTCAGTGGTGTGGCTAAATATTTCACATGTTTTAAAATGTGAAAAACATTTACTTCGTAGTTGTGATTGAAACAGTATCAATTTCTTCCGGAATGATTTGATATTATTGTATAAATCAGGAAGATGCTGGTTTTCTCCTTGCAATCTCAAATTCAGTTCGTTCACATGTTTTGTCAAATCAACATAGAATGCTAACTTCCACAGCCATGCGTTGTTTTGCAATTCAGTAAGAGGGCGATGCTTTTCATTCAAAAAAAATTCGATCACTGCTCGAAGTTCAAAAAAGCGCTGAAGGACTTTCCCACAACTAAGCCAACGTACGGCAGTATGATAAGGTAAGTCATTTTCTCCAATCTCTTTAATAAATTGTACGAATTGTCGGTGATTCAGCCCAAAAGATCTGATAAAATTAACAGTTGATATGACTGGTTTCAGAACTTCAGACATATCCAAACATTTTCCGCACAAAGACTGTTGATGAATGATACAATGTAAGACTATTGGTTTTGAACCACCGTCATTTTCTACAGCCTTTGACACAAGAGCGACCACTCCTTTATCTTTCCCACTCATGTTTTTGCCTCCATCAGTTGTAATACATTTCAAGTTTTTCCATCGAAGGTTCTTTTGCTTAATGGCCATTTCAACTCCTTTAAAAATATCTGAACCAGTAGTTGTGCCATGAATACTATACATATCAAGAAGTTCTTCATGCACTTCATAGCTTTTATCTACTCCTCGAATATAAATCAACACCTGAGCAGTATCTGACACATCCGTTGACTCATCCAAGGCCAAAGAAAACCACTCAACATGTCCATTTTTGTTGAACAGTTGAGAGGATATATTTTCAGCGATGTCTTCTATCCTTCGAGCCACAGTGTTTGCTGACATACTGACAGTTTTTAATAAATTTACCTTTTCAGGGCACATTTCTTCGGCTACTGCGATTATGCATTCTTTGACCATTTCTCCATCGGTGAATGGTTTTCCACGTTTTGCAATTTCAAGAGCCACACGAAAGCTGGCACGAGTTGCAGCCTCTTGTTCAGTTTTGAGTTTTGTAAATAAAGATTTCTGCGATTTCAATCCGCGCTTCATAGCTTCGAATTTTTCTGTCCGCAAACTTCCTGTATATTTTGAGTAATTTTGAAAATGTTTTGCTTCATAATGACGTTTAATGTTATATTCTTTGAGAACGGCTATGCTTTCATTGCAAATCAAACATAGCGCCTTGTTACTGGACTCAATTACGAAATACTGAATGTTCCACTGATCTTTGAATTTTCTGCATTCACTATCAATTTTTCGCTTCTTTTCCATTCTACTAAATCACACACAAAAGCAACAATTCAAATAAAAATATTGTTACAAAGATGTCTTAAACTTAAACACGCACAAACACGTTTTAAGGAGGTACGCACTATTTTATTTCACAGCAGTGTCATAGGAACTGACTTGTGGTTGCGCCACAAGCCTGCTTATATATTTCACTTACTGCCATCTAGAAGTGAGTGGAAGACACCAGAACTTTATCGAACCAACGAGATTATTCTGTAAGTGCTATTAGCGCCATCTGTTAGGGATAGAAGGTACTACCTATTTCTGCTTGTGTCCACCAGATGTCCTGTCACGTTACTCCTCATGGCTCGCTCGTACTCTACGACTAATCTAGAAATTACAGATAATGACAGGAAAATTAATAATATGCAGTGTTGCCGTTTTGCGGACTTTAGTTCGATTTGCAGCCTTTTTTAAACGTGGCGTACTTTTTCGGACTTTTTTTTTCATGAAAAAAAATACTCATTCGTTACTTGAGTACTCGTTAGGAACCGAAGTAACGATTACTGAAGAAAAAAGTAATCAATGATTACTTGTGTATTTCATTACTTTTGTAATCAATGATTACTATGGCGATACGATGCGGGTACCCCATTATAACGGATACCCATACGATACAGAAAATACATCAGCTTCCCCGTCGCTAATGGCATCAGGCAAAAAAGTAATCATATTTTACACCACTAGTGGACTGATTCAACTTTTTACCACCGGCAACAATTAATGATAATATGGTTTTGGCCCTTGGAATTTACTGGAGTAATCAATATGGCCCTAAGGCTGGAAAGTTTGGAGACCCCTGCTATAGAATGTCGGATTTCAAACTTTGCCGATAACATATATTATTTAGTTATTTCACATAACTACCAGTCGTATTTATTAACCCTTTTAATATATAGATATATGAATAAATTTTTCGATGTTTGGTCGGATCAGAATCCTAGCACTCATGTAGGTTTCTCTCGCTTGTGTTACGGGAGAGACCAAAACTAAAAAGATCGTTTATCAAGGTATACCAGACTGCAAAGTTTCTTGACAATGACGTCACAACGCGCGGCAGAAGATATGAGTAAACAGCGAGTCTGTTGGGTTACAGTAAATTCACGCAACGTCATTGGTCACGTGGCAGAGATGAAAGCAATGTAAACAAAGGAAGCCGTAGCATCGCTTTACTTAGAGTTCGACAAATCTAATTAAAAACTAGGCCTAAATAAAGTTCTTCTACATTACATAAAATTAACACTAAATAAAACACTATAACTATTCTAATAATTAATAGATTTCTTGAATAATGATTACATTAAATGTAAATACTGGGTTTTAATCAGAAAAAGCTGTGCAAATAGTCTAATTAATTTTAAGATAAGTAATTATGCCTATGCTAGTCTGCAACGTTTCTTGACAATGACGTCACAACGCGCGGCAGAAGATATGAGTAAACAGGAGGCTGTTGGGTTTACAGGAGGAGGGTCGAAAAGACGCCAAGCTACCAACTTGGAGAATAATCCGATTAAGCACTCTATTTGGCACATTACAAGTTTGAAAAATCATTTGTCTGTTTATCAGAAAATGCAATGTAACAAATTTAAAAACTTATTTTTTTTACGCAATCATAATTTATTTTATTGGATCAAATATATTTTCATCATAAGTTATTCTTTTCGACAAAAAAAAAAAAAAAAAAAAAGAGAAATTATACTCTTAATACTTTTATGCAGATAGATATTGTACAAACATCAAAAGACGTTTTTATCACAGCTACATTTTAAAATGCACTATGGTTTTAAAATGGTCTAATAATGCACAATGGATTTAAAGAACACCACTGTCATTATGATTTTCATACTTTTACAGGATGTGTAGGACAACAATATAGGTTGCTCAGGGTATTTACCTCATTTTGGCCAAAAATCGGCTTATCTAGTTTTCCCCAAATGATGGATTCCATTCTTGCAATTTGTGAAATACATTCATGACTATTGTCTTTTAAGAGGTTTCAAAGCACTGCCTTTCTTGTGGGGCTGAAAGACGTAGTTTAATTTTGGAATAGATTCCATTCTTATAATAACAACAATATTAACGAATATAATCATTTTTTAGAACAATATTAACGAAAATAATAATAAAGAACTATATTAACAATAATAATAATAATAATAATAAAAACTATATTAACGAATAGAATAATAAAAACTATTTAGCTTTAAGCAAAGCCACAAGTCAGCGAGTCAGACATAAATATAAACAATTTTAAATCTCGCCAAAACGCTCATCGAAAGATCGTCAACTGCTCGTAAGCTCTTATTGGCTAGAGCGTTACTTCTAAATGACTAAATGAAGGTATTAGTTCGCGTTACGCTTCTCGTAAAAATGAAAATATATAACATTTCATGAAAATTATGGCAAATAAACGCTATACATATGTAAGTTAAAATATCTTATCATATTTCTATAGCGAAGTGCTTAGTTTAACTCGAAAATCGGACACCGCGCGGAGAACTACTTTCTTTGCTTGCTCTCAGCATATTTCTCCATAGTCAAGAAACTTTGCAGTTGAGTATAGCAGCAGCGGCTCAATACCGCTTGCACCAACATACTTACTGGCGTGCCTCGAGTAGTAAGAGTGATGACAACGGCTACGGCGCATGCTCCCCGCCGCCATATTTTTACCACAGCGCCTGCGCATCGCCAAGAAGCGTTGTAAAAGCGGCGATGCGCAGGTGCGTTGGTGAAAAGTTAAAGCTGGTACAATCCGTCGACGTCACTCTTATTACTAGAAGCACGCTAATACTTACCGATATGTTTTATGTTTGTGTGCGTCACTAGCGCGACTTTTTGACAGTAATAGGAACTAAAGGACAAGGAGTTGCCCTATACATTAACGGAGGGACCGTTCATAAATGATGTCACATTTTTTCAATATATTTCACCACCTTCCCCCATTTATCACAAAATGTCACACTTCATTATAGCCCCCCCCCCCCCTTGTCCCATATCTCGCTATATAGCAGGGGTGGCCAACCTGCGACTAGCGAGCCACTTGTGGCTCTTTGAAGGGTTATTTGTGGCTCTCGACTCAGCGAGTATGTAAAAAAGCTAGAAGGAATATTGACGGAATTCCAGCATAGACTTCAAGACTTGAAATATTTTAAATCGTCTCTTGCTTTTTTTCTGAATCCATCAAGGTGAGTTTTCCATTTCCAATATAATTATGACCCAAAAAGCATCTGGAGAATTAGAATTAATAGAGATGCAAAAAGATCAAGCTGTACAATTTAAAATATAAGTCGATGTCGATTGCTGAATTTTGTAAATTTGTACCAGAATCGAAGTATACTGAATTAAAAAAGGCTGCTTGTAAAATTATTTCAATATTCGGAACAACGTACTTATGTCAATCATTTTATTCCACTTTAAAATTCGTGAAATCCAAACACCAATCAGTATTAACTAACCAGCATCTCAAAGAATTACTGAGAAGTGCTGTCACCAATTATTCACCAAATTTTAAAGAATTATCAAGAGAAGTAAAATAAATGTGTTTAATTTTTAATATTTTAATTCAATACACATATTTTGCACTTCTATTTATATGTTTTCAATAAATATAATTTTTGTAAAAAAATATTTTTAATGCTTTTTTTGCATATCTTTTAGATACGTATTTAATTGCGGCTCTCGAAAAATTTCAAATTTTGAAAAATGGCTCGGACCATCAAGGAGCTTGGCCATTTAAGGTATAACAAATACAAGAATTATGCTCTTAAAGTATAACAAATGCAAGAATTATGCTCTTAAAGTATAACAAATACAAGAATTACGATAATAATAAAATTACACGTTAATTTAAAGCACAAATGAGCAATAAAATGCAGACATATGTTTCGGGATTGCTTGGAATCCCTTTTTCAATGCGACAGGGAGCTTCTAGATGCAAAACATCGAAATGAAGCAGACAGAACAACAAAAACAAAGCTTATATAGCCTAAGAATTATCTGTAAACATTACGCTCTAAAAGTATAACAAATACAAGAATTATGCTCTTAAAGTATAACAAATACAGAGTGGGGCGGAAGTAATGACCCGGTTTTGAGAGGGTATAAGAAAAAGGCTACAACAATTTGAGACTTGAAACTTTTTATTTTGATCTGTATATAATCCCATTTTTTTTACATTGTTTTAATTACCACTTCAGCAAGGTGGCTGCCTTTAGCAGCAATACACTAATGCAGTCTATTTCGGAAATATTCTATTTTCGGAATATTGAAATGCGCACAAAGAGCTTTCTGCTTGAGAGAACAGACTGCATCAGTGTATTGATGCCGAAGGCCGCCACCTTGCTGAAGTGGTATTCAAAATTTAATGTAAAAAATGGGATTATATAGAGATCAAAATATAAAAAGCTTTAAGTCTCAAATTGTATTAGCTATTTTATACCCCCTCAAAACTGGGTCATTACTTTTGCCCCACCCTGTATTAAAAATAAGTAAGGTAAATGACCCGGTAGTGGACACTTAGATCTTTAAGCTCCTAAAATAAGCGAATGTAACATTAAACTTGAATAAAATGATCGGAACCTATAGCGAACGATTCCTAGTGCTGGTCAATAGAACTAAAGTTGGCGTGGAGCATCTATGCAAGTACATGGATCATCATATTTAATAGCTGCCTCCACAACGGACACACTTGCTGCTCTTTACTAAAGCCAATCCATGAGAAGCTGAGGGATTTGGGGAGAATATATGGGAAAAAAACGTGACATCCTTTATGAATGGTCCCTTAGTCATTTTTTAAATTATTTTTCCAAGTTAACAGCATAAAATAGATTATATTAATTCCTGTCTACTACTTTTGTCTTATAAAGGTCCACTATAGATAGAAATTAAGCGTTTAGTAAATTTGACGTAAAAATTCTAATTTTTCATCCTATGACATTTTATAGGTAATTCATTTTTAGAGAAATAGTTATCGATGAAGATAAATACGCAAATATTGATGTAAGTCCCTGGAAAAAATTTTGCCCCGTAAATGAGCACGAAAATTTTCTTAACTGTGTCCACTACCGGGTCATTTACCCTATAAATGTATTTGCTGTTCAGAAACAAGGCACTGCGTTATGGATCACGTTCCCAATTTTATTTTTGAACTTTTAATGTCGTTTGTGAGCGTAATAATAACAATAAGGATTTCACGTGTACGTAATTTGTACAAAATGTGGTTGAGATTCACAACACAAAAGATAATTAGTACAGAACAGTAAAGTATATCAATTGTTCGAATTCTGAAAAAATGACCCACGCCATTTTACCTTAAAAGAGCCTCGGAAAATTTCCGTTGGAACTTTCAACAAGGAGTAAATTATTTAAACCTCAATCCCAGCATCGGTGTTTACGATACAAAATGATCAATGAAACTTAAAAATCAATGAAACTTTAAAAAGAGATTTATTTGTAATGTCACATTTCGTTTTTCACACTCCCCTCCTCTTGTCACAAACTGTCACAATTTCTCGAAACCCCTCCTCCCTTAAGCGTGATATCAGTTATGAATGACTCCGGTGGCTGACGCGGACTAAACGGAAATTTCAGTGTCAGCCACCGATGGCTGACGCGGCCTAAACGGAAATTTCAGTGTCAGCCACCGATGGCTGACGCGGCCTAAACGGAAAGTTCATTGTCAGCCACCGATGGCTGACATGTCGCTCAACGTGTTAAACTTTCTCTTAAGATATCTTTCCACCATTTAGCCATATGATATAATAGCTTAAAATATCTGTAAAAAAAAATCCGCCATTACATTCAAGTTCGAGGCAAATAACTCCATTATTCTGGATTCATAAATCTTCAAATGTCGACAGGGTGGTGTAGGGGTAAGGCGCAGGCCGCGTACGCCCAAACTCCCAGGATCAAACCTGGTCCAAGTCGGTGGATTTTTAAGATGCAGAAAATCGTCTGCGCCCATGATTATGCGGCATGTAAAAGATCCCTTGAGTAGACATTTGGTTTGGATGCTCTCGGCTAAATTAAAGGCGTGGTGCAATCTGCATCAATGAGAACTCCGGTGCCACCATCTAGGGGAAGCTGAGCGTCAAAATTCTCAGAGTGGTAATGGCATCCGCTACTTGAAAGACTGGATGCCTATTTCCGGGGAATACACTAGGTCTGCAAAATGATTAGTAACCATATACAGCCCCGTTTTAATAAAAATAAATAAATCTTCAAATGATAAGGAATTTGGATCTCTAATACTGCATTTCATTATTTTTAAAGGAGTAAAATTCGATGCATATTGTTTGGAAAAAAGAAGTTTTGTTTAGAGCCCATAATTGAATAAGTTATGCGTAAACAAACTCCTGTGTGAAAAGCTGGCGGAGGAAAAAAGAGCCGGGTATTTTTGAACATAGTTAAAAACGTGGCTTATCAGTTTGTTCCCGCCATGCTTTCTAGGGGTTGAATAGAGTATTTTTTGCGTCTATGCCTTATCTCTCACGCTCTATGATGACAGCAGCACTGAAGCATCTCATCTCATCTCATCTTTGGAGTGCATTGGCAAAGAAAAAAAAAAATCGTGCCCAAACTTTTTTTTGTTCATTCATAATGCTGGGAGCAGAGTCAGTCAGAGTAAATAATGGATGGATAAATATAAATTTTAATTAAGTTCCTTGAACTAAATGAGGGGCCGTTCATAAATGACGTCACGCTTTTTTCCCATATATTCGACCCCCTCCCCCATTTTGTCACAATATGTCACACTTCAGCGGACACCCCTCCCCCCCTTTGTCACGCGTCACGCTATGTTGCATAATGCATGATGTCACACTTCTTGTTACCCCTCCCCTCCCCTTGTCACACTTTGTCCCAATTTCACGAACCCCCTCCCCCCCTCAAAGCGTGACATCATTTATGAATGGTCCCTGAATACAGTTTAACCTCGATTTTACGTTTATCAAGAGACTGGATAAAAAAACGTAAAATACGGGAAAACGTAAAGTATGGGAAATACATTGAAGGCAAAAATCAAATAGAAAAAAAACGAAAGATAGTTAATTTGACTCTTTTATGAAGAATAATATGTATACAGTGGTACCTCGAGATACGAGTGCCCTGACATACGAGTGATTTGAGATACGAGGGCTGTCGAGCAGCGAAGATTTGTTTTGAAATACGAGCGAAATCTGAGATAGGAGGAACGGCCAGCTGCGACGCCACTGCCCCGCCAGTTTACTGCGCCTGCGCAGTAAATTGCTCTGAGACACGAGCAATACATTGACATACGAGCAAGGTTACGGAATGAATTGAACTCGTATCTCGAGGTATCACTATTTTTGAAAAGAAAATTATTATTCATACACATTTTAACACATTTAATTATGAATCCTAGATTTAAGTTGAACAAAAAAATTTTTTTTATATAAGAAACAAAGTTTTTCTAATCGCGTGCAACAGTTAAACCTTTGTGATTTTTTTTTTTTGTTGTTCCAGAATTTTCTTCCCCTATTTTTTGACGATCACAGCGCCGCTACTGAATTTTGGTGGCAATTTTCGAAACTTTCTTTCTCTCTTCCTTTCTAATGGGGCTGCGTATGATCATTAACCTTTGCAGACTTAGTGCGTACCCCGGCATCCATTTTTTCAAGTAGCACCACTCTCGGTGGATGCCATTGCCACTGAGAATTTGGACGCTCAGTTTCCCCTAGATGGCGGCACTCTCATTTGATGCGACTTGCACTGGGTATTTAATTCAGCCGAGAATTTTCGAAACTAATCGCCATATTATATTTTATTTTATTGGAAATACTTCAGAAACTCATCAAATCATGATAAAAGTGGTATAATATTGCCTTGTCATCTGGCGCTGAGCTATATGTAAAGTTTCAGATAAATAGCTTATCGGGAAATGGTTGAAAATTCGATTGCAAAATTCCGTGGACAGACAAGAAAGCAAGTTGAGAAAATCGTAGTAAAATAAAATGAATGTCGGAGCTTTGTTGCTTTTTAACCTCCTGCGACCTGGCATCCAATAAAATGGATGTTTTGCTTTTCTGTCTGTTGCGACATATTTTATTTTAAGCAAACAAGACCTGTACTGGAATTATAAAGGAAAAATAGAAAATCACTTTAAAACTTTGAGAATTTGGAAACGGTAGTTTATTTGCTTACATGTGCCCCCCCCCCCACCCCCCAAAAAGTCAAAAAATGAAAATTTATTAATTTTTTGAAAAACATCACTTTTAAAGCCCAATTGCTCAGAAAAACTAATAGTTGAGAGAAGGTTAAAGTGGCAGAAAGAACAAACTTCCAACTAAATTCTGAAAGGGAACGAACTTTCGCACACCTTGATGAACTAGAATAGACTCTTTTTTGAAAATTCTCGGAAACAGAAACAATCCTCGCTTGCAATTTATTTTGTGAGAAAGTAATAATTAACTTTCAACAGCGTGGATTAGCTTAAAAAACACAAAGGGAAAAATAATACTTATTTTTTAGAACATTTTTTTCTTTTTATACTTTTGAGAGAGAACGTAAAATGCGGGGAATTCGATAAATAACAAACTTAGAATCCGGATTATCTTGACATTATTTAGTATACAGAAAACTGGGAGTTGATGGAAAAAACGTAACATGCGGGGAATTCGATAAATAACAAACTTAGAATCCGGATTATCTTGACATTAATTAGTATACAGAAAACTGGGACTTGATGGAAAAAACGTAAAATGCGGGGAATTCGATAAATAATAAACTTAGAATCCGGATTATCTTGACATTAATTAGTAGACAGAAAACTGGGACTTGATGGAAAAAACGTAGATTGGGGGGCATTAAGCCTGGGTTTAACTGTATTACCAAAATTTTACGTATTTGTGCAAAGAAACGTGAAAATTATCTGCTGTTTTTTAAAAGCGATTCTAAATTATAACTTCGATTTGAGGCACAATATTCTAAGCTGCAATATAACCTCCTGAGACCTGGCATCCAATAAAATGAATGTTTTGCTTTTTCTCCCTGTTGTGACAGATTTTATCTTAGCAAGCAAGACCTGGGCTGGAATTATAAAGGAGGAATAGGAAATCACTTTTTAACTTTGAGAATTCGGAAACGGTAGTTTATTTGTTTAGAATAGAGCAAAGAACACGAGTCAAGTTGGAATTCGGCGCTCTCGTGGTTGTTTTGGTTTTCACATTATTTTTTTTCTTTTTAATATTGTCCTAGGATTTTTATACAAGTTTGTTTTTTTTCTTACGTTATAAGTAATGAATAAAATATTTGGTTTATCTATTTTTGCATAAGTATCGCATAGTTCTACTCTGTAGTTATGACCTCAACATACATTCAAATGGATGTGAACCCCCAGAAAAATTTAAAAATTCAAGTTTATTACTTTTTTAAAAACATCACTTTTAATGCCCGGTTGTTCAGAAAAACTAATAGTTGAGAGAATATGTGTATCTTGTTTTGCTCGGGTCTCAGGAGGATAAGGCAATTATGGTGGGCTTTTTATACTGGCCGTGTCAAAATTCGAAAAATCCTTGCTCTGCTTTAGTGTCACGTCACGTATAAAAATATACATGACTTTTTGGTATTTCTAGTCTTAGTAAAAGGAAAAGGAAAAAAATGTTTATTTTTTCTTTTTATTTCTAAAATTTATGTTTAGAAATGCTATACATAAATAGGCAAAGACAAAGCAGTTCAGAGCAATTTTCTTCTCTGTTTTTCAACTGATTATCTTTTTTTCTGTTTAGTAGCTATTGACGAGGCTTAGTGATATCAATTAAGAAATTTTGGAGACAGTTTATTATCAGTTAACTCCTTCACTTTTGTCAGGCAAGCCTCATTTATAATTGTAATGTTATATTTTTATAGATAGTAGATGGCAACATGTTTTGGTTGAGTAAATTATTAGATAATAAATGTACAACTCATTGTCAAAAAGAGTTTGTTGCCATAAGGCAGTAATATTAAAAGCAATTCTAAGAGTTTGAGTGAAGGCTTCTCTGAAATAATGGAATGAAAATTAAGATAGTATATGGGATTAAACATTTAAGTTTTATTCAACTTCCACTCAAATTAGTACGAAATCGGCAGAAGTATAAGCGGTTACTTTTATGATCGCAATTAACCATGTGGCGACAATTATTTACAATACGTTTGCTTTAAGTGATGATGATCAAAATAAACTCGGCGTTATCATCACCAAATCTGATGAATATTGCTTAAACAATTAACAAACAGCACAATGTTTTCAATGCTAAATTTAATTATTGCGGTCGAATTTCGACTGTTCAGCGAACTCTAGTAACAATAATTATCCCATGTTCGAACTCTAGTAACAATAATTATCCCATGTTCGAACTCTAGTAACAATAATTATCCCATGTTCGAACTCTAGTAACAATAGTTTTCCCATGTTCGAACGCTAGTAACAATAATTATCCCATGTTCGAACCCTAGTAACAATAATAATTCCATGTTCGAACTCTAGTAACAATAATTATCCCAGGTTCGAACTCTAGTAGAAATAATTATCCCATGTTCGAACTCTTGTAACATTATTTTCCCCCATGTTCGAACTCTAGTAACAATAATTATCCCATGTCCGATAGTGTAAGTGAAATAATTTGTTTCTACGCGATTCATAACAATTTCTAATTTTACTGATAACGTTCTAAATGGAGGTTCCTGGTTCTACCACTAATAATAACATTTTACACAATTAGATGAATGAACATGCGTAAGGCATATTTAGTGTGACATAGGGCCAATGGAGGCAATTCACCGCTAGAGGGGCTCGTGAGCGATCACCGTTGTCACGTGATATCCGCTCTTTGTTTACTAAGACTTACAATGGAGCTCTACAGTCCTGGCAGAAGTGGTCTGGCGGAAAAAGAATATTACATGTATTTGAGAAATCCCAATAAGGCAGTGAGTTAGGATCAGTGGTTGAGTGATAGCCTTCCGCAGGCCGCAGGTTCGGGGTTCAATTCCCGGGCTGGGCAGGGTCGACTCAACCTCTCATCCCTTTAGTGGGGTCGATAAAATGAGGCCCAAGCATGCTTGGGAACTAAAGACTGGGGGTTCCGCGTCTGGCCGACCACTTGACCGGAACATCTGCTTCTGCATTCCAAGGCCCTCGGTCTCGCTACCTGGGATGGGTACGGTAGGCTATAGCCCCCAAAAGGGCTGTCCCGCCACAGAGTTTAAAAATCATCTTTTCAACTGACTCACACCTCTCTTTCCTAATGAACTCAACTTCCCGCATGCGCAGTTAAGATTTCCGTAGACAGCCAATTTTGTATTTACGTCACAGATAATAATGTTTTACTTTTTGCGGCAGTTACTTTTATATCGTTTATTTTAAGATAATTCATGCACTTAGCATACAATTATACCATATTGTGCAAAAAAAAAAAAAAAAAATCTTTTTATCGCACCTTGAGAAACCCTATTAGTCAACAAAATTTAAAATTCAATGTAAATTCATTTATTTGTAATTCAGGTTAATGAAGAATATGGACAGCGTAGTTCTGTAGTTGACCTACTATTAACGATTGAGACAAGAAAAATGTCAATCACATGTCATCATCAATCTTTATTCAGTCTTCCCCGATTTTCCAGAAGTTGCTGAAGTGTGACTTATGGAGTTTCTCAAAGTGGAGATTCAAGTGTAAACTCACAAAAAATCGGAAAATGAACTTAAGATACTATGTCTCTCTGGTACTGATTTAATTTGTATAATTCCTTTGTTTTTCATTCTTGATACTGTACGGTGACATGAAATAGAACCTTATAAAGAAAAATGAATGGAGGCAATTCAAGCAACGTCATTGGTCACGTGGCAGAGATGAAAGCAATGTAAACAAAGGAAGCTGTAGCGTCCCTTTACTTCGAGTTCGACAAATCTAATTAAAGACTAGACCTAAATAAAGTTCTACATTACATAAAATTAACACTAAATAAAACGCTATAACTATTCTAATAATTAATAAATTTCTTGAATAATGATTAAATTAAAAGTGAGTTGTACTAGGTTATAATCAGAAAAAGCTGCGGAAATAATCTAATTAATTTTAAGATAACTAATTTAGCCGCGTAGAACTCAATTGAAAATCTTAGTAAACAAAGAGCGGATATCACGTGACAACGGTGATCGTTCATGAGTCCCTCAAGCGGTGAATTGCCTCCATTGCAGCAATATTCTTCGCGCTTAAGAAATAAAAGTGCATTTCTGTCATATACAATTAGGTAGAATTGTCTCCGCGTTTTTATTATTTTGTTTACCCCATGTGTATCTATCTAAAACTCCCTGATTTTTAACACATTACAATTTGATGGACTATTTTACATCGCTGTTACGATAACTGAAGAGGCAAATAAAATTATGCCTTACATAAATAGTTATTTCACAGATGGAATTTATAGAGACTTGTGTCTCGTATCATACCTTTGA
This sequence comes from Octonoba sinensis, assembly GCA_038502835.1. Taxonomy (NCBI): domain Eukaryota; kingdom Metazoa; phylum Arthropoda; class Arachnida; order Araneae; family Uloboridae; genus Octonoba; species Octonoba sinensis. Next base: position 18,625,736 of record CM076601.1, on the reverse strand, counting down.
CCCTTTTACCCTTACAGGTTTTATTACTTTAAACCTCAGTCATTCCAATTCGGATTTATTTTATTTTTTAAATTCTAGATAATGACAGAAAAATAAAATACACGTATTTCAGACCTTCAATTTTTTTTTCTTATTTATAATTAGCGGTACCCGCACGGCTATGCCCGTGTTAAAAAATGAAAAGACCAGTCGGTTCGCCATTGCGTGCATAGCGATAACATTTTTTATGTGTAAATTATGTTATTTTTTTAAAAATAATGTATAGCATAAGGCATAATTAAAAATTATCTGCCCACGGCAATCCAACAGCGATCCTACACATTTAAGCATTTTTGTTTTAACAAAGCATACATAATAAAAGAGGACAAAAGAAAGAAAGAAAGAAACGAAACAAAACGAAAAAGAAAATATTTAGGAGAAAACGCATTTGCTTGTTTAGTTCCAAAATCCACACAAAAAAGACGATTATAATAAGTTAGAATAGCTTTAATTAATACATTTTTAGTTATAATTAGTTTTTATCTATTATTCATCGACAGTTAAACAGAAAGGCGAAGTTTTGTAGCTTGCAGAAACTAACAGCAGCACGAAAAGCTTTGAAAGCGGAAAAACCTTTCAGCTGAACCCAAATAGGCAAATAACATGTGTGCTAATTCACTCGAGAAAAAATAATACAATAAATAAATAGATATGCAGTAATAATAAGTTGGAACACCAAAAACCGCTATAAAGGACAACATTTCTTTAAAAAAACCCTGTGCAGTATTTTAATCGGTTTAAAAAAAAGAATAAACAAAATTTAAAAAAAAAGAAATAAATAAATTTAAAATCGGCTGGCTCCTCGAAATGATAAAAACCGCAAGAGATAAATTTTAATTCGTTAATAAAGAAAATGATCATAAGCCAGTTTTTATGGTAACAATTCAAATAAAATTAAAGTTAATTTCCGTGAAAAAATAATTTCGAACTACAGAGAAAAACGCTTATACCTTCTTTTCTAGTTAATTTAGAGGCTCCGAATTTTAGCACTAAGGGCAACACTCTTCCTGGGACAGTTTTTTATGGGCTTTTCAACGGTATCATGCTCAAAAGGATGCGATAATTTCTTCCCATAGAAAACGACTATTTTATGAAATTTTCGGCTGTAAATTGGAATAAAAGAAAGAACAAATTCAAATTTTTGGAAAAACTCACCGAAGTGCACACCCCTATGTTCCAAACTACATCCAAACTAATTTCGTGCCACATTTTATGAAAATCCGACTTACGGTCTTGGCCCTACGCCGGACACAGACAGACACACATACTTGCTGCTTTATAGTATAGAAGAGCATTGCACATTATTTTTAATGGAAATACAACGGCATCGACCTCATAAACTCGGATTGAATTGATTTTTTGAGTTGGAGGTAATAACAAAAAAAAAAAGGATTTTATTTATTTATTTATTGAATGGTTTATAAAAAAAAACATAAAAACAGCGATCGAATGGTTTGTCCGATGGGAGCATTACAATTTAGGGCTATGTCGTCGGTACTCTGTACGTCCGTTAAGTGTAAACTTGCAAAACTCGAAAAACGGACTTAAGATACTGTCTCTTAGGTACTGAATTAATTTGTATAATTCCTTTGTTTTTATTCGTGATACTGTACAGCGAAAAAAAAAGATGCTTATAAAGAAAACTGAATTGCCGCACTATTCTTAGTGGTAAAGAAATAAAATACAATTAGGTAGAACATTTAACTAGCTCTTTTATTATTTAATTTACCTCATGTGCATGCGTCTACAGCTCACTGATTTTATTCACATTACAATTCAACAGAATCTATTTGATATTGCTTTTACGATAACTGATCAGGTATTCATAAAGCAAATAAAATGCTACCTTGCATAAATTCACTTTTATTTCACAGATAGCGCTACGAAAATCAAATCTTCGGAACTGATGCTACTGCTTTTCAATGTAAAATTAGTGCCGGAGTTTCTAATCGACTATTTTGGCTTGTTAAGAAATTTAAGAAATTGTGTTTTTAACTATCTACCAGTCGCTTTTATGATTTATTGCAAATATGTATTTTCAGCAGGTAAGCTTTTACGTGAGAGCTGTACAGGGTTACCAGATGTAGTATTTTGAAGACCACCGTGGTATTTTTCACCAAAAGTTAAGGACGTAGTATTTTTTGTAGTATTTCGTTTTAAAGTGGTATATTTGTGGTTTTCTTTCCTTTGAGATAAAAAAAAGACCCAAAAAGGAAGAAAGGGGGCACACTTCGCCGTTTGGCGATTGTTTAGAATTGCCAACGGTTGCTTGATTATGTGACAGTTGGCGTCTTTATCGCTCAATATTGGCGAGTGGCGCAGAACTATACATTTACCAAAAAAAAAAGAGATATGCAAAAAAAAAGGTGAGAATGTGATGAATACATTTTTCTTTTTTAAATAAGAAGAGATTATATTTATTCTCATCCACATTTTAAATTGAATATAGTGTACATATCAGAATTGAATGAATTTAATATTTTGCTGTCTGGTACAAATTGTACACAATTGCCTTCTTTAAGAAGCAAAATAATAACTTTTCGCTTCGCTGCTTTCAAAATCAATAATAATAAATACGCTTATATAAAATATTTGTATTTTTAGATATATAATTATAAATTTCTTTCGGAAAATATACAGTTGCAGATGATGTAAATGCGGAAACTAACAACAAATAACATGCCTACAAAGTACATGCCAATGCAATTATAATTAATTCCAATAGATGGCGCTAAAGAAAATGTAGTATTTTGTAGTATTTTTTCAGACGAAGCTGTAGTATTTTTGTGTTTCAAAATCTGGCAACCCTGGAGCTGTAACTTAAACTTACATATCCTTCCAGCAAGTCTCACTGGTATTGTACAAGAGGGACTCCGTGTTTATGGAATAACATACGCTCACTTACATGACCTTGCTCATAACTTTGTGTTTAACTCTTTCTAAGGCGGTGGGAAGCATCAAATTATAGATGTTTATAGAAAGCTATTTTACTCTTTCTGATTGGCAGAATAATGCATCAATATTCAAATATTATAACTATCCCCCTTCAAAGGGGGAGGGGTGGAAAAAATCATGCAAATCTTATTTACTGTCCTACATGAATTTCTTTTTTGAACAAAAACAAATCTGAAAAATATTTTAACATACCTTTACTAAAAAAAATGGCCCTTTAACGGGTTCAACAAAACAGTCAAGTATCAAGTATCTTCATTTACTAAAACAAAATTGTGCAGGAAACTTTTAAGTTGGTCAAGAATGTAACAATGAAACGAATGCAACGGAATTTATAAAGAGTGTTTTTGACACACCTTTATGTCCTATTACGTATAAAAAAGAACTATCGATTCTTTATGAAAGCAAAGTATTGAATGCAAAAGAGGTTTAGGCGCAATTTCTGTCATAAAATTTTCCATATAGTGTACATAAAGAAAAATTGCAATTCAAGTGAATGGTTATCAATCACTAGAACGTTGGGCGCTAATTTGTTATTGATAACCATTTACTTCAATTACAAAGCTCATTTTAATGAACACACTCACACACAAGTTTACACGGACCAAGAGACAAGGCCGTATCCAGGGGGGGAGGGGAGACCGGGCCCGCCCCCCCCCCCCCCCGGAAATTTGGAAATTTTCCCCAATGTAGCATGTATTCCTCCCTGAAGCTTTCCTCAACATAAGTGTTTCAAAGTTAGGCCCCCCCCCCCCCCCCCGCGAAAAAAATTTCTGGCTGCGGCCTTGCCAAGCGAACACATTTTACACCAAAACAGAACGTCGAACATGCAAGAACTCATTATTTGTCACTCTCCCATTCCCCGACAAGCGCCATCTATCATTTGTTAAAGGCACCATCTACTACTTTTTAACCGACTTCACAAAGGAAGGAGGTTATACATTCATACTGTATGTATGTCGTTTTTTTTTTTTTCGTTTTTTGTTTGTTTGTCCACTCATAACTTCTCAGCGGATGAACCGATTTTCATGATTCTTTTTTTAATCGATCGAGGGCGGTTTCCCATAGGTTCCGTACCTTCGTTTGACCATATTCGATAATTAGAAAAAAGTTATGGGCAGAAATGCAGTATGTTTTTTTTTTTGTATTTTCATTCATAACTTTTGACTAAAAGAACCGATTTTGATGATTTTTTCTTTAATCGATAGAGAGTCATCTAACTCAAATATTTGAAATCAATTTGACTACATTTGTTTTTTTAGAAAAAACGTTGCGGGTGAAAAATAAGTATTTTTTTTTTAATTGGAAAGGCTTGACTTGATTTTTCCTTGTTGGGAAATCTATTAATAAATATAAAAGTCATTGTTGAAACCATGTTTGTTGTCATGGGCTATTAAAAGAAATTACAGCAAGAGTTTGACTGAAATCTTCTCTGTGGCAAAGATTAATGCAATCAGTTTGCTTGCTAAAATCGACTTCAAAAGGTAATTTATCATACAAATGATCAGTTTTTAGTGCCATTCATTCAAAGAAGTTCTGCCCTTTGATATGGATTTTTTAAAAATAGAGTATTTATATAAAAAATGTACTTACACTAAAAGGAATAAAATAAAAGAATTTTGATAAAAAACAGAACCGACTTCAAATTATAAATTGCCCTAAAAAGTGAAAAATAAATTCATTCTTTAAACAACATCGATGTGACTTTTAAACATAGCATTAGAAGTCGGTGCAACATTATGAGTCTAATTAAAATTACACCACTTGCTACTTCATATTGGAACTGCTGCTAATTATGGGAAAACATATATATTTGTAATTGATTCATGATTACAAAAGATTTCATCTATCCTAATTTTGCACCAACTTCTAAAACTATGTTTAAAGGTCACATCGATGTTGTTTAAAGAATGAATTTATTTTTCACTTTTTAGGGCAACTTATAATTTGAAGTCGGTTCTGTTTTTTTATAAAAATTATTTTATTACAAAATAAATTTGTGTGAGTAACAGCTACAGATTAACAACGAATCCACTCCCACTGTGCCTGTTGCAATACTTATATTTTTTCGATTTCAAGTCCGAAAATGAAGTCAAACAGCAATATGCTGTGAAGCAGCGATGCTCAACCTGCGACCCGCGGGCTGCATGGAGCACACAAGCAGAGTTTTTTTCGAGTGGCTGGGAAAAAGGTAACAAAGACCTGGAATGGCCTGGGGTATATTAGCAGATTGAGCGACACAAGCATTTATAAGGAAATCCCAGTCAGGTCACGCTTTTAGTATCAGTCACCAGTAACCGATGCGGCATCACCCTATTGCAGAAAATCTGAAATAGTTTTTGTTTTATTTTAGAGACAAATGTCTTCAAAGCAATATGTTGTAAGGTAAATGACCCGGTAGTGGACACAGTTAAGAAAATTTTCGTACTCTTTTACGCGGCAAAACTGTTTCAAGAGGCTTACATCAATATTTGCATATTTAGCTTAATCGCCAACTATTTCTCTATAAATTAATTACCAATAAAATGTCATTTAATGCAAAATTAGGATTTTAACTTGTTGAAATAATTTTAAAAATGACGAAGGGACCATTCATAAAGGATGTCACGTTTCTTTTCCGTATATTTTCTCCAAATCCCTCACCTTCTTATGGATCGACTTTAGTAAAGAGCGGCAAATGGGACCGTTCTGGAGGCAGCTATTAGATTTTATGATCCATGTACTTGCATAGATGCTCCACGCCAACTTAGCTCAATTAACCAGCACTAGGAATCGTTCGCTATAGGTTCTGATAATTTCATCCAAGTTTCATGTTACATTCGCTTATTTTAGGAGCTTAAAGATCTACGTGTCCACTACTAGAGCAGTGTCCACTACCGGGGGCCGTGCTAGCCTAGTTAGTGGTTAGCACGTCGGACTTCCACCTGGAAGGTCGCGCGTTCGATACCCACTTGAGACCACCATGTATACTTGGGGATTTGTGCATGTAAAATCCGTAGACCCCACTACCTCTCCCCGTGCGTAAGCAATCCTAAGGCCTCGGCTAACAGGTAGGGGTCTGGTGGAGAAAAGTGTCCACTACCGGGTCATTTACCTTACATACATATTTTAAAGTTTTATTACTTTCTGGAGACGTTCTTAAAGCAATAAACCAATTATTTCAATAGTACCTTTAGTTTAAAATTAGAATTTTCCAATTTAGGAGCCCCAGAAAAGTTCAGCGTTCAGTAAAATCCTGTAACAAATAAAAATTAAGAAAATTTTTAAAAGAATTTTAGAAATTGCTTAAAACAGCGTAATTTTTTGAGTTTTACATCATATTCACACCGTCAGCCACTGATGGCTGACGCGGCCTAAACGGAAAGTTCAGTGTCAGCCACTGATGGCTTACGCGGCCTAAACGGAAAGTCAGTGTCAGCCACTGATGGCTTACGCGGCCTAAACGGAAAGTTCAGTGTCAGCCATTGATGGCTTACGCGGCCTAAACGGAAAGTCAGTGTCAGCCACTGATGGCTTACGCGGCCTAAACGGAAAGTCAGTGTCAGCCACTGATGGCTTACGCGGCCTAAACGGAAAGTCAGTGTCAGCCACTGATGGCTTACGCGGCCTAAACGGAAAGTTCAGTGTCAGCCACTGATGGCTTACGCGGCCTAAACGGAAAGTTCAGTGTCAGCCACTGATGGCTTACGCGGCCTAAACGGAAAGTTCAGTGTCAGCCAGCGATGGCTGACATGACGCTCAACGTGTTAAATTGTTTGTGATGTTTGACAATGTGCGACCACTGGTACACACAACTTTTATGATACTAACTTGTTCTGTTCTTTTACAGATAAGAATGTGTCATCTATGTGTCCTCCAGTATGGGATGACATGTTCTGTTGGCCCGGCACCTCTGCTGGTCAGCCGGTGTACATCCCGTGCCACAGAATTCTTTCCTTTTTGGGATCTTCATCACCGTACGAAACAGGTAGGTGAAGGAAAACTTACAATATTCGTTTGAGCGTTAATATTCATGGTGGATTCACAGCCATTGCAACAGCTGCAAATCCCTGTTGTAGACTTGTCAGTGCACATTATTGGTTCTTCAACATTGAATGACCACGTTCTCATGATGACTCATTAACACCTGAGATGACATTTTGAAAAATTACTTTCACCCAGAAGACCATGATTTGTTTATCGCGCTATGACGCCATTTGGAACAGATTAATCCTTGGTGGCTCTTTGATAAATATAGCAACATTCTTTTGCATTACCTCAAAAAGTAATTCTTAAACATAATCTATCATATATATATATATATATATATATATATGCATGTAAAGTATACTGCATGTATAGAATACTGATTCGTAGCGGAAAGAGAGCCTGCATTTCATTTTTCCGCTTGGCAACACTCCGTTTGTTTACAAAAATCCAAGCACTATCAGCGTCTACGGCAGCGGTTCCCAATCTTCTTTTTTCGCGTACCACCATTTTTCTAGCAAACCATTTTGCGTACCACTGCTAATATAACTGTAATCTATAGAATAGAACATTAATAGATTATAGATAGATTTTTTGCCTGGACGCGTACCACCTGGAGAGGCTTCGCGTACCTTTAGTGGTACGCGAACCACAGTTTGCGAACCGCTGGTCTACGGTATCAGGATTCTGTTTAGTTGATATATGTATGCGCGAAAACTAGTCATTGCTGTTTTTCAAACACATTTTTTAAAAAATTAGTTGGTTACGATTTCTAGATTATAATTTGGTGCCTATTGGTTTGACACTCCACCTAACGACGGTTTTAGAAATATCGCCAGCATGAATTTAAGAGTACGTGTACTTTATGTTGTTGAGTTGAAACGTAAACATTACAATACATAAATTTATGTAACAATTAATTTATTAAGGGTAATTTAATAAAAGTATCATTTCCTGATCATTAGGGCATTATCGAATTTTCGGTTAAATCCCCCTTTTTTGAAAAAAATTACAGCATCTTCTTCCTTAGAAATTAAGTTCGATGCTTTAATCATTTTGCCCAGCACTTTTCTCCAAAATGAAAGGATAACGAAACGGCATGCATTAAAACAAATACAAATACAAAAGTGACGAAGGCTGTTGCTAGTCAATTTAGCAGTCCCCAATGAACATCAAGAGCTTTCTTAAAAGTTTTTACCAAACTGCAAGTAACAGTCGCTTCCGGTAAATTATTCCAACTGCCTTCAACCCTATTAAAGTAGTCATTTTTCCTAATTTCAAGATAAGCCTGAGGTTTGAAAAGCTTAAAACAATGACCTCTGGTTCTACTTTCAGCACACAGCTGTAGTCCATCAAAATTTCCCATTTTTAAGAATTTAAACAACTGAATCATGTCCCCTCTAGCTCTCCTTTGTTTAAGACTATACATGTTGAGCCTTTTAAGCCTACCTTCATAATCTAAGTCTGAAAGACCACTTACCAATCTAGTATCCCCCCTTTGAACCCTTCCCAATAAAGTAATATAATGTTTCACGGATATTACCTTATTGGAAAGTCTTGACTATTAGCGTCTTGATTACTAACAAGTGACTGTTAATAAAAGCTTTAATGGAAAAATAATGAAATTTAAGCAATAAAACGCATATATATATTTAAAGTTTATCACTTTCTTGAGACGTTCTGAAAGCAATAAGCTAATTATTTCAACAGTATGTTTAGTGACCGACTACGTTCGGAATTAATTTTAAAAAAATGCAATTTCTGCACATGTTTTATACTTTTTTGGTTAAATAATGATTTATGAATATAAAAATACTTTTAAAAAATCCACATGTACTGTAGTTTCTGAATGAATGGGTAGAATGAGGAAAATTTTAGTTAAATTTTATCAAAACGGTTGACACTGTAAAAGAAAAAATATCGCTGCAATATTAATTATTTTCAGCCATTAGTTACAAATAACAATGATCTTCAAAATGAAATAAAATGAAAGAGAAATATTAAAATTTATGAAAATAATAAGGAATGCTAGTGCGTCGTTTTTCCGAATTTTTAACGTGCAATCCACATAAAAACCCTTTAAAATACAAATATTTTATTTACATTAAAGATTGCAGTTCATATAATAGCTGATACTCTTTAAAACAAACACTGAAAATTTTGTGAGAATACATTGATTATGTTTTCAGATATCATGATAACGGCAAATGGGTTTTGCGAAAAAATAACTTTCGAGAAAATTGCAGTTGAAAGTTACAGTTCATTCAAAAACAAGCTGGAATTACTTGAGTAGTAGCAGACGATATGTTTTACAAGAGCTATAAGTATTTTTCTAAAGCACAGGAGAAAAAGGAAAACACTTTTGGAAAGAGAAAAGTTCAAAATATTAGAAACGGAAATTTTACGTCAAAATCGATGTTTTTAACGTAGTCGGTCACCTTAAATTATAATTTTCCAGTTTCGGGGCCCCACAAAACTAAGAGCTTGGTAGCATCGCATACTCCTTCCTGCAGATGTCACAAAAGCTCAATTTTGCGAAATCTTTGTGAAGCGAATAAGGTTAAGTTTGTTAGGTTATGCGTATCTGACACTTTTGATCTTCATAGCCCTAATGGGTTGGAGCAGACTTGTCTCCTTGGAGTATTATCCTTTCAAGAGAGCGCCAATTTTTGGCTGTCACTGATAATCCATTCTGTCAAAGTGAGTGAAACAAAATGGCGTCTTTCAGAGGAGACTCCGAGTTGTCAGCTTGAATGAGTCAGGCCGTTGCTGATATTAGCTTGGCGACAACTGATGAATGCAAGTGAAGGCCAGATTTCCTTCCGATAACTTACATCGACAGTGGCTTATTATTGCGATTTATGGAATAGGCCATTAGCTCAGAGAAAATAAATAAATGCGATAACCGTTATCGCTCAAAAAAAAAAAAAAAAAAAAATGTGTAAATGTTAATTCTTCGTATTTAAATGCTTCGAAACACAATTTCCTGAGCTTTGTATTCAGCAGAAAGATGAAAATTTCAGCAGGAAATGAAATATATTTACGATCACTCCAAGCGCAGAGTCAGAAGGGAAAGCAATGGAGGCAATTACCCTTCCTAAAGAGCAGGGTCAGAGTTGTGCAAGTTTTCATGCCACGGGCACTTTATTTTTTTCTTCCCCCGAGTTCATTTAATTTATATATACAGTTGAACTTTCTTAATACGAACACGGTTAATACTAAATCACAGCAAAAACGAACATTTTTTCATTAAGTTTGGTTTACTATTTAATTACACAAAATATCTCTGGCATATTACGAAGGCTAAAACACAAATTTCCGCTACGACGAACAAAATTTCTTATCTTTTCACGAAAAATTTGCATGATAAAACTTAATGTACCTAAAAAAACAATTAACCAATAAGGATTTTTTCTAAAATTATTAAATTTTAAAAGGTAAGTTCACTTTTTCTCAATGTACTAGTAAAATTTAAAAGTGTATATTAGCAAAAATAAATTGCTTGTATTCAATTTATTTTACTTTTTATTAGTAGTAGTAGTAATTATTTTGAAATATAAACATGCATTTCTAATACTTTTTTTAAACAAAATTTTACTTACTCACGGTTGTTACGAATAACGGATAATTCGAACAAATTCGCGAATTTTTGGCATTTCGTATTAAGCCAGTTGAACTGTATTTATGTATATATATACATATATATATCAATTTGTATGTATGTATGCATGAATGTGTGTGCTACGGTTAATGTAAAATCTGTTTTTAAGAATAACCCTATTATTATGAAAAATTACCAGCGGTTACTATTAATTAAACCGGTTATTTTATACTAACCCTTTATTTGCTTATCCCGCGATTTCCACGGGCATGCTTTTTTTACGTTTACTTAAAATATTAACCCTCTGTTTCACCGCTTAAACTTTAGTTATACGAATCCTGAAATATTGTAGATTTTAATCAAGGTTTTATTCCAGATTCCAGAGACGACTTTAGTTGTATATAGTTTGAGAACTTTATGCTGTAATTGATGCTTTTAGAACATCATCTATGTGTTCTTATAATCAAAAATAATAAAAAATATTCTTTAAAGCAGAAATATATTGCTGATTTAAACTCCTAAACATATGTAGATTTTAAGTACATAATTTAAATACTATGCATATTTTTAAAGCGAATTCACTAAAAAAAAAATTGAGCACTCGGAGGGTTAAGATATTTTTAAAAGAAATTAAAATAATATTGAGGAAAACTTTCCTGCCCCATAGAAAGTTCCTGCTTAGGGCACGGGCCCCGATTGCCCGTGCGAGAGTCAGTTATTATCAAAAGTTTTATGAATAACGAACTAAAGCTGTATAATTTTCCCCTTTTTGAACGAACTCGTAGGTAAAGTCACACACAACCACGACAAACGAAAGAAAAAGCAAGCCACCTTACAAATCAAATCCCTGCATCCGCGAGTAACTTTAGTCAAGCGAGTCCCACTGAAAACTCAAATTACTTAAATTTGGAATCAAACTTTAATGGTGGTCATTTATTGCGAGAGTACAAATTAAAAATTTCCTGCCCACTAATTCCAGAAATTACAAGTTCAAAGTAAATTAGGAAAACATGACTTGCATTTGGAACTGACGAACAATTGTTTGCTTAAGATGGAATGTCCAATTTCACTTTTATTTTTACTGCTTCCAATTAAAACCGGCAAATGACGTTTTAAACAGTAATTTCTAATTTTAACGTCGAAATACTTACTGAAACTTAAGTGAAATAACTTTAACTTTCAAGTCAGTTGTTGCGTTTAGAAATGAATCAAATAGAACGATGGAACGAGAAGTTAATTAGGCTGTTTAAAGCTTAGAAAGAGCTTGATTGAAAGTATTCCAGCGATGTGTGATTTCACTACCAAGTAATTTGTTGATAAATTTGTCAAAAAGGATTACAGTAAAAACCCGTTAAAACGCGGTTGTCGGGGAACATGTTTGGCAACCGCATTATAACATAACCGAGGTATAGTTAAACTGTACGGCGGAACCATATTCACGAAATAATACTGGCTTTTATTGAATCATTTTTAACTTTATCAATGACTCGTAACTTTTCTTCTATAGCATATATTTTTCTTTTTTTCTTTGCTGCCATTTTATTCACTGTAATTGCTGCGCCAGAAGCACACATCTCAACTGCGAAATCAGTCTATCGAGCGATAGGTTATAAATAGGGTTGCGGGGCCTCAGTGGCTGAGCGGTCAAATCGACTGGCTCCGGTGCCTCCCTGCGCGGAGAGAAAGAGGCGTGGGTTCGATTCCCACCTTTGCCCTGGGTGTATTTCCTTCTTTGTATATTAAAATCTGTTGTGTTGTCTTGTTCTATCTGTCATATTAGACGAGAGTTTGAAGCATATCCTTGAGAATAGCAAATAAACTCGAATATTTATGTGACCTGAAATGGTCGTAAAACAAACAAACAAATAGGGGTGCAAGTTTGTCGCGCCGCGAATTCCCGCAATAATTTTCACGATTTTTAAAGCTTTTTCCTAAACTCCGAGAATTTTTCTTATTTTATTTTTTTGCAATTATTCTCGCAAAATGTGCGATTTTTTAAAAAAATTCAGAAACTAAGGTAAAATCTGATCACCCAAAATCTAGAAGGCTCTAAACTTGTGACGAGAAAAAATTCAAAATTATTTTTTTGAAAGCAGTAACAATAAACATAGATTTTGCCAACCAGCCTAAAAAATTTTTAATGTATGCTGAGTTTTTGATTCTAGTCAATACAAGTATTTAAATGCTTTTAACGAAGTTAATAATCCTTCCATTTTAAATAATATCCCTATATTTTAGGATGAAGAATTACTTTCATTGTTGATATGCTATATTTTGTTATATTTGTGTTCCTGCGAAATTTGCGCGAATGTCCCGCGAATTTCGCGCTCTTTTTTCCGCGACAAACCTGCAAACCCTAGTTATAAACCAACTGTATTCAGAGAAAAAGGTGATTAACAATCTGTTCAAAAATGTTATCAACATGGGATTGTGAAGGGGGAGAGGTCTTCAGAAAGAGTTAGATTTGGAAGGGAAAAGGAACGCACTTATCACTGGGGAATACGTTTACTTTTCAGGAATGCTAAAGAATCTGACATACAAAGGTTGACAGCGCTGTAACAGACTCATAACTAGACTTCTGAAAATGGAATAGTTAAGCATTGAACTGAACAGTCCCTGACAGATTGAGCTCTCCCCGTGTCGAGAGAAACAAATCAGGGCGGTTGCACCCGACTTTGAAATCAAGCTATATGTTCGAGGTTGAAAGACAGAAAAAACATGAAAAAGGTGTACATCACGCCTATCACAATAGGGCTTTATCTGTTAGTGTGTCTGGTGGGAGGATGGGTGCTCTTTGATTAGAATATTTGTGTGCTCGGGCAGGCTTTATTTAAAATGGTAAATAAGGAATCCCTTTTAAATGGTAACGATAAAGGGTATTTTAAACGTCGGGGGACATGATAGTCACCGCGGTGTATCTGATTCCGCGGTATTCCGTAGTTTTACTGTATTACGATAAAAGATTTCGATGATTTTTTAACCATGGCTTGAATAACAATACAGTTCTACGGCAAAAAAAGCATGATTGGCAGAGCGCCGAGAAGAATCCCTTCGTGTTCCAGTGAAAAACTGCTGCTATGATGAATGAGCATGATTTTGTTCTCGTTCGAGTCCGTTTGCCAGTTTTAAAATTTGGTTGCTTTCAACAAACATAGAAGAAAGTATTCGGATTTGCGTGTTAATGAACGCACCCCCAGAGCGAACATCCCTAAAGCTCGAATGGAATCGTCCTTTTCCGCCATGCGCAGAAACGTTCAAGTGTCAGAACTTCTTGGTTGAACTGTAATAACTGTGACCTAGTTGCTTGCAAATCATGGAGAACTGCACTGGTTGAGGAAAATATTAGCTTTATGCGCACGCGCACACCTAATGTTAAGAAAAACCGCGAATTGCTTCTTTTCATAATGCTTCTACATTAATCAATTAATGGCCGCATAAAGTTACAATACAAATTTTAACGATATACTATAGTTTTTACCTCACACTTGTCTTAAAAACCATGTAAATGCAAAGAAAAGAAGAAGTTTCGTCTAGCCTTATACGAGGCTACGCTCCCGTACTAAAAACAAATTTTTGATCTAGTTCTGTTTCTGTTTCTCATTTAACTTTAGTTCGTTATTACTTCAAATATATCTTTTTCAACAGTTAATATTTATTAATTCACTCACTCATTCTTTCATTCACTCATTCATTTTTCTTTCACTGACTCATTCATTTATTCATACATTCATTCAGAAATATGCTTGAACATACAGATCAAATCGTTTCATGAGAAAATAGGCTCGTTCAGCTTTAGATGAACTTTGTATATGTCCATGTTCTACGTCATAACATCTTTCCGATAAAGTTTGCTCCAAGCAAAACCGTCAGTTAGAACAGAATTTATATAGGACTGAAATTTCCCCATATAGGCACTAACGTTGAATTTCTTTGAACTGTTCAAAATTGAACAAAAATTGTTCAGATCTAAAAATAATTCCCGTTGAGAGCTTCTTCCAATAAACTTGTTCAAAGGATTGGATCTTAAGCCCAGAGTCTAGATATTTTGCTTCATTTTTGCCCGTAGGGGTTAATGTTAAATTCAAAAGACCGGAACATGTCTTTTGTACTTTTCCCATGGAAAAATGAGACATCACTCATAGCTATGGGGACAGACAGGCACAGGTATTTCGGTGCGATCTTTTCTCGAGGCAGACAGACTATTTTAATTTGCGAATGGGACTTAGTAAGTTACCTATCGCAAAGAATGACTGAATTGTCCCACAGTAGACCAGTCGCTAGAAACTCGGTTCCCGCAGAGCACCGAGAGTGAAGCAGCACTGACTGAGGTCAATGTTCGGGAGGGGGACCACCTCTTGCGGCTGGTTGTTACGGTCAGCTAAAGGGAGCTGGTGCACATGAAATAGGTCGTGGCTCCAATGTCCTCCAACTCAAACGATACCTCTGGGGGTGCCAATCCCAGGTGACGGTCTCTCATCTGGGAGCTGCTTCAAAAAATTAAGAGACCTGTCAAAGGGGTGGAAATCGGACTCCCGCCTATAAGGGCCCCGTTAGACTCAGGAGCAGCGTACCCATTCTTCCTCGCCAAGCGCGAGGACACGACAACCACAACAACAAGTATATATTGTTACTGGTTCGTAGAACTTTAAACAGTTTCCCAATTAAAATGTTTCCCAAATATGTCCACTTTTACCTGGAATTCACCTATAACGTCTCAGGTCACGTGACATGAATATTCTTGAAAATTCTAGCAAAAATTACAATTATCTAACATCATCGGAAAGTCGCCAAGTTTGGCGAGAAACAACAAAATAAAAATCTGAAAACTGATTTTCGTGACAATAGATTATATTGTCTATTTTAAAATATTGTTTTAAGATACATTTTTCTGAGGATTTGTTTAGGTTACCTTAAAAAAAAAAGCTTGCTTGAGTCAAAGAAGTTTGAAAATGACTATTCTCAAAGCCATGCTCGAAAGTCGTGTTCTCATATCTTTTCACTATCCGCCTCATCCATCGCATTTCTTATTTCGCCCAACTTCCACAGCGTTCCACGCTTGTAATATTTGTGTTCTTTTTCTCAAGAAACTGCCACCTACCTTTGTTACGTCAAGATAATCCAATTCCCTCCTGGAATATTATGTCATCGCTTTTATTTGCCCTTATTGATTTTTCCCTGCTCCTCTCGTGAACAGCGGAAGTTTTCGTTTTCAAGTATTCACGGGAGAAAGAAATTTCCTATCTGAGGGCATTATCGGAACTTTATTCTTAAGGGATCTGTTTATAAATTTGTAGTCTTGTTGTATAGAGGATGATTTTCAATTCACTGAGGACTTTGACTAAATTGCAAACACAAAATTTAAACTGTATAGAGTGGTTATGGTTAAAGTTAACCAATCCAGTTCTACGTAGAGCTCGTTCTGATGCATGGCAGGTTGTCTCTGAAAGTTGATATACACGCTATAACTTGATATGCAAGTTTCTAATACTTGATATGCACGTTTACACCAAAGTCTTCCACTAAGTTACCACAAGTTGAGGCAATTGGTTGATTTTTCTGCAAAATACAGCAATTTTTTCCGTCTTCAACTTTTGGGGAGGCAAATTTTCTACTAAATTTTGGTTTCCCTCGGAGTGTCGGTAAAAATCAAAGAAAGTTGACAACTAAAAAGTGCAAGATTTGTTGTTGCGCGAGCAATTTCTAGGAAACTAGTGGAGAACTGTGGCGCCAACTCTTTACCAACAAGGTTTCCACTTGTTGCTCTAAATTTGAGAAGAGCAACTTTTAGTTTTCTACGAAAAATCTTCCACTTGTTGCTCTATAATTTGAGAATAGCAACTTTTAGTTTTCTACAAACAATGTTTTGTCAACTGTGGTCTAAACATGCGTGTATATAGACCATGGGAGAAAGAAATATACGATTTAAAAATAATAGTTTGAACTTTGCCACCAGTGGCAATGGATAGAGGTCGCCTGAAGAACAAAAACAAATTTGATTGAAAACAGTTTTAGTTTAAGGATGAAATATTGCAGTTGAAAATTTGACATTTTTTCTCCAATATGCAATGAATAACTTTCAGTTGAACTATTTCTTTTTTGTTCAATAAGGTTTTTCATTGTGGCTCAAGTATCTCCATGAGATGGATGATGGATGCCATGGTGAAGGCCTAATTAATCCATCACTAAAAAAACCTTCCAAATCAATATTTTTACCTTTATTGTTCTATTTGCTACTGTTTAAGATACAGAAAGTTCTTCACAGTCGGTTGTGAAAACGAAAACCAATAGCTTGAAGTTTTTTTTTTTTTGATTGAACGATAATAATAAATTTCAACTTGGGTTTCGTTGATGATAGCAAACATCTTTTGTTGGTGGCCATTTAATTTTGAAATATGCAATTCTTCGAGTCAACTTCATGTTCAGTCTACCTTCTGAAACATTAAAAGTTTTGACCAACAAATATTTTAAAATTTCTTTCCTATTCATCAGCAACCAATCCTCATTAGCAAATTTTCTGTTGATGATATCATTCTTTCCTGTATATTCATCAGCAACCAATCATCATTAGCAAATTTTCTGTCGATATCCCACTCTTTCCTATACATTCTTCAACAACCAATCATTATTAGCATGTTTTCTGTTGATATCATTCTTTCCTATATATTTATCAGCAAGCAATCATCATTAGCAAGTTCTACGCTTATATTACCATCAGTCAGTATTTTCACCTTTTGACATTCTTGGAACTTATGCTTTTAGTAGAGTAGCCGTCAGTAAATCATGGATTTTGATGAAGGAATGAGGAAAATCTCGCTGACCGACAGAAAAACAGGCAAGAGAAATAATATATAAGATTTCGCATATTAATATTCTTTATTCATTTTATGAACAAAGTTTATTTGATCATTTGCATTTTATTATACTTTTATTTCAATCTTTCGTAAACAAGGTATTTAATGGGGGATCCCTTTCCCCTCCAACAACAGTCCCCAAGCTCTTCAGATATCGCCCTCAAAAGAAAACATCGAGTTTCAGAGATATTATCTGAAAAATGGCATAACGAACGATCCTCTTCACTCGCTTCAGATGATGCAATTAAAATGCCTTCGACCTAGCTCTTTCGCCGCCCCATCTTCAGAGCAATTAAACTGGCAACCAGCCCCAAACCTCATTAGCAAAATTCTTCTCTCGTTCCTCATGCATCACATGATTTACGACGTCATTGGGAATTGTCTATATTCTACGAAAATGATCTTTGCACTCGTATAACTTCATGTATGGAGAAAATGATTTGCTTTTTAACTCTTAAGATTGGTGTATAGACGAATTTTAAAATCAGGCCACGTTTTCTATTCACTTCAGTTTAACGAGAGTTTCCTGGAAAAATTACTTGGAGTTATCATTAACTTTCGCCACTGATACTTAGTTTAGGGAGAAATTTTTTATATAGTTCTATAAGTATCGAGGTATGTTTTTTCCCTTTTCGTTTCGGTTTAATTTGTTGTAAACAGAACTATTTCCAAGCAGAGTGGAATCTGCTTAATGAGGCACCCAAGGTACTAAAATGGAACACTAATAAAAAAAGGAAATTTTGAATATTCAGTGATTTATTATAGAAAAAAAACAATAAAAATAATATGAAGCTCTTAAAACTAGCAATACATGTGTAGCAAAATAAATATTCCAAAAACGAGCTGCGTTGCACGGTCTATCTCAAATACTGCAAAAAAAAAAAAAAAAAAATGTGATGCTACGTGACTATGTCTCAAAATTCCATTAGAACAAAACAATAGTTTTTAAATACTAACATCAACAGTCCCGCTAAGAATCAACATCAGCGTAAGAACAACATTCCTAAAAATCAAACAATAAAGGTAACATTTCTGAAATAATGTTAACAGCCCATCTAAAAATCCAATTAGAATAAGAACATTTCCTTAAATCCTTTATACAATAAAGGAAATATCTGAAATAACGTCGAGTCCTTCAAGAAAAGAATAAAACTATCAGCAAAAAAGCAATAGCACTAAAAAAATCCTTTTAAATTAGAACACAGGTTCCTAAAAATATTCGCTTGAGTAGGACACTCCCCCCCCCCTCCTTTTCTCCCCTTCAAATTTTTATTTTTAGTCGACAGGGTGGCGTTGTGGTAAGACGCAGGTCTCGTATGCCCAAGATCGCAGGTTCAAACCTGGCCCAAGTCGGTGGATTTTCAAGATGCAGAAAATCGTCTGCGTCCATGTCGCATGATTATGCGGCATGTTAAAGATCCCTTGAGTATCCGTTTGGCATGGATGCTCTCGGCTAAATTAAATTCCTAGTGCAGATTGCATCAACGAGAGCTCAGGTGCCCCATCTAGGGGAAACAAAGCGTCAAAAAAATTGCGGCAATGGTACCACACTCATTGCGGTGCCGCTGAAAGAGTTGGTACCAGTATCGGGACGCACTAGGTCTGCAATGGTTGATGACCAATACTGCAACCCCATTAGAAAGAAAAAAAAAAATTTATTTTTATGTTTTAATATAATATGTGCAATGGGATCATTCATAAATGATGTCACGCTTCGACGGGGGGAGAAGGGTTCGTGAAATTGTGACAAAGTGTGACAAGGGGAGGGGAGGGGGTAACAAGAAGTGTGACATCCTGCATTATGCAACATAGCGTGACGCGTGACCAAGGGGGGACGGGGGCCCGCTGAAGTGTGACGTATTGTGACAAAGGGGGGGAGGGGGTTAAATATATGGGAAAAAAGCGTGACGTCATTTATGAACGGCCCCAATGGTGGCAATTTAACGAAGGTCATTGGTCACGGGGTAGCGATTAAAGCAATGTAAACAAAGGAAGCCGTAGCAACGGCGTAGCGTTTACTTCGAGTTCGACCAATCTAAATCAAAACTGGGACTAAATAAAATTCTTCTACATTGCATAAAATTAACACTAAATAAAACACTATAACTATTGTAATAATTAATAAATTTATTTTATAATGATTAAATTAAATGTAAATAATGGGTTATAATCAGAAAAGGCTGTGAAAATAGTCAAATTAATTTTAAGATAACGATTTTTGCCTAGTGAACTCCACATAGATGTCAATTGAAAATCTTAGCAAACAAAGAGCGGATATCACGTGACAACAGTGATCGCTCATGAGTCCTTCTAGCGGTGAATTGCCCCCATTTTATTAAAACAAAGGTAGCAACGCAGACGACTAATTATTTCACGGTGAAAATATCTCGGTTTAATTCATTTTCAATGTGTTGATTTTTTTCCCCTCGGAATTTTTCTGTAACAAATTTTAAGTCAGGATGAACCTTAGGTTTTGTTTCGATACTTATTACGTTTAATTTAATTTTTCTCACTCTTCTTCTCATACTATTGCAAAAAAAAAAAAAAAGAAACGCATGAAAGAATAAATGAAACTACCTATTTTGAAGACTACGGTAATATTTTTTGTAGTATTTCGTTTTAAAGTGGTATATTTGTGGTTTTCTTTCCTTTTGAAATATAAAAAAGATCCAAAAAGAAAGAAAAGGGGCACACCTCACCGTTTGGCGATCGTTTCGAGAATTGCCAACAGTTCCTTTATGATGTGACAGTTGGCGAATTTATCGCTCAGAATTGGCGTGGGGCGCAGAACTATACATTTACCAAAAAAAAAAAGGGAAAAAGATGCAAAAAAAAAAAAAGGTGAGATGAATGCATTTTTCTTTTTTAAATAAGAGATTATATTTATTCTCATCCACATGTTAAACTGAATGAAGTGTACATATCAGAATTGAATGTATATTTAACATTTTGCTGTCTGGTACAAATTGTGCACAATTGCCTTCTGTGAGAAGCAAAATAATAACTTTTCGCTTCGCTGCTTTCAAAATCAAAAATAATAAATACGCTTATATAAAATATTTTTTTTATTTTTAGATATATAATTATAAATTTTTTTCGGAAAATGTTCAGTTGCAGATGTTTTAAAGGCGAAACTAACAATAATTATTGAAATAACTAGCCTAGAAAGTACATGCAAATGCAATTATAACTCATTCCAATAGATGGCACTAAAGAAAATGTAGTATTTTTTCAGACGAAGCTGTAGTATTTTTCTGTTTCAAAATCTGGCAACCCTGTTTTTAAGAATAAATTTAAAAAATACTTTTTTTCTTTTCCCTTTAGACTCAGTGGCTTACCGCGTTTGCGGCGAAGATGGCGTGTGGTCACAAGGCAAATGGACCAACTACAGCGAGTGTCAAAGGCTTTTGGACATTCGAGTAAGAATAGTAAGAATTTTTACAAAAATACAAAGCTTAAGGTAAACAAATATTCATTCACACATCAAGGTAAATGTAGGGCACTGTGGTAATACCCGCGGCCAGCCGGCCACAAGCGGTCCACCCAGGGCCTTATTTAAGAATAGGCCCGTGAGTCCCGGGCCTAGGGCCCCCACTTTGAAGGGGCCCCCTAATTTTTTTTTTGTAATTTAAAGTTTTTTAGAAACATAAATACAAAATACAAATACAAAAGTGACGACCAGCAACAGGCTCAGGGCCCAGCTAGGCTGGTCCTAATTAATTTAGCAGTCCCCAATGAACATCAAGAGCTTTCTTAAAAGTTTTTACCCCACTGCAATTAACAGTCGCTTCCGGTAAACTATTCCAACTGCCCACAACCCTATTGAAGTAGTAGTTTTTCCTCATTTCAAGATTAGCCTGAGATTTGAAAAGTTTAAAACAATGACCTCTGGTTCTACTTTCAGCACATAGCTGTAGTCCATCAACATTTCCCGTTTTAATGAATTTAAACAACTGAATCATGTCCCCTCTGACTCTCCTTTGCTCAAGACTATCTTGAGCAAAGGAAGATATTTAAAAATAGCTTTTGAACATATTTAAGAATAGCTTCAAAAGCAAACTGTTAGTGTTCTGTCGCTTCACAGAAAATTTGTATTGATAAATTATTTTAAAACCACAAGGAATTTTCACTTTGGGAGCCCCCAAATTTTGGTCTGACAATTTGAAATTTGAAAAACAAAATCGATTTTGCACTTTGATGGCCCCCAGATTTCATTCAAACATTTTGTAATTTAAAAGCAAAATCATTTTGCACGTTGGGGGCTCCCAAATGTTAGTCTGACTCTTTGACATTTGAAAAATAAATTAGTTTTTGTGCTTTGGGGGGCCCCAAGTTTTGGTGTGACTTGCCAGTTTTCCATACACATACTGAATGTTATGTTTAAAAAAATTTTGTTGCTTGAGGGGCCCCCAAACATGAGTTGTGCCTATAGTGGTTCAAAATGTAAATCGGGCCCTGGGTCCACTCATTCATTTCTGCTAGGCCTTACCGTCGGCGCACATGTGTGTAATATTAGGGGGGGGGGCATACCTGTATATTTTAAATTAGTTTTTGTGCTTTGGGGGGCCCCAAGTTTTGGTGTGACGGGCCAGTTTTCCATACACATACTGAATGTTATGTTTAAAAAATGTTTGTTGCGTGAGGGGCCCCCAAACATGAGTTGTGCCTATAGTGATTCAAAATGTAAATCGGGCCCTGGGTCCACTCACTCATTTTTGCTAGGCCTTACCGTCGGCGCACATGTGTGTAATATTGGGGGGGGGGGGCATACCTGTATATTTTAAATTAGTTTTTGTGCTTTGGGGGGCCCCAAGTTTTGGTGTGACGGGCCAGTTTTCCATACACATACTGAATGTTATGTTTAAAAAATGTTTGTTGCTTGAGGGGCCCCCAAACATGAGTTGTGCCTATAGTGATTCAAAATGTAAATCGGGCCCTGGGTCCACTCACTCATTTTTGCTAGGCCTTACCGTCGGCGCACATGTGTGTAATATTAGGGGGGGGGCATACCTGTATATTTTAAATTAGTTTTTGTGCTTTGGGGGGCCCCAAGTTTTGGTGTGACGGGCCAGTTTTCCATACACATACTGAATGTTATGTTTAAAAAATGTTTGTTGCTTGAGGGGCCCCCAAACATGAGTTGTGCCTATAGTGATTCAAAATGTAAATCGGGCCCTGGGTCCACTCACTCATTTTTGCTAGGCCTTACCGTCGGCGCACATGTGTGTAATATTAGGGGGGGGGGGCATACCTGTATATTTTAAATTAGTTTTTGTGCTTTGGGGGGCCCCAAGTTTTGGTGTGACGGGCCAGTTTTCCATACACATACTGAATGTTATGTTTAAAAATGTTTGTTGCTTGAGGGGCCCCCAAACATGAGTTGTGCCTATAGTGATTCAAAATGTAAATTGGGCCCTGGGTCCACTCACTCATATTTTTGCTAGGCTTTACCGTCGGCGCACATGTGTGTAATATTGGGGGGGGGGGGCATACCTGGATATTTTTTCTGCTTTTAGAATAGACATCTCTCTTTCGCTCAATGGACGTTAGGATCAATACAAAAGTAAAAGGTCAACTGGTTTGAGTAGAATTATTCTGCAGGCATATGTAAGGTGGAGAGTGGGAGGAGAACTGTTGCGGCTTTTAACTGCAGCAGATTCAAAAGAGAAGAAAACATAATTGTTCGATGGCTTTTTTTTTAATTGGGGGAGAAGGGATTTACTCAAAAATGCACTATTTTTACTTTTTACTTAAAATTTTTGGAGACATAGAAAAAGCGCGTTATATCCGAATGAGCGATATAACGAGGGGTTACTGTAGTATCTTTCAATGAACCGCATTAAATGTTATAAAGAGTTATACTCTTCAAATCCAGACTCATTTGTTAACAAATGCGTATGAGTTGGTTATAAGGTCAATTTCGTGAAGTCCCGAGGAGTGACCTCATTTTGAGATACGACTCTAATGGAGGGAATTCAAGCAACGTCATTGGTCACGTGGCACCGATGGAAGCAATGTAAACAAAGGAAGCCGAAGCATCGCTTTACATCGAGTTCGACAAGTCTAATTAAAAACTGGGACTAAATAAAGTCCTTCTACCTTACAGAAAAATTAACGCTAAATACACCACTTTAACTATTGTAATAATGAATAAATTTCTTCTATAATGATTAAATTAAATCTAAATACTGGGTTGTAATTAGAAAAAGCTGTGAAAATAGTCTAATTAATTTTAAGATAACTCATTTTGCCTAGTGAACTCCATGTAGAATTCAATTCAAAATCTCAGTAAACAAAGAGCGGATATTACGTGACAACGATGATCGCTGATGAGTCCCTCTAGCGGTGAATTGCCTTCATTGTTTAGAAACTATGTAAAAGTAAAATTTATGACGTAAAAATTGGATAAATCAATCTACAGGTGTCAACCACTGGCGCACTCACTCTGACTCTACTTCTGAGAAGCAAACGAGGATTGAGGGCTAAAAGTGATTTTGCTAAAGATTAATTAACAAGAAGTTCCGTCTCAAACCGTACGATCATCCTTTCTTCAGATACAAACACTTCGTTGCTAGAGTGCCTTTATAACCCTTTATCTACCGACGGTACTTATAAGTTACATTCTCTATAAATTCCATCCCAGCAACCATTTTTACCAATATTCTGATTGTACTTTGCCGGGACAGTCTTTAAATTTCCCTTTTTCAGGATACGTATCAGCAAGGGTTTCTATAAAGAGTATTTTAGAGAGGAAAGGAACATAGATAGTTTTGAAACCGATGCTGTGTTTTGAACTTCCATTTTGTTCAGATTGCTCCCTTACAGTTTCGCTCTAGAAAAACAGTAAAATTCAAGAATCAAGTCACTGATTTTTTTTTTAATGTGTTAGTTAAGAACGTAGAAAACTATTTGACGAAATATTTTGATTAAAATGTGTATGTAATTAATTTCACGGGGTAAATACTCTGTCGCACTTATTAGTTGTAAAGAAATAAATACAGTCGAACCTCTATTTAACGAACCTCTATTTTGCGAATTTCTCCATTTTACGAATTTTTTTCTAGGACGCAAGAATATTTAAGGTTTTCCATGTAGAAAAACCTCCAAATAACGAAGTGCATTCTCTATTTAACGAACTTTTTTCTGGTAATCTAAAAAAAAATTCCACCCTATTTTTCAAGTGTTTCTTTCTTTAAACACCTTTTCTGAAGCTTATTGGAACAAAACCAGTTTCTCCCAGAAAGTATACCTTCAAAAAGAATAGAATTGCCATTCTCTTCATTTGTCCTAATCCGGAAGGGGGTGGGCCTCCTGTCAATCTTCAACCCTTTCGAGGAATTTCCAAGAATTTGCTGTCTTATCTTCTCTTATAACCTTGATGCTCCTTGAACTTCTGGTAAAGTTTTTAGCTCTATTCATTTCGTACTTGGTCTCTTTTCGTACCTTGGCTTACAAAAATGGCCAAACGAAAGTGTTTAAGCATCAAAGAAAAAATGTTGGTTCTTAATGAAGTTGACAACGGTATGAAGAAAAAAGATATTGCTTCTAAATTTGGTATTCCACCAAACAGTTTATCAACAATCTTAAAAAATCGCAATAAGATAGAGAATGATGCATCAAATTCGTTTTCTTCAAAACGCTTAAAAACATGTGCCTTCGAAGATGTTGATGAGGCAGTTTTGAAGTGGATATGCACAATGCGAGAAAAAAATGTTCCTGTCTCTGGACCTTTCATAATGGAGAAAGCGCTTGAATTTTCAAAAAAACTTGGTCATGAAGAATTTCGGGGAAGCAGCGGCTGGCTTGAAAAATTTAAAAGAAGACACGGGATTGTCGCAAAAGTAATATCTGGAGAAAATAAAGACGTGGATGATAACGTAAGTGAAAAATGGAAAGCCGGTACATTGAGAAAAATTCTAGAGGAGTACAAGCCAGAAAACATCTTCAATGCGGACGAAACTGCCTTATTTTTCCAATGTTTACCACAAAAGACATTAACATTTAAAAATGAGAAGTGCTTTGGGGGGAAACAAAGCAAAGTAAGAATAACTGTCTTGTTAGGGGCAAATATGACTGGAACAGAGAAATTGAAACCGTTAGTAATTGGAAGAAGTAAAACTCCGAAATCATTTCGTGGAGCACAATCTTTAGAGGTCGATTATCATTTTAACACAAAATCGTGGATGACCACAGAAATCTGTAAAAAATGGGTAGAGAAGTTGGACAGACGTATGATTAAAGAAAAACGCACAATTGCTCTTATTTTTGACAACTGCCCAGCCCATCCTAAAGAAATCAACAAAAATCTACGAAACATAAAAGTTTATTTCTTGCCTCCCAACAGTACATCAAAATTACATCCGATGGATCAAGGGGTGATAAAAAGCTTCAAAGTACAGTATCGTAAGCGAATTATGCGAAAGGTTATTACGGCCCTGGAAAAGGATGAGCCCATGCCAAAAGTAAACATACGAGAAAGCATATCTGAAATTTCCAAAGCATGGAATTTTGATGTGTCAGAAAGCACTATTCTTAACAGTTTTGCCCAAGCTGGTTTCATTTTAAGTGCAGAAAATTCTAGAAGTATGAAGGACAAAGAGGAGGACGACATCCCTTTAGAAGAGATCAAAAGAATGTGGATTCAGCTAAAAGAAAAGGAAAAAATTAACGATATTGTGCAGATTGAGGACTTTCTTTTGGTTGATTCAGACGTACTAACAGCGGAAATACCAAACGAATCAGAAATATTGGACAGTGTGAAATTCAAAAACACTGCAACGGAATGCGATATTGATGAGGATTCAAACGTTGTGATGTTGAAATCAACAAACCGTCTCATGAAGATATGTTAAAATCGTTTGAAACAATTCGAAGGGGCCTACAGTTTCAAGAAAATACGCCTGAAGAAATTTTTAAATCATTGCAAAGATGCGAAACATATTATGAAGGACTACACTTCTTTAAAGAAAGGACCCAGACCAAAATAACGAATTTTTTCAAAAACTAAAGCGAACAGCATGGGTATGTCAATTAATTTAATAATTGTATGTACATTATGTCTTAAAATGAATACAAAGATTTATTTCTTAGAGTAGCGAATAAGTTTAATTCTAAATTGTAATGATGATTCTTTATGTTTTATCCTTTCTTAAGTGAAAGAATTAAAGTAAACTGTTATAATTATTACTACATGATATGTAGAGCTTTTATTACTTTAAAATGAGTTCTGATGTAACCAAACTATTATAAAAAATGTAAATCTCTATTTAACGAATTTCTCCATTTAACGAACTTTTATGCTGGATTTTGCGACTTCGTTAAATAGAGGTCCGACTGTACTTATAGACTGAGCATTTTATTTATGTAAATCCCTTAATTTTCAGTGTAAATACCTAGACAAACTATTTCTGAAAAAAAAAAAAAAATGATAATGCAGTAGATAAAGGGTTAAAGGGACTCTATTCGTTGCATGTCCCTGAGTAGGCAACGTGTTATTACCCTCACCCCCATTTCAACCAAAAAGAATCGTTTATTCGTTCCTGCTGCACCCGGGAGCCTTATTGTCAAAGTGGTATGGAGAACTAAACTCTAAATACAGCAACTAAAATGTTTAGTATTACTTCAATCTTTGCTTCTGTTGTGTCATCTACAATCGAATGACTAACTACATCATAACCCCCGCGTCAAAAACAGTCGGAAAAATCTTAACTGTAGTTGAAACACAGGCATAATTTACTTCTCATTGAATCATTAGAGTAACCAGAGTAATTATGTTACTAAAAGCGCCATGCACTCCTACCCCGGAAGTTATTTACTAGATTTACCCGTTTTTTTTCAGCATACTTAATACTACATTTGTTGATTTTTTAAAATCTTTACTACCAGTTTTTTAATGCTAAAGTACTGGAAATAAATGGGGCTGGAAGGAGCAACTCAAAAAAAAAAAAAAAAAAGAGGGTAGTGGAGAGGGGATTGCTTTAGGTTTCGATTTAAAGGTATTTTTTAAAAGTAAAGTATATTTTATAAAAAACATGAAATTTCACTTGAATTGTAAAATGAAGGCTATTCCCATTGATGATTTATTATTTTGAAATTTGATTTCTGTCCATTGCCATATGTTTTTATAGTATATCCCCAGCGGCGGACTGGCTATGCGGGCATTCGGGCAAATGCCCGGTGGGCCGGTCCTTCCTGGGCCGATCGCAAAATATCTATCGATATTTTTTTTATATACACAGTGCTCCCCCCAGGCTTGGGCGGGAGGGCGCCGCACCCTGCCCGCCCTTGGATTCGGGAAACGCGCCCATCTTGCCCTTTTGTTAGTGAAATTGCGCCCTTCTTGTAGTGCACAAAACTCGCGATCGCCAGTCGCCAATGTGGCTACCATTTGCAAATGCTAAAAGCCTTTCCCGAACTTTTATCTTGACACGTGACCTTTTCCCGAATTCTCTTGTCTACTTCAAATTAAATAAAGAAGAAAGAAATAGGAGTTAAGTTTTGGGCCATAACGGAAACTAGTTTTTCCACCGATTTTTACCGGAAATTGCCTACCGTGATTGAAATTTCAATCTTTTTCCATCCTGGAATTATTTCAATTATCTTGAAAGTTGTAAGATATTTTTTGCATGCACTACCTTAAATCTGCTTATTTGTTGTTTCATTTTAACAATTAAAAAAAAAGTATAAATATAGAAACAGCCAAAATCGTGTACGAGCTTCGCCGAAAATTGGATTCTACGTTAGAGATTTTAATCCTTTTGCATCGGGTACAAATTTCAATTATTTTCTAAATTAGAAGATATTTTTCACACATGCCACCCTAAATCTACTTATTTTTTATTTTAATAGCTTCTGACCTTTTTTTTTTTTTTTTTTGAACTGTGCCGATATTGAACACGTGTTTGTCGAAAATGGCGTTTATCACTAATTATTCACGATTATTAAATCACTATTATTGTTTCATTTATTTATTTACTTCAAATTTGAATTTAGTATTGACAGCTATTTACTTTTTAGAAAATACTAAATTGTGGATAAATAAGAAATTTTGAGAAAATTGTTAATATACCTGGATCCAACTTCTTTAAAAAACAATAAACAATTATTGAAAAGAAGTAGTATTGTCACAAATCATAAAATAAATAAGGAATTTTTTTTTTTAGTTTAAACATTTTACAAAAATAATAATGATCTCTTTTAGGGCCGACAGTTGCGAGATTTTTCGGGCACTTTTTGAGATCTTGGGGATTCTTTTTTTCACATCATTTTATGTCTCTTTTTTGGCTTTGGGTAATTTTCTGTGTGTAGCCTGAAACTCTTCCAATGATTCTGTGCTTGATTATATTGCAACTCTTAAAAACTCCCTATCTCATAAAATTTCGAACAGTAGGTTCCCAAAGACTAATAAGAAAATTCTTTTTTCATCTTTATAAGGGACCCATTTGGGTCAAATATGCATTTATTACATCTGTAGACGTTGAGAAAACTAACCAAAATATACGAATGCTCTTTGAAACAAGAAACTATTTACTATTCAAAATATGTAAAAGCATTTAATAATCCCAATCTAATGGTGCTTTCTAGTTATTTCAAGAAAGAAAAGTTTTAAAATGTAGTAAAACTTGTGAGAAAAAAGATGGCAACGTGTGAGGAATCCATATATTAGACATTTTCTTTTTCTCTGCTCATTAACATTTATTTCAATCTTTAATGAAAATGAAAATGTATTGTATTAATTTTGCTTCTTTTAAATTAAAAGAAAAATAATATTGTCATTTTAAGCTAAACCATTGCTTTCAATTGGTATTCTTGATTAATTATAATGGCATTTTTTGCAATTTTGCTGTTTTTAGGACATGTTAAAAATTTTAAAGGGCGTTTTCAGTGATCATTTAGGTCATCAAAATCCGGGCTCTAATTATTATTACTGAAGCTTTATTGTATTAAGAAAAGATACATTCTAATTTTCTTATTATTCCTCAGAGGTGATCAGATCTTCGGAGGTACTGGAATGAACAGAAACACTCTCATAAATTAGTAAAAATGTATAACTCAGAAAATCCTTGCTAGATATTTTATTGAATTTAAAATCATTATTGGTTGATGTTGCCTTGCATATACTAGCAGAATTTTTTCATGCTTTACTTCAAATATTGAAAATGATCTTAAAAATGAATATTGTCAAATTAGTATATAGATATTTTTCAATGTTCAGTTTCACTGTGATGATGTTGATGTTTCACTAAAATGTTAAATTATGGCAATAATAAAGTATTACTAGGGGAGGATTCATAAATGATGTCACGCTTCTAGGGGGGAAGGGGGGTTCCTGAAATTGTGACAAGGGGAGGGGCAACAGGAAGTGTGACATTATGCTTGTGCAACATAGCGTAACATGTGACAATGGGGGAGGGCGGTCCCTACTTCAAATTACATGTGCCCTTTATTTCGGTAAGATGCCCTAAATTTGGAAAAGTGCCCTTTTTTTTACAGAAGCACCCTTCCCTTTTTCAATCCTAGGGGAAGGTCTGTATACATATAAAGTACAATGTTAATAAAAAGAAACGGGGGCCAAAATGCCGTACTCTGGGCTTCAGAGAGTGCAATGCAGCAATGGGGCAAAATCTCCAGGGTCGGGTCCAGCCTACCGGGCCACATTGGGGGGGGGGGGGGGGGGGAGAAATTTTCAGGTGCCGCTGGTCCGTATAGACAACCTAAATGGCTGCCTGAGGTGCAAAATTGATTATATATTATTTTTATAATTTTGAAAATAAATAAAATACATCAGTTTTGTGCTTTTGTCTATGCATTTGTAGTATATGGACGAGCTCTCGGTGCCGGCTTGAGAAATTATCAGCGCCGGCTCGTCCATATAGAAAACCTAGGCGGCCACCTGGCATGCAAACTTTTGAGATCTGCAAAAATGATGTCTTTGTTTTTAATTTTGAGTAGCGCCGAGGCGGGGGGGGGGGGGGGGAGGCAATTGCCTCAGGGCGCAACGCCCTAAAGGGCGGCAGCTATAAAAAGCTAATTAATATATTACGTATTATTGCCCTTCTATGATGAAAAAAAAAATTAATCTGTCTTATAGACATTTTATATTTGTATTCAAATATAAATTACATATCTATGTATTTGATGCGTTGACTGAATTATTGTGAATATTGGGTAACAGAAAAATGTGAAAAGCCTAGAACATATCATGCATATTAAAATAGCATAACTTATTGGGGTTTTTGGAAATAAAAATAGATTCTTGTTACATGCATTAAAATTTAATAGGTCTTCCAAAAATAGGTATGTAAAAAACTCCATAAAATAAAAATATTAACTTTTATAACTTTTAAAATATCTTCATAAAACTATTTTGAGCAAAGTAAAAGTTTACGAAACAATAGTATTTCTTTCATTTGAATTAAATAATTAGTAAAATCATGCTAATGCTTACATTAAAACCTATCATTTATATTCCACTCGTGGGTAAAATTCTCAATTTTATTGCATTCAAAACAGCAGAGAGGAAGCATTAATTTTAGATAGTTTTAGATTCTTAACAAACAAGTAGTAAATCATACATCATATATTATTGTGTGGAATTGGTGTTTGACATTGTGAATACTTTTAAATTTGACAAATACTATTAAAAATTTATTTCCAACCATTTTAGAATTCGAAAATGATTGGAATTTTTATTGAAAATTGGAAGAAATGTCCGATTTTTCGGCATTTGGCTAAATCACTATTCGTTACTTTTGTAACGAATAGTGATTGGGCATAATTTCTTTCAACTTTTTCATAACTAGAACTAATTATTTGATGTTAACATACTAATTGTAGCACACTCCATACACACAGAATACGATGGGTACATAATTTTTCATGTTTCTTCTTCAACTCTACCTTTTTTCATGTAATTTACTGCAATTTTGAAAGCCAAAATTCCTTTTAAATATGCTTTTAAAACTCGTTGTTGTCATTGAGCATATTTCAGGGTTGGGGAGGGTGCATAGTATCTGATTAGCGTTCATTTTCCGTTCCTGGGTAGTGATCCCCCCCCCCCCCCCACCCAAGGGCCGGTCTGTTTGAAATACGCCCGGGCCGAATTTTCTTCCCAGTCCGCCCCTGTATATCCCTCATTTCAAAAGATCACCGAATTAAATGCTTTGAATAAAAAATGCATGGCCTTTTCCTTTACGGTCTGAGCGGTTCGCCAACAGCCTGAGAGGTTCCGCAATGTGAAACGAAAATTTATTCGAATAAAATTCTTTTTATTGCAAAGTAAAAAGCGGACAACAGGGTCGCCTTTGGCGACTCGAATGCCGTCCGATTGTCGCCAATCTAAAGTGCAAAGGCCTGGGCATCTTCCGCCGACGAAACACGAACATTAAAAAAATGTTTAAAATGATTCAATGGATCGAATATCTACGTCCGCGTTTCCTCGATTTAAAAGAAAAATAAAGATGAACACAAAAAGAAGCTAAAGAAATAATAAAAACAAAAAAATAAAGAAATAAGGCTTCCTATTGATCAGTAGATATGAAAAAAGTTCTGGAGCAGCCCTTTTTGCTTTTCTAAGTTGCTCAGCGGCAACTTCTAAGAACTTGCTCCGGCTCCACTCCAACGCCACTCTGTGCTCCGAATAGTTTAAATAGGAAGTGTATTTCTCATTGCTTTCTTTTATAAGTAGATTGGTACTTGCTTCCAAAAATAAAGAAAAAAAAAAAGGAAGCTTCCTATTTATCAGTCGATTTGTACAGGGATCTGGAGCAGTAACTTTTAACTTTTCTAACTTGCTCAGCTGCTACTTCTAAGTACTTGCTCCGGCATCACTCCAACTCCTATCCGTACTCCGAATAGCTTAAATAGGAAGTGTATTTCTCATTGCTTTTTTTTATCAGTACATTGCTTATTGCTTCCAAAAATAAAGCAAAAAATAAAAAAAAACGAAACTTCCTATTTATCAGTCGATTTGTACAGGGATCTGGAGCTGTTACTTTTGAGTACTTGCTCCGGCTCCACTCCAACTCCTATCCGTGCACCGAATAGTTTAAATAGGAAGTGTATTTCTCATTGCTTTCTTTTATAAGTACATTGCTTATTGCTTCCAAAAATAAAGCAAAGAATTAAAAAAATGAATCTTCCTATTTATCAGTCGATTTGTACAGGGATCTGGAGCAGCGACTTTTTGCTTTTCTAAGTTGCTCAGCTGTCACTTCTAAATACTTGCTCCGGCTCCACTCCGCGCTCCGAATACTTTAAATTGGAAGTATATTGCTCATTGCTTTCTTTTATGAGTAAATTGCTAATTGCTTACAAAAATAAAAACAAAAAATAACGAAATGAAGCTTCCTATTGATCAGTAGATTTGAAGAGTGATCAGGAGCAGCGACTTTTTACTTTTCTAAGTTGCTCATCCTCTACTTCTAAGTACTTGCTTGGCTCCACTCCAACTCCACTCCGCGCTCCGAATAGTTTAAATAAGAAGTATATTGCTTATTGTATTCTTTTAGTTAATTTAATAATATGTATGCGATATAAAGAGTTTTTAAAAGCTACTTATAGATTACTTATATATCGATAGATATATAATGTTTTGTATCTGTGTTGCGATAAAAATTAGGCACACATTTTCTTTTTACTTTTGCTGTTGTTCAAATGCCACTTGGATATCCAAGCTCCTCTCGCAGAGAGCGATCAGGACTTTAGGCACCCAAGGAACGCCTCCGTTTTTAATGAGCACCGCAAGGGTGGAAGTACGACTTGGCTCAAGCACAGATTGTGTATTCGGCAGACAGTATAATATTTTGTTTTAGCACATGTAGCTTGTTAACTCATCTACGTATCAAACGTTCTTTATGATTGCTCATTTATCCTATTTTCACAGAAATGAGCAATGGTAATGAAATTTTGGGACGTAACTGAGTTAGCAAATTTCATATAGGGGATAATTCATAAATGATGTTACCCTTCGAGGGGGGAAGGGGGTTCGTGAAATTGTGACAAAGTGTGACAAGAGGAGGGGGAGGGTAACAAGAAGTGTGACATCATATGTTATGCAACATAGCGTGACGCGTGACAAAGGGGGGAGAGGGGTCAAATATATAGTAAAAAAGCGTGACGTCATTTATGAACGGCCCCTAGACAGTATAATACTTTTTTAGCACATGTAGCTCGTTAACTCATCTACGTATCAAACGTTCTTTATGATTGCTTATTTATCCTATTTTCATAGAAATGAGCAATGGTGATGACATTTTGGTATGTAACTGATTTAACAAATTTCATGTGCTAAAAATATTATACTGTCTACATTTTCTCTTAGACAGACACATAAAAAAATTTGAAATAGAATTTAAATTTAAAATAGACCACTTTAGACTTACCGACACCAAAAGTGGTGGCAACTAAAGACCAAAATTTTTACTACGTACTTTTACAAAACTGATCAAAGAACCTCTAAATTATTATCCAATTTTATTGAAATTAAGCCCAGATATTTTTTATACCACTTGAGACTCGGGGCGTAATCAAAGCCACATGAAAATCGCATCTTTGGGGCAAATGCAACGCCATAGTAGTCTAGAAGATGTTTCATTTTTGGCAAGTGAAACACATTAATCAAACGAATTTAAAGAATGAGGAAGAGTTTTGCTAAAAGAATACAATAAAATAAAAATAAGTTTTATCTCTCTTTATCAATGTCACAAACATTTTTTTTGTCTTTTTCCCCCGGGCTCTTGTGTTCTTGAAAAATGTTTTCCGAAATCAAAAAATCAACTTCTTTCCGCGCTTCGATTGCAAACAAG
Source organism: Octonoba sinensis (assembly GCA_038502835.1). Taxonomy (NCBI): domain Eukaryota; kingdom Metazoa; phylum Arthropoda; class Arachnida; order Araneae; family Uloboridae; genus Octonoba; species Octonoba sinensis. Next base: position 18,591,522 of record CM076601.1, on the reverse strand, counting down.
ATCAATCAATCAATCAATCAGAGAAGTCGTTCCGAGGAAAGGGTGGACGCGTCTTTTACGAGCTCTGGAGAGACTTATAGCTGGCTGCTCAACTCCGTGGCACCAACTGTTGCTCTGAGGAGAGCTATTTCCCGAAGCCATCCTCCAATTATCTAAACTTCCTCAGAGCCCCATCCTAGCGCCATAAAACCTCCGGGTTATGGATGGAAGAATCCTGGTTTGCTCCTCCGCCATTTTGTTTCCCTTTTGTATGATCCAGACGTAAAATTTTCGCCACGAAGTATCTCTTTGAAAACTACCAGTAAAGCTCACATTTGTTTTCTGACTAATAAGGATATTTTAACTAAAAATACAAAAGGATTTTTTTCAGACAAGGCGTGTTTCCTTAACCTCTTCACACCCCAGAACTAAGCACAAACAATTTTGACGCAATTTTTTGGTTTTCTGATTTAACAAGAAGTTCCGTCTGGAACTATACGAGCCTACTTTCCCGTATACACCAAATTCAAATTTATAATCTAACTATCTCTTTCTCTCTCTTTCTCATTTAGCTTTAGTTCTTAATTTTTTCAAATATACCTTTTTCAACAGACAATACATATTCGTTCACGCATTCATTTTTTCCTTTATTCAGCCATTCATTTATGCATTCATTCGTTTACTGATTCAAATGTTTATTCATTCATTTACTCATTCATGTATTTATTCCTTCATTTATTCATTCTTTTCCTCATTCATTTATTCATTGATTCATTCTTTCACTCATTCATTTATTCACTGAGAAATATCCTTAAAAATTCCGATAAAAAAATTTCATAGGAAAATAGGCTCGTTAGTTCTGGAAGAACTTTCTATTTGTACATGTTCTACGTTATAAGAGCTTTCCGATAAAGTTTGTTCCAAGCAAATCGGTCCGTTAGATCAGGATTTATCTAGGATGGAAATTTCCCCGTAAGCGCTATGTTAATTTTTTGAACTGTTCAAAAATGAACAAAATCTGTTCAAATTGATATTTCACGATAAGCGCTTCTTCCAGTAAGCTTGTTCATTGGAATATGGATCTTGTACCCAGAGTTTACATAATTTGCTTCAGTTTCGCCCATAGGCGCTAATGTTAATTTTTTTTGAACTGTTCAAAAATGAACGAAAAATTGTTCAAATAAAAAAGTAAAATATAGAAATGAGATGTTCTCGGCGAGATCTTTCGAATGCAAAAAGAATTTTTCGAATCGGACTATTCGTTCAAAAGTTATTAGGGGGGGGGGGACAGGCCGACAGACAGACCGACAGACACACATTTTTCTCATCTCAAAACCCTACTTTCAAATTTTTTATTTTTCAATCTTGATTTAATTACTTCAATTTTTTTTGACTTTTCTTTATTTTTAACGATATTTTTACGATACATTAAGCCTTCTTTCATGCTTTATTATTATTTTTTTTACTTTTACGTGAAAGTAGGCTGAAAATGGATTACAAAACAAAATAACTAAAAAAAAAAAAAATTGTTTTTTAATTTTAATTAATAATTAGTTTAAGTAATAATTTAAATGTTTTCCATGTTTAAAACAAAATAAACCATCTGTTGATTAGTTTAAAAAACAATTGGGTGTTTTAGCTTTCAAATTGCACAAACAGTAGTTAATAAACAGTATTTTTAAATGTACCCAATTGGGTGCACTTGGAATGAAGAGGTTAAAATCCTAAGTGAAATTGGATTTGTGTTTTTTGCGAACGTAGTAAATTTGTAAGTTTAGGCACCATTTAACACTAGATTAGGAGTCGTTCATAAATGAGGCGGTGAGAAGCAAAGGGATGTAAGTGACTAAGGTATCATTTTGAGTAAAACTCGTTTAAAATTTAATTCCTATACTAAATTCTAGAGGTTCTTCGTGTAAATATTTTTTTTATTTTCGAGTCCTATGTGTATGTGTTAGTTTAAGCATGAAGTGTGAAGTGTTTCTGGTGATTAGATTTGGCGTAGGATTTTTAAAAAAAATAGCTTATTTTCACTTACACCCCTTTGCTTCCAACTAGTTAACTTACACCCCTTTGCCACTAGATGAAAAGCGTGTCTTGTTCATTTTTCTAATTTATACAATAATAAATATCGTTTGTTAGTGATATAAACTCCATTAAAAACTGCATAATATAAATTTCGAATCATTATATTTATCAACAAACTAAAAATCATTGCCATTAGACAAATTGCCAATTGCCGAAAACAAAACACGACAAAAATAAAATCTGCAGACGATTTAACCCTTGTTTTTATAATTATTATTCAACAATTCCGAATTCTTTTCCTATTTTTTTTCTTCTCCTCTTTAAGTTTCGTAAATAGATCGTCTGCATCGCGTATGTAAACTAACTGAAAAAACAAATAATTTTATTTAGAGGCAAACGGATGTAAGTGCACTTGCATCCCTTTGCCACCAAACGGAATGCAGATTTTATTTAGTCATTTTTTTAAGCCGCACTTTTTTTCAGTATCTGTCAAAGCTACCACTAAAATCTCTTTCCCACAAAACAGAAGGGTGTTTAATTTATCATTTGCACTAGCTATCTCAAAATTTTCATTTTGGTCACTTACACCCCTTTGCTTCTAAGTGCCTGAAATGAATTCATGCTTTTTCCCCATATTTTTAACCCCCTCCCCCCTTTGTCACAATATGTCACACTTCTTGTTACCCCCTCCCTCACCCCTTTGTCACGCGTCACGCTATGTTGCATTATGCATGATGTCACACTTCTTGTTACCCCCTCTCCTCCCCTTGTCACACTTTGTCACAATTTCACGTACCCCTCCTCCCCCCTCGAAGTGTGACATCATTTATGAATGATCCCTTACCAGATCAGTCAGTCATTTTGACTGTTTCGAAGCTTCCATTTTGCATCATTTGTTACTAATAGTGCTTCAATGGCATTGGCTTTTCCTAATACACGGTAAATAAGACAAGTGAATGTGACTGAAAGTTTTATTGTAATTAGTAGAAACTCGGTGTAAAATGAAAGTTTAGAAGCTTCCATTTTGCATCATTTGTTACTAATAGTGCAACTTTCAATGGCATTGGCTTTTCCTAATACACGGTAAATAAGACAAGTGAATGTGACTGAAAGTTTTATTGTTATTAGTAGAAACTCGGTGTAAAATGAAAGTTTAGAAGCTTCCATTTTGCATCATTTGTTACTAATAGTGCAACTTTCAATGGCATTGGCTTTTCCTAATACACGGTAAATAGGACAAGTGAATGTGACTGAAAGTTTTATTGTTATTAGTAGAAACTCGGTGTAAAATGAAAGTTTAGAAGCTTCCATTTTGCATCATTTGTTGCTCATTATAGTGCAACTTTCAATGGCATTGGCTTTTCCTAATACACGGTAAATAGGACAAGTGAATGTGACTGAAAGTTTTATTATAATGAGTAGCAACTTGGTGTAGAATGAAAGTGTTGAAATGGTTGAAAATCGCTTCCTAAATCTAATGTTAAAATCGACCAGTAACAAACGCTGGTTCCAAATCTTTTTGTGCATCTGCAAGACCTACCAGTAAATATAATAAAATTTAGTAAATAGATTGAATCAAAAATGTTTTTCTTATAATGATCCGAAAATTTTATTATATAAATTTGTGCCTGACAAGAAGAAAAGATTATGAAGACCTACATTTTTTTTCAAAATCCCAAAGTTTTATAATTTTGAAGACTAATATTCGGTAATTTATTTTTACAAGTTTGTTTACTCCATTACGAAGTGTCTTTTGTCGAAGCACACAAAAATTTGGGAGCATTTAATGAAGTAATTCTCTCTTCGTTTTCACCACTGCCCTTCGAGCGAATGAGGTTATTGTGGTTCACATGAACAGCGAATTTTGCTTGAATTCTTAGATTTTTTTCTTCAGATAGAGTTGTTGTTATTACTAATTCCCCTGGCATAGGAAAGCCTATGACCAGGTCCAGTAGATCAATTATCCACTGGCTTAGGGTGATATTCAGCTTCATTTTAGAGCGAGGAACCACGAAGGCTGAAGACGAACTTGACTTCAATTTTTGTGGTCTCTTAATTTTTGAACCAGATCCCAGATGAGCGACCGTCTCCTGGGAGTGGCACCCCCAGAGGTATCGTTTCACTTTGAGGACACTAGAGCCACGACCTATTTAACGTTCACCAGCTCCCTTTAGCGTACACAGCCCAGTACAGAACCAGCCGCGAGAGGTTGTCACCCTTCCAAACAGACTTAAGTCGATGTTTCTCCACTTTCGGCGTTCTGCAGGAACCAAGCTTCTATACTGACTGGTCCACTGCGGGACTCAGACATAGTACTAACTCTAATCGAGAAAAATAAAACTACCAAACGACCGCTTTTGGTATTTAATCAAAACTGTTTATTTCCAGGTCTCCTTTTTTCTTGAACCTTACTACTCGACTTTTTCTATAATATATAGATACTTAAGTATAACTGAACAATTTTGACTAATGCTTTATCTACTGCATTATGATTTGCAGTATAACCTCCTGAGACCCGAGCAAAATAAAATACACATAATCTCTCGATTATTAGTTTTCTGAACAATTGATCATTAAAAGGGATGTTTTTCAAAAAATTAATAAACTTGAATTTTTAAATTTTTCTGGGGGGCACATCCATTTGAATCTATGTTGAGGTCATAACTGCAGTAGAACTATACGATACTTACACAAAGATAGTTAACAAAAAAGCTTATTCATTACTTATAACGTAAGAAAAGAGATCAAACTTGTATAAAAATCCTAGAACAATATTAAAATATATATATATAATGTGAAAATCAAAACAACCGCGAGAGGGCCGAATTCCTACTTGACTCGTGTTCTTTACCATATTGTGAAAAAATAAACTACCGTTTCCGATTTCTCAAAGTAAAAAAGGGCTTTCCTATTCCTCCTTTATAATTCCAGTCCAGGTCTTGCTTGCTAAAATAAAATCTGTCACAACAGGGAGAAAAAGCAAAACATCCATTTTATTGAATGCCCTGGTCTCAAAAAGATAACGCACCTATATTCCCTTTTCGGACTAATCTATTATTGCGCCCTCTGGTGAGCCCAACGGTAATTAAGTCAGGCTCTGTCATGTATCCCTATAAGTCGGACGTACGATTTCGTCAATCCGGAAACTGATTTCAATTGTTTGTGTTTTGTGCAACCTGTTTTTCAAAATCTGTATATAAATAGGCAACAGTTAAGATCCATAGTCAGAGTAACACAAAAGTGCGAAAATCTTAGGAGCCAGGGAAAATTTTTAGGAGCCAGCTATAATATTTTCATTTGAGAACTAGTCGCCAAACTCGTCATCAAGGCATATTTTTTAGTCGGCCGGGCGCCCAGGCTCCCGGGATTTGTCGAACCCTGTTCATAGTTGAGGATTCTTTTATAATTGATAACAGTTGATATCATTTTTAAAATATTGGAAACCGTTTAATATAAGTTAATTGTTTCCCCTTTTCATTTGTCAGGCGAGCCTCATTTATAGTTGTAATGTTATATTGCTATAGATATCAGAAGCAACATGGTTGGTTAAATTATTAGGTAATAAGCAGTCATGATAAAACAATTGTGATAAGAGTTTGAGAGAAGGCTTTTCCGAAACAGTGAAATGAAAAATTTGAATAGCGTGCAGAAGCAAACATTTAAGTTTCATTCAACTGCCACTCCACTTAGTACGAAATCAGCAGAAGTACAAGCGGCTACGTTGAGGAGCGCCATGGACCCTGCGGCGACGATGATTTACAATACATTTGCTTTAAGTGAGGATGATTAAAATAAACTCGACGTTATGATCGCCAAATTTGATTTAATAATTCTTATATAATTGTATAAATAGCAGAATGTTTTCAATGTGAAATTTAATTATTACGGTTGAATTTCGACTTTTGGGAGAACTCTCGTTAAATTAGTTACCCAAAGACTTAACTTCATTTGAACCCCATACCTTCTCATAGCCGCAATTTCATTGGCTCAGCTTATAGAAATTTTAATTAATGATAGCGAATAAGTACCTCAGAGTAATTCAATTTTCATACACTATTTCGCTTAAAATATCTGGTCAAATCCTTTTCTAGATTCTTAATCCCTTCACGATCGGGTAATTTTCATGAAAACGGTCATAAAAGTGGCATTTTTTTTATCCCTGAAAATTATGTAAAAATATGGTGTATGAACAATATATATAAGGTAAATGACCCGGTAGTGGACACAGTTAAGAATCTTTTTGCACTCTTTTACGTGGCAACATTTTTTCAAGGGACTTACATGAATAGTTGCCTATTTAGCCTAATCGCCAACTATTTCTCAGAAAATGAATTACCTATAAAAAGTCATTTGATGAAAAATTAGTATTTTTACGTCAAAATTACTAAACGCTTCATTTGTATCTATAGTGGACATTTATAAGACACGTATTTGCATGAGTAGTGGACAGAAATGAATATCATCTATTTTATGCTGTTAACTTGGAGAAATAATTTTAAAAATGACGAAGGGACCATTCCTAAATGATGTCACGCTTTTTTCCCATATATTTTACCCAAATCCCTCACCTTCTTATGGATCGGCTTTATGAAAGAGCAGCAAATGTGACCGTTTGGTTAAGTAGCTATTAAATATGACGATCCATGTGCTTGCGTAGATGCGGCACGCCAACTTGAGTTCTATTAACCAGCACTAGGAATCGTTCGCTATAGGTTCTGATCATTTCATTCAAGTTTAATGTTACATTCGCTTATTTTAGGAGCTTAAAGATTTAAGTGTCCACTAGTAGAGCAGTGTCCACTGCCGCCCCTACTGAAGACCACCATGTATACTTGGGGATATGTGCATGTAAAAAGACCCCACTACCTCTCCCCGCGCGTAAGCAATCCTAAGGCCTCGGCTAACAGGTAGGGATCTGGGGGGGTATAGATAAAAGTGTCCACTGCCGGGTCATTTACCTTGTATTCATTTTTAATTTTTGATTTGTTTTTATTTTGAAATTTTAAACACTCCAGCCCGGAAATATCACGGGAGCGAGAAATGGAGGGCGAAACCTCACCCCGTCATTTTCACGGGAGCGAGAGGGAAGGGGTTAAATAATACACTAAAGAAAATCCGAGAATTAATTCCTGAATTTTACCATTGCTCCGGAGAAAAAAGGCGGAAAAGTGGAGCAATTTCAACGAAATGGCAATTCAAAACACGGCTTTGGTTTCAAAGCAGTCCTCTTTCCTCGCTTAAGGCTACAGTTTACACTTAAAATGTCGAAAATTGGACAAAATATCGGATTGATGTATAAAGTATACCTACACTGTATTAATGAATATTAGATATCAAATTTATGTTTATAATACTAAACTTTTTAATACTTTCATATAGTTATACCCTTTTAAAATGAAAAAAAAAGCCTTTTTTTTAAATCAAAATTAAAAATTTACCTCAAAACGTCCCACGTACCGCACTTTTTATGCTATTGCTACCAAACTTTCCAAAAGTATTCCTATATTACATAGTTGTAGTTTAATGGATTAAATGTAGCAGTAATAATTATTTGAAAGACGATATTTGACTTATTTATTGAAAAAAATCACTCAATTTTCAGAAAGTTTCATATAAAAGTCCTTTTTTGCCTATATTTTAAAAATTATTGTATGAAATGTTTTATTTTATCCATTTATTTATAAAAAGATAGCTAAGGATTTAAAATCAAGGAAAAATTTGCGGCACGTGGAACGTTTTTAAAAAGTTCAAAATTTTCTTTAAAATTTTATATTTTTAAATAACCTATTTTTTACTCCAAATTTTTTGTGGGGAATTTTTTCTAACATAAGTACAAACAGACAAAATTTTAAGTTTGCACATAAGGAATTAAAAAAAAAAAATTAGTGTAAACTGTAGTCTTAAATACTCTTTATAAGAAACCCTCTCTGAAAAGAATCCTGAAAAAGTGGAATTAAAAGATTGTTCAAGCAAGGTACCGTCACAATATTCGCAAAAATGGCGAATGGATGTAATTCGAAAAGGAGTGCTTAGAAGTACCGTCAGTAGAAAAAGGTTTGGAGTTCCAAAAGTGGTCACTTGACCAATCTGGTAGGTTTGGTGTGAGCATGGTACCTAAAGTGCAAGGTTTGGAGTTCCAAAAGTGGTCACTTGACCAATCTGGTAGGTTTGGTGTGAGCATGGTACCTAAAGTGCGGGGGTTTGGTTTTAAAGGGATTTTACGGCCTTCCCAAAAGGGGACAAATCCATTTTTCAATTAAAACTAAAAGAAAAAAAAAGCACTCAGAATCGAAAAATTCGTTTGTACTTGTAACTCACATTCACTGAAATTCTTCGTATGCATGCTTTCACTACAAAAACACAACTCCATTTTCAACTAAGAATTTCGAAAAAAATTTTTGATTGAAAAATATTCTGCACATCTATATGGAATGATAAAATTATTATTATTAGACACAAAAGAAATTAAAGCTGCTATTTAAATACAGATGGCGCTTAAAACATGGAGTCTTGAATTCGATACTTACTAAGTCGATTTCATTCTGGTCTCCTTAAGGAAACAGAGGCAGTGCCCGATTTACATTGTGAATCACTATAGGCACAACTCATATTTGAGGGCCCCGCACACACCAAATTTTTTTTTAAACACAACATTCAATATGTGTTTCTAAAACTTGCCAGTCACACTAAAATTTGGGGTCCCCCAAAGAGCAAAAACTAATTTGTTTTTCAAATGTCAACGAGTCAGACTAACATTTGGGAGCTCCAATCGTGCAAACTGATTTTTTTTAATTACAAAATGTTTGAATAAAATCTGGGGGCCCCCAAAGTGAAAAATCTATTTTGTTTTTCAAATTTTAAATTGTCAGACCAAAATTTGGGGGCCCCCAAAGTGAAAATTCCTTGTGGTTTTAAAATAATTTAATAATACAAATTTTCTGTGAAGCAACAGAGCACTAACACTTTCTTTTTAAATATTTTTCAAAAATATTTTGATCTACAAAAAAAAAAAAAAATAATAATAAATAAATAAATAAATAAATAATAATAACCAAAATTAGGGGCCCCCCTCAAAGTGGGGGTCCTAGGCCCGGGCCTCACAGGCCTAATAATAACAGGCCCTTCAAAGCCGACTTTTTTAAATATCTGAATTATTCTGAAAATTTTAGTATTTCTTTATATTATAAGCTCATATTATTTTGTAAATTTCTGAAGAAATATTTTGAATAGTTCTTGAGATAATTAAATTTAAAATTTTTAAAATTGCCAAATTTTGAAGTGTTCCATGCTTAATTGGTTTGCGGATAGGTTCACCAAACTTTCTTCTTACATTCTCAGAAATGGAGCTCTCACTTTTGACGATTCTTCAATCGTCAAGAAAATGTCGTCATTTATAGCGAGATCTGTCTTCGCGAGATTACGTGACTTATAAAAAGTTACTACACAAATTTCGCCTATTTGACGGAAGGTTGACTCGGAGTATTCTTCGCGAAGCCATCTCGTCAAGTACGACGAAAGTCTCGTGTGATTTGAGCATGCGTTTCCCAGAGTGTACACTCATTTGACGCAGAAAAACAAATGTTGCTAAAAATAATCTCGATGTTTAGCTGCTAAATCTTAAAAAATAATAATACAGTCAACGCTCTTTATAACGACCACACGTTATAAAGACCATTCCTTTATAACGACCATTGTTAAATATCCCAGCTTTATCCCTATGAACTCTATGTCAATTTGCTTTCGGTATAACGACCTCTCTGAACCGTCTAATCCAATACAGCGACCGTACTCGGTGTCATGTCAGCTCAGAAGCTCTGCTTTCAGAAATGTGAAAGTGATTCTTTCCCCTATATTTTTTACTTTATAATGTTTTATATTAAACATGTATATTTTATATGTTTAATATTTTGTTATAATATTTTGCACTAATATATTTTTTTTAATTTCAATGATAAAAAAATAAGTTAGTTGGAATCTTTTAAAAACTACCAATTTTAATGGAAATACTGAATATGCATGATGCATGTATATTTTTTAAAGAAAATTCCACCTCTTATAGCGACCACTTGTTATAAAGACCTTTTTCTGTGGGACGCAGATGGTCGTTATATCGAGCGTCGACTGTAATATGAAAATGTTTTATCCTTTTTCCAAAAGAAGAAGTTGAAAAATGCATTTTAAATTTTTTATTTGCCTTATGAAAAGTAATATTAAAGACAATTTTAGAAACATTTGCTTTTATGCATCAAATGAGTTTAACGAAAATGTTTAGCCTTGTCACAATTTCACGAACCCCCTGCCCCCTCGAAGTGTGACGTCATTTATGAATGATCCCTTTATGCGTGTGTCAATAAGGAGCATTTTAAAATTTGGCAATTTTTCAGCATTTTAATGTTCTAAAATTTAATTATCTCAAGAAGAATACAAAATATTTTTTCAAAAAATTACAAAATAATACGTGTTTGCAGTATAAAGAAATGAAAAAATTTCATAACAATTCGCTCATAATTTAAAAAGTCAGTTATGAAGGTCCTCTGTTTCCTTAACCCCTTGAAGCATGAGTTTTTTCGGAAAAACTGGTAAAAAATGATCGAGCTTTTTTTTTTTTTTGACAGAAAATAAAAATATAGGTATAGTGTAGATCAGCGGTTCCCCATCTTTTCCCCCCGCGTACCACCATTTTTCTTGCGAACCATATTGCGTACCACTGCTATATAACTTTATTATACAGAATAGAAGATCAATAGATCATAGATAATTTTTTTTGCCTGCACGCGTACCACCTAGAGAGGCTTCGCGTACCACTAGTGGTACACATACCACAGTTTGGGAACCGATGGTGCAGATTGTTTTTGGAAATTTCAGTTTTAGGGGATGACTAGAGAGCGCGGGGAGGGGTAAAAGTTATATTAAAAAAATATTTTCAAACAAAGTGCAAACGGATCTCAGACGGGAATTAGAAATAAAATAACGCGAGGTTCAAGATCGCCCGTGTGAGACACGGCATGTGCAAATTTGCCGGTACCTTTCGCCCGTGTGAGACACGGGCATGTGCAAATTTGCCGGTACCTTTCGCCGGTGTCAGACACGGGCACGTGCAAATTTGCCGGTTCCTTTCGCCCGTGTCAGACACGGGCACGTGCAAATTTGCCGGCACCTTTCGCCCGTGTCAGACACGGGCACGTGCAAATTTGCCGGTACCTTTCTCCCGTGTCAGACACGGGCACGTGCAAATTTGCCGGTACCTTTCGCCCGTGTCAGACACGGGCACGTGCAAATTTGCCGGTACCTTTCTCCCGTGTCAGACACGGGCACGTGCAAATTTGCCGGTACCTTTCGCCCGTGTCAGACACGGGCACGTGCAAATTTGCCGGTACCTTTCGCCCGTGTCAGACACGGGCAAATGCGTTAAAGAGAGCGGGGGAGACCATAAGACCTTTTTTTTTCCTCTATGGTATTTTTATTTACAATTTTTGTCTCATGTCAAGTTATATCACTTCATAAGAAATTTAATATTAAAAAAAACTGGATTTCTAAAATATAATTTGAAAATGTTAATTTTTAAAACTAAATTTAGCAATTTTTAACAATGCATCTTCTTTTTCAAAAATTAGTGAAAAGTCTCGAAATTTTTTTGTTGATTCATTAATAATACAGCATAACTTTTATGTTTTGAATTTTTTATTAGTCAAATACTTTTTGAGAAAAAAAAATATATGAACTGAAGTAACGCAGAAAAAACAACGAAAAATATTTAAAAAAACCTAGAAAAAGAATTTAAAAAACAAAAGTACTTAAGTTATCATAAAAGTAGAGCATAAATTTGTTATGTATAGTTTCAGGAACATATGGAAAAAAAATGCACATTATAGATCCTACTTTAAAAAAGCCTTTGCATTTCAATTGAGATGAAATGCGCAAAAAACAAAGTGAGAGAAAACAGCCTTTTAAGTTTTCGGCTTGCAAAAAGTTAGATCCTTTTTTTATCAAAATTTCAAGTAAGGATCTTTTTTTTTTTTCAGTTAGTCACGATAAAAGTGCTTCTTCTTGGTAATTTTATTTTAAAAAATACGTGGCTTACATTCAGCACCGTTACTGTTTCGGAATGAAAAGGTGGCACCTCACACCGTAATAAAATCAATGATAAATCAATAAATATTGCTTCCATTACTTTCAGGGAACATTTTTAAAGATTTATTTTATTACTTAAGCCAATAAAAAATTTCTTGGTGTTTTTCAAAATTTTTTGGTGCTGGTTCTCCTTGAGGAAACAAGATGACCGACTACTTCAGCTTGGTGCTCACGCGAATTCTACTTCGCGTCGTCAGCCGGAAGAGAGAGAGAAAGAGAGGTGGGGGGGGGGGGGGGGGGGATTGTGTCAAAGGGGAGGAAAGAGTTTTTATTTACAATCCTGTTGATAGCGCAGTCGGTCGTCCATGGCAGATCTATCTCCGCCCGGAGGAAAAAGATGAGGAACGGTCCGGGATGTGACGTGAATAAACATTTCGGCTATCAGGGAGGAGAAATGTTTCGTCTGCGGACCACCAGCGAAAAGGTGGAGCCTCCATTTGCCGTGATGGATGCTTCTCTGAGAAAGATGCGAGTCGTTAGGGGTCTTTCACAAATGATGTCCCGCTTCGCAGGGGGGAGGGGTTTTCGCGAAATTGTGACAATTTGTGACAAGGGGAGGGAAAAGGGTAACAAGAAGTGAGACATCGTACATTTAAGTGTCTATAAAAAGATTTGAAATAAGCAAATTAAATTTATTTTAAAAATTTTTTTGATTTTCATAATTTGATATTAAATTATCTGGTTTCCTTTTGTATCGAAATCTCCGATGTCGATTAAAGTCTAAATTTATTTCTTGTTGAAAGTTTAAAAGGGAATCTTATTAGGCATTTATACTTTTAAGATACAACAGCGCGGTTAGTTTTTCCAAATTCCGAACAATTAATATATTTTACTACTTATGTACTAATTATCTTTTTTGTTGTAAACCATAACATCATTTTATACAAATTAAGTACACGGCATATAAGGTAAATGACTCGGTAGTGGACACAGTTAAGAAAATTTTCGTACTCTTTTACGTGGCGACATTTTTTCAAGGGACTTACATCAATATTTGCATATTTAGCTTCATCGCCAACTCTTTCTCTAAAAATGAATAATCTATAAAATGCCATTTGATGAAAAATTAGGATTTTTACGTCACATTTACTAAACGCTTCATTTGTATCTATGGTGGACATTAATAAGACACGTATTTGCAGTAGTAGTGGACAGAAATTAGTATCATCTATTTTATGCTGTTAATTTGGAGAAATCATTTTAAAAATGACTAAAGGACCATTCATAAATGATGTCACACTTTTTCCCCATATATTTTCCCCAAATCCCTCACCTTCTTATGGATCGGCTTTAGTAAAGAGCATCAAATGTGACCGTTGTGGAATCAGCTGTTAAATGTAATGATCCATGTACTTGCATAGATGCTCCGCGCCAACTTTATTTCTATTAACCAGCACTAGGAATCGTTCGCTATAGGTTCTGATCATTTCATTCAAGTTTAATGTTCCATTCGCTTATTTTAGGAGCTTAACGATCTAAGTGTTCACTACTAGAGCAGTGTCCAATACCGACCGGCCATCGGCTTCCTACCTACCTGAGGCTTCGGCTAAAAGGTGCAAGGGTGTTCGATGGAGAAAAGTGTCCAATACCGGGTCATTTACTTTAATCATTATTGTTATGTTCACAAATGACATTAAAAGTTAAAAAATAAAATTAGAAATGTGAGCTACAACGTAGTGCTTTTTCTTCAGAACTGCAACGCAGCAAGTACGTATGCTTATGTAATACCGCGTGACATCTGACAAAGGGAGAGTAGGGGTCAAATAGATTGAAAAAGAGCGTAACGTCATTTATGGACGGTCCCTAAAGAGCACGCGATGGACGGAATTTGTCAAAACTGTTGCGCCCGAAGAGCAGGATCGCATTGCATAATCTGAATCATAAGTCAAGTTCTAAAAGTCGTTTATTTGGTTATGACTGACTATAAATTGTTGGTTAAATGCATTTGTGTCGAGTAAATTTAGTTTGTATGGGGTAAGACCTCCCGTTAGCGGGTGATTAGGAGTCGGGTGGATTTCCCCCCTATGGTACAGAGATATCCGCATAGAAAGAGGAAGACTCTGTTAAAGATGAAAGAGGTACTTTAACCCTTTAACGCAGCGGTTTCCAATCTTTTTTTTTCGCGTACCACCATTCTTCTGGTAAACTATTTGAGTACCACTGCTAATGTAGCTTTTTTATATAAAATAGAGCACTAACAGATTATAGAAAAATACAACGACGTCTAGGTTATTTCAATCACTTCATTTTTTATAGTTAATACTCAGAAAAGGCTTTGTTTAAATAAAGCTGTTTGTATAAAATAAAGTATATGAAATATATTTTAATTACGTACTTTCAAAACAGCATTAGAAATGTCTTTAACTACAAAATAACTATCATGTAAAAAAAAAATGAAAAAACATAATTAATGAGAAGGTTCTGGCAGATACCAGCGAGGGGATATCTCGTTCCGTACAAGTTAGTTTTAACCTTAAATTTGAATCGACATTTAATTCGCTTCCATATTTATCTATATAAATAAAACCGAAAGTTTGTGTGTATGTGTGTGTCAGTCGATCGCCTCCTGGCGAGATGGAGCGTTCCAGAAGTACGAAATTTTGGTTACGGGTACCTTGGGTCGGGTCCTCGTGCACCTCGAAGCGTTTTTCCTAAAATTCGAATTTGTTCTTCTTTTATTCCAATTTAAGCAAAACTGTTAATTTTAGGAATATCTCATCAAAGAAATGTCACACCTTTTCGATTTTTGCAGCATATTGATGCTCGTAAAAACTGCACAAGATGATCTCTTTCTGAAGTTCGTAGAACAAACAGAACACGCGCAATATTCATTTAAAGTAGTTTTCGAACTTTAAATCGAGGCTTACCTCTGAATTTATCTGCTCAATTTGCGAGTTTTTGCCAAAATAAATAGTACTTTTGTCGCCAACTAGATGATTTCTGTTAACGTAAGATTGAGAAAATGCTATTTTATCTTTATTCATGCCGTTTTATGAGCAAAACAAATTCTAAAAATTCATTTCATTTTTATGGATATTTTGTGGACTATAAACCGCAGACGATTTTCAATTACTTTATCTTGAGGTTAATTTTTCTTTCCATATTTTACTCAAGTGATTTTTTTTATAAAACAATAGCGGTACCCGCAATGGCGTTGCCCGTGCAAAGTTAAAATAGTGGCGCCTACGGCGCAACTTGTTTTTTTCCCCAAGCAAGACACCGAAGGCGACTGAGCCGATAAAAAACTTATTTCAGCCAGTCTTTTTCCACAAATGTATATCTACTTTGATTTAGGTATAAAATTATTTCGATCTATCACTAATAATTTATATTTGATCTATATTTGTATCATGTGGCATATTTATCTTTATTACATCAAAACTTTTACATAGCTTTTTTTTTTTTACTCTGACTCTGATAGATAGCAGTACATTCTTTCGGAGTCTGAATTCAAAAATATAAATGTTATTTCATACATGTTTATTTCAACCAATAAAAAGGGTAAATTGTGATACAACATTAAAAAATTAAGTGTATTAGTAGTTCGCTACTTGTTTTTGGTGATTAATGAATATTATTTTTATGGGTAGATACTATGTTACTAATTTTAATAATCTATTAACATATTAAAATTTTTCATCCCAGTTGAATTAAACTGGTTGGGCGAGCCGCTTAATTGAATAATAATGCTTAAAATCGATATATATTGTTCAAGCAGGCCCAACAACATTCTAAAAAAGAAAATCAAATTTTCCACCTCTCCAATAACCATGGGTGATTCAATGCTTAAAAAAAATTTCCGAACTTCACACAAAATTTTCAGAAAAAGTATGCACCATCAATTTAAAATAAAAAAACTATATAGGTTAACAACAACCCCACCCCTCCTCAACACACAGTACATACGCAAATATAAATATATATAAATATATATAAAGCTCAAAAATAATCCTTCAAGAAATTAAATGAAAGGTCTTGTATACCAGAAGTCTTTTTTTTTTTCTGGAAAGAATTATTGTATTGAAAGTATTTTAAAGCAGTACAAAATAGGTAGTGAGAAAAACACAGATATTAATTGTCAAAAAAATCTTAAAATAAGTAAATTTTAAAAATTTCGGATTTTTTTTTAATTTTCGGAACAGGTGCTCGAAGATTTTCGGAAATGTCGGATCAGAATCACTCATGCAGCAAACATTATTTGCTTCTTTTGACTTCTTTTGACTGCACGCGTACCACCTGGAGAGGCTTCGAGTACCACTAGTGGTAAACGTACCACAGTAAGGGGAACCGCTGCTTTAACGCATTTGCCCGGGTCTGAGGCGGGCGAAAGTTAGAGGAAAGTTTGCCCATGGCCGTACGTTATTTTATTTATAATGCCCGTTTGAGAAAAGTTTACACTTTGCTTGTAACATATATTTTCTGTATAACTTTTACACCACCCCCGAGCTCTAGTCACTCCCACAACCTGAAATTGCAAAGAAACTCTTACACCAGTGGTTCCCAATCTTCTTTTCCGCGTACCGCCATTTTTCTTGCGAGCCATGTTGCGTACCACTGCGATATACCTTTATTATATGGAATAGAACAGTGGTTCCCAATCTTCTTTTCCGCGTACCGCCATTTTTCTTGCGAGCCATTTTGCGTACCACTGCGATATACCTTTATTATATGGAATAGAACAGTGGTTCCCAATCTTCTTTTCCGCGTACCGCCATTTTTCTTGCGAGCCATTTTGCGTACCACTGCGATATACCTTTATTATATGGAATAGAACAGTGGTTCCCAATCTTCTTTTCCGCGTACCGCCATTTTTCTTGCGAGCCATTTTGCGTACCACTGCGATATACCTTTATTATATGGAATAGAACAGTGGTTCCCAATCTTCTTTTCCGCGTACCGCCATTTTTCTTGCGAGCCATTTTGCGTACCACTGCGATATACCTTTATTATATGAATAGAACAGTGGCCATTTTTTTCTTGCGAGCCATTTTGCGTACCACTGCGATATACCTTTATTATATATAATAGAACAGTGGTTCCCAATCTTCTTTTCCGCTTACTGCCATTTTTCTTGCGAGCCATTTTGCATACCACTGCTAATATAACTTTAATTCATAAAGAACACTAATAGATTATAGATATAGATTTGTTTTGCTTGCACGCGTACCACCTGAAGAGGCTTCGCGTACCACAAGTGGTACGCGTACGACAGTTTGGAACCGCTGGAATAGAAGATCACTAGAGTTTAGATAGATTTTTTTACCTGCACGAGTACCGCCTAGAGAGGCTTTGCGTACCACTTGTGGTACGCGTACCACAGTATGGGAACCACTGGCTTACACTATATTAGTTTTGAGAAAAAAAAATTTCGTGCTTTAAGGGATTAAATAAAATGTGTTCTATTTTTGTTTTAACATTTTTTCAGTTTGTGTTAGTCAGAAAATTTTGCGTGAATGCTTTGATTCGGTTCCTTTACACTCGGACCACTAAAAATTTTGCGCTTAGTTGCCACCATTTTTGGTGTTACAGAACACCGTCCTTGGTGTTCAGTTGGTGCAAAAACGAAAATTGTTCGTTTTTATGTACAGTAGAGCCTTGATTATCCGAGGTAATATGGACAGAGGGTACCTCGGATAATCGAAAACTCGGATAACACGGACTCTGTCCAAATCGAGAGGGGAACATGGGTTGAAATAAATGAAAATGTCGTCAAATATGTAACGAAAAAGGCAGTTACTGTACATATTATGAAATGAACAAATTACTTTCCATACATTCAAATATCTAATTTTACATGTACACATCAGTAGAGCACATGTTACAATTAAAGTTGTTTCTTGAAGAAGTCTATATATAGTGAAACCTGTGTAAGTTGACCACTTGCGGTGCAGTACTTTAGTGGTCAACTTTAGACAGGTGGTCAGCTTATAGAGGGTGAGATGGTGGGTGAAGGGTTAATTTCGTTCCGGACAAAAATGGTCAACTTAGACACGGGGTCAACTTATAGAGGGTGAGATGGTGGGTGAAGGGTTAATTTCGTTCCTGACAAAAGTGGTCAACTTAGACAGGTGGTCAACTTATAGAGGGTGAGATGGTGGCTGAAGGGCTAATTTCGTTCCGGACAAAAATGGTCAACTTAGACAGGGGGTCAACTTATAGAGGGGGAGATGGTGGGTGAAGGGTTAATTTAGTTCCTGGAAAAAGTGGTCAACTTAGACAGGTGGTCAACTTATACAGGGTGAGATGTTAATTTCGTTCCGGACGAAAGTGGTCAACTTAGACAGGTGGTCAACTTATAGAGGGTGAGATGGTGGGTGAAGGGTTAATTTCGTTCCGGGCAAAAGTGGTCAACTGAGACAGGTGGTCAACTTATAGAGGGTGAGATGGTGGCTGAAGGGTTAATTTCGTTCCGGGGGAAAGTGGTCAACAACCTAGACAGGTGGTCAACTTACAAAGGTGGTCAACTTTACAGGTTTTACTGTTATATACTATATTGGTTTCCGTTCAGCGGAACTCGCTCGCTTCTTTTCTGCCGTTTTACGCAAAGGTTGTAGCCGTAAAAGGTCTGCAGAAGTGATCTCTGACTGTTGTTGTAGGTATTTACATCGCTAGAAAATAAAATAAAAATGCAACTTATGCCATTAGATGACTGACGTGAGTCAGTAACGCCGCCATCAGCCGCAAAAAAAAAAAAAAAATCCAGGGCAAATGTACTTCGGTCAACCCGGAACTCGGTTAATCGGGGCTCGGATAACCGATGCTCTATTGTACTTTGATTTTTTTTTTTAAGTGTCTGTCTAAAAAAACATAGACAGTATAATGCTTCTTAGCACATAAAAATATCGATATTTCATTGCGATTGCTCATTTCTGTGAAAATAAAATGAACGAGCAATCGTAAAGAACTTTTGAAGCGCAGATGAGTTAACGAACATCATATGCTAAAAAAAACATTCTGCTGTCTGTATTTTTTAGACACACTTAAAAGAATTTAAATTATATCAAAAAAATGAGTAATTTTTAACTTTACACCGACTGAACACCAAAAACGGTGTGGAGCAACACCAAACATTTTTAGTGTAGAATAATGTAAGACAGTAGGTAACATACCATTCGATCGCTGTTTTTATGCATTTTTATTAAACCATTTAATAAATAAATAAATAAATAAAATCTTTTTTTTTTTTTTTTTGTTATTACCTCTAACTCAAAATATCCACTCGGAATAATAAAGCAGCAAGTATGCGTGTCTGTCTGTGTCCGGCGTTGGGCCAAGACCGTTCGGCGGATTTTCAAAAAATGTGGCACGAAATTAGTTTGGAACATGGGGGTGTGCACTTCGCAGAGCTTTTCTGAAATTCGAATTTGTACTTTCTTTTATTCCAATTTATTGCCGAAAATTTCATAAAATAGTCGTTTCCTATGGGAAAGAATTATCGCATCCTTTCGAGCATGATACCGTTGAAAAGCAAATAAAATACTGTCCCAGGAAGAGTTTTGCCCTTAATGCTAAAATTCGGAGCCTCCAAATTAGCTAGAAAAGAAGGTTTTAGCGTTTTTCTCTGTAGTTCTAAATTATTTTTTCACGGTAAATAACTTTAATTTTATTTTAATTTTTACCATGCCGTCTGGCTTATGATCCTTTTCTTTTTTAACGAATTAAAATTTATGTCTTGCGGTTTTCATCATTTGGAGGAGCAGCCGATTTTTAATTAATTAATTTATTATTTTTTAAAATTTTGTTTATTCTTTTTTTAACGAAATAAAATACTGCGCAGGTTTTTTTTAAAGAAATGTTATCCTTTATAGCGATTTCTGTTATTCCAACTTATTACTATTTATATTTTTATTTGATTAATATTTTTTATAAATTGAATCTGCAAACATGTTATTTGCCTATTTGGGCTCAGATGAAAGGTTTTTCCGCTCTAAAAGCTTTTCTTACTGCTATTAGTTTCTGCAAGCTACAAAACTTCGTCTTTCTGTTTTACTGTCAATGAATAATAGATAAAAACAAATTATACTAAAAATGTATTGACTAAAACTGTTCTAATGGATTATAATTGTTCTTTTTGAGTGGCTACTTGAACTAAAGAAGCAAATGCGTTTTCTCCTAAATATTTTCTTTTTCGTTTTGTTTCGTTTCTTTCTTTCTTTTTTTCCTCTTTTATTATGTGTGTTTTGTAAAAAAAAAAATGCTTAAAAGTGTAGCATCGCTGGTAGATTGCCGTGGGCGGATAACTTTTAATTTTATGATATGCTATACATTTTAATAAAATAACATAATTTACTCATAAAAAAAAGTTACCACTGGGTACACAATGGCGAACCGGTATTTTCATTTTTTAACACGGTCATATCCGTGCGGGTACCGCTAGTTATAAATAAGAAAAAAAAATTAAAGGTCTGAAATACGTGTATTTTTTTTTCTGTCATTATCTGGAATTCAAAAAATAAAATAAATCCGAATTGGAATGATTGAGGGTTAAAGAGATGAAACCTGTAAGGGTAAAACGGTCAAAGGTATGATATGAGACACAAGTCTTTATAAATTCCGTTGTATTAGTTTCACTGTTACATTCTTTTGCCTTAAAAAATGACGATACTTTACTGTTTGACTTTAACAGAAGGTTATGGGCAGTGTCACACAACAGAGTGCATGTCTCTCCTGTACATTACAAGTGAGACGTACTGGAGCTGAGTAAACATACAAAAGAAAATGACAGTATGCACATTTTTTAACATACATATTCGCATTAAATAAAAAATTGCATTAGTGGCTCTATTGTAACTTGTATCAAAATACTTAGTCATGAAGTTTTCACAAAACGTAAAATTCACTTGACGAAGATTTGCCTTTTGTAGCGCCATCAGTGAAATAACTATTTATGTAAGGCATATTTATTCGCCTGCTCAGTTATCGCTAAAGCGATGTAAAATAGAGTCCGTTAAATTGTAATGTGTGAAAAATCAGTGAGATGTAAATGCATACACATGGGGTAAACAAAATAATAAAAATGCGAAGATAGCAAAACAGTAGCAGTAAAACGTTCTACGTAATTGTATACGCCAAAAATGTGATTTTATTTCTTTACCACTAAGAATAGTGCTGCAATTCAGTTCTGCCTGGAATACGTCTTTAAATTTGCTACCATATGGGGGCAATTCAAAAAATCTATTGATAACAAAATCGGGGGATAGAGTTTGGGGTTGTAGTTTTAAATCTATCCTCTACATCCAAAATTAAATTACACCACTGGATAATTAAAGGATCGAAGAATTCATTACGATAGGCAAGAACAGTGACGCATTGCGGCGGGTGGAGGCGGAAGCGCCGCCATTTTGAAGTTATTTTGCTGAGTTTCGAGATTTGCTAGTATAGCTTTTGACTCGTAGAAGCTACGATATTCGTTTAAGTTTTAATCATAAGCTGTCGTCAAAATCTATCGATTGTACATAAAACATTAGTGCAAAGTGGTGACAGTGAATATAATAAGGTGTTAGATTAAAAAGACCTCAAAAATATATAGATAATGTCGGCTTATACGCGTCGAAATGCCGAGACCAAATACAGAGATCGTATACGGTTGGAAAGGGCTTCTCAAGAACAATCGATTGGTAATAATAAAAAAAATATAACCGTTACATAAACGTATTCACGTACAACACACGACCGTGTCCATCACACAGCCACACCCCACATTTTTTTTTTCTTTATAAGGTTGAATTTTGTTTCACCGCACATTATTATCACGAGTGAAATATACGGCTCGCACGGAAATGTCCAGTGTTATAGTACTGAAAAAGTTTATTTTTTAATTTCATCTCAAAAACTCGAAAAATGGACTTAAGATACTATGGATCTCGGGTTCAGAAATATTTGAGTTTCTTTTCTATTTCTGCGAGTTCGTCTGAAATCCATATTTTGTCCATAAATTAAATTAATTTAGGGTGGGCGCACTAATTGTGGCCAGTTTAAGGCACTAAGGTTACTGCAAATACGTGTCATATGAATGTCCACTATAGATACAAATTAAGCGTTTAGTAAATTTGACGTAAAAATCCTAATTTTTCATTATATGACATTTTATAGGTAATTAATTTGTAGAGAAATAGTTGGCGATTAAGCTAAATATGCAAATATTGATGTAAGTCCCTTGAAAAAATTTTGCCACGTAAAAGAGCACGAAAATTTTCTTAACTGTGTCCACTACCGGGTTATTTACCTTAAATATTGTACAAATAATGTAGATTGTAGATGTAAGGAATAGTATGAAAGTATGACGAATAAGGAAAAGTCCATAAATGATGTCCAGCTTTTTTCTCATATATTTGACCACTCCCCCCCCCCCTTTGTCTCATGCTACGCTATGTTTCATAAGCATGATGTCACTCTTGTTAGCCCCTTCCCTCCCCTTGTCACAATTTCACGAACGGACTCCCCCCCATTGAAGCGTGACTTCCAAAAAAAAAGGCTTCGAATCTGCGTTGAAAGTAGAAGAAAAAATATTAACTCTTTCCAAAAAACTCTTATTGATAACACTAAAACCACACTAAAACCAACAGCTACTAACTTTTAAAAAAAGTAAGAAAATCTATTGACAAACAGAGGGGAAAATGGTACTTAACTGTTTTGCTTATTTATACATAAATTACTGATCTTTGCGTATTTATTTATTTATTAGTATCTTAGCTGTCGATATTTTGACATTGAAAATGGCATCAAGATTAAAGGAGAGCAAGTGTTGAACACTTAAATCTTTTTGTACTCCAGCAAGTCATACTGCAAGCATGTGTCAGTATTCCCATCGTTCCAGAGTTCCATTATCTCATCGTTTATTTGATGTTCTATTTCTATTGAAAAGAATTGTAACATGAAATCGATTGTATGTCTGTTATCTAAGTTTACAGCTGTCAAAGATGTCAGCATACTTAAGTGAATTGTTTTCATTGAAAGACTTCGAAACCTTCCTTTGAAAACTACCTTTGATGAAAGTCATTTCTAAAGCAAACGATCCATATGAATGGGAATGAGACAATTGTATTTTTCCAGTTCGAAATATACAATAGATATTCCAAACGCAGAAGGAAGACGATTGTTTTTTTTTTTTTTTTTTTCAATTCTGCTTTATTTGACACATGATTGACTAACAAGGATTGTATTCTTTTTGACTTGAAAGTAAATTCCATTTACAAGAGACACACATATAAGGTAAATGACCCGGTAGTGTTACACAGTTAAGAAAATATTTGTACTCTTTTACGTCAAAATTTTTTCAAGGGACTTACATCAATATTTGCATATTTAGCTTAATCGCCAGCTATTTCTCTAAAAATTAATTACTACCTATAAAATGTCATTTGATGTTTACGTCAAGTTTACTACACGCTTCATTTGCATCTGTAGTGGACATTTATAAGACGCGTATTTGCATTAGTAGTGGACAGAAATGAATATCATCTATTTTATGCTGTTAACTTGGAGAAATAATTTTAAAAATGACTAAGGGACCCTTCATAATTTTCCCCAAATCCCTCTTATTGATCGGCTTTAGTAAAGAGCAGCAAATGTGACCGTTGTGGAGGCAGCTATTAAATATTATGATCCATGTACTTGTATAGGTGCTCCACGCCAACTTTAGTTCTATTAACCAGCACTAGGAATCGTTCGCTATAGGTTCTGATCATTTCATTCAAACTTAATGTTACATTCGCATATTTTAGGAGCTTAAAGATCTAAGTATCCACTACTAGAGCAGTGTCCACTACCTCTACCTAAGTATTCGGCTAAAAGGTGCAAGGGTGTCCGATGGAGAAAAGTGTCCACTACCGGGTCACTTACCTTATTTCTTTATTTTTCAACAACATTTTGTACACAACGTACAATTTGATATCGATACCCTAACCTTTCATTTTTTCTTACCATTTATCTTAGACATGTCGCCGGCATGGTGGCCTCGTGATAAAAGGCGCGGAGCGAGCTCCGCGCCTATGTCCAGTTCAGTAGCCCAAATTCTCTCACCAGTCTAATGACTTTTACAGACTCCGGATATCCGACTTTGATGTTTGAAATCTGTAAATTCTAAACATATTTTTAAACACCTCACAGCTTACAAATACATACTAAGTTTACAATTTGCATACATTTTTAAAACATGCTAGTGAATAAAATTTTAATAATTAAATTTTGACTTGCCGGATAACCGAATATTTCGTACAATCAGATTCCGGACTTGTGAAAATTAGTTGGATACTGGACATCCGATGGATACAAAGAAAAAAAAATCTTCAGAAAAGAATCCCCACAAAATTCTGATGGTGCCACTTCCGCCGTAAAATCTTCCCCCTCCCCTTGGCCATCCCTGGTGATGTCGTACTTTTTGTTACCCCTTCCCCTTGTCACAAACTGTCACACTTTCTCAAGCCGTTCTCTCCTCCTCGAAGCTTGACGTCATTTATGAATGACCCCTTAACACCTAGTACTGGAATTAATCGGTCACCAGCTCCGTGCGCAAGCAATTTTAAGGCCTCAGATAACAGGTAGGGGGTGCTGGAGAAAAGTACCTGAATTAGAACAAAAGAGGTGTTTTGTTGTGTGTCAAAAAATGACCCCTTGAATGACCCCCCCATGAATTACCCCTTAGCAGCAAGTACCTGAATCAAAACAAAAGGGGCCTTTTGTTGCGTGTCAAAAAATGACCAATTGAATGACAACCCCCCCCCCTCCTGTATGACCAGGGCACGATTAATATTTCATTCACACGATTAATATTTCATTCTCAGGGCAGGATTAATATTCATTCAAGATTGGTAAGTGGTCTTTCAGACTTAGATTATGAGGTTAGGCTTAAAAGGCTCAATATGTATAGTCTTGAGCAAAGGAGAGTCAGAGGGGACATGATTCAGTTGTTTAAATTCATTAAAACGGGAAATCTTGATGGACTACAGCTATGTGCTGAAAGTAGAACCAGAGGTCATTGTTTTAAACTTTTCAAATGTCAGGCTAATCTTGAAATTAGGAAAAACTACTACTTCAATAGGGTTGTAGGCAGTTGGAATAATTTACCAGAAGCTACTGTTAATTGCAGTGGGGTAAAAACTTTTAAGAAAGCTCTTGATGTTCATTGGGGACTGCTAAATTAACTAGGACCAGCCTAGCTGGGCACTGAGCCTGTTGCTGGTCGTCACTTTTGTATTTGTATTTGTATTTAATACAGTCGGGGGCCCAAGGCACAACATTATTTTGGGGCCCCCTATGGTACTACAAATAAAAAGACTGGGTATAATGTGTGAAGTTAAATAAGCTTGGAGATTATTCTATTAATGCTGCTGGTTTCATACCCAATTGGCAAGGGGGAAAAAAAGCACCTACTGACATGAAATCCTACTATTCTGCATTCCATATTGTTTTTATTCAATATGATTTTTGTGTTATTCCTTTTGTGAGATGCCTCGGCGATTAAAGGACACTATTTAGCATGATAGTCAATGAAGATATTGATCTGATTGCGCTTAGTTTACCTTGTTTACGCAAATACTTTTAGCTTGCCATTTAAATGAGTTAAGATCTTTCCATTTTGTAAAAAATTACCTTTTAAGAGAAATTTTCAGAAATCTTTCTTACAATTTGGGGGCCCAAGGCCGCGGCCTAGTTGGCATTTGCGGTAATCAGGCACTGTGTATGACCCCAAGACATAGTAGGGTCAGTTGGGATAATTGTAAACGCTTTTTCAATGTTTTAACTTTTGATCCTTCTCTACCTCTTGAATGAATTCAGAGATAAAATTGTGAGAATTGTATCAACTACTGTACTTCTTGTGAGTAAATGCGTACAAAAATTTTGGCTTTACGACTAATTGTTATCGAATGAGCTCGTGTTTACAATTACCCCAGAGCTGGGGTAATTGTAAACAGTGATTTATTTTCGATTAAAGTTGATGCAAATGGAAACTTGTTTCACACACAGTCTGCTTGAAGGCTTAAGAAGTTCCGGAGCAATGGTTCTCAATCTGCGGCCAAAAGACCGCATGTGGTCCGCTGCGTTATGTTATGAGTCTGCTGAGATCATTTAACGAGGAATATCTTGCAAAAAATCAAGTAATGCGACAAATTTATGTAAAATTTGTCCCGCAGTGGATCAGTTGGTTAAGCTTGGATCCCACAGAGCACCGAAAGTGAAGCACAACTGGCCGTGATCGAAGCTTGGGAGGGTGACCACCTCCCGCGACTGATTATCTGAGACCGAGTGCGCTAAAGGGAGCTGTGCACGTAAAATACATCGTCGCTTCAAATGTCCACCAAGTTAGAAATAATTTCCGCTGAGGGACCACCCTAGGTGACGATCTCTCATCTGGGAGCTGGTTCAAAATCATTAAGCCCCTCTGAGCCAAGTGTACTTCATTCTATCGGAGCTCATTAATAATCGATAGGAGCTTCCTTAATTCAAGGTCGCCCTGTCGCCCTGCAAGGGGGGGGGGGGGCCTTGGATTTCCAAGTGGCATTAGCAACAACAACAACAGTTATGTAAAATAGACACAAAAGTGTAATTTACATCAAAACATAATGCTTATTGTCCCCTCAAAGTATTTGAAATAGGATAAATTCAAGTGTTTACAATTACCCCAGAGTACGAAATATATGGGGTAATTGTAAACACCTAACTTGCACATGAAAAATAACAGGGAGGATGAAATTCATAACTAAATGTTTTTAGCAGAATTCCATATGACAAATAAAAATGGTTAAAACCGTTTAAATCGCTTTTGTAGATGAGCTGGAGAGGAAAATGTAAGATCACTAAATTTTGTTAAACAACTTTTTTCACTGTGCCATTTTCAAACAATAGTGACGCCTCCACAGTTGTTTCGAAACTTACGAAACTGTTTCAGTACCTTCCCTATGCCTCCAGTTTATCACTCACAAGCATTTAAGTTTTCAAAGTGTAGTTATGAAGCTAGTTTACAATTACCCCAACTGACCCTACCTGAATTAAAACAAAAAAGGTTTCTGTTGTGTATCAAGAAATGGCTCCTTAAATGACCCCCCTTAACACCTAGCATCTAAATAAAAACAAATAAAAGTTTTCTTTTGCTGTGTGTCAAAAAAATGACCCCTTGAATGGCCCCCCCAACCCCCTATGAATCCCCCCCTAACACCTAGTACCAAATTAAAGCAAAAAAGGTCTCTTTTGTAACTTGTGTCAAAAAATTAAATAAAATAAAGGTCTGGTATAGGAAAAACGTTGCACTCCGTGTATCAGCATTTGTGCAGTTAAAATAGAAATGAAACAGCGTTTTCCCTTATTCTATATTTCATCGGAGAGCCAATGTTTGTTTCTGGAGGGAATAAAAATGGCTCCGCCAGCATTTTATGATCTTTTTTTGGAGCGGTATATCAGTCCAATTCCCTGTAGTGTTTGAAGAAATATGGCTGTTTATCCCACTAAAGTGGATCATCATTTTTGCGACTACTTCCAGAGAGCATGATATTTTTTTTTAATAGAAAAGATATCCAATGTTTCTGGAAGAATGGAGTTGATTCTTTGTTTGGAGGAGCTTTCTTCACAACCATCTTCTGCGCATGAGAAAGTTTACTTTGAACTTTATATAACGCAGAAAAATATTTTTTTCATGTAAAATCTTTGAGATAATATGAGGCGGTGAGAGGCAAAGGGATGTAAGTGACTAAAGTATCATTTTGAGTAAAACTCGTTTGAAGTTTAATTCCTGTACTAAATTCTAGAGGTTTTTCATGTAAATATTTTTTTTATTTTCGAGTCCTATATGTATGTGTTAGTTTAAGTATGAAGTGTGAAGAGTTTCTGATGATTAGATTTGGCATGGGATTTTTTTTAAAAAATAGCTAATTTTTACTTACATCCCTTTGCTTCCAGCTTAGTTAACTTACACCCCTTTGCCATTAAATGAAAAGCGTGTCTTGTTCATTTTGCTAATTTACACAGTAATAAAGTTAATTTGTTAGTGATATGAACTTTATTAAAAACTGCATAATATAAATTTCGAATAATAATCTTTATCAACAAACTAAAAGTTATTTCCTTTAGACAAATTGCCGAAAACAAAACATGACAAAAATAAAATCTGCAGACGATTTAGCCCTTGTTTTTATTATCATTATTCAACAATTCGAAATTCTTTTAATATTTTCTCTCTTCTTCTCCGCTTTAAGTTTCGTAAGTAGATCGTCTGCATCGCGTATTTGAACTAACTGAAAAATCAAATAATTTTGTTTAGAAGCAAACGGATGTAAGTGCACTTGCATCCCTTTGCCACCAAACAGAATGCAGCTTTGATTTCGTAATTTTTTTAAACCACCGCTTTTTTGCAGTATCTGTCAAAGCTACCACTAAAATCTCTTTCCCGCAAAACAGAAGGGTGTTTTATTTATCATTTGCACTAGCTATCTCAAAATTTTCATTTTGGTCACTTACACCCCATTGCTTCTAAGTGCCTGATCTGTTCTTGTTTGTAATGCCACTTACATATCCAAGCTCCCCTTCGCAGTGAGACCAGAAATGAAGGCAGTAAGGAGCGCCTTTCGTTTAAAGAAGAGCACCACAACGTTGGAAATAAGACTTGGCTCAGTATGTATTTGTATGACACCAGATGGGGCCACCACAAATACGCTGCCTTCCTTTTTTGACCTAAGAGTGAAGGGAAGGGAAATTCTCCACCCTCCGGTACCTTTGAAACTGCCTCGGGACTTCAGGATCCACGGATTTTACATGAACGTATTTCCAAGTGTCCATGGGGGAGGTCTTCAGCGGGTCGGGTATCGAACACCCAATCTTCCGGTTGGAAGTCCGACATCCTAACCACTGGACTGCCAAGGCTCTGAAACAATATGTTTGTGCATTAACCTTTAGCGCGGTTCCCAATCTTTTTTTTCTTGCGTACCACCATTTTTCTTGCAACTCATTTTGCGAACCACTGCTAATATGAATTTATTATATAAAATAGAACCCTAGTAGATTATAGACAGATTTTTTTGCCTGTGCGCGTACCACCTGCGGAGGCTTCGCGTACCACAGTTTGGGAACCGCTGCTTGAGCGCATTTGCCCGTGTCTGTCACATGCGAAAGTTAACGGAAAGTTGCACTCTGTTTGTATAATATATATACAGTAAAACCTGTAAAGTTGACCACCTTTGTAAGCTGACCACCTGTCTAAGTTGGCCACTTTTGACAGGAACGGAACTAGCCCTATATTATATAATGGAAAGAAACCTTTGTAATTTGACCACCTTTGACCACCTGTCTATGCTGACCACTTATGTACTCCAAATTTGGGTTTGAGTTTTATAAAAAAAACCTTTGTAAGTGGACGCTCTCACTATTACTATCTTTATTTGTTTATCTATTTTTCCAAAGATAAAAAAAAATAAAACAAGTTCTCCAGGATATTTTTTATGCTATAACGTTAGACCAGTATTTGTCTGGATGGATGAAACATCAATATAAAATTTCCCTTAACTTCTTTGTAAGTTTACCATATGGGAAAGCAACTATAAGCACTCGTTTATTCTTTAAATAAGTGTCTTCTTTTTTCTTCTATCTGACGTAGCCATTTTGAAAAATTATGCATTTTTAGGAAATCTTTACTATCATATAAGTAACTTGCATAATTAATAAGATATTTACCTTTATTTTAATTAAGTACCTTACTTTTAAAGTTGTATAGAATACATTGTAGGTCACTCAGGTTGAAGTTCTCTGAGGATATTTTAGATAACTGTGAATATAAGTAAGTAACTTGCATAATTAATAAGATACTTACCTTTATTTTAATTAAGTACCTTACTTTTAAAGTTGTATAGAGTACATTGTAGGTCACTCAGGTTGAAGTTCTCTGAGGATATTTTAGATAACTGTGAAAAAAAAAATTGCTAATTACTATTTTTAAATAACGTTAGTACATGATGCTTTATTTTAATTAGTTACAAATGAATGTGTGCACCTTGTTTGTATAATAATTTTTTATATAACTTTTACCCCATCCCCGCTCTCTAGACAACCCCTACAACTGAAATTGCTAAAAACAATTTATACTATATCTATATATGCATTTTCTGTCAAAAAATGTGGGGTATGGCTGTGTCATGGACACGGCCGTGTGTTATACGTGAATACGTTTATGTAACGGGTTATATATTTCAAATAAAATATTTTTATTTAGGTATTTAGAATGAAAGCAAGGAAACAAATAATTATTGTGTTACAATATAACTTTATCAATTAATGACTTTATAGTTTCGGCTTTTTGACGCGTATAAGCCGACATTATCTATGTATTTTTGATACTTGCTATATTCTAACACCTTTTTATATTCGCTGTCATTACTTTAAACTAATGTTTTATATACAATCGATAGATTTTGACGACAGCTGATGATTAAAACTAAAACATACATCGTAGCTTCTACGAGTCAAAAGCTATACTGATTGCAAATGTCGATACGAAGCAAAATGACCTCAAAATGGCGGAGCTTCCCTCTCAACCGCGCGCGATGCGTCCCTGTTCTCGCTTATCTTAATGAATTCTTTGATCCTTCAGCTATCCAGTGGTATTATTTAATTTTGGATGTAGAGGATAGATTCGAAACTACAACGCCAAATTGTATCCCCCGATTTTGTCATCAATAGGTTTTTTGGATTGCTCCCGTATGGTAGCAAATTTAAAGACGTATTCACGTCAGAAAAAACCCCAATCGTTTTTCCCAGTTTTTCCGAAAAAAAACTTGTGCTTCAAGTGGTTATACTCAATTTCCAAAAAAAAAAAAGGTAAGTAATGATTCCTTGATTTCATTTTGCGCACACGCAAATGGCTAACGCGCTTGTCTGAAAGTATAGATTTCTTAACCCGACCGCCAAGATATCACGTGTCTTTTCATGCGCTATTGCTTAGTGGTTCTCGATTCGCGTAAGAACGAATGCTACAGAAAGCAGTCTTGGAGCAGCGGTTCCCAGTTCCTTTTTTTTCCGCATGACACCATTTATCTTGCAAACCATTTTGCGTACCACTGCTAATATAACTTTGTTATATAGAACAGAACACTAAAAGATTATAGATTTTCTTGCCTGCACGCATACCACCTGGAGAGGCTTCGCGTACCACTAGTGGTACACGTGCCACAGTTTGGGAACCGCTGTCTTGGAGGAAGAATCAGTCTTCAGCTCTAGTCCCTCACGAACGTTGTGAGAGAGACTAACATGAATCGAGATATTTCGAATAATCTCAAATGCATACCGAAGGTTTTATTTTATTATAATGTTAATTTTTGTTAAAAAAGACTGGTAGATAACCAAAAAAAATCACTGACGAGTAAAAAAAAAAAATTAACAAACAGATCGCAGGCAGCCACGATGCAACATTTTGTGTATAGGACCAGAGCATGTTTCCTTGTTCGATTCACCCAAGCAAACATTTCTCGGGGTTGTTGTTGTCGTATCCTCGCACGAAGCGAGGAAGAATGGGTGTGCTGCTCCTGAGTCTAACGGGGCCCTTATAGGCAGGAGTCACACTTCCTCCCCTTTATATGGTTTCTTAATTTTTTGAACCAGCTACCAGATGAGAGACCGTCACCTGGATTGGCACCTCCAGAGGTATCGTTTCGCTTGGAGGACATTAGAGCCACGACCTATTTAACGTGCGCCAGCTCCCTTTAGCGCACACGGCCTCACAGGAACCAGCGGCGAGAGGTTGTCACTCTCCCAAACACTGACCTAAGTCAATGTTGCTTCGCTTTCGGTGTTTTACGGGAAACGAGCTTCTACCGACTGGTACACTGCGGGACTCTCGGGGATGTATAAAAGGAACATACTAGATACTTAGGCTTTAAAATGGTCTTGATATAATATGTAATATGTTATGGGGGGGGGATGAGACAAGATATATATAGTTAGCATCTATGAGAAATGATATAGAAATAACTTTGAATTGAAATGAATAATTCACATTGACATTTTCATTTCCTCATTGAGCATTGTTGATCTAATTTAATTCAGCAGTTTTATGTCCTGTGCCTCAAAGATTTGCTGCTGTGGTCTGTGAATTGAAATTCATGTACTAATAAGAAATGAATATAAATGTATATTAAGGTTTTATCTAAGTTTTTCAGTGTTATCCAATTATTTTATTCACAGCATTTTTTAACCTTATCTCACTCGGTAATTGTGAAAAATGTTAGAGAAAAATACAAATTAAAAAATATGTCTTGCATCCAAATGCATTCTAAATACTCTGAATGTTTGACTTAATAAACTCATGTACTTAGATGTCAGAATTTTGATTAAATTTTTAAGAGATCACAAAAACCTTCGCTTTTCTAAACATTTTAAGAGTTTTTGCATGAAACTAGGGGTTTTTTCCCTCACAATTGCAGGACACAGCGTTTAGTTTTCAAGATATGAGTTGCAAATGGTCTTATTATTTCCATTTCTCTCGGCTCTCGGAACATTTTGAGTGGCAATTCTACATCCTTTCGCTTCAAGATTCTTTTTTCGCTGTGATTCTTCTGATTGCAAAACGTTCCGCTTTCAGTAAATTATAATAAGATTCTGGGCGTTGTTTCTTCAAATTGTTGACTTATTCTAATGCTAATTGCAATCTTTTGCGTTCTATCTTAACTTCTCTGTCCCATTATATTTGTACTTTACTTTCGGAAATATATACTGGTTGTAACATAAGAGAACTTACAAACAACATTTGATATCTAAATAGTGATTTACGAATGAATTTCTTTTTTTTTTAAATGTCTTATTATTATTATTGGTTTGACAGAAAAGAGTAAAAGGTTTCCATTTTTATTTATTAAAGAAAAAAAAACTCAAATTTTACGTTTTATTATTTTTGCTATTATTAAATAGCTATCTGTTAGTTCATAACGTACATCAGAATGAGCTCAATAATCAGAAAAAATTTCATTTTAATCTCTTGATAAGTACGTGAACCATTTTGCGTACCACTGCTAATATAATTTTATTATATGGAATAGAAGATCAATAGATTACAGATTGATTTTTTTGCCTGCACGCGTACCACAGTTTGGGAACCACTGATCTAAATCATTAAAAAATTACATTACAAATAAATATTACATGCTAAGTCGTGAGAAGTCAAAATTTGCAAAATTAAAGTTGTATTACCAATTTTATTGTTGACATGCATGTCCGTCAACGTGTCAATTTTGAGCTCCGGTAAGGATGCGGTGATTTTTCAAATAAATACGAAATAATAAAGTTTTGGAAACATTTTATTAAAATAACGCCTTTACATGCCTCGCCGGGCATGTAAAGGCGATTACCGGGCATGTAAAGGTAGAAGATCCATGCCCAATTAGAATTTTTACATGCCCCGGGCATGTCGGGCAATAGAATTTTCGAGCCCTGCTGGGCACTATAAAATTTTAATGAAATTTAAAGTACAGTAGTCTCTCGGTGATCCGGCACTTCACTGGTCCGGCCCTGCCAGTAATCCGGCGTTTCGTAAGAAGCTAGTAAATGCGTGGTAGTAGAGTTGAAAACCTGTTTCTGTGCAGCTATTATGAGCTTTTGTGCTCTGTGTGCGCGCGTAACATGTCTCTACCTAGTGTGTCTAGTGTTGAAACGTCTTCAAGCAAACGCATTGAAATGTCATTTAAAGGGAAAAAACAATCAAAAATAGTAGGGCTCGACCGATGGCATTTTTTGGCCGATGGGCCGATGCCGATTGTTGGCCGATTGTTCCGAGATCGGCCGATGGCCGATTGCCGATTATTCTCATCTTCCATCGGCCGATGGCCGATGGAAAAAAAGTCGTTTAAACCATTAAAACGTGTAGAATTCTTGTCAAAAATGTCATTTAAATCATTTACTATTTATTTTTATGTTTATAAAAGCATTAAATGCATTATTCAAGCACCGCAAAATTGTTTGGGGGAAGTTTACATAATAATTAAAACTGAAAGAATCACTCGCGATTCTAGTAAAGTAATTAAACTATTCATAGGCGTAACCGGGTGGGGGGGGGGGGGTTCAACCCCCCCTATTGGGTATTTACTTATTTAGTCACACAAAAAAATTTCTGGCTACGGCGTTGCAAAGAACATATTTTTTCCCCCCTAAGAAAATTAAACACATATGCATATGATTTTATTTCCTCTTTCTCTGAGGGGTTGTGATCATGACCAAAGTATGCAACTCATAATAAAGAGGACTTTTCATCTGGTTATAATCAACCCCCTTATTACCTTGGGGGG
Organism: Octonoba sinensis; assembly: GCA_038502835.1. Taxonomy (NCBI): domain Eukaryota; kingdom Metazoa; phylum Arthropoda; class Arachnida; order Araneae; family Uloboridae; genus Octonoba; species Octonoba sinensis. The sequence continues at coordinate 18,557,131 of CM076601.1, read as the reverse complement.
GGGGGGGGTTACAGCGAAAGGTGGCTTCAATCACCGTACCCCCACACAGACAAACAGAGGTCCTTTCAATCCCTCCAGAGGGTTTTCTTTCCTTCTTGATATCTTTTTTACCCAAAGGCAGCAATTTGGGAATACAATCGCACAAGTAATAAGTTTCGTGGAAAATATTCTCTACTGTGATGGAGTTTTGTTTTATGATAAACCGGTGTTGTAGTGCTGGGGTCTGAAAATGAAGGACCCCTAGCCAACAATTGTCCTAATGGGTTAAACCCTCAAGCTAGGAAGGGATGCTCATCAAGAAACTTAAAGAGCAGTTTGTATTTATTTATGACTTCCTGTCCAAACACCCATTTTGGTAAAATCTTTTTTGTAGATGAGCCGATTGGAAAACTGATGAACTGTATTTGCATTTCATCCTCATTTACAGATGTTCTCTCATCTCTTATATTTTAAATGTTTTTTTTTTCTTATTATGGTCCATCACTGATTGCATTACGACTCCGGAAATCATCCGTTCAACGTTGCCAATCTCACTGCTACGGTTTAATGCTGCATTTTAATTTACAATCAAGTATTATTTATATTTTAGATAAATTTTTAATTATTTCCGATACATAATAATGTTTGCACTCCAGCGATGGGCACGTTCGTCATCCAAAAAGAAAAGGAAATTTGATTCAGACGCTTTCACTTCTGAGGTATGTTTTGTTACCAAATTTAACAAAACTTTCAGAAATTTACTGTGGGGATGAGCATTTTTGTAGGGGAATTTGGATTTTTTTCTCTAAAATTCCACTATTTCCCAGTTTTAATATTATGAATGCTTGGACATAGAAGATTGCTTAGCGCTAAACATTGAATTTTCTATTGCGTTTGATTTAAAAAATAAACTAATAGATCTAGTAATGAATGTTTAATGGTTTTGTGAATCAAGGCCGTATCCACAGGGGAAGAGGGACCCACGCCCCCGAGAAATCTTTTGCAATGTATCATATATTCCTCCCTGAAACTTTGCTTAACATAAGTGTGTCTAAGTCTGGGCGCCCCCCCCCCCCCCGAAAACATATTCTGGATACTGCCTTGGCTCCGGAGCAGGGGGAGCATGTTAAGAATTAGGAAGGGCAGTGTATGCTTCAAAATCATACCCTTTATATATACATATATATATGACTAGAAATGATGTTAATATGAATTTTTTTATATATAATATCTGATAGCTTTTTGATGTATATATTGTAGATGTATGTTTAGATCTTTGGTGAAGTTAGAGGAGTGGATATTTGGGGCTTCTGCAACTTAAATTTTTGTAACTGGTCTTATCTTAGGCTAACTCTGGAGGCAAGGGTTCGAGGGCTCTCCCCAGTAAACTTTTTGAAATCTTCCTAGCAATGCAATTTTGGGATCCTTTGGTGATGTTAGAGGAAACAGAAAGGAGTTTGGTTACTCTCCGCCCGCAATTTTTTTCAAAATAAAGTCTTATATCTTTTAAGTTACTTTTGGTGTCGCTCGTGATAGTGTTCAATGTCCTTTTCCCTGAAAGTTTCTGAAAGTAAAGTGTCTTAAAAGCGTAATTTCTCTTTTCTTTCTTTTTTTAAAACTTGTGATCTGAATTTTTTGCCGGGGGGGGGGGGAGGAGTTGAGGAGTTGACTTGCTCAGAGGGGGTAGCACCCGCCCCCCCACCGGGAGATGCCTGAAATAAACAAGGAGTATATCTTTAGAGACAAATATTTATGACTAGTAAATTTTAAACTCTTTTACACTTCATATTGGTGTTTAGGCTGTACATTTTTAGGGTGACCCCCCCCCCTTTCACCAACCCTAGTTACGCCTATGAAACTATTTGGAGGTTAAAAATATTTAAAAATGCTATATCAGAGAATTTTCAATTCTTTTTTTTAATCTTTGGCCTTTTTTTTAATCTTTTTTTAATCACACGGCAACTGTAATTATATGGTTTTGGAAACGACGGCAACAATGCAAAAATAAAATAAAACGGGTCAAGAAAATCATTGAAAATTTTTTAAAAATTAATTTAAAAAAAATTAGTTGAGTCACAACTTTTATTTTTGCGGCGATGAGTTTCTCGGATCGTAAACATTAACCGTACCGAATGTGGTCCCGATCGGTAAAACGGCTGGGATTCTATAGCGGACAGACAGACAGAATAAGCCGCTTATCTATAAGATAAATGCATTATTCAAGCACCATAAAACTGTTTGGGGGAAGTTTACATAATAATTAAAACTAAAAGAATCTCTCGCGATTCTAGTAAAGTAATTAAACTATTCGGAGGTTAAAAAAATTAAAAAATGCTATATCAGAGGATTTTCAATTCTTTTTTCGTATCTTTGCAAAAAAAAAAAAAAAAACAACAACAAATATTGGATCCGCTCGGGTCTAATTCCCTTTCCTTCAACATTTTCTCTTTATAACACCTGCACTGCAAATGCCAAGTGCAGCTCCCTTTATTTTCTTCATGGAGAGGAATGCAGATGTTATGACACAGACTAACAAATAATGTGGGTTTGTATTTTTAACGAAACTGTCAACCCCCTCCTCTCAGATTTTTTCATGATCCCCCCCTCCCCCCCCCCCCCGTTTTTAAAAGAAAAGCGGGTACGATTACATGTTTATTTTTCATTAAAAAATTTATTTTAAGCTCTTTTCTGAAATAAAAATAAAATATTAAAAAATTTCGCTCGCAGTATTATCCCTTGTATAGTATATCCCTTGTTCATAACCAAGAGATATTGAATATTGCTTTAAAAACATAAACGTGAGATTTTTTTGTCATTACAAATGAATGCTGGGTCTTAAGAACTAATCTTATTAGATTTTTTTTTCTTATGAGTTGAAAATTACACTGAAATACTTGACATGCTCTTTGTATTTTCATGAGCGCAATGTAAGGCCACCGAAATAAACCAATATTTTGAGCACCCGCAGTTTTCTGTTGACAAATAATCTTCTGAAAACACTTGATCGTTTATAAAAATTAAGATGTATTTTTAAAAAAATTATATATTTTTATATACGTTGACAATTTTTGAAATTAATGAAATTGTAGCATTTTTATTAAGGTATTGTTCCACCCTGTATCCCAAACTCGTTTTTAAAGAATTAAATTTTTGAAAATAGCAAGTCGAACTTGGACACATAAAATTTCGATCAATAAACATTTATTTATACTGAAAAATTGATTCATATTTTTATCAAAATGTTCTATGTTGTACAAGAAATATTCTAAACTGAAAGCAGATGCAACGAGATTGTTGTACAATAGCAGAAAAACTGTCAACTGTCCAACACGTGGCATCAAAAATGCCAGAAAAATGCGCTAAAGAAACGAAGTATAAACGGAGAAAAATTAAAATAATTATCGTATAAAAAATGTTAAGATGCGTTTTGAAAAAAATTATATGCATTGATCAATTTTTGAAAATAAAGCAATTTTAGCATTTTTATTAAGATGTTATTAAATCCTGTCGCGCGAACTCGCATTTTGAGAATTCAATTTTTAAAAATTGCAAGTCGAACTTGGACACATAAAATTCCGATCAATAAATATTTATACTGGAAAGTGTTTCTTATTTTTGACCAATTTTTTCTATGCTGTAAACTAAAAATGAAATAATGAGAACAACCGCACACTAAAAGCAGATGCAACAAGATTGCTGCACAATTGCAGAAAAACTGTAACACGTGGGATCGAAGAAGCAAAAAAAAAAAAAAAAAAAACCGCAAAGAGAAAATGTTTACGCTGGTAAAAATTAAAATTATTATCGTACTTTGATTGAGTTGACTTTTTATTGTTTACAATTTCGGAATAATAAGAAACATGACAAACTAAAAGCAGATGGAATAATATTATTGCACAATGACATCTAATGCACTAAGTCATTATTAAAAAAAAAAACGGACAAAAATGAGGCAACTAACCTAGTGCAAAAAGTAAATAGCACCTATAAGACGCCTCTATGACTTTTACTTAAACATATTCTATTTCGCGAGCTGCTCTGCTCAAAGAGAACTATTTTAATAATGAAGGTTTTCGGGCAGCGATCGCTTAAACTAGTTTTCCGAATTTTTTATCAAATACTTTATAGAATGACATTATTTTTGTATTGTTTTTTAAACTTATGTGCTGCCTGTTACTGTATGGAAATAGAAATTGAGCTATGGAGAAAAAAAGAAACTGAAAGACAGAATGTTTTCTGGAAAGTGGTCACTGCGAAAAACATCGGCCTTGCATCGGCTTTTAGATGTTTTTTACGGCCGATGGGCCGATGTTTTTCTAAAGTTAACATCTGGCGCCGATGCCGATGGCCGATGGCAACTTTGTTGAACAATCGGCGCCGATGCATCGGCCAGGCCGATGCATCGGTCGAGCCTTAAAAAATAGACAACTATTTTATGCTTTCAACTTCAAAGGAATAATGTAAACAACACTGTACATTAAAATAAATAATTTGTCCAGGTATTTTTATGCGTATTTTAGTACATTCCAGTAATCCGGCGTTTTCGGTAATCCGGCAGTACCCTGGTCCGATATCTGCCAGATTACCGAGAGACTACTGTATTAGCACTTTTGTTGCAATAAATGAAAATAAAAAGTTCTTGTCATTCCTTCGCAACACATAAGCTTTAATTATGTCAATCCAATGCGAAAAAATTATTAAAATTAACATTTACTAAAATTAACATTATGTAACCTAAAACTATCATTATGTAACTTAACCTTTTCATTCCAAGTGTACCCGGGTACATTTTAAAATACTGTTTATCAACCACTGTTTGCGCAATTTGAAAGCTAAAACGCCCAATTGTTTTTGAAATGAACCAACAGATAGTTCACTTCTTTTTAAACATGGAAAACATGGAAATTGGGCTTTCATTACTATTTAAACTAATTATCAATTAAAATTTAAAAAAAAATTCTTTTTTTGGTTATTTTGTTTTGTAATCATTTTTTAAATCAGAGAACCGGAAAATTGCGTCAAAATTGTTTGTGCTTAGTTCTGGGGCTTGTAGAGGTTAAAAGTACTCGTCAGTTTTAAGGGTGACGATATGCATAGTTCACAGAAATTTCTTTTTGTGCACAGAAACCCGAAAGCTTGGTTGAAAAATGTCATACCGTCACAAGCCTAAAAATAAAAAAATGATAATAAATATGATTAAAATAGTAATAGAGATATAATTTCACGTTAATTTAAAGCACAAATGAGCATTAAAACGCAGACATATGTTTCGGGATTCCAAGCAATCCCGAAACATATGTCTGCGTTTTAATGCTCATTTGTGCTTTAAATTAACGTGAAATTATATCTCTATTACTGTTTACCTGCACAAAGTTAAATTATTATTATGGTTAAAATAGTTTTTTTTTCAGTTTTGATTTCGTAATTTAAAGTTTAACAATGAAATGCAAGGAAATGAAGTTGTCTAGAACTATACGAGCCTACATTCCAGTATGCCCCAGTATCAAATTGATAAGTTAGCTAAATATCACACTCTCTCTTTCTCATTTAGCTTTAGTTCTTAAGTACTTCAAATATACCTTTCCAATGGTTTATAGAAATTTATTCATTCATTCAGTCAGTCAGTCAGTCAACCACTGATTTATTCATTCAGAAATATTTTTTAAAATCCAGGGGATCATTCAGGACTAATGTCACACTTTTTTCAATATATTTCACCCCTTCCCCCTTTGTGACTAAGTGTCACACTTCAACATACCCCCTTCGCCCTTTGTCACATGTCATGCTATATTACATTAGCATAAAATAGGTTTAATTTGCTGATTTTAAATGTTTTTATAGAAATCGAAATGTACGATGTCACACTTCTTGTTACCCCTCCCCCCTTTGTCACAAACTGTCACACTTTCTTGAAACCTCCCTTCCCCCCAAGCGTGACATTTATTAATGACCCCCAAATTAAAAGGTCTTGTAGAAAAATCGCTTAGTTCTGCATAAACTTCGCCTTGTACATGTTCTACGCCATAACATATTTTCGACAAAGTTTGATCCAAGAAAATCCATTTTTTGTTAGAACAGGATTTATATGAGATGAAATTTCCCCGTATATACATATGTTAATACAGTAAAACCCCGTTAAAACGCTGGTGTCGGGGGACATGTTTGGCACCCGCGTTATAGCATAACCGTGGTATAGTGAAACTATACTACGGAAACATATTCATGAAATAATACTCCCTTTTGTTGCATCATTTTTAACTTTATCAATGACTCGTAACTTTTCTTCTATAGTATAATTTTTTCTTTTCTTCTTTGCTTCCATTTTATTCACTGTAATTACTGTGCAAGAAGCACACATTTCAACTGTGCAATCAGTCTATCGAGCTATAGGTCATAAACCAACTGAGTTCCCAGAAAAAAGGGGCTCAAAAATCTCTTTTATGTTATCAACATGGGATTGTGAAGGGGGAGCAGGTCTTAAGAAAAAAAAATAGATTTGGAAGGGGAGGAGCGCACTTTTTAAGGAAAATATGATAACTTTTTCGGAATGCTAAAGAATCTGAAATACAAAGGTTGATAGCGATGTGGGTCGCTGGATGGGAGCTCTTCGGCTAGAATATTTATGTCCTCGGGCTGGCTTTTTTTAGAATTGTAAATAAGGAATCACCTTCAAATGGCAATGATAAAGGGATATTTAAACGTCGGAGGACATGATAGTCACCGCGGTATACTGAGGCGCGATATAACGGGGTTTTGCTGTATTTATCTTTTGGAACTGTTGAAAAGGAATTGTCCACAGTTTAATAAAATTTTCCATTCACTGTAAGAATTTTCTGTGCCACTGTCAATCCTGCCCTTCCGGTCGATTAACTGTCTCATCTCTCCGCACAGGAGCGTGAAGACCCACCTATTTCCCCGGTGACTGTGAGCTACGTGATCCTCGTGGGATCTGTGCTGTCGCTCGTCTGCCTGCTCATCACCCTCTTTATCTTCGCCTACTTCAAGTGAGTTTCCTGTTTTGCTAATCTCTCTTTCGCTCATCCATCTGTTCAATCCAAATTATCCGGCTATTTACCCTTCCTTGTGAAATCACACATAATTGCGTTTCTTTTAACCCACAGCACATCGTCGCGGTACCCTAACACCTAAGGTAAATGACCCGGTAGTGGACACAGTTAAGAAAATTTTCGTACTTTTTTAAGTGGTAAAATGTTTTCAAGGGACTTGCATCAATATTTGCATATTTATCTTAATCGCCAACTATTTCTCTAAAAATTAATTACATATAAAATGTCATTTGATTAAAAATTTACGTCAAATTTACTAAACGCTTCATTTGTATCTATAGTGGACATTTATAAGACGCGTATTTGCATTAGTAGAGAACAGAAATGAATATCATCTATTTTATGCTGTTCACTTGGAGAAATGATTTTAAAAATGACTGAGGGACCATTCATAAATGATGTCACGCTTTTTTCCCATATATTTCCCCCAAACCCCTCACCTTATGGATCGGCTTCAGTAAAGAGCAGCAAATGTGACCGTTGTGGAGGCAGCTATTAAATGTTATGATCCATGTACTTGCGTAGATGCTCCACGCCAACTTTAGTTCTATTAGCCAGCGCTAGGAGTCGTTCGCTATAGGTTCTGGTAATTTCATTCAAGTTTAATGTTACATTCGCTTATTTTAGGAGCTTAAATATCTAAGTGTCTACTGCTAGAGCAGTGTCCACTACCGGGTGATTTACCTCAATTGAACCCTGGAGGAAATAAAATTTTCTCATGGTACCCTACCCTTATCTATCCGTGATACAAACATAAATGTAGTTGTATATTTAAAGGATTTTAAAGGTTAAATTTATTGTAATAAGCAGTGAAAGCAGAAAAAATAATCATTTTGTCTCTTTTTTAAAAATCAGGAAGGTATTTTTATCTTAAACAAGCAGGCAGGGTGTCGTAGTGGTTAGGCGCAGGCCTCGCACGCCCAAGTTCAGACATGGCCCAAGTCGGTGAATTTTTAAGATGCACAAAATCGACAGCCCCCATGTCGAATGATGATGCGGCATGTTACAGATCCCTTGAGTATTCGTTTGGCATGGATACTTTCGGCTAAATTAAATTTCTAGTGCAGTTTGCATCAATTAGAACACAGGTGCCGCCATCTGGAGGGGAAACTGAGCGTCAAAAATTGCGGTAATGGTACCACACCCATTGTGGTGCCACTGAAAGAGTTGGTACCAATCTCCGGGAAAGCGCTGGGTCTGCAATGGTTAAGAACCGATATATACGCAGAGCATCAGAACAAAAATATACAATTGGGAACAACCATCACCATTTTTTATGTTTCATTGTCTGTTTTGCAACAAGGAAGTCTTGACATGGGCACAGCTATGGTACAGGGTACCGCTGAGGGGGTACAGGGTACCGCAGGGCTCGCGATTTGAGAACTTCTAGACTATTAGATGGCTGGATATCATTTTCCAATTCTGTGCCTGGGAAGTAAAGGGCAGAAGGCCCTGTAAAAAATATATAAAATCCAGTTAAAATCTCAGTAAAATAAAGCTCCATTTAAAATTTAAATGGACTTTTATTTGAATCAACACATGACAAACCTTCTAACAGGAATGTGGTATTGATGTAAAAATCGAGATCCGATTTGGAGATATTTTTTATAATGTTTCTATGACATTTTACAACGCTAAACTGTAATGGAGTTTTCCACCAAGAGTGCTTTTTTTTTGTTGTTGTCAATCCTTTTTGCATCAAATTTATATAAATTTTTATGACGCGTTCCATGCACATTTCCTAAAAATTTTGTTGTTTCTACTTTCTTTATTTGCAAATTAGAAGCAAAAAACCAGTTCTACCTTAACTTCTGAAGGTCAGTGTATTTTGTCAGAATCACCTGCATACATTAAAGCGTGTGCGTGTTTTTTTTTTACTTATTTATTTTATTACATAATAAGAAAAACGTAGTAAATGAGACAGATATAAACGAAAACATAAATATCTATACCAAATTTCTATGCAAAAAATTAAGCAAGTGCAACAAGTTGAAAAATTTATCATATAAATAATAATTGAATCAAAGCAGAAAAACACCGAATGACGTAGAAATAAAATGTAAATTTTAATAATGATAATATTCATGATTACAATAATAATAATGAAGAATGAGTCTATGAAATGATGCGATAGGGAAAAACTATATTGCAAAACACAGACATTTTGTAAGGATTGTCAGTAAAGGAAAGGAAAAAAAACAAACTCCCGGATTCGGAGTTGACACGTTTTTAAGCGACACGCAGCCCTGCTTTGGGACCGTTCATAAATGATGTCACTCTTTTCCCAGATATTTGACACTCCTCCCCCCCTTCGTCACAAAATGTCACGCTTCAACGGATCCCCTCCCCCTTTGTCACATGACACGCTATGTTGCATAAGCAGGATGTCGCACTTCTTGTTACCCACTCCCCTTGTCACACTTTGTCACAATTTCACTAAGTTACCCACTCCGCCCCTCGAAGCGTGACATCATATATGAATGACCCCTTTGTAGGCAGCAAATTTGCACCTCCCCCCTCCTCCGGTCCGCTTTAGTGTTTATATTTATGTATTTCAGGGCACTTCAGTGTTCGAGAATTCGCGTGCATCGTAATCTCGTGCTCAGTCTTATTCTGCACGCACTGATGATGCTGGCTGTCGCACTGCCTGGCATTTCGAGAGAGGTGGAACAGCTTTACAGGAATACGGTGAGTTTATTTATTTATTTTTTCCTCTGAGTCGATACATTCCTATAAGTTCGATGCATTCTTATAAGTGTATTAAAAGTTTCCTGCGAAAAAGATGCTCGTTTAGTTCTTGATGAACTTCATTCAAGGCGTGAGCATTCTACGCCTTAAGGGGGGAATAGGTGGAGGCCTCAAAAAATTAAATTTTTAAAACCTCCATAAATAGATTCTACAACTATGCAATAATATAGTCTGAAAATTGCAGAGCAAAATTTCAAGCCGTTTAAAAGTTATAAGCATTTGAGCGAGCGTCCTTTTGGAGCGGTTGAGCATGCAGTACTCATGAATGCTTTGAAGAATATTAACCCTTTATCTACTGCATTATGATTTGCAGTATTGTTTTTTACATAGATAGTTTGTCTGGGTATTTACACTGAAAATTAAGGGATTTACATAAATAAAATGTTCAGTCTATAAGAATTTATTTCCTTATAGCTAATAAGTGCCACAAAGTATTTTAACTGTGAAATTAATTACATACACTATTTAATCAAAATATTTCGTCAATTAGTTTTCTAGGTTTTTAATTAACACATTAACAGAAAAACAGGGACTTAATTCTTGAATTTTACCACTTTTTTGGAGCAAACTCTAAAAAGGGGAGCAATTTGAACAAAATGGCAGTTCAAAACACAGCATCGGTTTCAAAACTATGTTCCTCTCCTCCCTAAAATACTTTTATTTACCCTTGTTGATACGTATCCTGAAAATGTGGAATTCAAAGAGTGTTCCTGCGAAGTTTCATCAGAATATTGGTAAAAATGGTTTCTGAATGGAATTTATAGAGAATGGTGCTTATAAGTACTGTCAGTAGATAAAGGGTTGAAGAGACACAGAAGAACGTTAGCACGCGTCCTTTTGTTTCTTTTAACAATTGAGACCTCGGATAGAAATTTCTATAAGTATTAGTGACCCTGTGATGACGTTCACATTTTAAAATCAGTGTTGAATTGATTCTTGTCTGCCTTAAATTTACCTTCACTACCACTCTTTTTTTCAAACGCGTTTTTCTCGAAACTACTTTTTTCGAATTTGCGTACACTCTAGCTCGCAGAGTTCTGATCAACCCTTATCAAATTTAGCACATATTTTCTTTATATATATATATACGCTCTACTTGAACTACAATCATAAACATATCTTTATTTTTACTTTTTTTTGTTGCAAAAAAAAAAAAAAGAACAAGAAGTTCCGTCTAGAACTATACGAGCCTACTTTCCCGTATACACCGAATTCAAATTTATAATCTAGCTATCTCTCTCTCTGTCTTTCTCGTTTAGCTTTAGTTCTTAATTGCTTCAAATATACCTTTTTCAACGGTTAATACATATTCATTCAATCATTATTTATTAAGTCATTCATGTATTTATTCACTCATTTATTCATTCATTTTTTTGCTTATTCATTTAATCATTCATTAATTAAAAAATATTCTTGAAAATCCCGATCAAAAAATTTCATAGGAAAATAGGCTCGTTAGTTCTGGATGAACTTTCTATTTGTTCATGTTCTACGTCATAAGAGCTTTCCGATAAAGTTTGTTCTAAGCAAATCGGTCCGTTAGATCAGAAATTATATAGGATTGAAATTTCCCCGTATGCGGTATGTTAATTTTTTTTGAACTGTTCAAAAATGAACAAAAATTGTTCAAATCAATATTTCACGCCAAGAACTTCTTCCAGTGAGCTTGTTCATGGGAACTTATATCTTGTACCCAGAGTTTACATTATTTGCTTCATTTTCACCCATAGGCGCTAATGTTAAAATTTTTTAAACTGTTCAAAATTGAACAAAAAATGGTTCAAATCAAAAAGTAAAATATGGAAATGAGATGTCCTCGCCGAGATCTTTCGAATGCAAAAAGAATTTTTGCAATCGGACAATTCGTTCAAAAGTTATTAGGGGAGGGGGACAGACCGGCAGACAGACAGACAGACAGACCGACCCACTTTTTCCCCCATCTCAAAACCTTACTTTCAAATTTTTTATTTTTCAATCTTTATTTAATTACTTAACTTATTTTTGACTTTTCTTGATTTCTAACGATATTTTCACGATACATTAAGCCTTCTTTCATGCCTTATTATTTTTTTTTTTTTACTTTTACGAGAAAGTAGGCTAAAAACGGTCAAAAATCGTACTTAATTTCAAATTCTAAAAAAAAGATAAAAATTGTGGGTGTCGACTTGCTATGTGCAGCAGCTGATAAATCGGGGATTTTTCAAGAAAAATGTTTGGAAATTTCAGTAAATGTTCTTCAATATATCTATAAAATAACCTCAAAGTCTCAATAATATACATTTGTTCCTTATTGTGTTAAAAAAAAATCATGAAAATTACTCTTTATATGCCGTCCAGACCTATTTCCCTCTTAAGCTTTTTTCGATAAAGTTTGCTTCAAGCAAAGCCGTCCGGTTAGATCAGGGTTTATGTATGATTTAAATTTATCCGTAGGCGCTAATGTTAAGTTTTTGTTTTTTTGATGGGGAACTTTTCTTCATTGAAAAAGACCAGGTTATAGTCTGTGTAATTAGAATCGGCGTGTCAAGGTCACACTCAACCTTTTTCCATTCTGGTCGCCATGGTTTCCGTGCTAGAAGCTTTTTCCCCACGTTAGTTCGGCGAACATGATAACTAAATTTGTTATTTTAGTTATAATAATAATAGACGGATTCAAATCAGATTTATTTCTCAAAGGTAAAAATAGATTGGTTCAAAATATTAGAATACTTTATCTGAAGCAATCTAAATCTTATTCTAATACTTTGATGTGTTTCAGAAAGCTATTGTATACCTAATCTTTGTATTTTTTATTTTGTAAATGTTAAAATCTTATCTAAACATTCCAGATTTAATTTATGAGAAACTTAATTGCATTTACTTCATATCAAAAACAAATAAATGGAGAATAAATTCTTTCTTATTACATCTTCTCAATTAATCTAATATTTGAATCGGAGGTGTAGTCATGCAATTGTCTTAACTGCACTGCGGAAAAAAGTCTGGCTGTGTTATCTTCCTTGCGTGTTGCCATGGGGACAATGCAGGAAACGCAACCTTGATACGCCTATTCTAATTACACAGACTATAAAATAGGCCGCTAAGTAAACTGCTACACTGTAAAAAGTTTTCGTGTTGGTGAACACCATTTTTGATAATCAGTCGGTGTAAAGTTCAAAAATTATTCATTTTTGATGTATTTTAAAATTTTTTAAGTGTCGGTCTAAAAAATTACCGACGGCAGAATGTTTTTTTAGCATATGACGTTCGTTAACTCATCAACGCATGAAAAATTCATCGCGATTGCTCATTAATCCTACTTTCATAGAGATGAGCAACCGCAATGAAAAATGTCGATACAAACCCATGCCCAAATCTCACGAAACTTTGGTCGTATTCGACGAAATGGCTTCGTGAAAAATGCTCCGAGTTAAACCTTTCGCCAAATTGGCGAAATTTGTGTAGGAACTATTTTAAGTCCCGTGATTGGGTGAGGAAAGAATCGTTATAAATGACGAAATTTTCTTGACGATTGAAGAATCGTCAAAAGTGAGAGCTCTATTTCTGAGAGTGTACGTAATGGTGTTAACTCATTTCATGTGCTACGAAACGTTATACTATCTATACTTTTTAGACAGACACATAAAAAAATTTAAAGTACATCAAAAATGAATAATTTTTAACTTTACATCAACTGAACCAAAAAATCGTCTTCAGTAACACCAAAAAACTTTTTGTACACTAAAAAACTTTTATTCTTCTAACACGAAGAATAGGGTAGAATGGGGTAAAATGGGTCACTTGATAAAAAAAAGAAAAAAAAAAAAAAAAAAAAAATAGAACTTGAAATTGAAATTTTTAAACCAATATTTTTTATGTTATATTTCAATGTGTTGGCAACATTTTTTTTTCTAAAAAAACTTAGGTTCTTAAATATGGCAACACAAAAATATTTTTGTAATTTTTGGATGATAGTGTGCTAAACACATGGTTTACCAACTTCTGAAAATCTCTATATTTTATCAAATAACAACCCAAATTTAAAGGATTTCCACACAAGGAAACTTTGGAGAACAATTACAGCCGAGCATGTAAAAAAAATTAAATATTGAATTTTTTACAGCAGTTTTTCTTAGATGGGGTAAAATGGGTCATGGTTAGGCTTAGCTAGTTCTATTCTATTATTGTTTTAAAATTTACTCTGTTGCACCTCACTGCAGAAAATTCCTAAATTTAAACAGTGTATGTTGTTTATTTTATTGAAATTAAATTAAAAAAAAAATTTTTTTTTGAATGTTTTCCCTAAAAAAGATAATGTTGATGTGGTAGAGAGAAGTGATGTTGTTGAAGTGCTATGTGAACCAATATATAACAATCTAGAACAATATTATTTTAACATTTCAATGTAATTACATTGAAATGTTAAAATAATATAGTTCAAAATGCTGCTAAATATGTTACTTACATTTTTTTCCAATTTCAAAGTAATAAATAACTGTTTTCAGCATTATTTTGCATAATGGCCTATTTTACCTCACGATGGAGTAAATCAGGTCACAACTTTATAAGCTCAGTTAAACTATTTCATAATTAAAAAATAAATATAAAAATGACATAAAATTGATCTAAAGGAATTCAATGTTAAGATGCAGTTGAAAAGAAGCGGGGAAATGTTTCTGGTTTTGTTGCTATGAAGCTTTAACTATGAAAATAGCTAAAATTGACCCATTTTACCCCACCTGACCCTACTCTTCTGTGATTATATTGCTACTTTTCAGTAGATATGATAAAAATCAATTTAGAATATTACTTCATGTAACGTAAATCCAATAATTAATGCTAATGTACCACTAGCTGCAAGCACACTAATTGAACATTTATGCAACTGAATATGCAAATTGCCCATAAGCTGGAAATCACTATTTAAAGAGTCGAGGTATTAAATAAAAACGGTGGCATCCTTTAAATAAGAAACGATGTTTTAAGATTCCATTGTCTTACGTTTGAATTATCATTTAATGACCTAATAAGCCATGTGTTAGCTGAGGTCAAGATAAAATGAAGCTTAGCTCCCATTTTGGTAAATACCTCCTCAATCTACTAAATTTGCTAACGTGCTATGTGAATTACCGTAATGTGATTCAAGCTTGATTTCGAAGAGGGCTATTCTGGGTAATTACCTGTCTCGGAGATACAGAACATATGAAATTAAGGTGATTACAGGATGCGAATACGACGGCTAGATGATTGTTATTGAAATACATATTGTTATGAAATTATGGGTATAAATGTTGTTTCTCGCCAAACTTGGCGAATTTCGCTCTCAGAAACACAGGCTCAAATTTTACGAAACTTTCGTCGTCTTTGATGAAATGCCTTCGTGAAAAATGATCCGACTAAACCTTTTGTCAAATTGGCGAAATTTGTGGAGAAACTTTTTAAAGTCACGTGATCGCGCGAGAAAAAATCGTTGTAAATGACGAAAATGTTTTGACGATTGAAGAATCGTGACGCTAGATAGATAACCCTATTTCATGCTGGAATTTTCTGGATTATTCATGTCACGTGATCTGAGGTGTTATATTAGGAACTCTGAGGGACCTTCCACGCTTTTTTCCCGTATATTTGACCCTCTCCACCTTTTGTCACAAAATGTCACACTTCAACGGACCCCTTACCCCCCTTTGTCACAAAAGTCCCACTTCAACGGAACCCCTACCCCCCTTTGTCACATGTCACGCTATGCTGCATAATCATGTCACGCTTCTTGTAACCCCATCCCCTCTCCTTGTCACAATTTCACGAACCCCCCGTGAAGCATGACATCATTTATGATAGGTTCCTGATCAGAAGTTCAGTTCAGTTTTTAGTCTTTTTGGAGTGCATGTCAGTCTGAGCCATTGTGCTGTAAGCTTCGTGCTTGATTCGATTCGTATTTATGAAGTAAATACGAGATAACCGATGGTTTTACAGTGATGTATGAACTTCGTGAGAAATTTCTGTGTGCTTAAATTCTGTACACTCTGTACACAACTTGCAAATAAATTAGTCTGTATGTTCAAGAAATTAGTCATCTGTAAAGTCCAACGAAACCGTAGCAATATGTATTAAAAAATTCATAGGCGAAAATTCTTTTTTCCGCCTATTTTCAATCGCAGGTTTCAGTTGGATATCAGTGATGAGGCAATAATAAATTGCTTTTCTTCTTCTGCATTTTTCAATTGCTCAAAGTTTTGAACTGGTTTTGTGGACCAGTAACATATTAAATAACACTATGCAACACGAAAAATGCCCTTTGGATGAAAATGTGTTTCTTATGTATTTCTGGCTAAAAATGACGAATCTGCAATTATTTTTTGCCTATCACATACCATTTTCCCAAAATCCCACATTTTAGCTTTTTACGTACTTTCTGGATAAATGTGCATCTTTTCGTAATTTATCTACTTAATTTATTATAAATTATATCTTTCTCATTGCCAGTGAGATCGTTGCCATTCTAGAGACCTTTTTAATGAATTTGAGTTACTTTAGCAACATTTTTGACAACAAAAGCTCTATTTACTTCTCGAAGTTTCGAGTCTTTTACAAGACTACAAAGGCATTTTGTAGACTATTTCACGGAGAAAGAAAAAATAGTATGCTTCTGGGATGTGAATGCACTATTTCAAGCATTAGGACATGAGCACAATTCAGCAGAGTGATGTTTGTTTATCAGTGCTCCTCCATCTAAGTATTTTCCCTATTCGTTCCTGTAGCATATTCTGCAAACACAAAGGAAATTTCAAAATTATGAGCGGCAAAAACATATCAAATGAGCCACTTGTAAATCTACAATGTGCCTTTTTTCCACAATTGCACATTAAACTTGGTTTATCGAAATATTTGTAAAAGCTCTGGACAAAGAAGGAGTGACTTTCTTGCATCTCAGGAACAAATTCAAAAATTTAAGTGAGGTAAAAGTAAAAGAAAGGATTTTTATTGGCCCACAACTTAAGGAAGTACTTTCATAATGAAAACTATGAAAACAAACAGTCAGAAGCTGAAAAATCCGCCTGGCTGGCCTTTAAATCAGTGTGCTCACGTTTCCTTGGAAATGAGAAAGCTGAGAATTAAGAAAATCTTGTTGGCGCCATGATAAAACACTTTTGTTTTATTAAGTTGCCATATGTCATTAAAACTACACTTTTTAGACTTCTATATAGGCTTATTTCCCCAAAACCTTGGTGCAACCAATGATGAGCATGGGGAAAGTTTTCATCAGGACATCTCTGTTTGAAAAGCATTTCAGTGGTCCATAGGATGGAAGTATACGAATTGAATATTGCTAAACTGTTATCAGGGCAGACCAATAAATGCCCACAAGAAGAATTGGCCAAAAAAATCATTTTAGTAATTGTGTTTTCAATAAGTAAGCCTGAGTTACATTCTTCTATAACCAAATTGTATAAGTATGAGAAGTGCGTCTCCAACAAAAACGCTACGTGATGGACCATTTTGGTTTGGATATTTGAATCAAGCACCTTTTGTGAATATAGAATCACATAGTTTCATCTAAAGGACAAAAGAAAAGTTCAAATTTGTTGCACAGTGCAATCTTCTAAATACAATCTATAAGGGAACAGGAAAAACAAAGCTATATAGTTCTCAATCTGCCACTTTTTAACCCATTTTTCAGCCAATTTTCCTTCAAAAAGTTACAAAAGGAGAGGAAAATAACTTAAAAGTACACCTGATCTTTCCCAAAAATATCGCTGAAGATGTCGAAAATGCTAAAGAAAAAGTCAAGAACTATTAAAAGTTAAAAGAGAAATTTTAATAGGCCTATGAAAAGGGGAAGTGTGTGTCTCTTGGTCTCAGTTTGTATTGCGTCAAGTGATCAAGAGAAGACGGGAACTACCTTGAAGTGAATACAGTAGAACCTTGGTTATCAGAAACAACCCGGTTATCCGAAGTTCGGATAACCGAACAACCGGTTATCCGAAAAGCACGGGACAGGAACGTTTACTGTTAATCAAGGTACCATAGAAATTTTCGGATAAGCGAGAATTATAGGCAAAGGCCATGTTTATAACCAACATGTTCCCCCCTGAGCGTAGAACTTCTTCCAGCTGCAGAATACAATGGATTGCCAAGCAGAGTAATCGGTTCTTAACGTGAATGTAACATAGTTGTTGCAATAAATTCTATACAAAATATTAATATTTTAGGTTTATGTCATTTAGTATTAAGCATTTTATCATGTGCTGACAATATTTTTGATAGTTATGGGAAAACGGGCCGTTTGCCCGTTATGGAAAAAAACCCGACCCATTTGCCTTTTCGGTTAACCCGATTTTCGGATAAACGGGATTCGGATAATCGAGGTTTTACTGTATTAAATTTTAATTCAAGAAAATGACACAGAAACTATCACCTTTTTCGGGACTGTGTTTAAGAAGCTTTCCAGCCCTTGAAAAAATGTTTGTAATGACGTAATGTGGTTCCCAAACTGTGGTACACGTACCACTAGTGGTACGCGAAGCCTCTCGGGGTGGTATACGTGCCGGCAAAAAAAAAAGAGAAGAAGTTAAAACACTAAAACTCAGGATTGAAGATCGAATTCGCCCGATTAGAGTTGGGGAAAATGTTGGCTCAAAGTTAAAAATGAATTCTCGTCATTGTCAAGAACAGTATTGCTGTTTTTAACTCGGTTCACAACCACTCATCTTCTTCAAAAAGCTTTTTCAAATGATATTTATTAAAAATAAATATAGAAGCACATTAAAAGTCGCCCCAAAACTTTGGGGTTAAAACTCACTTCTACGGGACGAGATATCACCTCGCTTGTATCTGCCATGCAGCAGCAACTTTCACATTAATTTTGTTTTTTCATTGTTTTACATGGTAGACATTTTGTACTTAAATACGTACTTCTAATGCTGTTTTAGAAGTGCATATTAAAAATATATTTTATATATTTCATACATTTTATTTTATACATACAGCTTTATTTTAATAACAGATTTTCTCTGCACTACCGTAACAACTGGTGTGATTGAAATAACTTGATCGCTTAATATTATTGATGTTCTATATTGATATTATTGATGACTATATTATAAAGTTACATTAGCAGTGGTACGCAAATGGTTTGCAAGAAAAATGGTGGTACGCGGGAAAAAAAAGATTGGGGAACCGCTGACGTAATGTATTATACTTTTCCCCCAAGACTCCTTTATGTGGTTATTCCCTAGTTTTTTCAGCTTCAGTGTGTCGATTATTCTCTGAAACATTTGTAGGTTCTAATTTGAATTGCACCAGGTATAGTTGCGGGGAATGTGCTCCCAGAATTCGATTTTGACAGTTTTGTCACAAAAGCTTCCTTTCTTTGAATTGAACAAAAATTTTCCTCGCTGTTTTACTTCTGAAAATAAAAAATAATTTTGTCTTAGGGACCATTCATAAATAATTTCACACATTTTAAAACTATATTTGACCCTTTCCCTCAATTTTTCACGAAGTGTCACACTTCAACATACCCCCTACCCCCCTTTGTCACATATCACGCTATATTACATAAGCATATGTAACATAGTTGCAGTGTAGAAACAAAGCACTGAGTTGTAGATAAGGTTTTTAATTTTAATTTTGAACTTTTAATGACATTTGTGAGCATTAAAAAAATTTGATTATATGTGCACTTAATTTTTATCAAATGAGTTTGAGTTTACTACAAAGAATATAATTAATATCAATAATAAAAGATATTAATTGTTCGAACTTCTGAAAAAAAAAAAGACCCTCGCGATTTTATCTTAAAACTATAAATGCCTAAGGAAATTTCCTTTTAAGCTTTTAACAAGAAGTAAATTTTAACCTTAATCATCATCTGTGTCTTCGAGACAAAATGAAATCAATAAAACTTTAGAAACAAATTATGGAAAAAAAAACTTTAAAAATAAAAATAAGTTTTATTTGCTGATTTTAAATGCTCTAATAGAAATCAAAATGTACGATGTCACGCCTCTTGTTATCCCCTCCCCCCCCCTTGTCACAAACTGTCACATTTTCTTGAACCCTCCTCCCCCCTCGAAGCGTGACTTCATTTGTGAATGACCCCTTATGTGTGACCCATACAGATATAAATAACATACCCTCTCCCATATAAGGTAAATGACCCGGTAGTGGACACTTAGATCTTTAAGGTCCTAAAATAAGAGAATGTAACATTAAACTTGAATGACCTGAAACTATCAGAACCCATAGCGAACGATTCCTAGTGCCGGTTAATAGAACTAAAGTTGGCGGGGAGCATCTATGCAACTACATGGATCATCATATTTAATAGCTGCCTCCACAACGGTCACATTTGCTGCACTTTACTAAAGCCGATCCATAAGAAGGTGAGGGATATAGGAAAAATCTATGGGAAAAGCGTGACATTTATGGATGCTCCCTTAGTCATTTTAAAAATTATTTCTCCAAGTTAACAGCATAGAATAGATGATATTCATTTCTGTCCACTACTAATGCAAATACGTGTCTTATAAATGTCCACTAGAGTTACAAATGAAGCGTTTAATAAATTTGACGTAAAAATCCTCATTTTTCATCAAATGACATTTTATAGGTAATTAATTTTTAGAGAAATAGTTGGCGATTAAGTTAAGTATGCAAATAGTGATGTAAGTCCCTTGAAAAACATTTGCCGAGTAAAAGAGTACGAAAATCTTCTTAATTGTGTCCACTACCGGGTCATTTACCTTATGTATACAAGGGAGCCATAGAAAAACTTGGCGATCACAAGGGGACCACAAATTAATCATCTTTTGGAACCATTGGCCCAGAGGAACGGCTCTTATAGAAATCAAAATGCACGATGGGACGCTTCTTGTTGCCCCTCCCCTTGTCACAAACTGTCACACTTTCTTGAACCCTCCCCCCACCTCGAAGCGGGACATCATTTTATGAATGACCCCTTATGTGTGGCCCATACATATATAAATAACATACCCTCTCCCATATATGTATGAGAGGGGAGCCATAGAAAAACTTGGCGATCTCAAGGGGGGCCTCATATAAATAATGGCTTAAAACGCATAGGCCAGAGAAACGGCTCATCAGCGTACGTCCCTTATGTGAGATCCACTTTCATAAATTTTATGTTAAGAAGAAAGTTAAGTGTACGGTGCTACAAGTTTCGTTTATATATTCGCCATAAATGATGTATCTCACTGGTAGTTTATTCTAACAGAAACTTGTAAACTGAAATTGATTTAACGCATATTGATTCTTTTTTGGATTTCTTATCCTTTCGCACGAAGTAAAGAACAAGTAAGCATCCTTCTTCGATTTCCTGAAATAATTATTCCAAAAGCCTAAAAGTTCTTTGATATTGGAAAATGAAACTGTCATTCCAGTAATCTGTGCAGTCCCTGCCCAAATTAATAGACGCAACTACAGAGTTTTCGTCATTTCACACTTAACACTCCGTCTGATGCAAAACCCCGTTCTTTTCCTATTTGGTCTTGTTTTAATTTACCATATTCACGCTTTCCAGTAAAAATCCGGTCTTGCATTTAGGGGACCGTAAACAAATTGGAAAAGGAGAAAAATGTTTTTGATGATCCTGCATCGTAAAAAGCTGGGAACTAGGGATTTTCAAGGTGCAGAAAATCGTCAACGCCCATGTCGTATGACTATGCGGCATGTAAAAAATCCCTTGGGTATATGTTTGAATTAAATTCATAGTGCAGGTTCGCATCATTTTAGAGCTCAGGTGCCGCCATCTAGGGGGAAATTGAGTGTCAAACTTCTCAACTGGTAACGGCATACGCCGATTGTGATGCCGGTTTCCGGGGAAAGCACTAGGTAGGCAAAAGGTTAGTGCAGACATTAGTAGCTCCATTAGAAAGAAAAATTAAGTATGGTAATACTTAGAAGTGACTCCCCGCCCGTCCAGGAGAAACTTCTGGTTGCGAATGCTTTTGTTATTTCAAAAGGGCCGTTCATAAATGATGTCACGCTTTTTTCCCATATATTTCACCCCCTACCCCCTTTGTCACACTTCAGCGGACCCCCCTCCCCTCCCCTTGGGACACTTTGTCAATTTCACAAACCCCATTCCCCCTTGAAGCGTGACATCATTTATGAAAGATCCCAAACACTATTTCTTTTTTTGATAGAAACAGGATCTGCCTGCATATTCTCATTTTCAGTATTCTGTCCGCAGGATTGGCTGTGCAAAGCAGTGCTCGTGCTGAAGATGTACTCGTCGATGGCCTGCATCCAGTGGATGTTCGTAGAAGGACTCCTCCTTCACTCGTCGGTGGCTGTATCCGTTTTCAGAAAGGAGGCCCCCTTCCGAGTCTACTACGGCCTTGGTTGGGGTATGTATGCGCAACAGCTTGAACCTTCCCTGCAGATACAGTTCTACCATTAACCAAAGCGATCTGCCTGCCAGAACGCCAAGAATCCAGTCATGCTAGGGAGGAGCTTTAAGGAATGGGTCGTTTTTGTCCTCGTTCTAGTTCGTTTATCATACTTGACTTCTTCCGAACTGATGCTGTATGCCAGTTTATAAATTTAGGTGCTTTCATCAAACAGTGAGGCAAACATTCTGATTCGCGTACTGAATAAATGGGGTAAAACAAACATCCCTAAAACTCGAATGGTTCGTTCTTTTCTGCTATGCGCAGAAGCGTCCAAATCTCAAAATTCCGTAATCAAACTGTAAGCTAAAAAGAACTAAACTGAGAGGCAAACAAAAAACGCCAGCCCTTTTGGGGGCCATGGCCTACTGTGTCCTTCTCAGTTTTCGAGACCGAGGGCCCTGGGGTTCAGAAGTAGAAGTTCCCGTAAAGTGGTCGACCTGACGCGGAACCCCCAGTGTTTAGTTCCCAAGCATGCTTGGTCAAGTTTTTATCGACCCCACTGCAGTGATGAAAGGCTGAGTCGACCCTGCCCAGCCCGGAATCGAACCTGTGGCATGGTAGCACGAAAGGCTACCACTGTCGAACTGGAAACATCGATCAAAATTTGCGGACAATTATACTTAAATGGACAAGTCTGTATTACAACGGAAGTCCAGGTCCAAATAATGCATATACCGTTTCAATGATACACGTGTCTTACAATGACTTCCCCGCAGGTCCAAACAAGGTGTAACTTAAATCAACACCAAACTGTATTATGCTGAATTTTATTCCAAAAATACGAAATTTTTTTTTAAGTAAAATGCTTTAAAATGTATAGGTTTGTTACACGTCGTGCAATCCTTTTTTTTTTTCTTCGCAAAATTTATAAATTCTACAAACTCAAACATTTAAAAAACAATCACAGTAGACATACATGTCGTTAGTTATGAAACCACTTGTACCCAAAAAATATTCTTTACATGTATCGTGAAAAATAGAACTCCAGCAGGAAGATACAAGTGGGAACATGGAAGATATCTTATTAGTCCATCGCTGCCAATACATCAAAGAATGTGGACTTTTTCAATAAAAAATCAATATTCCTATATTGATCAAATTGTCAGGCTTTAAACGCATATAAGACAGTATTATAACAAGCGAATTTCTGGAAAGTATGAAAAAACAACTTGCGCAGGGCGAAACTTAGATCTCTTCCACCTAAAGAAAATAGGACTTATATTAGCTTCCATCGATAAGTTATGAATGATAAATAGGTTATCTTGTAGATAAATTAGGTTATCTAGCTCCCTTCTTACATGTTCAAAACACCGCTATTTGAATTTTGGAAATGTTCAATTATTGCTTTTTAATAACTACAGGATCTTTTTTTGGTGGGGATCAACAAGGTTTAATTACAGTTTGAATAAGAACTTCTGACCCTTGCACGTTTCTACGCATGGCAGTAAAGGACCGAATCCATTCCAGATTTAGGGGAAGTTCGTTTTGCAGGTGTGTTCATTAGAACGCGAATCAGAATTTGTTGAAAGCTACTAAATTTGTAAACTAGCATATATCATCAGTTTGGAAGAAATCAAGTGTGCTAACGAACTAAAACGAGAACAGAAAAATGGCACATACCAGCAGTTCTCCTTTGAACATGAATGCATTCTTCTTGGCTTTCTGCCAGCCAGAGCTCCTTTTTTTAATGGTAGAACTGTACTTAGAATGGAGGCAATTCATACAGCGTCACAGGTCACGTGATAGCGATGTAAACGAAGGAAGCTGTAGTATCGCTTCACTTCGAGTTCGACTAATCTAATAAAAATTAAGCCTAAATAAAGTTCTTCTACATTACATAAATTAACACTAAATAAAACACTATAACTATTGTGATAATTAATAAATTTCTGTTATAATGATTAAATTAAAGGTAAATGCTATGAAACTAGTCAGAAGAACAGAAAAGCTATAAAACTAGTCTAATTTTAAGATAGCTAATTTTGTTTCGTGAACCCCACGTAGAACGCGATTAAAAATTTGGTAAACAAATCAGTGATCATCGTTATCCTGTGACGCGATGAATTGCCTCTATTGTAGCATGTATAATCCCTCATTAATTTTTTATTTTCTTAATTAAAATTCAGGCTGAAGAGGTAGAAGTCCTTGAGAGAATTTTAAATTTTTTATGACAAAAAATAGGCCGAATTTACGATAAATTTAAAGGATATTACGATAAATTAAAAAAAGTACAAATATAATTTGCCTTATTATTTTTGCACAAACGAAGATAAATGTTCAAATTGGTGGATACGTCACTCACACTTTGAAGACTTTATATTTTCAGTAGGACAGCTCTGTAGTCATGTGATGTCTCACTTTTTTAGCGAAAACGAAATAATATAATTCGGACATCTGATTTTATATTGTTCAAGAAACTTAAAATTTGTTCTAACGCAAAATTAGCAAAAACTAAGCTATCTCATATTCCTATCTCACTACAGAAATAATCGTCGTGGAACACATTTCCGTTTATTTATCAGGATTCCCCTTGTCATTTAGTTCCTATTCCTGTCTAGTTGCGCAAATGATAGTGGGCCTCTTCTTCCTAACTTCACACAGAATTTTCTCTGCAGTTTTGGTCTCCCTCGTAAGCAGCAAGAGAGACCTGCATGAATTCATAAAACAAAGCCAAAACAGGACACATTGTCGAATTGATTTTCATGTATATATATGTAAGAAATTCAAAATACAACTGGTAGTTAGTTTCCATCCGAATCGATGTTTGCTTCTTTGTTTGTCGAAAGTAGTGCTCGACCGATGGCATTTTTTGGCCGATGCCGATTGTTGGCCGATTGTTCCGAGATCGGCCGATGGCCGATTGCCGATTATTCTCCTCTTCCATCGGCCGATGCCGATGGAAAAAAAGGTCGCTTTAAACCATTAAAACGTGTAGAATGCTTGTCAAAAATGTCATTTAAATCATTTACTATTTATTTTTATGTTTATAAAAGCATAAATGCATTACTCAAGCATCGTAAAACTGTTTGGGGGAAGTTTACATAATAATTAAAACTGAAAGAATCACTCGCGATTCTAGTAAAGTAATTAAACTATTAATTATTGTAAAAAAATTAAAAGAAGGTTAAAAAAATTAAAAAATGCTATATCAAAGGATTTTCAATTCATTTTTCTTATTTTTGCACGGAAAAACAAACTCAACAACTATTGGATCGGCTCGGGTGTAATTCCCTTTCCTTCAACATTTTCTCTTTATAACACCTGCACTGCAAATGCCAAGTGCAGCTGCCTTTATTTTCTTATTTTTTTTCATGGAGAGGAATGCAGATGCTATGACAAAGACTAACAAATAATGTGGATTTGAATTTTTAACAAAACTATTAACCCCCTCCTCTCAGATTTTTTTCATGATCCACCCCCCCCCCCCCCCCCGTTTTTAAAAGAAAAGAGGGAAAGATTACATGCTCATTTTTCATTTAAAAAGTTATTTTAAGCTCTTTTTCTGAAATAAAAATAAAATATTAAAAAAAATTTGCTCCCTTGGATAGTATTTTTTTGTTAATAACCAAGAAATACTGAATATTGCTTTAAAAACATAGAGGTGAGATTTTTTTGTCATTACAAATGAATGCTTGGTCTTAAGAAGTAAATTTTTCTTTCTTGTGAATTGAAAACTACACTGAAATACTTGACATGTTCTTTATATTTTCATGAGCACAATGAAAGGTCACCGAAATAAACCAATATTTTGAACACCAGCAGTTTTCTGTTGACAAATAATCTTTTGAAAACACGTGATCGTTTATAAAAATTAAGATGTATTTTGAAAAAAAAAAAAAAATATATTTTTTTATATACGTTGTCAATTTTTGAAATTAATGAAATTGTAGCATTTTTATTAAGGTATTGTTCCACCCTGTATCCCAAACTCGCTTTTAAAGAATTAAATTTTTGAAAATTGCAAGTCGAAGTTGGACACATAAAATTTCGATCAATAAACATCTATACTGAAAAATTGATTCATATTTTTCATCAATATGTTCTATGTTGTACAAGAAATATTCTAAACTGAAAGCAGATGCAACGAGATTGTTGTACAACAGCAAAAAAACTGTCAACTGTCTAACACGTGGCATCAAAGAAGCCAAAACAGTGCTCTAAAAAAACGAAGTATAAACGGGGAAAAATTAAAATAATTATCGTATAAAAAATGTTAAGATGTATTTTGAAAAAAGAAATATGCATTGATCAATCATTGAAAATAAAGAAATTTTAGCATTTTTATTAAGATGTTATTAAATCCTGTCGCGCGAACTCGCACTTTGAGAATTCAATTTTTAAAAATTGCAAGTCGAACTTGGACACATAAAATTTCGATCAATAAATATTTATACTAGAATTTTTTTTCTTATCTTTGACCAATATTTTCTATGTTGTAAACTAAAAATGAAATAATGAGAACAACCGCACACTAAAAGCAGATGCAACAAGATTGCTGCACAATTGCAGAAAAACTGTAACACGTGGGATCGAAAAAGGAAAAAAAAAAACGCAAAGAGAAAAAAGTTTACGCTGGTAAAAATTAAAATTATGATCGTACTTTGATTGAATTGACTTCTTATTGTTTACACTTTCGGGAAAAAAGAAACATGACAAACTAGAAACAGCTGGTATAATATTATTGCACAATGACATCTAATGCATAGGCATAACCAGGGGGGGGGGGTTGGGCGTTCAACCTCCCCCCATTAGGTATTTACTTATTTAGGCACATTCAGGCACACAAAAAAATTTCTGGCTACGGCCTTGGAAAGCACATATTTTTTTTCCTAAGAAAATTAAACACATATTCATATGATTTTATTTCCTCTTTCTCTGAAGGGTTGTGATCATGACCAAAGTATGCAGTTACAGCGAAAGGTGGCTTCAATCACCGTACCACACACAGACAAACAGAGATCCTTTCAATCACTCCAAAGGGTTTTCTTTAATTCTTGATGTCTTTTTTACCCAAAGGCAGCAATTAGGGAATACAATCGCACAAGTAATAAGTTTCGTTTAAAATATTCTCTACTGTAATGGAGTTTTGTTTTCTGATAAACCGGTGTTGTAGGTGCTGGGGTCTGAAAATGAAGGACCACTAGCCAACAATTGTCCTAATGGGTTAAACCCTCAAGCCAGGAAGGATGCTCATCAAGAAACTTAAAGAGCAGTTTGTATTTATTTATGAATTCCTGTCCAAACACCCATTTTGGTAAAATCTTTTTTGTAGATGAGCCGATTGGAAAACTGATGAACTGTATATCTTTAGAGACAAGTATTTATGGCTAGTAAAGTTTCAACTCTTTTACACTTTTTATTGGTGTTTAGTCTGTACATTTTTAGGGTGACCCCCCCCCCCCTTTCACCAACCCTAGTAACGCCTATGATCTAATGCACTAAGTCATTATTAAAAGAAAAACGGACAAAAATGAGGCAACTAGCCTAGTGCGAAAAACAAATAGCACTCATAAGACGCTTCTATGACTTTTACTTTAACACATTCTATTTCGCGAGCATTCTGCTCAAAGGGAACTATTTTAATAATGAAGGTTTTCGGGCAGCGATCGCTTAAACTAGTTTTCCGAATTTTTTATCAAATACTTTGTGAAATGACATTATTTGTATGTGTTTTTTTTTAAACTTATGTGCTGCCTGTTATTGTATGGAAATAGAAATTGAGCTATGGAGAAAAAAAGAAAGTGAAAGACAGAATGTTTTCTGGAAAGTTGTCCCTGCGAAAAACGTCGGCCTTGCATCGGCTTTTAGATGTTTTTTAAGGCCGATGGGCAGATGTTTTTCTAAAGTTAACATCTGCCGCCGATGGCCGATGGCAACTTTGTTGAACAATCGGCGCCGGTTGAACGGTCGAGCCTTAGTTGAAAGCAACCAATTTTATATACAGTGAAACCTGTGTAAGTTTACCACTTGTGGTGCAGCACTTAAGTGGTCAACTTATAGCGGGAGGAGATTTTTTCAATTTTTTTTTGTTTCTTACACCGTGCATTTATTCATTTATAATTAATTAAAATATGGCTTTATGTAATGACGTTACATTAGAAAAGTGATTAGCTTTTTTCTTTCACAATTATTTAAAATATCATTAAAGAAATTTAACCCGAATGTCTTACAATGCACGCTGTACAACTTCAAAAGTAAAGTGCTTAGTGAAAATTGAGATAAATATCATATTAATAAGATCAGTTACTTATATGATGCTAAAGATTTCCTAAAAATATTTTTTTTTTTCAGAATTGCTGTAATAGATTAAAAAGAAAAGAAGAAACTTATTTAAAGAATAAAAGAGTGCTAATCGTCGTTTTCCCACTTGGTTAACTTACAAAGAGGTTTAGGCAACTTTATATTGATGTTTCATCCATCGAGACAAATGCTGGTCTAACATTATAGCATACAAAATATCATGGAGAAGCGATTTCAGTTTTTTTTTTTTCATCTTTCCCAAAATAGATAAAGAAGTAGATATAGTACTAATTAGGCGGTCAACTTACAAAGATTTTTTTTTATAATACTCCCACCCAAATTTGGCGTACATAAGTGGTCAACGTAGACAGGTGGACAACTTAGGGGGTCAAGTTACAATGGTTTCTCTACATTATATAATATAGGGCTCGATCCATTCCTGGCAAAAGTGGTCAACTTAGACAAGTGGACAGCTTACAAAGGTGGTCAACTTTACAGGTTTTACTCTAATCGCATATAACCTCAGTTCGAGAAAAATCATGTTCTTCATAGATGCTAAAAATGCGAGAAACAGAAAAATGAATAATTTGTAGATATTGGTCTTTCAGGGCTGTAGAAGGTTTAATGTGTACATTGTACAGTCCCGCGCAAAGTAGAGTTAAGAGGGGACATGATTCCGTTACTTGTGTGTTGAAATGGAAAATATTGATGGGTTTTATGCACAGAAAGTAGAACCAGATTTCACTGCTTTAGGTTTCATTTTAAATTCTTCTATTGATTAAGTATTAAGTATTGACTGAACAATCAATGGAGGCAATTCACCGCTAGAGGGACTCATGAGCGATCATCGTTGTCACGTGATATCCGCTCTTTGTTTACTAAGATTTTCAATTGAGTTCTACGTAGAGTTCACTAGGCAAAATGAGTTATCTTAAAATGAATTAGACTATTTTCACAGCTTTTTCTGATTATAACCCAGTATTTACATTTAATTTAATCATTATAAAAGAAATTTATTAATTATTACAATAGTTATAGTGTTGTGTTTAGTGTTAATTTTATGTAATGTAGAAGAACTTTATTTAGGCCTAGTTTATAATTAGATTTGTTTAGAAATCTCAGGCAAATGTGGAAATTAGGAGAAAGGTCTAGTTCAAATAAAGTTGTGGACATATGGAATTGTTTACCTGAAGCTACTGTAACTTGCAGTAGTAGAAAAAGTTTGTTGTTTGTTTGTTTGTTGTTTCTAATGCCACTTGAGAGTCATTCATAAATGATGTCCCGCTTCGAGGGGAGGGGAGGGAGGAGGTTCGGGAAATTGTGACAATGGGAGGGGAGGGGTAACAAGAAGCGTGACATAATGCATTATGCAACATAGCGTGACATATGACAAAAGGGGGGAGGAGGGGTCCTCTGAAGTGTGACATATTGTGACAAAGAGGGGGAGGGGGGTCAAATATATGGGGAAGAAGCGTGACGTCATTTATGAACAGCCCCCTGGGTATCCTAGCGCCTCACCGCAGAGCGACCAGAAATTAAAGCAGTAAGGAGCGCTTTCCGTATTAGATGAGCACCACGACGGTGGAAGTACGACTTGGCTCAATATGTATTTGGATGACACCAGATTGCGCCAGCACAAATACGCCACCTTCCTTTTTTGACTTAAGAGTGAAGGGAAGCAAAATTCTCCACCCTCCAGTACCCTAGGAACTGCCTCGGGACTACAGGGACCACGGATTTTACATGCACGTACCCCAAAGTATACATGGGGGGTCTTCAGCGGGTCGGGTATCGAACGCCCAATCTTCCGGTTGGAAGTTAGACATCCTATCCACCATGGCCAGGTTTAAAGCTTATAAAATCTCAGGCGAATCTTGAAATTAGGAAAAATGATTAATGCAATAAGGTTGTAGACATTTAGCAACTGTTGCTTACAGTAGGACAAAAAGTTTTTAAATGGTTACTGATGTTCAACGGACATGAATAAATTGACTCGGACCAGCCTAGCTGGGTGTGGGAATGTTGCTGGACATCACTTTTGTAAGTGTATTTGTAATGAAAAATTGAAAGAAAAAACTGTATTTTGTCGGGTTTTCATTGGTGATCTTCTTTCCTATTTACAATGGAGGCAATTCATCGCGTCACGTGCTAACGGTGATCTCTGATTTGCTTACCAAATTTTTAATTGAGTTCTATGTGGAGTTCCCGACGCAAAATTAGCTATCTTAAAGTTAGACTATTTTCATAGCTTTTTCTGATTATAAACCAAATAATTTACCTTCAATTTAATCATTATAAAAGAAATTTACTAATTATTACAATAGTTATAGAGTGTCATTTAGTGTTAATTTTATATTACGTAGAACTTTATTTAGTCCTAGTTTTTAATAACGTAGAACTTTATTTTGTCCTAGGTTTTGATAACATGGAATTTTATTTAGGCCTAGTTTTAATTAGATTGGTCGAACTCTAAGTAAAGCGATGCTACAGCTTCCTTTGTTTACATCGCTTACATCGCTATCACATGACCTATGACGCTGTATGAATTGCCTCCATTGCAAAAAAAAAAAAAAACGTTCCTCAGACATAAATATATATTTCAGTCTGTTTATTAGACATAGGAAAAAATATTGTTTAATTATGAACTGCCTTTTTAATGCAATGATATGTTTTTCCTCATTAAAAAAAAAAAAAATAGGCACTTCAAAGGTTTCTGAGCTGGGAAAGTTTTACGAAGCTGTCGAAGTTAAAACTAAGGCTTCATCTTCGTGAAGCATACTTAAACGATTAACAGGCACATTTGAAATGCTAGATAAAAATTCTTTTAAATCGTCCCACCCCCTAAGCGCCAGCTTAAACTTAGTTGTATGATCCTTTTCGAAATTTATATCAATGTACTTTACTGCACTGTTCGATTTAATTGGAAAATAATTTCATCTATAACTTTAGCTTTTAAAGTCGACCTGATCTCTCTGATCTCTCTCTTAATTATTACGAAGTATGTCCTCCTTTGGTCAGAAATGACCTCTTCAAACTTCAACACTTCATGACATGTACTCCAATAGTGTAGTGCACATGTTCTTGACTTCATCGTCATTGAACCGCACCTGTATAGCCCTTTTAATCGTTCGTTCTGTTGTCTTGCAATTTGTCTAAACTTCTTGAGAACATGACACAAGTTTTCAATAGGATTTAGGTTTGGCTAATTACCAGAACAATCAACCACTTTTATTTTATTTTCCCGCATAAAAGTCTGTACAGATTTCAAAGTGTGACAAGGGGCAAAGTCACGTTGAAATGTTCCGTGAAATGTTTCCATGAATGGAACAAACCTACTGTGTAATATTTCCATGTAATTGACAGAACTCAGCACGCCTTTAAGAGAAACTTGGCTTCCAGTGCCATTTGTTGAGAAAAGAACGAAAAACATCACTAGTAATCACTCAGACAAGAAAAACATGTTTGTCCCATTAATTCGAACATTATTGTACTAATTACCTTACGTTTGAGAATTCAATTCAATCAGCAATTAGCAAATGAAACGAATGAAAAAAAACGTATGCCTTTGAGTGGAAACAATAAATGGTAAAATCAGTGTTAATGAAGCACACTTTTGAAACAATATTGCATTCATGTGTCTTGGGGATGTAAGGAACCGATAATTTATGCATAATGTTGTTGAGTCCAATGTTTTACACAGGTCTGTGAATCACCTTCTATTGATCACTAGCAATAACTGTGAATTATTATCTGTAGCATCTACCAACAGGGAAGATTTTGGTTTTTTGGTTTTATTTATTTATTTGATGGCATACAATGTATAAGGTAAATGACCCGGTAGTGGACACTGCTCTAGTAGTGGACACTTAGATCTTTAAGCTCCTAAAATAAGCGAATGTAACATTAAACTTGAATGAAATTAGCAGAGCCTATAGCTAGCGATTCTTAGACCTGGTTAATAGAACTGAAGTTGGCGTGGAGCATCTATGCAAGTACGTGGATCAAAATTTTGATAGCTGCCCCCACAACAGTCACATTTGCTGCTCTTTACTGAAGCCGATCCATAAGAAGGTGAAGGATTTGGGGAAAATATATGGGAAAAAAGCACGACATCATTTATGAATGGTCTTTTAGTCATTTTTAAAATTATTTCTCCAAGTTAACAGCATGAAATAGATGATATTCATTTCTGTCCACTACTAATGCAAATACGTGTCTTATAAATATCCACTATAGATGCAAATGAAGCGTTTAGTAAATTTGACGTAAAAATCCTAATTTTTCATCAAATGACATTTTATAGGTAATTAATTTTTAGAGAAATAGTTGGCGATGAAGCTAAATATGCAAATATATATGTAAGACCCTTGAAAAAATGCTGCCACGTAAAAGAGTGCGAAAAATTTCTTAACTGTGTCCACTACCGAGTCATTTACCTTAAACATCATCTCTGAAAAAACAATTCTGCGATAAATATCTATTTTTTTAATAATTTTTAAAGTTCAAGCGCAGTTCGCAATGCAAAAGCAATTTTTTGCGCACGTGCGTCATAGTTTAGGGAAAAACGTCACCACTCTGTGGTGACGCAAGAACTTGCCACACCCTGGAGCTTGAGTTCGGGAGATGTCCACCAAAGAGGATTCGTAGAGCAATTTTGAACTGCATCGGTTTAGCCTTTAAAATGTTCGTAAGGGATAAAAGCCGCTAAGTTAGAAATTTGGCTGTATAAAATTGGATGAAATTACATCCTTAATGTTACTTTAGGCACGTTGCTTGATTGACCTTTTACAAATCTAGACTGCATAATGAAATAATAACCTCTGTGTAACAGTAAAATAATGATGAGAATGAAGCAATCTAGTTAAAAAGCAACGGGAAGTCTATAATGAAACATAAAGTGTGACGTCAGGGACTGACGTGTTAAGCTTTACCCCGTTTTTTGCGAATGGGATTTTCAAAAATTAACTGAAAATCAATAATTCGCTTTCTGAGTCTGGCGTGGTTGAATTTTAGAGTTTTTTTTATTGTCTTAACCAGTCAAAATAGGAATATTTAATAAGTCTGAACTTCCCTATCATAGCCTGGGGATCTTTATGCATGATGTCACGCTTCGAGGGGGAGGAGGGTCCCCGAAATTGTGACAAAATGTGACGAGGGAATTGGATAACAAAAAGTGTGACGTCAGGCTTATACGTTATAATGTGACATGTGAAAAAGGGGGAGGTGGACCGTTGAAGTGTGACATTTTGTGACAAAGTGGTGGAGGGGTCAATGGAATTGTGACAAAATGTGACGAGGAGAGGAGATAACAAGAAGTGTGACGTCAGGCTTATACGTTATAGCGTGACATGTGACAAAGGGGGAAGGTGGACCGTTGAAGTGTGAAATTTTGTGACAAACTGGGGAGGGGTTCAAATATATCGGAAAAAAGCGTGACATTATTTATGAACGGTCCCCTGGCTCTGATATAATGAGCCGTAATCTGCATTTATTGTACTTTGTTAATGTGCAACATTGCAGAAAAAATAAAAATACATAAAAAAAAATTTGAATTGAAGAAGAATAACTTCTTGCGAGTGTACATAAAAGTAACCAACCTTTTTATCTTCTTTTCAAAACACTTTTTCCTGAAGGATTGTTATCTAAAACTTTCTGAAAACAATCGGCAACAACACAGTCCTGTGTTTTCTAGATTGCTACTTCGAATGAAAATGTCACACAATTTTTTAATTCCTGATTGTCATACACAGTGTGTCAAAGGATTTTTAAGACTAGGTTTATAAACTAAAATAAAAACTAGAAATTATATTTTTTTAAAGTATTATTATTCAAAATAACCTCCTTCTGCTTCAATACATTTATTACAGCGGTTCAACAACGATTCGAATGCCTGTTCCAGCTCACTTTGTGGGAGTGCCTACAAAGCTCGCGTCGAAGCTGTTTGTATAGGATCAATATCATCAAAATAAAAAAAAAGCTAACACATGTACTGAGGTTTTGGCACTAGATCAGCTGATAGTTAAGGAGTTTCACGAATACTCGATAACACAGATAGTGTCACTGTAAGCTTAGTTTTAGCTGTAAACTTACAAATTCCTTTACAAACAGCTTCAACGCGAACTTTGGAGGCAGTCCCACAGTGTGAGCTGAAACAGGCATTCGAATCGTTGTTAACCCTTTAGCTACTGCATTATGATCTGCAGTAATTTTATTTACAGAAATAGTTTGTCTAGGTACTTACACTGAAAATTAAGGGATTTACATAAATAAAATGCTCAGTCTATAAGCATTTATTTCTTAACAGCTAATAAGTGCCACGGAGTATTTACCATGTGAAATTAATTACATGCACGTTTTAATCAAAATATTTCATCAAATAGTTTTCTAAGTCCTTAACGAACACATTAAAACAGTCAGTGACTTGATTCTTGAATTTTACTGCTTTTGTGGAGCGAAACTCTAAGGGAGCAATCTGAACAAAATGGAAGTCCAAAACACAGCATCGGTTGCATAAATATCTATGTTCCTTTCCTCGCTCAAATACTCTTTATAGAACCCTTGCTGATATGTATCCTGAAAAAGTGGAATTTAAAGACTGTCCCGGCAAAGTCACCATTAGGATATTGGTAAAAATGGTTGCTGGTATGAAATTTATAGAGAATGGTACTTATAAGTACCGTCGTTTGATAAAGGGGATAAGCCGCTGTCACCAAATCATTGAAGCCGAAAGGGATTATTTTTAATAAAAATACTTTAAAAAATATAATTACTAGTTTCTATTTTATTTTATAAACCTAGTCTTAAAAATCCTTTGACACACTGCGTATACTTGTCTCATTATCGAATTCCCCTTTTAATAAACACACAACAAATGAAACGTTAGTATTTCCGAAAGCGTCATTGATGTGAGAGAAAAAATGAGCAGAAAAAAAAGACGTTTTTGTTGTTTCATCGATTGATTTCCGAATCCTACATCAAATAACTTCTTTAATGCCCCATTTATCACTCCGTTCTAACTGCGATCAATAGCTTCCATGCCATAATAACTTTAACACGCTCGGGAACATCGAATGTTTATATCAGACGATAAAAATCAATCTGTTTAATCGATGCAGCTGTAACATCGCTAAATATATTCCAAACGTGTTAGTAACAGATTCATAAAACTCTGACAAGACTGGCTAACGAGGAACAGTCTCTTGTGGCAAAACGATATTGATACACATAATGAGTATCGATAATTATGTCCTGCGAAATATATTTGATTAAGAGATTGATTGCTTGGTACTCGATGTTGAATCGTAAAATATGTAGGTAAACACAATAGTTCTGTTCATTAAATTTAAGTATGATTTCAAAGTACAGTGAATCTGTGTAAGTTGACCACTTGCGGGGCAGCACTTTAGTGGTCAACTTAGACAGGTGGTTAACTTATAGAGGGTGGAATTTTTTTTTTTTTTTCTATTTCTTACACTATGTATTTATTCATTTATAACTAATTAAACTGTGGCTTCATGTAATGACGTTACTTTAAAAAAGTGATTAGCCTTTTTTTTTTTCACAATTATTTAAAATATCATTAAAGAAATTTAACCCGAATGTCTTACAATGCATGCTATACAACTTCAAAAGTAAAGTACTTAGTTAAAATTAAGATAAATAGCATATTAATTTTGTCAGTAACATATATGATGCTAAATATTTCCTAAAAATATATTTTTTTCAAAATGGCTATATCAGATCAAAGAAAAGAGAAGAAACTAATTTAAAGAATAAAAGAATGCTAATCGTCGTTTTCCCATTTGGTTAACTTACCAAGAGGTTTAGGCAACTTTATATTGATGTTTCATCTATCCAGACAAATACTGCTTTAACATTATAGCATAAAATATATCCTGAAGAAGCTACTTTAGTTTATTTTTATCTTTCCAAAAATAGATAAACAAATAAACATAGTAATAATTAGGCGGTTCACTTACAAAGGGTTTTTTATAATACTCCCACCCAAATTTGGCGTACATAAGTGGTCAACGTAGACAGGTGGTCAACTTAGGTGGGCAAGTTACAAAGGTTTCTCTACATTACATAATATAGGGCTCATTCCGTTCCTGACAAAAGTGGTCAACTCAGACAGGTGGTCAGCTTACAAAGGTGGTCAACTTTACAGGTTTTTACTGTATGTCTTTCTCTGCAAGCAATTTTAAAAATTTACAAAGAAAGGTTTGTTTTTGCTGCATTACTTCAGGAATATTTTTAAATTGTCCTATTGATTAAATGATAAGTGTACAGTAAAAATGTTTGGTGTTACTGAACACTATTTTTGTTCTTCAATCGGTGTAAAATTGAAAATTGTTCCTTTTTTGTTGTGTTTTAAATTCTTTTGAATGTTTTGCTAAGAAACGTTATACTGTCGATATTTTTTGAGACAACCACATAAAAATAATTTAAAGCACATCAAAAATAAATCATTTTAAATTTTACAACAACTGAACACCAAAAGCCGTGTTCAGTAACCCTAAAAATCGAGTTCAGTAACAAAAAAAATCGTGGCAACTAAACGCAAAATTTTTAGCGTACAAGCAATTTTTAAAATTTTGTAAAGAAAAGTTTGATTTTGTTGAATTATTTCACAAATATTTTTAAATTTTTCTATTGATTAAGTATTAAGTACTGACTGAACAATCAATGGAGGCAATTCACCGCTAGAGGGACTCATGAGCGATCAGCCTTGTCATGTCATATCCGCTCTTTGTTTACTGAGATTTTCAATGGAGTTCTACGTGGAGTTCACTAGGCAAAATGAGATCTTAAAATTAATTAAACTATTTTCACAGCTTTTTCTGATTATAACTCAGTATTGACACTTAATTTAGTCGTTATAAAAGAAATTTATTAATGATAACAATAGTTATCGGGTTGTATTTAGTGTTAATTTTATGTAATCTAGAAGAACTTTATGTAGTCCTAGTTTTTAATTAGATTTGTCGAGCCCCATGTAAAGTGATGCTAACGGCTTGCTTTGTTTACATCGGTGCCACGTGACCAATGACGTTGCTTGAATTGCCTCTATTGCAATTAAAAATTAATGAACTCTGTACTTTCGGTGACAATGCACATCAAAGCGTCGGCGCGGTGTCGAGGTACGGCGCGGGACTCGTACGCTCCAGGTCATAGGTTCGAGCCTGGCGGCGTCGGTGAATTTTCAAGATGCAGAAAATTGCCTAGTGCGAGTTGCATCAAGTAGAGCTCAGCTGCCTCCATCTAGGGGAACAGTGTCAAAGTTCTCATAGCGGTAATGGCATCCACCTACAGTGGTGCTACTTGAAAGAATAGATGCCGATTTCCGGGGATGGCAGTATGTCTGCAAAGGCATTACGCAGCCTAATTAGAGAAAAAAATGTGCATCTAAGTACTGAAAAAATTCTAAACGAATTCAAATGATCATGGGTCGTGATACACTAGGATCTATACTTAAGTACATATGACATTTCTTTTCATGTACTGTACATTAACTTTGGTAGCAATGGACCGCTTCTTCACTATTACAGAGTCGAAGTTTTTTTTTTCTTTCGTCTATTAGTGTACTACTGCTCGAAAATATTGATGTTCATAGTTTAATGAATTACTTATTTCTAAACACGCGAAACTGAAGTAAATTTTTTCTCAGGCCTCCCCCTCATTTGTGTGGTCACGTGGGTGGCGCTGATGTGCTCCCGTCATCCAGAGAAGAGATGCTGGAAAGGCTACGGTCACTCGCCATACGTCTGGTTCATCACCGGGCCGATGATATTGGCCCTTCTAGTGAGTATAATCCGTACCAATTAACGTCTAAAGTACGTCTTCTGTATGCTAGTTTTAGAACGAGAGCAACAGCGATTGAAACCTTGTCGCTCGTTTTCTGTGCTTGCGTATAAATTTCAAACAGTTGAACCAAGACCTCCTTTAAAATACAGACCTGCTCATATGACAACAGACAACATTGTCGGTCCGCCTTTAGCCGCTAGGAGACGCTCTGCATAGTGCATCAAAGCGTGCTTTTTTTTTCTTTTTTTTTCACTAAAAAATGCTCAATTTTATAAAATTTATTTCATTTTTACTCGGTTTTAAAATTATAAAGTAAATGAAACGCGAAAATAGTATAAAAAATGAAGATTTCAACAATAAATGGCTCTATGCAACGAGCAGAAAAAACTGTGGCCAATTATTTCATTGATTAGCAGTTAACACTAGATTGCCCAGACCAGTCATTTTGACTGTTTCGAAGCATCCATTTTGCATCATTTGTTACTCATTATAGTGCAACTTCCAATTGCATTGACTTTTCCTAATACTAGGTAAGTAGGACAAGTGAATGTGGCTGAAAGTTTTTTTGTAAGTATTAGCAACTTGGTGTAAAATGAAAGTTTAGAAATGGTTCAAAACTACCTGTCTAATCTAGTGTTAAGGACCGGTCTGTATTGGTCTGTATTGGTCTTTCTTTATTGGTCTGTATCGATCTGTATTGGTCTGCCTTTGTTAGTCTGTATTGGTCTGCATTTGTTGGTCTATATCGCTCTGTATTGGTCTGCCTTTGTTGGTCTGTATCGGTCTGTATTGGTCTGCCTTTGTTGGTCTATATCGGTCTGTATTGGTCTGCCTTTGTTGGTCTATATCGGTCTGTATTGGTCTGCCTTTGTTGGACTGTATCGGTCTGTATTGGTGCGCCTTTGTTGGTCTGTATCGGTCTGTATCGGTCTGCCTTTGTTAATCTGTATCGGTCTGTATTGGTCTGCCTTTGTTGGTCTGTATTTGTCTGCATTTGTTGTTCTGTATCGGTCTGTATTGGTCTGCCTTTGTGGGTCTGTATTGGTCTGCCTTTGTTAATCTGTGTCGGTCTGTATTTGTCTGCTTTTGTTGGTATGTATCGGTCTGTATTGTTCTGAATTTGTTGGTCTGTATCGGTCTGTATTGTTCTGCCTTTGTTGGTCTGTATCGGTCTGTATTGGTCTGCCTTGTTGGTCTGTATCGATCCACTTTTGCCACGCAAGTTTGCTAATTCAAATCCGGCCCAAATCGGCTGATTTTCAAGTTACAGAAAATCGTTAGCGTTGTGATGCGCGTCCGATTATGCAAAATGCAAGATCTTTCGGGAATCTATTTGGCTTGGATACTTCCGGCTAAATTGAATTCCTAGTGCAATTTCGCATCGAGATACCTCCAGCTAGTAACGAAACTGGGCATCGAAATTCTCAAGTGGTAATGGCATCGGCCGACATTGGTGCCACATGAAAGGATCTTTGCCAGTCCCTGGGAATTGCAGGTCTCCAAATGATGATGATACGCAGACCCAACATTGTTGTTTCTGATACGCAGCTCCATAAGAAACAACAACAACAGTCAAAGATAGAGTCATGAGATTGTCAAGTTTTGTCAATCTTTCTTTCAATCTAAAGTGAATTTCAAGTCTTAAATACGAAATTTGTTGGGGACCAAGACAACAACATTGACAGACTGTTGTTGTCATTTGCACTTCGACACATCTTCAAAGCAACGATATTTTGCAACCATTTTCACCGTATAATTTTACGTTTAATATAACCCATACAATGTTGATGAGTTTTAAATATTTCTAACATCTCAAACCTCATAGTATATACACATTATAAATTTTTTGCACATAAAAATGTGTCTTTAATACAATAGAAAGTTTTGAATAATATACAACACATAAGGCTCGAATGCTATTTAGGGCTCACAATAGGTTCATCGGTCACAGTTGACTTATTTTTGTTTAAAATGGCGTTAGAGTAATTGGTGCGTATCCTACTTAATTGTGAAACTCACAAATTATCTTATATTGAAAGTCGAAGTTTCTAAACCATGTTCTGTTCCTTCTAATCCCGCCTCGGCAGTCCTTATTTCAGTCGCCGAAAGGGCGATGGGAGAGGGGTGGGTGGGGGTGGGATGCCCAAAATTAGCATGGGCGTCATCAAGGCTAGGATTCAACTTAGCGAGTCCTGTGGGACCCAAACTGCATTGGGAAGTTAGGAAAAGGTAGATGATTAATGTATCGTAGAAAATATATTAATCTCTGTGATACATATTTTCACGAACCTGTGTTTGTAGATTTTTATTTTGTTCTTTCTCGCCAAGGTTGGCGACTTTCCGATTATGATAGATAATCCTAGTTTTTGCTAGAATTTTCTGGATTATTCATGTCACGTGAGCCGAGATGTTCTATAAGGAGCTCTGGCCAAAAGTTGAGTTTAGCTTTTAGTATTTTGCGAGTGCATGTCGGTCTGAGCCATTGTGCTGTGAGCTTCGTGCTTGATTCCATTTGCGTTTGGGAAGTAAATACGATATTACCGTTAATTTCACGGTGATGTGTGTACTTTAGATGTGCTTAGAGTGATATGCAGCTTCATTTTTAGAGCAAGGAGCCACGAGGGCTGAAGACTGACTTGATCTCAAATTTTGTTATCTATTAATTTTAAACCAGATCCCAGATGAGAGACCAACACCTGGGGTCGGCACCCCCAGAGGTATCGTTCCACTTGGAGGACTGTGGAGCCATGACCTATTTAACGTGCATCAGCTCCCTTTAGCGTACGCGGCCCTCAGGAACCAGCCGCGAGAGGTTGTCACCCTACCAAACACTGACCTAACTCGATGTTGCTACACTTTGGTGTTCTGCGGGAACCGAGCTTCTACCGACTGGTCCCCTGCGGGACTAATGGCATTGTGCGTATTATCTAGATTGTTATTAACAGCAATAATTTTTAATTCTAGGTCAATGCAGTGTTCCTGGTGAATATTATACGCATTTTAGTGACGAAACTACGTAACAGTCTCTCGGTCGAAACAAAACAAGTCAAGTGAGTATCTCAGAGAGCCTGAGTAAAAATTTTCTCAAATTTTCTTCCCTTGTTGTATATTTTAGAGCAATTACAAGGACCTAGGAAGACGAACTAATTTTCTGTACATAGAATGGCAAATAATTATTTAAGAATAACGGGGGCCGTGGTAGCCTAGTGGTTAGGACGTCGTTTGTTCGAACCGAATGGTTCGGGGTTTGGAGCCCGATCCGCTGAGACTCACCATGTGCACTAGGACACACGTGCTTGTAAAAGCCGTAGAGTCTGAAGTCCCGAGGCAGTTCCAAGGGTAACGGAGGTTGGAGAAAATTTCACTCCCCTTCTGTCTCATGTCCAAAAAGGGACGTGGCGCCATCTGGTGTCATCCCACGTTTAATGCTGGCCACCTATCAGGTGACTTCACAAAAGGCCAGCAATTTATGCGGCTCTGAAAAGGGCCGACCGAATGCCGACTAAAGTGCGCCAAAAAAAAGTATTTAAGATAAACTTAAAATTGTAATAGGATAATTTGCGATATCTAGATATAGATAAATCCTGTGCTGATGCTTTGATATGAAAAAAATAAAAACCATTCTTAAAAAGCAATTATGTACGTCTTTTTAAAAAGCTTTCTCCAGCAATGTTGATAAATGCTTTCAATTAATAGCAATTTAAAAGTCAACCTTTTAAAAACAATTCTCAAACTCCAGTTTTTTGCCATTTATGGAATAAAAGCTTCAAATGTAATGAATGGTACTTTTAGCTCTGAAAGCTATTAAATGTGATTGACACTCGTTTTAACCGTGATTCGAACTTATAACATAATTTAATCCGAGCTTAATTATACTTACTTAAATTGCCTATTATGTTCAATTAAATGTGGTATTTAAAATTTAGCGAAAGTATTTCATGTTTTTACTACATAATTTAGGTGTTTTTTCTTTACAGAAAGAGTCGTTTGAGTGGAGGAATAATTATATTTTCAAGTAGTAATTTCATTTATGAAAATCGCTGTTTAATATGAAAATTTTAATGAAGTAAATTTTATCACTAATTATATTTATGACAAGTATTTTACAGAAATGTTTGCTTCAGTTCTCTAAAGCGGTTATCACACGAGAGGAATTTTAAAGCAAACGTAACTTCCACCTCGCTTTTATCGGCAACCTCAAGAGAAAATTTTCGATCCAGAGTTTCCTACAGGTTTGCACCCGGTTTCTCGGACGGTTGCTCATAACGAGCTACTATTTTCTAATCTGTATCCTCGTGTTAGGCACATGTTTACAGTTTTTATACTTGATATTTCGTTCAAACCAGTAGGTTTCTGCATTCAGGGGCACTCCCATGCAAGGTTACGGCAAGTCAATGGGACCTCCCGAAAATTGTTCTTATTTCGCAAATTCTGACAAACCATGTTAAATTTGATAATTTGGTATAACAATAGTTTTTCATTTTTGACGGACAACTATAAAGGGCCGGCGCTAGGCTGAGGCCGTGAGGCGCCTGCCTCAGGGCGCGTCGATCTTAGGGGCGCACTGGCCATAAATATAACTGCAACTTTTTAAGTAGCAAACAATAGTTTTTATTTCGAAAGTATTAAATAATATTTAAACTATTTAGTTTTACAAATGATGCATCAAAACTTCATCTAATTTCATTTTTGCATTAATATATATTACAGGTTTAATTTTGATAAAATCGAACACAGAAACACTTCAAGAACTTCTTTCCTTTGTTGAAAGGATATAATTTTTACTGGATTATTCCTTGTTTTGCCCATTATTTTTTTCTTCTCCACAGCGACAGGCGGCTTCAATGTATCCGGAGTTTGCGCTTTATAAGTGTTTGCAGTTCTAGAAAGTGTCTTCTCTATTTTATAACGAGCAAAACGCAATCTATTGCATTTTCTCTTTTTCTGTTTTTTATTTTTTCCTTATTCAATCCATTCTGATCAGCTATTGTTTTCTTCAGCCTTTTGAAAGTTAATATATGTATAATTAAAGTTTGTATCGATCATATTTAATCTCTATTCCTTCATAATATACAGTAGGGGCG
This sequence comes from Octonoba sinensis, assembly GCA_038502835.1. NCBI lineage: Eukaryota > Metazoa > Arthropoda > Arachnida > Araneae > Uloboridae > Octonoba > Octonoba sinensis. The sequence goes on along the minus strand of CM076601.1, from coordinate 18,513,814 downwards.
GAAAAAAGTTTTCTTGCCTCACGGCGCCATTCGTGCTAGTGCCGGCCCTGCAACTATATAATTGTCAATAGCAGTTGCAATTGCAAGGCATCAAATTTTATTTTATGCGTATAATGATCACTTATTATCAATAGGATCATGTTTAATTAAGTTTGATCTTCGCGATTCGGTGAAATACGAAGTTTCAGTCGGGAAATTAAAAATCACCCTCCCGTCCAAAAAATATAAAATATAAAAACCCCGTCCAAAAAATAAGTTCGAGGCGGCCCTGCCTGCTTAAATAATTCACAAAATTTTGATCACAAATTGCTGTTATATTATAATGCAATACATTCACCTGAAATGTGAAAAAGTTTTGTTAAAACGTTGTACATGTTTTGCGAATTTTAGTATCAAATTATATGCTATGAGTTTATTCATCACACGATCTTTAATTTTAATGGAAATGTATTAAAGAAATGGCGTTATTAGCATAAGTGTCACCCGGGGGGCGATAATTTTTAGTGTCCCCCCATAAAAAAAGAAGAAGAAAAAGAAAGAAACGTTGTTGTGTTGTATAAACTTGTAGTTTATATTATTTTCAGAGGTGCATAAAAAAAAAACACTTTAGGAATTGCATTTTAGTTATTTGGGATAACTTTCACTAAACTACATTTATTTTCAGCTACGATACCTTAAAATAGCACCCTTAAAATTGTATAGTTCAAGTTCATGTATTTTTCTAAAATTCTATATCTCATTTTGGGTGTCACCTGGAGTGGACCGGACCCTCCACTGTCCCTCGTAGTGACCCTATTGATTATGGACTATAATTTGGTAAAATATTATTATTTGGTATTCTGTGTCTCCTCTAATATCAATCTAATTATATGTTTTTTTTCCTTATTGTGACTCTAACTGTTCCTTTAAAGTTGTATAAAACTATTGTGTACATAAGCAGGAGCGCCACGGACGGAAATTTTTGGGAGGTGTGCACAATTTACTGAATATGAAACTTCTAATTCTAACGAATCATAAAATAGGACTGCAGTTTAAATTTAATTAAAATAAAATAAGAGGAATTAGTTAAAAAATCATCAAAAATGGAAAATAACATATGATGCCTAGACTATTATTGCTGATAACTCTATAGAATGATTGTCCATGATATATAAATGAAGAAAAAACGGTAGTCATACTGTCCCTAAATTTATCACCTGAAACGCACTTGCATTTTGGCAGCGATTTCATCATAAGACAGTCTTCGCAATGTCCTGCACTAGTAAAGTAGCGACTTTACATCCTACAAATGTTTTTCGCATGATTTCCCAAATTTAAACCAAAAAAATCTAATTTCGAAATCTCATTCTGTTTTAACATTTATCCTTCGATCGCCAATCTTCAAATCCTTCACCGCCATGTTTACGAGAAAGTTGATTTGACGTCATGAAATCCCAGCTCCATAATTGGTCCTTTCTTGATTTGCCTTAAATTACACGTTCTAGAAGCAATTTTTTTCTTGCAGAGATAACGAATTGCTTCTAATTCGAGCAACCGTGAATTGATATAGCACACGAGCATTTTGAGGAAACTATAGGGGAAATTGGTAGAAAAACCAGTTTCCGATAGAGTTGACAATTCCTATTACGGTTGCGTTTGCCTGTAATTCCTGTCGTGTGATAACCGCTTAAAGCAGCGGTTTCCAATCTTTTTTTCGCGTGCCACCATTTTTCTTGCGAACCATTTTGCGTACCACTGCTCTATAACTTTATTATATAGAATGGAAGTTCAACAGATTATAAATAGATTTTTTTGCCTGCACGCGTACCACCTGGAGAGGTTTCGCGTACCACTAGTGGTACGCGTACCACCATTTGTCTTGCGAACAATTTTGCGTACCACTGCTATATAACTTTATTATATAGGATAGAAGTTCAGCAGATTAAATAGATTTTTTGCCTGCACGCGTACCACCTAAAGAGGTTTCACGTACCACTAGTGGAACGCGTACCACCATTTTTCTTGCGAACAATTTTGCGTACCACTGCTATATAACTTTATTATATAGGATAGAAGTTCAGCAGATTAAATAGATTTTTTGCCTGCACGCGTACCACCTAAAGAGGTTTCGCGTACCACTAGTGGAACGCGTACCGCCATTTTTCTTGCGAACAATTTTGCGTACCACTGCTATATAACTTTATTATATAGGATAGAAGTTCAACAGATTAAATAGATTTTTTGCCTGCACGCGTACCACCTAAAGAGGTTTCGCGTACCACTAGTGGTACGCGTACCGCAGTTTGGGAACCACTGCTCTAAAGGATTGCGGCGTATTGTACATAATACACGCATTGGATGTATTATATACAATCCATTTATTATATACAATACATTGTACATAATACATCCAACTTTGTATTTCTAAATGTTCGATTTCGTATGATAAATTTTATAGTTTTTACAATGACTTTCATGAATGCAATGAAAGGAAAGACTGAAAGTTTCGTGGAACTCTTGAGTCATCTCTACGGAACCCCAGGGTTCCGCCGAACACAAGTTAAGAAACGCTGGAATAATGCAACCAATTTTTACGATTGCACTGTTAGAAATTTCATCATGAAATTACGGTTAAATAACCGGCAACAGTCTGCCCATCTAATTTACCGTTACATTTCGGTTTAGAACATTTTTCTATCTTTACGGGGACATAAACCATTTCCAATCAGCTTGGTTAAAAAGCCGTAAATACAAAAGTTTGCGGTTATATAACCATTTAAAAATGGTTTCAAACCAAAATTTTCACCGGTTTTGAACCATTTCGAGGCGTAGAATCTTCGAGGCGCAGAAACCGTAAACGAAGCGTGCGGGACTCGAACCCGGGTGTACGGAATACCAGCCTTGTGCTTTAGTATTCGGCCATCTACACCACGTAAAGCGGCCGCTTATTTATCAATAAATCTTCTTTTCCAACAGGCAAACTGCCTTAAAATTGAGATTTCAGTTTTTGATTGGGTGCGAAGTCATTTCTGGTCTAAATTTACTGTATATTGGTGAAAATCATTTTATTTGCTGCAAAAACCAAAATACAAACAAGCTTTAGCAGCACAAGTTATGGGTTGCTCCTTCGCAAACAGTTCGGGAATCCGATGCCTCCAATTTTTGATTTACGTGTGTATGTGTTTCTATTTAGTAACCCCTGCTTAAGACACTTTTTTTTTCTTCTTTTTTTATACACACATGCAGATTTGAACTGATAAATCTTTATTCATATTTTAACAACAACGTACGGTCGTTAAGGTTTCGCAACCAAAATGGACGCCCGATTCTTATTGAGCGCTTGAAAATTACGGCTAGTTAAACGTTTTTTGGGAGAAACAGATAATAAACGACTTTTTTCACAATCAGCGGTTTGAGTGTCATCTTTTTAATGGTTATTCAACTGTTGTAATTAAATATGGTAAAATAACAATCAAATAAATGGTTACTATTTCCTTACGGAAATTTTTAACAGTGTGTTTAATTTCCCCAACAAAGAAATGTCAAGACAAGCCTTTCCAATTAAAAGTAAAATACTTATTTTTCGCCCATAACGTTCTTTCTAAAGAGCAAATGTAGTCTAATCGAAGTGGGATAGTTGAGTTAGACGACGCTCTGTCTATTAAAAAAAACGCATCGAAATAGGTTCATTTAGTCAAGTTATGGATGAAAAAACAGAAGAAATCACTACATTTACGTTCATAACTTTGTTCTAACAATCGAATGCGGTCAAACGAAGGTACGGGACCTATGGAAGACCACCCTCAATAAATTAAAACAAAACAAATTATCAAAATTGGTCCCTCTAGTGTGAAGTTATCGATGAACAGACAAAACAAACATGCAGTAGAACCCAGCCATTCGTCCGCCTCGATATTCGTACAACTCGTTATTCGTCAAACTTGTTCAAGTTAAATTCAACTCGCCATTCGTCCAACGTTCAAGTAAAGTTCAACTCGCCATTCGTCCAACGTTCAAGTAAAGTTCAACTTGCCATTCGTCCAACTTGTTCAAGTAAAATTCAACTCGCCATTCGTCCAACGTTCAAGTAAAGTTCAACTTGCCATTCGTCCAACTTGTTCAAGTAAAATTCAACTCGCCATTCGTCCAACGTTCAAGTAAAGTTCAACTCGCCATTCGTCCAACTTGTTCAAGTAAAATTCAACTCGCCATTCGTGCTTGTCCCGCGATTCGTACAGCGCCAGGGGCCAGCTGGGTTGCCAGTTTGTGTTTTTTTAAGAAAAAATCAAGAAATTATGCTCATTTTGAACTTGTCTGGAAATAATTTACTTGGCGTTTGGATATTTTTCAAGTTTTAATACTTTTCGAGATTTTACTGACAATTTTAACTTTCTAAAAGGCAGCAAGAGGAAGTGGTTGAAGAACTTTCTTTTTCGGAGGAAGAAAGTAGTAAGGAAAACATTTCCTTTGCAGAAATTAAAGGCTGTGTTACCCCTGAGAGAAAACACAGAGAGTGGTGAGAAAATGGCATCCCAACACTGCTGTGGTCAACAGCATTAACTTGCTCAACGACACTGTGATTGACCATGTTAGAAAATTTCTGAACAATCGCCAAAGGCAGACAATTTGGACAGTGTTTTAAAGAAAGAAACCCAAGATTCTTCTAGTGCAAAAAGACAAAAAATAAAGGGCAGCAGAAAGGGAGAAAACACCTGAAGGGATGTTATCTGCTGTTATTATGGAAGGGGACTCCTCTTCCTCCTCTCAGCTCACCCCAGTACAAACAAACTGTAGTTAGATTTTTATTTATGTATAATTTCGCGTAGAGTACTGTACATTTATAATAATAGTTTAACTTTGCGCAAATAAACAGTAATAAAAAGAATTTCACGTTATTTTAGAGCACAAACGAGCATTAAAATGTAGACATATGTTTCGGGATTGCTTGGAATCAATTCCTTTTTCATTGCGACAGGGAGCTTTTAGATGCAAAACATCCAAATGAATTAGGCTTCATTCGGATGTTTTGCATCTAGAAGCTCCCTGTCGCATTGAAAAAGAGATTCCAAGCAATCCCGAAACATATGTCTGCATTTTAATACTCATTTGTGCTTTAAAATAACGTGAAATTATTTTTATTACTACTGTACATTTGTTTTTCATAGGTTTAAATAAGCAACCATCTGTGGGTGTGGAACTGATTAATCCAATTTACATTGCAGCTTATGTGAAAAAATAAATCGCCATTCGTACAACTCGCCATTCGAACTGCCTCCTGGAACGAATTGTGTACGTATAGCGGGGTTCCACTGCACATACAATACAAACGGCTTTAACTGATAACCTCCTCATCAATGGGAAGTCGGTTAAAAATTCGCCAAATAGCATAAATAACTAAATATTATTTTGAGCCAAATTTAGGGTTACCATTAGAACTGCAGAATGGTTTATTTAATCACCTCATTGGGAAATCGGTTAAAAGTTCGCCAATTAGCAGAAATAACTAAATATTATTTTGAGCCAAATTTAGGGTTACCATTAGAACTTCAGAATGGTCTATTTAATCACCTCATTGGGAAGTCGGTTAAAAATTCGCCAAATAGCAGAAATAACTAAACATTATTTTGAGCCAAATTTAGGGTTACCATTAGAACTTCAGAACGGTCTATTTAATCACCTCATTTTATAAAGTCAACATTCCGCCGAGAACTCACTATCGAGAGAAAAAGAAAAAAATCACAATTCAACTTCAAAAAAATTCAAACTTTGATGAAAAGAAAACTTTTATGTAGAAGTACGAAAATTTTTTATCTCAGGGAACTTTGAAAAAAAAAGAACTGAGCGAGTTGATGTAAGAAATCTGCAGCAAAGTGGTTCAACTGCGGAAATACAAAAATCTCCCATTAAAAGGAACAATAGGGAGAGGAAAGGCCATTCATTTAGGAATTTAATTAGATTTAGATGATGAACTTTTACTTCGCTAAGTCTATTTCGTGCCTGGAAACTTTAATGGAAAAAATGAATTAATTTAGTTCTCCATACCAGCAAAATGAAGCTACATTAAATAACTCGTTTCGCATCTAAATAAAAGCTTTAAAAGCCGAAATTGCTAATCAAAGCTTTTGCTAACAACGTATACATTCACTAAAATAAAATTTAATAAATATGTTAATGTTGTATAAAATAGGCCGTTATTTAAGGCAGGCTATGCGCTTAGATGTTTTAGGTACTAAGTATTCACAGAATAATTTGGAAAAATTTAATTATAAATGCGAAAAAATTAAATTTAAATTTTTAATTAGATTTTTAGAAAATCTTTTATATCATAAATTATACAATGTAGCATATCCACTTGAAAGAACAGAAAGAAATGCAGTAAAATGAGACCTATTTCATGACTCTATCGCAGTTAGGAAAAAATTTAGATGAATTTAAAAAACTGCTATACATTGGTTTTCCCCCCTTTTTTACGAAATTTACATCCTTATGAATAAAGAACGAATACAGCAAGTAAAATTTCATATTTTCCCTCATTTACCATTTTTACCATTTCTACACCTGTGCCAAATTTCAAAAGATGGTGAGGTTCATACGCTGTGTAGTATTTAAGTGTATCAATTAATTTCCCTACCAGCAGAAAGTATATTTAGTTTTGTATATTCCTGAAAATACGCTCAAAGATCATCAACATTGCAATTCAGATATAAGAAGGCAAATGCTAAATTCATATTCTCCACGAACCCATTCCAATCCAGCTCTGTAACTTTCACCGCATGTACACCCTGCTTGGGGCAAAAAAATATTCATTAAGATGCACTTGTTGAGATATTCAAGGTCAAATAATGGTTTTAGTGACCTTGAAAATGTATCTGATATGCAACCCTATTCCAAGAGCTTCAAAATGGCACCAAATACATTGTTCTAGCTCTAATAGAAGCTGAGGGAAAAAAATTGTTTTAGAAGTTCTCGATCTTCACTCTTTTGGCCTTTTAAAGAGACTGTGCATAAAAACAAGAGCAACAAAAAATGTAAGAAAATTCTTCTAGTACTCTTTTACGTGGCAAAATTTTTTCAAGGGAACTTACATCAATATTTGCATATTTGGCTTCATCGCCAACTATTTCTCGAAAAATTAAATACCTATAAAATGTCATTTGATGAAAAATTAGGATTTTTACGTCACATTTACTAAAGGCTTCATTTGTATCTGTAGAGGACATTTATAAGACACGTATTTGCATTAGAAGTGGACAGAAATTAATATCTATTTTATGCTATTAACTTGGAGAAATAATTTTAAAAATGCCTAAGGGACCATTCATAAATGATGTCCCATATAGTTTCCCCAAATCCCTAACCCTCTTATTGATCGGCTTTAGTAAAGAGCCGCAAATGTGACCGTTGTGGAGGCATTTATTAAATATGATGATCCATGTACTTGCATAAATGTTCGACGCCAACTTTAGTTCTATTAACCAGCACTAGGAATCGTTCGCTATAGGTTCTGATCATTTCATTCCAGTTTAATGTTACATTCGCTTATTTTAGGAGCTTAAATATCTAAGTGTCCACTACCGGGTCATTTACCCTATATAAACCTGTAAATTTTGCTGGAATTGCTGATGGCCAAGTTAAGTGGCTTATTGATTTGCCAGGGAATGGGGGGGGGGGACTCGTGTAAGACAGTTTGCTCTTCTATTCTAATCCTCTCGTATATGTGTCAAGAAAGACTTTCGTGAATTAGTTCCAACTACGAGCTCATTGCTTCAATAGATTTTATATCATATATAAAATATATTACAAACGCTACTGGTAGTTAACTGAAAAATATTGATATTCATTGTCTAAAATTGATTTAGTGCATAGTATAGTTGCTTTTGCGCTCTACTAATTCAAATGCATGTTTTAGACATTATGAAAATGTTATTTCAGACCGGATAATGGAAAACATATTATTAGCGGTATTAGTTTTGCAGGTATCTAGTTTCTCTCTTCACAGATGGCAAAACATGCTTCTTAACCATGATTTGGATTTCTGTAGCGCCATCTGTTGGAGCCACTAACTCTAGCCATAGTATAGTTTTACCTAAATACCAAATTGGTTCATTATTGATTATTGGTTATTAATATTGTATTGTTACTACTTGCTGAATTTCATTTCTTCAATTTTAATTTATGTTTTCCGTTTAAAGTGACGAGTAGGTAAAATATTAATTAATTAAGAAATAAAGAAATAATATAATATTATGGAATTAAAACCTATTTTGTAATACACAGACATTACACAGTATGAGAAGTTTGGCAAGATTCCAAATTTATCTTCTTAAAATCCACTACTAACTCAATTCTATGAAGAAATGTGACTAATGCCTTTTCTGAAATTATCGATTCATTTGTGTTATGCAACTTTGTGAGGTTGAAAGTTAAAAATAATAGGATTCATAAAAATAATTTAACATTATATAACTTCATTTGGATGTTTTGCATCTAGAAGCTCCTTGTCGCATTGAAAAAGGGATTCCAAGCAATCCCGAAACATATGTCTGCATTTTATTGCTCATTTGTGCTTTAAATTAACGTGTAATTTTATTATTAATAGGATTCATGTTTTTATTTTAATAGAAAAAAAGATTGAGAGTCCCTCAGTAAAAATATTAAAAATTATGTTTAATTTTCATTTTATAGCTTTTTTATAAATTCTCCTTCGCTCTATATCACATGAATGACATAACCGACAAAAAAGAATGATGGCAAAATATTAGTTTATATTTTATTTTCATTTGTTTACGAACTTGCAACCAGACTTGCAAATAGTAACAGATTATAGTAAATAAAGCTTGGCTTTCGCTTTGTTAATAAATTTCAGCTTTAAACCCTTTTTCAGAATTATCAGTATTTTTTATAGTGATTGATCTTTTCTTGAAAACGCTCCGATAAATAAATTTTGTCTGTAACAGTATTTGTTTTTAGAGCTCTAGGCTCGCAAAAAAAAAAAAAAAAACATTTTTCGTAAAATTCCTTACTCAGGACGAATTTTGCTTCACTGCATCAACACTGCTCTTACTGCAAAACAGGTTTTACGTATTTGGTGGATTACAAATCTCTATTTTTCGCAGAAGTGAGGAAAAAATAGCCCGTTTTTAAAGACTTCTACCTTTCTATCTTATCTAATATCTCCTATGTTTTTATAAAGGTTGTATTTTATCATAAAAAAGGAAAGGAAATATTTAAGTTAATAAATATTAAAATCAAATAAAAGAGAAGCAATAGGCTTAATCATCCATAAAAACGCTAACATTAAAAAATATCTAAAAACTACTGCTTTAAAGTTGATCCAAAACTGAACGTCTTCGAGACCAACTCAATTTTCTCTTCTTTCGACAGGAAAGCGATGAAGGCAACCGCTCTCCTCATCCCCTTACTGGGCATCACTCATCTTCTGTTCTGCATCAACCCCAGAGATGAGGCGGAGTTGGAACATCTCTATATGCTCGTCAATGCACTCATGCAGGCTTCACAGGTGAGTTGGGTTAGACTATATTTAAGGGTGCCCCTTGATTTTCGCCAAGTTGTGATCGCGGTTGATCGCCAAGCTGGGCGGTGTTGCAAAGCTGCAAGCAGGAATGGCGCCAAGCAAAAATCGCCAATTTCGCCAAGGGGACCCCTAAAATATATCTTTACCGGTCTGTGCCGCAATCTGCTCCGTTTTGGAGAGAAAAAAAACATTTTCAGACAACTAATATCTATTTTAAAAGTTAACAGGTCCTATTTTCTACTCTCCAAACCAATAATGACGTCACTCAACTTTTTTATTGTTAAGGAATGAACTTTTGTATGTGTGGTTTTTAGTTTTCATTAGTATTATTAGCCAGCGGATAGACTTAGAGTTCTTTCACAGCAAAAACGACGAAAACATTTTGCTTCCGCCGTAACAGATTGCTGCTATGGTTACCAGACTAACTGCGATGGCGTATGACTTTAATAACGCAGCGAACCAATCACTACCAAACCAATAATGACGTCACTCAACTTTTTTATTGCTAAGGAATTAACTTTTGTATGTGTGGTTTTTAGCTTTCATTAGTATTATTAGCCAGCGGATACTTAGAGTTCTTTCACAGCAAAAGCGACGAAAACATTTTGTTTCCGCCGTAACAGACTGCTGCTATGGTTACCAGACTAACTGCGATGACGTATGCCTTTGATAACGCAATGAACCAATCGCTGTCGGTTCCTTCTTAATGGCGTAATAAAAACTGCCAATCAGTCAATGCGAGGGCGTGGTTACGAAATTAGGAAGAACCAATGACATGCTCTGAAAAATGTTTTCTTTGTCTTATGTTGCTGTTGCGTTCAGTTGAAAGCACCCTCAGACGCGTTGAGCTTTTGCCTTATAACTTGCTGACACTATTCCTGAGAGCATTGTTGCATTCAGAAGCAATGCTGCAACATACTACGAGTTACGTATTGCGATGTTACTTATGTTAATTATTACGAATAAGTAACTACGAGTTACTTTTGTTAATTATTACGAATAAATCCGATAGATGACTGCACTTTTTTACAAACATCGCACCATTGATCAATTGGTCAAAAATCGGGCTACGAGGTGCACAGTTACGGCAAACTACCCGCCGTAACTGTGCACGTTACCCGGGGATGAGCGCCAGGCATACACACATTTTTCTTTTTTAATACGCATGGTTTATTTTATTTCTCCCATATAGATTGCCTTAGAAGATTTTCATACAGGTTTTTTTTCACACCAATTACAGTTCATGTTGCCTGCCTAAGCTTCTGTAGTGTCTTTCTATTGGTGGACTTTTATTTTCCTCTCGTGTGGTCATATTTTTTAACTAAAAGATTTTTCGCCTCATTGATGTTATTTATAATAATATTCCAATTGAATTTTCCGTCAAAGAGAAACGTACACAGTGTGTCAAAGAATTTTTAAGACTATGTTTATAGACTAAAATAAAAACTACTAGTAGTTATATTTTTTTAAAATATTTTTATTCGAAACAAACTCCAATACAATTCTTACAGTGGTTTAACAACAATTCGAATGCCTGTTTCAGCTCACATTGTGGGACTGCCTCCAAAGCTCGCGTCGAATCGGTTTGTACACAATGTGTCAAAGAGTTTTTAAGGCTACAAGGGGAACTAAGCTTACAGTGGCGCTATGTGTGTCATGGAGCATTTGTGAAACTCCTTAACTATCAGCTGATCCACTTCCAAAACCTCAGTTCATTTGTTTACTTTTTTTTTTTTTTTGATGACATTGACACTATACAAACAGCTTCGACGCGAGCTTTGGAGGCAGTCCCTCAATGTGAGCTGGAACAGGCGTTCGAATCTTTGTTAAACCGCTGTAACAAATGTATTGAATATTTTGAATAAATGTTTTTTTTTAAAGTATAATTACTAGTTTTTATTTTATTTTATAAACTTAGTCTAAAAAATTTTTTGGGACCGTTCATAAATGATGTCACGCTTTTCTCCCATACATTTGATCCCCCTCCCCACTTTGTCACGCGTCACGCTATGTTGCATAATGCAGGATGTCACACTTCTTGTTACCCCTCCCCTTCCCCTGTCGCACTTTGTCACAATTTCACGAAACCCCTCCCCCCTCGAAGCGTGACATCATTTATGAATAATGCCTTTGGCGCATTGTGTATAATACTTATTTAAAAACCAAATTTCTTGCCACTAAAACATTGCGCTGTCTATTATAAAGTTGAAAAATCTGGGCGCTTAGTTCAGGGAACTATTTTATTGTTAGCGGAAAAAAATACCTCAGGGAGACACATCCGCCATAAAATAAATGTTCATGTTAGAACACGTGATTGAACAGACCCTTGACAGGCGCAAAGAATGCTTGAAGGGGTCTAACGGTGGCCCTCATTTCTCACAGGTAGCCTTCTGAAAGTACAATGGCATTGCATTAACTGCTGACGCATTAGTGTCTGCTAGAGGAAGGGTAATTGAAATACCTTCTCAAAGTGGATTAATGTCACTTCAAGACATTTTAAAGACGGGCTAAGACCAGAGATTACTTACAAAGTACAATGGATCTACGAAGTATATGCTAAGCAAAATTAAACTTTTAATCTTTGTTACTGGCAACGTTTGCTGTGCAGAGCTAGGATTTAATCTGGGTTTCATAGAAGCCTTCACTCAAACTCTTATTATAATCACTTTTAATGTTATCTTGATAGAAACAAAATCTTTTTAACCGACTTCACAAAGGAAGGAGGTTATACATTCATATTGTATGTATGTCGTCTCTTTTTGTTTGTTTGTCCACTCATAATTTCTCACTGGATGAACCGATTTTCATGATTTTTTTTTAATCGATCGAGGGTGGTTTTCCATAGGTCCCGTATTTTCGTTTGACCATATTAGATAATTAGAAAAAAAGTTATGGGCGGCAATGCAGGGTTTTTTTGTTTTTTCATTCATAACTTTTGACTAAATGAACCGATTTTGATGATTTTTTCTTCAATCAATAGAGGGTCGTCTAACTCAAATATCGCAAATCAATTTGACTATATTTGTTTTTAAAAAAAATGTTATGGGTAAAAAGTAAGCATTTTTTATTTTAATTGGAAAGGCTTGGCTTGATTTTTCTTTGTTGGGAAAACTATTAATAAGTATAAAAGTCATTGTTAAAAAAAGTGTTTGTTGCCATTGGGCTATAATATTAAAAGCAATTACAGCAAGAGTTTGACTGAAGGCTTCTCTGAGGCAAAAATGAATCCAATCAGTTTGTTTTGCTAAAATCGACTTCAAAGCGGAATTTATCATACAAATGATTAGTTTTTAGTGCCATTCATTCAAAGAAGGTTTGCCCTTTGACATGGATTTTTTTAAAAATAGAGTATTTATATAAAAAATGTATTTATGTTACCGTTATAGTATATAATGCAGTTATTTCATGGAATACCTAGTTATTCCATGAAATAACTGATCGTGTCCGTTAAAGTGTGTAATATGTTATTAATTTGACACTTTAACTAGTTATTCTATGAAATAACTAGGTATTCTATTGTAACGGTGCGAGTGTGGCCGTGAAGCGCCGGGAGTCGAACCAAGATCTTTTTGGTGGTAGCCGCATTCTTTACCGCTTTCCCAAAAGGCGCGCCCCCTGGGCAGGAGCAAAGAGGGCTATTTGAAGGACTGACTCGCACCGCTACACTATAATGAGAGACAGTTAAAGTGTAAAATAAACAATTTACCTAAAATGAAATAACGAGGTATTCTATAAATAAACTAATGATAGACAATTAAAATGAAATTTATGTAATTTATGCAGCGCATAAATGATATATATGGAAATGTACCATAAAATCTTTTGTTACAACAAGGATTACTAAAATGACACTTGGAATTACAAAGAATATCATTTCTAAAACAAGAACCTTTTTTGTTGACACACTGGGTTTTCCACGAATATTTTTTAAATCCCTGACCAGTACCTAAACTTTGAGCTGTAGCAACCGACCGGAGCGATATTTCTATATCCGGTACTTCTTCGATTTTAATTAATTTTTGTTCGCAGACACTGAACTGGAATAGGGAATATAATTGCTTTATGCTGCCGTTTCTTGTGCTCAATTGGAAAAATCCTTCGTCGGTTATTTTTATGATGATAGCTAAAATAGATTTGGCATCACCTTTTCCTCTGTCAAATTCAGGCACTGGGATACGGACGGTAAACCCCACAGAGGCTTCTGAATGAGATTTATCCGACATTAGTTTCATCTTTTTCGCTTAAATTTCTAAACATTTTTTAGACTTTTTTCTTTCTCTTTGAACATTAAGTTCATTAAAATAATTTGCAGATTTTCTGCTCAACTTCATCTCCTGAAACATAATCTTCCGAACGCGATATATGGACAGGCTCCATACATTTGAAGCCAAGTATATTTTCGCTGCATTCTTTTAAACAGACAACACATACTTTCATAATGTGATTATTTAATACTGTTTGCTCAACTCCTCTTTCATTATCAGGTTGAGAAGCAACATTCATTGCAGTAGATTATTTTACACTTTAACGGGCTGCAGATCCTTACTCTATGAAATAACGAGTTAAACCATAAAATACAAGAGAGTTTTACACTTTAACGGACACGATCAGTTATTTCATGGAATAACTAGGTATTCTATAAAATAACGGATTTCATACTTTAACGTTAACATATACACTAAAAAGAAAAAAAGAAAATAATTTTTATTAAAAAAATAGAACCGACTTCAAATTATAAATTGCCCTAAAAAGTGAAAAATAAATTTATTCTTTAAACAACATCCATGTGACTTTTAAACCTAGTTTTAGAAGTCGGTGCAAAATTATGAGTCTAGTTACCACATTACACCATTTTTTTCTTCACATTAGAGCTGTTGCTAATTCTGCGAAAGTATATATATTTGTAATTGATTCATGATTACAAAAGATTTTATCTATCCTAACTTTGCACCGACTTCTAAAACTATGTTTAAAAGTCACATCGATGTTGTTTAAAGAATTAATTTATGTTTCACTTTTCAGGGCAATTTATAATTTGAAGTCGGTTCTATTTTTTTATAAAAATTATTTTATTCAAAATAAGTATTATATTTATTACCTAATAATTTCCTCAACAAAGAAATATCAAGGCAAGCTTTTCCAACAAAAATAAAAATTCTTATTTTTCACCCATAATGTTTTTTTCTCTAAAGAAGGATAGTAGTGAAAATGATGTATGATATTTAAGCTCTTCAGTCCAAGTGTACCCAATGGGGTACATTTTAAAATACTGGTTATTAACTACTGTTTGTGCAATTTGAAAGCTAAAACACCCGATTATATTTTAAATTAAGCAACACATAGTTTACTTCGTTTTAAACGTGGAAAGCATGGAAAATGAGCATTAATTATTATTTAAACGAATTATTAATTAAAATTTAAAAAAAAAATTTTAGTTATTTGGTTTTGTGATCATTTTTTAAATCAGAGAACCAAAAAATTGCGTCAAAATTGTTGGTGCTTAGTTTTGGGGTCTGCAGAGGTTAAATTATACAACTCTCAACCAATAAAAATAAATTCATTAAAATCGGTTAATTTAGTAAGAGAAAAAAAAAAAGATAAATTTCCGCGCATATTTTTTTTTCTTTTTATCAAGTATGGTCAAACGAAGTTGCGGGTTCAATGGGATACCACCCTTGATTAATAAAAAAAAGCATCATCAAAATTTCTCGATTCATCCTGCGAGAAGTTATAGCTCGGCAAACAAACAAACAAAAAAAAAAATCATACATACACACATACGATATGAACTGGTAACCGGCGTCCTGTTGAAATTTGGTTTAAAAAGACGTTAGGTATTTACAAAAGTATTTCACCACTCTTTCTTAGCTGAAAAAATATGATGACAAATTCACACTCTGCAGAAATTAAAACGTTTATGTCCCACGATCTTTGTCCTTTCTTTATTTTCATTCGTTTCACCATATTTTTCTCCCGCTTTCGTTTTGTTTACGCGTCTAGGTTTTGAACTTTTATTTTTGAAAGAATTTAATTTCCGCTTAAAGAATGTTGCTAGAACTCGCACATTTACGACACAATACAACTTATCGGATGGTATTAAACATCGTTTTTACAATAACTGATTATTTATTTATGCAGAAAGTTAACTATAGCGGAACTAAAATCTACAATTTTTTATTTTAGAAGTCTCTACTTCCATCTGTGTAAGAAATAACGAAATAAATGGATTGATTTTCTGAAATATTAACATTTCTAACAATATGTTTTTAACTTTAAAAATGCCAAAAAATTTTGTTAAGGTTTTGATTTAACTTTATTATTGTATGAAAATAGAAACTCATGAAATAATGCAGATTAAGGTAAATGACCCGGTAGTGGACACAGTTAAGAAAATTTTCGTACTCTTTTACGTGGCAAAATTTTCCCAAGGGACTTACATCAATATTTGCATATTTAGCTTAATCGGCAACTATTTCTCTAAAAATCAATGACCTATAAAATGTCATTTGATGAAAAATTAGGATTTTTACGTCAAATTTACTAAACGCTTCATTTATATCTATAGTGGACACTTATAAGACACGTATTTGCATGAGTAGTGGACACAAATGAATATCATCTATTTTATGCTGTTCACTTGGAGAAATAATTTTAAAAATGACTAAGGGACCATTCATAAATGATGTCACGCTTTTTTCCCATATATTTTCCCCAAATCCCTCACCTTCTTATGGATCGGCTTTAGTAAAGAGCAGCAAATGTGACCGATGGGGAGGCAGCTATTAAATATTGTGATCCATGTACTTGCATAGATAGATGCTCCACGCCAACTTGAGTTCTATTAACCAGCACTAGGAATCGTTCGCTATAGGTTCTGATCATTTCATTCAAGTTTAATGTTACATTCGCTTATTTTAAGAGCTTAAAGATCTAAGTGTCCACTACTAGAGCAGTGTCCACTACCGGGCCGTGGTAGCCTAGTGGTTAGCACGTCGGACTTCCACCTGGAAGGTCGCGCGTTCGAAACCCAGTGAAGACCACCATGTATACTTGGGGATATGTGCATGTAAAACCCGTAGACCCCCGCTACCTCTCCCCGTGCGTAAGCAATCCTAAGGCCTCGGCTAACAGGTAGGGGTCTGGTGGAGAAAAGTGTCCACTACCGGATCATTTACCTTAGTTCTTTATTCTTAATTTTGTTTTTCCGTTTTTTTTTTCATATGTCTACCAGTTTAATTTAAAACATGCTACATATAAGTAATGGATATTATTTAATGGAGCTTTATTCCTTGAGAGTAGTAGTCGGCATTCATGTAAGTCACTCTTCAACTATATTGGGCGGACTAGAACAGAAAAGCAGTTGGTCGGGTGCCTTCACGCCGAAGTGGACAGGACTTATACATAAAACTTTTCTTTTCACATCCGCCGAACATAGTTTTTGATTTCAAATATATGCCTTCCCATCGCGTAGATGGGAAAATACGTTTTCCTGTCTTTGTCGCCTTTGGTGTGAAACACGATAAATTCTTCGTTTAGCGTCTACGGCACAACACTGACTTACCGATTCCTTCAGTGATCCCCACCAAAGGCCTACAGGGACTGCGCCGCCAGAATTTTTGGTGGGGATTTTCTTGGAAGGCATATATATATATACATGTATATATATAGACAGTTATAGATAGATCTACGAGTGTGTAGAATGTTGTGGTAGGAAGTTTTAATTTTTTTCATGATTTTTTTTTTTTAATTTTTTGGTGTGAGGAATTTTTGGATAAAAGTAATAATAATAAAAAACATTATATATAATATATATTGACATAAATAGATAGATAGATCGATTAGTGTGTAGAACGTTTGGGTAGGAATTTTTAATTATTTTTCGTGATTTTTTTTCAATAAAATAATTTTTATAAAAAATAGAACCGACTTCAAATTATAAATTGCGCTAAAAAGTGAAAAATAAATTTATTTTTTAAACAACATCGATGTGACTTTTAAACATAGTTTTAGAAGTCGGTGAAAAATTAGGATAGATGAAATCTTTTGCAATAATGAATCAATTACAAATATATATTTTTTCCCAGAATTAGCAACAGTTCCTACATGAAGAAGCAAAAGGTGTAATGGAAATTAGACTCATAATTTTGCACAGACTACTAAAACTATGTTTAAAAGTCACATCGATGTTGCTTAAAAAATTAATTTACTTTTCACTTTTTAGCGCAAATTATAATTTGAAGTCGGTTATATTTTTTATAAAAATTATTTTATTTTATTCTTTTTAGTGTAAACACATTTTCTATATAAATACTCTTTTTTCTTTTTTTCAAATCCATGTCAAAGGGCAAACCTTCTTTGAATAACTGGCACTAAAAACTAATCAATTATATGAAAAATTCCGTTTTGAAGTCGATTTTAGCAAACAAACTGATTGGATTAATTTTTGCCTCCGAGAAGACAAACTCTTGCTGTAATTGCTTTTAATATTACAGCACAATGGCAACAAGCACTTTTTAAACAATGACTTTTATATTTATTAATAGTTCTCCCAACAAAGAAAAATCAAGCCAAACCTTTCCAATTAAAACAAAAAATACTTATTTTTCACCCACAACGTTTTTTCTAAAAAAACAAATGTTGTCACATTGATGTAAGATATTTGAGTTAGACGACCCTCTACCGATTAAAGAAAAAATCGTCAAAATCGGTTCATTTAGTCAAATGTTATGGATGGAAAAGCGAAAAACATACTACTACATTTCTGCCCATTACTTTTGTTCTATGAATCGAATATGGTGAAACGAAGGTACGGGACCTATAGGAAACCACCCTCGATAGATTAAAAAAAATCATGAAAATCGGTTCATCCGGTGCGAAGTTATGAGTGGACAAAAAAAAAAAAAAAAAAAAAAACGACATACATACAGTATGAATGTATAACCTCCTTCCTTTGTGAAGTCGGTTAAAAAACATATCTTAAACGAATATAAAACAAAGTTGTTTCCTCCGTCTGTACGCTTAGATCTTTAAAACTACCTAACGGATTTTAATGCGGTTTATATCAATAGACACAGTGATTCAAGAGGAAGATTTATAGACCCGTTAGAAAAAAAATCCGACAGGTAGTTCCCTTTTTATTATTTTTTTAATTTTTCAATGATTTTCTCTACGCTTGCATTGCAGTTTTCCCGCAACGCACTAGCGTACGGGTGCGTCCGTGGTTTGCAAGCAGGCATATGGGAAAATATTTGCGATTTTCGTTTATCTATCTATTATCGCATTCGCTTCATTTTTCAGAATAAAAAGAAAACAAATCTACTTTCGCAAAGCTCAGGGTATACTAACTCTACAAATATAAGCTTCAAAACATTATTTTCAGAGTAATTAAAATTCCATAGTTTATAAGACCCACAAATTTACCCAAAAACTGCGCTAAAATCGTTGCATATTAACCAAACTTTAAAACGAATATACCATTTTAATTCTCAGGCTATAACGATTCTAAACGTATCAATTTTGAAAAATATATTTTAAAAACCTCGTAAGATACGGTTGAAAGTTCCTTTTGGACATTTGGCAACCCTAATAAAAACTGATAGCAACAACCCAGTTTTGTATGATGCTGCTCATTCTTGGGGCCCCACACAAAATAAATTGTTATTTAACAGTTCTGACGAAGGAGTTTGACGTCACGTCACGTGCGCTAGGAAACTTTTGTTTCATATTGTTACGAAATTAGGGGTACCGATGCTGTTTCTCGCCAAGTTTGGCGACATCTCGATCACATTAGATAATCCTAGTTTTTGCTAGAATTTTCCGGAACATTTCTGTCACGTGAACCGCAAGGCTATATAAGAAGCTCTGGCGAGAAGTAGAAGAGTTCAGTTGAGTTTTAGACTTTGGCGAGTGCCTGTCAGTCTGAGCCATTGTGCTGAAAGCTTCGTGCTTGATTCGATTCGTATTTGTGCAGCAAGTACGAAATTACCGTTGGTTTTATGGTGATTGATGCGTGTACTTCGTGAGATATTTTTGTGTGCTTAAATGTGTACATAGTTTAAACAACCTGTAAATAAATTGCTCTGCATATTCAAAGAGTCATTGGTTGAAAGAACGATGATCCAGTAACAATATTGATCGGCGCGAAAGTCAGTTCTGTTTCTGTCGAAGCTGTAGGGCAGCCGCAATCAATCTCGTTATAAAAGACGATGAAATTAATGCTTTTTTTTTTTCATGAAATAGTTTAAAGCTTAATGGTATTGTAAATTTTTAAAATTGAATTAATGTCGCTACCCAAAATGGGGTCATGACCAATAGGTTGAGGAATCCTGCTCTAGAAGAACCTACCCATATGTCTTGCGTTATGCGGTAAAGCATGGTTAGCATAAGACTGCAAGTTAAAAAGTAGACATTTTGGTAGAATTACAATAATGAAAAGAAATTTGTTATAACTTTCTACATTCTTTTAAACCTTCAACTCTTTATTTATTCACGGAATATTCATTAATATGATCAATAAAATTTTAATTCGATCTTTGAAAATCTAGCATATTGAAGAAAAGCAGAGCGTGGAATAAAATAGTAATGCTCATTTTTTTTCCAGAGAAAAAATACATTTCTACAGTGTAATAACGCTTTTGGATTGAAACTTTTTTCCTAAGCTTGGTCATCGAATTTTATCTTTTAAATCGTGAAAGTACTTGCAACGACAAGATATCATTGGAAAATAGAGTCCTTAGGGATTTGACTGGGTATATTTTCTTTTAAGATTGAACTTATGAGGAGTACGAAACAGGAATGAAAATAATTTTGATCAGGATCGATTAAAGTTGTTGAGACTAAAGTAAATATGAGGCTGCAAAATAAATACTGTTGTACTCGAAAGCGGTATACTCTAACTGGATTTATAAACAGAAGAATTCTAATACTATGATTATCTCACTGTTAGAAATTTCATCATGAAATTGCGGTTAAATGACCGGCAGCAGTCTGTCCATCTAGTTCACCGTTAAATTTACGGTTTGGAACATTTTTCTATCTTTACGGAAATACCATTTCCAATCAGCTTGGTTAAAAAGCCGTAAATACAAAAAGTTACGGTTTTATAACCATTTAAAAATGTTTTCAAAGCAAAATTTTTTACCGTTTTTGAACCATTTCGAGGTGTAGAATCTTCGAGGCGTAGAAGTCGTAAACGAAGCGTCCGGGAATCGAACCCGGGTGTATGGCACACCAACCTTGCCCTCTAACCATTCGGCCATCTACACCACGTAAACGGCCGTTTATTTATCAATAAACGTTCTTTTTCAACAGGCAAACCGCCTTAAAATTGAGATTTCAGTTTTTGATTGGATCCAAAGTCATTTTTGGTCTAAATTTACTGTATATCGACGAAAATAATTTTACTTTATACAAAAATTAAAATACAAAAAAGCTTCAGCAGCTCAAATGATGGGTTCGCTCATTCGCAAACAGTTCGGGAATCCGATGTCTCCCATTTTTGATTTACGTGTGTATGTGTTTCTATTTAGTAACCACTGCTTAAACCACTTTTTTTTTTCTTCTATTTTTATATACACATGCATTATTGCAATGCATATTTGAAATTACAATGCCTATTTGAACTGATAAATCTTTATTCATATTTTAACAACAAAGTACGACCGGTAAGGTTTCACAACCAAGATGGACGCCCGATTCTTATTGAGCGGTTGAAAACTACGGTTAGTTAAACGTTCTTTAGGATAAACAGAGAATAAACAATTTTTTTCACAATCAGCGGTTTGAGTACCATCTTTTTAATGGTTATTCAACTGTTGTAATTAAATATGGTAAAATAACAATCAAATAAATGGTTATTTTACTATTTTCTTACGGAAATTTTTAACAGTGCTACATAGTTATATTTCTTCTTGAGAACTATAATTAGTCTTTGTTAATTACTTCTACAGGGGGGGCGGAAGTAATGACCGGTTTTGAGGGGGTATAAAAAAACTATGCAATTTGAGACCTAAAACTCTTTATATTTTATCTGTATAGAATCCCGTTTATAACGTTAAATTTTGAATATTACTTCAGCAAGATGGCAATCTTCAGCAGCAATACACTGATGCAGTCTATTCCGTCAGGCAGAGAGCTCTTCGTGTGCATATGAATATTCCGCACAATGTTACGTCACCTAGCGGAAGCCTTTTTCTGCGGGGTTATTTGAAAGCGAAAGTTTGGAAACATCGCCCCATTCTTTACAATAGCTGAAGAACTGAGGAAATATCCGCCATATCCCTTGAAATGTTCAGAAAGGTTTCCAAAGCTTCAGAAATAGACTGTATCAGGGTATGGCTGCTCAAGTACCTTGCTGAAGTGGTAATTAAAACCTAATATAAACAAGTGATTTCCGTCTAGAACTATACGAGCCTACTATCCCGTATACAACAAATTCAAATTTATAATCCACCTATCTCTTTCTCATTTAGCTTTAGTTCTTAATCTTTTCAAATATACCCTTTTCAACGGATAATACATATTCATTCACTCAGTCATTCATTCTTTCATTTATTCAGTTCCTCATTCATTCTTTCATTTATTCAGTTCTTCATTCATTAGTTCAATTATTCAGATATTCATGTATTCATTCATCCACTCATTCATGCATTTATTCACTAAATTACTTATTTTTTCATTCATTAGCTTATTTATTCACTCATTTATTTCTTTTTTATCATTTATTCACTCATTTAATCATCCATTCTTTCACTTATGCTTTAATCATTCATCAATTCAAAAATATTCTTAAAAATCCCAATCAAAAAATTTCACAGGAAAATAGGCTCGTTAGTTCTGGGTGAACTTACCATTTGTACATGTTTTACGTTATAAGATCTATCCGATAAAGTTTGTTCCAAGCAAATCGGTCCGTTAGATCAAGATTTATATAGGATTGAAATTTTCCCGTAAGCGCTAGTTAATTTTTTGAACTGTTCAAAAATGAACAAAAACTGTTCAGATTAATACTTCACGTTAAGAGCATTTTCCAGTAAGCTTGTTCATTGGAACTTGGATCTTGTACCCAGAGTTTACATAATTTGCTTCATTTTCACCCATAGGCGCTAATGTTAAAAATTTTTGAACCGTTCAAAATTGAACGAAAAATATTTCAAATCAAAAAGTGAAATATGGAAATGAGATGTCCTCGCCGAGATCTTTCGAATGCAAAAAGAATTTTTCGAATCGGAGAATTCGTTCAAAAGTTATTAGGGGGGGGGGGGGGGGGGGACAGACAGACCGACACACTTTTTCCCAATCTCAAAACCCTACTTTCATTTTTTTTTTATTTTTCAATCTTTATTTAATTACTTCATCTATTTTTTACTTTTCTTCATTTTTAACGATATTTTCACGATACATTTGGGATCATTCATAAATGATGTCACGCTTCGAGGGGGGGGAGGGGGTTCGTGAAATTGTGACAAAGTGTGACAAGGGGAGGGGGTAACAAGAAGTGTGACATCATGCATTATGCAACATAGCGTGACGCGTGACAAAGGGGGGAGGGGGGTCCGCTGAAGTCTGACATATTGTGACAAAGGGGGGAGGGGGATCAAATGTATGGGAAAAAAGACTGATGTCATTTATGAACGGTCCCTTAAGCCTTCTTTCATGCTTTTTTTTTTTTACTTTTACGGGAAAGGAGGCTAAAAAATGGGCACGCATGTGCGACGCACGTGCGCAGAAAGTGATTTTTGCGTCGCTTACTGTGCTTGAACTTCAAAAATTATTTTAAAAATAAATACTTAACGCAGAACAATTTTTTTTCAGATATGGTGTTTATTGACTTAATTAAATAAAATCAAATTTATCAAATAAAAATAAAACCAAAAAATCGAAACTGCCCTCATCCGCGGATAATCACTTAGCTCAAAAAACAAATAAATAAAAGAATAAAATAAAAGCACGGTGGTTGAAGTTGGTAACAATAGATTAATTAACTAAAAATGGATATATATTTCAAAAATGAGCATTACAAATAAGAAACGGCAACAGAAAATAACTGAATCAAACGTGTCATTGTTTTTTCCCCTCCTCGTTTTGATAATTTTATCCTCATAAGTCTACTTCAGGTTCCTTTGCTCATCCATATCAATTCAGCTGTTTTTAGAATTTATAATCGTTGAAGCATGCATCAATCAGTAATTTTCATACATAAAAACAGTTGCGAAAATGAAAGAAATCGAGGTTATAAAAAGTGTTTCTGCATTTAAATTCTTCGAGAATTAAGAGTTTTTTGTAATACAGTTTAATTGGTGCA
Source organism: Octonoba sinensis (assembly GCA_038502835.1). Classification (NCBI taxonomy): domain Eukaryota; kingdom Metazoa; phylum Arthropoda; class Arachnida; order Araneae; family Uloboridae; genus Octonoba; species Octonoba sinensis. The sequence goes on along the minus strand of CM076601.1, from coordinate 18,489,998 downwards.
CTAGGCGAGCTTTTTTCATCAGAAAAGCATCATCCAATGCAATGGAAGCTTAAATCCTTGTTAATTTTATCAGGAAGGAAGCTTAATTCTTTGAAAACACGTTGCAGAATAAACATTTTTCTCAATAAGAAATGGAAGAATTGGGCATAACATAAAAAAATAAAAATAAACTTTTTTTCTGCGACTTTTTATTGAAAGAACATTTCATTTTGTGCGAGCTTTAACCAATTGCAATAATTTTTCTGTTTAAGTTCATTTAGTTTTATCCGAGCTTTAGCCAATTGCAGTACTTTTTCTGTTTAAGTCCATTGATTTTTACCCGGTATTTGATATTGAGTTATTTTTTTCCTTCAATACATTTGTCTATATATAAATAGGAAAAGACAAAAGAGTTAAGAACAATTTTTTACTCTGTTTTTTACCGGTTTTCTTACCTTTTTTTCTGTAGCTATTGACGAGTTTAATGAATACAATTAAAGAATTTTAGAAAAATGTTAATTATTAATTATTTGCCCTTTTCATTTGTTAGGCAAGCCTCATTTATAATTGTAATGTTATATAGTTATACATAGCAGGTGGCAACATGTTGAGTATTTGATTAGGTAATAAATATAAAATTCATTGTTAAAGAGAGTTTGTTGCCATTAAGCAGTAATATTAAAATTCACCTAGATGTCCAAAATTTTAAGTAAAAATTTTCCTTTCTTTTGGGGGGGGGGGGGGGCTATGTCTAAAAATTAATTTTTTGCTACCTCTTTAGAGGCTGTATAGCAGTGGTTCCCAACCTCTATTGTGCCATGCCCCACCTTAGCCTGAATAAAATTCTTATGCCCCCTTTATGTAACATGCATAATTTTTAATATATTAAAGCATTGAATGGTATACTTAAGAATCTTTAATGATAGGTTTTAGGAAGAAATCACTTGGCAATTTGGCAATTGCTAACGAAACGCAGTAACTAAATTTTCAAAACATATAGTGAAAAACTGAAATTCAAATTTCAAATAATTTTTAAATGATTTTTTATATTAATTTATTATTTTAATTTAATGAGATCCTTGCACTTGATGTTTGCTGCACAGAGATTTTATATTGGGTTCCAATTTGGTTAGCTTCAGTATCAAGTTTCCACGTTGTGTCATATCCAGCCAATTTCTTTTTTTTTTTAACCAGTAAATCATTTACAGCACTAAATCCACATTCAGCTAAATATGAAGATGGAAACGGTAGCAATAGTTTTCTTGCACATTTAGTTGAATTTGGGTATTTGGGTAACTTTTGCCCGTGTCTGACACGGGCGAAAGTTACCGGGTGGTTTGCCCATGCCCGTGTCTGACACGGGCGAAAGTTACCGGGAGGTTTGCCCATGCCCGTGTCTGACACGGGCGAAAGTTACCGGAATGTTTGCCCATGCCCGTGTCTGACACGGGCGAAAGTTACCGGAAGGTTTGCACATGCCCGTGTCTGACACGGGCGAAAGTTACCGGAAGGTTTGCCCATGCCCGTGTCTGACACGGGCGAAAGTTACCGGAAAGTATTCAAATACCGCGCGTTATTTTATTTCTAATGCCCGTCTGAGATCCGTTCACACTTTGTTTGTACGATATTTTTTCTCTATGTAACTTTTACCCCTCCCCCTGCTCCTAGTCACCCCCCACAACCTGAAATTGCAAAGAATAACTTACACTATACTACTTTTTCAGAAAAAAACTCGTGCTTTAAGTGGTTGAAAGAAAACTTTAAACGGTGTCGATTGGTTCCTAACTCATTCTTCTAGAACGCATGAGGACTAAATAGTGCTGCCTCATTTTTTTCTCTTCTCCGGTACTGTACCTGGTACATTTTAATAAAAGCAAGCCCTTTCTCAATCCAACCATTTAATGACCATACATTTATTGCTACAACCCATAAGACATTCCTCAAAGATAAAGCAATTTTCCGTTCAATGGCAGACAACCCGAAGAAATTTCCTTTCGTATTTTTATGAGTAGTGGATGAAAACATTACAGCTATTGTCCACTTTAGTCCCCGTATTTTTGTCATTTGTACTTCCTCACATCTTTTATCGCCATTTTGTTTCAAGCGATATCTGGATTACATTCTTTCTTTCCATACTTTTCATTCCTGGTCCTTTTGTTATTTCAGTTTCATTAATACAGTGCGTATCGAAATGATAGGTCCATCAGTAAAAACGAAATTCATGTTAGGAAAAAAATTTCTATTATGCATTAAGTACTATTTTATAATATACTCTAGTTCAACCAATGAAAAAATAATGCTTAAATGATATACAAATCATAGGAATGATAAACGAAACAAAAAATTTGTGTAATTGCTGTTTCAAAAAGATAGGTCCACTGAACCAAACATTAAATTAATAATCAATTAATAAGAAATTTTTCCACCTTTTTTCAAAATGAGCTCATAAATCCTATTCGGCATGGTTTCTCCAAGTTTTTGCAAACAGCTGGTCTCGATTTTTGCCCATTCGGAGGAAATAGATCTTTTTAAGTCTGTAGTACAGTTGTACGGCTTTTCACCTGCATATACTGCTCTTGCGAGTATGCCCACATGTTTTCTACCGGATTCAGGTCCGGTTTGCAAGGTGGCCAATCGATAATATGCACACCATTATCCAAGAACCACTCAAAAGTGGACTTTGCAGTATGCACAGGAGCATTGTCCTGTTGGAACATGTAGAACGGCCCTCCAATGTGCTCTGCTTGTGGAAGAAAATTTTGTTCGAGCAGCTGTTGATAGCCTGCAGCATTCAAGCGATTGTATACAAATGTTTTATCAGTTTTTCCGGAACCGGCCCACACCCTGACGGAACCACCACCAGCTTGCCTCTTCGAGAATATATCTCTATCGTTACGCAGATCATGCCAGTAATATTGCCAGCCATCTGGACCTTCCAGATTGAATTTTTTTTCATCACTGACTATCACTCGATGCCAGTTTTCTTTCCAGCACATCACTTCCTGTGCGAATTTCAATCGCTTTTCTTTGTGATTTTTAGACAATTTCGGAGCCGCTTTCCTCTTCCTGTAAACTAAACTGCCGAACTTCTTTATCATTCTATGGACCGTTGATTTTGATTTTGAGAAATTTGTTTTCTGTCAAAAGTGGATAAGCTCGTATTTCCTGATTTTAACTCTTTTACAATAGTCTTTCTTTGTCGGGGTGTCACTTTTGACAGCCAGCCAGATGATTTTTTCTTACCATAAGCACTTCTAAGTCTCAAAAAATTGTTTACGACTTTATGAGATCTGTTTAAAAGTTTAGCTATTTCTCTATTCGATTTTCCACACTTCTTAAATGCGGTAATTTTCCCCTGTTCAACCAGCGAAAGACTGCAACGACGACCCATTTCGTTTGATTGCAATGTGGTGTTCAACTCCATTTAAATACTTCCACGGCAGCCCGCGTAGTCACGCAGTAAGACTTAACTATGATGATTATGAAAATTTAATGGAAAAGAACGTTTTGGTACAAGGATTTATAAAGGCGGACCTATCTTTTTGAAACGGCTTCAAAATAAAAATTTTCATAAAATAAAAAAGAATTATTTTTTTTTTAACAAAATGCTTTCTAGATAATTATAACGATTATTGCTGAATTACCTGTACCCAAAAAAAAAGGAATTATTATCAATTAACAGTCGAAACATTGAAAAATGCGGGTGGACCTATCATTTCGATACGCACTGTAATGCTGAATCGAGAGCATTTGAGAAGTTACATACATTCTTGGGGAGAAATGAAAAAACTGTTGAAAATATTTTTTTTCCCTCAACGAAAGGCAAACTATAGTGCAATATTTCTTAAAAGGTTATCTTCTCATATATATTGTTGCGGGTTCGTTGGAGTTTAAACTGATGACGAATTCCTTAAAAGCATACAGAGCAGTTTATTTACAAGTTATTTACAATATGCACAGATTTTACGTACACAATATTTACACATCTATGAAGAACCCAACGGTCATCTCGTATTTACTTCCCAAATACGAATAGCATCAAGCACGAAGCTTACAGACTAACAGCCAGCAAAAGACTAAACTAAACTTCTGGCTTTTCCATTTAAAACATATCGGATCACGTGACATGAATAATCCAGAAAATTCTTGCAGAAACTAGGATTTTCTATCATGATCGGAAGGTCGCCAAGCGTGGCAAGAAACAACAAAATAGAAATCTAAAAACACAGGTTCGTAGTAGGAATATTAAATACAGTAAAACCCAGTAATACCGCGCCTCAGTATACCGCGGAATCGGATATAACGCGGTTGCTATCATGTCCCCTGAAGTTTAAACCACTCTTTATCATTACAAACCACCCTTTGTATTTCAGATTCTTTGAAATTTTTGAAAAGTAAATATTTTCTATTGGCATTGAGAGTGTGTAAAGTTTTAAAACATTGTTACTTTGAAAAGTGCGTTCCTCCCCTTCCACACAAATCTACTTTTTTCTTACAATCTCTCCCCCTTTCTAATCTCATGTTGTTAACTTAACAAGATTTTTAAAGCCCACATTTGAACAGAACACAATTGTTTTTGTTGCGGTTGATGTAATTTTAGCTTAGGAGCCTTAAAAAGCAGAAAAATTTATTCTGAATAACCTATTACTCGATAGACTAACCGCTCAGTTGTCATCAGTGTGCTTCTTGCACAGCAGTGACAGCAAATAAAATGACAGCAAACAAGAAAAGTAACAATTATACCATCGAAGAATAGTTAAGAGTAATTGATAAAGTTAAAAGTGGTACAACAGGAGCGAGTATATTTCGTGAATATGGTTCCGCGGTACAGTTTCATTATATCGCGGTTATGATATAACGCGGGTGACAAATATGTCCCCCAACACCCACGTTTTAACGGGGTTTTACTGTATTTGTTTAAAGTATTTCTAATTCATAAAAATTTCTTAAATCCAGTTTCTGTGATACGTTATATCGACTCTCATGTTTAGCTTGATTGTTAAACTTATAACCCGCAGATTTTCTGCGGGTGTACATCTAGTTGAACTTATTTTACATAAGTATTTTCTGCATTCTTTTTATAAAGATTCCAAAAAGTGTATAGACTAAACGGATCATTACACATACGTTCTTAACCGTGCGACTGAACGCGGCGCATCCAACGAAGCGAGTGAAACCGGCGCGTTCAAGAATGTGTCACAATAATGCCCCACATTCTTAACCGTGAGCAAGAACGAGTTTCAAATAATGTGGGTTATTCATTGGAGTTCCCTGCAGAGCTGTGTATGGAATTTCAGAGTTAACAACGTTCCACGGGACAAGCTAATATTCTAAAGAGAATAAAATGTAATACGTTAAAGGAAAATAATTAAGAACTAAATTATAATGATAAGCACATATTATTACACATATCTTTTTGAGATTTAAGACACAAGACCCGAGCAAAATGTCTTTATTGCAGAAGCAACAGCCTGCAGAATCGTCCTTTCATTCTACTTTGATGCGCGGTTAAGAACGCGTATATAAACTGCGGCATTTCTTGGTGCGCGACCATGAACGCACATCTGAGCGTCATTCTTAACCGTATTCTTGAGCGCGCTCAAAAATTGCATTTACACGCACTCTTGAACGCGTATCTGAATGGCTCGCCGTCTGGAGCGCGGTTAAGAACGTCGCTCTCCGCGAGCCATTCAAATCCACATTCAAGAGTGTGCTTGTAAATGCAATTTTAGGACGCTCAAGAACGCGGTTAAGAAAGACACTCAGATGCGCGCTCATGATCGTGCACCAAAAAATGATACATTTTACAAACGCGTTCTTCACCGCGCATCAAAGTGGGAGGATTAGACCATTCTGCAGGCTGTTGCTTCTGCAATAAAAAATGCCCTTTGCTCGGTTTTGTGTCCGAAATCACAAAAGTGTGTGCGTGTATTATGTGTATACTATTGGTAATTCATTCGCTAAAGGTTTTTCTTTAATCAATTACATTTTATTGTGTTGTGAATGCTAGCATGGAGCGTGGTACGTTGTAGTCTCTGAAATTCCATACGCCACTCTGTAGGGGACTTCAATGAATGCGCATTCTTGTGCGCAGTTAAGAACGTGGTTCATTATTGCGACACATTCTTGAACGCCACGGTTTTACTCGCGTTCTTGAGCGTGGTTGTTGGATGCGTCGCGTTCAGACGCGCGGTTAAGAACGTATCTGTAAAGGGCGCTGTAATGTTAGAATTCAAAATAATCAAAAATTCAAATTACTGACTTACACTGTTTGACTTCCGAGCAGCTTATAATGTATGCATTTAATATGTTCCATAATTCATATGATAATTTATTGTTTTTCTTTTAGGGATTATTTGTGGCCGTTTTATATTGCTTCTTAAACTCTGAGGTAAGTCCTATAGTGATTTTTTTTAAGTTAATGTTTTCATCAATTATGATTTCTGTTTTGCCATGTATTTTTCTTTACTTTCTTTCGTGCCTTTATTTTATTGTTAAACTCCTACTTCCTTGAAAAATCATTGAATCAAAATGTGAAAATTCTGCTTAAAAACTAAGGTGGAATATGATTTATTTATTTGTTTTTTTTTAAATATTCATCTTATAAGAGTTTCAAAATATGCATCTTTTTGAAAGTTAATCTAATAATGTAATGATTGCGTGTTTTCCATTAAGTGAAACACTGAATTTCAGAATTTTTTGATCATATTTTGAAGGTCTACTCTTACACTAAAATTTTTATTAAAAAGTATTAATATATTTTCATAGCATAGTAATTAAACGTCTCTGCACAATTGTGGACAAATGTTGAATCAAATAATTATCTAAGGGATGTGCGCAGATACATTATTACCAGAAAATTGGCGTCGGAAAATAAACGACAAGGAAATTTTTTTTTCACAGATTGCAAACAAAAACAAATGCTGTGTAACATTCGTTTATGTCACGTTTAAGCTCTTCATTCCAAGTGTACCCAATTGGGTACATTTTAGAATACTGTTTATTAATTACAGTTTGTGCAATTTGAAAGCTTAAACACCCTATTGTTTTTTAAATGAATCAACAGATAGTTTACGTTGTTTTAAACAAGGAAAACATGGACATTGGGCATTCATTATTATTTAAACTAATTATTAACTAAATTAAAAAAAATTTTAGTTCTTTTGTTTTGTAATCATTTTTTTAATCAGAAAACCAAAATATTTCGTCAAAATTGTTTGTGCTTAGTTCTGGGGTCTGAAAAGGTTAAGTTACCACTTTACGGGAGCAACAAATCTATTCTTCGAGCGGAGAAAGAGAATATTAGTTTTTTTTTTCCTTTTTGAAGGGGACACGATTGCTCAAAATTGTTCTAAATATCAATTCTTTCATTACGTATTTCGACAGTTAAAAGCGTTTAATAGGCTTATGCGGAATTTCAAACGCAACTGAACGAAATACTTTAAAAGATAAACCGGTTTTTGTAAGTGACTTTATCTATTTTCATTCTGCATTTAAAATATTTAAAGGCATTGTTCTCTGCTTTCTATTTTTTTTTTCTTACTTATTTTGTATAACAAAATCCCTAAGGCTTTTTTTCCAGTTAAAAATATAGCTTTGCACCTTTTTATGTGCATTCCACTAAGTATGTTTTAGCAAAAATTAACGTGGGTTTAAATCTGAAGCTTCTGGTATGTTTTTAACTAATTGTTAAATTTGAGTTTTTGTCTCTTTTTTTTTTTTGAGCTTCTAACAAAAAAAAAAAAAAAAAAAGGAATCGAAATTTAACGAAGTTTCAGGTAGTTAAATGCATGCTAACTTTTATTCTAGACTGTTTGGGAAGTAATACTGGGGAAAATCTTTAGAAAAAAAGACATAATTGCAAAATTATAAGACATTTTTAAAACAATTTTTTTTTAAATTTAAATTAATAGTTGATTAAACTAAAGTTCTACTTTTAAATTTCATTTCTAATACTAATTGGAATTAAATTTTCTCTTTTTTTTGTCTGATTGCTAAACGAAAATTACTTTAGGAAGAAGTACAGTGCTTCCTTAGGGGTCATTCATAAGGGATGTCACGCTTCAAGGGAGGGAGGGAGGGGGGTTCAAGAAAGTGTGACAGTTTGTGACAAGGGGAGGGGGGTAACAAGAAGTGTGACGTCGCACATTTTGATTTCTATAAAAACATTTAAAATCAGAAAATAAAACTATTTTATACTAATGTAATATAGCGTGACATGTGGCAAAGGGGGAGGGGGTATGTTGAAGTGTGACACTTTGTGACAAATGTGGGGATGGGGTCAGATATATTGAAAAAAAAAGCGTGACATCATTTATGAACGGTCCCTTACAGCGAATAACAGATGGTTCCTTCGTTTTATAGTATTTTTACAGCTCACAAATAAAATATTGTATAGTAAGAGAAGTGATGCAAGTTTCGGCTTTTCTTTTTGCAAGGCGTAGACTGATTTCAAACGTGTTGACTCACCACTTATACCGTTTAATGTAATACACATATAACACTGCTGCAGATAGTCAATTGTTTCATAGATGGCGCTTTAAGAATCAAATCTCTGTTGTATTAGATGTTACTTAACGCTTTACCGATAGCCTAATTAATGGTTAACGAACTGGGATTTATAATGGAGGCAATTCAAGCAACGTCATTGGTCACGTGGCAACGATTAAAGCAATGTAAACAAAGGAAGCCGCAGCATCACTTTACTTCGAGTTCGACAAATCTAATTGAAAACTAGGCCTAAATAAAGTTCTTCTACATTACATAAAATTAACACTAAATAAAACACTATAACTATTGTAATAACTAATAAGTTCCTTTTATAATACAGTGAGCGCCGGCTAATTGAATCAGCGGTTAATTGAATCAGCCGCTTTAATGAATCAAATCGTCAAAAACAGAACGAAATTCAGAATTAACATTAAAAAACCGCCGGATTTTTGAATCAAACACGCCGCATAAATGAATCAAAGGTATATAACTAACCATTTCCCCCAACTACGCACAAACCACGGGGTTTTTTTTCTGTGACAGATTTCTCAGAAAAAGCCAAACAGCACGTGATAGAAAGAGATGCTGCGTCTAGAAGGACCCGGAGCCCTAGACTTTATCCAGTGTGTTAGTAACAGTAGATGGAGGGGGGGGGGGAGGAAACCTCTAGGTTCTAGGCAAAAGGCAAGAGGCTGGGACAAGCAATCTGAGACGATCCTGGGCCTCGCTGGGTGGGGGGGGGGGGGAGTTAGTGACCGATTCGAAAAGGGGTTCGTCCGAAGGAGAGGGCACAACGTTATCTGATTGTCTTTTGCGTAGAAGTTCAGTTCCAGATGATTCCTGCTGCTTAGTAAAAACATAGCACACATTCGAGATTCGAAGCGACTAAACTCATTCTGTCCGTTGGTTTGCTTGCATTCGGTCATAGCGAATAGGAAAAGAAAAGACTTTAGCTTGTCTGAAAAACGTGAACTTTTGAAAAAGTTTGATGCTTTAAAAAAATGTAGTCAGAGAGAAGCAGCTTTAGAATTGGGACTGACTCAACCAACGCTGTGTCGTCTTTTAAAGCAAAGAAATCTAATTTTAGAAAACGCTGATTCAAATGAAAATTTAAATAGGAAGCGATTAAGAGTTGGGAAAGCAGAAGATGTTGAAGAAGCGCTATTTGAATGGTTTAAAGCTGCAAGGTTAAAAAATGCTCCAATATCAAGAGCAATCTTAATTCTGAAAGCAGGTGAATTCGCCACAAGATTCGGGTTAGAGGATTTTAAAGCTACTGACGGATGGCTGACACGCTGGAAAGAGCGAAAGAACATTGTTTACAAAAAACAATACGGTGAAAAACAAGACGCAGACACGGAAGCCGCTGATAGATGGGTAAAAGACATTTTACCGGACATTTTGTCAGAATATTCTGAAGAGCAAATCTTCAACGTAGATGAAACTGCTCTTTATTATCGTGCTTTACCAGACCATAAGCTCATGCTAAAAAATGAAGATCGTTCCGGTGGTAAGAAAATTAAGGCACGAATAACCGTTCTTCTGAATTGCAATATGTCTGGTACTGTGAAGAAACGTCCTTTTGTTATTGGACAGAGCCGAAACCCACGTTGCTTGAAAGGAGTGAAACATCTTCCTGTGGAATACGCAAACAATTCGAAATCTTGGATGACAAGTGCTTTATTCACTTCATACATGAAAAAATGGGACAAAGAACTTGAAGGTAAAAAAAAAATTGCTGTATTACTCGACAACTGCACGGCGCACCCAAAATTACAGCTGAAAAATATAAAACTTGTGTTTCTTCCCCCCAATACTACAAGCCTCATTCAACCTCTGGATCAGGGGATCATAAACAGCTTTAAAACTTTTTATCGCAAGGATTTAAGATTGAAAGTAATCCAAGCAATCGACGATGATGCAACGGCTACAGCAAATGATATTGCCAAATCCATTAGTCTTCTAGATTCCTTTCACATGTTAATAAATGCATGGAATAAATAATGTATCTGCTAAAACAATTCAAAATTGCTTTAAAAAGGTGCTCTGCATACAGCCTACATCGGATGCTGTCGAAGAGCAACTTGATTCATGCAGTAACGATGCTGATATCGAAGTAGAATTGCAAGCATGGGTTGATATCGATAAAGACATCGAAACGTCAGGGGAAAACACGGATGAAGACATAGTGCTATCAGTGTTAAAACAAAAAGAAAATGATAATCATGAGGATACTGATGAAGAAACAGAAACAGCCTTACAGACACCGCCAACTGCCCAAGAATCTCGTGATGCACTAAAAATTATACGAATGACTTTGGAGCAAAGAGGCGCAGATTATGAAGACTATAGATTATTTTATGACATTGAAAAAAGGGTTTCTAAATTAATTACTGCCTCTTCAAAGCAATCGAAAATCGACACATTTTTCAAACCTCAAGTAAGGTAAAAGTTGAATTTTTAATTGTTTTTCCATACTGTTTTATGATTTTTTAATTAATTTTAAAAAATCAAAGGAATGTATATTTCGAATGCATAGCATACTTCTTACATTCTTAAACTAATAGTTAAATAAATGGTCTCTTAAAATGTATGTAGAATTATCTATTCAAAAAAAAATACTAAATTTACTTAATTGAATCAGCCGCTTTATTGAATCAAAAGTGTTTAGAACAAACATGATTCATATAAGCGGCGGCCACTGTAGTTAAATTAAATGTAAATAATGGGTTATAATCAGAAATAGCTGTGAAAATAGTCCAATTAATTTTAAGATAACTAATTTTGCAGAGTGAATTCCACGTAGAACTGAATTGAAAATCTTAGTAAACAAAGAGCGGATATCACGTGACAACGATGATCGCTCATGAGTCCCTCTAGCGGTGAATTGCCTCCATTGCTTGCTACAGTAATACCGCTAAAATTGTTTTTCAATTTAAAATTTCAGTTAAGGTTTTGAAATAACTACTTCAGCGTACAGTAAAAAATGTTTTCAGTTACAAGCTTTTATTTTTAAAAACACAAAAACATTTCGCCATGATTTGAGTATTTTAAAATTTAAAACATAGTTGCATTATCCAAACGAAGCTATCGTTGCCATTCGACAAATAATAATTCTGATAATTTCCTCAAAGCGAAAATTGATAATTTTTTTTTCCTAATTCACGTTATAAAAAATTATAAAATGGATGGAATATTGTATTGTCATCGAATATTAGCTTGTGTGCTAAGTTTGAAGATAATTAATGCTGTAATAGTGGTCGAAAATCGCGTAACAAACTTTCGTGACAAATCAAGTTAAATAAAACCGTGTAATAAAAGAACAGAAAACTTAAGAAACAATATAAAACCACAAATTTATAATAATCGTACATTCAAAATCATATGTATAGTTATCCCAATGTGTCTCTTTAGCGAACAGTCATATTTATAAAATTTCCAATATTATTATTAACACAAAGCTGACTGTCAAAAATAACTTCCTCGACTAAATTGCTAATTTCAAGCGATTCTTTCGAAGTGTGAAGAGGATTGGATGTAGTTTCCAAAGGTATTATCCCTTACCTTTGGAAACTACATCCAATCCTCTTTGCCTATTGAATATATACCATTTCCAGTATTATATCTTTTTTGATTGTAATTTGACTCTTTGATGAGAATGGAGGGAATTCACCGCTACAGGGACTCTTGAGCGATCAGTCTTGTCACGTGATACCCGCTCTTAGTTTACTGAGATTTTCAATTGAGTTCTACGTGGAGTTCACTAGGTAAAATTAGTTATCTTAATATTAATTGGACTATTTTCACAGCTTTTTCTGATTATAGCCCAGTATTTACATTTAATTTAATCATTATAAAAGAAATCTATTAATTATTATAATAGTTATAGTGTTTTATTTAGTGTTAATTTTATGTAATGTAGAAGAACTTTATTTAGTTCTAGTTTTTAATTAGATTTGTCGAACTCGAAGTAAAACGATGCCACGGCTTCCTTTGTTAACATTGCTTTAATCGCTGCCACGTGACAAATGACGTTGCTTGAATTGCCTCCATTGGGAAATGATGAGAATCCACCTTGTTTGAGGGATGACTCCATTAAATTTATTCATTTGTAAAAATATTGAGTATTTTCTTCAGAAACCTATTGTTTCGAACTAAATATTGTATGCTAATTTTATTCAGAAACATTTTGTTTTGTGTTGACTTTCATGGTCATTGTTTCTTATCCCCCTGGCGTAGGAAAGCCTACACCAGGTGCAGAAGATCATGCCTCTGAATACTACTCATCCATGGCTAAGGGAGATATGCAACCTCACTTGAGCGAGGATCCACGACGGCTGAAGACTCATTAAGCCTCATTAATTTGGTGTCTTAATTTTTGAACCAACTCCTAGATGAGAGACCGTCACTTGGGGCCGCACCCCCAGAGGTATCGTTTCACTTGGAGGACGTTGGAGTCGCGACGGATTTAACTTGCACCAGCTCCCTTTAGCATACATGGTCCGAGAGGTTGTCACCCTCCCAAACACTGACCTCAGCCAATGTTGCTTCACTTTTGGTGTTCTGCGGGAACCAAGCTTCTACCGACTGGTCTCCTGAGGGATACTTTCGTGGTAACGCCAGCATTTAACCCTCCAATTCCCAACTCCGCCTCAAGGCCGGACGAGTATATTGACCGATCCTATCTTGTAGTGGGTTTAAGCCATGCCTCCTTCTGACGTTGCTCATGACGTCATGATTTTTAGATGACGCTACTTCTCTTCCTCTTGAGTTTTAAGATAAGAAAGAAACGAAAAGAAGGAAGAACGAAATTGAGTTTGAGAAAATAAACAGAAGAATAGTGATAGCGCCATCTTAGAAATCATGTTGTCATTTAAAACTTCAGTAGGAGGCGTGGTTTAATCCTACTACTTTTCTCCACCAGACACCCGTACACCTCTTAGCCGAGGTCTTTAGGTGCGATTAATCCTACTACTGGCTGGGATCGGTTAATATGCGGCGGACGACGATAAAAATCTTGGGCATTACAGGGTTAAATACAGTCTCGCCGTTGTTGCGGCAGGGAGACTGGCGTGAAAAGAAATGAATCGTTTATTTCGAAAAGGTTACATCTCAGTTTTGTAAAAGTAAGAACTTTCAGTATTAATGTATTAATTTTTACGGCGTAATTAATCAAAACTCGTTTAAATTTACCAATATTGGTTCGCTACCACCTACTAAAACAAAATAGTAAAAGATCAGATTCGTAAAGTTTTCCAATTTTTCATAAGACTTTTTTTTTTTCTATTGAAAAAAAAAATTGTTTTTCAGTTGTTACCTTTGCGAAATAAACGATTTAAAATTTAAAATATATGCTGATTTTTTTTATGCTCACGACGTTACAATTTAATTTCGATTTTGGTCTACGAATTTCATATTAAAAGTAAAAATGTCGCAAAAAAACAGTCATCGATGACAAGATACGAAAATTATACTTGAAAATATAATTCAATTCCATTCAAGAAGGCTTCCGATTCTATTAAATTAAAGAAGAACAAAACAGAACGACTTTGATCATACTGGTTATTTTTACTGAATCCTAATTCACATGGGTTCTTATTGCACATGGTTTCTCAAACGTTTCAGTACACACCGTGAAGAGTTTCTGTAAAAAAATACAGAAAAGAAACCGAATATTTCTGTAAAGTTGCGTAAGGACTAGTTTAAAACTAACCGATCAAGTTTCTCGAGAAAACAACAGTTCATTTTTTTTTTACTTTATTTTCAACTGAGAACTTTTGTCTCCTCCATCAATTGCAATTATCCTTGCCAAATAGTAACAACTCATAGAGAAACCCACTGCTGTTTAACATGTTATAAGGTGGTTTTAAGCACATGATTGATGAAAAATGGAATTCATATTGAACTTTTTTTTTCATTTTCCAATTTGCGTTTTGTTCTTCTTAGCCCCTTTCTCACCTGGTGGTAAAAATTTTGACTAGTAATTTCTCATTTTATACTTCTTTTTATCATGGTATGTAGAACGTACATGGTCCCGCAGTGGACCAGTCGGTAGAAGCTCGGTTCCCGCAGAACACCGAAAGTGAAGCAACATCGACTTAGGTCAGTGTTTAGAAGGGTGATAACCTCTCGCGGCGTGTACACTAAAGGGAGCTGGTGCACGTTAAATAGGTAGTGGCTCCAAAGTCTTCCAAGAGAAACGTTACCTCTGGGGTTGCCATGCCCAGGTGACGGTCTTCCATCTAGGATCTGGTTCAAAATTAAGAGACCACAAAATATGAGGTCACGTCAGTCTTCAGCCCTGGTGGTTGCTCGCTCTAAAGTGAAGCTGCATATCACCCTAAGCCTGTGGATTATTGATCTTCTGGAACTGGTAGTAGGCATCCCAAAACCTGGGGGAATAGTAACAGCAGCAAAACGTACATGGCAAATTTCAATGACTTGTGGCTGCTATCGCAAACTCTACATCAGGATGAACAGGACAAATTTAATTATAACCACCTGTATGATACCACAGTATTGTTAGTCAAACGACTGGGGTTTGAAAAGGGGGGGGGGGAGTCGCTGCAGTTTGAGAAGGGATCCGAACCACTAGATAATGATCAGAAATGCGATCCTGATCAATGGTATTCATACCACGAAAGCCCCAAATTAAAGTGTAACGTAACAAGAAGAAAAAGAAAGAGGTTGAGAATAAATGCTGTATTCTTATTCTTCTCAACCCTTATCAATAGTAATTTCTTCCAACAATTACTTGACAGTTTTTAAATAGTTCTAATCGTCCTTTTCAGGTTCAGTCTGTTCTGTTGTCTGCCTACTCCAGACGGATGTTGCGCAGAGGAGATCCCAGACGACCTTCCTGTCGTAGCAGCAGCACTCGTGTTCTCTCGACAGCTTCCACCACCTTGCCGCTCACCGAAAAGAGGACAGCTTTCCTCCTCGTCAAGTCGAAGGTGGAAGAAGATTGTAAGGATGGAGAGACTGCTTTTCTTTGATCGGAAGGCAAACTGGAAACTTTGGTGCAGGAAGTTCCGAAAGCCAAGCAGAAGACTGTCTCCCTTTGATCGGGAGGCAAACTGGAAACTTCGCTGCAAGAAACTCCGAACGCCAAACTGAAGTCTGTCCTCCTTTTATAGGAAAGCAAACTGGAAACTATGCTGCAAGAAATTCCGAAAGCCAAACTGAAGTCTGTCCTCTTTTGATTGGAAACTTTACTGCAGGAAATTCCAAATGCCAAACAGAAGACGGTCTTCCTTTGATCGGAAACCAAAATGGAAACTTTTCTGCTGGCAGTTCCGAAAGCCAAACTAAAGTCTGACTTCTTTTGATCAGAAGGCAAACTGGAAACTTTGCTGCAAGAAATTCCGAAAGCCAAACTGAAGTCTGTCTTCCTTCATCGGAAGGCAAACTGTGCAATAAGTTCTGCAAGCCAAATACCTAAATTCTTGCGATTAGTGCTTAAACGTACCAGACTGTTTCCGTCCCCATAACAAATGGAAGTCAGAAATAACCCATCGTATTCTTTACTTTCACTGTGTTTCAGGCAGATACTGAAAATCAAAGCCGAATTTCAAATACGCCAAGGAGATTTCAAGCAAAAATATATGTCTCCATTCTTTTGATGAAGTGCTTCATCATATAGTCCAGTCAAAACGTACCCAAAAAGGAATAAAATAGCAAAGCGTGATGTAGCTCTGATTTTTTAAATATGTTTAGGTCACATTCAGGTCACTTTCATACGTGTCCATATGCTGTTTATGCCATTTAGAGTAGTGTAAATCCAAGTTTGCAGTTTCGGAAAATCTGTGCACGCTGTTTTACCTGAGAAAAACTGCAAGTTTTTAGAACTTTTTGCCTCGTATCACTTCAGAACTCCAAAACTAACCACATTTTTAAGGAAATTGTATTTATAAATATTCAAAAACATTAAATTTCCAACAATTTGAGCTCAACAGAGAAATATCAAGGCAAACCTTTCCAATATTAAAAGAAAAATATTAATTTTTTGGTAATAACGTCTTTTCTAAAAACAATTGCAGTCAAGTGGATGTGCGATATTTCAGTTTAACCACCATCCATCGAATAAAGAAAAAATCATCAAAATCGGTTCATTTAGTCAAAAGTTATGGATGGGAAAATAAACTGCTATATTTCTGCCCATAGCTTTTTTTTTTTTCTAATGATCGATTATGGTGAAACAAAAGAGAGGTACCCATGGGAAACCACCCTCGATCGATTAAAAATCGGAATCATGAAAATCGGTTCATCAGGTTAGAAGTTATGGGTGGACAAACAAACAGACAAAAAAGCGACATATATATGGTACGAATAGATACTCCTCCTTTGAGACGTCGTCGGTTAAAAATCAGAATTACATCACCCTTTGCAATTTCAATGTCTAACTTGACTGGACTAATAAGGAAATACAGTAAAACCTGTAAAGTTGACCACCTTTGTAAGCTGACCACATGCATAAGTTGACCACTTTTGTCACGAACGCAACTAGCCGTTCACCTTCTATAAGTTGGCTACCTGTCTATAAGTTGACCACTAAACGGGTGCTGCACCGCAAATGGACAACTTACACAGGTTTCACTGTATTTCCGTTTCTTTCATTAGCAGGAGGTTATGGAGATTAACCGGCCGGTTGGCTCTTAGGAGAGCCCACCGCATTGGCGTGGTTGGCGACGAGTACGCAATCTTGGTAACCCTGATTTGATCGAAAGCCAGCTTCTATCGTTCTGCGAGAAGGACGCCAAATTGGCGATTTTGAAACGGGGTGGGCTCTCCTAGGAGTTTACCTAACCGGCCACTTCGCAAAGACCGAATAATCCCCAATAGTACCCAAGGGCGAGGGTGCCAGGAAGGCAGGGTGCCATGGACTCGTTTGCCCTCCTACTAATTGAAGTCGCATTTAATGCACAATGGTATTTATTTATTTATTTATTTTTAACTTGTACTTTCCCTAAAATTGATTAGTGAAATTTTATTTTCCAATTTGGACTAGCCTCAATATAGTGCCCGAAGTATACCTCAGAAATTGAAATTAGTCATCATCAGTGGTCCAAAGGATTTTCGCTGCACAAAGTTACCTTGGTTCTATTTAAAGGGTAAGATTTTGAACCTTAAATAAATCGGTGGAAAATCTCGCCAAACTGAAACATCGCCAAATTTGTTGCCACGGCAGCAAGTTTTTAGTTGACCTATCACACTAGACGCAAATTTTGTACTTACAACTTGGGAAATGGACATTAATATATGCATATTCATTGACAACTTCAGAAAAAAAAACAAAATGTTATCTTCCTGTGAAATATTAGCTCCAAATAATGGGAACTAACGTTTCAAGCACAAATCCATTTTCAACAAAGAATTCCAAAAAAATTTCTTGATTGAAAAAGCTCTTCTTTATGTCTAAACAAATTAATTAAAATATTGTTATTAAACACAAAATAAATGTAAGCTGTACTGGTCACTGTTAACACGTTCGCTGCCGACCACGCGCCAGCGCGTGGTGTCAATCTCTTCCCACCGTGCCAACCACGTGCGAGAGTTAACAGTGTTGTGTTAAGTCAGAGCCCCCTATACTAAATACCTTCTGATAAGAGAGAAAAAACGGCCTGTGAAAAGTTCTCCGCTAGGTGGCACAGATGACCTGCTGTATCAACTTTAAATTTCTTTTAAGAACTAGTTAGGTTTTAATTTTAGTCAAAATTTGCTTTCTGAAAGTTTTTGTTTGCTCATATGTTTAAAATTAAATAGTTTATGTAATTTAAACAGTCAGTTCATTAATCTTTGCCATATGTATCTTCTTATAAAAGCAGTATTATGAGCAGAGAACTAGCTCCCTCTATATAAAAAACTGCGTCCAAACTGTGTATGAATTTAAAGCGCTATCGGAGGGTATTTAGTATAGGGGGCTCTGGTTAAGTTATGTTTCAGTTAGCCAGCCATAGTCTCGCGCGAAAAAGCTGTGCTGTTTCAGTTGCTTTCCGCTGCAGTGGGCATTTCAGGTGTTTTTACTGCGTAAAGATTCATTCCTAAGTGACCGTCAGCGAACGTTAGAGACTTAAGCGTGGTGTGAGTGATGCCTCAGTAACCAGCCACCCGTTCGCGGGAGGGAAGGCTTCGCCTTTGTTTCTATCGGCTTCAATCCGCATTGTACGTTAGGTGTGGCTCCTGATACTACGTAATGTAATGGTTCGTCCTTAAAGTGAATGGAAGCGAACGTGTTAACAATAACCAGTTGGTATTAGTCCCATTAAGTCACTGGTTCTCAACGATTTTCACATTGCGACCCCATATATTGGCACGGGACATTTAAGTGCAAAATTGAAACTTTTATGAGTACTGTATACATTCTTATCTCTGTAAAGAGGAAAACCCCGCTTGCTGAAATTGCATTCTTAATAATTGTTTGCAATAATTTTTATCAATACTGTATTTAAAATCCTATTTATCATTGAAACGAAATCTCAATCACTGGGTTCCTTTAAAAATTGTATTGAACCAGCCCAGCGCAGTTTTCACAGAGAAAACTGGACAACTAGTAATATGAGGATGTTCTGGTATAGTACTGTATATAAGGAGCCAGGAGCACAGCGAAGGGGTGCGGGAGATGGTTAGGGGTTAATCCTCCTCCTCCCAGAGCATTTCATTTTAAGTCATATTTCCAATCCTAGTATGGAAATTATAAGCATTACTGCCAATCCTAGTATTGCCATATAAGCATCACTGTCAATCCTAGTATTGCCATATAAGCATTACTGCCAATCCGGTCTTGTAATATAAGCATTACTGCTAATCTTAGAATTGTAATATAAGCACTAGATGCGTCGCCCGACGTTGCACGGGCTAGTCTCAAGTATGAAAGCAAAGTGATGTCATATGGCACATGTTCAAATCCCCATAAGAATAAGAACAACAACCCCTAAGAATCCTTTACAGAATAAAGATAACATTTCTACAATAAACTTTCGAAATAATCTCAACAGTCCCAATAAAAACCCTGTTAGTAAAAGTCAACAGCAGGAAAAAAAACCCTGTTTGATTAAGATCAACTAAGGATAATATACTCCCAAAAAAGTCGAGATTTTTTTTCCAATCGATTTTTATGCTAAGTGACGGCTTCAAGCCCGGTGCTGCGCGAGTCTGAATAAGAGCAACATTTCCTAAAAATCATCGATTGAGTAATTACAATATTCCCAGTAACCAGAAATGCACATCAAATTAAAGAGATACTTATCAGGTAGAACAGTAAAGTTTAATGAATAAATAATAAACATATAATAATTTCAGGAAAAAAAAAATTCCTACCGTAAAAAGAAACATCTAAGTTATAATAATCTGTAAAATAAAAATGTTATTTGCTATATAATCAAACTTTTTGTGAAAAATATTTATTTATATCCAACATAATCATCGTCAAAACAACAGTTTTAACGAAACTGGAAAAAAGAGCGCTGTTACTTTAATATGTATAGAAAGCGCAGACGATGAATAAATTAAAACAAAGAAAGAAGAATTAAATTAGATTCGCGTTTACACTCATTTTTAACGGAGATTGCAAGATTGCATTTTTAACGGATTCTATCGATGCCTCACTCAAAATGCTAGAGAAATGTTTTGATTATTAGTCGTTTTCATTATAGAAACAATTGCGTAGATGGCAGCACGATGCAGTTTTCTCGGAGTAAGAAATTCGGAATATCCTATCGGCGACAAACAGACACTTAAGCGGCTCATATATAAGACACTAAAATTTATGCTGAAATAAATAAATAAAAATTAATTGGTTTCCTGAAATAGTTTTAAAATTTAATGATATTGTGAATTTTAAAATCGAAATAATGTCGCGACTCCTTAAGAAATATCTCGCGACCCCGTTTGGGGTCACGACCCACAGGTTGGGAACTCCGGCTTGAAGAAAGGAGTTGTAGGTAAGTCTGAGAGGCAAATAGAAGATCAAAGTTTCCATATTTGTATATTTATCATCAAATTTACACTTGGCGAGATTTCACATTTATCGAAAGGCTCCCACACAAATAAATCATAGGTTCTCTGTGTATTTTTGTCATTAATAGCGTCTCTGATGATTCGTCATCGAAGCGTAGAAGAAACTGTTTTGTTTTAAACTGTAACGCATAGAAACCCACCAGCTGCAATTTAGAACGATACTATCCGCTATGTGCCAATTTAACAAAACATGTGTAATTGAAATAGAAGTTATCAAGAAATTATTTCTTTCACCAACTATTGGTTTGAATTGTAAATAAATGTGAAAAAGCTCGGTATTTTTAATTGTGTACTTAAACTTTTCTTTTCCTTTTTAGTAATATTTCATATGGTTCTAAGAAGGTACAATTTCACCAGAAAACGTAAATGAAAAAGAATGCAAACGGAAATGACGTCGTAAATTCGTGGCCAATTCACAGCAACAAGGTGATACATCGCCAAGTTGGCGACAAATTTGGGGTCAAAAAAATGTGGTGTCAAGTGCAGAGCCAGTTTGGCACTATTTGAAAATATTCTCACTGATATTAACTATTTGCGACGAAACAGTTAAATGTTGTAGAAATAAAAGTATACAATTTTTATTTTAACTTTAATACAGTTTTATTTTAAAAGGTTAAACATTTTTTTCTTTTTAAGTTTTTTCATATGGTTATAATGTCTTATTTCACCAGAAAACAGAAATAATGAAATAGAATGCAAACGGAAATGACTTCATAAATTTGTGGCGAGTTGCCAGCAATTTGTTGATACATAGCTAAGTTAGTGAAATCTGGGGTCAAAAATGTGATGTCAACTGCAGAGCCAATTTAGCACTATTTGAAAATATTCCCACTGCTATCAGCTATTGGCGACGAAAAAGATTTAAATGTTGTAGAAATAAAAGTCGACAGTTTTTATTTTACAACGTTTTTCTTAACTCGCTTTGTTGCCTCTCCGCGGAATTTTGCAATCGAATTGTAGACCATTTCCCGAAAAGCTATAGTTCTGAAACTGTACATGTAGCTCAGAACCAAATGACAATGCAATATTCTAACAGGAATAAAAAATCCGACAGGTAGTTCCTTTTTTATTCCAATTTTACGCAAATTTCTACATAAATTCCCCAATATGGGGGTGAAAACACCTTGCACATATTAATATAATATATCGATCGGAAGTTCTGATTTTTCCGCACAAGATGAAATTTGTTCGAAGTTTCTAAGTCAATAAGAACGCCAGTTATGAGCTTTTTAGTTCGATACCTTAAGGCTCACCTTGATCCAAAAATAATAATTAGCAGTTTCCTCAACTCCAGATGAATTGTTAGCTTTATTCAATATCAAACTTATTTTCCAATTAGAGAGACATCAGTTTAGCTTTCAGTATAAAAACAATAATAAAGCCTAATAAAAAATAAAGTTAAATATGGCGATTAGTTCCGAAAATTGCCACCAAAATTCAGTAGCGGCGCTCGCCAAACACTATCTTTTTGCAGTAAGGAAAATGGCATTGTACACCGTGGTTCAGAATAAATTACTACGATTGCGAAATTTCACCCATCAAAAACTAAAAAGCAGAAAATAATATTACATTTATTAAAATTTTTTAATAAAAAAACAACGTTTTTCTTGCGCACTAAAAAGGTAGAAAATAATTTTCCTATGAGCCTGGCTGAATTTCTGAATAAATTGGTCACATTATGGTAACAGTTTCTAATTCTTATAAAACGAAAAACGTTGGGCGCATGTACTCAAACATCAAGACTTTTCTAACATACTCAAATGTCTATGAAACAGAACCTGGTTAATACTGTTTCATTATATCATAGTGTCAATTTCCTACATTGGAGATATGAATGAGATTTTCTCTAAATGAATTGGAACTATACACATCTTGAACAAAATTTTAGGATGAAAATACTTCTATAAACACAATCTATGTTTATATGTAACAGATTATAATCACAGCTTTGATCAATGTTAAGATTATCAATTCATTTACCTACACCCATCTATCTATACTGATCATATGTCATAGAAAATTTACAAAAATTAACATATCATCAAAAATAACTGATTTGCGTAGTATTTTCTCCTTAAAACTTAATATATACCATCAATGATTCTGTAAAACAAATATTCATAACATAATAATATTAAGAAGTCATGTGCCCAACGTTTTTCGTTTTATAAGAATTAGAAACTCTTTTACCATAATGTGACCAATTTATTCAGAAATTCTGCCAGGCTCATAGGAAAATTATTTTCTACCTTTTTAGTGCGCAAGAAAAGCGTTGTTTTTTTATTAAAAAATTTTAATAAATGTAATATTATTTATTTTTTCCTCGCCTTTCTTTTCTTTTACTAACAGCGTCCTGTCAACATTCAGGTTTAGTGAAAAAGTATCAAGCGATTACAAAATGATTGATTACTTCTAAATGTCGGATATTTATTTTATTTTTCTGCATCGGAAAGATATCCTAAACAGTTTGGACTGCATATATAGAAAGACCCCGTTAAAACACGGGTGCCGGGGGACATGTTTGGCACCCGCGTTATAACACAACCGCAGTGAAACTATACCACGGGGCCATATTCACGAATTTGTTGCATCATTTTTAACTATCAATTATTCGTAACTTTTCTTCCCCCTACAGTATAAATTTTTCTTTTCTTCTTTGCTGCTATTTTATTCACTGCAATTGCTGTGCAAGAAGCACACATCTCAGCTGCTCAATCAGTCTATCGAGCGATAAGTTATAAACCAACTGTGTTCCGAGAAAAATGGTGCTTAAAAATCTCTTTATGTTATCAACTAGGGATGTAACGAATATTCGGCCACTATTCGGTTTTCGGCCCTTTGGCCGAGTATTCGGCCTGGCCGAATAGTCATTTCATCAGCCAGCCGAATATTCGGCCTGGCCGAATACTGGGTAAGGTCAAATTCGGCCTGGCCGAATATTGATGGACTATTCGGCCGAATAGTTCTGCTGCAGTAAAAAAGTAAAAAAATAAAGAAATTAGTAGATTTTAAACATTTAAAATTGTACTATAATTATTGCAAAAGAATACATTAATACATTAGTCCACCATAGTTTTAAGAAATAAAAATAATTTAGAATAAACTACTTTTCTTAATATTATTTTAGGCTTGACTGAGCAAAAACATATTTTAAAGTTGTAATATTGTATTTTATATTTAGAATTTGCTCTCAAAAGCTGCCAATAGTTAATTACAATAGATAATATGATAAAGTCCTTTTGTTATTATTAACAAAGTGGATAGCATGTTATTGGGGTTTTGAAAATGAAAACATATAGTTAAGTCCAATAAGTTTTAATAGATCTTTTAAAAATAGGTATGTAAAAAACCCCATAAAAAAAAAATATTAACTTTTATAACTTTTAAAATCTCTTCATAAAACAGTTTTGAGCAAGATAAAAGTTCACTAGGCACTAGTATTTCTTTCATTGCAATTAAATAATTAGTAAAATAATGCTAATGCTTACTACCGTAAAACCTGTCATTTCTATTTTGCTTATGGGTGAAATTCTTAGTTTTATTGCATTCAAAACAATAATGAAAATAGATTAATTTTAAATAGTTCTTAATTCTTAACAAACAGAATTAAATCATACATCATAGATTGTGTGTAATTGGTGTTTGACTTCGTGAATAATTTTAAATTTGACAAACACTTTCGATTACAACGATTTTCTAGAAATTTTAATATTCGGTCACCGAATATTCGGTATTCGGCCCAGCCGAATATTCGGCTTCGGCCTATTCGGCCTTGAAGAAAGGACTGAATATTCGGCTTCGGCCTGGAAAAAGTGGCCGAATATTCGGTATTCGGCCAAATCACTAGTCGTTACATCCTTATTATCAAAATGGGATTGTGAAGGGGGAGAGGTCTTAAAAAAATAGGTTTGGAAAGGAAGGAACGCATTTCTAAATTATCTGGAATACAAAGGTTGATAACGCTAGAAAAGATGTTGCACACGCATAACTAAACTACTGAAAATAGAATAGTTAAGCATTGAACTGAACAGTCCTTGACAGATTGAGCTCGCCCATGTCAAGAGAAACAAGTCAGGGCGATTGCACCAGATTTTGAAATCAAGCTATATATTCTGGGTTGAATGACAGAAAAGCATGAAAAAGTTGTGCATCACGCCTCTCACAATAGGGCTTTATTTGTTCGTGTGTCTGGTGGGGGGATGAGTGTTCTTTGGCTAGAATATTTGTGTGCTCGGGCTGGCTTTATTTACAGTGGTAAATAAGGAATCGACTTAAATGGCAATGATAAAAGATGTTTTAAACATCCGGGCAGTACCCGATCTTGAACTTTTCCGAGACGGGGAAAAATTTAAAAATTCCGCCCCCTCCAACGAATTATTGTTGATATTTCATGTAACTTTTTATGCAATCGCCATTTTTCCTTTTTTTTCTTTGAGGATTTTCCCCTTTGGGAGGACACTGATGAATAACAACTTTCGGCAATGTTCCCACACATTAGCTCAACATTACAGGGTTTCTCCCCCGGGGAAATTTTTGAAATCTATATACAAACTGGTGCAGTTTGAGGCCTTAGGAGACGCTTTGGGTCTTCAAAAATTTTAGGTGAAAGACAAAAAAGGAAGAAAAAACTTTTTGAAATTTAAACGCTTTTACTCATAAAAATAATAATAAAAATTCAGAAAAAAAATTGGCATATTTTTTTTTAATTCAGGACCATTTCCTCCCCCTCCTCCTTACTAACGCCCATATCGAAGAGCCAAGTGTTTGCCGTCTCAAACGACATTTACAAGCTCCCACCTCTTCCCAAAAGGAGGCTTTGAAAGTTTCTGAAAGAAAAACCATTGGGTGTTGTCCTCGCAGATCACGATTTATACGTATTTCACTACCACAAGGAGGAAAAACCTTGACTTTTTAAAATTAAATTTTTTAATTTTGACATTTCGAAATTTGCTGCCCCCTAACCTCAATTTTAGAATTTCCAACAGTTTATACAAAAAAAAAAATAATTCTATTAATCGGTTTTAATTGTTAGAAAAATAGCTGTTGAATGATAAAATCGGAGCGCTGAACCCTGACCTTCGAGACTAGGAGGCCTGCTCGCTTTGTCAATGAGTCATCACGTTTGGGGAAAGATCTGCACCCTCTTGAACTCATGAAGCAGAATTCACGATGCTTTCGCATTTGAACAATTTGAATATGTGCGTGTTGCAATCTTGATGCTTTCCATAATAATTATTGAAATTTTTATATTAAAGACCAAGTAATCTTTCTTCTAATTATTTCAAAATTATAACGAAAAGAAAGAAAAATTAATATTTTGGAGATTTTTTTTTCTTTAATTTTTACAAGAACATAAATATTAGATATCATTAACTTATCAGCATTTAGGATGATTCCTTAGCAAAAAATACTCAAAAAAGTTTATTCCTTCCTGTTATTTTTATTTATTCGTTCATTTTTTTTAAATTTGAAAGGGAAAAAAATTGATATGCTCAACCTTCTACCTTTCCATCGAGTTAAAAAAAAAAAAAAACTTACACATTACAGCTATTTTCTTTCATGCTTTCAGTAAATGTTAATTTTTTTAGGACTTACTTTTGATACATGCTTAAAATAAAATGTTTGATGAAACTGGTATTGTGAACTTAAGTAGTTGCAAAAGTTTAAAACAATTCCTGTTCAAATAGACCAAACTTTGTTGTTGTTTTCTTTTCGTAATTGGAAATAATTAGAAATATAGTAGTAATATAAAGCTCATATTGAAATAAAATGACTCAAATAACATTAAAAAATAGTATTAAAAAAAAAGAACATTTTATATAAGAACCAATTGTTAAATTAACAGAGTAATCTAAAGGTATTTTTAAAAGCATAACCTTTTCCAGTTTACTTTTTTTAAGGTTTTTTATCATTAATACTTCGTTTTTATTAGAACTTTCTACAGTTTAGTCACAAATCTACAACCATAATGTAAATTAAATAAAATTAAAGGGGAGAGTTTACTAAGAAACCTGATGTACGAGTAAATATAATAAAAAGTTATTATTCTGTGTGAGAACAAAGAAATGATTGTAGTTTTATGGAAGAAAGAAATGAAAACAAATACTTCATCAGATAATTTGATGATATTAAAAAAATTTATTTACACTGAAATTTTGATTATCAATAAAATGAACAAAATTAGATCTAATAATTAAGTACTAAATAAACGTCTTGCAACTAAAACATAAATATTTTCAGTAATATCTATGTATTGACTCATTATAATCTTTTCCTTCATTAAAATGTCTTTCACAGACCTGAAAAGTAAATAAAATTTGTTAAATTTAAAACCTCTGCAAAATCATCTTTAATAGAAAATAAAATACAACCTGAGCAAGCTACAATCGAGTTAAAACGACTGAAAGTGACAGCTGTAACGTGATCTATCATTCAGACAATTTTGAAAGAAAAAAATGATTCATTAAAGTTAATTCATTAAAGTAAAGTAAACTATAAACGAGTAATAAAATATATATTTTTTAAAAGCCAGTTCCTACTTAGGTCAAAATAATAGTAGGAAATGAACAATCCCGCAGATTAGCTGCCCGTCTTTTTATAATAATTTTTACCTAATTTTTAAATTTTTTAATGACTCGTTCAGAAACAGTAAATATCGAATAAATCTTCATTGAATTTCATAAAATGAGAAGAGCAAATATTAGCTCTTACTTAACCATGTAATATTGTAAAATATATGTAGTTATGGCATTGAATAAACTAATAAGAAGAAGGACTTTAATTTTTTTTTTCATTCAGCTAAATATTTATAAACAATGTGATTTTTTTTTTCCCCCACCTTGTTCTAAACAAAACATTTTTTTTTTTCAAATCAAAGTTTTTTACGCGACATTTTAAACAAATAAAGTAATCTGCAAAAATATTCTTTCAAACTCACAAAAAACCTCGATTAGGCTTAACACTTTTTTCAAGAAGCATAACAATAATTACCAAGTATTGAAATAAAACATTTCTTACCTTTTTATGGTGATTGTGTGAACATCCTTTCATAATCAGGAAGCTGTTAGAAATCCCAAATTAATCCAAATGTATCACAGTTAACATATCAAAGCAACATCATGGAGCGTAACACAACAACGTGTTTGGAAATCCACTGCTTGAATGTCGCCTCTCACTCGTCTCGTATTCGTCCCTGTCCCCACTAGTGATGACTCATACGCACAGAGGGCTGGGAGCCAGCAGGCCTTCTCCTCTCGAAGGTCACGGCTGAACTAGGATTATAATTCTCTTTCAAAAGTTAAATTTTCTTGATTAAATATTTTTTCTTTCTTTCTCCTTATTTTTTTCTATTCTTTTTTTCTTTCTTTTTTGTGCATCACAGTTGAATTTGCCGCCCCCGCCCCAGAAGTGCCGCCCGGGGCATGGTTCCCGGCTTGCCCCACCCTAGATCCGGCCCTGCGTCGGGGGACATGATAGCCACCGCGGTATATGCGAAATCGAAGTATTCTGAGGTGCGATATAACGGGGTTTTACGGTACTTACGTACTATCGCAACCATATGGCGAGATTGGCGACTTGTATACCTACTTATGGTTACCATAAACGCCTTAGATAGGTACAAAATCCGAGATGCCAATTTGGCGCGTTATCCCCGAATTTTGGCATGGTTGCGATAGTACGTAAGTACCGGTTTTACTGTAGTTAAAAAAAAATCATGTTAAATATCTTAAAGAATGTTTCAATACTTTAATTGACGGAGAAAAAAGATGAACATATCTTACTTGCATTCAGCAATAATTTGCGAAAGAAAATAAAAATATTCAATTTATATACAATCATTGCCTTCCCTTCGATTTCTTCTACCCTTCACAGCTCATTTCCTCCCATAACCAATTAACCACTTCACTCAATTTTCACTAATTATACAATTCTAAAAATAAAATCCCACTCAAAAAGGAATTTATGTTTGCATCGCCATCTGGCTATGGACGAGAAAACAAATATTGCTCATTAATCTACAATGTAATTTAAAATTTCCCTACTACTGTTTTATCATTACTTGCTTTCGTATTATTTCATTTTATTTACGCGCATGCGTCTATGTTTCAAAATTTTGTTTGTAAATATTTCAAGTTTCCGTTTAAAAAGAACATTCATAATATCAATTCACTGATTAACGACAGATTGCACATCGACCAAATGAATTTCACAATAACTAATCAAGTATTATTTATATAGGAAATAAGCTTCTGCTATAGCTAGTTGCTTCATAAATGGCACCACACAAAAATCAATTATTTTTTTGGTTAGTTGGGATGTTGCAAGCGGTATCTATAAATTAAGTTTCAAAGTAGCTAATTTGTTTTCAACATTAATAATATATTTTTTACTGTAAAACTATTCTCAGAGTTTAAATAACTACTTTATCATTCAAAAGGACACTTATGAAATAATAGAGAACCGATATTTTTAATGTGTATTAAAACAATTTTAATCCAATAGTATCTATTAAGGTGAACTACCAGTAGAATCTATGATGTACTTACTATCAATATATAAATTGAAAATAAAAGATGAAGTGCTCTCTTTCGTTCAGTAAAATCCCATCCTGAAAGCCCCTAGTAAATTGGTATTGGGGACTTGAATTAAAGGTACAACTTGTTTTGTAAGAATTGTGGTTTGTCTATTTTTCACACCTCTTTTAAACATGCGCTCAGCATTTGCGCAAAGCATAAAATTTTTGTGAAATTTTAATTTTTATAAAAGAATAAATTCTTAAAGGGCAGTTTGCTCTTAAAAATTAATACAAATAAATATTTTAATTATAAAATAAAATCTTAAATTTCGAAACAGTCATGTGCTTTAAATACATTAGTCGAGACCCATTAAATGACATATTAGTCTCCATAACACCTCCAACCCACCCCCACCCGCTAAAAATAGTCAATTTTTTTCGCATTTTTAAAAATTTTTATTTGCCTTGACATTAAAAAAGGAATCTTCTGAAATTCTCGAAAGAGCTGTGAAACATCTGACGTCTTTTTATTTCAACTGTGTATCCGAAAGGTACACAAAGGTGTATCCCTCTTTTTATGCTGAGACAAAAGCAGGAAGCAGATACGAAATAGATTAGATGTTGAAAACGACATTAGGTTGCAGATTTTAATAATTAGTCCAGACGTAAAATTACTTGGCAACAAAAAACAATCACAGCCAAATTACTAAGTTTCAGCCAACTTTCCAGTAAAAGTAAAATTAATAAATAAGTATGAAAGAAGGCTTAATGTATGATAGAAATATCCTTAAAAATAAAATAAAGTCAAATTTAGGGACAGTAATTAAATAAAGATTAAAAAATAAACAAACAAAAGCATCGTTCTGAGATGGGGAAAATGTGTATCTAGCGGTATGTCTGTTCCCCCCTAATAACTTTTGAGGAAATTTTCCGATTAGAAATATTGTTTTTGCATTCGAAATAGCTAGACGAGGACATCTCATGCCATGTTTTCCTTTTTGATTTGAACAATTTTTCGTTTAATTTTGAACAGTTCAAAAGATCATAACATCAGCTCCTAAGGGCAAAAATGAAGCGCAATATGTAAACTCTGGGCATAAGATCCGAGTTCCTTTGAATAAGCTTATTCAAAGAAGCTCTCGACGCGAAATATTTTTTGATTTGAACAATTTTTGCTCATTTTTGAACATTTCAAAAAAATGTAACATTTGCGCCTACGCGGAAATTTTAATCCTACATAAATCCTGATCTAAGAGACAGATTTGTTTGAAACGAACTTTATCAGAAAGATGCTACGACGTGAAACATTTGCAGATACGAAGTTCAACCTGGACTAATCGAGTCTATTTTCCTATTAATTTTTTTGATCGGGATTTTTAAGGATGTTTCTGAATAAATGTATGAAAAATGAATGAGTGAGTGAAAGAATGAATAAATGAATGAGTGAGTGAAAGAATGAATAGATGAAAAAATAAATAAATGAGTGAAAAATACATGAATGAGTAAATGACAGAATGAGTAAATGAATGAATGAGTGAGTGAAAGAATGAATAAATGAAAAGATAAATAAATGAGTAAAAAATACATGAATGAGTAAATGAAAGAATGAATAAATGAAAGAATGAATAAATGAAAAAATAAATAAATGAGTGAAAAATACATGAATGAGTAAATGAAAGAATGAATAAATGAATGAATGAGTGAGTGAAAGAATGAATAAATGAAAAGATAAATAAATGAGTAAAAAATACATGAATGAGTAAATGAAAGAATGAATAAATGAACGAATGAATGCGTGAGTGAAAGAATGAATAAATGAAAAAATAAATAAATGAGTGAAAAATACATGAATGAGTAAATGAAAGAATGAATAAATGAACGAATGAATGCGTGAGTGAAAGAATAATGAGTGAAAAATACACGAATGAGTAAATGAAAGAATGAATAAATGAATGAATGAGTGAGTGAAAGAATGAATAAATGAAAAGATAAATAAATTAGTAAAAAATACATGAATGAGTAAATGAAAGAATGAATAAATGAACGAATGAATGCGTGAGTGAAAGAATGAATAAATGAAAAAATAAATAAATGAGTGGAAAATACATGAATGAGTAAATGAAAGAATGAATAAATAAATGAATGAGTGAGTGAAAGAATGAATAAATAAATGAATGAGTGAGTGAAAGAATGAATAAATGAAAGATAAATAAATGAGTAAAATACATGAATGAGTAAATGAAAGAATGAATAAATAAAAATGAATGCGTGAGTGAAAGAATGAATAAATGAAAAAATAAATAAATGAGTGAAAAATACATGAATGAGTAAATGAAAGAATGAATAAATGAAAGAATGAATGCGTGAGTGAAAGAATAATGAGTGAAAAATACACGAATGAGTAAATGAAAGAATGAATAAATGAATGAATGAGTGAGTGAAAGAATGAATAAATGAAAAGATAAATAAATTAGTAAAAATACATGAATGAGTAAATGAAAGAATGAATAAATGAACGAATGAATGCGTGAGTGAAAGAATGAATAAACGAAAAAATAAATAAATGAGTGAAAAATACATGAATGAATAAATGAAAGAATGAATAAATGAACGAATGAATGCGTGAGTGAAAGAATGAATAAATGAAAAAATAAATAAATGAGTGAAAAATACACGAATGAGTAAATGAAAGAATGAATAAATGAATGAATGAGTCAGTGAAAGAATGAATAAATGAAAAGATAAATAAATTAGTAAAAAATACATGAATGAGTAAATGAAAGAATGAATAAATGAATGGGTGAGTGAATGAATATGTATAAGCCGTTGAAAAATGCATTTTTGTCGTAATTAAGAACGAAAGTCAAATAAGGAGAGAGAGAGAGAGAGAGAGCTGGATTATAAATTTGAATTTGGCGTACACGGGAAAGTAGGCTCATATAGTTCTAGACGGAACTTCTTGTTTTTATTGAGTTGTTGCGATTTAAAATCTTGTTTCTTTCGTTTATTTATTCAAAGGAAAAGTTTTAGTTTAAAAAAATCACGTTAGCTACCTTACCATTCATTATCTTATTAACCCTTTGCACTCCAATGGCTCCGCTCGGGGGACATTCAACATATGGCTTTTAAATCCACTGGCTCCTAAGCAGAACCACATAATTAGGCGCTGACATCGTCTTCATTTCTTCGCTTGTTTATTTATGTATGTCGAGATGGTGTTTATGTGAAATTGCTTATAAGTTTTCAATAAACTAAAATTGTCTTTTTATGCTCAACATACCTCTGGAGTTGCTGATACCCAAAGTTGAAAATAGCCTGGAGTGCAAAGGGTTAAGATGTAGGTAATAATAATTTTGAAAGTAGGATAAAGATATGATATCCTATCTTTCCTGTACTTTGATCAAGAGGTTCCTTCAAGAAAACGATAAGCTCAATGGGCTCCCTAAGTGTACGAAGTTGAACAACCCTGGTCTACACCACGCCAGACGTTTACCGAATTGTTTACGCCACCGTACGTTTACGCATATGATATACAAATACAAATACAAAATTGACCATCAGCAACAGGCACAGAGCAGATCGGACTTCCACCTGGAAGGTCGCGTCTCCGATATCCGCGGAAGACCCACCATGCACACTTGTGGGTACGTGCTTGTAAAATCCGTGGACCCCTGTACCCCCACTGCCTCGCCCCTGGAGACAGGGCATCCCTAAGGCCTAGTGCTAACAGGGAAGGAGGTTGGAGGAGAAAAGCGAGACTAGTCCTAGTCAATTTAACAATCCCCAATAAACATCAAAAGCCTTCTTTAACCCTTTATCTACCGACAGTACTTATAAGTACCATTCTCTATAAATTCCATACCAGCAACCATTTTTACCAATATTCTGATGGTACTTTGCCGGGACAGTCTTTAAAATTCCCCTTTTTCAGGATACATATCAGCAAGGGTTCCATAAAGAGTATTTTAGCGTGGAAAAGAAGATATAGATAGTTTTGAAACCGATGCCTGGGCTTTGAACTTCCATTTTGTGGAGATTGCTCCCTTAGAGTTTCGCTCTAGAAAAGCAATAAAATTCAAGAATCAAGTCACTGAATTTTTTAATGTGTTAGTTGAGAACTTAGAAAGCTATTTGACGACATATTTTGATTAAAAAGTGTATGTAATTAATTTCGCAGGGTAAATACTTGTGGCACTTATTAGCTGTACAGAAATAAATACTTATAGACTGAGCATTTTATTTATGTAAATCCCTTAATTTTCAGTGTAAATACCTAGACAAACTACTTCTGTAAAAAAAATTACTGCAGATCATAATGCAGTAGATAAAGGGTTAAAGTCTAACCTCATAATCAAAGTCTGACAGACCTCTAACCAATCCAATAGCCCTCCTTTGAACCGTTTCCAATTAGTTAATATCCTTCTTTCGATAATTAGAACAAATCTGTGTTAATGATTTGTTATCCAATCACGGAGGAGTGGCTCATGTGTTACGAAATTTTACAGTGCCGCAACATTAGCGATAACATGAATTACATCATAAGACATCGTATAATAAATCTATAATACCGGGTGGGGTGAAAG
Source organism: Octonoba sinensis (assembly GCA_038502835.1). NCBI lineage: Eukaryota > Metazoa > Arthropoda > Arachnida > Araneae > Uloboridae > Octonoba > Octonoba sinensis. The sequence continues at coordinate 18,456,416 of CM076601.1, read as the reverse complement.
TAATGGCCCGGTTTTGAGAGGGTGTTTGTAAAAAACTAATACAATTTGAGACTTGAAACTTTTTTTATTTTGATCTGCATATAATCACATTCTTTTAAAATTAAGTTTTGATTACCACTTCAGCAAGGAAGCGGCCTTTAGCAGCAATACACTGATGCAGTCTATTTCCGACGTTTTGGGAAACATTTCTGCACATTTCAAGGGGAGTATGGCGAATATTCCCTCTATCCTTCAGCTCTTCTAAAGTATGGGGGAATATTGAAATGCCCATGAAGAGCTCTCTGCGTGGAGGAATAGACTGCGTCAGTGTATTGCTGCTGAAGTCCGCCATCTTGCTGTAGTGATATTCAAAATTTAATGCAAAAAAAATGGGATGATATACAGATCAAAATATAAAAAGTTTTAAGCCTCAAATTGTATTAGTTTTTTTTAATACCTCCTCAAAACTGGGTCATTACTTCTTCCCCACCCTGTATATAAAAACGAAATACAAACTAGAATTTTGCAGTAAAATTCCTCATGAGGTCCGCAAAAAGAAAGATTAAGGTCTCGGGTGATAGATAGCTTGGAATGGTATGGAAGGACACTATAGTCTGAGTAATTAGAATAGGCGTGTCAAGGTCACACAACTCAACCTTTTTCCATTCTGGTCGCCATGGTTTCCGTGCTAGAAACTTTTTCCCCACGTTAGTTCGGCGAACATGATAACTAAATTTGTTGTTTTAGTTATAATTTAATAATTGACGGATTCAAATCAGATTTATTTCTCAATGGCAAAATAGATTGCGTCAGATAAAGTATTCTAATATTTTCAACCAATCTAAGTCTTATTCTAATATTTTGATGTGTTTCAGAAAGCTATTGTATACCTAATTTAGCGTATTTTATATTTTGTAAATGCTAAAATCTTATCTAAACATTCCAGATTTAATTTATGAGAAATTTAATTGCATTTACTTCGTATCAAAAACAAATAAATGGAGAATAAATTCTTTCTTATTACATCTTCTCAATTAATCTAATATTTTGAATCGGAGGTGTAGTCATGCAATTGCCTTAACTGCAGTGCGAAAAAAAGTCTGGCTCTGTTATCTTTCTTGCCATGGGGACAAAGCAGGAAACGCGACCTTGATGCGCCTATTCTAATTACACAGACTATACCTGTTGCTAATCCATCTAGAAAAAATCTTTTGAAACCTTATTTTTTTTAGAAAACAAGAAGTCTGGAAAGAACTATACGAGACAACTTTCCCATATACACCTATATCAAACTGATAAACTTTAATGCATCACTAATTGATTTGAAGTGTAGAGCAACTGAAAACTATTCTTTTCAAAAGCAACTGCTTTTGACAATAATAGAACAAAAGTTTTTTTTTTTGACAATAATAGAACAAAAGTCTTGTCAAAAGCAAATGCTTCTGACAATAATTGAACAAAAGTTTTTCAAAAGCAAATGCTTTTGACAATGCTAGAGCAAAAGTTTTTTTAAGATTATTTTCAATTTATCGCTAATTGATTTGAAATGTAGAACAACTGAAAACTGTTCTTGTCAGAAACAAATGCTTTTGACAAGAATAGAAAAAAAATTTTGAGATTATTTTTAATTTACCTTTAACTAATTTAAAGTGCTGAACAACTCAAAAACAAAACTTCAAAATTCAGCTCTCACAGATACTTAAGTTCCGCTGAATAAAATTCCACTAAATGAATGAAAATAAAAATTGGTTCCGTATATAAATAAAGAAACTTTGTCTCTTTTTTATTTCTGATATTAGTAAGTTTAAAACTTCCTTCAACTTCTGTATGGTGTTTGTTTTATTATTAATTTGGAAATGCCTTACATTTGACACTTGAAAACTATCTTACATAAAAAGACACGAAAAAGCAAGATTTGTTGACACAATTTATGAAGTTCGAGTTTTAACACGCTTAAGTAAATTTTGAAAAGGATTTCGCCTTCGAATTTAGTTTTTTAAATAAAAAATAATCATGGCACAAAGACGAGGTCTTAACGCCTCGGTGAGTTTAAGTATACAATCGAGTTCTCTGTTTTCCACTAGGATTTAGCAAAACCCACTCGCTTCCGAATTGAGATTAAAAAAATGAAAATATGCATTTCTTAGTGAATTCAAAACTTTCTTTATTATTTTTTTTTCATGTTATTATAATTCGAGAAGAATTGCATTTTCTACACCGTAAAAATTTTGCGTTTAGTTGCCACTATTTTTGGTGTTACTGAACACGATTTTAGGGGTTACTGAACACGATTTTTGGGGTTACTGAACACGACTTTTGGTGTTACTGAACACGATTCTTGGTGTTACTGAACACGATTTTTGGTGGTACTGAGCACGATTTTCGGGGTTACTGAACCCGATTTTTGGTGTTACTGAACACGATTTTTGGGGTTACTGAACACGATTTTTGGTGTTACTGAACCCGATTTTTGGTGTTACTGAACAGGATTTTTGGTGTTACTGAACACGATTTTTGGTGTTACTGAACCCGATTTTTGGTGTTACTGAACACGATTTTTGGTGTTACTGAACTCGATTTTTTGTGTTACTGAACCCGATTTTTGGTACTACTGAACACGATTTTTGGTGCTACTGAACTTCACGATTTTTGGGGTTACTGAGCACGACTTTTGGATTACTGAACACGATTTTTGGTACTACTGAACACGATTTTTGGTGCTACTGAACACGATTTTCGGGGTTACTGAACACGATTTTTGGGGTTAATGAACACGATTTTTGGGTTACTGAACACGATTTTTGGTATTACTGAACATGATTTTTGGTGTTACTGAAAACGATTTTTGGGTTACTGAACACGATTTTCGGGGTAACTGAGCACGACTTCTGGGGTTATTGAACGCGATTTTTGGTGTTACTGAACACGATTTTCGGGGTTACTGAACACGATTTTCGGGGTTACTGAACCCGATATTTGGTGTTACTGAACACGATTTTTGGTGTTACTGAACTCGATTTTTTGTGTTACTGAACCCGATTTTTGGTACTACTGAACACGATTTTTGGTGCTACTGAACTTCACGATTTTTGGGGTTACTGAGCACGATTTTTGGGTTACTGAACACGATTTTTGGGTTACTGAACACGATTTTTGGTGTTACTGAACACGATTTTTGGTGTTACTGAACATGATTTTTGGTGTTACTGAAAACGATTTTTGTTGTTACTGAACACGATTTTCGGGGTTACTGAACACGATTTTTGGGGTTAATGAACACGATTTTCGGGGTTACTGAACACGATTTTCGGGGTTACTGAACACGATTTTTGGGGTTAATGAACACGATTTTTGGGGTTAATGAACACGATTTTTGGGTTACTGAACCCGATTTTTGGGTTACTGAACACGATTTTCGGGGTTACTGAGCACGACTTCTGGGGTTATTGAACGCGATTTTTGGTGTTACTGAACACGTTTTTTGGTGTTACTGAACACGATTTTCGGGGTTACTGAACACGATTTTTGGGGTTAATGAACACGATTTTTATGTTAATGAACACGATTTTTGGTGTTACTGAACATGATTTTTGGTGTTACTGAACACGATTTTTGGGGTTACTGAAAACGATTTTTGTTGTTACTGAACACAATTTTTGGGATTAATGAACACGATTTTTGGGTTTACTGAAAACGATTTTTGTTGTTACTGAACACGATTTTTGGGATTAATGAACACGATTTTTGGGTTACTGAACACAATTTTTGGGCTACTGAACACGATTTTTGGGTTACTGAACACGATTTTCGGGGTTACTGAACACGATTTTTGGGTTACTGAACACGATTTTTGGTGTTACTGAACACGATTTTTGGGGTTAATGAACACGATTTTCGGGGTTACTGAACACGATTTTTGGGGTTAATGAACACGATTTTTGGGGTTAATAAACACGAATTTTGGGGTTAATGAACACGATTTTTGGGTTACTGAACACGATTTTTGGGTTACTGAGCACGACTTCTGGGGTTATTGAACGCGATTTTTGGTGTTACTGAACACGTTTTTTGGTGTTACTGAACACGATTTTCGGGGTTACTGAACACGATTTTTGGGGTTAATGAACACGATTTTTATGTTAATGAACACGATTTTTGGTGTTACTGAACATGATTTTTGGTGTTACTGAACACGATTTTTGGTGTTACTGAAAACGATTTTTGTTGTTACTGAACACGATTTTCGGGGTTACTGAACACGATTTTTGGGATTAATGAACACGATTTTTGGGTTACTGAACACGATTTTTGGGTTACTGAACACGATTTTTGGGTTACTGAACACGATTTTTGGGCTACTGAACACGATTTTTGGGTTACTGAACACGATTTTCGGGGTTACTGAACACGATTTTTGGGGTTAATGAACACTATTTTTGGGTTACTGAACACGATTTTTGGTGTTACTGAACACGATTTTTGGTGTTACTGAACACGATTTTTGGTGTTACTGAACTCGATTTTTTGTGTTACTGAACCCGATTTTTGATACTACTGAACACGATTTTTGGTGCTACTGAACTTCACGATTTTTGGGGGTACTGAGCACGATTTTTGGGTTACTGAACACGATTTTTGGGTTACTAAACACGATTTTTGGTTTACTGGACACGATTTTTGGTGTTACTGAGAACGATTTTCGGGGTTAATGAACACGATTTTTGGGTTACTGAACACGATTTTTGGTGTTACTGAACATGATTTTTGGTGTTACTGAACACGATTTTTGTGGTTACTGAAAACGATTTTTGTTGTTACTGAACACGATTTTCGGGGTTACTGAACACGATTTTTGGGATTAATGAACACGATTTTTGGGATTAATGAACACGATTTTTGGGTTACTGAACACGATTTTTGGGCTACTGAACACGATTTTTGGGTTACTGAACACGATTTTTGGTGTTACTGACCACGATTTTCGGGGTTACTGAACACGATTTTTGGGGTTAATGAACACGATTTTTGGGTTACTGAACACGATTTTTGGTGTTACTGAACACGATTTTTGGTGTTACTGAACTCGATTTTTTGTGTTACTGAACCCGATTTTTGGTACTACTGAACACGATTTTTGGTGCTACTGAACTTCACGATTTTTGGGTTTACTGAGCACGATTTTTGGGTTACTGAACACGATTTTTGGGTTACTGAACACGATTTTTGGGTTACTGAGCACGACTTCTGGGGTTATTGAACGCGATTTTTGGTGTTACTGAACACGTTTTTTGGTGTTACTGAACACGATTTTCGGGGTTACTGAACACGATTTTTGGGGTTAATGAACACGGTTTTTGGGTTACTGAACACGATTTTTGGGTTACTGAACACGATTTTTGGGCTACTGAACACGATTTTTGGGTTACTGAACACGATTTTTGGTGTTACTGAACACGATTTTTGGTGTTATTGAACACGATTTTCGGGGTTACTGAACACGATTTTTGGGGTTAATGAACACTATTTTTGGGTTACTGAACACGATTTTTGGTGTTACTGAACACGATTTTTGGTGTTACTGAACTCGATTTTTTGTGTTACTGAACCCGATTTTTGATACTACTGAACACGATTTTTGGTGCTACTGAACTTCACGATTTTTGGGGTTACTGAGCACGATTTTTGGGTTACTGAACACGATTTTTGGTGTTACTGAACTCGATTTTTTGTGTTACTGAACCCGATTTTTGGTACTACTGAACACGATTTTTGGTGCTACTGAACTTCACGATTTTTGGGGGTACTGAGCACGATTTTTGGGTTACTGAACACGATTTTTGGGTTACTAAACACGATTTTTGGTTTACTGGACACGATTTTTGGTGTTACTGAGCACGATTTTCGGGGTTTATGAACACGATTTTTGGGTTACTGAACACGATTTTTGGTGTTACTGAACACGATTTTTGGTGTTACTGAACTCGATTTTTTGTGTTACTGAACCCGATTTTTGGTACTACTGAACACGATTTTTGGTGTTACTGAACATGATTTTTGGTGTTACTGAACACGATTTTTGTGGTTACTGAAAACGATTTTTGTTGTTACTCAACACGATTTTCGGGGTTACTGAACACGATTTTTGGGATTAATGAACACGATTTTTGGGATTAATGAACACGATTTTTGGGTTACTGAACACGATTTTTGGGCTACTGAACACGATTTTTGGGTTACTGAACACGATTTTTGGTGTTACTGAACACGATTTTCGGGGTTACTGAACACGATTTTTGGGGTTAATGAACACGATTTTTGGGTTACTGAACACGATTTTTGGTGTTACTGAACACGATTTTTGGTGTTACTGAACTCGATTTTTTGTGTTACTGAACCCGATTTTTGGTACTACTGAACACGATTTTTGGTGCTACTGAACTTCACGATTTTTGGGTTTACTGAGCACGATTTTTGGGTTACTGAACACGATTTTTGGTGTTACTGAACACGATTTTTGGTGTTACTGAACTCGATTTTTTGTGTTACTGAACCCGATTTTTGGTACTACTGAACACGATTTTTGGTGCTACTGAACTTCACGATTTTTGGTGCTACTGAACTTCACGATTTTTGGGGGTACTGAGCACGATTTTTGGGTTACTGAACACGATTTTTGGGTTACTGAACACGATTTTCGGGGTTACTGAACACGATTTTTGGGGTTAATGAACACGATTTTTGGGTTACTGAACACGATTTTTGGTGTTACTGAACATGATTTTTGGTGTTACTGAAAACGATTTTTGTTGTTACTGAACACGATTTTCGGGGTTACTGAACACGATTTTTGGGGTTAATGAACACGATTTTTGGGTTACTGAACACGATTTTCGGGGTTACTGAGCACGACTTCTGGGGTTATTGAACGCGATTTTTGGTGTTACTGAACACGTTTTTTGGTGTTACTGAACACGATTTTCGGGGTTACTGAACACGATTTTTGTTGTTAATAAACACGATTTTTGGGTTACTGAACACGATTTTTGGTGTTACTGAACATGATTTTTGGTGTTACTGAACACGATTTTTGGGGTTACTGAAAACGATTTCTGTTGTTACTGAACACGATTTTCGGGGTTACTGAACACGATTTTTGGGATTAATGAACACGATTTTTGGGTTACTGAACACGATTTTTGGTGTTACTGAACACGATTTTCGGGGTTACTGAACATGATTTTTGGGGTTAATGAACACGATTTTTGGGTTACTGCACACGATTTTTAGTGTTACTGAACACGATTTTTGGTGTTACTGAACTCGATTTTTTGTGTTACTGAACCCGATTTTTGGTACTACTGAACACGATTTTTGGTGCTACTGAACACGATTTTTGGTGCTACTGAACTTCACGATTTTTGTGGTTAATGAACACGATTTTTGGGTTACTGAACACGATTTTTGGTGTTACTGAACATGATTTTTGGTGTTTCTGAAAACGATTTTTGTTGTTACTGAACACGATTTTCGGGGTTACTGAGCACGACTTCTGGGGTTATTGAAGGCGATTTTTGGTGTTACTGAACCTGATTTTTGGTGTTACCGAGCACAATTTTCTGAGTTACCGAACACGTTTTTTGGTGTAACTGAACACGTTTTTTGGTGTAACTGAACACGTTTTTTGGTTTTACTGAACACGTTTTTTGGGGTTACTGAACACGATTTTTGTTGTTACCGAACACGATTTTTGGTGTTACTGAACACCACTTTTTGTGTTACTGAACACGATTTTTAGTGTTCCGTTTGCGTAAAGTTGAAAATTATTCATTTTTGGTATACAATTGAGCTCGGTTAATATGAAATACCAAAAATTCGCGAATTCGTTCGTATTAGCCGTTATTGGTAGCAACCGTGAATGAGTAAAAGTGTGTAAAAAAAAGTATTAAAAATGCATGTTTATATTTTAAAAATAATTAGGGTCAGTTGGGGTAATTGTACACATGGGGTAATTGTGAACAAGCTTCATAACTACTCTTGTGGTGGTTTTGAAAACTTGACTGCTTGTGAGTGATAAACTGACAGCATAGGAAAGACACTGAAAAAGTTTCGAAACAACTCGGGAGGCGTCACTATTGTTTGAAAATGGCACAGTGAAAAAAGTTGTTTAACAAAATTTAGTGATCTTACATTTTCCTCTCCAGCTCATCTACAAAAGCGATTTAAACGGTTTTAACCATTTGTATTTGTCGTATGGAATGCTGCTAAAAACATTCAGTTATGAATTTAGTCCTCTCTGTTATTTTTTATGTGCAAGTTAGGTGTTTACAATTACCCCATATATTTCGCACTCTGGGGTTAATTGTAAACACTTAAATTTATCCTGTTTCCAATATTTTGGGGGGGAGGGCAATAAGTATTATATTTTGATGTAAATTACACTTTAGTGTCTATTTTACATAACTGTTGTTGTTGTTGCTAATGCCACTTAGAAATCCAAGATTGCTTATTATACCATGAATTAAGGAAGCTCCTACTGATTATTAATGAGCTCCGCTAGAATGAAGTACACTTGGCTCAGAGGGGCTTAATGATTTTGAACCAGCTCTCAGATGAGAGATCGCCACCTAGGATGGTACCTTAGCGGAAATTATTTATAACTTGGTGGACATTTGAAGCGACGATGTATTTTACGTGCACAGCTCCCATTAGCGCACTCGGTCTCAGATAATCAGTCGCGGGAGGTGGTCACCCTCCCAAGCGTTGACCACGGCCAGTTGTATTTCACTTTCACTGTTCTGTGGGATCCAAGCTTAACCGACTGATCCACTGCGGGACACATTTTACATTAATTTGTCGCATTACTTGATTTTTTGCGAGATATTTCTCGTTAAATGATCTCAGACGACTCATAACATAACTCAGCGTACCACATGCGGCCTGTTGGCCGCAGATTGAGAACCAATTCTCCGGAACTTCTTAAGCCTTCAAACAGATTGTGTATGAAAACATTTTCAATTTGAATCGACCTTTTTCGAAAATAAATCCCTGTTTACAATTACCCCAGATCTTTGGGGTAATTGTAAACACACTGGGGTAATTGTAAACACGAGCTCATTCGCTAACAAATAGTCATAAAGTCAAAAATTTTTTACACATTTACTCACAAGAAGTACAATAGTTGCTACAATGCTCACAATTTTATCTCTGAATTCATTCAAGAGGTAGGGATGGATCAAAAGTTAAAACTTTGAAAAAGCGTTTACAATTACCCCAACTGACCCTACTACTATTTAAGAATGATTCTAAGAGAGAGGGTATGATCCCTGAGAAGACTGGCCTGTTCGAAAACCAACACGTGCATGAGCTTTATGCTCTACCCAAAAAGATTCAACGTATGACTTGAAATACTTACTTGGTGGTTTACAATGACTTAAAATAACCAACAATTCGTGAAAAAAATAATTATATACAATCGAGAAAGTGTTTCGTGAATAGGTCAGAGATTTTGCTCGTCTCAGCCGACATTTGTGTTTTAGCCTTCGTAATATGAGTGAGATATTTAGTGTAAATAAATAATAAACCAAACACTATGAACAAAATATTCGTTTTAGCCGTGATTTCGTATCAACCGTGTAAGTATTAATAAAATTCAACTGTATTTTAATTTTTTTCATGCGCCTATCTAAAAAAATATCGACAGTAATGTTTCTTAGCAAATGAAATGTGTTTATTCCGTTACATATCGAAATTTCATTACGATTGCTCTTGTCTATGAAAATAGAATCATAGCTCAGTAACGTATCGAAATTTCATTGCGATGGCTCATTTCTACGAAAATAGAATCATAGCTCAGTTACGTATCGAAATTTCATTGCGATGGCTCATTTCTATGAAAATAGAATCATAGCTCAGTTACGTATCGAAATTTCATTGCGATTGCTCATTTCTACGAAAATAGAATCATAGCTCAGTTACGTATCGAAATTTCATTGCGATGGCTCATTTCTATGAAAATAGAATCATAGCTCAGTTACGTATCGAAATTTCATTGCGATGGCTCATTTATATAAATATAGGATCAATGAGCAATCGTAATGAACTGTTGATGCACAGATGAGTTAACGAACATCACGTGCTAAAAAAACATTCTGCTGTCTGTATTTCTTTAGACAGACACTTAAAAAAAATCAAAATATATCAAAAAATGAATAATTTTTAACTTTACAGCAACCGACCATCAATAATGGTGGCAACTAAAGGAAAAAATTTTAGTGTAGGAAGATTTTTTTTTTTCAGTTGAACGCAGGTTTAAACTCATTGTTTAAAATTATTTCCAAGGGAGAGGGGGGAAAGGTGTACATTACACTCAATATACATATATGAAAATGCAACAAAAACATACACACATAATAACCGCAATACGGTAAAGCATCGTTTATACGACGTTTACACTTATACGACGTTTTCGCGTGGTCCCAATTCTTTGATTTTGCCAGAAGGGTGAATCTATTATACGAAGCTTTCGTTTGTACGACGTTTTTCGATGGTCCCTTCATGGTCGTAAAAACGATACTAAACTGCATATTTCTGAAGCTAGGGGGCAGAAAATTGCCCCTTTACTGCTATCGGTAACGTGATGGTATGTTCAGTAAATTATCGGTAGAATATCGTTTATACGAGGTTTACACTTATACGACGTTTTTGTGTGGTCCCAATTCTTTGACTTAGGCAGAAGGGTGAATCTAATATATGACGTTTTCGTTTGTACGACGTTTTTCAATAGTCCCTTCGGGATCGTATAAACGATACTAAACTGTATATTTCAGAAAGTAGGGGGCGGAAAATTTCCCCCTTACTGCTATCGGTAACGTGATGGTATGTTCAGTAAATTATTGGTAGAATATCGTTTATACGACGTTTTCGTGTGGTCCCAATTCTTTGATTTAACCAGAAGGGTAAATCCATTATATGACGTTATCGTTTATACGACGTTCTTCAATGGTCCCTTTGGGATCGTATAAACGATACTAAACTGTATATTTCTGAAGGTAGGGGGCGGAAAATTTCCCCCTTACTGCTATCGGTAACGTGATGGTATGTTCAGTAAATTATCGGTAGAATATCGTTTATACGAGGTTTACACTTATACGACGTTTTTGTGTGGTCCCAATTTTTTGACTTAGGCAGAAGGGTGAATCTAATATACGACGTTTTCGTTTGTACGACGTTTTTCAATAGTCCCTTCGGGGTCGTATAAACGATACTAAACTGTATATTTCTGAAAGTAGGGGGCGGAAAATTTCCCCCTTACTGCTATCGGTAACGTGATGGTATGTTCAGTAAATTATCGGTAGAATATCGTTTATACGACGTTTTCGTGTGGTCCCAATTCTTTGATTTAACCAGAAGGGTGAATCTAATATACGACGTTTTCGTTTGTACGACGTTTTTCAATGGTCCCTTCGGGATCGTATAAACGATACTAAACTGTATATTTCTGAAGGTAGGTGGCGGAAAATTTCCCCTTTCCTGCTATCGGTAACGTGATGGCGTGTTAAGTAAATTATATAGAACAAGTGACATGGGCTGAATGTCTTCAAAAATCATTTTGTGGCCGTGGCCTTTGGCGTGAAATCGGGCTTAGATGAGAAAGTTGAGAAGTATTCTGCTGAATCGGATGCGACAGTTACAAAATACATTTAGTGTCGTTGTAGTCGCTATTGGTTGCTGTTGTTGTTTTATGCACCAACATACCTTTCTTTTCCATTCTTTACAGATTACCGTAGCTCAATCGTAAAACCATGATCTTTTGAGTGAAAATAGCAACACGACGGAGTTTTAATTAAGTTATGCAGAACCAATGACGCGCGCGAAAATTCTGCAACAAAGATTTCGTCTCTGTCACGATCGTTGTGAAACGTGCATTAAGACCACGCAGTGGACAACATATTTTGTAACCAATTCGAAAGGTAGAATATACATATGCATTTCGTAGCTACAATATGTAGAAATAGTCTTCTAATTGTTAGTTTTTATCCCAAGCTGTTCTTCACTTATAAAGAGTCAAGGCAAAAGCATTTTTTAATAAGATTACATATTGCACAACTTGGTGTGGATATGCATAAACTTATCCTGCCAAAAATGTAAAAGAAAAAAAAAGCAGTTTACGGTTTAATTGCGGAAAATAGTAAAGCGATGATAACTGAACTGTATTATGAACTGGAGCACAGGACTAACATTGGATGAAATATATGAATAAACCATATTGCTTTACTAGTACGTAATTAATTTACCGCAGAATTAATATTGTTGTAGGCGGTCGGAAGAAATTGCATATTTGTAAATCTCATTCACTAACGTCGTATTCCACTGAATAGAATGCTGAAATGTTTAAAATTATGGGTTTTTTACCATATTATTTTTACTTAGATGTTAATCTAGTTAATTAGATAGCTCAGTGGCCCGTCTACTAATCAGAGAACGATTAATATTTTAGCCAATTGAATGTCAAACAAGAATATCTGGAAAATCAACATACAAACAAGAAATGGGCAATCGGCTAAAAGAGTCGTTTCCTCCCAACGGAATTTTGCTTAAAATTGGAATAGAAAAAGAACGAATTCGAATCCTAAAAAATGCAGCCCGCCAGGTTGCATTGTCACCGGCTCTTGATACGTCTGTAAAATTTCGGAGTTTGGATCACTGGATGTGGGTATAAATTGAATTGCCGGATTTGATTATACAAAAGAAACTAATAAAAGCGTATTAATAACCGGTTACACCCCCCGAAACCCGGATTTAGCTACGCCACTGATTCCTCTTCTTTACGGCTTAAAGGCCCTTTACAAATAAGTTCTTTACTGCCCTCCCGATGGCGAGCCAATCAGATGCGCGTTCAAGAGTGCGCGCGTAAATGTAGTTTTGGAGCGCGTCAGGAATGCCGTTAAAAATGACACTCAGATGCGCGTTCATGATCGCGCACCAAGAAATGCTACATTTTACATACGTGTTTTTAACCGCGCATCAAAGCGGGATGATTGGACGATTGTCCAGGATGTTGTTTCTTGTTCGTAAAATCTTTTGTTTGTGTTTTGTGTCTTAAATCTCAAAAAGATGTGTGTTTTATTATGTGTTCATTCACTGTAATTCATTTCTTAATGATTTTTTTTTAATGTAGTACATATTATTGTGTTTAGAATATTAACTTCGCACGTGGAAAGTTGTTGTCTCTGAAATCCCTTACGCCATTCTGTAGGGGGACTCCAGTGAACGACCGGCATCTGAACTCGTTCTTACGGACGGTTAAGGATGTGGTGCATTATTGTGACACATTCTTGAACGCCACGGTTTTACTCGCGTTCCTGACGTTGTTGAACGCGCCGCGTTCAGTCACACGGTTAAGAACGTATGTGTAAAGGGCCCTTCAGTCTATACACTCTAACCCTTTATAATAAAAGGGCGGAAAATACTTATGTAAAATAAGTCTTTCGAAGCAGAGAGGAAGCCTTTTAAGGTCAGGCGTCATATTATCGAAACCTTACTGTACATAACCTACGAACCACAATTTTGGTAGATAGTGTTGTCTGACATTAAGATGAGATTATGGTAGATGTTGTTCATTGGCGGCTTCATTAACTAAAACACAAGATTAACATTGGATGGAACATATGAATAAACGATATTGCTTAACAAGTATGAAATTAATTTGCTGTATAATTAATACTGACGATAACATACGATAGTTATTGGTCCTTTGCCAGTATAAGAACACCTCATCTTTACGGCTCGCTCGCCCAAAGCACTGATGAACCCTTTCAAGGTCACGCGTCATATTATCAGAACCATACTGTACATAAACTAAGAACCACAAATTTGGTTGATAGTGTTGTGAGACTAGGTTGTGAAAGTTGTTGTTCACTGGCGGCTTCAAGCAATAGTACTGATGGAAAGTTTTTCCTTCCTCTCAGGCGTCGCATAGCGTCCCATCGCTGCGTCCACGGCAGTCGACCGACCACTGTGGTCGATCCTGGACAGTCCCTGCTGACTGCGGAAGCTCTGGCGCATCTCCTCGTAGGCACACAGCTCCCTGTGGGCGCGGTAGCGATGCGCCATCTCCAGGACATCCAAAACCCTGGACAGGATGCGCACTAGTAGCGCGCCCACGAAGAGGGTGACCGCGGCGGCCACCAGGACGAGCCCCAGTAAGTCTGATGCGATCCGCATGTGCTCCAGGACCGAGGTACGCCCTTCCTCACGTTCTAGAGTGTAGTGGAGGGTGAGCATGACCCCTCCTGCCACTAGCAGCATTCCACCCACGGCCGATCCCACCACGCAGATCTCGGCGCGCGGGAACCGCTTGCGCCAGCGCCATCGCTCTTCCTCTTCCAGGCAACAGGTGAGGGCGTCGTCTGCTGGGAAGGCGGTGCTGCGCTCGCTCACGCAGTCCATTTTCTGTTCGGCTGAGGCCTCTTCACCTGGAAGACAAACGATACCTTGAAGAAATTTCGACTAATTCAAAAACACTTAAAGACAAGGAACAGAAAAGGTTTAAAATGATATACTTTCAAAGAAAAAAAACTTTAAAAGCAATCGGCGTTCTGATAAAAGTCACTAAAGGTTTGGTTTGTAAGCAAACGTTATGCTCGAATGCGCACGCTCCATGCATCGTTAGTAACGATGTCTGGAGCGAGAGCACATGTGCCACCGACAGCACATGCACATGTTTTCCCCCATCTCAGGAAGAGCACAGAAGAACAAACGCCTATGAAGAATCGTGTATCATCTCCAATCACGATATCATCGCCAATCACGATGTCATCGTCAGTGCACGATATCATCGCCAATCACGATGTCATCGTCAGTCACGATATCGTCATCTAAAGACGCGTCTCGATTATTTGATCGGCAAACGCGGACAGCTCATGCGTATGTTTCCCCCATGGGAGGAAGAGCAAAGAAGAACAAGCCCCTACGAAGAACCGCGATATCATTGCCAACTGCGATTTGTGGAAAGATGCATTAACATGAAATCGAATATCGCGTTGCTTGCTGGTTAGAGCGTCGGGCTTCCACCCGGAAGGTCGCGCGTTCGATACCCACTGAAGACCACCATGTACACTTGGGGATACGTGCATGTGAAATCAGTGGACCCCACTAATTCGCCCCGTGCACAAGCAATCCCAAGGCCTCGGCTAACAGGTAGGGGCTAGGTGGAGGAAAGTCCTAATCGTTACGGTTCCTAGAGCATGCGCATTAAAGGATGTGTGACATCAAGAAAGCCTAATATGTCGAGATTCGGGATGGAGGATTGAAACCAGATCCGGGGTAGAAACAAGGAACTGGAGCAACCACTTTTTCGAGTTCTTCCGCTCCAGCTTGGTTCCGACCTCCTAATATTTCCTCCTGCTACACATTCAGAACAGTTAGAAAAAAAATTAGTCAGAACTAAGCTTTTAACATCACTGTTTAGTGGCAATAAACTCATTTTAACAATGAATGTTATATTTGTTACCTAATAATTTACTCCACGAAGACATGTTGCCATCTATAACAATGTAACATTACAATTACAAACGAGGCTAGCCTGACAAAAGAGTTGGGGACATAATTAAATAATAACAAACTTTTTCCAAAATTTTTTAATCGATATCACGAAAACTCGTCAATAGCTGCTAAACAAACAAAAAAAATTTAGGAAAATCGGTTGGAAAACGGAGGAGAAAAGGGTCCTTAACTATTTTGTCTTTGCCTATTTATATACAGGGTGTCCCATTAATATTGGGACAAACTTTAAGGGGAGGTAGGGGACATGGAGACAAACATTATTCAGTCACAAACATTATTCAGTCACAAACATTATTCACAAACGTCTTCTGTAGGAGTTAGGGGCGCTAAAGTTTAAGGTCCAAAACTTCGAACGATGATTAAAAACAAAAAAATAGGGCGATTCGTTTGCGGTTTTCGCTAAAATCATTCTTTATATCCCCTTTTCCTTCAAAAAGATTTTTAAAAGCAAAATCCAAAAAATGTCGATAGAGGGCGCTTTAGACTTTAGAGTTACGAACAACTACTTTTTACCGTTATTTTTTGCATGATTTTGCAAGTTTAGACTTTAACTTAAATTTTAAGCCCAAAATCGAAAACATTGGGATCGGGTAACTAGGAAAAATTGAACTGTGAACAAGGGGAGAAATTTTTAATGCTCATAAGAACTGAACAATCTATTCGATTTTGTTGCGGTTTGCGTGTAGATCAAAATCGTATAGGATCATTCTACTTTGGAAGTAGAATGATCCTATAATTTTCATCATATATTCGCGAGATTTAACTTTGACTTCAACTCAATGACAAACAAGTTAGATTTAAAAATAGAGAAGCTTCAAGTTTTCATATCACAATACTACTAACAAATCCTGAAAGTTAAAAATATCAATTATTACACGTTGTCCAACTTGAAAAAAAAGAAAATAAAAAATTTGAAAAGCTCTTAAGTAGTGGCTATTGTATCTCAGAGGCCTAAGAAATATCGTAATATATCTAAATTCCGTTGTTGTTGTTGTTGTTGTTGTCGAGTCCTCGCGTGTGGCGAAGAAGAATGGGTACGCTTCCCCCGAGGCTAATGGGGCCATTGTAGGCAGAAGTCCGATTTCCACCCCTTTGAAAGGTCTCTTAATTTTTTGACCCAGCTCCCAGCTGAGAGACCGACACCTGGGATCGGCACCCCCAGAGGTATCGTTTCACTTGGAGGACATTGGAGCCATGACCTATTTAACGTACACCAGCGACCTTCAGCGTACACGGCCTCACAGGAACCAGCCACGAGAGGTTGTCACCCTCCCAAACATTGGCCTCAATCGATGTTGCTTCACTTTCGGTGTTCAGCGGGAACCGAGCTTCTACCGACTGGTCCACTGCGGGACTCTAAATTCAATTGCAATATTTAAATGGCTATTGTATCTCAGACCCTATAAAACATCGTAATACACGGTATGTCAAAGAATTTTTATGACCAGGCTTATGAAAAAAAATGAAAACTAGTAATTATATTTTTTTAAGTATTTTTATTTAAAATGAGCTCTTTCGGCTTCAGTACATTTGTTACAGCGGTTTAACAACGGTTCGAATGCCTGCTCCAGCTCACGTTGTGGGACTGCCTCCAAAGCTCGCGTTGAAGCTGTTTGTATAGTGTCAATGTCATGAAAGTAAAAAAAAAAAATAAGTTAGCAAATGAACTGAAGTTTTGGCAGTGGATCAACTGATAATCAAGGAGTTTCACGAATGCTCGATAACAGATAGCGCCAATGTAAGCTCAGTTCCAGCTGCTGTCTTAAACATTCTTTGTTTGTACACACTGTGTACAAACAGCGTCGACGCGAGCTTTGGAGGCATTCCCACAAAGTGAGCTGGAACAGGCATTCGAATCGTTGTTAAACCGCTGTAACAAATGTATTGAAGCCAAAGGAGCTTACTTTGAATAAAAATACTTTAAAAAAAATATACTAGTTTTTGTTTTATTTTATAAACCTAGTCTTAAAAATTCTTTGACGTACTGTGTATCTAAATTCCATTGCAATATTTAAATGGCTATTGTATCACAGAACCATATGAAATATTGTAATATATCTAAATTCCATTGCAATATTTAACTGGATATTGTATCCCAGAACCCTATGAAATATTTTAATTGTAATATATCTAAATTCCATTGCAATATTTAACTGGCTATTGCATCCCAGAACCCTATGAAATATTTTAATTGTAATATATCTAAATTTCATTGCAATATTTAAATGGCTATTGTATCCCAGAACCCTTTGAAATATTGTAATTGTAATATATCTAAATTCCATTGCAATATTTAAATGAAAAAGTGAGAAAGCCCAAACTAACACAATTTATAAAACACTGGCATGTGAGAACCAGTCAAAGTTCGCATGATTTCTTTTCGACAATCGAATTTCGAAGAAAAGCTTAACTCCCAAGAAGAGAGTAAAAATTATCTTCTCTTTTTTTTTTCTCCTCGACATATCGACACTTATCTTTATGAAAATTTACTAGAAACTGGAATACTTATCAAATGAATTCCGGTTACTTACCTCATGATGCTCAGAGCGATGAAAATTCCGTCAGGTGTCGTCGCAATGAAATTTCCTTAGAACGTGAATTCTGATCGGGCGTGGAAATTCCCCGCACTTCGTATTGCTGGGGCTTCGCGCCCCAAATCCAATTGAAGTCCTTCTTAATTGGATCAACCGAGGAGCCGCTTTGCTCCTACGCTTGGGGCAGATGTAGAACTCAGTACCTGATGGTGATTCTTTCTTCCTTGCTTTTTAGAATTTAAAACATTACGCTTCTGAACTTGGTACAGTGGTTCAAAAATAGAGGAACGAATTTCGAACGCAGACATGGATTCAATAATAATAATAATGGGAAATAATAATGTATGCTGCTCGCATTTTATAGTAGAGCGGTTTTTGTTAGTAAATTAACTAGCTGTTTTTTATACTCACAAATTGTTACACTATAAAAATTTTGCGCTTATTTGCCATTCTTTTTGGTGTTTCTGAACACGATTTTTGGTGTTTAGTTAGTGTAAAGTTGAAAATTATTAATTTTTGATATATAGTGAAACCTGTGTAAGTTGACCACTTGCAGTGCAGCACTTTAGTGGTCAACTTATAGAGGGAGTTTTTTTTTTTTTTACCATTTCTTACACTATACATTTATTCATTCGTAACTAATTAAAACATAGTTTCATGTAATAGAAATATAATTTCACGTTAATTTAAAGCACAAATGAGCATTAAAATGCAGACATATGTTTCGGGATTGCTTGGGATCCCTTTTTCAATGCGACAGGGAGCTTCTAGATGCAAAACATCCAAATGAAGTAGACAAAACAACAAAAACGAAGCTTATATAGCCTAAGAATTAACTGTAAACCAATAAGAATAAAGGCAGTGTGAAGTGGAAGTAAAAGGGAAGGCAGCCTTTATTCTCATTGTTTTAAAATATGAATACGGATTTATCAGTTAAAATCTGCATGTGTATATAAAAAAAGAAGAAGAATGTGGCTTAAGTAGTGGATACTAAATAGAAACACATACACACGTAAATCAAGAATTGGAAACATCGGATTCCCAAACTGTTTGCGAATGAGCGAACCCATCATTTGAGCTGCTGAAGCTAGTTTGAAGCTTGTTTGTATTTTAATTTTTGCAGGAAATAAAATGATTTTCGTCAATATACAGTAAATTTACACCAAAAAAAATTTGGATCCAATCAAAAACTGAAATCTCAATTTTAAGGCTGTTTACCTGCTGGAAAAGAACATTTATTGATAAATAAACGTCCGTGTTACGTGATGGCGGTGGTCGAGTGGATAGAGAGCAAGACTAGTACACCACGCATTGGGAGTTCGAGTCCTGCAAGCTTCATTTATGGTTTCTACGTCTCAAAGATTCTACGCCTCGAAATGGTTCAAAAACGGTGTAAATTTTGTTTTGAAACTATTTTTAAATGGTTATAAAACCGTAAACTTTTGTATTTACGGCTTTTTAACCAAGCTGATTGAAAATGGTTAGGTCTCGTAAAGATATAAATATCTTCCAAACCGTAAATTTAACGGTGAATTAGATGGACAGACTGCTGCCGGTCATTTAACAGTAATTTCATGATGAAATTTTCTAACAGTGTATTCTAACATTATAGCATTAAAAAAAAAAAAATCCTCGAGAAGTTATTTTATTTTTTCTTATCTTTGCAAAAATAGATAAACAAATAAATAAAAACAATTAAGCGGTCAACTTACAAAGGGTTTTTTATAATACTCCCATCCAATTTTGGCGTACTTAAGTCGTCAATGTAGACAGGTGGTCAACTTAGGTGGTCAAGTTACAAAGGTTTCAATACATTATATAAAATGGGTCTGATTCCGCTCCTGACAAAAGGGGTCGACTTAGACAGGTGGTCAACTTAGGTGGTCAAGTTACAAAGGTTTTAATACATTATATAAAATGTTGTCTGATTCCGCTCCTGACAAAAGGGGTCGACTTAGACAGGTGGTCAACTTAGGTGGTCAAGTTACAAAGGTTTCAATACATTATATAAAATGGGTCTGATTCCGCTCCTGACAAAAGGGGTCGACTTAGACAGGTGGTCAACTTAGGTGGTCAAGTTACAAAGGTTTCAATACATTATATAAAATGGGTCTGATTCCGCTCCTGACAAAAGGGGTCGACTTAGACAGGTGGTCAACTTAGGTGGTCAAGTTACAAAGGTTTCAATACATTATATAAAATGGGTCTGATTCCGCTCCTGACAAAAGGGGTCGACTTAGACAGGTGGTCAACATAGGTGGTCAAGTTACAAAGGTTTCAATACATTATATAAAATGGGTCTGATTCCGCTCCTGACAAAAGGGGTCGACTTAGACAGGTGGTCAACATAGGTGGTCAAGTTACAAAGGTTTCAATACATTATATAAAATGGGTCTGATTCCGCTCCTGACAAAAGGGGTCGACTTAGACAGGTGGTCAACTTAGGTGGTCAAGTTACAAAGGTTTCAATACATTATATAAAATGTTGTCTGATTCCGCTCCTGACAAAAGGGGTCGACTTAGACAGGTGGTCAACTTAGGTGGTCAAGTTACAAAGGTTTCAATACATTATATAAAATGGGTCTGATTCCGCTCCTGACAAAAGGGGTCGACTTAGACAGGTGGTCAACTTAGGTGGTCAAGTTACAAAGGTTTCAATACATTATATAAAATGTTGTCTGATTCCGCTCCTGACAAAAGGGGTCGACTTAGACAGGTGGTCAACTTAGGTGGTCAAGTTACAAAGGTTTCAATACATTATATAAAATGGGTCTGATTCCGCTCCTGACAAAAGGGGTCGACTTAGACAGGTGGTCAACTTAGGTGGTCAAGTTACAAAGGTTTCAATACATTATATAAAATGTTGTCTGATTCCGCTCCTGACAAAAGGGGTCGACTTAGACAGGTGGTCAACTTAGGTGGTCAAGTTACAAAGGCTTCAATACATTATATAAAATGGGTCTGATTCCGCTCCTGACAAAAGGGGTCGACTTAGACAGGTGGTCAACTTAGGTGGTCAAGTTACAAAGGTTTCAATACATTATATAAAATGGGTCTGATTCCGCTCCTGACAAAAGGGGTCGACTTAGACAGGTGGTCAACTTAGGTAGTCAAGTTACAAAGGTTTCAATACATTATATAAAATGTTGTCTGATTCCGCTCCTGACAAAAGGGGTCGACTTAGACAGGTGGTCAACTTAAGTGGTCAAGTTGCAAAGGTTTCAATACATTATATAAAATGGGTCTGATTCCGCTCCTGACAAAAGGGGTCGACTTAGACAGGTGGTCAACTTAGGTGGTCAAGTTACAAAGGTTTCAATACATTATATAAAATGGGTCTGATTCCGCTCCTGACAAAAGGGGTCGACTTAGACAGGTGGTCAACATAGGTGGTCAAGTTACAAAGGTTTCAATACATTATATAAAATGGGTCTGATTCCGCTCCTGACAAAAGGGGTCGACTTAGACAGGTGGTCAACTTAGGTGGTCAAGTTACAAAGGTTTCAATACATTATATAAAATGGGTCTGATTCCGCTCCTGACAAAAGGGGTCGACTTAGACAGGTGGTCAACTTAGGTGGTCAAGTTACAAAGGTTTCAATACATTATATAAAATGGGTCTGATTCCGCTCCTGACAAAAGGGGTCGACTTAGACAGGTGGTCAACTTAGGTGGTCAAGTTACAAAGGTTTCAATACATTATATAAAATGGGTCTGATTCCGCTCCTGACAAAAGGGGTCGACTTAGACAGGTGGTCAACTTAGGTGGTCAAGTTACAAAGGTTTCAATACATTACATAAAATGGGTCTGATTCCGCTCCTGACAAAAGGGGTCGACTTAGACAGGTGGTCAACATAGATGGTCAAGTTACAAAGGTTTCAATACATTATATAAAATGGGTCTGATTCCGCTCCTGACAAAAGGGGTCGACTTAGACAGGTGGTCAACTTAGGTGGTCAAGTTACAAAGGTTTCAATACATTATATAAAATGGGTCTGATTCCGCTCCTGACAAAAGGGGTCGACTTAGACAGGTGGTCAAGTTACAAAGGTTTCAATACATTATATAAAATGTTGTCTGATTCCGCTCCTGACAAAAGGGGTCGACTTAGACAGGTGGTCAACTTAGGTGGTCAAGTTACAAAGGTTTCAATACATTATATAAAATGGGTCTGATTCCGCTCCTGACAAAAGGGGTCGACTTAGACAGGTGGTCAACTTAGGTGGTCAAGTTACAAAGGTTTCAATACATTATATAAAATGGGTCTGATTCCGCTCCTGACAAAAGGGGTCGACTTAGACAGGTGGTCAACATAGGTGGTCAAGTTACAAAGGTTTCAATACATTATATAAAATGGGTCTGATTCCGCTCCTGACAAAAGGGGTCGACTTAGACAGGTGGTCGACTTAGGTGGTCAAGTTACAAAGGTTTCAATACATTATATAAAATGGGTCTGATTCCGCTCCTGACAAAAGGGGTCGACTTAGACAGGTGGTCAACTTAGGTGGTCAAGTTACAAAGGTTTCAATACATTATATAAAATGGGTCTGATTCCGCTCCTGACAAAAGGGGTCGACTTAGACAGGTGGTCAACTTAGGTGGTCAAGTTACAAAGGTTTCAATACATTATATAAAATGGGTCTGATTCCGCTCCTGACAAAAGGGGTCGACTTAGACAGGTGGTCAACTTAGGTGGTCAAGTTACAAAGGTTTCAATACATTATATAAAATGGGTCTGATTCCGCTCCTGACAAAAGGGGTCGACTTAGACAGGTGGTCAACATAGGTGGTCAAGTTACAAAGGTTTCAATACATTATATAAAATGGGTCTGATTCCGCTCCTGACAAAAGGGGTCGACTTAGACAGGTGGTCAACTTAGGTGGTCAAGTTACAAAGGTTTCAATACATTACATAAAATGTTGTCTGATTCCGCTCCTGACAAAAGGGGTCGACTTAGACAGGTGGTCAACTTAGGTGGTCAAGTTACAAAGGTTTCAATACATTATATAAAATGGGTCTGATTCCGCTCCTGACATTTTTTTTTTTTTTTTTTTTTTTTTTTTTTTTTTTTTTTTTTTTTTTTTTTTTTTTTTTTTTTTTTTTTTTTTTTTTTTTTTTTTTTTTTTTTTTTTTTTTTTTTTTTTTTTTTTTTTTTTTTTTTTTTTTTTTTTTTTTTTTTTTTTTTTTTTTTTTTTTTTTTTTTTTTTTTTTTTTTTTTTTTTTTTTTTTTTTTTTTTTTTTTTTTTTTTTTTTTTTTTTTTTTTTTTTTTTTTTTTTTTTTTTTTTTTTTTTTTTTTTTTTTTTTTTTTTTTTTTTTTTTTTTTTTTTTTTTTTTTTTTTTTTTTTTTTTGATTCCGCTCCGACAAAAGGGGTCGACTTAGACAGGTGGTCAACTTAGGTGGTCAAGTTACAAAGGTTTCAATACATTATATAAAATGGGTCTGATTCCGCTCCTGACAAAAGGGGTCGACTTAGACAGGTGGTCAACTTAGGTGGTCAAGTTACAAAGGTTTCAATACATTATATAAAATGGGTCTGATTCCGCTCCTGACAAAAGGGGTCGACTTAGACAGGTGGTCAACTTAGGTGGTCAAGTTACAAAGGTTTCAATACATTATATAAAATGGGTCTGATTCCGCTCCTGACAAAAGGGGTCGACTTAGACAGGTGGTCAACTTAGGTGGTCAAGTTACAAAGGTTTCAATACATTATATAAAATGGGTCTGATTCCGCTCCTGACAAAAGGGGTCGACTTAGACAGGTGGTCAACTTAGGTGGTCAAGTTACAAAGGTTTCAATACATTATATAAAATGGTCTGATTCCGCTCCTGACAAAAGGGGTCGACTTAGACAGGTGGTCAACTTAGGTGGTCAAGTTACAAAGGTTTCAATACATTATATAAAATGGGTCTGATTCCGCTCCTGACAAAAGGGGTCGACTTAGACAGGTGGTCAACTTAGGTGGTCAAGTTACAAAGGTTTAATACATTATATAAAATGTGTCTGATTCCGCTCCTGACAAAAGGGGTCGACTTAGACAGGTGGTCAACTTAGGTGGTCAAGTTACAAAGGTTTCAATACATTATATAAAATGGGTCTGATTCCGCTCCTGACAAAAGGGGTCGACTTAGACAGGTGGTCAACTTAGGTGGTCAAGTTACAAAGGTTTCAATACATTATATAAAATGGGTCTGATTCCGCTCCTGACAAAAGGGGTCGACTTAGACAGGTGGTCAACTTAGGTGGTCAAGTTACAAAGGTTTCAATACATTATATAAAATGGGTCTGATTCCGCTCCTGACAAAAGGGGTCGACTTAGACAGGTGGTCAACTAGGTGTCAAGTTACAAAGGTTTCAATACATTATATAAAATGGGTCTGATTCCGCTCCTGACAAAAGGGGTCGACTTAGACAGGTGGTCAACTAGGTGGTCAAGTTACAAAGGTTTCAATACATTATATAAAAGGGTCTGATTCCGCTCCTGACAAAAGGGGTCGACTTAGACAGGTGGTCAACTTAGGTGGTCAAGTTACAAGGTTTCAATACATTATATAAAATGTGTCTGATTCCGCTCCTGACAAAAGGGGTCGACTTAGACAGGTGGTCAACTTAGGTGGTCAAGTTACAAAGGTTTCAATACATTATATAAAATGGGTCTGATTCCGCTCCTGACAAAAGGGGTCGACTTAGACAGGTGGTCAACTTAGGTGGTCAAGTTACAAAGGTTTCAATACATTATATAAAATGTGTCTGATTCCGCTCCTGACAAAAGGGGTCGACTTAGACAGGTGGTCAACTTAGGTGGTCAAGTTACAAAGGTTTCAATACATTATATAAAATGGGTCTGATTCCGCTCCTGACAAAAGGGGTCGACTTAGACAGGTGGTCAACTTAGGTGGTCAAGTTACAAAGGTTTCAATACATTATATAAAATGTGTCTGATTCCGCTCCTGACAAAAGGGGTCGACTTAGACAGGTGGTCAACTTAGGTGGTCAAGTTACAAAGGTTCAATACATTATATAAAATGGGTCTGATTCCGCTCCTGACAAAAGGGGTCGACTTAGACAGGTGGTCAACTTAGGTGGTCAAGTTACAAAGGTTTCAATACATTATATAAAATGGGTCTGATTCCGCTCCTGACAAAAGGGGTCGACTTAGACAGGTGGTCAACTTAGGTGTCAAGTTACAAAGGTTTCAATACATTATATAAAATGGTCTGATTCCGCTCCTGACAAAAGGGGTCGACTTAGACAGGTGGTCAACTAGTGGTCAAGTTCAAAGGTTTCAATACATTATATAAAATGGGTCTGATTCCGCTCCTGACAAAAGGGGTCGACTTAGACAGGTGGTCAACTTAGGTGGTCAAGTTACAAAGGTTTCAATACATTATATAAAATGGGTCTGATTCCGCTCCTGACAAAAGGGGTCGACTTAGACAGGTGGTCAACATAGGTGGTCAAGTTACAAAGGTTTCAATACATTATATAAAATGGGTCTGATTCCGCTCCTGACAAAAGGGGTCGACTTAGACAGGTGGTCAACTTAGGTGGTCAAGTTACAAAGGTTTCAATACATTATATAAAATGGGTCTGATTCCGCTCTGACAAAAGGGGTCGACTTAGACAGGTGGTCAACTTAGGTGGTCAAGTTCAAAGGTTTCAATACATTATATAAAATGGGTCTGATTCGCTCCTGACAAAAGGGGTCGACTTAGACAGGTGGTCAACTTAGGTGGTCAAGTTACAAAGGTTTCAATACATTATATAAAATGGGTCTGATTCCGCTCCTGACAAAAGGGGTCGACTTAGACAGGTGGTCAACTTAGGTGGTCAAGTTACAAAGGTTTCAATACATTAATAAATGGGTCTGATTCCGCTCCTGACAAAAGGGGTCGACTTAGACAGGTGGTCAACTAGTGGTCAAGTTACAAAGGTTTCAATACATTATATAAAATGGGTCTGATTCCGCTCCTGACAAAAGGGGTCGACTTAGACAGGTGGTCAACTTAGGTGGTCAAGTTACAAAGGTTTCAATACATTATATAAATGGGTCTGATTCCGCTCCTGACAAAAGGGGTCGACTTAGACAGGTGGTCAAGTTACAAAGGTTTCAATACATTATATAAAATGTTGTCTGATTCCGCTCCTGACAAAAGGGGTCGACTTAGACAGGTGGTCAACATAGGTGGTCAAGTTACAAAGGTTTCAATACATTATATAAAATGGGTCTGATTCCGCTCCTGACAAAAAGGGTCGACTTAGACAGGTGGTCAACTTAGGTGGTCAAGTTACAAAGGTTTCAATACATTATATAAAATGGGTCTGATTCCGCTCCTGACAAAAGGGGTCGACTTAGACAGGTGGTCAACATAGGTGGTCAAGTTACAAAGGTTTCAATACATTATATAAAATGGGTCTGATTCCGCTCCTGACAAAAGGGGTCGACTTAGACAGGTGGTCAAATTAGGTGGTCAAGTTACAAAGGTTTCAATACATTATATAAAATGGGTCTGATTCCGCTCCTGACAAAAGGGGTCGACTTAGACAGGTGGTCAACATAGGTGGTCAAGTTACAAAGGTTTCAATACATTATATAAAATGGGTCTGATTCCGCTCCTGACAAAAGGGGTCGACTTAGACAGGTGGTCAACTTAGGTGGTCAAGTTACAAAGGTTTCAATACATTATATAAAATGGGTCTGATTCCGCTCCTGACAAAAGGGGTCGACTTAGACAGGTGGTCAACTTAGGTGGTCAAGTTACAAAGGTTTCAATACATTATATGAAATGGGTCTGATTCCGCTCCTGACAAAAGGGGTCGACTTAGACAGGTGGTCAACATAGGTGGTCAAGTTACAAAGGTTTCAATACATTATATAAAATGGGTCTGATTCCGCTCCTGACAAAAGGGGTCGACTTAGACAGGTGGTCAACTTAGGTGGTCAAGTTACAAAGGTTTCAATACATTATATAAAATGGGTCTGATTCCGCTCCTGACAAAAGGGGTCGACTTAGACAGGTGGTCAACTTAGGTGGTCAAGTTACAAAGGTTTCAATACATTATATAAAATGGGTCTGATTCCGCTCCTGACAAAAGGGGTCGACTTAGACAGGTGGTCAACATAGGTGGTAAAGTTACAAAGGTTTCAATACATTATATAAAATGGGTCTGATTCCGCTCCTGACAAAAGGGGTCGACTTAGACAGGTGGTCAACTTAGGTGGTCAAGTTACAAAGGTTTCAATACATTATATAAAATGGGTCTGATTCCGCTCCTGACAAAAGGGGTCGACTTAGACAGGTGGTCAACATAGGTGGTCAAGTTACAAAGGTTTCAATACATTATATAAAATGGGTCTGATTCCGCTCCTGACAAAAGGGGTCGACTTAGGCAGGTGGTCAACATAGGTGGTCAAGTTACAAAGGTTTCAATACATTATATAAAATAGGGCTGATTCCGTTCCTGACAAAAGGGGTCGACCTAGACAGGTGGTCAACTTTACAGGTTTTACTGTACTTTCATTTTTTTCGTGCCTGTCTGAAAAATATATACAGTATAACGTTTCTTAGCATATGAAATTTGTTAATTCCATTACGTATTGAAATGTCATCGCGATTGCTCATTTTTATGAAAATAGGATGAATGAGCAATCGTACTGACGTATGCGTTTGATGCGTAGATGAGTTAACGAACATAATATGAAAAAAAAAATACTGCTGTCTGTATTTTTTTTAGACAGACACTTAAAAAAATTGAAAATACATCAAAAAATGAATAATTTTCGACTTTACACCACACTAAATTTTTTCTTAAAAAATACTTAAAAAGTTTAATAAATAATATCTAATATTGTACTAAATTTTTTCTAAAAATTCCCTAAGTTGACCACCTCCGTATGTTGACCACTTAGTTACAGTCCCTTCGGTGGTCAACTTATGGAGGTTCTACTGTAACTTTTAAACGATTTGGAATTTCGCTTTGCAATTTTCAGGGTATATTATTGAATAGTTGTAGAATCGATTTATGACGAATTTTTTTTTTAATTTTTTGAGACCTTTACACGTATTCCCCCCCCCCCCTTAACACATTGCATGTGCTAAGAAACGTTATACTTTCTTTTTTTTTTTTTTTTTTTTGAGGCAGATACCTAAAAGAATTTAAATTACATCAAAAAATGAATAATTTCTAATTTTACACCAACTAAACCCCAAAAACAACTAAACGCGAAATGTTTAAAATGCGGAAGAAGCCACGTGTGCTTCCATAAAACCGATCTAAATTTGAATAAAAGAAACTAAAATGCAATTTAACTTTAAAATGGGCAATGATTAGTATTCAAAATGAGAAAAACTGGGAACTCGGAGATCAAAAGCCAGTTTTCTATGGAATAATCATTCTCGTTAAAGGTTTCTTGCTTGCTTCTTTGTGTTGATAAAGCCTGAGGCTTGAAAGGGGTTCATTGGATGATGAGTACGCAAATAAATATATTTTTGTCCAGCACACGTGGAGGTAATTTACAAGAAAAAAAAACAGAGATGTGAATACCTTTAGAATGTTCTTTCGATAGAATAACTTAAAGGTTTCGAAACTAAAATACTTTTGCCATTCCCAACTCGAAAATAAACTCATTTGGAAGACAATTTTCTTAAATAAGGCATATTTAACCAACGCTATTAATAGAATTTTAAGGCTGATTTTTTGTCGTAAATTTCACATTGGAGTTTATTTTAGAATATGACTTTTGTAAGAGCCATACTTGACTAGGTTCTCATATATCTTGCATTTGGATAGTTTAGGGCTCTTATTGCCTGATCTATGTTTGACTTTTATTTTTGTGTTTATTTTCAATTCAATACAAGTTTTTATTTTCATTTATTTTAGTTTGAACTAAATTTTAAATTTCTTTATATATTTGTGAAGTAAAAAGTCTAAAAAGATATTTAGTCTTGAGGGGGAAAAATGCAGTGAATCGGCAAAAAATATTTACTTACAAAAATAAATAATGAAATTTTATAAAAATAAAGGTTAAAAGAAAATATTTTTACTAAATCCTGAGTGTACATTGCGTAATAAACATTGCGATGTGTTGAGCCATAAAATAAAATTGGAAAGTGAACAACTATACAAAATAATTTAATCCTTTCAAAGTTCTTCCCTAAGCTGCTGTATAGCTTTTTTTTTTTTTTTTTTTTTGTTAGGTTAATCCATAACTTTATATGAGATGAACTGATTTCCCTGTTTCCTAGGAACCATATCGACTTATAGAAGTATCGAAAGAAAATTATGGTGTAAAATCTGTAATTTTCTCCTTTAACTTGCAAGTAGTTTATTGACTAAATAGCTTATAATATATTAAAATAAATAAATGATTTAATATGAAATTCATTACTCAACCTACGTTATGTGTATTAACTATCCTGTCCACATTTTTTTTAGGTCCTTCCATAATTTTTTATTGGATGAACCAATTTCCCCGACTCCTTCCTTTAAATTTATAAAGGTTGATCTCAAATAGGTCTTCACATCTTTCATCATGGAACCATATGGACTTATAGAAAGAAAGTTATGCTGGAAAATCTGCAATTTCACGTTTATCTTGCAAGAATTTTATTGACTAAATTAATTGAAATATATTGTAAAAAATGATTGAATATGAAATTCATTGGAACATGAGCTATAACAGGTAAATCGTTTTAAACCGCTGTAACAAAAGTACTGCAAGGAGCTTATTTTCAATAAAAATATCTAAAAAATATAATTACCAGTTTTATTTTATAAACTGAGTCACAAAAATTTTTTGGCACACTGTATTTGTATTAATTTACTTATGAGTTTATTCTTTTATGTTAAAGCTACGTTCTTATCTAAAGCAATGCCTTTTATGCGCCCAAAAAGTAAAATAATTTGAAATCGCAGCAGCAAATGAAGTATTAAAAAAATCTCGAAAGACGAAAAGTCCAAAGTATTCCTCCCTTATCGATCCAGTGATGCCCAATTTACCATTAAAGCTCTGGAATCTCTCCACGTGAATAATAAAATTAACCCGGGACAACCGGCCATTTTGAAGCTTCAACCCAAACCCATAATCTCATCAATGATTCTAAAGACTTAAAAGCGCTCTTCCGCCCTAAAACTTTCAATGAACAAAGCCATCTTTAATGAAGAAATATTCCATGGTATTCTTACAAGAAAAAAATATTATCTAAGTCTACAAGAAGATCTCAATTATTTATTCTTTTACCTGCAAAGTTCAAAGAAAATTGAGCTTAAAGTTTTGGACAAATAAGAATCTTTTGCAGCTGATAAAAACTTAAATCGCTTGTTCTTAAATTTTTGATAACTGTGGAAGCTTTTGAAGAAATGCTCAATAGAAGCTGTGGGATATTTTTTATATGCATAATTAAATTTAAAGAATGCGTTATTTTTAAAAACAGCTTGAACAAACAAAATTTTCTGCGTTGAGAATTTTTTTTTTAATGCATATTTAATTTGCTGTTATTGACAATGGAAAATTTAATGAAAGGGTTTTTCTACGAAGTTTCAACAAAATCAACTTTATTCAACTCTTCAAAGTTAAAATGGAAAACAATTGAAGAGAAAATATAATTAACTGAAATCTATTGTTTAGTTTCATTTATGATTTAACTTTCGCAGTCGAGTTGATTTCCTTTATGCGTTTAAAAGTTCAGCTGGAAAAGTAGCTTGCACGTTTGGGTCACTGGTTACACGGTTATTTTTTAATTATATTTTAATTTTAATTTCGTTAATAGAAAGTATCACCAAATTATTGGTAAAGAAGGGCTTGTTACATCTTGGTTGTAACCTTGTTCACTGATATAATAATTGACCTGCCGCTCGATTATTAATTTTTTTTCTCAAGAAGCATCATATTATTTTGGAGACCAATTAATAAAAAAAGAGAGACATTTATATCAAGTCCAAAAAAAAAATTAAAAAAATGCAAGAACCAACCCTATTCCTTCTTAGTTGCAGGAATGTTCTTTTCGAACAGCTATTTCATTTCATTCCTTGTCCTGATACAATTTTTTTATTTCTTACGATTTTAAAATGATTGAACAGTTTGAAGAATTTCGTTTTTGATCATTTGTATTTAAAAGTAATTCTTTATGCTCTTTATTTTCACTACAAATGCATGTTTTTAATATTTTCCAAAAATTTGTTTCATCTTCTACAGTTTATGTTTGTTCATGTATAAAAAGTAAATACTACCAAACCTCACGATGCGATATTTAAATGACCATTGATACTTCCATTTAACTATAAGGAAAGTGTTACTTTTTTTTTCAAGTCCTTCTGTTTCCCAAAAACATTTTTATAAATATGATTTTGTATGGAATTCATCCTTTAAAAATATTTACACGTTTTAATTTACTTTTTTTTAATGTGAAAATTAATTTTTAAAACATTAAATAAATAATTGGAAACTTAAAAGAAATTAATAGAAAATTAAAGAATAGAAAAAGGCATCATCGTAGAGAACTTCTATAAGGATTTCAAGGGACTAAGCGATGAAAATAATGTTTCCATATTTCTTTCCGTGAAAAACTCATGTTGAAATTTAACAAATGAAGGTTCCACCAGGAAAACGACCTAAGTCCGCACTACTTTTTGAAATTTGCTTTATGTTTTATTCAATTATTTTATAACATAAATGTTAATTTCAACTATACGAGCCTACTTTTTCGTTACACCCAAATTCAAATTTGTAATAGATATATTTATAATACATAATTTATATTCATTTATAATGCATAACTTATAATAAAACATAAAGCAAAGTTCAAAAAGTAGTATGTGACTTAAGTCGTTTTCCCATTGGACACTTCAAATTTAAGAACATTTCGTGTTCCTGGCCTCTGATTGGTCTTCTTCATTAATTGTCCTTGTCCCCATTAGTTAATCTCCAATCCGGCCGGATTTAGTATAAATGCCCACTGTCTCTCTGGTTGTTGCCCGTTCACTCACAACTTTCTTGTTGTGCACTTAAGAGAAGTGCTCAACACGCAACAAGAAAGTTGTGAGTGAACGTTGTGAGTAGCTGCACTGCTGAAGGTCTCCACTGTAGCCTTGAAATTAGCTATTTGCTTTATTTTTTGGCAATTTGTGCTTTTTTTTATGTTATTTTTTTCTTGTACTCAAATGGAAGAATATTTCGGGTTCCTGGCCTCTGATTTATCTTCTTCATTCCTTGTCTTTGTTCCCATTAGTTAATCTCTAATCCGGTATGATTTAGTATAAATACCCGCTGTCTCTCTGGTTGTTGCCCGTTCACTCACAACTTTCTTGTTGTGTGTTGAGCACTTGAGAGAAGTGCTCAACACGCAACAAGACAGTTGTGAGTGAACGTTGTGAGTTGCTGCACTGCTGAAGGGCTCCATTGTAGGGCTCGACCGATGGCATTTTTTGGGAGATGGGCCGATGCCGATTGTTGGCCGATTGTTCCAAGATCGGCCGATGGCCGATTATTCTCCTCTTCCATCGGCCGATGGCCGATGCCGATGGCCGATGGAAAAAAAAGTCGCTTTAAACCATTAAAACGTGTAGAATGCTTGTCAAAAATGTCATTTTGAATCATTTACTATTTATTTTTATGTTTATAAAAGCATAAATGCATTATTCAAGCACCGTAAAATTGTTTGGGGGAAGTTTACATAATAATTAAACTGAAAGAATCACTCGCGATTCTAGTAAAGTAATTAAACTATTTGGAGGTTAAAAAAATTAAAAAATGCTATGTCAGAGGATTTTTAATTCTTTTTTCTTATCTTTGCCAAAAAAAAAATACTCAACAGCTATTGGATTGCTCGGGTCTAATTCCCTTTCCTTCAACATTTTCTCTTTATAACACATGCACTGCAAATGCCAAGTGCCGCTGCCTTTATTTTCTTATTTTTTTCATGGAGAGGAATGCAGATGTTATGACACAGGCTAACAAATAATGTGGGTTTGTATTTTTAACGAAACTGCCAACCCCTTCCTCTCAGCTTTTTTTCATGATCCCCCCCCCCCCTTTTAAAAGAAAAGCGGGAACGATTACATGCATATTTTTCATTAAAAAAGGTATTTTAAGCTCTTTTTTTTTTAATAAAAATAAAATATTAAAACATTTCGCTCGCAGTATTATCCCTTGTATAGTATATCCCCTGATCATAACCAAGAAGTACTGAATATTGCTTTAAAAACATAGACGTGAGATTTTTTTTTTCATTACAAATGAATGCTGGGTCTTAAGAACTAATCTTATTAGATTTTTTTTTTCCGAGTTGAAAATTACACTGAAATACTTGACATGTTCTTTATA
Organism: Octonoba sinensis; assembly: GCA_038502835.1. Lineage (NCBI taxonomy): Eukaryota > Metazoa > Arthropoda > Arachnida > Araneae > Uloboridae > Octonoba > Octonoba sinensis. The sequence continues at coordinate 18,423,015 of CM076601.1, read as the reverse complement.
TTTTCATGAGCACAATGTAAGGTCACCAAAATAAACCAATATTTTGAGCACCAGCAGTTTTCTGTTGACAAATAACCTTCTGAAAACGCGTGATCGTTTATAAAAATTAAGATGTATTTTGAAAAAATATATATATTTTTATATACGTTGACAATTTTTGAAATTAATGAAACTGAAGCATTTTTATTAAGGTATTGTTCCACCCTGTATCCCAAACTCGTTTTTAAAGAATTAAATTTTTGAAAATTGCAAGTCTAACTTGGACACATAAAATTTCGACCAATAAACATTTATACTGAAAAATTAATTCATATTTTTTAACAATATGTTCTGTGTGGTACAAGAAATATTCTAAACTGAAAGCAGATGCAACGAGATTGTTGTACAACAGCAGAAAAACGGTCAACTGTCTAACACGTGACATCAAAGAAGCCAAAAAAATGCGCTAAAAAAACGAAGATAAACGGGGAAAAATTAAAATAATTATCGTATATAAAATGTTAAGATGTATTTTGAAAAAAAATATGCATTGATCAATCTTTGAAACTAAAGAAATTTTAGCATTTTTATTAAGATGTTATTAAATCCTGTGGCGCGAACTCGCATTTTGAGAATTCAATTTTTAAAAATTGCAAGTCGAACTTGAACACATAAAATTTCGATCAATAAATATTTATACTGGTTTTTTTTTCTTATTTTTGGCCAATCTTTTCTATGTTGTAAACTAAAAATGAAATAACACTAAAAGCAGATGCAGCAAAATTGCTGTACAATTGGCGAAAAACTGTAACACGTGGGATCGAAAGAGAAAAAAAAAAAAAAAAAAAAAAAACGCAAAGAGAAAAAAGTTTACGCTGCTAAAAATTAAAATTACTATCGTACTTTGATTGAGTTGACTTTTTATTGTTTACAATTTCGGAATAATAAGAAACATGACAAACTAAAACCAGATGGTATAATATTATTGCACAATGACATCTAATGCACTAAGTCATTATTAAAAGAAAAACGGACAAAAATGAGGCAACTAACCTGGTGCGAAAAACAAATAACACTCATAAGACGCCTCTATAACTTTTACTTTAACATATTCTATTTCGCGAGCATTCTGCTCAGAGAACTACTTTAATAATGAATATTTTCGGGCAGCGATCGCTTAAACTAGTTTTCCGAATTTTTTATCAAATACTTTGTAGAATGACATTATTTTTGTGTTTTTTTTTTCAACTTATGTGCTGCCTGTTATTGTATGGAAATAGAAATTGAGCTATGGAGAAAAAAAGAAAGTGAAAGACAGAATGTTTTCTGGAAAGTTGTCCCTGCGAAAAACATCGGCCTTGCTTCGGCTTTTAGATGTTTTTTAAGGCCGATGGGCCGATGTTTTTCTAAAGTTAACATCTGCCGCCGATGCCGATGGCCGATGGCAACTTTGTTGAACAATCGGCGCTGATGCATCGGCGAGGCCGATGCATCGGTCGAGCCTTACTCCATTGTAACCTTGAAATTAGCTATTTGCTTTATTTTTTGGCAATTTATGCTTTTTTTTTATGTTGTATTTTTTCTTGTACTCAAATGGAAGAACATTTCGTGTTCCTGGAATCTGATTGGTCTTTTTCATTCCTTGTCCTTGTTCCCATTAGTTAATCTCTAATCCGGTATGATTTAGTATAAATACCCGCTGTCTCTCTGATTGTTGCCCCTTCACTCACAGCTTTCTTGTTGTGTGTTGAGCACTTAAGAGAAGTGCTCAACACACAACAAGAAAGTTGTGAGTTGCTGCACTGCTGAAGGGCTCCATTGTAGCCTTGAAATTAGCTATTTGCTTTATTTTTTGGCAATTTGTGCTTTTTTTATGTTGTTTTTTTCTTGTACTCAAATGGAAGAAGTTAAAATTAAATGATAAAACTAAGTATGTAAGGGGTGAGCTTTGTTTACTAATGGAAGCAATTCATGCAACGTCATAGGTCACGTGACAGCGATGTAATTATATTAGGGTATAATATAAATACATCGCTGTCACGTGAACTCCACGTATAACTCAATTAAAAATTTGGTAAACAAATCAGCGATCATCGTTGTCACGTGACGCGATGAATTGCCTCCATTAAATGTAATGTGTGCCGAACCTAGCCAAGTTATTAGACGCTGTAGATGTTTCGTGATCACACGCTTAATACTCAGTTTTTTACTTATTTGGTGATGTTTTTATTTACAGAGCTCAAGTTTTCCAGTAAAAATTTAATTTTGCATGCATTTAGGGATCCAAAAAAAAAAAAAACAATTAAAAGGAGCGGGGGGTATCATCCTGCCTCGTCAAAAGCTGGGAATGAGCAGTAAATTTCATAAAATAGTTTGCTTGCTATGTACAATCCTTCTCTGCGTTTTCATAAAAATACATAATAGGGATCATTCATAAATGATGTCACGCTTCGAGGGGGAAGGGGGGTTCGTGAAATTGTGACAAGGGGTGGGGAGGGTGTAACAAGAAGTGTGACATCATGTTTTTTCAACATAGCGAGACGCGTTACAAAGGGGGGAAGAGGAGCATATTGAAGAGGGACATTTTGTGACAAAGGGGGGGGGGAAGTCAAATATATGGGAAAAAAGCGTGACATCATTTATGAACGGTGCCATATCTATATATAAACAGTCAAAGACAAAATAGTTAAGAACCATTTTCTCCTCGATTTTTCAGATGACAGCATGTCTTGGTTGAGTAAACTATTAGGTAATAAATGTAAAACTCATTTTTAAAAAGAGTTTGTTGCCATTAAGCAGCAATATTAAAAGTAGTTATGATAAGAGTTGGAGTGAAGGCTCCTCTGAAACAATGGATGGAAAATGAGAATAGTGTACGGAACCAAACATTTAAGTTTTATTCAACTGCCTCAGTACGAAATCGGTAGAAGTATAAGCGGCTACATTGATGAGTGCTGTTGGACGTGCGGCGACAATGTTGTACAATACGTTTGCGTTAAGTGAGAATGATCAATATAAACTCGACGCTATAATCGTCAAACTTGATGAATAATACTTACATAATTACAGTAGAAACCCGGTTATCCGAATCCCGCTTTTCCGAAAATCGGCTTAACCGAAAAGGCAAATCTTTATTTTTTTCCATAACAGCCAAATGCTCCGTTTTTTTTTTTTTTTTTTTATTATTCTTTTTTTACAAAGGGAAAATGGCCGTTTTTTTTCCATAACTATCAAAAATATTGTCAGTACGCGATAAAATGTATGATACTAAATGACATAAACGTAAAATATTAATATTTTGTTATAGAATTTATTGTATTCTGCAGTCGGAAGAAGTTCTATGAGCAGGAAGAACATGTTGGTTATAAGCATGGCCTTTGCCTATAATTCTCGCTTATCCGAATATTTCTAAGGTACCTTGATTAACCGAAAACGTTACGGTCCCGTGCTTTTCGGTTATCCGGGGTTCTACTGTATATAAATAGCATAATTTTCTCAATTCTACATTTAATTATTATGGCCGAATTTCGACTTTTTTTATCAAATTTTCAGAAAATTTGATAGAGTACAGCATAAACATCACACAGAAGTTCAAAATAAAAATAGTGAATACTCGGTAGCTTATGATCATTTGAAGAAATTAATTTTTGACTGCACATAAGCGAAAGATAGGCAATTTTTAATTTTCCTAATTTAATGCCCAAGTATTTATGATAATTTTTTTTAAAAATGCAGTTGAATATCGTGAAAATTTAGAAAAATACCTAAGATCTAGTGAGTTGTATTTGAATCATCCTCTAAAAAGATGCATGGTGAGGGATCGTTCACAGAAACGAGAACTGCAATCACCAAACATGAGTAATTTAAATCAATTTTCTGTATAATTTTCAATTCTTAATTTTTCAAATTTAATGCCCAAGTATACGTGGCAATTTTTTAAAAAATGCAGTTGAATATCGTGAAAATTGAGAAAAATACCTAAAGACCTAGTGAGTTGTATTTGAATGATTCTCCAAAAAGATGTATGGTGATGGATTGTTCACAGAACAGCAAGCTGCAATCCCGAAACATGAGTAATTTCAATTCGAAATCAATTCCCTGTATAATTTTTCCTCGGAACTTATGTTTGAATTCAGATATTTATTTCTACTTTTCATATAGTTTTTATCACAGTTAATGTGAATGATTGCAAACAAGCGCAACTTATCTTGCACTAAAAATTTTTTAGTGCAGATCAGTCAGAGTCAGATCAGTTTTTTAGTGCAGAGTCAGATCAGCTTTTTAGTGCAGAGTCAGATAAGCTGTTTAGTGCAGAGTCAAATCAGCTTTTTAGTGAAGAGTCAGATCAGTTTTCAGTGCAGATGTAAAAAAATTTTGTCCCAAAAACATGAGAATCTCTTGGAAATCATTTACCCGGAGTCTAACGTAAGATTACAGAAACTTAAAAACAAGAAACTTCAAATTATTTCAAATAAGAAAGTTACAGAGAATAAAAAACGGAGAGCATTGGGGAAGGTTGTCAGTTTAGCCACACCGCTTGACCCATAACACCTCCGCAGAAGGGAAGACTGGCCGCAGAGGATTGGCACTGTACTCACTAAAATCTTAGGTAAAATTTTTTTTAAGCCAACAATATATAATGCATTTTTACAACTTTGAAACTGGTAGTATTAGGGTATATTTAAGCATTCGCTTGTAACTTTTAAACTGGTAGTCACTAACCTCAACTATTTAGTTTTACGCAATTTAACAAATCTTTCTTTGTAGTTTTACAAAGTGCGGAAAAACAAGAATTTTATTGAGAAACTGTTATCAAGAAACTTGATTATTTGAGTTAAAACAAGTTCTTCGTAAATTTAAAGAAACATTCAGTTTTCCTTCGGTACTTTTACAGGATTTTTTATTTTTTTTAGTGTGTGAACAATTCCTCATCATAAATCTCCTAGGAATCTCCTTTACCATCTCCTGGATAATAATGATATTCACAATATTCAACAGCATTTTTTTTTCTTTGCTGTTGAATATTGCTGTTGATTTTTTTTTTCTTTGCTGTTGAATACCTCTTGTGGTAGCAACTGAGTGAAGCAAAGATGTGTTGCTGAGTTTTGAAAAAAAAAGTCTTGCTTTCAAATTCTTAGAATGAAAAAACAATAGCACTAGTGTTGTAGAAGCATTGAAATACTACTCACTAGCTGTTATGTATCCCTTTAGATTGTCAAGAAATTCAACAGCAATTTTTGTTTCAAGTTTGCCATGCGTATTGAATATGAAATATTATGAGTTTAAAATCGTAAACCATATTTTTTTCAGGTTATTTTGATTAGCTTCAGGTTCAATCGATGCTTACTTTAAGAGCCTTACGCCACTGGATAGAAATCTTACGCACATGATTTTGTTAGTTTTTTTTTAATTGAAATTTCATATTTTTACATGTATGCCATTTTTTGTACAAGAAACAGTGAAACCTGAGTAAGTTGACCACTTGCGCTGCAACACTTTAGTGGTCAACTTATAGAGGGCGGAGATTTTTTTTGTCATTTCGTACATTATGCATTAATTAATTTGTAACTAACTAAAGTATTGTCATTTTTTGCACAAGATGCAGTGAAACCTGAGTAAGTTGACCACTTGCGCTGCAACACTTTAGTGGTCAACTTAGACATGTGGTCAACTTATAGAGAGCGGAGATTTTTTTTTTTTGTCATTTCTTACATTATGCATTAATTATTTTGTAACTAATTAAAGTATTGTCATTTTTTGCACAAGATGCAGTGAAACCTGAGTAAGTTGACCACTTGCGCTGCAACACTTTAGTGGTCAACTTATAGAGAGCGGAGATTTTTTTTGTCATTTCGTACATTATGCATTAATTAATTTGTAACTAATTAAAATATTGTCATTTTTTGTACAAGATGCAGTGAAACCTGAGTAAGTTGACCACTTGCGCTGCAACACTTTAGTGGTCAACTTATAGAGGGCGAAGATTTTTTTTGTCATTTCGTACATTATGCATTAATTAATTTGTAACTAACTAAAGTATTGTCATTTTTTGCACAAGATGCAGTGAAACCTGAGTAAGTTGACCACTTGCGCTGCAACACTTTAGTGGTCAACTTAGACATGTGGTCAACTTATAGAGAGCGGAGATTTTTTTTTTTGTCATTTCTTACATTATGCATTAATTATTTTGTAACTAATTAAAGTATTGTCATTTTTTGCACAAGATGCAGTGAAACCTGAGTAAGTTGACCACTTGCGCTGCAACACTTTAGTGGTCAACTTATAGAGAGCGGAGATTTTTTTTGTCATTTCGTACATTATGCATTAATTAATTTGTAACTAATTAAAATATTGTCATTTTTTGTACAAGATGCAGTGAAACCTGAGTAAGTTGACCACTTGCGCTGCAACACTTTAGTGGTCAACTTATAGAGAGCGGAGATTTTTTTTGTCATTTCGTACATTATGCATTAAGTAATTTGTAACTAATTAAAATATTGTCATTTTTTGTACAAGAAACAGTGAAACCTGAGTAAGTTGACCACTTGCGCTGCAACACTTTAGTGGTCAACTTATAGAGGGCGGAGATTTTTTTTGTCATTTCGTACATTATGCATTAATTAATTTGTAACTAATTAAAATATTGTCATTTTTTGTACAAGATGTAGTGAAACCTGAGTAAGTTGACCACTTGCGCTGCAACACTTTAGTGGTCAACTTATAGAGGGCGAAGATTTTTTTTGTCATTTCGTACATTATGCATTAATTAATTTGTAACTAACTAAAGTATTGTCATTTTTTGCACAAGATGCAGTGAAACCTGAGTAAGTTGACCACTTGCGCTGCAACAATTTAGTGGTCAACTTAGACATGTGGTCAACTTATAGAGAGCGGAGATTTTTTTTTTGTCATTTCTTACATTATGCATTAATTATTTTGTAACTAATTAAAGTATTGTCATTTTTTGCACAAGATGCAGTGAAACCTGAGTAAGTTGACCACTTGCGCTGCAACACTTTAGTGGTCAACTTAGACATGTGGTCAACTTATAGAGAGCGGAGATTTTTTTTTTGTCATTTCTTACATTATGCATTAATTATTTTGTAACTAATTAAAGTATTGTCATTTTTTGCACAAGATGCAGTGAAACCTGAGTAAGTTGACCACTTGCGCTGCAACACTTTAGTGGTCAACTTATAGAGGGCGGAGATTTTTTTTGTCATTTCGTACATTATGCATTAATTAATTTGTAACTAATTAAAATATTGTCATTTTTTGTACAAGATGCAGTGAAACCTGAGTAAGTTGACCACTTGCGCTGCAACACTTTAGTGGTCAACTTATAGAGGGCGAAGATTTTTTTTGTCATTTCGTACATTATGCATTAATTAATTTGTAACTAACTAAAGTATTGTCATTATTTGCACAAGATGCAGTGAAACCTGAGTAAGTTGACCACTTGCGCTGCAACAATTTAGTGGTCAACTTAGACATGTGGTCAACTTATAGAGAGCGGAGATTTTTTTTTTGTCATTTCTTACATTATGCATTAATTATTTTGTAACTAATTAAAGTATTGTCATTTTTTGCACAAGATGCAGTGAAACCTGAGTAAGTTGACCACTTGCGCTGCAACACTTTAGTGGTCAACTTAGACATGTGGTCAACTTATAGAGAGCGGAGATTTTTTTTTTGTCATTTCTTACATTATGCATTAATTATTTTGTAACTAATTAAAGTATTGTCATTTTTTGCACAAGATGCAGTGAAACCTGAGTAAGTTGACCACTTGCGCTGCAACACTTTAGTGGTCAACTTATAGAGGGCGGAGATTTTTTTGTCATTTCGTACATTATGCATTAGTTAATTTGTAACTAATTAAAGTATAGCTGCACTTATTAACATTACTTTAAAATAGTAATTAGCTTTTTTTTTTTACAATTATCTAAAATATCATTAGAGAAATTTAACCTGAATGACTTACAATTTTAAAATTAAAGTTAGCGAAAATACAGATAAATATTTTATTAATTCTGTAAGTTACTTATATGAAAGTAAACATTTCAGAAAAATAAATAATCAGATGGAAGAAAAAAGAAAGAACTTATTCAAAGAATAAAAGACTGCTAGTAGTAGTTTTCCCATACAGTTAACTTACAAAGAAGTTTAGGCAAATTTGATATTGGTGTTTCATCTATCATCTATCCAAATACTGGTCTAACATTATAGCATAAAAAATATCCTGGAGAAATTATTTTAGTTTTTTTTTTTTTTTATCTTTGCAAAAATATATGAACAAATAAATATAGAAATAACTAGGCGGTCAACTTACCAAAGGGTTTTTTATATACTCCCACCCAAATTTGGAGTGCATTAGTGGTCAATATGGACAGGAGGTCAACTTAGATGGTCAAGTTACAAAGGTTTCCCTACATTATATAATATAGAGTTAATACCGTTCCTGACAGAAGTAATCAACTTAGACTGGTGGTCAGCTTGCACGGGTGGTCAACTTTACATGTTTTACCGTATTTCAATAAAGACTAAAGATACAGAAAAACAGAAACTCTCAAACTTGGAAAGAGGGTTGAAAATAAATCAGTTTAGATAGTGTTTTTATCATACACTAAATGGTTTTATATGATAAAATCATTTTATTTTGCTAAGAAAAATTGCACTCAAGCGATAACAAAGCTATGTTTAAAAACAGTCATCTCTAAGCAGTATTTTCCCGACACCTAAACTTGTAAGACAATGTGGCCGTCTAATTCCCACGCAGAGAAAAACCTACACTCACTGTAGCCATTTTTAGATAAATCAACTTGTTTGCTGAAGAACGACGACACGTGGAAACCGAAATACCATTTAGCGATTTCATTTCATTTTTGTGAATCCTGGACGGATGAAAGACACCAAAATTTCAAAACAAGTCATTGACTACGCTGTCAAAACTTGTAAGCAGTTTTGATGCTGCGATGATTGCCCATTCAAATGATGCAGTAGGAGGAAGGAACGGCTCTTCCTTTGAAGGTGGGTCGCAAAGTGATCATTGCCCTAAAATACCCCTCATTAGTCCCATTCAGAAAACTTTGAATGAAGAATCCGATCCCTTTCTTCAATAAACCCCAAGGCACGTGTGCTGGGGGATGCAGAAATTTTAACCACGCCTACTGCGCGTGTTAGTTATTTATAAAAAGGCGTGATTTTGCCACAAATTCTGTCATTCGCATGAAGAACTCCAACAGACGACCTGTTCCTGATGGCAACCCCTCTAAAGATGACTTCGAGATTGGTGAGAAAGTCAACCGTTTTTGTATTTTTTTTTTTAAATTCTGTTATTGCATTTTTTAAATGATCTGCATTCGTACGAAATATTACATTAGTTAGTCAGTACACAATTCGGTCGATTTCCTGAAGGACAAAAAATCCTGCAGGAAAGTTTGCATTTTGCAGCATTAAAGAATTTGTATGTATTTTCTTAACCCTCTCTCGCTGCGTATTCCGTGATTTCCACGGGAAACATAAAAGTAGCTAACTATGCGCAACCCGAGATTTCCGCGGGGAAGCCTTTTTTGGTCTTTTTAACTTTGCAATCCCAAAAAAAATGACTTCGAGAGGTTAGAAACTCAACAGTTTTTGTAGCGCTTTTTCTGCATTCTGTTATGGCTTTTTTTCAGGATCTGTATGCGTACGAAATATTACATTAGTTAGTCAGTACACAATTCGGTCGATTTCCTGAAGGACAAAAAATCCTGCAGGAAAGTTTGCATTTTGCAGCATTAAAGAATTTGTATGTATTTTCTTAACCCTCTCTCGCTGCGTATTCCGTGATTTCCACGGGAAACATAAAAGTAGCTAACTATGCGCAACCCGAGATTTCCGCGGGGAAGCCTTTTTTGGTCTTTTTAACTTTGCAATCCCAAAAAAAATGACTTCGAGAGGTTAGAAACTCAACAGTTTTTGTAGCGCTTTTTCTGCATTCTGTTATGGCTTTTTTTCAGGATCTGTATGCGTACGAAATATTACATTAGTTAGTCAGTACACAATTCGGTTGATTTGCTGAAGGACAAAAAATCCTGCAGGAAAGTTTGCATTTTGCAGCATTAAAGAATTTGTATGTATTTTCTTAACCCTCTCTCGCTGCGTATTCCGTGATTTCCACGGGAAACATAAAAGTAGCTAACTATGCGCAACCCGAGATTTCCGCGGGGAAGCCTTTTTTGGTCTTTTTAACTTTGCAATCCCAAAAAAAATGACTTCGAGAGGTTAGAAACTCAACAGTTTTTGTAGCGCTTTTTCTGCATTCTGTTATGGCTTTTTTTCAGGATCTGTATGCGTACGAAATATTACATTAGTTAGTCAGTACACAATTCGGTTGATTTGCTGAAGGACAAAAAATCCTGCAGGAAAGTTTGCATTTTGCAGCATTAAAGAATTTGTATGTATTTTCTTAACCCTCTCTTGCTGCGTATTCCGTGATTTCCACGGGAAACATAAAAGTAGCTAACTATGCGCAACCCGAGATTTCCGCGGGGAAGCCTTTTTTGGTCTTTTTAACTTTGCAATCCCAAACAAAGATGACTTCGAGGAGTAAGAAACTCGACAGTTTTTGTAATGCGGAAACCCGAGATTTCCGCGGGGGTGGACATTTTTGTCTTTTTAACTTTACAATCCTAAAAAAGATGACTTCGAGATTGGTAAGAAACTCGACAGTTTTTGTAACGCTTTTTCTGCATTCTGTTATTGCTTTTTTTTTTTTTTAAATGATCTGTATTCATAAGAAAAATTACATTAGTTAGTTGGTACAGAATTTGGTTGATTTCCTGAAGGAAAAAAAATCCTGCATTAAAGTTCACATTGTCGCATTAAAGAATTGCATATATTTTCTGACCTCTTTCGCTGCGTTTCCCGTGATTTCCACGGGCAACATAAAAGTAGCAAAATATGCTCAACCCCCGATTTCCGCGGGGATGCTTTCTAACTTTGTCTATTTAAATTTGCAACCCGTAATTTTCACTGTTCATTCAGATTTTTGTTATGAATTTGCTTTTACGTATATGACTATTTTTCAATATCACTTTTACTACAGCATTCTTTATGTTATAATTTTAGATTAAAAGAAGAAAAAAAAAATTTTTCAAAAAAAATTTGTGCATTTCAATTGTAAAATATGTGTAGGTTTGAGATATGTAAAAATACAAATACGCAACTTTTGAACCGATTTTGATTTTTAAAAAAAATCCGCAGCAAGAGGGTTGAATAAGAGAAAAATGTGATATTCTATTTGTCATTCAGCAGAACTTTTCATTTACAGACAACGCCAGATTAAAAGCCAGAAATCGCTTTCAAAGCCAGCGGAACTTTAAAGAGGCTACGAACTGCTGGCTTTTTGAATTGCTCTTAAAAGTCCACCGCATTTGAACTGAATAACCTTAAAATCGTTTTTTAAAGTCAGTGGAACGTTGGAGTGCTCTTGCTTAAAGCTGCTTTTGGAAGTCCTCTGCAATTGAACTGAATAAAATTAAAATCGTTTTTTAAGGTCAGTGGAACTTTGAAGTGCTCTGACTTGAAACTGCTTTTGGAAGTCCATCGTATTTGAACTGCATAAAACTAAAATCGTTTTTTAAAGTCAGTGGAACTTTGAAGAATGCTGGCTTTAAACTGCTTTTGGAAGTCCACAACATTTGAACTGCATAAAATTAAAATCGCTTTTAAAGTCAGTGGAACTTTGAAGAGTTCCTGCTTTAAACAGATTTTGGAAGTCCTCTGCAATTGAACTGCATAAAATTAAACACAAAATTAAAATCGTTTTTTAAAGTCATTGGAACTTTGAATACCTGTGGCTTTAAACTGCTTTTGGAAGTCCACCACATTTGAACTGCGTAAAATTAAAATCGTTTTTAAAGTCGGTATAACTTTGAAGAGTTCCTGCTTTAAACTGATTTTTGAAGTCCTCTGCAATTGAACTGCATAAAATTAAACACAAAATTAAAATCGTTTTTTAAACTCAGTGGACTTTGAATACCTGTGGCTTTAAACTGCTTTGGGAGTCCACAGCATTTGGACTGCATATACAATTGGTATGCATTTTATTCTATTGCTAGATGGCAGTACAAGCTGCTTTTAATTTGGAAGGTTGCGCAAAACAGAGAAATAAGGCAAAGTCAAGGCAGATGGAATCTTTTATTTAAAAAAAATCAGCAAATAAAATGCCAAGTTTAATTCCTGGACAAAAACGGATCCTGATGTGTTTTGATTGTGCAAAATCGAATGCTGCACTTAAGTGAGCAAGAAGTTGGACATTTATGGGTTGAGTCAAAATTTCACTTTCAAAGGGAAAAAAATGAAATTTAAAGTATGACGTTAAAAACCTTCATTTCCAATGGGGATCTGCGATTTATAGACATTGTAACTGATGATTCATTAAACAGCGGTGTCGTGAATTCGATTGCATATTCAAAATAATCAGATGCAAAAAAAATATTTAATGTAAAATCTCTTTAAATTTCATGCAAAATTTAAATACACATTTTATTTCACAAATAACATTAATTCTTAATTTATTTTAAAATTAAGTTTTAAAGGCTTTTAATTAATTTAATAAATATTTTTATAAAAAGTAGCTACGTATGTGGTTTTCGCAGGTGATTTAAATTCTTTTACAGACGATTTTTGTTTGCCAGTTTGCTAGTTAAAATTTTTTTTTCTTCCCAACCTAAAAGAAAATGTATGTGCCTCTTAATAGTTTTAATGATGGAAAATTCGTTTAAATTGTGGAATAAATGTTTTCCGTAAAAAATGTAACTGACATGGATATATGTTTTCTAAAAATGAAAACTGGGGCAATAAGCTGAAACTTCATTCAATACTCTTTCAAAACGTGTTTTTAGAATCGTCATTCCCCTAAAGGTACATTGCTACAAAATATGTTAAAGGGACACAGTAAATCTTTCAAAAAAACATTCCGTTCAACAATCAGATAAAAATACATGCATTTAATTCCAATTATAATTAAAAATGAAATTTGAAAGTAGAATCTCCATTGGTGATTTACCATTAATTTAAAGTTTTCGAAAAAATTTAACATTTTTTCATTTTTCATTTTTTTTAACTTCCTCAGTTATTTCCTTTTTTTTTTTCAAAAGATTTTTTTCTTTGTAATACGTCCCAAACATTCTAGAATAAAAGTTACCGTGGAATGAACTATTTAAAACTTAGTTGAATTTTAATATCTTTTTTGGTTAAAATCTCGGAAGAAAGGAAAAAAAATCAAATTCAACAATTAAATAAAAACAAACAACAAGTTTCGGAGTCAAACCCGTTCTAATTTTCAGTAAACGTACTCCGCGGAATGCCCAGGCAAAGTTTCAAAGTTGTATCTTTAGCTGAAAAAAAAAGCCTTAGGGATTTTACTACACGTCATTGGTCTTCAATTCTTTTCTTTTTCATTTAACATTCATATTTTTAAAAAATGTATGCATTTAATTCCAATTATGATTAAAAATGAAATTTGAAAGTAGAACCTCCATTGGTGATTTACCATTAGTTTAAAGTTTTCGAAAAAATTTAACTTTTTTTTCCTTTTTCATTTTTTTTTTTAACTTCCTCAATTATTTCCTTTTTTTTTCCAAAAGATTTTTTTCTTTGTAATACTTCCCAAACATTCTAGAATAAAAGTTACCGTGGAATGAACTATTTCAAACTTAGTTGAATTTTAATATCTTTTTTGGTTAAAATCTCGGAAGAAAGGAAAAAAAATCAAATTCAACAATTAAATAAAAACAAACAACAAATTTCGAAGTCAAACCCGTTCTAATTTTCATTAAACGTACTCCGTGGAATGCACATGCAAAGTTTCAAAATTGTATCTTTAGCTGAAAAAAACCCTTAGGGATTTTACTACACGTCATTGGTCTTCAATTCTTTTCTTTTTCGTTTAACATTCATATTCTTAAAAAACGCATGCATTTAATTCCAATTATGATTAAAAATGAAATTTGAAAGTAGAACCTCATTGATATCAACCAGTAATTTACAATTTTAAAAGAGTTAAATTTTTTCCATTATTAAATTTTTTTTTAAACTTTCTGAATTATTTCTTTCTTTTTCCAAAATATTTTCTTTTTGTTATACTTCCCATACATTCTTGTATAATAGTTAGCATGGAATTAACAATCTGAAACTTACTTGAATTTTAATATATATTTTTTCGTTAAAATCTGAGAAAAGAGAGCAAAAAATTTAAAAATACAAATTTAACAATTAAATAAAACCAAGCTACACACCTTAGAGTAAAATCCATGCTAATTTTTCTTAAAAATACTCCGTGGAATGCACATGCAAAGTTTCAAAGCTGTATTTTAGCTGGAAAAACATTGACCAAAAATACAAAGCAGAGAAAAATGCGTTTTAATTTCAAATGCGGAAGGAAAGCAGCTAACGTCATTTACAAAAACCTGAATCATCTTTTTAAATATCGCTCATATAAGTTTGAAAGATAATGAGCTTTACGATTGGTTCGCTGTAATACACATCTGAAATTTGGAAAATTTTGTTAAAAGGAAGGATGTTATCAAAACCTTTTCATCCCTGTAAATTTTGTTTCTTCGCAAAAGTAGTCTTATTATGCGGAAGCCATCTTGCAGTGATATGTGGCTTGTTGGTTGCTCGTATTTATTGATGCAAGAGCGTCTATAGCAGCGGTTCCCAAAGGGGTCCATAAGGACCCCCAGCGGTCTACTATGACCTACAAGGGGTCCATGTGGACGAAAGAAAAAGTTGGAAGTGCATGAGATGAAAATTAGAGTCTATGAGACTGGGTCTCGTTAAAGTAAGTTATCGCGAAATTTTAGACATGATGCACCTAGCAGACATTTTACCAATTGCATTAGCTTATTTCTGAAATAAGCATTTACATTTCCTATTATATATGCTTATTATAAAAATAAGCATATAAATTTCCTAATTATATACGCTTATTATAAAAATAAGCATATAAATTTCCTAATTATATACGCTTATTGTAGAAATAAGCATATAAATTTCCTAATTATATACGCTTATTATAAAAATAAGAATATAAATTTCCTAATCATATACGCTTATTGTAGAAATAAGAATATAAATTTCCTAATTATATACGCTTATTATAGAAATAAGCATATAAATTTTCTAATTATACATGATTATTATAGAAATAAGTATATAAATTTTCTAATTATACATGATTATTATAGAAATAAGCATATAAATTTTCTAATTATATATGCTTATTATAGAAATAAGCATATGAATTTCCTAATGAAATCTTTTATTCCGAAACCAACTCTGAAAAACAAAGTTTTTTTCAGGAGATAGAAAAAAAATAGCTTTTGAAAAGCTGGAAAGTTCTGTGGGTCCTGATCTTTTACTATTTTATTTTAGTAGGTAATAACAATGCAATATTAGTAAATTAAACTATTTTTTATTAATTATGCCATAAAAACTAATAAATTAATACTGAGAGTTACTTCTTTTTCAAAACGGAGATGTTACGTTTTCGAAATGAACGATTCAATTATATATGTGCTTATTATAGAAATAAGCATATAAATTTCCTAATTACAGTGAAACCTGTGTAAGTTGACCACTTGCGGTGAAGCACTTTAGTGGTCAACTTCTACAGGTGGTCAACTTATAGAGGGTGAGGTAGAGGGTGAAGGGCTGATTGCGTTCCTGGCAAAAGTGGTCAACATAGACAGGTGGTTAACTTACGAAGGTGACCAACTCATTGACGGTGAAGGGCTGATTGCGTTCCTTGCAAAAGTGGTCAACTTAGACAGGCGATCAGCTTACAAAAGGTGGTCAACTTCACAGGTTTTCCTGTATATACACTTATCTTATATATAAGCGGCTTATTCTGTCTGTCCGCTATAGAATCCCAGGCCGTTTTACCGATCGGGACCACATTCGGCACGGTTAATGTTTACGACCCGAGAAACGCATCGCTGCAAAAATGAAAGTTTTGACTCAATTAGTATTTTTTAATTATTTTTTAAAAATTTTTCAATAATGTTTTGGACCCGTTTTATTTTATTTTTGCATTGTTGCCGTCGTTTCCAACAGTATAATTACGGTTGCCGTGTGAACAAACAAATCAAAGCAGTTGCCATTGTTATTGTAACAAATATACTAATACTAATCGAAACGTTTCTCTAGCATATTGAGTGAGGCTTCGCTGTATTTGCAATCTCTGTTAAAATTTAATGCATACGCGAATTTAATTTAATCCTTCCTTTCTTTTAAATGTATTTATTTATCGTCTGCCTTGTTCATATTTTTCTTATTAGGGTGGCAGCGCTCTTTTTTCCCAGTTTCGTTAAAACTTTTGTTTTGAAAAGCATAATAAAATTTGCAATAAGTTCTTTCGATGATAAATATATATTTTTCACAAACAATTTGATTGTATAGTAAATAAATAAATAGTAGTGTGGGGCAGTAAGAAAAGGGACGTCCTCGGCCCTGACATGGGTAATTCGATTTGAATGAGCACAAATCATTTTAATTATAATTTATAATATCTAGAACAACGGTCATTTCGTATGACCGTCGGGCTTACTAGTTTATATAATAACCATATAAACTTCCCAATTATACATGCTTATTATAGAAATAAGAAAATAAATTTTAAAGCATATATATTTCAAAATTTATAAGTACATAAATTTCGTAAAATATATTTCATAAATTGTGCAAGTCAGTTTGTAACCATTGCACTTGTAACTAATAGAATCTTGCACTTTAAGTGTTAGGAGGAAGCCCGTGGCCGGGAGGACCTCGCCATTAAATGTTGAGATATAAAAGTAAAATTTTGGTTGATAAAAAAAAAAAAATAATAATTCGTAACATTTTGCTCTAAATTGCATTCTTAGGCAAAACGTTCAGGTTTTCTCTACACTAAAAAATTCAACCTTTCATCAAAAAGATGAAAAAAATGGTGAAATTCAGCTGCAATGAACATTTGGTACTAAGTTGAAAACTAGGAACCATTATAATGGTTCAATTTTAGTCCCAAATGTTAATTTCCTCTGAGTAAAAATGTATTATAATGCATGAAAAGAAATCCTCTCATTGGACATACACAGTGTGTCAAGGAATTTTTATGACTGGGTTTAAAAAATAAAATAAAACTAGTAATTATATTTTTTAAGTATTTTTATTCAAAAGAAGATCCTTCAGCTTCAATACATTTGCTACAGCAATTTAACAATGATTCGAATACCTGTTGCAGCGCAGTTGCTTCGCCGTGCGGTGGCCGGAGTAGAATAGCGCCGACGTAGTTATGCGTGTCGTAAGAGGCGACTAAAATAGCACTATCCGATCCGGGTGACGTAAGGCTTACTTTGTAGTATGACTGAGGCCCCAGGTCGGTAAAGCAGGTAGGCAACGCTCTGTCAGTCCAGCCCTTTATGGCCGGTGCTGGTTGTCAAGTGTCTATTTTATTTTATAATCCTAGTTTTGAACATTCTTTGACACACTGCGCATTTCGAAATTTATAAGCACATAAATTTCGTAAAATGTATTTCATCAGTTGTGTCTATACACTTATTTATACTGTCACGATGATAGCAATAACTACCGCTCACCTTAAGCGAACAATGAAGTTTATTATCCTGTAGCAATTCGCCACAGCTCTAGGCTGCCAATTGGCCCACGACTGGTGGGACTCAGCTCTTATACAACTAAGGAATGTTCTAGAAATATTTAATTTGCATAAAAAAGAAAGAGCTAGAATAATCACTAACTTAAATAAACAATAAATAATATTTGAAACTATAAATTCCATGCTTTGGATAGAATGGACTCGACCCGGCATTGAACCCGGGACGGCTGGATCGGGAGTCCAGCGCTTAACCGATCGAGCCATGGCGACTGCTAACTTTTATCTTTTATGCGGCACTATAATAATCATATAAACTTCCCAATTATACATGATTATTATAGAATTAAGAAAATAAACTTTAAAGCATATATATTTCAAAATTTATAAGCACATAAATTTCGCAAAATATATTTCAGCAGTTGTGCAAGCAGGTACTCATTGTGCTTGTAACTAATAAAATCTTGCACTTTTAATGTTTAGAAAGGCTGAGGCCTGGAGGACCTCTCCATTAAATGTTGATGTATAAAAGTAAAATTTTACAAGGAAAAAAGAGCTAACGTTTTGTTTGAAATTATATTTTTTAACTTTCAAGTGTTTCACTAATTGAATCGTTTAGAATGAGCTCCTAGGAAGGGGACTCGCGAAAAACAGAGAGAAATGGCAAGGGGTATACGGGAATTTGATGGACCACAAAGAAAGAGAGTGGTAGATAGAGAGCCCTATTTTGGTTGGTTTTATGTTAAAAATGAATATTTCAATTAGACAGTGTCAAAGTTATTTACGAAATAATTTTAACCCGGAGGTATGTTTAAACATTTATGAAAATAATCTACAAGTTAATTATAGACTCTAAATTAACTTATTCGAAATAAACTCCTGATGTAAAAAGTCAAAGTCATGACTTAGTTAACCTGAATGTCATGACATATTCCATTGATACTAATCTACCGGTCTTAATGAAAGATCTCACGGATATAATATTCAATCTAATAACATTCAATCTATCGAAGAAAAGACTAAAGAAAATTGCAATATCGGTACTCAAGCTGATAATACTTTACCCAACTTGGCTAAAAATGAAGTGATTCTTTTGCTACCTATTGCTAACGAAAACTTTACTAATACGTATCGAATACTTTACACTAATATACTTCACTAATAAATATCGAAACCACGGCTATTCCGAACACAGCGGTTAACGCTGTAAATGTACCGAAAAATAAGAAAAATAAAACTGATAGCAATGCTACATCAGTTATTTATTCAACTGATGAAGTTATAGTTGTAAATAGTGTAAATACTGTAAAAAATGAAACTATTCTTGATGGCTATCGAATGTATTACACTAATATACTTAATATACTTCACTAATAAATATCGTAACACAGCTGTTCGGAACACAGCGGTTAACGCTGTTAATACTGAAAAATAAGAAGGAAAATAAAACTGGTAGCACTGCTGCATCATTTGATAATTAAAGTGATAAAGTTAAAGACGTAAATAGTGTAAATAAAAAAATGAAACTTCTCAATAACTATAATGTTCATGCTTGTAAAAATCTGCGAAGTGAATTACAATGATATTCAAGTAATGACTCTAACGTTGAATCATCAATGATTATGTCTTGCGATAACGTTGTAATAACTCTAATAATGATAACGGTTTAAAATTAATTTAAAACGAAAAACTAAAATTTTTCCCTGAGCTTACTTCTGAAAGTATTAGTGATTTTGCAAAACAGCCAACTTATGAGCAACCCTACCTTGGGAGCACATAGGCAGATCACCAATCATTTTGATGAAATAACATTGGAAATCATACGCTTATTTTACCATCTGAAATAGCTATCAAAGTTGTTATTAGAAAGCTTGCTCGAAGTTTCATTTATGGATGGATATTAAAAGAATTGAACAAAAAGGGGTTTTCTTCGCCTTTTTTCAATCTCAAATTCATAAAATCTCATCTCATGAACAGTCCTTTGTGCATTATTCATCCAAAAAAGGGTGAAATAAATAATGAAGTTTGGAAAGTTGGCAAACTCCGGTACTTAACATCAAAACTGATTCCAGGGCAATCGGCGGCAGGGGAGCGTAGTTGCAAGGCATTGGGCTCGTACGCCCAAATTCGCAAGATCAAACCTGGCCCAAGTCGGTGGATTTTCAAGATGTAGAAAATCGTCAGCGCCCATGTCGAATGGTTATGCGGCATGTTAAACATCCCTTGAGTATTTTTTTGCTTGGACACTCTCAGCTAAATTAAATTCCTAGTGCGAGTTGCATCAATGGAGGCAATTCAAGCAACGTCATTGGTCACGTGGCAGCGATTAAAGTAATGTAAATAAAGGAAGCCGTAGCATCGCTTTACTTCGAGTTCGACAAATCTAATAAAAAACTAGGCCTAAAGGAAGCTCTTCTACGTTAGATAAAATTAGCACTTAATAAAACTCTATAACTATTGAAATAATTCATAAATTTCTTGAATAATGATTAAATTAAATGTAAATAGGGAAGACCGGGGCAAGATGATGAATGTCTTGTCATTTTTTCGTTTTTCATTAGGAGGAATCATCAACCGAACATTACTGGCTCTACTATCGGCCATTCGTTAAACCATAGTATAGAGACGCTGAAATCGCCATTTTTGTGTTAGTTGTGAAGCTTTGATTGTTTTTCGCAGCCACGTTATAACTTTTATGCACGTGTAAATAAGCTCTGCTACAGATACAGGTAAAATATAGTGTTTCTCTTTAATATTTATGAGAAACTTAGTTTAAATACTACCTATTACCATGAACAAATCTCAATTAATCGCCTTCCTTCATGGCAATGAAAACGAATATTTTTAAACACGCAGTCCGGGACAAGATGACGAGCTTGTCATCTCAGTAATCCTCAGATCCAACCAATAGTAGAAAACCAACATATAAACCCTCCAGAAGAACCAGAACTTATGGCAAATGCTAATTCCGATACACCAAAGAAACCTGTTGATTTCAAACGATTGCCTAATGCAACACAATGTGAGAAAAAAAGCAAAAATATGAACTTAAGCATTCTTACAAGCACACTCATCAAAGAAATGTTAGAACAAAGGAAAAAGCCGAAGGAAGAACAGAAAGGTTTAAAAAAACAGAGAAAAGAAGCTCGTAAAACTAAAAAGGGAGTAAAAAAACTCGAACTAAGTTCCTGTAGGCCTAAGTCTATAAGATCCAGGCCAAATGGTCCAGTTTCATCAACTTCAAAGGATGCGTTATAAGATTGTGAAGAGGAATATTGTGACCATTCAGCAGAAGAATGGATCCAGTGCTGTAAATTGCCAAGTGTGGTGGCATGAGGAATGTTCCAATTATGAAAGTGGTATTTTTATTTGTGATTATTGTCAGCTGCACAACTAAACACTTCAACATTACGTTTCAATGCATTACGCTTAGTTTGATACTTTGTAAGATGTAAAAACACAGTTACATTTGTTAAACCATATAACATATGCAAAAGATAAAATATGTTCAACATTTTTCAGTGTTGTCATCTTGCCCCACTGCTGGGGCAAGATGACGACTTGTTAAGGTTATACTTGAAAAGTTAAATGGCAATATATTTAATATTACAAAGGACTACTCTAACGTTTCATGTAAAATTAATTTTACTATCATTAAAAATAAAATTAATAAGCAACAAAAATCGTTAGCATAGTCATCTTGCCCCGGTCTCCCCTACTGGGTTATAATCAGAAAAAGCTGTGAAAATAGTCTAATTAATTTTAAGATAACTAATTTTGCCTAGTGAACTACACGTAGAACTCAATTGAAAATCGTAGTAAACAAAGAGCGGATATCACGTGGCAACAATGATCGCTCATGAGTCCCTCTAGGGGTGAATGGGCTCTATTAGAGCTCAGGTGCCGCCATCTAGGAGAACCGAGCGTCAAAATGCTCAAGTGGTAATGGCATCAGCCGATAGGAGTTCCACATGAAATAATGGTTGCCAGTTCCTGGGGAATGCACTAGGTCTGCAAATGCTAATGAACGAAATATGCAGTACTTAAAACAAACGCATCGAAATTGTGTGTTATTGATTTAATATTGGAATTGTCTAAAGCAGTATGTCCCAAACTATGGGTCGCGAGCGAATATTGAGTGGGGCCTCGCCACTGTACCCATAAATTAGGATGTCTACGAATAAAAGTAACTAAAGTTGAAGTTGATGCTAAAACTTTAATGAAGATAAATAAGAAATAAATACATCCTTCCCATTGAAATAACTTTGTAAAAAAAACTTGCAGTTGTGTATTTGAGTAATAAAAACAATATTTAACTTGTGTTTCTTATTACAACAGTTTTTCATTCATATTGGTAACACTAAATTTTTTTTTTTTTTTTTTTTTTTTTAATTTCAATTCGATCAAATAAGACAGCATTAAGTAGTTCCAAAACTCGCCACTAGGGGATCAGAGAATTATCAATATTTATACCCTCTTTTCTCTAAGATAGCTAAAGAGGTGGGTCCCAAGATTTTAAATTTTTGTTAGATGGGTCGGAGCCCAGTCAACATTGGGAACCACTGGTCTAAAGCATTTTCATTCCACATGCAAATGCAACAGACCGTCAGTTTATGTCATACACTCAGGAGCTCAAAAATCATTTTATTGCGATTTCGATAAAAAATCAACCTCAATAATGCATTGCTTGCGGTGATAATCATACCGCAAATTATTCTAAACTACTGTCTAAGCCCGCCCTGGCGGAAAAATTGGAAAACATCTTACTCAAGACACTAAAAAACCAAAAGGCACTGACACAAGATTCAATAAACATCATGATAAAACTTTTTCAAGCAGCCAGCAGGATAGCCTAATGGTTAGGTACTGGCCTCATAACATGTTCGCAGGATCAAACTTGGCCAATGTCGGTGGATTTTCAAGATGCAGAAAATCGGCAGTGTCCATGTCGTGTGATTATACGGTATGTGAAAGATCCCTGGAGTATGTATTTGGTTTGGATATTCTCGGCTCAATTAAATTCTTAGTGCAGTTTCGCATCATTAGAGCCCAGGTGCTGCCATCTATGGGGGAAAATAAGCGTCAAGAGGTAATGGCATCCGCCGATAGTGATGCCACGTGAAGGACTGGTTTCCCATCCGGGGAATGCACTCTGCAAGTGGTGAGAACCAATACGAAGAGAGAAAAATATAAAGCACCTTTGATATAAAGGTTTTTTTTATAATCTATTTAGTAACTGGCCAAAAAGGGTTGTATCTTAAAAGAACTCATTGACATTTTCAAGGAATGATTTATTTACGACGCATTTAAATTATCATTAATTTTGCTGCTTTTGACTGCATGAAAAAAGTTGTAATTTGTGTGTGGTCCGAAAAGAAACAAAGTAGCATACAGCGGGTTTCAATTTTTTGGGGGGGGTAATTTTGTAATCTCTTTAGATTGCATGGTGCATTTAAAACCCCTACAACGCCGAGTACATCAGCTAGTGCGAAATAAAAACGTACCATGCATGTCTGTATTTCTATGTATCTGTATACGTATGAGTATATCTGTACATACATACGTAAGTACAGATTGACGTTGTGACGTCTGTACATACATACGTATATACAACGTACAGATGTCACAACATCAAAACGCACTCTAAAAATGGTCAAAAAAAAAAAAGAAGGAGGCCAATGTATTTTTTGCACTGAATTTTGCTATTTACCTTGTTTTATAAATGATAAAAATGCAAAAAAACAGCAAACCGAATGATTTGTTGATACTGCCGTTTACCTGCCAATACGTACGCACAGACGCCACGTGAAAAAAAAACTACTCAAAAATAAATTATAAGTGATTAAAACGGAAATTTAAGTTTGAATTGGAAGTTTTTCACGGATACAATGCTTCTTTTACTTCGTACAAGAAAGTAAAATAAGACCTAGAGCAAGAAATTTTTAGTCCGAAAGAAGTTTACAAAGCTACAAACACACAAATCCTTTTATTCAAGAACAGAGGTCACACACTTAAAAGATAGCATTAGAACTATAGAACTTGAAAGGTATTTCGAACTAAAATCGCATTCGCGCATATGTATATTCTATCGAAAGAGACACGTATGAATCGAAATCGAGCTGTGCATTGAAGTGTTGTTACAGTTAATTTTATATATTAACGAGAATTTTAATTATTTAGATGACTGGTAGCTAAATAAACATGTACATAGTACGGATAAAATAAAGTCGATTTAATTTATTAAAGTTGGTTATAAATTATAAACGTCACTTCTCTGAGGCTTTTCACGTTTTTTATTTTCTTCAAAAAAATAACAGTTTTCCTAATAGTATTGTTACATTGAAATTAATCGCATAAGTTTAGGAGGCGATCTGCGTGACCCTTCGTTATTTAGTTCACAGATATAACATTCAGACTAAACAAGATATTGTTTTTTGTGCTGTTATCTCTGTGAAGCAACTATAAATGTTAAAGCGGTTGTTCATCTAAATATGTTAAAGAGACTATGTATGTAGGTGTGTATAAGTTCCTAATACAAATTTAGTTTACGTTGGATCTTCACCAAAAGCTCAGAGCTATAGCTCTGAACCTATCCGGGTATAAATTATCCGGGTTCAGATTATATCCGGGTGCCAAAGTATGCTTTGGCACCGGGATATAATTGTAGTAGATCTTTCGAACGTCAAAAAAGCTCCAAACCATTTGAACTTTAATGTTAAAACCACACAATTGCGTTTTTCCATACAAAAGATTTACCGCATCATCTCGAATTTACTATTTCTGGTACTCTTAATAGATAATAAGGGTGGCGTAGTGGTAAGACGCAGGTCTCGTATACCCAAGATTGCAGGTTCAAACCTGGCCCAAGTCCGTGGATTTTCAAGATGCAGAAAATCGTCTGCGTCCATGTCGTATGATTATGCGGCATGTCAAAGATCCTTTGAGCATCCGTTTGGCATGGATACTCTCGGCTAAATTAAATTCCTAGTGCATATTGCATCAATGAGAGCTCAGGTACCGCCATCTAGTGGCAACTGAACGTCAAAATTCTCATGCGGCGATGGTACCACACTCATTGTGGTGCCACTGAAAGAGATGGTACCAATTACTGGGGAACGCACTAGGTCATCAATGGTTGAGGACCAATACCGCAGACCCCATTGGAAAGAAAAAAAAAACTCTTTATAGAACTACATTGTAAACTTTTTGGTGTTCAGTCGGTGTAAAGTTGAAAATTATTCATTTTTTGATGTATTTTAAAACATTTAAAGTGTCTGCCTAAAAAAATACAGTTAGCAGAATGTTTTTAGCATATGATGTTCGTTAACTCATCAACGCATCAAAAATTCATTACGATTGCTCATTTATCCTATTTTCATAGAAATGAGCCATCGCAATGAAATTTTGATACGTAACTGAGCTATGATTCTATTTTCATAGAAAGGAGCCATCGCAATGAAATTTCGATACGTAACTGAGCTATGATTCTATTTTCATAGAAATGAGCCATCGCAATGAAATTTCGATACGTAACTGTGCTATGATTCTATTTTCATAGAAAGGAGCCAGCGCAATGAAATTTCGATACGTAACTGTGCTATGATTCTATTTTCATAGAAATGAGCCATCGCAATGCAATTTCGATACGTAACTGAGCTATAATTCTATTTTCATAGAAATGAGCCATCGCAATGAAATTTCGATAAGTAACTGAGCTATGATTCTATTTTCATAGACGTGAGCCATCGCAATGAAATTTCGATACGTAACTGAGCTATGATTCTATTTTCACAGAAATGAGCCATCGCAATGAAATTTCGATACGTAACTGAGCTATGATTCTATTTTCATAGAAATGAGCAATCGCAATGAAATTTCGATACGTAACTGAGCTATGATTCTATTTTCATAGAAATGAGCAATCGCAATGAAATTTCGATACGTTGCAAAGTTTTGCGACATTTTTTAGCAATTGCACAACTGTCCTCGGGTTACCCGTTGTTATCTCTGTCCCAGCAATTTGAATTATTTTAAAATGACGCCTAGCAGAACATTTTTGGCGACTAAAACAAAAATGCTAGGTGCCAATGACGCCTAACTTTTACATCCTAATTTCGAACCCTTTCTGCTGCCATGCAACGCATAAAACTTTTGTTTTCCGAGGAGTGACAAAACCAAAAATTAATACAACTAGAGTTCTCCCAACAGTCGAAATTTAGCTGTAATTATTAAATTTGGCATTGAAAACATTATGCTATTTGCATAATTATATAATTATTATTCATAATATTTAGCGATTATAACGTGAAATTTATTTTGGTCATCCTCGCTCAAAGTAAACGTGTTGTAAATCATTGTCGCCACAGGGCTAAGGGTGCTCATAAATGTAGCCGCCTGTACTTCGGCCGATTTCGTACTGGCAGGTGAATAAAATGCTTGCTTCCATATACTATTCTCGTTTTCATTTCATTTTTTCAAAAAAGCCTTCTCTCAAGCTCCGATTATCATTGATTATTATAATGGAACTGCTAAAACAAACTCTTTTTAACAATGAGTTTTATACCTAATTAATTTACTTAACCAAGGCATGTTGCCATCTGCTACCTATAACAATATAACCATATATAAGCGGCTTATTCTGTATGTCTGTCCGCTGTAGGATCCCAGGCCGTTTTACCGATCGGGACCACATTCGGCACGATTAATGTTTACGACCCGAAAAACGCATCGCCGCAAAAATGAAAGTTGTGACTCAATTAGTTTTTTTCAATTAATTTTTTTTAATTTTTCAATGCTTTTTTTGACCCGTTTTATTTTATTTTTGCATTGTTGCCGTCGTTTCCAATAGTGCAATTACAGTTGCCGTGTGAACAAACAAATCAATGCAGTTGCCATTGTAACAAATGCAACAAATATACTAATAATAATCGAAACGTACATCTAGCATATTGAGCGAGGCTTCACTGTATTTTCAATTTCCGTTAAAAATTAATGCATACGCGTATTTAATTTAATCCTTTCTTTCTTTTAAATTAATTAATTTTTTTATCGTGTGCGCTTTTTCTATTTTTCTTATTAGAGTGGCAGCGCTCTTTTTGCCCAGTTTCCTTAAAACGTTTGTTTTGAAAAGCATAATAAAATTTTCAATAAGTTAATTCGATGACAAATATATATTTTTCACAAACAATTTGAATATATAGTAAATAAATGTATAGTAGTGTGGAGCAGTAAGCAAAGGGGCGTCCTTGCCGCCTGAACTGGGAATTCATTTTGAATTAGCAGACACCTTTGCACAAATCATTTTAATTACAATTTATAATATCTAGCGATCATTTCGTATGACCTCCGGGCTTACTAGTTACAATGATAAATGAGGCTTGCCTGACAAAAAAATAATTAACTAATAATAGTTCCCGAATTTTTTTAATTGATATCACTAAAACTCTTCAATAGCTACTAAATAAAAAAAAGCAAGAAAATCGGTTGAAGAACAAAATAAAATGGTTCTCAACTGTTTTGTCGTTGCCTATTTATGTATAGATAAACGGGGTGTGGACCCTGGGTAGTTATTTCTTGCCCTTGCGCTAATCAGGCTCTGTGACTCTGATTCCATTATTCATCTATATATATATATCATTTCTGTGGCCTGTTTCTCTGTCGCCCCGCGATAACTACATTATGTTATCAAATTCCATGATTTACCCTTCATTTTAAAGCTTATCGTGTCGGCTAATGACGAAAATAGACCCACGGTCTAAAAATGTACCGTTTCTCTTAAATTTGAGATTTAAATTCATCTAGGAAGAGGACCTTTAAAGGATCCCAAATTGGTGTTGTGTATGCTGGCCAAGGCCGTATCCAGAGGGGGGCCGACGGGCCCCCCCCCCCCCTGAAATCCCGAAAATTTTCGCTATATAGCATATACTCCTCCCTTAAACTTTCCTCAACGCTAGTGTTTCAAAGTCAGCCCCCCCCCCCCCCCCGAAAAAAATGTCTGGCTACGTCCTTGATGCTGGCGCCATGTATTATCAAGTAAACAAATAATAAACTCTTCTGTTTTTATTTTGTAGAGTATTGGACAGTTTTAGCAGCGTCTGTGTGTTAAATTTATTCAAACGTTAGGCTCTACGCATTTATTTATATTATGAATGTGTAGAGCCTAACCAACCAACAGCAACTATATTTCAAGTAATGGAGCTGTTTCGAGATTGTATTTTAATGATATGTACAGGAGCGTAGCAATTTAAAAATCGTGGGAGGGGCTCAAACAAGTTTATTTCCAATGCTCAAAATTATTTCCAAGAAAAACCAATTAACAATTAAAAAGTAATTAGTATTCACACATTATTATTAATATTAATCACAAAAAATCACTAATAAATGAATATTTTTACAGATCATTAAAATTTATTCATAGTTTTCACAAAATAACCGAAATCCTTATGCAGTATGATTTCTAATGGGAGGGGCTTAAGCCCCCTAAGCCCCCCACCTTTCCTACGCTCCTGGCTATGTATACCAATAATAAAAGAAATTATCATTATTATTGTGATTATTTTATTATTTGAATATCTATATAATAGTGGGAAAAATTTGTAACAGAATTTTGTACTAACTAGCTGATCCCAGCAGAACATCTGCGGACCAAAAATTAACCATTTTACAATCGTAAAAACGCTTTAAAAATCGAAAGGCTTAAGAAAATATCGCTAGATAATAAACGAATCAACGTGTTGCCACTCCAAAGAATCGAAAATTAAAAATTGAGTTATGAATGGAAATGCTTTTTAAGAAATAAAAATAAATTTGTTAAAGCCTCGTAAGTTGCGACAATAAATACAAATATTATGTTACTCTTTTATGGTAACCGTTAAACAAATTTTTAAGAATCGTTTTACCATAGCTTGGTTTTTGCATGATGTCAATATCGTATCGTACCGCAAAATTTAATCGT
Organism: Octonoba sinensis; assembly: GCA_038502835.1. Lineage (NCBI taxonomy): Eukaryota > Metazoa > Arthropoda > Arachnida > Araneae > Uloboridae > Octonoba > Octonoba sinensis. The sequence goes on along the minus strand of CM076601.1, from coordinate 18,394,444 downwards.
AACTGGTCCACGTTAAGTGAAATATATACAGGGGTTGGACAAAAATATGGAAACACCTTAAAAAAAACACGTTTCCTTGCCTAATATGGTGTAGGAAACCCGTTGGCATTCAAAACAGCTTGCAGTCTTCTCGGAATGGATAAATACAGTTCCTGTATGTTTGCCGAGGGAATATTGTATCATTCTTCCTGCAAAACGGTGGCAAGTTCAGATAACGATGTTGGCGGTGGATAGCGAGAACGCAGTTTCCGCTCCAATGTAGACCACAAGGTTCGATAATATTCAGGTCTGGTGACTGTGGTGACCAGGGGAGATGCGACAAATCATCCTCGGGCTCAGAAAACCAGTCCTGGACAATGTAGGCTGTGTGAACAGGGGCTTTGTCGTCTTGGAAGACACCATCACCATTGGGGAACAAAGTTTGTACCATGGGATGGACTTGATCGGCCAAATGTTCACATAAGTCTTAGCAGTAATATGCCCTGACAGAGTTATCATGGGGCCAGCAGAGAACCACGATATGGCTGCCCAAACCATCACCTAACCCCCGCCATGTTTCACTCTTGGCAACAAGCAGTCTGTATTATAGGCTTGGGATGGCGTTCTCCAGACGTAAACTCGGCCACAAGTGGGAAACAATGTGAAAGAAGACTCATCAGACCATATTACTCTCTTCCACTGCTCTATAGTCCAGGCTTTGTGACTTAAGCACCACTTTATCCTGTTACAGGAATTAGCATCACTGATGAATGGCTTTTCAATTGCAGCACGACCAACAATTCCCTGGTTATGCTGCCCTGCTTTTGCAGCTGTGGTCTTCTTTTTTTTCGAGATAATCCTCCTTAATGATCGTCTGTCACGATCACTCAGCACACATTTTCGTCCGCGCTGTGATTTAGTGGATGATGTTTTTCCGCATTTCAAATATGCGGAATAAATCTTCGATACAGTACCTCTTGAAACACTAAAAACCTCGGCTACCTTGCTTACGGAAGCACCCACCATACGCGCGCCAACAATTTGGCCACGTTCGAAGTCTGTTAACTCTGACATAATGCAATGACAACATCACATAACACTGCTCCGACAACGACTGAACGGTTCAGCGCATTTACGAAGTTGTACAGGTGGCGTCAGTAGGCGAAAACGCCAGCACCATCTACATAGTTCATTAAAATCAATCTTTCTTTTCAAACATGCATTTCAAGAGGTGTTTCCATATTTTTGTCCAACCCCTGTATATATAGATGTGTTCAATGAGATGCCCCTTCTTTTGTACCAACACCCATTTACTTTTTTCTATTCTTCGTAATGTCCATCATTCCAAATTAGTGCGGAATTTCGTACGAGTCACTAGTCTACAATCAATCCTTTTGGTCAGCATGTTGTTCTTAAGTATTGTTTTGCTAATATGTTCCAGTGCTTGTGGATTGTCTTTCCCGTGCTGTACTATGAATTCTGGTGGTCGGCCGAGGCATACATCGCCCCTCCTCTCCAGTATGTGTGGCTTGGTTGCAACGGCACAGAGAACGTGAGGAGCATCGCCCGACTGTCTCGGATTTGCGAGGAATGCTACGAAATGTTCAGGGAGCACGACTTGCCAAATACTTGCAGGTAAGGAAAGCTCACATTCTTCTTAGGGATCATTCATAAATTATGTCACGCTTCGAGGGGGCGGGGGTGTCATGAAATTGTGACAAAGTATGACAAAGGGAGGGGAGGGGTAACAAGAAGTGTGACATCATGCTTATGCAACATAACGTGACACGTGACAAAGGGGTAGGGGTATGTCGAAGTGGGACATTTTGTGACAAATGGGGAGGGGGTAAAATATATGAGAAAAAAGCGTGACATCATTTATGAACGTGAAACTTGTCGCTCTACAATCAAATTCAGTATGGAAAAAAAATCGGATTTTTCTGATTTAAATCAGATTTATTAGATTTTTTTAATTTAATTTGTACTGTTTTAATTTAAATCAAATTGTTTTTCAAGCCCATAAACATAACTTGGGACGGAAAATGAAATAAAAAGAAAATCTTTGTTTTACAAAGTAAAAATCAACGTAAAATAAAGAGCACAAACTTTGCAGACACGTGTTTCGAAGAAGCAGAAGATATCTATTGAACTGAATCTTTTTACTTTTAATACCGAATATATTAGATTACTTTTGAGCACTATTAGGAAATAATTGTATACATTTTTAGTTGTTTATTAATAAAAAATGCCAGCATTTCTACCATTTTGGAGGGCTTGAATATCATTGGAAAGGTAAAAGATATTTAATCGGAATAAAAAAAAAAAAAATACGCGTGAGTTTTGCTTTATGAAACGAGTTTTACACACTATTAGAACGTGATACTGAGAAGAAAGAAACTTTTTCGCCAAAGTCTAGAGTCCATCCCATTTAATTCTTGATTTAGAAAAAATTTACATCAAGATTCTGTATGTATTCTGAATAGTTCAGAGTGAAATTTACTCCGATTTGGGACGCTCATAAATGATGTCATACTTTTTTCTGTATATTTGACCCCCCTCCCCCTCTGTCACAAAATGCCACACTTCATTATACCCCCTACCACCCTTTGTCACATGTCACGCTACATAAGCTTATATAAGGTAAATGACCCGGTAGTGGCCACTGCTCTAGTAGCGGACACTTAGATCTTTAAGTTCTTAAAATAATCGAATGTAACATTAAACTTGAATGAAATGATCAGAACCTATAGCGAACAATTCCTAGTGCTGGTTAATAGAACTACAGTTGGCGTGGAGCATCTATGCAAGTACATGGATCATATTTAAGAGCTGCCTCCACAACGGTCACATGTGCTGCTCTTTACTAAAGCCGATCCATAAGAAGGTGAGGGATTTGGGGAAAATATATGGGAAAAAAGCGTGACATCATTTGTGAATGGTCCCTTTTAAAATTATTTCTCTAAGTCAACAGCATAAAGTAGATGATATTCATTTCTGTCCACTACTCATGCAAATACGTGTTTTATAAATGCCCACTATAGATACAAATGAAGCGTTTAGTAAATGTGACGTAAAAATCCTAATTTTTCATCCAATGACATTTTATACGTCATTCATTTTTAGAGAACTAGTTGGCGATTAAGCTAAATATGCAAATATTGATGCAAATCCCTTGAAAACATTTTGCACGTAAAAGAGTGCGAAAATTTTCTTAACTGTGTCCACTACCGGGTCATTTACTTTACTTGCAGTTCAGAAACAAAGCATTATAGCTATAGTTCACGTTTCTAATTTTATTTTTAAGCATAATATCATTTGTGAACGTAATAATAATGATTACATGTATACTTCATTTGTATAAAATACAGTTAAGGTTTACTATGCAAAAGATAATTAGTATAGAACTAAAATATATTAATTGTGCGAATTCTGAAAAAGTGACCCAAGCTTAAAAGTTCAAATGCCAAAGTAAATTTCCTTTTAATCTTTTAACAAGAAGTAAATTTAAACCTTAATCAGCATCAATGTTTACGATACAAAATGATCAATGAAACTTTAAAATAAAATTATGGAAATCAAAAAAAAAATTAATAAATTTAATTTGGTGATTTTAATTGTTTTTATAGACACCAAAATGTGTGATGTCACACTTCTTGCTACCCCCTTCCATCTCCTTGTCATTGACTGTCACAATTTCTCAAACCACCTCCCCCCCCCTCGAAGCGTGACATCATTTATGAATGACCGCTTAGCCATTTACTTGAACTTCACCAAAAATAATTTTCTCTCGAGTATCCCAGAATATTTTCTTCTCTTGAAATTATGCCCATGTGTCCGATGCGTATGTCAGACCTAAGACTTATGTAGTTATAAAAGCTCGTGACAGAAAATTGCAAGTAAATTACCTTTCATTTAAAATCGCTTTCACAAAACATTTTATTGAAATTCTTGAGAAACTTATTTCAATGAATAAGATTTCACACTTGTCTGCATTGCAGCCAGAATCAAATTAGCTCCACGCTGAACACAGGCTAACTGAAATCCCTCCCCCTCCCCCCTAAAAAAGGGAGGGGAGAACCTAGCTTGACTTTGAAGACCCATTTAAAGTCATTAAAAGAAGCGCTCCTAAAATTAAGAAATCCAGCCGAGGGACAGTCCAAAAATGGTGTCTCGCTTTTTCCCATACACTGTTAAAAATTTCCGTAAGAAAATAATCAAATAACCATTTATTTGATTGTTATTTTACCATATTTAATTACAACAGTTGAATAACCGTTAAAAAAAATGGTACGCAAACCGCTGATTGCGAAAAAAATTGTTTATTCTCTGTTTATCCTAAAGAACGTTTAACTAACCGTCATTTTCAAGCGCTCAATAAGAATCGGGCGTCCATCTTGGTTGTGAAACCTTACCGGTCGTACGTTGTTTTAAAATAGGAAAATAGATTTATCAGTTAAAATCTGCATGTGTATATAAAAAAAGAAGGAAAAAAAGTGCCTTAAGCAGTGGTTACTAAATAGAAACACATACACACGTAAATCAAAAATTGGAGACATCGGATTCCCGAACTGTTTGCGAATGAGCGAACCCATCATTTGAGCTGCTGAAGCTTGTTTGTATTTTAATTGTTGCAGCAAATAAAATGATTTTCGTCAATATATAGTAAATTTAGACCAAAGATGGCTTTAGATCCAATCAAAATCTGAAATCTCAATTTTAAGGCAGTTTGCCTGTTGGGAAAAAAATTTATTGATAAATAAACGGCCGCTTCACGTGGTGTCGATGGCCGAATGGTTAGAGAGCAAAGTTGTTATAAAATAATTCCGGGTTCGATTGCCGCAAGCTTCGTTTACTGTTTCCACGCCTCGAAATGCTTCAAAAACGGTAAAACTTTTGTTTTGAAACCATTTTTAAAGGCCTAAAATTTTGTATTACGGCAATTAATAACCAAGCATTGGGAAAGGTTAGGTGTAAAGTGAAAAATGTTAAAAACCGAAATTAAGGTCAAAAACAAGTGCCGGTCATTTAATAAAGATTTAAAATTCTAAATATATTTGACACTCTCCCCCTTGTATTGAGATGGGGAAACACGTCATTTCTGTTCCCTCTTTGTCCTTTCGGCCCCCCCCTAATAACTTTTGAACGAATTTTCCGATGAGGAAACGCTTTTTTTGCATTTCTTATTAATTTTTCGGATGAGGACAAAAACTATTTCTAAATTTTAAATTTAGAATTTTAAAATTTCCTTTTCATTTAGGAAAGTTAAAAAATATTTTAAAAAAAATTGCGTAAAAGGAAAAATTGATTGAAATTCTTTTTTAAAAATTGGCACCAAAAAAAAAGCAAAAGTTTCCATTGGGAAGCTTTTGAAAATTCCCCCGGCGCAAAAATATTGAAATTTGTACCCGGGTTTTTATTTTTGACCAGTTCAAAAAATTAACACAGAGCTTACGGGGAAATTTCAACCCTATATAAATCCTGATCTAACGGACCGATTTGCTTGGAACAAACTTTATCGGAAAGCTCTTATAACGTAGAACATGTAGAAATAGAAAGTTTATCCAGAACTTACGAGCCTATTTTGCTATGAAATTTTTTGATCGGGATTTTCAAGGATATTTCTCAGTGACTCAATGAGTGAAATAATGAATGAATGAATAAATGAAAGAGTGAAAGAATGAATAAATGAATGAGGAAAAGAATGAATGAATAAATTATTGAATAAATGAAAATATAAATAAATGAGTGAAGAAATACATGAATGCGTAAATGAATGAATAAACACTTGAATGAGGTAACGAATGAATGAATAAATGCATAGCTGAATAAATGAAAGAATGAATGAGTGAGTGAATGAATATGTATTATCCGTTGAAAAAGGTATATTTTCAATAATTAGAACTAAAGATAAATAAGAAAGAGATAGCTAGATTATAAATTTGAATTTGGTGTATACGGGAAAGTAGGCTCGTATAGTTCTAGACGGAACTTCTTGTTAAATGGTTATAAAACCGTAAACTTTTGTATTTACGGCTTTTTAACCAAGCTGATTGGAAATGGTTAGGTCCCGTAAAGATAGAAAAATGTTCCAAACCGTAAATTTAACGGTGAATTAGATGGACAGACTGCTGCCGGTCATTTAACCGTAATTTCATGATGAAATTTCTAATAGTGTATATTTGACCCTCTCCCCCCTTTGTCATATGCCACGCTGACGCTATGTTGCATAAGCACGTCACATTTCTCGTTACCCCTCCCCTTTGTCACAATTTCAAGAGCCCCTTCCACCTCGAAGCGTGATATCATTTATGAATGATCCCTGATGAGGAAACGCTTTTTTATGCATTTACTTATTTAACTTCTTTGTGATGACGGAGCAAATACTAGTCTAGGGAAGGTTATTAAGTGATAGAATTTTTAAACATATCTCCTTTTCATGAAATGTAGGAAAATAAAAAATATTTAATGAAAAAAAAAGTTGTCGTAATAGAAAGTAAAAATTTATTGATATTTTGTTTTCAAAAGTTACACCAAAAAAAAAAAGTACAAAAAGTAAAATTGCCACCCTTGGCATATTTTGTCTGTTTAGAAATTCCGCTCTGGTTTCAGCAAAAATATTGATATCTTCCCGTAGCGTCAGGGAATTACTTTATTTTCTGCTAAGTAGAGGTTTAGTTCAATCAAAAGAAATGTTGAGTTTCATTTTCATGACATCCGAACGTTTAGGTATGTATTTTGAAACCGCCAAACAAAACTAACAGTTAAGGCTGCATTTCCACCAGAGAAGTTTTTTTTAATTTTTGAATAAACACATCATGAATAATGCAGCATAACTTATTAGGGTTTTCGAAAGTAAAAATAATGCCCTAGTTAAGAATATTAAATTTTACTAACAAAAAGGTTAACTTCTTATGCTTGTGTATTTAGAAAACCATTACTCTTAAATTATCTTGATAAAATTATTTCCAGCAATGTAAAAGTACGCTACGGTTCTAACGAATCTCTACTTGTACCGCAAATTGTACTAATTTTCGGAATACATTATGTAATTTAGTGGAATAAAAAAAAGCGATTATTAAGAATTTAAATCAGGAAGTCGGGAAAAATAAAAAGGAAAGTTTTTTTTTTTATTTGGGAATAGAAAAATAGTTAAATACTAAAATACTGTTGAGACTTTTCGGTTTCAGATCCCTTCCGACAAAGTTTCGAAGGAAACCTTCCCTCCACATAAAAATTTGATTTTTAGGGGACTTTCCAGTAAAATTTTTTAAAAAATTAATAAAGTATGACAGAAAGCTTAGTAAAAAATATCGTTAAAAATAAAAAAAAAATAAAAAATAAGTGAAGTAATTAAATAAAGATTGAAAAATAAAAAATTTGGAAGTAGGGTTTTGAGATGGCGAAAATGTATGTGTCGGTATGTGTCTGCCCCCCCCCCCCCCTAACTTTTGAGGGAGTAGTCCGATTTGAAAGATTTTTTTTTTTTTTTTTTTGTTTTCGAAAGATCTCGGCGAAGACATCTCATTTCCATATTTTACTTTTTGAGTTGAACAATTTTTCGTTCAGATTTGAGCAGTTCAAAAAGTTTTAACATAAGCGAATATGAGCAAAAAATGAAGCTAATTATGTAAACTCCGGGCATAAGATCCAAGTCCCTATGAACAAGCATATTGGAAGAAGCTTTCGGAGTTAAATTTTTTTTTATTTGAACAACTTTCGGTTATTTTTGCACAGCTCCAAAAAAATAACATAGCACCTACGGGGAAATTTCAATTCTATGTAAGTCCTGATCTAACGGACGGATTTGCTTGGAACAAACTTGATCGGAAAGATGTTATGACGTAGAACATGAATAGATATGAAGTTTAACCAGAACTGAAAGAGCCTATTTTTCTGTGAAATTTTTTGGTCGGGACTTTTAAGGATATTTCTGAATGAATAAAAGATTGAGGAAAAGAATGAATGAGGGAATAAATTAAAAGATAAATAAATATATGAATGAGTAAATGAATGAAGGAATTAAGGAATGAAATAATGAATAAATGAGTGAGTGAATGAATATGTATTAACCGTTGAAAAGGTATATTTGAAGCAATTAAGAACTAAAGCTGAAGGAGAAAGAGCGAGAGAGAGATGGCTGGATTATAAATTTGAAGATGGTATATACCGGAAAGTAGGCTCGTATAGTTCTAGACGGAATTTCTTGTTAGACAATGAAAGACAATTGAAGGGTTTGCTGCAAATAGGAGGTAGCTCCCAAAAAGATTTTAAAACCTTTTTTAGAAAATAAAATGAAAACCAAAAGATTTTGTTTGATACAAAAAGGATTTCCATATTATATGGTAAGTACGAAATACAATTATACACGGTTATACAATTATACAGCACAATTATACACGGATTTTTTTTTTTTAACGCAATTTAGAGTTGTTACTTTTTATATATGCGTTATCGATTTAATGAAATTTGGAGCTACTAACTGATTTTCTTAGCCGAGACTTTCCTCAAATTTGCGCATGCGTTAGGTTTGATTCTATTTCATGATTAGAAAATGCTTAGTTTTTATGAAGAAATAATAAACTCTGTTTGTTTGTTTGTTTTTTTCGTTTTTTCCCCCTCTAATGTGTTAAAGATTCAATCTGCAAATAGACTGAATCATCATCGGGGAACAGCAAAAAATGACATAAAAAAAATATAACTTCGAAAAGTGCTCATCTCAGCGTATCACCCCCCCCCCCCCCTTTGCCGAATAGAATATCCCCGACGGATAGTCTCGGCTTCCGTAAACGAACAGTGCAGTTCGACCACGGACTTTTGACATCTGGACGTTTCTGCGCATGGCAGAAAAGAACGAATCCATTCGAGTTTTAGGGAAGTTTGTTTTGCCGCGTTTAGTAAGTACGTGACTCAGAATGTCACTGTTTGTTGAAAGCAACTAAATTTATAAACTGGCATATAACATCAGTTCGGAAGAAATCAAATCAATAAACCAGCGGTTCCCAAACTGTAGTACGCGTACCACTAGTGGTACGCGAAGCCTCTCCAGGTGGTAGCAAAAAAAAAATATATCTATAATCTATTAGTGTTCTATTCTATGTAATAAAGTTATATTAGCAGTGGTACGCAAAATTGTTTGCAAGAAAAATGATGGTACGCAAAAAAAAAAAAAAAGATTGGGAACCGCTGTTCTAAGCGAACTGAAACTATAACAAAAACGGCATATTCCATATACCAACAGTTCTTCCTTTGAATATGAATGGATTCTTCTTGGCACTCGGCCAAGCAGATTGCTTTGGTTGATGGTAGAACTAGCGTGCCTCTAGTACTAAGAGAGACGACAACGGATTTTACCAGTTTTAACTTTTTACCAACGCGCGTGCGCATCGCCGCTTTTACAGCGCCTCTTGGCGATGCGCAGGCGCTATGGTAAAAATATGGCGGCGGGGAGCATGCTCAGTAGGCGTTGTCATCACTCTTACTACTTGAGGCACGCTAGGTAGAATTAGACATCCTTTTCGCAGCAAACTCTTTAACAATAATTTTGCTTTTCCCTTCCAGATCGAATTGCTACAACAGCGAAATGTTCCGTCACTGCGTGCGAGCCGTCGAAAGAGAGCATTTGGTCGAAATGGTACTCACGTTGGCAAGAGAGGTGGGCCTTTCAACCAGAAAACGATGAACCCCCCCCCCCCCTCTCCAAACCCACTATACCCAAAAGATTCTTGAAAACCCGTCATTATTCCAATGAAACCTCTATTTTTGGAAGACAAAAGAAGTGGACGATCGGAAGACATGGGCGACGAAAGCTATGAATTATTAAAGAACGTTTTAATTTTTTAAAACATACCACTTCAGTGATTTATTTATATTAAATACTTCTGTAATTTATTTATATTAAATACTTCTGTGATTTATTTATATTAAATCCTAAATGCTAATGCGACAATTTTGTTTATGGTCCTTTGATGTTTGTGCACCAATAAACAATGATTTTTTTTAAATACATGTAGATTCTGTGGTGTTTAAAATATGCCTTAGATGAATCATTTTACATGCACCAATTGTTGCTACCAATTTTACGGTGCAAAGATGTAAAAATTGAAATTCAACGTAAAATTAAGCACAAAAATCGCAGACACTTGTTTTGAGGTTACAAGAAACCCCTTTTTCAATGCAAAAGAGCGAGCTTCTAGATGAAAAACATCCCACTGAAGCAACGAGACCAACAGAAAAACAGTTTAGGTAGCAAAAGCAGGGGATTCACCTGTGACTAATGAGAATAAAAGAAGCATAAGAAAGGAACTAACCTAAAATCCTAAAGAAAAAACCTAAAACGAACCCACTTAACGTTCCATGTCAGTGCAAAGACTGAAGAGTTGATAGTTGTTGAAAAATTATGAATTTCTAATACTTTTAAAAGAACAAAATGTAATTACCCCGTCGTTTGAAGAAAATAAATCATGGAAAAGAAAATGAGCAGAACTAAAATGGGATAAGAGGTACTCTGACTTTATAATAGGAATATTTAAATAATTATTTCATTATGGTTTCAATCTAGAAACAGAATCTTTAAAATAAAATTCTCGAACTTTTTTCTGGTTGTATACCGTAATTATCCCCCCCCCCCCCCCACACATACACTAAGCATTTTTCATTTAAGAAAAGTAAATGAATTCAAAGAATTTCCAAAATGAAGAAATAAATCTTTAGATTTTAATTTTTGGCAGTTTATGTTAATTCATAACTTCATGGAAAACGAAACTCTTTAAAGGCAAATACATATTGCATTGACAAACAAAAATGCATTTTAACTAAACATTAAGCTGAATAGTCGTCAAAAATGTAATTACTGTTGGGTTGGTTGTAGTATTTGCTACACAAAGTGCCAAACATCCAACCACATGTTGATACTTAACTTTGAACTATACGAACACACTCTTAAGATTATTCTCCGAGCTGTCCAAAATAGAGAATTTAAGAACAAATATAACTAATCTTCTCCAATAGTTGGCTTTGTAAATTACATGAAGGCAAACTTATGAAGGTTCCATTTTGACAAATAGTTTTAACAAGTTTCTTAGCAAACAAGAAGGAAAAATTCAAAAGCAATTTTAAAAGCCATCTAAAAAATAATTAAATATTCGGATAACATTAAATCAAGTAATTGCATACTAATTCATAAAACAAAGAAAATGTAGAAAGTTAGCTGGCTAAATATTGCACAATGTAGTTTCTTCCACAAGAACATCAACTCCATGGGTGATTCTCAGCGAAAAGAACTTCACACGAAGTTTTCGGACAAATAATGCACCATTAATTTCAAATAAAAATTACATACGTACTTAAGTCAAAATGCCTCCCAACAACCCAGCGCACAATACATGCATAGGTGTATATATTTATACATAAGTTCTAAAAAAAATGCTGCAAATAATAATTAAATGAAAGGTCTAATATTAATACCATCAGTGGTGTAGTCCTGAAAAAAAAGTTGGAGGGACACTTATACATACGGAGATAAGCAATTGAAATCAAAAATGGGGGGACGCTTATGTTAAAATTTTAAAAATTTGGTCGGACGCTTGTATTCAAATAAAAAGGTAAGGGGACGCCGTCCCCCCACGACTACACCACTGAATACCATAAGACTCCCCCTTTCCCCGGAAACTTTACGCAATTGTCTTGAAAGTTTTTTAAAGTAATACAAAATATTTTTCTTGACCGAAGGAAGAAAGAAAAGTACAAATATTATTCGTAAAAGGGATTTTAAGATTAATAAATTGAAAATTTTTCGGAAAACCGATTGTTTGTTTATTTAATTTTCGGAACAGCCCCTCGAAAATTTTCGGAAATGTCGGATCAGAATCACTCCTAATTCAACTCTGAATTAACACATCAAAAACAGTTCACACTTTTATCGATTTTGCATGCATACGCTAAATTTGCAATGTTTGTAACTGAATTAATGCCAACATATAGCAAAGTACCTCTGGTTAAAATCATGCAAACAAATCTTTGTTTTTCGAAGAAAGGGATACATTACCTCCCTAGCTGCTTAAAAAGAAAGAAAGAAAGAAACACTGCAAGTGCACAAGACCCTCACTCACACAATTCTAAGACATTGACAATAATCCAGAGCAACAAAAACAAGTAAAGCTGTAAATATGAGCCCAAACTGCAGACATTTTGACACCAATCAAAGCAAATAACTTGATAACTTATAACGTAAGCAATAAAATAAATACTATAACATATTTTTGAGCAAAGAGTAAACTGTGCGATATTAAAAATGACATCATGCTTAACAAACACTTTAAATATATAATTAAAAATTAAAACTATTTTTCTTCAAAAATTATTTTTCCATCTCGAGTCTTACTGTTATGGGACCATCTGGCAGCCCCTTAATAGGGGCCATGTCTAATCTATACAATTAAACATGGGTGATTATCATCGAAAAGAAATTTTCGAAACTTCACACAAAATTTTCGCAAAAAGTATGCACCATTAATTTAAAATGAAGATTACATACGTACTCATGTGAACATGCCCCGCCAACCCCCCAAACCCACCCCACAATACAAACATAAGTGTATATAATAATAATTTAACTTTGTGCAAGTAAACACTAATAGAAATAAAATTTCACGTTAATTTAAAGCACAAATGAGCATTAAAACGCAGACATATGTTTCGGGATTGCTTGGAATCCCTTTTTCAATGCGACAGGGAGCTTCTAGATGCAAAACATTCAAATGAAGCAGACAAAACAACAAAAACAAAGCTTATATAGCCAAGGAATTAACTGTAAACCAATGAGAATAAAGGCAATGTGAAGTGGATGTAGAAGTAGCAGGGAAGGTACCAATAAGGGAGATCCATTGAAAGTACAGGAAGTAAAAAGGAATATCAATAAAAACAAAGCAAAAAAGACGACAGCATGCATAAAAATGTGAAAATACATGAAAATTGCAAAAATAATAAAAGAAAATACAAAGAAAAAAAATGGAAATAAAATAAGTACAGAAAATACCAAAACAAAAAGCAAAACAAATTACACATGTAAAGGAGGGGGAGGGGGGGGAGAAAAAAATAGACACAAAAAAAGGAAAACTAACAAGAAAACCAAGAAAGAACAACAAATTAAAGGAACTTATGCCAGACCTGTGAAAAATAAGGAGTTGATGAAGAATCATTAACCAAATTAGAACTATTGCTGTTAATATGATAAGCTTCCCAAAAGTCAAGCTCTAATGGGGAAGAACATTTTTGAATAATTTTCCCAGAATTGAAATCAAAACAGTGGTTGGAGTTCCAACAATGTTAAGCAATGCTAGAGTTATTTAGCTCTTGCTTTCGTACATAACCTTTATGCTCATTTAACCGAATTTTCAGAGCACGTTTTGTCTGTCCAATGTAAGAAAGGCCGCAACGGCAACTAATTTGGTAAATACCCCAAGTGTTAAGTTGATCGACAGGATCTTTAAGAGAAGAGAAGGAAAGTTTGTTGCTAGGAGCAAAAACAACTTGAAATTGAAACCTTTTTAGGATTTTAGCAATACGAAAACTGACAGAATGAAAGAATGGTAACACAACCAAATTCTTTCTAGAAACCACATGATTGGGACCAGAAGTTTTTTTAGAAAGTTTGTTATGAATAGAATCAATTAAAGAGTGAGAAAATCCTCTATCAACAGCTACAGCTTTCAGATAGTTGAGTTCAATCTTGAGAAGCTCAGGAGAAGAGCAAATATTAATCGCACGATGGACACGAGCATTAAAAGCCGAATATTTTTGGGTGGGAGGATGGGGGAGACGACAGTCTGTGAGGAGGTAATGAAACAGCGAAAGGTTTACGATAGACAGAAGTAGTGAAACCAGACTCACTCCTAGAAATCAAAACATCAAGAAATGCGAGGTTACTATTAAGTTCTTTCTCACAAGAAAACTGCATATCAGGATCAATGGAGTTCATAATCGAAAGAGCATCATCAATACCTAACAAGTTACTGTCCGTTAGGACAAAACAATCATCCACATAACGAACATAAAATTGAAATTGCAATTTCTGGAATAGTTTTTCCTCAAAATAATGCATATAGAAATCACTTAAAATAGGACTAAGAGGACTTCCCATAGCCAGGCCATCTGTATATATCTTATACATAAGCGCCTTATTCTGTCTGTCTGTCCGCTATAGACTCCCAGGCCGTTTTACAGATCGGGACCACATTCGGCACGGTTAGTGTTTACGACCCGAGAAACGCATCGCCGCAAAAATGAAAGTTGTGACTCAATTAGTTTTTTTTTAAAGTATTTTTTTTTAATTTTTCAATGCTTTTTTTTTCACCCGCTTTATTTTACTTTTGCATTGTTGCCGTCGTTTCCAACCAAATAATTACAGTTGCCGTGTGAACAAAGAAATCAATCCAGTTGCCATTGTTATAATAACAAAAATACTAATAATAATCGAAGCATTTATCTAGCATATTGAGTGAGGCTTCGCTGCAATCTCCGTTAAAAATTAATGTATACGCGAATTTAATTTAATCCTTTCTTTCTTTTTAATTTATTTATTTATTGTCTGCCCTTTTCATATTTTTCTTATTAGAGTGGCAGCGCTCTTTTTCCCCAGTATCGTTAAAACTGTTGTTTTGAAAAGCATAATAAAATTTTCAATACTTTCTTTGGATGGTAAATATACACTATCTACCAAAAAGTATTTGGACACTTTGAATTTTAGACATTTTAAAAAAATCTGAAGAAATATTAAACTTGCTGTTCTGTATTTTGTGCCGTGGAAAAAACATACTTAAACTCACATTTAAGAAACAAAATTCAGGCTTAGGAGCAATTAGGGGGCGGTCAAAAAATTAAAGAAGAAAAAAAAACACTTTTGAACATCTTGTATCAGAAAATGATCGAAATGTCCTGTAACTTTCGCAAAACATTTTTAATTATATACGCAATGCTTACACCCGCTTTCGTCAGAATAGCAGTAATATTCATGAAGATATGGGCATTTGTTTTAAATATTCGAAATTTTTCGCAAGTGTTTTGCTTATAACTCGCTAAGTTCTATCTCAAATTTCACGAAACTTGTAGACAATTTGACAAAATAAAAAGTAAGTATGGTACCAAAACGTGGGGAAAATGTAATAAATAGTAGATGAGATTTGAGCAGTTTTATTAAAACAATTGTGATTGCGCATGCGCGAAAGATATTTTTTTTAAATAATTTGGTAGTGAGATCTATGGAGCAACTTATGTAAAAATTTCAGTTGACTGTTGATATTTTTCAAAGAGATATAAACCATACAGTGAGCCGTATTTAGCAAGCTCTCAAATTGGAGAGAAAAGATAAGGGGTTTTCCACAAATTTTTATATTGCATGATAAATTGGAAAATTGAGATGTTAAACTGAATTAAATTGCATTATTTGTGTTTATGGAGTCTGAATTTGAACGCTATTGTTTACTTTGCCAAAAATATCATGCAATATAAAAATTTGCGGAAAACCCCTTATCTTTCTTCTCCAATTTGAGAGCTTGCTTTGAAAAATATCAATAGTCAACTGAAACTTTTACATAAGTTGCTAAATAGATCTCACTACTAAATTATTAAAAAAAATAATTAATATCTTTCGCGCATGCGCAATCACAATTGTTTTAATAAAACTGCTCAAATCTCATCTACTATTTATTACATTTTCCCCACGTTTTGGTACCATACTTACTTTTTATTTTGTCAAATTTTCTGCAAGTTTCGTGTAATTTGAGATAGAACTTAACGAGTTTTAAGCAAAACACTTGCGAAAAATTTCGAATATTTAAAACAAATGCCCATATCTTCATGAATATTACTGCTATTCTGACGAAAGCGGGTGTAAGCATTGCGTATATAATTAAAAATGTTTTGCGAAAGTTACAGGACATTTCGATCATTTTCTGATACAAGATGTTCAAAAGTGTTTTTTTTTCTTCTTTAATTTTTTGACCGCCCCCTAATTGCCCCTAAGCCTGAATTTTGTTTCTTAAATGTGAGTTTAAGTATGTTCTTTCCATGGTACAAAATACAGAACAGCAAGTTTAATATTTGTTCAGAATTTTTAAAAAATGTCTAAAATCCAAAGTGTCCAAATACTTTTTGGTAAATAGTGTACATTTTTCACAAACAATTTGATTATATAGTAAACAAATGTATAGTAGTGTGGTGCAGTAAGCAAAGGAGCGTCCTCGCCGCCTCACCTGGGTAATTCAGTTTGAATTAGAAGACACCTTTGCACAAATCATTTTAATTTCAATTTATAATATCTAGAACAGCGGTCATTTCGTATGACTGCCTGGCGTACTAGTTTACATATAAGCTAAGAATAATCCTTAAGTAATAATAAATGAAAGGCTTAATATTAATACCAAAAATCTTTTTTCCCTCCGAAAACGTTATTATATTGTCTTGTGAAAGTTTCTTTAAGTAATACATAATATTTTGCTTGTCTGAAGGAACAAAGAAAAGCACAGATGTTATTCGTCAAAGAAATCTTTACGATTAATAAATTGAAATTTTTTCGGAAAATCTATTCTCTTTTTTTTTTTTTTTTTTTTTTAATTTTCGGAACAGCCCCTAGAAAATTTTCGGAAATGTCGGATTAGAAGCACTCCTGCAATTAAAATGGATTCCAAGATTTCTCATACTTCTTAGGAAGCAATCTAAACGTCTCTCCCCCCCCCCCCCCCCAACGAATTTCAGGTGTTTAATACACCCTTCATTGTGCTGTTGCGCATACCTGCGAACATGACCAGGGATTTACCTAGGTCATTTTCCAACAGGGGCAAGACCAGGCTTTACCACCCTACCCCCCTTGAGATACACGAAAAAAAAAACCCCACACACACGCACTTAGTCAATTTTGAGCCCCGAAGATCTGGTGACTGGGGCACAGGCCCCGTCTACACCCTCTAAGTTGTGTCCCTGAATATGGCTGAGTTTCAATGGAGTTTTCTCCATTCTTCTCGGAAAATTTAACCATCGGTGACCACTTTACGTATCTCCAAAGGCATACGACGTCTCAAGAAACTGAATGCTTTTGACATCAACCTGTGCTAATTTTGACCTTAAGGGGACTTGGCACTTTTCAAATGTAGAAAATGGCTGAAAATAACGATTTTTCAATTTTTTGCTTAAAATGTGGTTTGACTCTCCTAGTATATCTGAGCGAAGTTTTGAAGCGATACAACCAATATAAATATAGTTAAGAAGTAAGAGAACTCGAATATTTCTGATGTTTTAGTAGAATTTGGTATTCTTTAAACAGCGTTTTCTCGGTTTGTGTGTTTTCGCCATATTGTAGTACTTAAAATGCTAAAACTTTTACATATATTCATGTAGCAACTTGAAATTTTTTTTGTGTTTTCGATATGATGTGCTTGATAAAATTAGGGATGGAATTTGCTATATATTTTCAAAAAAAAATTTTAAAAATGAAAATGTAACAAAAGTCGTTTTTTTTTCTGTGTTCTACCATCGATGTAACTTTAAAAACTTTTTCCTCAAAAACTAATTAATTAATAGCAAAACCCATCCCTAAAATTGTAAACCATACTATAATAAGTACTTTAACAAAATTTGGTAAAAAAAAGTCAAGAAATGAAAAAGAAGAAGGAAATTTAAAATTGTTAAATAATTTTTAAAAAATTAAATTTTAAAATTTTCTGTTCGTTGAATTTTGATTTTTCATGTGAAAATCATTTTGTTGAACAATAGCACATCATGACATATAAATGAAATAGCTAAAAGTTCTTAAATTAAAAAAAAATGTCAAAAGGTGCCAAGTCCCCTTAAAGCGCATACCGTTTCCACATGTACGGCTTCACTAGTTTGGAGCCTACTATCATCTTGGTAATGCAGAGTATAAGCAGAATTGGAAGTACTGGCTTCAAGACGAACTTCAATAACATTTAAAACTAAACAACTTCCACTAAATTCATAAATCAGTCCACTTACCTGGTACCTGGTAGACCTTGAGTATTCTTCTAAATTGCCAGAAAAACGAACTTATTAAACCGATTTAAAAAAACGTAACTTATTTGAGAAAACATCCCAAAAGAAACAAGTTGTTGCTTGCAAGATACAATAATAAACACAAACACATCACTTCACAACAAATTTCAAACAACATGGCTGATCATCATCACAGCCCAAGGTTGAGCTAGGAGTAGAACATCTGATTGACCAGCAGTAAACATACTTTATGCAAATGCCATAACTTTTGACCAATCAGATCGTAGTTGCAGTTAAAGACCAAGGCATACAATTTTGTTTGTTTGTTTGTTTGTTTACGACCATTTCAGGTCACATAAATATTCGAGTTTATTTGCTATTCTCAAGGATATGCCTCAAACTCTCGTCCAATATGACAGATAGAACAAGACAGCACAACAGATTTTAATATACAAAGAAGGAAATACACCCAGGGCAAAGGTGGGAATCGAACCCACGCCTCTTTCTCTCCGCGCAGGGAGGCACCGGAGCCAGTCGATTTGACCGCTCAGCCACTGAGGCCCCGCATACAATTTTAGCTCAAAGAAACGTTTATAAATATCTATAGCTTTGACTTTATTATAGAAATATTTAAATAATTCGTTCATTATGGTTTCTATTTATTTATTACTATTAAAAATAATCATGAAAGAATTCCAATACTTGGTAAGGTGGTTGCTGTTCCCAGCAAATCTCTAGTATTTTGTTTGTTTGTTGTTTGTTTTACGACCATTTCAGGTCACATAAATATTCGAGTTTATTTGCTATTCTCAAGGATTTGCTTCAAACTCTCGTCTAATATGTCAGATAGAACAAGACAGCACAACAGATTTTAATATACAAAGAAGGAAAGTACACCCAGGGCAAGGTGGGAATCGAACCCACGCCTCTTTCTCTCCGCGCAGGGAGGCACCGGAGCCAGTCGATTTAACCGCTCAGCCACTGAGTCTAGTATTTTTAAGATGTGAGATTTCATTGTTAACTCCTGTCCAAACTGCACCTTTTAATTCTTTAGAGGGGTTTTAAGAGGTTTTGCGTCTAATTTTGGTTTTTGGGCTTCCTGTTTCACAGTTTATGAAGGGGTATTGCTCTTGGGGAGGATGTATTTAATACATAATTCAGGCAGTAAACACGCAAACAATATATTTATTGAGCTATATGCAGACCGACCCCCCCCTCCCCCCCGCCCCCAACTGGCCACAGTTTCAATCCAAGAGCAGCTTTTGCACATAAAACAAAACACAGCTAGCAAATCTGTAAGCAGAATCGCCAAGATTCCAACCTTTCTTGCATTCGGTAAGCAATGTTACACATTTAGTGTTTACGCAGCCTTATTTTAATTTGCACACCCCGCAATACTGCATTATTATTTCTTCACTATTACTTTTCAATTCTCCTACCCACTTTGTCCACTTCTGAAATCAGATTTGACAGAAAGAAAAAAGAACAGCAGTTATGTGGCCCCTTGCTTAACGATAGCATATGTGTACGATTCCCATGTGCTCGCAATATTGGAAGATACAACCTAAAAGGCGAAAATGTTCCCATCTCTTCCCCCCCCCCCCCCTAGTTGTCTGCATCATGAACACTTTGCTATTATATCAAAGAATGCTGAAAGGGCCTGATGGAATAGACCCATTAAAAACTTCAAGAATTTCACTTCTTATATTTAATTTTTTTGTGTGATTTTTGATAATTTTGTTCATTAAAAAGATTTACATTTTAGTTAGCATGTCAGTGAATTTGTAACCTTCTACACACAATTTTGCAAACATGCAAGGTGACAAAAAATGCGTCATTCCCTTCAAAAAAAAAATTGCAAGTAATATTTTTCTGTATTCCTTGAATAATACTGCATTTGGAAATATTTATTATTGTTTTTAAAAAGTATGAAGTGAACGATTAAATGCAATTGATTTTACATAGAATGTGTCTTGCTTTGATGGGACAGAAGGTCATTCCTTGGAAAACAGATTTATTTTTTATGGCACTATCATTTTAAAATTTATAAAAAGGGTAATGGACAAAAACATTTTGCTTAACCCTTTAAAGGGCTATTTTTTTCTTAGTAGTGGTACATAAAAATATTTTTTGGATTTAGATAGGTTTCAAAATGAAATTCAAATTAAGTCACTAAGAAAAATGTTTTAACCCTTTTTGAGACGTGCGTCTCACTTTTAAAAATTGATACACTATGATAAATATATTCAATATATTTTTCCTGCTTTTTAGGCAAAAAAAAAAAAGTCCCTGAACTTTTCTTCAGTTACATGCATCTCTTAGCAGTAAAAATTTAGAAAGCTTAAAGACTTAATACTTTTGTCAATTTTGGTTTCAAAAGGTTTTTACTGGCTGCAGTCTCATAACATAATATTTTTGTTTAGTGTTTGTGCATTTCATGACAGCATTAAAATTTTACTTGTAATCGCTTAACTATTTTTATTTCTTGTTCTAAATTATCTTCACGAACAAAAGACATTCGAAATATTTTAGTAAATGATCTAAACAAAAAAAAAACAGCAAAAATCAGCACTTTATTTTTAATTCTAAATTATCTTTTAAAAATGGATAACTAACAAGATATGCATTTTATACCTTGTGGATTCATTTTTATGTTAATTTATATATAAGAACAAAAAATTTACCAGTTTTATACTAGCATTCAGCTGGTTCTGAGGTACAGAAATATCTCTCCTGCTTTTTCGTTTTGTAAGGTTGGCAGGTCCGATATTGTCTAGTCTTTATATGTTTCTGACAGTCAGAGTTTAAATCAGCTTGCTAGAAACATTTAAAAATCGATTAATTTGGTGAGAAGCACACTTCCCACCGCCTTACGAAGGATTAAATAACATGTTTTAAGCAAAAAAAGATACTTTTTAAAATTATTATTATTTAATATAGCTGTCACATTTTTTATCATGGAAGGGCCCAGACACAGCAAGTAAAAAAACTGCTTTACCCTGCAAAGATTGCCAACACATTTTGGGGAATGGAGACATGGAGCTTCTACATCAATATTATACATCAAGTAGAAATATTCTGAAACATTACTGCATTCCATTATAAATAAAATGTTTTCATACCATGCACCACCACCAAATTCAAGGTAGTTTTAAAATCACTGTGTAAAACTGCATCTTTGAGGGTTTATTAAAACGTTTGAGTAATTATGAAAAATAATTGAAATTAGCTAAATTATTCTAAAAATGGTATAAATTTATGCACAATTATAATCTATAATTGTATATTTGGCTTAAACTATGTAATAAACAATTAGGCATTGAAATTGACTGCAGCACTTTTTTTTTGTAGTCATTTTCAGTTGATTGATATAAAATAATAAATGTCACAAAAAAAAAGAGAGAAACAAACAATGAGTTGCAAAGATGATTTATTTCAGTATCATACAATGCTACATAAATATGCTTACAACACAAAAGGAAAAATATATTAACATTTCAAGACACAATAAAAAATGATAATTAAAATATACTTTTAACTACACAAAAATACTCTGTCTCTGTGTCACAGTCGCAGCATTTTTTTTCTCGCAAAAACGCAAGCAACAAGACGAGCAAAGAATTTTAAAAAGAGACTATGCAGTTTTTGTCAAACACAAAAAAAATAGTCACCCTTAACCTGGAAGAAAACATCCAAGCGCAATACGATGAGAGATAAATATTTTTCATGCGCTCCTGGACGAAACAATGCGAAACAAACCACCTTTACAACTGGCATTTTATGTAATATTCAATTAAATAGCGTTAAATTTGAAATCTGCACTTTGTTGAAGACCCTTGTTTTACTTGAGTATCAGCATGTGCCTGAAAATTATAAAGGAATAAATAAATAATAGCTTTCATTTAGAATTCATTCAAATGAAATAAATCAGTAATGTAATTTGTTTAGAAGATGTGCAATAAATAGAGAGGAGGGGGAATTTAAAATGTTTTTTCTTCATGAAGATTAAGATAAACTTGCTTTCCTTAATCTTTATTAGTGGTTTTGATAAACTGATAATCAAACAGCTACAAAAGTATTTCATAATCATTATTTCTTTCATTTCAATATTTCATTTTCTTACCCAGATGCACAAACTATACTTTGCAGTCAGAGTCAAATTAAAATGTCTTACGTGCATAATTCTTCAACGTAATTTTACAGATTTAAAAAAACTATTTCTGCTAAACTGATCGAACATTAATTGCAAATACAGTAAAACTCTTCTGTAAAACTACAATGTTCCGTAAAAAAATAAATAAATGCAGACTTGCTGTCTGATTATTATATATATCCTCCTGAGACCTGGCATCCAATAAAATGGATGTTTTGCTTTTTCACCCTGTTGTGACAGATTTTATTTTAGCAAGCAAGACCTGGACTGGAATTATAAAGGAGGAATAAGAAATCACTTTTTAACTTAGAGAATTCGGAAACGGTAGTTTATTTGTTTACAATATGGCAAAGAACACGAGTCAAGTTAGAATTTGGCCCTCTCGCGGTTGTTTTGATTTTCACATCGTTTTTTTTTTCTTTTTTAATATTGCTCTAGGATTTTTATACAAGTTTGATCTCTTTTCTTATGTTATAAGCAATGGATAAAAATTTTTGTTTATCTATTTTTGGGTAAGTATCGCATAGTTCTACTGTAGTTATGACCTCAAAAATTATCAAATGGAATGTGCCCCCCAGAAAAATTTAAAAATTCAAGTTTATTAACTTTTTGAAAAACATCGCTTTTAATACCCAATTGTTCAGAAAAACTAATAGTTGAGAGAATATGTGTATTTTACTTTGCTCAAGTCTAAGGAGGGTAAATTAACATGAGTCAGGAACTTTTTGTAATTTCATTCTTCAATGCTGAAAATCAGGACTTGCCCTGGAAAGCAGGGCTGCAAAAAAGCCAGCTTTTTTTAAAAAAGGCCAGACCGGCTTTTATTAAAAAAGACCGGTCTTTTTTTAAAAAGGCCGTTCTTTTTCAATTAGACACAATACTATTTACTATTTGCACCTGTACTATGTCAATTTATGTTGTTACTGTTAATTTGTAATACGAAGCTCAAATTCAATGGAGTTTATTTAAAATTAGATTCAGAATTATTTTGTTACACAACCTGAATGCATTTTACAATACTGATAACCATTTTCGTTTTTGTGTGCTTCATTTCGGGGGACTCTCTCATTAAGCCCTTGACTAATATTCAGGGTTCGTTGATTTAAATCAGCTTGATTTAAATCAAGTGATTTTTTTAAAAAAATCATTGATTTAAATCAAGTGATTTCCAAAAAAATCATTGATTTTACTATGTTAGGAAGTGTTGTAAAAATGAAATATGTTGCAATTTCAACTACTGTTTCAAACAAAACTTCCTAGGTCCATTTGGCTGTGTGCATAACATATTTCATAAGGTTGGAATTAATAACTATTCTTTTAATTTGACAATATTTTTTTTTAATTTTACAATATTCTTCAAACAGCTTAACAGCAAAGCATCATTCATTCAAATTACAATTCATAATACATAATCATGAACCATTCTGTGTTTTTTAATCTTAAAAATAGTATTTTAGATCCATTTAATCAATGCCACACAATAAATAATTCAGAATGATAGTGTTTAAAACAACAATTGTTAGAATTTAGAATTTATCCTTAAAGTTTCATCCACGTCCCCTAATAGCTTAAGGTTTTTTCCTTTTAAAATATTGTTTTATCATAGAAGTTTTCAATAAAGATATTTGATTAAAACAAAAAGTTGCAGTTTTCAGTAATGGTGTGAGCATATGATTTTTCGAAATGGGTAAAAATATTTCATGCTTTTTTATTTATAAAATTGAAAAATGATTAAAGTACATTCAATGTAAAACTTAATTGATTACTTTTTTTGCAGTTTTCAACAGCAAAATAATTCAGATTAAATATGTTCATATTCTCTGTACTTATGCATGTACTATTATTCCTGGTAGGGTTACGTTTCATTTGAGTCATGCATTTGTATTAAAATTTGTTTATCATTATTATTATTAAAAAATATTTATTGCTCTGAAAATAGCTTAAAGTGTGCTTTTGCATATTGATTAAGATGTCATATTGTTTCTATGAATGTAACATAATAAATATCCAAATAATTTAGGGTCTTTTTAAAAAAATAAAAAAAATCCGATTTAAATAAAAAAATCTGATTTAAATAAAAAAAATCCGATTTTTTTTATTTTTTTAAAAAAATAAAAAAAATCACGAACCCTGCTAATATTATGGCTTATACAGAATCTATTTTTTTCAACACAAAAGGAAATTAAATCCAGGTTGGGAGAGGAATCGAATTCGGCTTCTTCTATAGTCGAACACAATACCTTATCTTAATACATATGAGAAGCTATTCTATTAGATTCAAATACATACTTCTCACTCAAAATTGATATTTTAATGTTAGGAATTTAATCACTTTAAAATAATTCAGAATACAGAAACTTGCAATAAAGAACTATGTTCATTAATTTATTTATTTTTTTTTAATCATATATTTTACACTACAATCAAAAAACTCTTTTGCTCAAGGCGAGAAGAGTAGGGAAAACGATGATTTGAAGTATCTCTCTTCCTTTGACAAAATACTACTTACATAATCTGAATTAACTTTCAAAACTAGTTTTTACCTACAGGCTACTTTACTACTCTTGGCAAAAATGTAAAAGAAGTCTGTGGTGAGTAGTTGGCTTGCTTTAATGTAAGGAAATTTTTTTTCATATACTAACATTACATTTTTTAAACATGAATGTCATTCTAGTACAATTTAACATTGACCAGCTGGTTTGCTTCAAGATGGGCATCTTTTATTTTATGCAATTTATTTGACAAATAGATTTTTTATTTTTATTTGGATCAGAGAACTAGTTAAGGTTCTCAAAAAAGTTTTTTAAAAAAAAATCAAGGTGCTTTAAAATATACAAAAGATTATGAGTTAAAGACTAAGGCAAAGGATTGGTAATATTTAGTTCATATAGTAGTCTCAAGTGAACTTTTGAATTCTTAGTAAAAATCCTTGAAAATAAATCGTTTAAATTGTATTGAATCTAAATAAATTTCTAATAAGCAGGGCTCCCACCGCCTTAACACAATTTGTAGCAGCTTTCGGAGCAGGTAAAATGTCCTTTTTTGTATCAGTTTGGAGCAGAAGAATTTAACTTTTGTATCGGTTTGGAGCAGAAGAAATCTACTTTTTTATCAGTCTAGGAGCCAAAAATATCAACTTTGTACCATTTTTGGAGGATTTTTTTCTTTACTTTTTAAATATCAAATGGCTGTTTTAAAGCAATGTTATTTTTATACATCAAGGATAAGAGCAGTTTCAAGTCTTTAAAATGATAGGAAATGTAAACGCCAGTCATCCTTTAAAAACTGGATTAGATTATTTCAAAAACTGGTATATTTTTATATTTCTTAAGAAATTATTCATAATCTAATCAAAAAGTAAGACTAATTAAACCTAAAACCCTTATAAAGGTGCTTTTCAATAGTTTTCTCAAGAAACGGATTATTTAAAAAAATGTTTTGCTGTTTTTTTCTTTAAATAGTTAAGAATAGCTGGAAGAAAGCTTAAAATTTTCTTCTTTTCAAAAATCATTGCATTCTCTCTTTTTTGTTTAATAGCTAAAGAAGTATTATTTCAAGAAAATAAGCAAAAATTAACTAATATGAAAGGTTCAACTATTTTAAACTATTTATCATTAATTAAAATTTGATTTTTAAATGGTACTTATTTAGGCATAACCATTGTGATTATAGTAACAGTAAAATTTTGAATGAATTAAATGTAATTTCATATTTTATCAAAAAATATATTTGAAGTTGATCCTATTTTCTACCTGCAGTAATATTTATTATTTTTCTGTTTAAGAAATATTCATTTAAATTTCAATCCTAAATACTCACTTAGATGATTTGGAAGTAATTAATGGCACTAAAAGTAAATTGCTGAGTTTCATAATTTTGCAGCAAGAAAATTCAACAATCAAATTATATTTTTCAGTTCTATGATAGAAAGGCAAAATGTATTTTTTACTATATGTTGATAATTTAATGTCTAATGATTAATTTTTTTCCAACAATTTATCTTTACATCTTGCAAAAATTGTGTAATAGTTACAATTAAAATTTAAGAGTCCTAGGGTTACAGCAATTGAATGCTGAAAGAAACTAAATTGAATTAAAAGAGAAAGGAAATGAATTAAATTGAATTAAAAGAGAAAGGATAACTTCATAACTTTCAAATCTAGTTTAAAAATTTGAACTTGAAGCAAGAGTACTTTTTTATGAGGTTGTTTAGCCACAACAAAATTTCCATTTCTTCTAATAATATTGCTTACCATATTTGCTAAAGATGATCAATTTATTAAGATACACATGCTTTTTTTTAATGATTTCCTAACTTAACTGCGAGTTTTTACTTATTTTGTTCTTTATATTTATGTTTTATCTTTTTTAGTTGCTTGTGGTTATATGATATAGATTACAGAGAGAAAAGAGTATTGAGAAAAGAAAAAAAGCTGCAATTCAATGTTTAATTTTACAGCGTTTGAAACTCTGCCTCTAAACGCTTTCGGGTACAAATATATATTTTCAAACAATGTTTTTATTTAAAATAAACATACATTTTATTTATGTACTTTGAGAAGAAACATTATAAATAGTTGAAATGAAAAAAAATCCGCTTTTTGTAGAACGTATGCGCTCCTTTGCTTGCACGTGGAAAGTAGGCTTAAGGAATTTCAAAGAATTGTTATGATGAAGCAGAAATTTTTTAAACATCTGTTCTGTTATTGATTTTTCACATTGATTAGTATTTCCTAAACATTAGAAAGCACAATGTACACTGAGGAAAAACAATAAGTTTACTTTTTTCATGTTCCATGAAATTGCAAACTTCATCTATTGCAAGAAAAACTTACTAAATCAAATGTTCAACTTAAATAGTGATAAGAGGAATGATTTTTCTCTCTATAATACTAAATAATATTAGAAATCGTCTCACTGTTTCTTCTACAAGTGTGGGATACATCACTCAATTCTGCTCAATTTTCTCATCCATACTTTGATGTTCTTAAGAGAAGGTAGAGTTAATATTCATTAATAAACTGCTTCAGAAGTAAAAAATTAGTTCACTAAAGGAAAAATGTAACAAATGATGTCGATTTTAAGGTGAAAAAAATATAATATCTAAAATTTTTTCCGAAAAAACGCATTTTGTAGCAGCATATAGCAGAAAAATCATTTTGGCGCAATTGGCGCAGCCGTGGGAGCCCTGAATAAGGCGCACTTTCTCTTTGCTATTTCTGTAATGTATCATTCTATTAAATAATTTTCATTCTTATTCCAAATATTTTGCTATTGCAGTAATAATTTAATTGTATAAATGATAGAAATATAAAAATTTTTTTTAATAATTTTTTGGGAAAAAAAATGATAAAAAATTTTTTTAAATAAAAGCCGGCTTTTATTAAAAAGGGCCGGCCTTTTTTAAGTGGTTTAAACCAAAAAAAGCCAGTCAGCTTTTTTTGGCCCGGCTAAAATCCGGCAGCCCTGCTGGAAACAGAGAGTTTAAAGAGAGGAAAAAAAGAAGGGGCAGAGGAGGCTAATCAAGTATTGCTAATCTTTTTTGGAGAATTAAAAGCAATTAAAAAGGAAGAAGTTATTTTTGTCCTGAACTGAGAACATGGAAGACTGGTAGAATTGAATGTTGGAATAGGCAAAGAGTAAATTCAGGAATTTTTAACACAGGAAGCAAAATACAGTTAACCACTTGTGATCCTCGGTACCCAATCAGATGCTATTTAACTAGTGGTTTGTGCGATTTGAAAACTAAAAACACTCGATTGCTTTTTAAATCAATCAACAGATGGTTTACTTGGTTTTAAACATGGAAATGGGTATAAATTTTTTAAACTAACTACTAATAAAATTTTAAAAATAAAAACCATTTAGCTACTAAAGTTGACCACCTTTAAGTTGGCCACCAGTCTACGTTGACCATTTTTGTCAGGTACAGAATGAGTCCTATATTATATAATGTAGAGAAACCTTTGTAACCTGACCACCTGCCTATATTTGACCTATGACCACTTATAGACCACAAATTTGCATGGGGGTATTATGAAAACCCTTTGTTAGTTGACTACCCAATTGTTACTATATTTATGTGTTTATCTATTTGTGCAAAAATGACTACTGAACATGACGAAGCCAAAACTACTTTTCACAATTCCAAACTAAAAAACTAATATGACCAGAACATAAACTCATGACTTTCCCAGTGCAGATATCCTGTCTGTAAAACGGGATTTTTTTTTTTAGGTGTTATTTTATTAATTATGTCCCTCAATATCACTATATTTATAATAACATACACTTCTGCAACCAAATACACTTTTTAACTAACTAACTCTTTGAAATATAAAATACATTATCTGACAAACTCTTAGTTCAAAGTAATAAGCAAATCAAACATGATGAATGTAGTCATCCAGGCTTTTTTCTTTGAATGCCATCCAATTGATATATATTTTCAATTCTGAACTCTAAAGCATTTAGCTTCTAATGCAGCCTAAAGTTTATAAGTTTTCGGGATATAATTTTTCTTCTATTAGCCTCGACTTACCAACAAGTCAATCTGAAAAATCTGTTGACCCCATTAAGAAATAATTGATCTGTTTGTCAAAGATCAAATTTATTGGCACTGCTCCTTACACTTATTTTATTTTTTAAAAATAATCTGTCACTTCCATTTTTTTATTTTGACAGCAGGTATTTAGCATCAACAATCATTCTAAAACAAATTTAAATACAGACAGCTTTTGACGTTAAATCGTGTTTTGCATTGGCTTGTTATCCTATGAAAACATTATTTGTTCATTGGTACTTCAAGCCTTCATAATGTGCCAGTCTGTAATCGAACTAAAGCATGGAATAAGAAACTTGATTTATATTACATTTGCAACAGTAAATTGAAATGCAAATGTTATAAACATGTTTTGTCGTTCTCATATTAATCAAATTTAACATT
Organism: Octonoba sinensis; assembly: GCA_038502835.1. Classification (NCBI taxonomy): domain Eukaryota; kingdom Metazoa; phylum Arthropoda; class Arachnida; order Araneae; family Uloboridae; genus Octonoba; species Octonoba sinensis. Next base: position 18,365,366 of record CM076601.1, on the reverse strand, counting down.
ACAAATGTTTATAGATTTATATTATTAATAAAACTTCCAAACTTACCTCATAACCTATTGCGTTTCTTTGATGAATATGTAACCTTTCTTTAACAATTCGTCTGAAACAAAGATTTAGAATAATGAGTCAGTTAAAATCAAATAATATTCCAAAAAATGGATTTCTTACTATAATTGAATATACTATACAGAGATTGTTTGGATAAATTAATCTCAATGCAATTATCATACCAAATATAATTTAAAAAAACTTAATTTGTGCTTTGGCACTCAACATATGGAAACTTAGGTTTAAGTACATAGAAAGTTCTTTGTAGTGATTGGTCTCAAAGAATGCTTCTTAATTTTTAACAGAACATTGGGTGTATAATATTGGAAATATAATATAGTTTAATCAGAGGCTACAAACTATCCTTCATGGAGAACTTTGCTTTGATTAAAAATTATTATTAGGATTATCAGGCACTGGAAGTAACACATTTTTTCTGCATTTTTAAATGTTTCTCTGGTTTTGAATTTTTACCATTTCTAAACACTTTTCTCATATTTTGGAGCGTTTTTCTATGTCTTACCTCCTTTTTTTAAAAAAATTTCCGATTAAAACTGTTTGATTCATTCATTAAATTTTGCGAACACTAAAAGGGTTGGTCGATAGTAGAACTGTAAATCTATTGCACAAAACTGAATGAAGACTCATTGATGAAAAAAATTATTTTTGAGGTAGAAAAAAAGTTGCTGGTGTAATAATTGGTGAAGATAGTGTATGAGTTTGAAGAAGATCGTTTTATGAGGGATTTTATTTATTTCAAATTTACCCCAACTACAACTGAATCGAAAAACTTTTTTCAAGATACAAAAAACCTTACTCTTGTATGCAGTCCTTGATAATGTAAAAGAACAATTAATTACTCAGGGCAATTAAGATCCTGTCATTCAAAACAACAAAGTTGTCAAAACACATGTTGACCATTTATTGGTGCATTGTGTTTATTTTATTTGATTTATTCATTTTAGGAAGTCTCATGCCATTGCTGTTATAATTTTTCAAAAAGCAAATATTTTAAATGCTTTAACAAAATTTAAACTTCAGATCTTAAGTGCATTTTTTCAAGTTTATAGGCTTTTTTTGAGTCATTTTAAATGTGTTTTTTGGGCATTTTCGGGGATAAAAAAGGTCATCAACTTCTGGGGGCCTGATTATTATTATGTTTTAATTTTAAGGGAAAGAAAACAAAGAACAACATTTAATAAACTTTAAACTTATTCAAATTCATGCAATGTCATTGCAGTTAAAATATGTAATTTGAGAGTACCTCAGTTAAAACTTTGCAAAACTATTCAAGATTTAAAATTTGAAACACAAAACATACCCCAAATTATACATAGTTATATAAATCAAATTTTATGTCAGAGTTAAAAGTGAAAATTAAGAAATTAGAACAGTGACAATTGGCCAGTAACCTTAGAAAATCCAGTGAACAAATTTTGAAATTGTTCATACATACGCACAAAGCAATTTTTTTTGTCTGTATATCTGAAACTTTTTTTTTAAATTCATTTCAAGATTAATTGCTTATATATATAACAAGGGAAACGCTGATTTAAATACAAAATAGTCAAAAAGCAATAAACTTTAAATTAAATAATCAAAAATTTATTTATCATTAAAATTTGGTCCTCTAGAACTAGTTTATAATAATATATGTATAAAAATGTTCAAATTCAACCTTGGAATTCTTAACACGTTGAGCGCCATGTCAGCCATCGGTGGCCGACCCTGAAATTTTCGTTTAGGCCTCGCCAGTCACTGGTGGCTGATGGTGTAAATATATTGTAAAATTTTAAAAATTACAGTGTTTTAAGCAATTTCTAAAATTCTTTTAAAAATTTACTTAATTTATATTTGTTACAGGATTTTACTGAACACTGAACGTTACGTTCATACCGCATTGGTTACTGGTGACCGATACTATAAGTATGGCCCGACTGGAATTTTCTTATAAATTCGCATGGCACTCAACATGTTAATAAGCAACTGATTTTCCCTTACTTCTTTTCCCATTGACAAACTATCATTTAAAAAAGAGAGACTGACGACTAAACTTAAGAACTTAAGTCTCCACCTGGCGAGTGGCCACAGCTAATTTTCACCTTTAGTCAGAGTGCAAATTACCAGCTGTTTATCGTCAATCTATAATCGCACATTAAATGGAAAGATGGTGCAATAATACTCACCCTATTTTCATTATAGCATCTTCATGTTTTACATCTGCTGTCCAAATACCAAGTTTATCACCTTTATTCCTAATCTGTACTACTGCTCCACATATATCTTCACTACACTCATCAAAAGCTTCTCCTATCATACACAACAGCTGAGAAAGAAACATAATTTTAGAGCATAAGGTTATTTTGGTATAATGCATCGCAATAAAATTCTAACGGGAAAAGTAGTCTGTATATTATTTGACTATTGCAACGGTGGCCAAAACTACATGGTTCATAGATAAAGTTAATTTCAAGAACAATAGCACCAAACTGCACATTTTTCAGGCCATAAAAATATATAAGATCTTTTAGTACTATACAAGAAAAAGTTGGCTAACAAACAGATAATATCGGGTGTCACGCCAGAGAAAATTAAAGTTCGTTTTCAAACCCTTCCCAAAATTCCAACTAACAAAAACAGATCCTTCACAAAATTCCGGTCAATCAAAACGGACCCTTCAAAATTCCTATCAATTCAAATGGACTCTTCATAAAATTCTGAGCTACCAAATAGTATTTTTATAGCATTACTTATTAAATGAGCAGCGAAAAAAAAATTACTTTTTTATCACTGTATGTTTAAATATTGAATTTTCACAAAATTATTTGATTTTTTACAAACAACTTTTTTAAAATTCACAAAAAACGGACCCTATTAAAAATGCTGGATTCATCCCTGAAAATGCTGGCATCTTTTACTATAATACAGAATGCTAGTTAAGGCTAAGAAAAAGTCTGAATAACATTGTATGACTAAATCAGTGAGGCACCCCTGCCCCCCCCCCCTTTTTTGCAATTAGGAACCATTATAAAAAATAATGAAACTGATAAATTTCTTAAATGAATATTTAAAACTGGAAAACTTTTAAGTAATTATTTTGGGGAAAAAACATTTTTCAAGTATGTGTCTGTGGCAGCAAAATTAGCCATTTCTAATAAGATTTTTTCTCATACACATGGTACAGCTATAATGAAAATTATATGTCATCCTTGATTACTGTTTTCAGACTTTTTTCAAATTTAACCCTCTCATGCATGAAAACCTCATATGAGGTGACATAAATTTTTGCTTCAAATTTTTATGCAGATTCGTTTTTGTGCTGCAATTTTCATGTAGTCCTCATCTGGAGACTCCAAACAGTTCTTGGAAACCACAAAAAGTTTTATGAGGTATTCAAGATAGTTAAAAGATTTAAGATATCTTTGGGAGACCATGGAGGATTCAAGAAAGAAGAGAAAATCTCCGTTTCGAATCAAATTCTGTTTATTCATTTTGAAGCGTGTATTACATTACTGGGAAGTTTGGTATTATTTTACAGCTGCTTATTCCTTATGAATGAAGTTCGAATATTTAGTTCCGCCATGTTTGTTATTGTATTGAATAAATGTGGCAAAAAAGCATAAAACCTCCTCATACAAGAACACAGATTTTTGACTATACAGGACAAAATTTCCGAAAATAAATTATTACACAATAATTCTGAGATACTAAATTAGCTTGCAGCATGTGAAATTTCTGGTTATAACACAAATAAATAAATGCGTGCATGAGAGGGTTTAGCACACCTTTAAAAATGCCTGTACTTTAATCGAAAAACACTACACAGCACAGATAAAATAAAATAGGCACAAAAGATTAAAATCTGTAATAATATGCCTGATCTGGTAGTTTTCAAGAAAACATGCTTTTCTCTCAATATTTTCAGAACTTTTTTCTAATTTCGACTGAGTAGAGAAAAGCTTATACATTTTCGTATTTTCAATATTTAATTTATTAAAAAAAAGATTTTTTTATTTGTTTATTTATTATCCATGTTTATCAAAAGCCTTACATGAAACAAGGTCAATTTCTCTAATGGATGCAAAAAGATTACGAATTTTGAACAGAGGTGGTGCAAAATGTAAAAGAAACAGCAGAAGGATTTTTTTAAGCTAGTAAAATTCAAAATTCGTTTTTGAGAACAGGGAGTATACAATCACAATTCTATTAAAAGAAAAAATTACTTAAAAATTTACAAAAAAAATCACCGATTATTTTTTAAATTGTTGTAAATTTTCCCAGCTTTTTTCCTATGCTTAAAAATATCCTAGCAATTCCCTAATTTTACGGTTCTATTGCTGCATTGCAAAAGTAATTATTCCAGAAAACGCCTTTTTCAAGAGTAGCATGAAAAAATAAGGAGTAAAAAACAAAAATTCAGGAGTTTGAGGGGCCATCAGAAGAAAAATTTGAATTTCAGGAGTTTGGCAGGAATTTGAAGAGGCGTACGAACCTTGCCGAGTATATAACATGCCACTTAGAGTGCAAAGTACCTCAAGAATGACACTAAAATTAAATCCTATGTCTCCCTCCCTAATACTGGAAAATTCACAATAAAAATATCAAGAAAGTTTTACACTGATAAAAAATTAAATAATAATATGAAATCAAAAGCTTTTAAATTGGAAATTATTTCCTTTTTATAATTTAAGAAGTTTACATTTGAATTACAAAAAAGAAAAAGAAAAACAAAATATTTTAATAAAAGGATGAAAACTTCAAAATAAGCAGGAAAATTTACTTCAATGGGCAGAAAATAATTTCAATTGGGGTCAATACAGAAAATTAAGAATTTAAACATACTGTGATAAAAAAAAAATTTATTATGTGCCGCTAATTTAACAAATAATTCTGTGGAATTTGTTAGCTTAGAATTTGGTGAAGGATCCGTTTTGATCGACTGAAATTTTGAGAAAAGTCTGTTTTGAGTAAATGGAATTTTGTAAAGGGTCCAAAAACAGACCCGAATTTCCTATAGCGCAACCCCTGTTAACAGTCCATAAGCTTGTTAAAGATTTTTGTGTAGAAACATGCCTGAAGAAATTTTTAAAATATTATAAATCAGCAAGATATATTAAAAAGATATTTTCACATAGGACTCATACATACATAGGCAGAGCATTAGGGTTTTAAATTAAAATATTTGTAGAATTTTAATGAAATAAAAGTTCCAGCAATCAATAACTGTTTTGAGGGGGGGAAAAGGACATAACTTTTATGACACTGGTTCAGAAAAATTAAAAACTACTTCTCTCCTCTTCAGATTTAACAATGTGATTTAAGCTCAAAAAATAAAAATAAAATAAATGAATAAATAAATATAATAATAAAATAAAGGATACTTACAATTTCAAGCCAGTAATTATTTAAGTCTGACATTCTTTGGGACTTTTGTACGTTGAAAAGCCATCTACCGCCTTGTTTATTTCTACTATCTTCCCACATAGGTTTGATACCATGCTGAAAAATTTAATTTTTAGTTAAAATTACATGACAAATGACAAAACCACTATAATTTCTTGTTACTAATATTATAAACATTGCACAATTCTTGTTAATATACCTGCAGAGTAAAATAAATTACATAATAATATTATTGAAAATTTAAAACTCCCATTGCCAATAAAAATTAGCAAATTTTATACATTAAATTAATCTTATGATTTTTAACCCCATTTGAACTCATAACGTCTTCAAGCTAAAGCTTGAAAACTTGAATTTTTCAGGCATAATGATTTTTAAATGAATTACAGTAGCACTACACAATTAGGATTAACCAGCTTTCCTTATTTTAGTGTTATTGTTCATTTACTCTGAACCTTTTGTTTAAAATGCCTATCAATTTAACTTTAGTTAAGCATGTCATGAGTGTAGTTAACACTTTTTGGTTGCTTGTAATAGAGAACACTTTTATACGAAAAAATTGCTCTAATTGTACAGAAAGCATAGTTGAAGCAATTTTTTTATTTGTATAAGTGAGTACAATGTGTAGACGAAGTAAAAAGTTGCTAAGTGAAAATATAGAAAGAATTAAATACAAAGAGCACAATAAGAAAAACTATCAAAATTATAAATTGTACAATGTGCTTTTCTTTGAATGTTGCACTTAGTATTCTTAAAAAGGCAACTCAAACACTTTTCTACATGACTGAGATAAACGTTCATTAATTACGAATTTTTAAATATATATAAAACTTGGTATTTTCTTATTAAATTTTAATATACTCATAAAAAGGTAAACATATACTACTTATAACTTCATATTTCAACTTATTTAATATTACTTACAAAACCACCTGTTTATTTCAAGCAAAATACTATTGACAATTGAAACATTCTTGACAATTATTTTTTTCTAGTTTAGAATGACAGGAATGCATTGATTCAAAAATATTGCTACAGTTTGAATCTTTAATAATTCACTAAAGTTTTAATAGTTGAAAATTTTAATAAATTTTGAAACGAAAGTACATTTGTTGGCAACAATGAAAACCTAACTAAATCAAAATTAATTAATTACCTTAAAAAGTGCGTAATCACATCCTACTGGTATTTTACTAACTACTTCTATATGGTTATAAAGGCTGGAACAAAAAAATACAAATAAATACTAAATATAACAGACAGTTACAGCTTAGATATCTAACAATAAAAAGAAAAAGAATTTACATAAATGTTTAATACAAATATGATTACATGAAATTTGAAAAAGAAAATGATAACCTACAAAAATAGCTAGAATCCCTATACTAAAAAAAAAAGTTATTCCAGCTGATGACAACACTGTTCTGGATAAATTCTGCATTGCCCACTTTAAACTCTAACAAGTCGAAAACTATTCAATGAAAAAAAAAATCGGAAAATTTAATGAATTAAGAGAACTTATTGGCAAAAACGATGATATGAAGATGAAGCCTTCATAGATTCGAATAGTAATTTCAGAATTATTTATTTTGAAAAGTCAACAAATTTTTTCACCCTTAATTTGCGCTCTTCAGAGTAGTTCAACTTTTAATAAATCAATTTGATTTTGGAATGAAAAGAGATAGACTTGTATATTTATGCCTGCTGGAGCCCTTCTATCAAAATTTGAATTTTAAGTTGGAAAAAATCCAATTTAAACTTCAAAAACTAGGTAGGCCGTTTTCTACGCGAATGACACCAATAAGGAATTTATTAAAATTTCTGGAATAATATATTTAGAATTGGGTTTAATTATTCGATCATAAAAAACAAAATTTAAAAATATCTACAAACAAATCTTTTTGCAATCATTTCAGTTTTATGTAATCATAAAAACTTTTTATTATATGTCAGTTAACATTAACACTAGCCAAAATTCAGAAACATCACCAAATCAGATGTAAACTATGTTCTTTTCTTTTAGAATGACAGAGCTAATTTTCATGTATTAGCAACAGCCCATTATATCATTTTGCTTATGCTCTGATGAAGGCTATTTGCTACGACGATCAAAATTTTGGAACCTGCCAATGGAAGAATTATGAATGTAGAGCTCACGATAGTTCGCACATTTCCCTTAATACATGGATCAGCATCTAAATAAAACGTGGGAAGAGATAATTCAATGGGTCAGGTAGAAATGAAACAAAAGCTTAGAAAAGCCAAAATACCATCAAATCAAGATCAAAAAAGCCCGAAACAAGGAATTTGTGTTAATTCAAGTTCTTCCAAACATTATCGAGTACTATTTTGAGACGCATGTGTAACGGTGCGAGAGTGTGGCTGTGAAGCGCCGGGAGTCGAACCAAGATCTTTTTGGTGGTAGCCGCATTCTTTACCGCTTTCCCAAAAGGCGCGCCCCCTGGGCAGGAGCAAAGAGGGCTATTTGAAGGACTGAACTCGCACCGCTACACATGTATTCGAATTTTCTAGCAAGTCTTTTTGATATGGAGGTTGCTGGCTACATTTTGTTGGCCATGAATCTTGCCATAACTTTTGAAAAACAATGTGCAAAATCTCTGTGCATTATTTAACAAGATCAGTAGTGCATTAGTCGTGGGAGGGGATTAGAATTAGGGCATGGGCAATTCTGAGCCAAAAAAAAAAAATCATCTCAGCATGAAGTTTTCGGAAAAAGTACAAAATACGAATTTAAAATAAAAATTATGTAATTGACTATTTAAGGTAGTATGTTAAAATACCTTCTAACTTTTAAAACAATTCAAATATTTATAGGATGCAAAAGGATTGTAACGCATGGCACACTAATTTTTAGCTTAGCGCGTGTTCGACGTTGACATGCTTCCAAAATATAAGTTTTCACTTTTACCTTGTAGAAATTAAGAAAATTCAATTAAAATATTACCGTAAAATCCCAAAAGTAACAACTCCATCGAATGTAACCCCGCCAATTTCTCGCCAAACGCAAAATCATTCCATATTCCTTAAAATATACCCCCCCCCCCCTCCCCCAATGGCTGACAATTTTAAAACCAATTTTGTATTATTTTCTTATGATAAAGATTAAATATAAATATGTCCAATTTCTTTTTGTATTTTGTTTTATTTATTTTATCTATTTTTTAATAAATATCTTAAATATTTAAACGAGCAATTCTTGTATATATATATATATATATCGAGTTCTCGAAAACGGTTCTAACGATTTGGACCAAATTTTGTATTTAAATCGGGCTTTTTTTTTTAAGCTTACCTATGTAGGCGTCTTCCCCGAAAAACACGATTTTACACAAAAAAAATCCATTTTTTTAATAATGCAATTGAGGTACTTGTAACAATAAACAAACATCATCAACTATATATAGTTTATTTCAGTTGTGATTGTAATAGAATGAGTGGCCACACTTAATTTTTAATTTACCTTTTGTTGATTGAAATTTGTTGTTGTTACCATTTGTGAAATTTAAAATGCTAGGAAACCCATTGAAAAAACCGTTAATAATTTTTTGGGTGCAACTTTAGTATTAGGGGCCTGTTAGCAACCTTTTTTATGGGGAAAAATGTTGGTTACAATTACAATTAGTTGTTTTGTGTTTGACGTGTAGAGCTTTTGTTTGATATATATTTGGTTAGTTCTGGGTATATCAGTCTTTTGGCGAAAGCCAATAAATTTCCAACCCAACTGGTCCCTATACTAAAGCTGTTTCTTAGTTTCTTAGCTACGGCACACAAGGTTGCCATGATATTTTACGGTCAAACTTTCGAATTTGTTGGAGTGAACTTTAGATCATCAGTTCTAACCAGGAAATTTTGTATGTAGAATTTTCTAGAGTAAAGCAACCTACTCCTCCCAAATAAAATTAATCGACATACCCGAAACATAGTATGAGAAAGTATTATTACATTAAGACCCGATCTTACGACCCTGATGAAACTTTAAGTTCAAAAACTTATAACTAATGATAGGTAAATTAAAGTTAAAACCATTTTACAGGATATTTTTAGAAATAAAGTGGGTAAAAACCCAATACACATGTTTACTGTGAAATTAATGACAGTACTTTGAAATTAATGAAAATTGCGCTATGCTATTAAATATGGAAAAGAATTTAATGGGATGTAATAAGCAAATCTCCTAATCTATACAATAAGAACCAATTCTAAGATTTAACACTCTTATTAATAAAGATGTGCAGGTGTCGTCCCAGCTTTTTTTTTTAACAAGGTTCGTTTCTTTTGTGATTTTAAAGCATTTTTGTGAAAATTCAAAATTTAAACAGAGTAAATATAAAAAATTTCGTTATTTGTTGCTTATTTAATAAATAATTTTGCAAAAAGTATGATTTAGTGGCATATATATGCATTACACAAGCTTAAATAAATGACACAAAAATAAACCTGAATTTAACTTTTTGACATGTGAGAGTTCACACTTCTAACAAGCACAGAAATTCGTTTCAAAAATTTCAAATCAAAATTTTACAGAAATTAAAAGGAATTTATTCCATTTGCCTTTTAAGGAAGCTTAATAAACATCATGCCTTCTAAGGAAGCTTAATAAACATCATGCCTTCTAAGGAAGCTTAATAAACATCAATAGTGGAAAAATTCCAATTTTAACAGATGCAAAAAGATAGCATTTTTTCTAAAAATGAAAGCATCAAATGCAAAGACGAAGATAAAAGATTTTCTATAAGTTAGTAGAATAACTTCAGGATTGCATTTTAACAAGGCTTTAATAATCAACAGTAATAACTACTGGCATTATCGTAGGAAATTTGGAGTAAATTAAAAACAATAGTGGAAAAAACATTCAGAGTTTCAGTAATTTTAGCTAATTTTCAAAATTATGAACACCAATTTTCAAAATTTCCGGTATTAAAATGCAATTTATTTCCAGCATTAAAATGAGATAATATACTGGAATTCTGGTGCAAACCGGAAACAATCAACAATCAAAACAACCAGAACACAATCATCCCTGAATATGAATCAGGGCTCGGAGATGTCATGGAATTATCGATTCTTCTTTTAATGTACTGAAATATTCTTATACTTCACTAAATACTCTTTAATTTCAAGATATTTTTGCAGCGCCCATGCGCCGACTTTCCCTCTCCTAATGGAACGTTTTCAGCCATCGGCAGCCACCACTGATCTGTTCACTGTGGTGCCCCGTGCATGGTGGGGATTTTGTTATGAAAGAAAAGGAAATTTCCGGGAAGAAAAGTGCGGTGACTTTAAATTCAGTGCCGGATCAGTTCCAATTCAGGAGATGTTGGATCGATTCAGGAGGGCGGGAGAAGAAACCCGAATTCGGGAGTTTCCCGCAAAACGCGGGAGAGTTGGCACGTCTGGGTATCTAATCTATCTAATCCTACATCGATTGATCAAAATAGGAAGAGTTATAGGTAAACCGTTCCTATTCTTCTCACTACATAAAATATCAACCTTTAAATGGCTCGTATAAATAAATAAATATTTATATGCAAGACCCTCAAAGTCGCCCCAGGTGAATGTCTATGGTGGAGGCCCATGTTCAACAGTAGACGTATTATGGCTGAAATGATGATGATGCTGATGAAACATGTATGTATATCTAGTCTACATATCTCTCTTATTATCGTGTCTCTTGGAAATAGCTCAAATATTGGGCATGACAATTAATGGTTAGTAAATACTTTAGTTTTACAAATTTATCTAAAATATCTTTTTCTAAAAAATGCAGCCGAACAATGCTCGCTCGCCCAGGTACTTAGAGATCTATAGGCTTAAAAACAAATTTCATGTAATCAACGTTGATTCTTTCCTTACGCCTTCATTTTATAATAAAAAAGGAATAATAATTCTTTAATAATTGCAAAATTAAAACAATTAAACAGTTTGACTTACGCCCAAAAATCTTCAACTGTATCAAAAGTGGTTATCTCCATCAAGTTTTCTTCCCATGATTTGGTACGATCATTTTTATAAAACCATAGACTCCACATATTTTGAAGAGGATGCTTGATCATCATTTCTGGAGCAACTTCATCACCTTGAGCATTCTAGAATTTTAAACAAAAAGCATTACTTTCATTCAAACAATTAGTTTAACTATTACACAATATACTATCAAGGAAAAGTTAATTGAGGATAATACAACTATACATTAAAATTTTTCAATAGTTATGAAGAAAGAAACCATGTGGGATTCACCGCAGTTTTATCAGATCCAGAGTTTCAGTAGGCCCAAGCAAACTAGGCCACATAAGCCTAGTTAACTGGACTTAGGTCCTTCGTCAAACTAGAATTTAGTACTTGTCCTTTTTAGGAACCACACTTCAACCACTACTTTCCCCAATGATATAAATGTTTTGAATGCTATCTATTCTTGGATAACGGATAAAAGTGGTGTTAAATAAAGAAAAAAAGAGCTCTGTTCTATGTAATAAAGAAGAAATTGATGGAACACCGTCATCTGAAACCAAAGATATTTAGCAAAACATTTACTTGTAACATATTTAATAGGGCCAAGACAAAGATACAGTGATCTTTAAATTAATGAAACATATTTCTCATGTACATAAACCATGTCATTTAGTTAGGTACCTTTCCTTTTCGGGGGGGGGGGGGGGGGCAATGGTTAAATTTTTTTTTTTGCTAAATCAAACTACTATACCTCTTTGCGTTGCTGTTGGCAATGCTTAAATGTTTTTCCAAAAAACGAACTCCACCCACAAAACGAATTGATTTGGCAGAAAAAACAACCACTGCCAGCCCCCTCCCCCCCCCCTGAAACAGAAAAGTACCTTTAGTTATAACATCATAACTATTATGATCCCTTGGATGATGTTATAACCAGGTTCAACTGTTACTTATTACGAAATAGGTTGGTATTTTCAAATTTTGTAGACTAACAAAATCTTTTCTTCCTGGGGACACCATTTCACTCCCAGAAAAATACATATTTTAAAACTTAAAGAACACTATTGTTACTTTTGAAGAAAATTTGTGCACATTTTATTCAGAAGTTCAACATAAAATTTAAAAATAGTATTAACTCGGGGCTAGTAGGGGGTCATAGCACGAACTGTGGCACTTAAATTTTAACACTTTACCGACCGGCCGTCGATTAATCGACGTTTTGTTCTCAGCGCATACCGACCGGCCGTGGATTATTCAACGTACAACTTCTTTTTTCGACAAATATTGTTATATGGATTATGGTATATTTTATGTAAATAATAAACTAAAACGATTGTAATAGATAAAATAAATATTGTTTAACCTTTTATATGATTGAAGTAAAAGACTTAAATTTCGTTACCCTACAATAACGAAGCGTACAATTTTACCAGAGTTTAAGAAAAACGGATCCAAGCCGGTGTCTCGGAGGATCTGCTGCTGAGCGGGCGGTGAAAGGGCATAGTATGTTCTAACCGCTACCGGTCGGTAAAGTGTTAAGAGGGATCGGCTGAATTTTAGAGAGGATGAACCCCCATGAACCAGTGCTTTAGATATTTCCTGACAATGCACTTATTATATTTTGTGACTGAAGCACGCCAAGGGGAGGGTCATGGCACAGATTGCACCACTGGAATTTTTAAGGGGGTTTTAGCCAATTTTGGGGCACCCCTGACTTAAGTGTATATTTGCCTTTTTTTATTAACAAATTTACCATTATTCTACAATGCTTTTGAAAGCTCTGTAAGAATAATCTTTGAGAGATTATGAATTACAATACGTCTCCCTATGTTTAAATTTTGGGCTTTTCCAATTTGGACAGTCATTCAGATTTATATTTTTCCAAGTTCAATTTTAAACATGATCGAATCTATCCGATTAAATGCACATTTTTTACTTTTAAATTTAGCCATTTTTATTTTTAGTGAAGAAATAATACTACCATAAGGCATAATATTCAGATTTCAAAGAAATAAATCAACGAATTAAGAAAGGATTTTTAATCCCCCTCAGATTATTTTAGAAAAATTATGCAACTTCACAAATTAATTTATAAGCTTCTTCCCTCCCCCACTCCATATAACAATGTAATACTAAGAGGACGGAAAAAAATTTCAGCAGGGTATAATACTTGTTAAAAAATACACAGCGAAAAAGAACTCAACATTTGTTCAAAAAGTAGAGCTTCCTTTTTTCATTGAACAATTTTATGAGCTAAAAGCATAAAGAATGCGAAAAAAATAAGTGACCTCTTTCACTAAACTCACTTTTTTTACTATTACCTTCAACTCTAAACTTACTTATTTGTAATTGACATCACGAAGGAAACAATTCCTGGTGGTTCAATTTCTTAAAAATATGTTTGATAGTTGAAAACTTTTTAACATGTGTAGGGAATTTCCCGCACTTTTATTTATTTTACGGTAAAAACAAAATAGTAGCGTGTACATAAACTGAAACATAACTCAAAATATTTGAAATAAAAGTAAAGAAACTACTCAAATAATAATCCTTTATTAATTGTAATGACCATACCTCAGTCTGTTCCTGTTCTTCTGACATTATAAAAATATAAATGGAATACGATGTTAACTTAAAAAAAAACTTCGTATGATTTTTTTTTCAAAAACCCAGTTATAAAATTAGCTTTTTCTCTACAACATTTGATAATAAAAAAATTCACTTTATATTTTCTTTTCACAGTAACCTACTCGGACATAAAACCTTCGTGGTGAAAACTTATGAAAGATACTAGAAACTGCCAGATTTGAGAAAGCAACATTAAAAATAAAGTTCTGTATCTGGAGAAAGATTAATTAATTAAAGTATAATTGCAATGTTATTTTTAATCTGATCATACTTTATTGGATGCGTTTCTGCATTTAAATTTCTGTAGTATTACATAAACACAATTTAATTTATACACTGATATTCAAAAGCAGAAATTAACTAGGCAAGTAAATTTGTCTTTATTTTTGAAGTCATACTTTTTCCCTTGTCTCTTGAAATGATTTTCAATATTATTTTGAGCTTTATGTCAGGTTTAAACATTTATTAATGCTGTAAATAAAAATATGAAAATAAACATTTTTTAAGCATTTGGTTTTGGGATTTTGGCAATAAGTTGAATTACGCAAATTTACCTTATTGTTTATTTTCGGGTGGTGGTAGCAGGGGTGGTAGTCTCGATTTTCCACATTGCAGCCAAGTATTACCTAAGCCCTTAAACGAATAGTAGATCTTCCTTTAGTAGAGATTAAAAAGGTGCTCCCGTTCTCTCTGAATAATTATTCTTTAAATTAAGAATACACTTAAGGTTACAACCAAAAATGGTGAGTTTCCGTCTTTTCTGGTGTAAGCGAACACTACGTCTCTTTATTAATGATTTAACTATTTCGAATTAGCATATTGCAATTACAGAAGTACCAACCTGGGCATATAAGTTTCCGTAGTTAGCAAATCAGTTTTCTGTGTTTTTTCTTACTCTTGTCTGTAGGCGGGCAGATAGGTTACTTTTTTTTCTCTTAATATAAACTCTGAATTCAAATTTAATTACAATACGTAGTACTGCGTTTGCAGAGTATGCAGTAGCATAAAACTCATTGAAAAACGCAACAATTAACTCTCTTGCAAAGTGCAAACGGCTACATTATTTAAAATACACGTTTTTGTCCTATGTATTTATTGTACACGAACATGAAATTCAAGTTATGATAACTCTCAAGTAAAATTAGGCTACAATTTGAATTACTCTACGCAGTAATACGGAAAAATTTTTACTCGAATTTCAGTAAAAATCTTAGTTAATAAAGTAAAAAAACACAGTAATATTTATAAAATCACTAAATTACTATTTTTTTTATTATTAAAACAGGTTAGGAAGTAATAGAGATATCAAACAGGTAATGGAGTTTTTTGCAATTTTCTTACTTTTTTCATGTATTTTTTTTTTCACATTAACATTTTAGAGGAAAGTATTTTCAAATATTTATTAATTACAACTAATTAATGTTTATATTTATGCATTACTAATATTGCATTAGATATAAACCCATTACATTAGACCTCTTTAGCTTTAAGACAGTTTTAGACGGTAAAATCCACCTGTCCTGTCCCAAACCCCAACCCTGCATTGTTCTAATGGTTTATAGAAAAAATATATGCTTACCTTGCGAATTGTTCCATGATAGCACAACTCCTACACCATGTTTTTCTCAAGCAGCTTAAAAAACCATAGAAGAAATTAGACCAAAAACATTATCCAATAAATATAACCAAAAATTTTTACTACAGGAATCAAAGAGAATACAGTGGCTATTGATAGATTAAAGCCTGCATATATGAGACGTTACTACAGCACAATCAACAAATTCAATAAGACAAGATGCCAACTAATAACAGACAAATCTCCTAAAATTGAAAAACTTCCTGAAAAACAATCGGACGGACAATTAAACTCTTGTGCGAATTCGGGATTAGCTTATACACTCATACATCTTTGTGATATTTTTGCAAATAGTGTACGATTAAAAAGTAATAATACACCTCCTTAGTTACTGAAAGTACTGTTGTGGCTTGATTTATAACGGTCTTTAAGTTGAAAGTAATATCATTTATTGTTTTGTTGTTAAAAAAATGGCCACAATAAGATATTTCCAATTAAGATTAAAAAATATAAAGTTTTGTATAGTTGTGAAGAGATAATAATAAAGACTATTATTGAAGTAAAATGTATTGATTATAGCAACGGAATTCCATTCATTAAGATAATTTTGAAGTCGGGACCAATAATCTCATTGATGTTTAATTAATTGTGTTAAATTGTAGTTTGATTTGGCAAAAAAAAATTAACTCTTGTCCACGGCCTCCTGAAATAGAAAAGTAGCTAATATTGAAATGCACAAAAGAAAATAATAATGTGCATCTCAGCAGTGTAGTAATTTTGCCAGTACATAATTGTCATTTGCTGGTCAATTCAATCACCAAAACTTCACCTCGGTTTTGATTTCTTTTTTTATGTTATCTTTTATATTATTGTTCCACTAATGCTGCCCTTTTTAAGTCTCTCTTATTAGTTTTCATAAATATCAAATAGTTACCTAAACACAAAATAAACAATTCTTTTGGGTGACATTAATATTGGTTCTAAAATATGTAAAGAAACTATTATTTTATTCTAAAAATCCTTTTTTTTTTTATTTACTAGGGGAATGAATCATCTTTGCCCATGGAAATGTGTTCCAACTGTAAGTAATGTTATTTTGCATTGTGTTCTATAAATTTCAGTAAAATGTTGCCAACATATCTGTCAAAATTATGTTGAGAAATCTATTTACCTTGATATTTAATGCTTTCTGAGGTCAGAAATAAGTTGTAAACCTTTGTGCTACAGCTCATAAAGTAAAATGCAACTTATATTACAAACAAATTTTACAAAATGGTTGTTGCAAACACATTTCGAGAATGTAAGGAACCTTTTTTTCAATACAGAAGTGAACTTCTCGGTGAAGAACATCTAACTGAAGACAAATCTTCAGTTTTATCCAAGTTTTTTATCACTGTTAGTAAATTAACTTCGTATTTATTATGGATTATTTTTTTTTTCCTTGAGATGATTTTCAACATTAATCAGTAATACTGCTTAATGAAGAAAATTATTTTAATGCAAAATACAGCTGAACTCGGTTAATACAAAATGCCAAAAATTCGAATTTGCTCATATTAACCGTTATTTGTAATAACCATGAATAATAGAATTGAAAAAACAAGAAGAGAACTGCATGTTTATATTTTTATTAATATACACATCCAGAGTTTTCCCCAGGATTGAAAAAAGGCAGAGGACTACTGTAAAAAAAGGACACTTTTTCCAAATTTAGGTCGTTTATTCTAAAGCAAAAGGCATATACCGTAAAATGCCGAAAAATCTAATTTTTTCATGGTTTAATATAGATATATAAACTTTAATAAATTAAGTTTATTGTTTTTACTTTATTTTGCCAAAAAAGTTTTTTTTTTTTTTTTTCAGTTCATCACATGGTATACCTACTAACATTCATGTGCTAAGGGTAAAATTTAAGCATTTTAACTGTTTTTCACGCTATTTCTCGTAGGTCCCAAATTTTTTTCGATTTTGAGATCCAGTTGCATCTACTTTTGTAAAACTCCCTCATTTGTATTTACTCTGATTTTACTGTTAAGACGTCGATCATTTATTCCCGACTATTATTTTCACTCCTTGTAATTTTTTGGAATTTCCTCTTTTTTGCCATTTTGACCAATGATGCCTCTGAAATAGAAGCACAAGTGCCTCCCCTCCCCTTTCCTTCAGGTGAAAAATTCCCGATTCCTGTCCCCCTCAACTTCGGTTGTTATTGAAACTTTATAGAAGACATAAAAGCAACATTTAATTAAAATTGCTAAGGCAAAATTGAACTCTACAAAAATCTCAATCTAAAAATCAAACACGAGTATACAAATGAACATTTCCAATCTTGAGATGTGTTCTATGCAGGACCATATCCAGAATTTTATTTCTTTCCTAAGAGGGCTGTCTTTGACACACTACATTAAAAAGTTTCGAGGAGGAATTTATGGGGCTAAGTTAGGAAAATTTTTTAATTTTGAGGTGTTCGTTTTAGCTGAAATTTTTATCTTAATCTTCATAATAGGCATGAGATATTTAGTGTAATTAAATAGTAAGCCAAACTTAACAAATGAAATCTTTGATTTAGGTGTGATTTGGTTATAATCATGGTTGTATTCAGGAGTTCAACTGTACAATTAAATATTGATAAATGTGTAATTTTTAAAGTTGTTGAAATGTTTTTACAATTTTTGAGAGGTTTATATGCCATTCTTTCTTTGGAAGTTAATTTTATGCACAATTAGTGCTTAATGCACTAGCTGCCATTAAATTCTTTCTCTTAAGTTTGAAAAATGCTCATTTTCTTCAGGTCTCTCTGGAATTAGCATTTTGTCAATGTTGTTGATATTATTTTTTGAATTTTCCTGCTTTTTTTTAATTGCTTATTAATAGTAAACTTTTTTCTCCCCCAGTTGATGCAGATGAAATCAAACGATTGGGTAAACGTTTTCGTAAGTTAGACTTGGATAATTCCGGATCTTTGAGTGTTGATGAGTTTATGTCGCTTCCAGAATTGCAGCAGAATCCTCTTGTTCAAAGAGTGATCGAGATTTTTGATACAGATGGTAATGGAGAAGTCGATTTCAAAGGTATGTAGCAAAGTATACTTGAAAGAAAAGAATGTTGAAGAATAATTAAAGTTAGGCCTGTATTTCTTTTTTTTTATGTAATGATGAAAAAAACCTTTTCACAAATAGAATAATATTGATAGTCAGATTCTTAAAAAATAAATAACATAAAAATTAGAATCATGATTCATACATTTCCATAAGATAGAACCAAGGCTATCAAATGTACCTTCTGTTTTTTTTTTCTTTTTTAAATTTAAGTACTTAATAAATAAAGAAAGAAAAGAAAAAACAAAACAAAATTAGTCTGCTTAATGAAAGAATTGTTTTCATTCTACTGTAAATGCATGTGCTTTGTTGAATGATATTTTTTGAAAAACAAGTAACTTAAATCCTGATTCATATCACTTATGATGTCAGTCAAAAAGCCCTGGTCTAAAAGGGTTTTTATTATTTATTTATTTTTACCATACTTTCCTGTAAACTTTTTGAAATTTGCTAATAACAATTAAAAACGTGAGAGAAGTCTTAATGTCCACTTTAATTACTTCTAAAAACATAAATAGGCCAAAATAATTAACTAAAATAATTGGAAAAGAATGTCCCGAAAAAACTATGCAAATGCAGAAATTTGGGTGCATTACAAATTTTAAAATGTAGTTTGCAACCTCCTTTTTAAGCTTTCACAAAAAATACAATCATGAATAATTTAGTAATGAACATTAGGAAATTCAAACACAATTACAGATGAAATTTTGAAGATGGCTCTAAATCCTTTTAAATTACGCAGCTTAATAAATATAGGTTAAATTTCTAAATTTTTACTCAAATGTAGTAATTACGTGGCATAAATGCGTGTGATTTGTGTTTGTATTCATATAATGTTATTGATGTACTTAAGTAATGATATAGTCACATTAAGCAGGTGTGTGTGTTTGGATTTCAATTCATTTTTTCCCCTCTTTTGCATTTTAGAATTCATTGAAGGAGTTTCACAATTTAGTGTGAAAGGAGATAAAGAATCAAAACTCAGGTGTTAGTATCTTTATATTTCTTTCATTCACGATAATGTGTATTTATAATAATTCCTTCCTTTATAATAATTTCTCCTCCTTATTTAATAAATGGACAAATTTAAAAATATTCGTGAATTGATTATTAGGTTCAATGTTTCAATTAGAAACTTAATAATTTCACGCACCAACTCTACATATTTTTGCTTTTTTGTTTTTTAAATAAAATTCAGACTACATATGAGGCAGTGAGAAGCAAAGGGATGTAAGTGACCAAAAAATGATTATGAGAAAAATGTGTTCAAAGTTTGTATCTTATGGGACCTTTAATGCTTTTTTTTTTAATCACGTTGGGGCGGAACACCTGTTGGAGCTATTACTAACATCTTTCCACAATTTAAAATGGTGCTTTCTCTTTTCATTTTCAGTAGTTTGTCACTTACATCCCTTTGCTTCTAAGTGCCTCGTATGTGTTCATCATTATGATAAAAAGTAAATAAGTAATATAGTGGTTAAGAATATTGATTGTTCGAATTTTGTAAAAAGGACCCGCTAAAAGGGCAAGACTCAGAAATTTTGCAAGTGGCCAGTGGCCACTAAACTTGATTAACTTGGTGGCCACTTATGCATCATAAAGCAAAAGTGCAAAGCGGGGGGAGGGATGAATGGTGCATCAGTGCACTATAATTCCTTATGTGTCTTATTTTCAGTGAAGAAAACATAATATTTTGTTAAAACTATCAAGTCTTCAAAAAGAAAAATGTATATGACTTTCAGATTGGAAAAAGGAAAAACTTGCTTCCTTGGCGATGGTAAATTAAGGGAATATGAATTTTTTCAATACAGTTTTTCATGTTTAATGTTATAGAGCACAAAAGACGTAAATGCAAAATTTTACTTGTTTCATCGTAGAAGCAACAGATAACAAAAATCCCCCTCACAGAAACGAACCTTTTACAAAAACCGCGAGCACCAATACGAACCATTTTCGAACACAAGTATAAAAAAATGTATATTTCCAGTTCTAGTTTTGTTCAGTACATTTAATTTTCATTTTTTTTCAAAACTCTTTTTAAAGCTTTCATACTATTTTCAAAATGACGCGACACTTGAGTCCGATTTTTATAAAGCGAAAATGGCCGATCTGAAATGTAAGTTTGAAATGAAAGTTATGAAAAAAAAATCAATATTAATATTGTTTCCTACTATATTTAAAAGATTTATATACCAGAGAGAAGTAATTCAAAGAAAAAAAAAATAGCATAATCAGGAAAAATTTTCGCCATTTTTTCCTTGTGAAAGGGGAAATGAAGACTATCGGCCGAAATTCGGTAACTTGAATGCCGAATTGATGCATTTTTATTGTGCTTGCATACATGAAAGAATCAAGAGTTGAAAATTCCATAGAAGGTATTTGAAAAGGAGGGATTTACTTTAGAAAATTTAAAAAAAAAGGAAAGGTAGCGATCGCTCCTAATTTTTTGAATCGCCACTTTTTCAAACAAGATCGCCACGTGGCGAGTGGCGACCGCGAATCTTGACCTTTAGGACCCGCGCTACTTCGTCTTAAAAGTGGAAATGCCCAAGAAAGTATCTTCTAATTTAAACTTTGAACTGGTAGTTAACTTAAACCTTAGTCAGCTTCAATGTTTTCATTATGAAATAATGCTTGAGATTAAAAGAAATTTGACGGTGACCATGGGCCAGTAAACCCAAAAAAGTTAGTTGCCACTTTGAACCATGTTTCAAACTACCCCCCCCCCCCCCCACCACACACACACACACGCACTGGGACTTCATTTTGCATACATATGCCTCAACCTACACTTAGCCACAAAATTACTCATTTAAAAATAATAAATTACAAACTTTTTCTAGTCGCCAGTTTATTTTGTTGTCGCCAAATAAAAATTTATAGTCTCAACCTTTAATATGAAATGAAATCAATAAGAATACAAAATAGAAGCAAATACTCTTCTTTTTTTTTTTTGTTAGTCTATTCATAAGTTTTATATTACTTAAAAATAAATTACATAAAAATATCCAATCTACTGATTTTGAATGTTTTTATTTGAACCAAAATGTGTCATGTCACACTTCTTGCTACCCCCTCCCCTCCTTGTCACTCACAAATTCTTGAACCAATGTCCCCCCTCGAATCATAACACCATTTGTAAATGACCCTTTATATGAGTGGTTCCCAACCTCGTAATCGTTTTTGATTTCATTATTTCTGTTAAGTTAGAAATTAAATTTCCATTATTACAATATTATTTTCACGAGCCTCCCAATGGGTCATGCTGCTTTACATGAATAAATATTTTTGGCATTTGTTTCTGTAATTTTAATGTCTGAAGTTAACACAATTATCTTTAAATAGTTTCTGAATTCTCTTGTATTTGGATATTGGTTGAGGCCTTCTTGAAATGTTCCATGTTTATATGGTTAAAATACTAACAGAAGGCTTAAATGAAAGTTTAAGTAATAATAATAAACTTTTCTCTTAACATATTGTATTCTCAAGAAAAGTACAAAGCAAGAAATTTGATAATTTTCTTAACAAATAACCAAAAGAATGAGAAAGGAAGTGTAACATATACCAATATTATATTTGAGGTATGTGAGGATAGATGGTGGAAAACGTTTTAAAGGAGGAATTTAAAAATGTATATTTGCAAAAACTTGATGAAAAAAAGTAGCAATTGATATATATTTTAGAAATGTACTCGGAATTTATTAAATTTGTTTTGTCTTTACCAGAATTCTGTAACACTATTATTTTTGCTTTTATCCTGTAGTTGCTTTTCGAATTTATGATATTGACAATGATGGCTACATTTCTAATGGGGAGCTCTTCACTGTTTTGAAAATGATGGTTGGCAATAACTTGAAAGACACTCAATTGCAGCAAATAGTTGATAAAACTATTCAGTTCGCTGACAAAGATGCAGATGGAAAGATTTCATTCGAAGAGTTCTGTAATGTAAGTATATAATTTTCCAAATTAAAAATGTTTAAGCAACGCAATTAATATGCATCATCTTAACATACAGTGAAACCTGTGTAAGCTGACCCCTTGTGGTGCAGCACTTTAGTGGTCAACAGACAGGTGGTCAATTTATAGAGGGTAAAGGGCTAATTTCGTTCCTTACAAAGGGGGTTCAACGTTACAGGTTTTACTGTATATTGGTATCCAAAGATTATGCTGTACACACACACTCTTATCCATTGTAATGCTCTAGACCAATTTTTCCCAAAGTGTAGTACCCCTACCTCTTGGGGTATGGGAGGAGTAAGAAGGGGTTACAAGCCTGTACCGGGCAGAGATTTCGTTCCCCATTTTGTTTTATTTTTAGTGTTATTTCACAAATGTGCCTTACTCAAAATTTGTAAAGTGCTTGATTCGCTCCTAAAGTAAAGACCACAGGGTGTTTTCAAAGATTTTGATGGAACCCTATTTTTAACTTTTTTCTTTTTGATGAAGGGTACTTAGCATCATGAAAGTCATGGAAGCGGGTACTAAGATGTCAAAAGTTGGGGAAACACTGCTCTAGACCACGGAACTTTGACCGAGGTTACGCAAGTGATCAATCACTCTTTGCTTAATCAAAGTGCCAAAATTTTAGTAATATTTTGTCTTTTATAAAAGATTCAATTCTTAAAGACAGTTTGCTTGTAAAAGTAACTGTAAATGAACATTTTATTGATAAAATAAAATCTTCAATTTCGTAAAGGTCACTTGATTCAAATATATTAATCAAGATGTATTATTTTAGACAACCAAAAAAATCCCCCTCCTCATTATCTCTTTAAGATGTTTGTATTGTGATTTGTGATGAAATAAAGATACAATAATAATTTTGTAAATTTGAATAGGATAAAGCTTTGACATATTATTCTTTCTACTCTTTGATCGAAAGGTTCCTTCAAGAAAACAGTGAGTTTGGTTCTCCAAAGTGTAAAAGGTTGAATGCTTCTACTGTAGACCAGAGGTTGTCAAACTTTTTCGACTTATGGCCCCCTCTATGATTACCAAATTTTGTCGTACGCCCCTCGTGTAAACTTTTT
The DNA here is from genome assembly GCA_038502835.1 of Octonoba sinensis. Taxonomy (NCBI): domain Eukaryota; kingdom Metazoa; phylum Arthropoda; class Arachnida; order Araneae; family Uloboridae; genus Octonoba; species Octonoba sinensis. The sequence continues at coordinate 18,341,612 of CM076601.1, read as the reverse complement.
TTTTCCGTTATGAAATTGCTTCTTTCAGTTTTGATAGCTGTTTTAATTTGCCGTATATAAGAAATTAGAATCAATTATTGATCTAATAAACACCACAGCATTCAACTGATATACCATTGAGTACAGTAAGCACATTCATGCTTTCAGAGAAGAATACAATCAGCCATATATTATAGACTTGTAATATATTTGATCGGAATAATGTGTAATATTTTAACATTGGTTGGAATGTGGAATATCTTAACAAATGATTGGTTCGTGGTCTCCTATTGGAGGTTTATGGCTCCCATATTTTACCCTGCTCTAGACGGCTTCCCCCCCCCCCCCCCCAAGAAAAAAGAAAGAAATTAAAAATAACTTTTTGATAGAATAGGAATACACCTGCATTATTCCTATTTTATTCCCAAGTAACATCATTTTTTAGAATATTCCATTTTTATAATGATAAAGTTTCATAAGTTGAGGCCATGGTAGCCTAGTGGTTAGGACGTTCTTCGAACAAAAAGGTTTGGGGCTCTGAACCTGACCCTCTGAAGACCCACCATGTAAACTTGGGGATACGTGCATGTAAAATCTGTAGGCCCTGAAGTCCTGAGGCATCTTCGAGGGTACATGATGAATGTGAAAATTAGTGGTTGCCACTCGCATGTGGCGATTAAAGTAGTAAAAGTGGTTATATTCTCAGTTATGCTTGCTTTTTTTGCAAGGGCGTGTTATCCATAGATTATTTTGAAGTTTTATGTTTATCAATTAATAGTATATTTAGTAAAGAATGTTCACAAAAGCTCTGTCTTTATTTCGTGATAAGCTTTTCAATAAGAAGTGAAATTTAAAGAAACCCTTTAAAATAAAAATATTTTCCTAATGCTTATTATTAATAAATATAGAATAAATATAAAGCAAATTCGGTCAAAATAATTTAGTTAAAAGTGCGACCAGCAACCTTGCAAAAAGTAAACCACTGTTATTTTTTCTTTCCTGTGAAATTTACAATCGATGCAAAAATAATAGCATCAAAAATTTTGATATTTCAAATGAAATCATTCGTAATCTTTTCTGCGATCATAAATATGCAGGAAAGGGAGAGTATGAAATATATGTGTAACTTTTATCTAAGTAATATACCTAATCTATATTTTTTAAAATGTATTACTATGTATTGATACGTAAAGTGGCCCTATATAATATATAGTTATAATTTGGCCTGAAAAAGGCCCTATTTTTTAATTTGCTGGACAGTGGGAACCGTGCGGGGGATCCTTCACAAACTGCCAGCAATTGTCGTGGCTTTGAATAGGGCGAATGCCCACAAGGCAAGTGCATCTACGTTGGGTGATAAAAAAATTTCATAAGACATAAATAGATCTTTTACAGTGATTTCTTTTTTTATATTTCAGGTTGTTGGAAATACAGACATCCATAAAAAAATGGTAGTTGATGTGTGAACTGCATAGAAGTATTTTCTGAGATCTTTACAAGTTCTTCGTAAATTTTTTGAAATTTTTGAAAGAGGTTGTTCTTTTTAATGTATTTATTTTAAAACCATGTTTTCCCATTAATCAACTCAGTTTTATTCTGCAATCATTCCTGAATGTTTATTTTCTCATTTAATGAATTACTTTTATTGTTATTCAAATTTTTATGGAAAAAAAGATTCATTGTTAAAATTAGTGTTGCTTTTTAGTAAAATTTTATATCTATAGATAGAATAATGTTGTAACTTTATTTTTAAAAATATGTGTTATACATTTATAAAAAATATATATAAGTATAATATGTATCTATATATACAAAATTAAATTAAAAATAAGTGTTATTTTTCATTTAAAAAAACTTAATGTCTGCTTCCCTGTTTAACAGCACTTGAAGCATTTCTGCTAATAAGGCTATAATTATTGTGACACGTTTGTTTAACTTTTGCCTTTGTCGTCTTGCATGCTTGAAAATATTGATTTTTTATAATATGGTGACAAAATGTAGTAAGACTTAGCATGATAACTTAAAACAGTGGCTTTCAAATTGTTTTCCACAGAACTCTGGGATTCCAAGAGTAAAAAAGGAAAAAATTGAAAATATGTTCATATAAAACCGGTTACTAATGCCAGTTGATTAATTTTTATTAACTCACAAGCCCAGTAGTAGAATTTTTTGTATCAATCTGCAGCTCAAGTTTCAGAAGTCAACATTTATCTGTGCACCAAATGATGTGGAACCAAATTTACAATCATAAAAAATAGTGAACTATGCATTTTAAAATAGTTGATATATAACAGTAATGCATGCAGACAATAAATAAAAATTATAATGATTCAATTTATAAACAAATTAATAAAATCTAAATTTGACATGCAAGGAATGCAAGCTGAGCGAAAATGAAGTAAAGACAATACAACACAGTTTAATTAATAGTTGAAAATTATTTATTAAATAAGTTAGTGAAAACAGGGTAAACATTTGTCTGAATCATTTATAGTAAAATAAGGGTCGTAGTAGTAAAAAAACTAACTAGTATTTTAAAAAAAAGTTTTTGTAAGGTGACTAATTAATCTGCAGCACTTGCTGCTGTGCTGCGCAATTTCTACTATCGGGCTCACAAATATAAGGAATAAATATAAAAAACAGTTACAAATGATATCAATAAGACTAGACTTGGACAGTTTTGTAAAAAACTGCAAACAGGCTGCTATCTCTGAATAAAATGCTAGGATAACTGACACCTGGAACAGCATGTGTTAGTGCTATTTAACTTCTTTTTTTTTTTTTTTTTTTTGTGAACATTTTTAATTAAAAATACAATTTTTTTCCCTTAATTGTCCATATTTGCTGTATGTGTAACTTATTGTTCTGCTTTAAATATTCTTTTAAGATATATTTTTCTATATGAAACTTGGTTTCTCAAAAACATTATAGTCCTAAGGGTTCTGTGGGTGAACAAAGATTGAGAACTACTGGTGTAAAGTTTTGTATTTTACTGTTTTTGTAATGTGTTTTTCAGCTCAAAAAAAAAATCATTATCATATTTTTAAATTGAATTACTCATATCAAAGCTCAAGTCTAATTTCATGATCTTTCAATATGGAAAATCTTTACATTTTGTATAAAATTATTTTGAGAATCTTGTACTCATTTTTGCTACTATATAAGTATAATATTCTAAACCTGTGATAACTTTTAACTGTTTTAAATTATAAAACATGGAAAAGATATGTACGTTAATACATTGTTTTAGAATAGTAATTTAAAAATATTTCGGTAATTTTAGAATTTTATTTCATTCTATTTTATTCATTTTTGGATTAGCACGTCAGTTCACATGCTTTATTTCATAATCATTTTGCTTAGAAACTGCAGTTGTATTTAAAATTTTCTATATAAAAAAGTAATTTTAATAAATCAATGTTTTTAGCTGAATATTCTATTGCCTTAAAGGCAGATTTATTAAGATAATTTTTATGTCTTTGAAATTAACCATTTATAAGGCCATTTTTTATCTATCACTGCTGTATTAAAATAATTTATATTTTCGGATTGATTTTATTTAGTGATTTATTTAGGCTATTCAAAAAATTTAGTTTTTATCCACCCCACTCACTTTATGAAAAAATGATTTTAAAAAGTTTAAATTTCCTCAGCCTTGAAAAAGCATTTAAGGTAATTAGAAATGGCAAAAAAATTTACTTTAAACACTTGAATTTGGTGGGAAAATATATCCTACTGTCTTATAAAGTGTTAAAATATATGTGAATGCTCCTTTTTATGAAAATTTTAATGGTAATACCACTATCAAATTGTGTTATCTAATTAGTACTTTGTACTTTGAATTAACTGCTTTATCAGAATTAAATTTTACAGTCATAATAAATATTAGTTCATTTAAGGCTTACAAATACATTTACCTTTAGTTGCTTTTCAACGTTTATAACTTTTTAAAAGAAGACAAAACTTCAATTTTTGCAAATTCTAGAAAAAAGATTTATTTTTTTAAGTATAAAAATGAAATTATAAGCATTCTTGATTATGTCTTTAATATAAATTAAAACTCAATATGCCATTTTGTATTATTTTCTTCTTTTTCTCTCTAAATATCTCAATTTTGTTACGGCAATAGACTAAATTATATTAATCATATATGTGTTTGCATGCGTCATACTTATGATTGAGGCAAATGCTATTTAAAATGAAAGCTTTTATTTTGAGTTTATTTTTCCAAGAGGTATAAGATGGTAACACGTTGGTAAACTAAAACTTCATTGCAGTTACTAGTAAATAAAATTTTATGATTTCATCCCTTTTTTTTCTCTCACTCTCTCTGATACACATATCTTTGTGTTCTTTTTGACCAAAATATAATTTGAAAGAAAACATTACTATTTAAAACCTTTTTGTTATGCATATTCATTAAGAACTTGTAAAAGTTTAGGTGAAGAAATCATTTTCATCCGTTTTGTTGAGATTTGTCAAAATTTTTAGGAGCAATCTTTCTGTATTATATCACTAAAAAAAGATTTTTAGTGCAACTTAGAGACACTTGATTAAAACGTGGCATTTTGATATTGGCCATGAAAGTATCAATCCTTAACTTATTCTGAACGCTTCCAGGAATTATACAACTTTTTCATCATTAAAACCAAGTTCTTGCTGCATTTCGAAACATTTATCTTCACTTGTTAATAATAAATTATATATATATAGGTGGCTTAAATATGACTTGAATCTGGCCTAAAGTGTTCTTTTTAATAATGATGTTGATTATTCACAGGTCACAATTTTCCTCAGGTCAGATATACTTATACTTTATTCAGTTGCCTGTTTCAAAATTTGATAGCAATTACAATATCATAAGTGGTTTTAAGAGTTTTTATTTTTATTTACATTTGGTAATGTAGAAAAAAGAAATGCATTTGTAATTGCTTTACTCATCAATTTTTTTCCTCATTTGTTTGCTATCTGAAATATTATTTATTGTTATTGGAAGAACTTTCAAAAAATTGTAATCATTATTTTATTTTCGTGTTAAGATCTGCTGCTTTTGCTTTCTTTGGAAGAGGATTTTTCTGAGCTGTCTTATTAATACTAAACAAAAATATATATTTTCAATATTTTTTTTAATCAATAATATTTATTCAGTATTATTTATTCCTTCATAAGTGTGATTCTTGCCAAATTCAATCTGTAAGTGCACTTTTCACTGCCTGCTACCAACAATGCTTTGAAGCATTTCTAGTGTCTTTATTCCCTCGTGATATCATTGGGGCACTTGGTGGATTACTATTTCTCTAAATATCTACCTTTTTACGACAGTTGCAGGAAATTATTGTTTTGTAAAGGTTGTCAATTTGCACATTTTGAATGCTGCTTAATTCTTAGAACAGGCAAGCAAAAAGGATTGTGGGGTGGGGGCGTAGATGTATTTAGCAATTACTCTTATTCTAACTAAGGGGCCGTTCATAAATGATGTCATTTTTTTTTTCAATATATATGACTCACTCCCCCCCCCCCCCCCTCATCACAAAATGTCACACTTCATCCTACCCTCCCACACCCCTTTGTCACATGTCACGCTATATTACATAAGCATATATAATTCAGAAACAGAGTACTGCGCCTTAGAACATGTTTCTAATTTTGTTATTGTGAGCATAATAATAATTATATGTAGGCTTGCCATACGTCCCGGTTTGACCGGCACAGTCCCGGTATTTTGCTCGTCCCGGTGTCCCGCCCAGTTTTATCAATGTCCCGGAAACGGCAAAAGAATCTTTTATGAAGCCATTAGGAATCTTTAAGATGAGAGCATTAATGAGGGAGTTCACTGCAAGAGCATTGATTGTATGTAAAATAAACTTTAAGGTTTCCTGTGCTCTGACTTTTATGAAAAAGTCAGAGCACAAAAGTACATTCAAGTCAAATATGAGTGGGTTGAAAATAAAGAATCACATTGTTAACTTATTAATTGCTTTTTTAGTTTGACAAAAATGTTTTTTTGAAATGGTTTTTGTAGTTAGATAAAAAGTTGTAATTAAAAAAAATAAGACTTAGTAATTAATTGTTCAATTAAACAATTTTTTATGAAGTATTTTAAACTTTATTTTACTAATGTTTCTTTCTAGATGGTAGACCAGAAAAAATTCTCATTAAAAAGGAAAAAATATCTTAAGTAAATTAAGTAGCAAAGATTCCTTTTTTTATTTTTAAAAGATGGGTAGACTAACAATTTAGTTTTCCAGATTCCTCACTCCCGTTACTTGCAAGGCTTAAAAAAAAGGCTTAAAACTCGCCATTTTGCTTTTAATTTCCTTAAAATTTTCCCAGACCCCTGGTATGCCCATTCTATATTAATGTGTCCCAGTTTCACTAACCAAAAATATGGCAAGCCTAATTATATGTGCACTTAATTTGCATAAGATGAGGTTAAAGTTTACAACACAAAAGATAATTAGTATAACACAGTAAAATATATTGTTCGTATTCTGAAAAAAAGTGACCCACGCAATTTTATCTTGAAAGTGTAAATGCCTAAGAAAATTTCTTGTTAAACTTTAAAGAAGTAAATTTAAACCTTAACCAACATCGGTGTTTACAATACAAAAGGATCAATGAAACTTTAAAATCTAATTATGGAAACAAAAAACACTTCAAAAGTAAATTTAATTTGCTGATTTTAAATGTTTTTATGGAAACTAAAATGTGTAATGTCACACTTCTTGTTACCCCTCCCCTCGTCACAAACTGCCACAACTTCTCGAATCCTCCTTCCCCCCTCGAAGCGGGACATGATTTATGAATGACCCCTAAACATTGAATTAAAAAATAAATTTTCCTTATTGGCCTAAATTTAATGTATAATGAAAAAACAATCTATAATTTGCCGCATTTTGAGTGCAGGTTAATTGATAGAATAGGCAACCAAAAGAGATTGTTGGGGTGTTACCTGTGTTTAGCGAATACTCATGTTCTATCAAAACACTGAATTAAAAAGTACATTTTCCTTATTGGCCTACATTTAACGTTTAATGAAAAAAACAATATGATTTGCTGGAAACATTTTATTCAAAGACAAATACATAAAGTTCGAACAATCCAAAAGCAACCATTCAAAGCAAGGTTCTTTCTTGGCTTAGTGACTCATTGCTAGTTATGACATTAAACTGAAATTTAACTGCAATTGTCATGTATGATAATGTTTGCTAAATGTTCTTCTAATACATACGTGAGGAATGAGATCTTTTGTTTTGCAAGTTTTTTGAATAAATGTTACGGTTGCAAATTAATTTGTTTCTGTGCAAGAAATTTAATTATAAAATTTAAATTTAAAATTTGAGCTCAACCCAAAATGAAACAATATTTTCCTGTCATAGTTATTTTATTAAAGAATATATTTTGAAGTTTTGCACTTACTTAGAGTAGAAATTTCATTCAAGCGTAATCTAATGTAACTATCTGCAATATTGGTGTTACAAGAGCATATGTTTAAAGTAATGCAATTGATGTTTTCTATCGATGTTGGCTCAAAACTATACCAAGTCCTATGTTTTGAAAATCATTATTTCAATTTCTTTGAACCGACTCTTTTTCTCCCCTGCTGCCGTGATATTAGTTGTCTAGAATTATTCTAGTAAATTCATATTCCTTTTGGTACATAATTGATAGAGTTACTGTTGTCTGTGGTGGATGGCTTCAAAAAATGTCGCAGGTCAAAAGATTTAAATTTCAAACAAACTTCTCAGGTAGATTCTGTTATAAAGTTTGTTTACATGATTTTGTGATTTTTAATAGTATATTTACATACATTTATTTATTTATAGATAGCCATAAAGTTTCTTTATTTTCTTGTTTTTCACTTGTTAAATATAATTATATAAATTTTGTTTTCTTTGTTATATATTTATAATTTTATTAATCCTTCAGTATAGGGCTTTATTATTTTGATTTTTTAATGAACAATGGAAAAGTACTTCATGTAATAGAATATTGATCATTTCTTCAACTTGACCCTTATTTTCATTTGACCTTTTTTGCAGTTTTGTTGATATTTTTAACCTGTCTTAGTAAAAATTACTTGGAAAATGAAATTGGATAGGTATTCATTTTTATATGTATTTCCAAAAAGTTTGCTTAGCCCCAAATAGAGGTTTTTAATTAATTTTTTTTCATTATCTATCTGTAATTTCATTCAAAAGATTTTATTTATCATAGAAATATGTGATTAGTCTATGTACTTTCTCTGCCCGCACATTTTAGCAGAAAAGAAATTTGCCTGCATTCTTTATTGGAAATTTCAGACTTAAAATCTTTTAATGACCTATCATAAAATATATCACATTAAGTATATTTTTGTGGTATTCCCATAATGACAAAATGTCTCTACTGTTATTTCCTGTTTTAAATGATTATATATATATATATATATATATATATATATAAGCCCTTTTATCGATTTTATGTTGTTTTTGCTGTGTTTTACATTCCCTGAATGTTTTAAGAGTTTGAATTTTTTGTTAATCTATGTAAATTTATATTTTTCTGTTATATTTTAAATCCTTGTGTGACTTCTGCATTTATTGTTCTTGGAAAGTTGTTTCTAATGTTTGGATAAAATATATTATATGGAAGTGTTTTATCTTTATTTACATTTTACTTTCGAGTATTACCATAAGTACTCATAATTTTTTTTAGTCAGGAATAAGGTTGTGATCGTGATAAGTTTATTAAAAATTTTTTTTACGATTTCATTACAGATATTTAACATATGTCATCTGATTGCAGTATATACTGAAAATAGTTTTAATTAGATTCTTGCTATCCAAAAAACATGTTAAATTGTAATATGATACGTTGGAAATAATTTTATAAAGCTAAACTATATATAGATAAAGTCTTAAGATGTACAAAAGAGTCTTGGCTGCAAAAGCTTCATGGTGTTGGAGGAAACAAGATCAATCAGATAGAGTAAGTCCCCCTCCCCCCACTCTAAATGTTGTTAAAATCCTGGAGGAGATGCTTAAATTGTTAAAGTGAAAAAAAAAAAGATTTACCCATCGAACTAAACCTTCATTAGTTGAAGAGATTAGTATATGCTCATATTTCTCATTCTTGTAAGTGGAGTTCTTTCTAACAATTCTTAATCTTCACTTTTATTCAAAAAAAGAAGGGGAAAATTTTTTATTAAACTAAATACACAGCAGGCCCATCATTTAAAAAATTTCCAGGGGAAACAAAGGACAAGAAAAATATTCAATGCATATTATAAGTAAAATACACATATAAGTACTTTCTATTTTTAAAGGGGGGGGGGGGGGGAATTGCCGCCTCCTGATCCCCCAAATTTGGTAGGCTTGATACATAGGTCTGCTTTTATCCCTTCCTTTCACTTTTCTCTACAAAAAAAAAATTTAAAGAAAATAAAGGGAGATTGTTATTGAAAAAATATATAAATTTTTTCGACCTTTTCTTTAGGGCAAACTTTTTTCTTAAACTTTTTGGCTTAGGAACCCCACAATATTTACGAAAATTTTCTAAGAACTTAACATTCGTTCCCAAAAGCTGCCAATAGTTAATTATGATGGGGAATATGATACATTTATTTTGTTATTTTTAACAAAATGGAAATCAGATTTTGTTTGGGTAGACTGATTTATTGTGAATATTGGGTAAGAGAGAGGTGAAAAGTCTAGAATATATCATGAATAGTAATAGTATAAGTTATTGCGGGTTTTGAAAATAAAAATGTATCCCAGGTAAACGCATTAAATTTTAATAAATCTTTTAAAAACAGGTATGTAAAAAAACCCATAAAATAATAATATTAACTTCTATAACTTTACAAAACTTTTCATAAAACTATTTTGAGCAAGGTAAAAGTTCACTAAGCAATATTATTTCTTTAATTTTGAATTAACTAATTAATACAGTAATGCTAATGCTTACATTAAAACCTGTCGTTTCTATTCCACTTGTGGGTGTAATTATCAGTTTTATTGCATTCAAAACAATACAGAAAATACATTAATTTTAGATAGTTTTAGATCATTAACAATCAGAGTGAAATAATACTTCATAGATTAATGTGAGGAATTGGTGTTTGACTTTGTGATTACTTTTAAATTCGACAAATTCTTTCTATTACAACGATTTTCTAGAAATTTTAATATTCGGCCGCCATATATTCGGTATTCGGCCTAGAAGAAATGACCGAATGCTCATCTACGGCCAGGCGGAAATGCCCGAATATTCGGTATTCGGCCAAATCACTTCGTTACATTCCTAGTTTATAGTATTTTTAAACGAAACAAATATGATAGAACGTTGGTTTTTGAGTGTACAGAGAAAAAAAATTTTTAAATATGTTTTTATCATTAAAAAGAATTTTATTACCCTTACTCATAAAATAATAAATAAGAATTAGTAATTTTTTCTTATGTGATAAATTTAAAAGTATGAGATTTAAAGGCCAACATCGCAATCGGAACTATTAACCTAAACTCGTAAGATAAACATATTTACAAGTGGAGATGGACATAAAGATAGCAATTTTACTTCAAAACTTTTCTGTGTCCAGTCTAACGAAAATATAGTACACTTTAAATGGAATTAATTTGATACACACATCGACCCTAATGGGAAGCAGTGCTGATTAGTGTTTGGCGGTAATCCCGAGGGATGACTGAACTGAACACTTTTCTCGTTAAGCTTAACTGTTCTCAAGAAGTTATGGAAACATTTTTAATATTTTGGTTGCTTCCCATATAGTGAAACTTCTTTTATTTAAACATCATTTGAATATTTTTCGTACATTTGCTTGAATGAAAATGAACGTGAGTTTTTCAGGACTCAAATTATCACTTCACTAAAAAATTTCTTTGTAATTGCTCAATTTCTGTACCTTAGGGATCATTACTAATTAAAAACCTAATTTATGAGACATGTCTCAATTTTTGAAATAAATTTTTGTTGTTAAATTCAAATTCAAAAATTTATTTACCTTTACTTGAGTGTTTTCATTAAATTTCATTATTTTAGTACAAAGAATTTAAAAATACTTCTTAGTACTTAATGCTTAATTTTTTCGCTACAATTGTATCGTCACATTTTGCAATTGCAACTAAGGCTCCACCGATGCATCGGCGCCGATTGTTCAACAAAGTTGCCATCGGCCATCGGCATCGGCGGCAGATGTTAACTTTAGAAAAACATCGGCCCATCGGCCGTAAAAAACATCTAAAAGCCGATGCAAGGCCGATGTTTTTCGCAGTGATAACTTTCCAGAAAAAAAATTCTTTCACTTTCTTTTTTTCTCCATAGCTCAATTTCCATTTCCATACAATAACAGGCAGCACATAAGTTTAAAAAAAAGTAAAAAAACATACAAAAATAATGTCATTCTACAAAGTTTTTGGTAAAAAATTAGGAAAACTAGTTCTCTTTGAGGAGAATGCTCGCGAAATAGAATATGTTTTAGTAAAAGTCATAGAGGCGCCTTATGAGTGCTATTTGTTTTTCGCAGTAGGTTAGTTGCCTCATTTTTGTCCGTTTTTCTTTTAATAATGACTTAGTGCATTAGATGTCATTGTGCAATAATGTTATAGCATCTGCTTTTAGTTTGTCATGTTTCTTATTGTTCCGAAATTGTAAACAATAAAAAGTCAACTCAATCAAAGAAATATAATAACTTTAATTTTTACCAGAGCGTAAACATTTTCTCTTTGCGGTTTTTTTTTTTTTTTGCTTCTTCGATCCCACGTGTTACAGTTTTACTGCAATTGTGCAGCAATCTTGTTGCATCTGTTTTATGTGCGCGGTTGTTCTCATTATTTCCTTTTTAGTTTACAACATAGAAAAGATTGGTCAAAAATAAGGAAAACTTTCCAGTATAAATATTTATTGATCGAAATTTTATGTGTCAAAGTTCGACTAGCAATTCTTAAAAAATGAATTCTCAAAATACGAGTTCGCGCGACAGGATTTAATAACATTTTAATAAAAATGCTAAAATTTCTTTATTTTCAAAAATTGATCAATGCATTTTTTTTTTTTTTTTTTTCAAAATTCATCTTAACATTTTTTATACGATAATTGTTTTAATTTTTGCCCATTTATACTTCGTTTTTTTCGTCGCATTTTTTTGGATTCTTTGATGCCACGTGTTAGACAGTTGACAGTTTTTCTGCTATTGTACAACAATCTCGTAGCATCTGCTTTCAGTTTAGAATATTTCTCGTACAACATAGAACATATTGATAAAAAATATGAATCAATTTTTCAGTATAAATGTTTGTTGATCGAAATTTTATGTGTCCAAGTTCGACTTGCAATTTTCAAAAATTTAATTCTTTAAAAACGAGTTTGGGATACAGGGTGGAACAATACCTTAATAAAAATGCTACAATTTCATTAATTTCAAAAATTGTCAACGTATATAAAAATATATTTTTTAAAATAAAATACATCTTAATTTTTATGAACGATCACGTGTTTTCAGAAGATTATTTGCAACAGAAAACTGCTGGTGCTCAAAATATTGGTTTATTTTGGTGACCTTACATTGTGCTCATGAAAATATAAAGAACATGTCAAGTATTTCAGCGTAATTTTCAACTCGCAAGAAAAAAAAAATCTAATAAGATTAGTTCTTAAGACCCAGCATTCATTTGTAGTGACAAAAAAAAACTCACGTCTATGTTTTTAAAGCAATATTCAGTATTTCTTGGTTTAGAGCAAGGGATATACCATACAAGGGATAAAACTGTGAGCGCAATTTTTTAATATTTTGTTTTTATTTCAGAAAAAGAGCTTAAAATAACTTTTTTAATGAAAAATAAACATGTAATCGTTCTCGCTTTTCTTTTAAAAAGGGGGGGGGGGGATCATGAAAAAAATCTGAGAGGAGGGGGTTGACAGTTTAGTTAAAAATACAAACCCACATTATTTGTTAGTCTGTGTCATAACATCTGCATTCCTCTCCATGACAAAAATAAGAAAATAAAGGCAGCTGCACTTGGCATTTGCAGTGCAGGTGTTACAAAGAGAAAATGTTGAAGGAAAGGGAATTAGACCGGAGCCGATTCAATAGTTATTGAGTTTTTTTTTTTTTTTGCAAAGATAAGAAAAAAGAATTGAAAATTCTCTGATATAGCATTTTTTAATTTTTTTAACCTCCAAATAGTTTAATTACTTTACTAGAATCGCGAGTGATTCTTTCAGTTTTAATTATTATGTAAACTTCCCCCAAACAGTTTTATGGTGCTTGAATAATGCATTTATGCTTTTATAAACATAAAAATAAATAGTAAATGATTTAAATGACATTTTTGACAAGCATTCTACACGTTTTAATGGTTTAAAGCGACTTTTTTTTCCATCGGCCATCGGCCGATCTCGGAACAATCGGCATCGGCCAAAAAATGCCATCGGTCGAGCGCTAATTGCAACCAATGAGCACAACTCTGTACATATGTTTTCTTTGCACTACGACTAGCACAGCAGTGAAAAACTTGCTGTCCACCAGCCTCGCGCGCACGCAATCCTAAAGATTTCGGCTTGAGGTGTCGAGTCGTGTCTCGAATGGTTGATTTCTCGAGATATTTCAGTCTCGAGTGGTTTGGTTTCTCGAGCTAGTTTCAGAATCAAGTGAGTGTCTCGAATAGTTAATTTCTCGAGCTATTTCAGAATCGAGTGAATGTCTCGAACGGTTGATTTCTCGAGCTATTTCAGAATCGAATGAATGTCTCGAACTGTTGATTTCTCGAGCCATTTCAGAATTAAGTGAATGTCTGGAATGGTTGATTTCTCGAGCTATTCAGAATCGAGTGAATTTCTCTAATGTTTAATTTCTCGAGCTATTTCATATTCGAATAGTACTTCTCAAGTACTTGACTTAACGAGCAATTTCGTATCGAATAATTCTCTCGAATGATTTTCTTCTCGAGTAATGCATTTGGGTGATTCGTAGTCAAGTGATTGCGAAAATATCAATGTGTGTGAGTGGGTAACGAAGGCGGATACAGTTTCTAATTTAAGAGGAAGTCATTGCTAAAATATGAGATCACAAACTTAGGGGACAAGAATGCTGGGAAAAAAACAAATGGATGAATAAATTAACCTATATAATAAGGGTTATTTCAAAAGCAATGCAGTTTTTTTTTTAGGCATTTATTAGATTCGCACTTCCCGTTTTTTTTATCTTCGCAGAATTGCGTTATATCTGGTTGGTTACATAATTCCTTACGTTAAAAAGTTTATGGCATTGAAGTTCTAAGAAAGAGGGGTTTCAAGAGGGGCTCTGTGTGAGGATAATTTTCGAAATTAAAGTCCTCAAAAGGCATTTTTAAGCTATCGCTGGTGACATATGGGAAACGGGTTCGTAAAATATCTTCTGAAGTTTTCAAAATGTAGACGCTAAAATCGGCAGTTTTGTGTTGCATTTTACAGGTGTTATGAAAAGGGGGGGGGGGGATCAGGGATCTCCTGGGAACGTTACTTTTGGATACTGTTCCTGGGGAAGAGAGAAGGGGGAGGTCTCTCCCTAAAAATTAAAAACAAAAGAAAATTGAGATTATCTTTAAACATGCTAACGAGAACAAAAAGCATCTCCCACAGAAATTTTCCGAAATTGAAATCCTGAAAATTCAATTTTAGGCTTGGAGCTATTAGGGTTAGTGGGAAGGTTTTGAAGGGGGCATTACTTTGAAATTAAAGAACTGGAGTCGTAGTTTTAAACTCTTTGGTGGCGTTAGGGGGGTGGGGGTGCACACTTCTAGATTTCTTTTGAAAGTTAAGAAATAAATGCGCAGTTTCATGCTGTATTTCTAGAGATGTTTGGGAAAGCTGGAATTTGGGAATATCTCCGGAAAATGCGTCATTTTAGTAAATTGTTGGTGAAGTAAAGGGGTGAGGAAGGAAACTCTCCCGGACGATGCAAAAAAATCGAAATTTTAGGCCGTTTTTAGTGGCGTTTGGAAAACGGGAGGAGAAAAGGTTGAGGGGGGGGGGGGTTCCCCCAAAATTTTTCGAAATTGAAGTTTTAAAAACGTATTTCTAGGCTATCGCTAGTGTGTCATCAGGTATAAGAGCATACGGGGTCAGTTGCTCTGCCACTGGGAAAACTTTTAAATTGACATTCAAAAATCGGGGTTTTAAACTGTATTTCGAAAAGTTAGGGCAAAGGGATGGGTTTGTGGGGGGGTGTAGTCGGCGGCTCTTTTACTGAGTAGGAGAAAACTAGGGAGTTCTTAGCTGCCTACTGGATAAGTCATATTTTGTGTTACAAAACAGAGTTCAACTCCGCAGTTCCAAAGCAACAACTACAAAGCATTCGGCTTAGGGATCATTCATAAATGATGTCACGCTTTGAGGGGGAGTGGGGGTTCATGAAATTGTGACAAAGTGTGACATTCCTGCTTCTGCAACATAGCGTGAAATGTGACAAAGGGGGTAGGGGGCACCATTGAAGTTTGACATTTTGTGACAAAAGGGGGAGGGGGTTAAATGTATCGGAAAAAAGCGTGGCATCATTTATGAACGGTCCCTAGGTATAGAGCGTATATTTTGATTGATTGCGGTAACATCCTTTTTTTGACCGAATTTTACTGAACTATATCCAAAATATAGTAAACGCTGTTTATGCTTTTCTATCGGACTGATGCGAAACGACTGACAAATGAAAAAAAAAGTATAATCGAAACTTTAATAAACAATTCCGATTATTTTTGAAATATAGTCAAATTTCCAAAATATTATAAGACAAAACTATTTTTAGAGCTTTTAAGGACTAGTATATATTATTTTTATTCATTCACCTGTTAATGCAAAATTCTTATTATTGAGAGAAAATGGCTTGTTTTCAAGCACATCGTGTTCTTGTAAAAACTCCAAGTCAAAATGACTTATATTTGAAAATTGTACTTCTTATTTAAAAAAAAAAAAAAACCCTTTTTTCAAAAATTATTCGTTACGATCTCATTTTTGAGACACCACGCAAAAACATATTCTCTAAAAAAAAAAACATATTTTTACATTTTTGCGATAGCACTCTCTATCCTTAACGCGAAATGGTGAAAAGTTTTTACCTTCTTTTTCACCAAATTGTATCTTTAAAAAAATAGAGTCTTTAAAACTATTTATTTTATTTACTTTTTTTTTTATTAGTGACGCATATGTATCCACTGTCCATAATTTTAAGGTAAACATGCAAAATTCAGTATTTTAGTATTTTTTTACTATCTAAAATAATGTTTTCTTCTCTTCAAATTCAAAGTATAAAGCCGAATAAAAACTTTTATGTAATTACTAAAGTAATTTTAGATTTAGTATAATTGTGAAATAAAAAAACTTTCCAAACTTACCAATGACTTTCGAAAATGCCCAAATCATATACAGTAGAGCCTCGATTATCCGAGGTAATGTGGACCGAGGGTACCTCGGATAATGGAAAACTCGGATAACACGGGCTCTGTCCAAATCGAGAGGGAAACATGGGTTGAAATAAATGAAAATGTCGTCAAATATGTAACAAAAAAAAAACATTTACTGTACATATTATGAAATGAAAAAATGACGTTACATACATACAAATATCTAATTTTACATGTACACATCAGTAGAGTACATGTTACAATTAAAGTTGTTTCTTGAAGAAGTCTTTATATATACTATATTGTTTTCTGTTCAACGGAACTCGCTCGCTTCTTTTCTGCTGTTTTGCGCAAAAGTTGTAGCTGTAAAAGGTCTGGTGAAGTTGTCTCTGACTGTTGTTCTAGATCTAGGTCTTTATATCACCAGAAAATAAAATTAAAATGCAACTTATGCCATTGGATGACTGACGTCAGTTAGGGACCCCGCGATCGGCTGCAAGAAAAAAAAATCCAGGGCAAATGTAACTCGGTTAACCCGGAACTCGGTTAATCGGGGCTCGGATAACCGATGCTCTACTGTACCAAGTTACATGCGGGACAAAAACGCAACTTTAATGGAGAAAAACGTACACACATCCCACAAGAATAACATTTAGGAAATGGTTTATCAACGTCCGGTCTAAAGTGCTAAGTGCTAAATGCAACAATAATATTACTAGTCCGTGCGACTCTGGAGATAGGATAGAAAAATAAACCTTGGAATGTTTACAATTCGTTAGGCCCCAAGCTGCTGGGCGGAAACGGGACCATCGCTGCCGGAATGTCCTGTTCCACAGGTTGGAGGGCTGATTAATATGGATTGTAAAAAAATTTTGTTCGAAAATACATGAGAAACTACAGAAAATGATTTATCACCTGCGCGCTCCGAATACTTTTAATACAGTTTATTATTTATCCCTGATTTTTTTAGTTAATATTTTTTTTTACATTAGAAAACAAAAAGTTAAAAAAAAATGGAGCTGATTTTTAGAAAAGTGGAGCACAACAAATTTCTATGCTCCGACTCCGCTCCAATTTGAAACAAAATCTTGTTGCTCTCTAATAAAATATACAACTAAAAAAATCGGAGCAGTGGAACAAAACAAAATTATTTGCTCCTACTCCGCTCCAATTTGGAGCAAAATCTCGTTGCACTACTATAATATATAACTAACAAATCGGAGCAGTGGAGCGCAACAAATTTCTTTGCTCCTGCTCCGCTTCAATGTGGAGCAAAATCTCGTTGCTCCCCGAAAATATACAAATAAAAGGGTCGGAGCAGTGGAGTACAGCAAATTTCTTTGACCCGGCTCCGCTCCAATTTGGAGTAAAATCTCGATGCACCACGAGAATATACAACAAAAAAAATCGAGCTGTGGAGTACAACAAATGATCCGGCTCCGCTCCAATTTAGAGCAAAATCTTCTTGCTCTACTAATATATACAACTAAAAAGATCGGAACTAAAAAAAATCGGAGCAGAGGAACACAATAACAAATTTCTTTGCTCCGACTCCACTACAATTTGGAGAAATATCGTTGCTCCACGAAAATATGCATTTGAAAGAATCGAAGCAGTGGAACACAACAAATTTCTTTGCCCCGTCTCAGCTCCAGCTTGGAGCAAAATCCTGCTGCTCTACTAAAGTAAACAACTAAAAAAATTGGAGCAGTGGAGCACAACAAATTTCTTTGCTCCGGCTCCGCTCCAATTTGAGCAAACTCCTCTTGCTCCACTAAAATATACAACTAAAAAGATTGGAACTAAAAAATCGGAGCAGAGGAGAACAACAAATTTCTTTCCTCTGGCTCCGTTCCAATTTGGAGAAAATATCTTGTTCTCTATTATATAACACCACTAAAAGATCGGAGCTGTGGAACACAACAAATTTCTCTGCCCCGGCTCCGCTGCAATTTGGAGCAAAATCTTCGTGCTCTATCAAAATGTACAACTAAAAAAATCGCAACAGTGGAACGCAACAAATTTATTTTCTCCGGCTCCGATCCAATCTGAAAAAAAAATTCTCGTTTCCCCAGTAAAAATACAGTTAAAAAATGGAGCAGTGGAGCACAACAAATTTATTTTATCCGGCTCCGCTCCAATTTGAATAAAAATCTCGTTTCTCATACTCACTGCTCTACTATAATATATAACTAAAAAATCGGAGCACAACAAATTTTTTTGCTCCGGCGCCGCTCCAATTTGAGCAAAATCCTGTTATTCCACCAAAGCATACAACTAAATAAATCGGAGCAGTGGAGCGCAACAATTTCTTTGCTCCTAATCCGCTTCATTGTGGAGCAAAATCTTGTTACTCAACGAAAATAATATACAACAAAAAAAGTTGGAGCTGTGAAGCACATTAAATTTTTTTGCTCCGTCTCAGCTCCAGTTTGGAGCAAAACTTTGTTGCTTTACTATTAACTATACAACTAAAAAATCGGAGCAGTGGATCACAATAAATTTCTTTTCTCCGGTTCCGCTCCAATTTGGAGCAAAATTTCGTTGCTCCTCTGAAATATTCAACTAAAAAAATCGGAGCCGTGAAGCATTAAAATCGTAACATTTTAAACCTCAATTTAAAATTTAGAGAATTTTAACTCTTTGGCCACTTTACATTTACATCCAGATGGAAATTGAAATATGAGTATTTTTTTACAATCATTCTAAACTAAAATGTGTTTCGATATTTGCAGTTTTTACTATTTGGCTGCCAATAGTTAGGCTCTTCCAATAACTTCCAATAAAAGCGTTGATTGATTTAAAACTTCAAAACAAGTAATAAAAACGAGTTTTGAGAATAAGGCTGAAAAAATATTCCAACATGATTCTATGTCTCAAGAACCTCATCCGTTATACATCGGGATTCAAACGTCGGCCTGTGCAAAGGACCAATGTCGAACTTAATTTTTGTGCTACTTGGGAAGTTAAAGAAATGTCGAAATTGTTGAAATATGTAGCGACCCCATAGATCATTAAAAAGTATTTTATAAACTGTGTTGGTCGTGACCCTGAATCGAGTTAGTAAAACTATTTTCTGAGTTTCTTCCTCTACCGCATTTCATCAATGTATATTCTAAAAAATTGATGATAAAACGTATTGTGCTAGTCAACGAGCTCTTTGATGCGTCAAAAAAGTAAAGAATCGATGTATTTATTTATTTTGCGGAAAAAAATATTTGTTCATTTTCTTTTTTGACAAACATACCGAAGTGATGAGTTCAGTTTTATTTTTGCAATGTTCATTTAGTAACTTTTACTTTCTAAACATTAATGATCTTACGATGTAAAAGGAGAATAAAATAACTGATCAGAATGTCTAATCTCTTTCGTCATTTAAATGTAAAATTTACTATTAATTTTGAAGATAAATAAAATTACATAGTTTTTGCTTAAGAAAAAAAGCTCATGTGACTGAAGGAAGATATTTGTAATGTTTTACTCTATTCGTTAGTCTCGAAGGTTCGTCTATTTATTAATCAATGTACGATCTTCCTGTAATACTGAGCAGGCCTTTTTCAAATAAATAAGATGCATAAAAAGCAGTAAACTATCGTTATTAGTTGATAACAATCAAATGTAGAAAACCCGTTCACTTTGTATGCGCTTATTTATTTATTTAAAGTTTGATTTCATTTTACTACTACTTCAATTTCTATTGGGGGTCATTTGTATATTTATTTATGGAAATCCAACTTCATTAGCCGAAATATACTATAACTTATGAGAATAATGTCGCATTTCTTCTTTCGCTGGTTGATGTTAATTTAAATGTGATGAACTATTCTTAAGTAATACTTGCATATTTTTATTTTTTTAGCATGTTTTCCCCGTATTTGACAACATCTCAAGTTCACGGTGGGACCTGTCATTGCATTGACGTTTAACCATATATCGATAATCCCTTTAATTTAATCTCATTGTGCAAATTTCGAGTCCGATTGTGTACGGCTTTCTTAATTTAAATGAATTGCGCCAATATATGAATGATTGTCTATTCGCAAAACACAAATAATGTTTTCGTTAGTTTTAAGCATCATTTTTTTTCACCATTTATATTTCTCGAAAATGCGCTTCACCCCGTTATAGCTATACTTTTTTATGTACATAACTCGAATCATAATAATAATTATTAATATTTTTTTAATCTCGAAAAGAGATATGTATTAGTGAAATATTCATTTTTTAAAAAGTTTATTTTGCAGTTCATAGTTGGGTATTTACGATATGTTTCTCCTGTGTTTCGAGTTAAAACCAAAATTGTTCATGAAGTACAAAACGAAAAAATATATGTAGTTGTAAATATATACATCAAACATCTTTGTAAATTAAATTTGTTTGTGACTGATTTAAAAATATTATTTTGTAATCTAGAAGTGTGAAACTTGTTTCTTTTCTTAAAATTTCGTGGCTTGCAATTTATTTTGAAGTACTTATTTCATGTATAAATCACATGTTATTTTTTATTAAAATACTCTACCTCATATGAAGTAGTATCTAAATTTAATCTGTTATTCAATTTACTTGTTAAATGTCTGTAAGCGCCTTTTTTTCATCATTCGTCATGATATAATAATAGTATTATTAGTATAACAGTTTTAGTAACACCAGCTGAGGCACTTGCTAGTCTAAAAACTTGAGTGGTAAAAGCTTTTTAATCTGTCTCCAGAAGCTAAAAATAGTGAATTTTGAACTAATTCCAAAAATTTTTAAATTAATTTTTCTATTTATTTATTTTGAATGTTTATAAAAAACTTCTTTTTTTTTATTCATGTACTCATGTAGATGGTTATAGCTATGATTATCTACACTTTCAAAAGGAATAAAATTACTTCAGGTAGTAGGATTTTTTTTTTTTTTTTTGGAAATCAAACAATTTCATTTCCAGATGCTCAAAATTATTTCCATGAAAAACCAATTAACAATTAAACAAGAAGTTCCGTCTAGAACTATACGAGCCTACTTTCCCGTATACACCAGCTTCAAATTTATAATCTAGCTATCTCTCTCCCTTTCTCGTTTAGCTTTAGTTCTTAATTGCTTCAAATATACCTTTTCAGCAATTAATACATATTCATACAATAGTTCATTTATTCAGTCATTCATGTATTTATACACTCATTTATTTATTCATTATTTTGCTTATTCATTTAACCATTCATTAATTCAAAAGTATTCTTGAAAATCCCGATCAAAATATTACATAGGAAAATAGGCTCGTAAGTTATGGATGAACTTTCTATCTGTACATGTTCTACGTCATAAGAGCTTTCTGGTAAAGTTTGTTCCAAGCAAATTGGTCCGTTAGATCCCGTTAAATCAGGATTTATGTAGGATTGAAATTTCCCCGTAGGCGCTATGTTAATTTTTTTGAACTGTTCCAAAATGAACAAAAGTTGTTCAAATGAATATTTCACGCCAAGAACTTTTTCCAGTGAGCTTGTTCATTGGAACTTGGATCTTGTACCCAGAGTTTACATAATTTGCTTCATTTTCGCCCTTAGCGGTAATGCTAAAATTTTTTGAACTGTTCAAAATTGAACGAAAAATTGCTCAAATCAAAAAGTAAATTATGGAAATGAGATATTCTCGCCGAGATCTTTCGAATGCAAACAGAATTTTTCGAATCGGACAATTCGTTCAAAAGTTATTAAGGTGGGACAGACCGACCGACAGACAGACTGACACTTTTTCCACATCTCAAAACCCTACTTTCAAATTTTTTATTTTTCAATCTTTATTTAATTACTTAACTTAATTTTGACTTTTTTTTATTTCTAACGATATTTTCACGATACATTAAGCCTTCTTTCATGCTTTATTATTATTTTTTTTACTTTTACGGGAAAGTAGGCTAAAAATAATTAGTATTTACTCATTATTATTGATTATAAAAACCACTAATAAATCAATATTTTTATAGATCATTACAATAAATTCATAGTTCTCACAAAATAACCAATTTTCCTGAATTCTTAAGCCCCCTGTGCCCACCATCTTTCCTGCACACCTGTTAGCAAATATTTGTATTTCTGTGTATATAATTAGATCTATGATAATTTGTTTAAAAGTGTATGTCCTGTGTTACAGATAATTTCACAACGGATGAAGAGCACAGAAGACATCTGAAAAGTGCATTCAGGGCAAAAGCATGAATTCAAACCATTTCCCCTTTTTATGCACACAGTCTTGTGGTGCAAGTGATAGTACACTATGGTGTAATGTTATCTTACTAGAATTTGTGTATTATTTGCATAACTTGTTAACATAATGTTGTGTTATGGAAATTATTATTGCATATATAGTATATATATACTTTGATATACTTTTAAATTATGTTGATTTTTTTATGGAAAGTAGATATTGCTGTCTACAAATTTAATCCTATTATGCTTTGCCTACCTTACACATCTTTTACATTATTTAGCCTCAGGAATTTATATGATTTGATATTTTAAAATATTCTTTATTAATTATCTCATGTCTTGGAAGTTTTTCATACTCCTTGTAATTTGTATAAAATGACTAGTTATTCGAGATTTGGTATTTAATATCCAAAACTTTCTCAGCAAATACATTTTATAGGAACAACTAGTGGCAAATTCAACCTTGAATTCATTTTGTTACCACTCTTATATTTAAATGATGAATCAGTTTTTCATTAAATGATAAGGTTAGCTATCTGTTTTTTAAAAAAAATTCTTAAATTTAAAGTTTCACATATACACTATGTAGCCAAAAGTCACTGGATGCTTTTAATTTTAGACATATTCTCAAACTTCTAGAGAAATGCCAGTCAAAATGCTTTGTAATTTCAGTCATATAAGAGGCATGCTTCGCCTCACACTTTCCTGTAAAAGTTTCATCTTGAATGCTTTTAGGGGACCAACAACAAGTTAAAGAAAATGTAGGCTATTTTTTTATGATCCTGTATCGTAAAATTCTAGAAATAAGCAGTACATTTTAGATATAAGTTTATTTGCGATATAGAACAATTCTATGTATTTTAGTAAAACTAGTACACACTATACACGTTCATGAAGTTAAAACATTTCTTTCCAAAATGCCAATTTTCCCCACATATTTTTGGCCTATAACTCAAAAAATTTTTGTAGGAAGAATAAATTAACCCATTTTCGGCCAATGGTACGTATACGCACCTTTTCAAGAAATATTTTTTTTATTGACACTGTGACGTATATTTTTCAGTAATTTTATTTTTCTGATGTTTTTAAAGGTTCTGAAGACAAATAAAAAATATTGTTGACTTAATTAGAGCGAGCCCTTTATGTTGAGAAATTTTCAAAAAACGCTACTTTTTCAACTTGATACGATCATTGACAAATTCTACTTTTTGAAAATGTATAACTTATCTATTTGAGTTTAATCATATATTTTTATAATGGCCTTAAGTGGCAGGTTCTGTAAAAAAAATAAATATCATTAAAAAACTTTAAAATTTTTATTTAAATGTAATGGTGCGTTAACGCACCATTGGGCGAAAGCATGAACAAAAAGCAAAAATTTAAAACCCTTGTTTTTATGCAAATTTCGGCATTTTATGCCATATTTTGGCAGGCAATCATCAAAAATGTTTATAAAGAGGAAGCCAGTAAGGTTTGAATTCAAACTTTTCCAGGTGCTGAGATTAACAGTGATCTACAAAATATGTCATTAGGAACAAGTGTTGTTTTGGAATTAGCTTGGTTCCAAAACCTGGAATGCGCAGAATATATTTTGATAATATTTTCTCTTCTTATGCTTTATTCGACATTTTAAAATAAAAAGTTCTTTTTTTATTTGGCACGGCTCTCGAAAATCGCATATCTGGTTGTATATTGGACGACTGCAAAAATATGAAAAAAAAAAATAATAACATTGTGGTTCCTACGATTTTGCATTCAACAAAGACGCAGAAACGTGCAATCAAATCGCTGCTGTGGTAGCGATTGTTGCTGATAATGGGACTATATTGCCTCTTATAAATACCAATTGATACAGCCGCAAAGAAAGAATGTTATTACGGATTACAGCGAACATATGTGAGGTGTTGACCTTCATGACAATGACACAGCATAAACATTCAAGGTAAAAAATGTTGGTGGCCATTATTTACAAATATCATTGATAGCGTTGTAGGCAATTCATGGAATCAGCATAGAATTTCTACTAACAAAAAAAGGGCACTCATAGACCAGATCTCATATAGCAATTGCCTTATTAAAATCTGAATGCAAGAACAATCTATATAATGAAAATCAACTACAAATGACTCACCCTAATAAAGGGCTTCCATCATCTGCAACTCTACCGAAAGAAATACGGACTGATAGTCGGCCATACCATAAGTGAACATAGAGAAAAAGCCCGTAGACGATGTAAGGTGCGTAAAGCAGCATGATTTGTCTGTGCCTCAAATGCCAAGTACATTTGCATCCAAAATGTTTTGAAAGTTTTCATGAAAAATATAATATTTCATTATAATACAATTAACATGGTCCTCAAAATTCCATTTCCAGTTTCAACTTTTTGTTCACTGATTCGGCCAATGGTGCGTGTACGCACCGTTTCATTTTGCAAATAAAATATTATTTTTCATGCATGAAACTTTTTTTGTGTCTTAATGGATGTAATTTAATCATATTTTAATAAAAATAATACCACATTTTATAAAACTTCTATACTCGGCCGGAAATGGGTTAAGAATGACACTGTACATCTTTGAAAAAAAAAAAATCTATACTGGTACACATTCAATCAAAAACTCCATTTACTTAACTTTATTAATTTTAAAGTGCTGATGAAAAATGGTTAAAAACAAATAATATGAGTATTTGAAAAATTACTTAAAATATTTTATATTATTGCTATTTATTGTATATCTTGTACATTATAATCTCTTTTTCCCCCCATTTGTTTCAGGTACCTGGGATCATTCTTGAATTCATTGTTCAAAAACTTGTCTACTAATGTCACCATATGTAAAGTATTCAATATGTTTATAATTAACAAGTTTTTAATTAATACATGTTCTTGAACGAGCATTTTAATGTATCTAACATTCTGTTTATTTTAATGTCCTAAAAGCTCTCTCTCCTATTGCACATCACTCTAGGCATTCACTCGCGAATGTTAGTTCAGCTACACTTTAATGATGTTCACGAATAATAAAGAGTTAAAATGTATTTTTCACGTTGAAGCGAAAAAA
This sequence comes from Octonoba sinensis, assembly GCA_038502835.1. Lineage (NCBI taxonomy): Eukaryota > Metazoa > Arthropoda > Arachnida > Araneae > Uloboridae > Octonoba > Octonoba sinensis. Next base: position 18,316,016 of record CM076601.1, on the reverse strand, counting down.
CTCTTGAAAACAAAAAATGCACTGTTCTCAATTTTGGAAATGAAAACACTTGCTAATGTAACATTAGTTTTCTTTTCCACTGTATCATGATGTGGATTGTCGCTAAGGCTTTTTTTGTCAACAACCCACTTCTCAAATTTCTTTGCTCCTTGAGTTATACTTACATGTAAATTATAATACTTAAAGTTTAAAAATAATGCTTAAAATTCCAAACTATTCATTAATGTTTATATTCTTACCTCTTGAAGCAAAATGCGGTGAAAAATATAGCATACTTCCTAGAACAAACAGCTTTGCCACAGGACAGTTTTAGATATTCTGAGAAGGAAATTGCTCCTTTTCAAATTTTTCTTGTCTTTGTGTGTGATTTAAGAGTCTCTGCTGTATTCTTCTATAATGGTTGTGATCAAATTGGCTTTCTTTTTTTCTACTGCTAAATCCTTTTTGGATTTATTAATCAGATTATTTTTTAGTATTTGGCTATTCTAAAATATTAGTGTTCCTTTTATTTATTTATTAATCATTATCATTAGTATTCTTTTCAATACATACTTAAAGGTACAAAGTATTTTATATATCCTAGCAAACTTTTAACGCTTTTCAATGGCTGTGTTAGATTGTATTTTGAAAATGGAATTTGCAATAGTTGTACTTTTCTTTCCCTTGATGTTCAGCCAAACTTATTTAAGTCTTAAAAGAAAATTACAATATTTTAGTTTTTTATCATTCTTCATGATGTAAAATAAAAGTGCCATTTTAATCGGAAAAATATTTCTAAGTTTTGAAGATTTAATATGACATTCTTTCATTAGTAGTCTTAAATATTTAGTATAAGCAAGGAGTGTGTGTGTCTATGTTCATATTTATTTGTTCCTTTTTAAAGGCAATTTTCAATGAAATGTGTAAGCAATCCTTAATTCTTTCATCTTTCCTTTTAGCTAATTTTATCTTATTTATAATAATAACAAACATAATAGGTATTCATATTTATAACCTTGAAAGCTTCTAGTATGTTTTAGAAATCTTTTTGTGAGTACACTACTGTTTGAGATATTTATTTTTCCAAGGGGGTGGGGATAAACTTCATTATGCTGCTGTCATTTGTTAAATTAAAAGTCACTGTAAATTCTGCTCAAACTAATTATTTCATTTATATTTAAACTATGTTTTTTTTTCACTTATTTCATTAAACAGGCATCAAAGTAATTACGGCAAAAGCAATGAAGTAATTCCTTTTATTGTAAAGGAAAATGTTTAAAGTTTGATTTTTTTAAAGTAAAAAAAAAAAAACTGTTGAAACAATAAAAAATTTAACCAAAGCTTAGGTTCTAAAGTGTTTTATTATTCTAGAAGTTTGCCACTTACGTACATTAACTAACCTGAACATGCACAAAAAAGTGTTGACTAGAAAAATATGTTTATAAATCATATTTATATTTTATTAGTTTGAAATTTATTTGTTTTAGTCATAAATATTCGAATGTAAAAGGATTCATTATTTTAGAGTAGTTTCATGTAATTACATAACTTGTAAAACATTTACAATCTGTATCTAAATTTTAATTGAAATATTTACATTTTAAGCTTTTTTTGTTTTGCATATGCTTTATATTTGCTTCTTACCATATGCATATGTGTACATACTTTTAATGCATTTTGTACAAATTCATATGCTTACTTAAATTAATCAATTTAAATTGAATGATTGAAACACTTTATTTTATTTTTGAGTTTTCTTGTGCGACTTATAATACATTTTGTATTAAATAATGTCTGCCTATTGTATTTTTTTATTGCATAAAAATTGGTACATTTATTTAAAAATTAATATTTATCATCTTTAGCTTTCATAACATTATAATGTGTCACAATCTCACAATTCAAAATATAGCATTGATTGTAGAGATTTAAAGAAAACATTTTAACATTTAAATATTTGACTTAGGCTATTTTTATTCTGATTTTGTATTTAATTACTATTTAATTTGAATTTTAGGTATTTAAAATTTGTTAATAGTTATCTGTAAAGATTGTTGATTTATATTTCTAAAATTCTGTACAAGAATATAGTTCACATATTTTTTTTCTTTTCATGATTTTAGTTTGAGGCTATAGAATAAATGCACAATTAATAATTGGTTATTTTGTTCTATTTCACCCAATCAAGACTGCTAGGCACTCCCTGTGTAAATATAATGTTACTTGGAAATCCTGAGTTATCACTGAATAGGGATGCAACATTGATGTCTATGTTTGTACCATTGATGCATGAAAGTTAATGTTTTTCTAACATCAATGTAAAAAATAAAGGGGGGGGGTACAAATAATTAAATTTGTACCCCCCATTGGGGGGGTACAAATTTAATTATTTGTACCCCCCCTTTATTTTGGGGTACAAATTATTTGTACCCCCCCCTCATTGGGTACAAATAATTAAACATTTGCTGCCCAATTTAAAGTGCCTATTGGGCACTGGCTTCTAACTCTTTAAAGACTACAATCAAGTATTTATTCTTTTGAATTACTTAATTTATAAGTTGTTATTAATTGCTTTAATTTACTATCCTCAGAATATATTTATTATTATTTATTTAAAACATTTACTAGAAGTTGCTATATCTATACATATTCAAATAGCATTGTTTTTCTTTCTTTTCTTGTGTGTGTGTGGATGCATCAATACCATCGGTGTTTTTACATCAATGTTGTATCTTGTATCTCTACAATGACGCTTTTTCTTTACCAAGGGGGTTTGCCATTTTCTTTCGATTTTAGAAGGGGTTTGCAAAGAAAAAAGGTTGGGAACCACTGGTATAGATCAATGGCTCCCAACCGTTTTTTCCTTGCAAACCCCTTCTAAGATCCAAAAGAAAATGGAGAACCCACTTATATAGTTGTTAGTAATGGGTAACAAAATTATAAAATTTACTAGAACATTTATTTTCCACGTTGCACAATAGTTCACAATAAGAAATGAAAGGATAATTGCGAAACACATAAGTTCAAATAAAAACTGAAATTATTTTTCATTATTTGTTTTTTTTAAAATTTTTTATAGGGTAGCGTATTCACAAAAAATTTTTAATAATACGAAAAAGTTGTGGAATGGCATGAGAAATATACAAATAAAATTTTGAATCAATCGATAAATATCTTTTGGTTCTACTTTCAGGTTGAACTGTACAAATTCGCAAAAGCTGTAGCTATACAAAAGTACTGAAATGTACATATTTTCAGATATTTCATTGCTAAAATGCAGGAAAGTTGGAATAAAGTATGATAAATGTTAGTAAAAAATTTAAAGTTAATGAATAAAATATCTTCCGGTTCCACTTTGTGATCTGTATATGAGAAATTAACTGGTAATAGTGCAAAATTTTACATCATAGTAAATTTTCATATTTTGGATTCTTTCTTCGCACTATCAAGGGAAAAGTGGGAAATGAAAAGAGAAATATATGTTTCAAATTTAAAATAAATCAAGTAATATCTTTCGATACCACTATGAGATTCATATTTTCGAAATCCAGCAACAGTAGAAATAAGTGCATTTTCAATTTTATACATATGCTTCCTATGCCAGTCTACAACTTTTACACATTGTTTGTAAAACAATTTATTAAAAAAAATCATTTTTACACTTTGTCTTAATAAAAATGTAAATTTCTTCTTTTTTTATTATGTTGTTTATTAAAAATTCCGCCATTGCAGCTTTATTTTCATGACCCCCTTTCTACACCACACAAGCCCCTGAGGGCTTGCGAACCACCAGTTGGGAAACGATGATATAGATGAACTGGAACATATATTATGAAGGTCTTACTTCTCAGCTAATTTGCAAATAATCATGTTGTACTATATCACCTAGTGCTTCTCTTGACTAATTAGGGATTTTTAATGACTCATTAATTGAATAATTATACTCACCATAATCTTAGTTATGCTACATGAGGGTGGGGTTTAAAAGAGTTTGACATTACTATGTACTAAACTTTGGAAAAAGTACCTGAAAGAAACGAGCCAAATTCAAGAACATTAAATTCTATTATTCTTTCATTTCCTTAATTTAGTATGTAACAATGTCTGATAGTGAGTGTTCAATGCAATTATCATCTATTTTTGTTTATGAGTATATTATTGTATATGAGCAATTTTTGTGCTCATTGTCAACTTTTCAATTAGTTATCCAACTTGATAACTATTGTAAGGACGAAAATCAGTCATCAAACCATAGCAATCTGTTAATGTTGTGCCTAACTTTCAAACCCGACTGTGTTTGTCCCAAACTTCCTATAAATTGTTAAAAGATGTGTCCAGGAAATATAAGTTATCTTTTTCTTGTCTTTATTCTTCTCAGAAGTGAATTACATGCTACAGCATTTTATAAAGAAAAATATTTTTAAATGACATTTTGAAAAATTAATTTAGTTATCAGTTTTTGCTATAGTAAGCATTTCATAATAGCTTGTTGTAAACAATAACTTTTTGTATTGACTAAATGATAGGATATAGAAATTTCTCTCCTATGTGGAATGAGGTGGGGTCAGTGGTGTAGTCGAGGAGGGACGCAGGGGGATGGCGTTCCCCTACCTTTTTATTTTAATACAAGCGTCCCCCCAATTTTTTTACATTTTAACATAAGCGTCCCCCCAAATTTTTATTCCAATTGCTTATCTTCGTATGGATGAGCGTCCCCCCAACTTTTTTTTCAGGACTACACCACTGGGTGGGGTGCTAACAATAAATCATATTTTACATCAAGCTTACATTTATTATATGGTGAATAATTGTTTTTGCTGTTTTTATGTGTAAATGTCATAAGATGGTTAATTTTTGCAGAATAGGTTTGAACAGTATTTCAAATATGCTCCATAAATAAAATACAATGTGATTTATTATGTGTTTTATAAAATTAGGTTCAGTGTCGCAAAATTTTTAATCAATACAAAAAACCTTAGAAAAAACAAATGTTGTCGATAGACTAAATAATATAAAATATGAAAATATACTATGAAAAATCAAACTTATCATAGCACAATGATAAAATAGAATAACTACACAGTAAACTACAAAAAAGAAATAAAATGGCACACTTCTTGATATATTTTTTAATAGCTTTCAGCTATGCTTTTGCTAACAGCACGAAAAAAAAAGTATTAAGAATGATATTATGAAATTCTACAATTATTTTCTTTAGGCATGCTTTCAGAACTAATTCATGGTTGCACATTAAATTCATGCTTTTTCTATGATACCAGGTTAAATATTTCCCAAATATGTATTACAAACTATAAATCATTTTGCTTATTTTAAAATGGATTAGAAATAAAATTACAATAAAAATCTTTAATATTAAGCTTCAGTCTCCTATTTTAAACAACATTCAAAATACTTCAAAAACAGATAAGTAAGTAAATGAGTCAATATGTATAAAAATATATTTTGAAAAATGTGTTCTCATTTATGTTTTATTTCCCAGCTTTCCAGTGTGGTTCCTGCAAATCGGTGTTTGCTTCTGCCCTGTCCTTGGTCCTGCATGGGAAATGTACACCACCACAGAAGAAAAATCATAAGTTTGCATGCCCTCATTGTTCATATTCTTCTAACATTAGTACAAATTTCAAACATCATATGCTGACTCATTCAGATGAAAGGCCTTTCACATGTCCTGATTGTGGAATGGGTTTCATCCAAAAACAGAATATGAAAAATCATATGATGCAACACCAAAAACACTTGGTACCAATGTAGTGTATATTGTGATTTTTAACTTATTTCTTATGGGAGTCATGTTGTAAGTCAGAATTTTCTTAATTGTGACTTAATAAATGATTTTTAGAGTACTGCCAAGGACTTAGTATTTTTTGTTCTCACAATGATTCATAAAAATATATTTGTTTTCAAGACATAAATACAAAAGATAACCACATCTCTGACTTTTTTGTGCATTATTACTTTTTTTCAAGTAGTATTTTTGTTGAAAAATTTTTCTCTTTTTTGACAAAATCTCACAAAAGAAAATAACTGGAAGGATGTTTAAGACAATAAGAGTGGTGGATAATACTTAGAAAATAATATTAATTAAAAAAAAAAAAGAGTAAGATTGTCAATAGCTCCAATTGAAATAAAGTGCTAATAACTATGTGTTCAAGGCAAACTTAATAAGGATACAGGAGAATTTCATGGTGTTGTCTATACCTTTCAGAAAATTTTTTGATCCCTGCCCCACATTAAGATATTTTAGCTGACTCATCTGCTTTCTTTAAAAATTTCATAAATTCTTTCAACGCAAAAAGTGCTTTGCTCTCTGTTTGCATTTGAAAATTAACCGAGACTATCCCAACTTGATCTGTTTAAGTTACACCCAATATTTTATTTCTTACCATTTTAGGCATAACCATAAAAAAATTAATTTTCTTTTATTAATTTACAAAAATATATTTTACTAGCTTTCAATTGTATTTTATTTGTTTTTAGTTGCTCACAGCTTTAAAGAAAAGCAAGATTAAGTTTAAGTACTATTGAAAAATTTTCGATGTACAATTCAAGCAATTTATTTATTTCCCTTAATTGATCAATATCAATTTCATGCATGAATCTTCGAATTTAGAAATATTGGCATTTTTTTCAGTCATTAATATAAGAATTCTTTGAATTAAAAATTAAAGAAAAAATAATTTTATTAATTGCAACTTTTAAAATATATTTATTCCCTTATAACTGAGTATAGTTTTCAATTGTTCTTCCAATGCTCCATTAGTTCCTTTAAGTTGCTTTACCACTTCAGCAGCCCACAGAAAATACTCAGTTACACGTTCTTCACTCCATCCTTTTGGGGTTGATCTTTTGAGGTCTCGCAAATTATAAAGCTTATCAGCAAGCTTCACTAACTTAGCCTCATGGGAACATGTTTTTGCTTTTGTGATTTGAGCAGCCTTTCGAACTGCTTTAGGTTGAGTTTTATCATCTGTAACTTCATAGACTATATCTCTTACTCTTCTTCCAAACAACTGTTCAATTTCTTCAAATGTCGTTTCTGTATCTTCAACTGTATCATGTAACAGTGCAGCCTGTAAAAAAAATTCTTATAAATTGTTGTTACCAAATTTGTTTACAATACTTACGAAAGCAAATTCTTTTTTTAATGTGAAATATTTTTAAAACCCTATTTGTGTTATGCTTATGTACATAACAATATAGTAATAGGGTGCAAATATTCAGTTATAATAAATAACAGAACTGATAAGTTATAGTTAACAACAGTACAACCTTGATTATCCAAAGTAATTAGAAACAATTCCTTTTGACAGTCAGAATTATCTATTGATCAAGAAAGCTTCAATTTTTATGTTACTATGCTCAATTTTGCATGTTACTTTTTGTTACGAAAACTCTGAAAAAAGTAAAGATATAATAAAACAGGAATTCAATTAATACACTAGTATACATAGTAAACTGAACTTGATTTTTTAATGTCTTTTACATGTAAATAGTAATTTCTCAAAAGGAAAAAGAAATTGGTTAACAAAATTTCAGATAATCAAGGTTTTAGTACACACTAAAAGGAAACTAATTAACCTTTTAGAAGAAATCTTCAAGGGAAATTGAAAAAGGCTAATGAAGTTTTGCATTTTGCTTATCAATTCCGGGGAAAAAACTAATCATTTTGAAAGAAGTATGGAAAAAAGGAAAAGAAAACTTTTCTTGAGGCAAATATTTTATACAATCTGTATTTTCACTTGATAACAATTGCATATGAAATAACATGACTACTTATTATTGCAAAAAATATAAGACCAATATCAGTTTTCCACCTGAAAGATTGATTATAATTACAGATTAGGGCTGTATTAGCTCCATGCTGCCCATAGGCTGATCTAAAATCTGCTGTCTCCTTTCCTTCGGAACCTGTTCAAATAATTTTTTACTTTACTAAAGAAATATTTCATTTCCTGAAATAGGGCAGTGTTCAGCAAATTTTAGAAGATAGAGAGCCAATTTTACTATGTAAGACTCAGTAAAAACTTTAAATTCAGTGTTTAATAAATAATTTAATAATTTTTTTCTAACTAAGGCATTATACATATGTTTATGTAAATAGGTTTATATACAATTGGACTGCAAGCAGTCTACATTTTCATTGATGAAAGCAAGGATTTGTATTTCTTTAGAAAATTTTATAATATTACATGCATTACTTATTTTTTGATTCAAACATGAATACAAGTTCTCATCAGTCAGGTTTGGCATTGAAGATAATTTCATCTTCATTTTGTAAATTTTTGATAATACCGAGAATGAATTTTGAAAGAAAAAATGCATTCTTCGCATTCTAAATTACAGTATTATTGTGAAGAGCTGCATTAAAGAAGGCAAAATGTAGCATGTGGCTTGTGAGCTGGGGTTTGCCAACACTGGAGATGGTGTGCAAGAAAGAGTATTTAATGACAGAAAACAGGAATTTATCTTCTAGAATAGAAAAAAAAGTTAAAATTTTTCACAACAGATAGCTATTTACTCTGCTTTTATTAGAAATTCTGATAAGTTGTACCATTTCTGTAAGCATTTATGCAAAAATTGTATTAAATGGAAAATTTTGGCCAAACCTGTTCAACTACACAATCTGCTTTATGTACACTCAGTTTTTTTTTTACAAAATCAACAAACATTTAACTTTCTTCTGAATAATGCTTTTCTGGCTGAATGTACCAATGGTCCTACAGTTAGCGCTAGTTAATACTTTTATAAATATCATCTAAAAATTGTCAAAGACAACTTCAAGCTAAAGTACTTAATGTTTGATGGTTTAGTTTTGAAAGATGTTTTTAAATGGAAAAATAATGTTTACCTGCAAAACAGCCGCATCATGAACACCACCTTCTGTTGTTAAAATATTGGCCACACCTAAAGAGAAAGAGATGATTAAATGGAATCATTTTTTGGTTGTACGTATAACTATGTTAATCCTTTAGAGGGCCACTTATTTCTCTTTTGGATTCCTTCATTTTTAAAAAAAAATCTTTTAAAGGAAATGTTTTCTATTCTTCCAAATTTTATATTTACATTTAAATTTCAGAGGTGGGAACAGTATGTTTCCCTAGAAACCATTCACAGTCACAGTGAAAATTCAATGTAATGGTGATAATTTGCCACAAGTAAAAAAAGAGAATCATGTTGCAATGCACAAGGGTGCATCACATTCTGCACACATGTTATGGGTCCTCTTTTGTTTACACATTTTCTACATTGTCTATAGTTGGACTCCGTATTTGCTATGGTGTAGCTAGCATGGGTGCACCCGGGCGGGTAATGATGGTGTCACCCTGTGGAAAAGATCCCCCCCCCCAAAAAAAAATCATGTAAGTGAATTATGCATTTTAATGAAATATACTAAATAAATTTTAAGAAAATTGCAGCGTTGAGAAAGAAAAACACCATTCATGTCATGAGCTTCATAATAACATATTTGTTGACAGCAAACGGCTATGATTAGTGGTTAAAAAACATTATGAATATTTTTTCAGCACTTTGCTCAGCTCAAAATGATAGAAAAAACTTCCAATTTAAAGTTTTGTTTTATTCTGTGGAACTTTTACAGGTTTATGCCTCCCTTAGCTACACCACTGCATATTTAGTATATGATTTCCCACACTGGCCTTAGTGTTTCCGTCATAATAGTCAGTGTTTCTTTCAGGCATCTCTCCGGGGAGGGGGGGGCACTGCCCCCTCGGAGCAAGTCAACTGCTCCGAGACAAATCATTGTAATCTGATTTATTCTACCCCGGTAGAAAAAATCAGATTACAATTTCAAAAAGAAAAGGAAGGAGGAAGAAGGAAAAATTAAATTTTTTGGAAAATGTGGCCTCCATTTTGGGTAGTCAGTACACTAATCTATCACTGCCAACAAAATGTGAAACGCCAAAGCTCCGCTCCTTCAGAGAAGACCTGGTTCTGAGTAGAGTTCAGGGTTCACACTGGGGAAAAAATACAAGGTGGGATTTTCCTCCTTGGACCAAAATTTTAAGTGGGATTTTTAAAGTTTAAGCCCTCCAAAAAATTTTTTTGAGTGGGATTTCAAAAAATATTGCGGGAATCGCGCGAACCTTGGGGTTGTTGATGGTATGGGATCAGAGTAGTGCAGTGGGTAAAATTTTTTTATGGTTAAGATGCAAGTGTAATGGGAGTTGGGGGGGGGGGGGGGGGGGGGGGGCGACAAAACTGACATGGGGCCTGCCTTGGCTCTCGGTTGCCCTCCTTCAGAATACATGATAATCAATACAATCTCCATTAAATTTCATGAATTCCCTTCCTAAAAGAAGCTGTCTTTTATTATTCAGTATTGGTTCTTTTTTTACATGTGGTAGGAACCTTTTGATCCATACTTCTGCTATCCAAATCTTTCCATATAGTTGCAACGAGAGATGGTCGGCAATAAAATGTTTCACTGTTACTTTGAAATTCAATTGTTTAGTTTAGGTCAACATTAAGAAGACTTTTGGAAATTCTCTAGAAACAATGACAAATATCTTTTTAAAACAATGCACATTTTTATTTTAAAGCATTTAAATCTAGATTCTGCTGATCTTCTGCTTGACTGGTCAGTGATCAATGATCTTCGTTTTTCAAGCCAGTAAAAACATAAATATGTACATGTGCCCCAAATTTTTTGCAACATATTACATCTGTTTAATGTGAAGAAAGATTCCAAAAATTGCGATTTAAGACTTATTTTTAAAACTTACCTGGAAGAACTTTAGATACGTCTTCTTTTCCCCTAATGCCACCAAAAAATAGCCTAAAACTGTTATTTTTAAGATTTCAGGTTGGAAAATTTTTCAAAGCATGGCCCCAACTCACCCCTTTTTTTCTCAACGTGACAAAAAGATGCCCTAATGTTCCATTTTTAAAACATCAATTTTGGAAATTTTTCGAATTAGATCCTCTGGTTCTCTCTTCCTTCTACATCATCTAAGATACCATGAAATTGCGCTTTTAAGGGTTCAGTTTCAGAAACACTTGGGTGTCGGAGAAAAACACCGAAAACTATCAGTAGCGTCACCAAAAGTAGCCTAAAATATAAAACTTTAGCTTCGAAAATTAGGCGAGAGGAGAATCCCTGAACTATTTTTCGCATCCTCTAACATCCCCATACAACGTATCCAAAATTTCATTATTAAGACTTTAGATCTCAAAAAGTTTCCTGGGGAGAGCTTTTGCACCTGTCTCCAGTAACGTTGTCAAAAACAGAGTAAAACTGCATTTTTAAGACTATTTTTGAAAATTTTCTCGGGGAAGAACCCCTGAACCTCTAACGTCCTCTAAAGGTTTAAAATTGCATTATCTGGACATAAAATGCAAGAAAATTCCTGAACCCCCCGCCCCAAAGCCAGCCTAAGAATGACAGTTATAAGATTTCAATTATTTTTAGAAGTCGGTGCAAAATTATGAGTCCAATTACCATTACACCATTTGCTGCTTCATATTTGTATATATATATATATATATTTGTAATTTATTCACGATTACAAGATTTTATCTATCCTAATTTTGCACCGACTTCTAAAACTATGTTTAAAAGTCACATCGATGTTGTTTAAAGAATTAATTTATTTTTAACTTTTTAGCGCAGTTTATAATTTAAAGTCGGTTCTATTTTTTTTTCCCAAAAATTATTTTATTTTATTCTTTTTAGTGTAAATACTTTTTCATATAAATACTCTATTTTTAAAAAAATCCATATCAAAGGGAAAACCTTCTTTGAAAGAATGACACTAAAAACTGATCATTTGTACGGAAAATTCAGTTTTGAAATTGATTTTAACAAACAAACTGATTGGATTTAATTTTTGCCTCAGAGAAGCCTTCAGTCAAAATCTTGCTGTAATTGCATTTATTATTATAGCACAATGGCAACAAAAACTTTTTTAACAATGAGTTTTATATTTATGAATAGTCTTCCCAACAAAGAAAAATCAAGTGAAGCCTTTCCAATTATAATAAAAAATACTCATTTTTCACCGGTAACATTTTTTCTAAAAAACAAATGAAGTCGAATTGATGAACGTTATTTGAGTTAGACGGCCCTCTATATTAAAGAAAAAGACATTAAAATCAGTTCATTTAGTCAAAAGTTATGTATGAAAAACCAAAAAAATGACCCTATTTCTGCCCATAACTTTTTTCTAATTATCGAATATGATCAAACAAAGGTACGGCACCTATGGGGAAACCACCCTCGATCGATTAAAAAAAAATTCATGAAAATCGGTTCATCCGGCGAGAAGTTATGAGTGGACAAACAAACAAAAAAAAAACGACATACATACAATATGAATATATAACCTTCCTTTGTGGTTAAAAATAGGTATTGTTACCAGGAGGTGTACATATATGGTAAGATTATGTAAAGTGGGAAATAATTTTTCCAAGGCCCATGAAAGAGTTAAAAGGAAATTTTCATATTATTATTGTTATATTTTATGTCATCAGTCAGCGATCATCCTGCTGAAGACTAGGAGAATACTTTAGGCGCTTTTTTTTCTGGGAGTTAATATTTATATAATAAACAATATAAAAATAAATAATTCTTTATTTAAACTTTGGAAAGCCATTCCGAGTTCACTATACCCTAGCTACTAAGCTAATGCCAAATGTCCTTAGAAACAAAATTTCTTTTTTCTTTTATTTTTTTTTAAATTTCCGGATCAGAATCACCCATGCTTGGATCTTCATGGATGTTCTCTTTTATTTTAAAGAAAAAACGATCGCATGTGACTGAAAATCTTTAAAATATAACAGATTAATAGATAAAATGTTTGCGTCAGACAGAACCTATTGGATGGTTAATGTAAGGAGTCTCTTCAATATCTTTGCGTTTTTGACTTTTGTGTTTAATTGCTGCAAAATTGGTTGCTTTAATAACGGCACCAAGTTCATTTTCAACACTATTCGATGTTTGCTCCATCAATGAAAATGTCCAGTTACATACAAAGGTAAATTATTAATTTAAATAGACGATAAAAGCTCTGGGTGCAAAAATAAATAAAATGACGAAATTCAAAATGACGCAACGGAAATCACGTGCATATACGAGCGAATCAAAATCGGAGAATGAAACGGTGGTTGATGATTCCTAAAAATTAAAAAGCAGAAAAAGTGTTAATAAAAAAAGAAAAGTTCTTGTTGGCTGGTTTGAAACGAAAATAACAAATATTAAAACAATATGATAGATTATTATTACATATTATATATTTTTCTTGATAAATGTGTTTCCCTCCTATTTTGATGCCATTTTAAAGCCTATAAACTTGAAATGGAGTAGATAGATATTTGTTGCCAGTTGCCGCTGAAACTGAAATGGAATATGTTTTGAAGGTTTTTTTTTGTGTGCATGTGTTTTTATTAATTCAACTTGGATTTTTAATGATGTTACGAAATGTTATATAATATTATGACTACCAAAGAACGTACTTTTTAGTTTAGGATGATACACGATTCTCGGATTGCTTCTAGAATTAAACTTGGCTGAATAACGTGAAGTTCTGTCACTTTAGAGACAAAGATGGTATGTGTCCCGTTTACATTATTATTTCCAGAATTTGGTATTGTTATGTTCTACTCAAATAAGTTTAGTACCCACTACTGACATTGCACCTTAAGGTAGAATTAATTGTTTAATGAATTGAAAGCAGCGAATGTACACGATTTAAATGTCTGAGGCTGTACTCCAATCGTAAAGTGGTATCAAGCTAGAACAAATTATAATATTTCCCTGCTTTTAATAATTATGTGCTTTGGTTCAGTGTCAGGGATAGATATTTTTGCTTAGGAAAAGAGAACAAAATCCCATCTTAATTTCTTACAATATATCCCCGATTTGTCACCCGCATTTAACGTTATTTTAAAGTTTTTTCTCCTTGGTGCCGAATTTTTTTAATGCACTTATTTTATTTCTTTCCGCACATGACGTATCTGTATTCGCTTCAAAAAGCTTTTAACTTTTTTTTTACCCAACGTGTTTCGATTTCTTTTTTATTTTATTTTCTCTGATGTCTTAAGCACTAAACAGTACTTTCATTTGAGACCCGAGACATGAGTCAAACCATTTCTCACAGCTCCCTTTTTTGTTAACAAGAACTTTCTTCGAAAGCAGATGGGAATGAAGGTCACAAATGCAGGGGCAAATGACAATTTACTTCTGTTGGAATTCAACTGGATTATTCCTACCCTAACAGCCTGTATGGTATTCAAATTCGTAGATCCCCCCGTCATCTTCGTTAATTATTCCTTTAATAGAACAAGCACATGATGGGGATAAGCCCCATACTTTTTTTTTCTGATGTTTCTTTTTCTTTAGTGAAGGCAGTTTTTATTTTTTGTGCATGCACTAACTATATGTCTTCCCCCGTATGGAATAATCAGACCTGAAGATTAATTTACTTTATATACAGTCTGCTAAACATTACATTAAACGCGCACACAATAACCCTTAAGATTAAATTAAAAAACTACTATGCCTTACGGACCTTAAGATTATTTTACATACTTTTAATACAGTCCCCTGTTGAGTTGAGGGAGTGGGTAGTTGCATCAATGGACAGGTTTAATAGCCCTTCCTTGGCTGATGGTGGATAAAACATACGTGTTCCAGATTTGGCGCTTTACTGCTACGGGACGGACCTTGGGAAAAAATGGTACTTGTTCTAAACTGTAGCCTTCAGTGAAATGGTGATTTTTTTTTTTTTTTTGCACCTGTGCAGATCCACAGAGGGCAATCAGGGTGATCGCCGCTACAACAAGAGAGATCTAAAGGAGAAGCGATAGCCCCTGAACAAAAATAGCCAAAAAATAAAAATTGCAAAAACAAAGAACAGTGAATCCTATTTAAAATTTACACAAAGAGGCAAAAGGTATCATAAACTTTGGATATTGCATTAAAAAACAACAAAACATATACTTATAGTTATAAATATATTTCTTGAGTCAGGGGGGGGGGGGTAAATGACAGGTCTGGAATCCCCCCTTCCAAATCGAACCCCTAGATCTGCCATTGACCCTGCTCCTGTCTTGTTCCAACTGTAAAGAGAAGAGATTTGTACTGCAGTTTACTTGAAGTCCGACAGTTTTTGCAATTCAATCTCATTACATCTCATCACATGTTCACATTAATTTCTTTTTTAAGAGTAAGAAATCTGGAATCGTGGCTTCTAAGTGCTGTTAGTCATACTCTTTTGCTGAAAAAGTAACCTTAATTAGAAAAAACGCTCATAAGTTTCATCTGACCATAAAGTTAAATGACATTAATCGGAGGAGCAACATTTGAAAAGTCTCTCAGGGATTGAGAAGGCTCTTTTTGAAATTAAAGCAAAGTATATGTTGTAAATGTTTTTTACTGTTCAAGTGTACTTCCACTCAAATTATTTTACTGTATTTATTGAAATTTTTGACGACCCCTGTATAAAGATTTCCTGCCTATTACATATTTTCCCCATCAGTCCTGTGAAAAACGTTAAATCGGGGTTCTACTATATTACATTGCCTATTGTTTACTTCGTATGTGCGTTAATTCTGCTCATATTTTAAGAGATCAGTTGAACAGACTGGAAATATCTTTAGAGAATTTTTAATTTCTGTTGGTACTTAATTTTTGTTGGTTTATTTTAAGGTTTATGAATGCTATTATGAACGAAAGGGTCATGTTATAACTTTCAAGTTCTTTTAATAAAATTTTTCAGTTGATCGCGTATTTCGAGCTCGTCTGATGAAACCCATGCTTAAATGAACCTTACTCTTATTCTAAATCATTTTTTAATGCATCTGACGGAGAGTAGGATTAAGTGGGGCCGTGGTAGCCTAGTGGTTAGCACGTCAGACTTCCACTTGGAAGGTCGCGCGTTCGATACCCACTGAAGACCACCATGTATACTTGGGGATATGTGCATGCAAAATCCGTAGACCCCACTACCTCTCCCCGTGCGTAAGCAATCCTAAGGCCTCGGCTAACAGGTAGGGGTCTGGTGGAGAAAAGTAGGAACAAGTGAAGTTCGAAAATTGACACTATATCTTTTTGTAATTTTTAGAAATATTAGAAGTATAGTTTTATCCTTTCTGCTTAAATGAACTTAATTTTGATTACTTCAGCACCTTTAATTAGGTTGCGGCTATAACCATCATGGTGCCAGCGGACTCTAGACACTAAGTAATGGGACAGTGGCCGCTATAACAGCAAAAATTTTAAAACGTAAATGACAGGCTTAATGATTCAAATAAGCAATTTTTTGCAATATATTTAAAGTTCACACTATGCTGCATAGTGAACTTCGCTTTGACGACTGTAGATGCAAACGTACTAAAATAAATATTTTGATTTTTTTTTTTTCATTTGACTTGACTCTTTCTTCCTTCCCAAGGCCTCCTACTCGATTTCCAAAATTTTCCGTTTTGCTCCCAAAGAATTTTGACTCCCATCCTCCTTCTCGATGACTCGGGTGATAGGTTTCAAAACTTTTGCGTTTTCCCTTGTGTGTGTATACATAATCGTAAATGTTTATATCTTTCTTTCGTTTGTAAAACTGATATTAAGCCTTCTGTCAGTTTTGTGTACAACTTCTATTATAAAGAAATGACTTTCCATTGAGAATCAATTTACATATTGTTTTTTTTTTAAATGTGAAGCAGATTTGGTAGGCTGTAAGATTGTTTCTATTGAGCCTTAATATATGAATATTCATTTACAAAATATATCATGTGTCACTTTTTTTTTTCATTAATTATGAGTTTTCTTTCATCTTTCATTATACTGGACGCCATTTTGGGCCGTAGCCAACATAGGTCAAGGAGGGACCAGTACGCCCCTCCCCTAAATGCTTTTTGATACCTTTATTTTCCAAACAACTCTTTTCTTTGAATTCTAGTTTGTGTCTTTGTTGGAAAAGTTTGTCTCTATTCCGAAACATTCTTTTCTTCTTCGGGATCATTCATAAATGATGTCACGCTTCAAGGGGGGAGGGGGGGTTCGTGAAATTGTGACAAAGTGTGAGAAGGGAAGGGGGTAACAAGAAGTGTGACATCATGCATTATGCAACATAGCGTGACAAACAGGGGGGGGGGGGGGCGCTGAAGTGTGACATATTAGGACAAAGGGGGGAGGGGGTCAAGTATATATGAAAAAAGCGTGACGTCATTTATGAACGGCCCCGATAGATAGAAGGGGGGGGGGGTCCGCTGAAGTGTGACAAAGGGGGAGGGGGTCAAATATATGGGAAAAAAGCGTGACGTCATTTATGAACGGCCCCTTCCCACACAGAGATTAGTGGACTTCATTGGAACTTATAAAAAGCAAGAATAAACCAGTGGTGTAGTCCTGGAAAAAAAGGTGGGGGGACGCTTGCAAATGTGAACATGTATCTTTGTCACCCGAAGTAATTTGTTTTCAAAATGTTTCCAGAGGGGGGCGGGGCGACGGGTCCAGGCCCCCTCCCCCCCCCGAAATCCCGAAAATTTTCGCAATGTAGCATATATTCCCTCCCGAAACTATCCTCAACGCTAATGTTTCAAAGTCAGTCCCCCCCCCCCCCCCCCCGAAAAAAAATTCTCGCTACGACCTTGGGGTAAGCTACAAAGTTTTTTTTTTTTGTCT
This sequence comes from Octonoba sinensis, assembly GCA_038502835.1. Taxonomy (NCBI): domain Eukaryota; kingdom Metazoa; phylum Arthropoda; class Arachnida; order Araneae; family Uloboridae; genus Octonoba; species Octonoba sinensis. Next base: position 18,298,378 of record CM076601.1, on the reverse strand, counting down.
TGCTTTGTCTAATGGATGCTAATGAGCGCAAATCAAGACTAACAACCAAAAGTTGTAAAATCAAGCCAGCTGTGCCAATCCCTCACTATTTCTGATGAATTTAATTCAACATTTTTTTCCCTTCATATCATTAATATATCATTAAAATCAGGGATGCACAAACTTTTTTGGGTGACGGGCCAAAAAATTAGAAAGTATCAGGTTGGGGGCCAAAGTAACGTAATGTTTTATTCAAAAAAATACAGGGTGTATTTCAGTTTTTATTTAGAGGTAATATGTACAAATTAACCTGTATTAATAATTACTGTACTCGGGAACAGATTATTAAATAGAAGTTTTTAAAAAATAATGTAAATTAATTCAAACGAATTGAGGTATAAGATAAATAAACAATTAATTGCACAACATTTATATATATCAACGAAGTGATTGGTCAAATGGCAAAAGAGAGGAATACTAAAACTTTTTACAAAAATGTGTGCAAATTGAAAATGAAACAAATGGAAAATAAAAAGGTAATTTAAACTTAGAAAAACACAGCATTATTCTCTAAATTATAACTTTCTTTATAATTTAGGTAATTTTTCTTTGACATTTTATAATGTAAAAGTTAAAATATATATTAAGAGATAAAATGAGATATTAATTAAAAGTGCGAATATAAATACAGAAGAAATAAACACACGTATATTAAATAACAAAATCCAAATGCTGCACATCACGTTAAACCCTTGCGATTCAGAATTACTACTAGTCAATTTTGCTAGTAGAATTGTCTTTTTAACTAAACATTTACAAAATCTTATTAGTTGAATTGGCATAGTAATATTAAATTTATACATTACTACATGGACAATAAAAAAAAAAGTTAAACTGATTCCTTATCAAAAATCAACATATCATTATTTTGTGCCATTGCATATAATTAAATTTAAATCCTGTAATCACTAGTTTTCCTGCAGATTAGAAATTGATCTTTGTGAATTAACGTAAAAAATTGTTATTTATTTATTCATTTCCTAAATACATGTCAACAATAAAATTTTTAAATTTTGATGATAAATTACACTTTATAAAGTAAAATAATTATTCATATTGATATCATTAATTCTGAAAATTAATGTTTAATTAATAAATTTTTATTCATTCATAAAAAAAGAACGGTGAAAATCGAGTGAAATTTCTACTAATTCGAAACGAAAAGAAACTTCACTGTAAAGGTGGCTTCTTTGCATACATCCAACTCTTTGAAAAGCCAATATTTAGTTTGCTTTTCAAAGCCACAAAAAGAGAAAATTTGTAGCAAATACCAATAAAAAAGCGAAATAAATCACATTCATATATATAAATAGAAATCCCAAAACTGACTATTCTGGTAAGAAAAAATTTTTAAAGTACAAAATTTAAATTCAGAGAAGAAAAGTTTGCATGAAAATTACTACTCACTAATGTGAGTAGTAATTTTCATGGGAGGATAGGATGGGTGGGATTGAATTTTTGAAATTATTGAATTCATGTTAGGCTCAAAACTAGTTGTAGCAATCTGTAGAATAGACAAAAGGTTTTCATCACTAATTCTATTTCTAGTTTTTGATGGGGAGGGGGGTGGCACTCACTCAGACTCAAAAACCATGAAAAGTGTTATGAGCATGAAGCTAAACGAGGCACAACAAAAGTTGTTGACTTACCCCCTCCCCCTTTAGGCAAAAATATTTTTTTATTAGATTATTAATAAGACTGCAATAAAAAATAATCATAATTAACGTATATGATCACTAAAACTTAAAATAACTTTAAAAAAATTCCTTATTTTCGCCCGGATTTCCAAGTGGGCGGGGCAGAATGACGTCCGTGCAAGTTCTTTACTATAGAAGCTGAAGCTTAATAAAGATAAAATTAATGGAAAGCTCAAAGCAACTGATGTCTAAGAGGCAGAATCGGACAGTAACTGACAACTAGGAAGTGTTTCAGAAGTCGATGCATTGGGATTTCGAAATGCATAAAAAATCGGGACCGACCCTTGAAAACGCAAAAAACCGGACAAAATGCGTAAATTTTACTCGAAATTTAAATGTTGGCCGGTATGTATATTGGCAGGTTACTTTCAAAATTTTTCATAGAAAGAAAAGGAAAAAGCCTTCCAAAAGTAACGATTTTCGCGGGAACGAAATTCTTAATTTACAAAATGACCAAAAATACGGAATTTCGTCAAAATACGGAAAAATCACGTCTTAATATGTCTTCCAGCCCATGTGGAAAAGACACTGCATCATTGCTTTTACTATCAAATAACCATAACTAAAACTGACTTTTCATTAAATTTTCTGCAAATTATTTTTCAATGGATCATTCATCCATGGGAACTAGAAGTATTTTTAGATAAAAAATATTGCTTCACATTTAGTACAGAATTTAAGCTTCTAATGTGTAATGGTTATCAAAACATTTTTACGGCGAAATATCTAGAAGATAAGAGAAAAACAATTTAATAAAAGAAAAAAACTTCGTTTTTGAACGTTATTTTACCATGAGACTAGGAGAGTAAAATACGGAACAACCGCTCCTTCCTCTTCTTGAATTTCCCTTAGGTGAAATTACTGAATATCCCCCCCCCCCCCCAATCTAGATTGCTATTGAAACTATAAACAAGGAACAGAAGCAACACAATTAACAAAATTTGCAAAGGGAAAAACGAACTCTTAACAAAAATCGCGATAGAAAAAGCGGATAACAGTTCAAAAATTAGCAACCGAGATCCCAAATACGTTTTTAAGATTATATTTTCATTCTTTTGAGAAAGTTTATTTCTAATTGGTGCGTTTTTTTTTTTAAACAACTCGTTTTCAAATTAGCGCAAGATAGGCGATTGAGATATTTTTATTTTACAAGTACAAAATGCTTGATCTGAAATAAATGAGCTATAAAAGCTTTATTTAAAAAATTAAGCAAGGTGTAAAGATTTCTTTGCATCAAACTTTAAGAGATTAATTATTCATATGACATTCAATAAAGAGAACAAAGTCCAAGTTGGCGAAAGATGAATCACCGGAACAGCTTTTTTTACACGTGGTTTACATGCTGCTTTAGTTGCAAAAAAGACGATTTGTGATTGTTTATTCTATTGAGAGTGAATCCGCGTGATGCGTATATAGTGCTTTTACGCTTTTACTTTTGCTATTTTTTTTTGCTCATCGGAGAAGACGGTGGGAAGCTCCGCAAGCGGTCGCTCTTGCTTTTGAATACACGTTGCGTGCTAGCTCAACGTTCGTAGTTTCGTTGCATACATATCTTTGTTTGCTAAAATTTGAAACCACCTTCTCCCTATAGTTAAAAACCTTGCTTTTTTCTAATGCTTCCTTTTTTTTTTCCGGATGCGGAGACGATCTTTTTACTACGATTTTTCGTAAGCTTTTTTTACAATTATTTTTTTTTTCGTATTTTTTTTTTTATTACAATTATTCTTTTTTATCAACTATATCAGCGGGCCAATTCAAAAGGCTCGGCGGGCCAATTTTGGCCCGCGGGCCATAGTTTGTGCATCCCTGATTAAAATAATCTCTGAAAACAAAAAATAAGTCAGAAAAAAATTATTATTTATGCATAAAATAAGTCAATTTGTTCATTTTTAAATAGTTATTGAATTAGTTGTAAACAATATTTTAAAATAGGAAGCTATGATATGACAAAAATGTGCATGTATTTGTTGCCCCCCTCCCCCCAAATAAATTTTGAACTTGTTAATTTCATGCACAGACATGTCCATGCTTGTCTATGCATACATAGATGTGTTTAGCAGACTAACTAAATCATCGCCTTTAAGGAACCATTGTCTTAAAATAGCTTGAATCACAAAAAAGGTTCATTTTTTGGTAAATCAAATTATATTCAAAAGGTTGAAAAAATATGATCCCATGGAGATCCCAAGTTGAAGTTTTGCAGATAAATAGACAGAAATATGTGAGAATATTTTAAAATTTTTCCATTATACGTTTTTCGAAAAATTAAAATTTTAAGGTCATTTTTTTTAAAATTAAAAAATTTTTATAAAATTAGTCATGATTAGGCTTGCCATATTTTTGGTTAGTGAAACCGGGACACATTAATATGGGATGGGCATACCGGGGGGTATGGGTAAATTAAAAAAAAAATTAAAAGCAAAATGGTGAGTTTTAAGCCTTTTTTTTGCCTCGCAGTAACAGGAATGAGGAATCTGGAACACTAAATTGTTAGTTGATATAGTGAACATTGGGCTGGAGAAACCTTTGGCATTACGTTATTATAATATTATAGGCTAAGTAAGAAATTTTGTTGCATGACATGTTTCCTATTTCCAGCTCTGAGATAAATATTCCAAGGTAAAATACCAGCAAAATACCATTTTACAAAATTTTCACAGTCCTTCGTAAAAAAGGTTTTTATGCATTTCCATTATTAGTATGTACACATTGAAATTTTAATACAGTAAAACCCGTTTAAGAGGTTTTCCGTTTAGGATGTTTTAAATTTCAATACTAGTTTCATTCCCATCTCCCAAATGCAAAATATGCCAAGTTTTAACTTTTTTTTTTCCTCGCTAATAGACAGGAATCCAAATGCTTTTGACTTCTAAATTTCTTGTTTCACTGCTAACTTGGCTAGAAACCTTTGCTTACGTTTTTAATATATAGGCAAGAAGAAATTTTGAACATGTTTCCTATTTCCAGCTCTGAGATAAATATTCCAAGGTAAAATACCAGCAAAATACCATTTTACAAAAATTTTCACATGTCCTTCGTAAAAAAGGTTTTTATGCATTTCCATTATTAGTATGTACACATTGAAATTTTAATACAGTAAAACCCGTTTAAGAGGTTTTCCGTTTAGGATGTTTTAAATTTCAATACTAGTTTCATTCCCATCTCCCAAATGTTAAAATAACCCATTTAAAAAGTTTTGATATTTTTTTTCCCGCTTAATAAGATCATATCGGTCCCCAATTTTTTCTTTCAAATGACACTTTTGACTTCTAAAGTTTCATTTTTTTTTTCCACGTTGTTTTCAATCTTGGTAGAAGTAGTTTTTTTTTCTTTCTAATGGAAAATGCAGAAGAAGGTTTTGAACAGCAGTTTTGGTCAGCTTTTTCTCACGTTCACCTTTTTCTCAACACCAAAAGTTCCAGGAAAACAGGTTGCAGAGAGAATTAGCGTCACCAGAACAATGATGACAGATAAGGGGAGACAGAATGTTTCTTGAGTCTCCTACGGGGTCTATTTTCTGTCTTATTTAAATATTAACAAATAACAAAATAATATCATCCCTAAATATCATAAAGCCTACCGGTTAATGAAGTTTTCCCGCATACGCAGTTTTTTCTCTTGGTCACCTGGAAAACTTCTTAAGCGGGTTTTACTGTATTTCTGAAAGTCATGCTGCAAAACTATAAACCTTCAATTAATAATTGCAATTTCCTCAGCAACTTGTGATCTGCTTTTCACTAAAAGATCTATTTCATAATGTCAAGTGCCCGCCAGTGCCGGCGCTAGCACGAATGGCGCCCTGAGGCAAAGCAACTTTTTTCCGCCCCTACTATATATTATGAAGGAATAGAGATTAAATATGATCGATACAAACTTTAATTATACATATTTTAACTTTCAAAAGGCTGATGAAAACAATAGCTGATCAGAATGAATTTAATAAAGAAAAAATTAAAAAAACAGAAAAATAGAAAACGCAATAGATTGCGTTTTGCTCGTCATAAAAAAGAGAAGACACTTTCTGGAACTGCACACACTTATAAAGCGAAAACTCTGGATAGATTGAAAAGCCGCCTGTCGCTGTGGAGAAGAAAAAAATAATGTGCAAAACAAGGAATAACCCAGTAAAAGATATATCTGTCTAACAAAAGAAAGAAAGAAACGGGAACTTTTCAAGATGTTCCAAATGTGTTTCTGTGCTTGATTTCATCAAAATTGAACATGTTATATATATTAATGCAAAAATGAAATTGGATGAAGTTTTGATGCATCATTTGTAAAACTAAATAGTTTAAATATTATTTAATTTTTTTTGAAATAAAAACTATTGTTTGTTACTCAAAAAGATGCAGTAAATATTTATGGTCAAAGTGCCCCTAAGAGCGACGCGCCCTGAGGCAGGCAACTCACTGCCTCAGCCTAGCGCCGGCCCAGAGTGCCCCATGAATAAATGAAAAATAATGATGTAAATTATGAAACATGAGTATGATATTAAGATGCAAGAATCCGCAAAAAAAAAAAAAAAAAAAAAATTAGAGATAAAATGCATAATTCCAATTGTATTTTTCTTTGCTTATAAATTTCTGATAAGAAACTTACATTTAATTTGCTAATTAAACAAAAGCATAACATTCATGTTTCATGACCATTAAAGAATTGGAGATTAAAAAAATCGAAAAAGAAAGTCTATTTTTGCTTAAATCCTAGGCAAAATGTTTGTCACATTGTACACTTTTCTTCAAATTTAGTTTTTTCCCTTAATTTTTTTCCTCATTGTATTTTCGGCATAATAAATATAGATTAAAAAATAACACCAATTTAGAAAATTTCCGTTCGCTAACTCAATCTTAATCTAATTACAGTGCAAAGAGCAAAAGTAAAAAACAATATATACACATAAATATATCATTATAAATGTATATATTAAATACTTTCATATTGTATGTTAATTGGGATTTTGTAGGAACATTGAGCAGAAGTCACTTAAAATTATGTTTATAATCCTTTAATATTACTTTTATTAAACTGAAAAGGTAAGTTAGGGAAAGAAAATGCTATGCATTTTGATACTAAATGAGTGGATGCATGAATCTGAATTTTCCAACTGCAGATGTTTAGCAGATACGAAAGCACATGACTCTCACAGCATGAAAATATTCTTTCAAATCATCGCTGAAAAAAAATTAAGTGAAAAAGACTGCGCGGATAATCCGCAAGGCGGATAATCAGTCCGCGGATAATCGAGAGTTTACTGTAATTCAAAGGGGCCAAAACACGGTAAAATGTTTTGTTGCGGAGGGGACATTTCACACTTTATTTCACTTTAATTCATAAAAATATTAACTTTTTCACAAAGTTTAAATTTTTTCTAAATAAATAGGAAATGCTTAAAATATTCCCACTTCAAAAGCAAATCTAGTATTTAAATAGAAGCCTGTTAAAAAATATGAAAAAACGTTGCGGAGAGGACCGGAAAAAAATCGCAATTTGGAAATTTTCCAAGTATCTCATAATTGTTCCTCTTTATGAAAAACTGTTGTAATGAAATATTTTTAAAATTAAAATAGCACCATTTTGCTTCATAATGGCATAAAAAATATACCTGGAAATAAAAAAATTCATTATAAAAAAAGTAATTAAAACTTAACACTGCGTTGCGGAGGGGACATTTAGGGTTATTTTAAAAATTAAGAATTCAAACGTGGAAAAATATTTTCTAGCAGATGGATAACACTTTTTAGTAAACCAAATATTTTATACATTATTTAATCAGTGAACATAATTAATTTTCATACATTAATTTCTTTTATCAATAATTTTTTTACAAAAAATCAAGCATGAAAAACACACATTTGTTAAACATATATATTATCAATGGCTTGGTTAAATACATATTTAAATCGCCTTTCATCAAATAATGGTTCTGTCAAGACAGTTTTAATTTGAAAGAAGTTCACCCAACTTCTGTCTTCTTTTTCAGGAAAAGAAAACACTTTGCGTGTTTTTTCACATTTCCGCAAAAATAAAATCTCAGCACTTTCTTTGTCAATGCATGGCTGCCTGCGATCATATAGCGGCTGTCCAAAGGAGCGAAAAAGTGCGTGCGAGCAGAACTTACATTTTCTGCCACTTCAGTCAATTGGCGCTGTTAGCATGTACTTAAAAGCGAGGATTTAAAGGTCTAACCATTGCAATATCATCGCGTTAAAGGCTTGAATTTCAAGAAAGATTTAAGTGTTGAGGGCAAAAGTAACTATCAAAATACGTTGCAGGGTTATGTATTTGCCATTAAAACGTTTTTAATACAGAGGAAAAAATAAAAAGATTGTTTTTTGGTAGTAACACATGCAGACTTTGAAGCTGCTCGTTAAGATACAACTTTTCATACATACGTATATTTTTATATGTAATGAACACAGAGAAAATTTTCTTCACAATTGGCTGATCATATTATGCTTTCAGATTTATTTTTATTTTGAAGGACAATAATTGTGCATAATTTTCCGAAATACATTTATCCTTTCACATTGTGTAGCATAAATAAATTGGCTAGCAGGTTTTTGAAAGCCGTATTAAATAGTCTTTAAATGGTTATTAGTTACTTTATTATTGAGCAATTTTCAATACATTCATGTTAATACTATGAAATAACAGCAGTTAAAAGAAAAATGACATAGATTATGATTAATAAAGTTATTTTTAATATTTCTGTTATTTGAATAATTTCGATTCCATTTATTGTAAATTTAATTATTAGAAGAAAGTGGAACAGTTAGGTTTAACAAATAAAGATTGTTGAACAATTATGCAATTAAGTAAATGATTAATGCAACAATTTTTTATTGTTATTGACAGACTAATAGTATAATACTAATAACTAATATTGTATTGTATAGTATAGCTGACTTTAGTTAACTTCAACAGATGGATTATCATATAAGAGTTAGCGACTTTTTTTTTTTTTTTTTTTGCTGGTCTCATCTAAAGCAGTCTAGTTAAATATTTAGAATAAAATCCTAAAATATTGGGTAAAAAAGGTCAAAGATTAGGCCTTTGTAAAAGAAAACGATTCAATAAAATAAACAATCAAGGGGAAATATTTTCAAATATTACAATTAAGTACAATAAATGAGAAATTAAAAATAATTACTTAAAACGCTTCATTATATGCAGTTCAGAGTTATCAAGATTATTTTTTAAACTTGTAACTGACAATACATGGGTGCCAACCCCCTAAGAAAGATGGTGCATACTAATAGGTGCGAAGTCCCCCAAAACAGAAAACCACCCAAAAGGGCTAAAACTCGATGAAAGCATGCCCCCTTGTCCAGGGGTTGTCAAAAATTTCATCAAAAAATTTAATGGTGCAGTCTACCCCACGAACTTCCCTCGTTTACAGCTCTGGATAAAGGCAATTTTTCTTCAAAATCCCTTTAAGCATTTTTATTTAGATGACATACTCCTTGACAACAAAAAGCAATGAGTATTCTCAGTCGGGGGGGGGGGGGGGGGGCAGGACCGTCCGAAAACTTTTTTATTTTACTCGATCGTCCCTCCACTTTTCAAAAAACCCCTCCCCCACCATTTCGTTACAATAACTTATGCTCTTATTTGTAAGCCTTCCCCCTCTCACCTCTTTTTCTTTTTTTTCTGGACTACACTGAATATTCTCAATTTTTAATACCAAAACTTTGCAACTGGCATTTCTTCGATGAAATCTACCAAAAGCTTTCGGATTCTCTGCTTTTCTGTAACTTGATTTTCCTTACATCCTTTCTTAAATTAATGTTTCCCCACTTTTAAATTAGAAATCAGAAATACGCTTTTGGGGGCATTCATAAATGATGTCACGCTTTGAGGGGGGAGGGGGGGGTTCGTGAAACTGTGACAAAGTGTGAAACGGGGAGGGGAAGGGGTAACAAGGAAGTGTGACATTAGGCTTTTCAACATAGCGTGACATGTGACAAAGGGGGAAGGGGGTCAAATATATCGGAAAAGAGCTTGACATCATTTATGAAAGGTCCCTTAGATAGTTTGTTTACTTTTCTATGTTTTAAGACTCTATGGTGTACAAAATGTGTGTACTCATGAACGCCTGGAGAATCAACAACAAATCTTAGAGGGAAGTCTCCCTTCCATTTAGGTATTTCAATTGTAACCCTTGTTCATGTGGGGCGAGTTTAATTTTAATAATGGAATCAAACTAAAAATTATGCAGATGTACAAAATTGAGAACAACAAAAAACTTGAAAACACATGGTCAACAGTCTGTCATACAACCTAAAATAAGGGGTCACAAATGTAACAAGAAGGGAAAATTTAGATTCTAGTGCTGTCATTTAGTGACAAGATTAATAATTAATACTAGTACAAGAGTTACCTTCACTTTTTTTAGTAAACAAAGAGTTTTAAATGGAATAAAAACAAAACAGTTGTCCCCTCCACAACAAAAATGTCCCCTCCAGAACAATTTTGTCTTGTATTATATGTATATTTAAATTGTTTAATTTTATATTAATTTGGAATCAATTTATTAGATTCCATTTATATTTGATGTTTTCCCGATAAAATGTTTCACAAATTACATTAACGCTGAAAAAAATTTAAAAAAATCACTAAAAAGTGTTTTGGAGGGGACAACTGAAATATAATTTACGAGCTGTCTAAAAATATAAATTTAACTTTTTGTTTTCAACTTAAAGATTAAGATGGTTCATCAAGTCATAATAATTAAAGACTGCAACCTTATTTGAAAACAGAAATAAATTTAAAATATTTCTCCATTAAAAAGCATTTTTTAGTTTGTCCCCTCCGCAACGCATTTTCCGGCTCTGAATGAATATTAATCATAAATTATTTAAATAAAAAATTAAATTTTAATTTTTGCTTACATTTTTCAGTAACTTCAATATCTGTAGATTATAAATGTATCAATTTTATTATGTTTAATAAGATTTTTTTTCAAAAAGTCGTGGGACCAAATACCATGATTTAGCCCAAAGAGAAACAAGACAGAGTAAGAAGGACCAAAGGAGGCAAAAAAGCATAAAATAATTAAAACTGAGACATAAAAGATAATTTTAATTATTAAAGACAAATAACTAAAATAGAAGGAAATAAGTACATAAGAACAGTGAACACCGAAAAATAAAATGCAAAACAATGTAGACATATCACTGGCGGCTCCAGTGTTTTTCAACAGGGGGCACTTCAGAATAGCTTGACTCCAACCCCCCGTATCTCCCCCACCAATCACTGCAATTTTTTTATGAGTAAGAAAGGAGTTTATTTACAATATTTACAGGAGGAGCCTACGAGGCCCATAAGATTTAAATTTATCAATACACTTGTCAATATTGATATTTTTGCAGCGTTTCTGCTCAATACACATATGGATCAATGTTTCGAGTCTTTCTTGAGACATGGTGCTCCTTATCTTTGTCTTAACGAGGGCCAGTTTGGAGAAAGTTCTTTCCACACTGGCAGTAGATACAGGAATTGCCAGGAAAGATGAGACAATTGATTTGATTGTCAGGTATAACTCAGCAGTTGAAGCAGGCTTTAAACATTCCAGTAGAATTGGAAACCTTTTTGCCTGTCCAAAGCTTGGATCACTTCTCAGGAGCTTTATTTCTCCACTTAAAGTGGAGTATTCTTCTTTGCAAAACAAGGCAATCTTCCTGATTTTCTCCTCGGATGGTTTTGGGGCTGTGACGACTTCTTGGAAAGCTAACAGCGTGGAGCGCGATACCTTTGAAAACCGCTCCTCTAGGCCTGTGATGATTGAATCCAAAGCTTCAAAATATACCTTCCTTGATTCATCCTTCCTTGCACTAAAATGCTCATTTTTAGGGTAATCATCCAAACGAATGTTTATGCGCCGTCTCTGTTTAATTGGAACATGAATGCCGTTCTTTGCACATTCGTGTTCACATTCCTCATAAATGTGGTTGAAGTTATCACTGTCTCGGAATTCTTTAATTGTGGCTTTCAGGACGTCTACCGCTCCCAAAGCTCTGTCTATGTCCAGATCATTTTTCTGAAACAAGGCACTAACACCTAATATAGAATTAAGTACCGGCTGCAGTAGGCGAATCAAAGGATAAAATCAAAGGATTGAACAGTGGATAAGAGTTCCTTTGCTTCGGTGTTCGATCTATCGCCTCGGCGTTCAATCAATTCAACTAACATATTATAATGCACAGACAATACTGAAACACTAACACGTGCGTGATTCAAAAGTGTTCCTAAGTGCCGTTGCCAAAATGCAGTGCATATCACTGGCCATGTAAATTGGTTCTCAGAGTCATTCAAGGAAAATTCTCTGGTCCCGGTAAAATACTGAGAATTTCACTTGCACGTGTAAACGGGGCTATTGTTGACGGACTTGGAAAAATTCTCCTCTCCTGCAGTAGGTTTTTTTTTTGAGGAGAAAGGGAACTCGTTGGGATAAACATCATATGTTAGTGCTACCATCACAGAAAAAGATAAGTTTTAACATTAATTAAAAAGTAGATTTGACAACTTTTTAAAATTTTTAGTAGACTTTTTAAAGTTTCAATTTTTAGCAATTTTTTTTTTTTTTGAAAACTTCAGTAGATTTGACAATTTTCAATTTTGGAAAAAATTCAAATTTCGGGGAAACCCCACATAATGTATGATTTGGCGCCCCCTTTTTCAAGTTAGAACAGGGGGTATGGCCTTACCTTCGTACCCCCCCGGAGCCGCCAGTGAGACATATAAAGAAGGTGGAGAACGAGGGATATAAAACAGGGTTCATAGATTTAAATTGAGATTTAAAAAAATATATATTGATTTAAATCATTAAAATTTTTTTTGTTCTAAAAATTTATTTTAGTGTTAGAAAATGTTGGGGAGGGGGGGGGGGGGCATTTATAATCTTTATTTTCAAGCAAAACTTCATAAATATCACTGTCTGTGTGTGTATTAGATATATTTAATAACTTTAGAACTAATTTTTTTTTTTTTTAAATTTGATAATATTATTTATTATTACTCTTGAGATGTCTTAACATTAAAGCATAATTCATCGAATTATTTATAGCACATTGCAACGATTTTACATTGGGGGAGAGGAAGAGAAGAACTTAAAGTTTAAGCTTAAAAACTTTGAAAATATACAGATTTTCTTGTGAGAGGGCACCATCTTTCAACAGGACCTGGGCATCACTTTGGTTTGATCTGGCCCGGATATTTACCCCTTTTTGCACAGTTTAGTTCAGGGTTCGTTGATTTAAATCAAGTGATTTTTTTTTCAAAAAAAATCATTGATTTTACAATGTTAGAAAGTGTTGTAAAAATGAAATATGTTGCAATTACAACCAATGTTTCACACAAAACGTCCTGGGTCCATCTGTTTGTGTGCATAACATATTTCATAAGTTTAGAACTAATTACTATTTTTTTAATTTTACAATATTACTCTTATTCTTCAAGCATCTTAACAACAAAGCATAGTTCATCCAATCATTCAAATTTGAATTCATAATAATCATGAACCATTCTGTGTTTTTTTACCTTAAAAATAGTATTTTAGATCAATTTAATAAATGCCACACAATAAATAATTCAGAATGATAGTGCTTAAAACAATTGCTAGAATTAAGAAAATGTATCCTTAAAGTTTCATCCGTGTCACCTAAGAGCTTAAGGTTTTTTTCCTTCTAAAATATTTTTTTATCATAGAAGTGTTCAATGAAGATATTTGATTAAAACAAAAAGTTTCAGTTTTTAGTAATGGTGTGAGCATATGATTTTACTAAATGGGTAAAAATATTTCAGGCTTTTTCATTCATAAAATATGTATAGTCTTGAGCAAAGGAGAGATAGAGGGGACATGATGATTCAGTTGTTTAAATTCATTAAAATGGGAAATGTTGATGGACTACAGCTATGTGCTGAAAGTAGAACCAGAGGTTATTGTTTTAAGCTTTTCAAATCTCAGGCTGATCTTGAAATTAAGAAAAATTACTTCTTCAATAGGGTTGTAGGCAGTTGGAATAGTTTACCGGGAGCAACTGTTAATTGCAGTCGGGTAAAAACTTTTAAGAAAGCTCCTGATGTTCGTTGAGGATTGCCAAATTGACTAGGACCAGCCTAGCTGGGCCCTGAGCCGGTTGCTGGTCGTCACTTTTGTATTTGTATATAATAGAAAAAAGATTGAAGTACACTCAATGTAGAAATTAAATACACACAATTGTTACTTTTTTTTAGCTTTCAACAGCAAAATAATTCAGATTAAATTTGTTCATTTTCTCTGTACTTATGAGTGTACTTTTATTTGTGGTAGAGTTAAATTTCATTTGAGTCATGCATTTGCATTAAAATTTGTTTATCATTATTATTATTAAAAAATATTTATTGCTATGAAAATAGTTTAAAAGCACAAGTAAAAGTATTTTTCCATATTGATTAACATGCCATATTCTTTCCATGAATGTAACACAATAAATAACCAAAATATTTAAGGTCTTTTTTAAAAAAAAATGCTATTTTTTTATACTTTTATTAAAAAAATATAAAAAATCACGAACCCTGGTTTAATTTAATATTTCCTACATCAATAAGGGCTTTCGCTGCTTCAATATCTTAGATACTTTTTCGTTTTAATGTTACTTTGCTTGCAGTCTTTTTTGCTCTCTTTTCTCATCACCTGAATATGCAAAAAATACAGCCGTGAACGTTTTACATAATTAATTAGGAGCTCATTAAAAAAGAGAGAATCAAATAAGACTGCAAGGAATTAAAAAGCGAAAATTGATTGATATTAATCCAGAATGAAAGCAACAATTAACAAAAATCATAACTGGGAAAAACAAACCCTTTACAAAAAATACAATCACAAAATTGAAACTACACATTTCTGATTGTAAGCATGTTTATCGCATTTCATTTTCCCTTTTTTTTCTTTCTTGACATTTACTTGTAAAAACCACAGCAAAAACTTTTCCCATTCCGGGGTCGTGCCAGAGGAAATTCGGATTTGTTTTTGGACCCTTCACAAAATTCCAATTAATCAAAATGGACCCTTCGCGAAATTCCAAGCTTCGAAATTGTACTTTTCACATCATTATTTATTATAAAAGCGGCAAATTATAATAAAATTTTTCATCACTATATGTTTAAATTTTTAATTTGATTTTTCACAAAAATTCCTTAAAATCTCCTGTTAAAAGATGTTGCATTCACCCCTGCCTTTTTTCTCTGAAAGCGCAGGGGTCGATTAGGGATGCACCGATCAGCAAATTGGCCGATTACCGATAAATCGGCTGAAATTTATCGGCCGATTGCCGATTAATTAATTTTAGCTAACTGACAATCTTGACCTTTTTATTTTATTTTTTTTTCATAATCTATTCTGACATGCTTTGAGTTTAACAACCCATTTTTAAAACAAAATAGAAAACTGGATTTTAGAAGCTTTAAAATCAACACAAAATAGTGAGCCTGAAAATGAGTCAATTAAAGATAACTTAGATTCTTCATCATGCAAAGAAAGTGTGAAATCTTTGGATTCTCCACTGACTTTTTCTAAATTATTTGAAGAGTTAGCATCAGATACGATACAGAATGATAAATTGATGTCATCAAATGAAAAGAACCTGAAAACCAATGCAAGTTATAAGACATGATTGGAAAACTACTTGTTGCTATCGCTGCTATCAAAAAATCCTTTCCTATGGTGGAAATTATCGAAAGAAAAATTTCCAAATCTCAGTAATTTAGCCTGGAAGTATTTAAGTGCACCACCATCATCAGTAGAAAGTGAAAGAGTGTTTAGAACAGGAGGAAATATCTACGAACCTAATAGAAACAGGTTATGCTCAGAAAACGCTGAAATGATTATGCATTTACATTATAATTTAAGAATATTAAATTTCAAGTATTCTTAATGTTGTCAATATTATTTCGACTTTATATTTTTATTATTAATTTAATATTTGTAAAGAATTGTTTGAACAATTTCATTCAAATGCTTACATAACTCTTTTATGTACTGTTAAAAATTAAATTTAATCATATAGAATTTTTTTTTTTAATTCATCATAGTTTACATTTTAATAGTAATGATTTCCATTTCCATTGTTGTTATTTCATGAAAATAACACATAATTTAATGCACTAACGAATGTAATTTTTTTACTTCCTAAAATTTTCCGCCTATTCCTAATTGAATTGAAACTATTTTGAAATACTTTAGTAAATCTAAAATATTTAAAGCATACATTCAGTTATATAAACGAGAGACTTAATAATAAAAATGCTTAAAAGAAAAAAAAAAAATGTTTGCCGAATCGGCCGATCAATCGGCTAAAAAAAGCCGATACCGATTAAACGGCAAACATGCCGATACTGGCCGATTACCGATTATTGCCGATTGATCGGTGCATCCCTAGGGTCGATTTACATTTTGGTTTTCAATTTTTTGTCTGAAATGAGGGAGTTGGGCTTATATGCGAGTATGTACGGTAAAATTTTGATGAAAATAAATGTTATATGTTTATTTTTATTTATTAAATAATTGAACTTGGTTATTTAATAAACATATAAAATTTGAAAAAATAGTTGAAATAAAAAAATGTGTTCTTGTAAAGGATGCAGAAAGAGTGCGGAAAGAAAAGAACTCAAGCATTTCTTTGCTTGCACGTGGACGTTAGGACTTCACAATTTTAAAGCATTGCTGTGACTGACAGGAATGCACAAGCTTGTCTTTTATTATTGTTGTTATTCTTTGCTGTAACAAATTAAAATAACCATGAAATCCAAATTCCGTGAATCTGAATAGAATGAAATTCGCAGAAAACTGTCCATTTGTAGAAATTTACATTTGTGTGTTTCATTTTCACGACGCTTCCAATACTTTTTGACATGCATTTGTTGAAGTTGAAAGAAAGGAATTATGAAAACATTGCACATGACATCATTGAAGCACTAACAAAGACAACAATAGATCATACTCGTACACGGTGTGTTGGTTTTTTGAGTTTTGAAAGCAAACAAGAATAATCTAGGACAAACTTGAAAATATAGGACAAATTTAAAATACAGGACAAAATAGGGCGTCTTTCCTCCTTTTCTCAAAAATATAGGAAATACGAAAATGATAGGGCGTCTGCGACCCCTGGTATAACTCTGTCGATGGTTAGAAAATTAACAGATTTAAATGATTTGAAAAAAATGAAAATTTGTTTTATGTAAAGATTTTATATGAGCAATTAGTTGTTAGGGTAATTATAAGTTGAAAATTATGAAGTCACTAAATAATCGCTTCTTTTCCTTTTTATTTACTTTCTAATTTAAAATATTTTTTAAAGCTTTTTTTCGCGTAAAAGTAAAAAAATTAAAGCATGAATGAACTTAATAATCAGGGTTCGTACGTTCCTTAAAGGTCCTTAGAAAGTCCTTAATGTTCATTTTCATTTTTAAGGCCTTAAATAGTCCTTATTTTTTATTCCAGGTGCTTAATTTTTTTTTGTTAAAATAAGAAGGTACCCATGCGCTTCATTTGTTTTGCAATCGTTTGTATTCTTCACGAGAATCAAACTTCTTTCATTTCAACTACTTAATCGAACCTCAAATTTGGTTTGCTCGGGACCGGTACTATCGCAGCTTTCGGACAGACCCAAAATGGTGGATTGACAGTACCAAAAATGGCGGATTTACATAAACATCAACGCATTTTTACTTCAAATTACAGTGCTTTCTCTACTGGTAGATAAATAAGTAACTTTTTTTTTGAAAATATGTAACTAAATTGATGTGTTATATATTTTTACAAAAAAAAAAATGTTCATGTGTTTTGATAAAATGCTTCAAATTACAACACCCAATTCAGTTAAAATAAACTTGTACCCACCCACATGGTAGCTCCCAATTTGCTATCTCCTGCAATTGTATGAAAAAGAAAAATCGAGCTACAACTTTAAAAAAAAAAGAAAAATATTAGTAGACAAGTCGCATCAAAGCACCAAGCATTTGTACAAAACGCAAGGTGCCCAGTAACTGGGCACCATTTAAGACCACAGAAAAATAAATCACACGTTCCCTCATTTTGCTTTATTTTTTAAAGCAAAATGAGGGAACTTGTGAGAAAAGAAAAAGGAATAAAATTTGAAAAACGGACTTTTAAGGACTCAAGAGGGAAAAAAAATTAGGGAAAGGTGCACTTAAGCAACCGATTTCATTTTTTAACATGGTTGAGTTTTCTTATTCTATCTTGGTTTCCTGAGTTTAGCTTATGTAAGAAATATATCTACAAGATTACTTCTATTTGAATTAAACTTACTGGTATTTATTGATTTAACAGTTTCTTAAATTAATATTTTTTCTGATTTTACAACAACAACAAAAAAATCGGGTATTTTTAAAAAGGGTCGAATTTTGGGATTTCAAATTTGGGATTCGATACTATTTTTTAAGTTTAGTTACACAGTAAACCAGGGATGCACAAACTATGGCCGGCGGGCCAAAATTGGCCGCGGAGCCTTTTGAATTGGCCCGCCGAGCCTTTTGAATTAGCCCTCTAATAAAGTTGATAAAAAAGAATAATTATAATAACGAAAGAAAAAATAATTGTAAAAAAAAAAGCTTACTAAAAATCGTAGTAAAAAGATCGCATCCGAAAAAAAAAAAAAAAAATACATTTGAAATAAGCAAAGTTTTTAACTAGGAAGAAGGTGGTTTCCGTCGAGCAAGCACGCACGTGTATTCAAAAGCAAGAGCGACTGCTAGCGGAGCTTCTCACCGTCTTCTCCTAGGAGTGCCGATGAGCAAAAAAAAAAAAAGTATAAGTGCTATATACGCAACGCGCATTCGCCCTCAAGAGAATAAACAATCTCAAATGTCTTTTTTGCAACTAAAGCAATATGTAAACCACGTGTAAAAAAAAAAAAAAAAATTCCGGTGATTCCTCTTTTGCCATCTTGGACTTTGTTCTCTTTGTTCAATGTCATATGAATAATTAATCCTTTGATTTTGATGTAAAGAAACCTTTACACCTTGCTTTATTTTTCAAAATTGTTTTTTGTAACTCATTTATTTCAGACCAAACATTTTGTACTTGTAAAATAAAAATATCTATATTCGCCTATCTTATGCTATTTTGAAAACGAGTTGTTTTTTTTTTAAAAATTCGCACGAATTAGAAATAAACATTTTTAAAAGAATGATAATATAATCTTAAAAACGTATTTGGGATCGCAGTTGCTCATTTTTGAACTATTATCCGCTTTTTCTATCGCGATTTTTGTTAAGAGTTCGTTTTTCCCTTTGTAAATTTTGTTAATTGTGTGTTCCTTATTTATAATTTCAATAGCAATCTAGATGGGGGGGGGGGGGGATATTCAATAATTTCACCTAAGGGAAATTCAAGAAGAGGAAGGAGCGGTTGTTCGGTATTTTACTCTCCTAGTCTCATGGTAAAATAACGTTAAAAAGCGAAGTTTTTTTTTTTAGTATTTTTTTTTATTAATTTTTTTTCTCTTATTTTCTAGACATTTCGCCGTAAAAATGTTTTGATAACCATTACACATTAGAATCTTAGATTCTGCACAAAATGTGAAGCAATATTTTTTATCTAAAAATACTGCTACTTTGTAGTAATAAACCCATGGATGAATCCATTGAAAAATAATTTGCAGAAAATTTAATGAAAAGTCAGTTTTAGTTATGGTTATTAGATAGTAAAAGCAATGATGCAGTGTCTTTTCCACATGGACTGGAAGACATATTCAGACATGTGATTTTTCCGTATTTTGACGAAAGTCCGTATTTTTGGACGTTTGGGAAATTAAGAATTTCGTTCCCGCGAAAATCGTTACTTTTGGAAGGTTTTTTCCTTTTCTTTCTATGGAAAATTTTGAAAGTAACCTGTCAACATACATACCGGCCAACTTTTACAAATTTCGAGTAAAATTTACGCATTTTGTCCGTATTTTCGCGCTTTCAAGGGTCGGTCCCGATTTTTTATGCATTTCGAAATCCCAATGCATCGACTTCGGAAACACTTCCTCGTTGTCAGTTACTGTCCAATTCTGCTTCTTAGACATCAGTTACTTTGAGCTTTCCATTATTTTTATCTTTATTACGCTTCAGCTTCTATAGTAAAGAACTTACACGGACGTCATTCTGCCACGCTCACTTGAAAATCCGGCCGAAAATAAGGAATTTTTCGAAAGTTATTTTAAGTTTTAATGATCATATCAGTTAATTATAATTATTTTTTATTGCAGCCTTATTAATAATCTAATAAAAAAAAATTTTGCCTAAAGGGGGAGGGGGTAAGTCAACGATTTTTGTTGTGCCTCGTTTAGCTTCATGCTCATAACAGTTTTCAGCGTTTTTGAGTCTGAGTGAGTTCCCCCCCCCCCCCCCCCCCCATCAAAAACTAGAAATAGAATTAGTGACGAAAACCTTTTGGCTATTCTACAGATTGCTATAACTAGTTTTGAGCCTAACATGAAATCAATAATTTCAAAAATTCAATCCCACCCATCTCATTAATGCGAGTCATAATTTTCATGCAAACTTTTCTTCTCTGAATTTAAATTTTGTACTTTAAAAATTTTTTCTTACCAGAAAAGTCAGTTTTGTGAGTTCTATTTATATATATGAATCTGAATGTGATTTATTTCGCTTTTTTAATGGTATTGCTACAAATTTTCTCTTTTTGTGGCTTTGAAAAGCAAACTAAATGTTGGCTTTTCAAAGAGTTGGATGTATGCAAAGAAGCCATCTTTACAATAGAGTTTCTTTTCGTATTTGCATTCGAATTAGTAGAAATTTAATTTGATTTTTATCGTTTTTTCTATGAATGAATAAAAATTTATTAATTAAACATTAATTTTCAGATTTAATAATATCAATATGAATAATTATTTTACTTTATAAAGTGTAATTTATCATCAAAATTTAAAAATTTTATTGTTGATATGTATTTAGGAAATGAATAAATAAATGACGATTTTTACATTAATTCACAAAGATCAATTTCTAATCTGCAGGAAAACTAGTGATTAAAGGATTTAAATTTAATTATATGCCGTGGAACAAAATAATGACATGTTGATTTTTGATAAAGGAATCAGTTTAACTTTTTTTTTATTGTCCATGTAGCAATGTATAAATTTAATATCACTATGCCAATTTAACTAATAAGATTTTGTAAATGGTTAGTTAAAAAAAAAAAAAAACAATTCAACCAGCCAAATTGACTAGTAGTAATTCTGAATCGCAAGGGGTTAACGTGATGTACAGACTCATAGCATTTGGATTTTGCTATTTAATATATGTGTGTTTATTTCTTCTGTATCTATATTCACACTTTTAATTAATTTTCTCATTTTAACTCTTAATATATATATTTTAAATTTTACATTATAAAATGTCAAAGAAAAATTATCTAAATTTAAAGAAGTTATAATTTAGAGAATAATGCTGTGTTTTACTAAGTTTAAATTACCTTTTTATTTTCCATTTGTTTCATTTTCCTAATTTGCACACATTTTTGTAAAAATTTTTAGTGCAGTGTTCCCTCGCCACTTTGCGCTTCATGTTTTGCGGCTTCAGTGCTTCGCGGATTTTTCCAAAATATTGATGAAGAAATATAAATTTAAAAAATACAACTATGTTGGCAGCCACATTGTGGAAAGGAGCGTTGTTTCATGTTGATGCGTGAGAGAGAAGGATCCCTGCATGTCAAACAAAGAGATGAGTTGACTCAGTGTACATACCACGGGCTCTCAAAAACTCCCACCAACACAAGATTCTTCGCCTCTCTCAGAAAGCATTGTTGATTACTGTACTATAAGGTTTTGTAATTAACTTTATTAATTAGCACTGACACGTTTAAGTAAATACGTATACTGTTGTAATTTTGTCTTAAATATGTAAAGTATAATACTGTTCACATACTTAAAACATTCGTGTACCCGCATACACGGAAGTTCCTTAGGGAAAATCCTACTTCGCGATTTTTCAGCTTTCGCGGAAGATTCTGGTCCCCATTAACCGCGAAAAACGAGGGATCACTGTATTCCTCTTTTTTGCCATTTGACCGATCACTTCATTGATATGTATAAATGTTGTGCAATTAATTGTTTAGAAATCTTATACCTCAATTCGTTTGAATTAATTTACATTATTTTTTAAAAACTTCTATTTAATAATCTGTTCCCGAGTACAGTAATTATTAATACATGTAATTTGCACATATTACCTCTAAATAAAAACTGAAATACACCCTGTATTTTTATGAATAAAACATTACGTTACTTCGGCTCCCAACCCGATACTTCTAATACTTAAGAGAAGCATATCATTGACATCTAGCTCAATAAAAGAAATACATTTAACTAATATGTAGAGGCAAAAAAACTTTCAGTTTTTTTTTTTTTTTTTTCGTTTGGCCAATTGCATGTATGATTATCGCATATTTATACTGTTAAAGGTAAAAGAATGATTTATTTTTATTATCATTTTTCTTAAGTCCTACACTAATAAGCGCCGAGTTGCCAACTCTCCTGATCGCTTTTCAGCCGAACTTTTGCTAAACATTTTGTTCTCCCATTGTTCTTTTTAGATCAAATAAATTCCCTTATCAAAAAAAATAATTTAGTAATTTTTTAAGCAATGTTTTAATATTTAGTCATTTTTAGCAACCAATTTGGCTTCGCGAGCGTTCGCTGTGGGGTTTTGTTATGTGGGAGATGATGATATTTGCTGCGTTAATCAAAATTTGTGTCTCGTAAAATTTCTTAATTTGCAGTAAGTTGCAGGAATTGACCGCTTCTTAAACCTATACACCATAGTTGCCAAATGTTCCGTTTCCTCCTAGGTTTTCTGATTTTATTTGAAAATTCGATTTTTTGCAAAAGGATCCATTTTTCAAGCTGATGTACAAGTATTTTTATCTAAAGGTATTGTACTACAAAACAAGAAAACTTTTTAAGGAACTTTTTAAAAAGATATGTATTAATTTACAGGAATTTTCATGACTTATAACTAGGCTTGCTATACGTCCCGGTTTGACCGGGACAGTCCCGGTATTTTGATCTTGTCCCGGTGTCCCGCCCAGTTTTATAAATGTCCCGGAAACGGTTGTAATATGTAAAAAGTAATGAATTTATGTTTTTAAGAATCTTTTATGAAGACATGAGGAATATTTTAGATGACAGAACATTAATGAGGGAGTCCACTGCAAGAGCATTGATTGTATGTAAAATAAACTTTGGCATTTTCTTTGCTCGAACTTTTATGAAAAAGTCAAGCTTAACAAAGACATCTTGAAAAAAGTACATTGAAGTCAGAAATATGAGTGGGTTGAAAACAAAGAATAACATTGTTAACTTATTAATTCCTTTTTTTAGTTTAACAAAAATGTTTTTTTTTTTTTAATGTTTTTGTAGTTAGACAAAAAGGTTAATTTAAAAAAATAAAGATTTAGCAATTAATTGTTCAATCAACCAATTTTATGAAGTATTTTAAACTTTATTTTATTAACACTTCTTTCTGGATGGTAGACCAGAAAAAATTCTCATTAAAAGAGGAAAAAAAATCGTTTTATGTAAATTAAGTTGCAAAAATTCCTTTTTTATTTTTAAAGGGTGGGTAGACTAACAATTTAGGGTTCCACATTCCCCATTCCTGTTAATTGCGAGGCAAAAAAAAAATGCCTACAACTCACCATTTTGCTTTTAATTATTAAAATTTCCCCAGACCTCCCCCGCTACTGGGGGGTTTTTCCATAGTCCCCCAAACCCCCAGGTATGCATATCCCATATTAAGGTGTCCCGGTTTTACTTACTAAAAATATGGCAAGCCTACTTATAACGCAAAAGTGTAAAAGCCTATTTTTTGGAAACTTGCTAACATCTAGCACGTGCTTCGCCAAAAATTGCACGCAGATTTTGAGATTTCTATCTTTTTGCAACCTGTAAATATATCGATTATTTAAAAGGTTGACAGTTGTTTTAGTATTTGCAGCTTGTAGTCTTTGTTTTATTTTTTATTTTAAAAATTGTTTGTTTTATTTATTATTTCAAATGTAGAAAATGGCTGAAAATAACGATTTTTCAATTTTTTGCTTAAAATGTGGTTTGACTCTCCTAGTATATCTGAGCGAAGTTTTGAAGCGATACAACCAATATAAATGTAGTTAAGAAGTAAGAGAACTCAAATATTTCTGATGTTTTGGTAGTATTTTGTATTCTTTAAACTGCGTTTTCTCGGTTTGTGTGTTTTCGCCATATTGTAGTACTTAAAATGCTAAAACTTCTACATATATTCATGTAGCAACTTGAAATTTTTTGTGCGTGTTCGATATGATGTGCTTGATAAAATTAGGGATGGAATTCGCTATATATTTTCAAAAAAAAATTTTTTTTAATGAAAATGTAACAAAAGTCGCTTGTTTTTCTGTGTTCTACCATTGATGTAACTTTAAAAACTTTTTTCTCAAAAACTAATTAATTAATAGCAAAACCCATCCCTAAAATTGTAAACCATACTATAATAAGTACTTTTAAAAAATTTGGTAAGAAAAAGTCAAGAAATGAAAAAGAAGGAAATTTAAAATTGTTAAATAATTTTAAAAAAAATAAATTTATAAATTTTCTGTTAGTTGAATTTTGATTTTTCATCTGAAAATCATTTTGTTGAACAATAGCACATCATAACATACAAATGAAATAGGTAAAACTTCTTAAATTAGATAAAATTGTCAAAAGGTGCCAAGTCCCCTTAAATTAGTTAAATTATGATCGTTACCATTTTAGGGTTATGTACAAAGTTTTAAGCAAATTAGCTACATTTTTTATTTGTATGTATGTTCCAAATGAAATATTTTTCTTAAGTTGAAGTTTTTTCTGAATTTTTGTAAGCTCTTCTAAATAATTTAAAAGAATTATTTATGGCAGAGATAAAAATTTAAGTAAGCCTAAATTGAGATGCTGGAAACATAAATAAAATGAAAAAAAAAAATCTAAATTAAACAAAAATTCTCAAGAAAAAGTGCAGCATTTTCTTTAAAAAAATTTTTTTTAATTGTTTTTTTCATTTAACTTTTATTTTATAGCACTAACCATTTTTGATAATTTTTCATATCATGATAATTTACTTATATATGATTAATGTTTGTGTTGTGTGCTTCCTATTACTAGCTCCAATAATTATTTAACTCCCTCCCTGACTGTATTGGACATTAGAAAATTAACAAGTCAAAAAGAGCTCCATAAAACTTTTTGTTGTGTTCCTAATAAAAATACGGTGTTAAATCAATTTCCTCTTTCAATAATGCTTCCTTCTGAAATAAACATAACAGTTTGTATATTTCGAAACATTTGCGAGGTCCTTAAATTTTTTTGTAGGTCCTTAAAAAGTCCTTAGAAAGTCCTTATTTTTTGTTTTGCCAAAAGAGTATGAACTCTGATAATGTACTAGTGTTTAAGTCAAAGCACTTTTTACGAAATTTCGAAGCTAATTAGAATAAAAAAAGGTCTCGGATTAAAAGAGGAATATAAAAAAAATAATTGAAAGAGTGAAGTGACTCTACTAGCTTCTAACAGAAGATAAAAAAAAAGATGAAATCCTTCCCATGTGCATGGTGCCAGTTTTCCCAATGGTGCCCATGGTGCCCATGTGCCCAATGGGCATGGTGCCAGTTAAATAATAAGTGAAAATTATTTCAGTGATGTTCACGATGTAAATTGAAGAAAACTCTTAATTATTATGAAAGGGGAAAAGATACAAGGTGTCTACAATTCACCAAATCCCAAAAGTCACAAATTTCAAAATCAGTTAGGAAGTCCCGAAAATGTTCCGTCCAACAAGATCGGTCCCCCTCCTAGAAGACATCAGATATCTGGTATACAACAGGTTTTTTAATATCCAAAATCCAATCCAGCTATTACAAGGTTATCCTGCAAGTCAAATTTGATTATTAAAATTTAATTTAGTGAAAGGTTTTGAAAATATATGTATTACAACTTACTATGTATTTAAAAAAATTTGAAATGATAGGCCTGCCCAAATTAGCAAATTTATGTATCAAGCATTTTTAAGTGTCCGTTTTTTGTGAATTTTGAAAACGTTTTTGTAAAAAATCAAATTTTTGTGACAATTCAAAATTCAAACATACAGTGATAAAAAAATATTTTTTTCCGCTTATTTAATAAATAATTCTGTAAAAAGTACTATTTGGTAGCTTGGAATTTTGTGAAGGGTCTGTTTTGATTGATTAGAATTTTGTGAAGGGTCCTTTTTGATTAACTGGAATTTTGTGAAGGGTTCCACTTTGATTAATTGGAATTTAACATTCCAATTCCCTGCACAAAATTTCATTTTGATTAATTGGGATTTTGTGAAGGGTCCAAAAACTGGCATAAATTTCCTCTGGCGGGACGACCCCTGTATAATATTGTCAACACCATAATGAAAATAGCAATAATAATGAGCAATTTTCGAAAAGAGGAGAATTTCTCCAATTCTTGCCTAGCAAAAAGAAAATACTCTTGTTTTTTGGGCACTTGAAAAAATTCATTATCTTAGGAAAGTTTTCAGAATTTACTGCACATTGAAAACATTATTTCAGAAACAAATAATGCTTAATTTTGTAATTACCAAGAACTGCGATTGCTTTCTTATTTTGGGCAGTTTTGCTCTTTTATTGTGGATGAACTTTGAATATAACTTATAATGTTTTTATTTTATTTACTTTTTATGTATCTTAAAAATTAAAATTGTGCATGTATTTTACTATTAAATTATAAAAAAAAAATCTTTAGTGGCCTAACATTTAATTTTCCCAGGAGATGGAGTAAATGGTATGAACTCGATGTAGCATTTCAAAAATAGCATTTCCATTATATTTCTCAAGCTAGGGGAGGGAGTCGATTGCTCTTCCCCTTTGACCCTTTAAATGCCTGCTTAAGGCCAAAACACAGATTAATTATTTCAATTCCAAAAGATTTTTCTTTTATTTTTATTTGTTGGTTATTACTATTTTTTTAAAAAAAATTTTTGGCATTGTTGTGGAACCTATCTTTTGATAAACTATCAGGCAATCTCTTTTTTAATAGCAGCTTAGTGCATGTTGCCAAGTGAAAATGTTCAAAAAAAAAAATGTAGGTAATATTGTGATAATACATATTGTGATATATTGCGTGAAAGATAGGGAATGTGTGATTTAAGAATGATACAGGGGTCGGCGGGAGTCGCCTTTTTCACTAAAAGTCACTTTTTTAAAAATTGGTCACTATTTTCACTTTTTTGCCCTGTTTCTGGCAGAGCAACCAAAAAAAAGTTACTTTGTCTCTTGTCTGTCTATGAGTTAAGAAAACATTGCAATTTTGCATAAAAATATGTGTGCCAGGGTTGAAGCTTTCGCGTTTCCGCCATTTTTGGTCGTATTTTGAAATTTGGCGTGGCACCAGCCCCGAGTGTGCCGAGGTTAAGGTTTGATATTGTAGTGTGGTGCAACCAGAAGGGGAGGCCTAGAGGGCCTGTGACCTCTCCCCCCATCTAGAATGATAATTTGAATTGTTTTAAATTTTTTTTTTACTCGAGAAGAGCAAATCCTAAGAAAATTAAGCGATATTTAAATTAGAATAGAAACTAAAAATTTTTAGCAGTTTCAGATTATATCACTCAGAAAATTAGCTGAATTTCTCTTTTCCTTTTATCCAGCCCTCCCCCCCCCCACTCCCGAACTAACTCACAATCACAAAAGAAAATTTTTGGAGGGGATTTCTCAACGAAAAGACAATACGCAATTTTGAGAAAATAAAGTTATATTCTTGTCAAGAAATCATTAAATAATGATGCAGGGGAGGGGGAAATTTAAATTCTTAAAAAAAAAACTTTAGATCTGAAAAATTCTTAGCAGTTGCATATTATATATATTGCTCAGAAAATTACATTATGACCTCTTTTTTAGATTTCCATCCCTCCCCCCCCCCCAAAAAAAAGGAATTGCACAAATTTCAGGTAAGAAAAAAAAATAGTGCACCCCTCCCCCTCCGTAAAGAATTTTTCTGATTGTGCCACTCATACTGTCATTATGTATGACAGTTATACCGTGTAACTAAAATTATAAAATCACAACTAAACTTATCACAACTAAAATTTCAAAACCAGGGAATTCTTTGGAGCTCAATCAGGGAATTTTTCTTGGATTTTGTTACTACCATGAAATTACAAAAACAGTATCGAATAATCAAACAGTTTGTTTCTTACAATGGTACAGAAGATTAACACAATAATTTCAGTCTGAATAATTTTGACAAAATATCAAATTTAGCTTTATTTCAAGTGGAATTTTCTAATCTTACTTTCTACATTTAAACATTCTACATAAAAAGTATTTTAAAACAAGCATTTGCAAAATATTTTATTCAATGTTGAACATAAGTTAAAATTTGAAATTTCTGCCGATTTGAATAAATATTTATTCATTTATATTTTTAAATAAGTAACAATTTGAGAAAGAAATTAATTAAAAGAAATAACTTTTGTCTCTCTCACTCTTAGCCATTTATGGGTTTTGAAAAAGGTATTTATGAAGATAGTTACAGGTATAAAAATTCATATTTTTGAATAGGCTATGATTTTTTTCTTTTTTTACAATTGGGTAAAAGCTTTATTTATTCAGGTTTAGTTTTCAAAGGATGTCGAAACTGTTCTTTTTCAAGTTATATTTAGTTTAAATGAAAAAAAAAACACACACAAGTTCACATTTTAATGGTCATTATTTTGGTCACTTTTTTTTAAAGCTGTGGTCACTTTTTTCACTATTTTGAAGACTCCAAAGTGCACCGAGCCCTGACTGATATTTTGTTGTAAAACAAGGAACAATTTATGGAACTGAATGAGCTTTCAGTTCTTCATCCTGTAAAAATTCCAAAATTAGTGTAGTAGAGTAGAGCGCCGCTTATCCGGACGCCGCTTAACTGGATGTCCAATCAACCGGATCGGTCAGGGATCATGCGTTTTTTCCCCCGCGCTCTGCAAAAAAAAAAAAAATCTATTTTTTTAAACACTAAAGTCCTGACCTTGGAGGTTGAAAACCACCTTCCTTTGCCTTTTGGCGTTCCAAGAAAGAGGGATCACCCTCACCCCGCTCCTGATTCAGTTACAATTAGCATGGGGAGTAGAAGGAACTGAACAAAAGGATTAAGGTTCTTTTCTTTAGGCATTAGAGCGGAAGTAAAGTATTGAAACTAACAAGAAAAATAGTGGAACTACTGCATTCACTGTCAAGGGATCGCGTTAAATTGTTTATGGTTAACTAAATTTCCAGCAAAACTGTTGAGAAAGTCACTTGAATAAAAGATAGACTGCACCTCGCGAAATGATCACGTGGTTGTGCGCTTTCATACTGCACACGTGTTACACAAAGCTAAAGGAACCCACATTTTTCTGATTGCAATCTGTAAGTAAAGAAGGCGTTTGTTAAACATGTCTAGGAAGCACAAAAGAGTAATGTTATCTTTAATTAAAAAATTGAAATTGTGAAAAGATTGAAAAAAGGAGAAAATGGAAACAACATAGCCCTTGAATATGGCATCGATACATCAACTGTGTCAGATATTTAAAAAAAACAGCGATTCAATGGCAAGCAGGCCATTTGTAATGTGATAAAATATGCACTACTACAAATGCCAGTCCTAAGCCAGGAAAACATGTGAAGGGAAGCTGCCTAAAAAACCTAGCCCTGTATGGGCTTTAAAGTTGGCAATCCAATTATCCGGATTTTTCTTTAACCGGATCTACCTCGGTCCCGACCAGTCCGGATAATCGGCGCTCTACTGTACTGCAAAATGATAAGATCAATGTAACTTGGCAGCTTTTAAGTAACTTTTAGTATTTTACATATGGTATAAAGGATATAGGAGGAGGCACTCAAAAGACCATCCTGACTTTTGTAATAAAAACTATAGTACTTTTTTTACAAAGTTTTTTCAGTCCTTCTAAGCACACTCCATTAGATATGATGCATTTGTCAAGTTTTTTATCACTGTTTGAGGCATTTCTAGATCTTTTCAATGTTGATAATGACCAGCATCCTTTGCAAAGCAAAGGTCCTTTGGCCAACTGTTTAGGGAATGTGTTTACTAGACCTATCTAATGGGGGAATTCTCTAACTACATCTAGGAATGGCCGCATAGTCTCAATCTGGTTTCTTTTGGGTCCCTTCTTGTATATTAGTGGATAAAAAATGAGAGAAATATTTATTTTCATGTTGTGTTACGTGATTAATATTTAAAATTACAGAACTCGGTTGTAAGTGTTAATTTTAATATTTAAAAATAGGATGCTGGATTCATAAAAGGAAATATTGGTCCTTTCGCACAAAGAAGAGGGATACCATTGGCTGAGGTCAGAAGCTGAAGACAGACTTATAGTTAAGTTTTAACATTGATATTTCTTTATTGCATATTTATAAAAGTACAATTTTCTCAGAGATGGCAACTAGGAAATTTCCCAGGTATGTGTCCATGAATTTTGATTATGTTATATAGAAATAGGTAAATTAAATAACATATGAACTTGAAAATGCGTATGAAATAAAGATCAGAGTAATGATAATATGCATAATAGCAACCTGTTTCAGCTGCTTGCCAATAGTTTGTTTTTAAAAATAAGCATTTGCACTTCATAATTTGAAGTTTCATTCATATAGAGTCTTTTTAGTAGATTATGGTAGATGTTATGTGACAAGTAAGTGAATTTGTCGAAAATTAGTTTTAATTAATATCTCATTACCCCCCTTTACAAAATTCCCCTTTTCCTCACTAGTAGGCCCCGTTTACATTAGCCCAAATACCGGTTCATTAGAGGTATTTTTAAACTACAATTAAAAAATTCCCCATGGTAAGCGGTACAAAAAGAGTACAATTTTTGCACGGGGTTGTTAGCGGGAGCAAACAAGCTTGATTTCCCAAGATTCATTGTAAAGTGAGGGGTCAATTGCAGGTTTTGATTGTGACTGGGTTTTCTTCAAATTCCCTGCTATCTGCTTTAAACTGGCTCATTGTATTTCCTTTGTAAATGTGGCTATAATAATGTTGATGCAAGGTGGTGGTGGTATTTAAAAAAAAATTTCATTTTAGTGTCGGTACCCTTTCCTAAGGCAAATTTATCACTTTGATCTCTTATTCTATAAAATTGTTTGGATACGCACTTCTAACAAGGGGTGCAAAGTCAGTTGGGAAAAGGACCAACTCCAACCTTTACACTTGGATTCGAAAATTCTGATTCCGACTTCTTTGCAAATAATATTAGGGATGTAATAAATATTCTACTCGTTTTTAAGCGACTCTGGCTTCTCTACCCTAGATCTGTTATGTGTCCATCACTGATTTGGAGTCGAAATTTCTTAATCCACCCTTGTTTAACAAGCACATTGTCTCAGCCCCTTGAATTTTTTTGTAACACAGTTCATGTGTACTTTCAATTTTGGAGCAGGAGAGTATTTTCAAAACAAGATGGTGAAACTTCGTTTAATGCTAATTTTAGACTCGCAAAATTATGAGTAGATTTTTCAATTGCATACAAACTACGCACACTGAGAAATTTCTGGAAAATCTCTGGTAGTACGCTGTAGGTAGCAGATCCAGAAACTCGATTGGGAGGGGCGATTCTACCTAGACACGTTATTGGGGGGGGGGGGGGGGGGTGAAATGATGGGCCTGTACAATTCTATTCATCCTCATTCAACATACATTTTCAAACTTAGAAGCTGTTTAGTTGCAAATTCCATTTTGATTAGTTTAATTGAGATTTACAAATAAAAAAAAATTTTCATTTTTCTTATTTTAGTATTTTTTTTTGTTATTTGTTTTTTCCCCTTTCCGTTATTGAATGGAAAATTAGTATTATTTTGAGGTGATATTGTTACCATGTCGAAATGGAGCAAATTATTGATAAAGTAAGAAATTCAGATTCAGTGAATAAAATAAAAGTTTAATAAAAGTACTCACACTATGAGGAATACACCAAAATAAAGACATTAGAAAACAAGACACTCAAGATTATAAATGAGGGCCTGAGAGGAAAAGAGTCTAAAATCACAAATTTTAAAAATCTTAAGAATATGATATTATGTCACAATGTGCTGATTCTTTTTTTCACATCAAAAGGGAGCCCTGCAAACAGTTCTTGATATGGCAAAACTTGATATAAGTTCTTGTTATAGAATTAATCACCTTTACCCTCCAGCTTACCAGTATTTTAATCACACTAGTTAAACTTAAATCCCCCTTCCTGGTCCGATAAAATTTGTGTTTGTCAGTCAATTTTAAGTAACGATTCAGTTTTCTTTGTTTTCTTACTTTTTATTTTCATTACTTGTTTAGGAGAGGTCTATTGCTCCGGTTGCCTCTCCCCTGGATTTTATTTGTTGGAGGATGGGGTGGGGCAATTGCCCGCCCCCCTCTGTGGATCCACCACTGGTAGTATGTGTCTGCTTTTCGGTCCCTGCAATTTATTTTGATGAAGTAAAATGTGAAATGAATGTTGTGACATGTATATGATTTTCTTTCACCAGGGAACACTTTTTTTTATAGACTTTTTATTGTTTTTATATGTTTTTGTGTGATTTCTTATGTAACGATTTTTTTAAAATAAATTTTTCATTGTATTTTCATGAATGACATGTATTTGTAATGAATCTTTCCTTTGGAAGGGAAAAAAGTCTTTCTCTTTTTCAGGTTCAATCTACTATTCACAAGTTCTGAAAGGATGGAACTAAAGAGAAAACATTATCCCTTGATCTGATATTTCACATTTGTATTGTTGAATGAGTGAATTCAATCAAAAAAATTGAACCATTGAAAGTGTGATGGATTTTTTTTTGGAATAAATTTAATTTCCTAATTTCAATCTCTGAATTTTAAGCAAAAGATTTTTTTTCTTACATTTTAAAAATGTTGCTTGGTTTTTTTCAGGTGTAAATTCTACTGTACTGCAAAACGAAAATTCTATCTTAAAGAAAGGTACAAACCAGTGTTATGCTTGCAAACACTGTGACTATTATGCTTATTCTACTTGGGACTTAGAAAAGCATGCTCGTTTGCACATGGTTTTTAGACCTTATTCATGCTCTGTGTGCAAGAAAGGATTTACTCAGCGGCATCATTTAATGTATCACATGCAAGTTCATGCTGGTACTAAACCTTTTATCTGTGAAAAGTGCAACAAAAGCTTCAGGGTCATTTATTTTTTGAATGCTCACAAAAAGCGTTGTAATCATTAATAAACAAACATTAGTGTTTCTTGCATTCTTTGATGTATAAAATGTTTTCAAATTATTTTTCTGTTATTATGTTTTTTGTATGAACTTTTTCCTTTAAGAAGTCTATTATTTACTATGTTATAATTAGGGATGGAGGTTCTGAGAAAATCTGGCCAGCTAGAAATTAATTTTATTATCGAGCAAGACATGGTGCAGAACATTTATATTTGAACATTGGTATTTTTTATTATCTCGACTATCCAGGTAATAACAGCCAAATGTTTCAACTGCATCAAACTCATAAATATGAACCAGTAGGCCTTTATCTAGTGGAACAAATTAAAAAATGAATAAATAAAGAAAAGTTAATTATACAATGAAAAAACTTATTTATTAACTCAATATGTGACTAATAAATCATATAACAATATATTTGTGCATACTGCAATAAAGAAACTTATTTAATGATTTTTTATAGAAGAGCAACTGGGGATTTGGGTTGAGGATTAATCTGTTTGGGTACAAGACAGAAAATGGTAGTACAGATTAGTAAATTTGTAGTTTTTAAATTAACAAACCTGAAAAATATTTTTCCACTCCCAAGTCATAAAATTTACTAACTATTGGCTAACTGTCAAAGTTTCCTGTATCCTTATTATTGGCGATACATATTGTTCCTCAAAGTGGTTAAAAAGGGCATTTACAAACAAATGGCTAATTCCAATTTAAAAAAAAGAAATGTATGATTGATTTTCTTTTCATTTAGAAAAGGATTTCGGCTTCTTTTTGAAAATCATTCAATTTGTCTGCTGTGCTAAAGAAGTCAGTAGAATGTAGTAATTATAAAGGCACAGCAACCATTTCTAGAAATTGCTTTTTTGTTGGAACACTATTATTTGATTGAAAGTTCCTTTTTTTTTGTCATTTTGTCAGAAATATGTACATTATCATATTTTTGCACAAAATAATTTTAAAAAGAAAATGATTTCTTATCAATTTCATTTGTAATTCATCTCATTTCATAGCAATCTTGCAAAAGAAAAAAATAGAATATTTGCGTAACAGTCGGAATATTTATCAAAAATTATTTTCATTGCAAAGTCAATGAACATGTATATATTGTGTTTTGAACTACTTCTTGTCAGCATTTTCTGTTGTAACTAATTTAAATTTTAATTAAATAGGCTGTAAATGGAAAATTGTACAATATTAGCTTATGTCGTGGAAAACTGAATATGATAAGTGTGTATCGTATGAGAAATGCATAATAACTGCAGAAACAAAACATACTGCTTTAGAAATGTAAATCTAACTACTATTGGGTAAAAGTAAATTTTATATAGTATTCATCTAAAGCAATTTGTTCCCATGAAGGCGTTTGTACAACTTAACATTGTACATGGTTATTTAAAAATGCATATTGTTGGCAAGCTAATATCTTAGTTTATTTTAAAAGCTATGATTGCATATATTGTTAATGTTCTGGATAAGGACAAAACCAAGTAAAAGAAAAAGACTAATTTGTATATTGCATTCATAGTTTGACAAAATATAAATGAAAACACATGCGGTTCCGAATTCATTATTTTTTTAGCTGTATATACTATATACCATACCATCGTTAGAAATTTTATCAAAATACATTAAATGGCTTTTGTACAGTAAGAGATTTTTGCCATTTTTTTTCCTTGTCTAGTATAAAGGATTTTTTTTTTGAATTGATGTGCATGAATCATTTTTAATAATGCCATTTACAAGTTTGTTTATTATACAAAGTGTATTTTAAAATTTATGTTTTGAAATTATTTGTGTTTTGCATGTTTGAAATAAGTATTTTCTTTTTAGGGACTCCTTACCACCTTGCAAACCAGAGTTTTGAAAACTCTTCACTTTTGGGTGGAAAATATTCCGTATTATATGCTTATGATACTTATAATAATGAATCAGCTAATTTTGTAAAGGAATGTAGGAATGATCCTGCATGTAATCGAAAAGAGTTTTCTTGTTCGGTGTGTAAAAAAAGATTCACTAGACGGCATCACTTAGTGTACCATCAGCAAGTTCATGCTGGGTCTAAACCTTATGTTTGTGAAATATGTAACAAGAGTTTTCGAATGGTGTACTTCTTGAACGCACACAAAAAACAGTACAATCATTGACTTGTTTCTTGTATAAAATTTGACTTTTCAATAATTCTTACATTTTATTTACAAATATAACCTTTCAAGTACAAAACAGACAAAAGAAAAGTGAAATTTTTTATTTAGAAAAAATACAGGGGCTAAAATTCAAATTTAAAAGTGGAGTGAGAAATTCCCTCAACTTTTTGTGCAAAATGAATCGTAATGTTATAAGAAAGAGAGAGATACAATCTTCTTTTAATATTTAAGTTCTTAAGCCTTTTGTGTATTCCCTCATTTTAAAATTTGGCATTCAATGCCATACTTTTTTTTCGCTGCTATATCAAAATTCTTTTTCTCCCACTAAAAGTACATTAGTATTCTAAAATTCAAGAAACTTTGCCGCATTGTAGAGCAGCATTTGCACCACAGTAAGTGAAGTCATGCGCTCAAGCTGCATAGACTTCGGTGAATCTCCCATAGGTCCTCCTCCCAAATATTTTCAAGAAGAGATCTGAGGTATTTTAGAGGGATACTTGCCTGAATTTTAGCTCCTAAAATGTATTGGGCTGTTATAGCCAATACATTTTTTGTAATCAATATATTTTTTTTCACTATAGATCTGTTTACTGTATTGCATTTTTTGCTCTTAATTCATTATTTTTTGGATAATTTTATGAAATTAATATGTATTTATTTTGTATATTTAATATAATTTATTAATATTTTCTTGCTTATTATTTGTTAAAATTGTTTTAGTTTAGAATATAGTTATTGAACTATAATTTTTAGTTTCAGCAGGTTTATTTCAATTTACTTTTTTTGTTTCTGTGATTTTTTAAAATTAGTTTTTCTAATTTAAACCGCATCCAGTTGTTTTGTCTTATGATTATTATGTATTTTCAACAACCAAGTTGTGTCATCCTTGTTTTTCTCCTGTTTCAACATTATTTATGTCTCTACTTTGTATATTTTGCATTATTCATGCTTGATTTTTTTATTAAATCGACTGAAAGTTTGAGATATTTGTCAAGTGAAATAAATTTTTAAAAATGTATTTTTATTGATTTCCTCCTCAATGAAATGGTTTTGGAAATTATAATCAATTTCATACTTAGCTCTCGGTAATTAATAGAATTTTAAGAGTATTTGTTAATTTACAGACTTTAAAACTATTTAAGTAGTTTGTTAATGATTCGATGTACTACACTTCTCCAAACATGTTTCTTGCTTAATAAAACTGCTTTGAATTGTACTGTTGGTAACAGCCATCAGCTAGATGCAGTGGTGTAAGCAAGGGGGAGAGGCAACAGTCGCCCTACCTTTTTATTTTAACACAAGTGTCTTCCCCCCCCCCCCACTTGCTTTGAATTTTAACATAACCATACCCTCCCCCTTTTTGATGTCCAGATATGTAAGTGCCCCACCTTCATTTCCAGAACTACACCACTGGCTAGATGCCTATACGGTTCTGTATTCATCTAGCTATGCAGTAACCGTACCATTTATGACTGTTGGGGCAGGCTTTCAATTTGCTATCCTCTCGATTTGTTGAAAAAAAAGACCAAAATTCAAACAATTGTGCCATCCACAAGGAAAAAAAATATTAGATTTAATCCTCATAGTAAACCCAGAGCCTTATATTTCAATAAATGACTGAACAGAAATAATATAAAAACTTATTTTTATGTACCTATTTCTATAAGCTTGACAAGAATGGAAAGTAGCCCATAATAATTATGGGCATATGCAAAGTAAAATAAGGAAGGAAATAAGCACCCCATTAAAAAAACAAATAAAAAAAAAAACAATTGAATAAATAAATAAAAATAACAAAAATGCTGAAAAATATAGAACACTTGATTTAAAACTTCCTGCTTTGTTTCCAAATTATACTGAATCATGTGCTGCCATTGATGATATATAATCAAGAGTTATAACGATGTGAGTTATACTTACCACTTTGAGATTGTGTGTGTGTACATTTCAAATCTACTTTTAACATTTTTGCTGTACTTGCTTATTTAAGAAATTAATATTTTTCCTGAATCAATTTTATCAAATTAAAAATATTTATTTCATAAAAAGGAGTTCGAAAATGAAATGAGATAAAAATTATTTTTAATTATTTAGTTGTAAATTAATAAAGTTTTGAATTTATGGAGCTTGATAGAAATTATGAGCTCAAAGTATGAAGTTTAAAGCAAATGTTTTGATGGTGAAAATTTGAGATATTTAGTTTTTAGAAGGGTGCAGCACAGTTTAAAAGTCGAGGGATATTAAAATTATTTCTAATCATTTAGTTTTTAATGTAATTTCTAAAAATTTTGATTTTATTATTATTTTTATTTGTTACTCTCTCTATATTTTTATTAGCACATAAATATGTTTTGAATAAATATACCATTAATGATTTATTGCTATTAAATTATTAATAATTTAAAACAATTAATAAAATTGAACTCTTTCAATTTAAAATGGAAGAAAGGGAGAGAATGTTTATTTTAGTTAAAATAGTAGCATTTAGATTTGAGATCCAGTAACTGATACCATGTAATCCAGCAGAATTATTCAAAACACATTAAGATCATGTTAAAAACAATCTTAACATATGACTTGAACATGAACATAGTGATAAATTTTTAAAGTTATGTGGGGATAAAATAATAAGTTCAATGTTAATGAAAGAAACTGATTTTTGCTTTGATTTCGAAGTGCCCTCTTTTTAACATTTTTATTGTGTTACAATTATTAGTGTTTACAATTATTTATATATATAATATATATAACTATAATGAATGATTAAAACTATTTTTTGTTTTGCTTATTTTGAAAGATTTTTTTTTCTAATGTCGCTTTTTTTTCTTCATAGAACAAGAAACAGAATTTTTATTTGAAGCGGATTTATTGCATCAAACTTGGCAGGCGAATGCAAATAGAATCTCCATTGACTTGAGTGACAAGCCATACGCATGTGACTATTGTGACAAGACTTTTAAGAAGCAAAACAACCTTCAAACTCACATGAAAACTCATTTCAAAGATAAGCAACATCGTTGCACCTTTTGTAAAAGCACTTTTACTAGGAAGAATAGTCTCCATCGTCACATGG
Organism: Octonoba sinensis; assembly: GCA_038502835.1. Lineage (NCBI taxonomy): Eukaryota > Metazoa > Arthropoda > Arachnida > Araneae > Uloboridae > Octonoba > Octonoba sinensis. The sequence goes on along the minus strand of CM076601.1, from coordinate 18,260,161 downwards.
TTTCCCACACAGATGAGCGACCATATAAGTGTGAAATTTGTTTCAAAGCATTCGCTCGTAAAGATGTATTACGTGGTCACATGGTTATTCATTTATAGTTTGGAATCTGGGTAGTGCTGACGATTGCTCGAAAATTCCGTGTACAAAACTTATAAAAATTTTGTTTAATTTATTCTTTAATCATTTTATAATTAATAGCACATACTTTTTTTAAAATCTATTTATTGCAATGAATTTCTACTTTATTTTAAAATTATTTACTTTATTTTGAAATTTAAATAACTAACCATATTCTTGCATCTGTGCACTAACATAACTAGAATTTTCTCTTAGGGGCGGAAGAGTTGGTTCATAAAGTCCTTAAATGCATATATATATTGACACCCCCTCTTTATGCCCTGCATCAATGCAGACCGATCATTTGGGAAATAAGAGGGAGGGGTCAATTGCTCCCTCCCCACGACTTTTAGGAATACAATATATTTATTCATGGTGCTTATGTGTTTGGTTGTGTTGTGTTTTACTTATAATGAATGTATTATACCCTTTGTCTTTTTCCTAGAAAATTTTGAAATGACTGGCCTGCATCTATTTAATTTCTATTGTACTATTCTGTGGATGGTTGCAATCAGTCAAAAAAAGTCATTTTCTTAATGCATCCATCAAAGTTGTTTTAATTTATGACTCCTAATCATAGCCTGTCAAATGTGTTGTTTAATTGTAATTACTATCATTTTTTAAAGACATCGGATTTTTATTAAAAAGCAAACGTAAGTTTTAAGTTATAAATAACAAACATTTTATGCTGCTTTAAAAGCAGAAGGACATCGCGTTCACCCTAAGATGCTTTATTTCTGTAATATCAAATTTGATTTAGATATATTTAATATGGTAATCAAATCAATCTTAATTACAATGTGAAAATGTAAATAATCGGTCAGTATGAATTTAAAAAGGGTAACTAAGCCACCAAAAGTAATACATTTTCATATTATTTATTTTCTTACATAAACTACATGTGTGGGGAAGTGAAATGAGGAGATCGGATTTTACCTAACCCATCGTGATGCAAATCTATTCTCGTGACCACACTGTCAAAAGACATCTGTTCGCCAGGTTGTAGAAGAAGGATCAATGGATTATATAATACTCTTACAGGTTTCTTCTTAGGTGGACTGCTCAAGGAGAACTTGCACAGGTATGTGAGACTTTGATAAAAATTGGAATGCACAGTGTAAAGAGAGGGAAGTGAGTGGGACCTATGCATAAGATACACTATTGTTGTTGAGTCCTCACACAAAGTGAAAACAGGGTGTCTACCGGTCACCAAAGTCACGGAAGTCCCCAAAATGTCACCAAATCGGAAAATGGGTCACAGAAGTCCCCAAAAAGTAACGAAATTGAATCACCAGTCACGAAAAAAAATCGTCCGCACTTAATGTTTTTTTCTCGGCCCGATGATCCCGACAGTTCGCAGTGCAGCTATCTTTAGAACTGAAAGTGGGGTTGATTGGGTGTATTGGCTCCTGTTTGAAACAATAGGTGAAAGGTATAAAAAATAATCCACCAAATACAAAAAACTTTGAAATTTTGAAAACAAATTTTGGCTGATGATCTGCTGCTTGGCAAACTTAACTTTCTGCTATCCATAACCAAAGAATTGGACCAATTTAAATTTTTTTTTCAGGCTGATAATCCTCTTGCACCTTACCTATATGATCATACATATGGTTTATCAGTATTTTGACGAAATTCCGTATTTTTGGTTGATTTGAAAATTAAAAATTTCGTTTTTGCGAAAATTCGTAATATTGGAAGGCTTTCTCTCTTTTTTGTCTATGAAAATATTTGAAAGGAGTTTGCTTACATACCTGAATAGTTTTACAAATCAAGAGTAAAATTTACGCATTTGGTTCGCTTTTTTCGCTTTGAAAGGTCAATCCCGATTTTTTACGCATTTCGAAATCCTGTTGCATCGACTTCGGTAAAATGTCCTAGCTCTCATTTACTATCGGATTCTTCCTCTTGGACATCAAACTTTGAGCATACTATTATTTTTAATACTTCGTAAGTTTCAGCTTCTGTAGTAAAGGACTTGCATGGGCGTCATTTTGCGACGCCCGTTTGAAATTTCAGCCCAAAAAAATTATTTAAAAAATATATATTGTTAAAATTATTTAGCCTTTAAGTTTTAGTGATCAAATAAGTGGCTTATTATTTTTAAATGTTACATTCTTATTGATAACCTAATTTTAAAAAATATTTTTTGACATTTTATTTAATTGTTGTTAAAAATAAAGTTTTTAAAAACGGGTTTTATGAAAATATACTAATTCACTAAATAAGTTTACAAAGTCCCCAAAAAGTCACCAAATGGACTTTGTGAAACTTGGTAGACACCCTGGAAGAAGAATGGGTGGGCTGCTCTTGAGTCTAATGGGGCCCTTATAGGCAGGAGTCCGACTTCCGCCCCTTTGAGAGGCATCTTAATTTTTGAACCAGTTCCCAGATGAGAGACCGTCACTTGAGGTTGGCACCCCCAGAGGTAGTAAGACAGAAGTGTTGTCTACATTACAAGCTTGCATGTAAAAGTTAAATTTGCTTCGACTGTATATTCTCAATGTCATATATTTTATGGAAACATGAAAATATATTGAGATCTTATTAAAATTGAGAAAAAACAATATATCTTGTGCAAAGATGCACTTTATTTTTGTAAAGTATGCAAATTTATATTGAGAATTTTAATTGTGTAAATAATTTTAATTAATTTACTGAGTAAATCAAAGATGTTTATTTTTTATGTTCGATTATAATCTAGGTTTTGCCATGGTGCAGTGCTAATTGTAAAAAAAAACATGAAAATTCTCAGACATTTACGCTCTCGATGAAAATTGCAAATACGTGGTGTCATTCTTTAACCCAACCAATGTATTTGCATTATGTTAAAAAATATATTTGTTACAACTCAAAAACAAATATTTGACATTGGTGCAGAATTTATACAGATATGTTGTTTCAAAGTGCACATATATAGCATCTCAATTGTTATTATTACAGAATATCATCTTGAATTTATCTCTAATAGCCAATAATATGTTTTAAAAGCTTGAGTCCTATGTATTTTCTAGAACACTAATGTTCACTCATTTTAAATGGTTTCAGTCATTTCAAGCAATTATATAATGTTTATTTTAGGGAGGAAAGAACATACAAAACATGCTGATTATAAGAGTTTTTAGAGTTAATGAGAATTTATTTTAATTTCAATGAATTTGTTTATAATTAGCTTTCTTTGTTTGTGTTATATTGAACATCATTAAAAATATTTTTTTCATTTATATTTTAAATATGTACTATTATGGAAATGCATACTACGAAAAACTTGTTTGAAATTATATTTGATCCTATATTTTATTTTAATGTAATCAATCTTAAAGAAATTAATAAAACATACAAAAGAAATTGCTATGTCTAATAAAAATTTTCACTTATTTTGATTTATTTTGTGATAAAAAACATTTTTCTTTTTTACAGCTATGCCAAGATAGAGCATCATTTCCTGCTATTAAGTTATCCCTTAAAATTAATTAAAATATCAGTAAGGATTGTAATCATTATTGCTTCTTTTTTTCCTCAGCTAATAAAATGTAATTGGAGTGATCTGGAAATTTTATTTAGTAACTCTTATGTACCCATGTTCCTTTTCAAAAAACTTCCCTTAAACCTATATAGTAATTAATATTTGGACCATAATCATAAAGTAAATCATGTCTGAAATTCAGATTCCACATCCAAATGCGTTAACCTCCTCTGAATGTAATTTGGATCTGAATTTTGCTTGAATTGAAAGTAATTTTGTTTTTCTAAACGTCATTCTTACATCTTGATTTACTCTACTTCAGAACTATATGATTTATTGTAATCGCCCTGTCATAGTGGATTATCTTATTTTATGATAAAAAGCTGATTTCTATCCAGTGTCTATTTTCCATCTAGGTCATTTTTCAACAGAGGCAGGACCAGGCTTGAGCATAAATATACACACAAAAAAAAAAAACAACTTGTGTATATTTGTTTAAGCACACACTTGGGCGATTCATCGCCCCTAACATCTGGTGCAGGGACCCGTCTGCCCCCTCTAGTTACGTCCCTGGTTGTAACAGCAATATCATTATAATTTTTGACTGATAACCATTGAAAAATTATTGTACATGAAGCATTGAAATCTGCTAGCAGTTAAACAATAGTCTGATAAAACAGCTATTTATTTCCTAGACCATATTCTGATACCAACCACTCCTATGCTTCTAGCAAAGCATGATATCTTGGCTAAATTACACCTTTATGTATCGTGCAATTAAAATATTCACTGCCTGGATATTTCCATATACAACGTAGTCCTTTTACAATATTTGGTCTCAAAGCAAAACCTATTGCAGCACAGCAATCCTGCCAGGCAAGCAAAACATTGTTGGATATGCTATTCTAAGGATGCCTTTAATACTAGCAATGATGGAGGCATTTTTCTTCTGTTCAAATAGAGTGATAGCTGTACTGAAATATTTTTTCATCTTAGAGATTTTCAATCGAGATATCCAATTAAAGCAAAAAGTTTCAGTTCTTAGTAATGAAGTGAACACATGATTTAACTACATGGGTAAGTTAAAAAATATTTCAAGTTATTTCATTTATAGAATAGAACAAGAAGTTCCGTCTAGAACTATACGAGCCTACTTTCCCGTGTATACCAAATTCAAATTTATAATGTAGCTATCTCTTTCTCTCTCTTTCTTATTTATCTTTAGTTCTAATTATTGAAAAAAAAAACCTTTTTCAACGGATAATACATATTCATTCACTCACTCATTCATTCTTTCATTTATTCAGCCATGCATTTATTCATTCATTCGTTACCTCATTCAAGTGTTTATTCATTCATTTACGCATTCATGTATTTATTCACTCATTTATTTATATTTTCATTTATTCAATAATTTATTCATTCATTCTTTTCCTCACTCATTTATTCATTGATTTATTCTTTCACTCTTTCATTTATTCATTCATTCATTATTTCACTCATTGAGTCACTGAGAAATATCCTTGAAAATCCCGATCAAAAAATTTCATAGCAAAATAGGCTCGTAAGTTCTGGATAAACTTTCTATTTCTGCATGTTCTACGTTATAAGAGCGTTCCGATAAAGTTTGTTCCAAGCAAATCGGCCCGTTAGATCAGGATTTATATAGGGTTGAAATTTCCCCGTAAGCTCTGTGTTAATTTTTTGAACTGTTCAAAAATGAACAAAAACTGTTCAAATCAATATTTCACGCCGAGAACTCCTTTCAATAAGCTTGCAATAGGAACTTGGCTCTTGTGCCCAGAGTTTACAGAATTTGCTTCAATTTTGTCCATAGGCGCTAATGTTAAAATTTTTTGAACTGTTCAAAATTGAACAAAAAATTGTTCAAATCAATAGTAAAATATAGAAATGAGATGTCCTCGCCGAGATCTTTCGAATGCAAAAAGAATTTTTCCAATCGGACAATTCGTTCAAAAGTTATTAGGGGGGGACAGACCGACAGACAGACCGACAGACACACTTTTTCCCCATCTCAATACCCTACTTTCAAATTTTTTATTTTTCAATCTTTATTTAATTACTTCACTTATTTTTGACTTTTCTTGATTTTTAACGATATTTTCACGATACATTAAGCCTTCTTTCATGCTTTATTATTATTTTTTTTTACTTTTACGGGAAAGTAGGCTAAAAATGATTTAAAGTGCACTGACTAAAATTAAGTGCACTAGCTTTCACCAGCAAAGAAATTTGGTTTAAATTTGTTCATTTTAACTTTACTTACTTACTTTTGTACTATTGCCTTGTAGGGTTAAATTTCATTTAAATCATGCATTCATATTAAAAATTTGTTCATCTTTTTTATTATTATTTAAAAATATCTACTGCAGTGAAAAAAGCTTAAAATGTGTTTTTGCATGATGTTTAACATGTCATATTATTTTTATAAGTGTAACATAATAAATATCCAAAGTTTTTAAGGTCTGTTTAAAAAAATCTGATATAAATTTTAAAAATCCAGTTTAAAAAATCCAGTTAAAAAATCGGATTTTTTTGCAAAAATATAAAAAAAATCACCTATTTCTTTTTCATGAGTTATTTGCTTTTGATAAACCGTCTTAATCTTTCCTTTACTGAAATGTTAATTTAATACTACTGTTGTTTGTTATATATTGTCAGGTCTTTCTTCCTTTCTTTTTGTTGAAGAGGCTCTTTAGAGCTTTAATACAAAATTTACCATTGTTTTCATTTTGTGCATTATTGCATTACTTTATAATCCTCAATACCCTGGACTTTTTTTCTTAAGAAAAAACGACATTGCATGAATGCATCATATTTCTCATCCGACCACCACATGACAGGCTTGTCTTGTTCTCCCACCACTGACTTAGTTTCTTGCCACTGATCATAAAGATTTTCTGAGATAAAATTCTAAGACATGTGGGATTTCAAGATTTGTGTTTGGGAGTGTGAAAGTTCTAATGGTTATCTCCAGTGATTGTGAAGACTTATGACTGCATGTTACTGAATATATTTTCTATGTGTATGTGGGGGGGGGGGGGGGGGGGGGGATTTGGAAACGTTTTCACTAGTAATCATGCAGAAACTCAATAAGATTGTTTTACTTTTTCTGTACAGTGAAGAAACAACAGTTGTCATAGAAGAAATTCCATTTTTGCTGTAATATTATTAGTGTAATTGTGGTATTTAATGCAGGTTTTTCCTATGGTGCTATACTTATTTAGTATAAATTTTGTTTTACATTAAAAATATAACACAAATACGTCTATTAACTTATATATAATTGTAGAAATGTCTGCAAAAAGTGCATCACATAGGTATAGGGTATGTCCAGGATATGTGACAATCAGGATTATAACATTGTTTATAGCTCAATATTTATTCAGAAGCTTTTGATATTACTCTGTATTCCAAAGCTACGGCTCAGCTTTGCCTTTTTCACCCTTTTTTCCCTCACAGTTAATACATGATAAGGTTATGATGATTGAGAGTTACTTTTATTAGTTGCTAATTGCCAATTTTTTTACAGGTGGTAACAATACCTTATCAAAAACTTCTGCATTTTGTTGCAGTGATTGCTCATATGAAACTGACAAATGGTGGGCTTTAAAGAAGCATTCACGTACTCATTCAAGCCCTCATTTGTGTGACATCTGCTGCAAAAGTTTTCCGTATAAAAGCAGCTTGGCTCGTCATGCACGTATTCACACTGGAGAACATCCGTACCGTTGCCATATATGTGGAAGGCGATTTACTCGCAAGGATGACCTTCAACGTCATTTGCTCGTTCATTCCCATGAGAGGCCTTTTGAATGCCAGTTTTGCTCCAAGGCATTTACTCGTAAAGATTCATTACGTTCTCACATGGCGGTTCATTTGACAAATGCTGTTTGAGCGTCTTTGATCGAGAGGGAAAGACACACCCTGTTGCAGTGTTGTGAAATTGTTATTTTTCAAACTAAATGATATTTATTTTAAAGGTGTTTAATTTACTATATATTTAAAACTTTGCTTTACAAATGATGCTGTGAAGCCCATAGGGATTAATTTGTGATATGCAAAAGTGAATTACTAATTGAGTTTTGTTTTATGAAAAATGTCTATGAAGCAATAAAAGTTTGAAAAATGACTAGACTGTTGAATTGTTTTACTCAGATTTAAATTGATTTTTGGCTTTTTCAATTTGTTTCAGAATTACTATTTTGTAAACTTTTATAGGCATATATATTTTTATTTTCACTCTTTAATTCGAGGATTTTGGGGGGAATTCACTTCTGTGAAGTTCTGAATGTGATTGGAAAAAAATGCTTTCCACTTATGAAAAAATCAATGTTGCTGTTTATTTACTAATTACAGCTAATGTTCTCTCTTTTAAAGGAATTTTCAAATTCTTGTTCTGTAATTTAGGAATTAAAGGGAAAAGGGATTCTTCAATAAGCTGATCATTTTCTAAGGAAATGAAATTGGGTTCACACACACACATTCGAGATAGAACGGGAAGCAACTTTTCTTGAGTCAAATAAGAGTTAAATGCATACTTGGTGAAATATTAATATAGATTATTTTAAAAGGAACATTTACAATGATTTCCCTTTAAAAAGTATATGAAAATAAATAAACTAATAATAATAATAAAGTTCCAACTTAAAAAAAAGAATCTGAACTCAAAGGTGAATGGGCTAAGCAATTTCAACATCAAAGTACAACAACATTGAAAATATTTCTTATTTTCACTCTAACTAAAAGACATTTTTGAACATTTCCATAGAAATTTGATGTATGCCCACCGAAAATAAAATTGTTATATTAAGGGTTCAAGAATAATTTCTGGAGGAGGCACAATGAAGTAAAGTGGTTTCCCTTTATAAATATTTCCACAATAATGTTCACACTAGAGATTGTTTACTGTTAGGATCTCTTAAAAGCAATTACTCCACATTAAAATGCAGAAAATTAAGTAAAAATTATTTTATTGAATAATAATAAATTTATTTATTTCTTGTTGGAGGGATTACAATCACCCGTGCGCACTCTAAAATCCGTCACTGTATATACACAGTGACGGATTTTAGATCACACCAAAGCAAAGATCAGGATTGCGTAATTTGTTTTTATTAATGCTCCATGTGTCTTAACATTTCACTATAAAATAATAGTTGCAATCTTTAAAGTTTTGAAAAAACTTTTAAGTAATAAATAAAGTAATATTTTTCCAATAAATAATTCAAGTAAATAAAATTTACTCCACAATGAGATAAGACATAGTTGTAATGATTGATGATATTTACTAATTTTTTTGTCTTAAATCATGACGGACATTTATAAAACTGCAATTGAATAAAAGTTACTGTCTGGTTACAGATGATTACAACATCTTACCTCTCCTTGCATTCAAGGGACGACCATCACGGCAGCCAAACCCCCAAAGAATGATGGGTCGACATTTCGTAGACATTTTGCCACCTACAGGGAAGAAAGCCAACCCAACACGTACCTGCTACATGTGCTGTCGTAAAAAAGACTCTAATGGGAAGAGAGTGCGGCGTGAAACACGATACTACTGTCCAGATTGTGACATTTCTCTATGTGTAGTACCATGCTTCAAAATGTACCATACAAATTTTGATTTGGATTAGTATTTGTGGAGCCTAAACTCAGGGTGGGAAAGTTTGATTCCCGTTCAAATTTCTCGGATTCCCTCCTTCAAAAGGAGACCAGGCGGGAGACTCCTTCTCATGTAGTATTCAAAAATTTTCTGTAAAAACAAGAAAATTCATTTTTTTCACTCGTGCATTTAATTACCTTTATTATTATTTTTAAATAATCGGTGTGAGAATTATGTTGATTTTAATTAGGATCATTATATATATTTTTTTTTAATAAAAAGACTGATTTTCATCAAAACAGGATTTTGTTTCAAATTTTTTTTTTCTATTCCTTTTACTGCACCTATGAAGTGAAATGCACAATCTTTTTGCATCCTTAATAGGAAATTTCTCTTTTAAAATTTTTTAAATTAGTCTCTAAAGTGGGGATGAATATTTTTCGTTTGACATTATTTTAACTTAATCTTTTTCAGCACTTTATTATGCTCTTAAAACAGACTGTTAAGACTTTATACCATTCTACAAAACATTGAATTTATACTTGACTAGGATTTCAATACACTTTCAATATGGGGATATACAAAACCTCAAATTATATTGCTATTTTTTCTCCCTTCCTTTCTTAATGCTTTGATTCGAGTTTCTCTCCCAGTTGAAAAGTTGCATTTTAGTCTTGTGTTTGTGTATTATCTCATTGGGTGTTTTCGCATGCAATGTTCGAATTTTATCAATGTCAAATACTAATGAATTAGCGATCATTAAATGTGAAATAAAATTAAAATGTTACATAAGTTCACAAGGTGTAAATATTTAGAGATACTAATAAATGTATGTAAAGCAAGACTCTTTAGTTGAAATTATTGCATGTATTTTTTTATCCATCTAAATCACTTATTTCTTTACTCTTTGCTTTTCTTATTTATTCTTTTCATATACAAACATGTCATTTTGATCCTGACTGAATTAATGAAGTTAAAATTTTACTTTTATGCGATTATGTTAAATTTTTTTATATAATTCTTTTTTATTGAGTTTTCTTTTTTTTATCGAGTCCAGGTAATGCGACAACCATGCATAATTGAGTTTTATCTTTTAATAAACAAACTAGTATTCAATTAAAATATTTTAAATCTAGAAATAGAATAATTATTTTGAGCTACATTTATTTTATTGATTCTAATTGTTGAATAAAATGTACGTTGTTTGCATGGTCACTGTTTATCTGTATTATTAGTATAATCGTTTTTATACTGAAATCATTTTAGTACTGCATTCTTTTTTTTAGCTAGCTTTTCTATTGTTAAAAAAACTTTTCATTTGCCAATGTCAAAGCTGCTCACTGTCTGCTGCATTTTATTTGATAACTTTTTGTGAATTATTGATATCATTGTTCATGTGTATTTTTTAGCATGTATTTTTCTTAAATCCTCTTTATTATAATCTTCCAGCAACTCTTCATGCTTGTCCTAGTTGTTCCTATTTTACAATACGCAAAGGTGATCTTATAAGACACATGAGGACCCATACAGGAGAACGGCCATTTTACTGTGAAATTTGTCTTAAGCAGTTCAAACAGTCGGCTCACCTTCAACTACATATCCAATCTCATAGTGGCATCCGGCCCTTCAAATGTGATATATGTAACGGAAGTTTCACTCGCAAGAATTCATTACAGAAACATCGACGTTCTTGTTCTCGACTGAACTTGGACTTTGAACCGCAACTTAGTCATTAAATATTTTTAGTACATTATCTTAATGAAATATTATCTCACAAAGGTTTTGTTACTTTTTGATGAGTGTTTACCGACTTGAATTTATTTGAAGTCATGCATATGATAAATTTGTAAAAGTCTTCAGCAGGGCCAGCGCTAGCACGAATGGCACCCTGAGGCAAAAAACTTTTTACCGCCCCTTCTATATATTATGAAGAAATATAGATTAAAAATGATCGATACAAACTTTAATAATACATACTTTAAGTTTCAAAAAGCTGAAGGGAAGCAACCGCTGTTCAGAATGGACTGAATAAGTGAAAATAAAGAACAGAAAAAGAGAAAAAGCAATGAATTGTGTTTCGCTCGTCATAAAATAGATAGGTTTGACTACCACTAACTTTGAAGCCCAACTGGGGCGGCTATTGAGTTGGAGAGTTAACCAATTCTACTGTTCAATTACAGTATAGTTTAATTACTTAGAAAAATCATTGTTGGAACATTCAGAAGCTGTGGCATTTTTAGTATGGAGAGCCCATCAACCAGGACAAGATGGTACAACGATGAGAAAAATCAGTTTTTAACTGTCCAGAGGCCTAAAACCGCATAAAAAACAAACGTAATATCGATTTTTAATTTTTTTGAGATAAAAACTTGTTTTTTACTTATAAAGATGAAGTCAATATTTATGGCTAATACGCCTCTAAGAACGGCACTTCCTGAGGCGGGAGCCTCACCTCCTCAGCTTACCTCCGGCCCTGGTCTTCAGGTGTTCTAATTGCATATTTCATCACTGATTGTAGAGTGCTTTTGTTGTTTACCTAAGGCTTCGGCTAAAAGGTGCAAGGGTGTCCGATGGAGAGTGCTTTTGTTTAGTAACCACAGTAGAATCTCTCTTAACTGGCTCTTAATCAACCAGCTCTCAATTTATCCGCCCATATTTTCAAAATACAAGAAACAAAAATAGCTTTTAGAGTGCTGGTTGTATGGAAGAAACAGGTGGTGCAGTACTCATGAATTTTTTCACTCATGTGGACGGAACAAGAGCACTTGAAGAGGCATTGAGATACTTCGAGCAGCAATCATCAGCCACTCCCATGGATGTGATGTTACTAAAGAAATGGCGGGGAAGTGCCGAGGTTCTCGTCTGCAGCAAAAACAGGTCACAGATTTCTTTATAAGTGCTTGATAACTGGTATGTAACTCTCAAAGTAACTGTGCTAAAATGCAATAAATCATAACACCTCCACTCTTTTAAAGTGCATAATGTAACACCCATTTTTTGCTATCCCCCACTTTAACTGTATTTTTACTTAACCGGCTTACCATCGGTCCCAATTCAGCCGGTTAACAGAGGTTCTACTGTAGTTTTAAATTTTAATAGCTGCAACAAAGTAAAATAGTTGGAATTTGTCTATGCTTAGATTTAACAGTGAGGTACTCTAAAATTCCAAATAAGAATTGTCCTTAACTAGGATTTTGATTTTCTTTGCTCTTTACATTATTAAAAACTTCTTTTTGTGTGTTTGGGGGGAAGGAGCACACTTATTATTATATATATTCAGTAAAATATATATGATTATAATACATTTTACTGAATTTATGCTGGAAAAATATTTACTAAAACTCTAAATAACCCCAAAAGTATTTGATATCCATACACTGGGCTTATACTTGTCCTGATTTTCCTGCAAAAGAAGTGTCCGAAAACATCATCATTTGCCCTAGAATTTCTGAAATTTTATGATTTAATGTGTCGTTAATGCTTTCCGTCTATTGCCGTACTAGCATATTCAGAGTACTATTAATTTTTACTGTTTGTGCATCAAACAACACATTTGACTGTAGTTTTTCACTTATTGGGTGGGCTTTCACTTAATGGGCGAGTCCAAAATAATTTTCCAGTTTTAATTAATACAAAATACAAATACAGTTGAACCTGTCTATCTCGAATGTCAAGGGAAGGAAAAAATATTCGAGATGAAGAGGTTTTGAGATACATAGGTTTTGGTAAAACTATTAAAATTTGCAATTGAAACAAAGACTATATAATGCAGGTTAAAAATCTTCTGCCTTAGTATTATTAAGCATTTTACTGTAATATTATACTAACTTTTTTTAACGAGTTTTATACTCGTATAAATAGCATCGACAATAAAGAAATAGTATTCAGCATACCCTTTTGCAAGTCTCTCAAAAACAAGACAAGTACTACACTTTTTTTAGCAAGTACCAGAATAATAGTCTTTTAGTGTTTTTTGTTGTCTGGTTGTTTTCGACTAGATTATACTTTTGAGGGTAGCGATCACTGTAAAACCACCTTGACCATAATTTTCCTTAAATTCGAGGAAAGTTAATGTTTCAATAGCTTTCTCTGCTTCTTTTTACAGCGACTTTCGCGACATCTTTGTTTTTCTCAACCTCCTCTTCTACTTCCGAATCACCTTTTACGTTCTCTACGATTTCCGCATCAATTTTGTTAGCTGCCAAAGGTCACTCGGCTTCAAATTCCAAAATGGCAGCAAAACCAGAATTCGAGATATGGAGGTTTTGGGAGAAAACATTTCGAAATAAACATGAAAAAATACATTGAATTTAGAGTATAAATGCAAGGAAAATATAAATTTTCGAGATAGGAGGTTCTCGAGAAAGACAGGTTCGAGATAAACAGGTTCGACTGTATTATCATTTAAAAACTTTTATGTATCTATTACTTAAAGGACAAGATTTAGCTATAATGAAGTGTTGTCGTGCGAATCAATATTTTCTTCTTGGGGACTACCAAACATTGAGTGGTAGTTCCCATGACTAGTTGTTGGTATTGTAAATATAAAAATGATTGCAGTTAAGTTTTCCCTCAGTAATCTTCCTTTCATGTATCAAGCCTCTCGATATATGTGGGAGATTACTTTGATTACCAGTTATGAGATCTAATCAAATCTAATATTGCATAATTTTTATGGGAATATTACTTGTTCCTTTGGTGTCTAATTTTGCATCTTGATCTATCTTATAGAATGTGATCTTTCTGAAATGAACAAGTCACTTAAATGGTATGGATGTTCAGTTTGCTCATACACTTCTATACGAAAAGCAGACATGGGAAAACATCTACTCACACATACTGGAGAACGACCCTTCTGCTGCAGTATTTGTAAAAAGTGTTTCAGTCAAACTAGCCACTTGTATCATCATATGCAACTGCATGCCAGATAAAAAAAATAATTTCAGTGTTTATTATTTAACTTTAAGATAATTATGCTGCAAAGTTCACAAAAAATGATATTTGTTTTGTCAATACTTTGGTTTTGTACTGAAAAGTCCTTCTTAGAAGTCTTCCAACTAGAATGCTGTTTTGAATGCATATTACGTTTTTTGAAAGCTTTCTGCTGTTGAAGCAATAACCTTCCAAGCTGGACTTTAATTGAGGCAATTAAAAAGCATTCAGTGGTGACATATCGGGGCGGTACAATAGTTGCAGCAGTATTGAGAAGTTGTCAATGGAACTGATTCACTATGTAGAATGGTATGAACCAGTGCATTATCGTGTTACAGTATTCAGTTTGTGATCTCTGGGGAGACATGTGTGATTGATACTCAACCTTTGAGGTATTTTTTTGTAAAAATCTGCATTAACTATCTGACGAGGTGGCACAAATCCTTCATGCACTTTTTCCGTGGTATCAAAGAAAGCAATGGGCTTGGTCTTCAATTTTAATTTGCTCACTCAAACGCTCTTTGGACAAGAAGTTGGGGCATATACCACTCTGCCCTCAGTTTCAGGACTATCGTACTGTTCTCAGTGTTAAAATATAGTGTAAAAGGTCATTGTTGTGACAATATGGTGATCGTGCAGAAATCATATTCCACATGCTTTTCTCCTCCAACCTTCTTCCCTGTTAGCACTAGGCCTTAGGGATGCCCTCCCCAGGGCGTAAAGTAGTGTGGATTGGGGTCCACGGATTTTACATGCACATATCCCCAAATATACATGGTGAGTCTTGTGGGTATCGAACATGCAACCTCCCGATTAGAAGTCCGACGCCCTAACCACTAGGCTACCACCACCTTCATATTCAACAGACTGAATAGTATTCCAGTAGAAAACTTCCAGGCAGGTAAAAATGGGTGGTAGATTTTGTAAAATTATCTTCAAATAAACAAATTTTTTGGCATTTGTCTCATTACTTTCTGGGGGAGGGGGAAAGTGTCCCTTTCTGCATAGCATGAATGGAAAACAGTTTTTAAAGTTTTTCTTTTTTTAAAAACCAAGCAAGGGGTTTAAGAAGTCAGTAATAAAATTAAAATACATAATCTACTTGCTGTGTGAGATTTTCTTTTTTTTTCTTACTCATTTTTTTTTTGTGATAATTTGTGAATTAACATTAGGATAATTTTAAGTTATTCATCTTTAAATGTTCTCTTAAAAAAAAAAAAAAAAAAAACCACGGGGTATAACCAGCTTAGATGGTTTAGTTACTAGCTCTACGTAATGAAGCTCATATTCATATATTTCTTTCTTCACACTTGCTCATAAATTAAATTTTTAGTTTTGTTGTGCTCTTACAAAATACACCCACAAAGAACTTTCAAATGATTTGTTTTGTTCTTTTTATGCTGAAGTTTTAAAAGGCTTAAAATATACTTTTAAAATTAATTTTCTTTGCATCTGCATTTTAAAAGTTTTGTAGACTGCATAGTGTACACTTATATTTATTCATGGAATAAATAGAATTAGAAACTGATATGTTTCACTGTTTTTCTTCAGTGTATTCATGTTTAAGTTTTCTGATTAAACAAAGACTGCAATCAATATTTGTCATACTGTCAACAAATTAATTCATGCAAAATCGGTAGCTATTATGCTATGCATAAAGAGAACTTGTGGCGGCACATGCTAACACATTCTGCGGAACATCGATTCACTTGTGAAATTGTCAGAAATGCTCAGTAACCATTTACGACATCTGCTATCTCAAAAATTGTTCTAGACTTTTCATGTATTAAATTTTAAAAAAATATAATTTGAGTAATTGTAGGCATGATAGGTTGAACTACATGTTTGCTATTTTCAAGACACAGCATCCTTCCCTCATTGCCATTTTAAATGCAATTAAAATTTGTGATAGTATGTGTATGAGGTTTCAATATGTCAATCATTTAAGAAAATAATCAATGAATCAAAAATGTTTTTTTATACTTAGTTGCTTCTTTTTCCCCCATTGTTCCTATCATATGTAATATGGTGATATATGATAGATGCGTTTTTTTTCTTGTTTAAAAGCCCAAGTTCTGAAATATTTTCCCATTAAACAGACCCCTTTAAATGTTCTTACTCAAAATTTAATATGAACAATATTTTGCATTTTCTATTCAAATTAGTGTCAATGAAGTGTTGCTGTTTAAATAAAGTGTGCTTCATCCATTGCTGTTTTTATATTTGTATTTCTTTTGTTTAAAAATTATTATGTCTGTTAAATAATATTATATACTGAAAAAAGGCCTGGTGGTATTTATTATAGAATTGATTTGAATTGCTGCATATCTTTCATGTGTTTGGAACATTAATGAAGTTTTATTTCTTTTAGATTTGTACATAATGTTTAAAATTATTATTTTATGTTTTAGCATTTGAAGATATCTCTGAAAACAGCAAATTGCTTGGTGTATTTTCATGCTCGTGTTGTTTGTACTCTACAGTTAACAAAGCCGATCTACGAAAACATATAGTAATCCATACTGGAGAGCGTCCCTACAGTTGTGAGATATGTCAAAAGAGTTTCACTCAGACAAGCAATCTCCGACGTCATATGCGTATACATTCTGAATCGAAATTTAGCTGCAATACTTGTGATAGAAAGTTTTCCCTTAAAAATACATTTTTGAAACATTTGCATCGCCATTCTGAGGAAATAAGCGCAAGCAAAATGCACCAAATGAATAATTTTCATTTCTCAAACTTTTGTTGAACTTTTGAGATTTAAAAACTATTGAATATAACTGCTAAAAGTTTATTTCTGGTTCTTGATATTATTTTTCGCTCACTTCAAACAATTAAGAAAAAATCATTGTCAAATATCGATTGTTTTTATTCTATTTCGTTGTTTGTAAATAATAAGAATTAGAACTTCTTAATAAATTTCATTGTAAAGAATTAACTATGGAGATTTTAGTGTATTATATCAAAAACTCAAACACATGCTCATTTCCCTTAATTTTAAAAATTTTCTTTTCTGCATTCTCAATATTTTTCTTATTAAAGACATATTTTGCTTTTCACATTGCCTGTATGTACTTCCTGTATTATTCAAAATCATTTTATGATGTGATATGCTTAGATAACTTGTAAACAAGTTAATTGGCATTAACAATGTTTTTATTTAGCTTTTTTCCTTCCAGTAATTTTTAGATTTTTCTAATTCATGTGTGGTAAAATAGTTTTTTTTTTTTTAAATCTGGCAATAAATTATGAGAAGTTCTCAACTGGATTATTTGGTATATATTCTTTTTATTATTTTTATGCAATTTTTTGCAACTGAGTTTTCCAACTAGCATTCTTTTCATTAAAAAATGTTTTTCATACATCTAAATTTTATATCAGATTTTACTAAATTTTAGCAATATTCCTTTTTTCTTTTCTTTATTTTGATAGTCTCCTTGCAGTAACATTGCAATAAGTTTCTGAATAACATCTTGTTTTTCTATTTTTTTTTCCTTATATAAAGGATTGATTACACACTGAACATATAATTTACATTATCTCTCTCGTAGAAAAAAATTTTGAAGGAAAGTGTTAAGAAGCATTTTTATGTAAACCATGTGAGGTGTAGGATTAGTAAATCTCAAATGCAAAAATTTTGTAAATTTCATTTTTTAGCCTTTTTTCTAATATGGTATACTACAGTAAGTAAGACCCCATTAGTGATCTTGTGCATTTGCCTGTCACCAGTCCTTATTCCTTTGTTTCATTTTTGTTGTAATTTAGAAAGAAATTACAATTTCATTCGTATTTCTCTATGCTTTAAAAAATAAATTCTTAATTATTCTTCTCTTTTTTGAAAATTTCAAGATAAATTGTGAAGTCAAAAATATTTGATGTAGCCACCAACTATTTCATAAATACTCTTCTGGGTCTGGGACAGAGTGTTTTGTTAACTGATTTTTTAGATGCATTACTTTCCAATCATGTAAGTGACCACGACTTTTTTTTAAACATGAATCTTGGTTTAATTATTTTATTTATGTTTGTAATAAAATTATAAGTTTCCCTCTCTCTTCGACCAGATTTAGTTTTGTCCAAAGAAAATATTTAATTTTCCTTTGAATTGACTTTGTTATTGCATTGACCAAATATTTTTTTTTCTTTCTTTTTCTTTTTTCTTTTTTTTTTTTTTTGTATGATGTTAAACTGATGTAATGTTTTGCTTCTTTTTGATGCAGGGATTACTCTAACACAGGCCTCTTCTTTTTTGTCGGTGAGAAGGTAGTATGGAAGTTCAATGTATTAGTAATAACTCCATTGCATTGAAAGTTAGGTTAACAATGATATAACTACAGATTTTTTTTTTTTTGCCTTGCATGGGATGGTAATATTTTTAAATTCAGTTAAAAAAATATTTCTATTTCAACCTTTATTACTCTTATTAACAGCTTCACTTCTCTATTTCAACTTTTGAGTAAGTTGCCCTTGATGGGGATATAAATGCATGATGCAGTGATGTATAAATTGTTATAAGAATATTATTGCTTGTAGTTTCCTCATATTTTAACTCCCCTTTCCCATTTATTTTGCTTACCACATTTCTTATATTTAAAATCTTGACTGAAAAATGCACAGTAGTAAAATAAACAATGCCTGTATTGTATGTTAAAAATAAAGAAAATTAACCGGTTTTGCCCATTACAACAATTATAATAATATTGAAAAGATAATTTTAATTACACAAAGAAAAAATAAAAATATCCATGTTCATGAAATTAACAATCAATTTTGAATTAAAACTCAGACTTGCATTCAAAATTTTGCTTACAACAAATTGTGATTGAATGCATTCTCTCTAACATTTTCATTTAGCAATAATGCTTATCTTTGTCCTCATTAGAAGAAATAAAGTTTTAACCAAGTAATAACTCATGTTCTATTAATTCTAGAGTTTTCGAGCAAATTCTATCTCATAGTTTTGAGGTTTTTTTCAGCTTCAGAATAATATAAAGTTTTGATAATTTTCTAATTTTTTATTGATGAAACAAATCTTGAAATTGGAACTAAAGAAAAACATAAATTAGAATTTTATGCTAAATTTCATTTCCATCTATCAATTGTTGTTTCTTTATATAGCGAGCACACAAACTTCTCCACAAGTAAGCTCTTTTATATGTATTACAGATCAGAGGTTCCTAAATAGTTACAAGTCGTGGAACCCTTGGAAGAATTATAGTCATTCTATACTAGTCATATTATATGTATATGACTAGCATGATGTGTATAATAACTGTATATCTGCACGATTTTGCGAAAAATCTTTTGTTTGCTCAACAACAAAAAATTTAATCTCACGGGCATCTTGCGGTACCCTTCTTCTGTCGTTTTGGTATCCCAGGGTGTCACGGCATCCAATTTGGGAACCGTTGCTATTGATTAATCATAAAAATGTTGCATGAATTCAAATTTTTCTAGTACAAGTACTAATGTCCAATAGCTTAGTCTGTTGACTGAATTGCGGCAATCTGCTGTGCTAACAGTTTCAACTGAAATTTAGGGAAAGAAAAGAATAAATATTTTTTTTGTTTTAATATTTCCTTTTTTTTTCTGATTTGGAAATTTTTTTTTAGGACATGCTGACATGTCATTCAAGTCATTCAACGTGCATTCATGTTCTCTGTGTTCATATTCCACTGGGCGCAAAGGAGATCTAGCTAAACACTTTCTTATCCATTCTGGAGAGCGACCATATGCTTGTGAAATCTGCCAAAAGACTTTTACACAGACGAGTCATCTGAATTGTCACATGATTTCTCACAGTACTGATCGCCCATATCAATGTGATATCTGCAAAAGAACATTTTCTCGGAAGAACGTTCTGAAAAAGCACATGGCTGTGCATATTGCTCCCAAATTTGCATTTGTATAAGTCACTTTTGCAGGGGTGAGAATCTTCTGCAATTCAGCAAATTTTTTTACTTCTTCAAGACTTTTCAGAATTGCTCTCCTCATTTTCTCATAACTTGTCAATTTCCTTATGCTTAAAAGCTGTTTAACAAGAAAAGTTTAGGGCTTCTTCTAAAAGGAATCATTTTTTCCTTCTACATCCGAAAGTGAAATTTAAAATAAAGGATTTTTTTTTTTTTTTGGAATGAGGTATCTTATAGAGTATGAGAGAATTTTGAAACTTCTGCCATTTTTGTTGATTTGTTTCTCGTCCCTGCTTATGCTAAGAAGTTTTGTTGATAAAAATGTTTTATATTGCTGTACAGTTCTCGAAAATGATGTTCAGTTCTTTAAAATGTGTAGTACGTTTAAATATTTTAATACAATGTGTAAGCTCTCAACTATTCTTTGATTTAATAAAATAATTTGTATAGTATTATTTTAATCATACAACTTTTTATTTTTATTGTTACATTTCTTTAATAATTACTATTTCTCAGAACACTATATATTAAAAATATCGTCTTTCCTATTCTGCTAATCTTGGTGAGGAATGTTTTGTCAAACGCTGCATTTATTGTTTTATTAGCATAACAGTATGAATGTTTTGGAAATAATATTATTTAGAAGCTTTTAACAATATTTTACTTTGTTTAATAATATGTTTAGAACATCATTAACAATGGCTTTTGCAAAAAATAATTATGGACTGCTTTAATAATAATATTGCATGTATATTAGCTAGTAGTTGTTTAATATTTAAAGGATTTTTCTCTAAGTCACTTTTTGTAACTCAGAAAAATTTCTATGCTACTGGTTGAACATTAAGCACTTGATGTAGAGACTAGATGTTAATGCACGTTTTTTGATGAGGTACCTTGTTAGTTAATGGCTGATATTTTACCCTGTTTGAGTGTAGCAGATTCATTTTGGCCTTGCAGACAAAATTTATTATTTTTGATGGTTTCTGTAAAAAAGGGGAGGAAATTAAAAAAAAAAAAAATGGAGGAGGGAGAGTTTAAGAATCAAGTATTTGTCTTATGCAAAGATGAAATTGTTTGCTTGCAGTCAAAGCAAATTCCTGACATTTTTCTTTTTTCTTTTCTTTTTTTGTAAAAATAAGCGAGACGCATGGCAATTTTAGCCAAATTTTTATGCTTTTTGTATGCCTATGTTTTTTATATCACAGCATTTTTAATGCAGTATTTTTCTGTTAGTGATTTTTTTCCTACAAGTTCAACATTTTTAAACATTAAGGTGCTACTCGTTTAGTTCTGGTGCTTATTGATTGAAATCTCATAATTTGAGTGCTTAAAATGAAGTGGCAAAATAGTATTTTTACTAGTCTTAAAAAGGTAATGAAATTACTATACTGAAATCGTAAACGTTGACTGTAGTTGATGTTAGTTGTTTATGTTGCTGGTTGGGTTTTTTTTTTTTTTTTTTGTTCATTTTTTTAGCATTGCCATTGTAATAATAAGTATGTTTATTGAATCACACTTATCCCTTCTGTGTTGTTACCTTTATGTAGAAAAAAATTATGACTTTGAATTTTCTGTGGTATAAATATAATTATAAATAACTATTTTTTTAAAATATAATTATAAGTAATTAATTTTTATTTCATACTAAAGTTATTATTATATTTAGTATTTATTGCCAAAAATGGACACATAGTTAATGTTAAAAAACTTCATTATAATGATAATTTTGATTCTTCATAAATCACTTAAAACTGTTACTAGCATTATGACGGTGAGAGGCTTTGTATTTTTGTAACTAATTAAAAGTGGCAATGAAGTAACATTTTAATTTGTGCATTATTTTAAGGTAGGAGGACACTCTGAATATTTTTTTCTTTCATATTCACTATATTTCCCTAAAATCCAACATGTTCATGTAAAATAACATAAATAATACCTCTTGCATGCTGTTAACAAGAAAATAAACAAAAAAAGTACTACAGTTTTTTTAGTTAAAAACTATCATTCTTTCAACACTTATAGTGCATTCCCTTTTTATTCATATTGAAAATTTTTAAGCCTTAACTCAAGAATGCAATGAACCTCCAAAATTATAAATAAACAACTAAATACATTTTTTCAGTCAAGAATTTAAAATTTTCCATTGAAAAATTTTTCTTCTTAATTTTTATTTATTCTTATTAAAGAAGCATACCTTGTATGTAAATCAAGTTTTAGAGGTTTATTGCACAGTAACATAATTACATTAACATTTTCGCAAAGTTCCAAAGAAATAGAATTAATACTCTTTCCACATGTAAATACCTCATTTGCACTTCATTAAATTTCTTGTAATTTTATTAATAATTTATCATTTGTAGTAACTTTTGCTGTTTTAGGAAGAAAAATATTTTAAGTTATCTAAATTTCTCAAAGTCTCAAAAATGTTTCTTTTCAAAAACTAGGGTGTTCGCCTACCTTAAATCATTGAAATTGTTAATCATAATGCATTAACTTATAAATTAATGCATTGGAGTCTAAATTTATATGTCTTAAATTAGTTTAGTTTAAATACAAGTTAAAATAATTTGCCAAAATTTTAATCAATAGCACTCAAACTCATCTGATGTAATTGAATGTGATCTTTGAATATCAAATTCTTCCACTCAATTATATGATTCATATATTAAAATGTTGATTCCTGTTAAATATGTGGCAAATCATCATAGTTATAAGTCAGCTATCTTTTTATTGAAAACAATTTCTGTTTATTTTATTTTTAGGCTTAGAAGAAAACCTTCAAGGTGCACGGCGGCTAAAAATCCATTCTTGTTTGTTTTGTTCTTATTCAACTAAGCGGAAATCGGACATGGAGAAGCATGTATTGATACACACTGGAGAACGTCCCCATCAGTGCAGTATTTGCCAAAAATCTTTTGCTCTTAAACATTGCTTGAAACGTCATCTTCAGTCTCATCAGGGTGATCGGCCATACATGTGCTTAGTATGTGGGAAGAGATTTTCTCAGAAACATCATTATAAGTATCATCTCAGTACTAATAAGCATATGGAAACTCTCGCTTCTGAATTTGAACCATAATGTATTTAACTTGAATTCAGGTATGGCCAAATCATCAATATTTAGTGATTACCTAAATCAACAGAAGAAACTCATGGTGACTTTAGTAAAACATTCGGTTGCAAATCTGATTCTAGTTTAACAGAGAAGTACTATTATTCATTCTTCTTATTATTTTATCACACCAAGATTGCATATTTGTTTAAAAATTTAAAGCGCTTTTATCCTTTGTTGAATTTTTGTGGTGCCTTTTGAAATATTCACCAGGTAATCCTTCAATTTTCAACAACCATTTTGGCACATCTTCACCAGAAATAAATTGCAATAAAAATATTGCACTAGCAAAGCAAATGTAGTAAAATAGTCGGGTAATTTATATGTATACTTTACTTACTTTTTGTTAGTCTGAAGAAATGTGCTTTTGAATGTGCTTATGCTGTGAATTAAAATAGTTTCAGTTGTTTATGAATCAATCAGAATTTTACTTTTTAATTCATTGCTAATTATCTTCAGTGGTACTTTTGATTTTCACTTTTTTGAAAAACTTAAAAATTGCATCTTTGCTGTTCATATAAAAAAATAATATAAGATTTATGAAATGTAATTCATTCTGATGAGAAAAAAATAAAGTGTATTTTAAATGCTCATCAAATATTTTTCTGCTCATATTCTAATTTTCCTGCTTTTTGTCCATTTCAGTTCAATTTGAAGTACCTAATTTAGGTATTAAAATTAAAGCTCACAAAGAAGGGGGGGGGGGAGGGTTAGCTATGCGAATCAATGTTTTCTTTCTTTATCAATGTAGTTTTTGTTGTTTTAAGCTTAAACAACTGAGGACTACATTGAAATAGTATATATATAATTGGGAAAATATTATATGCTGTTGAGCAGGTTATCTGAATTATGATCATTTTATCATTATTAAATTTTAAATTTCAAAACAAGATGTTTATGTTTTAGATAATTAATTATAAATTGAATGATTTCAAATGAAATATCACGTTTCTTTGGTTCATGAATTCTAAGTGCATTGATTTTTCGCTTCTCATTTTCTTTTAATTGCCAGTGCTGTAATTTTCATTTATTAGTTCAAGCTTGTTTTAAGAAGTTACTTTTTTAAGAATTTTGTCCTAAAAAATTCTTTGATTTTATATTTAAAACCTGAATATAAACTCTGCATATTTAAGTAAATTGATATGTATATGATGAATTGATTAAATATGTCTTGCTTAAAATTGTTCTGCATTAGTCATAGGAGTAGTTGATTACATGTTTTGTTTTTTTGTGTCCATTTTCTGGGCATAATTTTTATAAAAATGTACATTGTTGTACTGGTGGAAAAGAATAAATTTGTTTTTATTTATTGTATTACTGCATTATTATTTTATGTGTTTAAATTATAAGTTACTAAACAAAAATGGGTTGCGTTTTTTTTTTTTTTGGTTTCATGGCAGAATAATCACTTAAAGATGCTTCATATTTTGACATCAAAACAATACTAACAATTTCGTTTTAAAAAAGGAAATCTATATTTTGCTTTTTCATGTATCTGTTCTGTCCTTAGTGCATATTGTCGTATTCTTAGTTTTTATACTTTTTGCAAAAAACATTGGAAAAAAGTTGAATGTCCTTTGTGAGAAGTATAGCACAGTGCTCTGTAATCATTTTAAATAATAATTATTTATTAAGTCTTTTTATTTATTTTTTCAAATTTCAAGGCCATTTAAAAATGTTATTTCAGCTTGTGTTTTCTTTCTATAATTGATCATAAGAGAAAGGGTGTTTCATTATACCAATGAGCTACTAATATTTTTGTTTCTATGAGTAAATTTATAAATTTAAATAAATAAACATGCTTGGAAAAATCATTGTATTGTTTCCATCATATAGTATTGTTTCTTGTGGAGCCTGTTCTTTTCAAAGAAAAGAAGGAAAAAAACAAGCAAAATATTGTAAACAGTAGACCCTTTGCAGTATACATTAAAAAAAATACTTTGTAGTAGTTTATCTTTTAAAGTGTATGCTTTTTTAAATATGATAATCAATGCAATGTGCAGCACATATCTTTTTAAAGCCCGTTCTTTGTTTTAATGCACTACAAATTGCATTACTATTTAAAATGCCTTCTTTTAACTATTTTGTATGTAGATTAATTAGATTTTATTGCTAGTTGTTATTTAATAAAATATCCTAGTTTAACTTTATACATACATCAAACAGTTTTATTTAATGAGTTTGAATTACTTATCAGCAGTGAAATTGCAGTAAAAAGTTTTTATGTCATGCCATTGCTAATCTTAATGGTATGATTTCATAATCTTTAATTGCCTTAATAAATGAGTTTAATGTAAGTAGGTCATCTACACAATGCTATTCTATATTTTTAAAAAAAATTGTGGTTTGCATACGTATATTCTGTATATTTTCATTCTAACATAATATACTATGTATATGTATATTAGTAGGTAATAGCAAAAATGTACTTATACAGTATATTGTTGGGACTTATTGTTTTCTTTTCCTTCAATTTTTTCCCAGAAAAGTAGTACAAAATTACAAATATAAAACTAAAAATATCTTACTCTTAAAATGATATTCACATCATTTTGAAAATTGCTGTCATCTTATTATCAAAATTTCTTTTTTGTAAATCTGTTAAATAAAAATGGTGAAATTTATCTGAAAACCTTGTTTTTATTGCTGAAATTCAGAGGAATTTTAACTTTTTAATTTCATTTCTTGGGTTATATAACATAACTATTTTATTCTTATTTTAACTTTCAGATCTAGGATCCACATCTGATTTTCTGCAAAAATTGAGGAAAATTCATTCTTGCTCCTATTGTTCTTACTCCACGGCACGCAAATCGGACATGCGAAAACATCAATTGACGCACACTGGGGAACGACCATTCTGTTGCTATGTTTGCCAAAAAACTTTTGCCCTCAAGTACCATCTTCAGCGGCACCTTCAGACCCATGGAAATAACCGACCCTTCATGTGCCTCATATGTGGCAAAAGTTTTACTCAAAATCATCACTTTAAACTGCATATGACTACCCATGAAATTATCAAATGACTGCTATAATTTTCATTAAGGTGAAGGAATTTCATTGTGTTTTTTAAAGCATGTTATAAAATTGCTGTGCAATTTGATTTCACAAAAGGTTGTGACTAAAGTTGACTGTGACTACTGACTCATTTCATTTTAAGAAATTATGTGCTTCTTATTTTATCGATTTTATTAGGAGCATTCATTTGTGCTATGGCCTTTAATGCCATTACAGAGTATCAACTTGATAGAACATGCTCTTTTTCTGAGCATTGAGGTAATGAACTACTTCAGGTAACACAAAATTACATGATAACTCTTTTTTAAAAAAATGGCTTAACATTGGATTGTAAAGCATTCCATGTATGAAGTTTATCTGTGTAGTGACCAGCATTAACAATTGATTTTGCTAGAACATTTTCCCTAGTTATATGCCAGATTTATTAAACTGTTTTAGAATGCCCGATCTTGGTGTTCTTAAATATCTCATCTTTTTCCATTTGCAAAGTTTTTGTATCGACCAAATGTTAAAATTGCTACTTCATTCAGCTATTCTAATTGATTTATTTGTGTTTATATGGTTCCTACAATATTTACTAATTCTTTTAGTAATGTCAGAAAGTCTTTTAATGTAACTCTTTTTGACAAAAGTTGAAATGAATATTACCTTATTTAATGATCTGGTATAAAGTCTAGATATTTGTAAAAATGAATAAATAAAAGTTTTTAATAGGTTTCTTTGAAAGAGTTTTTTATTAGGGCCTGGTGAATGCATAGTATATTATAAACATTGTATAACAATTTTTTTTCCATGTCATTCTTATGAGAAAGTATTTTTAATATAATTATTTTTAGTTGCTTGAAAGTTTTTCCTACATTTGTTTAAGCCTAAATGAATTTAATACCTTGTAGATTAAACTATAGGAGGTTATAATTAACTTAAGAAGGCAAAATAAATTAACCAATATGTCTAATGTAAATGCAAAGCCTTGAAAACTTCTCATGATATGGTATTTACATTTTAAAAGTTTTTTCTACTTTGTTTTGCTTACTTAAATTCTTCTCTATTCTTGAGTTAAAGCTGTTAATGAATTTGTATATTGGACTAATGTTCAGCTTCTCCCCTTTACAAGTATTGCAATGAAATTACTGTGTTGTAAAAAACTAAAGAAAAAATTGTTTTGAACTGTTGCACAAAAATGAATAAATTAAGAAAAAAGAGTTTTTACAGTTTTTAAAAATTAATTGAATTTTATTCTAAGATTAAAGAAGGATTGAATTTTACCATAATTTAAAGTAATTTTCCTTGCATTTTTCTTTTTCATGCATAACATTTTATACATTAGTCCTTGAAATTGTTTCATCTAGTCCTTGAAAACTACTTGAGAAATATTTGTTTTAGCTGGTAGAAACCTGTAAATGTTCATTCTAAGGAATAATAATGGCAT
Organism: Octonoba sinensis; assembly: GCA_038502835.1. Lineage (NCBI taxonomy): Eukaryota > Metazoa > Arthropoda > Arachnida > Araneae > Uloboridae > Octonoba > Octonoba sinensis. Next base: position 18,232,543 of record CM076601.1, on the reverse strand, counting down.
GTGATTAGCAAAAGTACAAATATCTGAGAATATTTCTTTTAACTTTTTTGTACTTCTGATGCCATTGTATTCATATGAAATATTTTGTTTTTGCATGATGTATGTGGTAATATTTATACATTATATGCAACACAATATTTTAGATCTCTTATAATGTTTAAACAATTAAGTAAGAAAAGAATACCAAGTATATCTGCTTGTAAACCATGAGATTTCATCATTATGTTCTGTGTAATTAGAATCAGCTCTTCAAGGTCACAAACTCTACCCTTTTCCCTTCTGGTCGTCGTCAGGTTTCCGTGCTAGAAACTTTTCCCCCATGTTAGTTTGGCAAACATGATGAGTAAGTTTGTTGTTTTAGTTATAATAATAATAACAGACGGATTCAAATCAGATTTATTTCTCAATGGCAAGAATAGGTTGCGTCAAATAAAGTATTTACTATTTTGAGCCAATCTAAATCGTATTCTAATATATTGATGTGTTTCAAAAAGCTATTGTATAACTAATTTATTGTATTTTATGTTTTGTATGTGTTAAAATCTTATCTAAATATTCCAGGTTTAATTTCTAGGAAATTTAATTGCATTTACTTAGTATAAAAAACAAATAAATGGAAAATAAATCCTTTCTTGTCACTTTAACTCAATTATTCTAATATTTTGAATCGGAGTAGTAATGCAATTGCCTTAACTGCAAGTGGCAAAAAAAAGTGGTGCTGTTATCTTTCTCATAGTTGCCATGGTTACGAAGCAGGAAATGTGTCCTTGACTCACCTATTCTAATTACATAGACTAATATTAATCATAAGTTCCTTATTTATTTATGTAAGAACAGGAAGTATACTGCTATTTTTGTCTAATCTTTTTAGCAATTCGATGTCTTTTGAGAGGTTGGCTGTTGCTGAATTTTGAAATCATTTTGCACATGAAAACCTCTGATGAATGTATGGAACAGCATGAGAAGATCAAAATTTTCTAATGCATAAGTTCCCAAACTTTTTTTATTTCATAGACCCCTTGCCATTTTTTCAGTTTTTTGTAAATCCCTTCCTTAGGGATCATTCTAAAAGCAGTCAATCAGTACAATATTTGTATTTAAAAGTTCAAAAACAGAGTGAAGCTAAGGGTAAAGTTTCACCCCAGCGGTTCTAAAACAAGCAGAAAAGAGTAAAATGAATGGAACACAACATTTAATGTATAACAAAATTTTAAGAAATTTTTTTCGATCATATAAAACTTCATTTTTTATCCTCAACATTTTATGGCAAGGTTGTGCTATGACTTTGCTACTGATGTCAAAAGTGCAAGTTTGTAGTAGTTAGAAGCACAAAGGGTATATTATTTAACTAAATTTCATAAGTCCCTACTTACAGAACTTATGAAATATAGTTAAATAATATATAATTAATTAACCAATTACACATTGATAAATATATTATGTTCTTAGTATATAAGTACGTATCATGAAAGTATATTTAAAACAAATGTGTCCAATATTACTAACATATAGTGGTAACTTGTTTAATTGAGATCCAGCTTCTTAGACCATACAAATTACATCTACATCTCATACAGCCCTATTTTTTTTCTTTCATTGACATGGAACCCTTGTAGATCTGAACAGATCCGTGGGGTTTATATAGAGCACTTTGAGAACCACTGTTTTAATGATATGTGGAATTACAGCCCAGGGTAGGTATTCACCCGCAGTACAGCACAAGATGCTGAAATTTGTGAACAGATCCATGGCCTGTTAAATTGTCTTTGCTGAGGACTTGATCATGCTTGATCTTCTGCAGCATAATACAGCTAGTTACCTACATGAAACACTTCTAGATTTTAATTTACCAAAATTAAATTCTACAGTTAAGCCAGTTCGATGAGTGAGAACTGGCTAATAATCATTCATTTTGACACTGGTTTTGTTACAACAGTATATGAATTGTTACATTTAAAAGATTTTTTTATGCATGTTTTCTCTGTTCAGATTGTTTCGTCATAACAATTATTTTTTTAATCGGATTCTTTTATATGGCTAATATTCCTACTTGAATGAAACATATCAAAATCAAAGGTGTCATTTATTCACACTATGTTTCCTAGTTTCTTCATATGTTTTAATATCTTTATTTATTTTTTACTTCCATGTTTAAAAGGTGCTTTACTTGAATGAAACATATCAAAGTCAAGGGTGACATTTATTCATACTATCTTGTTTATTCATATGTTTTAATATCTTTATTCATTTATTTTTTTACTTCCATTTTTAAAAGGTGCTTTAAAGTCCTCTATTTTATGGCAAAAAAATTTTATGTGCCTTTATAAGTCAGAAAATTTTAAATATAATATATATATGGTTAATTAAAATTATACCAGTTTGTTTGTTCAAGTTATTCCATGTATACTATGGAGAAATGAATGCACAGTCATCTGAAGAACAAAAATGTATTGGTATAATTTATTTGTCTTGGTGTAATCCTTCTAAAACATTTTCTCTGACTTAAGTAATGATCTGTAACTTTTTTTTTTTTTTCAAAAATTATTCTAAATGTGAACATATTATTTTCTAATGTTTGAACTTCCCTTGGTAAATTTCAGACATAAGAAATTGGCACATATGTATAACATTTTCGTTTGGTTGAATTTAGATTTTGTCACAAAGTGCTCATTTCATAACAACTAATTTGAATTTTGTTTAATTTTTAAAATGTCATGAATCCTTTCTTTAATTTTAATTCTGTTGAATCATTTAAAAATGTTTTTAATTTTTTTCCTCTTTAGATCATCAAAGCAATGATAATCTTCTTCAAAATGTAGTTTTCCATTTATGCCCAGACTGCTCCTATTCTACTCATATTAAATCAAACTTACAGAGACATATTCGAACTCACACTAAGGAGCGTCCATATTGTTGTCATCATTGTCAAAAATGTTTTTCTCAGATCAATAATCTTCAGCATCACTTACTCCTGCACAGTGGTGAACGACCATTTAAGTGCAGTGTTTGCGATAAAGGTTTCATCCGTAAAGATAAACTGCTGAACCATCTTTTTATTCATCATAATAAAAATATCAATTCTTAAATTTTTTTTTACTGCTGTTTATAGAATTTTTTAAAATTTTTGCTGCTGTTTATAGATTTTTTTTTAATATTTATTTGTTGCCAACTTATGTGTAAACATTAATTGTAATGTTCCATTTGTCTGTTAAAATCCTAACCTTGTACTACTAATCTTTAAGGTACTTTTCCATTATAAGTGTATAAGTGTTAAAATTGTTAACACAACAGTTTTGCGCATTTTAAATGTTGCACAGCTTCAAAAGTCTTTGAGACATTTTGACCTGTACACACTTTTTTTTTTTTTTTTTTGAACCAACCAAAGAATTCCACAATTCTTACTTTTTTTCTGTTTTTTTTTTTTTTTTCATGTGATAAACTATGTTCCTTATCATTTCAAATTTTGCGACTTGTTAGGTATGTACATACAATGAGCCCTCTCCAAATGACCAGCTCTTGAAACAACTAATATTTGAGGGAACAGAATTTCTTCCTATTATATTAAGGCCAATTTTTCCTCTACGAGGAGACCACTTTGTATAACTTCCCTCTTGAAACAAGTGCATTTCCTTTCTGCAGAAATTTCTTACACATTGGGAGGAGCAATCTCTGCAACATTGAACAGCTATTGTTAAATGCTACCAGGATGACACAAACAATTGGATTGTTTGTACTTAGCAACCTATTTCCCAACGGAATTCATCCATTATCACTACACTATCTTGTGGTGAATTGATCAGTTCCTTAGAAATTTCTTTAGGTTCCATACAAGCTTTTCAGAGTTTGCATTTTGCAAACTTTTGAAAACGTAGTGGGAAATTGAATTTAAAGTAAAAGTCCCTTTTCTTTAAAAGTTATTTGGGAACAAAATGAATTTTATTAAAGTTTTGAAAAGTAAATTCTTTTATATTTATTCACATGTTTAAAATTAATATTCAATATTTCTATGTAACCTCTATTTAGTGACCACCTCCCTTAACGAGGAATTTTTGTCGTAATGAGATGTGGTCGCTAAGAGATTTCACTATACGTGTTTGTGTTCATCATCAGCAACGTCTTTTTGTTTCTTCTATGGTATCATTACCTGAATGAAAGTCAAGGCACTTATTGCAACATCTTCTTTTTATCAATTGATGCATAATAAGCAAGCATAATAGATAAATTTATCATTTTTTTCGTAAATTGCTTCATTGAAATTCAGTTTTTCAGCTAACGATGCAGTTTTTAAACACTTTGACAACTCTCAAATATTTCTTAAACCATGTGGTTTGGTCAGCACATGATATATGATTTCATGCTCTCCTTAAATCATCTTATATTCAACATCTGGGCTGTAATGTTCGTTTACTTGTATTTTCACTATCTTAACCACCAAACTCATCTTTTTATACTGGTCTCTCTTCTAGTACTAGCATTATTATCCTGCAAAATTATGTGTTTTAAAACAGCACTGAATGAAAAGTGGTCTTGAGGAATGACTGCTCAGTATATTTGTGTGTGTTCATTTCTGCAAAAGTTTGGTTACTGTTTAGTTGCAATATTTTCTTCAAGTTTGTAATTGAAAATACTTGTTCATCCTATTGAAGGAAAAAAACATAAAAATTTATTATTGTGGAAGACAAGAAAAGTTTTATTTATTTGTTTTTGGATTATCATGTTTACATACAAATGCATAATCTTGTAACTAACGTTCTAATTTTTATTGTGAAAACAGTAGAGTTGAATTGTATTTAAGCATATTTGTTTATAATGCCTGATAAATTTAAAAATAAAACATTCACAACTATCTTTTCATATTTCTTTTTATTTTGATTTTTATATCATTGATTAATGTGATAAAATCCATGCCCTCTTTAATGTATATTTACTGATTAATTTGAGTTTTAAATTTATAATATATGTATATTTATTTAAACATTCCAATGTTAAGAAGCCGGTAATAAATGAATAAACAAATAATTGTATGAAAAAATTCTTAGATTTCTACATACCCTAAAGTTCCCCTGACACTTTTATTATTACAATTATTATTCATTTATTTATTTTTGAATTGCAGCCATTTTAATGTACTCATAAGCCAAACCACAATAACTGGTCTTCCTGTCCCCTCACCCCCACCCCGCAGCAACTTTTCTTTTCTTTTCTTTTTTTTTTGATGTTGAAATGGTTTTAGCATTCCTTATGCACTCATTAAAAAAAATTGAACTTCAAAAATCATAACGTATTTGAAGTATAGTGAAAAAGACAAAATGTTGTGGAGGGGACATTTCATTAACCTGGCTACATACAGACATATATGCATACATACACACGCAAATAGTTATGTTAAAAAAATCTCAATATTTGCTTTCTTGCCTGATAATGCTTACTTTGAGATTTTTTTATGGAGAACAACCACTAAATTTAAATTTGCCTTTTTCAGCCTCTCTTCATGTTTGTTCGAACTGTTCTTATTCTACTCGACGGAAAGCAGATTTGTCGAGGCATATGCGAAGCCATACCGGGGAACGACCCTTTTGCTGCGGAATTTGTCCAAAAAAGTTCAAGCAAAATATACATTTGCAGTTACATGTGCAGTCTCACTTTGCAGATCATCGTTTTAAATGTGCTTTTTGTAACAAAAGCTTTTCTCGTAAGGATTCCCTTAGAAATCACCACATTATTGTGCACAGCAGCTTAGTTATCAATTAGAATTTTCAGACTTTATTTTTGCTGGATTGTTTTGTCCTCTAATTTTACTTGTATAAATAAATCTATTAATGAATAACTTGTGGTTGCACTTGGTGCTTGGCATCAATTAATAGATGTATGTTTAAGATTTTTTTTTTTTTTTGACAGCAAAATGCCTGTATTTTTAGAATGTAAGTATAGTTTGTTTTATATTGTGCATTTTGTAAAATAAATTATAAACAAACATTTTTATTTCCTTTTGAATAATGAATTCTTTTGAATAATATTTTGTAGACTTTTCAGTAAAAAAATAATAATACAGTAAAACTCCTCCTAACAGACACTTCTTTTAGGCGGAAAGTTTGGAATTCCTTGGCCACAAATCATTGAGCCTGAAAAGAACTTTTGAGGAAACCTCTCTATTACAGACAAATATTTGTGTCTTGCTGGTGTCTTCTATGGAGGAGATTAACTGTTTTAATATTAAAATTTAAGCAAAGATTTTTTGCAAGTATTATGTAGACATTTTTAGGGTATCCTGTATAATGTGTTGTTTTCTAACAATTTTTAATGCTTTTCATGCCAGGGTCTTAAATTTTTAGTTGGAGGAAAGACTCCCCTCCAATCATTATATGAAGGGGATTGAAATTTTTTGAAAGGAAGAAAAATAGCAATATTTGGCTATCTGCATACGCTTTACACCCAAAATATGTTCTTATATGTGTATAGATTTAAAAATAATATTGGTAACTTTGTATACAAGTGAAAAAATGCAGATTTTCTTGTTTTCACCCAAGTTTTTAATTCCGCGGGCGAGATATTCCCCCGATCTATTTTCAATGAGGGGATCTGAGAAATTTGGACAGGAATTCCTTCATCCCGTCCTGAATTTTAGCTCCTTCATGCAACGCTTCACTCTTTGTCGGCAGCCATAAATTGCTTGATTGAAATTTAGTTTCTTGAGCTTACAGTGTGGTTTTTAAAAACTTTAACAACCCTTAAATATTTCTTGAACATAGTAGTTCTGTTAGAACATGAGCTTTAATTTCCATGCTCTCCTAATATTGTTTAATGTTCAATTCTTTAATGTACTGTGTTGGTAACCTAATCATTCAACTTTCCTTTTTATACTTGTCTCCCATACTAGCAACAACAAAATGATGCTGTAGCCTATTTGTTTAAAAACAGTTTTAAGTGTCAAGTGATCATGATAAACAGCTATGCTCCGTAAGATGCTTTTCAAGTATAGCATGTTACTCTAAAAAGGATAGTTTTAGTTGCAGTTTTTTCTCGAAATCGGTTATTAGAAAATGCTTTTTCTTTCCATTCTGTATTTTGTCTTAAAAAAGCTTTTAAAACATTTTTAATTAAAAAACAATTTTCATTTTCTGTAGTTTTTGAAGTATTATGTTCTATACTTAGTGCAGAATTTTTTAACTGACATACAAAGGTCTATTGCCAAATGTGTAAGGAAAATTTATCCAAGCCTGAATTTCTCCCTATTTTCTAACGTCATCCTGACAAATTTTAAAATAGAACTTTCACAAGTGCTTTTTCGTATTTCTTTTAATGTTGCTTCCTTTGACAGTAATGTGAGAATCCATGTTTAGTTTAAAACTTAAAATTTATTGGTATTTATTTATTCATGCCAGTGAGTTTGCCACTGGCATGATAATTAGTTCAGTGATAGTCTTTCTACTAATTTGCTTCTGAAGTCTAAAGGAGAGTTTTTTACTTTTGTATTTTTTATATATATATAAATACAAAACATATGTGTTCCAAATACTGATGTCTAGCAAGTGAACGAATGTATACATATATATCTATATTTACCCCCCTCTCCCCATTGGATAGTCATGTAAATGCTGTATGTTATAACCCTTCACCACATTTGGTTTATATAGTTATGTCTACTACAGTGGTGTAGTCGAGGGGGGACGGCGTCCCCCTACCTTTTTATTTTAATACAAGCGTCCCCCCAACCTTTTTACATTTTAACATAAGCGTCCCCCCCACTATTGATTTCAATTGCTTATTTTCTTATGTATCAGCGTCCCCCCAACTTTTTTCTCAGGACTACACCACTGGTCTACTAGATCCAAAATACGAGTCATTTTAATAAAACATTTCTTTTTACAAATCTTTTGCTTTTTTGAATCCATAAAAAGTTTTGAATTTTTTTTAAAATTTATTTTTAGGGCCTTTTATTTGTTTGTGTTATTTATAACTACATCTGAAACTTGGATTTTATTCTAGTTTTTTAAAAAAAATGCTTTCAAACATTTCATTTCTATCTTACTTTTTTCCTGTTTAGTTGCTATTTACAAATTTAGGTGAAATGAATAATTTAGTATCAAGCTAAAATTGAGCCCAGTAGTTCATTGTATGAAAATTTTCATCGTATATCTAATAAACATTCTTTGTACATTATGAAAAAAAAGAGGAAGAAGAAAACACATATCTGTCTCTTCTCTTTTTACTTTGAATGTTACATTGCATTGCAGAAATTATTTTTTTATATTAGTGTTGCATTGTGAAATTTACATTGTCTGTAATAACATCTTACAAAAACATTTTGCATAATTTTATTTTAAAAGTTTTTTTTTTTCATCTTTAATTCTTTTTTTTTTTTTTACATATATTGAATACTTTTTCAGGAAGTACACTGAATTTGCATTACTGTTCCTATTGTTCTTACTCTACCAGACATAAAGCACATTTGAACCTCCACCTCCGAACTCACACTGGTGAACGTCCATTTAGCTGTGAAATTTGTCAAAGATGCTTCAAGCAAAAACAGCATTTGCATCAGCATCAACTTTTGCACACCGGAGAACGTCGCTTTGAGTGTTGTATTTGTAGAAAGCGCTTTGTCCATAAGCAGCATTTGCAAAAGCATATGATTGTCCATTACAATACAAACTGATATATTTGTCATTACGGAGGTGAAATTAGAAGTAATTATATTAAGTTTGTTATGATGTATTTATTAATAACCTCCTGCAATACATTTATTCGAGACTATATCTTTGTTGGTGTTAAAAAAATGTATTATGAGCATCAAAGGGGGAAAAATGTTGCTATAGTCATTATTTTTGGGCAACGTTTCCCAACCGGTGGTTCGCGAAAATAATACTGCAATGGCGGAGTTTCTCAACGCTAACGTAACAGAAAAACCGAAATAATAAATTTATATATGTAAAACTATTAGGAAGGAGCTCTAAAATGATTTTTTTTAATGAATTGTTTTCCAGGTAATGCAGAAAAGTAGAGAACTGGCATAGGAAGCGTACATACAAAATTTGAAATGCACTTATGTGTATACGTCTTCTTTTTCCTGATTTAAAATTTGGGTCACAACCAAACATCATTTCGGTACCCATTTGGATCACAAACGGACACCAAAAAATATTTTTTTTTTTTTAAATTTTAGAACATATTTTTCTCTTGCCATTTCTCACCTTTTCCTCGCAAGCACGAAGAACAAGTTGGAAATATTAAAATTTCTACATAAAAGGTAAAATTTTGCATCATTTTACGCTAATTTTTCATTATATGGACCCTAAAGTGGAAGCAGAAGATATTCAATAATTTTAAATTTGGACTCGCATTTATCGCACTTTATTCCAACTTTTCTGCATCATCTACAATATTGCAATCAGACAGTTGAAAACTTGTAAGTTTTAATTTGTCTTTAAATTTCCAAAACTTTTCCGAATTTGTATATTTCAACCGGAAAGTGAAACCTATCGGGAAAATAATTTTTCAATTTTTTTAGGAACACATATGTTTACTCCCCTAATAATAATTCAAAAAGAACAAATAATAAACAAGTAATAATAATTAAAAAATAATTGTAGCTGTATTTTAGTTTTAATTTTAGCTTGGGTATTTTACAATTATGTTTTCATTTCTTGTTATGAAGTACTGTACAATGTGGAAAATAAATGTGCTTGTAAATTTTCCAATTTTGTCCCTCGTTATTAACGACTATAGAAGGGGGTTCGCATGGTAAAAAAAGGTTGGGAAACACTGTTTTAGGGCAAGGGCATTCTGTTCCAAAAATTCTTGATCTTGCTGTCTGTTCCAATTTTTTTTTATTTAAATGATCAGCTGAAATAATTTGAACAGAACTCGGGTTTTTTTTAAAGCTTCGGGGAACTTTCCAAGAAACTATTTTATAGCTGACTTATATTTACATATATGTATCGTGGGGTGAGTACTACAACTAGGTAACTACAAATTTGGCGAAATCTGGGTAAGTGCACAGATAAATCCCATTAGGTGTGGTCCACACCATACTACAACTAGGTATCTGTTGTAGACATTTTAACTAGTTGTAGACTAAAACTAGGTAACTGATTTTTTTTTTTTTAGGATACATTAAATTTCAAGGACTGTTTTTCATCAATTCTTACAAAATTGTGGTCAAAACGAGACATAAATACTTCTAATTAAATATAATCCAGAAATGGTAGTAAAAAAACTTTTAGTTTAGTCTCCACAATCTTCCAAAATCTTAGCAAAACTTTGATTTGCGTTTTTCCCAAAACAGCTGAATTGTAGTTACCTAGTTGGTAGTATTGACCCCACGATATATGAAAAGTAAATTTCAGGACTTAAATTTTCTTAATTTTGTTAAATCTAAAATTAGCTGCATTTTATATGTAAATGGAGGATGGAAACTTTATAGCAGTTAATAAAATTGTTTGACAATACTTTTCTTTCTAAAAATAGTTTCGAAAATTATACTAACTTACAAACATTCCTCTTAAGTCACAGGCATGTTCCCAAACTTTTTCACGTCTTGGCCACCTTTGGAAGAATTTCAATTTTTTTCTATGCGCCTGGTATAATATGTGCGTGATCTATGTATATTTGCATAATTTTATAGAGAAAAATTCCGTAACACTTCCTAAATAATTAAAAGGGAAAAGATGCTGCTTACTAGTTTTGTGAAGATTTGGGCTTAAGTTAGAAAGTTTGAGGAGGATTGGTTGTAGTTGATATGAGAGTTTTGAAAAAAGTTAATTTACTATCCAATCTGTATGTAGTCTTTTATTCAAATTTAGTACTATCTATTTTAGAAACTTGTGTGTATGTGCATGTGTCTTTTGTTGAGACCGTGAAAGTAAAAATTAAACTTAGTTATTAAAGCATTAGTTTTACTTACTGAAATGAAAATTGAAGTAAGAAATGTGTCTGAATAATAAATAAATAAATAAAAATTGTATAAGAATGTACTGTTTGATAAATATATTTAAAATATTTTTTAACAAATGCTTTCAGAAAAAACAAAAACAGTTGGCAAAAAAAAAAAAAAAAAACAACAACAAAGGTTCAAATTAAGCTGATTTGAAAGAAAAATCAATACACATAGTAAATCAGTTTTTTGCTATGAAAAAGTATCATTTTTCATTTGTACTCTTGCATATGTTTATTGAACTATAAAGTAAGGGGAAAATTTTTATTTCTTTCAAAAAATTTATTTATGCTTTTTCTTTAAATTTCTTTTTGATCGTTATTATTATTTATTATTATGCTAAATATTATTCTATTACAGAAAGTGTTAGCTTATGTCCATAGTTTGTTAAGATTTTTTATCGATAAGTTCTGTTGTCATGATCACAGTAAAACTTAAATTTGCTCATAAAATTGAATTTTACTTATCCAAGAGTCTTCTGACCTTTTAAAGCTGAAAAAAATAGGAAAACTAAAATAATAATTTAATTTTTTGTCAAACCCCAGTATATAATTAATATGAATAACTAAAATATCTAGGAAAACTAATTTTTTTTTTTTTTCAGGCAAACCCAAGTATATAATTAATATAAATAGCTACGAAATTTAGGAAAATTAAAATAAAAACGTTATTTTTTCTGGCAAACCGAAGTGTATAATTAATATAGATATTGCATGAATACTTTTTGTTACAGGAAATGAGCATAACAAGTTGCTTAAGTCTCTGGCTCCAGATAGGAACACTGAATTTCCCTACATGTCCCTTATGGAAGGATACATGCATGCTGAAAATCGTCCTTTTACCTGCGAAATTTGTGTGAAAAGTTTCAAGCAAAAACAGCATCTGCAGCAGCATTTGATTTCTCACAAAGGAGAACGTCGATTCAAATGTCAACTGTGTGACAAAAGTTTTCTTCGTAAACATCATTTACAGACTCATATGGTTGTGCACTTTCGTATCAAGGAATAATTTCAACAATACTTATTCCTTATTTTAATATTTTTGTGACTGTACAAAACATTTCATCTTCATAAAGTGTACGAAAACTTATCTTGTTAAAATCTGTTTCATAAATTGCTTCCTTTTTCTTCACCTTTAAATTGCTGCATGGAATATTCTTACTTGCCATAGTATAAAGTTTTTGCATACAATGATGGGTCCTGGTGAAATTATTAGATTGCGCAGACCAGTAGTATAGCTGGAGGCTTAAATTTCTTGTAGCCAAGTACACTTACTGAGCTTTCTGTACAACATGCATAGAAATTTTTTTTATAGCTATCTTTGTGTGGTGGTTAATCTACATATGTTATTTTCTTACTTTTTATTTGCTTTTTTACTTTGAATGTCAAAACTTCAACCACCAAACGGGTGGTAACAACAGTTTATTCTGTATTTAAAGGGAGACTGTTGTAATCTCTTTAGCTTACTCACTCTTCACTTGATTCTGTGCTGGCCGTGATGGAATGGCTGCTTGTTACATTTTTAGTATTTTAATTTCTTTTAAAATGTAAATAGTTAATAAATGTAATTTTTAATTTTTAATCTTGTCTTTGTATTCAGTCAGTTGCAACTCCTAAATATGTGGATCGGCTTCCACTACAATTAAAAAATTTATGTGCATAAAAGACTTGTTGTTCATCTTAACATCATATTGAGCACTTACTAAATAATATATAATACAAACAAAATAAATAAATAAGTAAGTAAGAGTAATAATTATGAACTTTAAATGAAAAATAATGAAGTTAAAATTTTTTGCTTTTTCATTGCTGCATCAACTGTGACATTTTAGAAATCTTGTTTTGGTAAATGGAGCAAACAGATTGATTAAAGATTTAAACCAAAAGGAATAAAAATCACAAGTGAATAAATGTAAAATGCTGGAATAAGGAGAAAATGTCAGTGTTGTAGAAAACTCGCTAAAAGAACCATTAAATATGTTTTGAAATGTACAGAACTGATCTGCATAATTGCTTGCATTTCTCTATAATATGCTAGTGTTTTTGTATTTTTAAACTGTGAAGAAGTTGTTGCTTCCTAAGTTAGTTGCAATTTTAAGCATTCCTAAAATACAAAACTTCAGAATAATAAACTATACATTTTATTTACAGTAAAAAATGTTTAAAATTGAATATGTTTTCTGATTTCATGGAGTAATTACAAATTAAAGTAAGGAAATAAAAATGGATGTGTAACACTGAAATCCGTAGTTCTAGTAATTAAACTGTGCGATAATTTTCTGTTGAAAAAATAAGAAGCTTGTAAAGATTAATTTTTTTTACTTATTAAATGTTTTCATTCTAAGAATGGCTTTTAAGTTTGCAAGGCTAAATTTCTGGCAAAATTTCACTAAACGATCGCGATATGCGATAAATTTCATAATTTGCAAATGTATGGCCTCAAGCCTTAATAGTTAGAGGCAGTTGAGTGTTTATTCAAACAATAATTGTATTTAATTTTTAGAAGTAATAAATGATTATTTTAATTAAAGGCTTTCTGTGTCTTTCTAGGAAATGATCCCAGTCAAATGCCTTTGCCAATAACTTTCCATTTGTGCAGCGAATGTTCTTATTCAACTCCGGCGAAAGCCAATCTTTGGAGGCATATGAGAACTCACACCGGGGAACGACCTTTCAATTGTGAGACTTGCCATAAGAATTTCACCCAGCTGATTGATCTTCATCGTCATATGTTCACTCATACTGGTGTTCGACCATTTAAATGTAGTATTTGTGCAAAAGGTTTCATTCGCAAAAGTGCACTACAGCGTCATATACTCAATCATCACCAAGGGGAGTTTTAAAATAATTATCTGCATATTATTTATAAATATTGCTTCAACAATCAAAATATTGTGTAAATATCATATACAAAAATGAAGCTTTGGTGTTAGCACTTTAAACAAAAAATAATAATAAATGTATTTCTTTTTACATCATTCAATGTTTTTTTTTTTTTTTGTAAAAATTGGAAATTTTTATTAATTTTATTGATACTGAAATTCCTTTGATTATCAATTGGTAAATGCCAATTGCTTTCAAAATAAATAAAATTATTAAAGTAACAAAGCTTTAAATATTGAAGATTCAATAAAATATTTTTATGAAAAAGTCAGAAATCTTCATGACATTTAGTGCAGCGGTCGGCAACCTAAATTGACTGAAGATCTACTTTCCAGGTTCGGCGAACATCAAGATCGACTCGGAGGAGGAGGGGAGGGGGTATACACTATTAATAGGGCATGTTGAGATGGCGCCTGTCTCCAAATTGTAGGGTAATTGTCAGCACAAGTTTTGATGCTTATAAAATACCTACTTTTAAAATTTCGAAACTAATGAAATGTTAACTCTGTTAATTCGCATCAAAACAATATTAATATATTATCTCATTTAAATTTGATTTTTAAAAACTGTTAGTTTTTGTTTCACTTTGTCTTTTAACTAAAACACACCACGTGAAGTTCCGTTTTCTTCAATTATCTCTCATCGAGAGCATAGTTAATGTGAATACTAACATCCCATATTATTGGCAACTTTTATAAGGTCCGGTGAATGGTCTGACAAACTAATAAAGATTTTCTGAAAGGGGAAAAATAATAATTTCGCCTTCTAATTCAAAAGTTATTTTATTTTTCTAAAAACCATATACTGTCTAATACGCTGTCTCGATCGACTGAAAATGGGCTCGCGATGGACGGGTAGCTGACCACTGACTTAGTGGATTTAAATGGACCAAGAAGAAAACTTAGGAGGAGAAAAATTATATTGGAGGGGAGGGAATGTGGCTGTGAAGAGTTCATCAATAGAGGCTGTGATGCGTTGTTTCAAGTCAACACGATGACATTGACAACTTCATTCTCCAATTAGATGTTGGGTGGTGCATTACATTGAAACAGCATGTCGCAGCCAATCTTAATTTTTCAGGGATATGTGTATGTAAAATCTGTCGACTCTGAAGTCCTGAGGTTAATAGTTCCAAGGGTACCAGAAGTTGGAGAAAATTTTTCTCCCCTTCAGTCTAGGGTCCCAAAAAGAAGGTTACGGTCGGGGTGGGGCCACCTGGTGTCATCAGATTACAGTGTGTTAGGGTAAATGCCGGCCACCTATTAGGTGACCCTTCGCAAATGACCAGCAATTCCTGTGGCTTTGAAAAGGGCAAATGCAATAAGGCAAGTTCCTCCACACTGTGAAAAAAAAAAAACCCATTTTAATGCATTCATGTAACTGAATCATGTCCCCTCTAACTTTCTTTTGCTCTAGAAGACTATAAATGTTGTGCCTTTTAAGCCTAACCACATAATCCAAGTATGAGAAACCACTTATCAACCTGGTAGCCTCCTTTGAACCCTTTCCAATAAGGTAATATCCTTCTTTAGCTAAGGAGATCAGAACTGAACAGCATACTCCGTGGTCTTACCATACTTCTGTATGATAGCAATACAACTTCCTTAGACTTGTTTGAAATAGCCTTGTTGATAAACCCAAGCTTCCTGTTAGCTTTGTTACTTACTATGCTGCACTGCTGACTTTTCTCCTCCAACATCCTTCCCTGTTAGTACTAGGCCTTAGGGATGTTCTCCCCCGAGGGTGAAGTAATGGGGTAGTGGTGTCCACGGATTTTACATGTACGTATCCCCAAGTGTACATGGTGGGTCTTCAGTGGGTGGAGTATCAAACACAGAGCCTTCTAGCTGTACTAAGCTTGAAGTCGTGACTAATTAATACTCCCAGAACAACAACTGCTTCAGCTTCGCTAATGACAAAACCATGTAAATAATAGTTTGCACATTGATTCCCATGACCACAATGTATCCTTTGACATGTCTTGAAGCTGATTGTCTTGTTCTTCCGGGTCAACATATCTTCAGTCATAATTAAACTGGGAAGTAGTTGCTTTCTTAGATGCTTTTTAACTTTGTGGGGATGATTTTGTTGACTAAATGCACTTGTCTTCTAATTTTCTTTTTGTACTTTTTCTTTAGGAAAAGTGGTCAGGAAAAGTTTACATCCATCGCTCACGCAGTTTTCCTGTCATGAGTGTTCTTACGCAACTCCCGTCAAAGCTAATTTAGTGCGGCACATGCTTGTGCATACAGGCGAGAGGCCGTTTAAATGTAATGTGTGTTATAAAGACTTTCGACGTAAAGACCATTTGAAGACTCATACCTTAATTCATCATTGCAGAAATTATCCTATGTGATAACTTTTATTTCTTTATTTGTGTTGTTTTGTGTTAAAATATTTTATTCTAAAAATTATATAAACTGTTAATTTAAGGAAATGTTCATTGTTTAATGACTAAAAAATATATTACTTTTTAATTTTTAGACATTTTTGTGTGTGATGGAATTTTAAAGTTTTTTGAAAATCAACTGTTAGTAGAATTGTTTTTTGTTTTTTATGTTATAGTTGTTATATTTTATCACAATAAAGCTTGTATTGTTCATTTGAGTTTGTGAATGTCCACAAGCATTCATTCTTTCTTTGTAATTTGTCTTTTTAACTATTTTAACTTCTAACAATTTTCTGCATTTTGAATATTGATATTTTTAGCAATTAATTACAGAGCTATATCAATGTGCGTAGTGCACAATTAGAAAATTTTGTATGCAAGCAAACAACTGTTTGAAATCTGTGGAAGGTTGTGGCACTAAGCTTAACCATCTAGATAGCTAAGAATGGCTCCTATAGCTTTCTGGGTATGTGAGTCCAATGTTAAAGAATGATTTTTCCAAAACTTGAAGCAATTGTTTACTTTCTTGCATAAAGTTCATTTGTGCATTACAAACTTTCCCTTTTGTATGTATTTGAATCCTTGCTCCAAGGTTTTTCTGCTCTCATTTGCTTTTTGCCAAAATTTCTTTTTTAAAAAAAATTATGAAATAATGTTTCTATAGAATCCCTTTCAAAAAGGTCAAAATTATTTTGTAGTTGTGACCAGTAAGATTAAAAATAAATAATCTGATTTTAAAAAGATGATTTTTTTTTCAAAGCTCAAGCAGCTTCGATTCTGAAGTTCAATTACTTTTACTTTCATTGCCCGGTGTGTTGTGAGAAAGTAACTGTTGAACCATGAAACAAGTGCTGCAGAATATACCGTTTTCAGATACACTCAGTTGTATAGTATCGATTGTGCAGCCTTGAAGTATCAGATTTGCTTAAAATTTGTAAACATGGCCTTTGTTGTAAAGTAAAGGAAAGATTGTTTAAATATAGTACACTCAAATTTTGTAGAACTTGAAACATTTGTTTGCTTTTGGGGGTCTGGGCAAAGCCACAAGGCCATGATGGTTGCTAAGAATAGATATTTCAGGTGGAATATGTTTCAGAAACTTCAGTTGAAAGGGAAAAATTTTGCACTAATTACAAGAAATGGTTATTATTCATCATACATCATTTAAAAATATAACCACCGTCTTCTTATAAGTGTTCAGAAAAAAATTGTTTAAATACATTTACATAATATTTGTACATCATAAATGAAGAATTTTATCACTTAAACATACTTTCCTTAATAAATGTTTCAATATGTGTGTATACGTTCATGTTTCTCAATTTTAATGTAAAAATTGTAAATTAATTTTTTAGCCTTTTTTCTTACGTAATAGATGTTGTGATAAATAAGATGTGCCTGCAAATTTTAGGATGTTTGAACCTTTTTTGTATTTGAATAATTCAGCTAATCTAAACTGTTCTGCACCACTTATGTGTTCTTGATAATATAATACCCACTCTTTATGAAGTGAAAACTAAGAGCATTTTATAAACCTGCTAAGAGGGATGTGTTTTTCCTTTTAGTTGAATTTAATTCTATCTACTTTCTCAGCATACTCTTCAGACTAATATGCTGTTATTTTAATGTGTATTGCCTTATTATTTTGAAATTATTTGTACCATATTTACTTTTTCCTGCCATGCTGAATAAATCCATGATATTTTGCTATCTTTCCATGCAATTAAATTGGTTGCTCTAATTATTGCTGTAAATATCTCAACTTTATTTTTTGAAATGACTTTAAAATTGGCTGTTTTGTTTTTTTAATGTTTCATAGATTTATAGCACTTTTCTTTATAGATGTTATGGATGTATCAATATGCTAAATTGATAAAATAAATATTTATCTCTTTATTGTTAATGTTTTTGCATTTGACATTATTCAGTTTTATCTGTATTTTTGAATAGGAGAAAAAAGCATAATGAATGCACAAATAGCGGTAAAATTACAGATGCATGCTTCAGTCCTGCAGTTTTATTGCTATTCATGCATTTATTAAGCTAGTTTTCTCTATTAATTTTGTACAAAGCTAAACTTTTTACTTATCATGTATTTTTAATTTGCACAGGCTTTTTATGTCTCCCATGTTTTTACTTTCTTTTTTTTTTTTTTTATTCTGTAGGAAATTATCCATTACAAGACGAGTTTCCTATTCACTATTGCACTGAGTGCTCCTATTGTACGGCAGATAAAAGAAGCTTGAAGTTCCATATTCAGACCCACACTGGAGAACGACCTTATTCATGTCATGCATGCGAGAAGTCATTCAAAAAAATGCATCATCTCCAGAGGCATTTGCTGTCGCACAGTGGATTTCGCCCGCATAAATGCAGCATTTGCCAGAAACGCTTTATCTTGAAGCATCATCTTCAGAGTCATATGATCACTCACCAGTGAAGTATTTCTCTCGATTGAGTAAAACTTTTTGTGCTGAAATGATTGTGTTCTAAGGAAGTAAGTTAAGTTCAGTGAATTAAAAAAAAGAATTAAAACCTTGCCTGATGATTTTATTTAAGGCAAACCCCCATTTCTTATGTGAGCTTAGAATTCTAGATTCTATGTTACAGAGTAAGGTGCATTTTTAAATACAAATGCCTTTATATTGTCAAACATGAGATTCTTCAGAACTGTTATCTGAATTTCAGACTTTTAAAATTTTTGAGAGTTTCTAATTCTTAATAATTAAGATTTTCTTCATTTTTGTCCTTTCCCCCCTTTTTTGTAAAATAAGGTAACAATAAATAAATTAGTAATAAAAATAAAATTAAATTAGAAAGTACACCAAACAAGGCAATCTTTGCCAACAGTGCATTCTAAGTTTGAAAACAATATTTTTTAAAAGACAGTTTGTTAAATGATATTGAATTTATTCGGTATTTGTTGTAATACAGTTATTTTAACAGTTATTTACATATACTCAGAAACTTCCTGTATCATTTAAATTACTTTTTAAACGAACTTTGTCATGTACATAACCTCAAAATAGTATAGTTTTTTAATTTTTATATTTTCTCATTTATATCTGTGCAAAATATGATTTTACACACACTTTGTCTTATTTTACAAAATGTCTTGTACATATTTTCAGATACTCTCATACCTGTATTGAGCAATAAACACATGTTGAATCAAATGTCCAACAACCTTTTATTCCCGAAACTCTCAAGGAACTTTCAAAATTAGAATGATTTCATGTTTAAAAACTAACTATGTGGTTTGGGGACAGACGATTACCAAATTTAGTTTAGATCTTTTGCTTTATTTTGTTAGGTAGAAATTTATAAAGATTTTAAATTTAATGAAAAAAACAGATGGTCATGTTTTGAAAAATAACTTTGAATGATAACCACATTTGCAGGGTTCATACTCAACCTGGAAAAGTCATGGAAATTGATATCCTTTGCAAAAGTCATGGAATAGTCAGGGAAAGACGTAAATTTTTGACAAAACCTGGAAAAGTCAGGGATTTTTTCCCCTACCAGGGGCCCCTTGGAGAAAACCTATGATCGCCACGATGTCAGATCCTCAATTAACTCGCCTTCCTTTTCTTATATAGGTTTTTCTTTATGTAATGGTGTTTATTGTATTGTCATAGCATAAAAGTGACTGCCTAAGCATTTCTTTAAATATTTGTTTTCATGCGTTATTATAGAGTTAAAAAGCTGATTTGTCCCCACTGGAATCATCCTAGTTTTTATTTTATTTTATTTGTTCTCTATATTTTATGTTTTATAGTTTTAAATTAGCTTTCTAAAGTTTAAATTAAAAAAAGAATAAAAAAAAAAAAGATGGATGCAAATATAAAAGCTAATATCTTTTGGCAGTATTGTGTCATAAAATTTTGTTTTTGAAATTCTATAGTATAAATTTGTTATCTTAATGATCATCTGTGGAATTTTTTAATACAAGGTTAATATAATTGTATGGTATAAAATGTTATGGCGAGCGTATTTAATGTATAAGTAGTGCATTTGCTAATAAATATTTTTACTTGGAACCTGGAATTCTGCTTTGAATCTACCTGGAAAAGTGGTGTAAATTTTTTTGGCTATTTGAGTATGAGCCCTGCATTTGTGTCATTTAAGAATATGTATAGTTTATGTATAATTCTAAAACATGTAACAAAAATGTAGATATGTGTTGCGAAATTAAAGCAGCATTTTTTATACATAAATTCAATGTTTATTTGAGAATTACTGTTTTGTGCTTTCTTGTTGTTTTTTTTTAATGTCAAATTCAAGCTTGTTTCTCATTACTGAAAACAAATACCTTCACATTGTCTGTTAATATATAAGCTGTGTCACCCATATAATATTTCCTTTTAAAGTTAGGTCAAAAGGGAAAAAATCATAAATTCATGCAATCAGTTAGTCATTTGTATTTTCTTAAATATTTGAATTTAAAAATAATTATTATTAAAAATACCAATAATACTTTTTTCAGATAAGGATGATTGATGTACTAAAGATTTCTCATGCTACACTTTAATCAGTAAAAATTAAAAACTCCTTTTGGTCATTGGTGTAGCTTGGTTAGAATTTTTTGTAATAAAAATTTCAGAATACACCTACTCAATTTTCTATACTTTTATTAGACTATCCTAAGTGTTGGAATTTGAGAGCAAGCATCTTTTGAGACATTATCTTCAATAGTTATCAAAACCATAGAATTATGAAACTGATAATTGGATTTTTTAAGTAGTTTAAAACACCATTGGAATTTTATTATGTCTGATAAATATAATTATCAAGACATTTATGTTGAAACAAAGTGGATTAATTTTGATGTATTTCCTTTTACATTCTTTTATTATTAGAAACTTTTGTTAAAGAATAAAACAAAATTGTATTTAATGATTTTTAAAGCTCTGGTTATTTTCTAATATTTATTAGATCATTGATGCAAGTTTACATGAAATTATCTCAACAGTTCTAGACTTAATAGTCTTCAAAAAATTGCTGTTTTATGTTATAAAATTTATGTGATGCCATGAAATTATATTACAGTATAGAACCCCAAATTCGGCATGCTCGGGACCGGCGCCAAGCCGGATTTCGGAACCCGACCAAACATGTCGGATTTACAAGACCAAAAATGGCGGATTTACGAAAACATCAACGCTAATATGCGCATTTGATCGCACTCTTTTCTTAACTGGTACATAAATAAGTAACTTTTTTTTGGAAAAGGTAATATAAGTAAAGCCATGTGTTGAAATGTTTTACCAAACAAAAAAAGAACTTATTCATGGATTTAAATAAAATTACAGCCCACAATTCGGCAAAAATAAATCATATCCACACTATGGTAGTTAACCGTTTCACTGAATCAACTGCAATTGCATGAAAAAGAAAATAGAGCTACATCTAAAAAAAGATATTAGCAGAGAAGTCAAACTAAAATGCCAGGCCATTTGTACAAATTCCAAGGGTTCCTGGGCGCCATTTATGACCAAAAAGAAAAAAACTAGAGAAAGTTTCTTTATCTTTCTTTCTTTTTCCAGGAAATAAAACTTGAAAAACAAATTTTTAAGAATTTAAGGGAAAAAATAATTTTTTTATAGGGAAAAAGATGCTTAACTGAGCCCAAGAAATCAATTTTCACTTTTCAACACAGTAGGGTTTTCTGGTTTTACCTTGGTTTAATGAGTTTAGTTCATATAAAGCATAAATATATCTACAAAATTACTTCTATTTGAATCAAAATTTACTGACATTTATTAATTTAACAGATTCTTACATTAATATTTTTCTGAATTTACAAAAAAAAAAAAAATCCTAAATTTTCAGGAAAAGTGCCGATTTTTAGGATTTTCCGAAATTCAGTATTCCGAATTTGGGGTTCGGTATTGTATTTTTTACTCGTATGTCACATTAATAAAATGCAAAATATCTAAATACATAAATGCTATGTCTAGCTTTACTTTATTCAACAGCTTATTTAATAATTAAAACCAAAATTTCATTTGTATAAGTTATTATGATAAATATTTGCCTTGGTGCAGATTGAGCACTTGAACAAATCAAATTAAAGTTAAATGCACATGCTGCAGAGTTTGAAAAAAGTCAATTTTCAGTCTTAACAAAATATAATGTTGCAAGAAATGTACCCCCTTCTTCTTGTATAACTCCATTTCTTTGCAGTGGAGAAGAGCTTCCTTGAAACGCTATAATGTGTTGTGTGACTTAAATTGCAAATCTGTTCCTTATTTTTGTTGTTCAGACATGCAGGTTAGTGTTGGCTTTTTCAAAAAGGCTTAACTGACCTTGTTCATCTATGTAGTTTTTGAGTGCAAATTCAATCTGTGTTGCGTCAGTCTTCCATTCTTGGGGTGCTCCCCTTTTGACATCAGGTTTTTGAAATATGTATTGTACAGTTTTACAAATTTCATGTTGACTCCATTTCTAATGTTTGATTTGTTATCTTTAGGAAAAAAACTCGGTGCGACTTTTGTGGAAGGTTTGACATTTTACCTGTGTCCGAATTGCCCTTACTCGACTCCACAGAAAGCCAATTTATTGAGGCACATGCGCATTCATACGAGAGAAAGACCATATTGCTGCAAATATTGTAGAAAATGTTTCTCTCAGGCTAACAACCTTCAGCGACACATGCTGTCCCACAGTGGAGAACGTCCTTTCAAGTGCAATTTTTGCGGTAAAGGTTTCACCCGAAGAGATGCACTGCAAGCTCATCTTGTTTCCCATGAAAATAGAAACTATGTGTGAAACTCATGGTACTCTGCAAAGTGTAATTAATGTGTAAATGCTTTAATAATTGCAGCGTTATGTTCCTAAATTTATGATGTTAGATACATAAACCTTTCTTTCGATTCCTTATTCAATAAAATATTTGATACTTTATGAAAGAAAACAGAATATTTTGAGCAAATTTTGACCCACAAGTATGCGGTCTAGGTCTTTGACACCTAAGGTGCTATTTTTAAATTAATTATTCACTCATTCAGATCAGTCAAGTTTTATTGTAACTGCATTCTAAGTTACATTAGTACTGAGCTAAAGTAATGTTTAGTATTTTATTTTCACATCATGGAAAAAAAGAACTTATGTCAGGGGTGCCCATCAGGGAGGGGGGGATTCGTTTAAGGTACTTTTGGGGAGCTTGGTAAACTGTTTAACTAATTTGGGGGATTGTTGTTTTGAAGGAGTTTTTCAAGTGTTCTAGAAGGGTGCATGCACCATTGCTCTGAGGGGAGATGGGTATTCCTGCTTATATCATGGAGAAAAGATGGGTTAAAATGATGACACACCGCATGATTTTCCCTTGCAATTTGTCATCGTTTGGGGGATTCGTTATCATTGCGGGTGTAATACAAATAGTATTATACCCGCATACAAATAGTATTATACCAAGCATTGGTAGTAAGTATTACTACCAATGCTTGGAAACAAGTTTTCTGTCATGTTTGGTACTAATTTAAAAGTAGTATTTTTATTTTTAAAGTATAACTATAATATTATGCTATTTCTATAATGTTGAAAAAAATGAATATCTTAATAAAAGTGCATTTATGCAAGCTTGCTTATTTTAGAATGCAGAAAAAATCCTACCTTTTCATTATTTCAATTAGAGCGTAAGATATTGCACAACATGACTGCACATAGAAACAGCCAAGGTGCAAATATTTTGTGTATTTATGAACTATTATTAATAATTTTTTTAGTAAATTAACTATTCATAAATATGAAACAACGAATTTTCTTGCAACATTTTTTTTAATTGTAAGGCCATTCCACTTTCATATTCTAAATCCTGAAGTTAGTGGTTATTCATGATTTTCAAGTACATAACATTATTCCAACTTTTCAAGTCAGGAGCTTTGCAAAAATTGCTTAATGTGAAGTACAAGGTATGTAAGTGCTACATTTTGCTTGACAACTTATGATTCAAAATGCAGTGTAATAATTTATTGATGCATTTGTTAAAAACATTACCGTTCTTTAAATTTAAATAAAAAAAAAAATGTTTATCTATTCACTCCAAATTTCATATTTGCTGTTGTTTTTTTTTATACATGTTTATTTTGTCATGTATAAAAGTACTGTGCATATATTGTATTTGAAATTTATCAAAACTCTTAATGTACAAGGATTTGGCATAAATATTTTGTTAAATGCAATAAATATCTTTGTTTCAGTATGTTCCCAGTGACTTTATTCCATCTTTTAAAAACTTAATGAATATGTTATGTTTCAGAACTTTCTATGTATATGTAAATAGTTTCTAATGCTTGCATTATTCAGATTACTCGTGTAACTATTTTATTTATTTGTTTTACTTTTTTCAGTATCATATTCGGTAAATATGTCTTTAAATTGTTGTATTTATGAAATACTACATTCCACTTATTTAAAAATTTAATTTTGTATTTTTTTTATCTATTTTTATTTATCTATTTTTTAAGAATAAAAATTTAAGCTTCTCAGTAAAAATGATCAAATTTCGCCAAGGCTTTTAATCAAGGATAAATGTTGAGCTCTTTCCTGCACCACAATTGAGGAAATTAAGGTACTTACTATATTTATCTCAATCTAAGGCATTTTTACCTTATTTTGTATTTTTGTTTCTTTAAAGCATTCCATTTCATTACTGATATTGCAATTTAAAAATTTCAGGAGGCCAGGAAAAACAAAAAATTTTTTAAAGTTTGTTAGTGGCATTATCTGTATTTACTGTATTTAATCTTTACATACATGTGTAGCTAAGTTTTTCTTTGTACCTGTTACACTTTACTTTTAAATTGGGTAACTTAGGCTCTCAAATCATTCCTATCAACATTGTCAGGTGGAATTTTACTACATTTTAGTTCTATTTTAATAAATACAAAAGTCATTGCTGAAAACGTGTTTGTTGTCATGGGCTCTAATATTAAAAGAAATTACAGCAAAAGTTTGACTGAAGGCTTCTCTGTGGCAAAAATTAATCCAATCAGTTTGTATGCTAAAATAGACTTCGAAAGGGAATTTATCATACAATTGATTAGCTTTTAGTGCCATTCATTCAAAGAAGTTTTACCCTTTGATATGGATTTTTTAAAAAATAGAGTATTTATATAAAAAATGTATTTGCACTAAAAAGAATAGAATAAAATAAGTTTTATAAAAAAACAGAACCGACTTCAAATTATAAATTGCGGTAATAAGTGAAAAATAAATAAATTCTTTAAACAACATCGATGTGACTTTTAAACATAGTTTTAGAAGTCGGTGCAAAATTACGAGTCTAATTACCATTATATCATTTGCTACTTCATATTGGAACTGTTGCTAATTCTGCGAAAATATATATATATATATACTATATATATTTGTAATTGATTCATGATTACAAAAGATTTTATCCATCCTAATTTTGCACCGACTTCTGAAACTATGTTTAAAAGTCACATCGATGTTGTTTAATGAATTAATTTATTTTTCACTTTTTAGCGCAATTTATAATTTGAAGTTGGTTCTGTTTTTTTATAAAACTTATTTTATTTAATAAAGTGTGTACAAACGAGTACTACAATTCAGTAATTTTATCGGCAAGCAAAATTTTAACCTTATCCTTTAAATACTTGATTTCTTACTTTAGTTGCGGATGGTGTGACTATTGGTTGTATTTCTCGAGGCATTATGTTTCGTTTTGTCACAGAACAAATCGCTGGGCCATAACGTTTATTAAAGCCTTGTACATTTTGTGCACAATTCCCTTTGTATGCTTGAATTGATATCCTTTGCAAAAGTCATGGAATAGTCAGGGAAAGACGTAAATTTTTGACAAAACCTGGAAAAGTCAGGGATTTTTTCCCCTACCAGGGGCCCCTTGGAGAAAACCTATGATCGCCACGATGTCAGATCCTCAATTAACTCGCCTTCCTTTTCTTATATAGGTTTTTCTTTATGTAATGGTGTTTATTGTATTGTCATAGCATAAAAGTGACTGCCTAAGCATTTCTTTAAATATTTGTTTTCATGCGTTATTATAGAGTTAAAAAGCTGATTTGTCCCCACTGGAATCATCCTAGTTTTTATTTTATTTTATTTGTTCTCTATATTTTATGTTTTATAGTTTTAAATTAGCTTTCTAAAGTTTAAATTAAAAAAAGAATAAAAAAAAAAAAGATGGATGCAAATATAAAAGCTAATATCTTTTGGCAGTATTGTGTCATAAAATTTTGTTTTTGAAATTCTATAGTATAAATTTGTTATCTTAATGATCATCTGTGGAATTTTTTAATACAAGGTTAATATAATTGTATGGTATAAAATGTTATGGCGAGCGTATTTAATGTATAAGTAGTGCATTTGCTAATAAATATTTTTACTTGGAACCTGGAATTCTGCTTTGAATCTACCTGGAAAAGTGGTGTAAATTTTTTTGGCTATTTGAGTATGAGCCCTGCATTTGTGTCATTTAAGAATATGTATAGTTTATGTATAATTCTAAAACATGTAACAAAAATGTAGATATGTGTTGCGAAATTAAAGCAGCATTTTTTATACATAAATTCAATGTTTATTTGAGAATTACTGTTTTGTGCTTTCTTGTTGTTTTTTTTTAATGTCAAATTCAAGCTTGTTTCTCATTACTGAAAACAAATACCTTCACATTGTCTGTTAATATATAAGCTGTGTCACCCATATAATATTTCCTTTTAAAGTTAGGTCAAAAGGGAAAAAATCATAAATTCATGCAATCAGTTAGTCATTTGTATTTTCTTAAATATTTGAATTTAAAAATAATTATTATTAAAAATACCAATAATACTTTTTTCAGATAAGGATGATTGATGTACTAAAGATTTCTCATGCTACACTTTAATCAGTAAAAATTAAAAACTCCTTTTGGTCATTGGTGTAGCTTGGTTAGAATTTTTTGTAATAAAAATTTCAGAATACACCTACTCAATTTTCTATACTTTTATTAGACTATCCTAAGTGTTGGAATTTGAGAGCAAGCATCTTTTGAGACATTATCTTCAATAGTTATCAAAACCATAGAATTATGAAACTGATAATTGGATTTTTTAAGTAGTTTAAAACACCATTGGAATTTTATTATGTCTGATAAATATAATTATCAAGACATTTATGTTGAAACAAAGTGGATTAATTTTGATGTATTTCCTTTTACATTCTTTTATTATTAGAAACTTTTGTTAAAGAATAAAACAAAATTGTATTTAATGATTTTTAAAGCTCTGGTTATTTTCTAATATTTATTAGATCATTGATGCAAGTTTACATGAAATTATCTCAACAGTTCTAGACTTAATAGTCTTCAAAAAATTGCTGTTTTATGTTATAAAATTTATGTGATGCCATGAAATTATATTACAGTATAGAACCCCAAATTCGGCATGCTCGGGACCGGCGCCAAGCCGGATTTCGGAACCCGACCAAACATGTCGGATTTACAAGACCAAAAATGGCGGATTTACGAAAACATCAACGCTAATATGCGCATTTGATCGCACTCTTTTCTTAACTGGTACATAAATAAGTAACTTTTTTTTGGAAAAGGTAATATAAGTAAAGCCATGTGTTGAAATGTTTTACCAAACAAAAAAAGAACTTATTCATGGATTTAAATAAAATTACAGCCCACAATTCGGCAAAAATAAATCATATCCACACTATGGTAGTTAACCGTTTCACTGAATCAACTGCAATTGCATGAAAAAGAAAATAGAGCTACATCTAAAAAAAGATATTAGCAGAGAAGTCAAACTAAAATGCCAGGCCATTTGTACAAATTCCAAGGGTTCCTGGGCGCCATTTATGACCAAAAAGAAAAAAACTAGAGAAAGTTTCTTTATCTTTCTTTCTTTTTCCAGGAAATAAAACTTGAAAAACAAATTTTTAAGAATTTAAGGGAAAAAATAATTTTTTTATAGGGAAAAAGATGCTTAACTGAGCCCAAGAAATCAATTTTCACTTTTCAACACAGTAGGGTTTTCTGGTTTTACCTTGGTTTAATGAGTTTAGTTCATATAAAGCATAAATATATCTACAAAATTACTTCTATTTGAATCAAAATTTACTGACATTTATTAATTTAACAGATTCTTACATTAATATTTTTCTGAATTTACAAAAAAAAAAAAAATCCTAAATTTTCAGGAAAAGTGCCGATTTTTAGGATTTTCCGAAATTCAGTATTCCGAATTTGGGGTTCGGTATTGTATTTTTTACTCGTATGTCACATTAATAAAATGCAAAATATCTAAATACATAAATGCTATGTCTAGCTTTACTTTATTCAACAGCTTATTTAATAATTAAAACCAAAATTTCATTTGTATAAGTTATTATGATAAATATTTGCCTTGGTGCAGATTGAGCACTTGAACAAATCAAATTAAAGTTAAATGCACATGCTGCAGAGTTTGAAAAAAGTCAATTTTCAGTCTTAACAAAATATAATGTTGCAAGAAATGTACCCCCTTCTTCTTGTATAACTCCATTTCTTTGCAGTGGAGAAGAGCTTCCTTGAAACGCTATAATGTGTTGTGTGACTTAAATTGCAAATCTGTTCCTTATTTTTGTTGTTCAGACATGCAGGTTAGTGTTGGCTTTTTCAAAAAGGCTTAACTGACCTTGTTCATCTATGTAGTTTTTGAGTGCAAATTCAATCTGTGTTGCGTCAGTCTTCCATTCTTGGGGTGCTCCCCTTTTGACATCAGGTTTTTGAAATATGTATTGTACAGTTTTACAAATTTCATGTTGACTCCATTTCTAATGTTTGATTTGTTATCTTTAGGAAAAAAACTCGGTGCGACTTTTGTGGAAGGTTTGACATTTTACCTGTGTCCGAATTGCCCTTACTCGACTCCACAGAAAGCCAATTTATTGAGGCACATGCGCATTCATACGAGAGAAAGACCATATTGCTGCAAATATTGTAGAAAATGTTTCTCTCAGGCTAACAACCTTCAGCGACACATGCTGTCCCACAGTGGAGAACGTCCTTTCAAGTGCAATTTTTGCGGTAAAGGTTTCACCCGAAGAGATGCACTGCAAGCTCATCTTGTTTCCCATGAAAATAGAAACTATGTGTGAAACTCATGGTACTCTGCAAAGTGTAATTAATGTGTAAATGCTTTAATAATTGCAGCGTTATGTTCCTAAATTTATGATGTTAGATACATAAACCTTTCTTTCGATTCCTTATTCAATAAAATATTTGATACTTTATGAAAGAAAACAGAATATTTTGAGCAAATTTTGACCCACAAGTATGCGGTCTAGGTCTTTGACACCTAAGGTGCTATTTTTAAATTAATTATTCACTCATTCAGATCAGTCAAGTTTTATTGTAACTGCATTCTAAGTTACATTAGTACTGAGCTAAAGTAATGTTTAGTATTTTATTTTCACATCATGGAAAAAAAGAACTTATGTCAGGGGTGCCCATCAGGGAGGGGGGGATTCGTTTAAGGTACTTTTGGGGAGCTTGGTAAACTGTTTAACTAATTTGGGGGATTGTTGTTTTGAAGGAGTTTTTCAAGTGTTCTAGAAGGGTGCATGCACCATTGCTCTGAGGGGAGATGGGTATTCCTGCTTATATCATGGAGAAAAGATGGGTTAAAATGATGACACACCGCATGATTTTCCCTTGCAATTTGTCATCGTTTGGGGGATTCGTTATCATTGCGGGTGTAATACAAATAGTATTATACCCGCATACAAATAGTATTATACCAAGCATTGGTAGTAAGTATTACTACCAATGCTTGGAAACAAGTTTTCTGTCATGTTTGGTACTAATTTAAAAGTAGTATTTTTATTTTTAAAGTATAACTATAATATTATGCTATTTCTATAATGTTGAAAAAAATGAATATCTTAATAAAAGTGCATTTATGCAAGCTTGCTTATTTTAGAATGCAGAAAAAATCCTACCTTTTCATTATTTCAATTAGAGCGTAAGATATTGCACAACATGACTGCACATAGAAACAGCCAAGGTGCAAATATTTTGTGTATTTATGAACTATTATTAATAATTTTTTTAGTAAATTAACTATTCATAAATATGAAACAACGAATTTTCTTGCAACATTTTTTTTAATTGTAAGGCCATTCCACTTTCATATTCTAAATCCTGAAGTTAGTGGTTATTCATGATTTTCAAGTACATAACATTATTCCAACTTTTCAAGTCAGGAGCTTTGCAAAAATTGCTTAATGTGAAGTACAAGGTATGTAAGTGCTACATTTTGCTTGACAACTTATGATTCAAAATGCAGTGTAATAATTTATTGATGCATTTGTTAAAAACATTACCGTTCTTTAAATTTAAATAAAAAAAAAAATGTTTATCTATTCACTCCAAATTTCATATTTGCTGTTGTTTTTTTTTATACATGTTTATTTTGTCATGTATAAAAGTACTGTGCATATATTGTATTTGAAATTTATCAAAACTCTTAATGTACAAGGATTTGGCATAAATATTTTGTTAAATGCAATAAATATCTTTGTTTCAGTATGTTCCCAGTGACTTTATTCCATCTTTTAAAAACTTAATGAATATGTTATGTTTCAGAACTTTCTATGTATATGTAAATAGTTTCTAATGCTTGCATTATTCAGATTACTCGTGTAACTATTTTATTTATTTGTTTTACTTTTTTCAGTATCATATTCGGTAAATATGTCTTTAAATTGTTGTATTTATGAAATACTACATTCCACTTATTTAAAAATTTAATTTTGTATTTTTTTTATCTATTTTTATTTATCTATTTTTTAAGAATAAAAATTTAAGCTTCTCAGTAAAAATGATCAAATTTCGCCAAGGCTTTTAATCAAGGATAAATGTTGAGCTCTTTCCTGCACCACAATTGAGGAAATTAAGGTACTTACTATATTTATCTCAATCTAAGGCATTTTTACCTTATTTTGTATTTTTGTTTCTTTAAAGCATTCCATTTCATTACTGATATTGCAATTTAAAAATTTCAGGAGGCCAGGAAAAACAAAAAATTTTTTAAAGTTTGTTAGTGGCATTATCTGTATTTACTGTATTTAATCTTTACATACATGTGTAGCTAAGTTTTTCTTTGTACCTGTTACACTTTACTTTTAAATTGGGTAACTTAGGCTCTCAAATCATTCCTATCAACATTGTCAGGTGGAATTTTACTACATTTTAGTTCTATTTTAATAAATACAAAAGTCATTGCTGAAAACGTGTTTGTTGTCATGGGCTCTAATATTAAAAGAAATTACAGCAAAAGTTTGACTGAAGGCTTCTCTGTGGCAAAAATTAATCCAATCAGTTTGTATGCTAAAATAGACTTCGAAAGGGAATTTATCATACAATTGATTAGCTTTTAGTGCCATTCATTCAAAGAAGTTTTACCCTTTGATATGGATTTTTTAAAAAATAGAGTATTTATATAAAAAATGTATTTGCACTAAAAAGAATAGAATAAAATAAGTTTTATAAAAAAACAGAACCGACTTCAAATTATAAATTGCGGTAATAAGTGAAAAATAAATAAATTCTTTAAACAACATCGATGTGACTTTTAAACATAGTTTTAGAAGTCGGTGCAAAATTACGAGTCTAATTACCATTATATCATTTGCTACTTCATATTGGAACTGTTGCTAATTCTGCGAAAATATATATATATATATACTATATATATTTGTAATTGATTCATGATTACAAAAGATTTTATCCATCCTAATTTTGCACCGACTTCTGAAACTATGTTTAAAAGTCACATCGATGTTGTTTAATGAATTAATTTATTTTTCACTTTTTAGCGCAATTTATAATTTGAAGTTGGTTCTGTTTTTTTATAAAACTTATTTTATTTAATAAAGTGTGTACAAACGAGTACTACAATTCAGTAATTTTATCGGCAAGCAAAATTTTAACCTTATCCTTTAAATACTTGATTTCTTACTTTAGTTGCGGATGGTGTGACTATTGGTTGTATTTCTCGAGGCATTATGTTTCGTTTTGTCACAGAACAAATCGCTGGGCCATAACGTTTATTAAAGCCTTGTACATTTTGTGCACAATTCCCTTTGTATGCTTGAATTTCTCTCATCTTAATGAAAAATTCATTCAAATGTTATGAACCTGTATTGTGTACAATGACTTGAGGTTCTAAGGGAATAAATATGAGTGCATTCTACTTTTAAATATTTTTCCATACTTTTGAAGTTACTTTATTTATTATTATTACTTTTCTAATTAAAAGTTTTCACCATTTTTGCTTGTATATAACGTGTTTTTCACCTGATATTTATTATCAATGGGATCACCTAAAACATGATTTAACATGTACCAGTCACCATGATCTCTTTTTTTTCATACTAGTGAAAAAATTTGAACTTAAAAAATTCTGCAATTCCAGCAAGTTTTATTGCAATAACCCCAGCTTTACCATTAGATGTCAAAAAATTTTTCCTAGGATTTTCAATATTAGTTTTGAATAGAATATTGTAATTTTCATCTACATCTCCTCCTCTAATAGTTGTGCTATTTCTAAAGAATATTATAACTTAATTATGGCTTGTACAAAGCAATTTAAATTTTTATGTTGCTTTAGGTTATAAATATTGAGTTTATCTTGGAATTGATAATGGAATTCAGAAGAAGTTCAGTGGAACGAAGTTTCATAGAAGTCAGTAGAAGACCTTTAAAGCACTGATGTATATAACACTATTCTCAATAAACAAGACCACTTTTCAGTAACAAAGGCCTCTATATCTGACACTGCAAAAGTAGCAAATTAAAGTTAAAAACAGTTTTCCATTTTTTCATCTTCATTGAATTTTTTTAAATGAAAAATTGTGTACATTTTACAAAAGTAGTACCATATTGTCTTTGTAAATGCATGAAGCAAGCAAAAGTGTGGAAAAGTGAACTTATTTTGATTGTGAAGCATATTTATTTGTGAATGATGATTAAGTTGCATAATTTATTCTTTATTTCTCATTTTATTTTAAACTCATTCCAGTGTGCAAATATAATGAATATTTTTTTATAAATTTGAAACGATCTTGAAAGATGCCAGAACCTTTATAATCCTAAACCTCTGGTTCCAAGGTGTGCATTAGAACAATCTTCTACTGTGATCATATACTGTAGAAGGATAGAGTTTCAAAAAGTCCCTACCTCCTAAATTCTTAGAAAATTTATCAATCCCTGGATCTAAAATTTTTTCCCTTCAAGTTATTCTTTCTATTTCAGGTAAAACTCGCTCAAGTGCTTATCATCCCTCTGTAATTGTTCATAACTGTCCTTACTGCTCCTATTCCACACCTTACAAAGGAAACTTGCCAACTCATATTTCATCTCACAGTGAAGAGAGGCCGTACTCTTGTGACATCTGCTCAAAGAGTTTCAAGTTGAAGAGTCACTTAGTTCGGCATGTTCAGGGTCATAGCGGTGATCGTCCATTTAAGTGTATTTTCTGTGAAAAGTCCTTCCATCGGAAGGACCGCTTGAAGCAACATCTCTGTACGCATGATGAAATGTGTTTGTAGCTGTTGACAACACTAAATTGACTTGCCATGTTATTTGGACAATTGATCAAGAAACTGTGGAGTTATCAAACTTTGTATGTAATGATGAATTTAAAATGTAGTGAAACCTGTGTAAATTGACCACTTGCGGTGCAGCACTTTAGTGGTCAACTTAGACATGTGGTCAACTTATAGAGGGGGAAGGGCTAATATCGTTCCTGACCAAAGTGGTCAACTTAGAACGGTGGTCAACTTTACATGTTTTACTATACAAACTTTATGCTGATTTTTTCACAATTTGGTATTTAGATACTTCACTTTTGTTTTTAATCAGAAGTATGAGAAGTATTTTTATAGGCTTGTAGGGCAATACAAGCCTATTTATAAAAGCCTATCAAGTTTTGTCTTTATGTGATTTTCTTCTAAAATTTTTGATTTATGTTGATCATAATGATTTTTTTATTGTTAACTTTTTAAAAAATTAAATAACAGCTTTAACATTTTGAGTGTTGGATTTTAATTCTTTTAGTTACTTAAAGGTGCTTTTACTTCTGAAACAAAAACTTGAGATAATTTTTGCCACCCTAAAAATTGTTGAAATGCAACTATTTTTAGTACATAACATAATATAAAACATACAACATAACATAAGTACATATTATAAAACATATGAAACTTTTGTGCAAGAATAAAGTACAAATCAAAATAAAGTACAAAAAAAATAGGAATAAATAAATGAAAAAAAGGCATGATTTGTTGCTTTGTGCTTAAAAACTTTTTCATTTTATGTGTAAACACATCTATGTAATGGTTATAAATTCAGCAAAAAATAGTGTTTTAAAAAAAAATTCCTGCTATTACTACAAACATTATGAATTTGTTATTGGTTCAGAGGGCAGTCTTACTTTTGGCAATATAATTTTTAATTTCTTGTTACACTCTTAAATCAAACTCAGAATGGAATGAAGTCATTCTCGCTACAAATGTTTCCCTTTTGTAAAAGAAAACCACTTTCACTGCCTCGGGCAACAAAATAAGCTACATAAGTTAATTTGTCATTTAGTTGCAAATGTCCAGGTCATATAAGAGCAATAAATTATTGATTTTTGACTGATTAAAAAAATATTGAAAGCAAAGGATTTTCTGGCACAATTAAGAAACCATTAGCTGAAAAGTAGTGTTTGTCTATCACCATTAACATGAGTTGAAAATATTTCCTGTAAGTTCCTTGAAATGTATGAACTTTAAAAAAATATTTTGTGCCTTTGGTCTAATAGATATTGACATTAAATCAATCATGTAATTGATATAAAGGTAGTTGTAATTGATTTAAAGGAAATATATTGTGTAAACAATATCAATAACTTATAAGATAATATAAATATTTCTATAGTGTTTTTATTGATTAAAACAAAGTTATTATTTTACATGTAATACCCCTGTCAGTATTTTATAGATAAATTAAAAAATGGGGGGGGGGGAGCGATAAAATTTAAACAAATACATATCATTATGTTTACTGGAAGATTTTGTGAGTGAAAAAAGGTTAAACTTCTCTAATGTATCAATTTTGCCCCCCCCCCCCTCTTTTCTATTGTTAATCTTGCCATAATGCCATTTTTTTATTTCATTTCCACTTTAGGTAAGATTTTAAAATTATCCCAGAAATAATAGAATAAGAAAAACCATAACTGTAATTGATTTCATGGAATTTGTTCAAAGTTTTTTTTTTTATAAAATGTTTCATATCATTTTTTCTTATATAATTGATGATTCACCATATAAATCTTATGTACATTTTTATCTATTCATTTATTTATATTTTTTTTTCTCTTAGGGGGCCTTGAAAATATCCTAGTTTTCCATAATTGCCCTAAATGTTCATATTCTACTCCTCACCGATCCAACTTGGGAAGGCATATAAGAACTCATACGGGAGAACGACCCTACTTTTGCAGTATTTGCCAAAAAAGTTTCAAGCAAGCTAACCATCTGCAACAACATTTAGCTTCCCACAGTGGTCAAAGACCTTTTAAATGTCCTGTTTGTGATAAGAGTTTTACTCGCAAAGATTCCTTGCAAACTCATTTGTTTCTATGTCATGCTAAAGTTGGTTTTTCCTGAATGTTTGAGCTTATTCCTCATGAAACTGAATTATTTAGTATTCAGTACCTATTCACCACTGTAAGTCTATACAAATCTCTTGAATGCTTACAAAATAAAAAAAAATTTGGTAGTTTTTTTATTTGTTTATTTTGTTTTTTTTTTTACGACTGAATGTTCACTCTTTAGTATTCCTAGTTTTTCTCCCATAATTTGTATTTCTTACCAAACTGTTTCCATTTTGTCTTTAAAAATTATTTCTGTTGCAATTTTGTTGTTTTACTGGCTTAGATACAATATTAAACACTTTGTAAAATGTATAAATATTGTTAGATAAGTTAACACATTTATTTTATAGCTTCTATTACTTTATTTGTTAAAAGATATTTTCATTATAAGAGTAATGATTATCGCCGGGATCATTATTGTTCAACAGTTTGGAAAGATTGCTTATGGAGAGAATTAAAACTTCATTAACCAGTACCAGAAATGAAATTTATTAAATCGTACATAGACTTGAGAATAATCCCAAGTTTTGATAAAATATGAACATAAGAATCAGAACTCAACATATGCAAATGAGTTCATTCATTTATGTTTCTCAAAAATTTTAGGTACTCTTCCGACGTTGCTCTAAATATGTAATAAGATTTTCATATTGGAGTGTAATTATATGAAACATTGCTTCTCAACCTTTTTATTGATGTGACATCTTTAAAAGCATATGTGTATACATATATATATATAATGCCAAGAGGTCACTTTATTTCAACATTTTATTTGTACAGTATTGAATTTTGTATCATTTGATTATAATTCAAGATACTTTATTTAATGAAATAGTGTTTCTTTTTGGTCCAATTGAGATCCTCCTTAAAGTCAGTATGATGTCCAGGTTGAGAACAATGATATTAAACATCCTATTAATATTAGAAAGGGCATGAGTAATTGTAATATCATATGCATGTGTATAATTTATTGTTAAACTTTATTGTTTAACCTTTTTACTACGAGGCTGGGACAACAGCAGTCCCGGAGAAAATTCACTGTTTTCTCTAAAATTATTAGTATACATATGTATTCTAACAAGAGTCTGCCCTATACTAGTATACATTTTCTTTCACGGCAAAAATATAGCACTAATGTGTCTATTAACAAATATATAATAGTAGAAGGAAGTGATATATGACTGAGGATGTTAATTTGTTTAATAACTTTTACAGCAATTAGCACTTCTATGAGGGAAGCAATGAACTCTCCAACAAGGGAAATGATGAACTCTTCAACGAGGGAAACAACGAACTCTTCAACAAGGGAAGTGGTGAATTCTTCAATGAGAAAAACAGCGAACTCTTCAATGAGTGAAACAGCGAGCTCTTCAACGAGGGAAACGGCGAACTCTTCAACGAGGGATGGAACGAACTCTTCAACAGGGGAAACAATGAGCTCTTCAAA
The DNA here is from genome assembly GCA_038502835.1 of Octonoba sinensis. Taxonomy (NCBI): domain Eukaryota; kingdom Metazoa; phylum Arthropoda; class Arachnida; order Araneae; family Uloboridae; genus Octonoba; species Octonoba sinensis. Next base: position 18,195,237 of record CM076601.1, on the reverse strand, counting down.
CAAGGCACCAGTGAAACTTACAAAAAAGGCAGTAATGAGATCTTCAAAAGGTGGTCCATACAAATGTTCTGAATGTGACTATTCTACTAAAATGAAGGTAAATCTAAGGATTCATATGAGGATCCACACTGGGGAACGACCTTACTCTTGTAGTGTTTGTCAGAAAGGCTTCAAGCAAGCAAGTCATCTTCGTCAACACATTTCGTCTCATGGTCCTGCTCGACCATTTAAATGTCAGAAGTGTAGCCAAGCATTTTCTCATGAATATCATTTGCAGGAACATTCAATACAACTTCATCGTCACGAATTATAATTAATGAATTGAAGAATTTTCAGTTTTTTTTTTTTTGCTATTTATTTCATTAATGACAACTAAATATTTTTAGTACAATGCATTATATACAAAGGGTGATATTTCTTCATTTCCCTTTCATCGTGTCTTTCATTTTTTCCTTGTTGAAATGTGCTATCACTTGAAGCGATAAAAACAAATCTGATCTTTAATAAACATAAATCTTAATATACTTACTGCTTAAAAATTTTTGTTTCGTTAATTTTTTTCCCTAATTTTAAATCTTTAAATTGTGTGAAAAAATATGTGCTACAGGTAAAGCTAACTGATTATATTAACTGCGTAACATCTCTGCCAATCTTTAAAATGTTCCTTGAATTAGATTTCATGTTGTAGCATCATTTCTTTTATACTTTTTATAGCAACTCTTTTTGACTAACATATCAGTTCCATTAGTTACTGAAAAATATATATATATAGTATATTTCGTCTAGATGGCTAATTTGTCTCTCATTAAGGTCGACTTTATGTGTTAACAATATATTATGATCTACCTTCGAAATATTTCACCTGATGGCAACAGGGGAAAGTGGAATAAAATATATAAAACACATTATTTAATAACATATTTATTATATTTAAAAAATTACTTTGCAGAGTTTGGTGTTATAATGTATTGAATGTTAGCCCTATAAAAGCTAGAATAATATTCTGTCACTAGAGCAGTTAGTTACTTCTACAATTGCTTTCATAGTATAATTGATCAGTAACAATATCCAGCAAGCCAATGAAAATGTATGATGACGATCAGAAATATATTTATTTCTGTAGCTTAATTTTCTTTTAATCTAAACATTTTGTTATGAAAGTTTAAAATCATTATTTTTTTACTTGACAATCATTATTTAAAAAGCCATTTATACAAAAAAAAAAAGAATTTATATTTCCAACATGAAAATGCATTATTCAAAAGTGCTTCTCGAAAATGAGAATCTCAAGTGAGCAAACAAAAAATTTGAAGTTTGATTTCCATCTCATTCAAGTCATGATGTTATCAAAATTATTCTTCCTTAAGTCATTCTGTGTGTTTCCCTATGATTCATATTTAGCCGGTGATAAAACTTCAGCAAATGATGTTATCTGATGCTGTAACTTCAACAAAATGCCTCATTGTAAGGTAATTTCTGTAAAATTTTAGTAGAATCACTTGATTATAAGATAGATTGTGTAAAATTTTTTGATGCCTTTTAGTTAAGAAAAGTTAATGAAAATGATAAATATTGAAGTCTTTACATTTTATTTTATCTGCTTTCTGCTCAAAAGTGTTGCCAATGTATGGTAGACATGAAAACTATTATCCTCGAATGCAAGCCTTCATAATACAAATTTATGTGTATTCTACTTGACTTCACATACTCAAATTTTACATTTAATGTAGCCCTTACGAAGATCACGCTCCAATTGCTCATCATAATTTAGGTTTTTAACTTATGGTTAGTGGCATTTCATATTTAAAAATAATGTACTTAAGCTTATTTTATTTTCTTTGATCAGATGGAAAAGATACCAATGGGTAGCTTATTTTGAAATATCTTTTTTGACTTATTGCCAAAATAAATCTTTTTGAGCAAATTGTTTTAAAATGCATTCATTTTTGAAATTTTTATAAATCAGAATTATATTTTTTATAAATGAATATGTTTGCATTTGCTTAAAACTTGAAGCACAAAATTGAAACTATCATTTGCATCGTAGGACGCTAAAATTAAAAGTAAAAATAGATTTAATAGAGCTTCATTTTAAAAATAAAGTACTGATGCTGAAATATATCCAAGAAATAACAGATGTACAGTAAAACCTTTCTTAATGGACACTCCTCAAATGCAGATACCCCTCTGGGGGGGCAGATTTTAATCTCTTGGCAGCAAAGCATTGAGCCCGAGGAAACCCTTGTTTTTGGGCACCCTTCTAGGGACAAATACTTTTGTTCCAATGGTGTTCTTAATGAAGGGTTTTGCTCTATTAAGAAAGAAACCCCGTGCTTTTCTTAACATGTTTCAAAGCTTTTTGTTGCAAGAGTATGCTGTGGTATTTTTACCTAATATTGAAGTGATTGATTAAGCTGAATGTGGAATTCAAAGGGGTAGGAACCTCTTTTTTTCTCTTTCCCATTTGATGATTATTTTTTAATATCTTGGTTGCTCTCATAATTCTGAAAGGAATTTTCCAGTCGTATATTTTGTGTCCTACTCTTATGACTGTTTTCTCATTGTGTATGTTTCCGCATTATTTTTTGAAATCATATTAGATATTCAAAGGATTATTCTTAATATGTTATTTCTATGCCGACCAACATCATTCCTTCGGCCCCCCTGCAATTTTTTATGCCTCACCAATGCCAGATTAATGTTTTTCAGTTAAGCTGAGCAGGTTGAGCAATTGCATAATTTTCTTTTGATTTCAAGTGCATGTATAATCATATAAAAATGCATATATAATCACATAAAGATGTGTATATATAATCACATAAAAATGTATAAAACAAATATTTCACCTGAGAAACTCCATCACACATTGATAAAAATTAAAACAAGTATTTATGATGACTGTGTTTTGTGCTTATTTCTTGTATTTCAATGAAATAGATTTTCAATAAAAGGTTGATTAATTTGTTAATTGTTTTGAGTATTTTATTAATTTAGAAAGCATACCATGTTTCATTTATGTATTTTTCTTTTGTTACAGCTGTTTTTCTTGAATAATGATGATTTTTAATAACTGTGTAGCAATTTAAAAATTGTTGAAAGAAGTTGATTTTTTTTTTAATGTGAGAAATTATCAAATATAATTCATTGATAACTTGTTTCAATGTAAATATAAATATAAGATATATTCAAATACAAATGCAAAAAAGATGACCAGTAACATGCTCTGATATCCACTTGGTAGTGCTAGTTAATTTATCAATCCCCCTTGGAGATCACATTTCCTCTAAAATTATTCATTCCATTGCAAGTTATGGCTGCTTCTGGTAAAATATTCTAAATAACAATGTCTCTTAAAATTATAATTCTAATTTCAAGTTTTGTTGATTAAAAGAAATGTGCATTGATAATATTCTGCTATTTCAGTAAAATAGCTTTGAAAATTTTATTGTTTAATTTCTTCTACTAATACAAACCAATTTTTCTAATGTATAAGAATCAAAATTTATAAAATGTATTCTTCTCACATATTGCATTCATGACAAAAAAAAAAAAAAAAAAGGAAAATTTAAAACCTGTTTAATGTTTAAACCCATTATGTTTTCGCATACTTTCATTATGTTTGTTACCCATACAGTAACAATGTTTGAAAACCAACCATGCAGTCCTCCTGGGGCTTAGTATAGATTTGAAGGGAAACTTTCAAAAGCAGGGATAGCAATTACATGGTGAGCATGCTAACCTTGGTGTGTCATAAAATTTTTCCTGACACTCTAAAAGGTTTAAAGTATCAATGAATAAATATAATTAATTGGTAGAATATTCTTTCTATGTCACAAAATGATGTTCTGGCTGTTTATGGTATTTTCAAAGCCTAGAAACTGATTGGCAGAGAAGTACTCAGCAGCATATATTGCTTTGCAGTTGATTACATAACAGTATGATGTTAAAATTATTGCAAATTACATGAAAAAGTGAACTTGTTACTTCATTAGAATAGTTTATTACAATCAAATTATTGTTTTAATTCAGAGAATTTTTGTAATTTTATTTTATATTTAATGAATGTTGTAGTTTTTTTTAACATTATATATTACAAATAAAATTGTGTTCTAAGGTAGATTGAAAAAAAAAAAAAAAAAAAAACCCCTCCAACTTTTTCATTTTCAGTTATAGTTAGTGCAGAAAGATGCCATTAGTGGCACAAAATGCATACAAAAAATTTAAAGTGTAAACGATAATTTCTTCATTTTCTGAAAGTCTAACATTTTCAGCTAAACATATGTAGAGAAATATAGTGTTTCAAGAGTTTGATAAAATTTGTTAGAATGTAAGAAATTAGTTTCTACACATTTAGAGCAAATGAAGGAATTATTCTACGTACTTCAAATTTTATTATGTGAACTTTGTGACTGCACAGCCCATTATCAAAAATAATAACAGTAAAAAAATGAACAAATTTTGTTAAAACACTCTGAAATATCTATGCATTTGTGGCAAAGCACGAAATTGTCCTACAAACCTCAAACTTTTTATGTGCGCTTTGTGCCACCATTGTACCTTTTCCACATTCAGAGGAAAAATCTTTTACAGCTCACCCTATTTTATAGGTTCAATGCATAAAAACTTAAAGTATCAGCAGTAAATTAAAATTTCATTTCAGCTTCAATTTTGGCCCTTTGATGAAATCCTATTTATCATTCTTAGTATAAGGTAACAGATTTTTAGTTTTACCTAACTGTAAAACTATTTTACAAATCCGCCTACATCAGTTTAAAACAGGTCTTGTCCCAGTACCTGAAACCAAATCAAATTTTGAACTCAATTGGATTTTGCTGAATTAAACTAATTGCTTTTTCATTTTTATGCAATTGCAATTAACACCTTTGCATTTTTTACAATTTACCTATTTACCTTTTAAATGTTTTCTAGCTATAAATCTGGAAATTATCTATATTGTTTTTTTCAAGTGTTTTGCTAATACTTATTCTTTTATATTGTTCTAGGAAATGATCAGACTCGGCTGCATGTTTATTTTTGCTCCGAATGCACTTATTCTTCACCACATAAAGCAAATTATTTAGTACACAGACGAACACATACAGGTGAACGTCCTTATTCTTGTTATAAATGCCCAAAAACCTTCAAGCAGTTGGGCCATCTCAGACAGCACTTGGCTTCTCACAACAACGACCGTCGCTTCAAATGTGATATTTGCGACAAGAGCTTCACACGTAAAGACACTTTACAGAACCATTTGCTTGTTTGTCATGGCAGGAACTATTAAGAAACTCAGTTTATTTTGATAATAATAAAGAAATCTTTGCACACCATGTGCTGTTTAGTTGTTAAGCTTTATAATGTTTTCTTTTGATGTATTTGTTTATGAAGTAACGTGATGTTCACTTCCTTCCTTTTAAATAAAGTGCAATGTTATCAAATATATTTTGTGCAAAATAACCGTTTCTTTAATCATCTTCAAACCTGATTTTTCATTAATAATTTTACTCTTGTAGTGAAAATGCTTCTAATCATAATTTATTTTGCTAGATGTTTATGATATAGAGGTCCTTTTGATAGTTATGAAATGTTTTTTCCCCTTATTTTGTTTTTCCTTTTTTGTTATATCTTAATTTGGGAAATAGGAATTAAATACTGTAACATTGAGATTAAGGCTAAAAATGTGTTAAAATACAAGTATTTGAAACATCCTAATATTGCTTTCTCATAATTCTTTAAATTTTTTTTCTATTTTTATTTTGAAAACATGTTTGGTATTGCGTGTTTTTGATTGCTCATTCTGTATTCCTTTACAAAAATTAAAACTTTTGCTTTTAGTGTTGTCTAAAAGACCATCAAAAGTCTTTTTTGCCATTTTCATTAAAATCTACAAGATTTTAAAACTTTTCTTCCACATGGCTGTTTGAATACTGCTGTTTAATGCATTTTATTTAGAAAAATGTCCATTATCCTTTTGGACTGGCTTGATATCTAATTTTTTTAAAAAGCATATATGTTTTCATTTGCTTTACCTAATGCATAAAATGATAAGAAATTATTGAATAAATATGTTTTAAAATGGGTTTAGTGTGTTATTGTCCAATACCCTTTTTTCATGCCATTTTTCTTAAGAAATAATAGATTGAGTGAAAATGTAAAAATTTAAATTTTATTTATTAATTTATTTATTTTTCTTTTCAGAAAATAGAGATCTTGGGATGATATGCACAACGTATAATTGCTCCAGTTGCTCTTATACAGCTCCATACAAATCTGAATTTCTAAAGCACATGAGGATTCATACCGGTGAACGACCTTTTAGTTGCACTTTTTGCCCTAAGAGTTTCAAACAGGGATGTCATCTTAAGCAGCATTTAGCCACACATAATAACGAACGTCGATTTGCATGCCACATTTGTAATAAAGGCTTCACTCGCAAAGAGTCCTTGCAGTATCATATTCAATGTCACAAGGAAAGCTTTAGATAGAAGAGTTGAATTCTTTTTCATTACAGTTGCATTTAATTTTGCAGAATGTTTTCAAAAGTGTTAAAATAAACAGATTTACTACAGAGCATTCATGGATGAATGATTTGAGACATGACCGAGCTCATGTGGCATACTTCGTAGTTGCTATGTTGATATTGGCTGTAACAACCTCCAAAAAAGTATGCAAAGGGAGCTATTTCCTCTTAACATTGTTAACTGGTTCTGCTTTTATATCTCTTGATTTTTCTCCCTATTTTGAAAAACATATTTTTAAAAAAAGTTATAGTGTATAGCAATTTGTGTTCTTTCTTTCTGATATAAAAAATAGAGTACTGCCGGCATTTTTTTTTCTTTTCTAATGTATTCTAACTAGAAAAAAATAATTTTTATGATAGCAAAATCAGATTGCCATGAAAAATATCTGCTTTCATTGCCATTTTCAGCTATTTAAGAGCTTTGATACTGTCTGTTTTCCATTGATTGCTAGGGCCAGTATCGATGCCAAGCTTTTAACTCTTCCCTACAGCTGGAACGACATATATCCCAAAAAATAACTTCCGTCAAACACGGGGCTGGGATAAATGAGCCCCAGCCACCCACCCACCCCCTTCTCAAGGTCAAAACTAATGTGAAATTTGTTAAAAAGGGCTCTTGCAGCTTTGGCGAGTACCTTTAGGTACAGCACAAAAGCGTCTTCAAAACCTCCAAGTTTTTGCAGTAGTTAATAAGTGAATCGTTTATAAAACTGGAAATGAATAAGAACCTTTCATACATTGCAGGGAGTCCTTCTGGAACATTAACAGTGGTCTTTCAAGTGGGCTAGCACTCGGATTTTTTAATGAACCGAAAGGCTTTTTCAGTATTTACCTTCCCATTAGGAAACAGCCTTGATATTTCCAATAATGAAATTCCTCGTTCTTTTCTGGGAACATCATGAGACAGGAGTATGCAGAACATTGTTATTATGGAGAATGTTATCAACCAGTGAAAGCTGCATGGTCAAAGAATTTCTTAACAGTCTGCTAGGAGATTTTGCTTAAAAAAGCCATTTTGTAAGTTATGTTCTTTGAAACAAGTGTTAAAAAATTTAGGTTCTTCTACAAAGCCTGGATATTTTAAACTGTCTGAAACAAAAATAATTTTCTCTCATAGCAGGGGAAATTAAGGTATTTCTTCTTTTTAATGGAATCCCCCCCCCCCCTTCATTTATTTAAAGTAGAACAATTGATGTTCTTTGATATCTTTAAGCATTTTAAGTGGGATTTTTTTTCCTAACAGTTTTTAATCTCTCTAAGTTGAATCAATAAGATCCAAGGTATAACATGTAAATATCTAAAAATAAAGTGTATATCTACTTACTTACTGAAATTGATATGCAAATAGTGTAATTATTTTTCTTATTCTGGCTAGTATAGCAAGAATAACAGTATTTTTAATTTTAGAATGAAGATTATAGCTTCAATTAAAAAATACATTAATTATGGCTTCAATTTCAAAATCTAGTTAATTTCTGTATACTGATATTTTCCCCACTTGTTAAATAAGTTTGTTAGTATAATATTCCTCTTTTGTTTTTCATGCATTTTACTAAATGTCTCCTGGTCTGTATTAATTATACAAAGATTTTTTGTGTATTATTGTGTATTTATTGTGAATAGTTATTAGATTCATTTATTCAGCCAATGTTTTTTCTGCTATGTTTTGTTAATGCACACATACGATTTTCATTTTCTTTGATGCGATTTTCATTTTCTTTTTTTCTTATCTTTCTTCCTTCCTTTTTTTTTTTTTTGTTTTTGTTCATTTGTGTATCCTTTAATGCTGTTAAGGTATTCTATTTTATTGTAAGGAGCAAAGGAAAGCAATTTTCATTTCATTGTGATTATTTTATGAAATTAAACAAAATGGATAAGTGAACAAAAAAATTTTCTGTTTGAGACATAATGCCAAAATAAAATTGAAATATTTTCAATAATAATATTTTTTCATTAATTAAATCTTTGAATAATTTTGCTTGTACGTTTTTGGGTTTGAATACTTTGTAATTATTGCCATGTTTTAGGATTTATTATTCATGTTATATAACTATATAATTTAGTTTATTAAATATTAAATTGATTTATTTAACGAAAGTTACATAGTTGAGCTTATTGTAACTAACTGGAGCTTTTTCTTTTCCCTGTGTGTCTATACATTGTTAAAGATAATTTTACTTTGAGTTTCTTTTAAGCTACACCTGACTTTATTAAATATATATTAACATTTTTGTTTAGTATCTTAATAAGCTTACTATTTTCGTTTCAATAATTATGGCTGATTTATCTTTGTCATTAAGCTACTTATCTCTATTTATGATATGATGAATGACAACTTATTCATATTTTTTCGTACCATTAAGTCTGTGTTTAATTGCTGAAATTTACTCAAAAGTGAAAACATTTGCTTACAGAAAAAAAAATGTAAGTGCTTAACATTAGATATATTACATGATTAATATTTCTATATTTTGATAAGTTTTTGATGGATTTTTGTGTGCATATTCCCCCAGAAATGGTGGCAGTGAAGTCAAATCAGCAATGAAGTATGTTATGGCTATTTGCTGCCATCATTTGTGTGGGGGAAAGACATCGATGAAAATAGATCAAAAATTTAGCAAATTTCATTTTGAAACGTTCTATAAATTTTTTACACGCAGATATTATATACTTTTAAGAATGTATTATTTCAGTGGAGTTCCTAGCATGGGTGTCACCTGGTGCAATAATTTGTGATGTCACCCTGCCCCTATTCAGAGAAAAATGGCTCATCAAGTTGTTATAAAACTCTGGCATTTATTCTAAACAAAAAATATATTCAAAACAGGGACTAAAATTCAAATTTTCACGTGGGGCGAGCCTCCATTCTGAACTTTATATATGGAAAAGATTGAAATTTTTTGAAAGGGCCAAAAAATTTTTTTTTATTCAATAACAAAATAAGCAAGTGAGAAAATGCAGATTTTTGCATTTCCTTCTAAATTGTTCAAATATTCAGGGGGGGGGGGGATGCTCCCTTCCGGTCTATTTTCAAGGAGGGAATCTGAGAAATTTTGCAAAAATCCCGCCAAACCACCCTGAATTTTAGCCGCAGCAAAAAAAAAAACAATGATTTTGAAGCAGGAGTACAACATATGTACTAATAGATTAAATATATTTAAATGTTTTAGGAAAATAAAAAGAATTAATGTACATATATTTTTCATAAAATCTTAGCCCCCTCTTGTTATTTTGTTATTGATGTATATAGTGTGTGAAATTTTGAAAAAAAAAAAAAGAAAATATATATATATAATTTATTTACCATTTTTGCATTCATATTCTGGAAAAAAAATTCAATATTTCGATATTTCTTACATCAATTACTAATGATTAATATTAAAATTGAAGTTTAAGCTTTATTTATTTATTTATGTTGTAATTATACTCTTTTTCAAATTTTAGAAAACAGTTTTAATGATGGTTTTCCTGCTAATCTTCTGCACACTTGTCCAGAATGTTCCTATGCCACAACTTGTGTAAAAGATTATTCTATTCACTTACAGTCCCACTCCGTGGAACGTCCTCATAAATGCAGATATTGTTCGAGATCTTTCAAACGTAAAGACCATCTGAGAAGGCATGCACTGTCCCACAGCGGAGAGCGACCATATTCCTGTAATTTATGTGACCGAAGCTTTGTTCGCAAAGATTATCTTCAGAGTCACCTCACTACTCATGATATATATTGATTTCAAAATGGCTATCCTATGTTTGAAGAAATACTTAAAATATGAACATAGGTGCAATTTTTAAGGAACATTTTGCATTTTCCCTTGAAAAAAGGCATCCATTTAAAAACTTATTGTCAGAATTATTATATTAATTTATTATTTACATTATACGCATATAATAATAATAAATATGAACGGTCCACTGGAGAAACGATTTAAGTCACATACTACTTTTTGAAATTTGCTTTGTGTTTTATTCAATTATTTTATACCATAAATGTTAATTTTAACTATACGAGCCTACTTTTGCGTAACACCCAAATTCAAATTTATAATACATAATTTATATTCATTTATAACACATAATTTATATTAAAACATAAAGAAAATTCAAAAAGTAGTATGTGACTTAAGTCATTTCGCCAGTGGACTCTTCATATTTAATAAGTATGTAATAAATTAAAGCCGTCAATAAATCCATAATAATTTAATTAATACATTATTCATTGCTTGTTGTAATGCTTAAGAATTTATTTAGTTTTTTTCGTTTTGCTGTATGAAAACAAATAGTGAAAAAACTTTTCCTGATAGTTTCCTTACAAAAAATTTTTCAGTTCAGTTGTGATTTGCCCATTGTTAGTAAAATACAGTTAGTGGAAATAATGCAGATTTTACTTATGTAAGAAAAAAAAATCATTGTGAACAGACAATAATTGGGGGATAAAGAAAAGAAAATAGCCAGGTAGTTAATGCATGGTCATCCATTTAATGTATTGAGCATACAGGTGTACCAATTGCCGGCAATTTGGATGCAAAAACTCTATGGAGGAGTTTCAATGTTTAATTACTTTAAAAAAAACATTTGTTTCTTTCATATTTTATATAAAGATCCTAAAATTTAAGCTTGGAATTGAGAACTAAAATGTGAAACTTTATCAAAACAAATGAGTAACAATTTATTTCCAATGAGTATAGACCGGAGGAGGGTGGCAGGTCAATTGTAATGGACTGGTCAATCGCAAAACCATTTTGGGTGGTCTATGTAATTTATTAGACAGTTATTTTCCTGCTTGTTTTTCTAAATTTGAATTTTCTTACCTAAAAATACTAAAGCCTTAACACCATCTTGCTTGACAGATTCCCACAGATTCTTTTCTCAGTAATTAGTTTTAGTTCTTTAGTTCAGATGGTAAAATTTTTTGTTTTGAAAAACAGTTTAAGCATGCGGGAATTTTTTTTTGAATGTATTATAGGTCAATAAAAGAATTATCCTGAAATATTTCAATTTCAAGAAAAATATTGAGGGTGCGTATCTTTGCACCCTCTCTGGTTAAGCCACTTTTTTGTGAAAAATTTGTTTCTAAATCATTCTCAATTGTCAGGGCTACTGCTAACATGTTTTTTGCTCTGGAATGTCTTTAGGTGTTGTTTTGAAGGGAAATTGGTGTTTGAATCCTTAATTGTCTGTGCTGCATAATTGCTTCTTATGATCATCATGAGAATGGGTTCAATGTAAGGTTCTGCTTTTTGAGAAAAGTGATATCAGAGAAAAATTCTCAAAGATGTACTTGGCATTTCCAGCAACTCTTTTTTTAAAATTTTGTTCAAAAAGAGAAAGATATTTTGTGGATGGATTTCTCTTTTTATGTTTTTGGGGTCAATCCCAAACCATTTAAGCGGGACTGGCGGAGGAATGTGCATACATTTTGCTTCCCAAATTTCACTGATGATTGTAAGGATCTCAAAAAAATTTATGCAATTCAAAATAAAACGAATATTTTTTTTTTGTGATGTATTAAAAGAGTTTTAATTAAAAAGTTGTTTTTAGTTTTTAAGGCTTTGTAAATTTATTTGTAAGTGTGGTACAATGTGTTAAAGAAACATTTTTCAGTAAAATATTATATTTATATTTCGAACTGTATCTGTTGAATTTATGAATGACTTACATTGAATGCCTAATGCTTACATATTTTTGAAAATATTTCACTAATGAATGACCTAAAAAGCGTTCACAAAATTTACAATCACAAAGTCAGATCCTGCACAAAAAATAATAATTTGAATAAAACAAATAATTTGAACACTTCTATGCGAAAAAATGGATACTTCACTAAATTATGATTTTTTTTTTACTTTTGTTCATACTGTGAAAATAATTTACTGAATGGTTTAGTCTTTTAGTTAAAACATCTAAATCAGATAATATGTCATTTCTCATAACAAGAAAAAGTTTTTCTCAGCAATCAAAACCTGTTGAACTTGATTCAAACAATTTAATATATTTTTATATAATATTCAAAATAATTTTTAAAGGTTTGAAATCTTTATTATAATATTATAAATGACTTGCTATCTGGCCAGTTTTAATTTTAAATGTATAAAAAAATACCTAACAATTTATTTTGAAATTTTAGAGATAGCATATATAAAAGCATATGTAAGAGAGCCTTCATATATTTTGTGAGTTTTCCACACATGATTTTAGGTGTAAATATTTTATTTCCCAATTTATGTGCCTATCATTGATAAATTTGTTTTAAATTATTGCTGTAAAAAGTGAAAAAGATGTTGCATTTAATGTACATAACGTTGTATATGTTATGTTTAGTGCCAAATTTATTTGAAATTGTACATAAAACTGTATATACAAGCATGAGCTTAATTCATAGTAAATTAATTTATTCCAAAGTATGAATAATATGTTATCAAAATTTGCTTTCATTAAGGAATAACAAAAATTAATAACAAGATTGTTCTTGAACCAATTTTAATATTTGAGAAATTATAATTGCCCTCTTTCCTTATGGTGATGCTACTGTGTATATATATATAAATTATTACAAATATAGCAAAAAAATGTTATTGCTTGATAAAAGAAATTTAAAGTTTAATTGTGCAATGTGATAGCCAGACAATAGCAAACCTGGTCGATGTCTAACATGCTCTTATGTCAATTTTCTTTATGAAAGGTTATGTGTTCATGACCTTTATGCCAGATGACTTAACATAATTATAATGAAGGATCACACCCATTCTTGCCCCATTGATCATGACATGTTAAGCAGAATCTGTCAAGAATTTGATCTGAAAGGGTAGCCCTCCTTTGAACCTTCAAAGGAGGGCTACTAGGTTGGTAAGTGGTCTCTCCGACTTAGATTATGAGGTTGGGCTGAAAAGGCTCAATATGAGTCTAGAGCAAAGGAGAATTAGAGGGGACATGATTCAGTTGTTTAAATTAATTAAAACAGGAAATGTTGATGGGCTGCAGTTATGTGCTGAAGGTAGAACCAAAGGTCATTGTTTTAAGCTTTTCAAATCTCAGGCTAATCTTGAAATTAGGAAAAATGACTACTTCAATAGGATTGTAGGCAGTTGGAATAGTTTAGCAGAGGCAACTGTTACCTGCAGTGTGATAAAATCTTTTAAGAGGGTTTCTGACGTTCATTGGGGATTTTTAAATTGACTAGGACCAGCCCAGCTGGGCCCTGTGCCTGTTGCTTGTCACTTTTGTATTTGTATTTCAGAGCTGCTTCACCAAAAGTTCAGATTTTGAACACATGATTAGTTAACTTGAAATGATTCTGTATCAGGTGATGCAAACTGTGTTGTATTTGTAATATCTTTGCATAGCTCTTCAAAACCCTAAAGGAAATTCCATACAACCTGTACTTTTGTGTTGTAAAAAATATATATATATATATGTTTTAATGAAACATAATTTTTCTATGATGATCAATCTTTATAAATTCTTAAAACTAATGAAGTATTAGCATGTCGGGAATTCTATTCATTCTGTACTGATAATGTAGTTTCAACTTGAAATGGTTTTTTTTTCTTACCATTGTTCCTTTATTGCACCTCATGTAATTATTGATTTTTATAAGCTTTTTTCGTGTGTGATTGGCTTTTTTATTGTCTTGACAGCTTAATAATAAAACATTTTCTGTAATATGTTTTGGTTGTTTTGTTCCCATTTATTTTATTATTTTTTTTCATAATAGAAAATTCATTGGAAATTTATACTATCTCACCTCAAATTTATTCCTTGTTTTAGCAGTACGGTCTATGAAATATTTAAATCTGGTTTTTATTAATGCTTAATAGTAATTTTAGATTATTTTTAGCATAATATTTTATTTTCATATTTTTCTATGCTTTGTGTTATTAGTGATGATGCATTAAATAATATCTGAATCTGATTTTTATGAAATGTTAATATTAACTTTAGTTTGCTTTTAGCATAAAATTCTACTCTCTTATTTCTATGTGTTTTTGTATTACTCACTGAATTAATGTACTATGGCATGTACTATCAAAAATAATCTAATGCTAATGTATTTTATTGCATGAGAAATTGAAATATTAGTTTTTGCTTTTTATGGCATTTTTTTAAATAGTAACTTTGACTAATTGCTTTTATCATGTAACATTATCTTATATTTTTTACTATGATCTCAGGAATTCAGTCATTATGAACTAAAAGTTGAGCTTACAAGTATTTGTCTTGTATCTTAAATCAGGTTTTTGTGTGTTAAACAAAACAAAATGATAACTTAGATCAAAGTGGTTTGAATTTGGTTTTTTTTATTAGAGAAACACATTTAAATAATCTTTGTGCTTTTTTGTCTTAAAACACAAATTTTAAGTTATTGAGATGCACGAACAAGTATTGGCAGGCAGTGTAGAAAAAATCCTACTTGGTGCGGAAAATTATTTTCTTCTTAAACAAGTTTTAGTAAACTTGCTTAGTGAAGAATCTCATAAAATTTATCATCGGCTTGTACTGTGTGCCAGAACTATGATGAAATATATGTACATTCTTACAGTTTCTACTTATATGAATTCATACTATTGCTTGCATTACAGCTTCTTTGTGTACATGTATGTACATAGAATTCTTATAAAAAATGAAATAATAGTATTTAAAACTAAATAATAATGTGGAAGTATTTTAATACAAGATAATAATAATAAAAAAATGAAATAAATAAATGACTTATTTCTGTTTGTTCATATAGAAAAATTTATGCATGTATCTTCCCAAAGAATTTAACTTGGGGTCTTGTGTATGTGTGTTTTGTTTAGTTGTGAGATAATTTTGCATGTGATGATCAAAATATAGCATATCCATTATTATGTGTTTGTACACACTTTGTTAAAATATTACGCGTTTTACTTAATATTAATTTAAGCTAATTTATTTGCCTGATAATTCAGTGTTTCCCTTAATACAAGACTTTTAACAATATTTTTTATGAAAAGAAATTGCTTAGTTTAGTTCTTTAAGTAGCATTTGGTAATTTAAGGGTCTTTTTTGTGCTTTTAAAATTTTCCTGAATTTGTCTAAATGAATTGCATTTTAAAACACTGCTCCAAATTATTGCAGTTATGTTTTTTTTTTCATTCCTGATGTTGTAATTGTTTAAACAAAATACTCTAACTTCATCTGAATTGTGAACTGAATTTGTTTTGCGTTTAATGCATGCTATTTAATTAATATTGTTTAAAACATGATAAAAATGCTTAAAAATTGTTGGCATATTTCTGAAGAAAAAATTGCTCATGGTATTAAGGCATAATTATAGTTACTATATTTGACTATCCATAGAATATCACGCAATTTAGTGCTGAAATAGCATATCTTTTCCCTTAAACTAAATTAATGAAACTCCTACAATAACTATGAAATATTTATGACTGATCAAAATTTCCAATACACAATTGCTTTCAATGCTAAATGTAATTGATTAAAACTTAAAAAATTAAACATATTTTAAATTATTGTTTTCCTCTTTATTAATCGACTCATCTTGACCAAAGATCAAGCTTAAATTAAAATAGTAAAAATAATTTTGTGTTATTTTAAAGAAAGTATTGATTGTGGAGGATAGAAAAGAAAATTCCGTTAGTATAAACATCATACATAAATATTTCTGTTGAATTTCTTTTTGTGAAAAATAGTATACATTTCTACAAGTGTTATTTATATACATTGCTTTTTTTCAACATATTTTTTTTCTCTTCCAATTTTAGGAAATGGTGTTGATTCCAATATATTTCCTTACTTTCATCGTTGTCCTGAGTGCCCATATGCTACTAACTCCAAAAAAGATTTATGCTCACATATGTGTACCCACTTTACTTATCGTCCGTACAAATGCTTATTTTGTATGAAAGTTTTTAAGCGGAAAGATCACCTCAAGCGCCACTTAATCAGCCATACTGGAGAACGTCGCTTTGGTTGTGCTTTGTGTGGAAAGAGCTACATTCGAAGAGATCACGTACAAAATCATCTTACAACTACTCATGGTCAAAATCCCAATGATACAAGTTACTCAATTATCGTTAATGACTTCAGTCAATCATGAAGTAGGAAACATTTAGACCAGTGGCGTACGCAATAGGGGGTTATAGGTTTAAACCCCCCTTGAGCCCTAAATAATAGGGCTTTATTACATACTCGAATTTCTTTTAGTAGTTTCAAAAAATTATGAACCCTTGAAAAAATTCTGTGTACGCCACTGATTTTAGACTTTTTATCTCTCCTATTGTACTAGTGGATTATTTAATTTTTTTTTTATGTTCCAACATTTTCGAAAAGTAATACAGTGGTTCCCAATTTTTTCAGTATTGTGTTTGGTGAAGGTTTTGGTTTGGGGGGGGGGGGGGGTTAACACTTAGTTGAGTTAAAACAAAGTATTTGTTGCGTTCAGTACAATTTTTAAGCTTTCTTACAGTGACATAGAACTAGGTGTTCAAAGAAAATTGATGTCAAGTGAGGCTTTCACAACCCAAATTTTGAACTAATTTTTACAAGAAATTCCGGTCCTTTTTCGGAGCCTTCACAAAATTTCAATTAATCAAAATGACCTCTTCACAAGATTATAATCAATGAAAATGGCTCCTCCACAAAATTTTAATTAATCAAGACGGATTCTTCACAAAATTCTGAGCTACCAAATCCTCCTTTTCACAGAATTATTTATTAAAAAACTGCAAATAATAAATTTTTTTATTACTATGCATTTAAATTTTGAATTTTCACAAATTTTTTTTTTTTTTTTTTTTTCAAAAGTCTTTTTAAAATTAACAGAAACACATTCAAAATTTAAATATAACTGTTAAAAAATTATTATTATTTGCCGCATATTCAATAAATAATTCTGTGAAAAGTACAGTTTGGTAAAGTGACCGTTTAGATTGATTGGAATTTTGTTAAGGGGCCTTTTTGATTAATTAGAATTTTGTGAAGGATCTGAAAACGGACACGAATTTCCTCTGGCACGACCTCTGAGTTGAATCTACATTCTGTTGCTTTGTTGTCTTTTTTATATTTGTATTTAAAATCCTTACGCTACTCTAGTATCCATGCTGCATGGGTTGGGAACCACTGTACTAATAAATCGTTTTCATGTTGCCTAAAATGTATCCATTTGTGATAAGTGATGGAGGACTGTCTGATAATTGTATTATAGTTTGTTTTTAAATACAATTACTGCATAATCCCGAATAATAGCTTATTTCCCCCTTCTGCCAAAATAGGTTTATAAATTGGGCTGTTGAGTTTTAATCAAGAATTTATTATTGTGCCACCGTATTATTGTCCCTGCTATATACTTGGAACAAGTCACAGTGGTATGTATTTACTCTATTTTATCTCATTTAGACAGCCCCCCCCCCCCTCCCACAGTCTCTGCATGCTCAAAATGTTGCTTATGGTAAATGTTTTTTTCTTGAAGGGGGGGGGGGAGGAATTAAAAAAAAAGTTGTGTATTAGTCATGCAAGAAATTGATTAAAATATTATTTATTTTCTTTTTTAAATTCTATCTTTAATAATAAGGACAAGCCATATTCAGGAACGGGCATTATTTGGGATTATGCAATATTTAAAAATAAATTTAAATTCTGTATTTATTATGAAATATTTGTATAATGCAAAGTGAGATGTAGAAAACTGCCTATGTGATATCCTCTATAGATTATTAGATTATTTAATAATGGCTATATATGATGATTCATATGTGATTTAAGATATTTTTAATTGTTCTTAATTAGCTTACTGTAGTGTTCAGTGCCAAAAGATCATCATAGTATGCTTTAGAAAGATTTAATATTTATTACTATATATTGTATTCGTAGCTTGAATATATTTGAAATGTCAAAAACTGGAGACCATTTTTATTTAAACATTTTAATTGGATGTATAGAAAAACTAATGGATTGTATTTCTAAAAATTTAAATTTTTTTCCTACAATAACGTTGTGATGTGATCTGATTAAAAATTGGATAGAGCAAAACTTCAATTTTCGTTAGAAGAATAGAGCTGGCTCTAAATGGTTGCTGGTTGTCTTTTGTACTAGTAAAAAGGTTGAAAGCTAGAAAGAATCATACCTTGAACATTTAATTTAAGCAATGTACGGAATTTTTTAAATTCTTATTTAAAGTCAAGATCATGAGCTTTCTTAAAACTGCTGATTTATTACTTCATCTGTCAGCACAGTAACATAGTGGCTTCTTATGCCCAGGTTTGTGGGCTCAATATTTGGCAAAAGTCGGCCCACACGGCATATGATTAGGCCATCAAATATGTATTTGGTTTTTATACTCTTGACTAAATTGAATTCCTAGTGCAAAACACGCATTGACAGAGTTGAAGTGTTTCTCTATGGTGGGAAAAACTTCATTATCTCATGTGCACTGCACTTTTCTTCACCAGACCCCTACCTGTTAGCCAAGGCCTTAGGATTGGTAGTGGGGTCCACTGATTTTACATGCACGTATCCCCAAGTGTATATGGTGGGTCTTCAGCGGGTATCGAACGCATGACCTTCCATGTGAAAGTCCGATGCTCTAACCACTAGGCTACGACGGCCTATGTGTACTACACTAATAGTGATCCTGTGTAAAGAGTTAGTTACTAATCTCTGAGAAAAGCACCACATCTGCACTGGCAGTAAGGCAGTATGCAGTCACTTTAGAACTTTAAAATAATACAAAAAAAAAAAAAGAAACATCAATGCACAGGCCCATTAGAAACGGGGGGGGGGGGGGGGGGAAGAAAAGAAACAACACTGGTTAGAAGAATGGTAATCTAATTTCAGTACAGAAAATTTTAAAATTCCTGACTGTCCTAGAAATGAGATCAAGACCTGTATTTAGCAAATTTTTATTTTGTCTGTCTCTTATTGTTTATTGCATTCTGTATTTACATGATTTTTTTTAATGTATTTTATTTTTATGTAAAGAGTAAAATTTTCTGGGGTAAATCCTCATTCCTGCTATTTATAATGATAACAAGTCAGTTCCTAAATGTATAGCTTTTTTTTTTTTTTTTAAATATTTTTATAAAAACTTTTGGAATCATTTTAAAAAGTAATTTGTGTATGAATTGTATTTTGTTCTATTTGATTCCTTTAATAATTGTTAAAAATCATGCTTTTTAAAAAATATATTGATGATTACAGATGTTGTATGCTCAATTGAATATGAAAATATATCTATTATATATTTCTTGTAATTCCAATGCAAATAAATTTTAAGTATAATTTTTTATTAGGTATTTGATGTTATAATTTTAAAATACACCTACAAATACTATGATGGAAAAATATTTTATAAACTATTGTTGTCTAATTCAATACATGGTACTGGGAATTATTCATGGGAAAAACCTGTTCTCTTTCTCTCAAAATGCAGGTGCATTGTTACAGATTTTAACTTTTAACATATAGACATTTAATTTTTTTTAAAAATAGATATAATTCAGCTTTGCATTTATTTTTTTTTATTTATTATTTTCTTTCTCTGTGTGTGTGTACTACAGGAAAATAGTATATGTATCAACGAAGATTTTATATTAAGCAAGGTAAGCAACATTATGTTCTATCAAAGTTTGTTTTTACATTCTTGAATATGTGACATTTTAAAATGTAATAAAGTATTCACTTCTTTTATAAACAGAAGAAAAAGGTAGCTTTCAAACTTTTCGATTAATTGGGCACATTTGACTGTATGCAGTGTCTTAATTATTTTGGTTTGAAAAGTTGAAAATAAAAACTAATTATGTATTTACCATTTATATATTAATCACTATTCAATGTTTTGCTTCCTTAAAAGATTATTGCTACATTTTCCATACTTGTGGCTTATGTATTGCAAGCTTTCTTTAAACTGAGAAATGTAAATTATTTTTAAAATTTTATTTCATGTAAAAATATATATATATATATATATATATATATATATGTATATATTGTTGAATGTGATAGTTTTGTTGTTGCTATCTTCTAATTCATATCAATTACTTTTACCAAGTGTATTGAGTATGTAACTTTCCCGAAGTATTGTAATATGTTTACTTTTATTTCTAGGGTACAGTAACTTTCAAAGAAATAATCTTCAGTTCCTTCCATTTCATGGCTCCTTCTCAACTCCAGATAAAGAAAATTTACAGAAGCGTGTGCTCGGTTGCTCCATAGACCGTCCCTTTGGTTGCAGAATTTGCCGGAAGACTTTCAAGCGGAAAGCTCACCTCCATCAGCATTTGATTACTCACACCGGTGCACGTCGCTTTAGTTGTCATATATGCAGTAAGTGCTTCACTCGTAAAGAAAATTTGCAGTACCATCTCATTAGTCACCATCAAGAATTCAATAACATAATTTAGGAGAAAAATTAATAGGTGCAACATTTTGTTCGAATCTGATGCAAGTTGTTTCAAATAAATGCTTATAGAATTTATGAATAACAGCTTCTAGAATAAATGGATGATATATAGAGACTTCTGTGTTTGAGGACGAATTCTATCTTTATTGAATAAGAATGCATTAAGTATTCTATCACTATTTGGTATTTTATTTTAACCGAAAAATTTTCTCTTATTGTATTTGAGACGGCAATAATTGTTTTGGTTTGAATACAGTTTTTTTTTAATCTTGCTGCACATTATATAGTTTTAAAAATTGAAAATTTCTTTCAAATAAATTGCAAGATATTTATTGAAATATATTTAATTTTTAATAGTCCTATAATCTAAAAATTAGGTCTCTTCAATCGTATTACTTTTGTTGTGCTTCCTATGTTTATGCTAATGTCAGTACATATTTGAAAATAGATGCTTTTTAAAGCCATTTTTTTAAAAACTACTTACAAAAAAAATTTGGTATTCAGGGGAACTCCTTTTATTTATTTATCTATTAGCATTGAATGTATTTGTTTATTAATAACATTCTTACCACTTTGAACATTAGGTAGAATTACTATTTTCTGATCTTGAGAATGAACTGTTGAAAATTAGTCTTGCACTTCATGAAGCCTTAAATCAAATTATAAATCCGTCCACGATTTATGTTGTTACCTAGCATCTTAGTAGCCATTTTAAACTGGTGAAAACCAATGCTGATCTGAGAGCTTCTGTGAAAAATGTTTATAAATATTGCTCTTTTTGTTGTGTAGAAATTCTGCTTAGGGAAATACAAAGCTAAATAGAGAAATTTGTAACAAGCTTTTATTAGTGCAGCAATTTTTAGACAATCATTTATAGACAGTAGAAATGCATAGTATACATCCGTACAAAGGCATACTGATATTGCAGTACAAAATGCTAAGCACATCTGTTGTATAAATCTTTTAGCAACAATGATGATTCAGCACACACACAAAATTGATAAGATGAAGCTTTTTTCTGTTAACCTTCTGTAGATGTTCCATATGATCTTGTATTACAGGGTTCACACTGGGGAAAATTACAAGGTGGGATTTTCCGCCTTGACCAAAATTTTAAGTGGGATTTTTAAAGTTTAAGCCTAAAAAAAATTTTTTTTGAGTGGGATTTCAAAAAATATTGCGGGAATCGCGCTGCCTAGCGCGAACCCTGTATTACTCCCTCAAAAAGGCCTTGCATAGAAAACTGTCAATGAAAAGGCTGAAAAAAGAAGAAAAAAAATCAGGAGAGTATTAGAAAGCAAAATTTTACCTCTGACATTACAAAGAGGAAAAGCAAAAGTAGTTGAATAATTGTAAAAGAGAAGGCATTCGAACAAAATATTATACACTATTTTGTTACTATTTGTACTTACATACTCTAGTCTTGTTGCATTTTTGATAAATCATACATTACAGTGATGGTAAATGTATTAAAAAAAAAAGTTTAAAATTTGCTCCCGTTTATAACGAAATCAAAAGGACCCAATATCAATTTCGTTATTACCATAATTTTGTTATAAAAAATAACGAATAGTATGTGATATAAAACACGGGGGTATTGAAATTATGTTATAACTAAATTTGCTATATACGACTTTGCTATAATTGAGCCCAACTAATACTTTAAGCTAAAAAGGAAACACAAGAAGTGGTTTGTAATGTTTATTGTTCCTGGCCAATTATTGTTCTTGCTTAGGAAGCCAATCATATGTTAGTTACTGTCAGCAAAAGCCAACATCATGTTTATTGCTTTATCAAGTCATTGTGCTTTGGCATGTAGAAGGAAGACGGTTTCTCATGTAATCAAAATAAAAGTCGAAAGTTTTGTAAAAGTTGCATTATTTAGTCAAGAAGTAATGATGTCAAGTAAAAGAATAGATTGAACATCTAGAAAGAGAGGTAAGATTACTGTGTTACAAGAAAAGCTTTCAAAGCTTACAAAGTTAAAAATCATTAAAATTTCCAAAAGTATTCAGAATTTCAGCCCCACCATTGTATATGTATTTGGTATGCTCAAACAGATTTTGTGAACTTCAAACCATGCTCCTTGCTTTTGAGTAGCATCCATTTATGGTCCATAGTAAATGTTTGGCTTTGCTAATATTATGTGAAATCTTTGATTCCCAGAGGAATTGCATGAATTGTTTCTTGGTTGGAATACCTCCATTTTAATTATAATTTATGTTCTAGTCAGGACTTAATTTTTGAAAAAAAGAAGTGCTCTAGTCATCAGAAATTATTTTCATACTTAAACAATTTGAATATGTAAAAAATTCACATGAAATTGAAAAAAAAAAAAAAAAAATGCACATGCTGAGTTCTGTATTCGTTCATGCAAATTAAGCTGTTTAATTTTTAGTCTGAATTTCATATTCCTTGTGAAATTACACATAATTGAAAACATCTCTGTGTCCATCAGAACTGGGCATGATCATGATGAAATATATATATATATATAAATCATAACGGGTATTGATCTTATATCACAGACTTGCTGTCATTCAGATTGTTTGTATCTGTAGTAAAATCTTTTTCTCTCAGTTCTCACTGCTGTTTATTTCATGTAAACTTCACTGATTCCAAAAATTATTCCAATAATTACCTTTACTAAGCGTAGTGCCTTCTTGCTGTATAATTGTGTGAAACTGCATTCTAGCACAACATCACTTGAATAATTCGCAAAATATTTTGTGCACTTGCTCACTTCTGCAAATGCATGAACTTCAGAAGAATGTGCACTGTGCTAAGTTAACTTTTTATCTACTGACGGTACTTATAAGTACCATTCTCTATATATTCCATCCCCGCAGCCATTTTTACCAATATTCTGATGTTACTTTGCCGGGACAGTCTTTAAATTCCCCTTTTTCAGGATACATATCAGCAAGGGTTCTATAAAGAGTATTTTAGCGAGGAAAGGATAGTTTTGAAACCGATGTTGTGTTTTGAACTTCCATTTTATTTTGTTCAGATTGCTCCCTTAGAGTTTCGCTCCATAAAAGCAGTGAAATTCAAAAATCAAATCACTTTTTTTTTTAATGTGTTAGTTAAGAACTTGGTAAACTATTTGACGAAATATTTTGATTAAAAAGTGTATGTAATTAATTTTACAGGGTAAATACTCTGTGGCATTTATTAGCTATAAAGAAATAAATACTTATATATTGATCATTTTATTTATGTAAATCCCTTAATTTTCAGTGTAAATACCTAGGCAAACTATTTCTGTAAAAAAAATTACTGCAGATCATAATGCAGTAGATAAAGGGTAAGCATTAGTGGATGTAATTTTGCAAACTGTTTGATAAGGTAAACAATTGCAATGTCAGATGAGATTATTGGGACTTTACTAAGCGTAGTATCCTTTTCCTGTTGCATAATTGTATAAAATGTCTTCTAACACATTATCACTTGAGCAACTCACGAAACTGGTTCACATGCTCATTCACTTCTGCAAATCGATAAACTTCAGGAGTTATGCCCATAATGTGCACATTCAAAGCCTTAAACATTAGTGGATATATTTTTGCAAGTTGTTTGACAAGGTGGTAATAGGTCACAATTTCAGATGAGATAATTGGGGATTTGTTAAAATTGATCTTCATTTTAGAAGAAACTGCACAATGCCTTGGACAGTTTCAAGATGTAAACTATTCAACAGAGAATGATGTATTTTCCTTAACAATGAAAATGTATGGAACATACACCTGTTGTGTTTGCTTTCATCAATAGCAATACGGATCAGTTTTGGTGATAGAAAAACATTTAGTTTCATTGGAAAGGTAGTTTGTTTGAAAAAAGGTAAAAGATGTGGGAGGGATGGGTATTTAAAACATATCAGAGATCGCGACTGAGGAAATTCGGGGTCATTTTCGGACCCTTTACAAAATTCAAATCAATCAAAACAGACCCTTCACAAAATTCCAAGCTTTTAAAACATACTTTTCACACCATTATTTATTATAAAAGTGGCAAATAATAAAATTTTTCATCACTTGTATGTTTAAATTTTCAATTTCCACAAAAATATTTGATTTTTCACAAAAATCTTTTAAAATTCACAAAAAACCAACGCTGTTAAAAAATGCTGGATCAACCTCTGTTTATATCAGGATAAAATGCAAAAAAATGAATTATAGAAAGTCAGTCGGTTGCTGTGTGTTCTTCGAAAAAGTGACGGACACTTTAGGGGGGGGGGGGGGTAAAAAGAAGAAAGAATAATAAAACTTGATCTTTTCATAATCAAATTATTTCAAATAGCGAAAAAGGCCCTCTGTTTTTTTACGAACGAAAAGATATATTTATTGGACCTGGTGTAAAAATAGCAAGCTGTCTGCTGAAATAGTCAACACCAGTCAACATTAAAAGTAGGGATTATGCTTAATTCTAAGTTTTTTATAAATATAATCTATAAGTTACTATGTTTACTAAATAACTTATAAATTATAACTTTAAAACTAAGTTAATGCTAAGTTTTTAAAGGATTTTATTTCTGCTTAAAAAATATCATTTGGGCTCAACAATGTCCTACTTTTTTTAATATTTTCATTAATGTCATATAAGCTTCTTCAAAATATTTTCTATTTATGCAGTTCATAAAATGTGTGAATTTGAAATCCTTTCAATGTAACGGAATCTGTTCATTCAATGTAAACCAAATTTGCAAGTAAAATGTAAAATGTAAACATTTAGTTCCAATAAATTTTTTAAATCATTTCTTTTATTGTTGTCGATGTTTTTTTTCTTTTTTCTTTTATATAAACTTAAGAGTTGTGTAAAGTAAAGTGGCTACTATGAGATATTTTAAATTATGTTATTTAATCTTTTTTCACTGTAAACATTTAAATAATTTACAGCTTTCAGCTTAAGTAATTTTATGTATAGTACATGGTTCAGAGCTTTTTACTTTTATCATCTTTAGTTTAGATATTGCATTTTGTTTATATGAGTACTTTTATTTATTTATTCAGTGACATTCCAGTATTTTCTATCGATTCATCTTTATTACATATAGTATTTAAGTTGTTAATCAAAGCGTACTTATATTCTCATTAGTTAAATATATTACTTCTTTTAATATAGAATTGGAAATAATTTATGTTGAGCAGTTACCTTTTTAATAAAGAAAAAGTCTCTGTTAGAAAAAGCATTTCTCCTTTTTAGAATATTAATAAGTCACGTTAAATACCAAGGGGAAAACAAGTAGTTTGGACATTTGCATTGATAAATGTCTTAATGTAAGTGCCCAAACTAATAATAATTAAGCAAATAATAAGGCTTGGTGATGAAAGTTAAAACAATTATGATTTCATTTCCACATTTTCTAGATACTTATCCTTGTATAATAATTGCTTTTACAGCAGGGCATTAAACTGACTGTTTATGGATCCCGGTGTGGTTTTCATGGCATGATAGTCAATTGCAACTATTCAAAAAAAATTATCCAACCATGGACTTTATTTTAAAGTTAGAATGTAGTTTAAGTGCCTATTTTTCGCTGATAGTTTATTCCGAATTTCTTACTCCGAGAAAACTGCATCATGCTGCCATCTACACAATCGTTTATATAATGAAAACGACTAATAATCAAAATATTTCTCTAGCATTTTGAGTGAGGCATCGCTAGATTTGCAATCTCCTGTAAAAATTAATGTAAACACAAATTTAATTTAATCCTTCTTTCTTTGTTTTAATTTATTTATTGTCTGCCCTTTTTATATATATTAAAGTGGCAGCTCTCTTTTTCCCCGGTTTCATTAAAACTATTGTTTTGATGATGATTATGTTGGATATAAATAAATCATCCAACATTTATATCCAGCATAAAGGTTGGAAAAATATTTATAATTCACAAACAATTTGATTATATAGTGAATAATATTTTTATTTTACAGATTATTATAACTTGGATGTTTTTCTTTTCGGTAAGAATTTTTTTTCCCGAAATTATTATATGTTTATTATTTATTCATTAAACTTTACTGTACTACATGATAAATATCTCTTTGATTTGATGTGCACTTCCGGTTACTGGGAGAATTGTATATTTATATCTAGAACAGCAGCCATTTCATATGACAGCCTGGCCTACTAGTTTTTTATAAATGTGTGTCATCCACTCAACCAAAGAGCATAATTTCTTTTATGTTACATATTTTAAATGTCTATTCCTTGAGTATTTAAAGATTCTCTCTCAAATAAAGTTTAATTTTTGAACCCCTACGTTGCATGCGTTATTAGTTTCAGCTCAATTCTGTTTGGTGTATATTAAACACTAAATGAATATCAATTAAGCAGTAAGAGATGAACTTTTTTAATAGCATTGATATCATTCTAGTCAAAGTAAAGGGACGGTTCATAAATGATGTCGCGCTTTTTCCCATTTGACCCACTCCAACAGACCCCTTTGTCACATGTCATGCTATGTTGTGTAAGCCTAATGTCGCACTTCTTGTTACCCCCTCCCCTCCCTTTGTCACAATTTCACGAACCCCCCCCCCCCTCGAAGCGTGACATCATTTATGAATGATCCCAAAGTATGAGTGAGAAGTTAAATTACTAATGTGTTATGACATGAAATGCACTTTATCTTTGTGTCCTTTTTAAGAACTTCTACAATAGCTTGTTTTTTTTTTGCTCTTGCTTGTGATAAGGGATCACCTTTTATTATGAGTTTATTAAGCATTTAATTTACTGCATGCTTTAGCCTTATTCAGAGTTCAAATTTTTCTTGCCAGTCCATATAACTGCCAATATTTATTGGAGATAAATATAATCAAGTGAGTGCGGTATTTTAATAATTTAAACATCAAACAGCCCAATATACTAAAGAAATGAACAGCACAGTGAACTAGGTTGTAATGATGGTGATATAAAATTGTGATTGTAACTTCTGAAATTTCCAGCTGCTGATTTTGTTTTAGTGTTGATGTTGTCTTTTTGACTAAACTTCATCGTTTTCATCTGTCCAAAGAATCCCCACTTCCTACAGAAGTATTGCTTATGTCTCCCTACGAAACTCTTGATTGTTCTCATTTAGAATCTAGGATGAACCCAATAATCAATGTGCAAAAATTAACATTATACAACATGTTTTATAAGGCAGAAAGCTATGATATTCTTGTTGTTCATTCGCATTTTTAATTACAAGTAACAAAAGTAAGAGGAAGTTAATGTTTTAGAGTAAATTAAAAAATAATAATAGTGAGATGATAGTTATGTTTTGTACATCTGTCAGAATATCTCTTTGTAAATAGTTAACATTTACCTTGTATTTTAATGTTAGGTGAAATGTTTCTTTTACATTTTGAAGATTAACAACATTAATATCATATTGACCACACATTTACCAATAATTATACTAAATAAAAATATTTATGTTTGTCCTTTTTATTTTGATTATGTTTATAATAATGTATTGTTTTTAGTGTAGCCCTTGAAGCAATTAAAGTGCACTTAAGCCAAGGGTGCCCACCAGGAGGGGGTCATGTCAAAGACTGCACCATTGAGATTTTTGGGGGCGGGATTCGTTTCAGGGACTTTGACAGACATAGTCCCCTGTTTGGCTGCCTGGTGGGGGTCCATCGTTTTGGAGGAGGTTCCGTATTTTTTTTAGGGTGTTGTGCCATTGCTCTGAGGAGGGATGGGCACTTCTGCTTAAGCTTTTACAAAATTAGCGATAAACCTTGTGTAAGATGAAAAGATATACAACTGTGCATTAAAAATGTCTTGTGTCAAGTGTCATTGTTATTAAGAATTATTATCCTGCATGATTATTGTTCATAATAATGAAACAAATATAGCACTAAGCTTTGAATTTTAGATGCAAATATATGCTCTAAAAATTAAGTAAAAATTAGTGCAAAATCAATACATATCACTTTTGTTTAGTAAAATTGCTAATGCATTTATTAAATTTTGTAAAAAGTATGTGCATAAATACTTTTTTCATACAATGCAATTTTTTTCTGTTAAAAATGCAAATTTTTTTTTCTACACATGTTCTATTAAAACCAGAGGCGTAGCTAGAGTTTTCAGCACCTGAGGACAACTGAAAATTTTGTGCCCCCCCCCCCCCCCCCCCCCCGGTGCCTCTGGAGCCCTAGTGGCGCTCCTAAAGGGAATTTAAAAACCTTAGCTCTAAAAATCAGCCCTTTTAATTTTCATTTTTATTAGCAACTATTCTCTTCTAAGGGAAAAATGGGACACTGGCTTCGTAAAATTATTTGTCTGTTTTCCCATGTACTCCTGTTCTACATTGGTCATTCCCGATATGGTTTGCGGTGCTCCCA
Source organism: Octonoba sinensis (assembly GCA_038502835.1). Classification (NCBI taxonomy): domain Eukaryota; kingdom Metazoa; phylum Arthropoda; class Arachnida; order Araneae; family Uloboridae; genus Octonoba; species Octonoba sinensis. The sequence continues at coordinate 18,166,007 of CM076601.1, read as the reverse complement.
CTTTTTTGTCGAACATATTCACACCTATTCAGTTCAAATAATTTCCTTTTCGCATTTAAAAATAAAATAAATTAATATTAATTTGGCGCCCCTTGACGCTGTGCCCGGGGACAGCTGTCCCTCCTTGCCCCCGCCTGGCTACACCTCTGATTAAAACCCTCTAATTTATGTCCTTGTTTACATTTTAAAAACAAATCTGAACATTGTCTGCAAACTAATGCATTTACATTTTTGTTTTCAATGTTTTACCTAGATTTCTTTTAAATTTTCTGACAGTTTTTATATTGTTGCATCCAAAAAGCATGTTTCATGACACTTCTCCCTCTCTACTAGCTCTTTCCTGTTGCACATTTTGTTACTTGCACATTTATTAATGCGAATTTTTCTATTTTCAGGTAGTTTTATACGCTCAAACTTACTTGCTCCGTTTGCTGAATGTTCTTGCTCCACGCAGATCAACTGTGAGCGATCACATGCCTATGCACTCTGATGAAAAATCACATTGTTTCAATTTTGTAAAATCTTTTAAGTGACATTGTTATCTTCAGCAGCACTTACTAACTCATACTGAAAATGTAACTTTAAATGTAGTTAGTGCAACAAAATCTTAACTCACAAAAAACATTTATTGCACTATTTCATAATCTGCATCCATCTGTCACAAAATATTCATGTCCAATTGATGACATTGCTTCCATACATTGTTTAACATAGCTTTTAATTTACTAAGTACATCAAAACCTTTACTCACAAAAAAAAAAAAAAAAAATTACAGCATCATCTAATAATATACATGTATCATATGCATTCTCATATCTGTCGCATAATGCAATTCATGTCCAATTGATGAGCGGTGCTACCTTATACTGCTTAAGCTTAACAAAGACTTACTCATTTTTTACTTTCAATTTTTATTTTCTAACGTAAAATTTAATTTTATTTTATCAGTACTTCTGAACAAAAAATATTTTTTGTTACTGCTCTAAATGAGAGCTGCAATATTTTTTCCTACTCATGATTACAGAATAGGAAACAATAACAATGTTCATGTAATATTTTAATGAGTGCCATTTACATAAATGTTTAAATCTTTAAAAAATTAAGTACTAAATGCTTTAAGAATGACTTTATAATCTTATTTAGTTCAGAAGTATATTTTTTACTGTTATAGTACACATTTAATAAAATGAAAAGCTTAAAACTTATCAGGTGAAGTAAACTGATTTTCAAGTAATTATGGAGTTATCTGCAAGACAGCATAGAAATTGAGAATTCAACTTGTATTATTTGCAAGGTGTTTGTTCTATTTGAATAATTGATCGTTCTATTTGTATATTGAATGTGGTATATTTTTATGGAATGTTACTTTTCGTATAATCTTAGCATGAGCCATGGCAATAGCAGAGGAGGGTAAGGGATATACTCTATAAAGATACCAAACTGTGTCATATATAATACATCCACACACACATATTATGTATGTTTGTGTTTTAAAGTATTAAACTGATAAACGTTCATTGAAATTGAAATTTAAACAGTAGACGTTTGCTACAGTGTTTTTTTACTGCAACAAATTCTGAGGCTTCCTTTAGAATTTGTTCCTCTAACTTTCAAATTCAAATAACATCATGTATTTTTTAAAATATTTTAACAGCATAATCTAACTTCTGAACTTCTCTGTCTTTTTATGCACATATTTTCAAGACTTTTCTAACCACTTAATTTGATGGATTTAATGTTATCTGTGAATACACTTTATACTTAAGAATAAACTGTAAGAAATAAAAATTGATGGAAAAGTACCACTTGACTAGGCTTAGAATCAAAGCAGTAAGTAATAAAAGGGGCATGAATTTCCCTTGCTAATAATAACTGGTTTTACTGATGTAGTAAAACCAGTTTCCAAATAGATCTAAAAGTTATGATAATTCAGATAATAAATCTAGAAATATTTTCTTACTGGAAAATGATGATATGCAAAATATTAAAATTAAGTGTGTTGCATGCGTTTTACAACTCATTATTTTTTCTTTAAACTTAAATTTTATTGCTGATTACTTTTCATTGGATTTTGATACATGTATGCTTATTGATGGGATTTCCTTTTTTTTTCCAGGAAATTTAGTTCAGTTGAGCGCACTCCATTCGTGCCCTGAATGTTCTTTTACAGCTCCATGGAGATCAAGTCTCCGTTATCACATGCGTATTCATTCTGATAGACCACATAGTTGCAACATATGCAATAAGTCTTTCAAACGACAGGATCATCTGCAACGGCACTTGCTAAGTCACACAGGGGAGCGCATTTTCAAGTGTGCCCGGTGCAGCAAAGGTTATACTCGAAAAGAAAGCTTGCAGTATCATCTGGCGACTCAACATGCGGATGCTATGTAACAAAATTCATGTGTAATTGATCAATGTGTTTTCATATGCTGTTTACCAAAAACTTATTTCTTTTGACTTTTTCTTCATAAAAATTTTAATTTGTTAGTTGTGCAATAAATAAACTTTTGCCATGTTTTAATTGTTTTTATATAATGGTGTTAAAATTTTGTTTACCTGCTAGTCATGTGTTTGAGATTATTTAAATGCATCCAGTTTTGTTGAACAAATTAAGACGTAAGTTTTCTTTAGGTAGAGCATGCTTTTGGAAACTTAGAAATAAAAAAATATATTTTTTTAAACCAAATTTCTGAAAAGCAATTCTTAAGACTAAATTAAAGAATGTAAACAGTTGTGTTTCCAGTTGATGACTTCAATGGAATTGTGTTGTAAGAAAAGTCTCAAGTTTTTATGGAAAATACATTTCTAAAACTTCTAAATTGAAATATCACAGTAGATACTTTTATATACTTGTGTAGTTTCTCCCCTATGCTATCTACCTTTTGACAGTCTCAAAAAACACGATGCATGTTTTTGTCATCAGCATGTATTTCCAGCTCGTTCATTTACTCGCTATTCAATGGATCATTTCTGCTAACAGATGTAAGTAATCGGTACTTAGCTATTATTTGGTGAAAACTTTTGACACACAAAATTTACTGTCAAATGAACAAATACGTAATTCAACAGTTTCATTTTGATGACTTTATGCTATAATCAAAGCTGCCCTAAGATGTTCATTTAACTTTAACAAATATCTTAAACTAAACAAAAGTATAAAAAAAAGGTGATTGAAACTGGTTATTGCTAAGTGGCAGTTAGCCAGTTGAGTTTATTTTGTGGCCATATGTATATTTACTTTCCAAGCACTTGACCTCTCTGTTTATTTTAATGATATATATTGTTTCAAACTCATTTATGTTATGAATCCCTTGTGGGTCCAAAATGTTTGAATGAAAGAGACGTTTCATTAAAGTTTATTAATTATTGTGGCATTTTATTAAATGTATGTATTAATAAAAGTTTTTTTTTTTCAGGTAGTTTTTCTAAACCGAAACGGCTCCATTTGTGCCCTGTATGTTCGTATGCCACTCCACACAAATCAAGTCTGCGTAATCACATGCATACCCATTCCGTTGAGAGACCATATAATTGCCACATGTGCACCAAGTCTTTCAAACTAGGACATCATCTGAAACGGCACTTACTCAGCCATGCTGGAGAGTTTAGCTTCGAATGAGCTAAATGCAACAAAACTTTTGCTGACATTTTCAGATATTTCATGCCCGAACATTTATGTGTAGTGTAGCTCAGTTACTGTGTAATTGATCAATGTATTTTCATATACTGTTTCACCCTTTCTGGTTTTAATTGATTTACATAAAATTTAATTTGATTTTTACAATGAATATGAACAGAAATGATGACTGTACATTAGTAGGCTTGCCATACGTCCCGGTATTTTGCTTTTGTCCCGGTGTCCCGCCCAGTGTTATCAATGTCCCGGAATGCCTGTAAGATGTAAAATGTAATGAATTTATGTTTGTAAGAATCTTTTATGCAGACATTAAGAGTCTTTAAGATGACAGAGCATTAATGAGGGAGTCCACTGCAAGAGCGTTTATTGTATGTAAAATAAACTCTGTCGTTTTCTTTGCTTTGACTTTTATGAAAAAGTCAAGCTTAACATCTTGACAACAGTACATTCAAGTCAGAAATATGAGTGGTTTGAAAACAATGAATAACATTGTTAACTTATTAATTGCTTTTTTAGTGTGACAAAAATGTTTTTTTGAAACGGTTTTTGTAGTTAGACAAAAAGTTGTAGTTTAAAAAAAATAAGACGTAGTAATTAATTGTTCAATTAAACTATTTTATGAAGTATTTTAAACTTTAATTAACACTTCTTTCTAGATGGTAGACCAGAAAAAATTCTCATTAAAAAGGAAAGAAAAATCTTTTTAACTAAATGAAGTAGCATAAGTTCCTTTTTTATTTTTAAAAGGTGGGTAGACTAACAATTTAGGGGTTCCAGATTCCTCAATCCCGTTACTTGCATGGCTTAAAACTCACCATTTTCCTTTTAATTTTTTTAAAATCTCCCCAGCCCCCTCCCGTTATGCCCATCCCATATTAATGTGTCCCATTTTCGCTAACCAAAAATATTGCAAGCCTATACATTAGTATTCCAATTTAGAAAAATTATTAAGGCTCTTTTTTTTTTTTTTTGTTATAGTGTTAATTTGAACTTCTTAAACTGGCTTTCATATTTGCAAGGGTATTCAAATCCATTCACTTTTGTTCAACAAATATCCTAAAGGTAAAAAATGCTTTGCATTTGAAAAAAATTGCAAATCTGAAATTATAAATATATTTCTAACCAAAATTTCAAAAAAAAAAAAAGGCTAAAACCTAATCAAAGTATCTAAATAGTAGACTTGCAAGTTGATGAATACAGTGGAATTTTATTATGAGAAATTGCTCAGGTTTTCAAATGGGAAATACATTCTGTTAGCTGCTAGTTTCTCCTCTCATGCTACCTAGCTCTTGAAAGTCTCTGAAATATCACAGCAGAGTTTTTTTTTTTTAATTTCAATAACATAAGGTGTTCCTTATGTTATTGAATTATGCTTATCTAGTTATCAGTGTGGAACTCTAACTCATTCACTCACTCGCCATTCAAACAAAGTAAAAGTTAGGCATCAGTGGTACCTACCATTTTTGTTGCCGAAAGGTTCTAACTCATAGATGCTATGAAATTAAATAGAAGGGGGAGGGGAAAAAACATCGAGAAAAGAGAAAAAAAATAAGGAGAGGCTTTCCTCTATTCTCTTTCTCATTTTATTGTGTGTGAGACTGAAAAGAAAAAATGAAAAAAAAAAAAAACTGAAAGCTAACTATAAGGAATGCTATTGTTGAAAACTCAACATGAGAACGAATTTTATCATACAACTAACAAAAAATGGCGAATTAGTGTAAAATTGAATTTTCCAAGAAAAATATTTCGTGAAAGTGAGGGGTTAAAAACGACTTCAGTTGTCAAATTGAAAATTAGAGTTTCAAAATACAACTAACGACCGCTAATTTCGGACCTTGAGTTATAGGTACAGTCGAGGGTCAAAAATACGCACAACTTGGGAGAAGTGGTTGTGCGGATTTCAGGCCACTTTAGTTAACTATGTTAAAAAAAGTTCACAAGTTTCCCAGGTGTGAATTATAAGCAAATAATGTGATATCTTTTTGTTTCCCTCCACCCTTAAACATGTTTAGGAACATTATTTTTTAACCACAAGGTAGCGCTAGGCCTTATTTCGGAATTTCCCGAATGTTGGAGGCCGACCCAAAATGGCGGATTTAGAGGACCAAAAATGGCGGATTTACGTAAACATCGACGTTGATAAGCGCATTTTACTTCGAATTGCTCTGTTTTGTCAACGGGTTTATAAATATAGGTAACTTTTTTCTTGCAAAAGGTAATATAAGTAAATCGATGTGTTAATATATTTTTAAAATATATTTCTTTTTTTAAAATATATTTTCTATTATCTTTTTTGTTTAGTAAAATTTTTACTAAACAAAAAAGATAACTTATTCGTGGATTTTAATAAAACGCTCCAAATTACAACACACAATTCAGAAAAAAAAACCATACCCACATGGTAGTTCACCATTTCACTAATCACCTGCAGTTGCATGCAAAAGGAAATAGGAGCTGCATCAACATCTCAAAAAATATTAACAGAGAAGTCAAACCAAAACGCTAGCCATTTGTACAAATTGCAAAGTTACTGGGCGCCATTTATGACCACAGAGAAACAAATAGTGCAAATTCCTTTATCAGTTTGGGACGAAATCAACTCGGACTTTGGCGGATTTCAGGTCGGCGGATTTGTGGCGCTCGCCTGTACTTCCTTGTTTCTCAATGACTCCTTTTGTTGAGAGACTATATAATTGCGACTTTTGCACTAAATCTTTCAAATTGCTGCAACATCTTAAATGGCACTTACTTAGCCATGCGGGAGAGTCTTTCAAGTATCTTCAATGACACGATCAAACTCATGCTGGGAGACACTCATTTTATTGTACCCGATTGCAACAAAGCCTTTACTTGCTAAGGCCATTTACAGTGTCATCTTATGACTCTACATACTGTCATATAACTCAAATCATACGTAATTGGTCAATATGCTTGCATGACTTAGCAAAGATTTTCCTCTTTCTACTTTTGCTTTGTTTACCTAAAATTGAATTGGAATATATTCAACGCAAAATTTATTCTTTCATTAAATGTGAACAAAAAGTGGTGATTCTACATTAGTAGTACAATGAATAGCAGTTGTATTATTGTTTTGCATATTTCATTGTTTTTTATGTTATGATACTGCTTTAAAATCTTCAACAAGGTTTTAAAACAGCATTGGCGGTAAAACTGCCACGTGTATGTGGTTAGTCGAGTGCATCAAATTCAGCAGAAGAAATATTCTTAAAGTAAAGATATATACTTTGGGTTTATGATTTTGCTAATAAAAATATTCAAAATTATGACAAACATTATGGTTTCTATTTTACCATGATTCTGCTAGCCACTTTTTAGTTCCACATATAAAACTGCATTATGTTTCTGTATTTAATTCATCTCTTACCCTTTTTTATAAGAATAATCTTCTACAAAATCATGTTCTGCAAATACGGTCCAATTTTCTGGAAAGTCAAGCTTTTTTTAATCTTTCAAGCTTTTCTAATTCATACCTGCCCCAATTGTTACTACACGTAAAGCAGATATGTGTAGGCATACTCGCATTCGCTCTTCATCCTTTTACTCAGCACTTGTTACGGCATACACAGGGTTCGTACGGTCCTTAAATGTCCTTAGAAAGTCCTTAATGTTCATTTTCATTTTTAAGGCCTTAAAAAGTCCTTATTTTTTATTCCAAGTGCTTATTTATTTATTTCTTTTTTTGCTCGGAACCGGCGCTATGCCGGCTTTCGGAATTTGCCATATTTCGGAACCGGACCGAAAATGTCGGATTTACGTAAACATCAACGGCATTTTTACTTCAATTTGCAGTGCTCTCAACGGGTAGATACAGGCCCAAAATTTCAAAAATTTGAAAAACGGACTTTTAAGGACTTTATAGTGAAAGTTGCTCCTAGAAACCGATTTTCATTTTTTAACATAGTAGGTTTTCGAGTTCTATCTTGGCTTCCTGAGTTTAGCTCATGTAACTCCGAATATATCTACAAGATTGCTTCTTTTTGATTAAAAATTTACTGCCATTTATTGATTTAACAGTTTCTTTAATTAATATTTTTTCTGATTTTACAAAACGTGCAAAAACCTGGCATTTTGGAAAAAGGGTCGAATTGTGGGATTTAAAATTTGGGGTTCGATGCTATTTATTAAGTTTAGCTACAGAGTAAATAAAGACTTATTTTCCATGAAAATTGTATTTTGAAAATATAAACCTAAAAAAATATGTATAAAGCTTAAAGCTACTAAATAATCATTTCGCTTACAGTATATTAAGTGCTGAGTTGCCAAACCCTTTCGATCGCTTTTCAACCGATTTTTTGCTAAAGTTTTCTCTCTCTCTTTTTTTTTCTTTGATTAAATGAATTTCCGTTTTGAAAAAAATAATTCAATTATTTTTTTAAAACAATGTTTTAATATTTAGTAAATTTTTAACGAACGATCGCGAAGCCAGATTGGTTGGTTGTGTGGGAGATGATATATTTGCTGTGTTAATCCAAATTTGTATCTCACAAAATTTCTTGATTTGCAATTAAATTTAAGAAATCAACATCTTCTTGAAACGTTTACACCATAGCTGCCAAGTTCTCCTTTTCCCGTTGAGTTTTTTCCTCTTTCATTTTTAAACTCCGAAAATCCGATTTTTCAAGCTTATGTATTAGTATTTTTCATCTGAAGGGATTGTGCTACAAAACGTAGATTAATTTCAAAGACAAGAACAACTTTTAAGGAACTTCTTTAAAATATATGTGTATTTACACATGAATATTACATGAATTTTCATAACGTTTTACACATGTTAGGTAAAAAAAGTAATTTTTTTGGAAACTTGCCAACATCACACATGCTTCGCCGAAGATTGCACTTCACGTTTGAGATTTCTATCTTTTTGCATCCGGTAAATATATCAATCATTTTAAAAGTTAACAGTTATTTTATCATCTGCAGCTTGTAATCTGCGTGTTTTATTTTTTATTTTAAAAATGTATTCAATTTTTTAAGCTTTATTTTAATTAAATTATAGGTAGTTTCTTTTTGTGTGTAATGTACGAAGTTTTAAGCGAATGAGTTCATAACTGTACAATTTTTCTTTTGATGTATGATTTTGCTTTCAAATTTAAATTTTTTTTCGAAAGAAAAGAGTAATTTAGCTAACAAATTTAGAATTTTTTTAAAGACTGAAATTAAGTTAAACTAACATTTAAATTTTAATCATGGATTTAAAGTATGTCTATTTTGCTTTTATATTTTTCATTCCCCCTTCTCCCTTTTCTGTTTCTTTCTTTCTTCTCTTTCAATTTTTAGACTGTTATCTTTAAGTGGAGTTAACGTTTTTTTTACTTCAATAGTTTTACTCTAACTAAAAAAACAATTTTTTTAAAGCATTTCTACATAATTTTAAAAAAATGCTTTATCCTCCTGAGACCTGGCATCCAATAAAATGAATGTTTTGCTTTTTCTCCCTGTTGTGACAAATTTTATTTTAGCAAGAAAAACCATGACTGGAATTATAAAGGAGGAATAGGAAATCACTTTTTAACGTTGATAATTCGGAAACAGTAGTTTATTTGTTAACAATAGGGCAAAGAACATGAGTGAAGATGAAATTCGGCGCTCTCGCGGTTGTTTTGATTTTCACATTATTCTTTTTCTTTTTTATTTTTAATATTGTTCTAGGATTTTTATACAAGTTTGATCTCTTTTCTTATGTTGTAAGTAATTAATAATTTTTTTGTTTATCTATTTTTGTGTAAGTATCGCATAGTTCTACTATAGTTAGGACCTCAGCATACGCTCAAAAGGATGTGCCCCCAGTTCATTAATTTTTTGAAAAACATCACTTTTACTGCCCAATTGTTCAAAAAAAAAAACTAATAAACGTGAGAGAATATGTGTAGTTTATTTTGCTCGGGTCTCAGGAGGTTATATAAGAAAAAAGTTCATGACAGAGATAAAAATTTTACATTTAAGCCTTGTAAGCAAATTCCACCAGGTAATAAAAATTTAGGAGTAGTTCGTGTTATCGGTTGCACAAACAAGAGTAAAAAGCTGATTCGTTTATGTTTAAAAAAAAATTCAATTAGCAAAGTTTCTTTATTCAAATCTGAATCGCTTTTGCTTTAGTATCTGTACTTTTATGCACTATTCAGCAACCCTAAATTAAGATAATTCCACAATATCTCAGGAAGACGTGTATCATTTTCTTTGACAATTTTTAATTTAATTTGATAACTAGCTTATGTCATTATGCTGTGTTTAGCAGCCCTATGAAAAGATAAAAACGTAACATTTTTTATATTTTGACTGAAATTTGATGTCCTTAAAATTTTTTGCAGGTCCTTAAGAAGTCCTTATAAAGTCCTTATTTTTTGTTTTCCCAAAAGAGTACGAACCCTGTTACAGGACAATGCTTCCATTGTGCTGAAAGCAATTAATCCTTTTCTCGCAAACTGAATTTGCAACAACATTTTAAAATTCTACAAACATACTCCATGTAACTCGATTCATGTGCAATTGATCAATGTGTTTTCAAATACTGTGTAGTTAAGGCGTACTTCTCTCTATTTTTCTTATCTTTGCAAAAAGGTTTAATGTCATAAAACAGAATCATTATAATGTCTCAACCCCAGTAGCAGAAATCGTGCTGCACGCAACAAGCGCTGCAGGTTTATCTTGAAGCTTGCAAATTAAATAGCCATCTTGCAAAATTTTGTTCTTTTTTAAAAAATGCAACCGGGGGACAAAAAGTTTATTTATTGTCTCTCATATATTATTGTTATATGTCAACTATTTTAAAATGTATAGTTTGCAATTTTTTAATGATTGTAAATGTGGTTCCACATCATTTGGTGCCGCAGATAAATTTTGACTTCTGAAACGTGCTGCAGATTAATACAAAAAATTCTGCTTCTGGGGTCTCAACATGCATCTTCAATGAGTTCTGTCTCTAACTGATTACTGATATGTTTTTGGGCACTGTTTTGCAACAACATAATCCTTTCTGTGTTTGTTTACATCCAAGTTAAATTTAATTTCTGTAATAAATCTAAACAAAAATAAAGACTACATTAGTATTCCTGCAAAAGAAAGTTTCATTATTATTGCCTTGTTTTTTTATATAGTGTTATTAAAAAAACTCTTAACCTCGTTCCTATATTTATTTATGTGTTTAAATACATCCTTTTTTTTCTTTTTTTGTTGTTGTTGTTGTTGACTGTTGCTCTAAAAGTAAATGAATGCATACTCTGGGATTTTTGCTAATTAAAAATGAAAAACAAATGTGGTTCTAATTGCAAAATTTATGAATGTGGCAGTTTGATCATTACCAATTTAAACAAAAACTAGAATTTCATTTGTGATGTGTCTGATATTGTTAATTTTTATTTTACGTTTTTTTAAAAAAAGCATTTTCTTAAAACTAAGAACTTAATCAAAACTTAAATCAGGAAAAATGCAGCATTAAATGGCTTGAACAAAATTAGTAATACACTAGCAATTGGCTTTACGTCTTTCAATTAAAATGTAATTCTTATGCCTGACTTTCGTCCACATTATTGTTATTATTACATGTATTTGTTATCACTGCTTATTTTATTTATTTATTTTTAGACATTATTCAGTAAGCCTCATAATTTTCTGCCATCTGGTACATTGAGAGTTTGACACATAATTTATGTTCATTAACTTATTGAAATTCATGATTGTGTTTTCTATCATTAATATTATCTTATCTTCTGTATTTTGAATATTACTTAATTATATTTTCAATAATCAGGGTCAATCCTAGCAGGTGTGCACTGCATGTGGGTGTTAATTCAAGTTAATTTTAAGAATTTAATTGAAGTATTCATAAAGAAATATAATAAAAAATTAATTTCAACAAAATTAATGTTGTAGTGATTTGCTTGGGTTTTTTCAATTGAAATATTATTGCTGTATTGTTTCTCCACCCGTATTAGTACAATAATTATTACTTCTATTTATTTTATTATTTTACACATGTTTCAGTAAGTCTTGTGATTTTTGTCTTCAGGGCCATTTATAATTTGACTGATCATTAATAAGTACATAACTGTGTTTCATCATTTATAATAAATGACTAACTTTTCTATTTTCTATATTGCCTATTATGCACTCAATGCTTTAAAATATAATCTTATATAATAATATGCATTTAATATGTTCTAAATTAAATGTGCATGTTGTTTACAGTGGTTGCAGCAGAGAAAATTCGGGTTCGTTTTTGGACCCTTCACAAAATCCAATTAATCAAAACAGACCCGTCACAAAATTCTAATCAATCAAAATAGACCCTTCACAACATTCAAAGCTATCGAATTGCACGTCTTACAGAATTATTTATTAAATAAGCTGGCAATTTTTTTATCACTGTATGTTTAATTTCCACAAAAGCATTTGATTTTGCTCTAAAATGATTTTAAAATTCATGAAAAATGGATCCTGTAAAAAATGCTGGATTGACCTCGGGTTTAGCTTTACACATCTTTAACTTGCTTTTTTACAAAATATTTTATCTTACTATTCAGTAGGCAATCTCACAATAAAAGTAATGATGTTAAAAATATTGCATGATTATATTTATTTCATGTTCTCCTTTTAATTTTGTTATAGGCGACATCTCGCATCCTTTCTTTCGATTTTGTTCCGAGTGTCCATATTCTACTCCATCTGCAGCAGACTTGCGAACGCACATTCTTGTTCACTCCGGAGAGCGTCCATATCAGTGCGAGTACTGTCCGAAATCTTTCAAGCAACAACATCGTCTGCAGCGGCACTTATTAATTCACAGAGGAGGGAGAATCTTTCACTCTGGAGATCGTCCATATCAGTGTGAGTTCTGTTTGAAATCTTTCAAGCGACAAGAGCATCTGCAGCGGCACTCATTAATTCACACAGGGGAGAGAATCTTCAAGTGTTCTAAGTGTGACAAAGCCTTTGCTCGCAAAGAAGTATTGCAGAAGCATTTACTTTCTCAACAACATATAATGCTATAAGACAAGTTATCAAAATGCTTTGTGCTAAAATGTAAGTACAAAGATAAAGCAACGTAAAAATGCACAAATTCAGAATAAAAAGTAGCTCAAATAGCTATTTGGAAGCTACAATGGAGCCTCTTCATCAGTGCAGGAAAGAAACGCTCTACACGCAACCATGGTATAAATACTGGTTGTCTCTCTGGTTCATGCCTGTTCACTCACAGCTTTCTAGTTGCGGGTTGAGCGTTTCTTTTCTGCACTGATGAAGAGGCTCCATTGTAGCTTCGAAATAGCTAATTGTGATACTTTTTATACTGAATTTGTGCTTTTTCACGTTGTTTTATCTTTGCACTAAACATACAATGCTGTTTCAAAATATTCATTTGTGATTGATCATTGCATTTTCATATTCTGTTTAGCACTTTGATTTTTCTTTTGTTACATGAAAGCTTGACTTGATTTCTTTCTTAAAACTGAGCAAAAATGACTGCACATTAGCACGGCAATATATATATACATATACATATCAGGGCTCGAAAATGATATTTCCCGACATGCCCAGGGCATGTAAAAATTCCGAGCGGGCATGAATCTTGTACCCTTACGTGTCTAGCAGGGCATGTCATGTTTTAATCAAATATTTCTTTCCAAAACTTTGCGGGCAACGATCTGCATGCAAGGGGATTCATTGCCATGAATTGAATAAAAAGCCCTCTTTGTTGCAGTTTGTCGACAGAGATCATCAGCAGTCTAATGAGAATTGCCATTGATGGTGTGGAACCAGATCATTTTGCGCCTTTCAGTGGCGATCAAGCACTGGTTGTTCAACACCAAGGGAACAACATATGTTGATGGACACGCATGTTGACACTAAAATTGATAATACAATTTCAATTTTGCTAATTTTGACTTGTAATGACTCATTATGTAATATTTATTTGGAATGTAATTTTATAATGATTTAAATTAATATTAAAATAATTCTTGGTTCAGATATAAAGCTGTTAATTTAATTTTTTGTCTAATTGATGCAATATGATAAATTCAAATCTTTTTATTAATATGCAATAAAACAACTTCTGGGCATGTATAAATTTTGTTCGATCATGAAAAATTTTAAAGGTTTTTCGAAGCTCTGATGCATGTGCATATATTACATTGTTTCCTATGTTATGTTTTTTTTTTTTTTTTAACTTCACTTGGTACCCACATTTATGTGTGAATTCAAATGCATTCAATTGTATTTGGGTAATTGCTTTGAAAAAAAGTGTAGGCTTTGGATCTTTAACTTTGAAATAAAAACAAAATAAATTATTCCAGCTCTAAATTTATGTTTATGATATTTTTATCCCTTCTAATTAAATCTTAGTTCTCCCCCCCCCCCCCTTGTAATTTTTTCAAATCATACTTGATCTTTTTTACAAATGTATATATTTTTTAAATTTAGTTTCTTAGTAATTTATGACACAATGCAGGGGTGGAAAATCTGCTCCACGCACCCATTTTCAATTCCTGAAACATCTGATACAAAAAGCTTAAATTCGTGACATTTGCTCCAAAATGGTGATTTTAATATTCTAAAATGTTTAAGAGAAAACAAATATAATAAATAGCAGTTAATTGCACTTTTTTTCTCTGAAAGCTACATTTCAAAGAAAACTTTTAATGCTTTTATGCATTTTTAGTGCTATGATTTGATGAAGTATTATGACCCCATCCCCCCCCCCCCCCCAAATGTCATTTAGTTTCTAAGCTTCTTTCTATCGGTGCACATGCACATTCTCTAGTGCGTTAATTACATTTTTTGAATTTTTAAAAAAGTCTGTAAAGACCTATTTTTTTTTGGAAATGGCAGATCAAACATGAGCATTGCTGAAAATTACCTGCCTTGTGTGAGACTTTAATCTTTTTGGCATCCTATAAACGTTTCAATTATTTTATGGGTGGAAGTTGATTTAACATAAGCTTACCATAACTCGCGTTAATTTATTTTTCATTTCAATATTTTCTTATAACTTGATTTTTGTTATTTAATTTTTAATCATTGCTCATTTTTGGTGAAAAGATATCTTTTAAAGAAATGTTCAATTAGTTCTTTAATTCTTCATTTGTTTTTAAAATAAAGTAATTTTTATGTTGATTGATTTTTTTTTTTTTTTTTTTAAATTTTAAGTTGGTTTTAGTGTCAATTTTCATACAAGAGTAAATCTGTTACTTCTGAAAAATAAAAAGTAGCAAAAGAGTAATTGGAAGAAATCTTCATAAAATTTAAAATATTGTCAAATTAAGGTTTCCTTTTGGCTCAAAATTTGCGAGTTAGAAAATCACCAATTAAATGATTCTTCGAAATCGAAAGATATAAATTAAGATGGAAATAACTTCCACTATCCATAACCAGAACTTTGAACCTACATTTGAAAAGAAAAAAATGCAAAAGTCTGGTGTTGCTATGTATAAAGTATTAACGCGTGAATTTTTAACACTATTGTTTCTTTTTTCTTTTTGAAACTATGCTGGTGTTTGACTGTAGCTCATCATATTATTAATTGTGACTATTATTGTTTTTTTTGCTTAGGTTTAGCTGGGATGGATTATGTCATCAAAAATATACTATGTTATAAAGTGGGTAGCATTATCTCTTGACTGATATTCTGTTGGGTATAGTGGTGGAGGGTGGTGTAGAAGTAATTTATATAAAACTTTTTGAGCACTTCAAAAGGTGTGATGCGGCAGGCCTAACTTGCATTGAAAGGTAAAAAAATAATCTTGTTACGCGTAAAAATACCTTGTGGCTTTTAAAACTTATAGTTAGAACATTTTACAACTCTCCCAATAATAATAGTAAAAGGCTGTTTTTTTTTTTTTTCATTGATAAAATTATAAATTTGAACAGTTTTGCATCCTGCACAAGAGGTTGAAAACTGGTATTTTATATTGCAATAATCTCCTAGCTTATCACTTAGTGAAGTTGACCGCGGTGATCATTCTTTCCTCTACCCTTTAGCATGATTAAAGATAGCCAAGAACTGTAGATCTAGAGCTTGTTTAGAAATATCTGTTTTGTAAAATTTCTGTAAGAAAGCAGCTGAACTACACTTAAGATAGTTGTGATTTTATACCCTTCCAATGTGGACTTTTCTTTTTACAAGAACTTTCCTTCCCATAAAATAATAATGATAATAATAAAACATACAAAATATGAGAAAGAAAATAAGAAATGCATCTAGTGCTGAACAAAACTACTTTGCTTGTTCTACAAAAACATGGTAATTATTCTTAGCTTAGATAGAAAGTAAAATGTGCTTTCAATGAAATTCATATTTTTCACAAAGGAAAAATCTTTTCAGATATGGATACCTTTTTATACTATAATGAGAATCAAAATTTTGCTACTTGTGTTAACCTCCTGAGACCTGGCATCCAATAAAATGGATGTTTTGCCTTTTCTCCCTGTTGTGACAGATTTTATTTTAGTAAGCAAGACCTGGACTGGAATTATAAAGGAGGAATAGGAAATCACTTTTTAACTTTGAGAATTTGGAAATGGTAGTTTATTTGTTTACAATATGGCAAAGAACACGAGTCAAATTGGAATTTGGCGCTATTGTGGTTGTTTTAATTTCACATTATTTTCTTTCTTTTTTAGTATTGTTCTAGGATTTTTGTACAAGTTTGATCTCTTTTCTTATGTTATAAGTAATGAATAAAATTTTTTGTTTATCTATTTTTGTGTAAGTATCGCATAGTTCTACTGTAGTTATGACCACAACATATATTCAAATGGATGTGCGCCCCAGGAAAATTAAAAAATTCAAGTTTATTAATTTTTCGAAAAACATCAGTTTTAATGCCCAATTGTTCAGAAAAACTAATACTTGAGAGAATATGTGTATTTTATTTTGCTCGGGTCTCACGAGGATAAATACATTTTCTTATTTTCTTTTTGTGTTTTGAATTATAGTAATGTGTTTTGTAAAAGTAACCTCATTTGATGCAGCTGTTTATGATGCAATGATATATATATATTTGAGTGAAATCAGCAGTAGTAATCACAGTCTGCAAAACATTTTGATACACTCCAAATAATGAGGCGTCATTATATCAAGGTCTGACTGTATCATGATATTCTCCAAATGCAGTTGCATTTTGTGTCAACCCTTATTGAGACTTTCAAGAACAAGAGAAACTATTTCACAGAGAATCGTACCAAATACTACTAAAAGGGAAAACGTGGTATATCTATTCAGTCATTCATTTTTTATAAAGTATTGTAGGGGAAAATTTTATGTATCTATTCCGTCATTCATTTTTTCTAAAGTATTGTAGGGGAAGATCTTACGTATCTATTCAGTCATTCATTTTTTATAAAATATTGTAGGGGAAAATCTTACGTTTCTATTCAGTCATTCATTTTTAAAAGTATTGTAGGGGAAAATTTTATGTATCTATGCAGCCATTCCTTTTAATTAAAAGTATTGTACATCTTAGTAATTCTTTGCTAGTATTTTACTGCTTTAGAAGTATGTTTTGTTGTATTGAAAATTTGTATGTGTTGTACTACTACTAAGCTTGACTTATTACAAGAAAAAAAAACTCTGAATTAAAACACATTTATTTCAATTTTATGTATTATTATTCTTTTACGGAACTCCTCACAACTTTTACACTGTATTTCTGTTCTGTGTGCCCATTTTAAAACAACCATAAATGCCATCTGTGTATACATATGTACATTCACTCCAGAGGGAACCTTTATTAATACAAGTTGTATCCAAAGTCTTTCAAGTGGCATTGCCACAATGCTCAACACTTATTAAGCCATACTGGAGAGCATAACTTCAAATGTGATGAGTGTAACAAAACTTCTTCTCTTAAAGAAGGTTCCCTGGATCATATCATAACGCTACATATATCTACCATTTCACTCGATTTATGTGTAATTGGTCAATCTGTTTTCTTATGCAGTGTCACCAACATTTGCTGCTCTATACTGTTTATTTTATTTACATGAAATTTTAATTGTATTTCTATAAGAAATCTGATCAAAAATAGTCTACACATGTTATTTTAAAAACTTCTCTTCTTAACCTCCATTATAACAATTATTTATTTTAAATATAATTATTATTTATTGTACATCATATTAGGGATTTGATAAATTTTGTTTAATTTTCATGGTGCTGATTCATAATGATTTTCTGTCACAAAGCACTTTGAGAATGTGACATAAGATTTCAAATGACTACTTTTTTTAAATCCCTAATTTTTGTATCAATTTACACTTCTATATTGCTGTGATAGTACCTACTGAGCTATCAATGTCTTTAACTATTTGATATTTAATAATTAATGTGCTGTAAGTTAAATATTGGTCCCAATAATTACTGTTTTAACCCTTTATCTACCGCCTTATGATCTGCAGTAATTTTTTTTTACATAAATAGTTTATCTAGGTATTTACACTGAAAATTAAGGGATTGACATAAATAAAATGCTCAGTCTATAAGTATTTATTTCTTTACAGCTAATAAATGCCACAGAGTATTTACCCTGTGAAATTAATTACATACACTTTTTAATCAAAATATTTCGTCAAATAGTTTACCAAGTTCTTAACTAACACATTAAAAAAATCAGTGACTTGATTCTTGAATTTTACTGCTTTTCTGGAGCGAAACTCTAAAGGAGCAATCTGAACAGAATGGAAGTTCAAAGCACAGCATCAGTTTGATGACTATCAATGTTCCTTTCCTCGCTAAAATACTCTTTATAGAACCCTTGCTGATATGTATCCTGAAAAAGCGAATGTAAAGACTGTCCCTGCAAAGTACCATCAGAATATTGGTAAAAATGGTTGCTGGGATGGAATTTATTGAGAATGGTACTTATAAGTACCGTCGGTAGATAAAAGGTTAAAATGTTGTATTGCTTTTTAAAAAACATTTTATCTCATATTGATAGATTTCTGCATGTAATTGTACAAATTTGTAAAATTTCAGTTGCCATAGCATTGTATTTGTTGATTTATTTATTTTTTAATTAAAATTGATTTGCTATAAATTGAATCGATTTTTTTTTTCTTACAGGGAAATTTTCACGCCGTCTATTTCATTTCTGCCCTGACTGTTCCTATTCTACTCCACGTAAATCATCTCTGCTGTCCCACATGAGGGTTCACTCCGGAGAGCGTCCTTATCATTGCGAGTACTGTAAAAAATCCTTCAAGCAACGCAATCATCTTTCTCAGCACTTATTGAAACATACAGGAGAGCGTAACTTCCAATGTGCTGAATGCAATGAAACTTTTTCTCGCAAAGGGAGTTTGCAGCGTCATATCACAAAGCAGCATACTTTTTCCATGTAACTCATTTCATGATTGATTATTGTGTTTTTATATATTGTGTAGTACAGACTTACTCCTTTCTAATTTCCTTTTGTTTATATGAAAGTTTAACCTCTTCAGACCCCAGAACTAAGCACAAACAATTTTGACACAATTTTTGGTTCTTTGATTTAAAAAATGATTATAAATCAAAATAACTAAAAAAAATTTTTTTTTTAATTTTAAGTAATGATTAGTTTAAATAATAATTAATTTGCCAAGTTACATGTTTTCCATGTTTAAAACAAAGTAAACTAGCTGTTGATTCATTTCAAAAACATTTGGGTGTTTTAGCTTTCAAATTGCACAAACAGTAGTTAACCCTTTGCACTCGAAGCGATTTTAATGAAAAGATCATATTCAGATATGAGTTTGATATACGAGTTTGATATGCGAATTAAAAGAAAAGTCATCGTTGTATGTTATTATTTTTCTAATTCTTTATAAACTGCAAATTATTTACAATGTCTCCGTAGCGGAGCCCTCGAGTGCAAAGGGTTATTAAACAGTATTTTAAAATGTACCCAATTGGGTGCACTTGGAATAAAGAGGTTAACTTAATAAAACCGAACAAGACTGCCGACGATATCAGTGCATCAGAAGATAACATGTGCAATAATTTTTATTGTTAATGTTAAGTTACTAATGATTTTAAGGAATTGTACTTAAATGAATTTTTATTTTTTTAATTTATAACATTCAGAAGCTTAAAAAACTCTTCATAATCTTTTTCTAAAATATGTCCAGGCACTTCCATTAGTACTTCTCTTTGAAATTGAGCACTAAAAGGGAATTTCCCGCACCTTACAAAATCTTTCCAGTTCTAAGTTTTATACAAAAAAATGCCGAGACGTCATTTGGAATATGCAATTCAGTGTTGCTCTCCTTATCTAAGGAAGGATATTGCTGGCTGGAAAGTGTTCAAAAGTGGGCTACTAGATTGGTAAGCAATTCCTCACATTTCAGGATTAAACTCTTCCACAAATTCATAATTCTCTTCTTTCTCTACTATTTCCACCTTTTTATAATTCTCTTATTCCTTGCTCTATTTAGTAGATGGGCTGTCAGATTTATATTATAATGCTGACCAGGCTTGGAGTCGATTACAAAGAAACGTAATCGATTACGATTACGATTACAAAGGGAGAAATTGAGAGATTATGATTACGATTACGATTGTAATCCTTTGCCAAAAAGTAATTCGATTACGGCAGCGATTACAGTCGTTGAAAAATATAATCGATTACGATTATGACATCCGATTACGATTTTGATTACGATTAGATTAGCATAAAATTATCCGATATTATGCATACAACTCTCATTTTCACAATAGTGTCATAAATCAAAAAGTTATGATTTTTAATTAAATTTTTGATTTAATAAGAGATAACTGAAATGATGATGAATGCAATTATAATGAAATAATTTCAACGTCACAGTTCTGGAATTATGACGTCGTTGCAGAAATGAAAAATTTGTAATATATATATATATATATATATATGTGTACATATATAATCAGGAAAGGCACATTCAGTATTTTTCGAATGATTAAAACTCATGTGAGGGATAACTACAGTGATCGTATTTTGTATATAAGCAAAGACGATGCACTAAATGTATATATAATGCATAAGTGATTTACCTGGTTCATTGTTATTTTCTGTGCATACAATCAAAATTTAGTTGGCTGCAATTTCTGAAAATGTAGTATATTTCTCCATTGTATTTATTTTCTAGTTAAAATTGTGGAAATATTTACATAACACCAATTACCAGATGTGCATGAATTGTACGGGATAACAAAATATTCAGATAGTGTAAGAGATAAATAATCTTTTGAAAATAAATGCTGCATTTTAGAATAATTTCAAAAAATTTGAACATGAACATTCAAATAACTCTTAGCAAAATTAGTAATCATTAAAAAGTAATATGAAGAATAATTATAATACGAATGACTATAATATTTTAATATGATTTTTGTGTTTTTTTTTTAACATGCACGAGCATATAATTTTTTTCCATGTATTAACTGTTTTAATAAAAAAATAAAGTGCAAGTAATTTTACAACACAAATTTAACGTACACGATGCAACTGAAATACAAAATTTTGTTGAGGTAATTCTAAGAAGAAAAAGATAATTAATTTTTAAAAATAATTCCTAAATATTAATTCATGCATGTAAAAAACAATTGGGAGAATGTCTGAACATAAATCACTTTTTCTTTTACATACCTATTAATTAAAAAGAATATTAGCATTAAAATATAAATATATTTAAGATTTAAATGTATGTATTTTTTTAAATATTCGAAGAACATATTGAAAAGAAGTAATAATAAGCACACGTACCAGGGTTAAGATTTCATATATCTTAAGCATAGAGCATCATGTAACGCCTGCTCCTAAATTGCTAAAGTGTAAATGTGCTATTTTTTAGAAAAATTCTTCACTTCTGCCGTTAAAGAAAGGAGAAAAAAAAAAAAAAAACGCTAAAAGGCATTTCTTCTTTTTTTTTTTTTTTTTTTGTGTGTGTGTGTGTGCGTCTCTTTATGTGTGTAGGTGATAGTACTCTTTCCACTAGATTTTCGGGGGGCAGTCTGCTTCGATTATTGAAAGGGAAAGTGGTCCATTCTTACTATGCCGTCGCCAGACTCTCGCCTATAGCCCAACCGTTTGAATATGTTTTGAAGGGGTAATTAAGGAAGCAAAATGACCGAGGCATTTGGTCAGACACCTTCCCCTTATCTACCCCAAAATCTTTGACTTGCGGACAGATTACCGCTCTTTTACCGAAACTGGACGACGCGAGGAGACCGGAGACCCCCCCCCCCCCCCTGAGAGCCCCAAGGCGATGCAAGTGACAAATCCAGACCTCTTTCCTCTCAGGCTCTCCAGCCATTCCCCATGGAGAGTGGAGCCGCAATTAAGAATTCTGAGAGACCGCAACAAGTAGGACAACAAGCGTCTCTAGCAGACTATTAACTATTATATGGTCCTGCCATCAAGGCTCTGCTACCGCCACACAGAACCTTTTATATTATGATCGCCCATAGGTTATTTACAGTTAGGATAGGACTTCAGTACACAGTTTGAATCCTTTTTCTTGTAATCTTATCTCTTCTATCCAATGGTAGAGCTAAAAATTTCAGCTTTCAGCAGGTCAAGATTACACGATTGCAGGACCAGCAGATTACGGATTTTTTCCTTAAGATTACGATTAAAATTACGGGAGAAAAAGGATTACGGGATTACACAATTTCGATTTTGATTATGAGAATATGCCATCGTCAGATTACGATTACGATTTTGTCAAAATGTAATCGATTACAGCCGATTACGATTACGTCATCGCGATTACTCCAAGCCTGATGCTGACTTAAAGGACTGATGTGTATAGCCTTGGGCAAAGAGTCTTAGAGGGGTAGATTAGTTTGGGATTAGAGGGTTGTGTTTAGTGGTGTAGTCGAGGGGGGGGGGGGGCGTCCTCCTACCTTTAGATTTTAATACAAGCGTCCCTCCAAATTTTTTACATTTTAACATAAGCGTCCCCCACTTGTGGTATGAATTGCTTATCTTCGTATGTATAAGCGTTCCCTCTACTTTTTCAGGACTGCACCACTTATTGTGTTAAGTTGTTAGTATGGAAGATATTGATGTGCTACATTTTTGCTCAGAAGGCAGAATTGTAGGTCCTTGTTTTAAATTTTTCAAATCCCAAACTAATCTTGAATCTTCGAAAAATAACCAATTCAATAGGGTTACAGGCAATTGGTAATTTTTCATCGGAAAAAAACTGTTACTTGCAATGGAGTAAATAATTTTAAGATGGCGCTTAATCTTTATGGGGTTTGGTAAATTGACTAGTACTAGCCTAATTGAGCTTGAGCCCGTCACTGGTTGTCAGTTTTGTAGTTGTATTATTTTCTGTGAAATATTTTTTGGACTTATTGTTGTTTTGGAAATTCCACCCATGGCTAATAGTAATGCCTGAAATAATGAGAACTGCATTCGGAGGTCGCGCTAGGAATTTTTGTCAAAGAGTGAAAATACTCCTTGGAGGTTTTTAGAGGAGTATTTTATTTTCTGGAGGAGTGAAAAAAAAATAACAAAAACTTTTTACAGATATCCGAGTTAAGAGTGAATACCACTTCTGCTGCGACCTTGACCCAGAGCGTAGCATACGAACAGCTAAATTAACAATTTTCTAAAAATTTCTTATAAATCCAAAATTGAGTATTTTCTAAAAAGTAAATAGCTGTCAATACTAAAATCAAATTTGAAGTAAATAAATAAATGAAACAATAATAGTGAATAATAGTGATAGACGCAATTTTCGACAAACACGTGTTCAATATCGGCAGTTAAAAAAAGAAAAAAATGCCAGAAACTATTAAAATCAAATGCAAAATAAGCTGAGTTAGGGTAGCATGTGTGAAAAATATCTTCTAATTTAGAAAATAATTGAAATTCGTACCCGATGCAAAAGGATTAAAATCTCTAACGTAGAATCCAATGTTTGGCGAAGCACGAGCACGATTTTGGCTGTTTCTATCTTTATACTGTTTTTTTTTCTTTTTTAATTGTTAAAATGAAGAGACAAATAGGTAGATTTAAGGTTGTGTATGGAAAAAAAAATCTTATAAATTTCAAGATAATTGAAATAATTCCGGATGGAAAAGGTTGGAATTTCAAACACAGTAAGCAATTTCCAGTAAAATCGGAGGAAAAACCAGTTTCCGTGTGGCGCAAAAATTAACTCCCATTTCTTTCTTCTTTATTGGGAAAGGGTTTCAGCATTAGCAAATGGTAGCCACATTGGCGACTTCAATGAAAACAATGTCGCCAAAACGTGAAAATTTGGCAACTGGTGACCATGAGTTTTGAGCTCTACTATATAACGAAAAATAAAATTAACCTAATGGAAGAATATTGTATTTATTTTACAATACTTAACAAGCTAAAAGTTGTGAAAAAATGTAGAGTGAAAATACGCATTTTAAAAATTTCAATGCGTATTACCGATTTTTAAGGCGTGAAACACGCTTGTTGAGGCGTTAACGCAATCTCTGACTGCATTTGTTTTCCTAAAGGTTTCATTGAAACAGTCAAAAGAGTCTCGCTCATTTCCAACGAGAAAGAATCATGTTATATTCAATTCATAGTCCACACATTCACTAGTGTTGGGTCATGCCAATAAAAAATCAGTCTAAGAATGTAAAAATCATTTCTTTTCTACATCCTCTTTTAATATTGTTAAATATCATTTTTTTTGTGCCAAAATTATCTGCAAAGAAATTTGCCTTATTTTTCCAAAAATCTTGATGAAATAAAATGGATTGGATTTTGAAAATTGCATGTTTTAGTCTTTAGAGTATTTAGATTATATTTTAAGGAACTTTTAATAATATGCATTTAGCATATGTGTCTCTCTCTCTGTTTTTTCCCTTTCAAATTTCTAAAAAAATGTACAGTTGCCAATTGCCATTATTCTTTTAATCTTAACTGTTCTTTTTTCCTGTGTATCTGTGTATAGATGCATATTTTGTATTCTTTCTGAAAATGTTATTAATTTTTGTCGCTTTAATACTATTGTTTTGATGAAAAAACAATAAATTCATTAGTGCAAGATTGAAGATGTAAATAAAGTGTTATATGCTTAACTGAAAGTAATGAGTGTGACAAAACTTTTTGTAATGAGAATTTGCTGCATCATATAACTCTACATATATCTGCCATGTAATGTGATTTATATCGGTCATGTAATGTAATCGGTCAATCTGTTTTCTTATGTTGTGTCGCAAAGTTTTGCTGCTCTTTACCTTTCTTTTCATTTACATGAAAGTTGAATTGTAATTCTGCAATAAATTGGAACAAAAATAGTGTCAGAACATATTATTTTAAGAACTTCTCTTCTTAGCCTGCATTATAGTAATTATTTATTTCACATACATCTTATTGGATGTTTCTTTAATTTTAATAATACTGAACCATAACATTTAATGATTTTCTGCCACAAAGCACATTGACAACTTGACATAAGATTTCAAATTACTACTTCTCTTAAGTCTCTAATTTTCTTGTATCAATTTTTGCACCTCTAAATTACTGATAAATAACTAACTATTTGTTATTTAATAATTAATGTGTTATAAATTAAGTATTGGTTCCAGTAATTACCGTTTCAAATGTCGAATTGCTTTTTTAAAAACATTTTATCTCATACTGATGAATTTTTGCATGCAATCTTACGAATTTGTAAAATTGGAATTACATCACCAATAATATTTGTTTCTTTGAATTAAATCTTATTTGCTTTAATCTGAATTGATTGTTTTCTTACAGGGAGCCTTTCACACCGTCTATTTCATTTCTGCCCCGATTGTTCCTATTCTACTCCACGTAAAGCGCATCTGCAGTCACATATGCGCATTCACTCCGGAGAGCGTCCTTATCAGTGCGAGTGCTGTAAAAAATCTTTCAAGCAACGCAATCATCTTTCTCAGCACATGTTAAGTCATACAGGACTGCGTAGCTTCAAATGTGCTGAATGCAATGAAACATTTTCTCGCAAAGGGAGTTTGCAGCGGCATATCATAAATCAGCATACATTTTCCATGTAACTCATTTCATGCATAACTAATCTTGTTTTCATATATTGTGTAGTACAAACTTACTCCTTTCTGTTTTCCTTTTGCTTATATGAAAGTTTAATTTTATAAAACTGATCAAGACTACCGACTATATATCATTGCAGCAAAAGATAGCATGTGCAATAATTTCCATTGTTAATGTTGACTTAGTAATAGTTTTGAGAAACTGCATTTGAATGCATTTATTGTTAGTAAAATTTTATTATGTAAAAGCTTAAAAAATGACAGTTCAAAATCTTTTTTCAAAATGTGTACAGGAAAACAAGCTTGCTCTTTCCCTTTCAAGTTTAACAATTTATGCATTAATGTCAACTGTACATAAAGTAATCTCCCACACCTTCCAAAATCTTTCTCGATTCGAAGAAAGTTCCCCGTTATGCAAAAAATTGTTTTCTTTTTGGAGTTGATATTTAGTGTTGATCTCTTTATATAAGGAATTATATTGCTGGTTGGAAAGGGTTCAAAAGAGGGCTACTAGGTTTCTAAGCAGTTTTGAGATATCAGGATGAAATTGGTTTGAACTGAACTTTGAAACTTGGTTTTCAGATGCAGGATGTAAATCCACATATCTATGATTTTTCCCTTTTTCTAATATTTCCATGTTTTTATCATTATCTTATTATCTGCTCTATATAGTAGATGATATCTCAGATTTATATTATATGCAGACTTAAAAGACCTAATGTATATGCAATTCCTAGTCAAGTTAATAACGCACTGCAGAGTTTTCGTAATTTCACACTTAACTTTGCAAAACCCTGTTTTTCACTTATTTGGTTTTGTTTTAATTTACAATTTTCTCACTTTCCAAAAATGCAATCACTCTTGCATTTTGGGACCATCAACAAATGGAAAAGGAGGAAAATGCTTTGGATTGTAAAAAACAAGCTATAAATTTCAGAAAGTAGTTTAATTGCTATGTACAATTATTCTATACATTTTCTTCAAAAATGTAATTATACATTGGAGTATTGCAAGGATTTATGCAATACTCCAATGTCCTTCACATGTTTTTGGCTAATAACACACAAAGTTTTACCCAACTTTCAGGAACTTGACAGCATTTTTACTGTGCATGAGCAAAAGATAGCAATTTTTAACAGTCATGATTTCAAACACATGTGTACAGGGCAACTCAAAAAAATTCAGTTGAATTTCTGTTTGTTGTTATTATACACTTTACTTCTGTCTTCTTGATTAAGACTTTCTGTAAATTCATTGTAATTTCTTTCTGACAAATTTAAGTATTTCATTAAAAGTAGTTCCTAAAGCCTCCAAATTAAAGTTTCAGAATAGGTTGAGCAATTTATACTGTTTTCTGCATACTTTAAGCTAATACCCTGTTTAAAAATGTAATTTCCAAAGATATATTGTTGCATAAATTAAAGCTCCTAGGTAGGAATATTACACTTAAAGGTGTACTGTAAAAATAATTTTGTCACTAATATTAATTATCATTCTGTTCATGAACTTGAAAATTTCTTACCGTATGGTTGTTTTGAAGTGCAAGTATTAAAAGTAAATTTTTACACAAATTTAAGGAATGTTTCACCTTATTTCTATTATTTTTCTGTTGCATGCATGTTTAGGAAAGTTTTTATTTATTTATTTATTTTTTTTTTTTGCAGGTAAGTTGGCACCATCCATCCTGTTTCATTTATGCCCTGAGTGTTCTTTTTCAACTCCACACAGAGCAACTTTGTACAATCACATGCGAACCCATTCTCTTGAGAGGCCACATTGTTGCAACTTTTGCACAAAGTCTTTCAAGCTACATCATCATCTTAAGCGGCACTTACTTAGTCACACTGAAGAGTTTAACTTCAAATGTGTTGAGTGCGACAAGATCTTTGCTGGCCAAGAACATTTGCAGCATCATATGACAACTGTACATAGTACTGCCAAGTAACTCAATTCATGAGCCAATGGTCGTCTTAAATGGCACTTACTTAGTCTTGCTGAAGAGTTTTAACTTTGAGTGTGGTGAGTACAAGGCCTTTACTGGCAAAGACTATTTGATGCATCATATGATAATTGTACGTACTTCTCCCAAATAACTCAATTCATGTACAAATGGTCAAGGTATCTTCATGTACTGTGTGTAACAAAGATTTGCTCTCTGCTTTTATTAGCACTCCATAGGCAGGGGGCGATCGCTCGTCCCATGATACGTACTTTAAGAAATAAAAAGCAAGATATTTATCAAAATAAAGAATCATAAAAATTACTTCAGATACCTACACCTTATATTTATGTAAATTCACAATGTTTGCTTAATATTTTATGATTACTTGAATGCTCATTATTTGTTTTAGGTTTTTTGTCATTTGAATGAAATTTGGGCGCCCAAATAATGACGCATCCTCTGTGGGCATTATGAACAGTGCCGGATATAAGGGGGTATGTTGTATCCCTTGCCCTAGGTGGCAACTTCTAGAAACATGAAATTCAAGTGTTTAGGGTATCAATTAAAAAAAAAATTCAGGGGAGAATCACCAGTTTTCTTAACAGAATCACCAGTTTTCTTAACATTTTTTAAATAGCCTAAAGGCTTAAATTTTCCTGCAAAAAGGAACGAACCATCTCAATTTCGAAAAATTGCTGGGGGAGAGTGTCGGCCTCTCTTTCCTAACGACTATGAAAGATTTCAAATTTCAACATCAAAACTTTTCTCTTCCGAACCCTACCAATTCCCTTAACATCCCTAAACATAGCCTAAAAAGTGTGTTTTTAGGATTTCAATTTGGAACAATTATCGGCAAAGTAACTTTTAAACACGACTTTAGAACTTCAATTTCCAATAATATCTGGGGCAGAACCACCCCCCGCCTCTTCCACTAACATATCAAACATAGCTTAAAATTTTATAGCTTTGCCTTTTCAGAATTTCAATTTCGAAACATTCACCCTCTCCCCTCTCCTTCCATATCATCACTAAGAATAGCATAAAACTGCATTTTTAGGGCTTTAGTGTTGAAAAGGTAGTGTGGGGGGGGGGGGAGAGAAAAAAGGTATGATTTTTAACTGCTATCCCCTTGACTGAACTGTAAATCGGCCTCTGTAGTTCATTCATTTATTTGGAAATTTAACTTCATTGCATCAACAAATCTAAACAAAGATGAAAATAACAGTAGTAGTAACTTTTCAATGAATGTCATTTGTATTCATATTGTTGTGTGTTATAGTATAGTTTTAAGATCTTCTTGCCCTGTCACCATATACATGTGGTTAGTCGGATGCATCAATTTTGTTCAACACGTGTGTTCTAAATGTAAAAACATGATTTTTCTTATAATTTTGCAACTAATGAGTGATAAATGTATTAGTACATTTCTAGTTTCTAAACTTATAAATGACATTTTTATCCTTACCAGTTTAAAATAAAATAATTTTATTTGTGATCTGCCTGTTACTGTTTAATTCTTATTTCAAACATTTTTTTTAAATACTTGCTTATTTTTATCTTACAGAATTTTTGATACAGCAAAGGAATTACATTTAATTTGTTGCAAGAATTTCTTATGTTCTCCTAAGAGCTAATTTGCATAATTCTGTGTACATCTGCTGTGTAACTCAATTCGGGAGTAATGGTCTATGTGTTAAATTTACTGTTTAGCACGGAGTTTTTATCTCCACTGTTCTTTTGTATGCATAAAAAGTTAATATGACCTCTGTTTACAAGGAGGAGCAAAAATGGCGACTATTTTTGTAGTGCAATAAGAAACAACAAAGAGTTTGTATTTTCACCTTGGAGTATAAAACAAACAAAGAATGAACATCAAGCCTTTAAAGGTAGATAAAAGACCTCTCTATCGATTATCATTTAAACAATTTCAGTAGCAAGGGCAACCTTAAAATTGAATGTATTAAATATAAATAAATCTTTTGTAATTAACTTTTTCAGCAAAAATTTTCTTATCACTTGTTTTTTTTTTTTGAAGTTTCAAATATTTTATTGTAAAGAAAAATACAGATACAAAATTAAAGATTATTAACAGGTTCTAGAACCAGCTAGATTGGTTCTAGTAAATGTACCTCCTTAATGAAGATTAAGAGGCTTCTTAAGACTTCACTGCATGCAAGTAGTACCTGCTTCTGGCTTACATTTCCAAAAGCCTTCAACGCTGTTAAAGTAGTAATTTTTCCTAATTTTGAGATTAGCCTGAAATTTGAAAACTTAGAATAGTGCAAAATTGTTGTTTTGTACAAAAATTTAACCTGTCAACATCTTCTGTTTTAATGAATTTAAAGAATTAAAACATGTTTCCTTTGAGTCTCCTTTAAAAAAACTATGGATTAAGCCTTTTATGTTTGAAATCATTGTCGAAATCTATATGTCTCGCTTATTAACCAGGGGCTTATTACCCCCCCCCCCCCCCAACCTCTAAAAGCAATGGTGCACCCGCTAAAAGCTAAGGAGAACCCCCCCCCCCTTCAAATATGGCTAAAAACCCCTGAAATGTGCCACAATCCACCCCCTATAAATAAGGTCCTTCTTCAGATAAGGGGCTCAAAACTGAACAACCTACTCCGAATGAGATCTTAACAAATTTCTTTATGAAATTATTTATAGTAGATAAATTCAAGCATTTTGTTGACTTTGTTACTTACTAGGCTGCTCTACAACTTGTGTCTTAATCAGTCAAGCTGCAAACAAAGTCATATCTAATTTGGATACGCAGATCAACAACTGCATAGGCTTCCCTTATTATGTAGATTCCCACTAGTATCAATTTGCATGGTGCTCCCATGAACTTCACATTTCTTTCATTGAAGGATGTAGCTCGTTGACAGGGCCATTCGAAATGCAATCCTCAACCCTTTTGAAGCTGTTTTGCTGGACCTAAAACTGAACCTTGAGAAACGCCACTTAAGCCATCAATGCAGTATAAGAATCATTGTTCCTAGCTACTACTTATTGTTTCCTCCCAATTGGCCAATTTCTTACTCAAATTAAACTTCTCCCTCCAGTTCCAATATGAGTTAGTTTGAAAAAATGAGTAACATGCAGTGCCTTATTGAAAGCTTTTTGAAAGTCAGTATAATACAGTGAAACCTCTCTAAAGAGACCACCTATCTGACCGTAGAAAATCGGTCTTATAGAGAGGCATTCTCTGAATAGAGGTAATGGCTAAAACAAAGCTTCGTGCAATAATACAACAAAACACTTTTTAAAACCTGTTTTTCTTACTATTTTATGCTGCATTGAAAAAAGAATTAATGAAAGTTTGCTTTGGTTTTATTCATTTCTCATTAACAATCTTTATCTCTAAACTTTCTTTGATTTCCTGAAACAAATTATTTATTTTAGAGTCATCTCTAGCAGGAATTGAATTTTCTATTTATCATTAAACTTTTTCTTCTCTCTTTCTTTCAACTCTGCATGACTTAAATTCATCATAATCTTTTAATAGAACATCTTGAGTTTTGCTACATTGAAACTGTGCTGCCAATTTCCTCTCTGATATTAAACTGTCATATGCTTGTAAAACTTTCACTTTTTTTTCCAAAGTCAATACAACTCTTTTATTAGACATCATTAAAATGTAGTGCAACGAACAAAAAAAAAAAAAAAAAAACAAGAGGGAAATACTCTGTGAACTCTACAAAGTCCTTAGCTCTTGTACTTCACACTTCACAATGGTCTTCAAGTACAAATGAACAATCAAGCTCATTGGCACAATTTTCCTGCCCTGGTGCTTATCACTCACCCAATTCCAGGAACAGGGATAGTAGCTTCCTCCACCTACTAGCTGGGTCCTGTTTTTGTCAAAGATAAAGGTATTTCAAAATTCCTCCAGGTAAATAATCCGACTTGCTCTTCCTGAAAAAGTGGTCTTACTGGGAGGGAGACAGAAAATAAGTGGGCTTTCAATTTAGGGAAAGTTAATATTGAGCCAATAGTTGTAAGTTTTAGACCTTAAAAAAAATGGTCTTTATGAGAGGTGGTCTCTTTATAGAGGTGGTCTTTATGAGAGGTTTCACTGTATATCTTTATGACTTGTTAGATCATATTCTATTCATCATAGACCCAGTGAGATATTTAGAAAAAAATGATTCATTAAAAATTAATCATTTTGTACAGAGAATTTCAATTGTCATTCAGTTATGTAGCGTTTTATGTGTTATGTTATTTATTAATTAATATAATTCCTTATTCTGATGCATTAGTATTGTGTCAGTGTGATACAGAATTGGTGTGCCTGCAATGACATGCCTTCAAATCGAAGGAAGAGATCGACTGTTTGGAATAAAGTTCAACTTTCTTTTTTCCAATTATAAGTAATTTTAAAGCTATGAAAAATTGAATATATGTAAAGCAAAGAAAACCAACAGCAAGTGAGTGAAAATAAAGTTGATCACCAAGCAATTTGCTTCTCTTGTTTTTATTAAAAAGTGCATGTTTTATGCGTAATATTCAACCACAATATTATTATTACTTAATTATTTTAAATATTAAATTCTAGATTATTTTGCTTTGCAGGAAAGTTTTTGAATTTCATTACTGCATTATAGTAACCTTTGATTTTCTGCCATATGAGTACATTGGTAACTTAAAATAAAATTTCAAATTATTAACTCATTTAATATACATGCTTGTGTTTTGTCATTGTTTTTGTTCTTTAATTTTTATTCAACATGCCAATGTTTATAAATATTTGTTAAATTATAATTTTTCTTTGATGTATTATAATTTATGTACAGTTAATGCTAATTATGTTTCACAAATTATTTACCTTTCTTAAAAACATTTTGTCTCATGCTTGATTATTAATATAGTTGGTGCTACTAAAAATACTGCACCAGTATATTTTCAGCTATGAACTAAAGTATATGTATATTTAAATACTAATTGTTAATTTTCTTTCAGGAAACTTTTCACAACCTTCTGCTCTTGATTTATGCCCTGTGTATTCATACACCCCTCCCTACGAAGCAGATATGGGCAGGCACATACCCATTCACTCTGGGGAGCACCCTTATCAGTGCAAGTTCTGTCTAGCATCTTTCAAGTTACAACAGCTTCTTACTCAGCACTTGTTGACCCATACTGAAGAGCAGCGTAAATTCCAGTGCACTGAGTGCAATAAAACATTCTCTCACAAAGGATATTTGCAGCGCCATTTCATAACGCAACATACATCTGCTGTTAGTTCACATGTAATTGAGCACTCTTCAAATACTGTTTAGCATAGACACTATTATCTATCACTGTTTACATACTATAGGGTGAACCTCGAAAATCTGGACATCCAAAATGCGGAATTCTCTAAAAATCGAACGTTTTTCTGGTTTCAGCTATTAATTTTTAAATTGAAGTTTTGCTTCATCAGAGTTCCATATTTCACCTGAAAAGGGCAGATAAACTTTTACTTTTTAGCTAAATGACTAATGTTAAAAATAGTCTTGCATGACTCTCATTTTGCTAACTATTATATTATATATTATTTATATGTATGTTTTAATTAACTTATTATGTTTTTTAACCATGACTGTATATTTTTGTAGTTCAGTAATTGGCAATGTTCGGGAAGCGTATGCACGAAGCACGAGAGCATGTGATTAACCCTTTCAGATCCCAGAACTAACTACAAACAATTTTGACGCAGTTTTTTGGTTCTCTGATTTAAAAAATTATTACAAAACAAAATCACTAAAAAAAAAATTGTTTTAATTTTAATTAATAATTAGTTTAAATAATAATTAATGCCCAATTTCCCTGTTTAAAACAAAGTAAACTATCTGTTGATTCATTTCAAAAACAATTGGGTGTTTTAGCTTTCAAATTGCACAAACAGTAATTAATAAACAATATTTTAAAATGTACCCAATTGGGTACACTTGGAATGAAGAGGTTAACTAAGTAACTTTAATTAACAAACTAATTCTTTCATTATCATCTGCCTTGGATATTTTATCTCAACAAAGAAATATATGGACAGATTAATTTTTAAATATTTTTATGGCATCTGAGATCTAATTACAGACTTCGCCTCCTAAGCTTCATGTTCTTAATTCTAATGAAAGCGATCAAATGTTTTGATGTTCTACTCCTGCTTATTTTTTAACTCCCCATTTTTTTTCCAGGGGGAAAGATTACATTTTGTATGTTATTGCATTGCTTAAGAAATCATTTCTGGCAGACCATCAAAATCTGGAAAATTCTCAACTCCAGAATCACTGCAGTTCCGCTGATTCCGGATTTTCGAGGTTGAACTGTGTAGAGTTTGATTTCTTTAACAGCTCTGAGCAAAAACATTGACTGTACATAAGTACTGCAAATTTGGTTTTTCATATTCCATTGTTTATCCATCAGCATTATTTTAAGAACTTCCTGATCAGAGAGTCTAATGTTCATGTATGCTTTGGTTTATGGATTTTTTAAATAAAATATAAATAAATAAACTTCTTCCTCCTACATTTATGAATGTGGTATTTATTTCATGACCATTTTAGAATGTATTATTATTATTTTTTATTTATTTATTTATTTATTTTTTACTTTAACTGTACTGTACTTGGCTGATTTTTTTAAATATTTTATTATCTTTTTTAATTAGAGGTTTTTAAATCTAACTCTTGAGAGCAGATAAATTGAACAATTAATTTCTTGTGAGAAATTTTTGTGTTCTCTTAAAAGCTGATTAGCAAAATTTTAGTGCACTACTTGTTTTTACGAATTCATATGACTTTGACTATGTGGCCAAGATCATCAGCAGTTATTGCTAGAGATTCAAAATGAAAAAACACTTATGAAGCATGCTACATCCTTAGTTTTAAAAAAATCCTTAAAATATTTTATAATTGTGATTTTAATGAAAATGATATTTTCTCTCTTTCACACCCTTTTTAATGTATAAATATATTTATATTATTAAATTTAAAATAACTAGCTGATCCCCCCACTTTTCTATGCTAATCATTTAAATAAATTCCTAAATATCCTTTTACCATTGTTTGTGTTTTGCATAATGTCAGTATTGTATCGTACCACAAAATTTAATGGTAACTGGTCCACATTAAGTGAAATGTATATATAGATATTCTTTTAGTAAAGTTTGGTTCACTATCGCCCCTTATTTAGATAAATTCAGATTAGAGAAGAAGAAGAAAATGAAGTATGTTCTCAGTGCTACTGAAGATGAACTATCTATTTGGTTATCAGTTTATTGTATCCAGGCATTTTATTTTTTCGCACTTGCTATTTTACAATGGCAACTGGTCATAAAATTTTAATACTTACTTATTTATTCTATGATTGTATTTTTTGATTAATAATTGTTTTTGTGTTTTTCCCTTATGTTGACTATTTCATTTGCATCATTGAATTTCTATAATATTGTTACACAACATTTACTGGTTATTTCATTATGTACTGCTTATGTTAATTACATTTTGCAAGTCTTTCATTGTTTTGGAAACCTTATATTGAGGATTTTTATATTTTTATGTGCAATCTCTCTCAACTAAGTATGTGATATTATAAACCAAGGGTCATGCCAGAAGAAATTCGGGTCCGTTCTTGGATCCTTCACAAAATTCCAAGCTCCAAATCGTACTTTTCACACCATTATTTATTATAAAATTGGCAAATAATAATGAAATTTTTCACCACTATATGTTTCAATTTTCAATCTTCACAAAATTATTTGATTCTTCACAAAAATCTCTTTGAAATTCACGAAAAAGGGACCTGTCCTTTTCGTGACATCAGCAATTGAGCATTCGTGAAAAATGCTTGATCGACCCCTGTGAACAACTACATTATTAAAATAATAAATTAACTTTGTACTAAGTAAACTGTACTAAAAATAATTTCACGTTAAGAAAGCACAATTAAAATGTAGACATGTTTCGGGACTGCTTGGAATCCCTTTTTCAATGCTTCAGGGAGCTTCTAGATGCAAACATCCAAATGAAGCACATTCATTGCGGCAGAAAATGATCCCTTCATTTGGATGTTTTGCATCTAGAAGTTCCCTGTCGCATTGAAAAAGGGATTCCAAGCAATCCCGAAACATGTCTTCATTTTAATGCTTATTTGTGCTTTCTTACACTATTACTTTCTCTGTAATGAACCAAACATATTTATTTCACTTTAACTTTTTGTACTTGGAACTTTTCAATGGTTTTTTATTCCTTTTGTGTCCTCCACATAAATCCCATCTGTGTAGGCACCTGCATATTCACTCAGGAGAGCAAGCACCTTTATCAATGCATATTCTGCCAGAATCTTTCAAGTTTCATCATCATCTTACTCAACACTTATTAGGCAGTACAAGGGAGCCTAACTTCAAATGTATTGAGTGTCACAAAACCTTTTCTCACGCAAAAGAAATTTACAGCAACATATTGTCACGTAGAGGATGAATGGTGGACACATTAAAAGGGACAGAAAGTAGAACTAGTGCAATTTATTAATTCAAAGTACGAAGTACAAGCTACTTGCTGTACACAACTGTTGGCTTCTGACCTCCGCCACTGATAGAGCTTCAGCTTTTATAGCAGCAGTGTTCCAAAACAGTTCCAGAGACGCTAGAGAAAAGTCTAGAGCTCTTGCCTGGTAACCTCAAGAAAGGTCCAGAATATTCTGGAACACAAAATAAATCAGAGATGAAATTAAATAAATTTACACAAGTGTTGAATCTTATCGTCGCCGGCGGGAAATAACTTGTGACCTCTGCCTATGAGAATAGCGGGATAACCATTTGGCTATCAGGACTCGAATGCTTTTTTTCAAATGCGGCATTATAACTCTGCTATGTAACTTGAATTATGCAGAATTCGTCAATTTGTTTTCTTATGCTGTGTTGACTTACTTTTTTTTCCTTTTCTTTTCTTTTCTTTTTTTACTTTTTTTCCCCTTTTCTTTTCTTTTCTTTTTTTTTTTTGCATGAAAATTATATTGTATTTTTGTAGTTAATCTAAACAAAAATAGCAATTGCACATGTTATTTTTAAAACATCTCTTCTGTTTTTAACTTTGCATTCATCATATATTTGCTTAGAAATATTTTTTAATTTTAATAATGAATCATAAAGTTTCATACTTTACTGCTATAAAGTACATTGATGTACTTTAGAGATCTTTTTACTGAAATCCCTAATTTTTATATCAGTTTCCACACTGTTAAGGAATATGCTGAACTGTCAGTGTGTGTTTAAGAATTTATTATTTAATTCTTTGATGTGTTAAAAATTTAATTGTTGATTAATGTTCAACATGTTGTATTGCTTTTTAAAAACAGCTTTTGTAATACTGATAAACTTCTGTATAAAATTTCACAAATTTATAAGATTGCAATTGCCACACCAATTGCCACCATTACATTAAAACTTAATTATTTTCTGTCCCAAAGCACTTTGAAAATGTGACATAAGCTTTCAGGTGACTGCTTCTCATAATCCTTAATTTTTGTGTCAATTTACACACTTCTAGATTGCTGATAGTGCCTACTAAGCTGTCAATGTCTTTAACTAATTGTTATTTAATAATTAATGTGTTATAAATTAAGTATTACTGTTTCAAATGTTGTATTACTTTTTAAAAAAACATATTCTCTCATACTAATAGATTTCTGCATGCAATCGCACGAATTTGTAAAATTCCAATTGCCATAGCATTGTATTTGTTTATTTATGTATTTTTTTAATTAAAATTTATTTGCTTTAACTTGAATTGTTTTTTTTCTAACAGGAAACTTTTCACAGCGTACACTTCATTCATGTCCTGTTTGTTCATATTCTAATCCACGTAAATCACATCTGTGGAGACACATGCGTGTTCATTCCGGAGAGCGTCCTTATCAATGCGAGTACTGTACAAAATCCTTCAAGCAACACAATCATCTTACTAAACACTTGTTGTGCCATACTAGAGAGCGTAAATTTCAATGTGCTGAGTGTAACGAAAGCTTTACTTCCCCAGAAAATTTGCGACATCATCTCATAATTCTGCATGCATCTATCATATAATTTGATTCAAGGGTAATTATATTTTCATACTCTCTTTAGCAGTGGCATACCAACAGTGACGGGAGCTTGTGGCATTCTTCAATATAACCTGTTTTGAGCTATGATTCATGTACCATATGAGTTGTCTATATTCAAAACCAGATACATCCACGTTTTTTCGATTTCAACTTTTTTACACTTTCTAATAGTTTAAAATAATCTGCATATGGTGTTAATTTTTTAAGTTCCTAAAGCAGCTAGATCATGCTAAAAAGTGTGTGTGAAATTCGCCGGTTTGTTACAAAACCAGATCCCCCCCCCCCCCATCGACCATCGGCTTCATTTATGCTCCAAATGTTCTTTTTCAACCCCTCGTAAAACAAATATGCAGCATACACATTCTGAGAGACTACATTGTTGCACCTTTTGCACAAAATCTTCAAGCTGCATCATCACTTTAAGTGGCATTTACCAACTCATTCTGGGGAGCTTAACTTTGGATGTTCTTAGTGCAGAAAAACATTTACTCACAAAAAATATTGACAGAATCATTTTACCATTAAATATGTTGGCGCTCTTGATCCATTTATCTCAGCTTGTGTTTTTATATACCAATTAACGAAAAGTTTCTTCTTTGTTCTTGATTTTTTCTTTGCATAAAAATTTTATTTTATTTCTAGGATAAATAGATGTATGTAGTAAGTCACATACATTAAATTTGTTGAGCAGTTCTGAAATTTAAAATGTGCATTTGGCTTGCATCATTTTTGTTAATAAAAATGAAAAATTAATAAATAACTTTCTGTTCCCATATTTATTTGTGTGGTATTTTTAACATTACTGATTTGAAATATGCTTATTATTTTGATTTGTGATATGTCTGTTATTATTGTTATTCTTATTTTAACTTTCTTAGTTTCTTAAGAAGTTGTTTCTTAAATTTAATGTCTTACTGCTTTATGTTTTCAAAAGTTCAAGTAAAGTTACTTGCAAGTCCAAAATACAAATGTTCCTTCTATTTCTTTTTTGAATCTGTTTTATAAAAATTGGTCCGAGATCTGGAGTGGGGCAGTTGGCGCTAGAGAAAAGTCTAGAGCGCTTGCCTGGTAACCTCAAGTAAGGTCCAGAATGTTCTGGAACACAAATTAAAGCAGAAATTAAATTAAATAAATTTACACAAGTGTTGAATCGCATCGTCGCCAGCGGGAAATAACCTGCGACCTCTTGCCTATGAGAACAGCGTGATAACCATTTGACTATCAGGACTCGAATGCTTTTCTTCAAATGCGGCATTATAACTCTGCTATGTAACTTGATTTATGCAGAATTCGTCAATTTGTTTTCGTATGCTGTGTTGTAAAGACTTACTTTTTTTTTGCATGAAAATTATATTGTATTTCTGTTGTTAATCTAAACAAAAGTAGTTATTGCACATGTTGTTTTTAAAACATCTCTTTTGTTTTTAACTTTGCATGCATCATACATTTGCTTAAAAATATTTTTAAATATTAATAATGAATCGTAAAGTTTAATCTTTTTCTGCTATAAAGTACATGACAACTTCACTTAAGATTTCTAATGACTGTTTTACTGAAATCCCTAATTGCTATATCAGTTTTCACACTGTTTAGTAATATGCTAAGCTGTCAGTGTGTGTTCAAGAATTTATTATTTATTTAATTATTTTGATGTGTTAAAAATTTAATTGTTAATTAATGTTCGACATGCTGTATAGCTTTTTAAAAACAGGTTTTGTAATACTGATAAACTTTTGTATACAATTTCACAAATTTATAAAAGTGCAATTGTCACACCAATTGCCACCATTACATTAAAACTTAATGATTTTCTGTCCCAAAGCACTTTGAAAATGTGACATAAGCTTTCAGGTGACTGCTTCTCATAATCCTTAATTTTTGTGTCAATTTACACACCTCTAGATTGCTGATAGTGCCTACTAAGCTGTCAATGTCTTTAACTATTTGTTATTTAATAATTAATGTGTTATAAATTGAGTATTACTGTTTCAAATGTTGTATTGCTTTTTAAAAAAACATATTCTCTCATACTAATAGATTTCTGCATGCAATCGCACAAATTTGTAAAATTCCAATTGCCATAGCATTGTATTTGTTTATTTATGTATTTTTTATTTAAAATTTATTTGCTTTAATTTAAATTCATTTTTTCTTACAGGAAATTTTTCACAGCGTACACTTCATTCATGTCCTGTTTGTTCATATTCTAATTCACGTAAATCACATCTGTGGAGACACATGCGTGTTCATTCCGGAGAGCGTCCTTATCAATGCGAGTACTGCACAAAATCCTTCAAGCAGCGCAATCATCTTACTCAACACTTGTTGTGCCATACTAGAGAGCGTAAATTTCAATGTGCTGAGTGTAACGAAAGCTTTACTTCCCAAGGAAGTTTGCAACGTCATCTCATAATTCTGCATGCATCTATCATGTAGTTTGATTCAAGGGTAATTATATTTTCACACCCTTTTTAGCAGTGGCGTACCAACAGTGACAGGAGCCTGTGGCATTCTTCAATATAACCTGTTTTGAGCTATAATTCATGTACCATATGAGTCGTCTAGATTCAAAACCAGATATATCCACTTTTTTCGATTTCAACTTTTTTACACTTTCTAATAGTTTAAAATAATCTGCATATGGTGTTAATTTTTTAAGTTCCTAAAGCAGCTAGATCATGCTAAAAAGTGTGTGTGAAATTCGCCGGTTTGTTACAAAACCAGATCCCTCCCATCGTCCATGCTTGCCAGCTCTTCTTTTTTTCCCTCCAAATATCTTTCAAGGAAAAATTATTTTTGTGTTAGAATTTCAGCAAGTTAAAAGTCTATCCCAATGCTCTTAGCTAGAAATTTGAGTTTTTTAGATAATAGTTTTTTTGCCCGCTGTGAACAATATCAATTTTTGGATGTAGATGACTCATATGGAACAATATTTTTTCTAGTCTTAGAATTTTCCAAGTACAATGAAACCTCTCTGAGCGACCACCCTGACGTTCCGTGAAAATTTGGCCGCTCTGAAGAGTTAACAATTAATAAGGTACAATTTTATGTAATATGAAATAATAAACAAGTCTTATATTTCTAATTTAAAATGAATTTTGAGATTCATCTAAAGAGATATTTATAACTTTATGTAAGAAATTTTTTGCATTTACAAAAAGTTATAGAATTTGAGACTGTTCTAAGTTTTAACATTTATCGGAAACGATAATGTTTTCAAGTTTGTTTTTCAGTTTAAAAAGTAAATCTCTAGCTGATTTGTTTTCCATTGCGTCAGAAGTTCCAATGACTTTGTCTATTTTTTCCAAAGTCTGTTAAGTTGAACGTTTAGCTTGCTCACTATCACAAAACATGTCGGAAAACTCCACGTCAGAGGCGAAATTATTGCCTCAAAGGTACAAAAATTCATTTGTGAAATCACATATACAAAAATTGATTAGTAAATTTTAGAAGGCAGGGAGTATATTTTTCTGCAAGATTGCGTTGGACGAACCCACGCGGAGGCCGTTCAAAGGGGGTTGGGTGGCCGTTGCTAAGGGTTATTTTAACATTAAACCTACGGGCCAAAAATTCCGTGGAACGGAAAAGCGGCCGTTAGGAGGGGTGACCTCTATTCACAGGTGGCCGTTCGGAAAGGTTTCACTGTACTCAAATGAATATTGAAAATAAAATTTAAACTGCATCGTGTTTAATATTTTGTTTTAATCTTTATAATTTAGGTAAATTTTAATTTCTACTCTATGCAGTGAAAAATACTTATTAATCTGTCCCACTATGCTAAGAAGTTTTAGGCCCGTAGTTTTGCAGTCATCTGCTTACTATTTATTACAATATGTATTTTACATATGTTTAATTATAATGTAAAATTATTATTTGCAATTATAGCTGAAGAATGTAAATTATTTTATTTGACTATAAACCAAAAATTTAGCATTTGTTGATTTTTAATTGGTAGATGGTTTTATGTTGGAGGTTTAGATTCTTATTAATATGATATAAAATTTATGAAGGTTGGCTTTTTCATGTAGGATTCTTAAGAATTGTATACTGGCTAAATTTGAGCACATAATAAAACACAACAAAAAATTTATAAATCACAACATTTTTCAAATTTGCATTTTAAAAATGTGATATAGGAGATCATGCATATACCAAGTCTAAATTATGCTTGTATTGGTGAACAGTTGTCTTTGCATGCTAAATTTGATTTATTTAAAAAATTTTGACTTGGTGAATTTTTTAAATTATCATAATTGGTACTCATTCTTAAGGGATCTCATATAAAAGTTCAGATTCCTCGTCTCTCTTAGAGATTTTTACTCATCAATTTGTGATCTTTTGCTTGTTTTATTGTCAAGCTTTTGGCTTCTTGTATCATTATGCTGCTAGTTTTCACTTATAATTGAAATCAAAAGCCAATCCTGCTTCTGGACTTGGAGAAAGTCATCCCCCCCCCCCCCCATTTTTTTTTTGTCTGAATACCTCTCAGTAAGGAGGAAAGAATGCAGTATGCGAAAAAATGTAATATAGAAACACAAATCAGGGTTCGGACTCTCCACCAGTATGCTTTTGAATTTGAAATCCTAAAAAAGCAGTTCTAGATTATCTTTGGTCAAGCTTGGAGGGTCTTAACCTCATGATCTCTCATGAATTAGTTATAAGTACAAGTCGAAAGTGTATGCCAGCATTAATTTCTCCTCTTCAGACCTGAATCTTCCAAAAAAATTTATGTTCTATTTCATGGCTTTTATGTGCATTAATAGACACAGAAAAAACAACACTCAAATAATGTTTTATGATTAACTAGCATATTAAGCCATTGTCTTCATCAATGGAAATCCTGAACATACTCATCTCAAACTTTAAAGAAGCATTACTTTAAAAGAAAAAATCTTACATTATTCAATTAAAATGGGATTGTTTTCATAATTTTTAACGTTATTCCAGCACTATTTTGATGCAGGCAAAAAAATCTTGCCAACAGTAAAATTTCCAACCTGTTCTCCTGTTCAAAATGATGTTTTTGTAATTAATCGATAGAGAGACGAAAGTTT
Organism: Octonoba sinensis; assembly: GCA_038502835.1. Lineage (NCBI taxonomy): Eukaryota > Metazoa > Arthropoda > Arachnida > Araneae > Uloboridae > Octonoba > Octonoba sinensis. Next base: position 18,123,288 of record CM076601.1, on the reverse strand, counting down.
TTTTAATGCATTTTATTTTACTTTTTCAAAGGTTTTGAATTTTTGTACTACATTGTAGGAAGCTTCATAATTTTCTGCCATGGTGTAGACATCTAAACTTAAAATTATTAAGGCATATGTGCATGCTTTGATTTCTCCTCCACCACCTTTTAAAAATTTCAGCTTAAAACCCAATCTTTTCCACAACAATTAATTAGTCAATGCTTAAACCAATTTTTAGTGAAACATTATTTTAAACCATTTATTGATTAGCTAATTAAGATTTAATTACCTCATTAGTATCATTTGAGGCCAGTTTTATTACCACTTTTATTGAGTTTAGAAAGACATTTGTAAATAGTAACATCAACTATTCTTTTGGCTTTTGCTTCTTGTTTCTATAATATTTTTTATAACAATTTTTCTCTCTAAAAATCAGGCTGCTTTGGAAAAATTCATTAAAAAATACTAATTATAATAATATTTAACAAAAAAGAACATTTCAGGTTTGTATTTTGTATGCCATTATGTAACTAAAATTATTGTGAAAATGAAGTTCTATTCTACATGGTACAATACTTGACCCTATTACTGGTTCATTTCTGTTGTATTTTATTACATCTGTGTTTATTGATGTACATTTTCTATTTTACAGGTTAAAATCCACAATCTATTTGGCTTCATTTATGCTCCAAATGTTCTTTTTCAACTCCTCACAGAACAAATATGCAGCATACACATTCTGAGAGACCACATTGTTGCACCTTTTGCACAAAATCTTCAAGCTACATCATCACTTTAAGCGGCATTTGCCGACTCATTCTGGGGAGCTTAACTTTGGATGTTCTAAGTGCAGAAAAACATTTACTCACAAAAAATATTGACAAAATCATTTTACCATTAAATATATTGGCGCTCTTGATCCATTTATCTGAGCTTGTGTTTTTATATACCAATTAACGAAAAGTTTCTCCTTTGTACTTGATTTTTTCTTTGCATAAAAATTTTATTTTATTTCTAGGATAAATAGATGTATGTAGTAAAGTCACATACATTAAATTTGTCGAGCAGTTCTCCTGAAATTTAAAATGTGCATTTGGCTTGCATAATTTTTGTTAATAAAAATGAAAAATGAATAAATAACTTTCTGTTCCCATAGTTATTTGTGTGGTATTTTTATCATTACTGATTTGAAATATGCTTATTATTTTTATTTGTGATATGTCTGTTATTATTGTGTTATTCTTATTTTTTACTTTCTTAGTTTCTTAAGAAGTTGTTTCTTAAATTTAATGTCTTACTGCTTTATGTTTTCAAAAGTTCAAGTAAAGTTACTTGCAAGTCCAAAATACAAAGGTTCCTTCTATTTCATTTTTGAATCTGTGTTATAAAAATTGGTCAGAGATCTGGAGTGGAGCAGTTGAGTTATGATCTAAATCAGGAATGGAAATGAGTACAAAAATTAGTTGTGATCCACTTCTCCATTATTTTTTAATTAAAACTTCAGTAAACATTTTGAAAAGACTTAGTTACACATTACAATTGAACTTTTTTTGTGAGTTATTTGTTTGGATATGTATTTGTTGTAACCTAAGGCTTAATTAATTTTATGACTTAGTATTTCACATTGGTAACTTCTAACTTGACATGAAGTTTAATTTTTTTTACTTTTTAAATTTATTATTGGGCTTTATAATTGAGAATAAATAAACACAGCTCTGTATTTTATGCACCACTTTTACATTTATTGTCAAATTTCATAATTATTTTTATGTAATTTTGTTAGTTGAATGTTTTATAAGTTAAATATTCTCCATATTGATCATATTTTACAAGTCTACACAAAGAAAAACATTTTATGCTAATGAGTTTTTTACGAATGCCAATCTTCCAATTGTGTCTGTGATATCACAACTACCAGAGGCATAACTAGGTCATTTTCCTACAGGGGCCAGATCAGGATTTAGTGCCTCTCCCCTTCTGAGACACACACACAAAAAATGTACATATATTTGTCTATGCACACACACTTATAGTCAATTTAGAACCTCTAAAATCTGGTGCCCGGGGCACATTCCCCCAGTTACATCCCTGACAATTATGTAAGGTGTGAAAATCTTCCGCCACTTGACAGAGTTTTGCTTCTTTAATTGTTTAGAGAATTGTTTCCCATATTAAAATAAAACTCAAATGAAAGGCACAGAAAATTTGTTTAGTAAAGATCTTTATCGAGACTTTTGTAGAATAAGAAGTAAAAACTGGGACTTGTGTTCGTAAAAAAGGATCATGTGAAAAGTGTTTTCTATACTTGAAATGACATTGAACAGAAAGTAGGAATGTATACCTTTCGTTAGAAGGCCTGATACTGGTTTTCTGGCATCCAATATTAAGATTTTACAGGTTTTCTTTTTTGAATGAGGAAGTTCGGGGACAAATGTATATTGTTTTCACACTGTAAAAGTAATTTATTTCTGATTGACAAGTTTTGACATTATTATGTTTGTTATATGTAATATTTATTTATTTTAATTTTAACAATTAATTTTCTTTCAGGTAAATATTCTCGACCTTTTGTGATTCATATGTGTCCTGATTGTCCATATTCTACTCGTCGTAAATCAGATATGTACAGGCATTGGCGCCGTCACACCAGGGAGCGCCCTTATCAAAGCAAGTCCTGTCCGAAGCCTGTCAAGCAAAAGCCTCACCTTACTCGGCACTGGCCTGCTGAGGACCTTAAATTCAAATGTGCTGAATGCAATGAAACTTTTACTTCCAAAGAGGATTTGAAAAATCATTTCGAAATTCATTTCAGATTATAAGTGGTGTGCCGGCACGGTGGTGTTACAGTAAGGGGCAAGATCGGTATGCCCCAGTTCTTAGGATCTAGCCTGGCAGTGTCTGGATTTTCAAGATGCAGAAAATTGTCTGCATCCACATTGTATAATTATGCAGGATGTAAAAGGTCGCTTGAGTAGAGATTTGGCTTGGATACTTTAAGTTAAATTAAATTCCTAGTGTAATTTCTCATCAGCAGAGTCCAAGTGCTCACCTGTTCTGGTGAAGTAACAAACTGGACATCAAAATTCTCATGTCCGATGGTACCAGACTCATTGTGGTGCCACTGAAAGGGTTGGTACCAATGTCTGGAAACACACTAGGGCTGCAATGGTTAAGAACCAACATATATGCAGCCCATTAGAAAAATAAAAATATATAAGTGATGTAAATGATTCTGCATGTAGCTGATCAGTGTGTTATGTTTACTTATTTGCAAAGATTTTCTTTGTTCTAAATCTTGACAAAAATTGCGTTTATGCATTAGTGCGGCAAAAGTCACAATTGTATTCCTTTCTGTTGTAGAATACTAATTAAAAATAGAAATATTGACACTTGTGCATTTTTTTTTTTTTTTTTGAAAAATTATTCTTTACATTTTTACTTTTCTTCTATGAACGTCTTAAAGATGACAAATTTTATAAGGAGTTGAATTTCAGTCATTTCTTAATTAAAATTCTGTTAACATATTTTTAGATATTGTTGGTGAAGTGAACTTGTTTTTATACAAAACAGTATTAAGTGACTTTTTTTTCTTCCCATTTTTGATTTTAAAACTCATTATTTATTTACTGATTTGTAAAATATCACCCATTATTTTGCATGTACTCATTTGTCCTGCTATGCTAAATCATTGAATTCCCAGGTTTAAATTTCTCAAGACCTAGAAAACAGGCAATAGAGATTAAGTGTTTAGGCAAATTATATTCTAGTTACAACTGCTAGTAGTGGGACCCGGGCCACAATTTTAGAGCTCTTATGACTTTCTTTCAACTTAAATTCTTGGCATTTTACTTTAAAAACCGGGAAAGCAAGCATGAAATTTTGAAAAAATAATGACACGAAAGAAAAGGGAAAAAAACAGAACAATTGCCTTGATAATATATATACAGAAAGTGGTTAGAAGGGAAGCTGTAATTTTAACGTTTCAATTAAGGATGGGATTATTTTGATAGTAGGACCTGATAGTTTTGATAACACTGAATACTGTCTCAATAAGCAAATTCTACTGCAGGGTTCGCGCTAGGCCGCGCGATTCCCGATATATTTTTTGAAATCCCACTAAAAAAAAAAAAAAAAACTGTTTGCGCTTTAATTTTAAAAATCCCATTTAAAATTTTGATCAAGGAGGGAAATCCCACCTTGTATTTTTCCCCATTGTGAACCCTGTACTGTATCATATTGTAAAAGTATTTACATGTTTGTATTTTACATCCTTGCATTATGAGATAGATATTATTATTAAGTTATATTTTTGCATTATAAAAATTTCATTGTTTTAATAAATAAAACAATTTTTAAGCATTTTAGACAACTTTTTTTTAAGGTTGTGTATATTATGTATTTTTTGAATATCTTATTATAGATTAATAATTTTATGCAACTTAAGGTTCTTTTGTGTATTCTTTAGAAATAATTTTTTGTATTGCTCAAAGCTTTGAATTTGACAGTATTTTGCCTCATTACCTTTTTTTTTACAGATAATTCCATGCAATCGATTTATTTGTGTTCTGGCTGTTATAATTCAAACCCGAATACAACGGATTGGTGCCGACACTTGCGTACTTACTCACGAGAACAGCCCTTCGGCTGCAGATTTTGTCGAAAGTCCTTCATGAAGCTCAGCCAATATCAAAAGCACCTGCTGAGCCACAGTGGGAAGAGGATTTCCAGATGTGCCATGTGTAACAAGGTTTTGCCCATGAAGAATAATAACAAGCTTATTTTGTAACTTATTGTGATATTGTTGTCGAGGATAATTTTTTGAATCTTCTAAGTTTATTACCCTCCCACTTTTTATGTTTTATTTTATATTTTATTTATTTGTTTTGTTATTTTATATTTTATGTGTTTTACTTTATGTTTTATTTGTTTCGTTTTATGTTTTATTTGTTTTTGTATTTTCTGCTTCATGTTATATCAGAAATATTTTTTTTTTTTTAATACGTACATAAATATGTGTGTATAAATAATTAATTCCAAGTATTTTTAAATGAATATCGTTTAATAACTGTACTTTTTCATAAAATGTGTTTTGGTTTCAAGATGAACCTATTTAAGGTAAATTTTATTTAATAAGGCTTTTGTAATTGATCATTTGGAAGAAATTTTGTTTAAATATTATGTTGACCAGGTGAATTAATTTAAAACTCTGGAACTACCATGGTGAATTCTAGGTATATTTTACGTGAATATAGTTTAATAATTCTGTTAAAACTTTCAATAAAATATGTTACATGTTCAAGATGAACCCATTTAAGGTAAATTTTATTTTTCTAATTAAGCATTTGTGAAGAAATTTTGTTTCATTTGTCTGATATCCAAACATTTTATTACTTTTTAGAATTGTTTGCTTTTTTGCATTTTCTTTCTGGCAGACATAGGATAAGCCAAAGACATATTCAGAGAATATGATTGATTTTTTGTTCAGTGCATTTCGGTGATAACTATAATTCAACTATTCAGAATTTTATTAAAAGAATTATTTCATGGTTTTTGAAATGAAAGTATCATTTAATTACTTGGTATCAAATTTTTCATGATGTGTGTTATGTGCTCAAGAGCAGGCTACTTGAGGTAAATTTTATTTGATGATACTTTTGTAATAAATCAAATCAATATAATTGAATGGAAATTTTGTTTCAATTATCTATTTGCCATATACAAATCTTTTATTATTTTTTTTTCATTTCCTAGTCCACTTTGTCCCTATCACAGATGTAGTATAACCTAAAGACAAATTCAGAGAAAATGTGTTTTTTGTGCAATAAATTTCATGCCTTTTTTAATTAAAAAAACCTGTGTTTAACTTTTCGTGAAATGTATTATATCTTCGATGGGGGGGGGGGGGGGGGGAGACTTGGGTTTGAGATAAAATATATTTAATAAGGCTTTTTTAATTAATCAATTAAGGGAAAATTTTGTTTCAATTGTCTGGTTGGTTGTTTGTCATATCCAAACATTAAAAAAAAAGTGATTGCCCAATCAGATTGACAGATGTAAAAGGAGCCAAAGATACATTCAGAAAAAATGATTAATTTTTTTGTGCAATGAATTCAAAGATGACTATAATTTAGCTGTTCAATCTTTTTATGTAATAGTATTTTTAACATTTGATGTTTGTGCTTTTCATAAAATTAAATGTCTAATGTGTTCAATTAGAGACTGTTTAAGATTGTAGATTTAAAAGCCTTTTTTTATTCATCAATTGCGGGGAAATTTTGCTTCAAATGTCTGGATGGTCAATTATTTGTCATATCCAAAGATTTAACAAAAAAAAAATTGTGCTTGCTCTTTCTCATTTACTCTATGGCTGATGTGAAATGGGCCAAAGATACATTTAGTGAAAATGATTTTTTTTTTTTTGTGCAATGAATCCAAAGATAACCACAATTCAGATGTTAAGTTTTTTACTTAATAGTATTTTTTTGACATTTGATAATTGTACTTTTCATGAAATGTCTTATGTGTTCAATTGAAAACTTTAATTAGTAGATTTAAAAGGCTTTTTTTATCGATCAATTAAGGGGAAATTTTGTTTCAATCACTAGGTCTGTCATAGCATTTATTTTTTTAATATTATTTGAACTTCTTTTTAGTGATCCTGTGGCAAAATTAGTATGGCTTAATTGTATTCAGAGATGATTGCTATAATTCAATTGATAAGTTTTTTTTGTTGCTGGTATATTTTTTACTTTATTTGATAATTTTTTTAAAGAAGTCATTTAATGATTGTACTTAACTTACCGTAAACAATGTGATATTATGTGATCTTTTCTATAGAGAATTGTTGATAAAACACAAATGTTTGTTATTCTTTAAAATAAATATTTTACTTTTTCTGTTTTCTAATCTGAGGTATTCATTGCTCCAGATTTCTATATTTATTGTGTTACTCACTTTGTCATATCTTTAAGTGTTTTTTTGCAGCTCGTAATAATAATAGAAGCCGAGAAAAGTGCATATCGCTTTTCTGAAGTTGTACATTTCTGCTGAAGGGTAAGCTCTTGCCACTGTTCTGGGTTGTTCTATGGTATGTTCAACAACAACTAAAGTGAATAAAGGTTTGTTCGCCAACATCTGCCAAGGTTTATGGTTTCCAATAGCTGATTTTGTTCAGATTAATTTAAACTTAGTTGCTGGAGGAAATGTTTTTTTGTTCTGCTGATTATGTTTTAAATTGCATAAAATTTAAATGGGAAAAAAAGCTTATTCTTTCTTCTTTTAGAGAGAACCTTTCTTTTTTTTTTCTTTTGATATGGAATTTTAATATCATTTTAGAAAATCACAAAAGTAGATCTTTTTCAATTAAAAATTTTATGTCTCCAAAAACTTTTCAGTAAAATGGCACTTTTTCCTCCAATCATCTCAGTATCAAGCAGGCTACAGTATCTCCAATTGTCAATTTTTGCTTTATTCACTTTTGCTATCAGTTCTTGATGAACAGACTATAATAGAATAATCTGCAGAGCAATGATGTTTTTGGACATTATCAACGGATGTTCGTTTACATTCCAATTTAAATTTCCAGATCAGCGTTTCTATTAGAAGGTAACCACACATTAAGCATTGGTCACTTTACCTCAAAACGTTATCTTATTGAAAGGCGTTTAAAGAGAATTATTGAATTCAGCTGTTTACATATAAATATATGTTTTAATTTATCAAGAATAAGTATTATTATATGCATTTTTTGTGATTTTTGCTTAAAAGGGATCTTGATTTGTATGCATACAAAATGCTAAGTATTAAAAAGCAATGTTTTTATATTATCACAACGAGATTCACCTATTGCCACCTGAATCAATTTCTTGCTGAATTTTGCAAAACATTTGGAACCTTTGAGAATTCATTATTGCCAAATCTTCAGCAATTGAAGCTATTAGAAGCGGCACTTGGCGAGTTTGGGAAACATTTGGCGACAAGTATGATATTGAAAGTTTACCAAAATCAAATTAAATTTAAATGTTTACTGTGAGTTAAGACCCATCGTTTACTATATGAATTTAAGCTAAAAAGTTGTGTATTTAAATGAAACAGTCGAAAAATTATTCCATACACGACTATTTATTTTACTTTGCTATACTTGAATATCTTTCACTAATAATTTGTCCATTACAGGCGGTTCCTTACAATGTATTCTCCATGCGTGTAGTCGCTGTTCATATACTACCTCACGCAGAGCTGATTTGCAGAGGCATATTCTTATCCACACCGGTGAGCGTCCCTACCAGTGCAAGTTTTGTCAGAAGGCCTTCAAGCTTAAGGGCCACTTGAAGCAACATTTACTCAGCCATAGTGGGGAACGCCGTTTCAAGTGTCCTGTGTGCAACAAAACCTTCACGCGTAAAGAAGGTTTGCAGTATCACATGGTTACAAATAATCATTATGCTAATGATTCAAAAAGTGAGATGACCTTTTTGTAGTTATTTTTGCTTAATATTGCTGTTCTGGGAGAAACATTAAAACTCTTGTTCTTGAAGAATTAGTAAGGTTTTCTCACTTCCTAATCTCATTAATTGCTGTCATTAATGGTAATGCCTATAAATATATTGAAACTGATCGTTGTGCATAGTAGTAAGCTTATTGTGAAGTGCTGTTTAAATTTCGCATGTGAGAAATACACGTTGATTGTTGTTGAAATTCATATATAAAAATCTAATATTTCGAAATAAACAGGGCTTTTGATTGCACTTATGAATGGAGCTCATTCAATCAGCAATCTGACTTTATATTCCTCTTTTGAAATCCATTATTTATTGTATGTGAAAACATTCTATATTTAGTAATGGAAAATTGAATTAAGTTCTATTTTTAGGTTAAATTTGTTATTTTGTGTGACACCTATGTTTTCCAGTCAGGTTTTCTTCTGTCTGAAATTGTGCTGTGCATTTCTGTCAGTACTGAATAATGTGTAATGCAAAATGTTCCAGCTTACTATCTTGTAGAATTAGTTTGAATAAAGTTTTCTTGTTGATAAGGGTGTTGTCTTTCGAAATACATTGCTATGATTTAAAACGTATGTGCCAAAATAATAATAATAAGGCTGTAATAAAAAGTAATTTCACGTCACGAAAGCGTCACATTGAAAAAGGGATTCCAAGTAATCCTGAAACAAATGTCTGCATTTTAATGCTTATTTGTGCTTTCTTAACGTGAAATTACTTTTTATTACTGTTTAATTGCACAAAGTTAAATTATTATAATAATAAGACTCTCTATCGCTCCTTAAACAAATATTAGGGATGGTAATAAAATTATTGCATGTATGTACTGTATATGTATAGCTGAATTAATATGTAACTATTTTTCTTCATTATGGTTGCTAACAATATTTGCCAATGCAGTGTGCGTTATTTCGGCCATTTTCTCATTAATATGATCTTAGTTTCTGTTTGATCACTGAATTTTAACACACTTTGTATTATTTCTTAAAACCTCCCCCTAATAAAGAAATTTGCTTCATAGTTTGGGTAATTGATGTGAAAGCAATGCCAATTCCAAATTCATTGCTGCTGTTTGCAAATTTTTGTACCTTTTTAGGCTATTGTCTCCAATTAAAAACAATTGAAGCTGTTATTTTACCAAATCTTTTCACTGTCTTTTTGAAGTTTTAAACTCAGTACTGCGTTTCTACATTAAATACATAACTTTCACTAATAAAACGCTATTGAGGTGCTCCTCCATCCACTGGTGTTTGCTTTCTTTCTCAGTGAAACTAATCAAGGGTTGAGCGCTTCCTGTGAGTTCTGAACAGACTTAAATCGCTTTAGAGAATATTTTACTGAAAGTATTTATTTACTATCCTTGTATCACTTTATTTGTGAGCTGTGAACAAAATGTAAACTAAATTTTTCTTCAATAGTGTTGTAATGATAATGGATCATTAACTATACAAATAATGATACGTATTGCTTCTCTGTTATTGTATGGATATCCTCCAATATTGGCAAATCGTTTAACTTTTGATTTGCAAAGCCTTTTCCCTTTCTCTTTAAAATTTAACTTGGTTTTAATAGGTCTGAACAAAAATGGTGACAATACCTTAGTTCAGCAGTAAATATCAATTTCTTGTAAAAACCTACACGTTATTGTTTTTTTTATTTTGTATCGTTATTTTAAAAATTTCTCCCTTCTTCATGTGTCCACCATTGTGTTTTGTTCTTCATAATATATATTGCACACTGTTTCTGTCAGTAATAATACTGTCAATGTGTTTCTATATATTTTTTTAAAGATTCTTATATTATAAACTACAGGATGTTCATGGTAATTAAGGTTTTTGGACCTTTAATTCCTTTTTTAAAGTCATTTTTTTTCAATATGGATAACTTTGTATATGGATTTCACAACAAAGCTTGTGATATTACAAAAACCACTATTAATTTAGTTCTGCTGCACTATTTTCTTCAATTTTAACTGTTAATTTTCTTATAGGTATCTTATCACATCCTCTACTGCGTTCGTGCCCCGTGTGTTCCTATTCTACTCCACGTAAATCACATCTGCAGTCACATATGCTCATTCACTCTGGAGAGCGTCCTTATCAATGCAATTCCTGTCCGAAGTCTTTCAAGCGTCAGCATCATCTGACTCAGCACTTGTTACGCCATACAGGACTTCGTAACTTCCAATGTGCCGAGTGCAACAAAACCTTTGCTCGCAAAGAAAGTTTAAAATATCATCTCCTAACTCTGCATACCTCAACCATTTAACTCGATTCTTGTGGAATTGATTAAAGTGTTTTCATATACACAGGGCCCGATTTACATTTTGAATCACTATAGCACAACTCATGTTTGGGGGGCCCCTCACGCAACAAAAATTTTTTAAACATAACGTTCAGTATGTGTTTGTAAAACTTGCCAGTCATACCAAAATTTGTGGGCTCCCAAAGCGCAAAAACTAATTTGTTTTTCAAATGTCAAAGAATCAGACTAACATTTAGAAGCCAACATCGTGCAAAATAATTTTGTTTTTAAGTTACAAAATGTTTGAATAAAATCTGCGGGCCCCCAAAGTGTGAAATCCATTTTGCTTTTCAAATTGTCAGACCACAATTTGGGGGCCCCCAAAGAGAAAATTCCTTGTGGTTTTAAAATAATTTAATAATACAAATTTTCTGTGAAGCAACAGAACATTAACAGTTTGTTTTTAAAAGATGCTATTTTTAAAAATTTTTCTAAAAAAATTTTAAATTACTAGAAAAAATAATAACCATAATTAGGGGGCCCTAGACTGGGCCTAATGGTAGATAAGGCCCTGCATATACAGTAGAACCTCTGTTAACTGGCTTAATTTGGGCCGATGATTAGCCGGTTAACTAAAAGTACAGTTGAAGTGGAGGACAGCAAAAAATGGGAGGTATATTATGCAATTTAAAAGAGAGTGGAGGTGTTACGATTTATTTTGTTTTAGTACACTTACTTTGACAGTAACATACCAGTTATCAAGCACACTTAGCAAGGCTGAATCGGCTGACTCACTGAACCTGAGCTTAGCCAATAGCCACACTTGATTTCACAGTTCCCCGTACGCAGATTCCCAGAACAACCCCCCCCCCCCCTCTCTCCGACATCAGAATGTCATTTTTTTCTTGGGAGATAAGGATTCCACAAAAAAATTCACTCCAGTACCGCAACACCTGTTCCTTTCATATAACTAGCATTCTAAAAGCTCTTTTTGTTTCTTGTATTTTGAAAATTTGAGCCGGATAAAGCAAAGGCCGGTTAATCCAGAGCCGGTTAAGAGAGGTTCTACTATACTGTTTAACAAAGACTTTCTGCGCTTCAGTTTCTTCGTATTTGCTTGAAAATTTAATTTTATTTCGTTTATAAATGGGCCATTTCGCAGTATTTTGTCTGAACGTAGAGTCCGCAACTTGACTTTTTGTTATAACTACTTAATTTACAGTTTAATTATCACTTAATTTTGTTTTCAAATAATGTGTTGGTAGGACTTCCGAACTGGCAAGAAAAGAATGCATTTTCCTATCTTAATGTAATAAATATTCAGGTTCAAACTTTGTGAAATGTAGAGTCTGCAACATTCAAATACTGTAAAATGGCCCAAATATAAACAAAAATGGTTGATTATTTAAATGGTTTAATGTTGATTATTTCAGCAATAAATGACAATTGTATTATTTGCCATTTACATTTTTTTATATCATGGTGTTATTTTTTAACCTTTTTCTTGGTCCTTATTATTGTAGCTATTTATTTCGCATACATTTCATAGGTTTTTGAAAACTTTTTAATTGTAGTTTTTAATCATATAGTTCATAATTTCAGCTGCAAAGCATATTGAAACTTGACATAAAATTGCATTTTACTACCTGACTTAACTGCACGATTGTTTTATTATTTTACACACTGTTCTGTATTAGTAGTTATGCCTACCAAATTGTTAATATGTTAAAATGTTTTATCTTTAATAAATAATATATTATAAACTAAGCATTTTAGGTTAATTAATGTTTCAAACATTGTATTGCTTTATTTTTTTAAATTTAATATTGATAGATTTCTGTATGCAATCTTACAAACAAATTGAAATTGCAATTGCCACACCATTATATCTGTTTATCCGTGCTAAAATTGAATAAGCTAAGGATGATCAGTAACTCTGCTTTTTCAGGTGATCTTTACTGATAGCTTTGTCTGAAGCTCAATCAATTTATCAATTCCCCATTTAGCCTACCTTAATTTGTGGCAGTTAAAAGGTCATGTCTCAAATTATATAAATTCATTTCTTTGATTTCATTTCAAAATGTGTGTATGCTTATGTATAAACCACTATTTAATTTTTGTATAACAATTTATTTTTTTATTGATTTAAATAAACAGTTATGAAATAACATTTATATTTTTAATATTATTTTATTTATATTTTTATAACAAACGCAGAAAGAATGCTGCTATCTGTCCGAGCAAAAAAAAGTCATGTATATACAGTTCAACCATGGAATTTTAAGATTTGGACGCTTCTGTGCATGTCAGAAAAGAACAAATCCATTTGAGTTTTAGGGAAGTTTGTTTTACTGGTGCGTTGAAAGCAACTCAATTTATAAACTGGCATATAGCATCAGTTCGGAAAAAATTAAGTATTTTAAACGCACTAGGATGTGAACAAAAACGGCACATCCCTTACACCAGCAGTTCCCCCCTTGAACATGAATGGATTCTTCTTGACACTCTGCCAGGCAGGTCACTTTAGTTGATGCTAGAACTGTACAACCATTTGATGATGGGATAAAGATAAATACGTCGCAGGATATAAATATAAATAAATATATTTTATTAGTGATACATTGAAATAATTTTATACCCAAGTCAAGGTAGATACACACTTGTGTAAAAAGACGGAGGCTGAAATAAGTTTTATGTCGGCTCAGTATCGACTTAAAAGGCCACCTCCAGTGGCTTTCTTGGGACAAAAACCAAGTTGCGCCGTAGGTGGGCGCCGCTATTTTAACTACAGTAGAACCGCCATAAATTGACCACTGAAGGGACTGTAACTTAAGTGGTCAACATACGGAGGGGGTCAACTTAGGGAATTTTTAGAAGAAATTTAGTGCAAATATTAGAGATTACTTATTTAACTTTTTAAGTATTTTTTAAAGAAAAATTTAGCACTAACTCATTTTTACTTTTACTAAAGGTATAGCAAATTTTTACTTTTTTAAAAGAAATTATTCAATTTTTGTTTGAGTCCTATTTTTGTTCATCAGGCAACTGTAAAAAGCACTTTCATCAAGAAAACATCAGTGGTCAAGTTACAGAGAGTAAAATTTAAAAATTTAATTCAAATAATCTACTAAAATGTGGTCATGGTCATATGGCGGTGGTCAACATAGAGAGGTAAATCTCCATTGAAAATGCGTTGTGACCATTCGAACAACAAAATTTCGGTCAACATAGAGAGGTGGTCAACTTTGGAGGTTTTACGCCGTATTTGCACTTGCAACGCCGTTGCAGGTGCCACTAGTTTTCTTATAGTTACCACTACAGGTACCACTAGATTTCTTACCTCAATTTTTTTTGTGCTCCTAGTACTCATATTCTGCAGCGGATAAAGCTAATCTGCAGATAGACATGTGCATTCACTCTGGAGAGCGTCCTTATCAATGCAAGACCTGTGCTATTTTAAGTTACACCATCATCTTACTCAACACTTGTTAGCTACACAGGAGAGCATAATTTTCAATGTACTATGTGCAGTAAAAGTTTTACTCGCAAAAGAGCAGTTACGACGTCATTTAATAGCTCTACATGCATTTTCCATTTAACTCGATTCCTGTGTTATTTACCAATGTATTTTCTTATACTGTCTAGTAAAGACTATTTCCTTTCTAGTTTTCTTTCGTGAAACATAAGAATTTGTTTTCATTATAAAATGTTATTTTTGCCATTACACTTATTTTTGATATTTTTATTATGTACCGCAAAATCCCGAAAGTAATCGCCCCCCATCCCCTCTTTTTCAAAACCAAACCAAATTTGGATTCCGAATTTCAGATGAGATGGGGTATAATCAAGATTTTCGAAAAATATTGTTTTTAGTATTAAGTATCTGCAGAAGATAAATAACAAGTATCAACCTATTTAAAATCATTACAAAAAACACTAATGGGAAACAAGTTAAAAAAAAAAAAATTGCCATAAATTTCTAGTACTAATTGATTGAATGGGGGCACAATCCTTTTTTTTTTTTGAAGAAAGTATTTAGCACTTTGGTGAGCAGAGCTAGAAGACTGGTTTGTACTTTTTCCTGGAAGGTAAGGAACTTGAAATGCAATAGATATCCTATTTAGGGATCATTCATAAATGATGTCATGCTTCGAGGGGGGAGGGGGTTCATGAAATTGTGACAAGGGGAGGGGAGGGGTAACAAGAAGTGTGACATCATGCATTATGCAACATGGACGATTGACAAAGGGGGGAGGGGGGTCCGCTAAAGTGTGACATGTTGTGACAAAGGGGGGGAGGGGGTCAAATATATGGGGGAAAAGCGTGACGTCATTTATGAACGGCCCCTTAAAAAGCTGGACATGCGAGACAATATAAACGTTTTGATAAAAAGAAAAGATTATTTTTAATTGGGTTTTGTACAATAACTAGGAACATGCCACTGTGGTATAACTGATCGTATACCAAGACACTGTAGCAGAATTTTACTGTATTATAACAATTATTTAATTTGCTGCCAATGAAGCATTATTCAGGCCAGTTTTGAAAATCTTGCATTGATTTTCAAATTATTTAATTTTATGCTGCTAATTTTCCTGTATCAATCACTCACAATAATGCATGGTATTTCAAACTCTATGTTAGTTTTTTCCACT
Organism: Octonoba sinensis; assembly: GCA_038502835.1. Classification (NCBI taxonomy): domain Eukaryota; kingdom Metazoa; phylum Arthropoda; class Arachnida; order Araneae; family Uloboridae; genus Octonoba; species Octonoba sinensis. The sequence continues at coordinate 18,107,906 of CM076601.1, read as the reverse complement.
GTGCTAAAAGTTATCTTCTTTGAATTTTAACAATGATGGTATTATAGGTTGCCACTCAAAGCCTTCTCTTCACTTGTGCCCCAAGTGCTCATACTCTACTTGGCGAAAACAAGATCTGTGCAAACACATGTGCATCCACTCCAAAGAGCGTCCTTATCAGTGCGAGTACTGTCCGAAATCTTTTAAGCGGAAGAGCCACTTACAGCAGCATACCCTCACTCACGATTTTGAAAAGCGCCAGTTCCGATGCAGTGTATGCAACAAAAGTTTCATCCGCAAAAACAGTCTGCAGTATCATCTAATTACAAGCCTTCATTGCTCCAGCAACTCTGACCAGATCTTTCATATCTGATTGTGGTTTTAACTCTGACTCACGAGATTTCTGCTTTGTATTTTCCTGCTACTTTAAAATCGACTTAGTCCAAAAGTTTAATATATGGTGCAAAATATTGGATCATTCTGCATTTAAACAAATAATCAAATTATATGTTTATGATTTAAGCCCTGTTTTTCTGTATTACCATTGTATACTAATTTTCGGTGCTTACAATTTAATTAACATTTTGTATTTAGCTATAAACATGTACTAAAATTCTTAAATAAAACTGCTCTTGTTTAAAAATTTTCCACTTAATTTTTATTTTAATAGTACTCTCTCTGTCTTTTCAAATGTTGATACAAATATATCGTTCTTATGCTTACTATCACTTTTCCTTTGTTTAGCATTCATATGATCCTACCCCCCCCCCCCCTTTTTTTTTTTTTTGGAAATCTTTTTTTGTTTGAAAAATCTAAGTAACTCTAGTCCCCAGTTGTTTCAGGTAATAAATGATGAATTGTACTTATTTTATAACTTTTGTCTTTTCTATGGATTATCTAAATTATCACAATTTAGAGAAAGAAAAATTCTTTTTCAACATTTCAGTAGTGATTATTAGTTAATTGACGTCTTCATCGATTGCTAATAGTCAAGTAGATTATAGAAAATTTTTAGGCGTCTCCTTTGTATTCATCAAAAACAATGTTTCCTTTTCTTTTCTCTAAATGTGATAAATATTCCTTCTCTGTTATTGTATAGATATCCTTGAATATTGGGAAATCATTTTACTTTGATTTGAAAAGTCTTCCCTCTCTCTCTTTTTTTTTTTTTAATGTTTTTTTTTTTCTTTTTTTTTTTTTAGTTATTATGAAAATTTAACTTGACTTCAATAATAATTCTGAATGAAAATTGTGATTGTGCGTTAATTCAGTAATAAATAGCAATTCTTTTATAAAATTACAAGTTATTGTTTTTTTCTTTTGTGTAGTTATTTAAAAAATTTCTGGCTTCTTCCATGTGTCCATGGTTGTGTTTTGTCATTCATAATATACTGTACCGTATTTGTCAGGAATAATATTATCAATGTATTTCATTTTTTTATTTTTTTTTACAATTAATCTCTTACAAGTTATATACTGTTGATATCTTTTATTTACTGTTTATTTTTTTCACACCTTATTTATTTTTTAAAGATGTTCTATTTGATATGGATGAATTTCCATATGCAGTCTTAAAATGAAGTTTGAGATAGTGCAAATAACGCTATTAATTTTCGTCGTTGGCTGGATTTTGCTCACTTTTAACTCTTCATTTTCTTACAGGGATCTCCTCACAGTCTCCAATTCATTTATGTCCTGATTGTTCCTATTCTACTCCACGTAAATCACATCTGCGGATACACATGCGCATTCACTCCGGAGAGCGTCCTTACCAATGCGAGTTTTGTCCAAAGTCTTTCAAGTTATCCCATCATCTTACTCAGCACTTGTTAAGCCATACAGGACTTCGTAACTTCCAATGTGCCGAGTGCAGCAAAACCTTTACTCGCAAAGAAAATTTAAAACTTCATTTTTTAAATCTGCATAGTACCTCTACCATTTAACTCGATTTATATGTAATTTAATTAATCAATAATGTGTTTTCATGTACTGTTTAATTTTTTGCTCTTCAGTTTATTCTTATTTGCATGGAAATTTAATTTTATTTCTTTAATAAATAATAACAAAAATTTTGATTAACAATTGTATTATTTGTTTACTGTTTGCATAGTTTTTATATCATTGTGTTATTTTTTCTTCTCAGTCCTTATTTTTATTGCTATTTATTTTGCAACCATTTCATTGGTTTTTGAAAATTTTGATACTTTCTAATCGTACAGCTTCAGATTTTCAACTGCAAAGCATATTGACAACTTAACATAAAATTTTATTTTACTACCTGACTGTTATAAACTTAGTATTTATAACACATTAATGTTTATGTTTCACACATTGTATTGCTTTTTAAAAAATGTATTTAATATTGATAAATTTCTGTTTGCAAGCTGAGAAACAAATTGTAGAATCTCAATTGCTACACCATTATGTTTGTTTCTCTGTTCTAAAACTTGTTTACTTTATATTTGAATAATTATTTTCTTATAGGCAACTTCTCCCTACCTCGACTTCATTTGTGTCCCGAGTGTACATATTGTACACCGCATAAAGCTGATCTGCGGAAGCACATGCGCATTCACTCCGGAGAGCGTCCTTACCAATGCGACTCTTGTCCAAAGTCTTTTAAGTTATCCCATCATCTTACTCAGCACTTGTTAAGCCATACAGGACTTCGTAACTTCAAGTGTGCTGAGTGCAACAAAACCTTTGCTCGCAAAGAAACTTTAAAAAATCATCTCCTAACTCTGCATAGTACATCTACCATTTAACTCGATTTATATGTAATTGATCAATAATGTGTTTTGATGTACTGTTTAACTTTTTGCTCTTCAGTTTATTCTTATTTGCATAAAAATTTAATTTTATTTCTTTAATAAATAAAAACAAAAATTTTGATTACTGATTATCACAGCAAAAAATGACAATGGTATTATTTGTTTACTGTTTGCATTGTTTTTATATCATGGTGTTATTTTTTATTTTTTCTTCTCAGTCCTTATTTTTATTGTTTCTTATTTTGCAACCATTTCATTGGTTTGCGAAAATTTTGATACTTTCTAATCATACAGATTGACAACTTAACATAACATGACTTTACTGCACATTTGTTTCCACATTCTGTACAGTTTTGTATTTAATAGTTAATGTGTTATAAATTTAGTATTTATAACACATTAATATTAATGTTTCAAGCATTGTATTGCTTTTTAAAATATGTAATTAATATTGATAAATTTCTGCTTGCAAGCTGAGAAACAAATTGTAGAATCGCAATTGCTGCACCATCATATTTGTTTCTCTGTTCTAAAACTTGTTTACTTTAAATTTGAATAATTATTTTCTTATAGGCAACTTCTCCCTACCTCTACTTCATTTGTGCCCCGAGTGTTCATATTGTACACCACATAAAGCTGATCTGCGGAAGCACATGCGCATTCACTCCGGAGAGCGTCCTTATCAATGCAATTCCTGTACGAAGTCTTTCAAACGTCAGCATCATCTTACTCAGCACTTGTTAAGCCATACAGGACTTCGTAACTTCCAATGTGCCGAGTGCAACAAAAGCTTTGCTCGCAAAGAAAATTTAAAATTTCATTTCTTAAATGTGCATACCACTACTATTTAACTCTATTTATATGTAATTGATCAATATGTTTTCATGTACTGTTTAACTTTTTGCTCTTCAGTTTATTCATATTTGCATGGAAATTTAATTTCATTTCTTTAATAAATAAAAACAAAAATTTTGATTGCTGGTTATCACAGCAATAAATGACAATGGTATTATTTGTTTACTGTTTGCATTGTTTTTATATCATGGTGTTATTTTTTATTTTTTCTTCTCAGTCCTTATTTTTATTGTTTCTTATTTTGCAACCATTTCATTGGTTTTCAAAAATTTTGATACTTTCTAATCATACAGATTGACAACTTAACATAACATGACTTTACTGCACATTTGTTTCCGCATTCTGTACAGTTTTGTATTTAATAGTTAATGTGTTATAAATTTAGTATTTATAAAACAATAATATTAATGTTTCAAGCATTGTATTGCTTTTTAAAATATGTAATTAATATTGATAAATTTCTGCTTGCAAGCTGAGAAACAAATTGTAGAATCGCAATTGCTGCACCATCATATTTGTTTCTCTGTTCTAAAACTTGTTTACTTTAAATTTGAATAATTGTTTTCTTATAGGCAACTTCTCCCTACCTCTACTTCATTTGTGCCCCGATTGTTCATATTGTACACCGCATAAAGCTGATCTGCGGAAGCACATGCGCATTCACTCCGGAGAGCGTCCTTATCAATGCGAGTCTTGTCCAAAGTCTTTCAAGTTATCCCATCATCTTACTCGGCACTTGTTAAGCCATACAGGACTTCGTAACTTCCAATGTGCCGAGTGCAACAGAAGCTTTGCTCGCAAAGAAAATTTAAAATTTCATTTCTTAAATGTGCATACCTCTACTATTTAACTCTATTTATATGTAATTGATCAATATGTTTTCATGTACTGTTTAACTTTTTGCTCTTCAGTTAATTCATATTTGCATGGAAATTTAATTTCATTTCTTTAATAAATAAAAACAAAAATTTTGATTACTGGTTATCACAGCAATAAATGACAATTGTATTATTTGTTTACTGTTTGCATTGTTTTTATATCATGGTGTTATTTTTAATTTTTTCTTCTCAGTCCTTCTTTTTATTGCTATTTATTTTGAAACCATTTCATTGGTTTTTGAAAATTTTGATACTTTCTAATCGTACAGCTTCAGATTTTCAACTGCAAAGCATATTGACAACTTAACAGAAAATTTTTTCTTACTACCTGACTTAACTGCACATTTGTTTCCACATTCTGTACAGTTTTGTATTTAATAGTTAATGTGTTATAAATTTAGTATTTATAACACATTAATATTAGTGTTTCAAGCGTTGTATTGCTTTTTAAAATATGTATTTAATATTGATAAATTTCTGATTGCAAGCTGAGAAACAAATTGTAGAATCGCAATTTCTGCACCATCATATTTGTTTCTCTGTTCTAAAACTTGTTTACTTTAAATTTGAATAATTATTTTCTTATAGGCAACTTCTCCCTACCTCTACTTCATTTGTGCCCCAAGTGTAAATATTGTACACCGCATAAAGCTGATCTTTGGAAACACATGCGCATTCATTCAGGGGAACGCCCTTATCAATGCACGTTCTGTCCAAAGGCTTTCAAGCAATCAACTCATCTGAATAGACACATACTAAGCCATAGAAGGGAGCGTATCTTCAAGTAGCGATACCTTTTCTCGTCAAGAAAGTTTGCATCATCATCTGACAGTTATACACGCGTCTTCCGTTTAACTCAATTCAAGTGTTATTGATCAATATGTTTTCATATACTTCTTAGTAAAAACTTATTACTTTGTACTTTTCCTTTGTGAAATATAAAAGTTTTTTTTCATTTAAAGTGTTTATTTTTGTTTATTTATTTTATACTGTTAGATTGATCTTCTTTTAAACACATTACATTATTTTTTTAATCTCCTGCTCAGTAGCTCATATTAATGTGGCTATTTAAATATATCCAATTTTGTTGTAAGCATTTTTGTGAAAGGGAGAAAGTTATGCTTTGGTTTTATAATTTCCAATTAAAGAAATTTCTAGTTTGTAAATTTTTTAATGTGATATGTTTAGTAATTGCCAATTTAAAATATTAGTATCCATTTTTATTGTCACTTGTGCTTTGCGTTTATTTTTAAAGTGTATATGTAATAATAAGTAAACTGAGGTTAAATACATTTTTGGAAGAAAAAAGTTTGTTGACTTACCTACTTTGCTTAATATTTTGCTATTTTGCGCCACTTAAGTTAATGTATTTAAAATAATAATAATTTTGTAAAGAAAATTTCCTTTTTTTACTTAACTTTATTTTGTAAGTTTATTTTAAATTTTAGTACGCGTTGTCATCAAAAAGTATTTGAATAAATGAACTGGAGCCATCTACTTCATTTTAATTTGTGCTCTCCTCCGTCCATTTTTTTAACAATAGAATGGTAGAATAAGATTTTTTTTTTCTTCAAGTGACATCTTTTGAGCATTATGTGATATTTTACAACTTTTATTTTATAATTTAAACACAAAATTATTTTTTTGTAGAGGAGAGAAAGATTTCAGCAAAAGAAGAATCAAGATTGTAATGATGGTCTTCTTGCAGAAATCTCTCACTCTCACCTGAAAAAGAAAAAGAATTTTGTTTAAATTACGAAACAAAATTATAGAATATCACATGATGCTCAAAAAATGTTATATGAAAAATTATAATAATAAATATTATTATTCTACTATTTTGTTTTAAAAAAAATGACAGAAAAGGGGTAAAACTTAAAATGGTGTAGATTTCTCCAGTTCATTTGTTTGAATACTTTTGGCTGTATAAATATATATACAGGCACGTTTTGTTTTTTAATAAATACAGAAGAATAAGCACAGCATTAGTGTTCAATAGTGAGTTGTGGCTTTAATTTTTATGTTCTCTTAAGGACTAAATTTTATTTTGCTCGTTTTTTCTAATTCATGGGAAGTCAACTTCTTTTACTTGGTCTTCATTGTCAGCATCTTTCACTGACATGTTTTATAAACATAATAAGCAGCAACAGCCCTAAAATCACATTGTAAAGCACCATTTGAATCATGAATCCACTGAGAATGATAGCCCCTTAATAATTACTCTTTGTTTGCCATTTTCTAACTTAAAAAAAGTTTTCGCTCCTTTGAGCCTATTTGGTCACCTTATCGTAATAGTATTACCATATTAGAAATTATTCCGAGAAGGACTAAAGAGTCTTTTACATTTAAGCTATGATTTCATATGTGAAAGGGATTGTGTAATCTAGAGCAGGAAAAGTTCAAAGCAGGAGTTGTGATTTTCTGTTTTTATTTATTTTTTAAATGGATGGTATGTTGATAATTAAATTTTTTTTGACATAGGTAAAGGCCAAATTTTTAAGCTGTTTCAATCCATTGTTAACCTATTTAAATTGATTTTCCTGTATTTAAGCATTTTCTCGAAAGAGTTGTTACTTGTCATAGAGAGAGAAAAAGGCGTTTGGTTTTTATTAAGAATTGACGCATTTGGACTAACTGTGTGAGGCTATGTTGCTGGTCGATGTTACTGTATTTATTGCATAGTAGAACCTTGTTAAAACTTAGGAATTGGGAAACTCGTTTGGCACTCATTCTATAATATAAACAGTAAATTGAAACTTGCTTTTTATAGAATGTAATTTTCCTGACTGTAATATAATACAATACCATGTCAATAGGCATAGAATTAAATGTTATTACTCTTATATCATGTACTACTAAACATAGATTTAAATATACACAAAAGAACAGCAATTATTACCTAAATACAACAATAACTCCCACCAATTTTACAAATCTTGCGTTGCTTTTTTGAAACATTTTATTTCTTACCACTAAATTGCCTGTATTAATCACTCACAATATGCATAGTATTTATTTGAGATTATGTACTATTGTTTTTTGTCCACTGTGCTAGAAGTTATTTACTTTAAATTTTAACAATAGTGATATTATAGGTTTCAACTTAAAACCTTCTCTCCACTTGTGCCCTGTGTGCCCGTATTCTACTAGGCGGAAACAAGATTTAAGTAAACACATGTGCATTCACTCCAAAGAGCGTCCTCATCAGTGCGAGTTCTGCCCGAAATCTTTCAAGCGGAAAAGCCATCTGCGGGAGCATACCCTCACTCACAATTTTGAAAGGCGCCAGTTCCAATGCAGTGTGTGCAACAAAAGTTTCATCCGCAAAAACAGTCTGCAGTATCACCTAATTACAAGCCTTCATTGCTCCAGCAACTCTGATCAAACAATTCATATTTGATACTGTTTTTACCTCTGATTCACAAAACTTCTGCTTTGTATTTTCCTACTTACCATATAATTTAAAATAGACTTACCGTAAAGTACTGAATAAGCACTCCCCTGAATTTTCACGAAAGTCGCGAAAATATCGGAGGGGGCGCTTAAACGGTACAAGTGAAGAAAAGTATCAAATAAGTGCCAAAATTGTCTGTTTCATGATTTCATACTCTTTTTACGCTACTATCATTGTATACAGAATTTTAGTTCTTCTAATTAAATTAATGTTCTGTATTTAACTACAAACATGTAGGAAAAAATTATTAAATAAAACTGCTAGTACTTTAAACTTTTCTTCTTACTCTGTTTGATTAATATTCTCTCTTGTTTGAAACTCATACAAATGTATAGTTTTTTTTAGTTAATGTGCGCCACCTTTTTTTTTTAAAAAAATCCACATAAAATTAAACACAAAAATTGCAGACATGTTTTGAGGTTACAAACACTTGTCTGTAAATTGTGGGCTTAATTTTACATTGATTTTAATTTTTACTCTGTAGCAAATATTTGCATTTTGTTTCACCTTTTCTTTGCCTTGTTCATTCAACCTTGGAAATTTTTCTTGGAAATGATTTGTTATTTGAAAGTTCTAAATAACCCTATTCCCCTATTGTTTCAGGTAACCAATACTATATTGTACTTATTTTATACCATTTGTTTTTGGGTAAGTTGTCGTAAGATCCCCCCGCTTTTAAGTACTTTTTTCTCCACCTGTTAGCCGAGTCCTTAGAATTGCTTTCGCACAGAGCTGGTGGTACTTTTAAGTACTGATTAATTAATTGACATCTTCATATGTTTTTAAGAATCAACTAGATATGGTTGTAATCTCTCTTTTTTTTTTCTTTAAGAGCATGTTGGCTATTTTTTAGACAATTGTTTTGTTTTAATTTTTTTTCTTTTTGTATTTTTCTTGAAACTTAAAGGTGTATACTTTGTATTCATCTAAGAAAATGTCGTTTTGTTTGAAGTTATTAATTTATCAAGTGAGTTTTATTGATTTAAAGCATTTTCTACAAGAAATTGATGAATGACTGCCCTAAACATCTCTGAAACAATAATCAACATTTGCAGAATATTTTTATCATGAATGTCATTAGCTATAGATAGCATTTTAATTAAGTGTAATTCAATTCTCTAGCTGAATTTCGTATCATGATGCATTCTATTTATTCCTTTCATTATTAGATTTAAAGGTGTGCAAATTAGTTTTTTGTTTTGTATAAAAGATAAATGTCTTGGATGTAAAAAGCTAGTTTCTTATTACACACTCATGAAATTGTTTTAAACTTTCAACTGTTCATTTCATGAATGGAAAACATTTTATAAGAATTTATATGCGTGAATTTTAAACAGGAAACAAAAGATAAGAATGTGTGTGAATGCAAATGTATATAAATATTGCCACATACATAAAATATATATAGTGATCTAAAGTTACAACATGACCATAAATCAGGGTTGGAAATTAGTGGTCGTTAGTTTTATTTCGGACCCTGCTATAAACCATTCACTGACCAAAATTCAATTTACCTGAAAATAGTTCTTATCTTTTTAGTTAACCCACACTTTGAATATTCATATTTTATCCAATGAGAAGTTAAAGCATATGAAAAATTGTTTTTCAAAATAAATTTTTAACGAAGAACTTTTTTTTTAGTCATTTTTTTTTTTTTTTTGTCTTTCTCTTTACTGAGTATGATATTCTAATAAAAGATATTAATGTTTGTACAGTATAACTCCACTATGTCCCAGATGTTAGGCGACATCTTTTGAACCATGTTATAACTTAACTGCAAGTGAAACCAATTTTTACTAAGTGCCAGTCAATAACTTATAAAGAATAGTACTAATAGTTAATATAAAAATAATGGAAGTTTATGCCTACAAGCCTACTTATAATAACAACTCGGATTGTACACATAGAATCTTTTTGTCCCTCGATCATGGATAGGTCTACAATGTGGAAATTGATAATGATTTTTTTAAATTTAGTACAGGCAGCATTTGACTTTGCGAATTAAAAAAACTGGATTATTAAATATTTCTTAAAATATAACAGACAAGATGTTACCCATGGTATTTTCAATTTTATACAATTATGCAAATACTACTATTACTAATTCAACACTGATGGCCAGTAACTGCCAATAGGCCCAGCTAGACTTCAAATTTTCAGTTGTCAATTTTTGGCATCCTAAGGCACAGTATAACAAAATTCTACTTGTGTTTCACACAGTTGTATTTTGACTCTCTAATATGTGATACATTTTTCTTCACAGGTGAAACATCCTTCCATAATACGTTCCCGCCTGTTGTGTTACATGAGTGTTCAAACTGTTCTTATTCTACCCCGCATAGGACTAATTTATGGCATCACATGAGGACCCACACTGGGGAGCGTCCATATCCTTGTTACATTTGCAAGAAAAGTTTCAAGCAAAAATCACACCTCCAACAACATATGCTTTCCCACAGTGGCGAACGACCTTTTAAATGCAATATTTGCAACAAGAGTTTCACTCGAAAGGAATATTTGCAGGGTCATTTTGTGACCCATCATGCAGTATAATTTTATTCTGTTAAATCAGTTTTTGAGGTAGATACCTCAAAAACTGATTTAACAGATTCTATTCATGCACTGTAAAAATTGATTTAACTGAAATTCTGTTCATTCTCTGTCAAAATCTGCTTAATTGATATTCTGTTTTAAAAAATTGAGTTAATTTGCATTGTTTTATATTCTAATGCTCATTATCCTTTTCATTAAAAGTATTTTGTCAACTTCTCATAGCTAATTCAATAAAGATCAGAATGAGTTAAGTCTCAGAAAAATAAAAGCTTCATTAACTTTTCATTTGTTGTTAATATTTTTGGTAAACACAGGTACTCAGCTTCTTTGTTCCTTTATATTATTGTATTGTGTATATAAATTGATTTGCAGCGCAAACTTTTTTTTTGACCTCTGGTTCTACCTACAGCACATAACTGTAGCCCATCAACATTTCTCATATTAATGAATTTAAACAACTGAATCATGTCCCCTCTAACTCTCCTTTGCTCCAGAGTATACATATTGAGCCTTTTAAGCCTAACTTCATAATATAAGTCTGAAAGACCACTTACCAACCTAGCAGCCCTCCTTCTCTCATGCAAATGTTTTATTTGATAAATGTATTTCGAAAGAAATATTTTTTTCTTTCTTTCATAAACGGTTTTTGTTTTCCTTTTTAAATATTTTAGTCAAGAAATATAATGGTTTGCCTGTGCAACGTTTGGCATTCACTGCAGCTATTTTTAAAGGGTGTGTTGTTTTTTTTGTAGGTAAAGTAATCTTTGGTGAATTCATGATGAAACAGTTTCACTGCATGTGCAGTATTGGTTGACGGAAGCTGCTCTGAAATTCGCCATTAATTTTTATATAAAAATTTTTTTCTTTTTTCATTGCTTAAAAAAATTTGGTTTGTATGTGAAACAATATTATTTTTAACAATTTACTATTACCCATAGAGAACCATATTTCATGATTCCATTTTGTTAAATTATTCTATGAAGTAAAAATGATTTCTTCTTCATATAATGGAGAGGCACCTTAGAGTACCTATATATGTTCTGTACTGATCAACATCAAAAGATTTTTGTTTTTCACAGAAATTTAGTCCATATTTATTTTTAAACAATAAAAGTTGGACAGACCATTTCATTATAATAAATTAATATTTTATTTTGCATTTAAAATTCATAAAGCAGTTGTATTGTCAATTATGATCTTATTAGCTATATAGCAAATATTTGTGCATGAGATTAAATCAAACTCTCAAATCAAGTCATGGTCAGTTATAAGGTGTTTGGTCCAAAATCTGAAGTGTAATCCATACAATTCTGTTGCTGCTTTAAAAAACTAGGAGGTAAGATTTTTGCGAATGGTTGTCTAATCCTTGTTGAATTGCTTGATAAAAGAGTTATATTTTCTTTTGTTCAATATACAAATGTGAAGCATTCATTCTCCTTTTTGTGTTTTCAAAATCTTCACTGAAATAATCAAAATTTCCTAATTTTTTAAAAATTATCGCATTTTTCAGGTGCATTTAAATACTGTCATTATAAAAATAGTATTTGGAAGCATTTTAAAAAAAAAATATTTTGAAGTAATTCTATGTATAAATAATACTGAAAGTGATTTCTTTCCCTTACCATGTACTTAGTAGAGAATTGCATTAATAAGTTACACTTAAGCTTGATGAAGTATTTCTGTGGAGCAGAGTTGTTATCAAAATTCATTATTTTATAATATGAATTACAAAAAATATACTAATTTTTATTGTTCTTGTTATTAAAATTTTAAATACTTTTCTCTTAATTTCTGTATGTATCATTTTATGTGAATTTTCTGTGTTTTCAGCATGATAACGTTGAATTTAGTCTTATCAATTGAGACTTTGAGCCTGTTCTTGATCAACTTGTTTGTATTTTATCATGACTTCTGAAGAACAGTTTTTTTTTAATTTAATATTTTTTTCCTCTTAAATTATCTGTAAACTTTATTTTTATTTAGGTAATACTGTACTGTTCGAAGAATTCCAACAACCTGTCATGTTCCATAAATGCCCCGACTGTCCGTATAAGACCGCTCGAAAAGGGGACATGGGGAGGCATGCAAGAATTCACACTGGAGAACGTCCATACCCTTGTGACATTTGCTCTAAATGCTTCAAGCAGAAAATACACCTCCAAACACATGCCCTTTCTCACAACACCAAGCACCATTTGGAATGCCATTCATGCAAGATTTTTTTCACTAATAAAACTGCTTTGAAGGAACACTTAATGTTTCACCATGGAACTCAATCGTTTGATTAATAGTTTTGCTTGAATGTGTCATTGTGTTCTCTAACTGCAGAGTTATGTATTTGTAAACTCAGTTATTATTATTATTTTTTTTTTTTTAGAAAAAATACTCGAAGGATTATCAGTTTTCTTAATATATATGGACATAGACAACTGTTGTGGGAGTTTGTTTTTCATTTATGTCGGGTGCCATGAAAGAACTATCAAATATGTCTACACTTGATCAAAATTGATCAGCTCCAATTAGCCAAAATTCAGGCTCTAAAGTGTTACGTTTTTTTGCTCCTGTGATCATATCTTATATTATTATTTAATGCTTTCTAGCAAGAATAAGTGGTGTTCATTGCTCCAGAAAATAAATTTATTTATAAAATTACTTATGAACGAAAAACTTTTAATGGGGCCAAAATATATACAAAAACTATTTTGTGTAGTTTAGTATTGTTTTCTTTCAATTAATTTATTGATATTATTCCCTTAAATTATTGAGAAAATAATTTTCCTTTTTTTTCATTTACTTATGTTGCTGTTAAATGTTAATATTGAAACAAAAACTTTTCTTATTACAATTGTGTAGTATCTTTTAATGTTATGTCTGCTTTATTGTTTATACAGCTGGAATGAATGCTGTTGCATTCCATTACTCCAAAAGTGTAAATGAGTTTTTCTGTTAAGTTTTATAAATATCATTATTGTATTAATAAAGAACATTGGATAAAGATAATTATATGTTAATACTTTTTTTAATGTTCGAATACTAGTCTTTTTTTAAGAAATCATTTCGAAAGTGTAGATGAGATCAAAAAAGAAAAGGATCCTTGGCATTGAATTATTATTTTATTTACTTATTTATCATTTTTATATTCTGTTATTTATTTTCTTGTGTACAAATCAGAATTTTTTATTCATTGCTTTTATTAATAAAAGTTCCTTTTGCTATTTCACTACAAAAAGTCATTAAAAAATTTAATGGAAATGGAAATTTTGTATTACAAAATAACATGGAAGTTTTATCCATTTTAATATTAAAATTAATTCGTTACATTTTTTTTTTGATAGTAGGTAGGTTTTTTTTTTTTTTTTTTTCAAAAAATAATTAATTTTAATTTTAACCTCCCACAATAGGGTTTGTTTCAATTTATATGTTAATCAGAGGCGTAGCTAGGGTTTTCAGCGCCTGGGGACAACTGACGATTTTGCGCTCCCCCCCCCCCCCCCCCTCGTGCCACTGGGGGCCTAGAGGCGCTCCCTAAAGGAATTTTTTTTTAAAAATTATACTTCCTAAATGATAAATAGCTCTAAAAATCAGCCCTTTTAATTTTAATTTTTATTAGCGGCTATTCTCTTCTAAGGGAAAAATGGGGCACTTTGGCTTTGCAAAATTATTTGTCTGATTTCCCACGCACTCCTGTGCTACATTGGTCCTTCCCGAAATGATATGTGGTGATCCCATTTTTTTGTCGAACATATTCACACCTCTTAAAATCAAATAATTTTCTTTTCGCATTTAAAAATAGAATAAATTTGCATTAATTTGGCGCCCCTTGACGCTGCGCCCGGGGACAGCTGTCCCTCCTTGCCCCCCTCTAGCTATGCCTCTGATGTTAATATACCATATTAATTTAACTTTGGAGACGGGGAGAAAAGTATTTGTACCAGAAGCCTTCTTCTCGCTTTCAGAAGTCGAGGTTAATAACTCCATTATTGGTCTTTAAAATTAGGGACTTTTTCTGATATTTGCATGGTATGAAATCTGATAACTTGTCGGATCTGAAAGCCAAGAATGGACAGGAGTTGACATCTCAACTACCTCAACGCTTTTTTTTTTTTTTGTTTTGAGTCCCTAGATCTTGTGGTGCAATTGGTGTTTCAATCTGAGTTCAGCAAATTAATATTGTCCAAAATTTTGGAATAGAATTTTGAAATTGAATGTTTACCCCTATTCCTTCAAAAGACTGCACAATTTTTATTTGTTTTTACTCCTGTAAGTACAAGAATCCTTCAAAGTTTTTCTACTTTTTTAAAAATTATTTAAGATCATTTATGTACAATTTTGTATTAAAAAATTGACTACGAATCTGAATTATTGCTCATAAATTTCTTTTTAAGTTTTTTAAAGATTTAGAACTACACAAATGTACTAATATATGTATATATTTATGTATATATAAACTCTGAGCTTTAAAGCAAATTACAAGCAATATATATCCTCTCCAAAATGGCATTCTAGAAGTGTAACTGTTTAGCCTACATATTTTCAGAAAGTGCTTTATAAATGAATTTTATAGAATGTGATGAACCATATATAGTTTTTATTCCTAACTAAAGTATGTTTCCCTTTTTTGTCAAGTTTCAACAAGTTTCTTCAAAATACTTGTCATTTTTATGACAAAGTATCATTATGCTGTAAAAAAAGTCTTTCAGTAACCTTTTGTTTTTATTCTAGGAAGAGAGGAACATTATTTGCGAGAAATTTATTCCGAAGCTACTTACGTATGTTCTGAATGTCCATTTTCTACACCTCATCGAGAAGAACTAGGAACTCATTTGAGAACTCATGCAACAGTTCGACCTTATTCATGCCATATCTGTCAGAAGAATTTCACTTTCAAAAGTGCTTTAAGTCGACATATGCATCTGCACAGTGGAAAGCGTCCTTACAAATGTCATCTCTGTGAGAAAGACTTCACACGCAAGGAACATTTGCAAAATCATATGATTTCACATGTGAATAAACAATTTGAATGAGTCATTAAATGTACATGAACTTCATTCGCCTCTTCAGTGTCATGAACTTTTATCCTTTAGAATGAATTTCATTAAAATATTTCATTTCAGTTAGATTAAGATGTTTAAAATTTTTGATATAAATCCATATTTAAGCCTTATTTATCTTTTTCCAAATACATTGTAAGTACAGCATTGATGATCCTTAATGCATAAAGTTGTAATAAAATTTCGGGGAAAGAAAGCTGCAAGTATTTTTTTAATCAAATTTATTTGTCGTACATGATAGTCGAGGAAGTTATTGTTTCTAATGGGGCTCCATATTGGTTCCTCGCCATTTGCAGGCCTTATGCATTCCCTAGGAACAGGCAACCATTATTTTGTGTGGTACCACTATCCCCGGTTGCCATTACATCCTGAAAATTTTGATTCCCAGTTTCCTACTAGAGGGAGGCATCAGCGTGCTCACAGAGAGGGACCATGGCACAAGTTGCGCACTCAAAACCTTTTTGGTGGGGGAGCTGTTTCATTTTGCGTGTGTGTGTGTACATTTGATACCTTACATCCGGTATTTGACTAATTTTTAAATTTCAGGCATATGGTCCGGTTTTTTCATGAAATATTCTGTTATCCCGCATGTCAAATTTAATTAAGTAGTATGTCTTGAAAGTATATTTCAGTTAAACTTATTATATACCGCATTTGTAAACTGTGGGGTGTTTAAAAATACACACAGAATTTACAAGTTTCAAAAATCAGAGCCAGAAATCCGGTAAATATTCATTGGGCAAGAGATACTGGATATCCAATATCCAGAGAAGTCGTTGAACGGGGAGGGAGAGAATTTTTTCATTTTCTCGAAATCTTTGTTTTTCCCTCACTATGTTAAAATGTTCTTTTTTTTTAGAAGTATATTGTCTAGCTTTTTCTTTTTATTTACTGAATGAAGAGCCAAATGTACCATTACTTTCAAACTCTCACCAATGGCATCCGACAAGTCCGACATCCTGACCACTTGGCTACCACCGCCCCTCTGAAGAAATCACTGTTGTATTTCTGGCTGAGGTCCTGACCAGAGCATGTTTGCAGCTGTAAAGCATTCACAATTTTGTAGCTGTCCAGTTGGATTTCTGGTGTTTGCAGAACATGGATTTTGTGTAAAAGTTCAGCAGGAAAATAATGTCCCATCCAGGTCCTGTCACTTCTGGGGGGCAATTTCCCATTCTCTCCATTTTAATGAATGTGTGTATGTTTTAATAATTTTCTCCTACAATATATTAAGAGTACGTACCATTTGCCCCTCCTCCTTGGAATAATTTGAAATGATGGGCCTACTCCTGAAGGCTGCCACAATATACACTTGTGACAGGTTATGATCAATAGAAACAAGATTTTCCCACTTCTTTTCCAATTAATCAGTGATATTTCTGTCTTGAAGTTGCCATTTTTGTTTCAGCCCTGGCAGAGTATGAACATAAAAATGTTAATTTATTGCCTTAGTGTCTGATTAGTTTCATATTTATGGTTACTTCTGTCATAGTTACTTTCGATTACAAATAAATTTTTCCCTGTAGGAATAAATTTTCCCTCCCTGACTGTTCATGTTTGTGCTGATTGTGACTATTCTACTCCACGCAAAGGAGATCTGTGGAGACA
Organism: Octonoba sinensis; assembly: GCA_038502835.1. Lineage (NCBI taxonomy): Eukaryota > Metazoa > Arthropoda > Arachnida > Araneae > Uloboridae > Octonoba > Octonoba sinensis. The sequence goes on along the minus strand of CM076601.1, from coordinate 18,090,757 downwards.
CATGCGTACCCACACTGGAGAACGCCCCTTCCATTGCACTGTGTGTTCCAAAAGTTTTCACCGAAAGACTCATCTGCAGCAGCACATGCTAGGTCACACTGGAGAACGACCTTTCCAATGCCGTCACTGCAATAAAAGTTTTACTCGAAAGACTTCCCTTCAAAGTCATATAATAACTCATAGTGCCATGTCATGAACCAATGTGAAATCATTTTGATTTGTATTTTCCTTTGATGCCACAAAAAGATGTAGAAATTTTTTAAAACCCGCAACTGCAGTTAACTAAAACATTGTTCATTTCTTTCTGTAAGATTTGTCATGCATATATTTTCTTTGTTCTTATGTTTTAATGACTTGTTAAAGCAAACTTTTAATTAGTGACACATCATAGTCTTTTCTTTCTTTTATTGTTCAAATAATAAAAAAATATATTGATTCACTGTTTTAATGTTTGTTTTTAGTTCCTGATTTTTGGCTAACTATTTTTACTTCTAATTGTGTTTTCATGTAGGAGGAAATGAGCTTTATCCCTTTCCTGTTCATTTATGTCCTGAGTGTGACTACTCCACACCACGCAAAGGAGATTTATGGAGGCACATTCGGACTCACACTGGAGAACGTCCATACCATTGCAGTGTGTGTTCAAAGAGCTTTAACCAGGCAGCTCATCTAAAGCGACACAAGCTAAGTCATTTTGGAAAATGACCTTACAAATGCCATTACTGCAACACAAACTTTACCCAACTGATAACTTTACAATATCACATAACTCATGATCATGTGACAGTTTTGTTTTGCAATATTTCTTCCATGAAAAGAAATGGTGCAAGTGTAAAAATATCACAAATGGGGTGAATTAGTACGTTATTATTCATCTCTTAGTTCAAAGTTGATTGATAACTAATAGACTCCACAACATTCGCTAGAAAACTGCAAACGAAACACGTGGCAAATATATCTCGAGGAATCAATACTTATTGTCTGCAGTGTTACACGCATATTGTTTCTTTGATTTTATGTTTCAATGTCTTGCTGAACGCTACTTTTAATTTCATAGCCTTACAAATGCCATTACTGCAACACAAACTTTACCCAACAGATAACTTTTCAATATCACATAACTCATGATCATTTGGCATATTTGTAGCTTTTTTCTTCTTTTTTTTTTTTTTTTCAATTACATAAATAAAAAAAATATTGGTTCATTGTCTTAGTGTTTTATTACTGTTTTATTCATATAATACCCTGCATCATGCTTAATTTTTGTTATAAATAAATGCTTTCTCATGTAGGAATAAATGTGGGTTCTCCCCGGACTATTCATCGGTGTCCTGATTGAGACTATTTTACCCGAAATAAAGGACATTTGTGGAGACACAAGCGCACCCACACTGAAGAACGTCCATTCTGCTGCAGTTTGTGTTCAAAGTGTTTTATTCAAAAGCATCACCTAAAGCAGCACATGCAAAGCCACACTGGTGAACGTCCATTTTGTTGCAGGGTTTATTTAAAACGTTTTACTCATACATCTAATCTGAAGTGACACATGGGACTATGTCACAGTGGACAATGACCTTTCAATTGTCATCATTGCAGCAAAAGCTTTGCTCGAAAGGTGGCATATCAATTATTATACTCAAGACCGTGTGGGACATTAATTATTTTTTTATTTAATTATATTCAACTAAAAAAAATGCTAAAAGTTTGGATCCAACACAAGTGGAGTGAATTTGCATCTTATTATTAATGTTGCTCAAAATTTAACCAAGATGAATCGGTTTGGTGTTATTCTCATCAAAACCTGAAAAGGGAAAACATTGAGATTGTTGATAAACAGATATCAGTTAAATACTCTTTAACGTTACAATTGTTTCTTTGTTCTTACATTTGAGTGATTTGCTAACAAAACTTTTTATTGTACATAGGTTTTTATAAGCGTAATATTCTAGCTTTTTTTTTTTTTTTTTTTTTCTTTTTCTACAAATAAAAATAAAAATATTGATACAATGTCTTATATTTGATTCCAGTTTTAAATTGATAGTTAACTATATCATGCTTACTTCTTATTAAAATTAAATATGGTTTTTTTATACGTTAGTACAGCCATTTTATCTTCAAGCTATTCATTAGCATCGTGATTGTGACTATTTTAGCCCACACAGAGGAAACTGTGGAGTCACAAGCGTACCTACACTGGTGAATGTTCATTCTAATTGCGCAATGTGTGTGTTCAGAGCATTTTAATGGACAACTTGTCTGGACTACCACCTTTCAATTATCAATAAAGGCTTTACTCAAAAGATGTCCTGTTAGAATTACGTAAACACTGAAACATGTGTAAAACTTGTCCCCTCCCCTTTCAACCAATAATAATTTTTAAAAAAATCTTTTAAATAGCGAAAGGTTTAAAAATTCTAAAATGCATTCACTGGAAAATTATGTTAAAGTTCTTCAAACTTAAAAAGAAACCAGTAGTTTTTGTGTTTTTCACACTGAAACATGAAAAGAAAAGGAAAAAAAAGGCCTGAAAATTTAAGATTTAATGTCTAACGAAAGAAATGCATGATCTTCATAATCTTCAAAACTTCTTTGCATATGTACTTTTTGTTTTTGGGTATGGTTTCTTTCTAATGTTCTCTAATGGACAAATTCACATAAAACAGATTCAAAAGCCAAGCTCCCATGCAAATCCAGGGTTTGTACGGTCCTTAAAGGTCCTTAGAAAGTCCTTAATGTTCATTTTCATTTTTAAGGCCTTAAAAAGTCCTTATTTTTTAATTCCAGATGCTTATTTTTTTTTTTTCTTAAAATAAGAAGGTACCCATGCGCTTTATTCCTTTTGCTATCTTTTGTATTCTTCACAAGAATCAAACTTTCATTTCAACTAATTCGAACCTCAAATTTAGTTTGCTGGGGTCCGGTACTATAGCGGCTTTCGGACAGACCCAAAACGGCGGATTGACAGGACCCAAAATGACGGATTTACATAAACATCATCGCATTTTTACTGCAAATTGCAGTGCTTTCTCAACTGGTGGATAAATAATTAACACTTGTTTTTTTTAATTTTTTTTGAAAAGGTATAAGTAAATTGATGTGTTATATATTTTTACAAAAAAAAAAGTTCATGGATTTTGATAAAATGCTTCAAACTACAACACCCAATTCAGTTAAAATGAACATGTACCAACCCACATGGCAGCTCCCAATTTGCTATTTCCTGCAATTGTATGAAAACGAAAATCGAGCTGCATCTAAAAGAAAAATTTAAATATTAGTAGAGAAGTCGAATCAAAACACCAAGCATTTGTACAAAATGCATGGGTGCCATTTAAGACCACAGAAAAACAAATCACACAAGTTCCCTCATTTTGCTTTTAAAACAGAAAAAAAAAAGGAATAAAATTTGAAAAATGGACTTTTAAGGACGCAAAGGGAAAAAATTTAATAAATAAACGAAAATCGGGAGTTTTCGAAAAAAAGGCCGAATTTCGGGATTTCGAATTTGGGATTCAATACTATTTTTTAAGTTTAGATACAAAGTAAATAAATTTTTTTTTTTTTTTTCATGACAATTGCTACTAAATCATTTACATTCTAAACAATTATCAATAAAAAAAGTAGGAGCAGCTCTTAACAAGTAATCGGTTAATAATTTTTCTTACGTCTTACACTATAATAAGCGCCGCGTTGCTAACTCTCCCGATCGCTTTTCAGCTGATCTTTCGCTAAATAATTTGTTCTAACATTGTTTATTTTTTAGATCAAATAAATTCCCGTATCGAAAATTTGTTTTAAAGCAATGTTGAAATATTGATTTTTATCAACCAATTTGGCTTCGCAATCGTTCGCTGTAGGGTTTTGTTGTGTGAGAGATGATTTGCTGCGTTAATCAAAATTTGTATCTCGTGAAATTTCTTAATTCGCAATAAATTGAAGAAATCAACCTCTTCTTAAACCTATACACCATAGTAGCCAAATGCTCTGTTTTCCCCGAGTTTTTCTGTTTTTATTTGTGAACGAAAAAATTGGAATTTTTGCAAAAAGATCCGATTTTTCAAGCTGATGCACAAGTATTTTTATCTAAAGGGATTGTACTACAAAACAAGAAAATTTTTCAAGAAACTTTTTAAAAAGACATGTATTAATTTACATGATCTTTCATAACTTATAACGCGAAAATGTAAAAACCTATTTTTCGGAAACTTGCTAACATCTAGCATGTGCTTCGCCGAAAATTGCACACAGCTTTTGAGATTTCTATCTTTTTTGCATCCTGTAAACGTATCAATTAATTAAAAAGTTGACAGTTGTTTTAGTATTTGCAGCCTGTAGTCTGCTTGTTTTATTTTTTATTTTAAAAAAATTGTTCAATTTTTTGAAACCTAATTAAAGTTAAATTTTGCCAGTTACTATTTGAGGGTAATGTACAAAGTTTAAAGCAAATAAGCTCCATTTTTTATTTGTATGTTGTTTCCAAAATGAAATAATTTTCTCAAGTTGAAAAAGTTTTTTCTGAATTGTTGCAAGCTCTTCTAAATAATTTTTAAAAAATTGTTTATGGCAGAGATAAAAATTTAAGTAAGCCTAAATTGAGATGCTGGCAACATAAGTTAAGTAAAATGAAAAAAAAAAACTATCTTAAACACAAATTAACAAGACAAAATGCATCGTTTTCTTTAACATTTTTTAAATTTAAATTGTTTTTCATTTAACTTGTATTTTATAGCACTAACCATTTTTGATAATTTTTCATATCATGATAATTTGCTTATATATGATTAATACTTGTGTTGTGTGCTTCTTATTACTAGCTCCAATAATTATTTAATTCCCTAAATGTATTGGACATTAGAAAAACAACAAGTCAAAGAGAGCTCCATAAAAGAGTTTGTGTTGTGTTCCTAATGAAAATACGATGTTAAATCAATTTCCTCTTTCAATAATGCTTCCTTTTGAAATAAACACAAGAGTTTGTATATTTCAAAAAAGTTGTGAGGTCCTTAAAATTTTTCGTAGGTCCTTAAAAAGTCCTTAGAAAGTCCTTATTTTTGGTTTTGCCAAAAGCGTACGAACCCTGAAATCAGGCTCTGTGAAAATATGAAAATGTATTCAAGAGGAGCCATACTTATTGTCTTCTCTCTGTTATATGCATGTTTTCTTGCTCATTATGATGAGTTTGCTAAATAATACTTTTCTTTATTGAACATTTTTCAGCAGCCGCTTATTGTCTTTTTTTCTTTCTTCTTTGGGAAAATATGATTTATTGTTTTAATCGTTAACTGTGTCATGTATACTTTTCATTACAAATAAACGTTTTTCCGTGTTGGAATAAGTACGTTTCCAGCCCTGACTCTTCATTTATGTCCTGATTGTAATTATTCTACCCCACGTAAAGGAGATCTAAAGAGACACCAGCTGACTCATACTGGCAAACAATTCCTTTGCAGTGTTTGTTCCAAGCATTTTCCTAAAATGATTCAGTTGAAGCTGCACATGATAAGTCACATTGAAGAATGACTTCTGCCAAAGGTTTTGCTTGAAAGATGACTTTTCAGTATTACATAACTTGATAATGGCGTGACATAATTTTGTTTAGTTTTTGCATCTATCAAAAGAAATCATGGAAGTATGAAAATTGCACAAAAGGAGTGAATTAGTGCATTGTTGTCCATGTCTTTAATCGCAGTTTACCGGAAATGAATATATTCGGTGACATTCACAACACTACAAAAGCAAAATATTGAAAATGTGTTCTGTATACTCTTAATAAGAGTAAAGTTTCAACTTTTAAAAGGAGCAGGCAAAGATGCCGACCAACACAAATTATACGAAAAAAAAGCCAACACTTTTAGTTTACTACTTGTTACGGAAAATGCTTTTTTTAAAAAATGCTTTTTCAAAAGTAATAATGCAGAATCTGGTATTTGATTAGTGACGAAACAAATGCATATTTATTTTTGATTAGTTTAATTTGAGTTAAATTTGTCTAAAAAAGAAAGGAATTTTAAATGTTGATTATTATAAACAGAAATTAGTGTTTATTTATTTTGAATATTTCTTAGAGCTTTAATTGAATTTTATTGAAAAAAAAAAAATTTTTTTTTTTTTCTATACTGAACACTGGCATTTTGCTGTAGAGCATTGTAAATATCTTAATTTAAACAAAAGTTCTTACATTCTCTTATATCTCATATTTTATGTTTGTGTATAAGAGTCTCGCTAATTTGAGTCTCGATAGTTCGAGTTTCCCACAAATCTGAGGTAGCGAAAAAATATCGACTTAGCTGCCAAATAATAACCAACAGCAGCGAAACTCGTGAAAGAAATGCTACCAGGCCCGTAGCCAGAGGAGGGCCAGGTCGGGCGATGCCTGACCTGGAAAATGTTTTGCCCGTCCTAACGTGATTAATTGGACCTTAATAATCTATGGTATTTCTGTTTTTAACTTTTTGATTTGTTTAAACGCAAAGTCATTTCGAAAAAATCTTGTTCCCATGCACCTTTATCTCTTAATTAAAATTTTAGTAAATATAAAAAAATGAACTTTTTCCTTTATTCAACTCATTTTTTTTTCCTGTTTTCAATCTAAACCAGGTACTAATGAAAGGATCATGGGCAGTCCAGTTTTTTACTGTAACATACCGGTACATGTTTTACGCTTCAATCTCTTACTTTGAATGATCGTTCACGTTAAAATTATCTTTAAAAAATGGTCACTTTTTTATGTTATTTCATATATTTTATTAATTTACAAAAGACATTCTTAGAATAAGCTTTGAAAATTCAATTCTGCCAATTAAACCTTACAATGAAATTCAGAAATGCAGAAATTAAAACTTACAAATTTTCTGCAATTTGTAAGTTTTAAGTATTTCTTTTACGATCAAGTAATTTCAGTATTGAGTTAAATCAGTATTAGTTTCATTAATTAATTGTTCTGTTAATCAATTAAATAATTGCATTAATTATTAAATAAATTAATTTAAATTTTAAGAAAACACCCAAAATGGAGCATAAATTCTAATATGTTAGAAAAAAAATTGAAAAAATAGTCTGCCCCTCCTGGCCAAAAGTTTGCCCCCCCCCCCCCCCCCCCCCCCGGAGTCACAGTCTCGCTACAGGCCTGACTGCTACATCAGGTTTTTATTGTTATTCGACGGTTCATGCGTCTAGTGCACACCTTGAAACTACGTGCCAAACATCCCTCAGAAATAAAACGGCTACATCTTCCTGTACATGTAATAGGGAGAGGGGATAATGCGGGTCAGTCCATGCTACAATGAGCCCATGCTCTCCTCACACCTTTTTTTCCTCTGCAGGGGACCTTATCTTGTCTCCCCACATTCCAAAAATTGATCAAGGACTAAGATTTGCCAGATTGCGGGAAAAATAACGAATTGTGCTACTTTTAGTCATGACTGATGACGAAAAATTTCATTAATAACTAGGAGCAGTGAATTAGAACAGAAAACAATTATTTTAAAATATAATTAAATTTTCAATCATGCAACTGTATGAAAGTACATTTTCCCTGTAAATATATGTACTAAAATTTAAAATTTGCTGTTCTCCTTTTTATTTGATTATAAAATGTTATGATTTCTACAATTCGAGTTTTCGATAATTCGAGGTAGCTCCGGTCCCGTCCACCTCGAATTATCAAGGCTCCATTGTATCAAATATATGAACACAAAAATGAATTTCCAATATTACAGCCATTTTCGGGTTTATTAAATGTTGTTAAATGTCTTATAGGCCTAGTTGTACCAATTTCCTTAACTAAATGGAATTGTTGATGTGTCTTTGCTTTTATTGAGTTGTATGCTAATGTTTATTCTGCTAACATAGTGAAATTCATTATTGTCAGTTCAAAACATTAAATTTAAATCTACAATTTTTATGTTAAGAAGGAAAATTCACCTATCAATTCGACTGCAAACAATTGCGGAATATTGCTTTGCTCGCTATGGAGAATTCTTTTTCCAGGTTAGCAGTTCTGCAGAAGTAATGAAATGGAAGTACTTTAGAGCGACACTTAAATTGGAGTCATTCATAAGGGTACATACCTTTTTCTTAAATTTAAAGTTTAGACGTACCACTCTCAGTTACAACAATATTATGTGTGCAAAAAGGGCTTGTAGAAATGTTTCTCTCCTCACTCTGAACCATTTTGATGTTTTAGTTTTTTTTTTCTCTTGTTTTCACATTCCGTTTGGTTGTTGTTATTGCTGTTAAGATTCTAGTCATCAAGAAGGACATTAAATTTCAGGTTTTCGAAAGGCCATTGTCAATAACTACTGTAGTACATGTGTCAACTGGGGACAGTAGAGTTGAGTTTGGGCTCACTTTTGCAGGCCCGAGCCCGAAGATTTGAAGTCCGAGCCCAAGTGATACTGTTCTGTGTCAAAGAACGAGCCTGAAATGATTATATAAGGTGTTGTCAGGAATGTAACTAGGGGGGGGGGGGCAGACGGAACGTATGCCCCTGGCGCCAGATTATTTTAAGGGTGCTAAATTTACTAAATGTGCATTTACATAAATATACATACTTTTTTATATATAAGGGGCAGAGGGGTGCTGAAGTCTGATCTTCAGCACCCCTCTGCCCCTTATAAGAAAATGACCCTGGGTGTTGTTAATAGATGTGGTGCTACATTGATTAAATGTAGTCTTTTTCTTGCCATTGCAATTGGCTCTAATGATTTTTCTTTTAATTTCAAATAAAGAATGCATATATTTTTAGACTATCATGAAATACTTCAGTTGAATATAAATTCTGGTGAGCTAAAATGCATGAAAAATGATGTTGGAAAATCTTCAGTTTTTCAGCATTTTCGGAAAGTTTTTGATTTGCAGTCGAATTTAAAACTGGAATATATTCAGTGCAACTCTTGCAGTTGGGAGACCTACTAATAAGATGGGTCTCTAGTCTGGAGGAGCAAATTTAAAATGAATGTGAACACAGGACTGGCAAAAAAAACCATTAGTCCGGACTGTAGGTTGATTTATGAATGTTTTACCATGAGCCCGAGCCGTGTCTGACCCGGGCTCTGGCTGAGACTGGCTCATCTCTAGTGGACAGATGTTACCCAATGTGAATTGAATCCAGCTCGCATTGTAATTTCCTTAAACTTGAAATACGAATATTTCAAAACCAGAAAAAAAATGTGAGCAGTGATGTAATTTGCAGTCATTTTGAGTGTGTTGGTGCTGCTCTACATAGTTGAATCTGCTTGTTTGTAATGTCTTTCAAACACCCAACTTTATTGTAGTTTAAATTTTCAGCCAGGCTTCTTCTATTTGTTAGAAGTTTCGGGTTTCATCTGTTATTTTCCCTACATTTCCTCTCTTGTCCGAACATGTTTATTGCACCAGTCTGAGAGTATTGCAAACAGATCTCATGTTTTTATTTCTTTATTTACTACATTTGGTGACCTTTAAACAGTTAATCTATAAAATGAGGTGTTTAAAAAACTGCATAGCTTTTCGGAAGTAAACAATAAATTGTACAGCTAAGAAATCTCTGTGTTGAGCATTGCAAAAATAGCACCATTCTCTAACAAATTAAATTTTAAAACATTTTTTCCTGATTTCACATCAGTTTAAAGCTTTCAAATGAAAAATATTTTTTGGAACCAAAAAGCAGTACCAGATTGCTTTGTAAATGCATGCAGGTCGTGAAGCTAGTGAAAGTGCAGGACAATGAATTTGCTTGGCAGTGTGCATATTTAGTTGTGAATGATAATCAAGTTGCATAGCCTCTTCATTACCTCGATCTGCATATGAGGTAGTGAGAAGCAAAGGGATGTGAGTGACCAAAAGAATATTCTGAGAAAAACACTTTTAGAGTTTGTATCTTATGAGAGCTTTAATGTTAATTCTTTTTTAACCAATTCATAAATTAATACCTTCAGATTGCAGCCATATTTTGTGCAAGTTTCAACATTCTTTTATGCCATTATCCAATTTTCAATTTATTTCATCAGAACAATGGAATTCTCTAAAACTTTTTTTCTGAAGAGAAAATTTTGTTGACTTTCTCATGAAAAGAAAACATGCTCATTAAATCTGAGTTATGATTGTAATAACTTTTTTTATATGGAAGGGCTTTTAACATTAAACCAATAATTTATTTTAACTTCCCTCATTAAGCCACAGTTCATGTTAAACCTGAGCTTGCAATAGCATAATAAATGATTTTCATTTATAATAAGCTGAATATGAAATATTCATGATCAGAACCATGACTTAAATCATTTTTTAATGTTTAAATTAACAAACTTTTAGAATTTATGTCTGGAAAACTGGCTACTGAGAGTTCTATGCACCAAAGAACACATTTTGTTCTATTTTTATTGCTGCTTATCTCAATTTTTTTAAAATCATAACACAAAGCACGGTTTACTTGTAAGAATATTTCTTTCACATTTAAATATTGCAATAAATAGTCAAATAATGTAATTGCAACAATATGACTCAATCAATGGTTCAATAAAAAAAACTACATTTTTGATGATTTATTTTAAATATTTTCAAACTTTGGTTTAAAACTAACGACATAGTATCATATTTATCATGCGCCACTTCTGCGGCATTTGGAATTACTCTTATCTTACTAAATATTTGTTCCAAGTTAAAACTTTATTAAAAAATATTTGAAATAAAGAAATATAATTAATGCACATAAAGAATACATGCACTCATTTTTCCCCTTCTTGAAGGGAAAAAATTGTTGCCTTAATGTTTGGTTATAATTATGTATTTAGTTAGCTGTCTTGTTTACTCATTTTTTACTACAAATGTATTTTCTTTCAATGTAGGACCTGCAGTTACAGTTCATCTGTGTCCTGATTGTGACTATTCTACCCCGTACAAAGGTCATTTATCAAGACACCTGCGGACACACACTGGTGAACGTCCATTCCATTGCAGTGTGTGTTCAAAAAGTTTTACGCAAAAGATCCATCTAAAGCAGCACATGCAAAGTCACACTGGAGAAAGACCTTTCAAGTGCCATCTTTGCAACAGAGGCTTTGCTGAAAAGCGATCTCTTCAGAAGCACATAGTAACTCGAGCATGTGTGAAATACATCTGACATTTTGATTTTGCATATTTTCTTCAAAGGAATACATGCTAATGTTTAATTATAATGCGAATGAAGTTATGTTGTAGCTTGATTTTCATTCAAAATGTGTTAGAAATGAATAATACACCGATATTCAATGCTAAAACTGCAGAATACAAAATGTCGAAATTTTAGGAAACATATTCAAAATTTGCAGTTCTGAATATGTTTTGATACGTTTCAGTTCTGCTCAGTGTTAAATGTTTGTTTTCTTTATTCTTATGTTTAACAACTTGCTTAACCAGATTTTGTATTGTATAAAAACTTTCATAGGTACTGTACTTTTTCATTTTTTCAATAAACAAACACTCGTAGAATACTAATGTTTGCTGTTTTAAATGCATAATTCAATGCCGTGTTTAGTTTTATTAAATAAATGTTTTTCCATGTAGGAGTAAATACATTTCCACTCCTGGCTGTTCATTTATGTCCTGATTGTGACTATTCTACTCCACACCAAGAAGATCTGGAGAGGCACCTGCGAACCCACTTTGCTGAAGAACGCCCATTCCATTGCACTGTGTGTTCCAAAAGTTTTACTCTAAAGCATCACCTAAAGGAGCACATGCTAAGTCACACTGGAGAACGACCGTTTTGTTGCGATGTGTGTTCAAAGAACTTTTACAGAAAGACGCATCTGCAGCAGCACATGTTGAGTCACACTGGAGAACGACCTTTCCATTGCAGTGTATGTTCTAAGTGTTTTATTCGAAGGGCTCATCTGATGCGACACATGCAAAGCCACATTGGAGAACCTTTCTAGTGCCATCATTGCAACAAAGGCTTTCCTAAAAAGCAATCCCTTCAGAATCACATAGTAACTCGAGCATGTATAAAATTCATTTGGCATCATTTTAAGTTTGCATATTTTCTTTCAGAAAATCCATGCTAATGTTTCAATGTAAGACAAATGGAGTTATGTGGCAACTCTGTTTTCTTTCGACATGTGTTAGAAAAGAATAAAAAACACTGACATTCACTGCTAAAACTGCAAAATAGGAAATGTTGAAATTGTCCGTAAACATGTTCAAAATTTGCAGTTCTGAATTGTTTTGATACGTTTCAATTCTGCTCAGTGTTAAATGTTTGCTTTCTTTATTCTTATATTTAACAACTTGCTTAACCAGGTTTTGTATTGTATGAAAATTTTCCTGTACTTTTTTCATCTTTTCAATAAACAAATATTAAAAAATATATTTTAGTAATTGTTTGCTGTTTTAAATGTATAATTCAAAATGGAATGTTTATTTTTATTTAATAAATGTTTTTCCATGTAGGAGTAAATATATTTCCACCTATGGCTGTTCATTTATGTCCTGATTGCGACTATTCTACTATCCGCAAAGGAGATCTGGGGAGACACCTGCGGACCCACACTGGTGAACGTCCATTCCCTTGCAGCGTGTGTTCAAAGTGTTTTAACCTGAAGCATCATCTAGAGCAACACATGCGAAGCCATACTGGAGAACGACCTTTTCATTGCAGTGTATGTTCCAAGCGTTTCATTCAAAGGGCTCATCTGCGGAAGCACATGCTGAGCCACACTGGAGTACGACCTTTCCATTGCAGTGTATGTTCCAAGCGTTTCATTCAAAAGGCTCATCTGCAGCAGCACATGCAAACCCACATAGGAGAATGACCGTTCAAGTGCCATCATCGCAAAAAAGGCTTTGCTGAAGAGCGATCCCTACTGAATCACATAGTAACTCAAGCATGTGTAAAACACATCTGAGAGCATTTTGATTTTGCATATTTACTTTAAAAAAATGCACGCTTAAGCTTCAATGTAACACAAATGAAATTATCTGGTAACTCTATTTTCTTTCAAAATGTGTCAGAAATGAATAAATACATTGCTATTCACTGCTAAAAGTGCCAAATACGAAATGTCGATTCAAGGTTCGCAATTCTGAATATGTTTTGATACATTTCAATTCTGTTCAGAGTTAAATGTTTGTTTTCTTTATTCTTATGTTTAAGGACTTTCTTAGCCAGGCTTTGTATATTATGAAAATTTTCATGAACTATACTTTTTTCATCTTTTCAGTAAACAAATATAAAGAAAAAATATTGTACTAATGTTTAGTTGCAGTTTTAAATGTATAATGCACAATGTCATGTTCACTTTTTTTTATAAATAAATGTTTTTCCATGTAGGAGTAAACGTATTTGCACCCCTGACTGTTCATTTATGTCCTGATTGCGACTATTCTACTCCACGCAAAGGGGATCTTGGGAGACACCTACGGACCCACACCGGTGAACGACCTTTCAAGTGCCATCATTGTAACAAAGGCTTTGCTGATAAAAGATCCCTACAAAACCATGTACTAACTCGAGCATGTGTAAAACACACCTGACATAATTTTGATTTTTTTTCTCCAAAAAATGAGTGGTGAGGCTCTAACATAACACAAATAGAGTTATTTCACAGTTTATTTTTTATTCCAAATGTATTAGAAGTGAATAGATACTTACATTCACCACTCATAGAAGAAAATGTCGAAAATATATCTTAACATATTCAAGATTTGCAGTGTTTTTTCTGTTCAGTGTTACATGCTTGTGCTTTCTTGTTTTTATGATAAACAACTTGCTAAATCTGACTTTGTATTGTATGAAAAATGTCCTATTGTACTTTTTTTGTCTTTTTAATAAATAAATAAAGCGAAAAATACGATGGCAATGTTTGCTTACTGTTTCAACTGTACAGTTAACAATTATCATGTTTGCTTCTTTTTTTTTTAATAAATGTTTTCCCATGTAGGAGTGAATGCATTTCTACCCCTGACTGTTCATTTTTGTCCTGATTGTGATTATTCTACACCACGCAAAGGAGATTTATGGAGGCACCTGCGGACACACACTGGTGAACGTCCATTCCATTGCAGCTTGTGTTCAAAAAGTTTTTGCCAGAACATTCATCTGCAGCAGCACATGCTTGGTCACACTGGAGAACGACCTTTCCAATGCCATCACTGCAATAAAAGATTTACTAGGAAGATGGCTCTTCAAAATCACATAATAACTAAATCATGTCGAAAACTCAAGACTTAATTTTGATTTTGTATGTTTTCTTTATTTACAGTAAAAGATCCAAAATAGCATGACTGCAATTAACTACAGTCATTTTTTTCTTAGAAACTTCAGAAATGAATCAATTCATTGACATTTACATCTTATACATCAAAATTTACATACTTAAAGCTGCTTATTGTCGTGAATGTTACAAGTATATTTTGTTTGTTTGTTATGTGAATAGTTTTTTATGCTCAGTGGCTTGTTAAATTAAGCTTCCTGTGTGGCATTATCCATGCTAAGTATTAAAGATAAAAGCTATAGCTAAGCCTTCGGCTTATATTTATATTGATACAAATGCTAACTAAAATCATACATTGGAATGCATGTTGTATATAGTTGGATTATGAGTTTAAGATGGTCGCCATTAAATGTTGTGTTTAGTCTTGAACAGTGCTTATTTAATTATTGATATTCGCACACATCAACCAAACACGTCCGTAGTATCTCATAACTACACATAGCGTTAGGAGTAAACTACACATCCTGTTGGATGAAATTTTTATATGTAGTGAATTACGTGGGGTACTTATTAATGTGATGAGAAGTTTACCTGTGATTTGGTAATTTAATGTAAATGTTGTTAGACAGTTTATCTACTTTATTTAAAATGGGATTTAAATTTTTTTCTGCTTTTTATTTAGATTACAAAGAAAAAAATAATCATTCATTATTTTTAATGCTTGATTATAATTCGACATTTATATAGCTTACTGTCATGTTTATTTCTTTATTGCTACAAATATCTTTTCTTTCACATAGGAATAAGTATGTTTCCTTCACTTACTCTTCATCTGTGTCCTGATTGTGACTATTCTACCCCGCACAAAGGCCATTTATCAAGACACCTGCGGACGCACACTGGTGAACGTCCATTCCATTGCAGTGTTTGCTAAAAAAGTTTTACGCAAAAGATTCATCTAAAGCAGCACATGCAAAGTCTCACTGGAGAACGAGCTTTCCATTGCACTGTGTGTTCAAAGTGTTTTTACCTGAAGCATCATCTACAGCAGCACATGCTAGGTCACACTGGGGAACGACCTTTCCATTGCAATCTCTGCAATAAAAGATTTACTCGGAAGATGGCTCTTCAAAATCACATAATAACTCGATCATGTCGAAAACTCAAGACTCCAAAATAGCATGACTGCAATTAACTATAGTACACTTTTTTCTTTGAAATTTCAGAAATGAATTGATTCATTGACATTTACATCTAATACATCAAAATTTACATACCGTATATTTCCGTGTATAAGCCGAGAATTTTTGGAACTTTTTTGAAAGCTAAATCGGGGAGGTCGACTTATATACGGGTTCATAATCTAAAAAAAAAAAAGTTGGTCTATATATCGCGAAATATCGACTAATGTAGAGCTCTAATTATGTAATTTATGTCTCCTACATAAAGGAAATATAATTAGCTTAAAATAAGTAGAGTTTCATTTAAAAGAATAAACATATATTTTACGGCTGGATATTGTGAAATCATCGCTGAAACAAAATGGCGAAATTTGCTCCCGTCTATCTGTGTATGCCTTTCTATTCCCGCTCATCCTTCTAATATAAATGTAGAAAAATAACTGAATAAAAACAATAAAAAAAGTAAAACAAACTAGGCGAACGCAGGGGCAAAAAGCAATGAAAATGAATGAATAGGGCAGGAACATGTGCTCGGTGCTCGCTCACTCGGCGGTCGGCACTTGCCTCAGACAGGGTTACCAGAGATCAATCTATCGCCGGTGCCGCCAAGCTTCTCACTTTCACACGTCTTGATTGGAAAATACTTGACCTGAGTTACCTGCTTGGCGAATGTTTCGCCTTGTTTGGTGACTCTTTTATTGCTGTAATTTTTCTTTTTCCTTCAAATTTTTATCTCGGCTTATATACAAGTTTTGAATTTTTGGTACATTTTTGAAGGAAAAATGCACTTTCGGCTTATATTCGGAAATATACGGTATTTAAAGCTATGCTTATTGTCGTGAATGTTGCAAGTATATTTTGTTTGTTTGTTATGTGAATATTTTTATGCTCAGTAGTTTGTTAAATTAGGCTTCCTGTTGTACGAAATTTTTACATGTATGGAATTAAATTACATGGGGCACTAATTAAAGGCTTATTAATGTGATGAGAAGTTTACCTGTGATTTGGAAATTTAATGTAAATGTTATTAGACAGTTTATCTACTTTATTTAAAATGGGATTTAAATTTTGTTCTACTTTTTATAAGATTACAAAGAAAAAATAATCCTTCATTATATTAATGCTTGATTATAATTTGACATTTATATAGCTTACTGTCATGTTTATTTCTTTATTGCTACAAATATCTTTTCTTTCACATAGGAATAAGTACGTTTCCTTCACTCACTCATCATCTGTGCCCTGATTGTGACTATTCTACTCCGCACAAAGGTCATTTTTCAAGACACCTGCGGACACACACTGGTGAACGTCCTTTCCATTGCAGTGTTTGTTCAAAAAGTTTTACGCAAAAGATTCATCTAAAGCAGCACATGCAAAGTCACACTGGAGAAAGACCTTTCAAGTGCCATCATTGCAACAAAGGCTTTGCTGAAAAGCGATACCTTCAGAAGCACATGTTAACTCGAGCATGTGTAGAATACGTCTGACATCGGATTGACTTGTATTTTATTTCCTCTCCGGGGAAAAAACTAAGAAAGAAGTTTTGAAAGCTTTTAAAATTCATTATTACTATTCAATATAATACTGGTATAATCATTTAATTTTATTTTGGAAATTAATGGAATCGTATACTGTCATACTGAAACTAAAACACAAGTAAATGCAAAAAATACTTTGAAATGTTCAGAAAGAGCCATTTATTGTCATCTGTGCTATATACATATGTTTGTAAATATGTTTATTGACTTGATGAGCAATACTTTTTATTGTATAAAAATTTTCAGAAGCTATATTTTGTAAAAGTTTTCTTTTCATTTGTTACACAAATAAAAAATTGTATTGATTCATTGTTTTAATGTTTGATTGTGGTTTTACATATTTATAGATGACTATATTATGTTTGCTTTATATTATAAATAAATTTTTCCATGCAGGGGTAAACACGTTTCCTCTCCTGACTTTCCATGGGTGCCCCGATTGTGACTATTCTACTCCACGCAAAGGAAATCTTTGGAGACACATGCAGAAGCACACTGGAGAACGTCCATTCAGTTGCGAAGTGTGTTTTAAAAGTTTCTTTAGAAGGACTCACCTCAACCGACACATGCTAAGTCACACTGGAGAACGACCTTTCAAGTGCCATCATTGCAACAAAGGCTTTACTGAAAAGCGATCCCTTCAGAATCATATAGAAACTCAAACATGTGTAAAACTCATCTGACCTCATTTTGATTTGTGTTTTATTTAATTCCTCTCCAGAAGAAAAAAAAAAGAAATGTTGAAAGTTTTATAGATTCAACATATTTTTGCTCATTTGTGCTTTAAATTAAAGTGTAATTTTATTATTATTATTCATCATTGCATTTGATATCATATGGTTAATCATATAATTTAATTTTGTTTTAGGTATGAATGGAGTTGTTGACGCTCACTCTACAACTGTAAGATAATTAAATGCTAAAATTATATTCAGGAAGAGTCATACTTATGGTCTTTTGTGTTACATGTATATGCTTGTTCTTATGTTTATTGACTTGATAAAAAATACTGTCCATTGTGTAAAAAAAATTTCTAACGCAATTTTTTTTGTAACAGAAACCTTTTTGCAATTGCAAGTTTTTTTTTTTTTCATTTATTATACAAATAAAAAAATGTATTGGTTCCTTGTCTTATTGTTTGATTATTTTTTTGTATTATGGATAACTATATCATGTTTGCTTTTTCTAATAAATAAATGTCTTTTTGTGCAGGTGTTAACGTGTGTCCTTTTTTGACTATTCATGTTTGTCCTGATTGTGATTATTCTACCCACCGCAAAGGGGATCTATGGAGACACATGCGATGCCACACTGGTGAACGTCCATTCCGTTGCAGTGTGTGTTCTAAGCGTTTTATTCAGAAGGCTCATCTGCAGACCCACATGAAAACACACAGTGGGGAACGACCTTTCAAGTGCCATCACTGCAATAAAAGTTTTGCTCGAAAGATGCCCCTTCAAAATCACATAGCAACTCAAGCATGTGTGAAACACTGACATCATTTTGATTTTTTTTTTTTCCTCTGGCAAAAAAGGAGTATTGAAAGTTTTAAAATTTCACCAGTGCAGTTCACAAGAACATTATTACTCATGTCTTTATTTAAAATTTGTTAGAAATGAACAAAATGTTGACCTTCACGCTAAAACTGCAAAATAAATATATATGGGCCATTTCACAGTATTTTGTCCAAACGTGTAGAGTCCGCAACATGACTTTTTTTTTTTGTTATAACTACGTAATTTACAGGTTAATTATCACCAAATTTTATTTTCAAGTAATATGTCGAGCACAATATTTGAAAATAAAATTTAGTAATAATTAAACTGTAAATTACATAATTGTAACAAAAAAAGTGTCATGTTGCGGACTCTGCATTTTTAGAAAATACTGTGAATGGCCCATATTCAAAGTGCATGATGATAAAATTGAGGGAAACATTATTAACTTCCACGTTACATACATATCTATGTCCTTATCTTAGTTATGCTGAACAATATTTCTTAGTGTATGAAAATTTTCATACTCTGTATTTTGTAATGTTTTTCCATTTGTTGTTTATATAAAGAGAAGAAATTTTTTTTACTGTCTTAATGTGTTTAATTGCAGTTTTATATTTATCGTTAACTCTGTCATATTTACTTTTTATCACAAATAAATTTTTCCATGTAGGAGTAAATAGGTTAGTTCCTTCCTTGACTGTTCACATATGTCCTGATTGCGACTATTCAACTCCAATCAGAGGAAATTTATGGAGACACATTCGGACCCACACTGGAGAACGTCCGTTCCATTGCCATATGTGCTCAAAAAGTTTTTGTCAGAAGATTCACTTGAAACAGCACCTGCAAAGTCACACTGGTGAACGTCCATTCTGTTGCAGGGTGCGTTCAAGACGTTTTACTCAAAGGTCTAGTCTGAAGCGGCACATGGCACTGACACACAGTGGACAATGATCTTTCAAATGTCATCATTGCAGCAAAAGCTTTACTCGAAAGGTGGCAAATCAATTATTACATACTCAAGATCATGTGTGACATGGCTTATTTTTTTATTTCATTATATGCAACCAACAAAATGGTGGAAGTTTGGATCTAGCACAAGTAGAGTGAATTGCTACATTATTATTGTTTATTATTAATAATGTATGGATCGAAAATGAATAGATTCGTTGTCACTCACATCAAAAACTCAAAAGGAAAACCATTGAAATTGTTGATAAACATATATCAGGGAAATGCTTTTTAATGTTAAAATTATATCTTTGTTCTTAGGGGCGTCACGCTTTTTCCCCATATATTTGACCCCCCCCCTCTCCCCCTTTGTCACAATGTGTCACACTTCAGTGGACCCCCCTCCCCTCCTTCGTCACGCGTCACGCTATGTTGCATAATGCATGATGTGACGCTTCTTGTTACCTCCCCTTGTCACAATTCCACGAACCCCCCCTCCCCCCCTCGAAGCGTGACATCATTTATAAATGATCCCTTATGTTTGAATGATTTGCTAAACAAAACTTTTTATTGTTCATAGGTTTTCAGGAGCCTAATATTCTAGCATTTTCTTTCTGTTTTTCACTACAAATAAAAATAAAAATATTGATTCAATGTCTTAAATTTAATTCTTAAATTTTAATTGCAGTTTTATATTTATGGTTAACTCTGTCATGTATACTTTTTATTACAAATAAATTTTTCCATGTAGGTGTAAATGTGTTTCCTCCCTTGACTGTTCACATATGTCCTGATTGTGACTATTCTACTCCGCACAAAGGTCATTTATCAACACACCTGCGGACCCACACTGGAGAACGTCCATTCCATTGCACTGTGTGTTCCACTAGTTTTCTGAGAAAGAGTCATCTGCAGCAGCACATGCTAAGTCACACTGGAGAGCGACCCTTCAAATGCCACTTTTGCAACAAAAGCTTCACTCGAAAGATGTCGCTTCAAAATCACATAACTCGGTCATGTGTAGGGCCCATGTGACAGTTTATATTTTCTATGTTTTCTTCATAAGAGGACATGATAAAAGTTTGATAAGCACATCATTATCATCTTTTGTAAAAATTTACCCTACATGATTAGAATTATTAAGACTTCATGGGTGCCTGTGAACCCTGAATGTTTTTCAATTTGGGTCCCAAGATACAGGCATACTTGTACACTCGAATTGTTAAAAAAATTAAGTCTCCAAAATTTAAAAATAAAAGGTTTAGAATCTTATTGTGACTGAACTTAATGTTATCTATTGTGTGTTGAATTTGAATTTTATGTTTGATTGATATGTATCACTTTGAATGTCGAATTTATGCATCCTGCGGGACTCGGATTTTTTCCACCCTTTTTTTTTTTTTCTCGATTTGAAGGTATTTAGTGTGCTACAACCCAGTAGTGGCAACCCTGACATGTAAATTCTTGAAGTGTGTCCAAAACATATGTAATACGAGCAGTGCTTACTGGCTTCAGTATTATATGGGTATTTTTCTCTTAATATATATATATATAGTATATATATATAGGTCAGTCTCACAAAACTTACTGCATTGCAGTGTTAGAAGTTTTTTGAAAGGGTGTTGTAAATGTCTCAAATGTATTTTTTGTTGTTGCTTGGAGCCTGTACAACAAGGGAAAAAACAGCAGTGATAATGTACCTGTGTGAGGAGAGAAAAAAAAATGTGTCCTTAATTTCTGTACCAAAATTAAGAACAAATTTTTAAAGAGACAAATTCTACTTATGCATTTTTGGTAATTTACTATTCCAGCTAATCTTGGTCAGATATTGCAACAGATTTTAATTGATTTTTTCTATTTACTTTTTTTAATGCATGGAAAATGTTAATAATTATGTCAAATCAATTTTATAGTTTATAGAGTACTATGATTATAAAAATAACTATTAAACATCCTATAGTGTAATAAAAAAACTTTTGTACTCATAAGGTTTTCTAGAGGTGCCAGGAAAATGACTTTCAATAAACATAAACTCACCCTCAATGAACTTTATTTTTGGCAAAAGAAAGAAAATGGCACAAACTGGCAATTAATGTCCACATTTTTAAATTGATAACACTGAAACAAATTTGAACTTTTTTTTTTTTGTCCTTTAGATGAAACTATGATTCTATATAAACAAAAGGTGCTTGATACAAGTGTCCAAACCAAAATGGTCCATCACGTACCGTTTTTGCTGGAGACCCACTTCTCATATTTATATAATTTTGTTATAGAAGAATGTAATTGAGGCTTACTTATTGAAAACACAAACACTAAAATAATTTTTTTTGGCTGTTTCATCTGTTGGTGTGCCCTGACAACAGATTAGCAATATTCAATTCGTATACTTCAATTACATCAACCGCTGAAGAGGTTTTCAAACTCAGAGATGTCCCTGATGAAACCTTACCCATGCTCATCATTAATTGCGCCAAATTTTTGAGGAAAGAAGTCCATATGGGGGACCAAAAAGTGTAGTTTTAATGACATATGGCAACATATAATGCAAAAGCAATTTATCATGTCACCAAGAAGATCTTCGTAATTTGCAGTTTTCCCATTTCCAAGGAAACGTTAGCACACTGATTTAAAAGCCAGGGAGGCTGATTTTTCAGTTTCTAGCTGTTTGTTTTTTACTCTTCATCATGAAAGGACTTCCTTAAGTTGTGGGCCAATAAAAATCCTTTTTTTTTTTCCACTTTTGCCTCACTTAAATTTTTGAATTTGTTCCTGAGATGCAAGAAAGCCGCTCCTCTGTCCGGAGCTTTCACTAATATCTCGATAAACCAAGTTTAATGTGCAATCGTGGGAAAAAAGGCACATTGTAGATTTACAAGTGACTCATTTGATATGTTTTTGCCACTCATAATTTTGAAATTTCCTTTGTGTTTGCAGAATATTCTACAGGAATAAATAGGAAAAAAAATAGATAGAGGAGTACTGATAAGCAAACGCCATTCTGCTAAATTGTGTTCAACTCCTAATGCTTGAAATAGTACGTTCACATCACAGCAGTATACTATTTCTTCTTTCTCCGCAAAATAGTCCACAAAATGCCTTTGTTGTCCTGCAAATGACTCGAAACTTCGAAAAAGTAGATAAAGCTTTTGTTGCCAAAAATGTCACTAAAGTGACCCAAGTTAATTAAAAAGGTCTCTAAAATGACAACGAGAAATGTCAATTTATCACTGTCAATGAGAAAGATGTAATTTATAATAAGTTAAGTCGATAAATTACGACTATGCACATTTATCCAGAAAATACGTAAAAGCTAAAATTTGAGATTTTGGGAAAATGGTACGTGATAGAGAAAAAATAACTGCAGATTCGTAATTTTCGGCCAAAAATACATAATAAACAGACATTTTCATCTAAAGGACATTTTTCGTGTTGCACAGTGTAATTGAACGTTCTTGCCGAGGATATCTGAAGTAAAGCCATTTTTGGGCTACCTGTATGAGAAATATTCAAAGAAAAACCATCTGCCAGAACAATGACCATTTTCTTGGTGACACAGGATTTACATTTTGATTTTATCAAGATTTCATTCATTTTCTTACACCATATCTTGAAAAAGCACAGTTAGCTCTGGTGACAAAAGCAAGAACATCAACTTTAGAACATGTAATATTTTTTAAAAATAATAATCATTAAGAATTTTTCTATTTTTTACCGTATTTATAGGTTGGTTTAAAGCACAGCAAAGTAAAAAAAAAATGTTTCTAACAATTATTACTTTCATTTTTTAACTGATACATAGCAAAGACCTGTTTTGTGAGAATGATCCATATGCTCAGTGTCTTTCTAAATTGTTTCTAACTTATGAAAAAAAAAATTTGCACAGATTCATTAGACTTTTTAATTATTGACACAATAAAATGTTTACTGAAAGATAAGCTGATTCAGTAATTTGATGTGAATTTCTTAATTAAGCGTATTGAAATTTTCTTTCTTTTTTGTTAAATTTCAGAAAAAAAAATCATTGTTTCATTCTTTGACTGCAATTACATATTTAGTTTGCGATCATGTTTATTTATTTTTTACTACAAATACCTTTTTCCACTTAGGATTTAGTATGTTGTCTCCAATTACGTACACTTCAACTGTGTCCTGATTGTGACTCTTTTAATGTTTATTTTTAGTTCTGTGTTATGTATATTTAGTTCTGTATTTATATTTAGTTCTGTATTATGTATATTTAGTTCTGTATTTAATTTTAGTTCGGTATATATTATTTTTAGTAATGTGTTTACTTATAATAATAGTGTCATTATAATAATAGTGTCTTCTTGTAGGAGGAAATGTGCTTCATCCCTTTGCTGGTCATTTATGTCCTGAGTGCAACTATTCTACCCGAAAGAGAGGAAATTTGTCCAGACATATGCGCACCCATACTGGGGAACGACCTTTCAAGTGCCATCGTTGCAACAAAGGCTTTACTGAAAAGCGATCCCTTCAGAAGCACATAGTAACTCAAGCATGTGTGACACACATCTAATATGCTTTTGATTTGTATTTTTTTTTTTTTTTCTTCCACAAAAATAAATGATGAGAGTTTTAAAAATTCGCCAATGTAGTTCAATGAAACATTTCATTCTTCGTATCTTTGTTATAAATGAATGGAATTATTGATATTTTACTAAAACTGCAAAATATCAAAATGAGTAAAAATACAGCAATTTCTCATTGAGTTCTGTGCTATGCATGTTTTCTTTGTACCAGTACATATTGACTTGATAAAAAGTAACTTCCTACTGTTTGAAAATCAGCAGTATATTGTAGTTTTTACTTTTATTAGACAAATAAAAAATTATGTTAAGTCATTGTTATAGTATTTGATGGTAGTTTTATATTTATAGCCGACTCCCAGTATCCTTATGTACTTACAATAACAAAAAATATTCAATATAATAAAGTTTGAAATTCTTTCAATTATATGTTTTTTATTTATTTTCATACATTTTTTCCTTTTTGAGAATGAGTTAAAAAGCTTGCTCTTGAGGTTTATTATTCTTATAAAGATTATTTTATCATTGATGAACTCTTTGCTTAATTTCTTTGTTTAATTGACTTATGCACTGATGCTAGAACCAGAGGTCATTGTTTTAATCTTTTCAAATCTCAGGCTAATCTTGAAATTAGGAAAAATGGCTACTTCAACAGGGTTGTAGGCAGTTAGAATAGTTTACTGGAAGCGTCTGTTAATTACAGTGGGGTAAAAACTGTTAAGAAGGCTCTTGGATGTTCATTGTTGATTGTTAAATTGACTTGGACCAGCCCAGCTGGGCCCTGTGCCTGTTCCTGAAAAGTAAGATTTTTCTGGATGTTTTATGAAAGTTCGAGTCATCTTGATGTCGTACTCTTCAAAAGGAGAACTGTTTTTTCCCCAATTGTAACTCACTGTTGAAAATTTAACATTCTATAGAACAGTGTCTTTTAAAGTATTAATAATTGAAAGTAGAGGATTCAGAACCATCAGGATTTATTGAATAAGATTACTTCAATGATCTGTCCCACTTCTATCCCTGTCTCAAGCAGAGCTCACTCAATATTTTGGAAATTTTTATATCTTTTCTTTGTTGTAACATTATTGTAAATTTATTTATAGGTCAATATTGCTAAGTCATTTTTCATATGGTGGGAATATTTTCAACTTATTAAATTGAAATCAACTTTTACTTCCAGTCAATAAAATTTTCAACTTTCTTTTGCTCATTTTAAAAATTTGCATACATACACAAACTGCCTAAAAACTATCAGTGTCTAAACAATGTCATGGCAACCTATAATGTAGATCACCTAGTGACCTATTTAATAATATCAAGTGATTCGTGTAAAATTTTTGTTGTTGTATAATGTTTTTTACCTTTTATTAAAACTGAATATTTTTCCATGTAGGAGTAGGAGAGTTTCCTTTCCGGACTGCTCATTTATGTCCTGATTGTGGCTATTCAACTCCAATCAGACAAGATTTACTGAGACACATGCGGACCCACACTGGGGAACGTCCATTTTCCTGCGCTGTATGTTTTAAGTGCTTTAAACAGAAGAGTCATCTAAATCAGCACCTACGAAGCCACACAGGGGAACGTCCATTCCATTGCAGTGTGTGTTCGAAAAAATTTAATCGGAACACTGATCTGAGGCGGCACATCCAAATCCACAATAGGGAGCGACCTTACAAATGCCATCATTGCAACAGAAGCTTTACTTTGGAAACAGCCCTTCAAAACCACATACTTACTCAGTCATGTAATGTCCATCATGTCTAAAACCCACTGACGTGATGTTTTCTTCCATAGAAGAAAATGGTATATGGTAACATCACATATGGAATTAACTAGTATTTTATATTTCTTTGAGGCCCTGTGGCTGAGTGGTAGCCTTCCGTGCTACCATGCCACTGGTCCGGGTTCGATTCCTGGGCTGGGCAAGGTCGACTCAGCCTTTCATCCCTTCAGTGGGGTCGATAAAATGAGGACCAAGCATGCTTGGGAGCTAAACACTGGCGGTTCCACGTCAGGCCGACCATTTGATCGGAAGATTTGCTTCTGCATTCCAGGGCCCTTGGCCTCGAAAACTGGGATGGGCAAAGTATGCCTTAGCCCCCAAAAGAGCTGTTATGCCACTGAGTTTAGTTTTTTTTTAGTTTATATTTCTTTAAAATTTATCAGAAATGAATACATTCATTGACCTTTGACTGTAAATGTTCAAAACTAAATAAATGTTCAGAATGTGTAATACTTTTAGTACTTATTTTCTTCTGTTACATCAAAGTATTTCTATTTTTTATGCTCATTTACATTCTAAATCAGTGCTAGTAGACTAAGTAATATGGTAATTGAAGTATTGAAGGCCTTTATTTTTTATTAGACTTGGTATTTACCTCATTATTTGAGTAATTTTGTCTCATAGTAAAATGTCATGTTATTTTTTTTCTATAAATGAATGTTTTTCCATCTAGGAATGCATACTCTTCAAACTGGGACCATTCATCTGTGCCCTGATTGTGACTATTCTACCCCAAACAAAGCACATTTATCAAGACACCTGCGGACACACACTGGTGAACGTCCATTCCCTTGCAGTGCGTGTTCAAAACGTTTTACTCAAAAGATTCATCTGAAACAGCACATGCAAAGTCACACCGGGGAACGTCCATTCCATTGCAGTGTGTGTTTAAAAAGTTTTAGTCAGAAGATACACTTGAAACAGCACATGCAAAGCCACATGTGGGAGCAACCTTTCAAGTGCCACCATTGTGACAAAAGATTTGCTCGGAAAGTCGCCCTTGAAAATCACATGATAACTCATGCTCGATCATGTGTAAAATTTATGTAACATTATTTTGACTTTGAATATTACATAAAAATGAATGGTAAATGTTTGAAAATGAACTTGATATATTTTATTTTTCCTGTGTTAATGACTTGTTAAAGAATACTTCTTACTGCAAATGGTTTTCCACAAGTATGTTTTATTTTTTTCTTTAGTAAACAAGTAAAGGTGAATAAGGTAATAATAAACTATTTCTGCATGTTGGAGGAAATTATATTCTGCTCTGATTTATTAGTCTTCATCATGTAGAGGAGATTTATGCAATTATTTTTATATTGAGGTTTTTATTTTACCAGTATACCTTTTAATTTAAACCTTGCGGCTAATCATGACATTTGGAAAAATTACTTCTATAAAGTTTTAAATTCTTGAAACTGTTTTGTATAATACTGGTTACTTATTCTGGTTAGAGTATTTTCATGTGTGAACATTAACAAGATGAAGAGTTGATCGATACATCTGGGCCTGTATTTTGTCCCACAGTATGTTTGCTGTCGGACGTTTTATTTTATTTGTGTTTAGGTATACTGATACAATCTGCTACGACAAGCAGTGGTGCAGTTGAGGGGGCAACGCTGGGAGAACGCATACCTCCACTTTTTTATTATAACTCAAGCATCCTCCCACATTTTTTTAAATTTTAACACAAGTGCTTTTGAGATCTGATATATTTTTGTGAGTCCTGCTTTTTTAAGTTCGTATCTGTAAGTGTTCTTCCACTTTTTTTTCCCGGGACTACACCACTGGCAACAAGTTTTAAATTTGTTCAAGTAGCTAGTCAAGTCATGATGCATCTTAATTTGCTTCATGGAATCTAAACCAGAATTGGATTATGGTTGATCTTTTTTTATATTAAATTAGATGTGGAGGATAGCTTAATGAAATGCCACTTTTAAGAAAATGCAAATCAAATGTTCTTCAATTAAGAGAAAGGCTTGTGGACTTCCTAGTGTATTTTCTTTTATCTACTTTTACTGTTTTAAATACTGCATTTATGCTTGATAACAAATCTACACATTTTTCTTCAACAGTCATAATATTAAAATGTTTTAAAAAATTATTCACTCTTATGCAATTTTAAACAAAATTTTTGGAACACTTACAAAGTTATTTTTCATTTATTTTATAACTATTTTTTCAGTGTACTTTGCATTTCTGCTAAAAATTATGAAATAGAATTATTTTTATTAATGAGAAATTATTAACTTTTTGTGTGTGGAATTTTTAAAATTTTAGAATGTGCAAGAAATTTATTATTATTGTTGTGTTGATGTTTCATACAACTTGCAAGAATTTCATTGGTTTATTTCTATATTCTATTTTTATATATTTTTTATGGTGCATCTGAAACTTGAATAACAAATAAACTGTTTTTGTGGACATTGTAACAAGACTGTAAACATTGTTTTGGGTTTTCACTTGATGCTTTAAGAGAAATGAGTTTTATAAAATGAATACATTGAACAGGTTCTCTGCCCATAAGTTTAAAACTTTACGTATAGAAATACAATTGTATCAAAATTGATGTTCACATTTCCTAGACATGTTGATTTATTTGTTACACTTTCAAAAATTATCTTTTCAAAAAATATTTTTTAACTTTTTTCAACAGCTTTTAACTTTTATATAAATCCTACCTTAAAAGACAGAAACATTCCACCAAGGACGGAGGGGGTGTCATTTCTTTTTTTTTTTTTTTTGCAGAAAAATGTGATGCAGTTAAAAGTATCAATATTTGTTAAATATTATGCATATGTATTTTTAAAATATGAGAAGCATAATGATATGTTATGCCTGCTGGTTTGAGGGTTGAAACAACATTTTAAAAATCTGTTATTGTTCCACATTTTCATTGAAATTTGTAAATCTGATATATTTTTTTGATTATTAAATGTGATAGAGTCCCAAAAACTTGGCACTCGATAACTCGGCCACGCCCTGTGTATTCACTAATTTTCATGTATGACTATATCTTCATAAAGTACGTAATTTTCTTTTGTTTAAGGGTATTTGGGCAGTTTATTCTCAAGCAAACAATGCACGCAAGTACAGCACTATTTTTTGAGGAAACACTTGTACCCCATTCTCAACAACTCGGCAACCCTTCGGTCCACATTAAGTCAAGTTTTTGGGACTCTTGTATTGATTTCAGTTGAGCAGTGAACTGGTTAAAAAAAAAATGCTATGCTAATTCTCAAGTGCTTGATCCTCACTAAAAAAAATGTTGAGTGGTATTTTTGTAAGTAGCAACAGAACCGAGAAAGTACTGAAAATTTTTCTTATACTACATAAGCAATCCTGAAGTGCATCCAAACTTGAAGTTTCTGTAATTTTTATATTTTTTATTCTTATGTATTTTAATTCAGTGCATTAAAGTTGATCTATTTTCAGGTGCATTATATGGGACTCATTCTGAATACTTTCCTAGCATGGAAGTAACGAGAAAATTTTTTACTTGTTCAATTTGCAACTACAAGTCAGGTAGTGTTTCAAATATGAAAAAGCATATTCGCAAGCACACTGGAGAAAAACCATACGTTTGTTCAATGTGCCAGAAAGCTTTTACGCAGCAACATAACCTCAAGTACCATATGCGATCGCATGGTGTGAAAACCTTGAGCTCTGAATCACATCAACGCACTTTTATATAATAATATCTATTCGGTAAAATGATATCCACATTGGATTGAATGTAATGAAGTGTATTGTGATAATAACTCATGTAAAAGTATTGACATAAAGAAATTGGTGTGAAATTCAAAAGTGACAACCATGGACAGGCTCTGAGTGTAGCTCTGTTTTTCCTAGCCAATTTATCTATCCTCTTATGATTGTTCATCCTATTGCACGTATCGGGGGCTTATGGCAGACAATTCCAAATGCCTAGAATTCTATTGAAGTACGTGTGCTACTAGTGGTGTAGTCGAGGGTGCAGGGGGACGGCATCCCCCTACTTTTAAACTTTTTACATTTTAACATAGGTGTTCCCCCACTTTTTCTTCAGGACAACACCACTGACCACTTGGATAGGATAGTAGGCAGGGGTTGATCCAGCATCTTTAATAGGGTCTCTTTCTTTTTTTTTTGTGAATTTTAGAAGCATTTTTGTGAAAAATCAGATATTTTTGTGAAAATTCAAAATTTAAACATGCATTGATAAAATATTTGTTATTTTTTTCTGTTTGTTTAATGAATAATTTCGTAAAAGGTACGATTCGGTAGCTCGGAATTTTGTGAAGGGTCCAAAAAGAGACCTGAATTTCTTCTAGCGCAACCCTTGGTATGTTGTTTTGAAAGTTTACTGGAAGCAATTGCTACTCTCAGTGGGATGAATAGTTTCGAGAGGGCCATCTTGATTGGGAAGTGATAAGTTAACTATGAACAACCTAATTGGGTTCAAAATAGAAGTTTTCCTTTTATTTATAATTGAAACTTCATTGCTGTGCTATTTATATTATATATTTGTCTCATTTGCCGTATAAACACTATAAAAATGTCAGAATAAGTATAATATTAGTACAGTATTGCTATAAAAGTAACATATCAGGCAGTGATAAGCAAAGGGATGTAAGTGACCAAAAAACGATTCTGTGAAAAACGCATTCCAAGTTTATATTTTATGGGACTTTGATGTTAATTTTTTTCTAAATCACGTTAAGGCGGAGCACCTGTTAGAGTTATCGCTTACATCACTTGCCACAATATAGTATGGTTCTTTCTCTATCATTTGCACTAGTTATCTCCAAGTTTTTCAATTTTGTCACTTACATCTCTTAGCTTCTGGGTGCCTCATATATATATTACTTCATGTGTTGCTTTTTTCTTTTTTTTTTTGTTATTATGTAAAAATTTTGAATTTAAGCCTCTCTTGTATTTATGTAAAAATGAAAATATTTTGGGCTTGAAATTTTTATAAGATATTGTTTCTATATTGAATTATGCAAATGTATATACATATTATATAGGCATTGAATCACAATTTCACTTGTATTTCTTTATTCTTTTTTATTGCAAGTTTTATTTGTTACTTAATTTGAATTTTGTAGTTTCACTGTTCTAGCATACAGGGGCTAAAATTAAAATTTTTCAGTGTAGGGGAGACTGCCCTCCAAACTTTTTGTATGGAGAACATCATAACTTTTTGGTAAGGGGGAAAGTTTGCAATAGTATTTTATTATTTCAACCTTTAGTGTACTTCTCCATTTTGTATTCAATCACTTGGAGGTCTGCCCCCCCCCCCCCCCCATTTTTATTCAATTTCTCAATTTCTTACTTTTGTGACACTTTAAGGACAAATGTTCAAAAGTGTAAGCAATTTAGCAGCATTAGCATCACTATGCAAGGAACCAGTGGCATACGCAAGGGGGGTTTAGAGGTTAAAACCCCCCTTGGAGCCCTAAATAATAGTGCCTTATTGCATACTCAAATTTCTTTTAGCAGTTTCAGAAAATGATGAACCCCTCCTTGAAAAAATTCTGCGTACGCCACTGCAAGGAACACCGGGTTCAGAGCCAGTATGGGATTTTGTTTATTATCTGCTGGGGGGGGGGGGGGGTTCTCTCATCTAAATTATTTTCAAAAAGGGGATTTGAGAAATTTTTGGGAGGTTCTCACCATTTCACTAAATTTCAGTCCTTGGCATAAGTAAGTAAACAAAATTTTTGAAGGCAGAAATTATTTTTAATTTTTGTACTTTATTTTTATATAGAACTCGATTAAACATATTAGTAAATAAAGAGAATGTTTTCTATGGAGTTTCTTCAGGTTAATCAAGTGCTGAATTTATATAGGTGTATAAAAATCGTAAAAAGATCTAAAGACTCGCCATTTTATACAGAAGCATTTAACACGTTGTAAATCTTGGTATTTTTACGAGAATGCCATTAACATGTTAAGTATTTGAAAAATTTTATTGTAAATAACTGCCATCTGTTTTATAAGCCACTTTGTATATATTCTTTATATTTCTTGTCTAGGTGAAAATTTTAAATTTCCTCATCTTTAGTCATTCAATATAGGACCTTACTGATATATGCTTTTATATTTTTCCAATATATTTTTTTAATGGTCTTTACTGAAAAATAGCTGTTATCAAAAGTATGTGACTTTAAGACAAACTTTCGAAATAGCATAAAAACTAGCATAACATATCATTAGATTATTTTTCAGAGTCAAATCATCATAACTTTTAGTAAAGAGTATTATAACTTAACTTTAGATTTTTTATGTAAACTTTCATAATGTATCGGAGTTTTTTAAAGCTTTTAATGTCATTCTTTATTGTACTCTTAAATTTTTTAATTCACTTGCCTTAGTTTTATTTCCCTTTTTTTCTGTTTTGCTAATATGTATCATGTAATTTGTATGCTGCTGAAATTAAAAAAAATAAAAAAACATGTTTGACATGATAGAAGTAATGGTAATTTTATTCCATCTATTGGTTGCTCAATTCTTCTGGGATGTGATAAATAATATTTGTATAAAATTAAAACAAAATTTTGGCATACATAAATATGTTAGGTATATGTTTCAAAAATGAAGACTGCTGAAGCAGCACCTTGAGCCCATGAAACATCACTGCCTAAAAAATATGTATTACTTGCATTTCTTATTATCTTGATTATGCAGTAAATGTTCAGAATTTTTAAGTGTAGATAATGCTTGTTTGATAAGTATATACAGATACAATTCTTCCTGTAAAATGTTTAAATGTATGAAATAAATTTGATATTTGAAGCCAAATTAAGCCATTAAAAATGTTAGGCACAATCAAATTTTAAATGAAATAAGTTTAATATTAGTTAATGATATTTGTTATACATTCTTCAGCACCTGTAATAGTTTA
Source organism: Octonoba sinensis (assembly GCA_038502835.1). Lineage (NCBI taxonomy): Eukaryota > Metazoa > Arthropoda > Arachnida > Araneae > Uloboridae > Octonoba > Octonoba sinensis. Next base: position 18,058,192 of record CM076601.1, on the reverse strand, counting down.
AACCCCTTAACTCCCGCGGACGTATAACCACGTTATCGTCCTCTGGTCCTAGTCAATTTAACAATCCATAATGAAGAGAAGATGGGAGGATTCCCAAAGCAAGCTTCCTTCCCCCAATACACCACATAACTGAAATTCTGACTAAGGGGAACAAAATACTCGTGGCGTGTAAGAGGTAATGTTTATTTCCGCAGCAGTTTGTACCTCATTTATTTGAAATAGGATATCCTAAAATACAGTAAAACCTGTAAAGTTGACCACCTTTGTAAGCTGACCACTTTTGTCAGAAACAGAATTAGCCCCATATTATATAATGGTGGGAAACCTTTGTAAGTTGACCACATATCTACATTGACCACATATGTATACCAAATTTGAGTGGGAGTATTGTAAAAAGCTCTTTGTAAGTTGACTGCCTAATTATTAATATATTTATTTCTTTATCTATTTTTGGAAAGAAAAAACTGAATTAACTTCTCCAGGATATTTTTATGCTGTAATGTTAGACCAGTATTTGTCTGGATGGATGAAACATCAATATAAAGTTTGCCTAAACTTCTTTGTAAGTTAATCATGTGGGAAAACTACTATGAGCATTCTTTTATTCTTTAAATAAGTTTCTTCTTTTTTCTTCTATCTGATGTAGCCATTTTGAAAAATTATCTATTTTTAGGAAATCTTTACTATTGCTATATAAGTAACTTACATAATTAATAAGATATTTATCTTTATTTCAACTAAGTATGTTAATTTTAAAGTTGTATAGGATACATTGTACGTTATTCAGATTAAATTTCCCTAATGATATTTTAGATAATAATACTGGGAAAAAATATGCTAATTACTATTTTAAAGTAACGTTAATATATGAAGCTACATTTTACTTAGTTTAAATAAGTAAATGCATAATGTAGGAAATTTTAAAAATCTCTCCTCCCTCTGTATAACTTGACCACTAAAGTGCTGCGCCACAAGTGGTCAACTTACACAGGTTTCACTGTATTTAAAAAAAAAAACCATATACTCATTGAAATGTTAAGTAATTTTGTTTGTCTTTTTCTATTTTAGAGCAACTTTTCAGATTACTTTAGCTGTAAAATAACTTTTATTTTTTATGCTTACAGATGGCACATACACAAAGCCAAAAATCCTCCACACATGTACTTTCTGTTCCTATTCCACCCTGCAGAAAGGGAACTTGCGGCGACACTTCCTCACCCATACCGGAGAGCGCCCTTATCACTGCAGAATATGTGGGAAAGGATTCATTCAGAAGAAATTCCACGACATCCATGTTCGAAAACATACCGGTGAACGCCCTTTTCGATGTGACGTCTGCAACCAGGGCTTTATAAGAAAAGATTCTCTGCAACAGCATATGTTGGTGCATTTTGATTTGAAGAATGTTCCCTGAAATGGTCTTCAGTTTACTCTCTGTGAAATGTGTGTTAAATAAATATCTTAAAAGCTGTTTCTTGTTTTGCCTTTGACGTGAGAGTTTTCACAGTCATATTGACGTTCATTATCAGTTTTTTTTTTTTTTTTTCGAGAGTTACTGAGTTGGCAACAGCAACAAAAATCTTACTTTCAGAACATGTGATTGATTCTACATCAAATTTACCTTGTATGTACAATTTTAATTCTTCATGGAAGGAGATACTCACTGCCATTTATTAAAAGTACTTTCATCCATAAGACCGCGATTTCGAAAATGCGCTATGGGATCATTCATAAATGATGTCACGCTTCGAGGGGGTAGGGGGGTCAAATATGTGGGGGGAAAAGCGTGACATTTATGAACGGCCCCTGTGACATGACAGGATAATTGGTAAATCTTTGGTGTTGGTGTAACGACAATAGCAAAACATGCGGTTGTAACGTATGTATTTTTCCACAGTTATTGGTGGGAGATTAGCAGTTGTTGTATAATTAAGTTGAAGGAAAATGTGTCTTAAACATCTATGAGTGAAAAATATTACTCCATAGAATAGATACATAACTGGTTGTTGTATAATTAAGTTGAAGGAAAATGTGTCTTAAACATCTATGAGTGAAAAATGTTACTCCATAGAGTAGATACAGAACTGGGAATTTCGCTTCAAATTCTCAAATATTGACTTTTTTATTACTTTACAATTTCGCCAGCGATTCTTTCTTTCAGCATTCTTATCCTTAAAGTAATTAAAAAGAAATAAAGATTTCTTGGGGAAAATCACTTTGTCAAAGAAAAAACTGACAAAATGAGATGAGTAATTCATTTTGATTTGATAACAATAATAATTATTTTATAAATATATTTTTAGTAAGACTACTCTAGGGCAGTGGTTCCCAAAGTAGACAAGGCTCCAACCCATCTAACAAAAATTTCCAATGTTGGGAACCACCTTTTAGCTGTCTTTTGGAGAAAATATGGCATAAATATTGGTAACAGATTCCCTAGTGGCGACTTGTGGAACTACTTACTGCGGTATTATTTTTTCTAATTGAAATTTTTAAAAAAAATAGTGTTACCAATATGAATGAAAGACTTGAAATGAGAAGCACAACTTAAATATTTTTTTTATTACTTAAATACCAACACCTGCAAGGTTTTTTTTTTTTTTTTTTTTTTTTTTTGCAAAATTATTTCAATGGGAAGGATAGTAGGATGTATTTGTTTCTTATTTCTCTTCACTAAAGTTTTAGCATCAACTTCAACTTTAGTTACCTCTATTCGCAGACTTCCTATTTTCTTTAATTCATGTGTACAGCAAGTGAGGTCCCACTCAATATTTGCTCGCGACCCATAGTTTGGGAAATACTGCTCTAGTACGGATTTTATTAATATCCCGGCTCTACAAAGGATGGTATGGATTATCCTATGATATAACAATAAACGGGCTTTAATCAGGCATTTTTAGTAAACTTTTCATAGTTTATATTCAGTCTGCAATTTGTTCGAAAGTTAGCAAAATCTTGAATGAAAGCTTTGAAAATTAGAACAGTATATGAAATTTTGTTTAGAGTTATTGCTAATAATAATAATAAAAAAGTCTATCAACATTTTTTTTCTTAGTTAAGGGGCCGTTTATAAATGACGTCGCCATTTTTTCCCATATATTTGAGCCCCCTCCCCCCCCCCCCTTTTGTCACGCTATGTTGTATAATGCATGGTGTCACTCTTCTTGCTACCCCCTCCCCCCTCGAAGCGTGACATATCATTTATGAACCCTAACTGTTATTAAATCGGCTTACAGCATTTTGGTAAAGTCTGGTCTCAGATTTTAGCCTCCATATATTTCACAATTTAGTTAATAGAATATATTCGTGAAACGAGACTTCTTTTCCTTTTCAATCTCTTTATCAAAGTTGCTGTTTGTTCGCTTTATGTTTGTGTGCGGCGCGTTTTTCAGCAGTTATCTAGCTTCTCTGCAAGGAACGTGGTTGAACGGTGAAACGCGTTTTACAGCAAATAAAGTAATACAGTTGAACTTTCTTAATACGAAATCAAGGCTAAAACGAACATTTTGTTCGTTACGTTTTGATTACTATTTATTTACACTAAATATCTCGCGCATATTACGAAGACTAGAATACAAATTTCATCTAAGACGAACAAAATGTCTAACCTATTCACGAAATATTTTCTCGATTGCATATAATTTAGTTTTTTTAAACAAATTGTTGGTTATTTGTAGTTATTGTAAACCACCAAGTACGTATTTCGAATCATACGTTCAATCTTTCTGGGTAGAGAATAATGCTCATGCACATGTTGACTTTCGGTCAGGCAGGTCTGCTCAGGGATCAAGCCCTGTATCTTCGAATCATTCTTAAATAGTAGTAATAATTTTTAAAATATAAACATGCATTTCTAATACTTTTTTTTACACAATTTTACTCATAGTTACGAATAACGGCTAATACGAAGAAATTCGCAAATTTGTAGCATTTCGTATTAAGCGAGTTCAACTGTACTTTCTTTTCTTTTTGATTTCCTTTATTTTTTTAACAATACTTCTTTACTCAATGCCTTTGACAATAATTTAATTCTGAAGAAAAAAACGCTTCAGTTAAATAGTTCGTTCAGTTTTTTAGCTATCACGCCCGTCAATCAGGGACAAGACGCCTGTGAAATAGGCGTGAAATCGCTAAAATATATAACTTATAGTACATATTTATTTACTTTAAAAAATATGTTTTGTATTCGTTAAATATATCCAAAACCATACCATAAAATTCCAATTTTTTTCTCTCCTTTCTAAAAAAAATACTTAAAAAAAACCCGCTGTTCTAGAACATTCTAATTCTGGACACTGCCTGAAGTTGCTTCATTGCAAGGTATTTCACATCCATATATATCTGTAGATATATATATGTATATATATATATTGCTTCATTGTTCCTTTTCGCTTTTTAGAAATTATTTGACCCTTGCGAATACGAAAAATAGACGCACCCTTCATGCAACGGAAACTTTTTTTCACGGCAGAAGCAGTCTTACAGTAGTGAAACCCGTTTTACAGCACGAGTTTCAAAAAGTTTTTTTCCGATTACTTCACCTTTTTTTTTACTAAGCAACATGGTACTTCACATCACACACACATATGTGTATATAAAGTAGACTATCCTTACAACAAAGTCTCCCGGCAGCTAATTTCCCTCTATAACGAAAATTTTAGACCTAAAGTTAAAGTTTTTGGAAGAGATTTGTTAATTTCTCAGCAAATCAATTCACTCACAAAGCAATCAAAAATACTGGAAATTTTCAAGTAAAATAACTAATCCAAATCATTTGAATCGGTGAATGGTCTGAGCATTTTATTTAAACAATAAAAATTAGAATAACTTTCACAAATTCACAATATATACTACTGCATTTTTTATGGAAAGTCATAATTAAATACTTTATCCTTTTGACTGCTTCGCACCTACTAAAAGTTTGTAATATGTACTTAAAATAACTGCAAAAATCTCTCATTTTTCTGGTTGTTTTCTAATTTGCTAACTTGCATGGTATTCCACATACACACGCATTGTTTCTTCCCGTTTTGTAGAAATTATTTGTCTCTACGAATATGTTTTCCAATTGATGCATCGTTCATAAATTGAAAACTTCTTTTCACTGGATAAGGAGTCCTACATTAGTAAACCCTGTTTTGCAGCTAAGTTTTCAATAAGTTATTTTCCTGTTACTTATCTTTTTAAGCTTTTATCTTATGAATGTATTTTGATCTGCAGCAATTTCTTTCACATGTTTTTTTGGCTGATTACACTGAAAATTTAGACGCAGATTGAAGCATATTTAAAATTATTTTACTTTTGGGATTGTTAATCAGAAGCAGTAGAAAGTAAAAATAACTGCCAATTTTGTGTAAATGTAGGAAATATGGGTAGAAACGCGGGAAAGATAGGATGTTTTCCAAATATAAAAAATATAGGAGCTCTGTGACCCCTGTCGGCTAAACTAAACTCCTAGTGCAATTATCATTGTCAGAGCCCAGGTGCCTCTCTAAAGTGGAAAAACAGTGCGTCAGAATTCTCAAGTGGTAGCATTGCAGAAAGGCATGACACAAAATTGTTTGCTAGCTATCGCATGTATAGATATTGACATTCACTGATAGTGGTGTGCCCCATAAAAAAATGGTTGACATTCCCTAGCGAATGAGAGAGACAACTAGTGAGACGGTTTTTACAGCAAATGTTGTTTTTAAATATGTAGTAATTCTGTCAAACACAGCGGAATTTTTAGAAAATATAGGAGCTCTGTGACCCCCTATTGTCGTCTAAAGTAAACTCCTAGTGCAATTAGCATAGTCAGAGCCTAGGTTGTACCTCTCTCAAGTGAAGAAACAGGGCGTCAAAATTCCCGAGAATAGTTGTCATTCCCTAGGGAATGAGAGAGATAATTAGTGAGACCATTTCTCAGCAAACGTAGTTATATAAATATGTAGTAGTTATGTCAAACATATAGGAGTTTTTAGAAAGTATAGGAGCGCTGCGACCCCGGCTGTCGTCTGAACTGAATTTTTAGTGCAATTAGCATCGTCAGAGCCTAGTGCCTCTCTCAGGAGGAAAAGCAGGGCGTCAAAACTCGCAAGTGGTAAATAGGGACATTCACTGATAGTGGTGACTTATAAAAGAATGGTTGCCACTCCCTAGGGAATGAGAGAGGTAATTAGTAGACCGTTTTCACAGCAAATATGGTAATATTAATATGTACTTGAATTTTAGACAATATAGGGTGCGCTGTGACCCCCGCTGTTGTCTAAACGAAACCCCTAGTGCAATTCAAGGGCGGATCTAGAAAATCTTCAAGGGGGGGGGGGGCGATTTTGGAAATCTCGGGGTTCAATGTAAGGATGGATGGAGGAGATTCTTCATTCCTTTTCAATATTCCTTCCCCACCCCCTTTTTTTCAAACAGCAGGAACAACAAAAAAGAAAATGCTAGTTTAGTGATATTTAAAATTTTACTAACACATTTTTTTAATGCAAATACTTTTATTCAAAGCTCTTATAAAAGGAACACAAGCTGCCGTTTTTTTGCTTTCGGAAATCTGTCTATTATTTTTTCAACGTCCAATGTAATATCTTTATGGATATGCAATACCGCTAATCCAGTGAGTCTATCATCACTCATTCTGCTTCTTAGCCAAGTTTGAACTAAGTTAGGATTTCCTTCAAGCTTTCTCAAGAAAAATGTAGGCTTGTAAATACATTTTCTAAATTTGATTTGATATGTCTAAATTACAAAATAATAGCAATTATTAGTAATATATTTTCTAAAATTTTTAAAATGTAATACTAAATATGTACTAAAAAACCATCAACGTGTATGTGCAATTTATATAAACATCTGTAATTATGAATGTTCAATGAAATGTTTCAGACTCCAGGTTTTAGCGTAAATGCTGCAGGAATTTACACCACGTGCTAAGGGTTGGCTAGCTGTCACCAGTTGATAGGTAGAAGAAAAGAGCAGGGAATCTGTTTCCCATTACTCCCAGGATTAGCAACTTAGCAATACTAAGAGAGGACAAAGGGACAGGGGGAAAGCATAGAACTTGAAACTGGGCTATTAGGCTGGGATTCCAAGAACATAAAAAAATGGCTGGTCCCGGGGCACAAAGAGTAAAAACTCACTTAGGAGTGTCGATGCAGTATCCACTTGAATCAGCCCAAGGGGGGAGGGGGCGATCGCCCCCCCCCCCCTTAGATCCGCCGTTGCTTAGCATTGCCACAGCCCAGGTGACTTTTTCATTTGGATAAACAGGGCGTGAAAATCCCCAAGTGGTAGATAATGGCTTTTGCCGATAGTGGTGCCCAATAAAAGATTGGTTGCCATTTACTAGGGAATAGGAGAGGTAATTAGTAGACTTTTTCAGCAAATATAGTTATATAAATATGTACTGGACTTTTTAGAAAATACACTGAAACCCCTGCTGTCGTCTAAACTAAACTCCTAGTACAATGAGCATCGTGAGATCCCAGTGCCTCTCTCAGGTGGAGAAACAGGGCGTCAAAACTCGCAAGTGATAGATAATAGCTTTTGCCGCTAGTGGTGCCCCAAAAAAGAATGGTTGCTATTCCCTAGGGAATGTGAGACAACTAATGAGACGGTTTTTGCAGCAAAGGTACTTTTTAAACATGTATAGTAGTTATAGTTTTTAAATATGTAGTAGTTATGTCAAATGTATAGGAATTTTTAGAAAACATAAGAGCGCTGCTACCCCGGCTGTAGTCTAAACTAAACTCCTTGTGTAATTGGCGTCGTCAGAGCCCAGGTGCCAGTCTCAGGTGGAGAAAAAGGGCTTGAACATTCGCAAGTCGTAAATGATGGCTTTTGCCGATGGTGCTTTATAAAGAAATGGTTTCCCTTCCCTAGGGAATGAGAGAGGTAATTAGTAGACCGTTTTTTCAGCAAATGTGGTTACATAATATGTACTGGAATTTTTAGAAAATATAAGAGCTCAGTGCTGTAGTCTAAACTAAACTCCTAGTGCAATTAGCATCGCCAGAGCCCAGGTGTTCTCATTTGGAAAAACAGGGCGTCGAAATTCCCAAGTGGTCGATAATAGCTTTTGCCGATAGTGGTGTAATCGTTCTGTGCTCCTTATTTTGCCTTGTCTCTTGATTTTATTTTTGCTTCCCCTCTTTACAGAAAGTCTTCTATCTCTCCCCTGTTAGCTTTGTTTTACTGCAACGAAAAATTCCAAGCATGACTATTAGCCATGAATTTTGACGGAACTTGTATTAAATGCTTCATCTATGACGGTTTACTAACTACGTTTTATCAGTCATCATTTGAACTATAATATTTAATTTCTGACTTAACTAATGTCTAATTGTAATAAAAAATAATTTCACGTTAAGAAAGCACAAATAAGCTAAAATTATTTTTTATTACAGTTAACTTAGCACAAAATTAAATTATTATTTTAATGTCTATTTCTCTTTCTGCTGAATGAGTTAGAGTTCTTTTATGCTTTTTCTTTAAAATATAATGATATTTTAACGCACTAATTTGGAGAAAAGGAAATAATAAAAAAAAAAAAATAGGCACATATATCCGTATTAACCCAATGCAATATGGCAATGATAGCGCTGGCATTTTCAAACTGAATGAAATTAGTTATCTTTGTTGGTATCTGAAACTGCAATAACAAAAACTAAATGGAATATGTCAAATAAATAAAGATACAATATAAAAGTGTTAATATACGCTATAACATTGTTAATTCACATTTCTTTTCCTTCTGGTAATTTTTACCGTCATAAGCTGGGTGATTCTCAACGAAAGAAAGTTACGGAACTGCACACAAAATTTTCAGAGAAAGTATGCACCATGAATGTAAAATAAAATTAATTAGATGAACATCCCCCCCCCCCCCCACACCTCTTACTCAACGAGCACACAATACATAAATATATATAAGTTTAAAAATAATCCTTCAAGTAATTAAATTAAAGTTTTAACAAATTTTTATTAGTGCTTCTGTTATTTTTTCCAGAAAAATGTTATTCTATTGAGAGTTTTTTAAAGTAGAGTACATAATATTTTACTTGTCCGAAGGTAAAAAGAAAAGTACATATATTATTTGTCAAATAAATCAAGATAAATAAATTGAAAAATTTTCGGAAAACCGATTTGTTTTTATTTCTTTTTTTAACTTTTCAAAACAGGTTCTCGAAAATTTTGTAATAATAAGTTAACCGACTGTGCAATCTTCGTATTAAAGAATTTAAATTTCTAAACCATTTGAACTTACTTCAGGATTATTCAAGAGAAAATTTTTGAAAATTGTATCACATTAAAATATAATTTACTAAATTCTGTCGTAATTGAATGCCATCTTTCAGTCAAATTTGTACAGTTCGCACATGGAATATCGACCTTTGGATGCTTCTGCACATGGCAGAGGAGAATGAGTCCATTTGAGTTTTAGGAAGCTCGTTTTGCAGGTGCGTTTATTTAGTACACTAATCAGAATGTTTGCTTCTCTGATTGTTGAAAGTAACTAAATTTATAAACTGGCACACAGCATCAGTTCGGAAAAAATCAAATATACTAAACAAACTAGAACAAGAACAAAAACGACGCATTCCTTATACCAACAGTTCCTCCCTTAAATATGAATGAATTTTTCTTGGCACTCTGCCAGGCAGATCGCTTTGGTTGATGGTAGAGCTGTATCTACTTAAAACATCGATCCAGGAAACTCGGAAGCATCTTTGTGTCACTGAAAATGATTTTTGTGAATGCATTTAACTACTTCTAATTTTGATTTTATTGGCTGAACATTTTAGTCCCAAAGCACTTCCTTCTTCTGAGAGTTACAAGGGAATTCTTAAAGCTGCAATTTGTATCACAACACTGTTATCTCGCATTTCTTAACTGCCATCACGACCGAAAACATTGATTTCACTGTAAATAAGTTCACAAAAAAAGAGGTTTGTTTAAAAAATATTTTTATTAACAATATGTACAGCAGATTATTATTTTAAGTTAATCCCACAGCTTCAGTGTTCCATCCCATCCTGCAGAGACAATTTTGGAGGTTTCATGAGGATGCCAGATGACACTTGAGCAAACGTTGTCGTGAGCCTTGAACTTGCTAAAAAGTTTGGTAGTCTTCCAATCCCAGACGTATACTTTTCCATCAGCGTCTCCCGAAACGATGTAGCTAAAAAGCAAATGAAGATCATGAGCACATGTTTAATTTTGTTATTATTATTTATTTTATTTTGACCACTGTTTAAGGATTTAATAAATATATATACAGCGGAACTTGTGTAAGTTGACCACTTGCGGTGCAGCACTTTAGCAGTTAACTTAGACAGGTGGTCAACTTAAAGAGTAAGTTAAAAGTAGAGGGTGAAGGCTAATTCTGTTCCTGACAAAAGTGGTCAACTTAGACAGGTGGTCCACTTACAAAGGCGGTCAACTTAGACAGGTGGTCCACTTACAAAGGTGGTCCACTTACAAAGGTTAACTTAGACAGGTGGTCAACTTAAAGAGTAAGTTAAAGGTAGAGGGTGAAGGCTAATTCTGTTCCTGACAAAAGTGGTCAACTTAGACAGGTGGTCCACTTAGACAGGTGGTCTACTTACAAAGGTTAACTTAGACAGGTGGTCAACTTAAAGAGTAAGTTAAAGGTGGAGGGTGAAGGCTAATTCTGTTCCTGACAAAAGTGGTCAACTTAGACAGGTGGTCCACTTACAAAGGCGGTCAACTTAGACAGGTGGTCCACTTACAAAGGTCAACTTAGACCGGAGGTCCACTTACAAATAGGGTCAACTTTACAATTTTCACTGTATATATATTAATGACATGACATAAAAATGACTCATGACGAAGAACTTATCAGTATTCTCAGAAAAATAGATTCTTTTATTTGCATGTTTTAACCCTTTATCTACAGCATTATGAGCTGCAGCAACTTTTTTCATGAGAACTAGTTTTTTTGGAGCAAATGGGTCATTTTCAAAATATGCGTACATATAGTGTCAGTGAAAAGGATAGAAAATTTTCATGACCAATTCGTATTTTTTTTCTTTCATGACTTGCAGACGAATTTGTTTTAAATACACTGAATTTTTTGATCATTTCATATGCTTACCTCATGTCTGGTGAAAAGTCTAAACCACAAGCATATCCAGCAACCTAATAGGAAAATAACCAATTTTAGAATATATGTATGGGTCAAATATATATCGGTTATTATATTTGTATGAGTCAAAAAAATTTCTGAATCACAACAAATTTTTGCATAACATGGATAAATTACTCACCATATGTCCAGTAAATGTTTTCTTGCGGTTTAGCTTGAATCTGTTCAGTGCAGAAAACACCATAATTTTATTGTCCATAGACTGACATGCCAACCATTTTCCTGTAAAATAATAATATAATATCAAAAAAAGTTTTTTGATAAATTTAGTCACAATATTATATTATTATTCAGTAGCGGATTTAGGTTTGAGGGCGCCCTAGGCCCAAGACGATATGGCGCCCCCCTTATGATTTTTCAAACTCATTCTGGGACCTTTTAAAACTGATCAATCATGCTGATCGTTGGGGACTTCACATTACGAAAAACTATATTTTTTTTACAAAAAATTGAAAAATAAAAAATGTATTGTATGAGACAACTGACACTTGTATAATTTATCATGGTGAATTAATGTTTTGTTTTATAATAAAGAGCAAACAAATGTTACAATTAAATCTTGAATAAAAAATATGAAAAAAACTCTTAATTTTCAAAATAAATAACATGCTAGCATTAAAAAAAGTTTTTAAAAATCTTTTTATTAGATATTTCAGATTTTAGTACTAGCCTGATTAATTATTTTAACAAAGAAATTCTACCCTCAAAATGGTACTATGTTTAAATAGTAAGAGCGCGCGCAATAAAATAAACTTTAAACTTACAGTTGACAGAAAACCCAATCGGTTTTTAAATTTAGTCGTCTTAAAAATTTTGCCGCCCCTCAAAATTTGCTGCCCTAGGCCCGGGCCTCACGGGCCTAGGCCTAAATCCGCTACTGTTACTATTACAGCCGAACCTCGTTTTCACGCCTGAACTTGTGACGTATAATTTTAATGTTAAATAATTCCGCAATTCACGACATTAGTATTAATACCCAATAATTACACATAATTTATTGTACCACTCCGTTTATGACGACACTTCAAATTGTTAAAATGGGCTTGATTTTATTCTTTTAACTTGAACCTTTCAGTAAAATAATGAAGATTTCACGAAAAGTTTGTCTTGCAATTCCTGAAAATGGATTAGTGACAAGTGTTATCAACCTCCTGGGGAAAATCCCCGCCCCCTAACAATCGCCAGCCAGCAAGGCCTGCACAGTAGGTTTGAAAGCGACAGGTGGAAACACGACCACAGGGTCTGAGTGGAAAAATAGTAGTAGCGTTGCAGGTTGACTTGAACTTTTCCGAATTAGGGATTTGAAGTACAGTAAGAATTTTACAACTGTCAACATTGACAGGCACAAAAAATGAGTGACAAGTTTCATTCGCATTGCATGTAGGATTAAATCTCTACTCAGCAATACTTCAGAAAAGGATTAACAGGGACCAGGAGAAAGAAAGAACCCATTTTGAAACTCGACTTTTGTTTCGGAAACTCTAGGGACGCGCACAGATTTTAATTTTTAGTCTGAATGAGTTTAGGAAGACAGAGCAGGGGAGAATCGCTATGGCTATTCAACTGATGTTGAAGTTTAATGGTCATTGTAAATGAGCTTCTAAAAATGAGTGCTATCTTATTATTCTACTCTTTATTCGAAAAGAAGGAATTTGCTTCCACTGTCCAGTCAGATAGGGATCAAAAGTAAAGGAGTTTTACAGTTGGGGGAGAAACTTTCAAGTAAGTGAGATGTGTTGCATTGCATCGATGTCATAGAAAAATACCTTTCTTCGATTGAAGAAGCTAAACAGGAAGATTATGCCTTTCTGTATAAGATACACAGAAAAATTCTAAATTGTAAATCAAGAAGTAAGCAAACATTCTTTAGAGAATATTTTAGTGCGAACTGAAAAGTAAGTTATCTTTTCTTAATGTTTTTGCCTTGGTTTATTAAATAATACAAAATGACAGTAATTGAATCTAATGTAAAATAAAGGCAAATGCAGATGTAAGTAATGGCACGTATAATATACCCGTGAAATTCGTTATTACATTATATGTTCTTTAAATTATGTGTTTTGAAGCAATTCCGGTTAAGACGTCGCTCCGCTTATGACGACACTTTGAGAAAGTCCGTAGGGTGTCGTGATAACGAGGTTCGACTGTATTATTTTTATAATGCATATTAATTAGAATCGACAATCATTAGAAACAGAACTCTGATTTAGTGAGACATTTTTTGATGAGAACATGTTAAAAATTTTATCTTCAGAAACAAGTTTCGTGAAATTCCACTGCAACTTGAATGTACAAAATGGAAATTTTATGAAAATGTGGTACTGTTGCAAAAAATATTACGCTTTGGAAAAGCATGGCTTCTCTTCACTACAATTTCAATTCCGATGATTGCAGGAAATCAGAATTAAAAATTCCCCAGACACCAACTACTTCTTTAAGCAATAAATGCCAAAAAAATAATAAGTAAGTAATTTTAAACTATGATTCTTATTAAATTTATTTTCATACAATAAGATTCAAATTTATAGTAAACTGAATTATTAGGAGCACTTGGATTTAACAAGCAAATTGTCTTGGTCCTTTCATCCTCATTATAACAGAATTTGACGTGCATGTAAATGCAAGATTGAATCCCACCAAAAACGTTTCTTTCCCAAAACTCAACCCCCTTAGGGACCATTTATAAATGATGTCACCCTTTTTCATAATATATTTGAGCCCCTCCCCCCTTTGTCACATGTCACTCTGTATTACATAAGCATATGTACTTGCAGTTCCCAAACAAAGCTCGACGTTATAGATCACATTTCTAATTTTATTTTTGAACTTTTAATGACATTTGTGAGCAAAATAAAAATAATGATTACATGTGTACTTCATTTATATTACATAAGGTTAGGGTTTACAAAACAACACTAACTAGTATAAAACAGTAAAATGCATTAATTGTTAGAATTCTGAAAAAGTGACCCATGCAATGTTAATAATAATTTAACTTTGTGCAAAGTAATAGAAATATAATTTCACGTTAAATTAAAGCACAAATGAGCATTAAAACGCAGACATATGTTTCGGGATTGCTTGGAATCCCTTTTTCAATGCGACAGGGAGCTTCTAGATGGGCTTCATTTGGATGTTTTGCATCTAGAAGCTCCCTGTCGCATTGAAAAAGGGATTCCAAGCAATTCTGAAACATATGTCTGGGTTTTAATGCTCATTTGTGCTTTAATTTAACGTGAAATTATATTCCCATGCAATGTTATCTTAAAAGTGTAAATGCCTGAGAAAATTTCCTTTTAAACATTTAACAAGAAATAGATTTAAACCATAATCAGAATCGGTGTTTAGGATACAAAACGATCAACGAAACTTTAAAATCAAATTACGAATATCAAAAAAAAATTTTTTAAAAAATCCTAAAATAACTTTATAATTTGCTGATTTTAAATGTTCTTATACAAACCGAAACATGTAATGTCACACTTCTTCTTACCCCCTCCCCTCCCTCTGTCACAATTTCTTTACCACCCACCCCTAGAAGCATGACACCATTTATGAATGACCCCTTATAAAAATTAATTCATTCATGTATGTTCCGAGACAAAGCTGTTTGTTCCTACTATGTATTTTGCCCATTTCAGCCATTCTGTTCTTTTTTCATCTAAGGATCATTTTAACGCACTTACTATATACAGTAGACGCCGCTTAAAGTGATCACCTCCGGATGAAAATGATATGATAATAACCCAGTGATAATAATAAAAAATGATATTTTAATGCTGAGAAGATGCATACATTTTTCCATTAGCAAACAAATACATTAAATATATATTTAATGGAAAAAAAATAAGATTTTTCTATATATTAAAAATATAAGAAAGAAACAAATTTTTTGATTAAAATAATAAGTATTAATAATAATAAAAGTCATAATTTAATTTTTTTATTCAGTTAAATCATTTCATATTTAAAAAAAAATTAAAGATTGAGAAGTCAAAAAAAGAAGCATATAGATTTGTAAAGCAGCTTAAGTTCTATGGTAGCAAATTTTTCTTAATGTAGGGAAAAAGGTATACATTCCAAAAAAAGAAAAAACAATAATATACCATAAGATTAAATATTCAACTGATAAAAATGTATGAAAAACTAATGTCAATAAATTTCATGCAACATAATTTCAAATGTAAAAACTGTAACAAACCGTTAGGTGACAAAGTAACTGCAGGCATTGAATGCATGGATGGGTCAGCAATATATTTCATATCAACTGGAATGTCCCATTCCCAAACTCGAAGACTTTTGTCATCAGACGTAGACACAAAACGACGATTTTCATCCACAAAAGTAATGGTGTTGACAGCACCCAAATGGCGATCATATTCTTGAACTATTTCATTTGAGTTTATGTCCCACTGAAAGTGTAAAATAAAAATAAATAAAACAAAAGCTGCAAAACTGCATAATGTTGGAGTTGTTTAAGGATTAAATAATTGTCCTAAATAAGACTGAAATAAATATTTTGTGACATTGAGTTACATAGAAATTGTTCTAAAGTGTGGACTTTACGATTTGATATAAATTATGTCTACACAAATTTGAAATAAATGTGAATATTATTTTAAATATCATCAGCAATCAATGTGATATTTATCCAAAGTAAAAAACAAGTGAACCTAAATGCAACTGTTTTATTAAAAATAAAAAAATCTGTAGTAACTAAAGCATAAGACAACAGAATCCAGAATCTGAAAGAATCAACAAAAGATTAAGAATGCTTTATCCCCTACTATAGTCTGTGTAATTAGAATCGCCGTGTCAAGGTCACACAACTCAACCTTTTTCCATTCTGGTCGCCATGGTTTCCGTGCTAGAAGCTTTTTTCCCACGTTAGTTCGGTGAACATGATAAATAAATTTGTTGTTTTAGTTATAATTTAATAATTGACGGATTCAAATCAGATTTATTTCTCAATGGCAAAAATAGATTGCGTCAGATAAAGTATTCTAATATTTTGAACCAATCTAAGTCTTATTCTAATATTTTGATGTGTTTCAGAAAGCTATTGTATACCTAATTTATTGTATTTTTTATTTTGTAAATTTTAAAATCTTATCTAAACATTCCAGATTTAATTAACGAGAAATTTAATTGCATTTACTTCGTATCAAAAACAAATAAATGGAGAATAAATTCTTTCTTATTACATCTTCTCAATTAATCTAATATTTTGAATCAGAAGTGTAGTAATGCAATTGCCTTAACTGCAGTGCGAAAAAAAGTCGGGCTCTATTATCTTTCTTGCCGTGTTGCCATGGGGACAAAGCAGGAAACGCGATCTTGATGCGCCTATTCTAATTACACAGACTATAGTTACGTCTGAAATTGTGTGATCTTCCGAATAATTTTTGATACATGCAGCTTTTTTTGCATCAAAAATGTTAACTGATTTATGATTAATTTTTTGTGTTTCAAATGTGTCTAAAATTAAAGATATTTTACATGACATTTTAAATATTTTAAAAAGAACATCTGGAGCAATGTATCAATTCTTAAACGTATCATTTAATGCCTCCCCCCTTTACCTGCTAAACCTCAGATTATATACATTTATTATTTAAGAAGCTGTTACAAATTGCATTCACTGAAAACAAATTTATCTGCGCAATTTCAGCTGCAATCCTGTTTTTCAAATTAATACATTCTGAGATTCACAAAGCTTTTTTCAATAAGTAACACAATAATTAAAAAGTATGATTGGAATTTAAATTTAACTATTGATAAAGCAGGGGTCAATTGAACATTTTTAACATTGGTCGTTTTTTGTGAATTTTAAAAACATTTTTGGGAAAAATCAAATATTTTTACGAAAATTCAAAATTTAAACATACAGTGATAAAAATGTTTTATTATTTCTTGCCACTAATTTATTAAATAATTCTGTAAAAAGCACAATTTGATAACTCAGAATTTTGTGAAGGATCTATTTTGATTGATTAGAATTTTGTTAAGGGTCCTTTTGGCTTGATTGGAATTGCGTGAAGAGTGAAAACGAACCCGAATTTCCACTGGCATGATCCATGTAAAGGTATTTGCACTCCATTATGCGAAGAATATCAAAAACGTAGAAGTGTTAAAAACATTTTTGTATACATAAGAGAACATAAAAAGTGTAAATCAAATCAATAATTCTAATTTTTTTCTAATTTGTCTTTAACAAAATTGGGATAACTTTTACTATGTAAAAAATACAAAACTACAAATTGAGGTTAAAAAATTACCCAAATGAAAACCAAAAAAAAAAAAAAAAGCGTAAACTTTTTTTAAACATAAATAATAAACACGGTACAACACTACAATAATGAGAACACAGAAGAATGATTAATGAGAAAAATCCAAGTACATGAGTAATCCTTTTAAACAAAAGTGATTAACTTATAAATTGTGATCATCAGCATGTGATTTAAGGCATGCAGATTAGAAATGGACACACGTTTGGAATATAATGTATGAAAAAATCTCTCATGAAATGTCAAGCAAGAGGACATTCAGGTCCATTTTTGACCCTTTACAAAATTCCAACCCATCAAAAAGTTCCTTTCACAAAATACGAATCAATCAAAGCGGACCCTTCACAAAATTCTGAGCTACCAAATCGTACTTTTTACAAAATGATTTATTAAAAAAGTGGCAAAAAAAGACACAATAAAAATTTTTATCGCTATACCTTTAAATTTTAAATTAAAATATTCGAGTTTAATAAAACATTTTTAAAATTTACAAAATACAGACCTTGTCGAAAATGCTGGATCCACCCCTGATTATCCCAAATGTCTTTTCGGTGATAGAAAATATGTTAGCAATAAATTATATTAAAAAAAACTTACACAAACAATTTTCTTGTCAGAAGTTCCGGCTACAAATAAATGTTGCTTATCCTCATCCGGGTTGAACTTCACACAATAAGCAATTTTTCTGTTTGAATATTGGCCAAGGCACTTTCCTATAGAAAATAATAAGCATATATGAAAATGAAAGACTCTATTGTAAATACCTTTTGTTTTTAAATTTAAGGATCAAATACTAGAACTTTAAAACAGCTTTAGATTTCATTTCAGCACAGTTTTGAAATAGCAAATTAAGAATAACACATTACGTACAAAATTTTTTCCTTTGTATCATTCAAAATGAATGATCCATGACAAACAATAGCTACTTTATTATGTACTGATATTTTTGCTTTAAACATCTAAAAAGATTAATCGATTGAACTGAGATTACCATTATAATAAAGACATGTCCATTTGGTAATATTGCAGGTTGCTACGCATAGTCACTAAAGGTACTTTTCAAAGTGTGCCGTTTTGTTTATGTTTCATTTTCCACGATTTTGAATTTCGTTTAAGGGCTATCCCTTAAACTATAAGAATTACTGTTTAAGTAGTGAAGATTTCAATTTCAGAAGCTTTTATACACCGAAAATTATCATTTGACAAGTTTAAGGAAAACTAAAGGTAGGAAAATAACTTCCCTAATAACTTTTGTAAGTATTGCTTTCAAATTAAGCTCCTAATTAATTTAAGAAAAATTGTGAGTTATAAAATTTATTGCAACAGTAGAAAAAGATTACTTTGCTTCAAAATCATAAAATAAATAGAACATGCAGAAGAAAAAAGAAAATTTTCAACAAGAAGTGGCGCTGGGCATCAAACAAATATTGCAGACAATCACTTTATAGGAAAGTAGTTAAATGGAAAGGTCTGTATTATAAGGAAGGTTTCAGACTGAACCATTTAATGAATGTATTTAAAAAAGTATCAACTTATCAAAAGTATCAAAGATTAGAACACTTACATAAAATGTGCACTGCCCCAAATATCGGGGCTCAAAAATTATATTGCCCAACATGCCCAGGGCATTTAAAAATTCTGATTGGGCACAAATCTTCTACCCTTAACTGCCCGGCAGGGCATGTAATTTTTTAATCAAATATTTCTTTCCAAAAATTCATTTTTCGTTATTTATTGAAAAATCACTGCACCCTTACCGGAGCGTAAAATTGACATGTTGAGGACATGTCGCCAATAATGGTATAATTGGTAATGCAATTTAAATTTGGCAGATTTTGACTTATAATCACTTATTATGCAATATTTATTAGCAATGTAATTTTTTAAGAATTTAGATTAATGTTAATATAATTCTTGATTTAGATATAAAGCTGGTATTTTTTTGTCTGATTAATGCTATGCAACAAATTTAAATGTTTTTAATAATATGCAATAAAAAACTTTTGGGCACATAAGAATTTTGTTTGGGCATGTATTTTTTTAGACAAACATGTAAAATTTAAAAAAATATTGCTAAGCCCTGGACACACACACACACACACACACACACACAAAAAAAAAAAAAAAAAAAAAAAAGAAAGAAAAGAGAGAGAGACATAAATTTGAAAAATTAAAATTTAAGGAGGAAAACGCCGAACACTTATGACAATGTAAATAAAATTTTACATACCAGTTTCAGTGTCCCATAGTTTTACATATCTATCATAGCCAGCAGATAAAAATTGTGTTCCTGAATTGTTGAAACAAATGTCTCGAACAGCTTGTTTGTGACCAATATAAGTTCGTATGCAGCGTCTTTCATTATAGAATTCCCACAGCTAAAGGAATTTAAAGAAGTTATAAATGGTGGAGAACAAATTCTTTTAACATGCAAAAAAAAAAAAAAATAATAATCAATACAAATACTACTATATGAGGTCAAATTTCACAAATGCTTACAATTCTAAGTTTAGTAAATTTTGCAGGCATCAGGTCATCGATTGGCTTAAATATTTTGTTGAGTCGGCTCATTAAAATTATTATTTTTTTTTTTTTTTACATGAATGAAAAGTGCATTGATATACAGTGAAATCTGTATAAGTTGACCATTTGTGGAGCAGCACTTTAGTAGACAACATATAGAGGGTGGATATTTTTTTTTTTCCTTTTTTGTCATTTTTTACACCATGCATTTATTCATTTGTAAGTAATTAAAATATAGCTTCATCTATTAACGCTACTTTAAAATAGTAATTAGCTTTTTTTTTTTCAATTATATAAAATATCTTTGTTAAGGCAAAGAAAAATATCTTATTAATTATGTAAGTTACTTATTTGATGGTAAAGGTTTTCTAAAAATACATATTTTTACAAAGTGGCTAGATCAATCAGAAGAAAAAAGAAGAAACAGATTTAAAGAACAAAAGAGTGCTCATAGTAATTTTCCCATATGGTAAACTTACAAAGAAGTTTAGGCAAACTTTATATTGATGTTTCATCCATCGAGCCAAATCTGGTCTAACATTATAGAATAAAAAATATACTGCAGAAGTTATTCAAGTTTTTTTTTTTTAATTTTTACAAAAAGAGATGACAAATAAATATAGTAATAACTAGGCGGTCAACTTACTAAGTTTTTTTTTATAATACTCCCACCCAAATTTGGCATACATAAGTGGTCAAGCTACAAAGATTTCCCTACATTGGATAATAGGGCTAATTCCATTCCTGACAAAAGTGGTCAACTTTACAGGTTTTACTGTATTAAAACTATTCAGTGAAACAAAATTTTATTTTATGAGTTATTTTTATACTTTGTAAACCAGATCCCCCTGACAGTTAACATAGTATTAAAAGAATTATTACAGCCAAGTTTCACGCCAGATATCATGAAACTATTACCAACTTAACTATAACCAGTGGGAAGACCTAGGATTCCTTGTCGGATAATACCTAGTTGAAGGGGGGAGGGGGATCAAACATAGAATTGATTGTTTGAACACAAAAAGGAATTTTTCTTGCTTTCCAAGCTCTTCAAAATCAAAGAGAAAATCCTTTCAAGATAAACTCAGATATTAATTAGGAATTCAGTAAAGCTGAATGTCCTAGCAGAGGTATTTTAATAATATGTTATAAAATTCAACACATCAGAACAGTGAAAGAATTACAGAAAATAAAATCATACAGCATTTCTTTACTGGTTAAATCATTGAATTTTTTCAAGTATTACCAAATGCAGCATTACCTTTACTCTACAGTCCATTCCACAAGACAGCAACAAATGTGCATATTTGGGAAACCATTTGATAGTAGATATGCTTTTTGAATGACCTGTCCATGTGTGCAACAACTTCTTAGGAATGAAACACTTCTCTGGTGCTTCATCAGATTTCAAATTAACCCCAACGTCTTGAGGAACGTGCAAGAAAGATCGGCCTTGATAGTCATAAGCATCTTTGACTGGAAAGAAATAAGAAGTTTCATAAATAAATGTATTTTGTGTGATAAAATAACAGCTATGAATAACTAATTACTGGGAATACAATGTTGATTGACCAAGTCAGACAGGCCCGTCATTTAGGGGGGGTCAGGAGGCGGAACTGACCAACCCTGAGAATATAATGAATTTTTATGAATCAATGTATTTTGCTATTTTTTTTAATAAAAAATACAAGGAGAATAAATCCTTTGTTTTAATAGCTGTTGTGTGCTCTTTAAGACTTCATATGTAACATATAATGGCCTCTCGGAATGTGCAAGTTCTTGCTTCAAGATATGGGAACATTTAGCAGAGGATCGGAAAAATGCACACGTTTGAGAAATGGTGCCCAACACTTCTAACAGACTGTACTTTGGATGCATTGCCCAAAGAAAGATTGAGACAATGGGCAACGCAGTGCGTATATATAGCTTTTGGATATTCAAAAGGGATACTTGGGGGATACTCTAGCACTTCTGTGTTAGAGTATCCCCCAAGCATTTTTCAAGCTAAGAGAATAGGTCACGTGTAGTCTTGTTCCATATTCGCGTAATCGGAATAGCTGCTTAATGATGACCAAAATGATGACATCCCAATGTGGTCCGATTAATTGAAAACAATTATATTCAAGTTTTAAGTTTATTATCTCTGTCAAAAATGTCATGTATATAAGATTTTTGATATGAAAATATCCACAAAAGATATAAAATTTATTTTTTAAGTTTCCAATTTTTGAAAGATAACTTAAAAATTAAAATAAAATACAAATTTATGCCTTTTTTCCCGTTCAATTTTTAACAAAATTCACTATGTTATTAAAAATATCTTTAATCGGTCTACCAATTAATTATAGGGGTATGCTGTGGCTTGTGGGCCACAGATATAGCCTTTCTGTGTTAGAGTATCCCCAAAATATTTTTCAAGCTAAGAGAATAAGTAATATTTGAGCAAAAGGATTACATGTCTGCTGCACCAAAGTTTTGGACAATATGTTTTTATTGTTCAATTTTTAGTGTAACTATTTTTTTTTGTTTTAATAGCTATTAGGTTTTCAAAAATTTCACTACCAAGATGAACAAAACTAAAGATATGTTTATGCTGTACTCTTCCCAACTGCAAAATTCAGCCACTTTTTGATTCCGTAAAAAGCGGGTTTCGGAATTTTTCTGGTGGCAAGAGGCCAGAAAACTCTACATCGGGAGCCTTCTGTCAAGAGTAGAACATCATGTATCTTACAAGAGTAGAAGAGTTGGCATGTCTGCAGTTGATCTATGCATGTTTCTCTATTTATGTATTATAAAGAGTTAACCCTTTCTTCATCATGACATCATCCAATATATGCTTATGGTATGTTTTATGCTATAAACTAAATTCGAGCTTACTGTGAAGAATTGATTTCTCGTCCATAGATTTGTCCTCTGTGACCTTGCCCCGCTTTTGACGTTTAGCTAATATTTCTTCAAGTTCCACCATTTCTTCCTAGAATAGAAAGATATTTCGAAACATTCATTTGATATTTGTTGAAGCACCACTGTTAATCAACATAAAATTTCCATCTCAAAAAAAAAAAAAAAAAAAAACACATATAATGAGGATTTTAAAAATTCAAGTTGCTGTATTACTAATCTTAATTGTATAAATTATACACCTGCTGATAAAACTTTTTTCATGAACTTTTATTTTTTTGCAGAGTAAATTTTTTCGGTACAGCAGTTCAATCTTTCCTGGTTTAACAGTCATCATCTCTACGAGTATACTTAAAATCAAGCAATTTCCAGACAATTACTTACATCTGATGGTGTAGTGATTCGCTTCTCATCCACATATCCTCCCCAGGGTCCAAGAAACCCGTCAATATCAGCAGCATCAGCATTTTTCTTCCGCTTTCTTTTATCCCCTTCTCTCTCTTTGGTTTTGTCAAACACAGTCACTTCTATAAGAAATTATAAAGGGAAAACATTAACATTCTATCAATCAACAACTTGGATTTATCTGATTTGTTAGATTTGAACTTATAACAAAAGATAAATAAATAAAATACATGAATTTCAGACTTTTAATTTTTTCAAAATCTTCTATGACTCGCAAACTTGGATTTTTTTGATTTTATGGATTCAAGAAAAAAACATTTCAGCAGTTTTTTACGAAAAATACACACATTTCAGCATTTTCCAAAATTAATTAGAAAAAAATTACAAAAACAGCAATAGAATGTTATGTTGCCTACAGTCTACACCATGCTACAGAGGGTTAAGCTCATAAATCAAGTAAAATATTGTTTTCAATTTTTAAAAGAAAAAAAAAACTGCTGATTGCATATCTAAAGAAATATGCTGCTACTGTGAAAGAAGTAAAGTAGAAAGGTACAATATTATATCCACTTTTAGACACAATTTCAATAAACAACACTCAATGAATGAAAATAAAAAATAAAAAAATTGATTTCTAAAATTCCCAAAACAAATAACTAAGAAAATTCATAAAAAACAATTCTTTGAGAAGAAAGAAATTATTTAGCCTCATTTATAGTGAAATGTATCAGACTTCATTGCAAATCCTATATTAATATTTGAGATTTGAAAAATACATGAACTTGTTCCATTAAATCTGCACACATATAAATCCAAAACTACTCTTTTTGAATGAACCACAGTCCTTTTGAGGGAAAGACAACCTTTTTTTTATCACAAGAATGGAGCAACGTAGCCTTTATAGAGTTATTTGACAAAAAATATATCTAAATAATTTAACCATTTGCATGTAATATAGTCACTCAAAAGTCTATTATTAGTAAGTGACAAAAATAGCTGAAGAATTAAAAAACGACTGATATAAAATTATTAAAAGCGTTCAGGGTTTTGCCCATTTTTAAATTTAAACAGGGTTGCTACTCTAAAAGCAGAACTGAATTCCCCGACTTTTCCAGACATATTTTTAAACAATTTTAGTCCTTAACTCCACGGTGCCATACCAATCAAAAACAAGCATTTGCCCCTAATTTTCTTTTTAAAACAATAGCATGGATTGCTAACCTTAAAATAGTAGTTTTGTACATGCTAATAATTTCGGACAGACTTCGCAACATCATTCAGCCATGAAATAAAAGGAAACAAATAGATTGATAAAGAAAAACTAGGCCCTTTGCAAAATGTATTTTTTTAAAGCTTGTCATAACTCAGTTTCTTGATGAGAAAACTGATTGCTATCGACATTTTTGAGAGAAGCAAAAATTACATTAATTACAGAATGCATTGCAAATGCACTTGGAAAAAATTTAAATAACATTAATAATGAAATGTAAAGTCAATTATAACTATTTGAAAGTTAAGCGTAAGAGTTTATAAATTTATAAATGATCAAATGAATGGTTGAATAATGGGGAATCAATCATGGCAGTTCCTTTCAAGCGTGGCATTCTGAATGGAGTAAAAGAGCTGATGTCATGTTTTCAAATAGAATTTTCCCCGTCCAAAAAAAAAAAAAAAAATGGTAGGATTGACCAGGAGTTGATCTAGGATTTTTTTAAATGGGGTACTTAAAAAAGATTAATGGGGTAATTAAAAAAGATTCTTGTGAAAATTCTAAATTTAAACATACAGTGCTAAAATTTTTATTATTTTTTTGCCATTTATTGAATAAATAATTCTGCAAAATGTAAGATTTGGCAGTTCTGAATTTTGTGAAGGATTCATTTTGATTGAATGGAATTTTGTAAAAGGTCTGTTTTTATTGACTAGAAATTTGAGAAGGGTCCATTTTGATTCAGTGTAATTTTGTGAAAGATTGAAACGTGGACCTAAATTTCCTCTGGTGTGACCCCTGATCTCATATCTTGGTGAGCATCATGCACAATTCCCCAACTTTTGCAGGTTTTCAAAGTAATGTATCAACCCTGGTAAAAACATCCACAGAGTAACTGTTAGAAGTTTGAAAGCCAAAACATTGATAAAAATATAAATCCATGACAATTATGTACAAAACATCAAGGAGAATATTTAAAGTACTATCTAAAATAAAATATTACTATCTTCAATTGTAGCTTTTTCTGTTTCTTCCGCATTGACAGAGACCAGTTTCCCTTTGGCAGCCTCAGGATCATCAAGTGTCGGATCCACGGCATAACCTAAGAGAAAAATAGACATGAGAAATGTAAAGCATCAAATGTATGACAAAATCAACACATAGGACATGATTTAAACACTGATATGCAAATATGAAAAACTGGAGAAGTATATCATAGAACTGAATAGTAGCTGTGTTTCTAATAAACAACTCAGTTTACATGTAAAGACTGCATGAAAGAACGAGTTGGTACTCACAATATCTGAAAGATTTCGATCATTTTAAAGTAACAAAATTAGTGCACTAAATTTTCAGTTAATAAAAATAAAATGCCCTCTCTGTTTTGGGGCAATTTCATTTAATTGGTTATCAAATCCTTCAAAACTTAACAATAACAAAGTAATAGGAAAGTTGTGCATGAAAAATACAAAAAAATACTTTGTGCTTTAATTATGCTGGTAAGATACCTTCCTTAAATATGAATCGAAACATTTCTTAAGCATTTTTTTTTATTGACTTTTGAATGTAAACATCCCCTCATTAAGAATGCCAAACAACTCAAACTAATATCAAGTCATTATGTTTCTTCTAGCTATTTTGGTCACAATATACTTCTATTCTTATTCACACTTTTGGTTCTATTGTAGCCAAGTGTAGTGTCACCACCAGAAAGATGACATTTTTCCCTAAAGTGTGATGCACATGCAAAAAAAAAAAAAAAAAAAAAAAAAGGTTTTTGTACCGCTTTCTGCGCTTGCACTTTAAAAATTATTTTACAAAGAAATAATTCTAGCAGAACAAAACATTTTTCAGAGACTATGTTTGTAGAAGTTATTCATTAAATAAAAATAAAACCAAAAAATTGAAAACTTCCCTACAATGTACATATGACATGCTACAGTTCCATACTTACCAAAACTTGTAAAAGTTCTTCGTTGCGATTCAAAATGGAAGTCATTAATATGAGCTGGCTCTACAAATCCTGCTAATGAGTTTTTGTTTGCTTTCTGTTGCTGAGTTTTGAAGGGATTTTCTGGACCAGCCTTTAAAAACAAGACAATATCAGAAAACTATGCTTTAAAAGATTGTTGTTGTTTTTACACAAATAAATG
This sequence comes from Octonoba sinensis, assembly GCA_038502835.1. NCBI lineage: Eukaryota > Metazoa > Arthropoda > Arachnida > Araneae > Uloboridae > Octonoba > Octonoba sinensis. The sequence continues at coordinate 18,031,561 of CM076601.1, read as the reverse complement.
AAATATATACAAGCGATCAAACATTTAAGATATATAGATGTAAGAGAACAAAACCTACTATTAAATATCAGTAGGCTAAAGTCAATATTAATGATGCACTAAACACTTCAAATAAAAAACAACTTGCAAAAGATTAAATATGTTGAACACTTTAACACAAACATAATTTTCTTACCGTGACATTGGTCCATTGTAGAAAGAAATGTGAAGATTGCACATAGCTTGTGCATTTGCATGTGAAAAATTTGTAAGTAATTTTAGCATTTTTTTTTTTTTTTTTTGCATATAATTATGCAGCAATCTTTTATCACCCGATTTTAAGTAAACATATTTCTTATAATTTCCTAAATAGTAAAAAGTGCATATTTAGCCAAAGTAACAAAGCTATTTTTTCCCAAATTTTCCACCCCCTTCCTACCCCCCCCCCCCTCTAAAAAATGAAACAAATGATTGAGAAAAAATTTTGAAAGCTCTATGTGATTCAGGTTTCTTTTTTTTTGTCTTATAAAAGTTTCCCAAGTTTATAAAAAACTTATTTAATATAAATAATTAGAAAAGTAGAAGTTTGCAATTCCAACGTGTTTTTTAATAAAAAAAAAAAACTTGTTACTAGAGTCCTTTATAGAACTTTGTTCAGAATCCCGCAATGCGCAACCCACTTCTCATTGGTTGAAGCATCTTTTCTTCCCCCGCAGGCGATAGAGATTTTTCTTCCATAGGGAAAGCATGGAGCGTTCTTGAAGCTACCAAAAATACGATAAATCTGAAAAAATACATTTACGTACCACGCTTTTACTAATATTTATCATTATATGAATTTTTAAACCATATGTATATTCTATTATTTTTGGAAACACCGCTTTATTTATTGTTTAATCTTAATTTTTGTGTTCAGGTACTGAAGCTTCCACATTTTGCCACTCCTTTATTGCTTAACATCTTTAAAAAAATTACCTATTTCAATGCTGTACGATATGTCTTTATTCATTTTCTCATTATCACTTGATTATACCAGGGTAAAAGCAGTCAATAGTTTTAAATATTGCTTTTTTTGTGTGTGTATGTGTGTAAACATCGGCCTCTTTTGTAACACATTTGGCAGCAGAAACACTCGCTAAGTTTTTGCTACAAGTAATGATCAAGGATTTAAAATTACTTCGTTATTTGTATAGGAATATAAAGTAAAAGTAACTAAACTTTTTAAATTGAAGTTTATATGTAATTTACGATTAATATCTCAAACTGAATTAAGAAAATTGTTTGCTTGATCGCAATTTTCAAAAAATTTCATTAAAAAAAATACGTATCTTAAGGTTTTTTGGTAAGCAAGCTAAAAACTTTGAACTATTGGAGTTAATATTGAACTGTGTCATATATTTTAGTATATTTAACTTAATTTTAACCCATTAATGTCTCCCTGTCCCTTTTAAGGACAGTCTGAAAAGTACGTCTGAAGCACCCAAAAATAACCATTTCAACAAAAAATTGTTTTAATATACTTCTAACCTTAAAATAACTGGTTAGGAATTACATTAAAACAATTTTTTGTTAAACTGTTTATTTTTGGGTGCTTCAGACGTACTTTTCAGACTGTCCCTAAAAAAAAAAAGGTCAGGAATTAATGGGTTAAAATTAGGAGTAAAAAAAAAAAACGGATTTTATAACCTATTTAGCCGAGTGCCCAGTGGCACTCAGGTGGCACTGAAGGGCCAGTGCTGAGTGCAGCACTGGACCTTCTAGTTTCTTTTTTTTTAGTTAAATATACTAAAAAATATGATGGGGCTCAAAGTTACCCTGAATGACAACATCCATAAAATAAATTGTTGGTAAGAACAAGACAATGTATCAAACTTTTAAATTAATAGATTTCACTAAAGGTACACATTACCACTTATCAATATAAAGATGTATGAAATTACTTTGCATTTTTTAGAACTACTATTAAGCGTGACTGAGTGACCTGTTTAAAAGAAAACAGGGCCTTTTCCAGAGTTCCCCAAGCAGTCCTTTGATTCTGAAGTCAGCGCTATTAGGTCATGATATAAATAGTAAATAAAATTTCAGACTGCAATTGTCAAATTGAATATTCACTATTAGCAAAAGTTTTAGTCATATTTACTGTAAGGTTAGGTAAGAAAATTTTAAACTTACTACAGGTGCATAAAGTTCTTCATACTTAGGATTATAGCTGATAACTTTATTGGAAGGATCCACACAAGTACGAACTTCAATCGACTCCTATACAAAAAGATCATTAAGTGAGACATTAGAATAGAGAAAAGAATTTTGGAATTATATGTCAGTTTACGAAAATGGATAAACATGCAGCAGTAATGGGAGAGCAGCGAGGCCTCAATGCTTTAAAGTTCAAAAAGAATTTTAAATATTTACTCAATTACATAAGATAAATATGTTTGTACGGAGATATAATTCAAAAAATCCAAAATAAAAAACCCTTTTTTGGGGGAAAACTCCATTATAAGGGTTCTTGTTGTGAGAAATTTTGAAATTTTTTATTAAAGAATTATTATATGTGAAATATTGAGAAATTTATAACAATTTATTTCTTAATACTTAGTTAATTTTCAGGGGGTCAAAAGTAAAAAAATTTTTCTAAAAGTTAAAGAAATATAAATAAATTAACAATCATAACTTCTTCCTCTCTCAAAGCCCTATAAATTATACATTTACATTTTGATTCTACGTGTATAAAAGTGCTGTTTAAAAAAATCTTCAAATTTGCTTTTTTCAAATTATTTTTCTGACGGCAATATTGCAATTTTTAAACATTTCATGAGAAAATGAAGCATTCACTTTTAACAATACCTTTATTTCAATGACTGGTGCAACGTTTATCTGAAATTTTTCTTTCAAAGCAATAATGCTTTTCGTTGAATCTGCAAGGGAAATATTTTCAGTACTTTCATCTGATCCCTCGCTATCACTTCCATATCCCTTTAATAAAGCAATCCCAGCCATTGACGATAAGTACTAACAATGTTTGACTTCACTGCTGATACGCTTTAATCCGTATAACATTATAAAATAATTTCATTTGAAGCAAAAGTAATTCTATACGCAAAAATATTAAAACATCACGTTGCACAAAACAATAAACAACATTTCGTCTTCAACTTCAAAACATTTTAAGCGGGGGGGGGGGGGGGGAGAAGCTGGCAGACAGCTGCAGTTAGTACGTTATGACAAATTTTATATTCGGAAAATATGAAGAAATGAAAAATTCCTTTCAACACACAGCAGAGAATTCAGTATATTATTGAATAATAATTAAAACTCTTTTATTAGTTATTCGTTTTTGTTTTTATTTATGTTCGAAAATATTCTTCAATTCGTTGGCAGCAGATCAATATTTGACGTCATGGTGGCCATATTGTATAATGTGAAAGTATTTGTTTACGTCTGATTCTGCCATGGGTGTAAATTATGTTACTTCAAATGCCCCTGAAAAATTTGATAACTTAAGTACCTTTACTTTCGTAGAAAATCTGTGATCATAGTTGGTATGATGTAGTCATACTTCTATAAGCAGTGAAAATTGCTTATGCGAAAGAATAAAACTGTTCCTTTTTGAAATGAGCTTGAGCTTTTAAATGATTGATTGCTACATCCGCTCTTTAAGTACATCTTAAACCGTGTGACACAGGATCATTCCTAAGTAAGTACTTTAGAACTACTTCATAAATAAAGGCTTATAGTTTGTGCTGCATTTGAAATTGAATTTTTTGTTATTTGACGTTTTAGAACGTTTTAATATTAAAATATATATTGCCAGTGTGAATAAATTCTAGTGTTATCCACACAAAATTTATACCCTTTTTATGCATCCGTTACATAACATTTGATTTATTTTTAATCGATAATTAAATGATAATTTATCAAACACTTTTTTCATTGTGAAGGTAAATTACATCTTTGATTATCGTATTTCCCGCAAAAAGTTGCTGATTGTTTTTTTCTGTAATCAACTGATATATCCTGAAAGAAATCTCAAAATTAAATTACATCCTCTTATACGCACCAATAAATGCCTGAATCACCATGTGTCACATTCAACCTCAGCAGGGAACTTTAGATCGAAAAAAAAGTTTTTAATATCTAAATGCAGGATCAATTAAGAAATTTAAGGGCCCCTAGCGGTAAAGTAAATATGAAGTCCCTGTAAAACAGGATTAGTTGATTTAAATCAAGGGCCACTTCAAGGTATTTGGTCTAAACAGTGTCCACAACAAAATGATGGATGATAATTTTTTACAATAAAAATCTGACGTCAAGTGTTTAAACCATGAAAATATGCTGGTTGTTTTGAATTTGCATGAGTATTTATAGAGATATTCAGTATTTAATCAGAAAATTGCATGAAATTATGTGGATTTTACAAGCCAAAACTTCATAAAATCTTATATAGATCACAAATAAAACATTTTCAGTGAAAATTTTGCTTGAAATGGAAAAATAGAAAGTGCATTTATGCACTCACACACTAAATTAATTTCGAAAATGAATTTGTATTTACTTTTCAATTCAGAAATATGTAGCTGTAGAGTCCAGCAAAAAAAAAAAAAAAAAGATTTGGTTTCATTACTCTAAATTAACCTGCATCAATAATAATATTTTTATTTTTTAATTTATACAATATTTGGCACATTTAAGACAAAAAAATTAAGCTGATTAAATAATTTAATATTAATAGCAATTTCAAAAATGCGCTGAACTTCAATTATTCAAATTCATTTTGCATTTTGTTTTCTTACATTTTAATTATGTTCTGAGAATAATTTGCTTTGGTAGTATATTTAGTTTTTATCTTTTGCATTTTGGCTTTTTCAATATTGCTAGATGAGAATCTAAGTCTATAACCGTATTGTATGTGAACACTGAAAGCATTGATGAAACTGCAAACTTTGCTTACTTAAAGTGAGGTACAGCCAATGCCAGGGAATTCCACAAACTCGAATAATGCACCCATTTTGAGCTCATAACCAAGAAGTAATCAACAGTGTTAATTCTCCGTATATTGATTTAAAGCAAGTAGATATATCCTGAGGCGTTGCTAGGGAAGGGGGCAAGGAGGGACAGCTGTCCCCGGGCACAACGCCAAGGGGTGCCAAGTTACTGCTAATTTTTTTATTTTTAAATGTGAAAAAAAAATTATTTGATCTGAAGAGGTGTGAATATGTTCGACAAAAAAGTCGGGGCACTGTAAATCATATCGGGAATGACCAATGTAGCACAGGAGTGCGTGGGAAAACAGTCAAATAAATTTGAGAAGCCAAAGTGTCCCATTTTCCCCTCAAAAGTGAATGGTCGCTAATAAGAATGCAAGTTAAACGGGCTGTTTTTTAGAGCTAGTTATCATTTAGGAAGCTTAAAAGTTTTTAAAATTTCCTTTAGGGGCACCCCTAGGTCCCCAGGGGCACGGAGGGGGCGCCATAACTACAGTTGTCCCCGGGCACTCTAGCTACGCCTCTGGATATATCACCACTAAATAAGGAATTTAGTGCAGGTAATAACATTTTATCACACCACAAGCAGCTTCTTTGTAAAGGCAAATGGATTGCTGTTTTATTTATTGACCAGTGGTGGGCTGGTGTGAAATAGTCAATGAAGATTTAAATAATGCTATTGAATTAAAATATGTATTTCAGCTAGTAGGAAAAACAATAAATTCAAGCCATTAAAAAAAAGTGAATTAGAAAAAAAATCAAGCAGTCGGATATTTAATGAAACTTTCTGGCCATCCAGCACCAATTGACCGTGGGAGATTTTTTTTTCTCTCATGATAAAGAAACAGCAGAATGCATTTCTTCAATAATTGAAAATCTTTAATTACTTTTTGTTGTTGTAAAACAAATTTATATCTATTTTTTGTTCACATAAATCAATTAGATACAAATTGTAGAGTCCACAACATTGAGCATTTTAATGTAGAGGCACAGTTTTTTTTTGTTCTAAAATTTTAATTTTTCACTTAAAATAATAAATGTTTGTATTCTTACTTTCTATAGTGGGCTTGTGTTTAAAGAAACATAGATTTGATAGCATGCTATGAATAGATTCAGAGGAATGGAGATCAATTTTGATCAAGTTTTTGCTATATTTTTAAGCATAAAGTCTGCAACATGACACTTTTTTTGTTATAACTGCTTAATTTGCTGTTCAATTATTACTTAATTTTATTTTCAAATAATGTATTAGTATTACTTCTACACTGGCAAAAAATAATGCATTTTCCTATCTTAATGTGATAAATTATTCAGGTTCAAACTTTGTGAAGTCCGCAACATTCAAATGCTTTGAGATGGCGCGCAAGTGATATTCAGGATTATACAGCAATTATGTATGAATTTTGAAATTAATGTATCTTTCTTTCTTTATAAATTGGAAGATTTATGTTTTTGTCCTTTTAGTGTTTATTTCTCTTAATTTTATCATTTTTTCTCTTTTCTTGTGTTGTAAAGTTCTGATTCAGCTAACTTATAATATACTTTTCCCTTCCAGACATATTTTAAAATGCCACTCCTTCAGAGACTTATTGAGCCGGTTCATGTTTGCCGCAATACTCTTCCTGTAGACAACCGTGGAACTTTGGCGATCGACATTCCAAATGAGCTAGAATGCGTGACAAATGGCACTTTGTCGAATGTCATTCGGCAGTTGTCCTCTCTTTCCAAGCATGCCGAGGACATCTTTTCTACCCTTTTTAAAGAATCGACTGCCATTGCTAACAGGACCCAGTCTTTGCAAGGTCGTATTGACAGATTAGCTGTCAAAGTCACACAACTTGATTCCAACGTTGAAGAAGGTTTGTTGGTGTTTTTTAAATTTTCGTTCAGTCTTTCTTTAGAATACTCTTTATTGATACTGCCTGTATTTCATGGCCCTGTTAACAAAATAACACCAGTAAGGTAGGTGCATTAATTGTGGTCAGTTTCTCCTTAAACAACTAAAGAGACCAGATTTCTTTAACAGGAACATTAAAAGCAATAAGAAATATGTCATTCTACACAGAAGTTAGGCCCCTTTAACACAAACATAACCTTATAAGCAATTGAATGGCTAGAATGAACATCAACTTGACTGAAGTGCACCAATTGCGGTCACTTATGAGCTAGTTGGGGTCACCTCATGTTCCAATTGTGACCAAAACTTTTTAAAAACTTTATATCAAAACTATGAGTCCAAATATTAAGTATGCAATTATACAAAACATATAATAAAAAACAATAATGTTTAAGGATCTTTTAATCATTTTTAATGAATTTAAATAAGTAATTATAATGGAATATGAAGCAGTAAACAGACCTGTTATTTACTGGTGTCAGTAGAATGATGTTAGTAGCAAATGTCCCACCCTTGACTTTTTGGATAAAATGCATTTATTATGTGTATATATGTGTACGGATTTTGTTATTTTTAAAACTGCATATTTAGTTTTGACAAACCACCCCCACGGAAATCTTTGAAATAACAGGGATGGAAGTAAATAATAATGGACAGTAATAAAAGGTTAAAATTAAAAGCACGTACATGAAGTAAAAAATTCTATTATTTTGACCTTTTGCACTTCATCAGGTACTTTACATATATACTATAGATGAAAATTAGCTGTTGCCTTTCACCACTTGGCAATTAAAGTAGTAAAGGTGGAGATTAAAAAATGTTAACGATCGCCCCTCTTGCATGATCACTTTTTAGCACATTCTATTGTAACTCCCCCCCCCCCCAAACTTTTTTTGTGATCAAATCAACTTTTTTTGTTTTCCCCTTGGAATTATGCCAAGATAGAACATTTGTTTCGTTGAAAATGTCATGCCGTATTTCAAGTTTCAATCCTTCAGCATCCTGTATATATTTAAATCATTTTAAAAGTTCTAAAACATTTTAGCATGTTCTAAGTCAAATCTATATTTCTTGTTTTATTTCAATAATTTATTTATTTTCTAAACAATTTTAAAGTTAGTTTTCAAATCTTGTTAGAAGGTAACTACTAATAAAACTGAGTCTATCGCCCAATGGCTACTAACCAAATTTCCCAGTTTTCACCTATAATATATACCAAAATTTTATCTTTCTAGACCATTAGGCATATTAAGCTTTTTGTCTTCATAACAATGAGTCTTGTATTGCATTTTGTAATTTTGGAGAAGAATAGCACATATTCTCTGCGATAAAAATTGAATTATTTTTATGATTTTTCCGATTAAAAAACATTCTAGTAATTAAAAAGTTTTACATTTCAAAAAGAAAAAATCACCTATCCTAACCTTTCTGAATAATTATGAATTTTTTAATTAAATCATTTCACAGCTCCATACTACTTATGCACTGCAAGAATAAATCTTTTTATTATTGTTTTTACTTTTATGTATTTGGCAAAATCATGAAAAACTGCCATTTTCAAAGTGTTGAGTTCCAAAATGAAAAGGGGCTTTTTGTACTGTGAGTTATAACCCTTAGAACTTGTTAACTTTTATTTCATTTTATTTAATAAATTTAAACTCTACAATTGTTGTTACAATAATTTTCTTTGATATTTGTTACAAATTATCTTTGAACATGTCTCTTAACCAGTTTTATTTTCAACTTGTTCTTTTTTGGTGTTTTCAAACAGTTTTAATTGCTCAGCCTCATATATATTTTTATACATCTTTTAAAATTCATAATGTCATTTCTTTTTAGTGTCTCTGCAAGATATTCATATGAGAAAAGCATTCAAAAGTTCAATTGTGTATGACCAGCAAGTTGTTTCCCGTGATACAATGCCTGCTGCAATGGCTGAAATGTATAGGAGTTGTGGAAAGCCTCCTCCTTTGGATAAATTAAATCCATACAGGTACAAATTCCATAGTGGAATACAAATTTTGTGCTGCTTCCTTCGGAAAAATTTGGCAGATATTATTACTAAAAAATTTTTTTGTTGTTTTCAAAATCACATATATCCATTCATAAACATAATTTTTACGATTTTAGGTTATGCTGTATGAAGCTTAGTCATCTTGCACAGATTGCTATGTATTTTGTTGTAATGTTTAACTTTAAAAAAAAAAGAAATAAATAATAAATTTATTAATAAATAAAATGTTTATTTATTTTAGTACTTATTTTAAATATCTTGTTTTTCCCCGCTTAAGTTCGTACTGTTACTGAAATATGTAATATTTTTACTGAAATATGTTTTTCACTTTTTTTCTACACATTTTTCTTTTCTTCTCTTTTCCTGCTTAATAATAATTATAAAAAAAGAAAATTATTCATTTGCTCATGTGATTTCTACAAAATGTACATTTCTGTTTGTGTTAATTAATTAATTTTTTTTTCTTATTTCAGAGAGGATGGAAGAGATGGTTTGAAATTCTACACTGATCCTAATTATTTCTTCGAACTTTGGAAGCAAGAAATGTTGAAAGATACTGAAAAAATGCTCCATGAAAAAGGGAAAAAGGTGTGTTTGAAAGCTCTGTAATATTATCATTCTTTAAGTAATGAGAGGATTTGTATGATGTTTCAATTTAAATGTGTTTTTGTATTACTCAGCAATAATAAAAAGTTGGAAACTGGAAATATGCACGTGTAATTTCAAAAACCAGATTGTTGGGGGTAAAATCAATGTTTAGAAATTGAACATGTTTCTACTTTTTTTTTTTTTTCAAATTGTAATTGAATTCTACAATTTCCAAAATTGTAAAACAATGCCGACTTAAAAAAGAAACAATTTTTTTCTTTAGTTTTTATTATAAACATTTACTGTAGTTTCAGTTTTTCTTTCTTTTTTTTCCACTGTATTTTTTCCTCGTTTTATTTTCTCTTTATGCAATCTTATGCCTGAATTTGGTAGTCAAGTAACTAGTTTCCCCCAGATAATACCAAACTGGCCATTCTTGACCTAGAAGCAGCTTTACATGACATATGAGTACATTCAACTCCAATTTGAATGAAATTTGAGCTTATTTTCGAAAAAAAAATAACTTAATGTGTAGCTGTATTTGAAATACGCCATTTTAAAACTATCATTGTACAAACCAACCCGAAATTTTTTTAGAATTTAAATTAAAATTTTATTTTTTTCTGGCAGTAGTAATATTGTTATTAATTATACATATTATGACAGATGTTTGATAAGATTATGAGTTATGTGGAAAAGAACAATTTAATAAAGAAAAGAATCCTAGTTTTAGCAACCTGAAAGAAAAAAGTATGAGGTCGATAAAGTAATGAAAAAATATAAAGAAAAAAAATGTAAAAAGTAATTAATAGAGGTTTTTGGACTAAAAATTGAATTAAGCTATATTAAACCAGATTTAGTCTGGTTTATTTTTGCTAACTTTCTTTTTGAAGTGATTTTTGTATGCCTATAGCAACTTGATTCCTTAATATCCTTTAATGTTTTCAGCCTCACCGTCCCAGACCGGAAGGTAAACGGCACAAGAAAGTCCGGCAGCCGCACAACACGAGGGAGAAATACAGAATGATGGCTTGCACCAATGACTTCATTGATAAGTCCAACTACCCGCAGTCGAACTACAGCGACACGACCGCTCGCACCCCCAGCCTAGTGAGCGATGGCACCGATGGACCCCCAGTGAGGCCCAACAGTCTCGAACTCCACATGCCCTACTTGGAGCAGGATGGTAGTTACGGTAGCCCGGCCAACCACTACCCACCGCCACCGCCCGCTTATTCCGAATATCAGGCGCAAGCTTACTCCCAAGCGGCACAGCAGCACCACTATCCCCCTCCTCCTCCCTATTCCGTGAATTCTCCCGATCATCGTATTTCTTCCAATCATAGCACGCCCACCAGGCAGAGTCGAGGAACATCTCGGCCTTCCCAGCCGCCCCCGGCACCGCCGATGAGTTCGGGTTCGAACGGGACTTCGACTCCTCCCATCAACAACGGCACCCCTTCCGGCGGCGCCGGGCGGTATCGTCTGGGCAGCCACTCCAGGGACACCTTGCCGCCCCCGCCGCCGCCTCCCGCCGACGTGGTGAACGGATACCAGCAGGGCGGTGCCGTAGCTCCGTCTTACTTAACTCAGAAACCCGTGCCAATGGTAGGACTCGCCAACAATCACGGCTTGATGGGCCAGCGTAGGGACACGCCCAACCATCATCCGCACTTGATGAACCACATGAGGGACCACACTCCTCCTCCCGATTCCTTGAGCATGACCTCGGATTCCCTGGATTTGCCGCCCCCGCCACCCATGCCGGACAGCGAGGTGATGGCCCCGCCTTCTCCTCCCCCTCCTCCGCCCCCCAACATGGCGCTGCCGCCTCCTCCTCCCCCTCTTCCGGTCGAGGGTGTCGCCTGCTCGGCCGTGGGCAGGGTGTCGGATCTCCGTGCGCAAGAGGCACACGTGTCGTGCGAATCGACGAGTACCGGGTCCAGCAAAACCAGTGACGAGACGGACTCCAAGTCCCGATCCCCCGCTCAAGGAGATGGTAGGAGCGATCTTTTGGCTGCTATAAGAGAAGGTCAGTATTTACAGCTCTGCAACGTTCACTGTTTGAATCAGTGGCGTACGCAAGGGGGGGGGGGGGTTAGGGGTTTAAACCCCCCTCTTGAACCTTAAATAATAGTGCTTTATTACATACTCGAATTTCTTTTAGTAGCTTCAGAACATTATGAACCCCCCCCCCCCCCTTGAAAAAATTCTGCGTACACCACTGGTTTGAATATTCTGATCAGTTTATCTTCATTTCCTGAAATATTAATTCTTGTATGTAGAAGGATGTAATAAATATCTCCAGATGTGTGCCTTACTCATTGCTACTTTGCAGTACCAGTGCTTGTTGTTTTAAAATCTTTTTACAAATACAAATCTTTTTTTGAAAAGAAAATAACATTTTTCATATTGTAATAATTTGTCTTTGTTTTAGTTCTTTATTACACAAAAAAATTAAAATTTATTTGAAAGTGTTGATTTTTATTTTGGTGTTGCTACTGCTTGAATTTTTTTTAGTGATTTAATTTGTTTTAACTTTTAACATGACAAATTTTTCTTATATTTGGTTTCCAAAAGTTTTTTTTTGTTTTGTATCTTTGTTCATTGATCTTCGGGTTTCAACCATTTATTAGTGCTTATTAATTTATTTAATTATTTGGAAATACTGTATGAATGCTCCTAAATGTTAGAATATTTGTGGCTTGTTTGTTCAAAAGTAAGTAAATTCGAAAATAATGAAAACAAAATATAGAGAGCATGTTTAAGATCAGAAATGTACAATTTTCAAATTTGTATGGAAAGGTTTTGATTATTGTAAGATTGTGAGGATTTGAACTTGTTGGAAATTTGATTTAGAATCTTTTGAATTTCAGGATTCCAAATTTGGTTTAGTGCTGTATTTAGTTTTGTTGCAAAGTAAATAAATGTTTTTTTTTTTTAATTTTCATGAAAATTACACTTAAAAAATGTGAACGTTTGAAAATGTAAAGTTGAGCATAAAGCTCTCATCTAAACAGTCATTAATAAAGCAAGCGAAAGTGGTTCTCAACAATTATTTAGCAAACAATTTTTAAAAAGAACATTATTTTCTGTTGAAACAAGATTTTTGAAATGTTGAAATTAAAAAAGAACAGCAGATATTGCTCAATGATTTCTTTCACGATGGGAGATCTTATGATCAACTAATTGATGTGTGCTTCAGAGAAAGAGATAAAACTAATATGTAGGCGAGAAAATTTCGGCTTTTTTTAACTTCTGACTGATGTATTTAAGTCGGTTGGACTTAAATCGGGAAAAAATCTATTTTTGATTCATTGGGTAAAAAATTTCAAAATCAAAATGGCACATAAGTCTATTCCTTTATTTGTTCCCTATCTTTTCGTACTACATTTTTCAGCGTATAATCAAGAATAATGGTTATTTTTGTAAATATTTATGTAATTTGTTTGTTTGCTCTCTAATGTCCATTTCATTCTAACGACAGGCATCAAGTTACGCAGAGTAGAAGACATAAAGGCGAAGGAAACTGAAAAGGCTGCTCCTCTTCACGATGTGGCTTCTATTCTAGCGAGGAGAGTAGCGATGGAGTTTTCGGATTCGGATTCAGCTTCGGAGAGTGAATGTGACAGTGAAGGTTGGGGAGAAGAAGATGCCAGTGAATGCTAATCATCCGGTTATATAGTCATTAAGAGAGGACAGAGGTAAATTGTTAGCGCTGACTACTACTTCTTGTCAGCGCCCATGTCGCATGATTAAGCGGCATGTGAAAGATCCCTTGACTATCCGTTTGGCGGGGCTACTCTCGGCCAAATTAAAATTCCCGGTGCAGTTTGCATCAGTTAGAGCTCGGGTGCCGCCATCTAGGGGGAATCTGAGAGCCAAAAATTGGGGCAATGGTACCACACTCATTGTAGTGCAGCTGACAGAGTTGGTACGAATCCCTGGGAATGCACTAGGTATGCAATCGTTGAGAACCAATACTACACAGCAGGGCTCCAAAAATCTTTAAAATTTCACATGCCCAAAAGTTGTTTTATTGCATATTAATAAAAATATTTGAATTTTTCATACAGCATTAATCAGACAAAAAATTTAACAGCTTTATATCTAAACCAAGATATTTTTAAACATTAATCTAAATCATTAATATAATTACATTACAAATAAATATTACATAATAAGTCGTTACAAGTCCAAATTTGCAAAATTTAAATCGTATTACCAATTTTATTGTTGACATGCTTGTGCGTCAACGTATCACTTTTGAGCTCCTGTAAGGATGTGGTGATTTTTCAATAAAATACGAAATAATTAAATTTTGAAATATTTGATTAAAAAATTATATGCCCTGCCAGGCATGTAAGGATAGAAAATTCGTGCCTGATTGGAATTTTTGTATGCCCGGCCATGTCAGGCAATATAATTTTCAAGCCCTGCTACCAGGGACGGAACTAGGTCATTTTCTAACTGGGGCAAGACCAGGATTTAGCGCTCCTTCCCCCCTCATATACACAAACAAAATCTATGTATTTAAGTAAACACACACATTTAGTCAATTTAGCGCCCCTAAAATAATCTGCCCCCTCTAGTTACGTCTCTGCCTGCTACACAGCATATTAGAAATAATAATAACAATAATACAGTATAGGACCCCAGTGTCGGAATCCCGAAATCCGGAAAACCAAAAATCCGGAACTTTTTCGAAAAAAATCGGTAGCTGAAAAAAAAACAGCTTTTCTTTTTTGAAAAAAAAAATTTCCTGAAATGTTTCGCTTTGATCTTTTTTTTTTGGAAGTAGACGTTTTAAAGAGAAGGAAAATAAAATGTAATGAACATGTTTAAGATCGGAAATCTGCTGTTTTCAAGAAAATTATTCCGCGATTTTCTGAAAAGGGTTCATTTTTGCGATTAGTTTTTCTTGATTGTTGCTTTAATTCTGAGTTAATATAATTAAAATTTGTTTTTTTATTTCTTGTAGTTTTCTTATACTTATTTTTTAAAATGAGCTCTAATTTTCGCACGATACAGAACATTCGCGAAATTAGAAAAAAATCCGCGTTTCTCGCATTTTCCCAATTAATTTAGTGGCTACAGAATATAAAATCATATCAAAATTTGACAGAATTCTTTTCTATTATTGTTTAATTAAAGAGGTTAAAATAACATAGGGAAAAGTCTAGATGTATCGATTGATGCTTTGCCTTGAATGTAAGCCTATTCCAACTTTGTTGTTTGCGCTAAATTTTGCGACTTATAGGCGAGTATATACGATAATAAAAATGCTACAAATGTGAAAAATGCTAATAAAAAGTTCCAAAGCAAATTATATGGGCTCTGATGCTACTTAAAAAATGTTTTGAATAAGGACCCAAAATCCGTAAAATTCCGAAATCCGGAAAGATCGCGGCTCCAAGCTTTCCGGATTTTAGGTCCCATACTTTAATAATTCTTGGGAAAATGATAATCCATTTAGGTAATTTTCTGGGGTTTTTTTGGTATTTTTTCAGTAGGTTCCTAAAATATTTTTGAGATTTCTTAAAAAGCTCTAAAAACAACTTGACTTTTGAAAAAGAGACTGTATCAATCCCAGTGGCATAGCTAGACCCGGATTCTGGGGGGAGGGGATTCTTCGGGAGAAATGAGCTAATCTCATTGTTTTACACGAAAAATTGGTCAAATCCTATACAATCTTTACCATTTCAGGGGGGTT
This sequence comes from Octonoba sinensis, assembly GCA_038502835.1. Lineage (NCBI taxonomy): Eukaryota > Metazoa > Arthropoda > Arachnida > Araneae > Uloboridae > Octonoba > Octonoba sinensis. Next base: position 18,016,385 of record CM076601.1, on the reverse strand, counting down.
ATCCCCAAAACTACCCCCTTATCTATGCCAGTGATGCATCCTGTCTAAATGACTTTTAAGTGAACAAAGATGTGATTGGTATGGTTTTGTAAATTGTATATTTATCCTTTTAATAACTTCTTAACTCTTTAATTGTCATGAATTTTCAGATGGCATGTGCATTCAGTTGATTCCGAAGCTTAGGATGCAAGTTGAAAGTGGACCAAATCTTTATGTGCATTTACAGGAGGATATTTTATTTTGTTTTTTCAAAGTTGCTCTACGTATGTGTAAGTTTCTTTGATAAAGTTCTTGTACTACTAGAAAATTGAGCATTTTTGATAATATTTTAACTTTTTGCTATCACTATGCATACATGTATTTTGCATTGGTCCTTGAATGGAAGTAAACTAGAAATCCACTTATAAGGAAAGTAAATAAAAAAATTCATTATGAAATACATTTAATCGAAGTTTATATATTACTTGAGAAGCTAGTAATATTGAATGTTCTACAAATAGAACAATATGTTATATATAATTTAATAGAGAAATTAAACAAAAAAAAAAAAAAACATTATGAAAAACATTTAATCGAAGTTTATATATTACTTGTGAAGCTAGTAATATTGATTGTTCTACAAATAGAATAATATGTTATATATAATTTTAGCTTTTTTTGATAAGCTATTGATGTCATTGGCTCAATTAATCATGTGATTACCATCACAGTAGAAAAATCTATGCAATACTTCTGGTGATTTATTTTTGTTTCTTCTTTACTAACTTGCAATAAAAATTATAAAAACAATACTAAAATGTAAATACTTTATATTTATATATATATATATGCATATTATTTTTCTCATTTTCTTAACCAGTGAAAGATTGTTATGTTGATGGATGCTCACCTAGTCATTAAACTTTTTACGAGATTTAGTTGGATTTATATTGATTGTTATATTGAGACTTCAATTAATTTTGATGTATAAGTAAAGATGTTATTTTTAGTTGTTGATCCAGAGGTATGTGTATATATTTTAAATTTTTACATATGTATATTTTCTTGCAATCATATTTAGTGCATTGTAGCAATTTTAATTTTTTATGCAACTTGACTTCCTAGATATTCTAAGCAATTCAGTTTGCCATTTTTATTTTATTAGTATTGTAATTTTCTTTTCTTTCTAACTTTCCCATTCTCTGTTTTATTTTAAAGATTTTCAAACTAAGTGCAAAGGAAAATTAATGTTTCAATTCCACAACTAAAAAAGTGACTTTTTGACTTTTTATTCTTTTTTAAGTGTATTTTCTAAATAATGATAAACGTGCCTACAGCACAAAACTGTTTTTAACGCTTAAAATATTATATATACAATGAGCACATTTATTAAGAGATTGCTTCAGCATTTTATATTCTTTTATGCAATGGTATGAGCTTTGAATTTTCTAATTTGTGTGTCTTTATTGCGGTAATCATACTCGTGTCCTTGATTTGGAGAATTCCAATTAAAAAGTGGACTTATTTTATAATGCTTTTATACATTCACTTAATTACACTTGAGTTTTCATTTTCTGTAACTAACATAAAATTGATATAATGCATATCCTAAACCTTGAATTTTATAACATCTTTATTAAGTAAAATGTTTCCTTTTGTTAGTATTAATCAAAATTAAAATACATTATTTTCTGATGTATTATGTATGTTTTACTTTTTCTGAAGTTCTAGAGAAAAATTAAATATAATTCAAGAGTCTGAAGAGCCATTTTAATTTTTCATTTAGCTTTTGTCATACACAAGATTAGTAATTGGTTAACAAAATTAGGTATTTCCTCTTAAATATGGATTTTGTTCTGTATTTTACATTTGTGTTATACAAACTAAAAAACTCATTTTCTTCATTCAATCACTTTTTTTTTTTTTTTTTTGCTTTTGATTAAACTTAGCCACATCTAAAAGTGTTGTACAAGAATTCTTATGATGAATTGTCAGTAAAATTTATTTGTACATGGTGTCAGTAATTCCTTTGAGCTTAAAACTTGTTTGTAGATTTGCTATTTTCTCTACAACTTTAAATTTAAGAAGTACTAAATAGTGTCAGTTTATTCTTCCAAGCATAAAACTTCTGTTTATTTTTTCTATTTTCTCTACTACAACCTTTAATTTAAGAAATACTAAATGGTGTCAGTTTTTTCTTTCAAGCATAAAACTTGTGTGCAGATTTGCTATTTTCATCACTGCCTTAAATTTAAGAAATGCCACATTATTCTATTTCTCCTCTAAGTATAAATTAAACTGCAAAATATATTTGAAATATTCATACTTTTATCTTCAAATATATGTTGCAAAAATATATGGTTGGGAAGGCAGTGCATTTTTATTGATATGTATGAAACCCATAATAGGATATTTATCATATTATTGTTTTTTGCCCTTTAAAATTGCTTTTCTGATATGTACATTAAATATTGTTCTGTTGACACTTATAATATATGGTCTGCTCTATAAATTCCATTTATTCATCCAGTTTAATTAGTTGCCAAATCTTAGCAACTAATTAAATTTAGGTATAAACAAGCAGAAATGTTATAATTATTTTTTCTTCACCTTTTCTAATAATTGTAGTACTAACAAATCTCTGTATTATCACACTGTTTTTGAAGCTAAAAAATGCATTTGCTCTTAATTATTTTCTTAGCTTGTGTACTGTCAATTCTAAATTTTGACAAATGTACTATATAGGGGGGCGGGGAGTGAATAAATAAATACATAACTTCAAAATCATTAGTTTTCGTGCACACCATAAATCCAAATTTAAGTTAAAGTAGTATAATTTTAAATTTTAATTTTTGGTCTCTTCTGTTTCTTTTGAAAGAAAATAGTTCATCAGAGTGAATACTTGTACAACATATATTTTTATTTCATATAGTAGTATGTTATTGATAAATGTATTGACTAACATTACAAAATATAAATCTGTTTCAACTGTCTTCTAGGTAGTTTTATTTTTGTATGCTGTACCCAAAGATGTCATTCATAAATATTTATATATGAATATTATTAATTTTGTATAATTTAGCTTTTTGTATAGGAATTATTTAATTATAAATTATATATATATATATTAGAATAGAGAATAAAATGCAATTTGCTTTGTTGCTTTATGTTATGTAATTTTATATTATATATTTAGTAGCAATCCAATTTATACTTTATAATATGTTTTTTGTCTTCTTATTTTATCATTTTTTCCATCTACAATTTTAATTAAACTTTAATTCTGATCAGAACAGTAAATGTCGCCTTTTCCCCCCGTTTCATATTTTGTTCATGTTAAATTTTAATTTAATGTATTTAAATTAAATCCTTATAGTATTAAGAAACTTTAAAATATCCCATTTAGGTATTCCAGCTAATACTTTCGAGAAATCTTATTAAAACTGATTTTATACTTGGTGAAGATTTGTTAAAACTAAAATTGTTTGACACATTGGGTAACAAAGATAATTTTACAAAAAATTTTTAGAATATAATAATATTCTTTCATAAACAAGAAAATTTCTTGTTTGATTGGATGGAAATTTTATTTAAAATGTATTAATTTTTTTAGTTGTAATATCCCATTAATGATATACTAATAAATGATAATTTTTTTTAATAAATTTTGTACTGAGTAACAGTTTACAAGAATGGAATGAACACTATGCATTTTTCAATTTGTGCCTGTGTGCCTTAATCTTTATTTTTAGGAATAAGACAAGAAAATCTTTTTTTTTGTTATGTTCCAATATTAAAAATTTTCTCATACACATGTATATCATTTGCATCCCTCAACATTTTTGTAAATGTTATCAAAGGTGTTTTGTATTTTATAAAAATATATTTGTAATGAAACAAAATATGAAAGTGCACATAAAGTTTTTCATATTTTATCTGATGAATTATTTAATACAATTTAAGCATAATAAAAAATCTATTATTCCAGTTATTTAGCATTCGTAGATTTGTATGTATAAAATCTACATCCTATGTTTTCTTCTTTAAATGAAGTGGAATTTGTGGAAGAACCAAATTACACAATTGTATCAAAAAGAATCTTTTGTAACCTAATACAAAATGTGTATTTTTTCTCCTATTGTATTGGGCTTTAAGAAAAAAGTCTTCCATTATATTTTTCTACTTTGTGCTTTATTATTTGTTTTATAAGCCATTATGAAGCTTAACTTTTACAGATTTTGCATTCTTGTTATAGTTTTTTTTGTTCAAACATAATGTTGCCTGACTTTACATGCATTTAAAATTTAACAAATTATTTTTAAAAATCTAGGTACATATACACAAAAATAAAAAGTACTTTATGTAAGGTAAAACAATTTTTATACACAAGAAAGTTTTCTTTCTGAATGCATTAATCTTCTATTTGTATATTTGACTATGTAATGGCATAAGATAATTTGTCTTACTGATTTTAATATGCATATTGTTATTATTTTAACAAATAACTCTCTACTACACTCTATGAGCTTTTATTAGTTAGTCTGACTTTTCAGGAGACTTAAAAGTTAACTAGGACAGTGCTGTTTTGAGTCAAAATGTTTTTGATGAGTGTGTGCGAATATCTTTTGTATAATCACCTCGAATATTTTTTATAAATTGATCTTTGCGTGTAAGGTTATTTTTGTGCAAACTCCAAGTTAAAATTTTTACATAGAAAAAAAATGATTTAATTTCATTAAGGATGATTTGTTTGATGACTCTACTATTTAGAATTTCAGAAAATTCAAGTTTTTAATCCCATTTGGACATTTAGGAAACATAATATTAACACTAGATTGACCGTTTTGAACCATTTCTAAATTTTCATTATACGCCAAGTTGCTATTAATTACAATAAAACTTTCAGTCACATTAACTTGCCTTACTTACCGTGTATTAGGAAAAGCCACTGCCATTGAAAGTTGCGCTATCATTAGTAACAAATGATGCAAAATGGAAGCTTCTAAACTTTCATTTTACACCGAGTGTCTACTAATTACAATAAAACATTCAGTCACATTCACTTGTCCTATTTACCGTGTAGTATTAGGAAAAGCCGATGTCATTGAAAGTTGCACTATTAGTAACAAATTCTGCAAAATGGAAGCTTCGAAACAGTCAAAATGACTGGTCTGGGCAATCTAACTTTAATAAATATAATTTGACGCCAATTTTGGCAAGAAAATTTTAATATAGTTCTGTTCAATAAAGTGCTGCTTGAAATTCTTAGGACACTTTAAAAAAGGTCATTCAAGACAATGACAATACAAAGTCTTATGACAAGTTGATGCAGTTAGTTTCTTCTTGCCAAAATCTTCAATTTAAACTTAAAATGTGCTCCTTTCATTATTTGGTACGTGTCAATACTAGTGGGATTTCAACCTTTTATATAATCCTATTTTAATCTTTGGATATATTTTGTAGTAAATTGATCTTTACCAAACTTAAGAAATGAATTATTGATGTTTGAAATTCGAAGGGAACGGAGCTTGGCTTGTGTTATACTACCTTTTGATGTCACAAGACAATTGGTGCAATAGGGAAGTATCAGCCTATTCAGTATTCCTAATTTGTCAGCCAAATATGGCCGAAACAATAAAAAAAACTCTAAAATTCAACAACGCCAGACTCAAAAAGCCAATTATTCGTTTTTAATTAATTTTTAAATATCCCACTGGCAGAAAACGGGGTTGAACTTTGACGTTGCACTTTATGTTTCACCGTAGACTTCATCTCGCTCTTAAATTGTTTGCTTTCTTCTCATCATTATTTTAATGTTGCATTGAAATTATTACTTCATTATGGAGTCTAGGTTTGTAAAAGGTCGATCGAGAACATGTGCCAAAAGGAGCATAAATGATGTAATTTCATTTTATGCTGAGTAAAAAGTTTCTCACATGGCAAATTTTATCGCTTGCAAACATTTTAAAGGCACGCATAATGTAAGCAGTTGAAACTTGTTATACAAGTCCTCTTCGGCGGACTCACACCGGGGGGGTGTCACTCCTATTGTAGCCTAGTTCTTGTGTCGCCACAGAAGGGCTTTCGTTTGCCCCTAAAGTGTGACGCATGTGCGCAGAAAAATTGTTTTTGCATCATTTACTGTGCTTGAACTATTTTAAAAATAAATACGTATTGCAGAACACATTTTTTTTTCAGACCCTACTATATATGGTTAATTATAGAATTATGCACAAACTCAAACATTTCAATGAAACATGAACAGCGAGGCTGTTTAACGTTTAAATGTAAGGGCGTTTTAAAAAAAAATTAAATCTGATCCTAGAAAGAGGGTATGGACAGTAATTTAAAGTCATTACCCTTTTTTTAATACGGAAAATGTTTTTTAAACTAGGGAAACCTTTCTTAGCTAATATCTCATAAATAATTATAAATATCATTTTTGGACTAGCATATGTATTTTAGAGTAGACAATCTTTGTAGAATGTAGCAAGTGAATATTTGTCTTTCGTAGATAACATTAGACTGAAATGCAAAAATGGTATTCAATGTCTTATATACATTTTTTATGACAAAACTTTGAAAGCTTAGCAACAATTTTTTAAAGTAACTTTTTATGTGTATGAAATTTTTGGAAATGTGAAAAGATTTTCGGACATAGTTAGAAAATTACCTTGTGATGTACGTATTTGTGACTGCGTTTTTTGTACCGCTTCTACTCTTTGCATTCACAGTTGTCTTCTGCTTTTATAGACAGCAAAATCTTTCTTAGCATTTCATTCATTTTCTATTCTAAAGCCAATTTTTTCTATTGTGCTTTTTATACCGTTTTTCAACTAGAAACATTTTATATTTGTGTAAATTTGGATTTGCTGCTAATGTTTTGAAATAAAGTTTTTAAAGTAAAAATGGTTTGTGTGAATTGTTTTTTAATAACTAAGTTTTTGACTATGTTTTGCGTGAGTTAAGACTTCCATAAGTCGATTTAGCATTTTTTAACAAGGTCCGGTCTGTGAACTTTAAAGAGACTTTTCTGAAAAATCAAATAGTGTTGTGAAAATGTAAAACTTAAACATATGAAAATTTTATTATTCTTTGCGACTTTCATAATATAATGGTGTGAAAAGTGCGATTTGGAATTTTGTGAAGGGGCCATTTTGATTAATTGGAATTTTGTCAAGGGTATGTTTTGATTAGTTGGAATTTTGTCAAGGGTTAAAACACAGACTCAAATTTTCTCTGACACGACCCCTGTATATTTAAGAATAGGGCGCACATGAGAGTATAGAAGTCCAAAACTTTTTTTTTTACCTCGGATAAATGTGAATTAAAATAACTAGATGATAAATGATTCAAAATGATAGTTAAAATTTTGAAAATTCATCCATATTGTTATTCTATTTTTCTTTTCATGTTTTAATACGAATAGAACTTAACTTACATTTTTTCTATCAAACGTGGGCAGAAGACAAATCTTAAAGTCTTTTTTTTTTTTCTGTACTTATAAGACAAAAAATTCTACTGTTGCTCTACAAATTACTTTTTATGCTTGTATACTAAGAATAGAAAAGGGGAAAAAATGCACCTTGAATGTTCCATTTTTTTCCCTCTCCGAGAGCCATCAAATGTTTTGCTAAACTTTCCAAGTGGTTCATGTAAGGACAAAACTTGGATTTATAAAAACGTGTAACCAATGACCAATATCTCAATTTTTAAAATCTGCCACCCTGTGACTTCCTTGCATGCCCTATTAAATCTACCTGAGAGCTGTAGTCCATTTTTCCAGTTTTTGCGATGAAGTAATAAAATGAACATTTTTAGTACTATAAGATTAGACTTTTCCGTGTGAACCTTAGAATGAAGATGTCCGATGGGAGCTTTAAACGTTCTGAACCCTCATGTAGCTAGTGGTTTGGTCGTTGGTACTCTGTCCATTAAGTGTTAAACTCGAAAAATGGACTTCAGATATATATGGCTCTCAGGTACAGAAATTATATATGAATGATTTTCGAAAATATGAATTAAAACAATTTTTTTTTTAGTCTTCAAAATAATTTATTTTTTTCTTTCAATAATCATTTATTCAACCCTTATTTATATTTTATAGAAAGCAATGTATTTTACTGCTATTTTCGCAAGAAAGTACTTAAAATGAAAATTTAGCGAATTTTGAGTTTGATCTCTTACAAATATGTATCTAAAGCTCTAGTCCTGGGAGCTGTGACAAAGGGGGGGGGGGGGGAGGGGTATGTTGAAGTGTGACATTTAATGAATGGACACATAGTTACTTGATTTATTCAATTTTACTAATGCTGTTTAAACGTATCATAACTAAAAATACTAAAAGTTACACCAAATAAATAAAATTTAATTTCTAACATTTTTTTCCGGAACTTTTGAAAGTATTTTAAAACTACAAGTTTATGCAGCACAACTTTTTTTTTTTTTTGGGGGGGGGGGGTGAGTGTGTGTGTAGGGGGATGACATCCATGCCATGAGCATGACTGATATATACATACATGTAAATATTGACTGCATTTCTAGTTTTCATACAAGAGTATTCAACAAAAAAACATTTCTAATATTTTTTTGTTGACATTTATTGATAATGCCTTTATATCAAGAATATAATACAAATGTAAAATCATTGCAATTTGAAACAGTAAAGACATGTTTATGAGCAATAGCAAAATATGCATTGAAATCAAAACCAATACACAGCTTAAATATAAGCACATGCTGAGGGGAGGGGGGTGTCATGGGCACAGAGTGCACCATTGAAATTTTGAGAAGGTAATTTTCAGGGGTTTTGTTCATTTGGGGGGGGGGGGGAGAGACACCCCTGAAAATTGTACCTACATTATCCAACTTAACTAGTATATACAATTTCCATCATATGAAGAAACTTTTGCGTAAGTTTTAAGTCACATCCAGTTATTTCTCCCTTTTTTTCAGTTTCCTTGCATTTACAGCATTCATCTTGCATGCACATGCTGGGAAATTCTAATCACACTTTTTACCTAAAATATTACTCACTATTGCCTGCCATGCTGGTGATTGAGAAATAAAAAGAAGTGACTAGGAAAGTGACAATTTTCATGTGACACACGAATCATTGACACATTTTTTTTTAAAACATATTTTAGAAATCATGGGCGATTATTGAAATAGAAATTTAGGATGACTACAATCGCTCCTTTAATTTCACAAGGAAGTAAAAATTGATCTATTTTTGAGCAGTTTTGTTTGAATAAAAAATCTTACGAGAATCTGAGTTTCCTTGTCGAAAAATAACATCGTTCTTTGTCAAAATATTTATGCACTGAAGATTTTTCGAAATTGTTTTTGTCGGAATACACTCTATTGTATAGACATCTAATGGGAAAGGCTAAAACATAGGTTCCCAACCTTTTTTTGCCTACCGCCTACTTTGAGAATTTTTTTTTTCTAAAGGCCCCCCCCCCCCCTTTTTTTTTACTTGCAAATCTGAAATAGCTAATCCCATGAATATATTTTTGAATGTGTAATATTATACATTTTAGTCGTAGATAGGATATGATCATATCCTATTTCTATTTTTAAGGAAGACTATTTTAATGAGGGCAATCAAAACGCATACTTAATTATATTAAAAAGTATTTTTAATTAAAATTTTAAATATTTTTATTAAAATTTCCTAAATTAACTAATGAGTAGGATGAATTTGATGCATTTTAAGGAGTTTGTTAATATAAGGCTCGATTTTAATTATAATCAATAGTAAGTCGCCGCGTTCAGTAATATGGAGCTGATTTCTTTTCTTGGTTTCGAATGTTGCTACAGAACTAAATCCACGTTCATCTAAATATGAAGATGGGATTGGTATCAGAAATCGTTGAACAATAGACCATAATCCTGGGTACAGTTGATAAATCAGCTTCTGCAGCCGAAATTCTTGGTAGCCATGCTTGAATTTAATTTTAATTCCTCATTTGTCGTTAGTATTATTAGTTCTTCTTCTAACTGGGATGATCCCGCTGTGCTGACATTTGAAAAAGGATCGAAAACCCAGTCTGGTACTCGATGCTAACCACAGCCATACCGTATATAGCATCGATGGCCTTCCCGGACTACCCCCCAGTAGAAGGGGGTGCGACTGCAGCGCTGTCCTCCTCGAACTTCCCATAAACTCTCTAGACACTTGAAATCAGCACCGGCCATAAAGGGCTGGGCTGGCAGAGCGTTGCCTACCTGCTTTACCGACCCGAGGCCACAGTCCAACTACAAAGTTGGCCTTACGTCACCCGGATCGGAAAACCCAGTCTGGTGTATCCATGTTCAAAATATCCTGGAATCTTTCTTTGAAGTCACTGTGGAGGTATTCCAAGTGTTGACAGTAAACAAGCAAGTCGCCGTGATTGAATGATACTGTAGATAAGCATGGAAAGTTATTGAATTCATGAATGCCGATATTTCTTTTATATAATAGCAGTTTGGACACAAATGAAGCCGAGGCTTCATTGGGTGTTTTTGCTTCTAGGAACTCCATCTACTGCATTGAAAAAGGGATTCCAAGCAATCCCGAAACATACGTCTGCATTTTAATGCTCATTTGTGCTTTCTTAAAGTGAAAATTTTTTCAGTTTTACTTGTGCACAAAGTTCCTTTATTTTTTTATTTAATATTAATCAGCAAACGCCCCTCCGTGTCATCTCAACGCCCTCTAGTTTTCTCTGGGTCTTTTACTGCCCCCCTGAAAGTCTCAAACGCCCACAAGGGGGCGTTATCGCCCACGTTGAGAACCTATGGGCTAAAACTTTTCAGTGATTGAATTTGTAAGCATATGAATGATAATTGTTTTGTTAACTTTTCGCTACGTATTTGTAACCATATAATCTTACTAAAGGGCCATTCCATGTTACATCAACAAAGCACTATGGGATCATTCATAAATGATGCTTCGAGGGGGGGGGGGAAGGTTGTTCGTGAAATTGTGACAAAGTGTGACGAGGGGAGGGGGTAACAAGGAGTGTGACATCATGCATTATGAAACAGCGTGACGCGTGACAAAGGGTAGGAGGGGGGGTCCGCTGAAGTGTGACATATTGTGACAAAGGAGTGGAGAAGGGTCAAATATATGGGAAAAAAGCGTGACGTCATTTATGAACGGCTCCTATTCTAACCTGATCACCTTTAATCCTTATTCTCATAAAGTAGCATATATGCTACCTGGGGTTTTCCCCTACTTTATATCAAATAGAATGTAGGGGAAAAGGAAAACCCCAGGTAGCATATATGCTATTTATGAGAATAAGGGTTAACACAGCGTTTCTCGGCCGGTGGTTCAAGAACCCCCAAGGGTTCGCGCGGTGTTTGAAGGGGATTCGCGAAAATATTTACAATGGCGAAATTTTTAATCGCTTACGTAAATGAAATAACGAAGTAATTAATTAACATATACAAATTAGGACAAAATGTAAAAATGATTTTTTTTTCTACAAATTGTTTTCCCGATAACGCGGAAAAATTGTGGACTGGCATACGAAGCACATGTACAAAATTTGAAAACACTTATTTCTACTTTTGTCAAATTTCGAAAATACTGTTCACAAAGTGGCGCCGAAGATGTCTATTGATTTATTTTAAATTGATTTTGAACTTATGTTTCTCCTACCATTTTCAGTTTTTCCTCGCTGGCGCGAAGAAAGAGTCGAAAGTAGGAAAATTTTCGAAAATATAAAATTTCGCATCATTTTCGCAATATATAAATCCAAAAGCGGAACGGGAAGATATTTCTTGATTAATTTCAAACTTTGTACTCACATTTTATTCCAACTTTTCTGTATTATCGCAATGAGAAATTTGAAAATGTGTAAATTTCATTATTTCTGCAAATTTCCATTCCTTTTGCGTATTTTGTATATTTCAAGCCGAAAGTGGAACCAAAAGATATTATTTTACTTATTCAAAATTTTTTACGGATATTGTTCATTCCACAACTTTTTCGCACTATCGGTAAAATTATTATTTTTTTAAAATATTTTTTTGTGAACAGTTTATTGCCTTATTAATAATTCAAAATTCAGAAAGAACAAATAATAAAACTAATAATTGAAAAAAAATAATTCATTCTCTTGTAGTTATTATTTTAGTTTTTATTTAAGCATAAATGTCTTAGAATTATGTTTTCATTTCGTTATATGAACGATTGTGCAATATTTTCAATGAATGTGCCAGTAAATGTTAATAGTTTTGTTCCATTTTTACTAACGACTACAGAAGGGGGTTCGCCTTTTTCCTTCGGATTTTAGAAGGGGTTCGCAAGGAAATAAAGATTTGGAACCACTGATCTTACACATAACCTAGACTGAAGGGCTTCTCCACGTTAAAACAACAAGGCACTCTACCTGATCATCTTAGGTTACCGTGGAACACTCAGAATTTGTTCTTCGTCACCTCAAATTTATGTATGATTTCAAAAAATTCTATCTTTTATGATTGATGACTTATTAATTATAATGAGTTAAATATAATTTGAAGGTTGTGTAAAATTTAGTGTTATCTGAAAATACCTTGAGGATCTACTACATAGGTTCCCAAACTTTTTGTTGCCCTGAATCCCTTGTCATTCTTCTCTGTTTTTCGTGAACCCCCTTCCTAGGGGATCATTCTAAAAAAAGTTATTAGTGCAATATTAATATTTGAAAGTTCCAAAAAAAGTAAAACTGAGGGTAAAGTTCATCCCGAGAACTAACAGTAGGGAAATGGATAAAAATGCTTTGAAATGTCGCATGAAAGTTACAAAATATAGCTTAAAACAAGATGTGAAGATTTTTTTCTGTTATTTTAAATTTTACTTTTACGTATCAACATTTAATGACGAGGTAACCACCACCCTCTCCAGCTACGACTTTTCTACTGGCATTAAAAGAGGAAAATTTTCCTAGCTACAAAGAGAATGGCTACTTTTCTTACACAATTTATGAAATATATTTTTAAACTTATGAAATATATTTTAAAACTAGTAGATTAGAGACCCGGTTGTCCGAATCCCGTTTATCCGAAAATCGACTTAACCAAAAGGGCAAAATGGGTCGTTTTTTTTCCATAACGGGCAAACAGCTCCGTTTTTTAAAAAAATTCTTTTCCATAAAGGGCAAATGTCCCGTTTTTTTCATAACTATCAAAAATATTGTCAGTACATGATAAAATGTATCATACTAAATGACATAAACGTAAAATATTAATATTTTGTATAGAATTTATTGCAACAACTATGTTACACTGTTAAAAATTTCCGTAAGAAAATAGTAAAATAACCATTTATTTGATTGTTATTTTACCATATTTAATTACAACAGTTGAATAACCATTAAAAAGATGGTACTCAAACCGCTGATTGCGAAAAAAATCGTTTATTCTCTGTTTATCCTAAGAACGCTTAACTAACCGTAATTTTCAAGCGCTCAATCGTCCATCTTGGAAAGCTTACCAGTCGTACATTGTTGTTAAAATATGAATAAAGATTTATCAGTTCAAATCTGCATGTGTATATAAAAAAAGAAGAAAAAAAAAGTGGCTTAAGCAGTGATTACTAAATAGAAACATATACACACGGAAATCAAAAATTGGAGACATCGGATTCCCGCACTGTTTACGAATGAGCGAACCCGTAATTTGACATGCTGAAGCTTGTTTGTATTTTAATTTTTGCAGCAAATAAAATGATTTTCGTCAATATACAGTAAATTTAGACCAAAGATGGCTTTAAATCCAATCAAAAACTGAAATCTCAATTTTAATGCAGTTTTCTTGTTGAAAAGGAAGATTTATTGATAAATAAACGGCTGCTTCCCGTGTTGTAGATGGCCGAATGGCTAGTGAGCAAGGTTGGTGTTCCTGTAAACCCGGGGTCGATTCCTGCAAGCTTCGTTTGCGGTTTCCACGCCTCGAAATGGTTCAAAAACTGTAAAAATTTTGTTTTGAAACCATTTTTAAATGGTTATAAAACCGTAAACTTTTGTAGTTACGACTTTTTAACCAAGTTGATTGGAAATGGTTAGATCCCATGAAGATAGAAAGATTTTCCAAACCGTAAATTTAACGGTGAATTAGATGGACAGACTGCTGCCGGTCATTTAACCGTAATTTCACGATGAAATTTCTAACAGTGTACATTCAAGTTCAGAACCGGTTAATCTGCTTGGCAATCTATTGTATTCTGCAGTTGGAAAAAGTTGTATGCGCGGGGGGGGGGGGGGGGACAGGCTAGTTATAAGCATAGTCTTTGCCTATAATTCTCGCTTATCCGAAAAATTCTGTAGTACCTCGATTAACCGGAAACGTTACGGTCCCGTACTTTTCGGATAACCGGGGTTCTACTGTATATAATTATAAAATTTATATTCTTATTGTATGAATAATTGCTTGACATTGGCGAAAATTCTGTTAGGTGCACTATATCTAAAATTAAATGATTATTGTAATGAGGTCCAGTCTCGTAGACCAATATTTTCACATAATGCGCCCCCAATTTTGTCTTTCGCTGATGTTGACCCCTTTTAGGTCGTAATAAGCCCCTGGGGATTCATAGGGGGGGATTCATATATTCTTCATTCCCTGGGGTGGGAACCACGGGTCTACTACAATAATGATACCATGGCAAAGGAGAATAAAAAGTTGTTGATGGAAGCTTGGTTTGTGCAACGTAGTACTCATGTTCCACGTATGATTATCGTAGAATCATGTATCAATATTTTTCTTCATAAACTTAAAATTTTACACAGCTGGGTCATTCCACGGCAACGGACGTTACATTTATACAGCATTTTTCAACTTCAACGAGCATTCTAACAAAGTTGTTGGGTATTTTTTAGGTTTCTTAATTTTGGCTAGTAAAAGTACATGTGTTCTAAGTATGCAAAAAAAAAAAAAAAATTGAAGATATATATGTATTTGCTGTATGATAAAATGTTTTTTGAAATTTCGTTACGTGTGTTACCCGATGAGTAACATACGTAACGAAATTTCAGCATTTTTTTTAACAGACAGCAAATACATATATATCTTCAAAAATATTTTTGCATGCTTAGAACACATGTACTTTTACTAGCCAAAATTAAAAAACCTAAAAAATACCCAAGAAGTTTGTTAGAAAGCTCGTTGAAGTTGAAAAATGCTGTATAAATGTAACGTCCGTTGCCGTGGAATGACCCAGCTATTAAATAACATTTAGCTGGCTTTTTTGTTCATTATTAGGTGTCAGGGAGAATATTTTGGTGCAGTAGTGGATCTTCAAAATACATTCGAAAAATTCTGAAATCGGGTATTTCTGTCGTTTAAAATAAAACGTAACTATTAGTGGATAGTACATTTTGATTTTGAAAAAAGTTTTTTCTCTACGTCCTAATATTTAAATTATAATCTTGAAATCACGACATGCACGATCTCTTCGCGTAAACCACTATCAGAAGTTACCATCATTGCAAACGCTGTTAATTAATTAACATCGTACATTTGGGCGCTTAATTGAAGTCTTAATTCGGCAGACGGCCTTATTGCAATCATTCAAAACCTTGCCCTAGAACAAAGTGCGAAGAAATCGCACATCCCCCTCCCCTTTTCCCGCCACTGCACTTATGCCGAGCGGAGGTAACAAGTTGGACACCCCTCTATCCCACTCGAAAAGGGCGTACATTATCTATGCAGGCCCTCGATAGCCACGCCTCTCTCGCGTGACATCACCATCGACGTCACTATCGTCCCCGGGCGGGATCGATCCCGTCGCCATGGAGATACCATCGCCTCCTCCTCCTCCTCTTCTCTAGGCGATCCCCGGTTCCTATTTCGGGAATATCAGCTTGACCAGGAGGGGAAGGGGCCCGCGTCGCGTGACGCGGACGAAGGGGGAGGGGGCGTTGAGCTGTAGGGGTCATCAGACATGCGATTCGTTTTGTTTCGAAGATTTTCCCCTTAGTGATGTAACAAGATTATTTTAAAGAAGTTTTGCAGGTAAAAAATGAATTGCAGTTAATTTAAAGATAGATCTTGGGCAAAGATTTTGACATTTTAAAGGCATTTTTGTAAATAGGTGTTTAAGATGAACATATTACGTGTAGGTTAAAGGTTATTTAATTTTGGTCTGTTTGTCCTTTAGGCGGGGGGGGGGGGGGGAGTTATGGAGCCGACTGCACCACTGAAATTTTTAGGGGGTCATCGTTTTTTGAGGGCGTACCTTTTTCGGGGGTACTCCATCGCTCTGTGAGGGTTGGGCACATACACTGTGTCAAAGAATTTTTAAGACTAGGCTTTTAAAATAAAATAAAAACTAGTAATATATTTTTAAGCATTTTTATTCGAAAAAAGCTTTTTCGGCTTCAATACATTTATGACAGCGGTTTAACAACGATTCGAATGCCTGTTCCAGCTCACATTGTGGGACTGCCTCTAAAGCTTGCATCGAAGCTGTTTGTACACAGTGTGTCAAAGAATTTTTAAGACTATAGCTGGAACTAAGCTTGCAGTGGAGCTATCTGTGTTACCGAGCATTCGTGAATCTCCGTAACTATCAGCTGATCCACTGCCAAAACCTCAGTTCACTTGTTTACTATTTTTGTTTACTTTGATGACATTGGCACTATACAAACAGCTTCGACGCGAGCTTTGGAGGCAGTCCCACAATGTGAACTGGAACAGGCATCCGAGTCGTTGTTAAACCGCTGTAACAAATCTATTGAAGCCGAAAGAGTTTATTTTGAATAAAAATACTTTTTAAAGAAATTACTAGTTTTTATTTTATTTTATAAACCTAGTCGTAAAAATTATTTGACACTGTGTATATTTAAAGGGACGTAAATTTGTTGCAAGGTACAAAGCTTCCAAGTTGGTGAAGTATGTTTCGAATTTTCCTTATGGTTCCCTATCTAATAAACTGATTATGTGTTATCACACAAGAGGTCCCGATTTAGTCCCAGTGATATCGCATTAGATTTGAAGCAATAAAATCCTGGGTTTTAATCCCATTCGTTGCTTTGAGAAATGTTGATTACCAGTTGTTGTTTGCTGCATAGCGCGGGAGAAGTGATGGGCAGGGTTTGAAATGAGGATAGAAAAGTTTGGCGTCATTGGCACCTAGCTTATTTGTTTTAGTTGTCAGAAATGTTCTGAAAGGCGTCATTTAAAAATAATTCCAACTGTTTTGGCAGAGGTATCAACTGATAATTATTAACCCTTTATCTACCAACGGTACTTATAAGTAGGGATGTAACGAATATTCGGCCACTATTCGGTATTCGGCCTATTCGGCCCTTTGGCCGAATATTCGGCCCGGCCGAATAGTCATTTCATCACCCAGCCGAATATTCGGCCTGGCCGAATACTGGGTAAGGTCAAATTCGGCCTGGCCGAATATTGATGGACTATTCGGCCGAATAGTTCTGCTGCATAAAAAAAGTAAAAAAATAAAGAAATTAGTAGATTTTTAAACATTTAAAATTTTATTATAATTATTGCAAAAGAATACATTAGTCCACTATAGTTTTAAGAAATAAAAATAATTTAGAAAAAACTACTGTTTTTAATCTTCTTTTAGGCTTGATAGAGCAAAAACACATTTTAAAGTTGTAATATTGTATTTTATATTTAGCATTTGCTCCCAAAAGCTGCCAATAGTTCATTATAATAGAGAATATGATAAATTCATTTTGTTATTATTAACAAAGTGGAAGCCAGACTTTATTTGGGTAGACTGATTTATTGTGAATATTGGGTTAGAGAGAAGTGTGAAAAGCCCAGAGTATATCATGAATATTTAGATAGCATAAGTTATTGGGGTTTTGAAAATAAAAACATATTCCAGTTAAGTGCATTAAGTTTTAATAGATCTTTTAAAAATAGGTATGTAAAAAAACCCCATAAAATAAAAATATTAACTTTTATAACATTTAAAATGTCTTCATAAAACAGTTTTCAACAAGGTAAAAATTCACTAAGCACTAGTATTTCTTTCATTGCAACTAAATAATTAGTAAAATAATGCTAATGCTTACTACCGTAAAACCTGTCATTTCTGGTTTGCTTGTGGGTGAAATTCGAAGTTTTATTACATTCAAAACAATAGTGAAAATAGATTAATTTTAAATAGTTCTAAATTTCTTAACAAACAGAATTAAATCATACATCATTGATTGTGTGTAATTGGTGTTTGACTTTGTCAATATTTTAAATTTGACAAATACTTTCGATTACAACGATTTTCTGGAAATTTTAATATTCGGCCGACGAATATTCGGTATTCGGCCTAGCCGAATATTCGGTATTCGGCCTAGCCGAATATTCGGCTTCGTCCTATTCGGCCTTGAAGAAAGGACCGAATATTCGGCTTCGGCCTGGAAGAAATGGCCGAATATTCGGTATTCGGCTATTCGACCAAATCTCTATTCGTTACATCCCTACTTATAAGTACCATTCTCTATAAATTCCATCCCAGCAACCATTTTTATCATCATTCTGATGGTACTTTGCCGGGATAGTCTTTAAATTCCCCCTTTTCAGGATACATATCAGCAAGGGTTCTATAAAGAGTATTTTAGCGAGGAAAGGAACATAGATAGTTTTGAAACCGATGCTGTGTTTTGAACTTCCATTTTGTTCAGATTGCTCCCTTAGAGTTTCGCTCCAGAAAAGCAGTAAAACTCAATAAGCAAGTCACTGATTTTATTAATGTATTAGTTAAGAACTTGGAAAACTATTTGACGAAATATTTTGATTAAAAAGTGTACTTCACAGGGTAAATACTCTGTGCCACTTATTAACTGTACATAAATAAATACTTATAGAATGAGCATTTTATTTATGTAAATCCTTTAATTTTCAGTGTAAATACCTAGACAAACTATTTCTGTAAAAAAAATTACTGCAGATCATAATGCGGTAGATAAAGGGTTAAGACAGTTGTGCAATTGCTAAAAAATATTGCTAACATCGCGAACTTAATGAGAAAATTATTCATAAGTATGAGAAAAATGTTTGAAAATTAATTTCTTTTAGTAACTTTTGAGAAGTTTGACATTTTACTTAAGTTTATGCATCTATATAAACGTTTATTTTAATCAGTGCCTAGTAAAATAAAACACCAGTTAATTTTTTTCAAGTGATATTTACAATCAAGTGTTACTTACAAATAATTAAAAATTCACAATTCAAAAATTTGAAGGTCAAGAAATTGCGAGTCTACACAGGCATCATAAGTACTCTAAACACAGAAGATTAGATAAAATTTGCTCTTAAAAATGTAATTGTGTAAAGTTATATCAGATTTTAAAATAAATAAATAAATTTAAAAAATGACGGTTAAAAACTGTGGTCTTCAAACTAAAAGTTTTCTGAAAGGTCAGGCGTCAAAAGTGACGACTGGATGTGAAATCCCGATCGTCAAACGGAAATTTTTAGTTACAAAATTCGACTAACGACCGCTAATTTCGAACCCTGGGTCCTTTGCTGAGTCGCGCCCTGGTCTGGGTGAAAGACATCGTTATAGCCAGCTGTGTACTGTGTCTAACAAACTTAATTTCAGTGCGAAGAGTCTTTGAAAGAATGGTATTTCCCCCGAAGAATTATAATGGCCTTAGTCACCAGCCAATTTGAACATTCGAAAGGTAGATCAGTCCCGCAGGGGACTAGTCGGGAGAAGCTCCGTTCCCGCAGAACACCGAAAGTGAAGCAACATCGACTGAGGTCAGTAGTTTGGGAGGGTGACAACTTCTCTCGACTGGTTGCTTTGGGACCGTGTACGCTACAGGGAGCTGATGCACGTTAATTCCGGTGTGGCTCCAAACTCCTCCAAGGGAAACGATACCTCTGGGGGTGCCAACACCAGGTGACGGTCTCTCATCTGGGGGCTGGTTCAAAAATTAAGAGAATACAACAGTTTTTCGGACAGTTATCTAGCTTCTTCGTCTGATCAATAATTTTATTCTTTGAGAATTTTGACCAAATATATTTGGCAAAAAGTGACAATACATATTCAGACGCTGAACTGAACATTGCTGTAAGAAAACTGGCTGATGGAGCGTCATTATGTGAAATGTCTATAGGCGCGTCAAGGTCACAACTCTACCTTTTCCGCTTCTGGTCGTCATGGTTTCCGTGCTAGAAACTTTTTCCCCACGTAGGTTTGGGGAACATGATAAGAAAGTTTGTTGTTTTAGTTATAATAATAATAGACGGATTCAAATCAGATTTATTTCTCAATGGCAAAAATAGCTTGCGTAAGATAAAGTATTCTAATATTTTGAACCAATCTAAATTTTATTCTAATATTTTGATGTATTTAAGAAAGCTATTGTATACCTAATTTATTGTATTTTATATTTTGAAATTGTTAAAATCTTGTCTAAACATTGTAGATTTAATTTATGAGAAATTTATTTGCATTGACTTAGTGTCAACAATAAATAAATGGAAAATAAATTATTTATTGTTACTTTTTCACAATTATTCTAATAATATGAATCGGAGGTGTAGTAATGCAATTGCCTTAACTGCAGAGCAAAAAAAAAAAAAAAAAAACTATGGCTCTGTTATCTTTTTTTCAAAGTTCCCATGGTGACGCAGCAGGAAACGCGACCTTGACGCGCCTATTCTAATTACACAGACTATAACAAATATTCAAAGCCGTATGAAACGATATAAAACTTGCTGTTCATCCAAAATAAAAAAATAACAGTTGTATTCTTTTTTCATTGAAACTCGAACTAATTAACATAAAGTAACAGAAAATTGAAGATGAGCAAGTGATGAATTTACATTCTCGACTTTTCCATTCGTGTCCTATTTTCTTCTCAAATTCTTCAAGGAAAAAATCGCAAATATAGATGTGATTCTTTCGGAAAAACATTCATTACTTAGGATAAAGTTTTTCAATTAATTCCGAAAACATTTCGTAACTACACATTCGTATGTGAACCAAAAGACAAATAGACGAACTGTGTACTTTTCTCCACGAGAAATGCACATTCCAATTTTGTTTATTCAATAGTTTAGATTTATTTAGAATTATTTTGGATCTTCGAACGCGTATCAATCAGGAGTTCTTTTTCCCCTCGAATAGTTTTAAGGTTCCAATCCATTAAGCCTGCAGTGCTACATTCTCGTTAAATACTTACACCTGCACAGGAAGGAAAAAGTCGATGGAATTTGCTCCATTTTTAATTCGAAACAAGGCTGAAACGTTCGTTTAATGAAACCTCTGACAACTTGTGGGAACTGACGAACCGCAAAGCAGTCTTTATACGGAGAACAGAATTTTAATTGCTTCGAAAGCTGTTAATCATTTTAATTTCCGCATTTTTATCCAGATCGCCATTAACGCGATGTTTCCGTGCATTCTTCTGGCAAAGAGGATGAATAGAGTGATGCCACCAGAACTGCACCCGCGCAGACGAGATTTCTCTCCCGGCGGTGGAAGTGCAACATTTCGAAGTTCATTTGTTGGCTTAACGAAACGTCCCGCGTGCTAAAAATAAACGAACTAATTTCTTTCGATTTTAATTTACGTTTCAATGCGATGATTTATGTACATGAATTTGTGCGTAAGCTAAATTTCATTTTCCTTAGGTTAATAATTTTCGCATTGGGATTAGGAAAAGAACAAAATAGCAGAGCCTCCCTACAACGAAGTCTCCCTACAGCCAATTCCTTCCTATAGCGAAATCTTTAACCGGAATGTTAACATTAAAAATAGTCTTCCTATAACGAAATCTTTAAACGGAATATTAACATTCAAAATATTCCCCCTATAGCGAAATCTTTAACCGTAATGTTAACATTCAAAATATTCTTCCTATTGCGAAATCTTTAACCGGAATGTTAACATTCAAAATATTCTTCCTATAACTACTTTTTTGTTTCAGACATATATTCCTTTCGATTTTTGTCGTTTTTGAAGAAAATTGCTACTTTCAGAGCAAACAAATCGCTCACAAAACAATGTAAGACAACGAAATTTTTCAGGGAAATTTAAACGCACATAGTAGTACAGATTATTTTCTAAATAGTGTTTTGTCTCCGTTTTTGATCATTTAATATATGTACTTAACGTACTGTATTTTTACAAATTTGTCTCATATATGACTTCATTTTTAATTGTAATTGGCAATTAAATTATTCCTAAACGTATCGCGTTTACTAAAATGTTTGTTGCACTAACTGAAATAAATTTCTGTATGGAACGGAGCTGGAGCGCAGCCGGAGAACCGGAGTAAAAATTCACAAGTCGGAACGGAGTACCTCAAAAAAAAAAAAAAAAAAGAAAAAGAAAGGCCATTCTAGACTCATGGTTGCTATGGCTTTGCACCAACACGGCTTACTTGTTCCCTTTTACGTCAGAGCGCAGTCAATAAACCTCCAGCTTTGTCGTATTCTAATGATGGAATGAATAACAGCCAATACGTAAGCGACTAACAGCACGAGGGTGTGGCCATTGAAGCATAAAGTATGCAGAACCAATGACGTGCCCAGATGTGCGACAATGATTTCGTCGCTGTCGCATTTGCTCGAAACAAGTATCAGTGTCTCATAACAAAACAATATCTAAAATTAACTTTTTTATTGTATGCATCTAATAGTTTTGTTCTGTGTTGTAATACCGCGCTCCTTGAGTTACTTTAGAATGAGTTCTGTGTTGGCGTAGCGCCCTCTATATATCATGTGACTTGGTATAAAAGAATCTTTTCGAAGCTGTGTGAAAAAGAGTGTGTACAATGGCGGTTGTAGAGTTCGCTGCTACATGAGGTAGCATGAGAAATTTATGTGATGAGAACAGGGAGTCTAAAAGGAAGGAGCCTCAACTAAGCGGGGAACGGGCCGAAAACATGGCGCGATTTTTCCACCGCCGTCAGATGGCGCTAGAGTAAAATGTCTTGCCGTTTGATCAAGTAGGGAAGGAGAAATTTCGTTTGACCCCGAGTATTCGGAGAAAGGTAGCGGAAAATCAGCTCGTTTTGGCGGCAGCGGCCAGGCGGTTCGGGCGTTCGGGCACACATTAGTCTCTCGTTGTTCCAACAATTGAAATTATTATTTGCAATATTTTATTGCATTTTATTATAAGTTAAACATATAATCAGAAGGTTATTTTAGTATCTTATTTAATGCATTTTTTGCTTTCGTAAAAAATCACTGTAATTAGCTAGTGACTAGATAATTTAGGATTAAAAGAGGGGTAGCAGACGGTCAGCTGGTATTCGTGCCATAATGAATGCGAGGAAAATGTCGGGTCCAGGGGGCACCCCCCCCCCCCCCACCCTCTTAAATGGAGGAAAGTAAAAACTCATTGTACGTTGCATTAAAAAAACACAAAATACATGTACATACGAAGAAATACATTAAATTATTTTCCAAGTGAGGGGGGAGGTGCAATTGATCCCCCTAACACAACGGGTCTGTTGGGCACCCGATTTTTGAACTCCGCACGTCGTTTCTTTTATCTAACGCTTGCTGTACTTCATTATTTATACTCTTAATAATCTGGAATCAGTTAGTTCATAAACTTCAGGAATGTAAATGTTTTTGAGCGGTTTCCAACACACCACACACACACACACATGCTTTTTTATATATAAATAGATTGAGGCGATGCCCCCTCCCCAGAGCAATGGCGCCCGCACCTATGAGCAATGACCTTTTTCAAAATTCTGCTAAGGGGCCGTTCATAAATAATGTCACGCTTTTTTCCCATGTATTTGACCCCCTCCCCCCCTTTGTCACAAAATGTCACACTTCAACATACCCCTCCCCCCTTTGTTCCATATGCTAGGCTATGTTGCATAAGCATGATATCCCACTTATTTTTACCCCCTCCCGTCCCCTTGTCCCAATTTCACGACAGCCCCCCCCCCCCGAAGCGTGACATCATTTGGAATGATCCCTAAACTCCTAGAAAAGGACCCCATAAAAACCCAATCTAAAAACATATATATATATATATATATATATATACATATCAGTGGCGTCACTACGCGGGGGACCATTTTGTTGAATGTTGAAGGTGGCACCTAATGCTATTTCAACGCATTATAACTGCAAATAAATGTAGTGAATTAAAATTTGCACAAATAAATAAAATTGAATTTCTTAAGATTCTTTTTTGCACGATTGAAAATATATAAACTATAAGTTTATACAACACAACAAATTTGAGTTTTTTTTTTTTTTTTTTTTTGCGTGTAAAGGGGTTGTGTCCCACAAATTACAAATTACCTCCCCGGCAGGTGGCATTCATGGTAGGAACGCCACTGTATATATATATATATATATATATATATATATACAACACTCATCGAGGGAATGATCACCCTATATATATACATATAGAGGGTGGGATCATTCATAAATGATGTCACGCTTCTTCGAGGGGGGAGGGGGTTTCGTGAAACTGTGCCAAAGTGTGACAAGGGCAGGGGAGGGGGTAACAAAAAGTGTGGCATCATGCTTATGCAACACAGCGATATTTGTGACAAAGGGGGGTAGGGAGGGTCCTTTGAGGTGCGACACTTTGTGCCAAAGGGAGGAGGGGGCCAGATATATGGGAAAAAGGCGTGACATCATTTATGAACTTTCCCTAGGGTGATCATTCAACATTCCACTATGAGCGAGGGTGCGTACCCAGAAATTTTTTTCGGGGGGAGGGGCACCTGACTTCGACACACTTATATATGTCAAAGCAAGTTTCAGAACTTAAGAATATATGCTAAATTGAAAAAAAATTCGGGATTTCGTAGGCGGGCGGGCCCGAGGGCCCCTGTCTGGATACGGCCTTTGCGGTGCACTCCCCCTAAACGATGACCCCTCTCAAAATTCGGCTCACCTTCACCCTTCGTAAACAACCCCTTAAAATTTTCTATGGAGCAATCGGCAACATGTCCTCCTCCTTCCTTTCGTGTGCGCCCTTGATATATACTATATTTATGTATATACCATTTCCGCTCCAAGAGGATGGTGCATCCCCCAAAACGATGTTCCCTTCAAAAATCAACAAAGCCAAAACGACCCCTATAAAAATTTTAATGGAGCATAAAAATATTTAAAACCTGCCTTTAAAAAAAATTGTTGAAATGTATAATAGTGCTTTAAACAGTTTCTTGTCAAAAAATTACCCCTTCAAATGTGTCGTTAAAGTTGTAATAAAATGCTATGAATAAAACAGATATATTATTGCTTATAATAATTTAAATCAACGAGTAAAGAAAAAAAAATATTTTGAAGGTTAATCTTATTTTCTGGAAAGCAACCAAATCAAATAAATTTTTAGAATCAATAATACTGCAATAAAAAAGCCTATTGAATGTACTAGTTAATTTTCTCAATTATAGATTTGATATAAAATGTTATGTTTGACGCTTGGTCATGTATCTAAAATAAAAATAATATAGCGTTACAATGTTATATGTTCTGTAACAATATTTTAAGACTGAAAACATCTCAAAATTCCCAATGTTCCCAAATTTCCCAGTTTCTTCCCGAAAATTTACGGGCTTTTAGCAAACCGAAACCATCAGTCGCAAACCGAAACCATCAGTAGCAAACCGAAACCATCGAACTAAAATAAAATGAACCAAATATAATAAAAAGAAATCACAAACACATTCTGAATCTAAAAGTAGTCCATGATCCTATAACCAGCTTCTCAAAAATTGACTATATCGATTTAAATACTCTTAAAAAAACCCTTTTAAATAATTTTATTTGTAACACTAAATTATGTTGCGAATCACCCTCATGGCAAGACATTTTACATTCGCGCCATCTAGCGCCAGTGAAATCGTCCGGACAAACTTTTACTATGGAGATTCGTCTCCTTCTTTTTACTCCGTGGATGAGAATAAAATTAAGATGTTTATATTTAAAGAAAGAGTGAGTGTATTTTATCCAGCTGAGTTGTCGACGTTACATTGGTCCGTTGGGAGCCGCAGGAAATTTAAAAGTATCAGTTTAAAGTATTAAAATAGGATTGTTCTGAGAAGCGTTCGTTCTTCGTTAAAAAAGTTTTCGTAGGTCATCCTGCGAAAGAGAACAGCTGTCGTGAACAGCTGCCTTTTAATAATAATAATAAAGGTCTTCGTTCGGCACAGTGTCTGGAGTCGAAGTAAGAGCAATGTTATTATTATTTGTTTCGAATGATTTTTTGTCATGAGAAATTGAGTTAGTGTTCTTTTAGTTTCGATTTGTTCTATTTATGAGAAAGTATATGAACATGAGTTTCGTTCAATAAATATTTGAGAAGTGTTCTTTTTCTTTCTATTTGAGGTATCTAAGTGTTTAAAGTGTTTTACTATTTGTTTAATTATTTGTGAGAAATATTATATGTAATTGGATAATCAGTAAAAAAAAAAAAAATGTTCAAGGGTGCTTTAAAAAATGATTTAAGGCAAATTGCGACCGAATTAAATTTGACGGTCGATGAGAAAATGACAGTTGTGTCATTAAATGAGCTTATTGAAGCGAGTGATATCTATAAGACAAAATCGGATTTTGTCAAGGAGTTAGCAAATACTATAATAGAGAATAGGAAGATCGAGGAACAACGAGCTGTTGAAATCGAAAAAATAAAATTACAAAGATCGCAAAACGAGTTGGAACTAGCTAAAATTAGAAATGAGAGCAAAAAGGATGTTAGTGAAAATGAAATAAAAACTGAGTCTTTAGATCAAATTATAAAGAGTATAAGAATCTTAACGGTAAAGGTGCCAACTCGTCCAGAAGGATGGGGCTTGTTTTTTAGCTCCTTAGAAAGGGCATTTGAAACAAAAAATGTATTAGAGGGATTAAAGGCAGAGATTCTGCTCAATCTAATTGGTGATAAAGCGTCCAATATTATAACGTATTTGCAAGATAAAGATATAACAAATTATGAAAAAATGAAAACTTTAGTTTTGAGAGAGTTTGAACCAACGGCATATTCTTGCCTAGAGAATTTTAGAAAAGCTTCTAAACAACCGCATGAAACTCATGTTCAGTTCGCATCGCGTCTAATAACTAGTTGGGAATATTATTTAAAATTGAGGAAGGTTTCTGATTTTGAAGCTCTTAAAGAACTTATCGTTTCGGATAAAATATACCAAACACTAGATAAAGAAACAGCCTCGTTTATAAGCATAAGGCAAGGAGATAAGTGGTTTTCTCCGAGTGAGTTGGGAAAGGAAGTAGATTTATTCTTCACTTCTCGCGGAAGAAATATTATTGAGAACAGTAGTGTTAATCGCAGGTATAATAGAAATACAAAGGTATTTTTGTCTGAGGTTAAAATTGGTAAATGTAGTTTGTGTAATTCAAATGAGAAACATGGGTTATATATTTGCCCCCAGTTCAAAAGACTCTCTGTAAAGGAGAGAGTTGAAGTCGTAAAGAGGAACAAAGCCTGTTTCAAATGTTTAAATTATAATTGTACAGCACAAACATGTCAATCAAAGAATTGTTTCTGTGGTTTACCACATAACTCTTTAATTCACTATTCTAAAGAGGAAAATCAAAATAATCGAGGTGGAATTAAGGGAGAAAAAAAATCTAGTGAGTCATCATCGTATGATGTAACAAACAATTCTAATTCTTTGTCGGAAACAAACCATTCAATTGTAGCCAGTGGATTCATTAAAACTAAAACAAAAAGTGTTTTGTTAAGTACGGCTCGCATTCTTATAAAGGATAAATTTTCAGAGTATAAGGAGATTAGATGCTTATTAGATGTAGGTTCTCAAACGTGCCTTTTAACATCACAGTGTGCTAATAATCTTCAATTAAAAATTAATAAAACAAATAGTTTAATTTCGTGTTTGGATGATACAGTCATGACAGTTAAAGGTTCTGTAGAGACAACAATTGCAAATAGGGATGGGAGTTTTAAGAGAGAACTAAATATGCTAGTCGTAAAGAAAATTACAGATTTGATTCCGCAAAGAATGATAAAGGTGAGAGTAGATGAGAAAATTTCTAATTTAATTGAGTTAGCTGACAACCGATTTAATGTTCCTGAGAAAATTGATATGTTACTGGGTGCGGAAATATTTTACGAGTTACTAAGACCAGGTCAGATAGTTTGCCCGAATTCTAAATTACTGCTACAAAATACGGTTTTTGGATACGTAGCAAGTGGTTGTATAGAACAGGACAATGAGGTGAAGAAGCACTGCGGATTAATAAAAAATGAGGATGAAGTTCAACATTGCGGATTAATTAGAGAAAATGATTTAAATAAGACCTTAAGGAGGTTCTGGGAAATTGAAAGTGTAGAGGTAGAGTTAAAAAAGAACAAAGAGCATGTTCTGTGCGAGGAGCATTTTGCGAATACACATTTCAGGGATGATTCTGGTAAATATGTCGTGAAAATGCCATTTAAAGAAAACACATCATGTTTAGGGCAGAGTAGAGATATTGCTCTTAAAAGACTCCAATCGCTGTGGCCGCGTTTACTGAAAGATACAAATTATTGTGAACTGTATAAGAAATTTCTAAAGGAGTATGAAGAAATGGGACACATGAGATTGGTTCAAGAAACAGAGGTACCGAATATTACATATTATGCTCCGCATCACGGAGTATACAGACCTGAAAAGAGTACCACCAAATTACGTGTAGTATTCAACTGTTCTTCTAAAACCTCAAATGGTACATCCTTAAATTCCATACAATTAAACGGAGGTGTAATACAAAGGGACTTATTCTCTATTATGATTGGTTTCAGAGAACACTCATACGCCTTTACGGCAGATGTTAAAATGATGTACCGAATGATAAAAATAGATCCAACTCAGTACCCACTGCAACGAATTGTGTGGAGCGATAGTCCGGATGAGAAACCCAAAACTTATGAGCTACTGACAGTAACATATGGGACAGTCAGCGCCCCATATCTAGCAATGAGAACGCTGCTTCAACTCGCAAATGATGAAGAGAAAAAGTTCCCTGAAGCAGCACCAGTTCTTCGTAAACACTTTTACATGGATGATGTTTTAACTGGTGCACCCACAAAGGAAGAGGCCGAAGAGTTGCAACGGCAACTCATAGCCATTTTGCACGAAGCAGGTATGACTTTGCATAAATGGTTTACAAACTTTACTACTTCACCAGTGATTTCTGATGCTGGATATATGTTTGATAGAAAGGATATAGAAACTAAAACGTTAGGTGTATTTTGGAATCCGAAAGAAGATAGTTTCATTTTTCGAGTGGCAGTGGAATTAAGTTATTCCTACAATAAGAGACAAGTGTTATCTGCAATCGCTAGAATTTTTGACCCATTAGGTCTTTTGGGTCCTTCTATAGCTAAGGCAAAAATGTTTATGCAAAAACTGTGGAGGTTGATTTTAGACTGGAATGATGCGCTTCCTGAAAAAGAAAATGAGAAATGGCATCAATTCTTATTATCGTTAAAGTGCATAAAGGACATCAAAGTTAAAAGACGTATCGTGATTGAACGCCCATCCATTATAGAAATTCATGGTTTTGGTGATGCGTCAGAGCATGGCTACGGTGCAGCTGTTTTCTGCAAATCAAGAGATGAAAAGGGAAACGTCATGGTGAAATTAGTAACTAGCAAATCACGCGTAGCACCCATCAAGAGCTTGACAATTCCTAGATTGGAATTATGTGCTGCTGTTTTACTATCACAACTTGTGAAAAAGGTCTTAGCAGCGATGAAAGTGACAGTGGATACCGTCCATTGGTGGTCTGATTCCACAATTGTCCTAGCGTGGATCAAGAAGGATCCAATGGATTTAAAACAATTTGTTAGAAGCAGAGTATCTACGATCCAGGAAATTTCTAATCCCGATCAGTGGCGTCACATCTCGTCCGAGCAAAATCCCACGGATGTCTTGTCA
This sequence comes from Octonoba sinensis, assembly GCA_038502835.1. NCBI lineage: Eukaryota > Metazoa > Arthropoda > Arachnida > Araneae > Uloboridae > Octonoba > Octonoba sinensis. The sequence goes on along the minus strand of CM076601.1, from coordinate 17,986,557 downwards.
CGGGGAATTGATCCTGATAAGCTCATGAGCTGTTCTTTGTGGTGGGATGGACCTCGTGTTTTGATGAACAATGACTATCCCAATCCTCCAGTCAATAATCTAGAAGCCAGTTGTGACTTCATTATTGAACTTAAAAATCATGGACAATCAAACTACGAACAATTGAACTTTTCTGTTACTATTAATGAACTAATTCATAACCTTTTTTCTCATAGTAATAAGTATATATTAACATTACGAATTTTTAGTTTTATTCTTAGGTTTGTTGAGAATTGTAGAAATCCCCTCTATAGAAATAGAGGACCCCTTAGCACGGGGGAGCTACGAGCAGCCGAGAATCGTCTTCTAATATTGATCCAAAGCCAAGCTTTCAAGTATCACTTTAAGAGAGTTGTGGGAAACTCAAATTTGACTTATGAGGAAATGTTAACAGTAATCACGCAAATTGAGGCAGTGTTAAACTCGAGACCCTTATGTCCACTGACAGCGAATGAAGAAGATTTTGGAGTTTTAACTCCCGCTCACTTCATGATCAATCGATCATTAAATTCAATCATTGAACCTAACTTAACAAATATAAAGGAAAATAGACTTAAGAAGTGGCAAAAAATTTCGAAATTGGTTCAATTATTTTGGCAAAAATGGCGCCTTAATTATTTAAGCGAGGTACAACAACGCGGAAAATGGAGATTTGAAAAGAGTGATATTAAAATTGGGGATATGGTCTTATTAATCGAGGAAAATTTGCCTACTAATAAATGGCCTCTAGGTAAAATTATTGAGGTGTACTATGGTACAGATGGAAAAATAAGAGTAGTAAAATTAAAAACTCAAAATGGAACTCTTAAACGAGCAATTTCGAAAATTTGTGTTTTACCATCACCTGAGTGATCTACTTATGTAAATATGAATAAATTGAGTAGTATTTTTTTTTTTTGTATTTCTATTGCTTATATGTTATTTTTATTATTTTTTGTTTATTGAATGTTTAAGTAAACATGTCAATGGGGGCCGGTATGTTCTGTGTTGTAATACCGCGCTCCTTGAGTTACTTTAGAATGAGTTCTGTGTTGGCGTAGTGCCCTCTATATATCATGTGACTTGGTATAAAAGAATCTTTTCGAAGCTGTGTGAAAAAGAGTGTGTACAATGGCGGTTGTAGAGTTCGCTGCTACATGAGGTAGCATGAGAAATTTATGTGATGAGAATAAAATTAAGATGTTTATATTTAAAGAAAGAGTGAGTGTATTTTATCCAGCTGAGTTGTCGACGTTACAAGTTTGTTTAATTTTTTTATTTGATATAACGCTGACAATAAATAGAACGGCACTAATAATCAAGACGAAAGCAGCTAGCTGGCAAAAGCGGATAGTGTAAACTGCAAACAAAAAAATTGAGCATGCTGTGAGCGTAAGAATCACATTTTAGGTTAAGGGTCATCCATAAATGATGTCACGCTTCGAGGGGGTAGGGGTGGGACGGTTTGTGACAAGAGAAGGGAAGGGGCAGCAAATCACCAAAGGGGCATCCCAAAACGTGTGATATCGTACATTTTGATTTCTTTAAAAACATTCAAAATCAGCAAATTAAATTTATAGTTAAAGTTGTTGATTTCCATAATTTTATTTTAAAATTTCATTGATTTTATTTTGTATCGAAAACACCGGTGCTGATTAAGGTTTAAATTTACAAGTCGAAAGTTTTAAAGGAAATCTTGGGCATTTACACTTTTAAGATAAAATAGCGCAGGTCATTTTTTTCCGAATTCGAACAATTAATATGTTTTACTATTAATAGGGGAGAACGGGGAGAGTTCGGACAATTTTTCTTCGCGATTTTCTTTTCTAAGTTGCCAATACAGCTAGAAATCTTCAGAAAGCGTTTTCTAGTGACCTGAAGATTCAGATTTATGTGAGGTTTTTTAAAATTACCTAGGACGCCTTGTATAGCGACAGTATAAATTTTAAAGAGGGAAAGTGTCCGCCGTCTCCACAACATGGGGAGACCGCAGACACCATTCGGAGAAACTCAAGACACATGGGAAAGTAAAGATCGTTGTTTCAAGAAGTTGACAATCAAGTTACTTCTAGATAAACAATAAAAGCTGGGTATACAATAAATAACATGACCAATGACACCCGAATTAAATGTTTAGTAAGAAAGTTCTAAGTAACAATGAGCAATAATTCAAGAAATATATTTACATAAATCGGGTACGTTGAAAATTTGACGAATTTTGCTAAATTGTTGAGGGTGTTCAAAGTGCCCTAAAACTGAGGACCATTCATAAAAAATGATGTCATCACGAACGGGCCACTTCCACAATATTTTTTTATCATGGCTTTAACCTCCAGTCCGTCATCTAACATATTTACAGTCACGCCCGGGAAGACGTTGCCGTCATATTGATTGCGACATATTCTCGTACGAGTTTTTGAATTGTTACTTCATTTTCATATTCTTCGTCTCCTGAATATTCCGAAATGTCAAGATCAAATGATGCAGGGGCATGTCGATGTCGCTATCCGATCTTGTCGTGTCACAGTTGGGTCTCCTTTTTTTAACTATTACTTTTTTTTTCTTTGTTTGAAAGTCAGTGTGCGTTTCGGCGGGCTAGCTCTTGTTCCCTTTCTTCCTTCGATTCAGCATACGTGAAACGTACAAACAGAATACAAGGGGAGACTCGGAACAAATGTCCTGAGTCTCCCCAAGCAACATTCTTGAAGAAAATGTTATCTGACGCAAGCAGTGTGTACGTGACGCCATCTTAAACACATATAGATAATAGCTTAAACCTTAAATACCCTACTTTCATGATAAATACGAAGAGAAAACATGACTTGCCAATTTACTTAATGAAAGCGTAGATACTTATCGCAAAATTTTAGATCAGACTATGCCAAATCACTTTTTTTCACTTCACTGCCGTATTTTGACTTAACCCTTTCGCGACGAGTTTTTTTCTTCTACAATAGAGCAATTTTGGTAGCATAAACTATGAGTAGAGCACACTAGAATGCTAAAACTAAGATCTTTTTAGGAAGATTTTAAACACTGATTTAGGACTGGGACATATATGTCTCATCAGTCCTGACAACTGGGACATATGTGTCCCAGTAGTCTTCAATGAGTAATTTTCTAAAGAAAACCAATGATTTTCTAGTCATAAAAATTTAATCATGAATGGTATGGTTTGAAACAATCAGTGCACAATAGGACATTACACATTGTGTACATTATTTTAGTGCGCGATTCCTTCTTTTGCTGTGCACATTTACAGCGTCGTGTTTTTGTTGCTTACTGGTAGATGGTCACCAACACGGAGTAAGCTCCGTGCTGTTTTGGATGTCCGAAAAGACTTTTTTTGAAATTTGCTTGGGACGTATGGTGTCCCGTTAGGCACGAAAGGGCTAATTGGCAGCCATTTGCACATGACAACAATAGCAGAGTCCCGCAGTGGATCAGTCGGCAGAAGCTCGGTTCCCGTAGAACACCGAAAGTGAAGCAACATCGACTTAGGTCAGTGTTTGTGAGGGTGACAACCTCTCGCGGCTGGTTCTTGTGAGGCCATGTACGCTAAAGGAAGCTGGCGCACGGTAAATAGGTCGTGGCTCCAATGTCCTCCAAGTGAAACGATACCTCTGGGGGTGCCAACCCCAGGTGACGGTCTCTCATCTGGGAGTTGGTTCAAAAAATTAAGGGACCGCATATAAAGGGGCGGAAGTCGGACTCCTGCCTATAAGGGCCCCGTTAGACTCAGGAGCAGCGCACCCATTCTTCCTCGCTTCGCGCGAGGACACGACAACAACAACAACAACAACAATAGCAGAATACTACCAACATAAAAGAAATATTTTTGCCCTGGAGAGCGTATAGGTTAGGTGAAAAACGGGCTGTCCGTAGTCTCCCCCCGTCCGAACTCTCTCAGGTCTCCCCTACTAATTATGTTTTTTGTAGTAAACTTAATCTCATTTTATACAAATTTAAGTACACATATAATAACAATTATTGTTATTATTATAATCACAAATGTCATGAAAAATTCCAAAATAAAATTAACAAGAAGTTCCGTCTAGAACTATACGAGCCTACTTTCCCATATACACCGAATTCAAATTTATAATCTAGCTATCTCTCTTTCTGTCCTTCTCGTTTAGCTTTAGTTCTTAATTGCTTCAAATATACCTTTTTCAACGGTTAATACATATTCATTCAATCATTCATTTATTAAGACATTCATGTATTTATTCACTCATTTATTCATTCATTATTTTGCGTATTCATTTAATCATTCATTAATTCAAAAATATTCTTGAAAATCCCGAACAAAAAATTTCATAGGAAAATAGGCTCGTTAGTTCTTGATGAACTTTCTATTTGTACATGTTCTACGTCATAAGAGCTTTCCGATAAAGTTTGTTCCAAGCAAATCGGTCCGTTAGATCAGGAATTATATAGGATTTAAATTTCCCCGTAGGCGGTATGTTAATTTTTTTTGGAACTGTTCAAAAATGAACAAAAATTGTTCAAATCAATATTTCATGCCAAGAACTTCTTCCAGTGAGCTTGTTCATGGGAACTTGGGATCTTGTACCCAGAGTTTACATAATTTGCTTCATTTTCACCCATCAAATATAGAAATGAGATGTCCTCGCCGAGATCTTTCGAATGCAAAAAGAATTTTTCCAATCGGACAATTCGTTCAAAAGTTATTAGGGGGGGGGGGGACAGACCGACAGACCGACAGACAGATCTACAGACCGACCGACACACTTTTTCCCCATCTCAAAACCCTACTTTCAAATTTTTCATTTTTCAATCTTTATTTAATTACTTAACTTATTTTTGACTTTTCTTGATTTCTAACGATATTTTCACGATACATTAAGCCTTCTTTCATGCTTTATTATTATTTTTTTTACTTTTACGGGAAAGTAGGCTAAAAATGGGATCTATAACGTACTGCATTGCTTCTGAACTGAGACACTACAAGTGCATATGCTAATGTAGTATAGCTTGACATGTTACAAAGGGGGGTATAGGGGAGTACGCTGAAGTGTGACACTTCGCGACAAAGGGGGGGGGGGGGGGGAATAAATTGAAAAATACTGTGACATCATTTCTGAACGGTCCCTTACAAAGTATTTTAGTAAATTCGTTTCAAATTGTGGTTGATAGGAACTTAAAATTTTTGGACTTCATTACTTTCTTTGAAATTGTGTATGGATTGGGTTCTGCTATATCTAATATTAGAAAGCCCTCAAGCGAGTCTTGCCACACCCATGATTCCCTTTTTTATCGATACAGATATCGGTTCTGTAGGGAAAATCGATAAAGTTTTTGCTCCAATTACGGATGCATAATAGCCACTTCGCGGGAATAATAATTGCATCGCCCTTTCCGTAAGGTGATATAGATATACTTGAATTATAACAGTACATTGAAAAGTCTGTTTTTATTTTATTCATACATTGGTTTAATAAACATGAGAGAGAGATAGGATTATATATATATATATATATATATATAGCCGACAGGGTGGCGTAGTGGTAAGGCAGCAGTCTTCGGACGCCCAAGATCGCGGGTTCAAACTTGGCCTGCGTCGGTGGATTTTCAAGATGCAGAAAATCGTCTGCTCCCATGTCGTATGATTATGCGGCATGTAAAAGATCCCTTGAGTGGACATTTGGCTAAATTAAATTCCTAGTGCATATTGCATCAATGAGAGCTCAGGTACCGCCATCTAGTGGTAACTGAACGTCAAAATTCTCATGCGGCGAAGGTACCACACTCATTGTGGTGCCGCTGCAAGAGATGGTACCATTACTGGGGAACGCACTAGGTCTGCAATGGTTGTAGGACCCAATACCGCAGCCCCAATGGAAAGAGAAAAAAAAATCTATATATACTACAGTTGAACTTTGTTAATACGAATACGGTTAATACGAAATCACGGCTAAAACGAACATTTTGTTCATCAAGTTTGGTTTCCTATACGAAGTCTAAACTACAAATCTCGGCTAAGCGAACAAAACTTCTGAACTATTCAAGAAAAATTTTCTCGATTGTTATACAATTATTTTTTTTAAAGAAATTATTGGTTGTTTTGAGTCATTGTAAACCACCAAGTACGCATATGGTAAAATTTAATGTACCTAAAAAAACTAACCATTAAGAATTTTTTTCTAAAATTGTTAAATTTTAAAAGGCAAGTTCACTTTTTCTCAATGTACTAGTAAGATTTGAAAGTGTATATTAGTTAAAATAAATAATTTATTTTCACTATTTATTTCACTTTGTATTATAAATACAGTAGAGTCTCGGTTGTCCGAACTCCGACTAACCGAGTTCCGGGTTAACCGAGGTACATTTGTTCTTGAAAAAAAAAATTTCTTTTCACTGCCGATGGCGGCGTTACTGACTGACGTCAGTCATCCAATTATTTTCTGGTCATATAAAGACCTAGACCTGTTGATCGCGATCGACCTTTCGATCGCGTGCCCATTTTCGGTCGATCGCGACAGCATTTTGGACAGTTTATAGTTTAAAAAAATAAATAATAAAATAAGTTTCGAATTGGATGGCGAATTTATTTTCCCTTCAAAAAATGTCTATTAGTGTATCAGACCATTCACCGGACCTAAAAAAACTTCCAATAATATGGAATGTCAGTCGTCACAATAGCTATGCTCTCGGCGAGAGTTAATTGAAGAATGTCACTGCATTTCACCTGTGTTTTTTAGTTCAAAAAAAAAGCAAAAAAAAAAAAAAAAACTTTTTTTTTTAAAAAATCAAATTTAAAAGAGATAATTTATTAGTATAATTTTGATGCGAGTTAACGGTAACAAATCATTATTTTAGAAATTCTAAAGTAGGTATTTTATAAGCATCAAAACTTGTTCTGGCAAGAATTAACTTACAATTTGAAGACAGGCGCAATTCCGACATGCCCAATTAATAGTGTGTATTATTCCCCCCCTCCCCGTCCTCCGAGTCGATCTTGGTGTTCGCCGAACTTGGAAAGTAGATCTTCAGTCAATTTAGGTTGCCGACCGCTGGTTTTATAGCCTGTCACTCATGAGATGTGTGCTTCCTGCACGGCAATCACAGTACATAAAATGGCAGCGAAGAAGAAAAGAACAAATTATACGAAATATTAAGAAAAGTTACGAGTGATTGATAAAGTTTTTAAAAAAAATGCAACAAAAGCGAGTATTATTTCGTAATATGGTTCTGCGGTATAGTTTCACTATGACCGCGGATATGGTTATAACGCGGCTGCCAAACATGTCCCCCGACACCCGCGTCTTAACGGGGTTTTACTGAAATTCAAAACGTCACTTAACCTTAGGTAAGTGTAAGTTTAAAACAAGAAGATAGGGGGAAAAAACGAAATTTTAAGACTATCGTGAAATGTTGAGGCGCCTCTCTTGGAGGAAGTAGTAGTAGATTCTCAACTGTGGCCCACTTTCACTGTGGTTGCAAAATAAGGAGTTTCATTTTTAATAATCTTTAAAAGAAGTGGGGTCTGAAGAGGTTAACAAGAAGTTCCGCCTAGAACTATACGAGCCTACTTTCCCGTATTCACCAACTTGAAATTCATAATCTAACTTTAGTTCTTAATTACTTCAAATATACCTTTTTCAATGGTTAGTACATATTCATTCACTCACTCACTTTCATTTATTCAGTCATTCGCTTATTTATTCATTCATTTTTCTCATTTATGTATTTACTCCCTCATTTATTTATTTTTCACTTCATACACTCATTTATTTATTTTATTATTTATTCACTGATTTATTCACTCATTTATTCGTTTATTCCTTCCCCCATTCATTTAATCATTCATTCATTAGAAAATATCCTTAAAAATCCCGATCAAAAAACTTCATAAGAAAATAGGCTCGTTCCGTTCTGGTTGAACTTCGTATCTGTACATGTTCTACGGTCAAACATCTTTCCGATAAAGTTTGTTCCAAGCAAATCGGTCTGTTAGATCATGATTTATAAAGGATTGAAATTTCCCCGCAGGCGCTAATGTTAATCTTTTTTTTTTTTTTTTTTGAACTGTTTCAAAATGAATTCCTTTCTCCTGGCGCAAATCTCGCCAAGGCAACAAAACGCGCAAAAGGTTACCAGCGGAGGTATTTCGTTTGGCGTCGACGACTTTATCGCCTGCACCGGGATAAAGAAAAAGTACAGTTATTTTTTTGAACTATTCAAAAATGAACGAAAATTGTTCAACTCAGCAAATATTTTCCTTCGATAACTTCTTTTAATAATCTTGTTTATAATAAATCGACTCTTATGCCCGGAGTTTAATTTGCTTCACTTTCACCTATAGGCGCTAATGTTAAATTTTTTTGAACTGTTCAGAATTGAACAAAAAATTGTTCAAATTAATATTTCACGCCAAGAGCTTCCTCCAGTAAGCTTGTTCATTGGAACGTGGATCTCGCACCTAGAGTTTACATCATTTGCTTCATTTTCGCAAATAAGCGGTAATGTTAAATTTTTTTGAACTGTTCAAAACTGAATGGTAAAATATGGAAATGAGATGCCCTCGCCGATATCTTTCGAATGCAAAAAGAATTTTTCGAATCGGACTATTCGTTCAAAAGTTATTAAGGGGGGACAGACAGACAGACCGACAGACCGACCGACACACATTTTCCCCATCTCAAAACCCTACTTTCAAATTTTTTATTTTTCAATCTTTATTTTATTACTTCACTTATTTTTGACTTTTCTGCATTTTTAACGATATTTTTCGGTACATTAAGCCTTCTTTCATGCTTTAATATATTATTTTTACTTTTACGGGAAAGTAGGCTAAAAATGGTCAAAAAGTAAATAACGACGGATATTACGCACAAATGTTGCAAAAAAAAAAAAAAAAAAAAATGGCACACTAGCAATCTTTTTCAAAATTTGCACATAATATACGTTGTTATTTACTAAATTATCTGTAGCACTATGGTATACAACTTATTTCTTGACAGTAAGATTTTTTTTCTCTGAAAGGTTTGTAAGTGCTCCCGACCCGGTTGAAATTATTTTGTCATTTTTCTGAATTACCTTTGCCATTTTTTCCCACTAGCCATTGTATAAGGGATCATTAATAAATGATGTCACGCTTCGAGGGGGGAGGGGGGGGGTTCGTGAAATTGTGGCAAAGCGTGACAAGGGGAGGGGAGAGGGTAACACGAAGTGTGACATCATGTATTATGCAACATAGCGTGACGTGTGACAAAGAGGGAGGGGGTCTGCTGAAGTGTGACATATTGTGACAAGGGGGGGTTCGTGAGATTGTGACAAAGTGTGACAAGGGGAGGGGAGAGGGTAACACGAAGTGTGACATCATGCATTATGCAACATAGCATGACGTGTGACCAAGGGGGGAGGGGGGCCAAATATATGGGAAAAAAGCGTGACATCATTTATGAACGGCCCCTAAATTGTATCCCAAGCTGTTCTTTTAGCGCGTCACATTAAATTAATATTCTTTTTACATTCTTTACATTCTAAAGGACGAAAAAAATGGGAAACAATTCTGTGATATGACTATGAAACCAATTACTGCTTAATGCTTTGTAATTTTATTAGCTTTGTCAAGAAAGGAAAAATAATGATGTAATCGACGTGTCAAAATTTGAGATAAAAAATTAATTCACTTCTACTAAATAACCCATTGAAAAATGTCATTTGCCGCTTTGCCAAACTTTTAATGGCGGTGCTTCTTCTCTGCTCCCATATCACGATCTCACGTCCGTTATTTCACTGCGGAAAATGTTGAGTTTTGGCTCTTATTCCGATAACCATTCGAGCCTTGCTTGGACTTTTGGAGTGTTTTGCGTATAAAATTTTAACATGTTTTTTGTCTTTTTTTCCATTTGTTTCTCGGAGGCAGTAAGGAATTTTTACTTCTTTTAGGTAGCAAACGGCGATGCATACTACGACAGTGAAACCTCCCTTAAGGGACACCGCCGAAAAAGGGACACCTCTAATTAAAGGACACTTTTTTTGGTCCCAGTCCCTTTGAATGGGGACCGCATTGTATTTACCTCTGAATAAGGGACACTCTATTTAAGGGATATTCACAGAGAAAAATTTCTAAAATTCAAGTTATATAGATAAGAAAAAGTTACTGGAAATTGAAGTTTTTTTTCCTAAAAATTAACATCTGAAAGTACTAGACTGAGTCCTAGAAGCATGTAGGGCCAAAGAAACAAGTGTTTTTTAAAGTGCTAGCCAAAAAACTACTTGTAAAGGCTTTTCCCTCTCTTGTACTATGGAATACATGTATGCTCAGCATTGGCAAACAGTACTCGGCTACCAACAATTTTTGAAGCAAGGATTGGAAAATGTACACGAAACTTAAATTATGCTGTGTTGCCCGAATTTCGTACTTTAAAACAAACCCATCGCATAGATTACTTCAAATATATTCTGTAAGTTACAAAACTTTTTCCAATACAACATTTATGCCAAAATTTTAGTTTTTGAATGAAAAAATTTTAAATTTCAACAATTCCCTCTTACATTTTGTATGCATGAAACATTTTCAGTATTTAATCTTAAATGGTAACACATGTTTATTGTTATAAAGTTGAACCAAGTTAATACACTATATGTGTATGCATCTATTGATTAACTTCCGAGAAAGGGACATCTCTATTTAAGGGACAAAATTTCCAATCCTGTTAGTGTCCCTTATTGATAGGTTTTACTGTATTGCATTTGGAAAAAGCAATACAGCACATACGAACGAATAAAGTCTAAGCACGTAACTGAAATGCAATTACAGTGGAGCACCGTTTATACGTTTCTCGTTTATACGTTTTTATCATTTATACGTTTTTTTGAACGGCCCCGGCGAAACCTCATACAAATTAATGTTAAAAAATTTCGTTTATACGTTTTCCTGAAATTGCACCTTTCGTTTATACGTTTTTTTTTCTCCCCAAGTCAAAGAAAAAACGCACATTTTAACGTGATTATACGCTAGCGATTGTCCAGTTTAGAAATCCCATTTGACCTTGACCCACACCTGCTGTGACCACTTACGGTGGTCACTCACCTGCCTAAATGAACAAAAGACATACCCCGGAAGAATGCGAATATCCTAAATTCACAGATAAAAGCATTCTGATTGTGGTGCTACCTAGAAACATGGAGCCTAGAAATAGCAGGTGACAAGCGCTTTTCCTCTCCTACCAGTGTTGCCACGGCAGGCGCCCTTAAATTTCAGTAAGTAGCCTGGGGACTTTATGGCAACCCAGCAACACTGCTCCTACCAACTTTATAAAATTCTGGGATCTATCGTTCACTAGCATTCACGATAGCTTCGAGCTCGCGTAGTAGAAAACCTCTGTCTCTGAAAGAAAAAATGTGCATTTAAAACAAGCGAATGAAAACCAACATTTAAAAAGAGTTGACCTAGCCAAAAAATTAGGTTTACCAGTTTCAACTTTAAGCACCATAATTTATAAGCGTAAGATCATCGAGGAAACTTATAATCAAAGTGGTGCTAGTGCTTCAAAAAAACTTCGAGTTCAAAGCGGAAAATTTTCGGATGTAGAGAAAGTGCTTTTACAGTGGTTTAATCAGTGTCGTAGTGCAAAATTTCCCATCAGTGGTCCTTTGCTTATGGAGAATGCAAAAGAAATTTCGAAGAAGTTAAATGTAGAACACGATGCATCATTTTCCTCGGGATGGCTTCATAAATTTAAGTTAAAACACGGCATAACAGGCAAAACCGTAAGTGGAGAGTCAGGACATGTTGATTGTGAAACAGTGGATGATTGGATTCAAAACCAATTGCCAGAACTGCTAAAAGAATATGAACCAAAGAACGTTTTTAATGTGGATGTACATACTGCATGAATATGAAACGTAGTGATTGTAATTCAATGTATTATTAAAAGTACTCATTATTTACTTTTCATAATATTTTAAGTTACTGTTTTGTTTTCTATTACGAAAATGTTCGTTTTATTTTGTGATTTTCGTTTATACGTTTTTTCATTTATATGTTTTTTTCGCTCGGTCCCTTGAAAAACGTATAAACGGTGCTTTGCTGTAGTTCATTTTCGGTCACTAGTATTGTAAGTGGGAAACAAGTGTTAAACGAAAAACAACGGCAAATGACTTAGGACTAGGGATGTAAGGAATATTCGGCCACTATTCGGTATCCGGCCTATTTGGCCCTTTGGCCGAATACTCGGCCAGGCCGAATAGTCATTTGATCACCTAGCCGAATATTCGGCCTCGCCGAATACTGGGTAAGGTCAAATTCGGCCTGGCCGAACATTGATGGACTATACGACTGAATAGTTCTGCTGCAGTAGAAATGTAAAAAAATAAAAAAATTAGTAGATTTTAAACATTAAAAATTCTATTGTAATTATTGCAAAAGAATACATTAGCACATAGTTTGAACAAGTAAAAATAATTTCCAAAAAAAAAAAAAATGCTTTTTTTTTACACCTTGTTTCAGACTTGACTGAGCAAAAACAGATTTAAAAGTTGTAATAGTTTATTTTATACTTAGCATTTTCTCCCAAAATCTGGCAATAGTTGATTATGATGGAGATTATGAGAAATTTAGTTTGTTATTAATTACAAAGTGGAAGTCAGACTTTGTTTGGGTAGACTATTTATTGTAGAATATAAAAGTGTAGAATATATCATGAATATTTAGATCGCATAAATTATTCGTGTTTTTGAAAAAAATATATTCCTGTGAAAAATATATTCCTTTTAAAAATAGGTATGTAAAAAACCCTATAAAATAGAAATATTAACTTTTATAACTTTTAAAATATCTTCATAAAACAGTTTTGAGCGAGGTAAAAGCCGACTAAGCAATAGTAGTTCTTTCATTTGAATTAAATAATTAGTAAAATAGTGCTAATGCTTGCTACCATAAAACCTGTCATTTCTATTCCACTTGTGGTTCTTAGTTTTATTACTTTCAGAACAATAAACTAGAATAATTTTACATAGTTTTAAATTCTTAACAAGCAGAATTAAATCATACATCATAGATTGTATGTAATTGGTGTTTTACTTTGTGAATAGTTTTAAATTTGACAAATACTTCCTATTACATCGATTTTCTAGAAATATTAATATTCGGCCGCCGAATATTCGGTATTCGGCTTAAGACATTGGCCGAATATTCGGCTTCGGCCTAGAAGAAATGGCCGAATATTCGGCTTCGGCCTGGAAGAAGTGGCCGAATATTCGGTATTCGGCTATTCGGCCAAATCACCATTCGTTGCATCCCTACTTAGGACTCTTATTTCCACAAAAAGCAATAGAAATACATTCTGAATTTATATTGTAAGCACTGTGCATGAAAATAGTAAATGGTAAGTTTAGTTTTGTTTGATATTTTCATTAAGAATGTTGTCATTATGCAAGATTAAATTAAATTTTTTACGTTGACACTCGATTTACTTGTACTTTTTGAGTTATTTATAACGGCATCGGTTAGATCGCGCATTCGGATCTATCGCGCTTTTTCGCTGTCCCCCGACAAGCGCGATATAACGAGGGGCTAAATAAATTTATTCTGATGTATTTAAAACTTACAATAATTTCTCCTGCGCGTGTCTATAAATATATGCAATAACCCCTCGTTATATCGCTGATACGGATATATCGCGCTTTTTCTATGTCTCCCAAAATTTTAAGTTTTGTGCTCTGACTGCATCGGTTATATCGCGCTTTTTCGCTGTCTTCCTACAAGCGCGATATAACAAGGAGCTAAATAAATTTATTCTGATGTATTTAAAACTTACAATAACTTCTCCTGCGCGTGTCTATAAATATATACAATAACCCCTCGTTATATCGCGCCTCGTTATATTGCTGATTCGGATATATCGCGCTTTTTCTATGTCTCCCAAAATTTTAAGTTTGTGCTCTGACGGCATCGGTTATATCGCGCATTCGGATATATCGCGTTTTTTCGCTGTCCTCCTACAAGCGCGATATAGCGAGGGGATACTGTACAAATATAACTCGTGCACCTGCATTACACAGAGCTTATTCACAGGGCTCGACTTGCCGTGTTTTCGCTCCCAGCACAATTTCAATTTTTCCTTCCCCCTTTGAATGGTTGGCTTACTTTGTATGTATGCGTGTGCACAATTCTACCATCATCAACCAAAGCGATCTGCCTGGCAGAGTGCCAAGAAGAATCCATTCATGCTCAAGGGAGGAACTGCTGGTATTAAGGAATATGCCGATTTTGTTCTCGTTGTTGTTCGTTTAGCATGCGTGATTTCTTGAGAACTGATGCTATGTGTCAGTTTATAAATTTAGTTGCTTTCAACAAACAGAGAAACAAACGTTCTGATTCGCATTCCAATAAACGCACCTGCAAACCGACCTTCCCTAAAGCTGCAGAGCACAAAATTCCTTTTCATAATAAAAAAAGTAGTCAATGCTGGTCTTTCACATATACATACCACGCCGGTCATATATACGTACACCAGGGCTCTAAAAATCTTTAAAATTTTACAGCCCTTCCGGGCATGTTTGTCTACGAAATTACATGCCCGAACAAAATTTTACATGTCCAGAAGTTGTTTTATTGCATATTAATAAAAAACATTTGAATTTGTCGTATAGCATTTATCAAATAAAAAATTTAATTAACAGCTTTACATCTGAATCAAGATTTATTTTAATGTTACTCTAAATCATTAAAATATTACATTACAAATAAATACTACATAATAAATCGTTACAAGTCACAATTTGCAAAATTAAAACCATATTACCAATTTTATTGTTGACATGCATGTCCGTCAACATGCCAATTTTGAGCTCCGGTAAGGATGTGGTGATTTTTCAATAAAATACGAAATAATCAAGTTTTTGAACGAAATATTTAATTAAAAAAAGATATGCCCTGCCGGGGATGCAAGGGTAGAATGTTCATGCCCGATCGGAATTTTCACATGCCCAGGGCATGTCGGGCATAGGGGCGCACCGATGGGGGTGGACGAGCGTGACCGATTCTCCCTTTCATAGGCGCCGGATATCCGGTATCCGAACGTTTTAATTATCCGGCACCCGATCCAATCACTAAACGAAAGATCCGGCGAGTAAAATTTGATTTTTGAAATTTAATTAATTAGCATGTTTTGAAAATATATGAACGCGAAAAACTTGCACGTGTTTGGAAGCAATGAAATGTTTTAAAATGTATAGATTTTATAGGTTTCAAGCGTTAGTGCCAGATATCTGGTACAAATTCGTCAGACAAGAGACAGATATCCGACAAAAAGAATCTGTGGCAGGGATCTTGGGGTTCTAATTGCTATTATAACAGCAACCATAGCAACAGCAACAACCGAGTTTAAAGAAAATGGCTAATTTTGGTTGAGTTGTGTCTCGCAACTTTCTAAAAGTAGCCTGGAAAATCTGGCAACCTCACACAGCAGGCATGCTATTTCAAAATATCCAGTAGAGGGTAAATAATAAAGTTATAACTCTTGAAATTTCCCTGGAACGTCCACCCCTTAGTAGAGTTAAGAAGGATGTTACCTTATTGGAAAGGGTTCAGAGGAAGGCTACTAGGTTGGTAAGTAGTCTTTCAGACTTAGATTATGAGATTAGGCTTAAAAGGCTCAATATGTGCAGTCTAGAGCAAAGGAAAGTTAGAAGGGGCATGATTCCAGTTGTTTAAATTCATTAAAAGGGGAAATCTTGATGGGCTGCAGCTATGCACTGAAGGTAGAACCAGAGGCCATTGTTTTAAACTTTTCAAACTTCAGGCTAGTCTTGAAATGAGGAAAAGGACTGCTTCAATAGGGTTGTAGGCAGCTCGCATTGTCTACCGCAAACGACTAGTACTTGCAGTGGGGTAAAACCTTTTAAGAAAGCTCTTGATGTTCATTACGGGTTGTTTTATTGACTTGGAAAATCCTAGCTGGGCAATGTGCCTGTTGCTGGTCGTCACTTTTTTATTTGTATTTAAAAAGGGCACAAGGGAATAAACTATCTATCTGGCTTGGAGAAAATAAAGTGCATTTATGTGTACGTATATATCTTTCCCTTCTTCTTCTTCCTCCTTTTTTAAAAGGGAAGTCCGCTTAGGGGGCCCATATCCTTGTCCCCCTTCTCAAAAATTGAAATGATGAACTTGCTCCCGGGAGATCTTCATTTCATTCACCCTCTCCAAATTTGAGGTTGTTCTCATGGTAGGCATTGTTTCGGACACTATGGTAAAAACCATGGTTTTCACCGTTCTGTCCAAAAGTGTCGAAAACTGTCCAAAACTGTATTTTTAGTGAAGTAGCATTTTTTGAGCAGAGAAATAGAATTGTTGTTAAAGCATCATATGAAACATTAGCACAGAAAAACTAAACTTAGAACGAAATCGGAAGAAGTACTTGTACAAACGGCTACATTTATGAGCGCAATGGGCCCTGCAGCGGCAACGCTTTAGAATACGTTTACTTCAAGCGAGGTTTATCAAAATAAACTGGACGCTATAATCGCCAAATTTGATGAATAATATTTATATAAATAGTATAATGTTTTCAATGCTAATTTTAATTATTACGGTCGAATTTCGACTGCTTGGCGACTCTATATTTATTCATCCTCGCCTTTGATTCCTTTGAGAAAAGCTTAGAACGAAGAATCATCTTTTATTATCACACTGTTAGAAATTTCATCATGAAATTACGGTTAAATAACCGGCAGCAGTCTGTCCTCTAATTCACCGTTAAATTTACGGTTTGGAACATTTTTCTATCTTTACGGGACCTAAACCACATCCAATCAGGTTAAAAAGCCAATTGGTTTAACCAATTGGTTAAAAAGCCGTAAATACAAAAGTTTGCAGTTTTATAACCATCTAAAACAGGGTTGGCTGGGTTGGACCCAATTGGGTCGGGCCCATTGGGTTTTTGCTGAAAAAACCCGTTCGAAAAAACCCACATTTTGGACCAACTTTTGGGTTTTTTCAACTTGATAAGACTTTTTTTGATGAAATTATTAAAATACTTATGCAATTTAAACTTTATTATTATTATCTTTGCAAAACAGACAGGTTAGATTGAAAATGATTTATTTTTCATTTTAATAATTTTTACAAGTATAAGATTATTAAGCATCATACTCTCCCGCTTACTTCTAAAGAGCTACAACTAAAAGTAAATAAATTTTTCTACAATTTCAAGCATGAACACCAGAAATTTTCTCTCTAAAAATTGCTTGAAAAGCACAGAAGAACCTGATGATGGAAAAAATAAAAACTACCACTCTCCAGTTTCACTTTCTTCCATGTTTTTCTTCAAAAAGCGTTGAATTTTCACAAGTTTTCCTGCTTTTTCTGCTCCTAACCGATTTCTCAGCTTGGTCCATATATTTCCAAATGTGGAGAAGGTACGTTCTATTGATGCAGAGCTTGGTGGACAAGTAAGAAGTTGGGCAAAAAAGGTGCAAAATCCGTCTGGCAATTTTTTAACCTTCTGTGTGTTTCTCTCCATTAAAACCCACCACTTTGAAGCAGGGTTGGCAAGTTTTTGACATGCGACGGCTTTAACCGGTTTTAACCATGGTTAAAACCGGCTTGTCAGAAACCTCCCTGTCTAAAACGTCAAAAAGTGTCAAAAACCTAATTTGTAAAAAGAATTATCAAAGACATGATTTAGCATAATTGGATAGACTATAATCAATAAATTTAAAACGAAACAGCATAAGTGCATTAAAACTGGCTAGTATAAACTACAAAAATATATTCTTGCTGTAGCACAGCCAGAATCTATGCCTGAGACTGATTTTATACAGAGGAATTGTTTTTAAAAATCAGTTAATTGTTTTTTAAGTGTACTAACATGGGTTTCTGTTTTCTGATGTTGTAGGAGGGGTTTTAACCCCTAAAACACATCTTTTGCTGTGCCCTACCAGTGCATTCTTGAGATACATTCTATTTGTTGAATATTTCGTGAACGTGAACTGATAACAGACTATAATATGACAATTTTTTTAGTAGAAATTGTCAAGCACTTATTCAATGAATCATTTTATTGGAAATGCATGCTTTTAATTACTTTCAGCAAAGATGTACAATTAAGAAATCCTTAATTATCTTTGTAGTAATTAAATTTGTATGTTTAATCTAATATTTTGCAGAAATAAATTTAGATTTTTAAACTTTTTTATGGATAGAAGCAGAAAGTAATCCATCACAACTGAAATCTAATGAAGGTATGTACTTCCCCAGGATAGGGCATATTCAAAGATGCTTTCCTTCCAGTACAAAGAAATATTGACAATAAAACAGCTTTTCTTAATTTTCCCCCGTATTCTTGTCAAATATGCAAAAAGTCCACACCAGAAATACGTGTAATCCACACCAGAAAGAAATACGTGTAAAAAATTGAAAATGGAGTCATTAGCAAATAAAAGTGTATAAATTAATATTTAATTATAATTCAATGTATACTAAAACTAAAGAACATTATAATTAAACAAAAACAATGCTGTATCTTGCTATTATTAACAGCCTTCTTTTTTTTATTTTTAGCATATTTAAAATGTATTGGGGTTTTTGACGGTTTAAACCGGTTAAAACCTGGTTTAAACCTATGTCACGTCAAAAACTAGTTTTTGATGGCTAAAACCCAACCCTGCTTTGAAGGAGTATCTTTGTTGAATAAGATCTTTGTGAAACATATTTTCTGGAAACAACTGGTTGTCTTGTATCTTTAAAGCTAAAAAACCAGGTACATATTCTGGTTTCACTGTTTGCCGCCACATTTCCCCCTTATTTTCTCTTTTTAACTTTACTTGAAAAAACCCTGAAAAAAACCAATTCTACTGGGGTTTTTCAGGTTTTATTTGAAAAAAACCCATTTGGGCTGGGTTTTTTCTAAAAAAACCCGGGTTTTTGCCAACCCTGATTTAAAAATGGTCTCAAAACTAAATTTTTACCGTTTTTGAACCATTTCGAGGCGTAGAATCTTCGAGGCGTAGAAACCGTAATCGAAGCGTACGGGAATCGAACCCGGGTGTATGGTACACCAACCTTGCGCTCTAACCATTCGGCCACCACGTAAAGCGGCCATTTATTTATCAATAAATCTTATTTTTCAACAGGCAAACTGCCTTAAAATTGTGATTTCAGTTTTTGATTGATCAAATTAATTTTTGGTCTAAATTTGCTGTATATTGACGAAAATCATTTTACTTGCTGCAAAAATTAAAATACAAACAAGCTTCATCAGCTCAAATGATGGGTATGCTCATTCGCAAACAGTTCGGGAATCCGATGTCTCCAATTTTTGATTTACGTGTGTATTTGTGTGTTTCTATTTAGTAACCACTGCTTAAGCCACTTTTTTTCTCCTTTTTTTATATACAGATGCAGATTTTAACTGATAAATCTTTATTTATACTTTAACAACAACGTACGACCGGTAAGGTTTCGCAACCAAGATGGACGCCCGATTCTTATAGAGCGCTTGAAAATGACGGTTAGTTAAACGTTCTTTAGGATAAACAGAGAATAAACGTTTTTTTTTCCCAATCAGCGGTTTGAGTACCATCTTTTTAATGGTTATTGAACTGCTGTAATTAAATATGGTAAAATAACAATCAAATAAATGGTTATTTTACTTTTTTCTGACGGGAATTTTTAACAGTGTAAAAGTTTAAAATATCGATTAAATTCGATGCGGCAGCGATTTATGCATGTAGTATACTACTAATAATAAAAAAACGGACGTTGGTATATGACACAAAAAACAAAATGATCTATAATTTTATTTAACATTTAGGGCTAACAATTTACCATAATTTAACATCAAGAGTTCTTTTAATGGTTTTTAATACCTAAAATACTGGCCTACGCTCTGGTGAATGGGGACATAACTATGTAATGAAAATTAAAATTTTAAACTAAAAACAGTTAATGTTACATTTTTAAAAACTTGAAATAGTTAAAAGAATAAATGGTTATTTTAGTGTTTTCCTACGGAAATTTTTAACAGTGCATGAGGAAAGAGTCATTCTGAAAATTTTAATTAGAAAAAGTCGGAGAGCGACATAGGTCCATGCTACAAGCTAAAATTCGGTGCTTGCGCCCCTGCTTTATGCTTCGCTCCGAATCTCCGAATTTTCCTATATTGTTATTATTTTTTTTCTTTCTAATGAACTCCAGTTATTGGTCCTCAACCATTGCAGACCTAATGCGGCCCCAGAGATTGGTACCAACTCTTTCAGCGGCACCACAATGAGTGTAGTACCATTGCCGCATTTTTTTTTTTTTTGGCGCTCAGTTTCCTCCTAGACGGCACCTGAGCTCTCGTTGATGCAAACGGCACTAGGAATTTAATTTAGCCGAGAATATCCATGGCAAACGGATACTCAAGGGATCTTTGACATGCCGCATAAGCATAGGACATGGGCGCAGACGATTTTCTGCATTTTGAAAATCCACCGACTTAGACCAGGTTTGAACCTGCGAACTTGGCCGTACGAGCGCCTTACCACTACGCCAACCTGTCGGCATTTCCCTCTATTATTACACTGTAAAAACTTCTTGTTCATTTGTTCATCCTTTCACCAAAAATAAAAGGTGAAATTTAGCTACAACCAACATTTTGTGCTAAAGTTGAACCATTATAATGGTTTTCCTAGCTTCACATTCATGGTGAAACTAAACCGTTATAATGGTTCAACTAACCCCAATGGTTCAACTAAGTACCCAATGATGATTGCAGCTAAATTTCACCATTTTTGTTTTCTTTGGTGAAAACAAAAAATTTTTAGTGCAGTAAAGATAATGGTACATACAATACTAACGAATCATTTGTATAAACTAACCGACTAAAAGAATTGTGTCGCATAATAAATATCACCATGAAATATTTTTAGAACTACGAAGATCCAAAAAAAATCAACGAAGCAGTTTCTACAAATTTCGTCTTCCGTGTGATTTTTATGAATGAATTTCAGCCAGCGAGCTACGAAAAGTTCAAAATTCCTTTTGTTTCCCGTCTAAGTCTTTTCATCGGATTTTTCAGCTAAATTTTATGAATGAATAAAATAATTAATTTCATTTCCTCCGAAATTTTTTATTCTTTTTAAAACGGAATTCTAAAAATAGTACTGACCATTAAGGAATATTTTAATACTATGTAATTACTACCCATTTTGTCTATTGATTGTTCTGTTATGCATGTTATTAAACTTACAGAGAAATGAAATTAAATGTTGTTTGTATTCTTTATTTGAAAAAAATTAAATATTTTTAGCTTTTGCAAAAATATTCCATCGAAAAGCCAGCTTTGTTTAAAATTTAATCAGGTAATATAAAATGAATTAAGGTATAGTGGAAACTGTTTACGTGAAGAGTAATCATTTAACAAAGTTCTATGTGCAATTTTTCAACATTTTATGGTCCCCACGGTAAAACTCTTGCAATCTCTTTCTTTTAAGTTTTATGCTATTTTTCTTTTCCATCGCCAAATATTTCCTCGAGACGTTTAATAACCCACCAATCACACTTCGACACGTCTGATAGTAAAAGTACTTTTTTGGAACAGAATATCATTTTTCACTACTCTGCTACACAACATCAATTCTCCTCCAGGAAAAGACCCGATCGGAAAAAGACAGAGAGAGAGAGGAAGTGCATCGCTGCGCCACCTTGCGGACCGTGGCCGAAACTCTCACACACGCGCACTAATGCCCATTCCGGCAGTCAGGCCTAAGTCCGGCCGCTGACAGACATGGCGCACGAAATCTGGATAAATCAGAGATAGGACGGGACTTTTTTAACCCCTTTTGTGAAGAAGATATCAATAGAGAATGAATTGAAACGATCGAAATGTAAGAAGGAGTGAAAGTGCCGGAATTCCCGGATTTCTGGGGGTAATTCGTTGGCATCTAGAAAATCCGGCATTTCCTCCCATTTCTCAGAGAATCGTGAATTTCTTCCAGCATCCTCTCTTCTCTATATCCTCGCTCGGGATTTAAAGGTAAGGATCCATTCATTAGCTCTCTCACTTCACTTCGCCTGAGATAACGGATTAAATCGTGTGCCTCCTGTTAAATTTTTCCCTGAGAGTTAGTTGTCCGGAGATTGGCGGAAGAGGATGAATCGATCCCGTTTTCTTTCTTATTTCCCGTTCCGAATGTGGCATCAATGCGTTTTGACGTATGCGTATACCGGCCGGCGACGGAAGTTCGATTGTCGAACAGAAAATCCTTGTAAAGAAAAGAGCCTTTCCCCCTCAAAGAAGTTTTAGGCTTAGTGGAATATGAAAGAGTTGAGATTTTGGGAGAACCGTTTTTTGATATTCAGCGGTTTATGAAAAGCCATCCTCATTCGAAAATGTTTTGTAAAATCGTAGAATGAAACTGTATACTTTCAAGCTGTAATTTTGTATATGAAATTATGTATTTATTTATGAATTGAATAGGTTCTCCATTTTTTCTTTTCGTTTAACAGTCAGATAAAAAATAATGCATGCATCCAATTTTAAAGTACAACTTTTTCTAATCAGCCATCAATTTAAAATTTAAAAAAAATAATAACTTTTAAAATTTTTTTGAAGTTTCCTCATCTATACCTTTTTACAAAAGATTTTTCGAATAATACTTCCAAAACATTAAAGAATAAAAGTTACCATGTAATTAACCATGTGTAACTTAGTTGAATTTTAATGATTTTTTTCGTTAAAAAAAGGGACAAAAAATTCAAATTCAACAATTAAATAAATACAAACTTCAGACTCATACCCATGCTCTTTTTTGTTAAACATACTCCGTGGAACGTACATACAAAGTATGAAAGCTGTATCTCTAACTGAAAAAAAGCCTTAGGCGTTTTAAAACATGTAATAAGGGAAAAGTACAACGAAGAGAAAAATTCGTTTTAAGGATTTTAAAGGCAGAACGAAAACCAGCTAAAGTCATATACAAAAACCGGAATATCTTTTAAAGTATGGCTCATTTAGGTTTGAAATTTTGCATGAGGCTTTAAAACAGTTTTATCTACCGAAATAAGTAATAATTATTTTTTCGATATTTTGTACAATTTTGAGGTACAGGGCTCTTTAACCACAATTTAATTTAACAAAATTATAATACTTTTTTTATCTGTAGTCTTTGTCACATGACAGTAAAAACATTTTTACTGATATGTGTAAATAGTGTTCAAAAATTGGCGGTTTTAAATATGGCACAGCTTCAGGCCTTATTGGCGGTTCAAATAAAAAATGTTACAACAAAAGTGGTAAAAGACCAGTGAATGAATGCATTTCCTAGTCTGTAAACGTGCAATTAAAAATGATAAAAGGTCAGTAAATGAACACATTTCCCAGTCAGTAAACGTACAATTAAAAAGTGCTAAAAGATTAGTGAATGAACGCATATCCCAGTCAGTCTATGTGCAATTAAAAAATGGTACAAGACCAGTGAATGTGCAATTAAAAAATGGTAAAAGACCAGTGAATGAACACATTTCTCAGTCAGTAAACGTGCAATTAAAAAGTGGTAAAAGACCCGTGAATGAACACATTTCCCAGTCAGTAAACGTGCAATTAAAAAGTGGTAAAAGACCCGTGAATGAACACATTTCCCAGTCAGTAAACGTGAAATTAAAAAGTTGTAAAAGATCAGTGAATGAACACTTTCCACTCAGTTAAACATGTGCAATTGAAAAGTAGTACAACAAAAAGTGGTAAAACACCGGTGAATGAACAGTTTCCAGTCAGTAAACATGTAAGATATTGATTCTAATCATAATTCAGGTATCAGATAGCTTGAATTTGCATAGAAGGAAACGACTGCTGCCAATCTATCTAGGAAAAATCTTTTGAAACTTTATTTTTGAAAAAAAAAAAAGGAAAGAAAGAAAGAACTGTTCATTTACAGGGGTGTGTTGATTCACTGGTCGAATAACGCTATAACCCACATATCAAGATACTTGATAGAACCCCGTATTTTAGACACTCCTTTAAGAAATTGCCAAAATGCAAAGTTTACAAATTTTGAGTTTGTGTGTTGACTTGAACATTGGCGATTTATATATTATCATCAAGATTTAAAAAAATCAATTAGTTAACTTTTACTACTTTCAATCAAAGCATATTGCAAAGTTATTTGCGAAAATTTTTTTCGAAATTCTTGCAGACAATTAGGGTAGTAATATAAGCAACAGAAACTGCATTCGTAAAATTTGTTCGAGGGAATATTTTTTATTATTATTATAATTACAGTCAACGCTCTTTATAACGACCACACATTATAAAGACCATTCCATTATAACGACCAGTGATAAAAGTCGCATCTTTATCCGTATGAACTCTATGTAAATTTGCTTTCGGTATAGCGACCTTTCTGAATCGTCTAATATCCAATGCAGCGACCGTACCAGGTGTCATGTCAGCTCAGAAGTTCTGCTTCCAGAAATGTGAATGTAATTTTTTCCCCTGTATTTTCTGCTTTAAAGTCTGTTTAATATATCGCTATAATATTTTGCACTGATATTTTTTTTTTCATTCCAATGATAAAAAATAATTTGAGCATTTTTAGTTGGAATCTTTTAAAAATTACCAATTTTAAAGGAAATACTGAAGATGTATAATGCGTGTATATTTTTTAAAAAAAATTCTACCTCTTACAGCCACCACCCATTATAAAGACCTTTTTCCGTGGGACGCAGATGGTCGTTATATCGAGCATCGACTGCATTACTATTGCCATCCTCATCATCATCATCAAATCTGTAGATGGTGATTTTGCAAAAAAAAATGTCTTTGCAGGCAGATATTTTTCTTATTAAAATTGGCGGAGTAATTGCAATAAAAAATAATGTTTCGTGATAATGACTAAGATATTCTCTGGGGTCGCGCCTGAGGAAATTCGGGTCCATTTTCGGACCCTTCACAAAATTACAATCAATCAAAACGGACCCTTCACAAAATTACAATCAATCAAAACGGACCCTTCACAAAATTCCAATCAATCAAAACGGACCCTTCACAAAATTCAAATCAATCAAAACCGACCCTTCACAAAATTCAAATCAATCAAAACCGACCCTTCACAAAATTCAAATCCATCAAAACGGACCCTTCACAAAATTCAAATCAATCAAAATCGACCCTTCACAAAATTCCAATCAATCAAAACCGACCCTTCACAAAATTCCAATCAATCAAAACGGACCCTTCACATAATTCCAAGCCTTCCAGATCGTAGGGGAACCTGTTGTACTGTGGTCCTAATGATAAAAAAATATATTTCACGGATTTATTTTGCAATACGGCAACACTAGTTCATGTGATATCTGTTAGCTGACATTTATAACTCATTTTGATAGTTGGACTCGAACGAGATCTGGCAGTAGGAGACCAAAAAGAATTTGTGACCCTAAAAGTAAATTTTTTTAGTTTCTGCCTTTTGTAAATAACTTGTTTAGTTTGTTAAAAAGTTTAGTAATCCTTTTTGTTTATGTTTAAGAATTTATTTGGCCGTGTAATTGAGCGTTAAATCATTTTCAATTCCTAACCTATTACTCAAAATATGCAGTTATTTTAAAATGTGTAGGGTGTTGTACCTTGGACCTAAAAACGCAGTTGTACTATCGATAGGTCCATGGTACAACACTTTGAACCGTGGACCGTATTTACCGTAATTTATTAATAATTTAAAATGTTACGTATTTACAGTGTAATAAAATAGTTTATTCTTTTTAAAGATTGTTGATACTTCTTACATGCAAAAATGCCTCGAAGTAAAACTGGAATTACGAGGCCATCGCCAAATTATGGTAAAATAATGGAGGCTGTAGAGCTTATTAAAGATAATAAATTAACAGTTTACAGTGCAGCTAAGACTTATAGTTTATCAAAAACTACGCCGACACGTCACTTGAAAAAAGGAAAATTATCCTACTGAGCCATTTAATTTAAAATCGAAACTTGCAAGTCACAAAGTGTTTTCAGATAATGAAGAACTCTTGTTACTAGATTATATTAATAAAGCTTCCCAACTACAATACGGCTTTACACTAAGAAATTTGATGAAGTTGGCGTATAAATTTGCCAAGTCAAACAATATTAAATATCCTGAAAGTAGGGGTCGAGATAAAATGGCGGGTGTCTATTGGATGAGGTTATTTAGGAAGAAATACAAGAAAATGGAAAAATCTACTATGAAAAAAATCTAAAAAGAGCTGGAAGTGGCCGGAAAAACCAGATGAAATGTTTTATCCTTGGGAGTAAGAGAAAAAATTAAACCACCGTCAAAATGCCGCTCCAGAAGGGATTTGTATGAAATAAAAGAGCTGAAAAAATATTGGCAGTGCTAGAAGGGGTATATAAAAACAAAAAGAAGAATAATAATAAAATTCCAAAGATAACTATTGAACAATAACACGTTAAAGTGATCAAATATCTCATAGAATTATGAATGTTAATTAATATAATGTCTATTAATTGCTAGGTAAATTGTTATGCTGTTTAATTTGTTTTATTAATAAATGTTAACTTTAATACAAGATTTAATAAAGATTTGTAATATAAATAATGTTTTTCTCAAAAATAATAACAGTAAGTCCACAGTACAACATATATAGGTCTATGGTACAACAGGGGTGTTGTACCTTGGTCCTAATATCCTTTTTTTTTCAAAAGGCTAAATGACATATGATTTATTTTTCTACCTTACTTTAAAAATAGCCCTTTTGTTCATAAATGACCACAAAACGTTATGTAATACGTAAAATGCATCTACTGTAGTAGTTTTTGAATAAATAATTAAAAACAAAAAATGTGTCCAATGTACAACAGGTTCCCATACTTTTAACACCATTATTCATTATAAAAACAGCAAATAATAATAAAAATGTTCGTCACTATATGCTAATATTTTCAATTTTCACAAAATTATTTGATTTTTCAAAAATCTCTTTAAAATTCACAAGAATCGTACCCTATTAAAAAATACCTGATCGACTCCTAATTTTTATACTATATTTTTTAAATTGAAAATCCGAATGAAACTATTCAAGTTAAAAATTTCTATCGCGTCAAATAGTGCTATACAAAAACCATAGTTAGGCTTATTTTTGACGTAGAACTTAACTTTTGAGGTCGTGATTTCAAGAGAATTTTTCATTATCACTAATTTTATTTTTGCGAATGAAAAAAAGTTGCTTTTAATTATTTTATTTTTAAATTTATGTACTGGTTTTAGTATTAATAGATGAAAAAAAAAATTATTACTGACAGGTATTTTCAGTTTTTAATATTGGTTTTCAAATTGCTTCAGTAGACTATTTTGAATTTAGGAAACTTTTAGACAACTTGGACAGTTGGAAAAAGTCTAATTCGATTTTTGTGCTGTGTCTAATTCTAAACACTAAATTCAATCTGATCCTGCGATCACATTAACTAACCTTAAACGGAAGTTTAAAAAAAAGGTTTATTTTTAAAATTATTTATTTTATATTTTAGTTCGGCGAAGATGTGACACGTTTTTATTCGATTGACAAATCATGAAATAATTCGTTAGTTACACTACTGGCAGATCTACTTTTAAATTTACAGGACGATTATAGTTTTTTGGATTATTTTCTTAAAGACTAACTGGTTATAATTTAAAATCACAAAAGACAACGTTAAAAGTACTCAAAAGCTGTAAGAATTACAGCTTTTTTTGGGTATCTTTGCAGCTGTAAACTAATTTTGTATAGTAGTAAAAAGGTGATTCCTTGTAGCTCCGAAACACGTGTCGGCAGTTCTTAACCTGTTTGTTCAGCGTTGTCTTTCACTATCGAAACTTATTGCACAATGAGTAACTTCACCAGCTATATGGTAATAATAATTTAATTTATTTTGATAAATCTATATCTAAATAGGTAAAGGGATCATTCATAAATGATGTCACACTTCGAGGGGGGAGGGGGGTTCGCGAGATTGTGACAAAGTGTGACGAGGGAAGGGGAGGGGATAACAAGAAGTGTCACATCATACATTATACAACATAGCGTGACATGTGACAAAGGGGGGAGGGGGTCTGCTGAAGTGTGACATATTGTGACAAGGGGGAGGGGGGTGCGTGAGATTGTGACAAAGTGTGACAAAGGGAGGGGAGGGGATAACAAGAAGTGTGACATCATACATTATACAACATAGCGTGACATGTGACAAAGGGGGGAGGGGTTCTGCTGAAGTGTGACATATTGTGATAAGGGGGGTTCGTGAGATTGTGACAAAGTGTGACAAGGGGAGGGGAGGGGATAACAAGAGGTGTGACATCATACATTTTACAACATAGCGTGACATGTGACAAAGGGGGAGGGGGGTCTGCTGAAGTGTGACATATTGTGACAAGGGGGGGGAGGGGGGTCAAATATATGGGAAAAAACATCATTTATGAACGACAAACAGTTAAGAACCTTTTTCCTCCTCTGTTTTCAACCGATTTTCTAACTTTTTTGTTTAGTAGCTTGACGAGTTTCGGTGATCAATCAAAAATTTTTGGAAACAGTGTATTATTAGCTAATTATTTCCCCCTTTCTTTTGGCAGGCAAGCCTTATTTATAACAGCAATGTTATATTGTTATAGATAGCAGACGGCAACATGTCTTGGTTGAGTAAATAATTACTTGGTTATAAAAAGAAATAAAAACACAGATAAAAGATAGAATAAGACTAAGTAGAGTGACACATTCGTTAACAGTACAATTTTTGTATAGTTAACCACTAGGTGTTAACGTAACAATTAATTAATAAGTGTAAAACTCATTATACTAGCAGTTTGAGTGAAGTCTTCTCTGAAACAATGGACGGAGCAATGAGAATAGTGTATGGAGGCAAGCATTTAAGTTTCATTCAACTGCCACTTAACTTTTAGTACGAAATCGGCAAAAGTATAAGCGGCTACATGTGTGCCATTGGCCGTGCGGCGACAATGATTTACAATGCGTTTGCTTTTAGTGAGGGTGATCAAATAAACATGACGTTTTATCGCCAACTTTGTTGAATGACACTTACATAATTATATAAATAGCATAATGTTCTCAAGGATAAATTTATTATTACGGTCGAACTTCGACTGTTGAGAGAACTCTAGTAATTTAAAATACAGTGGTACCTCGAGATACGAGCGCGCTGACATACGAGTGATTTGAGATACGAGCGCTGTCGAGCAGCGAAGTTTTGTTTTGAAATACGAGCGACATTTGAGATATGAGGAACGGCCATCTGCGACGCCACGGCCCACCCAGTTTACTGCACCTGCGCAGTAAATTACTGTGAGATACGAGCAAATTGATATACGAGCAAGGGTACGGAACGAATTAAACTCGCATCTCGAGTTCTCACTGTAATGTTTACTGCGCCTGCGCAGTAAATTGCTTTGAGATACGAGCAAATTGATAAACGAGCAAGGTTACGGAACGAATTAAACTCGTATCTCGAGTTCTCACTGTAATGTTTACTGCGCCTGCGCAGTAAATTGCTTTGAGATACGAGCAAATTGATAAACGAGCACGGTTACGGAACGAATTAAACTCGTATCTCGAGTTCTCACTGTAATGTTTACTGCGCCTGCGCAGTAAATTGCTTTGAGATACGAGCAAATTGATAAACGAGCAAGGTTATGGAACGAATTAAACTCGTATCTCGAGTTCTCACTGTAATGTTTACTGCGCCTGCGCAGTAAATTGCTTTGAGATACGAGCAAATTGATAAACGAGCAAGTTTACGGAACGAATTAAACTCCTATCTCGAAATATCACTGTATACGAATTTCATAAATGATAAAATCAATGAAATTAAAGCACAAATTAGCAAAATATTGTATACCCGTGTTTTGGGTTTGCAATTAAATTTTTTCAATACCGAAAAAGGTTTCCAGCTTCCAACAACAAATGATTTCAGCATATGCGTCAATGTGCTATTTAGCGTAGGAAGTTCAAAATTTGACTTCTTGACAGTCGACTTCTTCCATAGGGTCAAAGCACCCCTCCCCGGAGAGATGCCCGAAAGAAACACTGAATGTGTGTGCACGGCACGCATCTCGAGCTGTTTTGCCCCTAAAATTTGTTTTTCTTCATCTTTTCTTGTTTAAATTGATATTTATCAGTTTTTATTGAACTATCAGTAATATTTATATTTTAATATATATATATGTGAAAGGATTCCATTGCTTCTTTTGTAGGTCTCTAGACACATCATCTAGTCGTGTGTGTCCCTCATAAATGCGTTTCGAGGGACTAAAAAGGCAGAGTACAAAATATATATATATAAATAGATAGGCTTGCCATATTTTTGGTGAGTGAAACCGGAACACATTAATATGGGATAGGGATACGAGGGGTCTGGGGGGTAAATTTAAAAAAAAATTAGAAGCAAGTGGGAATCTGAAACCTTTCATTGTTGTTCTATCCACCTTTTAAAAATAAAAAAGGAATTTTTGCTACTTAATTTACTTAAAAAGATTTTTTTTCCTTTTTAATGATAATGGTCTACCATCTAGAAAGAAGTGTCAATAAAATAAAGTTTAAAATACTTCATAAAATTGTTTAATTGAAAAATTAATTACTAAGTCTTATTTTTTTAAACTACAACTTTTTGTCTAAACTGCGTTGTCTGCATTCACAACTGTCAACTGATTCTTTCTTTCAGTACTTACTCCCCCGACTGTGGCCGCCCAGCGAAAATAGCAGCTGCCCGCTGGCAGCGCTGTGCAAGCAGTTCCAGCGTTTGCTCACAGTTTAGTTAGAATACTTCTTACTTCTTTGACACTGTGCGCGGTAATCAAAAATGTTGATTGTAGAAAAGAAACCAATTCATAAAAGATTCTTAAAATCGTAAATTCATTACTTTTTACATCTTGCAGCGGTTTCCGGGACATTGGTAAAACTGGGCGGGACACCGGTACAAGAGCAGAATACCGGGACTGTCCCGGTCAAACCGGGACGTATGGAAAGCCCATAAATAGAGATTATGAGAAACTCATATACTTGAATTACTCAATTGCACTGATACTATTTCAACGTATAACTGAAAATAAATGCAGTTAACTCAAAGTGACATGAAATGAATTTCCTTTTTTTGCACCACTGAAAGTAATATAAACTATAAAACTACAAGTTCGCCCAATATAATAATGTTTGTTCATGGTGCGCACCTCAAGATGGTTTTGACCCTAAAATTTCCTCTTCTTCTATATCACATTTTCATTTTTTAATTTTTATTTTTTAACTTCTTAATTTTTTTTAACTACCAGTAATATATATATATATATATATATATATATAAATTCTTTTTCTTGGTCTCCTCCTCCGCGGGTTAGTAATGTCGTCTGTCCGTCTTATCTCAAACATTTGAGGGACTAGAATGACAGAGACAAGTAAAACTTGTAACTTGGCAACCTGTCTAACGTGACCACTTTTGTCAGCAGGGTCATTCCACAGCAACGGACGCTACATTTACACAGCATTTTTCAACTTCAACGAGCTTTCTAACAAACTTGTTATGTGTTTTTTGGGTTTTTTAATTTTGGCTAGTAAAAGTACATGTGTTCTAAGTATGCAAAAAAAAAAATTGAAGATATATATGTATTTGCTGTCTGTTAAAAATTGTTTTGAAATTTCGTTACGTGTGTTACCTGAAAAGTAACACACGTAACGAAACTTCAGAATTTTGTTTAACAAACAGAAAATACATATATATCTTCAAAAAAAATTTTGCATACTTTGAACACATGTACTTTTATTAGCCAAAATTAAAAAACCTAAAAAATACCCAAGAAGTTTGTTAGAAAGCTCGTTGAAGATGAAAAATGCTGCGTAAATGTAGCGTCCGTTGTTGTGGAATGACCCAGCAACGGAATTAGAGCTATATTATTTAATGTGCGGAAACCTTTGCAACTTGACCACCTGTCTATATTGACTCTTATGTACGGCAAATTTGGGTGGGAGTATTATAAAACACCCTTTGTAAGTTGACCGCCTAATTATTACTATATTTATTTGTTTGTAGATTGTTTTAAAGATAAAAAAAACTTAAATAACTTCTCCAGGATATTTTTTATGCTATAATGCTAGACCAGTGTTTGTCTGGATGGATGAAATATCAATATAAAATCTGCCTAAACCTCTGTGTAAGTTAACCATACGGGAAAACTACCATGAGCATTCTTTTGCTCTTTAAATAAGTTTCTTCTTTTTCTTCTAATTGATCTAGTCGTTTTGAAAAATTATGTATTTTTAGGGAACCTGTGCTATCAAACAAGTAAAATAACGTATTTATCTTAGTTTTAGATAAGTACTTTAATTTTAAAGTTGTATAGGACACATTGTAAGCCATTCAGATTAAATTTAGCTAATGATAATTTAGATAATTGTGTAAAAATAGCTAATTGCTAATTTTAAAGTAACGTCAGTTCGTGAAGATGTATTTTAATTAGTCACAAATGAATGAACGCATTTTGTAAGAAATGACAAAAAAAAAAAAATCTTCATCCTCTATAAGTTGACCACCTGTCTAAGTTGACCACTAAAGTGCTGCACCACAAGTGGTCAACTTACAGATTTCACTGTATATATTTTTTGGAGGAGAAGTGACGTTGATGCCAGGAACGCCACTGGATTATTCAGATCATGGGAGACTGAAATTTGAAATATGAAGATATTAGCTCTCATTTTTTGCCCCCAGGTGTGCAGGAAGAGCAGAAAAAACTAAAAATATGTCAAAAAAAATAAACAACCCTTCATTTTATAATTTGATAGCGTGCGATCCAAGTGTGTCAGTTCAAATGCGTTAAAAATTCGATCTATTGTTTTCCTAGAGCACATTTTTTGTTCCTCAAGGCCTATATAACGTATATGACAAGTTTCTCGGGCATAAATCTATTAGAACAAGCTCTACGTAGCTCGGATCAGGGTAATCACATTGTACGTAGGGTAAAATATTAAAGTTTTAGCCACGCATGGTCAACCAATACGGTATTTTGCAGTTAATTGAACATTAATCAGATACTCTCTAACACCTTCAAGAAAACGATACTTTATGATTTAGAATTTCGTTGGTTCATTTCTTTTTCACACTAGGCGACTAGTTGAACATGTGTGGACAAACGTGGTATTAAATTAACCAAAAACTGAAACGCTCGCCGTATGTATATAAGCCTTATTTTTTATCCTTTCAAATAAAAAAGTTGCACTAATCGACTTCTTTTGGAGTGGCGAAGAATGGAACTTTAACCTCATGGAAGGGGGTCCGGTCCAGGGAAAACAGAATGCAATGACAAGGAGTCTACGTGATAAAAAGTTTGAGAGCCTATGCACTAAAAACCGATGAAACTATTAATTTATATTTTCACCTAATCAGCCGAGATTCTCGTCCGTATTGGTTTAACTTCGCCATCGGGATTTGGATCAAGCACGTGACAAAATCACATTCAATCCTCCAATCAGGCATCAAATTTGTCACGTGATAGGGTTGAAAACGATAGCGAAGTTAATCCAATGCGCACGAGAATCAGGCTGAATTACGGATTTTCAATCTCGATGCTCATTTGGTGATGATAGTCTCGCAACCCCTCCAACATATGGGAACAAGGTTGCGCTGCGACCATTTTTTTT
Source organism: Octonoba sinensis (assembly GCA_038502835.1). Lineage (NCBI taxonomy): Eukaryota > Metazoa > Arthropoda > Arachnida > Araneae > Uloboridae > Octonoba > Octonoba sinensis. The sequence continues at coordinate 17,952,914 of CM076601.1, read as the reverse complement.
TCGATTTGATTTTTTATTAGGATAAAAAAATAGGCTTCATTTTAAATTAAAAGAACTGGAACGAATGTTTACTTGTCTCATGATAAGTGAATTATATTTATTTATTATTGAGGTTATACCTTTTTTTATTGGAAGTTTTTGTAATTAAAATTTGTACTGTTAATGTTTGGTTTTGCTATCTCTTCTTTTATTATTAATAACTAAATTAACCCTCGCACTGATACCACTAATAAAGTGTTTTTAAATGAAAATTTCTATTTGGTATTGGTTTAATAGTTTCAATGTAAAAACAAAGCATTATTGACAAAATAATATAGACATGGACTTACAACTAATGAAACTAAATACATTTTTATTTATTAGTGTTTCAACTCTTTATTTTTAAACTACCAGTAATATTTATGTCTATTATATATATATATATATAGAAAAGAAGATTATTGTTGCATTTTGAGTAACTTAACAAAATTCAGAATTCGTGCGTGTCTCTCTTAATGAGAGACGAGAAAGAAAGAATATAAAATCCATTTCACTACATTAGGCACTTTCGAAGCATTTTGGTTTTGGAGGTTTGCATTGCTTATTGAGCTATTGATATTGTCACGTAGTTCTATTATTATGTAGAAAAACATAAAGTAATTACTAGAAAAAATACGAAGTAAAAAACTTAAATTTTTGCGCAATTTTTTATTTTTTCCAGATGCGTAAAACTTGACCGTTTTAAAATTAAAATGTAACATTAGAAAATGGCCTGCATTTCCTTAATACCTGCATTAAGAAAAATGTCTGCATTTTCTTCAATTTGGTATTCAACTTTTTCTGTAATCCACGATACAACCAACATAGACGCCCTCTTTTTTTTTTTTATAATCTTCGAATATTCAAGAGGTACGGGATGTAAAATTCTTTACCTGCTCAGAGAGGTTTAAAATAAACATCCAAGTTATTCGTCAAACGAGGGCCGCCATTTCACAATTATTCGGGGGGGAGGGGGGTGCGAACATAAACTCAATGCATTTTGCATTAAAAAGAAAACAAAATGTCTACACATACACTACAAACCAAAACGATTTTTTGACGCCAGAAATGCAATGCACTCCTCCTGCGTCATTTGATGTTGGAAACTGCAATGGTAGGGCCGTGATAGCCTAGTGGTTAGGATGTAGGGATTCCAACCGGAAGATTAGGTGTTCGACACCCTACCCGCTGAAGACCCCACCATGTACTCTTGGGGATACGTGCATGTAAAATCCGTGGACCCTGTAGTCGCGAGGTCAGGTGACCGGAGGGTGGAGAATTTGACTTCCCTTCACCCTTAGGTAAAAAAGGAAGGTGGCGTATTTGTGGTGGTGTCCTCTAAATACATCATGAGCCAAGCCGTACTTCCACCGTTGTGGTGCACATCTATAAACGAACGGCGCTCCCTTACTGCCTTAATTCCTGGTCGCTCTGCGAAGGAAAGCTAGGATACCCATGTGGCATTGGAAACAACAACAACAGCAATGGTGAGAATGGAAAGCTTTAATTAACTTTTAAAAATTCCACGCGCAAAAAAGGGGGTGGAGCCTTATGCTTCAGTCCCTGACGTCACTCTATATGTTTCACTGTAGATGTTACGTTGCTCTTAACTAGGTTGCTGTATTCTCGCCTTTATTTTATTGTTGCATTGAAATTATTACTTCATTATGGAGGCTAGATTTGTGAAAGGTCAATCAAGCAACGTGTCAAAAGGAACATCAATGATCAACCACTCATAAATGATGTCACGCTTCAAGGGGGAGGGGGCTCATAAATGTGTGAATGGGGAAAGGGTTATGTAACAAGAAGTGTGACATCATGCTTGTGTAGCATGGCGTGGCATGTGACAAAGGGGGGAGGGGTATGTTGAAGTGTGACATTTTGTGACAAATAGAGGAGGGGTCAAATATATTGGGAAAAAGCGTGACATCATTTATGGACGATCCCTTATTTCATTTTATTCAACTTTATAAAGCGAAATTTCGTACTTGGCGACTTTTATCGCTTGCGAACATTTTATTGGCAACCCTAATGCAGTTGAAAGTCACATCCTCGGAGCACAAACCCCGAGAGTGTCGCTCCTATTGTAGCCAAGCTCTAGTGTCACCACAGAATGGTGACGTTTTTCCCTAAACTGTGACGCACGTGCGCAGAAAATTGCTTCTGCGTCGCTTACTGCACTTGAACTTTGAAAATTATTTATAAAATAACTACAGTCAAACCCCGCTATAACGAACCCTCAATGGACCGACTCGGAGATCGCTATAACCGAAGCTACGCTGCATCCGATTTTGCAAAAAAAGTGTTAGCTGACTAAGATACTTCTATATCAGTGGTTCCCGAAGGTGACTGGTCTCCGACCCATCTAACAAAAATTTCCAATCTTGGGGCCGACCTCTTAGCTGTCTTAGAGAAAAGAGGTCATAACTATTGGTAGTGCCAAGGCTGAACTTGATCCAGTTAGTTAACTGTTACTATATAATCAAATTGCTTGTCGAAATAACTCATTGAAATAACTCATTGAAAATTTTATTATGCTTTTCAAAACAAAAGTTTATTATTTCTTCTGTGGAGAAATAAATGCTTATAATAAAATAGTTGTTTTACTCACCATTTTCGGCATATTTCTTTTATATATATCAAAAAATAGAAAATTACCTACTCAACTCTTAACTTAAAATTAATTAAATGTAATTTTGAATGTTTCAAAAAATATATGTATTGAAAATTTTGCCTGGCCTGAGCAGCAAAAGTTATGATAATGCTATTTATTCTATATTACACATAGATTAAATTTCCGTACAACATTTATTTAGCATATAGTTTATATGTGTAATGAACTATATATATTTACAGAAATAAGCAATATAGCAAAGAATGTATGAGGTTACTTATCTTGAACAGGTTTAAAATTAATAATAGACAGTATTGGAATTTCTCAAACTTTTAATGAAATAATCTGCTTCTTATCTGTTAAAAAGCCTCAAAGTTGAATAGATGGTGCTGAGTGCCGACCCCAATTTTTGTCCCTTCATTTATGGCGAAATGAAACAGCCTGAATAACAGTTAAACAGTTAACGATCAAGTTCAGCCTTGGTAGTGCTCAGATCCCGTAGTGGCGAATTGTGGAACTACTTAATGCTGTCGTATTTGTTCTAATTGAAATTTAAAAAAATTAGTGTTACCAATGTGTGCAGACTTTTGAAATAAGAAACAGAATTTGAATGTTTTTTAATTACTTAAATACCTACACCTGCAAGGTTTTTTTCCCCCAAAGTTATTTCAATAGGAAGGTTGCATTTGTTTCTTATTTCTCTTCATTCAAGTTTTAGCAACAACTTCAACTTTAATTACTTTTATTCTCAGACTTCCTATATTTTTTCATTCAAGTGTACAGTGGCGAGGGCCCACTCAATATTCGCTCACGACCCACCAGTGGGCCACGACCCATAGTTTGGGGAAACACTGTTCTATATGATATACATATTTCTAACAATATTCAGGGTGGAGGAGTAAAATAGTAACTTTAAATATGGTTTTTAATAATAAATGAACAAAAATTTAAAAAATCAACTTATTGTTTATGCATAGTGTGAAACAAAGATGATATTAGGGGCCGTTCATAAATGATGTCACGCTTTTTTCCCATATATTTGACCCCCTCCCCCCTTTGTCACAATCTGTCACACTTCAGCGGACCCCCTCCCCCCTTTGTCGCATGTCACGCTATGTTGCATAATGCATGATGTCACACTTTGTCACAATTTGACGAACCCTCCTCCCCCCTCGACGCGTGAAATCATTTATAAATGATCCCTTATGGCTGTAAACATTTGGATTTTATATACACCATTGTTAAAGATAGTGTTTGACTAGTCTAAAACACAAATGACAAGGATTGTTGCTGAGACAAATCGCATAAAAGAATTAAAATTTTGAATCGCTATAGCCGATTTTCTAACATTTGGTGATCGTTATAAGCGGTTAAAAATGCATTAATGACATAGGGTTTCATTTCGGACCATTTGGAAGGGTCGTTATTACCGAGGGATCGTTATATCACGGGTTCTCTACAGCAAGGTTCGACTGTGCTTATCAAAGAGCAAATATTTTTTACATGGTTTTATTTAACTCGACTTGTCACGGAATTTTGCTAGGCGGTTTTCGACCACTATTACTGCATAAATTATCTTCAAACTTTGCACATAAGGTTATCTTCGATGACAATACAATAATCCATCCATTTTATAGTTTATTATAAAGTTAATTAGGAAAAAAATTAATAATTTTGGCTATGAGGAAATGATCAGAATTATCATTTGTAGGGCTCGACCGATGGCATTTTTTGGCCGATGGGCCGATGCCGATTGTTGGCCGATTGTTCCGAGATAGGCCGATGGAAAAAAAGTCGCTTTAAACCATTAAAATATGCAGAATGCTTGTCAAAAATGTCAAATCATTTATTTATTTTTCTGTTTATAAAAACAGAAAAGCATTATTCAAGCACCGTAAAACTGTTTGGGGAAAGTTTACGTAATAATTAAAACTAAAAAAAATCAATCGCGATTCTAGTAAAGTAATTAAACTATTTGGAGGTTAAAAAAAATAAAAGATGCTATATCAGAGGATTTTTAATTCTATTTTCTTATCTTTTCAAAAAAACTCAAGAACTATTGTTTCGGATTGGGTCTAATTCCCTTTCCTTTAACATTTTCTCTTTATAGCAACTGCACTGCAAATGCCAAGTGCAGCTGCCTTTATTTTCTTATTTTTTTCATGGAGAGAAATGCAGGTGTTATAATACAGACTAACAAATAATGCGGGTTTGTATCTTCAACAAAATTGTCAACCTCTCAGATTTTTTTCATAATTCTCACCCCCCCCCCCCCCCTAGTTTTTAACAGAAAAGTCGGAACGATTTTATTTTCATTTTTCATTATAAAAGTTATTTAAACTAAAAATAGCTCTTTTTCTAAAACAAAAATAAAATATTTAAAAAATTCGTTCTCAGTAACGCTCCCCTCTTCATAACCAAGAAATATTGAATATTGCTTTAAAAACATAGACGTGAGAATTTTTTGTCATTACAAATGAATGCTGGGTCTTAAGAACTAATCTTAGCTTTTTTTTTCTTGTGAGTTGAAAATTGCACTGAAATACTTGACATATTCTTTGTATTTTCATTAGAACAATATGTAAGGTCACCGAAATAAACCAATATTTTGAGCACCAGCAGTTTTCTGTTGACAAATAATCTTCTGAAAACACGTGATCGTTTATAAAAATTAAGATGTATTTGGAAAAATATATATATATATTTATATATGCGTTGTCAATTTTTGAAAATCAAGAAATTGTAGCATTTTTATTAAGATATTATTCCACCCTGTTGCGCGAACTCGTTTTTTAAGATGTAAATTTTGGAAAATTGCAAGTCCAGCTCGGACGCATGAAATTTCGATCAATAAACATTTAAACTGAAAGCAGACGCAACGAGATTGTTGTGCAATATCAGAAAAACTGTCAACTGTCTAACACGTGGCATCAAAGAAGACAAGAAAAATGTTCTAAAAAAACGAAGTAAAAACGTTGATAAATTAAAATAATTATCGTATGAAAAAAGTTAAGATATTTTGAAGAAAAATATGCATTGATCAATTTTTGAAAATTAAGAAATTTTAGCATTTTTATTAAAATGTCATTAAATTCTGTCGCGCGAACTCCCTTCTTGAGAATTCAATTTTTAAAAATTGCAAGTCGAACTTGGACACATAAAATTTCGATCAATAAACATTTATACTGGAAATTTTTTCTTATTCTTGACCATCTTTTCTATGTTGTAAACTAAAAATGAAATAATGAGAATAACCGCACACTAAAAGCAGGTGGAACGAAATTGCTGCACAATTGCAGAAAAACTGTAACACGTGGGATGGAACCAAAAAAAAAACGCGCAAGAAAAAATTTTACACTGGTAAAAATTAAAATTATTATCGTAATTTGATTTAGTTGACTTTGTATTGTATACAATTTCGGAATAATGAGAAACATGACAAACTAAAAGCAGATGGTATAATATTATTGCACAATGACATCTAATACACTAAGTCATTATTAAACGAAAAACGGACAAAAATGAGGAAACAAACCTAGTGCGAAAAACAAATAGCACTCATAAGACGCCTCTATGACTTTTACTTTAACATATTCTATTTCGCGAGCAATATGTTCAAAGAGAAATAATTTTAATAATGAGGTTTTTTGGGCAGCGATCGCTTAAACTATTTTTCCGAATTTTTTATCAAATACTTTGTACAATAACATTATTTTTGTGCCTTTTTAAACTGATATGCTGCCTGTTATTGTATGGAAATAGAAATCTAGCTATGGAGAAGAAAGAAAGTTAAAGACAAAATGTTTTCTGGAAAGTTGCAAAAAACATCGGCCTTGCATCGGCTTTTAGATGTTTTTTAAGGCCGATGGGCCGATGTTTTTCTAAAGTTAACATCGGCTGCCGATGCCGATGGCCGATGCCAACTTTGCTGAACAATCGGCGCCGATGCATCGGTCGAGCCTTAATCATTTGTCATTTGGCAACAATAGTTTTGTTTGGATAATGCAACGATGTTTTGAATTTAAATAAAACCGTGCAACTTAAAACATTTTTGGCGATTTAATATTTATTCAGAGATGATGTTTATGGGCGTTATCCCATAAAATAAAAATAAAACCAAAAAATCGAAAACTTCTCTATTGTCAGTAGACATTACACACCCTTTTTACCGCTTTCCGAAGTCTTTTTTCGTGTTCTTTTCTGGTAAGGGTCCAAATTCCCGCTCCATGCGTGTGTTAGTAAAAGATTTTAATTAATTATTTTTAAAAACGAAGTAGCACGTTTTTCCTCCTTGCTATGCGTGTCTTTCTCAAACGTGCCACGTCTTGCTTCCGTCCTTTTATTGATTTTGTTCAAGATTCCTGGCCATAAATTCGTACTTTTGCTGTTTCAATACTTTGGAATTTTTGTTTTCTGTTTTGTGGAGGAGGTATTAAACGCAAGTTTTCTTTTTAAGAAATTAATCTTATGGTAAATAAACATACCTCCTTCGATACACCGAGAAAAAAAAAAGATGGCAAGAAAATGTAATATACAGGGTTCGCGCTAGGCTGTGCGATCGCGCGATTTCCGCAATATTTTTTGAAATCCCACTCAACAAAAATTTTTTTTGGGCTTAAACTTTAAAACTCCCACTTAAAATTTTGGTCAAGGAGGAAAATCCCACCTTGTATTTTTCCCCAGTGTGAACCCTGATATACCTATACTAGTAATCCCGGCGGTCATACGAAACGACCGCTGTTCCGGATATTATAAATTGTAATTAAAAGGATTTGTGCAAAAGTGTCTTCTAATTCAAACTGAATGACCCGGGTCAGGCGGCGAGGACGCCCCTTTGCTTACTGCCCCACACTACTATATATTTATTTACTATATAATCAAATTGTTTGTGAAAAATATATATTTACCAACCAAAGAACTTATTGGAAATTTTATTGTGCTTTTCAAAACAAAAGTTTTAACGAAACTGGGCAAAAAGCGCTGCCACCCTAATAAGAAAAATAAAAAAAAGCGCAAACGATAAATAAAGAAATTAAAAAGAGAGAAAGGATTAAATTAAATTGGCGTATACATTCAATTTTAACGTAGATTGAAAATACAGCGAAGCCTCACTTAATATGCTAGAGAAACGTTTCGATTATTATTAGTATATTTGTTACAATAACAATGGCAACTGTATTGATTTGTTTGTTCACACGGCAGCTGTAATTATACTGTTGGAAACGACTGCAACAATGTAAAACTGAAAAAAAGCGGGTCAAAAAAATCTTTGAAAAATTAAAAGAAATTAATTAAAAAAAAAACTAATTGAGTCACAACTTTCATTTTTACAGCGATGAGTTTCTCGGGTCGTAAACATTAACCGTGCCGAATGTGGCCTGATCGGTAAAACGGCCTGGGATTCTATAGCGGAGAGACAGACAGACAGAATAAGCCACTTATATATAAAAAGATGTACAGGGTGGGTCAGAAATAATGACCCGGTTTTGAAGGGTTATATATATATAAAAAAAAACTAATACAGTTTGATACTTAAAACGTTTTTCATTTTGATCTGTATATAATCCCATTTTTTACATGGGGTTACCAAGTTAAGTTTTGTACATTAATGGCGGAATACCATTTCATCAAGATGGTGTCCGCCTTCAGAAGCAATACATTGATGCAGTCCATTTCTGAAGTTTTGGGAAAGTTTTCTGCCCATTTCAAGGGGTATGGCGGATATTTCCTCGATAATTCGGTCCTTCAGCTCTTCTAAAGTATGGGAAACTTTCTCCTTCAAACAACCCCTCAAAAAAAAAAAAAAAAGCTTAGGGAACGTAACTTTACGCAGGATATTGAAATGCACACAAAGAAGCAGTCTATTCTCTCTGCGTGGAAAAATAGACTGCACGTATGTATTGCTGCAGAAGGCCGCCATCTTGCTGAAGTGGTATTGAAAACTTAATGTAAAAAAATGGGATTGGCTACAGATCAAAATAAAAAAAAAGTTATAAGTCTCAAACTGTTTTAGTCTTGTTTATAACCCTTCAAAAACAGGTGATTACTCTTGCCCCACCCTGTAGTATTAAGTAATATGACAGGTGGGGAAACATGATTTTATGTATTAAAAAATATAGGGCAGGATGGGGTAAAATGGGTCACTTGATAAAAAACACAAAATAATAGAACTTGAAATTGAAATTTTTAAACCAGTATTTTTTATGTTATATTTCAATGTGTTGGCAACATTTTTCATTCTAAAAAAAAGTTAGGTTCTTAAATATGGCAACATAAAAAATATTTTTGTAATTTTTGGAAGATAGTGTGCTAAACATATGGTTTACCAACTTCTGAAAATCTCTATATTTTTTCAAATAACAGCCCAAATTTAAAGGATTTCCTCACTAAGAAACTTTAGAGAACAATTCCAGCCGAGCATATAAAAAAAAAATTAAATATTGAGTTTTTTACACCAGTTTTTCTTGGATGGGGTAAAATGGGTCAGGGTTAGGCTTAGCTAGTTTTAGTCGATTGTTATTTTAAAATTTACTCTGCTGCACCTCACTGCAGAAAGTTCCTAAATTTAAACAGTGTATGTTGATTATTTTATTGGAAATTAAACTAAAAATTTTTTTTCACGTTTTCCTTAAAAAAAAATCATGTTGATGTGGTAGAGAGAAGTGATGTCATGTGAACCAATATGTAACAATCTAGAACCATATTATTTCAACATTTCAATGTAATCATAATTCAAAATCTTGCTAAATATGTTACTTTCATTTTTTTTTTCAATTTCAAAGTAATAAATAACTGTTTTCTGCATTATTTTCCACTCTGACCCATTTTACCCCACGATTGAGTAGATCAGGTCTCAACTTTATAAGCTCAGTTAAACTATTTCATAATTAAAAAATAAATATTAAAATTACGTAAAATTGACCTGAAGGAGTTCAATGTTAAGATGCAATTGAAACGAAATGGGAAATGTTTCTGGTTTTGTTGCTATGAAACTTTAAATATGAAAATAGCTAAAAAGTGACACATTTTACCCCACCTGACCCTATTATTAGAAAATAGAAGTAATTTTTAAACACCAAGTCTCAACGATATTTGTGTGGAACAACGTAAATCCTTAATACTTTTGATTAACAATACAGTCTTAAAATGAGTATTTTAAGCCAGCGATCAAGATACAGTTAAATTTCTGTGATAAGAAACATTAGATTTCGTTTCCAGATGCCATTCATTTTGAAATTTGACGCAGCTGCATAAAAATCCAATGAATGAAATCTTTTCTTGGAATGTTGCCACTTGGTTTAGATGAAATGCTGCCAAAATTTCCAGTCCTTCCTTTCATATTGAATTTCAGTCGTAACTATGAAGATTAGCGGCGCGCTCGAGTTTCGGCTTCTTTGAAAAACAAAACCGTTACAAGAATTTTTTCTTTCTTTCCACTATATGCATGCTGTAACCGTAACCAAATGAACTGTTATTATTTCTGTTAAGATGAAGACGGAATAATATTTTCCATGGTTCTGTGGATTGGAATACGCGGTCGGTCATACACAAGAGAAAACTCTTTTGGAGAGGAAAGAATCAATATGAAGGCTTTCGAACATTGATTTTTATTGTCAAGTGATCCTCACATATGGTATTAAAATTGCGATAATGTGTAATCAAAGGGCTCCCAAACTTTTCTAAATCGTATCACCCTTGGAAGAATTTGAATTATTGCACGGCATTCTATTGATGATGTAAACAGTGTTGGAGTGCTAATTTTTTTTCTTCCCGGAACGCAAGACTGGAACGGGAGGGGAATAGACACACACACAGATATATCTATACAGGGAGTTTTTAAATGAATATCGGGGTTTTAACGCTTTGTAGTACAGTTGAACTCGCTTAATACGGAATGCCAAAAATTCGTGAATTTGTTCGTATTAGTCATTATTCGTAACAACCGTGAATAAGTAAAATTGTGTAAAAAAGGTATTCGAAATGCATGTTTATATTTTAAAAAAAATTACTACTATATAAGAATGATTCGAAGATACAGGGTTTGATCCCTGAGCAGACTGACCTGTCTGAAAGCCAACGCGTGCATGAGCTCTATTTTCTATCCAGAAAGATTGAACGTATGATTCGAAATACGTACTTGGTGGTTTATAAGGACTCAAAATAACTAACAATTCGTTAAAAAAATTAATTAACTGTAATCGAGAAAAATTTTCTTGAATAACTCAGAAATTTTGTTCGTCTTAGACGACATTTGTATTTTAGCCTTCGTAATATGCGTGAGATATTTAGTGTAAAAAAACAGAAAACCAAACTTAATGAAGAAAATGTTCGTTTTAGCCGTGATTTCGTATTACCCGTGTTCGTATTAAGAAAATTCAACTGTATTTATGACGCAAAACGTAAAATTATAATTAATACGTGAAATGAAAGAGCAACTGAAACAGGTTTTACGTACAAGTTTATAAGTGTTTGATGTGAGTATTTTTCGTCACACGGCACACATCTTCCCAAACGCTGCTCAGTGTGGTGTAATTGTTGCAACAACTGCTTCCATCTATGGTAGCAAATTTTTTGGAGCGGAAAATTTACCTCTTTTTATTGATTACAAAAGAAGTATCTCATTAGAAAAATAAAGAAGAAGACAGAGAGGGAAAAAGACAGAGAGAAAGAAAGAGGAGGGAAAAGCAGGCAAAGAGAAAATAAAGAAAAAAAATAAAAAGTTTATGATTGACACAGTAAGATAAATTCAGAGTTTTGGCGAACAACGTTCCTTATCAATCGATATCAAAAAATACTTAGAAAGTATTTTGTAAAAAACAATTATTGTTTTTTTAAAAACAAATCTTTAACTTTGAAAAATCTGGAAATATTCATAATATGAAACAAGAGCTAATTTTGGAAAATCTGTAAAAATATTCTCAATAATGAAACAAGACCAACCAACGAAAATATTACTGGAAAAAAATCTATATTTTACTCACAAAAGTATCAACCATTACCTACGTTATCACCAATCTCTCCAAAAATCGGCACCTACTGATGTCGATTCTTTTTTTTTTTATTTTGGTATCAAAGATTTTGAGCTCTCATCCTGAATAAAACAGTAAGAACAGCAACTGGCAAAAAAGGAAAAAAAAAAGTAATCTACTGGTAAGTGGAAACTGGAACCGGAACCCTCTTCACTTTGAGAAAAGGTCGTGGAACGAGGGGAAGCAAAGAAACCACTAAACTCTCCTGGGTAATCGTTGTGGAGAAGCCCTTTCTCGCTATTTACGGAGGCACGAGGAACGGACGGAATGACATTATGGAAATGAAGACATTTCCTGGTCCCGGCTTTGTGTGAGTTCGGGTGCCCCCCCCCCCCTCACATTTTAATTTATTCTTCAAGAATTCGCTTCTTTTGCTCCGAAACGAATTTGTCACACCAGGAATTTACGGGGAGATTTCAATCTCGCTACAAAAGTACACAAGATTATTTGCCGCTTTGTCAAATGAAAATATGTTTTTGATAAATTATTTGCTAACCCGCATTGAGCTCGATTCTGTTCTGAAAAAGAAGCTGCGTTTTCGAACGACCGAAAGCATTTAGGGGAGGAAAAAAATATTTCAAGAGCCCAAAAATACTTAAAAGGTTTGCATATGGCGTCTTGGATACGGTTTTGCGAATAACTGTATTTGCAAGTTGGAACGAGAAAAATGAATACGATGATAAGATAGCTATTAATCAAACTGTCATTGTCATTTCAAATTTTTCGTGGGAGGAGGGGAACATCAAAGAGCATATTCACATATAATCAGTGTATATAATATATATATGTATATGCCCAATTTCTAAAGCATCTGATTGACATATTAGAAACACACACACACAAAAAAAAAAAAAAAAAAGAATGCATAGATTTAATAATAATTGCTCTCTGATCATGAGCCTTCTCATTTATTTTTTTAGACCGTTTTGTCTTCCAGGGAAAAAATTCTTACAGGGAGTTTTTTGTCCTATACTTATATCCTGATTTCCCCGTTAGTCCTCAGGATTTTCTTATACTTTTTCCTCTCCTTAGTTACTAGTCCCTTTTATGCTGCAGAGAAAAAAAAAAAAAAATAGGCTCATCACAATTTCCCCGTTAGTTGTCAGAGTTTTCTTATACTTTTTTCCTTCTCTTTAGTTACTAGCCCCTTTTGACTTTCAGAGAAAAAAAAATTCTGCACTCATTGCGATTTCCTCGTTAGTCGTCAGGGTTTTCTTATACTGTTTTCCCCTCTTTAGTTACCAGCCCCTTTAGTCTTATAGAGAAATATTTTTTCCCTATATTCATTGCGATTTCCCCCTTATTCGTCAGGGTTCTTTTATACTTTTACCTTTCTTTAGTTACTAGCCCCTTTTGTCTTACAAAGAAAAAAATATTTTCCTACACTCATCGCGATTTCCCCGTTAGTCGTCAGGGTTTTCTCATACTGTTTTCCCCTCTTTAGTTACCAGCCCCTTTTGTCTTAGAGAAATATTTTCCCCCTATATTCATCGCGATTTCCCGGTTATTCGTCAGGGTTCTTTTACACTTTTTTCTTTCTTTTACTAGCCCCTTTTGTCTTACAAAGAAAAAATATTTTCCTACACTCATCGCGATTTCATCCTTAGTCATCAGGGTTTTCTTATACTTTTTCCTCTCTTTCACTAACGGGGCTAGAGAAAAAAAATTTCCTATAGTCCCTTTGACTTACAGAGAAAAATTTTCTTTCCTATACTCATCGCGATTTCCCCGTTAGTCGTTAGGGTTTTCTGATACTATTTTCTTTCTGTAGTTGTTTACCCTTTTTGTATTACAGAGAAAAAAAAATTCTTATACTCATCACGATTTCCCCGTTAATCGTCAGGGTTTTCTTATACTTCTCCCCTCTCTTTAGTTACTAGTCCCTTTTGTCTTACAGAGAAAAATCTTTTTCCTGTACTCATCGCAATTTCCCCGTTATACGTCAGGGTTTTCTCATACCTGTTCTTCTCTTTATTTTCTAGCCCCTTTTGTCTTAAAGAGAAAAACTCTTGTTCCTACACTCATCGGTATTTTCTTGTTAGTCGTCATTGTTTCCTCTTCAACGACAATCCCTTTAGTTCTGTCTCGAAGGGTCTCTTGGAGCGAAAATAAATTCCCAATCGATGCGACCGAAGAAACTATCTAAATATGAGGAACGAAACGCTATTGTAACCCTCACTATTCTCACTCCGAAACTTTTAAAAACATCTTCCATTTAAACAACACTGGAATTCCAATATCCGTTCGGCTTTGAAACAATGGCAAACAATCTGTTTGGAGTCGAGTGAAACAAGTTCTCTTCAAAGTTTGTATTGAAAAGAAACTCATGTCTCTGTTCTGGGCCTCGGGACTAATTAAAATAACCGAAGTCAAAGCGAACTCAAACGTAGAAAGGTCACGTCTGATAGGTGATAGATGTCTCAGACACTCTTTAGCCCTGAGGAGTTGGAAGCGATTCAGCACTTTTTTCCCTTCTTGCTGACTTTCTAAATTTTAAGAAAGATGTCGACAATTTGGCTGTTTTTCTTCTTCAATATTCCAAGTTTTTCATATAGAAATGCTTGCAAAATGACTTCGTTTTGGTCGTTGTTTATGGAAAGTGATGAAAATGACTGTATATTATAAGGATTGTTCAAACTTTTTGTCTTTAAGGGATTCAGGGGTCCATCCAGCATTTTTAATAGGGTCCACTTTTTGTGAATTTTAAAAGGAGTTTTGTGAAAAATTAAATAACTTAGGGAAAATTCAAAATTTAAAAATGCAGTGGTACAAAAACTTCTTACTTTTTGGCAGCTTATTTAATAGATAATTCTGCAAAAATTATGATTTGGTTGTTTAGAATTTTATGAAGGGTCCGTTTTGATTGATTGAAATTTTATGAAAGGCCCGTTTAGATTGACTGGAATTTTGCGAAGGGTTCATTTTGATTGACTGGAACTTTGCGAAAGTTCGTTTTGATCTACTGGAAAACTGTGAAGAATCCATTTTGATTGACTGGAATTTCATGAAGGGTCCGTTTTGATTGACTGGAATTTTGTGAAGGGAAATGAACCTGAATTTCCTCTGGCACGACCCCTGGGATTGTTTTGAGTTTTAAGATTAATTTCTTCTTCCGTGGTGTTAACATTGGCATCGTCCGAAACGCAAGTTGCCAATTCATAATGAGGCAAAACGGTTAGTTAAAAATATATGTGAAGCCTTGAGTTTTATCTACGGCAGAGGTTCCCAAACTTTTTTTTCTCGTGGACCACTTTCAAAATTTTACTAATTTCGGTACACCCCCTGCTGCTATATTTCTACTGTATTCCCAAAACTCTTTTAAAATATCACCCTAAATTGGGGGTGTTAAGAAGAAAAAAAAAGTGGCGCGTTTTCTTGTGTCCTATTTATTAAAATAATACTTGTGGTTATACAAAATTATAAACATTTATTAGTACAAACAATCAACAATTGACAAAAAATAAGCAATGAACTCTGAAATGTAAATAGTCATACTTTTAATGAAACGGACGTATTTGATGAATTGACATCAAATTATCAATATTTGGCTTCAGTTTTGTAATCTCAAATCTCCCCGTTCTGTCATGTTCAATCTGCTGTTTTTTTTTTCTTGTTAACAGGTTGGTAACAGCACTAAAACTTTTTCAACAAGATATGACGAGGCAAACGCTATCAAAAATTTTCTTGCAATTTCCCACCGCCCAGGATAATTTTCGGGGATTTCTGCCTGCAGCCAAAATGTTTGATAGCCTTTTTTAAATTTCACCTTCAGTTTCTCGTTGGTGCTGAGCTCAAAGTAGCTCCTCTTGTAATACTACATTCGCCTCTTCCGTTTCATGAAATTGGGTTATGATCCATGGTGGTATTTCCATCGTCAGATCATCTTCAAATCTATTTTTGAAGTCATCATGCAAGGTATTTAAATGCTGAGCGTTTGTCTGAATATCCTCATCAAGACATTCTATCTGTGACAAGCGCGGAAACTGGGAGAATTCTAGCCAATGAGTAAATAACGTTTTGTTCTTGGCATTCGTATTTATACTAATATAGATTGCAAGCACAGCGCAAGTCGTATTTCATCCCTTTGCAGGTCTAAACAAGCATCCCGGGCGCACGGGCGGCACTTTGCAAGTCTCGACATGTGGTGTACACTGGTACTATTATCTATTGTACTATTCAATTCTGTGTTTGAACTGAGTCTCGAATATTTTTGAGTACCTACCTAGTGAATGATGCTACCTGCCTACATTGATAGGTAAATCCAAACCAAAATTTTTGTTCTTTATTATGAAAACCAGAAAATTTTTCGTGGACCCCCGCTTACAACTTGTGACTCCCTGTTTTCTTTTCACATTTACTTGGACCCCGGTGTGGTCTCCTATGGACCCCTGGGGTTCCACTTGGACCACTTTGGGAACCTCTGATGTACGGTTAAAATTTATATGTTGAATTGTAATAGTAAATGCAATGTATATTTGTTCTACCTTTAGCAGGCGGTTTTACAAATATAAAACGGAGGGGGACGGTTTGTTTACACAGTAAACTCCTTGTAACGTACACCCCTCTTAGACGGACAGTTTTTAATATTCCAATTAAGCATTCAGCACAAGAAAGTGCTGAATACACTTTTCCTTACACCTCTCAGTTACGGAGCGATATTTTTGGCCCTCTAATGTCCGCTATAAAGGAGTTTTTGTTAATTTCTTTTATATTTTGGTCACTTAAGATGACATCTGGCAACCTAAAGCATTAAATATAAAGCAATTAAAGTTTCTATATATATGTGAAAAAATTCCTAACACTTTCTCTGATTTTGAAATTTTTATCGATCGTTACAAAATCTTTGTGACTGGCTTGTCCTTGGTTCTACATAATATAATAAACACGACCTCAAGTTACTCATTGACTGCCCCATATTCCCTCATTAAAAATTACTTTCACGCAGAAAACCATGATTGGCTGATTGCGCTTTGACATGAAGTGGGACACGAAAGTGGCCGTTGTTAGTGTACAGCATTAGTAAATTGCAACAGAGGCGGTGACATTGCAGTTTGTGGTTGCAGAGTGACTTCAGATCAAAGATAATCTAGACAGACATTAGGAATACTCTTAGGTTGTCAAAATCAATGTGTTTCTGACCGCAATCACGTGACCATTGGGCAAGCAGAGCAGCCTACCTTAAACTAAGGAGATTATATAGACGAGAAAACGCGTGAGATGTTTTGGACCAGATTTTTCATTGGCGAAATGCCAGGGTTACTATGGCAAAATTTCTAGCATTAGGTCTGTCACACTACCAAATCCCACCAAAGAGAGGAACGTAAAAAATTCCAGAGAGAATCACACATCGCCAAGAGGCGATGCAAGGTAAAAAGGACAACCACGCAGAGCGCGTCCTCTTATCCACAATGGAAGATGCGTAGGGTTGTCTATATAGAAACTCTACGTTAAACTCTAACGGTTTTTAACAGTAATGTCTCTCGCAATTTTAATTAAAACGAGGTGATTTAATTTCGCCGTATTGGCGATAAGGTGCCAAATCAAGAGCCTTACTTCTTGACCACAAACTTTGCTTTCTTTCAAGCAATCAGTTTCGATTTTGTGTTCAATGGGAGGCGCATTCTATATTATTATTGAGACAATGTGCTCCAATCATAACTTTTTCTTAGTTAATACCCATATTTCGATATTCTGATTTAAAATCGAAGCTGACCTTATATAACACCAAAATGGCTCGTTGAAATCCCCAGTGAGAGGTATAAAAAGACTGACCACGCCGAAAATATTTCTCATTCCAATAAACTTGAAGTGAGAGAAACTTTTTCCAGTGTTCCATGGACGGGCGGAATGTGTTAGTGATTGAAATGAACATTCTTTCAGACCATTGCATTCATAGCCCACATGCAACTCAGCACTTTCTCTCTCCTTTGCTGAGTCTCATTTTATAGCGCCCCCTACCTCCTTCAAATACGCCTCGCAGTTCAACCCTTAATATCAAAATGATTGGAAACAACTTTCGCGCTCCACTTTTCTTTCTTGCTCTTCGGTTTCTCGCAATTGCAGTTGCAGTCGACTAAGGATTTTTGCGTTTTCCTCCAAGCTTAAAATTTTTTGGAAAAGATTTCATGTGTTCTTTTTATGAGCGATTTTTCAGTCTGCATTCCCGTAACCAACTACAGTTGAACTTTCTTAATACGAACACGGTTAATACGCAATCACGGCTAAAACGGCTTTTTTTATTTTTAATGGTTGATTCATAAACAGTTATAGGAGGTAAAGATGTTAGGAACAAAAGAAACACGAAAGGATTTTAAAAAAGCTGTAACGAAAGTTTATTAATCCTACATGTCTCTTGCCTCCCAGTAGCGCTCGACCAAAGAAGTCTGGCGAAACGTAGGGCAGTGAAGCAAAAATAAAAAAATAAATAAAAATAATAATTTAAAAAATATAAAAATAGAAAAGCAATTGTATTTTAAAATTTATTACTTTTGGGCATAAAAAAAGAAATAATAAAATAAACTTAATTAAAACAGGAAATTTTTAAAAGCGATTACATATTACATGTTTCGAAGTGACAAAGTCTCTTTTTCAGTCGACAAAAGTCTTAGAAGCGACAGGGAGCTTCTAGATGCAAAACATCCAAATGAAGCAGACAAAACAACAGAAACAAAGCTTATATAGCCTAAGAATTAACTGTAAACCAATGAGAATAAAGGCAGTGTGAAGTGGAAGTAGAAGTAGCAGGGAAGGTACCAATAAGAGAGCAACAAACGAATCCATTGAAAGTACAGGAAGTAAAAAGGAATATCAATAAAAACAAAGCAAAAAAGACGACAGCATGCATAAAAATGTGAAAATAGATGAAAATTGCAAAAATAATAAAATAAAATACAAGGGAAAAAAAATGGAAATAAAAAAAAGAAAAAGAAAAAAATGGCTCTTTCATTGTTTTTATTTCTTTGGAATTAAATGGAGAAATAATGAAAGATTTATGTGATTTTCAAACGGAAACAATGGATACAATGAGGTTTAATGTGATTTCACAGAAAGGCCGCGGAAGCCCAGTAGCAATATTCGGATGTTCTTAATAAAGCGTTATTTTGTTTTTAACCCCTTCCTTCTCGCTGCCGTGAAAATGACGGGGTGAGGGTATCGCCCTCTATTTCTCGCTCCCGTGATATTTCCGGGCTGGAGTGTTCAAAATTTCAAGCTAAAAATAAATAAAAAATTAACAAGAAGTTCTGTCTAGAACTATACGAGCCTACT
This sequence comes from Octonoba sinensis, assembly GCA_038502835.1. Classification (NCBI taxonomy): domain Eukaryota; kingdom Metazoa; phylum Arthropoda; class Arachnida; order Araneae; family Uloboridae; genus Octonoba; species Octonoba sinensis. Next base: position 17,933,987 of record CM076601.1, on the reverse strand, counting down.
TTCCCGTATACACCAAATTCAAACTTATAATCTAGCTATCTCTTTCTCTCTCGTTCTCCTTTAGCTTTAGTTCTTAGTTTTTTCAAATATACCTTTTTAAACGGATAATACATATTCATTCACTCATTCATTCTTTCTTTTATTCAGCCATTCATTTATTCATTCATTCGTTTACTCATTCATTTGTTTATTCATTCATTTACTCATTCATGTATTTATTCCCTCATTTATTCATTCTTTTCCTCATTCATTTATTCATTAATTCATTCTTTCACTCTTTTATTTATTCATTGATTCATTCTTTCACTCTTTCATTTATTCATTCGTTCATATTTTCACTCATTCATTTATTCATTGAGAAATATCCTTAAAAATCCCGATAAAAAAATTTCATAGGAGAATAGGCTCGTCAGTTCTGGATGAAATTTCTATTTTTACATGTTCTACGTTATAAGAGCATTCCGATAAAGTTTGTTCCAAGCAAATCGGTCCGTTAGATCAGGATTTATATAGGATTGAAATTTCCCCGTAAGCGCTATGTTAATTTTTTGAACGGTTCAAAAATGAACAAAAACTGTTCAAATTGATATTTCACGCCAAGAGCTTCTTCCAGTAAGCTTGTTCATTGGAACATGGATCTTGTACTAAGAGTTTGCATCATTTGCTTCATTTTCGCCCATAGGCGCTAATGTTAAATTTTTTTGAACTGTTCAAAACTGAACGAAATTTTTTTTGAATCAAAAAGTAAAATATGAAAATGAGATGTCCTCGCCGAGATCTTTCGAATGCAAAAAGAATTTTTCGAATCGGACTATTCGTTCAAAAGTTATTAGGGAGGGACAGACCGACAGACACACATTTTCCCCATCTCAAAACCCTACTTTCAAATTTTTTATTTTTCAATCTTTATTTAATTACTTCACTTTTTTTAAAACTTTTCTTTATTTTTAACGACATTTTTATGATACATTAAGCCTTCTTTCACGCTTTATTTATTTTTTTTTAACTTTAACGGGAAAGTAGGCTAAAAATGAATATATTTGTATATATTGTTCATACACATATTCTACATAATTTTTAGGGATAAAGAAATAGGCACTTTTATGACCGTTTTCTTGAAAATTAACCGATCGTTAAGAGATTAATTTCTGTTCCCTCAAGATCGTAACGAGCGGAACTAGCACAGGAATTACCACCGCTGTAGAGCAGAATGCAATGAAAAAGATTGTTCGACGCCTTGTATATAATAGCCTTAAGTAATACATCTAACTGGTAGTCAAATGAAATCTATAGATTAGTGAATTTGAATTTGTTTTAAAACATGTTACATTTCTTTAGATCTGTACTCGTATGCTTTCGAAATATCTTCCTTTGATTGGCAGAAATAGTTATTACAAAAACCTAACTTTTTTCATATTGGAAAACGGGGCTGTCGGTCCATCTATGTGTGTGTTGTCCCGTCCGTAATAATTAAATTTAGCATTGAAAACTTTATGCTTTTTATATGATTATATAAGAATTATTCATCAAATTTGGCGTTTATTAACGTCGAGTTTCTTTCGGTCATACTCACTTAAAGCAAACGTATATTGTATGTCATTGTCGCCGCAGGGGCAATGGAGGCAGTTCACCGCTAGAGGGACTGATGAGCGATCATCGTTGTCACGTGATATCAGCTCTTTGTTTACTAACATTTTCAATTGAGTTCTACGTGGCTACTAGGCAAAATTAATCTTAAAATCAATTAGACTATTTTCACAGCTTTTTCTGATTATAACCCACTATTTACATTTAATTTAATCATTATAAAAGAAATTTATAAATTATTACAATCGTTATAGTGTTGTATTTAGTGTTCTTTTTTTTTTTTTTTTTGTAATGTAGAAGAACTTTATTTAGGCCTAGTTTTCAGTTAGATTTGTCGAACTTGATGTAAAGCGATGCTACGACTTCCTTTGTTTACATTGCTTTCATCGGTGCCACGTGACCTGACGTTGATTGAATTGCCTCCATTGCGTTCATGAAGGTAGCCAATTGTACTTCAGCCGATTTAGTACTAAGTTGAGTGGCAACTAAATCAAACTTACATGTTTGCTTCTTTCGCTATTCTCATTTTTAATTTCGTTGTTTCAAACTCTTATTCTAATTGTATTTAATATTACTGCTTAATAGAAACAAACTCTTTTTAACAATGAGTTTTATATTTCTGTAGGCAGTTGGCAAAATTTGATAACTCACTTTTTTGCACAATGAGATAATTACATACTTGGAGTCCCTGGGACGTTTTAATGAAATCTATAAGGTAGCAAGGTGTATTATAGGGCAGGGGTTAACAATCTTTTTTTTTTTCGCGTACAACCAGTTTTCTTGCGAACCATTTTGCGCACCACTAACTTTATTGTATAGAATAGAAGATCAATAGCTTATAGAGAGTTTTTTTTGCCTGCACGCTTACCACCTAGAGAGGCTTCACGTACCACTAGTGGTACGCGCACCACTGACTTTACTATATGGAATAGAAGATCAATAGATTATAGAGAGATTTCTTTGCCAGCACGCGTACCACCCAGAGAGGCTTCGCGTACCACTAGTGGTACGCGCACCACTAACTTTACTATATAGAATAGGAAATCAATAGATTATAGAGAGATTTTTTTTGCCCACACGCGTACCACCTAGAGAGGCTTCGCGTAACTCTAGTAGTACGCGTACCACTAACTTTACTATATAGAATAGAAGATCAATAGATTATAGAGAGATTGTTTTGCCTGCACGCGTACCACCTAGAGAGGCTTCGCGTACCAGTAGTGGTACGCGTACCAGAGTTTGAGAACATCTCTTATAGGGTATAATATACTATAAGGTAGTCGAAACATAAATAAATAAACCGATTTTACATCGTGCAGAGAGCTTGGAAATTTTTCACCCGCAAAATTAGTGAAAACTGAGATACAGTAAACTCCCGATTATCCGCGTAATAGATTGGCGCGATTACCACAGATAAGCGAATTCCGCGGATAATCCGCAAAATAGCAGAAAAATAACACACATCAACACACAAACGCGTTCAAATTTTTGAGAGTCATAATATAATAGTACATACTTACAAAGAGTTGTGACAAAGTTGTTACATAGAGTTGTGACAACTGGACGAACCGCATATTCGTCCATTGCGCAGGTTTCGGTGGTCTGCACTAAGACTCCTAGAGATAGGTCCTAATCTGCGCAATTATGAAGGGGTAGCGGGGGAAGGGGGTTTAAAGAAAAGGGAACAATCAGATTGTTGCACTAAAAATAGATTTTGTATTCGTTGATCATGAAAGAAAAACGTTTCTTTTTCTTCATTCCGTAAATCGTCGCAAAATAAAAAAGAATCGGGAAAGACCACGCGGATAATCAGAAGTTTACTGTATCACATTTTGCTATCTAACTACAGATTTGTTGCCTAATACTTTACTCAACGAAGCCATGCTGCCGTTTGCTGTCTACAACAATATAACATTTCCATTATAAATGAGGCTTTCCTGACAAAAAAAGGGGAAATATTAAATTAATAATAAACTGGTTCGAAATGTTGATAGCTCGTCAATAGCTACTAAAAAACAAAAAAGTAAGAAAATTGGTTGAAAAACAGAGGAGAAAAGGGGTTCTTAACTGTTTTGTCTTTGCTTATTTGTAAATAAATTACCTCACACTATAGTCTGTGAAATTAAAATCGGCGTGTCAAGGTCACAGTACTCTACCTTTTTCCCTTCTGGTCGCCATGGTTTCCGTGCTAGACACTTTTCTCTCACGTTGGTTTGGCGAATATGATAAGTAAGTTTATTGTTTTAGCCACAATAATAATAGACGGATTCAAATCAGATTTATTGCTCAATGGCAAAAATAGATTGCGTCAGATAAAGTATTCAAAAATTTTAAACCAATCTAAATTCTAATATTTTGATGTGTTTAAGAAAGCTATTGTATACATAATTTATTGTATTTTTATTTTGTAAATGTTGGAATCTTATCTAAGAATCCAGATTTAATTTGTGAGAAATTTAATTGCATTTACTTAATATCAAAAATAAATAAATGGAAAATAAATTCTTTCTTACTACTTTTTACAAATTATTCTAATATTTTGAACCGGAGGTGTAGTAATGCAATTGCATTGCAGTGTAAAAAAAGAGTCTGGCGCTGTTATTTTTTTTCGCAGTTGCCATGGTAATGAAGCAGGAAACGCGACCTTGATGCGCTTATTTTGATTACAGAGACTACAGACTATAGTCCCCTTCTCCCCTACAATCCTTTGAATCTCTAAGTGTTCATGCTTTTTTTTTTGATTGGGTAAAATAGATATTGTAAAAGCCTAAAAGATCTTCTATGTTGGAAAGTATAATATTGCCAGCGTTAGTACTGCAGACAATTAGACTATCGAACTAATAAGTATTTTTTTTGTTTCATAGATAACGCAAATAACATTAGAAATAACAACCCCCTGCCCAACCCCCGGCTGGACCCGGCCCTTCATGCGGCCATCTAATCTTTGCTCTGGTCTTTCCTCGTGATGACTTTTCTATCAGGAAAAAAAAAAAAAAAAAAAACCAAATCAACTCGCTGCAGTGGAACTTGCTTGGAACTTTTTCATTCTCACTCATTTTAATCCTTTATAATCTATGTATTAAAAAAAAATTAAAACATTTAAAAAAGCACAAAAACACATCTTTTTGTTCAACTAACCACTGGTAGATAGACACTAACAAACAGACCAAGATTTGGACTCTTTCGCCCTCCGGGGACAATGATGTTAATCCTATTGGAATGATACCCTCCGAAGAATGCTCACACGGAACCCTGGGTAAAAGGCCCCTGAGGGGCCTGATCGCCCGCAAACAAATTTATGTGATGACGAAGAGCTAAGGATTTAAGTTGCACCCTCTGCGAAAGTAACTAACAACTAGCTGTAATTAAATTATTCCGTAAATCTTTGATCTATTAAGGTAAATGTCAGATCAAATTTATTCCGTCACTTTGTTTTTTATGTAAATTAATTAATGCAAATTATCTGTGTTCTTTAAGCTGAAATTTGATACTCAAAAAATAAGTTTCAAGCCGTAGAAGCGCACACGTTGTAAAAATGAAATACTAGTACAATGGCAAGGGATCACTAAACAAAGCCATCAATTTTTTAAAAAGAATTCTAATTCCTTTTTATCATTGTAAATGGTACTTAAGTTAAGTGTAATCTGATAACTAAATAAACTCGGAAATATAAAACAGAAGGTATGGAAAAAAATGGCAAAGATTTTCTATAAAGTGAGTTTCAATTTATTTTGCAATATCTGCTGAGGGCGAGTTCCTCAACAAAAGGGTTGAGTTGTCCTTTAAAGGATTTAAGGTACTACACTCATTATATTACTTAACTAAAGATATTTGGGTCATTTTCTAAAATTTTTGAATTTAAAGTTTATTTATGAGACTATTTATGCGGAATATTTAATTATATTTTTTACTCAAGATACTTCCAAGCAATAATAGAAATACAGTTTTACCTCGATCTATCGTTCCCGCCTCTTTCGTTTTCCCGTATGTATCGTCTTGTTTTAGTGGGGCCGTCTCAAGTGTTACATAAAATGACGTTGATTTTACTCACTTAAATCGTTTCTGAAGCTGGTAGATTTTGGTAGCTACCGTTCAGAACTTTTGCAAGCTATATACATATTTATAAAATGAGCTCTATAAATTGAATTTGAAGTCAAAATGTTATATTCAAGTGATGATCACAGAAAGCTAAGAAATGTGTGACAAACAAGAGTACACAACGAGTTCAAAAAATTTCTGACGCGCTGAAAGACTCAAAATGTTGACTTAAGGCCCTTTTTAGCCTACTTTCCCGTAAAAGTAAAAAAAAATAATAATAATAAAGCATGAAAGAAGGCTTAATGTATCGTGAAAATATCGTTAAAAATCAAGAAATGTCAAAAATAAGTGAAGTAATTAAATAAAGATTGAAAAATAAAAAATTTGAAAGTAGGGTATTGAGATGGGGAAAAAGTGTGTCTGTCGGTCTGTCGGTCTGTCCCCCCCTAATAACTTTTGAACGAATTGTCCGATTGGAAAAATTCTTTTTGCATTCGAAAGATCTCGGCGAGGACATCTGATTTCCATATTTTACGTTTTGATTTGAACAATTTTTTGTTCAATTTTGAACAGTTCAAAAAATTTTAACATTAGCGCCTATGGACAAAATTGAACCAAATTCTGTAAACTCTGGGCACAAGAGCCAAGTTCCTATTGCAAGCTTGCTGGAAAATGCTCTTAACGTGAAGTATTAATTTGAACAGTTTTTGTTCATTTTTGAAGAGTTAAAAAAATTAACACAGAGCTTACGGGGAAATTTCAACCTCATATAAATCCTGATCTAACGGACCGATTTGCTTGGAACAAACTTTATCGGAAAGCTCTTATAACGTAGAACATGTAGAAATGGAAAGTTTAACCAGAGCTTACGAGCATATTTTGCTATGAAATTTTTTGATCGGGATTTTCAAGGATATTTCTCAGTGACTCAATGAGTGAAATAATGAATGAATGAATAAATGAAAGAGTGAAAGAATAAATAAATGAATGAGGAAAAGAATGAATGAATAAATTATTGAATAAATGAAAATATAAATAAATGAGTGAATAAATACATGAATGTGTAAATGAATGAATAAACACTTGAATGAGGTAACGAATGAATGAATAAATGCATGGCTGAATAAATGAAAGAATGAATGAGTGAGTGAATGAATATGTATTATCCGTTGAAAAAGGTATATTTTCAGTAATTAGAACTAAAGATAAATAAGAAAGAGATAGCTAGATTATAAATTTGAATTTGGTGTATACGGGATACGGGAAACTAGGCTCGTATAGTTCTAGACGGAACTTCTTGTTATTATATGAAACGAAACAGAATGGAAAGATGTTACAAATGCTTCAAATTTATTCGTAGGTTTAAGAAAAAGAAGTGCGTGCAAACCAAAGTTTCTCAATAGTTAAAGTAAATAATGGATTCGCTCATATTTTTTTTGTTTTTGTTTTGTTATTATAATTTTTAAAAGTTTCCTTTCATATTTTCTACATTTCAACTCTAAATTTATCACTTCCTTTTGTATATATATCACTTATAGAGATGAACAGTGTCATATCTGCAAAATGGACGTTTTTCAAGAGAGGAGTTTGAGCGTTTTACAATTTGTTTTATTTAATTGCCTTATTTGTTTCAATGATTATTATAATCGATTTTGTTCAGAAAATAGTTATTGTTCTAATTTTTTCTCACATGATGGATGTTAATGATGTCAAAAAAATAGAAATAAATATATAAAGTAGTTTTTACAGTATTTCACCAATAAAAATACAGTTGATCTCTAGCCTTAATTTTTGAACATTTACTTACAGCAGTATTCCCAATATAAAGAGCGCAAAAATCTGAAAATTTTAATATAAATGTCAAAAAATGATTTTTTGCAGATATGGCACTGTTCATTTCTATAAGCGATTTATATATATATATATATATATATATATATATATATATATTTGGTTTTTGTGTTGAATCCGTCGTTTTTCCCTGTGCATCGTCCTGAATGTGCTTATTGTACTCCACGGCTCCGACCCTTTTTCAAAATTAAAGTATCATTCGAAGTTTATAATAATAATGCTTTATTTTTATTATAATGATTTTTTTGTTTTCCGGTTTATTATAAACTCTGCAGTTGGTGATTGGCACGAGATCACAATTCTTTTCTTTACATTTCATCAGTATATCCAGTGTTGGGCCGTGGTAGCCTAGTGGTTAGCACGTCGGACTTCCACCTGGAAGGTCGCGCGTTCGATACCCACTGAAGACCACCATGTATACTTGGGGATATGTGCATGTAAAATCCGTAGACCCCACTACCTCTCCCCGTGCGTAAGCAATCCTAAGGCCTCGGCTAACAGGTAGGGGTCTGGTGGAGAAAAGTATATCCAGTGTTGGAACCTTATCTCAACGTTTTCCGAGTACGAATTTTATTTTATTTTATCTACTTTTTTCTTTTTGCTATACAGTGTATTAAAGTGAAATAGGGCAGTATGAATGAACTGTTAAGAACAATTTTATTTTTAAGAAAGCATATATATACGATGGAACCCCACCATCCGTCCGACTCGCTATTCGTACAACTCGCTATTCGTACAATTCGCTATTTGTACAATTCGCTATTCGTGCAATTCGCTCTTTGTACAACTCGCTATTCGTCCAACTTGTTCAAGTAAAATTCAACTCGCCATTCGTACTTGTCCCGCGATTCGTACGGCGCCAGGGGCCAGCTGGGTTGCAAGTCTGGCTTTTTTTAAGAACAAAATCGAGAAATTATGCTCATTTTGAACTCGTCTGGAAATAATTCGTTTGGCGTTTTGATTTTTTTAAAAAACTTTTTGAGATTTTACTGACAATTTGAACTTTCAAAGGGGGAGCAAGAGGAATTGGATGAAGAACTTACTTCTTCAGAGGAGGAAAGTAGTAAGGAAAGAAATTAAAGAGCTGCGTTACCCCTGCGAGAAGACACAGAGAGTTGTGGAAAATAGCATCCCAACACTGCTGTGGTCAACAGCATTAACTTGTTCAAAGACAATTTTATTGACCATTTTAGAAAAATTCTGAACTACCGTCAAAGGCAGACAACATTGGACGGGTTTTTAGAGAAAGGAACCCAAGATTCTTCTAGTGCAAAAAGGCAGAAAAAAGAAAGTACAGCAGAAAGGGAGAAAACACCTGAAGGGATGTTACCTGATGTTTTTATGGAAGGGGACTCCTCTTCCTACCATTTCTCTTCCTCCTCTTAACATTCCATTTATGCCATCAACTCACCTCAGTACAAGCAAAGTGCAGTTAAATTTTTATTCATCTATAATTTCATGTACAGTACTGTACATGTGTTTTTATCAAGGTTTAAATAAGCAACCATCTGTGGGTCTCGAATGGATCAATCCAATTTACATTGAATCTTATGTGAAAAAATAATTCGCCATTCGTACTACTCGCCATTCGAACTGCCTTCTGGAACAAATCGTGTACGAATAGCGGGGTTCCGCTGCAAATGCATAAATAAATAAATATCATAATTCCTATTAAAATATTCGGAGCGCGGAACGTTTTTGGTGCCGGACCGGATCAACCAAAAAGGACGGTTGTTCCAGTTGCATGACATTTATTCAAATTGGTAAAAAGGACTTTCTAGACATCGGTCATTTAATTTTTACAAAAACAAGAAAGAGATACGTCACAATCATGCATATCTAGTAATGGATTTGAAAGCAAAAATCCAACGAAGCCGGGTAGCTTTGCCAATAATCAAAATTATCTTTCACAAAAATTGTCCTCTTCCAAAAGTCTGAATTCCGTGCTTCATATTAGTCTCGCTTCTGGCAGCAGACAGTCAAAATCGATGGCGATACGAAAGAATGGCAGGAATCGATAATCGAAAAATCGATACGCTCACTTACGGTACTCCTGACATGGAAAACCACGTTTTTGAATTTGACAGGGATAAACTTTGAATTTGTTTCCCATAAACAAGAAAGTGCTTATTGCTCAGAACAGTTTCTCCGCCATTTTCTTTTAAAACAATTGTAATTTCGAACACTCCAGATGACGTATTGCTTTTTAAACGCAAAATGCTGCCAATTTCGAGAAGCTTAATTTTTGGAAAGTATTGTGTTGAAGTTGAAGTGTACAAAGCTGCTGACTTCAAATCTTTTGAATTTAATGTTTTTTTTTCAAACAAAGGATCTATTTTTTGAGATGTAGTGGGATAGAATCGAAGTACTATTTTGGTAATGTTTATGTAACTGCTTCTAATGTCTGGTTTTAATTTATTATATTGTGATTAAGTCTTGAATTAAAACATTTTTCAGAATGTGTAAAAACGAACATAGGATCAATAATAAATATTTTTTTCGTTTTCGTGGCTTACTTGCTGAGCAACGTTTACTCTTAATTTTTTGGGCCGTTTTAGCCTAGGGGTTCGGAACCGGAAGACTCGGTGTTCGATACTCGACCTGATGCAGACGCAACTTGTACAGTTGGGGATACGTGCATGTAAAATCCGTGGACCCTGAAGTCCCGAGGCAATTCCGAGGGTACCGGTGGGTGGAGAAATTCCCTTTCCTTCACTCTTAGTTCCAAAAAGGAAGGTGGCGTATTCGTGGTGACGCCATCTGGGGTCATCCAAATAGATAATGAGCCAAGTCGTACTTCCCCCGTTTTGGTGCTCATTTATAACCAGAAGGAGCTCCTTACTACCTTGATTCCCGGTCTCTCTGCGAAGAGAAGCTTGTATATCCAAGGGACCGTTCATAAATGATGTCACGCTTTTTTCCGTATATTTGACCCACCCTTCCCCTTTGTCACAAAATGTCACACCTCAACGGACCCCTGTACCCCCTTTGTCACATGTCACGCTATGTTGCATAAGCATGATGTCACACTTCTTGTTACTCCCTCCCGTTGTCACACTTTGTCACAATTTTACTAACCCCCCCCCCTCCAAGCGTGACATCATTTATGAATGGTCCCCAAGTGGCATTATAGAAACAACAACAACAACTCTTAATTTTTATTCTGAGGAAACGAGAGGAAGAAAAAAAAGTACGGCAGAAACAATGTTCTTTCAATTTCAGAGCATAAAATGAACATTTTTTGGTCCAACCGATTTTTTTGCCTTTATTTAAGAACAGCGGGTCTTCACCTGATTTAAAACGTATGAATAATTGTGTAATAATAATGAAAATATAATTTTTTTTAAACCAATAAAAGAACTTTAATTTGCTTGTTTGAAAAAGCTTTTACACAAGGACAAGCAGAAATATTGGGTTGGCTAATATTTTTCATTTCCCGCCAAAGTGATAATTCAATAATATTAAACATACTCATAAATGATTACTTTTCTGGCGATTTCAATCATTGGGAAGCCCAGCGTTTTTATGCTCAAATATGCAGAAGAAATTATGCATATTAAATTTAGAGTCACGCCGGCGAGGTGGCGTCGTGGTAAGGCGCGGGATTCATATCGCCCAGTTCATAAGATCGATCGTGACAGTGTCGATGGATTTTCAAGATGCAGAAAATCGTCTGCTCCCATATCGTGTGATTATGCGGCATGTAAAAGATAGCAACATTTATTGAAAAAAAAAAAAAAAAAAGAATGGGGGGAGGGGGATTTTCTTTTTGAAGTAAAGTGACTTATAATTTTTTCAAACATTGATTGAAGTAGTGTTTGAGCATTTTGGATTATCAATTTCCTCAGTACATATCTTTCGCCACAAACTTCCACAACGAATCATAAGTTTTGTTTTCGCTATAATATCCAAATTTGTTATAATTTACATCAAGAACTTCACCAGTTTTTTTTTTTTTTGTAAAGTCTTACATTTTATCAAACATTTGAAAAATAAAAATTCCAAGTGTTGCCAACGTAAACGATAATACATTCCCGATTTGTTAATTTTTCTACCGAAAAAAAAGAGGACCACACATTTCCTTGATGCAGCGTTTTAGCGTGGGCTAAAAAACGTCAAAAAAGGCTGTTTTAGTGTTGCTTCAAAAAAATTATAACCATGGAAAATGATATTTAGTGCTGGAAGTGTCCAAATTTCTGAGGTCGGGGTCATGTGACCAAGCGCTGCATAAGGAAATACTTCGTCGTGTGTTGTTTGCTATGTACAGTTCCTGTCCCGGTGCGAACTTGAATTCGTTCAATTTATGGGTGAGGAAAATTTCTTGGTTGTTTACTCGGCACCTATTCATCGTCTTGCTGGATAGTTATCCTGCTGGATAGTATAACCCCAAAACTCGTTTTCAGTAGCACCAAAAATCGTGTGTTCATCAGTAATCCCAAAAATCGTTGTCAGTAACACCAAAAATCGTGTTCAATAACTCCAGAAATGGCAGCAACTAAAGTCAAAATTTTTACAGTGCAGTAATTCGTATCATTGTCAGATAGCCTAATTACAAGTGAAACTAAACGCTTTAATTGTAATAGAGATGTCTGGTGTTTTGAAGCGCTGAAATGTCATTTAAATTTCTAAAGAAAACACGAAGTATTAATAAGTAACTATCTGTTCATGAAACTAATGGAGGCAATTCAAGAAACGTCATTAGTCACGTGGCACCGATGTAAACAAAGGAAGCCGTAGCATCGCTTTACATCGAGTTCGACAAATCTCATTAAAAACTAGGCCTACATAATGTTCTCCTGCATTACATAAAATTAACAGTGAATAAAACACTATAACTATTGTAATCATTAATACATTTTTGGAATAATGATTAAATTAAATGTAAATAATGGGTTATAATCAGAAAAAGCTGTGAAGTAGTCTAATTAATTTTAAGATGGCTAATTTTGCCTTGTGAATTCCACGTAGAACTCCATTGAAAATCTTAGTAAACAAAGAGCGGATATTACATGACAACGATGATTGTTCATGAGTCCCTCTAGCGGTGAATTGCCTCCATTATGATTAGATAAAAAATAAAAGACCAGCCAACTATATTTATTATACTATCTATGTTTTTTTAGACAGAGACATAAAAAAATTTAAAATACGTCAAAAATGTAAAATTTTCAGCTTTCCACCAACAGAACACCATAAATCGTGTTCAGTAACACCAAAAATTCTGGCAACAAAACTCAAAATTTTTACAGTGTCCCCTAAAAACTTTCATTTTTTGACATGAACATTCAATGCGCCGCTGACAATTCCTCTCACAGCATTACTGACTTTACTTCGACAGTAGGTCAGTTGTGTTATCAGAATATCCAACCGCCATTTCGCGGTGTCCCATAAATTAGAAGTTGATAAATGTTAGCCAATTTGTGCTGCTTTCCTTCTTCGAAGGGACGAAGTGGATCTGCGCATGATGAACAGGAAGATCTTTCGAAAAAGAGGGATGTCAAAGGATTCCGCCCCCTCACCGAAACCACTCGAACACGCTTAATTAAAATAGCGTCCATCAATTTTAGCAGCGAAGGACTGTCATCTGTGTAGGCCATAACTGTGACGAGCTGGACATGGTAAGCTGTCATCTGAAGAGAAATCTGTTGTTCGATGAGGCAGAATGCATAAACGGAGAAAACTAAATCATATTTCACTTCAAGATATCTCGCATATAGCTCGTAATATTTATATTTATAGCATCGGAATTTTTATTAGTGAGCAAAAGTAGTGTTTATTAAAAGGAAAGTGATGCGGCGATAACTATAACGAGATGTATAAAATTGCAAATAAAACTCGTTTAGGTTTTTTAAAACAATTTCCCCAAATTATTCCCGTACCCCGAGGGAATGGAGGCAATTCAAGTAACGTCATTAGTCACGTGGCAGCGATGAAAGCTCTGTAAACAAAGGAAGCCGTAGCATCTTTACTTCGAGTTCGACAAATCTAATTAAAAACTAGGCCTAAATGAAGTTCTTCTACATTGCGTAAAATTAACACTAAATAAAACACTATAACTATTCTAATAATTAATAAATTTCTTGAATAATAATTAAATTAAATGTAAATACTGAGTTATAGTTAGAAAAAGCTGTGAAAATAGTCTAATTAATTTTAGATAACTAATTTTGCCTAGTGTACTTCACGTAGAACTCCATTGAAAATCTTCGCAATATAAAAATTGATGTTTCGGAAATATTTCTGTTAAAATAAAGTATAATGGAGGCAGTTCAAGTAACGTTATTGGTCACGTGGCAGCGATGAAAATAATGTAAACAAAGGAAGCCGTAGCATCGCTTTACTTCGAGTTCGACAAATCCGATTAAAACTAGGCCTAAATAAAGTTCTTCCACATTACATAAACTTAACACTAAAAAAAACACTATAATTATTTTAATAATTAATAAATTTCTTTTATAATAAATTTCATTATTAAATTAAATGTAAATACTGGTTCTAATCTGCAAAAGCTGTGAAAATAGCCTAATTAATTTTAAGATTTTGCCTAGTGAACTCCACGTAGATTTCAGTTGAAAGTCTTCGTAAACAAAGAGCGGATATCACGTGACAACGATGATCGCTCATGAGTCCCTCTAGCGGTGAATTGCCTCCATTAGAGACTCTTTTAATGCCTACTTCATGTAATGTAGGGCTGATTCCGTTCCTAAATAAAGTGGTCAACTTAGACTGGTGGTCAGCTTGCAAAGGTGGTCAACTTTACAGGTTTTACTGTATATGTACCTTCATATCAGGGCTCGAAAATTATATTGCCCGATGTGCCCGGGGAGTGTAAAAATTCCAATCGGGCATAAATCTTCTACCCTTACATGCCCGGCAAGGCATGTTATTTTTAATCAAACTTTTCTTTTCAAAACTTTATTATTTCGTATTTTATTGAAAAATCACCGTATCCTTACCGGACCACAAATTGACATGCTGACGGACATGCTTGTCAACAATGAAATTGGTAATACAATTTAAATATTGCAAATTTTGACCTGTAACTACTTATTATGTAACATTTTGTTTGTAATGTAATCTTTTAATGCTTTAGATTAACTGAATAACCTTAAATATAATCTTTTAATGATTTACTAATCTTTTAATGATTTGATTTAAACTGAACCTTGTCCACAAGGTTCAAGGCCTATATTATTTATTATTTTTATTAATGATATTACTCAGAGTATTTCTGGGAACATCAATATTTTTGCTGATGATGTCAAAATCAAGGGAATTGTGGACACGGAGGAACAAGTCAATCAGTTTCAAGAGGATTTAAATCAAATTTCTAGGTGGGCAATTAAGTGGGATATATCTTATAATATTGGGAAATGTCAAGTGCTTCATTTTGGTCATGGGAATAAACATGCAACCTATTATTTACAAGATTCCGTCATTAGGGAAGCAGAAGCAGTTGTTGATCTAGGAGTATTGATCAGTCGTGACTTCAAGTCCAGTCAGCAGTGTAGCATAGTAAGTAACAAAGCTAACAGGATGCTTGGGTTTATCAATAAGGCTATTTCGAACAGGTCTAAGGAAGTTGTATTGCCACTATACAGAAGTTTGGTAAGACCTCATTTGGAGTATGCTGTTTAGTTTTGGTCTCCTTTTCTGTAGAAGGATATTACCTTATGAGAAAATTGTCAAAGGAGGCTTGGTAAGTGGTCTTAAGATAGCAAAATTAGCTATCTTAAAATTCGACTACTTTCATAGCTTTTTTTTTATTATAAACCAAGTAATTTGCCTTTAATTTAACCATTATGAAAGAAATTTATTAATTATTACAACAGTTATAGTGTTTTCTTTAGTGTTAATTTTATATAACGTATAACTTTATTTAGTCCTAGTTTTTAATAACGTAGAACTTTATTTAGGCCTAGCTTTTAATTAGATTTGTCGAACTCGAAGTACAACGATACTACAGATTCCTTTGGTTACATCGCTATCACGTGACCTATGACGCTGTATGAATTGCCTCCATTAGGGGCAATGAGTAAATTGACCATTATTGTCAAGAACGGAATTAGCTCCTCACCCTCTATAAGTTGACCACCTGTCTAAGTTGACCACTATAGTGCTGCACCGCAAGTGGTTAACTTAACACATGGTTTCACTATACTGTGATCCCTTAACTAAAAAGATATTTGTTAAGCAGCGTGACTTTAAAAAAATATTGCATTAAAGTGCTTCCGAACGTCGGAAGCGCTTTAACAAAGTCGCTATTTTGTCTCTTACATCCCTTTAAATCTCCCTTTATTTCAATTGTAATAGTGTGTAGTCAGGGATGCCTGATTAAGGTTTATATTTACTTGTTAAAAGTTTAAAATAAAATTTTTTTAGACATTTACAGTTTAAGGGGGGAAATACGTGTAAAACGGCGTATTAAGAGTAATTTTCATAAATTTTTTTAACGTATAAAGAATAAATATATTTTATTGAGATTTTGAGGTTATTTTATAGATATATTGAAGAATACCTACTGAAATTTTCAAACATTTTCTTTGAAAAATCCAGGAGATATCGGCTGCTGCACACTGTAAGTCGCCACCCGGGTCGGCAGTTTGCGTACATCCTGGAGGTCACAATTTTTATCTGAAATCATTTTTTTTTAAATATACTTTTTTTTATAAGTGTCTCTTCTAGTTGAACTAAAATCATCACAAAAAATGACAAATTTCTATTTCTTTTTAGAATGGGAAAATTAAGTATGATTTTTAACGGTTTTTTCTGTTCTTCTTTTACAATAAAAAAAGTAAAAATAAAGATATGTTTATGATTCTAGTTCAACTACAGCGAGTATATATAAAGAAAATGTGTGCTAAATTTGATAGGGGTTGATCAAAAACTCTGCGAGCTAGAGTGTACGCAAATTCGAAAAAAGTAGTTTCGAGAAAAACACGTTTGAAAAAAAAATGGTATTGAAGGTAAATTTAAGGCAGTAATGAATCAATTTCTTTTAAATACTTATAGATACTAATATTTATAGAAATTTCTATCCGAGGTCTCAATTGTTAAAAGAAATAAAAGGACATCTGCTAACGTTCTCTAATACCCTTCAGGTCATTCATGAGGGACTACCTGCTCAACTGCTCCAAAAGGGGCGCTCGCTCAAATGCTTATAACTTTTAACCGACTTGGTATTTTGCTTTGAAATTTTCAGGGTATATTATTGAATAGTTATAGAATCGATTTATGAAGAAATTTTTTTTAAAAATTTTTTGAGATCTTTACACGTATCTCCCCCCCTCCTTAAGATAAAATGGCGCAGGTCATTTTTGCAGAACTCGAACAATTAATATATTTTTTGCTTCCTATACTTATTATCCTTTATGTGTTGTAAACCGTAATCTCATTTTATGCAAATTAAATTAAGTAGACAACATATAATCATTGTTATGCTCACAAATGTCGTTAAAGTCAAGAAATAAAATTGGGAATCATTCCTAAATGATGTCACGCTTCGAGGAGGGGAAATTGCTCGTGAAATTGTGACAAAGTGTGACAAGGGGAGGGGAGGGGTAACAAGAAGTGTGACAGCATGCATTATACAACATAGCGTGATGCGTGACAATGGGGGGGGGGGGGGAGAGGGGTCCACTGAAGTGTGACATATTGTGACAAAGGGGGGAGGGGGGTCAAATATATGGGAAAAAAGCGTGACGTCATTTATGAACGGCCCTCTTGGACACGTGATCAATAACGCAATACTTTGTTTCTGAGCTGCAAGTACATATGCTTATGTAATACAGTCGAATTCGTTTATAACGAGCTCGGACTTAACGAGAACTCGGATTTACCGAGGGAAGCGAGAATATTTGGTTGGATCAATGTTAAGTCTATGGAACAGAAGTCGCTTTTAACGAGCAAGACCCGGATTTAGCGAGAAATATTTTTCTGTCGTGCAATCTTTTTTTTTCTTCTTCTTCTCCGCGTTTTAATACTTTTATAGGAAAAATTCCTCCAGCATTCCAATGTCAATAAGGAGGGTTCACATATCCGGTGCAACAGGTGAATTAAGAAAAGTATTTAATTAAATTAATTAGGGTAATTAAAGTAAGTAAGTAAGTTAAAGTTAAATTTTAAGTATACTCAACCATTTGACCCCCCAAGCCCTTCTAGTTGCAAGCCTGCCTTAAGGACCCGTTTATTAGCACTCGGATTTAACGAGTAAATCTTACGGTCCCTTTGTGTTCGTTATAAACGAGTTCGACTGTATAGCGTGACAAAGGGGTGTCGGGGGTATGATGAAGTGTGACATTTTGTGACAAAGGGGAGGAGGGGTCAAATATCATTGAAAAAAGTGTGACATCCTTCATGAACGGGTCTCTTTACGCACATTAATCTGATGTAACTTCACCTTTTTTTTTTCTTCTTCTCAAGCAATGCCGTACAAGTGGTAGAAAACGTGCCTCAAATCACTTCATCAACGAAAACTCTCGTCAATCGTTCTTTCAAGAACGCGCTTGTCGCTTTCGAACATTGTTGGAAGGCTCTTCTCCCTCCCGCCTCCTCCTCCCGTAAACAAGCGGACGGAGTTTGATAAATGTCAGCTAATTTATGCCCCGCCTCTTTTTATAAGAAGTAGTGACGTGCCGCTGATGAACGGGAAAAGTGTTCTAGGAGAGGGGGGAGGAAGGAATATCGACCCCTCTCCCGAGAGTTCTCTCGAACACGCTTAATTAAAATAGCGTCCATCAATGACGGGAGGAAAAGATGTCGTTTGGCTCGTCCGTTGAGTTGATAAGGCTCTGCCGGACAGTTCCAAGTGTTGTTGGATTTTGTAAGGATGATGAAATGGGCAAAATCTCAATGATAAAATTTCGTGCAGCAATGATTAGTTGTGGCATCAAAATATTTTTTGATTTTGTCATGAAAGTCATGAATCCAGGCACGGATGTGGGACTTTGATGGGGAGCAGGCGGAGTCAAGCCCTTTCTTTGTAATTTTGCGAGAAGTATGAATAAGAATTTAAAAAAAAAAAAAAACAACTGACGGCAAAATATCCTGAAAAATGACCTTTTTCACGCATGCATATTGAGTTGTTTTTCTACTGCAGACAATGGAGGGTTTCAAGTAGAATTGTGATTACTTAATCACTTTAATAAGATATTACATCACTAAACAAATTGCTAGAATTTTGCATAGGGGGCCGTTGATAAATGACGTCACGCTTTTTCCCCATATATTTGACTCCCCCCCTTTCTTTGTCACAATATGTCACACTTCAGCGGAACACCCTCCCCCATTTGCCACGCGTCACGCTATGTTGTATAAGCCTGATGCCACACTTCTTGTTACCCCCTCCCCTCTCCTTTGGAGGTAAAATATAGCGACCGTTGCCACCGCGTATTTGAAAAATTTAGAAAGAATATTTCGAAAAAAAAAAAGAAATTGTTATGTTTTTGATAAAGTTTGGATGCGATGATAAATGCATGGAGTTCTAAGTTTAAATTGATTGGTATTGTACAAAAAGCTCCTTATTATTCCATAGCAAGTCCGAATCCCACTGCATCCAGCAGATAAAGGATTTCGAATGATATAAAAGCCCACAAGAAAGCAACGAACATTTGAGACCATTTGCTGGTAAGTGTCTGAAGGCGACCATTAAAAGCCTTCTCTGAAAGACACAGCTTTTAACTACAAAAAACTAAAGATTTTAAACGCATTTTCTCACCAGTCAAGGGACAGACGAACCGAATGTAAAGTCAACAAATCTCCTTCCGCGACGATTAAAAAGAAGAAACTAAAACGGATTAAAAGGGTGTAATGCAGAGTTTCTTCAGGACGTCTTCAACGGACAGATCTATTTGAAGAAGCTCTTTCAGGAGCAGCCGCCATAACCTGGGAACATTTCCTGAGTGCGTATCGATTGCGTCCGGATTTTTCAATTGACTTGGGGTCTCTTTGTCCGAGACAGAAATCCGTGAAGATTCCTTTTTAATGCCCCGAAGCCTTAAAAGCATTCCTAAGGATTCCGCCGATGGACTTCAGATGGAAACATTCAGACGGTTTAAAATCTTCTTTTACAAACCAGTTAATAGCCATTCGATAGGAAGCATTACAGTTCTTAACTTTCTTTCTCACCGGGAAAAAAAATGTCACGATTTTAGGATAACTAGAGTTCGCCCGAAAGTCGAAATTAGACCGTGATAATTAAATTTACCATTGAAAACATTATGTAAACCGAGTTTTTAATATAAAGTGATCATTCATAAATGATGTCTTCATGTTCAATGTTAAATGATGGCTTGAGGGGGGAGGGGGTTCATGAAATTGTGACAAAGAGTGACAAGGGGAGGGGAGGGGTAACAAGAAGTGTGACATCATGCATTATGCAACATAGCGTGACATGTGACAAAGAGGGGGGGGGGAGTGGGTCAAATATATGGGAAAAAAGCGTGACATCATTTATGAACGGCCCCAAAGTTGAAGGTATGACTTCTAAAAAAAGGCTTTGAATCTACGTCGAAAGTAGGAGAAAAAAGAAAAAATATAGCTAATTCCAAAACATTTTTCATTGATAACAAAAAAAAAAAAAAACTGTCCCGCAGTGGGCCAGTCCGTAGAAGCTCGGTTCCCGTGTAACACCGAAAGTGAAGCAACATCGACTTAGGTCAGTGTTCGGGAGGGTGACAACCTCTCGCGGCTGGTTCCTGTAGGGCCATGTACGCTAAAGGAAGCTCGTGCACGTTAAATAGGTGATGGCTCCAATGTCCTCCAAGTGAAATGATACCTCCGGGGGTGCCAATCCCAGGTGACGGTCTCTCATCTGGGAGCTGGTTCAAAAAATTAAGAGACTTTTCAAAGGGGCGGAAATCGGACTCCTGTCCATAAGGGCCCCGTTAGACTCAGGAGCAGCGTACCCATTCTTCCTCGCCACATGCGTGGACACGACAACAACAGCAACAACAAAAACTTATAAATAGTTACTAAGTTAAAAATATATATGTATTTAAAAATTGGTTGAAAAACAGAGAAAATGGGACTTAACTGTTATGTCTTTGGATATATATATATATAAAAGTTAACACTATATTTACCGGGCCGTTTTCAACCATTTCTAAACTTTCATTTTACACCGAGTTTCAACTAATTATAAGAAAACTTTTAGTCACATTTACTTGTTCTATCTTACCGTGTAATAGGAAAAGTAGATGCCATTGAAAGTTGCACTATTAGTAACAAATGATGCAAAATGGAAGCTTCTAAACTTTCATTTTACACCGAGTTTCTACTAATTACAATAAAACGTTCAGTCACATTCACTTGTCCTATTTTACCGTGTATCAGGAAAAGTCGATGCCATTGAAAGTTGCACTATTAGTAACAAATGATGCAAAATGGAAGCTTCTAAACTTTCATTTTACACCGAGTTTCTACTAATTACAATAAAACGTTCAGTCACATTCACTTGTCCTATTTACCGTGTAGTATTAGGAAAAGCCGATGTCATTGAAAGTTACACTATTAGTAACAAATGATGCAAAATGGAAGCTTCTAAACTTTCATTTTACACCTAGTTTCTACTAATTACAATAAAACGTTCAGTCACATTCACTTGTCCTATTTTACCGTGTATCAGGAAAAGTCGATGCCATTGAAAGTTGCACTATTAGTAACAAATGATGCAAAATGGAAGCTTCTAAACTTTCATTTTACACCGAGTTTCTACTAATTACAATAAAACGTTCAGTCACATTCACTTGTCCTATTTACCGTGTAGTATTAGAAAAAGCCGATGTCATTGAAAGTTGCACTATTAGTAACAAATGATGCAAAATGGAAGCTCCGAAACAGTCAAAATGACTGGTCTGGTAAATCTAGTGTTAAGTACGGAATATTTATAGTATACTAATAAATATATTCTGTTTAACGCATACATATACCTTGGTCAAGTTTTTTTAAATTTTAATGCCAGTCTTTTTACATTTTGGGAGGATTATAAGATTTTTTAAAAACATTAATAAATATTTAATTAATACAAATTTAGTTCACTAATAAAGGTCTCATCGCAACGGTAATTAACACAAGTATAATTATTTTGAACCAAATTCTTTACTGGAAAAAAAAAGAGAAAGTATTCATACATGGGCCCTACCAAAATATGTCTAACTTAATTATATTTTGAGTTGAAAAGTATCATAAAAACAGCATTTTTTTACAAAGGTAAAACTATTGTAAAATAACCTAAAAATCCATTTTTAATCAAAATTATTATATATTGGTAGAGCCCATTCCTTGAATTGTTACTTAAATTATAGAGTCAAAATTTTAAAAATCGGTTAATACCATCTTAAGATATCCCCGTTGGAGAACAAACATACCTTAAAAAAAAGAAAAAAGCAATTCTGCTGGATTTAAAGTTAGCGAATTTATATTCAAGTAGGTATAAAAAAGAATATTTTTATACCAGCTTTACAAAATTTTGTGAGGACTGTAGATGCATAAAATATAACATATTTGCATTAATAATATTTTTAAAAAATTAAATATTTATTTAATTAATTAGGATTTAATTATTAATTACCTTTACGAAACTGTATGTAAATGAAAAAGTATTTTGCCAAAGAGAAAGTTATTGGTATCATTTTAAAGATAATTAACGGAGGAATATCTTAGAATAAAAAACAAAAATGGATTTCTTGCGATTTCCAAAGTATATGTATACCTTAACATAATAATTCATTAAAAAATTAGTTACTCTTCTCCTTTTAAACCCCCCTCCCCCGTATTCATTCATTTTTAGGTTAAGAGGTGTAGTTAAAAAAAATCCTGTCTCTGATTAATATTAACGCTTCGGACTCGTATTCAAAGAGGTCAACTTACTACAATCAATAGCAAAACAAACGAGTAATCATCCTAAGTTATTCTGCTTTGAAAAAAAAAAATGCTTTGATGTCTGTATCAAGCTTGTGGATCTCGCTTTTTATTTATTTTTTTCATTTGTTATTTTTTTTTTATCGGCTGCCTTCACCCGGGGCTCAAATGGTCGTTAATTCGCGACTCCATTGAGCAAAGTAAAAGAATGGAAATGAATGCGATGAAAGGTCGTCGTAAAGAGGCGAAATCCATTTCGAAATAAAAATGAAGCCATCGGCATGGGGGAGAGAATATCCGAATGCAACCAAACATTCGTCATGCGCTTCGAACAATGCGGTGAAAGCTCCTTTTCGGATTCCGAAAGTAACTAACTAGACGTGCGCTTCGTGTGGTCGAAGAACGTGGGTTGCGCGGGCAACACAGTCGGGCCGGACGCCATTGCTGGCCACGCTTTTCTCGTTTTTCTATACAGTGAAACCTCTCAAATCCGAACTAATTGGGGCTGTAGCCTGTTCGGATTTCATTTTGTTCGGATTAACCGAAAACTATTCATAACATAATAACGAACCCTCGTCACTTCGACAATTGAAGATAACTAACTGATTTCAAGTGAAAGAACGTACATATGAGGTTCCATCGGAACCTTATATGTGCATTGACTATTTTGATATTTTTGCTTAGGCAAAATTTCACTCTTTTTATTACAGTGGCACCGGACTAATTGGTAACCGTGATATTTTTCCAAAAAATAGTTATTGTTAGCATACTGATGGGGATATTCCGAAAGAGCAGAAAATACATTTTTTATAAAGCCCGCATTCCTAAGCCCGATGCACAATGTGGTGGTACTTCTTACCTCTTCCTATGGGAAGCGTAGGGGCCGTTCATAAATGATGTCAGGCTTTTTCCCCATATATTTACCCCCTCCCCCCTTTGTCACAATATGTCACACTTCAGCGGACCTTCCTGTTGTCCTTCCTCTGCCACGTGTCACGCTATGTTGCATAATGCATGATGTCACACTTCTAGTGACCCCTCCCCTCTCGTCTCACTTCGTCACAATTTAACGAATCCCCCTCCCCCCTTCGAAGCGTGACCGTGAAACTAGCAAAAGGGGTTTCTTACTCAAAGGTCTATGACGCATTCGAAGAGCACATGGACTCTTGGATTTAAAGTAAAAGAGTTTGAAAATTTCACTGCGAAAAAAAGCAAAAGCCAACTTTCGTGAGCTTCCGTGTAAACTAAACCCTGCTTTCAAAACAATTGGTGTCTCCTCCTTTACTAAATTATTCTCCAACGCGAATACTTACTCCCAACATTTTTTAATTTCGCGAAAATGACTTACTACCAGTGCTTAGCATATCGATGCGTAAATAACTAGAAATTCTATTCCCTTGGAATTATTTGATTGGGAAACGAAAAGCAAAAGATGAGTTCTCGTGAGTTTCTTTGTGAAAACACTTACTGCTATTTCTGCCAAATAGAATTAGGTGGAAATTTCGACGGATTTGTACGTTTTGAGGTGTGCTAATCCGATTTAACCCTTCTCAAAAAATGTCTGCCTGTATGTGGTTTTTTTCTTTGTGGTCGCTGTAACTCAAAAAGTAATTCATGGAAGTGAGCGAAATTTGGTCCACACATGAACCCTGATAGGAACTGGTGCTGATTACTTTTTGGCGCGAATCCATTCGAAGGGGACGGAGCAATCGAATGTTTTTCTCGATTAGTGTGAGTGCTATATTTCAAGAAGTAATCGGAGAATTCGAACAAAATTTGGCATACAAGTGGACCTAAATAGGTGCGTCTTATACTTTGGCGCCGTTTGCTGAAAAGGGGGTGGACCAATCGAAATTTAAAAAACAAAAAAACTTGTGGGCGCTGTAACTCAAGACGTAGTGCATAGAATTAAACGAAATTCGTCATACATTGAAAAAATAAACATTTCAAGGAATCTTGGTAGAGAAAAAAAGAGAAAAAATCATTGGCATCATTAACTAAAAATCAAGCAAATTTTCTAAAGGTTGAACATTCCTTGAAGAAAATTCTGGGAAAGGTTAGGATCTTCGTACTCTTTTTGCCTGAACTAAAGTTTCACGTTCACATAAAACTTCTGCTATATTAGACAATGGGTACTCGTTTTTAAACTGTTGCTTGTTAACATGATTTTTGTGCTTTTCAGGACATTTTACGAACTTCTTTTGCTTATAAGAAAATCCGTATTACATGACTTTTATGCTGTTCATCAAAATTTTACTAACTTGTTTAATGTATAAGAAAATCCGCCTTTCATGATTTTTGTGCTCTTCAGGAAAGTTTGACGAACGTTTTTAACGTATAGGAAAATCCGCCTTACATGATTTTTGTGCTCTTCAGGAAAGTTTTACTAACTTTCCAGATACTTACAAGAAAATCCGCTTTAACAGTTGATCTCGTAAAAACAAAAGCTTTTCAAATAATGAGTGCGGGATCGTTGATTATAGAAACGTTAAATTTATCAATCGGAAAAAAATACACCACGAGTTAAATCCTTTCAGAATTTTCGCTCTTTGTTGACTGGCTATTGATGGTAAATAACTAATATAATTCTGGGAAATAATATAGAAAAATCCCTTCTAACGGTCACCCCTCAAATGCGGACACTCCTCTTACGCGAATAGTTTTTAATTTCCAGTCAAAAAAATCATTGAGCTTAAAAAACTCCTTCTATTACAGACAGATATTTTTGTCCCGTTGGTGTCCGCTATGGAGGAGTTTTATTGTGCAGTTCGACCGCGAAGTTATGACACTAGGTAGCTTTTGCGCATGACAGAAAAGGTCGAATCCATTCAAATTTTAGAGAAGTTCGTTTTCCAGGTTACGGGATTTTCCATTAGGATACGAATCGGAATGCTTGCTTCTCTGTTGAGAGCAACTAAATTTATAAACGGGCACATACCATCAGTTCGAAAAAGTTCAAGTGTTCTAAACGAACTGAAACGAAAACAGAAACCGCACACTCCTTACACAAGCAGTTTCTCCCTTAAACATGAATGGATTCTCCTTGGCTCTCTGCCAGCCAGAGTTCTTTTTTTTTTGATGGTGGAACTGTAAAACAATTTCCTGAATATCATGAACAACTAAACGCAAAAGTTTGAGGAATTTAAGGAACTACATATTCGATTAGTAAAACTTTCAATTAGGGGCCGTTCATAAATGATGTCACGCTTTTTTCCATACATTTGACGTCACATTTCAGCGGACCCCCCCCTCCCCCTTTGTCACACGTTACGCTATGTTGCATAATGCATGATGTCACACTTCTTGTTACCCCCTCCCTTCCCCTTGTCACAATTTCACGAACCCCCCCTCGAAGTGTGACATCATTTATGAATGATCCCCTACTGAATCTCAAAGTGACATCATTTATGAATGATCCCCTACTGAATCTCAAAGTGACATCATTCATGAATGATCCCCTACTGAACCTCAAAGTGACATCATTCATGAATGATCCCCTACTGAATCTCAAAGTGACATCATTCATGAATGATCCCCTACTGAATCTCAAAGTGACATCATTCATGAATGATCCCCTACTGAATCTCAAAGTGACATCATTCATTCCCCTACTGAATCTCAAATTTTTTTATAGATTCAGTTGCGAAAAAAAGGAAAAACAACTAATGTTACAGGAAGTGCGTTCAAGAATAAATGAGCCAATTTTTCCGTTCACTAACTTATTTTTTAACGGTAGCTACCTCAAGAACTCAATAGACTTCCGTTCCGCTATAAATCAGAAGAAAAAAACAATCTTTAAAATCTACTGAGATTATTTGCATCATTTATTTCAGCTGAAGCAAGCTGTTCCACTTTTTAATCCGTTGCCAAACAAAGCAAATTAAAACTATTTGTTAAAGATAAACGCTAAAAAGGAAAATAAAAGATTTATATTTCGCTAACCATTTGACGAAGAATAAAATGTCCTGCAGCTTTTTGTTTTGCATGAAAAATAACAACCTTCAATTTTTGGAATTTGCTAATTGACAGATGGTCAAAATTATATGAAATATTTAATCCTTACGAGAAAGATTTTCCCAGTTTGACGAAGTTGAGCCATGGCCCCCTTCCCGAGGCTCATGGCTCCCATACTTTCACATTTCCCCCCATGGGCCCTAGATTTTTGATGTAAACCTCAAGGGTTTACATCAAAAATCTAGGGCTCTCAACAGCTCTCTATATGAGAGGTGTTGAGAAGCCTTGAATTGGACAAAGCGGTGTCTACTCAATAACTCAATATATATATATATATACAGTTGAACTTTCTTAATACGAACACGGTTAATACGAAATCACTGCTAAAACGAACATTTTGTTCATTAAGTTTGGTTTACTATTTAATTACACTAAATATCTCAAGCATATTACGAAGGCTAAAATACAATTTTCGGCTAAGACGAACAAAATTTCTGACCTATTCACGAAAAATTTGCATGACAAAATTTCATGTATCTAAAAAACAACTAACCATTAAGGATTTTTTCCAAAATTTGTAAATTTTAAAAGATAAGTTCACTTTTCTCAATGTACTAGCAAGATTTTTCTTACTGGTAAAAATAAATCATTTGTTTTCACTATTTTACTTTTTATTATAAATAGTAGTAATCAGTTTTAAAATATGAACATGAATTTATAATACTTTTTTTTACAATTTTGCTTATCACGCTAACACGAACAAATTCGCAAATTTTTGGCATTTCGTATTAAGTGAGTTCGACTTGTATATATATATATTATATATATATGCACGCTCTTCAATGCAGAGGAATTTAAGCTAATGAGAGACAGCAGACAGGAACTTGGATCTTATTCCCAGAGTTTGCATAATTTGCTTCATTTTCGTCCATAGGCGCTAATGTTAAGACTTTTTGAACAGTTAAAAACTGAACGATTAATTGTTCAAATCAAAAAGTAAAATATAGAAATTTTATTTCCTCGCCGGAGATCTTTGGAATGCAAAATAAATCTTCCGAATCGGACAATTTCTTCAGAAGTTTTTGGGGGGGGGGGGGGGAGGAGCAGGCATTTGATACATGACAGTAAAATATTTTTACTAGGGACCGTCCAAAAATTACGTCAGACTTTTTGACCCCCTCCACCCCTTTGTCACAAAATGTCACACTTTAACACATCCCCTTCCCCCCTTTGACACAGGCCACTCTATGTTCCATAAGCATGATGTCACACTTATTGTTACCCCCCTCCCCTTGTCACAATTTCACGAACCCCCTTTCCCCCCCTTCGAAGCATGACATCGTTTATGAATGATCCCCCATTGCCGTTGAAATATTGTTAAATTTTGGGTGGTTTTAAATGGTACTGCTTTAGGACGTTTTTGACTCGTATAATCATGTTGGTCAGGATAGCTTGCAATTTCATGGAAGGAAATTTCTGTTGCCAATCCATCTAGAAAAATCTTCTGGAACCTTATTTAACAAACTGTTCATTCATAGTTTGGTTTACGAAACGTCTACAGCAGCGGTTCCCAATCTTTTTTTTCTCGTACCACCATTTTTCTTGCTAACCATTTACGTACCACTGCTAATGTAACTTTATTGTATAGAATAGATCATAGAAAAATACTACGGCAAACAGGCTATTTCAATCACACCATTTTTAGCCTACTTTCCCGTAAAAGTAAAAAAATAAAATAATAAAGCATGAAAGAAGGCTTAATGTATCGTGAAAATATCGTTAAATATCAAGAAAAGTCAAAAATAAAGTTAAGTAATTAAATAAAGATTGAAAAATAAAAAATTTGAAAGTAGGGTTTTGAGATGGGGAAAAAGTGTGTCTGTCGGTCTGTCTGTCTGTCGGTCTGTCCCCCCCCCCCCTAATAACTTTTGAACGAATTGTCCGATTCGAAAAATTCTTTTTGCATTCGAAAGATCTCGGCGAGGACATCTCATTTCCATATTTTACTTTTTGATTTGAACGATTTTTTGTTCAATTTTGAACAGTTCAAAAAACTTTAACATTATCGCCTATGGGTGAAAATGAAGCAAATTATGTAAACTTTGGGTACAAGATCCAAGTTCCCATGAACAAGCTCACTAGAAGAAGTTCTTGGCGTGAAATATTGATTTGAACAATTTTTGTTCATTTTTGAACAGTTCAAAAAAAAAATTAACATACCACCTACGGGGAAATTTCAATCCTATATAATTCCTGATCTAACGGACCGATTTGCTTGGAACAAACTTTATCGGAAAGTTCTTATGACGTAGAACATGTGCAAATAGAAAGTACATCCAGAACTAAGGAGCCTATTTTCCTATGAAATTTTTTGATCGGAATTTTCAAGAATATTTTTGAACCAATGAATGATTAAATGAATAAGCAAAAGAATGAATGAATAAATGAGTGACTAAATACATGAATGACTTAATAAATGAATGATTGAATGTCTATTAACCGTTGAAAAAGGTACATTTGAACCAATTGAGAACTAAAACTAAACGAGAAAGACAGAGAGAGAGAGATAGCTAGACTATAAATTTGAATTCGGTGTATACGGGAAAGTAGGCTCGTATAGTTCTAGACGGAACTTCTTGTTTATACTTAATGCAGAAAAAAGCGTTTAGTAAAATAAAGCTGTACGTATAAAATAAAGTATATGAAATATATAAAATACATTTTTAATACGTACTTCCAAAACAGCATTAAAAATATGTCTTTAAGTACAAGATACCTATCATGTAAGAAAATGAAAACACAAAATTAATGAGAAGGTTGCTGCTGCAAGCGAGGTGATATCTCGTTCCGTAGAAGTTAAGTTTTAACCTCAAATTTGAATCGACATTTAATTTGCTTCTATATTTATTTTAAATAAATGTCATATTGGAAAAAGCAGTTTCATAAAGATGAGTGGTTTTGAACTGTATTATAAACAGCAATGCTTTTTTTTCTTTTTTGACAATAACGGGCATTCATGTTTAGCTTTGAGCCAACATTCTCCCAACTCTAATCGGGCAAATTCGAACTTCAATCCTAAGTTTTTGTGTCTTAACCTCTTCTTCTTTTTTGCCTGCACGCGTACAACTTGGTGAGGTTTCGCGTACCACAGTATGGGAACCACTGGTCTACAGAAATGTGCGTTTCACTACAAACCAAAATAAAAAAAAAGCTTTCATCCTACGGTTTTGAATTTGGAGATTTCAGACTTTGCACTTCATCTGCTTCCACCACTTCTTTCATGAGGTTCGTGCCTTTTCCGTGCGAACCACGTTTATTCTCGTGGTAATCAATAACACGAGAGGGACGCCACTTGGTCTGGAAGTACTTTTCGAATGAAAGTCCAAACATGGAGGAAAGCGTGCGCCTAATTGCAATGGGAATTGCTGCGAAACCTACACTTGCGAAGGAAAAAAAATCACGTGATACCCCGTGACGTCACATCGCTCGCGCTGTGTGAGACGAGGCTATATCGCAGGTAGCACAAGTGTGCTTGCCTTCTAGTGGTCGGCGCAACTAATTGAAAGAATAGTGTGTTTCGCTATCAAAATGTGGACATGCTTTGGATAATTCATTGAGTGGTCGTCAGTGGTTTTTTTTAAAAAAATCGGTGTTTAAGAAGAGTTTGTTTGTCGTATGTGTGTGATTTGTAAAAACAATTATGTGTTTATATGTACCCGTTAAATTGGAAATTGTGAACTCCCAATTCTACTGTTCCGATGGATTGGATTTAAGTGTCAGTTTTGAGATGCTAAGATTTTGGAATGTGCTTCATCACTCTTCTAGAAAATCTGTTGTTCAGGTACAATTTTATTATTAAGAAATACATTTTTCAAATTGAGAAAATGCAGGGGTAGATCCAGTGTTTTTAACAAGGTCCGTTTTTTGAGAATTTTAAAAAGAGTTTTGTGAAAAATCAAATAATTTTGTGAAAATTCAAAATTTAACCATACAGCGACAAAAATTTTTATTACATTTTGCAGCTTATTTAATAGATAATTCTGTAAAAAAATGATTTGGTAGTTTAGAATTTTCTGAAGGTTTGATTGGCTGAATTTTATGAAGGGTCCGTTTTGATTGATTTGAATTTTATGAAGGGTCTGATTTGATTGAATCGAATTTCGTGAAGTGTCCAAAAACGGCCCTGAATTTTCTCTGGCGTGGCCTCTGAAATTAAACATTCTTTCACTAGTCAATAGTATTTTTAGAAAAAAGGGGTTTGGTTCATAAATAAATTTTAAACTCGTCATTTAGGTGATCAGTAATCTGGGGGGTAATCTCCTCCCCCTCCCCCTATGGCTTTTAGAAATACATGTATAGGGATTTTTTTAATGCATAATATATGAGTTTTTCTCTTTGCCATTCGCCCCTAGAAAAATGTTTAATGACGAGCACATACGCGACTCTATATACAGATTCATAGGAAAGGCTCCAGACTAAAGGTAATAGGAGGGGGGACGGGACAGGGCCCGATTCAGACAGTCGGGGGCCCAAGGCACATTATTTTGGGGCCCTCTATGGTACGAAAAATAAAAATACTGGGTATAATGTATGAAGTTAAATAAGCTTGGAGATTATTCCAGTAATACTGTAATACTGGTTTCATACCCAATTGGCAGGGGGGGGGGAGGGGAAGCACCTACTGACACGACATCCTACTGTTCTGCATTCCATATTGTTTTTATTCAATATGATTTTTGTGTCTTTCTTGCAATTTGGGGGCCCAAGGCCGACACCTAGTTGGCCTTTGCGGTAATCAGGCACTGGGGGGGGGGGGGGGGGAGTGAGGAAGTGCCCCCCCCAGAAAAAAAACCACTTGGGCTTATGCAGTAGCATCAGTACGCGGACGGGGGTGGTACGCTCCGGGTGACACCCAAAAGGAAATAGAGTTTTTGAAAAATACATATACTTGTGCTATACAATTTTACTGTTACTTTTCAACATATAACTGAAAATAAATGTGTAGTTTATTGAATGTAATACCAAAAAAAAAAGAAAAATATTTTTATTAGATTTTTCTTTTGAAGCTGTGGATGATAATATAAACTACAAAATTACAAGTTTATGCAATGCAACGACCTTTTTTTTTGGGGGGGGGGAGGGGTAGACACCACAAATTACCACCCCGGGTGACGGGTGACTCCCATTTTTGGAGCGCCACTGCCGTATATATCAGTAATTTGATCTTTTCTGGAAGAGAAAAAAGCGGAAAGAAAAAAAAAGGGGGGAGGGGGTGCGAAGACTTTAAAACGGATTTTCGTTGGAGGGAAGAGGGGGAGATAAATGTTATCTCAAGTGATATTTTGTTTTCAAGAGCCTTCAAGAAAATCTTCTATCTTCTGATGATCTATTGATCAAAAACATCTGATCGATCTATATAAAATGCTTTACATCTCTTTCTAATTTAGTCTTTTTTTTTCTTTTTTGAAAAATGTATTTTAGGCAAAGATTCCTAATCTTAATATTTTATTTTTAATTTTATTTTCAACCCTTTTATTAATTTTTTCAAAGCGTTGCTTCAGTTCAGTTGAATTTAACTATAAAATGCTGCTTTGATACTTAATACTGTAAACCAGTAGCACACACAAACGTTTTACTTCGGGCGGCATACTAATAACAGTTATCTTGCAACACAAAAATGAATGTGTTTCTTGGATAGTATCCCTGCACTCATGTTACAAATCATCTTTTAAAACTGCACAGCAGTTGCTTACTAAAAGGGAAGAACTTACTTATTTATAGTACCTGCCCGTATTAACCCATAGAAGCAAGAGTTTTTCACGGAAAAACTGGGAAAAATTATTAAGTTTTTTTTTGACAGAGAATGAATATATAGGTATGGTATTAAATTGTTTTTGGCTATTTCAGTTGTGGGGGGCAACGAGAAAGCGGGGCTGGGGTAAAAATTATGTATAAAAAATTATATACAAAGTGTAAACGGATCTCAGACGGGCATTAGAAATAAAATAACGCGGGATACAAGATCGCCCGCGTGAGATACGGGTTTGTGCGAATTTGCCTGTAACTTTCGCCCGTGTAAGACACGGGCATGTGCAAATTTGCCCTTAACTTTCGCCCGTGTGAGACACGGGCATGTGCGAATTTGCCTGTAACTTTCGCCCGTGTGAGGCACGGCATGTGCGAATTTGCCGGTACCTTTCACCCGTGTGAGACACGGGAATGTGCGAATTTGCCTGTAATTTTCGCCCGTGTGAGACACGGCATGTGCGAATTTGCCGGTACCTTTCGCCCGTGTGAGACACGGGAATGTGCGAATTTGCCTGTAATTTTCGCCCGTGTGAGACACGGGCATGTGCAAATTTGCCTGTAACTTTCGCCCCTGTGAGACACGGGCATGTGCGAATTTGCCGGTACCTTTCACCCGTGTGAGACACGGGAATGTGCGAATTTGCCTGTAATTTTCGCCCGTGTGAGACACGGCATGTGCGAATTTGCCGGTACCTTTCGCCCGTGTGAGACACGGGAATGTGCGAATTTGCCTGTAATTTTCGCCCGTGTGAGACACGGGCATGTGCAAATTTGCCGTAACTTTCGCCCCTGTGAGACACGGGATGTGCGAATTTGCCTGTAATTTCGCCCGTGTGAGACACGGGCATGTGCGAATTTGCCTGTAATTTCGCCTGTGAGACACGGGCATGTGCATTTGCCTGTAACTTTCGCCCTGTGAGACACGGGTATGTCGCGAATTATCGACGGTAACTTTCGCCCGTGTGAGACACGGGCAAATGCGTTAAGGGGTTAAAATTACTGCCAAATAAAATCAGCAGTTTATTAAAATAAAATTTAAGGGGCCACAATACCTCCTTTTATTTTTTTTTTCGTTTTACAGTCACATAAAAAGTTATGCACGCATTTAATTCGAATTATGATTAGAAATGAAATTTGAAAGTATAACCCATTGTGATCAAACAGTTATTTAAAATTTAAAAAAAAATTAACTTTTTTCAATTTTTAAAATTTCTTATCATTTCCTCAATTATATCTTTTTCAAAAAAAAATTTCTGAGTAATAATTCCCAAACATTTTAGAATAAAAGTTAGCATGGAATTAACTATCTGAAACTTAATTGAATCAATTTTTTTTCCCTTAAAAACTCAGGGAAAAAGACAAAAAATTTAAATTCAACAATTAAATAAAAACAAACAACTAACTTCAGAGTAAGACCCATGCTCATTTTTCTTAAACATACTCCGTGAAATGCACATATACTTCTAAATATGCAGTAAGTTTGTAATTACATAGGCAAAGACAAAACAATTAAGAACCATTTTCTTCTCTGTTTTTCAACCAACGTTTTTACTTCATTTTTTGTTCAGTAGCTATTGACGAGTTTTGGTGATATCAATTGAAAACTTTTAGATACAGTTTATTATTACCACGTGGCTTCGATTTATTTATTGCTACCAGTTTTTTTTCCCGCATATTGAATATATATAAAAAAGTTAACTACATTCTGTAGTGTTTCACAGCGTATTCCACTTTTTTTAATTCGTAGGTGTGGACCTTTGTGTCAAACCTGCGACGTTTAAAGAATTTAGACCTTAATAATCAAATTACACGCTAATTTAAAGCACAAATGAGCAAAACATGTTTTGCATCTAGAAGCTCCCTGTCGCATTGAAAAAGTGATTCCAAGCAATCCCGAAACATATGTCTGCATTTTATTGCTCATTTGTGCTTTAAATTAACGTGTAATTTTATTATTATTGTTTACTTGCACAAAGTTAAATTATTTTTAATTTAGACCTTGTTTGCAAACAAAATTAACAATAGTGCGTCGGAAGTGGTATGATTTTTCTCTTTCAAAAGTAAATAACACTGTGCAACACGAAAAATGTCCTTTAAATGAAAATGTCTGTTTCTTATGTATTTTTGGCTGAGAATTACGAATCTGCAATTATTTTTTGCCTATCACGTACCATTTTCCCAAAATTCCACATTTTAGCTTTTTACGTATTTTCTGGATAAATGTGCGTATTTTCGTAATTTATCGACTTAATTTACTATAAATTATATCTTTCTCATTGACAGTGAAATCGTTGCCATTCTAAAGACCTTTTTAATGAACTTGGGTTACTTTAGCGACCTTTTTTGGCAACAAAAGCTTTATCTACTTCTTGAAGTTTCGAGTTTTTTTACAAGACGGCAAAAACATTTTGTAGACTATTTAGCGGAGAAAGAAAAAATAGTATGCTGCTGTGATGTGAATGTAGTGTTTCAAGCATTAGGACATGAGCACAATTCAGCAGAGTGGCGTTTGTTTATAGGTGCTCTTCCATCTAAGCATTGTTTCCCTATTCATTCCTGAAGCATATTCTGCAAAAACAAAGGACATTTCAAAATTTTGAGAGACACAAGCATATTAAATTAGCCACTTGTAAATCTACAATGTGCCTTTTTCCCACAATTGTGTATTAAACTTGGTTTATCGAAATATTTGTAAAAGCTCTGGACAGAGAAGGAGTGACTTTCTTGCATTTCAGGAAAAAATTTAAAAAATTAAGCGAGGCAAAACTAAAAGAAAGGATTTTTATTGGCCCACAACTTAAGGAAGTCCTTTCATGATGAAGAGTATGAAAACGAAGAGTGAGAAGCCGAAAAATCTGCCTGGATGACCTTTAAATCAGTGCGCTCATGTTTCCTTGGAAATGAGAAAGCTGAAAATTACGAAAATCTTGTTGGTGACATGATAAAATGCTTTTGCATTATTAGGTTGCTATATTTCATTAAAACTACACTTTTTGGACTCCCATATGGACTTCTTTCCTCAAAACCTTGGCGTAGTTAATGAGGAGAATGGGGAAGGGTCTCATAAGGATATCTGTGTTTTAAAAGAGTTTCAGCGGTCGATATAATGGAAGTATACGAATTGAATATTGCTAATCTGTTATCAGGGCACACCAACAGATGCCCACAAGATGAAACGACCAAAAAAGAATCTTTGTTGTGTTTGTGTTTTCAATAAGTAAGCCGCAGTTACATCCTTCTATAACCAAGTTGTATAAATATGGGAAGTGGGTCTCCAGCAAAAACGGTACGTGATGGGCCATTTTGGTTTGGATATTTGAATTAAGCACCTTTTGTTTATATAGAATCACATAGTTTCATTTAAAGGACAAAAAAAAGTTCAAATTTGTTGCACAGTGTAATCAGTATATAAGGTAAATGACCCGGTAGTGGACACAGTTGAGAAAATTTTCGTATTCTTTTACGTGGCAAAATTTTTTCAAGGGACTTGCATCAACATTTGCATATTTAGCTTAATCGCCAACTATTTCTCTAAAAATGAATGACCTATAAACTTCATAACTTCGTTCCGAATAATTCGGTTATGGCCTCTTTTGATGTTAATTCTTTGTTTACTAATGTTCCTGTTGATGGCGCTTTGACTTGCCTCAGAAAAAGGCTTTCTGAATTCCATTTTACTTCTTTGGAAATTGAGGAATTAGCTTTTCTTACTCGTGTGTGCTTGCAACAGAGCACTTTTGTATTTAATGGTAAATTCTATGCTATAGTAGATGGCCTGGCCATGGGAAGTCCTCTCAGTCCTATTTTAAGTGATTTCTATATGCATTATTTTGAGAAAAAACTATTCCAGAAATTGCAATTTCAATTTTATGTTCGTTATGTGGATGATTGTTTTGTCCTAACGGACAGTAACTTGTTAGGTATTGATGATGCTCTTTCGATTATGAACTCCATTGATCCTGATATGCAGTTTTCTTGTGAGAAAGAACTTAATAGTAGCCTCGCGTTTCTTGATGTTTTGATTTCTAGGAGTGAGTCTGGTTTCACTACTTCTGTCTATCGTAAACCTTTCGCTGTTTCTTTACCTCCTCACAGACTGTCGTCTCATCCTCCCACCCAAAAATATTTTAATGCTCGTGTCCATCGTGCTATTAATATTTGCTCTTCTCCTGAGCTTCTCAAGATTGAACTCAACTATCTGAAAGCTGTAGCTGTGGATAGAGGATTTTCTCACTCTTTAATTGATTCTATTCATAACAAACTTTCTAAAAAAACTTCTGGTCCCAATCATGTGGTTTCTAGAAAGAATTTGGTTGTGTTACCATTCTTTCATTCTGTCAGTTTTCGTGTTGCTAAAATTCTAAAAAGGTTTGAATTTCAAGTCGTTTTTGCTTCTAGCAACAAACTTTCCTTCTCTTCTCTTAAAGATCCTGTCGATCAACTTAACACTTGGGGTATTTACCAAATTAGTTGCCGTTGCGGCCTTTCTTACATTGGATAGACAAAACGTGCTCTGAAAATTCGGTTAAATGAGCATAAAGGTTATGTACGAAAGCAAGAGTTAAATAAGTCTAGCATGGCTCAACATTGTTGGAATTCCAACCACTCTTTTGATTTCAATTCTGGGAAAATTATTCAAAAATGTTCTTCCCCTTTAGAGCTTGACTTTTGGGAAGCTTATCATATTAACAGGAATAGTTCTAATTTGGTTAATGATTCTTCCTCAACTCCTTATTTTTCACAGGTCTGGCATAAGTTCCTTTAATTTTGTTGTTCTTTCCTGGTTTTCTTGTTAGTTTTCCTTTTTTGTGTCTATTTTGTAATTTTTTCTCCCCCCCCCTCCCCCTCCTTTGCATGTGTACTTTGTTTTGCTTTTTGTTTTGGTATTTCCTGTACTTATTTTGTTTCCATTTTATTCTTTGTATTTTATTTTATTATTTTGCAATTTTCATATATTTTCACATTTTTATGCATGCTGTTGTCTTTTTTGCTTTGTTTTTATTGATATTCCTTTTTACTTCCTGTACTTCCAACTGCATTCGTTTGTCGCTCTCTTATTGGTGCCTTCCCTACTACTTCTACTTCCACTTCACACTGCCTTTATTCTCATTGATTTACAGTTAATTCTTAGGCTATATAAGCTTTGTTTCTGTTGTTTTGTCTGCTTCATTTGGATGTTTTGCATCTAGAAGCTCCCTGTCGCATTGAAAAAGGGATTCCAAGCAATCCCGAAACATATGTCTGCGTTTTAATGCTCATTTGTGCTTTAAATTAACGTGAAATTATATTTTTTGTTACTCACAAAGTTAAATTATTATTATTATTGACCAGTATTAGTGTTATCAATTAAACAATTTGTAAACAGTTTATTATTAGTTAATTATTCCCCCCTTTTTTTGTCAGGAGAGCCTCATTTACAATTGTAATGCTATATTGGAATAGACAGCAGATGGCAACATGTCTTGGTTAACTAAATGATTAGGTAATAAATATAAAACTCATTGTTAAAAAGAGTGTGCTACCTATAAGCAGTAATATTAAAAGCAATTATTGTAAGAGTTTGAGGGACGGCTTCGCATCAGCGATGAAATGAAAAATGAGAATAGTGAATGGAAGTGAACATTTAAGTTTTATTCAACTGCCACTCAACTTAGTACGACATCGGCAGAAGTCTAGGCGGCTACTTTTATGACCTGCGGCGACAATGATTTACAATATATGTTTGCTTCAATTGATAATGATCAAAAATAAACACCACGTCATAAACGTGGAGTTATAAACATCGTTAACGCCAACGACGTTCTAAATAACGACGTATTAAAATAAATTCCACTTTATAAACATGGAGTTATAAACTTCGTTAACGCCAACGACGTTCTAAATAACGACGTATTAAAATAAATTCCACGTTATAAACATGGAGTTATAAACTTCGTTAACGCCAACGACGTTCTAAATAACGACGTATTAAAATAAATTCCACGTTATAAACGTCGTTAACGCCAACAACGTTCTAAATAATGGCATATTAAAATAAGCTCCACGTTATAAACGTCGTTAACGCCAACGACGTTCTAAATCAGGGGTCTCCAAACTACGGCCCGAGGGCCACATCCGGCCCGCGGACAGATTTTGTCCGGCCCGCGGAGAGCTAGCATACTTGAAAGAAAACTCCTTCTAGAGAACATATTTATTTTTTATAGCAAATTAAATTAAGTTTACTGAAGTAATCTATTTTTATGTTGAATAATTATGTTGTAGGGTAATCAATATGGCCCTAAGGCTGGAAAGTTTGGAGACCCCTGTTCTAAATAATGGCATATTAAAATAAGTTCCACGTTATAAACGTCGTTAACGCCAACGACGTTCAAAATAATGGCATATTAAAATAAATTCCACGTTATAAACGTAGAGTTATAAACGTCGTTAACGCCAACGACGTTCTAAATATCGACGTATTAAAATAAATTCCACGTTATGAACGTCGTTAACGCGATCGGCAGAAGTACAGGCGCCTACTTTTACGACCGCAGTAGACCTTGCGGCGACAATGATTTGCCATACGTTTGCTTTAAGTGAGGATGATCGAATAAAACTCGACGTTATAATCGCAAAATTTAATGAATAATTCTTATATAACCATATAAAAAGCATAAATTTTTCAATGCTAAATTTAATTATTACGAACGGAACAACACACGCATAGATGGACCGACAGCCTCGTTTTCCAAAATGAAAAAAGTTAGGTTTTTGTAATAACTATTTCAGCCAATCAAAGAAAGATATTTCGAAAGCGTACGAGTACAGATCTAAAAAATTTAAAATGCATCAAAGCAAACTCAGATTCACTAATGATATATTTCATTTGACTACCAGTTAGAAGTATTATTTAACTCTGGGGGGCCTTGGTAGCCTAGTGGTTAGCACGTCGGACTTCCACCTGGAAGGTCGCGCGTTCGATACCCACTGAAGACCACCATGTATACTTGGGGATATGTGCATGCAAAATCCGTAGACCCCACTACCTCTCCCTGTGCGTAAGCAATCCTAAGGCCTCGGCTAACAGGTAGGGGTCTGGTGGAGAAAAGTATTATTTAACTCTATTATATATGGGTGAATTTCAAAAAGATTGACGGTTTGATGTCCGCAGTATAAAACCTGAATTTCATGTCGATAAAACTATTATTCTGCCATGATAAAAACCAGTAGGAAAGCATCATTTCATAGTTAATTAAATGCATTCATTACATTTTTTCCAAGTTGTGAAATAGTAGGCTTTTTTTGTTACTTTAGTTGGAAAGAAATGGAAAATTGCGTGTCCGGAGCAAAAAATTCACAGAACCAGAGTCTTTTTTTTTTTTTTATAATTCCAAGTAATTGTTTTATTCAATATGATATAAAACATGAAGTAGTATCTGTTTACTTATCAAAAATGCAAGTGATTTTCGTGAAATGTTTATCTGATATTTTAAAATTCAAAGAAAGTTTTTGTCCGGACATGCAGCTCATGAGGGTTACCTCGAGAAAGTTCCTATCATTCAACTTTCAAAATATTTAAATACTGTAATTTTTTTCTGTGGTAGGGAAGTTCAGTATGTTTCTTTTAACTTCGTACCATCCAGAATGAGTTAGTTTTATTCCTTTACTGTTTTATAGTGGAACATATAATTCAACATGATGCGTATTTTTATTACTTCTCAGGAGTGTTACCCATTTATTTCCCAATATTTTTTACAGCATAAAAATAAGTAATTCAGCAATAGTGTATTTCTTGTAGAGGAATCAATCGGTGCAATTAAATTTTTAGGAACGCAGTCAGAATTTTTTTTAGTGAAGAATTTCGTAAGAAATCTCATGAGTGTTACTTATTAAGCGAAGGAAGTTACAATAATGATTGAAAACAACCAAATAATAAATAAATCTGCAGATATAGATATTTCTTGAGCTTTAACTCAAACTATTTGTTTTTTTATTCAAAATTATATTGTATTTCTCTCTCTCTCTCTATATATATATATATATTTTAAAAGAGACACCTTGACACAAAATTTTTACGTTGGCAGATATGATATTTGTGTGTTTTTTAAAGATATGTTTTATTCTTAAGGGGTAAATAAAGAAAAACTCCCGTACTTGTAAGACCCCTCCCCCCGAAAAAAAAGAAAGAAAGAAATGAGTAAAAAAAATAAACATTTGTTCGGGTATGCCAGTTGTTACTTTATGTAAACAAGAAAGTGATGTATTGCAAACTATTATCTTCGCTTTATTTAAATTAAAGATATGGTTTGCAGAATTAGAATTATTTATTTCGATATTTTTACTGCCTACTTTAAAACTGAAATTATTTTTTTATTAGTTTTGTCTAAAAACATCTATTTCTGGATCAGAATCATGAGAGTAGTGATGTTTTATTACATTTTTAATGTAACATAGCAATTAATGGGTTAAAATAATTTCAAGTTTGGTCTCTCATTTTGTAATTATTGTTATTTTTATTACTATTATTATTTTTGTGCCTTATAGCAAGAGGATTGCTTGTTTGTCTCATGAGTGTTACTGTAGCTAGAAATTAGAATATTATTAATGTATTTGTTAGTTAATAATTAAAAAATGGTTTTCTAGTTAAGTCTATCCAGTTACTTCTTATACCTGCAGTGAAAACATTTAATTTTTAATAAAATACATTTTTATTGAAAGTTATATGCTTCATTTAAGAAACAAAGTAACACTCATGAGATAAAGTGCAATTAAAATAGTTTAAAAATTTTAAATATGACAATTTTAATACTATTTTTACTTATTACAAAGTATTTAAGATTTCTTAAACAAGATTTTTTAGATTAATTATTGATAAGAATTATTTTTCAGAAAGTTTAATAACGGTAACACTCATGAGAAAAACAATCACTTGTCAAGACACTTTTTGAAATATCTAAAATATAAATAAATTACCTCGAAAAAAACTACCTGTTCAGAATGCAGTAAATTATAAGGTATTCATACGTAGGCAAGTTTTTATATTTGATGCAACAAAAATTTTCAGATTGTGTCAAACCCAAACCGTCAACAAATTTGAAAATCACCCATATACAAAACGTCTAGCATTCTTGTTCATCACATTCATTGTGCGGTTATTCATGTACTAGTTCCCCTCGAAATGTCTCTTGAGGGAACAGAAATAACCCTTTATCTACTGCATTATGATCTGCCGCATTTTTTTTACATAAATAGTTTGTCTGGGTATTTGCACTGAAAATTAAGGGATTTACATAAATAAAGTACTCAGTTTATAAGAATTTATTTCTTTACAGCTAATATGTGCCCCAGAGTATTTTAACTGTGAAATTAATTACATACACTTTTTAATCAAAATAGTTCGTCAAATAGTTTTCTAAGTTCTTAACTGACACATTAAAAAGAATCGGTGAGTTAATTCTTGAATTTTACTACTTTTCTGGAACGAAACTCTAAAAAAAGGGAACAATCTGAACAAAATAGCAGTTCAAAACACCGCATATCTTCCTTTCCTCGCCAAAATACTTTTTATAGAACTCTTGCTGATATGTATCCTAAAAAAATGGAATTTAAAGAGTGTTCCTACAAAGCACCACCAGAGTATTGGTAAAAGTGAATTCTGGCCGGAGTTTATAGAGAATGGTACTTATAAGTACCGTCAGTAGATAAAGGGTTAAAGAGCAAAAGATAGTGCTTCTGGGTTAATCTGCCTTTCTGTGAAACCGCATTTCGGCGTTATGTATTAACTAATCCCAGTAGGGGAGAATAATGCACAGTGAGACAAGGTTATGCACCGTAAAAAAAATAGAAGCTTTTATAACGAAATTACCGTTTGTGCCGTTGTGTTTCTATTTAAGCTGTTCACTGAAGCTTTGGCGTAACTCCCACTCGAATTACAAGCGTGGGTGTTTTTTCATTTAAAACTTATGAATCGAAAGTGATTTTCGTCAACTTAAAAGCAACTTATTTATCGATATCAGAAATCTTAAGCTTAATTGTATCAATCGTTTAAGTTTGATGTCACATAAAGCCTGCATGTTCATTTAACCCCTTAACGGTCGGGTAGTTTTCTAGAAAACGGTCATAAAAGTGCCTATTTTTTTTATCCCTGAAAATTATATAAAAATATGTGTATGAACAATATATATATTCATTTTTAATTTTTTATTTGTTTCTGCTTTGAGATTTTAAACATTCCAGCCCGGAAATATCACGGGAGCGAGAAATAGAAGGCGAAACCACAGCCCGTCATTTTCACGGGACCGAGAGGGAAGGGGTTAACATTCTATTTGCTTTGTAAACCTTACCATACAAAACCAACTAGTGCTCTCATCAGGGATCACACACTCTAAAAGCACGCCTCATTTTGTAAGGACTTTTCCACCTATCTACTTCATAAAGAATTCTGAATTTATTAATACATTTTTTTTCTTTTATACTGGCGGTGAACTCTTTAAAAAATGGCTTTAAGAGCTTAATTCTTGTATTTGTTATACCTTAAGAGCTTAATTCTTGTATTTGTTATACCTTAAGAGCTTAATTCTTGTATTTGTTATACCTTAAGAGCTTAATTCTTGTATTTGTTATACCTTAAGAGCTTAATTCTTGTATTTGTTATACCTTAAGAGCTTAATTCTTGTATTTGTTATACCTTAAGAGCTTAATTCTTGTATTTGTTATACCTTAAGAGCATAGTTCTTGCATTTGTTATACCTTAAGGCGACAAGGGACAATCAGTTTTTTTCCCAGTAATTTTCAATCAATTTGTTTGAAATTTTCAGCATAGTTATATATTGCTAATATTTACTCAAAAATAAAATTTTATGAAATTATTCAAAACTTTAAAATTTTATTAAAATTAAAAGTTTGAATTTTTAACGATTTTTTCATTTTACTCCTCGCGTCTGAAATTTTATCAAAATGACAAAATACTAACAAATTATTACATAAAAAACTACTGCGAAAAAAATGTTGGGAGTAGTCTTTTTATATATTATAGGAAAAATAAATAATATAAAAAACTCCAAAAACTTAAGAGTTTTCGGGAAAAAGAATTCCATATTGCTATTAAATGTAGGAAATATATCTGACACAGCTTACAAAATTGCAAATTCTTTCCAAACAAAATGTTAACAAACTGTTTAAATACTTGGTGTAAAATTTTCAACAAAATAAAATTAAATTTTATTACACTGGAACAATTTGAAATTAGTAAACATGTGAAAAATGACATATTGAGAAAATCAACATTTTTTGCTTTACTGCTCCAATTTTCATTTCTAAACCAAAATTTAAATTTTGAACGCAAATTCACCTTAAATGAGGTCCTATGAAGTATTTGAAATAGCATTATGCTCAAAAATTTAAATAATTACATTCCAGTTTTCAAAATAGAAACGACAAATTTCATCGTATCAGCGAGAATTTTTTATAAAATAATGAATTCCCCTATTTTGTAAATAAAATTCAATGACATTCATTAAATTCTACATAAAAATACATAACAAAAAGGCTTTTTTGAATAACTATTATAATAATTAGAAGCAAAAAAAGCAACAAAACTGTCAAAATTTAATATTTTCAGCGGTTAATTTCGTTTACGAGGATTTTGTAAAAAATAAATCTTCCACATACAATAATCAATACTTTCAAGTAAATTGTACATATACATGCATTAAAAAATTATTTGAACAAACTGCATAATAAATTGTAAAAAAAAACCAACGAATAGTTCAAAAATATAAAAAGCAAAATTTTTCTTCTGAAATTTTGTGGGCGTGGCCTATATAAAAAGTGTCATAACTTCGTCAATTTTTCGCCTATTCAAAAAATATTTTTTTCAAGATGTTCAGCTAAATGTCTAGTTTTTAGAAATATAATAACAGAAAAATCTTTTTTTTGACCAATTTTCACTCATTTGAAAGTCCCTTGTCGCCTTAAGAGCATGATCATCGTA
Organism: Octonoba sinensis; assembly: GCA_038502835.1. Lineage (NCBI taxonomy): Eukaryota > Metazoa > Arthropoda > Arachnida > Araneae > Uloboridae > Octonoba > Octonoba sinensis. Next base: position 17,889,919 of record CM076601.1, on the reverse strand, counting down.
TTTGTTATATCTTAAGAGCATAATTCTTGTACAGGGTGGGGCGGAAGTACTGAAAATTATGTACCCTGAAAATTATATAAAAATATGTGTATGAACAATATGTATATTTCATTTTCAATTTTTGATTCGATTTTATTTTGAAATTTGAAACACTCCAGCCCGACAATATCACGGGAGTAAGAAATAGAAGGCGAAACCTCAGCCCGTCACTTTCACGGGAACTAGTGGGAAGGGGTTAATACCAAAGCTTTAACTAAATAAAAATAATGAAAGAAACATCTTTTTTTCTTTTCTTTTTATTTTTTGTATCAAAGGGGTAACTCATTTTTCCTTGCAATAATATAAAATTCCATTAAAAAAAAAAAAATTATATTTTGAATAACTGTGTTCATCTATCTTATATTCTTAATAAAACCAGTCATGAAACTATTGGAAAGAAATATTTTTTGTAAATGGTAAAATTAGCAAGAATAATGCTCGAAACCTGAAAACAAAAACAAGCACATGTTTCGAGATCAAAAGAAGCAGTTCGTTTAAATCAAAAAATGTATTTCAACATGACGTCTGTTAAGACTTTTGTCGACTGAAAAAGAGACTATTTGTCACTTCGAAACACGTTTATGCATTCATACGTATATGCATTCAAAATTTACTGTTTTACATAAATAGATTTTATCATTTATTTTTTATGCTCAAAAGTAATAAATTTTCTATGCAATTGCTGTTTTATTTATAGATTTTTTAAGTAATTATTTTTTATTTATTTGTTAATTTACGTAACTACCTTTTTTTTATTTTGCTTATTGAATAAATTTACAAAATCCATAATCACTTTCGAGAAAATTGATTGTTTCGATAGTACGAATTTAAAAAAGCCAGTGCTATTTGCCGACGAAATTTATAATATGTGCACATGCAAACGGCGGAAATTAAACTGCAAGATAGTCTACATTGCCAGAAAAGACGTTACTTTTACGATTTGGTTTTGAATTTTATGAAAATTTAAGCACAAGAAGCAACAAATGTTAGATCAGAAATGGATTAGAAATATAGCATATTCAGGGAGAAGTGATAGCTGAGATAGACAAAGCAACGTGACACTTGGCGATACTGTAGCCTGCTTGGCGCTGGGGAGAGTGGAAACAGCGCCAAGAGGAATATTTATGACCGGTTTTTCTGTTTCTTCCGGAATCTCCAATTCAGCAAGTGAGCCATAAAAGAGGCAAACCTTGGCGGCATTACAGCAACCCTCTATCACTTCTCGCTGAATGCAGTATAGGATGCTGTAGACTGTAGAGCTTGAATAGGGGATGAGCAGTCATCCATGTTGTTTATATAATTATATAAGAATTATTCATCAAATTTGGCGTTAACGACGTTTATAACTCCACGTTTATAACGTGGAATTTGTTTTAATACGTCGTTATTTAGAACGTCGGGCGTTAACGACGTTTATAACTCCACGTTTATAACGTGATGTTTAATTTCATCATCCTCACTCGAAGCAAACATATATTGTAAATCATTGTCGCAGGAGGACCCATTGCGCTCATAAAGGTAGCCGCTTATACAGCTGCCGATTTCGTACTAAGTTGAGTGGCAGTTGAATAAAACTTAAATGTTTGATTCAAACACACTTCTCATTTTTAATTTCATTGTTACAGAGAAGCCTTCGCCCAAACTCTTATTATAACTTCTGTTAACACGACTGCTTAATGGCAACAAACTCTTTTTAAGAATGCGTTTTATATTTATTACCTCATAATTTACTCAACGAGGGCACGTTGCTATTTGCTATGTATAACAATACAACATTACAATTGTAAATGAGGCTTTCCTGGCAAAAGTAAAGGGGAAATAAGGAATTAACAAACTGTTTCCAAAATGTTTTAACACATTGACGGACAGTAGGAACAAGTGTTCGAAAACTAACACTATATGTTTTGTAATTTTTAGAATATTATAACTATAGTTTTACTCTTTCTGCTTAAATAAACTTAATTTTGATTAGTTCAGCACCTTTAATTAGGTTGCGAGCCGCTATAGCCGTAGTGTCTAAAAAAACGACTGTTTCGTTTTGGACAGCTACTGCCGTCATGCCCCCTAGTGAACTTCGCTTTGACGGCTATAGACGCAAGTGCCGTCAATGTGTTAATTTGAAAAACAGAGGCAGTTCTACAGTGTGAGCTAGAACAGGCATTCGAATCGTTGTTAAACCGCTGTAACAAATGGAGGGTTCAGAATACAAGTGAACTAAGTCCACTTTTTGTTAGTGCCTGCTATTGCGCTGCTAACTCGGAAATAACTATGTAAAATTTCAGTGCAATAATAAACCAGGTCTCTCTTTGAACTTTTGAAACTTAATTTATAAATAAAAAAATTTTAAGAGGTAATTTTGTTATAAAGCTTTAAACCTCTGTAGCACAGAGGAACTTTTTATGGACTTGGTTCACTTGTATTCTGAGCCCTCCAAATGTATGGAAGCCGAAGGAGCTTATTTTGAATTAAAATACTTAAAAAAAATGCGTTATTAATTTTATAAACGTAGTCTTAAAAATTATTTGACAAACTGTGTATGTAGATAAACAAACAGAAAATACTGCTCAATCGCTGTATGACTTTTCGCAGCTCCGATTTCCCCGAAAGGCACACACACACACATGTCTATTTCTCTCCGATTGTTGATGAACCAGTTTCCCTCGCCCAGTAGTAACGATTCGATCACCCCCTCCCCCCCCCAAATGCAATTAGCAGTAGTCGCCGATTCAGAAAAAAAGATACATCACTAGTCACCGAATCAAAGCAATTTTCTTCTTCTGCCCACTTTGGAGATCGATTCTTTCTCTTGTAGCTTTGACCACCGGATTAAGTCTCGTCCGCCCGCCCTCTCCTTTTGCTATTATCAAATCAGTGGGGAGGGGGAGGGGTTTCCTGATTTAATTTATCTGGAGAACAAATTTCTCGACAAAGAGAAGCACTGATGAAGCACCTGACAGCGAAAAGCTGTCGCCTTGATGGTTTGCCCATAACTTTGGAACATCCCAAAATAGAAACCACTCCGGGGATTGATATTAGCGGGAGAAAATATACTTTACTTGATATTAAAGACTGATTCAGTCTTCGAGCGTAGCGTTGTTGCCGAAGAAATTGATATGAATTTTTGATGACGATTTGGTGATATGAAAATTAGGAATTTTATTACCCGAGCCCTTCGCGCTGATCGGTTGAATATCTGTGGCGTAGCGTGTGCTCGGTGAATTGCTACCTTAGAAAAAAAAACGATGATGGGTTGATTTAAGTTTAAATAGAGTCAGTTGAATTTGATTGCTTCATAGAACATCTTGTTAAAAAAACGTATCTGTAGCTATTTAACATACAATTCATTTTTTGTGTGTTTTAATTTCGCATGAAAATTTAAAGTTTGAATGTTTTAATAAATTGCGTTGTTTTACCTCCCAAGTAATCTGAACAGATTAACAAATTCGCCAATTTTGCCTTTGCCAACAGGAAAAAAAAAAGAGACTTGTAATTTTTTTCTTCAGCTTATTTTTGAAATGTTTTGAAACAAAATTGGAAGCTAATAATTTATGTTTCACAACGTTACGTTGACGATAATTTTGGGCTTGAAAACTTTACGTGCAATGTAAATTCTTTAATCTTTTCGTAAGTATTTTTATTCAAGCAATTCAACATAAGTGACGAATAGTTTTCGAATTGAAAGCCTGAATATACATTCTACATTCTTTTGGCAGTTTTAAGTATTGGACTTTCCCGAATTTGGATCAATACCATTTTGCTAGTCACAACACTAATCTGTCTTGGTACTAGATTGGTACAGATTTACTTTGTTGAGGTGTGCTGAACCTGATTTGACCATTTTTGGAAAATATCTGTGTGTCTGTATGAGGTCCTTTTTTGTTTTTGTTTTTGTTTTGAGCACTCGCAGAAATGGAGCTCTCACTTTTGTCGATTCTTCAATCGTCAAGAAAATGTCGTCATTTATAACGATTCTTTCCTCGCGTGATCACGTGGCTTAAAAAGTTCCCACACAAATTTCGCCAATTTGACGGAAGGTTTGTTTACTCGGAGCACTTTTCACGAAGCCATTTCGCCAAATGCGACGAAAGTTACGTGAGATTTGAGCACGCGTTTCTGAGAGTGAGGCTGCTGTAACTCAAAAGGTAATTCATGGAATCGAACGAAATTAGGTACACACATGGGACCCTGATAGAAACTGGGACTGATTAGTTTTTAGCGCTAATCTTTACAAAGTGGGCGGAGCGATCGAACGTTTACCTCGATTAGCGTGAGTGCTATATCGCAAGAAGTAATGGAAGAATTCAAACAAAATTTCGTGTACAAATTGGACCTCAATAGGAACAGGTGCTAATTACATTTCGGCACTATTCGCACCAAGGATAATTTATTTTTCATGCTTTCACAAGTTAATTGTTTATTTCATATATTTTTGTTTCAAATACATGTTTAATTTATAGACTTCACAAAGGAAGAGGTTTCGGTCATGCCGTATGTATGTAGTTTTGTTTGTTTGTCCACCCATAGCTTCTCACCGGATGATCCGATTTTCATGATTCTTTTTTTTAATCGACCGATGGTGGTTTTTCAAAGGTCCCGTACTTTGACTGTGTTCGGTAGTTAGAGAAAAGAGCTACGGGCAGAAATGTAGTTATCTTTTTGGTTTTTCATTCATAGCTTTCGACTAAATGAACCGATTTTGATGATTTTTTTCTTTAAATCGATAGAGGGTCGCCTAACTCAGATAGATCACATCCATTTGACTACATTTGATTTTTAGAAAAAATCGTTATGGGTGAAATATAAGTATTTTTTATTTTAATTGGAAAGGGTTGACTGGGTTTTTCTTTGTTGGGAAAAATGTTAATAAATATAAAACTCTTTGTTAAAAAAGAGTTTGTTGCTATTAAACTGTAATATTAAAAGCAATTATAGCAAGAGTTTGACTGAAATCTTCTCTGAAGCAAAAATTAAATCCAATCCGTTTGTTTGCACAAGTGAGCTGTTAAAAACGATTTCAAAATGGAACGTATCATACGAATGATTAGTTTTCAGTGCCATTCACTCAAAGAAGGTTTGCCCTTTGATATGGATTTTGTAAAAATAGAGTATTTATAGTAATGAATTTATATTAAAGAGAATAAAAATAAAATAATTTTTGTAAAAAAAAAACCAACTTCAAATTATAAATTGCGCTAAAAAGTGAAAAATAAATTAATTCTTTAAACAACATCGATACGACTTTTAAACATAATTTTTGAAATCGGTGCAACATATGATAAGTTTTGATTCATGATTGCTTTTGTAATCATGGATCAATTACAAATATAAATGGCCCAGAGTTTTCAACAGTTTCAATGTGAACAGTTTCAACATGGCGTAATGATAATTAGATAATTTTGCGCCGGCTTCAAAAATTATGTTTAAAAGTCGTATCGATGTTGTTTAACTCTTTAACTACGGGAATATTTTCACAAAACTGTTTGTCTAAACGCCAAAAAAAAAAAAAAGTATTCAAAAATTGCAAAAATGGCGATACATCTATTTCTTGTGTTTATGTCATGAGTTTCTTATATGAAAAGGGCAAAACTGGAGAGTTTTAATCAACATTAGTCGTAGACTCCCCATTTTCGACCTATTCTGATTTTTTGAGAAAAAACGCCTTCGCCATAGAAAATTTTGTTATTGGCTTTGTTTTGTCATATTAGGTTTGATTTTTATCTTGTTAGATTTTGTTTTGTTATATTTTGTTTGGTAATGTTAATTGGAAATTTTTTGTTCAAAATCAAAATTCCTATGGAGAGGTAGCTTTTTTTGCTTGGAAATCGGCGGCACACTGCATCAACAGCGAGTGGTCACTATCCCCTTCTGCACCTCTAATTTTGTCATTTTCAATTGGTTAAGTTATTACTTACAATGTAAAGAACGAATTCATTTCCATTTGTTCAGCTTTTTATTTTGAAACCTACATTTTTAGCAAAAATTCATCAAATCGCTTATTGACGTAACCCGTACCACAGGAAAGTTTCGCCAAATCGTCTATTGACGTTACCCGTAGTTAAAGGGTTAAAGAATTCATTTATTTTTCACTTTTTATATCGATATCGTTTTATAATTTTAAATCGGATCCTTTTTTTTTCCAAAAATTATTTTGTTTTTAGTCTTCATTTTTACGGTACAAAAACTACAAAACGTGTATTATTTATTCAAAATTTAAACTCTGTTCGTGAACTCGCTTGCTTCAAGAATGTTGGAAATTTGAATAAGGAGCGGAAGTTTTGTCTTTACAAACACAACGATGAGAATATTATTAAATCACAGAGGATGTTGCGACATAACACTGAGCTATCGTTTGCGGTTTTTGTTGAAACCCAAAGACGTCGCCCACACGTCGTCTTTCTTACGGAAACTTCATTTCATAGGAATTTTAATTCATCTCCCGGTGAATTCTAGCTCACTAGAAGCCAATTGGAAAAACATCGGAAAAGTAATTTAAAACATTTCCCTAAGTGCTTGAAGCTGCAGAAGTCTGGGGAGAACTGAAGATGGTCCAAAAAAAAAAAAAAAACAGAGATTGAATGGTATAAGCCAGTTAGGGGGGGGGGGGGCAGGGGTGCCCCAGTACCTGCGTCAGCTTGAGGATTATTTGCGTTTCCTGCAGATGAAATCCATTTTTTTCTTTTTTAAAAATGCATACCTATAATGTGTGTAATGTATTGTGAGAAATATACGTACAATTTTGTGCAATAACTATGAAATTATCTAATTCAGCTCCAGCTATTATTTGAATTAAGTCGAATAAGTAAAAAAATGAAGCGAGTAAGGACATGACAATAATTTAAAAAAAAGAATGAATAAAGTGACATCTTTTGAATTTACTTTCCTTTTCAGTTATTTTATTACTACTATATTTATTTATTTATTATTATTACTTTTGAGTTATGGCCCTTTACATACAAGGTGCGATAAGTAGTCATAAATGTTTATTTGTAATCGTGCTTGCTTGTCGGAAAAATTCTTTCCTTTTATTTCAGTAAAAAATTTGAAGTTTTAAGTTCTTTGCTAATATCCTAATTATTTACAACTGGTAATAATAAAAATTCTCGAAAATGGCTCAAAAATTACATGTTAATATTTATGGTTGCGCAACATAATTTAAGAATCAAATAAGTAGCTCCTACCGCGCAACATGGTCTGTAATCGTGTTTGTTTGTCAGAAAAATGCTTCTTTTATTTTTCAGTAAAATGTTAAAGTTTTAAATTCTTGACTGATATGTTAATTATTTCCAACGGGGGTGGTAATAAACGTTCACGAAAATGGCTACGAAAATTGCAAGCTCCTATGGTTGCGCAACGTAGTTTGAGAATCAAATATTAATAGCTCCTCCCCCACAACATGGTGGTTTATTTTTGAAATATTAAACGGAGTGGAGAGTTTATTCTACTGGCCAAATCGCTTTATATGGAATCTCTTCAGAGATTAAATTCCGACGCCGTTATAGGAAACCAAAATGCGGTTTTTGTCCCGGAGAGAGATGGATGGTTCCATTTTGGGTCAAAACACTCTGCACTCATCCATAATGAAAAAGAAGTCGTAATCCGTTATTTGCAGTTATAAAAGATGTATGCGGGGAAAAAAGTGGTGGATTAAGGGTCCTTTCGCGGTCCCGTCGTCATGACAACGTGTGTAACACAATGGGGCTGCTTTTCTCTTTCTTTTTAAATGTAGATCATTTGCTTTGGCTTGTTGACCTATGGTGACCTGCTGAGGAGAAGTTTTCCCGGAATTTTCTTTATTTTGCTCAAAATTGGTAAATTAAGCAATTTGGATGTCTTACACAGTTTTTACGAGTGGTATAATAGATTAGGCCAAAAATGCTCGTTTTTTTTCTTTTCTTTTTTGTGTGTCATAATCAGGGCCTTATTTACCATAAGGCCCGGGCCTAGGGCCCCACTTTGCGGAGGGCCCCTAAATTTGGTTATTATTATTTTTTGTAATTTAAATTTTTTTAGAAAAATATTTAAAAATAGCATTTTTTAAAAACAAACTGTTAGTGTTCTGTTGCTTCACAGAACATTAGTATTATTAAATTATTTTAAAACCACAAGGAATTTTCACTTTGGGAGCCCCAGATTTTATTCAAACATTTTGTAATTTAAAAACAAAATCGTTTTGCACGTTGGGGGCTCCTAAATGTTAGTCTTTGACATTTGAAAAACAAATTAGTTTTTGCGCTTTGGGGCCCCCAAAACTTTATGTTTAAAAAATTTTTGTTGTGTGAGGGGCCCCCAAACATGAGTTGTGCCTGTAGTGATTCAAAATGTAAATCGGGCCCTCGACATAATACCGCGTTAATGTTGCGAATTGGGGAGACTAAAAGGGAGTAAAAAAGGAAATAAAATTGGATTACATATTCTGGTAGCCTGTCTGCCCTAAAGTTGTCGGAAATGTGTACATGTATACGTGCCCAGTGATAGATGCCCAGTTTATAATCGTTCCCTCCCCCTCCCATTTTACTTCCTTATCCGATATGCAGGAAGTGTTGCAATCGCGAAAAATTTCTCACTCAAATTTCCGCCTAAAATTCCATTTAAATCACAAACTAATCAGTTTGGACTGTTTTTTCACAATGTCCGTATGTACGCACATACGCACGTGCCTTGTGGTTATGTACATACATACGGACTAATATGTGATTAATGATTTTGACTTTCCCCGAGTCCGTTTTGACGAGCTTTGTCGTGCCGTCTGTATGTGCGTAATCTGACATAACTCAAAAATAGTTAGTCGTATAAGGTTGAAATTTCGTATGTGGGACCTGTACAAATTCTAGTTTTATTGTATAGGTATAGGCAGGGGTGATTCTAATTCGAAATTCCCCGATATTTTCGAAAATTTTCAAGAATCTGTTTGAAAATTTTTAAAAAAAAAATCGTTTTTCCAAAAATTTTTTAATTGATTTATCTTAAGATTTCTTTGACGAATAATATCTGTACTTTTCTTTCTTCCTTCAGACAAGCAAAATATTTTGTACCTCTTTAAAAAAAACTTTCAAGACAATATAACCTCCTGAGACCTGGCATCCAATAAAATGGATGTTTTGCTTTTTCTTCCTGTTGTGACAGATTTCATTTTAGCAAGCAAGACCTGGACTGGAATTATAAAGGAGGAATAGGAAATCACTTTTTAACTTTAAGAATTCTTAAACGGTAGTTTATTTGTTTACAATCTGGCAAAGAACACGATTCAAGGTGGAATTCGGCGCTCTCGCGGTTGTTTTGAGTTTTACACTATTTTTTTCTTTTTTAATATTGTTCTAGGATTTTTATAACAGCTTGATCTCTTTTCTTCTGGTGTAAGTTATGAATAAATTTTTTTGTTTATCTATTTTTGTGTAAGTATCGCATAGTTGTGCTGTAATTATGGCCTCAGCATACATTCAAATGGATGTGCCTCCCAGAAAAATTAAAAAATTCAAGTTTATTAATTTTTTTGAAAAACATCACTTTTAATGCCCAATTGTTCAAAAAAACTAATAGTTGCGAGAATATGTGTCATTTATTTTGATCGGGTCTCAGGAGGATAAAAAAGTTTTCGGGGAAAAAAAGAGACTCTTGGTATTAATATTAGACCTCTCATTTAATTATTACAAAAACACTCTTCTTTTTGTGCTTATACACATAAATATATACATGTATGTGTGTATTGTGTGTTATGTGTTGGGTGGTGAGAGGGGGCATGTTCACCTAAGTACGTATGTAATCTTTATTTTAAATTAATGGTGCATACTTTTTCCGAAAATTTCCTTTCGCTGAAAATCACCCATGGGTAAAGGGAAATAAAAGTGAACTAAAAAATAATTTGAAAAATAATGAAACTGAGACATAACTTTTAACGTGCGTATCTCATTACACGAACCAATTTTTTAATGCTTAAAAAGGTATGTTATATAATAAGTGTAGTACGAGGAAGTTATTCATGTAGTGCACAAATCAGCTCGTTTTTTTTATATTTTAGCATAAGCGTCCCCTCACTTTTTGACCAGAATACCGAAATAACCGTTACTTTCCAGTTCTTCTTCCTGCCCCTCATTTTTTCCAGCTTCATGGCAACAAATACCGCCAACTAGTATAAGCACTAAGAAAATTGCTGTAAAACCACTGAGCGGTTGCATTCCAACAAAACGCGTTAACGCATCCTTAAAGAAATAAATTAAACGCTGCGGCAATGCTTCCCTTTGTAAATTCGTCTCGGTGGGATTTTGGCGACAGTGGTCTTTATTTCCTCTTTAACAAGTAGAATCTGCTCTTCGGCTTTTTTCTAGTTGGGAAATGACCCACAGTTGTAGTGACGCCCACGCCAAGAAAACGCTTCCTATTTTACAGACAGCCATTATTTTTTTTAACTTACTGCAATAACCAGGATGTTTCTTAAGGGGACTTGGCACCTTTTGGCATTTTTTTATTTAATAACTGTTACCTATTTCATTTGTATATTATGAAGTGCTATTGTTCAACAAAATGATTTTCACGGGAAAAATCCAAATTCAACTATCAGAAAATTTTAAAATTTAATTTTTTAAAAATAATTTAATGATTTTAAATTTCCTTCTTCTTCATTTCTTGATTTTTTTTTCACCATATTTTTAAAAAGTACTTATTATAGTATGGTTTTCAATTTTAGGGATGGGTTTTGTTATTAATTAATTACTTTTTGAGAAAAATTTTTTTAAAGTTACATCGATGGTAGAACACGGAAAGAAAGCGACTTTTGTTACATTTTCATTAAAAAAATTTTTTTTTGCAAATATATAGCAAAATCCATCCTTAATTTCATCAAGCACATCAAATTGAACACACACAAAAAATTTCAAGTTGCTACATGAATATATGTAGAAGAGTTTAGCATTTTAAGTACTACAATATTGCGAAAAAACACAAGCCGAGAAAACGAAGTTTAAAGAATTCAAAACCCTATTAAAACATCAGAAATATTTGATTTCTCTTACTTCTTAACTACATTTATATTGCTTGTATCGCTTCAAAACTTCGCCCAGATATACTAGGAGAGTCAAACCACATGTTAAGCAAAAAATTGAAAAATTGGTATTTTCATCGATTTTCTACATTTGAAAGGTGCCAAGTCCCCTTAATGAAAATGATGTCTTCTTGTTTTTTCGATTAACACTCGATTGACCAGGCCGTTTTCAACCATTTCTACACTTTCATTCTACACCAAGTTGCTACTCATTATAATAAAACTTTCAGTCATATTAACTTGTCCTATTTACCGTGTACAGTAGAGCGCCGATTATCCAAACTCCAATTAACCGAACTTCCAATTATCCGAACAGCCTATTTTCCCCCGCCTAAGAAAAAATAATTCCTAACCGAACTTCTAATTATCCAAACACCCTATTTTTTTTCAATCCCCCTTCCCCCTCTTCAGATTTATTATGTGAAATCGAATCCCATATAAGTGTTTCGTTGGGGTAGTAACAAGAGAATAAAAGGCTTAGTGAAAGGGGGTATAATCAAAATCAAAGCACCAAATTCCTGTTCATATCACCTCCCATTTGCAGTGACCATTTCATTGTAGTTCTTTCAGCACAAATAGGTGCTGCCAGTCCTAAGCCTGGATAAAGTGTGAAGGTTTTTCTATTGTCACACTATCTCTTAAATTGTCTGTCCAATTATCCGAACTTTTGCTTATCCGAACTAGGGTCTGTCGCGACGTGTTCGGATAATCGGCGCTCTACTGTATTAGGAAAAGCCAATGCAATTGAAAGTTGCACTATAACTAGTAGCACATTATGCAAAATGGAAGCGATTTCATTAAGGCGACGGAGGACCTTCAAATTAAACTTTTTAATTTTTTCATGCAGTACTTTGAAATTTTCTTTTGAAATTCTACCAGATTGGTAAGTGGTCTTTGAGACTTAAGTTATGAGGTTAGGCTTAAAAGGCTCAATATTTATAGTCTTGAGCAAAGGAGAGCTAGAGGGGGACATGATTCAGTTGTTTAAATTCATTAAAATCGGAAATGTTGATGGACAACAGCTATGTGCTGAAAGTAGAACCAGAGATCATTGTTTTAAGCTTTTCAAATCTCAGGCTAATCTTGAAATCAGGAAAAATGACTACTTCAATAGGGTTGTAGGCAGTTGGAATAGTTTACCGGAAGCGACTGTTAATTGCAGTGGGGTAAAAACTCTTAAGAACGCTTTTGATGTTCATTGGTGACTGCTAAATTGACTAGGACCTGCCTAGCTGAGCCCTGAGGCTGTGGCTGGTCGTCACTTTTGTATTTATATTTGTATTTGAATTTAAAAAAAATTAAATATCGTTAAATTTTTAATAATTTTCAAAATGTTCCTTGCGTTACAAAGTTTGATTTTTTTTTCGGCTGAAGTACTTATATATTCAAGGCATGGAACATTATATATAAATTTCCGCACTCATTTAAGTCACTGTTGAGAAATTATTGAAATGTAATTTTTTTTTTTGCTAGTTACCGCTAATTTTTTCGAAAATTTTTATTTTTGAACGCTCATTAATATTTTTAAATTACTTAATACATTGCAATTGTATAATGGATGCTGAATTTTTTTTAACTTTATAAAAACTACTAAATCAGTAATTTTCAGCCGTATCGGGAAAATAAAATTAGTAATAAGGAACGCTTTAATATCTCAATAAGTAAAAAAAAAATTAATGTCGAGCAAAATGCACTTTAAATAGCCCTTCGTGTTCAAATCACGCCTTTTTTCCTGTTTCGACGTGAGTCATGTCACCAACAGGCATCCGTCATATGCGTATGTGTAATAAATACTTTTGAAGACACAGCCTTTTGAGAACAAATGAATCATTTGTGCTAACCCTATAAATCATCAAAAATGTACATAAACATGTTTGTGTATGATACCAGCTTTAGATTTTCACTCACGGAATTCTTATAAAAGCTACAAAATATGAATTGAGATTTATTTCGGTTCAAAAGAGCCTTTTTTAAGAACCGTTTCAAAATGTTAATCGAAGTGTAAGTGAATCGGTACTTTTCCACTACACGCCCGGCGCAATCGTTGGCGCGATTTTGACACCTTTGAAAGAAAACTAATTTTTTGGTTTTGTCTTTGGCGTAAATTAAACCAGCAATGTTTTTTTTTCTTTCTGATGGGGCTGCGCATGGGCATTAACCTTTGCAGACCTAGTGCGTACCCCAGCAATCGGCATCCATTTTTTCAAGTAGCACCACTGTCGGTGGATGCCATTGCCACTGAGAATTTGGACGCTCAGTTTCCCCTAGATGGCGGCACCTGAGCTCTCATTTGATGCGAATTGCACTAGGTATTTAATTTAGCCGAGAGTATCCAAGCCAAACGGATACTCAAGGATCTTTAACATGCCGCACAATCATGCGACATGGGCGCAGACGATTTTCTGCATCTTGAAAATCCACCGACTTGGGCGAGGTTCGAACCTGCGATCTTGTGCGTACGAGACCTGCGCCTTACCACTACGCCACCCTGTTGATAAAACCAGAAATGTTTGGCACCTTATTTTTCCAAAGGTGTCAAAGCCGCGCCAGCAGCTTTGGTGGGCATCTAACGGAAGAATACCGCAAAATTTATTTTTCTGAGTTCTTCAAACTCCCTATCTTTTATTTTTGGAAATGTAAAATTTTATAATAGGGTTTACTGAAAATCAGAGTTAAACTATTCTCAAACATATGAATTATCTTCATGCAGCTTAGTACAAATAGATTGCTGCAGCTGTTAAAAAAAAATTTCATTCTTCGTTTAAATGTCGTGTTAATCAAGACCACGCAGTGATTTGTGTCTCTAAAGAAAGCGTTCCAGCAATAAACCTGCTTCCAGCTGAAAAATGTGGGGCATTTGCATACGGCTTAAAAAGCTGCATATTTATGATAAAAACAAGATGGTAACAAAAATCGCAGTTTGCTGTTTCGTTGCCCTGAAATAATAGCCATCCCAAGAGCAAGCTGAACTTCCTCCGAAAATAATCCCGCCACTTCAAAAACAAAAGCAAAACAGCCCTTTCCCCCTCAAAACGCGATCGTCGTTAACCAAGGCTGAGAATTTAAAACGGCTGCATTAAAAGTCCGGCATTAATGAACATCCGGTGGCAACAGCAGCTCCGCGCTGATCCAATTTCGCGCCTTTTCCCTTTGATTATTATGGAACGCGGCCCGTGTCGTGAGCAAAATGGCTCCCGTTCTTTTAATGAACGACTCGCGCTCTGGAATGGAACAAATTACGCTGCCCGGACATTAATGCTGTCGGCACCAAAAGGTCGTTTTGTTTATAATGAAGTGGTTCTTCAGAAAATTTTGAGTGGGGAAGAAATATTTTTCGTTTTTGATTATTATTATTAACTATACATATCTTGTCTCCCCGCTTCCAAACGGTTGCAATACTAGACCAACAGCACATTACCGGGATTTCTGTATGTCTTAAAACGTTGCATTGGGATACTGGTTCTAGGAATTTAACACTAGATTGCCCAGACCGGTCATTTTGACTGTTTCGAATCTTCCATTTTGCATAATTTCTTACTAATTATGGTGCAATTTTCAATTGCATTGGTTTTTCATAATACACGATAAGTATTACAAGTGAATGTGACTGAAATTTTTACTATAATGAGTAGCAACTTGGTGTAAAATGAAAGATTATAATTGGTTAAAAACGGCCTGGTAAATCTAATATTAAAACAAATGCCTAGGCACAGGTCTCGTACGCCCAAGATCGGCAGGTTCGTACCTGGCCCAAGTCGGTGGATTTTCAAGATGCAGAAAATCGTCTTCGCCCATGTCGCATGATTGTGCGGCATGTTAAAGATCCCTTGAGTATCCGTTTGGCTTGGATACTCTCGGCTAAATTAAATACCTAGTGCAATTCGCATCAAATGAGAGCTCACGTGCCGCCATCTAGGCGAAATTGAGCGCCCAATTTTTCAGTGGCAATGGCATTCGCCGACAGTGGCGCTACTTGAAAAAATGGATGCCGAGAACCGGGGTGCGCACTAGGTCTACAAAGGTTAGTGACCATACGCAGGCCCATTAGAAAGAAAACAGAAAAAAAAATGCGTTAAAAGCAGAAAAAGAAAATTCGTTTCTTAGCTAGAGGCGCTGGAACTTGCATAAATTCGGTATGGCAAGATGAAAACATAATAAGTATCGCAGTAAAAGGTATTTTGACTGGTATGGCAATTGCCATACCGATTCCAGGCCCACTGACCTTTACCACGTTTTTCAGCTTTATACAAAAACTGCATGGCGCAATTAGAATGTCAACAATTTGGTAATGTACTGATATAAAAATATAGAAACAAGTGTTATTCCATACGACCAAGCAATAGTTAAACTTATTGACTTTAAATATTCATTATCATTTATGGTTCTTAATACAAAAATAGCCTTGGTAAACTTCAAAATCAACATCATCTGCCTAAATCTTTGGAGGTGGAAGTGGATGTCATATGTTGGACAAATAATCAGACTTATCCAAATCCATATCAGGATTGCCACCAAGCCCTAGCGTGTTATTATATATATTCTCTTACAGCAGCGGTTCCCAATCTTCTTTTTTCGAGTACCACCATTTTTCTTGCAAACCATTTTGCGTACCACTGCTAATATAACTTTATTATATAGAATAGAACACTAATATATTATAGGTAGATTTTTTTTGCCTGCACGCGTACCACCTCGAGAGGCTTCACATACCACTAGTTTGGGAACCGCTGTCTTAGAGCAGCAGCATCAAGCTTGTTGCTATTTTGCAAGCCAATGTATTCCTAGCAATTGGATCTTCCCGCCATCGATGAACAGCGCAGGATACTCCAGTTCTGTTTATTTGCAATGGATGGAGTACACAATCTGGAAAAAGCATGAGAGAAACCTTACAGGACATAAATGCAAGATATTCCAGTTCTGTTTATTTGCAATGGATGGAGTACACAATCTGGAAAAAGCATGAGAGAAACCTTACAGGACATAAATGCAAGATACTCCAGTTCTGTTTATTTGCAATGGATGGAGTACACAATCTGGAAAAAGCATGAGAGAAACCTTACAGGACATAAATGCAAGATACTCCAGTTCTGTTTATTTGCAATGGATGGAGTACACAATCTGGAAAAAGCATGAGAGAAACCTTACAGGACATAAATGCAAGATACTCCAGTTCTGTTTATTTGCAATGGATGGAGTACACAATCTGGAAAAAGCATGAGAGAAACCTTACAGGACATAAATGCAAGATACTCCAGTTCTGTTTATTTGCAATGGATGGAGTACACAATCTGGAAAAAGCATGAGAGAAACCTTACAGGACATAAATGCAAGATACTCCAGTTCTGTTTATTTGCAATGGATGGAGTACACAATCTGGAAAAAGCATGAGAGAAACCTTACAGGACATAAATTTTTTTTCTTCCAAGACCAACAATGCTGCATCAATTTGGTGACGCAGATGTCTTTCAGAGATGGATGGAGTATCTGCTCAGGGGAATAGGATGGAGCATCCTCCAAGCACATTGCATTCTCTAAGAGCAGCAATGCTGCCTCTATTTCACACTTGCAAGTCTTCCATTTTCGAATTCAATACTTGCATTAGTACAAAAAACGATCCATGCAGTCAGTACTAAAATCTACCATTCTCGAGGAACTTCCAGCTACGATTCCACATTCGAATTCGATTTCTTCCTTCCGAGAAGACACACTCCTCCGAAGCGGCAATATCCCTCCGCCAAACGAGTCCGCCATTCGACACCGTGGCCTGCTTTTCGTCCGTAATGAGGTAAAGCGAACTCCCTTTCCTCATCACGCTTCCAACCAACCTGCTGTAATCGGAGAAAATTCATGGTCGAGAAGTGTTCGGATTCTCCCCGAGCTTCGATCGAACATAAATGCGATTCGGGGTTTTTTTTTTCTTTTCCTTCTTCTCCAGGCTGGATCAAAGGAATCTCTTTTTCTGCGGTTGTTCTATTCCTCACATGCACAAATACTGTTATTTTTATTTTCGTCCTGGTGGGTATTTTCTTCCCAACCAACGAACAAAAGCGATAAAAGTATTCATATAAGGTAGTAAAAAACTATCTGACTTTGGGCCTAGCTGAAGTGTGTTATTGCCCGGAATTAATTTTTCATTTAGTTAGGGTTACAGTGAAAAATAACAATAAATGCTGTATTAAGGGCTGTAAAAAAGTCTTATTCTGAAGTGGTGGACAGATTAATCCTGGGGGTCATTCATAAATAATATCACGCTTCGAGGGGGGGGGGGGGTTCGAGAAATTGTGACAGTTCGTGGAAAGAGCAGGGGAGGGGGTAACCAGAAGTGTGACATTATACATTTTAGTTTCTATAAAACATTTGAAATCGGCAAATTAAATTTATTTTTAAAGTTTTTTTATTTTTCATAATTTGATTTTGACGTTTCATTGATCATTTTGTATCGTAAACGCCGATGCTTATTAAGGTTTAAGTTTACTTTTTCCTAAAAGTTTAAAAGAAAATTTTAAATTACATTTTTAAGATAAAATTGCATGGGTCATTTATTTTTTTTCAGAAATCGAATGATTAATATATTTTACTGTTCTATACTAATCATGTTTTGTGTTGTAAACCTTAACTTCATTTTATATCAATTAAGTACTAAGTACACAAGGAATCATTATTATTATTATGCTCGCAAATGTCATTAAAAGTTTAAAAATAAAATTAGAAACGTGTTCTATAACGCAGTTCTTCTCTTCTGAATTGCAAGTTTATGTGCTTATGTAATATAGCTTGACATACATGTCAATCTATATACATGTCATGCCCCCTCCCCTCTTTGTCACATGTGACAAAGAGGGGTGATAAGTGTGACATTTTTTGACAAAGGGTCGAGGGGCATCAAATATATTGAAAAAAAGTGACATCATTCATGAATGGTCCCCTGGTTGCTTCCGAATTTTTAAACATTGCTGGGAAATTTATGGAGGAGTAATACTGAATTACATCTGTCGGGTTTTAGCACAAAACTAATTTCCCTCAAAAATATATCATCTTTAAGGTCGAACAAAACGTTCTTGCTAACTTTCGGAGAAATTTCGTCGTATCGTCAGTAAAAAAATAAACGCATCTCTTTTGACGCGGACAGTAGGTTTCCCTAAATCAGTGATGGGGAAACTACGGCCCGCGGGCCAAGTCCGGCCTGCGGAAAGGTTTAATCCGGCCCGTTTAAGAGTGCCGTCGTGAGAATGTTTGAACGCGTTCTTACTTCGTAATGTGACGACCCGCATAAAAACTACCTGCGGCAATATCCAAAACACAATAGTATTCGGGACAAATCCATCCGACCTAAACAGATGACTCATCTTCGCTCGAAACTTCCAGACAAAACTATCTTCAGAATTTGAAAGGAGATTTCAGGAGTTTAGAAAAATGGAACCAGAGTTTAGCATTTTTGCGACCCCATTCAATGTTAATTACGAAGAAGTTGATGCAAAATTTCAACTTGAGTTAACACAACTGAACTGTAATACTCTCCTGAAAACTTTTCATACAGTACCATTTCTAGAATTTTATAAATATTTAAGTCCAGATAATTTCCCAAATCTAATTACTCATGCAATGAAGATAATGACAATGTTCGGCTCATGTTATATATGCGAACAAATCGTTTCAACAATGAAGCTTAGGAAAACTTCTTTAAGAAACAGAATTACAGATGAGCACCTTTCATCAGTTTTAAGAATCTCTGCTTCGCAAATGGAACCGGACTATGATGAAATTTTGATGAAACAGTCTCACTTTCATTTTTCTCATGCACCATCAACCAGTAATGACACCAGAAAATAAAGTGATAATACTTCACATCAAGAACTACACTAAATTCATTTTATATTTTGTGCTTATAATTTTCTTACCTTTTGCTTTTTTACTATTAAAATAATAAGTGTATGTAATAATATATGTATATGTTTATAGAACACATAAATTTTTTAACGATTAACATTATTCTTTGGCCCGCTACGATTGTCTAGTTATTACAAATGGCCCGTCTTAAAAAAAGTTTCCCCACCACTGCCCTAAATGTTTTATTTAACCCAATTCACACCAAGCTACCTCTCCCTCCACTCTGTCCATTTCTCTCCCCCTCTCCTTTTAAGAGAGATCATGAGTTTGGTTCAAATGACGTTTCTCTCGGGACACTAAGAGTTCGTCAGCTGATGAGTGTTGAGTTTCTGACGAGCAGTCCCTAAGAGAGCTCCGAAGGCGAGGAGTTAATAATACTTTGTTTATTAGAATGATTACTTTTAGACTTCGTTCGAAAAATTCTGATTTCGCGTTAACCCTTTCAGACGTGGTGTCCGATATTCCGGACATTAACGGACGCAGCATCTATAACATTCAAGTTATGGTCATCAAATTTATATTAATTTTCTATTTAGAGCTATATGTGTGATATGTGCTCGATTTTTTCACCAAAGAAGGTGCAAACGTATTCCTTTGCTTTCATTTTTCAATGACAATTGCCGAACAAAAAATTGAATAGTAAGAAAACTCTTAAGGTAAATGACCCGGAAGTGGACACTTTTTTTTCTCCACCAGACCCCTACCTATTAGCCGAGGCCTTAGGATTGCTTACGCACGGGTAGAGGTAGTGGGGTCTACGGATTTTACATGCACATATCCCCAAGTATACATGGTGGTCTTCAGTGGGTATCGAACGCGCGACCTTCCAAGTGGAAGTCCGACGTGCTAACCACTAGGCTACCACGACCCAATGAGGAAGTGGACACTGCTGTATTAGTGGACATTTAGATCTTTAAGCTCCTAAAATAAGCGAATGTAACATTAAACTTGAATGAAATTATCAGAACCTATAGCGAACGATTCCTAGTGCTGGTTAATAGAACTAAAGTTGGCGTGCAGCATCTATGCAAGTACATGGATCATAATATTTAATAGCTGCCCCCACAACGGTCACATTTGCGGCTCTTTACTAAAGCCGATCAATAAGGTGAGGGATTTGGGGAAAATATATGGGAAAAAAGCGTGACATCATTTATGAAGGGTCCCTTCGTCATTTTTAAAATTATTTCTCCAAGTGAACAACATAAAATAGATGATATTCATTTTTGTCCACTACTAATGCAAATACGTGTCTTATCAATGTCCACTATAGATACAAATGAAACGTTTAGTAAATGTGACGTAAAAATCCTAATTTTTCATCCAATGACATTTTATAGGTCATTCATTTTTAGAGAAATAGTTGGCGATGAAGCTAAATATGCAAATATTGATGCAAGTCCCTTGAAAAATATTTTGCCACGTAAAAGCGTACGAAAATTTTCTTCTGTGTCCACTACCTTATATACTGATTATTTACTTTTGAGAGAGAATAAACTTCCGACGCACTATTGTTAATTTTGTTTGCAAACAAGATCTAAATTCTTTAAACGTCGTAGGTTTGACATATATGTCCGCACCTACGGATTAAAAAAGAAAAAAAAAAGAAATCGCTGTATAAATACTACAGAGTCTAGTTAACTTTATTTATATATATTCGATATGCGGGAAAAAAACTGGTAGCAATAAATAAATCGACCCCACGTAGTACTAATACCTATACTTATATATCTCTTTCAGTATACGAATAGATAAGATATACAGGATGATTCATAAAGAAGTAGGGGGTGACTACCGAGCGGGGGGTGGGGCAAAAGGTAAATAAAAAGATTATTATATACAAACAAAGTGCAAACGGATCTTAGACGGGCATTAGAAATAAAATGACGCGAGATACAAGATCGCCCCTGTGAGACACGGGCATGTGCAAATTTGCCGGTAACTTTCGTCCGTGTCAGACACGGTAATGTGCAAATTTTCCGGTAACTTTCGCCCGTGTGAGACGCGGGCATGTGCAAATTTGCCGGTAACTTTCGTCCGTGTCATTTACGGGCATGTGCAAATTGCCGGTAAGTTTCGTCCGCGTCAGAAACGGGCATGTCCAAATATGCCGGTAACTTTTGTCCGTGTCATTTACGGGCATGTGCAAATTTGCCGATAACTTTCGTCCGTGTCAGACACGGGCATGTGCAAATTTGCCGGTAACTTTCGCCCGTGTGAGACGCGGGCATGTGCAAATTTGCCGGTAACTTTCGCCCGTGTCAAGCACGGGCAAATGCGTAAAGTGGTTAATACGAGCAAAAATCTTTCAATTTAAACCATTTTTTTTCATAAAATAAAAATGTTTTGCATTGTGTCTTCTTTTCCGGACGAATCATTACTTTTTTACTTATGATTGAAAAAGTTTGAATTTTTTGTGTGACTGATATTAGATATAATACGAAGGCTCTATACCTGATAAGAGAGAAAAATAAATTTACGCATTTTTCAAAATTCCAACTGAAGGGGTGCTAGTTAAACTTTATTTTGAGGGTGTACTTGACGCTTTAAACGAAACCCCTGGAATGGGGTGCATCCCGATATCTACCTTGGGGGTCTTTCATTAAATGTCACGCTTTGAGTGGGGAGGAGGATTCGAGATATTGTGACAGTTTGTGACAAGGGGAGGGGTAACAAGAAGTGTGACAGTACACATTTTTGATTTTTATAATACTTTTAAAATTAGCAAATTAAAAAGGGTTTTTTATTTTGAAGTTTAATTGATCATTTTGTACCGTAAACACCAATTCTGATTAAGGTTTAAATTTACTCCTTTTTAAAGGTTTAATATAAAATGTACTTGGGATTTATACTTTTAAGGTAAAATAGCTTGGGTCATTTTATTCAGAATTCGAGCAATTAATATATTTTACTGTTCATACTAATTAGCTCTTGTGCTGTAAAGTTTAACCTTATTTTATACAAATTATGTACACATGTAATCATTATTATTATTATGCTTACAAATGTCATCAAAAGTTCAAAAATAAAATTAGAAACGTAATCTATTGTAATGCAGTGCTTTGTTTCTGAACTGCAACTTCATATGTTTATGTAATATAGCGTAACATGTGACACAGGGGGTAATGCAGTGTGACAATTTGTGACAAAGGTGTGGGAGGGGGGCTTCAAATATATTGAAAGAAGTGTGACATTTACGAACGATAACTTTCTGCTTACTCTCAATTATGCGGTGGCGCGAGGGTCTCATACCGTGTGTGCGTAAGCTCGCTTTTTAAGAAGAAACCGCCATTGTCTCTGGAGTAACCTTTTCACTTTCATCCTCAACCCAAAAAAGATTTGTTTATGCGTCAGGCAAACCCGTTCCCGCACCCGGAAGGCGAGGGTCATTGCAGAGGAAACATAGAATCGCTTTTCGGATCGCCCACGACATTCGGCCTACTCTGCGCATCATCTCGGTGGGCATTGGGTGACCCCGTGTCTTACATTTGACACGTGCAAGGCGCTCTTTTTCGCCTTGTGCCGATCACAAAAAACAAACTGTTAAGTATTTTGTTGTGTTGGATAACTTTATTGATTTTTTTGTTTCAGTGAATTCCGCGCTCTACCGTCGAGTTTTTTTCTTTTTCTTTTTTTTTTTTTTTTTGACGTGAATACGTCTTTAAATTTGCTACCATACGGGGGCAATCCAAAAAATCTAATGATAACAAAATCGGGGGATACAGTTTGGCGGTGTAGTTTCGAATCTATCCTCTCCATCCAAAATTAAATTTTACCACTGGACAACTAAAGGATCTAAGAATTCATTACGATAAGCGAGAACAGTGACGCATCGCGCGCGATGGAGGGGGGAAAACGAAGCCATTTTGAGGTTATTTTCCTGCGTATCAAGACTTGCAATGAGTATAGCTTTCGACTCGGAGAAGCTACGATGTTCGTTTTAGTTTTAAGCAGCAGATGTCGTCAAAATCTATCTATTGTACATAAAACATTAGTTTAAAGTAGTGACAGTGAATATAATAAGGTGTTAGAACGTGTTCACGTACAACACACGGCCGTGTCCACGACACAGCCGCATCCCGCAGTTTTTCGGTATACAGTGAAACCTGTGTAAGTTGACCATTTGAGGTGCAGCCCTTTAGTGGTCAACTTAGACAGGTGGTCAACTTAGACAGGTGGTCAACTTAGACAGGTGGTCAACTTAGACAGGTGGTCAGCTTAGACAGGTGGTCAACTTAGACAGGTGGTCAACTTAGACAAGTGGTCAACTTAGACAGGTGGTCAACTTAGACAGGTGGTCAACTTAGACAGGTGGTCAACTTAGACAGGTGGTCAACTTAGACAGGTGGTCAACTTAGACAGGTGGTCAGCTTAGACAGGTGGTCAACTTATACAAGGTGGAGATTTTTCTGTCATTTCTTACAGTATGTGTTTGTACATTTGTAACTAATTAAAAATATAGCTTCATGTATAACGTTACTTTAAAATAGTAATTAGCTATTTTTTTAAATCAGTGATCTAAAATATCATTAGAGAAGTTTAACCTAAATGACTTACCATGATCCTATACAACTTTAAAAGTAAAATATTTAGTTAATTAATAAGGTATTTATCTTTATTTTATGTGAGTTACTTAAATGATAGTAAAGATTTCCTAAAAGTATATATTTTTTTCAAAATGGCTACATCAGATAGAAGGAACTTATTTAAAAGAATAAGAGTGCTCATAGTAGTTTTCTCACAGGGTGAACTTACAAAGAAGTTTAGGCAAACTTTATATTGATGTTTCATCCATCCAGACAACATTATAGCTGGTCTGAAATTATAACATGGAAACTATCCTGGAGAAGTTATTTTAATTTTTTATCTTTGTAAAATTAGATAATTAAATAAATATAGTAATAGTTAAGCGATCAACTTGAAAAGTTTTTTTTTTATAATACTCCCACTCAAATGTGGCGTATATAAGTGGTCAATATAGACAGCTGGTCAAGAAGTTACAAAAGTTTCCCTACATTATATAATATAGGGCTAATTCCGTTCGTAACAAAAGTGGTCAACTTAGACAGGTGGTCAGCTTACAAAGGTGGTCAATTTTACAGGTTTTACTGTACTTGTGTATTAGGGTGGACCGAAAAATGTTTTTCTATTTTTGATGATGGGTAGAACGAAAAGGTGCTACTGGTGGATCTTAGTTCACAAAGGCAAATTTTAAACATGTAGGAAAGTTCCTTCATTTGCCGCTAATGCGTAGGAATTTTTTTTTTTACATTTTTGAAATTAAAAATTTTGAGATTAAAAAATGAGTAAGGCGATTTAAAATAGAGAAAATGGGGAGCAAAATTACTCTTCTATTTAATGAAGTATGCCCATCATCAAGGGCGTATCCAGAGGTGGGGCCTACGGGCCCGGGAACCCCCGCCTCGAAATCCCAAAATTTTTCGCAATGTAGCATATATTCCTCCCTGAAACTTTCCTCAACATAAGTGTTTCAGAGTCAGGGCGCCTCCCCCCCCCCCCCCCCACCCGAAAAAAAAATTCTGACTATAGCCTTGCCCATCATTAAATCGAAGTTTGATCCAAATTTCATATTTTTAAAACATTATCTTTTAACACTAATAATATACGACACGTGTAACGTTATTTTAACATTGAAGACAATTCCACAAATACTCTGAGCGTTTCTACTTGCATTTATAATAGAAAAGAGTAAGGGGGAGGAGGAGGGAACGATTATTCTATTTTACGCACGATTATTTGAATATACATTTCTTTCAGAAAATATCTTATAAAGTTGTTTACTTCTTGCGGAGTCCTTAGCAGTACTTAAAGAAACCATACAGTTTCGGAGAACCTTTGCTAAAAAAAGATGTCTTTTAAAAGTGTTTTGCATGCATTAAAAGGCTTCTAAAAGTTTCGAAGTACTGTCTGTAATGAAAAGATTCTATATAAAGAACGCGACCGTGCCTAAGCTTGAAAGGCAGCGACGGTTACAGACGTTGCCTGGAAATAGATATATTTAAATACACACAATGGAGCATTCTCTGAGAATTGGTAAATCGCATCTCCTCTACGGCAAGATTTAAATTCGGAAAGGAAAAAGAAAAAAAAAGGGAGTAAATTTAGAATTTAGTATGTGTCAGTTCTTAGTCTATTATTGGGGGGCATGTCTTCACATGCATTACACACTCTCAGAAAATCAACTCTGCTCAAATCTCACGAAACTTTCGTCGTGTTTGACGAAATGGCTTCGTGAAAAATGCTCCAGGTAAACCTTTCGTCAAGTTGGCGAAATTTGTCTGGTAACTTTTTAAAGTCACGTGATCGCGCGAGGGAAGAATCGTTGTAAATGACGAAATTCTCCTGACGATTGAGGAATCGTCAAAAAGCTCTATTTCTGAGAGTGCAGTTCGACCACGAAGTTGCCGCCGTCAATGGTCAATACGCGAGCTTTTGATATCATTGTCTGCCCCCCCCCTCATGCAATTTTTTTTCACTGTCAGGATCAATATTTTTCGCACTTTGTTAAAGTGACCGTTCCGTTCGTTGCTTTGTACTCTTGCATGACCCTTGGGCGCTTCTGCGCATGTCAGAAAAGGACGAATCCAATCGAGCTTTAGGGAAGTACGTTTTGCAGTTGCTTTTATTAGCAAGCGAATCAGAATGTTTGCTTCTCTGTTTGTTGAAAGTAACTAAATTTATAAGCTGGCATATGTCATCAGTTCGGAAGAGATCAAGTACGTTAAACGAACTAGACCGAGAACAGAATTCGGCACATTCTTTACACCAGCAATTTTTCACTTGAACAGGAATGGATTCTTCCTGGCACTTTGCCAGTTTCTTTTTTTTTTTTTTTTTTTGTGGTAGAACTGTAATTTTAAAGTTATTCAAAATAGTTCAAATAATAGCTGGACAAATAATAACTATGCTCCAATAATAGCTATAGCTATTATGAAATAACTCCGCGATTATGGCACAAAATTGAACATATATTTAAGGATAAGGAGCACATGAGATTATAGCAGTCCAAAACTTTTTTTTTTACCTCGGACAAAAGTCAATTAACCACTTAACGTACTTGCCCGTGTCTGACACGGGCAAAAGTCACCGGAAAGGGACCGTTCATAAATGATGTCACGCTTTTTTCCGATGTACTTGAATCCCTCCCCCCCCTTTGTCACAAAATGTCACACTTCAACGGACCCCTCCCCCCTTCGTCACATGTCACGCTATGTTGCATAAACCTGATGTCACACTTCTTGTTACTCCTCCCCTCGTCACACTTTGTCACAATTTCACGAAGCCCCTCCCCCCTCGAAGCGTGACATCATTTATGAATGATCCCAAAGTTTGCCCATGACCGAGCGTAATTTTATTTCTAATGCCGGTCTGAGATCCGTTTACACTTTGTTTTTATAATATATTTTTTCTGTGTAACTTTTACCCCGCCCCCCACTCCCTAGCCATCCCCTGAAGAATAACTTACACTGTACTGTAAAAATAAATTAACTTTGCGCAAGTAAACAGTAACAAAAAATATAATTTCACGTTAATTTAAAGCACAAATGAGCATTAAAATGCAGACATATGTTTCGGGATTGCTTGGAATCCCTTTTTCAATGCGACAGGGAGCTTCTAGATGCAAAACATCCAAATGAAGCAGACAAAACAACAAAAACAAACCTTATATAGCCAAAGAATTATCAGTAAACCAATGAGAATAAAGGCAGCGCGAAGTGGAAGTAGAAGTAGCAGGGAAGACACCAATAAGAGTTCTGAAAAAAATCTGTGCTTTATGGGTGAGAAATATAACTAGATGATAAATGACTTAAAATGATAGTTAAAAATTTAAAAATCCATTATTATTGCACTTTTGTTTTCTTTTCGTTTTTTTTTAATACGAATAGAATTTAACTTACTTTTTCCTCTCAAATGTGGGCAGAAAACATCTCAAATTCTCAGTTACTCCTTTTTTCTGTACTTTCAAGGAAAAAAATTCTACGGTTGTCTTACAAGTTATTTTTTATGCATGTATACTAAGAAGAGAAAGGGGGGGGGGGGAATGCACCTAGAATGTTACATTTTTTTCCTCACCGGAAACCACCTGCTGCTATTTCGACGGGATGCCACACGGCTGGTTGCAGCATAAATTTTCATCAAGGAACATTAATTTCTTTTGCCCAAAAGTTCACGAAATTCTAGAAGGAGATGCCTGCTGTGTCGGCGACACTTTGAGTACTCAGGGCAGTGGTGGCGCTGTATACGGGCTTTGGAATCGAATTTAGAAGGTACAGTACAAGTTGTAATAAACTGACATTTGAAGAAACTGCACACATGAAAAATGGCAGAGGTCATTCACAATTTTTTTAAAACCTGAATCGGGTAATTCAAGATTTTGAAAGTAATATTTAAGAAAAAGAGGTGTAGTTAGTCAAGCAGCTTGCAAAGGGTGTCCTAAAATTTACGCAAGATTTGAGTTAAATAGAAAATTAATTTAGTATTGGCAACTGAGAAGAAGGTAATTGTTCACTGTTAAAAATTTCTGAAAGAAAATAGTAAAATTTCCATTTATTTGATTATTTTACCATATTTAATTACAACAGTTGAATAACCATTAAAAAGATGGTACTCAAACCGCTGATTGCGAAAAAAATCGTTTATTCTCTGTTTATCCTAAAGAACGTTTAACTAACCGTAATTTTTCAAGCGCTCAATAAGAATCGGGCGGCCATCTTGGTTGCGAAACCTTACCGGTCGTACGTTGTTGTTGAATAAAGATTTATCATTTCAAATCTGCATGTGTATATAAAAAAGAAGAAAAAAAAAGTGGCTTAAGCAGTTGTTACTAAATAGAAAGACATGCACACGTAAATCAAAAATTGGAGACATCGGATTCCCGAACTGTTTGCGAATGAGCGAACCCATCATTTGAGCTGCTGAAGCTTATTTGTATTTTAATTTTTGCAGCAAATAAAATTATTTTCGTCAATATACAGTAAATTTAGACCAAAGATGGCTTTGGATCCAATCAAAAACTGAAATCTCAACTTTAATGCAG
Organism: Octonoba sinensis; assembly: GCA_038502835.1. Lineage (NCBI taxonomy): Eukaryota > Metazoa > Arthropoda > Arachnida > Araneae > Uloboridae > Octonoba > Octonoba sinensis. The sequence goes on along the minus strand of CM076601.1, from coordinate 17,861,900 downwards.
TTTTCCTGTTGAAAAGGAAGATTTATTAATAAATAAACCACCGCTTTGTGTGGTGCCTATGGCCGAATAGTTAGAGAGCAAGGTTGGTATACCATACAACCGGGTTCGGTTCCCGAAAGCTTCGCTTGCGGTTTCTACGCCTCGAGGATTCTACGCCTCAAAATGGTTCAAAAACGGTAAGACTTTTGTTTTGAAACCATCTTTAAATGTTTATAAAACCGTAAACTTTTGTATTTACTGCTTTTTAACCAAGCTGATTGGAAATGGTTAGGTCCCGTAAAGATAGAAAAATGTTCCAAACCGTAAATTTAACGGTGAATTAGATGGACAGACTGCTGCCGGTCATTTGCCCGTAAATTTAACGGTGAATTAGATGGACAGACTGCTGCCGGTCATTTAATCGTAATTTCATGATGAAATTTCTAACAGTGTTGGGCGGATGACAGTTTAGTGTTAGTAAAAATGCAGCTGTACACGAAAGATTAGCTTTAACAGAAGATTATTTTTAACAGTTTAACAAAATACAATGAAATGAATAATCCAATTCATATGTTTGGCACCTGCTTTTTCTCTTCCGTCGTTATATCGTAATGTGTACACGCCTCATCGTTTTGACACCACTAGCTGATTCCCCGCAGAACATCTGCGGGCTATAACCATTTCAAAGAACACTTTAAAATTCGAAAGGCTTAAGAAAAATCGCCAGATATAAACAAAGGTGCTGCCACTCCAAAGAATTAGAAATTAACCATTTTAAAGCCGTAAAAATTACATTGAAATTCAAAAGGCCAAAGACCGCTAGATGTAAACAAACTGAGGTGTTGCCACTCCTAAGAGTCGGAAATTATAAATTGATTTAAGAATGGGAAATACTTTTTAAGAAATAGAAATAAATTTGTTAAAGTCCGTAAGTTACGATAATACATGCAAATATTACATTACGTTTCTATGCTAATCATTAAACAAATTTTTAAACAACGTTTTGCAATAGTTTGGTTTTTGCATGATGTCACTATCGTATCGTACCGCAAAATTTAATCGTAACTGGTCCACGTTAACTGAAATATATATATATAGATTTTTCTAAAACCCATCACAAATTTCAAAATAGTCTTTTAGATCTTAAACTTTAAAACAGCAATGAAATTGAACGAGTGTTGTAATTTTCTTAAAATAGCGCAATTATTAAAGGGAATGATGGCAAAAAAAGTTTAAAACTGATTCAGAAAATAAAAGGTAGGCAGAAAAGCAATTCAAAATTAAGGATAGAGCTACTTCCACAAAACGTGCTGGAATCTTGGAATGTTTTTGTTCTGAAATTTTTCGGTGTTATGACTAGTTGGTACCCGGTACGTAGGGAGCCCTGAATGCATGCGATGTCAAAATTAGTTAAAATTTTAGGAAAGTGCAAATTTTTTGACAATAAATCTCGAATTCAAAATTATTTGTAATTCATGTAGTTTAAATACGAATACACAACCTTGTTGTTTTTGCTTCAGTAGTCTATATATAAATAGACAAAGACAAAGTAAAAACTATTTTCTCCTCCGTTTTTCAACAGATTTTCTTACTTTTTTTGTTTGGTATCTATTGATGGGAGTTTTAGTGATATAAATTAAGATATTTTGAAAATATTTTTATTATTAGTTAATTATTTCCCCTTTTCTTTTGTTACGCAGGCCTGATTTATAATCCTGAGACCCGAGCAAGATAAAATGCACATATTCTCTCAACTATTAATTTTTCTGAACAATTGTGCATTAAAATTTTAAAAAAATTTTCTGGGGGGGCACATCCATTTGAATGTATGTTGAGGTCATACCTATGCGATACTTGCACAAAAATAGATAAACAAAAAATTTTATTCATTACTTATAACATAAGAAAAGAGATCAGACTTCTATAAAAATCCTAGAGCAATATTAAAAAAGAAAAAAAAAATGATGTGAAAATCAAAACAACCGCGAGAGCGCCGAATTCCAACTTGATTCGTATTCTTTGCCATACTGTAAACAAATAAACTACCGTTTCCGAATTCTCAACGTTAAAAAATGATTTCCTATTCCTCCTTTATAACTCCAGTCCAGGTCTTGTTAGCTAAAATAAAATCTGTCACAACAGGGAGAAAAAGCAAAACATCCATTTTATTGGATGCCAGGTCTCAAGAGGTTATAATAGTAATGTTATATGCTGTAGACACCAGATGGCAACATGTCTTCGTTGGGTAAATTATTAAGTAATAAATTAAAACTCAGTGTTAAGAGTTCGTTGCCAATAAGCAGTACTACTAAAAGCAATTTTTCTAAGAGTTTGAGTAAAGGCTTCTCTGAAACAATGGAATGCAATATGAAAGCAGTGTGTGGAAGCAAACATTTAAGTTTTATTCAACTGCCACTCAACTTTGTGCGAAATCGGCATAAGTAAAAGCGGCAATATTTATGAGCGCCATTGTCCCTGCGGCGACAATGATTTGCAATACGTTTGCAGGGGGGGAACTAGGGAAAATACGCGTAAAACGGAGTATTAAGAGCAATTTTCATGATTTTTTTTAACGTGTAAAAAAGAAATCTACTTTATTGAGATTTTGAGGTTATTTTATAGATATATTAAAGAACATTTACTGAAATTTTCCAGCATTTTTCTTGAAAAGTTCCGGAGATATCGGCTGCTGCGCACTGTAAGTCGCCACCCGGGTCGGCAGTTTGCGTACATCCTGGAGGTCAAAATTTTTATCTGAAATCAATTTTTTTTTAATATACTTTTTTTATAAGTGTCTCTTCTAGTTGAACTCAAATCATCACAAAAATTTGAAAATTTCTATTTTTTTTAGAATGGGAAAATTAAGTGAAATTTTTAACCGTTTTTTTTTTTTTTTTGGTTCTTTTTTTACAATAAAAAGAGTAAAAATAAAGATATGTTTTTGAATCTAGTTCAACTAGAGTGTTTATATATAAAGGAAATGTGTGCTAAATTTGATAAGGATCGATCAAAAACTCTGCGAGCTAGAGTGTACGCAAATTCGAAAAAAGTAGCTTCGAGAAAAACGCGTTTGAAAAAAAGTGGTATTGAAGGTAAATTTAAGGCAGGAATGAATTAATTTTTTTTAAATACTAAAAGAAACAAAAACTTATAGAAATTTCTATCCGAGGTCTCAATTGTTGAAAAAAATAAAAGGACATCTGCTATCGTTCTCTAATACCCATCAGGTCATATTTGAGGGACTACCTGCTCAACTGCTCCAAAACGGGCGCTCGCTCAAATTCTTATAACTTTTAAACGACTTGGAATTTTGCTTTGAAATTTTCAGGGTATATTATTGAATAGTTGTAAAATCGATTTATATGAAGAAATTTTTTTTAAAAATTTTTGGAGACCTATTTACATGTATTCCCCCCCCCCCCTTAAATGAGACCCCCCAAAATAAACTCGACGCTATCATCTCCAAATTCGATTTAATACTTATGTAATTATATAAATAGCACAAGGTTTTCAAGGCTAAATTAAATTATTACGGAATTTCGACTATTGGGCCAACTCCTAATCAATTTTATATAGCACAAATAGTATTTATCTTCCCTACTTGAGTATATCATAATAGTCAAGTATCATCTCAAATAATATTCATAGACTTCACTTCCACCAGTAAAAACAGATGCACGAGTTCGGAGCAATAAACGGGATGGTCACTTTAACGAAGCGCTAAAAATATTGATCCTGACATTGAAAAAATTGCATGACCGTGGTTGGGGGGGGGGGGGGGGGGGAAAACAGACAATGATCTCAAAAGCTCGCGTATTGACCATTGACTGCTGCAAGTTCAGGTCATTGCACCATCTAGTGATTCTCCTTAAAAACGGCTTGCGGGTGGGCATTTCCATTCATTGGGAAATGACTCGATTGATTGATTTACTTGATTGATATTGTTTTAGTTCTTCGATTTATTTTTTGTCTTTGTTTTAGACAGTTATAATCCAAATTGCATGTAAACAATCTGGAAAGCTGCAATTCATTATATTTCTATATTAATATGTGAAAGATATTTTAAATTCAAAACTCATGATATCGTGCTTCGAGGATGGGAGGGCAGTTTGACAAATTGTGACATTGAAATTTTTGACTCTTTTGCATTAAAAAGAGGTTCCTTGTAACCTCTAAACACGTGTCTGCAAATTTTGTGCTGTATTTTATGTTGATTTTTAAATTTTACTTTGTAGCACAAGGATTAACCCCTTAATGGTCGGGTAATTTTCAAGAAAACGGTCATAAAAGTGTCATTTTTTTTATCCCTGAAAATTATATAAAAATATGTGTATGAACAATATATATATTCATTTTTAATTTTTTATTTGTTTCTATTTTGAAATTTTAAACATTCCAGCCCGGAAATATCACGGGAGCGAGAAATAGAAGGCGAAACCACAGCCCGTCATTTTCACGGGACCGAGAGGGAAGGGGTTAACATTATTTTGAGATTTTAAACATTCCAGCCCGGAAATATCACGGGAGCGAGAAATAGAAGGCAAAACCACAGCCCGTCATTTTCGCGGGACCGAGAGGAAAGGGGTTAACATTATTTTGAGATTTTAAACATTCCAGCCCGGAAATATCACGGGAGCGAGAAATAGAAGGCGAAACCACAGCCCGTCATTTTCACGGGACCGAGAGGGAAGGGGTTAACATTATTTTGAGATTTTAAACATTCCAGCCCGGAAATATCACGGGAGCGAGAAATAGAAGGCAAAACCACAGCCCGTCATTTTCGCGGGACCGAGAGGGAAGGGGTTAACATTCTATTTGCTTTGTAAATCTTACCATACAAAACCAACTAGTGCTCCCATCAGGGATCACACACTCTAAAAGCACGCCTCATTTTGTAAGGACTTTTCCACCTATCTACTTCATAAAGAATTCTGAATTTATTAATACATTTTTTTTCTTTTATACTGGCGGTGAACTCTTTACAAAATGGCTTTAAGAGCATAATTCTTGTATTTGTTATACCTTAAGAGCTTAATTCTTGTATTTGTTAAACCTTAAGACCTTAATTGTTGTATTTGTTATACCTTAAGAGCTTAATTGTTGTATTTGTTATACCTTAAGAGCATAGTTCTTGCATTTGTTATACCTTAAGAGCATAATCATCGTATTTGTTATATCTTAAGAGCATAATTCTTGTACAGGGTGGGGCGGAAGTAATGACCCAGTCTTGAGAGGGTATTAAAAGAAACTAATACAATTTGAGACTTAAAACTTTTTAAAATTTTGATCTGTGTATAATCCCATTTTTTTACATTAAATTTTCATTACCATTTCAGCAAGGTGGCGACCTTTATCTGCAATACACTCATGCAGTCTATTCTTCCACGCAGAGAGTTCTTCGTGTGCAGTTCAATATTCCGCGTTATGTTACAGTCCCTAGCAGACGCCTTTTTCTGCGAAGTTTGAAGGCGAATGTATGGAAACATGGTCCCCATACTTTATTAGAGTGAAAGACCGAGGAAATATCCGACATACCCCTTGAAATGTGCAGAAACGTTTCCCAAAGCTTCAGAAATAGACTGCATCAGTGTATTGCTGCTAAAGGCCGCCACCTTACTGAAATTGTCATGAAAACTTAATGTAAGAAAAAGTGGAATTATATACAGATCAAAATTTAAAAAGTTTTAAAAGTCTCAAATTGTATTAGATTTTTTTTTTTATACCCTCTCAAAACCGGGTCATTACTTCCGCCCCACCCTGCATTTGTTATACCTTAAGAGCATAATTCTTGTACTTGTTATACCTTTAGGGCATAATTCTTGTATTTGTTATACCTTTAGGGCATAATTCTTGTATTTGGTATACCTTAAAGGCATAATTCTTGTATTTGTTGTACCTTAAGAGCATAATTCTTGCATTCGTTACACTTTAAGGGCATAATTCTTGTATTTGTTATACCTTAAGAGCGTAATTCTTGTATTTGTTATACATGAATGAGAGGTGTCATTGAACAAATAAATATAAATTGTGCGGTCTTTCAAGCCAAAATATCGCTATTTGAAGTAGGAGCCGGGTGGTTAAGTGTCTCCTTTTCTCTCCCGCCACAGGTGCGTCCGTGAGCCGGGCCATGGGTGCGAAGCGGCGGTGATGGGCAACAAGTTGAGCTGCTCTTGCGCCCCCCTCATCCGCAAGGCCTATCGATACGAGGACTCGCCGTGGAACAACTCCCGCAGGAGAGACGGACACCTGCTCAGGTACGATTTACACTCTCCTTTTTAAGCGCGTGTAACATGATGTTGAGTCCATAATTGGCAACTTTTTGAGGTTGAAGTAAGAATCCAAAAGATTGATTTTTGTGTCAAAAATTGAGAAGGATTCAGGAAGAAAAAAAAGTGGACGATGGTGAATATTTAAAAAAATTATCGGTGAATATTTATGACAAGAAAAAAACGGGTAAAAAAGTGGAGAATGGTGAATATTAAAACTGGTGAATTGCGAAGGAGTTAGGAAAAGAAGTGGTGAACGGTGACTATTAAAAAAATATTGGTGAATATTTTTAAAAAAGCGGAGAATGGTGAATATTATTTTTTGACGCGCGCGCGCATACATACACAAATAAATAAGCAAATAAATAGCAGTAAATTAATAAATAGACATCATTTATTAATGTAGAAAAGAAAATATATCTTTTGCACTTCGAATCCAGCCTTCGGTGACCAAAATTGTGGACACTTTTGAAAATTTTTGTTTTTTTTTAACTTTGCATGCTTATAGAAAATGTTACGGTTCACAAAACGTAAACTGGTACATGTCATTTTAAAGATAATTTAATGTTGAATTTTATACAAGAAATAGAACTCAAATATTTGCAATACAAAAAAAGTCATAGTACTTTAATTTCAAAAGGAAACTCAGTAAGGAAATGGTTTGTACTGTGCAACGTTCTTGGCCAATTATAATTATTGTTCTTTCTCTGGCAGCCAGTCATATGTTAGTAACTGCAACCAGAGACTGACATGTTATACCTTAAGAGCTTAATTCTTGTATTTGTTATATCTTAAGAGCATAATTCTTGTATTTGTTATTTCTTAAGAGCGTAAATCTTATATTTGTAACTGCTAGCAGAGGCTGACACCATGTTTTCATCTGGATCAAATCATTATTGTGCATTGTTCTGTGTAAGGAAGACAGTTTCTTATGCCATCAATTTACAAATAAATCATATTGTGCAAATTGCACTATTTAGTCAAGAAGAAAATAGCAAAAAATTAAACAGTAGATTGAGCACCTGGAAATATATGTAAGAATAATGTTATGTACCTGTGTGTTAGATTTTTATTTTGTTGTTTCTCGCCAAGCTTGGCAATTTTCCGATCATGACAGATAATCCTAGTTTTTGCTAGAATTTCTTGGATTATTCATGTCACGTGATCCGAGATGTTATATAAAGAGCTCTGGCCAGAAGTTCAGTTCAGTTTTTAGTTTTTTGTGAGTGCATGTCAGTCTGAGCCATTGTTCTGTCAGCTTCATGCTTGATTCGATTCATATTTTTGAAGTAAAGGCGAGATGACCTTACGGTGATGCGTGAACTTTGTGAGATATTTTTGTGTGTTTAAAAATATGTGGATACTGTAAATAGTTTGGAAATACATTGAGATGTATGTTCAAGGAGTTCGTCATGTGTTTAAAGTCCGGTGAACCCGTAACAACATGGTATTGCAAAACGGGGTTTCCGTACGCATATAAAATTAAAAAGACAAAGTCCGAATCGCTAAATTTTCTCTAAAAATCGGCTGAATCTAAAACTGTGTGCAAAACAGGAAACCAGAATCGTTAATAATAGACTTCCAGCTTAAAAAACTATGAAAGCTGACCAATTTTATTAAAAACTGCGAAAATATCGTAAAAGTTAGCAGGTATGTGTTAAGTCTTTATATTAGAGGAACGGATTCAATCGACAGAAATAGGCGAAAAACTTAAAATTAAGTACAAATCGCTAAAGTATCTCTAAAAACCTACTAATCTCTAAAACGTTAATAACAGACTTCCAGCGGTAAAAGCTGACTCATTTTCTCAAAAATCGCTAAAGTAGGCAGGTATGGGCTATGCCTTTATATTAGAGAAGCTGATTTATCCTTAATTTGGGTTCCAAGAACTGCGTGCAATTACTAGCCTGAATATACCAAAAAAAAAAGGTAGAAAATTTATATCCAGGGATCTGAAGCTACCACTTTTTTGTGTTGTTCCAATCTTGTTACTAAGTACTTGCTCCAGCTCTGCTCCGAGCTCTGAAGAGTTTTAATAGGAATCATGTTATTTATCGTTTTTATTTAGTTAGGAGCAATTACTGATTTCTAAGTACTTGCTCTAGCTCCGCTCCGCATTCTAAATAGTTTTAATAGGAATCATGTTATTTATCGTTTTTATTTAGTTAGGAGCAATTACTTATTTTCTAAGTACTTGCTCCAGCTGCGTTCCGAGTTCTGAAGAGTTCCAATGGGAATCATGTTATTTAGCATTTTTATTTAGGTAGGAGCAATTACTGATTTCTAAGTACTTGCTCCAGATCCGTTCCGAGCTCCGCAGAGTTTTAATAGGAATCATGTTATTTATCGTTTTTATTTAGTTAGGAGCAATTACTTATTTTCTAAGTACTTGCTCCAGCTGCGTTCCGAGTTCTGAAGAGTTCCAATGGGAATCATGTTATTTAGCATTTTTATTTAGGTAGGAGCAATTACTGATTTCTAAGTACTTGCTCCAGATCCGTTCCGAGCTCCGCAGAGTTTTAATAGGAATCATGTTATTTATCGTTTTTATTTAGTTAGGAGCAATTACTTATTTTCTAAGTACTTGCTCCAGCTGCGTTCCGAGTTCTGAATAGTTCCAATGGGAATCATGTTATTTAGCATTTTTATTTAGGTAGGAGCAATTACTGATTTCTAAGTACTTGCTCCAGATCCGTTCCGAGCTCCGCAGAGTTTTAATAGGAATCATGTTATCTTCTGTTTCTCAACCTTGTTACTTTCTTCTATGTCCAATACAGTAAAACCTGTAAAGTTGACCACCCTTGTAAGCTGACCACCTAAGTTGACCACTTATGTATGCCAAATTTGGGAGGGAGGGAGTATTATAAAAAACCCTTTGTATGTGGACCGCCTAATTATTACAATATCTACTTGTTTAGCTATTTTTGGAAAGATAAAAAAGACTAAAATAGCTTCTCCAGGATATTTTTTATGCTATAATGTTAGAACAGTATTTGTCTGGGTGGATAAAACATCAATATAAAGTTGCCTAAACCCCTTTGTTAGTTAAACAAATGGGAAAATGATTATGAGCATATTCTTTAAATAAGTTTCTTCTTTTCTCTTTGATCTGGAATAGCCATTTTGAAAACTATATATTTTTAGGAAATCTTTAGCATCATATAAGTAACTCATATACTTAATATGATATTTGTCGTAATTTTAAAGTAATGTTAATACATGAAGCCATATTTTAATTAATTACGAAATGGATAAATGCATAGTGTAAGGGAAAAAAAACCTCCACCCTCTCTAAGTTGACCACTTAAGTGCTGCACCGCAAGTGGTCAAATTACACAGGTTTCACTGTATATAGAATTCTATGTCCAGTATTGGACATCTTCTATATCCAATATATAAGTAAAAAGGTTGAAAACCAGAGGCTCACATTTCAGGCCGCTGCATATACGACATTTTTGTTTTGGATAAGAAAGGGTCATGGCTCCAGGAGTTTTAACCCTATATCCAATATATAGAAGTATTGGATTCGTAAAAGTTTCCGAATTTCGACGGATTAACACGTTTTGAGGTGTGCTGGACCCTATTTGACCGTTTTTAGAAAATGTTTGTCTGTGCGTCTGTATGTGTTCTTTTTTTTTTTTTTTTTGTGGGCGCTGTAACTCAAAAAGTAATGCATGGAAACGATCGAAATTTGTTGCACACATGTAACCTGATGGGAGCTCGTGCTGATTAGCTTTGAGTGCGAATCCATTGAAAAGGAGCGGAACTAATGAACGTTTTACTCGATTAGAGTGAGTTATATCAGAAGAAGTAATGGAAAAGAATCCGAACAGAATTTAGTGTGCAAGTGGACCTCAATAGAAACAGGTGCTAATTACATTTTGGTTCTAGTCGCTCCAAAGGGAGTGGAACAGTTGAGCTTTTTATTTATTTTTATTTGTTTTTATTTTTTCCGCTGTAACTCAAGACGTAAGGCATAAAATGGAACGGAATTTGGAACGCACTTGATAGGAAGTAATGTTGATTAAATTTTGGAGGTATTAGTTACACGGGGTGGAGCAGTCGAGCGTTTTTCCCGCTAAGCGTTTATCTTAAGAATCTAGCTATTCAAACAATTTATATTCTGTCGCCGTTCGCAACAAGGGAGCAGAAACTTGTTTGCTTTGCTTTGTATTGTTGCCATTTTACCTACACGTAAACAAATAAAATTCTTATCAATATTTTTAGCATTTTGACTCTTCGCTGGTAGCGCACAAACCTTTTAATTAGTTATGGGTCATTCCACAGTAACGGACGTTACATTTACACAGCATTTTTAAACTTCAACGAGCATTCTAAAAAACTTGTTGGGTAATTTTTAGGTTTTTAAATTTTGGTTAGTAAAAGTACATGTGATCTAAGTATGCAAAAAAAAAATTTGAAGATATATATGTATTTGCTGTATGTTTAAATTTTTTTGAAATTTCGTTACGTGTGTTACCTGAAGAGTAACACACGTAACGAACTTTCAGCTCTTTTTTTAACAGACAGCAAATGTATCTTCAATAAAAGGCATATATATCTTCAAAAAAAACTTTTGCATACTTAGAACACATGTACTTTTATTAGTCAAATTTAAAAAACCTAAAAAATACCCAAGAAGTTTGTTAGGAAGCTCGTTGAAGTTGAAAAATGCTGTATAAATGTAACGTCCCTTACTGTGGAATGACCCTTATCTTGGCTTAACCTCTTCATTCCAAGTGTACCCAATTGGGTACATTTTAGAATACTGTTTATTAACTACTATTTGTGAAATTCGCAAGATAAAACGCAAAACTGTTTTTGAAATGAATTAACAGACAGTTTACTTCGTTTTAAACATGGAAATGGGGCATTATTTATTATTTAAACTAATTATAAATTCAAATTGAAAAAAAAAATAGTTATTTTGTTTTGAAATCATTTTTTAAATCAGAGAACCAAAAAATTGCGTCAAAATTGTCTGTGCTTAGTTTCGGGGCCTGAAGAGGTTAAAACAAATTTTTTATATACAATTAAATTTTTTTTTCAATAGAGATTTGTATTATAAAAGTTATATTTGACGAGTAGTAATAATCATGTGAAGAATATACACAGTGTGTCAAAGAATTTGTAAGACTAGGTTTATAAGAAAAAATAGAAACTAATAATTGTATTTTTTAAAGTGCTTTTATTCAAAATAAGCTCGTTCGGTGTAAGTACATTTGTTATACAGCGGTTTAACAACGATTCGAATGCCTGTTCCAGCTCACATCGTCGGAATACCACCAAAGCTCGCGTCGAAGTTATTAGTACAGTGACAATGTCATCAAAGTTTTTAAAAGAAGGTAAACAAATGAACTGAGGTTTTGGCAGGGGATCAGTTTATAGTTAAGGAATTTAACGAACGCTCGATAACACACATAGCGCTACTGTTAGATTAGTTCCAGTTGAAGTTTCAAAAATTCTTTGACATCGTGTGTGCAAACAGCTTCGAAGCGAGCTTTGGAGGCAGTTCCACAATGTGAGCTGGAACAGGCATTCGAATCGTTGTTAAACCGCTGTAACAAATGTATTGAAGCCGAGGGAGCTTATTTTGAATAAAAGTGCTTAAAAAATTATAATTGCCAGTTTTTATTTTATTTTATAAACGTAGTCTTGAAAATTCTTCGACACACTCGGCAGAAGAAAATTCCGTAATGGCCACAACAGACTAGTTTCTTTTGAGAACCCCTTTTAAGATCAGAAAGAAAATGGCGAATCTCCTTCTGTAGTCGTTACTAACGACAACAGAAATACAAAAATATGTGCAACACAACAAACATATGCTAGCACATTTTATTTCCATATTGCAAAAGTACATAGCATGAACTTGAAATATAACTGCAAAACATCTAATTAAAAAAAAAAACTTAAGTTACCTTTTATTATTTGTTCTTTTCGAATTAATAATAAGGGGCCGTTCATAAGTGATGGCACGCTTTTTTCCCATATATTTGACCCCTTCCCCCTATTTGTCACAATATGTCACACTTCAACGGACCCCCTCTCCCCTTTGTCACATGTCACGCTGTGTTGCATAATGCCTGATGTCACACTTCTTGTTACCCCCTCACCTTGTCACACTTTGTCACAATTTCACGAACCCCCTCCCCCCTCGAAGTGTGACATCATTTATGTATGATCCCTAAGGCAATTAACGTACTGTTCCACCACGGAGTTTTGACCCTTGGACGCTTCTGCGCATGGCAGAAAAGGGCGAATTCATTTGAGTTTTAGGGAAGTTCGTTTTGCCGGTGCGTTTATTGAGTGCACGAATCAGAACGTTTGCTTCTCTGTTTGTTGAAAGCAACTAAATTTATAAACTGGCACATGGCATCAGTTCGAAAGAAATCAAGTCTGCTAAACGAACTGGAATGAGAACAAAATTTGCCACATTCCTTATACCAGCAGTTCCTCCCTTGAACATGAATGGATTCTTGGCATTCTGCCAAGCAGATTGCTTTGGTTGAGGTATGTATGCGCAAAAAAAAAAAAAATTTACAACTATTTTCTCGCTAGTGCGAAAAAGTTGTGGAATGTCATGAGAAATATATTTGAGTCAATCAATGAATACCGTTTGGAAGGTGGGATCATTACTAAATGATGTCACGCTTCGAGGGGGGGAACGTGAAATCTTTCTTGAAATTTTTAATCGGATTTGTCGAACTCGAAGTAAAACGATGTTACGGCTTCCTTTGTTTACATTATTTTCATCGCTGCCACGTGGCCAATGACGCTGCTTGAATTGCCTTCATTTACTTGTACATTTTGAGATATTTCTAACGGCATCGGTTATATCGCACTTTTTTGCTGTCCCTCGACAAGCGCGATATAACGAGGGGCTACTGTACTAATCTTAAGGTGTCAATTTATCCATCTCCAGGGCCCGACTTAGCCTAATTGGAGCCCGGGGCAAAAACTTATTTGGGGCCCCCCCTGCTTCACTTTGAAAGTTCATTAAAGAAGGAAACACAATGTAAATTTTCTATTCGATTTGGGGCCCCCTCAGATGTGTGGCCCTGGGCAGCTGCCCCGTATGCCCCTGCCTTAATCAGGCCCTGTCCATCCCCCCAACATATATATATATATATATAACTCCGTCAGATTGTTTGTCCAGTACAATGTCAAACAAAAATGAAATACAGTTTGAAGCTAACGATTTCTACTGTAATAAAATTGTTATTATAGTAGAAATCGTTAGCTTCAAACTGTATTTCATTTTTGTAACAATAATCAGGGTAGAGGAGTAAAATAGTAACTTTAAATATGGTTTTTAATAATGAACAAGCAAATACAAAAATTTACCTTAGTTTTTATCGGGAAAAGATGCTATTATTGGCTGTAAACTTTTATTATTTATATAGATCATTGTAAAAGATAGTGTTGGGCGTATAAAAGACTTAAAATTTTGGATCGCTATAGCCGATTTTCTAACGTTTGATGATTGTTATAAACGTTTGAAAATGCATTAACCCTTTATCTACTGCATTATGATTTGCAGTAATTTTTTTTACAGAAATAGTTTGTCTAGGTATTTACACTGAAAATTAAGGGATTTATAGAAATAAAATGGCTCAGTCTGTAAGTATTTATTTCTTTACAGCTAATAAATGCCACAGAGTATTTACCCTGCGAAATGAATTACATACACTTTTAAATCAAAATATTTCGTCGAATAGTTTTCTAAATTCTTAACTGTCACATTAAAAAAAATCAGTGACATGATTCTTGAATTTTACGGCTCTTCTGGAGCGAAACTCTAAGGGAGCAATCTGAGAAAAATGGAAGTTCAAAGCACAGCATCATTTTCAAGACTATCTATGTTCCTTTCCTCGCTAAAATACTTTTTATAGAACCCTTGCTGATATGTATCCTGAAAAACGGAAATTGAAAGACTGTCCCGGCAAGGTACCATCAGAATATTGGTAAAAATGGTTGCTGGAATGGGGAATGGAATTTATAGAGAATGGTACTTATATGTACCGTCAGTAGATAAAGGGTTAAATATGGTTTTAATAATGAATAACCAAATTTTAAAAATTTACCCTTTTATTTTTCCGTAGTATGGAAAAAGATATTATTGGCTGTAAGCTTTTGGTATTTATATAGACCATTTTAAAAGATAGTATTTTCCTAGACTAGAACACAAATGGCAAGGAAGGTTGCTGAGACAAATCGTACAAAAGACTTAAAATTTTGGATTGCTATAGCCGGTTTTCTAACGTTTGAGGATTGTTATAAACCAGTGGTCGGCAACCTAATTGTCTGAAGAGCTACTTTCCAAGTTCGGCGAGCACCAAGATCGACTCGGAGAAGGGTGGCATACGCTATAAATAGGGCATGTTAGGACCGAGCCTGTCTTCAAATTGCAGGTTAATTCCTGTCTCAAAAAAAGTTCTGTTGCTTATAACCATACCAAGTTTAAAATTTCAAAAATAATGTCATGTTAGCATCGTTAACTCGCATCAAAACAATATTTAATATACTAATGTATTATTTCTTTTAAATTTCATATAATACCGTTAGTTTTTGGTTTTTTAAGGTGCGACGAATGGTCTGACAAAGTAGTAAACATTTTCTGAAAAGAAAAAAAGGTTTAACCTCGAATTCAAGAGTTATTTATTTATTCATTTCTTTTCAAAACTATACAAGCTGTCCAAAATGTTGTCGCGATCGACCGAAAATAGGCTCCGGATCGACCGACGGGTTGCCGACCACTTATAAAGATTTGAAAATGCATTAATGACATAGGGCGGGAATCGTTATATCCCCGGTTCGCTATAGCAAGGATGACTGTAATACAATTCCTGCTACAAGACAAATGAACACCAAAAATGTTGTTCAGTAACACTAAATATTTTGACAGTGGGATAATGAGTGCGGTGACGCGTTATTTTGCTTCGAATCAACGTTTTGGACGTTGGTTGATTTACATTAGCGATTAAATTGAAAAAGTGAGTGTTTGAATTCCTAATTTATTCAATAATGGGTAGCGAGAAAAAGCTTATTTCTATTTTCTTTTGCAGGAGTGGGAGTGCAGAATGATAAAATTTACGCATATTATGTGTTACAAATGTATTAAATTAAATTATTAATTCAGTGGTCAAGATTCACACTAAGTGGACATTGTCGCTAATGGAGGCAATTCATCGCGTCACGTGACAACGATGATCGCTGGTTTGTTTACCAAATTTTTAATCGAGTTCTACGTGGAGTTCACGTGACAGCGATGTAATTATATTGCACCTTAATGTAATTACATCGCCGTCACGTGACCTATGACGTTGCATGAATTGCCTCCATTAAAATAGTTAAACAAAGCAAACTGTTCTCAAACGGAAAGACTAAAATTTCTAAAAGTTGTTTAAACGTTCGAGTCTGAACTTGAAAAAGTGAATGAATTACTGTTGAATTTCGACCTTTGGGTGAAGTACTAATAATTCTATTTTGAAGAGATTCCCGTGGGAAACAATTTAAGTTAGTTATATACTAAACTGTAAAAATTTTGCATTCTTTTTGGCGCCACTCAACACCATTTTTGGTGTTCAGTTGGTGTAAAGTCGAAAATGATTCATTTTTTGATGCACATATTTTAAGTTCTTGTAAGTGTCTGTCTATCTTTTTAAAGTACAGACAGCAGGATGTTTTTCTTTAGCATGTGATGTTTGTTAACTCATTTGTGTATCAAAAGTTCATTACAATGGAGGCAATTCACCGCTAGAGGGACTCATGAGCGATCATCGATGTCACGTGATATCCGCTGTTTGTTTACTAAGATTTTCAATTAAGTTCTACGTGAATTTCAATAGGCAAAATGAGTTATCTTGAAATTAATTAGACTGTTTTCATAGCTTTTCTGATAATAACCCAGTATTTACATTTAATGTGATCATTATAAAAGAAATTTATTAATTATTACAATAGTTATTGTGTTTTATTTAGTGTTAATTTTATGTAATGTAGGAGAACTTTATTTAGGTTTAGATTTTATTAGATTTGTCGAACTCGATGTAAAGCGATGCTACGGCTTCCTTTGTTTACATTGCTTTCATCGGTGCCACGTGACCAATGACGTTACTTGAATTGCCTCCATTGCTCGTTTATCCTATTTTCATAGAAATGAGCAATCAATGAAATTTCGATACGTAAAGGAGCCAACAAGTTTCATGTACTAAGAAACATTAGACTGCGTATATTGTTTTCGGCAAACACATAAAAAAATTTAAATATATCAAAAATGAATAATTTTGATCTTTGCACCAACTTGTTATATATTTCGTTAATATTTATTTTATTTCATATTTTCTGTTTATTAATTATCGTCAGCAGTTCAAAACAATTACTTTTACCTCCAATATTTATATAAGACTACTACTTTTTTTTTTACTTATCGTTTGTTTTTTACGTTTCCTTTCCCTTCTCCTTCGAAGCAGGGTTGCCACATGTTGCTAAAAGTAGCCAGTATGGCTAGTTTAAGATACTACTGGCTAAAAGTAATTTCAATCACTAGCTACTAATAATTATGACTGATATTGGTTAATTTTAAATTTACTTTTCCGCATTAAAGTTTTTTTTTTTTTTTTTTTTTTGTTTTTTCTTTATTTCAACTAAAATTAAAAATAGGCATAGAATTTACAGGTTTCAAACATCAGAACCGGATATCCGGTACAAATCCGTCATGAAAAGAGACATCGGATATCCGATATCCGACAAAATGAATATCCGAGTTGGAGCTTTGGTAGTACTAACAACAATTGAGATCAATAACAGCAACAACCGAATTAATTTAAATGGCTAATTTTGGCTAAATTTTTTCTCCCGTCTGGCTAAAAGTCGTCTGGAAAATCTGGCAACACTGCTTCGAAGTACAACAAGCAGCAGTTCCGCTGTATGTACATAATGCGTGTTAGGGAATTGTAAATTAATGTAATTATGTGTTTGTCAGGGATACATCGAAGTATTATTTATAGGATGTCTACAGTATTTTAATACAGTCAAACCCCGCAATAACGAATCCTCAATGAACCGACTTCGGAGATTGCTATAACCGAGGGTTCGCTACATCCGATTTTGCAAAAAAAAGTGTCAACTGACGAAGATAAATCTATATAATAAACCTATTTGTAACAATAATCAGGGTAGAGGAGTAAAATAGTAACTTTAAATATGGTTTTTATTAATAAATGAGCAAATTTTAAAAATTTACCTTTTTATTTATCCGTAGTATGAAAAAAAAAGATGTTGTTATTGACTGTAAACTTTTGGATTTTATATAGACCATTGTAAAAGACAGTATTTGACTAGACTATAACACAAATGGCAAGGAATGTTACTGAGCAAAATCGTGCAAAAGACTTAAAATTTTGGATCGCTATTGTCGATTTTCTAACATTTGATGATTGTCATAAACGTTTGAAAATGCATTTATGACATAGTGTGGGGCATCGTTATATCCCGGGTTCGCTATAGCAAGATTTGACTGTAATACAATTCCACGCAACTACAAGGCAGCTGAACACCAAAAATGACTAGAACACAAATGGCAAGGAATGTTGCTGAAAAAAATTGTACAAAAGACTTAACATTCTGGATCGCTATAGCTAGTTTTCTAACGTTTGATGATTGTTATAAACGTTTGAAAATGCATTAACGACACTGGGTGGGGGATCGTTATATCTGGGGTCGCTATAGCAAGGTTTGACTGTAATACAATTCCACGCAACTACCAGATAGCTGAAAACCAAAAATGACTAGAACACAAATGGCAAGGAATTTTGCTGAGAAAAATCGCACAAAAGACTTAAAATTTTGGATCGCTATTGCCGATTTTCTAACGTTTGATGATTGTTATAAACGTTTGAAAATGGTTTGATGATTGTTATCATCAAACGTTACGTTTGAAAATGCATTAATGACATAGGGTGGGGGATCGTTATATCCGGGTTCGCTATAGCAAGGTAGGACTGTAATACAATTACACGCAACTACAAGACAGCTGAACACCAAAAATGTTGTTCAGTAACACTAAAAATTTTGACAGTGTGCCGGATGAATCAAATTGATCTTTGTTATGTGTTTATATTTAATATTTTATTGCACTCTTAATATCTGGCAACTAACGATTTCAAAAGTGTTTCTGTAACTTACACTTCTGCATCTGGCAACAATCAGTTATTGCTATTGTAACGATCGCTTTGAATGTCAAAATGCAGCTGGCTGTACGTGTAGCATATTCTTTTGTAAATAAATAGCTTATAACGAATCCTTATCCGTTTTAATCTAATCTTCAAACATAATAATCTTTTTATTCATTTAGAATGTATGCAGTGAAGCTCAAGTTTATGTATCGCCATTAAAATTTTTGAATAAGGGACCCTCTGTAGAAGGAAAGGAGGAAGGCTATTCAAAAACAATATCATTCACCATGTATTTCCGAAATATTCTAATAAACTCGTTTCCGTTTATCAGATCGAATGAGAAGTGCTGTATGGAAATAACTCTAGTTTCGAACGAGGCCACTTATTAAAAGCATCTTGCGCCATTTTCTCTTTCAACTTTTTCGTTTTCGAAATTTAGCGTCGTATCGGCTGCAGCATATGGCGCAAAAGTGTAACGTAAAAATACATAAACAAAAAAATTCCATTCCTGGCCAATTTATCTTAAACATCCATCGGAAATAGCCTCATCTTCTGGCTTTTTGAGCTCCATAATTAGCATCGATTTTTGAGGAGCGAAAACTGGGGAGGCAAAAAAAGTTTGTTTTTTTTTTTTCTCCACGACTGGTTAATATGTAGTTTTTGTTTTGGTATCTCGCAACCTGCCCGAGATCTTTTTCTTTGTAATTCCTTTGCACAAAAGAAAAGAAAAAGTCTCCGGGGGAATGCTGGTGTTGGCAGCGACATCTATGTGCAGACTTTGAATGTAAAGCTTAGTGCTTTCTTTATTTTGTCTCTGTCTTGCAAAGTGCAGTGCTTAGCTAACCGATGGGGCGTTAATTGTTGGGTTTTCCTCATCCCGAATACTAAAAAAAAAAGGGGGGGGGGGTGTATGCTTCATGTGTAATATATATATTTTTAAAAGCGATATCTTTAATAATTAAGAGTTACGATTAAATTAGTGTTATTTTTTTTCAATGTATTTATTTTAGATTTGTAAAGTTATATCAGGCGAATCAGTGGCGCAGCTAAGTGGGGGTGGCCCGACCCGGGTTTTACCATACAGGGGTGACACCAAGCCACGACGAAGGAAAAAAAAAAAACTTTAGAAGCTCCATAGAATAAAAAAAAAACTTTAAATTGGATATTTTTTTCTATGTTCTTCTCTATTTTGAACTGAACAAAGTGCTTCCTTTAAAACATATTCGCAATGCTTTTTAACCGCTAATCATAACCGTTTGCCGTCAACAAATCCGTTAAATATTATGAGGCTCATGACACAAATGGTGTTTTTATTTTTCAAAGATGGTGTTTTATTTTTTAAAAAATAGTTAATACATTTCATTAAAACGCATACTGCACACTTACGTGATTTTCTTCGGAGGGGGGTAATCTTTTACACGGAGTGATACCATCACTACCCACCCCGGGTTGCACCCATGCTACATTGCTAAAAATGTCGGTAAGAAAATAGTAAAATAACCATTTAATTTGATTGTTATTTTACCATATTTAATTAGAACAGTTAAATAACGATTTAAAAGATGGTACTCAAACCGCTGATTGTGAAAAAATCGTTTTTTCTTTGTTTCTCCTAAATAACGTTTAACTAACCGTCATTTTCAAGCGCTCTATAAGAATCGGGCACCCATCTTGGTTACGAAGCCTTACCGGTTGTACGTTGTTGTTAAAATACGAATAAAGATTTATCAGTTCAAATCTGCATGTGTATATAAAAAAAGAAGAAAAAAAAGTGGCTTAAGCAGTGGTTACTAAATAGAAACACATACAAACGTAAATCAAAAATTGGAGACATCGGATTCCCGAACTGTTTGCGAATATGCGAACCGATAGTTTGAGCTGCTGAAGCTTGTTTGTATGTCAATTTTGGCAGCGAATAAAATGATTTTCCTCAATATACAGTAAATTTAGACCAAAAATGACTTTGTTCCAATCAAAAACTAAAATCTCAATTTTAAAGCAGTTTGCCTGTTGGAAAAGAAGATTTATTGATAAATAAACGGCCGCTTTACGTGGTGTAGATGGCCGAATGACTAGAGCGCAAAGCTGGCATACCGTGCACTCGAGTTCGATTCCCGCGCGCTCCGTTTACGGTTTCTACCCCTCGAGGATTCTACGCCTCGAAATGGTTCAAAAACGGTAAAAATAATGTTTTGAAATCATTTTTAAATGGTTATAAAACCGTAAACTTTTGTATTTACGGCTTCTTAACCAGGCTGATTGGAAATGGTTTAGGTCCCGTAAAGATAGAAAAATGTTCCAAATCGTAAATTTAACGGTGAATTAGATGGACAGACTGATGCCGGTTATTTAATCGTAATTTCATGTTTAAAATTTTTAACAGTGTAGCTACATGGGGCGAATGCGCCAGTCCCTTCATATTTCTCTTCGATAGAAAGCCTTGTTATAGAAGTTAAGCTAAGGAATAAAAGCTTGGTTTATTTGCCTTTTTTGCCTGAAGCTTTGGCATTTGTAGAACTTGGACGCATAAGTCGTGAAAAACGGCAAAACTGTCCCGCAATGGACCAGTCTGTAGAAGCTCGGTTCCCGCAGACCACCGAAAGTGAAGCAACACTGACTGAGGTCAGTGCTTGGGAGAGTGACAACCTCTCGCGGCTGCTTGCTGCGGTCCATATACGCTGAAGGGAACATTGGATAAAAGACCTATTTAACGTACAACAGCTCCTTTTAGCGTACACGGCCTCATAGGAACCAGCCGCGAGAGGTTGTCCCCCTCCCAAGCACTGACCTAAGCCGATGTTGCTTCACTTTCGGTCTTCTGTGGGAACCGAGCTTCTACCGACTGGTACACTGCGGGGCTTTTTGATTTGAGCTATATATGAACTAAGCATATATGAACTAAAATTTAAATAAAAAGGCAATACGGTTAAAAATTAACTATTTAATGTAATTTTTAAAAAATAGGCTACTCCGTCCATGTAGGGGGTAGGTACAGATCCTACCACCAATTTTTTGAATAGTCTCTCTGTAACAAAGAAATTTTTATTAAAGCAAATATAATATATAAAACACAATAATACCGTATTGCCATACTACTGGATGAGATTCGCCGGTGTCGCTCTAGTAGTGGACACTTAGATCTTTAAGCTCCTAAAATAAGCGAATGTAACATTAAACTGGAATGAAATGATCAGAACCTATAGCGAACGATTCCTAGTGCTGGTTAATAGAACTCAAGTTGGCGTCAAACATTTATGCAAGTACGTGGGTCATGATATTTAACAGCTGCCTCCACAACGGTCACATTTGCTGCTCTTTACTAAAGCCGATCAATAAGAGGGTTAGGGATTTGGGGAAAATATATAGGGAAACGCGTGACATCATTTAAGAATGGTCCCTTAGGCATTTTTAAAATTATTTCTCCAAGTTAATAGCATAAAATAGATATTAATTTCTGTCCACTGCTAATGCAAATACGTGTCTTATAAATGTCCTCTGCAGATACAAATGAAGCGTTTAGTAAATGACATTTTATAGGTATTTCATTTTTCGAGAAATAGTTGGCGATGTAGCTAAATATGCAAATATTGATGTAAGTCCGTTGAAAAAATTTTGCCACGTAAAAGGGTACGAAAATTTTCTTAACTGTGTCCACTACTGGGTCATTTACCTTAGTTTCTTTTTGTTTGAGGGTTTCTTTCTTGAAGTACAGTTGTGGTGGATGTCCCTTGTCGCATGGAACGTCCCATGTGTGATTAACCCCAATGATCGACTTGCGTGTGTATTAACCTTGTGATATCCATTGCAGACTCTGGGCGGAGGTTTTCCACGTGAGTTCGGCGGCGGGAGCATCGGCACGATGGCAGCAGGTGTCCGAAGATCTAGTGCCGGTGAACATCACCTGTGTCCAGGACACTCCCGACTGCATATTCCACATCACCGCCTACAACTCGCAGGTCGAAAAGATCTTGGATGTCCGATTGAGACAGCCAGGTGAGTGCATCCAGCGCCCTACATTACCATTATAATTATATAAATAATATATTCATGTCTTAAGTGAAACAATAATAATAAATAATCTATATATAAATAGGGGCAAAGACAGAACAGTTAGTACCATTTTTTCCTCTGTTTGTCAACCGATTTTCTTACTTTTTCTTTTCCATTTTTTAGCTATTGATGAGTTTTAGATATAAAAAAAATTGGAAATAGTTGATTTTTTCCCTCCTACTTAGGACATAGATTCGAAAACTTTTTTTCCTAAGTCTTCAATCGTCATATTTTCGTACTATCCCTTACACCTACAATCTACAATACTCAATAAATTTTTAACTACTTATAATTCAAAGAGGGAGAAATGATAAAAACAAAACAAAAGAGAAAATGTAAGTCACTAAATGAATGTCAAATAAAAATGATACAAAAATGTCGATTTATCATTTTCCAATATATATATATAATATTAAAAAACAAATAACTAGTTCCAACCCCTTTTTAAACTCACTTTCGCTTTCAAAACACAAAGACTAAAGTGACCTACAAACAATTGTAGGCACTTTATATATTTCCCCTTTCCCTTCCCCTTTTATGGCGCGAAAAGAAACATCCGTTATTAGTGACATTCGTTTTGCGTGGCACCCAGGTCATTGAATAGCGAAGTTTTGACCCATTAGAGATTCCTATTTTGACAGCTAAATATGGTTAAGAAAATAAAAAACGGTACTTTTCCATCATTCCGGCGCAGGCGTTAAAGTCGCTAATAATGATGCAACCAACCCCAACCAGAAACTCTCTGCTGGTAACATTTTGCGTGTGCTGTCGCCAAAAACTGCTTGGCGATATTTGCCCCGGGATAATGTGCAAGTACTAAAAAAAACTTTAAAACTCAACAGCGCCAGACTCAGAAAGCCACTTATTGATTTTAAGTTAATTTTTAAAAGTCCCACGCGCAAAAAAAAAAAAGGATTGGAACTAAGCGCGTCAGTCCCTGACCACACTTGAGGTTTCTCTGTAGACTTTACGTTGCTCTTAACCAATTTGCTTTCCTTTCAACGTTATTTTATTGTTACATTGAAACTATTACTCCATTATGGAGTCGAGGTTTGTAACAGGTCAATCAAGCAACCGTGCCAAAAGTAACATCAGTGGTATTTCAATTTTATGAAGCGAAATTTCGTCTTTGGCGGCTTTTCTCGCTTGCGAACATTTTAAAAGCAAACCTGCTGATGCAGATGAAACTTGTTCTACGTGTCCTCTTTGGTGGACTTTTCCAGAACTGAAACCCCGGGGGTTTCGCACCCAAGTTCTTGTGTCCCCACAGAGTGGTGCCGTTTTTCCCTATAGTGTGACGCACGTGCGCAGAACATTGTTCTTGCGTCGCTTTAACTGCGCTTGATTCTTAAAAATTATTTTAAAAATAACTACTTATCGCAGAACACAATTTTTTTCAGAGATGATGTTAATAGACGTAATTCCATAAAATAAAAATAAAACCAAAGCATCGGAAACTTCCCTATTGTTGGGGTTCTTGGAGCAGCGTTTCACAACCAAGTTCCGAAACTTTGTTAGAAGTTGCAAATAAGAGCCTTTATTACATTGATTCTCAGTTCAAAATAATACTATCAGCAGCTTTACTTCTATATTGTTGTTCCTGGGGCAGCGTTTCACAACCAAGGTCCGAAACTTTGTTAGAAGTTGCAAATAAGAGCCTTTATTATATTAATTCTCAGTTTAAAATAATACTATCAGCAGCTTTACTTTCCTATTGTTGTTCCTGGGGCAAAGTTTCACAACCAAGGTCCGAAACTTTGTTAGAAGTTGCAAATAAGAGCCTTTATTATATTAATTCTCAGTATAAAATAATACTATCAGCAGCTTTACTTCCCTATTGTTGTTCCTGGGGCAAAGTTTCACAACAAAGGTCCGAAACTTTGTTAGAAGTTGCAAATAAGAGCCTTTATTATATTAATTCTCAGTTTAAAATAATACTATCAGCAACTTTACTTTCCTGTTGTTGTTTCTGGGGCAAAGTTTCACAACCAAGGTCCGAAACTTTGTTAGAAGTTGCAAATAAGAGCCTTTATTATATTAATTCTCAGATTAAAATAATACTATCAGCAGCTTTACTTTCCTATTGTTGTTCCTGGGGCAAAGTTTCACAACCAAGGTCCGAAACTTTGTTAGAAGTTGCAAATAAGAGCCTTTATTATATTAATTCTCAGATTAAAATAATACTATCAGCAGCTTTACTTTCCTATTGTTGTTCCAGGGGCAAAGTTTCACAACCAAGGTCCGAAACTTTGTTAGAAGTTGCAAATAAGAGCCTTTATTATATTAATTCTCAGATTAAAATAATACTATCAGCAGCTTTACTTTCCTATTGTTGTTCCTGGGGCAAAGTTTCACAACAAAGGTCCGAAACTTTGTTAGAAGTTGCAAATAAGAGCCTTTATTATATTAATTCTCAGTTTAAAATAATACTATCAGCAACTTTACTTTCCTGTTGTTGTTCCTGGGGCAAAGTTTCACAACCAAGGTCCGAAACTTTGTTAGAAGTTGCAAATAAGAGCCTTTATTATATTAATTCTCAGATTAAAATAATACTATCAGCAGCTTTACTTTCCTATTGTTGTTCCTGGGGCAAAGTTTCACAACCAAGGTCCGAAACTTTGTTAGAAGTTGCAAATAAGAGCCTTTATTATATTAATTCTCAGTTTAAAATAATACTATCAGCAACTTTACTTTCCTGTTGTTGTTTCTGGGGCAAAGTTTCACAACCAAGGTCCGAAACTTTGTTAGAAGTTGCAAATAAGAGCCTTTATTATATTAATTCTCAGATTAAAATAATACTATCAGCAGCTTTACTTTCCTATTGTTGTTCCTGGGGCAAAGTTTCACAACCAAGGTCCGAAACTTTGTTAGAAGTTGCAAATAAGAGCCTTTATTATATTAATTCTCAGATTAAAATAATACTATCAGCAGCTTTACTTTCCTATTGTTGTTCCTGGGGCAAAGTTTCACAACCAAGGTCCGAAACTTTGTTAGAAGTTGCAAATAAGAGCCTTTATTATATTAATTCTCAGATTAAAATAATACTATCAGCAGCTTTACTTTCCTATTGTTGTTCCTGGGGCAAAGTTTCACAACCAAGGTCCGAAACTTTGTTAGAAGTTGCAAATAAGAGCCTTTATTATATTAATTCTCAGTTTAAAATAATACTATCAGCAACTTTACTTTCCTGTTGTTGTTTCTTTGGCAAAGTTTCACAACCAAGGTCCGAAACTTTGTTAGAAGTTGCAAATAAGAGCCTTTATTGTATTAATTCTCAGTTTAAAATAATACTATCAGCAGGTTTACTTTCCTATTGTTGTTCCTGGGGCAGCGTTTCACAACCAAGGTCCGAAACTTTTTTTAGAAGTCGCAAATAAGAGCCTTTATTATATTAATTCTCAGTTTAAAATATTACTATCAGTAACTTTAATTGGCGGTTAACATTAGGCCTTATTTTTAACACTATATGACAAATATTATTTTTAACCACCATAAAGCACTACCCTTTAAAGGTCGCCATACTAATGCACTAATTGGTATACCAATTACTGCATTGGTATGGCTCAAATTAAAGAAATATCCACTGAAATGGCTGGATATCTGCGTCCGGTCAAAACATCCAAGGCTGCCTGTAGTGAGTAGGTAGATTTAAGAAAAAAAGACAAGATGCCACGGAGTACAAGTGTCAGCGGCGAATGCGGGTGGGGGGGGGGGTGTAATAAACAGAAGTTCTGCTGTCTTGGACTAGCTGTTCCCTTGTTTTGCTGCTCCCAACAAAACACAGCTCAAAAGAAAAATTTAGGTTCCGCTTGCTAAATTTAATAAAAAAAGACAAACAGGGTGTTTGGATTATAGTTTGGAACATTGGAGTTCGGATAATTGCAGCTGTGTTGCATCAAAAAAAAAAAATGCAGAACGATGTAACTCTTGATCACAAATTGACACATTTTAATCTTGTATGGAATACAGCTTCCACTTGAATGCATACTGATGGGGATATTCCGAAAGAGCAGAAAAGGCGTTTTTTATAAAGCCACATTCCTAAGCCCGATGCACAATGTGGTGGTACTTCTTACCTTTTCCTATGGGGAGCGAGGGGCCGTTCATAAATGATGACACGTTTTTTTCTGATATATTTGACCCCCCTCCCCCTTTTGTCACAATATGTCACAATTCAGCGGCCCCCTCCCCCCTTTGTCACATGTCACGCTGTCGCATAATGCATGATGTCACACTTCTTGAAATACCACCCCTCCCCTTATCACACTTTGTCACAATTTCCCGAACCTCCCTCCCCCCTCGAAGCGTGACATCATTTATGAATGATCCCGTAGAGAAATTTTTCTTTTTTGAATGTTGGAGTTCGACCACTATTTTTGTACTAATTCCCACAGAGTGCCGGGAGGGTGGGGTTAGTGGTAAGGCCCAGGCCTCGTACGCCCAAGTTCGCAGGATCACACCTGGCCCGAATCGATGGATTTTCAAGATGCAAAAAATCGGCAGCGCTCACACTCTCAGAAATATAACTCTCACTTTTGACGATTCTTCAAGAAAATGTCGTCATTTACGATTCTTCCTTCGCGCGATCCTGTGACTTAAAAAAGTCACTACGTAAATTTCGAAAGGTTTACTCGGATCATTTCACACGAAGCCATTTCGTCAAAGTCTACAAAAGTTTCGTGAGAGTTGGGCATGTTGTATGATTATCCGACCTGTTAAAGATCCCTTGAGTATCTGTTTGGCGTGGAAACTCTCGGCTAAATTAAATTCCTAGTGCAGTTTGCATCAACTAGAGCTCAGGTGCCGCAGAAAGAGTTGGTACCAATCTCTGCGAACGCACTAGGTCTGCAATGGTTAAGAACCAATATGCGCAGCCCATTAGAAATAAATATATCAGTGAAGGCAATTCAAGCAACGTCATTGGTCACGTGGCAGAGATGAAAGCACTGTTAACAAAGGAAGCCGTAGCATCGCTTTACATCGAGTTCGAAAAATCTAATTAAAAACTAGGCCTAAATAAAGTTCTTCTACATTACATAAAATTAATACTAAATAAAACACTATAGCTATTCTACTAATGAATAAATTTCTTGAATAATGATTAAATTAAATGTAAATACTGGGTTATAATCGGAAAAAGCTGTGAAAATAGTCTAATTAATTTGAAGACAACGAATTTTGCCTAGTGACCTCCACGTAGATGTCAGTTGAAAATCTTAGTAAACAAAGAACGGATATCACGTGATAACGTTGATCGTTCATGAGCCCCTCTAGCGGTGAATTGCCTCCATTCCCATAGAGTTTTTTGAACTACCAAATTACTACATCGATATCTACGGCTAAGCTTTGCACGAGAGGGACGGGAAGGGGGGAAGCATCGCGCTATGAGGAAGTGTTTGAATGAGAAATCAGCATCCATAAACAAGATCAATCGGTTTTAATCAATGAATCGTAATCCTCTTTAACACCCCCTCTTTCATGATAATTACCTGTGCAGCATCCCCTCGGCTTCTCCTCTGCCAGGTTTCTAAATTTAGCACCCGAATCAATGGAGAGATCACGTATGGGAAGGGATTTAACTTTCTTGAATTTTACTACATGTCTTAAGTTTTCGATTTGAGGCAGATCACTTGGGTGTGTGTGTAGTACATTCATGTATGAGTCGTCTAGTTTCAAAACCAGCTACATCCAAAAAATGAAATTTTTTACGGCCGATAAAAAACTCTTAAGATAAAATATATTTAAGAAACTCGAAATGCTCGAAACCTTAGGGAATCAATGTTTTTCTAGCTAAGAGCATAAGGATAGACTTTTAACTTGCTGAAATTTTAAGACAAATACTTTTTACTTGGAAGATATTTGGAGGGAAAAAGTGGATGCATCTGGTTTTGAAACTAGACAACTCATATATATATTATATATATAATACATAATATATACAGTGAGTCAAAAAATTTTAAGTCTGGGTTTATAAAATTAAAAAAAAAAAACTAGTAATTTTTTTAATAATATTTTTATTAAAAATAAGCTTTTTTGACTTGAATACATTTGTTACAGCTTTTTAACAACGATTCGAATGCCTGTTCTAATTCACATTGTGGCACAGCCTTCAAAGCTTGCGTCGAAGCTGTTCGTACACAGTGTGTCAAAGAATTTTTAAGACTACAGCTGGAACTAAGCTTGCAGTGGCGCTATCTGTGTTATCGAGCATTCGTGAAACTCCTTCACTATCAGCTGAACCACTGACATAACCTCAGCTCATTCGTTTACTATTTTTTTCTCACTTTGATGACATTGACAGTATACAAAGAGCTTCGAGGCGAGCTTTGGGGGCAGTCCCACAATGTGAGCTGGAATAGGCATTCGAATCGCTGTTAAACCGCTGTGTAACAAATGTATTGAAGCCGACGGAGTTTATTTTGAATAAAATTACTAAAGAAAATATAATTACTAGTTTTTATTTTATTTTATAAACCTAGTCTTCAAAATTCTTTGAGACACTGTATGCACTCCATTATACTGATTTTACCAAACAGCCTTAGGGGCCGTTCATAAATGACGTCACGCTTTTTTCCCATGTATTTGACCCCCCACCCCCCTTTGTCACAATATGTCACACTTCAGTGGACCCCTCCCCCCCCCCTCTGTCACATGTCACGCTAATGCTGTTGCATAATGCAGGATGTCACATCTTGTTACCTCTCCCCTCCCCTTGTCACACTTTGTCACAATTTCACGAACCCCCTTCCCCCTCGACGCGTGACATCCTTTATGAATGATCCCTTATCAAATGAGTTTTGTTTGTTCTTCAATTTTGCTTCTTCTTCCGGTGTAGGTACACGTCTGGGGCAGGCCTCAGAATGCTTCGTGTACTGGAAAGACCCAACGACCGGCGACACGTGGGGGCTCAATTTCACTTCCCCTGTCGACGCCAAGCAGTTCCGAGATTGCTGCGTAAGTACCTCTTACAGTTGCTCTGAGAAATCAAATTATGACGTCATCACTGTGTGTTATAGTGATGGGCATCACCGAGTGATCGTAATCGAGAACTCGATTATTCAGGATAACTCGAGAACTCGATTCTAACGAACACCTCGGTTATCGAACATCTCGAGTATTCGAACATCTTGGACTCGATTACTTGCGTCCCAAAGTGTAATGATAGCTGAAATAGAGAAAATTACCAAGGCTTTAATTTGATAATCGCTCGAGAAGTCGAGATGATCACTCGAGAACTTGAGACAATCACTCGAGATATTTACTCGATTACTGATCACTCGATTATTCAGGATAACTCGAGATCTCTATTCTAACGACCATCTCAATTATCGAACATCGCGAGTACTCGAACATCTTGGACTCGATTACTTGCGTCCCAAAGTGTAATGACAGCTGAAATAGAGAAAATTACCAA
This sequence comes from Octonoba sinensis, assembly GCA_038502835.1. Taxonomy (NCBI): domain Eukaryota; kingdom Metazoa; phylum Arthropoda; class Arachnida; order Araneae; family Uloboridae; genus Octonoba; species Octonoba sinensis. Next base: position 17,832,015 of record CM076601.1, on the reverse strand, counting down.
GGCTTTAATTTGATATTAGCTCGAGAAGTCGAGATGATCACTCGAAAACTTGAGATAATCATTCGAGATATTAACTCGATTACTAATCACTCGATTACTGAAATCTCTCGATTATGCCCCTTTCACTAGTTTCTCTTATCTAACTTGTACTAGTTCTTTCCTTTTCAATTTCACTTTCCCTGTCGACGCCAAGCAGTTCCGAGATTGCTGCGTAAGTACCGCTTACAGTTGCTCTGAGAAATCAATTTATGTCGTCATCACTGTGTGTTATAGTGATGGGTCTCATCGAGTGATCATAATCGAGAACTCGATTATTCAGGCTGACTCGACATCTCGATTATCGAACATCTCGAGTATTCGAACATCTTGGACTCGATTACTTGCGTCCCAAAGTGTAATGATAGCTGAAATAGAGAAAATTACCAAGGCTTCCAATTTGATATTAGCTCGAGAAGTCGAGATGATCACTCGAGAACTTGAGACGATCACTCGAGAACTTGAGACAATCACTCGAGAACTTGAGACAATCACTCGAGATTTTCACTCGATTACTGATCGTTCGATTATTCAGGATAACTCGAGATATCTATTCTAACGAATATCTCAATTATCGAACATCGCGTACTCGAACATCTCGGACTCGATTACTTGCATCCCAAAGTGTAATGATAGCTGAAATAGAGAAAATTACCAAGGCTTTAATTTGATATTAGCTCGAGAAGTCGAGATGATCACTCGAAAACTTGAGATAATCATTTGAGATATTAACTCGATTACTAATCACTCGATTACTGAAATCTCTCGATTATGCCCCTTTCACTAGTTTCTCTTATCTAACTTGTACAAGTTCTTGCCTTTTAAGAGGCATTCTTTTTCGTACATCTGCTCATGGAAGTTCCGTAAAAAATAAGCATTAGTTCGAGAGTTAAACACATATTAAAAATATAATTACTAATAAACAAAAAACTCATCGCTGTAGCATTGACTTTCGCTTAGAAAATTTTACTTTCGCACATATATATATATATATATATATATATATATATATATATATTTAACAAAGAAAAAAACCCACTTTGAGTAAATTTTCTGTTATTTTAATTAGTTTTTCAATTTTCCTTTTCCTAATGTAAAAATCTTATTTACTTTCGATTTATTGTTGTTATTATGCAATTCTTTGCACTTTTATTTATTTTTAAAATTGTTTGATTAATATTATAACATATTACTTAAACTTAAGAGAAATATTACAGTAATATGTTATGATAGTTTCAAAGCCTATTAAATTTGCTCTTTCAGTTTTGTAATGTACATTTCGATCAAGAAACTCTGGCCCTTGGACTCTTCTGCGCATGGCCGAAAAGGGCGAATCCATTCGAGTTTTAGGGAAGTTCGTTTTGCTGGTGCATTTATCAGCATACGTGTCAGATGCTTGCTTCTTCGTTTGTTAAAAGCTACTAAATTTTTTTTTAACTAGCAGATAGTATCAGCTAGGAAGAAATCAAGTTTGCTCAATGAACAAAAACAAGAATAGAAACGGCACTTGCCTTATAGCAGCAGTTCCTCCCTTGAACTTAAATGGATTCTTCTTGGCAGTCTGCCAGACAGATTGCTTTGGTTGACGGCAGAACTGTACGTATTATGGCCATTATATAGATATAATACGCTGCACTGTGTAACATAAATAGATCTAAAAGGCTTATAAAAAATATGTAATTTATTTGGACTCTGGGGTCATTCATAAATGACGTCACGCTTCGAGGGGGGAGGGGAGTTCGAGAAACTGTGACAGTTTGTGACAAGAAGTGTGACATTACACATTTAGGTTTCTATAAAAAGTTTAAAATCTAGAAATCAAATTTCTTTTTAAAGATTTTTTCACTGTTATAATTTGATTTTGACACTGCATTTGTTCATTTGTAACTTATTAAAATATGACTTCATGTACTAACGTTACTTTAAAACAGTAATTGGCTTTTTCTTCACAATTATCTAAAATATCTTTAAAGAAATTTAACCCGAATAACTTAAAATGTATCCAATACATTTTTTAAAAATAAAGTACTTAATTAAAATAAAGATAAATATCTTATTAATTATGTAAGTTACTTATTTGATGGTAAAGATTTTTTTAAAATAGTATACAATTTTTCAAAATGTTTATAAAAACAAGCAGAAACTTATTTAAAGAATAAGAGAGTGCTCATAGTAGTTTTCCCATATGGGTTAGCGTACAAAGAGGTTTAGGAAGACTTTATATGGATGTTCCATCCATCCAGAGAAATACTGGTCTAACATTATAGTATAAAAATATCATGGAAAAGTTATTTAAGTCGTTTTATCTTTGCAAAAATAGATAAACAAGTAAATATAGTAATAATTAGGCGGTCAACTTACAAAGAGTTTTTTAGAATATTCCCAACCAAATTTGGGGTATGCAGGGTTCGAAATTAGCGGTCGTTAGTCGTATTTTGCAACAAAAAAATTCTGTTTGACGATGTGGATTTCACATTCAGTAGTCACTTTTGACCCCTAACCTTTCATAAAACTTTTAGTTCGACGACCGCAATTTTTCACCGTCATTTTAATTTTTGCTTTAAAATCTGGTATAAATTTGGATTTTGATCACGGTCGTTCACATATGATGAGCTTCGAAGGGGGGGGGGGCAGTAACGAGAAGTGTTGCATCATTCCTTTACAGGTTTTACTGTATGTCCAATATCTTCAAAAGTACAGTTTTAAGAAATGTCAATTTTTCTCGGCTTATTTGCCTGATACCTGGAGTTTCATCCAAGGCCTCATTGTTCTGGGGGGTTTTTTTTTTTTTTGTTAGCCCAGGTACCAGCCCCTTCCCTGAACTCAGCCTGAGAATCATAAACAATAAGCTAAAGAGCGGGGGAGAAGTGTAAAAAACTCCTGCTTAATTTTGCATAATTTATTTAACTATTAATTATCTACTATTTGCAATAACGACATGGCGCAGGCTGACAACTTATTCATACAGTATACTGTTTTCATTTAGCAGCGCCATTTGTTGGCAACAGTACATCACTAAATTAATAAATTTGTGTCTTAAAATTTTCGTTTTCTAAGTAGATTGTAAAAAAAATGGTGGAAGCTGTTCGACCGCGGAATTTTGATAGTTGGACGCTTCTGCGCATGGCAAAAAAGAACGATTTCATTCGAGTTTTAGGGAAGTGCAGGGGGGGGGGGTTGCAGGTGCATTCATTTAGTACGCGAATCAGAATGTTTGCTTCTCCGTTTGTTGAAAGTAACTCAATTTATAAACTGGCAGATGGCATCAGTTCGGAAGAAATAAAGTTTGCTGAAACGAGAATTAAAAACGAGAGCAGAATACAGCACATTCTTTATACCAGCAGTTCTACTCTTGAATACGAATGGATTTTTCTTGGCGCTCTGCCAGTCGGCTTGCTTTGGTTGATGGTAGAACTGTATGTCGAAAATAACGTTTCAGGGATTTGCAGAATCTTTCACTCTTATTCATACGGTTTTTTAGCCTACTTTCCCGTAAAAGTAAAAAAAAAAAAATAATAATAAAGCATGAAAGAAGGGGGGGGGGGAGTGTGTCGGTCGGTCTGTTGGTTTGTTTGTCGGTCTGCCCCCCCCCCCCCCCGTAATAACTTTTGAACGAATTGTCCGATTGGAAAAATTCTTTTTGCATTCGAAAGATCTCGGCGAGGACATATCATTTACGTATTTTACTTTTGATTTGAACAATTTTTTGTTTAATTTTGAACAGTTCAAAAAATTTCAAAAATTAGCGCCTATGGGTGAAAATGAAGCAAATTATGTAAACTCTGGGTACAAGATCCAAGCTCCAATGAACAAGCTCACTGGAAGAAGTTCTGGGCGTGAAATATTGATTTGAACAATTTTTGTTCATTTTTGAACAGTTCAAAAAAAATTAACATACCGCCTACGATGAAATTTCAATCCTATATTATTCCTGATCTAACTGACCGATTTGCTTGGAACAAACTTTATCGGAAAGCTCTTATGACGTAGAACATGTACAAATAGAAAGTTCATCCAGAACTAACGAGCCTATTTTCCTATGAAATTTTTTGATCGGGATTTTCAAGAATATTTTTTAATTAATGAATGATTAAATGAATAAGCAAAAGAATGAATGAATAAATACATGAATGACTTAATGATTGAATGAATATGTATTAACCGTTGAAAAAGGTATATTTGAAGCTATTAAGAACTAAAGCTAAACGAGAAAGACAGAGAGAGAGAGAGATATCTAGATTATAAATTTGAATTCGGTGTATACGGGAAAATAGGCTCGTATAGTTCTAGACGGAACTTCTTATTTTTTCATTCGGTGGCGCAATATGTTGGAAGAAAATCGGCGCTAAATTTGAAAATTTGTGTTTCAAAATTCCCTTGTTTCCCGAAGTAGAATGCAACAAACGGTTTTATCGCTTTGTAGCTACAAGAAGAAGGGTAATCAAAATTCATACATGCTAATATCATCCTCTGGCAAAATGAGCTTTTCATTTTTGAAAATTAATTTTTCTTGAAACACGCTGCATTTATACTATCCTGAAGACGTGGATGTGAACAGCTGATTAGGGATCATTCATAAATGATGTCACGCTCAGACTGACGCTTTTAAGGGGTTTTGGAGGTTGACACGCAAAATAAGCTAGTTTTTGAAAAATTCACGAAGTTGAATGCAATGTTACTGGTGCTATTTCAACACATCATAGCTGAATATAAATGTAGTTTAATGATAGTTACACCAAATCAATAAAATAGAATTTTTTGAGATTTTTTTTTCTTTCCGTTTCACTGCTGAAAATAATATGAATTACAATACTACTAGTTTATATAACACAACATTTTTTTTTTCAAATTTAATTTTGTTTAATTTTTGAGGGGCGGGGAAGGGGGCGACGAAACAAATTACCTAGCCGGCTGACACTCATGCTAGGAATGAAACTGATTATAAATAATTTGGGTTTCTGTAAGGCGACCCACAAGTGGGGGCTTTTTTATTTTTAGTTAACGGTTAATTTCCTCACAAAATATATATTAACGCATATAGCCATGACTATTACTATGTTCACAAATATCATTAAAGCACTTAGTTTAAAAATAAAAATGGAAACAATTTATAACGAATTGCTTTTAATTCTGTACTTGTTTACGCAATATAGGGATCATTCATAAATGAGGTCACGCTTCGAGGGGGGGGAGGGGGGTTCGTGAAATTGTGACAAGGGGAGGGGAGGGGGGTAACAAGAAGTGTGACATCATGCATTGTGCAACATAGCGTGACACGTGACAAAGGGGGGGAGGGGTTCTGATGAAATGTGACATATTGTGACAAAGGGGGTAGGGGGGTCAAATGTATGGGAAAAAAGCGTGACGTCATTTATGAACGTCACGCTTTTTGTCGCTTGATATCTGACAAGAACGGGGGGGGGGGGGGTTATTATGCAGTATCCTACTTTGGTGACAAATGGTGGGGGTAAATGGTGTAATACTTTAAAAAACCAACTTAATTGGTAATGGGGTGAAAACATGATGCGATTTTGTCGCCGCCATTTGATGGCGCTTGTGTTGCCATTTAATCAAGTAGGGAAAATAAAATTTCGCTTGACGCCGAGTTTTAGCGATACCGCCGCAAAAAAATTTCACGTGTAACCTGAAGATTATGTACCCTTTGTTACCATACCATCATTTCAAGAATTATTGCAACCAGTTTTTTTTTTTTAAGCAGAACATAAATTAAAAAATGTTATGGTATTGCAATCCTTCTTCATTTTGAATCCTAAGGTCTCCCGAGTAGCGCAGGCAAATTAGACCAAAAAAATGCCCGAAAAATCGTCTAAAGCTGGAATGTGTTTAATACCTCTTGGGGGTCCAAGATAAGAAAAAAAGCTACTGTAAACTTTTCTATAGAATGCGTCGTTTCGGAGTTATAAGCAAAAAACTAAAAAAAAGTGTTGCCTGGGGTAGAGGCAGTGCCTGATTGCTGCACAGGCCAACTAGGCCGCGGCCTTGAGCCCCCAAATTGTAAGAAAGATTTCTGAAAATATCTCTTAAAAGATAATTTTTTACAAAATGGAAAATCTTAATTCATTTAAATGGCGAGCTAAAAGTATTTGCGTAAACATGGTAAACTATGCACAATCAGATCTATATCATCATTGACTATCATGCTAAATAGTGTCCTTTAATCGCTGAGGCATCCCGACGTTTTCTATTTATTTAGCATTAAAAACAGTAAAATTTGAAAATGCAATATGTGTACTCAAATAGTTTGATTATTTAATGAATGTGTTTTTATTTGCAGAATAATTGAATAGGTAACATGGAGTGAAAAAACAAATAAAATATCTGCATATAAATCAAACGTAAATTTAGTAAATCCCTAAAATTATAAAATGCATGCATTCACTAATTTAATGTTTAGAAAAAACACTTTACTGCTTTCTGTCGTTTTATTTCATTTACGATGAAAAATTTCTTTAAAATAAATATATACAGGCTAGACACAATTAAACATCGGGAGACATAGTTCCGATCAGTAATGCATGAACTAAAAATTTACGAAAAAGAAATCTTCATGATGCATGCTGCAAACCCGGCAAAAGCAATGCTTTCGTAATGTATTTCCATATAAAACTAGTACATGCTTGCAGCGCACCAGTGAGGAAAAAAATAACTATCGTTTGAACGCTTATTCCTTTGTTCTGGCGCCGCGTCTGGACAGCCGCTATATGATCGCAGGCAGCCATGTCCAAACAAAACTATCGTTGTTGTTCGAGAAATAAAACTTCTGATAATTTCCTCAGAGCCAAAATTATTAATTTTTTTTACTAATCATTGCTATGATAAATTATGAAATGGATGGAATATTGTATTGTCATCGAAGACAAGCTTGTGTGCAAAGTTTGAAGATAATTTATGCAGTAATAGTGGTCGAAAACCGCCATAACAAACTTCCGTGACCAAATCAAGTTCAATTAAACCGTGTAAAAAAAAAATACATTTCTCTGAGAAATATACATCATATCGCACGAAAACTCTTTTAATTTTATAATTGGTACCATCTGACTAGCCAAAAAAAAAAAAAAAAATACTCTCTATTACTTTGCTACAAAGTAATAGAAAGAAAGGCGGCCAATCAATGCACTAACCCTAGTGTGCCTCAAGTAGTAAGAGTGATGACAACGGCTACTGCGCATGCTCCCCGCCGCCATATTTTTACCACAGCGCCTACGCATCGCAAAGAGGCGCTGTAAAAGCGGTGATGCGCAGGCGCGTTGGTAAAAAGTTAAACCTGGTAAAATCCGTTGTCGTCACTCTTATTACTAGAGGCGCGCTAACTAACCCCTACCTTTTCCGTACAATAATGCTTAGTTTTTCAACAAGAATAGAGAAAAAATCTAGGCGGCGCTGAGAATTTATAAATAGAGGGCACTGAGCCTCAGTAAGGTAAACAAGACTACATTATTGCAAACTAGTAAATTATTTCACATAACGGTCAGGTATTCTGCATAATTCCGGTTCACGCGGCATCGCCCATTCAGCAAGTAATTCATAAACCTGGCGAATGTTGGCGAAGAAACCAGCAACCCTCTTTGTTTGCTTCTCCTATCACTTCTCTCTGAATATAGTATAGAAGTTTTCGAGGCTTTCTTTCTCGTGTACTAATTTCAAAGTTGCAAAGGCCCATTTGGTTCACTCTCTATCTCTCTCTCTCTCTCGTTCTTCATTATTTCAAGCATACCTTTTCTTTAAAAAAAAATTAAAAAAAAAACTATTTTCTGCAATGTAAAAGATTCTGCATTCCTATTCTCTCACATTCTTGGGTATTTCCCTAATTTCCTATCTAACAATCGAAGATTGGGAAATATTTTTACTCCTAATTGAATTTTTCCATATTCTGGAACATATATTTTTTGTAACCAGTTTTTTTTAATATAAGCGTAATATAAATATAAAAATTTAATGGTTATTATTTTCGGTAAATGCGCAATTTTTCCGAATCTAGAAGTTGTGGGCGTGAAAGTTCCAGGCCTGCAATGCTAAGCATCTTCGATTTTGAGCACGGCGTTCACATATGACGGGCTTTCAGAGGAGGGGGGGCGTAACAAGTATGACGTCACACCTTTTAGTTAAATTAAAACATTTACAATCAGAAGATTAAATATTTCTATATTAATACTGTTTTTTTTATAATTTTATAAACGTTTGATTAGATAATAATATAATACCATATAATAAAACTAACTTATTTTTTTTATTAATTCAGTTTGTTTAACAGTACTGTCGGCCTCACTTAAAGGACTACCGTCGGTTCCAGCATATTTTATTCGATTTGCCGGGGTATTCGATTATGCGGGGTAACTTTCTTTACCTTACAGAACTGATAATGTTGCCTCGAAACGTAATAATAAATCAGTGTATCGAATTAAAAGAAGTTATTAATGTTAGTGTTTAAAAGTTTTTTTTAAATAAAATAAATGAAACCGAAATAATTAAACAATTAAATACATTATTATATATTTTTAAGTACAAATTAAAATGATGAAAAGTAAGGTGTTGTTGAAAGATCAACTCGAAAATTCAAAAATTGTCCTTATTTACTTATTTATTTTTGAAATTTAATCGATTTTTTTATCAAAAATATTTCAAAAGCATATCAGTATTATTGGATTATCCGGGGAAATGATTCGATTAAACGGGGATCTTTAACATTGCGTATATGGAGAAATATTCGGTTCCGGAAGGTTTTATTCTCATAAGCGGAGTATTTCTTTATCCGTTACCGATCAAGCGGGGCTGACAGTATTCATTTCAGTTTTCATATCGTAAAGATAAGGTTTGAAGAAAACTATTTCACATTTCAAAATACTAACGCATCAAAGCTGAATATGAGTGCCCGTAGTTTAATGATAGTTACACCAAACGAATAGAATTTCTTATGATTTTTTTCCCCTTTTTTCTTTTTGCAGTGCTGAAAACAGTACAAACACAAACATACAAATACAGCTGAACTTTCTTAATACGAACACGGTTAATACGAAATCACGGTTGAAACGAACATTTTGTTTACACTTAATATCTCACCCATATTACGAAGGCCAAAATGCAAATTTCGGCTAGGAGGAACAAAATTTCTGACCTATTCACGAAAAATTTAATGTACCTAAAAAACAACTAATCGTTAAGAATTTTTTCCAAAATTGTTAAATTTTAAATGGTAAGTTCACTTTTTCACTAGTAAGAGTTAAAAGTGTATATTAGTAATAAAATAATTTTTATAAAAAAACAGAACCGACTTCAAATTATAAATTGCGCTAAAAAGTAAAAAATAAATTCATTCTTTAAACAACATCGATGTGACTTTTAAACATAGTTTCAGAAGTCGGTGCAAAATGAGGATAGATAAAATCTTTTGTAATCATGAATCCAATTACAAATATATATATTTTCGCAGAATTAGCAACAGTTCCAATAGGAAGTAGCAAATAGTATAGTGGTAATTAGACTCATAATTTTGCACCGACTTCTGAAACTATCTTTAAAAGTCACATCGATGTTGTTTAAAGAATGAACTTATTTTTCACTTTTTAGCGCAATTTATAATTTGAAGTCGGTTCTGATTTTTTATAAAAACTATTTTATTTTATTCTTTTTAGTGTAAATACATTTTCTATACAAATACTCTATTTTTTAAAAAGTCCATATCAAACGGCAAAACTTCTTTGAATGAATGACACTAAAAACTAATCATTTGTATGATAAATTATCTTTTGAAGTCAATTTTAGCAAACAAACTGATTAGATTAATTTTTGCCACAGAGAAGCCTTCAGTCAAACTCTTGCTGTAATTTCTTTTAATATTATAGCTCATGACAACAAACATATTTTTAACAATGACTTTTATATTTATTAATAGATTTTCCAACAAAGAAAAATCAAGCCAAGCCTTTCCAATTAAAATAAAAAATACTTATTTTTCACTCGTAACGTTTTTTCTAAAATACAAATGTAGTCAAATTGAGTTTCAATATTTGAGTTAGACGACCCTCTATCGATTAAAGAAAAAATCATCAATATCGGTTCATTTAGTCAAAAGTTATGGATGAAAAAACAAAATAAAATACTACATTTCTGCCCATAACTTTTTTTCTAATTATCGAATATGGTCAAACGAAGGTACGGGACCTATGGGAAACCACCCTCGATCGATTGAAAAAAGAATCATGAAAATCTCTTCATCCGGTGCGAAGTTATGAGTGGACAAACAAACAAAAAAAAAAACGACATAGATACAATATAAATGTATAACCTCCTGCCTCTGTGAAGTCGGTTAAAAATAAAAAAATTCTTTTCACTATTTATTTTACTTTATGTTATAAGTATTTGTATATATTTTTAAAATATAAGCATAATTTTTTAAAACTTTTTTTTAAACACAATTTTAGTTATTCACGGTTGTTACGAATATCGGCTAATACGTACAAATTCTCAAATTTTTGCCATTTCGTATTAAGCGTGTTCAACTGTATGTACAACACAACAAAGTTTTTTTTTTAAATTTAATTCCATTTTATTTATTTTTCTTGTTATTTTTTTTGGAGGGGGGGGGAAGGGGTTGACATCACAAATTAACGCACCGGAGGACACCCGTGGTAGGAAAGCAATAATTATACGTTATTTGGTTTACTATTAGGCGACCTTCTAGTGCGGTGAGTTATGTTATCATTTTTTTTTTTTTTTTGGAAACCTTAATGGAGGCAATTCGCCGCTAGAGGGACTCCTGAGCGACCATCTGTCACGTGATATCCGCACTTTATGTACCAAGATTTTCAATTGAGTTCTACGTGGAGTTCACTAGGCAACATTAGTTATCTTAAAATTAATTAGACTATTTGCGCAGCTTTTTCTGATTATAACCCAGTATTTGCATTTAATTTAATCCTTATAAAAGAAATTTATTAATTATTACTACAGTTATAGTGTTTTATTTAGTGTTAATTTTAAGAAATTTAGGAGAACTTTATTTAGGTTTCGTTTTAAATTAGATTGGTCGAACTCGAAGTAAAGCGATGCTACGCCTTCCTTTGTTTAAATTGTTCTCATCTCTGCCACGTGACCAATGACGTTGCTTGAATTGGCTCCATTGCAGCTCTACTATTGTACTTCATGATGCCGTTCATAAATGACGTCACGCTTTTTTCCCATATATTTGACCCCCTCCCCTCCCCTTGTCACACTTTGTCACAATTTCACGAGCCCCCGTCCCTCCCTCGAAGCGTGACATCATTTATGAATGATGCCTATGGGTACTAAGTATTATTTAGTAAGATAAAAATCTTCTTAGCAGTAGAAAAAAAAATGTTCCTACTTATGTTTATAGGACAGAAAGCGTTAATTACTATACTTAATGCGTGCTTTATGTTTCTGTTAGAAAATGGATGTATTCTCATCATTCAGTGAGGTACTCATTGAATTGGTGGATATCCTTTGAGGGAAGATATCCTACCACAAGACTTAAGCTGGTTTGCTTTACAATGCCTAGAAAATCTTTTGCAGTAATGAGTTTCAAGATAAAACGTTGTTCTACACCAGTTCCCTCTATATCTCCTTTAACCCTTTATCTACTGACGGTACTTCTAAGTATCATTCTCTATAAATTCCATCCCAGCAACCCTTTTTACAAATATTCCGATGGTGCTTTACCGGGACAGTCTTTAAATTCCCCTTTTTCAGGATACATATCAGCAAGGGTTCTATTAAGAGTGTTTTAGCGAGGAAAGGAACATAGATAGTTTTGAAACCGATGCTGTGCTTTGAACTTCCATTTTGTTCAGATCGCTCCCTTAAAGTTTCGTTCCAGAAAAGTAATAAAATTCAAGAATAAAGTCACTAATTTTTTAAATGTATTTTTTAAGAACTTAGAAAACTATTTGACGAAATTCTTTGTTTAAAAAGTGTATGTAATTAATTTTACAGGGTAAATACTCTGTGCCACTTATTGGCTATAAAGAAATAAATACTTATATATCGATCATTTTATTTATGTAAATCCCTTAATTTTCAGTGTAAATACCTAGACAAACTATTTCTGTAAAAATAACTGCTGCAGATCATAATGCAGTAGATAAAGGGTTAAAGTGGCAAAGGTGGTGGCAAAGTTCCTTGATGCCTTGATAGTCATGCAATTTTTCAATGAAAATTAAGTTTAAAAATAGATACTGAGGTTTAAAATGGCATATTGAGCCCCCATACCTAAAAAATAAACAAATATTTAAACACATTGTGGGAAATTGTTTCATCAAAGTCTCCATAGTTGAAAAAGTTGGGGAACCGCTGCTCAACCAAAAATTTGACCCAGATTTGGTGTCAAGTGACTAAGAGTTACTTGTTCACAAATTGCAGAAGCACTTATTTGACACAAGGTCCTCTTCAAACTGTGACGTGATAACAACTGCCAAGAATGGATTCAGTGTGCATGGACTTGATTTCCTGAAGCTGGGGTAAACAAATTGTTGCAGTGCTCTGATAATTACATATATATATATTTGGGGATATGTGGGAAAGTGATTGACAAGTGCGGCGCTTACTTATCTTGTATACTTTATGCATTTTGTTAATGCATGTTCTTTTAAGCCATTTTTTGGATCTTTGTATCTTATCCAATCCTAGAAGTATGGAACATTATTGAGGAATTTAATATTCCAGTCAGACAGGGCCCGACTTTGCCTAATTGGGGCCCTGGGCAAAAACAAACTTTGGGGCCCTTCTCTTCTTCACTACTTCAGTAACCGAACTTTATAGAAGTATTTAAATTTTTCACCTCATCACAGATAATGTAACAAGAAGATTGACTGGAAGCTAAAATAGCTATAAACCCTCCAAGTGGTCAAACAAGATATTCTTCTGTCCATTTTATTGATTTTCTGACAATTCTGTGTCTACCATTAAAGGATAGCACATCTGAAGAGCAAAAAAAGCACGGGCTTTTGATTGGCCAAATCTGTACACCTTATTGCGAAAATTTAACTGAATTCCGCCCTAGAATGCCATGAATTTACGAAATATAGCATTTTTGGGTTCATACGATACATTAATGAAGAAGCTAACCTAAAACTAAAAGATATTACAATGTAGTGACATTTTGTTTTTAAAAAGTTCTTTAAAGAAGGAAACACAATATAAACTTTCTATTTGATTTAAGGCCCCCTCGGATGCGGGGGCCCGGGGCAGCTGCCCCGCATGCCCCTGCCTTAATCAGGCCCTGAGTCAGATATATATCATTCTTGGTATTATGACTAAGAGTTCCTTGCTCAGAAATTGGAGGAACACTTACTAGACACAAGGTTCGCTTCAAACTCTTATGTGAAAACAGCTGCCGAGAGCTGGTTCAGTTTAGGGACCTTTGTTTTCCTGCTTTGCACTGACGAAGGGGGCTGATTGCCCTTGAAACCGGTTTGCCATTTTGAGCCTTTTATTTGCGCCCTCTAACAATGCTTTTGCTCAATTCGAAGACATACACAGTGTGTCAAAGAGATTTTACGACTAGGTTTATAAAATGAGATAACAACTAGTAATTATATTTAAGGTAGTTTTATTCGAAAAAGCTCCTTTTTATAAGCTCCTTCGGCTTCAATACATTTGTTACAGCGGTTTAACAGCGATTCGAATGCCTGTTCCAGCTCACATTGTGGGACTGTCCCCAAATCTCGCGTCGAAGCTGTTTGTATAGTGTCAGCTGATAGTGAAGGAGTTTCACGAATGCTCGATAACACGCTCGATAACACATATGGCGCCGCAGTAAGCTTGGATCCAGCTGTAGTTTAAAAATTCTTTGACACTGTACAAACTGCTTCGACGCGAGCTTTGGAAGCAGTCCCACAAAGTGAGCTGGAACAGGCATTCGAGCCTTTGTTAAACCGCTGTAACAAATGTATTGAAGCCAAAAGAGTATATTTCGAATAAAAATACTTTTAAAAATATAATTACTAGTTATATTTTATATTATAAACCTAGTCTTTCTAAAGTCTAAGAATTCTTTGACACACTGTGTCACAGTCCGGTATTAATTTATCCATGAAATTTCTTCTTGGTAAATTAATTTTAGCTCTATCAGAATGCTTCTATACTAGTGGATGTGCCAATAACAATGTTTTGATTACATACTTTTTGGTGAAACATTTTTTACATAAAAATTGATTGTATTCTCTAAAACGTGAACTAAAAATATTACGGTCTATAAATTTTCACCAAAATCATCTATAGAGTTAACGATGACAAGCGGGCAGAAAGATGCCAAAAATAGAATTTTTAGATATGCTAATTTGAATTTCATTGCCACACGGATTTTCATGATAAATTCAATAAAACTCTTTCCGAAATCGTAAATGCACGAAAATATATAAATCTCATAAATGAACTAAAATCGGCTCTTTCTTCTTAAAGCAATTTTTATTCTTATATGAAATCAATCTTCCCTTTACTCACTTCCCAGAATTTTAATCTATAGAATATTATTCCCCATTGTCGAGCAACTTCTATCATCTTTATGTAATGGAGAATCGATTTTTTTTCTTCCTGTGTGTTCCTCTCTCCTATTATATTTTTGTAGCATTTGCTTACTCAAAGGATGCCAATCGATGCAAAAATTTATTTGCTTTTCATATTTATTTATTCAGTGATATCATATTTTGTTAAATATAAATGAAACCTTGAAATTGTTGAAACGAAATTCATTCTACACATAGTTCGTGAGCATATTTTCAAAAACAAATGTAAGTTTGCTTTCGACTTGAAGGGGAGTATGCACTATGAGACCATTTTCCCCCTATGGTGTTTTTATTTACAATTTTTGTCTCATGTCATGTCACATCACTTCATAGGAATTTAATATAAAAAAAAAAGGATTTTTTTAAATATAAGTTCGAAACTTTAATTTTTAAAAAGGTATCTTCTTTTTCAAAAATTGTCGTGAAGTCTCAAAATTTTTTTTATTGATTCATTAGTCACAAAACTTTTATGTTTGGAATGCTGTATAAGTAAAATACTTTTCGAGGAAAAAAAAATAAAAACTGAAGTAGCGCAGAAAAACAACGAAAAATTCAAAAAACTTACAAAAATTATATTTTTCTTTTAGGTACTTAAGTTATCAAAAAGCAAGCATAAATTTGCTATGTATAGTTTCAGGGATATTGTGTTAAAAAAAATCCAAATTAAATAAAGCCTTCGCGTTTTGATTGAGATGAAATGCGCAAAAAATAAAGCGAGAGAAACCAGCATTTTAAGTTTTCGGTTTGCAATATCTTTATCAAAATTTCAAGCAGGGAGCGATTTTTTTCAGTTACAGTCACGATGCAAAATCTTCTTTTCGCTTATTTTATTATAAAAAATATGTGGCTTATATCCAGCACAGTTTCGGTTTCGGAATGATGCAAAAGATGTGTTTGCATCTAGAAACTCCACTATCGCGTTGAAACAGGGATTCCAAGCAATTCCGAAACATATGTCTACATTTTAATGCTAATTTATGCTTTCCTAACGTGAAAAATTTAAGTACAGTTTATTTGCACAAAATTAATTTATTATTTTTAGCTGATATAGTTTTTTTCCCTGGAAATTGTGCAAAAAGTATTCACATAACTGTAATAGTAATAGTAATCCTAGTTTTTTTTTTTTTTTTGAATGACGTGTGTTTTACGCCATGGGCCGTTAAGAATGACTGGGTTATTTAGACGTTAAGGATTATGACTGATAATTAAAACTGGGTTATATAGACGTTAAGGATTATGACTGATAATTAAAACTTTAATGACTGTATTAGAGGAAAAGTACAAATTTTTTCGAACAAATCGTGATCTTTTCTTAAGTACAGAAACCATTCTCCGATTTTTTTCTGAATTTTTGAGAAAAACCTTTTGAATTATTATCTTAGTATTTAGATTGACAGGTGTGTAGAATATATATAATAGAGCATAAAATATATTAATATCCAACTGTCATATAGTTTAGGTATTTTCAATGAGAAGACTTTTTAGTTAATAAAATTTATCTTCAAAATCGGAATATCGACAACGACGTGCAATTGCAGAGAGGGAAAATAATCACAATAATAGTGTATGATAAAAAAATTAAAATAACTAAAAAAAATATTGTAAATCATATAAATTCGAGAACATTTCAGATTTGTCTGATTTTATTTATTTTTTTCCCCACAGAAACAGTCAAAGTATTGGATTTAAAAATTAATAGTTTCAGTGGGCCAAAGGACGATTCCTGATTTATCCATGCAAGAATAAGGGCTTGGTTCTTGATATTAGACCCCTCTCCCTTCCTCCCAAAAAGAGCGCGAAAATATCTAACGAACATAGACAACCTAGATCTTTTAGCGCTTTGAAATATTGGACGTTAATTGGCATCCTTTACACTACAGTTGGACCACGAAGTTTTGACCCTTGGGCGCTTCTGCGCATGGCAGACAAGGACGAATCCATTCGAGCTATGGGGAAGTCCGTTTTGCAAGTGCGTTCATTAGCATGCGAATAAGACTTTTAGCTTCTCTGTTTGTTGAAATCCACTAAATTTATAAACTGGCATATAGCATCAGTTAGGAAGAAGTCAAGTATGCTATACGAACTAACGAAAACAGAAACGGCACATTCCTTATGCCAGCAGTTCCCCCCTTGAACATGAATGGATTCTTCTTGGCACTCTGCCAGTCAAAGCTCTTTTGTGTGTGTGTGTGTGTGTGTGTGTGTGTAGTAGAACTGTACAAGCTTTAATTTTCTTCTTCTTCTTTTTCTTTCATTTTAATTGCTTCATCTGGACTATTTTTCTCTTTTCTCTCTCTTTCTGTGGCATCAGTCCCCCGATTTCAAGTTTTCCAGAAAGGCTTCCTCTTCCTATTCTTTGAAACTGGAACCTCCGAAGGTAAGGAGGGATTCTTGTGTTTCTGCTTCTTCCCTTTTACTTACTTGCTTCTTCTTTTCATGCTTCTTTTGCATGTGAGTGCTCCCATGTGAGCACTGACTATTCCAGATTTTTTTTTTTCGCTCGTCCGTATACTTACGCTCTGCATGATTTGCTTGTGTCAGCTTTCAATAGTTCGTATCTTGAATTTATGGAGTGATAGTAAGCATTTTTTGCTTTGTGAAATATTTGTTAACGCGTTCGCAGCATTTTTTTGTTCTTTTGAGGCCTGTCTGCTGCTTTCATGAGTACTTTTCTTTTGTTGAACAGGTGAAACTATTGTATTTTGTGCATTTTTTAAGTATTGAAACATTTAATGTTGTGGAAAGTTTAATACTATTTTATGAAAGAATATTTTAGCTCTTGACCTCTCTTAAATCAATGAGTGATATACTTATTCAAGATATGGCATTTAGAAGACTTTCTTACGTCTTCTACTGTTAATCAATGTTTATATTCGGCACAGACTGTGCCGAATAAATAACAACGAAGGAAAGGAAATGAGCATATGAATGAATAATTAGGAAATTAAATTAGCGTATGTATGAAAGATAGGGGGAAAGAATTAAAGAAAACATGCTACAACCAAGCCGTGGTCGAGAATTTCATGTGCTCATAAAAAATGCTCTTGTATGCACAGACATTGTTCATGTGAATGAATAACAAGGAAGGAAAAGAAACAAGATGAGCATATGAATGAATAATTAGAAAATAAAATGAGCATATGCGTGTAACATAGGAAAAAAAAGGGAAAAAAAATGTGCTACAACCAAGCCAGTCTAGAAAATTTCATGTGCACATAAAAATGTTTTTGTGTGCACAGACAATGCGCATATGAATGAATAACAAGGAAGGAAAAGAAAGGAAATGGGCATATGAATGAAAGATAGTGAAAGAAGAAAAAAAAATTGCTACAACCAAGCCAAGGTAGAAAATTTCATGTGCATATGAAAAGTGTTCTTATGTGCACGGACAACGTGCGTATGAAATTATAACATGGAAGGAAAAGAAAGAAAGTGGGCATATGAATGAATACTTTGGAAAGAAAATGAGCATATAAATATAAGTTTGGAAGAAAGGGAAAGAAAATGTGCAACAACCAAGCCATGGTCAAAAATGTCATGTGCACAGAAAATAATGTCACTGTGCTTGGATCAAATTTGACCACAACTTTATATTAATTATTCAGTTGGAATAAGGATTTAATTAGTCAGCAATTACAGAGCCTTCAAGTTGATTCTCTCTTACACTGAAAAATTCTGATTCAACCTTTCACGGAAAAATGGTGAAATTTAGCTGCAATCAGGCATTTGGTACTAAGTTGAATTCAAGTTGATTCTCTCTTACACTGAAAAATTCTGGTTCAACCTTTCACGGAAAAATGGTGAAATTTAGCTGCAATCAGGCATTTGGTACTAAATTGAATTCAAGTTGATTCTCTCTTACACAAAAATTCTGGTCCAACCTTTCACGGAAAAAATGGTGAAATGTAGCTGCAATCAGCATTTGGTACTAAGTTGAATTCAAGTTGATTCTCTCTTATACTGAAAAATTCTGGTTCAACCTTTCACGAAAAAAATGGTGAAATGTAGCTGCAATCAGCATTTGGTACTAAGTTGAATTCAAGTTGATTCTCTCTTATACTGAAAAATTCTGGTTCAACCTTTCACGGAAAAATGGTGAAATGTAGCTGCAATCAGCATTTGGTACTAAGTTGAATTCAAGTTGATTCTCTCTTACACTGAAAAATTCTGGTTCAACCTTTCACGGAAAAAATGGTGAAATGTAGCTGCAATCAGCATTTGGTACTAAGTTGAATTCAAGTTGATTCTCTCTTACACTGAAAAATTCTGGTTCAACCTTTCACGGAAAAATGGTGAAATGTAGCTGCAATCAGCATTTGGTACTAAGTTGAATTCAAGTTGATTCTCTCTTATACTGAAAAATTCTGGTTCAACCTTTCACGGAAAAATGGTGAAATGTAGCTGCAATCAGCATTTGGTACTAAGTTGAATTCAAGTTGATTCTCTCTTATACTGAAAAATTCTGGTTCAACCTTTCACGGAAAAATGGTGAAATGTAGCTGCAATCAGCATTTGGTACTAAGTTGAATTAAAGTTGATTCTCTCTTACACTTAAAAATTCTGGTTCAACCTTTCACGGAAAAATGGTGAAATTTAGCTGCAATCAGGCATTTGGTACTAAATTGAATTCAAGTTGATTCTCTCTTACACTGACAAAATCTGGTTCAACCTTTCACGGAAAAATGGTGAAATTTAGCTGCAATCAGGCATTTGGTACTAAGTTGAATTCAAGTTGATTCTCTCTTATACTGAAAAATTCTGGTTCAACCTTTCACGAAAAAAATGGTGAAATGTAGCTGCAATCAGCATTTGGTACTAAGTTGAATTCAAGTTGATTCTCTCTTATACTGAAAAATTCTGGTTCAACCTTTCACGGAAAAAATGGTGAAATGTAGCTGCAATCAGCATTTGGTACTAAGTTGAATTCAAGTTGATTCTCTCTTACACTGAAAAATTCTGGTTCGACCTTTCACGGAAAAAATGGTGAAATGTAGCTGCAATCAGCCTTTGGTACTAATTTGAATTCAAGTTGATTCTCTCTTACACTGAAAAATTCTGGTTCAACCCCTCACGGAAAAAATGTTGAAATGTAGCTGCAATCAGCATTTGGAACTAAGTTTAATTCAAGTTGATTCACTCTTACACTGGAAAATTCTGGTTCAACATTTTACGGAAAAAATGGTCAACTTTAGCTGCAATCAACATTTGGTACTAAGTTGAATCATTACAATGGTGTACATTCATCTATTTTCATCAAGAATATTAAACTAGGATCCATTATAATGGATCAGTTGAGAATCTTACAGATTTTTCTGTAATTGTCATTATTTTCATTCTTCAAAATTCTCACCTGTAGATTCCATTAAAGCTCTCTTAAGTTTCGAACATCCTAGAAAGCTTGATATTTTTTTGAGTTGTTTATTTAAAATAGTTATTACAGTCATTACTTACGATTCTTTCTTTCTCAAACAATGTCCCTCGATTTAAAATCTTTTTTTAATGGAGAAAACTTTATTATATTAAAGAAATTCAATTAAAGTTTATATTATTTTTTCAGTTCATAAACTTTGTGTGTGTTTCTGTAGTTTCTTTTGCAATTACCTAAACTTTTAGACGTACTATTTATTCCACAACCCTTCCAAATAATATGCATCTCATTTGAAATAATTTTTTTGCGTAATGCATAAATGTACAAGATAGCGAAAAATAATTAATAAGAATTATAACTGAACATCAGTTCTTTGAATTTCTAAATTAAATCTTCACAATGATATTGAATGTAATAAAAGATATTAGATTTTATCGCTAAACTATTTAATTTTGCTGTGATATATTTTTCCTATAAGCGTCACTCTTGTATCCCAGTTTATAATTCGTTAACTGATATAAATCATATTTAATAGACCTAATAAATCATTGAAATAAAATTAGTGCAACACCTCTTACATAGTTGGCGTGGGTTAACAGTCATATAAAAATATCTCAGCTATACTACCGTGTTCTTCCTAAAAAGGCCACTTTTGTGAGCTTAAAATAGGAAAATATAGTTTCGATAGCAGTTCATGGAATTAGGTTACAATAAGGGAGAACACATTCAAAAAATAACAAATAATAAAAGAAAAAATAAGTTTAAAAAGTGTTATGCTTGATCGCAATATAAAAATTGATGTTTCTGAAATATTTCTGATTGTTTCTGTTAAAAAAAAATGTATAATGGAGGCAATTCAAGTAACGTCATTGATCACGTGGCAGAGATGAAAGCAATGTAAACAAAAGAAGCCGTAGCATCGCTTTACATCGAGTTCGACAAATCAAATTAAAAACTAGAACTAAATAAAGTTCTTCTACATTGAATAAAATTAACACTAAATACGACACTATAACTATTGTAATAATTAATAAATTTCTTTTATAATGATTAAATTGAATGTAAATACTGGATTATAATCAGAAAAAGCTGTGAAAATAGTCTAATTTTAAGATACCTAATTTTGCCTCCACGTCGAACTCAAATGAAAATCTTAGAAAACAAAGAGCGGATATCACGTGACAACGGTGATCGTTCATGAGTCCCTCTAGCGATGAATTACCTCCATTGATTAAAATTTGAGTAAGAAAGCAGAAAGTAGCTTACTTAAAGGAAAACAAAATAACTTGTGTGAAATATTTAAATAAAATTTAGAAAGTTCTGTTTTTTTTAAGGGAACTGTTGTTTAAAAGGAAGTTAAATGTTTTTTAAAGATGTATTGTGCGTTGGATATTTACCAATAGCAATTAAAACTTGCGTTTTTTAAATGTAAGCTTCGAAGTAGTTTTTTTGTAAATTAAAAGACTTTTATTGAAATCTTATTAAAAATACAGTGGACGCTCGATATAACGACCATCTGCGTCCCACAGAAAAAGGTCTTTATAAAGAGCTGTCGCTATAAGAGATGGAATTTTAGTTAAAAAATATACATGCCTCATGCATATTCAGTATTTCTATTAAAATTTGTAGTTTTTAAAACATTCCAACTAAATTATTTTTCATCATAGGAATTAAAAAAAATATATTTCAGTGCAAAATATTACAACAAAATATTAAACAGATTTTAAAGTAGGAAATATAGGGGAAAAAATTACATTCACATTTTTGGAAGCAGAACTTCTGAGCTGACATGACACCTGGTACGGTCGCTGTATTGGATTAGACCAGGGGTCTCCAAACTACGGCCCGCGGGCCACATCCGGCCCGCGGACAGATTTTGCCCGGCCCGCGGAGAGCTAGCTAATGGCATCTGGCAAAAAAGTAATCATATTTTACACCACTAGTGGACTGATTCAACTTTTTACCACCGGCAACAATTAATGATAATATGGTTTTGGCCCTTGGAATTTACTGGAGTAATCAATATGGCCCTAAGGCTGGAAAGTTTGGAGACCCCTGGATTAGACGATTCAGAAAGGTCGCTATACCGAAAGCAAATTTACATATTCATAGGGATAAAGTTGGGACTTTTACCACTGGTCGTTATAATGGAATGGTCTTTATAATGTGTGGTCATCATAAAGAGCGTTGACTGTAATAAGAACAATTTTCTTAACTCAGTTTTAAACATCAATCTTTCATTATGCCACAGTAAAAATGATTACTTTTCAAATGTTTATTGTACAAATATGACCAAATTTATAACGTGTATGAGTAGAATGGAGGCAATTCACCGCTAGAGGGACTCGTGAACGATCACCGTTGTCACGTGATATCCGCTCTTTGTTTACTAAGATTTTCAATTGAGTTCTACGTGTAGTTCACTAGGGAAAAAAAGTTATCTTAAAATTAATAACACTATTTTCACAGCTTTTTTGATTATAACCCAGTACTTACATTTAATTTAATCATTATAAAATAATTTTATTAATTATTACAATATAGTGTTGTATTTAGTGTTAATTCCATGTAATGTAGAAGAACTTTATTTATGCCTAGTTTTTAATTAGATTTGTCGAACTCGAAGTAAAACGATTGTATGGCTTCCTTTGTTTACATTGCTTTCATCTCTGCCACGTGACCAATGACGTTGCTTGAATTGCCGCCATTGAGTACAGGGTTCTCATGCTGTTGAGACGCACCGCATTTTGCAAGGACTTTAACATCAGTATAAAAGAAAAAAGTTCCTTCATTAATAACATGACAATTTCTTTATAAACTCGCTGACTGAAAGGCCAATTCTACAAAAAATAGTTTCATTCGATGACTGGTGGAAAAGTCCTCGCACAATAAGGCGTGGTTTCTGAGTGTGCAAACCATGGAGCAGCGGTGTAGTGTAGTCGAGGGGGAGCGCGCCCTACTTTTTTATTTTAAAACAAGGTTCCCCCGTTTTGTTTTGAATTCGAACAAAAACGTTCCCCCTCTTTTTGATGTTCGTATAGGTAAGAGTCCCCCCCATTTTTTTACATTGACTACACTGCCATGGAGTAGACAACAACAACAATAAAAAAGAGGTCACTACTTGTATCCGTTATTGCAAGTTTTTCCATAATGCAGCAATTTTTAAAACATTCATTTCAAATACATAAATATGTTTAATATCTTATCATATAATATGTCATCGAATACTCTGTCCAAAATGGATTCAGGTAAAAAGTTCAGGTCTCCACCTATTGAGATAGATGCAAATGAAACTTTATTTCAAAATTTAAAAAAATGCTGTTGTCGCAAAACGTAAATACATAAAAGGTCCATAAAGAAGCTTCAGACACTGATGGTAATAATGGAATTGCTTAGGAATATTTTCCTTTTTTAGAGTTACTATAGTTTTGTTGCTGCAGAATTAGCAGCTAAATGTTCTCCAACTATTTAAATTGATACTCCAATAAACCAGTCTTAACCTATGAAATATATAAAAGAATCTATTTTAATAATTGATTTAAATATATTTTTTAATCAATGGAATTATGGATAGAGACCATTTTGAACCGTGCATGGCAAATCCCGGAAAATCTGAGACTGAGAGATATCGGTTCGCGAGACTGCGCATTGGGCAATGACTTTTATTCTTTCGTTTCAATTTCTTATAACTATTTTTGTATTGTCATATACCTTGGCATTGCAATTTTGAAAGAAGAAAAAAAAAACAATCAAATGTAAGCAAAAACTTTATTAATAAACACAGCATGGTACGAATTGAAATGTTCCTGAATTAAGTCTATTTTGCTATCATTTCCGAAAATAGGATTTAATCTTGTTGAGCGAAGTTTATAAATCTTATAGAGCAAAATATTTATTAGTGATAAGTTGTCTAATTGAAAATTTAAAAAAAAAAAAGAGTTTTAATTCATTTCACTTCAATTACTTCTGTACCTAAGAGCCATAATATCTTACGTCCATTCTTCCAGTTTTTGCGAGTTTACACTTAATGGGCATACAGAGTACCGACGGCACAACCACTAGCTACATAAAGGGTTCCGAACTTTAGAAGCTTCCATTGGACATTTTTATTTATAAAGTTCGTACGGAGTACAGTACTAAAAATGTTAATTTTTGAATTTCATCGCACTCGAAAAATGGACTTAAAATACTATAGATCCCAGGTACAGACTTCTTCTATTGAAACTTGCGCAGTAACCCAGGTACAGACTTTTTCTATTTTCACCTCAGCAAGAACCCCCCTCCCCCCAATCAAAACAGTAGGAGAATTCCTTAACTTTGTGGTCACACTGCATTCGGATGTTCTTGGAAAAGGTTCTGCACAGCACGTTGTGTCTCACTAAGTTCGCGAGGACAAACTTTGTGGTCACAGTGCACTCGATGTTCTTGGCAAAGATTCTATAATGCACCTTGTGTGTTAATAATTTCGCAAGGACAAACTTTATGGTAACAGTGCACTAAGATGTTCTTGGAAAAGGTCGTGCAGTGCACGTCGTGTGTTGCTAAGTTCGCGAGGACAATTTTTGTAGTCACAGTGCACTCTGATGTGCCTGGAAATAGTTCTGTACTGCACGTTGTGTGTTACTAAGTTCGCGAGGACTAACTTTGTGGTCACAGTGCAACTTGCTTTGATAACAATGTGCAGTATAAACCCACTCTCAAGATCATCCGAGGGTAGTGCAATACGTTTGGGAGGAATTCTCCTATCGCTTTGATGTAATCCATGCTGCCGGGGGTGCTTGCTGCTACTTTGAACACTTGTAGAATAGGGTACAAACTACTGCATCACTCAAATATACGTGTATTTTTGTTGCAATCTTGTACAACTGTTTCTTTGGGAAATGGATGGCTCAGTTACCAAATCGATTAGCTTAATTACACAATTTGGGAGAACACTGAAGAAGAAGATTGTGTGGCCCATAGAAGTTGTTGGGCACTCGCTTTATTTTGCTGTCATATGGTTAAAAATGTAATTAAACAAATTTCATTTTAAATTTCTACTCATGGTTGGAAATATACTTAACCAAACCTCATTTTAAGTTTCTACCGCATGTCAGTAGAACCAGTGTAGAATAAGGCATAAAAAATTATTTTAGGAGTTAATCAATTTGGCAACTGAGCAATTCAAATGTAACTTAATACAAACATTCCAACTGACATCACACGTTCCAAAAACCCAACTTTAAACCTTAAACACCTGAAATCTTGCTTTTCTTTCTTTGCAGCAACTGAAAGTGAAGCCGGGAAAGCGTGCCCCCCAGTCTACGCCGAGCTCTCCCTCGAAGGGCGGCGGGAGCGCCCCAAGGGAGCCTCGGTGCACGTGTGCCATGACCATCGAACAAATGCAGCGGGCCCGCGACGGCCGTATGCGGGCCGCGGCTACCCTGCCTCGTAGCCAGAGCCGGCCCGGCGAGAACTACGGCGGCCTGTCGTCCCACCCTTCCAGCCAGTCTGTCTACGACAATGTCTCCCAATCCTTGCGAAAGTCCACCCCGATCCCTAATGCCGTGAAGCAAACTCGCAGCGACGTCAACCTCACTACCATAGGTGAGTTTACATGCCATTTGAAAATTTAATTAAATTATTGTTGCAGTCCGGGCGCCGCATCATGAAGCCACATTCCTCCTGAAGGATTTGATTTCATAAAACTGCTGATTTCACAAACCAAATTCCATTAAAACAATTTTTATGTTCCTTACTTACTACTAGAACTATGCATGTCCTCAGTGGACCAGTCGGTAGAAGCTCGGTTCCCGCAGAACACCGAAACAGAGGCGCAGCTAGGGTTTTCAGCTGCGCCTCTGTTGAAAACCCTAGCTGCGCCTTCAGTTGTAGAACTGAAGATTTTGCGCCCCCTGCCACTCTGCGCCCTTGGGGGCCTAGGGACGCCCCTCAAAGGGAATTAAAAAAGCTTTTATGCTTACTAAATGATAAATAGCTTTAAGAAGCAGCTCTTTTAGCTTTCCTTTTTTATTAGCGACCATTCACTTTGAAGGGCAAAATAGGGGGGAAATTTGAAGGGCGTATAGCTTCGCAAAATTATTTGTTTTTCTTCTTTCTCAAGTGACCTTTCCTGTGTTCTTTGGGCGTCCGGCTCTTTTATCTCTGCTACTCAAAGAAAATGCCCCTAGCCCCTAGAGAGTCATCACGGGTCCGATCCCTAGAAAACACTCCAACTCAAAAGTTGTCCTCTGCTAGTCATTCTCTATATGATTTGAGATGCTCTCACTTTTTTGTGGAACGTATTCACACCTCTTCAGTTCAAATAAAATTCTTTTCGCTTTTAAAAATTACATTAATTTGACGCCCCTTGACGCTTGCCCGGGGACAGCTGTCCCTCCTAGTGCCCCCCTCCCCTTAGCTACGCCTCTGCACCGAAAGTGAAGCAACATCGACTTAGGTCAGTGTTTGGGAGGGTGACAACCTCTCGCGGCTAGTTCCGTGTATGCTAAGGGGAGCTGGGGCACGTTAAATAGGTCGTGGTTCCAAAGTCCTCCATGTGAAACGATACCTCTGGGGGTGCCAATCCCAGGTGACGGTCTCTCATCTGGGATCTGGTTCAAAAATTAAGAGACCACAAAATTTGAGGTCAAGTCACTCTTCAGCCCTCTTGGTTCCTCTCTCTAAAATGAAGCTGCATAGCACCCTAAGCCAGTGGATTATTGATCTTCTGGACCTGGTAGTAGGCTTTCCTACGCCAGGGGGATTAGTAACAACAACAACTGAACTTTACGTATGAGGGAAAAAAGAACTAATATATAATACATTATGCGTATACTTTCATTTATAGCATCAAAGTACGAGTATGTTTCGCAAGTGCTCAACAAAGTATTCCAGTCTCATATGAGTTGAAAATTTAATCAGGCTGTTAAGTCTTTGACCATTCAGTTGTAGCCGAATACGAAATAAAAGGGTGGCGTATTATTCCAATCAGGCTGTTAAGTCTTTGACCATTCAGTTGCAGCCGAGTACGAAATGAAAGGGTGGCGTATTATTCCAATCAGGCTGTTAAGTCTTTGACCATTCAGTTGTAGCCGAATACGAAATAAAAGGGTGGCGTATTATTCCAATCAGGCTGTTAAGTCTTTGACCATTCAGTTGTAGCCGAATACGAAATAAAAGGGTGGCGTATTATTCCAATCAGGCTGTTAAGTCTTTGACCATTCAGTTGCAGCCGAGTACGAAATGAAAGGGTGGCGTATTATTCCAATCAGGCTGTTAAGTCTTTGACCATTCAGTTGTAGCCGAATACGAAATAAAAGGGTGGCAGATGGTAAATAGATTAAAGCATCTGAAATTTCGATTTTAAAAGCAACGGTACTGATTTTATAGCAGTTTCGCATTCACTTGAGTCCGTTAATGCCATTTTTATTTCAATAACCGGTGTTGATTTTTATTAAGCAGTTATTTTAATAGGGACAGATAGTGTTTTAGAATTCTGACTTCTCAAATTCCAGGAAAATTTTTGGAGCTGGCTTTATAAAAGTATCTGTAAGCTTAACTGTTGCCGTTGGGGGTGTTTTTCGAAGTGCAGTCTCGAAAGTCATGGCAGTTTATCGCGTGAAAGAACAAACAACATCTTTCAGATTTGTGGATGAAAGCGAAAAATTGACTGAAATAGATCATCTGATACTGAAGTGGATGGTGGTATCCAAAGAGAAGACAACTGCAACAAAAGTAATTGAACTAAATAAGCATTTACACTTTCCTGGATTTAATGACTGTTGCTAAAACAGAGCTGCGCAAACAACAAGTCTATGGGAAAGTTGCTGTTCGCTGTCAAGTTGCCGCAGATAAAAATGAAAACAAACAATTTTTCAAATGGCATCACGAACATGAGGACTGGTCAAAATATGTATGGAAGGAAGCGATATGTTTAGATGGGTCATCGTTTACTTTGTTTCCACAACTGGACTAAAATGATGTCTTGCACTAGGGTGATTTGTGATACAGCCACGACAAGGACACCACATCAAAACAGCAATTTTTAACTATATCATGCGGGATATCTGCATATTTCATCGGCCAATGGCTCTAGTCAACACAGCATCATGTCCCTCTGTAATTGAATTACGATCTTAAATGTACATGTTCTTCTAACGTAAGTCAGAATGTATTGACAGCATTAAAGCAAAAGTCACCAGCTTCAGTTTTCAGATAGTGTCAATTTAAACTCCTGAATCGTTATGAAAAATACTGAAAATCATTTTAAGGTCCCTAATACCTTCAGTAGATTAACTGATGTAATTTTAAATTGTATAAATGGTTTATACCATAAACTAATTAGCTATAAATTCTGAATAATTGAAGCTAAAACTAACTAAACTCAGTGGCACGCCAGCCCTTTTGGGGGCCATGGCCTACTGTGCCTATCCCAGTTTTCGGGGCTGAGGGCCCTGGGGTGTAGAAGTTCCGGTAAAGTGGTCGGCCTGACGCCGAACCCCCAGTGTTTAGTTCCCAAGCAAGCTTGGTCTTCATTTTATCGACCCCACTACAAGGATGATAGGCTGAGTCGACCCTGCCCAGCCTGGGAATCGAGCCCAGGACCTGTGGCATGGTAGCATGGAAAGCTGCCACGAATGTTTGCAGCAGCCAGTCAAATAATCTGGATAGTGGACTTGCTTGAACATCGACGATATAAAAAGTTAAACCATTGAAGAATGCAAAAGTTTATTGTTACTAAAACAACTTTAGTATGGCTATAATTATTGTTTTCCTGTTTTGATTTCAGGTCAGTTGGAGACTGGCTCTTTTTCCAGAACAGAGTTGGCGCGTGCAAAGTTTGCAGCTCAATCCGCTCGGGGTGCAGAAGATGCCAAAAGTGTGGACTACGGAATGGGCATGGGTGCCATGATGCGTAAGGGCTCCAGTCAGGAGATTCAGGACGCACCACTGAAGAGTAAAAGCAGCGACAATATCAGTGGGAAAACGACACCAACCGTATCAGCCAAAAACACGGGAAGCCTGGACAGTACTACGGCTAAGCGAGTGCTCAGTGGGCAGTCATCAGAAGAGAAGCCCATGCCCCCCAAACCCCCGCCCAAACCTTCCTCGCAGAAGCCGGAACCTCCACCAAAGACGTCGTCGTCCCATTCCAGGGGCGGATCCAAAAGCTCAAGAGGTGGGCCCTCTTCTGGCCCCTCCTCATCTAAGACCGCCTCTAAAGAAGCCAAGTCGGCGTCGTTACCGCATAAGGGGCCAGGCTCTAGCAAGCAGGGAAGCGGGAAATCGTCGAAGAAGAAGGGACAGTCCGGCAGCAAGAAATCCGGTGGACTGGACATTCCTGACAGGGAGAGATCCCCGCCATCGGACAACCTGTTGTACGACAATATGTGCTACGCCACCACTCCTAGCTCCAGTAACGACAACAGTGACGTTCCTTTCCTCAGCTCCGAAGAGGAGGAAGAGGAGCCCGCCAAGCCCAAGTCTGAAAAGAGACGGATGGAGGGCAGGGCGACGGGAAATGCCTTCAAGAGGGGAGTGAACACCCCTTCAGCCAACAGCCCCACTAGCAAATTGCTCATGGAATATGAGACGCACTTGCGGAACGCGCTGGCGCGCGGTCTGGATGCAGAGAGCTATAGTCTCCACACCTTTGAAGCCTTGTTGACACAGAGTATGGAGAATGTAGGTAAGCTTCCAACTTTTTACTCGGAAATTTATTTTATATTCAGGTAATAACAAATTTTGTATCTTGAAATATAACTTAGAATATTTCCTCATGGTATGGTTGTATACGTATGCATTTATTATGTTCTCAAAAACGTCCCTAAAATATTTTCTTGGCATCTCCAAACTTTACTTGTGTTTAATACTAGGTTTACCAGACCAGTCATTTTGACTGTTTCGATACTTCCATTTTGCATCATTTGTTACTAATTATAGTGCCACTTTCAATTGAGGCAATTCAAGCAACGTCATTGGTCACGTGGCACCGATGAAAGCAATGTAAACAAAGGAAGCCGTAGCATCGCTTTACATAGATTTCGACAAATCTAATTAAAAACTAGGCATAAATAAAGTTCTTCCACATTACATGAAATTAACACTAAATGTAACACTATATTGCAATAATTAATAAAATTATTTTATAATGATTAAATTAAATGTAAGTACTGGGTTATAATCAGAAAAGCTGTGAAAATAGTGTAATTAATTTTAAGATAACTCATTTTGCCTAGTGAACTACACATAGAACTCAATTGAAAATCTTAGTAAACAAGGAGCGGATATCACGTGACAACGATGATCGCTGATGAGTCCTTCTAGTGGTGAATTGTCTCTATTGCATTGGCTTTTCCTAATACACGGTCAGTAGACAAGTTATCGTGACTGAAAGCTTTATTATAATTAGTAGCAATTTGGTGTAAAATGAAGGTTTACAAATGGTTGAAAACGACCTGGTGAATCTAGTGTTAAGGACAGGTCCCTAAGCGGAACATATCGCAAATAGATACTTAGAAATATGGCCACCCTTTACATTGTGGCGTTAGGGCCCAGTAATAAAATAATGAAAATGTTCGGAAATTTATTTTTCGTTTATTGTTTGCCGTCATAAAATGTGATTCATTTGCGTCATTATGAGTCTTTTTACTGAATTTTCATTATCCTAACTGCTTACTCATTCTTTGTCTTCCTCTTGCCCACCAGTTGCGCTGATGAGAGAAGTGCACAATGAGCTAGAAGAGGTCAGGAAAGAAGAGCAGGCCCTACAATCTCACGATGAACCAGAAGGCAGCAGGGCATTCGCGAATGCAAGTAAGTGTGTGTCTAAACCAGTGGTTCCCAAAGTTGACTGGGCTCCGAACCACCTAAGAAAAATTTACAATTTTGGGGCCCATCTCTTAGCTGTCTTAGAGAAAAAAGGGCGTAAATATTGGTAGTGCTCAGATCCCCTAGTGGCGAGTTGTGGAACTACTAAATGCTGTCTTATTTGTTCTAATTGAAATTTAAAAAAAAAAAAAAAGTCTTACCAATATGAATGAAAGACTGTTGAAATAAGAAACGCAACTTAAATATATATCTTTATTACTTAAATACCTGCACTTTTTTTTATAAAGTTATTTCAATGGGAGGGATGTATTTGTTTCTTATTTATCTCCATTTAAGTTTTAGCATCAACTTCAACTTTAGTTACTTTTATTCGCAGACTTCCTACTTTTTTTTAAAAAATCATCTGTACAGAGGTGAGGGCCCATTCAATATTCGCTCGTGGCCCATAGTTTGGGAAATACTGATCTAAACCATTGTTAGCACACTTGTATGAAAAAAGATAAAAATCTTTGTTTGAAAAATTGCAGAGTTTAAATCTATTAGCTACAATCAGAACGTTGGCCATTTGTGCAAATAAAATCTCTGTTATATTTTGGGTAACATGAAAACAGCCTAAGTTTAAAATAAAAAAATTTAATGGATAACATATAACAGGTGATATAACATGAATTCACAATAAATTAAATATTTCCCTAAACCGAATAGCATGTGTACCAAGTAAATAATACATAAAATAACATTTCAAAACGGCTAGTAGAACACATGCATCAAAACATAACAAAAATGTAACAGACTGCAGTTTCAAAATGCAAATATAAAACATTTGTCTACACATTCTATTGACCCCTTCAGGCGGAATTTTGCAAAAAGTACGTCTTTTTCTTCTTTCTTCTGTTTCCCTTTTTAAGGTAACATCTTCCCTACA
Organism: Octonoba sinensis; assembly: GCA_038502835.1. Lineage (NCBI taxonomy): Eukaryota > Metazoa > Arthropoda > Arachnida > Araneae > Uloboridae > Octonoba > Octonoba sinensis. The sequence continues at coordinate 17,800,334 of CM076601.1, read as the reverse complement.
AGACATGTGATATAAATACAGACCTGTTCATGCCACTACTTCCCTACGAAGTAATTGTCCACAGTTTTGGGTCGCTGCATAGAACCATCTATTATTGAAAATTCTCGCACATTTTATTTATTTTATGATTTTTAAACAAAACTACTCTTGTAATCAACTTTTTAAATCAAACTCTTGTAATAAAATTAAAACCATGTGCTCTTGTAATAAAATCACTTAATAGATTTTTTTTAATGACGAAATGCAATTTACTGGTTGTGGTTTAAATCATTTAATCCATTTAACTCTCCTATTTTCTAAAGAGGTCTTCAATATTGTCCGCAAATATTTTGTTTGCAAACACGAAATGGATCGCTGTTTTCAGTAACTATTTAGCGCATTCTGCAGTTGAGAGACTTGTAATAATACGCAGGTTTCAAGTCTCCTATGTCATAAAATGAAGTGGCTTTGGTAGAGCTCTTCCGATTTTCTAACATAATAAGAAATCAACAGTCAATCAATTTTTCCTTTCGTCATCAATAGAAAAATTATATAGTTTTAAATTGTTTTCAGTATGGATAAATGAAGTTGTACTTTTGACGGGTGAATCTTAAAACTATTTATACTCTATTTGAATAAATTTAATTGTAGCATCAATATTCTTCAATCCGTTCCCTTCATACTAACAATTTCAGTACTGCTATTGTTTGGTAAAAGTAACTGAATTAATTTTACATTCATGTTTTCTAAGTTGCTTGTTTCGAAGATTTTCAGTACTGCTGCAGTTTCGGGTGAAAATAAGTGAACTAATTTTACATTCATTTTTTCTAAGTTGCTTGTTTTAAAGAATTTAGGTACTGCTATTGTTTCGGGAGGAAATAACTGAGCAGCTATTTTAAAATTAATCTTTTCTAATTACTTGGATTTATATGCTTTCTGCTTAAATAGTACACAGGTTTTACGTTTCTTGCATTTCTGATAAGTTGTTCAAACAGTCTGAAGATACTGAAGATCCTTTGTGTTGCAAGAGGTGCTTCTTTCAAATGAATTGATTTCTTTAATTCTTAAGTATAGGACAGTAATCGAATGATAGAAATAATTTCCTATTAGCATCAAAAGGGTAATTTATTAGGGGCTGATTTTTGAACTGGAAATTTCTTGGAACATTGCTCTATCAGTTTTATTATTGTCAGTTTCTATTCATAAAATTCTCTTAACTTTCTTGATTACAGGTAGAGTAAGTTGATGTAATTATTTCCTATTTAAATCCGACATCAAAAAAATACCCAACAGGCTTTTGTAACTAGTTGACAATCCATAAAACATAATAAATGGATAGCTAATATTATCTTGCAGACCATTCTTCATTTAAGCTATTCATATTTACTGTACTGATAACTTTATCCGAAAAATGCATGTACTTTGCCTGTGGTTTAATCTTTATTTCATCAATAATAAAAGAGCAATTGCTTCTTTTGTGATATACTTTTGCATTCTTGGTGGTAGTGTTTTGGAGCAGTAGCGCCCGATAAAGAGATTTCTTTAGAATCCGCAGGTTGCCGATTCTTTGTTCTAGAATAACACTGAATGTCGAATTGTACACTATTAAAATTTCTAAATCAACAAAATGAAAAACCAAATGGTGAAATTTTGCTGCAACCAACGTCAGGTACCAAAGTTGAACCAACATAACTGTAAAAATAATAAATTAACTTAGTGCAAGTAAACAGTAATAAAAATTTTCACATTAATAAAGTCCAAATCAGCATTAAAATACAGTCGGGATTGCTTGGAAACCCTTTTTCGATGCGAAAGTGGAGCTAAAAGCTAAAACACTTTCAGTGGCGCGCCAGCCCTTCTGGGGGCCATGGCCTACTGTGCCCATCCCAGTTTTCGAGACCGAGAGCCCTGGGGTGCAGAAGCAGAAGTTCCGGTCAAGTGGTCAGCCTGACGCGGAACCCCCAGTGTTTAGTTCCCAAGCAAGCTTGGTCCTCATTTTATTGACCCCACTATAGGGGTGGAAGGCTACCCGGGAATCGAAATCCCGACCTGTGGCATGGTAGCACGGAAGACTGCCACTCAACCACTGGGCTTCGCAAAAGTGGAGTTAGTTGGCTTCATTTGGCTGTTTTTGCATCTAGAAGCTCCACGTTTGCATTGAAAAAGTAATTCCAAGCAATCCCGAAACATATTTCTGCATTTTAATGCTCATTTGGGTGTCATAATGGCTCCTTGTTTCACATTCATGGTGAAACTACACCATTATTATCGTTCAACTTAGTACCAAATGTTGGTTGAAGCTAAATTTCACCGGTTTTTTTTTTTTTTTTCCTGAAAGGTTGGACTAGGATTTTTTACAATGTGACCATCGCTGTTTTTCCTTTCCTAATGCTAGAAGTAGGTCTTTTAGGAAAACACACCTGGAATCTTCTTCCTGCATGAGTTTACTTAAAATGCAGTTATTTCTCACTTATACGTTACCTCTTTTATATGTCTCATTTGTACGTCAATTTTCGAAAACGCATGCACGCTTTTAGCTTAGCTTAACAGTAGGAAATATGAAGCGTGCGATTTTACTTAAAATGCAGTTATTTCTCACTTATACGTTACCTCTTTTATTTGACTCATTTGTACGTCAATTTTCGAAAACGCATGCACGCTTTTAGCTTAGCTTAACAGTAGGAAATATGAAGCGTGCGATTTTACTTAAAATGCAGTTATTTCTCACTTATACGTTACCTCTTTTATTTGACTCATTTGTACGTCAATTTTCGAAAACGCATGCACGCTTTTAGCTTAGCTTAACATTAGGAAATATGAAGCGTGCGATTTTACTTAAAATGCAGTTATTTCTCACTTATACGTTACCTCTTTTATTTGACTCATTTGTACGTCAATTTTCGAAAACGCATGCACGCTTTTAGCTTAGCTTAACAGTAGGAAATATGAAGCGTGCGATTTTACTTAAAATGCAGTTATTTCTCACTTATACGTTACCTCTTTTATTTGACTCATTTGTACGTCAATTTTCGAAAACGCATGCACGCTTTTAGCTTAGCTTAACAGTAGGAAATATGAAGCGTGCGATTTTACTTAAAATGCAGTTATTTCTCACTTATACGTTACCTCTTTTATATGTCTCATTTGTACGTCAATTTTCGAAAACGCATGCACGCTTTTAGCTTAGCTTAACAGTAGGAAATATGAAGCGTGCGATTTTACTTAAAATGCAGTTATATCATTTATACGTTACCTCTTTTATATGTCTCATTTTTACGTCAATTTTATCAATGTCATACATTTCTATTTTAACAAAAAATATCGATTTTTTTTCCTTAATGCCTTATTCTCAGTTTCTAACTCGATAATTTCGGATTTCAGTCTTCGAATTTGTCTGTCAGCTAACGAAAGCTTATTTGATACTTTTTGTTCTATTTATTTTTAACTGCAAAGGAAGTTTCAATTGCATTACACGCAACATCTGCGAGAAGCAATAAATTATTATAATTATAAGGAGATTTGTAACATTCAGTGCAGTGGTTGTCATTAGCAATTTCATAGGAGGAATGCACGCTTTCCTCATCTTCATGCAAAGTAATAAGACGGGGAACTTTACCAGTATTTCCAGCTACATCATTCAGAGTCTTCTCTTGCTTTGTGATTTTTAGATCTTTGTTTCTTGGTACGCTAGTCGGAGCTGTTGCAAAAATGCTCGGGATGCTACCAGGAAGTAAATATTTCTTCTTTGTGCCCTGCTTAAATGAATCTTTAGGAAAATGTAAGCTGCATACAAGTGATCTTTCCTTTACAATCCATAACTTTTCCTTTTGTTCATCTGAAACGGATAGTTTTTTACATTTAGTGTGCATATTGAGATCAATTCAAAAATGTATGCAAGAAATACTATTCAAATATCTCTATTCCAATTAAATTGTATTTAAAAGGAAAAAAAAAGAAAAAATTCTAATTTACCCATAATGCAATGCACAAAACATTTTTCCGGAACATTCATGATTTGCCTGAAAATTTGAAATTGCTTCTGTAAACAAATTCGGTATTATTTTAATTTACGATCTATTATCCTTGGCGCAAATTCAAATACTTCACAACCTGTGCTTGTCAGCTTCGGAACCTCCGTTCAGTCGGTACAGTGTTCAGTGCAGAGTCCGTACGTTTCGAGACTCCGTCAGTATGATGCGTTCAGTCGGAGGTCTCGGTTAGATTCATTATTGGTTGACTTCATTGTCCCTTCTACTCACAGTTTAGTCGAAATTGAAAGAAATATATATATCTTTTGGATCTATGAGAAGGAAATGGTACTTATCGGTTGTACGCACTACCTGTTTTTGTTCGCCAAATGCAAAAAAAAAAAAAAGAAAAATCACGTAACCTTTAAATTCTTGTTGGCGACATTTTTACAACAGTCGCCAAGATAAGGCATATAACCGATTATACGTGCAACCTGTTTTACCTGCCAAAAATCGCCAAATGAAGTATAAATAAAGCACGTAACCGGTAAATTCATGTTGGCGACATTTTTAAAACAATCGCCAAGATAGGGCGTATAACCGATCAAACGCCCAACCTGTTTTTCCTCCCCAAACATCGCCAAATGAATTATAGGTAAAGCACTTAACCGTTAAATTCAGGTTGGCGACATTTCTAAAACCGTCGCCAAGGTAAGGCGTATAACCGATAAGTACCAGGAAAATAAATGTGCAAATGAAGCAATGGGATAGTTGAAGCCTGTAGTAACGTCATTAATCGCCAAGTACATTACTTTGTTTAAAATTTGGTACTTTGGTTGTAACCTTTGGTTTTAATCTCTAACCTAAAGTTTCCCAAAATAATAGAACACATTGGAAATAGGAATATTTTAATTATGTACTTAATTTTAAAACATCTGTACATTAATCTACATATGAAGGAAAATATTTAAAACTTTCTAAAAACCTCTTGAGCTTGTAAAATAACATTTCAATTATACTTTGCTTTTGCTTGGCGTCCAAAACAGCATAATATAAATACAGTAAAAGCATGAATGTATTGATTCAAATTGTAAGTAAATCCCACCCCCCCCCCCCTTTTTTTTTCTCTATCTTCTCGGGAATTAAAATAACATTTGACCATTTTCCAAAATAAAGTCACACTTTCCTTCGAAAGGCCAATTCCAAATTAAAACTGTTTAATCATTAGACATTTTAGAACTGTTATTGAAGCCTGAGAAATTGTATCAAATAATTACCTATTCTTCTAATGCTTTTAATCCAAGCGCCTCTAAGGGCATCATCGGAGGGAAATTCATGAAAGCTTACATCTGATTTTATTTTTCTTTTTTTGGACCTACAAAATGGAACAGCACAATTATTACTGTTCATAATGTCTCATCGAAAAATGAAAGCCGTGGAACATAAAACGTAAATAAAAGAAGCACGTTTAAAATATCTATGCGTAGCGACCTCTAGCGATTACAAGCAGACCGGCAATATTATCAAGCAAGGATGAACTTGATCCAGTTTACTGTTTAACTGTTATTACAGTCACGATTACGATCAAGTTCAGCCTTGCTTTCAAATGGACAGGCTATTATTATAACGGAGGTCTTGCTTCGTAATACAGTCGAACTCGTTTATAACGAGCTCCGATTTAACGAGAACTCTGATTTAACGGGGGAAGCCAGAATATTTGGTTGGATCAATGTTAAGTCTATGGAACAGAAGTCGCTTTAAACGAGCAAGACCCGGTTTTAGCGAGTAATATTTTTCTGTCTGGCAATCTTTTTCTCACCTTTCTAGTCTTGCTGTCTTGTTTTTTTTTTTTTTTTTTTTTTTTTTTACTTCTCCACGGTTTAATACATTTGTAGGAAAAATTCCTACAGCATTCCAATGTCAATAAGGAAATAGGGAGGGTTCACAAATCCGGTGCAACAAGTGGGGCTTATTGCAAACAGGAGGTGGGGGTGGGAGGGGGAGAAAAGCTGCACCTGATAAGTGAGGGGAAGGGTCAAGTAAGTAGGAGGGTCAGATGGTCATTCTTTGACCTGAGTTGGTTAAGTACACAAGACAATTTTTATTTAAGACTGCAGCGCAACTAGAAATTTTTTCCTGGTAGGGGGGGGGGGGGATAATTGTCACTAAATTAAGAAAATTATTTAATTAAATTAATTAATGTAATTAAAGTAATGTAATGTAAGTATTAATTAAATGTTAAGTAAACTCAATCCTTTGACCACCCAAGCCCATTTGGCCCCTTCTAATTGCATGCCTGCCTTAAGGACCCATTTATTAGCACTCGGATTTAACGAGCACTTGGATTTAACGAGTAAATGTTACGGTCCCTTTGTGCTCGTTATTGTCGAGCTTGATATTAGATTACAGTCGAAACGAGTTCGACTGCATATCTAATATCAATCGCACAATATTTCAAACTTTTTAACCGACCTCAAAAAGGAAAGAGGTTATACATTCGTACTGTATGTATGTCGTTTTTCTTCTGTCTTATATATTTAAATCCGATGGTAAAAAATGTATGAATGTTTAATATATATCTATGTCGCGCTATCTCCTCACGCACGGCTGGGAATTAAGAGTCGAATGAGGTATCAAAAAGTTTGCAAAATTCCAAGGAAGCCATTTTACCTATTCTCATTGCTGTGGCACTTTAATAAGCGAAGATATTAATTAAAAACTCAATAACTCTTAAAGCGCCTTTTTATTTCTGTTTCGTTTTAAAGCCTCAATATCGTATCTGAAAATATTAAGGTTTTGTCTCATACTGTCGGCAAACAGCCAACATGACGGCCAATTTTGTCACCGAACTCTTTGCACGACTTATGTTCTCAATTAAAACAAATTCTGTAAATGTTGTTTCTTCGCCAAAAGAGTATAAATGCAGGGAAAACAACTTCTCACCGCTGCAGTAGCTAGATAAACTACTTATCGCATGTGTTTTTAGCTTAAAAGTAGGAAATACGAAGTGTGTCAGTTTACTTAAAACGTAGTTATCTTATACGTTACCTCTTTTATATGTCTCACTTGTACGTCAATTTTCAAAAACGCTTCTACGTTTTTAGCTTAACAGTGGGAAATACGAAGTGTGTCAGTTTACTTAAAACGTAGTTATCTTACACGTTACCTCTTTTATATGTCTCATTTGTACGTCAATTTTTAAAAGGATTTATTAGTATGTATTGTTTCCTCTTTCAGGGTGTACGACGAGTGGTCCTAAGACTAGTACATTTCCTCTTCCCGGGTCGACCCGTCAACCTCCCCACTTGGCTGCGCGGGGCGGTGAGACTGGAACACCCCTCCTGTCCAGGACGTCCATGGAAAGCACAGATTCGCGCATCTACCTGACGTCATCTGAGGTGAGCGTACGTATCCCTTCACATGTCTTTTTACTCTCATCTATATGCAGTATATAGAAGCAAGTATTGGATTGGTGAAAGTTTTCGAATTTTGTCGGATTTGCACGTTTTCAGATGTGATGAACCCATTTTGGCCATTTTTGGAAAATGTCTGTCTGTGTATCTATATGTGGTCTGCTTTTTTTTTTTTTTTTTTTGTGGCCGCAGTAACTCAAAAAGTAATGCATGAAATGTAACAAAATTCGGTTGCTGTAAAGAATTTCGTTGGGCTGATAAGATTTTGGCTCGAATCTTTTCGAAGGGGGCGGCGCCGTCGAACTTTTTTCTCGATTACCGTGAGTTCTATCAGAGCCCCCTATACTAAATGCCTTCCGATATGAGAGATTTTTTTCTGATGTGTTTAAATAATGTTAAAAGATTGGGGTTTTCTAAATGGCACTGCTTCATGCATTATTGGGTGTGCAAATAAAAATCGGTGCAAAAATATTGGTCAATGACCAGTGAATGAACACAACATTTTCCAGTCAGCAAACATGTAAGATTTTATTTCTAACACTCAGAGAGGTGTCAGAGAGCTTGGAATGGCATGGAAAGAAACGACTGTTGCCAATCCATCTAGAAAAAATATTTTGAAACCTTATTTTTGAAAAAATGTACCTCGTAACTGGTCATAAACTGAAGTGTATTCAATCTACTAAACGCCCACCGATATATAAAAAAAAAAAAAAACGGCCGTGAAAGGTTCTCCGCTAGATGGCGCAAATGACCTGCTCTATTAACTTTAAATTTCTTTTAAGAACTAGTTAGGTTTTAATTTTAGTCAAAATTTGCTTTCTGGAAGATTTCGTTTGCTGATATGTTTAAAATTAAACAGTTTATGTAATTTAAACACTCAGTTCATTAATCTTTGCCATATGTATATACTTATAAAAGCAGCATTATGAGCAGCGAACTAGCACCCTCTATGTAAAAAGTTGCGGCCAAACTGTGTATGGATTTAAAACGCTATCGGAGGGCATTAGCTCTGGTTCTATATGTTAAGAAGTTATGAAGAAATTCGAACAAAATTTCTTAATAGCAATAGGTGCTGATTAGGTTTTGGCGCCATTCTCTCTATGCTGGGTGGAGAAATTGAAATTTTTATTAGTTTTTGTGGGCGCTGTAATTCAAGAATTAATGCATAGAATTAAACGAAATTAATCACACACATACATCCTGATAAGAACTGGTGTTGATGAAATTTTAGTGGCCATTCGCTCCAAGGGTGGAGGGAGTGATCGAACGTTTTACTCACTAAGCGTATATCTCAAGAACCCAACGATTCAAACAAAATTGTAAGTGTATCTCAATGGGAGAAGGTTTTAATTATATTCTAGCTCCAAACGCGCCATGAGAGCAGAGACTTCGTTTTGTATTGTCTGGTTGCCACTTCACCCAACACGTTAACGAACATATTATAGTAAATATTGGGTTGTTTCCCCTGGTGGTTCTCTTGATACCAATTGTGTAGTTAAATAACTCCATTAACTTAGTAACGAAGTTGACTATTTTTACGGCATATATTAACTGCTTCTGGTAAATACAATGTTTTAAAATTCTGGAAAGAACAATGAAATCAAAGTCTATAGCTCACAAACTATACGTACAAATTTTATTACTTTTTACCTGCAATATATTCTGCATGTTTTAGAATTAGCTGTGCCCCTCCAATCATAATTTCATGGAATCCCACCAACTTTTCAATTTTATTTTCAGTACCCTAAAAACTTCTTGTTCAGCTGAAGTATAGATGCTTATGTGGCCTCAGTGTTTATCAGAACATATCTCATAAAAGGGCTTTAAAAAACAGACCTCATGCTTAAGGTCCATATTTGACACATTCCATATATACCGGAATAAATGAATCATTAAAACATTTTACTACGTCTAAAACAAAAGCGCTTTAAATCACCTGAAGAATGCGACATTCGGACATATTCTAAGTATGCATCAAATTTTCTGGAGCTCATCATGGAAGAGCTTCAAATCTAGCAAAACACATCCAAGAATTCAAGTTATTCTGAACTGAACTTTTTTTAATTCTTCACCAGAGATCACGTGGTATCACCTTCTGCTTCTCCTGGAATTTGTTCAGGCAGACGATAATTACCTGATAATTTTAATTCTAATCACCTATTAAAAGTTAAAGTACCATCGAAACTAATTCTTGAGCTTCAATTGAAAGGGAGTTAATTTATCTACAATTTTAGGAAATGTCGTTGTTATCTTCGAAACTACTTTCCGAAAAACTTCCCTCTGTTCGCCCATCCTTCATTTATTCCAACAATAAATATACTTTTCCAGAACTCTGATTATCATGAACAATACAAATAAACTGTAAATCTTCTGAAGCGATGCACTAATACTCGGTGGTCTTAAAACCTTCTAATTATAAATGGACAATCCTCTTATCACTCCTTCTGAGGAGGAGCTTTTATGTTAAGTTCCCAGAAGTTGTGTATTGGGAAACATTATCTGCAGAAGTACCAGAAAAAGATTTATTTTTGAAATAGAAAATCTGTTCTCCATGTTCCATTGAATTTTTTGAATTTTTAAATTACTAAAAATATATTGTGCTTTACGGATTACACTGTAAAAATTTTTGATGTGGAGTTGCCACCATTTTTGGTTTGCCAAAGTTGAAAATCAGTAACACCAAAAATTGAAAATTATTCCTCTTTAATATTTTTTACTTGTCAGTGTAAAAAAATATATACAGCATAATATTTTACAACACATGAAGTCCGTTAGCTCAGTTTTGTATTAAAGTTTCATTATGATTGCTGATTTCTATGAAATTTGGAAAATGAGTAATGGTAATGTAATTTTGATATGCAAATAAGTTAACGCACATCATCTGCTAAAAAATATTACATTGTCTAAATTTTTTACTCCCTTGTACAAAGTAAAGGAAGCATTGCATTCGCGAAAAAAATTCTCACTCGAACTTCAACCTAAATTTATCATAGTTACCTCTCACAGTTTCCATATTAATCACTCATTAAACAATTTTGACTAATTTTTTTTGACGATGTCTGTGTCTACTTACGTACGTGTGAGCTACTGAAATATTCATTTAAGCCAGCCCCACGTCAGATTTGACGCATTTTGCCATGCCGTCTGTATATACTAGAAAACCAGGCGGTCATACGAAATGACCGCTGTTCTAGATATATATCATAAATATACAATTCTCCCAGTAACCGGAAATGCACATCAAATCAAAGAGATATTTATCAGGTAGAAAAGTAAAGTTTAATGAAAAAATAATAAATATGTAATAATTTCGGGAAAAAATATTCTTACCGAAAAAAACCCATCTAAGTTATAATAATCTGTAAAATAAAAATATTATTTACTATATAATCAAATTGTTTGTGAAAAATGTTTATTTATATCCAACATAATCATCGTCAAAACAATAGTTCTAACGAAACTGGAAAAAAGAGCGCTGCCACTTTACTACAGATGACGATAAATAAATTTAAAGAAAGAAAGGAGGATTAAATTAAATTATCGTTTACATTAATTTTTTACGGAGATTGTACATCTAGCGATGCCTCACTCAAAATGCTAGAGAAATGTTTTGATTATTAATATATTTACATGTGTTACAACAATGGCAACTGCATTACAGTTACGCAAGCAACCAACAAGCTATCGGTGACAAACATACACTTAAGCCGCTCATATATAAGAACTTGCGTAACGAAATAACGGTTAATTGTAGACGGTTGAAATTTCGCATGTCGCACCTGTACAAGGTTTAGTTGTGCTCCTCCCCTTCTTGGTTGCAATCGGATGTTCCCAAAAGGGCTGTTTTTGATTTTGTGTTAAATCCATGTCATTTTAAAGTCGTTTTTCGTCTCAAAATACTTTACCGAAAGCGTCACTCAATTCTTTTCTGTATTTAAATTGGCGACAACTGGGTGACATCCTGCCAAAATTAGTGATATACCGCCAAATTTTGGTCCCAAAGCTGATTTGCCTGTTTCGGTGTCGTTTGGCGAGTACAGTAAAACCTGTTTTTGTGCGGTGGATAGGGACCGCATAAAAGAAATCGTACAAAAAAATATTCGGAAATTTTATAAATTCTTACATATAATAAACAACTTTGTACGATATACTACCTAATTTTTTTTTTATACGGTGGATAGGGACCGCATAAAAAAAGTCGGACTTAGAAAATACATCAATGATATATGAAATAGATGAGAGAATGCTTTCAATTAAATTAAATAATTAAATTAGACCTAAAGAAATTGTAAAAATATTTAATTCTTCATTGCACATATACATGGAGAAGTTTTCAAATTATACATTAAATAGTTTGCTCCTACTCGTCGTAATCCAAAACGCGCATCTTCTTGTGACGAATTGGTTGAGAATCGCTTTCGTCGCTTGAAGATAGGATTTCAACTGATTTCTTTTTTGGTACCATGAAGTAAGTGATCAGTTTTTGTGACGACGGTCGACTGGTCAATTGCTTGTAAACGTCACGATAGTAAGACATGCATGATATCAGTTCTTTTTGGAATTTTAAGCGTCTTTGCACATTGGTATCTACTTTAAGAAAATGCTTTTCCATTTTTTTAGAAATCTGGATCCCTCCATATATTTGATCTGCTGTAATAGATTCCGGTTCTTCTTGTCCATTTTCATAATCTATCAAACTATTGATAATGTCACTACCATCGACAGTTTGGTCCTCAATCATCTCGTCAAGGTAATTTTCGCCGAAATTATCAAAGCCTTTTCCTATAATTTTTATCCCAACAAAACATAAATGTGAAAAAAGGGCCAAGTTTGATAGATCAAAAACGGCCTTCTGAGTAGTCGGTGTCAGCGATAAAAGAATTGATATCTAATGGGTGCCAAGTTCCATAGCAGATCCTTTGATCATGGCTGTAAGAGCGTACAATGTCCCTTAATTTATTTAAAAACACTTTTTTAACGGATTCCTAACTTCTCAAGTGTTAATTAAGGTAAATTACATTCAAAAAATTTAACTCATTCAAAAAGCAATTTTTAATAGTTAGTAAAATCATGTGGCAAGCTATTATAGTGAATTTCTAATTGTCTTCTTATCGTCTTCTTGAACGTAACTTATCTCAATTAAAATTTGCCAAGTTAGGAATCCGTTAAAAAAGTGTTTTTAAATAAATTAAGTGACATTGTACGCTCTTACAGCCATGATCAAAGGATCTGCTATGGAACTTGGCACCCATTAGATATCAATTCTTTTATCGCTGACACCGACTACTCAGAAGGCCGTTTTTGATCTATCGAACTTGGCCCTTTTTTCACATTTATGTTTTGTTGGGATATCATTAATTTTTGAAAAGCTAAAATGTGTGTTTTTATATTGACGATAAGTTATACTAAATTAAGCCAAGCTGAATAGTCGCTATTAATTATTTAAGATTTTTTTCGTCTGTTTACATTTCTCCGTAATAAGTCCGTAAACCTATCTTTACTTAATTAATCTTTTATTTAAAACGTTGAAAAGTTCTGTATAACTACGACACTGGATTCTTTGTAGTCAGCTTGAGTTAAGCCTTAAGGCGAAAAATTAAAGCGGAAAGTGAATTTTAATGCATCAATTATTTACCTTCAAGAGCGAGAGAGTGTTGTTTACTTTAAACGGCAGAAAAATATGGCTGCTGTTTGAAGTCGTTAGGTATGATGCTACTTATGAGTACGCTAGTAACTTCGAAGATAATGTAATTTTTTGAAGTTTCGGATTTTTTCCTTTATATATGCCAAATTATCTACCTTGATACCAAGTTTCAAGTTTCTAAGTCTCCTAGAAGTAGGTTAGGTTTTTGATGAGTGAGTGAGTGAGTGAGTGATAAAAATGACACTTTTCAAACCTTAATAATTCCATAACCATAAGAGGTACATCAATAAAATTTGATATTCTAGGGGTTAAGGGGATCGCTAGTAGACGTACAAAATTTCAACTATGTAGGTCTAATAGTTTTTGGGTAATGGTGGGGTCAAAAGTAGCTCGAAATGGTTCGGGTAAATATACGCATTGGCCGGTGTCGCAGTATTTTAATTTGGCTGACTTTCTGAACTTGGCGGACACACTGCCGTGTGTCTAGATTTATACAATAAGCACATGAGCACTTAACCATGTGCTTACTGTATTAATAAAAATTATAATTAGTTGTCATTTTTAATCATGTTTATGTACATTGATAGGAAACATTAAACTGGTGCTAACGCCGCTAAGATTCATATACCGCATAAAAATAAATCGCACAAAAACAATCGCACAAAAATAAAATCGCACAAAGCCAATCGCACAAAAACAAAATCGCATAAAAAAGGACCGCACAAAAACAGGTTTTACTGTATCCTGTTGAAGTTGCCGGAAGTATAAGGAAGTTATGTCGTGCACACTCAATTTTTTTCATTACGTCCGTACGTATATACACTCTTGAAGAAACGGAAAAAAAAGCGAAACACTTTTTTCATTTGATTATTATTAATACCAAAGGGACCGTTCATAAATAATATCACGCTTTTTTCCCGTATATTTGACCCCCTTTGTCACAAAATGCCACACTTCAGCATACCCCCCTTCCCCCTTTGTCACACGTCACGCTGTGTTGCATAAGCATGATGTCACACTTCTTATTATCCCCTCCTTGTCACAGTTTGTCAGAATTTCATGAACCCACTCCCCCTCGAAGCGTGACATCATTTATGAATGATCCCAAAGACACTAAAATTGATTAAAATCTCTCCTCAGAATATTGATCGCAAGAATTTTAGTTCCTTCATTTCCTAATTCACAGGTGTAAAGAGTAACCGCTTTGCTGCATGAAATTTAAAGAAATTTAAAAAAAAAAAAAAACGTTTTTTTACCATCTGAAATTGCAACAGCTATGAAGCTAGAAATTTAAAAACTTTTAATATTGTGCACTCAGGGAATCTCCCCAAATATCACCAAATTAACACTAGGTGTGCATCTCATTTTTATTTGAAATTTGACTCCAGCCAGAGCCCCCTATAGTAATATAAGGCTCTGCTCCAGCTTTGCGGTATAACGCAACATTGTCGCCAATTTACAACGTCACTTCCGCTTGCCTTTCGTTTCATGTTTCCCCTCTCCATTATTTATATGTATATTTCCTCTCTTTATTCTGAAAAATCACAGGAACATCAATACCAGGGCAAAGGAATCAATAAGTTATATCTGATTTAAAATGCGTTACACTTGAAAAATATGCTTGTAATATCTTTAAAAACCCTTACGTGATACGACATTTCAAACTATACCCGAAAAACTAAGCAACAGATCAAACTAGATGCAAAACAGTTGTCGAATGATCATAAGCAAATTTTAAAATCGCCATTAAATGCAAAGATGTCTGAAAATGAGCTGAAACCCTAAATCTAAGCCCTCTTGAGCTTCCCGGAGAGCTTCGGTCCCATCCGGAGAGTGTTTTCGGCGGATACCCCATCGATTTTGGAGGAAGTGCTTCACACGTCGCTTCATCCTGTCAGCCACGAAAGGTCATCAGGGGTCAACACCCTTCGCTCTCTCTGATTTCTCCCGGCGCTTCGAACGCACTTATTTGTTCTCCCCATGGGCAGAGCTTTCATTTGATTACTGCACTCTGCCACCGAGACTAACAATTCGAGATGAATAGCTGAGGGCCGAGTTTTCTGAAGAAATGATACAGAGTTGTACACAAATTGCGCCTTCTAAAAATATTCTGTCCGAGTACTTTTGCACAATTTTGTATGTGTGTGAAAAATAATAACCGTTCTTATATCAACTCCCATGCTTTGTCGAAATACTTTTGCACAGTTTGTATGTGTGGGAGGAAAAATAACCGTTTTTATATCAGCTCCCATACTTTGTAGAAATATTTTTGCAGTTTGTATGCGCGTGAAGAATAATGCCCGTTCTTATATCAACTCCCATACTTTGTCGAAATAATTTTGCACAATTTTGTATGTGTGTGAAGAATAACTACCGTTCTTATATCAGCTCCCATACTTTCCGAAATATTTTTGCACTATTTTGTATGTGTGTGAAGAATAATGACCGTTCTTATATCAACTCCCATACTTTGTCGAAATATTTTTTTACTATTTTGTACGTGTGTGAAGAATAATAACTGTTTGTACACTGACGAAGCTGAAGAGTTGTTAAAATATGCACATGGTTTGTTGTAGTTTGGAGTCTTCAAAATCAACGTTAGGCGGGAGTTGTTCTGAAATGCTTATTATTTTCATTATTAGTTATGTACATTTTTCTTTGAAATTATACTTATTTGGTGTGTTGAGAGTGTAAAAGTACCGTTTGCTTTTATGGAGAAAAGTTATTACTTTTCTTATTGGCTACGCGAAGGGGCAGCATGTATTTCTCCGAAACGGGCTTTCCATGGGTCCTGGTTCCCCCCCCCCCCTTTTTCCCACTCTTTGTGAAGAACAAAATATTTATTTTTAATAATTTTTTAAATTAATAGTAATAAAGAAAGTGAAAAGCACAGTAATATGCAATTATGTTTTTTAAATTGTGAATTATATTATTGATATGCACTAAAGTCAAAGGAAACAAAAGTATGCAATTGAATATATGCACATTTGCAATGGTAAAACAGTAATAAATAATAAAAAAATCATTCAAATCGATAAATTCAAGAAGAAAATACATGAAGCAAAGTCTGGTGCGTCATCAGAAGAAAAGACCAGGTTTCACTACACAGACTCTTTCTGAATATCAAATTGGATAACTGCAAGAACAGTATCGGTTTTCTGAATACAAAAAGTAGGTAGTTAGGGTGCTTTACTTTTTATGCATTTTTTACTAGTCTTAAAACAAAATATCAGCATTTTTTTTCCTTATCAGTTAATAATATTTATTCTCATCAACATCTCATCAAAAAGAAATATTTTCCGAATAGAAGTAATAAAAAAACAATTCAGAGGATGGTGGGGCATATCTGTTAAAGGGTGGCATTGCAATATATTCTTTTTTTTTTTAAGAACAGCTGTACGAACACAAGAACCTTAAAACTCATAAAAAAAGAGCGAACCCTCTGGAACAAAATAGCTACACCCCAAAAAATTGAAACTTTAAATTGAAAAAGACATCAAAGAATGCTATTGACTAAAAATAAATAAACAATGAAATTATAATGAAATTTTAAAAATTGAAAAAGAGAGGCAGAATTCTTGTTAAAATTTTCTTTCAACATTATCCGCTCATTCCCTGGTTGTAATCTTGCATTACATATATGCAATTTTTTGACCTTTACATTTTAACCTAACAGGTTTCTACAGAGATTCCTTCATAGCAAACGCGTTTGAAGCAGTAAAGAAAACTGACAGAAGAGAATTCGGTGGTGGTACAAAAATCATCCCTGAAAACAACTCTTAATGTTTTCAGAAAACAGACCGCATCAATGTTCCAGATAACTTGATTATTCAAAAATACCCGAGCTTCCTCCCTCTCTCTCTATGTATATATATATCAGCGGAATAAATTAGTATTAAGTGCTGATACACTAAAACAATTTTCTTAAAATAGACTAAGTTTTTAAGCATTTTCTAGCAATAAATACATTTTTCATCCTATTCCAATAGGAAAAAAAATTTTTGCAAATTGCTTCCTATTGAATTCAGATCAATAATCGTAATTTCTTGTATCATTGTCACCAAATACCTAAAACACACTACATCAAAAGCAAAATGTTGTCCTCTGTTCGGTCAAGGCTGAACTTGATCCAGTTAGGTAACTGTTACGGATCAGTTAACTAATTGGATTAAGTTCAGCCTTTGTTCGGTAGATGAAAGACTCTAAAACCAAGTTAAAAAAAACACAAATGGCAATAATATTTCAAGACTTTTAGCAAATGTCTTTACATACACAAGATAATTTCTTTTGCACAGAAAAATAGGTCTCTTGTATACCCGAAACTCTGTCAACAATTCTTATTGGAACTTTATGCTTTTTACGTTGTCTTTGAGTTTTTAACACATAATTTTTAACTCACGGATTACTAATGGCGCATTTTATTTAACAGTATCGTTAGTGCATTACTTCATAATCGTCCTGTTGCTTCTTTTAGTCTTATAAATAATATATATTTATAAGACTAAATATTTCGGCACTTGTCCATTTTAAAATCGGCTGAATAGCGCCAAGAAAAATTTCGCCAAATTATAAAAAGTATTCAAGTGCATTACACAAAGCTAAAAATTGATATCGCCAAATCGGCGAAATTTTCTTGTCGCATTTTGGCTGACTTTTGAATAGACCAGTTCGTCATTTTTCCTGTTAAGACTTTATAATGAGGGGCTGTCTTATGTATTAATGAGTGCAGCTTAAGGACACCAAAATAAGGTTTTCCAGAATGGCAATACTGAAACGTTGGAAAGTGGCCTTCAGACAACCCTCCACGAAACGTGCTGGAATCTCCAACGTCCCTCACGTTCCCAGGAAAATAGGTCGCTGTTCCTGGCGGAATACCGAAGTCAACACGTCCTCTAGTGTTTGGTGTGGCCGGTCGCCTAGCGACGCTGCTGAATCTCGTGCTCCGGAAAAAGCAGGAGAAGGGGGAAAAAAGAAAAACTTCTTTTATTTCCTGAAATAATGGAGCAGGGGTCGGACTATCCGGTAGCCAACCGGAAGGCAGAAGAGAAATTACGCTTTTGATCCGAGGGTTCTTTGAAAATGCTTTGGACATCGTCCGAGAAAGGGCAGTCACGCTAGTGGCGCGATGAATCACGGTTGCTTATCTTACACGATATTTTCTTTATTCGATCCAAAACAGCTATGATATATGTATGGGCAAATTTCATATTCAATGAAGCTATTTCGATCAACGGTGTGGCGTGACAACTTCTTATCGCTGCGCCGGTAATTATCAAAAAGTTATGTAAGTGGCATGGTTATTAATTTAAAAGCTAAAAATTAATATCGCCAAACTGGCAAAATTTTTCTTGCCCCTTTTGGGTCGCCTTTAAAATGGACAACATCATTTCTCCTGTTAAGACTGTATAATGAGGGTCTGTCTTACGTATTAATGAGCGCAGCTTTACTCATGAACTAAGTCACATAGTCTGCTACAAACCGTGGGCAGTGGTAGCCTAGTGGTTAGCACGGCGGACTTCCACCTGGAAGGTCGCGCGTTCGATACCCACTGAAGACCACCATGTATATTTGGGGATATGTGCATGTAAAATCCGTAGACCCCACTACCTCTCCCCGTGCGTAAGCAATCCTAAGGCCTCGGCTAACAGGTAGGGGTCTGGTGGAGAAAAGTCTGCTACAAACCGTGTGCAAAGTTTGTCTTTTAGCACGATAAATAAATTTTTCAGTTTCTTCTTCTAAGAGCGGGTATGATTGGAAAGATGGTCATAGCTGAGAGATTTCCATTATCGAATGATTGGATATCACGTGGTCCAAATAATCGAATGATCAGAACTTGAACAAATCCCTCGACTGATTTTACAGTCCAATGAGCATTCGACTGTAAAATCCGTCGAGAGATTCCATGTAATCGAGGAATATTGCATGGTTGAAATAATTGGATGATCAGCAATTGAGTGAATCTCTCGAGGGATTGCATAATGGAATGGTCAACATCTCGAGTGATATACGTGCACGTAAAATCCGTGGATCTTAAAGTCTCTGAAGGTACCGGAAGCTGGAAAATATTTCCCTGCCCATCAGTCTCAGCTCTAAAAAGAGAGGTAGCGTGGTTGTGGTGGCGCCATCTGGTATCATCCGTCTACAGCAGATTGGGGATAATGCTGATTACCTATCAGGCAACCCTATACAAATGGCCAGAAATTTTTGTGACGTTGAGAAGGGAGAATGTCGACAAGACAAGTACCTCCCCATTGAAAATGGGGAGATACACGTGGGAAGGTACCCCCATGAATGTCGAAAGATGCTGCTAATTCATCTCGAGTGAACTTCTCGAGAGCTTCTCAGTATCTAATACTCTCGAGTGTTTCCTAGAAAATCTCTGGATTATATTTATCACTAGTTGACGTGTGTTATTTAGATCCTCTTCACTATTTTTATTCTGTTTGAGAAAAAGCCAGAATGAATGTTAGGTACTATCGATACTTTTATTTATATTTTTTTTTTTTTTTTTTTTTCCATCCTACTTCACACTGCAATTCAATCTCACCTCACACTTCTCTGTGAAAACATCCGTACAGAAGAGGATGCAGAGCATTTTTTTATAAATTTCAACCATTCACGATGCTGGAATGAAGTATGTTCAATATAACTACATCGCTTATAGAGATGAACAGTCACATCTGAAAAATGGACACTTTTCAACAGCGGAGTTTGAACTTTTTGCAATTTGTTTTATTTAATAACCTTATTTGTTTCAATGATTATTATAATCAATTTTGTTCAGATAATAGTTATTGTTCTATATTTCTCTCACATAATGGGTGTTATTGATGTCAAAAAAAATAGAAATAACTATAAAAAGCAGTTATTACAGTATTGCACCAAAAAAAATACAGTTGGCCTCTAGCCTTAATTTTTGAGCATTTACTTACGGCTGTATTCCCAATATAAAAAGCGCTAAAATCTGAAGATTTTGATATAAAAACCAAAAAAAAAAAACGATTTTTTGCAGATATGACACTGTTCATTACCATAAGCGACATGTGGCTGCAACTATTTTCTGAAAAAATAAAGTAGAAAGTAGTGGAACCTGGTTTGAAGAGTCATACTGAAAGTTGACGGAATTATTAAAAAGGCTGCTAATTATTTTCATGAAAGGAATTTATCATTTCCGATATGCATATATATATAATTTAATAATAAATAGCAATAAACAGAATAAATTACGAAAGGAGAGAAAACCAATCAAAGGAAATCAACTGCCAATTCTAAAATTTTGGGAATATTTAACGGCAGCTGTACCAGAATCTCATCAAGCCAACTTCACGAACTGGCTCAAATACATGGGAAGCTTAACGATAACTTCTTACTAATCGAACTACGAATCTACTTAATCACTCTGGCAGGGCCCGGTGCTAGGCTGAGGCGGTGAGGCGCCTGCCTCAGGGCGCGTCGTTCTTAGGGGCGCATTGGCCATAAATATTTACTGCATCTTTTTGAGTAACAAACAATAGTTTTTAGTTCAAAAAATTAAGTAATATTTGAACTATTTAGTTTTACAAATGATGCATCAAAACTTCATCTAATTTCATTTTTGCGTTAATATATATCACACGTTTAGTTTTGATGAAATCAAACACAGAAACACATCGGGAAAAGATCTTGAAAAGTTTCCGTTTCTTTCTTTTGTTCAAAGGATATATCTTTTACTGGTTATTTCTTGCTTTGCACGTTATTTTTTTCTTCTCCACAGCGACAGGTGGCTTCAATATATCCGGAGTTTGCGCTTTATAAGTGTTTGCAGTTCCAGAAAGTGTCTTCTCTTTTTATGACGAGTAAAACGCAATCTATTGCTTTTTCTATTTTTCTGTTTTTTTTTTTAATTTTTTCTTTATTTAATCCATTCTGATCAGCTGCTGTTTTCATAAGCCTTTTGAAAGTTAAAATATGTATAACTAGCTGCGACGCCCGGCGTTGCACGGTCTATCTTAAATTATATTTTGCAAATACAGCGATGCCTCATCAAAATGCTAGAAACGTTGATTACTTTTTTTATTTGTTTAACAATGGCAACTGCATTGATTTGTTTGTTCACACGGCAACTGTAACAATTGTTGAAACGATGCAAGAATGCAAATAAAATAAAACGGTCATCATCTGGGTCAAATAAAATTAATTTCAAACTACAGAGAAAAACGCTTATAACTTATTTCCTAGTTAATTTAGAGGCTTCCAATTTTAGCACTATGGACACAACTCTTCCTGAAGTAGTTTTTTACGTGCTTTTCAATGATATCAAGCTCAAAAGGATGCGATAATTTCTTCCGATAGAAAGGACTATTTTATGCAATTTTCGGCGCTCCGCTCCTAATAGTCTTAGCGTGATGATATATAGCCTATAGCCTTCCTCAATAAATGAGCTATCTAACACTGAAAGAATTTTTCAAATCGGACCAGTAGTTCCTGAGATTGGCGCGTTCAAGCAAACAAACTCTACAGCTTTATAATATTAGTATAGATTAAAGTTTGTATCGATAATATTTAATCTCTATTCCTTCATAATATATAGTAGAGGGGGGGGAGGTTTTTTTTTGCCCCAGGGCACCATTCGTGCTATCGCCGTCCCTGCACTATGAATAGTAGTGAATCATGACAAAGTAGCATAGTGGTTCCCAAAGTTGTCTGGGCTCCGACACATCTAACAAAAATTTCCAATCTCGGGACCCACCTCTTAGCAGTATTAGAGAAAAGAGGGTATAAATATTAGTAATGCTCGGATTCCCTAGTGGCGAGTCGTGGAACTACTTAAATGCTGTCTTATTTGTTCTAATTGAAATTTTAAAAAAATTAAGTTACCAATTATGAATGAAAGACTTGAAATAAGAAACACAACTGAAGCTTTTTTTGCAAAGTTACTTCAATGGGAAAGATGTATTCGTTTCTTACAGTTGTAGCATCGACTTCAACTTTAGTTATTTTTAATCGCAGTGAGTTTAATGCATCCAGTTTATTTCCGTGTTTAGTTTTAATGTTAACCACAGCCGAAAATCCGACCTCACATAGATATGAGGTAGTAAAGAGGAGGAGAACTTTCATAGCTTCTTCAAACGGGCAAGGATAATTATCAGCAACTAAAGAGCCAGAATTTCGTTACCTGTTGGCGATTGAAACTACTTTTCAGTGACGTATCTTCTGATAAATCAATGAGTTCTTCCCTAGTTTCTCTTGACATACTAGTTGGCAATTCGTCTTGAAATGGGTTACAAATCCAACTCAACGAATCAAACTGTTTCATCTTTTCCCGAAAAATAGTCGTCAAAGTTATTTATTAACAGTAAGAAATGACTGGAAATTTCAGTCAGTACGTTCATCTTAGGCTGCACTTGCCGAGGACCCACAGTGGGTCGCGACCCATAGTTTCGGAAATACTGGAGTAGCATGAAATGCGTATCAAGCTCAAAAACTATTTATTTGTTGAATTTCATTAACATCTTTGTTTATTAACATGTAGTATTATATAATCCACCAAACTATTAACCGGTGGCTAATATCAAAATTTTTAGTGGAGTCTGTCGAGTTTCCCTGGGTGAAGGGGGTACAGTTTTGGGAAGGAGGAGAGAGAGATTGTAGGAGAATGTTTTGAACGTTTCAATCTTTCTTGTGCTTGCGCACGCCAAAAGTTCACGCTTAATTTCTCTCTTTTATACCCCAACAACTTTATCCAAATACTAAAAATCGCAATTTTTACATTGCTGTGCGCGAGTGACGTAAATTGTAGCTAATATCCCACCAGCAAAAGTCTAAACTCGCCTGAATTTATAGATATATTAGCAAATTTAAAAGGCAGAACATTAAAAAAATAAAAACAACATAAAATAAAGCACCGATATAA
The DNA here is from genome assembly GCA_038502835.1 of Octonoba sinensis. Lineage (NCBI taxonomy): Eukaryota > Metazoa > Arthropoda > Arachnida > Araneae > Uloboridae > Octonoba > Octonoba sinensis. Next base: position 17,777,438 of record CM076601.1, on the reverse strand, counting down.
CAAATGGAACAAAAAAAAAATAGAACAAAGCAAAAAATATATAGAAATATACAAATTGCGAAAAAGAAATGAATGGCGTGCGATAGCCAGTCTTCAAGAGAACCCACTATCGCAAACCATTCAAGGATCTTTTCTTGTCGAGTGCAAAACTATACAAAACTGCCTACATATACATATATACGAGTATATATATATGAATGTGTTTACGTGAATGAACTATTACTATAATTAATTTACTTGAACTAACCTGCCTTTCAATTAACTATTTTTGCCTTTAAGAGTGTCATTATTATTTGTGCTCTTGATGAAACCGAACTTATTCCAGAAGAAATGTTTACATATTTTCCAAAATTGAATTTTAATTAATTACTTCTCTTATTTTTATGAACATTTCTATCTTCCATAATCAGTCTTTTTTAAATGTGAATTAAAGTGCATCCAGCAAAGCGAGTTATACGAGTTCTCTTTCACGAAGAGAAAAATGCTTTGAATGTTTCTCGTATAAAAGTGAACAGTGTCATATCTTCAAAATGGACATTTTTCAAGAGAGGCGTTTGAACGTTTTACAATTTGTTTTATTTTATTGCCTTACTAGCTGCGACGCTCGGCGTTGCACCGTCTATCTTAAATTATATTTTGAAACTACAGCGGTGCCTCATTAAAATGCTAGAAACGTTGATTATTATTATATTGATTTTGTTTAACAATGGCAACAGCATTGATTTGTTTGTTCACACGGTAAGTGAAGCAATTGTTGAAACGATGCAGCAATGCAAATAAAACAAAACGGTCATCATCTGGGTCGAATAAAATTAAAGTTAATTTCCGTGAAAAAATAATTTCAAACTACAGAGAAAAGCGCTTATAACTTCTTTTCTAGTTAATTTAGAGGCTTCGAGTTTTAGCACGTAGTGAAAAACCCTTCCTCAAGTAGTTTTTTACGCGCTTTTCAATGGTATCAAGCTCGAAAAGATGCGACAATTTCTTCCGATAGAAAGGACTATTTTATGCAATTTTTGGCGCTCGGCTCCTATTGTTCTTAGCGTGATGATATATAGCCTATAGCCTTCCTTGATAAATGGGCTATCTAACACTGAAAGATTTTTTTTAATCGGACCAATAGTTCCTGAGATTAGCGCGTTCAAGCAAACAAACTCTTCAGCTGTATAATATTACTATAGATTTGTTTCAATGATTATTATGATCGATTTTGTTCAGAAAACAGTTATTGGTCTAGCTCTCTCTCACATGATGGATGTTAATGTCAAAAAAATAATAATAATAAAAATAGCTGCAAAAAATAGTTATTACAGTATTCAATCAAAAAAATAAAGTTGGCCTCTAGCACATTATTTGCACATTTTCTCACAACAGTATTCCCAATATAAAGAGCGCAAAAAGCTGAACATTTTGATATAGAAACCGAAAATACGATTTTTTGCATATATGACACTGTTCATTTCTATAAGCGATTTATGAACACAAAAATTTAAGACTTTTATGCTTTATCCCTCACACACTCCCTCCCCCTCTTTTAACCTCACGAATAGGGCCACAAATTTCACTTTAATGCGCAAAATTAGTGTATGGGAAAGTTATTAATTTCTTTTTTCCTCTGGGCCTTTTGTTTTCTTCTCTTTAAAATGCAAAATCTTCATTTCAAATGATAACCTTGTACCGATCAGATAAGTGTTTTGACTCCAGGCGGCTCTAGAAAGTTGGATTTAAATAAAAAAAAGAATGCAATCTCGGACACAGATGTCAAAATGCGCGACACCACCACCGGCGAAAAAGGTCATCGATTCTCCCCGGATGCGCACGGCGACGTGACGTCACCAGCGACGTGGATTGCGTTTCCTGTGACGTCACGCGGCCGGCTCATCGGGCCACTAGGTGCAGTCTCACAGATGAAGGATCCGAGACGACGGTTTGGGATGGTTCGGGTCTCCTTTCCTTGTGGTGTGACGTCACGGAGGATGTGTCTGCCTCCTTGAAGATCGGATGCGGAGGATGACCAGTTACGTTGTGCTCCCTGAAATAGATCTTGTGGATAAAATTGTTGTTGATGTTGACAGTGGGGATGAGAGTCGGATTTTGCTTCGGTGAAAATTAAAGATTATATTTTACTATATAGAGATATATTCAGATCCTGTAGCGAGCTGCTTTAGAAACTATCCAGATCAAAAATCGTCCCTTCCATAATTTGAAGTGGATAAAAAATTGACTCCGTTTCTAAAATTCCGAAGGATAAATATATATAACATTTTATCTTTATTTTTTCACTATTTTTAGAAAAGTATGTGTGATTCAATGCACTTCTAAAGTGATATATTGATATACCTTTTGATAGCTTAGAAAATCTTTAATCTATGCAAAGCTAATCTCAGCGGATTGAGCAAAAAACCACTTGTTGTCTTCATCATTAAAATCATACTAATATTAATTCAAATAAACGTGAAGTGTTTGATTTCTGTGTGATTTTTCTATGCAATAAACTGTTAAATACACAGCAAAAACAAATATCTGTTGCTGGGACTATAAATTGATATGCAACTTCTAGAACTGCCATACCAGCACAGTGCTGTTAAATATTTCAAACGTTTGATGTTATAGTATGTATTTTTACAAATCTTTAATTGTTGTTTTTGAATGAAGATATATTTTAAGTAAATATTTATGATGTTACAAAGGAAATGTTTTGTAGATTTCGAGATTTAAATCTTTGCCAATTATAAGTGTTGTTGCATATTTTTATTGTCTGTGATTCCATTTCGATTGAGATATTTAGAATTATTAATGGAAAAAAGTTGAAACATCCAGAAAACGTTAAAACAAGCTTTAAGATATTATGAAATTGAAGCGAAAATGTTCATGAGATAAGAGTATATGTATAACACAAGAAATATAAATATATTTAACATGCTTTGTGTGCATAATGTTTCCATGAATGTCAAATGTTAGAAAAAAATTGATGGCATCAGCAAATATTAATAAATTTTTAATTTGGAAAACTTATGAACATTTTAGCAAATAGGAAAAAATGAGAAACGATTGTTTTTCACTCATGATTTTGGCTTTAATTAGTACAATGATCATTTCCCATTGTTTCATTTAAAGTCTAAAAATTTCAAATCTGAACTAAGTTCATATTTTTAGAAAGACAAATTTTATTCCACATGCTATAGGGATATAAAAATTTTAATTTTTTGGAAGTTTTGCAATCGAAATAAGTTTAAGTAGTTCCCATATATTTATGAATGTGTAAAATTAAGTAGAAACGTTTGAAAACACTAATTTTGTGTTCCTATTGAACATATTGAAGTTATATGTGAGACTTAATTGGTTGTACACTTTTGTTTTGAGCAAGCTTATGGCATATAATATCAGGAGTTATCAATTTTAAAGTGACTTCAACTTTCTAAGGAATATTTTTCTTGAACGAAAAATATCGGTGCACGTTTTGTGAAATACTTGCTGGAAAAATTCCGTATGCAAATCATCGTCGTCAATTTTTACATGCATTACTTATTGAACAATCAGCCAGACGTTATTGCTGCACAATATAGTAAACTCAAATGGGATTTTTAATTTTAAAAGGAAAATTCTCTCGAGTAAAACAATTTTTCCTGATGAGTATTTTTCTACGGTAGAAAATTGATTTATCCTATTACAAAGAGACTTTTATGGAAGTACTTAAAATATAACTGAAGATATATTTTATGAATAAATATTCCAAAATATCAAACTTGAACTTGTGAATGTCATGAAAGTAAGCATTCATTGTGATTGATGCCGTGCTACTGTTTTGAGTGAAACTTTGAAGTTTCAGAAGTTTCTTTTCAGTGCAGTGTTTAAAAATAGCACTCTAAAGTCAATGATCACGTGATTTGATGGACTGATATATCAAGTAATGAGCGAGTGTAGAATTTATGAAAACTATTATCAGTGATTTTACTGATTTTCATTACGAATATCAAATTGTTGTGTAGCACCGTGATTTAAAATACTCCAAAGTGTTCTTGTTTTAGTTTATTACCCGAATTGAACAAAATACATCTAATGTGTTCACCTGAGTATTTCACCTCTTGGACATAAGTTTCTGGAAATAATAAGGTCAAAAGACATTGTACGGCAGATGAAGAAACGTTCATATTTCTCACAAGAATCAAGATATTTACAGCTGTAAATAACAATTGTGAAATATCGTATGTATATTTTTTATTGGTACTCTTCACCAAGTTAGCATAACAGAATGTTTCTCATCTCTTACAGACATAAATATTCAACCGCAGACAATAATATAAACACTTAAAGTGTCAGAAACAATATTCAAAGACGGAACGAGTTTTTATTTGCTAAGAGAAATATTTTTAAACATGTCCATACTTTCTTCGGGGAAAAACATTTTATAACGATATCTCACAATATCGTCACAATCACAATACGTATTCACAATATTGAATTGCGAATGTTCAACTATTAGACAGTGGATCTCCAACGAATTTAGTTGATCGGGAATGCGGTCCCACTTCTCATAGGGTGGTGCGTGTTTTCTGTGCTCGCGTGTCCACCATGGTTATGGCCCTAGATGGCCTGACGCGGCTGTGTCCGTTGATTCTGTTCGACTGGCGACTTTATGCGGAGAGGGGCTGCCCCAGGTTCTTCCACACCCACACCGACGCCCGCAGGACGGACGAGTGCGAACTCGGATTCCTCAAGCAGGTAAATCTCTGAAATTCCGCTACTGATCTATTTTAGAAACTACCGTAAAATGGGGTGGGATAATGCCACTTGTAGGTTAGAATGTGTCATCATACAGTTCAGCCACAGCAGCGTAGCCACTTGGGGTGAGAATGTGTCATCAGGTAATTCAGCCGCAACAGTTCAGCCACTTGGGGTGAGAATGTTCCATCATGGAAATCAGCAGCAACAGTGTAGCCACTTGGGGGGGGTGAGAATGTGCCACCGTGGAATTCAGCAGCAACAGTGCAGCCACTTGGGGTGAGAATGTGCCATCATGGAATTCAACCCCAACAGTGTAGCCACTTGGGGGGTGAGAATGTGCCATCATGGAATTCAGCAGCAACAGTTCAGCCACTTGGGGTGAGAATGTGCCATCATGGAATTCAGCAGCAACAGTTCAGCCACTTGGGGTGAGAATGTGCCATCATGGAATTCAACCCCAACAATGGAGCAATGCTTGTTGCTTCGTACTAACGTATCACTAATGTGGAAAAATATGCTTTGATAGAAAATCACTAGAGTGAACTTGATAGCTGAATTCAGGATGGCATATTCTCACCCAAAGTGGCATAATCTAACCCAATTTTATGGTATAAAGCCGATACAGGAATCCATTTGTGGCCTTTTATCTATATCTGAAACTGATTTTTAACCTATGCTCTGCGATTTTAACAGTGATTATTTTTAACTCTAAGCACAGTATCCTATTCTCCCACGAATTTTTTTGATCTGGATTTTTAAGGATATGAATGAATAAATGAGTAAGTGGATGAATAACTGAATGTGTGAAGGAATCTGTATACATCGTTGAAAAAGGTATATTTGAAGTAATTAAGAACTAAAGCTCAATGAGAAAGAAAATAGAGAGATAGCTAGATTATAAATTAGAAGTTGGTGTATACAATGAAAGGAAAAATTGAATCTTTCGATCAACATAGCTTCACCGAAAGCACTTATTTTTATTTTATTTTTTTTATTGTCCTGGGCTATATTTTCCTCAGGGGTACGTGCACTTCTTGATGTGAAGTGAAATTTTTTCCCCAGGAATTCCTCTCTCCATCTTCTTGGAAAAAGCACATTTGCCCTTACTCATTGTCTGCTGGATGACATACGTGAGACAAACTGGCATTTTTTTTTTCGATAAGAACGGTTCCAAACCACATTCCTGAAAACGCATTTTTATATAAGTAGCGATTACATAAGTACGCTTATTTAGATAAGTAGCTGACGGGCAATATTGTCAAATGGAATGGTCCTTTTTATAACGGAGGTCTCGAAGGGTAGTATTATTTGTTCCGTAAGTAGTTTGGTGCTATTTTATCGCGGAAACAATATTCTGTAAAATATCAGTAAGTTTTAATCCCAGTTTCTCAAAAACTATGAAAAATTTCTCAAAAGAAGATCCTCTCAAAAAAAAAATTGAACTAACCTTCGCTTTATTTTGTTGCTCATTTAAGTACATTGATTAGCATATAGAATCAATATCTTTAAGTACCTGACTCTTTTTCTCCTTAGTATCATGGATTTACTGTTGGGAATGTGGCATTTGTGTTAGTTTGTGAAAAATTGTTATATAAAATAACAGTACTTATCAATCTGTTTTTACAAAATTAATTAAAAATTCACATTAAAAAAAATAGTGGTAAATATATTCAACATACATTTACCCAATTTTTTGATCCATTCTATGTGTTCTATATTATCGTTTCTCAACCTTATTCGTGCTGTGGCCGTCCTTAAAATCCAGAAAAATAAATAAAAGGCCTTAACATTGCATTTGCACAGCATCGACCTTTGTACCACTCAATTAAAATTTGAACCACTCATCAAAAGGAAAATGCCTTAAAAAGATCACATCTCTCATTTATTTATTTATTTACTTCGCCACCCCCTTCATATTTGAGCTTGACCCTCCCTCCTCCACAGGGGAGATGATCTAAAGATTGAGAAAGATGTATCTAGATTGTTTTAATTTTTTAATAAAATTTCCTCATCTTTTTACAACTTGGAATTTGAGAACACTTATTAAGGTGTGAACAAGAAGTTCCGTCTAGAACTATACGAGCCTACTTTCCCGTATACAGAAATATCAAATTGATAATCCTCTCTCTCTCTCTCTCTCACACACACACACACAGCTTTACTTCTTAATTGCTTCAAATATTGCTTCCTTTTCAACGATATACCTTTTTCAACGGTTTATACATATTCATTTACTCATTCATTAGTTGAACTGTTCAAAATTGAGCGAAAAATTGTTCAAATAAAAAAGTAAAATATGGAAATCAGATGTCGTCGCCAAAAGCTTTTAAATGTAAAAAAACCATTAAGTCATTCGAATCGGTTCCTTCAAAAGTTATTGGGGGGGGGGGGTAGGGGCAAAAACAGACCGACACACATTTTCCCCATCTGAAAATCCTACTTTCAAAAAATATATATATATTTTTTAATTACTTCCTTCATTTTACGATACATTAAGCACTTTTTCATTTATATATATATATATATATATTATATACTTATACGGAAAAGTAGACTAAAAATGCATGCGCTTAGAGTTTTTCCATTAAATCTGCTAATAGTAAATCAAAAACTGGTTTTCTGGAATAAAATGTAGCCTTTCTGTTGGAAAGACAGGAATTTTGTAATCGCAAGGATGAGCATGGAAACATTTAAGGATTTACTTGATCAAAAAAAAAAAAACGTTGAAAGGAAAGTTTATTTTCTTTTCAGCATTAAAGATCAATTGTAGACTTCATATTTACATCATGTATTTTTAATTTTTAAAATTTATACATCTGCGTGAATATACAGCGCGCCAAAGAATTTCTAAGACTAGGTTTTTAAAATAGAGTAAAAACTAATAATTATATTTCTCTAAATATTTTTATTCAAAATAAATCACTTCGGCTTCAATACATTTGTATAGCAGTTTAACAACGATTCGAAAGCCTGTTCCAGCTCACATAGCGGGACTGCCTCCAAAGCTTGCGTCGAAGCTGTTTGTACACAGTGCATCAAAGAATTTCTAAGACCACAAGCTGGAACTAATTTTACTGTGACGCTATCTGTGCTATCGAGCATTCGTGAAACTCCTTCACTATCAGCTGACACGCTGCCAAAACCTCAGCTCATTTGTTTTCTATTGTTTTCTTACTGTGATGACCTTGATACTATATAAACAGCTTGGACGCGAGCTTAGAAGGCAGTCCTACAATGTGAGCTGGGACAGGCGTTCGAATCGTGGTTAACCCCTTGAAGCACGGGGTTTTTTTTTCGGAAAAGCTGGTAAAAAAATAAGCGAGTTTTTTTTTTTTTTTTTGGACAGAAATTGAATGTTATAGGTATAGTAGAAATTGTTTTTGGCAATTTCAGTTGTAGGGGATGACTAGAGAGCGGGGGGTGGGGTAAAAATAAAATAAAAAAATTATTACAAAAAAAAGTGCAAACGGATCTCAGACGGGCATTAGAAATGCAATAACACGAGATACAAGATCGCCCGTGTTAGACACGGGCATGTGCAAATTTGCCGGTGATTTTCACCCGTGTCAAACCCCACGGGGCATGTTTGGGCAAAATTTGCCGGTAATTTGTCCCCCTGTGTCTGACACGGGCATGTTCAAATTTACCGGTAATTTTTACTCGTGTCAGACGCGGGCATGTGCAAAATTGATGTTAATTTTCACCCGTGTCAGACGCGGGCATGTGCAAAATTGACGGGTTGATTTTCACCCCGTGTCAGGCGCGGGCATGTGCAAATTTGCCGGTGATTTTCACCCGTGTCAAACACGGGCATTTTGCAAATTTGCCGGTGATTTTCCCCCTGTGTCAAACAGGGGTCAGGGTTCAAATTTGCCGGTAGTTTTCCCCTCGTGTAAAGACGCGGGCATGTGCAAAATTGTGGTTAATTTTCACCCGTGTCTGACGCGGGCATTTGAAAATTTTAAACCGGTGATTTTCACTCGTGTCAGGCGCGGGGATGTGCAAATTTGCCGGTAATTTTCACCCGTGTCAGACAGGGGTCAGGGTGCAAATTTGCCGGAAAGTTTTCACCCGTGTCAGACGCGGGCATGTGCAAATTTGCCGGTAATTTTCACCCGTGTCAAACACGGGCATGTGCAAATTTTCCGGTAATTTTCACCCGTGTCTGACACGGGCATTTGAAAATTTTAAACGGTAATTTTTACTCGTGTCAGACGCGGGCATGTGCAAAATTGACGGTAATTTTCACCCGTGTTAGACGCGGGCTTGTGCAAATTTCCCGGGTTAATTTTCACCCGTGTCAGAAGCGGGCATGTGAAAAATTTACCGGTGATTTTCACTCGTGTCAGGCGCGGGGATGTGCAAATTGCCGTAATTTTCACCCGTGTCAGACAGGGGTCAGGGTGCAAATTTGCCGGAAAGTTTTCACCCGTGTCAGACGCGGGCACGTGAAAAATTTGCCGGTAATTTTCACCCGTGTAAAGACACGGGCATGTGCAAATTTTCCGGTAATTTTCACCCGTGTCTGACACGGGCATTTGCAAATTTACCGGTAATTTTCCCCTCGTGTCAGACGCGGGCATGTGCAAATTTGCCGTTAATTTTCACCCGTGTCAGACACGGGCATGTGAAATTTGCCGGTAATTTTCACCCGTGAGACACGGGCATGTGCAAATTGCCTGTAATTTTCACCCGTGTCAGACACGGGCATGTGCAAATTGCCTGTAATTTTCACCCGTGTCAGACACTGGGAAATGCTTTGAGGAGTTAAACCGCTGTAACATATGTATTGAAGCCGAAAGAACTTATTTTGAATAAAAATACTTAAAAAAGTATAATGACTAGTTTTTATTCTATTTTAAAAACCTAGTCTTAAAAATTCTTTGACACTGTGTACATAGGTAAGTGTGTGCGTGTGCGTGGATGCTGAGAACCATCCTGATTAGAGCAATAACATATGCGACGTTATTCAAGGCGAAGCGGATTTATTTTTAGCGAATCGATAATTTCGTTCCCTCTGTGGAAACATGTGGGCTGAGCACTCTTTGTTATGCTTATCGACTTCTCTCGCCTGGCGCAAAATGAAAAACTTTGGTAAATACGGGAAGGGAAACAAGAAAAATACCAGCTCTGCTTTTGCTGCAGTTAATTGCTTTTCCGATCAAAGGTGGCTTTAATTAATTTCTGTTGACTTCTCTGTCTGACCGCCGAGATGTTATCGCTCGGCTTTGACTGGTACTTCAAATTAAGCAGTCCAATAACAAGACCCCCAGCTATCCTCGGAATGGAACTTCTGCGGCTTCGGTGGCTTTTGTTTCCGTGAATGTCGGTCTGGGAACTTGCACCAGTTCCAGGAACCTGACCTCTTTTGATGAAATGAGATATAGAAGGGGGGTGAAGATCACTGGAGCTGTTTGGCTTCAAGTACTTGATTAAAATAAGCAGGAAATTCGTTCTGGGCAGGTCTAATTAAGGATACTTTCCTGAATATTAAATCTTGTCAATTTAGGGTTATAAATACTTTCTGCGTGCAGTGGCGTATCTATCAAGGGTGACACCCGGGGGGGTTATTGATGGTGTCACCCCATGGAAGATACTAAACAAAAACAAAAATATGCAAGCGCGAATTATGCACTGTGATGCAATACATTAAAAAAAATCATCACAACTTTGAAATAGAAACAATAGGGGAGAGTGGTAATGCCATTCCTATCATCGGCGTCATGGTATTTAAGGTATTTTTTGACGACAATGGTGTGTTTAGAAGTTAAAAAAAACGTTGAATATATTTTTGAAAGGAAACACTTTTCCAAGTTGAAAATAGAAAGAACTTCATAGAAAAGATTATCCAATTTGAGGTATTTGCTTTGTTCAATGGAACTTTTAAGGGTTCTTTTTTTGCGTCGTGGCTGGGTGTCACCCCTGAACGGGTGGCCCCCGTGGCGGGCCACCCCCACCGCAACTCTTAGCTACGCCACTGCCTGCGTATTAAAATTAATTCTCTAACGCATGCTTGCCAGTTATAAGAGAATACCGTATATTAGTGGTGAGGCAGCCCTAATTAAGGGTACTTTCCTAAATATCAAATCTTCCCAAGTTAGGGTTCTAAATACTTTCTCGCGTATTAAGATTAATTCTGCAACGCATGTTTGTGCGGTACTAAAAGAATGCCCTTTATTAGGCGGCAGACAGCTTTAATTAATGGTACTTTCTTAAATATCAAATCTTGCCAAAAAAAAAATCTTGCCAAGTTAGGGTTATATACTTTTCCGCCTATTAAGATTAATTCTGTAACGCATGATTGTGAAATACTAAAAGAATACTTTTTATTAGTATGCAGGCAGCCCTAAATTAGGGTACTTTTCTAAATATCAAATCTTGCCAAGTTAAGGTTATAAATACTTTCTCACGTATTAAGGGGGAAATACGTGTAAAACGGCGTGTTAAGAGCAATTTTCATGAATTTTTTTTTTAACGTGTAAAGAATAAATATACTATTGACATTTCGAGGTTATTTTATAGATATATTAAAGAACATTTACTGAAATTTTCAAACTTTTTTCTTGAAAAATCCCGGAGATATCGGCTGCTGTACGCTGTAATTCGCCACCCGGGTCGGCAGTTTGCGTACATCCTGGAGGTCACAGAATTTATCTGAAATCATTTTTTTTTTAAATCTACTTTTTTTATAAGTGTTTATTCTAGTTGGTACAAGTTTTAACCGTTTTTTTTGTTCTTTTTTTACAATAAAAAAAAAAGTAAAAGTTAAGGTATGTTTATGATTCTATTTCAACTAAAGCGTGTATATATAAAGAAAATGTGTGCTAAATTTGATGAGGATTGATCAAGAACTCTGCGAGCCAGAGTGTACGCAAATTCGCAAATTCGAAAAAAGTAGTTTCGAGAAAAACGCGTTTGAAAGAAAGAGAGAGGGTATTCAGTGCCAGCAGCAAGAGCAAAAAAATATATAGGACATTATCATTAAAAATATAGGACAAATTTAAAACTACCTTAATGCATAACAAATAGGTCTATTAAGCTAAAGTGAGACTTACTGCATTCATTCTAAGTATACTTATTGCAAACTGAAATAGAAAAAATTAAAAAATGTGACAGAGAAATGCAAATTTAGACAAACAGCAGACTACCTTTAACCTATTAGAAAGGTTAAAAACAGTTTGCTACCTGTTGCTAAAAGCGGGGAAAAAAAATTAGAAAATAAGTAACTTAGTTTGTTTTGATTTTGCATACATAATGCTAAATTACTGGTGTTTCCAGTCATTATAGATTTTGTCTCCATGAATGAATGTACATTACCAATTTTCAAATTATTAAATACACATTATTTATAATAAATTGTATTTTGGAGACTATTTGCTTACAAATTATAAGGAGGGAAAAATCTCTGAAGATAGAAGTTGAAGAGGGTTTATTTTACTTTTTTACCCTATGAAATAATTTTTATTTCACCAATTGAAAACATAAACAAAATTCTAAAATGTCAGCACACACATACATTCATATATTCAAGGTTGGCATACTTGCCAACCTTGGAGAGAAAAAAAAAAGATTTTTCCAATGACTCCCCCCCCCCCTCCCCACACACACACACACATACAGTGAACAACTACAATGACATACACAATTTTTTTAATGCTCATTACAGCAGTATTTGATAAAAATTTCTCTTTGAATGTTTGAACAAAACATTTTCTCGCAAAATTATTTTTTAAGATAAATATATGTTCTCTATATTTTCATTTGACAGCATTGGACGAAACTCAGTTTCACTTTACAGAAAACGCATTACTTTGCCGAATGCACAAAATCCCCAGTACTACATTAATTAGATTCAAAACAAACAGTTCTCCTTAATACTAGGTTACATCTACACCACAACAATTGAAACAAAATATCAGACCACGTCTGGTGTACATTTAAGGAACAAATTACTATTCTAAAATAGTAAAAAAAAAAAGCCATTCTTTAATTATATATTGAATGAAAATAGGAAGAAGAATTTTCAATTTATTTTGTAGCAATATATAAGGCCTAAATAAAAGGGGGGGGGGACACTAACCATAAGACTGTGGGGGGAAAAGAATGATGCAAAAATGTTTTGAAAAAAACATACTTTTAAACCAGGGGAATGATAAGGATGCAATATTAATACTCATAATGAACAAATATGATCACCAAATTTTAAAAAAGGGCTAAAATTTTGCATTGAAATTTCGAGTGGGTGTGGCAAAATGACGAGAGCGTAAATCCTCTACTAAAGAGGCTGAATCGAAAAAAATATCAAAAATAATGCTAAAACAAAAGTTATTGATGCCCAAGAGGTAGAATCAGATAGTAAACGATTATTAGGGAGCTTTATTGAAGCGGATGCTATCGGATTTCAAAAAAATCGGGACTGACCCTTAAAAGCATTAAAACAAAATGCGGAAATTTTACTGCTAATTTGTAAAAGTTTTGTAAATCAAGTATGTACGTACGCTGCTTCAAAATTTTGTCATTAAAAAGAAAAAAAAAAAAGTCTTCCAAAATTACGAATTTTCGCGGAACTGAAATTTTGACTTTTCAAAAATTCCAAAAATACGGAACTTCGCCAAAATACAGGAAAAATCACATGTCTGCTACTAACATCGAAGAGTAACTACGATCACACGCGCCATCAATTGAGAAAAAATGAGGCTTTATTTATTTTAAAAGCGAAAATTACTAAAAACGGGAGAAAATTACGACTAAACGGAAGATCGGGAGATAGACGCAAAAAGCGGGAATTACCCGTTAAAACGGTAGACTTGACAAGTATGCATCAATTTATTTAAACGAAATAAAACTTATTTTCAATGGTCAAAATTCATACAATCAATTCAACAATGCTTTTTCAAAATAAGAACAACGGGAACGGTAAGCACAAAGCGCGCGCACGTCGGGAAATTGCAACGAAAGATGGGCAGGGTTGCCAGCTTTTCCAGAGAACAAGCATCCAACTCTTTGTGTCCATGTTTCTCTTTTATTTAATACATACATATATACATATAACATATAACTTTAGTTCTTTTTGAACGTTATTTTAAAAGAATCTATGAGTATTTGTTTCCGAAGTTCAAAAAGAAAAAGAATACTTAAGCATACAGACGATCGATTCGCTCAAAAAAGTAGCCTACATTGGGGATATTTTGCCAAATCTGGCAGTAAATGGTTAGAGTCTCCTGTTGAGCGTACTTTACTTACTGCCAAAATAGTTCTTTTTTTTTTTTTTTTTTTTTTTTCATTTCTCTCTCTCTTTTTCCTTCTATTCAATTGGCGCCAACTGCCAATGAGCATCGTCGGTGCTTGCTTATCTTTTGCCGCGTTCCATAGCTTTTCTTGTTTGGAAATTTTCGGCGTGCATTTCCGAATCGCGCATTTAATTGTCAGAAAAATAGGACATGCTACAGCTTTTGTAAATATAGGACAAAATAGGACAATTTTTGGGGGATTTCTCAAAATATAGGAAAAATAGGAAATATAGGACGGCTGCGCGCACTGGGTATTGAAGGTAAATTTAAGGCAGTAATAAATCATTTTTTTTTAAATACTTATAGATACTAATACTTATAGAAATTTCCATCCGAGGTCTCAATTGTTTAAAAAGAATAAAAGGACATCTGCTAATGTTCTTTAGTACCCTTTAGGTCATTCATGAGGGACTACCTGATCAACTGCTCCAAAAGGAACGCTCGCTCAAATGCTTATAACTTTTAAACGACTTGGAAATTTGCTTTGAAATTTTCAGGGTATATTATTGAATAGTTGTAGAATCGTTTTATGAGGAAAAAATATTTTTAATTTTTTGAGACCTTGACACGTATTTCCTCCCTTAATATGAATTATGTAACACATGCAGGGCTCCCACGGCTGCGCCAATTGCGCAAAACTGCGCCAAAACGATTTTTCTGCTACATGCTGCTACAAAATGCGTTTTTTCGGAAAATTTGCGCCAAATCGTGATTTTCGGAAAAAAAATCAAAAAATTTTTAAATATTCCTTGCTGCAAAATTATGAAACTCAGCAATTTTCTTTTAGTGCCATTAATTATTTCCAAAGCATCTAAGGGAGTATTTAGGATTGAAATTTAAAGGAATATTTCTTAATCAGAAAAATAATAAATATTACTGCAAGTAGAAAATAGGATAGACTTCAAATATATTTGTTCATAAAATATGAAATTATATTTAATTCATTCCAAATTTTACTGTTACTATAATCACAATGATTATACCTAAATAAGTATCATTTAAAAAACAAATTTTAATTAATGATAAATAGTTTAAAATAGTTGAACCTCTCATATTAGTTAGTGTTTTCTTATTTTTTTGAAAGAATAGTGTTTTAGCTATTACACAAAAAGGAAGGAGTGCAATGATTTTTAAAAAGAAGAAAATTTTACGCTTTCTTCCAACTATTATTAACTGTTAGAAGAAGAAAAAAACAAGAGAACTTTTTTATATGATCCGTTTCTTGAGAAAAGTATTGAAAAACACCTTTATAAGGGTTATTGGTTTAATTAGTCTTACTTTTTGAATAGGTTATAAATAATCTCTTAAAATATATAAAAATAATCCAGTTTTTGAAGGGTGACTGACGTTTACATTTCCTATCATTTTGAAGACTTGAAACTGCTCTTACCTTTGATGTATGAAAATAACATTGCTTTAAAACAGCCATTTAATATTTAATAAATAAAGAAACAAAATTCTCCAAAAATGGAACAAAGTTTATATTTTCGGCTCCTAGACTGATACAAAAGTCGATTTCTTCTGCTCCAAACTGTTACAAAAGCCCATTTTTTCTGCTCCAAACTGATACAAAAACCCATTTTTTTCTGCTCCAAATTGATACAAAAGCTCATTTTTATCTGCTCCAAAATCTGACACAAACTCTGTGAGGCCGGTGGGAGCACTGCGCATGCTTGCGAGGTACTAAAAGAATATCCTTTATTAGTAGGCAGGCAGCCCTAGTTAAGGGTACATCAAAATTAATTCTGTAACACACGCTTGCGAGCCACTAAAAGAATTCCGTTAATTAGTAGACAGCAAGCCTAATTAAGGGTACTTTCCAGAATGTCAAAATGAATTGTGCAACACATGCTTTCGGGCGTCTTTTTTCTCCTACTAAAAAAGTACGCTCAAGTAATGGGCATCCAGGCCTAATTGGCTCTAATCTTGGCACCTGTACGAATAATACGTTGCACCTTCCAACATAGATTTTCTAGGGTTGATTGTTATAAGCCTGGTAGTGTGCCTTATATGTTATACGCTCAGTGAAACTTAGTTTAACAAACCGATGTTTTTTTTTATTATTAAGAAATTTCAAAACTAAGAAGTGCGATCTCAAAGGGATCATTACTGTGAGAACTACCGGTAAAATTCACTTATGTTAAAGAAATTGAGAAAATATTTCGTTAGATGACGGTTAGTTTAAGAAAATATAAACGGATGGAATCAGTATTTTAAAAACATGCATACATATAAATAAGTATAAAATGTAAAGTAACAGGACGTGTTCGTGTTATTTTTTTACTTTATTTTTCGTTTTCTATTTATTTGCCTGATTGGCAGCACAAATCTGTAATGTATCTAAATTTGCCATAGCAAAGCTAAAGAATATCACGTTCGAACATTTAACATAAAAAAATGGTGGTTGTTGTCGGAGAATATTTTTAATAATTGGCAATCGGTAACGCTAAATTCTAAAGAGATGACACATTTCAAACAAAGTTTTGGTAGCACCTTAGGAAAAACAAGTGATTTGTTCTTTTAATTTCTATGATTTGCATACATAAAATGCAATTTCGTTATTAAAATAAATATGAGTTTTGCCTAGTATTTGAACTGAACCTTTTTTAAGTTCATACATAAGAACCGTTTCTCTTAGTGAAATAACATCTTTTGCGACAAAAAATGGTTTTTTAAAATTTTATGGAGTTAATATTTTGTTGAAAATTGGCTATTAATTTTTCAATAAGTTTTATGGTTTATGCGATATCTACCTTGTTGTTCCAAGCAAGAATCTTTTTTTTTCTTTTGTTTACGTCTGATTGGCTATCGTTCTGAATGAGCGAGAAATAGCTCATTCAAAATGTTTACATAACTAATTAGAGCTTTTTTGGTTAGGCTTGAAATTACATTCGATTTTTTTAAGTTAAAAGTTTTGGTTAAAAATTTCAATTCGCATTCGATGTTACGGAAACTCTTCACATAAGTCGGGAAATTGGATGTATTATTGAACGAAAAAAATGTTCTGATTCAGCAAAAATGTACTTTGAGTATAGATATTTCAAGTTGAGTCAGACAAGTTGAGCTTCAAGTCAGAATCGAAATAAAATAGGAAAATTAGTTGCTACAGCTTACATAGCAGAAGTGAAAAATAGTGATACCAACAGCTGTACTAAATATGATTTGTGGAAAAATAGAGTGAAATATTCGTGCTAATAAGAAAGTCAAAGTTGAAAGATTTAAGAATTTGAAAATTTGTTTTTTAAACTTAAATACGAAGTTTTGCACTAAAAATTGAATCGGTGAGTGGAAAAACAGTACTAGTCCAAAATCGGTCATTTTTAGATAACTGTCAAAAGTAGCATTAAAAGCATAGAGCTACACGTTATAATGAAAAAGTATACAATTGTCAAGAACTCTCGCATTATAAAAGCTAGGCATAAACAAAAACATTTGAAAACAAAGTTGTGTTTTTGAAAATATCTCAGAATGAGCTTTTTGGACCAGCACTGCTTTTACACTCACCGATTCAATTATATTTGATAGTTCAATTTAAAATGGATGTTTTTTCTTTCTCTTTTTTGTATTTTCCCCCTTTTCGTTTGTGTGTGTGTGTGTATAATTATCGTTTTTTTTCTTTTTTACACACTTAAAATATTTCGGTAGTATTCCAGACATTTTAAAACGTTAATTAAAAGGTAGTGGTTAGTAATTGCTTTTTAAAAGGAAAATAATAAATTTAAATTTAGTTACTGTAAAATACTTCCTTTCAACACTTTTCTAAAAAATACCCCTATACAATTTTTTGTATAGGGGTTTGCTCTTTTAAAAGAAAATAATGAATTTAAATTTAGTTACTGGAAAAAAATTCTTTTCGACCCTATTCTAAAAAATACTCCTATACATTTTCTGTATAGGGGTTTGCTCTAAAAAAGAAAATATTAAAGTTAAATTCAATTACTTGAAAATAATTCTTTTCGGACCGATTCTAAAAAATACCGCTACATAAATTTTGTATAGGGGTTTGCTCTTTAAAAAGAAAATAATAAATTTAAATTCAGTTACTTGAAAATAATTCTTTTCAGCCGTATTCTAAAAAATACTCCTACACAATTTTTTTTATAGGGGTTTGCTCTTCAAAAAGAAAATAATAAATTTTAATTCAGTTACTGGAAAATAATTCTTTTCAACCCTATTCTAAAAAATACCCCTACACAATTTTTGTATAGGGGTTTGCTCTTTAAAAAGAAAACAATAAATTTAAATTACTGGAAAATAATTCCTTTCAAATCTTTTCTAAAAAACACCCCTATACAATTTGTTGTACTCCACCACCACTTCCGTATTTTGTTATTTCCGGAGCTGTCAAAATCTGTAAATCTGTCTTTGCTGCATAGGGAAAATTGAAGCAGAGAAGCGACGCGATTTTTAACCGTAGCGTAGAAAGGATTTTTGAATGCAATGCGGGTTTCTAGGAAAATTCCGAGAGGGAAAGGGTAGTGATAAATATTTGTTTTTAATATTGTCGGGGGGTAACTTTTGCTGTTAAAAATCGTTTGATTGTTTTGTTGTGCAATATATTTGACTGGCTGACAAGAAGTTTCTTCGTGAGACTTGACAGTTCGAGATTATTTTTTTATTTAGAATTAGAAAGGAATCCTGTTAGTGTAATGGAGCTACTTTGAATTTAAGTCATACGTTACTTCTTTTAACTATTTCAAGTTTTTAAAAATGTAACATTAACTGTTTTTAGTTTAAAATTTTAATTTTCATTACATATTTCTGTCTCCATTCACCAGAACGTGGGCCAATATTTTAGGTATTAAAAACTATTAAAAGAACTCTTGATGTTAAATTATGGGAAATTGTTAGCCTTAAATGTTAAATAAAATTATATATTATTTTGTCTTTTGTGTCATATACCAACGTCTGAGTTTTTATTAGTAGTAGTATACTACATACATAAATCGCTGCCGCATTGAATTTAATCGATATTTTAAACTTTTATATAGCCGAATCCGGGTCTTATCGAACACCAATTATGGTAAATTATTAGTCCTAAATATTAAATAGTTATATATTATTTTTCTTTTGTGTCATATAGTGTTGCAACGTTCGATTTTTTAAAAATTCTTTTTAATATGCTATACATAAATCGCTGGCGAATGGAGTTTAATCGAGCTTTTAAACTTTTATATAGCCGAATCCGGATCTTATCGCCCACCTATTATGGTAAATTATTAGTGCTAAATGTTATTTTTTTCTTTTATCTCGTATACTACTGCAACCTTCGATTTTTTTATATATAATTAATATACATCATACACAAATCGGGGCCGCATAGAATTTAATCGACCTTTTAAACTTTATATGGCCGAATCCGGGTCTTATCGCACACCAATTATAGTAAATTATTAGGCTTAAATGTTAAATAAAATTATATACTATTACTTTTTCTTTTGTGTCATATACTAGGGCATCTTTCGATTTTTTAAATTCTTACGAAGGGGTTTCGGCACCATAAGACCATTTTTTCTCCCTATGGTGTTTTCATTTACAATTTTTGTCTCGTGTCATGTTATATCACTTCATAAGAAATTTAATATACAAAAACTGGATTTTTAAAATATATTTTGAAAATTTTAAGTTTTAAAAAAAATTAGCAGTTTTTGAAATGCATACTTTTTCAAAAATTGGCGTAAACTCTCAAAATGTTTTTATTGATTTATTACTCAAAAAGCAAAACTTTTATGCATTGAAATTTTTATAAGTCAAAAAATTTTTTAGAAAAAAATAAAACTGAAGTAACGCAGAAAAGACTACGAAAAATGCAAAAACCTACAAAAGGAATTTTAAAAAAAAGTACTTAAGTTATCATAAAAGTAATGCATAAATTTGTTATACAGTTTCAGGAACATGTGGGGAAAAAATCAATATTATAGGTACAAATTTAAAAAGCCTTTGCAATTTTAATAAGATTTTTAATTCAGATAAAGTGCACAAAAAACAAAGCGAAAGAAAAAGCATTTTATATACAATATATTTATCAAAATTTCAAGTTGGAACTTTTTTTTTTCAGTTACAGTAATGGTGAAGTTGCTGCTTCTCGCTTATTTTATTCTAAAAAATAAATACGTGGCTTATATTCAGCACAGTTTCGGTTTCGGAATGAAAAGGTGGCAAATCGCACCGCAATAAAATCAATAAATGTCGATTAAATTTTTCTGAAACTTTCAGGGAACATTTTCGAAAATTTATTTTACTACTTAAGCCAATAAAAAAAAAACTTCGGATTTTTCGATATTTTTGGGTGTTGACTCCCCGTAATATATTACATACATAAATCGCTGCCCATGGAATTTAATCGACCTTTTAAACTTTCATATAACCGATTCCGCGTCGTCCCGCAAAGCACTGCAGCATATTCCAGAACTCCTACTAATTTGACAGCTTGCCATAAATACATCAAAAATTGAGCATCGAATCTGAGTAATGTCGCCGAAAATTGGAACCATGTCGCACTCGAAATTTCGGTCGCCGATCGCCTTCAAAGACAACTACTTCAATAACTAAAATTGATTTTTTATGCACTGTGAGTATCAACCAAGCATTTTTATGTCGTGTGTTTCGTAAGATTATAATGGATTTGCTGCCGGTGATTTCAGCGAAACGTCGTTTCAGTTCAAGGAAGGAAATCATGAAATGAAATAAAAAGGAAGTTTCTTAACGTGATATTCTTCGGTTTGCGATCTACATTGGCAGGCATATAGGTAACAAAAGACAATGGAGGCAATTCAAGCAGCGTCATTGGTCACGTGGCACCGATGAAAGCGATGTAAGCAAAGGAAGCGGTAGCATCGCTTTACCTCGAGTTCGACAAATCTAATTAAAAACTAGGCCTAAATAAAGTTCTTCTGCATTACATAAAATTAACACTAAACAAAACACTATAACTATTGTAATAATAAAAAAATCTTGAATGATGATTACATTCAATGTAAATACCGGGTTATAATCAGAAAAAGCTGTGAAAATAGTCTTATTAATTTTAAGGTAATTCATTTTGCCTAGTGTACTCCACGTAGAACTCAATTGAAAATTTTTGTAAGCAACCAGCGGGTATCACGTGACAACGGTGATCGTTCATGAGTCCCTCTAGCGGTGAATTGCCTCCTTTGCCTAAGCCCGTAGTGCGCAAGCTTTTTAACGATTGGGGCAAAAGAAAGAAAAAAATTAACCGGTAGTAATATTGTTTGTTACAAAATTCGACAACCTTATTGGAAGAAGCTCTCAACGGAAACACTTTTTGATTTGAACAATTTTTGTTCCATTTTGAACAGCTCAAAAAATATAATATTTGCCCGTAGTGAGCAAGCTTTTTAGCGAGTGGGACAAAAGAAAGGAAAGAAAAATTAGCCGGTAATAATATTGTTTATTATAAAATTCGACAACCTTATTGGAAGAAGCTATCCACGGAAACATTGAACAATTTTTGTTCAGTTTTGAACAGTTCAAAAAAAAAAAAAAATGTAACATTTGCGCCTGCGGGGAATTTTCAATCCTATATAAATCCTGTTCTAACTGAGATGGATTTGCTTGGAACGAATCTTATTGGAAAGATAATATGACGTAGAAACTAGGGATGTAACAAATATTCAGCCACTATTCGGTATTCGGCCCTTTGGTCGAATATACGTCCTGGCCGAATAGTCATTTCATCACGTAACCGAGTATTCGGCCTGGCCGAATACTGGGTAAGGTCAAATTCGGCCTGGCCAAATATTGATGTGCTATTCAGCCTAATAGTTCTGCTGCAGTAGAAATGTAAAAAAATGAATAAATTAGTAAATTTTAAACATTTAAAATTGTATTATAATTATTGCGAAGGAATACATTTGTATATAGTTTTAATAAATAAAAATAATTTCGAAAAAAATTACTTTTTTAAACCTTGTTTTAGGCTTGAGTGAGTAAAAACAGGTTTTAAATTTGTAATATTGTGTATTTTATGTTTAGTATTTGCTCCCAAAAGCTGGCAATAGTTAATTGTGATGGAGAATATGAGAAATTTATTTTGTTATTATTAACAAAGTTTGTTATTATTTCTTAGCAAACAGAATTAAATCATACATCATAGATTGTGTGTAATTGGACTTTGTGAATAATTTTTAGTTTGACAAATACTTTCTATCACAACAATTTTCTAGAAGTTTTAATATTCGGTATTCGGCCTAAGACATTGGCGGAATATTTGGCTTCGACCTATTCCGCCTAGAAGAAATGGCCGAATATTCGGTATTCGGCCAAATCACTATTCGTTACACCCCTAGTAGAAACATGTACAGATACGAAGTTCGTCCAGAACTAAACGAGCCTATTTACCGACGAAACATTTTGATCTAGATTTTTAAGCGTTTTTCCGAATGAATAAATAAATGAGTGAATGAATATGTATAAATGGTTGAAAAAGGTATATATTTGAAGCAATTAAGAACTAAAGTTGAAAGAGAAAGAGAGCTAGCTAGATTATCAATTTGATATTGGTGTATACGGGAAAGTAGGCTCGTATAGCAAAGGGTAATAGGGCGGAACTTCTTGTTTTAACATTAAAGGTAATAGTTTGGACCAGTGGTTCCTAAAGTTGACTGGGCTCCGACCCAGCTAACAAAAATTTCCAATCTCCTGGACCACCTCTTAGCAGTCTTAGAGAAAAGAGGGCATAAATATTGGTAGTGCTCGGATCCCTTATTGGCGAGTTGTGGAACTACTTAATGTTGTCTCATTTGTTCTAATTGAAATTTTTAAAAAAAAGTGTTACCAATTTGAATGAAATACTGTTGAAATAATAAATTTTTTTTTCTTTCTAATGGGGCTGTGGTATTGGTCCTCAACCATTGCAGACCTAGTGCGTTCCCCAGTAATTGGTACCATCTCTTTCAACGGCACCACAATGAGTGTGGTACCGTTGCCGCATGAGAATTTCGACGTTCAGTTACCACTAGCTCTCATTGATGCAATATGCACTATGAATTTAATTTAGCCGAGAGTATCCAAGCCAAACGGATACTCAAGGGATCTTTATCACGCCCCATAATCATAGGACATGGACGCAGACGATTTTCTGCATCTTGAAAATCCACCGACTTGGGCCAGGTTTGAACACAAGATCTTGGGCATACGAGACCTGCGTCTTACCACTACACCGCCCTGTCGGTGGAATAAGAACATCAACTTCAATATTTTTTATCACCTACACCTGCAAGGTTTTTTTAACAGAGTTATTTCAATGGGATCGATGTATTTGTTTCTTATTTCTCTTCATTAAAGTTTTAGCATCAACTTCAACTTTAGTTACTTTCATTCGCAGACTTCCTGTTTTTTTTAATTCATGTGTACAGTAGCGAGGGCACACTCAATATTCGCTCGCGACCCACGATTGGGTCGCGACCCATAGTTTGGGAAATACTGGTTTGGACAAAGATTTTATTCTGTTTATTTTAAACTCATTCAAAAAAGTTATATTCTGTTGTTGGACATCCCACCGCTGGTTTATATTCAAATGCAGTTGACGCTCATTATAAAGACCACACATTATAAAGACCATTCCATGAAAACGATCAGTGGTAAAAGTCCCAACGTTATCCCTATGAATTCTATGTTAATTTGCTTTCGGAATAACGACCGTTCTGTATCGTCTAATTCAATACAGCGACCGCATTCAGTGAACACTATTTCTGGTATTTTTCAAATAGAGCATGTTCATGAATTTGTAACTTGAAATGTCCATGATTATAGTTTACGAACTGCATGGAGTCTTCAGTGTTCAGTCCAACTTTGACAGGGGGATTACCACTGATCACAGTACAGAAATAATAGAGGGTAAGGAATCGTGGAATATTCGGGTTTCTTAGGAAAAGTGGTTGACAAATGTATTGGTAGTTTGTCGTTTGAATCACGTGGTATTTCCAAGGGTCAATTCTCCGAAATAAAAGGAGTCTTGCTGTCCGTGCCATATGCCATGCCACCTCAGAAGCTCTGCTTCCAGAAATGTATGTAACTTTTTCCCCAATATTTTCTACTTTAAAATCTGTTTAATATTTTGGACTGATATTTTTTTTAAAATTAAAATGATAAAAATCAATTTTAGCATTTAGTTGGAATCTGCAAAATTACCAATTTTAATGGAGCTATTGAACATGCAATGATGCATGTATATTTCTTTAAGAAATTTCTACCTCTTATAGCGACCAGTCGTTATAAAGACCTTTTTCTGTGGGACGCAGATGGTCGTTATATCGAGCGTTGACTGTATTATTTTTAACTTTTCAGTTCATATTGCAACAAAAGCATACTTAGTTCTCTTAAACTAGAATTTTATTAGCCGATAATTTTAGTGTAGACCTCCAGATTGAAAAGCACATCTCCTCACAAAAAGAAGTCTTTAAAACACAGAAAAGATTGCGTTTTCTGGAGAACGCTGTTTCTGCTCATAATGGGACGTAAGCAAAAAATAAGAAATTTTTCGTGAAGAAACTGCACAGTCGCCGAAATCCAACAGTCGGAGAAGACCATCCAAAACATGTGTTCGCTTCCCATGCCACCCCTATTTCGATTTAGAACGTTGACGCAGTAGTTCTTGGGTCGTCATTTCTCCCTTTCCTGTTGGTATACTTTCTAGATCCTTTTGTGTTTACTCTATCTGATGCCAAAGACAACATAAAAGTGTAATTAAATGGAAGGGTTCTATTTCAAATTTGTCGTTCAAACGCCTAATTTGGGAAACTTTTTAACTGATGCTGTGTGATCTGAATGTGAAAGCTTAGAAAGAATTCTGATGAAAAAGATGTTTTAATGATACATTTAAAACGGTTTATGTACTAATTATCTAATTTTTATTTAGTTGCCGAGAAAATTAGAATTTATTTTAAGTAAATTTATAAATTTAGACAACGGTATGTATTTCTTTATTTTATATTTTAATTAATTAATTTAATTATTTATTTCATAATTTTTTTATATAATTTAAACATTTCTTTATTTCTTCTCTTTTCGTATGTCTGGTTTGTTTCTCTGATGCTTAATTTTATAGTAAAAGTTTTAAGTTTTAGTAGTAAACTTTCGGTGATTTTGCCTAAATGTTCTCTTTATTCGATGTCACTTTTATTACCGTTGATATATTTTAAGATTATAGTTAAAATTGTCCCGCCGCTCCCACGCACACAATTATTATTATTGTTCTTGTTATTGTTGCTGTTTTTGCAAGCAAAAAGTGCCTAAATTTTCGATTATTTACTAATATTATTATAGCATATCAATGCAATGATGAGATGACAAATGGACAGAACTACGTGGATTCAGTTCCTACAAAAGTGTCTTTTCCATCTTAAATTAATTTAAACTTTCCCTTCATAAATTATCGTTGCTCTCAACCGCTATTGGCCGATTTTTTTTTTTTTTTTTGCCCCTTATACTTTTCATTTCAAGTGTTGTACAACTGGGTACATTTTAAAATATAGTTTATTAAATTATGTTTGTGCAATTTGAAAGCTAAAACACCCCATTGTTTTTTAAATTAGTCAACAGATAGTTTACTTCGTTTTAAACATGGAAAACATGGAAATTGGGCATTAATTATTATTTAAAATAATTATTAATTTAAATTTAAAAAACAATTTCTAGTTATTTTGTTTTGTAATCATTTTTTAAATCAGAGAACCAGAAAATTGCGTCAAAATTCTTTGTGCTTAGTTCTGGGGTCTGAAGAGGATAAGTTCTCTTGGTGTACTGAAAGAGGGGTTCCTTCTAATCCTGCAACATGTACATGAAATTGTATGTCTCTATTTTACATTTCTGATGGTTTTTTTCATTTCTATATAAAATCAATAAGTTCTGTCTAGATCTGTACGCATACGCATACCCGCGTACGTTTACGCATACGTTTCCCGCATGCACCAATATCAAATTAAAAATTTGGCTATCTCTCTCTTTCTAATTTAACTTTAGTACTTAATTACTTCAAATATACCCTATTCGATGGTTTATATATATTCATTCACTAATTCCATTGACCCATTTATTCATTCATTCAGAAATATCCTTAAAATTCCAGATAAAAAATTTTCCTGTTAAAATTGGGTCGTTTAGTTCTGGATGGACTTCGTACTTGTACATGTTCTACGTCATAAGATCTTTCCGATAGAGTTGGTTCCAAGCAAATCCGTCTGTTAGAACAAGATTTATATAGGATTGATATTTCCTCATAGACGCTAATGCTAAAAATTTTTTGAACTGTTCAAATTGAACAAAAATTGTGCGAACCAAAAAATGTTTCCCGCTGAGAGCTTCTTCCAATAAGCTTGTTCAAATGGACTTGGATCTTATTCCCAGAGTTTATATAATTTGATTCTTTTTTAGCCATTGGCGCTAATGTTAAAATTTCTTGAACTGTTGAAAATTTAACGAGACTGAATTTTTTTTTTTTCAATATTAGCGGAGTTGTAACTTAAATGTTCCCTTGTTAAGTGAAAAATAATTACAAAGATCGTATTTTAATGAAAAATACAACGATGGAAGTTTTTGCGACTAAATATAGTGATAAAATTCCTTAATGCATAATTTTCCAGATCTTTACAATTTCAAACATCATTTAACGATCTCAGTCACTTTAAGTTCAATTAACTAAAGCAAATCGAATGCAAAAAGAGACACGAATTAGAAAAGAAAAAAAGCGGCCATTTTGAATCCCTCTCAAAAGCCATTTTACTTAACCCGGAAAAAAATAGCGAACGTAAAATAAATAAATACTTCACCTCGCAACTGAAATAAACATTAATCATCATCTGCAGATAAAATGAAAATTGGAGTTACAACAAAATCAGTCTGTTTATGACAGTTTTTATGTGTTCTTTTTGGCAGATCGTTTGGGCCTAGTTATGTTCTTTTGCGCCATTTTCTTTGATGATGGCATCACGATATAGGACACATCGATCGTGGACATACTGATGCTCTTATTTTCTGATGTTCTTTCAAAACGATTTTTTATCATTATAATTCGAAATTTAGTATCGGAGAGGAGTAATTCCTTTTCAGCCATTTTTAGATAAAGGAAAGCAAAAACTTTTTCTGTTTTTGCTGACTGGTAAGACACAGAAAACTTGAGAAATTCTAATCCGCTTTTAAAAAGTACGTCATTATTGTGTCAGCAAAGTTTTAACCTAGTTTCAATGACTAAAATGTCCCCTGCTCGATAAGAAAATGGTTTTTGACGTAAACATATTGACGTCATATTTTTTTTTTTGACGTAAATATTTTCTTAAAATAAAATCGGCACAGAACACAGGAAGGAAACAGCAGTGTAACGTTCGGATGTTTATTTATCAACACCAAAACCGAAGAACCGGACAGTTTAAATTAGTATCATTGTTGACAAATTCAGGGTCGGTTAATAGCGGAAATTGAGCTCTCAACTAAATTAGAAGCATCATCAGATGCTATTGTACATGTAAGTATGTATGTATAAGGTGTGTGTCGGTACACACACACACGTATATATCAATATCGTCACTACGGAGAGGCAGAGGGGTGGTTCTCCCCAGGTAACACCCTTTTGGGGGGCGTTGAGGGTGACACCCAAAATAAGTTAGAGCTTTTGGAAAATTATGCACTTGAATTATACAATATTACTGGTGCTTTTTCAGCGTATCATACTGAAAATAAATGCAGTTTACTGAAAATTACACCAAAAAAACAAAATTGATGTTTTTCTTCTCTTTGCACATGTATTTTTTTAACGATTGAACATTTGAAAAAGATATAGGGAGAGTGTGAACTAATAATGGGAAGGGGAAAACTGTTCATACACAATAGTATATTAGTAAAATAGAAGCACGCTCCGAAGGCTTCACTTGTCGTGAAAAGAGAATTGCTTGCGTCTAGCCGGAACGTCTAGTTAAAAATATTCTCTATGTAACAAAACGGATCCCTCCGTGCAGCAAATTTTTCATGTATTTACTTTTCGATTTTTATCTGTTTTGAAGGAAGTTGTTAACCCCGGATCACTCAAGAACTCGTATTTATTTATTAGAGATAACAACGGGAAAAAATACACATATTTCAGGATTTTCATTTTGTTTTTATTTATTTATTTTTTTTTTTTTTTTAATTTCAATTTTTTTCACTTATAAAGTCAGATTTGTTTGATATGTTTTGAGTTCTAGATAACAACAAAAATAGTAAAATGAATGTATTTCAGGATTTTCATATGGTTTTGTTATTTATTATTTTTATTTATTTATTAATTTTCAATATTTTTCATTTATAAAGTCGGATTTGTTTTTGTTTTTTTTTTTTTGGGGGGGGGGGGGGTTTCGAGATAGTAACAAAAATAATAAAATGCCCGTATTTCAAGATTTTTATTTGTTTTTTTTAAATTTTCAATTTTTTTCACTTATAAAGTCGGATTTATTTGACTTTTTTTATTCGATCGAGTTTGCACTATGGTACAGAGGTTTAATTTTTGAGCAACCAATTCACTCATACAGCAATGTAAAATAACGGATTTTCACCCTCATGGCACTGGTACGTGTTGTCTCGCAACTTATCAGTCATTCGAACAACTATCAGTATACTCCTCCTCCGTCGTTGCTCCGTTTTAATTAAACCTCTCCTTAGCACCACGCTATGGGTCCTTAATTACCGAAATGGTTATCCCATCCTTAGCGGAGAGGACTGCAGTTGAATAATAAAACGAACAACCTCGACTGGAAATACACTCGATCATCACTGGCGAGGGGAAATGAAAAGCCGAGCAACAAGGAAATCAGTCTGTTTATGACACTTTTTATGTCCTCTTAGGCAGATCGTTTATGCTCGCCCATGTTCTTTTGCGTCATTTTCTTTGATGACCGTATTAAGACGCTCATCGATTGCTGCTTTAACCTTTGCCTCGGATTTTTTCTTTTTTCCTCCGCTTCTTCCGGAACCACTTTTTCATCATTATGATTTGGAGTTTAGTTTCAAGGTAGAGGAAGCCAGTGCTCAGTTTTCGCCATTTGCATGACAGCGGAGATCGATTCTCTCCCATTTTTTCCCGTGATTGAGGATGACAGTGGAGTGTCCTGATGACCGGGAGGTGGTTGCTTCCAGTAAATGCAGGAAAAGAAATGGGGGAGCGAATGGCTGACACTCGCCACGAATTTCCTTTTTACTTCGAATGGATTACGCATCTATTTGTTCTTAATCATTGCGTTCCCAGAGATTGACACCAATTCTTTCAGCGGCACCACGATGAGTGGTACCATCGCCGCATTAGTATGTTGACATCCAGTTTCTAAACTTGAAAAGAACCCGGACTCTGTTGATGCGAAATTGCATTAGGACTTAATTTAGCCGATATTATCCAAGCCATAGCGTCGGCGTATTTCTTGCCTAAATCATATTGTGTATATATTCTGTATATAATAAGCTTCACGTATGCACTGAAAATTTTTTTAAATATCTAATGGGCTGGGCATATATTGGTTTTTAACTTTTTCAAATCTATTACCTTCAAAGAGATTGGTGCCAACTCTTTCAGAGGCCCCACAATGAGTGTGTACCATCGCCACATTAGAATGTTGACATCCAATTTCTAAACCTGAAAGGGTTAGCACCCGGACTCTGTTGATGCTAAGTTGCATTAGGAACTTCATTTAGCCAATATTACCCAAGCCATAGCATCGGCATATTTCTTGCCTAAATGATATTGTATATATATTCTGTATATAATAAGCTTCATGTATGCACTGAAACTTTTTGTAATATCTAATGCGCTGGGTATATATTGGTTTTTAACTTTTGCATACCTATTGCGTTCCCAGAGATTGGTGCCAACTCTTTCAGCGGCATCACAATGAGTGTGGCACCATCGCCGCATTAGAACGTTGACGTCCAATTTCTTCACCTGAAAGGGGGAGCCCCGAAGTCTGTTGATGCGAAGTTGCATTATGAACTTAATTTAGCCGATATTATCCAAGCCAAATGTCTCCTCAAGGGATCTTTTACATACCACATAATCATACGACAGGGGGGCAAACGATTTTGGTA
Organism: Octonoba sinensis; assembly: GCA_038502835.1. NCBI lineage: Eukaryota > Metazoa > Arthropoda > Arachnida > Araneae > Uloboridae > Octonoba > Octonoba sinensis. The sequence goes on along the minus strand of CM076601.1, from coordinate 17,747,361 downwards.
TCTTGGAACAACGACACTGCCAGACCCGACCCTATGAACTGTGGCGTACGAGTCCCACGCCTTACCGTGAAGCCACCGTGCCGTGTACGTTGTTTACCTTATTTTACGAGCTATAACCTTTTAGTTAGTGTTTGTATTTATGAGTACCACTCCCTTTAAAATTCCATCCTGTAACCATTTTTACGTCCCTCAGTGGACCAGTCGGAAGAACCTCGGTTCCCGCAGAACACCGAAAGTGAAGCAACATCAACTAAGGTCAGTGTTTGGGAGGGTGACGGCTGGTTGCTGTGGTGTCCGTGTACGCTAAAGAGAGCTGGTACACGTTAAATCGGTCGTGGCTCCGATGTCCTCCAAGTGAAACAATACCTCTGGGGGTGCCAATCCCAAGTGACGGTCTCTCATCTGGGAGCTGGTTCAATAAATTAAGAGTCCTTTCAAAGGGGCGGAAATCGCACTCCTGCCTATAAGGGCCCCGTTAGACTCGTCAGCAGCGTACCCAGCGCGTGGACTCGACAACAACAACCATTTTTACGAATATCCTTATGGTATTTTCCAGGAACACTCCTCGAATTCCACTTTTTCACGATACAATTCAGCAAGGGTTCTATAAAGAGCATTTTAGCGAGGAAAGGGGAGAGGAGGAATAGATGCTGAAACCGATGCTGTGTTTTAAACGGTCATTTTGGTCTGATTACTCCACTTTTCTGAAGATTTTTTTTACGTAGAAGTGATAAAGTTCAGTCGACAAGGTGGCGTAGTGGTAAGGCCCAGGTCTCGTACGCCCAAGATCGCAGGTTCGAACCAGGCCCAAGTCTATGTATTTTCCAGATGCAGAAAATCGTCTGCGCCCATGTCGCATTATTGTGCGGCATGTTAAAGATCCCTTGAGTATCCGTTTAGCTTAGATACTCTCGGCTAAATTAAATACCAAGTGCAATTCGCATCAAATGAGAGCTCAGGTGCCGCCATCTAGGGGAAACTGAGCATCCAAATTTTCAGTGGCAATGGCATCCACGGGCAGTGATGCTACTTGAAAAAAAATGGATGTCCATTGTCGGGGTACGCACTAGGTCTTCAAAGGTTAGTGACCATACGCTGCCCCATTAGAAAGAGAAGAAAAAAAAGTGATAAAGTTAAAGAATTAAGTTTCTGTTTTTTTTTTTTTTTTTATGTATTAGTTAGGAACTTAGAAAACGATTTGACAGATATTTTAAGTGAACAGTGTACGTAATTGATTTTACAGTCGAAATATTCTCTGGTAACGAATGGTATTAATATATGCTGAATATTTATTTATGTAAATCTCTTGATTTTATTGTAATTAACCATCCCACTCTCCCTCCTTCCCAAAAAAAAAAAAAAAAAAGAAAAATCTATTACGTGAAAGAAATTGCTGCTGATCATAGCGCAATAAAGTCATAAGACGCTTCGAGCCAAAGATCTATACCCTAAAATCCGCAAAATCTTGGAACATGTTCAAACTGCTCCCCTTACGGTTGCGAAATTGATATTGATGTCCTCAAAACTTGATATATTTGTTACAAGATAGCTGTTTTTCCATCGATGGTTTTTAATCAATGCGCTTTGCAAGAAAAAATAGAATGCCCTCGTGCTGCCAATCAAGAGGTCAAATGCAATGTAAATTTAAGCACAAAATTTGCCAAAAAAGCCACGTGTTTTGGGGTCGACTCATGAATGTAATTACGTCACTAAAATAGAAATACAGTTGAACTTTCTTAATCCGAACACGTTTAATATGAAGTCACGGCTAAAACGAACATTTTGTTCAATAAGTTTGGTTTAATATTTAATTTCACTTACTATCTCACACATATTACGAAGGCTAAAATATAAATTTCGGCTAAGACGAACCAAATATCGGACCTATTCACGAAAAAATTGCATGATAAAATTTAATGTACCTAAAAAAACAACTAACCATTAAGGAATTTTTCCAAAATTTTTAAAAGGTAAGTTAACTTTTTCTCAATGTACAAGTAAGATTTAAAAGTGTATATTTAGTAAAAATAAATCATTTGTTTTCGCTATTTATTTTCTTTTTATTATAATAGTAGTACTTATTTTTAAAATATAAACAAACATTTCTGATACTTTTTTTAAACACAATTTTACTTATTCACGGTTGTTACGAATAACGGCAAATACGAACAAATTCTCAAACTTTTTGGCCTTTCGTATTAAGCGAGTTCAGCTGTAATATGGAAAACATTTTTAAATAAAAATCGTTTGAAAAGTATTTTTATCATTTTAGAATTGCTAACAATGAGATGCAAAGGGGGACATATGTTTTGATAAACATAGTCTCGCTGTAAAAATCACTCGTACTTTGATTTTTGGCCGAAGGGGTTATTCCTTCACACATGAAATTTCCCCATTTATTCGTATTGGCTAAGGGGTCATTCATAAATACCGTCACGCTTAGAGGGGGGGGGGGGTTTCGAGAAGTTGTGACATCAGGCTTGTACAACATAGCGTGACATCTGACAAAGGGCGGAAGCGGTCCGCTGAATTGTGGCATTTTGTGACAAAAGGGGGAGGGGTCAAATGTATGGGGAAAAGCGTGACATCATTTGTGGACGGTCCCTAGAAAAGAAGTTTTACTGTCATGTATCAAATGCTGCATATTAAAAAAATAGCCTAATGCTTTTTAGCCTACTTTCCCCAAGAAAGAAATAATATTAAATCGCCAAAAATGTTTTAAGTTACATGGTTCTTTTTAAATTCAAAACATCGTTGCATTATCCAAACAAAACTATTGTTGCCAAACGGCAAATGATAATGCTGATCATTTCCTCAGAGCCAAAATTATTATTTTTTTTCCTAATCAACGTTATAATAAATTATAAAATGGATGGATTATAGTATTATCATCGAAGATAAGCTTGTGTGCAAAATTTGAAGATAATTTATGCAGTAATAGTTGTCGAAAACCGCCTTACAAAATTCCACCACAAGTCAAATTAAATAAAACCGTGTAAAAAAGAATGAAAGAAGGCTTATTATCGTAAAAATATCGTATAAGAATCAGAAAAAGTCAAAAATAGGTTAAGTGTGACATTACACATTTTGGTTTCTACAAAAACATTTAAAATCAGGAAACTAAATTTATTTCTAAAGTGTTTTTGATTTTCATGATTTGATTTTGAAGTTTCATTGATCATTTTGTGTCGCAAACACAGATGCTGATTAAGGTTTATACTTACTTAATTGTTAAAAGTCCCTTTATCTACTGCATTATGATATGCAGTAATTTCTTTTACAGAAATAGTTTATCTAGGTATTTAGACTGAAAATTAAGGCATTTACATAAATAGAATGCTCAGTCTATAAGTATTTATTTCTTTACAGCTAATAAGTGCCACAGAGTATTTACCTGTGAATTAATTACATACACTTTTTAATCAAAATATTTCGTCAAATAGTTTTCTAAGTTCTTAACTAACACATTAAAAAAAATCAGTGACTTGATTCTTGAATTTTACTGCTATTCTGGAGCGAAACTCTGAAGGAGCAATCTGAACAAAATGAAAGTTCAAAACACAGCATCGGTTTCAAAACTATCTATCTTCCTTTCCACGCTGAAATACTCTTTATAGAGCCCTTGCTGATATGTATCCTGAAAAAGGGGAATGTAAAGACCGTCCCGGCGAAGTGCCATCAGAATATTGGTAAAAATGGTTGCTGGGATGGAATTTATAGAGAATGGTACTTATAAGTACCGTCGGTAGATAGAGGGTTGAAAGGAAATTTTCTTTGGCATTTACACTTTTAGATAACATTTCTTGGGTCATTTTTTCACCATACGAACAATTGATATATTTTACTGTTCCGTACTAATTATCTTTTGCGTTGTAAACCTCAACCTCATTTTATACAAATTAAGTATAAGGGAAAGGATGGTAAGAGTACGCAGTCGGTTAAGAGTACGCAGGGACTTTTTTCCCTGTTGGCAACACTACAAGCAGAAACGAGTATGATTAACTCAACACGTTTGTTTTCAGTTGACCCAAGAGACCGCCATTGTTATTTTCATCCTTGCTGTTGTTTATTTATCAGGTAAAATATGATTTCTGCATGTTGGCATGTAATTTTTCTGTGAAGAGATATTAATTTTTTTTGTCAGTAAAGGATTGATGTTTGCTTTTTAAGTAGATATTATTATGAGCTTTGTTCCCTTCCGAACAACGTGGGTATGTCAGAAGTTTACTATTGTGAGTGCTACAACCATCTATAGACGATTTTGAGGAGCAATACATCGGCGGGTAAGAGTACGCACATCAGAAAAAGGTAGAGAGAAAGAGAGAATTAGAAGAAGCAAAAGCTAATCGAGCTGCTATGAAAAGTAAAAATGAGGCTAAAACTGAAAAAGGAAAAACCATGAAAGCAAAGAAAAAATTTGTTCTGCATTGTATCGACAACCCAGTTCCCTCAACAAGTTCAGCAAACAATGAGTCGACAATATGCCCAGGCTGCGAACAATCATATGATGAAGATTGGATCCAGTGTGGATTATCTAAGGAGTGGTGGCATGATGAATGTTCCAGTTACGAAGGCACTGGAGCATTTGTATGTGACTACTGCTAAATTTTCTGAATGCGTACTCTTACCCTGCCTGGGTGCGTACTCTTATCCGCCAGGTCGGGTAAGAGTACGCATTTGCAATTTTTTTTTCCCGTTTGCTTTCTTTCATATAATTTTTTAAGATAAAACTTTCATTTTGTGTACCTAAGTTTCTAAGTTAATAAACTATTATTCAGTCAATTTTCAAGGTCCTCACTTTTCAATTCTCATTTTTATAACGAACAATCCACTAGGTGCGTACTCTTACCCTCCTTTCCCTTACATGTAACGACTATTTTGTGGTTACATGTGTACTTAATACATGGTTACATGTGTATTATTGTGCTATTGTGTGTGTGTATTGTGTGGTTACATGTGTCCATATGTGTTATTGTGCTATTGTGTGGGCGTATTGTGTGGTTACATGTGTACATGTGTGTTATTGTGCTATTGTGTGTGTGTATTGTGTGGTTACATGTGTACATGTGTGTTATTGTGCTATTGTGTGTGTGTATTGTGTGGTTACATGTGTCCATATGTGTTATTGTGCTATTGTGTGGTTACATGTGTATATGTGTGTTATTGTGCTATTGTGTATGTATATTGTGTGGTTACATGTGTACATGTGTGTTATTGTGCTATTGTGTGGGCGTATTGTGTGGTTACATGTGTACATGTGTGTTATTGTGCTATTGTGTGTGTGTATTGTGTGGTTACATGTGTCCATGTGTGTTATTGTGTGGTTACATGTGTACATGTGTGTTATTGTGCTATTGTGTGTGTGTATTGTGTGGTTACATGTGTACATGTGTGTTATTGTGCTATTCTGTGTGTGTATTGTGTGGTTACATGTGTACATGTGTGTTATTGTGCTATTGTGTGTGTATTGTGTGGTTACATGTGTACATGTGTGTTATTGTGCTATTGTGTGTGTGTATTGTGTGGGTACATGTGTACATGTGTGTTATTGTGCTATTGTGTGTGTGTGTGTATTGTGTGGTTACATGTGTACATGTGTGTTATTGTGCTATTGTGTGTGTGTATTGTGTGGTTACATGTGTACATGTGTGTTATTGTGCTATTGTGTGTGTGTATTGTGTGGTTACATGTGTACATGTGTGTTATTGTGCTATTGTGTGTGTGTATTGTGTGGTTACATGTGTACATGTGTGTTATTGTGCTATTGTGTGTGTGTATTGTGTGGGTACATGTGTGTTATTGTGCTCACAAATGTCATTAAAAGTTTCAAAAATAAAATTAGAAACGTGTTCTCTTACGCGGTGCTTTGTTTCTGAACTGCAAGCACATACGCTTGCGAAATATAGCGTGACATGTGACAAAGGGGGGGGGGGGGTGATGAAGTGTGACATTTTGTGACAAACGAGGGAAGGGGGACAAATATATTCAAAACAGTGTGACAGCATTCATGAACGGTCAATAAGACCAGCTGTTTATTTGTGAGAATGTTAACGCGGGATGACGTCCTGTTCAATGGCAGAGGATGTATCCAACAAGTCCGGCATCTATGAAAGTAAACTTGGCACGACGCCAGAGCAGGGCCTCCGTCCGGCGGCGCTGACGTCGCGTACCACGTGCATCCAGATTTCCTCTTCCTTTTCGATCGTCTTCCCGCGCTCTCCCCCTCCTCCGGCCGAGAGAGAGGGAGAGAAAAACATGGTGGCCCCACATCCTCCGTAGGCACCGTGCGATGTACCGCAGCGGCATGTCGCCCCTATTTTTTTCTTCACTTCAGTTCTCTCCCATTTCTCTGTTGCAGATGTCCGACGACGACCGCCTGTCCCTGACTACCGCCGTGAGCGACGAAGAGGAGACGGCCGCCGCCGACCCGCGGGCCGGGGCGTATGGCGCCGGAGCCTACGGCGGCGGCGGCGGAAGATCTCGGTCCGGCGCCGCCGCCGCCTCTTTCAACTGCACGGGTGCTGTGAGGAAAGCGGGGTGAGTACAGAACCCTCTCAATCCCAGAATGGGAAAAAAAAATTTTTTCATTATCATTATTTTCATATTTTGTATCCTCTCCCGAACTCCCGGATCTGCGCATCTCCGGGAGCTCGCGATCGGCTGATCGGAGTGCTTCGATTCTGCGCAGGCTCCTCCGATTCCATCCCCGTGACGTAGAGCCACTATTAGGAACAGGTTGACGTATCCTCCATTTTGGTCCTGGAGCACTCTTCATCTTATCGCTGTCCCAGTTTAAAACTGAGACACGTTAAAACTGCCGGTTTGAGGTAAACTTATTTAAGCTATATTTTCCGCGCTGAAATTCAGAAAATGTACCAAGGAAAATGACAAGTTTTGGGCGTCATACTAGTCGCGAACTGTTCTTTTAAGCTATAGGATTAGAATTTAGTTGCAGAATTAAGCAATTACTTAAAGATTGTTTTGCATTTAAAACCCTATGCGAGCCACAGCACTTTTGACTGGTAGTCAAAAGCAGACGTGTATGTCTTAAAAAAACAGAGCGTTAGCAAACTTGATTAAATTCATGAAGAAATACTCAGAATTGGCCATTTCTTTCAACATACTTCAAAGAAGGTAGAGTTAACTTTTTGAATAATTAAACCGCATTAATATTGCAAATTATATCATGGGGTTCATGTGGAACCCAGATCATAGTAGGGTGACGTTTAGGTTGTGTTTCGATAGGACAGAGAGATAGGATTAAGCTGTTTCAGCATTGAACCTGAACAGCAATATGTGTCAAACAGTAGCGCTCCCCGGATTTTGCTCAACGGGGACGGTGAGGGCACCAAGGTCAGCATTGATTGCTGACCTCGGTTGCATAAGCTTGCAACTCCCAAACAATAGAATTGTTTTTTTTTTCACTATAAATGGCTTACAGATAAAAAGAGCATAAGTTTTCCACTAAGTACCACTATTCTCCAAGTTCTAAAACAGTAAGGAGATAGAGAAAAATGTCCGTGAAGTTACGAAATGTAACTAAAAACAACATGGTTGAGAATTATTTCCTCCGGTCATGTAAATTTTTACTTTTATGTATCAACATTTTAGGACGAGATCCCCACTGCTATGGCCATTCTATTGACATTAAAAGTGCAAAAGTAAACTAGTTACTAGCACAAAGAGAATGGGTAGCTACTTGCACAATTTATGAAATACGTTTTATGAATATATAATTAGTGAATTTTACATGCTTATTATGTAAATAAGTAAGTGAAATTGGTAAAGTTCCTGTTAAGTGCATCATGTCTAAAATTTGGTGATAACTTACTTAAATAGGATCAAGTCTCATATTCCCTATTTTCATTTCTTGAACCCCCAATTTTTCCTTTCGTTGAAGGTCGACCCCTTGTAGGTCGCATGGGACTTCTGGGTGTCCATATGGAACACTTCAGGAACCACTGTTGCAGACAAAAATAGTCCAACATTAAAGGTTGAGACTAGCGGTCGCCGCTTACCATTGGCGGCTATAAATTTTTATTTGTCGACCACAAAATGTTATGTCGGTCGCAAAGCTAGCGACTGGAAAAGGTTTGTAATTTATTATTATTTCTTTCAAAATAGAGCCTTGTGTAATTTTGTGACAAAGTGCAGTTTGAGGTATATGTATGCATATGTTTATATGCAAAATGAAACCGCGGTTGAGGAGGGGGGATCAGTTTGAAACATGATTCAAAGAGCCGACCAACAGTTTCAAAGTGGCGACTCACTTTTTTGGGTTTACCGGCCACCATCAAACTTTTTTAGTCTCAAGTATTATCGAACATTAATCAAACAACACTTGAAATATACATTTTTTCTTCGAAGTTTCCGTAGTAAATTGGTGATTCCACGAGCATCCTGGAACCAAAATGGCGAACGAGTCGGATCGGCTGCAATGGTGCTCTTGCGGTGACGTAGCAGAGTTGCGATTGCGATGTTCCAGCCGAAATAAAAGTTTTTGTTTTTGTTTGAATGGCTTTCATTCAGGTTTCCCATTTGCGAAGCCCACGTTTGAGTAAGAAACGTAGACTTGCTTTTTTTCGGCATTTGGAGCAGGATACGTCGCAAGCCGGATTTTCACGAATATCCGGAAAATAAGTTATGTGATACTTACAACTTCAACTCAGAAAATAAAAATCTTGCAACTACTAATGCGAAGAATCTTTTTGGATGCAACTAACAAAAAGTTCGTCATATAGGTTAAGGGAACTAAGACCAAAATCAGAGGCCGCGGTAGCCCAGTGGTTAGGATGTGGGACTTCCAACCGGAAGATTGGGTGTTTGATACCCGACTACCCGACCCGCTGAAGACCCACCATGTACACTTGGAGATACGTGCATGTAAAATCCGGGGATCCAGAAGTCCCGAGGGTGCCCGGAGGGTGGAGAATTTCCCTTCCCTTCACTCTTAGGTCAAAAGAGGAAGATGGCGTATTTGTGGTGACGCAATCTGGAGTCGTTCAAATGCATAAGGAGCCAAATCGTATTTCCACCATTGTGGTTCTCATCCACAAACGGAAGGCGCCTTTTAACCTATTTGCTCATTTCGAATGTATGAAAGCAAAGTGAATTTCTTCCTTTTAATATCTAAGTACGTGAAATTATTTTCAGTTATTCATCTCATAACTGTTTTCACTGTTCATTAGTTTTGATTAGAGCAGTTTTGAATTGCGCCGTATATCTCAAGGATCCATCAACTATACTTATCAAAAGATCTCCTGAAAGGCGACTATAATTGCTCATCTTTGTTTTCACAAGCATTCTTGTTTAAGCAATCTAGAGACGTGGCAAGGAAATTTTGCCCCAGCATAATGCTTGCGCAAGCAAGAGATATCCTCTGGAGCAAGGATGTGCATGTGCAAGCAAGATGTAACCTCTGGAGCAAGGATGTGCATGTGCAAGCAAGATGTAACCTCTGGAGCAAGGATGTGCATGTGCAAGCAAGATGTAACCTCTGGAGCAAGGATGTGCATGTGCAAGCAAGATATAACCTCTGGAGCTAGGATGTGCATGTGCAAACAAGATATAACCTCTGGAGCAAGAATGTGCATGTGCAAACAAGATATAACCTCTGGAGCAAGGATGTGCATGTGCAAGCAAGGTACAACCTCTGGAGCAAGGATATGCATGTGCAAACAAGATGTAACCTCTGGAGCAAGGATGTGCATGTGCACGCAAGATGTAACCTCTGGAGCAAGGATGTGCATGTGCAAGCAAGATGTAACAGCTGGAACAAGGATGTGCATGCGCTGGTATCAAGATTATGCCCATGTACCAACTCCTCTGTTTGTTTACCCTTCTTTGAGGATGGCCCACTGGCAAAACATACGCATACAGCAAGGATAGGCATAATTGTGCAAGTGCTCTTGTAGCGACCATAATACAGACTTATTAGTGTTTGGAACACAAATAGATTACTCATTTCCTATCATTACCGTTCAAATAAATATGTAGCTAATTACGTGGGATGCTTCCTCAGTCAAGTGAATGTCTCATTTTCTTATGTTGTAGATTTTTGAGCGTCAAAAAGTGGCTCCTCCGCAAACGTCAACAGGTGGAGTTGGCCCGGAAGCGCGGCTGGAAAGGCTACTGGGTGTGTCTGAAAGGGACGACTCTCCTGTTCTACCCGTGCGAGAGTCGGGAGGGGCGGGCCATCGACACCACACCCAAACACCTGATCATCGTGGACGGGGCAGTCATGCAGCCTATTCCAGAACATCCGAAAAGGGACTTCATCTTCTGCCTGAGCACTGCCTTCGGAGATGCCTACCTTTTCCAGGTAAGGGAATTTAGGAATATGCCCTCTGGTAACAACACCTCTGTTTGTTTTACCCTGCTTTGAGGCTGATCAACACTTTTTTATCCTTATCACCCTAATCTTTTCCGCTGTTTGTCTTACCCTTCTTTGACGCTGATCCAGACTTTTTTTCCCTCCCATCCCAATCTTTTCCCCTGTTTTTTTACCCTGCTTTGAAGCCGATCCGAACTTTTTTTCCCTCCCATCCCAATCTTTTCCCCTGTTTTTTTACCCTGCTTTGAAGCCGATCCGAACTTTTTTCCCTATCACCCCAATCTTTTCCCCTGTTTGTTTTACCCGCATTTGAGGCTGGTCCAAACACTTATTCCCTATCACTCAATTTCTTAACGTATAACCATAAGAAAACACCAGGTTTTATCTAAACGACAAAGGTCACCCCTGCTGACGCCCAAATTAAATTTATTCAGCGTAATTTAAGACTGAAATCAGTTCTGGACTTTTTAAATTCCGTTTCAAAACGCAATTCGTCATACAAATGATTATTTCTCAGTGACAGTCACTCAAAGTGGGTGTGTTATTTTGATATGGTTCTTTGAAAAATGTATTTGCACTAAAAAGAATAAAAGAATTTAAAAAAAGTTTTAGAAAAGAAAATAGAACTGACTTGAAATTAAAAATGGCGCGAAAAAGTGAAAAATAAATTAATTCTTTGAACAACATCGATACGACTTTTAAGGATAAATTTTTGAATTCGGTGCAAGATTATGATAGATAAAATCTTTTGTAACCATGAATCAATTACAAATATAAATAATGTTTTTAATTTTTTGAAAAAATTATATTTTGTAGTTCTCCATCGTGTGGTATCTTTCAAAGCAGTCTCCAATATGAAGCCCTGGTTTTCGAGAATATGTGCCGCAAAAAATAATTAGTTGGTTGTCCTCCGCCTTCAATTTTTCTGTTTGAACATTCCAAAACAATCTTCACTCTTTACATCTTCACAGTGCCGCAATATATGTAGTTTGCCATTAAGCCTTTCCTCTGTATCTGAGGATGATGTTTTTCCTGATTTTGAAGATGCTCCATCACGAAAATTACCTACAAGTTGTTCCAATGTCGTTTGCCATTAAGCCTTTCCTCTTTATCTGATAACGATGGTCTTCCGGATTTTGAAGATGTTCCATCACGAAAATTACCAACAAGTTGTCCCAATATAGTTTGCCATTAAGACTTTCCTCTTTATCTGAGGACGATGGTCTTCCTGATTTTGAAGATGCTCCATCACGAAAATTACCTACAAGTTGTTCCAATGTCGTTTGCCTATAAGCCTTTCCTCTTTATCTGAGGACGATGGTCTTCCTGATTTTGAAGATGCTCCATCACGAAAATTACTAACAAGTTGTCCCAATGTAGTTTGCCATTAAAACTTTCCTCTGTATCTGAGGACGATGGTTTTCCTGATTTTGAAGATGCTCCATCACGAAAATTACTAACAAGTTGTCCCAATGTAGTTTGCCATTAAGCCTTTCCTCTGTATCTGAAGACTATGGTCTTCCTCATTTTGAAGATGTTCCATCACGAAAATTACCTACAAGTTGTCCCAATGTAGTTTGCCATTAAGCCTTTCCTCTGTATCTGAGGACGATGGTCTTCCTGATTTTGAAGATGCTCCATCACGAAAGTTACCTACAAGTTGTCCCAATGTAGTTTGCCATTAAGCCTTTCCTCTGTATCTGAGGACGATGGTGTTCCTGATTTTGAAGATGCTCCATCACGAAAGTTACCTACAAGTTGTCCCAATGTAGTTTGCCATTAAGCCTTTCCTCTGTATTTGAGGACGGTGGTCTTCCTAATTTTGAAAATACTCCATCACGAAAGTTACCTACAAGTTTTCCCAATGTAGTTTGCCATTAAGCCTTTCCTCTGTATCTGAGGACGATGGTCTTCCTGATTTCGAAGATGCTCCATCACGAAAGTTACCTACAAGTTGTCCCAATGTAGTTTGTCATTAAGCCTTTCCTCTTTATCCAAAGACTATGGTCTTCCTGATTTTGAAGATGTTCATCACGAAAATTACCAACAAGTTGTCCCAATGTAGTTTGCCATTAAGCCTTTCCTCTGTATCTGAGGACGATGGTCTTCCTGATTTTGAAGATTCTCCACCACGAAAGTTACCTACAAGTTGTCCCAAAATAGTTTGCCATTAAGCCTTTCCTCTGTATCTGAGGACGGTGGTCTTCCTAATTTTGAAAATACTCGATCACGAAAATTACCTACAAGTCTTTCCACCAATTTCCGGGCAGACATAAAATGTGACATAGGTGTTTTGTTTTCTCTTCTAGCTGACTCCTTATATAAGATGTAGCTATTGATTGTGCATACCTCTAATCACCAGGAAAAAAATTGCCACCATTTACACGCTTTTCTCATAAAACAATATGAACTTGCATATTGGTCAGCCTTATAGACACCTCCCATATTTAAATTATAGTTTATTATAACTTTTGGCTTGCTAATGTTGACGGTGCTACCTCAATTTAAACTTTGTATAGACTTTTCGCCTACTAATGTTGACGGTGCTACCTCAATTTAAACTTTGTATAGACTTTTCGCCTACTAATGTTGACGGCACTACCTCCTTTTGATCTTTGTATACTTTCCATATCCTAGGTATAGAAGTTGCTTAATATGGTAACTATACTCTTATCCTCTCACTCTAATAATAAAATATGTATAGGCGAAAATGTCTAATTAGACTTAAACACAATTTATAAAATATTATTTCGAAAACAACGTATCTCCGAAGCTTTTCGACAATATAATATAAGATGTGTATGGTTCTTTGCTGTAGTGGCTGAGAACAGACATACGACTGGAACGGTAAAAAAAGGGCCAGTGGCTGAGAGTAGACATAAGACCGCAAAGGGTTAAACTAAAAATTTTGCGTAATTTTACTTTTAATGTAACTTAACATTTTTACCAACAAGAATACAAGCAACCTTAAAAATAAATAGATGATGAGTCTGAAGAAGTGCTCAATGAATAAATGTCGAGGATTTTTGAGAGCTCGTTGACTTATGATTTTTCTGCTTGTCCTTTCAGGCCCCGTGCCAGGTTGAATTGGAAAACTGGATTCACAGCATCCACAGCGCATGCGCCGCAGCCTTCGCACGACATCGAGGAAAAACGGGCACCTTGCATCTCTTGCAGGAAGAAATATTCAGGCTGGAGAAAGACATCGAGTCGGTAAGGCTTTCAACCTGGGAATAGAACAAAATTGTTCGAATGGACCTGTGTGTGTGTGTGTGTGTGTCGCACGGCATATCAGATCGAGAAACGTTTCTCTCACAAAGAAACAAAAAGAAAAAATAACATATATTTGTCGTGTATCAAATCATCGACAGCTTTTGAATTCTTCTGTGGTCTGCTAGTCCAGAATCAATGAAAACGTTTTCTAATAATCAGGCCCTCACGAAATAAAACTCTACCAGTCGAATGTACAGTTTACTTTAGATTTTATGGATCTCTAAGTTACGAACATTCGCTATTTCAGGAACATTTCACCAGTCGCGAAAATCTTCTATTGTAAGAATGCTTTTCGATTTTACGATCTATAATTTACGAATACTCGCCATTTCATGAATAGTTTACCATTCGCGAAGATCTTCTATTGAAAAATGCTTTTCGATTTTTCGAACGTTTTCCGTGCCTTTAAACAGTTCGTAAAATTTTCGTCTAGTACATTTTGTAATTATTTTACTTATGTTTAAAGCAATGTTGTGCATTTACATTTGGTTAAATTTTTCGTAATTGAAAAAAATAATATTTTTTTTTTTTTTTTTTTTCAAAACTGGCATATGGGTGCGGCGTCTTGGAGAAAATTGCTTTCCCCTTCAGTACTATGCCAAAATTTAGAGGTGGAAAGTAGACGCTGCCATCCATTGGCTGAGGAGGAGGCCAGGATCCTGCCTATACGGCTGAGGAGCAAGGCACCCACGCGGACACGACAACTCAAACATCCTCTCCTAATACAGGAGGTTTTTTGCCGGGACCTATATAATACAAAAGACTAGTGACCGGGCATAATCGAGAGAATTGCATAATTGAAGGATCAGATCGACATCTGATCGAAGGATCAGAAATTGAATTAATCTCTCGAGTGATATCATAATCGAGAGAAAAGGATCAGATGTCGAGTGATTCTGGTAATCGAATGATCAGAAGTTCATTGAATCTCTCGAGTGATTTCATGATGGAATGATAAACTCGATTCTCGATTTTCATCTAACCTTACGATTATGCCCATCAAAGGACACTATCGCGCTTCTGATATATACCTTTATAAGAGGCCAGTGACGTTAATTTTTTGTCATTCATGTCTTTTCGCATGAAAATGAAATGAATGCTACAGTAATTACGAACGTCTTCAGGAGTTTGAATCACTTTTTTCTGTAGGACTCCCGGATGAAACACATGGCAGAGTTGCAGCTGACGGTGGTGGCCGATTCGGACAGCAGGCAGTCCCTGACGGCCCAGATCTCCCAGTGGGAGGAGAACTTGGAACGATTGCACTGCGGCCAGTTCCGGTTGCGCTGCTATATGGCCTCCCTACAAAACTCAGAGCTGCCAAACCCAAAAGTAAGCCATCTTTGGTCATTCCACTCCGAAACGAAATTTGTGCAAGTACAGTGTGGTTCCAAACTGTTGTGGACAGTTACATACACTGCAAAAATTTTGCGCTAAGTTGTCACCATTTTTGGTGTGCAACTGGTGTTTCTTTGCAAACGACCATGTCAGGTCACATTTATTTTCGAGTTTATTTGCTATGCTTAAGGATATGCCTCAAACTCTCGTCCAATATGACATATAGAACAACACAACACAACAGAATATTACAATATACACCCAGGGGCAAGTGGGAATCGAACCCAAACATCTGTAACTGCGCGCAGGCAGGCAGCGGAAACTAGTTCTAAGACCGCTGGGCCACTTGTGGACTGTTACATGCACTGTAAACATTTTGCGCTTAGTTGCCACCATTTTTGCTGTTACTCAACATGACTTTTGGCGTTCAGCTGGTGTGCAGTTGAAAATTATTTATTTTTGAGATATTTCAAATTTTTTTAGTATTTGTCTAAAAAAAAATACAGGCCGTTTCTTAGGTCATGAATTTTGTTCACTCGGTTAAATATCGAAATTTCAGTACGATTGCTCATTCCTATGAAAATAAAATCATAGCTCAGTTACGTATCGAAATTTCATTGCGATTGCTCATTTCTATGAAAATAGAATCATAGCTCAGTTACGTATCGAAATTTCATTGCGATTGCTCATTTCTATGAAAATAGAATCATAGCTCAGTTACGTATCGAAATTTCATTGCGATTGCTCATTTCTATGAAAATAGGATCATAGCTCAGTTACGTATCGAAATTTCATTGCGATTGCTCATTTCTATGAAAATAGAATCATAGCTCAGTTAAGTATCGAAATTTCATTGCGATTGCTCATTTCTATGAAAATAGAATAAATAAGTAATCGTAATGCAGTTATGGTATGTAAATGTGAGTTAACGGAACATCATATGCTACAAAAACATTCTGCTGTCTGTATTTTTTTAGACAGACACTAAAAAGACTTTAAAATATATCAAAAAAATGGATAATTTTCAACTTCACACCAAAAATGGCCCAACTAAATGTAAAATTTTGACAGTGTAGGAGGTGGTGAGAAGCAATGTGGTGTAAGTCAAGCTATTAATATTTAAAGAAAAAGGGTGACTTGCATTAGGATGTTTACGTTTCGGTATTTAACAAGAAAAGTTAATGGTGCCATTTGTTGATAAATTCTTGAAGTATTCTTTAATTTACTGTAAATAAAAGTAGATAACATCTCATGTTATGGAAAATTAAATTAACTTTTTCAAAAAGATTTGACTTATACCAGTATGTTTACTGACCACCGCCGGACAGTGCTGCATTACTTTAAGTGATAAACTTAGGTCGTCAAATCAACACATGCTGAAAATCGTATCATCTCAGAATAGCTTGAAATTTAGCACAGGTACTGGAGTAAACTAGGGAAAGTGATAAATTTACCAGTGATATAAGTACTCTTTTTTTTTTTTTTTTCATTTATCGAGCTGAAAATTCCCTAAAAATTAGACCAAAACAGGCAAGTAATTTTCGAATTGCTCCAGAAGCTTTCCTAATTGAGATAAGGACTTCAGGAAAAATTACAGCACTTTGTCTTTCCAATGATATGCTCTATTATACATATTAAAAGTTTTAAAAAAGCCTTAAAATATAATTAAAAATTGCGAATTATATTTTTTCTCAAAGTTCATTGTTAAAAATCCTCAAATTATTTTTATGAATGCTTAGTAGTATTGTAAATCAAAGGATAAAAGTCGTGATGATAATGACTTCATAGTCAAAAAAAAACGAAAATATCATTTTTAGCATCAATGTTTATATTAAACTGTCGTATTCAATTCATAACTTCCGCAGTAGTTGTCTTTTTATAATTTTATTTCCGCAACACTACATACAGGGTTGCATGCACTTAAGCCACGCCCCATTTTCTAAGGATTTTTCTACCAGTAGTAGAATAGACCTATCTCATTGATAATAAAATTCATTAAGAATTAAAAAAAGATTTGGTGCACTGGTGATAAGGTCCTTGCAAAATGAGGCGTGGCTTAAGAACCCTGTAGGAGTCAGTTATTATATTTATTATTTTTTTTAACAAACGTTAATTAAAATTCTTGAACTTTTTCCTGGACAGAGCCTGTTGACGCATGTGTCCAAGGGGACGAAGGCGACCTTGAACCGGTTGGGTGTGTTCACGGTCTCCTCCTTCCACGCCTTCATCTGTGCCCGAAGCCCCTCCCTGCTCACGAACTTGCTGTCGGGGCGGGGCGCCACCAAACGAAGGCCCCGCCTACACACTCTCTCCAGGTCCAACAGCAGCAAGTGAGTCTCAAAACTGTTGCAAATACACTTTATGATTGACAATTTTTGTTTAATGTTTTCTGATGACGTATTTTTTACAAAGCTGTGAAACATTGTTGTTTTTATAAGAGCTAAAGCTTTCAAGGTCGACATCAATAAAGGAATTTTTCCAATCCTTGGATCAACCAGAATGTTTTTGGCTAACGATTCGCCTCATATGTCTGTAACTTCTCCAGAACAAGAAAACAACTTCAAAGAAATCTTGTCTTTTAATATTCTCTTGCATTGAAGAGAACTTTGCTTCTGATTGGTGCATTCACAACAACCGCAACAGTGACGAAGCCCAATGATTATGCGGCATGTAAAAGATTCCTTGAGCAGATATTTGGCTTGGATACTCTCGGTAAAGTTTAATTCCTAGTGCAATTTCACATCAACAGAGTCAGGTGCTCACCTTTTCAGAGGAAGATATTAGACGTTGAAATTCTCATGTGGCAATGATACCACACTCATTGTGGTGCCGCTGAAGGAGTTGGTACACATCTCTGGGGAACGCAATTAGTCTATAATTTACAGAAGCCAATTCAGCAGCGCCATAGGAAGAAAAAAGTTTTTGATGTAATTTGAGGTGCAGAGTTAAAAAAAGATTGCGGACCAGTTACAGAAAAAGGTACTTACGTACTATCGCAACCATATGGCGAGATTGGCGACATGTATACCTACTTATAGTTACCATAAACGCCTTACATAGGTACAAAATCCGAGATGCCAATTTGGCGCGTTATCCCCGAATTTTGGCATGGTTGCGATAGTATGTAAGTACCCAGAAAAACGACATTTAACGTCCTGTTACTGCTGGAGCCTCCGTTCCTCATATAGGCAGGCCGTCGCATCCGCCATTTTGGACCAGAGCTCGTGTTCTGCGTGGTGGCCCTTTCTGGCATGTATCGCCACTAATTTCGTGATGTTTCATTCACTCTGGCATTTAAACTTTCTCCAGTTTGGCGAGATTTGAGACATGTGGCCAGAAATTTTACTCTGATAGCCCTAGCTTTTCAAAAATGGAAAATATAAAGCAAAATGCCTTCAACGTTGACTCGTATATATAGCGGCCTTAAGGGTCCTTTACACATTTGTTCTTAACCGCGCGACTGAAACGGCGCATCCAACCACGCTCAAGAACGCGATTAAAACCCCGGCGCTCAAGAATGTGTCAAAATAATGCACCACATTCTTAACCGCTTGCAAGCACTAGTTCGCGGGTCGTTCAATGGAGTCCCCTACAGAGTGGCATATGGAATTTCAGAGACAACGTTCCATAGATCAAGCTAATATTCAAAACATAATAAAATGTAATACATTTATCGTGGATGACAGTGATGAATATATCCATTATGCGTGAACAGTGGAGCCATTATTTACCAACATAAACTTTATTGACGCATAAATAAAAATAAATAAGAAGAGCGGCACGAATGCACATACATGGCTCGCTGACTGATTCTTTGGCTGCGTAAGGTACTAGCTGCGTAAAGGCTACGTCACTGATGACGAAACTGAAAGCTATCGATAACAGCGCCACCTAAAGGTGAGAACGGTTTTTCGTAATAGTTGCAAGGAAAATACTACACATTAAAAAACAATCATTAAGAAATGAATTACAATAATAAACAGATAATGATACACACATCTTTTTGAAATTTAAGACACAAAACCCGAACTAAAAGTTTTTGTTGCAGAAGCAACAGCTTGCAGTATAGTTCAATCATCCCGCTTTGATGCGCGGTAAGAACGCGTTTGTAAAATGCAACATTTCTCGGAATGCGATCATGGACACGTGTCATCTGAGTGTCACCCTTAACCACATTCTTCAGCGCGCTCCAAAATTGCATTTACACGCACACTTTGTAACGCGCACCTGAATGGCTCACCGTCTGGAGTGTGGTCAACCCTTTGGGGGACATTTGACGACTAAGACTCCTCTGCTTACTTCGGCGAAGGACGAGTCTGACTTGTCATCTGAATTTAAGAAGCAGGCGTTGATGTTTGTGGCACGGTAGCCTAGTGGTTTGGATGTCGGACTTCGAACCAGATGGTCTGGTGTCGAATACCGACCCGCTGAAGATTCACCATGTACACTTGGGGATACGTGCATGCAAAATCCGTGGGCCCCACTACCTCGCGCCCTGGGGAGGGCATCCCTAGCGACTTTCCGTATCGCGGTGCTTGCAGAGCCTTTGGCCGTCTAATTTTTACATTCAGTTCCACATTGAGAACTGAATCTTCGCCAGTTTGGTGAAAATCGGCAAAGGCTCTGCAAGCACCGCAGTACAAAAAGTCGCGCATCCCTAAGGTCTAGTGCTAACAAGGAAGGAAGTTGGTGAAGAGAAGTGGGGATCCAAATAGTGGCAAATTAAATCCGTCTCATCTGCATAAAAATCTTCAACTAATTCAGTACTCGAAGGCTTAAAACCATATGTGTGAAGGCCCATTTAGAGTGAAACAGTCGCGTTTAGAATCAAACAACACATCTGAATCGTAAACATGTAAAAAAATTTCAGCGCTTTATTGGTAATTAGATTAGTGGCCCCAAGCAGTAATGGGAACCAATTGGAGGTCGAATGAGTAGGCTCTCTTGCATCGTTGCATCACATGAAGTTGATAGTAACAGCTGCTTTAAATAAAACAATCGTGTAAATTACACAATAACGTTAAATCTAAACTTGGAATGACATAGAAGGTATGTTCGTTTGAAAAAAGTTGACTAACTTTGGGCCCGTATCTGTTTCAGAAGATCCCTCAGCCTTTCGGCCACTTCGAGCCAAACCTCAGAGCTTCCCGCTGTGGTCGGACGAACGGTCAAAGTGCATCTACCCGAAGGGCAGGTGAGTACGAACGACACTAACTTGTTCTTCATTTGGATGTTTTTGCCTCTAGAAGCTCCCTGTCGCATTGAAAAAGTGATTCCAAGCAATCTCGAAACATATGTCTGCATTTTAATGCTCATTTGTGCTTTCTTAACGTGAAATTATTTTTTATTACAGTTTACTTAGCCCAAAGTTAATTTTTCATGAATAAATTGTACCGAAATGTATATAGTCCCGCAGTCGACCAGTCGGTAGAAGCTCGGCTCCCGCAGAATACCGAAAGTGAAGCAAGATCGACTTTGGTCAGTGTTTGGGAGGGTGACAACCTCTCGCGGCAGGTTGCTGTGGGGCCTGTACGATAAAGGGAGCTGATGCATTTTAAATAGGTCGTGGCTCCAATGTCCTCCAAGTGAAACGATACCTCTGGGGGTGCCAATCCCAGGTGACGGTCTCTCATCTGGAAGCTTGCTCAAAGATGAAGAGACCTTTCAAAGGGGCGGAAATCGGACTCCTGCCTACAAGGGCCCCGTTCGACTCAGGAGCAGCGCACCCATTCTTCCAACAACAACAACAACAATAGAAATGTATAAACTTCGTTTGACCACATTCGATAGTTACAGATAGTTCGATAGTTCGAAGATATGTCGAATTCGATAGTTCGAAAGTTACGTGAAGAATTGCAGTGTTTTTTTTGTTTTTACATCCTTAACTTTTGCTAAATGAACCGATGTTTATGATTTTTTCTTTAATCGATAGAGGGTAGACTAAGTCAAATATCGCACATCGATTTGACTACATTTGCTCTTTAGACTCTTTAGAAAAAACGCTATGGGTGAAAAAAAGGTATTTTTGTTTTAATTGGAAAGATTTGGCCTGACATTTGTTTGTTGGAAAATTATGAATAATAAATATAAACTCATGTTAAAAAAGAGTTTACCATTAAGCAGTAATATTAAAAGCAATTATAATAAGAGTTAATTATAATAAGAGTAAAGGTTTCTCTGAAGAACACAAATTAAATCCAGTTTGTTTGCTTTCGTGAGCTTTTAAAATCAATTTCAAAATGAAATTTATCATACAAATGATTACTCTTTAGTGCCAGTCGCTCAAAGAAGGTGTTCCCTTTGCTATGTTTTCTTCTTTTCATATGACAAATGTATTGTTTTCACTAAAATCAATAAAATAAAATAACTTTTGGAAAAAAAATAAAACCGACTTCAAATTATAAATTGCGTTGAAAAGTAAGCAATAAATTCATGAAGCAAAATATTAAAGTCATAGAATCAGATTCCTGTAACGTATAAAAATTACTGACAATTGGTGACAGCGATTCTACGACACTCATCAAGCAGTCCCAGAACAGTTGAAGCGGAAAACTGAATACACAGTTTGATTTAAACCTTTACTGCTATTGTTTGGCCTTTGCTTTCTTATTATTTCATTTTCATTACGAATATGCATTTTTTTTTAACTTTTCAATGTATCAAACTTTTGTGTAACTATCCCACTGATCAGTTGAATTTACTAATTTATGACGCATCATGAATTGTCGGAATGGATTTGACGTCATTCTTACAACTCATTTTGTATTTCTTTGCATAAAAAGTGTAGGTATAGTTAATCAGTGACTTGACAGATGGCAGAGCTGAATTCCTTCACTCTTCATTTCGGACGTTTTCAGCGATATCTGTGAACTTTCTAGCCTACTATACTAATATCAGAATATCACTATGAACACGTTTTTTACCATAAAAGTGCTCGTACAGTTTTGGAATAAGCATTTTACCCTATGAAAGTCGAAATTTACGAATTAAAAAATAGAAAGTCACAATTACAAGAAAGGCAGTGACTTGGAATACGAACTGGAGCAATTTTGACATATCACTACCTACTTTCCTTTGTCCACCAGTTGTATTTGTAAAATGATATTAATATACAAATTTTTAATAATCGAGCCTAACGTATAGCACTTCTGTCGGTTGTGGCCGTAATCATGATGTCCCTCTTGAAATGTTTTCGGGGGACCCGCAAAAATTGACGAGCATTTATCGTCTGCAATCAATAAGGAACATGTTTCCCAGGGCCGGCGCTAGGCTGAGGCGGTGAGGCGCTCCGTTCTTAGGGGCGCATTAGCCATAAATATTAGCTTCATCTTTATAAGTAAAAAACAACAGTTTTTATCTCAAAAAAATTAAAAACCGATATTACGTTTGTTTTTTATGCGGTTTTAGGCCTCTGGACAGTTAAAAACCGATTTTTCTCATCCTTGTACCACCATGTCGTGGTGGATGGGCTCTCTATACTAAGAATGCCATAACTTCTGAATGTTCTAACAATGATTTTTCTAAGTAATTAAACTATATTGTAATTGAACAGTAGAATTGGTTAACTCTCCAACTCAATAGCCGCCCCAGTTGGGCTTCAAAGTTAGTGGTAGTCAAACCTATCTATTTTATGACGAGCGAAACACAATTCATTGCTTTTTCTCTTTTTCTGTTCTTTATTTTCACTTATTCAGTCCATTCTGATCAGCGATTGCTTTCCTTCAGCTTTTTGAAAGTTAAAATATGTATTATTAAAGTTTGTATCGATCTTTTTAATTTATATTTCTTTACAATATATAGTAGGGGCGGGAAAAAGTTTTTTGCCTCAGGGCGCCATTCGTGCTAGCGCCGGCCCTGATGTTTCCTCTAGTATCTGCGTCTTACGAATCTGGGTGACACACGTGAGGCATTCCCTAGCCCAGTGTTTCCCAACCTTTCTTTCCCTTGCGAACCCCTTCTAAGGTCCGAAAGAAAATGGCGAACCCCTTTCTGAAGTTGTTAGTAACGGGTGACAAAACTGCAAAATTTACTAGCACATCTATTTTCCATGTTGCACAATATTTCATCGTAAGAAATGAAAACATAATTATATTGTAAAATATCTAAGTTTAAATAAAAACTAAAATACAGCTACAAATATATTTTTTTATTATTTGTTCTTTTGAATTATTATTAGAGCAGTAAACATATGTATGCCTAAAAATTTTCGTAAATTGTTTTCCCGATAGGTACCACTTTCCGGTTGTTAAGTACAAAACTCTGAAAAGTTTTGGAAATTTAAAGAAAAATAAAAATATACATATTTTCAAATTTCTAATTGTGATATTGCGATAACGCAGAAAAGTTGGAATAAAGTGTGATAAATGTGAGTCCAAATTTAAAATTAATGAATAAATATCTTTTGGTTACACTCTAGGCTGTGCATAATGAAAAATTAACCTAAAATAATGCAAAATTTTACATTTTATGGAATAATTTTTTATGTTTCCGACTCGTTCTTCGCGCTTGCGAGGAAGAAGTGGGAAATGGAAGGAGCAAAATACGTTTTGAAATTAAAAATAATTCAATAAATATCTTTCGGTACAAATTTGTGATCCAGATTGGTATCGAAATGATAAATTGGATTGTGATCCCAATTAGAAATCCGGCATAAGTAGAAATAAGTGCATTTCAAATTTTGTATGTATGCTTCCAGTGCCAGTTCACTACTTTTCTACATTATCTGGAAAACAATGTTCGTACTAAAAAAGATCATTTTGTTCTCCTACGTAATAATGCAAATTTATTCTGTCATTTTTTTCTTTTACGTTAGCGATAAAAAATTTCGCCATTGCAATGATTTTTTCGCGAACCCCCTTTCTGCACCACGCGAACCCCTAGGGGTTCGCGAACCACCGGTTGGGAAACGCTGCCCTAGCCAGTTGACGGGTACAAAAAGCTTTAAATTATCTCAAATATATATATATATATATATATATTATATATATATTTCTGAAAAGTTTTGAGTTATGCTTTTCACACTTTAGTGTATTTTAGACTTTTTGACACTTCTGAGCTCAAACGGTTCACCCCCATTTCCTTCTGAACCCCCCTCCCTCCCTCCCGCCCTCTCTCTCTCTCCTTTAACACGTGCACCCTGGCGCGTACCACCGGTGGCCCGCAATCGGCTGTCTCATCGGGCGGTGTGTACCACCGGTGGTACGTATTCGATTCTGCTATTAGACGGTAAGTAAATCAAATATTGTAGGATCATTGTTTTAGTTAAGTAAGAAAGTTCGAAGAACTGCGGCGTCTCAAAAGATTTCTTTGAGACCAACCGTTGACGCGGTTTTCCTTTGCACATAAGGCGGCCCGAGTCGAAAAGTGCGGCATCGAACTTATCAAAAATCAAAGAAATAATTTCCATATAGCTGAAAATTAGAATAATGAAAATTTAACGTATATTCATTAAAAACATTTATTTTTAATAACAGTTATAATGAATTACGTATTATAAACACAACTTTTGTTCAATAATTTTCAATCATTAATTAATGAATATGCAACAATCGCTCGCCGCCAGATGAAGCGCGGCATGAATTTGAGCGCAGCCACTCAGCGAAAAACATGAAAATCGGCCCCGACGTGAACGTGTTAAATGTCCCCAAAAATGGACAAATTCAATTTTGAAAAATTTCCGGGAGAGCACCCGAACAAACTTTTTCTGAAGGCACCAAAGATGGCCTGAAATCGCGTTTTCAGGCGTCCAATTCCGAGTTGTTTTTCCGTGAGAGTTCCTGAACCCCTCGCCTTTCACCCGTTTTGAATTTGTCAGCGAATATTAACTAGAAGCAATAGTCTCAAAAAGTGGATTCTGAAGAAGGACCCCGTTTCTCTCCATTACTTTTATGGAAACAATATTATTTATTTTTTTATTCTACTTTTTAGCCTACTTTCCCGTAAAAGTAAAAAAAAAAATGAATGAAAGAAAGCCTAATGTGTCGTAAAAATATTGCTAAAAACAAGAAAAAGTCAAAAATAATTTAAGTAATTAAATATTGAGGAATAATTTGAGTGTAGGGTTATGCATGGGGAAAATGTGTGTTTGTCCCTCCCCGAATAACTTAATAACATTTAAAAACATTTAAAGGAATTCTCCAATTCGAATGATTATTTTTCTTTTCTCCTTTTTTGCATTCGAGAGATTTCGGCGAGAATATCTGATTTCCATGTTTTACTTTTTGGTCTGAGCAATTTTTCGTTCAGTTTTAAAGTTAAAAAACATCTTTACATTAGCGGCTACGGGCAGAAATGAAGCAAAATATGTAAACTCTGGGCATAAGATTCAAGTTCCCTTGAATAAGCTTACTAGAAAAAGCTCTCAGTGGAAATTTCTTTTGATTCGAACAATTTTTGTTCAATTTTGAGCAGTCCAAAAAAAATTGAACATTAGCGCCTGCGGGGAAGTTTGAATCCCATATAACTCCTGTTCTAACATTTCTTGGAACAAACTTTATCGAAAAGATGTTATGACGTAGAACATGTACAGATAAGAAGTTCATCCAGAACTAAACGAGTCTATTCTCCCTCGAAACTTTTTGGTCTGGATTTTTAAGGATATTTCCGAATAAATATGTATAAACGGTTGAAAAATGTGTATTTGAGCTAAAGCTAAATGAGAAAAAGAGAGAAAGATAGGGCTAGATTATAAATTTGATGTGGGTGTTTTCGGGAAAGTAGGCTCGTATAGCTCTAGAGGGAACTTCTTGTTTTATTTTTGTTTTGAGCTAAATTAAGAATTGAGAATCGGGTCGCTTGACATTTATTTGACTTGATTTGTCACGGAAGTTTGTTCGCGGTTTTCGACGCTTATTACTGCATAAATTATCTTCAAACTTTGCACACAAGCTTATCTTCCCGATGACAAAACAATATTCCGTCCATTTTATAATTTATCATAACGTTCATTAGGAAAAAAAGTAATAATTTTGGCTCTGAGGAAATTATCAGAATTATCATTTGCCGAATGGCAACGATAGCTTTGTTTGGAACTGTTTGGATTCTGTAAAATTCAAACGATGTTTTGAATTTTAAAATACTCAAATCATGGCGAAAAAAGAAACGGCGACGCAGTGGTTTTATATTTAACTTGATTTGTTTTTAAATAAAACCGTGTTCCTTAAAACATTTTCTTGTCTTCGATAACAATACAATATTCTATCCATTTTATAATTTATTATATTATTAATTAGGGGAAAAATTAGGAATTTTGGCTCTGAGGAAATTATCAGAATTATTTGTAGAATGGCAACGACAGCTTTGTTTGGAATAGTTTGGATAATGCAACGATGTTTTGAATTTTACAATACTCAAATCATGGCGAAAAAATAAACGGCGACGCAGCGGGTTTATATTTAACTTGATTTGTTTTTAAATAAAACCGTGTTCCTTAAAACATTTTTTATTAATATTTACATATAGATAACAATCAAAGCGGAGATCAGAAAATTTGGCTCATACAAGGGTTTAGGTATTATTAAGTTATTCCTAACATTATTCCCAGCATAAAGGATTTCTGCAGCTGATATTCTTAAGTTTAAAGTTTTTGGACTTTTTTTTTTTAATGATCCTATATGTTTTTTTTTTTTTTTTGCAGTCGGTGACGGTGTGCGTGCGAGACAACATGACGGTGGAAGACATCTTGTGGAGCGCTTGCCTCAAGAAACAACTGGCGCCCTCTGACCACTTCCTGCGCCTTAGAAGGGAAGGACCCGATGGCACAGAAGACTATTACACCCCACAGCGGTCCGATCTCTTCGATTCATTGGTGAGTATATGTTTCTCCTCCAATAGAGAAGTTTTCAATATTTTTCTTTTTATTTGATGGAATAACGTCTATATGCATCATCTCTGAAACAAATTTTGTTCTGCAGGAAGTATTTATTTTTTAAATAATCGTTAAATTTCAAGCGAGGTAGGCGACTCAAAAACAATTGTCTGCGCACGTGCGTCACATTTTAAAGAAAAACGTCATCACTCTGTTGGTGACATAAGAACTTGGCTACAATAGGAGCGACACCCCCGGGGTTTGAGTTGCGCGGATGTCCGCCTTGAAGACCTGTTGGAGCAAGAAATCAACTGCATTAGGTTGGCCTTCAAAGTGTTCGCAAGCGATAAAAGCCGCGAAACAAAAAATTGCGCTGCATAAAATTGGATAAAGTGAGATGACATCATTGATGTGCCTTTTGTCACGTTGCTTGATTGAACTTTTAAAAATCTAGACTCCATAATGAAGTAACGATTTCAATGTAACAATAAAATAATGATGAGAAGAAAAGAAAATAGTTAAACGCAACCGTAAAGTCTACAGTGAGCCATACAGAGTGACGTCAGGGACTGACGCGTGAAGCAACATATAGAGTGAAGTCAGGGACTGACGGGTTAAGCAACATATGGAGTGACGTCAGCGACTGACGCGTTAAGCAGCATATAGAGTGACGTCAGGGACTGACGCGTTAAGCAACATATAGAGTGACGCCAGGGACTGACGCGTGAAGCAACATATAGAGTGACGTCAGCGACTGACGCGTGAAGCAACATATAGAGTGATGTCAGCGACTGACGCGTGAAGCAACATATAGTGACGTCAGGGACTGACGCGTGAAGCAACATATAGAGTGACGTCAGGGACTGACGCGTGAAGCAACATATAGAGTGACGTCAGGGACTGACGCGTGAGGCAACATATAGAGTGACGTCAGGGACTGACGCGTGAAGCAACATATTGAGTGATGTCAGGAACTGACGCGTTAAGCAACATATAGAGTGACGTCAGGAACTGACGCGTTAAGCAACATATAGAGTGTCGTCTAGCACTGACGCGTTAGGCTTCAACCCGTTTTTTGCGCTTGAGATTTTTAGAAATTAATTAAAAAGCAATGATTGGTTTTATTAGTATCACGTTGGTGAATTTTAAAGTCTTTTTAATTGTCTTAACCATATTTAGCAGTCAAAATAGGAATATTTCATAGGTCTGGACAGACCCCATAATTTTAGGGGTTCTAAAACTATGTTGACTGATTGGCAATTTTTATTGCGTCATTAAAAGGCTTTCCCCCCGCCGACAGTGATTGGCTGCTTGCGTTATCGAAGGCGTACGTCATCGCTGTTAGTTTGATAACCATAACAACACTGTGTTATCACAGAGACAAAATGTCTCCGTCGCCGTTGGTATAAATCAGGGGTCCCCAACCTTTTTGTACCTAAGAGCACATACCAGAATATCGGTCGAATGGCGGGCACCATTAATTTTTTCAAGACAAATTTATAGTTTGTAGACATAGTTAATAATACACACTACATATAATGCACAAAAAATTTTACTTTTAAAATTAATTTAATATATGAATAAAATTAGTATTAATATTTTTGTGTAAAATAACTGATTTCTAAATTGCTTGCAAAAGATACGAAGCATAAAAATTATTTATAAAATATGTAAAATCTAGTCAATCTGTAATTTGGCAATGCATTTCCCTGGCCAGTGCTTCATAATTGAGAGAATATGATGAAATTCCTGCTCTCAAGTAATCTTCATAGTGTTCATTTGTCAGATTCGTAATCTATATTTTGATTGTGTGATATTCATTGTCATTTCATCATTATAGGGTTAAGATTATTCATCGTTATATGGCCCTTTATTCATATAATCTAGATACTAAATGTTCTCTAGTTTAAAATGGAAAACTGAAATATTTTATCGTTGGGCACAAGCAGCGGGCGCACCTAGACCGATCGACGGGCGCCATGGTGCTCGCGGGCATAGGGTTGGGGACCCCTGGTATAAATGGCCTCTAACGCAACAACATATTTCGTTGTCGTCGCGGCAGTGGGGAAACCAGACCTAATGCTAAAAGAACGTTAAAGTCGATGTAAATTGGAAATAATTCGAGCTCTTTTTCTTCCAGTGTTTCACGACGGTGGAGGTGTGTGCGAAGGTGCTCTACCAGGTGGAGTTGCTCCGCTGTAGCCTGGAGTCCCTGTTTGGCTTCAGCGTGGAGGCGGAACTAGTGGAGAACGCGGAACACCAGGACGAGCTCTGCGTTTACGTCAGCCGGGTGGAAGAGGATAGTCAGGCGGCTGAACAAGGTGAGGTGACTTAGTTGTAATAAAACTGGAGGGCCATTGAAATGGGAGAAATAATGTAACTAGAGTGACATCAGGGGCACTATTTAACATTGAAGTCAACAATACAAATACAAATGCAAAAGTGACGACCAGCAAAAGCACAAGGCCCAGCAAGGCGGGTACCAGTCAATTTAACAATCCCCAATGAACACTCAAGAGCATTCTTACAAATTTTTAACCCCTACAGTCTCTTCCGGTAAACTATTCCTATTGTCCACAACCCTATTGAAGTAGTCATTTTTTCTAATTTCTAGATTAGCCTTAGATTTGAAAAACTGAAAAAAAAAATGGCGAATCGCGCAGAGTTTCGCTATTTACCAAAGCATGTAAAGAATTATCTTGAAAGATCCTAGAAACAGATGCCTCTTAAAGTTTATTTTGCTTTCTTAGAAAAATAATTGTTTCTCGTACTGTCTTCACGTGTGTAATTAAGGATCTCCCTTTTTTTACTTCTTCTTTATATTAATTAATGAATTTATTTATTTCCGTTTATTTGTTTAGTTTGGTTCTTATGAGTGCCATTGCAAATTATTATGAAATTCCTTCGAAGTTTCAAATACTAGTGGAGAATAATGATACATCATAGTAGAGTAGGGACACCTTGATTTCCACCCATTGACACTACGATTACAGAGAAGAAACTTTTACAGCATTAGTTGATTTTTATTGAGAACGTTCGCATCAAAAATAGTGGCAAAGTTGGCGACCAATAATATACTTGTTTTGTAAATATACTTTAGTATGTTCAGCCAGACGAAAAAAGAGGGTCTGGCTTAATTTAGTTTTCTGTAACCGAAATTTGGCAAGGAGCAGAACCACTTATTTTTAGAATTCATGCCAACATGGCGGCAATAACTGTTGCCAAGTAATCAACAAATGAGCCGTTCAATGCGCAAATCGATTAAAGCGCCCTTTACACATCCGTTCTTAACCGCGCGACTGATCGTGGCGCAGCCAACCACGCTCAAGAACGCGAGTAAAACCGTGGCGTTCAAGAATGTGTCGAAAAATGCACCACATTCTTGACCGCGTGCAAGATCGCGTTCAGATCCGGGGCGTTCATTGAAGTTACCTACAGGAATTTCGGAACTAACAACGTTCCTCGTTTCAAGCTATGATTTATGGAAAAAAAAAAATAATAATGATCAATGTTCTCCAGAAAAGTCAGTTTTTCAAATCGCACTATTGCTGCGGCATTATGTATTGCAGCAATTACTTTAAGTGGTGAAAAGAAACCGAAACGACGTATTTCGGTGAAAAAAAAGTAGAGAAAAATATAATCGCATATCTTTGCTGCAAAAACGCGTAAATATTGTAAATAATGCATCAAATAAAGTATTCTTACTTGTTCTTGATGTTCCCCTTCAATCGGTGTATAAGAATGAATATATTCGTTAGTACTCGTACTTTCTTTGCATTTAATTTTCATTTATACCGACTTCCAGTTCGGCAGATCATCGGTTGTTAAATTACTGATGCTTTCACATGGAGTCTCTTGGTCTTTTGTAAAGAGCACACTGCGTTTTCTCTCACATACTTTTTTTAATTCTTTCCTAAAAGCAATACGCATACTTTGAATTTTTTTAAATACGAACTCGCGATTCGCTTCCGAGAAAACCGTTTTACATAAAGATACTAGTTAGTAGTAAGCCACATTTTGTATTTGTTGCTATATTCCTTGCTTTTTATCTTCCAAAGGGAAGACAATTCCTTATATAGAGCTAAGAACTCGCATAAAAATTCTCTGATCATCAAAAATCCGCCATACCTAATTTATTCGTTGATCAATTTAACTCGAAATACTATAAAATAAAGTTAACTAAAAAGAATAATTGTTTTTATCAAATAGAACCGTCTGCTTTGAAAGGACAAAACAATTTTAGTCTAGAAAATCTAGCACTGATAATTTCATATAGAAGTTTATCGTCCGCTTCTGGAAAGAAAAGATAATTTTATTCTAAAAAAAGTCTAGCAACGATAATTTCATACATAAGTTTGTCGTCTCCTGCACTAGAAATGCATATAACATAAGTTGCTTTGATTTTGAAAAAAAAAACAAATTTTGCACTGACTGTATTAATCTACAACACTTCATAGTATAAAAAATCAAATATTTGAAACGAAAATGCTAGGAAACAAAGAATGCGTTTGTCATCTTTTTATTTTTTTCATTTATAGTTTTCAAAAGTAACGTATGCACATTTTCTTTTCAATGGTTAGATAATTTTAATTCTTTGTGTAGTAACATTCTAAACACAATAAAATAAATACATAAAAGAAAAATAATTTTTTCATTTATATATAATATATACATAATAATATATACATAATACTACATGCATCGCTTTATTTCAGACACAAAACCGAGCAAAAGGCATTTTTTATTACAGAAGCCACAGCCTGGAGAATTGTCCAATCCCCCCCCACTTTGATGCGCGGTTAAGAACGTGTATGTAAAATGCATCATTTCTTGGAGCGCGATCATGAGCGCGCATCTGAGTGTCATTCTTAACCGCGTTCTTGAGCGTCCTAAAATTGCATTTACACGCACGCTCTTGACCGCGGATCTGAATGGCTCGCCGTCCGGACCGCAGTTAAGAACGTGTGTGTAAAGGCTGCTTAGCTCCGCTTGGTGAGTGAAAATGCTGTTGAGGGCCCTGCTAGTGATTTTTGTCAGCCAATACTAAACGATAAATCACTAGCAGGGACCTAATCCGCATTTTCAAAGTTGAGTTAATCGATTTGTGCATTGAACGGCTCAAATGTCGCGAAAATCACACACGTGGATGACAAATTAGTAGCGGGAAATAATTTACTAATTTTACTACTTATTTTGCTACTTATTTTCCATCCCATTTATATTTCTAAAAAGTGTGTTGTCATACACAAGCAGGGCCTTATTTACCATTAGGCCCGGGCCTAAGGCCCCCACATTGAGGGGCCCCCTAATTTTGGATATTATTTTTCTTTTTTTTTTGTAATTTAAAAATTTTTAGAAAAATATTTAAAACTAGCATCTTTAAAAAACAAACTGTTAGTGTTATGTTGCTTCATCGAAAATTTGTATTATTAAATTATTTTAAAACCACAAGGAATTTTCACTTTGGGGGCCCCCAGATTTCGGTCTGACAATTTGAAGTTTGAAAAACAAAATCGATTTTGCCCTTTGGGGACCCCCAGATTTTATTCCAACATTTTGTAATTTAAAAACAAAATCATTTTCTACTTGGGGGCTCCCAAATGTTAGTCTGGCTCTGACATTTGAAAATGAAATTAGTTTTTGTGCTTTGGGGACCCCCGCATTTTGGTGCGACTGGCTAGTTTTGCAAACACATACTGAATGTTGTGTTTAAAAAAATTTTGTTGCGTGCGGGGCCCCCAAACATGAGTTGTGCCTATAGTGATTCGAAATGTAAATCGGGCCCTGTACGCAAGGGGAAAATTTCTTTTAAAAATTGAAATCCCTGTATTTGCAAGAAACCTGTAGTTCTAATTTTCGTTGCTTTGTAGAGCATTGTTGATACCGTAACTATAATTATACACATTTGTGCGAGGGATCAGATGTTTTTGTTTTTCCTATCAAAAAGCAGCTCTTGCAAAGAAAATTGGCAAAAGGAAGTAAGAAAAAAGTTTTAAGATAGCAATTTTTTAATTTTGTCAAAAACCTGTGTAATGTGACTTAAACGCATGTCTACTTGACTTAAACCTGTTAACAGCTCTACCTTTTGGAAAATTTGTATTTGAAATCAAACACATTGAGTTTTTGCTCACAAAGTCTTGAAATTAAAGTTTCTTTTTACAGAAAAACATTTGATGCATACAGTTCGATAATATAAAGCGTATTTGTGTGTGTGTCTTATTAATTTTAGACAGCTAAATCATAACCTAGATGGGGTTTTGTACACTACAGTGTTCCCTCGCCAATTCGCGCTTCATGTTTCGCGGCTTCAGTGCTTTGCGGGTTTTTCCAAAATATTCATCAAGAAATAGAAATGAAAAAATCCAACATGTTGGCAGCCTTATCGCGGAAAAAAGCGTTGTTTCATGTTGATGCGCGAGAGCGAGGGATCTCTGCATGTCAAACAAATAGATGAGTTGAGTCAAGTACATACCACGGGCTCTCAAAAGCTGCCACCAACACAAGACTCTTCGCCTCTCTCAAAATCAATGTTGATTAATGTTTTTTACTGTATTATGACGTTTTCTAATTAACCTTATTAATTAGAACAGACACGTTTAAGTAATTACGCATACTGTTGTAATTTTTGTCCTAAATGTATGAAGTATAAATACTGTTTACATATTTAAAACATTCGTGTACCCCCATACACGAAAATTCTTAGCTGCAAATCCTACTACGCGGTTTTTCAGTTTTCGCGGAAGGTTCTGGTTCCCATTAACCGCGAAAAACGAGGGATCACTGTACTACCTTTTCATAGATGATGTGTAAATCCTACACTACAAAATTGTAGTTCAACATTTCACCTGAAGACCCACCATGTACACTTCGGGGTACGTCCATGTAAAATCCGTGAACCCTGAAGTTCCGAGGGTACCGGAGGGTGGAGAATTTCCCTCCCCTTCACCCTCAGGTCAAAAAAAGAAGGTGACGTATTTTTGGTAACGCCATCTCGTGTCATCCAAACACATCATGAGCCAAGTCGTACTTCCACGTTGTGGTGCTCATCCACAAAAGGAAGGAGCTCCTTAATGCCTTAATTCCTCGTTGTTCTACGAAGGAGCTTGGACACACAAGTGGCTTTAGAAACAACAGCATTAATGTTGAAACCACGTCATTATAATGGTTCAACTTTCGTACCAAATGTTGGTTGCAGCTAAATTTCACCATTTCTTATGGTGAAAGTTGAGCTAAACTTTCCTCCAGTGTACTTATTGTTTTATTTTTCTCTTCAGGCCTCCTGAAAGGCGACGAGATAATGGTGATTAACGGCGCCATCGTCTCCGACCTAGACATGATGTATATAGAGAGCGTGCTCCAAGAGGAGCTCTCTCTCTGTATGATGATGCGGTCGGCGCGAACCGAGCCCCCGGAGCCCCTCTGCTGCAGAGTGGTCGCAGACGACTATATCGAGGCCCTCGTCTGCCCACCGCCCCCCTCAGACCCCGCCCTCATCAGCGAAGAGATGATAGACAAACTCATCGTCCCGTCCCCGCTCTACGGTAAGTATCGAACTATGCACAACACTATCTTTCCGCTGTCGAACTTTGTTGATATTGTTACGGGTTCGTCATACTTTAAACAGATGACTAGTTCCTTGCAAAAAAATAATTTACAAGTCATTTGAAGCCAAACCAGAAAACTCTCCTACCCAAGGAGTTCCACTAAGTAAAAACCATAACACTGAAACCATCAGAATAAGCTATGACAGCAGTTCCCTAACTGTACACAGCTCCAAAGCTCCAAAGCTCTCAAAATCTACTAAAACTAACTCTCCCTCTGGCCAGAGCACGTTATACTATAACTTCTCGAGTCGCACGAAGTGAACAATCCAGAACATTCCAGAAAAAACTAGGATTATCTATAATGATCGGAAAATCGCCACGCTTGGCGAGAAATTGCCAAATTTGGCACCAAAATTAGCCGTCAAAAATTCAGCCAACTTGCGATACTTCGCCAATATCTCACCAAACCAATAGAAATTCATAGTAAAGCTATAACAGTTGATATTTGTACACGTAATAAAAGATTCGTAACAATACCTAAGTGTAGTGATATGATGTGTTCTGATTGTGTGTTTTGCTGTGTGCAGGGGATATGGACAAAGAGAAATCTCCGCAGACGTCCGGCAGGCCGACACCGTCGCCCACCCCCATTCCCTCACAGGAAGGCACAGGCCAACTGTCCGCCGAACAAATAGAAACTCTGCTCAAGGTAAGGTGCAGACTTTCTTCTTCTATAGAAACTTTCAAACTATACAAGTTTTCTTCTTCTATAACGTTACTCAACCTGCGGCCCGCGAAGCTTTTTGGGTAGTCCGGTAAAGGCAACTCTGAAACTTGTGAAGCTCTGATAAAAACTCATTCTTGTGAAGTTACAGCCCAAAAGAAGGAACTTTTCCCCTTTTCGGGGGCAAACAATGGAGGCAATTCACTGCTAGAGGGACTCACGAGCGATCATCGTTGTTCCGTGGTACCCGCTCTTTGTTTACTAAGATTTTCAATTGAGTTCTACATAGAGATCGCTGGCGAAATTAGTTAGGGATCATTCATAAATGATGTCACGCTTCGAGGGGGGGGATGGGGGGTTCGTGAAATTGTGACAAAGGGAGGGGGTAACAAGAAGTGTGACATATTGTGACAAAGGGGGGGAGGGTGTCAAATATATGGGAAAAAAGCGTGACGTCGCCTTATCTTAAAATCAATCACAGCTTTTTCTAATTATAATCCAGTATTTACATTTAATTGAATCATTATAAAAGAAATTTATTAATTATTACAATAGTTATAGTGTTTTATTAAGTGTTAATTTTATGTAATGTAGAAGAACTTTATTTAGGCGCAGTTTTTAATTAGATTTGTCGAACTCGAAGTAAAGATGCTACGGCTTCCTTTGTTTACATTACTTTCATCTCTGCCACGTGACCAATGACGTTGCTTGAATTGCCTCCATTGAAGTTTTATTTGGCAGCGAAAAAGATTTTTTTTTTTTTTTAGAATGTCGCTACACTATCCAAAAGAAATGCATAATAATGTTTATGTTGCGGCCCGCTTGAAATAATCATTATATGAATGTGGTGCGAGCTTAAACAGGTTAAGTACCACTGTCTATGATATATATTCCACTCCAGTACCAATGCTTTAAAGCAGCCAGTTAATGCGGAAAGAGAAATCGGTATGATTTCAACTTCTCTTTCGGTTTCGGTTGACGCCGTTTGTTTAGTATGTAGGGTGTATTCCTCTTTAAATATTGATATGCGATTTCAGCCGCCAATATGAATCCGGTTTTTATTTGATTGTCATATGGCAATCCATTGTGTCGCCGAATTTCAATGGAGTTAGAATGCTTTTTCTTGCTTTTCTGGTGAGAAATATTTTGCATAAAACCAGTAATAACGATTGATTCCAACGAATTAGTCCACTGAGGTATTCCCCTCGATACGTTAAATCAAACCTGTCAAGTGACAATGAACAAAGTAACAGGTCACCAGGGGTGATTTCGATCCGAAATTCTCCGACATTTCCAAAAACTTTCGAGGGCCTGTTCCAAAAAAAAAATTTTAATTCGGTTTTCCGAAAAGTTTTCGGTTAATTAGTCTTAAGATTTCTTTGACAAATAATATCTGTACTTTTCTTTCTTCCTTTTGACAAGCAAAGTATTTTGTACTACTTTAAAAACTTTCAAGACAATATAATAACATATCCGGGGGGAGGAAGACTTTGGTATTAATATTAGACTTTTCACCTGGTTATTTCTTAAAGCCTTTTTGTTGAGCTGATATATAAATATATACACGTATGTATGTATTGTGCTTTGGGTGGGGGGGGAGCATGTTCCCCTAAGTACGTATGCAATTTTTATTTTAAATTAATGGTGCATATTTTGTCCGAAAACTTTGAAGTTCCGAAAATTTCTTTTCGCTGAGAATCACCCATGAACAGGTCTTCGGATATCTTTTCTTGTCAGTCCAGAAGGGTTTATTCTCTCCTCTGGTACTTCCAATGTTCTTCTCTCGTACGATGGAAGGCTCAGTCTATATTTCTCTTTGCTCTGTGGATTACACTCCGTCTAGTCTTTTTTGTTCTATGTGGGGAAAAAAACATTCATATTGATGCTCACTTTTGTTTTAGACGGCCGAGCAGGTGACTGAGTACTGCCGCACCCCCCTGGAGCAGCGCCGCCTGTCGAGCCTGTGTGGGGGCAGCAGCAGCGGATCGGGGGCCTCTTTCGTGGGGGTGGCGGGGGTGTCGGCCCACCCCTCCTCCAGGCAGCTCACTGAAGCAGAGAAACTTCGAAAGGTTATCACGGAGCTGATAGAGACGGAGAAGACATACGTCAAGGTGGGTATATATTCTCTCACACAACTTTTCTCCTCCACTCCTTTCCTCTTAGCTTAACCCTTTGACTTAAATGTCCGAGATATCTCAGGATTTTACTTTTTGCATAAACTTAAAAGCTCGAGAATATCGTGGAGCACAAAAAAATCCTGTTTATAAATTCAAACCGCGAACTGCAAGCAGGGTTTTAATGTAACCTTCCTTGATTATTATGTAAATACCGCTTAAATTAGTAGGGAAATTACTGTTTGAAAATTTGCATGCATCAGCAGTCTCAACCATAAAAACTATTCATAGTATCCACTTCTACTTTGGCTGTTCTTACATCATTCATTTCAGAAAAAAGAAACAGAATTCATAAACACTCCAGAAAAATTATACATACTCTTTGCTCTGAGTTATTAGATACCAATTTACTGTCTTTGCCTAAATGTTGAAGACTTTCTAAAAACAGGAACTTTGTTATGTGCAAAAATACAAAAAATATTTTTTAAATATAAAGTCAATTATCTACAAATGCAAAAATCAGAAAAGCATTACTCTGTTCCATACCCCAGTATAAAAGACGAAAGACTCAAACATTTTTCTGTTCTGTACAGAAATATAAAAGAAGGTCAGAAAACAGGAACTCTTTTATATTCAATTATACTGGGGACATATTAAAGCAATGCTCCACGTTTCTAAAAACATGAACTCTATTATAGGCAAAAATACGAAACAAATTTTAAGAACATAAATAATTATGAACAAATTAAAAAAACTATGAAGCTGTATGCATCAGTATTAAAAAATATTTAAAAGCATGGGGTCTGTTAAAGCAACACATTAAAGCAACGCTCCACGTTACTCGTGTAATCTCTCACATTAAAATTAGTCAAATCATTCTTTAAAGAACTCTTTTCTATGCAAAAATTCTAGAGACACATTAAAGCAACGCTCCACGTTACTCGTGTATTTTCTCACATTAACATTAGTCAAGTCATTCTTTAAAGAAATATTTTCTATGCAAAAATACTAGGGACATATTGAAGCAGCACCATTTCACTCCTGTAATCTCTCAGGTTAACATTAATCAAGCCATTCTTTAAAGGACTTTTTTATGTTGAAAAATACTAGGGACATATTAAAGCAACACTCTACGTTATTCCCAATCTCCCACTTTAATATTAGTCAAGTCATTCTTTAAAGAACTCTTTTCTGTGCTAACATACTAGGGACATATTAAAGCAACATCATTTTACTCCTGTAATCCCTCAGGTTAACGTTAATCAAGCCATTCTTTAAAGGACTTTTTTATGTTGAAAAATACTAGGGACATATTAAAGCAACCCTCTACGTTACTCCCAATCTCCCACTTTAATATTAGTCAAGTCATTCTTTAAAGAACTCTTTTCTGTGCTAACATACTAGTGACATATTAAAGCAACATCATTTTACTCCTGTAATCTCTCAAGTTAACATCAGTCAAGTCATTCTTTAAAGAACTCTTTTATATACAAAAATACTAGGGACACATTAAAGCAATGCTCCACGTTACTCATGTAATCTTTCACATTAACATTAGTCAAGTCATTCTTTAAAGAAAATACGCCATCTTAAGAAGCTCACAAAATATCGTTATGATGCTACCTAATATGTATCATGGAGTTTTCATTTTATCATCTAATAACCATATAATTTCCAATGAAGTAAATGTTGCAACATTTCTAACAGAATTTATCATCACTCTTTCTTGCAACGTTCAGTGAAATATTTCTTTTTAGCCTTGCCTAGAATGTGCCCTTACACTATGCTTTAGTACGAAGAGTATAGAACTTTTACATAAAAATATTTTTATTTACTTCCAATATAATATGTACTTATTAAAGTTCTGAGTATGTTAATTAGTAATAAATGGAATTCGACAATGTGATAATTAAATATGATTTTACTGTTCATTTTAATACGTCATTCATGGAAAAAAAATTTAACGTATTTACCGTAGAGCATTTATTATCTAAGTATTTTTAAATCTGGAGATCCATTAAACCCATACAGCCCTTTTCTTTTCAGTTTTTGATTTTAAAAATTGTAGACTGCATATTATGCAAATTACACCAGCTTAATTTATATGTGTTATACTAATAAGTTATTTCTCTTTTACAATAGCAATATTAGTTTTCTCACTAATATTGATGCTTCGTATTGTTTGTACAGGAATTTAAATCATATTATAATTGTTGTTTTCTAATAAATTATCTTTTTATGTGTAAAGATAATACTGATTATTTCTTTCTTTTATTTATATTTTTCCTTCACGCTTAACAGGTAAATATAAGTGTTTTCAGTTCTTTTTATTTTGTTTGATCTCTTATTTTATTCTAAATAAATCTGCTTTCTGAAAAACGATGCAGTCAGCCTGATTCTCGCTGGTGTGGGTTTACGATCGCTATCGTTTTTGTTCGGTCACGTGACCGATCGCATTCGATTCTCCAATCAGATATCGAATTAGTCACGTGGCAGGGTTGAAAATGGTAGCGAAGTTAATTCGACCAGTCCGGGAATCAGGCTGAAAGTCGTCGCTTTTCTCTATCGCTGCCGCAATCACACTTCATTTGCTGGCTGCTTTTATGTGTGTGCCTGTACAAAAAGGTAGAGATTATCAACGCATTTATTTCCACAAAAATGTCGTTTTTTAAAATATTTTGCAACAGTCGACAGGGTGGCGTAGTGGTAAGACGCAGGTCTCGTATGCCCAAGATCGCAGGTTCAAACCTGGCCCAAGTTGGTGGATTTTCAAGATGCAGAAAATCGTCTGCGTCCATGTCGTATGATGATGCGGCATGTTAAAGATCTCTTGAGTATCCGTTTGGCATGGATACTCTCGGCTAAATTAAATTCCTAGTGCAGATTGCATCAACGAGAGCTCAGGTGCCCCATCTAGGGGAAACTAGGCGTCAAAAAAATTGCGGCAATGGTACCACACTCATTGCGGTGCCGCTGAAAGAGTTGGTACCAATCTCTGGGGACGCACTAGGTCTGCAATAGTTGATGACCAATGCAGCCCCATTAGAAGGAAAAAAAATTTTTTTTGCAACAAATTTCGAATGTAGGAGAGACGGATTTTGTTTCGTTTGAAACAAATACTCCAGACGCTTTAACTGTCGCACAAGCTTCGAACAAGTTACATCTCGTGCAGTTTTCCGGGTAAATTTTTCCCGCGTGGATACATATATTGCTTCGTATTTTATAATTCTAAAACTTAAAATTGGAATAGTTTGTAAGTTTTTGACTCTGCGTACCAAAGTGCCACTGTTTGAAATTTTGTGAAGATCCAACAGGAAATGTAGCTTTGTATAAGATACACATAGAGTGCTTGAATACCAAACGCGACAAAGACAATTTGTCTCCTTCGTAAAAGACTGTCGCTAGGGTTATCAGACAAACAGCGCTGACGTATACCTTCGATAACGCAATGAACCAATCACTGTCGGCTCCCACTTGACGACGCAATAAAAAATGCCAATCAGTCATTAAGAACATCATTTTCAACAGTGAAGCGTTTCTCCCTATGATAATCTCTGCCTTTTCTATTTTATTACATTTGACATTTTTTGCAATGCCTGAAGATCAAGAGACAAAATTGCACCACAAATTAGGTGTGCCTTCTATAAACGATCATTAGCTTTGAATTGAAGCGTATTTTTAATCGGTATATCGATATTCTAAAAATGGCAGTCATATTCAATCCTCTTATTAGCACATGCTGAAAACTTGTTGCAGATTTTTTTTTTTTTTTGAGTACACGTACTGAGAGGATCTGTATGATATATTCATGTGTGCTTGAAAATTTATAAATTTAATTATTTTTAAAGTTAAAAAATATTTTTTTTTTCATTTAACTATTTACCAATAGTAATGTCAAATAACTGTCGTTTGGAATTATAAATCTCCCATAAATGCCAATGAAAACATATATTCACTCATAACAGTTTAAATTTGTTGGAACGAATTTCTTCTTTTGCTTATAACTGAGTTGTCTTCATTAGCTCTTTTTAGCCTACTTTCCCGTAAAAGTAAAAAAAATAATAATAAAGCATGAAAGAAGGCTTAATGTATCGTGAAAATATCGTTAGAAATCAAGAAAAGTCAAAAATAAGTTAAGTAATTAAATAAAGATTGAAAAATAAAAAATTTGAAAGTAGGGTATTGAGATGGGGAAAAAGTCTGTCTGTCGGTCTGTCCCCCCACCCAATAACTTTTGAACGAATTGTCCGATTCGAAAAAGTCTTTTTGCATTCGAAAGATCTCGGCGAGGACATTTCATTTCTATATTTTACTTTTTCATCTGAACAATTTTTTGTTCAATTTTGAACAGTTCAAAAATTTTTAACATTAGCGCCTATGGGTGAAAATGAAGCAAATTATGTAAACTCTGCGCACAAGATCCAAGTTCCCATGAACAAGTTCACTGAAAGAAGTTCTTGGCGTGAAATATTGATCTGAACAATTTTTTGCTCAATTTTGAACAGTTCAAAAATTTTTAACATTAGCGCCTATGGGTGAAAATGAAGCAAATTATGTAAACTCTGCGCACAAGATCCAAGTTCCCATGAACAAGTTCACTGAAAGAAGTTCTTGGCGTGAAATATTGATCTGAACAATTTTTTGCTCAATTTTGAACAGTTCAAAAATTTTTAACATTAGCGCCTATGGGTGAAAATGAAGCAAATTATGTAAACTCTGCGCACAAGATCCAAGTTCCCATGAACAAGTTCACTGAAAGAAGTTCTTGGCGTGAAATATTGATTTGAACAATTTTTGTCCATTTTTGAACAGTTCAAAAAAAAAAATTAACATACCGCCTACGGGGAAATTTCAATCCTATATAATTCCTCATCTAACGGACCGATTTGCTTGGAACAAACTTTATCGGAAAGCTCTTATGACGTAGAACATGTACAAATAGAAAGTTCATCCAGAACTAACGAGCCTATTTTCTATGAAATTTTTTGATTGGGATTTTCAAGTATATTTTTGAATTAATGAGTGATTAAAGGAATAAGCAAAAGAATGAATGAATAACTGAGTGAATAATGACATAATAAATGAATGATTGAATGAATATGTATTCACCGTTGAAAAAGGTATATCTGAAGCAATTAATAACTTAAGCTAAACGAGAAAGAGAGAAGAGAGATAGCTGGAATATAAATTTGAAGCTGGTGTATACGGGAAAGTAGGCTCGTATAGTTCTAGACGGAATTTTTTTTTTTTTTTTTTCTTTTGGTCATTTGTGATTAACTCACACTGAATAGTAGACATTTCTGCAGCGAAATTATGATGAATAATTGGTTTTATCATACTTTTATTTATTTATTTATTACTCTTAATGTCTTAACACAATTATTCTCAAGTTTATAAACCGTTAATGAATTACATCACATAAGCAAAAGTATCTATTGCTTTAAACATATCGATGGCATTGCAGAATTTGTTTACTTCTTAAAGCCATGAGAGCCGAAAAAGGGTTTTGCACGATTCTGAAAGGTTTACGTAATGTAAGGATAAAAGGCAAATATCTTAATTTAAAATTCAAGCTCTTTAAATTTCTAATGAATGCACTCTACCACAACCACAACCAGTTTGAAACGAAACGAGGTTTGTGTTGATGATTTGAAGTGTTCTTAGGGTTTTTAGCTTTAAGTTATACGTAATTCATAAATATAATGCAATAGATCAACTTTCTTTTTCTCCGCCTAAAAGATCCCCCCCCCCCCCCCCCAGCAATATTATTTTCTTTCATTTGACATTTAGTAAAAAAAATATATATCTATTGTTCAATACTAAAAATACATACACCGTTTACATCACCAAGGTTAGCGAAAAAAAACAGCGATTGCTACAGTCTGACGACAAAGTTGTGACACTTGGGCGCTTCTGCGCATGTCAGAAAAGGACGAATCCATTCGAGTTTTAGGGAAGTTCATTTTGCAAGGTGCGTTTATTAAGACACGTTTGCTTCTCTGTGCGTTGAAAGCAACCAAATTTATAAACTGGCATTAGCAGCAGCTCGGGAAAAATAAAGTATCCCCCCCCCCCCCCAAACGAAATAAAACGCGAACAGAATACGGCATATTCCTTATACCAGCAGTTTCTCCATTGAACATGAGTGGATTATTATTGGCACTCTGCCAGGCAAAGGTCTTTTTTTAGAAGAACTGCATTTTTTACGCTACCCAAAACCTATGAAGCGAGAAGTAACCTCTAATTCCGTGCGTACAAATTTTTGCTATATATTTTGTAAGCATCTATGCAGGAGACGTTCAAAAATTGTTGCGATTTTCTTTATGAAAAATCTAAGTTTCCTTGGAATTTTCCTAATTTTGCTCGTTATTATCGTGCAGAACGCTTTTAAGCTCCTCACTTTTGCAATACGGTGCAACAAAGTCTGGAAATTTAGCTTTTCATTTATCTTATCTTTTAAAAGAACTTTTTTTTCTCTCTATTGGTCATTTTTAAATAAATAGCAACAAGATCTAAAATAAAAGTTATTTTTACTTATAAAATTTAAAAAATTATTACCTAAATAATATTTATTGAAAAAAAAAGATATTTCTACTTTTGGTCATTCACCATGTTGTGTCACCTCAATGCCTTAGTGCAGTTGTTACAAAAAAATTTCAAGACGTGGTAACCGTGGATTTTCTCACGTCACCTTTGTCATGTGATATGTAAAATTTTCATTTTCTGCATCATTTTTTGAGAAAATCTACAAGAATTGTTTTTAAAGAACTTTTTTCTTTTGTATAAAAATTTTAAATATAACTTTGTTGCATTTGCAGCGTGTTTTTTGTGCATAAACGCTTTCAAGAGAACATTTCTGCTCGACAAATGTGATGAAAAAAAAATTGTTGGAAATTTCCGTTTTGTGTCTCGCCACTATTTCAACTCCTCTTGTGATAGAAAAATGTTTTTGATAAATATGGGATGAAACAAAACTAAACTCTGCATTTCACTATATTTTATAAAACAACATAACACAGATTTTAGAAAATTTTCAATTTTTATGGTCGGTTGGGGTAATTGTAAGCACAATTTCATTGTTTTAACTTCAGACCCATCCCTTCCTCTTGAATGAATTGAAGGATAGAATTTCGAGCAGTGTAGCCACTACTATCAGAGATCGCGGCAGAGAAAATTTGAGTCCTTTTTCGGACACTTCACAAAATTACAATTAATCAAAACGGACCCTTCACAAAATGCAAACCAATCAAAATGGACCCTTCACAAAATGCAAACCAATCAAAATGGACCCTTCACAAAATGCAAACCAATCAAAATGGACCCTTCACAAAATTCCAAGCTTCCAAATCGCACTTTTCACTTTACGTTTCAAGACTACACGCATGTAAACAATCAACTCTTTCAGTGTCCTCCCTGTGTTGAGGAGTCATCACTCACTAGCAATTAAGTTTCAAAACCAGCACAAACAACTCTTTGAGTGTCTTCCATATGTTGACAAGTCATCACTTACCAGCAATTAAGTTTCAAAACCAACAAACAAACAACTCTTTCAGTGTCTTCCCTATGTTGACAAGTCATCACTCACCAGCAGTTAAGTCTCAAAACCACCATAAACAAACAGACAACTCTTTCAGTGTCTTCCCTATGATGACAGGTCATCACTTACCAGCAATTAAGTTTCAAAACCACCACAAACAAACAAACAACTCTTTCATGGTCTTCCCTATGTTAACAAGTCATCATTCACCAGCAGTTAAGT
The DNA here is from genome assembly GCA_038502835.1 of Octonoba sinensis. NCBI lineage: Eukaryota > Metazoa > Arthropoda > Arachnida > Araneae > Uloboridae > Octonoba > Octonoba sinensis. Next base: position 17,702,470 of record CM076601.1, on the reverse strand, counting down.
TTCAAAACCAGCACAAACAGCTCTTTGAGTGTCTTCCCTATGTTGACAAGTCATCACTTACCAGCAGTTAAATTTCAAAACCTCCACAAACCAACAAACAACTTTTTCAGTGTCTCTCCTTTGTTGACCAGTCATCACTCACCAGCAGTCCAGTTTCAAAACCACCACAAGTGGAATTATGAAATATGTTTACATTTAACCCATGTTTACAATTACCCCAACAGACCCTATATCATTTTAAAATGAAATACCATTGGTTTCATTGAACTCTTGCTATGAGTTCCATTCAATACAGAAACGAAGAAAAATACAGCACATTGATGAATAAAAATGCAATATTACTCTAAATTTTTCACGTTCTCAAAAATAACTGTTGAACTGTTCCGCGATAGCTATGTACACAGCGTGATATATTTAAACGGACGTATTCCATTGCCGAAGAAAGACTTCCAGGAATTTGTTTCATTCAATAAAGAAACAAAGAAAAATACAAGACATTGATGGAGAAAAATGTAATATTTCTCTAAATGTTTCGCGTTCACAAAGATAAGTGTTGTACTTTTCGCAATAGCTATGTGCATAGCTTGATATATTTAAACGGACATCGTGGAAGAATGGCGCTTCGTGCGATCCAGGAGTTTCGACAGGAAAATGCCTGAATCATCCATCTCCTTGATTCGTTAGATTTGCTTGCGGCAGAAATGTTCTCCCTTGCGGCTGCTGCAGTGACACTTGTGTTGTGTTTTTTGTTTGATTTTCATTTTGACACCTGGTTCCTTGTCCCATTTAATGCAGCACATGAGTGAAGTCGTTGAGTGGTATGAGGATGCTATGCAAAAGGTAACTGCAAGATACACATCAAAAATCTTATCTATGGAACGTAGCACTTCTTTTCATTTTTTATTTTTCTTCTGTGTATATGTATTTACATTTTGTCTAATGTGTAGATTTTAAGTCAAATTTCGCTTTCTATCTATATTTTCTTTTTCTTCACTTATATCCCTTTTTTTACATAATTTCACTCTCATTTATTTGCATATGAATTTTATCTCTTATGTGCTATGTTTTTTCTTGTTAGATACTATGTAGATCAAAGCCAATTCAACGAAAAGTTCACCTCGCTGTTTCTTGCTGTAATCTTTTTTTTTTTTCATGAGTTAACATGTTTAAACAACTTGATAAATGTAGAGAGTCCTGGTGTTTTTAGGCTTAATGCAAATTTGGTCAGACTCACAACAAGTAGTTATGAAGTATATTTACATTTATACCAAGTTTAAAATTACCCGAATTGACCCCATATCATTTAAAAATAAAATACCATTGGTTTCACTGAACTCTTACTAAGGGTTTCATTCAATACAGAAACGAAGAAAAATACAACACACTGATGAATAAAAATGCAGAACGATACAACACATTGATGAATAAAAATACAGAAAAATACAACAAATTGACGAATAAAACAACGCACGATAGGTTCCACGAAAAGCTTTAACAAAATTCTAAAAATTAGCATAATTGAGCTTCTTATAAGCAGCAGCAGATGGTTCTTTTTTCAAGATTTATTTTTTAATTTTAGGTTTCCATTTATTATAGAAGGTATTCAAAACCAGATAAGCAAGTAGTAAGCATCGGATTTTGTATCGGGTTTTCAATGTTAAAAAAAAGGGTTGCCAGAGCGATGTTTCTGGTATCATATCGTATTACCAACTATCGCCACACTGGGGGAGTTTAAATGCAAGAGAGAATGAAACATCGCCAAAAGGCGATACATGCCAAATGCAATAACCACTCCGGGCTCGCTTTCTGATCCAAAATGGCGGGTACTTCTATGTAGGATGTCTAGCAAGCATGACCACAGCGACCGTCATAATTATGAGCATTGTTGGAAAATGACAATTTTTAATATGTAGCTTTGCGATGATTATTAGATGAACATTTTCTTGAAATTGGCTTTGATATTTTAGATCGTGTGTTCGTTAGTATTACTTTACGCGTTGTGCAGTACTTGCATGGGCGCGTTGTTTTTCGACGTTTGTGGTTTCTTAGCGCTGGTAATGTCAGTTTCGTCTTGTTTTGTGTGCTCGTACATATGTATTCTTTCCTTACTCGAAACAAATAATACATACAACTGAATGACATTCAAACACCCTTAAACCTACAATTACTTTAATTCCATCGCGCCTACCGCGTAGAAAAAAAACTGAATAATGATAATACTTAATTAAGAATCAAAAGGGAGAAATAAATTACGTGTTCTTTCCTACATCAAGATAGTTTTAGAAGAACAATGCATCTAAAATGGTATCATTTCTGTAGAACTTTGATAATGCAGAATTCATTCCATAGCATAAATCTATTGACTTTCTTATGGCTTGCAATTTTTGACAACAATCAGAACTTATTATTATTTTTTTAAACTCTTTTCTTAACCTCGCTCTTAATTTTTTTTCTCAATTTTTATTCGTTAGTGTGTGCATTTTTGGGCTACTATATCTGTTGCAACACATTGGTCAATTACTTTTTGAATAAATGTATTTTTATCTACAGCATTCAAGTTAACTAAGATGTATCGAGTATTATCCGTCGAGGGGAATGAAGAAAATATTTTAAGTTCGAAAATAATTTTCGCTTCTATTTCAGGCTACTAATATAAATACCGCACCACTAAAGTTCACCAATCGGTTTTAATTTGATAATTGAAACACTGTTTCATCCTTATTTAAAGCTCTTTACATTTTTTTAATAATATGGTCTTTTTTTATAAAAACCTAATTGGTTTCATTGTTTGCTCTAACGCCAATCTTTGTTTGTCTGTTAATCGGCTGTTTTTGGAATAAAAATTCTTTATCTTCTATATTTTCCTCTTAACTCTGTTTACTTACAATGCTCCTCGAAGCTCACAATTTCAACCACTGATAAAGAGCTCCTCATAACTCCGTAAAACATTTTGCAAGTCATAAATTTATTCCACAAACCTTCCATTTTGACGCAAATGTAAACATTTAATTCTGATTCAGTATGGCACCTCTAGTAATAACTCGACAAGCCTTCGGAAAATTATCATCTAATCAGAATTTTCTGTTTATTTATTACATGCAATTCCATTTTCTTAAATTAAGATAAAATAAGGAACTTCTTGGAGGCATTCCTTTTTTATACTAGAACAAAATGGTACTGCTGATAAGATAGTTCAATTTTTAGGCTGCATTAATGGATTGGTATTAATCGTATTTTCCCACTCTTGTTGATATTACACTATAAAAAGCATTTAGTTCAGCCTTTTACCAAAAAAATAGTGTAATTTAGCTGCAACCTACATTTGGTACGAAGGTTGAACCATTGTAGGGGTTCCTAGTTCCACATTCATGGTAAAACTAGGTGAAACTACACCGTTATAGTGGTTCCTAGTTTCACATTCATGGTAAAACTAGGTGAAACTACACCATTATAGTGGTTCCTCGTTTCACATTCATGGTAAAACTAGGTGAAACTACACCATTATAGTGGTTCCTCGTTTCACATTCATGGTAAAACTAGGTGAAACTACACCATTATAGTGGTTCCTAGTTTCACATTCATGTTAAAACTAGGTGAAACTACACCATTATAGTGGTTCCTAGTTTCACATTCATGGTAAAACTAGGTGAAACTACACCATTATAGTGGTTCCTATTTTCACATTCATGGTAAAACTAGGTGAAACTACACCATTATAGTGGTTCCTAGTTTCACATTCATGGTAAAACTAGGTGAAACTACACCATTATAGTGGTTCCTAGTTTCACATTCATGGTAAAACTAGGTGAAACTACACCATTATAATGGTTCAACTTGGTACCAAACGTTGGTTGCAGCTGAACTTCCCAATTTTTTCCTTTTTTTTTTTTTTTTTTTTTTTTTTTTTTTTGTGATACTTTGAACTAGAATTTTTTGCAGTGTGGAGACTCTAAGAAGTCGACTTTAAAATTATTGAATTAAACCTTCATAGTAGTTGAGGTATTTTTGGTATTTTTATATCCAGAAATTTAATTCAATTTCAGTTATCATTTCCTTTCAGCAGAAGTTTTCTATTTTATAAACATACTCACAATTTATAAATAACAATATTTGAAAAAGAACTACGAAAATTTGCACCTTTTTTGATATTTTTGCACAGTTTTGTTTTTGTATTTTATTAAGTGTTCTCAACCAGGGTACATTTCGGAAGATGAGCTATGCGCAATAACTTCTCAACAGTAAATTTAAACCATAACGCAAATTCTTACAATTTGAGGTAACTTTGATTACGAAGGAAATGGAAAGGAAAAACAATAACGCGTCATACAGAAGAGCTTTCAGGATGACGAGAAAAAAACCTTTCGCAATTTTGGTATATGCCATTTCCTTTTGCTGTCAAACACAACTTTTACACCTTTACACTCAGAAACAGAGCTCCTACTTTTGACGATTCTTCAATCGCCAAGAAAATGTTGTCATTTACAACGATTCTTTCCTCGCGCGATCACGTGACTTAAAGCTACTGCACGAATTTCTCCAATTTGACGAAAGGTTTACTCGGAGAACTTTTCATGAAGCCATTTCGTCAAATACGACGAAAGTTTCGTGAGATTTGAGCATGCGTTTCAGAGAGTGTAGTTGCATTTATTTCCTTAGATTCCTTACCACTGTTAAAGTTCGTAAGGGGAATTTTAAGTACCCCAAAAACGGCCATCTCATATTACATAAAAATCATATCAGATATATATGAAGTTTTAACTATTTCACAACAAAATAAACAATTAAGCATTCATGCAAAACACATATTTTAATTACATTCATTTTCATTTTGATGTTATAAAGACTACATATGAAGCCTTAAACCAGCTCTACTGCTTCTTATTATTGTTAATCGATAAAATCTTTCTGCGCACGTCATTGGCTCTTTAGCTCTAACTCGTGATGCTAATCACTTGTTCATTGGCTCTCCTTTATTCCATCATTAGATTTTATTTTCACCTGTACGACCGGGATTTGTACATCACACTTTGACGTAAAGTGCATTGGACAGCTACTTATTTTGTTATAAAGTCATAGCAACAGGGACGACTACAACATATTTATTTTGGGGCCGTCGTTTCCTATGTGACATTGGCATGACAAAAGATTTTGTCACCCGTTAACGCGATAACGATGATACTTGCAGTCATACTATTGCCAATGCGAAATGCATACGCTTTAGAGAGTAGGACATCGCATGTGGGCGGAGACTACATCAAGCGATAAGTCATGTGAGCAAGCGGCTTGAACCAATCTGTGCGCTAAAAAACGCCCAGAGTTAGCGGCAAGGGCTCCGGTAGCTCTTTTCTTCCAATTGCCAATTGGTTAAAGCTGAAAGATTCTTAGTGGTCTATGATTTCTGGACCATTTGAGAAACTGAGAGGAAATTGTAGTAGCTCCATCGGAAGGTCCAAATCTTAAAGGTCTTACAGCCTTATTCACCAACCGAGGCGACCACTGTCAAAAGCTGGAACCGCCTATTTGAGAGTTCTGATTGGTTGAAGAAGCTTTTGATCTGCAGTTCGAAGGCTCAAATATTCTGGTGAATAAGGGCGTAGACGTTAAGAGTCTTTATCTTAAGTGAAACATACTTTTCATAAAGGTCTTTATCTTAAAGGAAACACTTTCCATAAAGGTTTTTATCTTAAAGGATAACACACTTTCCATAAAGGTCTTTATCTTAAAGGAAACACTTTCCATAAAGGTTTTTATCTTAAAGGATAACACACTTTCCATAAAGGTCTTTATCTTAAAGGAATCACTTTCCTTAAAGGCCTTTATCTTAAAGGAAACACGCTTTCCTCAAAGGTCTTTATCTCAAAGGACACACACTTTCCTTTAAGGTCTTTTATCTCAAAGGAAACACTTTCCTATCTTAAAGGAAACAGGCGAGCACCAATTTAATTCACCCTGTTTTGCTAGGATTTCTACACATTTGGTAATCAAGTAGTAATCACGGGTGTATAAATAAAATTGGTTGAGAACCCTTAATCTTGTGACGATATTTTTGTACTTTGATGGCCCATTTTTTAGAGTGCCAGATCTATTTTTGCATGAAGAATGCGAAGTGGCATGTGTTTTTGTATACGTCTCACGTGACCGAGTGTTTCTTGATGTGGAAAAATGCATGTACTTTGTTTCTCCCTCCTGATGATTCGTACGGTCCCAGTTGACACGCTGTTCATTTTTACTGTTTTCAGAAATTATGCTATCTTTGTGACGGATGTACCCGCCGCAGTGAGGTTAGTAGCAAACATATACATCAAGCACGTCTCGTACTTTGCACATTTCCTTTTCGACACATCTCTCCCACCTGTTCTCTTGTGCACGTAAACCGTGTTCAAGTTTTTCTACGCACCCTTAACTTTCATCTTTGCTTTTAAAGAAAAAATATAACACACGTCACAAAAAAACGCATTTCCACGTTTTTGATTTGATGAGCTAGCGAGTAAACGTAGTTGAAAATCAAGTTTCAAGTTTTTGACACGAATATAAAAAGAATCAACTGGCAAACTAGGTAATAGGTTCAAGTAGGCTGCAAGACTTGGGGGCTTGAAAAGAGCCTTTTGCCCAAACGTAATTTACAGCCTTATTCACCAACCGATGCGAACCTCTGTCAAACATTCGAGCCGCCGATTTGAGCGTTCTGATTGGTTGAGGAAGTCTTTGATCTGCAATTTGAAGATTCAAAGCGGCATGTGAATAAGGCTGTTGAAAAGAGCCTTGTCCAAACGCAATTTACAGCCTTATTCACCAACCGATGCGAAACTCTGTCAAACATTTGAGCCGCCAATTTGAGCGGTCTGATTGGTTGAGGAAGCTTTTGATCTGCAGTTCGAAGGTTCAAAGCGGCATGTGAATAAGGCCGTTGAAAAGAGCCTTGTCCAAACGGAACTTACAGCCTTATTCACCAACCCGATGCGAACCTCTGTCAAGCACTCGAGCCGCCGATTTGAGCGTTCTGATTGGTTGAGGAAGCCTTTGATCTGCAGTTCGAAGGTTCAAATCGGCATGTGAATAAGGCCGTTAGAGAATTTCGTTAAGATAAAAATGTATAAATGATCTGTTCAAAACACATACGAATTACGTATAATTATAATTGAAAAACTTATTTTTTATATCTTTATCAATAATAGATATGGAGAAATGTAAAACCTGATAGCGAAAACTTAAATTTAAACTAACTTTGCTACGGCTGAAAGTTGAAAATGAATCATTAACTATTTCCATATATAAAGTAAAAAGTTCACTGTTAACAAAAGACGAAGAATTTTGCCTCAAATTTTACCTGTTTTTTTAGATTTTGACATCTTTGTGATAATAATGGATGCGAAGAATTGTTTGAGCAGATGATGAAGGAAAACTGGCGTAACTATACTGTGATAGAAGTTGAGAATTAATCATTAACTATTTCAATATATATTTATGTAGCAAAAGTAAAACGTTCACCGTTAACGTAAGACAAAAAACTTTGCGTCAAGTTTTCCTATTTTATTATTATTTTCATTGTTTTGAGATATATAGTAGGACATTTTTTCTTTAAAAATGAATTTAGTTAGTGGATATATCTTAAGAAATATCTACATAAATGGGCAACATAATTGCTAATATCTATTTTAACGAAATATCTTACAATGTCAATGCTCTCCAAATAATATAAAACGGACAGAGTTACAAAAAAAAAAATGGAATCGCCGAATTTCCCGCCCTTTTTCAACGAAAATGTATTATTCGGTATTAAACACAATCCATTCAAGTGATATACATTACAGGATTAATTTAGTAAAATCAAAGAAAAAAAATATTATTTTACTACAGCAAGCAATAAAAGAATTTATTTCGTATTAGTTAATGCACAGAATTTTCTTGTATTCTTATTATAAAATAAAATTAATACTAATATGTGGTGCGGGGATCTTACTGAATTACGATAATTAATAGCACGGTAGCAAAAACTGAACTCGTCTTCGGACAACTGTTAGCTAAAGCGTTAAAGTCAATAAAACATTTCAATAAATATTTCTTGAGGCCATGCTTTTAACACCCGAAATGCCATCGAAACACAGCTTCACGAATGCGACGATCACGCGTGGGCGCATGCGCGCACCCTCTCTCTCTCTCTCTCTCTTTCTTTCTGTCTCTGAATGTGTATGCACGATTGGTGAATCGTTCGTGGCATGTGACCTCTCCCTCCCGCAAACAGCACCTGAATAGCCTGCTGGAGCACTACCTGGAACCCATGAAGAAGGAGACTTTCCTCTCCAACTCGGAGGTGAACGCCCTCTTCAGCAATATCCAGGAAATCGTCCAGTTCCAGAGGGTCTTCTTGCAGAGCCTGGAGGAGGCCATCGCCTCAGAACCTCAGTTCCACGCCTTCGACCATCCCGCGCAGTTCAAGGTGAGACCCTTGTAACCAGTAACTAAATTATGTATAACGAGCTAATGTGTGTACCACATGACTTCCTTGTACCACACTAATTATAAAAAGTACATTTCTAAGAGTTAAACAAGATCCTTATTCTTGCAAATGCTTTAACATGGGAGCTCTACGGGAAAGTCGCCAAATATCGCATAAATCGCCAAACCAACACCAGATCTAGCTTCAGTTTTGGCGCCAAATTTGGCGAAGTATTCGCAAGTTGTTTCCAAATTGGTGCCAATATACTTAACTATAGAGTTGGTTTGGTTTGAGTAATGCTTTAGAGTAAATAGTACGAAAAACGATTCGAAATTTCCATGCAATTAACACAAAATCGCATAAAACACCCCTTTTGAAACATCCGATTGCAACCAAAACTGGAGGTGCCAAACTAAGCCTTATACAGGTCTTACACACGAAATTTCAGCTTACACAGAAATTTCTACGACTAACTGTTCTTCAGTTATGCGAGATACGCACGTACGAATGTACAAACGACATGACAAAACTCGTCAAAGCGGACTTGAGGATGGTCAAAACTGATATTTCAGTGGTCCATACGGACGTTCGTATATGTATATTCATTCGGACATAGTGGATAAACTGTCCAAACTGATTAATTTGTGATTTAAATGCAAACTTATTCGGAAATTTGACTGCGAAATTTTTCGCGATTACAAGGAAGTAAAAATCTATACACAGTACCACAATGGTATTAGTATCCGTGATACCAAATAAAATCACTCAGCACGATAACACGGACTACCCAAACGCAAACTGTTCGTAAATCAATCTCACCTGATCTGATTGGACCTGCTAGATCTCATGCTCCTCACGTTTATACTTGAGATTCAATGGACCTGAAAAATCCCGAGAGCACTATGTCTCGTATCTAGAAGCTTCTAGACCAGGCGTCGGGAACCTGTTGGCTGTGAGTCAAAAACAAGCAAAATGCATTTTGAAGTTTCGAGTACGCGGTATTCAGGGCCCGACTTAGCCTAATTGGGGGGGGGGGGGGGGGCCCTCTGCTTCACTACTTCAGTAATAAAGAACCAAACTTTATAAAAGTATTTAAATTTTTCGATTTGGGGCCCCCTCAGACGTGGGGGCCTGGGGCAGCTGCCCCGTATGCCCCTGCCTTAACCAGGCCCTGGCGGTATTTTCAATACCTGTGTTTTTGTATGAATGGTACAGTCCGACCACGACGGTTTGACACTTGGTCGCTTCTGCGCATGGCAGAAAAGGACGAATACAATCAAGTCTTAGAGAAGTTCGTTTTACAGGAGTTTTTATTGGTACGCGAATCAGAATGTCAGCTTCACTATTGGCAGCTTCTGATTGGCTGCTGTTACCACAGTAGCTACGATTTGATTGCCTCCGTCTACACCAGTATTAGGTTTATACAGTGAAACCTGTGTAAGTTGACCACTTGCGGTGCAACACTTTAGTGGTCAACTTATAGACGGCGGAGATTTCTTTTAGCTATTTCTTACTCTATGCTCTTATTCATTTATAACTAATTAAAATATAGCTCCATGTAATGACGTTACTTTAAAATAGTGATCAGCTTTTTTTTTTTCACAATTATATAAAATATCATGAAAGAAGTTTAATCCGAATGACTTACAATCTATCCTGTACAACTTCAAAAGTAAAGTACTTAGTTAAACATAAGATAAATATCATATTAATTATGTAAGTTACTTATTTAATGGTTAAGATTTAATAAAAATAACATAAAGGTAAATATTTACTAGTAATAAATAAGAAACTTATTCAAAGAACAAAAGAGTGATCATAGTTGTTCTCCCACTTGGGTTGAATTGCAAAGAGATTTAGGCAAACTTTATATTGATGTTTCATCCATCTAAACAAATACTGGTCTAACATTATAGCATAAAAAATATCGTGGAGAAGCTGTTTTAGTCTTTTTTATCTTTACAAAAATAGATAAAGAAATAAATATAGAAATAATTAGGCGGTCAACTTACAAAGGGTTTTTCCTAATACTCCCACCCAAATTTGGCCTACATAAGCAGTCGACATAGACAGGTGGTCAATTTAGGTGCCCTAGTTAAAAAGGTCTCTTTATATTACATAATATAGTGCTAATTCTGTATCTGACAAAAGTGGTCAACTTAGACAGGTGGTCAACTTTACAGATTTTACTATATATATATATTACCAATAACTTATTAATACGCATAGATTGAGGATATCCCAAAACACGTAAAACTCAAACGTCAATAAAGATTGAGGTCAACAAAGATTGAACGTCACTATTACATAATCATCAGGGAAATACCAGACCATCTCTTCTCTATAAATATTCGTTCCTTCCAAATAGATTTACTGTAGCGATTAGCACAATTTTAGAGCATGTAAATAGCTGATAACTACCCACACTTGTAATGCTCGTGTAAGTGGAACACTTATCCAGTCAAACCAGCTTTCTGGGGAACACTTGAGCCGGGTATGAAACATGTAGATATTCGAGTGGTCTTGAAAACATTTCATCAGACAACTTAAAGGAACGACTCTAGAGAGGGGGGGGGGGGAACAACACTGAGAAGAGTAAGAGATGTTAAAAAGTGGGCTTTCAAGCAGCTCAAGAGTGTTTGCTTTGGATGGAAAGCCGAGGTTTTTTAGGTCGATGTGCGAAAAAAAAATAAAAGAAAAACATTGAAGTGGATACTCCGACTATGTCTTACTTGAGCGAATAGATTGGAAAGCCTCAAGCACTGTGTAAGGCTGCCAAATACCAGACGTAAACATTCTTGCGTTGATCAAAAATCCGATGATTCTGGGAGCATATTCTAAGAAGTCTTTCTTTTTTTTTTCTTTCTACACTGTTAGAAATTTCATCATGCAATTACGGTTAAATGACCGGCAGCAGTCTGTCCATCTAATTCACCGTTAAATTTACGGTTTGGAACATTTTTCTATCTTTACGGGACCTAACCATTTCCAATCAGCTTGGTTAAAAAGTCCTAAATACAAAAGTTTACGGTTTTATAACCATTTAAAAATGATTCCAAAACAAAATTTTTGCCGTTTTTGAACCATTTTGAGGCGTAGAATCGTCCAGTAGTAGAAATCGTAAACGAGGCTTGCGAGAATCGAGCCCGGTTGTATGGCATGCCAACCTTGCTCTCTAACCATTCAGCCATCTGCACCACACAAAGCAGTCGTTTATTTATCAATAAATCTTTCTTTTCAACAGGAGAAGAAAGATTTATTGATAAATAAACGGCATTAAAATTGAAATTTCAGTCTTTGATTGGATCCAAAGCCATCTTGGGTCTAAATTTACTGTATATTGACAAAAATCATTTTATTTGCTGCAAAAATTAAAATACAAACAAGCTTCAGCAGCTCAAGTGATGGGTTCGCTCATTCGCAAACAGTTCGGGAATCCGATGTCTCCAATTTTTTTGATTTACGTGTGTATGTGTTTCTATTTAGTAACCACTGCTTAAGCCACTTTTTTCTTCTTTTTTTTTTAAATACACATGCAGATTTGAAGTGATAAATCTTTATTCACATTTTAACAACAGCGTACGATCGGTAATATTTCGCAACCAAGATGGAGGCCCGATTCTTACTGAGCGCTTGTAAATGACGGTTAGTTGAACGTTCTTCAGTAGAAACAGAGAATAAACGATTTTTTTCGCAATCAGCGGTTTGAGTACCATCTTTTAAATGGTTATTCAACTGTTGTAATTAAATATGGTAAAATAAAAATCAAATAAATGGTTATTTTACTATTTTCTTACGAAAATTTTTAACAGTCTAATGGGGCTGCCTATGGTCACTAACCTTTGCAGACCTAGTGCGTACCCCGGTAATCGGCATCCATTTTTTTCAAGTAGCACCACTGTCGGTGGATCTCATTGCCACTGAGAATTTGGACGCTCAGTTTCCCCTAGATGGCGGCACCTGAGCTCATTTTGATGCGAATTGCACTAGGGATTTAATGTAGCCGAGAGTATCCAAGCCAAACGGATACTCAAGGGATCTTTAACATGCCGCACAATCATGCGACATGGGCGCAGACGATTTTCTGCATCTTGAAAATCCACCGACTTGGGCCAGGTTCGAACCCGCGATCTTGGGCGTACGAGACCTGCGCCTTACCACGACGCCACCCTCTCGACAATAATATTCTGAGGAGTTCAATAATTATTTCTGTTTACTATTTCGATAAGCACTGAATTTGTATAAAATATTTTCAATAAGAATATCAGGGTTTGAAATAAGCGGTCTTTAGTCGTATTTTGAAAATCTAATTTTCAGTTTGGCGACTACAATTTGGCATCCAGTCGTCATTTTTGACTACCAACTTTTAATAAAAATTTTAATTTGACGATTGTAATTTTATTATCACTCCTCATACAACACATCACATAGAACAATGTATATTTAAGTCTTATATTTTTAGTTGGTATGGTTAAAAAACGTTGCCATATCAATTTTTCGTGGTTGTTTTTTTTTTTTTTTTGTTGGAGTTTTCAACAGTCACATTCCTTATAGTTAGTATCGGGTTACTTTTTTTTTTTTTTGTCTCAGAGACTAAAAAAGGCAAGAAAAAGAGACAGGTGGAAAGCCATTTTTATTTTCCTCTCTTTTTTTCAGTTTTCCTTACTTTTTCTTCTATGTAATTTACAGTACTTATGAGTCAAAATGCGCCTAAACAGAATCTTTTGGCAATTTAAACGGAAAAGCTGGTTGCCATTGACATCTTACTTTTACATCCTGATGTCGAACATAGAGCAATATCTGGTTTCAAAATGTCAGATGGGAACATTACTGGCTAAAGTAAAAGTCAAAGGATTTTATAAAATCGTGTATCATTTTTAAGAAGTTTCTTTATAATCTGCGTATAGTCATATAATTAATAAAGAGTTTGTGTTTTTATTTGTCAGTGGCCCGTGTTTCGGGAAAACGACAAGGTTTAAAAACATGAAATTTGGCATACAGGTTTAGCTTTTTGCAACCACATGTTATCTTCGCTGTAGTGCACGGATTTTTTATCATCGAACACGCATAGAGTGAAGAGGAAATTTTCCCTCTAAAATGTTTATAGAGTCCGTGAGTTCCTATTCAGTTCATAACTATTTTTGTACAAGGCTATAAAGATACGTATTAGACATTTTGGAAACTACTATATGGAATTCCGGATTCTTAAACCGAACCGAATTCCTAACTAAACTTTTATTTTCCAAATCGATGCACAAGAAATACTTTAAATAGCAAAAATTTGTGAATATATGAGAAAAGAAATCATAATTTTAAAATTAAAAAAAATATGTAGTGAATAAACGTGTTTAAGATGGCTGTTTAGTGAAATCATTATTATTATTATTTTCAGAGCGTGCTCTTCTCATTGGGCAATTCTTTTCTATACTATGCCGATCAGTTCAAACTGTATAGTTCCTTTTGTGCTAGTCATTCCAAAGCCCAGAAAGTGCTCCATCCGAGCAAGTGTAAAGGTAAGTGCTTTTGATTTTTTTTTTTTTTTTTTTGTAATCGATTATTTTAAGAGGAAAGACAACTTTAACTAAACACAAAATTTTCAAAAAACAAATTGCAGACACGTTTTTTAAAGGTACGAGAAACCCCTTTTAGATTGAAAAAAATGATTTTGCATTTGAAAGGGGGTTCTTTGCGACCCTAAACGAAAATTTTGCCTTTTTTTAAATTGAAACTGCTAGCTTCCCTTATTAAGAACTTCTCTTAAAATGTGCACTAAAGTTTTAACTTGAAATATTTTAATCCATTTTCAGCTTTTGTTTTCAATTTACGCTTTTCCTTTCACTATGAGGCAACAGAAAAATGATTTTTTTAAAAATTCTCAATCAAAAGCTCAACTTCAAGAACTAAATGTAATATTAAAAACTCGAAATTATGCCAAAAAGCCTGTTAGGGTAATCTGACACAACCCAATTTCATTTCTAAATAATCATTGTTTTCTTATGTGTAGCATATGATATACGACAGTAAAAACATTTTCACTGATGTATGTAAATATTGTTTAATAAAATAATTTTTGAAAAAAAAAAATAGAACCGACTTCAAACTATAAATTGCGCTAAAAAGTAAAAAATAAAATTATTCTTTAAACAACTTCGATACGACTTTTAAACAGACTTTTTGAAGTCGGTGCAAATTGTGATATTCTAATTATCATTACGCCATGCGTTATTTTACATTGAAACTGTTGCAAACTCTACGCCATTTATATTTGTAATTGATTCATAGTTACAAAAGAAATCATACATCAAAATCCATCATAGTTTTGCCCCGACTTCAAAAATTATGTTTAAAAGTCGTATCGAAGTTGTTTAAAGAATAATTTTATTTTTTACTTTTTAGCGCAATTTATAGTTTGAAGTCGGTTCCATTTTTTTTTCAAAAATAATTTTATTTTATTATTTTTAGTGTAAATACATTTTTATATAAATACTATATTTTAAAAAAATACATATCAAAGGGGAAACCTTCTTTGAGGGAATGACACTAAAAACTAACCGTTTGAATGAAAAATTTCGTTTTGAAATCGATTTAAAAAGGTCACTAGAGCAAACAAACTGGTTGGATTTAATTTCTTCTTCAGAGAAGCCTGCAGTCTATTTTTTGTTATAATTGCTTTTAGAATTACATCTCAATGGCAACAAAATCTTTTTAAACAATGAGTTTCATGTTTAACAATTTTCCCAACAAAGAAAAATCAAACCCAGCCTTTCCAATTAAAATGAAAAAATGCTTCTTTTTCACCCATAACGTTTTTCTAAAAAACAAATGTAGTCAAATTGATGAGCGATATTTGAGTTAGACGACCCTCTATCGATTCAAGAAAAAATCATCAAAATCGGTTCATTTAGTCAAAAGTTATGGATGAAAAAGCAAAAAAATGACCACATTTCAGCCCATAACTTTTTTTCTAATTATCGAATATTGTCAAACAAAGAAATGGGACCTATGGGAACCACCTTAGATAGATTTTAAAAAAGTCATGAAAATCGGTTAATCCGGTAAGAAGTTATGAGTGGACAAACAAACAAAAAACGACATACATACAATATGAATGTATAACCTCCTTCCTTTGTGAAGTCGGTTAAAAAATTGGAGGGTTTTAAGTGGCACTGCCTCAGGTGTTTTTGGGTGTGCAAAACAAAAGTGGTGCAACAATAGTGGCCAATGACTATTGAATGAGCGTTTAAACATAATTTCATTTTTTTCAAATCTCGTAATATATTTTTAATAAGCAGCTTTTTTTACAAGACGGTAAAAACATTTTCCCGATATGTGTTAAATATTGTTTAAAGATCACAGGGTTTTAAGTGCCACTGCTTTTGGTATTTTCAGATGTAGAAATAAAATGTGGTACAACGATAGTATTGTGGTCAGTGACCGGTGAATGAACATTTAAACATAATTTCATTCTGAAAAATCATTATATATTTTTAATATGTAGCTTTTTTCACATAACAGCAAAAACATTTTTACCAATACGTGTAAATATTGTTAAAATAAATTGGAGGATTTTAAGTGGCACTGTTTCATGTGCTTTTGAGCGTGCAAAAAAAAAGGTGGTACAACAATAGTGGTCAATGAACAGTAAATGAACGCTTAAACACTTTATCATTTTTTTAAAAATCATAATCTATTTTTAACATGTAGCTATTGTCACATTACAGTAAAAACATTTTTACCGATACTTGTAAATAGTGTTGAAAATTGGCGGGTTTTATATATGGCACCATTAGAGGTATTATTGGATGTGCAAATAAAAAGTGGTACAACAATATTGGTCTATGACCAGTGAATGAATTCTTAAACACTATATCATTTAATTTACTTTTTCAGCTAACAGCAAAAACATTTTTTTCTGATGTGTTTAAATAATGTTAAAAGATTGGGATTTTCTAAATGGCACTGCTTCATGCATTATTGGGTGTGCAAATAAAAATCGGTGCAAAAATATTGGTCAATGACCAGTGAATGAACACAACATATTCCAGTCAGAAAACATGTAAGATTTTATTTCTAACACTCAGAGAGGTGTCAGAGAGCTTGGAATGGCATGGAAAGAAACGACTGTTGCTAATCCATCTAGAAAAAATGTTTTGAAACCTTATTTTTGAAAAAATGTACCTCGTAACTGGTCATAAACTGAAGTGTATTCAATCTACTAAACGCCCTCCGATATAAAAAAAAAAAACGGCCGTGAAAGGTTCTCCGCTAGGTGGCGCAAATGACCTGCTCTATTAACTTTAAATTTCTTTTAAGAACTAGTAAGGTTTTAATTTTAGTCAAAATTTTCTTTCTGGAAGATTTTGCTCGCTGATATGTTTAAAATTAAATAGTTTATGTAATTTAAACACTCAGTTCATTAATCTTTGCCATATGTATCTACTTATAAAAGCAGCATTATGAGCAAAGAACTAGCGCCCTCTATCTAAAAAACTGCGACCAAAATGCGTATGGATTTAAAGCGCTATCGGAGGGCATTTAGTATAGGGGGCTCTGGTTCAATTAACTGATCGGTTTACATTATTAACTCTTAAATGCAGCAGCCTCCAGAGTAGTATCTGGTTTGCGACTATCCAGCCTCTGTACCGTCCGACCTAAATTTCTCTTCCGGCCTACTCTGTAAAAAATTATAGTACAACCTTTCACGAAAAAAAATGGTGAAATTTATCCGCAATCAACCTTTGGTACTGTTGAACCATTATAATGGTGTAGTATCACCTAGTTTCTCCAGGAATGTGAAACTAGGAGCCATTATAACAGTTCAACTTTAGTACTAAATGTTGGTTGCAGCTAAATATTCTTCTTTTTTTTTTTTGGTGAAAGTTTGAACTAGAATTTTTCAGAGTAGTTTTATATCTTCGTACGATCTGGCCTAAAGTACGTTGCCACGTTAATATTCTACGTGGCTAAACGGAGGCTTTCTATTAAGAAGGGAGAAAATACGGGTATTATAATAGTGGGTTTGGGTATAAAAACTTTATCTTAATATTGGTGGGGCAAAGAAATGAGTTCATACACACTCTCAGAAGCGCATGCTCAAATCTGACGAATCTTTCGTCGTATTTGACGAAATGTCTTCGTGAAAAATGCTCCAATTAAACCTTTCGCCAAATTGGCGAAATTTGTGTAGTAACTTTTTAAAGTCGGGAGGAAAGAATCGTTGTAAATGACGAAATTTTCTTGACGATTGAAGAATCGTCAAAAGTGAGAGCTCTATTTCTACGAGTTTAACTCTTGCCTATCCGGCTTTTATGTTATCCGGCCTGCCGTACCGCCACATTAGGCCGGATACTCGAGAGTCTACTGTAGTTCTTTCATATTTTCTGCTAAGAAATTGGATATGATGTTGCAGGGATGCGCAGCAAAGACCACGTGTGCCCGGGAGGGGGCGGTGAGGGCAACTCTGCACTCCTGGAGTTCCTGCAGTCGCGGAACCCTCGAGGGCAGCACTCTTTCTCCCTGGAGTCCTACCTCATCAAGCCGATCCAGCGGATCCTCAAGTACCCGCTCCTGCTGCAACAGCTCAAGCACCTCACCGATCCCAACTCGCAGGAGCACCTACACCTGGCAGGTACGAAGACTTTCAACCACATTGAGCAATACAGTGTGAACAAAGGAAAAATTTATTCGAAATTCATTTATTTACGAAAATTTGTTTGTTTGCAATGGGGCTGCATATTGGTTCCTTACCATTTTCAGACCTAGTATATTTATTCCCCAGTCGACTGGCAACCATTCATTCATGTGGCATTACTATCAGCGGATGCCATTACCACTTGAGAATTTTGGAGCCCAAATTTCCACTAGATGGCGGCACCTGGGCTCTAACGGTGTACTATCGGCCGATGCCATTTGCAGTTGAAAGTTTTGGCGCACTGTTTCCCACTAGGTGGCGGCACCTAGGCTCTAACGATCCACTATCGGCGGATGCCATTGCCACTTGAGAGTTTTGGGGCCCATTTCCCTCCTAGATGGCGACACCTGGGCTCTAACGATGCGAAACTGCACTAAGAGTTTATTTTAGTTATTTACGAAAATATCACAAATAACTGACTTTATCACGCTTACACGAACAACTCGAATCTATTAGGAAGAACTTCAATTATTTTTTTAAATTTTTTTAGTATTATCATCCTGGAATCAAATACAAAATCTGGCTATAACAAGCGTTTTTTTTTTTTTTTTTTTTTTTGTGCAGCCACATTTCTTAAATTCATCCTTGATAATGGACTATAGATGTTCTGTCAGAGTTACATAGCCTGTCTATAACTGAAACACCATGTTCATTATTCATAGAGGGCTTCATTTTTCGGACACATGGCAGGTGGCTACTAGCCTATTGTATAACTAGGGAGTAATAACCACTGTAGAATCATGAAATATTTGTGTTTTTCTGTTCGCAGAGGCGCTGAAGGGTATGGAGCGCGTCGCCGAACACATCAACGAGATGCAGAGGATCCACGAAGAATACGGCGCCATTTTCGACCACCTGTCGCGGCAACACTATAAAGGAGCCAGGCAGGTTAGTGCTACTTTTTTGCCTTCTTTGGATTAAGCCAAAAAACAGCAACATAGGAACGAGTAGATTTGCACCTTCCGCGGCTCTAAGTTAAGTTCAAGTTTTCTGTTTCCTCCCCCATTACGTACTTTTGTTTAAAATTTATTTACATTTATTCAAATGTGTAGTAAATTTATTTTATTAAAAAGTAATTTTAATTTGTTAATGCCAGAATCATTAATGGGGACTTAAGCTTTCAATATCACGTTTCAGAAAAAATCAAAATCTCTGAGCGGGAGAATGTGTCAATTTATTCTTTAAACTTATATTTATTCTTTTTGACGCAGACAACGCATCCCTGTATGTAAGACTTTCAGAGTTACGAAGAATTCAACCCTGAGGAGTAAGGAGATGACAAATTTTTTTGCTGGCGTAAGAAAGGACGCATTTGGGAATAGATCTCGGTTTGAGAAGCTGATCTAAATTAATGTATAAGCATAGTGCGTCTAGATTAGTAGAATAGTCCTAATAAAGTTTTTTTTATTTATTTATTTATTTTGATCAGCTATGACTAGAGCGTAGAGTATTTAGTATATTCCAGCTTAAATCATGAAGAGGATCAGCTTCTTATTGACCCCTTCCCTTGTTATACCTCTTTAATACAGTAGAGCTTGGATAATTCGAACGTCTTTAATCCGAGTTTTTCTTTAATTCGAAGATTTCGCTTAGTCCCTTGAAGTTCAACTTCTTTAAATCGAAGTTTTTCTCATCCGAAACCAATAAAAGTACGTTAAAATATTTTTTGTCTGGTAACCTTTACCCCCTGTTTGCAGCAAATGATAGATTAGCAAGATTTCTGTCTTGCTTTCTATTGTGAAAGATTCACCTGTGAAAATAGTTTTCGTCTTTGGTGACGCCATGCTCATTCCGAGAGAGGTCTAGTTTGATCGTCACTTTTCACTTTTCTACAGCGAATGGGATGTACAATTTCGATAGCTAAAATTCATAATGTTTTTGAGTAAACCACGCATTCCTTACAAAACTTTAACGTTTTCTGAAAAGGTTACTGCAAGGTGAGGTGAAAAAAGGAGTGTGGACGAAAGGAAAAATCGCCAACGATTATGGAATAGCAGCAACCATTGTCTACATTTTTGAAAAATAAGGACAAGTACAATGTTTAATTATTTTATATACATGCCTTGACATTTTCCAGGCAAGATTACTGACGCTGTATTTGACAGAAGAAACATTATCGGCATTTGTGGGTTTTAAATTCGAAGTTTTGGATAATTCGAAGTTAAGTTGTGGTCCCTTCAACTTCGAATTAGCCAAGTTCTACTGTATTAAAAACCGGGGAACTTCGCTGCCTCGTGCGTTCCTTAACACTAGTAACTTAAAGCCGCATGTTCAATCTAAAGGCGGCTACACTAAAAAATTAATTCAACCTTTCCAGCACAAAAAATGGTGAAATTTGGCAGTAACCAACAATTAGTACTAAGTTAAACCATCTTAATGGTTCAACTTTTGTATCAAATGTTGGCTGCCAGGTAAATTTCAACATTTTTTCTTTTTGGTGAAAGGTTGAACTAAAATTTTTTACAGTGTGCACACGCTCAAAAATATTTGCACAAGCACGGTAGAAGCATGAGCAAGCGTTGACAATTATTTTGATATCAGACGATAAATAGCTTGGGAAAATAATAATATAAGCAAAAATTTTTTCGGTGAAAAAATTGTTTCTCTTCATTGCGGAGTATTTTCACCGGATTGTGAAAAAAAGGTTTTTTTTCCATTAGCAAAAAATATTTTATTTTGAAAATTAATGGGCTACTAGCTTTTAGAAGCATGCACACTATTGATACACACACGTCAGGTGTTGCTTGCACAAGCATGGTTGTTCAATCTCCTTCAACCTAAGCACACTATCACAAGCCGACTCATTAGATTTTATTTATTTTTTTTAACCATTTTCAGTCTCCCAATTGGAAACTTTTCTGCTGCATTACGAGTTTATATACATATAGTATATATATAATAAAACACACTAAATTAAATTTATACTGCACTGCAAATTACATACTTCAAAACAAACCCACATAATGGACTGCTTCAAATGAATTTCTAAAAGAAACAAAACTGATAATACGACATTTTTGCTACGATTTTAGTTTTCTATAGAAAAACTTCTGAACTTCAATAATTTCAACTTATATTTTGTATTTATTATAGGTAGAGATGCATAAAACATTATCAGTGTTTAAGCTTAATTGTTAACATATGTTTTCTATTAAATTAAACTAACTTAATGCACTATATATGTATGCATCAATTTATAAACCTCCAAGGATGGCACACCCCTATTTAAGGGAAAAAATACCGTATCCCCTTAGTGTCCCCTTATTGGAAGGTTCTACTCTACATATACATATGTTTGCATTTTTACATCCCGCCCTATTCTACACGCCTTCCCATCACGCTGCATTACTGTAAATCGGTTTTTATTGCGTGAGTATACTATCAAAGGAAAAAACAAGTTACAGATGCAACACAGTTGGCCGAAAAAACTTTTTGTTGACTCGAGTCATCACTCGGCGGGAAAATTGCGAATCTGGGTGATTGAACTTTTCAAAATATAGACAAATTTGATGACTGGAAGATATAATCCGATTGCATTTCCTTTTTTAAAATCATTCTTTTTAAAATCACTTTTCTGACGCAGTTTAAAATTACACTAACCGGAAGGATCCCTTTGAAACAGATAAATAATTCATTTTAAATGTGTTTTATAATTATCACTTCTTAATTTTTTGGTGACTATGCAATATTTTTAGAGCTCTGCTTCAGTTTTATGCCTGTATAATACCATAGTATATTACAATAATACTATTGCAGTATGAGTCTGGCAAATAAAAATAGCGAAATTGTGGGATCAAAGTTACCCCGATCGACTACACCAAGAATGACGCATGAATTTCGTTTTGCAGCACGTCGACCTGAGCCCGGGCGAGCTTTTGTACTACGGCGGGGTTGAGTGGCTCAACATCTCGGAATTCCTGGGCAAGATCAAAAAGGGACTTGAGCTGCACGCCATGTGTTTTGTCTTCAAAGCGGCCGTCGTCTTCCTATGCAAGGAGAGGATCCGCCAGAAGAAAAAACTCATGGTAAGGCGGGTTGGCAGTCCTTTTCAGAAAGAAATGCAACAGGGCATCGATTAAACAGGGCAACTCCGGTAAACCGAAACAAGGAACACAGTACTTTCTTCCCATTTTTTTTTTTTCGTTTAACATACAGATAAAAAATAATTCGTTCATTTCATTTCAATTATGATTAGAAAATTAATTTGAAAGTAGAACCTCATTGTGATCACCCATTAATTCAAAATTTTAAAAAAATTAACTTTGATGCAATTTTTAAAATTTTTCATAACTTTCTCAATTATATCTCTGTTTTTAAAAAATTTTCTGAACAATACTTCCATTCTAGAATAAAAGTTAACATGGAATAACCTTTTTTTTTTTTCGTTAAAAACTCATAAATAAGGACAAAAAATTTAAAACTTCAAATTCAACAATTAAATAAAAACAAACTACAAGCTTCAGAGTCAAACCTATGCGAATTTTCGTTAAACATACTCCGATGTACATACAAAGTTTCAAATCTATATCTTTAGTTGAATAAAAGCCTTAGGGCCAGTGATGGCGAACCTATGACCTGCGGGTCAAACACTGACCCAAGCAAGATTTTTGACTGACCCACGATAGCTAGGCAACCATTTGTTTGATTATGTGGTCTATTTAGATTTTGTAATTTGTGTGAATAATTTATATTCCATTTGTATTTTTTCAAGTGCTGCATTGACGCAAAATCAATCTAAATGCTGTCTATAGCCTTCAGTTTGATCATAACAGTTCTAAAGTCACTCAAATGGCGACAAATGCGTTTGTAGTATTTGAAATAAAGCAAATGTGTTTACAAAAATCAAATAAAGTGTATAATTTTACTCACATTTTGTTTGTTGAAAACAAATGGACAATCCGAAGCGAATAACCATATTTAAAGCACTTCTTCATATAAAATGTAAGTAATTTTCGTTACTAATTGCTCATTCAAACACTTATTGCCATTTGCACCAAACACGGTCGGGTAATTTTCAAGAAAACGGCCATAAAAGTGCCTTTTTTTTTATCCCTGAAAATTACATAAAAATATGTGTATGAACAATGTATATATTCATTTTTAATTTTTGATTTGTTTCTATTTTGTAATTTTAAACATTCTAGCCCGTCATTTTCACGGGAGCGAGAGGGAAGGGGTTAAGAATTTTTAAATCGAAAAAACATGCGCATTTTTTCCAGTTAAGTCAATTTTGAATTTCAAAGATATTTAGTTTAAAAATACTCGGTTAAAAAAATTAAACTTAACTTTGGAGCAAATGGGCACTAGTGGCACGCGAGCTACTACTAAAATAGTATGAACACAAATTTGACCCACTTCTCAAAAAGGTTCGCCATCCCTGCCTTGGGGATTTTACTACACGTAATTGGTTTAAAATACAAAGCAGAGAAAAGGACAGGTGTTTAATGCGATAATTTTTTGGTTATTACTGATTTAATTGTGTTAACTTGATATATAAGACATTTTTCGCCATGAAAGCGATAAATAATATTTTAACTCCATTGAAATTCGGCGGCGTGACGGATTGTCATGTGACACCCAAACAAACACGTTCCATTGGCGTGCGGGAAGCTATCCTGTGACGTCACTTACCATGTGTCTGATTCTACGGTTATTTGTCAAAGATATTCTAGCTTGAATGAATGCTGCGTTTTCACGATATCATCTTACTTAGAGATACAAAAATCTCACCAAGAAGAGACATGGGAATTTTGGGGAATAAACCAGGAATTTTTGGAAGTTCCAAGAGTTAAGAAACTCCATTAGTTTTAACGTTAATAGTACATGAGCATAAGGCTTAGTGCATGAGTATACATGATTGTTATCACTCCCTAAATTCTTGCATGTTCTCTTTAAAATTTGCTTCAATACAATTTAAAAAATACTAAAAATATACTTGTTAAAGTAGTTTTTATTATTTTTTTGTATGTATGTCAAAACAACATTTTGGTGCTGTCCTATAAATAAAGTAAATACAAGACATTTTTATTTATATTCCGATATCATGGACGTATAATTTTAGCTTAGTACTGTTAAAAAAAACAAAAATAATTAATGTCTGAATTAAAAACTGAACTATTTACGTAAAAACAAAATCAATAAAAATCGCCAATTATGCAATTTTGTGTTAGCTGTTATAAAAGTCTCGCGACGTTTTGTACCATATAACCAGGGGTCGATCCGCAATTTTTAACAGGGTCCGTTTTCTGTGAAAGATTTTTGTGAAAAATCAAATAATTTTGTAAACATTAAAAATGTAAATTTAGTGTGACGCAAAATGTTATTATTGTTTGCCGCTTATTTGATAAATAATTCAGTGAAAAGTACGATTTCGTAGAGCGGAATTTCGCGGTTTTTTCTTCCCTTTGCAACCATCTCTCTTCGAGGAGTGGGATTTTGAAATAATTTCGTTTTGTTCCAGGGCGGCTCGAGCAAGACGGGCGCCACGGAGGTGGAAATCATCCGCTACCAGGTGCTGATCCCCGTTCAGGAGGTGCAAGTGAGGGCAGGGGCGGCCAAGGAGGGCGACTCCCACTTCCTCTGGGAGCTCATCCACCTACGCTCGCAGATGCAGAGGAGGTCGGAGAAGGTCTACCAGCTCTCCAACAGGTGGGACTTCCTACTCTACAAGTATACGCATGAAGTACAAATATGGAAGTATACAGTAAAACCTGTAAAGTTGACCACGTTTGTAAATAAACCAACTGTCTAGGTTGACCACCTTTGTAAATAAACCACCTGTCTGGGTTGACCACTTTTGTCAGGAACAGATTTAGCCCTTCACCCTCTTTAAGTTGACCACCTGTCCAAGCTGACCACCTTTGTAAATAAACCAACTGTCTAGGTTGACCACCTTTGTAAAAAAAACCAACTGTCTAGGTTGACCACCTTTGTAAAAAAAACCACCTGTCTAGGTCGACCACTTTTGTCAGGAAGATTTAGCCCTTCACCCTCTTTGTTCCACCTGTCCAAGCGGGCGCCACGGGGTGGAAATAAACCAACTGTCTAGGTTGACCCCGTTAAACCACCTGCTAGGTTTAGGCACGGTCAAAGGGGGCGATTTAGCCCTTCCCCCCTTTGGCCACCTTCCAATCCACCTTTTCAATCCAATGCAGGGAATTGTCGGAAAGGTTACCACCTTTTATCCAACAGTCTAGGGGCTTCCACCTTTTATAAAAAAGTTTTTACCATTTTTCAGGAACAAATATTGCCAATCTATTTAAATTTACCACCTGTAAACTCACCACCTTTGTAAATAAACCAACTGTCTGGGTTGACCACCTTTGTAAAAAACCAACTGTCTAGGTTGACCACCTTTGTAAATAAACCAACTGTCTACGGGTTTACCACCTTTGTAAAAAAACCACCCGTCTAGGTTGACCACTTTTGTCAGGAACAGATTTAGCCCTTCACCCTCTTTAAGTTAACCACCTGTCCAAGCTGACCACCTTTGTAAATAAACCAACTGTCTAGGTTGACCACCTTTGTAAATAAACCACCAGTCTAGGTTGACCACTTTTGTCAGGAACAGATTTAGCCATTCACCCTCTTTAAGTTGACCACCTGTCCAAGCTGACCACCTTTGTAAATAAACCAACTGTCTAGGTTGACCACCTTTGTAAAAAAACCAACCTTTTTCCCCAGGTTGACCACCTTTGTAAATAAACCAACTGTCTAGGTTGACCACCTTTGTGAATAAACCACCTGTCTAGGCTGACCACTTTTGTCAGGAACAGATTTAGCCCTTCACCCTCTTTAGTGGTCAGCTTGGACAGGTGGGCAACTTTAAAATGCTGCACCGCAAGTGGTCAACTTGCACAGGTTTCACTTTTATATGGTAGTTGAGCTCTCCAATAGTTACTTAATCTATTAGAGCTTTAAACTCTTAGCACGAGCATCGCCGTGTTGGTACCGCTGGCTTGGTATATAAAGAATGGGTTATCCCGTCGACCGTGCATTTCGCCAAACTTCGCAATCTAAAAAGTAGGGATTAGTCATTTAGCAGTACTTTTAAGAACTAGGATTTTGGCACCCCATTTTAAACAGCTAGTCAATCCATCAATCAACCTACTCAGCAGGTTAAACAAAACAACAGTTTGTATGGAAAGAGGAAAAAGTTACTAAATGAGAGAATACGAAGCAAAAAAATCTGTCTTTCTTACTAGCTAAGAGGGTCTGAGGTCATTTAGAAAAAAAGTATCAGTTTTCTGTTATAATATTGAAATTTATTTTTAAAAATGACAAGTAAAAAAAGAAAGTTTTATAACCGTTTTAAACGGCACTTCTAGAGGCGAGTAATGTAAATATGTAATTATTTAAATTATTTTCCCTAAAGGGAGTAAAACCACTTAGTGGCCATAGGTGACTTCCACTTTCTGATTCGATACATTAGGCCTAGGCCTCTAGTATTACGGAGGTGGCAGTTTGGTCACAATGGCCGAAGGTCTAACATGTGCAGTTCGACAATGGGGGATTTTGAGCAAAAGAGATTTTTCTGAACGTTTAACATGAAATTTTCGGAAATAGTATGGATTACGACTTTAAAAATAAAAAGCGTATTAGATGACTATTTAAGGTAGCATATGATGAAATACCTTCTAACTTTTAATACAAATCAAATATTTATAGGACTCAAAAGGACTCTAACGCACGTCAACCTAATTTTCAGCGAAGCACGTGTTCGATGTTGGCATGCTTCCAACACATAAGTTTTTACTTATATCTTACAGAACTTGAGAAAATTCAAGTTAAGTATTAGAGATCTTAAAGTTCATGCAAATTTCCCGCCGATTTCACGAGGCAATTGAAAGGAAATCTCACAATGACGAATTTTGATTAATGCGTGATCAATGTTGGAGGGGCTGCTAAGAATCTTATTTTCTCGCATAGTAAAATACGCAATGCACGGTTGCAAAGCGATGATCTTAGTTTGCAAAGAGCTTTGCTCGTAAATCAATGTTAAGCCGAATTTCTAAACATCAAAAACCGTGAGAAATATACTAAAAAACGGAAGATCGGGAGATTGGCTGAAAAGCGGTAGGCTCCTTTAATAAGTGGGATAGTTGGGAACTCTGTATCGATCTCACACGGACTATTGGGAACTCAGTAAATCTTAAGATTAATTAATTGAAGTATTAATTCGGAAAACCGAATTAATTTTCAATTTTCGGATCAGGTTCTCAAAAATTTTCGGAAACTTCGGAGAATTTCCGATCAGAATCACCCTTGAGTTTGACCACGAAGTTCTAACACTTGGACGAATCCATTCGAGTTTTATGGAAGTTGCAGGTGCGTTAGTAACGATGCGAATTAGAATGTTTGCTTCTCTCTTTGTTGAAAACAACCAAATTTATAAACTGGCATATCGCCATCAGTTCAGAATAAAATCAAGTAATGCTAAACGAGCTAAAACGTGAACAGAATGCAGCACGTTTCATATACCAGTAGTTCCTCCCTATGAACTTGAATGGATTCTTCTTGGCGCTCTGCCAATCCGAGCTCTCTTTTTATGGTAAAAATGTAAGTGACGTATTTTCCTTTGTTCTAATGGTGGCTGCTTTCGTTCCAGCACGAGTGAATTCCGAAATGCCTTCCTCCGCACCATCCGACAGATCATCCGGGAGAGCGTGCGCAATATGACAGTGCCTGTGAATAAGCCCGGAGCCGGCTCGACGTCCGCCTCCTCGTCCGGCAAGCAGCAGCAGCAGTCCGGCCGGCGCTCGGTCGGGCCCGAGACCATGTCCCGGACGATGAGCGGCGGCAAGAAGCGGTCCGGCAGCAAGCAGAGGCACTCGGCCGCGGAAGAGGGAGGCGAAGCCTACGACAACCTGGAGCCCCAGAGCTTCCACACGCGCAGCAAGACTGTGGCGGACGGAATGGACGACATCGACGACCCCTCCGACCACTCCTCGGCCGAGCACCACCACCACCACCACCACCACCACCGGAAGGCGGCCGCGAACTGCAAAGGCAGCCTGGTGTACGTGCAGGCCGCACACGACAAGTCCGGCTCGCCCGTGTGGAAGCTGCGGGGGGAGGGGGACAGCAGCAGGGCCGCCACCCTGCCCCACCCCCCGAAGAGCAGGGAGTATCAAGACGGTGGTGCCCCCTGCTACAAGAAGGACCACTGCGCCTCCTCGGGGCTGGCCAAGCCTCCTCTCGAATGTTAACGCCTGTTGTTTGACCTGTGTCTCATGCACACTGCCTTTTTTTTAACAAAATGTATATTTAGGGAACTGAAATCTTAAGCAAACCGGCGGGCGGACAGGTTGGTCGGATCGAGCCCTTGACAGTGTGGAGTCGGTTCTTCGAATTGGGCGTGTGGTATGTAGAGTAACCTCTCTCTTTTTACAAGTTCCAAATGGAAAATAAAACTTAGTTGAACAGTAATTTCTAAAATTCAAATCAGAACGCGCTTAAATTAGGCCTATGTCCAAAAAAAAAAGCCAGTTTGGAACAAAAGATAAAGTAGAGAAAAAATCTAACATTGAAGCAAGCCCTTACTCTCCAAAATTTTGAAGTTTAATCATTTTTCTTATCGCACAGTTTGAGGTTCGTTTCTTGTATTGCAAATTGATTTCCCAAAGATAAATTGTTCGGTATGTTAGCTAGTTTATTTTGTTTGCCGAATGTCCATTAAGTCTCAAAAGTTAAGGAATATAATGTGATGGTCACAGTTCTAGCACGTCTTTCAAAAATACTGCAAACTACTCTTCTCCTGTCACCGGAAATTAAATAATGAGACAGTATGGGGAAATTAAAAACTATCAGCAAGATGCTCATAGAATTAATTATTCCATCGTAAAGAAACACGTAATTAAGACGTTATTATTATTGGAAATGCATGTTCTTAACTGTATGGTTACAGTGTCATAGAAACTCATATGGGCAGAGCTTAATATCTAACGAAAAAAGTGCGGCAGCCATAATACTGCTCTACTAAGCACAAAGTGATATCTGCATCTGAGCTTAAAATAAGAAATTAATTACTAAAGTTTTACACCCGGTGTACTTGATTCAGATACCAATTTTCAGAATTTTTTCCCCAAAATATTTCCTGTTTTCGTGTGTCTATAAACATCGTATTTTCGTAAAATAAATGACAAAGAATCACCTGATGGCAATAAACTCGATTTTGCTAAACGGTGCAGATGCGACTTATGCGCTTAGCAGGGCAGTATAGTTTTGGGATCTTATTTTAATGCAGAAATAGTCTAAAATGTTCAAATTCAGATGAGTTGAAATAAGTGCAGGAGCTGAGCTCCTGTGAGCTCCCATGCAAATGAAGCTCTGCTCATGAGGACTAAGGGTTCTAGTCCTTCCCCCTACTACCCGTAATCGTGTGCATTTTTACATTTACTAATAAGTAATACATAATATTTACTAATAAGTAAAATAATTGGTAAAACATATAATTAATGGGAAGACATCCGAATGTTGGCATGACACCACAACATGCATCGCATTAGACCTTGAGAATTAAAAAAATACTCTTGTTAATACTTTTTACTTCTCCTAAAAGTCTTTATCGAATCAGTTCTAACTTTTCCTGGTATGTTATATTAGAAGAACTCATACATCCCAACAGTTTAAGTGTCGTAAGAGTGGAACTGATCAGGATCGTCGAGTCCACAATTTTTAACACGACTTTTATTTTTGTCAGCCGAACCTATAAAAAAATGTGTCAAGTTTTTGTAGTTTTAGGCTGGCAACAGTATGTAAAATCATGCTTAAAGATATGTTTGAATCCCGATGCTGATCAACTCAATGCATTTGCTATTTACGACAGTTTACCTTTACTGTAATTACAGCTTTAGGTAAAATCCTAAGAGAGCCCACCCGGTTTCAAAATCGCAATTGGCGTCCATCTCGCAGAACAATACATGCAGGATAACGATCAAATCAGGGTTACCAAGATGGTGTACTCATCGCCAACCGCGCCAATGGGGTGGGCTCTCCTAAGATCCAA
Source organism: Octonoba sinensis (assembly GCA_038502835.1). Lineage (NCBI taxonomy): Eukaryota > Metazoa > Arthropoda > Arachnida > Araneae > Uloboridae > Octonoba > Octonoba sinensis. The sequence goes on along the minus strand of CM076601.1, from coordinate 17,672,335 downwards.
CGCAACTTTATTATAAACATAAGCAAATTCGATAAATACATGCGAAATATATTTGTAATGAAATGCGGAACTTGAGATACCTTTTTCTTCCAAAAAAAAAAAAAAAACCTCCCAAATTGATTACATCGTCAACTGAAATCGAGACACTGTTAAAAAAATCGCCTCAAGGTATTGCCTCCTGTCCGCCCACAATCTGGTAAAGGTGGTGTGTTAAAGCGTGATCAGAGGTGTTCCTTTGTCGCAAGGAACAATAGAAAACAATGTTCAACATTTTGCAAAAGACTATCACATTCACGATAGCAAAGAAACAGGTTAGCAAAGGAATTTGAAATGAATCTGAAGTTGCTCCGACGAATCGTTTCAGAACACAGCCTGTGATTTGAATACCTGTAAGGTCATGTTTTACTGAATGCAAGTGCCTTATGTTCCAACCCTTTTGTTTCACGTAGTCTTGCGATCGCTCATGTTTCTTCGCAAGTATTTCCTACCCTGATATCCTATTCCGGTTTCATCAGGACGCAGAATATCCATCGTAAAAAATACAAACCACGCAGAAATAATTCTTTCAAACAGTTCAGGGTACTTACGTATTAACGCCACCGCAGCTGCAGATTTGGCGGTTTTTAAGTGCCGCCAATCTATTAACGCCACTGCAGCTGCAGATTTGGCGGTTTTTAAGTGCCGCCAATCTATTAACGCCACTGCAGCTGCAGATTTGGCGGTTTTTAAGCGCCGTCAATCTACGAACAAGCGAACAGGAATGCCCTTTATTGGCGTTAATACGTAAGTACCCAGTTCAGTCATTCTCGTTTTGAAGATGTTCATTACGAGTTTGGACACACTTTGATTTTTAATATGTTTAGGGTAACTCTTGCCAATTTATCCGGTTTAAACGGACAAATTGGCAAGAGGATTCCGGAGTCTATTATAAAATAGACATCTTGACGAATCGAAATGTTTGTTTCAGCTCTTTGAGGGTAAAAGCTACATGCATTCAACAAAGATAGTGTTGTCAAATACTCAAATTCCAAATGAAATGTGCGAAATATCACGCAAATTTGCGTCATTGATCAAGTATACTAACGTTGATGATTTGTGCCAAGTTTGTGATCAGCTATGCAATCTGTAATGTATATTAAAAATAGTTGCCCAATCGTGGATCACTTTTGCAAATTTTCGATCGCACACGTTTTCTCGCCAAGTTTTGGCATAACTAAACTAATTTAGTGTCATCCAGCCATGAATCGAATCAAAACATGGTGGCTCAGTTCTTTGTAGGTCTCACCATAACTGGTGATGGCAGTAGCAAAAAAAAATATTTATCACGGTACAACATATAGTAGTTTTAAACATAATGATGCTGTACATAGTATGTGTAAGAGCTGTTCGTAATGCCAGAAATAATTTTAAAAAATAAAACATTTTACACAAAAAATGGGTAGGGGGAAAAAAATCCTTAAACTGTTTTGTTGGAAGATCGATACATACGAAATCTAGCAATTAAGAGTCAATAAATGGAATCAAAGAACGCGAAAATATTTTAATTACTTGTTTAAAATATCTGAAGTGCTTTAAACAAAGTTCTTGAAATAGAAAAATTATCCTGTTTTAATTATTACAAGCAGTCCGAAGCTCTTCCTGATATTTCACTCTTTTGGTCACAGCTTAAAATCATCATTCTTACTTAAACCAAAAAAAGAAATAAAAAAAAAAAACCCCTACTCCATGATTTTCACTAAGAAAAAAAATCATCTTTCCCGTTGGAGGCGAAATAATCCGCTATAGGTACTTTAAATGTTTCAGCACGAAAAGGGAATTCAAAGTTATTCGTTCAGAGTCAGCAATTTTTTTAAGATATGAATAGTTACCAGCGATGTACGCCGCGTAATAAAACGCATATCGTACTGTTTTGTTATGCCCAGTACCAGTCATTATACCTCGCGCTGTTGATCATAACCTGGCACTGCATTCAGTATAAACAAGTTCTTACAAGGACAAATTTAAAATATTGGAGAGACTGTGAACCGAACTCAATGTTGTTCGGTATAACTAGAAGTCACTGAGCTCAATTTGCAGTATACAAGTGCCCCCTTTCCTGCTACTGCAACTATTTCCGAGTTGTAACAACGGTCTGTGCAACTCGGAGCAGAAAAAAATATATATATATACAGTAAGTTGTTGTTTCTGATGTATTTATTATAACGGTAGGGAAGAACATATTATTAAGAAAGAAAAAAAAATGTTATGGGAGACTTTCGGTTATAAAGATTTTTGGCGACTTTTCTTCTACCTTCATAATAGCAACAGAGAGATATACCGCCATGTTTGATCATGCAGGCAAAATCCTCACAAACAAAAAGCTTCCCAAACACGGTAAGACAACCATACGGTTGCCATACAGCCGCACCTCAAGGTTGCCGTATTGAAATGCTATCACCGAAAATTGGCAACCTTGGCAAAAACCTCCATAACCGAAAGTTCCCCCAAGTTATTTAAAATAGAGCGTAGCAATTTTACATAGCGTGCAGATCTGTTTCTTCTTGCCATTTAATTAGAGATTTAAAAATTATGCACTTTCTCTTTCAGAAGAACATTGTTTTAAAGGCAAAGCTAAAGTTATATTGCTAGAAACCGGCTTTTCATGTTCGCTCTGGTTGGATCAAAAGTTTAGGTAAAGAAACAAAGGGTTCTTTTGTTACTGAAAATTCAAAACTTTACACACATGGTTTCCGTTAAAGTTTAAATTCAAAGAATTTCAAAAAAACAACACAGCTGCTCTATGCAAAAACAAAATTTATAATTCAAAAATAAATAAATAAATCTAATAATCCACTTTTTCTTTTACTGCAAAGCTTTGTTATCTCAACCATTTAACAATTCCAGAAATTTATTTAGAAAATGTACATAATCAAGTTTTTTATAAATCAAAAATTCCCCACCCTTCCCCTTCAAATTAAAAAAGTTTTCTTTCTTTAACTAGAGTATAACAAAACGATTGTGTCATATAAATTAAGTTATTTATATATATTTAAAATAAAATGTGTAAATTTTTTAGAGGTTAACACAATCCAATATACTTGCGTCTGGACAAACAAAAATAAACTTTAAAAAAAAATAATGCAACAGTTAATTCTTCAAAACATTATCTCAAGACTAATTAAAAAGTAAAATTTTAAAATCAAATGTAATACAAATGTATCAATTTAGTATATTAAATGTATCATTCAAAATTTCTATTAAGTGTTTTACTAAAATAAAGGCTCCCTGATCTGTTTTGATAAAACTTCCTTTTCAAGATCCTTGCTATATTTTGCATTAATTGACGTCTAAAAGACAACTATTCTAAGTTTGCGCAATTACGTCCTCTTGTGGTGCTTTTAAAACAATCAAGCGATGAGAACGTTTTCTCCTTTACTGAAAGCTCATTTATAAATAATCTTTAAAAAGCAATTAGATATAACTCATTATAATTATTGGTAATTATTATTGCTGATATCGAAAACTTATGTGAAACATGTTTCAAGCCATTGGGGGGTAGGGTTAGGTGAAGAAACGACCGTCTAATAGACAAACTCATTGAAATGGCTTTCTGAAATTTTAAAGAAAGCTGAAACCAGTTTCATTTTATTCTTATTATATTTTAATTCACTCTTCTCTAAAATTATTCAAGTATGACCTGGTGTCTATTAACTTCACGGATGAACGGGAACGAATTTTTGCAAATGTAGGAAAATGATAAACCGGAAGATATAGTCCGATTTTATTTTTCTTTATCCCTTTTCACCCTTTCCCCAATTCGCAACTTTTCGGCGGCGTTACGATTGAAAAAAAAAAAATCCTCCCTCCCGAAATTATCTACACGCCTTTCAATCAGGCTGCATTACTGTAAATCTGTTTTTATTGCCCGAGTATACTTTCAAAGGAAAAAAAACACACAGATGCTACACAGTAGGGTGAGCCGAACAACTTACAAAAACATTTTAAGTCATAACTCGGCGACCTTACCATTAAGTCAGTTAGAAGCATTTAATTTGAGACATAATAGAAAATCTGCCGGGGGGTGGATACGTTCTATACCAAAAATTTGAAAGCTTTTTTACAGTTTCGGTGAAGTCATTTTCAATGCCAAATTTAAAACGTAGGTCACTAAAATTTCAATTTTAAGCTCCAAGGTTGATGAAAATTTTGTTAAAAGTTGGCATGGCACCTCATTGTAGAGCAGACAGACGACACAAGTTAACTCATTGCCGCCATTTTGTAGCCACATCACATGTGCGGATTACTATTTATATTTTATAAACACAAAGCTAGAACTGATTAACTTTTTTGCTTAAACCAAAAAAATGTACGTGCTGATTTGCCTTCTTCTGTCAAGAGCAGAAGGATCAGAAATCTCTTGTGCAGGATAAAAAATCTTCAAGTAATTTTTCTAAAGAGAGAGCAGCCATTTTGGCTCTGAAACGCATTTGTTTAGCCATTACCATCAACTAAATTAAATTTCCAATTCGAATAATTATAAAAGATTTGCTATAATAGAGGTTTTCCCAAGGAAATCATAACTGAACTAAGTTTCTCGATAGATCACCAACACTCTTACAGCGGACAGCGGGACGCGTAGGCCAGCCGAGCTTCCGATAGTTTCCTGTAAATTCAGTCAAAATCTTAACAAGAACTGATACACTTAATATAAACGTTTTTTAAACGGTTTTATTTAACTTGATTTGTCACGGAAGTTTGTTAAGCGGGTTTCGACCACTATTACTGAATAAATTATCTTCAAACTTTGCACACAAGCTTATCTTCCCGATGACAATACAATATTCCATTCCTTTTATAATTTGTTATATCGTTAATTAGGTAAAAATAATAATAATTTTGACTCTGAGGAAATGATCAGAATTATAATTTGTCGAATGGCAACGATAGCTTTGTTTGGATAATGCAACGATGTTATTTAACTTGATTTGTCATGGAAGTATGTTCGCGGTTTTCGACGACTATTACTGCATTTTAGTTTTAGTTTTTTTTTTTTTTTTTAAATAAAACCGTGTAACTTAAAACATTTTTTGAAGATTTAATATTTATTCAAACTGAAAACAATCAGAATATGCCTTTTTGTCCCACAAGCAATTGCAATTTGGTCCTTCCAGGGCCGTTTATTAAATGAATTCAGAGCAATTATCTTAAAGATAGTTTATTTAAGCAGAGCCCCTATACTAAATGCCCTCCGATAGCGCTTTCAATCCATACACATTTTGGCCGCAACTTTTTATATAGAGGGCGCTAGTTCTCTGCTCATAATACTGCATTTATAAGTAGATACAAATGGCAAAGATTAATGAACTGAGTGTTTAGTTTAAATTACATAAACTATTTAATTTTAAACATATCAGCAACCAAAATCTTCCAGAAAACAAATTTTGGCCAAAATTAAAACCTAACTAGTTCTTAAAAGAAATTTAAAGTTGATACAGCAGGTTATTTGCGCCACCTAGGGGAGAACTTTTCACGGCCGTTTTTCTCTCATATCGGAAGGCATTTAGTATAGGGGGCTCTGATTTAAGATAGTTTTAGTTCTGGAAAAAGAGAGATTGAGTACGGTTGCAGGTAGATATATTTTTTAAAAAGTTTTCAGCGAGTTTTCAAGCATACATATGGAGACTGCATGCATAACATATTAACGACCTCTTTTCTTTAAGTCGTGAATACAGAAAAGAAAAGAAAAAGTTAACCTCGTTTTCATTGTTAACCATGACTATTTTTAAACAGTGATAATGGAGTTTCAAGTAAAACCAACAGACAGGGCAATAATGTTATACGAAGAATTCAAAATAATTCACCAAATTTCTATTTTAATAATCAATAATAATTTATAGAGATCAAGAAGAGAGAGGTATTTTTACCAGAACAGGAACAGAGCCATTTGGTAATTCATAACCAGCCCTCTTAAATCCCAATTCATACAACATATTTCACGTCAAAAGATTCCGTCTCGATTTCATTCGATTTTTAGCAGCTATTTTTCAGATGCTGTCTTAAATCGTAATATACTAAACACACGTAAGATGGCTAAATTTGACTCATAACCAAAATTGCTATTTGTAATTAATTACTAAATTCGCTTGCGTTTAATAAAAGAAATAGTAAGAGAGAGACATTCACTTGGCGCATATATTCAAAATCAGTTAAAGAGCGCTAATAAAAGGTTAAAAATAGCAGACCGGTTTCAAAGGCAATTGGCCCCCTTCGTCGGTACCGAGAGTAGAAATGGATTTTCCATTCCATTGGAGTAGAAATTTCCATTTCTACTCTCGGTACTGACGAAGGCGGCCGATTGCTTTTGAAAACGGTCTGCCGCTTTTAACCAGATATTTGCGCCCTTTAACGCTGCTTTTATTGATTTTAAAGAGAAATAGTGTTCCAAATCAAGCACTAAAAAAAAAAAATGTAAAATTTTAAAATTAACAAGATAAGACTATATTCCTTCAAAAACGCTGGGGGAAAACACAAAAAAAAAAAAAAAATTTTAAATATTAATGCTTGTATATGTAGTTATTTTAAATAATTTTTAATTTTCTCAAATAAGAGCGCATTTTGGTCGTTTGAGGAAGTATGAAAATATATTTTATAATCAAATGGAAACAAAAGGGCTGCAAACACATCTTCAACGGTGTCAATATTATACGAATATTAACCTTTGTCAATATTAATCTTCAACCTCATTGGTTTCAACTGACGAAATCGAGAATATTTGTTAGGTTATAAGCATCCGTAAGCTCACATATAAATATAGCAGTTAAATTTTTAAAAAAAATACATCAGGTGTCCATATTAAATACTTAAAATTTAAAAAAAAAGACAAAATTATGATTACAAAATTGATTGTAAAGATCGAAGAAGGGTTGTGATATGTTAATTGTTTCGTTCTGAATTAAGTACTTGGTTATATGCTAGACATATATACATGCATGTTAGACATATTTTTCGATGAGAAAATTGTAAAAAAATCGTCCACTGCCTAAAAAAAAAAAGCTCAAAATTTGTTCTAAAAAAGCCAAATGATAGGATTTTAACAAAAGCTTTTTACAAAAAAATTTCTATATTGAGAAACATTTTGAAATATTTTTCTTCGACATTTAGAATAATACTGTCAGCCTGAATGTTCTTTTACGTCAGTATTTGAACTGATTTTTGAAAGGCCTAGTGGCATATGTGATTGATCTATCTCATCATGGCGCCAATATTAGCCACGGTCCTTTTTATTTAATTTCCCTTTTTTCCCCCTTTCATTGTTTAATAGTTGCAGAAGTGGAAAGGTTTCTATGATTATTATTTTTCATTTTGGGGCAGTACAGCGGCTCATTTTGATCGATAATACTGCTCTGTGCAGTAAATTAAATCCAAAATGCTTAATGGAACTGCTTATTTTCATTGGCTGGATTGCATGTATGTGTTAAAATGCTTTGAATTCCAAAATAGAGATGGATGAATAGCTGTTTGAAATTTTTATATAATTCGTAATGTCGATGTAATTAAATTTTACTGACCTTGAAGTACAGAATAATTAATATTACATGAAAATTGTTTCAGGTTTCTGTTAAACTTTAATTTAGTACTCTTCTCATAGCGAACCCTTTATAAATTGACTAGCTGCTACGCCCGGCGTTGCACGGTCTATCTTCAACTATATTTTGCAAATACAGCGATGCCTCATCAAAATATAAGAACCGTTGATTATTATTATAGTTGATTTATTTAACAATGGCAACTGCATTCATTTGTTTGTCTTTACAGAAAGATGGCGGCTTCGTAGTTTCTATAATCCACCTAGGATTATATGAAGAATGCTTTTAATTCTAAAGAAAAAGTTAAGTTTGTGACTGAAGATAATGCGATAGTTTCACCGTTAATCTTTCCGCGTGAATTAATAACCTTCCTCAATGAAAATGCTATACAAATCAACCTTCTAAAAGTACACAAACATTTATTCTATTCCAAAAGTCAGTACTACAACAAAATTGTTCTACAAAAGGCGGTTTTTTAGTACTATTCTCAGAAAAGTCACAAAACGATTTTGTTGCATTTTTCAAAAAGAATATTTTAGTATGTTTTCTTTTACTAAACATACTCAATATACTCCCTCAATATTGGGTTTTTTCTTACAATTAAGTTTAATTTGTCAATCTTGTCGCTGACGTCACCAAATTCACCACATATCGTGACATCTCATTGATGAGTTGGGGGAAAAACACATTTCAAGCATATTACTTAACAATACACATGTTGAAAGATCCAAAAACTATTCATCCATTTCTAACTTTTGAAAAAGCATTCCATTTCATAGCAGTTATTTTCCAAACTAAAATCGAAAATAAGAGTCATAAAATGTTCAAAATTAAATACTTTCTCAACTGCTTCATTAAAAATAAATAGCCTACATATTTCCTTGCACAACTAGGCAATTAAAGAACTGACTTTTATTGCACTTTATTTAATATTGTTTTCATTCAAAATAAGTGCCTTTAGAAATAGATTTCAAATTCTAATTTATTCTAGGGGGAAAGGAATTCAAAAAGCTTTAATATTATATATGAAAATTGTGTGAGAAAGTGAAAATGCTGAAATATTTGCAGTGGTTTCAACTGTTCAGATATTTCTTTTATTAATATCCATTCCATAAATTAAATTTTGTCATGTTTGTAATGATTAAAGATTTAGTATTCATCCAATTTAATTAAAACTTGAAAGTAGATTGGTTTGGATGAATGACGAATAGTTATTGATTATGTACTTTATTTGTAATTGTATCACATAAATATAGAATATGAAATATAATTTATCTAACTGCAATAAATATATAAGTCTAAGATAACTAGGAACTATATATCCTAAATTTTTAACCTATACACCCTCAAGCAAAGTTGTTGAAACTTTACACATGTTGTAAATCTGTTTTCAAAGATGTCAAATTCAAATTTTGCAATAAACACCAGCAAACGTCTAGTGAAGTGAGTTATGGCAGACTTTTTTTTTAAATGGAATTTGAAAATCAACTATAACAAATTTAACAAAGACTAGAAATAGTTCTCAAAATTTAATTCATACTTAGCTGAGCTGGAAACATCTCCCTTTCCCTTTAAAAGTTGGCTTTGTAATTCTCATGATTTCAATAAATAAGATGCTTAAAACGTTGTTAACAGATGTTAAGTGTAGATAATAAGAAAAAGAAATTTTATAATTAAAAAATGTCCCATTGTTCCAATTTGAATTTGAACTAAGAATTTTAGTAAAGCTCTCATATACTAATATATATATGTGAAACATATTTTAACATAAATTTAAAACAAAACGCGGGGAGGAATCGATCATCAAATAATAATTAAATAAGGTAAAGCCGGTAGAGTTGGCGCGCAATTGGAAAAAAAAGATTTTAAAAAGTGAAAATGTTAATTTTTCTCCAATCTTTTGGTGAATATTATGCAACCAACGCCAAGCGGACTATCGCCGATGATAACCTTTTGGTTGTATTGTCGACAAAAAGTCTGCTTGGCGAGATTGGGGCCAAGATAATGGAATAGTACCAAATGTTCTTGTTTCAATTCCTTTGCAAGTGGGTGTATTCTTATGTGAAACAATCTGCTTTTTCATTAAAAACAAGCCTAAACTGTTTTAAGTTACGGACCATTGTTTAGTTTACGACAATATGTCAGCACATTTAATATGCAAAAATCTCTTCCTCCCCTTAGATATTTTGGCATGGAACAGGCACTTTTTTCTGTCAGTTTTAAGCAAAAAAGATAAAGACATGTTCTTCGTTTCCTCTTAAGTGCATCAAAGAGTATATTTAGTACCACCTACAGAACTGAATATAAAGTATAACTTTTGTGATAGCTAAGCTAGATTCGGATCGGGCACAACAGCGACAAAAATTCCATCCCTCGTGTTATGCGCTTGGCCACTGCTTTTGATATTTTACCATAATGCACGAGTGCAAAATTTGAGAGGCGGTACTTCTGTTGCTGTTGTTCCCAGTCTGAAACCAGCGTGAGAATTTCTTTCTATGAGCAAAAGATGAAAGCTAAATATTAATCTGTAATATAGTTGCAATCCTTTTTAACTCTATAAAGGCAGCTAATCTACGAAAAGCCAGATTTTTAAAGCATCACGTGGCTTTCAAAAATAGTGTACTGTCGTATTGATATCCACTAAAGAGTTGATTAGAATCAAAATTAAAAAAAATAATAAGCTGACGACTATTTAAGTTGGAAACTTTTCAGCAAGAACTTCACTGCCCGAAGAGTTGGCGATATAGGCGATTAAAACTTGAGGATCCAACTAAAATATTCTTTCTAATAATCCTTTAAACTGCCATTATGTCTTTCACGTACACTGAAGTACAGTGTCTTAGAGAAATGTTAAAGCAGGGATTCACAAGTCTTTATCAAAATTAATAGATGGTATAAACTATGGAGAGATGGTTATGTTATAAGAGAATTATAATTGTATTGACAAGATTGTAAGCTGGTCTCCTTATTTCCTTATTTTTAAGAGCGTATATTTTACTTTAAACTCATTGAGGTGAATTTTTTTAATTAACGCAAAACTGTGTGAGCTGGTTCTTAAATGGAATATAAAAAAAATCACCTTTCACAACTTTGCTGCTTTTTTTTTTTTTTTTTTTTTAAGAATATGTTTAAAATTAAGCAATTTCTACTGCAATGATTGCCTCTTATATGAATATTTGCTTTGAACGGTTTTGAGTCAATAAGGCAGTTGATTCAATAAAACAAAATTTAATATTTTTTTAATGGGGAATTCTACATACATTTTAAGAAAACATTATTTAATTATCAGTAGAACAATGTAGAGCAGCGGTTACCAATCTTTTTTTTTTACACGGACCACCATTTTTCTTGCAAACCATCTTGCGTACCACTGCTAATATAACTTTATTATATAGAACTAATAGATTATAGATTTTTTTTTGCCTGCATGCGTACCACCTGGAGAAGTTTTGCGTACCACAGTTTGGGAACCGCTGACATAGAGTATAGAAGTATGCCGTTCGTTTTGAAATACTAGTTTTTTTTTTTTTTTTCCTAACTGACCAGAGTTACCAGAGCTGAGCTGTACATGCCTGGTCATAAGTATGCTGGTTTACTGTTGTAGGAACTACAGTACGTGAAAGCAGAGACTGTATGAACTGTTTGAACAAAAATTCAGCCATATTCTAGTTAGGGGTTGTCGCCCATGTTTTATGAGTTCGAAATCTGTCGAACCCGCAAATATCAATGTTGCACTCAATGGAATACTTTTGGAAAGAGTCTTGTGCCAATATTGAGTGTCAAAATAAGAGTATCACTACGCGAATATATTGTGCCATTTACCAGAGGAAAAGTGCAGTTCAATAAGTTGCTGTTGGCCCATCGCAGAATGACCAGGAATTAAGACAGATAAGGAGCGCCGTACGTTTTAATGAGCCCTGCAAGGGTGGAAGGGCTCATTTAAGGCTTGGCTCATTTAACTTCAATAAGTGAATATGATTAAAATGCATGGTCGCAATCTTGAACTCATTAGAAAAAAGTTTCTTTCCAAATGTGCAGAAATTTAGTAAAAGCCTTCGACGGAGTATGCTGCTCTTTCATTTTGGTTGCCAAAATAAGGAAAGATATTAGTACTTTATTGTAAAAGTTCAAAGAAGAGCCGCAATGTACAAAATTGGAGGTCATTGTTAGAAGCTTTTTAAACCACAGGCTAACCTTGAATTTCGAGAGAGAAAAAAATCAAGAGATACATGGAATAATTTACCTGAAAGAGTTGTTATTTTCGATAGAGTGACTAATTCACAAGGGTACTAAATCTTCACTGAGAATTGATAGGGTATTAAAGACCAGACTCTACTGCTTTTTGGTTCTTTTGTATTTGCCATGCAAATATCCAGAAGTTTAAGAATTCTTTGGTAAAAACACCCTTAACAATTTTAACGCCACTAAATCTGTATGGAGACATGGGATCAAATGCCTGTTGGATTTTGGCAATATACAAATTGTTCCATACCTATGGTGAAGTTGGAATCTCGATCCATCAGATCAGATGACAAGATTCAAAAATCCAGAGAAGGTACAACCTTGCCAATTAAAGTGTCAAACCCACTTTATTAGTTACTATTACATAGTTGTGAATGCATTTTTGTCTCTCTTTTTCACAGAAAACAGAATGAGCATTCATTGTTTGAAACTTTTTAATTCATAGGCTGAGCTTTAAGTTGAGGAAAACTACTAGTATTTCAGTGCTTGGAATAGTTTTTTGGAAGCTAAACGTTACTTGCAAGTATGTGAATCTTTATAAAAGGAGAACAGGTTATAACTGAGGATTATCTAAAACACTTGGAGCAGAATTTAGTCGCCTGTCTCTTTTGTATGCGCATTTGACTACTAATACTAGAAATGATTATGAATGCACAAACTAAACCATACAGGTTTTAAACCCATAAACTGTCCCAATTTTACGGTACAACAATAATAACTTTACTGTACACTTCATAACACGTTAGGTATATAATCACTGGAAAGAACTTTCAGGGCAAAAATTAATTAATAGATGATACAAATTATATCCAACAAATTCGATTTACATCAGCTACGATTTCTTATAGATTCAATCAGACACAACATAGCAAATTTTTGTAGATTCCATTTTCCAAAAGAAGGACTCCACATTTCAGATTTTCACAGCTTATGAATAGCTAAAATACCAAAGCCAATAATTTCAATCAAAATGAATTTCCAAAAACTACCAAACTGTACCCGAAACATTCCAAATCCAGACCAGCTCGCCATTCGAACATTCAACCTGTGTCTCTAACGCAATCGTCACAACATCTCACAGCAATAAAATTCTCCGAGTGACGGTGGTTGTGTACAGTTAGGGTAAGAGACATACCAAAACCGAGAATGGTTGTATCTTCTTTCAAAAAGGCTTATGCTGGTTTCACTCTGGCTGCCGAATTATTGTCCTCATTTGTTCTACATAATTTAGCACACCCTTGTGCTTACTCATTAGCTGCCATCATTAAAAATTAATTTCAAGGACTATAATATGCTGATTGCACCACATAGTTGGTGTGAGACGACGTCGACTTATTTCGTGGCTGTCACTGCCAGAGTGAAACCAGTACTAATTTAACAGGCCATTGAGTTTCAATTACTTAAATCCGATCAGTCTCCGAGCACCAGCTTACAATTGAACTAACGACACCTTTGGGTTTGCCTCGGCCTGGGCGATTGTCCGGCTAGTGTGGGGGTGGCTTGTTTCCTTTATCTAGTCACTGGAGAAAGAGAGAATGGTGGTGAGAATGTACTTTTCCATACCAAATGAGAATTCTATGGTTTATTATTGTTTAAAAGTATGTAATATATTTTATGGTAATGTTATAGTGAATAGTCTGTTCTCTAATCTACTTTCTGCATTCCTCTCCTCGAAAGGGGAAAGCAAGCCCAGTTTCGATAAATTCCAAAACTGTTGCGACCCGACTCACTCAAGTGCAGGTGGATGAAATCAATGAAACTATTACTTTTTAATATAGGTGCTTTAGATAAATGACGTTGTTACTTATCAGCCTACTGAGTGTATAGTGTACAAAAGAAAGAACGAGATGTACATTTCTTGTTTTAAAAATATTAAAGAGAAATACAAGTACCTTTATATCCGTGATTCTTTTATTGCCTCAATCACACAACACTCTTTTACACGATAACCATGTTTCTTCCCCCCCATTCAACACTACTTCCATTTATAATATGCTGTACTTAAAAAAACCGCACTGCAACTTTCACTTTCGGTTTGATAAATAAACAAATAGGGCATTTCAACATTACATTTTAAGATGTTCATTAATGTCAGACTTTTTTTTTTTTCGAAACTTTTTAAACTCTCCACCCCATCCCCTCTTCATTCATAACGAACTTACTTCACTATACACCTACCCCTTTATCTCATGTGATGCTATATTACATAAATATATACCAGTAATTGAGAAACAAAACACTATGTTATAGCTCAGTGGCATGTGAGAGGGGGGGGTTCTTGGATTCCGGACCCCTCCCCTCTTCAGCAGGAGGTCAAGGGGCACTTAGCCGAATTTCAAGAATTGCTACATTATTTTGGAAGCATGAATGCAATTTAGGGCTATGGGGGTGCATTCATGCTGTTAGGAACGGAGACGTGGGGGCACAAGCAAGTCAAGTTAAGGCACTGTTGCACACACACCCCTTCAGAAATTTCTAGCTATGCCACTGTTATAGCTAAAATTTAAATTCTAAGTTTTAAACTTAAACTGTGTTTTAATATTTGTGAGCATAATAATAATAATTGTCCAAGACATTTGGTCAATCAGATTTAGGAAACAATTCTGCTCCAAAGGTACTAAAAGTTATTTGTACAAAAAAGTGAACCTTTTGCATTTTATTAACCTCAAACAAAATAAAAATTGTCCATAAAATTTAGGGGGGGGGGGGGATTTCGAGCTCCAAACCAATACAAGCATAATATTGTGAACACTAGGACACACATTCACACTGACTCTTACATTGTTTTTCGATAAATTTAAACAATGATTACCAAAGCATCTCTATCAATTATTATTACAAAGAAAATATCTTACTTGAAAGAAGATGCCATTTTGGTTGCAACATTTTCTGGACACCCCAAATATATGACACGCTACTCCAGCAAATCAGTTGAGGCATGACGATGAATACTTATTCAAAGACGCAGCATCACCTTGCAGTACTGTCTTAAAGTTAGAACTTAATAATTGCATGATGAACAGCGCATCTAGGATCCTTGATGTACATTGGTTAACCATAACATCAACGGCCAGGTACTGGGTATCTTTTTATGATTTTTATCATTTTTTTTTCCTTTCTACCTAAGCCTTAGCATAATCGGATTTAATCCTCATTTTTTACATGAATCTAAATTAACCCTTCAAAGGGCCATTTTTTTGTAGCACCAGTATATTAAAATGTTTTTCGGATTTTAAATTTTAATTGATTTCAAAAAAGAAATTCATATAGGACATTAAATAATATTGACATGATTTTTTTCCACCACCCCTTTGAAGGGGCTGATAGCTTAAATATTTGAATATTGACGCATGTGGTGGTAAATCTACTCCCCAGAGTCTTTGCAAGGTTCTACCGATCAGACAGAGTAAAAAAGCTTACTATAAACATCTATAACTTGATGAATTTGGTGGGAAGCGTACTTCTCACCGATTTAGAAAGGGTTACACATATAATTGAAGCCTTTTTTGCAGGAAAAAAAAGGCACAGAACTTTGTTATTGAACTTCACGAAAATGTTTGGTCATTGACACTAAGGTTAATGTACCAGTCTTGTACATCCAGGCTAGTCATAATTAGGCTTTGCCCTGATCAGCTGGACTGGACTGTAGGGGATGCATCATCATCCAGACTACGCCATTGATAAGGCTTCACCACATTGTAATTTATCTTAACAAAATATTTCATGTTTAAAAAATACATTTATGTTGATAAACAGGCCCCAGAAGACCTAAAAATTCTTGAAAATGCTCTAAAAACAAAACAAAAATGACAAAAAAATGCCATTAAAGCTGAAAAAGTGCACTTAACATTTTGAAAAATGCATTTAAGATCTGAAGGCAAAATTCCATTAAAGCATTTTAAAATATTTGTTGTTTTTTTTTCAATCATAATAGCAATATCATTAAATGACTTTCTAAAATAAATAAAATAAAACATGCGTTCTGGTAACTTTACTTGGTCTTATGATAGAACTTAATTGTCCTGAGTAATTAATTGTTTTTCTACATTATCAAAGACCACCAAACGAAAGTTATTTTTTTTTTTTACCTTTAAAAACTTTTTTCAATTCAGACATGGTTGGGGTAAATTTGAAATAAATAGGATCACTCACCGATAAATTTTCTTCAATCTCGCACACTGTATCTTCACCAATTATAAGACCAGCAACTGTTTTCAATGTCAAAAATACTTTCAATTTGACTTTTTGCAATAGATTTACAGATCTATCCTCGACCGAAACGAAATTTTACGAAAGATTTAAAAGTCTTTCATAACATTTAATCAAAAAATCAAACTAAATTTTAATCAGGAAATGAAAGGAAAAAAAAGAGCTAACACATGACAAAATGCCCTAAAAAATGACAAAAGCACTTAAAAATGCAAATAATGCTGTAAAAAGTTATAAAAATAATCTGAATCAAGAAAAATGCATTGTAGTCCATTTGGTAATAAAAAAAAAGTTTAGACCCGGAAAGAGGGAAATTACGTTGTGACTAAAGACTTTTTAATAGAAACAATTGTACAGAGTTTTTATAAATATATACAATATAACAATATATAATTTAGTAGAAGAATGCATTCAGGCATATTTCTATTTGTTCAACACTATGAAAGTCTTTGAAACATAACAACAAGGCCATAATGTTGTGTGTGAGGAAAGAGATCCACTGGAAGAGCCAAGATGGGTAGAAAAGCTTTTCCCAAGTGATGATGCGGTCCACATGGCTTGCACAACCTTGAAAAAGATTACAAGCTTGAGCTCCAGCAAAAAAAAAAAATCCGATACTCAAAATTTAAAAAAGATTTGCAGTAAAACCTGTAAAGTTGACCACCTTTGTAACTTTACCACCTGTCTATGTTGACCACTTTTGTATGTCAAATTCGAGTGGGAATACTATAAAAAACCTTTAAATTGACCGCCTAATTAATAATATATTTATTTGTTCATATATTTTTGCAAAGATAAAATTTTCTGCAATGGTTTCTGCAACCACCTGTCTAAGTTGACCACTTTTGTCAGGAACGGAATTAGCTCTATTATTATGCCATGAAGAGAAACCATTGTAACTTGACCACCTAAGTTGGCCACCTGTCTATATTGACCACTTACGTATGCCAAATTTGAGAGGGAGTATTATAAAATAAGCTTTCTAAGTGGACCATCTAATTATTGCTATATTTATTTGTTTATCATTTTTTGCAAAGGTAAAAATAACTAAAATAACTTTTCCAGGTTATTTTTATGCTACAATGTGAGACCAGTATTTGTCTGGATGGATGATACATCAATATAAAGTTCACCTAAACCTCTTTACAAGTTAACCACATGTGGAAACTACGATGAGCACTCTTTTATTCCTTAAATAAGTTTGCTTTTTTCCTTTATCTGATGCAGCCATTTTCAAAAATTATGAGTTTTTAGGAAATCTTTACCATCAAAGATATAACTTACTTAATAAGATATCTATTTTTATTTTAACTAAGTGC